>CP063406.1:0-5195418 GCA_017357885.1 Monilinia vaccinii-corymbosi | reverse complement strand
AACCCTAACCCTAACCCTAACCCTAACCCTAACCCTAACCCTAACCCTAACCCTAACCCTAACCCTAACCCTAACCCTAACCCTAACCCTAACCCTAACCCTAACCCTAACCCTAAATCCTTTTCGAACAAAAGTAACAATCGCTTTACTTTAACTATGACTAATGGGTTGTTTTAAAACAGGATGCTAAGCAAGGCCTATTCTACAACGTAGATGTATAGAATGAATAATTCGATAGAGAATCTGAGAATGACTTAACGATTTTTTTTTGTAATCTATTTATCGAAGATAAACTTCAACTTTATATATAAAACTTTCAAATCATTATATTTCATATCATTCTCAAACACTAGCAAAACCAATCCGTCGTCGTTAAGCCTTGTTGCAATATACAAAACCACTATAGTATAAAACGTATATTCTTCTTATCTAAAGAAAACGTTTATGATAATATTAAAAACAAAAAGGATACCTTGATCTGTTATTATATCAAAACTCAGATCACTGTTGATGACATTCCTGAACATATTGCAGTTCACTTTTGCATTCAAAAACTATTATTTCCTTTCTATAAAAGACTTGTTATTTGGAAAAGCGATGGCCGATGTTTTGGCTTAGAAGGATTCAGCCTTTAGCGATAGAACCTGAAATTGATATAATTGTGTTATTAAGTTGCTAAAGTTATAGAAGATGTATACGGTTCTAGTAGATCGGAAAACAGTATTTTTATCTTTCTTAAAGATTCTTTTGATGTTTCTGTAGATGAAGGATGCTTTTAAGGTATGCCAGCTATCGAATTTCATTATAGAAAAAGGAATTGCGATTAAACGGAACTTTTTATTAGAATATGTTTTGGTAGTGGTTTGTTAGAGTTTGAGGTTTTTTCAAACAAACTGTTGGAGGATAGAGAAATGATAGTAGTATAAGAACAGAAAACTTTTTTTATTAAATTGATTGTAATGTTTGTATATATTAAAGAAAGACTTTATTGTTTTTGCTAACTGTTTATCCAAAAAATGAAGGTCTTTGAATAGGATTTAGCTGTTTTGCTA
Organism: Monilinia vaccinii-corymbosi; assembly: GCA_017357885.1. Classification (NCBI taxonomy): domain Eukaryota; kingdom Fungi; phylum Ascomycota; class Leotiomycetes; order Helotiales; family Sclerotiniaceae; genus Monilinia; species Monilinia vaccinii-corymbosi. Next base: position 5,194,366 of record CP063406.1, on the reverse strand, counting down.
AAAGAGGAGGGCTTTGCTTGTGTTAGGGCCTATGACTTGTTTGAAACAATGTTGATCTAGGATAGAGAACTTTAATATATTAAAAAACGTTGATTTGTGTGTTTTATATATAATGTTATAGTACTTAAATCATTTGTAATGTTTGTAGGAGATCCGGATAGTGTTGATGCAATTCCTAGCTTTAGTTATATATTTTAACCTACAAACGATTTTTTTAGGTTAAAAACGATAGATGTCTAAGCCAAAACTGTTTGTAAACTGTTGTATATAATGCAGGCAAACTTTGCCTGGCATCAAATCCATCAAACGGGATATAATACGCTAGCCGATTCTTTTTGTTATATACCTTTCGCCGAAAGCTTGGAACTAGTTGATATTGTTTTCCAGAACAGTTTTTGGATATTTGTAGGATTTTAGAACTTAGAATTTGTTAAGCTTTTCACTTTTTTTGAGGGTAAGCTTTTTGCCGGCTCTGACAAAGGTTTTATAGTAGGCGATTATCGATTTTATTAGGTTATCAGGTGTTTCTATGCTTCTTTTGAACATGTTAATATTAAAACAGGCTCAGACTTCGAGATTGTATAGGGCTAGGATAATAAGGATCTTTAAGCTAAACTTGATCGGATTATACAAGATTAGTTCTTTTAGTAAATCGACAAAGATATATTCCTTTTTAGTTTTCAATAGACTTAGTTGGTTGTACTTTAGTTGTAGCTTGCTGGTTTACACGGGCGTTCAGGCTATAGTCTCTTTCTTTTTGTTTATCATCAAAGTGAGTCAAATAAATTCGTTTAATGTTATCTTTTTTTCTAGACACTGCTTTTAACGAAAAAGTTTGTTTAGTTGGGCGATGAACTTGTTGTTCAGTAGTCTGATAACTTTTTTGGGCTATAAGAACTTCGAGATCTTGTAGAAGTTGTTTGTGTGGCGGACGTTGTATTAGAAAAGGAATATTTAGGTTAAGGGTTTTACGTTTTTGTTGTTCTTTTATTTTGAGTTAGCTAATATGTTAAATAGGATAGCCTTTTTCTTAATACAATTATTATGAACCTTTTAGAGAATTAGTGTATTCTTTTTCTTTTATTACGATTCGCTGATTCTAGTAGTCATTTAGACCTTTTTCTCTATTATATTGTTGATGGATATAGCTAACATTTCCCTTAAAATGTGAGAGAAGTCAAGGAATATGTTGTTAAAATTTATATAATAATTATATTGGATAGTAATTGGTTAATTCCTATATCATTTTAAGGTGTAGTTTGGATAAAGGAAGGTGATATTGCTAAAGATAATGTTTTTCTGGTTAAGTTTCTGGGCAGCAAAGGTTTTTGTGTAAGCTATCTTTTGTGTAAATAAGCTTAGAAGTTTTATCTCGAAAAGCTTAATAAGATAAAAATAAATAAGTTTTTAGATATAAATGTTTTTCGAGTATTGTTAATAAAAAAGCCTTAAATCAAGAATGATAAAAATAATCTTGTTTCTGTTTTCGGATTTGAATGGATAGATTTACTTTGTACAAAAAGCAAACGAATAGATTCATTCTACGAGTAGCAAACGAATGGATTCATTCTGTGCAGATGGTTGTTGTTTGTATTTGTCAATTGTGAGAAAGGGGTTAGCGTCTTTGCAGTAACGTAATTGTTGGTTAACAACTGTATCGCAATGCTATAAAAGCATTCAGCACAAATAGTATAGAGCTATAGAGCAATGTATGTATTAGAGTGGATGGGTATATAAGTTTAGTGTTGTGTAGATGGATTCTTTTTTTCTTTATGGGATTGTAATCAAACTTGAATCGATGGTTGAGATCTGTTGTTACTCTAGAGCTAAACATTGATTATTGTTATCAGATATAACAGCTTTTATAACTAATAAACCAAATATAATTTGATTATCGATTTATCATTCTTTTATATTATCTATATCATATCATCGATCGATAACGAAAACCTGTATACTAACAACTACGAAAAGAGGATTACATATATACTGATCACTCTAGTGTTAGAAAACGATTATCTGAAGTTGTAATACATTTAAGATCTTTGGAGAGAAAAAGAAGAAGAGAAGATTGGTTTTTAAATAGGATATTTTTCAAAAGCGATTTTGATTGTTAAATAATAAAATTATAAAGGATTTCTTCTAATATAATAATATCATTTTATATACTTTTCTGATCCTTTGTTTGCAAGATAATTTTAAGAATGGTTTTTTCAAACAAAGAAAATCTATTTAATATTTAAATAAAAATCTAAAATATCAACATTTTTAATATTATTAGTAAACAATAATAGTAAGTCGTTTCAAAGAAAGCTTTAGTGATTATACAAATATCGATAGCATCTTTTTGTTGTTAATGTATAATCAATCCAAACTAAAATCTAATCTCAACTAACTTTAAATCTTTGTTTTCTATTATTGCCAAATAATCAAACTAATATTCTAATCTACTTCCTGATTTTTTTCTTTATTGACTAATTAAACTAAGATTCAGAATCTGGTTTAACTGTATAATAAGATCTACAAATATATAGATTGAATCTTTTTAACTTTGTTTACCAAGTATTGCAAAAAGTGATTCGATCGCCAAAAAGTTAAATTATATAAGTTTAAAGTAAAATTATATAAATTTACTCTAAATCTAATCGTTATATGACTATAACTAAATATATCACCCCATTTTGGTATTTTACTATATCTTTAAGTCAAAATATATCTAAAAACATCTTTAATATATTAAACGATTTTGTATATAATACTAATTACCAGATTTTGATTTATATACAATGCTAGACATACATTATACTCTGCCCCACCAACATTACATAACATCTTTAAGTCAAACTCCATCATCTATCAAATAATGTATTGAAAATCGAACTAGTTTATACCTAATTGTTTACTCTGAATACTCTAAACGAATTACAAGAACAAAAGTCTTCGAATAAAAGTATTCGATTAAAGTACTTCAAAATCTTTTATAGATTTTAATATTTACTATACAAAACTTTCTTAACAATTTATTTCTTTCAAATATAGAACTATATAAACACTTACAGTTAGAAAGCTAGTAAACACAAAACCATATTGCTATAATAGAAATACTTGTTGTAGATATACTTTGTTATCAAAAATCACTATAACTACTTTATAATAATTGAAAGTCTTAAATCTAATACAATAGTCGATAAGGCCTTTTCATTGATATAACTAGAGAAGAATCTATTTGCAAAAATCGAACAAGATATAATTGATACTAAAAGAAATCTTCAAAAGCAAATCAACGTTATTAATAAGATTAAGGGTTTTAGGGCCAAAAAAGTGTTATAGCTATATAATACGATCAGGTTTTTATTTTACCTAACTAATCTCAAAAACGTAAAAATCTAAGTTTTGTATAAACTACTATCAAAGAAAAAGCTGGATAGCAATGCTGTTACGGAAAACCCCTGTTTTATCTGGATTTTTATCATTGTTGAAACTATGTTGAAGGATGTATACTGGTTGTGCAATAATATATCTCCTGATCGGAAGATAATATAATAATAAGCGAATATCTTTAACGAATTCTATATTGGTATATCAGACAAAGTGGCCGACTTTCGATTTTACAAGAACTTTTCTATGTTTATCAAATATTTTATAATCACGAAACAGATTCTGATATATTATTATCAGATGATCTATTTGAATAAGTTCTTTTTTTTATTTTAGTTAAACTAGAAACTACTGTAGAATGTTATCGAACTGTTCCTGTAGTAAATCGAATTAATAAAAAACATTATCGAAATTTTAGATATCGAAAACCTGAAAGATATAGAAAAAACATTAAAGTATATCATTTAGCGATTTTATGTTAGCTTTATTTGTTATTGTATCAAGAATGTTCTGTTTAGATTGCTTGTTTTAAGCTATTTAACAATAATAAACTGTAAAATCAATAAATCAGAATTGTAATACAATTTAGGGAACTTCAACAACTATCTATTCATTATCATATAAATCGTATAGTTTATCATTTTCGATTACATATATTTCTATGAATAGGATAATAAAAATAGAATTCCGATTTTTTTATGTGTATTTACAGAAAAGTCTTCTAACAATTAATTAAAATCATATTCGAATATATTCTTTAATAACGATTGTATCTATTTAAAGTAAAGAAAACAACAATTACTAAACATCAGATATAATAAATACTAAATAAACAAATAGTTAAATACTACAAAATCAAGCTATAGATGTTATAGGTTTCGAATCTGATGATCTTCAAATATTAATAAATATACACTTTATTGTATGATAAGCTTTTGCTTAATACAAAAGATTTAATCTTAATAAGGTTATAAAGACTAAAAAACAATTTGGATTTTAAGAACTTTAACGTTTTCTGGTTTTTCTATTTACAAAACTTCAAATTTGTAGAAAATGCTGATATTATTGTTTTATATTAGATTTAAAGGAATATTTGACTTTAAATACTATTCCTGGTGGCAAACAGTAATAACAAAATCATTTTGTACCTAAAAGTTATAAAGATATATAAAGCATTTGTTTAAAGCTTTTTTCAGTGAATATTAGTTCTATGCTATATCGCACCTGGTCTGCTGTTGCAAAAGCCAGAATTGCTTTTTGTGATATAATATAATATAGCGCAGTAGCAGTATATATTTATTTAAAAAAAGCTTATTATGATTTATATTTAGTATTACAAAAAATAATAGCAATTGAGTGTTTATAAAAACAATATCTGGTTTCTTCTTTTAACTATCAAAAACCTTCTATTTATCTATATTGTATATATTTTATCGCTGAAATAGTTATTCCTTCAATAACAGATTTTAAATACTTTTATTTTTTTTTACTTTTAAGTAAAGCTAAACAATATAATATAAACTAATAGAATAGTCTTAGCTTATTTGCATAAGGTGTATATCTAAACAAAGATGTTTGTGCTGTATATAGTTAATTGACGACAGTTTGTGGCAATTATTATGAAAGAAAAGTTTTTGGCGAAGAAGTAAATCAATTTCGATTTAGAGAACAATTTAGGAAATACTATTAAGAATAAATCGGATTTTGTAGTTTTAGCTAAACTAAGCAACTATAGCTATTATACTTTCAATTATGTATATGCAAATATTATGATTTTTATTATAAATGTTCTGTTTTATCAGAATTAGTAGACATCGAAAAGCTGGTATATGCTTTTTCGATTCGATTATATTCTGTAAAAGAAGAAGCTATAAAGCTTATTGGATGCTATAAATCGGTTACTTGATTTATTTAAACAAAGCCAATTCCAATTTAGGAGAGTATACCCCGAAGCTGATTTGTTTGTTGTTGTTTGAAGGCTATACTATAATTCTATGCTGCAGTTCTAAGTATTTAGCTAACAGAATGCTATACTAGTTGTTCTGAATGCATTGTTTGCAAAACAAATCATTATTATCCTAAATACAAATTCAAAAAAAACCTTTATCTTTATAATCAGTATAACTCTTTTTAATATCAGTACAATTATTATTATCATATTTATAATTGTATTGTAAACTGATATACTTTAACGCTTTTCGATAGTTAGTATTTTATATTTAATATAATCAACAAAACATATATAATTGGCTTTGCTGGTTATTGTATTAGTTAAAGTAGTTTACAATTAAAACTTTTTGAAGTATATTTAAAAGCTAATGGATAAGCAAAAGCTGAATCAGATTATGATAAACGAATGTTATTTTATGATTACTATTAATGATTATCGATTGTATATAGTTTAATTAAATTAATATGTTTGGTAGATTTGTATATAAACGGTTTGGTTAACAGTTATTCTTTTTTTGGCGATATAGAAGCTTTTTATCAAGCAAAATAGGTTAATCAAACTTAAGATCGTTCAGAAATCAACAAATTGATTAAATATTAGGTATATAATTCTAAAGTAAACTAGTTCTAGAATATTAATCAAGATAGCGATTGATATTATCTATAAACATTAGCTTTTTATAAAGATTTTTGATTATACTTAAAACAAAATCATTATTTATTGTTAGATTTGATATAAAATTAAGATATTCGTTGATATATTAGGCTGTTTGTTGTATATATCCAAATCTAGGATAATGTAGGAGAAGGCAAACATTATCGCCAAATGGCTTGTTAACGTTTATAAGCCTGTAATCGCTGTTATATTTGCTTTCAAGGTTGGGTTTGATTATTCTTATATCCGATTTGTAATCTATATTGATACATTTGAGAAAGCAATAGCTTTCTTTCAAAAATCTGGTAGAGCTAGGTAAGATAGGTAGAAAGCCTTATCGATCGTATTCCTGAATATAATTTAGAAACTGTTGTTAGAATGCTTTTTATACTCAAACCACATTGTTATATAGATATATCTAGTTTAGATATTCTATTTTTAAAGAGTTTTTAATTAGTTTCTTAATATTTTATTAGATTGATACTAATGTATAGTAAAGAATAAGATCTATAATATATATAGACAGCCGAATATAGATGTCTAACTATTAAATACTGTTTTTGTATTATGAAAAACGAAGAAGAAAACTTTTATTAGATTAAGGAAAATCGTTAAACAGAATTATATATGTAATTAAGTTTTCAACGATTACAAATAGGATTTATAGATCATAATCGACAGCTGCTTCTACTATCGGGTTAGAAATCGTTGTTTCGATTATGTCGCTGGGAGATATCTTTAATGCTTTAATTGAATTAGTGCTAAGAATAAGGCTTTACGTATATACAAATTCGAGTATCAGATGTAGATTAAACAATATATAATGTATTGAAGTTGTTATTAGCTGTAGAACATCTACAGAGTAATTAACCTAGAATATAAGGAAATCAAATGTTGATTTTCTGATATGATTATGTTTATCTGTTATAAGGTATATAAAAAGGTTAGAAGTTTGATATAACTATAGAAATATTTTCAATAGATTTTCTATATCAAGTTTGAGTATATGTTCTAGCTTAAGAAGATTACAAATCTGGAGAAAAACAAATGTATTCAAATTATATATATTGTAATGTTTGTGATAAAGGAATTAGAATGAATATATAGTTATAATACAAAGTATAAGTAATCTTATTTGCTATTAATGAAATCATGTATCTCTAAATCATCATTTATAGATTTATAAAGTAATCTATTTAACAGTTTCTGTATTGTTATATAATCTATTCACAATTATTAAATATTACAAAACATAGACTTTTCCGTTTATCAACTTCGAAATCAACATTTACTATACATCATTATAGATTCCCTAGTATTTCCTTGTATTATCGATGCTACTCAAAAAACTAACGCTTCAACTACTTAAGCCCTACTCCCTTCCCAATCATATAAATACATATCGAGCTACGTTATCTTTTTTCTCCAACTATTCATCTTCGATTACTTAAAAGCTATCTATGATATACTAGCCTATACTCTGTACTTATTTAACATTAATAGAAGCAAATTCAAAATCTTTAACAAAATTGTTATACAAAGCAATAGCTTTATAAACTATTATAACAACTTTGTTAATAAATTGTTTAATATTATCATTAAGGAAAAGTTATATACATAGAATAGGATTAAGATAGTTGATTATACTAACCAATAGATAGAACTATTAGCGTAATATAATATTTGTTATATTTATTTTATAAAGTTATAGAATAAATGTTTAATAATTAAATATTGAAAAAAGAATAGTTTTAAAATCAATCTGATTTTTATTATTACAAATATAAATTAATAGTAATAGACAAACATTAAGGCCAACCTTTATTATATAGCCTGAAAGACTTTTGCTGAAAATACCATTGAGCGCTTGAATAATGTTATATAACAATACTTCACTAACTCTTTTTTTTAACTAAAGAATCTAATATACATAAACAAAAACTTTATTATAATCAAGAATCAGATAAACAACAAACTTTTCCTTCTAAAATACTCTATTGCTTTAAAGGAATAATATAGAATAAAGATATAGAAAAATACATATTTTAGAATATTCTATCTATAGAACAATATAGAATATATAAAAAATAAATCCTCTATACCATTCTCCTACCCAGCTATATCAACCCTCCCTTTTTGTACATTAATACTTTAATATATCCATTAGCCCTTTATACTAACAACTATTCCCCAACCAGTATCCAACCCTACACTGTCTCGATCCGCACTATCTCGATCCATGTTGTCTCGATTTGTACTATTTCAATCTACATCCCTTTTGCTTAACAAATTCTCTATTCCAAATCCTGTTTTATATAGATTTGTTGCTATTCTACTTATCAATACCTAAACCGCTTATATCTTCCACAAATAGCAGAAACACAACATATCTATATTTGACTCTTCTATCGATACAACACTTTTCAAAAAGAACAACATAATCGAATTTCTATTCTAACATTAGAATCGTTTTATCAAACTTTAACTCTTTATCAAAGTTTTAAAGATTAAAAGTTATATAGTAATTAAAATATTCAAAGAAAAAAAGAAAAAAAATAAATCATATACTACAAAAAGTTAAAAAATCTTTTTTGCCTTTTTCCAACTTAACTTATTGTAATATATCTATATATCAAACATCTTCTATACTGTTTTGCTCACCTAATATAATCTTATAGAAGCAAGCTATATTACAGAAGCCAATATAACCCTGAAATATATATTGTAATTAAGGAAATCCTATATTATTTTACTAATATACAATAAATATATCCGTTTTTTTGTACAACATTTTAATCTTATCATTAATATCAATTCTATTATTTATTAATATATTATTCTTTGTTTTTTAAAAACCCACATCTAAACCCTTTACCGATATTTCAACTAAAATAAATTTCTGAAATGTTTCCAAATCGCAAACAACTATTACAATTGGTTTACTTTTTGCAGATTTGTAGCTCGATTCTATTTCTAAGCCTTTTTAGAAGATCTGCGATTTATATCTACTAAAGATTTTTCTATTATAATTATAATACATTTAAAAGCTTTTTATACTATTGAAGAACTATTCGATTTTGCTAAACATAAATACTTAACCGATCTTTGATATATACTAACTAAATACGCTTTTTCTTTTATAATTCTACATTTCCTTTAATCAAATTCAAAATAGAGAAAACTCAAATAAATCCTTAATATATATATTTAGCATTTCTATAACCTCTTTCTCTACAGCTTCCTACACAACTGCTTCTTCTCCTTTGCATAATAAATTCTTTATACTGATTTGCTTTTATAGTACTGTATTGTTAAAACTTATAGCAATAGAAACTTTCAATTGATTTTGTTTCTAAAACCTGTTTATTATATAAACCATAATCAACTTTCCTTGAATTCTATTCATTGCTCTAAAGATCTTTATAGGATATATTCGAAGTACAAAAAGCTTTTAATATATAACTGTATCATAACTTTAATCAATTTTATCTATCATTCTTGCTTCTCTAATTATATTATCCTTTCAGAAAAATGCATTATAATCCTAGAGATCTATAACTTTAAAGCCTATTTGCAATCAGCTATTATAGTTAAAATTATAGATTAAGAGTATTCGATTAAAAAAAAACTATAATATAACTTTATTTATTTCTAGGAAAACTTGATATACAAAAAATATCTTTACAATAATATTATTATATGAAAGTCTACTAATATAAACTATTATATAAAAGCCTTTTACTTAAATAACAATCCGATTTACGTTTTTTTTATTTCTAACACTATTGTGAAATATTATATAATTACCGACCTATAGTATATCGTTTCAATAATATATATAAAACTTTATTTAGATAAAATCAAACTAAAAAACAAATATTAATATAAAAATATTTATCGATTTTATATCTACAAAATCCTTTTCTATGTTTATCAATCTATTTTTGGCTATCATTTTCAGAGATTAATCCTTTTAAACATTGATTATCTTTTTTCAAACTTTATCTTACAAATTCTATTAGATTTTGTCTTTTAATATTCTTTTGTAGTTATTTATTTAGTTAATCGATATTTTAAACTTTCTAAAGAAAAATTCATTTTCTAATATTATTTGTTGTATTATATTACAAAAATTTACAAAAGATTCATTATAGCCTTTGATATATTCTATTAACAGAAAAAGATATACATAAAGAAATCTATATTCCATACAATATAGAAAAATCTTTCTCTATTTTGTCTAATAGATCTACCAATCTTTAATTCGGAATTTGATATTATAAATAACAAATCGATTAATATTTTGTATTTTATTAAGAAAATCGATCTAATCCAGCAAAGATATTTGGATTTGAATAATATTAGTTCTATTCGATAACGCAAATTCTATTATAAACCTTTATAATCACTATAATCATCTTATATCAATTAAACCTTAAACTATTCTTTATACATTTCTAAATTAGAAAATCAATACTACTTTCGTTATATTATATCTAAATCCAATAATGTTTTAAACAATAATATTCTAGATAATACTTTAAGCGATAATGCTTTAAATAATACTTTAGATGATATTCTAAATATTTTAAATAATATTTCAAACAATAAAGAATCGCTATTACCTTTTTAAAATGGTTTCTTTTTTTATTCCTGCAAATCCATTATATAAAAACGCAAACCCGATAATCTGTCTAATCCCTTTCTACCCTGCCAATCATCATATAAAAAAATAATTTGTAAGTTATTTAAAGAAAATATATAAAAATTTATCTTTTTTTTTTTTTATATAAAATCTTTTTTTTCTGTTTTACATTATTACTAATATAACTCTAAATTCCTATAGATTTATTCAAACTCAAATATTCATTAATGTTTTATATAATATAAAATCTTTCTTTGTTTCCATCATCACTTCAACATCTCTATAAATCTATTCAAATTCAAATATTCATTAATGTTTTATATAATATAAAATCTCTTTTTGCTCCTATCATCATCCCAACATTTTTATAAATCTATTCAAACTTAAATATTCAATAATATCTTACATAATATAAAATAAATCATTCTTTGTTTATTTCTTATTAATACCCCAATATCTCTATAAATCTATTCAAATTCAAATATTTATTAATATTTTATATAATATAAAATCTTTTCTTATTTGCTTTATTACTTCAACATCTCTATAAATCTATTCAAATTCAAATATTCATTAATATTTTATATAATATAAAATCTTTTTTTGTTTACCTTATTATTCCAACATCTCTATAAATCTATTCAAACTTAAATATTCATTAATATTTTATATAATATAAAATCTTTCTTTATTTGCTTTATCACCCCAACATCTTTATAAATTTATTCAAACTCAAATATTCATTAATATTTTATATAATATAAAATCTTTTCTTGTTTGCTTTATCACTTTAACATTTTTATAAATCTATTCATACTCTAATATTTAATTATAACTCTAAATTCTTCAATATCAATAACTATCTTTATATACCTTACTATTATTCTAATAATCACTATATCAATCAATCATATATTAATTCTATTTTTTCTTTTTATTATTATTAATTAATTTTTAATTAACCTTTAATTGATTATTTCTTTTTTTTATCATCAATTTCAATCACTTATCTTCACTTTTATTATCATCAACTCATCTTCAATCATTTTCCCTTTTGTTATCGCTAATTCATCTTTACTTATTTCCTTTTTTCATTCACTTTTAATTAACTCTACAATCAATCTTTAATATCTATATAACTCAATCTCTTATAAATTACATTTAAATCCTCTATCTTCTTTTCCTGTTTACCCCTCTCTCCCAATATATTTTTCAATTCTAAAATTCAACTGCTTAAGTTTTATTTTATTATATACATTTATAGCTCAATCTTATCATTTGATAATCTAAACACCAAAACTTGTTTTTAAAGATTAAATATTAGTTTCTACAAATTCTTTATCGAATTGATATTTATATTTAAATTAAACTTTAAATTTAATCTTCATTTCAGCAATTTTAAGATATATAACAAAAAAAAAAGGCTAAAGATTATTATTTAACAACTTTAGATTTATATTTAGTAGAATCATTTGTAAAAAACCCTGAATTTCATTAAAATCAATATAATCAATAGGTATTGGGTTAATATTGTATTTAATAGATTGATTTATAGAGTTAGCTAGATTTTGAAGAAGTGGAAGGGTTATAAAGATGATTTAGCGGAGGTAGTATTTGTTTTGTCAAGTGCTGTTAGCCTTTTTCCGAACCCCTATCCAATTCAATTATTAGTATTATTTATCAATCTGACAATATCTGTGTATGTTTTTGGTTAGTTTTTTTTTATCTACAAAAACCTGTTTTCGATTTATAGAATATCTATTTTTCAAGATAAGTTTAATAATGTATTGAACATTCAGGACTTTTCATTTTTTGTTTTGCATTTGATTTTGTAAAATCCGAAGGAATATATGATTAAGTTTGATTTAGATATGTAATCTTTTTATTACATTGATTTGTTTTAGAGCTCTAAAAGCGATTATGAGATCGAAGTCCGGTTCCTGAGCAAGTTCTGTGTTGTTGTATAGAAATCGATTATATATAATCAAAGAGATATCTATTTTTGTATAAGATCAAAAAGTATTAATATAAGATTTTATTCTTGTATAATATAATGATGTAGGTTAACATTCTTAGTCTATTGATAAAACTTCTGTATAGATATTCGCTGAAACATTTGCTTTATCAAATCTATATATCATTAAAACATATAACAAAAAAAAATCTTTGTTTATAGATTTATTTCGTTTTTTTGTTAAATCTTTTGTATAATATAATGATGATGATGGATAATTGAAAAAGAAGGTTAAATTGGCTAGTTTATTTATTGTAGATGTTTTGTTTATCGATGATGTTGAAAAAAGAAGTTTTTGTTTTTTTAAAAAAAGAAATTTCTATTTTTTTGATAATAATAATTTCTTTGTTGTATATAGCGAGTAGGTGGATGTAGCGTTGTTTGGGGCAATGGAGATCGATTTTAACAAAGCATTAGCGGCAAAGCTAGAGAATAAGGTAGGATTTTTGTTTATATAGAAGAAAAGCGAATTTGATAATCAATTTTTGGAATAGATTTAAAAGTATTAGGATTGGATAAAGAACTAATAGATTTTTAAATACGTTTTCCTATTTTACCTTGATTTGTAAACTAATTTTGTTTAGAATACAAAAAAAGTTGAAATTGAAAATCTGTGAATAGTTTAATAAAAAATCCTAATTAAAAATATATTAAATTTTTTGTTATAACTTTGTTCAGAAGCAGTTAAAGTTTATCGTTTTCATTTGCAATATATCCTATAAACTCTTGTTTTGTCAAATCTATTTAGTTGTTAAAACATTATTGTTTTAACATTCTGATATCTATAGTATAATGTATAGATATATAATAAGGATTAGCAAAACCATTATTATTATTGTTATTTGTTATATCTAATATTTCCTTAATTTGATGTTTTATAATATTTACAAGTTTTTTAACCAATATCTTATATACAAAACTGTTATTAGGATTTTATATTTAATAAATGATCAAATAATCCACAAATACAATTTGAACTACTTTTGCTCTCTATCCAGCCTAACTTACAAACTTAGTATCTTTATTGATATTAATGTTATTCTTGTATCTTTGTCTTTTTTGATAATATAACATTAAGAGTTTTGTAGATGCTATAAAGCAGAGAACTTTTTCAGGATAGTATATGCTATTGTATATAGAAGTATTGCAGTAAACAAGCTAAATCAGCTTATCAATTACTTTAGCTCTATATCGATACAGTAAAACAAGAAAAACAAGTTTATTATGTATTACAAGAATAATAAATATATATGTTTAACCATTTTTTATTTCTACAAATCCAAAGTCTATAATCTGTTTTTTTGTAATAATGCAGTCTATAAGGTTTTTTTGCTATAGCAAAATGAATGTTATAAAAAGAAATTCCTGGGTTTGCAAAGTATATAGATCATATCAAGCAACAGGAGCTTTAACAGTTAATATATCCATTTTAATCCTATAAATAGTACTCTAATTATAAACAGATTTAACAATATTTTTAACTATTTTAGTTTAATGAAAAGAAAGATATAGAAATACTATAAAACCCTATCCGTATTTAATGTTGCCAAGCTTGTTTGCTTTAGAAAAACGTAGGATATTTAGTTGAAAAACTTTAAAATCAATCACTCTATCGATACCTTAAATAGTATAATTCAGGTTTTATAACTAATTATTGAAGCAATTATGCTTTGATTTACAGCCAAAACCAACTTTTTGGGTATAGGGCTTATAGTGATCCTGTTGCTGAATTACTATTCGGTTATCCTTTACAGGTATTCTTTGAAGTGGAAGGAGAAAATGAATTTCTATAACCAAAAGCTCAAATCAAGATTGTTTGCCGACAAGCAATGTTGTTACAAGGTTTGGGTTAAAAAGTACTCTAACCAGTTGAACAATTATAAGCCTCTATCCAAACATTATAGCCAAAACTATTATTTTATATAACAGTATATTAGTTTTTCTGCTTTTATGAATATCTATAAGCTATTAGGATTTGAAAATCTTTTTTGCTTTATTAAGAAGAAATAGAGCAAATATTCTAAGTAAAAGATAATAAACAATTCCAAATATATATATTAGTAGAACTATATAATACAACCAGAATTGGCTTTATCTGAACCATTTAAGCCTTATCAATGTTTTATCAAACAGATTATAATATTTTTGAACAAATTAACAAAGATCAAAAACAAGATTTATAAATTTTTGATAAAGAAATTGATTTTTGTTTTGATTTATTTTATGAGTATTTAAATCATATATCTGATAAATCATCTATCCCCTATATATATCCATTTTGACCTTTGAAATTCTCTAATTCCTGTATTACATTATAAACATTGCTAAAAACGATATTGTTTTTTTGTATAAAAAGCGCATAATAAAGGAACTGGACAAACTGGAAGAGTATTGATATAGAGATTTCTTTCTGTAGTCATTTAAGTATATAGTAGTGCAGTGCTTGGCTTTTGCGGTTGATTTGATGTTGAACAAAGCATATGCAGTGAATATACTGGAGTTATCCTACAATGCAGTTTAAGAACTTCAGACCTTTTTTTGATATACTTGAATAAGAAACAAAAAGAAATGTACTGAGATATAGCTTTTCTATAATACAGATAATAAGAAGGAATGTTTATTGATTAATCGGAACTACAAGTATAAATTGATGTATACTAAGTTTGATTTTATTTATTAAGAGAAGTAGAAGTTTTGTAATTCTGTGAAAAGGGAGCAAACATTTTTCTTGTAGAGAGGAATTATCGATTTAGAAGAAGAGTTTTAGATTAAATTTTATTAAAACATTTGATTATTCGTTTGTTTTAATTCATTTGAATTAATATAATTTAACTTTATTACAATAAGATTTCTATTAATGATTTTGATGTTTGTTTATGTAGAAAATCCTGTATGATATTTTTTTTGTTTTGTATTGTAATTTGGCAAATGTTTATTTTGATATTTTATTAAAATGTATTGACTTTTTGGTTTTAATAGAAATCGATAAATGATTATCTTTTGCTTTTATATAAGATATAAATATTTTTGTGATATATGTTTCTGTGTTATCCTGCTAGCAGACTAATCATTTATAAGACAGTTTAGAGATATACAAAGCGATTTCACTGATCTTATTTTATCGATTTTATTTAACAAAAGAATGAATGTATATAGGATTATATATGTTGTAGATAATAATTATATAACCCTAGACTTTAACTTTATTTCAACTTATTTATTATATCAATATTTGTTGCTTTTGTTAAATCCTTTAGCTAAAAAGTATTGCTGTTTATAATCGTTTTAAGATATGTCTATTACAACATCAAAATCTTCCAGAACTTAGGTGGTAAACAGGAATAGGTATAGTTTACTATTTTGCTATAACTATTTGTATTTCTTATAAAGTTTACTTTAAAATATATTTAAAAAAAGAAAAAAGGATAATCTAATAGCAAAACTCGAACGTTTTCTGATAAATCAAAACAAAAGCGATATTCAATTTCTATTCGTTTTCTATTTACAATATCAATTTTTACCTTTCAGATGCTATTAAAGGTTTACAATGTAACGATATAGAACTTTTTAGAGTTTAGTTTAAAAGTTATCTAAGATATTATTTCCGATTATTTGAATCTTTTTTTCTTTAAACAGAAATTGGATTATGGTATGATAGATATGTTAAATGAAAGTATTAATGTTTAAAGAATCAAAAAGAGATAAAAGGAATTGTATTTAAATATAATAATCTAATTTTATTTTTTTGTTGATGATAAGTTTAATGATAAGAAATAGATGTTGTTTTGTAATCTCTTTAAGATCATTTTTAAGATCAGGTATTCTTAAATGTAGGAAAGTTTAAAGGATTATATAAAATATTATTTTTTTTATATAAATAGATATATTAATAAAGTAATTATTGTTAAGATTAATTTGAAAACAAGAAGGATATGTCTGGAATTGTAGGAGAGGTATATGAAGACGATTGAAGGGAATGAGTATTGGAATGTTCGAATGTGTAAATATAAGGAAGAAGTTAAAAAAAAGATTCTATGATGGTATGGGGAGTTGCTTTTGTGTAGGTTTTAAGTTAATATAGTATAAAAGATTTGTGGGTTGAATGAAGGTGAAGGGGTTTAGATTGATGAATTGATTAGGTTTAAGTTAGTAGATTTTGTTTTATATTTATAGTTGAAGAAGGAGTTTTAACTTTTTAAGATTTTTTAGGAGTTATTGATATAATTGTTTTATCGTTTATTTGATGATGTTTTTGAGAAGTACAATTGCAAAGCGAATAATCTAGGTTTTATATTTTTAGATCTGTTAAGGCTAGTTTTAGATGATGATATATCAAAAGAGGGGGATGAGAAGTTATTTTTATGATGTTGGTATAACGGAAACTTTAAAGATTTGGATATAGATGATATTAGGGAAAGAGGAAAGTGGTTAAAAATAGTTAAGCGATAAGTAGTATAAATATGTTAAAATATTATATAGAAAAACATTATATAAAGTATATAAAGTTTAATCTATTTTGGTGGATTGTTGTAAAAATATTATATAAGATATATAATGTTTTTTTATTTATATAAGATTGTTATATTTAATATAAAATGATTTTGAATTTGTTTGTATATTATTCAGATGATACTTTGTATAATTATATAATTGTGGTAAAATATTAAAGTGGAGATTTATATTATATAATAGATAAACTGATTAATAATTTATAATAAAATGATTGAATTTATAGTTTTTTAATAAATTTGTTTAAACTAATATAGATTTTGCAAAATATAAAATAATGTAAATTGGTTTAAAGATTCTAAAATATTAGATAATTCTTTATTATATATCAATTTCAAATTTTAGTTTATCTTTTATATTGATATAGTCATATATTATTATATGATAATTCTGATTTTCATGATCCAATATATGAGATAAGAAACTTTAACGTTCAATTATTAAGTATAACAAAAAACGAAAACCTGTACAGATCCTGCAAAACTTGAGATAATTTAGATTGGTTTGGAGATTCTGAAACGTTAACTGATTCTCTATCTATAACAACTTCAAATTTTAATTTATCTTTTGAATTGATATAGTTATATATTATTGTATTATATAATAATTCCGATTTCCGCAATCCAGTATATAGAATAAGAAACCTCAACATTCAACCATCAAATATAGCAAAAAAACGAAAACCTGTACAGATCCTATAAAACACAAAATAATCTAAATTGGTTTAAAGATTCTGAAACTTCAGTTAATTCTCTATCATATACTATCTTCAAATTCTAGTTTATCTTTTATATTAATATAATTATATATTATTATATTATATGATAATATGAAATAAGAAACTTCAACGTTCAACTATCAAGTATAACAAAAAACGAAAACCTGTACAGATCCTGCAAAACTTGAGATAATTTAGATTAGTTTAAAGATTCTAAAACTTCAGCTAATTCTCTATTATCTATTAGCTTCAAATTCTAGTTTATCTTCTAAATTGATATAGTTCTATTATATTATATTATATGATAATTCCGATTTTCGCGATCCAGCATGTGGGGTAAGAAACCTCAACGTTCAACTATCAAATATAGCAAAAAAACGAAAACCTGTACAGATCCCGCAAAACTTGAGATAATTTAAATTGGTTTGCAGATTCTACAACTTCAACTGATTCTCTATCAATAACAGCTTCAAGTTCTAGTTTATCTTTTATATTGACGTGGTTATACGCGAAACAAAAACCCCTTTTAAGCCGTACCTTTTAAGCCGTAAAGCGGGGTGGCCGGGGGGGTGGCACGACCCCGCCGCGGGCCCGTGCACCCCTTTTACGCCGTAAAAGGGCCCCGGCATAAGAGGTAGGAATTCAATCGTTTTTAAGGTTTTACAATTTCTATTATTGTTTTATAAAAGATTATAGTATTATAGTTAGACTTTTAATAGATTTTACTAAAGCCAAAATCTCTTTCTATTTTGACGATCTATACTACAACGCATTCAATGTTTTGAAATAGAAATTAATCTCTGTTTCGCTGTTACAATATTACAACTACAATCTTCTTTGTATACTCGAAACAGATATCTTAGATAAAATAATCGCTAACGTGCTCTTTCAAAAGCATAACGACAAATAGCTTTCTGTAGCCTACTTTTTCAAGATTATAATCGTTGCCGAATTGAACTACAAAATTCACGATAAAAAAATGCTTTCGATAATACGTTTTTTAGACTACTAAAAGTCAGAACTAATTAACTTTCTTTATCAAATTCAAATCTATATTAATCACAAAATGTTACGATTCAGAATACAATTCAGAACGTCACGTAAAACACGTGCTCTATACATAGGCATTACATATATACTTACCGGCTCTTAGTTTAGCCAACCCGCGTAACCTACTTATACACCACACATTAGTTCAGAACCTGAATCGCAAAATGGATTAAGAGATCTACACACATTACATTATATTGAGGGATTTATAAGTCATACTCTGATGAAGCAGAAATAGAAGATACCATAACAATAGATATATATAAAGCTATTTAGTTGTATATAGATCTACAATAGTATATTCTAAGAAATCTTTTGACCCTCCAACGTATACTATTTGGCACCTTTTCGTAACTATATTATACGTCTACAAGCTTTTTAACAGCACAAGCGTCACATTATATATTACTCAAATATCAAATCGTTTCAACCATTTGATAACTATTTAAAATAATACCTACATTTTCAATACTTTCCTAGAAACGTTTTTATATCAATCAAGATTGTCTTTCTATAAAAAGAAAATCGATATTAAGTTTAGCTTAACAGAGATATTATTCTTTTATTTCTAGAAATATTTCTGTTTCTTTTTCTGTTTCAATATATACCGTTTTCCTTTTTAGAAGTTATATGCCAACGTTGCTTCTTCTAGCCAAAGTTCTATGCCAGCAAGTTCAATATCTGCGTTGCTATATATCCAATCGTCTACTAAAGCAACTACAAATATAAACACTTAAAGCAAAAATCGAAGAAAAGGAAAAAAGATGAAATTAGCAGCAAAGCTTCCTTCGAAACTTGCTTTTTCTTGCAAATCTATCTTTTATACATTTGCCTTTAGCAAGTGCGATAATGAACTACAACAACTACAAAAGGCTTTCAAAGCTTAAGTTTTTGAGAATAAAAGATTATGTTCTGAAATCGTATATAGCATTGTTTTAGTTATATCTTTTTCTATTCCTGTTTCTACTTTTGGTATGATTCTCTTCTCCACTGAAACCGATCAACATTCTAAAACAGGAGATCGGTATAAATCTCAGAGGAATCAGAGAAAAACTCTTAAATTGTTACTCTCTAGCAAGCCTAATTCGTTTGCGCTAAGCCTATCATTATCCAAATCTGGTAGAAGCAAACAATTAAAAGATAGTCAAATCTATTCTCGTTTTCCTATTCGTCATTAGCTATCTTTCAACCGTTCTTGTTCTTCTGTTTCCTTTCGCTTGTACTACGCCAAACCTACCAATCTTACAAGTAAGTTAAGTAACGGCAGAGAGCTTAAAGCAAATTTGTGGAAAATGCTGGTTTCTGAACGTTTTGATATTTATGCTAATACTCTTGATACTGAGTCTGCCCGACATATATATGTTATAGACCAAACAAAGAACAAAGCATAACAATATCTCTATATATTATATATCCAAACCTTTTGTTTTATTGCTATAGAATTGATTAAATAGTTAACTGTAATTTATAGTAACCCTGTAGAGGTTAAAAGGGCCAAGATTCAATACGATTATTGAAGAATGTTTAATGGTTTTAGCATATGTTATAGTTACTTTGTGGAATGGTATAGGACTTTTAGACTTTTAGCTATTTAAGCTGAAATTACTGATAACGGTTAGCTATTTAAAGATCTGGAATCTAAGATTTTTGATTATTTAACTTGTACTATGGCTTTTTACAAATCAGATTGCTGTATTATAGAAAAGCTAACAAACAAGTTGATTATAGTCAATGAGAACGAAGTTTCTATATAAAAACAGAATAGATATTATATGTTGTATGAGCTTATACTTGTTAAGAAGCTTATTATACCAGTTTATCCGCTTTAAACAAATAGAAGCCTTAACTATTCTAATACTAGTATAGTTTAATTTGCCTAGCCAAAATCGTCTTTCCTGCTACATAATACCCCGGCAGAATACATTGATACTCTCAAACAAAATCCTGCTCTACCCAGAAACTTCAACCGGAATATAACTCTTACTCCTAGAGCAAACGTATGTTCACCTATGCTGCATGCAAACTTCAGTAATATAAAGGCTACACTGCTAATCAACTACGACGTTCATCAAATTGAAGATTCCTATAACGCTAAGGATTACCTTGATCCTCAAATCTATACTGAAAATATTGAATCAGTATATCAAAAGAAAGATATCTGTTTAAAAGCAAACGCTTAGAAAAAAACTCTTTCCTAAATACTATCAAAGATATAAGATTCCTCGATCTAACTAAACTAATAGAAGGTCAAGCTATAATTTTGCTTTATATCCTATCCAAAAATAGATATTCCTTTAGATCAAACGTTCTTCTAAACTCTAAAACAAACGGATATACTTTCATTGATATTATACTCTTTATTTTTTTATTTCCTTTATTTAAATCACATTATCAATTGTTTGAAAACTCTATTAGCATTAAAGGTTATAATAGCACACAAAGTTACACCATCACCTACTACACTTTCCTTAATCTTTCGATTGATGGTTAAGAACAATCATTCGTTCCTTTTCTTATTACAGATTTGAGTTCCTACAGCATTATACTAGATAAATCCTAGCTATCAGAATCGCAAGCAAAGCTCAATTGCTTCAATCAACGCCTGGAATGGCTTTCAGAAAAACTGCCTATATACTCCTTAAATAAGAATTTATTGATATCGAAAAGTGATTTGAAACAAAAAAAGATTAATCGATTTGTATAACAAAACACAAATCGAAAAAACAAAAAGTTTGATATCTATTAGTATCAACAAAACGCCCAGCTTCCATCTATTACTATATCCACAATACAACCCTCCGATCTACTATCTACAAAGAAATCCGATCCTCCTTTTCAACTAAAACTCAAAAAACTTCATATCACAAAACTATCAGGATTTTACAAATTATTACTATATCTTTTTTCCGATACTATCGATATCTACACTTTTACACTTGTTCAATTCAAACTTTTATACAAAAAATACAAACACAATAAGCTTTTTACTATTACATTTACAGATTTCAAAGCAACAATACAAAAACAACAACAAGAAAAAAACAAAAAGGATCAGTTCCTAACTATTATAAATGTCTATCAGCATACTAGATCTCACATCTGTTTAAACAACATCCTAGCTGCCGCAAATAAGGAACCCCCAATTCCTTTAACATACTAGATGTTCTATAAAGCTTTCTCTAAAGACAAATCAAACATATTACCTCCTTACTGTCTATACAATCACAAAATTATATTAGAAAAAGAAAAAAAAAAAGCTTTAAGATATAATCTATTTTACAAAATGTCATTAGAACAGCTAAAAATCATCAAAGAATATTTCACTAACAATCTAGTTAAAGGATTTATAAAGCCTAGTCAAACTCTATATACAGCACCAATCTTGTTTGTTCGAAAACCCAATAATATATTACGATTTTGTATTGATTTCCGTTTACTGAACTCTCTTACTTGCAAAAATCGCTATTCACTTCCTCTGATCGACAAAACTCTTATACAATTAGCCAATGCAAAGATATATACAAAACTTGATATCCGTCAAGCCTTCTATTAGATCAAAATAGATCCTATCTTTAAGAAATACACTACATTCCACACATACTACAATTCTTATAAATGTAAAATACTATCATTTAGCTTTACAAACAACTCTACCATTTATTAGAAATATATAAACAATATCCTCTTCAACTATTTAAATATATTTTATACTATCTATCTTAACAATATCCTGATCTACTCTAAGAACAAAAAAGACTACAAAACTTAGGTTAAACTAATACTTGCTCGACTTGAAGCTGCTGGCTTATAGGCCGACCTTAAGAAATACAAATTCAACATTAAATGTATTAAATACTTAAAATTTATTATTTTCACTAAAAATATAAAAATTGATTCTAAAAAAGTAGAAATAGTTAAAAGTTGGACTTATTCTATTATTATTAAAGGAATTTAATCGTTTTTAAGGTTTTATAATTTCTATTATCGTTTTATAAAGAATTATAATATTATAATTAGATCTCTAATAGATCTTACTAAAACTAAAACCTCTTTCTATTTCAACAATCTGTACTATAATATATTCAATGTTTTGAAACAGAAACTGATCTCTGCTTCGTTATTACAGCATTATAACTACAACCTTCTTTATATACTCGAAACAGATGTTTCGGATAAAGTAATCGCCAGTATGCTTTTTCAGAAACATAACGACGAATAGCTTCCTGTAATATACTTTTCTAAAACTATAGTTACTGCTAAATTGAACTACGAAATTTACAATAAAGAAATGTTTTCGATAATATGCTTTTTAGGCTATTGGAAATCAGAACTAGCAGACTTTCTCCATCAAATTCGAATCTATATTGATCATAAAACGCTCAAGTATTTTATAACTACTAAAACTCTAAATGTTTGATAGACTTGATAAACAGAATTACTAGCTGACTATAACTTTGTAATTATATATCGCTTTAGCAAAGAGAACCCCCTTGCCGACGCTTTAACACACCGCGTTAACGAATTAGAGTTACAGAATCACATAAAGAAACAGAACTATTTACAACAGTTTATTAAGGATAATCAGATCGATATAAGAATAATACAGAACGCCTTGAGGAGAGAGATCGACGATTACACTATAGCTACCTTAGATCTAGCCTTTGTTATTCCTTATTTCAATATCGTTAACCGTATCCTTAAAGCAAATCGCATCCTTAATAGCTTACAAGTATTACAAATCAAGGCTATCAAAAGCTATAAGCACTTTGCTCTTCAGGATGGTCTATTGCTATACAACGATCGTCTAGTAATACTCGATTCAGAGAATCTTTGTATATATCTCATTCGAAAAGCTCACAATTCAGTTTCCACTATACACCCTAGAATCAGGAAAACCTACCTTCTGCTATCGAAGCAATACTACTGGCCCGGCATGCCTACAACAATCGCACAATATATACGCAACTGCTATACCTGCAAACGCAGTTCTGTACCGCACAATTGTACTCTTAGATTACTATACTCGCTCCTCGTTCCTGAACAAGCGTAGCAAGATATTACAATAGATTATTGCAGTTTCAACAAAAACAAACACAGTTACGATAATATGCTAGTTATTGTTGATAGATTAACCAAACAAGCAATCTCTATCCCTTGCTACAAAGAAATCGATTCCCGCAAACAAGCAAAGCTCTACCTATATTATATATACCACTATTACAGCACTCTCTACACAATTGTATCAAACAGAGGACCTCAGTTTATCTCAGACTTCTGGCAAGAATTCAATTGTTTATTAGACACTGATATCAAGCTTTTCATTGTTTACTACTTTTAAATTAATAATCAAACAAAGATCTACAACCAGTATTTACAACAACGATTACAACCTTTTGTTAGTTACTACTAAAATGATTGATCAGAATTCTTGTCTATAATGAATTACACTCAATTGATTCTTCTATATAATTCTTTTGAAGAATTATCATTTTACAAAGCTCTCTACGGATACCCCTCATGTAATATTTAAGATTAAAATATCAAAAAAAGCTTACTTACAAGAAATTTGAATATATAAAACGCTTGCAAATTCGCTAAATGCAATCAAACAGCTATTGCCTATACTAAAGAAGATATCCTTCAAACTTAAAAGAAAATGTCCCGCTCTATCAATTCGCGCCACTGTACTATAAACTTTGATATTAGAGATTACATATAATTAAACATAAAAGATTACTCTACTCAACGACTTTCAAAAAAGCTTGATTTCCCAATTCAAAATCGATTCAAAATAATAACTCAAATAGATAACTCTTTCCACCTTGATTTTCCAGTTACTATAAAGATATACTCTATGTTTCTGCTTGAAAAGCTCCGGAAGGCCTATAATGATTCTCTCTCTGGCCAGATCCAAAAACCACCACCCCCAATCAATATCACTGATAACTCTGAATGGGAAATAAAGAAAATCCTTATCATCAAAAAGGTTCGCAATACTTTACAATATCGCGTTTCTTAGTTAAACACCAACGCCGATCTTACTTAGTATCCTATCTTTGATTTGAAAACTGCCTTACACAAGCTATACGATTTCCATCGATCGAATCCTATTTAGCCTAGCCCTCTAGCCCAGTTACTCGAATGGATCAAGCTTTACAAGAGTGAAGAAGACGATTACGATTACGCTGATAATAACAAGTCTATGTTCATTATGGATCAAAAGCTTTTCTTCAAAAACCACTTTGTAGCTTAACTTTCAACTATAGAGCTATTTGAGTTTCAATTGCTGTTAGTAAAATAAAAAACACAAATTGCTGATATAGATAGTTATTATGGAAATCATAGTGAATTAGGAAAAGGTAATGATTGGCTGGCTAAAGCTATATAAAGATATTAAACCTGTTTTCAAAAGATAATCGTTCAAAAGCAAGTTCTACTGAAAAGGAGAATAGTGTTACGATTCTGCCGTTTCTGCTAAAGTCTAGTTCACTGTTTCAGTGCATGTGTTGTTCGTGTAACTCATATGCTTGATTAGCGAGCATGTGTCGAGGCACGTATATTTTATGTAGAACATATAAAAGAGCGCTGTTCTGTAGTTAATATTAACAGTAGTATATTCTAAAGATTTTTTTGACTTTTCAACATATACTATTTGGCACTCTTTTGTGATTATACTATACGTCTACAAGCTTTTTAACGGTACAAGCGTTATAGTTTAAAGAGCTATGTATAATAGATTAAAATACAGTATTTATATTATATTTATATTATATATGATCTTTTTGTATAATATAAACAAGATTAGACATGATCTTATAATTATATCTATTAGCTGATTGATTAATAACCCGATTCTCGAGTTACTAGTCAGTTTAAGTTGTTATATAGCTATGACTTTATAACAGTACCTCGTTTTCTAAGCCCGAGCTCTGTTAAAGCGGTTAAGATTATGGAAGTCAGGCTTTTTAGGATAACAGTAATAGAATACTGTTATTAGTTTAGGGCAATCTTCTAAATACTTAATAGGTTCTTTAGTTAAACTATCGTAGCCAATCCATTTAACAGTATACTTTAAATATAAACCTCTATAATCACAATATTCAATTCAAGAATCAAGGATCTCTTCAACTTCAAATTGTTTGATTCCTTTGATTTTTATAAATAAGAACAGAGGATTTCTCTGTCTAGGTAATAAATCGTTAATAACAAAATATAGAAGATTCATATTAAACACTAAATAATTCTTTATTAAGACAAGTAGTTTTAACTTGTAAATATATAAACTGATCATTTCAATCATTTTAAACAAGTTTAAGTTCTTTTAGTTTAGTTTCTTTTGCAACTAGAAAATCTTAATATTACAAACATTTAACTAGATTAGATTTTCAATAAAGTATTAGCAGACAGAAGAACAATAGATATTAGCATTTTTAGAATAATATATTTGATTAACAGTTAGTTTAGTTTATAAATAAACTGAAATAGCTTTTATCTTTTTAATTAACTTCTTAACATTGCAGATAATAGGTTTGTTTGATATAAGGATAGACTTGAATTCTAATCTTAAATAGTAGTTGTAGTTAACAAAGAATAAAGTTATACAAAAACTTTCAAACCAAACAATATTGTAAGCAAATTCGACTAATAGCAATCATTCGACTTAGTTATCTTGTAGATACATAATATACAATTGCAAGTATTGTTCAAATATAGTATTTATATATTCAGTTTGATCATCAATCTTAGAATGATAAACAATTGATAGTTTGATGTTAATTATTAAATGCTTACAAATGTATTTCCAGAAATCGGCGATAAACTGAATATCCCGATTGGATATTATAGAACTGGGTAGGCTATAGAGCTTTTATATATATTTCAAGAATATATCAGCGACGCCTTTAGTGTTATAGGTATTATAGCAAAGCAGGAAGTGCTTCATTTTGGTTAAACGGTTAACAATTATAAAGATTGTATTGTATTTAGAATTACAAAGCAAATGTGTTATAAAATCGATAAAGATATATAGTTAAGTTTATTGCGGAATCGGGAGCAGGTGTAGAACGTTTTCTTGCTTTCGATGGTTCGGGGTAGTGCGATAGCAACTGTAGCAGTTATGCATTTAGCAGGAAATGTAATTATAATAACCAAACTAATAGTAATTCCGGGAGAGTAGTTCAAATGTATAGATATAGTGTGGATAGTTAGTAATGGGGGAGTTGTAGTATAAATAGAACAAAGCAGTTTTTAGTTCATTTAAAGCAGGAATGTATAGTTTGTCTTGATAGTATAGCAAACTGTTGTTTTTCTAGTAATCGTTTAATGTAATTTTAAAGTAGTGTGAGTTGCTTTTATATAGAGCTTTTAGAACAGAGAACGGTAGCAAGTCAACAGCGTATCCTTTTTTGAATAGGCCTTTCAGGCCTTTAGGCAGTTTTAGTAGTTTGGGGGCGGGTATATCAGGTTTAAAAGACTGGGTAGGTTTTCTCAAGGACTCTTCAGAGATTAAGACTATAGGAATAAGAATAAAGGGTTTAAATAGAGATAAGCTATTAGTTCTATCTGTTTGACTTTTTATAATTGTAGCGAATTTCATTTTTTTTTTAATAAAACAAGAATAGAATCAGAAACAGAAACAGGAATAGGAATAAGGTTAAGAGCAAAAGCAGAACCAGGAATGAGAATAGGGTTTTCTTTAAGCAATGATGTTGGTATAAAGCAATTGTGTTTAATACAAGGAATAATCAGAGCAGAAACAGATAAAAACATATCAGATTCGAAATTTTTGTATTTCAAAACAACTTGGCTTTGATATAAGAAACGTTCATTCTTCTTTTTAGATAGATCCTTTAACTTCCTAGTTAAAGTATTAAGCTTAGTATTTTGTTTCCTAAAACGATATATGATTCGGAAGTTGAATCAGGATAGGAATTTAGACCAACAGGTTTAACAATGATTTAACAGTTTAGTTGTTGTAAAATACTTTAGATTTTTGTAATTAGTTATTACTTTAATTGGAAAAGATACTTTTTTCAATTCAGGATACTATTCTTCGAAATAGCGAATTATAACTAATAGTTCTTTATTATAGATTTTGTAGTTATATTTAATTATAAAATGTTTTTTTAAGAAAAACATTACAAAGTAAAAAATATCCTTATTGTTATATTAAGAAAATACTCTAACAGAAACGTAATCTGAAATATCAATTTCAACGATTATTTCTTTTTTTCAATCGAAAAAGGCTAAAATTGGTATTTTAGTAAAAGCAATTTTCAAAAAGTTAAACGATTTTTTACAAATAGGATTTTAGTAAAACAGTATATTCTTTTTCGTTAAATTAATCATTAAACTAATTATCTTTGAAAATCCTTTAATAAATTGTTGATAAAAGTTCGAAAACCTTATAAAGGTTTGAATATCAGTAATAGTATAAAATGTTTTCTATTCTATAATTGTATAGATCTTCTTAGGGTCTATATAGATGCTATGTTTTTTTACAATTAAGTTTAGAAATATAGTTTTAGATTTTAGAAATTCGTATTTTGATAGTTTAGTGTATAAGTTAGTCTTCTAGAGGGCTTTTAGGATCTTGCAGATATAAATGATATGCTTTTCATAGGTTTTACTATAAATCAGTATATCATTTAAGTAAATAATGTAGAACTGGTTTAGGTATTTGTATAGAGTATTGTTAATAAAACGCTAGAAGGTTGTTAAAGCTTTAGTTAAACCAAATAATATAACTAGATTTTCATATAAGCCGAATTGGGTATAGAAAACAATTAAATATTCTTGTTTTTCTTTTATATAGATATTGTTAAAAGCAGAAATGATATTGATTTTAGTAAAATACTTTATATTTTTCAAGTTATTCAAAGATTCTTTAATTAACAGAAGCGAGTAGCGATCTTTTGTTGATAAGTTGTTCAGAGTATAATAGTTTATATAGAATTGTAAACTATTGCTAGGTTTTTTTACAAATAGAATAAGCGAAGCAGCGAAAGAGGAATTTGGGCGAATAAATCCTTTATATAGATTTTTTTCAAATTATTCTTTTAAAGCTTTAAATTTTAGTTTGGATATTGAGTATAAAAAGCTGAAGAGCAAAATAGTTCTTTTTTATAAACGGATTTTGTAGTTGTATAGACAATAAAGCAATAACTTGTTGGCGTTTCTAAATAAGAATACATTTTCCTATTCATAGAATTCCTTAAAGATCTAATTTAGGTTAATCGGGTTAGATTTCTTTATAGCTTTTTCGATATCTTTTACAATAATATTGAATAGATTATATTTATAACAAATATAGGTTTTGTAAGTGTTTATTGATATAATAGGAATATCTTTTTCTTATAAAGCAAATGGGTAAACAGATAAATAAGCAGGTTTACTTCTTTTCGGAATATTAAATAGAATTTTAATCTAGGTAAGCTAAATAGAAGTATTATAATGAGTTTGGCAGTAATTGTTATTGAATTGGAATGTATTTGATAAGAACTGGATTTAAGGATTATGTTTTTTTAACTAAATAACTTTTAGGATTATAGGATAGTAAGTTAGTTCTATTATATATATTCAAACCTTTTTTTTAATATAATTGTTGATTTTCAAGTTAATAGAGATATATGAGCTTATACAGCTTTCAGGCTAGATTTTACTGTTGAATCTTATAATTTTGAATGGTGTAGATAGAACAGAAACAGGTATTTTCTAAGCTTCAATTCAACTTTGATTTGCGAAAACGAGGTCTTTGTAATTATTATCGATTATAGCATAAGTTGGTATGCTTTTGGTTTCAAGCAATAGAACAATAATAAGCAGAATTATTAGTTTTGTATGGTTTAATAGCTTATCGACTAGGTCTATTTCTTGAGTAACAATAGTAAATAAATGTAAAGTATATAATTCAGGCATTTGGTATAGCTTTAATCCAAGTATGTTTCGTTTCTTGAATCGATTGAGCTAGTAAATAAACATAAAAACGAAGCAGATAGGGAATAGCGGATAGTGTAGCCTTTAGAAGAACTAGTTGAAACAAAGATAGAGTTGATAGTAGTGGAGCGGGTTTATATAAAGCAGAAGTCCGGGCAAAGGCAATTATGTATTATATATGCGGTTGAACTATAGCGAAAGCATTTGTTATGTTTTCGACGGGAAACGCCGGTAACAGGGTTGTAGTGTTGGGAGCTGAGATCTATTGGGTTTCCAGTAAAAATAGCAGGAGTGGCTCTGTTAATGTATGTTTGATTAGCAGCAAGGCGGGAAATAGGAACAAAAGTAGTAGTAGAAATGCGAATAGATAAAACAGCAGAAGATAAACGGTTATGTTTTATGTATTAACAATGGTTCTTTAGGTTCTAGTAAAAGGCAGTATAAGCGTTAGCGCTATGTGTTAGAAGAACAATATAGATTATTAGGTTTGTTAATTCGTTTGATAAGTTTTGTTTTAATAGAATAATCAGAGTAGCGTTATTATTAGCTATTCCAGCTTTTTGAACAAGTTGTTAGAATTTTGTATAAAAGATATTGAACAAGAGATTCTTTTGTTGTAAAGTTATTAATTGTTTTCAAACTTTAGTTTTCTTGTTGATATTCTTATATACTTTTTCCAATATATCTAACAAATCCTGATAATTCTTTAAAGTAACGAATAGTCTGTTTCAGTTATATAAACGAATTTGAATAGTAATAGTTTTAATAAGTTTTTCAATAATATAAAATAAATAAGAATAAGCAATAATAAAGCGATTGGAATTAGTAAATATTTTGTTTTGAATTTAGATTATGAAACGATTGAGATCGGATTTGGTGTTGTCAAACAAAGTAGAATCAGATAGTTTTTCATTCAATTAAGGTTTGGTAAAAATAGTAGAAGATGAAACAGTTTTGGCGGATTTAGTAAAGGTAGTAGAATTAATAGACAAAGAGTTAATAACAGAAGTCGGAATAGAAATAGATAAATTGTAAGATTTTTGTAAAAGGTAGGAAACAAGGTTGTAGTAATGCTCGATTTTGCAAGCGGATAGAGATTTCTCTAGTTGAAGGTTAGCTGAAAAGGCATTAGCTTGTTTCTCGGTTTCTTAGAGGTAATTAGCTAGACTAGTTAGGAAACTGTATTAGGCAAACGCGTCGTTTGCTATAGCAGCGGCAAACGCTTTTGCGGAATCAAGTTAGCTTAGAATAGATAGGCGAATCGACATTTTGTGGTTGAAAAGAAGGAGCTACGTAATGTTATAAAGTAGTAGCGGTAGGATACAGTTCAGAGCAGGTCTATTAGTTAGTTCAGATTTATAACTAAGATGTAGTTTAAAGAGTTATATATAACAGACTAGAATACAGTATTTATATTACGCTTATACTATATATGGCCTTTTTGTATAATATAAGCGAGATTAGATATGATCCCATAATCATATCCGTTAGCTGACTGATTAGTAACCCGATTCTCGAGTTACTAGCCAGTTTAAGCTGTCACGTAGCCATGGCCCCGTGACAGTTTCTATAGGATGTCACGGAGTAGCAGCGGTGGAATATAGTTCAAAGCAGGTCTATCAATCAGTTTAGATTTATAACTAAGACGTAGCTCAAAGAGCTATGTATAACAGACTAGAATATAGTATTTATACTACGCTTATGCTATACATGGCCTCTACGTATAACATAAGCGAGATTAGACATGATCCCGTGATCATATCCGTCAGCTGACTGATTAGTAACCCGATTCTCGAGTTACTAGCCAGTTTAAGCTGTCACGTGGCCATGGCCCCGTGACATAGGATTGTAAGATCAAAATGAAGCTAAAAAGCATATACACTACAGAGTTACAAATTGAATGTAGAACTCTATAAAGTTTTTTACTTTTCTCAGTTTTATATATACTTTACCTAATAGAACTACTAAACCAAAACCGCTTTTTTTGTTTTAAATATATAAACGATATAACCATCTATTGGACTTTTAAAACGATAAAGTAGAATATAGCTAAGTTAAAACACAATATCCGATAGATTATACAATAAAAAACGAAAAACAAAATCGCTTTCGTTCTAAAAAAACTAAAAATGATTTATTTTTTATAAAAAAAAAACTTAAACACTTTTAACATAAAAGTCTTATTGGAACTTATAATCAGATTAGTAAAAGTAACAAACAATGAATAACCAACATTGAAATAGCTAAAGATCTAGCTAAACTGCAAACTGATTTTCAAGTAGTATATAGCTAAACGTATAACAAAAGCAACAAAAGTCGCTTACTATATCAAAAGATTGGCTAAAATGAAGTTTGAACTACTTGCAGTATTGCTAAAAAAGGCTATAATAACGTACATCCAGCCCTCTTTGCTATATGGATCGGAGATCTGGTATAAAGAAAGGCTGAAACTTAATATAGCAGATAGCTTTAACCGCAACTGATTTGTCAGTACAAAACTAAGCCTACTAATAAAAAAAACCAACAAGATTATAGTATTAATAGTATAAAATGTTCTTCTAGTCTAATACATAGCATCTACAACAAATGTACTCCAGGACACAGGACTGCTGTCAGGCGGTGTTGCATTAAAACATACTTGTATCCGTTTCGCATTACAGCTACAGATACTGGATCCAGTATATCCTTTAATCCTACAACTTGAAACATTGGCTTTATTTTAGTAACAAACAACAAGATTGTAACGAATAAACGAATTAATTCTAAGAGCCTTTCAGCTAATGCTGGTTAAGCTATATTTCTCACCCAGTTGTTAAGCTAATCTTATAAAGGGAAAACTGAAGAAAGCAACAATAACAGAGTTCAATGTATAATAGAACTAATTGAGTAAGGATACTGTTATAGTCTTCTCGGACAGCTTTAAATAGTACAAAGACAGAGCTAGACTAGTAGGCTATGGATATACTATATATAAAAGTTAAACTTTAGTAAAAATAGATAGCGATATAATTAACAACATTTCTTACATCTTCGATGCTAAAGCGATCGGTGTGTTCAAAGGCTTACAAACTGCAATCGACATTTTATAGCTAAGAACCATACAGTTCTAGATGTACATCGATAGTATTTTAATGATCTAATATATAAAAACAAATATATCCAATATTTCCTAATAAGCCTTTCTGAAATGCTATAAACTAATCGATCAATACAAAATCAGTATCAGATAATCGCTAAGCTATATAGGCATTATAGACAACAAGAAAACAAACAAACTAGCAAATGTCAAAACGAACACTAAACAAATAGCCAACGACCAATCGGCTAAACCTACCATCAATAGGATTAGGTCGATTGTACAAATGCTTATCTACAATGCAATTACAGCTTAGTAGAACCAGTGTAAAGCAAACCTATCAACAGCATACCGCAAATGGAAACTTGACTACTCGATAACAGAATCTCCAGAACTTTGCCTACCAAAAGCCATACTGCATAAGCTCCTAGCGATCCGTATAACGCACAGCGACTTTACACAATACCATAAAAAGTTTAACTATAATAACATTAGACTGAATTGTTTCTATAGTTATACAAAATCACCAAAACATCTAATATTCTACAAAATCTTCTAACAGAAGTTCTATATTTGGCTAGCCAAACTAGAACAGCCCTTTAGCTGTACAAAAAAAAGATACAAGTATTTAAACATCTTGATATCGCAACTTAAGCTATTCGAGAACTTTCTGACAATTATTCAATATTTCCAATTCAATATTTGTTAAACAGATATTCAAACGAAAACAGAATAAATATCTATATTACAATTAACTAATTATCAATTGAATATTAGATTGTTATTAACTGGTTTGAAAGAATCAAAATTCGAAAATAAGAATGTTTTCTCAAATAAAGGAAAGAGAATCGCAAGAAAAGAAGAAAGCTATACAGTTCTTAGTTTTAAAGCTAGAACAGAGCATGGTTAGTATTGGCAAATGCAATTTGCGGTTATGTACGAGAAGCTTTCTTTAATGTAGGTTTGTCTTTAATACTTTGCAAGAAGTCAGATCTAGTTAATCTATATAGAAACGTTAAATTTAAAATAAATAAATAAAGCTTAAACTTAGAAAGAAAGATACTATTATAGAGCTATAGCTATATAACAATTTAAACTGACTAATAACTTAAGAATCGGGTTACTAATTAGTCAACTGATAGATATAATCATAAAATCATATTTAATCTTGTTTATATTATATATAAAAGCCATATATAGCATAAACATAATATAAATACTATATTCTAGTCTATTATACGTAGCTCTTTGAACTACATCTTAGTTATAAATCTGAACTGACTAATAGACTTGCTTTGAACCGTATTCTACCGCTACTACTCTATAACAGAAAGTTGAAATAATATAACAAAGATTAATAGCTATAAGATCAATATTTAGAATTTCAATTTAAAAATTAACTATAATAGAATCTCAAAAGAGTATATATATATAAATCGCTAACTATAAAGCTTATATCAACACGTTAGTCTTTTAGGTGTTAATCGAAATCCGATCGCGAAGAGCTAATTAACATGACAGTAATACTGTAATACTATTTATTAAAATAATCGAAAATTAAAAAATAATAATAGGTGATACTGTATAATAGGGTCATTTTGTTATATGTTGTAAAAGCTGTCCATTTCTTTATACTTCAGCTATGCTATTTATGTAGTTTATGTTGTAGACGTCGCTTTCTTCTATAATAAAGGAAACGACAATGGCTTTCTACGCTAGCTGTTATCTATATCTGTAGCGTTCTGTAACATATTCTTTAGAATTTACTATTAATCTAATCAATCTACAAAACAATACTTTTATATATATTTTATATAAAGCGTATATACTTAAACATATACTTGTTAATCGAGTATATAAACTGTATCAACAAGTATATATATTGAAGCGGCGGCTAAGCTAGCTGAAACATTAAAATCGGAACATTTATAGGTTTATAGTTTTATAGATTTATACTAAAATTTATATCTTATAATTCAACATCAATATCAAGTTTCAAAAACCTCTTTCTTTTAATTGATATTCTTCTTTTGTCTCTAATAGTCTACTGTATCAGTTTTATCCTCAGTTCCAGTTATGAATGGTGGTCTTATATACATGTCCTCCCAATCCCAATTATGCAAGTCCTCGTATTTCTCCATATAAAATGCAAGAGGCATGTACATCCAGCCTACATCTTCTTCCTCGTATTCAGTGATACCATCATGAAACGGCGGGTGGACCCCCCGAAGCTTTTCCTCAGGACTCCAGGAGCACTCCCAGTCTCGGCAGACCAGCTTGACCACGGGCCCTAGACCTTCCAGATGTTCCAATGATTCCAGACATATCTCGTCAACGACAAGACAGTATTTGTATCTAGGTGTAATATCTACGCTGAGGTAGCTTACGTCGGAAATCGTACACTTGGTGTCTGGACGAAGTCTTGCTTCTAGGTTTTTTGGTACCCACGTTTGGAAATGGGCTCTGACTTCATCAATCGATGCCCCGCTGATGATCTGTCATTAGCATACGGATTATCGGCATTTTCAAAGTTATTGGGACTTACTAAAGAGCTTTGTCGTCAATAATGTGTAAATCATGGAATAGCAAAAGGTCCTGGCATTGTGCATACTCGAGATCTTTCTGGATGTGGTTTTGAAAATGCTCCAGAATGCTGTTCCACGCAGCATCGTTACCCTCCACGCAGCGATAGATCTATAATCGCCAATCAGTCTTTGCCTTCAAATAAAGAAAACGAGTAAATAATTACAACAAAGCCCCAAACAGAATCGTGGAACTCAGCACATGTCATATCCTCTCTTATGATACGATGGCCCCCCTGGAGCTTAGCATCGAGCCTTGAATTGCCAGTGCTCGGTATAATACTTCCTATCGTTGTTGTTATCATAATTTGATTGCTGGAAAATCGTTTTGCGATTCGACTTTGTAACGTTTGTTGGACGATGTATGAAGTGTTGGGTTTTGTTGGAATGGTATAACGTGATGGGCTAGCAAAGGACCGCAATACTTTGCTTCTGTGAAGCATACGCTGGAACATTCTTCAAACTTGTCTAAGAAAGCATTCGCTGAGACTTCAAAATAATAATATAGAGGGTTTTATTATTGAAGTTTAGCTTTTGGTATTTAACAAAAGCGTAAGCTTGTGTAAACTAATCAATCACGTGAGGCAATTCTATTGCGGCCTCTAATTAGAGCTCGCTGAATTGTATTTAACGATTTCTTATTGATTGTTATAATTAGGATTTTGTATAATTATAAAGTCTCAGATTATATATAAAAGCTAAAGCTTGTAGTTTGAAGCAAAAAATGAAGATTTACATGTATACTCTATCAGCCAATACATACAAGATACCCAACCCAAAGGGTGTTGCAATTCATTCCCACTCCTAGATTCAACGCATAAAACTTATCAAGTGTAATACCGGCATTATTTGCAATGCTCCAACAACTATCTCCGCTCACTACCTCATACCATTTGACACAATGCTCGGAAGCGCCAGGTTGAGTTGGCACAGCTAAGGTTGATGTTGTTGCAGTCGTAGATAAGGTTGAAGTTGAAATTGATGCAGTAGAAGTGATAGGAAAGCCGGATTTTGCCTGCACGCAGAGCTGCTCGTAGCCGTCATTTGTCAATTGGCTCCATATACCGGTATCGCATGAGGATCCAATCCATAGGTTGAGGCTGACCAACTGTTGCTGGGTTATACCAAGGATATTGGGGATTGTAGAGCAGTTAAAGTTGACTGTTGAAAGTTAATCTTTGGTATGCCAAATCAATGAATGGTAAGGTTCGTGGATACCTTTATCTTGAGCACGAAAATTAGTATAGCAGGTGCAATCTGAGGGTTGGACTGAAGTCGTTGGTATCCTCGTGAGGTTTGCCGGTACACAGTAGTCGAATGGATAACCAACATTTGCTAAACAGGAATAACAAAGTCAGGGAGAGTTATTGAACATGGATTTGATGACAGATAGGTTCCAAAAGGTATTTTATATACGGCCAATACATACGTCTAGTCTGCCATTTTTGGAAGCAATAACTATTTCCAGATTGCAGCACGCAATTGCCCAATTGCAGACTTGGGTTCCACTCTATCAATTCTTGAACTGTGATATCAGTGTATTGCGTCCACTGGTCGCATGAATTTGCTGCGGCCAGATCTCTTGATCTTGAAGTGGCATCAAACGCATTCTCGTAGAGATAACAGTTGTTAGTAGTACCAGAAGCAATCGGGTTCAAAGTAGCCGTCGCCACGGGACTGGGCACAAACACAGTCACGCTTGTAGGGCGAGTGAAGGTTGTTGCTGCTGTGGAGGGTGTATATCCAGGGTAAGACGCAATACTACCTACTGCTTTTACACAGTAAGAAGTGTTAGCCCAAAGGTTATTGCAGGCGTAGTCGACTTGTGGGTTGAGAAAATAGAAGTCGTCGAGTGACAGGCTGAATTTGAGAGAGATCGAGGAGCAATTATCCCTCGCACTGACCTGAAGAATATCAGACATGACAGTGAAACCGGGGTGTATCAACTCTAACTTACGAAATACCATGTTCCACAATAAGTGTTTGACTGGCCCTGGGCGTTTGTTGGGACAGGAGCTGCAGTCGTGATAGCATTACCTGTACCTACTGTGATATTGCCTGAAGGAGAACTGTAGCTGTGTCAGCTTCATTACATGTGCTTTACTGATATGGTCAAACACCTTGAACAAAGATACCAACCCCTCCATGATGCCAAATTTGAGCATGGTGAGTTTATCATTGGATTCCAGGCTTGTATTTGAGCCAAAGTGGCACCCCAACTGGTCGTTAGAGATTCGCAAGTATCAAACAGCTCTAATTGGTATGTAGTGCAGGAACTTTGGGTAGGTACACATATCAACTCTCCTACAGAGGGAAGGTTGTTGCAGCCTATGTTCAGGCTATTTTCGGTAATGAGCTTGTAAGTCGATACGTTATAGGCTGCCGAGATACTGACACAAGTGTCTTCTGCTTGGATTGTATGCCTGATTCCCGTGCAAGTAGGTGAGGAAATTGGCGCACTTGAGTTGAGGGCATAACTTGTAGGGGTGGCAAAGGTGTAGCCACTTTGACTACAGCTGGCTGTCGTATTTGCAAAAGCCTCGGCGTATGTGTCGCTGTAGCCGAATGGCGATGAAAGCTGAATTTTTTGTATACCCAACTCGCAGTAGCTGCATGTTTGAGCGCTGGTATAGTCGGTCTGGTTGGCCCATTCAGATGCAATAATGTCGCAATATTCATGGGAAGACCTGTTGTAATAGTTCAGTACCATTTCTGCCGACAGTGGGATTTGCGTTCGTGAGGACACACCTATCTTTGAGACATGAAAGACTGGAGGTATATAGATAACGATCAACCAGAAATGTTGCTGGCAGCAGAACAATTAGCTCGATGCTTTAATTAGAGGTGCAAATTCAACAGTCTGCTGACAACTTACGTGGATAGGCGACAGAGTTTGGAACCATCACGTCTGAAGACTTTGTATATGCTCCCGAAATAGACGTCCGAAGTTTTTGAAGATCAGCTATACAGGAGCTCTTACAGAGAGCCGCAAGTTGCTTGCTGGTTAGAATTTCAACGCTTGCACCTTTAAGAGCTATGTGTCAGTGATCCAATCTATGAGTTTGAATTGAGATAAATATACTCTATTCCAGCATATCGCGGCAGTCATGCTGGACAAGAATAAATTGTGATGTTTACAGTTGCAAAACAGCTATCACTTAAACCCAGCGTTTCGTAAGGGGATACATATCCGTCAAACTGCTGGCCGTAAACTTGTCGAGTGAAGGCAACGACTGTGATCCACGAGAATGACTTGGCCATGTTTAGACACTATTGATAAAAAAGTATAAAAGAGATAGAGGTCCAAAAAGGACCAGGAGAATCAACAGCGTTCGATTCTGTTGAATCAACCCCAGGTTCCGTGCATATAGATATCAACTGGAGCGCAAGATATTGAAGCCGTTTGAGCTCAAACTCTCTATCCTTCCTAAAAGCAAGGTACAAGTTGCACAAAGTATTAACAATAGCTATGGGAATTTGGAAAGTTGGAAAGTTGGAAATTCTACATGCTTGGATGCAATTTGATGAATAACTGCTTAGTACGATGCAGCATAGGATCTCTCAAATTCTTAAATTGTAAACAAGTCGATATACAAGCAATAAGTGATCAATCGAGTCTCTTACATAATAATAAGGATGAGAACTAAGAATATATTGCTTTTGCGATCGAGTGATTGGACTGTTGGACTTTGTTATGTAATTCTACTCCAGATTATATAACTCGCTTATTGCTATTTTGTTATTTCAGAACATAACTGTAAGTGTATAATAAGTAAAAAGAGATAAGGATTACTCTAAAAAAGCAAAGTCCACTTTTGTAGACTTCGCTTACTAAGCTAAGCTATGCTAGTCTTGATAAGCTGAGTCATCATGAATAACTAATGTGGTAACAATAACATACACATTGCGCAAAATTAATCAAATTGTTTAATCTAATTTAAAACAACATAATAAAGATAGCCAGCCAAGAAAGAGAGGAATTAGGATAATACCAGAGAAAAAGAGATAGTGGTACAGGAATATTGAATCCTCTGCAATGCAACACTGTCAGCATCTAGCATTCCCAAGACGTTTTTCGCTTCTAGGCCTCGAATGAACAACAGCTTCAACAGCAGCAGCAGCCATAGGAGTTGAATCCATCTCTCACTGCTCACAGTCGAACTGCTGACCATGATTTATATTGAAGCTTTCATATTCTCCCAGCTTTGTTCTCTCCACTCATATAAAAAGAAAAATCACTTGGAGATAGTTGATAAAAGTCTTGACTATGAAAATCTCTATTGTTACGTTGTTGACTTTGATTGAAAGCTTTGTGATCTGTTCAGGGTCATTTTTCGATTCTCTTATGCATCTGACGCTTCACAATATACGTTCACTACAATCTGATCATTCCAACAATTCTGATCTCTCGGGCAGCTTCCTACAAGCTCGAGAAGATTATACCTGCAGAGTTGGAAGTAAACTTTCCTGTTTCCGAACTTTGGAACCGTCTCTAACTTGATCCAATGATAGGGCCGTGTAGTAACAGAGCATGCTGCGGTAGTGAGTATTCAAGTTGATGTGTCCAAAAAAAATATATGGACTGCTTATAAATTGTCTAGAAAATGGCAATTGTAGATATGGTTCTGTCTATTGCAAAGCAAGGTGTACTAGCAATTGTGATGCCGTTGCTGAATGTGGAAAAGACTCTAAAGATGGGAAAACTACTTGCCCTCTGAATACTTGTTGCTCACAGTTTGGCTTTTGTGGAACTACTCAAGGTAATGCCTCGTCTATATTTCAATATGCTTCGAATTATCTCAAAGCTAACACAAATAATTAGATTTCTGTGGTAATGGTTGCCAGACAAATTGTGTACTGGAACCTTCACCTCCGTCAGATTCGACAACAAGCAAGACTTTGTCAAAGAGTATAAAGAGGAACTCCAAGGAAATTGGGAGTATATGTACTAATATGAATGCTAGTTATTGGCTATTACGAAGCCTGGAACACGCGATCGGCCTGTCACAAAACATCGCCGGCTGATTTACCACGTAAGTCACGATTTCCGAACCTTGCATGTCAGAAGCCTGCTGAAAGACTCTACCAGTTGATGCCCTTACACACTTGAATTATGCCTTTGCATATCTGGACCCAGACACCTTCAGCATCACTACAATAGATGCTGCAACATCTATATCACTGTTTGAAGAATTCTCCAACCTGAAAACAATCAATCCAAACTTGAAATTGTTTGTCAGTATTGGTGGATAGGCTTTCTCGGATAACAGCACCTACACCCAGCCAGTTTTTGGGAATATTGTATGCAATATTACAAATCGCCAGAAGTTCGCTAACCAGCTTCTTAAATTTCTCAACTACTATGGATTCGATAAAGTCGATCTTGATTGATACATAGATCATCATTGATTAAGTTAGCATCTTTGTTTCAAAGCTAACATATTATGTCTCTTAGGGAGTAT
Source organism: Monilinia vaccinii-corymbosi (assembly GCA_017357885.1). Classification (NCBI taxonomy): domain Eukaryota; kingdom Fungi; phylum Ascomycota; class Leotiomycetes; order Helotiales; family Sclerotiniaceae; genus Monilinia; species Monilinia vaccinii-corymbosi. The sequence continues at coordinate 5,153,392 of CP063406.1, read as the reverse complement.
CCGGGTGCACTTAATCGAAGCGGCAGTAAAGATGACACAGCAAATTATGTTCTTTTAGTCAAGACTCTGAAAGCAAATTTCAGCAAGTCTGGGCGTGACCTGGGCATTACTTTTACAGCTCCTTCTTCTTTCTGGTACCTTCGTTGGATAAATCTTGTCGGGATGCTGAAGTATTCCAACTGGGTTAATTTAGTAGCTCCTCCCATTAGTCTTGATCCTTAATATCAGATACTGACTTTCCTTAGATGTCGTACGATCTTCATGGAACATGGGATAGCACAAATCCGATGTATGTTATCAACGCCTGATTTCAATCTCATCAGAAGCTAAATCTTATTGATCACGTCTAGTAGCTCAATTGTACAGGCATACACCAACTTGACACAAATAAAATCGGCCATGAATTTGTTCTGGCGAGTCAAAATACCCCCTCGGCAAATAGCACTAGGTTTTGGATTCTATAACAGGGCTTTCACTCTCTCTGATCCAAGTTGTACTACACTAGGTTGTCCATTTTCAGGGGGCGCAAAGCCGGGTCCTTGTACAGCAACGAGTGGATGTAAGTATTGCTTCAGTATCCTCCTTTTCACTTCCTTTACTGATAGTGAGATAGACCTTGCCTACTACGAAATTCAAGATATTCTGGCTAAGAACCTTGGCATAAAAGTCATTCACGATAAGAAAGCAGCTATGAAATATTTCTCATAGGTCAACAATCAATGGATCTTATATGACAACAAAGATACTTTCAAGCAGAAAATTACTTGGACGAATAGTATTGGCTTGTCAGGCTCTCTTATATGGGTATCGGATCTTGGTAGGCAACTGAAGCTGGAATATAAGAAGCAACTTGCTGATGTTCGATTGATGAATAGACGATTTTGCTTTCACAGCTCATGCTGGCTTGACAGGGAAGACCATTTCTAAGGTTGGCTCACAACTAAGCAAGAAACAAGTTCAAGCCCAGCAAATGACTACTTCCGACTTAGATTCTTATCTTGTGAAGAATTGCTACGTTCAACCGGACTCTCTAACTTCATGCAAAGCTGGTGATACTCAAGTAGGGTACGACAAAGATGGTAGAGGAAGTCTAAAATCTCCAATTGCCTACGCCGATGTGTTCTGATAGGCTTCAATAGAAAAAAGATTACAAGCCGATCTGCTGCCCGAAGGCTAGCGGTATGACAGAATGCCAATGGAGGGGAGGAACCGGTGGCACCAATGCCGGACGAGACTGTAACGGGCAATGCCATAGCGGAGAGGTCATGATTACTCAATCTGGTTATGGTGGTACTCCAGGAGAATCATCGGAGACAGCTCATTGTACTAAAGGCAAAAAGGCATTTTGTTGTCAGATGGGCTCGTTTACCGATCTTTTTGGCCAGTGTCACTGGACCAGTAAAGTGTAAGTGTTAACTCGGGCTGAAAATTTGAATATGCTAATATCTTTAACAGTTCAAGTATATGTGATAACAAGACTAAGCAGAAAGTAGCCTACATGTAGAACAAAACTGGTTGGGGTACTGCTTTCTCGCATGGAAACGAATACTGCTGTCCTAAGGATAAGCCTCCGCCTTTGTTGGACTGCCGCTGGGTCGGTAAGGGCGACTGTGCTGACAATACATATGGTGGCTCTGAAGTCACGCTTTTGACAGATGAGCGTGAGGATACATACGGTGGCTGTAGCTGTAAGTTTTACAATAGCTCTGAGCAAGCAGCAATTTTTGACCATTTGTAGGGGGCCGGAAAAAATCACTTTGCTGCACACCAAATCCAGAGGCCCTCCTGACCGAGAGCTGTGATTTAGATCTGTGCAGTCTAATCGAGAATAGAGCAGCCTGCGAGGATGAGGCCGGGTACAATGATGAACTTGGAATATCCTCTCTCAACAAACGCTCATACATAACTAGCGACGGAAAGACGCTATGGACCTACGACAACGTAGACAATGGTGATTCTGATAAACATTGGAACTATTTGGAAGGTCGTGTCGTCCCAGGTGGAGCCCGCCAAAAGATCCTACAGTTGAAGACTCTTCTGGGAACTCCTATTTATGGGGCGAAGGAACTCGTCCTCACCAGTCGACCCTATTGGCCCGGTTTGAAGAGTCTTAAGGGGGATGGATCGAAAACACTTGTACTCAAAGGCGGATTCTCTCTGCTCAAGGATCAGTGTGCCTCGACTGCTGTCAAGTACATACCACAAGCAAGCTTGCCTAAGACCGGTTTCCAGATGGAGCATATGCGAGAAATCAATATGCTTAACCAGTTTGCGCAGAGTCTCATCACAGGTTTTAAAGTGTCCGGCGAGAAGATGAAAAATACGTTTGACCCCCTGGCAGTTGTGGCTGGTTGGAACAAGTACTATAAGGTAAGTCTTCCACAAATCGGAGCCACTGTTAAAGACACCATCGATTACACTATACCTAGAACTTTCAACGATCGTGCTTTTGAGACTATTGGATCATACGCCTACCAAGCAGAGGTTTCATTCGTGCCTGGTCCTCTCAATTTGGCCAAGAAAGTAGTATTGATACGCCAATCGCCACTTAGAACGAATCCCGCCAAATTCTTGGCCTTGGTCAATAAGATAGCCAACGCTGAAGATGAAATGGCGCTGAAAAAGCTTCTCGGTTCCATACAATTAGTAAACCCCCCTTTTCTACTCTATAACCTTGGCCATCGTTTGCTAACATAGAAAACGACAAACAATTGCAGCCTTCAATTACCTCAACAACACAGTCCTGCACAGCGGATTCACACAATCCGAGCTGCAGCTAGCCAAAGAAATGTCTTATGCCAATCAATATATCCCCGAGCTCAAGAATATTGACCTGGCATAAGCAGAATGGGAACCGGATTTCTATACCGCAACTGCATCACACACAACTACTTGGCTGGCAAATCGCTCAGGACTGATTCTGCAGAAGTTCCCTACCACCGGAACACTGACGAACCCTGCTGTCATGAAACTCGTATCAGAAACGATTTTATTAGCTGCCCAATCTGATAGAATCAGGTCTCCTCTGGCACTCTAGATAAAAATTTGAGGCGTTCTATTTCTTTTGCATAATGTTACAATGGATGTTATATGCTTAGTGAACCTTTATCTCATCCTTAGACCTATCAGTGATTGATTACATTAAGATCAATAATCAATACTTAGAATATACCTTTATTAAATCTAAGTCCGCTATGTGTGGATCCAGTAGAATTTCGGCATTAAAATTCTGTATGGTAGAATGTGGTAGAAACGTATGATATTTCGCTTAAATTTCCTAATACAGAAAGGAATTTAGATTAATATATTATATACTTATAAATCATTATAATTCAAACAGAAAAGAAATAGTCTTCAACCATATTGAGCTATATTGAGTCTATTATAACGAAATTGAAATTATAAAATTAATAACAAATCGGAGGTAGTAACGACAGCGAGGCAGTGATAGCAAAATAGATCGCAAAATCGAGATTATGTCACGGGGCCATAGCTACATGACAGCTTAAACTGGCTAGTAACTTGAGAACCGGGTTACTAATTAGTTAATTGATGGATATGATTATAGGATTATATCTAATCTCGTTTATGTTATATATAAAAGCCACATATAATATAAATGTAATATAAATACTGTATTCTAGTCTGTTATATATAGCCCTTTGAGCTATATCTTAATTATAAATCTAAACTAATTAATAAACTTACTCTAAATTATATTCCACTACTGCTACTCTGTAACACTACATAGCTTCTCCTTTTCAACCACAAAATATCAATCCGCCTATCTGCCCCAAACCAACCTAATTCCGCAAAAACATTTGCCGCCGCTATAACAAACAACACACCTGCCTAATACAGTTTCCTAATTAACTTAATTAATTACTTACAAGAAACCAAGAAACAGATTGATATTCTTTCAACTAACCTTTAACTAAAAAAATCCATATCCGCTCGCAAAATCGAACATTACTATAACCTTGTTTCCTGCTTTTTATAAGAATCTTGCAATTCATTTACTCCTATTCCAGTTTCTGTTATTAACTTTTCATCTACTAATTTTACTACCTCTACTGAATCTATCAAAACTATTTTGTTTTTTCCTATTTCTACTAAACCTCAATTGAATAAAAAACTACTTAATCCTACTTTGTTTGATAATACTAAATCCAATCTCGATTATTTTATAACCCAAATCCAAAACAAGATATTTGTTAACTTTGATTACTTTACTATTACTCATTTCTGTTTATTTTATATTACTAAAAGACTTATTAAAACTATTACTGCTCAAATTCGCTTATATAACCGAAACAGACTATTCGTTACATTAAAGGATTATCAGGATTTGTTAGATATATTGAAGAAAGTATATAGGAATATCAATAAGAAAACTGAAATTTAGAAACAATTAATGATTTTACAACAAAAGAATCTCTTATTCAATATCTTTTATATAGAATTCTAATAGTTTGTTCAAAAAGCAGAAATAGCTAATAATAATACTATTCTGGTTATTTTATTGAAACAAGGTCTGTCAAACAAATTAGCGGACCTAATAATCTATACTGTTCCTCCAACATATAGCGCTAACGTTTATATTGCCTTTTGCCAGAACTTAGAGAACCATTATCGATACATAAAATATAACTGTTTATTTTCTGTTATTCTATCTATTTATACTTCTATTATTACTTCTGTTCCTGTTTTCTATTTTGCTGTTGATCAGACGTATACTAGCAAAGCTGTTCTTGCTATCCCTGTTAAAGATCCAATAGATTTTAACTTCTAACATTGCAACTCTATTGCTGGTGTCTTTTGTCAAGAACATAGCGAATGCTTTCGCTATAGTTCAATCGCATATGTAATACATAATTGCCCCTGTTCTGATTCCTGTTCTGTATAGACCTGTTCCGCTACCATCAACTCTATCCTTATTTCAATCAGTTCCTCTAAAAGCTATATTATTTGTTATTTTCTATTTATTTTGTTTTTACATTTATCTATTGGTTTGGTTGATTCAGGAAACAAAATACGCTTAGATTAAAGCTATATTAGATATTTGAATTATACATTTTATATTTATCTATTAGTGCTATTCAAAGAATAGACTTGATCGATAAGTTATTAAACTATACAAAACTAATGATTCTATTTGTTATTGTTCTGTTGCTTAAAGCCAAAAGCATACCGATTTATGCTATAATCAATAGCAGTTGCGAAAGCTTTGTTTTCGTAGATCAAAATTAGATTGAAACCTAGAAAATACCTGTTTCTGTTTTATTTGCACTGTTTGAAGTTATAGGATTTGATAACAAAATTTAACCTAAAAGCTGTATAAGCTTATATATCTTTATTGATTTAAGAATCAACAATTATATCAAAAAGAAAATCCAAATATATATAACAAAACTAGCTTATTACTCTATAATTTTAAAAGTTGTTTGGTTAAAAAAGCATAATTCCCGGATCCAGTTCTTGTCAAATATATTCCAATTCGATAATGATTACTGCCAAACTTATTATAGTATTTCTACTTAGCCTATCTGGATTAAAACCTTATTTAATATTCCGAAAAGAAGTAAATCTATTTATCTATTTGTTTGTCTACTTGCTCTATAAAAAAGAAATATTGTTATTATATCAATAAACATCTGCAAAACCTATATTTGTTATAGATATAATCTGTTCAATATTATTATAGAAAATATCGAAGAAATTATAAAGAAACCTAGCTCAATTAACTTGAACCAAATCCCTAAAGAATTCCGTGAATAAGAAAACATATTTTTATTTAGAAATACTGACAAATTATCGCTCTATTGTTTATATAACTATAAGATCTATTTGTAAAAAGAAGTTATTCTGCCCTTCAGCCCTTTATACTGTCACGGGGCCATGGCCACGTGACAGCTTAAACTGGCTAGTAATTTGAGAACTGGGTTACTAATCAGTTAGCTAACGGATATGATCATAGAATCATATTTAATCTCGCTTATGTTATACATAAAAGCTATATATAGCATAAGTGTAATATAAATACTGTATTCTAGTCTGTTACACATAGCTCTTTGAACTACATTTTAATTATAAATCTGAACTGATTGATAAACCTGCTCTGAACCATATTCTACCGCTGCTACTCCGTAACACTACGTAACTCCTCCCTTTCGATCACAAAATGTCGACCCGCCTATCCGCCCTAAACCAACCTGATTCCGCAGAAGCGTTTGCTGCTGCTATGGCAAACAACACATTTGCCTGGTATAGTTTCCTGATTAGCCTGGCTAATTACCTTCAAAAAACCGAGAAACAGACTGATGCCTTTTCGACTGATTTTCAACTAAAGAAATCCATATCTGTTTGCAAAGTCAAGCGTTGCTACAACTTCGTTTCCTGCTTTTTGCAAAAATCTTGCGATTCATTTATTCCTATTCTAGTTCCTGTTATCAATTCTTTGTTTACTGATTCCGCTACTTCTACTAAATCCGCCAAAACTGTTTTATCTTTTACTATTTCTATCAAACCTTAATTGAATGAAAAACTACTCAATCCTATTCTGTTTGATAGTACCAAATCCGATCTCAACCATTTCATAACCCAAATCCAGAACAAAATATTTGTTAATTCTAATCGCTTTATTACTACTCATTATCGTTTATTTTATATTACTGAAAAACTTATTAAAACCGTTACTGTTCAAATTCATTTATATAACCAAAACAGACTATTCGTTATATTAAAGGACTATCAGGATTTGTTAAGTATATTGAAAAAAGCATATAAGAATATCAACAAAAAAGCTAAAACTTAGAAACAATTAATAACTCTACAACAAAAGAATCTTCCGTTTAATATCTTTTATACAAAATTCCAACAGCTTGCCCAAAAAGCAGAAATGGTCAATAATAATGCTACCCTGATTATCCTGTTGAAACAAGGCTTGTCAAACGAATTAACAGATCTAATAATCTATGCTGTTCTTCTAACACATAACACTAACGCTTATACCGCCTTTTGCCAAAACCTGAAGAACTGCTGCTAATACATGAAACATAACTGTTTATCTTCTGCTGTTCTACCCGTTCACATTTCTACTACTACCCCTATTCCTGTTTCCCGTTCTGCTGCTGATCAGATATACGCTAGCAGAGCCGCTTTTGCTATCCCCGTTGGAGACCTGATAGATCTCAGCTTTTAACATTGCAACTCTGTTGCCGGCGTTTCCTATCGAGAACATGATGAATGCTTTCGTTATAGTTCAACTACATATGTAGTATATAATTGTCCTTGTCCTGATTCCTATTCTGTATAAACCTATTCCACTACTATCAACTCTATCTTTACCTTAATTAGCCTCTCTAGAAGCTACACTGTTTACTGTTTCTTGCTTGCTTTGCCCTTACATTCACCCACTGGCTCGGTTGATTCAGAAAACAGAATATGTCTGGATTAAAGCTATACCAGGTGCTCGAATCACGCATTTTGCATTTATCTATTGCTGTTATTCGAGAAATAGATTTGGTTAACGAGCTATTAAACTATGCGAAACTAATGATTCTGTCTGTTACTGTTCTGTTGTCTAAAGCTAAAAGCATATCGACTTATGCTATAATCGATAATGACTATAAAGGCTTTGCTTTCGTAAATCGAAGTTAAGTTGAAGTTCAGAAAATACCTGTTTCTGTTTTATTTGCATTATTCGAAATTATAAAATTCGACGATAAAATTCAACCTAAAAGCTGTATAAGTTTATATATCTTTATTAGCTTAAGAATCAACGATTATATCAAAAAGAAGATCCGAATATATATAACAGAACTAGCTCATTACCCTGTAATCCTAAGAATTGCTTGGTTAAAAAAGCATAACCCCTGGATCCAGTTCTTGTCGAATATATTCCGATTCGATAATGATTATTGCCAAACTCATTATAGTATTCCTACTTAGCTTATTTAGATTAAAACTCTGTTTGATGTTTCGAAAAGAAGTAAACCTGTCTATCTGTTTGCTTGCCCATCTGTTCTACAAGAAAGAGATATCGTTATTGTATCGATAAACATCTGCGAAGTCTATATTTGTTATAAATATGATCTATTCAGTATTACTATAAAAGATATCGAAAAAGCCATAAAGAAACCTAGCCCGATCGACCTAAACCAGATCTCTAAGGAATTCCGTAAATAGGAAAACGTGTTTTTACCTAGGAACACCAACAAGTTATCGCTCCATCGTCTATACAACCACGAAATCCGCTTGCAAAAAGAAGCTGTTCCGCTTTTCGGCTTTCTATACTCGATATCCAAATTAAAACTTAAAGCCTTGAAAGAATAGCTTAAAAAGAACTTACACAAAGGATTTATTCGCCCGAGTTCTTCTTTTACTGCTTCGCCTGTCCTGTTTGTAAAAAAACCTAACAATAGTTTACGATTCTGTATAGACTATTGTGTTCTAAACAACTTATCGGCGAAAGATCGCTACCCGCTTTTGTTAACTAAAGAATCTCTGAACAGCTTGAAAAGTATAAAGTACTTTACCAAGATCGATATCATTTCTGTTTTTAACAATATCTGTATAAAGGAAAAACAAGAATATTTGATTGTTTTCCACATCCGATTCGGCCTGTATAAAAGCCTGGTTATGCTGTTTGACTTAACTAGAGCCCTGACAACCTTTTAGTGCTTTATTAACGATACTCTACACAAATACTTGAACTAGTTCTGTATTGTCTATCTAAACGATATACTGATTTACAGCAAGACTCGCAAGGAGCACGTCACTCATATCCGTAAGATCCTAAAAGCCTTCTGGAAAGCTGGCCTGTATACTAAACTATCGAAATACGAATTCCTGAAATCTGAAACTACGTTTCTAGACTTGATTGTAGGAAAACATAGTATCTGTATAGATCTTAAGAAGATCTGTACAATTATAGAATAGAAAACGCCTTGTACTATTACCAATGTTCAAGCCTTTATAAGGTTTTCGAACTTTTATTAACAATTTATTAAAGGATTTTCAAAGATAATTAGTTCAATAATTAACCTAACGAAAAAGAATATACTGTTCTACTGAAGCTTTATCTATAAGGAATCGTTTAATCTCTTAAAGACTATTTTTACTAAAACACCAATTCTGATGCTTTTCGATTAAAAGAAAAAAGCAATTATTGAAACCGATATTTTAGATTATATTTTTATTAGAGTACTTTCTTAATATAACGATAAAGGTATTCTTTGCTTTATAGTGTTTTTTTCAAAGAAGCATTCTGTAACTAAATACAACTATAAGATCTATGATAAAAAACTATTAGTTATAATTTGTTGTTTTGAAGAATGATATCTTGAGTTGGAAAAAGTATTTTCTTCGATTAAAGTGATAACTAATCATAAAAATCTAAAGTATTTCACAACAACTAAACTGTTAAACCACTGCTAAGCTTGCTGGTCTGAGTTCCTATCCCGATTCAACTTCCGAATCATATACCGCCCTAGGAAACAAGATGTTAAGCCTGATGCTTTGACCAAAAGGTCAGAAGATCTGCTTAAAAAGAGGGATGAACGTTTCTTACACCAGAGTCAGATCGTTCTAAAACACGAAAATTTCAAGCTCGATATGTTCTTGCCTGTTTCCGCCTCAACCATTTCTTATACTAAACGCAACTGTTCTATACTAACTATACTGCCTGAAGTTCTTGCTCCTATTCCTGATTCTGTTTCTGCTCTACTAAAAAAGAAAATGAGATTCGCTACAACTACAAGAAATCAAACAGTTAGAACTAACAATTCACCCTCGCCTGAACCCTCTGTTCCCGTTCCTATAGCTCCAATCCCCGAAAAGTCCCTAAAAGAACCCGCCCGGTCCCCTGAACCTGATACACCCACCCCCAAACTACTAGAACTGCCCGAAAGCCTGAAAGGCCTGTTCAAAGAAGGATACGCTGTTAACCCACTCCCGCTCTCCGTTCTGGATGCCCTACGTAAAGGCAACTCGCGCTACCCCAAGATCACGTTAAGCGATTGCCAGGAAAACAACAGTTTGCTATACTACTGAGGCAAGCTATACGTTCTCGCTCTGGATGAACTAAAAGCTGCTTTACTCTGTTTATACCACGATTCCTTTGTCATTAGTCATTTGCATTATACTTATACGTTTGAACTGTTTTTCTAAGATTACTATTAATCTGATTATTACAATTACATTTCCTATTAGATGTGTAATTGCTACATTTGCTACTATACTATCCCAAACTGTTGAAAGTAAGAAGGTATTCTATATCTGTTTTCGATTCTGTAATAAGTTTAGCTATATATCTTTATTGATTTTATAACATATCTGCTCTGTAGTTCTGGATACAATGCGATCTTTGTAATCGTTGACCGCTTGACCAAAATGAAGCATTTCCTGTCTTGCTATGATACCTGTAACGCTGAAAGCGTTGCTGATATGTTCCTGAAACATATATGGAAGCTCCATAGCCTGTCCAGTTCTGTGATATCCGATCGGGGTACTCAGTTTATCGCCGATTTCTGGAAGTATACTTGCAAACGTTTAGCAATTAACGTCAAACTATTAACTGTTTATCATTTTAAAACTGATAATCAAACCAAATATATAAATGCAATATTTAAACAATATTTGCAATTGTATATTGTATATTTACAAAACAACTAAGCCGAATAGCTGCCACTAGCCGAATTTGCCTGCAATATTGTCTGATCTGAAAGTTCCTGTATGATTCTGTTCTTTGCTAATTACAGCTACTACTTAAGGTTGGGATTCGAGCCTGCTCCTGTATCGAACAAACCTGCTATCCGCAACGTTGAAAAGCTGATTAAGAAGATAGAAACTATTTCAATTCATCTACAAACTGAACTAACTGTTAATCAAATGTATTATTCCAAGAACACTGATATCCATCGTTTCTTTGTCCGCCAATACTCTATTGAAGATCTAGTTTAGTTAGACATATATAATATCAAAACCCTCTGGCTGTAAAAGAAACTAGACTAAAAGAACTTAAATCTGTTTAAAGTAATTAAAGTGATTAGCCTATACATTTACAAATTGGAATTGCCTGTTTCGATGCAGAATCACCTAATATTCAATGTGAACCTCTTGCACTCTGCTATTAACGATCCGTTGCCTGGACAGAAGAATCCTTTGCTTCTGTTTATAGAAGTTGAAGGAATCGAATAGTTCAAGATTGAATAGATCCTCGATTCTCGAATCGAACATTATGGTTGTGGAGGTCTATGTTTAAAGTATATTGTTAAATGGATCGGCTACAATAGTTCAACTGAAAAGCCTGCCGAGTACTTAGAAAACTGTTTTGAACTAATAACAGTGTTCCACTATTGTTATCCTGAAAAACCTGGCCCCTATAACTTTAGCCGCTTCAACAGAGCTTGAACTTAGAGAGGGGGATACTGTTACAGGGCCATGGCTACGTGACAGCTTAAACTGGTTAGTAACTTAAGAACTGGGTTACTAATCAGTCAGTTGACGGATATGATTACAGGATCATATCTAATCTCGCTTATGTTATACATAAAGGCCACGTATAGCATAAGCGTAGTATAAATACTGTATTCTAGTCTGTTACACGTAGCTCTTTGAGCTACGTCTTAGTTATAAATCTAAACTGATTGATAGACCTGCTCTGAACCATATTCTACCGCTGCTACTCCGTGACATATACTCGATATCCAAACTAGAACTTAAAGCTTTGAAAGAGTGATTTGAAGAAAACCTATATAAAAGATTTATCTGTTCAAGTTTTTCTTCTATTGCTTTGTTTATCTTGTTTATAAAAAAATCTAATAATGATTTACAATTTTATATAAACTACTATACTCTAAACAATTTATCTACAAAAGATTGCTACCTGCTTTTATTAACTAAAAAATCTCTAAACAGTTTAAAAGATATAAAATACTTTACCAAAATCAATATTATTTTTATCTTTAACAATATTCATATAAAAAAAAAACAAAAATATTTAACTATTTTCTATATCTGATTCAATCTATACAAAAGCCTGATTATGCCGTTCAGCTTAACTAAAGCCTTAACAACCTTCCAATACTTCATTAACGATATTCTATACAAATATCTAAACCAATTCTATATTGTCTATCTAAACGATATACTGATTTACAATAAAACCTACAAGGAACATATCACTCATATCTACAAGATCCTAGAAGCCTTTCAAAAGGCCAGTCTGTATACTAAACTATCGAAATGCGAATTCTTAAAACCTAAAACTACATTTCTAAGCTTGATTGTAAAAAAACATAACATCTATATAAACTTTAAAAAGATTTATACAATTATAAAATGGAAAACGTTTTATACTATTACCAATATTCAAACTTTTATAAAGTTTTCGAACTTTTATCAACGATTTATTAAAAGATTTTCAAAAATAATTAATCTAATAATTAATCTAACAAAAAAAACATATTGTTCTATTAAAATTCTATTTATAAAAAATCATTCAATTTTTTGAAAATTGCTTTTACTGAAATACCAATTTTAGTCTTTTTCAATTAAAAAAAAAAAATAATCATCAAAACTGATATTTCAAATTACATTTTTACTAAAGTATTTTCTTAATACAACAATAAAGATATTCTTTGTTTTATAATGTTCTTCTCAAAAAAATATTCTATAATTGAATATAACTATAAAATCTACAATAAAGAACTATTAACTATAATTCGCTGTTTTGAAAAATAGTATTCTGAATTGGAAAAAGTATCTTTTCCGATTAAAATAATAACTAATCACAAAAATCTAGAATATTTCATAATAACTAAACTGTTAAACTGTTGTTAAGCTTACTAGTTTAAGTTCCTATCCCGATTCAACTTCCGAATTATATATTGCTCTAAGAAACAAAATACTAAATCTGATACTTTAATCAGAAGATCAGAAGATCTGCTTAAAAAGGGAAATGAATATCTTTTACACTAAAGCCAGATTATTCTAAAACACGAAAATTTCAAATCTGATATATTCCTGTCTGTTTCTGCTTTAACTATTTCCTATACTAAACGCAATTATCCTATACTAACAATACTATCTGAAGTTCCTATTCCTATTTCTAATCCTGTTTCCGCTTTACCAAAAAAAAAAATGAAATTCGCTGTAACTACAAAAAGTCAAACAGTTAGAATTAACAGCTTATCTCTGCCTGAACCCTCTATTCCTGTTCCTATAGTCTTGATCCCCGAAAAGTCCTTAAAAGAACTTGCCCGGTTCCTTGAACCTGATATACTTGCCTTTAAACTACTAGAACTGCTTGAAAGCCTAAAAGGCCTGTTCAAGGAAAGATACATTGTTGATTTGCTTCTGCTTTTTATTCTGAATACTTTGTATAAAGACAACTCATATTACTTTAAGATCATGTTAAGCGATTGTCAGGAAAACAACGGTTTGCTATACTACCAAAACAAGCTATACATCTTTGTTCTAGATGAACTAAAAGCTGTTTTGTTTTGTTTATATCACAATTCCTTTGTTATTGGCTATCTGTATTGTATTTGTATGTTTGAACTGTTTTCCTAAGATTATTATTAGTTTGATTATTACGATTACATTTTCTGTTAGGTATATAATTGTTACAATTGCTATTGCGCTATTCCAAACCGTTGAAAGCAAAAAAACGTTCTATATTTGTTTTCGATTCTATAACAAGCTTAGCTATATATCTTTATCGATTTTATAATACATCTATTCTGTAGTTCTAGATACAATATAATCTTTATAATCGTTGATTGTTTAACCAAAATGAAGCATTTTCTATTCTGCTATAATACTTATAATACTAAAAGCATTATTGATATATTTCTGAAATATATATAGAAACTTTATGGCTTATTCAGTTCTATAATATCTGATTAGGGTATTCAATTTATCGCTGATTTCTGGAAATATATTTGCAAACGTTTAACGATCAATATCAAGCTATCAATTGTCTATCATCCAAAAACTGATAGTCAAACTAAGTATATAAATATAATGTTTAAACAATACTTGCAATTGTATATTGTATATCTACAAAACAATTAAGTCGAATAGCTGTCACTAACCGAATTTGCCTGCAATATTGTTTGATCTGAAAGTTCCTGTATAACTCTATTCTTTGTTAATTATAGCTACTATTCAAGGTTAGGATTCAAGTCTGTTTCTATATCGAACAAACCTGTTATCTACAACATTAAAAAGCTGATTAAGAAGATAAAAGCTATTTCAATTCATCTATAAACTAAGTTAACTGTTAATCAAATATATTACTTTAAGAATGTTAATGTTTGCTGTTCTTCTATCTACCGATACTCTATTAGAAATCTAGTTTAGTTAGATATATATAATATCAAAACTTTTTAGTTATAAAAAAAACTAGATTGGAAAAACCTAGATTTGTTCAAAATGATTGAAGTGATTAGTTTATATATTTATAAGTTAGAATTGCTTGTTTCGATATAGAATCATTTAATGTTTAATGTAAACCTTCTGTACTCTGTTATTAACGATTCATTATTTGGATAGAAGAATCCTCTGCTTTTGTTTATAAAAGTTAAAGGAATCAAGTAATTCGAAATTGAAAAGATTTTCGATTCTTGAATTGAATGTTGTAATTGTAGAGGCTTATGTTTAAAGTATACTGTTAAATGGATCGGCTACGATAGTTTAACTGAAAAGCCTATTGAGTATTTAGAAAACTACTCTGAACTAATAACAGTATTCTATTATTGTTATCCTGAAAAACCTAGTTCCTATAACTTTAGCTGCTTTAACGGAGTTTGGATTTAGAGAGAGGGGTATTGTTATAGGGCTATGGTTATATAACAGCTTAAACTGGCTAGTAACTTGAGACTGGGTTATTAATCAGTTAGTTGACGGATATGATTATAGGATCATATCTAATCTTGTTTATGTTATATATAAAGGCTATATATAGTATAAGTGTAGTATAAATACTGTATTCTAGTCTGTTATATATAACTCTTTGAGCTACGTTTTAGTTATAAATCTGAACTGATTGATAGACCTGCTCTGAATCGTATTCCACCGCTGCTACTCTGTGACAGATTAAAATAATATAGCAATATTGTAAAATGGATATTTTAAGCGTTTAATGATCTTCTACTAATAGATTTTTTCAAAAAAGACATTTCAATATAATGATAAAATGATCATATAAATTGATATTATTATAATAACTCCACTGTTTAATTATTATAATATTTTATTTATAATCTACATATAGCTTCATGCGATTCGGAAGATCTATTATCCAAGCGAGTTAATAGAGCGTATACAGGTCTATTCGTAACATTCTATCATATAAACTCAATTAATACGAAGATTATCATAGAATATCGTATTGTTCCACTAGAACTATGTTGATCCAGTTTGTTGTTAACAACATGTTATATTACAGTAATCATGAACTTCTATCATTACAATTCATTCAACGTTATAATATTATATCAATGTTTTGAAGTTTTGATATTGTCACGATTCTGCCGTTTCTGCTAAGCCTAGCTCACCGCTCCAGTGCATGTGCTGTCCGTGTAACTCACGTGCTCGATTAGCGAGCATGTGTCGAAGCACATGCACCTTGTGTAGAATATATATAGGAGCGCTGTTCTGTAGTTAGTATTAGCAGTAGTATATTCTAAGGAATCTTTTGACTTTCCAATATATACTATTTGGCACCCTTTCGTGACTATATTATCTGTCTACAAGCTCTTTAACGGCATAAGCGTCACAGATATATTATATATATAACTCTTTTATTCCTAATGTGACAGGCTGGAAAGATACGAATAATCTCTTATTGCCATTCGTTCACCGACATTATATAGAATAGATATTAACTTTGACCAAGCAGTCAAAGGATCCTCTTGGTAAAAAGTATAGATCTTACTGTTGCGCTCCAATCAAATTCTCCCCGAGGAACTAGCTCTCGACTCTCTATATAAACCTAACTAACATCTGTCTACCGTTACATTCTGTATACCAAAATTTACTTCTTTCTTCTACCACTGAAAACCAAAATCATCAAACATCATGAAGCTCTTCAACCCTTCAATTCTCGCTATTCTCTCTTTTACGAACTCCATGGTTTATGCTGCATGTAGAGCAACCAGTCCACTTGGCAATCCAGATCTTGCAAAGGCCAATATCGATTTGATGTGCAGCAAGATAGCTGGGCAATATGACCCGAATACTGGCGTAGGAAATTGTGTGGATTTGGGTACTATTTCTTACAGAGTTAAAGCTTTCAATGTTAAAGGAATTCAAAATACTTTGGATCAAAAAACATGTGTTCAGTACTTGAAGGATGATGTCGGTTGTCCAAAAGGTGGTCAAAGCATTTGGCCCACTACAGGTTGGCGTACCTTGTAAGTCAATTATCAAATAAATGTATGAGAAAAAAACTAATAGTATTCAGTGTTGAGCCTATGCTTGAAAAATGCACTTAAAGTTCATTTTGCTTCGAGGTTATTGTTGAATACGAGAACTGAGAGATTATATACTTTAACACAATAAAACTACTGGCTTCATTGATCCAAGCCGACTGACTTGTCAAATAGAAATTTCTAGTTGAATGATTGAATGATTGATAGCGCTGATTTCCAGCTGATGTATTGCCCACTCTGATTAAATTTCTACCTACATCTGTAACTTCTTTCGCCTCTCGCCAGCAACCCACTCTCCTAGCCCCCCCAATGCTAACCCTCTCATCAAGCAATTTCAACAGCGGAATTTCACTACCAAACAACAAAATCAACCAGCTCCTAAGCTCTACAGCAATCAGGCTATCAACACCATAGTCTGCCACCGATTTGCTCGCTGCAATACCCTCGAATGGAATCGTCAGCAGCGAAGCAACTCGTTTCATAATAGCCTTCGTGATAATTCTTTCACCCTGTTGAACATCACCAGCTTGAATCGCATCATCAATCGTTGCTATAATCGCCGGCAATGTTTCCTTTGCTACATACTCCACATTCTCTGGAGCCAGGTGATCTTCTATAGCCCTGACTAGGTGCGAAAACTTTCTATCCGAATACCATCGCGGTACCTCGGATGTGTTCCTATCTTGTTGTTCTGCCATCTTTGCTAATAACAGGGGTTCGAGACAGGTGGTAATCTGAGATTCAGCTAGAGAGTCGAACGAGCGCCAACTCGACGTACTAATTGGTGCATCCAGAAATGCAGCTTCCAACAGCCTCAAAAACTTCAGCTCGCCTGTGAGATAGAGACCATGTCTACGTATCATGTTCCTCGTAATATCCCTCTCCCCGAACTCGCCAATTTCAGTAATAAGACCAAATGCAATCGAGCAATAAGGTAGCCCTTTTCCTTTCAGGTATCGGGAAAATGCGTCCTGGAAGCTATTCGCTGCACAGTATGCCGCTTGTGTTGGCATTGCTACGACTGCCTCAAATGAACTGGTCATGATAAAGAAGTCTAGAGGTAATTCAAGATCAATGCTGGCGTTGTGGAGGTTCATTGTGACTTGAACTTTAGCTGCGAGACCGAGTTTCCATTGATTATATGGTAGTGTGTCGAATAGGCGATCTAGTATTATTGCTGCCGCATGAAGAATTCCTCTGACTGGTCGACAACTTGTCGGATCTCGGATGAGGTTTGTAATGTTATTTGCGTTAGTAACGTCACAGCTCCTAAGCTGGACACGGACATTTCGGTGTGCTAGCTCATTGATCATAATAGTGGCTTCCGGGCCAGGAGTCTCAGACCTGGAAATCACAGTAAGGTTTCGAGCACCTCGTGATACCATCTATTGTAAAATACATCGTCCTAGCCCACCTAGTCCGCCGGCAATAACGTACTCAGCGTCGTGGTCAAAACGAGCTTGTGGGGGCGGAGGAATCATCTTGAAAACAAGAGTTAGACAACGTTCTACGGTGATTTCACAAAGCTGAGATTAGACACACCTTGACCATGGAGTTTTTATTCTCATATGTAACAACAATCTTGCCTATATGCTGTCCCCTAGAAAAGTAGAGAAGGGCCTGATCCAGATCCGAAACATCGAAAACTGTTATTTGGGGAATAGGACGGATGGCCCCTTGACAAAACAAAGTACCGACTTCTTCGAACAACCTAGAACTGGTTAAATATAGGTTCGCTAGGAAATATGAATACTTGACTTACTCAGAACAGAACTGCGGATCTTGAAATACCATTGAGCTAAGATCAAAAGACGAAAAACTGGCGTTCCGCGAAAACATCTCCATTGCAAGTGTGCTGTGATTTTGCACATCAACACGACCAACATCAACGAAGCGACCCCTGGCAGCGATAAGGCGACAAGTTTCGTGCAACATATCGCCATTAGACGAGCTCAATATGACATCGAATCCACGACCAGAGACTGCTGCTTTCAATCGCGCAATGTCCTTCAAATCCCGAGAGGAAAATATTCGCTCTCTTTGTATATGGCACGTTTTGACAAGATACTGAACTTTGTTTTCAGTCCCTACAGTTGTAAAGATTTCAGCACTCACACTTTGAGCAATCTGAATTGCAACAAGGCCCACCCCTCCAGTAGCAGACTGAATCAAAATCGTGTCTCCATTCCGCAGACGTGCCAAATGCTTCAGCGCATATACCGCGGTGCAGAAAGTCATTGGCACCGATGCCATGTCTGAAAGTTTCTGTTTGCGTCATCAACTGAGCAGAATAAGACGGTATTTGAACCCGGGTACCAAACTTCCCCCAGGCAAGACAGTACACTCTATCACCAGGGCGAAGGCTGTGAACCTTCTTTCCACACTGTGTTACAATACCCGAGCATTCGGAACTGAAAAAGTCCATGTCAATTCTTCCTGTTGAGACAGCGATATCTTTCCAATTTAGTCCGATCGCACACGTTTCGACCTCGATGAATTCATCATCCAGTGGAGTGAAGAGTGAACTGTCCTTCTTGAAGTACAAGGAGCTCACTAATCCAGGAGTTTCAAAGTCGACAATCATGGGAATATCGCTTGAGAAAGGCATTTGCTTCGTCATCAACTCCGAGCTGTTTTGAACCATATCACGAGCATTTAGCTCTGCATCTAGCTCAAGGCAACTGACATAAACAATTCCATTATGCAAGGCTAATTCTTTCTCAGAATCGCCTGCATGGAGACGTAACTCTCTTTCTGCGACCTGATGCGCTGTTGTGTACTCAGAAGAACAGCTCTCAGGGTCTGGGTGAAATATGGCAAATTTCGAGATGGGGTTTTCTGTATTGAGCATACGTACGAGTCCGGTAGCCAGAGCTGCAAATGGATCATGGCCTTCTAATAGGCCACCATTTGTGAGCCATAATAAGGATGATGTTGTCCTCACAAGTTCCTTCACATGCTCAAAATCTT
Organism: Monilinia vaccinii-corymbosi; assembly: GCA_017357885.1. Taxonomy (NCBI): domain Eukaryota; kingdom Fungi; phylum Ascomycota; class Leotiomycetes; order Helotiales; family Sclerotiniaceae; genus Monilinia; species Monilinia vaccinii-corymbosi. Next base: position 5,133,983 of record CP063406.1, on the reverse strand, counting down.
TCTCTTGGCTGTCCATCAAGATGGGCAATTCTAGGTCAACCGTCAAGATCACCCAGGGCTGGTCTGGCAAAAAGGATCCAAAGGAAACCACCACTGGAATTATGCCATTTTCCCGCAACTCAGATGCTAATACTTCCTGGAAAGATGTTAGATGTTGATTGTAGATGATGTAGACGGTTTCTCTCTCCTCTGGAGGAACCACGGGAAGCCCTTGGGGTAGAGAAGTTGCCACCAATATTGAAACAACGGCCACTGAGGGATCTAATCCTTCAGCTCTATATCAATCCCAGAGAATCCTGCAATCTTTAGCTCATTTTCCCACTGCTCAAGATGTAGGAAGGGAGAATCAAGGTCCTCGTCGTTTTTCCAGTAGCCTGGAAACGTTCCATAGGCCAGTCCATGTGCAAGAAGCGGTCGTATAGTTTCCAACAAGATCATCCTCCCGCCGGGCTTCAGAAGCGTGGGTACATTCTGCAAAGTCGTCTTAATCTCTTCAGTTGCATGCAGACACTGAGAAACAATAATCAAGTCGTAGCTCTTTTCAAACCCTTGCTCAAATGGACAGCGATTGATATCTAGCGTGGTATACGCAACCCTTTTACAATCGCCAAACTCGATTTTAGCTGTTTCTAGAAAGACGCTAGAGATATCAGTAAATGTACACTTGCTGTACCGTCCACCAGGTCCAGTTTCTGTTTCTGCTCCCAGGGCTCTCATCGTGACACGTGTTGCACTTCCTGTCCCAGCCCCTATTTCAAGAATGCTCATGCTTGGATCCCGGTGGCTTGCTAGATCCAATATTCGCTCGAGTTGTGGATATGCAGCGGCGATTCCAACACCCGAAGTATAAAGCTCTGCTAGATTTCCGTCCTGGAGAGCAATCTCTACACCCGTTCTAGTGCCAGCAAGAATCTCAGAAACATTATTGAAAATACACTTGGTATGGCTTAACTCTGCTTTGGCGATGATCTGCTTTACAGGGTTTTGCAAAGCTGAATGTGGACCAATCTCAATCATAACGTCCAGGCTCTTTTCTTCATCAGTAAGTAGAACTTCTACTGCTTTGGAAAAGAATACTGGGGACTCGAGATTCTGTCGCCAGTAACTCGGCCCGATATATCTTGCCACCGACTTCTTTTTTGGCGTCACAAAAGAAATCCACCGCACAGTAGAATAAAACTTAGAGCTATCGAGTTGAACGAGGTTATCAAGCTCTCTCAGAGCTTTTTCCAAAAGAACTTGATATTTCTCGCCAACGGAAGTCATATGATGTGAATGATAAGCATTGCCTCGTATCTGCAGGAGCCTGATAAATGTACCATCTCCTAGCAGTCGCTCGTGTAGCTTTTCGATGGATGAGGCATCCCCTGAGTGGGTACAGCTTCCAGATGAGTTTACCGTGGCGAGTTGGATCTCTGACTCAACACCTTTCAAGAAAGGCAAGATATCATCTTGCGATTTCCCCACGGCCAGCATCAGACCCTCTCAGTTATTACTTTCGATGGATTTTCCCCTACAGTAAGCTGTCGTGATGGCCTCAGCCATTGAGATATGACCAGCTGTGTATGCCGCAGCGATCTCACCCGATGAATAACCAAGGGTAAAATCCGGAGTGACACCCCAAGACTGGAGTAAATCAGCCAGTGCAATTTGAAGAGCTGTGCAGACTGTCTGAGAAGTCCCCGGCTGCTTGACCGAGAAGTTAGAACTGCCGGACATAATGTTTTCCAGGCTCCAATGGGGCGAAAAGGACAGTTTACTCAGTATAGACTCTTGAGCTATCAGCGATGACTTGAATTGGGCATACTCTAGGAGACCCACTCCCATACCCTCCCATTGTGCTCCTCTTCCTGTGTATCATCAGCTACCTCCAGTCATCATTTCTCGTTTCGGCAGGTAAAATAAACAAACATACCCGTGAATGTAAATCCAACCGCAACAGACTGGGAGCTAAGCGATTTCTTCGAAATGAAAGCATGAGGGTCAAGGCCATTAGCCGGTGAAGTTGAATAAACTACGGCGAAAGTTTTGTACAGAAACTTGCATCTCCTTTTAGACAAAGTATAGGCAACATCAGCCGAATCTGAGAAGATTGAATCAGCAGAAGCTTACGATGGAAGATTTCCTCATAATTACCGTTTGTGTAAGTAGCAAACCTGTTTATCTTATGAAACTGGGGGGAAGTTCTTTTCTTAAAGACGCTCAAGATAATTCATGGTTGATTATGAACGTAACTGCTTGCACTTGGAGACCTTTTTCGAAAAATTGTTGGTAAGATAAAGATTGGCACACGCCTTGAGCAACCTTCAGTTCACTGAAAAATATAATTAAAGCAGACTTAGCGTTGCTCATGTGACCCGGATCAACTAATAATCCACGCCAGGAAGGTTAGCCAATAGAATCGAGCTAAGTTTATACCAAAGGCGGGGTTTTGGTTATCCCCACACCAAAGTGCCCAAAATGTGAATAACCTCAAAATCGAAATATGAAACACTGTTGTTGGGCATGCACCTCATGCTTGAGATGAGTTTTTCACTAAATCTTGAAGGGAAATGGCCTTGGGAAAGCTTGTACTTAAGCAAAGCTTGATGGTATTTAAGGTATACAAGAATCCATTCAACAAATCAGAACAGGAAATGGCGGGAATCGTTTGCATTCCAGATCTTCTTTTGTGCAACTTCGCCTTCGTCTGATAGAACCAAATAACCACAAAAATATCTTGATGATGCCTGAAGTCTCATGGCGATGGAGACCACTGTGGCAGAAGCCAGGGTTCAAGGTATTGATGATAACTTCCTTCGCTCCAACTCTGCTTGCCAACTCTCGGACCCATAAGAGATTCAATAATTTCGTGGTATAGTATCTTTGCATTTGGCTTCCAAAAGTCTCTTTGTCGTCCATGCGTGCAAGCATGTTGGGTGCTGTACGTTCCTTGAACGGGATCCAAAAGTGTCCTGAGGTTACGATAGTGAGTCGAGAAGGCCTACCAGTCAATTTTTCGGTTCGGCGAAGGGTAGGGAGAATAAGCAGGGAGAGCAGTGATGTTGCAAGATGGTTGATCTGTACGTTCGCCTCGTGGCCGGTGTGAGAAGTTGTATACCGCATCTGTTTGATACCAGCACTCAGAAGGGCATAATCTAGACGATCAAGTGTCGCTACTCTTTTGCTGAAGGATATGATACTGTCATAGGACTCGAGGTCAATCGGCCACACCTCAATATTGCAATCGGGATAGCCTTTGGAGATTTCTTTTTGGGCGGCCTCCCCCTTTGCAATATCTCGAACTGCGAGAATAAGACGCGATGGTTTGTGCGAAGCTATTTCACGAGCTGCTTCAAAGCCCAAGCCAATGTTTGCTCCTGTGATGAGGACGGTTTTGCCAGAAAGCGACCTTTCCGCCGGAATTGGTTTGGGTGTGAATACCGTTTGCCGGTGAATGAAACCAAAGAAGCCGCCCATGATGATATCAGAAGCTGGGGAAGTGTATCTGTAAACTCAATGCCGTGGAAAAAGAGATCTGTGGATGTAGTACAGCTTCAAATAATGGAAGTATTAGGCGTTTCCTTGAGTGGGCTACCGGTAGGCTACAAAAGTTTCTATAGCCTTCTGTATTTTTGGTTGGTTGTTGGCAAAGGAGTTTGTTGCTTCAACAGTTGTTTATCTCAACCAGCTAAATGCAGCCACCAAACAAATAAGATTAAAAGAACATGGATGACATTCGGACTTCGGACTTGGGAGAGCATCTTGCATATATCCGAGCCTCACCAGCGTAGCTCTGATTGATAACTGTTGTAGAAGCTCGATATGATTACTTGAGACTGTAGGCTTTTAATTAGTCGATGATTCACTAAAGTTTTAAATAATGAGATGATTACCACTTAATTTTTTATATCAAGTATTTCATCTACTTATTTTATATTAAGCTATCGTTACATAAGAGATTTCAGATAATTATAGAAATTTAGATATATATTTATTTAAATTTCTAAACCAATCTTTCATTATAAAATGACGTTCGCTTTATTGTAGCATAAGCGAGCGAACAACAGCGGAGGTGATGTCACTCATAATTATAAAGTTTCAGTTAAAGACTTCTTAAATCGACATCAATTCTTATAGATTATTCATTTAACTACCTGTAATTCCGCTCTCGATATCCGAAAACGGTCATCATAAAAAACTCCCTTAATTCGTCTACAAAACACTCCCTACAAGAGCTAGATGTTTCTTTTGTGGACTGTGGCATGGAAATTCTTCCCGGTGAAGCTAAAAGCAGTATTGTAAGCGCAAGAAATTCAGGGGAAACGTAGAGAAAGCTCTAGTTATTTAAAACATCAAGACTTGGAGAACGTCGCCGAGCACAGAGAGAACAAAACACTTACTATGTGAGCAATAGATCAATCCATTTCATGTCCTCATCCGTCGTATTATGGATTTCCAACTCAAATTTTCGGAAAAGCTTTGCGAGGAGGACATACATTTCACAAAGTGCAAGACTGAAACTGGTTAGCATCGTCTGTTGGGTGCGAGTTTCAACCTACTCTTTGCTCAGGCATTGTCGGGTTCCACGGTAGAAACTTGTCATATACTTTTCGAGGCTCGCGGCGTCTTTCTCCAGCCAGCTTTCGGGCAGGAAATCATCTGGGTTAGACCAGACATTTGCGTGGCGATTCAGTAGATATGATGAAGTATTAATGGCAGTCTGTATATCTTTCCAATTAGTGTGTTGGTTTTGACTTCAGAGTCAAAATTATTACCTACCCCTGAAGGCAAGACGTGACCGTGAAGAGTATAACCCTCCGAAGGCACCATTCTTGGAGCTCGGCCAGGAAGAGGGTTACTGTAACATAGGGTTTCTTTTATTACTGCCCCCTTTTTGCATATTAGTAACAGCTTCTAGATATTTGCATAGAATTTTCTTACAAGATAAACAAGTTTCTTTGCCTTATCATATGTAATTTCTTCCTCAAGACTTGGAAAACTCGTCGCAAGTTCGATGTTCAACTTTTGATAAATCTTTGGACTTTTGAGAATTTGATAGATTCCAACCATCATAGAGTCTGAAGTTGTATCGTTTCCCGCAGAAAGCAGCATGATAACCTCTTCGGCAAGTTGGCTGGCATTTAAAACGCTATAATCTTTGGCAGATTTGGGATCCACAAAAGTATCGATAACAACAAACTTATTGTACTCTTCTTTCTCCAATACTCTTCCTGCCTCACAAGCTGTAGGAATTTTGCGAGATTGGAAGTAGTCGTCAATAAGAACAATGCATTTCTAATCAATCAGTTGCAAACTTTAAAAACAAATCGTTCACATCTAAAAGGTTTCTAACCTTCTTGAATTTCATCAATGGAATTGGAAATAATACTTCTGAGAGCCATTCAGAGAGTGACAACGAGAACTTTGTCAAATTTAGAAATGACGTAGCAGTCCAGCCCATATCGAATGTAGAATGAAGATATTCGATGAAATGATTTTTGAAAATTGGGTCTTGGATACAGCCTAACTCTTTCCCAAAAACTATCTTGGAAAGAATATCCATAGTGAATGCTTTCGTGCTCGTGAATATGTTGACAGGCTTTCCTATGGCTTCAAACTCCTCAAATCGCTGGAGAAGCTACTCGGCCTTTTCTTCTACCATAGATGATAGTTGTTGCACACGAGTTGGAGAGAATGCTAGTGTTAAGACAGCTCTTCGAATTCGATGCTTCCCAGCGTCCGTTTCACCAATTGAAGTGCCCGGAAATGTGATAAATCCGTAAAAAGCAAGGTCTTTAGTGAAATAGGACCCGACATAGGTCATGTCCAAATAGATTTCTGGGTCATTGATATGAAGCTCATTTGGGGCGATTCGGATTACGGGCCCTACAAAGTGAAGTCAATACTCGAGACTAGTTGACATCATTGATATCCAAGACGTGAACGTACCTGGCTTTGTATACCGCCTTTCTATTTCGAATAGGAGGTGTCCTTTCTAGTGGAAATTCCAATACCATTCGTACTTATTTTGCAATGTTCAGAGCGAAATTCAATTCCCTAGAATTGTGAGGCGGAAATGAATCCAACTCACCATGGCTTCGATACTGCAGCAAGAGATGGGCCTGGATATCGAGATAATGGATGTAGAAAAAGTCAATATAGCGCTCGAAAGATCCAAAACAACAAATGAAAAGCTCCAATACCTAGCAAGCTTTGAAAACTAACAAGACTTGCAGCGACTTGTTTGCTGCCATTCCAGCTAAACCCAAAAGAGAGTTTTTGATATCGTAATGACATTTTCGTCGTATAACCTTGGAAAGTGGCCAGTGTCGTGAGGTTGTTGTATTTGGACTTGGACTTGGACTTTGATGTATCACCAGTGTATGTTTTAAAAACAGCTCGTTCCGAATTCTAGACCCTAAATCCACCTACAGATACAGCTACAAATCCTTGCTACTTAGATAACACTCCAACCACAAACATTAACTCCAAACTCCGAACCTCCAACAGCTTGCTTCCATCTAGGAGCCAAAAAAAGAAAGTTACTATCATTTTCCTGTTGCTCTTAAGGGGGCTTATTATAAGCGAGTAAGCAATAAGATAGACTCGATGCTCGATTAGACCTCAGGTAAGAATGAAGGACGGCTTTGTGGTATATACAACGGGGTTTTTTACTTGTCTGCTTTAATTTCACAGCTACTATGACCGCAAAAGATTCCAATCCTACTTTTCTCTGGTTGGGAAGAAGTGGATGAGGTGATAGAGGCGTGGTAGATTCAGGAGAAGTCAAACAAACTATGGAAATAGAGTAAATGGGTAGTTATGGTTCAAAACCCCTAAGCTTAAGACTCCAGTATCCAACTGATATCTCAGAATATGCACCCAACGTGAAAGGGCACCAAGGACATCCCAAGGACATACATGGTGTACAGAGACTATGAAGTACTATCTTTACACAAAACCCTTCCTTTCATTTCTTTCTTTTTGATAGGTCTGGCACTTGCTTCTGGAAGGTCATCCGATGTATATGTTAGCTAGCTTAATTTCGCCTGTCAAAAGCTTCACTCTACAGATCCTGATGCACTAGTTACCGCAGGAATGGGTGACGCATATACGACACTCCGCGAAGCACACTTGTGAGTTAATCTTGTAACTACCGGCTGTTTGGAAAATGAAACATAAATTGAAAACACATGTTGTACTAACACTCCCGCCATTATAGTTCAGCAACGGCATGGAAATTTCAATCGTGCATCTACTCTCCTAGAACCACGGACAGACTTGCTGAGGCCCTCAAAATATTGCGTTCCTCTCATACAAAATTTGCTGTTCGTGGCAGTGGACACTCCCCGCTGTCAGTATGGGCAAATATTGATAACAGGGTCCTTATCTCCATGAGCAAATTCGATTCCAAAGAGTATGATAAAGGTTCTGAGACGGTTCTACTTGGGTTCGGAAACACCTGGGGGAGTGTATATGAATATCTGGAGAAGTTTGATCGGTTAGTCGTGGGTGGAAGAGCACCTAGTGTGGGTTTGGCAACAATCATAGGAGGTAAGACATTAAAGTCATCAAATTCAGCACCAACTAAGCAATGCGTCTTTAGGTGGCCTTTCTCATCTTTCCAACAAATATGGGTTTGTCTCAGGTAATGTTGTTTCCTTCAAACTCATGATGCCATTAGGCATCATGAGGTTTAGATTAGCCACTACACTCTTATGCCCATCATCGCAGTTCTCAACCATCCAATTCAACAATATAAATTAAGTATTAGATGATGCATATCATTAAATCAAAGATAACCTTTAGTATGACTAAGTCAACAATCATATCAATTGAACGCTTTCATTAGAGTTTAGTTGATATGTACGACGTATGTGCCTAGACCATTCTAGCGTGCTACTCCCATAGAATCTCCCATATGACCCTGGATTATAACTGTTCTCTATGATATAAAACATTGTGATTGGTACGCTAGAAACAAAAGTTCATAAAGCAATAATATTGGTATTAAGGTTAAACTTTTCATTAGATTGAGATTCAGATCTATTGATGTGATTGAATAAGACATTAACATGTAAGTTTATAGTTAAACTTTCCCTTCAAGTTTCATACAGAGTTTAAGCAACTCAGAATCAGATATATATATATATCCCTCTTTCTTATTCTTCAATTTTAATCCCATCACACTCTTTATATTGGAATTTACTCCTATTACACTCTTTATCCTCACACGAAAAATCAAAATCAATACCATGAAGCTCTTCAACCTTTCAATTTTCACCATTCTTTCTTTCACAAGTTCCACCGCTTATGCTCAATGCTTTACAACTGGTGTACAAGGCAATCCAGAATTTGCATATAAGAATGTCCAATTAGCCTGTGCACGTATGGGCGGATGGGTTGGAGCTAATAAGGGGAAAACTACTTGTTTAACTGTATCACCGACGTTACACTATGACTTCGCAGCCATCAACGAGAGAAATGCCCCCAATTTCATGAATATAAAAGACTGTACCATTTATATGCCGATTCAAACCTGGTGTCCACAAGGTGGCTCTAGGGATTATTATGATACAGGTTTTCGTTATACGTAAGTTAATTTAATCACTATTAAACAAGTTTGTGAAAACGAAAACTAATGATATTTAGTGCTGATCCTAACCATGGACCCTGTCCTTAGCTTCAAAGCTATTGTTGAATACCGGAGATTGTATGCAAGGAGAAATATTTCTCTTTTCCATTATTCTTAGAGTTAGGGTTAGACGGTTTAGGGTTTGGGTTTGGGTTTGGTTTTGGTTTTTCAACACTCATTTAGTTATTCATTTACACACCTATTATATACATGACAATATATATACATGGGTGATCAATGGCTGTCAGTACTCTATGTAATGTGAATTCAATATTTCTTTATATCATAGTTTTACTATACCTTTTAACTTTTCTATTAATCTAAATAATACAATAATCTGAATTCGAACCCTAGTTTGCTGAATCTCTCGGATATGACCAACTTGTAATCAAATCAGCGCTTTTGATATATATATAGAGGCATAGCTCTTGTATTCCATAGCTTTGGTTATTGTTGATCTTTATCACGCTCTGTACTCTATGCTCTACTAGTGTCTATATCAAAATCCCATTTCTTTATTCTGAGGTTAAAAACTACATTCAAGTTATGAAGCTGTTCAACCTTTCCACCCTTACCATTCTCTCTTGCCTATACTCCATCGTTTATGCCGATTGCTTTTCAACTGGTGCCGTTGGCAACCCAAGCCTTGCATTTCCCAACATGCCAGCAGTCTGTTCGTACCTAGCTGGAAAATACAAAATGGGTGCTACCAAAGGCGCTTGTGTGCCTTTACACTCTATACACTATAATTTTTCCATCTCCAATCTCAAAGCAGGTGCGAATACTATGACTAAAGAAGTATGTATGCATTTTATGGAGGTTGAAATCCTCTGTGAAAGAGGTGGCATGGATAGTTATGGTAATATGGGTTGGCGTTTTCTGTAAGTTAACCAACTATTAAACAAATCTATGAAAAAGAAGACTAATACTGATAATCATATTCAGCGCTAGTCCCGAAAATGGAAAATGTTAAATTTACCTTGCTTTGGGGCCATGGTTGATTGAATACAAGAGGTGAAAGATTATATGCAAGGAATATTTCTCAGGGACTTGGTAGTTCGAGATTGGACGCCAGTCACAGCAACGTCGGGCCTTCAAGCTGGGAATATCAATATCAATACCACTGCCCTATCCTGCCTTCACCTTTTCAGAGACCCTCAAGGGTGTCTCCTTCGGCTTCCGTGCGTCCACAAACTTCCCCCACACCCTTCTCCCTTCTCCTTTAGATCGGAAGATTGGTATATAACATATCAACCAACATATTCTTGATCCATAGTATCATCTGTTGAGTAGATGAGCCATAATAAAATGCAGGAGAGTTCATAGAATGTCATCTTCGCCCATCTTTTTCTTGTTTAAATCGAAAAATCCTTATAATAGCATAGTGGAAAAATATCGAGCTCTTTTGCTACATTCATTGGAATGAACCAATCTTTCCTTTCAAGCTCTTGTCGAAGATTCGCCCACCCTTGAGTCTTCAAACGATCCCTAATTGATTGGATTGCTGACTTTGATAGAGTCTTCCAAGGTTGAGAGATACACCTCCCAGTCAGTGCGATCTCCAATGCTCGACACTCTCGTGGTGGCCATTTGTGAAGAGACTTCTCGCTCTTCGAGGGATGACACGGGCATTTGTACATTCCTCCTCTGCTCTGGTTTCCCCTCCGTTTTCCGTGATGATAGGAACCCTGGAATGGTGCGTTGCCATCTTCAGTCTGTACTATACCACCGAAGATATCACGGTAACGCTCCAAAGTTATATTGTAACAATCGAGGTATAGTGCTTGCCTAATTTCCTCAAGTTGTGGGTTTGCCTACGCAGAAAGCATTCGTGTTGCAGCTCCTAAGAACAGAACACAATGCATTGTAACCCTCCTTTTTCTTCCCTAATCTTATGGACCATTGCTTTGGTACACGCAACCATCCATTCTTGTTGCGATTTGGCAGGATCAGTGCCCTGATTAGATGCTTGAGACATGATATTCCCAGAGTTGATCTGAATTTTCAGGAAGGTTAAGGACTGAGTTCTGGCAAATTCTCTTCGGAGGTACACAATGGTATCTCTTAATGGAAGTGGACCATCATCATCGGATTGAAGGGACAACCGTAGCATATAGACGAAATCGACAGTCTCTAGGATCCAATTAAAAACCGCAAGGTGAGGATCACGATGTTCATGATATTGTATCTGAAGTATTTCATACACTGAATAAGCAATATCAAATAAGGTGAAAACATCTTCAGTTGTGGCCGGGGTATAAGATGCTGGCTTGATTGGCTCTTTAAGAGGTGATATTTCCATCTGAACATCTCGGGTCTTGTGCTCTCGGTACCTGCTAAGTTCTAGCTAGTATTTGATGATAGCATTATTGTACTTTGTTTGCCTATCATGATTTTCTTGTTCTTTGAGAGCAGAGAGGTTTGGTGGAGAGGGGCATGGTTTGCCGAGCCAATCGACAGGCTTCTCTTGATCGGAAGAATATATTATATCTGGGTCGACATCTGACCAGATGCCAACTGAGCGACATTTATTCTTGAGAGCCACACACCAATATGGCCAATCGTTGGGTGTGGCGAGTTCCACTGTATCAGGTAGTGACATGATGAAAGTGTACGAGGTGATTGTTTTAATGAGTGAGTGAGTTAGTTTGCTCGGAGAATCAGAGGTATAAAGAAGAAGAAGAAGAAGAAGAAGAAGAAGAAGAAGAAGCTCTACACAAGTCATGGATGTGAACTTGTTAAGTACAAGATCTGATAACTATGCACTATGGCGTGTAAAAGTAAACGCTTGCTTCTAGCGTAAACTTGATGATTAATCTCTTACTACAGAAATATTGTAAGAGAAAAAAGGTAGATATACTCCATCTACAATCATGTGATCTTTCTCTTCCATACAAACATCCCTTCATCCTTTCCAGCAAAGCTTGGCATCGAAATTCTGCAAATAAGCTCCCAGTCACTCATCTCCTTCTCAAACCATTCTTCCATGGTGCAATCACTAAAGCCCGTATATCGATTCGCATTTTGGGTTCCAACGGCCACGATTGTGTTCCCCTTATAAGCGCCTAGCAGCCTTCTGGTAAAAGTTCCAGCCGTGACCATATACACCATGAGCAACAGTTTATTCTTCCCTCCAGCATGCTTCCTCAGGTGTTCCACCCCATCTGCCTTTTCCGTGTCGGATATCCACATCTTCCTATACTCACTCGCCATATTATCGACGGCACTGACATTGAGCTTCATCCGTCGTAAAAGATATGTCCAATATCCATTCCCACTCGCCATATCAATAACCCCATCTGCTCTGGATGCTTCGACTAGTTGAGATATTATGTAGAGGGAATCGTAGGTTGGGACCACGCACCCGAAGTGATGGTAAAGCACAGGGAGGACAGGATGAGCCATCTTCGCCGCCGCAGGATTGGCATAATGTGCATCAGGGAGCGGTCCCAGGAAAGATAGCATCTGACACGAATGGGCCCAGATATCATAGTATGGATTGATATGTGCCTTCGCCTTCGGTATCTTATATGACGGAGGAAGATGACGAGATTGTAGGTATTGGGCAACCCATTCTCGAGGCGAACCTTTCTTTGCATTGGAGGCGAATGCTACGAGGGCTTTAGATGTATCGGTTTTGGAAGAGAATATCGACGTATAGGCATCGATGTCTGCGAGTGGTATCTTAAGAGTCAGTCAACATCAATCTGCAAGTGCTTATTGAAGGGGTCTCACCTGGACAACCTTGCCATGATCTTGGTAATGATACTTTAATTTCCCGGCGCTGATGGTTTCTTGAATTTGTGGCAAGGTCATCGCAAATGATTCGGTGCGATAGACATAACCATCATCCTTGGACAATCCAAAGGTATCGAGGATAGTTTTTGAGAAATCATCATCTATTATTCCCCTCCAATGATCTAAAATGTCATCGGCAGAAGAGGAGGAGGAAGTGAGAGACATTTTGATTAAGAGTATCCAGCTAGAGAGAGGGGGGGGAGAAGAGTGAGGAGGAGTTTGGTTTTGAGTAGGTAGAGAGACCCATCATGACAAATATCATAATGAAGATGAAGATGATGTTGGATGTGGAAGCGACGATGAGGTAGATTAATTATTGATTGATTTCACGCATAATGATATTTATCGAGTTTATTTATAGATTAAGACGATATAGTATATATTATAGATTACACTATATTATACTTTTTTGGTTTCATCTAATTTATGGCGTGATTTTTGAATCAAGTCACCCCACATCAAGGACTATTAGGTGTAAGTTTATGATCATGTGATGGATAATAATAATAACTAAGGTTATAACCTTAAAATATGTTTTTTTCTCTTTTCCTTCTTATATTATGTTTTAATACTATATATACTACATTACACTCTCTTCCTCTCTTCATCTATCATCTATCCATCCACTCATCCATTTGAAGTCAATCCAATCCAATCCAACTGTAATTCCTGTACCAAAAGAGAAGAAGAGAAACAAGGCACGTGTTAACAGAAAGAAAGAACGGAAAAATGACCATCCCACTTCCATCTCTCCGATACACAGTTCAACCTGTCCCCGAAAACTTCCTCCAATTCACACATAATACACCCATTCCCTCTCACTCTCCCTCTCCCTCTTCTCCACCATCTCCCCCGCCTTCACGGGATTCCACGACCAACCCTCAAGATTCCAGAGAAAACGTCCTGTGGATAGGCTGTTCCGATTCTCTCGTGTCGGAAACGGATGCGCTCACCAATGTCAAGCGATCCGAGATCTTCGTTCATCGCAACTTGGGGAATCGTGTCAGTGTGGGGGACACGAGCAGTGGAAGTGCCATTGAATGGGCGGTGGATGGCTTGAAGGTATGTTGTGTTGTTGAAGATCAAAAGGCTCTCGCGGGACAGTGGAGATGTTGATGTCATGGGGCACACTAGGTTCAACACATTGTAATATGTGGTCACTATGATTGTCATCTCCTCGAGGAGTCAGAAAGTGATAGTAACAATTGGTATCGGTAATTCTCCCCCCCCCCACTTAGATGTGTTCCCCGACTTCAAATCCATATCCATTAACATCCCCCTCACTCTCCACACTCCCTTAACAACACGGGTATCGCTAATACACACAGCGATATAATCCAACTTCATCAAGAATCAGATGCGCTTGAACCACCCGCTCAATCCCCTCAATCACGAAATCGTCACTTCATGGAACTTTACGTTCTTTCCGAGGTAGCATGGTTGAGGCAACAGCCGACTGTTGAGCAAGCCATGAGGGAATGGGGCTGTCAAGTTCATGCTTTTGTGTACGATAGAGAACAGAATAGCTGCGTTCGATTAGTCCCTGAAAGTGAGATGAAGTAAGGCTCCATTCGGTGCGGTTCTCAAAAGGAAAATAATTGCAAGGAGGTAAAGACAGTGGGTATTCAGTCACAAGGTTCAAATTATAACTAATTACAAAACTTTACCTTCACGCAAACCGCCCATGAAACAATCACTGACCATCATCATTTCGGGTATGGTGAGCTCATCCTCATCCCAGCATAAAGCTTCATCCATCCCCAATGCTCTTCTCCCGCCCCGGAGCCAGTGACTGCATTGAAGCGCCCAGGGACCACGACCACCTCATCAGATCATCAGACCAACCATCGCATCGAAGTTGATCCAGCAACCTCATCATCAATAAGAGATCTTGTTCTCCCAAATGGGCAACTGGTCCAGGCTCTCTTGATCCCACCTAATATCTCCCACCTCGTTGAAAGTGGCCAAGGAGTTACTCATTTGGAGAAAGTCAGCCGTATCCTCAATTTCGCGCTGGCTAATCTTCATGTCATCTCTGACAATCCACAGCGTCCGAAGACGACTCATCATGGCCGGATTGAGATAAGCCTTACTGTGGACGACTTCTTCATAGATTGGGGCATCTTGACTGCGAGGCACGATGTCTTGGGCGCGCGCGTGTGATTTGAACTTCCTGGGATCGAACAACTTGGTGAACCAACGGTACTCTGGAGAGGGTTCGGTTTCTGCGACACGATCTTCAGGGTCTACGACACGATTGCCAGGTTCGGGTTCTGTTTGCGGAGTGTTGCTAGACTCTGTCGCATCGTCATCGGCTCCTGTGACACGAGAATCAGGTTTTTCGATACGATTGTCGGATTCTGTTGGCGGGATGTCGTTGGACTTTGTCTCATCGTCATCGGTTCCTGTGACACGATAACCTGGTTTTTCGACACGATCATCAGATTCTGTTGGCGGGATGTCGCTAGAATTTGGACTATCGTATGTGTCATTTGCTGGACTATTGAATAAAGCGACTTGATGATCACCATCGGTAGATTCTGGAATGTACGTGATCAGGGGCTTGAGAGCATGACGCATTACTCCATGGTAGGTAGCCGTAAAGAAGAGTAACACGCTCACAAGAACGAGTGGGCCAATTGTGATCTTGATAGCAAAGAGACCAATTAGACAAAGTTCGGAAATATACACTCCGACCATGAGTTGCTGAAGAGCCTTCGCATAGGCAAGCCCCTTCGTATCTACGGTGTTTGAAAGAACGAAGAACATGTTGTAACGGACGGCGAGGTACATGAAGCCGAAACCGATGGTCGCAAACCCGAGGACAAGAGGTGCAATACAGGAATATGAGATTGCTAAAATGTTGTTAAGAATGTGGAATATACTTTGAGTGCTGTGTGAACAACGTACCAATGACACCTAGACAACAAAATTTTGGATACAATGATCCCCATTCGAGGCCAGTCAGAGTGATATATCGATTGTACATCATTCTTGGTGACTTATCAAGGAATTTACCACCAATGGTTAACATGACCAAAGCCCCAATGTTGATTAGATCCCCAGCAGCAATTCCAAGACATTGCACAATGATATAAGATATGAAAAAGTTGGAGGCCTTGGGTAAACTTTGAGCGAGTAATGTGGTGGCTGCAGAAGGATCTGCAATGATTTCAGCAGCCGCCGATGCCGCTCCAGATGAGAACGTGGTAACTAAGAATACATGTATAACTTGAAAGGCAAAATACCAGTTCTGGCATTTAAGTTCGACGGCTGGTATTGTTACCTCACCACTAAGTTTCCCCATCCCTAAAAAAATATCAGCATAAGCGAGACAAGCGTGCAGGAACGTGACGTACATCTACAGACCACAGGTACTAAAGCCATGAGTAGAGACAGAGCGACTGAGGGCAGTAAGCCGGTGACGATACCCACAATCACAGGAGAAATGCGGTTGATGAATGACAAAAAAGGGACTTCAATGTGAGTATTAGTAGTGAAACAGTCATCTTGTGATGGGAATACCCACCTGCGGTTAGATAATTGATGTTACTGATAGAGCCAACAACAGCAATAGGAATCGCCCAAAAAATGATCATAGCCGTCAAGAACGTTGCTGTAGCAATGACTCTCAAGATTCTTTGAGTCCTACTGATTCCAAGATTCTCCCAAATAATTTCGTTGGGCGTAACAGCAATAGCTCGAGGGTGCAACTTGGGATGTTTCCTTGCACTCCATGCTTGATATGCACGATTAGCTTTAGCCTGGTTTTCAAACTCCACGAATGCAGCAGGAATTCTCATCCCATCGGCTTGGTCATCACAAATGGCGTTTTGCCGTGTTTCAATTTCTTTAAGGAGTCTGCGAAGTTCATCTCGACACCACTCGATAGTATCAACCTTCTCTCCTGTCAAAGGCATCCTCCCAATGCGATGGGTTGGACGATCTTTCCTCTTCATCCATTCCGATGCGAGTGCAGTTTCAACATCCGTACGACTTCGTTCAGGCCTTGGCTTCCTTTTCCTCTCTGCGTTGGCAATCTTCTTTGCCCATTTCAGACGCCTATCAATTGCAGCCTTGATCAGTTTTATCTCGGCATTTTCCAACTTGATTGCATTAGCATCTCGTTCTTCAACCTTTTTCGTGAGCTCCTCGCAATCTTTAGCCATCCATACACGAGTAACATTATTTTCTCCGAGGACCTCTCTGAATGCCGCTCCAACCATATATTGCTCTGGGATAAAGGTGAATAGAACGGTCTTGGATGATATTTTTCCCGCATTGACCGGGGCTATCATGTAATTATGGCGAACATTGATACAAAAAATAGTTTCTCGTGTAATCATAAACGTGACAAAACCTATAATCATCAGAAAGTTTTGGACCAATCGCGACAGGGCAAAATAGAAGTATGGGCACTGAATTGCTGTGAGAAAAACTCACAAAGGAAGATCCAAGCAATAACCGCATGGGCATAGTATCGCTCCATTTTCTCGTCAGCGATGTTACTGAAGGACAAGATATCAAGTTGTTGCTGACCACCACCGCCAGTTGCATCGACAGGAAATAGAACAGAGAAAGTCATACAACAGCCCAAAAAGCATATCCTGGTTAGCAATCTGAAGAATCGAAGGTAAAAATAACCATCGAGGGATTGGTGGTCCAAAACATCTTCGTTGGGGTACTGTGTGAAGGGAGCAAGCCAGCCAAATTTGCTGTCCGGTAACGGCGTAGCTCTTTCATCTTCACCAAGTGTTTGAAGAAAAGTTCGAGGTTGATAAACACGGGGATACCTTGTGCGGAGTATCAAGAAAATAATGATAAATACTGCAGAAATAATGGCAACGGGTGCTAATGTAGAACAAAGACTGAACGCAGAACTCGTCCTAATAGCGGTAGGTGTTCCGCTTCCATTAGTGGAGGAAGGCTGTGAGATTGTAGAGTTAGTAATTGCATCAATACCCCTAAATTACATAGAGAGGAAAAAGAAGATAATACTGACCATGTTGGAAGCAATTGCGAAAGAAAATGAAAAGCAAGAGTCTTCTTTGATTTTGTTCATGTGTTGTAGCAATAATCTGTGTTAATGATTTGTGATTACAAAAATTTCTAATTCTGATATTGGTTGATCTATGTAAATGAAAAGGAAATAGACAGGTTTTAATAGTGCTGAGCTTCATCACCTCCGCACTTGCACAATCTGGCCAACATCCAGCTTTGACGGAAGGAGCGATTCTTGGGACCAGATTTTTTCTGAATTTGGCGACAACGAATGACATATGTTGCACATACAATGGGTAATTTTGACAGGGCGAGACTGGTATGCCCGTGGTGTAAGTTCGATTGGGCAAATGCTCCTCATCATGATTTGGATTTTTAGCAGTGCACCTAGCATCTCGAATATACGTAGCATGGTATAATATATCAGCTACATAGTTCCACGAGCGCAATTCCAAACGCTTGAAAGCAGTTTCCATCAGAATCAACTTCATACTGATGTGGGAGTAGACTAAGCGAAGGCCCCCCTGAGTTACTGGTTGCCAATGGTAACCAAATGCGATACTCTAAGAAGTGACAGGTTATTGGTACATAATCGTTCAAAACAAGAAAAAACTTTACTGGCAACTTGGGTAACTTTAATGATTCACTAACTCTGCAGTATCATATCGACACATTCAAACGAAGGGTCGATTTGCCGAACTCTATTTAAAATCATTCAACTTCTGCTACTTCTTACAGAGCTTGATTTGAGAAAACAAACCTCAAGTACTACACTTATCACCTACATAACTAGCGGTAAACTATGCAAATGAATGTTGAAAAAAACACGGTTAAACGGAACTTGATGGTTGCCAAAGGTATTTTGATATTGCTTGCAGTCCAAAAATGAAAGAGTTCTTCAAAGTGGACTACCCATAGCTTCGAGGATGGCATTTTCCAAGGACATGGAGATCGAGATGGAAATATGTGGATCTGAAAACAAGTCCCCAAACCTATTTCAGATTCAGAGGGCAGAAATACCTGATCTCTCCTTCATTGACCGTAGCACCTGCGATATTTTATATGTGCAAATGCCTTTGCCGTGCTATGTCCAACCTCCGTCTCGATACTCTTTATGGAGGAGGACTCAAATCCAAACCTTCTACTGTGAGTTTAAAAGCATCATTCCTTTGACTCATTAGCACAAGCAGCAAGAAATTTCAGAAGAATTGATGGTCATACCTCGAATAACTTCCGCCCACATCCAAATCCAGTCTGCCTCTTAGACAATCTTCAAAATCGATATCAACAGACAATAAGCCACGCTCATCATCCCAAATTGGACCAGCAAGAACATCGCCTAAAGGAGAAACAATACATGAACCACCTCTGCAAATAAAATCCGACGCATCCTTTTGAGTGGTTTCGATGGCCTCCGGTACTCCTATGTTCTGCGGAAGTGCAATCTCACACCCATCATCAGTAAGAATGGACTTTCTCCTTGAACTTGATTGAGCCTGACGATGTCCATCTGCGTGCCCATCTTCAATGGCACTCTCATCGTTGGTATTTCCCGTAATCCAGCTCGGAAGATTTGATCTCTTCATGCATTGGTTCGCACTCAATACCACGCATCTACCTTCACAGGCGACGGTTCGCATCAATGGTAGCCACGTGTCCCTCGCATCTGCCGTGGGAGCCAGATATAAATTAACGTTTTGGCTGTAGATAGATTGACGTAGCAAGGGCATGTAATTTTCCCAACAGATCGCGGATGCCAGTGTAAGTTTAACGCCTCGGATCGTCGTCGTAACCGCTCGAAGTGAGGAAGGTTGGCCTTGACCCCATATAAGCCTTTCGCTTCCAGTCTATATGCTAATTAGTATTCATGGTGCGTGTATCGTTCGAGCCTTGAAATCATAAGAGAGAGACGAAGAGAATGACATACTGGCATGACCTTTCTCCTTTTCCCAATCATTCCTAATCTTGGACAAACATACACAACACCACAGTATAGACTTCCACCACACCTCTCGACCAGTCCAGTGACAATGAATACTCCAGTCTCCCTCGCGATCCCCTCCAGCCCCTCTCTTGTGCCATCTCCGCGCTTTCCATCCGTCCCAACCTCAAGTTCCTTGTTCACCCATTTCTTTCCTGCTCCTTCCGGAGTATCCCCGAGATCAACAGCATCTTTATAATAATGTAGGAATTGTTCACGACCTTCTGGATCTCGAGCCCCGACTGCTGCGCCAAATGTAGCTGTGCGAGGATAGCCTCCCAAGTAAGCCTCTGGGAAGAGGATCAAATCGATTGATTTCTTCGCGGCTTGGTGTGTAATTCTCGAGAGGGCAGCAAGAGTGGCAGATGTTGTAGAGAGTGTATGCGATTGTGAGACTGCTAAACGTAAGGGTTGTGCCATGGTGATTGAGTGAGATGGGAATTTCCAATTCGAAATAGAGTTTACTCTAAGTTTAGAGATCAACTCAACTCGACTTGGCTTGACTTGGCTTTGTGGTTCTCTGTATATATAAAACTTGATTTATTCTGACCGCAATTAGGTAAGTCTATACTATGATGTCCATTTTGGGAATATGCTTGCAGCTATCTACTTCGAGTATCTTCCTGGCTGAACATCCAAGCAAGGGAACTCTTTCGCCGCCGCTTCTTCATCAAATCCAACACATTTCCAACAGCTCAATAAGTTATCCGGATCGTATTTCCTCTTGATCCCAGCCAACCTCTCATAATTCTGAGGACCCCACCAAGCTTCCTTCCAATCTCGGGTCCATGGATGAGCTTCGTTGAAGTATGCACCTCCTGCTGGTGTGAGTTCCTCTACCATCGCCGTAAGATTATGAAGCAGACTGATTTGCGTTTCTCGTTCTCCCAGAGTCATATTGTATGTCCAACCGCCACCATACGAAAGCTCCCAAATGGAATCCCGCCACGCTGGAGTTGTGGATGTGGAGGTAGGATCCCACGGATACAGCCACGGTGCATTGTGGGGAATGTAAATCGAGTGTCCAATTGAAACGATGTGCTCTAGGAAATTCATCAATTTGAACCTGCCCTTCGTGCTGGTAAACAAAGATGCCGGCATGAGTCGAGAAGCGAGGGGGCGAAGCGCTCCAACCAGAGCTTCATTGGGTATCACATATTTCGTGTAGAACTCAAACCAGGAAGGAAGAACCTCAATGACTACTCTCCCGCTGCAGGCCTTCGCAAACTCGGTAGCCGGTGCCATCGATTCAACCGCTTCGGAAAGATTGAGAAGTGGCGTGACACTTATCAGATTCGAATCTTGGTAATGTCCACCCCAGCCTTGATCCGCCCAAGGTAGGGAGTTATTGACGATGATAGACAGCCACTCTAAGATATTGGATGGTGTACGTTCATATGAAATGGATGCCACAGCTAACTGGATCCTCGGCTCAACACGATGGGTAGCTTCCATAACAACTCCAAAGGTTCCACCTCCTCCACCTCTAAGGGCCCAGAAAAGATCCGCATTTTGGCACTCGTTGGCGACTCTCAAGATCCCATCAGTGGTGATGACCTTATATTGAACGACTCGATCAACTCCTAGCCCATAAACAGGAGACAGAACAGAATGTCCACCCGCTTGTACCCAACCACCCGCCACACCAACTGTCGTTGCATAACCTCCGACAAACGTGACGTTGTGAGCCTCAGCGAAATTATAGACATCATTTTTGTTGACTCCTGCAGCCGTCGTGATAACTTTGACTGGAGTAGAATCACAACTTTCGGGCACGAACGATGCATCATAACTCATTCCTGAGACTTTCTTCATCCAAAGGGCTAGAGACCCCCTGCGACTACTCCGACTGAGATAATCATGCCCACTGTTCTTGATAGACAATCTTATGCCGGTTTTCTTGGAGAAATCAAGAGCAGCCACCACGTCAGAAACCTCCTCAACCTGGATGTAATGCTCCGAAACAATTCCTTGATTACAACTAACGTTTGTAAAGGCTGTTGCATCGGTTGGAAGCACGTTATTGAGAAGACATTGATCGGTCACATTGGTAAAGCAAATCTCGTCTTGATTGTTCATAAACCCATTATAGAATTGGGTTCGAAAATCGGACGAAGCGTAGTGATGCTGTATTTCTGCGCATTGTGATGGATCAGAAGGAACCGGCTGGCCTTCATAGATTGAGAAGCAGGGAAGGGAAAATGGTCGTGAAGTATGTAGTCGACCACTCAATGTTTGGTTGAGTGATGACCATATATCATTGCACTTGCCTCCATTAATGAGGGCAATGAAAAATAAGTGATATCGGGATGATGAGGAATACATTCTCTATTAGGAAAACCCGAGAGTGTCCTACCAAGAGATGGTAAGCTCTTCTCGCAATTCTATACGTCTATTTGGAGGAAATCTTGAGCGTGAAATCAGCACAAGGGGATGCCAACCGAGTCCGATAAAGACATTCTAGAATATATATGAGTTTTTAGGTATATAATAATACGCCATCCTAACCAACCGCAGAGTCGCACAGCTGGTAAGGTTAATATGCATCTTGTCATCATGCCGCTTTGCAGGCTCAAAGTAGAAGCTCTCTCGTGGTATCGGTAAGCCTTACGAAGCAGCACATGTTCTATTTGGATTAGAACCAGCCATTGAGCAACCTCTGCACTGTCGGTGCATGTATACTCTCGGATCCAACTTGAGAGCCAGTCAAGTATGCGGAATCCCATACACATGGAATGGTATCCAAGAAGGCATATATCGTTCGAACATTGGGGTATATGTAGATTACTCTTACTCCATGACATAGGTTCCTGGACACAGTTGATAAGAGTTCGTGTTACAACTGACAATCCACTTGGAGAGAGAGCCGGCAGGTACTTGCAAGACCTTGATTCAATAATACACTCATCGACATGCAGCAGAATTGTGATATGGTTCTATAGTTCTCGTGCAAGTTAGCAATTGGATTTGTCTACAAACTCCGGAGAATGTTCATGGTGAAACTTATCGTTTCATCCCAAACATATAAGAGATCTTGAGACTACTAATTCACAGGAGCAATCGCGTTCAAACGATGGAAACCCTTCAAGATTTCATCAAATGTCGTATCCTTCCAACTCTTTCTCCGTCCACTCCCACAACTTGTCAGCCAACTTCTCATCTCCCGTGTAATTACTCCCAGTACCGGAAATTCCAACGGGCATATAATATTCGCCTCTCAAGACTTCGCCCTTCGCATTGCCCTTATTTGCCACAGCAGCCCAGAGCTGATTCTTCGCTCCATCAGCCAGGCTCGTGAAAGCCAAATCTCTGACCAATCCTCCAATTTTTCCAAATACTCCAAGTTGCTTGAGGGGGGTCGCATACAGGTTTGTGTTGACCACTCCCGGGTGAACGGATACCGCTGTGATGCCTCTCTCGCCATATCTTTTGTCCAGTCCCTTGGTGAAAAGAATGTTCGACAGCTTGGATTGGCCGTAACGAGAACCTGTCAAGTAACTATTCATATCTGTTTTCAAATCGTCGAATTTGATACCTCCAGCAGGACTGAGTTTGTGACCCAAACTACTCAATGAGATGACCCTCACATCTGCGTCCTTCTGCTCTGCCGTTTTCAACAATTTTGGGAGCAGCAATTTCGTCAAAAGGGCATGTCCAACATGATTTGTCCCAAACTGAATCTCGTAGCCTTGTTCTGTAGTCGCAGCTGGTACTGCCATGATTCCGGCATTCAGGAATAACAAGTCGAGACGAGACTCTTTATTATCGAATTGTTTGGCGCATTCTTGAACCGATGGAAGGGACGCAAGGTCACATTGAAGAAAGGTAATTGGTGCATCTGGGACTTTGGATTGTACTTCTTCGATTGCAGCATTGGCTTTAGATTCGGATCGCGCGGCGAGATATATGTGCGATGGGTTGTGTCGAGACAGCTGGAGGATGGTTTCGAGTCCTAAACCCACATTTCCTGATAGAATGGGTTAACATTGAGTCAAGACTGACGGGAATTGATTGTGAAGCATACCGCCAGTAACTAGAATCACTTTGCCAGCAAGGTTAGGGATATCTTTCTCGGGCTCAAAGGATACACCCCCCAAGCCCAACAAACCAGATAACATATTGAGAGTACTCTGATTTGGATTGAGGGTGGAGCAGCTTTGTACGATTTACTCGTCTCGCACCCAGAGGCAAACAAGCATGATATCGCACAAAGCATAAATCAAGAGCCACCAGGCCATCCATGATAAGGTTGCTCGGTAGGTAGATGGAAAGAATGTAGTCCGGGCCATTCTTGCTGAGGTATGACATTTTCATACCTTATACTTTTGGACATGGAAAAGAATATGGAAGAATTGAACGAGAAATAACATGTTTTCGGAGATCTAAAAACAATTGATTGTTAATAAATACCAGATAATAGTTAGAAGCAGAAGAGAAAAGCTTACCTTGATGCTATAACCAAGTTATCTACTCTCCGTACAGAGATTACTCGAATAAACAACTTTAGTCTTTAGTCTTTAGTTTTAGTTTTAGTTTTAGTTTTTAGTCTTGACACTTTAGCCCGCCATCGCTTAACAGGGGTCTTATTAATAATCAATAATCTTGCCATGGTATAATTTTATCTAATTCTAAAATGCTTTTTAGATATATTTTGATTATTTGAAATTGTTAGTTGATCAATTACTTCATAAGCTGGCTACTATTAATTAACTATTTGAAAGGGGAAGGGAACTGGTTTGAATCTGTTTGTACTCACATCCCACCCTGCTAGGCTTCAACCAACCTGCTTTACCTTGCAGAATTGATCCCCCCCTATCAGATCGGCAATTGCAGAATAAGCTACCCACCTGTGTTGAGCTTAGAGAAGAAATGACATTTGCGGAAGCGTTCGAAGTGGGTTCTCATTTCTATTTATTATTTCTATTTTCTTCTCATCAACAAAGACAATGGCATGACTCAACACAAATGGAGATTCATTAGAGGCAAAAAATAAGTGAGTGACACGTGTAGGCGATTAATTATGAAGGAAGCGACGTAAGCCGAGCGGTAGATTTGCTAGGTTGTGATGGAAAACAAAGGCTTCTCTTCGATTTATACAGCAAGCGAAGGATGATGCACTTGGGTCTCAAAGCATTAGTATGTACTTTGGTTAATTCCCCTCTCTGCAGCATTCACGGATGCGGGTGATGTTGCCGTGGAGGTGCAGACGCATCCATGCTACGTTGCTTCTGGGTGAAAAACGGATTTAGAACGTGTGTATAAATTTGATTGGATGGCACCCCACCATCGACTGGAAGCCGGTCACAGTTGAAGTTGAGTAGAGCAGAGCAGAGCAGATATGATACCTCAGTTAGAATAGAGCTACTGAGGTTGAATCCTAAGCTAGCTTTGATTTGGTATATGCCTATGCTATGGAATAAATCATATCTATAACTTTGAGTCTCGCTCATCAATGACCACACAAAAATCCATTCATCATTCTGCTGTATCATGCTTGGTGAGAAAAAAAAAACACAAGATATCGGACAGATATCAGACAGATATGATCATCGTCCCGATGTATCAGATTCAGATTAGGACTTCCCATCCTACTATATCAATCTGTTGGAATCACGTGAACCACCCATATATAACAATAGGTCCTCTACCAGAACACCCTATAGAATAACACATATACTACTACCCCTGACCTCTCTCCAACAAAATCAGAAGCACCTAATCTCTGCGGCCTCGAGCCAATCGGTTGTCAGTTCGAGGATATGATATTGATAGTTTGAAGGATCGGGCGTTGAGAAAAGTTGAGTTGCTAAGTTGCTAAGTTGCTGAGTTGCTGAGTTGCTGATGGAGGGTGGAAATTCAGCAGTATATCGGCATTCAAATATTCAAGTCGGGGCTGGGAATATGGCTCACGTCCTATCTTCCGAAAGAACCCATCGCAATATCATCGGCGGGTCATGTATCGAATGGCACTGACGCAACTAAGATGTTTTCCATGACCTTCAGCACCATGCCCTTGGATACCACAGCCTTGTTGTGTTTTGCCTCTTGTCTGATCTGGGTACATGTAAGATCCTGATCAGTGCTTTCTCAATATGAAATACTGATGGCCCAAGGGAAGAATTCATTGGTATTCCGGAGGCATCCGAGATACTTGAACAAAGAAGAGAGGGTAAGATATGCTTTTAAAAGATGAAAGAGGTCTGCCCACGTTTACTAGTCGAGGCTTTACAGAAGAAAAAGTCGCACTCAGGCTGACAAAAGTGGTGAAGTATTCGAAGTCTTCCTGGAAACAGAAAAGAAGATAGGGTGTTGGGCTCCAAATCACATTACCATTAAGTAACATCCTGCACGTTATCCATACCCATGAACATTCAAGACCAGTGTTTAGAATATACAAACGCAGCCAACAAGTCCAAGTCCAGAATGGAGTTTCTCGACGATGATGAGAGGCTGGAGGCCCTCTTCTCAAGTCCTTACTTTCTTGGAAGCCGGGTGAGAAATCGACCACTGAACCTAAAAATGCCTCTAAATTCCCGTCTTTCTAGATCACCCCCACACACTGCCCTTGTTTAGCCAGGAAGCGGACTGCGTCTCGTGGGCTAAGATCTTAACCTGTACTTACAGATGCAGCCATTAAGGATGCATTTGGTTGCATGTATCTTCGAGAGCGGAGTCAGTTGAACAAAATGCTTTTAAACTGGCTCCACTGTTTTATGCAGTGTGGAACTTGATCAGCGCGCTGAGTATTGAAGACGCCAGGTTCGCTTGATCAGGGGCATCAACCGGTCGCAAATACACATTGAGTTTTTAACATTGACTTCGAGGATATTCGGCAGCACTGCATATGCTTTGATGGAATACACACTACGGATGCATCCTTCCGCCAGAGCCTGGCAGACCTCAGCGTCCCTCAACACATCACACGCTGATATTCAAGGGAGATACAATCGAAACCCAGGATCTTTCTCAGGTCGACCACAAGTGCGGTCCCAACTTCTACTGTGGCCTGGCTAGATCCGAACCGTAAGTGGAGCAGAGCGTAGACCTAGTCCATTGAATGTCTGGTGCTCGGCGACATGGATTCCATACCGCAATCCCAAGGCTTTCGCGGGATTTGATCTTCAAATATATCACAGGACTAGGAATAGTTTGGAGCACCTGCAAGGCTGCAGAATGCTCAGCTAGCGTTTGCTGGAATCATTTGGCCGGTGCACTGGGGCATGAACTTAGAGCTGCCTTATGATGTAAGCTTCCTTGTTCGCATCTTGACGATAGTGGATAAATTGCATACAGGACGAAAGTGCCAGATACAAAGTTACCCCACATTCTCTCATGCAACAAATCAACCGCTAAGTTTTTTCGACCCGTCACCACAGCTGAGTGTAGAGAAAAGCTTGTCCCTGGCGTTCCTCTAGCGAGAGATGGCGCTCATGGTCATGTAGATAGGAAAGGGGGGAGGAGGGGGGTGAAGGATGAATAGACTCATCACGCTTGTGACATATGAGAAATCCAGGAGGTTTTGTAAACTTAAACAACCCACCCATGACTCCTGGCCTCTTGCATAACCTTATAGCATCAATAGTAAAGGCGGAATATAATGCCGGATCAACAAGAATTCTTCCGCGCGAGTCAGCATGAGCAACTTGGTCATACCCGCCTGATAGGCAGCCACAGTCTTTCCCCGTTGCCGAAGAGCTCGGAAAATAATCATCTACTACTGTATGGCGGCCGAGGGACAACGAATAGATGATAGCATGAAACGTCATACTCCTACCCAACTTTATATCTGCATGAAGTCAAAGTCGCCTCGATAGATCTGATTGTCTGGGAGTTGAGCTGAATGGAAGATGAGTCGACATCAAGTTGCCCAGGTGTGGAGCCATCATCACATCTGGTCTTGTCGTGGCGGTTCCCACCAACCCCCAACGATATAATTTTGATATTACTGGGCCAAGCGCAGGGCGGCTATGACTGTAGTTACTGTATGTGTTGTTCCCATGGTCAAATGAAGTAATGTCATAAATGGGAGGGTTGGAAGTTTGATTTGTTCATCATCCGCAAGAGCCGATCTCATCCTCATACCAAAACCTACCTACCAGACAAGCTTAAGGGATAAGGTTACATTCCTAGCCCTCTAGCCCTCTAGCCTCCAGTCCTTTAATCCTCCAACCTTCTAATCCTCTAAATATCTAACCCTCTAATCCTCCAATCCTTTAACACTATAGTCCTCCAACCTTCTAATCCTCTCGTCCTACTACTATAAGCTAAGCTGCGAACACCTCAAGAACTGGGGTAAAAGCACAGACAAACAACAGCCAACAGATGACCACGACATTTCTCGGGGCTGTTGGGGGTTAAGAATAAGGTTCCCTAGGTACAGTAGTATATGCCTACTGTACTACTTACAGTACTCCCTTTGGGTATCTCACATGAACGACTAGAGAAGGTTATGCCACAGGATTGGCCACTCGAGCATAAGGATTGGGATTGTTTACTCGAATGATGTTGTGACAAGTGGATGAGGGGTGGCGTTTGAATCAGGGTTTGAATGATAGAGTTAATATGAGTGTTGGGTTGAGTTTCAGATTCCGATTAATCGTTGTACGAGCACTCTACTCCGTGCAGGAGAGAAAAAGTGGAGGTCCACCAGTGGTCTTGAGATGAAAACTTGGTTGATGTTGACGTTGACGTGCGAAGGTTGCCTCAACTGGTCTGTGTATAACCGTCCAATCGAGAAGACGGTTCATCTATCAAAGGCTTGACGATTATAAGAAACAAACTCCAGTCCAATGAAAGCAGTGATGCTGGCGAAGAAGATAGATTGTTACAGTGTCGATAGACAGAGAGGAGCGGTGAAGCCGGTGAAGCCGGTGAAGGGGTTATAGCTCGGGTAGAGTTAGATGATTAGATGATTAGATATTATATTATTTTGTAAGATTCCAAGTAGTTTATGCTTGATCGGGATGAAACAGATCTTCGATATAGGATTTTATGATAGCCTACCTACCCACCTCTTCCTCTTGTTGTATATCTTCAACGATATCTCGGCATAGTATTACAGATGCCATGTCTAACCTCATCCAGTGCCATATTCATGCAATGGACATGCAATACGGGTACAGCCCATATTTAAACTTGATGTCCGAGGTAACTGGTTGGTACCCCTTCTTTTCCTTCTTTTCCCAGAGTCCCTTGACCCTTCCCACTCTTGATATTGACACATGATGATTGGGTGTGTTCCTTAACTTTCTTTCCACTCGCTCTATGGATGGGGCCGTACCGGGGGGATTGGATTGGTTCATCCATCAACACGACTGATAATCAAAATGTCATGAATAATGTGCTGTTTAGTTACAATTTGACAACAGATGATGGTTATTCCTCCCCAAGAGAGATAGATTATGGATAGATCATGGATAGATCATGAAATGGATCATAGATGATGAAACCATGAATTAGATCATGTATATATATAGAGAGAGTATAGATGGTAGATTATACATAAACTATATATATGATACATATCATCAATCAACCTTTTCAACCCTTTTCAACCCTTTTCTAACCCTCTCAAACCCATTAATCTTATCACGAGATGGATGAAGAGCGATCTTCTAGCCAAATTGGATCGGACACGTCTTACGTTGAACTCCACTGTCTGGCGCCACATGGTCTTTACTCTGCATAGTCTGCGTATAGACGAAATAGAGCAGAGGAAAAATAAAAAAATAAAATATAATAATAATAATAATAATCACAACTTCCCTTCACAATCCAGTTTATCCATCATCTAATTACTTCCCGTATTCTTATCAAAAAATTTAACTTTAGTTTAATATCCATTCACCAACCCCTTCATTTTCGTTATATTCTTCCATCGCCATCACCGTCACCGTCACCATCAAACTTTTTCAACATCACGATCCTCACGTCAAGCCATAAAGTTGGCCGATAATCAAAAAGAATCTCAAACTTACTTGCCATCAGACATATCCCATCCCACTCATCACTTATCCCAACAATAAATCACCACCACAGCGATACAGCTACTTCACCCACCTCATTATCAGTACCTTCAACGCCCAAAATGTCGTTGAACGGCGGTCGTTCCGTTCTTAATCGGTGGAAGAAAAATCGTACCCAATCGGGTATATCAACCAAC
Source organism: Monilinia vaccinii-corymbosi (assembly GCA_017357885.1). Taxonomy (NCBI): domain Eukaryota; kingdom Fungi; phylum Ascomycota; class Leotiomycetes; order Helotiales; family Sclerotiniaceae; genus Monilinia; species Monilinia vaccinii-corymbosi. Next base: position 5,104,424 of record CP063406.1, on the reverse strand, counting down.
TCTGCACCACCTGCAACAAATGGTACCACGACAGCGAGGCCAACCACGTCAGGTGCTGGCCTCCATTCATGGACGGAATATACTCCAAGCTCAGAGGAACCTCTCCAAAAAGCGGTGGAAGAAGCGGTCCTGAATGCTCTCAATAGCGATGCTTTCAGAAATATCATTGCATCTCAAATCGATCCCGTGAGTGCTGCTCTTTCTCGACAGCAAGAAAAGTTGAACGCTCTGAAAGCGTCAACATTGAATCTCGAGGCATCTCTCAGTGAGGCAAACATCAAAGCTACTTTGGATCCCGCTCTCAAACCAATCAGTCAGTTGATTGATGATGTTCCAGACACCGAGGACGAGATTGAGTCTCTGGTGGAAGGGCAAAAGAAGATTCTAGAGATCTTAAAATCATTGGATGAGCGCGTGACGGGGATGAATACGAAGTTTGAGGAGTTTCAGGAGAAGATAGCGAGCCTTGATGGAGAGATTGTGAACGCAGACTTGAGATCAGCCATCCGTTTCGGAGAACTATCCAATGAATTGCAGGACCGAAACAAGATGCTCGGGGAAAGATTATGGTCGGTGGAAGGAGATTTAGGTAAAAAGATTGACGGTAGTAACCGGAAATTGGTTGGGCTGGTTGAGGACTTGGGAAAGTCCAGTCGAAATGTCATCAACAAGGTGTCTTCTATGGAATTCGACTCATCATCCTCGAATTCGAGTAAACTCGATGAAGTGTTGAATGAAAACTCCCAGATGGTTGAGAGGATGGAAAGCTTAAAGAAGAGCGTGACGAAGTTGGAAGAATCTCAGAAGAATATCCAGAGTACCGAAAAAGGATTGGCTCGCAACATTCAAGAGGTCCGTGATATTGTCTCCTCTCTCAACACATCATCACTCGAACACCACTCAAAGAGACTGGATGATATTGAGAGGAGCATAATTACAGTTCGAAAGGAATTAGAAGGTCAGGGACATTTGGCATCTATCGACTCGAAATTACTATCTACAAACACATCTCGTCTCAGCAATATCATCGAGCAAGTCACCAAGATCACGGAAGTTGTCGAATCTGTCAATGAGCATGTCACAGCCAATGATCATTCTATACACACTTCGAACTCGGAAAAGTTGGAGACTCTCTCTTCCACAACGACCACAGTGAAAGATACTATCGACCGAGTCGAGCAGCACGTGAAGACGTTGAATACATCTCAATTCGATGCTCACAGGGACAAGCTCACCATGATCGCATCAATGATGACGAGTTTCGCTGAGTCAATGGCCGGTATTCAAGATGGTGTCTCCAAAACAACCTTGGCTCTTCTCCCAAGCAATGAAGTACCCAGATTCGACGACTTGGCCAGTCGACTGTCGGACATGCGAGCAGAATTTGACGCAAGACTTGAGGCTCAAAGCAACTCTCTCGAGGATATTCACAAACAGACGGTGTTGCCAATAGATACCAAGAAATTGGACGATATTGCCACTGCACTCAACGGCTTCCAACCCGCATCTCACAGTGACTCTCTAAGTACGATCTTGGATTCTCACACTGCCAAGCTTGATAATATTTCTCACAATCTATCATCTCTTCATTCCGGTACCGAGACTACTCTCAAGACCATCACCATCAGTCTAGAGACCATCGATCAGCACGTTGAGAATGGAACGGCTACTGGACGTGAAAGCATCCAAAACCTTGCAGCCTTGAGACACATCGTTGATGCGATTAAGGACGGAAGCAGAGACAATGAAATCATCGAAGCGGTCAAGAATCTGGATACTTTAGCCGCTGGACTCGATACTGAAATGAAGAACCTAAGCTCAACATTGACGACCACGACGAGTGAGTTGAAGTCGGATATCAAGAATATTGATTTTGGTCCAACAAACACATCTCTCGATGCACTGAGCAGAGATGTTCAATCCACCTACCAAACCTCCGTGGAAACGGCTGGAAATGTGGCTGCCCTTCCGGAAGCTTTTACTAACATCAGGTCACATGTATCATCCGAGAACGTTTCAATGAACATGTCGATAGATTCCATATCAAAGTTTGTAGCATCAATTGATGAGGCAATCAAGGAGACTGGGAGAGACGTTCAAAGTAACACTGAGATGTTGACAAACATCAAGTCAAGTGTTGCTACAAGTTCCAATGACATTAGATTCCTTCTAGATAAACAGGTTCCCCTGATTCGCCAGGATATCCAGGCCATCGATCTCAGTGAACTAGAGTCCGTTGCTGCCAAGAATCAAGCGACGGTGGATTCTATTGAGAAGGCCATTCCTCAGATAATAAAAATCGCCAATGACCATGCATCAGCCTTGTCCCAACTGGACTACAAGATGAAGTATCTTATTGGAGGAGATATTGCCAAGATTGGAAAAGCAATTGAGGCCGTGGACCAAGCCCTGTCAAAGGCCGCTCTGGAAACCATAAGCGCCGTGGAAGGCAACGCAGCGAGGCTTTCAAATATCCGTGAGACTGTCTTAGATACTTATAATATCGTGGATACATTAACCCGTACTGACATTCCTGGTATCAGCTATTCCCTCTCGAGCCTCCAGGCTTTCCAAAGACAGTCCAGTTCTCATGCCCTGGAAAAATTGCAAAACCATGACAGCGCCACTGGATCCATCCGTGACTCCATTGAACATATCTCTGCAAAAATAAGCGACAATACCTCCCTCCTCTCAACCATCAAGAACGACTTGATTTCATCGGCTGAAACGAACTCTTCAACGATCCAAACCCTATCTTCGAATATTCTCAACCTCGATTCTGCCATCGGGCAAACCACAACCGCCGTACGCGTCAATGGGGCAGCTCTAGCCCGAATCGATAAAGATGTACTCGAAACTGGTGCGCAGGTAAAATCCGTGGTTTTTGAAGGGAACAAACGACTTGCCAAGGAACTCGACCGAGCAGTCTCACAACTCGACGAATCGTCTCACGATAACGGTACACGACTCCGTGGAATCTCTGATTTTGTCTTTCCCAATATTGAAAGTGAGATTAAAGGCATCCATGGCACTCTTGAAAGGTTAACGCACAACAACGTCGATGGACTAAGACGAACTCGCGATGCTCTAGCCGTTATTGGCACCAAGATCGCGGGAACTTCGAGGAAATTTGATGATTTGGTTGATGCTGTTCATTCGAGTGATGATGTGGATCATCCATCTCCTAGCAAAGCTTGGGGAGGCAATGGAAAGGTTCCGGGCGAGAATCGGATCCTTGGGACGAGGAGGAGTAGGGGTGGGAGTAATTCTAGTAGCACCAAGGACGGTCCTTCTTTGAGCGGTGTCAGATTGCAGGCTTTCACACACGGGCATTCAAGCTTGTCATGATGATTTTGGGAGGGTTTCTTTTGTTTCGCGGATAAAAAAATTTCGTTGAAAGATTCTTTTGCTGTTTGGTATTTCATTGGTTCTTCATGATTTGAGATGATGGCATGAACGAGAGCATGAGAATGCGGTTTGCATTTGGGAGGTGTATGGATTGGGCATGTTTTAGATTTGACCTTTTGGGATGGGTTTAATGTTACGAGCACATGAATGGGACGACAGCGGGGTTCATGATGACTTAAAGGTTCAGAGTGTTGAGATGTTGGATGCATTCTTTTTTTCCCCTTTTCTTTTAACTATATACCACTTGATCATAGCATATGAAACTGTTTTACCCAGTAGCCCCAGTCTTCAGTTCCTTGTATTTATAGGCATTCGGGAGGCTCTTTTCCGCTGGCGACCCCCTCCTTAGATATGAGGAGGCATGAAGGAAAGTTCGTTAACTTTAACGGTTTCCAATCGATCATTGGATCTGATGAGGATGGATAGATAGCGAGCTCATTGGGAGAGTTGCATTAAACTTGAATATGGAGACGAAAAGCACAACAGCCATGCATCCGCAAGCAAGGACAAAACGGTACGACATAAAGGCATAAAGTAGACGCTGCGTTACGGCATAGATGTTCTGCATGCAAGATGAGGTTATTCAAATTCCTGGGAAGAAGTCAGTATTATTGTAGCATTGACATACGCGACGGACGCTAGGAAACTAGCGCAAGGCTGCAAAACCCCGCAAAACCTTCCACAGCCTTCTTCTCCCCCTCTACATTGTAAGCTTCATCCTACCTTATGCATCATCTCCGCCCATTGTACAGGTTCACGATCTCCTTTCCAAGATCCAGAGCAAATTCTGTAACATCTCTAAGGGCCCACTGTCGCAGATTTGCCATGTCTACTTCCACCGACGGTGTCCTCCAAGCTGGGGAAGCAAATAAGCCCCGCTATGTAGATGTACATTCTCCTGTCCAAACCTCTAGCACGTTTCGATCTCGAACACAAGAACTGATCAATTTATCCACAGTAGATTGGCATAAACCTCACCGATCCCGTCTACTCTGGCATCTACTACGATACGCAACGGCATCCAGCCGACCTCACTTCCGTCATCTCTCGAGCCATCACTGCAGGATGTGAAAAGCTCATCGTGACTGGATCCGACCTGGCAGAGTCTCGCAAGGCCGTCGAATTATCCAAGGAACATGGTCAGTATCCCACCACCCGAAACACGTGGACGAGAAATGAGAAGGTAGCAAAAGCTGACTGCCAATGTCACATAGCCGGGGTCCTCTTTGCAACGGTTGGAGTGCACCCTTGTTCCTGTCTCCAATTTACCCGGGCCCCAAATAATCCCGAGACATACCTGCAAGAACTCGAGGAGCTGGCATTGGAAGCCAAGGACACGAATCACTGCGTCGCATTCGGCGAGATCGGCCTCGACTACGATCGTCTTACCCTCTGCCCGAAAGATACCCAGTTGGAGTACTTTGAAAAACAACTCGACATAGCAACTCGCCTGCACCTCCCACTCTTCCTCCATTCACGCGCGGCTCATGAAGAATTTGTACGGATTTTGAAGGCAAGATTGGGGGAGTTACCCAAGAGAGGGGTTGTGCATAGTTTTACAGGGACGAGGGAGGAAATGGAGGAGTTGGTTGGTTTGGGGTTTGATATTGGGGTGAATGGATGTTCGTTGAAGACGGAAGAAAATTTGGAAGTGGTGAAAGCGATCCCTATGGAGAGGCTCCAGGTTGAGACGGATGGGCCGTGGTGTGAGATACGACCGAGTCATGCAAGTTGGAAATGGTTGAAGGGATTTGAGGAGGGGAATGAAGGGGAAGGTATGAGTCAGGGTGAGAGATCTATCGAGGGTGGCAAGGGGTGGAGGAGTGTGAAGAAGGAGAGATGGGTGGAGGGGGCCATGGTGAAAGGTAGGAATGAACCGTGTATGATTGGACGAGTGGCGTGGGTTGTTGCGGGGGTCAAAGGAGTGAGTGTGAAAGAATTGAGGGAGGTGGCATGGAAAAATAGTTGCAAGATGTTCGATTTGGGAGTATAAGAGCTATGTGCTCGGCTTAGAGTATAGTTGCGTGCATACTAGATGACTAGAACTTAGACTCGACTTTAGACCAAAATGGCTTCTTCCAAAGGGTCCTTTTGATAACCGAAGTCTATACCACACAGATTCTGGGTTAATTCCTACATCTCCATCTCCTACATTTCGCGCAATATGACTTTGGGGTTTGAATCAGAAAGTCCTAATCTCGTCTCCATGCTACGATTGACTATTGTGAGGCCCCTGAACGCCGATATGATAGTAGTAAACCTTCAACTCCAGGTATCACCACCCATTCAAAATCCGAAACTCATAACCTCCCAAGATAATTAGATATACTCATTATAGCTTAAACACCACTTCCCTTGAACCCCCTAACCCTCCCTCGCTTCACAACTCCTAAGCTAACACCCTCTTCTCCAGTCATCCATCCCGGCATCTTCTCTCCATCAACGATTCCCGCCTCAACTAACTCTCGGATTCCCGCAAATACATGGTTTCCATGAAACGTTATCCTGACATCCGGATTCCATGCATCTCTCCCCCTTTCATCCCTTTCCGTTTCGATTCTTTCATCATCTTCCTCTTCGTCCAATTTATCAAGCTCTGCTTCGATGGTGCTTCTGCGACCTTTATTCTTTTGGCGTTTTCGCTCCATCGTGGATTCATTTTCAGGCTCGGGTGTTGTGGAAGCCAGGGATGGAAAGGAGTCTTCGAGGCGGATATCAAGTCTTTCGATGCCCTTCCCATCGTTAGGTTTTGCAGAGTTTCCAAAACGGGCTTTGGCTATATTCTTTCGCCTCTTGACCATTTCCGGAGCATCTTCTTCTCTAGGTCTTTTCATGTTTCTCGGTATGACCTTCCACTTTTCCGCACTTTCTTCATCTTCTCCAGTTGGTGAATCATCTTCTGGTGTAGACATTATCGGATTCAATGGATTGTCCTTTTTGTTTTCTCCCGCGTAAACTCCCCATGCACCTCCTGCCGCATTGTGTCTACCTCCCCCTTTTTTCTCGCACAGTGCCTCTAAGTTCTTTGTAGAAAACCCGGTTCCCTCTAACTTATATCTCTCTCTTGGTCTGCTAAATGCCTTTGGGATCCCATCCAATGTCAACTTCCGCAAACTCTTTGTGTCGGTTGCTCCGCCGGTGCTCCCTGCTGCAGAATGTAATGAAACATAAATGTAAGGCGAAGCGTCCGGAAAGGCAACGTAGAATGTCTTGCTTGAATCAAATGCCATGCTAGACTTCATAGATCCAGATGAAAGCGCAAGAGATGTGTTATATGGCGAATCCAGTATATATATCCTCAGGAAGAGTAATGGTAAAGTAGCATGACGATCGAGGTTGTAATGAGCTTTAACATCCGGTAGAACCTCCCTCTGTAAATTTTGTAAGAATGTAGGAGGATGAAATCTTGGTATTGCTGTGTTTTCCTTTTCTTCCCCTGACACTTCATGATCAGGAGATGAGGATGATAGCCGCACGACTTTCAAGGCGGTCCATTTCTGTGATGAAGGATGATCGTATAGATATTGCATATCTGCCATAGCTAATTGGTATAATGTGATTCCATGTCTCCAATCCCCCTCCAATATCCGATCGAGTACATCGCGCTTGTTGCCTTTTTGTGTCGTGAAGGAAGTATAGAGTTCGATAAGAGACTCGAGGGTGGCATGTGGTGGGTAGAGATCCTGAGTATAGTCGGAAGCTGAATCATCGGCTTCGAGAAGGTAGGGAGCAGTAATGGCTTGATTACGTTGATCAAGCCAATCGAGGGCGAGAGTAAGAAGAGAAGAACGTGATAGACGGGAGAGAAGTTTGTGTACTGAGGGGTTGGTTGAGGGGACGAGTTGAGAGGGAGGAAGCGCCGAGGTAGTAGGAATAGATATTGCAGCCATGGTCAATGAAAGGAAAGATGAATAAGGATCAAGCCATGAAGATTGCAGAATAAATATACAACTTCATGATCAATGTTGTCAATTCCTGTCCTGTGTATGTTGGTAGTCGTACTCGAGTATTTGGTTTTGATTTTGTCGCGTGCTGTAATTATCGCGAAATCGTCGCGATCAGCTGATGCTGTAAGGTTTAAGGTTAGCCCCTAGCCTCGAGTTCAAGTATCTTCCAAAACATGAAGAGCGTCTTTCCTACCCGGCAGCAAGCTGAACATATTTACAGGACTGCAATGAATATCGAAGTTCGATCGTGATAATGGCAGCAATGAACCTTCAAGTGGTAGGATTTCCGGGGAGAAGCTATCGTAAACGATGGTATATGCCTTTCACTGTCATACTATCGTTTCTCTTTTCTTCTTTTCTTCTTCTCTTACTGTCGACAATGTGTTTGATCGCCTGGAAAAGTATGGAACACTTTACCAAACTTAGCATTGTGGCTTCTAGATAGTTTTAGAATCCCCCTATTGCTCGGTAGTTACGACGGAAGAAGTGGCCTTGGACATCTCGTGTAGATGATTCACTGATCAGAAAACTCGAACAATACTTTCAAATGCTCAGGGCGAGTTCTTTGACCGGACTGCGTAGCGTGTGTGGCTGCTCTATACTTCCACGAAATGAAGTGCTTCCCCGAGTCACTGTTTACAGATGGGTCTGGCGTCTTTTGAAAGCTACATATCGGCCTTCCCCGAAACATTATTTCAACGTCAGGCATCTGGTGCCTGATGCCTGGTGCCTGGTGTCTGGTCCATGGGCGTATGAAACAGAATAACAGGGTGAATAACCTGCAGCAATTAGATGAATGTGCGTCTTAGGACGGTATTCTGAAAACATCAGATGAGAAGTTCTAGGCACAGCTATGCACAACAGCCACAATCTTCATCGGATCATGAAGCTTGAACCATTGTCCTCTGATGAAGATAGCCAGCCGGCTACAAACCTCTCTCCAACACAATCAATACTAACCATGCATAAAACCTCTGCCTATGTATCAGCGCGGGCCCTTAAACTAGCCCACCATATAAAAAGGTCTGGTGCTTGATAGATTCTCCATGTAGAGCTCCTTCCTCCTTTGGATAACGCGCAAGCGAACTACCCTCCTTGCTCTCTCACCATCGCCAACCTCCACCAAACCACCACAATATCAGCCAGCAGTCCAGCAACAGTTCTCTGGCTTTTGTTGATTGGCCATATATGAGAAGGGCTTTCTGTCACGATATTATTGGCTCTTTTTTTTGCCTTTCAAACGATCCTCTTTCTTATCATATCACTTTTTCTTATTTGCGATATCTACAGGCTCAGTTTCGAGATTGGTATCTAGGTATACAACGCTCAGCTTCAAAGGTATTAATATGTTGTCTCATCCTGCTTGATTCCCCTAAAACTCTTCCTTTCAAACTCCTAACGTACTCGCATCGTTCACTTGTTATCCTTCCATAGCTTGCCATCCTGTCTCCTCGCGGCATATGGAGATCATTCTAGTTTCATTTTGCATCAGTATCCATCACAGAGTCTCCTCATGTCAATCTCTATTCTTAATCATATCAGATTATCATTTCACAAACCTATTTTAGCGGGTGTTTGCCTACTAATCATACGGAAAGATGCAGAATATTTCCTTTTTTGGGGGCGTTTCCCCTCATGTCACGCGCTACGACCATCCTTCTTTTCCCAATCCCCAACCTTCACTCTTGAGTCTTCACTCTTTCACTTCATTCATTACATCACAACCCCAAGGCCTTGGTATGGTATTCAACCATTGTCTCTCAACTGAAACTGATTTCATTGCAGCTTGATCAGTCCAAAGACTTTGTTTGGGGTCTTCAAACTCCGTTTGTCGTAAAATACTCCACACTTTGCCTTTTCCCAACCTAGAATAAACAGCAGATGAGCCTCACATTTCCCTCAACTTCCAGACTCCAAAATCTTCGAAATTATCCGTATTCGCTACTGTAAGCGTGTTCAACCTGCCTTTTACATATATCCTTAGGGTCTCGTGTTTGTGCTAATACTTAGTTCGTTGCTGAGTAGGTACGGAGTGTTTGATATGGCTATGCGTGCCGTCGAAAGCCTCACTAAGATTAGTGCTGAAGTTGACTACGATGACAACACAATCAGTAAAACGATACAAATGTTGAGGAAAGAAAACTCTGTCGAGGATGGATCTGTATTCCTGAAGGAAGTTTCTAAAATATTGAGGCAACACACAAAATTGTTTCCTGAATTTCAGCAATGGATTGAAGAAACAGGTATGGCTTTTTCCAATCTTGCATGAGATCGCAAGACTAATTGACATACTTTAGACGAAATTTTGGCTCAAACTGAACGTCCTCGAGTACTCATCGGTCTGCTTGGAATTACCGGTTGCGGGAAATCATCACTGATCAATGCTCTATTGGACGAAGAAATTATTGTACCTGTCAATGCCATGCGTGCTTGTACTTCTGTGGCCATTGAGATATCATGGAATTCAACTGATGATTCCAAGCAGTTATACAGGGCTGAGATTGAATTCATCAGCACTGATGAATGGAAAGCGGAGATCGATATTTTGCTGAGTGACTTGGCCAGTGCAGCCAGTGGCGGTAAAATCTCTACTAAGTCTGCAGAGGCCAGGAGTGCCTGGGCAAAGATATCTGCAGTATATTCCCAAGTGGAAGTTTCAAGACTTTCTGGTGTTACTGCAGAGACATTGCTACTTGAAAACGACCTTTCTAGCATTCTCGGTAGCACCAAGAAAGTGTGTGCCGAAAATGCCAAGGCCTTTTCCGCTGCCGTTAACATCTATATTGATAACAACAACAAACTATCCAATACGGAAACAATGGCATACTGGCCCTTAGTACGGTGTGTCCGACTTTATGTTAAAGCCAAGGTATTGAGACATGGCCTTGTGCTCGTCGACTTACCTGGGCTTGGAGATTCAAATCCCGGTAGAAAGCAAGTTGCTGAGAAATACCTAAGGAGGCTCTCCTATATTTGGATTGTTGCGGATATCGTCCGAGCAGTTGACGATCAGATTGCCAAAGAATTGCTGGGAACTTCTTTTAGGAGACAGTTACTTATGGATGGGAAGTACGACAACGACTATGTCACATTTGTTCTCTCCAAGACAGATATCATGAGTACTGATGAAGTCATAGATTCTTTAGAATTAGCTGAGGATACTTTAAAGTCTCACCTTGAACGAGAGCGTCTAGTGAGGGCCGAAATTCGCGATACCCAAAAGTCTATCTCGGTAGCAATGGCAACGGTGAGAGGTCTCGATGATCAAATACGAGAGCTAGATGAGCAATTCACAGCGATGAAGCCAACGAACAACGCCAAAAAACGCGGTAGGAAGCGGAAGCTTGACGAAGACTGCGTAAAAACTCCAGATGAGAGTTTGAAGGAACATCCGGAATGGACAGCTTTAGTCTTGAGGGAAAAAACTCAGGAAAAGACGAAGTTGACCCGTGACAAAACTAAGGAGAAAGATGTCATCAAAGATCTCAAGGGAACGCTTTCTGAGCGAAAAGCAACTCAGAAATCTATTGAAAATGAGATCAAGAACATTTGCACCCAAGCTCGAAATGATTACACGAAAGACCAGTTGAAAGTGGATTTTGAAAACGGGCTCTGAGAAATGCATGAAGATACTTTTCATGATGAAACTGCAGATGACTTAGCTAGAACGAGGATAGCCTTAGATGGTATGTATTATCATGGTTGTTTTCTGTCCACAGCTGATTGAAGTGTTACCTAAATAGTAAGCACACAAAACAAGCTGAACATTTTCTGTGTGTCGTCGAAGGGTTACCAAAGACTTTGCGGTCGCTTCAAACGTGACCCCATTCCAAAGGCATTTCCAACACTTCGAGAGACCTTCATACCAGACTTGCAGGACTATGCAGAATGTTCCACCGTGCGCGTCCGCATGAAGATTGCAGACGAATTTTTGAATGGAGTCAAGCTTTTGAAAATGACCATGAAGTCATGGGCTGAAAATGGCATGCCAATCTCCTTGACCTCGTCCAAGAAAGATGAACTTGAAAAGATGTTGGGCAGACATTTGGAAAAATTTAACATAGTATGCCCGATTTATGAAATTTTGGATGCCACTTGGTCACTAATGCTCTCGTCTCAGTCATACCTCAAAGCATCGGGTGCAGTGATGGCTGAACTTCGAAATCACATGAATTCTGATATTTTACCCGTTATCAAGACTTCTGTCAAAGCTAGCGTCGAGGGATCCGAGGAGACTTGTATGAAGCTTACTCAATCAATTCATTTCCAAACATTCAAGGCAATATGTGTTAAGAACGGCTCTTTTACTCGCAAAAACCATGAGGAATTTGATTGGAATGGTATTTTTTAGGACCATTTATGGAACCGCTCGCCGCACCTTGGAACAAGGTCTTCGCCCACGCAATGAGCAATCTAGATGAGAGCTATGTCGAAGAGACGGTCAAAGCACTCAAAGCTTTCACTCCCAAGATAGAGAATCTCTTAGGGTTGATATCGAAAAATTCAGCGACTGAGATTTCAAGCAAATTTCCTCTCTTCGAGAATCAACTTAGATCTCGCATCTCAGCCGCCTTCATGACCGCAGAGGAAGAAATCCGTGATATACATCGGGAGGTGAAGCTCCTCATAGAGACACACATTGAACCGGCGTACCGCACATGTACGCGAGAATCCTCTGGTACTTGCCCTGAGCCTCCATATAGAATCCATGGGACCACTGAAGCTAATCTAACATCGCAGGTGCCGGAGCTCTTGCACGCATGAAAGATCAATTTCTGCAACACATCCAAATGGATGCAACAGGAATGTACGAAGAATCTGCAAGTTTACTTAGCAGTAAGCTTGATGAAATGGCGAAGGATCTAGAGGAAAGCCTTAGCGAAATACAAGCACGATTCTCTGGGCAGCTGAAGCATCAGGTTCTGCATAAGATTATGCTGACAGATTTCTCCAAAGACAGTAAAGCAAGAGAGCGTGTTAGAAAGCAAATGCAGTCGGAATTGCGAAAGGATCTTGCAACTCTAAAAAAATGCTTGGGATAAGAACGCAGCGGATCCTAGCGACGTGCCCAAGATTTCTCGGGGAACTATGTGTTTGGGTGATGATGATGATAGTAGCGATGAGGAGTTTTACTCTTTGGAAGAGCAGAGTGAACCCGAGGGCCCAGACGGGGTGAATGATATTGAAGATGATGAGGATGATGGGGATGATGGGGATGATGGTCCTGCCAATTCTTGAGCTTGTACTTGGGACGGCAGATCTTTTGCTCCGAGACGCCTTTTAGGCTTTTTCCTTTTCTTGTCGGTTTACATATGGTCCACTTTCGCTCCTGGTGTTTCTGATATTCATTATTTTCTTAACTCTCTTATTTAGGACGTACGAAGCGGGAAGCACGTTGCTGTAACCGGCTCCCCTGATTATCAAAAATGCCAAGACATAATTATCTTCATTCAACCCGGAATTTAGACGACGTTGTAGTCGATTCTCCCTTTGAGAGTGATAGGAGAATTATAAAGAAACGGCCAAATACTCGGAGGGCTCGACTAATCTCTCAGAGTACATACTGTCGCCAAAAGAAGAGGTTTGAAAGAAAAGTTGAAATTGTATGTACAAAGACGACAATAAAGGACAAGCAACCTCGATTCCATTCCATTCAATGCAATTCACTTGACCTTACAAATCCTCTTTCGATTACTAAACCGATATTCTCCCTTTCTTCCTCAATTTGTCATCAAATCCAGCTTTGGCCAGGTTAACGTTGTGGTTGTAAGTGGGGACAAAGCGAACGGATTGAAAGCCCACCGTCAAAACACTTTCAACCCTTCAACCCATCAACATCCATCCAACATCCCCATTCTCATATTGATATGTTGATGTGTCCTGATCGAAGGGCTTCATCGTATTGTTTGGTCTTGTTGACTCAAGAATCCGATCACCTCAAGCTCTAATCGCCTAAACTTATCTTATCGCGTTCGGACGCAATTCGGATCACAAGAAGAAACTTCAAACAAATCAACTTTTCAACCACCGCCACCCGCCACCTGCCACCTGCCACCTTCTTCTACTCATCGACGATATCGATACAAGTATCATATACCTCGCATATACATCCTCCAAAATGGCATACAATGGTCGGCGGGGTCCGAATGTATCCGAGTACATTGCGAACTTGAACGCCATTCCAACACCACAAGATTTACAGAACTCCAATCAGGATCCATTCAATGTGGACGATGAGTTGGCCATGTTCACCAACGCACAGTTCTTCGACTTCGATTTACATCAAAATACGGGGACAGACTTACAGACACCCAACTTCGATGGAGTTGGAGTGGGAGCACAATCCGCTGTGGATAGTGTTGATGTGGATTTAAAGGCTGAGATGGATGATTTAGATGATCTGGGTTTAAAAGTTGAGATAGATGGTTTAAAGGATATGGATTTTGGTATTCCAGGTGAGAGATAGCCCTCAAGTCTTACTCTTTTCTTCTCTTCTACCCTATCTTGCTCTTGCTCTAGCTCCTGCTCCTGCTCTTGCTTTCGTACTGCAGATACGAGACTGCATGAGGACGAGTAGCTCTTATCCTCTTGCATTACCTTTCTGCAATGCTCCGCGAGTCCTTGATCGTTTGTGCTTCCTTTGTTGTATCGCTTGGTCAGCACGCACAATGACCAAGCGATGGCGACATGTCACGTGGAGTTCACACAAGCATGACTGGGATGTTCAACTTGGCCTTCCTAAAAGGCATTAGTGTGTATCATCTAGCTTGCCGTCAGTGAAGCTATAGATCCATGACATGTTTCCCTCCCTCGAGCATTTCTTCTTTTTCTTCCTCGAGAGATATATATATTCATTCAAGACTAACATTCATGATGCTCCATTCAGGTGATTTCAGTTTCCCAGACTTCAATACGTTCACCAACAGTCATGCTCCCAATTTCGCTAGTCATGATTCTATTCCTCCGCTAATTCATCCAATTCGAACCAACCATCAAATATATCAGCCCACGTCACCAGCCGGCTCCCCTGCATCTGCCCTCGTCTCCCCTGGAGTGGGAGAAAAGCGCAAAGCCGATTCTTTATCCGATGGACGATCTCCTGACTTTGAAGAAGCCTCGCGTATGGCTGCGGAAGAAGATAAACGTCGAAGAAACACTGCCGCTTCGGCTCGCTTCCGAGTCAAGAAGAAGCAACGCGAACAAGCTCTGGAGCGATCTGCGAAAGATATGAGCGATAAAGTTGCTGCTCTAGAAGGTCGCATCAATCAATTAGAGACCGAAAACAAATGGTTGAAGAATTTAATAACTGAAAAGCACGAGAGCAAAGAGGATATTGCTGCACTATGGAAAAAGTACAACAAAGATGATGGCGACAAGAAAGATACTGAACGTAAAGATGGTGTGGGCACCGAAGCTTAAATTGTCTCTTAAAGATGATTTTTCTACCTCATTGTGTTTGGTTTTGCTCTCTGCATTTGCGCCAATTTGCGCTCGGTTGAATTAGCACTATGATTGTTTCTTAGCGGGTGTTTGTTGCACTGCTTGGGGTTGGTACATATCTGAATGGGTGAGGGGAGGAGGATGTACGGATGTGATGTTGATGATGATGGCTGATGGTTGTTATGATGGATGATGGAATGGAAACATGGATGGAGTTCCGGATAGTGTGTAATGTCTTCGGTTCTCTTCCTTCACAGCTACTGGTAGATTTACAGCTAGAAACTACAACTACTACTACGGCACTGTGTATAGTTAATCTCACTAGACAGTTAGTTCATCTACACACCACATTTACTCAATTCATATTACTATATCAATGTGAAATCCCAATTCAAACAATGACATTGCTTTAGAATTCTAATCAATTTGACCTTAATTACATTTGAGCACGCCATGGCTATCACAGCTCAACTCTTCTCCGCAACCCAAAGATTACCAATTGACGTTTGGAAGAAAAAAAAAGCAAAAAAAAAAAACACCATAACCCCTCCAAATTGCGTGCGTGCGTGGGAATTCCAAACTCCCCTCTCGAATGACACCCGCTCCGGCATCTTCAATGGTACGAAAAATCTACTCGCATCGGATAAGAGAGTGACGATTTCGAGGGGGGGACCGGATAATTTTTTGGGCGGATGGGGGTTTATGGGGGGGTTATTAGCCGACTCGTGCAAGGGGTTCCGGCTAATTTTTTGCCGGGTCTTGCGTAGAGTAGAAATGATTACTGGACATAAAATACGTACAGTACAGTATTGATGCTGGTTGATGGTGATGGAGTTTATTTTTCCTTACTGTCAATATAGATTCGTTTAAACAAACATTATTAGGATAGAACACATACAGTATTCACGCAGACGAACTTCATACTTCATACTTCATACTTCCCGGGAAATCAGACGTGTGTGTCAAAATAGAGAGTCGGGGGATTGATTAATTGAATGGAGCCGTCTGGTGGGTTTTGTACCCAAACAAAACATGTTCGGTTAAAGAGGGTGAGGTAATTCTTGTCGCAGGATGTACATAGAGAGGTTGGTTGGTTGTTTGTTCGCTAAAGCTATGGATCTGAGGCTGTATAGACCGACCCATCCATCGATTGTACCTGCCATATTTAATCCCTAACATCGGCGCGAGACGGGGGAGCTTGACAGTTGGTGGTAGGGTGGACATGGCCTACTTACCTTGGGGTCTTTGTCGTTGTGCGATCTGGACCGGAAGACCTGGACCGAATGGAATGAGGAGACGAAGGAAGAGGGCGGGAGGAGATATGCTGGCGAGATCCCTAGCTTGGATGGCGCGAAACAGAGGATAGATATTAAGGAGAGAAGCGACGAGAGTGATGAGACGAGACGGAAATCAACGCGAAACTGGAAGATTTCAAAGCAGAGGCCGTCCCAATTCGCGACACCGCACACGTTTGTTTTTCACTGTGCCTAAGAGCATTCATTCATGGCGCCGAAGAATGGACTTGGAGAAGGAGAATTTGAGGTCACTCGACCGGCGCGAAGGCTTGGAGCTGGTCTATTTTGCCTACGATTGCTTTATATCGACCTTACAACGTATTTTTCACCTGCCCAACTCCTTTGTCACTTTTACAGTCGATTAGCAAGCGCATGGTTCAATTGCCAAGCAGTTTTGACAATGGCACGTATTCAATTGATGAATTGGTGAATTTTGATGAAATACCTACCATATAAGAGTAGGAATTCTCATAGAATTAAATGCAGCGAGTAACTCTCCTCTAGAGTCAATACTCAACGAGGGGGAAATCCCTTCACACTCGCATCATCAAAAACCCGTCCTATGCAGTGGTGGTATATCAGTAGAAGCCAAAGGCCAAAGTCCTCCCGTGTTCAGAAATAGCAGGATGGGAGGCATGAACCATCAAATGTAACCTGGTACTGTTGTTTAGCGAAATCCTCTCTTCTCTCAGACCATGTGACAATGCCGGCATATCCGAAAGCCTTCGCAATTTCAACAATAATCGATTCCTATCATGCAAGTGAATACACCACAGCCCTACACCCACCCACCTCAACAAATTTTCAACAAGCAATACCCCCAGCTCCAGACCTCAAATCTATTGATTCCAAGCTCCTTCTCCCCTAACACTTCGAAGACTGCACTGTTGATCCTTCCCAAGGTACACGCAGTTCATGCATGCACCTTGAAGTTCTCTTCCAGCTGGCTCAGCGTTGTCAATAACGACACAGCTTGAGAACGGCACAGAGCCATCGCCCATGTGGTCGGTACAATGCTTGCATGCATGTTCTTGTCCCATCACAAGACCAGAAGCCTGTCCTGCACAAGCACGCCAATGCTCCACTTTTGTGTCAGAGATCTCCCCATGTTGTGCAAAGTACTCGGGTGCAGCGTCTATGAGCTGGACAGTGTTGAGGTTGCGCAACTGCCTATGGATGGCGTCGTCGAAGAAAGGATTCTGCCTTCCGATGTTCGTCACGCTGCAGAATTTGTTGACAAGTTCCGAAGGCGTAGATTGGAGGTTACGGGACTTCTTTGGTGAATGTTGAGAAGGTGCCAAAAGATCACTGTCAGAATCAAAGGGATCATAGCCTGGTTCATAGGTAGAACCATAGCCAGGGTTGGATGCTTGCCGTCGACGCTTGCTACCACCGAGAGTCATTTCACCAGTTTCAGAAGCACCAGCCATCATATCACCGGTAACCATACCAGCACGTTGCCTCAGACGAAGCTCGTTCTGGATTTGCTTATCCTGGAACTTAGCCTTCCGCCTCATGGCCAGTCCCTCATGTTTTCTCTGCACCTCCTCAACCGTATCATTCATGCCCAGGCGAGTTCTAGCAGCGAGCCTTGCACCTCTGGCAAGACCTTCGTCGAGCTTATTCCAGAGGTGAGGTTTGACATAGTCTTTGAACAGTTCAGAATGCATCAAGACATCAACACATGCCATCCTATCCAGGAGGTGCAGACTAGAGACCGATTCCAAGAATTGGTTTGCAGGAGAAATATCGGCGAAGGCAGCGGTTTCAGGACTCAACCTACTTGGAAACAAGGGATTAGAACCTTGTGGGGTGCTTGGCTGGCGAGGATTTCTCGGAGTTGATAAACCACGGCGTTGATTTGTCGGTGAAGATTGTTGTCGGTCCTGTGGTTCAGAAGCATCAAAGGGTGAGTTACCTAGGTTTGGAACCCTAGAGCGGGATCTGGATGAAGGGTGAGGTGGGAAATCGTCTGGACTGGGTGGAGAACCTTGAGCAGTTGTATGCCGTACACCTTGCTGTGTTTGTGTTGAGCCATGCTGTGGGGCTCCCGCATCTTGAACACCACTCGCAAGCTGGGCGGAAGTGTCAAAGGCAGAACTAGCAACATCATGCGAGAATTGTAGATCTGCGGATACACCACTTTCCCCAGATAAATTCTTGTTGTTTGTGGGGTGCCCCAATGAAGTTGGTGTATCGAATCGAACACTGGTATCTAAACCAAAATCATCGACCCAACCATTCGATGGCATATCTAGCTGTGTATCGAACGAGTTGCCACCGTCAGAAATGTCACCAACCCAATCTCTCCATGCCGCATCGCCTAAGTGTGAAGAACCATCTAGACCAAGTCCTGAATTTATTCCCAGACCTGCGAGGTTGGGAATCCTACCGTATCCTTCCGGTCCAAAGGTGTTTGTATTTGGAGTTGTATTGGAAGGCAGAGGTATTTGTAATGGGTTTTGGAGTGGGTTCCAGCTTCGATTCCAGGTTTGAGGTAGGCCCTCCCCCTCTTGGCTGTTTCTGGCAGGCCATCCTCGAGGTTCAACTGGGGACGTAATGGTACTGGCGGTGGTTTGTGACCCTTCTGCATAGTACTATTAGCAGTTGTACAATCGATTCAAGAGAACAAGCCAAGGGATATTTAAAGGGATTTCAAACTTACCCTCGTTGGTAGTGCTGTTTGCGGTTGAATGGAAGGGGACCAGTGGAACCAAGTTCAAATAAGGGTTGTATATGTTGTACGACATGCTGTTGTTGGTTCTTACGCTATAAGTGGGATTACAATAACCAAGAGTTGGCTTCTGGAATAGTACAATAATCGCAAAGATTGTGGTGTACAGTTATCTCGGTGATATAATCTTTTGGATTGGGGTTGGAGTTGGGGAATAGAAGTGGATATAGAAGGAGAAAAGCTGCCTCAAGTGTATACTTGTTCTTGAAAAGAGCTTGAAGTTGTAGATTGGAAGAGGGTAGTGGTTGTCTGTAGGAAGGATTCTGAAAATAATTAAGAGCTTCCTTGTCCAGGTTACTTTCTTAAATTTTCAAATGCTTACCCCAACACTAAGCCTTTTGGTAAATTCTTTCTTAAATATATTGAGGTTGTTGTAGCAGTATTGACCATTCATCTGTGAATTATTTGCTGGAAATTTCAAGGAAGCTGTAAGTTATTCTCCTCTACAAAGACTATTGGTAGAAATCTAAAGTCAAAGTTCGATATGTTTCCACATTGAGAATTAAAGGGAGTAAGGTTCTCAGGGAGCTTATACAGCACTTGAATATTTGGTCTGTGGTCTATTTCATGAATTTTGATAAAGGCCAATCAATTACAAACTACATCTACTGAGTTTGATATACCCAAGGGATTTGACATAGACAAGATGTATTAGTATACAACGCAGAAAGTTTAAAGATAATACATGGTAAGAGAGAGGCCTTTCTTTATAATGTACCCTTTTACTTTACAAACTTCATGTCAACTTGCATGGGAACAAACCATCATATGCATGTATCCTATTGGAAATTCAGATAGAGTTTAAGCAGTGACAAGTAGTTACGGCTGGTTTTCCCATGTTGCAGAATGCAAAAAAATCCATACAAATGGGCTGAATAGAATGATTGACCATAATGCAAGTGAGCTACAAGAACTAACTACTTCTGCTTTCACTCCTGCATTGATTTCAGATTGACTGCCAATCCAGGATCTATCAGGAAACAATGATACAAGAAAAAACAAGCAAAGGATCAAAGCAAAAATAAAAGACCTAGTTATGGTTCTAATCAAATAAAACAAGTATAAAAAGCAAAAGTTGTTTTGGAGTATGAACTAATATGTGACAGTAGCCTGATGATCTATGCATAGATTGTAAATCTTTTCGATCATTCGTGATATCAAGTCCCCAAAGAGCAAGAGAGGATTTAAGCCTGGCTGGCCTAGCTGAACCCTCAGCTATGATTCTCCTATCTATTCTCTCCATTTCTGTCCCATCTTTACTTCAAGCGATGCGCAAGCAATTCGGGGTAAGTCTTTTGGCTTTCGTTTATATCTTTTCAAAAGAGAATGCTGATCACAAACCAGTAGATATTACGATGATCGCAGGCACTTGTTGCAACAACCAACACTCAAACTTGGAAGTTCACAAACTCTCTCTCTCTCTCTCTCCCCAAGTGTTTCCCACGGGCCACGAGAATATTACAACCAGGTAGCTCTCTGGTGCAACCTGAGCCCAAGTCTCGTGACTGGGCTTTGAATAAGCATTACCGACCAAGCCGTTGTCGGACATTTGTCGGCTTGAACGATGTAGGCTGAAGGTCAGCTTACCCAGCTTATCATGCCCTTGCATCACTATGTGGCATTTCCACGGAACATATCATTCCATGTTTCAACCATGCAGTTTTCAGCCTCATCTTAAGAGCGGTATTGAACATGTAGGCAAGCCAGAAAGTTTGCGGCAGTCAGCGGTCTTGAATTCTCCACATAAGACTGTGCGATTCTCTCATGGGTATCAGTGATCTGGATGATGCGTCGTATAAGCCACACGAAACATCCTGCCCTACATGAAGTCGAAGTGGTCGAACTCCAGTCCATGACATATTACCATTTGATAGGTAGGTAATCGGTCCGTAGCCCTGGTCATTCCAGGACTATGGCAAGGTGAAAGATGATGAGTTGAACTTGATCTGACTGCTGGCAAGTGACACGGGTTCTGATCGAAAAGCTCAGCCTAAGAATGATTCTGGGCTTGCCCAAGGTTCCATATTCATCGTCCATAAACCACTATGTCTTAATACCAAGAGTGAGCGAGGAGTGTGGTATTTCCTCTCGGTGGCAGTAGTAATATGCACGACAGTGAGGTATGGGTATGGGGATGGGGTAGGATTGAAGTGTCAGGAGTCATCACTTGGAGTCATCACTTCAAATAAACTTTCGATGAGACGGGGAAAATAGGAAATGGCGACACGTGATCACATGACTATATTGGGTCTCAACACTTGACCAATGGTTGCGCTTGAAACTAATCACAAGCGCTATCTTACGCGATAACCGCTATCTATCTCACATTCCTCGGGTCCCCATAAATTTAGGGACGGCAATGAAATGATAAGGCTTTGAGTGTATCTGGCTAGTCCAGTGCTAGCTAGCAGATAAGGTCCCATCATGGCTGAGATAAATCAAAAACATCACCATCATGGAGAATCGAATCTCACACCGTCATCATTCAATAACAAGTCCCACGAGCTGGAATTTCAAGGCTGTGACTCACTCTCACGTCGATATCAGTCTAGGAGATTGCCAACAACCTCAACAGAAGAAGCCCTCCCTTTCTCATAACGAAATCCCACTCTTTTCATTCGGTTGATGGAGCCGAGACGCCACTAGAGGTTTTATCTTTGTCACTGGTTGTTCCGCCATAGAGTTGAGAATTCGGATTGCTTGGAGTGACATAGGTCAAATGGGTATGCAGATCATCTTGAAATGAAGTAAATGCATTCGTTCTATGCTAACTAATCCAAGCTGTTTTACACGCGTTAGGTATGGGCGGAGTGAACTTGAGTCGGCTTTGTTCGGCTCTCGTGCTTTCGGTCTTATATGGTGCGAACCCTGCTTCTGTCATGAACACTGGCAATCGTGGAGCGGTTGCAAGTGAAAGCAAGACATGTAGTCAGATAGGGGTGGATCTCATAGAGAGAGGTGTAAGTACCTTCCTATCAGCGGTTGATTGGGAACTGATCACGTGATTCAGGGAAATGCTGCAGATGCGATGGTTGGCACTGCTCTTTGCATTGGGGTAATAGGTAAGACACTTCCTAACATCCGGATTGATCACTAGTCTTGAGCTTACACAATTCCAGGAATGTATCATAGTGGTATAGGTGGGGGTGGATTTATGCTTGTGCGTAGCCCACATGGAGAATACGAAGTCATAGGTAGGACTCATAGGAAGTTCATTTTGCCTTCACCTAGCTTATTTGGGTAGACTATAGAGAGACAGCTCCAGCAGCTGCATATCAAGACATGTTTAAAGAAAACCCTAGAGAATCAGTTGTCGGTGCAAAAGCCGTTGCTGTTCCAGGTGATCTTCGAGGGCTTGAGTATCTTCACAACAAATATGGAGTATGTTAATTTCCCGTTTTGAGATCACTCGGCTGACATTCACCAGCAACTACCTTGGCGAGCTGTTTGTAATCCTGCTGCACATGTCGCCAGATATGGATTTCCTGGTAAGTATTTATTAGCCGAGATTTTGGGGACATCACTAATCAAAAACAGTAACGGAAGATACAGTCTACTATATGAAAGAAGCTCAGAAGCAAGTTGGGTGGAATTTTCTCCTTGAAGATCCAAATTGGGCTATGGACTTTGCTCCGAACGGTGCCATTCTTAAAGTTGGTGATACAATGACGAGAAAAAGACTTGCCAACACATTAGAGGCGATTGGCAATCAAGGAGTGTCTGCATTTTACGAAGGGGAAATAGCAAACGCAACCATTGCAGCTATTCAATCTAACAACGGGATCATGACTCTCGCAGACCTTCAAAATTATGAAGTTAAAATTCGTAATCCCATCAACATAACTTATCGCGGCTACACTCTCCACTCCACAGGTACTCCTTCTGGTGGATCTGTTGCTCTCAGCATTCTCAAGACCATTGAAGGATATGACATGTATAATGCATCTAATCTACTTCTGAACACACACAGACTCGATGAATCCATGCGCTTTTCATATGCCGCACATTCTGAGCTCGGAGATCCGTTTGTTTTTGCCCATATGAATAAACTCGAGGAGGAGATCATTTCACCCCAAAGTGCAGGTGCAAGGAGACGGAAGATCTTAGACAATAAGACACAGGATGTCAAGGAGTACAATCCGGGCTTATGGGATATTCAGGACAATCGTGGAACGTCGCACATGGTTGCTACGGATGCTTCAGGTCTTTCAATCTCCTCAACTTCCACTCTCAATTTACTTTTTGGCTCCGCTGTTATGGTTCCTGAGACTGGTATGTGCTATTGAAAATCATCTCCTACTTTCCAATTTCACGAATCACAAAATCCATGCATCTCTGTCCACCACCGCCTCATAACAATCTGGATGACCCCAGAACTTTGCTGACGATCTCATAGGAGTAATCCTCAACAATGAAATGGACGATTTCTCCATCCCTGACGTCCCCAACTTCTTCGGCTTTGTCCCCTCGCCTATGAACTACATTCGTCCTCAGTGAGTCTTAGCAGTCTCCATTTCAATATTCCCTTGCACTCTTCATCTATCAGTGACTAATCACCAGTATTCCAGCGCCCGCCCCATGAGTTCCATCTCCCCCATCCACATCTCTCACCCCAACGGATCCCACTTCCTTTCCATCGGCGCCGCCGGTGGTTCTCGGATTCCAACATCTACAGTCCAAACCATCATCAACATCATCGATCGTGGAATGTCTCTCGAAGAAGCAATGAAAGAACCTCGAATGCACGACCAATTACTACCAGAAAGAACAACCGTAGAACCCGGATACAGTCGAGAATTAATGGCAGCATTGAAGGAGCGAGGTCATAGAGTCGTGGAGGCGATTGGATTCGGGAGTGCTGTGCAAGCTGTTAGGGCTTGGGGTGACTTATCGTCGAATGAGGGAACTACTTTGAGAGGACGTGGATGGCTGGAGGCAGTGGGGGAGCCGAGACAGAAGGGTAGTGGCGGGGCTAGTGTTTGAGTGTTTCAGGAAGGACGATAGACTGGCTTGGTTAATGAAGGTGCGCGCCGCGCGGTTAAATTGCAAGAACCCATGTTACGATCAGCGACCTGGGTTGGTACTGTCATCATAACGCTTCTGAGAGCTAGAGGGAAGATCATTTAGAATCTGCGGGAACGCGAGTAGAGCTTTTGGAACATGGGGGAGAATATAGATAGAGTTGGCGGGCTTTGATAGTCCGGCTCATCGCATTTTCTAGACTGGAAGCTAGAAAGACGGCTACGTATCGACCATGGGATGGCGCAACGATAGAATAACACAATTTCTCAATTCAAATTTCAAAATTTATCTGTCTATTCAAAGCATCCCTATCTGTTCATTAGACCCGTAACTGTGAAAGTAGTATTTGTAAAATCTACATAAACAGCTTGCTACATTTTGGGTATTTACAATATATTTGCCTATATAACACATTCATTAATTCAAGCCTCCATCTGTTTAAAACGCCGAGCCTATAAAACCGTATTGTATCTGACAATCTATTGACTTCGTCTAATCCCTTCCCATTTCCTCCGTAATCGTACTAGTTCCTCCATACCCACAATCCACTTCTTCGCAAACTCCGCCTCTGTAAATCTTTGCGCCGACTTTCTCGCTCTCAAACGCATTGCTATCTTATCTTCTCGCGGGAGAGATAATGCGCTCTCGAAACCTTGTGCGAATTGTTCGGCTGTTGATGCATGGAAGCCTGTGCTCAGGGGTTAGTTATTTTATGAACAAGCGAGATAGCAAGGGGGAACAAACCAGTAGGTAAACCATCAACCTCAGTAACAATATCCCGTTTTGGTCCACCACTATCATGGACAACACTGATCAGCCCTGCCGCCTGGTATTCCACAACTCCAATTCCAAAATGTTCATTCCACATCCCGTTAACCCCGACACTGGCTTTTCCTAACCACATCAAAATATCCGGCCAAGGCGCATCTAAATGAAACTCAACATCATCCTTGATCTTTAGTTCGTTCGCTAATAATCGTAATTGGTATACACGTTTTGAATCAGAGTCGTCACGAACACTGCCAACGAGAATAAGTTTTGCGCCTTTGGTTGCAGGAGACTCTGTGGATTTGAAGGTGGCGAAGGCATTTAGAATGAGTTGATGGTTCTTTTCCGGACGAAATTGTGCGATATAAAGAAGGGCTGGTTGACGTATGGATTCGGATTCGGAAGTAACGGAGATTTTCTCTTCGAGCTCTTCGACGGCTACTGGAGGAAAGACTGCTGTTGCGATGGGCTTTTTTAGGTCGCGTCGCAATTCTCCCCATAGTGACGTGATGTGATCGAGTGTCCAATTGGAGTTTGTGAGGACTACATCAATTGATGCTCCGACCCAAGTATAAAACTTGGCAAATATTTTCCAATATAGTTTCTTCGCCTTTCCTCTCAATCCTTGGCCCTGTCCGGCATTCACTCCTTGTTTTCCTGTGACGGATGTAGGGTCCAAAGAGCCTAGCATATCTGTGGAGATGGTTGGGTAATGTACGTATGCTCCGGTAGGTACTTCAGGAAACAAAATCTTGCTAAATCCAAGTGCAAATGCATAACCCATTGTATCCACAAATATATCCGGGACAACCAGAGAGAACGCATCCCATGCAAGTATAAGAGATCCGATTGATTGACCTAGGAGTGTGAAATGGGGCCATGTTGAAGCCAAAACCCAATGTCGAGTTGTAAGGTAAAGGAAGGTAATTGTGGGAGGATGGAGTTGAATGTTAAAGCGATCCTAGTCGCTTTAGTTAGTCGGCACATTTTGTATGAATAGCGACGAGTCCCTACCTTCACCCTGGAAATGATCTGAGACTTGTCCACATCATGATCTCCAGTGTAGACAATACACTTCGCATTGGGCCATCGTCTTTGGGTTGCTAGAATAGCCGCCCATAGAACACGTTCACCACCACCTCCGGCATTGCTAGGAAAATGTTAGCCAAGCCAATATATATTCAAGCAAAGAGGTCTCTCCATACCAAAATGGATGGAAGAATCCAACAATGCCGTCCCATTCCTTATCTGCCGTCCCAGTCGCATGAGATTCCACATTCTCCCAATCATTACCGTCCTGTCCTTTTCCCTTATTCTCCCTATACTCTTTCTCATCAATCTCTACCCTCTCCAAAACCTGAGTTTTCCTCCCAGCTGTCTTTTGCCTTATATAAAAGCCCACTGTGCGTCCAACTAA
Organism: Monilinia vaccinii-corymbosi; assembly: GCA_017357885.1. Classification (NCBI taxonomy): domain Eukaryota; kingdom Fungi; phylum Ascomycota; class Leotiomycetes; order Helotiales; family Sclerotiniaceae; genus Monilinia; species Monilinia vaccinii-corymbosi. The sequence goes on along the minus strand of CP063406.1, from coordinate 5,078,393 downwards.
TCTCACAATGATAGGTCCCCCAAAAAGGACCATCAAGGGTATCGCACCAAGGATCAAAGTTAATAGAACTGTCCATTTAGTATCCAGCCCAAATGTCCACATATCACTACCATCTGAAGCTTTGCATGATCCTGCCATAACTGATTGGAGAATTCGAAGAGAAGGTGTCTCGAGAGTCTCCATGGCCAAGGTTACGCTACTGTGTCACTTTTGGCAGTGACGTGCAGGCGGCCGCATTGCCGACATGTTGGTTCCATTTGAACGAACTAGCTTCGAGAATCAAAAGTTCAAGTCGACGTCGACGTCGACGTCGTATAAGCATAGATATTCAACAATTGATTGAATATCACAATGTCCACACTGTTTCGACCGAGTCGTACATTACTACGCACTTCAAGCAGCTCAAAAATCCCAAGAATCTTTTTACAGCTTCCTCCGAGCTATCGATCATTTCACGCCTCCCCACGTCCTCGTTCTCTCGATTCCGTATTGATAGCTACACATGGTGTTCTAGAAGGATTACACTCTTTTACTGGTCTGCCATGGGCTTATACTATACCTCTCACTGCTTTGGCTATCCGATCCATCCTCATCCTGCCAATCGGTATCAACGCCCGACGAGCTGCGCAGAAACAAATCGACTTAATGCCCCTCATGGGCGCATGGCAGCATCAATATAGGAAAAAATCAATACAAGAGGTTGGCCATTTAGGACCGGATGCGGCAAATCAATTTGTTGCGGACAAAATGCGAAAGAAGAAGAAAGAACTCTATTCTAGATACAGTTGTGGTACATGGAAACAATATTTGTCTTTGGTTCAACTACCTGTTTGGCTGGTCGCTGTAGAGACGATTCGAAAAATGTGCGGTGCGCATGATGGGTTGTTGAGATGGATTGAATCGCTCTTCATATCAATAAATGCCAATGAGCCTGCCGCCGGCACTGACCCAGATCTGGGCTCTCTCCTATTAGAACCTACCTTCGCGACAGAGGGAGCATTATGGTTCCCCAATCTTCTCATTCCGGATCCGATGTTGATGCTCCCTTTCATGCTCTCCGGATCTATCCTATTAAACCTCTCTCATAGCATGGGTAGACCTAAGAGCGTGTTCGTGAGGAGACTATCGAACTCGTTGAAGGTAGTGGCTCTTGCGATTGTCCCACTTACATTGCAGATGCCGAGTGCAATGTTGGTGTATTGGACATCTTCTTCCTTGATGGCCTATGGACAAGCCAAGATGTTGGATATGTTGATGCCGATTAGAAAACCTGTAGTGCCATGTAAAGGGGGGCAGCCTGTTAGATATGCAGGCACCAGGGGGGGAGAGGTAAAGGGATAGTTACCGTATGGTTGCTATGGACAATCGGAAGGAATGGTCTAGATGAAGTGATATACCCTGTGAGCGGTGAATTGGAGTAGTGTTGAGACTGGGACGCAGGTTAATAATGGTACGCCTACTCCAAGATTAGATGGATATATATATTAGGATACGTAAATGAGGATATAAAAGTACAGTACAGCAAGAACTCGATATAAAAATAACAAAATACTTTAATTATGCTTTTATTGTGATTAATCGGAATTATAAAGGGAAAGTTATATATCCTCCTTATCTTCTCCCGTACTGGAATGTAATGAAAACACGCTTATTTTAGACGCGTCCCTGCGGAGTAATTATGGGAAAAGTCGCGTAAAGTGCTCTTAAAAACATTCGGATCCATCCATCCTCGTCAACTCCAACTCTTCTTCGTTTTTTCCTCTCAACATTCAAATCCCTTCAACTCTTCAATCCATAATACATCCTCTCTTTTTCTATTCAAGGCTTGATTATTGAATACTCGATCATACTCAAGATCATTAATTGTGTCTAATTTTACAGGTCGTGTGCTCTCCAGTCGTCTTTTGGTTCTTCACAAACCGATTCTTTTAACCCCTCCAACGATAAACAAGATCAACAGACAATACCGCCACAATGTATGTTTATAAGAGAGGTATGTATATCAGTCGAAGCTCATGCGCTCTCTCTTGTGCTCATTCTATTTAGATGGACGTAAGGAACGCGTTCAATTCGACAAGATCACAGCTCGTGTATCTAGATTGTGTTATGCACTCGATCCCGATCACATAGATGCTGCTGCCATCACCCAAAAGGTCATTTCTGGTGTCTATCAAGGTGTAACAACCGTTGAACTGGATAACCTCGTAAGTTGCCCTTCACAAACACCCTGGAGACTGCTCCTCTTTCCGGGATATTCTACTAACTCCTCATAAAGGCTGCAGAGACCGCGGCGTATATGACAGTCACACATCCCGATTATGCCATTCTAGCTGCTCGCATTGCTGTCTCTAACCTCCACAAACAAACCAAGAAACAATTCTCCCACGTTATCCGCGATTTATACCAATATATAAACCCAAGAAATGGCACTCCGTCTCCGATGATCAGCAAGGAAACTTACGAATGCGTTATGAGACATGAGGAGGAACTCAACTCTGCTATTGTCTATGACCGAGACTTCAACTACCAATACTTCGGTTTCAAGACTCTCGAGCGATCATACCTTCTACGCCTCGATGGCAAAATTGCAGAACGTCCACAACAGATGATCATGCGTGTTGCCGTTGGTATTCATGGTGATGATATTGAGAGTGCGATCGAGACATACAACTTGATGTCAAACAAGTACTTCACCCATGCCTCCCCGACACTCTTCTCTGCGGGAACTCCACAAGCACAACTTTCATCATGCTTCCTCATCGACATGAAGGAGGACAGCATTGATGGGATTTACGACACTTTGAAGATTTGTGCCATGATTTCGAAGAATGCCGGTGGTATTGGTCTCAATGTCCACAGAATACGTGCTACGGGTGCATACATCGCCGGTACCAACGGACACTCCAACGGCATTGTTCCTATGCTCCGAGTTTTCAACAACACCGCCAGGTATGTTGATCAAGGTGGTAACAAGCGACCTGGTGCTTTCGCTATATACCTTGAACCGTGGCATGCCGACGTTTTCGAGTTTCTTGATCTGCGCAAGAATCATGGCAAGGAAGAAGTTCGTGCACGTGATCTCTTCTACGCCCTGTGGATTCCCGATCTATTTATGAAGCGTGTTGAAAAGAATGGAGAGTGGACTCTTATGTGCCCCAACGAATGTCCGGGTTTGGCAGATGTTTATGGCGAAGAGTTCGAGGTTCTCTATGAGAGTTACGAGCAGGCTGGCAAGGGTCGCAAGACTATCAAGGCTCAAAAGCTTTGGTATTCTATTCTCGAGGCCCAAACCGAGACAGGAAATCCTTTCATGCTTTACAAAGATGCATGCAACAAGAAGAGTAACCAAAAGAACCTTGGTACTATTCGCAGCTCCAACTTGTGCACAGAGATTGTTGAGTACTCTGCGCCAGATGAGGTTGCTTGCTGCAACTTGGCTTCTATCGCTTTGCCAACTTTTGTCAACGTGAATGAGGGTACTTATGATTTCCAGAAGCTTCACGAGGTCACTCAGGTTGTTGTTAGAAATTTGAACAAGATCATTAACATCAACTATTATCCAGTCCCAGAAGCCAGAAAGAGCAATTTCCGTCACCGACCTATCGCTGTCGGTGTTCAAGGTCTTGCTGATGCTTTCTTGGCTCTCCGACTTCCATTCGACTCCCCAGAAGCTAAGCACCTCAACATACAAATTTTCGAGACCATCTACCATGCCGCCTTGACCTCATCCGTCGAGATTGCAAAGGAACTTGGCCCATATGAAACTTATGAAGGTTCTCCGGTCTCCAAGGGTGAACTCCAATACGACATGTGGGGTGTTACACCTAGTGATTTGTGGGATTGGGACTCTTTGAAGCAATCCATCAAGCAGCACGGAGTTCGCAACTCTCTCCTCGTTGCACCTATGCCGACTGCTAGCACATCCCAAATTCTTGGTTTCAATGAATGTTTTGAACCCTACACTTCAAACATTTACTCTCGTCGTGTTCTTGCTGGAGAATTCCAAGTCGTCAATCCATGGCTTCTCAAAGACCTCGTCGATATGGGTCTCTGGTCCGACAACATGAAAAACCGTATCATTGCCGATGGCGGATCCATCCAAAACATTCCTAATATTCCAGCTGACATCAAGGCCCTTTACAAGACTGTTTGGGAAATTTCTCAGCGAACCATTGTTCAAATGGCTGCCGATCGTGGTGCTTTCATCGATCAATCCCAATCGATGAACATTCACATGAAGGATCCTACCATGGGCAAGATTACATCTATGCACTTTGCTGGTTGGAAACTGGGTTTGAAGACCGGAATGTACTATTTACGGACCATGGCTGCCTCGGCCCCTATTCAATTTACCGTCGATCAAGAGGCCCTTCTTGTCGCTGATACTAACGTCGCTCGTGAACGTACTCTGAAGAAGCGTAGTTTGCCATCTTCGGGTTATATCTCAAGTGCTTCGTCAACCAGTGGTGGTGGCCCAAAGCCTATGTATGTAGGTAAATCATCATCATCCATCAGTGCACCAAAAGATGTACCAACGCCAAGCATTACACCACCTCCTGCGTCAACCAAGGAAACACACACTCCAGTTGACAAGACACCTTTCAAGGCTGATATAGAGGAAGGTGACAGCCCCAAGGCTCTCGCCACTGATCCCACTGATGCAGTTCCTAAGGAGGAGGAATTGCTAGAGTCAAATGTTGAGAAGAAGAAACAGGACGAGGATGAAGGCAAGGAAAGTACCGACCGAGAGTATGATATTTATGCCGAAGCCAAGTTGCAATGTAAGTTTGACTCGTCAGCTCGTCTCATGGAAAATACATATACTCATAAATTATATAGGTAGCATTGACAACAAAGATGACTGTATGATGTGCAGTGGTTAGAAAAAATGAGTCAGATGAGAGATGAGTAAAGCTCATGCCATGGTGGGTTTGATTTTAGGGCTAAGGCGTTCAATGATGATATCTGTCATGGGAATGAATTGATGGATGGATAAACAATATGGTTATAATGCAGGTATGAATTCAATGTATGAATGATTGAGGAGACCGGGGAAAGAGCTTGAATGTTTAGGAACAATACCAGGTATGGGGGGAAGCTTAGTACATTAGTTTAGATGGTGGGTTGTATTGGGTATTACAAACTCTTCCTAAAGACTCTTTATTTCTCGATGCTTTTGATATGATTGCTTCAATTCTTGGGGGTATGCCTATGAAGATATCTGTAACATATGGTCGCTCGTGAGAATCAAACGTTACCCATCATCAATATAACCAACTCAACCTCAACCTCATTCTCATCCTCATCCTCATTCTCATTCCCTAATTATCAACATTTCACCCTACCTCCATACACTCTCCTTTTTCTCTATATCCCTCTCCCGTTCCTTTTCCCCCCCAACCAAACCAACCAAAAAAGCAACCAAAATCAACAGTTACACCCTATACATAACCATACCCTTACATCTCATCTCATCTTCCAATCTTCCCCCTTCCAAACTCTCCCAACTCTCCCACTCACTTATCCATCCATCCATCAAAACCCAACCAACCAACCACTGGCACTCATTCATATATACATAAATTACAACCCCACGTGCACTCACATCTTCTCCCCGACTTCCAGGCTCCCTCCTACGCCACCCCGCCCAGACCAAAAAATCAATATATACAAATATATATGGATGGATGGATTTAAACAATAGGAAAAGTAGGGGTGAGTGAGTTCCCAGAGAGTGCGAGTGTAAGTATAAATGGGGTTTACGCGAGGAGTTAGATGGATGAATGAGCTAGTTAACTAGTATTAAGTAATTTTCTGGGTGTTATTTTCTTTTTTTCTTTTTTTCTTCTTTTTTTTCCTCCTATTTCAATATCGTATTAATTGTATAACAAGTGACATGTAGCAAAGAGTTTATGTTTACGTTAATGATGTTAGAAAAGAGAAAGACCAGTATAGTACGTACGTATGGAGAAATTGGGGAATTGAAGAGCTGGAGAATTGCCACATCATCATCATCAATAGCTTTGTACACTTTACACTTTACCTTGCACACTTGGATGGTGGTCGGTAGTACTACAGTACTACAGAGTACTTATTTACTTGACTACAAGAACAAGCGAACAAGCCGGTGCGGATAGATGGATAGATGGAGGAGAGGGGCCAAAGAGCCAAGGAGCAAACAAGTTTACATCGCTTGTTGTCCTGTTCGATTGAATGCATCAGGGCTATCGCGGATTGGACACACGGCAGATTGATGCTCATATCCGGGATCACTTCCTCTTTGAAACGATGTTCGCCTGAAAGAGATTGGCATTGTCCGCCACAGGGACAGGCATGGAGAGTGGGGGGAGAGGAAGATGAAGATACGACGAGTCTACTACTATAGTATACTAGAGAGATAGCTGTTCAATAGTGTTGCGGTTAGAGAGAGGCGATGAGGTCAAGGTTGATGATATCGATTTCATGATTCATCTGCATCGATAGAAACTTCTTTGTACAGCCAAAGTCGGCCAATCAGTCCGCCCTGACAATGGCTTTGACAGTCTGATTATGTCATATCTTCTCCGCTTTTCTTTGACAGCACAGCAGTCGAGCATTCCAGGATTCAAGCATTCCAGGATTTAAGCATGCAGGGAAACTTAATCGGGATGGACGAAATCAAGTTTAATTCAACCAACGATGATGCGCTGCTGCCCAGACCAGCCACAGTCGGATAAGCCACACCGTCACGCTTGCTCTCTTGGCCTTCCTCTTTGGCCTGGATTCTTTTCTCTCCCGAAGTTGATCTCCCAGCCAATCAATCACAGAGCAGCATCGTCGTCTTGCACAGAGTGGTGCCGCATTGATTTTCCAGCCACCGTCCATTCGACGAGATTGGCCATGTACGAAGTCTTCCGCAGCCGATACGAACGAGCTTGCGCTTTCGTCACGCCAGCTGATAGATTAGAACAAGATGGGTACCTTGCCTTAGCTCCATCGAGCTAGGGCCCTTTCCGGCCAAGCCAAGTTCGGTGCCTTCCTCGTTTATCAATCATATTTAAGCTTCCTTGCCCCATCTTCTTGATCTTGATCTTAATCCTCTCACCTTTTTCTTCACCACCAAGAAAACCTCAATCGTCCTCTCTTCTCTTCTCGTCCCAACTGTATACTCCTGCACCTCACCTCAATCAACATGAAGTCCTCAGTTATCCTCGCCATCAGCGCCCTCGCAGCTGCTTCGGTCGCTCAATCCCTCGCCAGTCTTCCAGCGTGTGGTGTAGGTATACCGTTCGATCTTGTGTGGATCTTGCGTCTTCCGGTCCATGGCTAATTCGTGTCTCTCCCATAGCAAACCTGCATCAGCAACATGCTCGCCATGGCTCCGTCTCTTGGTTGCTCCGGCGCTGCTGATGTTGCATGCCTTTGCAAGAACGCCGACTTTGGTTATGGCATCCGCGACTGTGCCAATGAGGCGTGCGGTGCTGCAGACGCCGGCTCGGTTATTGCTTTTGGCAACAACTACTGTGCAGGTATGCTTACGCGATGGGAAATGTCAATTCGATCGATGGCTAATCGTGAATAGGTGCCATTGCATCTCAACCAGCCACCACCATGGTGACTGTTACTTCGTCCACTGATGCATCTCCATCTTCTGTATGTCCTCATCTGCTCTTGCTCGACGTCGATGCTTTCTATTTGCATAGATCGCGACAACGATCGCAATATCAATTGAGCACGCGCTGACCCAATCAACTAGGATGTTTCTTCTACCGCAATCTCTACTGAGGATATCCTTTCTACCATCACGAGCGCTGATTCCACCTATGAAACTACCCTTGGATCCTCTACCATCTACGCCACACCTACCGCATCTGAAGGAGCATCATCTGCGATCACTACTTCTGCTGTTGTCTCGACCATTACCAGTGGATCTTCCACCTATGAGACTACTCTAGGATCTACCACTGTTTTCAGTGATGGAGCCTCCTCGACCGCTTCTGCTATCTCTAGCGCCGAATCTGAGGCTTCTTCCATCGGATCCTCAGCTTCTTCAGTTGCATCCTCAATTGCATCTTCGGCTTCCTCGGCTGCATCCAGCGCTGCTTCAAGTGCTTCTAGCAAAGCATCATCTGCTGTTTCTGCTGCTACCAGCAAGGCATCATCTGCTGCATCTGAGGCTACCAGCAAGGCGTCATCCGCTGCATCATCCGCCACATCCACTGGTATGGCATCTCTCCCAACTGGTGCTGCCGGTTTGATGGCTGCTGCTGGTATCGCTGCTCTCTTCTTGTAAACAGCTTCAAGATGATCCACTTCCTTTCTTTTTGATATAGGAAAAGGTTCTGAAGGTGGATGTAATGGAAGTTGGGTGAAGGTGAACTTGCAACGATACCCTTCTCTTCTTTTTTTTCTCTTTTTTTTTTTTTTTCCAATTCTTGACCATACTTTTTACAATTTCTTTCTTTAACTTTTGACGAATTTTACGATGGATGGTATAGGTACATTTGATGTTGGATGGGATTTCTTCTGGTCATACATATGATGCTATGCACATGACACCATAGACATGGTAATACGTCGGGGGGGGTAATTTGATGATGTTCATGGATGGTTTTAATGGTGGATCAATGAATGAATGATCATGGCAAGGATAGGCATGTGGATGGATGAACAGACAAATGGTACTCTTGATGCTTTTAAGCATGAAAGATGATATACATTATGAGCTGTACAATAAAAAAAGAAATGATATTTAATAATATTTTTGTTTATTTACTGGGTGTGATGTTAACCAAAATGATTTGGGAAGTGAGAAGATAAGAAAGGGGTGATTTTTATTTAACTGTTGATTGTAATATAATGTCATTTAAGTGGTTTGTATATGATGTGATGAAAGAAGAAGAAGAAGAAGAAGAAGAAAGGAGGTGAGTAGATGAGGGTATATGTTGATAGTAGAAAGAGTGAGTGAGTGAAGGAGGGAGGGGTATTGATATGAGATGAGATGAGAGATGGAGATGTTGAATGTTTATAAAGTTGTTTATGTAAAAGAGAAGAGAATCTTGGGGATTGGGGTTTGAGAGGGGGGGATATATGATGGTGGAGGAGGGGAGGAGAGAAGAAGTGGATGAGGAGTGGAGGGGAGAAGTAGATGAGGAGTGAGGAGTAGTTGGTTGAGTGGTTGGGTAGATGGGTAGATGGGTATGTTAGGGTTGGGGTTATGTTTATGTTATTAGGAGGGAGGGAGGGGAGGGAAGGAAGGAAGGAAGGAAGGAAGAATGGGTTAGACGGGGTGGTGAAGTGGTGAAGTGGATGAGTTTGAGATGATGAGGAGGAGGGGGAAACTTCTGAAATGAGCATGATTCTTACTGTGTGTATGTAGGTAAAATGAGTTTTGGGGAAAAGCTTATGATGTGGTATGTGAATGGAGAATGGAGAGAGGAGAGGAGAAAGTAAATAAAAGAAAGAAAGAGAAAGGGAATGAATAATATTGTATGGCTGGCTGGCTCCTGGCTCCTCTCTAGCGAGAAGGAAGGAAGGAAGACGAGGAAGACGAGGAAGATAAAGGGGGGGTCATTCGGTAAGTATATATATAGTATAGAGAGTGTGAATGTATGGTATGGTATGGTATGGTATAGTATGGGTTGATGGGTGAGGAGGGGAGAATAGAAGAACGATATTTATATATATATATATATATACAGGCAGGAAGGAAGGACGTAAAGGTTATTCCAACTATATATATATATATATATATATATATCAACCACACAGTGCAGTGAGAATGGAGAGAGCATTTTCCTTTCCATTTTCATTTTCATTTTCATTTTCATTTTCATTTTCATTTTCATTTTCATTTTCATTTTCATTTTCCACGACAGAAGGAATAGCACAGCCAGCCAGCTAGCCAGCAGCTAGTTGTATAATGATACATATACATATTTCATATTTCTAATCCAATCCAATCCAATCCAGCGTATAAACTGACTGCGAGCAAGCCATCCCGAGTCCATAGAGAAGAGACGAAAATCTCCACCACCAAAGAGATGGCGAACAGAGCACATCTTATGAAGTTGGAGAGGGTGTGTAGACGACGGCAAGCCGTATATATATGTATATATGTAAGTCTGAAAATCTAATAGGGAGGGATAGAACATATCGGCTTCTAGCTTCATCACGAAAGATCATCTATATTACCTTGTGATGACAAACACAAAAAAGTGGTTTGCAACTTGATATCTGTTTACCTATTCCATTTATTTTCATCATTTCTCTTTTAGCTCTCGGCTTGTCTATATTGTAAGATCATGGAAGAAGGTGGAAAAGAAAACAGAGAATGGCTTTTTTTATAAGCTAAACGGATGAACACGAAATGCTCCAAAGACAAAATAACCAAAAAGAGCTATGATGAAAAAAGAAACAAGGAATTAAATAAGTTAATGTTATATATAATAATGTATATAACATGAAAGTTGAAGGGAAAAGTAGATCGATAATTGATTTAGTTAGCTTACAGAAAGGAGATGTATAAATACACGTTTAAGAGATCACATAATGAAACGTCTAATCGTCTCACAATATATATATATATGTGTGTGTGTGTGTGTGTGTATGTCTGTCTGTCTGTATGTATCGATCAACATATATGCATATTTGTCTTTGAAACATGTAGATATATATATATATATATATAGCTATACTAATACACACATGCATAAAGATTGAAAATAGAAACAGAAGCCATAACAAACCTTTCCAAAAATTTCCCTCGTCGGCCAACATACATACATAAACCCATCAATATAGATCAGCACCCGAGGACAGGATCTTTGCTTGGCAGTGAATGATATGCAACCAACCCATCCATCCATATTCACGCAGTACATACATATACGATCTTGAGGAATGGGGGGGTCGGGGTGGGGGGGGGGATCCAGATGATGCACTGGAAGGGGGTCAAAATCGAGTATGTATACGATATCTATATGTCCTAGAACTGGTACATATACCCTCCCCAAGATGGCAGATGGGAAGGGATATTGGAAAGGAAAAGATTTGTTGGTCTTTGATAGGGGATATGCATTCTTTTATCCCAAGATTAGGGAGGTAGGTAGGTTGGTAGGTTGGTAGATAGGTAGATAGGTAGATACTGCATACAGCGTTGTTGATTCGACGAGGTGTAATGAGTAATGACTCGAAAGAACACAGGCAAGATTAAATCAATCCTGCAGTGAGGAATAATCCAATTCATCATCATTATTCTTCTGCAAGCGAACTCCCTCATTCTCGTTGTTGGACTCGGGTTGCTGTTTTGCATCTGAACCTGCATCTGCGTCTGCTTCTACGTCAACACCCAAAACACTCGTTTATTTCAACTGTATGTTTCTCTTCTTCTACTTTTTGATCCATATATGAAAGCTCTTACCTCATATTCGAAGCAGTGGAGTGACTCTCTCATATCCCGATGGGTACTGGGATAGATGATGTGCGATACTCATCTCGGCCTCTGCAGATCTCGTATTCCCTTTACCTCCACTCGGGACTTATCAACTATGATTCAAGAATTGATCCTGCAACTTGATATACAGGATGTAAATAAAGAACTAAAAGGATACAACAACCAAGACGTTGAACATCTCGGTAAACATATAACACGCTGGTAAACAGATAGATATCGACTTTCAGATTGCGCCTCTTTTTGTCTCGAGGGAATATGCGAGATGTTTGACTTGGTTCTCGGGTAGAGGGAGAGAGAGCTATGTTTCAGATGAGCCACAACTTTAGGGTTAGGGTGCAAGCAGTAGTCTCATCTACTGGCCAGGAACGAGTATTGCTCTGTCTCGTACACCCAACGTAGGTTGTGTATACTCTGTGCACCGGAGTATATGTACCTATCTACTCGTAGCATTGTAAAGGTAGGAATCACATGATGAAGGATCCAGAATTGAGATATATCACATTCCCCGTTTAATTTCTGCATGCTCTTGATTTCTGCATCAAGCGAGCGAGGGAGAAATGGGTTGCTTTCTATTGGTTCTTCCTTGACGTTTCATTTAGCTTATCGCATATGAGACAATGTCTTGGATTCAAGCTTTCTGGGTATCTGTGAGAGATTTGACATGTGAAGGGTGGAGAATAAGCCCGAAAAGATGTGACTGTTGCGTGCGTGGCTGTATGGAGGGAGTAATGAATGGTAAGAGTTGCGGACGAGGAGGAAGATGAGAAGATGAGAAGAAGAGAAGAGAAGAAGAGAAGAAGAGAAGAAGAGAAGAAGGACACCCCGTTTTCCCTCCCATTTTCGTACCCGATAGTCCTTGCATACAATCAAGGGTGGTGTGGAGAACTTATCCCCCTACTCTTCCATCCTATGTTTCAATATACCCCAGGTTATGCACGTACACTTGACAAGAGTCAGTTCGGGAGATGAATTTCCACATCAGTCCCATCTCCGGAACTACCAAGAGACGGCACGGGACGATATTCTTCATGTAGCATAACCTTATAGATCCTTCTAATTATTCAACGGGAAAAAAGGCAAAGAAGGAAAAGAAATGCCGTAAATCCGATCAGATATCTGAAATGCTTCATTTATGCTTTTCATCACGTCACATACATCCATTACATAACACATATTACCCATGAATGGAGAAAAGGCGGGGAAGAATCAGAAGACTTCAAGGACCCCTGGTTCTGCACGTATTGTCCTTGTTGAGCAAATAGCATCTCGCGGAGAAGATATATATCTATCGATTTGGGCCACACTTGGCCTGCACCCTCATTGTTAAAACTCCTAGAGATATGTACAGGGTGGGTAGTGATCCATGGTATGGATACGATTGGATCTTTGAGAAGATTGGTCTGTCACTGGACGGATGGAAATGAAAAGATAATCATCGCATCGCAACAGGAATAGAAACGGAAAACAAGCACCACAAATCCCGCCCTCGGTAGATTTTTCTTCTTCATCATCATCAGTGTCACTTAGCCGCCATCTCCGAGAAATCCGAATATCTTCCCGCAATCTCCTTGAGCCTTCACAAGCCGCAGGGCGCTGCCAATCCCAAATGAGATTGGCTGTAGGTGGTCAGCGCTGCAGCATGCAGCATGTAGTACGGGGTGACACTGCCGGATTATTTATTTAAATCTTCGACGATTGGGTTTGGGGAGGGAGGGAGCTTTGCATGTTTCTGCGTGCTTTGTCATTAGCATAGGCCATGGAGGCTATGTAGGGCGTGCAGATAAGGAGGTATGCTGGTACAATATCGGAAGGATGGATTGATTGGTGCATCAAGCATCGAATCCTCTTATCCTACCTGGATGAGTGTATCCAGATACAGATACACACACAGACATCAGATGTAGCTGTGATGCGTATGTACGAAATGTGCACGCTAGTAATTAGGCGACCTGGAGATCTGTAACTGTACGGGATGGGATGTAAGCACGGTGGCTTTGGAGGAAGTTGTAGACAAATATGATGTATCGTGTAGATACATGGACTAGCTAGCTGATGGATAATTTGGTATCGATAGATATATTAGATAGATAGGAAGAATGTCCTTGTTGGGTTAGGAAGGATGACGAGATGATATTCCACTCCACTTCATCTCGGAGAATTCTTTGGTGTGAGAAAGGCGGGCTAGGTAAGGTAGGTAGTGAGTATCAGAAGGACTCTTTGAACCAAACCCTTTCCTCTTCCCCCTCTTCTCCCTCCCTCTCCAACCTTCCATGCCCCTAGGTCCTCTCGCAACAAGCGACGTAGCACCGACTCGAAACATGCCTCCAAGAAAAGAAACATAAGGTCTAAATCGTGATCAACTCGGGCCGCAAACCGATCCGCTCAACTTAAAATTGCATCAGCAGAAACAGCCGTGTAGGCTTGGCAGCTGGGTTGGTCAACAAGGGAGCATGAAAAGGGCAAGTTACTCGACAAAGGAAAAAGGGGGGTTCTCGTTAGATGAGCTGGACTGGTTCGTCTGATGGGAGGGTATGCATGATGATGGAATGGACAAAGAAAATGGCCTGACGCAGAGACTGTTGGTTGACAGTCCATTGCCCTTATTTACCCTCTCAGCAAACAAAGAAAGCATTGGCGATGGGCGTGCCAGCCCAACTCCTGCATCTCATGTTTTCTCTCATACGAGGCTCCATCGTCGTCATGGTGGTTGCTGTTTCTTTGATGCCTGCTTGGACGCGACATGTATGAGAGGTGACAGAGGGGATCCGGAGGATGGTCCGAAAGGAACAAGACCATGTTGGAGTTGGTGGCTAATTGGATGGATGGTCGCACGGAAAGCTCCAGAGCTAGCTGCAGAGGGCACAGGCAGCCCGATTCCTGCTTGAGCTGGTATGATGCTGCATGTGTGATGGGGTGGAATTTGATCATATTTGGATCATATTTCGTTATGACTAATCGTAATAAAACGTAAAATGTAAATATTACAATTGAGTTTACACCCAAAACGTATAATGCGGGTCCACGGTTATATGGGATGCCACTCTAGTACGATTCAAGTATATTTCCTGGAGTCGGAACAAAGAGCACAGACAAACAAATCTATTCCCACTCGCATGTCCATTCCTACTCTCTTCATCCTCCCCATCTTCAGGCCAATCGCAACAAAACGGAACGACATACCAATTACTACTACACACTGCTCCTCCGACCACAATCAAGAAACGCCGAATCCCTTTGTCCTCATCACTGCCCCCCCTCACCCATCGAATGAGATAATACCCTCTTCACGGCCTGTCTCACAACCTAATCTAGCGATAGTCAACCATGTCTTGCTGATAACCCTTCACCCATCCCATGTCCTAACTGGGGCAAAGATTGCCGGAAGCTTGAACACCAAAGATGTCTGCACTCGACGTGCTTTCACCTCAATCACGACCACGACCCATATAAAGATGGAATCAACAACCAATTCACGAAGTTCGGGGGGCGATACTCCATCGTCAAGTCCGGGTCTATTCAGTCCTTCGAGTTTCCATCGTCAAGCCACATCGCCTTTCGATCATGGAACGCCCCAATCGAGTCCTTATCTGCATCCTCTTCAGATGCATAAAGTGAGAGAGTAAGTGGTTCCCTCCCCTGAGACCCGTTCCTTGATCTCAAGGTGGAGGCTTGTGAATGGCATTTCACAACCTGTACCACCTTCGCTAGTAATGAGGGGCTCTCGTTGTATCATAATCGATCTAGTGAGCCCCGCCACTTCGACGGACTGGAGGCCCCCCCTGACTCACCCCGTCTCAACATATACTGACTATTTTTCTTTTCTCGCAATAGAACTCACAAAGCACAGGTTGAACAAGATTTCATTACCGGGAGGAAACTTATAAATCAATACGAGATTATCGATGAGATTGGGAGAGGTGTACATGGAAAAGTCAAATTGGCCCGGAGCCTTGAAACCCAAGATTATGTCGCCATCAAGATCATACAAAGATTCTCCAAGAAGAGGAGGCTGGGAAGGGTTACCGTCTCCCCCGAGAACAAAACCAAGAGAGAGATTGCGATCCTCAAGAAAATTCGTCACCCAAATGTTGTCGGTCTACTGGAAGTTATTGATGACCCGGAGTTGAAGAAGATATACATGGTTCTTGAACACGTCGAATTAGGGGAGATATTATGGCGTCGGAAGGGAGTGCGGAAGATATCTCTCTATGAGCGGCGGAGAATCGAAAGAGAAATTCGGGGAGAGGATGATCAAGGGAATGACGAGGCATACTTTGAGACGCTGAAACGTCGGCGGCAACGAAAAGAGATGAAGAGAGCAAAGCTTCTCCAATTTCAAGGAAATGGAGAATTCTGGAGTTTGGAACATGGAAATGATGACGATGATGGAGAGGATCGTTCCGAGTTAGCACCTCTTTCGCGAGTACCCACGAGAGATTCCTTTGTTTCCTTATCGCATACGTCTCTAGTCCGATCAAATCCTGGATCCATCAAAAGTTCCCGAGCCACATCTAGAGCGCCCACTGCACAGAGTTCCCGTGTTCCTACACCTTCACCGGGGCCGGTGGACTACGACATAGGGCCAATAGATAGTGACAACGAGGATGATGCGCCGCGCTCATACGTTTCACATGCCTCGGCTTTAGCTTTAGAAGGTACCATGTACGGGTCTTACGTAGAGGATCCAATGCACCGAGCAAGATCTCCTAGCATGGCCGACAGTATTATTTCTCACATGTCTTCACTTGATGACATGACACAGCATGATGCTTTCGAAGACGATTTCTCCTATGTCCCATGCTTTACCCTGGATCAGGCCAGGTCGGCTTTCAGGGACACTGTTCTAGGCTTGGAGTATTTACATTACGAGGGCATCGTTCACCGAGATATCAAGCCTGCCAATCTGCTCTGGACAAAGGATCATCGCGTCAAGATATCTGATTTCGGTGTCTCATATTTCGGTCGACCTATCAGAGAAGGGGAAACGGAAGAGAATATCTCCGAAGCTGACGCAACTGACTTTGATGACGATCTGGAGCTAGCCAAGACGGTTGGAACCCCGGCTTTCTTTGCGCCCGAATTATGCTATACCGACATAGACATCGAACAACCAAAGGTTACTGAGCAGATTGACGTGTGGTCCTTGGGAATCACTCTCTACTGCCTCATATATGCTCGCATCCCATTCATGGCAGAGGATGAGTATCAGTTGTTCAGAGCGATCGCGAAAGAGGATGTCTATATTCCCAGAAAGCGATTAAAGGCCGTCGATCCCGGAAATCAAACTTCACACTTTAGTCGGAGGATGGGACCATGGGATGGGCCTTACAGGGACGAGGGGGATTTGTCTTACGAAGAGATTGATGATGAACTATATGATTTACTCCGGAGAATGTTGATCAAGGATCCCGCAGAGCGCATCAAGCTGCGAGAAGTCAAGCGACATCCATGGACTATCAAAGGCATCGAGAATATTATCGGATGGCTTGATGATACAGATCCATCACGCAAGGCCGCAGGACGCAGGATTGAAGTCGACAAGAGCGAATTGGAACGTGCTGTCGTCCCTATTACCTTTTTAGAACGAGCCCGATCTACTTTGAAAAAGACTTTGGGCAAGGTCACTAGCGTGATGAGGAATGATAGGAGTGAAGGGTCTCGCAAAAGGGCTACGAGCAATGCGACGAATGCAAGTTCCGGTGCTGAAAATTCCACCACCCATGCTCAGCCATCATATACCCCTATCCTCCGCGAGATGGTTCGTCGGGCAAGTCTTCGTGGAGATGAATTCTTTTCAAACATCGCCGATTCTCACCATGATCACCATAAGGAGCCAGCTGAGCATCCTTTAGCCCAGAGTCAAACGGCCAGCCCTGATTCGGCAGCGGGCGACCCATTTCCGCAGGACTTTCCCCTTTTTACCCCGGTAGGAGCCACCCCCAAATGTTCTGGATCCTCTTTGGCATCATCAGATTTTGATGCGAGACCAGGTCCACCGGAACGCACTATCTCGGGGACGCCATCGATTGCGACGGTCGTTCATAGAGGTCACTCATACTCGAGATCGGTAAATCACGCATTTCCCGGAAGCCCCCCTGGAGAAGAATGTCCAAGAACGCCCGGTCCCTTTACAGATCATATGGGACAAATATTTGGTGGACGTTTATGGAATCCTAGGGGTCGGGAATCGTTGACGGAGATTGATGAGAGTGCGTCGAGAGCTAGATCTGTTGATAGGGGCCTTTTCAACGCGGAGGATAAGCATTCATGCGCCAGCATCGCAATGAGCACTGCCGTTGCCCCGGGACTTTTCGAACATCCTCGTCCTACCTATTGCTTCGAGTCTGGCCCGTTCAGCCCGTATTTTGGTGACAGACCACTGCCCTCACCCTTGTTCTTCCAACCTTACATTCTTGAAAAGCATCAAACAGTCTCCTCGGCATCGACGCCTAACGTCATGAGCACCCAATTTGCCGCATCAATTCTTGAAAACAGACCCGCCACCGCCAATCGAACCCCAGA
Organism: Monilinia vaccinii-corymbosi; assembly: GCA_017357885.1. Classification (NCBI taxonomy): domain Eukaryota; kingdom Fungi; phylum Ascomycota; class Leotiomycetes; order Helotiales; family Sclerotiniaceae; genus Monilinia; species Monilinia vaccinii-corymbosi. The sequence goes on along the minus strand of CP063406.1, from coordinate 5,060,437 downwards.
AGGGAAGACACCCGCCTTGCGCACCTTTGGGGCGAGTACACCCGAATCATTTCAAAGAGCTCAAGAACAACTCGATCGACGAAGAAAGCTTGAGGCAGATGCAAATGCAAAGAGACACGAGTTTCAAACATCAAACCTCAAGATAGAAACTGCCTCGTCAAAGATTTGTCCGCCATCTCCTGATAATGAAATTTTGGCTCAACAACGAGACGAGGCAGCCAAACGTGCTCGGTCATGTAGCTCAGTCAACTCCACAAGTATCTCGCCAGGTGACATGACCTCCCCTTCAGATGTCAACTCGCCTATATCTTCAGTGGCTCTAGGCTCACAAGAACAATTCTTCCCTTCAGTACCTTCATTACCCGCTCTAGTATCTGGATCATCGTCTGTATCTGCTGATCCAGAGGGTGACATGCTTCAAGATCCCGACATGTGCCTTCCGGAAACCATCTACGAAACCTCTGAAACTCTCACACCATCTATATTCTCCAAACATCCATCCGAAAACGAAACCTCGACCATTTCGGATGATCATGTTACTATTCACCCACCTGCTATTCATCCTTATGCAGACACAGATGAGGAGGGGTATAATGGTGATGGTGACAACAGTATCAACGCAGATATGGATGATTCGGATAGTGATGAGGGGCTTACGATGATGAAGAAACCACCGGCGAAATTGGCGGGTATGAGTAGTCATGGTAGAAGAGGTACGAACGCAAGTGTTGGGAGCACGGATACTGCTAAGAAATTTTCGATGGAGGCATAAACTTTTTGTAATATTGGGTGATATTGTGACTTGGGGTAGGCATTTTCTGCCAGTCGAAACATCGTGACGGTGTTTTCTCGACCAGTTTTATTCATTTTCGATGGCTAATATCATGCGAGGAGCATTTGGAAGTTGGCTCGACAATAGAGAAGCGATCCAGGACGGAGGCAAACCCTTCATGAAACCATGACGCTTTGGATCATGGACAACGAAACTTCAACACTGCTTCTAGCAAAAGATTTGGTGAGGGATGAAGGAAGTAAACAGGTCGGTTGAAGTCTGGGATACAACTTGATGCGAAATCACAACACTTCTTTGTGCCAGGAAGTGTAGTTTACGAGGGATCATGTTATTATGATTTCGTCTTCTCACTTTTTCGAGGTTTTTTGATTTGCCCGATGGAGGGTTACATTGGGAGATGCATAGCAAAGGAGATGTTAGGAATGGGGTTTGAGCATGGTTGTGGTTCGGTTTTTTTATGATGCATCCGCGAGGAATGGGATATATATATATATATATATATATATTTTTTTTTTTATCAAGAGGAGTTGCGGTTGTTGCAAGATGAGGGTCACCTGCATTGGGCGGATATACAAATTTGAAGAAGAGCAAGAAGTGGACCCCAGGCAAGAAAGGAACTTGGGCCAAGGACTTGGGGGCGAGAGGAACATTTTCGAAGGTTGTGAATATAACTTTGTGAGCTGAGAATCTGCTTACCATATATAATCAATGGAATTGGGTTGGGGACGAAGGGGGATATGTAGAGAGGAGGGAGAGAAAGGATGATTGTGGGATGAGAGGACGCGATACCTAGAGATGAGATGAGACGAGATGAAATGATATGAATAAGATGAATACACGAGATGAGATATCGATTTATATTGTACTGTCTTGTATGATGTACGAATAAAAATCAGAAATGTTATTCTTGGTATATATGTGTGTGTTGAGTCTTCTAGTACTGGATATATAACATGATCACGGTCACGATAACTAGTGATGATTCAAAATTCATTCAGGGACTGGTTGATGTGATATCCTCCCCTCCCCTCCCCTTCTCAATTAATCGAGACATGGAAATCTACACTATATATTCAACACCTCTCCCCCCCCCCCATCACCCAAACCTCAACGCAGAACTAGGATCCCACGTCGTTTGTTTCGGCGGCCCCGATGCGCCCTCAGCAGAATTCTGCCCCGCACCCCCAAACTTAATGCCCAACTCCGGATTCCACGTCGCGCCCCCGCCTCCACCAGCGACATTAACCGGCGTGGCCTGCAAGCTCGCCCTCTGCGGAACCGGGGCTTGAATCGGGCTCAATTCTCTTCTCGGCGATGGCATATTTTCCTGAGCTTGCATTTGAAGCGGGATGAGGGGTTGTGGGGGTGGAGGCGCGTGATGTAGACTTAGGCTACTCATCGGAGCCAGCGGCAGGCTGAGATCTGCCTCGGCTCGCCGGCTCTCCTCTCTCCGCTCTCCCACAAAGGCCTTGCAGCCATCCCGAAACCTCCCTACGATTTTCGCCAGGTCGTTGTAGAATTTCCTCCCTCCATCTACATTGTTGACTATCTCTTTATACTTGTAATAAGCCATCTCCAATTTCTGTAAGGCCTGTTCTCTTTCCCTCGTACTTGTATCTCCAGCTCTCGCTTTGGTGAATGATGCGTTTGACTTTTCCAACTGTTGGAGGAGTTTTTCCTGCTCGTCAGATTCGGCTTTGAGCGAGGCCACATCAGAGTCGTAGGTATGAGAGAGACGTTTTTCGAAGAAATCTTCAAAATGCGCGGGAACAACTGGGGTGGAAGGATATTCTCGTTCGAGACGCGCGGCCTCGGTTAAGATGCTATGGTTTATATCATCTTTCTTTGCCTTTTCTCTTAACGCTTCAATTTTCCTTCTTCTCCTACTCTCTAGTCTTGAAATTTCGTTGAGTGAATTTCTCAGTTTCGAGACTTCTCCTTCGAGGTTTGGTGGTATGTTAGCTCGTCGAGAGCTGGGCACAAAGTTTCCAATATCGCGGTCTGAACTAGTAAGAATCTGAAGAATAGACTCGTATTCACGAAATCTGTCGATAACAACTTGATCACTACTTGCTGCGCTCTTGAAATAACCATCAATTTCATCAACTTGCTTGTACAATTTTGGGGCAGCTGATCGAGAATCTAAGCGTGTCCATCTATCACTTCCAAATTTCCTCAGTAAGCGTTCATTCTCAGAAGCTTCTGATTGAAGCAACTCTTTGCCTTCAAGGAATATAGCCTCATCTGATGCCTTGAGCTTTGCAGCATCGGAAAATGATCGATTAATCCGACCAATGGCATCTGCTTGACGGAGTTCTTCAGCGTGGGAAAGTAAAGTAGGGGGAAGGCCTAAAGGTTTCTCGAGGGCTTGCAAGGAGCCGGGGAGATTAAGGGAGCGAAGGGTATCATGGATACGGGTGGTCAAAATCTCAAGTTCGTCGATAATACTGTTATTAACAATTCGATCGCGGCGTTCTTCGTAAATACTAGCTGCTACGTGAACAGCGAATGGTACGAGTTTGGAAAAGAGAGGAGGCCCAAATTCTTTATGATCTCCGAGGAAACTCATCGGCTCGGAAATCTCGGTTGGAATCTTAGCTACGGCCATATTTGCACGATCGAGAGTTTTGAGTTCGGTCTTGGGTGGTACAGGATCTAGAGAGTTAGCTACATTCCCAATCCTAACAAACATGGTGATATTTATTTGATCATATATGGGGGCAAGCCCCCAAACCCCCATTAGCTCGCTGCGCTCGAAAGTTATCTCCTTTCCAAATAGTCCGACTCCACGGCAGTGGCCCCCGGAGGGCTAGCGGAGTGTCAACCAATCGAAGACACAAATAAAGTAAACTTACTGAGATAAATTAAATCATTGTCTTTTTCGGCTCTTTTTAAATCTTCTGTTACCTTAAGCTTCAACCCTTGCAAATCCCCCGACACCACTTTATTAATATATCTCTGTTCCTTCAATGCCTCATTAACACAAGCAATACTATCCCTTAATCTTGCGACCTCCTCCCCATATTTTCTCTTCTCCAAACAATCACATGCCATTCGATATTGTGCGGCCGCAGCAAAATGATGATGTTTAGCGGTAGTATGATGTATCCATTCCGAACTTATAGCTTCACTCTTCACGCCCCAATCTCCTGCCTCGGCGTATAAATCCGAAACTCTAGCTGCCAGCTTAGATATCGTTTCGTCTTTATACTTATCCATACATGCTTTTGCCCACCAACACTCTTGTGCCTGTGCTAACATGAGATGTAGAAGAGACTCAAGTGTATGGTCGTCCATATCTTCTGGAGGAGAAGTACGTAGTTCTGGTATAATTTCGTTCTTGAGATGTTTGAGAACTCCCGCCGCAAGAGCAAAGTAATGAGCAGCGACTTTCGAACCATCCGCCGTTCCTCTATTTGATGACATGGCAAGTTGAGAGTAAAGTGCTGCGAGGTTGAACATTACATTTGCGAGTTCGAATTTGAGGTTATTTTCGACGACCGGTCTATCGGTATTGTAACCCAAAGCGGGATACCACGAAAAGTCGACTCCAATCTATCATGCCCAGTAAGTATATATCTGCAGAAAATCAATGGCGGGGCATACGTCTATAGGGAATTTACCCCCCAACCAGGAAAGCTGCCCCGCATATGCGGATATCTTCCTGATGCCACTGATATGAGGTTCCCTAACATGAATAGCATCTCTTCGCAACGCATCAATGACCTCCAGGTCTTGCTTGAACATATCCGGATGTTGATCATATTTGGTGGATATGTATTGCTTTATCGCGTCCGACAATGGCAGGTTGGTAGCCTTTCGAAAGGGTAGAAAGAGGATGTTGCTGTTAGGTTGTAGATTAGCTTTTGATTTGGATTGGGAGTTGATGGGAGGAGGGAAAAGCCTACTTGCCTAGACATGGTGGATTTCAAGAGAGGTTATGTTTTTTCTATGATTTGAGAGTTGGAGATTCTTCATTTTCTTAGGCACAGATATGAGGCAGGAATTAAGGCCACAAGGCAGAAACAATAGTTTTCCGTTGAGCGGTGGGGGGCGGCCTGAAGGGGCAGAATGGCAGAGCAGCAAGATTGATAGTGGAAAGGGGAGGTTGTAGATGGGAAGAGGAGAGGAGAGAATAGGATAGAAATCGAAGGGGGGCCTCTATTCTCTCTATCGGAACCTTCCCTTAACCTAGCTCGAGTACAAACAAGTATGTTTAATGTCAAGGTTATACGCGAGTAAGACATCCATCCGCACCCGTTGATGATTGTGACGAGACAACCGAGTTAGTCAAGAGATTACCCCTATCTCTCCATCTAGGCCATTTTAACTTTTATATAGATTCCTTTAGATTAAAACCTCGACCCGAGTGAACTAGCTCTCTTCGTCTGTTCCACCAGCCATCCTGGGGCTAATCTTCCAAACAAATCATGTTCCATCCAGCTCTCGACATGGTCGTATATGATCTCCACCATCCGCGCAATCCTCCCATCATATCCTGACTCTTTGATTCATTCTTCTTCTTGGCAGTCACGACTATTAGATCGTCGCATAATCCTTGACGCCACTACGCAATGCCAGAGCGCCACCCGCAAAGCTAGGTTGGTACATTACGCTTATCTTGCTTTGAGTTTGCCCTTCTTCCCCTACCGTAATAAAGTTATTCTTTATAATATCTTCCATCTATCGATTCTTCATCCAAAAACCCACTCACTCCCAGAAGAAATAACAGTCGCTACGTTCCTTCTATTAATACCTTTCATTACCCTGTCTCAACCTCCCCTTCCTCTTCTCTCCTCTTCTCTCCTCTTCACCACGCCACCAGAGGATTGTTGTGTTGCTGGTTTGCACAAACTCATTCATTCCCCCGAATTCGCCATGGGCATCATCAGCACAGGCACTGCAATGTCACCTAACAGGTTGATCAACCCTCGAAGCCCTTTCACCCGCGTAGCAATATTCACCGCCATCTGTCTCACCATCATCTTGTTTACGGGACGACCGACAAGGGAAAAACTTCATCAGATTCAATCAAAGCTTTCTTCAAGTTCGCAGGAAATCCTGGCCACGCAAAACGGCTCTCCAAACTGTGCTGTCAATGCAACGCATCTGCGCGCACTGAAAGAGAAATGGGGTCTGGATGATAAGATTGAATATGCTTCCAGACAGATCAGATACCATCGAAAAGATATTGAACGCAAGTCCATCACGAGACTCGACGAAAACTTGTTCCCTCGATATTTTGACACCATCAACATCGAGAAGGACTCTGCACCTACTACGCAATGCTTGAAACCACTTGATGTGCCTGTTCCAAAGTCTGCCGTTCCTGCAGAGGTAAACGCCACGGAGTTCCTCTTCGGCATCTCAACCACCTACAAGAGAATCACAGATCCCAGTATCAATCCCATGCTAGACTGGTCGCATTGGTTGACAGATGGCCACGGAAATTCAAATGGAGGAGGCTTGATCTTACGATTGGTCGATGCTTCTGAGAAGGAGATTAATGATATCAAAAAGATGTTGAAAGTATATGGAATCGACGCAAAGGTCTACGCTGCAGACAGTAAAATTGAGATGGCCGAACGCTACTTCTCCCTCCTACCAGCGTTGTATAACGACAGCTCCCGAAAACATCGAAAATGGTTGGTTATGTGCGATGACGATACGTTTTTCCCAAACATGGATGCCCTCATCAAGAAAATGGCAACATATGATGCGAGTGAAGATTTATATATTGGAAATCTTTCGGAAGATGTCGGTAGTCTTGCGCGCCACGGAAGCCAAGCCTATGGAGGGGCTGGCGTTTTCTTCTCGATCCCACTCGCCGCAACAATTACAGATCTTTACCCTCGATGCAGCACCAAACAAAAAGTCAAAGAAGCAAACTCTGGTTGGGGTTCTCAAGGAGACATCCTTCTCCGAAAGTGTGTATACGAAAACACCGAAGTTCGTTTGACTGTCCTTCACGAGATTTGGCAATTGGACATAGTTGGTGACCCATCAGGCTTCTATGAATCTGGTATTCGACCACTCTCTCTTCATCATTTCAAGGGAGGAATGTGGCATGAAGCCAAAGTATACGAATCCACCAAGATCCAACAAGTTTGCGGCGAAGATTGTTTCCTCCAAAGGTTCCAGACGAAAGATAACTTTATCCTAACAAATGGTTGGTCCATTGCGCATTATCCAAAGGGGATTGACTTTAATTTGCATCAAATGGAGAGAACTTTCAATGCATTGGGTGACGATGGAACCGGGTGGAATCTTGACTTCATGTTTGGACCTCAAAGGCTTCCTCTTCGTGAGACTGGCCGAAAGGGCTCTTGGGATTTACAAGAATCGGAGTTGAATGCTGATGGAACCGTGAGGCAAACCTACATACGAAAGAAGGATGACTGGAGGTGGAAAGAACAGAAGGATGGGAAGAGAATGTATGATGTTGATGGCGTGTTGGAATTAATTTGGACTCTGTGAGAGCTTGAAGATGGATCAATCCAATATATGTTAATGGGCCTTGGAAGGAAAAAGGCGGTTGCACGAACTGATCGATGACTTATTTATTCATTCTATGCCACAAGGGGCGTTTCTGGCTCGGACACAGTACCAAAAAGTTTGACTGTATTTTGCTTTAGGGAAGAATGACTTCATCAGTCATTCTTGTACACATTCAAGGAAGGGAAAGAACTGGCCAGGTTGGTTCAGCTAGGCTGAGCTGAACAAGGCCAGAATGCATGCATGGTATGGCGTTGAGTTAAGAGATATATATATATATATATCAATGTGGAAGTTAGAGTTTAATAGGAACAAGAACAGGAACTTCACATTGTCCAGCGTTTTAGATGAGAAAGTTATCGGTTTCATGGTAATGATAGAATTAAAAGATATTGTACAAGTACAACTGTAGAGTATAGAATTATAGGAAATTTATATATAAGAAAGCAAAAGTTTTTTTGTTTTTTTTTGAAGAGACGAATGATGATTTGATATTTTTAGAGATTTAAGTTGGGATTTGGTTGAGTTTTTGGTTTTAGTTGAAGTTGGAGTGGGAGTGGGAGTGGGATGGATAGTGTCACGATTCTGACGTTTCGGCCAGCCTAGCTCACCGCTCCGGCGCACGTGCTTGCCCATGCAGCTCACATGCTCGATCAGCAAGTACGTGTTAAAGCATGTGCACCTTGTGTAGAATATATATAGGAGCGCTGTTCTGTAGCTAGTAGCAGTAGTAGTAAATTCTAAAGAATCTTATAATTTTCCAATATATACTATTTGGCACCCTTTTGTGACTATACTATACGTCTACGAGCTCTTTTACGGCACAAGCGTCACACCTTTAAGTTTTACCCCCCCCCTATCTTAACCGAAGGTACTCTTTCTTTCCTCCTTCCTTCCTTCTTCATCACCCCCGCTCCCGCTTGTCTTTTTTGAGAGTATTATGTATTATATATTATTATATTCAGTTAAAAAGAGCTATTTCCATTAATGAGATTATTATTGCGATTTTTATCCAAATGAATTAACTTATCTTATCCCATCCTTCTCATTTATTCGTTTATGTTTATTTCTCTCTTGGGGAGTTGTCTTTTTTGGGGGTTATAGAGATGAGGAGATGAGTAGATGAGTAGATGGAATATTGATCTTATGATTTTGATCTCACAATGAATGAATTTATTGGATATATTTACTATTAACACTATTGGTACACCTGAGATTTGGGATTTGGGATTTGGGATTTGGTTGAGCAAAGGAGTAGGTAAATCTTAACCATCTTCAAAGACGTATTGTTGTTGAAGTGGTTTTGGGTATGTAGTACAATTTCTCCCCCATAATCCATTTCGCGACGCCACCTCCCACCATCCCCTTCAATTTTTGTTTAATCAACTTTTCCTTCCTCAATCCCTTTCCCCTAATCTTCCTACTCCCTGCTCCTTTTGCATGCGGATTTCCTACACTAAGGCATCCTATCATAGCACGCACCTTGCTGCTACTAATTTCACTTCCGTCCAGCCCTTCCACCATATATATCCTCTTTTCCGTAATCCAGCTACTCAATCCTCCGAGTCGGGGGAGCTCCAAGCTCATATCTGAGAGGTATTTACGTTGATCCTCCGCTGTGTAGGATCCATTGTCAGTGTTGCGATATGTGACGCGCAATTTGTGGCGTTGTAGGAATGGTATTAGGGGGCTGAGATCACGGGTGCGGAGATAATATTTGGTGTTTAGGACGCGGACGAGTGTGTCGTAACCGATGCAATGGACCTGTGTTGTTCCTGGAGGATAGATGGCAGAGCTCTCGATGGCGGCGGATTTTTCGTGAAAATAGGGAAGGGAGGTGAGTCCTATTTCAATTTCGGGACCTAGGTTAGAAGGGTTTGGAGGGGTTGATGTTGTGGATGTTGCATGGTTTTCACATTCTGATTCAACATCTGAGGAAGAGGGTTCTTCGTCCCCAGATTCGTTTTCGGCGTCAGGTCTTGATGTAGATTCTGACGTAGCTGATGCCCGGGATTCAGTTCTCATTGTTTGTGTATAATGATAGTCCGAATGGGGATGTGTCAAACCTTTCAAGACATCGGTTGCAAAACACTCCATTCCAACTAGCCTCTCTTCTAACGTCGCCCCTGTAATCTTCTTGTCTGCATTTTGAGTACTCAGCAATAGCAATAATCTCGCTTTTGTCTGCCGTAACTCGGAAGATGAATAGTGATCACGCAGAGCGGATAGACAAATATGTGCATGGCCCAGAGTTGGGGGATTGAAAGAGGAATCGAGTATGTAGAGGGTCTGGGGGAGAGATTGAGGGGTTGGACTGTCATCTTCGAGAGCATCGGTGGAGGGGTCATAGGATCTTTTGAGATAATAACCCTCGTGTGAATTGAGGCCGAGGGATGTGAGGTTTAGCGGCTTTGGAGGGGGTCGCGGGGTTGGTGTGCGTGGGGAGATGGAACGGAGGATACGGAAATTCGAGGGAGAGGAAATGAACGATTGGAGGCTCTTGGTATAGAAGTTAAGGCAAGAGACATTGGAAGTCGTCATGGCTGGACTTCGGGGGATGGTGAAGACATTCAAGTTGTTTGAACAAATATTATCAAAAAAGCTCGACGTTATCGACATGGCTAAAGTTTCTCGTAGAACGCAAGGCTACGACTTATCCAACCAGCCAATTGGATGCCCACGCAAGGCTGGCGAAAGGCTGATCAACGCGTTCAAGTTCAATATGGAAATAGAGTTGAGAGCTAATGACTAAGCTATATCACGTGCATTACCAGCTCCACGGGACTCTAAACTTTAAGGGGTATATATATATATTTATATATCAAAAGCTATAGGAGTTATATAGAAGCGTTATCCACTCGGTGTCATACAGTGCTATATAGAGCGAAGCTTTGGCAAATCGGAATATTAATGCAGCATGGATCGGCGTTACGTATTATCACGATCGTAACAAATTGCTGTGTACTTTCATAGGAATAGTGATATCATTGATCATGAAGCATTGTATTTCGTTCCCAAGTACAACGTTCCTCTTCTCAAATCGCCATATTCGATAGTAAATAAAGATGGTTCTCGTAGAGAATTGGATGCCCCCCTCGAGGGAAAATTGGGAATTGATTGTTTGGGGGTTTAAATGGTTTCCATTGGTTAGCACCTTCTCTTCCCCCTCGCTCACTAATAGCCCCGTGTGTGTCGAGTCTCTTGCCAATGAGATCATCAACCAAGGCTAATTCGAAGATGCAATAGGTGACGATAAATCAATGGATTCAACCATGGTATGGGGCAGGCAAGACATCGTCGAATAGTCGGCTCAATCTGCCTGGGAAAGTGGCTTGGATCACGATGGAAGTGCCCGGTTTGCTGACGATGTTGTACATTTTGTATACGTTACCGGCGGAAATGGGGTTGAAGGAATTGCCTTGGGAGAATAAGTTGATGGCGGGGCTTTATGTGAGTAACCTTTTTTTCTGCGGGGTTCTAGGAAAGTGTTTGGACAAGAGGGCTGGGAAGGAATGCAAGTGGTTGCTGGACTAGGGATAGGGTCTGAATGATCTTCAGGTTAATGGAGAAAATGCACTCATGTGTGAAGGATGGTTGGAAGTCCGGAGGGAGCGATGAATTTGAGCTAATCATATGTCAAAATTTAGGTCATACATTACATCAACCGTGCCATCATTGGACCCCTTATCTCTCCCTCTATGTCTCCTATTCATCTTCTTGTTTGGCTTTCCGCGATTGCCTTTCAAATCACAAACGCTACATCTCTTGGGTGTTATTTCGCTGGCTATGGTCCTATTACAAGAGCTGATTGGTACTCTATTCGACACACAGCATGGAATGACATGGTAATTTTCAAGAGGTGCTAACAAGTTTACCAATAGGAAACCTATATCTGGAAGCCCATATGTGAATGGACCACGGATCGAACTCGGCTTGATGATATTCTTTCTAGGTCTCGTGACTAATATATTTCATGATGATCAACTACGAGAGATCAGACGCTCAGCACTTCGAAAACAAGCATCCCAAAAAGATCCTTCAACTGGGAAAACTAAAGGAAATATAGGCGTCGACAAAGTGTACATGATACCTCAAAATGGACTCTTCAGTTACATACTATACCCTCATTATCTTTGCGAATGGATTGAGTGGACTGGATTTTTCATAATGGCCGGAAGTGGCTGCGTACCTGCAAGAAATTTTCTTGTGAACGAAGTGACTACCATGTTACCTAGAGCTTTACAGGGAAAGGCGTGGTATGTGGAGAGGTTTGGCAAAGAAAAGGTTGGGAGAAGAAAGGCGATATTACCGGGGATTTTGTGAGTCGTGGAAGGAAGATTGACGGTAAGAAGTACTCTAGATAGACATCCTCGAGGGGTTCTAGAGAGGTGCTGAAGATATTCTAGAGAATGCATTAGATGAGTATATCTTGATACTCAATGCTATTTCTAGATTCCGTTTCGGATAGCTCGCAGGCAAGAGACAAGGAAAAAAGGGGGTTAATAGAAGATGGAAATGAGTTATCAATGTTCGAGATATGAATATTAGAAAGACAATAGGCATAAGAATATGATATATACCTCATATCTTATATCCCACGGTCAATAAATAAGTTCTTCCATATTAATCCAATGAGGGATTAGGGTTGAATACCTAAACGTACTTTAGCGAGAACTCAAAGACTTCCTTCATGTCTTCTCTTCCCTTCTTCCCTTCAATTGATGCATCACGACTTATCAGATCGATCTCATTTACAACAACTTATTAAATCTGAAGAATCGCAATCTCCGCTAAAATAATTCCAACCTCCGGTGGCAAATTCGAAGAAAAAGGGCAGAGGAAGCTCGTATCATTCATCCTATGTTGTTTTTTCATCTACTTTGTATGAATGCATGAATCGAACTTCATGGCATTGAAGCATAAAGGGTTAAGCTTGCGACGTATTTATCTCAACTTAAATTTCGAATTTAGGCAGAATACATATCACACAGACTCTCAAATACCAATCGTTTGAATCTTCACTCAGGCATCTCCCTTGGGGGGAAAAATGAGGTTTACTTTTTCTACGCTTCTTCTACGGGTGCTCATCATTTCCATTCTTGGAAGACTGGAAGAAGAAGACGTTTGTCCACGTGATGACTAGGTTCATCCATGGGTATCGGCGTGTCTGCGTGTCCCCAAAGTAATTATAATACGATTAACGAGCAAATCAACTTTTCCTGATATGTTCAAAGTGCTTCATAGTGCTTCAAAGTGCCTGTATATTATAGAATATCTGGAGGATCTACGTCATTCCGGCAGATTTGCGAAGATTGCCACGATATTCCGAAGTCATTTCCTTTCCATCAGATCTTAAGGGTCCACGTTATTACGCATTGATTGACACATGGGAGTGCCCATCACCTCTTTCTCCGCAGTTTGGGAACCAACCATTTGGGTCCCATGATTTTGATATGATGCTTCATTTCTTATATGGCAATTGACTTTTTTCAAGCATATTATCCAGCAAGTACCTAGGTAATGGGCACCAAGAAGTATCTTCGTACGCCAGTGGCGAGATGGAATCATATTGGCAGGGGAAAATAAGAGAAGATGTCTTCAAGGTTCAAGGAGATCTGTATAATTCGACATCATGGTGGTTGGAAATGTGGGAAAGTGGTTGTGGAATTCGAATATATATCTCTTCAGTCATCCCATCGGAAGTTATCTCCTCATAATTATCTCTACACTTCAATAGTAATACCTCAATATCATACACAGCCCACTTTATCTTATTTTCTACCTTTTAGCAAACGCTCATAATTTCTGCCTAGCCCACTGAGGAGATCGATCGCCCTTTTTACATCTCAAACTATACCACCATTCCTCTTCACCCCACTTAGACATCGATATCAAGATTCTCAAGTCAACCATGTCAGGCGAAGGCACAGACCCACCCACCAACCCAAACGGTAAAGCTGTTGATGGAGACGTTATAAAAAGTCCTCGTTCTTCACAACAACAATTAGTACCATTAGGGCATTCTCACAACAAAACATACGAAAAAGGTTCAGCAATGTGGTCACCACCATTATCATCACATCCAATCATGTCACCACCTGATTTGACGCCACAACACCCTGTCTTCTCTAGTGAAGATCTTACAAAACCAAGTCCAGGTTTAAGAAGACGACCATCAGTGTCAGGTGGCGATTACGACGCTAAACCTAGTTTTTCATCAGATAACGGACGAGCTCTTCGTGCTCGAGATGATCTATTCTATGCCAGCGATAGAGAGAGAGAAGGTTCCATGTCATCAACACGCAATCGTGTTCGCGATGACCATCCTCATCCTGACTACTTTGAACGTTCCCGTCCACCACGTACCTATCGCAACGTCGCGGGATGGGAAAATGGCCCTCACAAATCATATTTTGATGACTCCTCAAGAAGTGATTTTGGAAAAGATCGAGATCTAGAAAGGGGAATTAGAGAGTCAGGTGCTGGACCTGAATGGGCCAGTGGGGAGAAGGCTAGAAGAAAGAGTAGGGATGAGAGTATTGATGGGTATAATTATGATTCACATAGGAGAAGTGGAAGGAGAGGAACACTTAATTTGGAGGATTTGACACCAGAAGAAAGAGCAATGGTTATGAGATTACCATGGACACAATGGATGAATAGCGATTTCAAAAATCGTAAGTCTTTCCTCTGCCTACATATCACCTACATGCTAACAATGAACAACAGATTTCGTAGCCACAGTCGGTGAATTTGTCGGAACAACCATGTTTCTCTTCTTCGCCTTTGCCGGTACCCAAGTCGCCAATATCGATAGCAATGCAGTAAATACAACAACTGGTGGTGCCACCGGTTTCAATATCGCAGTCGAACTCTACATCGCAGTCATCTTTGGATTTTCCCTCATGGTCAACGTATGGATCTTCTTCCGCATCTCCGGAGGACTTTTCAACCCTGCCGTAACTCTCGGCATGGTCCTCGTCGGTGCCCTCCCCATCGTCCGCGCAATCTGTCTATGCTTTGCTCAAATTCTCGGCGGTATCACAGCAAGCGCTATGGTTCTAGGTCTCTTCCCCACTACATTTAATGTTCGAACTACCCTTGCTGCAAGCACGTCGCTGCCACAAGGTGTTTTTATTGAGGCTATCTTGACGGCTGAGCTGGTCTTTACCATTTTCATGCTAGCAAAGGAAAAACACAAGGCGACGTTTATTGCACCAGTTGGCATTGGACTTGCGTTGTTTATCGCCGAGATGGTGGGTGTTTATTATACTGGTGGTAGTTTGAACCCAGCGAGGAGCTTTGGTCCTTGTGTTATCAGTGGATCTTTTGACAAGGAACATTGGATATATTGTAAGTTTTTCTATTCCTGTTTTTCGTCTCTCCTATTATTCATATCATCCCTCATCAAATCCCCATCACCATCAACTAACAACCTCCTCAGGGGTCGGACCAACCATTGGTACATTCATCGCAGTATTCTTCTACCAATTCATCAAGATGCTAGAATACGAAATGGCCAATCCGGGTCAAGATGGAGACGCAAAGAATGATCCCACGCAGAACGAAGCCAAGCGAGAACAAATTCTGGAGGAGAGACAGAAGAGATATGAGAAGAGAATTGAGTCGAGTATTCAGAGACCTAGTAGTAGTCATAGACCTGGTAGCAGGTTGAGTTAGTGCGTGTTAATTTGGAGGTATGAAGAATAAAGGGGTTTTAGAGGGGGCAAGGTAATGCGGAGAAGGATTGAATTGTCTATCTGCCTTTCTGTCTGTGCATCTTTTTCTTTTCTTTTTTTCTTCTTTGCATTTGCGAGTTTTTGGATTTCCTCATAGATCGATTTGCTTTAGGTGCTTGCTTGCTTTCTTGCTTGCTTTTGTATGAGTACTTGGTTTACGACTTGCATGTTTTTAATATAAAATTCGCAATGGAAAACTGGGAGAAGGGAGGAAATAAAGGAAGGAGTTATTGTAATGGGTTATGGTTTTAAAGGTATATATATTTAGACTATTGGTTTTGTTTTGTTTTGGTTTGGTTTGCTTTGGTTTACATACATGTTACTTAGAAGTTAGGAGTCAGTCAGTTATTTATTTATGAATGATAATGACAATTTTTAGTTTTAATTATTTGATTATTTGGTTGTTTGAGTGTTGGTGTTTATCAACGTATCTTCACCCCCTCATTCAACTCCCCCCCCCTCGCCACCTATGCCCTCTCTCCCTTTCCCCGCCCCCCCTCCTTCCCCTTTCCCTCCCCTCCTCTCTTCCCCTTTCCTCTTCCCCCTCCTCCCTCTTTCCCTCCCCCTTCTCCCCTCCCCTCCATCCCTTTCCCCCTCCTCCCCCTTTCCCCCCATCAAACCTAATCTCATATCAAACCTACAATATCAAACCGAACTTGAACTTTTAAATCAAAACTCAAAACTCAAAACTCAAAACTCAAAACTTTTAAATCTCATCAATATCATACATACATAGATACTCTTCTACTCTTCTACTCTTCTACTTTTCCACTCGATGAACTTATTAGTTGAGAGATTAATAGATTAATAGATTAATGAAAAAAAAGAAACCAAAAAAAAAAAGTTAATAAGTTACATTAAGATAAATATCCAATTCTCAATTCTCAATTCTCAATTCTTAATCCCCAATCCCGAATCCCCAATATCCAAACCTCAATCCCTCATCCAATATAATATAATACAATACCACAAAAACTAGTATATATATAGATCATCATTAAAACGCTAATTGAATTGTAATGCAATGTATTTTATTGTATTATATCGTATCGATGAATCTGATTGATGAATTGAACTATCAAACAAACTACTATCATCTATCAATAACAAACAAACAATACCAATCAATATCAACGCTAAAACCAACAACACCAAGACCAACACCAACTCCATCCTATCCCATCCCATCCCATCCTAATCCCATCCCACCTAGATCCATCACTGCTACGCTACGCTACGCTAAACTGGCACCCATCGCTATTATAATTCATAATCCATGTTATATGTATCCCCAACAGGATCATACCACATGTAAAGAGTGAGAGAGGGAAAAAAATGCAAGATACGGCTCCAGTGGAAATGTATCCATCCATCCACCCATCCCATGACTGAACCCCCCTCTCAAAAAGCCCAAGTCAAAACAAGCCAAGTCGTGATTCATATCCATCCATCCGTGATATAATATCCTATCCATCCCAGAAGCACAAGTAAGCAAGACCATCCCATCAAGCCACCCAACACCAAGTGCTCGTATCAAAGTCAAAGTCAAAATAACCACCCACCCGAACCCATGAGTCAACCAAGGAAGAAGTCATCTTCCTGACAATCAAACCCAAGAACGCCGGCCTGCTCAAGAGAACGGAATAGAACAGAACAAGGTATACACGGAAATGAAAAAAACTAGCAAGCGCTTAAAATCAAAACCACCCATCCTAAACCTTAACCCCAAGTAAAGATTTAAGAATCGGCCGCTACTGCTTTCTCAACAACCTCATACCAAATCCCATGAGCATCTTTATCCACTTTCCCCATCTTCCCCATCATCTCCACAACCCCCCCAATCTTCGACACAAACTCTGGCATACCCAATCCAGCAATCCCTTCATTGCCATTGCCATTCCCATCATTCCTTGGATTTTCCTTTGCCAATCTCTGAATGAGATAACCCCTCAATCGAGACATCAAAAGTTTCACAACTGGTTCACGGAGTTCTCCTTCAACAAAACTTACACCTGAAGCTGCAGCCACAATCCTCTTGACTATATCGCGAAGGTGGTTTTTTGTAGCCATTGGCATACTTCTACTACTCTCCAATGCAGCAGTGATACCCTGTTCCGCTTGTTCCGGCTCTTTCGAATTCTCAAGTACGGAATAGATCCTTGAAGCTTCGGTTTTCCATGGACATCTAACATCCCGCTTGAGGATGTTCTTGGCTTGAATGAGAATTGCTGAAGTAGTGACGATACGAAGAGTATCTTTCCTGGCTGTCTCAATCCTTCCCAAGTCCAACTTCAAAGTCTCCGGAACTGGGCTCCCCGGCGCAGACGTACATATATCCACCAACATTTGGATGTATGTTTTTTCCGGGGTAGGTCTATTTCTTGACAAGTTAACATTCTCGGGATCTCGACGAGCGGCTTCGGCATAGACCTTTTGACGAGCTTCGCGCCAGTATGCTGTAGTGATGGTAAGATCATTATTGGTCTCTTTCATATCTTCCAAGAAGCGTTTAGTCTCATATGTGGAACCGTGTTTGATAAGTTCAGGAGCTGATTGTTGCAGCATGAAATTGGCATAGTCGAGTTGCATCAAATCAATGAAGCGCATCAATGCTTGAAGACGATCCACAAAATCCCCCTCTTTGAGAGTCGTCTCAACAAGGATTTTGACCTCATCATCTCGGAAAGGAGCGCACAAACGAGGAAGAATATTGCCCATGAAAGTGAAGAAAGTTTCGTATGAAAATCTTCCATTCTTGAGCTCTGATGCTACCAAGTCCGTGTCGAGGGAATCTTCAATGAGTTTGTACATGGAATTTCCAGGAGTGAGAAGGCGTTGAAGTTTGCCCTTGATATTGTCGGCCATGGCAAGAACCCAAGGATCACTATTGCCAGCTGCAACTTCTTGTCTCATGGAATCGAAGATGAGTTGATTGACGACACCCCGTTGTTGAAGACAATCTTCCATCGAGATGCGATATTCCTTGTTAATAGCCAATTCATGAACCAAGATACGATTATTTGGAAGTGTGGAATTAACAGATCTTAGATTATCCGCATCCGTACTTTGTCCACGACGCTTGACAGGTGTGGCAGGTGGTGTCAGTGTTTGTAGATGAGATGCAACTGTGGCATCAGAAGCATTAAAGTCTTCAATGACAGGAGATGCCGACCCGGTTTCCGCGGCACGAGGTTTCGAATCTCCAGTAGGTTGCTTGGTTTGTTTGACTTTTCTTGCTTCTCGAAGAGCATTTGCGATTAATCGCTTCCCCTGAACAGGCCCAGCAAGTCTTTTGATCCTGACCATCAACTTGAGTTGATTATCTCTGATCCCATCACGATATGAATCGGTGACGGATTCTTCCGTGCTATCTTTCACCGTCTGCCATATCGAATCCAATTCCACAAATTGCAAAACCATCATGTCAACAAGCGTGCTTGCATCTCTCGATTTCCAAGCAATGAATGCATTGAAAAAGGTTGCATAAACTTCCGACAATGTCGATAGCTGAGCAGGAGGAGGGGTATAGTTATTTGCCGTCGTCAATCTAGACAAGACGGTTTCAAAAGAAATAAGGAGATCTCGGGCTTTTGCAACGAGGTCCTGCAATTGTGGATTAGCCAAATCATCCCTCTTCATTGGTTGCGCTCCTACCTGTTCCAGTTCCCCTTTATCACCCTTACCACTCAATACTTGGGTAGGGTGACCAAGGATAAGGAAAGCGCTGAGAAATGTTCGGACTGCTGTCATTTCATTGACTGATCCACTCTCTCCTTCTTTGAGTCCACACATTCTCAAAATATGTGCCGTGCTCACAAGGACCTTCTCTTGTGCCAACAACTCCACCACCTTCTCGAATGAAGTCTCTCGGACCCCATCAATCGTGAGCCCCAATTCCGCAAAATCATGTAATGCCTTGCAGCGTCTATGAATCCTCCAGCTATTTTGAATGATTTTTGCTGCCGCCGACTCGCTCAGTGGTTCCTTCTTGATCTCGGCCACGGGACTGGGACTCGAGCTCTTTCTCATACTGCTCAAGCTTCTTCCCCGTTGTTTGCCGTTATTATTTCGACTCAAGATTTCTTCCCTCCTCCTCTCAGCCTCGGCAAGTTTTTCCTCCATCTCCTTCCTCAACTTCTTCCCCTCCAACTCCCTCCTCTCCTTCATACTCTCCGCAATCCCCTTTGCTCTCTTCACCTCCTCCGCACAACTTGCCACAATCTCGGCCAAGTTCTTTTCCCTCGCTTGTTGGGCTGCCAATGCCCTCTCCTCGGTATTTGTCGTACTTCTTGGGGCTGCCTTGGCCAATGCAGCCCTCAACCTAACCTTCTCCGCATGGGCCGCTCTATCGGCCAACCTAGCCTTTCGATCTTCAAGTATGCTCGCTCTGCGCAAGTGCTGAGCAATATGATTACTCTGCGGACCGGGAATCCCCGCATGGCCAGCATGACGACTGGAGCCATGAGAATGCACCGAAGATATGGAATTTCGTCTCGAGGATGCCGCCGAGGACTTGCGACGATTATTGGTGGGGCGATAGAATCTTGCAGCGATGCGCGGTGGCGGCGTGTGAATTCGGTTCGAGGGGGAGTCCTCCCTCTCGGAGATGAGGTGGAGGTCTGCGGGATCTCCTGGCAGACCGTTCGACTCCATCATGTTGCGATCGGGATCGCTCAAATCTTGAGATGCACGATGCATCATGTAGGTGTAGGTGTAGGCGTACGTTTCTGCGGGGCTATGGGTTTGGCTGAGGATGAAGTGGAAAAGTGAGCGGAGGTGCAGATGCTGGTCGTTGCTGCTGCGTGTTGACGGTGAGTGTTAGAAATGATTGGTTTGATGGGTCATCGACCATGGACGTCTGATTATTGAAAGCCCAAAAATGACCAGAACATAGCAGATTACCACGGAGAGTACGATAAGATCATGTAACGTGAGGTAAGGTAAGGTAATGTATGCAATGCAATGTACCTACTTGGATGAGATGAGGGGGAAGGTAATGAATGAATGGATGAGTGAAGTATGAAGAGAAAGGATCAAAGGGTTCAAGGGTTAATTGAAGGGGGTTGGGGCGAGAAGGCTGAAGGTTGAAGGTTGCAAGTACGTATTCAGATGTGAAGTTGATATGCTTTCATTCAAGTCATGGTAGCTTTGCTTTCCTCGAGCAGATGAATCAGGGTCTTGGATATGCTTATTGAGGAGATGAAACGAAAGAGGAAGAAAAAAAGAAATCAATTATACTTTTATATTGACATATATAATTAGATGTTGTTTCAATTAAATGATCATACGCTCGAGTATATATACACATCCTATTATATCATCTGCACGCATACAAAATAGATGTTTTCATACATCCCCATTCGATACGATTTGCTAGATGTAACCTAAATATAAATAAAATACCAAATACGATCTCTACGGTATAAACAAAAGACAAATAAGAAACAAATCAAGACTGTTTCATCATGAGTGATTGGTATATACGAGTCATGTCTCTCAGAAGTTGGACGTGATGACATAATCCTTTATATAGACTCGTATATCCATTGGGTGATCTATTCCGCAAACAATCATCTAGAGTTCAATAGCAACCTTAATCCTAAAAATCTATTTCCGATATAAGATTAGCAGATGATGTCCATCGATCAAATTCTTCTTCCTTCGTGTCCTCACTACATACATACAAGAACTGGAAAAGGGCACAAGGCAAGTAGGCACGCAAGCACACGGTAGCAATTGCACCATCACTCCATCATCAAGAGCAAACGCCATTTGAATTTATCCTTTTTGATCTGTTGCTTTGGTTTTTGTCTTCAATCTTCGTTCTAGCTATCCATCCATCATCTGGCTTATCAGATTGGATCTCCTACACCTTGAAAGACTCCCCCCCCTCCTCACATCCCTTCACTTCAATCCATCAATCATAATGTGGCCCTTCCCCCCCCCAAAAAACAGAGCAGGAAGGTAAGAAAAAAAAGAAATGAAAAGAAATGAATAAATACACATAGCAAGCTAAAAAGAATATCATACAAATAAATAACAAGGAACAAGAGGAACATCCATCATCGTTCCTATACTCAATCACTCACTTCGCTGTCAAGAAGTAGTTAAACCAGGATGAGTTTGAAGGATCTCGACCAGAGAGAAAGATCCGCCCAAGGGAGAGCGTTTAGTAACCAGTGGGCATGATACCAGTGGGCTTAGCCTTGCTGATCAAGAATCCAGAGGATGCGCACTTGGTTTTGGATTTGCGCCTGGATGTTGTTTCGGTTCCGTTGCCGTAGTAGGGAGAGGAGGGGATGGCTTTGGTAGGGGCAGGGGAAGGGACAGGCACAAGTGTGGCGGTTTCGATGATGACCGCGGGGTTGGTAGGTGCGGGGTTGGTGTTTACACCAGCAGCGTCGGTAGGGGATACAATTGCTATTGGGAGAGAAGGATTGTAAATGGGGACATCAGATGGGGTGTTGCATGTGCCACTTGCGGTCTGGAGAGAGATTTTCGTTAGAATTATGCATGGGGATTGTGGGAAGAATGAGAACTTACGACAGTGACAGTCACAGGAGGAAGGGTGACGTAGACTGGCTCACATGAGTGAGCAGATCCAGAATTTCCTCCTGTTTCAGACCCGGGATCTCCTCCTGCTCCAATTCCGGAAGAAGATCCTGCTGAAGATCCGGAATTTCCTCCTGTTTCAGACCCGGAATCTCCTCCTGCTCCAATTCCGGAAGAAGATCCTGCTGAAGATCCGGAATTTCCTCCTGTTTCAGATCCAGAATCTCCTCCTGCTCCAATGCCGGAAGAAGATCCTGCTGAAGATCCGGAATTTCCTCCTGTTTCAGATCCAGAATCTCCTCCTGCTCCAATGCCGGAAGAAGCTCCTGCAGAAGAAGATGGGGAAACATATCCAGCACGAGTAGGAACAGCTGACACTTTAACAGTGACGTAGTGAGTAATGGTGGAAGTACCATAGACAGTGGTGGTTTTTTTGGAAGTAAATGGTGCACTGGGCGCGACACCAGGATTGGAATATGAAGGAACTGGGCTGGTAGTTTTCATTGGGTATAAGGTTGAGTAGATGGTAGACGCAACTGTATTGACTATTGTTGTAGTTACAACAGTTGTAGAGGTACCAGTGCCGAGTGTGTAAGTCAAAGTATGGCTCACTCCATTACTATAGGTTCCAATGGGATAGGAATAAACTCCAGTTCCTACAGGAAGATTGCTTGAAGGAACTCCAGTTCCCAAAGGAAGAGAAGCTGAGTAAGAGTATGGTGGGTTCGATTTAGTTGCAACAGCTTGTTTGGTCTCAATGCCAAGATTTTTTGAAGCTGCATAAGTTGGGAGAGGAGGAGAAGGAGATGGGGTGGTGGTAGCAGCGTAGAAAGATCCACTGCTAGCAGCACTTGAGATTTGATGTGAGAGGGATGCGAGTGCAGATGGCAAGTACGCGCTGGTGATGTCTTGTCTAGCCGAAGCGACATCGCTGATTGGGCAAACAGTAGTTGCCAAAGTTATGACATCAGTAATATACATAACTATTGGTGTAGCAACATCTGAAGCACCTGTGACAGTACGAGCTGGGCAGTTGGTAATAGATGCCGCGCATGATGTGATGGTTCGGACATGAGTGGCGTAGACGATGAAAGTAGTTCTACCCGCGACATTGGTTGGAGCGACATCAGTCGGAGCGACATCAGTCGGAGCGACACCAGTTGGATAATAACCAGATGGAGAATAACCAGATGGATAATAGCCCCCCGTTGGAGAATAACCACTTGGAGCGACAACAGATGGAGAATAACCACTTGGAGCAACACCAGATGGAGAATCACCACTTGGAGCGACACCAGATGAAGAATAATCCCCCGTTGGAGTATAACCAGGTTCCGAAGCCTCAGTAGTCTGGGTGGCAGAAGTGGTGCTGTTGCTCAAGCCCTTGTTGAAATGGCGAGCTGGTGGATACGCGGCGGCGGCTGTTCCGGCCAATACAGCCAAAGAGAGAGTGGTGAAGTGCATGATGATGATGATCGGGGTTATCCGTCTAGAATTCTTCTTCGCAAATGAATGGCCCTTTCCTTTGCTTTGTCCTAGAATCTCCAGCCCTCAATGCTCCTCTCTATGCTCTTTTCCTAAGAGTTTGCTATGGACCCCAGAAAGCTTTGTGGTTTTCAAATTTGTGATGGACGTCTTGGGAGTGATGAGGCGGTTTGGTTGTGAGTGAGTGAGTGAGTGAGTGAGTGTGTGAAAGTCGGTCCCGCCAGTGTGTGGTATTCCTGCCTTCGAGGTAAAGAGTGACGGTAGAGTGAGTTGGAAACGAGAGAGAGAGAGAGAAAGTCTTTTGGTGAGAGAGTGACTTGGTAATGACTGTGTAGTGAGTCGATCAAGGAAGATCTTGAGTGTGTTATGTATGAAGATGGGGGAGGGGGGGGCGAGTAAAATCTTTCAGAGGCATACGCATGAGGGAGGGAGGGCTCGCTGAGGGAGATGAAGGGAAATGGTTAAATGGAAGAAGAGGGTTACAGGTTACACGACTTTTTTTTGAAAAAAATAAAGAGTGGAGCGCTTATTAGTGGAATTTAAATGAATTGAATGGAATTGAATTGATTACGGTTGGATTTGTAAATGATTATTTTATTATTTATTTATTTATTTGTTATTATTTATTTATGAATTGGAATTCATTGATTGTGATTAAAATGGGTGTAACATAGATAGATGAGATGAAGGGAGGGGTGTTTGTTGGGTTGGGTTGTTGGTTGGTTGATATTGATATTGATTTAATCGTATGGAGCCATTGGCATCAGAAGAATAACCAACCAACCTATCATAACCGGAATAGATTTAATTCTCAATTCTTATGCTCGATTCGGTTAGGATGTATTGCATTCACATTCATTGCATTATGCTTGAGAAGAAGGGGTTTTGGAAACAAACAGACATACGCATGGGTCTAAGGGACTCAAGAGTCAGGAGAGAGAGCGAGAGAGAAGAGGCTTTTTTCTTTTTTTGCTTTTGGCGGCTTTTTTTTCTTCCCCCCCTCCCCCTTTCACCAGTGGTGTGGTTAACCGCATGGATCTAATGCAGGTCCAGGCAGGTCGATCTATCTCGTCGTAACCAAGGCATGAGGACCTGGAGAGGGTAAAAAAAGCTTGGGGGATCTAGAGGTTGCGAGAGGCTGTGGTCTGTGGTCTGTGGTCTGTGGTCTGTGGTGGCTATTGTCTAGTGCGGTTTTGTCTAGTTTAGTAGGTAGGTAGCCGGCTGGGATGATGTTATGTTATGTTCGTTGCAGTGTACAGTGTGACTTTCTCCTCGTGTTTCCCTCCGTCCATCCGTTCTTTTTCTTGTAATCAAATTTAAGATCGATAGGGGGGAGTACAGTAGAGTGCGCATACATACGTACGCAAGAGAAGAAGTGCGTGGTGGAGGAGCATAAGATACTACCAGCGAGTGGAGTCCGTCTGAGATGATTAGGATGGACGACATGACCCACGATTATCACAAGTGCCCGACTTCTCAATGGTCAGAGGACCCCCTCCCCTCTCCCCCCCGGTCCAAGCAAACGCTGAAATGATATCCGTTTCATGGGATTCAGCTGGCGTGCGTGCTTGATTAATGATGTTGGTGAAACGGTATCATTTCCGCACGAACCAACCAACGGACGCTAGCTAGCGAGTCTGCAGATTATATTATCTACGGCTGATAATATATGCAGTAGCATAGCATAGCAGGCTCTTTGCTTGTTTGTCTATTTATTCCTCGTCTGCATGAAAGGGGCAGTGGGAGTTTTGAAGTCTTGAGGGGAGATGAGATGATGTTTATTCGCATAGGCCGAATTGCGCATTCCCATGCAACGACGAGCATATGGCCTCTTATATCGAATCAAATCGTCTTGATCTGTGTTCTTCGATTTGCCATATTCGTGTGTGAGCCACTCCTTCATGTAACGTTTCCTCTAGCTCGATGAAATCAATTCATGTGAAAAATGGCCGGCCTATGATTACGTCATACGGTGTGGGTGGGTGGTTTACACCCGTTGCAATATTATCCAAGCCTTCTCATCTCATTTCCTCCATGTCTATCGCAGCCACGTATTGTGATCCGATTGGAAAAGTGGTGTAGGCTATATTCAATATTCCTGCTCGGTTGCATGCCGGATGGCATTTAGATGTTGATTGGATGATGGAAAAGAAGCTTAGATAGAGATTATGCCTCGATCAAGCTTTAGTTAATGGACTATAAAAACAATTCAAGTTCTCTCTATCGGAAACTATTCAATGGCACCTTCATCCATCCAAATTCTTAGCGCGGCTAACAATCATACAACAGATTTATGAAACTGTGCCTGCACAAAACTAATCTCACACCACATTCACATTGATGAGCCCCGGAAACCTGACGTTGAAAAATCCAACCAGTCAGTCTGCTACTGCTTACTATATGTAGATGTGCAACATTCCATCTTCACGTGATGATAGATCCGTAGCGGAAAAAGGCGAAAGTTATGCAAGTATAAGTATAAGGATAAGCTTAACGCCGATCCCACTCATCCCTCATCCCCCGGAACGGACGAACGGGCTTATATTATCTCATGGGTTTCTTTCTCCATCCCATCCCATCCCCCTCGCAGCTTTCCCGAGGACAGATCCGAGGACGTAGAACAGACCCTCAAGCAGACCCTCAAAGATAGGGAGCCCGTCCCCGTTTCATCTCATCTAATCCATCCTCAGGCTTCATTTAACTTAATCATAAAAGAGGCCCCACCCCCTTCCGCCTTTGCCATTTCATTTCGCAAGCTTCGAATTCCTCCCGCTTTACTCCGATCCGATGTATTACAGAGTAGACGAACAGACAGGCAAGGTGGAAACTCAAGAGGCGTGATGGTGAAGATCGAGCGACTTATTCATATACTGTTCTGTTTTCGATAACTGGCTATGGCTATGGATGGGTTCATGCTTCGACTTCATCGTTTCATCAGATCCTTGTGATAGCGTGCGTCTATTTGGCGAGACGGGGACGAGGTGCCACGGTGGAAGGAAATGAAGCGCTTAGGCCTAGAGTGAAACGTCTAAAATAACAACTCGATATATAAATGATCAAGATCAAAATATCCTTCCATTCGGTCGGGAAGTAATCGGCATTAGGTTTAGGCTCGATGAGGATTAGTTAAAAGGTGGATATATATCAGAATGGATAACTTACATCTATCTTCCTCATTCATATTTATCCTTCCTTCCTTCCTGCTATATAAACCTCTTACTTACTAATCTGATCTCTTCAAATCCCAATCCGCAGCACGACAAGGCTAGTTAATATTACCCATCCAACAGATCCAACAGATCCATCCATCCACCAAGTGACAATTACATTACCTACACTACGTATAACCACAAAATAAACCCGATGAGCCAATCCTCCTATCTTTCTAACCTCACCTCTTCTTTATCATTAGCCCTCCTTCCTCCTTCCTTCCAAGAAAATATCTCATCTCCACTCCATTGATTCATATTTCCCCATCTGGTTACACACACACCCATCACAAAAGCTGACTAACCTTATCTAAAAAGATATCCATACTTAATTCATCTCATTCATCTCATTCATCTCGCTTCTTCTCTTAGCGCCTTGCATCCATTCATCCCATCCATCAATATCCAAAACGAAACGAGAAAGATCGAGAAAGCTCTCATCTTGCTCTTGAGGAAAACCTTCTACTACCTACCCCGCCAGTACATCAAACCTCCAAAGCTTGAGGTAGATGGGAGAAACGTGATCTGTTGATATGTATGGACTCGTCTCGTACAGAACTTTATAGTTGAAGTTGGAAGTTGGAAGTTGGGCTGTGAGATGCTGCGATAGTATTGGGGCGATTTGGTCTGAAGAGCAATAATGTTGAATTGAAATGAAATCTTGAACTAATTACCATGATTTGCTCATCTCCAAGCCAAGCGGAAAGGTCATTCCATATATCTTACTCTTCAATATCACTAGCATCATACAAATCTTCAGTCTCTCTCAACTTCTGCATAGTAGAAAACTCCATCAATAGTACCATGGAGTTTTTCCTTTGAGAAGTCAAAGGCAAATGAAAGATCATTCTTGACATGGTATGATCATGGTAAGATTGGATATCTTTATCTAAAAGAGGATAATCTAATGAATGAACGATAATTGCAGTTTGACCGCCCGCCATAACATCATTATATTGCGAAGCTTGGGAGAGTCGTTTCATGACTTTTCTCATGGTCATGACTTGACCATTTATTCTGCCATTCTTCTGACAAACATGGGAATCCTTCGAGATGATCTTTCCAAGATGAATGTGGATGAAAGAATTCCTTGTGGAAGTCCAAGCCATATTGATTCGAGTGTAAAGTCCAACCCGCTATACAATTGAAGCAACATCAGTACAATTGTAACCTGATCTCCTTCCATGCAAAACATTGCATTCCTCACCAAATCCCAACGTGGCCATATGCAAACCCGATATATGCTTGAATGATCTTCTTTACTCAGAGACCGGTTTGGAAGTACAAACGTTACTGAATGAACACTGAAACCTGGGTGTATCGTGCTCTTCCATACAGTGTTTTTGCCATGCTAACTCTCCGGGCAAACATCTGTACTATGCCATCTCGCAATCCTAGGCATATTCGTACAAGTTGATAAAGAAGGAGAATTAGAAACTTTCGATCGCCTGTAATACGCCATGATGAATTTTGACATGCGGCAACATTTCGACGTTCTTCCATTGCAATCAAGAACTCTGTATTTCGCGTAATTTTTGTGGAAATCCACCCTGTCACGGAGTGGCTCAGGATCTTTGGGGTATCGGTTAATCCATCCAGATAACTATGAAGAAGAGAAAGCATTCTAGATCGATGGAATGTTTTTATACTCTTTAGATCTAGTTCAAGCTCAGGTCATTATTCGCTTGTGGTATGTTTTGAGTCACGTGATATAATTAAAATCCTCTTGTTTCTGCTCCCGAAATTTTCAACTTCAAATTCTCTCCTCAAACAACCAATTTTTTCCCCCAAAATTATTCGTTTCCATCAAAGATAACCTTTAAATCCTATGCCCATCATGAATAAGGTTATCAAGGTAATACTCCATTCACATCTATCTCTAGATCAATAAAGAAACCACCCGTGAGCATAAAGTTATATATCCAAGATGCTAACTTATACAATCTCCATTTAGATCGAATACCTCGACTCTCCAAATCCCGCATAATATCCTCGAGTTTACTCGTTCTGCCTTCGCATCAAACTGGTACTTATAACGACTGGCAATTCAACAACCAGAAGTCAAAAGCACTGGTCGAGCTCGCAGCCAAGATAACCGAGGAGGGTCTTGTACAATGTAATCAACTTCTGGACGTCAAGGCTATTTCATTGGAAAAACGTATGGACATGCTGTGGCATCTTGCAACTGGAAGGCCAATTGACGATCAGGTACTTGAAGGAAAGAACATCGTTGTCCGTGGCCATGCGAGCAGAAAGTCAATCGATGAGGGTCGTAACAAAGTCGAAGATCTTTTGTCCCCTCGCGCCAAGAAGCAAAAGGTACAAGATCGGAAAAAGCATAAGCTGGTCCCGCAAGATCCAATTTTCGACTCGTCTCAAGCATGACGTAAAAAGGCTTAATGTCTATAGACTATTAGAAAGCCATATCTTGCTCTTTGCCCCAGGAACTTGGAAGCAAAGCTGTACCTCTGCCAGTACGAAACTCTCCAATAGTCTTGATGATACGATATTTTCAAAACAAACATCTCAATAAGTTAATCAAAGCCAATCAAATCGATTATAACACTTATTACCAACTTTCATACCTCATCTTTCTTCCAACTATTTAAGCGAACCCTACAGCAATCTATCGCGACTTTCTGTTTTTCTTCACTTTTCAACCTTACAACCCACAACTCATAAACAACAACTCATAACAACGATCATCATCCAATACAATAATTCAGCAACAATCTCTTCAAACAGTAAAGGCTAAGTAAAACGTCCTTGACCTAATCAGATTGAGAGTCTTCACGATAACTGTTTTGGGGTATGTATTTTTGTCTTTCAAGTTTGATATAATCCTAAATCTCGATAGATCGCCATATTTCGTTTTCATCACTTGATTTATCATTTCTAGATTCCTTGAAGGTTTAACAACCGGTATGTATTTGTGCTTTACAAGTTGTCAAGATAAATATTAACTTGGGGATCGAAATAGTCATCGTCATGAAGGGTAAAAAAGCACGACCTGGAATATCTCTTGAGAGAAATGTGGCATTTTACATCGACCACGAGTCCCAAAGTCATTGGTTGAACCAGATAAAGAAGATCGTGAAGAGGAGGCTGTAGGCCAATCCGAACCTATCTCTACCGCAGCTGAAACAATATCTTCGACATTCTGTCCCTTTGTAAACACAAAGCTACCATATCCAAAGTTCTGTCCCGTTCGCAGGATGAGGCCAGAGAAATGGTTGCGAATGCAGTACCAGTTCCTGTTGTGGTTACATTGAAGACGTCATCGCGCTTTGCTGGCCAGGTTATTAATGCGTGCTCATTGATGATCAATGGTAAACGAAAGAACGACGACGGAGCTCCACAGGATTCACCATCAGTTGTAGCTTGGGCAAACACATTTCTTCTGAAGGGTGTACGTGCAAATGATGCAAAGGACCTTATCGGACCTGCAGTTCACCTTCTTGATGATGACTTCAGAGATGAGGACCATGTTGCGGCCATCAAAGTTCTACAAACCACCCCGGTCAACAAATATGGAAAGGTATACCTACCATTGAAAGGATTCGCGGGATCAGGAAAAACAACCTTCATTGCTGCATGTGTCGCTGCACGTTTAGCCGGCTGCCCCGATACTCGTGTTCTCATCGTCGCTGTATCAAATTTTGCTGTGGATGTTATTATTGACAAGGTGAACATGTATCTCGATGAGTTTCGCTCGGATCCAATATACGGCGAAAACTTATCTGGGGTTAAGGCAATTCGATGTCACTCAGATGGTACTGAAATGCAATACATCATCTCATTGGCTGACGCTATTGGAAAGAAAAACAGGCCTGCTAATACCGACAATACATCTGATTCGTCAGATTCGGATGCTAGTTCCGACGATGGTGAAGGTGGTGCTTTAGCTGCAGTTTCAAATGATCAAAAAGTTACATCTGTTGATAGTCCATTCGGAGACAAGGAAGAATTGTCGGCATCCATTGTTAACGCAATCACCGAGAGTTCTCCCTCATACCAGAGCGAGTCAGAGAGTCATTTCGACGATGAATACGAAGATGGTGCGACCAAAGGCATAAAAGCTCGCAAGGCCAGAGAACTTGAAGAGGCCCGTCTGCAAACATATGAGGACTACAATAAGTCGGATGATAAAGCCAATCCTCTTTCTCTCAACGATTTATTAGGAACTAATAATACGTTGAAATTCTTTCACGCACCTGATGGTTTCAACAGAATCGTCTTGGATCATCCATATATCACCGACGGCATGCGCACAGATCTAGCCCTTGATGTTGTCAATAGCTTCAACCGCCAATTCTCAAATCCCTTGGAGAATGTGAAAGTCAAGGATCGCAGAGTAAAGGACATTGATTCATCAGCCATCAACAACGCTATCGTTTTCGGTGAAATGGAAAAGGATTATGGTGATTGGTCATCGGCATTTCACCGTGTCAGTTCTGGCACAGAAAAGCTCTGTCTAGAAGATCAATTCAAAGCCTCAACAAAAGCCCTACTGCGAGACTCGAAGTTGCAAGCTAAAGTCCTTGGCATGTCAATCAATGCTGCAACATTTTCATCAGCAAGAACACAAGAATTCGACATCGTTATTATTGATGAAAGCTCGCAGCTTGACCATGGGGGTATGCTCGTGTTACCGACGAACGTGCAATTTGACTCAGTTATCGCCGTCGGAGATAATAATCAATTGGGTCCAGTACTCGAATGTCGCGTTACCCATTGGGACCTTCATTCTTTGATGAGATCCAATCGAATATAAATATGAACCCCTTTCTCAATATCTTGGATAGTTTGGTTCAATCCAATTCAAAGGGTGCGGTCTTGTTTATGCAGAGAAGAAGCGCTCCTCTGATGTCAAAATTGGTCTCGCCAGTGTTCTATGGTGGTCGACTAAGAGATGCCCCATGCGCCAAGTTACCAAATGCACATCTTGGCACTCACGTGATGAAGATGGCTTTGAACGCTATATTTCCAGAGTCGCAGATGAACCGATACCCGTTTCTCTACGTGGAGGTATGTGGACACGATGAAATTGGAGATATAGTCATCGGATCATACTCAAACCTGGACTATACAGCTTTCGGAGTTACCTTGGCTGAAAAGTTCATTATCGATCATGGAATACACGGCAAAGATCTGACAATAGTTACCCACTACGCTGTCCAAACTCGTGTCTACGCATACGCATTCAGTCGTTTACATCAAGACTATCCTGAACTTAGTTTCAACGAAATTGAGCTTCATACAACCAATTCCCTGCAAGGATCCGATCGAACATATGAGATAGTTGACACTGTTCGAACCAGGGAACTAGGATTCACGGCTGATCACAGTCGAAACCCGGTATCTCTCACTAGAGCCAGAGATTACCCGATCGTCATTGGCAATCCGAGACAATTGAAGCATCCTAGAAAACCAGTAATCCAATTGCTGTTCGAAGAGGCTGGAGACCTGAACGCCATGGTTACCCTCAATAGGCACACCAAATCTTATATGATGGGGCACAAATACGTACAAGCCAGCCAGAATGTTGGGGAGGGAAGAGAACACCGAGATGATCAAAAATCCCGCTATTCCTACGGACGATGATTATACTGACATGGCCAATGCCGAAACTGAAGGACAGGGTGGCGATTCCACTTGGGGTACTGAAGAAGTTGACAACGCCTCAGGTCAAGGACAAGCTGGCGATTTCTCATGGGCCTAAACACAAACCAGCGAGGCTTCAACAGTTTCATTGCTACTGTAGAAGCGATCAGGCGGTAGAAATGGGTTGAAGATATTATATACATCTCGACTATTAATAGAGTACAAGGAATTCAGAAGGTGTTGTACAGTTTAGAGCAATATAAGAGCTATTTGAAGAAGGAATATATTGATGAATATTAATAGTGAAATCTGAGTCAAGAGCGCTCTTAGCTCAGTAATATATAGAGTCGCCTGCGCTAGGCGCGACGATACTATCAACCTTAAATCAACGTAACCCATTTTCTGTCACAGAAGGGGAAATGCAACATCCAACGAGAGGCCGAATATTTTGAACAGAATCGATTGAAAACAGAAGAAAATCAAATGTGTTGATATGGGAAAGGGCAAAGGCTTTATCTTGAAGATGTCTTGAAGAAGCACTCCGAATCTTTACCGCCTGGGTTTTGGGAAATCAATATCAAAATGTCGATTGCGAGAGCGAGAGCGAGAGCGACAGCTATGTGCATCCCATATCAGCTCAACCACCATCATGCTTCACCCTCCCCCCCATTTCATCATCATCTCACCTCGAAACCCAGCAATATCAATGATGCCATATCAACTATATAAGACAAAGTTGCCATCACAAGTTCATAGGCACTCGGCACATCACATGCAAGAATTACGTGCTCTCTCACAAAGCCTCGTGATTCGTCGGAAATCGGCGGAGCTTTGCATCCCTTGACAACGTATGGCTGATCTCTTATCTGCTATTTTTAGTGAGCTTTGAAATCAAATATTGCATGCACGTTTAATGCGCTTTTTCCGACAATCCGTGTAAAAACAGATCAAACTTGAAGGGATTGGGAGAGTAAATGTGCTAACGCCGGATGTTGGTCTCCTATTCCACAGATCCCATTTGAAACATTCATTACGCCATTCCCGTTAAACCGATAACCTTATAAGAATGCGGGGTTTATGGAAAATGCTTTGAAATCATACTGAATTACTAATACGCAAACATTAGTTCATGATGTTGAGAAGGAAAAGAGTACTTGTACTTGCAATTTCCAAAGTTCAGTAGAATAAATATCCACAACCGCAATAGACTTGAGGCCATCATCAAACCTACTTATTAGCTGAACATATAAAAATATCAATACAAATCGCCGTCACAATGTCCACCACACTCACCGAACAAGCTCACCCTGAGCATATCACCAAGCTCGAAACTAATCTCACCACACCTCATGATATTCAAACAGTCTTAAACTATTACCTCGACCCAGAAGATGGCAGCCCACCAAAGCCCACCTACATGAACAAGCCCAACACGTATGAACGCCCTGTACACCCTGTTAACGTTACTGTACACGATATTCGCGGCTCGGAAGATCAATATACACTGGATACCACCGGCTTCCAGGTTGTGAACCATGCCAGCCAGGAGAAGGATTTCGAGGATGAGGAAAGGATCAAGAGTATTTATTACAAGGAGACGGAAGAATTGTTGAAAAGAGAGTCAGTAGTAGTAGTCCATGGCCTTTCTGCTCACGTACAATGCTTGGAAATGTACTCACAAACAAATAGAACCGGGGCTTCCAAAATCTTCATCTTCGATCACACAATACGTCGTGAACCTATCGACAAGAGAGAATCAAAACCCGCCTCTACAGATGCAGTCGACAAGAACCCCGCTCCCGTTACCCGGCGTGGCCCCGTCCAACGCGTTCACATCGATCAATCCTATAGCGCCAGCCCCCACCGCGTAACACATCATCTTCCCGATGAAGCCGAGAAACTTCTCAAAGGAAGATTCCAAATCATCAATGTCTGGCGACCAATCAAGACAATTCTCAAAGATCCCCTCGGTGTCGCCGATGCGAATTCGGTTGACGACAAAGATCTTGTTCCCATCAAGCTGATTTATCCCGATCGTGAGGGAGAGACTTACGCTGTTCGCCATGCTCCGGGCCACAAGTGGAATTACTTGTATAAGCAGAGGCCTGAAGAGGTACTTCTAATTAAGTGTTTTGATAGCAAGACTGATGGAAGAGCGAGACGTGTCCCGCATAGTGCGTTTGTGAATCCGGAACATGAGGGAGAGCCGGCGAGAGAGAGTATCGAGGTTAGGGCGTTGGTTTTTTATGAAGATGATACAGAGTAGAGGTCTTGTTGAATTCTGCTTGCGAATGAATATATGCATATGAGAACAGTGGAAGAAAGAAAGAACGAAAGGATACTGTACCTCTAAATTGAACAAGCATCTTGCCTATGAAGAGCATGCTGGAATGGTTGGTCGTTATGTACACAAGCACTTTGATTTAAAGCAACTCTGATTGATATAAGTTGACGAATGGAGCTGCAATATGTAGTTGTGTTTGTTATGCTGACTAATCTTCTTATCATGAGCATGTGACTTTGATGAATGACTATGTATAACAAATGCTTCTTCTCTATGATTTCTGCGATTCCACGACTTGCAATAAATAGATGCCAAACAAGCAACATACAGAGATTCAATCTTTGGATAGAAAGAATGACTGCCAGCTTCGATGAGGTTAGCAAGCAAGATTGCTAATGGAGGGCTCGAAAACCTTGAAGATGGATGTCATTCTCATAGAAACTCAAGACGTCTTTGATTGTGAGCTGCCTTTAAGCGTTTCAAGTGATCCCGTCGTTTTTCTTCAATGAACCTTTTAGTGTCTTGTATACGCTTTATTTCTATTACATTTAGTTGACGTAATAAGAGAAATAGCAGCTCATCGCATACTAGGTCACTCTCTTGTCCATCAAACATATCTCATTTTCCGAATCAGGACAAACAAAGTGTCATAACATATGACTAGTGCTCATATGACCTATTGCTCTAAGCGTACTGTCTCATAGTACAACTATTGTAGATAGGTAGTAGCTGGTTCATATTCAGGTTAGTCGCACTCGAACACAAAGCTTCCTCAGCTGCACATAACTTGAACTCTAGTGGGCTCTCTGGAATATCTGAGAGATCACAAGTGGCATGGGTGCAAGTATCAACCTACGAGAGAATGGGAGAGAATTGAACAATCGGAGATACAGTGGAGATTTTGAAGTTATGAGCTAAGAGTGTCACAGGAGCCTTCGGGCATATGGGTACTGTGCCCATAATGACCTGCGCCTGTGGTAATTATACAGGCCAAAATATCTCTCCTCCAGAGCCTCGTCACTTGATATGAGCCGGTACCCAATGGAGTTATTCTTATCCGTGAAAAGAGTCACAATAAGCATAAAGGGTAATACATCGACAGGAAAAGAAAACACAGAATAATAATAAACAATCAAACGCCTCAAAATCTCACCTAGCTAGTTAGTCATCGATACCAAGCGGCAGCTGAAACGGGCGAGGGCAGAAATCCTTTCTATTCGCCATAAGCACAAATCATCTCTTTTGATGATCATACTTGCATATTCTGTGAATCTCCTATTCCGTTTATATTATTGACTGGCTTCATCATGACTATAACACTTTCTGGTCTCTCGAGATTCAGGAAGTCAATTGTATGGCAGACTGCCGGACATCATGCAGTTAGCAACACCCCGCATCCGCGCATCATACCAATACTTACTTTCCATCAAGTATATCTGTAAGAATATGTCACTTCGCATGGAATACAGCCACATTCATCGCTTACCCGCAGGTTCAATGCCGATAATGGATTCCAGCAGAGTGGTCCATGTACGAGGAGGCTCAGGGCATGGAATTTTGCGCCTAAATCGTCGATCATTCCGTGGCTCGCGTTTGTAAACGGAATTTACCCATTTAAATTGCTAATCACACGATTGGTGTTGAAGTCTAGGCTTCTGAAAGACCCATCATGGTGCAGATAGCCGTGAGGATCTTCGTTAAACGGACAACAAAGTCTGAAATTTTTCAGTATTTCAACGGAAAAAAGCATGCGATAAAGCAAACAATACTCGCCGTCTTTTCCTAATCTGCTCTCTATATAACAATAAGATGCAAATCCTACGGGTTGCTACCTAAGCCGACGGAATCGTACCAAGGCGAGGCGGTAGGCGAGATAGTCGATGTTGATTCGTTTTTCATGGGATAGCTCCATCACGGCATCTGCGATATCTAAAGCCTCGCCGGCAACGTACATCTTATAGATATTATCCAGCCGTTTCGCATGTGAATTGCGGAGCTTTTACTCCTAGATTGTTGGCTTTCAGGATATATATTACCCGTCTTGCCCACATCTACGAATTTTTTTCTTCAAAGTCCTCCATCTCAACTCATTCGAAAGCATCCATCAATCAACTGAATCTGTGAGTTGTCAGTTTTCTCACCACACTCCCCCACCATTAACTCTATTAAGATGTTGCGTCCTGTAGAGGTTTTTCTTTCTTTGAGCCTCTATAGTGTTTCATTATCATTGAAAGCTACCTTGATAGATGATTACTAACCCCTTGATGTTGCAGTCAATCCTTCAACTACAAGTCATAACAAACTCAAAAACTGCATCATGTCTGAAAACAAGATGACAAAGGAGGATTCATCTCGAATCCAATCCTCTCAAGTATGTTTCATCTCCCATCTATTTTCTCTTTATATTCTGTCCTCACTGTATTATACTAGCATGGCAATGTAAACTAATACAACGTTGCAACAGGCAAAGGGTGGCAACGATATGAGCTCTACTGGATTTGCTGCCAGAGCCCAAGCTGCTGGCGATCGCGCCGACAATGCTAGCAGTGATAAAGCAACTCAAGGCTCTGGCTCTGACTCTGGCTCTGCTGGAAACTCAGGCAAAGCCAACGCAAGCAACAAGTAGATTGGGATGAGCATGACAATCATGCTTGTTCCTTCGTTGGATTGGATGATAGTCACTTTTTTCTAGCAAGGAATACGAATTAAGTAAGATGTGGATGAGTCGGATAGGTGGTTGAAAGCTATTGAACTCGAGCTCTTGGCAGTTCAATTGAGAAAACAATGCCACTCTATATTTGCCTTTACATCTATTCTCATATTTGAAAGTGATTAGATGTTTCCAAAACGTGTTGCTATATTCAAAATGGTCTTCTCTTTCTAGCATGGATTAAGCTGATCCTCTACTAATATCTCCATGTTTCCTTGGTTTGCGCCCCTGATATATACTCATCTCTATTGTAAGGCGGAAAATCTTGGCAGCATGACATTGTATGGAGAGAGGACATAAGAATGTGACTTCCACACCGTCGTCTATCATCAAGGTACGTACGGATTCGTACGAATCCCTCATCCTGCATGAGCGCAAGATCAGCAGTATTAGAAAAGCTACTTAGCAATAGCAATGTTTATATTCATGGCATTGCCAAATGTATATATATAATCGAAGATTCGTAAGCTCGGCACCCACAAGTCGGTTTTCAATGCTGTCGGCGATTATATGCATGATGATTGTAGATGAAGATAATAGAGCTGGAGTCGAAAATTCCATTGACGTCTAATAAGATCATTACGGGCTAGCGGCCGTGTGGTCTAGATCCATAAACCTCTTTACACTCATCACACATATTAATATCTTTCCCTTTTAAATCTGTTTTTTGACTCTTTCTTCTTCTTCTTCTTCTTCTCTTTTTTTAATCTACCAATACAGATTTGTGGCAGTCACGTAGACAATGGGTTTCTTAAGTCGAGATGTTTAAGGTTAAAGAATGAAGTTGCCCTTTAAGAAACAATTTATATTCTTAGAAGCAACGATACTCTATATATGCAAATTAGCGTCATTTTCTCTATCGAAATCTCAATTTTTTTAGTTTCGAATTTGAAATAAAGTTATATTAATTACTTTTAAACTAATTCAAAAATCTATTGGACAGTCTTTTTCTTATATTAGTTATTTTCTTACCTTTTTGCTTTTTTTGATATTTAAAGATTTCAGTTAATTCCGGCCCTTGCCGTTGATACTGTGACGCTGAGCTCAATGAAGAAGGTCAATAGGAATCCTTAGAATTAACTATTGAAGAGCTATAAGGGCTCTCAGGAGTCTATATGGCTATTCTACAATTGAGCTAGCTATCGCTGACAATCGGAGGCAACGCATCCGGAATATGCGGAGAAACTATGGGCATTGAGTGGGAGGATTGTGAGGGGGGGGATTTGATCTCTCCGTCAATCTTTTTTTTCTTCTCCAAGTGAAAGAAATACCCTTTGATCTGTTGAGTTCAGCTGCTCTTACAACCTCATGAATGATAATGAATGATGGATATCGAGAAATCAAATTATAGTAAGTGGCTTGTTGGGCCGGGAAACATTGAGTGCATGCAGTAAGTAGGCAGGCATCTGATGTGACGCAAAATGCGTTACACGTTGTAAGGTTAGAATAAGATTTATAGTTATAGAATCGCCGCGCCTAGCGCGGGCGACTCTATAATATTGCGGGCGAAGAATAGAACTTCGCTATATTCAGTCTTATATTCTTCAATACCTCCTATATTGCTATAACTGTATAATCATCATCATCATTATCTTCATCATGTTTTTCTTTCCCCCTTCCTTTCTTCTTTCCTCATTCACCACTCACTCAATAAGGTTATCACCATCCATCTGTCCGTCCATATATACGAGTTGTTATTAATAGTGTCAACCCAAATAGGTTTGTGATAATGTAGAGTGATATGTACTTAAAAAGTTCGGTTTTTATGTATGTGATTTATGAGGAAGATATACTTACAAGTATTCGAGTACTCGAGTATATATATATATATATATCATCTCTCTCTACTCAAGCTCTGTAATAAATAATTACCGTGCAATTTCACGAATATCATCATCATGATCCCTTCCTATATAACAAGCATTATATATGTCCACTACTATAGCACAACGTATAATATAGACATCATTACACTTTAATCTCTCCCAACGGCATTCGATCGAGGTTTCAATCTCAAAGTTTATCTTATCTTGCGCTGTCATTCTACAAGTAAGTTTGCGGAAAGCTTGAAAGTTTGAGAGATGTCTGGGGGGTTTTTTTTCTTTTGCTTCATTTTTTAGATTGATGCAAATCTTAACATCTACCAGATCGAGAAACTAACTTTCCAATTCGTTTTGGTTTTAAAGTTGTTCTGATGCAGTAGGTTAGTTACCTGGTGCAGTTATTGATAGATGATAGGTCGTCATGAAGTCAAGTGAATCGAAGTTCTAAACTCAAAATTTCACAAATGTAACCTTCCTTACGGAGTACAGAGTTATCCTTCATGGGGGTCCTCAATTCGTGGTGTTGGGTCCACATCACCATCATCATCAGTCAGATTACACTACCGTCCTTCCTTCCAGCGAGTAACCGCTTATCTCCTGATCGCGATTCTCTTCCTTGGGACGTGATGAAAAGTCGTACGTGCTGATACAAGTAAGCGAGCCCCTGCTTCAAATTTAGCCGTGATTGTTGTGTTGGGATCGGGGCTGGTCACATGCTCTTGTGTTCGTGGGGTCGCGTATGATGATGTGGTTGTTGTGAGATGGGGCGGTGGGAAAGTCATGCGAGGTGATAATGCAGCGGGATGTTTTTGTGATTGATCAGATACTGTCGTGCGAGGGGCTGATTGGTATTTGGTGCGGGCATCGCTATGTGAAGATAGTTGTGGAGGGGAGGGGAGAGAAGAGAGAGGAAGGAGCTCCGAAAACGATATGGGAAAGAGAGAAGCTTGAGCGATGAGTGGGTGAGAGTGTTTTCTGGGCGCCACGTCCAAGTCGTACATGTTGAAGATATCATATCCCAGGAGTTGATCTTGATGGAGTGGGGAGTCCCCGAGGGAGCTCAGTCTCCACCTACCCACCACCTATCATCTATGCTTGTCAATGCCGTGAGGTTGCTCGTCTTTTTCTGGACTATTGATTCATATATCAACAGTATCATCGTGTCGGTGCCTTTTGTGAAAGATCGACACTCGTCACCCACAAGACTGTAAAACCCCTTTGCCGTCGGGCTTCGAGACAAGTACGGTAAGAAGTTCTGGTGCAGCTGAATATATCGATTTGCCTAGGCGTGCATTTCACATCCATGACGTCCGTCCATTGAATGAGAATCAGGCCGAAAATGTAATAGAGATCCTCTCCGCGTCGTTGTTATCATGATATAGTAGCACCCAGGATGCAGGTATGAGTTGTCAAAGAACAGTCAAATTAATTGGGCATATATCTATCAAGCCGTGATGTAAACGTGATGTAAACGTGATGCCTTTCTGTTCTCGAAAAGTCCTGCTTGAAGGTGAGCTCGGACCTTCAAGCTAGTAGTCAACTTCACATTCCTAGGTTTCCTTCCATTTCGAAACAGGGCACCAACTATTAGCTACAGGCTTACGTTTACCTCATCATGTTGTGTAGCGGCGCTCGGGTAATTCTCATCATCGACATCAAAAACGTTTGAGACGAACAGTTGGATGTTGCATTGAAGATATTTGATGGGAATCCAAGCCAGTCGGAAGGAAGTCCTGGAGTTGAGCGGAAGGTAACCATGAAGCAGTAGCTCATCCCGATGAACCAACCAACCATTATTGTTCTGACCCGAACCCATGCCATGCCGTAACTGGATGGAGGGGGAAAGAGTTGGCCTTTTTAAACGGTGCCGAAAAGAATATTGGGAACGTGCGCAGGTCCAAAAATTGAAAGCATGGAGGCTGCATGAACGCTGTGAGTCAGCATAGGGGACCCTGGAATTGTCTCACAAACCCTGGAGGAGTCCCAAGCTTGCACCGGTCAAAAGGGTCTTGGCTATTTAAAGAGGGTAATACGAAAAAGTATCGAGCCCAGCCAAGGGCGATCGAATTTCCAGTTGCCTCGGGTTCGGCGAGGTTATGTTGGACTTCCTTTTGTCCCACGCATGTGGTTAATCAATCGAGGAGAAGGAAAAGCAGCATACAACCGACTCGCATCGAGAGTAAAAGAGGAGTTCGGATAGAATTACCAAATCGATCGATCTATTTGCTTCCAACATGCTGTGCCAGTAAGCACCACACCACACCTGGCTTTTGGGCAGGTATACGTCCGACCTCTCGATTATCGTGAGGCTGGCATTGTTACTACGAAAAGTTGAGCCGTGAATCCGTCCAGCCAAGGAGATTGCTCCGCTCAGCTGCTACAACCCCAATGTACATGTAGCATACGTGAGGTAGGTAGGGACCGCGGATGGTGCATTCCATGCTTGAAAACTGTGGCCGGCTGGTAGCTGAGGATGGGAAAGGAGTTTGACGAAGGAAGAAGAGGGTTCGAAATGGCTTTTCTGCTCCTTGTTGTCCTGTTGTACCTTATCCTACACCACATGAAAAGCTCCACCACGCCCATCTCTTCTCGTTTCCAGCGATCAGGAAAGGTGATGATATCCCTGGTTCTCGAACCGTGTCGGTCCACATCGAGAGAAATAACCATAATTCTTTCATACATTGGGTAAAGTTAGTCACCGATACTTCGCCCTATAAACCTTATTACACATGGTCGTAAATATGAAACGATGTGCACTTACGAGCAGCGAACGCGAATGCGCCAGCGCCGTGATAACCTAGCCTTGGTTGAAATTGGCATTACCAAACAGGATCCTTAGAAGAAGCACATGCGATTTTCAATATCACGCGATGTGGCCAATGGAGAACCTGGTCCTCTGTGAAGGCGGTTCAGTTAACCTTACCCCCTTGCTCGTTCGAGGAGCGAGCATGAGAAAGATAACGTCTCTCGTTCAGAAATGGGATTCAGAACGTACATCCAAATGGTAGATATTTGGTTGGGTTCGTATATGGTTCATAGGTTGGCTGAAGCGGCCTATTGCAAGCAACCTTTACACCAATTGAATGATCAAATGGCAAAAGAATATATTTTGATTGATTCCTTTCAGTATCATATCATATCATTTCATTCCAACCCGAGGAATGCCTGTGGTAGTTCGCTCTCTCGCGCCGGCAAGTCTTATTCATTATCATTACCCGACCTGACCCCCTTAACCCCTAACCGCTCCCAAACCCACTCCAACCAAACAGGCACTGTTCTTTTCTTGGCGTGTGCAGCCGTTTACTAGAGTCGTTTGTTACACCATTGTCAATCTCACGAGTTAGGCCAGGCTGGCCAACCGCCCCGCCCTTGCATATTAGATTAACGTTAATTGCATATCTCCCCTTCCCTAGAACCGTTTCGAACAAGAGGCAAGAGATAGCGACAAGGCCTAGCTTGGAGTTGTTGGGCTAAGGAAATGGAAAAGCAAAAGAAGTCCAAACCGGGCCATGACCAATGATAGAAACCTTGTTCCTTTATGATTCCTGCTACCTAGCAACGGGCGAGCGAATGAAGCAATCCATACTTGATCTCCGATTTTAAAGTTTGGTCGAGCAAACGATCAAGAGTTCTTTTTGGGGAAATGGCCATCGGGACTCCTGTTGTTCTAGAAAGGAAGGATGACGATCATTCATTATACGAAGTTCATCACGGAGGGTATATATATACACATACTGTATATACACAGATATCACGATATCCTCCCGCGGACGGATGAACAGAAGAGAAGCGAAGAAGAAAGATTCAATACAAAATCGAATGAAAACGAAAAGGGAAAAGGGATAACTGCAATTTCAGTGCTCATTATCATTGTCGCTCCTCCTCCATTTCCCGTAAAGTTTATGTATCAGAATCATCTCGTCACCACAAAAAGAATCTTGCAAACCCCCCTCCCCCTCCCAATCATCCACCATAATTCTAAATCCGGGGATCCATCCATGGCCAGGGGTGAGAGACATGAGGAGTACAATTTGAAGAGCCATGCAGGTCGGTCGGTCGGTCGGTTGGCCTTTAATCTAATAATATAAGGGAGAGAGGGAGAGAGGGAGAGGCGGAAGAGGGCGAGGAAGAGGAAGAGGGGAGCAGAAAGAGCGAGGAGGTTCTTAGCTGTAGATAGTATAGTCTCCTTTTTGCGACATCCACTACCACCAAGCCACCACGCATATCAAAAACAACTTGACATCCCTTTTCTCCATTGAGTGCGACTGCTACTACCGTTACCACCGTGCCGTTGCGACCACCGCAGCAACATACAGTTCATATCTGCATCCCACGAACTCCATCACA
Source organism: Monilinia vaccinii-corymbosi (assembly GCA_017357885.1). Classification (NCBI taxonomy): domain Eukaryota; kingdom Fungi; phylum Ascomycota; class Leotiomycetes; order Helotiales; family Sclerotiniaceae; genus Monilinia; species Monilinia vaccinii-corymbosi. The sequence goes on along the minus strand of CP063406.1, from coordinate 5,017,396 downwards.
TACCGCCACCCATCCAATCCAACCCACGAAATCGTGACATCTCCAAAGATCCCTTGTACCTTGTTCCACGGTCCCAAAGGACCTTCTTCTTTCATAACTTGCGCTTCATCACATCTGCCTATCATAACTCTTGCAGTGCCAAAGTCCGGAGAGGCCATAAATGGTCTCCCACTCCACGATACCTTCTTTGGCTTTTCCCTCCTTGGTTTGATTTGATTTGACCTCATTTCATTTTCATGCTAATTTCATTTTCATTCGATGCCATTTCCTGTTTCGCCGCCAAATTCATTTCCAAGCCTTTGGAGCCATCAAGGAAGAAATCATCCGAGACCTTAACTCTTCTCTTCTCTTCTCGTCTCGCCTCCTCTCCTCCTCCCTCTGCTCTCCCAAGTCAGCTCAGCTCTGAAAGATCTCCATATCTCTACATCTCGTCGAGGGTGCTGCTGCCGATACACCGAATGCTTGAGAGTTGGCCTGTCGAACGGATGCGTGCCTAGCCTCCCGACTATCCCATTCCATCCTATCCCGACTTCCGACTTCAATTAAGATCTTCCTCTTTCTCCCCTCACGTCACAAGGTTTACTCCAATCCAGGGCCCAAGATCATTAATACACCTCTCTCCCCTTGACGATTTCGCGATACAACAGAACAAAAAGGAAACCTACGACAAAAAGCATCTTTCTTCCTGTTCTTTCTTTCTTCGAGTTATTGCTAAGTGATTGGATTGCCAGTGGTAAGAAAAAAAGACAAAATAAAATCACATCAACGCTTCCGGCTGGTGAATCTCTCCCGAGACCAAGGTTCAGCCAATTTTGGTATGCACTCTTTCTTCCATTCATCCCAGTCAAGCTTCAAATCATGGCATTCCATACCCCCTTCTCCCCATTCCTCATTCCTCATTCCTCACCACTAATCAAAACAACAATGCTTGATCTTTTATCTACCTAAAGCATTTTTGGCTAATCTCCACTATCATTTACCAGATTCTCTTTACGGTGCGACGCATACAGCAATCGTTTCAGAGGAAAAGCTTTGGGGAAAACAAGTTCAAAGTAATCAAGCAATCATTCCGATTGGTTGATTGACAGGAGTCACAACAATCACCAACGACACTACCAAATCGCCAACTTGTTGGATCCTATCGAACCGAAGCATAGGAATTTAAACTTTGGTCTTGGGATACTCGATATATTACGGTTGGGCAGAGGAAAGGAAAGAAACCATCCCTCCCTCTCTCCCTCCCGATAGGAAAACACCCATGATATCTTCGAGGGGTGGCCCATCATGGTGAATTCAAAGGAGTCTGAGCATTCAAAACGAACGAGCGCACAGGTAGCACCTCTTACCATACACAAGGGTCGATCGCGTGGCAATAGCAACGCATCCTTATCGAAGCATAAAAGGAATACTTCATCCAAAAGTAGCAACCAAACAGCTTCTGCTAGAAGTCAATCTCAAATAACACCTCCTACCACCCCCAATGGTTCCCAGGAGAACTTGAATCAGATGGAACCTCCTTCCCCTATATTTTCCAGCTTCCTCAGGGCCTTCTATCCTTTTCACCCGACGTGCTCGGTTTCGGAGTCGACGGTCACGCTTCCATTAAAGGTTGGAGATGTCGTCCTAGTACACTCGATACACACCAATGGCTGGGCAGATGGCACACTACTTACGTCTGGCGCGCGCGGTTGGTTGCCCACTAACTATTGCGAGCCCTACGAGCCAGATGCTCTAAGAAATCTACTAAAGGCATTACTAAATTTTTGGGATCTTTTGCGGAGTGGCTTAACTACAGATAGCGAAATATTTGGGAACCAACACTTCATGAGAGGGATTATTGCTGGTGTTAGATATTTGTTGGTATGTCATCTCTGGTGTCTGTTCTTCGGATGTTTGCTAACATGAAAAACAGGAAAAATCGGATTGCCTCACTCGTGAATCACCGATTGTACAGAACAATGATAACCTTCGAAAGAATAGAAAAGCTCTCTTATCGGACCTGTCGGTATTGGTCAAGACAGCCAAGCAACTACAAGACTATGGTGTTGCTCAACGAGAGGCATTTGATGCGGTTAGCATCAATGATGTTGTCGATGAGATGATCTTGAAGGCTTTCAAAATTGTTGTGAGGGGTATCAGATTCTTGGATAACTTGGATGAGAATGCGAAATTACGACAGCCCCTTAATAAAGTCATGGCAGCCGTTGCTGAGGAGTCAAATGTTCCACCTACTCCACCAGCGGACTCGACGTCATTTGGCGGGACACCGCATACAGACCCTGCATGCGACACGGAATCGCACAGGAGTAGTTCGGCAAGCGGCCCTTCTAGTTCTCTGCGATCCAACGACCAAAGCAAACCACAGTCTTACAGACGGATATCGACTGTACACTCAGCTGTAACGTCGCGTCCATTATCCATTCCTTCAAAACTGGCAAAAAGAGCTTCCGTATCTCACCGTGTTTCGTTTATAGCATCCGTACCCGCCGAACATTGTCAAAACCTCGTTTCCGAGAGATTAACTTCTAGTCATGATACCTTTCTCTCGTATCTGGGTTCATTCATCGGACGACTTCATCTTCAAAGTCAGTCTGCACAAGATTTACTCACAACAGTTAGGCAATCGGTGACTGCCGGTCAGGGGTTACTCATTGTAGTTGAGGCAGTATGCGCCCATGACAGCCAGAGTGCTGAATTCTTGAACAACGCCCGGGATGTAATGTATGACAGGATCAATAAATTAGCGTTGGCAGCTCGGGATATCATTAGTATCACTGGTATTGATGAAGATGATGTTGTGATGGCTCAACAAAATGGGGGATTACTTATGGCGGCTACGGGATGCGTCAAAGCCGCTGGAGAAGTTGTCGCAAAGACAAAGTTTGTGATTGAGCGAATTGGTGACTTTGAATTTGAAGAAGGCGAAGGCCTTGGAATTAATGTTGCCTCGATAGGGGTCATACCCCAACAAGTTGAAACGGCACAGGAAGGTGAAGATGTTGATGATGCAGCCGAACAACCTTCAACGCGTCTTCCTCCACCACCACTCGTCATTCCAAATGGTTGTGAGAAGCCATTACCAGAAATACCTACCGCTTCTACGCCAACGACAGAAACCAACAACCGAATGTCAAACGCCTCTGTTCTACCTCCACTGCCAAAAATGAGCAGTCCTCTACTGAGCCAAGAGGATTATAGTCCTTCTGATCGTGCTTCAACAAGCGATGGCGAATTTCAATCATCCAGATCAGGCAGTATCGCAGTTTCTAGTACAGGTACGAGCAGTACTCACATGCGCGATTCAGAGATGAGTGTGGTCTCGCAAACGTCTACTAGGGCGACTACTCCGGACATCACATCTCATGAACCAAGGAATCAACCATCTTTGTCAAGTATCGGCGCGTGCGAAAATCATTCGGCTTTTGCTGATGATCCATACGACCTGGAATCGAAAATGCTTGAGAAGACTTATGCTCACGAATTGCTCCATAACAAAGAGGGACAGATCACTGGCGGTTCGCTTTCAGCCTTGGTTGAACGACTTACTACACACGACTCAACTCCCGATTCGATGTTTGTTTCGACTTTCTATCTTACCTTTAGATCATTCACATCTCCCGTTGAGCTTGCCACGGCTCTGGTTGATCGTTTCGAGTATGCGGGCGAGAGCCCACATATTGCAGGACCGGTAAGGTTGAGAGTTTATAATGTATTCAAAGGTTGGCTTGAATCTCATTGGAGAAATGCCTCGGACTATGATGCATTGTCTATCATCGAACCCTTTGCGAATGATAAACTCAGAGCCGCCCTTCCAGCCGCTGGCAAACGACTTTATGAGTTGGCTCAAAGGGTATCTTCTACAGACCAACCTTTAGTTCCCAGACTCGTATCTTCCATCGGAAAGACTAGCACATCCCTTGGCCAATACGTGCCAGCAGATGTACCTATTCCTTCTATCGTTGTAACCAAAGGCCAAGCGGCAGTTTTAAAGAATTGGAAGATGGGTGGAAGCAATCCAACCATCATCGAGTTTGACCCAATTGAATTGGCCCGTCAATTGACTATTAAGGAGATGAATATCTTCTCCTCCATTACACCGGACGAGCTTCTTGGGGCCGCATGGACCAAGGCCAGAAAAGGTGGTCCAAATGCAGTAAATGTTATCGCCATGTCCACATTGTCAACGGATCTTTCTAATCTCGTTGCGGACACAATCTTGCAGTTTGACGATGTCAAGAAGAGAGCAATCATCATCAAGCACTGGATCAAGATTGCGAACGAATGTCTCAAGCTTAACAACTATGACACTTTGATGGCTATCATTTGCTCACTCAACTCATCCACCATCTCCAGGTTGAAGAAGACATGGGATTTGGTTTCCCAAAGACGAAAGGACCTTCTCAAGAGCTTGCAAGATATTGTTGAGCCCGAGAGGAATTATGCAGTCCTCCGACGTAGACTTCATGATCACGTTCCTCCATGCCTTCCATTTGTTGGCACCTACCTCACAGATTTGACATTCGTTGATGCTGGTAACCCACCAGTGAAGCAATTGCCTGATGGAACGTCTGTCATCAACTTTGACAAGCATACTAGAATCGCTAAAATTATTGGCGAGCTACAAAGATTCCAAGTCCCTTATCGTCTGGCAGAAGTTCCAGAACTTCAAGAGTGGATTCAGGCTCAAATCGCCCGAGTCAAATCTGCCTCGGAAACTGAGAACGTTCAGCAGTACTATCGGAAGTCTTTGCTATTGGAGCCACGCGATACCATACCTACAAAACCCAGCCCTGTGGACTCGGCAGTTTCCGTCGGCTCTTCTTCACATGGAAAAGATATACTCGATCTCTTTGGGTGGGCTTCTTTATCAAAGGATAAAGCACAAGCGCCCATCTAGACACCCCTCACTATTGTTTTTGCACTTTCTCAATCGCACTTACTCCGGATTCGGAATACATTATACACACATCATCATAAGATTCAGTTGATTTGATACCCCCCACTTTGAATAGCGTTTTAGCGAATGATCTTTTCACGCTCGGAGTTTTATACGGCGTTCTCGAAGGCATGATTATCCCATGAGATGACTGCCATTCTAATTTCTTTACGCCACACTTTTTTTTTACTCTTTTTTTTTTTTTTTTACATACTTTGAATACCATCACATTTGGGTATCAAGATTCGGCCTAGGGAAGGATAAAGGCTTTTTTATACTCATCATTGTATAGCGGTCGATCAAGAATTGTACATCATATCTTTTCAAGTTTCTTTTCCTCTTTTTTTCTCTTCTACCTTGTATTATTTTTTGATACCTGCATCCGAGATGGGATTGCAGTGAAGGTTTATTCTGGTCTGCCTGGTATGGCTGGTAGAGATTGTGAATGGAGTTGAGGGGAACAGAAAAGCATGTATTTTTGGTATGGGATATCACTAAATGCATTGCGAATATTGATTAGGGAGGGGATGCCCAGAATTGTTTGCATGACACGAAAAGCAATTGGTATGGGGATGAACTCACGCTCTAGTCATTCTTCATTCACACTCTGGTTTTGGTCATTTGACCAGTGGAGTGGAGTGTATGGAATGAATGAGGTGGTTGTACGTTGCTTGGTGGGGTCGCGTGGGATTTGAGGGCTGTCTTGAGGGAGAGTAGGGATCATCAATGAGATGAAGGGAAGGGAAGGGAAGGGAAGGAAAGAAAGGCAGGGGTGTACAAGTTCTTAGATGAGATGAGGTATATGAGTATGATTAGATGAGGTTGAGGATTGAATGGACCGGACCATAGCTAGATACCAAAAAAACCAGGCAGGGAGGAAAAGGGAATTAGGAAGGCTTATGAAGATTATGACCAACAAATATATCCTCGTTCTCTAATTTTCTTTTTCAAGACTTCTGACGATGAGTATGTGTGAGAAATCAATTATTGTATGTACGTCTTGATGAAGAGAGGGGGATGGGTGATGGTGATGATAACTGTATATATATGTATAGGTAAGTTAAGTTTCGTTTTTTAAGTTGTTGTTTGGTTTGAGAGGGGAGGGGTTAAGCGGGGCTTAGCGGGGCGGGGAAGAGGAAGGGAAAGGGGAGGGTGGGGAGGTGGGGAGAAGTGATGGATAGTTAGTTCTGCTGGCTGGTTGGTTGTATGATATGTATAAGATTGGGGGGGGAGGGCTAAGTTGTTCGGGAACCGAAGATGGAGTGTCAGTGTTAGGTAGATTAGGTGTCCGATGAGAGGGCCGAAACGAAACGTGTATATGCGTATGTATATATGTGTAGATGTGTAGCTTTATCATTTATGATGATGTTGTCTAGAGACTGAATAATGAAATCTTTTTATTGTATCCTCGCAGATCTCACAGTAATCCAAGTGTGAAATCTCTTCAGATCACGTGTCAGTCCCTCATCCGCGCTAGTCCTAAGCGGGGTTGTAACCAACCCCTCTTCCAGATATGTTAAACAACATTTAAACACACCGCTTCTGCTTCCGCTTCTCACTTATCCATCAACAATCTCTTCCTCTTCTTCCTCCTTCTCCTTCGAATACATCTAGATAGTTCACTTTGAACATCTTCAAAAAGCCTTCTTTTCAATCTCTTTCGAATTGAAGAGATCTACAATAATCTCCGACTTCGCTGTCTAGTTTCATCACCTTTCATCACATCTCATCATCGCAAATATGGTTCAATCGTAAGTATTCTCTTCTTGCCACACAATATCCCAATCCATTAATCATATCCATCATAGCTCCGTCCTTGGTTTCCCGCGTATGGGAGCTCTCAGAGAGCTCAAGAAAGCTACTGGTGAGATCTCTTACCGTTTCGATTCTTACCCCACATTCTGTATGCTAACAATGGATCAATAGAGGCATACTGGGGCCAAAAGATCTCTCAAGCGGATCTCCTTGCTGAGGCAAAGAGACTTCGTCTTGAGCACTGGAACATTCAAAAGAAAGCTGGTGTCGATATCATTCCATCCAACGATTTCGCTCTGTACGATCAAGTCCTCACTCACATTCAAGACTTTGGTGTAAGCATTCCCATCTACCTGCGAACCCAATGTAACCTCGCTGACTCTTATCTTTGCAGGCTACACCAGAGAGATATACCCAACATGGACTCGACCCAATTGATCAATACTTTGCTATGGGACGTGGTCACCAACGTGATGGTATTGATGTTCCATCTCTGGAGATGGTAAAATGGTTCGACTCAAACTACCATTATGTCAAGCCAACCCTTCAAGACAACCAAACCTTCAAGCTCACTTCAGACCCCAAGGCTGTTCGTGAGTTCAAGGAGGCCAAGGACGCCGGGATCATCACCAGACCAGTCTTGGTTGGTCCAATTTCTTTCCTCCACCTCGGAAAACCAGATCGTGGACAATCCGTTGACCCAATTGATCTCTTGGACAAACTCTTGCCAGTTTACATTGAGCTCCTCAAGCAACTTAAGGCTGCTGGGGCTGAGACTGTTCAAATTGATGAGCCAACCCTTGTCTTTGACCTTCCATCCAAGACCAAGGCTACATTCAAGCCAACATATGAGAAGCTCGCAAGCTTAGGTGATGCGATCCCCAAGATTGTCTTGGCTACTTACTTTGGTGATATCGTTCACAACATTGATGCTCTCCCAACTGACATCTATGCTGTCCACGTTGACTTGGTCCGTAACCCAGAACAATTGGAGACTGTCATCTCTGCTTTGGGTCCAAAGACTATCTTGTCTGCTGGTGTTGTTGATGGACGTAACATCTGGAAGACCAACCTCAAGCGTGCTATTGAGACTGTTGAATCGGCAGTTCAAAAGCTCGGAAAGGACCGTGTCATTGTTGCCACTTCCTCTTCTCTTCTCCACACCCCACACACTCTTGCAAGCGAGAAGAATCTTGACCCAGAAATTGCCGATTGGTTCTCTTTTGCCTCCGAGAAGGTAGTTGAAGTTGCCATCATTGCCAAGGCTGTTACTGAAGGACCAGCTTCCGTTCGTGCTGAGCTCGAGGCTAACGCCAAGTCCATCCAAGCTCGTGCTTCTTCCAAGAGAACCAACGACCCTAAGGTTAAGGAACGTCAATCCAAGATTTCAGAGAAGGATTACAACAGAATCTCCGAGTTCCCAGTCCGTATTTCTCAACAACAAAAGGCATTGGGTCTTCCTCTTTTCCCAACCACCACCATTGGTTCATTCCCACAAACCAAGGAGATCCGTATTCAACGTAACAAGTTCACCAAGGGTGAAATCACTGCCGAGGAGTATGAGAAGTTCATTGAGAAGGAGATTCAAGATGTTGTCAAGGTTCAAGAAGAACTTGACCTTGATGTCTACGTTCACGGTGAGCCAGAGCGTAACGATATGGTTCAATACTTCGGTGAACGTCTTGATGGCTATGCCTTCACCACTCACGCTTGGGTTCAATCATATGGTTCCCGTTGCGTTCGTCCTCCTATCATCGTTGGTGATATCTCCCGTCCAGCACCAATGACTGTCAAGGAGTCCAAGTACGCCGTCTCCATCTCCAAGAAGCCCATGAAGGGTATGTTGACTGGTCCAATCACTTGTTTGAGATGGTCTTTCCCTCGTGATGATGTTCATCAATCCGTCCAAGCTGAGCAACTTGCTTTGGCTCTCCGTGATGAGGTTGTTGATCTCGAGGCTGCTGGTGTTTACGTCATTCAAGTCGATGAGCCAGCTCTCCGTGAGGGTCTTCCTCTTCGTGCCGGTAAGGAACGTGAGGCTTACCTCGAATGGGCTGTTAAGTCTTTCAGACTTTCCGTCTCTGGTGTTCAAGATTCCACTCAAATACACTCTCACTTCTGTTACTCTGAGTTCCAGGATTTCTTCCACGCCATTGCTGCACTTGATGCTGATGTTCTCTCCATCGAGAACAGCAAGTCCGATGCCAAGCTCCTTAAGGTCTTTGTCGATGAGGCTTACCCACGTCACATTGGTCCAGGTGTTTATGACATTCACTCTCCTCGTGTTCCATCCGAGCAAGAGATCAAGGACAGAATTGAGGAGATGTTGCAATTCCTTAAGCCAGAGCAACTTTGGATCGATCCTGATTGTGGTCTTAAGACTCGTCAATGGGCTGAGACTAAGGCTGCTTTGACCAACATGGTTAACGCCGCCAAGTTTTACCGTCAAAAGTATGCCAAAAAGGCATAAATTTCACTTCACATTCATTTGTTAATGGGAGGCGTGATTTGAAGATGATATCATAGGCTTCTTTTTTTTTAGTTTTTTATTTTTTTTTTATACATATTTTATGGTCTTGGTTCTTTCACCAACGGGAACGACTTCAACATCGGCGTTTCTTGGTTGGGGCATGTTAAGACAAAAAAGCGATTTGTTATTGCGAGGGTTGCTTGGGAGTTTTCAACAGCATAGGAGGGTCGTGGGTAACAGATGATCCATCAACCGGACATCTTGGGGGCGTGGCGCATGATGATATGAAATACGATGGGAATGGAAAAAAAAAGGGGATGGAACTTGGGAATCTTGTAACGTTAAACCAACTTACTATCTTGATGATAGTTAAGAAGGACGACAAGAGTTGTTTTTGTGAAGGTTGGTAGCTATGATAAAAGATAGATGAAAATATACCCTTTTCAACCGGGAAATATATTTGTGTCATGTAAGATTTTGATTTGTGTATGATGTATAATGCGGAATAGGAATATACTTGTGAGATGATGAATGAATATAGTGCTTAAGTAATAGAAGGAGCCAGTTCAAATGAATATGAAACAAAAGAAGTTATATAGAAAAGGAGAGTAGAATTACCGAGTAGATTGATTATATAAGAATATGGAAAATATTTATGTATGTACAGTATGTACAGTATGGTTGGGTCATCCTGGATGAGGATCTTGGAGTCTTCTTATTTTAATTTCACAAGGGGGGGAGAGAGAGAGAACGTTAACCTCATCTCCATCTGCTTTGTTATTATCATCATTATCTCTGCTATATGATCAACCCAGTATGCCTCTGATGTACTCGTACTCAGCGTTTCGCTTCCGAGTCACGACGCCACGCTTCGGGCTACTTTGATTATTACTCGGTGGTGGTGATGCAATTTGCATCGTTGTTGAGAGGGATGAGCTTTCAGTAGCGGGAGAGGGATATAGTAAGGCGTGTAGGGGCTTGTGGTTGAGGATTAGTGGGATTAGCGCGTCGTGATGGTGGAGTTTTAGTTGGGCTGGCGTTGGGTTTATGTTTATATCCTGAATGTGATCATGATTGTGATCCGGATTGTGGGGTTGGGGGTGGGAAGCTTCTTCTGCGCCGGGCGTTAGGAGCGTGAGGGCTTGGCGTACGGGGATGGCCCAGCTGTGTAGCTGGTAGGAAGGGGCTTTAGAGGTGGCTTCGTCTGTACCCCCTTCCTCTTCCTCTGCACCTATCGTCCGAAAAACAGCATGCGCTGCTCTCCACCGATCCGTATCGTCGGACCAGTCTTCCGTCTTCTCGCCCCAAACTACCGTGGCGATGCAATCCCCGGCTCGCACGTCGACATGCACCAAAAACTCCCTCATCCCCGGCGAGGTGTCGGAATGTAAATCGGGCCATGCAAACGTCACCTGTGCGCTTGTGAGCTGCATGGGCACCAGCTGATCTATATCCGTCCAGCTCCATTTCTCGTCGTCGCGCCGCCACGTATTGATGTGCTCCAGCAGGCGCCGAGGTGTGTAGCCCTCGGGTTGGCACTGCAGGTTCAGTGCGCGCGCGTCGTCGGGCCGTATGTGGCGGATTTCCACCACGTCGAGCGTGATGTAGGGGTTGAATCCTGGGAGCCAGGAACCTGCGAGGTCGGATGTTGATGTTGATGTTGATGTTGAAGCGCGTACCCAATCTGATGGGGGTGAACGACGCGTCGATCTCAGGTAGTTATCCATGTCTGGGTTTTTTTCGTCAATTGCGAGCCATTCCCGGATGAGTTCGAGGACGCGATGCTTCTGGCCTGCATCGACGTCTTCGTCTGTGCTGGCATACACCAAGCGTACGATGGCGTGGAAGAGATGAAACGTCGGCTGTCCATAATCAATGACGAGGTTTTGCCGGATCACGTCGTCTCTCGGGAGGAGCGAGAGGAGCGCGTAGATCTTATCTCGGGGGTTGCTCGACTTGGCGCTGCGATATCTGAGGACCAAATCGACGAACGTCCCCGACGTGGCATCGGAGCGGTGCTTGCACAGCTGGACGGTGGTAGAATCCATCTCGGTTTCGTCGCGAGCCACATCTCCCTCGTGACGTGCTGCGTCGTCGTAGTCGGGCTGGTCTCGTGATTCGGCATCGCTTGAAGCGCCGAACATTTCAATGTACGCGCTGTCCTCCGAGCCCGAGTGCTGCTCCCACGGTCTCGCTCGCGTGTTGACGACCCTGTCGAAATTCTCCCACGACATCTTCTCCAGCCCGTAGCACAGCACGATATCGCGCGCGAGGATAATCTCCTGCTTGATCCACACCCGCTCAAAATACGGCAACTGATCAAACCTCGCTCGCAGCCTCATCCTCGCGAGTCGCGCCTCTCGATCGTCGGATGTCAGCGCGGACGGCGCCATCCCGATCGTCTCGCCCGTGCCGAGACAGCTGGCCACACATAACGCAGACGCGTAGATCGATCCCATGATCGCGACTTGGTCGTTCTTCTCCGCGTCGTCTGCTTGGTCGATGCACAGCGAGTCGATCCACAGGTACGTGGTAATCCCATGGTGGCGCATCTGCCACAGGGCGTACCAGCAGTTAAACCGCACGCGCATCCTCGTGCCGTTCACCACCACCGGGAGCAGCGGAGCTGCTTCGCCCCACGTGTAGGAAATGGCAACGTACGATGGGCGCGCCTCGTCGGGGAATTCGTGCACCGCTAGGCTGAAGTGGTGGGTGTCGCTCTCGGGTGGGGATGGCTCTAGTCGGAGCAGTCTAATTTGCTTGGCGGGGTGGAGGAGAGGCAGCTCGAGGTATGGGGATGGCATGGTTGATGGATGGTCTTGATCTTGATCATGGTGGAATGGGATAGATGGTCATGAGCTTGAGATGGATGGATTGCTGGAGGAGGAGATAGATGGAACTTGGATCTTATGCTGTGCATTGCAGTGCAGTGCAGTGCCATTAATGCAATGCGATGCGATGCGATCCGATGTGATGCAACGCTACTGCATGCGACAACATTGTGCCACGCATCTCAGCCACGTTTTTAGTTTAAGGTTAATCTTGGACTTATTTGTACAGTATAGCTAGCATGTAGGTATGGTCTTTGAAAACTTGGTATACGTATTAACTATGTGGTTTCGATGAGCAATTGCAAATAGAATAGTCGGCTCTAACACATACATACATATATATCGATATCCCACCACGAAGAAAAGAAAAGAAAAGAAAAGTAAGTTGTTATTTAGTCTTATATATATAGTTAAGGGTTTATGGTATGTTATTGTAGGCGGTGGGTGATATTAGACATTAGACATTAGACAACCCCGACGGATTCTCACGATCGGTCGATAGTTGAATAACCTACCTAGCTACCCTCTGAGTCGGCATATTTATCACAACAATATTACAATATCTCGCCAGCGTTGAATGAATGAGGAGAGGCTTGATCATGAGATGGGCTCTAACAGCATTTGCGGGAGTTGCGTCCTACATGTACATACCGCATATGTTCATATGAAGCAGGACAGGTCTCTAGAGAGTCTTTCCCCGGGAGTCTAGTCTTGTCTAGTCTGGTATAGTAATGATGCGATACATACAAAGCAAGTTAAGCCCTTTTAGATCTATATATCTACTAGAGCTTGGGATGTATAATTCAACTAACAGATTCTATTCGCCATCGCTAAGGTTATGAGATACATCTAGACTTTCATCTATCACAATTGAAGAAGAAGGCCTTGGGTACACGGGGGTGCCTATGGAAAATGAACGAGCTCAGTCAGGGCATCCGTTTCGAAACGTTCACGTATAAAAGTTATTTTGGCCAACAGGAGATGAAGATGACGATGACGATTTTCTATTACTATTACTTTTCCCTTTTATTATTCTCCAGAAAAACTCTCGCAAAAAAATATGATACTGCAATGGTTCAACGAACTCCGAGGATAACCCATAGCATAGTCCAAGGTTTCCACCTATGCGCTCGCCGGCGACTGGGTCGGTCCTGTGATTCTGATCCTGATCCTGATGTTCCTTAAACGCCTCGCCACAATAAATCCAATACCTGTATATCATCATCATCATCATCCCCGCGTACCCGTGACCTGCCATACCTAAACTCACTCCGTTTCATGAATCATCATAATATCATCCACACCTGAAAACCGTACCTTTTTGCAAGCCTCATCTCATGGTCTCCGGTATTCTCCCGTTGGAATCCTAGTCGACCATCCATATGCATAAGCTCTTCTTTCTCTTTCATTCGCATGCTCGTCGCTAGATCTCGATGCAGCTAAGGTCTCCGGATTGGCAGGTCTGTAGGATGCGGATAGTGGTTTGATGAACCCGGCGGGCTTTTCGTACGTTCTGTTTTGCTCGTCGTAACAGTTGACGTAGATTAAGCGTTCGTTGCTCCATCTTTCTATCCAGGAGTCCTGCATGTGAGAAATCAGGATTTTGAAACTACGGTCAGAGATCGCTTGCTGATCTGATCTGATTTCGAATTCTGGGTTTAGTGATGCTGTGGGAGGTGGGATGGGGATCGATGCGGGGGGTGTGATGATCAGACGTTTTGAGAGACTGATTATAATGTTGGAAGCGTCTTCTTCGATCAGTTTCCAGTGTTGAAGGAGGGCATTGAAGCCGGGGAGTTGTCTAGTGCCAGTGGTTTGGACAGTCTTGTTGCTGATCTCGAGTAGTTTTCTTTTGATGTCGGAGGATAATGCTCGAAGGCATTTTTTCATTGCTACCACGGAAGCTTCATCACCGACATCCATCCAGTGTCCAAAACATTGCTTGAGTGTATCGTACTTTGTAGAAAGAGAGGTGTGTGAGGCGAGGAGGTGGTTTAGAAGGTTGTCGAAATTCTCATGCTTGGAACCTAGTCGACGAGTTTCTCGGATTTGGTGACAAAACCTGATACAGTCTGACACCTCATTAAGAAGAGTATCAACTTGTTTCTGGAATGCGATGCCAGTGGGAGACATGGCTGTGGTGGTGAGGTTGGTGGTTGAGTGATCAGGGTGATATATAATATCCAAGACTATGTCAGGGATCGAATAGATGAGCCAATGCCAATATGCAGCCCTACTGTCAGCCCTACTGTGTGGTTTGTGTCGAACAAAACGATCTTTGTCCCATTTGAATCTTCTGAAGAAGGGAAGAGAAAGGAGTTGATCAATGAGTGGGATCCACCTTGGTTTTAAACCATTCAACAACACATTCAAAACTAGGACCTCTTTCAAAACATAAGACCACAAGGAAAAGGTGAATCCGCGGCTCCGCCACAACCATCTGCACGGTAACATTCGCATTGTTCAGGAACTAACGGACGCAATCGTGGAAATTCTCCGACTTGCTGATGACTTACTTGACTCGCATCTTATCCAATAGGGATGAAGCAATAGGGCTGGAATCATTCAGAAGCATGATTGCCTAAAACCCAAAGGGCAGATTATTGGACACAACAAGACACCTATGACTTTATGGAGGTAAACGAGGGGGAGTCAAGGCGTAGAGTCATTGCGAAAACCTGGAGTTACTCATGAATACACCAAATTTTTGGACACTTGCATTGGTTGGCTCATCGCAACGATGAGGCAGATGCGAGGACGGCATGTCGCACCGAGCCAAGATTTGGTGTTGAAGCAGACTTTCCAAATGACAACTTCAAGCTTTCGAAGTCGGGGAAGTATGCATATGAGAGTAAGCAAGCAGTGCGGGGGCTGTGCCTTATTCGACGAGCCACAAATCCTTCCAAAGATAGGGAGCTGGTGGGATGATTGGTTGAAATAAGAGAGCATCATCTGACATGAGAACTACGCCTTGGCTCTGCACTTGAAGAGAAACACATTCTAGTCTCCGGTTACATACATCACTGAGCCTCAATCTGTATAACGGGACTAGGTCTTATGGGTTGGCGAATGTAGTGACTCTTTGCTATGTGTATGTTCTCCTGGTCGTTGTGACTCGTTTCGAGATCAAGGGCTTCAAATCTGACTGTGAATTAGTTTTGATATGTTCGGGGAGCCCAAATGATTTCAAATTGTTGAAGTTAACATATCCCCATGTGTCTGAACCCATTATCTGCGACTCTTCGGAGCTGACATCTTCGGCATGTGGATTCCTTGATAATCACGTGACTCAGCCTTCACATCCGATGGAATCTGTCACGATGATGTGATGTAGAATCATATACTCAAGTTTGCTATTTTAAGGTTGAATCTGGATTCCATACATCGATTTACTCAGCCCTACAATGACTTTCTCTCATTATCCCCTGGCCTCTGTCACGTGAACCTTGAAGACTTGGATCTCCCCTTCTTGCAGACATTATCATACTGGGGATGAAAATGCTGTCACTAACTCGTCGGCCCAAGACAAATGCTTCTTCGTCACTAGGTGGAGAGACCACACGGAACGACCCACAGCAGCGATCATGACTCGGCATAGTCTCCACAGGTAAATTGCAGAACCGGGATGTTCTCGGCTGCCACATATATTGATGCTTCGTAGAGCACTTCTCGAGATACAAGAAAGGAATTTGAGAAGAGATAGAGTGGTCGAAGCAGAGAGTAGTTCTCACTGTCAGAAACGATTGAAGCGAAAAAGAAAGCGCAAAACTTTTGATTAAAGTGTGGAAGAGAGTAATTTTAACCGCGATTCAAGCGTAATCGTTTTGATACTTATCCACAGCATCCTCGTAAGCATATGCGGATTTGTGGTCCGCCTTTTCAGACTAAGATGGTTTTCTCCAAAGCTGCGTTTCCTTCTTTCAGAACGTCATGTTTCTTCCTTTCTTGGAAAACACCATAATATGGCGAGATACAAAGGCGCGTCTGTCCTCTTCCTGGTGTGTCTCTTTCTCTTGTTCTATCTATGGGCCAAAACACCCAAACTCATAAACACATCTATTGAGGAAGAAGGGCCCAAACAGCCAACGATTGTGAGAGCGCGACCACCCGGACCAATCCATAAACAGCAGGGTTTTAATACTGAAAGCTCACAAGCTTCACGCCAAATTGTCGATAGATTTCTGTACAATAAACTTCCCGATATCCCATCATGGAATAGACCACCAGAGGAACACGTTCCGGAGAAAACGCCTCTTTTCATAGGTTTCACTCGAAACTGGCCGCTACTCCAGCAATGCGTCCTATCATACATTACAGCAGGATGGCCCGCAGAGGATATATACGTCGTGGATAATACTGGTACCATGAGGTCCAACTTCGCTCCCGAGCCAATGATCACTCTCCAGAACCCTTCATATCTGAACGTCGACAGACTAAAAAATGTCTTTGGAGTCCACGTAATTTCCACGCCAACCCTTCTCACCTTTTCCCAACTTCAGAACTTTTACATCTATACCGCGCTTGAAAATGGCTGGGAAACTTATTTTTGGAGTCACATGGATGTGGTCGTCCTCTCAGATGAAGATTTCACCCATGCACCACTGAATCAGCAACGAGCTCCCGCGACTTCCCACAAGTCACTATACATGCGAGCCGTGGAAGAACTACAAAGGACTTCAGACCCGAGTTATGCGGAGGGTTATGAGGGGTGGGGGGTTCGATTTTTCGAGTACGATTGGTTTGCATTGAATCATGTTCGAAGCTTTGTGAGAGCGGGAGGATGGGATCCCATGATTAGCTATTACTCGTCTGACTGCGATATGTACCAAAGACTGCAGATGGCCAATGTCATGCTAGACACGGCTGAAGCTGGATGGGTTGTGGATGTAGGGAGAAGCATTGATCTGAATCTTCTCTTCCGTCGAAGATACAATGCAGATATGCCGCCTAAAACGGCCGACGAGATGAATCAGTTGGCGGAGGACGAGATGGGAGGAGAAGGGTTTCAGCGTCTGATAGGATTATTCCGAGAAGAAGCAGAGTTGAAAAATCGTGACCCAAGAGAGAGAAATCGTTGGCAACAGAGGCAGCTAGGTGGTCACGGAGAACCATTCCATCGTGACCCGCGAGGTTTTGACATGGCACTGAAGATGATGATGAGGGGCGGAGAGGAAATATATTCGGAAAAATGGGGGCATAGAGGTTGTGATCTGAAAGAATCTGGGTTGCAATTGAATGATGCTTGGATGGTTGAACATGATTGGGAGTAGAGAGATGTTGTGTATCACATGACTTATCCCACCACGTGAAAATGGCGGACTCTAACGTCCTAAATAGGTTAACTTTCAAGCGAGTTCATTGAGAAGCATGTATTAGAGTATAATATCGAATAAAATCTAACCATATTTGACCATGTCGTCATCTAATCTCATGTTAAATCAATTTATCATCTATGCTTATATTTATTAGAATCACGTGAACCACACAAATATAACACTAGATCTTTCACTAGAACATTATATGGCATAACCCACATGCTACTTACTACCTCTGACCTCTCTCCAACAATATTGCTTGAGGCTTCGTGTGTTTTTTAGATATAGGGAGGGTTAGTTCATTAAAACGCAAAAGCGTGATTGGTAAGCGAGCGTTGTATAGGGGAGATGATCATGAGAAGGCAGGCGAACACAACACGGTCCAAGTGATACGTGCTCAGTTTTAGAGCATGTATTATCCCTCTACCCAGAAATAGAAACTCGATGCATAGAAGAAAGAAGGAAAAACGAATGTTTTGTGAAAGGGCAAGACGATGAGGAAGAAAATGGGCAATTACGTTCAGGGATTCCTGGGTTAATTAAGATGACGTCATGGACTATGAAGCGACGATGTCTGTGTGGGTGGTGGTAGTGAATGAAGAGTTGACTCGATGTTCAACTGAGACTTGACAGCTAGAGAATGGCACATGCATGTGAGTGTGGGTGATTTAGTCTCCAATCTTTGATTTCCTTGCCTTTTACCTGTCTGTTGGAAAACATATCATGTGTTTAGTAGCGGTTTTAGATCAATTTTTGACTCGATATTATTGCTGATTATCCTGGAGATTCCGTAGAATATGTATGTGAAGCTACAAAATTGCAAAGTTGGAAGATTCTGATGCTCGCGGTTGAGTTCACGGTTGTTCATGGCCATTGTTATGGGCAGCGCATATAAGCGATGCGGGCCGAGCATTCACTCAACCATATCTCGTGATTGCAGTGAAGATGAGAATTGTACACCTTCCAACCGCCTTGCCGAGAGACCCACTTTTACCCATCTTGAGGCTAGTCCTCTCGCAAGAAAGAAGTCCATCCATTGGAATACGCAAAAAGCACAAAATACCGAGGATAAAAAATACAAAAGACAGTTCACTGGCAAGCTCAGCTACATCTGCCCCAGGTGTGCAATTCTTCCCCGAAGGAAGATTGGAGAGCCCGGTCGCAATTTGACATTGGAGGCACTACTGCAGTGCGCCACTCAACCCACCCGGCCAAGTGGTCTTTCCCTATTTGTTAGTGACAGAGGTACCTTAACTTGAATTATATGGTGGTGCCGGGAAGGTAGGTGAGGGGTTTGGAAGAGCGGATAGCTTGGATCGAGCATGGGTCAAGTCAAATACTTTCTACACAAATGGATTGCAGTAAGGGTATAGAGTTGATATGATACTGAGATTATACTACAATAATCAGTCTGCGACTGCCGCTATATTTTGTAAACATATCAAAGGCTTGCTTTCTCTGCCATGACGAAGCTTCATCTCCAGAGGGGATTGGTATCATTTTTAGCTTCCATTCTGACGACCCCTTCAATCCGCTTAGTTTTCCTATAAGCACCCAACTATCTTTGCAAAGTCTCCTGGCTGGGCACGCTGGACTGGCATATATGACTTTGGAACAATCATGAAGGGGAGAAGATATAAGAACAAGCTATACCCAGCCAGATCGTATCTTCCTTTTCTGCATAATCATCACAGCTAACTTGTGCTTCCCAGGCACAGTTTTGCCAGTAGGTAGTCACAACTTGCCATCATTTACCCAAGGCTACAGCAGCCTTGAGATTGCAGGATTGGGTTGATGTGAATTGGTATTGTGGAAATGACATTCTCGGCTATCAGCTTTGATAGCTAGAAATTTTTACAAGTGAGTTACCCTCTGCAAAGAAGTGCAGGTTTTGGTCCCATTAGCATTCTCATTCACTTAAACCTATTTACAAGAGTTGATCGGCTGCCACATCTGGGAATATTACAGGTGATACATGGCCAAAATATGAGAAATTGGGTGGTTTTGCTATAGAAACAGATCAAGAATAAAGAGTATAAACGAAGCCAGATACTAGACAACTAACCAAAGCTCCAATCTTGAAATGCAGAGTGACAGATCAGTATTGTCTAGAGTCCAAAATGAAAGACTCAAAAGCCATGATGGACCTGTCAATCAGGCAGAAAACTGTGATCACAGGTGAGAAGCCTTCTTGCTGATAAAGAGATATTTGAAGGTATATATCCTCCTTCTTTGCATTTGTATAGAGCAAACAGTGCCTCTTTGACAAGATGCTTAGTGACATTACTCAAAAGCTGGCCTAGATCTCTCTCTCACCACCAAGAATAGAACGGACTGAAGTGTGTTTGAAATGAATGGTTCCTGTCGCAAATTCACCACAACAGTGAATGTCAGTAACTAATCTCTGATCAATCTCCTGTCTACTGCAGCCAACCGCTATCGCTAATTAAAAAATTGTAAAGTAGGCCTAGGCCTAAGTAATCAAGTTTTTCATCTTAAAGGTCATCAATGTTCCCTACAAAGTTTCCGACAGCAAGCATTCCCAAACCTACTCTTCAACATGATGAGATTGACAAAACCATCACAACAACTATTGAACTCCAATAGCCTCAACTACTTCTACGATAACAAAGTCCTCTCTGAAGACGTAATCATCATCTCCTGTCTTCTTGACTCCCTTCTCACATTTCAATATGGATCCTCGTCGTTCTAACCCTTTCAACCCTACCGCCGAGGAGTTCACACCCACCTTTTCCACAGTCAACACAACCATCTCAGGCTTTCCCACCCAGAACGTCACTGCAACATGCTCTGGGCCCAACAACGCAGCGGCAACAAGAAGTGCGGCCTCGTATGGAACGCCGTCACAGTACAGCAGATCCCAACAAAACGACGGGTACGACCCAGGCAACACATATCAACAGAGGTACACACACCCTCAGGCCGGCTCATATCGACAGGACTGTGCGTATCCAAGTGTTCAGGAAAATCGTAGTTCGCTTGGATACGCACAGCTTGAACACTTGGAACCGAGTGTTCAGGAAAATCGAAGTTCGCTTCAATATGGGAATTTCCACCATCAAGCCGCGCCAATGAACCGATCATTCTATCGGCAGCTCCAAGCACATCATGAACTAAGTGCTCAGGACAATCGTAGTTCGCTTCAATATGGGAATTTTCAGCATCAAGGCGCGCTAATGAACCGGCCATTCTATCCATGGCCTCAGCAGAACTACCCATACCAGCAGTTTGCACCCGATATGCAGGCGAGTCGTGGAATGGGTCAGTACGGCACTCACCTTGCTTGGGCTGCGCCTGTTGTTCCGCCTGTTGCTCCGTTTGGTCAGATGCCTACTCCCCTCTTCCAAGGCTCAGTTCCACCCCCCGGTGGAATGGCCAGTAGGAACAACCCTCCGCTCCATCGAGGGACTCCGGCCATCACACCACGTACCTCGATAGCAACATCGGAAATACCAACACCCACATCAGCTAGCACCTCGAAAAGGGATGGTGGCGGCACTCCCGAGGTTACTGACAGCAAGGAGGCTGCAGGAAAGAAGAAGGGACCGATGAAACCCGAGAAAGCTGCACTTCTTCCCGAGGATCTCCTTCCTGGATGCATTGTCTGGTTGGCCAACTATCAAGCTGGACACGAGATAATCCCATGCGTCAAGAACCATGAGTGTAACGACCCGGAGAAGGAAAAGGGCGGTCGAAACCACCCAGTGGTCATCTTGGAAATTAACCAGCGTCATGGCTCCAACATCCTTGGGGATCTCGTGTGTAAAGTTGCCATTGTAAGTTCGTCTCGAACCCGCATCTTCAAATCCCATCCTAGCACACATTATTGTTTATCGTTGCTCTATATCACATCGTTCTCTTAACACCTTCACATACACAGTCCATGCAGCATCGAATCCATCTCATAGACATTGCTAACTAGTCATCATTATAGATGACAACACTCACGGGCCTTGGCATGGAGTCTTACCTCCACAAGCTACGTACCATCGGACCAGATGAATCTGCAGAGTGGTTCTTCAAGCACACGATGCCACTTTCATGGCAGCCGCAGAAGAAACGAGGACTCAGCGGTGCCAAACTCGAGCAGGCCAGGGAGACAGAACGGCGTCTGGAAATGGAGCATGGCCCGGAGCTTCTCCAACTCGGCAACGGACTGCTGTCCCTGTCCAGAGGGACCATGCAGAAACGCACGTACGTGCGAGTCCACCACATCTACGCCGTTCCCCTGAAGCAACTGCAAGCCTGCAGCGTCTTCGCCGGAAAGGCATGGATGGTTCGCTTGAACGAGGAGAGCTATCGGACGGTGATGGAACGCTTGGGTTTACAACCGGGTCCTTGGGAGGATGACCTACGGAGGAGCATGGACACGGCTCCGGAACGACTCCTGCGTCTTCGAGACGAGGAGATGGCTCGGGTCCACGCCAGTGAATTGGCACAAGACCAAAGCAGTCAGGACGAAGCTGCTCAGCAGCGATGCCTACATGCCGGCCAACAGAGCTCTTGGAGTGATGTTGCTGCCGGTCAGGCAAAGAGCGACGGGTACTAGATGTACTCGGAGCTCAAATCTTGGATTATATGACGCTCTTCTGGGTTTCACTTGTGGAACGCAGGTAGCGACTTTGTGCGCAGATACTAAACGATACGATAAAACACACGCATGAATATTGCTGAGGGGAAGTTATTGGGTTTGGTGGGGTTGGTAGGAGTTAAGGCGGGCGGCGATTCAGGGGGCTATTGATGCGAAGACACTGATGGGGTTTGGGATTTTGTTTCAGGGTATGATACCATGGGCGATAGACTGGATTTGGAGTTGAGCGATCCCACGATTAGATGCCAAAAGAAACATGCGAATGCTTTTCTTTCATCCCACTTGCCCCGGGTTATCGTGAATCATGGTTGAAGTTTTCGGTATATACATGCTAACATAGAGTGATGGTGAATTTGCAGGATATGATGGGCTTGACACATACCTGGTTTCCTATCTTAATTCACCCACCCCGTCTTCTCTCCCGGATCTTGTTCTTCAATTTTCCTCATTTTCACCGCACATCCACCCCCCAGACAAGAAGAGAACTCGCAGAACTCGCAGATGAAAGCTCACATTGTATAGCTCCCCATCAAAGAGATGAAGCCAGGATACTATTAAACCAGTACATCTGCCGGAAACACGACATGGTCCACTTCGAAGAGAGCGGGGAAGAACAAACATGATTCTTCAGACCTCAAAGCTTGTCCGTCCATACAATTTCAGCTGATACTCCAATGCTAGCGAGTCAAGTGCCCGCAAAGCAAAGTCTTTGATTGTTCGGATGACACACTCTCTCTCACGGGCAAATAAAGCTGTCGTGCACCTGCTCATACCATCTTCATGATAAATCTCATTGTGACAGGGAGAAGCCGTTTTTTTTTTGATCAAGAAAGAGCACGTGAAACTTCCTGAACTACAAGTGAGAATGACTATTGTGTGACTTCACATTTCTGACTCGAAAAGATGATCAGCATCATAGTGAGTCGCTTCTATCGAAGAAGTTATATTGGCACTTGCCGTGATATCCACATCCTATTCATACAGTCTATTCAAATATCGCCCTCGTGTTTAAACCAGGGTCACACACACGTGAATCAAACATCAAAGCAGTGGGAAAAACCTTGTGGCGTGTATAACCTAATGACAAAACCACTCCTAGCTACTGATCCTCGGAACATTAAAACTCAGGCGTATCTCGAAATAAACTGGCAGACACCGAGGCGGGATATCTCGCTCCGCCAATCTCTACCTTCTCGATAGCCGTTCTAATCTCCCTCTCCTCTTCTCTACTAAGTTGGACACGCAATGCCTCTATGTTCTCCTCCAAGTACTTGATTTTCTTCGTTCCCGGGATCGAGATAACATCATCACCTTGAGCAGCTAGCCATGATAAAGTGAGTTGTCCTGGTGTGACTCCTTTCCTCGAGGCAATTTCAGCTATGCTCTTTACGAGAACGAGGTTCTTCGAGAAGTTCTCTTCGGAGAAACGAGGAAAATTCAAACGGGCATCGGAGGGCTCAAAGTCGGCTCGAGATTGATATCGTCCTGTAAGAAAGCCACTAGAGACGGGTCAGCATGGAGTGAATACCTAGGAGGGGGTAGATGTTGAGGACGTACCGGCCAAGTGGCGAATAGGCAACAATAGCAATCCCAAGCTGGCGGCAAGTCTTCAAGACATCGTTTTGTTCAATTTCCATTGCAAATGGGGAGTATTCGACTTGTACCGCATCAATATGGTGAACTTTTTCTGCACGGCGGATGGTATTGGCGCTAACTTCCGAGAGCCCCAGATATCTAATCTTTCCGTCCCTATTCATGCGTTCATTAGCCTGGCTTCAACAAAGCATACATGAGATGGCGTGATGCACAAACTCACCTCTTCAACTGCGCCATGGCCTCCACCGTCTTCTCAATAGGCGTCTTCCCATCTACTCGATGGCAATAATACAAATCAATGGTTTGAATGCCCAACCTCTGCAAACTCTTTTCGCACGCAGCTTTCGCGTATTCCGGACTCGAATCGACGGAACTACTTCCGTCTTTGTGAGTCACGTTCGCAAACTTTGTGGCTAGAAATATCTCATCGCGTTTTCCAGTTCGTTTGAACCATTTCCCGATGAGTTCTTCAGAGTCCGCATACATATCTGCGGAGTCCCAGTTTGTCTGTCCAAGTTGATAGGCACGGTCGAGGACCTTGAAGCGCTCTTCATCAGTTTGAATGCTGCCACTGATAAAGAGTTAGATGGGTATATTGGAAAAGTTATAACATGTGAACTGCACTAGCGTATGAATGGGGGGGGGGGGTTTCTTGGAACTTACTAAAAGGCACTCAGACCCATGGTTCCAAGGCCTTGAGCAACGACATCAGGGCCATATCTGCCCAATTTGCGAGTTGGAAGACGAGGCATTTTGAGATGGATATTTTGATTTTTTTTGCTTCGGTGAAGTTGTAGAGTTTATCGATCAAAGAGGCAGAGGATTCCCAAGGTGGCACTCTGTTCTCTTTATGGGCTCCTCTCCTTTGTACCATAAGGTTACCTCCGCATGCGTCATCTACCGGGCTCACACACAACTTTACATCATTTTCGTCTCGGCATTCTTGTCCATGTAACCGGTGGGTTTGGTGGTGATGTGGTGACGGGAATGAGGCGATGCCGATTAGAGTTTTAGTCGCGGGCCTATGTCCCTGTCCCGATGACAGCCCCGCACGTGGTCCGCGAGGGGGGTTTGATCAAACATAGCATTGCGTACACGAGTAATTATGATATGACTGACACGCATTTTTAAATCAGGTTAAGATGCGTGAGCTGGCACGGGTGCCCAGCATTCGTTGAAGTATCTAGGTTACAAGGCCTAGGAGCTAAGCAGATCTAGACCACCACTGCTGCATCAGGACCCGTTTGGTTGTCAAAACGGATAAGTTGTGCACCTTTATGTCAAATCGACCACCTCAATGATATGAAGCTGGTATTGTAAGTCAACCCCAAAATATAGTCAAAAGCTGCAGTTAGCCAGTTAAAGCTTACCAAGTGGTTGCAAGAAAGATGGATGTGGGGAACACCACAGAGTCAACAAAGTCAATATAGCATTCAGGGAGGTGGCAAATGCACTATTTACGAATACTCCGCATTCTAAGAATGAGCCTATGATGACTGCCGTATGATTTTATTGGCCTCTCAAAACCTTCTCAACAAAACCGTTGTCCAAACGCACATATTGCTTGCGTTGGCTTGTAACCTCTCCTCCTCCCACCCCAAAACCATAGGTCGGCCCCATATATCGTTCTCACGCACCTTAATTCCCAGTCAAGGCCATGTCAACAGGTCTTCTAGACCCTCAGGAGAGTACTCCCCGGGGAAAAGTGGCGAATCTCCCATCCAATTTGCCTCGACTGTCGATAAACGCCATTCGTCATCGTACAAGAACCCGTCTGCGTTTCTTGAACGTAAATGCGTGGGACAAAGGTCATTCACAGTCTCCGCCAATTTTGAGCATCCAACTCCATGTTCGAAATTAAGAGACGAGTCCCTGTGACTTAAAAGCAAGCGAATACCCCTTTCCCAGCACGCTTCCCAGAGCTCGACTAACAATGGTACATCATGACACTTCTCTCTCATTTCGTCATAATCGTCCTGCCAAGCGTTTTCATCGTCATCATACCAGAACATTTCAATGTAGTTCAGGCCCGGACAACACTCGTCTTTTCTAGTGACAAGTTCCAGGAGCTGATACAAGCTAATATCTGCAATCCGGTCTAGCTCGAAACCCAACAGGATTTTTTTCAGCCCATGTGGAACAGTTTCACACAATCGGTTGGGAGACAATCCAATTCTAGGATCAGACCATTCCCATGGAGCTGGTTGAATGCAGATCTCTTCCAAGCGTTCGAAATCAGAAAGTGACCTGACAAAATTCTGGTCAGTTCCTCCGCCAGCAGAATCATTCCACAGCCAAAGGTATTTGAGGGTTTTTTTCGCGGGCAACAATCCTTCCACAACATCCGCAAGATTCAGACAATGACGACCCTTTCCAAATTCAAAGCGTTCAAGGCATGGGAAGCAATTGAGAAAGCCAACTATACTAGCTATAAAGGCAGAGCGCGAGAACATCAAAATCTTGATATTGGGAAGCGGCGGAGTATTAGCTTGCCATTCCGTGTCTAGACTATAATAGATCAATCCGGCCTTGAAGGTAGTGAGCGATTTCAACTCCAAAAACGGAAATTTGGTAAAGTGTGAGTATTGGGATACATCAGCGGCGATGGATATACATTTGAGTGTACTCAAGACAGTGACTGACGAGTCACCATCCCTCTGAGCCTTCGCGATGGCAGAAAAAAACTCAATAAACATAGAATCCTCCTGATGCCATTTTGTGTTGGGTATGCACGGTAATTTCAGGTTCTCAAGCTGGGGAAGAAGGCAAATAAGTATTGCCATCATCGCCCAGCCTGACAAAGTTATAATTTCAAACTTCCTCCAGGCATTCTTTGCGCTCTCTGCCGATGACAATTCTCCCAATAGAGAGAATTTACCCAGCAAAGTCAACATGTTGCCAGTATTTGGTTCCTCCGAAAGGAAGCGTACGTCAAGGGTACGAACGCTGCACCCAATTCCTGGTTTGGCGATGACCGTTTCGATTAGCTGCGTCAATTGAGGCTTAGAGTGTAATTCCTGGTGGGAGTACAAAATTCCGATGCACTTCTCGTAGTAGTAGCGGGAGCATAGTGCCAGCTTGGCCAGTGAACCGTTTGGTAGATGTTTTCCGATATGAAAGATGATCTCTGGCGGTAGATCATCGAGGCGCTTAGTCTTCGGCATATTTTTGTATAACGCACGCTTTGAGAGATAAAAAGATGTTGAGAGCGTAGTTGATACAGTATTTTATGGTGTTTTTGCGTGGGTGTTGAAAGATACCATATGCAAGTTGCAGTGGGCAAGGTCGCGCCTACCATGAGGAGGACATCGACCACATTTATTTAGACCAGGAAAAAATGAGTTCTGTGTTTCCGAATTCGGCAAATACGAAGACATGATGACGTCAAGCGATGTAGGAGTCAAGTTGCAAGCTAAAAGTTATCATCTTCCGAATATCCCAAGTATCTAAGCCTAAGAAATCATCTGGTTGCCATGTTTGAAGTGATATCGGATAGTGTAATCAGGCATAGTAAACTAGTATTGGCTGGGAGCATCTGATGAGCGACGCCATGTCATCCTCTGCCAGTCCATCTATAATTCCTCGAAGGATTTCCCCTCGGATCCTCTTGGGCGTCTCTGCGGGCTTCCTTTCTTGCTGGGAGGCAACGTATCGCCCTTTTGCAGATGCGGGCAACTTGAAGTGAGAGGCTCTTACGATCTAGTTTCCGGATTGAGAGATATATTTGCGAATCAAATCAATGCCGGGAGAAAAACGCGTGGTCAAAACTGCTGGTGCCTGGTTAAAACTGTAAATATGAGATATCGTTCCAATTACCCCGTTGTGAAATTTAGCAGCGGCAATTCTCGAAGCCGTTTTGCTTTACTTCCTGACCTGAGCATAGATGTGAAAAATGAAAGCGCAACCCAAGTCTCACAATGAGATGAAGAAAGCAGCATGTTAATGGCAACTACTCTATTCAAAGTGGGTTTCGATTTCATTCATAAGCATATTAAAATCGGGGAAGATACTTCACTTATTTGGAACATGCATGCAGTTCGTTTAAGAATGCTCAGAAATAGTCATTTGCCAATATCAAAGATCGGTAGCTAAGTTACATATTGGTAAGCCCCTTGAAATTTCTGTAGACTGAAATGTTTGCCGTCAGATATATTCAATCCACCTTGACCTTATCATTGATCAAGCTCGTTTCTCGGGTCGATTATCGTATAGGCAATCCCTTTGCGTTTGCACTTTTCTTCAAGATTCCGTTGCGCTACCATGAAAAGGTCAAAAGAAGCGACATAATTAGCCAGGCAATCAATAAGGTCATAATTCTCCAGTCTTAACTCAAGGACTTCTAGATGTGGAACAAGTTCCTCGCTCTTATCAACCAGATCCGATAATTGGTGCAAAACATTGAGTGGATATATGACTTCCGCCCTGGTCATTTCCAAATGCAAATGCTTTAACGTAATGGGAAGCCCACCCAGCAACCAGGACCTGGGTTTTCCGATTTTCCAAGTGTCTTCATCAGGCAGTATGGCGAGGTCGCTAAGTGTCAGGCACTCCAAGGCTTTGAATTCGGCAAGTGACCAAGCTTGGTGTTCTTTAGACTTGCCCACTTCACAATGAATATTCAGTCTCTTTAAACAATGCTTCAGATGCGATAGTCCGTGGGCGATTTCCCGAGGGAAGCAGGGTTCTTCATCGGAGAGGGTACTCCATTCACACAAAAGATCTTCAAGCTTCGAACACCGTCCGAGAAGCTTGATGATATCATCTCCCGAGATAATGTAGTCGCTCATCTGTATTGCCGATGCCGGTATATTAGCCGAATGAGAGTCCGAGATGTGGATGGATTGCGCCGAGTCAAGGAATGGTGGAAAGGTTTTATAGGGCTTTTCGGACCTACGAGCCATTTCCTCTGAGACAACGAATTTCAGTCCATTTTCAGGAGGCACGCAGAGGCAGCTGCAGTATTTTGTATCCGCCATCTTGTTGATGAATTTGGCAAACAGAGGAGGAAATCTTAGGTAGAATTGAGGACTTCTGCAGAGTATAATCGTCGTTGAGGTCTCAGCGAAAGTGAAGACAAGAAGATGGGTTTTATATACTCGAGGTTCCAAGGCTTCTTATGAACAAATTAGCAGATAGTAGGTTCTAACAAAGAAGGGATCAGCTTTCTGCTTCACAACGAAAATCCTCCCTTGTCATACCGTGTAACACAAGCTGCAGTTATCTGATTCTTGTTTTCTTCATATGTAATTACTTGACTCGAGTATATTAATTAAAAACAACTCGGCTTTAGCAATTCAACGCCTACTGGGCACATAGTTTCAACCTTCGGTTAATGGATTAGATTGATGCCGCTGTCACCTTGTCTTTGCGTACTGACGCACGAAATTAATTTCAATACAAGAAGTCGGAACATTATCTTTAGAGATGTATTATTCCGAATGGTGAACCACTCAGAGCTTGTGCGTGGTATGACAATTGTCTGCAGAAAGAAGAAGAGGCCAAGGTATTGCATTGTTGACTATCGTTGTGAACTAGTAACCTCGAGGCGAGTATTACGCGAGTATGTAGTTCAAGAAGCCACGACATTGCGGAAAATTTTTATCTGTCCCACATGCACTGTAATTTTCCGATTTCTGACCGGGATTGATATCTGCAGTTGGTGATTTGCCGGCAGGATACTGTTGATAGTTAAGAGGAACAGGTGGAGGTGATAGTTTCCGACTGACATATGCACAGTAACAGTTTTGCCAAACCTTCATTTGGACCTCCATGTACATCGGCTCAACAATCAACTGCACAAGTTTCTTTGCCTTGAGACTACCAAGATTTGGAAACTCAACATGCAATCCTTTTCACTTGATCCTGCCGCCGGCAGCATGGCCAAACTCAATAATTTTAGAATTTAGAATTGAGCATCTTTCTCTTCTCTAAAGCGTTCGCTTTCTCAGAAGCAAGGGCTGGTTGTGCCTAGAGCGTCAACAGCATCATGCAGTATTCCTTCGACCCTGATTAACCGGTTCTATGCGCTTAACTCTAAGGTATGAGTATCTGGTTCGGCATATATGCCAATCCGAAGTCATCAAGCGTGCCCCGGAATCTTGCAGAAGTGCGTGCTACACCTGGCCGAATTGTACTATCATCATCAGATACTACAGTCACTGCCAGTCTAATTATCTTTCTTTCTTGCTTAGATGCAGATGCAGATGCAGATATAGTAGGGCTTTCCCGTCTTCGTGATCAGGGGAATGAGGGTCAAATGATCTGCCATCATAGCACTCAGGATATGCCACTCAATTTCATCCATCTAGATCCATGTAAACCTGCTGTGGCGAAGGAGTTTCCAAGTCAGAAACGAATTTTGGGGATATGATGGCGCTGCTGAACCTGCCTATTGAGACTTGTGATGTAGTATTGCTTCAAAGAATTTTGGAGGTCTGGACAGGTGGATAGGCAGGTTTGTATCCTAAGTTGTCATGCATTCTTGGAGGCGGAATAGCCAGATTCGGCCTATACCCATGAGGATCTTGACCCTGGTCCAGGTATTAAGGAGACCCGCAAGTTCGAAAGAGAATGCCGTGGCCAGAAGGAGATTGAGAATTCTCCGGTGGGTTAGACAATCATCCCATGTTGCTATTCGAGTTGCCAAACACATTAGTCCCCACATCGCTCGATGAATTTGTGTTGCCGGACAACTCCTGTTATAGCTACATATGCTCCCCGTATGCTAGTCGTACTAACGCAAATGCACTGTTATAAATAAGCAATAGCTAGCATTCTTCCAATACCGTCTTCTTCCACTACTATAAACCTCTCTTTTGGTGTCCAATGACAAAGGTTTGAGATATTGCGTGGCAGAGAACAAGTAACAGACGACTTCTCTGAAACCAGTTGGATATCTAACGAACCTTGACTCTCTGAGTTTGCGAACTTTTGCCAGAGCTTCATCGACTTTAAGAACTTGGAGAGATCTCATCTAAAGAGCGTTCGTTTTCAATGTCATGTATAATTCCGCGACCGATAGAAGTTAAGTCTCGAAGAACTTGACGCACCAGAGGGGAGTAAGTAGTCTCACATTCTCTATATTGGTTCTGGATAACATGTGGTCGTTTAGGATCCTAGGGCCCGATCCGAAGATTTTAGTTGCCACGTGGAAACTAGAACTAGTTGCCGGCGCCGGTGTCAGCATTTCTCTTTTGGTCACGTGACATGTACGTTTTGTACACGTCAACGTTAACCTCAAGCATCGCAACTTCACTCCAAGGCAGTTCCAGCCTTGGGATGTGATATCGTACCGGTTATCCTGCATTTCAACTCTTGAATATAACACTCCTCCGAGTCCTGGGCTCTTAAAGGCTCATAGACTAGTTGGTGGCGTACAATAATAAGATAAGAATATATTGCAAGGCATTACGAACGTTCCTATACCAAGATGAAGACTCGGTTGATTCCGACAATGTACAGAGCAGAATTTAGATTTAGATTCAAACTCAATCAATTATATAATTAAATTCCCGATGTCTCTTCTCTATAATTTCAATAAAATCTTTTCGATTCTTTATAATTCCAACATCACAGTAAATGTAATATAACGCAAATTCTATAATCGTCATCACAACAAATGAAAAATACATTTTAAAATCTTAAAGTCTGTATAAAAAACAATATCATCTTCGTTTCTCCCATCATCAAGAAGAAGAAGAATAAGAACAGATCAAAATAGAGATTCGAAAGATTAGCATTTCTTACACCTACCAACTACCAGCATTACATACATATCGACTTTTTGCACGAGTAATCGGTACAATAATCCAGTTGCCCCTTCATCGCGGCTCGCTTCGTGTCAACTTGACTTAAAATAACAAACTCCTCCATACAATGTAAACCTACAGAATCCTCCAATATACCCACCCACCACACAAGAAAACAGAAAACATCAAGCCCAATCAAGAAAGATGACGATGAACGAACAAACAAACAAACAAGTCTCCCATTGATCATAATTAGTTCGTTAGAGTTACAATTTGACATATCTATCATATTACCAAGTGAAGTAGAGCTATACTATCCTATCTATCTATCCATCCAATCTCTCTCCTAAAACCTAAAACCTAAAACCTATCTATCTATCTTACTTATATATTCCTTTCAGACCGCCTATCCAACTAATTTGAAGACAGATAGATTCCTTTCTGGAAGATTCCAAGATTCCCAAGGTTCCAAAGATTCCAAGATGGGCTAATTGATAGATTGGTAGAAGATATGTTAATTGGATTTGGTTAGAAACCCCTTATGCAAGAAGGGATAACCCCCGTTTAATAACGCATTATTGCAACAACAACAACAACAACAACTACGTATACTCACTACTTGTTGCAATTCCAATTCCAATTGACTTCAGACGGAGCCAGTCCAAATTAAAACACTAATTCACACATTGATTGGTGATCGATCCCATCTGAAAAACTGTCGTGCTGGAGATAACTCGTGCTGTCTGTCCATCTATCTATCAAATTACTGTACTCTGTATATGATCGATCAACTTCGACTAAATCCTCCTCCTTCCTCACTGGCCAAGAAGTTAGTGACCTTTTAAAATCGTACAATATGAGTATGTAACTCGATCATTGGTTAATAAAGGGTGCGGGTATTTTCATGCAAGCCAGCCAGCCAGCCAGCCAGCCATCTTATCTGTCTGTGCCAAGGATAATTTGATTCAAGTCTTGACCACGCAGACCCCGCAATTCCTGACTAACCAGGAAAATCTCTGAAAACCGCCAACTCCCAACAATCCAATTCGATTTCGAACATTCTACCCCCTTCCACGCCAGGTCGGTCCAAATTGTGGCCAACGAACCCAGCGACCCGGACAACCCTCTCCCCGCATCCTTCCCATCCTGCACGAGGTCCGGAAGCGCGTCGACGGGCAGCATAAGAACCCGTGGGCTTCCCCGAAGTTTGGAAGATAAGATGGCTATATCTTCCGCATCTGATCATCTGGCCGCACACCATCCAGGTACGAATAGCGCAATGGGAAACTTTCACACGTACGACCACGCTGAGAATAGTGGGAAGTCTCTTCATTTTCAAGATGAGGGGCATCTCAATGAAGGCCATCTCAACGTCAAAACATCCAGAGAACAAATGATTAAAAATGCAAAGGCCTCGACAGAAAAAGAGCAAAAGATGACTCTGCTCCAGGGCATCAGATTATACCCCAAAGCCATCGGGTGGTCTTTGCTTATTTCGACATGCATTGCGATGGAAGGATATGATGTGTGTCTACTGAACAACTTTTGTACGTGACACAGAACACATGACCGATTGGTCGACCCATACTGATGGAAACTACAGATGCGCTTCCGCAATTCAACAAGAAATACGGTGAGCAATTACCCGACGGGACGTGGCAGGTGCCGGCTAGATGGCAAGCTGGTTTGAGTAACGTAAGTCAAAAAAGTGTATGACCAACGGGTTGGGATGCATTTACTCACGTGTTTATCTATCTCAGGGTGCTAATGTTGGGGAGATTATCGGTCTCTTCATCAATGGTTGGGTGTCGGAAAGATTTGGATATCGATACACGGTGATGACGTGCTTGACTCTCATCATTGCGTTTACGGCCATCTTCTTCACCGCTCAAGATGTGATTGCTCTTCAGGTTGCTGAGGTTCTTTGCGGTATCGTGAGTTCGCCTCGGCTGAAGTTCTCGACCAATATCTTGCTAACGATCAATAGCCATGGGGTGTTTTCCAAACCCTCACCATCACGTATGCTTCAGAAGTCTGCCCGATTGGACTTCGTGGGTACCTGACGACCTACGTTAACTTCTGTTGGGGATTGGGTCAGGTGATTGGAATTGGCGTCATCAAAGCCTTGCTGCCTCGCACAGACGAGTGGGCGTATAGGATCCCCTACAGTCTCCAATGGATGTGGCCTGTCCCACTCCTGGTGGGCATCGCGCTCGCCCCAGAATCTCCCTGGTGGCTCGTCAGGAAAGGAAGAATTGACGAAGCGAAGAAGTCACTCCTTCGCTTGACGAGTTTGAACAAGGAGACGGACTTTGATGCCGACGAAACCATTTCCATGATGATGCATACGACAGCCATCGAGGAGAAAATCACAAAAGGAGCCAGCTACCTCGACTGCTTCAGAGGCATCGACAGGCGTCGAACCGAGGTAAGCCCCCCTTAACCCCCTCCATCCGATCCAAAGAACAGGACACCACTAACCCACCCACCCACTCACAGATCGTCTGCATGGTCTGGGCGATGCAAAATCTCAGCGGAAACTCCTTTTCCGGCTACTCCACCTACTTCCTCGAGCAAGCCGGCCTCCCCACCTCCACATCCTACGATTTCGCCCTCGGCCAATACGGCATCAACATGGTCGGCGTCCTCGGAGCCTGGTTCCTCATGAGCATGGGAATCGGCCGGCGCGCGCTCTACCTGTATGGTCTCTGCGTCCTGTGCGTCATGCTCTTCATCCTCGGCTTGCTGGGTCTCGTCCCCGCCGCGCACAAAACCGAAGCGTCGCTCGCGACCGGCTCCATCATGTTGATCTGGGCGCTCGCCTACCAGCTTTCCGTCGGAACGGTGTGCTACTCTCTCGTTGCGGAATTGTCGAGTCGTCGTCTGCAGATCAAGACGATCGTTCTGGGAAGAAATTTGTACAACATCGTGGGTATCGCCTGTAGCGTCATCACTCCGTATATGCTGAATCCAGGGGCGTGGAATTGGAAAAATTACGCGGGTTTCTTCTGGGTATGTTTGTTCCTCTCCATCATCCCCATCCTCATCTCACTAACCAACCAGGCCGCAATCTGCTTCCTCTGCATAATCTACACGTACTTCCGGCTCCCCGAACCCAACGGCCGCTCATTCGCCGAACTCGACGTCCTCTTTGAGCGAGGCGTCAGCGCGAGAAATTTCGCAAGTACGACGGTGCATGTTTTTGATGATGATGATGATGATGATGTTAGTAGTGTAGATGGGACGACGACGACGACGACAGATGCCGCGGCTGAGACTGAGAAGGAGAAAGAGAAGGAGAAGGCTGAGAAGGAGAAGGAGAAGGATACCGGGATTGGGATTGCTCCTCCTCCATCGTCGTCGTCATGAGATTGGAATAATGTATTGATGATGCATGCGTGGGGTTGATGATGATGATGATGATGATGATGATGATGATGATGATGAGTCAGATCAGACCAGATTACATATATAATAATATAATAGATAGCATTTGTGAAATTTTAATACATACATATATTTCTATACATACATAATTAAAGAATTAGCACTTCTTTTCCTTTCTTCTCCTCAACAAAATATACAATATACAATACATATATATTCATAAGAATCCATGTCAAAACACAAGCGGCTCATATCAATTATCCATGATCCATAACCATACTCATATCAAAGTATCAAGTTTGAATAAGTTTGAACCCCAATATATCTATCATCTATCAGTGGTGCCAGTACGTCAAGTTCAAAATAATCGAAAGTCATCCCATCTACCATCCACTCTCCACCATCATCCATTCATATTCATATTCATTCCACGAGTATATGCTTCAAAATCCCCCCTTCAACGAATCACGTACCAAATCAACAAATCAACCCATAAACATCTTAAGCATCCCAATTTAACATTTTGATCCTTCATTCCAATGTGCTTCTTTGATAAAACTTGCAACCACACAGATGGAAAATGTAAATCCTCAAACTCCTGGATATTTTTTTTCTTTTCGTTGGGAAACGTGAAAAAAGTCATCATCGAAATCCATCTCAGCATCATACTCGGTACTCTTGCATCATAACTTTTCTTGTCGAAAACTTGTATCAATCAAAAATAATTGATCAAAGACTTTCCACCAATTCATCAATCGTCAATCATCAGCATTGTAAACAAAAAGAAGCTAGTCCGCCCAAGAGAGGAAACCAGTCCACCCAAGACATGATAGACCTTGTAACAGCTCATTCATCTCGACTGTTAACTAGTTTAAACCATGTTTTCAGATTTCATCTCATGGCGAAGATGAGGAAGTTCCATCTCATCCAAGTTGGAATTATATGGATGACGGGGATATGCTGAGGTGCTTTGAGCTCCTTGATGGAGAAATTTATCATCTTTATCAATGATTAGGGCTTGAGGCATAACATCGGCGTAGTTGAGATCAGTATCAACAAGATCATCAACAATATCAGTGGCGTCCTTGATATTCATGAAAATGACGGGTGATGCAACGACCAGAGAACCAGCAAGCAGAGCCCACGTAATGGCGAATTGGGTTGCGTAGGAGTACTCCATTGCGTCAAAACGCCATGCAATAGCAGCCCCAGCAGATTGAATCCCCTTGTAGAAACCAGCAAAGTTTGCTGTCTTTCTACCAGAGTTAGAAAGTGCACCCATGAACCTGTGAAATGTTAGTCATGATCTCTTGTGAAGATTGTTACACCTACCAGTAGACCGACAACTGCCAAACAGCATCAAAAAATCCATAGGAAATATACATCATTAGACCTTTAGCATAGCCCTCATCTTTCCAGTCCATCTTCCCCTCATAATCAGGGTTGCCCGTAACGTTACGATCAGGAACCGTGGCTTGCCAAGCATAACCCCCACCCCAAATTGCCAGAGTCAACAAGAGCAATATGATCAAAGCAGCTCTCGCTCTGGTGGCTCTGGAATACCTTTGTACATCCAGAGAATAACCAGATAAGAAGGCGCCAATGATCTGTGCGAACCAATATAAGATGTTGTTGAGAGCTCGAGTTCGGGTATTGAAGTGTGCACCATTGACACCATTAAACTGATATGTGTAAAACCAATTGGATGCAAAGAACATGGGGAAGAGAAGGAAGACATAGACGTTGCTTCGAAGTGTGTACCAAAGACCCCAAATCTCTGTACCCCATGTTGGATTCTTCATAAGAATGACATGCGACCCGTCGGCTCGTCGAACTTTGTGTGCATCGCATAGGCATAGTGCGGACAATGCTCCCAGGAACATGAGACAGATGAATCCAATATATGTAGCGTCACTCACCACGGTGTTTGCGGTGACGTCGATATTCAAGGCAAGAGGAAGCTAGAGGGGATCAGTATATAGGGTGAACTCCTACGCAAGGAAACTCACCAGAGCACCAACAACACCTCCAAGGTTAAAGATCGACCAGAACCACGAAATGTATTTTCCCTTGGACTCCTCGGGTGGATAAGACATCATGATAGCGCCTTGAGCTGTCCACAGGAGACCAGCGCAGACACCAAGTAATGCTCCGGCGAAGATGACGAAACCCGTATTTTGAGTGTGGCTGTAGCATAGATAACTTGACGCGTAGACACAATAACCCAAACCACCCAAACTCAAAGTGAGTCTAATGCCGAGACGATTCGCAAAGGTACCGGCAAAGAAGCCAACGACCGAGAAGGTGGAGTAGAGGGCCGAGTTCGCATTATCAGCTGGCTTTGCAGAAACTTGACCACCACCACCCAGACCACTCAGCGCATTGTACATACCCACACAGAGGAAACATACGAGTGCGACCAAGACAAGTTGGATTTGTGGTGATGCGTAGTAAGGGAGAGTGAATGAGCCAATTCGAACACGCTTGTAGAGCCATCCGTCTGGAGTTTTAGCAATTGACGCAGGCGTAGGGGGATCAGTGATTGGACTTGTACTATTGTAGGACTGGTAGGAGATAGCCGACTGTGGCTGCAAGTCTTTCATGGCGACGATTTGACAATTGCGACGACGATTGAATTGATCAAGTTGTTTGGGTGTGTAGATGGAAAATCAAGGCGTTTGTTTTATATGAAAAGGGTGATGAAGTTATTCAAAGAAACCAAATCGTGACGCACTTTGTGATGATTGTATAGAGGTAAAGGTAAAGGAGGGAGAGAGAGGTTGGTATCCAAGTTCTCCGCAAAAGAGCATCGGACCTTGTTCAAAGTAAAGGTGAGGCTTTTTCCGATCTTCTATGGCCGAGATCACTCCCGAGATCAGATGGAGAAGGGACGACAGTGTCTCTCCCAACGAATGAGGAAAGAGCCACCCCCCTTCCGAGAGGAATCCACTCTCAACTTTCAACTTCAACTCGCAGCTTCACTTCACTTCACTTTATTAAGATTGGGTGAATATTGAAGATATAACACCCACTCATCCAATGGCGCGCCGATGATGGCCGGGTCTCGAGAGACACCAGCCGATGGTGGTGCATGCAGAGGATGGCATCTCCAAGCCAGCCACCACGCCTGCAGCTGGAGGATGCGAGGATGCGAGGATGCGAGGATGAGCACGAGGTTGCCTTCAAGGGGAGAAGGGAGAAGGGAGAAGGATATGGCTATAGCATCATGTTAACACGTGGGCGGTCAGGTCAAGAACAATACAGACCGACAGATGAATGTACATCATATAGATCTTTCACACATCAATCATACAACATTTCGACACAAATCAACAACGCTATTGGCGAGCACGTGCTGATTCCAAGGGCGTTTTTGACCCTGTTCATTCAGCTCTTGTACGGCACAAGCGTCACACTCGTCTCTGACACCCTTCGAGAGGTCAGGTGTAGCCAATCTATACATAAATCAATCAACACCAAGCACAGCATATACTGTTACGAAAGCACCCCTTTTTATATCGGTTTATCCCTTTGCGGTTATTCCGGCGCTTCTTTATAGAATCACTGCACTAGCCTTTATCCAAGAAATAAACCCCTTCAGTCTTGATATTATCTTTTTATCCTTTCCCTTATTCATCAAGCTTTACATCCACTCGGATTCTTGGAATCCTTTCGGTCCAATCATTCTCTCACGTCCCCCGCCTGTTGGTCTTGGCGTTCGATCATAGCGTTATTACCTTGACCCCCCCAATTCTTCAACGGCCAACTTCTCTCCAGCTTCTTCCTCCCCTCCCTCTCGTCACCTCCATCTCCATCTCCCACTCCGCTCCCCCGCCAACGAAATCATACCCCAATCGATTATGGCATTCCGTCAAAGATTCGCGAAACCTTTATTATACACAATTGGAACGACGACAGTGGCTGGCGGCATCCTGTACTATACATACCGACCACGGAATATCCCCGGCGCCGACTCTGCCGTCGTGCCTCCATTCGGCGCAGACGGTCATTTCCGTCCTCCACGGTTCCCCAAGATCAAATCACGAGCCGAGCAGATCGCGGATTTAAAAAGGAGTGGAGCTTCTCAAGGGGCACCGGCGGCCGCTACTCCGCAGAATGAAGATGAGGTGTATGATTTACTAGTCATTGGGGCGGGTGCCACCGGAGCGGGTGTGGCTCTCGATGCGGCGACGAGAGGATTAAAGGTGGCGGTGGTCGAAAGAGACGACTTTAGCAGTGGGACCAGTAGCAAGAGTACCAAATTGGTGCATGGTGGTGTCAGATATTTGGAAAAGGCGGTTTGGGAATTGGATTATAATCAGTATGCGTTGGTGAAGGAGGCTTTGAGGGAACGAAAATACTTCTTGGATACGGCACCACATCTATCGAGTTGGCTACCGATCATGCTGCCACTGGATAAATGGTGGAAGGCACCTTATTATTGGGCTGGGACGAAGGCTTATGATTTCTTGGCTGGTTCCGAGGGTATCGAATCTTCGTATTTCTTGACGAGGAGTAAGGCTTTGGATGCTTTCCCTATGCTGAAGAAGGATAATTTGGTGGGTGCTTTGGTTTACTATGATGGGGCTCATAATGATTCCAGAATGAATGTTTCGTTGGCGATGACTGCCGCGTTGTATGGAAGTACCGTGGTCAATCATCTCGAAGTGACGGGATTGGAAAAGGACGCCAATGGTAAATTATGCGGTGCCACGGTGAAGGATCTGCTAGAAGAGAAGGATGGCAAGACATCACAGGAATTCAAAATCAGAGCAAAAGGTGTGATCAACGCTACAGGACCATTCTGTGATTCCATTCGAAAGATGGATGATCAAGGAGTCAAGGAGATCGTGGCACCAAGTTCAGGTGTTCACGTCATCCTACCTGGATATTACAGTCCTCAAAAGATGGGTCTCATTGATCCTAAAACTTCTGATGGCAGAGTGATCTTCTTCCTTCCATGGCAAGGAAATACGATCGCTGGCACTACCGATTCTCCTACCAAGATTTCTTACAACCCAGTCGCAAGCGAAGAAGAGATCGATTGGATTCTCTCTGAAATTCGTCGTTATCTCGCTCCAGATATCAATGTTCGTCGCGGTGATGTTCTTGCCGCGTGGTCAGGAATTCGTCCTCTCGTCAAAGATCCAAATGCAAAGAATACCGAATCCCTTGTTCGCAACCATCTCATCAACATTTCACCTTCTGGTCTCCTCACTTGCGCGGGTGGTAAGTGGACTACCTATCGTCAAATGGCGGAAGAATGTGTTGACGAAGCTATTTCGGAATTTAAACTTCAGACGAAACCCGTACGAAATGCACCAGATGTTTCAGGTACACAATTGCATGATGATGGAGCTCACTTGAATGGATCTTGTCAGACTCATCAGGTTAAACTTGTCGGTGCACATGGCTTTTCCAAAACCCTCTTCATTAATCTCATTCAACATTTTGGTCTTGAAACGGATGTTGCTAAACATCTTACCGAGAATTATGGTGATAGAGCTTGGACCGTTGCATCTCTCTCTTCTCCAACGGAACAAAGATTTCCAGTGAGAGGAGAGAAGATCTCTCCATTATATCCATTTATTGATGGAGAAGTTAGATATGCCGTTAGACATGAATATGCCCAAACCGCTGTAGATGTTTTGGCTCGAAGAACTAGATTGGCATTTTTGAATGCACAAGCTGCGTTGGAGGCAGCTCCGAAAGTTATTGATATCATGGCGGGTGAATTAGGTTGGAGTTCCAAGAGAAAGGATACCGAGTGGACTGATAGTAAGTTTTTCCCTTGATTGTTTCCACATCATTCCCATTTCGTATTCCACCCCAACTCTCACTAACATGTTATGTTTCTACAGCCGTCAAATTCCTTGAATCAATGGGTCTTCCCAAATCGAAATTATCGGCCACGAGAAAGCAGGTCGAATGTGGTAAGATGGAGTTTAAAGATTCTGTCGAGTATAAGATGTATAGTAGACATGATCAACCTGGTGATGAGTTGGAGAGTGATTTGAAGTATGGTAGTAAGGGGGGTCTTAAGAGTGGGAGTCCTGCTGAGAGATGAATGAGAGAAATTAGAGGAGGGTGAGGAGGAAGTAGAGGAGGGTAAATGAGTTGAGGGATGTGGGAGGTGGATAGATAGTGTGAGATGACTTTATAGAAGATTGTATTTACATTGACATTGACAATGACAATGATGGAGAAATAGAAATCAGCTTTGAATATTAATGGATGGAAATTGATGGATATTAATTAGAGAATCAATTGAATGATGAATGATGAATGATGAATGATGAATGATGGTAGTGAAGTGGGTGATTACAAGGAAGTAAAGAAAAGGTATTTTCATGTTCTGCTTATTTTTGAGCTTGCTTTTCGCTTTGTGAGATAGGGGGAGGGAAAGGGGAGGGGAGGGGAAAGCATTTGTGGTGTAGATATGTATATATAATATGCATTCCAAAAGAAGGAAAGGCCCCTGAGCGCTTGATGTGAGATCTGATCTGAGTAGAGATAGGTACTGTAGATAGATGTACTGCAAGAGGGAAGAAGGGAGAAGGAAAGGGAGAAAATAGAGAATTGGCTTTTATAAGCGAGGCGAATGATTAAAGAACGTTTAAAAGGTAAGATAATCAAAAGAAGAAGAAAAAAACGCGATAGTGGAAGGAAGAGGGCGAAGCTAGAGTAAACTCATGTTATCTATATGTTGTAATATCGATCAAGTGAAGTGAAAGTTGGAGTGGTAAAAGAGATGATGGTTGTTTTGGTTTGGTTGGTTTACCGAAAGGAAGCGTATAGATAGATATTTGAGAAGTTGTGTGATGAGACCACCACTTGTCTTGTGGTATAAGGAGATATGGAATGGAACGCGAGGAGGTAGGTGTTCTGTGATGTATGGAGATGTGGAGATGGGATTACTTGTATGAGTATGGTAATGGTAAGGTTAACGCGATTTTATGATGATGATGATGATGATGATGGGTAAATGAATGGTTAGATGATATGAGATTAAATTAAATTAGATATACTTCAAGGTGTATATATATTACACTACACTCACAACACGTAGCCCCCTCCCTCATGATCATCCCCTCGCCAAGGCATCAAACTCAAACTGCCGCATAGACAACTATCCAAAATATCTATCTACCATCCTCAGCGGACGAGAACTCTCAGCTGCAGGCTCAGGCTCAGGCTCAGGCTCAAGCTCAAAAACCGTCCACCGATTCTTTCAAACTAAAAAGAAATCAATCGCATCCTGCAACGAAGCGCTAATATCAATCGAAACCTTATGCGCCCTCGGCGCAACATCCGCAGCCATCTTCCCATTCAACGCCGCATCCAGCGTATCATGATCACTCTTCAACGTCTTCAAGCCATCCACGATCTGCGGGAGGCCATCGGCAGCGAACAGGGACTTTTTGGATTTCAGCAGGTCGATGGTTTGCGGGAGCTCGACGCCGAGGCTGGAGGCCATGTAGTCGATGATCTTGTTGGAGTCGTCGGAGTTGGCGGCGGGCGCGGCTTGCGCGTCGTGGCATCCTTGGCTGTAGGAGATGTGCATGCCGGTGAGGCCGAAGGCGACGGGCGTGCTGTTGATGTCGCCGGTGCTGTAGGTGTTGAGGGTGTAGGTGAGGCTTTTGGCGCCGGCGGTGATGCTGGCGATGTCGTAGATGATGAGGTTGGAGGTGGTGATGACGCGGGTGGTGAGGGGGGCGGCGGAGACGGAGATGGTGCTGGCGCTGGTGGCGAGGCAGATGCAGAGGGTTTTGAGGGATACCATGGTTAGTTTTGTTGGTGTGGGTGGATTGTTTTGATGTGTGGAGTGGAGAGGGTAGATGGATGAACTCGGTGGTAAATCTGTGATGGAGAGAGAGATATTGATGCGGATTCCAAGAAGTAGACGGGAGTTCTCCTCTGATATTTATATATAACCATCTTCCTCTCCTCTTCTTTCCGCACGTGCTTGCTCAGCAGCAATATCTATCAATAATGGCCACGATCAAAATATTGATAGCGAGATGAAGATCAGTAGATCCCGATTCGCTAATCCATCCCTAAACGTGTGGGTGGTTTGACAACCCCGCGAAACTAAGCGGGAGTTTGTTTCCTCGGTGCTTCTAGATCTTGATATCCATCAAAAGCGAATAGCGAACCAAGGTATCAATTTCCATCAAGAAAACTAACTAATGGTAGATCTACTGGTTGTGTGTTGTCGAATATGGAAAACCAATACTAATAGTTCTCATCTCGACAATATGAGCTTAAACTAAAACCCAAACTGCATCAAGCTTAGTTTTTCTCGCCAATATGGGAAGTCTGCGTATATCGGGAGTATCAAGCAAAAACGATAGGTAAATTAAATTATCGACTTTGTTAATTCTTTTAGTCAAGTAAGTCCGCCTCAATGTAAGCTATGAAAAAAATTCCCATAAATGTTTGGGCTGGCTTAAGCAGAGTTGATGGGTGAAACTGCATGCATGGTACTAGAGTAGAATTGTTGAAGCATCTCGTTCAGTCTTACCTGCAGATCTTACATCCTGCAGGTGGGTGATAGACACTTCAGCCAGCTGTCAATATAAGATCGTCGTTTAGACACAATATCATTGTAGGCTAGGATGAGTCCCCCACTCGACCCATCTACTGTAGGTGGTAGGTGGTAGGTGACCCCCTACGGAGTACTATCACTTCATCTAAACGCGCTAAACGCCTCGCAGACTGCGCTACAGGTCCCATATATATAAGCTCAGATAGACGTCCACCCGACCTATCCACCTCATTATAGCTAGCACACATCGAACTCTCGATATTGCAATAGCTCTACTCCTACTTAGGGGATGGAGCTGTATATTTGGCTAGGGTACTTGTAGAGAGCTAAGTGAAGGGTACAACAGTAGGCCTACGATCATTCCCTTTTAAGCTCTCATGGAGAATGCGGTCAAGTTACAATGTAGTGTTTCTGTCATGGGCAGAATCTAGTACGTATGTTCCAAAGCATTGATCAATATGAGGGATCGAGCATTCAATATATAAATTGACTAATCGATAAACAAGGGTTTTCACTATCGGTACAAGTACCATCACTCACTAGCATGATATAACCCCTACTAATTTGTATACACTTGTATTAGTGATGATCTAGCATCCTCGAAACTTC
Organism: Monilinia vaccinii-corymbosi; assembly: GCA_017357885.1. Classification (NCBI taxonomy): domain Eukaryota; kingdom Fungi; phylum Ascomycota; class Leotiomycetes; order Helotiales; family Sclerotiniaceae; genus Monilinia; species Monilinia vaccinii-corymbosi. Next base: position 4,973,589 of record CP063406.1, on the reverse strand, counting down.
AAAGAGAGCGTTCACATTACATTGCCTTGCCCTTATCTTATGTGAATATGTCAGATTCTGTTGCACAAGCCGAAATTTGGTCTTTTAGCATGTTCAGGATAGTAGTTAATATAGCCTGTTCAATAGCAAGGTGTTAGGTTTATTCTTATGCTGAGTCAGCACGTACATATAACTGTTACGGAACGCCACAGATATAGATAACAGCTGGCGTAGAAAGCCACTGTCGCTTCCTTTATTATAGAAGGAAGCGACGTCTACAACGTAAACTACATAAATAGCATAGCTGAAGTATAAGGAAATGGACAGCTTTTACAACACATAACAAGATGACCCTATTATGCGGTATCAATAACCCAAAATCAGGGGCTAAAAAACACATAGCTGATAATAATACTAATAGCTTCATTCAATTTATACTATGTCTATTAACCACTATAATTATATGCTCTTAGGAGGTTCTACTGTGTGTATATTCAGCTCGCTCATAACCTAACAATACGGCCAGCCCATTATTTAACACCTGCTTAGAAGGGTATAGGATATTAGCGCATATAATACCCTCACAAGTACGCCAACAAGATCTACAAACCGACATGAACTAATGAATTTATCTATTGACATTATAATATGAGATTATTAGCTTAAAATTGATTGATTGTTATATACTATTAGGGTGGTGGTTTCATAAATGTATTGTATTATTGATCAATTTGAAAATACCTCATACTTTACCCCCCTATGATTTTTGAATAAAAGTACGGGTTGTTCTTTTCGGATTATCTCATGGTGTTGCTTGAGATATACAATGTTACAGTGATGGCTACGACGAGATTTGTATTGAAACTAATTGTGAGAGTCAGGTTGAAAACAATGAGGATGATGTGGTTGAAAAGGGGCGACGTCGATCTTGACTGAGTAAGCATCAGCATCGACGAGTTGATACTGCAAGGAAAGTGAATCAATATAAAACTACTAGGTAGTCGTTGGCTGATACACTAGTTCATTGAGATTTCACTTTTGTATCAACTAGATTGATTTGGGAATGCCTTCATTTTTATACGCTTGTGCTTGTACGAAAGGTAAGTTTATTAGCCGACCGACTATTCGATTCACCAATGCCGGTGTTGACCATAATCACCAAGCGATTGGCTCTTAGTAGCACTACGCTACTTATATTGATCTTTCCGTTGAACTTCTTCAAGTGATCGAAGTGAATCATCGACGCGTCTCAGACTATATCTATCTCATTGTGAAAATGAATTGTTGTCGCCAGAGTTTGGCTATCAAGACAGTAGACTCGCTAACGATTTCAATGGAGTGGTTTAAGTTCAATATCAGTCTGCCCATTGGAATACGGCAGCTCTTCATCTTCAGGCACCGACCACTTTTGATAGACCATCTCCCCATATTGTATAAAATGCCCTTCATCATCGATGCCGATGACTGGGTCCCTCTTCACTTCCAAGACAGCACCACCCAAGAACAGAGGAACCGCGAAGCGGAAGACCAAATAATAAATAAAACCACCTAAGAGTAAGGTCCAACCGATGGTAGGAACAAGATACCAAGGTACAGAGCTACCGAGAGTTGATTCGGGAATCCATAATACGGCCACTGGGAATGCATTGGCAACAAAAACAACAATGGCAGTTGCGAGGCTAAACCATCGATTAGAGGTGGAGTATGTGTTCCACTCAGAGGAGCCCTTTGAGCGCATCCAGATCATCCCAAAGCTAAGGCATATTGCAGCCATTGCATCAACTGGGTACGCGTAAATACCTGCTCAAGGATTTAGCATACATTCGACATGGAAAGTCTGGAGGCCTATTGGCTCTCACGTACCAACAAGCAATGGATAAGCATCCTTTGATTGGGGAACCCTGATTGATGCGAGAATCAAGATGGTGGTGAATATACAATGAATCACAAGAGCAGGGAACGGGATCGGTTCGAACTTGGCCATTTCTGGGGTGCTCACCATCCCATCTTGCATAGAAGTTTCAACTGGCTCCGTGGCCGGTTCAGACTGCTTGAATTTCTTGGTTGCCCATTCAATTATGTTCACATTCTTAGCGAATACCAAAGAAAAGGGGAGGATCCCTTCTTTAGCAATCTCCTGCTTGACACGAGCGGCAGTGAATGTGGTGACAATGACGTTTCCTAAGCTCGAGACTGCTAGACAGGCATCCATCAATTGAACTGCGCGTCTTTCATTCCAAGCGTGGCCAATTGTCCGTCTGAAAAATTGTGCGATTACTGTTTTGCCATTGATAAAATTCCCGTCCTGTGGTATGGGCACGACTATCATCTAAATTGATGTCAGCCTATTCTCAATGGCCCTCAGAGTTCACACGAACATATGCTATGTTTGTCAATAAGTACAGCAGACACATTGTCCCAACAGTCCACAACGATATGCCTCGGAATCTAGCGGTTGGCTTTTTGATTTCACCGAGAACCTAAAGCCAAATTAGCTAGACCCCAAACTTTAGTCGGGAGAGTACTTGCATAGTTTGCTTGGTTCCAACCCCCACATGTAAAGATGATGTTCAAGTATGCGGCTGCAAATCCACGAGCATGATCCCCCTTCCCAAGTTGTTTGAAACTGGTCTTCGAATCAAGATTTGTATACGACAGTGGGTCTCGATGGAGGTGATCAGTGTGATTGTTTAGAACAATAAAACCCAAGATGATGATCATAACAAGCATTGACACCTTGGTGACAGCGAAGACACTGTTCAAGTGAACTCCAAACATTCTGCCTAGCGCATGCAAAAGAGTAACGAGCCAGGCGGCACCAAGCGCGATTCCTTGCACTACTCCTTTTTCTGCATTGTTGATTCCTGCTGCTGCGAGAATATGTACCCCAAAGGAGACGCAATTTGCGGCTGAATTCCCAACAACTACAAACATAAAGCCGAAGATACAAATAGCCATGTATCTAGGATGTCTCGCCAGGAACTTCAGATAGTTCAGTTCACCACCACTGAATTGATTAGTCTACCGTGACAACCTGACTGTTGAAAGTTGAATACCTTCTTGGGACAGCTTGAACCTCACCAGCCATCTTCCTTCGTGGGATCGTGAGGCCATACTCAACGTACATCAACGTACCGGCCATACTAGCTATAAATCCTAGACTCCAGAGGACGAGACTACCCCCGATGTTCCGATCTTGTTGTAAGATATTTGTTGGCGACTCGAAAATCCCCGTTCCTTATGATTGTTATGAGCAACGAGTATGGCAGGCGTGGGTTTGTAGGGGGGAAGTGGCATACCTATCATGCGATTGACTATTATACAGGCTACCTGGAACCGGCTTAACAAATCTTCATCTTCAGGGGACTTTGTGAATTCTTTCGACGGGTTCCCAGCCGCCTCAAGCTCGTTCAAATAGGCCAAATCTTCAAGACTAACGCCGCCCAGACTAATGTTGCTCCTGTCTCGATGCAAGCTCTCCGAGGTTATAGCCACGACTCGCGCGGCCTGTTGTGATGAAGTTTCCGCCATGAATGCACAGTTTCAATTTTTGCAAAGCGTACTTCGTTTGCAGACTCGGAGCGACTGGCTACATGAGGATGAGGGGTGCTTGAATTGCAGAGCAGCATGGCTCCTGTAAAGTATTTGAACCAGGCCTGGCCCGCCCAGCAAGGGCGTCGGTGTACTATTTTGTGCGAAAGCCTCATTCTCAACATATTTCGGAGTGAGAAAATGACAAGAAGCCAAGTGCGTAAACGAGTGAGATTACGGTGACACTGAGATGAGAAGATGATTACAGAGGCTGTACTCGAGTAAGGCCATTGGCTGCATGTCATGCCCCTCGTGCTCGTAGTAGCCAAATCAATAGCTTCTTCATCTGAAAATGATAAATCTGGAACCGAGACTCGACCTCGACCTGTGAGATAAGCGGATGGTGGGGTGGTAGGCAAGGCAGCGAGGATCGTAAACAGGGCTGCAGATTGTGTCTGCAGACAAAGATACAACCAACAGAACTTTTCTTTCATGTCTGATGATAGTTCTGGCCCATCTGTTGCTGTCGACTCCACCGCTCGCATTTTCCTTTAACATGATACTATTCGGTGCGAGTTGGTGGAAATCTCTTAACAAGGGGCAAGGCTATGATGATGGAATTCTTTGACGACATGCAGGCCCTGGGCGATAAGCTTCATAATCGCACTCGCATCTCTCCATCTCGTAGGTAACACCCACGTGAGATTGATTTATCAGTGCGTCTCGATGGCTAACATCTACAAGATTCTCGCGCGCAGAATTTTGGTGACGATCTCAATACGGAGCTGGACGAGCTCAAAAGATACCTGTCCGCCATCCACGCGCGTCTTCGCCATGTTCGGGTGAGCTCCACGCAGAATGGGGACCATCGTTCATCTGGGGAATTATCTCGCATTTTGACCAGTATACACGGCAATCTCCAGAATACATTACAGCTGATAGATGAGGAAGACAGAAAGAGTCTTCAACCTGGCACAGAGGCTCATACCTGGAAACCGGAAACACTGAGTTCAGTCGCGGAGTCTATAGCTATTGAGAATCACAAATTGAGGGTGCTGCTCTGTACCTTCGATCCGTGAGTCCTCTCCTACCACAAGGGAATCTGCCGCAAACTAACTATTTCTTCAGGGATGAAAATGTTGAATCCGCTATTCCTCTGAGCTGGAGAGAATGGAGATTGCAGAAAGTTGAGCACTATGTCGAGACGGAGATACAAAGATGTGGGAGGCAGGGTCACGAACCGAGACGATTCAACGGCTACAATCACGAATTCAAATGGAACAAATTGAACGACGCTAAATACCTAAGCAACATTTCTGGAGATGGGCTTTGCGACGTCTTTTCCAGATCTTGGGAGGCCTTTGTTCAGTGTTTCACACGCAACCTGCAGATTGCACAAGAGCCTTGTGAACCTTCAGATAGGTGGATACATCTTATGGTTTGCTCACACTGTTTGATGTCCGCTCGGGGGTCTCGAGAATACCTTCAATTCTCCTCCATTTTCACACACCCACAAGATTCATATATCATTGAGACGGGCTTTACTCTACATCATTATGTAACAGAGCTGGAAATTGTGAGTTACGGCCCATCTTGAGGATTGACCCAAGTTAACCATAACTAGTTACTTTTTGGAATTCTCACCGAATTTGAAACAGAATACCTTCATCCTGATGTCGTTCAGGAAAGAACTAAAATACCGCTTTCAAGTCCATCGACGCCACAAGTCCCCCAGACACCGCCTCTAGTACAAGACCGTCACCAAAGTATCTCGACAGGCTCAACTCAATCTACGGGGACTGATGAATACGGAGTTATTTTCAGATGGTATAATAAATGATCAATCCCAAGTCATGGGCGAACAAAAACTGAATTTTGATAGTCATCTGAGTGGTGAACAAGCCGGCCACTTTCTCAAAGTCCGAGCAGATGTGGAAGGTGCACTGTTTTTAGATTTTGACAAGGAGACACATCTCTGGCCTAAGCTTCTTCAGCCCTTCAGAAACGTGTAAGTGCATTCATTATAAGATGGTTGAGTTGGTGAAAATTCTAATTTATTTCTTGCAGAAACCTACTCAGAGCTTCAATCTACCCTAGTTACCCTACTCCTGATATCTACAAGTGTGATATAATCCTAGAAAGAAAACTGCCAAATAGAACTGATGTCATTACTGGCTGCTTATTTTTTCAAAGCTCAACAAATCTGAAGGAATTTCAGAAAGCTTTAACAGGATACAACGTTTTAGTAGACTTGTTCGCTTCCCGAATGAGGTCAAATTTTAAGCCTTGCTAATTATCTTTGCAGTAAACGCGGCATCAAAGTTCGCACCATGGAAAGATACCCACCTCAAAGCAAAAATTCAATCAGCGGGAGATTGCAGATATGGCTCAAAGACTTTGACAAGGGCGTTGATTCTACTCAGACTCGCGGGAACTCTTCACTTCGAAGGGCATTGACATCGCTTTCGGCTATGAGCGGAACTACCTTTTCTTCCATAGCTACGCTCAAGGCCCAACAAGCGATTCCTGGCTCACACCTTACCACTATTGATGAGGGTATCGGTCTGATGATAAAAATGCCCATTCCTCCCCTTGTCATTATGTTTGTTGAGTCGTCATCGAAAGACAAGAAAATTCAAAGAGGGCAAATCTTAGCATTCAGGTGTAAGAAAAGGCAATGTAAAACCTAAGACATTACTAAAATTGTCACAGTTGATGAACAGTCTAAGCTTGATCGAAAGAGATGCAAAGCTGATGACAAGTTTCCTCGCTGCTTTGTGCTTCACGCTGTTCGCGTTGATCTTGAGATTGGACTGATGAAATTTCCACAAAATCCGAAAGAACTCGGTTGGATCGAGATATCTTTTCCCAACGACGAAGGTAAAAGAGTTTCAAAGCATTTTAAATTAGTCATACTAAGTATTGCATAGAGCGGGAGATTTTCACCAAGCAGCTTGAAGATGCAAGAAAGATATATAACGGACGCATGGAACAATACACTAAGGGAATGAAATTCTTGCGCCAAGGTCATCATAACACCAAGGATTACGGCGCCGATTAAAATTATCAAATAATGTATAATGCTCACGATCAACAAAACAGGCGACTCAACAGTTAGACATTGATGCCTCCTGTATATATCTTCCAGTTCATATGCATATTGTATACCAATATTCCATGCGTACACGAGGATCATATGTAGTTCAGTTGTGTCTGCAAAGGAATATCATGGTCTCTCATATATGCTAAAATACTGTCGCCTACAACTCATCTTCGGACAGAAATGTGCCTCTTCTCCTTGGAGCTGATGGCTTGTTGATAATTCGCTCGCCGCTTCCTTGCTGCGCTTCATTTACTGGAATGGATAACGCAACATCTTTCCGCTCTACCACGCTTTCAACCATACCCTTGATATTGTTCGAAACATCCTCGTAAAGTAGGTCTGCTCTACTGTTATATTTAACCATACCGGAATGGTCGGAGTTTAGCGGCAGAGTTCTGGCCCCTGGTGTTGCACTATCTTCTACCATGAGAATCTTCTCACCCACAATTCCATTCCGCTATTTCGGTTGTTAGTGGAGTTTATGGAACCATTTGGCCTCTTTGGAAAACGTACAGTTCTAGGCTGCGAATAGTGCCTCTCCCAAAAGTACAACACTTCCGGTGCATATGATGATCTTTCTTTACGCTTGCAGCATCCCTCGAATCTGTGTTTTAACTCGATGAGATAATTGGAAGGGGTGCCACTCTTCTCATCACGACACAATTGGCCGATTAAAACTTTGTTCGGTTGTGACTTGACGGCTTCGATGAGAGAGGGATTGTTTAAACCTGCAATCGGGATGCCAAAGCCGACAAGGCCGTGCCAGGAGTCATATACCTCCCTCTCGTCTGAATTACCACTATCTGCAGCTCGCAGAAGAGACTGAATCACCCGAAATCAGTATCACATTCCCATTGCTTGGGGCGTGACTTACTTCTTGGACTATTAGGCCTCCAAGACTTTGTCCAATGAAGATTATGGGTCGTTTTCCTGTCTGGGAAGCAGTATCGGTGTTAGTACGTGAAATATCTATGGAAAGAGGGGGAACATCTACCAAGGTGTTCTTGCGAAGTAGCGTCAATCTATTCAAGAATGTAGTTGCAATATCCTCAACCTTTTCCATGGATTGACCTCCAGGAACAGTAGAAGGGTATCCGTACAGCAGGATTCTGGTATTCGGTATATCTTCTGGCAGGAAGTCTCGCAGCCACATTTCGTGGCTGCCACGACTCGTGGAACGGAAGGTTCCAAATGCGTGGGTCCCGAGGCCCACCACAGCTACAATACTACCATTCACGTCAGTCATATGTTTCAATTGGATTTATACACATACTCGACATCGACTTTTGGCCTTCCAGAGATGGAATTATATAATGTTGTTAGGCCCAGAAAATCCGCATCATACTGTATATTGGGTGCACTTGGATGCGATCGCCGTGCTTGAATCACTTTTGGCAGCTGCTCCGTCGGAAACCCATACTCTTCATCTGGAAAGGTGACGGTAGCACAAAGACGCTCTTTCGTATGAAGTGCAAGACTATGTATCCTGGGCTTGCTGCAAAATTCTTTCTGGATGGCCGTTTCGACAACTTCCGTCGTATATCCTATGGGTATGTTTTTGATACGGATGGTATCCGGGCGGTCTTTTGTAGAAGGGCTCGGCGCTTTCTTACCCGGGACGGGCTCTGGAGGGCGTGCTACTTCTTTTCCTTTTATTGATTTCGTAGGACCAAATTCTCCAGCAGCTAAAGAATGTACTTTGATACGACAGAGATTGTGCAGTTTCTGGCTTTATTAGTGGTGTCTCAAGTAATTAAGATCGGCTTTGAATACCTCCAATTCTTCGGGCTTGGGATCTTCTTTAGTTGGGAGCTGTACTTCATAGTTCTGAGCTCCGGACTAATCATGAGGAGTTAAAACAAAAGTTCACCAAAGTACCTGTGATATGTGTACTAACAAGAGATTTCTTTTGCAATATTTTCGCATGGTTCCCGAAGAATTTTTGTACGATGTCTTCAATCGCAATTGTATATTCAACTCGTTCCACTGGAACGGTACATATAAGGTGCGACACTTCGCTCGAATTCCGACTCATTGCAAAAGTGCTCCTCGGATCACACCAACGCCCAACAGTTGCAAATTATTCAAAACAATGCGATTGTTCAAGGTCTGTAATATCATGCAGGCTGCAACATAGTTTGGAGGCTCAATGTGGATAAACTAATCGAGCTGACCTCCGGGGCTGTGTCTCATTTAGGATTTCTTGCATAGAGCCTCGTGCCACTGTGCAACATTGGCGTTGGCATGACCAGTCTTATGTCTCAGCACTTTCGCCCGACAGGTTCGCCCTCTGGAATGCAGGTTTCCAGCCAGGGCAGTGCACAGTTTCCGGTGATGCCAGTAACTCGGTGAGGGGATTGATAAAGGAGAGATCCAACCTGGCATCTGGCAAAATTACTAAATCAAACTCTAAAATTTATCTCACTCTCAATTTTCCAACGATGTCTCGTTTTCGAAAGGCTCAAGTGGAAAGAATGGAAGTTCGAGACCGAGTCCCGTCCTACAGGTCAGCTGATTATCCGAATTCTCAGTGGCCGGAAGATATCAAGATCAAGCCGCCGCCATTTGGCCCCTCCAACCTTGCAACGGAGATAGGAGCTTCTACTTCTTCAAAGGCTGCAGCCCAAGCCCCAATAAATATAGATGATGTATGGAGAGAAGTACGAGCACTGGAGCGCCACAATTTTGCGTCGTCGCGGTATCGCAAAGTTGGGAAGACAATCGAACCGATTATCGATTTTCTGACTAGATTTTCCCCCGCCGTTGATATGATGGTTCAGGGGACGAGTACCGCTTCTTTAGTGTGGGGTTCGTTGAGAGCTGTTTTGATGGTTGCTCAAACCTCGGCTACCTACTTTTACTATATCGACAATGCAATGTTGAAGCTTGGTGATATCCTTTCGGTCTCCAGTCAGTATGAAAAGATGTTTGCGACTGAAGTGCGTGTGAGAAATGCGTTGTCGGATCTATATGATGAGGTTTATTTGTTTTTAGAAAAAATCAGAAAAGCCGTTTCTGCTAGCTGTTAGTCAAGCTCCCCCCTCTATTACTAGTTCGGCTCTGACCATGTGACAGCATTCAAGGTGCTTCTTAAGAATGTTAAAAAGTCTTTCGATACGGAGTTCAAAGATAACATGGAACATATTGAAAGATATACTAGACTATTCAATGATGAGGTCACCTTGGCACATCGAGCTCGGATGGACGCGTCAACCAAGCACATTCAAGAGTTGGTGGATGCCATTGCGCTAGACAATGCAGATATGGTAATCCGAGTCGACAGCCGAGAGGCATATGGTAAGCTAGATGATTGTTTTTTCCTTTCCATTGGATGAACCATAAGCAACCTCTTCATATTCATAGCTAATAAGAATAAATAGAAACAAAAGATGAAATACTGAAATGGTTGGCAGAAGTTGATCCAACAGAGGATTATCTTCGGGCTCTTAATAGGCGCTCGCCCGGGACTGGAGTGTGGCTACATGATGACTCGAGGTTCAAGAGTTGGAGATGTCGTTCTAACCCTTGTGATCCTTCGATATTATGGATTTATGGCCGACCGGGATCAGGAAAGACGATACTTAGTGCTGCCAGTATTGAATATCTACAGCGCAATTCAGAGGGAAGATCTGAGAAAGAAATAGCTCCCGTCGCCTATTTTTATTGCGATTCAGGGGATGATAGAAAGAAGGCGACATTGAATATATTGGGATCCATCTTGGCACAGTTGATCATGGCAATGCAAGATTTTCCATTCGAGGTTTATGAAGCCTACCATCGAGCCAGGAAGTATGGCAGACAGCATATATCCAATGCGGATGATGTCATCTCAGTCATCAAATGTGTCGTGGGAAATATTCCATCTTGTCACATCATTCTTGATGGAGTAGACGAATGTAGCGATCCCCCCGACCTTATGAAATCACTTGCGGAAATAGCAGAAGGCTCCATGCATGTTCGACTCGCCATCTTTTCTCGAAAGCTCCCCGCTATCATGAATAGGCTGGAGAAGCTTCCGCACGATACAATTGAGCTAGAAGCTTCACTGGTACAACCAGACATTGACAAATTCCTTACAAGCTCCCTGGATCATTTACCTGGCAAAGGTACAAATGTACACGACCAAGCGTTCACTAAATTATCAAATTCTTCTAGTGGAATGTTTCTTTATGCTGTTTTAGGCGTGCAAGGTTTGGCTGAAGCAATCGATTCACAGAGTATTGAAGAGGCAATTGATAGAATCCCGGAGGGTCTTAATGGTGTTTATGGGCAAATACTTGAGAGATTAGGGTCTCAAAGTATCCGACGACGAAATCTCGCCCACAGGATTTTGTTATGGGTCTGCTGCACAACACGACCATTGTCTTGGAAGGAGCTCCAATGTGCCTTATCTTGGGATGAGGAGAAGGAAGCATTCGTTGAAGATCAACGTCCTTTCAAGGATGCTGTACTCGACATGTGCGCTCCGTTGATTGAGTACCGACCAGAGAAGGATACGTTTCATCCCGTCCATTTATCAGTTAGGGAATTCTTGTGGAAATCCCATGGGTTCGAATCTATGTCGGCAAAAGCTACGCAGTTTCTCATGACCGAGTCTTACGCACATCAAACTATTGCCGAGGTGAACCTAGCCAGTCTCTCGCTCCCGGCTGTGATTCACTGCGAGAGTGTAGATTATCTTCAGTATCCTCTGGTCAAATATTCTACCGAGAATTGGTGCCACCATTTATCATCCGCATCGTTTGGCGAAAGGTTATGCCAGAAGCACGAGAGTTTCGTGACTTCACCGCTAGCGAGATCGACATGGATCCTCCGTTTTCTTGTTTCAAACAGGCAGTCCTTTCCTCTTCAGCGCATAGCTAGATATCAGAAGCAGGTATTTGATTGGAAAACTCAGAAAGAAGGTCCCACGACCACCTTTGCAGCAGAGGATCTAGCTGATATCCAACGGGCGTTGATAGAACTTGATCACCTGGATTTAGATCAAGCAGAGTCTATATCCAATTTTGAACGTGACTTGATCATCAGGGACCTCGCACGAGCTTTCACAATGGCTGGAAAGGTGGACCAAGCAATTGACATTTTCGAAAAAGCCATCGCCCAGGCGCCTCGAGAACATCTTGCGCTCGAACCAGTTCGTGCCACTTGGCTTCTCAATAGTCTCGGCATCATGTACGACCAGAAAAATCAGACCGATCTTGCCTTGAAGACCCAGATGCAAGCTCTCTCGATTCAAGAAAGGCATCTTCCTGCGCATCATCTTGATCTCGCATTGACCTTGAATGAGCTGGGTCGTGAAACGCGTCATCTCAAGCGATATTCGGAATCGGAACAATACCATCTGCGCGCTCTCAAGATCCTGCGACAGTCACTCCCCGAAACGGATCTCCAGATCATTTGGACGCTGAACACTCTGGCTCGCTGCTATCGATTCCAAGGTCGCTACCCCGAAGCACTGACGCTCCACCAACTTGCGCTCACTGGCCAAACTACTCTCATGGGTGAAGACCATCCGCACCCGATACGAACCCGGTCAGATATCGCAAAAGTATTGAAAGCGCAGGGGAGGTACAAAGAAGCCTTGGAGATCATGGAGGATATCTATGAGAAAAGAGTTAGAGTGCTAGGGAAGGATAATCCAGATACTCTGTGGTCGATGAATGATATAGGACTTCTGTGGGAAGATCTTGGAGCACATATTGGGACTACAGAGGGAAGGAATAAGGCAATAGTGTGGCACAAACGGGCACTGGAGTTGCAGATTAGAGTTCTGGGAGAAGGACATTCGCATGCGATGTGGAGTCGAGAGGCACTGGAGAGATTAATGGGTGGACAGGGCGAGGGATGATGTGGATGCAGCAGGACCAAATTTGATTCCTGAGACGTACGTATGACTTGTGTCTCTGGAAAGATTCAACAATGGAATTGATGGGATTAGAAGATGGGAGATATTGAAACGCGAGTTTAAAACCTAGCCTCAACCTTCTTTTCCACGTCACCCAAAGCCCAAGCACTTGACTTCGTCTTGCTCCTCACACTTCTAGCCTGCGCCTCGGTGAACCCCTTTGCCTCGATAGCTGGGTTATAGCCCAGCTTATTCTTCTTTCCAACATCAGCTGAATCGACGGGTGTGTTTGTCTTCCCGTCGGCACGCTTGTACACGGTTACCACCGTGGCTCCACCCAAGCCTAAATTATGCTGTAGAGCCACATGAGTATCATCGACCAACCGATTGTTTGCCCATCCACGAAGATGCCAGACAAGTTCAGCGCACTGTGCAATTCCCGATGCTCCGAGTGGATGCCCTTTCGAAATCAAGCCGCCAGAGGGGTTGATGACCATCTTGCCTCCGTATGTGATATCGCCAGCTCGGACCATCTCGTGGGCCTTCCCTGGCGGAGAGAGTCCCAAAGCATCTATGACAATCATCTCATTGGCCGAGAAACAATCATGCAATTCACAGACCTTGACATCTGCTGGCGTAACCTTCGCTTCCTCCATCGCAGTCTTGGCTGCATACCTTGTCATCTCGAACCCCATCAGATCCATCGCAGATTTGGAAAATACAGAAGGGCCATCGGTGGCCATGCATTGCCCTGCAATTAAAACGGCTTGCTCCTTAAGATGTGGGCGTGCATCGAGGAAATCTTGCGAGACGAGAACCGCTGCAGCCCCTCCATCCGAGGTCGGACAACATTGTAATTTTGTGAGAGGCTCATGGATCATGGGAGATTTCATGATCTGCTCGAGGCTGTAAACATCTCGGAATTGGGAGTATGGGTTTCGTTGCGAATGCTCGTGGTTGATTCGAGCGATTTCCGCAAAATCTTCGTTTTTGGCTCCGTGCCTGTTTTTCGATCGAGGGGTTAGCTAGCCCGTTGCTATACAATCTAAAACGATCAAGGTGATTTACTTCTCCATATATTCCCTCCCTGCGTTGCCGAACATTTGTGCGGCACCTGGTGCATTCGTGACGCCTCTGGTGGCACGCATCATTTCGTGAAAGGTGCCACACGGATCGCTGCGATCATTGAAGAAACTCTGTAGAGAGCCCGGGTTCATCTTCTCAAAGCCAACAACCAGTACACAATCCGCAGCTCCATGGCTGATGGCGTTCCTCGCCAGTGCCAAGCCCGTCGAACCAGTCGAACAATTATTGTTGACATTGCAGATGGGGATCTGCGTCAAGCCGAATTGATAAAAGACGCGCTGTCCGCAGGTCGAATCGCCATAGCAATAACACGCGAATCCTTGGTCGACGTCGTCGTAGTTAATCTGCGCATCCAGCATCGCCTTGACTCCGGCTTCAAAACCCAGCTCGGTATAGTCGACTTTACCCCTCGGCTTGATAAATTTGGTCATACCAACGCCGAGGATGTAACACGGTTCATTGCGCTTCACAACCATTTTCGAAGGACTAAATGAGGTAGGGTGGATGCTTTTGGCTTTTGGGGTTGAGGTGACGTTAGGTTCTGGAAGCTGTAATAGCAATTTATCAATGTTAGCCCCTTGTCATAGTAGGACATAGGCTCTTACCGAGGCATTATTATGTGTGCCGTTTCATTTGTATTCGCTTTAGAGAAATCAAATCTACCCTCTACTTTAACTCGATATAATCAGGCTTATAAGTGGAAAATATTGCTAAGGAAGGTATGATGACTTATGGCTAGCCACCCATTTTACCTATATATGGAGAAAGAAAAGTGGATCATTCGTTTACCCCACCATTATAAAAAGAACCTTATCCGTAACCTTAATTGAGTTTATGTGGGGAGCCAAAGCGCTTATTCAGGTTAGTCAGCATTAATTATTATTCCATTTTTGAAGAAGCCAAGATCAAAAACGACAATGCAACAAAGAAGCAAAATACCAAAAGGCAAAAAATAAGAGCCCCATCACAAAAGATAACATACAACAGTGGGGATTCGCTGGTGGTCACCCACCCAACTACTAATCCACCGATCTGAAGCTTGTGTATGGCAGAGCGGACGGGATGCCCAATTCTCTTCAGTCTATGGTCGTATGTATCAGTATCGCCCGCTTCGCAGGATATATAGAGGTGAAGTTGGAAGAGTCTGATGAATGCCCTACAAACAGCTCACGCAGTAATATACGGCATGTTCAGCACAGCACCCTACACCGCGACTTTCTACATGCCATACAAAAAAAGGACCATTTTAACGTTCTTGTTAATCATCCAATCCCCATTCTGAATTAACTTTATATTTATTTCGTATATTTCCCTTTTAAGTTTTAATCTATGAATTTCTTTTACTTACTCCTCAGATACAGTAAACCCGAGGATAACTATATAAGAAACCACTACAGAGATTTAACTTGACAAGACGAGACATAAATATATGCACTCAACTTCACCTATATAGATTCTCCTAATAATAATAATAATAATAATAATAATAATAATATATCAAGGACGAAACGATGAAGATTTTCAATTTCAAATACCCCCCTTTCATCCCCTCGCTTGTTAAATATCACCAGGCGTATGTATGTATATAATAAGGCTTAAATCTAGTAATGATAAACTATGAGCTAGGAACAAGACTTCTATATATATATCAACCTCTCATGCGACATCCACTACCCAAGTATAAACATTCGATCACGGGGATGAGAAGGATTATTTAAGATCTTCCCATGAGTTAAAGTGCCATCAAAACACGCACACGGATCCAATCAGCATCTCAAGGTACTAGTAGGACGGACACATAACTCATGCCCGACCAACCAAACCAAACCAAACCAAACCAACCCATAACACAAATAGAAGAACGTTCATAACCGCCATCTCACGACTCCGATGAGATGGGATGAGACAATATTCATTTCAAGGATCGCCCAGCCCAACCCAGTCCAGCCCATCAGCTTCAATACCACATGGCTATAAATTCTACTCATGCGATCCTGCGAACGTGGACGCATTGGAAGCGTGGCACGATATAGATAGATGTGAGAAGAAAATGTAGCGCGGAGACACTAGCTCCGCACTGCGCTGCGTGTCATGCATGGCCAAGCTACTCTATTCATCGTCACAGAATGAAAGATACATGCAAGCATGCAGTTTAAAAGTTTCATCATATTAATATCTCTTCACCCCTCCACTTCCTCCGCTCTCGCAGTGTATCTGTCTGTCCATCCGCAACGAGCCCTCCATTTCCACCCTCATATATGTGTATGTAAAACGCGTGCATCCATCCAGTACTAGAAAGATTATCTCCGCCAGCCCTCTCCCCTCTCCCCTCTATTCTCTGCCCACACAATTTCTCCTCCTCCACCCAACCCAACCCAACCCAACCCCTACTCACTCCTCCTTAACCTCAACACTCTTTTCCGCCCCATCCGCCTCACCCGTATTAACCTTCTTCCCCGTCTTCACAATCTTCCTGAGCACCGTATCGTAATCCAATTCCGGCTTCGCAATCACCGTTGCGCTTTGGCCTTTGAGGTCGACCTCGTAGGCTTTGACTCCTGTTTTTGTTTTCGCGTATGAGCACTCGAAAAAGGAAAGGAAAGGAAAAGAAAGAGAAGAACAAACCATCAAGTTTCTTCAAAACCCGATCAACAGCTCCCGAACACCCACCACAAGTCATCGTAATACCAAACTTATAGGTATGTTCGCCCTCTCCCGCAACAAGGGACTTGACTTCCGTATCGGCCATTGTGAGCTTCCCCTGCGGTATCGGTATTCGTTGATGATTCGAGGGGACGGTAGGAATTCAACGATTTCAATGAATCCCTCGAGCTCGGAAGATTATCTCTCTGCAGCGTATCTCCCGCGAGTAAAGTAGAGCAAAGTAAATTAAACTGATGCGTATGATCTCCAATGTAATGTGAAGCTGTAAAATCAGAATCAGATCGAGGTAGTGACGACGAGGTATATGAATGAATGAATGGGACTGGCAAGAGCACGGGAAGGCTGAGGGGCAATTGCAATGAGTAACCAGTAACCTTAATTAATGCCTCGCTTACAAATCACATACAAGGATGAAACTTGCTCAAAACAGATCACGCATCACGCAACTTTAACTCGAGAGTTATGGCTGAAGAGTTCCCATCTGAGCATGTTTTTCAGGGGATTTTTTTAACATAATTTGGGGGAACGCGTAAGGGGGATGTTATTGAGGACTGCTTGGGAGGGGAGGGGGAGGTTACACAGTTACATATGTCGTGCAAATATGCAGTATTACCCGTCAAATTTCATGTCATTGGACAGCAAAATTGATTGTCTGGCTCAAGCTTACGAATCTAACCAAAGCTTACACGGCGTCTTCTAATTCGTCATCAGCGCTCCTCTTCATTGCCATCTACCAATCCAGGCATTGAATTGTCATCCGTGTCTGATGAACCTGTTTCAGAGGGATCAGCGGATGCTGGTGCTCTCCAGAACAATAAGTTGTTCAAAATTCTTGTTGCGTTGGACAATGATATAGGACCACGTGATGGCCCGTCTTCTCCATCCTCATCATTCTCATCGTCCTCATCATCCTCATCATCCTCTTCTAAACCTTCTGCAAGATGGCCTCTTAGTCGTTCGAATACTTCAGCTTCCGTTTCAGCATCGATACTATCATCATCTGCTCCGCGAGCTCGAAATGCTTCTAGCCCCGGGAATCCTGGAAGGAGTCGTGCGAGAGCTGCAAGTGGATGATTGAACCCATCATCCTCTACTTCTTCCTGGGGCGCGAGGCTTCTTTCTTGCGACTTGTAAGAGATGATGCTGTTATAAGGTGGGAGTGGATCCGAATCAGAGTTATTACTTCTGTGAAGAAGATTCGATGGAACAAGAGACATTAATTCTCTTCGATTGTCTAGATAGACAAACCTGACAACATCAAGACTCATCTCTTTGAGATCTGATAATAGGGGTTTCTTTGACACATCAGGCCTTTCGATCGTTTGTGCTACTTCCATAAGCAATGAAGTAGCCTCGGTAGTGTTCCAAAGATCCTTTGCTTGGAGAACATATAATTCCGTAAACAGGGTATCAGAAGCAGTTTTCGGCTCCATACCCCAAATAGATGGAGGTGCATCTAGATCAAGTTCTTTGAAAAGTCGACAAAAAAGCCAAGGTACCTGCCCCATAGAATCCGACAACATGCTTCTACATTTAGCGCCATCCTTAAGTTGCTGCGCAGCGAGAGCAAATGATGGCTTCGCATAATCTATTGTGTTGGCCCACTGTGGTACATTTCGACTGGCGGCAAAATCCAAAAGCCATTGAAACTCATGTGCCCGTAAGGCAAGATGATGTATCATCCATCGCATGCAATATGGATCATCCTCGGGATCCAAACTCAGAAGCAGCTTTGCCCATTCCAATGCAGTGCGATAAGTTCCCTTCATCATGAGAGATTTGATGTAATGATATCCTGCTAACCAAAATTCTCGGTTCTCTGGTCTGGCGAAATCTAATCGAGCTTTGCCTTTGGCCAATTTAATACCAAAAGATGACAACGAAACTCGACCAAATGTAAAGAGGGCTCTTTCAACAAGGTCGGATGAGAGGGAATGGTCGCCTTGATCTTTTGCAATTTTGCTGACTTGTAGAAGGAGAGAAATGTGATACGCTATCATGGATTAGCAGTAGATGTATGAAGAATAGAATGTACTCACGGTTTCTTTGAAGAAATCCAATAAGGTTCTGGGGATCGCCCATTTCAACCAGGGCTTGAAATGTCTGCTGCACAACTTGATATGCTCCATCATGCACAAACCTGTATTCTACAGTACCATCAACCACCTCTTGATCATCAACCACTGCCATTGTCAAACCACCAGAGGTAGATTTTGGCCATTCATCCTTCCCCTGGATGAAACAATTACGTCGTAGAGCAAGTTCCGAAAGGCCTTTGCCTGGTTCATGTTGACCTTTCAAAGCTGTCTCCAAATCCATCTGTCGTGTACGTTGTCTTCTTCTTGCACCGCGACCTGTAGGTCCTCCAGGATCTTCATGGTTTTCCGTAGCAGCGCGTCCAAACAAACTTCGCATTTCATTTGCAACTTTGAGATGATGTGTATTGATACCCAATAGAAAACAAATCCTCTCGTATTCCCCATCAACTTCTATTTTCCTTGTCGTGTTCGCAACATTGGTGTGCTTTAAATTGAGCTCTTCAAGAGCTTTATCGATTTCATCCAGGCCCTTCTTAGATGTATCCTCAACCGTTTTCGCGGGATCTCTCCCCTTTCCTTTATTCTTTCCCTTCTTCTTTTTCTTCGACTTCTTAGGTTTCTTTGCTATCGCAGCTGGGGTGGGTTCACTTAATTCTTCCTCTTCTGGCTCCTCGTCCTCGTCAACATCCTTAGATTCATCATCCTCTTCTAGAGCTGCAAGATTCGCAAACAAACTAGGTTTTGATTGGAGATGTTGTGGCTCCTCGTCAGAATCCTCCTCCTCCTCTTCTTCTTCATGGGCTTGGATATTAGCCTGCTTCTCCAGCTCGCGCTGTTGCCGTAGCTTTCGAAGTTGTCTGCTCGACATGGTGAAGTTAGCTGTCCCTGTTGTGAGGATTAAATGGATGAAGATGAAACGTATGGTGATTGGTGATTTATATATGTAGTGTGCAGTAGTCTCGTCGACCAGCTCAATGAATGACGCATTAAAAGGTAGGTACACTGGGCAAGTACAAGTGGTGGGGCATCATGACTTTGGAGAGAGAGAAGACCTGGCAGAATTTATAAAAGCGGTCAGGAATTAAAGGTGGAGGATCGGATCTAGAGTTTCTTCAGTCATTCCAAATACATGAGGTTATCGATGATCTTGAAGCTGGATAGACGACGACGATGAGGACGACGACCATTACTGCTTTATGATCTTCCATTGCTTTGAGAGGTAATCCTGACCTTCTCTCGCTCCTTCACACATTGTTACTTACTCTTCCAAAGTCTTCCATAGCTATCGTTGGCCGCCATCCGAAGTACTACACTACAGGACTACCAAAGCCGTCTCGGGGAATCAGCTTAGCTAAATCCCCCAGGATCCCCCTCCCAGCCTCCCCCCTCGCCCCCCCCAAACTCAAAGCATCTTCTAGATAATAGAGAGCTTTCAATTTCAATGCGTCGAGTAGCACTAAAAGCAATCCGCACTGCGAGACAATTGCCTGCTCTTTGTAGCACTCGTGGTAGCGTCTTTCAACCTTCAAACCATGTTTTAAACGCACGATTTTTTTCCGGTAGAGCTCCTATTCCCAAATCAACACCATCGTCAACATTGCCACTTCAGAGTTCAGTCATCCCAGCATCAATGTATTGGCGGAGATTCTCCTTAGCCGTCGTTTCAGGCCTCGTGGGATATGGCGCATGGTACACATACAACGGAGACGGAATTCTTACAAAAGAAGCCAATCCAATTTCATCCGCACAAAGATCGCCCGACTTTGCAACTAGTACTGTCTATCCAACACCGATAGGGCCCGAGGAAACCTCGGATGCTAGAAAGGCTGTAATCATCGGCACGGATGGGCTTTATACTGACACGATTGAAGGTCCAATTTCGAAGGATACCGACGACTCTGGCAGAAAGGTTTTAGAGATGTTGACACCGGATCAAGCGACATCAAAATTAAGAAGAAATGAGGAATCATACTTTATCGGTCGTGGCAAAGGAGTTGTACGATATGATGTGGTTCAAATTCCAAGCAACGACCCCATTGAAGACGATCATTCTGAAAAGATCATTGAAATGAATGAGGCAACGGGCGCAGCCCCAAATTCTGCCTCGGATTGGATGTTCTGGGGTGTATTCGATGGGCATTCGTATGTATCTCAACCCCAAGACTATTCTCACTAACATCTGAATAGAGGCTGGACCACATCTGCAAAATTACGACAAGTCTTGATCAATTACGTCGCTAGGGAACTCAATTCTACCTACCAAGCCTCCCCAAATCCTTCCACCGAAGCCATCGAAACCGCAATGAAGACAGGTTTCACACGACTTGACAATGAGATTGTACATGAAAGCGCGCAGAAAGTGATGAAGGGCAATTCAAAATTGGTCGCAGCTGAGTTATTGGCCCCAGCGTTATCGGGATCGTGCGCGCTTCTTTCTTTCTACGATACAAACACTGGACTCCTGCGTGTGGCATGTACAGGAGATTCTCGTGCAATCCTGGGACAACGAAGCGAAAGTGGAAAATGGGCTGCCACAGCTTTATCGACCGACCAAACTGGCAGCAACAAAGATGAGGAGGCTAGAATGCGAAAACTACATCCTGGAGAAGATCACGTCATTAGAAATGGGCGAGTCTTGGGTGGTCTGGAGCCAACTCGTGCATTCGGTGATGCAACCTACAAATGGACTCGCCAAGTTTCAGAAAGATTAAAGGAGTCTTTCTTTGGACGAACTCCATCCAATCTTCTTAAAACTCCCCCATATGTTACTGCGGAGCCCGTAGTCACAACCACCAAGATTCGACCTGAGAAAGGAGATTTTGTTGTGATGGCAACAGACGGACTTTGGGAGATGCTCTCCAATGAAGAGGTTGTTGGTTTGGTCGGCCAATGGATTGATAAACATTCATCCGATTCGAACGGAAATTCTGCGAGTTCATGGACAAAAATGTTCACATCGTCGCAAAAGGGACTCCCAGTAGAAGCAAGTAAAGAAAACGGTAACAGTGGCCAGAAGGCCCCAATTCGACAACGTCAATGGGGTGTCAAGGAGAATGATAGATTCGTTGTGGAGGACAAAAATGTTGCCACACATTTGGTCCGAAATGCTTTGGGTGGAAAAGATAAGGATATGGTTTGCGCCTTGTTGTCACTACCTGCTCCTTATTCTAGAAGATATCGGTACGGAATTTCCTTTTCTATGCCTCCCATCTAACCACACTAACAATTTACAGAGATGATCTTACAGTTGAAGTTATCTTCTTCGGTAACGGCCCAAAATCCGGAGATATCACAGTCAACAAGGAAGCCAGTGCGAGCGCAAACATCAAGCCTAAACTATGAGTAATTTACAAAGTGTCTTTTTTGTCTCCAGCTTGTATTGTTTAGAATTTTGCTTTCTTGGCGGGTTTCTTTAGGGCATGATAGGTGTTATACCCCCAGGTTTCAGTCTAGAAAATGACATGGTTCAACGAACTATTGGAGTTAGTTCTTGCATTGGCTAGATCTGGTCAATTGTTTCTTTTGATGTGTCTTTCGGGCCCAATGTGATTTGCAATGTGCGACGTGATCTTTGGTGCAAGTTATGCTATTTGTATGTATTGTATGTATGATGTAATGTTCTTGTGTAGTAGTGAGTTATGCTACTAGTATTACCAATATAGCAGTGATATTGTTACAGATGCTATATCAATTATCAACATTTTCAAATTTTTATTTCAAATTTGTTTTATAAACACTTTATATTATAAAAGCTTTTTATGATTATTTGATATTCAATTAATAATACATCAAACTTTTATAAAGATCGCTTGATTTTTTGAATTTTGACAATTCGTTAAATCTTCTTCATGGAATTGACCCACCACCCACTGTCGAGATGAGGACAGCTTTTTGAATATCTGGTAAGTATGTATGATTCCATGGAAAAGCTTCAAAGCATCTGGATATGTTTGTTCGGTGTTGATGTTGCTAGAAGTTGTGGTTGATTGGGAGGGCGGACTCCTCTTCAAGTCAGCTTTTTTGTCATTAATCTATTCGATTTGGCTTGTAAGGACTTCGATTCCCCTATCGATTATCCTGATTTGTTCATCATGGGTCGGGGCTTCAATCTCTCTCATATAGTTGTTCTGCAGCTTTTGGATGATCCTTGTGAGATAACTATTGCAAGTTGACAGTTTTGTGTAAGTGTCTTTGGTTAGGGTCAAAAGCTGTTGCTCATAACCCTCTGGATCACCACCGATTTGTTCAAGGAGTTGATAGGCTTTCGTGAAATTGAAATTCGCATCCCCTTGCTTTTCATTTGTCTTGTTCATTTCGCGCTCTGCCTCCTTCAGCTGAAATTGGAAATGTCTCCTATCTTGGCAGACTTTGGCAAATTCATCCTGGAACTCATATGTCTCCTCTAAAACAACCTGAACGTCCTGCTTCAATCCTTCGAATAAAGTGAGCCAAAGCCGCGGAATTTCTTGCGTCCATGGTGAATCAAAATAATAGCTTTGTTCTTTTCCAAGCGCCGTCTTGACAGTTTCACACCGCTCTGTTGAATCTTCTGCAAGTTGTGCAACACGCTCCCGATATTTCCAAATAGTATATGAAAATGAGTAAACACGTTCTCGAAAGTTGTAAAGCCCCCAGTTGATATCTGGGTCTATTGCTGAATATAGTATGCCTCGTCTAAGGCTGTCGAGAGTATATCGAGTATCCGCATATGCATCTCGTAAGCCATCAAGGTAGTGTATCGTGCTATAATGTAGAAGATGGACAAAAGGCGATTCGAGATCTCTAACGGTGATTTCTTTAACATGATGATCAGGTCCCTTAGGCCTCAAAGGAGCTCTAGCCTCCAAAGGAGAACTATCCCATGGGAGACTGCACAGGATGGAGGATAAAATGACAGAAAGGCTGAAGACAAGAAGCCCATTGCGAATTATTGGCCCATACCAGGGACTGAATATGCTCTCTGTCGTAAATTGCGAGAAGAAGGATCTATTCCTTCGCTCTGGTATGGCAATCCTCCTAGGAGGCTTGGGAAGGACAGCGTTTGATTGCTTGGAAGTGATTATTTTTCTTGGTTTTGGATTTGAGTTGCTTGACCTTGGGGATGAGGGTGTATCGGATCGTTGACGGAAATGTGGACTAGTATTGCCGATTGTAGACATGTTGCTAGAGACTTTGTTAAGTTGTTGTCATGGGAGGCAGATGTTATTCCTCTTTATGAGAGCAAGAAAGTCTTTGTGATCCTCTGATTTCCGGATGAGGCAATCAGCCAATACTTTTTCAAGCAAGGCTGGGATAGTTGGACAAAGGGGATGAGACTTGAATGTTGTTGTGACTTGCGAAGAAAAGCCTTTCTAAGCGATAAGCGAGAATATCGAAAGAGTCATGCAATTATCAACCCCCTATGATAGTGCTTCAATGTAAGATCTATTCAGCTTGAGCTCTGTAGCAATTGCTCTTTGTAGCTGATATCCTTATTTTGGTTTGAAAACCCATTATCTTTAAACAAAGCCTGCACAACATAACCGGAAACAGGTAAGCGAAAATGTCTTGATCTACTACAAGGCATAACAATCGCAACAAAAAGGAAAGAATCCCATGTAATCTTTTTTGTAACATTAAAGACGAAAAATAAAACCGGAGAAGAATCATGGCGCAGCAGCTACCTGTTCAAGGTGTCAATGCTCGCAAATATGGATCGTGGAAACACAATCCCAATATATCGGGCCTTACGCCACTCCCTTCCCTCTTTCCCAAAGCTCAAATTGATCCCCAGGAGCTCGCCACCCGAAGAAAGATTGAAAGGTTTCAGCGGAAGTTATTTCACACCTTTACGGCCAGAGATTTGGCGGGCATGGACGTGATAACCGACAGGGAGTTGAAGAGTTCGAGTTTAGATAACCCTGTTATGCCAATGTTGAGACCCAACAGATGGGAATCAAAACCATCTACGCCACAGTTTACGAGGGAGGAAATGTATCCGCTAACTGTTGATGGCGAAGAGAAGGGCGAGTGGTCGATGCTTAACCCTTTGGTGTTCGAGGTTATGAAGCCTGTTTTACAATTAGCCACGAGAACTATCACCAGCATGTATACATTACCGTGGGTAGGAACCAACCCGCTGTACAGCACTCAAAATACTCTCTTCGTAGCTGACTTGGGAATTAGTTTGGTGCACTACTCTTTGGTGATAGACTTCCAATAGATCAGCACAGAATTCGTCAAGAAGATGTGGATAAAATTTCGAAGATCACCACATCATTCCACCCATGCAACGAAATTAGCCACACAAGAGTTCAATTGAGAATGCAAGAAGTTTTTATGGAGCTGGAGAAGGTCTGGGGTCTTACATTCGGATTCATGTCACCCAACCAGGATCCTAGAGGTCCGGAGCACGACTCCGATGATGGCGAGAGTGATGATGAGGGTAATTCAACTACATATGGGCTTTGCGTGACAAATTATGCTCAGATGGCATACGGGAACGATGAGAAGAATGCATCATGGGGTATTTGGATCTTCTTGAATTACCAACGGGTACAGGCATTGTTTAGGAATGATCTAACATCTGCGGAGAGGAGAATGATCGAATGGGCTTCAGCTGTTACCATTGTGCATGAGATTATCCATGCAATCACCTACATTACTCCCGGAAGCCATATTACCGCGGAACAAAATCTATATCATGATACACCTCCTCCATTCTTCGATTGGGAGCCGTTGGCAGAGGCTGGATTTAGTTTTGAGGCTGCTGTAAGTTCTGCACACATCCAATATTCTAATCTTGGGCTCTAAATATGAATTTCACAGCTGAATGGGGGAATATGTAGACCTTTCTTGGTGAATGAATCTGGATTGCCATATGGTCATTGGTTTGAGACTGTGTGGCCGACAGTGGAAGCTCAAGATCTGTGTGCATCTGAAGCCGTAACATTGAGGGACCCCAGCCCTTTTCTATATCAAGAATTCTTTCCCATCCCAGCCTCTTTCTATGATGATATTCAGCAAGGAGCTTTCTGGGAGTGTCTGGTGAAGAGATTCGGACACAAGCTATTTCATTTTCGAGTCCTCAAGCAGGGATCTCGCGTAGACTTTACATTGCAAGAGAGTGCAGAAACACCAATCCTATTCCAAGCCACCGCCCATAGAAGATTTACGAGGGAAACCACCTATCTCGAGCCTACCTCGAAGATCCTGAGAGAAAGATGGGCGATGGCGCATAATCTTAACAGCCTACAGGAATTATCGCAGGGTGACAGAGAGGCTGAAGCGTGCGCCCGATCGTTCTTAGAACGTTCAAATGCAGAAAATCGGTTCTGGCTTCGTATGGAGGATCAAAGTCGCAGTGTTGATTTGATATTCGAGCAGCTCCTACGGGGCAATACATCACACGATCAAAGTATCCCAGAACTCGAACAACTAGTCGAGCTTGTATCCACCATCGTGCGAAATCATGAGAGAACAATCGATGTGATACTAGAAACCGGTCAGCCTACAAACTTGAAGCTTGAAGTACCTTCGCAAGAGAGGAAGAGTGCTTTACTTGCGTGGAATAGAGGCACCAACATCTTCATCTCCAAATGTAAACAGCAGAAACCCATCAGGGAAAATAAAAAGCTCATGGGGCAGCTTGTCGCCGAGTCGTTGGCTCTCGAGATATGCCGCATGCGACTCTTCACGCCAGATTTCACGCCAGAATCTCGAAGTGCCGCACTTGATTTTCATGAGCTTGCGCTGTTGATAAAGCTGCAAGCCTCCTTGAATAAGAAGGATGGTGACCAGTGTTATGATTATTGTTCTCAGCTCCGTGCGGTGGAAGGATGTTCGCTTCTCGCCACTCTTTGTGTGAAATTTTGTTTGTTTTGGCTGCACTCTGGGAGTGAGACCTCGGCGGAGAGGGCGGTCCAGTTACAGGAGATGAAGTGGGAGCATGCTATTCTGTTGAATCTCAGGGCGAAGGCGCCGGGGTCGTGGGTAGGCACATTTAAGTTTTGGGGGGTGGTCGCGCAGGCGGCTATCAACAAGGTGAAGAGCTTTCATGAGATGTGAGGTGTGAGGTGTTTTTGTATAGATCTACGATAGTGGATGACTTGGGCGGATGCCTTGGGCTGTAGAGTAAAAATTCTAAATTTGAATGGCCAAAGAGGAATTTCTGGGAATGACTGAATTATCTCAGGCTGGACAGGAGCTCAGTTGTGTTCGTGATGTATCTGTTATACGCTCGTTGTGTACTGCATTTCTGTGTACTTGACTGATATTCATGATCAAGCTTTGATATTGCATTGAATACTGGAGATGGCCTGAGTGTTTGTTGTTGGCCGCTTTAGCTGTCGGAAATGGTTTGTGGGTATCACATAGATCGAATATTTCAAAAGGCTTGAATATCGTAGACAACCTCATCGATGTGAACTGTTCTATTATTATTCACTGCAGCTAGGTGACAATTTGATGTGATGTTGGCCCATAGACACTTAAACGACGCTAAAGTAGGGGAGCCGAGCATCGATGAACTATTACATCTTGAGGAGTCACTTCAACAAAAAAAGATATTCTAGGCTATGAGTCAACCATTTGATGACTATTATTGTTTGTTTGATATTTTAGCATTGTGTTGGTATCATAGAAGTGTCCTAAGTAAGACTTGATAATGAATGGCTTTAATTGTGCGACTTCTGCCCTTATTATGAATATCCCACTCAAGCGACAATACAATGATATTGAGAATCGTTAATCTTCCATCAAATACAGTAGATAGTTCATCGTCCCATTAATATTCTATCATAGCCCAGTGAGCGCAGAGAAACCGATTTTATAAGTATACTTGAAAAACATCGACGAGCATAATAGCACTTGGAAACGTTGCTGCGCACGACTTGATCATCCAGACCGACCGTTTCTTGCGACAGAACCACTACTTTTATCCTCTCGGCTTGACCACTACCTTTACCATCTCGACTCCTACCCAACCAAATACCTTCTCGCACAAAGTTACCGTCAAAATGGTTCAAGATGGCCAAACCGGCATGCCGATCGCGCGAAGACTGTACCGACTCCCAGGCAGAATCAATATACAAGCTCTCCCTCTTCCGACATACTATACCCTCTACTACCAAGGCATCCAAGTCCCTCGATTCGCCACCCTGACGCAGGTCCCTGTCTTCGACAACTACGAGGTCCTACACCCCAACTTTGGCCCTTTATACCTTCCAGAAGACTACCCTGTGGTCCCATACCCGGCCGAAGCTGGCATGCAATGGGTCGGCTACCTTGCGCCTAGTTTTGAAATTCCGATTCCGCGCGATAACGAGGCTTATTACATCAACCCATATGATATAAATGGTCCTCGGAGCCCCCCTCCTCATCTACCCCCTCTACCACCAGGTCTGGAACTCCCTCCTACTCCTCCTCCTCCTCCTCCTCGCCCTCAGGTTTTGCACCAGCAGGTAGCTAGCGCGATAGCTTCCCCTGTACGCCCACGACGCCCACGACGCCCCCGAAACCCCCAACGCCTTCATCCTCTTCTTCCTCGCCCTCCGAATATGCAGCACCAGCAGATAGCCAGCCCACTAGCTCCCCCCGCACGGCCCCAACACCCTCCTCCTCGCGCAGAAGCCCCCAGACCCCATTTTCACTTCCTCCCCCCCCTCACGCCGCTCAGCATGGGCGCTTCTCGAACTGGCCATGCTGGCAGCCGATCGAGAGCAAGAAGACCGACGGCAGAGAGACCTCGCACTGGAAACGAGCTGGGAGAGCGCGAGGAGGAGGATACAAATAACAACTAAAGGGATTTCTACGTGCTACCTTATCCTGTCTTGAATAGCGCCTCTTTGCTCACTACTGAATAGTCTCTAGGTTAATCCAAATCCATACATTTAATAAAAGAGTTGAAGCGAAAACGAGCCGGATCTGCAAAACGAAGTCACAGTGCTGTGATCCCCCGAATACAAATATATAGAACAAGAGCCCAATCCAATACTTCCAAGCCAACGATCCAAACAGGAAAGCCTCGCTGCCGTCCACACTAGCCCGTACAACCAAGCAGGTTGAAAGAAGAAAGAATACCCCGACCGATAGTTCTCAGAGCCGTTACAGCGCGAGGAAGAGAGGGTTAGGTTAGACTTACGCTCGGTAAACCAGCCACAACCACCTACAAACGGTACACTCAACCTACCATCCTCGCCGACCGTTAAATTGATTCAACTCAATACAATACATCCATCGATGCATCCATCACTACGAGAGCAACCTCAAACCCAACATTTCTTCCTCTCCACCGCATACCTCTGCGCACATTCGCTCAAATCATCCAACACAATCAACCCCATATAAACCCATGTTGCGCTTCCAAAAAAGCGAGATTGTCGGCATCGGAGTGTGCAACCAGCAGAACTTATCCAAGAAGGTTAGAGATCACAAATAGCAGGCTGCGTGCTATTGATATCCAGGAATGGGTAATCGTCTGTTTGAAAGCGATTTTCAAGATCCTCCAAGAGGTAACCACACAGTAACAAGTCGCCATCGCCCTGAGTACTTGAAAGAGAGGGATGGATTGTATATCCACGAAATACGCATGTGGATAGTCGGAGCTGTATATACAGAGTTGAGATAGCATAGTGGGAAAATAACATATTGATGAATGATAGAATAGCGATGCAGCAAATGAGCTCCTCGTGTATGTTCTCTGTATCTGAACCCGATGTATCCTCCCAATATCCCACATCCTATCCTAAACAACGCAAATTCCAGCACCCTTCTCCTTCTTTGCCATCTAAAACGCTGTAAGCCTCTCCGCCTGCGCATACCTGAATATGAATATAATCAAGCTTATTGATCGCACCCTGCCATGCATGTCGCGCCATAGTATCCGGGAGTTCCAGATGGGCAATATGCAGCGTCGTGGGGATCCTGGATGGCCCTTGCAAACCGATCCGTGAGTACCTACCTACCTACCTACCTGATAGAGAGAGCGAGTTGCCCATCTATCCATCTGGCGAGGCTGATCATGAATCGTGAAAGAAACACCGCCGATAGAGAGCAGGCGTAGGCTACCAGGGCGCGCAACAAAGTCCGAGCAGAGCGCACTTGGAACATTGCCACAATGAGACGTGTGCGTAAAAAGAAAAACAAGGTTAACTAATGATCCTGCAGCGGATCGGATCTTAAGCATAACTCGTAAAGTGAGTGATATGCATTTAGCATGGTTGGAAACTAAGAAACCATCAAATGCTTGCTTGCTTGGTTGTTGTTTCCAAATCCACATTCCTCTTCTTCATCTTGCTGATGTTTCAATTATATTCATGCTTGCTTGAATGAGTACGAGGATGTGAAAGCGACGACGGGATGTAAACCTCATATTTAGAATCATCGTAGTGCAACGAGACTCTGGAACTGCAGGTAAGAGGAAGGAGGAGCGAAAGACGATTTTGCTCTATACGTTTCAGGCCTGATTAGTTAAGGAGAAGTTTATACATCATCTAGATGTCTAGCCCTTTCCTATTGTCAGTTCTTGAATATAAAAAGAGATTAACAAGAAGGGCAAATAGTGTCGTCTAAGGGCTCGCTTCATATTCAGCATCGATGTACATCTATCTTGCTATAAATCATATATATCCCAGTCTCCTCCATATCGAGCATATGGACGTATCGTTCATCAATAGATATAGCACGCAGTACCTCTCTCTCTCAGCTCATTATTCGCAAGTAAGTTCTTTCTTTTCTACCCAAGATGATCTCCAAAGCTTCTTTCTCTTTCTCTTTCGATACATCTTACATCCTACATCTTCATCCATCTTACCAGTATACATGAGTCATCATCATATGTGCTTAACCCGATACCAATCCCAACACCAGCACATATATACAACCAACCCATCACGAGAGCTCTAATCTCTGTCTCCTTTCTCGAACTCCTATTTGTACAGACGAACATTTCGCTCGTCTGGCATACCAGCTTTCTCTTTCTCGTCCTCTCGTAAGCTTCATCGAGTAAAGCAAGACCATCCATCCATCCATCCATCCATGCACGACTCCTCAGCTCCAAACAATAATCTACATTACAAACTCGCATCCACCCATCCACTTCCCCAAGTACATCCGCAGCCTCTAAAGGAAATAAACAAATGAAGCCAGCCCATCAAGATCAAGCTAGACCGTGACATCCAGCGTCAGCACCGCGGATTACCAAAACATAGCATCAGGATCGGCCGGAGTCGCTGTATCTATCTATCCATCCATAGCTTCTTCCTTAACAGTGCCAACATGTACCCACGCTGGAGCCTTTATGACATTGCTTGTGAGAGTTATTTGCAGGTTCTCCTGGCTGATGCTGTCTGTGTGCGTAGGTTAGCTTTACCTTCTGTCCTGTACAAGTTGTTGTCGATCTTCCATGTCACGTGTACAGGGCTCGCCTACTCCGTACACCCTCTATATATAGATCTAGATCCACCCCGCTCCACTACCCATCATGATAACATTGTATCATACATACATACATCTGTACTGTATATATTATATATTGCCTCTAAGAAATACTCATGATTGATAGTATAACATAACTTCGATATAATGAAAACATGATTCGATTTCAATAATTTCTAATTTGTTAATATAATTTTGAAAAGTAGCTTTTATGAACCCCGTGCACCCACCACCTTAAGCTTACTGATGAACTTTTCAATATCATTGATTCAATTTGGTCTTTGATGCGTATGTACACCTATCTATCGTAATCTATATTAAGCAGCGGTTCAATAAAGATACGCATTTAGCATACTACGGTGTATATAGCAGCTTCATGATTGCTGCTGCGACAACTGCTCCAACCCCAAGAAGATGATTTCAAGTTACAACACAAGACCTCAATAATTCAGCCGAGGATTAACCACATACATGCAAGATGAGATCGCCCTGCATGAAAATTATGTAACGAGGTAGAAAAAAGAACATAAGCTTTCTCCCACCATCTGAGATCACTGGAAATTTTCAAATCAATCTCCCGCTTCCTTCGACTTACCTCTCAACCTCCATGTCCTCCGACGCGACTCGATCACTAAAGCGCAAACGCGCGCGACTAGCCTGCGAACCCTGCCGGGACCGCAAGAGAAAATGTGACGCCGGCCAACCATGTGATTCGTGCGTCCGATATGAATACGACTGTTACTATAAACCGCATCATGAAACTCATCACGCCACGCCCAAAAAGGCTCGACGTGAGAGGGCGCCGTCACCATTGCCAGCTGCTCCTGCGCGAGCCGAATCCGTCCCCCCTCGGACTTCGTTCGAAGCCGATTCCGGTGCAGCTTTTGCCAGACAGTCGGCTTGGAAGATTGACCATCTGAAGGCACCGAGGTTGCAGTTGATTTCGTGGAATGTGGGGCAGAGGAGGGCTGCGAATTCGAGTCCTGAAAAACCTGAGTTGCTCGTGAAAAGTATACTATCCTCGGATATCATGAAGGAACTGGCTTCGTTTTATTTTGAAAAGGTCGACATATGCTACAATTTCATCGACCGCGTGAAATTTTTTCAGCGTTGGCAGGTGCGGAAGCTTGTGGCGGATGACGAGAAACCATTTGATGCAGTTTTGTTTGGGGTTGCGGCGCTGGGGAGTCTGTTTTCCAATCGATCCGCATCTCTGTTGGAACAGCGGCTTGTGGAATCTGCGAGATCGATTCTCCTTCACTACTCTACGGATGCCCCGTCGACGGAGATTATCACGGGACAGCTTCTTAGAGTGGTTTATTTGCGGATGACTGCATCACCACATGTGGCATGGATGGCTAGCTGCACTTTGATGCATATGATCGAAGCCGCAGGTCTTCATCTCCCACCGACCACGGACATTGATCTCACACCACCAGCAGAAGAGCGTAACTCGGAACTTCGGTGGAGGCTTTATGGCTTGGCACAGCATCTCAATACAGAGATATCCTTTGCTATTGGTCGATCCAGGGTGGTTCTCCAAGGAGGAGTTTCATCAGTTCACCCATTCCTGAAGCAGCAAGATTCGACGAAAGAGCTTCTGAGCTTACTACCCATGTCCGAGGCCTTGTACCCAAGTAAGCACCAAAATATATCGAATCTCGAATCCGCATTTCTGCAAGTGCTGGACAGCATTCACTCACAGCCACCATCAGTGATGGCTCAAACCAATCTTATGCTTTGCATTTACCGTCGACTTCGTGCAGGTAGTTGGAACATTTCCACGGACCTGCTGAGCCGCGCATTGGGGCTGATGAGTAA
Organism: Monilinia vaccinii-corymbosi; assembly: GCA_017357885.1. Taxonomy (NCBI): domain Eukaryota; kingdom Fungi; phylum Ascomycota; class Leotiomycetes; order Helotiales; family Sclerotiniaceae; genus Monilinia; species Monilinia vaccinii-corymbosi. The sequence continues at coordinate 4,941,107 of CP063406.1, read as the reverse complement.
AGGTCTACGATGTGCGCGAGAAATGGCCCTGACCAATTGCCCATGGCATTACATGGCAAGCGTGCCGTTTCAAATCATTTGCACGCTCCTTGCCATCGACAATCGAAGATCGTTGTCGAAACTTGGCGATGCGATGAAAACCCTCGGCGAAGTGGCTGCTGCATATGATACGAGCATTATGAGGGAAGCACATCGAACTGCTCGATCACTCGTCGGCCTTTCCCAAAAGCGAAAGGAAGATGATGCAAGGATGCTTGGCGAAATTGTTCAAGCTGATCCGTTGCCTTCAATTGGTCCTGCATTGGAGGAGACTTACAACGACTGTCCAGCGCTACAGGATATCAGTTATGCTGACCCTTGGCTCGAATCACTCATCGCGGATATTCCTGGCCTAGAGGATATCGAAGCATAATCCCCACTGTCCAGCATGCCATAGGCATTCACGGTTCAAATGTTTTGAAAGCAAAGCCGCGCGCGGATCCCCCAGCAAGGATGCGAAGAAAAATTTCAGAAGATTGCGTTGGGAGCACATTGCATAATCGCGGGATTCAATTTACATGTATCTGTTTATAGAACACGTACCACTTGTAATTACCTCACAAAGGAAAAAAAACAGTATACTATAGACAAAGCATGTTGCAAAAAGCTCCAGGTAAACTCACAAGTAGCTCATTAGCATACTCGTATGACAACGCCATCAATGGCGTGCCATTACGAGCCACCAATGTCTCTCCATTGAAGGTTCCTTTCGAAGTATCAAGATCACCTATATTTGAACCTCCAGTCCATATTCCTTCCTTATACCCACTTCAAACGATAACTCCATCATATCTCTGGGTGAATGAGGTAATTTTGGTGGTGTTATCAAGATCGATTGCGACCACACCACTCCCATTGATAGCGCCTCGTGTCTCCACCGGCGTGGAAGTTTTGGGCTTGCGAAGTCCGATCCCAAGGCCTACTTCCAAGGAAATGGCCATTACAGCTGTCGCGACGGCTATCAATGCTATGCGTGGTTTTGTATTTCGCTTGTTGTGGTTCTGGGTGAGGGATGAGCGAAGTCCAAGACTTCTGGGAGGGAAGGACGTCTCTGTCGGTTATCCGCCATCGGTGCATTGCTATCTGGTATACTCCCAACCGGTACGAGCTGCTTCGGACCTGTATGTTCCATCTTCTCAGCCTGAGATTCGGATCTCCCCGTCCGTCCACCAGATGAAGGATCACTCCGATCAAGCCAAGATGGCATTGCTGCATTTACACCATTGTGCTCGTGGTTCCCGACGGCTCTCGGATTGCATAGTCGGGGGACGGAGGAGAGGAATAGCATGACCGCTTGTGAGAATAGTATTTGATCTCATTTCCCTATGAAGGTTAGAAGCGCGAGGAACAGATTGAGAGAAGGACATCATTAGCAAAGAGCTTGAGGACAGTCAAATATAATCGGGCGAAGCTGAATACAAGCTGAGCTCGCTGCCTGCTCTGCCTGCTCTGCCTGCTCTGCCAGCCTTGTGGCGTATGATATGACAGCCATTTTGTATGTGAATGTACGGTAGGTGTTGCAGAATTCATAAACTTGGCATATAATCAGCGACAATAATAATCACTACTATCATCATGAAATTACCCCGCATTTTAGTGAGATATTGGGTGCACAGACCACCCCTTCAAAAGATAACTCCAGAGTATATAATTCTGTTGTAATCACGTGCTTAGGGCTCGCTACCGCGTACCCACCCTTGGCATCCACTATATGTAGCACCTAGAATAGCGCCCTAATACGATACACTTGATGCTAGCTCTGTTCCCTTCCAATAAATTCATATTGTTATTGATGGAGAATTAAGGCTATAGCAATTCTATTTAAAATTGATTGGAACGTAACTGACGCTTTGGCGCCAATCAATTCTCGTCGTCCACGTACGCACGGCGAGATCCGTTATGTAGCAGCGAAACATGTGCTTCGGTGTAAGCTTGGCATTCGCGTAATCACATGACTTAGCTTGAGCGTGTTTCCATGTGCTAAACCTTATCCCTTATTTACTTTTTACCCAACCCTTCTTTTCATCACTCAATAGCGTCGATCCACTCCCTATGACAGTCTTATCAACAGAGTACCTTACTCCGTAACCCTGACAACAGCTTTGTCTGGCCCGTTCTTGTGTTGGGTGTGTAAGGTTAGAGTGCCGATCATTGAGCGAGGTGGCTTAATGAGCCGCGCGCCAAGTCTTGGTCTCACCCCAACCACCCACTTTGATGCTTTATCTATATTGCCTTTCTATCCCATTGGAGCCATTCGGTTAGAAAATACGAGGAGCTTCAAATTGGAGTTTCTACCCGCACTTGAGGCATGCGGGTCAATAGAAGCTGGACGCACGGGGGGCACGTGTATAGCATTGATTGGATTGTCAATGCCGTGCCGTTGGTTGATCGAAGTTGGCTTACGACTCACGATTGTTATTGACAATGGAATGAGGGTTGATTGGCCGAATTGGTCTGCCCCTTACCGATGGCTGCCGACCGTGTGAAACAGCTGTTAATCAAATTCCTCTTTAGGCATTCTTACCTGCAAAAGTTGGATTGATCGCTGCGAGAAATTACTGGATTGAAATGAAGGTTGTACTTGACTGAGTTGTTTCCCCACATTGAGTCTCGCTTATTAGAAGTCACGTTTACAGGCGTACGTACTATTTATCTCTTATCTTTTTCCTCTTCTCCTCTTTTCCATCGCGTCTCACTTCACTTCATCTTCATTTCTGCCGCACATCATCCATTGCAACAATACACACGCAGTCGTGCCATCGCCATCTCTCACTTCCCCTTCATCTTTATCACACATTATTCATTTCAACAACACGAACGCAATCTCTCCATCGCCATCTCACTTCCTCTCCATTCTGCCGCACATCATTCATTTCAACAATACACCCGCGAGTTTCGCCCTCTCACTTCCCCTTCATTGCTGCACGTTATTCATTACAACAATACACGTCTGAGTTGTAACGATCATGTCTTCTAATGTACGTATCTTTTGTTTAGAGCAACTCTGGCATTGTCTGTTCTGTCGTGGTAGTTATATCCTCCAGCATCTCTTGTTTAAAACAACCCTGACATTATCTGTATAGTGGCGGGGGTTATGTTCTTCGGTATCTGCCGTTTAGAACAACCCCATCATAATCAGTGGTCGTGGTGACAGCCCCATCGTTGTTCTAATGGTCGTGGTTAGGTCTGGGACAACCCCATCATTGTTCAGTGATCGTGGTTGCGTTCTTCGGTATATGTTTAGGACAGCTCTATTACAATCAGCATTGTGGTGGTGGTTAGGTTCTTTGGTTTTTGCAGTTGTGACAACCCTGTCACAATCATATCGTAGTGGTGGTTACGTTCTTTGGTTTTTGCTGTTGTGACAACCCTGTCACAATCATATCGTAGTGGTGGTTACGTTCTTTGGTTTTTGCTGTTGTGACAACCCTGTTTCGATTCATATCGTGATGGTGGTTATGTTCTTCAGCATGTGCTGTTGTGACAACCCTGTTTCGATCCATATCGTGATGGTGGTTATGTTCTTCAGCATTTGCCATTGTGACAACCCTGCCACGATCCATATTGTGATGGTGGTTACGTTCTTCAGCATTTGCCATTGTGACAACCCTGCCACGATCCATATTGTGATGGTGGTTACGTTCTTCAGCATTTGCCATTGTGACAACCCTGCCACGATCCATATTGTGATGGTGGCTACGTTCTTCAGCAAATGCCATTGGCAACAGCTTTCACATAATCCATACATTGGCTTTCATTGATTAGTTCTACATTTCACTTTGTTACAAGGGTCGAGGCTGTTCAATAGCCTAGGTGTGTTGGGAATCACACGTAATGTGTGAGAGCTAGCCTCAACTCCATTAAAATCGTTTATTATATTTATCACTAATTTTGGTTATAGGAACAGATAATGTCGGTTCCGATTGAGAAACTTCAGTTACGAACCATTCTTTGCGAGAGAGTGTTTGTAAAATGGATGAATCCATCAGGCGCCCCGTCCACGCTAGGCTCTTGCCTGTATGATAACAAGCAGAATCCCAAATTTGTTATGACAGTAAGCTGTAATAGGGAAGGATATATCCATGTTCATTTTTCTCTTGTTGTGTCTATCAAGCGCAATGGCAAGAATCAACAAATGGAGATGTTGTTCGTTGTTCCTCCAGACGCCAACTTTGCAAGCGCCTCTACTCCTTTTCCAATATCGACGACCGATGATTTATCATTCCTTGACGCTTCTGCCCTGCACGAAGCCGGTATAAGTGAATCCCAACAGGTCATTCTTTTACGCTTTGATTTGACTGCGAAGGGGTTTGTACTTGCGAAGAAGAAGGCTTGGCCCATTATCAAGCCTTCCAACACCACCTCAAGCCAATTGATTCGTAGCCTTGAATCTCTCTCTGACACAACGACCTTCAGTGCATACATGAGGCCCAACAGTTATGCGCGGGAGGGTCTGAAAGAACTTTGCAAGCGCCTAAGCAACACTGGTGCAGCTATACACAAACCTAACATGAAGGAAACTTACGTTCAACAAGGGGCTATGTTAGTGGAATGGGGCAAGTTCATACATCAGGATCGACAAGACAATCCACCACCATATCCCGATAATTCTATTCGACCATCACCGGAAGTGCAAGTTCCTCAGTCACCACCGATCAGACTCGAAAACAAAACGAACAGCTTCGGAACGACGATTCCAGAGACACCGAGTCGAACTCCAATTACTCAGAACACTTCACCGGTCTTGCATGGCATTTTCTCTGCTAGCGTTGAAGAGCCGTTGGATAGCGAAGTGAACTTGGACAATAACGAAGATGTGCCTAGCGATATCGAAGAAGATTTGAGAGACATCGATTACTTTGAACCCGACTCGGATGAGGAATTTCTCGCCAACCTGAATTCTCGAGAATTAAGTCAGCAACTCGAAGATGCCTTGGCAATTCCGAAGATGCTCAAGGCGAAGCTCAAGGAGTGGTTAGACAGAGCCACCACGATAAATCCAAATGTGCATGAACACAAACGTCTAATCTCGAAGTTATCAACTCTTGGTCATTGTATCCGTACATCTAATACTCGACTATTTGATGCTACTCTACCGTGGTGTTCTGCGCTCTTCTTCCACAACCCGTTTGATTCCTTCAGCGCTGTCGGGTTACGAAACGAAACGAATCAGTGCCTCATCTCAGACATGGTCAGGCTGATTAAATGGGCCAATGAATTTCGCCACGGCGCCGAGATGAACTCGCTCGTGATGGATGAGTTTGTAAAGCTAGGTCGTGCCGCGCGCACTACTTATCCGCACCCTGGACGTCATCAAACAGAGTACGAACGTCAGAAAACTGCTTGTATTATTTGCGTCGTGGCTGAATTTGGCAAGTCTGGTGTGGATGGCGGGGGAGAGGACTGCAAGCCTGTTCCTCGAAAAAGGTATCCCTTGGAGGAAACTCATGGCAACATATCTAAGCGAGCCAAAAATATTCAATGAAAGGATGCTGATCTCTCTCTATAATTCGTTCAGTTCCCAACTCTTATCTGTGTGCCATGTTGGTCTAAAATCATATTACATTACCCTCTTGCATCCTATCAATCCATGCATGACTAAACTAACCTTAGCAACCTGAATCAACATCTATCTTCCATTCATCCATTACTTTTCTTTTACATCAACATACATATATATACACACCCATCTTTCAAGATATATATACATCTCCCTTCCCATCTCCTCTTTTCATCACCATCTCCATCTCCTATCACTCATCTTGCATTCCCCAATCTCCTCCCCCTCTTCCTCACTAACAAAATCCAATATCTCAAACCATTCAGTCACTCACCGATCCTACCTACCCCATCATCATCATCATGAACAAATAAATAAATTGTCACGCAGTAGCATATGCAGAACTATTGTAGCTAGCTCTATATTAATCATTAGTTTAGTGATCGTTCTGGTTAAGCATATAAGATTATTGTGTAGGTATATATATTATATACAATACCGATTAGCAAACTAAGTATAATTTACAAGTCGCATGTATATATCTGATCATAATCATACAACTTATAACTACAAAAAATATGATTACAGAATAAAGCAAATAATATCTATATGAAAAGCCTAGAATTATTATTATAGAAAAGCAAGCAATCAATACATTTTATATGATTTCATTATTATTATCACTCCAAAGATTTCACCCTTCCATATATTCGTAGCTATCGTATGATATAAATATCAACCAACTTATAAAGTAGATAGTTAATATAATAAATGAAGTGAAATGAAATAGTTACCACAAGGATGCATACTTGTTGCCAAATCTATCGCTTCATCGAGCCTCATAAATTGATATGAAAACTTTGAAATTTGGGAATTGAGACTTGAGAATTGGAAACCTAGAAGTTTGATGAAATATTATCGGGTATCTTTGCTGCATGAACCACAAACACAACAAAACGCCAATCCACATCTGATCTGATGTCCATCCGACCCGACCTATTCTCCTCCTAAATCCGCCCCAAGATTCCGAAACATTCATCATCCTCACATCACACATTCCCCAAATGACCGGCCCTAAATAAATCACTTGTCCTTCTTCTCTTCCTTGACAACCTTGTCTGTCACATCCCCATCTTCCAAAGCATCCGCTTCCGTGATTAAAAGTTCACCGTTTTCTCCCCAACCTGCTGAATTGCTTCGACTCAACTTTCCATTAGAACCTGTGGCATCTCGTGGACTGGCAAGAGGGCTTCCTGGGGCAGGCATTCCACCGATGCTTCCACAAATACTATCATTGTTGCCATGCCCCAATAATCCACTCTTGACACTTCCACCATCATTTGCCAAAGATTGTTTGTTGGCGTAATAACTGTTTCTTTCACTTGGTAAGGCAGGAGCTACACCAGTTGAGGAATAAATGCTGGCTCTCTCGGTTGCCATTGGACGAGATTGATATAAACCTGTTGGGGACGCCATTGGGGCACCATCGATCGTGGCACTCAGAACACTCAATGGCAGACTTTCACGACTACCACCAAATACTGAAGATGGAGCCAGAGCACGAACAGATGCATCCGTATCCATAGATCTTCGGCGTCTTCGTTTAGAAGATGAAGCAAGAGTCAAAATCGACGCGTTATCTGTAAGAAGGTTATTTGCCGTCGCTGTATTGTATGTTGCAGGGTGTCCACCGCTACCTTGTGGGGCCAAATGTGCAGGTAAGGCTGTCGCTGGTGGGGATGAGGGGAATTGATGCGTGAATTGAATCCCTTGTGTATTATTCGAGGCCGTGTGATGCGAAACCGTAGCGGCCGGAGTTCCAGCAGAATGAATTGTGGTAAGGGTTGTAGTTAGAGATCTGACCGACGGGGCTGGAGAAGAAAATGTGCTATTAGCACCTCGACCAGTACTGACCCCGCATCCAATCGTCCCATTCGTAACTTCCCCTGAAGATGGCGCATGTGAGCCGGCAATATCTGATCGTTCAATGTCATGTTCCTCGCCCGCTGTCAGAGCGACGGACTTATTTCCAATCGTCGGTGGTGGGTGACCATCTTCCGAATATTGAACTGATCTTCTATTTCTTTCTAATGATGATGTGCTGACCGAATTTCCGGTTGGGCCGGTTGAGAACGATAAATGTCGATGACCAGGAGTAGACGCGGTCGCAGCACCATTGATGCAGCCCGATTCGGGGTATGGATTGTTATTCTTCGAAGGGGATTGTTTCTTGAAGCTCGCCTTTAACTGTTGAGCATTCCGTTTCGGACTATTGACTTGATTGGAATCTGCGTTGGAAGAACCACTTTTGAAGTTGGTAAGTTTCTTCATCCATGTTGAGAATGGTCTGCGACGGCCTGCTGATCGATCTGCACGTTTTTGCATGTTGGTCAGCAAGAGGGATCTTGATGCGAGTTCAAACAAATGTGCTGTTGTGATAGATGACTCATGTGCTTGAGGAGGAAAGGGAGAAATCAATGTGACTCGTACCATGTGGTTGTGAACTTGGAGGTGATTGTTGCTGCTGCTGCTGTTGTTGTGCCAACTCCGTTGCTGCCATTGTGTGAAATTTGGGATCGTGGTTTGACTTGGAGAGGATGTTTAGATGGAAGAAGAAGAAGAAGAAGAGGCTTGATGATGATGAAGATTGAGAAATGGATGGATGGGTGGATGGACCGAGGGAGAGATCAAAGCTCTCAAGTTGGTCTGTTTGATTGTTCCTATCTTACTCTCCCTCTCTCTCCCTTCTCTTTAGATAAGGAATCAAGTAGTCGAGGTCTTTGCAATAGAGAGAAACGAAGAGATAGATGGTGTTGAGTGTAGATGTTTTAGATGTTGTTGTTTTGTTTTCATACTTGTCATTTTAGTCTGGCCTGTAAGTAAGGTTAAGACAATGACGATGATGAAAGAATCAACAAGGTAATTAGTTGATTAATTAGCATTTATTAAACTCGTACTAAATACGAAATCCATAATAATTACTCCTAAACTCTTTCCTTTTCTCCTAATAATAGATAATTATTTAACCTTACTACTCCTTTTCCTTTGGCTTTTAGCTGCCTAACTCTTGGAATGCTCCGAGGTAGGTTTATCATGTGATTATCATGGACAAGAACCTTGACTTCGCCTTGACCTTCGCCCTGACCTTCACCTCGACCTTATATTCGTTCTCTCTTCATATATGCTTCTATATTGTTACTTCACATTCCTTCCTTGGCTGGGCTTCTCATAATGCCATTGACGGGACGGCTGTCTGGGTCCTTGTCTCCTTGCTGGCTCTTGCTCATTTTGTTCCTTCCAAGGATGGTTAACATGATTTTTCTGCAAGGTGCATTCAATCCTACCCACTTGTCCGTCTCAGTTTGAATCACTCTCATATTGCTTTCATTATGTCTATCCAGCCATTGCCTTCTGATGTAATAGCACAAATCAAATCTTCTTCGACAATCACAAGCCTCAATGCTGTGATCTATGAGCTCGTGAAGAATTCTTTGGATGCGAGCTGCTCCAAGGTTGATATAGTGGTAGATTATCGTCGTGGAGCTTGTACAGTAGAGGACAATGGGCATGGAATATTGCCATCGGAGTTCCATGAAGATGGAGGGCTGGGAAAGCTGTATCGTATGTTGTCACCCTTCTGGCATTGTGATCAGTGTAACTCATGGATTCCAGATTCATCAAAGCTACATGCCTCAAGTCCAACTCACGGGGGCCTTGGAACTTTCATTGCCTCGGTATCTGCTTTGTCTTTGCTCTCAATTACTTCACATCATCACCTCCATCAATCGCACAACTCAATAAGTATGCACAGATCCGAAATTGTATCACGGCAAGTTCCAGCTCCCGTTCAACACCATCTTACTTCTTTCGAATATGGTACACGTGTGACTGTCCGAAATTTATTCGGTAGTATGCCAGTGCGCGTCAAACAGAGAGCAATCGCATCTGAAAGACGCCAGATCAATGCTAAACTATGGGATGGTTTACGTAAAGATATTACCTCATTGTTACTCGCATGGCCCAAGAATGTTTCGGTGTCTATGAGGGAAGATGGTATAGACCAGAAGATCACTATCCAAAGGTCTCATGAGACTTCCGACTGGCGCCCAATAGGAAGTGTTGACTTGTACAATACTTGCAGCATACTATCTAAAGCTTCATATATCGCGGTTGATGAAAAGTCATCATGGATTCGTGTCAGTGGTTCCACGTCAAGTTTAGCTGTCGATGGGGCGATATCTCTAATACCAAATGCAACGAAACACATCCAATTTCTAGCGTTTGGCATTGAACCCCTGATTTCGCAAGATAACTTCAACATTTTATACGATGACATCAATCGCTGGTTTCTCAATTCCTCATTTGGGAATCAGGAAGAGGTAAATGAGCGTGATGGAATGGAATTGGAAAGAAGATCCAAAGATCGAAGGTATAAAAGTGATGGATATACCAACCAAGAGCTTAAAGGGGGGAGGAAGGGTGTTGATCGATGGCCAATGTTTTACATCAACATTCACCAGATCCATCAAGCGGAGGATTTGAAGTGGAAGGTTAACGATGTGTTGGAAGAAAAGAGGAACACTCTTGATAAAATTTTGGAACTCTTGAGGGCGATTATTATCGAGTTTTTGAACAGAAATCATTTTAGGCCCAAGTTGGCACGCAGGGGTCGTATAAAACAAGACTCTCTCTCTTCATCCACAGGGTTGGAGACCCAGACGCAGAGTGGTCCATTCACAATTGACGAACTTCCGGCTACCGCATTTTGCTCGGACACATCCGAGCCCTCTAATAATGATCCTGGGAGACATTTTCAGGAAAAGGCAAAGACCGATGTGCAGGGAAAGAAAGTAAAAATTCCCTCCTTTCGCCAATCGCCCTTGGAACTCGACTCTCCTTTCGATTCCTGGTCAAAAATCAAAAGTGGTGCTAAAAATCCAAAGAAAGCCTCCGCACATACAACACAAGATTCAAATACAACTTTACCTCCGCAAGCTACTTCAACGGCAGAACCTCGAGCCATTACGCCTCTGATCTCCAAATCTGGGAAACTCATTCGATCCCCCTTTGTAGAGATTCAGGCACCAGTCCCCGAGCGCCCGCCATGCACTGATCCAAAGAGGGAGTTAGATGCGAATGGAGACGAATTGGTTGTATGGATTAATCCTATCAACAAAGTCAAGTCTGTAGTGAACAAAAGAACTGGCCTTGTTGTATCCGCTAAGAAGGACGAAAGGGATGATGGAACTAGGCTTATTTCCAATCCATCCTCTCATTTGACAACAGCCAGAAAATGCTATTCAGGAGATAAGCAACCAAATGCCTGGATTGAGAACATTTTGAATAAGTGGGAAAATCCAATTTTCCCTCCTGCTGAACCATCAATACCTCACGTATCCATGGAGGGTTTAGATCTGCAAACACAAGAACTTATACGTGGCCTTCATCATCACTGCTCACAAATTGAAATAGAAAAGGCGTTCAAGGAAACTTCATCAGGACTTCATGGACGAATCTCAAAAGACACTTTGCGTGATGCAAATATTGTCTCACAAGTGGACAAGAAATTCATATTGGTCAATCTTCAAACGAGATCTGCGTTTGGGATTGAACCAAGTGCCATGCTTGTGATTATCGATCAGCATGCAGCCGACGAAAGAATTCGAATCGAAGCTCTTTTATCGGATTTTCTTACACCACCCATGATCTCAAGTATTCCAGCCTCAACATCAGTCTCAACTTCTCCGCTTGACAAACCTCTAGCATTTGATATCTCAACAAAAGATTCTCAACTCTTCCGCACTTATATAAACCACTTTTCCTATTGGGGGGTTATTTATTCCCTTTCTCCGACCGCTATCACCATCACCATCCAATACCTTCCACCCCTAATAACTGCCAGGCTTGTCGCGAATCCAAGCCTACTCCTTCACATTCTTCGCACAGAACTCTACTCATACCATGAGCATCCAACACCTCACCCTGCGATCACCCCTGAATCCACTTGGGTTGAGAGAATCTCTTATATCCCAAAAGGTATATTGGAGCTATTGAACAGTCGAGCTTGTAGGAGTGCAATTATGTTCAACGACGAGCTTGGCGTCGACGAATGCAAGGAATTAGTCCGGAGATTGGCGCATTGCAAGTTTCCATTCATGTGTGCGCATGGACGAATGAGTATGGTACCACTGGGCGAATTGGGAATGATGTCGAAAGCCGAAGACGAGATGAGCCATCCAACGTGGATTGATAATGGAGAAGAACATGAGGATAGGGAAAATAAAGATGGGAAATTCGGTGTTGAATGGGGGAAATGGATGAGACGACGAGGCAAGAGAGAATGAACAATTACGGAAATGAATCGATGATTCCAGAAAGGTATATTTTGTGGTGGTCGTACCTTTTAGTTCGAGATATTAGGGTAGGTCACGTGGATTCAGCATTTCGGCAAAAGTTCGGATGTACCTGAAATGCGACCTAACCTTACCTGATTTAAGCTAAAGCCAAACTCCGAATTTAACCTTTATCCCCACAATACAATCACGACAACAACAACAACAACAAAATGGAGAATCAAGAGCATCCTTTCGTCCTTGAGAACGGCGATGTGCGAGCGAAAGCTACCTATGATGGCCGCACGATAAATTTTAAATTATCATCTCATGCACTTTGTTTCGCCAGTCCTGTTTGGAAGAAATTCGCCTTTCCCCCATTCCCCCGCCTACGCTCTCGAAGTCCTCGATCTCCTCGATCTCCTCAACTCGACCCACAATCAAAGAAGTCTCGACCAGATTCGGCAGATCCATTTCCCGATATTGAGTTGGACTTCACGGAAGATGATCCGCAAGCGCTTTTGATACTTCTTCGAATTGCTCATCTGCAGTTTGCGACAATTCCTTGAAACTTGTCAATCGAGACTATGTCCAATGTTACTGTTCTCTGCGATGAGTACGATTGCAGGAAACTGGTGAGGCCATGGTTGGGAAACTGGTTGAGTGAGCTGTGGGATTATACGAACTTGCATCTGGTGGAATGGTTATGGATTTCGTATTGCTTTGGTATAAGAGACGTGTTTCAGGAACTCGTGCGCGTCTCCGCAATAAAAGCAATTCCTGGAGACGAAGGTGACTACTTGATACCCTATTCATTTGATGATCCAAACCTCGTGGCGCAGAGGAAGGGACCGTGGTCAACACGTATCGATTGGAGAAGGAAGGCTACCCATCGCCACCTAAGATCGCCGGTATGTGCCACATCATAACAAAGATTCTACGCGCTGACAGTCTCTAGAAACATTGCTAAATATTCGCGCCAGTATAATTTCCCGATTGCTGTCTGAAATTACAAATTTCATAGACTTGTTAGCAGATGCAGAAAATTCTTCCAATTGCAACGAGACGTGCAATTCGGCCATGGTTGGGCTCTTTATCACAAAGCTTAGGTCTTCCTCATTGTGGCCGATACCAAAAGTAGAAGACATCAGTCTTCCCGCTTTCGAATTGAGTAGAAAGATCGAAGCCTTGTTCGAAAAAGCTCACAAGGCCTATATCACCGTCATGAGATCTCATCCCCATACGAGGCCATGCCGCTTGAGGAGTGCGTGGTCGAAGGCTCGTGTTTTCAAGATCGGCGATATAGACTTTTGCGATTCTCCCAGCGCTGGAGTGGTCGACATTGATTTCCTCAAACCTTATCAGGCAAATATGGATCGTGGAGTTGAGGAAGTCGGAGATATCAAGGTCATTGATGATGATGATGACGATGATAGTGATAGTGATTAGTAACGTTCGAAAACTTGTTAGACTTTAATCCTTCTAAGAAGATTAAAAATAAACTACAAATATACCGGTATCAATATTAATTTTATATATATTAAAAGATTTTTCTTGTTTTTATACATGGAAAGTGTATTAATGTTTATGATTAGATACTCGGAGCATATTTCCAAGGGGTTTTCCAAGGAAAGGTTTGGTTTATATCCTCTTGCTCTTGTCATCCAATGATGTCTAGATGAGATACTCAAACATCTAGAGCAAGGCTCGACCGCTTTACACTATGATCTCCACGAGTATGGGATCCCCTTGTTTTTATTTAGTGACGGCTCGTTTAAACCCCTGACTCGTTGAAAATAAAATCCCCGAGAGCTTCATATCTAGGACTACCCACCCGTGCACACCGAACTAACTCATCGAATGCTGCTAATACAGAGTAGTGAAGCTTAAAATTCTCATCAAAGTTATGACTCGGATGTTTAATTTGATCATTTATAAGTTGATTTAACTGAATAATAATAGTATCCTCATACTCCTCTTCTTCAATCCTTTTCTTGATTGTTTAAATTATAATTCATTTGTCAAGTTATTCATTTTTGGTATCATTTGGACGATTTTCGCTTCTCGTTTCATGAGTCTGTGCAACTCACCTGGTCCGTTAATGCTTGAGCCACACAACATCTACAAGTCCAATATAATAAGCTGAGTAGCTACTAGTACCTCTTATAAGTGTATTGAAGGGTCTGTTTTTGAGTCTTGGCTTTGCTGATGAACTCCGCTGGCCATCATGGGTTGATATATAAGTCTACTTGTTTCCGCTCCTCGGCTGACCTTGACGGCCTAAAGAAGCGCGTGATTTCATCTCTTTCATCCAACAGTTCTTTTCAAGAGAAACTAATTAAAACGCCTGATTTGTTAGCTACGAGGCATGCCGAGGTCGGGGGGCCGGTCATGCGGTATTGACATCACCATTCAGTCGAGTAGGAAAGAAATGTCAAGTTCCTGTGTTTAATCTCCAACTGCCTACAACAACTCCAAGGTTCTTCCAAAATCAACAAAAGCCTACCTTGCTACAAACACTTTACCAGATAATATGCATATCTCTCTTTGCCATAGTTTAGCGTTGCTCTTTGCGGTCGTCTTCACTTCTTTGGCTGTGGATGCTACTCCAACAAAATTTCATCGACATGCCTCTCCAGTGGTGAAGAGGGCAACGTACTCATCAGAAATGACACGTATCTATTACCAAAACTACGCCGCATCCGCCATCGACGCTCTACAAAAGAGCTACTTTAACGAAACCGCAGGACTCTGGGGAAACAAAGACAGCAACGGGAAGTTGAGTAGAGACTGGTGGGACTCGGCAAATGTTCTCACTACCATGGCCAACTATTATGAGAAATATCCGACCACGGCTCCATGGATGCCAGATCTCTTTGCGACGGTTTTCAGAAATGCCCCGTCCCGCTTTCATGATTTCGTCAACGACTACTACGATGATGAACTCTGGTGGGTTCTGGCGTGGATTCAGGTTTATGATGTTACGGGAGACGTCACGTATCTCAATACCGCTGCTGATCTCTACGAAGACTCTAAGTCTGCTTGGGGAAATACTCCTTGTGGAGGTTTGTGGTAGGTCATGCTCATAACTCATATACATTCACTCCTCGATATGACACCATATTATACCACACGACCAACAGTACTAACACACACAACCAGGTGGGACAAGAGTAATTCAGCCGTCAACACCATAGAGAACGAACTTTATCTCACAGCCAGCGCTAAACTCGCCAACCGTCTTCCGGATAAGAAAACCTCTTCAGGCCAAGGATATTATTTCGAACAAGCCCTCGCCGCCTACGCCTACCTCGTCACCGACTCCACCGCAACCATGGACCCAACCACCCACCTCTTCAACGATGGAATCTCCATGTCCACATGCAAAAGCAACAGCGGCATCATCTTCACCTACAATCAAGGCGTCATCCTCTCGGGCCTCACCGAGCTCAGCTGGTCGACCTCTAACCACAGCTTCGTCGCGCTCGCCGTCCAAATCTCCAACGCCGTGCTCGCACGGCTCACGACGCCCGAGGGCATCCTCCAGGAAAAGGTCTGTGAGCCCGACGCGTGCAACGTCGACGAGCAGCAGTTCAAGGGCATCTTCACGCGCAACCTGGCCTTCTTGGTCGAGCGCGCGACGGGCCTCGACTCCCAGACGCTCGCTCCCTTTCGCGATTTCTTGGCTCTCAATGCGGATAGCATCATCCATCACGATACGGATAAGGATAATATTATGGGTGTGGTTTGGAGTGGGACTGAGAAGCCTGTGTATAGCTTGGAGACGGACGCGAGTGCGTTGGATACGTTGGTGGCGGCGGCAATTACGTCTGTGAATTAGAGGGTTGGGTGGGGTGGGGTGTGGTTGGGTTGAAAAATCTCTCGCTAGGAGTATCTCGGGGAGATAGATCGCAGAGGGGAAGTTGGCCAGGTATTAAGGATATACCCCGACGCCTTTTTTTTCATACATATGCATGCATGCATGTATTCCTTGGGTGTTTTGGGCGATTGGACGGGATTAGATACTACTACCTCTTTTTTCTTGACATCGAACTTTTGGCGTTATTTGGGGGAGGGGAATACTTTTTGGATTCGGCGTAGTGGTTCAATGGATACTTTTTATTTTTGGGAGGGGGGGGGTTGGATTTTTATTAAAGCTGGATGGATGGATGGTGGTTTTTTGATCATTATTATCATGCTAATGGGGCATTTCTCTTCTTATTTACATCTTTTACTTTTCATTGATTCTTGGTTTAATGGATGGGTGGTGATGAATACTGGATGCTGGATGCTGGATGCTGGATACTGAATACTGATACTTCGGTTAAATACTTTACTCAACTCCTACTACTCAACTCAACTCAATCCAACTTAAAATCCCAAAGTACAAATAGAACCAAACAGACATAAAAATATAGATTAGCTAAAAAGCAAAGAAACACACAAATGAGTGTATACATACATACCTACCTACCTACCTACCTACCTCTCGACCCGAAATCACATCACATCTACAGCACTAATAAGTTTAGATATAATTAATATATCAAACAACATCCATCCATAAATGCATCTATTGCAATCTAATCTAGAATAGTCAATAATTGTTGATGCTGTGTGTTTTAGTGAAGCGAATAGAATGCAGGAAGGGTCTAGGATGTAGGATGCAGGATGCAGGATGTGAATCAGCGAATTTATTTATTTGGTTTGGGTGTGGCTGGGTTTAATATGAGATTATATGAGATTACATCATGTACGTGTTGGTTTGGTTTGGTTTGGTTGGTTGGTTGGTTGGGTCTTGGATCTTTTTTCAGTTGGAATTGGGGTTGGGGTTGGGGTTGGGATTATCTTCTTTGTTTTCACTAGCATCGTAGTTGAGGTTACAGGAAGGGGAGGAGGAAGGGGCTGAGGGTGGTTTATCGGAAGTCTTGATGTGCATCTTCATCTGGTTTGATTTATATACATATCCATACATCTCCCTCGGGATTCCCAAAGGCCGAAGCGGGTTCCGGTGGTACTGGTACTGGTACTGGTAGTGGTAGTGGTAGTGGTAGTGTAGAAGCTGCTTGAAGTAGACCTGGACCAGAATCTAGACGTGGGATCTGCTATTCTTAGTGCCGGTCTATCCTTTCTTCTTGTTGTTGCTTAGTTCCTTCAACTTAGCACCAGAAGATAGATGATGGCGACTCGCGGGGTTTTAGATCAAGTAGAGTAGAGTAGTGTAGAGTAGAGTAGAGTAGATCTCTTGCCATATTCCACGCGTGTTAAGAATGGTGGAAAGGTTTCGCTGTTTTTGAATGGAATATTTCATTGCATTGAGCTCACGAAATGCCTAGATGGAGAGCGTCGATTTTCGTGCTATCAGGTATTGATGCTTTTTAATTGGGACTTCCATCTTCCATCTTCCACCTCCACCTCCACCTCCATTGTGCAAGTTAAACCCAGCTTTGCTCTTCACTGTCTTCTAAGAAAAGTCCATCGGCTGTGTATTTATTTCGGGGTAGGCTACCAATGCTATAATATAAGTTAAGTTCGCCTTTATCGTGGTTGACCTGGAGATAACCTTTTGGAATCTTCATCTTCTAGGCCCGCCTACAAAGCACAATTTCAGTCAGTCGCGGGTCATATCATCTATCTCGATGAAACCGACATCCCATCCCACCATCCCGTTCTCGAGTTGTAAGTGAGAAGAGATAGATAACTTTTTCAACTTGAAAGGACGTGGAGATCGCCCAAGCTTGTCGAGGGAATCATCATCTGTGCAATCATCCGATCTAGACCTGTGAGTAAAGTGCTTGCGGGAAATCTTCATCACCGCCTCCCCTCGCTTTCCTACTATACGGTCCCACGCAAAACAACATAACATGCAAGAGGCGTTATAAGAAATATTCCCCAGCATACCTACCTACTGGATGCCCCCCTTTCTCTTTTGATGCTACATTCATTGGTCGATATACGAGTGAGTATACGGAATCTATCCACACACATCCAACTCCAAATCACCGTATGTGATCAATATGCCACGCCGCAACTTTACATACTCCCATGGCGACGTGCCCGGTTTCTAGTAATCTTGTGTATAATTTCGGATCGGGTAGCGTCTTACGGATTTCAGTTTGGAGTGATATTCTCACTTTTGTTGATTCCCTGGTGGAAAATGGATCTGGTTATTATTGACCACTGGAATCTGCATTTCTGGCTCTTCCATCGTGACAAGATACGTAGTACGCGATTGAGCTGCCAAATATACGTGGAATAGAAGGCAATAGGGGATTATGGCCTTTTGGAAGACTGATATATTATGACGACTTCGATAATACAAAACTAGACAAAGCTGAACAAGAGATATTCCAGTTCCACGAATAAATCGCCCTCATCTGCAAAATAATTCGTCTATATTCGTCCGCTGAAAACCCTTCGTTACTTAACCCATATAGCATATACATGAATAAGCCCTTATGATTTTATTCCTTCACAAGTCCTGCTCCGTCCACGCAGATCAGAACGCACTCGCTTCTGTGGAAAAGCCTCATTCGAACCCCTTATAATAACAAGTTATTAATAAAATTAGCTTTTCTAATTTCCAAAGATGCTAACAAGCAATGAAATGCAGAAAAAAAAATCAAACTTCATCCTTTATTCCATGAGTAAAAACTGCTCATGAGCCTGATATCCTGTAAAGGTCTGGCGCCGTTGAATGTAGCGGTATTCTCATATGTACTTCACACCTACGTGCAACCCCAAGGTGTGTTTTTACGAGAGGAAGCACGAGAATTAAAACATTGAGAAATAGTGTTTCATGAGCTTTCCATTTCCTCTCGCAATATATCATTTGATGTGAAGCTCACCTAATGTGTTTCAAAAGAAACCTAGCCAAGCTTTTGCAATTATGTCTTCTACACCTACACCTACACCTTCAGCCCTCATTATGTCGTCCAGAGACAAAGGAAAATGAGGGGGAGGGTTCACAATTGCGATTATTGGTTGTGGCATTTATCTCCATCTATCTCTCCCATCTTTTCTCTACCAGCTAGTCCACCATTTTGCCGTGTAACACTTTCACTACTCATCTATCCCACGCCAAACATTTGAAATCACCGCATCCTCCCTCGCTAGGCACGATGAGAACCTCAATCCTGGCGTTTTAAGAGCTCAACTGCGGAAAATCTAAATTTCAATGGCTTCATTAGGGATGAATATTGGAAATCGTATCTTTTGTTGAACTCACATTACTCCCTTCTCACATATCAATCTATGGAGCGTGTTATTTGCCTTATCTTCTCTTTCTTCTCCAGAGCCATATACAAAAAAGGATAGGTGATATCCACTCGCTCAAATATTGTGGAAATGGCCATTGCTATTGGCGTACCTACAAATTCATAGTCTGCCGGATAATATGCATATCTCGATTGAAACATAGCAATGGCACATGCACTTCCAATCCACGTGCAAAACCTACACCTTATCGTTCTTTGCGAGATACCCACAGAAATACTACGGAGAAGTCCACACGCCAAATAGTCCACGAATGTCCACTTATAGAATCCCTACTCATCAGCTGTGTAACACTTGCCACACCTAGCAGGGTCTGCAACACAAAGCCCGACCAGAACGCAGCCTCACTCACGCTCTCGCACGTATGGATAAAGCTCCAATGTAAAGTAATCATCACGCTAATCCCAATACTCCGTATTCAGTTCAGATTGTTGGCTACTCAAGGGGCGGGCTTCCATTGCTGGGGCCCGTATCTTCGTGTCATGATGCAGATTCCCGCATCGACTATGAGCCATGGGACAAAGATTACCGTCTCAGTGACTGAGAGCGGGTAAAAGACGCCGTAGATAAGCTTCCAGCCTATGTTGGCACATCTATCAAACACGGGAAAACATTTGTCGCAACCGATAGCGCAGGGGAGGAAATGTGAGAAAGCGCAACAAACAGAGCAATCATGGGCATTGTCCCGTAGATGCCGTTGTTAGCATAGTTTATGACATCATCTTCTTTACCCCTATCAAATATAACATCATATCGGATGCGTGCGGCCTCAAGCGTGCCGATAAATTAACCGCAACATTTTCGTAATTCCTTTTTTAATTTTTTGTTTAATTTTAATGTTCAACAGGATTATTGTTGAGTCTTTGTAAATTTATACCGATTAAAGAATATAAACCAGATTGCGAATAATACGAATCCTGCAGAGTATAATCGAGATCTATATAGTATGCGTGTATAAGCGTAGCGAGCCCTGTACACGTGATTCCAAGAAGTCTAAGGACAACCGAGCATAGGCCCATGCCCTAATGCCCTCTTTATCCATCACAATATTTACACCCCGCGTCGGAAAGTCGCCGTCGAATGTTTCATTGCATACGAGCGGTACATTTCAAAGCCTCTAAATCTGTGATTGTGTCACTTATTGAGATACACATCATGATAATCTACGTCCTCGAAGCCCAGCCTCAAGTACAGCGCATGGCTACCCGAGAACGAGACGAGCAAGGTTAGTAGACCCTCCTTGTCGGCGATGAATAGATAATGACGTGAAGATTTTTTTGTCAATCCTTCGGCTTTGATATTGATATTGTGGTGCTGCCACGAATGTAGATACATCTTATTAGTTCTTCAATCGAATGGCAACTAAAGTTTGATACATTTAAACAATATCGTAACTTTGGGGACGTTGAGAATTTGCTCTATAGTATGCTGCGCAGGGTCTTCCTCGTGTTCGGTCTCCAAGGTCAAGTATACGGTGCGAATACGGTGATTATTCCCGTAGATATGTCGGGGACTTTAGAAGCTTGTGTGTCTGTGTTAAGCATTCGTCCCCTAACACGAGCCGTGAAAAATGCTCGCATGTTCTCAACATCGGAGGCATCGGGTGAAAGCGATTTTAGATGACGTCCCAGGCAAACATGCCTGTCTGTTCATCTCTGCAGGGGAAATAAGATGGTCTAGAGAGGCACAGCAAAATCTCTGATTCGATATAAGGATACTTTTTATTAGCGCTTAAAATAAGAATATTTCGGATCGGATAATACGATAGTATGATATTTAACCGAATTTAACCGAATTTAAACTTGAGTTTAATTATTTATATAATTTGTGATAAAGTATAATTTCGTATAAATCTAGTAAAAACTTAATATTAATTTCATAACTATCACGTGAATTCAGGATATACAGAGGTTTTGGGATTATAAAAAATAAGGATATTCTTATTTTAGACGATATAACTTGAAGGATACGAGTATTAGCTATTCTCCTATCATGCTTGCTAAGATAGTTTCATGCCAATAGTGTCCAATAGTGTTACCCAAAAGTTTTATGGGCTGCATTATTCTATTTGACTCGAGTAACTTTCAATTGACAAAGTGATTTGATAAAGATATAGATTCCGTTGATTTCATTAGATAGCCCTCCAATTAACTGAGAACTATCTCCGACATTCTTTTAGCCTCTGCTAAAACATCGTTACCCCAAAGCCATTCCTGCATATTTTCCATCGGCGTAGTAAGAGCAAGCTGTTGATCACGGGCCTCTTGATGAGGACCATCATGTAACCCATACATAATCTTCTGGTCAAGAGTCCTTTTTCTCACTTCCATCGCACGGGGCTTTCGAAGCTTTTCATAAGCAAACATCGCATCCGGAATTTGAGAGAGATCTTTGATGTCTGCAAACAGCGTACCTAAGACGGCAGCATCCTCAAATGCTTGTGCGGCTCCTTGTGCACTGAGTATCGAGTAAGCCAGGGAGTCTACTTCAAGCGATGGAGGAATACTCACAGGTAAGGAAGCATAGCATGAGCAGCATCGCCGATGAGTGCGAACTTGCCGCTCGGATGACACCAGCTTTCAACTTCATTGATATGAAGTAATGTCCATTTTGTACAATCAGAATCTTTGACATCAAGAATCGTCTCGAAGATCGGATCCCACCCTGCAAATGCCGCTTTCAATTCTGAAATTGATGCTTCCTGTGGACCATAGATAGTCTTGCCACCGATCTTATCTCTTGTCACCAGTACAACATTTAAAATGTCGTTCTTCAGTAAATAAGTAACGGCATGAGAATCTGGACCTAGCCATACATTCACAGTAGGCTGCTCCATCAATTCTTTCAGACTCTGTAACTGTGAAGCATTATCCCTCTTGATGGCAATTCTAAACACGACGTCGCCGGTACTTTGTGGTATGTCAGGGTGCCCTAGAAGTGCCCCCCGGCACATGGACCTCTCCCCATCAGCACCAAGCACCATATGCCCACTGAAGACTTCACCTGTCGAGAGAGTAATAGAAGGGTTTTCAAAATTAATTTTGGAGACATTTGCCCCGAGTTTTATGTCCACTCCAAGATTCTTTGCTTCCGAGACCAGAACCTTTAGTAGATCAGCTCGGTGAATCACCAGATATGGACTCCCGTATTCCTCCTCTATTTCTTTTCCCGAAGTCTGCCTCGTCAGTACAGTGCCTCTGTAAGATCGTAAGCTGCCTTCTTTTGGCATGTAAGCATATTGCATAATGGGCTGGAGGACATTCCATTCTTGCAAAATCCGTGTGGCATTTGGGGGAAGCTGGATACCGGCACCAATCTAGCAGGAGGTGAGAAAAGATGAAAACTGGTATATTGGGGCCAAATACTTCAAGAAGAGCAGACATTCGCTCGAAAACGATAACTTGCTGGCCAGAGCGCCTCAGTGCTATTGCCGTCGCAATACCACATAGACCGCCTCCAACAATGAGGATCTGGGATGAGAAGTTCGAGATATTGCTTCTGTGAATTGCCATCTTCAAAGAAGTATGTAGATTTCTTGGGTCTGAAACAGACTATGACTTATGACATGGACATTGATCCTTTCAATCAAGTAGCCAGCGGTTCAATCATTTTGATCGAAGATTTATATAACATTTTATAGTTTCTTTTGAAACTCTTTTGCGAAACGTAATCGATCTGGCAATCGTATAGCTCGATACTTTGATTTACACTTTTGTTTCTGGGAAATCAGCTGTTTATTAAACTAAATTTACTGTTACTCTCACTATGTTAATTCTTTAAAAACCTTGTATCCGATATTACAATTGTTGTTTATATTGAAAAAGTAAAAAATATAAATATCTCTATTAAATCAATAAGGTTAATAAGTAAAAGAGTATATTATATTATATATAAATCATTTCAATACAAGTTCTATTAAAGAATGTGTTACGATTGTAACAATATGTAATACTGTACTTAATGTATATGATTCTGATTCGTTGAAGCTTCGCTTTATATAGCGCTAATTGGATAATGCTTATATAATTACTATAGCTTTTAATATATACACTTTAAAGGCCTTAATAGATCTATAGTAGATAGTTAATGCTAAGAAATTTTCTAATCTTCAATTCACTTTGTTTATTGAGCTTCTATATGATATAAAGCGTTATAGAATGAAGTTATTTAAGCATACTGAACTACTAGCGCGCGTTAATGCCGCTTTAGTAATCTCTGTATAAGTTATATGATCTATATTTTGAATGTTTAAATATATTTATTGAAATAATTATACATTAGATATATATATTTAGAGTATATAAGATCTAAAAGGCTTTTTAAACTTTTAGATTGAAATAATAAATCTTAAGAATCCTTTTAACTCTATTGATCTAGCTTTTGCACTTGTATAACACTTGCGAACGTATATGCCCAGACAATCCGGTTCGTTTACGATCTTAACAGTTTCAATCTTACATAGATTTCCATTACAATAGAATAAAAGAAATAAACAGGATTATAATACACTTGTATCTCGTAAATCTTGCTTCATTTAGAGTAAATAAGTTGAGATGTTAGTAATATTAAGATGAGATAAAGCTATCTAGAGCTATGTTCTAGGTTGTATATGCATATAATGTGTATCGAGTAAGTGTAATAAATCTAAAAGTCTAAATTAGCTACAAAGAGCGCAGCCCTACAGTAGGGTCACTAGCACTAGTACGCATGACTAAAATATAAGGTCATCATCCTTCTAGGTCCGTAACAAATAAGTTAAGAGTATAAAAGGCGAAGCAGAGCTCTCAAAAATATCTAGCCTGATTCTTTATTATAAACGTTACCTTCAAGTCCAAATCATCTTCGACCTATTCGATTATCATTTACATTAAAAGACTCTTTTCAGGCATGGCTAAAGAGCAAGTTTCATACTCTGGGGCTTATAACCCTCCTACAAAGGTCCCTATTCCATATTTACCTCCGCAATGGACCCCTTACGCTGAGCTCCTCCGTATACACAAGCCAGCAGGAATACTTTACGTTTATTTTCCCTATCTCTTTGGGAGCCTCTTCGCTGCTAGTATCAAAACCTCCATGCCATCCTTTCAATCTCTTATAATCACCAACTTCCAATTATTTATTCTAGCACTCATAATCCGGGGTGCAGGATGTACTTGGAACGACATCGTTGACTGCGAGCTTGACCGCCACGTTGCCCGTTGTCGAATTCGTCCAATAGCTCGAGGGGCCTTGAGTCCTAACCAGGGCTACATCTTCATTGCATTTCAATACCTCTTTTTATTATTCATCGCTACCATAGCTATGCCTCAGACACTCAAGTATCTAGTCCCTATTATCTTAACCACAACTTTCTACCCCTACGCAAAACGAATCACCAATTATGCCCAGGTTGTACTCGGGGTGGCACTTTCACTGGGCATCCTCGCTGGTTCCTCAATGATGGGCGTGAATCCGCTGTCAATGGGTCTACGCTCCAAATCATCTGGAGCACTTTTTGCTTTCGCAATATCAAATGTTGTTTGGACAGTCATCTATGACACTATCTACGCATTCCAAGATATTGAAGATGACGAGCGAGCTGGTGTCAAGGCTGTGTCGGTCCGACACAAAGCTCACATGAGACCGTTACTTTTTAGTCTTTCAGTCATCCAAGTGGCACTGCTGGTGATGACAGGAGTTCTCATTGAAGCTAACCTGGTTTTCTTCGTGGGGGTGGCATGCACTGCCGTTTTACTTTTTATCATGACCCGGAATGTTGACTTGGAGGACCCCAAATCATGTGGGTGGTGGTTTAAATATGGAAGCCTATTAGTGGGAGGTAGTCTGATCCTGAGTTTGCAGGGGGAATACTTTGCTAGACTTGGGGATTTTGGGGTTTGATGATTGTGATCTGATCTGATCTGGTTTACATACATGTTCAGCGCATTCCCTTACAGTGTTGACTGACAAGACTGTGTTTAAGTGTTATAATGGCTATATATCATTATACAGTTTCAGTTCTGAGGTTTGTATTCAGAATCAATCTATCCCCAAGATTCATCATCAAAATCTCGCTAGAAGGGCAAATTTATAGCAAAAGAAAAAACTATATGAACAATATAAGCAAATCACCTATCATACGACCATCTTCTAAACTACATGATGTTAACCTCAGTAATCCATAAATCGGAACAATATAAACAAAACATAATAATTACACATCAAACATTCAGATTATTATATATCTAGAAAATTTTTAATACTAAACAAGAAGTTGATTGGATAAATAGCTTACTCTTCTAAGAAGTTAGCCTTCAATTAGGCATATCATATACTATCACGAAGGAAGTATATAAGACAGTCATATGCGAAATCACTGTATAGTTGAATAAAAATGAAATGAATTATATATAAAAGTTGTATAAACTTGAATAAAAAAGCCAAATCCAATCTTGAAGCAACTCAATATAAACTAAAAGGATCGAATAATAATATTAGCATGAAATAGAACCATTTGATTCGTGTGCTATAAATGAAAGTATAAATAAATAAACATAAATGAACAATACGAATCCGAAATAACGCAGTACTGACAATATATTAGCATACGTGATAAATACACAGTTTCAAGAATAGACTATCAATTCTGAGCAATAGATACACCAGCAGCCTTCCACGCTCATTTTGCGTAGCTCGAGCCAAAGTTGCCAAGATTGTTAGCTTCACTTCGCGAATCAGCCAATCAACTGTGACGAATGTCAGTGGCTATGAGATCAACACTTAGAATTTCAACTTAAAGAGCTAGCTACAATGGAAATAGTGAGGTTATATATATATATGGATCGCCGACCACGGAGCCCGTATCAACACGCTGGTTTTTCGGGTGCTAACCGAGGACCGATCGCGGAGAGCTACTAACGTGACGGTAACACCGTAACATCAACCCGTTGAAAAATTTCTATCTCCAATTTGAACAATCGAAATCACAATCTTCGAATATATACGATATAAGAATACCTCAAGATATCCTTATTTTAAACTTTAAAAAATTATTCTTATATCGAGGTTTTGTTTTATCAAAATCTTATAAAGATTATTATATTATTTATAAAGGTAGTATAAAAGTTTAAAGTCATCGAGTTTTAATATTTTGTTAAAAAAATAACTTACTCTCATATCTAATAAATGTAAAAAAGATAGTAATATTATAGCAAAAACTCGTTATAAAGATCCTTGATACAAAGATAACTTTGTTGTAAAAATATCAATTTACATTCTAGTATTGTTGTAATCAAGAGTGTAGAGGGCTCGCTGCACTCATGTTCTTAACATCTATACACTATAAATATATAGCTGTAGCATTATAGCATTAATAGACACTTATGCCGTTACTACAAATATATTATTGATGAGAAAATAGCTAAGATTGTTAGTAGAATCTACAAATGAGGATTTACTATACCAGTAGTTAATGAGAGCTATTCTCGGTTTATATATATGAAGAAGCTAATACTAATAGTACGAGTAATACAGAAGTTTAATATACTGGTTTGATGTATCTGGTCAATATCGATAATAGTTATAGATCCGAACAGTATCAGGGCTAGCCCTAGTGCTCAACGCGGCGAGCGGAATATATGTCTATAACATGAAGAACGCGGTATGTCTTAATGACATAAAAAGATCCGACTTTCCCGTTGCAATTCTTTTAGGTTTCATTATTTTTGTATATCTTCAATTCACATGATAACTATGAAATTCATATTAGATTTAAACGAAATTATACTTTCTCGGGATGAATCGGGATCATACGGTTAGATTTATACCTTTTTTTTTTTTCAAAATTCTATATAAGTACTATTAGGCGAATATCAATATAAGGATATCTTGAAATATCTTTATTTTAGACGCTAAAAAGAAGGCTTCTTATAATAAGTTTTTGTTGTATTATTAAAATATTTCACTATGCTAGTTTATAGTAGCTAATGTCCTGACGTGCTGGCCATGGTATACACGTAACATGTTTCATTAATATTGTTATAATCCTAATATTTGGAATTTGTTATGAAGATTAAGGTCTTATAGCTGGCGGAAGTATATGCCTATAGACCAATGAGTGTGTTCATTATTCGCGTTCTCGGGGATAGATACTTGCAAAATCGCAACGGCTGAAGGCATCTCCTTTGAGCAGCATCATACAGATGCAAGCTGGTCCTTCGGGAGAAGAAAGTTTGTTAAATACGAAGGGCTAATGTCTCGAAAATCAGATCATAAATTATATCTGAAACAAAACGAGAAGGTGGTGTTGCTGTTACTTTTTATCTGAGCTGCTGTATGCAAGGAATAAGATAACTATGCTATGTGGACAGGTAACCAAGGTACCTTCACACAAAATCACGCTTCTGGTTTATTCTACCCCGCACCTTTCTTCAAGAAAGTACTTTCTCAGAAATTCACTTTCTCTCAACTTCTAGTTCATTGTTTTGATGGGGGACAGCTGGATGATATTGAGGGGGAGGGGGGGGGAAGGTCGGGGGCGTAGTGGCTAGGGTTGGATGGTGGTTGATTGGGACGACGACATTGCGAGATTTTGATGGTGATCTCCTTCTTGGCGTTGAGTTTTAGATGTGTCTTTGTTTCCAGTTTCTAAGTTGCATCTTTACTTTAGGTATTAATGAGAAACAACTTGTATCTCAACAGCAATGGTTCATAGTAGTTGTAAAAGTTAAAGGCACAGCTAGTCGCACACTACGTGATTTCGTGACAAAATCTCAGTAAAATCTATGTGTTTCCATATAAAATTGAATATCTAACAACTTTTCTAATAGTTAATATTCATCTTTGACATCTTGCATAATTATATTTGTAAGCTATTTATATAATGAAAATAATACACGTTATCTTTAGCTATTTTCGTTAAATAGTTATCTCCCACCCCCCCACCCCCCAACAAAATAAGCGAATTTTTTGAAATTTTAGCTTTATTCAATTTTCAAGTAGTTCAAATTATGCAAAATAAATTAACTCATTTTGATATAATCTATATTAACTTTTTTTATAAATATTGAATTTTATAAAAGTTTTTCAACAGATTAAGATATTCAACAAAGGCTTAGAAAGTTGAATAATTGAAGGGTTTTGATGTGATAAAATCAAATGTGCGATAGGCTGAGGCCTCAACTCTTACTTCGACGCTATAGCACGACTGGACGACGGATGCTATGATTCCTGTTTTGCCTGGATCCTATAGCGGACTCGTGGAAAACTATCATCTTAGTCGATGTGAAACAGTATTCAACAGACATGCGTCACGACTATTGGTCCCCGGGATGATCAGCTCTTTGGGAAGTCACATCCAATAAATATATCTGAGCTGAAGTCTCTTCCTCCATGTGTAGTTGAGTAGTTAGCAGACTATACAGAGTGTTTGTTGGCAAGACAGAGCTGTAGAAAGATTGAATCGGATGCGTTGGAGTGGAAAAGGTAGGCTTGGATATTTTTACTACGGCCATGAGTTGGGGTTCGCTGGTATATTGTACCCGTCACTTTTCGTCCGACTCAATATAGCAATTCCTATAATCAAGCAGCCCCATTAATTTATCACACATCCTTCGATAAACCAGCTCACCGATCTAACAGATCAATATTAGAGTTACAGGATTTCTATATATTTCCGCGTACGGAGTTGCTGCCGCCTCTCTGACAACCGCGTCACCTCCTATACCAACGTCGATATTCAAGGTCTTTCAGAGATATAAGGGCATCATTGATCGTCATGACGATGACTGATTGGAGATTGAGAACAGAATTTAGCCCATATAGTAGTAAAATAAGTTACGAAAGATTAAAATATTCGTAGAGTTTTACAGATGCTCAAGAAACAATGCATCTAAACTATTAAAAGGCTATATATGCAGTAATCCTTTCTTCGCTACACAACATATTTTCCCGTTTGACAGGGTACGATCCCGTGTAATACAGTAGTAGTAAAGCTTTTAGTTTGAGGTTGAGAGCTTTGGCTTGAAGTCCTTTGATCACAATTCGCTCAATCAACGTTGAAATTTCATGAAAGACAGGAAGATAGCCGACCAAAATGGACCCGGTACGGCAGATTTACTTTTTAGATAGGGCGGGCGCAAAAATTGAAGTGAATGCGGATGATTCCCTGCTGCTTTGGTTAAGTGAAAGTGGATAGGTAAGCGGAATTCAGAGCCTTTGCAGAGGATTCATTGCTGACTTAGCCCCGTTGGTCTGTTTGGTGGTGGTCTGCATGTAACAGCACCTAGCAAGAAAGAGGGGGTTTCCTTATAGAAAGAAGCCTCGATGTGCTGGTATTTCAAAATTGATATGCCTAATTTAGACCTTAGAGCTTCTATAGACAGAGTTCTCTGAATGAAGCGTGTTAGAAGGATATATATGCAACACCAAGAATCTCTTCGCTATAAAACATCTTTTTCTGTTTGAGCCTGGGTTTAGTAAAGTAGAATCGCAGAAGCGACAGACTATATAGACCTTTGGCAATTGTAGGTTGTACGCCGTTGTTTTCACTGAAGGTATTTCAGTGTGAGAATTATTATAATAAGTAGCTCAGCATTACTCTCGATTTGTATATATTAGACTGAAGGTAAGAATGCTTTTCACCTAGAACGCATAGTACAATCAACTATCCAGTCAGACATTCCCCTCCCCCAGTAATATTACAAAAGAAGTCGCACTTGGGATCCTCCAACTCGTTCTGAATATATTTGAAGATACATTTGAACTATGATACATTCCTCCTTATACAGATTTTGTGTTATAGTGCAACTGATCATGCCAAATAATGTATGTGAAAGAGGATGATCTTATGAAGACTATTTAACTATGCCTATTTATAGTAGGTAGGTGACTAGCAACGCTGGTGTGCTACTCATGCGCATACTGTAAGATTGTAAGAGTGGGTGAATAAAGAGACAGCAAGAAATCTACTTCGCAACTTCTGTTTTGTTTCTAGCACTTGACAACTCCTTGGCCTCAGTAATGTTCTCATTCCCATCATGCTTCTCGTTTTCTCCTCCATTTTGGCTTTCCACGTTCTCTCCAGAAGAAGTTGCATCTTTCTTGGCAGGATCTTGCCTGGGGACCCACTTGATGGCCAGAGCACCAACAACAGACGCGCAACTTAACGCAAGCGATACATAGAAAGTCCGGATGATGGAGTCGCTAATTACACTCTTTGCTAATGCCTTGGTTTCTGCAGGCATCGAGGACAGAATTGTAGGCAAGGCAGACAGCAACAGAGACGACGAGTTTAAAGATTGCGGCAGAAGTGGTTCGAGAAGCTTGTGCATCTCACCTTGGAAAATGCTTTGTGCTACAGCCACAAAGACCGAAGCACTGAGGTTCTGGACCAATATTATAAAGGTCACCCCGATGGGAATATCTTCTGCCGACCACAGCGTTTGCACGACGTAGCTTGGCTGACCGAATCCAAAACCCACGCCGAAGCCATAGAGAAGCTGGTAGCCCACGATTCGTGCTGTAGAAGAATGCATGTTGGTAGTTGTGAGCAAAGCAGCGCCAGCGATTGAGAGCACAGTCCCAATGATCATGGCTGGGTTGTAATACTTGAAGCGACTGGTGATACCTCCAGCCAAGATCGAGGCCACAACGTAGCCGGCAATCACTGGAGTTAACAACTCACCCGAGGAAAGAGGGGAGCGACCGCGAACGTCTTGGAACCACACAGGAAGAAACAAAATGGCAACGTAGACGCCTCCCATGATACACATAGCATAGATGCCGGCTAACCAGATATCACGATTGCGTGCTAAGCTGCTTGGAATTGTGCGGGCCTTGCCGGCAAGTTCGGTTGTTTGAGTTGCTACAAATGCGATTGCTAGGATACAAAATACGACAAAGAGAGCAATGACACGACCGTTGCTCCAAGGATAGGTTGCGCCACCCCATTGTAGGGCCATGAGGAGACATATCAAAGATGCAACTAGAGAGACAGTTCCAGGAATATCGAGTTGTAAAATTTTCTGCACGATACTCAGAGACTGCGTGTTTGGGTCTGAGGGTGTGTGTACAAGGACGCCGCACAAAAGCACGGTGACCGCTCCCAGCGGCAGGTTAATGCCGAAACACCATCTCCATGTAGTTGATTGAACTATAGCAGCTCCCAGAAACGGTCCAACAATGGCAGCCAATCCAAATGCAGCCGACATAACACCCAAGTAGGCAGCACGCTGGGCCAGTGGAATTACTTTCGTGGTGATTAACACACTTCCAGAAAAGACACCAGCGGCACCCAATCCAGCGATCGCTCGGCCAACGATCAGGGCTATCGAGGAATGCGCTGTTGTGCAGATAAGAGACCCGATCTCGAAGATAGCAATGGCAACGAGGTAAACATTTTTGATGGGGAAATGACTGTAAAGTTTGCCATAGAACAGTTGAAAGGCGCTCAACGTGAGAAGATAGGTGTTGGCCCACCACCCAAAGTCTTGCGATGTATCAAACTCGACGCTGATGACGGGTATTGTAGTAGCCAAAATGGTTTGATCCTATATCAAATCAAATGGTTAACTATTAGAAAGACTGCTCGAATTTATTCCATGCCATGCCTGTGAGAAATACTACCAGGCAAATTCCGACCATTATAAGCGTTAGACGTGAAGCATTTGGTTTTGTGATGGTATTATCTTCCGGTGGCTCCATGGTAAAGGTCTACTTTCTTTTCAAAATGCTGCAACCGAGATATTGAAGTGCTTGGAAAAAATATGAATTCAAAAGGACAAATTCAAATTCAGTATTTAGGGGCTAACGGGCGTGCTTTTCCAGTCTTCCCAATGAAGGTATCAACTGTTGCATCAAACCATGAATTTCCCCGACGTTGCCATTATCGGAGGAGGTCCTTCTGGACTTACCGCCGCAGGTGCTCTAGCACGTCAAGTTCACACTGCTGTGGTCTTTGACACTCAAACCTACCGTAACAAGAAATCTACTCATATGCATATGGTTCCTACCTGAGATCATAAGGACCCCAAAGACTTCCGAGCCGCAGCGAAAGCCGGAATCTTGGCGCGCTACTCTACTATTCAGTTCATCGACATTGGAGTCACGAGCATCGAGAAGAAATCCGACTCCCACTTCAAGCTTGTCGACGCAAATGAGAAGGAGTGGAACTTTCGCAAGGTCATTCTCGCCCTCGGTATGACCGACACTCTTCCTGACATTGAAGGCTATGCCGAGCTCTGGACAAAGCGAATGTAAGTGTGCCTCGTCTACAAGATTAACATTATCCACAATATCAACTGACCCTGTTTGTTCATGTTCTTCCAGATTTCACTGTCTTTTCTGCTTCGGTTACGAAGATCGCGGTGCCAAGTCTGCAGGTGTTCTCGTGATACCCCCCATTAGTCCTATGGCAGGTCTCAACATGGTCATAGCCGCAAATGCCGCCCAGCTCAGTGACGAAGTCACTTTGTACACGCATGGCGATGAAGAGATAGCTGCACAACTTAGCCCACTGGCCAAGCCACCATTCAAAATTGATACACGCAAAATCGAAGGCTTTATCGACAATGCCGGATCCTCTGTCACCATCAAGTTCACCGACGGCTCCGTCAAAGAGGAGACTTTCCTGGTCCACAACCCAGAGAACAAAGTCCAAGGCCCATTCATCGAGCAGCTTGGTCTTGATGTAAGCCCTACTGGGGATATCGTAGCACCACCTCCATTTCATCAAGCCAGTGTCCGGGGAGTATTTGCGGCCGGTGACTGCATCACGCCGTACAAGGCTACTCCCGCTGCTATTGCCAGCGGCTGTAACTCAGCTGTGGCATTGACTGCGCAGTTGCAGGCGGAGAGGCACGGCCTCGCTCCATTATTTTAATGCATGCTCAATCAGGAAGAGGGCATGCATGTCGATGATAGTGGATTCTTGTTGTCAGGCCCCATTACCATACACAATAGTCAAAATGATACAGTTTTTGCCTGACTTGACGTTTCATGTTACCATTGTTTGACGACTGAATGAGTGTATCCTAGTAGAAGCACTAGATCCTGCTGAAAACCTACCTTTCATTTGAAATTTAGATCCACCATCATATGTGGGTGTGAGCATCGTCATCATAACCATAAACGCAAATATCCTTCTCTTCAAAGGTTGCATTCTGGAGTTGATAATCGTAAGATTTTACCAAAACAAGGCGGCTAGATGCATAGTATAAGCATAGAGGGAGTTTGACTTCCTGTAGCTCATTATCAAAACCTCGCTCTCACCCCTCTACTATTCTCGGATGATCTGCATCCCGTTTGCTCTACTTGACCCTCTCCTGCTTTCTCTCTGCATAAGATAAAGAATACCACGCTTACCAGTCAAACCAGTGCTGTCTGCTGTCTCAAGTAGATGGAGTTTTTATCACCTTCTTTCTTCCACACATTCATCTTGTTACCAGGCCATTCTGATCCATTTTTCAATGGAGAAATGCAGCCAACACCCGTGCACATTGTGGTTACTATTCATGGCCAAGGAATCAACGGGGAGGATAGTTTCATTTACAAAGCATCAAACCAAGACATTGATTTATGTTATACTCTTGAAATGGACATCCATAAGCATCCATGCCGGACTTTTTGACTCCAAGTCGTTGTTCTCTTTTTGCTGTAGTTGTTTTAGGCTTCAAGGGGCAGATTTTCCCCCGGGCTATTCTGGAGAGATTATGTCTGAGCGGGCGGAACGATCGAACAGATGATGAAATAGGGTTTGCTGTGATTACTTCTTGAATCCTTATAGAGGGCGAGCTTTGAATTGTTCTTGAGCAACGATGCTTCCGCCTTCTGTATCGATTTAGAATTCAACAAAGTGCCAGCATGACATTGCGATCATTGGGCCCCTTTTGCTGTCCATTCTGCAGACATGCGCTCCTAGCTCACCAGAAGCAGATATAAAGTGCACGCTCACGTGGCTGTGCGGCTGCACGGGGATTCGCGTCTTCTCAGCCTTGACGCGTCCATAACCTTATCCTCGTCCCTTCATTCAGCTCGAATTGAACGCAATATTGTCATCTCGGAAGGATTTGTCGATCTCACGGGAAACGATGATAGCGATTTTGAAGACGAGAACAAAGACACCGGAGAGGCTTCGGGAGACGGCAACTCATCGCGAGAAGAGGATGAAAATGACGTTCCGGCTTTATCAAAACAGCAAATACAGCAACTGATCGCATCCCGAAAGAGAAATTGCCACATGTTCAGATGCGAGAATTGCAAGAATGAATTTGATATCGAGAACAATGGGAAGAAGGACTGCTGGTATCATCCAGGTACATTGCTTGCCTCTCTCGCTCTCTGTTCAAGTATGTTGACTAATCGTTGAAATTGTAGGAGTGAAGGAGGTGTACGATGGCGATGATTTTTGGGCCGATCATGATGATGATGCCATGGGGTTCCAGAGCTTCATGAAGACGACTCAGACTTTGCTGATGGGTTCATCTGGCATTGTTGTGAGAAATTGGGAAGTGCGAAGGGCTGCAAGAATACTAGACATAAAGTTATGGAAGAGAGGAGTCGCAAGAGGTCCAGATACTGAGATCTGATAGCGAGTGTATTGTAATCCAACAATGCAAGGCCAGCTTCGATGCCTTCTCGGTCTATCG
This sequence comes from Monilinia vaccinii-corymbosi, assembly GCA_017357885.1. Lineage (NCBI taxonomy): Eukaryota > Fungi > Ascomycota > Leotiomycetes > Helotiales > Sclerotiniaceae > Monilinia > Monilinia vaccinii-corymbosi. The sequence continues at coordinate 4,906,338 of CP063406.1, read as the reverse complement.
TGCGCTGAGAAGGGCTTCTCTCTGAAAGTAGTCGTAGCTGGCGCCCAAATCCATTGAAGGCCATTGAAGAGAAAGTAGAAGCTTAAGCTTTTATCATCATCATCACCTAATGAGGCAAGATCTATATTAAGGTTAAGGGTAAGGCTAAGGTTGAGTTCGAAGCTGTTGCCCCCTCCACGCAGCAACAACACCAACATCGGATCTCAACATGGACGGCGATCATAGTGGTCCTGAAGGTGCCTCGTCATATGCTAAAATTGATATCAAACAACGCATTGCGCAAGGAAAACTCAAAGCAACCGAGAAAAGAGCGGCTGAAATTGCTGCAAGAAAAGCAGATCAAGGAGCTGCCTTCGCCAGACCATCTCCGACCCCATTCATTTCCAATGACCAATTACAACCAAGTCCTCTTCTTCCTTCATCGGCCACACAAAATGAATGCCTTGAGCGGGCAAAGTCACCCGAGGCATTATCAAAGGAGATTGATGGAGCAGGAGATTTTAAACTTCAGGAATCAATCATGAGAATGATATTGAAATGTCCAGGAGCGAAAGAAATCGCAGAATCCTTTTCTATACTGAATGATGTTCAAAGCGACAAGGAGGAAGACCATGGGGGGAGACATGGACACAAGGAGAACGGAAGGACTGGTCACGTGGCTTCTCTTCGCGCAACAAATGGCCCTCCAGAACCCTCAGATTGAAATCTCTGGAGCAAACGAAAACGAAACGACTGCCGTCGGCAATATATTACAGTTGGCCAACGACATCTCAGCTAAATATCTTGCTTTGGCTCGTGCTTCCGGTTCTTGTAATCCTCCCTACAATCAAATTCCGAGCATCAGAAATGGATCTCTGTGCAACAATTTTCCCAAGGACTTTTCGTTCGAAGCATTCAATAATCTAGTTGATAGCGTTCGGAAGAATATCAAAACAATGCAGAAAGTTAAACAGACTGATACGGCACCCGAAAGCTTTGAAAGTCTATTGTCAGAGAAGATTCTAGTGATTTGGACAGTCCTATTCCTATCGATCTGAACGGCCAGAAATTGGCAAGAAGCTCAGTCCCTAAGGATGAGAAAAATCTGCTCGCACAGGAAACCATGTCCAGAGCAGAGTCTTCAGGCAGCGAGGAAGATAAGTACGCCGATCTTACAAATAAGATACCTATTCATCACAACTGTGATAGGTGTGGAAAACTGATCGTGCTTCCTAAAGGTTTTGTTGTGCCTAATAGCAGAATGGACCTTCAATCTCTGCCTGCTCAAGAAGGTCATGGTGGCACTGAAGATTCTCATACTCCGAATCAACTTCCGGAGAATACTCCCAACAGATTGGAATAACTCCAAGAGTCACTCTCAGAATTATCGCCAGAAGCACCCCCGGGGTCTGTTCTGAAGCATTTCGGACAATCGTCAACTCCAGCACAAGTTGAAGAAAACAAGTTAGGTAAGATGACCGCGGGTACCGATAGAAGCAATATCATTGACAAGGATATTGAAGATACCATTGTTATCGATAATCGAGCATGGCATGATTCTGCAAGCCCAGGTCTTGTTGCGAACCAAACTAAAATTGATGGTCAATCACGACCAAGAAAACGCAAGGCAGAGAAGATAGAAGGCGAAGCTTTTTATCCTTTTCCTATTGGCCCGAAACGAAGATGTGGTAGACCGTCGTTGTATTACTCTGAAACCCCTTCAGGCTCTTCACCAACAGGCTCTACTCATGTTTCAACGCTAGTTTCAACGCCAATGAAAAACCAAAGCTCACAGGACACTTCTAACCCCAAGAAGCGAGGTCGCCCATTTGGTAGCAAAAGTCGATCAAAGTCTGAAGAGGTATGGCAGCGAACTGGACTAATGGGCCAGCTTGGATCATCGCAGCCAAACAGACCAACGGGCCAGCATCAATCCGCTAGGAAAGCTCGAGAAATCACCCAGAGTCTATTGAACGCAGAGTTAGATTCTATGCAGGATGTTACCTTCGAATCTGAATCACCAATTCAAACTCCAACGTTACAAGAGCCAAAGTTTTCTCGCCGAACTAGTTATATGATTCAAAGTCCTGGGACAACTAATATTCGGGGCCTCTCCGCGCGTAATACCGCCCCTCGACAAAATTCCAGTTTTAAATGCGAGCCACCAAAAGGATCAGAAGTTCAACGTGGAAATGGTTCAATGGCTATAGCTACGCCAGAGAGCGTTTTGGCGTCTTCTTCCTCTGGGGGCACAGTACCCGCTGTACCCAAGGTTGATGAGAGATATAATCAAAGCCCAAGAATTTCCAATTTAGATTTTAGTGCGGATCAGGAGCTACAACGGTCGATAGAGGAACAAGAAATTAGGAATGCAAACAGACCTCTACCCCTGGCAATTACCAGTAACGAAAGTGGAAGTACGTTTGCAAAAGTGGTTGACTCTATTGTGGGGCCTAAGACCGATACAATCCGGGGAATTAGTGAAGGGAGTGGATTATCCAATGTGATAAGACGCATGTCAGATGGAACACAAGATCAGGAGGGAAACTCAGTAGCACGCGAGCTGATCACAGACCAAGACAAATCTCATCGTAAATGCTATAGGTTATCTTGAAAGGAATTCGTTTCTAACAAAACCTCTAGGCCAGCCGCAAATATCACCAGATCAGATCTCTAATGCAGATCCTCCTCGGGCCTCTTCAGCTCTTCAACCATCACCCATGTTTACCACCACAGTAAGTTTCTCAGGTCCAGGTTTTCTTCCCTCTAAACCCACTCACTCTCATCAATTTTATTTCAATCTGCAACAGAAGTCACCACCCGTATTCTTTTCCTTTGCTTTTACAGATATATCACATCTTTTTCTCTTCCCTCTTCCCTCTTCCCTCTTCCCACCTCTACACCCCTACGTTCCAGTTGTCCCCGACTTTTCATTTAGTTACATGATTTCGTCTTTCAACATCTCTTTAAAATTCCTTTTCCTTCTACTCTATTCACACTTCCATCCCTTAGTCTCGTTTCTTTAAAGAAATGAACCAGAACCTAAGTTCTGACTAGACCTCTCTAATTCCTGCACCATCCCACTCGAACGCACCAGAACCACGGCCTTTACCCCCTCCACCCCATCAGTATCGCTCTCGGCCAAAAAAGCACTGCGCAATACCCACACTTGGTTCTGGCCTAAGTACACCAGCACTGCACCATTCATCCTCAATCATTCATCCTCGCCGCAGTTCTCCCCCAAACATTGACGGAACTGGATCCTCTACAAGACCTTTGCTTCCTACTGTATCAGAATCGCATTCTTTACCTCTTGCGGCTCCTTATCATCGTCAACGTCACCCGGAAACCGCTGCTTATCCAACACCTCCTTTGCTGTCTGTTGTGACGGAATCCCATGCTTTACCTACATCCCCTCGATCTCGAAATTCTCTTTCTGCATCTGGGGATTCAAATTGTGTGACGGATTTGAGAGCTGGAAGTCTGAATGAGCAGTCCTCAAACTCGAATCAAAAATTCTCTTCCACGAGTGTTATTTCAGATTCCACAAATGAGAGGAGAGATGAATTAAGAAGTCACGGAGAGCAGTCGTCTAGCGATGAACAAGGGCTGTCACTTATTGACCGTGGCAGATATGACGTTGTACGTCGTTACATGGAAGAGAAGTACAGAACCACTTGATGGGATGAAAATTCGATGCGCAGGGAGATATAGCAGGGTTTTTAGAGTATTGAGCTATTTCTTCTTTGCATCTTTAGGAGAAAGAAATAAGGAACTGGATGATTGCAAATGAGCTAAATTCTCCGTGATTCTTATCCTCATCACTCATTACAACTAACTAACATGAAGTTTGTGGTATTTTTCGATGACAAACAAGTTCGTTGAGGATAGGGTGATGAGGAATCTGTTTTTTATGTGTTTGAGGAATGGGGATTAAACGAATATGATGATGGGCTCTGGGCAATTTATTCGTATGAAATTGCTCTCGCTTGACTTGGGATTGAGAAAAGGGAGGGGAAGGGGGAGGGGAAGGGGAAGGGGAAAGGAAAGAAGGGAAGTGGGGGGAGGATGAGAAATAAGATTTTTAAATTTGAAGTGTATCAATACTAGAGTAAGGAGCTCTACTAGTACGTAAGATATTTTCATGTATATATGTATGCCTGTATACGGAGTATTTATTACACATAAAGCAAGCAAGTTTATATGGTATATATACACTGATATATATCAGTTGTTCTATTAGTTATTAGTTATAATTATCAGCTATCAGCATCCATCCAGTTTCCAGCTAATTATACTACTTGATATTTAAAAACTTGTGTAGATCGATAGATGCATGTATGTATGTATGTATACTTGTAAATATACAGATAAATATCAACTTGTACTCGAGTTGAGTAGTATATAGCAATAGCATATAGCAAAAGATCAAGAATATGAGTATGAGTACGAATACGAGAACACTTTATACGGAGTAGAGTAGGGTTTGAAAAATCATATGCTGTAGATATATGGTATAGGGTAAATATACGGAGTAAATATATATTATAAATGCATGCATGCATGCATGTATGTATGGTTTGAGTAAAATAAAGTAATAGATATTGGAATTAGGTTTAGATCGAACGGAACGGTGTAAATAAATAACCTTGTTTGTATTCTGTATAGAGCAACAGGGTTTTTTTTTAGGGTTAGGGTTAGGGTTGGAGTATAATGCTTATGTACACTGTAGATTCTAGACTTGAGAGTATTCAGTTGGCCTTTACTTGTTTAAAGTTTATGTTTATGTTTATTTGGAATGCAGGTGATGGATGGACGGATGGATGGATAGATAGAAGTAGTACTGCCGAAGGGAGGGAGGGGGTTAGGGAGGGGGTTACTGTATGTAGAGTTGGAAGAGGAAGGTGAAGAGGGAGGTGAAGTAGGCCTGTACTGATGGATACGTATGCATATTTGAAGCTTTCCTTTCTTTCTTTCTAACTAGAATAGAGTAGAGTAGAGTAATCTGAAGGGAAGTAGGTAGGTGAGCAGGTGAAATCAACTTGCATCAGAAGAAAAAGGTAAATATATAAATGTCTCTCTTCCCCACAAAGTAAGTTTATACTCTCTCTGCAGAGTATAGAGTATAATATACGGAGTATACTTCTTTCCAAAAGGGGCTACTGTAATGCATGTATGCAGTACATACAGAGTATATGCATATATGCATGCCAGCTCACCGTTATATTTGTAATAACTCTGTCTGTACAGTTAGTTCTTCGTTCTATGTATGAACGTTTTTATTTATGTATCTGCAAATGAAGCAAAGAGGGCTATAGTCATCTAACGAGTATACCTACTTATCTACTGATCTACTAATCAACCACCCACTCCACTGTAAAACAAGTAAAACGACGTCTATTATCACCATCGAGGTGTTCATGATACAGTACCAACATAGACTCTGTATAATAACCCAAGGCTTGCTTCGTTAGATCTTAAATGTGTATATATAAGATAGAAAATAAAGTCTTCGGTTGTACTTGTAGAATAAATACTAAGCTTCACTTTTTATGTCAACAGTTGTGTATATATATATATATAATCATAGATTTACTATCTACAACATTCTTTTAGTTATAAAAAGTGAAGAGAAATGTAAGAGATTAGATAATTAACTTATTTTATTTCGTTCTATTTTGTTTCTATTTTATCCTATCTTAGTTGGGTTGAAAAATCTATAGTGACATCAAATCATCATCAAAATCATCATCATCGAAATCATCAAAATCAAGTCAGAACTAAATGTGATCCGCCTCTTCACTTCTTTCTCTTCACCTCAGCATCAAAACCCCTCGACAAATTCCCCAGTCTTCTATTTCCACCGCCCGGGCTCTCACTCCGTCTCCCCTCTTCATCACACACCCTTCGAGCCTGTTGTTGATATTCCATCCTCTCTGACACTCCCGACACTCTCCTCGCCCGAAGCATCCCCTCTGACACTCCCCTCGCGCGAAGCATTCCCTCGACCCATCTCCTCAAAAAGTCGATCCACATCCTCCAACTCCAATCCTTTCGTCTCGGGAAAGAAAAAGAAGATGGCCGGGACCCAGCATGCATTGAGTACCCCAAAGATTATAAAAGTTTTGTATCCAATATTGTTGATGGCGATGGGCGTAATCTGAACAACCATATAGTTGAAAATCCAATTGCAGGCCGTGGAGACCGAGGAGCCTCTTTGACGGAGACGAAGGGGAAGAATCTCCGAAGGGTAGACCCATACCTGCGAGGAAGAATGTTAGTTAGCGCATGGATTAACCGAGACGTTTCAACTATTCTAGAATGTGGGAGACAACTCACGGTAGCTTGGAACCCGATCGTGAATGCACCTTCGAAGAGAAAAAGCATCAATGCTGCTCCTACACCAGCTGATGTCGCTATGGACGTTTTCTTTTCCACATTGTAGATTAAACCGGTTTGGACGATCATCACGACGGACATGACGGAAATCATCGATAAGAGGAGAGGGCGACGGCCGAGGCGATCGATTAAGAACCAAGGAATGAAACTCGCGATGAAAAACCATGTTTGGAGAAAGCCAGACATGAGTGCGCTGAGCTTAGCAGAGAAACCGAGAGAGGTGGAGAAAAGTGTGTTGGAGTAGTAGATCAATGCATTTATACCGCTTAATTGTTGGAACGTTTGGATTGCGCAAGCGATGAGGAAACGACGTTGAGATTGGATGGCGTCATTTTTGAACAGGTCACTCCAGGAGCCGGCTCCTAGAGATGCTTCATATTCACACGTCCGAACAATATCGGCGTGTAGGGAATCGATATCATCTTGTGCCATATTGTATGAGTGTAGTCGATAGAGGATAGCCAAAGCTTCGACGGGCTGCTCATGAGCAACCAGCCATCGAGGAGATTCCGGTACTATAGCAAGGAGGGCGAGCATTGGAAGCAAGAATATACATTGGAGGATGGTTGGGACTCTCCAGGCGAACGAGGCAGAGAAAGATTGGGTAAAAGCGTAGTCGATCCAATATGCTAAGAATATTCCGAAGTTCAGCGTCGTGATTTGCATACACACATCTATGGCATAGTCAGTATTCAATCTGTCCATGCTCTGATTCAAGAGACTTACATAGCCCTCGGGCAGATTTAGGGCTGAATTCTGCTTGGAAGACAGGAACGGTACTATTGATAAAGCCCATTCCCACTCCAGACACCACCCTCGCAACGATGATGTGAGCTCTTGTGAAGGCCACGGCTTGAAGCACAGCCCCGATGATCATAATGACCACTCCTATCGTGATTGACTTTTTTCTTCCGATATTTTCTCCGAAAAACGACGTTGCGACACTTCCCAAGAAACATCCTATTTCGTAAATGGCGACGATTAGACCGGTCATGGTGGGGTTAGGACTGTCGAAGGTATCCTTGAATCCCGTCGAATCGACGAGTCTGCGCACTTCTATCAGTTTGAGATAAATCGGGTAGTGAGCTGAACCTACCCTCCCATCAGTCCATTATCAAATCCGATGAGCAGAAACCCGAGACATGTCAAAGATGTCACGGCAGTGAAGAGGGCTCGACCTTCAAGAACAGCCATGATTTTGGAGAAAGAGCAGGCAGAGGGCAATCGAGGGGGGTAAAGAGGTGCGATAGTTCGGTTGCCTTTTGTCCACGCGCGCAGCTTCAGAGAAGTCTAACGCCGATATTGATAAATGCCAAAAGCCCCGGGGAAAGTTCCCCAGATCATTGAACCTTACAGATGTCGTGTGAGGTTAACCTGAATGGGCTCAATCGACGAGTCAAGATCGGATCTCTTCCCCGAACGAAAACTATCTTTGATTAACAGAAAGGGAAGAAGCGTGTAAAGATCCTACTCCGTACGATCACGCGTGATGAGAAGGGCTACAGATAGTGGGGGGCATGAATGGGGCATGAATGATAATATCCCAGCCATCTATTAGGTTTGAACGAGTTGCATTCTAAAGAACAATGCACTGATTTTGAAATGTATAATAGATTATTAAGAGATTGGATATTTTACATAGGTTTACGAGTATACAGCTGTATATAGTACAAACTCGAAATTTAGAGATTAGAATAATTATCATCACATATTCTAAATGTTGCCACGTGCCAGGATGATCAACTTCGACTAACTACAATTAGATCATTTACCCCTTCATCCCAATCAATAGCCGAATCATTTAAATTTGATCTTTACTTCCAATAATATTGCTGATTGTCTGTCACACCCGTCAAATACCGGCAACACCCTTCTACTATAATTTTCTCCGAGCACAATCTTCCACTTCCTCCCCCACATATTCTCTCTGCTTCACATTCAATATCAGATCCTCATCGCATCTAGCACCGGAGCACTCCCAGATCAGTCATCCCTGGTTCCTTCGCGCCAGGCTCCGGCATCTGGCACAGACTTTTTGCCCTTCCTTCCCTGCATCCATTCGTTATTCTCTTCAGCAGATGTCAGATCCGTATTGTTATCAGCCTTCCCCGCATGCCATCCAAGGCCAAATGTCCGATCACCGTCCATCGCCGAATCCTCAGGCAACTCCAGTAACTTCCGACTCGGAAGATTCGTCTACTTTACCTCAAACAGCACCTCGACCTCACAACCGATCCTACCGAAGGCTAGAACGAGCAGCTGGGCAACGGCCAATGAGGACGCACACCGCCTGTACTAATTGTCGAAAGAAGAAAGGTAAATGTTTTTTGGACCCCTTCGATCCTGTTCCAGTAAGTCCTTATATGCTTTTTTCCCACTTGAGGAATTGCTTCTCCCATTTATTCTTTCGCCTTTAGCTTTCGGGCATCCATCGTGCTGATGAATGCTAATTTGAGGTATAGCCCTGTAAGGGATGTAAACGAAGAGGCCTGGCTGATTCATGTGAACTTGGGACCTCTAACCGTGGAGGGCGTCGAATAAAGAAGAACCAAGGTCCTCAAGCCATACAAAGTAAATCTCCTAAAACCTCAGGACTACCATCATCAGTTCCTCCTTTCGTCTCTTCACCAATGAGCCATGGCTCTAATTGTATTCCGGAAACGCCATGTTATTCCACAGCACCATTGACGACCGAAACCTTTTATAATATGCATTCAAGTCTTCACCATAATCGAGAAGCCGGAGGCTTCCCTAATCTCAATCCCGGATTTGAACTTAATCAAGAAACTGGAAATTCGCTGCAAACTCCTTCTTCCACGATGGTTACATCTCATGGTAGTTTTGGAAGGGGTGCCCCTCAGCAGCATGCAGAATTGCCTGCACGTCCCGCAAGCCCAAGGGGCCAGCGAATGGACGAGAGGATCGCTTCGGCAGATCTCCAAAATCCTTCAGATACACTTAATCTCTTAGCCGATGTTGCTACAAATGTGGAGAGAGAATCAAATCATCCACACAATAATGAAGCTCGAGGAATCAACTTTCCAAAGAGTAATGGCCCGAATGCTCAACAAGGTCAAAGTTCATCTAGGTTGGAAGGTAGCTTTCAATACCAACCGTTCTTAGATGGGTTGATAAGTGCTTTTACAATCCGTAATATGTTCTCATCGTAAGCTTTTGTAACATCTTGTGTATGAGGCTACTAACATCCCCTTGGGTATAAGAACAATTTTCATCCCTACTTTCCAATTGCTCCCAAACCGACATTCGATCATGATAGACTCTCATTATTATCTCGCACCGAGCCGCATCTCTTTTCGGCGATTCTAACTGTTGCATCGAGAGATAATGAGCACATACATCAAATATGTTATGAGCATATGCAAGGACTCATATCGATGATTAACGCTGGATCAAAGGTCGGCGTGGAAGCTGTTGAGGCTCTCCTAATCTTCTCACAATGGATATCACATTGTCCCAAAGGTGGAGGTAACATTGGACGAGGCGATGAAGACCGAGTGGCGTGGATGGTCATTGGCACAGCTATTCGCCTGGGCTTTTTTCTTCGCCTGGATCGAACTGCTTTCAAGCCGGGCAAGAATGAAGATCTTTCTCGGTTTCACCGTGAGCGGTTGGCTTGGACGGCATGCTATATATGTGATCGCAGAGTATCTGTGCGTGTTGGTCGAGCCTTTTGGTCTCGTGGGCTGGGGCCACTTTCCGGACTGCAAGCCGACAACTTTCCAACTTTACAACCCGCCACATCGCATGAAGATAATTTCGCCATGATCTTACAAGCAAACCTTGAATCCATACAGATCTTCTCAAATGCCTATGACATACTCTATTCGTCAAAAGACAATGGTGGCTGGAAAAAGATGCTCGAAGGGAGTTATGCAAAGTATTTGGATGATTTCCGAATGGGCATCCGAAGCTTGGATGACAAGTGGAGAGATCTCGACTGCTCCGAACTTCAAAAGGGGGTTCTCCGTCTCACACACGAATATCTCCGCCTCTACGTCAACGCATTTGCCTACCAAGCGACCATGTCACGAGCTCTTTCCTTGTCGCAAGCCCAGACCCCCTCAGGGAGTCGACCTCCCATTCCTCAAATTGACGCATCGGCTTCCGACGCTCGATTTATATATGAATCCATCGATGCAGCCAAATCCTGCATTCAAGTTTTCAACGAAGACATATACATTGAATGGATTCGCTACTTTCCCGATTGCTATTACCTCTTTGTCATTTTCTCGGCCGTCTTCCTCTATAAAGTAAGAGCTACAACGACCATGTCAGACGAAGAGCGAGAAGATGTTCGGAGGTTAATCACCAAAATGATCGAGAGACTAGAGAAAGCTAGCACGGGCGAGTCTCATATCGGCACGAAATATTCACGATTGCTTCAACTGTTGTGGAGAAGCGCTCCCAAGAAGGCCAATCGCACGAATCAGGCAAGGAAGCACAGCACTTTTACCATCAAACATCCTTCGCAGTTCCAAGACGGGAATCCAAAGCGCTCAACCACTGATCCCACACCCGCCTCGCACCCCTTCACCACGTCTCTTAATAATAGCACCTTCAGTCCACATGATCCACCCCTGGCTGTCCCAGCACTCCCATCGAACAATCAATTCTCGTGGTTGAATTTAGACGAGGTTTACATGTTTGCGCGGAATAATAATGAGGGGGTGGAAAGTATTGATTATCTGGATGTGGGGGATATGAATGGATTTGGCAATTGGGTTGGGGATGCACAGGAGGGCTTCGAGTTTAATATGTTGGATGAGAATGGGATGTATGAGAGTGCGATGGATGGCAATTGGCAGGGGGATAGAATGCCTTTTTAATTACGTGGGAGTAGAATAGAATGCCATTTTTTTTAAAAAAAATTGATTGGTTGGTTGATTGGAAGATTGTATGCGAAAGAGCGACAGACATATGGGGAGAAAACATTGAGATCCCCTGGACCTGAGGGTGGGTGGATGGGTTGCTTGCTTGTCTGCTTGTTTGTTCTCTTGCTTTGGGGCGTGAATGAAAATAAAGTGAGTGTGAAATGAAAGGCGCGATATCAGCATAGAAGGCGGAGCTAGATGGAGGGGTAGCAGAATTAACGGGTAGATACATAGAAGTCGACGGATGCATATGCATATGCATATATCTCGGCTAGCTGTTTAGGAGTTCATGATGATGTGAGAATGAATGCGGAAGACTATTTGGTGTATGCGAGATCAGCCAGTATAGTATTTGTGGGCATGAGAAGGGATATTATTATAGATACCGTATACGCAGACCTATCTGTCCAAAGAAACAAACAGCAATAGATATACAACTCACTCCCGATCCCAATCCCACTCCCGATCCCGACTCGGGGTCAGAGTCGCTTGCTAACTTGATGCACATAAGATTGCGTATGTGCTGCATTGTATGATGGATGGATGGTATGAGGAACGACATAGTTAGTAACTTGAGCTGGAGCTGAGCTTGAGCTTGAGTTTGAGTTCAAGTCTGAGTTTGATAATCTTACTATGCAGGTAACGCGATTCGTGTAGACGGATGAGCGCTGGTTTTGGGCTGTTTAAGTTTGTGTTTGATTTGAGTTTAGTTTCGAGTTTTTGATGGATGTTATAGGGGGAGAGAGAGAGAATGGTATGATGGAAAGGGGCTGTGAGGGTTGGTGATTGGGAATTTGTTAGTAAGCAACCTTGGCGATGAGTCAACGTATCAACAACATCAACATCATCAACTTTATGTTCAAAACTTGCTTCAAGTACATTCATCACCTGCCAAGTCACCGTAAGTACCACATAAGCAGAGCTCTCGAAGCATCCATGTCACTTTCACTGCCATATCAACGTCACCGAAGCAACAAGCGGAGCAGCAGTATAGTGGCACGCCATAGAATCAGAACAAAACGGGATGGTATAACCTCATACAATAAAATCGTACACTATCTCCTCTATCAATCCCCCCTTCTCCGAAAAGTATACAGAGAGAAGGAATCACTTGTTCTTACACAATAAGTTATACATCTCCCCACTCCACCGCTCCAAACTATTCATTCTCCCACCACAACTCGTACAATTTAGTCTCTCCCGTCTATCCTTCCAGCGTGAATGATTTGTTGGCCGTCATTATTGTTCAGTCCCAGCTGAAAGGACAGTTCAGATTGAATTCGGGTTGTCGTGAGGTTTCTTCAATATTTACTGGGAGAACCTGTTCATCACCGTGGCCGGCGTTGCCAGCCCCATTTGGTGGTGGATCGGATGCACCCCCGGAAGCCATTCAAGCCCCTCTGAGCATATGTTGTAACAGGTCCGCCAAGGATCGGATTGCTCTGATCTTTATCAGATGGCACACAGCTAGAGACAGCGGGAACCAGGCGAACAGAGGAAGATAGCGACAGTGGAAAGAGTAGAGGGCAGAGGCGGTGACAATAGTGATTGAAAAAAGACCCGCAACCCCACCATATAACCCTCCAATCTTGATTTTACCATATTCTGGTCTGGAGTGTGTATCGAGCGCGTTCAATATCTCTGGGCAAGCCATAAAGACGAATTTGTCTTCTTGCTTCGTCACAAGACAACTTCTTTCACAATCGCTCAATCGCAAGCACTCCACCATCTTCTCACATTCGATTGGCTGTAGCCTTGACAATTAGTCATCCCAAATTTGCTTGCCACCAGTCGAAGTCAGACGATCATACTCTATGGATCCTTTATTGTGAAGAGGCAAATTTAGGGATAGAAATTGCGGTGGAGAGCTGAGTTGGCTGGTGCCAAGTAAAGACTTTATAACCATCCAGAGCGGGAGTTGTTCACCAGTGGAAGTCTTGCGAGTGGCGCACCATTTGCGACGAACTAAGAAGTGAACGATGCGTCAAGATGCCCCTTGGACGTATCGGATTCAGATGATTTTGAATCTCTTGCAGCAGAGAGCGAATGACCACATTCACTTGCCATTCAGCAATAGAGAGCTCCATATTGCCAGTTGTTGTCGAAGCTTCAAAAACGCCTACCACCAGTAATAGCTGCACCCAGTTTCAGGAAGAAACTTCTAATCGATAATAATTTTATAAAAGAGGCGAAGGAACAGCAGAAGATTGATAGAATAGCATAACGACCAGAAAACGGAGATGGAGACCCTCACTGTATAACGAGTTGGTTACGTTACGACCTAATGGTCTTCCTACAACTGCTTTCTGTCAATTTCCATAATTCAAAAGGAGAAAACGGTTTTCCAGTGTATGTTTCCTTTGGGGTCAGTGCGATCTGTGCTCTACTGAATGTACTCATCCCGGTCCGAAAGCGACAAGAGTATTATCTTGGGACCTTCGGTTCAGACGAAACCATATACAGCAACGCGAAATGCTTTGGGAGTGCAGCGTTGTCACCAGAAGGCGACGACACCATCAATATCCATTCATTGGTCAGGGTCTACTCGAAATTGAAGCTTTGGCTCTCTCTGAACTTTGGGCAGTTGCAAAAGTGCTTTGGTCCGGAGACTGGGCAAATCAAGCCATTTTCTTCGTAATGAAGTGAAACTGCGTCGGGCGTCGCGCGAGATTTATTTGCACAATATCTTATATTGTAAGACTGCAGTTGAAGGGGTATATTTGAGTCAGCAGAACGTCCTGAATGAACTTGGCCCTTTATTCCACCAACCAAGAACCCAATGCCGTTCGAAAAGACATCACTAGACTCTAAAGTATGAATTGGTGGCTACTAAGCACGAAGACCATCTCGGTTCCATCGACTCGTTGACAATACTCTACAAAACTAAGGACGATGATAATCGGGCAGACGGACGAATAAAAGCTGGCGAAAGCCAGATGACGACGATAAAAAACGGGCAACACATGACTGGGGCAAAGACGAAAAAGACCAAAAAAAAGGCATCGAGTTCAAGATCGGTCTGCAAGAAACCAAATCAGTTTATTCGCAAGCAAATCAATTAACCCTGATTCTTACTAGTCTCCCTCTCCCTCTCTGCTTTCTCCTATCATTCCTCCCATTTATGCGACTGCACCTATCCCCCAGAAAACAGTCAGCTCTATTCAACAACTGGACCCCTCAAAAACAAAATCAACGAGGGAAGAAGAAATTACCATGAAATGTGCATTTAAATGCATGATTTCCATAATAGCACCCGGCGCACACCCCTGACAAGGGCTGCGGATTTTCACCCGGTTGTCTCACGACAACACACTCACTAAATATGCCATTCCCACGCTCACACTGGCTACAAGGCACAGCAGCTACGTCTCCCACCACGTATGCAGCCGCTGCAACCCAGTAACTCGCGAATTTGCGACGGAAGTCGTCATGGTTGTCCCGGAGCGAGAGCTGTCGACGAATGGGCATCGCCCTAAGCGCGGCTAGTTGTTGGCGGGTCCCGAAATCAGGCTTAGAGCTCATGGCTTCGTTCGTCAGGCGGGCCATGAGTGCTGCGCGGGCAGGATTCGGCGTCGCGACGGGATCTGGTTCGACGGGAGCGCCGCTTTGCACGGGGGGGCTCAATGCCGCAGCGGGTAACCGCACTCCGGAAGGAGATGGAGCTAGAGCTGGAGCTTGAGCTTGAAATGGAATTGATAGTTGCTTGTTGCCACGAGCCACCGGGTCCACTATACGATCGCAGTTAGCGAGGCCGGAAAGCGAAGAGTGAGGTCGATGGTGGGGAGGCTGACGGGTAGAAAGAGGAGGGGGAAGAGGAACGAGACGAGCGGATCCCCAAGGTCCAGTGTCTGTTCCCAAATAGTAAGGCCCTCCATCCTCGCATCCAGGCTCCAACGGCGCGACAGGGTACTGGTGATCCATGGCTTGCTGGTGTGTCAATCCCGCGAAGCCAATGAGGACGGCGGGGGAGGAAGGGAGGGAGGATCCTTCGCTGTTGTTGTTGTTGTAAGACATGGACATTTTTGCCAACGAACTTCTCAACTCGATTTTATCTGGGAGCTTTCTCGTTGCGGGTAAATTGGGAGGTGAAAGTATTCTTTCGAGTTTTGAAAATGCGTTATTGACAAGGGGGAAAAAGAAAGAGGCGAAACAAATACAATGCTTTTGTTTTGATGGTGGGGGCTGATGTTTCGTTGTCGATGGCAAACTGACCAACCAAGAGCCACTTTGATAATTTTCACTCTACAACAATCACAAGGATCAACAGCCGAGATTAGATGGCTTCTCGAAAACTTGAACATCCTGCCAGTCTCTACGGCAAGGAACTTCTGCCATCCGTACAGCTCCCTCCCGACTAACATCAAGTGCCGAAGGCTCGTTTCGATGGTTCTTTGTTGTCGAAACCTGCGGACTTTTTTTGCCATTTGAAAGATGGCAGTCTCGAAGATATCCTCTGTTAGGGGAGCAGCTAACCTTTATATCTGATGGGTGTAAAGAAGATGGTATTTTGAAACTATTTAACTATGCTAATTTATAGGAGTTAACTAGCGCGCTAACGTGCTGGTCACGGTATACACGTGACAATCTTGCCATCTGATGCTCCCCATAACTACTTCAGGCTCCTACAAAAGTGCGCAATTGAGTGGAAGAGTACCCATCACTCTAACATCATGCTTTTCTTTCCATGCGCGTCGTGCCTCTCCTCCAACGCGGTCAACTCCCTTCGGAGGTTCGAGAGCTTATCTCTGATGCTACCCCAGTTGGTGTAGGCTCTCGAACCCCCGATTCACTTTTGCAAAGCTTTAGTTTCTGAAATCTATACTACTTCTCGGTCAACGATACCGAGGTTTATGCCAAGGCATCTAGCAACTCTTGAAGCATTTGAGTGCTTGGTGGGTGATCAGTGCTGGACACTAGGGGTTTGACTCAGGAATCGTAACCGGTATCTACTCCGGTCTATCACCTATAACAGCATGGTCGGCTTTTCCAGTAATGGCCTTGGTGACTTAAACATCAGGGCTTGATCTTTAGGATTGGGTTAACACCAGAAAGTTTAATTGTATTTCCTGTGAGAGCCGGCATATTTCCTTCGAGTGCATTATAAGTTCCGGTGCGAATTAATGGCTGGATGGGTACGGTTGCCCAAATCAACGTGAAAACTCAGCGGAAAGTGACGAGGCTGTCATTGATGAAGGACCGCGGTCGGACCAAGGAGATCCACAGGTCGATCCTGGCCTCCAGGCACGAGGAGAAAATCAGGTCTGGCTCAGAGATGCTGGCTTCGGGAGATATATATTGAGGAATGCGAGAGAGCTAACAGTATTCGATATCGTAAATTTGAAAGAAGGTGTGAATGACTTGATGTCGTTAGCACGAAATCATGGTGGAATTAATGAGCAAAAATTCCTAACCGAGAGTCGAGAGCTGCTACTTGTGTTGTGGAATAATGGCATCTGGGGGCCCTTGAACATCTGTTACCTTTCATTAGCTTAACGTTGTTATGCAGTATTGGTAAGTTTTAATCAATATTGGAAGATCTCACCATTGAAAGACGGTTCAGAGGAAATTCTTACTTCTGCTTTCCCTTGCTGGGATCAAAGCAAACGGACTTGCATATTTGATATGGGTACTTTGCATGTTTTGGAGATGAAGGCAGGTCCGCTAAAACGATTTCTGGTTCCTTTCAACTATCAAGCAAGTTGAGCGTAGTTTGGAATTTTCCTGCAACAATGTTTGATCGATCTATTGAAAAACTGTTAGCTAAGATGAATGATGATCTACAAATTGACAGATCAGGAGTAATATTGTGCTAGTGCATACCATTAACAGCGCCGTAACCTCTTTGATGAAACAGTCCAATTTCTTTGAATTTCGGAAATATACACCAGGTACACAAAGTCCATGAGCAAACCCTCTATTCTCAATACTGGCTTTACTCAAGTCTGTGAAGTTCATCGTCAAATGCCTAGGTCAGATGATGGAAGTCAGCATGTGTACCCTGCTTCAAGATAAATTCAAAGTATGTAGGAAGGATTTGTTGACAGCAAGTACTATCAAGCAAGTGCTGAAACATACCTGGTTGATTGGAATCTATTGCGAATCGGTGGCTTTTTCTTCTTTCTTTAACATGAAGATCTGTTGGTGATAGGATATGTTCGTTTTGTTGAAGGCTTTTATGAAATCAGAGAAATGAGAAGTCAGCATAGTTTTTGTCCGTGAGACAGCAAAGTGATGGCAGGGGAAGAATAAGAAGAATATTGTCCAGGTACAACAGATATAAGTAGAGTGATGTTTCTGGAGTGGAGATGTAGAATTGGTCAGAAAAAAGCAATAGCGGATCTGCAGCGAGGATTCTGCATGTGTTTGTTCCCACCCTTTGTGGAAAGCCAAGATCAAAATGAAATTGATGAGTGATTGAAAGGAAGGATGAGACTTGCATCTAAGTGATAAACTTCTCACCAGGTCTGTGGATTTGTACATATTCTTGATTGTTTCGTTGAGTTTGATGTTTCCGAAAGGAAAAGAGGGTTGGTTGATTTAAATTCCAAAATGATGAGCTAGTTCAGGAACAATTTTAGTCTAGGGAAGCCCGCCTTACTTCTTTTGGGTTTTTAAGCGATCGGCTCGAGCTTCTTTGAATTGATGATCAACCAACCAAGAACACCAGATATTTGACAATTTGTATCTTCGACGTTCCCAGCCAATCTCAATTTGATTTTCGTTTCGCTGCCAGGACCTACTATAGAATTGGAACGGGACAAGATCATGATATAGTCCTTGCTGGCATGGTAGCTACTTTGAA
This sequence comes from Monilinia vaccinii-corymbosi, assembly GCA_017357885.1. NCBI lineage: Eukaryota > Fungi > Ascomycota > Leotiomycetes > Helotiales > Sclerotiniaceae > Monilinia > Monilinia vaccinii-corymbosi. Next base: position 4,888,266 of record CP063406.1, on the reverse strand, counting down.
GATAATCAGCCTGGCGATCTAACTTGTATGACGAAGAGCAAGCCGCACTTGCAGGAAAGGTTGAGGAAGGTCTTGAGCAACGGCGTCGAGCCTCTCCAGCCTGGCAAGTGTTACAGCGAGATTATCACCTAAACTTACATATCGTCAAAAGGCCTTTGCTTTGGCATGCATTGCCACCATGGATCGCTTCCTCAACCTCTCGTAGCATTCAAAATAAGAATGGCGAAGAAGTGGAAGTAGAGAAAGGCACTCGCCACCAACCTATTGATCATTGGGGAGAGCTTTGCATGCGACTTTGGTCCTGCATTTTAGCATGACCGTGTCCCCCACTTCTCTCGACGAGGAGAGAATACAAGCCAGCAATTGTGGTATAAAGCAAGCTCAACGAAGCTCAGAAATTTACTTGGCCGTTACTTTGACTTTTTCTTCGTGTATTCTTCTTACGCATTGATGAGGGTTATTCACGAGCTTTCGTTTGGTTTAGTTGATGTATTTATCGTTGTTGATTGTATTTGTGGTATCTCATCCTCTTCTTCTTACCTGTTCTTCTGCTCCTGCTTGCACTTGCGTTGACTATCGTAACTATAGATTTAAGTAGTTAGTATGTATCAATCCACTCAAATAATCAAATAACGCTGAAAATTGCATCTTCTTTTCTTTTCTTTCCTCTCCTCTCCTCTTTCCCCCTTAATAAAACAGTCAAACATTCAAACATCCAACCACGAACCACGAACCCACTCACATACTCGTGTATCGACAAATTCCCACCCAATCCCAACTTTTGCTCTCTCTCCCCCTCTGATTTGCCCCATCCATGCATTGATCATAAGTTCCATCAATCAATCAGATATTATAGGACCGCCCAATCAATCTATCAATAGGAGACTGACTGACTGACTGAGTGACTGACTACCCTCAAGGTTGGTTACCCAAATAAAACGTTTATTGGCTAGCTGATGCGATTCATCAGTACTATACTGGCATAGCGAATGTGAAAATTAAAAAAATGCTCATTACCTATGGAATATCATCAATAACATGAATATATCAATCTACTACAGATAAATAGATAGATAGATACGTATGTATACACTACCGAAATATAGACGATCAGGGTAGCCCATCCGGGTAATAACGGGACGGACGGAGCCTCGCCTAATCACATCTCACATCTCACATCTCACAAACGAGATAGATGCATATGTCTTACGGGGGGAAAAAACAAAACCTCGTAAGAATAAATGCAAAGAAGAAGATATAAATAAAGAGTTGAAAACGCCCTGTGGTGCGCATGCCACCACGTGGTGGCTTTGCACACGCCTGTTTCCCTGTTTTGGGGGGAGGGAGGGCTTTCTTGGCTTGAGGGCTTGAGGGTGTTGTATGTACACAGTGTACGGTGCACAGCAGTGTATATCATTTTCTAGTGTATTGTTCTAGCATATCCGATGTTGGGGGGTGTGGGGGGGTATGCTGGATGATACTGTACACGGTACACGTCTTTGGGTAGGTGGATGCTCTGCTCTGCTCTGCTCTGCTCTCCTCTTCTCGCCGAGTAGAAATGTCGTGTTGTGTTGTACCGTACGGTGTTGCATTCTGATATCTGTCTGTTCTTACCCATGCAGTTATAGCTCATTGTGGATGAATGATGCCCACTATGACCATGATCATACCTACCTCCCTAACTACTCGTAGATATATATGTATAGGGGTGACGTTGTGGTGGCGTTGCGGTTTTCATCCTTTTGGCCATTTACGATTGGATAGATTGGTAGATTGATAATCTCGAATCGAGTCTTGGGTTTATAGGGGAAAGGCTTGGATATATTGAATAGATGAAGAGACGTATAGGGGGTACGGTGGAGATGCTGGGGAAGTGGAATGGGTATAGGTTATAGGGAGAGATAGTGTCACGGTATTTATTTCGATGTTGATCTGTGTGATGAATGGACGTATATTTGGAAGATTATATTTTTGAAAATCATAGAGTAATGCAAGTCTGATTGATGTTAAATAAACAGTTAAGATAATATTAAGGAATCGTTATATTTCACATAGAAATAATACAAATCCATCATCATCATCATCATCATCATCATCATCACACCCATTACAATAATACTACTCTGCACTCATACTATACCATACCACACTTGCTTTGCATCCTACCACCTCACACCGCATCAAATCGCACTGCACAGCACAGCACAACATAGAGTGATATATTTCTTTGCAAAGCATTCAATGATCACTCGGTCCATTATGCACAAGGCCTCCGAGGACTTGGGTCTCTGTTCGTCTGCACCCCGACTTTTGTCTTACTGCAGCATAGATGTCTATTATAGATATCTAAGTATTCAAGATACCTCCGTACTAAAGAACTAATTAGTATTTCGACATGCTCAATAAGCCATGATTACATATCTATCTACTTACTTACTCACCTACCTACTTCCCACTTCCCACTTCCCACCGCATTGCATCGTCCCCTCTCGTCATCAAATCTCCGCACCAAACACATTAGCGAAGTAGGTACAGTACAAACCAGCTAACCACGCCTTCTCCCCTTCTCCCCTTCTTCACCTTCTTCACTCCATCCAATCCGATCCGATCTCTTCAACTTCAACTTCAGCTCCCCCGTGCCACATCCACATCCCCATTCAAAGCCACACATACCAGTGAGCTTACTGTATGTAACCAACCAACCAATTAACTACCTGACTAGCATTCATTAAATTGTTGCCTGCCTGCCTACCTGCCTGCCTGGGCCCCACAGTGTGTTTTACCAGGGGGGCGCCGCCGCCTGTACAATCATTGGTATGTACCGATAGGGCTGAGCCGTTTAGCATTTTCCATCCCATTCCATGAAGCTCACTTACTTACTTAATTGCTAGTAGTGTAAAGGACGATGAGATTCGATATGATATGATATGACTACCAGCTTAAAACCATTCCTACCATTTTCATTTCAAACTTGACCAACGAATCACGAATTACGAATTAAACTATAACTATAAGACTAAACGATATTGTATGATAAATATCCAAACTTTTCCTTTTCCTTCTCTCTTATCCCTTTATGAATGGATCCCTTATGACTTGATACTATATGTAATCAATCTTAACCTTGATCGACTCCTAAACACCGTGACCAGCCCCATTCCATATGCCATCCGATATTCAGTAACCTGGTATCACGTATTTCGTAACCATATCCATCCATTGAGTTCCCAACATATCATAGCGTCCATCCCAACCTACTAGTACCCATTACAATCCAATCTCCAATCCCAATCCCAAACCCAACACCCAACACCCAACCCTACCTCGTCCAAACCCAAAGCCACTCCCCCCACGCCTTAAAATTCGCCACACTCAACCCCTCATCCGGAAACTCCAATCTACCCTTTCTTTTCTCCGACGCGGCTTGTATCGTATTCCTCAAATCGTTCGATCTTTCCGGTCCCCAGTTCCGGATTCTGAGCCCGTGTTTGTTGACTTTGTACCCGATGATTAAGAGGATGAAGACTGGGATCTGCGGAGCAGAGCCTTGGTATTAGATATTTTTGCCCATGTGGGAAAGGAGGGGGAATGTGGGGGAGCGGGGCACAGGGGCAAACATGGGGAATACATACAGATATGTAACTCGCAATAAACCTTCTAACATCAAAAGGCCTCTCAAGAAATGCCGCAACACCGTTAAAAGTAACAAGAATGATACATGCCGCCATGCCATAAAATCCCTTCAACCATTGACCATGGGATTTATAGGGGTAGCGAGGGTGATCGCGATCGTAATGCGCCGCCTGTCGTTCCGATGCGTTCCCATAGAGTTTAGTATCTTCCAGTCTATCATTTGTGGCGTTAGTAGATGAAACAAGAACAGTTGGAAAAAGGCAAGAGAGAGAAAAAGGGAATTAAGACATACGTTCGGAAAAATCCAAGGTAAGTGGCGCAAATAGTGGCGTAGACAATCAAAATTGAAGAGGTGCAGTTTGATGCTAATTCACTCAAACGCTTTTGATTTGTTAGATCTTAGACTTCTACAAGAAATGAACAATGTAGACACTCACAATTGCAGTCGTTCCAGTCCTGCCCATAAAAGCCACCAAGGCCATAGCAGCTGTTACCAATACCGCTCTAATTGGGACTCCGGACCTAGTCTGCCTCAATCTTCTCGCAATGAATTCCGGTCCTGTTTGATCTTGCAATGCCAAAGTATGTAGAACCCTTGATGCCACATACATAGAATTGATGGCGCAAGTGAACGATGCAAAAGCGAAGATGGCGTTGAAGAAATGAGCCATAGTTGGTAGACCTGCTTCGACGACGGCAATCACGAATATAGAATGTGCGCCGACCGATTGTCCTTTTCCATTGATGAAAGGATGGGTGTATGGTACTATGAAAGATGCTGTGATCATGGCCATAGTGTAGAGAGTGACGATACGGATGGCGATTTTTCTTGCTGCCATCTTCATACTCTCAGCATTAGCAAGCGATTTTGATTCTGCAGCCGTTGCTGCTACAATATCCATCCCAGTATAAGAAAATATAACATTAATGATTGTTGTCCTGGAAGAACGGTCAGTAGAGGAAAGGCGCCGAGGTAAGAGCTCAACATACCACATCCCAAGAAACGAGCCGGCAGAGCCCTCAATCTTTCGTTGCAGGTTTCCCTCTTCATCTCGGACAGAATAGGCGTGGTTAAAAAATCCCCATGGAGAGTTCCAATCTGAGGAAGGATTAGCACATTAGGATTTTCGTTCGAGGCAATGGTTGCCCACATTTAGAATTCGGAGGAGATGTGTAATATGCATTTGGGCGAGCTAGATCTGGGTTAGCGTTGTGAATTTAAAGGAAAGACCGAAACGCACGCTTCATAGTGTCAAGAATAAGCATCAATACAATTATCATGGTAATAAAAATAATCTTGATACAACCAAAAGCATACTCGAGTTCTCCGAAGTACTGCAAATGTTGTCAGTATCACGACCGAGTAGTAGATTGGATTAAGACTCACCCTGACAGGAAACAAATTGATAGTCGTGACAACTATCAGGAATAATCCGATCCAAACAGCAGGGTCAACGCTTTCACCAATCTTCCAAGCCAGGAAGGTTCTTCCATCATCATAGTGAAAGCCAAGAGTTCCAGACACAGCGACTAGTTCCTCTGCAGCAGTGACAGCCCATGCAAACCTTCTAGGCATTAGATATCTTGCTCGAATGGGTGACAAAGAATTGTCTGTTGCTCACCAATACATCCACCCAACAGCAAAACCAACACCACGATCCAGGAATCTGCGAGGAAACTCCACCACCGGAGCATTGACCGGCATAAGAGCAGTCATTTCACCTAAGCAGGAGATGACAGAAGAAACTACTGTTCCCATGATAATGTATGCCATGACGGCCCCACCTGGTCCAGCGCCAGCGAGCGATCTGCCACTTCCAAGAAAAAGTCCATTGCCAATTGTCCTATCGTCATATTCTATTATTCCTATGCTCAGCCAAAATTGGAGTTCAAGGAACATACCCAGAAAATGCTATCATCTGGAATGCGATATGTGGTTAGCCAAACGGTCTCTGATATCAAGCCCAGTCTAATAACCCACGTTAATGTGCCGTTCACCAAGTGTTCTCCTATTGATAATCAGTCGTTGTAGATATTGAATAGTACATGCTGGCGTACCACAGACTCTCCCCTCGGCGTTCCCGACGGTCTTCAGGGTTATCGGGCTCTACATCTGGACTCGTTCGACTTTGATCAATGTCGAATTCAAATATTTGCGGTGGGATCACCGCTTGAGGTTTCTCATGATCCATAATAATGATATTGACAATCGTAGTTTTGAAACGAAAATATAATGACTATTCGCGCAAAAGAGGTCGAAAGAATTAGGGTATTCCAGATTCATATATATCCGCACTGCCTGGATGCAGCCAATCCTCCGCATCATCTAACCCCCTGCGCGGGCGGCAGGTCTAATGTAACCACACATAATAGGGACAGATAATCGTAATAGCACAAAGCTGACCAGCCAATTTACAGCGACCCCCACATCTGCCTCCTTGGGTACAACTTTGTTTTAACCTCGTGATGAAAGATGTTGCTGCAAGACCGTTACAAGATGCTGTGTAAAACAGGACAAATGTGAACCTCAAGCAGTCAAACAGAGAGAAAATGCAGTTTTTTGAAAGCATACACCCCTTCAAAAGAATAAGCTTCTTGAATAAGGTCAATTATAACTTAACCTTGAAATGTCAGACTTACTTTTGTTCCACAAGAGGATCTCAAGTCTGTGCTATCCTTGTGGACTCTCAGCCAGCATTTTTATTTGCGCCATTGATCCTTAAAGTTGGTTACATTGCATATGATAGACCTTGGGTACCGGTTGCGGTTTTCAGCCCCGGGTGACCAGATAGTAAATGATCCAATTGATTAAAAGAGATACGAGTAGACGAAACGGTCTGTATCCGTACGAAGTAGCTGAGATTGGATGACCTTCCAGTAAGAGAGACAAATCTGGGCAAGTCTTCTTTAACCTCAACAAGGGTACTCCAAGAGAAAACCATCCAATCTGTCCAAAGACCGTGCTTGAACATTCTCTTGAGGTGACAGCGGGCCACACCCATCTGATCCCTCATGGTACCTATCTATTACCGTAAACGGTCGCGGTTGCTGCTCTCAGAAAACAAGCCCAATACGATCCGATCGACTTGATGATCTTCGTCCTTCATGGTCCATTTTGATACGCATCATACTTATGATATCTCGCAAAGCTTGCCATTATTGCGGCACCAAACTGAGGGAGTCGGCCCACTTGGCGACCAGACTGCTCCGAAGCGTTGAAGCTAGATCAAGAGCTCATGCTATCATCACATCATGCCGACTCCAGCCTCGGCCGCATCACCGCAGTTCACGCGCCTAGCAAACATCTGGAAGCTCTTGTCCCTGCGCAGCGACGTCGATCATATCATATTGGAACTGGTGGGGCAGTTTTCTCTCGAAAAGGTGTATTCTCATGGCGATAAAAAAAGCTATCAACGTCTGGTGATAACATTGTTTGCCCAACTGAATGCCATCTTTTATATTCAACGACTCTCTGTGCCATCTGCGAAACTCCAAAAAGATGGATGGTATCTCGGCTTTCTGGCCAGCTCGGAAGTGACTCTGCGAACGATTGAATTCGCTTTGCAAATCGTGATCGAAGGGCGAGAGAGTTTATGGGAATCGCAACAGCTGAGGGACAAATATCTGGCTGAATTTTTATTATCTGCACTTCGTGTCCTTCAACTCTTACCTCAAGCAGAACCCGATAGCCAATATCAATCTCAAATCGACCCGCAGAGAAAGAAAGGTCGGGATAGATTCGCACGTATTCATCGCTCGCTCGAACTGTTGTATGATAGTTATCCAGGAGTGAAAGGATTTTCGTTGTTGGTTTGCAAAGAAGTGACTGAATCATTGCGGGGTCCCGAACCCAACCCACTGGCTCTACCCCCCAAATTAAGGGATGAACTACCGAACTTGACCGAAGAATTGGTAAGAGCCACTTACTCGAAGTATATCTTGAAAGCTTATTCATGAGAGGGGACTCGGCTTCTACAACTTCCTATCGAACTTTGAGCTGACAATTTCTTTCATCTACAGTATCCATTGAATGACTGCTTCTCAGTTACCTATATATCTACTCTCACCTCTCCAAGTAGTTCAGGAGAAAGTGGAGGAGGAGGAGGAGGAGGAGGATGGCTCGCACAGTTCCTGGCCCTTCGAGATCTCACACAGTTTGTCGTGGCGGCTTCCATTCAATATGCAATCAATGGAGAAACTCGAGATGCATACCTTCCAGCGGCTTCAGAACGAACGAGGAATGCAGTTTTACGAGCGATTGAGAACATGCGAATACCACCACGATTCTCCAGAGATGATTTGGTTGGTACATTTACAGATCAATATCGAATCATCCTTCCCGACACCCCAGATTTGAGAAGACAATCGATGCAAGTTCAAAGAGATGATCAGGAATTGGACGCTCTAGATGCATTATGTCTACGGCTCAGTGATCGTCAAATGATAAGTCGTGTGAGCGATAGGGAAATGATGCATACAATATCGGAAATCACGAAAAGAATTCTTGCCCTCGATGATCCAAGTCATCATGCCAAACCATCGCGACCGAGAATATATGCACTGAATTGTTCCAAGTGTCATTTGGCTGGTGCCTCACAGATGAGATATCTCGAGAATCTCAAATTTCCGGTACGCCAAATATTTCACACTCCTGTCAACTTGCTGCACAACTATAGATGAAAGTTCAAGGCGATAATCTGAATGTGGCTGACGACATGGGGGTAGCATGCTGACGATGATCTATATGCTCAGTTGGATAATCCAGAGAGCAATGAGGTCAGATTACCTCCAGAGACAAAGTGTGTTCAATGCGAAGAGCCAGTTACCTTGATGCGTGAGATGACACTTGCAAGGCAAGTTTGGGACCTTCTTGAACCATTTGAATCTCATGCGGGTGCTGTAGACTTGGAACGACATGTGCCCACATATTTTCAACTTCCTCCAGCATCCAGTAATTCAAGTGCAAGCAATCTTAAGGTGCGCACATATGATACTGAACCACCTTCACCCTTTCACAATAAAACCACTTTCACATCCGCAGCTGCCCAAGATCGCTCTAGATTTCTACCTCATCCTATGCCATCTCAAGCATCACCAACTGTTGGTACTTTCGGTCAAAGACTAGATACTCCTAGTACTCTACCCTCTTCCTCCTCCGATATGACTTCATTAGATGGATCAAGGTCAGGCGAAAGCTCAAGAATGCCAGAACTTCGAAAGACTTCAACTGCCACAGATGAGATGCCATTCTCTCCAGATTATGTATCAGGCCAAGGAAGCATCTCACCGAATGACCAAAACCCTTCCGGGATGATTGCTGAACCTGGAAACTATTTTGGAAATCGACATCCAATAGGACACAGTCATTCCGATAGAAAAAAGTCAAAGGGTGGATCTAAATGGACATCTGTTTTCACGAGCACGAGAAAAGAGCCTGCGGCGGGGCAAGCTGTGGATACCACTTCGCTATCCTCATCGGGGTCAGAGGCTCAAAGACTAGATGAGATAAATCTAGAAAGTTTGGTTCGTGTGCCGAGGAAGCCGCCATCAAGGAGCAAAACCGCCAAAGCAATCAACATATCCTTATCGCAAAACTCTACAAACAGTTTATTCTGGACTCAATCTCTGATACAAATATGGGATGTTGGAGCATCTCCTCCTGCAATGACGCGTGTGTTTCCAACCGAGAGTAGTTGCTACAAGGCCGCAGTAACGAAAATGTATTTAGCTTATATCATCGGCACCCGAGATCCAAAACTCACAGTAAATAGAAGACCCTTCCCCAGTTTCATCGCTCTTACTAATCGGCACTAAATAGCTTAGAATCGTAAATCTTCAAAGTTCCTTACCTATCGTGGAATATCCTTTGCCTCCCAATCTCTGGGCCAGTAGTATAGCCATATCACCCAATGAGACTACCGTTGCCGTAGGATTTACCAACGCAACCGTTTACTTTTTCAAAACCACTCGTTCAGGAGAACCCAGAGAAGACCGTCTTCACAGTCGGATCCACAAAGAATGCGAAGACTGTCCAGAGGTAGATACGCTCTCTTACTCTGATGACGGCATCCATCTCTTAGCCAGCACACGCAGCGCCAAAAGTGGCGCCATCCAGATATATTTCTGGATGACCCCCATGCAAGCCTCCCAAGAACTGATATCCTGCCGCTACCATGTCCCGTTACACGAGTCGGAAGATCGAGGCCTATCATCGGCCATCTTCCGCTCGCGAACCGGCATCGAAGAAGTGCTCGTCTGCATAACCACCTGGACCCAATCCGGCATTCCGGTCCTCGTCCATCCTAAGACGGGCCAGAAAACCGAAATCAGGACCGACGCCAGCCGATCCGGAAAGCTCGGAAGTCGCATCCAATGTGCGAGCTTCTCGCCTTCGGGCAAAGAGCTCGCGATGGTCAATGGAAAGGGACATTTGTACTTAATCTCGGCGCTGAATTCTAGCCCGTTGGATATTCGCAAGATTGCCGTTTCGAGAGAACTCACGATCAAATCTGATTCCTTCGCCATGGCGTTCATGTCGTTACCGGATGAGGAGGCGGCGATCGTCATGGCGTGGATTGATCCCACCAAAGCGGAGAGGGGGGTGGTTAGGAAGATTCCGTTGACTGTGGTGAGTTTCTCATATGTAACCCTCCCTCCCTTTCCACTCTCCATCAAAAACTCGACGGTTCCATCATCGGATCCAACAAAACTAATGCACCGAATAGGGTGAGTCCGGCACGACCACAACACCCATCCTCCATAAATCCGAGCCCGGTTCGGGGATCGGCGGTAGTGCATACGTCATGTCAGGCGCCATAAATGAATTACCAGGGGACTCTCGGCCGATCGAGATGGTGGCCGATGAAGAGCCGATTACAAAATATAGGATGATGAGTTTCGTTAAGTTTCCGAAGAGATAGGGGGTTTGTGGCATTGATGCGAGAGAGAGTTCACCCGAGGATTTGAATAGAGAGGGGGATCAGAGTACGATTAGAAAAGCGGATGGCGAGAGGTCAAGGAGGTTTTTAGAGTACAGTAAGAATGATGAGGAGGTGGGGAAAAAAAAGGTGGGTAACTATCGTGAGAGGTAGTTTATATATGTAAACAGAAGCTAACGGCATGCTCAGATAGATACAATATAGTACGACGACATGAGAGTTCTATCGGCGTATAGTACAGGAAAGTAGAAGAAGCTACAATGGTACAGTAATCATTATACAGGAGTTTCTATCATGCATATCGCTCGCTCTCGATGGTTTTATGTGCAAAATACCCCATGTGTTCTGGATTCTGTTTCGGATGGTGTGTACTTCTCTCTTTGGTATATATATATAGTTTAGTAGGTAGGTAGGTAGGTAGATAGATGGATGATTATGATATTATCGATGAATATTACTTTACAATGTGTATGTATGGACGTTGATGTGCATCTATCTGAATTCATTCAGTGTGATTTGAGGAGCCTGTTGATGTTAGTATTTATATGTTATCTCTAATGTTATAGTATTTATTTATAAGGAGGTGGTAGCTAGCTATAGGTGGCTGGCTAGTTAGTACAGCTGACATGCTACTCATATGTTTACCGTGACATCTACTGGAGTAGTCATGGTTAATTAATTCATGAATTAATTTGTTATAATTAAAGAGTATGTATGTATGTATGCAAATGAATATAGATGGGTTGGTACCGGTTAATCTACGTTTTTGATGCGAACGAATAAACGACTTCGTGAGAGCAAGAGAAGAGAAGAGGGCTGTTGGATTTAGTCTGGGGATTACTGTACGTACTGTACTGTAGTGTAACGCAACATTAAGCATTCGTGGATGGGATATATAGTAAGCACTGTATGTAGTATCAATATTATCCAAATACTACTCTACGTCTACTTCTACTCTACAGTATCAGCACATATGGCTCTATCGATATCATATCAATCAATAATACCAAATCCAAACCAACAATACACTTCAAGTTACAACAACTTTACAAGATATCTTTTTTATAATCTTAATCTTAATCTTAATCCGTACGTGTATCAGATAAATTATAGAGTCGAGTAAAATAACCTCATATTACTTACATTCCTTGCATATATATATATATTGTGAGACGTCGGTGAAATGGCAGCTCGTCACGTGACCAGCCCCATCTCATGACCTCGGCTAGTGAAGGAGGGCCGGCAATACCCCTTCACTTCCCTATATTTAGATCGAAAAGACTTGTTTTACCTTCTTTCCTACTAGCTGATTGTTGTGTTATACGTCGTTGTATTGCCCCTATTCCTTTCGCCCTCCTCTCACCTACTCTGCCTCTGGATTAGACCTAGTCTCTCTTCCCACCTACCTACTTACCTTCTTCCTCTCCAATATATATATAATATAAATCTAGAAAATAACATGTCTTGGAATATATGCGTACTTACTCTTTTAATCTCCGTATGTATGTATGTATATCCTGTCTACTTGATGAGTCCTCATCATTTATATCCTCGAAACTACAGTAGATATATATTTCACTGCAATAATGTCGGTCTGTTCGGGATATAAGTTTATTTATATCTTTGACAGGGATAGAAAGGTTAATTATCATCGGTTCGATTTGCAGTTGGGATCATGATGAATGTTTTGGAGTGGGATGTTTGTCTGGAAATGGTGGATGTGTGGATGTGTGGCCGGGGGGAGGAGCACAATACTTTTAGGAAGCTGGTTAGATGACTGTGCTATTTTTGGAGCGGCGGGAAAAAGAAGTTGCCGGAGTAAAGGAGCCACCCGCTGTCACGATTCTGACGTTTCGGCTAGTCTAGCTGCCGCCCCAGCGCACGTGCTTGGGCACGTGCGCTTCATGTAAAATATACATAGGAGCGTTAGTAGCAAATTCTAAGGAATCTTATGACCCTCTAACGTATACTATTTGGCCCTCTTTTGTGACTATACTATACGTCTACGAGCTCTTTTACGGCACAAGCGTCACATACATCAATCTAATCATCTTTAACTTTATACAGAGCGCTTAATTCTGAGATTACTATATGAAAACAGAGAGAGGCTCAGAGGGCACCGTCTTCATCAAATGCAAGAACTTCCCAACCACTACCGGGCTCAAATGAATGGCGTTAGATCAAGAAGGCATTATCTTTGGCGCTGCGGCCATCGCCAATAATGGGTGATGATTTCTTGGTCGATCAAATTGACTGGGGCACTACTTGTAGGGTTCCATATCATCGATACTACTACTTCAAAGTTATATATCAAACTACAGTATTAATTGAATTTGTTCAGGTTTGATTAATGTCACACATATTATACTCGAGAACAATATCAAGGCTTGGTACTGCTTTGCTTCTATTAATACTATATCCTCCGCGGAAGGCCGATGAAAATCGGTCTCGGTAGTTTTCGGATCTTCTCTCAAACCTACGCGCGGCGATCAGGAGAATATATGAGTCAACGAAATAAGGAGATTGCAATTCCTGGGGATTCATCGGGTCCGGATCTAAGACTTCTACGACCGATGAGATGTTTGGTCCCAGCTTTGCGCGCGTGCTTGGTGCTATTTGCCAATAGATCTAGCCTCCTGGCACAGCCTGACCTCCCCTCCAATAAAAAAAAGCAAGGTGCAGCACTCGTGATCATGGGAATGCTTGCAGCTTCAGTCATGATTTGTGGTTGTGGTCGCGGAGCACGATGCCATTTGGTAAGCAGATTCACCAAAAGGGATCTCTCGCGTGGACATGATACCTTTGAGATGCAGGAAATGCCCCTACATATCATTTCGATACCACGGCGCCAATTTTTCACTTCCTGATATGGAACGGAATGTAGCTCTGTCGAAGAAAAATGGGAACATTAACTGTATAATATTAATCAATAAGAAGGAAATTCGCCGAAGATCTCAACATGGATCAGTCCAAGGACTATTACTCCTCGAGTATGGTGTGCAGCCAAAAGAATACATGAAAAACTTATATTGCATACAGATCAAAATTGAGTTCCCCCTCAACAATCAATTAGCTGCTGCGAATCTTCTATGCCCAGCCACTTTGGAACTTGTTTATATATAATCTCCTCGTTGTGCACTTGAGAACAATCACATGTTATTCGGCTGCTTAACCTTAATCATGCTGCAATCAATGATAATAGGTCAAGCACCCCGCCTTCACGCATAGAAATCGAAATAAACGCTTCTTAACGGCATAAGTGTCTATTAGTTGCTATGGTGCAACAGCTAATACATCTAATAGTGTGTGGTGCTAAGAACATGAGCGTAGCGAGCCCTCTACACGTGATTACATTATTATTATTTACTTACTAATCAATGCATGTACAAAGTGCGTCCATACCAATAAATATACATTTTCTAAGCTTTCACTTCAAATTAATAATAAACTTACATTTCCTCGAGTGATTCTTTCGAAAATAAGAACTAACTCACATCATCCAAAAGCATCTTTATTACGTAAAGCCCCAAGAGCATCTTGATGGCGCTCTATATAATTACCGTACGAAAATCTCACATCGCTGGCTACCAAGTGCTTGTTTCGTTTCGTTCCGTTCTGCTAGTTGCCAGGCAGCATCAACCAACTTCGTGGGAACTTCGAGTGGAGTCCTTACGAAGTTGGCTTGATAGCTTGATACTGTACTTCAATAAGTATCGTGCCCTCTCATGTTTTCAAATTCTTGCATTTCTTCTTTTGGTATTCCATCTTTGCTACATACATATTCATCTTGCTACCGGACAAGTCAGTAGGTCGTCATTTCACCCCTCCATAACACTGCCTGTCACCTACGTCCTGTCCTCATGACCTTTTCACTTGACCGCAGCAGTTTTCCGCAGACATCGTAGCTGCGGATGATGGCGGGTGTGACGCTTGTGCCGTAAAAGAGCTTGTAGACGTATAGTATAGTCACAAAAGAGAGCCAAATAGTATACGTTAAAGGATCATGAGATTCCTTAGAATTTACTATTAGTTTAACTACTCTATAGAACAATACTCTTATATATATATTATATGAAACGCATATGTTTAAACATATACTCGCTAATCGAATATATAAGCTATCTTAGCAAGCACATGCGCCAGAGCAACAACTAGATTAACCGAAACGTCAAAATCGTAACACTACCCCCCCCTTCAATAAAGCTCGTCCTTAAACGATTATCTGCTAAAACCAGATATATACCTTTATATAACTTTTGCCAGCCAATCTCTATCCTATAAACACATTTGATATAATAATAAACAAAATATATAATACCAAGATTTTCCTTTTATTATCTATTTCAAATTCACTACAATCTTTAAAATACCTATTTATACTAACAACAACTTAAACAATTCTATATTAAATATAACAAAAAAGTTAAAAGCAAATTATTTCTTTTTTTTGATTATATATTCTATCTATCCTACTAACAACAATTGAAACTCAAATAGCTTTACAATTGGAATTTAAACTATAGAGTAATTCAAAAGAAAAGTTTTCGATCTATAGCAAATATAAGTTTATTATTATCGATATAATTGTAATCGTTTTTTCTGTGACGCTTGTGCTGTAAAAGAGCTCGTAGACGTATAGTATAGTCACAGAAGAGGGCCAAATAGTATACGTTAGAGGGTCATAAGATTCCTTAGAATTTGCTACTAACGCTCCTATGCATATTTTACATGAAGCGCACGTGCCCAAGCACGTGCGCTGGGGCGGCAGCTAGACTAGCCGAAACGTCAGAATCGTGACAGTGGTGACAACGGAAATCTCCACCGTATATGGTGCAAGCTACAAGTCTAAATCAATTTAAAGTCAAAAAAAGACGTGCATTTATTTAATGAAACTATAATTAGCGAGATTTAAAGGTACTATTTCATAACAAATGGAGAACAATTTATCATATATTTTTTGGTAATAGTTTATTGATATCTTTTGGAATATATTCTTTAAATCTTGAACACTGGCATTATTGTATTTTAATTATATAGAAAAAGATTACTGGACCGTGATTTGATATTGTTAGAGATTATACACAATATCAAATTAGCTTTTACTCTATATCAATCGTTCAATTCTGCATTTATTGCACACGCCACGTTGAAAGAAACAGCTAGGTCTGTTGGCCACTCGCGCCAAGGCTTGCAGAAAGTTGAAACCCCATCTGAACCGTTTCGGGATTCGGCAGGAACTTAAGTTAAGCCTTCATCCAATCGTAGAGGTTGTCATCAATTATGAATCATGCCGGTCTCAATAAGCCTGTTGAAGGGATCTCCCTCCATTTTGCTTCACTCAATCTTGAAGAGCAGGAATAATGTTTTTTCCTTGGCGAGAGCGCCGGTGTGGAATTCGTCTTGTTAAGTGAGATCTCAATGATATGAGCCTGGATGAACTAATCACGGGTTAGTGCCTGAAGAATGAGCATGTCCAATCCCATCGCCTCAACTTATGGATATTGGAAAAGAAATGACTTTCCAAATCTCTAGGATCATCAAAAGGTACTTTGTGCTGGCGAGTGGATATTTTCTAATCGGCTCGCTTGACTACCAGATTTGTGAAGGGGACTCACCTCTCCGGCTTACTCGCCATATGACATATGCCTGCCTCGTATCCAGTAGCAGCTCGCAAAGCCCTCCTTTAAATGCGTTTCTAATCCTGACCCCTGATGCCCCCGAAGTTAGAAGAACATACACCTCACTACAGTATGCAAGAAATTTGAATCGGCGGCTTGTCGTCCATAGCTTCAGGCAGACGCTTTGCGAGCGTTAAACGGTCCATACCGCGGCATCCGGTGTATCCATATTTCATCCGAGGACAGTCCTCTTTTCAAGTGAATGAGATGAACCGTTTCACTACGCTGTACTTCTCGTAAGCATCGTTTAACAAATTCCCACATAGTTTACACTCTTGGCCTCGACTCGATGTGCATGAGTCCTTATGTGGCTGCAGCAATATTGCTGTCTTCCATGGGGGTCTCTGCTTGACGTTTATAAATCCCAGTTGAAGGTTTGAATACACAGTGCGCGTCTCTACGGAGTAAGTCCGTCGAGGGTTTGTGGGTCGGGATAGGGGTGGCTCGTCCTTGTCGAGCATTTTCCTAATTCTGTAAGCTCGGTCCAACGACTCAAGCATGTACTTGTTTCAATCGACGAGGTGGAGCAGTGGCTATCTAAAGTTCTCCCTACGCCATCATGGAATCATGATGGGTGATACTAAAACCTTGATCTTATACCATATTGCCTGTAGTTGGATGTCAGCCGAATCCATACAACAAATATGGTCCGTACCTATATGGCATTTCCATTCTTAGGCGAACGATCGAGGATAATTGCACGATATCTCAAATGATCGATGTGCATTGCTTGCAGTCCAGAGAAGAGACCCAGGATTAGTTTTTTGTTCTCTTGCCCATACAGATCCAGTCCTTTCCCCCCATGGTCACACATAGTTCGAGCCATGGACAAGGGCATGGATGCCTGTCACTACCATCCACTACGAATGTTTTTATTAACCTTACTATTTTTGGTCCTGCAGATATCATGCATGCGGGATGTCTATCTCTTTAAGAATACCACAAATGCCTACGAGTCTTTTTATCCTCTAGGGTTCATTCGTTTTCCTCATCTCTTTTCTTATATCATTCAACAATAGTCAATTGGGCACCGAGTCACTTTTCGGACTCCAAGTCTTTTGCGTCCACTCGTTCGCGCAGCCGTTTTGTCGAAGTATCGTCCAACATGTTACAGTTTCCTGCTAGGACGGCTAAGGGTCACGGTAGCGATCGTGGAGATTTCGAACCAGTCCCCCAACCACCACCATCACCTAGATGGAACGATTACCACAATGAATCGGTGACTTCCTTCGACACAATCCAGAACAGTAGACCTCACACCATGCGATCATCGTCGAATGCATACCTGATGAACAATTACTCATCAGCAACTCTCCTGGGTGCAAGTCAAGCACCTGGGACATCAACACCCGGTCCCTCATCGCCTGGCCCGGGAACGCCTGGCCCATCAAACTACAGTCAATCCCACTATGGCCAGTCGTTAAGCGCTTTCAATCATGGCGACTCTTTCTCTGATACTTCATCCTTCGATGGAGCAACAGTATGTCAAACACCAGCTCCCCGAGAGGATGAATATGTCAGTTATGATGATTTCAAGAGCCAAGATCCGCACAGCGGTAGAAAGATCAGGCATTTCAATACCTTCACCAAGCGATATGCTACCTCCGAATATCAGATTGAAACCTTGCACAAGCACGACGACGAAGTCTTCCTGCCCCCGTGGAAACGGAACATGTATCGACTGTCACCGCTCTTCACCTTCTTTGCCTGCAGCTCCTACTTCCTCTATTACGGATACCGTATTCGTTGCACCATTGAAGCCCAGCGAGCTTTCAATCAAGTGTACATCATGGCATGGGCTTTCATCGCCGCCGAAGGTTGCGTTGCTTGTAAGTATTTCTACTCCATGTCGTCCGTGTTCTTCGCTAGTCGTAGGATGCGGTGAACCTTGAACCCTTCCGCGATAATGTTTAAGCTTATCATGAGCCTAAGCATTTTGGATCCGCCAAGACATCCCACGCTTATGATAGATAGGTCCCGCTTTGCTCCACCAAATGTACCAGATGTTGTCGATCCGCGGTCGTTCTCGCCCAAAGCTGCGTATTCGCGGCGAAGAGGTACCTACTGTCGATGTTTTTGTGACCTGCTGTGGAGAAGATGTCGATGTTGTCGTGGATACGACCCGAGCGGCAGCTGCCGGTGATGTAGGTTCTCGGCCTTCCCCAAATAGCGCCACGAAGATGAGACGTTAACAAAGATCCCAGTACCCTCAGGACCGTTTCCGCGTCGTCGTTCTTGACGATGGCAAAGATCCCGAATTGGAAAAGGCCATCAATGGCCTCTCGCTCGAATACCCCAATGTCTACTACCACGCCCGTATCAAGATCAAGGGAGTTCCTCATCATTTCAAAGCTGGAAATCTTACTGGTGGTACCAATTTGGTGCTTGAGTTGGAAAATGGTGAGGCCGAGTACATTGCTGCTTTGGACGCTGATATGATTCCGGAGCCGGATTGGTTGAGAGCTATTATTGCCCACATGGTTATCGATGATAGAATGGCCCTTGTTTGCCCACCGCAGGTATGTTTTCTCTTGTCGACACCATTCTCTCGACGTGGCAGAAGATTAAAACCTAACGCCGATCCTAGCTCTTTTACAATGTCCCCATGAATGATCCACTCTGTCAATCCCTCGATGCCTTCGTCCATGTCATGGAACCTACTAAAGATGCCAACGGAGTAGCATGGTGTACAGGTTCCGGATATGCAATTCGCCGCTCAGCTCTAGAAGACATTGGAGGCTGGCCGGTCGGTTCCCTCGCTGAAGATACCTTTACCTCGTCTCTCCTTCTCGGTGCCGGCTGGAAAACCGCCTTTTGCCACGAAGCTTTACAATACGGCACCGTTCCCGATACCCTCGTTGGACATCTCAAGCAACGCACACGTTGGACCCTTGGTACTCTGCAAACTGCCGTCAAACTCAAGTTTTGTGTCTACGGAGACATGGTCAAGGGCATGAGTTTCTTTGCTCGTTTATCTGCATTCGTCTTCGCAATCGATGCTTTCTTCAAGATCTTCTTAGTTGTCGCTCTCCTGACCATCCCCATTGTGCTCATCAGCGGTGGGCAACTCGTAGCCTACAGCAACACCACTCAGCTCAAATGGCAAGTCCGCCTCTGTTTCGGTGCTCTCATCCTCACCCGTCTCAACGAATGGATCACCTATCTTCCATCTGGTTACCGTCTCGCACAACGTGACGCAGGTGCTCAATTGTGGATGGCTCCCTTCCATGCCAAGACCATCATCATGTCATTTCTCCTGCCTTCCTGGCTCGGAGGTCGCGCCATGGCCTTCTCGAGTTCAGGAAGTCAAAAGAGTGACATCAACGAGCGGGATCCAAAAACTCGCGCGGGTGTCTTCAGGCGTGTCTGGACTGTCGTCTGGGATTGTCAATGTTACATGCACCTCCTCTACATTGTCTTTGTCATCGCTGCCGTCTCCTGGAGCACCGTGAAAGGACTCATCGTCGACGCGGACACGAACGACACGCTCAAGAAAAAGCTGGTCTACCTGCTGACCCATGCATTCTGGCCTCCCATGCTCTGGATGATGTGTGTCACCGCGTGTTTCGAACCCATCCGATACGCCATCTGGCCACCCAACATGCCCGATAGAGAAGAGCTGTTGGATCGGGATCCCAAGACCCAGATTGCCAGACCCAAGGCGGAGTGGAAGAAGGCGCGATATGCCAAGACCACTTTCTTCCACGAGTTCCAATACACGGCCTTGACTGCGTTCACGTGTTTGGTTTTCGTGGCGGCGTTTTTCATTAACATTTGATTGGAGGGATGAAGCAAGACGGAGAGAGTCCATCTATCTCATTTCGGGACCTAGGAAGTGGGTGTGATGGTTGGTGTGGAGTACGATGTTTGACCGTGACGAGCTGTATGCGGGCCGGGGCGGGGGGAGGGGGAGATGTTGATATGATTGATTTGAGGCGTTTGGATATGAGATATACATGATGGGGAGCAAGTTACCATTTGGAGTAATACCATAGTAATCTTGCAAAAGGGTGGGATGCTAATATTATATGCGACAGTACCTAAGCTGTAAGAAATAAATAGAATAGCCTAGAAATAAACAATTCATCTAGGCTTTACTGTTTGTTGATGGCGTCAACATTCGGGTACTGTGGTGCTACACTGTAATATGTGTATATATATATATGTACATCTATATAACTTTGGAAGGATGAATGTACTTCGGACTCTTCTCAATTTGCCGGCTAGCTACTCACGGAATCATCACAACTCACTCCTCATTCGACTTCCCATTAATGAAAATTGTTGATCATTCATTCATTCATTCCCCCAACAAACAACACTGTGAAAGATCCCTCCCTAAGAACCATCTCATCTGAACCTCCCCCCCTCCTCCCCTTCTCCGTCTGCAACCATGTCATATCGTATCTACCCTACCCTAACCTACCCACAGCCAGCCAGCCAGCCAGCCACATCTATCTTTCCCATTTCCCATCCATCACTCAACACTCAGAAGTAAGTTTCACGGGAGTACCTACTACTGTAAGTTTCCTGTACTCATCCAATTTGAGTTGAACTCTGAAAACTCGAATAGAATCGCTTCGCGTTAGGACGGCGATTATATCATATATAACTGCATCTTGATCCTCACGTGTAATGAAAAGCCGTGCCTCTTGCCTCTCTCATCTTGTACTTTTGGGTGACGAACGAGCTCGATTATGACATCACATAAGAATGAAATTTCCGAGTTTGCAGATGGTCGCAAAGAAGGCTTCTTGGTGGCAATATTCGAAGATAGTAGCAGAGTGATATTATTCATCTTTACTAAAAGAAAAGCCCTGGTGGCCTCTCGGATCTCTTTATTGCGTATACATTCTCGGATATGAAGGATGATAGGAGAATTTGCCAGACACGAATATTGTCAGAAGGTGGAATCAATGCCCGAGTTGGTGTCAGCAACGCAAGATCAATAGAGTGCGAGGTAGATTGCGAGGCGAGGGGCGCAATGCAGAAGAGGGGGCTATACTCGCCCTCTCGCCATTTTGAACAATGATCATGTGAGTTCACGATAGGACCAATAGGATAATATAAAGCTTCGTATTCAAGACCGAAGGTCACTAGACCGGATTCATTTGGTTGAGATATCAGCTCGGAAAGCTATAGGCGAAGGCAAGCAAGTCATTCTTAATATAACACCAAGGCTTGGTGACCAAGCCTTGCTTCCGCTGTACCATATGCTACACTGAATGTAATATCCAGCCAAAGATGGTGGGTGACCAGCACCGATGAGTTGCCCCAATGCCAAGCATTCTATAGATACCAGTATACGGAATTCCTCCCACGACTGGAGGCAGAAGAAATCATCTAAACAAATGAGTATCTCAAAATCGTACCAAATTCCAGACCTAGACCAGGCAACCTAATCTACGTCTCATAAACAAAGACCCAAGGCTTAGTTTTCTTTCGTCCAAACATTATCATCATTCATTAAGATCAACCGTTCCAGCGGTATTTGTATCATTGTCAATATCTTCCACCAATGTTTTCATATGCAGGTGGGGGGTCCCTCGTTTCGCCTGGAATTGTAAGTTCATCCTCACCTGGAACAGCAATCCTTACTCTCGAAGTTTCCGCTCTTGAACTCGGATATATATCGCCCGGCGCAGATGATGAGCGGCCTCGAGCTGGCACACCAGGTCTTAGCATCGACTCGGGTAGTTTCTCGGGTGGGTAAGCATATGGTTCATTTGCAAATGTTGGGTGCGCGGGCGGCGGTGATACTTGGTAGGCAGGATAAGGCTGAGGGTGGCGGGTGAAAGGAGGAGTTGTAGTAATAATAGGCGGGCTATTCATCCGCTGTTGTGGAGGTGGAGGAACCCACTGCGCTGATGGTGCGCCAGTTTGTGAATATTCTGGTTGGCGCATTTGCGATTGACTTCCGTGAGACCTAGGTTGGGGGGCGTAATAGCCTTTTGGTGGTGGCGAGTTTGTATACCTTACGTCCTCTCTACTTCTCCTCTTATCATCTCGCTCTCTCCTGTCAGATGTGTATTTCCTTTCCGGCGAATCTCGTCGCCTGTGTCTGCGCTCCTTACTTCTTTCCCTGCGCCTGTCCCTATCATATTCGCCATCGTGGTCCCTCCCGTGAGAAGGTCTCTGTCTTCGCTGACTTGGGCCCGCGCAATCAGGAGAATGAATACGATAAGATTGTTCTTCGAGATTCAAGGCTTCGATTTCGAGACGCTGCCTCTCCTCTTTGTGCTTGAGGTGTTGTTTGATAAGATAGCCTGCTGCGAGGACTTCTAAGCCACCGAGGAGAACCATATTCAATATGATAACTATTCCTGCTAAAACACAAGTCTTCAGTTCTATATTCAAAAGGGTTTGCGCAGTTACTTTTTGTGCTTTGCTTTGATCTGCTTTGCTCTTTGTAGTCAGCATGTGAAGAGAGAGGTGTTGTAGAGAATGATAGAGCAGAGTAGTTGAGTCACAGATGGGTAATACGAGAGATAAGTCTAGATCTCACTCAGCTCAGCTTGATGATGATCAAATCCCAAACCAATCATGTGATTTAACACTTTGCCAAGATTGTGTCACATCACGTGCTTTATTACCTACTTCTTTAGGTCTGAGTTTTTCAACGATACTTGTCCCTACTGGCCCAATATTTCGTTTTCAACGAAACAATATACATATATGAAGCCTCTTATGACATGTATCAGTACCTCAATTTCCCCGGACCCATACACATATAGCCGCTCGGTCGAAAGTTTGCCGAGTCATGTCACATATGGCTTCGGCTCTTGGGAAATCCACTGTGATTGTCTTTCTGATTGCTGCAAAGAGAGCACCTTCCGATCCATCACACTGCGGGGTATGTCAGGAAGAGGATAAGTATGAAGCACAAGCGCTGCTTCTCAAATGCTGCTACAGTGTTTCCGAGTTGCTATATAAGAAAGGCCTTTTGCTATGTAATTCATATCTGCTTTGCTAACTCAAGGTAACATCATGAGAGTGTTATATATTCTCACCACCTTGTGTCTCTCGTTGTGGGGTGGAGCTGCCACAAATGATGGATTGACCGATGTTGTAGAATGGGACCCGTTTTCTCTGATTGTAAATGGTGAAAGGGTCTTCATTTTGTGAGATATACCAGAGCGAGTATGCTATTCTTGCTGACTTTGCTGCTAGTTCTGCTGAATTCCATTACCAGCGAATGCCTGTCCCAGAATTATGGCTTGTATGTTCCTCGCGCCTCAATTCAAACAAAAATCTTACTGCTTCCTAGGACATTTTCCAAAAGTTTCGCGCAAATGGCTTCAATACAATCAGGTAAGTTGAGATGCCACTGATATCTGAATTATCTGACTAGGACAGCGTGTATTTCTTCTGGTCCTACCACGAGGCCTCGAAAGGATCATTTGACTTTGAAACTTCAGGCAAAAATGTTCAGAGAGTACTTGATTATGCAAAGGAAGCGGGACTCTGGGTCATCGCTCGGGCTGGGCCGTATTGTAATGCTGAAACCAACGCTGGTGGCTTCGCATTATGGGGCTCTGACGGGAGTATTGGGACTTTAAGAACAAGTAATGCTGCATACTATCAATCTTGGCTGCCATGGATCAGGGCGATTGGGGCCATTATAGCAAAGAACCAAATCACTAACGGAGGGGTAAGACTTATGTTGTACCGAAGTCACAACGTATGCTAATTCTCAAGAAAGCCTATCATCCTCAATCAGGTTGAGAATGAACTTCAGGAGACAAGTCATTCAGCTACTAACACTTTAGTTCTTTATATGGAGCAAATCGAAGCTGCATTCCGGGATGCTGGCATTGTTGTTCCTCTTAGCCACAATGAGAAAGGCCAGAGAAGTATATCTTGGAGTACAGACTATAAAAATGTTGGTGGTGCTGTGAATATTTACGGCCTAGATTCGTGTAAGTATACTATACTATTTGATGTATCTTGGTCTCTTTGTACTCCGGCTAACATACTTTGCTAGATCCCGGCGGCTTATCATGTACCAACCCTGGCACCGGTTTCTCCGTTGTTCGTAATTATTATCAGTGGTTCTCAAATTATTCTTACACACAGCCTAGCTACTTTCCAGAATTTGAAAGTGGCACTTTCAGTCCTTGGGGTGGCAGCTTTTATGATAATTGTCAATCGGAACTTGATCCTGCATTTCCAGATGTTTACTATAAGAACAATATTGGGCAAAGAACAACACTGTTGAGCCTGTACATGGCCTGGGGCGGTACCAACTGGGGACATTGTAAGTTCGTCAGATCACCAACGACAGAAATCTAATCCCTCGATTAGCTGCAGCTCCAGTGGTGTACACATCCTATGATTATGCGGCCCCGTTGAGGGAGACTCGCCAAATTCGAGATAAACTTTCCCAGACCAAACTTATCGGACTCTTCACAAGAGTTTCTACTGATTTGCTTAAGACGAATATGATTGGCAATGGAACTGGATATAGCGTAAGTACTACTCCATGTAGAAAGAAGCTGAACTGATTAAAAGTAGGTATCTTCAACTGGCATCTGGTCTTGGGTTTTGCGGAACCCTGATACCCAAGCTGGTTTTACTACTGTCCAGCAAGCTGTTTCAAGCTCAAAATCATCTGTGGCCTTTGACGTCTATCTCAATACCACTCTCGGCGCTGTAACAGCGTCAAATGTAATTCTTAATGGTCGCCAAAGTAAGATTATCGTCACAGACTACAAATTCGGAAATCACACACTTCTCTTTGCATCTTCGGATATTCTTACTTATGGTACATTTGATGTTGATGTTCTGGTCTTGTATCTCCAAGAGGGACAAACGGGTCAATTCGCTTTTAAGACTACCTCAAAATTGACCTATGGAGTTTATGGAAATTCCGTTTTCACGTCAAATTATACTTCTACCTCACAGACATTCACATACACTCAAGGGCATGGCCAAACAGTCGTCAAATTCTCTGACGGAGCTTTGGTATATCTACTTGACCAACCTTCTGCATGGAGGTTTTGGGCACCACCAACGACATTAAACCCTCAGGTCAAGCCCGATGAGCAAATCTTTGTTGTAGGACCATACCTCGTGCGAAATGCATCTTTATCCTCTGGAGCTGTTCATATCTCTGGTGATAATGACAAGAAGACAACCATTGAAGTATATTCCGGAAGTTTGTTGACTGACGCTATTGTGTGGAATGGTGTCAAGCTTTTGACAACGAAGGCCGAATATGGGTCTTATGTGGCACAAATTCCTGGTACCGAAGACAGAAATATCTCCTTGCCATCATTAAGCAATTGGGAGTCGGCGAATTCCCTCCCGGAGAAAGAAGTATCCTATGACGATTCGAAATGGACTGTTTGCAATAAAACATCTACGCCAAGTCCCATAGCGCCTTTAACCCTTCCCGTACTCTTCTCAAGCGATTATGGCTATTATACTGGGCCCAAGGTCTATCGTGGATATTTCGATGGTCTCAATTATACATCAATCAACATCACATGCTCTGGAGGTCTAGCTTTTGGCTGGAACGCCTGGTTAAACGGTGTACTCATCGGTGGAAATACTGGCATTGCCACTGCCACAACCACCTACGCCGTTCTTTCTTTAGTGAACCATAACTCAATCATCAAGCCCAATGGTAATCTTGTAACAGTTGTAGTAGATTATCATGGCCACGACGAAACCTCAACAGCAAAAGGGGCTGAAAATCCCCGCGGTATCCTCGGTGCATTCCTTCTCCCTAAACCTCCCAGCTCAACTGGCTTCAAGCTCTGGAAAATTCAAGGAAATGCAGGAGGTTCTGCAAATATAGATCCAGTACGTGGGCCTATGAACGAAGGGGGCTTCTACGGTGAACGTCTCGGTTGGCATCTTCCCTCTTCCCCCTCTCTACCTTCCTCTTCAACCCCTCTAGTTGGTCTCAACACCTCTGGTATATCATTCTACACCACAACCTTCGATCTTTCCTTAGATCCTGACCTCGATGTTCCTCTCGGAATCAAATTCTCCGCTCCAGCAGGCACCATTGCCCGCGTCATGTTCTGGATCAACGGCTATCAATACGGGAAATATGTTCCGCATATTGGTCCTCAAACTGTGTTTCCCATCCCCCCTGGTATCATCAACAATCGAGGAAGAAATAAGTTGGCATTGAGTTTGTGGGCCATGACGGACGAGGGCGCGAAACTGAATGGGGTGGAACTAGTAAGCTATGGGGCCTATGCGAGTGGGTTTGGGTTTGATAGGGATTGGAGTTACTTGCAGCCAGGGTGGGATAGTGGGAGGTTAGAATATGCTTAGTGGCTGTGGTGATTGGAGTGATTGGAATACTAGATGAAAATTTGGAGGCGATAAAATGATGCAGATCTGGAAAAAAAAGTTACTATTTAGATGGTAAATGTGGATTATAAGAATCAATCTCATCCTCATCCTCATCCTCATCCTCAAGGCCATGGATTATCTTGATGTCGTGTAAGTAAAGGCTATGGCACGTGATCAATTTGTAACCTTAGTTGTTCTACCCATGTGTGTGTGCTTTCAACGTACAAATTCAAAAGAGTCAACTTGCAATTGAGCTTTCACAGTTGAATCAACGAGCTTTCTGGATATTTCTGTTTGAACTACACTACATGAACTATTTCGATGAAAATTCTCTTTCTTTCAGCCGTCTCAACTTCTGACGGACTAAGAATGATCCCACACCAAAATCGCCATCAGTCATCTCCCCCTCATCATCGATCTGCTTCAACTTCGACTGGGGAACTATCTCCTTCCTCTTCCTATTGATCTTTCGAAACCACCTCTCCCCCCCGACCATCCCATTTCCTCCACATCTTCTTCCTCTCCAGAAAATCCTTCATCAATTGATCATCCACCTCCGAGCTCTTCACCCACTCCGGCCTCAAATCACTCGTATACTGGACCAAAAAAGTATGACGACGCCACGCCTTCTCATCAAACAATACGCGCTCAATCTTTTTCTCCGCAGTCAGTGTCTTGCCCGCCTGGGTTTTCGACTGCGCTTTCCAAAAGTCGCACTTGCGCTTCCATTCGGATTTCATCTGCTCGTTTTGCCTTTTGGGCTCCCACGTGGGTTCCCAGTCTCCTTCCCATTCGACGAGGTGGCAATCTTTGGATTCGCCGTTGTATTGGCGGACTCCGGAGGCGATGACCCTTTTGTATAGCCAGACTTCTTGTTCTTCTTCTTCTTCTTCCAGTTCGGGTATGGGTTTGGGTTTGGGCTGTGATTCGGGTTTACGTGGTTGGCGGCCCATCTTGCACGGGTCGGATTTAGGACGGTGAAGTTCGGTACTATCCGAATGCGAATTCTGATCTATGGGGTCTGCCGTATCCGCAATAGTTCTTTTGCCCGCAACTCTTCTTTGGGAATCGGGGCTGCCGATATCAGCTAAGGGTTCCTTGTTCTTGAGCGGCCATTCCTCTGGAACCCTATGAAGCGACGCTGTGCCTCTCATCGAAGTGTTTGCTTTTGCCAAAGTCTTTTCATGTTGAGCTTTGGGTATTGATTTTGAGCTAGCCTGGTTCTTCTTTCCATGATCCAGCGGATCATTTGATCTACGGCTAGGCCCCGCTTCGGCCCAATGGCCCGCGACCTTTGCGCCTCCCGAAGACTTTTGAAACTTCGTTGGGCGACGTGGGGTTAGAGGAGTCATGTTTAAGTTTTTGGCAGTTAGAGTAGGTGGCTTTGGCTTTGCTATAGCGGGAATATCAGAGCCGGCACTCAAGCTATCATCAGAGCTGTAGCCATCGCGAGAAGCAGAAGTCTCTGTCCCGGCCATGTGGCGGTTATTTATACCCGGTCTTCTGGAGCCCATGGCGAAATTGTGGGATGGCTGCGCGGGTGAAGATGATCCAGAACCCATGGATATATCTCCACTCCACGGCCTCGTACCAAAGGTATTCATTCTTGGGATCCCAGCACGGGAGTGAATTTTCCGGCCTGAATTATTCTGATCTTGACTCCGAGGAATTTCTCTCGACTCCTTCAAGGGTGTAGCGGGTTGTGATGAAGTCAAATGCGTTGCACGCGCATTAACCTTTGCATCTTCTGAAACTGCTTCCATCCCTGTAGACATACTGGCTATGTTTTCCCTTTGGAGTTCTTCGGCATCCCCATTTGTTGTGGTGTTATTCTCTCCCATTTCTTCCATCTCCATCTCCATCTCCGTCGCTACACTATTCCTTTTCTCTCCTCTCGGTTCTCGTCTATCTCTTATCCTTTCGTGCGAGTGTGGATCCATTTCCGTGTTCGAATGACCACCAGATAGCGTTCTTTCCCTCACTCTCTTACTTGATAACGGAGTTGTGTTCTTCGAGGAGATATTCTGTATCTGCAGAGAAGTCTTCTTATCGGACTGTTCTTGGCCGAAAATTTCGAAGTCGAAGTTGGTGGGATTTTTTTGAATAGGATTGCAGGTCAAAGGTGATGAGAGTCTTTGTGGTCTTTGCTCTACTATGATATCTTCTCTTTCGCTTTTTATTCGTGATGTGTTTTTTGTATTATTCGTGGTAGTGACTGAAGTGACTGGAGGAGTTCGTGGAACATTATGTGTACCTGGAAATATTAGTCATTTTCTCTCCACGTCATATATTCACCTCAATCATGACAGTTTGTCAGCGAGTCAGACAGTCGAATGATTACACCACATCACGCCTCGCTTCTCCCCTTCTTCCTCGTCCCGCTCAGGAAATAGCCAGTAGATATTCAACTCACCAGGAATAACCCCCACAACCAAGTACGCTTTCCCTCTCAATCCACACCCTTTCTTCCCCTTTCTCTGTCTATATCTCCCCTTGGTAAGCCAACACAATCCACTATCCCTCCCAAGCAACTCCTCCATACAAAACACAACACTCCCTTCTCTCCTCAACAGTTCCCCATTCACAGCATACACCTTAACACCGCCTCTCTCCCCCCCAAACCTCCTCCCTTCATCCACCGCATCCTCCTCCCTATCCCACAAACTGACCGCCGAAAAACTCTTTGGATTCCAAATCCCCGGCACGAATATCGAGGAAGAAGATGCACCGCGCTCACGGAAGTGTTCGCGCACGACTTTCAAAATTTCTCTGGGCAAAAATGGCAAAGGGGTATGTGTATTTTTAGCCGACCACCCGTGTTCCGGGGGGTGATAGTTTACGCTTGGCTCCATACTCATCCCCTCCCCATGATCCATCTCCAGCATCGAAACTCGGGAGTTATTCTTCGAGTTATGGGTGAAAGTTGACGGGCTGGTGAGATCCCTCCAATTATAAGCGCAGTGAAGGCGGTAGAACGTCTGGGGGAATTCGCTTGGGGTGAGAGAAAAGGGGTATGCATATCCGGGTTCTATCTGCGGTCCTTCAGGTTGCACCTGATGGGAGTCTCGAGATGGAGTCGCGAATGGCGCGTTCAGGTTTAAATCCAAAGTGCTAGTTGAGTGTTCGGTTTGGGAGCGGTGGTTCATGGCACGCTGGTCGGCATGAGGATTTGTGTTGAATCCCCGTTTCCGGCACCTCGCCTTGCACTTCGGTCTCGGTTCCACGAAGCCGAAGGTCCGGGGACGAAACGTGACGCGGGATTTTCGCGGGCGAAGTCGAAGTCGAAATGGAAATGGAAATCTAAATCGATGCCTCGCACCCCATCTTCCCGCACTCGATCTCTCCGCGTCGTCTTGGCGTTCTGTTTGCAGGATCGGAGGCGATATCTCAGGCGCTCCCTTGCCCTTGTGGCGAAATTTCAGAGCGAATGTACAGGTTCGGTTGGACTGATGATGGGGTTTGCAGAGGTGAAATTTGGCTTTGGATTTGGGGAGGGAGGGAGAGGGGAGGGGAAAGCAGAAGGAGAAGGGGAAGAAGGGCATCTTGATTTTTTTTTCTTTGGTTGCTATCGATTCGATGTTTGTGCTATCTGAATGCGGACTTTTGGAAGCACACTCTCTCGGGTACGTAACTTGTATGGATATGGAGATGGAGATGGAGATGGATGAGAATATGGAGAATATGAAATAGAAGAAGAGAAGAGATAGGTGGAAGGAAAGGAAAGGAAAGGAAAGGAAAGATAAATATGGAAAGATGAAAAGAAGAAGAAGAAGATTGATATACAAATCATCATCATTTCTTTCTTTATAATCTCTTGTGAACATAAATAATCCTTTAAGATTCATTGCACTTTTTATCTTACGCAGAAGTCTTTGTTCTTGACAACAACATCCAAAACATATCTAACCTATAAGTTTCTAAACGTTTGAAGTTGTTGGTTTTCGCTTCTTCTTCTTCGCTTCATTCCTACATCTTTTAAAACTCATCTTTTTCTGTGCTCTCTTCTATTCTGTATCTATTCATCTTCCTTTTTGTTCTTTACTCTCAATCTTATATTTTCCACATCTACTACATACATATATATAAAACCAATCCAAACACAAATTCCAATACCTGCCCAAACATAAATATAAACCCTACTCATCTTATAGATTTCCACACCACTATAAACAATAAACCTAACATCTCCACCCCCAACACTCTCATCTAATCCAATCTAATCTGATCTCCTCTCATCCAACCACCACCTAACTCCGCTAATCAAATGATGATATATAAATCCTATAGCATATACGTACTTACCAACACCCACCCTAACCAACCTACCCCATAACCCCCCTATAAAAAAACCAAAAAAAAGTATGAAAATAGCCATTTCATCATCCCATCTCATCTTATCTCATCTCTCGCTTCCCTCTCTAGATCTCTCTCACGCTTGCGCTTTACCTTATGAAACTTACTCCGCAACTTTAATCAACGGTAACTCATCAACGAAGACTTTGAATCGACCAAGACGTAAAGCAGGAGGTTGAAATAAGGTTAAAATATACATACGAATCAAGTTTAAAATCAAGCTGGAATAAACAAGCGAGCGAGCAAACAAGGTTGAATCAATTAGGTAGTGTGAGCGTGTCGTGAATAAATAAGATGAGAATTGACTAGATGAGCGAAGTCCACTTTTGTGGCCTTCGCTTACTAAGCTAAGGCTAAGCTAGTTTAGGTATGCTGAGTCATCATCTATGATGACTTGTGTGGTAACAGGTAGGTAGGTATATTGAAAATCTACTTGTTCATTACTCACTTACTTACTCACTCACTCGCTCACTCAACCTTCCATCCCTCCAACCTTTCAAAATACAAGGTAAAGGGGTACATACATACACATATATATTCTACCAAAGATCCTACCTAACAAGAGCT
Organism: Monilinia vaccinii-corymbosi; assembly: GCA_017357885.1. Taxonomy (NCBI): domain Eukaryota; kingdom Fungi; phylum Ascomycota; class Leotiomycetes; order Helotiales; family Sclerotiniaceae; genus Monilinia; species Monilinia vaccinii-corymbosi. Next base: position 4,856,786 of record CP063406.1, on the reverse strand, counting down.
AAAAGAGTACGAGGATAAGACAATGCCACCATCAACCTTCTCTCTCTCTATAGGATTACTTTCCTCTCTTCTCTTGATAATTGTCTATCATGCTAATTCTTCAAAGACCCCAATCCCAATCCATTTGAAATAATTTAGTAACCCCGATTTCCTACCAACTACCTAGTAAACCTGCGAATGGAATGCCTCGAACATTTTCCAAATATGCAAAGGGTCCGATGCCGAGTCATGAATTATGGAGTATATTGCTCGAGAAGAAATATCTTCGTACGTTCGTGACTATGCTCATGGAAATGCAGAGTGGATTGAAGAAGTCAAGCTATCTACAAGAGGTACGCAGCAACACCGAGGAGCCCAGCCAGGCCGGCACCGCTGAATGCCATCATGTGGTTTCCGTTGTTGGCCACCGCGATTCCAGTGGTCGAGGGGGATGGGTTTGCGGCCGGGGTAATGGTAGGAGATCCCTCCTTCCTGGTGGAGGTGGCGGTTGGTGCGGGAGTAGTGCTGTTCCCATATACTGGAGTCGTGGTGGGAAGGGCCGTACTATGAATCATTAGTTTTTGACCCATTCCGTTTTGGTGTCATTGTGATGATACATACCAGGTCTTGCAGATGACGGACGAGGTGGTGTAAACGGGCTTGGAGATTGTGCATGGGCAGTTGGTGATGGTGAGGGTCTCGTTCTGTCGATCGCTTTAGTATTGTGATCAACAAGCTGGCTGGAAGAATTACCTGGGTGACAGTGTAAGTGGCGCCATCGTAGGTGAGAACGGTCGCCGCTGGGCAAACGGTTGTGAACTGAGTAACCACCTCAGTAACCCAGACAGCAGCCGTAGCATTGACGCTATAGTTACCGGCGGCAGAAACAGCGGCTGCGAGAGCAGAGATGATGGCGACGGTTGAGAACTGCATCTTGATGGATTTTTCGATTGGATATTATCAATTAAGTTGAGAGGTTGAATTTGAGGCAGAATCTGAATCTGAATCTGACGAAAACGAATGTAAGTTGACCGAAAGTCAAAGCAAGAATGAATGTGAGGGTGAGGGTGAGGTAAGAGAGTGGGAGTGAGAGTGAGAGAGAGAGAGAGAGCAAGAGAAAGAAGGTTATGATGTATACAGCGAAAGTGGATCAAACACACTTCATCCCTTATTGGAGGAAAGATCGAATGCTGATTGGGTGAATGTGAGGTTCATTTGGCAAAAAGAGATATTAATTAATCGTGTGGAGGTAAATTAGAAGCAAACACACACACACACAGATATATATACGGTATATATATATATATACCGTATATACATATATACAACCTACGCTTATAACATCATAGATATATCCATAAATATTGAATATCACGATAAACAAGCAAACATATCTATCTCTCCTTCTCTTTTCTTCTCTTTCCTCCTTCTCTTCCTTCTTCTTCTGCACGATATGTGCACAAACCCCCTAATCCTTGCTTTCGAGTCAGACATGCAGTAGCGTCAGGGCGGAGGTACAAAGCTAATCTCCCGTCGTTCCCGACAGCTTAATCCATCCACTTCATCCATCGCACTAGCCTAACCGATCCGATCCGATCCGATCCGATCCAATCTACACCGTAGAGCTGAAAACGGCGTCGGGACAATTCTCGGGTTCATGAGGGAAATAGGAGAAGAAGAACTTGACTAATATAAATCATATAAACCGCAATGTAACATCAAATCAAGCTTTATCCATTTATACATCATTATATAAAAAATAGAAAATAAATAAAGAAGAATAAAAAAACCCAACGACATTTTAAAGTTTAAACTTTTAAACTTAAGACGTAAGGATCAAGCTTAAATTTAGAGATTTCATATATAAGAGATAGTTTGAGATAAGCTTTGCATAGATAGCTTTTGAGATGGCCTTAAAGGAGAAAGAGGATAGAAACGAGATTTTGAACAGGGAAAGGAAGGGAAAGGGATTTTGGAAGGGATATATTAGGTATGTATATATATAATTGCTTTTGACTTCGTTATCGCTCACGCTCTCGATCTTATCATCCTCCGCAATTAACACAAAGCAAATATCTCTCTAATGGTATCATATCGTATCGTATCGTATCCTCCCTAATGCAAAAGTACAGCTTTTGTCCCCATGTGGTATGTGCTCTATCTGCAGTACAATATAAAAGAGCAAGCAAAGAAAGAAAAGGCCGTCATCCTCCCCAAATATCCTCCAATGTACAATGTAAAAACTCAAGTGAAGAAACAAAATAAAAAGTAGACGCGATATCCATCTTCGTGTTTCCTCCCAATAGTACACTGAAATATGATTCTAGGCAAAGTAGAAGAAGGTACAGTGCATCATCTGATTCTTCCCTTGTTACAATTTGAAATGCGATGTAAAGCCCATGACCATACGTTCGGAAAAGTAATCTCTTCATCGTACATGAACATCGTACATGAACAAACCCCTACGCAAGTCCGGCCTCAAGGGCAGCAGTGAACTCAGCTTCCAACTCAGCCTCAAATTCAGCGTCCATAGCATCATTATTCTCTTTCTGACCTGCTCGACTGTCATCAGAGCTTTCTTGTGATTGATCTGTCTCAACCTCCTCACTATCATCATCCAAAACAATCGTCTCAATTGGCTTTGGTTCTTGCATCCAAGACTTGGTTGGTGTTCCAAGTGCCGCTCTCAAGGTATTTTGTGTATCTTTAGAGTTGGACAAAGGGGCGTGATCACGAGCCTTCTTCTTAGTAGGTGGTGGCACTGAAGCCCATCTTGAAGCTGCATTCTGTTGAAGACCTTGCTCAGCAACAGTAAGGGTAGGTAGTGACTGGCGACGAGTGGGATCAACGACAGATGATTGGTTTTCTGTATTGTCTAACATATCTCTCGTACGCTTCAAGGACGAAGAAGAATTTGACGTGACGGGGTTGGCGTTTCTAGCTGTCCATGCAGATACCTCTTCATCATTGTTGAAGTATATGCGGTTTTTCTCAAAGGTCCTTGCTCTGCATTTCGTGCATCTCTCGCGTCTTTTCCAAACTTTATTGGCAAGATAGAATTCCCTATGAATACGATGGCAAAGTCTACCAGTATCCCTGTCATAATTGAGACAAACCCATGGTCGATCATTTGGAGGATTGGCTCGGAGTTGTGCGAGAATATCCATTGCTCTGGATTGTAAAGCGTCTTGATTGATGGCGTTTTCTTGTAATTCTTTAATCTCTCTTCTTAAAGCCTTCTCTCTGATTGCCGCTTGTCTTCTTTCGTTGAGGATAGTTTGCTTCAAAGTCTCAACTTCGGTAACACGTGCTGTTATAGAGGTTAGCAAGTGCCCCAAAATGAATTGAGTTGGTGGACTTACAAGGAAAGACAATGTTGAAAGCCCGTCTGAGATCTTCATCCATCTTAATCTTCGTCTCAAACTTTTCCATGACTTCTCTAAGCTGAGGCTTAATGGAGCTCCTATCTAAAGCTTGTAGCGAGGACTGTTGATGAGTGATATTGGAGGTTGGGCGAGATGGGAGGCACGTGTTCGTAGCTTGCTCTGTAGATTTTTGAGTTGTTGCAACTGAGCCCCGCGGGATGGACGTAGATTGATGGTTCTTCGATCGTCGAAATGGCTCAAAATCGAGCTTTTGTGCAGGAGAAAATCCAGTGAATGGTATTAGTGGACTGCGCGGCTTCTGGGGTAATGATTGAGGATCATAGGCGTGCGAATCAACATGCATTGTCATCATTGGTGCTAGCGGAACTCCAGCAACTCCACCCTCAGGAAGAACAAGCATATGACTAGCTGAAGGAGTTTGGTAGATCTCTGGTGTAGTGGTTGTGTCTACAGATGATTGCGAAAGGTTGTTGAGAGGAGATACCGAAATAATGATTGGTGGGGTTGGAAGACCTGTGACCTGACCATTGGATGGTGTGATCGGGAGCTCACTGTTAGATGAATTGTTTGATCCAGATAGAGGTAATTCCTGTCCAGTGGCTTTCTGGGTTGTCTCGCTCGTGACCTTAGGGGTAGTGTTTAACAATGAGGTTGATTCTGTTGTCTTTTGAATTGGCATAACTTGTTGAGAGAAAGCGGCCAAGGAATCAGTGATTGGACTAGCAATTTTGTGAGCAGCTGAATCCGAATTGAATCTTCGTCTCCTAGCCACTGGTGGTTCAACATAATCCTCAGGGCATTTTGGAGCGCTCGCCTGCAGATCATCAATATTTCCAGTCACCTGGTAAGTAGCGAAATCGTCGGCGAAGTTATTTGGGCTGATGTTCTCATCTTCGAAATCGTAGGAACCGGTACCAAACCAATAATCAAGATCATCTTCGACGCCAGTGGAATTCTGGCCATTAAACTGCTCATAGGAGTGAGGTGTAAGCCCAGTGAGGTAGCCTTTAGAAGAAACATGAGAATTATCAGGAGCATAGTTACCTCCAATGCTATCAGCATTCTGAAGCACAACCATTTCAGGTGAGTTCTCCATCTTGAGATGTCTTGAGGTCTCTTCGATGTATATCTGTGCCAACAACTGCCTTGAGTCGCAAGAAATATCCCACCACCACTGAAGTGCGTTGAATGGAGTAGATGAGCTCTTGACAATGTACTTCTGAACAATCTCCAAGAGCAGGCTTGAGGACAAAACTTGTGTCGACAATAGCTTGGGACTGTAGCTCGTGGCAAAGTCAAGAACCCAGTTTGGTAGTTTGCACAAATGTATGTTTGATTTCAATCTCACAAACTCCAGCGATACTTGGTTGTTTTCCTTCAGCGTTAAAAGAGCGTTGGATGAAGAAAACTTTGTATGATTTGAGGTTGTATGATTTAGCAAACTCTTAGAAACCTAATTGTGGGAAAATATGATATAGGAAAAAGTGAATGTAATGGGTACGGTTGGTTCATGATCCATCTTAAGCTTTCAAACAAAAGGCTATATTTAGTCACGTGATAGCGTCTTTTTAGGTGGGGTGTTATATTTTTCCCAATTTATGCAAGGCTACGATGATCCACAAGGCTGAGAGAGGAAGGGCCAATCAATTTCAACAAGGAAGGCGGTCAATTCTGATTTGGTCCATTGAAGATGTCCCAAACATCACACTGCAAGAACCATTGGAAAATCTATAAATTTTATTTCTATTGTATTATTATACCACCGTTCATCAGGAAGGAACTACTCATCCTCTTTGCGATCAGCTCTTGCTCTTTGTATTCCTTCAGAAGACATGTCTGTTATTTTATGTACTGGTAAGCAAGCAAGCAAGCAAGCAAGCAAGCAAGCAATACTGTTACTATGCCCTTTCGTCAACTCGGCCTCTTCACTTCGCAGTTGGCATGGACTGTTCTATTTCTCCTTCCCTTCTCTTTCGTCAAAGTTATCACCCATCTCAAAATGGCATACCTACCCTCTTTCGAGAACCCCGAAACTGACACTCTTTGCGCTCTGATTACAGCTGGCTATGACCACACCATCAGGTAAGAGATACTTCCTAGCCTGGCGGGACTCTCAGGGTGATACAGGTTCCTAAAGTTGTCCAATTCTTAGATTTTGGGAAGCCCTCTCTGGCATCTGTTCTCGAACAATCCAACATCCTGATTCTCAAGTCAATCGGCTATGTATCTCTCCCGATAAGCGTTTCCTAGCTGCGGCTGGTCATCACACGGTCAAACTCTATGATATCAAATCAACCAATCCCAATCCGCTTCTTACATTCGAGGGACATACGGGAAATATTACAGGTGTCGCTTTTCACTGCGAAGGAAAATGGATGGTGACAAGTTCTGAAGATGGAACTGTCAAGATTTGGGAGACGAGAAGCGGCACTGTTCAAAGGAGTTACAGTCATGGCTGCCCAGTCAATGACGTAGTAATTCATCCCAACCAAGGAGAAATCATCAGCTGTGATCGTGGTGGTAGTGTTCGTATTTGGGATTTAGCTGAGAATAACTGCTCTCACCAACTCATTCCAGAGGAAGACGTACCCGTTTCTAGCGTCACGGTCGCAACAGATGGATCAACATTGTGTGCTGGTACTAACTCGGTAAGTTGATGAGAAGAAGGTGTAGGATCATACTAACTCCTACAAAGGGTAGCGTTTATGTTTGGCAACTTCTTCAGTTTCGCGAGAAGACTCAACTTATGCCAATTACTCACTTCAAGGCTCACAACCAATATATCACTCGTGTTCTTCTATCTCCAGATGTCAAAAAGCTAGCAACATGCAGTGCCGATCATACCGCCAAGATTTGGGAAGTAGACTTTACTACTCTACTTCCAAACCCAAACCAACCTCAGACAGAAGCAAGACCATTCAATCTTGAGTCAACCTTAAATGGCCATCAACGATGGGTTTGGGATTGCGCATTCAGTGCAGATTCTGCTTACCTCGTCACTGCCTGCTCAGATCATTATGCTAGACTTTGGGAGTTGCATAGCCAGTCAGTCATTCGACAATACAATGGTCATCATCGAGGTACTTTTATCCAAAATCCACCCCTATAGCTCCATCTAACTTCGAAATCTGTAGGGCTCGTTTGTGTTGCTTTGAATGATTATTCCGAAGCTCGTTGATCCTCAATTTTGCTTGCTTGCTTGCATCGATTTGGGTGTTTGGGTTTTCAGCCAGTTACAGGGAAGGGGGAGTTCTGGGGTCTTTTGTTGCATCAAATGGGTTTTATACCAGGTCCTTGGTACTGGTTGATTAGTTCCCCCTTGTGCTAAGGATTTATATGCATGGCCTTGGCGTATGTATGTATGGGCTTTGTCAATATGGCGTTGATTCATACACTTGAATGGTTTGACTCACTCTCTTTGATGATACATTCGTCAATATAAATGAACATAGATTACACTACACCAGTTGCTTTGATCTTTGAGATTTGCAGATGAATGTGAAGTTGATGAGGTGAGATTACAGCGAGCATAAATAGAAAGATAAAGTTGACCGATGGATGCAAAGGTACGAACGATATGTATGATATGATATGGTAAGCGTCTTTATATAATAAAGACCCCATTCATTCTTCAGTAAGTATCCAACATTGAAAATCATAATCACCTACACCTAGGTAAGTAAGTAGGGTCCTGATGGCTAGAAGTAGAAGTAGAAGTAGAACTAGAAGATTAACATTCTGAACAGTTGGTTGCATGGGTGATGTGATGATGAGATTGAAATTGAGATTCAGGAACTGATATTGTTTACTATACTTGAATATCTTTTATATCGATATGTCTTCTCATATAAACAAACAACTAATACAACACAGAAGATGGAATTACAAGAAAGAAAGAAAAAGTAACATCATAGGAAGGAATCTCGTCAAATTGAGGAGGATATAACCTATAGTATTGAAAAATTCCCAAAATGAAAGGATTAGAGGGTGTTTCTATACCCATCCACTCTTCCTATCTTTATATCCATTGGACGCCTTTCAAACGCCATAACCTATTCCATGTCTTCCCTTTTCCCTATGCTTCTAATTGTTTCTTTCACGCTCATGATCCCCAAGCTCCTCATCTAGATTCGAGTAAAGCGAGTGATATTAGACGCAACGCTATACATGCTACTCCTTGGTGCAGGAGGCGGTCTTAGATTTGCTGGATGCATTGCGGTAGGTGGTCTCTCAACACCGGGAACAATCGGCGAGCATCTATCATTCCTAGTATCGTAGCTCTCTCCGACTCCTAAATCAGCATGAAAAGGCTTAGGTTCCGAGATCACAGGTTTGGAAATTTGAGATCTGCGGAGAGGAAGACGGAATGGGAAACGTGATTTGCGACGCTCGGCGGGATTGCTGTAGTAAGAAGGGAGATCTTGGTTGCCAATGGAAGTAGGGAGGGAAAGGCGTTTTTCGTAGGGGTTTGAGACGGTGGTTGCACCGTGAGCGCGGATTTGTCGGGCGGTTTTATCCTTAGTTGAGAAGACAAGGGACTACAAGATATTATTAGCTGATTGTCATATAAGGAGGAAAGGAAGAAGACAAAGAACTTACAGCAACGATATTAAAACCTCCCATAATAGCCGAAAGACATCCTGAAGAGATAACTACACGCCACATAGGTAATCCTAGGTTTTCGACCGAAGTAGCGGTTTTATTCAAGTTTCCAAGGATGTTGAAGCCAAGGGCTAACATGGAGAAACCAAGAAAGAGGAAACCGTTGTGGGGACAGAGAAGTGGCCAGTAATTTTCAAAGTATTTCTTGAAGAGGGAGAGTTCGGAGACGATGAGGAAGATGCCGATGGTACTGGTTATGAAGTGGGAGACACCGTCGAAGAAAAAAAACTAAGGTGAGTATTAGTATGGATGAATGGGAGAGGATGGGAGAGGAAAATAAACTTACATTAGATGTTTTAACGGTCATGACGAGCATGATCCAACTGGCTGCGACAATATCAAGGAGGGCTATGATGTTGAAGACGCGGATGATGTTAAGAACAAGAAAGCCACGGCCTGCTTGCTTGATGCTCATGTTGAACATGAGGATTGTCTTATGTTAAGGAACGAATGGATGTATAAGTTCCAAGTCTAAAAGTGTGTTAGCCAAGAGTCTCTCAAGTATCGAGGATTGCCCAAAAGAAAGAACTTACAATGGGGGCAAGGGAGCGTAATAGTCAACTGCCTGTAGTAAATAGATAGAAGGGTTTCGAAATACTGTCAAGGTATGTGTGCAATACGGTTGAAACTTGGCAAGTAAAGTTGTGTAGTTTGTAATTGTGAGTAGAACTTTAGAAAGATGGTGTAGAAGGTACGATGGTTTTCGAAGGGAGAAAAGAAGAAGAAACAGATTCAGATTCGGAAAAAGATGAAGCAAATATATAAAATACAAAAGATTGGTCTTTATTGAGGTCCAGACCTCATTGTCTGAATAATCTAACAATAGAAGCAAAGAAACTTGTCAAAAGTCTATTGTCCATGAACAAGAGAAATAAAGAAGCGAGAAAGTGAATAAGTGAAAGTATAAGAAGATATAGGAATAAGATATCAAGACTGAAAGAAGCTCTCACGATCTCCTTTGTCACACACTCTTGACGCTGACGCCCTACAATTGTGGGGATGAATGGAGTCTTTATCATTTCATGATTCAAGAAAAGATAAAGGAAATCCAATAACACATCGATCACCTACCTATTGATTCTCTGGGCCGCATATCGCATATGTAGCAAGGTAGCTACATACCCCGAGAAAGTCTGCCAATGCCACACATGAATGGATGGCATCTGTAAGGTCTGATGGTTCAAACTCATTACGCTTCAAGGAGAACGAGGAGAACGAGGAGAGCTTCTCCCAGGCGCGAAAGTCGGGAAGACGCGCTTGACATCGATCATCATGGGAAGAAGCAGTAGAATGTTATCCAATGGAACAAAGGCGGAAGGAGATGGCTGCACAAGGGCAGTTTCGAGATATAAAGGTAAGGCTGGAATCATTGGATGAGATCGATTTGGGCACAGAATGTCTCATAGAAGAGAGAAAAAAGAAAAGAGAAAAGAAGAAGCTGAAGAAAAAGAAAAGGAAAGTAATTAACAGTGTTGAGATGATTCTTTGATGAAGGGTTTTATAAAAAGATCTCTTATATAACTTCACCTCACTTCTAATTAGTCATCAAGTCTCGGTCACGTGCCGTTCACTTCCCCAAAATCTGACCTTCTTCACACTCACAATCGCCATCACATTTACACACACAAAACCCTCACTCAATCCAACCCGCCAAAATGGCCCGAGGAAATCAAAGAGAAAAGTCCCGCGAAGCGAATGCTAAAAAACAAGCACAGTTGGCTGTACGTCCGTCTTATCTCGCTCTCTCTTGACATAAGGATAGATACGATATTCTGTCTTTTCTTGCGCACTTTCAACGCGCACAATTTATTAACGTGGATGTAGAAAGCGGGAAGCGGCATGTCGAAATCACAAATGCAAGCTGAGAAGGACAGGACGCGAGCTTTGTTGATGGAGAAGCAGAAGAAGGGTATGATTTCTCCCCCCTCTCCCCCTCCCTCCCCCTTCTCTTCCCATCCTTCCCATCCTTCTTCCCTCCCTCCCTCACCACCACCAAAAAAACAAGACATAAAAAATAAAAACTAACACCACCTTCCCACCCCCCCACCAGCCGATGAAAAAAAAGCCGCCGACGCCCTCGCCGCCGCCCAAGCCAAGAAATAGAAAGAGGGCAAGAGGCAAGAGCAAGAAGAAGAGCAAGAAAGCCGACGGATTAGAAAAGTAGCAGCCCCAAAGGAGTTAATACGGCCAGGAGGGAGGGAAATTTTTCATCATCACCGAATTTGTTCGCCTTTTTGCGGAATTCTAATATTAAAGGTCTATCTATCATCTCTCATGGAATTAGAATTTCTTTTTTTTGGTTTTTCTTTTGTTTGTTCCCCATGATTTCGATTCCTCGATTTTTTTGATCCAAGAAGGTGTCGGTTGAGCGTCGAGCTTTTCGGTCTTTTGGATTCTAGATGGTCTGGTGGTTGGTTTGCATATAATATGGATGGGTGCGTTGTGCGGAATGGATGGGCTGGTTGAATTACGTACTGGGGATTCCAATCCGCTCCTTCGTCTTGCTATATTTGAATCATATCAAATGGGTAGGCCTGAATCATTCAGTGGCGTTTGGAATAAGTGTGTGCTGTTTTTAGTTGGATACATAACAAGGCCCGGGATTCAGCATGCACCGAGATGGACTACTCCAAATGCTCGAGTCGACCCAGAGTAACCGCTGTAGAAGTTATAAACGCATTCATTTACATGATCATCACACAGTTTTGTCATTTGCGCCTTGGGTCTTGTGGATTTGAAGCTTTGTATTGATGGTATGGATGCTTTTGTGTAGGTATATAAAGAAGTCTTTCCTATGTCCATCGAATTCGATGTAAAAAACCCCACAACAATCTCTCTATATATGAACGTGAGGACTTTCAAACGCTCAAGTAACATCTCCCTGAATTTTAATCCTCTCAACTCATGCACAAACCATCCCACACTTTCAGTCCTCCACCTTCCAACCAGCTCAGAGCCATGCCCTTAAGCACCTCCCTCCACCCCAACTCAATCCCTCACACCAACACCCGCCTCACTTGCATCCGCAGCCTCCCACCCCCTTCCCAAAGATGAAGTCCTCCAGCTCCTTATACGCAACATCCAAATCATCATTCACGATAATCTTATCGTGGACACCCTCCGTCTTGGCATACTCCAATTCCAACTTCGCCTGCGCCAAGCGTTTCTGGATCGATTCCTCCTTCTCCGTGCCGCGACCTCGGAGTCGCTGCTCGAGAACTTGGTAGGGCGATAGGTCGGCCGTGGATGGCGGGGATATGAATACGTATCGGGCGGGGAACCGAGGTTGAAGTGCGTGGATTTGTTTCACGCCCTGTATACACATATACGATTAGCACAACACATCACAACACAACCTCCCTCCCCCCTCTCCTCCCCGGCAACTCAAAAGCCAACCAACCCACTAACCTCCATCTCAATATCCAACACAACAATCTTGCCCTCGCCGCGCTTCTCCTCAATCATCCTCCGACTCGTGCCATAGCGATTCCCGCCAAACTGCGCATGCTCGACGAAATCGCCGCGCGCAATCATCGCCTCGAACTCCTCCATCGTCACAAAGTAATAATCGACATCGCGCGTCTCGCCCGGGCGCGGCGCGCGCGTCGTGTGCGAGATGGACGTGGTGAAGAGGGAGGGGTGCTGGCTCAGGAGCCGCGAATAGAGGGTTCCCTTTCCGACGCCGGAGGGTCCGCTGATGATGATGGGGTTGGTGGTGGGGGGGATGGCTGGGTGAGGAGTGTTAGTGTGTGTCCCTGTTCTTTTTTTTGCGGGGGGGAGGGGGAGGGGGTTCAATGGAGATGAAAGAAGAACAACATACGAGACATAATGCCACCGATACTATTCAAATTCAACCCAATACTCGTGCTAAAAGGTAACGAAGAATTCCTAGGAGGGAGGGAAGAAGTGAGAGGGAAGCTGTCCACTCTGTTGACTTTGCGCAAGATACTCAGTGTAGACGAATGTCGCAGGAGTTGCGGTGACAGATAACACATATGTGTGTGAGAGAAGAAGATTAAAGTGATGCTGGAGTAATTGGTGCGTGCTGGTCGTTCGATAAAGCTGGGGGAAACCCCTTATCGATGTTAGCGCTGGAGGGGACTTTTTAGCCTGTCATCTGTCATCTGTCATCTAGCTGGCTGCTGCTGCCGTTCTGGGGTGGACCGCTTGAGGGGCAACAACCCCCATATCTAGCTAGCATGGCTGCTCTTTTAGTCCGCCTCCTTAATCCGCCCATTCAATGGATTATACCTATGGATTATGGATTCAAATGTTGAGTTAAACGCCTCATAGATCAGGTCATGGTCGCAAGATATCACTGGCCCCAAGAGTTAAAAGATCGAATTATTTACTATGGAAATGAATTCTCTGGATATTAAAGAAAACGGCTAATTAAGCAAAGGGGAAATGTAGAGATATTCAGTTTAAAAAAGCCCAGCTCCACGAGAGCAGTCCATTAAAATCTCCTCTAACCTGCTCTCAAGAAAATGTCGCTTTTGGCAAATACAATCTCGCCATCAAAAACACAACCAACCATCCAAACTCACCCCCAGCCTCAACATCACCAGCAACCAACCATCATTTATATCCCATAATTTGCCTTAATAGCCGTTCATGGTCATTCTTTGGGAGTTTCTGCTCAGTTCTCTATCAGCTGCTGGACTGATTGGTCTGCTACCAGAATGTCCTGCAGAGCTACTTTCTTTCAGAGCCAACAATTGCTTGGCACGGAAGGTTTCATAGTGGATTTGGGAGGTGGTTTCGATGAGATCTTGAAGATGGGTTCGGGTGAGAAAGTTTCGAAGGTAGACAAATTCGCAGTGGTTCTCATCTTCAACATTGATAACACCCCATCTGTTTTGACGTCCTCGAACTGGTTTGCCCCCAACAATGATATCCTTCTCAGATCCAACAACAGCAAATGGAATAATGTCCTGATATTGTTAGCTTATTTCAAACCAAGATATCGTAAGGCTTACCTTGATTTGTGCGTTCAACGCTCTCTCTTCCTCATCAAACTCATCGTTCTCGTATGGGAACATCTTCAAGTTGTGGAAAGCAAACTCCTCCTTTATACGCTCCTTGAATGCGGCACGTTCCTCCAAGGTCAAAGAATCTGACTTGGCGATAACTGGTACGACATTGACAACATCTGAAAGCTTCTTCAACACGACGATATCAATTGGCTTCAAGGCATGGCCAGAAGGTTGAATGAAGAACAAACAACAATGAATACGGGTATCTAGAATATATCTTTCTCTCTGAGCTGTAAGTTCCTTTCGGAGGTATGCAGAGTGTTGGTCCTTGATGTATTTGACGATTGGATCCCAGCATCGATCGTTATTGACTTGATCCCCGTAACCTGGGGTATCAACAATATTAAGTCGCAACTTCACGCCATTCTCCTCGATGATGTGCGACACAGTTTGGATTTCCGTGGTAGAGCGGACAGGCTCATCGGGGGTGAGTCTTCCTTTGGAATCGATCAAGTGTGAGGCGAAGATGGTGTTGATGAGGGTGGATTTTCCGAGACCAGTTTGTCCTACGAGATGATCCTATTAGAAACTTCCCAAATAATTCATCAATAAGATATCAACGTGAACTCACCGACGCAAATGACGTTGAACTGGAAACCGCGTTTCAAGAGCTTGCGCTCAATCTGTGATGTGATGCTATCGAAACCCACATGGCTCTTTGGGAATACGGAAGGTTGAGGAGCGTGTCTATCAGTTATTGTCGACATTTTGGAAAGCGTGTATTAATTTCTGATTCTTTGCAAACGAGAGGATAATCTTGGAGTTGAATTGAATAGAAGGAGAGCGACAAACGTATCACTTTCGAAGGTAGTTGTAATTCAAAAGCCGTTGATAAGAGAACCAAAGTTAAGGAAGGAAGTTGGGTCTCCAGATTAATTAGCGTATGTTACTTCAGGGGAAAGTTATTCTGGATCATTTCAAGCTAATCCTTAAGTGTCCTAGCTTGTCTGGGAACGGAATGAATTTTAGCTAAGCAAGGCTCATGATCAATAGCGACAGTGAGGTCCTCGAGCAATAATCCTTCATCCAATCAACATGGCGTCAGTTCACGCTACTACCTCATCGATCCTGTCGTCTTTCCTTCCACGATTGGCACCTGCAGCAGTCACTTTCGCAACAAGATCAACAACTTTATACTCTCGACAATTGTCCCATCCTCTCCTTCCAGTCCTCGCTATTCCATCCGCGATACATCTTAATATCCCTGGGTTTCTCGAGGGATTATGGGAGGGAATATTGAAGGCTGTACCGAAGAAGAAGACTTCACATATGAAGAAGAGACATAGGCAAATGGCCGGCAAAGGATTAAAGGATGTTACGAACCTGAATAGATGTTCTGCTTGTGGTCACATTAAGAGAGCACATTTATTGTGTCCTTACTGTGTTGCGGGTAAGGATCTTCTACATGGGATATCACGGGGCGCCTGTTAACCAAATACAGAGATCAAGACTTTGTTCAAGACCAATGCACATGAGGCAAATGCAGCTGCAAAAGAAGGCAGGGCAGAGGAGGCAGCTGTGCAGAAAGCAAGGACAGAAGCAGGAAAGATGAGATCTGCAGGGCTGTTGGAAATTAAGAAGCCAAAACTGGAGGAGTTGCAAACTAAGCGGGCGGAGAGGGCAGCGAAGAATGCAGCAAGAGAGGATATCTGAGGAGGAGAATCCTAGGCAGATTGTTGGCAACAGAAGAATCGATCAGACTATGAGAGAGGATCCGGTGATCAGAGAGGGGAAATAGAAGGACATAGGAGCAGTGAGGGGTTATGATGATCATGATCATGTATGGCACAAGTAAAGGCGTTTGGGATATGGAGAGGAGATCCTGGACAGAGCAGAGATATATTCCCACTGAGGCTGGTACAATGATAGAATTGTACCATCGAAATAAGCAATTCCACCATACTCATCACAGCTGCCCAAAGGTTGATTTCGAATATGATGTGGAGCTGTGAATTCTCAAGTTGATTTTATATTTGAGGTCATGACATTTTCTTCAACCCCGCCAAAGCTCCTGGAGCTTCAGCTGCACCAAATATAATTCTTTCATCAACAACCATATACCCAAATACTGAAATGAACCGGTGAAAATGGTTTGTCAACCTTTTAATATCTTATTCATGCGCTAACATCCTCAAGTCGAAACAATACCTCACAGCATACACGATCGATGATGGTAAGTCACCTCCATCAAGCTTCCCCTTCTTCCCCTTCTTCCCCTCCTGCGCAAAATCTCATCCTTTCTTCAATGGCAAGCCTTCGACCCTAACAATATACTAACATAAACACAGCCCACAAAACTGACATCTTCTCCCTCGCCGTAACCTCCACCTCCGTCCTCTCCGCCTCTGGCACATCCACCCTCAAAATCCACAGCACACTCACCACACCCCCCTCCCTAACGCAATCTCTCCCCGCCCACAAAGTCGGCTGCCACCACATCTGCACCTCAAAATCCGGTTCTGTAGCTGCGTCCGCGGGATTTGATGGTACTGTTAGTATTTGGACTGCCAACTGGGACTCCAGAAATGACGATGGATCACCGGAATGGTCGCATCATGGCCATGTCCTTGATGGTAATAAAGCTGGAGAGGCTTGGGCATTGGCGTTGAGTGCAGATGGACAGTTCTTAGCGAGTACGACTATCGATGGGAAGATTGTGGTGTGGGACTTGCTACAATCCGCTGAAGAGAATGCTGGAAAGAAGGGTGTGGGCAAGAAATTCCGCGAGTATGAGACGAAGGGTAGTTTTGGGCTGTGTGTGGATATTAGTGCGGATGCAAGGTTTACGGCTAGTGGACATGAGAACGGAGGCGTTTATGTTTTTAATAATGATACGGGGAGGATGGTGCATAGTTTACCTGGTGAGTTCTCGGTCGAGAGAGAACAAGGTCAAATGGGGGGGTGAGATATAAAACTAACAGTAACAGGTCTCATCCAACCAGTCCGCACCCTCTCCTTCTCCCCCCTCTCCACCTTTCTTGCTGCCGCTGGCGACTCAGCAATCATAGCCCTTTACTCTGTTGCCCACGGTGAACAGGTTGCTAATATGACCGGCCACACTGCATTCATTTTCAGCATCGACTGGAGTTTCACAGGCGAATATTTGGCAAGTTGTGGATGGGATGGAAAGGTAAAGGTGTGGAGTGTGGAAGGTAGAAATTGTGTGGCCACGCATAGTGAGACGGATAAGGCTCTTTGGACTGTGAAGTGGCTGCCGAAGGTGCAGGGGAAGAGCGAGTCATTTGTTACGGCGGGGGCAAATGGGAGTTTAACTTTCTATAGGGAGGCTACAGGAGGTTGATTTGTTGGTGATGGAGGGGAAAGCGTTGAGGAGTGAATGAGGAGCTTTGCTTGCGCTGGTGAGTTTGGGGAGCAGAGATTAAATGTAAGACGAGCTATGAGGACGAGCATGGCATCATAGCCCTCGAGGCATAAACAAAAGTTCTAATAGATACTCACAGATATGGCTCAAAGTATACTTGCATACTAAATAGCCATATCACAAATATTGCATTCATATGAGAACACCGCAAGTTGCGGTGCCACTTCCATGTTGCTGTCTACCAACTGAGAGCTCCCCCTATTCTTATTTTTATCTTCTCATCTTCGTCCTTATCCTCATCCTCATCCTCATCCTTCTTTCCATCCCAACTTCACATCAAACATTCGATGATAAAAGAAAACTCCAATTTGCAGTCTAGATGATTAGGTTCCCAAGTTACTTTACTAGAAGTTTTCCTTGGTTATTTTATTTATCTTTTCTCTTTGGAATATTTCGTCATCAAGTATCAGCGGCTGATATCTATATCCATAGTCTTAGTACTCGAGTAGTATGCAGCATAGTGGGTGTAAGTTAGTTAGTTGTAACATCTCATCTACGAGTCGAGTCGAGTGGTCTTGATTCGTATATTGATTGATTATTGATTGATTATTGATACCAATCGTTAGTTGGTTTGGTTGGTTAGCTAGTTAGTTGGTTAGTTACAGTAGTGGTTGTTGTTACGTTGGAAGACTCCTGCATTTTGAAATATGTGGAGGGTGGAGGTGGGTGGGCTGGAGTGGGCTGGGGAATGAATCGATGGGGGGGGGGGGGTGATGTGTATTGTTTTATATTGTTGTGTGTATTTTAAGGGCTGGCGAGGTTTCGGTGAATCAACAGTGTTGAATGTTGAATGTTGAATGTTGATGTGGGATTTTGGGGTTTGGGGTTTGATTTGGAGAGGGGGGTTGGATGGGTGGATGATGGGGATGGAGATGGTAGGGTGATGAAATAGGTGAAGATGGATAGGCCGATAGGAATTGGATATAAGTATAGCTAAGTGCAGATGTATATATATGTATGCATTCACTATCCCCCCCTTCTCATCCTCGATCTTCTTATTTGCCCAGTACAGAAGGAAGAATCAGATAGGAAGGTTGGTACGAGGGAAAGAGGAAAGAGAGGTAGGAAGGACATGGAGATGGAGCCTCCGGAGGATATAGATATAAAAGGGGGTATAAATTTCGAAGCGAGAAACAGGGAGGGGGGAAAGGCGGGGTGTTGAAGCTGCTGTGTGATACCAGTACCACCCAACCACATCCACGATAAAACCCGCAAGAAAGGTTATGCGCAGCAGTATATCTATCATCCATATATCTATCTATCGCACATGATACGTACGATTCAACATGATGTGCCATCCATCTTCGCATCTCCGAAGACTCAAACGCATGACAGCAAGGTTTTGAGATCCTAGGTAGTGAGTGCAAGTGCAATACGACACTGCTGTTGAAGTTTTTCGATTTAATTCTTCTCAACCAAAAAAAAAAGAAGATAAAAAATTATTTCCTTCGATTGAACGGCAAGACAAACAAACTACCCTATCCTGGTATCTCTCTCTGTAATAACAAGCGTAACATTTTCATCATCTGACTTCTTGTAGCCCAAATCTTCTCTTCGACTCATCCCATCTCATCTCATCTCATTTCATTTCATACTGCGCGAGTCCTGCCCGCCTTCACATGCATAGAACCTCTCTTCTTTCTTCCCTCATCTCCCCTCTAAAACAAGACGGCACCAACTAATCCAACCCCAACGAAGCCCAAAAGTCCCGGAACGACCAGAGCTTCAGCACCACTTGCTCCCGCACTTTTACTCGCTCTAGCAGCGCTTCCAGTAGCTTTTGCTCCGCTTGAACTTGAACTTGAACTTGCGGTTGCGGTTGCGGTACCGGAGCTGGATGCTGTGCCTGTTTTTGTGGTGGAGGCCGAGGCCGAGGCCGATGGGGATGAGGATGTTATTGCTGTTAGTTTTGATTAGCATTTTCATCTTCTACCCACCTCAAGCTCTTCGTTTCCCATCTTGTATCCACTCCACTCCATTCCATTTGAGACCTCAGACCTCAGACCTCAAGCCCGCGCCAACCTCGCAGTGATCCATCCATCCATCCACGCCATCTCCGTCCCCTTCCCCCTCCCTGCTCTCCTCCCCAAAAAACAACAACAAAAAAGAATCCCCAAACTCACATATATTAACCCCCGCACCCTCAAGACAAGCCGCCTGATAAGCGCTCACAGCCTCCTTATAGTCATGACCATACGCATCCCCACGACATTTCTCCGTGATATTTCCCGCGACGGCATCTTCCAGAGTAGTGCCACAGAGACTTTTTAAATCAGAGGGGTGGGCTTGTTCGTTGATGGCTGCGAGGAGACAGGCAGGTGGGGTTGCCGATACGCATGGGAGTTTGGAGAGGGAGAGGAAGAGGAAGAGGAGGGGCGTGAGGAGCGTGGATGAGGCTGGGGTGTACATTTTTTCGGTCGTGGACGAGGTTGGATGGGTGATTTGGGGATTTGGGGAAGATTGGAATGAGAGGGAGGGAGCTTAACGATAGGAATCTCGTGAGGTTATTTGACGTGGAGTGAATGTGTATTCTCGTGCGCTGAGTATGCAAAGAAAGGACAGCGTCAATGAACGCAAAAATGGTTAAAATTCTCAGGATTGAGGGCTTAGGAGGTAAAAAGTAGAAAACAGAAATTAGAAGTTTGTCATTTCTCAACTTCGTAAAAGAAATGAAGCTCTGTGATTAAGCGTGGCTTGATGGGGGGGGCTTAGCTTATACTTGGCGGGGAAAGTAAGGTTACGCTAATCTTAGAAGTTGGGGTTTAGCGTCATGTCATGTATATCATAAGCTATAATTAAGCTATAGAATTTTAGACAAAATTATAAAATTCAAGATTTAGGTGAGTAGGATATTTAAATCTTGGTTAAATCATAGTTCAATTGGATCTAGAGATAAAATAATAAGAATTTCAAGTTTCATATTTGAATTAACCTTAAAATTTAGTACAGTCACCTTAAGGTTAACCAACCTTAATTAATTGGGGATTAGAGACTGAAGGAGAAAGGGTTACCGATACCGTACGAACATCTCAAAGTCGAGTCTTCTTCTGTCAATGAATTGATAATAAGAAAGCAATAAGGAATAAAAAGTATCTGATTGAAAAGAATCTAGGTTCATCGCTCGTCCATTCATCTATACCCCGAGTAAAGACCTTGGCATGGCACCTGCATGGCTGTTAGACTCAAGCAACGAATATAAATGCTAGGAAAAGAAAAAAACCCACCAGAAATACCACCAAACATACCCAATCCCTGCACAGCAGCTTCTGGAAAAGCAGCTTGTCCGCATAGACAGCTGCAAGAGCATGTTCCATTGGCACTATTGGTTCCTGTACCAGAAGCAACTGTTGCAACTGCAGCGGCTGCCGAAGTAACGGCGTTTGAAGCAGCTCCTTCGGACGCTGCGTTTGGAAGAGTTCCGCCTTGGATAGCACTCGTGGTTCCGGTACTATTTTGTGCCACCGCCATAGCTTTGAACATAGCTTGAGTTTTCTCGGCAGTAGGATTGATGCTGAAGACCATTCCCAAACCACAATGATGAGTTTGACGACAGTAAAACCCTGTAGTATCAATTAGTATATTTATGAACGAATATTATGAACAAATATTATGAAATGTACTAACATTGAGGACCATCAGTCAACAGTTGTATGGCCATTGCTGGGGCGGGGGTGATGGTATTGTTCACGTTGGGTAAAAACCCGGTATCCATTCCAGTGGCCAGTTTTTCACATGGGGTTGCGAAAGTGGATTGTGTGAGGCTATGGTTTTGAGATTCGAAGTTGAAGACCACCATATCACCTACGGCTGCAGACACCGTTTCGGGGGTATAGACAAGACCAGAAGCACCCCCAACTGTGACAGTGTGTGTTGCTGCGACTGCCGCGGCTACTGTTGCAGCTGATGCTTGACTAACAGTTTTGGTTTCGGTTACTATCTTAGTAGCAGCTCCACCTCCATTGTTTGTCCAGATAATAATAACATCCTCGTTCTTGGCTTGTACAATTGTGATGTCCCTCTCTCTGGCAACAAGCTCCGATGATCTCTCAGTAAATTCTGCTGTAACTACTCCTCTTCCAATAAAATCATGTTGAACATTACCGGCCAAAGCCGATGATGCTATGCACAATGAGGCGATGATCAAAGATCTCATGATGAATATATTAGGATATAAGGGCTGCAAGTTGTATAAGTGCAATATAAATATGAATGAATGGCATGTAAACCGCGCTGCGGAGGAAATTTAAACTATCAAAGCTTTCGTGGCTGGTGTAATGATCGTGAGTTGAGTTGAGTAGTAAAATACTAGGTAGCCAGTTGGTAATGGCCTAGCCGTGAAAAGAATTAACAGAAAAAAAGTAGAGAAGGGTGAATGAAAGTCTTCACAAGTTTATGAATAATAGAAAGAGAGAAAGGAATGCAATAGGTCCCGGGGAGATTCTGGTATTAATCCAACCATGAGAAGTGCAATAAATACTTGCGTTGAATGAAAAAAGGAAAAGCACTTGCTTCAAACACCCCTGGTCGAAACGATTCGATGAACGGAAGGGAAAAGCCTCCAGGATTTAATGTACCACTCGGAGACCTACATGTTCGAGTAAGAGTCACTTGAACTGCTACCAGATAATGAAAGATACTCGCAGGAGGATTAATCCAAGGTCGTATGCCAAAAGTTCCAGCATTTTAGAACCGAGCTCTAGATGAAGATATGATGAAAACCCCTCATCATCAACGCCAACGAAGCCAAGCCCAAACGTGAGATGATCTTAGATTATTCATCCCTGTATTTTAACGCTGGAGGTCGCTGCCCAGGCTATAATATGGCCTATATTGAAGCCCAATATTTACCCCATAGGGATACTTTACCCCGACCCAGCCCTAACATTTAGTGTTTGGGAACCTCCTGTGGCGCGTACCAAATTCGTCTCATATTTGGATAATCGAGATGACAGGTCCGTATCAAACTGAAGTTCACTGTACCACATCCATCTCATCATAAGCATCATAACCGTCTCTTTGGAGAATAAAAATCTGTGAATATAACTGTAAAAGAACTTCGGTCATTGCGCGATTACGTAGTACGAGGGGACCTATATGTCAATCATGAAACCATATAATACATGTACTGCATACCTCCTGTAGTTTAAGGTACCGTGGGATCATCTTTATGCCCTTTTGACATCTGCCACAACGGCACGGTATAGCACAGCGCAGACTCCGTACTAATATCAAACCTTGAAGCTCCGGTTTGGGTAACATCAGATGGTTTTGCAAACTATCTTTGTCATAGATAGTAGCGATACCGACGATTATTCCCCCATAAAGAGTTGATCCTATACCTTGGTGCTTGTTAGGTACCCTTACTTGGTCCTTGTTTCTGCTGTTGACCTTCATATAGTCCAGTATAATACCCAGCATAGTACCAAGACATCAATAGATTCTTAAGACTTTCATCATGAACTGTATGAGAACCCCACGTCAGCTTGAACCTTACGTATATCATAACGGCGTCTGCACGTCTCACCTTGGCCAATTAACTGTGGTGGCAGTGTTGGAGTACTTGAAGATGGGGGGTGAGATTCAGTCGCTTTCCCTGTGGGTTGTGCATCAACCTAAAGAGTGGTAAAATTTAGTCAAACAGACAGATATCAGTGTATAGTTTTCAATGCTTACTTTGGGATCGGACTTCGTTGGAGTATGATCATCTGTCTCCTCAAACTCGCTTTGCTCGGTGACCTCAATATTTTCCTGAAGAGGTTCCTCAAAAACTTCTCCGATATCCTCGTCCATTGCTCCTTCACTGCGAGAGGTTAGTGCTGACAAGATAATATAGGGAAGTGATGATTTACAATCCATTATCTTGGTGCTCAAACTCGTTCAACACATCCTCAACCCTTTCTCCTCGAGCGTGAATACTATGGTATCGCTGTTTTTTTGTTAGCCAAAGATCCTTATCGGAATCGAATGCTTTACCTCATATTCTTGTAGAGCTTCATTCCACGAATTGACGAGTGTAGAATCGTCCCATAGCTCAGCATGCATGGCATTGTTCTGTGGCGCCATTTTGCGATATGCAGTTGATGAACGAGGTTGCAGGGTGAAGGAAATATGGGAGTGTGTTGGTGGAAGATATCGATAGCAAAGGCAGCAGAAACGTACAAGATACTTTTTTATACCAAAATTTCATCTCCCTTCAAACTCCACAAATCTTCATTTTCTAATGTAGGTAGTCCTCAATCATTTCTACATTGGGATATCTCTCAAGTACGAGGCCCAAGATTGAACAATGCTACAGAAACGTGATTAGCACGTGACTGTATCGAGATCTATTCGCATCGCCTTTGCTTCTAGCATCAGATTCCATATTATTCCATCATATACGAAGTTAGCTCAAGCCGCAGAAGCCAGTAGGAGTTATGGTGCTTGCATCCAAACCGATACAACCCCCAACATACAGACAACAACTAAGTAAGTCACAGCGGAACCAACCACCTCGGACAGGACATGCCCTCTTCATCAAACTTCTCCCCGTCTTCCTGTCCACCACTCCCCTTTCCCTCCACATCCATCCGTATAATATTGTCAAGGTAAACTTGCAAATAAATATACATACGCTTGCAAATCTTCTACGCGCAATTCGCACAACCCCAGTCGATCGATACAAAGCCAAACAACACCCAATTGAACAAAAAAAGCACATAGGACCATGAAGGAAGGAGCACGCGCGGAGTAAAATCTTTTCCTACTAGATATCTTTTGAGTGTGAAATCATATTATTAAGCACAAGAGCCTCCAATTTCGTTCCTCAATTCCAAATACCAAATTTTTGTCTTCTCACCATTACCCAACCCATTTGCCCAGCTCATCCCGAATCCCGAATCCCATATCTCAAATCCCATATCCCATGTTCAAATGTACGCACTAAAATCCACCTCGCTCCCCAAATCCCCCTTGCCATTCCTGTTCCCCTTGCCACCAGTACCTCCACCTCTATTCGACAGCGGACTCCCAGCACCCCCAAACAATGACGCAAGCGTCATAGAGCTTCCCTCCCCATGCCTCCCAATCTTCGCCTTGGTACTACTAATCCTCTTATTCTCCCTCGCATCCACACTAATTGGTCTTCTGTCCGCCCCCATCACCATTCGAGCATTGGGTCCGACGATTAAATTGCCCATGGTGGGACTTTCTTCTCTTGCTTCCCGCGCCTCTCTTTCTCTTTCTTTTTGTTTAGGATCGATTTCGGTGGAGCGCCGGGGATTGGGATATTGAGATGAGGGTTGAGTGCCGCCGGGTGCCCCAGGATCCAGGGAGTATGAGTTAGGAAGGAAGGGAGGGAAGGAGGAAATGCCGAGGGTGCTACCCCTTCCTATCTTACCCGCACCTCTGGTTGTGAGACGTTGTGGGGTCTGTGGGATGCTCGTCTCCGTTCCATGACGAATAAAATTAGGTTGCGAATCCACATCTGTACTTTCATCTATACTTTCCCAACTTCCGGCGCTGAATTCACTGTGGGGAATATCGCTTCTTGCCTCTATGTTTTCTTGTCCTACTTCTCTTTCCCGCTGTCTTCGGTCCCTCTCGAAGAGCTGTGTGTGGCGACTTTGGCTTTGTGATATATCTCCTTGGGATTGTGGGTGGCCCTGGATAATCTGCAATTCTTGCATGCTGGGGGAAATGCTATCGAAGCGACTTTGCATACTCATCATACTATCACTACCCTTGAGTCGCGATTTGCTAAACGTAGCTTGGATGTAAGAGCGTAATTGACGTGTTCCCTCCTTGGCGCTGGAGTAACCATTGGGGTATGCTATTCCCAATGAGTCATTGTTGATCCCTGTACCCGCAGCCATGATTTCATCGCCGACATGTACTTCCTCTGGAACAGTAGGAGAATCTGCATAGCCTCTCCTTGCTTTTCGACGTACGGAAGACATTCCCCCACCGCTAAAAAATGGAGAGACACCGCCGCGTCGAGAGACGGGCCGTGTATTGGTGCTACTATATGACATCCTACTATTGCCTCCAGTTTCCTGTTCCCAAATCGGCGCTGTTGACAGGGGGCTTTGGGGTACTGTCTTTATACTCAAAATTCCCTTTCCTCCACCTGGCGAAACAGTTGCTTGTCCAAATTTCAGGAGATCGGTAGGGGCAGTTGAGTATGCACTAGTTGCACTCCGATGTTTATCACCATCTGTATCAATTGTATTGACAGTCTTCCAAGTGCGAGAATTGCGAGCAAGGCTCAGTTGTTGACCATGGCCTATAATTCCCCGATTAGCTGGCGCATTAAGAGCATCATATGAGGATATTGATTCTCGAGCTCCATGTCCAAGTCCGCTCATCATCTTATCAACATCGTCTCCTAGTGCGAAGTTTAAGTTTCGAGTTGTCGATTTTCGATGAACTCGCTTTTTATCAGTATTCTGGCCCGATTGATTTTGTCGTAGTGCGAGAGGCGCCCGTGCGGCCCTGTTCCAGTCCCCCGAGAGCACAGAGAAATTATCCAGGGGAGAGGATGAAAAGTTACTGTCCGTTAGGTTCAATATTGTACCATCTGAAGGGTCGGTACCAAGTTGACTCATATCGCTATTCCTCAGCCTTGGGTCATTGCTGATAACATATTGCGACTTCCTCGTGTGTCCTTTCCTTGAATAGTTCGAATAATTTCGTTGTAGCATATTACTACTTTCTGTTGTCCAACTATCCAAACTATAACCAGTCTCTTGAGTATTCCTCCAAGTAGTCCTATTAGGAGGTTTGTTCAGAGCATTTTCCGAGTATGCACGCGTCCAGTTTGGTGAAGCTTGAGATTCGTGGAACTTGGATTTCGGAGCCAAAGTTTGGGAACGTCTGATTGATTTCCGGTTCTCATGAACCACAATATTGGGCGTGGTTGACATGCGTATGCCGGAACTAGCATCGACGGAGAAGCCAGAGGTGTCGAGTTGAAGTGGTATGATCTTTTTGGTGGAGAATGTCCGTTCTAAGCTAGAGATGCTTCTCATGGGACCTGAAATATCTTCTTTAAAGGGACCGCGTGAACGCAAAGAGGAATCAGAGCCATGTTTCCGATAATAAAACAAACAGAGCACAAGTGCTATAAAGACGATTAGTACTGGAACCACAACTGCTACTATCACTCCTTTGCTCAATTTTTGGCTTGTCAAAGGACTGACACCAGATGCTGCAGATGTACCCGATGCTGATGGAGTCGAGCCAGATGATTCAGTAGACGATGCACCACCCGAAAAACCAATGGCTAAGTTGAAAGATTCTGAGTTCGAGCGCTTTGATGTCTTAGAGGTTGCTGTGAGGGTGATATTTATATTGGAGGGCGTGGCAGAGCTAGGAACCTTCCCCGATATCACAAAACCGTGAGAATCAAAGTATATCCAATTTGTTGGTGGAGATATCTGTGCCGTTAATGTGGTGTCACGGGCGTTTTCAATGTAGGCGCCGAGGTTAAAGGAGAATTTCGAACCAATGGTTGCGTTCACATCTTTGATCGGACCAACGAATAATGCCATAGCTATCTTGACGAGTACCACAGTGTTGACGATATCTCCATATATATCCACTGCTTGAACCGAGACGTTATACGAAATGGCATCGGATGGCGGGGTGCCTGTCAGGCCAAGAGTAGTGTTATCAAATTCAAGCCATGCGGGTGTTTGGGCAGTAACTGAAACTATGTTTGAAGAACTGGCGGCCTGTCCGTCGAGTTGAAGGCTATTCTGTAGGCCTGTGTAGTTGAGCTCTACCCCTGGCGTAGCGTTGGCAACCAAATTTACTGTATCAAATGCTAAAAGGTGTACCCCAACCCTAATGTTGAAAGGAATAGATACTCCAGAGTATCCAGATATGTCGGAAGCGATAAGCTGAACTCCAAAAGTTTGCGGTGGTTGTATGAGGGAGGCATACTCTGGCGTTTCACCGCTGAAAGTAAGGCTACTCTCATCGAATAGAACCCAGGAAGGTAGAGGGGTATCATCGACTGTCAAAGCATAGTATTTAAGATCTATTCCCCCACTGCTAGAGAATGTTGCCGGGTCGAAGCTGACCTTGAAGGGCGACGAAGGGTGGTATAACAAGGTCGAAGGCGCTGAAAAGGGCCCTTTCGAAGCAAGTTGTGATTGCGCCGGTATGCTAATTGTCGGTGGCGAGTTTTTGGACACCACAAGAGTAGTATTCGACGTCACGGAGCCCGACGAGTCATTTGCAATCACCCCGAAAGTGATTTCTGTCAATGCTCCACTGCCAACATCACTACTAGATGGTATACCGGATAATGTTCGAGAATTGCTGTCGATGGAGAGCCAATGAGGCGAGTCCGATAAACTGTAGCTGAGAGGTGATGTTGAAGTAAATGTTGATTGAGGAAATGTATATGAGTATGGTATTGACACGCGCGCAATAGGTGGAAATTGGGAATTAATTGGATATGATATTGTTGGTATAGCATCAGCGACTGCTCCAAAGATGGCAATAGCAGACAGAGTAGTCCTCAGTGCCATATCCAGAGAGTCTTATAGACTAGATTTCCAACAAGTCCTGATGAAGATACTACTTGCATACAGAATGAGAGATTATACCTGTCAACAAAATCTTTAGATGAAAACGACGACTGTTAGATTCGACATAGAAAAGCCAGATATCATGGGCTTGCCATCACCAGGTATTCTAAAGGCGCAGTAGAGGGAGGTCCACCTATCAATATCACCTTACCTGAAGTTTGAAAACTATCGTGATGTAAGGGATAAGACAGTATCATACCCCGGCCTTACCAGACAATCGAGATATGAACGGAGGTTGACATGCTTGATTTGAGGCTATACATGGTCAATGGAATTTGACCAGCCCCGCCACACCGAGCGACATCTCGTGGCAATTTTGTGAAAGTAGCAAAACTCCCCAGTAAGTCATTCCAATTACCATTCATAAATACTTTCTAAGATGAATTTCTTTCAAGATAACTACTCGTAGTAATTTGTGGTGTTCTGAAGGTAACCGAGGGGGTTGAAAAGGTTGTTAGGAATTCGAAGATGTGCCTAAATCCTCGAACTTCCCATTATGTGCAGTTTCTGTAAAATCCTGCATCATTATCAATGGCCTGAGCATTCCTTGCCGGGTATATTCAATGTTGCAGGCCAGGGAGACACCCTTTAGTTCAAATTGGTCGTATGAAAATGAATTGTCACAGGGAGAGCAGATGAAGGGATGAAGGGATGAAATAGCTTAAAATAGGGCGGTGAACGACATTAAGCGAGATGCCTTACATAATCTGGCATAATTCCTGGTGGGATGGTGGGGCAGCAAATGCCAGCGACAACAATGTCAAACTATACTCAAAATTTTCCCAATTCTCAAAATGACTTCCAGGTCACCCTCCCCTGAGTTCTCTCCCTTAACCATAGGAGTCGATCTTGCTCCTCTCCCCACCTATAAAGCCGCAATAACCAGCACCGTCGATTTTTCCGGTCTCCTCGAACCCCCGCTAAAGCTACACGAAGATCTCTCCAAAGGATGTGGTGGGCAACTTTGGCCTGCGGGTATGGTGCTTGCGCAGCATATGCTACGGTATCATAGGGAAACTCTGAGGGATGCTAGAATGTATGTTTTATTTTCCTACTTCATGATTGAGATTGGAGAACTAATGGGAGTTCTAGACTTGAACTGGGTGCTGGAGGTGGTTTGGTGGGATTGGCTGTGGCTCTTGCATGTGATCTTCAACGTCCATTGTTACTGTCGGATATGGAAGTTATGTTTGAACTTATGAAGAGAAACATTTCTCTTAATGAAATCGAGTCAAAAGTCGAGCCACTTATCTTAAATTGGCAAGTCAGCAAACGTGACGCCCATGTTCATTTTCTAACCAAATTTCAGGGGCGAACCATTGCCGGATTTAGTAGTGAAAGAGAAACCAGATGTTATTCTAGCAGCTGATTGCGTCTATTTTGAGCCAGCCTTTCCATTACTTCTTCAGACTCTGGAAGAGCTTTTAGAGTTGTCAAAGGATGCGGTTATTTATTTCTGTTTTAAGAAACGAAGGAGAGCAGATATGCAGTTCATGAAGAATGCAAAGAAGAAGTTCTTAGTTGAAGAGATTGAAGATCGGGACAGGGAGACTTTCACTAGGGAAGGACTGTTCTTGTATACATTCAAGCGAAAATCATGATACCCAAAATTTGTAAGATGAGGCGTATGTTCAAAGTGGTTAAAACGTTTGCTCTAATGTCTATATCCAGTCTAGCGTTTCAGTCAAGGACTTCTGTATTTACTCTTCGCTAGCGCCCATATTCACACCCAACAAGAAAGCTGGTTCATCAACTTTATGATGTTCGTAGCTCAATACCCCCACGGCTCCAGGCTCAAGCATCATGGGTAATGCCCTCCCAAGCTCAAATCCAATCCAGCGTTTCGCAAAAGCTCTCAAAATATGACCATGTGCGATCAAAACGACATCCACGCCCTTCTCCCCATGCATGTATGGTCCCTGAATCTCGCGAATCTTCGCAATAACGGCGTCTAGCCGATCTGACACCTCGGCAGCCGTTTCCCCATCCTCACAGCCATCAAGCCAGATGTTCCATGGCCTCTCATTATCCAAACCCTTTTCCTTTCTAGCAGCTCGGATCTGAGCAGTGAGCAGCCCCTCATACGCACCGTACTCCCACTCTCGTATATCTTCTGTAATCTCCCTCTTATCCTCAAGCGCCTTCTGTGTGTTTTCATCGAACAGAATCTCGAATGTGCGGCGAGCCCTCGTTCGTGGACTTATGAATAGATGGGCGAGTTTCGAGGGGTCGATGATTTTACCTGGCCCAACTACAACACCGGCGGATGAAGAAACTTGCTTTTCTCCATGGGGAGTCAAGGGAATATCACTTCGGCCTGTATAGCGACCTGAAATCGTCCACTCCGTCTCGCCTGATACATAATGAAATTAGACATTTGATTTGTTCAAATCTTAACAAATATTTGCACATCCTGCGCAATGTACATTTCCGGGTATATACTATCGCAGTAAGAGAGTCACAATTGACTTACCACTGACACAGAGTCAGCCTTTATTTTGTTGCCATGGGAATGAAAAGTTGAGATATAATCCATGCGTCGGCAGGTTTGAAAGCCGGGAGGATGATGATGGGATCAAGTTCTCAAAGCTGCGAGCAAAGACTTACTGTCGAATGAGGAAGACTCTTGGAGTACCGGCGTCCTTGTCTGGCATGATGAAGATACCAGTGCTTAATTGATGCCTTCAAAAATTGAATTGAAGTTGCGAGAACTTGAAGTCGATAACCCCCACCAAGAAGACTTACAGTAGTGTGCCCGATAAACTTAAGCGATAAGCCCCTCATCAAGGTTACAGTAAGGTTACTTATCGGATGGCCCGCGCAGGAATTGTCTCGTGTGTATATTTCGATTTTGAATGACGACAACGAACTATGGAATTGACAAGCAATTGGGTTTCATTGAGACTTGCTCTTCATTTTTGTCTAATCTATCATAACCTACAGTATGTACGAGTATACACATTAAATACAATGAGCCAAGTCCTCCCTTTTGTTGACGGGGCAATACCATCTACATTCATTCATTACAACCCAAACAATCGTGACACATACGCATTTATAAACTCGCAATCAAATGCAAAAGTGGTATAAGCAACTATAAACCCCCACCAACTAGAGATATGAAGAACGGTTTGCTTCCTGATCATAATTGTTGTGTTTTGCTCCTATCAGAGAACCACTTCCCTGGGCTCGGCGGTAGAAAGCTTCTGCCTCTGGTGACACTTTCGTTTATCCTGTCCTCCGAGCTATTATTCTGTTGGCGGGTAATAGCCTCAATTCTCTTTCATCCTCAGTCTCTGATGGACGTTGTGATGCTCTTCCAGTATCTTGGCTGTTCAAAAGCTGTCCAGACTCCTGCTCGATTGCACTATCTGGGTTCTCTGGAAATTGAGGCGACTCAGGTCTGGACTCGACTACATCATCAAGAATTGATTCGGATTCCTGCCCGATGAAATCTCCTTCGTCAGCCCGAAGCATTGCATCAAATATCCAATTGGGATAAACAGGTGAGTTCACGGCGTGTAGTCGGCGCTTAATAATGCGATAGATATCTCCTGTTTTGGAAGCGGTAGCCTCCAAAACTTCCTCATCAATGATCTCGTCATCGGCCGGATCCACCACCTCGGTTTCAGATTCGATAGCATTGGCTACATCTGCCAGGGAAATTTCATTACCATCAGAACTAGCTTGCAAAGCCTCACTTAAACGAGCTCGAGCTTGGAATCTGAGCCACCATCTACTTGACATAATATGATCGACAACGAATCCAGACTTCTTTGTCCGAATGAGGGCATCAGAGACCATAAGTGGGTCTTGAAGTCTCATGTAGCCCATAGTCAAGGCATTCCAAGTGGCTTGGTTTGGTTCCAAGCCCTCCTTCTCGATCATAATCTGCAATACCTTTTCAGCCGCGCGAGGTTGACGACGCTGCATGAATAAATGCAGTAATGTAGTCCAAGTATGAATACTTGGAGGCGGTGGCCGGAAACTATCGTCAGTCGAATTAGAGGAGATATCATCCGACTCGAACCCGATTTCGGTCTCATCTGAGGTAATGGGCACCTCAACAGTGTCATTGCCATCATGAGACTGATCAGCCTCAGTAGCTGGTGCTGATTGCCTCTGTTCGGAATGAGGAGCTTGCATGTCAGCAACGATTTTAAGACAATAGTGCATTGGTGTTCCGAGGTGACCTAATCCCACAAGCAAATGGTTGTAAATCTGAGCCCGCTTTAGTAGAGGGGCAACTATTGGGTTTTTCATCGATATCAAGGATTTGAAGTGATCGTAAAAGTCAAGTAAACATTCATAGTTACGAACGCTTCCAATATACGACTTCAGCATCACTATCAAAGTCACAGGATTCGGTTCCATGAGATGACGCTCAAAACCAGGCTCGTTGTTTGATAACCCGATGCCAGGAATGGGACTGACAGACAGGTCAGGATTACTTTGATCTGGCTCCACGCGAGATGGAGTTTGGTAGGTGGATGCAACTGAGATGCCATCTTCCTTGTCGGCAGACTTCTCCAGCACCGGACCTAAGAAGTTTTCCTCAAACCTAGGAATAAGTTGAGCCAATGGTTCAACGTTAAAGTTCTGCATATAGACTGGAAGCATCCGTAAGAATGATGTTGGAAGGGATTTCCTCTCGCTGGGAGGGTGTTTGAAGTATTCTTGTCTGTGAAAGAGAAATATGGAGTCCAAGATGTCTGTGACAGTATGATCATCTCGGATACCATCCTCATGCATCCAATGCGCCAGTTTACTCACAGCGGCATCATCCCTACGAACCTTGGCATCATTCAGCATTATTGAGTATGTGTATCCATCTGCCATGACTCCATTCTCAATCATCATGTCATAAATTTGCCAAGCCGTAATATGATCTCTAGCTTGGAGTGAATTTTGAATCAAAATGTTGTAGGTACAGATGCCTGGTCTTAGGCCGTGATGTAGCATGAACTCGAAAAGCTCCGTATCATTGACTTGAGCATTGGGGTCACGATATCTCCTGGTAAGAAGTACATTGCAGATTTGTGGCCATCTTTCGAGATTCAAATTGATACCTTGTCTGGTGGCCTGCTGAACGACTTTGAAAGCCAAGTCTGTCTCTCCAGACCGTGCAAATCGATAGACAAATCGTAGTAAAGTCTTGCCAGTGAGATGTTGCCCAGTACCTGCTAGTACGAAATAGAATGTTTTGAATTCTTTATTAGTCATCATTAATTGCAACAAGTACATCGAGCGCGAACTGAGCTGGAGGCCGCGAAGTTGAAGATAGCGAATACTCTCAAAAATGTGTCGAAGGTCGCTGGCAGTGAAAGAATCAAGAGCCGGTTTGCGCCCTTCCGATCCAAAATAATGAGATACTACAAAGTCAAGACAATCATTTGCAGCCCATTGAGGTGGAAGATGTGGTTCTTGATACGTCGCCAGCAGTAGCTTGAGAGTAGATTCAGGATACTGGTCCATGGATGTAAGCATAAGTTCCTGCCAAACATCAGAACGAGTCGCTGCGGGAACTCGACGCCAGACATTGGCTAAGACAGCGGCATTGTCTTGCTTAATGAATAACAACTTGATTGCCATGGGAAACTTCGAAAGAGCTACTTTTTTGTACTCCAGTTTAGGGTAATCTTTCAAAGCATCTTCATGTCGCTGATTTATAATGGCAAATTGAGAACTCCACATCTGTAGCTTCTTGATATTAGCCTCTGCGTCAATTTTTATCTTCAGATACTTGGTTTGAAGCTCTGGGAGGCCTTGTTGCTTTGCCCAAAGCTTATACTGGTCACACAATTCCTGAAAAGGTCCCTGAACGGTTGCAAGACCTTGCGCTTTTAAGCGGCGCAGATTCAAAAGCATCTTCCTTCTTATAAGCAGCGGTCCCTTGGCTCTTCGAAATTGTTCACTGGGGCGGAAAATCAACCGCTTAGGTCGCCTAAAAAGACCTGGTGCATTCAAGGACCCATTTTTGCCGCTTGGCCGTAGAACTGATTGGCCTGGTATTTTTGATCTATTCTCCCAAGACACGCGATCTACCATGGTAGGAATTGCCTTTTTTGCAGCTGCAGTTGGTTGGCATGATGAACCAGAGGCGTTGCTGGATTTTTGGGCCGGTGTACTGGTAGACGAGGAAGGAGGTGGTGATGCTGAGCCTTTCAGGCTTCCAATCTGAGGCATGGATGGAGGTGTGGGAGATGATGATTGTTGAAGTGTATGTCTTGAATAATTGCATGAGGAAAGGGCAAAAGAATCTCCGAGGCGGCTCGTCTCAATATTGCCTGGCTTAACAGCGTCTTCTGCCTGCACAGGGACATGGTGGACGACGTGTCCTGATCGCAAATGCCGTATTCCCGGTACAATTTTCATTGGTACGCGGCGTACTCCCCGTGAATCCATCGACGGGGCATTTGATTGCTCGTGGAGCGGTCTCGGTGACGAGCTTATATGTAAAGAGCCCTCCATTCCCGAATCTTGGAGAGTCGATGCAGCGGTACCTGGCTGGGCCTTCACCCGCGCATTGGACCCGAATTCTTGTGGCACATTGGAGTGGTCCTCGGGGGTTGGACTGTCTCTGCCATTTTCCTCAGCTATTCCTCCAAAATCAGACCTCGAAGAGAAGTGTCGAGTAGACCCATGGGTAAAGGAAGTGGGGGTCGTTCGCCGCTTGCTGAATCTAGTGTACTTCGTCCCGGATTGAACTGAAATATTTGTTGACGAATCCCCAAGATACTGTGGATATATGAATTCCCTCTCCCCGACTTTCGATGTTGAATGTTCGTCATCGTCATCATTCCGATTTGTCTTCCTTTTCAGATGAACTCGGGCACTTTTGGAAGGAGGCCATGGTTGAAAGAGTCTAGGCGCGAGGAACGGAAGAATTGGCAATTCCGATGGTGACCATCGTCTTGATAGAGAATTTGAAAATGGAGGCATCAGCTGCCGGCATGCATTTTCTAATCCATTGACTGGCACTTATGTTCACAGGGCATCTTCGAATTCGAGTTCATTCTAAAAATCGGAGACCACCCGGAAAAGATTTAAGGTTGATCTTAGCGGCCGGGCTGATATCGGGGCTGAGGTTGCAGGGAGCCAATCAAAATCCACATTGGAACTTCAAGATCTCCCCGGCTGTGAATTTATCTATTTTATACTGCCGTTGATCTGTATCGCTGGAACAAAACACAAACTCGAATTCAGGTGCACGCGAAATTAGTCACCTTGTATAAATCTAGGCAATGTCATCTACACATGCCACTCTAGGCGCAGCAGCAGATGATCGGAAAGCGCGACTTGCAAAGCTCAAATCTTTAAAGAGAAAGCAACCGGCCGACGAAATCGTAGCACCAGAATCGACACGATCTCCTTCACCACCCGCCTCTCCTGATGTCGCGAAACTCCACCTATCCGGACGAAACTACGATGCTGAAGCCAAAGGTCCCAAGCTTGGTTTTGAAGCCCCTCCAACATTAGCGCTCGAGAAACCTACACTTGAGCAGCAAGCTGCAGCAATCGAGGAGGAAATCCGGAAGAAAGCGGAGGAAGAGGAACAGGATGATAAGGGGGTGGATCTGTTCAAGCTACAACCCAAGAAACCTAATTGGGATCTGAAGAGGGATTTGGAAAAGAAGTTGGAGGTTCTGAATGTACGGACGGAGAATTCGATTGCACGGCTAGTGAGGGAACGAATTGAAAATGCGCAAAAGGCGGCTAAGCTGAAGGCGGGGAAGGGCTCAATAAATGCAAGTGAAGGTGGAGAGGAGGTGGGGATGGAAGGTGTAGCTCTCGTGGAAGGGGTTAAATTAAGAGAAAGGGAAGAGGAAGAGGAAGAGCGCCGGGAAAAAGAGGATGAAGATTTACAATAAGACCTATCCCGGTATATTATAATCCGATTGTACAGAGGGCGTTTATCAATGGCAGGCATATTATGAGGCGTAAGGCGTCCCAACGATTTAATATAGATACAAAAATTGGCAGACAGCCATGGGGTATTTCTCAACTATCGCAACCACTTTCAGTCATCATTCCTCATCGGCCCATATTCATTGCTTGTGTGAGTGCTAATCTCTTACTAAAAGGGCTCATGCTCCTCTCTCTTAGTGGGGGTGAAGTATGAGTCTTCCTGGACGCGAAAGACTCCCTACGCTCTTCCTTGATCCGAGGCTCATCAAATCGTCTCCTATCATTTGAACTATTTCTTCTGGCTCTCCAAGGGCTTCGACTTTCAGTTCTTCTCCCCCGCGCCTCGGGGCTTCGATTGTTGAACTTCTTTCTGGTGCTTCGACTGTTTGCTCTCTCTCTCGAATTCCTCACACTTTGTTCATCCCTGGATCTATATGAGTCTACGGAAGAGAATGAATCTCGTCTTCGCTTCTTTCCCGAGTCTCGTATATCTTGCCGAGGTGGTGGGGATGGTGATAAACTTGGACTTCTATCCTTGTGGCGACTGGAACTTGGTCTGGGTGGTGAATGTGAACGTCTCACAGACCTAGAACTGTATGCATCGGGCGCGCGCCGAGTTCCATTTGGTGAAGGCGAACGCGACATGTTTGTAGATATTGTCGAGACTGATGATACTGAAGAAGCCGAACGTCTTCGCTTGGCAGCACCCATTTCCATGTCCTCATTTTGCCTCTCGCGTTTGCGGCCTCTTTCCTTCTCCAGTTTCGCCAGCTGCTCATCAGCAATACCCTTCCTAGAATAAGCAGTCAGCACAAGTCTCTCGCCCCAATTGTAAAATGGAGCTTTTGGTATATGCGCCAATCTCGTAATGCGCCTCAAGAATGTGATGTCCCCATTGACTCGGCGAGAACCGAGGGCATACCCTTATGCTTCTAAGCCCTGTTTCGCGGGCCGTTGGGGGCATAGAAGAGAGAGGGCAAGCCAGGGGGCGTGGCTCGGAGACACATACTTCTTCAAAAGATCTTGTGGCACGTCACTTGTCAAGTTTGGAACAAGCTTGGGGTTGGATAGTTGTTGTGTTCGTGATGGTCTGGAAACGTATGGACGTTCTTGCGCGTTTGCTTTGCATTCATAACTATAATGGCGTGAAGAGCAGTCAGTCACAAGGGCCCGTGGTGATGTCAAACGGCCAACATATCTTTCTTGAGACACTTTTGGCACGTAGTTGAAGCAGATGCCCTCGAGGGTGCCCCAATCGTTGCCGGTCTATTGATACCATGGTAGCGATTCATCATGACAATGACGGTGATGCTCTCCTTGATGTGTTGTTGGGTCACAAGCAAGCAGTGCAGTGAAGCAAGTGCAAGTGAAATGATCCATTAATTAGAGTAAATGTTTGTGCACGCATCCCCGATAATAAGGTTATATTTAGGTTATTAGCCCAGCAATCGAATTCACATTATATATAAGAGTAAATCGTAAATTGCCCTAAATCATGGAATCAATCTCATAAACATTGGCTTGGTGGGCCCACTTTTAAACTCCCGCTAAAGAATATTATCATATCGCCTTGGACTTCTCAACTTATGCGGACAACACCAGAGATCAAGATAATCAATCCATCCCCAAATCTCTCGACTGGATTTGGTTTGTTTGGATTGGATTGGATTGGACCGGACCTGTCTTGATTTCCCGTTAATGATGTGCCTGGGAGCTTTTTCCGAGATCTCTTGTATGTGAACGGAGCGAACAACGACAACAACAACATACATCACTTTGTCCGACATCCCACGAATACATCTCAATCAGCAAACCCGTACACGGTATATTTATTAACTTTGATACTGCCGATTTCATTGGAGCGCGGCTCATTTGAGGGAAAGGTGCTGTAGTTTGTGGGTGATAGGAGTATCGGCGTATCAGTCTATCAGTCGATCATTCTCTGTGAAGGAAGTGGGCTATCCCATCAGGACTTCTTCCACCAGACCATCCAGTACTGCGGAACGAATATCTCATACGGACGAAAACTTTTATCCAAATCTGCCATTACTATTTAACAAGAGCTTGTCTGCAACGACAATGACCAGATGTCACGTCTCTTCATTGAACGCTTTTGTTAATCATCTCCCTTAATCTGCATTACTTCCAAAAGTATTTACTCTTCCCGGCCACGGCCCCTCCAACACATTGCGATTTCGACTTAGTCCAATCTGGGCATCAACACTCATTTTTGCGATTTGGTTTACGAGCCACTCAAGTGTCCATTTTATCATGGCTACTGCGCCAATGTCAACAGACCCTTCGAGGCTGTCATTCGCAAAGGTGCGCAAATCTACCAGGTATTCCTCAGACCACTGGGTGACTTGTCATCGGTGGACTTTGGCTTCGCTATCAAATTCATGTACCTGGCTAATAAATGTGGGCGATAGGTTGCTGCCTCGGCTGGGAAGGATAATGTAGCTCTCGCTTCCTTTGCAAAAATTCCTGCCTCTTCATCTGCTGTACGAGATACGAAACCTGAGAATATAGCGCCAACTGTACTTGAGGATACGATTAAAGACAGATCAGCTGCTGAGAGCAACGCTACTGGCATGACTGCCTTCAAAGAAACGGTCATTGCGACATCAAGCGAACAATCCTCAAAGGAGAGGGCGGTTGCAGAGAGCAAGCCCATAGTTGCTAAGAAGGAGTCTGATTTGGCAGATGCTGTCAAAGCGATGCATATACGGGATAATACACCCAGCCTTGTTGTCAACGGCTCAGGGATTGCACCTCCTACTCATAAACGAGATCTGGGAGAAGGATTTTCGGATGATCCATTTCAGAGAACAGAATCCGGGTCCGAGTTGGGTACCAAGCCTCCAAGCTTGGATGGAAAAAGCATCACCTCAGGTACAACATTCGCCTTGGATGAGAAGGAGTCCTTACGTCCCGATGATAGCGCAAGCGTAAAAGCAGCTGAAGATGATGATACATTTTCGGGTCGCGGTTCCATCGTTGCCGGCTCTAGGATTGGGTCTGAAGCAGCTGCGAGAGCTTATCGTGCCCAGTTTTATGAAGCCCCTGATCGACGTAGTATGCAACTCATGCAGGAGCGCCAAACGCAGGGCATTGTTACTCCTCAAAGTGGATCATCTGGACAGCAAACTACGGATGATAAATCTAAGCCGCTTGTAGGCCCCTCAGGATCAACTGAAGCGTTTACGCTTTTCTATCGCCAAACCCCGGATGAGAAACTTTTGGAGGCATTGGAATCGCCAAAAGACCGCATATTTTTGCTTCGTCTCGAGCAAGATGTTATTGAATTTGTGAAGGATTCAAAGTAAGACCTATTGGGTAACGGCCATCATTGCATAACTAACACGCGTACACAGGGAACCTTTCATTGACTTGCCACCATGCAACTCGTTTTGCAGGATGCTGACTCACAAGTTGGC
The DNA here is from genome assembly GCA_017357885.1 of Monilinia vaccinii-corymbosi. Taxonomy (NCBI): domain Eukaryota; kingdom Fungi; phylum Ascomycota; class Leotiomycetes; order Helotiales; family Sclerotiniaceae; genus Monilinia; species Monilinia vaccinii-corymbosi. The sequence continues at coordinate 4,818,419 of CP063406.1, read as the reverse complement.
GGATTATTACCACATGACACATCAAGTTGATGCTGTAGTTGGAGCAGTCCGTATCTTCCGTACGCCATTTTGCAGAATTCCGCCGTCGTTAACGAGCATCTCTAACCCACCTACCACGGGAAACACTCCTCCCCCTAACCTACCTGCGATGAAAATCATGCGCAGAGGTGGTGATGGCGATACTGGACCTAGCCCTTCCAAAGCCACTTCAGAGACAGGAAGCGAGGCCAAAGAAAAGGCACAGTCCGCTAAAGAGAAGTACGATACCCGATATGCTTGATAGGAGCCTGGGGCTAACTTTAGATGAAGACTTTCCCGAGAGGAGCGAGAAGCAGTTTATCTCGCTGCACGTGAAAGAATCTTTGGCAAAGAAGATAAATCTGGCGAGGCCACACCAGGTAAGATTGGTCTTAGGGCTATGCTTTAGGATTGCTAATAATGGTCTAGAAACCGAGGAAAGTAACGAGATGTCGCGTTCCAGCTCTGTTTCCACGAAGGAAAAGGCCAAGAGAGGCAAGATTGGAAAACAGCGTCGTGATGATTCCGAGAGCTTCGATGTTCGGTCTCAATACACACCCTACTTTCCGCAACAACAAGCTCAGCCAGCATGGATTCCAAACCAGAATTACGGCGCGATGGGAGTTCAACAATACAATGGTGCCATGCCAAACAATTATCAGAACCAAATGCAGGCACCGTTTGTCCCACCTCCGCAATCATTTAATCCTGTCATGATGAACAGTGGTAATATGCAACAATACAATAATATGCCACCACCGGTAAGTCAAGTGACGCTTCGTTGATGATAGTACGCTTACTGACATTCCAGCAGCAATTTCCTCAGCAAAGTCAGCCACGTTATCAACCCCATAGTGCTCCAATTACGACATACGCTACACCTGCACAGTCTCCACAGCCTTCGCAACATTGGATCCCACAGAATCAGTATCCAGGTGCCTCGTATCAATCACGAGGACCCGTCGGTGGAGGTCCGCCTAATACCATCCCCTACGCTTTTGGACAATTACCGAGCACGGCAAACCCGGCCGATCCTAAAAGCCAACATCCGATCCCTGGAAGCTTCAATAGGCACGCCTTTAATCCAAAAACCCAATCATTTGTCCCCGGCAATCAAGGTCTCCCTATCCCGCAGCCCATGTCTCATCATGCTTCTCCTCACCATGGCTCTCCACATCATGGTTCTCCTCACCTCCCTTACAATAACTTCTCTCCACCTCAACAGTATAGTGCTGGAATGGGTTATAGCATGGCGAGACAAGGATCTAACAGCTCTTTACCTTCGTTTCATGCATCTCCACACATGGCACATAGGCCAATGATGCACCCGAATATGCCGCAAGGGCTTCCTCAAGGTCTTCCACAAGGCCTGCCACAAGCTATGCCTCATGGTATGCAGCAAGGAATGCCACCGGGTATGGTTTCAAATGGTCAAGTTGGAAGCCATCTTCCCAATTTTGGCAACCCGGCCACTTTACCCCCAAAGCCTCCCACTGGCGTTTAGGTGTCTTTTGAAGGATTGCGGATATTGCGTGATGAACAAACGGTGGCGTATGGTAGCATTGGTGGAGTTTGTGGGAAATTTGGGCACTAAAACGAACTCATTTTAAGTACCAGGTTTATATCGGCTGATAGACTCACGAATACAAATACAATATATTTGACAATGCTGTCTAGTTGTGCATCACTCTCTGTAGGGGAAATGCGTGACTGGCATCAAGCATATTATGATTTTATCACACCCCTTACTTGGTCTTGGTACAAAGGGTTTCCGTGAAACCAAGAGAACGTGGTTAATTGTATTACATACCCCTGGATCGTTTTTTATCATCTTCCGTGATGACTAGAAGCTAAATTCCATTTCAAATTGTTTGTAAAAATCCTTGGTCTATCGATTATGAGAGAACGTTGGAGTATTTATTTGCACATCTAGGAGGCTTGGCCCTTTTTTGTTCTCATATGAAGATTATTGGTCAATGGTGACACTGAGACATGAAACGACGATAATTTTGAAATTCTAAAAGAATTGGCCTAGAGCCTACCCGAACGCCATACTTTTCCATCCACATGCACAGAGTTTGTAAATTATGGAAAGGCTTTATTTTTATCATCATCTACTACTCGGAGGGTTCCCTGGGTTCTCTTGGCTCTCTTGGCTCTCTGGGCTCTCTAGGCTCTCTGGACTCTCTGGGCTCTCGTGTTTGTCCGCCTCCTCTGCCGCCTCCTCTTCCGCCACGCTTACCTCCTCGCTGTCCATGACCACGCTCGGTCTTCTCTCCTCCTTCTCCACTGCCGGTTGATGCAAGGACATCTGAGCCTCCCATGGTAAGGGTTGCCGTGGCCAATCTTTGAGAAAGTTCGATTTGAGTGCGGATGGTGTTGGCGAGGTAAGAGACAACCAAAACGTCTTGGATGTGGTTGTTGAAGTCACGCTCGATATCTTGAGCATCAACCTTTGGTGCCAAGGATAAAGCGTTCATGAGGAATTGACCAAGCGCATTCGATGGCTCTCTCTCCTCATCCAAGACTGAATTGACGTATTCGGATACTCTCTCCAAGAGATCAAGAGTCTGGTCAACAGCTCGCTCCAAGCCTTCAATATCAGAAACAACTGGTGCAGCACGGCTCTCGCTGTCCTTGGCACCAGAGATCAACTCCAAACCACTCTTCTCGGATTCACTGTATCGAATCTCATATGGTACTGGAATGAAAAGACAGCTCTCAGCCGCCCTCTCAGCATTTACACCAACTGGTGCACTGATGTATGCCTTTGCCTCGATCTCCTTTCCAGCCTCGGTGCTAACAGTCAAATGAACAGCAGGGTGTGGGAAAGTTCCAGTTTCGGGGCTAGCGAAGAAGTTTTGAATCAAGGCGCTGAAGCTGTTGAGTTCAAGAGAAGTCGTATACCAGCCCAAGAGGACTTCGCGAGGATTGGCCTTCAATTGTAAAGCGAGCATGTTCTTCTGATACTCGACGTCGACTTCAACTTGGTCTTCGGTCTCGGTGTGGGGAATGGCGAAACAGTTGCGCACTTCGCACTCCATGCCATCCTCAGAGCGGATTCCGAGGAGCGCACCGATGACTCGTGGGGTTTGGGTGACGCTGGTATCGCGACGGATGGCATGGTCGAGAATCGAGAAGATAGCCTGTTTTTACACTTGTTAGTCTTTGCGGGCGAGGCTTTTCGGGTAGGGAAGATATCGTACTTGAGGTTGAATTATCACATTTAAAGGTGCGGTTGTGGACTGAACACCGATGACTGCGGGTGCGAGTGGCCGCGCGAGATGAAGGAAGGATTGTATACCGACTGCCATGCTGGGCTAAATTTCTTTCGGTCTCGAGCTTGGAGGACGAGAGTGTTGTGGCGGGTTCTAGGATGGGAATGTCCTCGTCGTCGACGGTTGCAAACCAGTTGCGCGAGTGGGATTTTTGTGTGGGCGGGCGCAAGGATCTAATCGCGCTAAGATAAGGAAGCTTTCGTTAAAGATCTGAATGAATTCCCCCCTCGATTTTGAATATTATGATGATTATATACGTGAAGAATGGGTTTAGATATTTATAAGTAAGCGGCTTATTTTTGAACTTCGCTGTGTGAAATCATAAGGATCTCATTCTTCTTAATATTGTTCTTAACATTGAATGAAAGTTCATAATCTTTAGTCTAAACCTTTTTTTTCACTTGAGCCCTGACGACGCTAAGATAAGGATTCGCCAGAACTTTTTTTGTATCAGCCCATTGAGCATGGAATATTTTGGCATTCTTTGATACCTTACAACGAAGAATGGCCTTTGGACAAAGAAATACTTCGAGAGGGGGGCGCGGTGGTGGCGGAAGCAGCTTTGGAGGTCGGGGTGGTAATAGGGGTGGTCCACGAGGAGGGAGAGGAGGGAGAGCAAGAGGAAGAGGAAGAGGAAGGCCTGTTTTTGACAGTGCCAGATTAGCACAAAAGGAAGAGTAAGTATCATTGGATCATCAGATTTCGCAAGTTGCTCATATGTATAGGGATAAAGGAGATGACTCTGCATCTGAAGAAACAAGCCAGGATGAAGCAATGGAGAGTGAAGAGGAATCTAGTGATGATGATGAGGAACCAGGACCGGCTGTAAAGTCTTATGTAGCCTTGATGCAGAGCTTTGCCACCGATGCCGCACCACAAGCTAAACGAAGGAAGCTCAATATTGATAAGGAGCAAAAGGAGGAAGAGGAGGCAGACCTGATGGGCCAGGATACAAACGGTGCGGATCTTGTTGATGAAGCAGAAGAGGGCCCTGAAACTGCCACGGATGGCCTGCTTGAGGATGACGACGAAGAAGACAACTCGGATCCTTTCGAAGCTCATTTTGCCAACCCGGATGATAACATATTATCAAGGAGATTACGACATGTGGAAAAGGGGCAATGGGCTATACAACGGTCATTTCTCGCGAAAGTTGGAAAGGTTATTACGAGCATTCCAGGTGATGATGAACCGAAGCAGACGAAGCCAATGAGCATCAATAGTCCGGAAGAGCTGAAATTGAAACAAAAGTTGGCAGGCGTTATGAAGAAGCAATGCCCAACTTTCGATACATTGGAAAAGTCTATCTCTCCTCTGATATTTGGGTATCAGGATTTGTTGTTTTGTGAGCGTAATACAGCCAATGCAGAAAGTCTGAGAAGATTGACTTGTCTCCATGCTATAAATCATGTGTTCAAGTAAGTTAATCCCTCCCCCCCTATTCTCGGTAAGCATATTCTAACCTTTTCAGGACCCGAGATCGTGTCATCAAAAACAATTCTCGTCTTGCCCGAGAAAATAATAGTGATGATTTGGAATTACGAGATCAGGGCTTTACAAGACCTAAAGTCCTTATGATTTTGCCCACTCGCGAATCTTGCGTTAGGATGGTTGATATGATCACTTCATTATGTGAGCCAGATCAGCAAGAGAATCGAAATCGATTCGTCGATTCGTATGTCGATAAAGAGGAGAAGTATTCTACTGATAAAGCAGAAGATTTCCGTGAGCTTTTCGCGGGTAATGATGATGATATGTTCCGCCTTGGTCTGAAATTTACCAGAAAGACGATCAAGTATTTCTCACAATTTTATAATTCTGATATTATTTTCGCAAGTCCCCTTGGTCTGAGAATGGCCATCGGAAATGAAGATGCGAAGAAAGTCGATCATGACTTTCTCAGTTCGATTGAGATGGTCATAGTTGATCAAGCCGATGCTCTTCTCATGCAAAACTGGGAGCATGTTGAGTTTATCTTTGATCATCTCAATCTTCAGCCAAAGGAAGCTCATGGCTGTGATTTCAGTCGTGTAAGAAGTTGGTACTTGGATAACAATTCCAAATACTTCCGTCAAACTATTGCTTTGGCTGGCTTTAATACACCAGAGCTTAATACCATGTTTTATAACCACTCTAAGAACTGGGCAGGAAAGGCCAAAGTCACCTCGAATTATCCAGGAGCTATTCAGGAGTTAGGGTTGAAGGTTAAACAAACTTTCTCACGACTCGATTCCCAATCATTCTCTTCAGATCCTGATTCACGTTTCGAATACTTTACATCAGCAATAATCCCCACGTTAACTCGTAGGAGCAAGGACAGTGCAGGAACTCTCCTGTTCATCCCGTCATATCTCGATTTCGTTCGAGTGAGAAATTATTTCTCAACATCAGCCACCACAAGCAATTTATCATTTGGCAGCATCTCAGAATATACTACCCCAAAAGAAGTCGCCAAAGCAAGATCCCACTTTTACAGTGGTCGACACAATGTTTTACTCTATACGGAAAGAGCACATCATTTCCGAAGATATGCAATCAGAGGTGTCAAAAAGGTCATCATGTATGGATTGCCTGACAATCCAATTTTCTACAAGGAAATCGTCGGAGGATATCTCAGCAGAAGTGTGAGAGAAGGTGATCTGGAGCCTGGACATGGAAGTGTCCGAGTGGTGTTTTCCAAATGGGATTTTATGAGGCTGGAAAGGGTAGCGGGGACGGAAAGGGTTGGGAAAATGATCAAGGAGAAAGGCGATACTTTTGATTTCTTGTAATAAATACCCTTTCTAGCTTAATTAATTTGAGGTCTTTCATCCTTCGATGCAATATAGAGATGTCAAAACGCCTTGTCCAGGCAAATCATACTTCTATACATATACATTTGGTATACTCCGCTCCACATTGAACCATTTAGACATTGATAACCCAGTCCTGCCCAGTTACCTACCTGCCTACAAACCCAGACCACATCTCATATATCCATGCGTACAAGCATCTATCCATCCACCCCCTAAATAAACCCACCCCACCTCCTCTCCCTATTTTTCCTTCCCTCCTTCTCCCCATCCTCCCCTGGCCCATCAAACGGCACATCCTGTCTCCCCTTGGTAGTCCCCAACTTTAACTTAGCAACCCTCCCCACAAACTTCTCAAACGCCTCGACACCCCCCTCACGAAACCGCGTCACCTTTTTAATATTGCTCTCGGTAATATCATTGATAGGAATCTTCTCTTTGCGGAACCGCGCAACGGTTCGAGCAGTCATCGCCCATCGTGTATCCTTGGGCCCATCTACAAGCTCAAGGATGGCACTCGGTGCCTGATCCGGTTTGAGGGGCTCGATGCGCAGAACGCGAGTGTAGCCTCCTGTGCGTTCAGCGTAGCGCTCGCGGAGAGGTCCGAAGAGCTTGGGGAGGAGTTCATGGGGGGTCTGGTTTTAGGATTAGTTTTGCTTTTACATGGAGAGATTTGCGCGGTGGAGTGAAGGCAGAGGAAAACCTACAAAAAATACACTCAATGCCCTCCGCTTGCTCGCTTCGGTATTTTTCTTTCCCAGCGTAATCAGCTTCTCCGCTAACCTCTGCGCTTCTTTCGCCTTGGGCCATGTGGTGGAGATGGATTCGTGGGTGAAGAGCGATGTTACGAGGTTTCGGAGCAGCGCTTGACGATGCGAGGAGGTGCGCCCTAGATGGCGGTATTTCATGTGGCCACCTGCCATTTTGTAGGCGGGTGGGTGTGTTTGCTATAAAATTAAGGGAGGGAGGGTTGTGATATGAGCTCGAGGTTGTTGGAGGGGGGGTTGACGAGGCGGAAACGTTTTGGCGAGGCCGAACGATTGGCGTAGGGCGGGCCGTGAATAAGACGTTCAAAATTCTTGGTGGTGGGATTCGATTCTTTATTCTTTATCTATCAACGACATCATTTATTTACCCTTGGTAACTCCATCACGCAACGCTCTTTCACGTTTTTAATTTGGGCAATTGATTTGGCGCATCCCTATACGTTTAAGTGAAGAAGGGTTTTCTTGTCATAGCTAAAAGCGCATTCAGCGCATCGAGATTCCCCTTGCAAATATGGGCTTTACCACCGGCTTTGTAGGTCATCCCTTCATTTCGCTCTTACTCTCACATCCTAGCCCTCGGTGAATATACGAACGGATAGCTAATAATACATCCAGACCGGTGGAGTGACCCTAACCCTCTCCCTCGCCTACCTAACCGTCCTCGCCCACCAACGCAACCGCAGCACCCAATCCATCCACCTCCGCCACCAATCACAAGTCCTCACCTCGCTCCTCGAAAAACAAGCCATCCCACCTCCCAAAACCCGCTCCGAACTCGCGCGCGAAGAAAGAAGCACGATCATCGAAGCCGCAAAAGACAGATGGAATGCCGAGGTTGAGAATGGCGTACGGTGGGTTCAGAGAACGGATTGGGAGGGGGTGCGGGTGGGGATTGAAGGGGCTGTTTCGCGGGCGCTGGGGCTAGGATTGGAGAAGGGCAGAGAGGGGATCGAGGCTGGGGAACAGGTTGCAGGAGAGAAACTGAGGGATTTTAGAGAGGAGGCGAGAGAAGAGGGGAGGAGGGTTGCTACTGGGGCGGTTGCGGCTGCCGAGAGGGCCGTTGCTGGGACGAGGAATGCGATTGATGCTTCCGCGCAGAAACTCAAGGATGCTGAGGCTGCAATCCCTTCATATCCTGAAATTGAGCGGAAAGCTGGAGGAACAGTAGATGCAGCACGTGGATCTATCCGTAATGCAGTATCCAGAGGTATCGAAGCAGGCAAAGAGATTGCACAAAAAGCCGGTGCTGCAGTAGGAATTGCAGAGCAGAAGATTGAGGAAAAAGTGGCGCTCGTTTCGGGTTCGGGCAAATCAACGGATTCGGGGGTGGAAAGGGCACTCAGGGAAAGATTTGAGAGACCCAGTCGGTTGGATAAGAGTGTGCAGCAGGCGCTTGATGAGAGATATACACCAGTTGATCAGAGAGATAATGGGACTCTGAGGGGTATATGAGTAGCTTAGGCGAGAGGAGATGAAGGTGTATTATCAACGTGTAAATAGATGAAGTTCTCTGCCACGCTTGCTGAGTGTGCTATAAAAAAGTCGATTTGCTTTGGCTTCGAGGGGGATCTTGGGGACTACGTAATAGAATGCAAGTACTATTTCCTCAGTCGCCCTGGTGGGCTGGCTTTGTTTTTACTCGATATACTGCATGGTGAATCGCGCAGCTCAGTTTGAAGTTCATTCACACATATCAAATGAGAGTCTCAGGATATAAGTTAGGACAGTTTTATTCGTCACACCCGCCTACCTGCAACTGACCGCTGATGAAGTCAGAGGTCATCAACTGCTAGATGACTGAGTAAACAGTCGAGGTTGAATTCGACATCCGAGACGCTGGCTACTACAAAAAGGTTGACAAAAAGTTCACCAAACGACCATGCTATAATACTTCGGGACAATCCTACTACCATAATCATTATATCCTAGTATCTCATATCAATTCACATTACCAAACATTCATAATGGCCGAAGCCCCACGATCCATCAGCCCCTTGAGCTTCCATAACCTCCTCCCCTCCGCCGCGCAACTCCATGGTCGAGGGGCCTTTAAGGTGTCTCGAAGTACCCCTTGACACCCTGTAGGCTTGGGCCGTCACTCACCTCGAACATGAGGCGCTTGGCCCCCTTTCGAACACCAGTGACTGTTGGAGACTGGACATAACCAGCTCCGGAATGGAGTCTGCCTCTGGTTTGCAATTGCAATTCTCCTCCGTTTTCGTTTGTCATCTCATCGTCGGATGAGATACTGCGGGAGGTGATGCCATGCTTCTTACTTGGAGTTGGTGATAGGACGGGCTGGGAGCCGCCACGTCGGTGAGGGGAATCACCCTCAAAGTAGTCCGCGTTGCTGCCATCATCATCATCCCCATCCTCATCCTCATAGTAATAAGGTGGATCTCCATCGCTGACATCGTCGGATCTGTTTGATGTTAGTATTTAAATTCATCTTTCTGGAATGAGGACATCTTACTTCTCTTCAAGGTCATTCTCGATGGCAACAGCTTTTTCCTTCCCCTTGGGCGTACTCTCTTTGGAGGCACCCTTGGCATACTGCTCCGAACCGACTATAAGAGAAGATGGCTCGTTTTCTGAAGCTTCATCTCCAAAATATGCCTCAACATCCCAATCTCTTCTCCGAACGACTGTGTGGAACTCCCTCAATCTATCCAGACAGTTGGAATACTCCTCGCCCAAGGCAGTCTTATTCATGCCGCGTAACTGCTTGTATTTTGGCTCCTTCATCTCGACGCAATCAAATGCATCCCACGCATCCTTAATTGCTTCTTTCATAGCGTTGAAGTATTCCTTGGTTCCATACAATAGTATGCCGGCCGAGTTCTTCATTGTAAAGAGACGTTTGTAGGGATTGATGTTATTGGGCAAAGCTCTCTTCTCGACATTGCTTGCTGCGAAATAGCGTTCCTTGAAGTCAGTCAAGATGACCAGGTGAGAATAGAGCCTCTTCCATTCAGTGTAAATGTTTGTTTGATGGTGACGGAAATGTAAAGTCAGATCTTTTGCTCGAAACTCATCTGCAATTGTAAGTAAGGTGTTTTGTAAGAAAGTGGCGAATACTTACTGTCGAATTCAGCATATAACATAAGAACAATCGACTCAACATCAATCCAAATTTGGAGCAACGACTTCTCAACCGCACTTAAAACATTGATTAACTCGACAGAGCTAGGATCTGGCTTGACTGCGTGCTTGATAGTAGGGTCACGAAGAGGAGCCCATCTGACAGGCCCCCCAGCCAAGCTAATCTGTGGACGATAGTGTTCGTCGGTCCAAATCTTGTCGAAGACTCTCTTTGGGACTATCCTAAAAAGTACATATGCCAAATCGAAGTATTCTCCTTCTTTTGCGAACTCATACTCATCATAACTGATGGTACTCAATGGTGGTGCCAAATGCGGTGCCCAAGGTAGATACGTACCACGTGGAATAGTTGGACCCGTAAGTTTGTTGGCCAATGCTTGTTCTAATTTTTTGGCCGCCAAAAGCTTATCGGTATATGCTTCAATAGCATATAACTCGGAGTCGCTGGGAACTTCGGAGAGATCAGAGCTAAGCCGCTCGTCGATATCCATAGCGTTGCCTTCAACAGATTTAACAATATCAGCAGGCTCATCAGTTTCCATTGCGTCGCCATCAGCAGATGGGGCAATCTCAAAAGATGTGTTGGCTTCAACAGATTCGACCGCGTCAAGAACTGTGCTAGCCTTCGGAGATGGTTTTGGTGAGATAAGACGTCTTTCATTTTGAGCAGCTTTGTCTTTGATAAATCCATTGGCAGGTTGAACCAGGCCATGTGGTGCAGCTACTTCAAATGCTTCAGGGTTGGAGGGTTCGGTAGAACTGACATCATTGCCAACTCCCTCGGATGAACCGCGCATATTTCCTGCAGGAATCGTTTTGTTTGACATGAGGCCGAAGCGTTCTGGAGACGTAGACGGAGCGCGTCCATCGCAATTTTGAGAATGATGTTCTCGTGATACATCTTCGAGCTCTGGTGTAGGTTTTGGGGACCGCGTCAAATCGATTGACTGGTGCTGATTCAATTCTGGTGAAGGCGATGGCGAAGGCGATGGCGAAGGCGATGGCGAAAGGGTTAAATTAATTGGACTAGGTGGGGGCTGGTGGACGTCGGGTGCGGGTGAAGGTGAAGGTGTTGGCGAATGCGTCAAATCAATTTCATTCTCCATCTTTTCGTCTCGGGTTTGCGTGTTGGGAAACTCAGCTCTGAGGGTTCGAGAAGTTGCGTGATTTACCAAGGTTGAAGAGTTGGCAAAATCCGTGTTTTGCGCCCCTCCGATGATTGGAGCTCGCGCATCGGAATCATAACCTCTGCGAATTGGAGATGCCGCAAAATCACCCGGGATCAAAGTCGCTTTAGTCGGAGCCGCTTCATTGACCAAAATTGAATCAACTTCATTTACCGAAATTGAGGGTGTATCGGCCATATTGTAACCATTATCGGATGGGGAGGATGAGCGACCACCAGAAGGTTCATAAAAACCGTTTCCTTGGTCGCTGCTAACAGGAGAAGGGGCCAAGTTATATGGCACCGCACCTGGTGTTTGAAATGATCCAGTGACGGATGGATGAGTTGATAACATATGCTCATCTTGGGTTTCTGCTGGAGGGAGGGCAGAGGCCTCATTTGCCAAAAATCCTACAGGCGATAAGGCTGAGAGAACAGAACTCGTATTTGGTGCTGAGAATTGTAATGTTGTTCCAGCAGCTTCCTTCAAGTGATTGGATAAAGGGTCAGCTGGAATTGAAGGCAAATATCGTTCTCTGTAAACTTTTACAGCAGGCGGGGCATTGCAGCGAGGGGCTAGAGTAGCATCGAGATGAGGCACAGGAAAATCATCTTTTCCGTATCTCTTTGGCAATGTATCGATGATCATCGGCTCGTATGCTTGACGAGACTTTGTTGGCAATTGATGATTTGGCCTGTCAGCCGAAGTCTTCGCCTTCGATTGTAAGAGGAGCTTCGGGTTTATAGTTAAAGCCTGAAGCTGTTCACTAGAAGTGACTTCCTTGACTTCTTGTAGCTGAAAATACTCAGATTTCATTTCTGCTCTTGCTCCAGGAACTTCCTCAACTCCTGCGAAGCCAGTTGGCTTGTTTACAGCATCCTGGCCTTTACTGAGACGGGCCTTGCGTTGACTTTCAGCTTTTTGGGTACGAGGCTGGGCCTTGTTGACATGAATTTGGCTATTCCCATATCCATCTAGATAACCAGGAATCTTGGGTAGTGAGGATTTGATAGCTTTGTTGTTGGATGTGAGACTGGTTGGATTGTTTCCAGCTGAATTATCATAGGAATCTGACTTGGGCTCCTCCAATGATCTTCCTTCTGCTGATGATGTTCCTGGCGATGAAGAACTTTGACTGGCTGGGGCTTGAAACCCTCTTTGAACACGACTTCTCTTATGCATCGTTGGGGGTGAAGGATCCAGGGGATTGTCGTGATCTCCAGGAACTACAAGATTGTTAGGGTTAGTTGTAGGTTCATCGGAAATGGGTTGATGGCATGAAGGTGGGTTTTGCTGGTTACTTGGCTGATCTGATGAACGAGAAGTGAATGCCACTGGCCAAACCCACTTTCCATCAACAAGCTTTCCAATATTTGCGACTCTGTCCATATGGACTGTTCTCAATTCTTCAGCGGGACCCATCATCTTGAGGATAATTTCCCTTTTTCTCTTTCTTGAATATAATGTTGTGTCGGTAGATGAGGAAACACCTTCGCGTAGATACTGCCAGCCAGCAGGATATCACGGGTTATCATGGTTGGATCTAACGAGGCTGTACTGATTTCGGCACTGGGCTATCTATTTTCCATACATACCAAACCATTCCCTTCCCTTCCCTTCCCTTCCTTTCCTCTCCATAACTGAATCTTGAGAATAACAAAGAAGGTGGTTCAAGCTAAATACATACAAAGCATCCTCAAAAGTTCCTAATTTAGAACTCTTCGAACAAAGAGACTTTGTCTGCGCACTCAAGAAAATGGCACCTCTTCCGCGAAGATTTACAACATCAAATGCAGACTTGAAACCATGGCATATAACCCATCAAAAAGAAGTGCATTCGTTGATGACGACAATGATGATAGCGGTGATGAAGAGGGCGAAGAGGAGGAAGAGGAGGAAGAGTCAGTCTTCCTCGCAGCAGCCGATAGACCATGCAACACTCTCTATGTAACGACAGATACTGATACACATACGCTCTCGGGTCTCAGTCCAACTCGACGCATAGAATCCGTCAAATCAAGACTCATAAATCTCCTAAGACGCCAAAATCTCATTATCCCCCATCCGCAGTATGAGTGTACAATCTCTTATGCAGGTAGAGAATTGGGGTTTGAAGAAACTTTGAAGGGTTGTCATATCGGGCATCAAGCAACGGGGAATGCTATTTTGGAGGACGAGTACGACCGCTCGAGAAATCTCCATGAACAGGAGCCTGAGAGATCGAAATGTGTTAGAAGTTCGTTGGGTTCATCAGACTCAAAGAAAGACGAGGAACAAGCAGATATACTTCTTGAGAGTGCTCCGGTACTCAAAAAGCAAAGGTCGCTTAGGCTTACTGCTGAGGACGATGTTATATTTTGTCCACCACCATCTTCTCCTTACGATACTCTTGCATATACCAATGTTCAACGGGAAAATACTAAAGGAAGTTGGCACAGAGATTATGACTATTACAAAAATGTAAACGATAATCCCCCAACCACAAGAGGACATGGCTCCTCTCCAACTGCATGCAGTAGGTTTGACTCCGGAAAATTCAAACTTCCGGGTACTAGTCCAAAATCTAGTTCCCTACCCTCTTCGCCGATTCTTGAATCGTTCAATCCTTTCTATACTAGAACATCACCTCATCTCCCTCCTGATCCTCGTCTTCATTCGCCTTCGCCTTTGCTTTCGCCTCCTTCTACTTATACTTCTACTTCTACTTCTCCTCAAGAACAAAAACCATACCAACTCTCACACATCCCCCTTTTCTACGTGTATTACGACCTATCCCCTCCAAAGTCCTCCCTCCCAGCATCAGAACCTACACCTACACCTACACCTACACCCCCTAAATCTCCTGTTCCTCCCCTGCCCTCCTCCAGGCTTACCGCAAGAACCCCCCCAAGAACCCCTACCAAGCGTACAAAATTAAAATCCCCTACTTACTACTCCTCTCACAAGCCTCTCCCCAAGGGCAAAACCTTAACAGGTGCGATCTTCATCCCGTCATTTGCACATAAAAATCTTCCGAAAGCGCTCCGAGGATGCCGCACAGTGACACAACTTATACAAGTTCAGGGATGGAAGATGACTGATGAGGAATGGCGGACTGTCAGGAGAGTGCTGGAACGGGAGGTCGATGAGGAGAGGAGAGGGGGAGGGAAGGTAGATGAGGTTAGAGGGGCGAGAGGGAATCTAGAGGTGCTTGTTAGAAGGATGATGGTTGAATGGGAGGAGGGGGCAAGGGAGGCAGCAGGAGGAAACTAATTCACTGGAAGAGTTATGTATAGATATCATTTATAGATGTGAATATACTGGTATTGGAGTATTGCTCCTTCAAGATCAACGATCAGTGGCGAGTACGGCTAGGGAATAGGGGTACGTGATATATATGTTCAGACAAGAGGATTTCTTATGATAAATGGGGAAGGATAGTACAAAACAAAAACATAGACAGATAGACCAAATAGATTTACTTCAGCCCAGAGTGGCCTGCCCTAAATCTAATCCATAAGAGCAGACAGTAACATGTCATAATATTGACGAACAGCCAGTCAAACTCCATCCTGTGACCTGAAAGTAGGTCTCATATGAATAACAGGCAATGAATCTCAACAAACATCTCTCCTACCTCTCATCTGACATCTGACATCTATCTCGTTCATCCCATTCACAAAATATCAGCTCACATGTACCAGAAAAATGCATTCCGATCACCCACATGAACGTCCCCATGTCCTCAAAATGCCACTTTTCTCTTCTCCTCTTCTCTCCTCTTCTCTTTTCTCAATCTAATCACACTTAAATATCTTCCCATATCTCCAATGTAATACCGGTAAAGTATAGTTCAACATTGTACTCTACACCCTTCACTCGTGTCTTGCGGAGAGACTTATCGATCCAACATCTATCCAACATCCAAAAATATCAAACATTTAACACCCACCCAATCTACAATATCCAGATACATAGATACCTTCCGCCTAGACCAAACAGAAAAAATACCCCAACATCAAACATCAAACACAAAACACTGTACCTGATTGGAAATACAAGGCCCAACAAACGCTCAAGTTTAGTCAGTGAGTGCATGATTCCATAATCAAGAGCTCGATATCGACACGATGACTCCATCACCGCAAGACCATGCATGGGAGAAAGGAAAAGAGGAGAAGAAATCTCACGGGGATGGGACGTCGGACCTAGAACGGAGAAGAGAGGATAAGAGAGGCGATGAGACGACGGAGGAACGGGAAGCGCGACATCGGGCGCACCGTCAACGGCGTCGGGAGAGAAGGTTAGATCGGCTTGCGTGTGAGGAGTCTGATTCTGATTCTGCGAGTGCGAAGGGAGGGGCGGGGATGGGGATGGGGATGGGGATGCGAATGTTTAGTAGGAGTCGAAGGAGTATTGGGCGGGGGATTATAGCTTTGGGACAGCGTCTTGCTGGGGATGAGCGGGATGGGAGGGGTGGGGAGAGAAGTGGAGAGAAGGGGAAGGGGTGGGGAGGTGGGAGGAGTGATAAGGATGATACGAATAGGGTAGGAGGACATAAGAGGAGGCGGAGGAGGAGAAGACGTAGTACGTCAGGGGAAGATGATGGGGAGCGAAGCAGGGTTTTTGTTCGATTTGCGACTGATTCTCCCCCTCTGCAACTAGCACCTCAGAGTTATGAGCGCCCTAGAGATTTACAGGAGAAGAAGAATCGACCGCGCTCGCCCTCGCCTAAACCCCCCTCGACACCCCCAATAGATCGCCACCCTAAAAATGACACCAAAGAGAAACCACGAAACGAACATGAAGTGCAACGCAAGAGAGAAGAAGAAGAGGAGCAGCACGAACGTACAGCCCGACAGAAGCGAGAACGCGAAAACAAAAAAGACAATCGCCGCCGCATCGAATCGATGCGTCGTGCCCACGAGGAGAGAATCGCGCAAGAAACTTCGCAGCGAGCGCAACGAGCCAAAGAAGAAAAGGCCCGACAAGCGCGCCGTCTTGCACACGAGCAAACAGAGCGCCAAGAACGCGCCGCGAGGCAGAAAGCCGAGCAGGAAATAAAACGGCAGGAGGCCGAACGGCTGCGACAGAAAGAAAGCGACGCCCAGATGCAAGCCGACAATGCGCGGCGTCGTGCCCAGAGACAAAGAGAAGAGCGGGAGCGTTTGACACGGGAAAGACACCGGCTACTGGAGGCCCAGCGCCAGGCGGAAATAGCCCGTCGAGCGGACGAGATAAGAGAACAAGAGAGACTCCGCAAAGAAGATGAGGCGGCTCGGATCCGCGGCCATAGACCCCTGAGTAATACGCCCGCGGCGCTGAAACAAGCCGCGTTACTTATTGCACAGCAAGAACGAGAGAGACACAAGGAAAAGGAAAAGAAAAAGGAAGTACAAAAACAAGGCGGAGGTAAGAGATGTATAGGGAATATGGAACGGACGATTCTCGAGGGATTTGTGGATATGAGCGAGCAGGAGATATGCGCCAGGGAGATTGAGCGGGGGGAGAGACAGCCGAAGAGGTGTATAGGAAATATGGAACGATCGATGTTGGAGGGGTTTGTACCGATGAGCGAGGAGGATATCAGGAAGAGGGATGGTGGAGGGGGAGGATGAGCGAGGGGGTATGTTATTGTTATTGTTGCTGGTGTTTTTTGCCTGGATATTTGAAAGCCATTGGATTACTAGATCCGTACTTTGATAGAAAATGTTGCTAATTCAATTCAATTGAATTTCAATTATTGGTATTGGTATATGTCTTGTTTTTGTCCCTTCATTTTCCATATAATATTCGCATACCCCAGTGACGCCTAGCCTAATCCGCCGCCAAAATGCTTCACTTCGCTTAACACCTAACCTCAATACCCCCTTTACTAACCGTTAAATACTTGACACCCTTATAGGGCTTAACCCCCTCTCCCAACCCTCTGCTCTTCCTCGTATCAATCGTCAAACTTTCCACCTTAATGCCACTAGCCAGCCACCCCTTAACTGAAAAACTAACTGCTGCTGAGCTAGGCATCAGAATTTTATTTTGTGCTACTTTTCTTGCGTCTCTGATTTCGTTGCCCGAGGTATTTTCCACTTTCGATTTTTCCGGAGCACTTTGATATGTTTCCGTGTCATAGTCATATTCTCCATCAAGTCTGAAACCATTCCCATCAAATTCTTCTTCGGTCGATAATGGTCCGACAACTGTACACCGCAGAGTGGCACCACCTGCTATCGCATCCCTAACTGCTATATTCCATTCCAAATTCCTTTCACCGGGATTATATGTCGTATCGCCTCTACTAGCTTTAACTTCTGATAGATTGCGTACATCGGCTGGTAATGGTACGGTGACTACTAAGTCTTCAATAATAGGTGATGTGCTATTGCCACTATTGCCACCACCAAGACCACCACTGAATTGGGATGCAGCCCGGCTTAAATGTCCTGCAGCATGACTATTGCTTCTGGAATTAGAGCCCGAAGAGATGGAGGAGTTTCCCTGGCCAGAAACCTTCACAATAAATAGTCGAACCTCGAAATCTGAGCCTGTAGGACCAAGACTAGTTTTAACTTCAATATTGACGGGCAACTTCAAATGAGATGCATTTGTAGTACCGGGCTTCCCGCCTGTAGAAGGAAGTAAATCAACTTCATATCCAGCCAAAACAAATCGTCCATCTGGCGGTACAAAGCTTAGCTCCCCTGGCTTTTCCCTCCATCTCGCTAACCTGACACATGGATGAAAGACTGGTAATTCCATGACACTGCTCACATTTTGTCTACCGGATGGAGTGGATAAATTTAGGAGTAAGTCTGGCACTCCGGATATCTTCGACGTAAATGCAATAGTTCCATTAGCAAACGCGGCCAAAGGACGCCCAGAAGGCGCAAGAGTAACCGTTAGTGTTTCAACCAGATCCACATATAACTCATTGGAAGTATGTCGTACATTTGCTCTTCTCCAAGGGAGCGCCGGTGTATTCACTGCTAGTGATCCTGTGGAGGATAATCCAGACATGCCCGAACTCGAGGGACTTGCGAAGCCAGGTTTTCTGCAATATATATTTTAGCAATGTTCCACATTCTAAATTTTCCATGAAGATATGTGATATACTCACACAGGAATATTAATTCCCCCCAAAAGCTTCCCAATCCACCCCTCTACTTCCACCATATCCCTCAACGCATTAGGTTCCGTGGAGCTCACCGTGCCGGCATCACACATCTCATTCAACAACTGCGCTACCACATCGTAACTACTCTCTATCTTTTGCGCCAACAATGGCGCACCCAGAAATTCCTCCAAGACATCGATAACTCGGTGTAAGAATTCGAGGGCTAGGAGGGGTTCAATTTCAGAGGATGAAGTGAGACAGAAGAGTAGATTTGAATGGATGAGAGTGAAGAGAAGCGTAGGCGGTGACGTGTTTGGGAGATATATTAGACTTGGGCGTGGGAAAGGATGGGCGAGGTACAGGGGAAGGAGCTGGGTGGATGAGAGAGGTCGGGAGGTATAGGTGTTTTGGAGGAGAGGTCGACTGGATGGGTTAACATGGGAGCTTGAGAGGCAGCGCGACAGGCAGGAAGATTGAAGCTATAAAGCAAGGGAACTACTTACTTATGTTCATCATAGATGTACAATGCCTCAATAGCACCGTTCATCCTGTCGACTACCTGGAATATATAATTAAGACATTTATCTTGTAGTTTGTGCATCCAGATCTTTCATCATCATTAATTACCAGCATGCGATAACCTAACCCCGGGGTGGGGCGGAACAATGCGGCCGCAAATACGGAGTATAATTATAATTACCCTGGAAGTCTTGGAAACCTCAATTGCAAGTCATTCTCCAAACTCGCAGATCTAATAACTAATAAAAAATGGCTCCAAATTCCATCCAAATCCTCGATCGACAAGAAAGACTCACAGATGTTCTGAAGAAAGACGAGGCACAATGGCGGGATGATTGCTTGCCATGTCGACTTACTGGTATATGCTCGAATTTTCCTTCCCATGCCTCGAGCACCCTCCCATTCCACATTTATCTTCCTCCTCCCTCCCCCACCCCTCCATCACTCACTAACCTCCCCAACAGGATCCTTTGCATTCATCGGTCTCGGGATCTACAGCTACATATCTGGGCACTCCCAACTAAAAGTTCAAGAATCCAAGATCCTCAAAAGTAAATCGATATTTGGTATGAAGAGTCGACAGACTGGTATTACCGGTATTGCATTGACGCTTGTTGGAATGGGACTCTGGAGACTGCGGAATTGAGCTGTCGGCTATCTACTTTATGGAATTGGTGTTTTGGTGTTTTGGGGTATGGATGACTCGCCTCATTCGAAATTGGATGATACTAGATGAATGGCGAAAGACGAAAGATACAAGATAAAAGATGAAAGAGGGAGGATGGAGCATGGAGCATGAAAGATCCAAAATATGATTGCATGATGGTATCTACAGATAATTATACTGTACAAATGCTCCACGCTTAAGCAAACTCCGCCACGGCTTGTCCCTCACCCGCATCTTTCGTCTCCCAATGGCTTTTTTCCTTTCGCAATTGGCTTCTCACAAATATCATTGAGAGCCAGACCCAGAGAAAACCAAAGAGGTATGGTAACCCCCAACCAACCCCGAACCCGATATTTTCGGGTAAAATCATTATGATGACTGTCGATACGATAGCAATGAACATGAGGCCGATACCCCAAAACCACGTCAAAACCATCATCATTCGTCGAAATATGGGGCTGACTTCGTATCTCTTCATCACGTTGCTTCGATATACGATTCCTCCTTGGCCTTCTACTCCTCCAACATCTTCGATAATGGCCAGCATTCCGGGACGCCAAGGTTTCCCCTTCTCTGTCGATGACATGTTAAATGGTAGCGGCTTTTTCCGCATCGTTTGAACTGCAGAGAATATGAACATAAATCCAAACCAAAAGCATATCGTGGGAGAAGGCATAGACAATAGGCGCACCCATGGGTCGTCTGGGATGGTTCCTATTACAAGCTCGATTTCCACAAAGGTAATAGCAATCATGAAGTTGATGTGAAGGAATTCAAGCTGGAATATGCATTAGCTACAAATTCAAGCCATTGGGTATGTGGCATAGCTTACCATTCCCCACTTGGTCCATCCGACTGGTCTCCATCTTGGTGCCGTCTTGGCGCGAAAGAGTTTCAGCGATCGAAAACCATAATGTGAGAAACTGATCAATCCATATACTCCTGTTATGATGGCGAAGACTAAGGCAGAAGATTAGAACCGACGGAACACTAAATGCAACGAGGTAAATAGACAAAAGAGTTCCTACTATCTTGTAGCCTCATTTTGGTCCCAAACTTCAAGGCGTAATAATATGAAATTGGAAGACAAGCAAGGTCGAGCGTTACGAGTACGAGCCCGACCCATAATATCGTTTTCCTCCTTCGATGTGGTGTATGCAAAGGGGGTAATGGTTCTCTTATTCCGAATGTTTGTGAAGGTGACGAATTTTCACTCGGCGTCTGAGCATTGTGTGCTGACGATTCTGGTGGTTGAAGTGGTATGTTTGGATTCGATACATCTTGGGTATTCCGCACTTCTTCATTTCGTGATGGTGTATCTGGACCTCCATCGTGATGCCCATTATCATGATTTTCTAATTTGATTTCCTTCACCTCGTCGTCTTTAAATGCATTGAACTCGGGCATATTGGCGAGGATGGATTATGCGCTTGCCATACGTTTGATACCTTTATCGGAAAGCTCGGATGAGACAATTGAACGAGTGAGATATGAAGCTGTACTGATGTTGAAAGAAAAGAATGTTGATAACTAGTTCTTACTCGGGATTGGCATTCTCTTTGTAGGTACTGTCAAACAACGTACAAGTGTTGGATGCTTTGACATCTGTTGGACGGTGATGTAATTGTCGATCACTACAAGACTAGAGAGCTGTGAGTTTCTTTCAGCCTTCGCTTGTGGCTCTTGAAGTCTTAGCGCTTGGTCCTTGCGCAAAGCCTCGCTAAGAAAAACATTTGGTTGAATATCCCCAGCCTTGCATCAAGAAAATTGTAACGGTATACATCATGGCAATTACGATTATTGCACCAACTGCTCCCGCAGCACCTTACCATACCGAAGATGTATCTGATAGTTCTGATGATGGAGGCGTTGAATTAGAAGGGGATCTTGATATGCGACCAGCCAAAAGAGCAAAGTATCAAGGGATTGTGACACCTGGTGAGGTAATCACAGATGATCCTCAGTGGATGAGGTATAACTCCTTCCTTTCCTACCTGCAAAGCTTCGAGCAAGAATTCATAGCTAACGATGTTTCCAGAGGTCATGGTACATATGTGGCTCCTGCCAGTACCGAAATCATCGCAGCTGTAGCTGGAACTGTTCAAAAGACGAATAAACTTCTCTCGGTCCGACCATTACGCGCCCGCTATAACCCAGAAATCGGTGATCTTGTTGTCGGACGAATCATCGAAGTACAAAGCAAGAGGTGGCGTGTCGATATTGGGGCGCCTGTCCTGGCGAATCTACCACTCTCTGCAATCAATCTTCCAGGAGGAATCCAACGAAAGAGAACAGAAACCGACGAGCTTCAAATACGAACATTCTTCTCAGAAGGAGATTTACTGGTTGCCGAGGTTCAACAATTATATTCGGATGGGAGTGCCAGTTTACACACCAGAAGTTTGAAGTATGGAAAGCTGAGGAATGGAGTTTTCATGGCTGTAAGTGGAACTGGGGGGGGGGGGGGCGTGGTTCGGGCTAGGAGACAAGTCTGGACTATCGATACAGTACACAATGGTGGCAAGGTCGATGTTCTTCTCGGGGTGAATGGATATATTTGGATTTGCAAAAACGTCGAATTAAAGGAAGGGGAAACTTCTATCACGAGGATTGAGGAAAGTGTTAGCAGCTCGGCATATTCAAGTCAAAACGATGCAATAAGCCCAGAGACGAGGAGAGAGATTGCAAGGATCAAGGGAGTTATTCAATTGTTGGTGGAAGAAGGATTGAGAGTTGACGAAGAAATGGTTATGAAGGGATATGAAGCAGCTGTCGAAGTAGATGGTGAAGAAGAGGGTGAAAGTAGTGCGTATGTTGGAGGAGAAATAGGCAAGCGGGTTTTGAGATTGATAAGCGGAACATGAAAGAAGAGGATTGAATGTTATGGAAATGAAAGCAATGCTTCAAAACGATCCCAAGGCCAAGTAGGAGGTAACTTGATAAAGTATATATGTATATGGAGACCTCATGTACAGATAAAGAATAAGAGAGTTACCGAGGTGATAAGCTGATTGGATGAGATATCCGAAGACGATTTGGGCCTTTGACCGATCGGAGTTAATCCTTTCAGCCTTGCCCTTTTCTCCCTCCTTCTTATGTCATGCCGTCTTGGTCACGGAAGATTTCTAAGCTTTGCGTTACAAATGCTTCTCTCTCTCTCTCTCTCTCCCCCTCTCTCTCCCTCTCTCTCCCTCTCTCTGCGTTATGTGAGCATTCGTACTCCGTAGAGCAAAATAGGGGGGTGGTTGGCCTCCAGCTATAGAGTTGGATATCGAATATAGGCGATAACGCGTCAAGCTTTTCGGACATTGAGATGATTGTCGATGAGAGAACATGTGCATCATGCTGGGAGATCTTCATTGGGTCGGAGATTGAATGGAATCGAAGATTAGATTTGTTGTTCGGTGGATATAGGTGCGAGTATATATATATTATATCCACATATTGGGGGGGAGGGGGTTCATCTCGTTTTTGATATTCTTCTTCTCCAATCCTCAGTCAATCCACAATCCTTCTTCTTTTACGTCTATCGAAATGGTTGAATTCACTGTCTTCAAGGGATCCAGGGAGGGAAAGATCGTCAAGGCTACTGCCACCAGAGAAGTTGGTCCCAATGATGTTTTGATCAAGATCACTCACTCGGTAAGAAATGCGTTAATCATCTCTTCTTCTTCCTTCAAAGATAATGCAATCATCAAATCGTGATCTCTAGTCGCATCAACACGTCTCCGAATATTTCACTAACATCGCAAGACAGGGTCTTTGCGGTACCGATGAGCATTACAGACATGCCGATATTGCTTTAGGACATGAGGGTGCTGGTGTGGCAGAGGTGGATACCCCTTTAACTCCTTATCTTCTACACCCTTTCCACTCGTCTAGCGGGATTGGCGGATCTGGGCGGATCTATCGTATAATACAATAGATCCCGCGCCGTTCATTTCCCATCTCCTAGACTTGATTGGAAAAGATAGCCATTCCTATGCAAACCACAACTAACACTTTTCACAGGAAGTTGGATCTGCTGTCAAGAACATCAAGAAGGGTGATTCCGTCGGATGGGGTTACCAACACAGCTCTTGCAGCAGCTGCAAGCAATGTCTTACTGGTCACGAGACCCTTTGCCCCGAGCGCGTCATGTATGGTTTCGGTAACTTGGACCAAGCATCCATGGGAACCTATGCCGTCTGGGACGCCAACTTCATCTTCAAGATCCCGGAAAAGCTCGAACGCGTTCACGCCGCTCCTCTGATGTGCGGCGGGGCCACCGTCTACAATGCTCTGCGCTCCTTCAACGGAGGCGTCAAGCCAACCGATCGTGTCGGTATCATCGGCATCGGTGGCCTCGGCCACTTGGCCATTCAATTCGCAGCCAAGATGGGATGCGACGTCATCGTCTTCTCCTCGACCGATTCCAAGAAGCAAGAAGCCCTCTCCCTCGGCGCCACCGAATTCGTCGCCACCAAAGGCGTCGCCGAACTCAAGATCTCCGCTCCCATCGACCACCTCATCGTCACCACCTCCTTCCAACCCAACTGGCATCAATTCATGGACATCATGGCGCCGTCCGCCACCATCTACCCCCTGACCGTCTCGAATGAAGATCTGGCCATCCCCTACATGCCCATCATCCAGTACGAGTTCAAGATCCAGGGTTCACTGGTCGCAGCCCGCCACGTCCACCGAGATATGTTAGCTTTCGCCGCGCGTCACAACATCAAGCCCATCATTGAGGAATTCCCCATGACGGCCGATGGCATCCAAGAGGCTATGAAGAAACTGGAGGATGGCAAGATGAGATACCGAGGTGTGCTCGTTGCTCCGCAATAAGCGATGCCCCACCCCCGCCCCCTTTGATCTGAGCATCGGATAGGATAGAACAGGATAGGATAGGATAGAGGACACGGTTCAAAAACCAAAAACGCCTTTTTGGATGGACTGGATTGGATTGGATTGGTTCGTGACGATTTTTTCATTATTAATATGAATAAACATATTTGCATATTTGCATATGTATATGTATGTATATGGCGTTGTTGGGAAGAAAGAAGAAAAAAAGGTCTGGAATACGCTTGATAGATGGATAGATAGATACTCTCTGAGATGAAAATGAATAAATATACATAGATATATGTGAATTCAACTCTTGTTTTCGTTCCTTCTCTGTCTGCCCTGGCTTCCTCCTCCCCCCAACCCCTCTTTAAGACTTCTCCCCGTTGTCCTCTGAACTCTTCTATCCCTGCCTGCTCTCATCTCAACCCATCTCAATTCATCTCCATTTTCATCATACTCCGTGACCTCCATACATAACCTACGCATACTCATACTCATATCATAACCTTATATCATCATCAATCCATCAACCCCCTCCCCCCAAAAAAGAAGAAAAAAAGAAGAACGGACGAACGAACTTTAATAACCTACCTACCTTATCTATTATAACAAACTTGATACTTACTGTTGCTGTATCCAACTTAATATCTATCTATCGATCGGTCTATCAATCCATATACATACATACCATAACAATTCCCATTCATCATTCATTCGTGTTATCTATATCCCTACCCCCTATCCCGCCCATTCCCAAAAGTATAATTATTCGGTATATATACATTCGTTCGCCCATATAAAAAAAAACAAAAAAACACGAGTTCTGAGTCTGAGTCTTCCGCTTTTCTTATATCCATGACCATGACCATGACCATGTCCATGTCCACGATGATAACCTCTCCTCTCCCTCCCTCTACATCCACATCCAACAACCCAGCCTGACCCTCACCCTCCCCACTCAAAACCCCTAAACTCATACCTGACATCGAATCCTGCACATGAAACTCCGAAACATTTCTCCTCCCCTCACTCCCCACACGTCCCCTACGTACCCAGCATCACTCCTCGAGCTGCTCAGTGTAACTTCAAGCCAAGTACAGTATTAGCACACCTTTCCTCAGTTGCATCTTCCTGCTCCCAAGAAACGTAGCCCCGCATCCAAAATACCCTGAATTGCATTAGCGGGCATTTTGTCGCGGTAATGGTTGAGATCTGCATGAATAGTGTTCGTTGTGCATGGATGATAATCTTGACTAATGGGTAGACGAACGGGTTGGAGAAATATTGTGTTGACAAGAGTCGAGCATTATTTCCAGACACCTACCTCACAAGATAGCTGATTGCTGTGATCTAAACATCTTGAGTATGGGTGTCTATTCAATTCAGTAGAGTAGTCTCAGAATACTCAAATGGGCCCTGTTTACCTTTGGGATTCACTCAATACCACACTAGATCCAAATCTTTGCTCCAGTCAAGAAATAGAAGGTTTTCTTGGCCGATAGGACAATTGAATGGGCCTCGAAGCAAAGGAGAAGGGAAAAAAGGAGAGATGCTAGATGAAAAAGCACAAGGGCCTTTTTACGGATGGCCGACTAGATAGATCGCCGAGATGCATTCTGAGATGCGGATAAAACAAGAAAGCGAAAGTCGCGACCCGACCGCATTGAAAATGACGGGACGGCAGAACTATGCCTGCCATATGAATCCTCATCGATGTACCAAGCTCAGCATACAGGTTTGGATCCAAGCACAATCTTGAAGCTGGGCGAGCGAGCGAGATGCGTGCATTGGAGCAGGGTCGACAACAACTTATACTCACACTCAACTCCGCCTCTGCAGTCAGAATCACTTATCGAACCTTATCTCTGAATCGTGATCAGAACTCCCTGATCATGCATGGACCGAGACAGATGTGATATGAGATAAAGAGGCCAATGTCCGCGCTCTGTGGAAAGATAGAAAGGGCAGCATCCATCTCAATCTCCGTAAGAACTTATTCTCGCCCAGCCCCATCACTTATCGTTCGACATGCAACAAAAACCCTTTCTCCTCCACCCCAACCAACCCAACCAGCCAGTCATTCATTCCTCTCAACCTAGCTTCCCTCTCTTACCCCGGGGCCCCTCAAATAAAGTTCCATGACTCGGGTACCTACATCCATCCATCGCATCCATCCGCAAGCATCCGTGCCGCAACGCTCCGGAAGAGCAGGACAGAGCAGAGCCTGCTTATTATTGGGTTATAAGCAATTGCCAATCACATACCCAGCAGAACGTCGGAATAAGAGCATACAAACACAAATTGAATGAAGACTATTGATGCTGATACAACGAATTGACACGTAAATGTAAATGTAAAATCTAAATTCAACAGTACAGAGTTATGATCTGCGTGAAAGAAAATGTTTAAGTTTACAACAGCAAACCTAATAATAATAAGAAACAATAGTAATGCAACGTCTCGAATTTTTTAAGCGGATCAAAACGTAATACCAAGAAGACCCAAGAGACTGCGATATGCAACAAATTCGGCAGCTTTCGCGCACGCTGATGTTGATGGTGGAAATCACATTGGTTTTTTCAAATATCGTGGTGGTGATGCGTTACATGATTGGATGGGGAAGAGATGGAGGATAAGTGTTGATTGCTTGCCTACTTGCTGCCGAGCCAAACAAAAGTCCAAGGAGAGAATAAAGAGTAGAGTGCGGGAGACGACAACCCAATTAATCTCGCGCCGTTTTCAAAGAAAGAGCATCAACAACCCAATCATTTCAAGTAAGAAGGCAACCCGCTACCAGACCTTGCATCCCAAACCCTCTTCGATCCGTAAGCCAAGAAAGCAAGAACGGCCCACCTAAAGAGTACGTTCTTGACGCCCTCACCACCAAGACCCGTCAGAATACCCAACCAGTAACCCACTCCTCTGATCTCATTGCCTGCCCTATCAAAGTTTGGTTTCCTGGCAGTTCTTTTGAGGAATTGGGCAAGTCGGGCATCGGAATATGGTGGGTAGCGAGGACGGAGCATCTTCTCGATCCAGCCTGGAGTAGTGACGACGGCTCGACGATGGGTGAAGGCGTTGAAAGATTGCACGCCTCTGTAGGAGCCAGTTCCACTATCGCCGACTCCTCCGAATGCGAGAGTTGGTATCGTGCTGTGGGAGAAGGTGTCATTGACACTGGCACCACCAGAGGTAATGTTATTAAGCACTGAAAGATGTGTTAGTGAGATAGATCAAGATAGCTTAAACCTAGATGCAGAGCTGATTGTTCTTCGCGTGGCACTGTTCGTGACCTTGATTCCCACAAACATGGGCCATGAAGTGAACACTTTAATTGGAAACACAGAACTATCTGTAACATGAGGTGAAGTATTGTTATAGGTATTCGCCAGAACTTGTCTAGCACCCATTCAACTTTTACAACATGCAATTATGCGAGAAAGTGACATCTCCTGGGAATTTCCTTTCTTCTGGGCCTCGGAACAAGTAAACAATACCAGTGAGAACTATACATACGCTTGTCAGTTTCTTCCTTCGTTCCAAATGGATAGAGGCCCAATGGAGTCGCGTGAATATCATGAGCAATGTTGGTAGCTTCATCAAGACTATTGACTGGTAGGATAGGAATCAAAGGACCAAAAGATTCCTCCGCCAACATTGAATCGTCTTTGCTATCAACCAAAACCACAGTCGGCGCGATAAAATTCTCAGCTTCATCCATTTCTCCACCAATTAAGATCTTTCCCTTTGTATCATCAAGCATCTTCTTGATTCGTAAGAATTGTCTGTTATTGACGATGCGGGATAAATCAGGGCTAGCCTTGGCGCCTTGAGGGAAGAATTCTTTATAAGCAATTCTGAGTTGCTCAATAAAAGCATCCAAGAGCTCCTTTTCCACCATGACATAGTTTTGACCGACGCAAACTTGTCCAGCATTGAGAACCTTCCCCCATAGCAATCTTCTAGCAGCAAGAGCAGGATCAGCATTCTTCGATACGATAGCGGGATTTTTACCACCAAGCTCCAAAGTAACCGGGGTCAAGGTTTCGGCAGCTTTCTTCGTGATAATCTTTCCCACTGCTGCGCTTCCAGTATAGAAGATCTTATCCCATTTCTCATCCAACAGAGCGGTCGCCTCCGGAACACCTCCATTAACCACCGCATATGCATCTGGGTCGAGACTGGTCTCAATGATTTTCTTCAACACCATGGCAGTTCCAGGCGCGTTCTCTGACGGCTTCAACACAGCTGTACATCCTGCGCAAATAGCCCCAATCAAAGGACCCAATGACAATTGAACCGGGAAATTGAATGCGCCAATGACCAAAGCCGTACCCAAAGGTTCCTTTCTAATTCTAGGACTCAAGAAAGTATAGATGAGTGCAATATCTGGCGGAGGCTCGTCCTTCATCCATTTCTTCAAGTTGTTGCAAACGAATACGATATCATTCTTCACCCATTCTATCTCAGTGAGGCGGGTCTCGAAAGAGCTTCTCCCGAGATCACTTTTCTCTGCTTCGACGAGGGCATCGGCATTATCATTGAGAGCCCAATAAAGCTTTCGAAGTTGCTTCAAGCGGTATTCGAGGGGTTTGGTTTTTTGGGAACGAAAGGTGGTTCGGAGTAGCTTAGCCGTCGTGGGAATTGATTCGAGGGAGCTGTGCTCGAAAGGAGCCACCTCAACTGATGGCATTGCCTGCTTCATGGCCTGGCCTGATAACTTCAAACTTAATTGAACAACAAATGCGGAAACCAAGACACTTTAAATCTGAAGCCCGATGTTGTAAGGTTAGAAGCTCTTGGTGCTCCCCCTCCATTAGGTGTTATCGAAGCCGAGGCAGGTCGCTTTATCCGGCCGGAAGCAAGGGGTTCTTTGTTTAGCATAAGGTCGGTTGACTTGTGCCAACGAAAAGCGTCTAATTCCTTGAATCCAAATTTGGTATCTTCATTTCTAAACAATATTTTTTGGTGTAATTTTGGAAATTGGCCAATGGGAGTACACGATTAAGGTATCTTACACGAGTTGCAGTATCTTTTATACTGACCTCTTAACAGCAACTGTCTTGTTGGCAATAACCCTCCCTCCTGCCTTGATAGTCTCAGGTGCTGGCTCCCCGGCTGTAGGGGGGTTGGCCATTCTATATCGAATTGTTTCAATCCCATCTACCAGTTGTCCGACACTTTCTCGATTCAAGTCTGTTTCCACCATCTTTTGGCGATAATCTGCCAATTCTCGTTTCCTCTCCTCTGTCAATCTCCACTCCACAGGAAATCTCGGCTTTGCTTTGAACGCATGATGGCGTGTATATAAAGGAACATCTTCGAAAGTATCGCCGGTCTATTTGATTCTGAATTAGCTCACGAGCATAGCGAACAATACCTCAAAACATACCTTTGCTTCTGCTAGTAACGAATCAACCATATCACCAAGGTATCGCTTATTCTGGGCTTGTGATGGGTACATCTCACAACTCATCTTGACAACATCTGTTTCTGGGTTGAGTCTTGGGCCGATCAATTTTCTAAGTTTGTCCCTTTGTACTTCTGTAAGTCCGGGCATATCTGCGGGACAAAATTCCAGAACAACTTTCTTTTCTGCTGGATGTTGTTCGCCCATATATGAAGTGTATCTGAATCGCAAAGGAGTTTCCGCTGATGGAGGCACAAATGGCTTTGCCAACTCTATACATAATATCTTAGTAAAGTTGTCGTGTTGTGATCTTGCCCCTCCAAGTTTAGAACAAACTCACTGCTCAACAGTGGCATCTCCCATGCTGCTAACCTGTTATAATGTCTGATTTCCCTAACCTGCTCCAATTCCAGATGCGCCAAAGTCGTAATGTCATCGTGTTCATCCTCTCTGTCGTCCTCATCAAACGGTTCTGGATCTCCCATATTTAAAAATGTAGGTTTCAGCTTCTTCTTCACACCTTCGTCAAACCCATACGATGGCAGATTGTTTGCATGTCGAGCACCCGCATTCTCAAATAGTTCATCAATCTCTTCCATGAACTCATCCTCATCTGGTTCCGTTTCCTCGAGTTCCTTAAATTTCGGATCGATTTTATATTGTCTTGGTGTGGTTGAAAATGACCTCCGTTGAGCAATTGACTTGCTGGTAAACCTGGAGGTTATAGTCCTGCATGAGCAGCATCGCGCTTTCATGCGCAGACTTTGCAAGGCCGTGGCCATTGTCGTGATTATGACTTGTTCTTCTGAATCTTGAATCTTGAATCTACAGATGGAAATCGTCCCAAAATAAACAGTTTAACGCTAGCTTGTTTTGGTCAAGTGAAAGAACCCCACCTAATCGTAGTTCGGAAAATCTCAAACTACCGAGGTGGTTAATCAATTGATCCGATCCGAGAGTTTGGACCAGACAAAGATGCTGGCTTCCGTTGAATTTATGGATACAAGAACTGTCTATCAGTGGTATCAACCACATCTTAGAAAGTAGCTCAATTATTACCCTAGTTCGGTTTACAACTTTCCAGTCATGCAGTTGGCCCCAGAAGGCGCACCGCCAAAAGTTGCTTTTGTCACAGTTGGTGCGACTGCGACTTTCACAGAGCTCATCGAAGAAGTACTCGCACCGCACACGTTGCAGATCCTAGTCAAAGAAGGATATACGAAACTCAGAGTACAAGCTGGCCCTGACGCCGATTATTGGAAGAATAATATACGGGCAGAGAAAGAACCTGGACTGGAGATCGAAGTGTTCGATTTCGACCGGAATGGATTGGGCCATGAAATGCGACAATGTAAGAAAGGGGGGTTTTATGGCAATGGCGATAGCTTGGAAGGCCTTGTGATTTCGCACGCAGGTTAGTGGACCCCCAAATTACTACTACCTTCTGTTTCAAACAAGAAACCAATGCTGAATTGGTATAGGCTCAGGATCAATCCTCGATGCGCTTCGAATTGATGTACCACTCATCGTCGTGCCCAACACCTCACTTCTTGATAATCACCAAGCAGAGTTGGCAGATGAACTGGAGAAACAAGGATATCTCACCAAGGCATCAGGACCTCGGTAGGTGGAACTTTTGAACAACATGTCATACCAAAACAACCAACTAACCGAAATAATGTAGTGATTTAGAAGAGGCTATTTATAAAGCCGAGAGAAAGAAAGACGGTCGACCGAACGAAGTGAAAAACTGGCAAGAACGCAGAAGTTGGCGGGGACACGAAAACGCTAGCGTTGCACCAGTTCTCGACGAAGCTGCTAATTATGAAGATCAGGTTAGGGGTGTATTGGATTAGTTGTGAAGAAAGTCTTGGGCATGATTCAACGGGTCTATGTTAACGGAGTTATTGGGAAAGGGATTCGTCTAATTCGGCCATTGGAGTTGGAAAGGATTGCAAGATACCCCAAGTTCAGATGATGCATAGTTTTGTGATTTACAATACATTCAAGTTTTCTTCCAAAAGCAATCTCGGAATGTCAGATTGTGAAGCTCGGGAGAAGTTCGATAGATTCGAATCGTCATAAGGCCTAATCGTGGACATTGACATTGTAGATTTCGTGTGACGACTTCAATGTTACGGTCCCATTATCTGAGAATAGGAATAATCGTCAATGACGGGAAATTACGTCGTTTGTTCAAATGCGTACAATGATATATATGAGGTTGTCCCCGCCTTGTTGTGCATGAATTTGATGAGCACGTTGCATTTCTACAGTACGCGAGTTCTTATATGGACAACGTTCGCTTAACAGGGATTGTATTAACCAACTACTAGTCACCAGGGTTATATGCAAAGATAACCGAACGTGTTCATTGATAACATCTCCTTCATCGGTTCATGCACTCTTCTGATTACATAGATACTCGACAATACGTATTCTATGTTAAGACAACCTCGCGGCAAATGACCTATATACATCGGGTGTGCAGATATAGCTGGCAAGCACACTCATGGATGCAAAGTCATGCAGATGATTACTCTCGACGTTTTTCTACGCAGCCACTGGCATCGTAATCAGATTCTTTTTCATTACGCGTTCGTCCCTGTACGGTCCTGGTCCCCGGCCGCTATGATCAAAGGGCACCACGCATTACGAATATGTTACTGCTATAGGTAGCTGTTGAGGGTCAGCAAGGCATACTGTAGCCCACATATATCGTTTGTAATTTCACTTCTTCTTCATTCCGAACTTAACGGCATATCACCGAGCGATGATCCATCTTTCCTTATCTTCGTGCTTCAAATGCCATGGGTGTCATCAATCTACGTTGCAGAAGTCCGGCCCTGAAAGCTTGACTTTCTTAGTCGACGGTAAATACCAGGCCCTTGTGGGGAAGCAATGAGAAGCCTTTCTGCCAGTTGGGTGCAACTGTTGGCGTATACCATGTTGAACTTATACGGAGTAGTTATAGCTAATAAAATAGCAGGTGATATATGGTGCCAAGTGGCGTGTGTTATGTTCTATAAGAGATGTTATTTAGCGCGCTTTTCGCAACTACTATCCACACCTCACCGTCATTAATTGATTAGTTAATCTTCATCCTGAATTGGGGTGCATACCTTATACTTATCATACCGCTCTTACGCATTGGCTCAATATTTCCTGTGGCTTACACTTTAGTCATGACTCAAAGTAGGCAGCTGCTTGTGAGATCTTTGCATGGTGAGGTGGACCTCATCATAGTATCTAAGCGTATATAAGGGACGGGATCGCTTTGGATTGGATTTTCTCATTCCGCAAAGGAAAGTAAAACATTCATTCACAATGCATTCATTGACTCGCGTGCTCAGTTCTTTTGCAGCTGCTGGAATTTTTTCATTAGTTCTTGCAGCTCCTGCCCCTATACCTCAAATGAGTTATGGCGAACAATCCGTAGCTGTCGGTGGTGTATCTGCCCCAGCACCCACAGTCACTGCCGCCACCGGCTCTCTTTATGGAGACGAATCATTGCTAGGCGAAGTTGCAAAGGCATCTCCTGTCTCTGGAGGAGATTCTGCCATTGTTTCAAATTACCCATTAGTCAATGGCCAGGAGGCAGATGCAGACCTAGGTCTCTATCTGGACTTCAATAGCGTTGAAAATCCACAACCTATTCGAGGGTCGAAGGGTGAGACAGATCCTGGGCCACGTAAGTTCGGAAGAAACATCCTCAAAACAATGCAAATCTAACATTACTCCAGAAACATATGAATATCAAAAATTGAACCCCGATATCTTCGCTCCACCGGAAACAGACAGTGGAGATGTGCCACAAGCACAATGGCCAATGGGGTTATCGCACAACAGATTAGGCAGTGGCAAGAAATCAGGATGGGCAAGACAACAAAACACAGGTCAATTACCTGCTGCAACCAAAATGGCCGGTGTAGACATGCGCCTAGCACCAGGAGCATACCGTGAGCTACATTGGCACACGGCAAACGAATGGTCCTTCATACTGAAAGGGAGTGTACGATTATCTGCTGTCAATGAGAAGGGAGAATCTTTCATCGACGACGTTAGTGCTGGCGATGTATGGTTCTTTCCGGCCGGCGTTCCACATTCCATCCAGGCTCTTGATGAGGGCTGCGAGTTCTTATTGATTTTTGACGATGGTGATTTCAGTGAAGATGGTACTTGTGAGTACAAGCGGTTCCTTAGCATTTCCCACTGCGTTTAAATGGTTCACTTTACACATTTCAGCATTATCTTGTCACATCTCCCTAACCATACCCTTTCTCACTACCCAAAGACTAACCCCCAACCAGTCCTCGTGTCCGAAATGTTTCTCCGCAACCCCAAATCCGTACTCTCAAAGAACTTCCAAACCCCCGTCTCCTCCTTTGACAAGCTCCCCTCCGATCAGCTCTACATCTTCAACGGTACCCCCGCCCCCTCCAATATAACCCTCCAAAACAAAACCAGCGCCGCCGGTCCCCTCCCTCAAAAAGATTCCTACACCTACCACTTCTCGCAACAAAAACCCTACACCGTCCCCGGCGGCTCCGTAAAAATAATAGACACAACCACCTTTCCCATCGCCTCCAATTTCGCCGCCGCACTCGTCACTATCCAACCTGGCGCCATGCGCGAGATGCACTGGCACCTCACATCTGACGAGTGGAATTTCTTCCTCTCCGGCTCCGCACGCATCACCATCTACGCCGCGCCCTCTTCATCCCGAACCTTCGACTACACTGCCGGCGACGTGGGATACATCCCCGCCAGTAACTCGCACTACATTGAGAACACCGGGACCGAAGATGTAGTGTTTTTGGAAGTACTGCAGCAGCCCGTCTTTAGCGACATTAGCGTGGCGCAGTGGTTGGCGTTGACGCCCAAACAGGTCGTGCAGGATACGTTGGGATTGTCGGATGATGTTATCGAGGCGATTCCACGTGAGAAGACGTTGATCAAAGTGGGGAATCGAAATATGACGGCCTTGGCAGCGGATGAAGGGGTTTGGTGAGAACTTGCTGATAAGATAAGGGATTAATTATTGCGATATTCCATAATAATGACGCGAACAGTCTAATTCGCTGTAATCTTACATTGATATCTAATCTAATATTCATAATAATTCAACGATGAAGAATGAATGATGAATGATGAATGATGGATTTGGTGGTGAGACGGTGGTATTATAGGAAGGTGTTGTATTCTTATCTCCAATACGATTTCTAATTGAGCATTCTACCACGAGTAAAAGAACGATGTTTACACCCCCTCCCTCCTAACATTTCTCTCCCGGCCCACAAAGCCCCCCTCCAAAATCCGCACCAAGTCGTCCAACCTCCGCACCACCAAATCCGTAAACTCATGTTCCCACAACTCCGCATTCACGTCGTTTCCGACCAACACGGTGGTGGCGCCGGCGAGAAAGCCCGCGCGCATGTCGTCGATCGAATCGCCGACCATGATGGTGTCGAGGGGGTCGACATTCCACTGCTGGGCGATGTGCAGGATGCCGGCTGGGTGCGGCTTGGGCGGTTGGAAGTCGCGGGTTAGGATGGGGGAGAAGGGGGTGCGGGGGAGGTGGGTGGTGAGGAGGTGTTGGACCGGGGGGAGGTGGTTGCGGGTGAGGATTGCGAGGGGGAGGGGGGGCGAGAGGTTGCCGAGGTAGGTGAAGAGGGTTTGGAGGCCTGGGTGGGTTTTGGTGCGTTAGGATTGTGTGGTGGGTGAAGGGGGAAAGAAGAGGGGAAAATACCGGGTTGGGGGACTTGAGTTAGCATGGCTTCGCGTTCTATGGCGCGGACTTTCTCATGCGCGACTTCTTGATCCGAGGGGGGGAGGGAATAGATGTGTTCGAGGATATCGATGGTTTTGTCTATTCCGAGAGCGTTACGCATTTGGCCGAACCTATTGTGGGGGTCAGATAGGAATGAGGATAGGATGGGATGGGGGGGCAGAGATGTACGCTGGCCATACTGTACATACATGTAGGTCTGCGGTTCACTGTTGAGAAAGTTAGAGTTGTGGACTCCGTGGAAACATGATCGATGAGATATTGAAATTGCGAAGGCGAAGGGAGGGAAAGAAAGAAAGTATTAGATAAAGGAGTCGAGCATCTGATCTGTCGAGAATATACTTATGCTAGATGCAGATACTGACAGGAGGCCGCAAAAGTTATAAGCGAGTGACTACCCATGGGCGAATAATGCCTTTGCGACCCGCCTCAAAGAGTAATGCATCGCATAGCTCAGATCTCACACCCACCACCCATGAGAAGTTCCAACCCCCTCGTCCGATGAGGTCAAACAACTTGTCAGACTTCAGAATCCAGACTGCGCTATAGTAATATTTGACCTCGACTTCGAAGCTCCAAACAAAGCACATTCTTCATTCCTCCCCTTCTTCTCCCACTCCCCCCTCCCCCCTCCGACCATCCAAAAACACCACGCCCCTCGCACCCTAAACACTCAAGCTCACCATCAAAAAACCCAAACCCAAATCCATAAGAAAAAGCAAAACTCACCACAAAGTCCCATCCATATCAAAAATAATTCCCTTCAATTTCCTCACTCCCTTGCCCCCACCCTCCCCATCACCACCCTCACCCAACGAAACAAACCTCCTCACTCTCCTTTCAATCTCCCCAACCCCTCCCCCCTCGCCCTCACCCTCGCCCTCACCCCGCACCATCGTCCCAAAATCCCTAGTCCCCATCCAACCAATCTCCCCAACCTCCCCTCCATGCAAGTGCGACCGCGAACCTCTCATCCCACTTCCGCTTCCACTCCCACGTCCACAACTTCTCATTCGTATTCCCAACCCCACAGTCAACGTGAAGCAGGTAAAGCCCGTTGCAGAAGCCAAAGATCCAGAACCACGATATACAATCTTTGGAAAGAGATTCATTCAAATCCCAATCCCAATCCCAATGCAATGCAATGCAGGCAGGCAGGCAGGTACGATATACAAGTAACTCGATCACCACCAGTCAAGTCCACTCACCCTAGAACTTAGCTAGTTATACGGAGTAGAGTAGAAAGTGGGTGAATGGATGCGTTACTCGATATAAAATTACAAGTACAGTGCATCAATTTATCGAAATTGATCAAAGTAGATTATATTATACTATTTAGGTTTAGACTTAAAATTCTATGGTATTTCGTTGAAAATTAACCGAACTTTTATATAACTACTACTACTATAAAAATACTAATTATAACTTCAAAACGTACTCTTCTTTTAAACGTTCAAAGAGAAAAAAAAGTATCCTTATATCTATACCACTAGCAAGTTTTTGTTATACAGTGTACTCGCGATATTTTTTATTTAATACTCGGTATACTCAAGGACAAGTTATAAACATGATCGATAATGAATACTATATCTCTCAAATCCATCTCACTATTAATATCTCAATCTCAATCTCAATCTCAAATTAAATCATTTAAATACTCGTATCTTCATCAACCAAGTTTAACCAACTAGCATCCCACTCAAGTAATGATATTCGAATCAAAATCTGATTGAGTAATATAACTAGACGCCTACAACGAGTTCTGAGAATCTGTCTGCTACAATAGAGCTAGCTGTATTCCTATATTCCACTCACTTCGTTTACTGTATTTCCATTGATCCATTCACATGCCTTTCCCATCAATAAGATCCCCAGAATTCAAGTCATGCTAGCTACCTACACTACCATCAGCAATCCCCTACTTGCCACAAAAGAAGATTTTCCACATCCGTAGAGAAGACACACGATTCGAGGATTCGAGACGAAGCCAACTAGTAGATTCGCCACCAGCTCAAGCATATCCGCTCGTTGCAAGTTTGATAAATACGCCGAGAGATGCTCTTCGCTCCGGAATGATATGGGAAATTTGTGTAAAAGTGTCAATACATTATGATTAGAATTGAGCTTTATGGACCTTAGGCTGCATAGCCCGAGCCATATAAACCATTACCAAAAGTTGCTTGACGTCGACTCTCTTTATGACTGCCATCTTCGGTTTGTTTTCTGGGTGGTGGTGGTGGTGGTAGAGGCCCAGCTGGAGCTGGACGCATTGGAAGGGCCGCCGAGTTGAAATTGGGTGTGCTTGCACCCGAAGCACCATTAAAGTCGCGTGAGTCAGGCGCATTCAATGCAGTAAGTTTTGGTATCGAGTTGGTTGTGTTGCCCCTTACAGGTAGACCAGGATGGAGACCTCCTCGGCCCGAAAAGCTGCCATTCTTGGTAGGAGAGCGAGACTTAGGGTTATGGTTTTCGCTATATTGCGGAGAAGTCGCCGAACGTGCATCGGCATTTTTTATGGGAATGTCTCCTGAGGTAGGAGTTTGCGAAGTGTTGGGTATTTCATCGCTGCGCAACGCATCTCTACTAGCTGGCGATAATTGAGGTGCAAGATGTGACTTGCGGTTGTCTTTTTCTAGCATACTAACAGCCCACTCTCGGAGATCAACGGGAGTTCGCTTGGCGGCTTGGACGAAAGGTTCACGCTCCTGTCAAAGTTGTTAGGATATAAGCTTCAAGGCTGATATTGGAAGGATGCAACTTACATAAAGCTCTTGAGGTGTTGGCCTTTCTTCTGGAGTCTTAGACATGCACTTCTGGATCATGTCTTCAAGAATTTGAGGGAAAGCTTCACTCTTTGGTAGCCTTGGAGCAGGCTCATACACAATCTGTTGAAGAAGATCAAGAATACCAGATGGTGCCCCATCTCCGTCGGACAGTTGCTCACTAGCATCAAAAGGAAACTTTCCAATTGCGAGCTCCATAATGGCAAGACCAAAACTCCACACATCAGACTTAACCGTGTATTTTTGCCCCTGAATTCGTTCCGGCGCCATGTATGTCGAGGTTCCAACAAAGGTATCTGCCACTGAATTGACCAATTCTCCCGAAACACCAAAATCGCAGAGCTTGATCTGACCCTTCGAATTCACCAAGATATTGGATGGTTTGATATCTCGATGCATGATATGATGTTTGATGTAAAGATATGTGAGGCCTCCGAGGGTAGCTTCTGCGATTTTCCCTAGAATATCGACTCGAACTGGACCAAAATGAGTCGAGATTCTATCTAGAGATCTGAGAGAAATTAGCTCCCACGTTCAAACCATAGAGGTTTCCAAGAGGTCATACCCAACATCCATATACTCCATACACATAATGACATCATTGTTATCGCTCAAAAATGCTCCGTAAAAATTGACGATGTATTCCGAATTACAGTCATACATGATTTGCAGTTCGCGAACGATTCGACGGCGCATTTCCTTCTTAGCTTCGACATGGATAACCTTTGTTTGCATCAGCGGTTGTTTGAAGTTTGAGTTCTCGAGGGTTCATGACAGCATACCTTTCTTGCCATTACTGTTCCTGTAGCCATATGTCTGACTTTGCTGACGGTTCCTCCATTTCCATGACCGAGATCTTTCAAGACTTCCAGATCCTCTCTCTTCAAGTCCAACTTGTATTCGATTCCAATCTCTAACTGTGCAGTCTGCCTGCTATTATCGTTGCCACTTCCACCAGGAATCTGTAAATCGCTCTCGGATGGTGCCACAGCCCGAGGTGGGGGTGCGTTCAATGCCAGACCCTTCACATTCTTCCTCTTCAATGTGCGCACCGAGCCAATACCGTCCGACATCTTGCAAGGCTGGCCTAGAGGCTAACAGGATTGAAGGGTGTCGAGATGAGATGATTTCTGCAAATGGCGCAAAGTTACAAAGTTATGGGGATTAATCTTCCCGGTTGGCGCTTGAGGAAGGTGCTCTCTACCCACGTCTTTGAGCGACAATGATGATGAGCGAGTGAATAGGTATTTGATGGATCTTCCCTTTGACACCTCTGATGGACTATTGATCACCTGGACATTCCAAGGCGGGAGAGGAAATGCAGGAATCAAGAGTTTGAGTCGAGGAGACAGATAAATCCACTTGTACTTGTTATGGAAGATTATATGATTTGGTGGAGGGACCAAGTGAACGCGGGACAGTCGTTTGGGTTTGGCGCTATGGCAATTATGATTGAACTAATAAGGTTAATAATAACGTAAAGGCGCGGTTGAAGAGAAAAGATGGGTGGGTGATGATGGAGGAAGCCAACATGAAATGGCTATCGAAGCAAAGTATATATTATTATATTGGGGAGGTTGATATATTTAATCTAATGAGCCGTTGCCGTTGCCGTTGCCACTGCCACTGCCACTGCCGTTGCCGTTGCCGTTGCAGTTCCAGTTCCATAAAAGTTCCACCACCAGGTCTATATTTGCATTGGGCATTATTTGGCAGGCGCACCAGCGCTTTTGGGTTAATTTCATGGTTGAGCGAAGGAGAAGGAGGATTTCAAAAAAGAAGCTTTTGGGGGGCGAGGGAGAGTCTCGCAGTCACATCGTATAGATATGATAAGACTTTTTGTTCCTGTTCCTAGCTATAAGGCAAGGGAATGGATAGGATAGGATAGGATGGATAGACTTGTTGATTGCATGAGGAATACAACTGAGGGACAACTCGAGTGCAAATTGATGATACTAGTTACTGTATCCATGTGGCTGGAGAGTTCTTATCGACGCCAACTGTGGCGCGAGAGCCTTATATTTGGGGCCACCGTGGGCGATTGATCATCATCGGGGCTAGCAAACTCCGCCAGTCGCGAGAACTAAGAACTACTAAAAGGCTCCAAAAAGTTGTCCAAGGCCAACCTTTCGACTTCTTTCCAGCTCTCAACCACAACTCCTCTACAACATTCTACCTCAATTTCACTGCATACAGCGGCTCTGATTTCATTCCTTTGGAAATTGGCCTCTGCAATCGTAGAAAAGAGTTCACACAGAGAATACTGCAATCATGAGCATGCGCGATCTGATTGATGAGGACGTCGAGGTTGACGAAGAGGAACACGATGAGGAATTTGACGAGGAAACTGGCGAAGCTCATCTGGGACAGCCGCAGAGACAAAATGGAGGTCTGGAGGACGATTCGAGTGAGGAAGAAGATGATGACGACGAGGAGGCAGCTCGTGCGGTATGGCTTCCCTTTTGACTCGTGTGCGCGTCATCACTGACACACATTCCTAGATTCGAGAAGGCTTCATTGTAGATGAAGATGAAGAGGACGACGATGATGCCAGAAGTCGACGCCGCCGCAGAGAAAAGAAACGCCGCAGAGAACAACGTGAGGAAGAGGGTTTGGACGATGAAGATTTGGATCTTATAGGGGAAGCAAATCCGGAATGGGAGAGGAAGACAACACAGCAGGTTTGTTATCTTCAACCATATCCATCTACTCAACTAACCTTAATGCAGCCAAAGTTCAAGCGTCTTAAGCGTGGCCATCGCGACGATAATGAACAGGATCGAGAGCGCGGCCTAGACCAAATATTTTCTGACGACGAGGAGCAAGATGCGCCCCTTGAGTACGAGCGATCTTTTGCACGACCAGATCATCGGGTTGATGAATTTGCCGACTTCATCGAAGAAGACGAGCTTGAGGATGGTGAGAGAGATAGGCTTGCTGAGGAACGTGAAGTGGCACGTCCAAGGGAAAAGGGTTATGCTGGTGGTGCGGAAACATCAGGTCTCGATAAGGATGCTTTGGACGATATGGAGGCTATCTTTGGAAATGGTGAGGATTACGATTGGGCTCTCGCTTTGGAAGACGAAGCCGAGGCAGCGGAAGCTGGCGACCAGAATCTTGAGCTAAAGGATGTCTTCGAACCTTCGCAGCTGGCAGAAAAGCTACTTACGGATGAGGATAACGTGATTCGGTATTCTGATGAGCCTGAACGATTCCAACTCGATCGGAAAGCTTACAAACACCTACAAATTACCGACGAACAGTTTAGGGAGGAAGCTCGATGGATCACCAGTCTCATTTGGCCGAAAAAGGCGTTCAGCTCAGAAATGCAAGCCCCGTTCACCAAAGCCATCAGCAAGGTCTTGGAGTTCTTTGTTGTGGATGAGGTCGAAGTTCCTTACGTGTTTCAACACAGAAAGGATTATCTCATTCATGCCAAGAAGAATAAGACACGATCAGATCCTAATAATCCGGATGCTCCTGATTACGAAGTAAGCGCAGACAAGCTCTTGAATCAAGATGACCTATGGCGCATTTTGGAACTCGACTTGAAGTTCAGGGCGCTGATCGAGAAGCGTAATGTTCTTGAAAAAACGTACGACAACCTGAAGTTAGCTGTCGGTATTAGTGATGCAACTTTCGAGCAGATGCTCCCAGCCGCTCAGACTATGGAAGAGCTTCAGGATATTCAGGATTACCTCTATTTTCAATATTCCTCAGAAATTAAGTCTTTGCAAGATTCTAATGGCGAAGTCAAAGAGAAAAGAGCAGGCAACAAAGCATCAAGATATGATCGAATTCGTAAGAGCAGGGCTTACCAACTTGTGCGAGCTTATGGAATGACGGCTGACGAGATTGCCCAAAACCTTTTGATGGAGGGCCGCAAGAAATATACAGAAGATCCTTCGTCAAGCCCGATTGATCTGGCCGACACCCTGGCAGGCCCGGATGATTTCAACACGGGCGATGGAGTTTTGAACGCAGCACGAATTATGTATGCTGAGGAACTTTTTATGAGTCCGAAGATGCGCCAGCATTTCAGAAAACATCATTACATGGGAGGACTTGTCAGCTGTGCTAGGACCGACAAAGGCCTAAAAAAGATTGATGAACAACATCCATACTACGAATTAAAATACCTCAAGAATCAAACGTTCGGCGACATTGCGAGCAAGCCTGAGATGTTCTTAAAGATGTTGAAAGCCGAGGAAGAAGGCTTGCTGGAGGTTAGAGTCTCAATCCAAAATGAGCGAGAATTCAAGAGACAGCTCTATTCGGAGTTCAGATCTGACAACTTCAGTGAGGTCGCTGATGCGTGGAATGATGAGAGACAAAAAGTTCTTGACATGGCGTGCGCAAAGCTCGAGAAGATTATCACGAAAGGAGTGAAAGAAAGCATGCGAACAGAATGCCAAGACTCTATCCTCAAAATTTGTCGAGATGAATACTCAAGAAAGCTTGATCAGGCGCCTTACAAGCCAAGAGGTATGGTTCTGGGCACTATTCCTCGAGTGCTTGCACTATCCAACGGTAACGGTGACCCCACTCGCGATGCCGTATGCTGGGCCTATGTTGAGGAAGATGGTCGGGTTTTAGATCATGGAAAGTTTGACAATCTTTCGAGAGACGCAAGAGCTCGAGAGGCATTTGTTGACTTGGTACGTAGCAAGAAACCTGATGTTCTTGGCATCAGTGGTTTCTCTGTCGAGACACATAAGCTTGTATCAAATCTTAAAGATTTGGTGCAGGAACACTCTCTTCGAGGAAATGAGTTCGAGGATGAGAGTGGTGAAGAGCAAAGTGAGCCTCTCGACATCATTGTCGTGAACGACGAAGTTGCCCGACTTTATAAGGACAGCCCAAGAGCCGCGGTGGATCATCCTGCATTTGCACCACTCGTTAGGTATTGTGTTGGTTTGGCCAAATACCTCCAGAACCCAATGAAGGAATATGCAGCTCTTGGAAAGGATATTGTTTCGCTATCTTTCCACCCATGCCAACAGTTGTTGCCCGAGGATAAGCTTCGAAGGCAATTAGAAACCGCAATGGTTGATATGGTCAACCTTTGCGGTGTCAACATCAACGAAGCGGTTAGTGACGCCTACACAGCAAATCTTTTACCTTTCATCTGTGGTCTTGGTCCTCGAAAAGCTACAGCTGTGCTGAAATCTATTAATG
Source organism: Monilinia vaccinii-corymbosi (assembly GCA_017357885.1). NCBI lineage: Eukaryota > Fungi > Ascomycota > Leotiomycetes > Helotiales > Sclerotiniaceae > Monilinia > Monilinia vaccinii-corymbosi. The sequence continues at coordinate 4,775,028 of CP063406.1, read as the reverse complement.
CCAATGGTGGCGTGGTTAATACCCGTGATGAACTTGTGGGTGATCCAGATAACAACAAATTGCCCGTCGTTGGCCCTCGGGTGTGGAATAATTGTGCCAGTTTCCTCTACATCGAGTATGAAAGCGCAAACCCAGCCTCTGACTATCTCGACAACACTCGTGTGCACCCAGAGGACTACGAACTTGGTAGGAAGATGGCTGCTGATGCTCTCGAGCTCGATGAAGAAGATGTGAAGGCAGAAGTGGATGAGGGAGGAGCAGGCGCCATTGTTCGTAAGCTTATCAAGGATGACGAGCAGGAGAAGGTGAACGACCTGATCCTTGAAGAGTATGCCGATCAATTGGAGAGAAACTACAATCAACGCAAACGTGCGACACTTGAAACTATTCGGGCAGAATTATTACAACCATACGAAGAACTGCGACGCAACTTTGCTATGTTGTCGGACGATGAAATTTTCACGATGTTGACAGGAGAAACTCACGACTCGTTATGCGAAGGCATGATTGTATCTGTCAACATCAGAGTGGCAAAGGAGGATTTCATCATTGCTAAGCTAGATTCTGGCATTGAGGGTCGAGTCGAGAAAGATGATGGCTCAGATAACCCCGGCGCCTCCCTTAACCGTTTGTTTTCAGTGGGTCAAACAGCTCAAGCGAAGCTGCTCGATGTTGACCGACGAAATTTTGCTGCCAGATTATCACTATGCGAGTCTCAGATGCGCCCATACAGGAAACGTATTGACCGCGAGCCAGGTAACTGGGACTCGCTCCAAGAGCAAAAGGATAGGGAGGAGCTCCGTGAAAAAGATAAGGCCACAGGTCGTATTCAAAGAGTTGTCAAGCACCCTCTCTTTAGACCGTTCAATGCCACCCAGGCTGAAGAATATCTCGGATCACAGGCCCCTGGCGACGCTGTCATTCGTCCTTCGTCCAAAGGAAACGATCATTTGGCAGTCACGTGGAAAGTCGCCGATGGTGTTTATCAGCATCTTGATGTATTGGAGTTACAAAAGGAGAATGAGTTCTCGGTTGGACGACAGTTGAGAATTGGCAACAAATACAACTACAGTGATCTTGATGAATTGATCGTCGATCATGTCAAGGCCATGTCCAAGAAGGTTGAAGAGATGATGCTGCATGAGAAATTCCAAAAGGGCAGCAGAACCGACACAGGTATGATTTCTCCTTGTAAACTCCCAAAAACAAAAACAAAACAAAAAAAAAAAAAAAAAAAAAAAAAGATAATTTGCTAACTTGATTCACAGAACGTTGGTTGACAACCTACACCGAGGCCAATCCTAAGCGATCTGTCTATGCCTTTTGTCTTGATACCAGACATCCTGGGTACTTCCATCTTTGCTTTAAAGCTGGTCAACTCGCGCGCGTCAATTCATGGGCAGTGCGGGTTATCCCGAATGCCTTTGAATTATTAAAGAGCCCATACCCCGATATGAAGGCTTTGTGTAATGGATTCAAGTTGCGTCACACGGCGGAGATGAATCGAAGATGATGATGAAGGGTGGGGATCTAAAAAACTAAAAACCTAAAAGCCTAGAGAGCGGAGAGGGCTGAGTGAGGGTTAAATCTGATAGACAACCTCTTCTTCTATAACATGTAACAAAAGTCTTTGGGGCGTTCACTCTCGCATGCAAAGGGGGGGTGAAGAATCTATTAGCCTAGCCTAGCCCAGAAATTCGGGACAATTAATTCATACATACCTGTTTGCACGCCCAGGACTTTCTTTGATTATGCCAAAGTGCAGCAGCAATCATAAACACCCTTCCAGTTCCTCATGCAGTCAGGAGTCAACTCGTTAGACTCTGATTAAGTTCAGCTGCCATTGCGTTTCAAGGATTCATTAGACGGACAAGGCTGAGCGTAGTAAACAAACTAGTGTAGAAGGTTGAAATTACTCACGATAGTAACGAGACACAGGATGGCCGAAAGCATTGAAATGAATTGTTTCATTAAAGTTGGCTGCGGATGGGTGATACCTTACAAGAACCCGGTCAAAGTACAGCAAGTTACTATCTATGTAATGAAGGCGGTGGCACAGTCGAGTACAGTCATCCCAAATACTGTCTACATACGAAGGAAAAAGAAAAACCAACACAACAACGAACCCGCAACACCATGTCCCGAATACATCTACTGTAATCATCATCACCATCACCATCACCATCAGCAGCAGCAGCAGCAGACGAAACCCTCGTTGATTATTACATATTCTACCTCCTCACGCAAGTAGCCATTCTAGCTAGCGATCGATCTTCTGGATTCGTTCCCTGGGCCCTGGAGAACTTGGCCTTTCCGAATCTTCCCTTTCCCTTCATCACAAACCAACTTCCTTCACTCGACTCGGCGTGGAGACCTTTCTCAATTATCACGGAACCTTCGCACGCGCAATCAAGCAAAAAGCATTCGAGTAGTGCGCAATGGCCGGCATGGAGCAATTGGAGATTCATAGCAAGGTGTGTCCAATACATGGAGTGGGCGTGTATCACTGTTGTCTAATTGGATTTATGCAGTCGTATATTGTTAGATGGGTCAAAGTTGATGAGAAACATACAATCTCATGGAGTGTCCAACCACACAAAAAGTCCATGTGAGATGGCTCTATTCTCGAATTTCAGAATATGCTACTGACGGTATCAGAAACTTTGGAATTGTCAAACATCCAGGAACAGCATCATCAGCAAGCAGTTCCTCAACCCCGCGACAATCCACGTTTGACGATACGGTTCATTCCCTTCAACCACTGGATCATGGTTGCCAGAGGCGATTATCTGCTACCACCGATTCACGAAATGATTCTTCAACGGCACAAGAGCAGCTCAAGGCAAAGGGTTTTATACTGGTTGAATGGTGTGGAAAGTGTGAGGCAGACAAGGTATCCATGGGGACATTTGCGGTACCGGTGGGTCAAGGAGGAATGTACGGATTGGTATTTGACAACACATTCTCGAAACAAATATCAAAGAATGCTACTTTTGTCCTCTTGACGTATCCCTCTAATGCCCCTCCGCACTCGACGCATCTACAAAAGCTGCAGGGCCTGGACGGTTCGCATGCACCAAACGGGAGGAAAGCAAGCCCAAATCTTCCTGTCTTGGCTTCGGAATCCGTGGAAAGTTTACAGAGTATGAAAATGGCTCGAGGTGCGAGTAGAGGCTCTATGATAAGCAGAAATGATAGTGAAGTTGGCTCTTCTAGCTACCATGTGGGTGTTTTGCAGAAGAGGAGAAGAAAGAAAGGACAAGGTTACGCTCGCAGATTTTTCTCCTTGGATTTCGCAACATGCACCCTATCATATTACTATAGTCGCAATTCATCGGCATTACGAGGTGCCATCCCGTTGAGCTTGGCGGCGATTGCTGCAGATGAGAGAAGAAGGGAAATCAACATCGACTCGGGTGCCGAAATCTGGCATCTGAAAGCAGACAATGCCAAGGATTTTGAGGGTTGGACGAAAGCCTTAGAGAAAGCTAGTAATAATGCTAGGGGCTCTGTTCAGGGTGGCGGTATTGAGGCGGTGCCAACACCAGACGTAGGATTGAGAATTAGGACCAGCCATCTTCACGTCCCATCGAATAAGGAAGAGGAAAATGAATGGGTACAAATTGAAGGACTTGTGAGTAGGATTGTTGGAACTCGGGATGCGATTCGTAGGTTGTCGAACGATACCGCCACACCAAATAGGCGACACTCACATCTTCTCGGAGCTCCTTCAGGAAGTCCTTTAGTCGAAGAGGCTGATGATTATTTTGCTCCACAAACCAATCAGACCTCCGAAAAGAGACCTTTCTGGAAACGAAAATCGAGTACACCAGCTACCACACCAGCAATTATGCAACGCAATATGACTGCACAACTTGCCGTTCCATCTCCTGCAGCTGCCATCACTGCTAGCGAGGCTAACGCGAATGGTACCAATTCTCGAAAGTCACGGACCTCGCATGAGGAGCAGAATATTCATGACCATTGTACATCTTTGCTCAAAGATTTAGACACAGTACTTTCAGATTTTCAAACTCTGATAGCAAGCAGTAAGCGTCGCCGCGCGTCTAATGCTGTGCCTATGTCTGCTAGATCTACGCATAGTGTCGATTCTGCTTCTACTGGGGAATTCTATGATGCAGAGGCTGGAGATCCGGATCATTCACAAGTTATGATGATCAATCGTAAGGATGGAGAGGAGGAAACCTTAGTTTCAGAGACAGAAGAGGAGGAGAAAGACGACTGCGCTGCTTCTACATCTTCCAGTGGAGGAAGTGAAGAAGTGGAACACGTGAACGGGGCAGCAGCACTGTTTCCAATAAAACCGAAAGCCTTGGACCCTTTGCCGATCCTGGTAGCTCCAAAGCGAAGAAAGGCAATTCCACTTGCAACAGTTATGCCTCCAAGTCTGATAGGATTTCTTCGAAAGAATGTGGGTAAAGATCTGAGTACTATTAGTATGCCAGTCTCGGCCAATGAACCACTATCCTTACTGCAACGCGTCGCAGAACAACTCGAATACTGTAATCTTTTAAATACAGCTGCCGATCAGAAAGATCCTATCAAGAGACTGCTTTACGTAGCAGCGTTCGCGGTTTCTCAATTCAGTAATAGCCGAGCTAGAGAACGCGCCATTCGCAAACCATTCAACCCTATGTTAGGAGAAACCTTTGAGCTGGTTCGCAGTGAAAAGGAGTTCCCAGGAGGATTCCGTCTTCTTGTCGAAAAAGTATCGCATCGTCCCGTCCGTATGGCCTGTCAAGCCGATTCTGCCCAATGGTCATTGGGTCAATCACCAGCCCCGACGCAAAAGTTCTGGGGTAAAAGTGCAGAGCTAATTACAGATGGTCGCGTGCGCATGGTTCTTCGTCTTCCGGATGGAATCGAAGAACGATATACGTGGAATGTCGCCACTGTCTTTTTGCGAAATGTTGTGGTGGGTGAAAAATACGTAGAACCCGTGGGGAACATGACAATTACGAATGAGAGTACAGGTGCAAAAGCGCTTGTTGAATTCAAGCAAAAGGGTATGTTTGGTGGGAGGAGCGAGGATGTAGGTGTAGAAGCTTATGATGGGGAGGGAAAACATACGGGGGTTGGTCTTCAAGGAACTTGGACAAACTCCCTCAAACTCATTGAAGCGGGTCATTCATCTGGAAGCGAGATCTGGAAGGTTGGTGATCTAGTGGAAAATGCAGCAAACTGTTACGGACTCACAACATTCGCGGCTCAATTAAACGAGATTACGGAAATTGAAAAGGGCAAGATGGCCATTACGGATAGCCGATTGAGACCGGATCAAAGGGCTGCGGAAGCGGGGAAGTTGGATGAGGCGGAGGATGTCAAGGCGAAACTTGAGGAGTCGCAGAGGAGGAGGAGAAGAAGTATGGAGGATAGGGGGGAACAGTGGAGGCCTAGGTGGTTTGCCAGGGTTGAGGCGGGTCTAGAAGAAGACGGCGAGGAGGTTTGGGGGTTGAAGGGGGGGAAGGAGGGGTATTGGGAGGAGAGGGAGAGGGTTTCTCGGGGAGAGGGGGGGTGGAATGTTGAGGAGGTCTTTGAGGTTTGAGTGCTAGGGGATGGGAGATGGGAGATGGGGGTGGGGTAATTGAGGGATTAGATTTTGTTGGTGGGAGTGAGGAGTGAGGAGTAGGAAATGAATGTACAATAAGGACTATCTTGAGCGCATATGTATGTTAGTGAGCGGCCAAATGAGCGAGTTAGATGATCTTATATGATATTTTAGTATCTGAGAATATAATGTATGAGTATATGAGCATATATATGCTTTTGCTTTTTATCCATCCAGCCATTCATTCATTCCTTTCGTTTTGTTGCTCTTCTTCTTCTTTCGTTCCCCTCTATCTTCTGTACCTACCTATAGATATAGATATACCCAGGTTGCTGCCCTCCCTCTCGCTCATAATATTGCAACGAGATAACGAACGATATACGTACGTAGGTAGCATCAACCAGCAAGTATCATGATGAAAAAAATTCGAGTAAGAGGAGGAGGAGGAGGAGGAGGAGGAAACATATTATTAAATATATTTGCGGTATATCTATCCATCATCCCATCCCATCCCATCATCCTCAACCCATAAAACTCCTTGTTTGATGTTGTTGGTATCTATCATATTATATCACATCGTATCTGCCCTCCCAACCCCCAACCCCCAAAACCCAATAACCTTCCGTATGCGAGATGATCCACTCACTACCGAGAAAGATGAAAACGAAACGAGGGAGCATGATAAAGAAAAGTGGTGTGCTGTCGAGGCTTTACTCGCATGCATGCAGTCATAAACATAGAGAAAGCAAAAGAAGCAAGAAATTCGAAGAGACTTTTTATCGAAATTCCAAAATCTAGTTTGGCATTCTCAATTTAACTTCTAGTGATCAAAGTACTGTGTGGTATTGGTTAGTATATCTTTTGAGATCCGCCAACTAAAAAGATACCGTAGGGGACTCACGGAAGGCTTTGTAAAATCACCTCATTATGTTGATAATGGGTCATGAAACCTCCACCTAGAACTCTTCTCAATGCTTGTAATCTATGTAATTTCCACCATTTATCAATCTTCATGACCCCGCTCTTATGTATGCGAACAAACATTCGAGATCCTAATAAATGTCCATCCTCATCGATAACATTTGAATATTTAGGTCCTCGGACTGGGTATTTGATGGTAGCAAGGACATCTCCAAAAGTGGCATGTAATGTTTTTCGATCCTTCTTGGAGATAGATTTTGATGATGCTTTTGCTAATTCTGAGAGTGTATGTTCGAGTTGGGACTTTTGACGAAATGGTTCGTAACGTTTCACTTGACTAACATCAAGAGGGAAACCGTGTTCGTCTACTTTCTCATGCTCGGTGGCATCGGGATCGTCTGATTCTCGTGGTGAGTAACTCTTTTCGTAGATCAAGGCAATATTTTCTCCCGCGGCAATCCTGACTGATGTCGAGGAGCTTTCGAGTTGATCCACAAATGCTTCCATTGCTGCCTCGGAAATTTCCTCCAAATCGTCTACAAAAGTAGCCAGACTACCCCATTCTTCACATGCTGCTGTAACAACTTCGGCACTATCAGGCGCGTCCACTGAATTACCATCCGACTCGACGATTTCCAGGAATTCATCCATGATTTCACTGATTTCCGACTCGGATGCGCCACCATAGGTTGCTAATGCAGCGATTGCCCGAATAGCTGCTGCTTTGACGGTGATATGTTCTGATCTTTGGTAAGCCTGCTTGAGAGTGCGGAATATATCTTCATAAACATCTTCGGAAGGGTGGGTAATGACTGTCAGACCAACCGCTGCGAGAAAATTAGAAATATCCCATATGGTAGTATATGATGTGGCACATACCTCGTAAAGCTAAACAAGCCTCCTTTTCTCCCGTTTCGGCTTTGATGCTTTTGCACAAAGCAGGATATAACTCTGCGATTTTACTTTCGATTTCGTCATAACAATACCTCAACATGAGATAATGATTATATGCCATCAAAGCACGTTCTCTGCCCTCCTCGCTGCTTCGTTTTCGGTCTATGATTTCCTCGATGCGATCATTTAGTTCTTGTGCCCAAGTATCGGATGCTTCATGCGGCTCTTGCGTGTCGAGCACGTCATCAACAGAGTTGACACTGGCAAATCTGTGTAAGCAGGAGGGTAGGTCATGAGGGGGATGGTGCATTCTACCTCCATGTTGTGCTATCGTCGTCGCTCAAATTGCCATCTTCCTCATCCGAAGCGTGGCGACTAACATTCCTCGATTGTGTTCGCGAGTTTGCGGCAGATGTGGTTTTCGAACCTATTCGCGATGCTGCCTTCTTGGAGACAGTCTTGTGGCTTTCCAGCACTCTTCTTCTTAAATCTCTCGTCATTTTGATTGGGATGTGAAGTGATGCGATGTGAGAGTCGAGGTGGTATTTGTATTTGATTGTTGTGTGTGTGTGTTTTGTGTGTTTTGTTTTGGGTTCAGTAAGGTAAGGAATGTTCTTGATATAGAGGGTTTAATATGATTTTATATGATTTTATATGATTTTATATGATTTATATGAGTCATACGAGATATATAAATAGGTAGTAGGTGCGAGTAGATGATGCTTCATAGTGGGGGGACGGCAAACTAATTATGATTTAGAAGATATTAGAGCGTGATTAATAATACTAAGGCGTCTCATAGATCCGGGTTGATATCCAATCCTTATCGATAACACTAAAACTAACTTAGGGCCCCACCCACCTACCTAATCTTAGCTTCGACCCACAATTCTGCTTATACGGTCCATCGCCTTCCTCTTCCTGTCCCCTTTCCCCTCACTTCCCTCCCGTCTCCTCCTCATCCTACCTACCAGTTGAAAGCCAATAGCAACGCCAACTACAATCCATACTCCAGAGTCATTTGGCTGGTGGCTTATTGAGGCAGCGTCTATTCAAACCAACCATTAGATATCTACTCGACGCGATAATCTATCCCACTTCCCTTCCCGCAGGATCCCATCGCCAACAGTCACCTACGACCTCTCCACTCTCGCCTTATCGTTCGTTACGTTTCACTCACTTCCTACAACTTCACACAACTTCACACACTCAACTCAACTCAGCTCAACCCAAGCTCACACTCACACTCACATTCACATTTACACGATACCTTCGGGACAGAGAGACTCTTGTACATCCTTCCCTACAGGCTCTTTTGATGTCTGTGCCATCTCGAAATTCACAAAATCACAACATGTATCATCATCAAGGTATGCAAGTGTCGATTTCATCTTCGTTTTCCACTTTCGATCCTGCATGTATATCGCAAGGCTACGGTTATGAGTCTTATCACTTCCCCACTCCCCACGATATCTGCAGAGTTGTATGCTTTGGGGAAAACCCCTGTTGACCCGGTTTTATTTCATGCATTCATTCCTAATTACTTTCTCGGAGGTTCCAACTAAACTTTCTTAGTAAAAGTTCATCTACGTCGCATTCCCGTCACCAAAAATGATCTTGCTCTCGAACCGGCCACGAGGATCCTCAATCTTACACCTACAAAACCGGTTATGAAGATAGGAAGAGCCTCGAAGAGTCCTGCGAAAGGTATTCAAAGTGCTACTGATAATGCTTGGTTTGATAGTCCTGTCATGTCCCGCGACCATGCCGAGATTATCTATAATCCATCCGAGAAGGTAAGATTATGTTGTCGTCATTCCTTTTACCCATGCTAACCTCTTCCAGAAGATCAAAATTCGAGACCTAGGTTCAATGCATGGTACTTTTGTGAACGGTGAAAAATTGGGTGATGATATCAAACCTCTTAACTTAAATGACAAGATTGTCTTTGGTACTGGTGTCAGACGTGGTATGGAGATGTTCCCAGCATGTCATTTTGACGTTGCCTATGAATTGATTCCATGGAAGTAAGTTTAACCTATACTATTTTTCTAAGCACATACTGATGATATATGGCTTCAGAAAACCAAACAGCTATACTGTACCCGATTCCTCCTCCGATGAAGATGAAGATTGCAGCGAGGAGGACAGGTCCGAAAGAGCCTCTAGTCCCCATGATACATCTATCGAAATGATGGAAGCGTGCCGCTCTAGCCCAACAGCATCTAAATCGATTGATGCTATTGACCTGACTTTGTACGATACCCCTAGCCCTAGCGTTGAGGCCATTGAACCTTCCTCGATTTCAACAACCAAGAAAACTACAGAGCAAGAACACACTCCGAAGTCGCCTGTTCTAGGCCATGGTTCCCCAGAGGTTTCCGTGGTTAGTTACCCCGTTAGGACAGATGATGGTTCCACTATCTCAGAATCACACACAACAAACAAGGAGAATAACCGCCCTCCAAGCTTTGTTTACGATGATAAGAGTGATGATGGAGAAGAAGACATACCTTCTTCGCCACATGATCCGGATGTGTCTGGTTTGAGCCCACTACTTTCTGAAGATTTTGATGTTGGTAATGATTCAGATGTGTCTGAGTTGAGCGCTTCGTGTTCTGCAGATTTTGATGTTGACAATGATTCTGAGGATTTCGAAGCATCGGGCGCGTCAACGGGCTCAGAGGGTAACATTTTGGTAACTAGAAATCGTGAGATTTATTCCCCGGCCTTCTCTTCGCCAGAGGTATCACGGGCACCTTCTCCGGTTCCTGCGGTCACTACTTGTCGACCACCATTCGATAATGCGGATATTCCCGAATCTCATGTTAGGACACAAATTGGTACAACCAAAGCTCTAGTTCTTTGTGGGAATGGGAGTGACGAAGAAGAGGATGATGCAAGCGTAGGACTTTCTGAAGCTGCAAATGAGGGCCTTCAAACCTTGATTAAAGATGACTTGCTTGAGAACAATCTGACTAACCCTTCCGTCTCTAAAAACAACCCAACTAATTCAAATACCTGGTACACAAATATGTATCCTCGATCAACAAGATATGGACCACCTGCTTGTTCGAGTTCATATTGGCCTTCTGATCGGGAAGCTAGCCCTTCAGCGGTGGCAATGGTTAAAGCTCCTGGACCATCCAATATGGCGGAAAATTCCATCGATCAATCCTTTGATGTTAATGCCTCGTGGAAATCATGTTTCAAGTCATTGGGTGATAAGACTGGCAAGCATGCCTTCTTTGAAGCCAGAGAAGATAACAAGATGAAATTCCAAGCTCACATTGGTGAGAACGAAGGCACTAAAAACGACTGCCGACCGGAATCACCTAGACCATCATTCACAAGACCAACTCAAGATGTCAGATTTGCACATCCCTTGAGTCATATTTTACAACCCATGCAGCCTGTGAGATATCACGGCGGGAATTTTGATCATGGTTTCGAGGAAGCTGCTCATCGTTCTATAGCTGCTGAAATTATTGATCAGACTATTTCGTCTCCTCCATACTTGATTGGATCTGCAGAAGAAAGACCATCCATTCATCCATACTACTTCAGCTCCGATGCCTCGTCAAAAGCTCCTGAGAGTCCGGTTTTTGAGAGATACCCTGCTAGATCTGGTCTTCGTATTGACGATATTATTGATGGATCTTCGACAGTCAAAGCATCCAAGAGGAAAGCAGATGAAATTTCCAAAGATGACAACCTCAGAGAACCTTGCAACTCTCTTACAGAAGATGTTCGCAAGAACGAGGTTCGAAACTGGGCTTCTTTGATGGAGAAACTTGCAACCTCGCCAGGAACTATATCTGATGCTGCACATCAATCATCTGCAATTAATGTCGCTCCTTCTGTGTCTGCCACTTCAAATGTTGAGGTTCGACCAATCAAGAGACTCAAGATGAAGAAATTTGCCGAGGCTGTAGGATATTTTGCTCTAGGAGGAGCCGCTGTTGGTGCCGGCTTGTTCTCAGCTCTTGTAGCAACAGCACCAGATTTCCTTTGAGTATGACTAGGAATATCTCCCACTGCAATTTGCGCTGAGTTGACACGAAGCTAATCACACAACAAGACAAAGAGTTGATGATGAATCTCGATAGGGCTAGGATGGATAATGGGAATAGGAAATAGGAAATTGGGGAATTGGCAGGTGGAGTATTACAATACGATAAAGACAGAGAAATGGAGCACTGGGTAAATTTCTCATTCTCCCTTTATTGTTGCTAGCTACCGTTGCTACATATCGACAAAAGACACATGGTGCTTCGAAGGAACTGGTAACTGGCGTTTTAAGGGCTTATGCGCTGGCTGACAACTTGTTTATGAGAAATTTGGGTTGGATTGGGATGGATAAACGAATTCAAGGAATGGCTTTGGGCGCGAGGGAAAGGAAGGGAAAGGGAGGGGAGTTTTTACATCAAGACGTACCATACCGTATTGGCTTAAGATTCTCTTCTCATTTATTCGCTTTCATGGATGAAATTTTCCAATGATTTGTGGTTTCGTTTGCTGGCTTTATTTCTTTTTGGTCTGCGATGATATGAACATGATAAACAAGTATTAATAGGAAAACAAGATTTATACCATTGAAATAATGATACATATAGTAGGTTTTATATGATAAGCATTTTGCAAACTATTAATCGTATACTGGTTTCCTTGTTATTATAGATAAAAAAGTGCAGAATGTTTCTAGTAAGGTTATATAGAATACTTTCATCATGAAATCTATTGATACCTCCCTCTTCTGTAAGATGAATCTTTTGAATAATTAACTCTTTTTTCACGATACTATATATATATCATCATCTCAAACTCTTATTTTATATTAGAGATTGGAGACTTAGAAACTAGAGATTAGGGATTGGAGATTGGAGATTGTTGTTTGGAGTGTGGAGTTTAGAAATTAAAGGGTAAAGACTAAACTTGAAGGCTAATTATAAAGATTGAAATTGGAGATTTGGAGACTATACATTCTCTGTATCACATGATCCGTACTGATGGGATTATATACAGAAGTAGTTCAATTCCATAATCAACTAATATTTAGCGAACATACATACATACGGAGTAGTGTCGTCACGCAAAGACTTAGCGAACTAAAGCTAAAGCTTATTGTAAGGGCATTAGGCTAGCATCTAGTGTATCGTATTAATGTATGCCAAGGGTGGGTACGCCGTAGCGAGCCCTCAACACGTGATTACAGCAAAGCTAAAGCTAAGCTACGAATATAGGAGATACACCGACCGCATGTTCAAAATGAGGAATGAGTAGCAGCTCAACCTATCCCTCCCTCCATCCCATTCCATCCCGCCACCTAGCCGACCCCACGATACGATCCAAGTACAAATGAAAGGAAGGCCATTCGATAACACCAACTCATGATCATCCACAATCTAACGCTTCATCCTTCATCTCCAACTTTCCAACTGCACCCTCCCACTTCCCATGGCCACCCTTCCCAACCCCCCAACCCAATACTTCCTTCCCCACATCTTCGGATCCACACACAGCCTTGCATTGCAGATCGATCGCCATTACGTACATACATACGTATACAGGCCCCGACGGCCCGTTAAGCATCCCTCCCCTCACGCTTCTCCTTCTCGTTCGAATTCGAATTCTCCCCCTCTTTTCCATCCATTTTAAGCCACGTCTACGGTCTATATTAATTAGCGTACGTGCACGATGCAACTCAGCCTCAAGCCCCTCACCCCTACTACTCCAAGTAAGCAGTGTTGTCAACGCATCGTTCTCGCGCATCACATGATCTCAACCAACTAGATTTAGCATTATAACTAGACGATATATACATAAATCATGGGTTTAATTAATATGTTTATGTTATTTTCTTTAGAGTTACCATCATCATCATAAGCGATATATCCATATCCGTAAATTAATTGTAAGATCAATATATATAAATATCCGCTCTACACTCTACACTCCGCACTCAGCACCAGATCAAGCCTGCTGTTGCTTCGAATTCCAATTCCTCCTCCTCCTCCTTCTCCTCCTCCTCCTCAACAACAACAACAACAACAACAACAACAATCAGATCAGGTGAGCGAGCACTTCGGGTATTTCATTTCATTTCATTTCATTTCATTAAATTATATTATATTATATTAGATAAAGTGGCGTAGCGCGTCGATCGTCGACTTGAGCTGGATATATATATATATGTGTGCATATATGCATGTGATGCGCACTCAATGTAGGTCGACGGATAGCTACAGAATCAGCTACAGAATCAGCTTCAGTATCAGCGTCCTATCGCTAGCTAGCTACCTACCTACCCAGTCGAGTATGTATGTACGTATGTATATGTAAGTAAGAAAGCCATTTTTCCGGTTTTATTCCTGTATGTGTGTTTTGCGATTTGGGGGGAGGAGGAGGGTGTTTCTTTTCTTTGGAGATGGGGATGTGGAGGTGAGAGGAGTGATTGTTGGTGTTAATATGCAAAATTTTTTGGATGTTAATATTGAAATGTGTGATTGGTGGATAATATGTGCGATAGATTGATGAGAGCGAGGAGACGAGAGGATATATGAAGCTCAAGATTTAACGGATCATTATTATCTTCTTCTTCACGTTTCAGATATCGATTGGCTGGCTATACTACTCTGTTCGGCTCAAGTAAACTAATGGCTTGTCGTTACCATTGGGAACCAACCAACATCCATCGTCAACTTTGTATATATTGTGTGTGCATATCACATCAATGCACGTATCCATAAGGGACCTTGCAAGAATCGAACATCACATGCCTCCCTCTTCTCTGGGCATGTCGACGACATGCCCAGAAGACCCATCATCATCATTCACGTCGGGATCGGAGTTAATTATAGGTAATATTAGCCTGCCTCGGTATGGATTTCGGAAAATAGCGGGCTGCGTATGTATGTATACGATACGGCAAGGGCGCGAGTGAAGGGAATGGATCGATCGCGCGAGGAATGATGCTGATCATGATCGATCAGCTTCGCATGTGCCCGTGGAATGAAGCGAGATGGGACGGACGTACGGATCATATCGGATGATGAAGAATCGATATCAGCGATGCGTGATCGGACGAAAGAGGAACCTGAAGGATGGGTATTTGCATGTAGCGTACGATCACTCGGTGAGGTCTCCGTTCCGACGGTAAGGATGGGGTGGGTGGGTACGGGAGCGCTGGTGCCATGGCCTCGGGAGGAGTGTACGTGTACTGGGGTATGTGTGTGATTGGCCTGACGTCGGGAGAAGATGTTTCGAGTCATTTCCCCCAATGTCATGGCTCGCGAGGAGGGTGGCTCGCGCAGGACGGATACGCGCATACACGGATCCTGCCCGCCCGACGCCGGCGAACGAAAATGGGTCCTGTATGTAGCATGGGGCATGCAAAGCGGATGGTAGATCATATCTTATCAGTCTTGATGCTTTTCCAAGAAAAGACTCCAGATGCAGGGACCATCCATCGGTAGAGGCGGTGACGCGTGATGTATCACATTTCTCTCGATGATGCACGCCGTGGAATGATTTGGATTGGGTTGATGACAATGTAGGAATGTCTGTGGGTAAAACGTCTGTGTGTAGATTGAAGCAGGAGAGGAAGGTTTATTGAGTGCTACAGAATGAAGTAGTGTTGTACGAGAGAGAAAATTTGGGAATGGAAGTGTATGCTCTACTTGCAGAGGTTCCATCGTCCCGACCAAGTTCCCCCATTGAGGTAGGAGAGAAAGAGGAAATTTAGAAAGACGATATGCCCCATCATCTCAATTACCTCTCTGGGCTTCAACCTCACACACAGAAACTTCGTGGCGGGCGCTCATTCGGCCGGCCTGAGAACAAGGCTCTCTCTCGTCCCTACTCTTCGAGCATCATCATCATCATTACTATCATCACCGCCCTGGGCGCGACCCCTCACTTCACAAGACCCCTCCATGCGTAACGCATGCGCATGCGACTGACAATTGGTTATGAGAGATAACGATAATTATTTACATACTTATGTAGATCCCTCCATACATACGACATTTCACTATGCACTTTTACAACTTGGATGGAAGGTCAATTACTCCATGCCTTTCATTCTCGAACGATCGGTCGCACCGCATCTGCATCCAAATTCTTGTACTGATGCACAGCATGCGGTCTCGCATATTACCGAGCGAATAGACGAATGACCCATGCCAGCCACAAAAGGGAGTAATCCCGACTTGCGGCTTCTCTACGATACGACCAAAGTAACGCGGTCCATGGTATATAATAGAATAGAGTTGATTGATTGAATGGTCGAGCAGTTTTTCCCCACAAGGGATGCACGCACATCTTTTTTTGGAGGAGGGGGGGGCGAAGGGGGTGTAATCTAAAAGCGTGGAGGTAAAAGCTGATTGTCGAGTTCTTGGAAAGGGGTACAGAGCGCCACCAAGCTGTTAGATGATCGAATCAGATTGATACAACGGCCCAGATGAACACCAAGTGCAAGCGACCATACATCTCATGGGCCTGTTATCTGCGACCATTCAAAGGGGGTGTGTGTAAAATTCGTACCATCACTTCGACCGCTCCGTTCTTAATCCGTCCCGTCAAACGGGATTGCGTGCGTTCCTTGATTGAATCTAAAAAGTGCAGCGGGTGCCATGAAGCACCCACGAGCTCAGATCATTTTCGGAAGAGGTAATATTCGTGTTCTATCCTACCCATCTCGGAAATTTGGGCCCCCTCCTCCCCCCGGTGCTTCTTCATCTCGAGTTTTCGGTGCCCATTACCCATTATTTCCCTATATGAATAATCTCCCAGGAATCCCCCATGTATAAACCAAAGTCATTCGCTCAACCTTTTCTGCTGTGAAGAATTCAACCTCATGCGGTGTATCCTCAGATCCCACTCCGTTGGTAAATCAGAAACGACAGGAAAAAGTCACCCCAAAAGCCATTGACAGTAGTGGCGTCGCCAAAAAAAGTCCCTAGCCTTTTAAGAACAAACGTGGGTATTATATATTATATTACCAGCATATCCAAGCAGGAGGAAACTTAGATCAGCAGACTATTTTGCACTTCTCATAAATTGTTCTTGCTTGGTAAAGGGCCAATGATGGATGAGAGGCAGATATATGTACGAGAGAGGACAAGAATTGCCTTGTTTGAGAATCTCGAGTAAGAGCGGTGAGGCCTAGTGAGGAAAGTGGTGCCTAACACCATGTGCATGAAGCTTCCCGGGTGAATTCTCACGATATCTGATGTCTTTTTTGGGGGGGAACAAAAAAAAGTTGACGGTGAGAAGGTTGCATGGGATGGGATTGACTGGCCTCGGAAAAGCGTGGGATCATATATCTATGGCGAGAGCTGAAAGGAGATGTAAGATATTATGATCTGTATAAGAAGAGTGAGGATCGCCGCAGCAAACCGAGGAATTTTGAATGCACGTAACAACATAACTACACTTTATAGTCAGAAAGATCGTCCTTTACTTCTACCGTCATCCTTAAGCTAAAACTTTTTGAAGAGCATTTTATCTTCGACACCATTAAAGAAGTATCTATCTTCACTCACCACAGGTGCCTGCCTTTGTTACAGTTGAGCAGCAATCGGACTCTCCAACATCACTTCAATAATGTCCGAAATATACTTTCATGATGGCCTCGGCTGCTGTACGCAGGGTATAATCTGGCAAACGTGCCCATATTGCGGCGGTTCTCAACGACTGTAAGCACTTTTCAGTACCTGATATGTATACTCCGTCCCTCCTTGAAGTTTTGCGCACGTTGCAAGCTCAAGTATACCGAATCTAACAATAGATTTAATAGTGACTGCCCCCCTTGCAGGAATTCCAGGGTAATGGGCACCCGTTGTGAAACGCACTATGGTTCCCCGGTTTACTATGCCAGCAGGCCTGCTGCATCGAATAATAGTAGCCAGGAGGCAGAACGTCCTTCCGGGCAGAGTAGCCGCTCAGGCCAGAGGGCTGCCAGATAATTGGACTTCTCAGATACTCTGAAGCGGAACTAGGGGGTGAATTTGTTCTTTTCGGCTTTTGACGTTCATATTTTCTGATGAGGTTGGTATAAAAGGAATCAGGAGTACACGTGTTGGGTGGAATTGACCTTTTTGGAGAATGGGTACTTGATACTGGCTCTGAAGTAGTTTTAGGGCTGAGAAAAGCTTTAGTGCTATGGATCAAGGGTTCTGAAGTTCAGGTTTCAGGCTGTGGAGGTCAGGATTCGGTTATACAAGGCTGCTCTGGGACCATTCATAACGGTAGACACGGAAAGACAGACGGATACACCGAAGCAAATTCGAGATTGGGTACCATCGAGGCCATCGTTGGAGTGAAACGGAGTAAGAGATTGCGGAATTTTAGCGGCTTCGGAACAATGAATACCCACAGTCATTCCGTCGGGATGCAACAAGTCGATCGGGTGTACAACGGTGTTTTCGTGACTCGGGACAACGGAAGACGGCATGATGGAAGGTGATGACCTGACAGCCCTCCCAATTGCGAGGACCAGACTTTGAAAGCTAAATAAGAAAGAGGTCTTGACCGGTCATGCTGTCGAGGGGGGTGACATCATTTGGTTGGCGTTAGGAAGTTTCGTTTGATCTTCTTTTCCTAAGGCTAACCAGCAAGAGTTGGTGTTACTTTACGCCAAAGTTGCAAAATGCTGACTTATGTGTTCCGGTTGAGCTCAAGAAGTCAGCCTATTCAATTCTTCAAATGTTCCACGTGGGTTTCCTTGTATCTGTGTATTCTCTTCTCGCAGTATCTATTTGTGTTTGACTTTCTATCTTGGTCACGATTGTTGTAAGACGCGCAGTAAAATCTGAGTGGCTTACAATTACGGAGAATTGTCACAGGGACATTGTTTCGTGGACGTCGATGGTGGAGATGCGTACGAACGGGGGTGGTGCCCTTGGGAGTTTTTGATGACCGTTGACAGGATGAATTGATATTTTCATTATCCTCCAGATAACTGAATGAGTGAATATGATTCGGTATTCGAGATTAAATCTCCGTGGAGTTCCTGCTTTTCCCATATTCTTCGTTGAAAACTATCATTTCTGGTTAGTATCAAATGCGCCACAGGGGTACACGACATAACTGATGGTAGCGTAAATGCATGTGAACAATATTTATACTGCGATAAATCATCAACTTACCCTTCTGCCAAAGTCCGCTCGAAATGATGAAATCGAAAGATTTTATTAGAAGAGGTATTTTTTGAGTCTTGACACCGTCCCCATTGGGTCCGTCTATGCTGCCTCCGATTTGAGCGAAGATCAACTCATCCAAGTTCAGACACTCGCTACATTCTCGGCGTTCATGAAATCTCAACATGAAAGTGCTTGCTGCTACAGCATATTCGAATGCACCAATGAAATCGACCTATCCGTTCGTTGGTGCCAGCATTTCCACACCTTCCTTGCAGTGAACAACTGTCAATAAAGCGGCTTGTTCCATCTCCATGATGTTCATTCGGTCCCAATAAAAGCAGTGTTAAAAAAAAAGAGAAATTCAATTGGTGAGCGGACAATAGAGGATTTGCCTCCGAAGAAGATAGGAAAGCGATTTCTCGATACAGAAAGTTGACAGCTCTTCGGCAGTGCGATGTGGAGCTAACCAATCCTAAATTGGATGCAACCTGTCAATATAAAAATTCCCACTATTATGGAACGGAACATCTGACTGATGTTGACCCCAACAAAGATATTGGTTGACATGGAAGACGGAGGTAATGCAAATCAGTTGATCAAGTACCCAAGGCGGCCTTGGGGTCGCTGATTGTTGTTCCCCAAATTCCAAACTTTGGTTGTATGCACTCAAGGACAAATTCGGAATTTCTGAGTAGCAACAGCATCATAAATCGTTGCCGTTTCCTTGTAAACCCCATTTTGCTATGCATAGTCGTAACACGGTCATGAATGTATAGCATACCTATTTCTAGTATCACCACTTCATCTCATCGACATAAAAGGCCGATAAACTCCGCGAGCTTGTCATAGCAGTCGTGCTAACTGACGAGAATATGTGCGTGAGGCGATCAGGTACATTGCGAGCTTCATTTCGTGACTCGGTAGTCTTCGGGATTCGGATTCTTCAGCCAAAATAGAAGGAAAACAGCGGTCAAAACAAAGTAGAGAACGGACGGGCCGCTGAAATGAGCGTGTGTGGAGGTACAGTAACGCGTTTTCCACTGATACTGTCGCACCACATTCCAAAGAAGTATGATTGCATGGCTGTTTAAATAATATGATTCGTTTGAAGGGGCGGAATCTGCATGTGCGTGTCAGCGTGCGTGGATATGGTGTTTTCTAGGGAGGGATAGAATAAACACCTGCTTCGAAGATCCTATTACTTGACGTTCACGAGTAGGAGGGTGGTATTTGTTTTGTCTCGCTCCGTTAATAACTTGATAACCTGTGTATAACAACCCAGCTTTTGAAGCCCTTGGGTTCAAGCTCCTCTCGTACTGTATCGCATGCCACCTTCTCAATCGGGGGTTGTCGCATTGGTGCTGATGTTTGAGCACAAGATTCGAGGAACCAGTATGTTGGTGATTCCGTATTCTAATATATATCCGCGGCCGTGATGTTCGATATCGCGAGACTGAAGGATTCTGCTCGAGATTTTGATTGAGATGAGTCTTATGAGAAGCAATTTTCAAGCCTGTTCATCACATTCACCAAACTGCTTCGTAAATGCTGCGTTGCATCTTGCGGTGATGGAATAGAATGTTTTCTCTCTCGTCTTTTTTGACTTCAAAGGTTGGTGATGAAATATGAAATACGGAATTGGATGATGTTGTTGTCAAAATCAGAAATTCGGATTGTACCTATAGAAAGGTCGCTCGCTACTTAGCGTTTGGGGTTCTTTCCCAAAATTATCATCATGGCGATAATTCTGAATACAACACACAAAAGAGGATTTTCTACAACCTTTTCTCTCTCGCATTTTTCATCAAGACGGGGTGTGAAATTGGTATATTATTGCGAATTTTACAATTCAAGAGAAATAGATGTGAGCGAACGCGTTTATTTCTATTCATAGTTGACTCTAACCCAGAAAGATAGGATGAAAGATCAAACTGCGATTTGAAGACTTCAAACGCGAAATGATCATTGAAGTCGTCGTATACTGTGCCTCTGGTTCCAAACATCCAGAGCCCTCTTATTTGGCTGCCCAGTGCCCCCATCAATCAGGCCAAGATGTCCGATTGAGTTCAGTTGACGCACCGATGCAGCATTGAACGTCTCCTCTGGGAACTCTCCAGTTCTTAAATTTGTCGATTGAAATGTTGAGAGGGCATCTGGGCTACCAATGCTTGCCATGGGATGTTTTTCCGTTTATGAAGAGATGGAGTCTGAGCGGTCAAAGTACGGTTACGCGTTTGCCTTTGCTCTCGCGCTCGGTCGCCTATTCAATCTTCGGCATTTCGGAGTGCAGAGCCCGGGTTCACGATGGGGCGTCGCCTTTCAGATGCAATGTGGGAGCGGCTGGCAGTCTGGCAGGTGACTATTGATTGAAATCAAAGAAGTCTCGACCACCATGATCGTTGTCAGTGCTGTGACAGCAGTGTTGTCCTGCCCCCATGCATATTATTTGTGGATCGAATGAAAATTTCTCTCATGAGCATTCACATTTTGCGGGGTGACAAGGGAAGAAACAAATGGTGGCCGGTCTTTCAGCCCTGCTGGACCGCGGCTTGTGGGGAACGAATCAAAATTTTCAGTACAAGTATGTTGTATCTTGACGTCGGACTATTCGAGTAACATTACTCCGTATGGACCGTATGTCTCTCTCTAACCAAGATCCGTTTTGAAAGATGCAACTTGTTGATCAACGATCATTGGTTCGCTCTTATTATATTACTGGGGCATATACTTAAGTTATAGTCCCTTTGGTAAGTTGGGTTGCCACGGTACCTGAAAATCCGCATAAGTAACCAACGCTAAACGGAGAATTTGGAACTGGACTGAAAAGCTGATTGGCGGTGAGACGCAACTGTTCTAATACTGAATTGACGAATCTCATCATCTCCTCATCTCCTCTTCTCCTCATCTCATGGTGCCATTTCCTCTCACGGGGTCCCACGGTCTCACGGTCTCACCATCCTACACGCAACGCATCACATGGCCTCTTGATGATGGGTACGAGCGTAAAACTTTATTTCGTCGGCTTGAATAGCACAACGTAGTTCTGAAGCGAGAATGCTGACGATATTGACGAAATCCCCACGATGTTTGTTGCAACTTGCAAGATCGACTGGATATCCGAATTTCAATTACCCCCAGGTTTCCTCAAAGGTAGGGTCAACTGTTGGGTCAAGCCAACGCAGGCAAGGACAGGCAAGGACAGGCAAGGACAGGCTGACTAAATTGATCACTCTCATGGATTTATGAGATGATCTAGCGTTCAAATGATTTCGTAAGAGTAACCACCAAATTCATCACGAGTTCGATATTTGACTATATTAAGAATTCATAAGTTATATCCCAAGGCGGTTATCTTTGAAAAGGGAATAGAGAAGAAAGAAAGAAAGACTTTTGTCAGGGGAAAGGGAAAGGCAAAGGCTAGATCACTCGTATTTGAAAAAGAGTCACCTGTCACATCATTACATATAGGTATATAGGTAAGAATGCAGAAAAAGGATATAAGAAAGCAAAGGTCTACATTTCTCAATTTTTATTCAAGAACATCAGATCAGATTCATACTACTACTACTACTACTACTACTACTACTACTACTACTACTCAGCACTACCTGCCTACTCATACAATTAGGAAACTACTATCGTTTCGTCATCGAAGATCCACTATAATAGTTGATTCTTTTAAATTCATTCAATACGAGGCTCACTTCAAGTTGCCGCACTGCCCTTAATCGATAAATCTTCGAGTTCCCTATAGCTCTTGAATACTTCCTACAACCTAATATCAGACCAGCACGTTCAAAAATACATCCAATAATACCAATCATGACATCTCACTACCAAGTCACTGAACCTCATCCTCACGTCGCTACATCCTCATTCATACACTCCGGACGAGGGGGAGCAGGAAATACATTTAAAGCCCCCAAGACCACCGATGGCAGGACGGCTCGAGGACCTGCCTCCCTCTTCTCCAGTGGTCTTCCTCAAACCTCCTCCAAATTCAGCAGCGGCCGCGGCGGCGCAGGAAACATCCTTCCCTCATCCAAGAAAGCTCCATTCTCCTTCGACGAAGAACTTGAGCGTCAGCGCACCAGAGAAAGGAAGATGAACGAGGGAGGTGTGTGGCACGTCGGCCGAGGCGGCGCAGGCAATCATGTGAGTGGAAGACAGGCCAATGAGAGAAAGCGCTCGATCAGTTCGGTGGATAGCAATGGCAGTATCCGGAGTGTGAGAAGTGGTGGATTCTTGGGACAATTGGAACGAGGGTTTTCGAATTCTTCGACAGGATCTTCATAGATCTTGGAGACCTTATGGTTACTACGATTTACTTTCTGGGGGGGGCCAAAACCTGGCTTTTTTCCCCCTCCTCCACACATTATCCCAAAGCATTCAAGGGCGTTTCAACATTCCTCACTACTTTCTTTACACGACGAGACTACATTACTCGTAACACATACTGCACATTCAATCATGGCAGCGGCGCACTGGCAACACGGAGGGAACGGCAAATGGGCCGGAAAGCAAGGGAAACTGGGATTCGAAAAAAGGAAGAAGAAAAAAAGTTATCGATTGGGACCTCGGGACTACACGATGAAGCTGGCTGATCGACTCCAGCTTTGAAAAGTAGATCCTGGTGATTTCTTATGACATGGAGAGGTGGAGAGCGAGTTCGCTAGCCCCAGATATACTTTTATGATACCCTTTTTAGTGTTTTTCTACGTGTTTGGGTGGGGAGGGGGAGGAGGAATACCTAGATGATTGTCTTTTGTAAAGCTTAATATATGTATCATTATCACAGGCATTTTCAACGATCATGCTATATAATTAAAACAAACACAGCTCTCTCTTTTCTCTACATATAATCTTTATCTTGTAATATGCACGTTTTGCTTTGTTCTATTATGCTGTATTATACTCTAAAAAAGAAGAAAAAAGACTCTAACCCTAAGAGACAGAGGAAACAGGAAAGGGGAAAGGGGAAAGGGGAAAGAGGAAAGGAAGTAAGGGGTATTTGTACACGTATCGTATAGAGTAGGTAGTTAGTTGGTTTATAATTATGTTGGTTGGTTAATTTCGGCTGTTTCTTGGGTTGTTTTTGGCGAGTTTAGTTTAATATGGAGTTTGAGAATGATGATGATGAGGAGGAGGAGGAGGAGCAGGAATGTTGATGAATAAATATATGATGGATCGACCTTGTAAATGAATGAATGAATGAGGCAATAAACGATTAAACTTGATATCTATCTATACGATGAGATTTTCAATTAAAAGAGGCAAAGGGGTACCGATGAAAGGAATTGATGGGTTGATATAGGAAGATCATTTAATGAGTAGGTCTTTTAAACTCGCTAATATATATATAGCTTCATTATGAATTCGGGACTAGCTAAGGGGTGACTCGCAGACGAAATCTGAGTCGAGATGTGGGTTTACGATCAAAAAAGCTTAAGGATGCTATTTTAATTTGCACGTATGGAGTATTGTTGCTTTCTTTCAGGGATACAGATGGTTTCTTGGCTAGCTATACTCTGCAGGGGACAAACTTTGAAAAGCAACGGTGTTGACGTTGTTGCTTGGACTTGTTAGGAGGGAGTTAGTACGAAGTGGTTCATTCAACAGGGTAGTTAGCTAGCTATATACTTATTATTGTAGATCAGAAAGTAAGTACATACATACAGCAGGTCTTCGCGCTTTCCACTTCGCGTCTTGTTCGCTAGTAGAGTAGTAGAGTAGAAGCAAAAGAAAACCATATGCATGCCATGCCGTTTGTGAGCGGTACGAAGGGGGGTATGTTGGTACGAAATGCATCCATTGCATTTAGAGCTAGTGGGATGGCGTGGAGTGGCGTGGCATTTCTGGGGACATTTGCTGGGATGCTTGGATGCTGGGGTAGATGAGACCTTGGGATTTAGGAGGGAGGTCACAGCTGATATATTTAATATTAGTGTTTCGGTGCTGCGTCAGATGGAGTTCTCATTCATCGTGAACTTTGTCATGGTACATCCCCAGGTTCTCGGGTTCTTGGGTTCTTGGGTCTCCATCTTGACTATTTTGAGCTATTATTTAAGAATCTGAGGAACGTGAGTGAGCATTTGATATGAGAAAGGGGTTCGACCTCGTGTTCGAATTCCGCTCGGATACAACATCAGATGACTCGCTTTGAGTTGGTCATTCTATCTAGGGGTTTGAGAGAGGGAAGGTTCGGTGTGAGTTGTTGTTGTTTTCTATTTTGATTGTTATGCTTCTTTTTTTGCATTCTCTTTGAAGTCTTTTGTTCTATTTTGGGGTTGTTTTTGTAGGGGTTTTTTTTCTGGTTGGGGAGCTGGAGGAAAGGTTTCGTGGTATGGTGGGTGTATGTTGGGTTGCAGTGGGATGAGGATGAGGATGAGGTGGGATGTGGTTGTTATTTGTTCATGCTTTTGAGACAAAGTCTCCATGTGGGTTTTGCGTGCTAAGATGCGGCATATGTACGACCTAATCACCCAGTGAATATTTAAATAGATAGATTCTTCACTTCTATCGCAACCATGCTGGCTCAGCTCCTGGTTCTGGTGTGGTATGTCCTGTTGGAGCATCATGATCGGCCAGATAGGCTTTCATACTACTACACAACAAATCCGCATAATATACTGGAGGACACAAACTGATAGCCTTTATAGCTCGTTTGAAGAGACGGCACGTGCTATGGGTCAACTCCTCCAGTGCATCGACACGTAACCGGATCTCATCCCGCTCGGCCTTCCCTACTGCTTGGAAGTACTCAACAGGCACTGCCCCCCTGGTATCTCCTCACTCACATTCATCTCTGACAACGAATCGCTTCCCGTAAGTGGTCAAGGCCCTCTAACTCCCCACTACCCCTCCCTACCATGGGATTCTTCTGTTCGCTCTCGGAAAACCCCATCATTGGGTTGTCGGTAGACCATGTTCAGATTCTGCCTCGCGTTCCCACCCAGGATTTTATCCCCCAATTACTATCGGTCGCTCAAGCAGCCGATCGCGGTAATCACCTTGCGTCTCGTGGTATCGTTGTCATTTTCCCTCTCTTCTGCGAATCGTGAGGCTCTAATGGCTCTTCTCTTCTCTTCCTTGCTTTGTGGTCTTCCGCTTCACTCCATATCATTTCCCCCGTCGTAATCTGTGGATCTCTTTTCATTTGCTCTTAGTCTTGTACACTCGGTTTTGGAGGTGCGGTATGGGTTGGGTTTCGCTTGCAGGCTCCGGGCTTATCATGTTTTAGTGGATGCCAGTGATTGCCGCAGTGGACGTCAGAGAGAGAGGTCTTGGTACAATTTGCAGAGGGGCATTGTGGTGAACTAGATGACCTATTAGTGTTGGTAATACACGATATGGGTCTATTCGGTCTATCTTTACAGCAGAAAAAGAGGGCAAGAAGCGCCGGTTAATCGTGTATTTGGGAAGGAGCTAGAGAATGCGCATCTCTGTCGTTACTGGTAGATCTGCAGAATGGCGTGTAGTTCCTGCAGGATTTTCCGGCGAAAGTGCATCTATCCGACCGTTTTCGTACTCGCAGCCCAAATGGCACGTCGTGAAGGCGGATCTTATAAATTGAAAGCTGCGTTCCAGTGATGCAAAGCTTGTCTTGCGTATATTTGTTTATATGGAAGAGTGGATTGAAGGATTCAGACAGGGCCGATTGATCGAGTTTGCTATTGCAGCTTCTCTGGAGGTTGATTCGTCGTCTGATAACCTGTAGAAGTGGCGATTATCTTGACTATCTTCACATTTGTTGGTAAAAATTTCGTAGTTTTCAGCTGATCAGAATTTTCCATATATTTTTTGCTCTTTCTTGATTTCCGAGAGATATAGGTGCAAGTTTTGGTGAGGGTACTGATTTGACTGGCGTTAAAACTCTTGCCATTTGAGGAACTTTCTTCTAGTATCTATCGATCTGAATTAACGAAATATTGATCCCAGGCTCGCCGACCAGGTCTTCTCATGCGATTAAAATAGCATCATCAAGCCCTTGAGCTCGATGTATCCAGAATTGGATAAAAAGGCCTATATGAATATAAATATTGTGTGGAACACTCTACTTGTATTGAAAGTGTGCGAATAGATTCACTTCTAAAAGGTCATCAGCATAGTCATCGAAGATAAACATGGTTGAGGCATAGCATAAGAGTGAGATAACAAGGTGAATATATACGTCCTGACCTGCCTAAAAACATCAAAATCCAAATAAATAAACTCGTTACGTTATAATTTAGATGCTTCATCATTGTTTGTTAGGCATTTTTGAAGACTCAAAGCTGTGAACAAAAAAACCTCATTTGACCCCCTTCGGTTAGCTAACCGAGGGATTAGCAAGTATCCAAATCCTCTTGGGAGCCACTGTAGTTCAATTATCAACAGACTGTCTTTTTTCAGCATCACAAAGACTGTGGTCAATCAATTATATTAAATTAAATACGTGTTGGGGACTGTGGGTTGTAGTGGAGATCATTGGTGATGTATATACTCTTTTAGATCATAATTTGCGACTTTTTAGCAAATGGCAAGCTTCGAAGAACACTTCGGCAGTTCTCAAAACCTATCCAGGAAAAATACTGGGATTGAGATTAGTTTGATTCAGAGGCTAGCTTACCAAGATGCAACGGGTCACTAGCTTCCTAATCTTAATTATCAGACGTGCAACATTATAGAAGAGCTTGTTATTACTGGTGGACTTGAAGAACACTTACGCAGCTCTCAAAATCTATCCAGTAAAAAGACTTGAATTAAAATTAGTTTGACTTGGAGGCTAGCTTGTTAATATGCAATGGGTCACTAGCTCTCTAATCTTAATTTTCAGACATGCAACATTGTAGAAGGACTTGGTATTACTGGTGGGTTCAACCAGACACGGGATCTTCAGATAGGCAGTAATGTGGATAGTTCCTTGGGATTGGCTGTGAAAATGAGGCATTTAATCTCTGGCCTTGATCTCAAGCTCTATTATTGCACATCTGAAGATGTTGGCATTTTTGAATGAATTAGCCAGAGGAACTTTCCGTCACTCTTAGATTTCTTGCAAGATATGATGATTTTTCCTGGCTGGCTAGCTCAACTAAAAGCGCCAACAACTTCAGATATGCAAAGATAGAGCTTGGGAGCAGTTAATAGAATTATATTGCAATTTATTGAGATATCTAGCAAGGTGTCCTGTCTTGCATGCTAGATTTTCCACCAACGGCCCTCCAAAGCCAATAGGAGCTTCAAGAATACCACATAACCTCGTAACACCTTGAAAAGAAGAGATGGGACAGAGAACTGGCTATTGGGGTAATTAACCTTAAAATTAGGGAAACTGGCTAGATTTGACAGCGTAAATAGGTAAAAATGCACGAAAATTAATGGAAGATCAACGAAAACCTCCACATTTACAAATTCCAATTAAACCCAGAATCTTTCAACATATACCATCAAAATGGGTCAATTGTTTATGCCTTGAATTTCACTTGGTGGTGAAGATTGACACTTTTTATGTTGATAAGGCTGGGAGAACTGACTAGCAAATAGAAAGGGCTTAGTCATATTAGGTTAAGTGTTCGTTGGAGGTAAATTCCAGCAGAAATTAACAAGGGGAGTAAGTCTTCTTCAACTTCTACTATTAGCCTGAAAAAGCAGCTGCTTCCTGACTACTCAAAACCGTTAGAGTTAGATGCCATACATTGGGGGAATAAAGGCCTCGGGAGCCACCCCCAAGAACTTCTACAGTAAGAAGTCTTCTTCCTCAGATCTTTGACCAAAACTGAAGATACACAAAAGCGATTTAGACACGGAAAGATACGATCTCAATAGCTTCAACAAGATAGGCTGAGCCTCAAGAAGAAAGGTCCTTGGCAGAGGATATAGATATATGCTTTACTACCATAACAAAGGTCTCAATCAAGATTATGGTTTTACTGATGTGGGAAAGGGGTCATAAACTGTTGAAAGTATCGGAATGGTTGTGATTGGAACTGATTGTTGTTAAGAAAGACTTTTGGAGTCTGTAGATGGTAGTCAGGTGTTGGCAGAGCCGGTTCTATTCATTGTGGAGCATGGTATTCGAATTTAAGGAACATGACTAATGTGAATAAGTCTCAGCCTTGTAGTCCTTAAATATCTCAAGTTAGCTTCTCCTCTTTAGCACAGTGAGTTTATTGTGCAAATTGAAGCTATTGAGGTCTCCAGGATCTCCCGTTGCCTAAGACTTTAAGTCACTGTTGATATTCTTGCTTATGTTTCTGTGCCAAACTCCCCGGCCCCAGCCCTAGGTAGGAGCTTAGCTAGTGAGTAGACTGCATTCTTTCCTGGGAAGCTCGCTAGCCAGGCCCTCGAAAAGTGAGGCTCCAGAGGCCATGTCGAGATATTCCAGTGAGGCACTGGCAGAGATACTGAACACAAAACGTGAACGTGTCTCTGAGAAACTCGAGAACTCATCATTAAAATCAGAAGGTAATGAACTGCTCCTGCTGAAAATTAGGTCACTCCATAATCTTAGAAGGCCTCGTTGGGAAGGACGCTAGGAGATTGAGCGCTTCTCGCTTCTTCAAGCTTCTACGTCTTTTTTCTCAACATCAAACACTTGTCTCTTTTAACTTCCCATCTACTTCATATTTTGGAGAATCCTGCCATTTTCCTGGATAACGAGGATGGTTTCTGTCCGAAACATGCAATTAGCCACCTTGCGAATGTAACCCTGCAGATAACCATGCAGGGTTGCACAGACTCGCTCGGAAACTCAAACTGTCAACATCAACCGCTAACTTGCATCTCCATAGGTTTTCAAGGGCTGGAGACGATGTAGCTTTCTGCGATACACAGTCGCAACTTCATGCCTCAAAGTCTCGATGATAGCCTCCTCCAATGCCTCTAGATTGAGCCGCCAACCACCCACAATCCTCCTCCAATTCAACGTCCAATTCATCCTCGAATCTGTGTGAGATAAGGTGGTATCAGTTTAAGATGCAATTGGGTCATCTATATCAATAAGATTCTAGAAGATCGACATGGCTACCTCATTCTTACTGATGTATTTCGATCTAGATAATTGAGCTATCTGCGGACTTGCAACGCACACGCAATGTTCTGTTGCCAACAACCCTTTAAAAGAAGGGGTCCCTTTACCGGCAATTGATACTTATTGATCGCCCCCTACAATTTCTCGACACTAAAACTACGTATCATAATGGCTGCGGAAGACTTCCCCAAGTTTAAAAGGCAGATGTTCTTTGGGTTTTCTTGCATCAATATACTGGTTAGAGCTTCAAAGACAACTATTTCACAACCAAATTCAAGGAATCCGAGAAGTTTCTTGGTACCATTAACCCGAGATTCCTAGAAGCCGAAGAGCTTGATTAGCTCTGGTATCTTCGGAGAGTCCTATCATTCTAAGTGTTGTCTGAAGTTCAAATGGACAGGTGGAGCAATTTCGGGAAGCGCTGACCAACAGATTTCCACGTGGCAGAGAACAACGATCGCATGAGCTTGTTGGTCTTTACGAACAATCTAGGCTAGCGGAGAAAATGGCATGACTTATAGCCAATTGCCATGGAGAAAGAGTCCTATAAAGGGGCTTGAAATCAGCTATGCCCTCATAACCAGCCAGTTAAACAGAAGAGAGCATCGGAAGCACCGATAGACTGAATCAGGGTGGCTTCGACCCTGAAAGTTTGGGAGTGCATGCGTCAAATTCCTTTTGTGGTTAAAAAAGCTTTTACTTTACAATTGAGCAACTCCCTGGCAGCGTAGAGCTTCAGAAAATGGCAATCTACACATTGTAAGTCCCCAGGAACAAGAATGCCGGCCACTGGAAAATGAGCCTTGATACTCTACTAATAAAGAACAATGAAATCGGGTTATAGTTATGCAATCTCTATTTCCAATACTTACAAAGTATCCATGATGCAGCACTGCAGCATATATATACACAAAGTCAAAATCTGTCATCAGAAAGGATTTTTTGGCCATGGGAGAACGGACAGCTTCATCAAGTGAACAGCGAGGTTTCAAAACTACGGTTTTCTCCCCTAGCATGCCGAGAACTTTTCTCTTCCATCTGATAGTGTGCATCTTGAGAGGCAATCCCAGTCCGATTGCCTTGTATTAGCCACCCACAAGCTTATGATGAAAACCCAAGTAGACTTTGCTACATGTCTCCCTACACAAAAGATCCCTTGTGCTGGAGAGCTGACATATTCTATGCCCTAATCTATCTACTCGGCCAGCCATTGGTAATACTCGAAGATCTTGTGAGATCAAGGTAACCTACAATGTGTGAGGCATACAAATCCAGGCTAGATTCTAAAATATACATTTCTTGTTTCAAGGCAACACTCAGTTGTAGTCTTGAACTTTGACTCGTGGGGTTGCAAGGACGACTCCTGGAAGAACTATCTAACGCCTATGCCCATCATTCCATAAACTTTTTACTTCTACCGGCTATCATAGCTCTTTTTTCCATCAAAAACTATTTTTATGTGGTTCCATCATCCATTTTATGTGCTCGGGGAGGTGAGATTCATCCCAGCAAGATCGCTATTCTTGTTGAACTTATGAACTCGGATTTCATGTAGTGTGCGGAAGGATGCTTTCGACCTCACCACCTTGGGCATCGCTAGTTTCTGTACAATTTTATATTGAAATCTTTGCAAAGGTAGTCACAGGGCAGTATAATATGAGGTCTGTAAAGACGAATTCAAGTGGTTTCAGATGGATGGGGGTGATTGTCCCATCCACTATCTCATACTGCTGTGCTCTACACAGTTTAGCAAGTACATCAAAGACCCGCGCTGAAACATTTCCGTGATATGGGATCCAACTTGGCCCAGAATAATCAAGGTGAAAGTCATACAAAAGGAATACATGTAGTAGGAATCCGTTGCCTTGGAATCTTTCATACCTAGTGGTCCCCCAAAACATTCCCTCTGATTCTCATATTCAAAACCATGTATCATACCCCCTACCATCTCGGAATGAGATGAAGATATGCGCATATTGGTGGATTTTCTGTTTATTTCTCAAAAGTAGAATATTATGTTGTTTATGATCCACACGAAATGCACTTGCTGGCAAGATGATGGTTGAATCTAAACTCAGATATTTTGCTCTCAATAGCAAGTATAGTCGCCAATAGTGAAGGAGTTTTTTTTCATCCATCCCCCTTGAGTCTTGATATTGAGATCAAAGACAAACCATGAATGAAGATTCGATAGTTCTACCTTTCATGGTTAAAAGCACGTTAACCAACTAGTCTGAAGTTGTCCTGAACCAGTCAATCTCTTAGTATAATATAATAACCACTGCATTATAGAGCAGGACTTTAAGAGATTATACCAACTGAGCTCGCAAATTACCTGTAGAGATAGCAATGAATCAATATATTTGGAGAATATCAAGCATGAAGTTATTCACCTCACAGAACCACGTGTCAAACGCGCAGTTTTCTGATAGGCCATGCGATAAAA
This sequence comes from Monilinia vaccinii-corymbosi, assembly GCA_017357885.1. Taxonomy (NCBI): domain Eukaryota; kingdom Fungi; phylum Ascomycota; class Leotiomycetes; order Helotiales; family Sclerotiniaceae; genus Monilinia; species Monilinia vaccinii-corymbosi. Next base: position 4,743,046 of record CP063406.1, on the reverse strand, counting down.
GCTTCTCAACTACATCACAGGCTTATAAAAGGCTCAAGAACTTGAATTGAAACTAATCTCCGTTGATTGTGGCCTATAAATCCTTCCTTCGCAATGCGGCGTTTAAAGAAGACCCCGGTTCCCTCATACGATAACTTCTCAGATTCACTCCAATTTTTCTGTCGTTGGATCCGGGGCGGTGCTAGACTATATATGCTAGACAACATATGCCAAGCCCTAGTTTCATTCAATCTTAAAGGTGCTTACACTTCCTGTTATTTTGAAGTTGACTGCTCCACCCTTGAAGTTAACAATCCCGAGATGAAATACTGAAGGAACTTCACAACCTACTCCCTTTCATTGAATTTTCCCACTATTCTCTGTCATAGATAGGCTTAGATACAAGCAAAGAACTCTACTCTACTTCTTTCTTCTTATTGTAATCCTCTTTTTGATCTAGGGTTGCTGTTTTCACATCATCAGTCCTTCAACTTCTTCAATTTTGCATCCCAAGATCGCAGCGTACAAACAACAACACTTCCCTTCCTACACTCATTTTCTTGATTCAAAGGGTAGATACATTGATCTACTGGCTAAATCCATCAGCTGGATATTCCTATGACACTATCTGTAAGTATATCAATCAGCATTCCTCACTTGATTGATTTTGCATGTCTACAATGACATTTTGTCCCGGTCTCTGTCGGTAACAAACAGCAAACTTGAATAATCTTGGATTGCTTTTTTTCCATAAGTAATTGACCAAATTCGTCTATGGGTTTTCTCTCCTATACTCATTGAACATTTCAGAATCTTTCACTGCTCAGATAGCATTCCTGATCAATAACTGACGGTTGCATAGGCATTCAAGTTATATCCCAAAATTATTGGAAGTAAGTTGTCTAATTTCTTGTCGTTGTCTCTGCAGCTTGCCCCTGCCTTAATAGAATGATTATGGCCTGTGGCTTACCGCAATCAACTGCAAGTTGCCGCTCATTTGGGACAGCAAACGGAGAGAGGAGTTTTCATCAGAAGCTTTCTTCGAAGATCTAGAAGAATCCTTCTTAGAGGTCCATTATAATCATCATTTTTTGTCTTTTGAATTCTTAAGAGTGTTGGCTAATCTGATACATCAACTCTTAGGATTCTCATATTCCCATTTCAATACCTTGCAACTATAAATAGTTCGTACCTTTGGCTTTCACATCTTCTTCACATCCTAAGATTTCCTCCTCCATCGATCCCCTCTCTATTGAATCTTCAACATGGCAAATCAAGTCAAAATACGCTCCAACATAAATCTTTCCAACTCTCCTGAGTCTTCTCATGAAAGCTGTGACGCAGTCGATGCGATCGATACGAAAATGACCTCCCCGCTAACATCGACCGATAAAGATAGTACTCGAAGCTTTACTCCTGACAAGATGGATGCTTTTCACTCAGCTCGTGAGCGTCAAGAACGCTTCCGAAGAAGTGTTTCAAACCAAATCCATCCTGCTAATCAGGGCATGGCTCCTAACCCTCACAGCAATAACTGGCGCCGCCAGTCGCTCTGTGACTCTGTTTACACCGGTCCAGATGGTTTCACTCCTCTGACAATGGTTAGACCAGGCCCTATTTATCCTTTGCCCGACCAGCTCAACTCTGCATTTGCCTATGGCATTCGTCGACCCGATGGTTCCTATACACGACTTCTGCCTGCCGATGAACTCCCTGCTCTTAACCGCATTCCTCGCCACCAGGGCCCAGAAGGACTTATTATCGTTCCTGAGCCTTATCACAGTTCTCCAAAGCCTGAATGTGCCATACCAATGATTCCGAACCAAGTAAGTTTTGGAGACTTTCAGTTTCATGTTATGTGCTGACATTCGGCGTTTAAAGGTTGTGGCAAAGCTTCCTCCACTCCAACCACCTGCTTTCGGAATGAACCAAGGAGTTCTACTCCGCAGACCAGGAGACAAAACTCAGGTAGGAGGATATGGCTGTTCTAAATATACCACCAATGAAATATGCATACTGACTTTTTCTTCAAGTTGGCCATTGATACCATCGTTGCTTCGGCTGTCGCCCCCCAAATGACAGTTGCAGCCCCAAACAATTCGATGATTACCATGCGCGGTCCTCGTATGAGACGGGAGAAGGTCTACTGCGATAAGTGGGTCCACGAAGGAACTTGTGCCTTCACCCAAGTCGGTTGTAAATTCAAGCATGAAATGCCAATGGACAAAGCAACCCAAATGTCTCTTGGTCTTCCCCATGGAGTGCCGGCTTGGTATCGTCGCCTACATGGCATATCCGTCTCTCCAACAAGTGCAACAAGCGCAACAAGTGGTCAAATTGAAGCATCTGGTACTACACCAACAAGCAGATCTCGTACATCTCAATCCTGGCGCCGTAAGGAAGCCTCATCTTTCTCCCTCCCAAACCCAACACAAGGTGGTTTCGGTGTTCGTGGTATGTCTCTTCTACCATCGCCCGTTCCTGATTCAACAGTAAGCTAATTCAGCCATTCTAGATCGTGGTGGCCCGTTCGGTCCGATTGGTCCTCCACATTCTCGACGCCTCACAAACCCGTCCTCTGGCGACTCCATGAATCGAATTTCTTCAGCAGAAAACAATTTCGAGGAAGAGAGAGTCTTTCGAACGGAATCTGATAGCCGAGCTCGCAGCTATACCAGTGGCAACGTTCGTGGTCAGAACTAGCTTGACTCGCCAAATTTTGCGCTCCAAAGCTACCGATTCTTTACCTTCTCGTCTCTTGCTCCAAGTCTTCATGTCTATATCTTCTTCGGCATCGCTTCATCTAGCTATACCTTCCCCCCCCCTGAGTACAACTAGGCTCATCACGGTTTCAATTCTAGGGTCAATGGCTTCACCAACTAGATGAGGTTATGATTAGGACGTATGGCACTCGGGGTACAGAACATCTGGGGATACAAGCTACTTCTACTATATCTAAAGTCTCTCAATATCTGGTTGCGATTGTCTTCTTCTTTGGTTTTTTTTTTCTTTTTCTCCTTTGGTTTGATGGAGCTTCTTACATAACTTCGTCTCGGAATTTGCATGGCTTGCGTTATTCTATTCGGTTCAACTTATCAGTTCTGCATTTACAAAAACGGCTCCGAAAACTATATTGCCCTGGTGATGTGTAATGGAATGGGTACCAGGGAGGGTATGAATGGACGTTACGAATGGATGGGAGATATGGCTGGTGCTCACGATTGGGATGAGAAATTTTACAGGGGGGAGAACATCATGGGTCATGAAAGACCGGTCTATGAATCGAAGGGCATGATGGATGATGGATGGATCGATGATGTCATTTTGGGCACGCAGCTTATTCTGCACGAGATGCCTACTGGATAGTAATCGCACTTTTCTTTGCAATGATTGTACAGTGCGTGAGCGAGTGATCGGTGTGAACTCGGTTTGGGTGTGAGATGCGTGTAGTGTGATGGATGTGGCGTAACAGGCTTTGCTCCCGCAAGTTGAGAAGATCTCGTGCTTTTGGGCCTGGGGGTGATGGCAGAGATAGGAGCGAGGGTGGGTGGATATTGATTGGGAAGTGTGTCTTGGGTAAGGGTTGAAATTGACTCGAGGTCATGGTGATCCAAACCAGATCCATAAGATTTCGAAGCCATCCCATTTCGTGTACTCCATCCAATCAGGCTATATATACATCCACCGCAATACACTCGAGTAGTAAGTGTACCATCCATGCATCATTTCCCATCGTGTAACGAACGAACGAACAAACGAACAAACTTGACTTGGGGGGCAAACATTGACTTGGGCAAACATGGCATGGCATGATCCTCGAGTAAAGTAGACAGATATCTTTATCGTATATATAGAAGAACTATTGTTTTTTACATACACTACACTACACTACACTACGTCCCTAGATATATATATAGGCAAGTATTACACATTGTAAACTAGGTACGAGTAGATTAGATACTAACAAGAAAGGTAGCTAGCCAGCTTTGGGGGCTTTTTTCAAAAAAATAAAAAATAATCATGATATACTCAGGTGGTGGGGGTTAACTTCTTATTGTTGTGATTAGCGTCATGGTATCAGAGCGGTGGGTGGTGTAGTTTGTATGGCCTTGCATTTGCATCGTATGCAATATATGTGGGCGGGCTGGGGGTGTGAGTGGATGTGGTTGGTTCGATGAGGCGGGCAGGGCAGTGAAAGGCTTGACATCATATTTGGATTTGGATTCGAAGCAGAGCTAAGAGTTGTGAAAATTGCAAATCTACGTTCAAAGAATGGAGCGGTACTACTGGGGAGAACTGGGAATGAAGTTGGCTCGGAGGAACCGACAGAACTGCTACTGAAAGATATAACTCTGGAACTGTGTATGAAAGAAGTTGATAAATCAGCGCTGGAGCTGAGACTGGTCAAGAGAGTTGATACTTGACTGATCGATGTCTCGGAAGATTGCACGGAAAGGATTTCGGATGCAACCTACTGGATGAAAGAGATGAAGTAGTAACTTGGGTCATTAGCAGAATGGTCTAAATGCGGAAAAGAATATATACCATTCGTAGCTGTTGGTTCTAGCACTACACTCAGGTGACTTTGAAGTGCTTCAACATATGCACTATGATTTGGACAAGCGCTCGTCGCATATGGTGGGATGGCTTCATAGCAAGAAAGATAACTAACGTAATGCTTATTGGAATTTTTCAATGGCGATTTCTCAATACTAATTGATATATTGCCCAAGGTTTCTTCTAACATTGCTAATACAGAGAAAAGTCAAAAGGTCCAACTCGAAAATACAAACTTAACGATGGGTATTCGATGATTCTAGAATGATGTGCAGTCTGTACATAGAGACCACTAGTTGCCCCCATGGACAGGTAAACCCTCTGTCTAATTGACGCCTTCCAATGCACGGTTCTTTGTTCCACTACTCCATTATCCCATGTAAATGCTGCTCAGGAACAAAGTTCCCGAAATTGTATAGGCATGGTATCGTCAAGGTCGTTATAAATCCTCCATAATGCACCAAATCCACCAAATGCTGTAAAGATGTGCCTTGCTATGTGCCATAGGAGGTGTAACACATCGCTATGTACACAAGATGCGAGAAAAGCAATGACGGTTCACACGAACCTTCCCCTCTTTCCACCCCCACCGGTAGAATCATCCCCAGGTCCTAGATTTCCTATATCGAAGAAGTCCCCAAAATTGATTTTCCGCTTTTGACCAGCGCCCCAGCCCATTGCGCTCGAAGATCTAGCATTTAGTCGAGAAGAAAGATTGTTGTGTCTTGCATTGGCTCGTGAAGTTCGAGTAAGGGAAATACCCGCTGGCTGATTACTGAAACCATCAAGAGTTTGAGAACGACCTTTATCGGATAAGTCCAAATCTGACAGTAAAATATCGGGATCCTGCGGGTATTGTTGGGAGGATCTAAACGTAAATGTGCCTTGTGGAAGCGCTGTGATTGTGGGAGGCTCCGGGTCGGGTACAACAACGGCTGGAGGTGGAGGCGCCGACTCTGTTCTCATGGGTGGAGTCGTCTCTGATGATTTAGAAGTTGATGCCCGTATATGACTTGAACTTTGCGACCTATGAATTGCTGGTGAGGGTCCGCTATCTGCCTTTTCGGGAATCTCATCATCGCTATCGGTGTGTGATGTTGTGTCCCGACCATCTAATCTCTCGGTCGCCCACCTTCGAATCCTCCAACCCTCGCCATCACTCAATCCAATGTCTTCTTTGTCAAGGAAACTTAAGAGCTCATCCAGTGCATCTTGATAACCTTCAGCCCGAGCTCTCCCTTGATCTGCGGCGGCGGTCTTGTAGAGATTGGTGATGGATAAAGCGGCAGCCTTGAACTGTGAGATTAGGATCTGTTGTTGGGGTTCGACGTTCTGTTGTTTTGAAGGAGATTTGCCCCCTGGAAGAGAGGTATTCAAAGATCTCATAGAATCCATGATTGTTGTTGAGGATGGGTTTGTGCTGGTTGCTGTAACAAAGGTGGAATCAGTCAGACGATCCCCGGGTAGACGCAGGATTGAATACACAGAGGTGTTGCGTGATGATCCTTGACTCTCGCTCGTAACGTACCTCCTTGATGAAGGCGTAGAAATTCAAGTAAATGAATCTCACACAACTCCCTGGCGCAAGTCAAGTCAAGCCAAGGCGAGTCAAGAGTAAGGTACTCGAGTAGTGTCTTACAGCTATGACTGACTCCTGTAGCTCCTCAAACAAAGTTTCGAAAAGTTTCTGTAGTGGTGGAAGTTTTGGCTGTTGTTTTTCCGATTTGGGGGACAAAGAGCCATGACTTCCACTCGGCCCGTGCCATTTTCCTACGGTATCTAGTTATTCCGCTCCATAAAGATGGGTACCGCGTTCCTTCACGCCTTTGCGGGAGATTCTGTTCTGCCAACGCGAAATTCTACATCAGAGCAACTCCTCCAATTCTAATTTCCACCACCAAACCGCGCCGTCTTTTGGATCCTATCAACCTCTTCTCATCATCACAACGATTGGTCTTTCTCGGCGCATACGAGTTACCCTTCTTCTAGCTGTTGTCCTATCAAGGGTTGAAGTTATTCCAAGATGGCTCCAACACGCTCTTCACGCAATAGTGGCGCCGATACAGATACATCCATGGCAGATGTCTCTGAGATTAAACAGCTGCCTGTTGACCCTATGGTATGTCTATTTTGGACTTCCTGTATATCTTTCTACAAAAATATGCAAGGCTTTACAACTGATTGGAAAGATGCAATATGATATTAACTGGTGCATTAGGATGTCGACGAAACCCCAGATTTCACAGAAGATTCTGATACAAACCCAAATACAACAGAAAGCAGTGTTCACGGTGATGCGCTGACAGCAGATGGAAGAAAAAGAAGATCAGAAGCCACTCAATTACGCCGGAGCGTTTTTGGCAAAAAGCATGACCGTCTCGGGGAATCCAAGGTAAGTTTACTGATGTTTCTCGAACTTCTTGAATTTCACAGCTTATTGACCGCTTCCTTGTAGGAGGATGACTCAATTCGACGTTTCCGATACCTTCTTGGCTTGACCGATTTGTTCAGACATTTTATCGAAACGAATCCGAATCCACGTATTCAGGAGATCATGCACGAGATTGATCGCCAAAATGATGAAGCTGAAAAGAAAAAGAAAAGTGTGGATAGAAAGGGTGGCGCAGCCAACGAAAGACGCCGCAGAACAGAAGCAGAAGAGGATGCAGAGCTCCTAAAGGATGAAAAGGCTGGTGGGTCTGCAGAGACGGTATTTCGCGAATCACCGGGTTTCATTCAAGGAGTGATGCGAGACTACCAAGTTGCCGGGTTAAATTGGCTCGTTTCTCTCCATGAGAATGGTATTTCGGGAATCCTTGCAGACGAGATGGGTCTCGGAAAGACTTTGCAGACAATCTCATTCTTAGGCTACCTAAGGCATATCATGGATATCACTGGACCTCATCTCATCGTTGTCCCGAAGTCTACGCTCGATAATTGGAAGAGGGAGTTTGCAAAGTGGACGCCGGAGGTTAATGTTTTAGTACTTCAAGGAGCTAAGGAGGAGCGTAATGCTTTGATCAACGAGCGACTTATCGATGAAAAGTTCGACGTCTGTATCACAAGTTATGAAATGATTCTCCGAGAGAAGTCTCACTTGAAAAAGTTCGCATGGGAATACATCATTATTGACGAGGTAGGCTTCATTTGTTCCCTCTAGATAATCCCTTAATAACCGAATTAGGCCCATCGCATTAAAAACGAGGAATCTTCTCTTGCTCAAGTCATTCGTTTATTCAATTCACGGAACCGACTTTTAATCACTGGTACCCCATTGCAAAATAATTTGCATGAGTTGTGGGCCCTGCTCAACTTTTTGCTTCCAGATGTTTTCGGCGATGCGGATGCATTCGATCAATGGTTTTCGGGTCAGCAAGAAGATCAAGATACCGTTGTGCAACAATTACATCGCGTATTGCGCCCCTTTTTACTTCGTCGTGTCAAGGTCGATGTCGAAAAGAGTCTATTGCCCAAGAAGGAGATTAATTTGTACATTGGTATGTCTGACATGCAAGTTAAGTGGTACAAGAAAATTCTTGAAAAGGATATCGATGCAGTCAATGGAGCTGGTGGTAAACGTGAATCGAAAACGCGACTTTTGAACATTGTCATGCAGCTTCGAAAATGTTGTAACCATCCATACCTCTTCGAGGGTGCCGAACCCGGTCCACCTTATACCACCGATGAGCATTTAATCTTCAATGCTGGAAAGATGGTCATGTTAGACAAACTTCTTACTCGCATGAAGAAAGCTGGCAGTCGAGTTTTGATCTTCTCTCAGATGAGTAGGCTTTTAGACATTCTTGAAGATTACTGTGTTTTCCGTGAGTTCAAGTATTGTCGAATTGATGGTGGTACAGCACACGAGGATCGTATTCAGGCCATCGATGATTACAACAAGCCAGGCAGTGAGAAATTTGTCTTCCTTTTAACCACCAGAGCTGGTGGTCTTGGTATTAATTTGACCAGTGCCGATATTGTTGTACTTTACGACAGCGATTGGAATCCTCAAGCAGATTTGCAAGCTATGGACCGAGCGCATCGTATTGGACAAACGAAGCAAGTTGTGGTATACCGATTCGTCACCGAGAACGCCATTGAGGAAAAGGTTCTGGAACGTGCTGCACAAAAGTTGCGACTGGATCAGCTCGTTATTCAACAAGGTCGTGCCCAGATTGCTGCTAAGGCAGCTGCGAACAAGGATGATCTCCTGAATATGATTCAGCACGGAGCTGAAAAAGTTTTCGCAACAAATGGTCCAACAGGTACTCTTGCAGAAAAGGGTGCAGATCTTGATGATGATGACATTGACGAGATTTTGAAGCATGGTGAGAAGCGTACTGCGGAGCTCAATGCCCGTTACGAGAAACTCGGTATCGATGATCTTCAAAATTTCACATCCGAATCCGCTTACCAGTGGGATGGTAAAGATTTCAGTCACCAAAAGAAAGATATTGGTATGACTTGGATTAATCCTGCAAAGCGTGAACGTAAGGAACAATCTTATTCCATGGACAAGTATTATAAACAAGCATTGTCTACTGGCGGTCGAGTTGCAGACCCAAAACCGAAAGCACCCAAGGCACCAAAACAAGTTACGGTTCATGACTATCAATTCTTTCCACCAGCCCTTCGAGACTTGCAGGACCGTGAGACTGCATTTCATCGTAAAGAGATTGGTTATAAAGTTCCTTTGCCAGATGGTACAGACGAGGATCTCTCGGATCGTGAGGCTGAACGTAACCTGGAACAATTGGAGATTGATAATGCTACTCCTCTGACCGAAGAAGAGCAAGAAGAGAAGCAGCGTCTATCTCAACAAGGTTTCGCTGATTGGAATCGTCGAGATTTTCAACAATTTATTAATGGTTCTGCAAAATATGGCCGTAAGGATTACAATCAGATTGCCGAGGAAGTGGATAGCAAGGACCCAGAAGATATCAAAGCTTATGCAAAGATTTTCTGGCAACGATATACCGAAATCGCTGATTATGCTAAATACATTGGTCTGATTGAGGCTGGTGAAGAGAAAACCAGAAAAATGGATCATCAACGAAAGATGTTGCGCAAGAAAATGCAACAATATCGAGTACCATTGCAACAACTCAAGATCAACTATTCAGTATCAACTACAAACAAAAAGGTTTATACTGAGGAAGAAGATCGTTTCTTGCTTGTTCTACTTGACAAGTACGGGGTCGATAGTGATGGCATTTATGAACGAATTCGTGATGATATTCGTGAAAGTCCTCTTTTCCGATTTGATTGGTTCTTCTTGAGCAGAACTCCTATCGAGATTAGTAGAAGATGCACGACTCTTTTGACAACAGTTGCTAGAGAATTTGACGAGCCAGCTCCTGGTAAAAGTGCAAATGGTACTTCAAATGGCAGGGCCAAGAGAGAACCAGAAGATGATGAGAATGACGAGGATAGTGTTTTGGGAATGGCACCTGCTAAAAAGAAGTCGAAGAATGGTGTAAAGGCATGAATGTTCATTAGCATATTTCTATTACATATACTAACTCTATCCTTTAGAACAAAGCACTTGATAATGTCAAGTCTACTTCGGGAAGCAAAGCAGCCTCAGCAACTCCATCTTCAAGGGCGTCAAGTGTTGTTTCGAATGCATCAAGTCCAGCGCCAACCTCGGCTTCCAAAAGCAAGTCTAAGAGTAGAAAGAGATGATGATGGAAGCAGATTTTCAAGATGGTTCGTGTTTTACTATTGTGATGAGGATTTCCTTATTGTCTGGTGTATTCAGTCGCATAGCATGGCTATGGTATGGGTAGGGCGTTGAAAGGGATTAGTTGCTGTGGGCTTTATGATCAGAAGGCCTCAAAATGCATGGGTTTAGATGGTATATTTATTTACATTGTGATATGTAAACCGGCTGCAAGATGATATTTACTCCCAAAATTAGATACTCCAAATATATTATTCAAAGATGCTGCTCTTGAGATCAAATCATATTCCTTTGGCAGCTGAGGTTTCCACTCCTGAATATGCCAAGCACCCATCACAAGCACCCACCACAATAAGACTCCAAATAGAGCACACGTGATTCCAAAAATTAAAACACCCCACCAAACTTGAAAATAAACTTCTTCCATCAACGATGACCTTTCTTGTCTGTTCTTGTAAAAGAACATAAATAGTGGTAAATTTGGGATAGTTCCTATCAATTTCACAATCAAGAAAGTACAGACTGAACAAGAGAGAAAGCAGGCGAAGAAAGGATTGAAAACATGTCTTCTCTATCCAAATTTGATGGGCTAGAACTTCCTGCTGCGGCGGATTTTCATGTTCATCTTCGAGATGGGAAGATGATGGAAACTGTTGTTCCTACGATTCGGATGGGTGGTGTTGATACCGTATGTGTTTTAGGGTTTTTGCCCTTGTCTTTGTCTTTTGTTTGGGAGTGAGAAAAGAAGAGAAGAGAGACTGTAGTACAGTTATGGGATGAGCTGGCTGTCTGTATCTCACCATGATTCACGAATATCCATGAAGAATATCATACCCTTTCAGATCTGGACTGCAGTCTTTATTCTCCTTCATCTTCATCCACCATCATCTCCGTTACTCTTCTAACACAAACCAGGTCTATGTGATGCCTAACCTCGTTCCTCCCATCACCACAGTATCAGCAGCCCTAGCCTACAAAGAGCGTCTTCAAGCCATTGATCCCACAGTCAAGTATCTCATGACCCTCTACCTGCACGAAAGCATCACGCCCGAAACCGTGCGCGAAGCCAAAAAAGCAGGAATCGTCGGAATCAAAAGTTACCCCGCCGGTTCGTCCCCAATCATCCATCTGTCTAAGCACGCAGAAAAAAAAAAGAAACGACCATCCCATCAATGCTAACCCCACTCAGGCGTAACAACCAATTCCTCCTCCGGCGTCCTCTCCTACGAACCCTTCTACCCCATCTTCGCTGCCATGCAAGACGAAGGACTCATCCTCAACCTACACGGCGAATGCCCCTCGGACCACCAAAATAACATCACCATCCTCAACGCCGAAGCCTCCTTCCTCCCCACCCTCAAATCCCTGCATCAGGAATTCCCCACTCTCAAGATCGTCCTCGAACACTGCACCACTGCCGCCGCCATCCAAGCCGTCAACGAATGCGGTCCCACGGTCGTTGGTACCCTCACCGCACACCACCTCTTTCTCACCATCGACCACTGGGCTGACGACGCCTTCCACTTCTGCAAGCCCGTCGCCAAGCTTCCCAGCGATCGCACGGCGCTCTTGCGAGCCGTGGTCCACGATGGTGAACGATTCTTCCTCGGGACCGATAGCGCTCCACATGATCTGAGCATGAAGAAGGGGGGGAAAGGGAAGACTGCCGCGGGCGTCTTTACTCAGGCGCATGCTGTCGGGCACGTGCTTACGGCATTGGAGCAGGGGGTGGACATGGGGGTTTTGCGGAGCGAAGACGTGACGGTTGAGGTTCTCGAGGGCTTCTTGGGGAAGAGGGGGAGGGCATTTTATGGGATTCCAGAGGAGGGAGGGGAGGAGCGAGGCAGGATTGTGGTGAGGAGGGGGGGCGAGGTGGTGCGCGCGAGTTTTACGGGGGAGGGCGTCGAGATTGTGCCGTTTTGGAGGGGGCAGGAGATTTGGAGCGTGGAGTGGAAGTAAGTGGGTACGGTGTTTTCGTGATATATGGATGGATGTGAAGATATATCTATATCCATCGAGTTCATCCATGTTTGTTGTGGATTTTTGGTATGACTTGAAGGAGAGAAAGAAGGGGGAGGGGTTAAATCAAAATGAACATCAACATCCACATCAACATCCGGGGTATGATTTTCCAAAGGGTATTTGTTATTGTATTAGGGATCGGATAGTGCAAGGAGAATAAAGATTCCAGGGTTTTTTTACATATATATATACACACATGACGAAATTAGAAATTATATAGACTCGTTGTCAATTCCATCAGTACTCACATATAATCTTAGAGGAAGAGGGAAAGGAAAGGAGTTTTGAAGTTCGTTTTTGGTACCTTACTAGATTCATTATCAATTTATCATTCATTTATAATAATTTCATCAATTATTTATTTATATACCACTCGATTTCTACCACATAAAAAAGGATAGATAGAGTACGCTTTGAAGTTTAAGTTTGAGTTTAAGCGAATATGCAATCTCTGCACTCTATCCGATCTGACCCCAATCTTAAAGCATCCCATCCATCCTATATACAAATAGAGTATTTATCTATTTATCTATTTACCTACCTACCTAGCTAGCTAGCCGTCGAAATCCTAACGCCGGTCCGTACGTATATATCGTAAGTATAACCTCCAAAGAACCAGCGTATTCTGAATCCTTCCTGGATTATGCATTAGTCCACCGCGCATTCATTAGTTCCCACCTCCCAGCCCTCTCCAGAGTCCAGTCCAGTCCAGCAGGATAGAAGAAAATCCACAGCATGCCTCCTCCTCCTCCTCCTCCTAAACCACCGACTCCCCAGCCGTCCTCGGCCCCATCCTCTTAAAAATGGGTAGCTTCCGCTTCTTCGCGGCGCCATGATTCTTCTCACTCAGCAGCGCACCACTACTATACGCGCGCGGACTCCCCATGCGCCTCCCACTCTTCACATCCCGCCTCGACGCGCCACAGCAGCACATGGCCACGTGGATGAGCCAGGCGAGGATCGAGCACGCGGCGCCGATCCACATAAACGCAAACATCTGATGGCCAACCGCGGCGCCGATATTCAAGCCGGCCTGCGACGTGATGACGTTGCGGAAGATGATGAACATGACGGTGGCGATGATGGCGGCCGTCGTGGTCAGCAGGGCGGAGATGAAGGTCCAGACGGCGTAGGCGCCCGAGATCCAGCGCGAGTAGATGGTGCCGAAGGAGAGGAAGATGTTGACGAAGTTCATGACGGTCCCGGCGATGAAGAAGCCGAACATGATCCAGCTGGCGATGCGGATCAGGCTGAGGATCTTGTCGATCTGGGCGGGGAGCGCGACGGTGGCGCCGGAGAGGAGCTCGTTGAGCAGGATCTCGACGGGGTTGAACCAGTAGAGTCGCGTGGGCTGGGAGCAGAAGGTGATGCCGTCGGAGTTGTAGCCTTCGCAGAAGTTCCAGAGGCCGACTTGGTAGAAGTCGTGGAGGCCGAGGGAGCGGGCGAGCGAGTTGGTGAGCGTGATGGAGGTCCCGACGGATGCGGGGATGATGTTGGTGAGGTCGAGACGGAAGAACCAGGTTTTTCGGAGGACGGCGCGGTCGTGCGTATTGCCGATGATGGTCTAGAGGGTGGGATGTTAGTGATATCGTCGAGACGGGAGAGAGATGGAAGTGAAGGATGAGAGGTATTCCCTTGCCCATAAAGACCAAGACCAAGACCCAAGGAACGAAAAGTGGGACATCTCACGAGAATTAAAAATATGACCGAGATCAAGTAGAGAAAACTGGTAATGTAAATGGCATTCTTGCGAGCTTGGGTTGCTCTCTTGATGTCGACGCTGGCGGGTTGGATCTGAAGGTGAGATTCATTTTCATGAGCGGGTGTCAAGGCTTGATCAGAACTCTTCTCGGTGATTGGATCCGAGATTTGATCAGAGGGGGAAGAGGGTGTCATTATTTCGGATTCGTGAGTTGGATCTGAAGGCATTGTGAAGAAGTGGATGTAGAGGATGAGATGAAACGACAGGGAGAGAAAAGGCGATTTGAATATCAAGAAGCAATAATATTAAACAATCAGATAAACCAACCAACCAACCAACCATTCATCTATTCATCCATTCATCAACAAAGCAGAAAATAGAAGAAGATAGAAGAAGATATCAAATAATGATCCCAAACCCCTTTAGCCTTTCGCTAAAACCAACTTACCCAAGGAAAAGTAAAACAACCCTAAACTAAACTAAAACCAAACTAAACCATCATGGAAACGGAAACGGAAACCGAAATAGAAATAGAAATAGAAATAATGGATCGATCGAAACGAAACTAGCAAATCTACTCAGCCAATCAATCAACCCAGGGGGGGGCGGGTTGCGTGTCTTGACCCGGGCTGTGTATCATCTATTGTCGTCGTATTTGGATGTGGCTAATGGCTAATGGCTAATGGTTTGAGGGAAACCCCTTACCCCTCTTGTTATACATATGGAGTGATACGTAGTTTATCCTCGCAATTCGTATTGTTATGTATGTATATACGTATAGCAACGCAACTAACAGTTAGTAAGTAGCTAGAATGAATACGAGAGAAGGGAAGTAATGATAGTATATACACTCAATACGATTAGCCTTTTCGGGATCAAACGTAATACTTAATCCGAGTTTATATATACTTCCCGTCAATCTTTTATGCTTATTCGGAAGATGGTCCGTTAGCCGTCCCGTGTACTTGGTATTACATATTGCAGTCAGTAACTAATCCTCATTGATCGAATTGTCGGGTGGATCTATATATGAAAAGGGAAAGGGAGAGGTATACAACGTCATCGCCTTGATTAATTTTGAGGTTGTTGGAAGATATAGACATGTAAATGTAAATATAAACATATATATATGTACTAATTTAGACTGCTCTCTACTCCCTAGACCCAACACTAACTAACACTGGTTTCGTCCCCATTCAATTCAATTCTAGTCTCACGTCCATCCCAGACCACGATGATGAGATGGTATCATCCAACTCATCTTCATCTCCCTTCTATACACAATAATTTCATCTACTAATCCACAAATGTCATTTGCTGCTTTCAGCAAAGTCACGGCAGAATCATAGAAGATCATGTTGTTCTCGCGCCTCTTTTCACTCAGTATATGGGCTGCTGGTGTGCATGCTCAAGCAAATCCAGCAGATACAATCATATTATCTGCATCGGAACAGAGAATCCCGACAGGATCATATATCTCTTATTCCTCCACCGTTACCCTTTCGACATCTTCATCAGCTGTATCGACGGAAGCCGTGGTTTCTACCTCCACGGGCAAATCAACCACTCTGACAACTACGCTCGGATCAACCACCATCTATGCAATCGGCACCAGGACCTTGACAGGAAATGCAACAGAGTCAACAAGTGCGGCCACACAAATCATATTGACGGGTGGAGGGGGACATGCCACAGCAACAGGTCACACCAATGGAACATCCAATTCAACAGCAACATCAACCTCCAGCCGGCCAGTAGCCACCAACACCACCCCCTGCAATAATTACGTTGAATTCTGCGACCGAAGTTATGGAAATATCACTGAAGTATCCGCTCACAACTCTCCTTTCGTTCGGAGCGGCAGTGCGGCGGCAAATCAGCAATTGGGCGTCACAGCCCAACTCGACGATGGAATCAGATTATTACAGGCGCAAATTCAATGGAATGGAAGCGTTCCACATTTCTGCCACACCTCATGTGATATCTTGGATGCAGGGCCCATTACCAATTACCTTGGAGAAGTCTACGATTGGGTCACCGCACACCCATTCGACGTCGTGACGCTCCTCCTCGGAAACGGCAACTACTCCAAGATCGACGACTACATACCCTTCCTCGAACAAACCGGCCTCCAAAAGTACGCCTACGTGCCCCCTCAGATCCCCATGGCCCTCGACGACTGGCCCACGCTTGCAAGCATGATCCTCACCGGCAAGCGCGTCGTCATCTTCATGGACTACAACGCCAACCAAACGGCCTACCCCTGGGTCCTCGACGAATTCAGCCAGATGTGGGAAACGCCCTTTGACCCGACCAACCGCTCGTTCCCCTGCACGCCCGAGCGGCCGCCCAACCTCAAGGACGCCGACGCCAGGAGCCACCTGTACATGACGAACCACAATCTCAACTACGACATCAACCTCCTCGGCATCTCGCTGCTGGTGCCCTACCAGAATCTCGTGAATGAGACGAACAACGTCTCGGGCTACGGCTCGCTGGGCTTGAACGCCGAACAGTGCGTGCAGGACTGGGGGTTCCCGCCGAAATTCCTCAATGTTGATTTTTACAATGTTGGGAAGGGCAGCGTGTTTGAGGTGG
Organism: Monilinia vaccinii-corymbosi; assembly: GCA_017357885.1. Lineage (NCBI taxonomy): Eukaryota > Fungi > Ascomycota > Leotiomycetes > Helotiales > Sclerotiniaceae > Monilinia > Monilinia vaccinii-corymbosi. Next base: position 4,726,505 of record CP063406.1, on the reverse strand, counting down.
CGGCGAGGTGGAATAATGTGTCGTATGAGAGGACGTGTTGTGGTTTGGTGGCGAGCGCGGGCCGCAGGTTGGATGGGCTGGGGAGGAGCGCGGTTTTGGTGGCGATGGGGGTTGGGGGGTTGGTTTGGTTTGGTTTGTGAGGGGGTTGGGGAGGGGAGGACATGGTGTGAGGATTTTGAATTTTCGAGTTATATTGAGCTAGAGATGGGGATTTTAACTACGAGATTCAGATTCCCCCATTTCGGAGGAACAAGCGTGGAAGTTGGGATTTTACGCATGATCTTTTCAGGAATCGCTTTTTCTTTTTTTTTCTTTTCTTTTCTTTTCTTTTCTTTTTTCTTTTTTGCATTTGCATATGCTTATAGGCGCATCCTGATGATTGATTCATTCATCCATGATAAATAAATAGCACAGGCGTTGTGGGGGGGTTTAACGTTGATGTTGACGTTGACGTTGACGTTGACGTTGACTTTGGTATGGATTATTTTATTTTTTTCGAATTCACGAATTCATGAATTTGACATTTGAGAGATGGAGGGTGGGTAGGGTGGGTAGATATGGCATATGAGTTTGAGTGAGGAATGGACGAGATGAGATGAGAAGATTTCCGTATGGTTATATGGTTGTATGGTTGTAATGGTTTGGGTGGGAGGAGATGGAAGGGAAAAGGTTATGTATGCTGTATGTGGTATGCATGTGTTCAAGAGTTAAAGGGAAAAAGGGAAAAGGGGGTGAGGAAGAAAGGCGTTGGATCTCTTTCTCTTTCTCTCTTTGTGACTTATATATACACATATATATCTATGACCGAATGAAGAAACATTCATATATCTTAAGATAGGCCTGCAATAATATCAATCAACCATACACTGCAAGACTCTGAAACTTTGAAACTTCAAACCTTCGAGAAACCAAAACCAAAGAACGCGAGAAAGAGACAGTACAGTACAGGACAGTACGCGGCAGAAACACTCAGCCGAGATAATGAACCCTGATTCAATCCCACGCCATACATACATACATACATATATCAAGTTCGTTCCGCATCGTCGAGCCCTTCCACAACGCATTGCCTCAACGCATTGCCTCAACGCATTGCCATATGATCAATATCCTCGTCAGACCTACGGGAGAAGTGAGAGCATCTATCTGATGGTGCTGCGACGGTGGCGGCGTGAGGTGCTTTGCTTTACTATAATCAATGGGGTGATAAAGCAAGCTTCTGGATGCACATAATGAGTTGATTGGTGAGGTATCCATCAATATCTGGGTTGATTGTAATCATTGTAAAGTCAAATATTTCACATATAGAACCTCAAAGGTCCGACTCCACTTGGGATTGTAGGAATTGTGATGGTGTCAGTTCAACCATGACGAGATATAGCCCGAATGGTTGGCTCCACTTGGAACTATTCTAAAAGGATATCTATGTAGTAATGAGAGACATCAGTAGTCTGAAGGCTAAAATAATCATGTTTGATTACGAAAATGAACTCCTGATATGGGTATCATCCTATTCAACGCCAAAATGCAAAATAAACCAATGTGTCTCCGAGCAAGGAAGCATAACATCACTGCCCCTCACTTTCCGCCTTTGACAGTATTCATGGCATCGGCATCATCATCCTCCTCACCCAAAGTCTCTACCTTTCCACCTGAGGACTTGGTCAACTTATCATCAGTCGCATCGAAAGTCTTCTTCGCCTCATCAATGAAGCTCTTCTTCTCAAAAACCTCCGTGATCTTTCCCAAGAAAGCTGGATTGGATCGGCACGCAAATTTGATATCATCAACCTTGACCTTCTGACGTCCAGCAATGTGAGCGGCGCGAGATGCTTCGAAGCAAAGCTCGATGATGAAATCAGTGACGATTTCGTCGAGACATTTTACGGTCCCTTCGAGGGCATGTGGAACATCGCCGTGCGCGTGGAGAAAGTGTTTTACTGCGAAAGAGTTAGCTCAGGTCTTTAAATTTAGATCCATCAAGGCACTAAGATGAAGGGCTGAAACGTACATTCTGCCTCGCTGAAGTTCTGCTGGCCGCGGTTCTTAGCAGCTCGAGCCCTTGGTTCAGACATATTAATAGCTGCTACAGATTCAACAGTTGAAAATTTACACAGATCCAATCGAACGGGGTTGAGTTGAACGGGTTCAAGTTCAATGGATGCAAATCCGACCGGTGCAAATCCAACTGGCGCAAACTCAACTGGCGCAAAGTAACTATCTGGCGTAAATTGGACCGGCTTGTTTTGATTGATGGGTAATAAGGTGCAGAAGCCTGATATCAATTGGAATATCCTGGTGGTTGATCAGTTCAACTCGGACGAAAAAGTAGTTTTGGCAAGGCGAGTAGTTGATGACTGAGTCTGTTGGTTTGGTACGGATATCAAAAGGCTGAAGAAGATCCAACAGATCTAGGCGCTATGATTAGTAATTGTAAGACGGCCTTATAGATAATCCGAACACCGACTTTCCAAGTACATGTGAAAGGAAATCTGTTTGGCAGATACCTAGGTGGTTCCTTAGACGGTTCATTGGAATAATTTGTCTATCATACATCATTCCAATCATAAATTCCATTTTCCTTTACAAAAATGGTTCGTTGATTTTCAATATTCGAGAGGAATATATCTGCGAATTTTCTGAGCGCTAAAATGCTAACTCCTTGTCCCAGTCTGCTCTCTTCAATTTCCAGTCGGCGCTGCTGGTTCTCCTCCTCCTCATCTGCACGAGCGCATACGCCCATCAATTGTTTCCTAACATTATGGATAGAAATAAGGAAGGGTAGGATGGCAATTCATTGTGAACAATCTGGAAACTGGAATGGTAATGGATTATAGAACTTTCACGGGCTTATTCTGGAAGTGCGCGAGGATAGGGGAGCGATTGAGTCCCTACATAAGTGTTTGCTGTGTTGTTATGGCTGTGAGTCCTATAGTCTACATGGCTTGGCTCTGGAGTGACTAATGCGAATAGGTTTCTCTGTTCGTCGGTAACTAAGTGTTTGGTAGGAGGGGTTTATGGGGCGTTTGGGTGGATGGATTTATATCAGGCTGAGTGAGGTCTAGATCTCAAAGATATTCGACATTGGGGATGGTACTGAGAAAGTCATAAGAGCATTTGAGCCAACGCGATGATCATTATACGAATAATCGAATGCGATACCAACTGATCCTATCGCGCAGTTCCAGAGGCACTTCCTTTGTGCAAGTCTTCATGACCATAAACCAAAACGCCTTCGCGAATGCCCATCCGAATGCTCATATACTGTATAATACACAAGCCAAACCAGATGCTATGAATAGATGGACCAGTTGATTTCTCCACCCTTCTCAATCAAGCTTGGAGCTCTTACGTCATATTTCATGGCAACGAACTTTGAATACTTGCCGTATCCATAGTTTCATTGTCACCCCAAATATCCCTACTCTCCTGTTCCACGGATCTCATTGCAGAAGCAACTTCCTCTAACTTTGCTACCACATCAAGAACCCCTTCATTTACCCTGTGGAAATATCGATCATTAGCCTCCCTTCTCTTCCTCGCCAAAACAATATCTGCCTTGGTATCCTCCTCCAATTTGCTACCCATTTTCTCTACACCTCCACCATTACTCCCACCACTAGTGACTGTACTCCTTCCTCCATCTGTTACAGTTGTTGCTGTCATTCCCGGTCCATCTAATGCACTCTTTCCCTCACTCCCTAATGTCCCTCCTCCAACATCTCCTTTCCGTCCCTCATCAACTATATCATCTGCCTCACTTCTAGCCCACGCTTGCGCCAAAGCTATCTGGGTTTTCCGTAATTCCTCTAATGCTCTGCTATGTTCGGGTCCAAATACATGTGTTGTATTAACAGCACTCAGCTCAACTTCTTCTAGTGTACTTTGCATTTCCGCCCACAGAGCATCTGTTCTCGCAGCTTGTTTTTGTCCCTCAGAAGGAGCTTTTGCTAGGCGATGAATTGGGGTTAGGGGAGCTGTATCTGTTGGGCCATCAAGATTGGCTCGTAAAGGTAGTCTTTGGGAGTGTTGTGGAGCGAGGGGCTTTCTAGATGTGGTGGGATATAATGTAGATGATTGATTTAATGGCGGAGTTGCTAGAGCACCTTCTAATGATACACGAGAGGCGTTTGGAGAAGGGGCAGTAAAAAGTACTGGAGGTGGGTCACGAACTGGTCGTCTTGATTTGGATTTCGGTGATTCTTCCATATTGAAATCTATATTGAAGATGTAAATGATGTAGATGTATTTTAGAAGAGTCTGAAGCTTCCTTATAGGTATCTTGAGATAAGAAGTTCTTATCGGTTAGTGCTAAAGACCTTTATCGTCGATGATGTTGAATTTGATGCCTTAAATTGGAACATGAAATCCCGACAATTCTCAGGCATTAATATCGTGGCCCAGAAATTCAAAAATTCGCTTAGCGCATTTTAGCTTCACACATTCTGATCACAATTTCGAAAAACCTCTTTTCTCTCTTCGCCACGACAATATCGACAACTAACCATAACCCATCAATTCCCGTTATCGCCATAATCCGGTACATGCCCACTCTCTCTAAGATTCATCCTCCAAATCAATCTCAATCGGCAGCTAATTCGAAATTCTTCAATAGCAATCATGGGTAAAGGAAAGCCAAGAGGTCTCAACGCCGCTCGCAAACTTCAAAACCATCGTCGCGAGCAAAGATGGTCTGATTTGTCTTACAAGAAGCGTGCTTTGGGCACCGCTTTCAAATCCTCGCCATTCGGAGGTTCTTCCCACGCCAAGGGTATCGTTCTCGAGAAGGTCGGAGTCGAGGCAAAGCAACCTAACTCCGCTATCCGAAAGTGTGTCAGAGTTCAGTTGATCAAGAACGGAAAGAAGGTCACTGCTTTCGGTATGTGGAATATTTATATCATGGAAGTTCTGCGAGAGGTTATGGAGGATAGATTCAAGATCTGCGGAAGAAGGGGAGGATGAATTGAGGGATATTAGGGAAATTGGCCATGGAGAAATACTAATGATGATTTTTTTACAGTTCCTAACGATGGTTGTCTTAACTTCGTCGATGAGAACGACGAGGTCCTCCTTGCTGGTTTCGGTCGTAAGGGAAAGGCCAAGGGAGATATTCCTGGTGTTCGTTTTAAGGTCGTCAAGGTCTCCGGTGTTGGATTGTCCGCGTTGTGGAAGGAGAAGAAGGAGAAGCCAAGATCGTAAACGAATATGTTAAGATTTTGCTTCTTGGGAGGAATGGGATATGGTGTTTTGCTGTCGCATGAAATCGATGACTAGGCTCGGAATCTACACATAGAGCATAGTACTTTCAAACCTGCAGCATTTGGGAATGAAATACCCCCATTGATCATGATCACCATCAATTTGTCTTTCGGGAAGGATTTGACCTGTGCAGGTGGTTCTTGTGTGACGAAGATTTGTTAGGGGATTGGGTGCATTCGAGAAATGGGCTGCTCGTCTTGAACTGAAAACCTCCGATCTGGCTTGGTAGCGAAGTTTTAGTTTGATTTCAGAGTCTCTGCCCGTTCCATTACCTCCTAATGCTCAAGCGCGCATTCTTGCCATTCTTCCAACAACGCATCATCTGATGTTGTGCAGCCATAATATAAAAGCAATCTTCACCCAACATGTACCTCCTTGGACGAGTTCCTACATTGGTATTGGCATCAGAGCATAGTACATCTACGTCACGAAACCCAAGGCCCTCACCCGCCAATTGTCCTCGGTTGTAAAAATGATCGAATGTGAACTTCACAACACTGATCAAACTCATGATACCAAACCGCCATGTCGGTCATCTTTTCATATGTATACAATATCAGTCGGTTTCCGTTTGCCTGCAACTGCCATGTTAGTCCCACGGCGTGAAATACTATAAGTGTAAGTAAAAGGGGCTTCGAGTGTTATGGCTCAACTTGTTTTGACCGAGTTTCGCATGTATGAATTTTGTTTATTATACAACTACAGTCATGATTGTATCAGTTACTGTTGGTATCACCTCGGTGCTGATACGACGCCTGATCAATAGGTATGCTTGGAGACTGGGCTGAGTCACGTGTCATATGCCCCCTACCGATATCGCAACAGTTGCCTATATAGGTAGGTATATTAGTCGTACCCGCTGTAATCGCAACATATGCTTCTATAGGGTTGAGCGCTTGATATAAGTAAGGTAAAGACGGATAAATAGAAAGCACCAGGTGTCGAAAGCTTAACCAAAAGCTTAACCTCAAGCTTTTATATCGGGAGAGTTTAAGGGGAGGCAGCGGGGCTGGGAGTGAGCGTACGCAGAGAAGTAGGTTTCGGGCCCGCTGGATGATGCACTGGCACCCACGCACGCTGTTTCGTTTCCACTTCGGACTTCGGATCACTCAAAGTGCCTTTTGCTGAAAGTATAACTTCATCGGGAGTTCGTCGGGGATAGATAGCGAATTTCAAGCTTCGTCGGCAATGAATCATCGGTTTGTACGGGATTTGAACTGAGCGCAGGGGTCCATCCCATCTTGCGGAAGAATCATTTGCCAACGAGATACCGATCAACCTTGTTTATTTAATCCAAAGCGAAGAATAAGGTTATGGAACTTGATTCACGTTTGCCGACTGTGAGCGTCATGGCCTATATCATATTATTGCTAATTTCGCTACCACCGGCAAGGCACTACGGAGATTTTGAGAAGACGATGACGATGAGTCGTACTTGGCGCTTCTGCTGTGTGATAGGGAGAAAGTCGGGATAAGCTCGATGGCGGTATTAGATCTGAAGAGGAATAAAACCACACATGGCAATTGTGAAGATGGGATTTGAATCAATTTTCATTTGGTGCTACTGTATCAACGATACGGGACTGTCTCTGCCGGAACACTTTCCAGCGTCGGAACAACCTTCTCAATCAGCCCAGTCTCGCTATTGAAATACACCCGATCAATCGTCGTCTCCCTCATAGTTCCATTCCCATCAGGTATCCGGAATCGGTGATATGCAATATACCAATCGTCTGTCCCCGGCACATGCAACAACGTGCTGCCGCCCGTCCCCAGGATCCCCAGCGTCGCGTTGAGCTGAAGTATGGGATACCGGTACGTATATGGCCCTGTAAGGTTCTTCGATGTCGCGTAGCCCGTGGCGTAGGACTCAGAGCGCGTATCGTTTATAGCGTAGTTGAAATGGTAGAGACCGTTCCGGTAGGCGACGAAGGAGGCTTCGTTGAAGCTCGTTAGGCCCGATAGAGATGTGATGGTTTCCTTCTTGATGGAGAGCATGTCGTTGCTCAACTCGGCGCATAGGGCGCGTCCGTTGCCCCATAATAAATAGTCTTTGCCGCTTACGGGGTCGTGGAAAGCATAAGGGTCGATGGCCTGGTTCGCATGTATGCTCTCGTTGTTGGTGATCATGGCCGTCGGCTGTGCGGTGTACGGGCCCTCGGGGCTATCGGCGACGGCCACCCCGATTGTCTTCCGGGCGTAAGTAGGATTGTTACCGCTGAAGTAGAAGTAGTATCTTCCCCTTTTCTCGGCAATTGTAGGGGCCCAGGCGCTACCATCTGACCACTGCAAGCGGGAACTCAGTAATTACCTCCCCATGAAAGATTTCAGAGGGAAATGAGGAAAGCGAGAAAAATGAAGAAGATGAAACTGTATCGGGACGGAAAATGAGAGCACATGGTTAAACAGAAAAGCGGGGGTTGAGGTCAGGGAACAGGAGTAGCAATCAAGAGTTTAGTGAACGGAATAAGCATACGGGGACATTTCCTGACGTGCCGTTGAGAGTTAGGATGGCTTCTGTGCCTCGAGTCCAATTGACAAGGTCACCCGACTTCCAGACGTAGAATTGCCGTCCTGACCAGCCTGGGAATCCATCTTCGGTGGGAAATACATAGTATTCTCTACCAAAGACAGCGATATTCGGGTCAGCCCACAAGCCTGGAAGGACAGGACTGACTGCGCGACAAATATTGACATGTCTCAATAAGGCTGCGAATAGCAAGGAAGACGAACGCATCTTGAACAAGAGCCTGTGATGCAGCGAGCTCGGAAAATCGGTTCACTAGCTAATATTAAGGGTGATATTTTCCAAGGTGAAGAAACAGTGCTATCAGTCGTCCTTACGGCCTTGATATATATGCAGCACAACTTCCCGACAAACCTGCAACTACCACCTTCGGTGTCAGTTCTACCTAAGTCGCGATCCATCCATAGCACTGAGCGTCAGCAGTACTCCCTTGAGTACTGACTGCAACAATGCCAGGCATATTGCTTTCTTCCCCATAATATTATGCGGCTCCAGTCCCTTGCATAAGCTTGTCTTATAGCTTGTAGAAGCAACAGATCTAGAATCCGCCATCTCCACGTCAACTAAACTGCAAACTGGTTTCCCCGTATGGCAGTGTACACCGTAGTAGCTGTACACTTCCACGCCCAGACTTTTCGAGGGCTGTACATGTATGTATATACTATGGAATATTATAAATTGCGTCTTGCAAGAGACCGCAATCCAACAAACGCGCCAATAGTAAGTTAACATGCTTGCTACAGAGTTGATAGATCGTCGAGTGGACGTCTATCTATTTGAGCTTAAGCTTATACATATGGATCTCTACAAATGGAGAAAAACAACACATCGTTATTTCAAATCGGACTCTAGATTTAGTTTAACAACTACTTGGCTTTAATTAGATTAAAACTTCAAATTAGTGATATTATTCATCCGCATAAATACCTTTTTACAATTTTATCTTCAATTTTGAAGTTTTTCAAACACCTTGTTCAAATCTGATACTCTCAGAGTATAAAACGATGAAATCACAGACACCCACCCAAGCACATAACCTCGGCTGATGAAGAGGCTCTATGTATATATGTACCACCCTCTCAGCTCTATATTTGGATCGATTAATAGACTTGTTTACTCCCTCCCACATTAACTTGATTGATTGATCCATTCACTCCTCCCTTCCTCTTCCTCTTCCTCTCCCCTCCGCCATGGCCCGGATACGAGCCTAGCTCTCTCCAGTCAGTCCATCACATTCCCACCACAAATGCCCATTTTCCACCCAAGCCTTCTCCTCGTACAATGTACAGTAAGTTATTTTGGAATGATATATGTAGATTTGTCTCGATCAAGAAAGGGAATACTAGCTTGCATGTTATTGATTTGTTGTCTTCGAAGCAGCGATTGGTTGTCTAGAAAGCAACTTTGAAAAGTAGCGAAAAGCTACTTTGGATAAGTCATCTCCTAAACCGCCATAAGCGCGTTAGAGATAATCCGTGCGTATTATCAAAAGCATTTATAGATAGATATATCTACACGATGCTAGAAGTAATATACAGTAGATGTGAAATATCAAGAAAGATAAAGTCGTTTTGATAACTTTGAAGTATTTTTCTCCCTACAAAATCCTAGTAGTTTGATTCGCTAAAACCCCTGTTATCCCCCACGCGACAACAGCTGGCGGCTAAAGGGATATGTATACCTACCTACCCAGCCAAGTAATCGCCCCCACTTCCGCGTTGCTGTTAAGCAAGCTCACGCTTTACTCTTTATTGGGAGGGAAAAAGAATATACAGAAACTCAAAGCTGCTCATCCATACACCTACGATAAGTAACTAGCTGCAAAAATCGAATTCCATAATGTCAGACAACTCCTTATAGTTTGCTCATCGCAGGTACAAGTACATCAAATGGGTATCCAGCACTTAAAACGAGCTACACGAAGTAAACAAGAATATTTGTAATATATTTCAGACCCGCTTTGCCACAACATTTTCACCCCTGTACGCACCGCCGCCATGCCCAACGAGCAGCGGTTTAGGGCTTCCCTTCCCCCTTCCAATCGCCTCCTTCGCACTCAGAATCCCGGGACCCAAATATGCACCCCCAGGCCGACTATTTTTATACCCTCTAATCTCAGCTCCACCCAGCCTCTCCACATCATGCACAATCGTCGAGTTGACCGCCTCCACATTCCGGTAGTACAATTCCTTGTCCACGCCCTCACTGCTGGCGTTTAATCCAGTAAATCCAAACACCTGACTAGTGCTTCCAAATCCGAAGCTCCCAGCCGAGGTGCCGAGGTAGTGAGCCGAGCCATTTTGGGTGGTTGATAAGTGGGTTCCTGAGAAGCCGGAGATGAGAGGGGCGAGGGAGAGCAGATGGGCGAATGGCTGGAGGCCGTCTGGGAAGACTGGGGCTCCTGATATCATGAGGTCTAGGCCACGGTTTATGACTGCGTCGAGGGTGAAGTTTGTGTGGGAGAGGACGAGGTAGGTTGTGTTCACCCAGACGGGGTAAGTGTATTCAGACTTGTATTTTGTAGAGCGTCCTGATGTCGAGGTGTCAATACCGTGGGTGGTTGCATTACTAATTTGAATGGCACCGAAATCGGTGTATTGCCCATAATTTATGGCACTCAGTTCTTGTGACCATGTTGAAGTGGTAGTACCATTTTCAGTAGTGATGGTAGAGGAGATGGAAAGCGAACGTTGGACGTTCGTTGTGTAGGTGAGTGTTTCATTTGCACCGGATGCGTATTGGGTGAGGAATTGCGAGGTGGTGATGATAGGGGCGGGAAGCGAAAGTGTGGGTGCAGTGCCAGTAGTGATGGAATTGTTGGAATCGAGCCAGATAAAGATTTTGCCCGTGACGAGCCAGGAGCTTCCAACTGTATCAGTGAGTGTACCGCTTCCTTCGCCATCATCCATGACGCCAGCAACTCTTATCTCAAATGTATGTTCAGATCCATCGCAGAGAATAGGAAGCCATGGAGTAATATCGATCTCGTGCTCACGAAGATCAAAAGCATCAAGCCCTACGATTGGTCTCCAAAGTCCTGGCACAATACCACCCGTGAAGACTACGGGAAAAGGCCATTGTACGCCAGCTAGTTTGCCATCGATCAGGACTTGAACTTCCCGAAATGGTGAATACCCATAAAGTGTTCCATCGTAGTCCTCAAAAGTTTCAATATTTGATTGGAGCACGTTACCCCACCAAAATTCCTCGGTAGACTGACCACATGCTGAAATAGAGAAGACAGCACGGTTGGCGTTTTGGGGAAAGCTAATGGTATTCGTAGCATTGTCAACTGGCAACGTGAACACACTTACAGCACCTTCTGCACCATGTCTCGCAGAGATTGGAATGATTAAATCAGCAGGCTTGACAGTTTCTTGATCTGCGAAGAAAGTAGCCGTGAGAGTAGTGTGGTAGTATCCGGTATAAGTGCTATCAATCAAGTTTCCAAGATCAAATATGAGAGTTTGAGGTGAGTCCCAGAAGTAGAGATATTCCGTCATATCCTTAAGATATTCCCATTTAATCCCAGCAGCTGTTGGTTCTGCAGTGGAAGTTCTCCAAACCTCGGAATCGCCCAAGTACATTAGTGCAAGACGGTCAAATTGATGACCACTTGAAGTGACGGTAAAATTCATAACCACTCTATTAAACTTGCAGCCAGGTGGTGTATAGTTGCCTGGGTGACTGTTAGTTGGCTTGTAATTACACACGGTCGTGATGAGAATTCCATACCAACAAATGGAGTGCCATAGCTGTTGCCAAAGGTATGTTCCATCAAGATGACCCTACAGCTAGTGGCACCGTTCGCCGACGCGATGGTCGCAGTCTCCTCCGCTTCATCATATGATGCTATTTCATCGGTGACACCAGGAGGTATAAGAGCTGGTTGATAAACTTGAAAGACTTCAAGAGCGGAGGAAGGTATAGCAGAAGCTGCTGGTGTAGCGGAATATTTGATCAGATGAGATCTTGGTAATGTGTACGACGCATCATTCGAGAAATATGATCTTTGAGACCATATCAATGAAAAACCACCGGCACAACTCAAAAGAATAAGAAAGAATATTTTGAAGTTTTTGGTGGTGGAAGTCCCGTTTTTATTGTCGGGATCATACTTAGTCCCAGTCATTCGGAAATCATCACCAATATGAATGTCGCTCTTCAAATCTGGCGAAGCAGGCGTGTCGGAATGATTTCTTCCTGACATTGTGAGTCCTCAACTTTTTGGAGTGATTCCACCGGGAAAACAAGGATTATACAGAGGAGCGTATTTTCGATGGGTTGGCAATCAAGTTTAGCCACTGTAGCACCATCAACTTGTGGACAACTCTCTCAACTGTGGTTTGAATCCCAATATCTTCTTCGTGCTGCGGTTGCGAGTTCTTGCCCTTGGAAACGATTTTGGAAATAATTGAAGACACCGTATTCTTCTCTGCTCATCACATACGTGGTAGGTTCTGTTTGTATCTTGATCCAGATCCTGTTGATTTCGACTTCCAAGACACTAATGACGAGTGGATCATCCGCACCTTCTTCAGCGTTGCGAGCGAGATCCAAGGCCTGGGAAATTGAAAGAGTGCCGACGGAAGCTTGTCCATGATCCCTTGCACTGCTTTCGGTCCAGCCATTCATTATTGAATGGATTGAGAATGAAGGGTGGACTTGATCAGGGATACTGATATTCGTCTTGACAAACGACGAAAGAGGAAGGTGAGAGTCTTGAATGAAAGGCATGGTGACGAAAGTATACGAGCAAATAGCAAGAGCGTGATCGAGTTTCATTAGATTTTGTGCGATAGGGACTTGTATTGTCTCAATGTGATCGGGACTATTGCCTTATTTAGGAACACTGCAGCTCAGCTTGTGTCTGATGCAGGGTGATTGATTGAGATGGATAGATAGCTTCGACGCTTTGTATGTTTGTTTGCTGCTGCTGCTGCTGCCGCTGCCGCTGCTTCTTCTTGGATATCGGACTAAGTGAGTGGATTCGATATGAATTCGATATTTGAAGGAAACAGAAATTCTGATAGAGAAGTGTGAAGAAGAAAAGGTGAATGTGGTGGCCTGAAGACATTGTATGCTATATAGTAATCCTCGAAAAGTATAACTTCATGAATTAAACTTGATAGGTCCCGAAAATCTCATTACAGATGTTGAACCCCGGCAGCAGAGAAAGTATAAGATCCAAAGAAGATCCATCTTTTTGGAACTTTTCCGCGCTCTGTCAAAGGTAAAATGCTTGTGGAGCCGAATATCCAAGCTCCTGGGGAGTCGGGACACAGGGAATGAGAACATCATCATCATCATTCGGACTAATCTTACCTTAAAGGTAAATTTGTCGAGTCATGTAATATGGAGTTTTACCAGATGCTAAATGCCTGTCTCATGCACAAAATTACGATGTTTACGGAGGAATAGAAGATTAGAATTCGATACGTCGTCCCTTTTTTTGCATCCCGTAAGCTCCAATATTTAACTTTTTGATACTATTTAACTCTGAAAACTCCTGTGCTTAACCGACTATTGTGACCTGATGACCATCTCTCTATTCGACGTTATCTAGGCTGTTGGCGTAGGGAAGGTGGTGTATAGCTGATAATTAGGGTTTTGAGCCAATCAACTTGCAAACGACCCCTAAATTCCAATCAGTCTAGACCAAAGCACAGCATCGTCGCGGCATAGATTGATACCCTAGGACCCAAGTCCGATTTATCATTATCCCTAGATCTCGATGAGTCGATGTAACGTGCCTATTAGCTGGCCGAAATCCCGACTCTCTGTAGGATTGCAGCACTTCAACGTTGATGGAGCTGCTGTAGCCCAATATATCATGAATATATTGACTAATTTTGGTGAGTTTAAACCTAGCCGGATGTTGCTTCTGAATTAACTTCTAAGCGACGTATTGTAGTGGCAAAAAGAGCAGCGCCATGGTATTACCTAGATTGGGAAAGAACTCTATTATTGCCTCGACCTCCTAAATTCACAATGCTCCTCCTCATTGATAGATTGACATATTTAAATTTTGGTAAAACAACTGTTGAACCAACAGAACCTTGAAAACTGTATAATTTTAGCAGCTCTAGCAGTTCCCTCCAGAGCACGGAGCAACTACCAGTTCAGCCATAGTTTGCCGCTAAGCGAGCGGAGAACAAACAAATAAAGTCTAAATCATCCCCCTGTGATTTCACATCAACACAATCAATCTCTCAGCGGACACTCTCTTCACCTATTATCTCGTATTTTGAATGGAAAAGAGAGTTTCCATCCATGAATCCATGACCCATTCAATGAACAATTGTCCAAAACTTTAACACAACTCGTAACCTGTTTTAAGATTAGGGGGCTCACAGATCATGGATTACTTCGCTAGCACTTCGTACGTACATTTTCCGCTTCCCTTTTCCCTTTTCTTTGCCTTCCCTTCCCTATCTTGATGGGGAACTTCTGATACTGCGTTGCGCCACCAGAGCAATCCGAGAGACAGGTACAGTCAAGGCACTGAATGTCTTGTGCTATTGACTCGGTTGACTAAAGGCTAAACCTCGCTTCATCTATGATTAACTTTCTCGAGAACGACCAAACTTTACTCGATGGGTACTGGACCCTCGCTTGCCTCGGCCTTTCGCGTTCAAAACCAAAGGAAGGAAGGTATTATCTCAACGATACATATCACTGCAGTGCAACATTGATTCATTTCGGCCAACTCAATTCTCTACAAAAATTCAAATCTCACATCTCACATCTCACATCTCACATCTCACATCCCGCAACTCGCATCTCGGCTCCGAGGCAACGACGGAGCCGGAGCAGAGGGCCAGATTTCACAACGATGCCCTTCGAAACTTGAACGATGGTTTGTGCTAAGGGTTCCACAGGATGATCTCCATCTTCTCGGCCTATGCATTCGCAACTCCCTACCGTATCTTTCCTACCTCCGTGATGTATTGAGGACTTCTTGCCGACATCCCATAGCTCTAATCAAACAACCATCATCTCCTGCTCTACTGGCCGAGTAAGAGGAGGCCATTCCGTTACCCCGCAATACCCGCAATACCCGCCCCCCCATTGAGAGACGCTCAGTTGACATGCATTTTCCTTGGGCAGACGGATGATCCTATCATCTTGGCCTCTCCTTGACCATTGGCCATTTATGCTCGTATTTAGATACGATTAGTGAACGGCTACTCCATGAATACTCAACGAATACTCACAGTGACTTTCCAGCCACCACCCACCAGTCACACGTATCACTTAATGAATCCAAATTGCTGTATGGATAAAAAGAAAAGCATCAATGTCTCTCCCGTAAGATTAGCCACACTAAAGCCACATCATCACTCCACTCATTGCTCCAGACTTTCTCTCTAGTTGGTCGGTCGACTGATGGAAATCTTCCGCTGTTTGGAGCATCATCCAAGAGATGGCCCCTCCCGCGCCCCGCACCTTTTGAAGGTCTGCCACGGTGCCACCCCCCTCTTACTACTTTTTGACATATGTCCGTCCCTTGAAGGGAGTGCTTCGTCTGTTCAACGTCGTTGGGTAAGTAGGAAGGAGGGAGGCAAGTAAACACCTCCACCTTTAGATTCATGTTAAGCCCGGGACTTGTTATATCCGTTAGATTTGATAAGGGAAGAATTCGTTTAAAAGGTCCTCCCCCCTTTTTTGGAATCTATTACGCCACGCTTCACAGGGGTTGGGACTGGGACTGAGACTGAGACTGAGACTGAGACTAGAACTGAGACCCGAAAAAGAAAAGGTCTAGTTGATTATTACCGGTAGTCATGAAGTTTTGGTGCTTCTCTTTGGGTTCTTTCAATAATCAATCTAACACTCATGCCGTCACTTCCTTCACTGATCCTCAATCTTGACTAAACTCGACTACAGCCCCTCCTCAAGGATGCAATGCAAAACATACATTACTGTCCTACAGTACTTATACAGATTCCAAGGCAAATCGGTTAAGCATCTTGGAACAAGGTTCCGATGCTGGGCGTGGGTGACCCGTGGAAGTTTATAACCGAGCGATGCGACAAGTGTAAATTTAAGTTCACGTCCCTGACTCGTATATTCATTCTCTTCCTGCTCATCCGACACGTGCCTCACTCATTCTTCCGGATATGATATAGGAAGTGCGACGACTAAATGCTACTATAGTATGCAAGTTCACTCAATTTTGTTACGTTGCAGACAGTTCCGGCGGTACTTGCACCCGGCACAAAATGAAGACGGTCTTGCCAAAAGAAAAAGGAAAAGAGAAAAACAAAAAACTCTCAACAGGAGCGTGTCAAGGATTGACTACCACTGGATTGGGTTTATATAAAAATCAAATAAGCGTGTACGATACCTCATGGCTCGATAGGACCTCATTTAGCTTTTGGCATCCACCTATTTTCCCAAAACTACTTTTCGCTGGATCAACTTTCTCGAACCTGCGACTTGCGATGTCATAGACATAGGCTCTCTCATCCTAAGGCGTACGTACCCAGTAGGTTCGACTTCGGTTCTAGGGGAACGGGGTTTCATCGGATAACGTGAAAAAGAGGTGTTGGTAACGATGCAGTTCCCTGTGGTCACCAACTAAATCATAATGGACGACTCCAATGCATGTGAGGTCAGAATCGAGCTCGTCTTGGTGGGTTCCAATATATTAGACTTTTGATTTGAGTTTGGTTATCCCACTGCAAACGTAGGTCATCTCTCGGAGTCAGATATATGCTCGCCAAAATCTCTTGTCATGATTACTGATCTCCAATGTTGGGAGATCAGTGGAGCCATGGCCGGAATTCAGGTTCGAATGGCCAAAAGTCCAAAAATCCAATAATAACATTATAGTTTTGCAATATGCAATGTTTACATCATACATATCAACGAGCCTTCCATGGGGAGGGTCGACGATTTCGGTTACATCGGTTCACGGATCGATAGGAAATTTGCTTCATTTCGGCAGATCGTGATGTTTTTCTTTTCAATTGAAACAAACACATTTGACTTATGATCAGCGCATGATTGACTGCGATGCTGGCGGCTTCATCGTACTATTTGAGTTTATCATACAGGCTACAGCTGAAAGACCCGATCCTGCTTCCTGAGATACACGTAGTTAGGCAAGCGCGTCCAGGATATGCTATTGTGCCACAAGGGGTTTCTCTTGAGGTGTCAGAAAGCTTATTCGATCTGCCTATCTAACATCGTGATGGACGAACATTGGCTGCTAGCTCTCAATTGGCATCCCAAGATGGCAAAGACTATACGAGCGGCAGAAACTCAAGCGCCACGGACCCGCGCCAATGAATTTATGCATTGCCTTAGTTACACGTACCTTAAGGCTCAAGACTCAGCTGGGCGGGCGCGTTTGTTGTCGTTGCCGCAAGGCCGGCCTACTTCTAGAGCAAGGTGGACGGGTAGTTTTCTTCTTTCTTCTTCTTTTAGTCCAGAGACTTTTCAAAGCGGACTTTCCTGCGGACTTTCCTTTTCCTCCGCCAAAAATGTCATGATCGGCATTGCTATATCATCATCTAATTCTTATTTGGAGGCTTGCCCCGCAAGGCTTGAACATCGAGCTCATGGCTATCGTCACGTTTGAGGCACGCGATATTCCACCCCCTCATTATGCCTAGGAAGAGCCATGTAACTAATTGTAGAATGCTTCAATGACCTATCTTATGGCTGGGTGGCTGAATTCATCTGCTATTCTACGAATTCCTCAGCCGTCTATAACCGGTGACGGCGAGAGGAGAGATCCTCTTCTTTCTACGAACCACAACAGTCTTCTGCTACTAATCTACACAAACAGATACTTCTATTACAATCTCAATATACGAGTACAATACGTCTAATTAGATTTTCAATTTATTATAAATCTCTTATTCAAACTTTATATTTTGTATAAATCATTTGAATTTCTATCAACTTTAAAATTAGAGATTTCATTCGATTTAATTATATTAAAAAACTTATATTAATCTTTGAAACTCTAATCTATTCAAATTGTAGTTTATTTATCCATAGTTATAAATCTTTTAATAAGCAAATTAATTTTAATAGAATTTCAAAGCTGCCAGATATAATTTGGAAAAACAGTCTTTCTGACAAGTCCGTGATAAAGCGACAACGAATATGAGCGCCCTTTGAGCAAAAGACGCGAAGCACTCACTGCATTGACTTATTCCAGAGCAAACCTTCATCATCTAGTATCCTGCCTCTCACGCATTTCTCACGCCAACACGACTCTACAGCTATGAGTTTCTTTTTCTCTACTAGTAAGTAGCGGGCTCATGCTATGCTATGTGAAGAGTCAGGTTTGAGATACAAGAGACATGATGTTCTAAATTTAAAACCTTTTTTTCAGTGTGCACGATCTAGCTTTTACCTATAAATACAGCAAGTAATATTGAATTCTCAACTATAACATGATTTCTGTATATTGTTTCTGTTGCCTGCATTATTGCAGTTGCCTGTATGCATCATCGAAACCTTATGCCCAGCCTAAGGTTCTCAATAAAACATCTAATAAACCGCATCGCATGTAATAAGTTCCCATACCATCATCTAGATATACTCTCCAATACACACATACACCGTTCCTGCCCCTAAAAGCTACCACCAACACCAGCTCCGCATCCTGTATCTCAGGATTCTCAACCAGCGGGACGGAAAACCTAGAGCAACATGTCACATCGACAACTCTTCAATTGAAACTTAATGAGCCCTTCACCACGTCGACTTCCTTCTATCTCCCAGGAAACTCTCTCCCCTCTCTCAACATCAAACACCCAATCATCAAACTATCCATATCTACGCTTCACCAATAGCCAGCCAGCCCGCCAGCCACCCACACACACCCCTCCATCCACGCAGCGGGAAACATCTTCCAACCCCCATATACCAGCACCCAACCACCCACCAATCACCCACCTATTTGACCTCCAACACGCAACCGACGCATCCCTAAACCTCTCCCCACTCCACAAGGAAACCAACATGACCTATCAACGATATAAATGCCCCAACGCCCGCCGGAGCATGATCTCCGTTCCCTAAAACCCTCACATGACCGTGGTCACATACTTACCACACATGCACTTCGAATCCACCCACACCTCCCTCCTCCAACTAGTTTCTTGCCCGTACAGCAAGCAAGTCATTCGATTGCACTTGCGTCCATACACGCATACACGTACTTCCTTCCCATGATGGGGGCGAACGATGAGCGAGTGCCAAGTGTGGTGTTATATCATAGCTCACTGTGAGTATGATACGCAATGGTTCATCCAATCAGGTTAGATTATATGATCGATCGTAAGTTAAAGTTAGTTTCATTTTATAAGACATTTTATAAGATTTTCAGAGCAAGTCCTTGTATTGAAAAATAATAATAATTAATTCAATCGATAGTTCAGCAGTATAAATAGAGGACTTTTAACTACTAATAGTATTAATTATACAATCTTATACTATAACGAATACTATAATAATTCCAAATCAAAAAGCCGTAACCATAACATACTATATTATTATACAAATGATACACAACGTAACATAAACTCAAATTCCCCATCTAATTCTATCCTCCAAGTTCTTTTTTTAAAACATGAACTCCTTCAAGTTAAAAAGAAATAAAAGAGTAAATCATACTTTCAAGATCTCAATCTCTTAAACTTAAACCTTCTTTCTCATCAAACAGCCAGCCTACAGCCTACTAATAAAAGCATTATCCGATAGATAGATGAAACAAGAAATCTTAGGCGAAATTCAATAAAGATATTGTGTTGGAGCAAGCCATCGATAAAGGGGGTATATACTAACTAGTAGTTATACTCTGAGTATCGCTTGTATGTAATCTAGAAGTCTGAGCTGGGATTTTCATATCGTACAACAAACAAACCTTTAATAATAATATATTTCTAATATGATGAAGAAGACTCTTATTAAAACTTTTCTAATAATAGTGATGATTAATTTAATATTCAAATTGGAAGAAGAACTCCCGATTCATCTACCGAGTTAGCCAGCCATTCTTCTACATGGTCCTGCCAGTGACGTCTGAGAAGCACATTAGGCTCCCAATCTAAACCCACGGGTTGCTGCTGTATGCCGGAAACAAATTAAAAAAAACCCCTCTATCTGAGTATTTTATTAAGCTCAATATATATATAAGTCAAACCTTATTGTAATCCTGTGACAATTACAGTTCCAAGACGTTATTTATAAAACAAGAAGGTTGGAAGCCTTGAAGGAAGTTTGGAGCTATAAAGGAATGGGGTGAACTATTTCATGGGTGCACCAGGTGTTGATGGAGAGTGGGTTGAGCCAGGAAGCGAGGCACTGATGTCAAGACTAAAATGTATCAATGTAAATTGTAAGTTTCTCGTACCCAAACAAAATAGATGTATTGCGGATGAATCTAATATCTATACCTCTGATTCTGTAACACCATACACAGAATATCTCTCCGCTGATTCCCTAAATCCGTAGAAATGTGGCCAGACTTCCACTAATCACACCTTCATATCCCTCCTTCATGACAGATGCTGTTATTCGCTTTGTACCGTTACCATGGTACAATGAAACCATATAATTGCCCTTCCAATACGTGATTCAAGCTACGTAATTCTCCCAACTGTTTGCTCGTTCTATCTTCCTCGCGCGTCTGAATTGTGATCTGAACTATCATCTGCTGCAACTCGGCCCGGATTGTCATTTATGGAAACTTGAAGGTCTTCAAAATGCATTAGCAATTGATCTAGAACACTAATGCGTCGTTAACGAGATTGGTTAATTCGATCGAGTTCAGAAAAATCAGGAGGATTTAGTTGAAATGGATGTATATCCTCAGGACCTTGTCGACGGCGGTCAGAAGCTGATATCCTTGATTGTCCAGGTAGAGATGTAGTGCCAGAATTGCCATCAGCTCCAAGAGCGGGGCCGCCAGTGACGGGGTTTTGTAGACCCTCCATTCGTTCTCGCTCACGAATTCGTCGCTCACGGTTCCGTCGCTCACGCTCAAGTTCAAATAGACCAGGAAGATTTGGTGCAAGGGGTCGTACCTCCTCAAGACCTGGTCGGCTGCGGTAATCAGAAGTTGAAACCTGTGATTGTATAGGTTCGGATGCAGTGTCAGAATTGTTATCTATTCCAAGTAGATTTGGATGATCGTCAAGAGCTGTGGATAGTTCATGAAACGGTCGAATCGTGTTTGGAATAACGTAGGGTCGCTCACGGCTTCGTGGAATTCTGCGCTGGTCATTATTATACGCCTGCTCTTGCTGAACCAGTGATGTTGATTCTTGTTCTGTTACAATTGGCACATGTAATCTTCCCCCTCGCTCTTGCTGCCTTGTGCGAGAGGTCACATTCGTCTCCGTTGGCTCTGATGCAACTTCCTCGCCTGCTGTTTGAGTAATTTGAGATTGACTGCCTGCCTGCTGTGCAAAAACCATAGCTTCCACTTCTTGAATCAGGCGCTCGGTTCGTTCCGTCAAAGCTTCCCCCAAGACAATTCGAAAATTGTAGCGTCGCTGATCTAGTAGAATTGATCGAAGTCCGTGTATTTGTGCCATTATACGATTCAGTAAGACTGGCTCCTCTTGTCCAAGATGGTTGGCTATTTCGGTGTAGAGTATATTTCGTTGTTGATCAGGCGTTTCAATATGATCTTCTTCCATTGACAGTGAATTTGTTCCCCTGGTTAGAAATCCCCTCACAATCATTAGGGATGTAATTATGAGGTGTTCATATAATTGCGGCTGGGCTTGAGCTTCGATTCTTGATCTAACAATCCCTATTAGATGCTCATGAGCCGGGTTGGTGTCATTTTCCATCTGTCGTAGAAACGATTCAATTAGCAGCAACCTGTGCACTCGAGATCGTCTGATGTTTTGTTGTTCAACAGAGATTTGTTGATTTGGTTGCCAATTGGCATCAGTTTCGAGACGTGGCTGATACCTCCAGATTAGTTGGGCTTGCAAAATGTGTAGATGCCTTCTATATCGAGCTCGCAACACGACTGACTGGATGTTATCGGATTCTTGAAGTCGAGCTGGAACCTCTCGCACGAGATTCGGGATACTGTGATCTTCGAGGTCAAGCTGAATAGCACGTGGAATCAATTGTTGTTCATGCAATATAACAAAACGATAAACTCTAGCTGGAAGATTCGAAGCGACTTCTTGGCCAACCACTTGATCTGAAATTCGGACCCGTACTATCAGAAAATCGCCACTAGTATTGTGTGCAGCAGCCAGCTCTATAAGCGTGTCCCGGTCCGGCATTCGAGGGCAGATGCCAGCTCTTCGTAAAAACCGCTGGATTTGACGAATCAAACCACCTACTACCGCCTCATCTGGAATCAGCTGGATAATTTGCCGGCCAGTGTCTTGTTGTAGAATTACTCGGAAAAGTGTTGGCGAAATACACTTCGCAACATTTACTAACTGCTGGAGCAACGAGGGAGTTAGGGATTGCAAACAGGGAAAAGAACTTGCTTCGCGTCCAAGGGGATGAATGAGTGAGCTTGCAGTCGAGTCGCTGGACCCTTCATAAATAGGTATACCCATGGCTAACGTGCAAAGTAGAAGAGTCTATAAAAATACAACGAAGGATGGTACAATGATAGAGTATGGAAGTATACCGAAGAAATTTGGAACTGGGGGATGCTTTGTTGAGTTGGCAATTGAACCAAAACGCTCCCGCCTTGCCAGAGCCAGCAAACACTAGTTCGCTGCCGTCACACGGGAATATAGGTCTAGATAGACAGAAACAAGCAAGAGCGAGTCGCTTTATCGATAAAACACACAGTAATCGCAAAAGTTACTCTCGACCCAGCTCCAATCCATTCTCGAAACTTCATTTGATCATGAGTATTGACCAGCCCAAGCTCAGTATCTGAGATAAACTAGACATTGTTCTCGTTGTCGAGTAAATAATATCTCGGCCGGATCAACTTCATTTCCGCACAACCTGGTCCGTGCACGTAAGGTTATCGCTTATCTATCGTATTAGTCAGCATATCTTCCCCATGTCATACTCACGCATCTAGAACCTTACGTATACCCCTCCATCATATGAAAATTTGCCCTCAATGAATGCGCAATAGGACATCCACCTCATCCACCTCATCCACGAAAAAATGCGACTCCAGCATCTCGCAGACTTTAAGCCTCAAGCTCTGACTCGGGCTTGGGCTTCGATCCCAAACCCCAATAACCTACCTCTCATTGCGACTGCTACGTCGGATAAAACGGTCCGGGTCTATTCGCTGATTAACTTCACCCTGCATTCAACGTTGGAGGGTGGACATGAGAGAAGCGTGAGGTCCGCGGCGTGGAAACCGGGCGTGAGAAAGGATGGGGCCTTGACTTTAGCGTCGGGCAGTTTTGATGGGACAATGGGGCTTTGGAAAAGAGAGGAGGAACACAAGGAGGAGGAATTGGAATTGGAGTTGGAAATTGGTGCTGATGGAGCCGCTCATAAAGGTTCGCATTTGAGAAGAGGGGGTGACGAGAATAGTGATTCGGATGAGGCAGAAGATTGGGAGTTTTCAGCCGTGTTGGAAGGACATGACTCGGAGATAAAGCATGTGGCTTACTCACCCAGTGGACAATATTTGGCTTCATGCTCAAGAGATAAGTCGATATGGATTTGGGAAGAGATAGGGGATGAAGATGAAGTCGAATTTGAAACAACAGCAATCTTGAACGGTCATCACACTGCGGACATTAAATGTATTTGTTGGAGAAAGGATGATGGCAATGGAGAAGTCCTTGCCAGTGCCAGTTATGACGATACAATCAGATTATATAGGGAAGATGGTGATGGGGATTGGGGTGAGGTTGCAATGTTAAATGGGCATGAGAGTACCGTGTGGAGTTTAGATTGGGAGCCTGATGTTTCCAAGGCGTCAGATCCCAGTGACGATTCCTCAGTACCATCTACACCACGACTCATCTCCTCCTCGGCAGATCTGACCATTCGAGTTTGGTCAAGAGTGCCAACACCACCTCCGCAAAACAAACCATCCTACTTCAACCCCGGAATCCCCAGTACGATGCGACCTGCACCCGAAGAGGAGACCTGGGAATGCACCGCAACCCTTCCGAAGGTGCATGACCTCCCAATTTACAGCATTAAATGGAGTGCAAAGTCCGGCCGGGTAGTATCTACCGGTGGCGATGGTAGAGTCGCCATCTACGAAGAACGCACCAAGGGTCGAAACAGTGTTGGCGGTGCCATCGAAAAGGAATGGGTGGTCCTCACCATTTTAGAGGGTGCACATGGACCTTATGAAATCAACCATGCCACCTGGTGTATGAGATTCGACAGCGGCAAGATGCCGGACGAAGAGATGATCATTACAACAGGCGATGATGGATTTGCCAGAGCCTGGTCTCTCGATGAGAATGTGGAAGGAAATAAAGTAGAAGCATCGGCATAATGATACAGCTGATGGGTTTGGTTTCATGGGAAATATACTGCGTGGTTTGTACAAAGCCTTCAAGTTATAAGCATAGCGTTTGGCGTTGTATATAGGTTTAGATTAAGGGACACGTACAACAAAAATTAGATCGGAAATCATACCGGAAGATTATTTGCATGCCATGTCATATCATGGCATGCAGGACTTGAAAAATTTACATGTACAGTTTTTCCCATTTTTTCTTTCTTCTTTATATCTTGAACTACATAGATAGCTCTTATTACAAATTTTTGCACGAGAATTTGTTCTAAAATAGAATCAAAACTTTCATAGAATCACCACCACCACCACCACCACCGCCGCATTGGGTGAAGCAAGCCTTGACCGCTGGAGTTTTTAAAAACAGCCAAAGTCTGGTCTGACTGAACATATGTGTGAACGAACGAAGGGAAGCGAGAGAGAATAAGAAACTTTTATCCAACATGAGTTTCGATGCAAGGTATACATACATACATACATACATACACGTCAGAATGAATGGCAAAGAAGAAAGAAAGAAGGGAGAAGGGAGAAAGAAAAGAAACATATACGTCGAACTCCAAGCGCGGTGCAAACTCTATAGCAACATCATCATCACCATCATCATCCAATAACATACAACTCCAGACCAAATGAAGGAAGCAAGCAAGCAAGCATCAAGCCAACGAACGCCCTTCCATCCCATCCCATTCCATCAGGTAACCTACCTCATTCATCACACCTAACCTAACCTAGCATCCACACCTCGACATGGTGCGACTGACTGACTGACTGACTGACTGCACAAACAACCATCCGTCCCATCCCATCCCATCAAAATCACCCTCTCATCAGATTTCCATGCGGACGCTCCCCCCTCAATCTCCAAAACAGGAAATTCTCCAGCACCTTCCGCACATGCGCCTGCGCCTTGCGCATATACAAGTCGCGCTTCAGCTTCTGCAGGATCCTGGGGATCTTCTTGCCCGATGCATCGACGGCGTGGGGCCCTTCCCACCACTCGCGCGCCGCGGCGCAGTGTTGGAGGATGGCTTGCACGGTGGTGGGGGTGAAGAGGTGATGGGGGGGGAGACGGACGTGAGAGGCTGAGGAGGCCGTGGGGGTGGAGGTGATGGGCCACCAGGACGTCGCAGTGTCGTACAGGAAATCCTGGGACAGGGCTTGGAGCAAGAAGGCGATGTGGGACACGCTCAGGCCGTGGCCGTACAGGTACAAGATGAGGGATTGGGAGGGGGGAACGTGGAAAGAGGAACCGGTGCGCGTGAGGTCGACGTAGGATGTGTTGGAGTCGGAGTCGGAGGAGGTCTCGCTTGGCGGTGAGACAACATGGGGCGGCTTCTTTTTTCCCCTTCCCTTTCCGTTGGAGCCTTTGGAGTCTTTGTCCTTCTTTGCTTTTCCTTTTCCTTTGCTTTTCCCATCGATCTTTGCGACGTGCGCAGTCGAGAGCGAGGCTTTGCGGAGAGAGGAGATGTTGCGGAGGGTGTTTGTGCTCGTTCCAGCCATGATGGAGCTCGTGCTGGGAGGAGCACCGAGTATTGGGGTGGGCGGGAGCGATTTGTTCTTGTTGAAGACGCGTGGGAGAGCCTTGAAATTTGTAATGAATGAGGACTTGGTGGATTTGGTGGGCGAGGGGATTGGTGTGAGTGATGAGCCTGTTGAGGCGCGACCTCGTGACTTTGAACCATCTGGAGCGACGGGATCGAGGTAGCTCATCAAAACCATTTCCGCAGTGGCATCGCGAGCTTTGGGGCTCTCGTGGACACTGTAGCCCATGATGTCCTCCATGAAATCTGCATCCCACGGTGGTGGGTGAGCGGCTTCAACTTCGTCGGGAGTTACACCCAGGGTTGTGACATCGTTGGCTGCATTGTATGGTGGATACAGCTGGAAAGCGTGGGGAATAAATGTCGATGTACCGATAACGTAGTCGTCCTGGCACTCCGTACCATGGTACGAAGAATTGCCAAATGAATAGTCCTTGGATTCTCCCTCGTCGTCCCCGTATTCTTCAATGCTATCGTAGTCTTCTTCGCTGACAGGGCTGCCAGGATTGAAAGGAGTGAACAAGTCTTGGTCGAATCTTCCCGTGGCAGTGGATCCTCCTTGAGCCATGCGAGCTCGGAAACTCTCGCTGAAGCGTCCTGCTCCTAGGGTGTGATCATCAGTAGTTCCATAGCCTTCAACGATTGAGCCTGCATATTCTCCAGCCTCGGATGCCTCGCCAGACTTGCCTTCCTCAGATCCTTCTCCCCCAACAGAGGGACGTCTGATCATGAAGATTCTCTCCACTTCGGAAGCTGTGAATCCTGCTGGTCCAGAAGGTCCTGTGGCTTTTCTAACCTTATGGCCGTCACCGTCGTAGAGGAAGCCCTCACTATCATACTCAGCTGAAGCATCACTCTCCACATTCTCATCAGTATGTTCGTCTTGATCTTTCTCCTCCTCAGAGCCGCTCTCATCATCAAAATCAGATTCCTTCATGTCGAACCTCACCTGCAATTCCCTCAAAGACGGAACCTGTAATCCCCGCACATCTCTCCTATTGACACCATAACAGCCCGCGTCATCTGGCTCGAACAATGGCATGCTATAGTGACTCGAGTAGTTACTCTTGACGTCAAACACCGGTCCCATTGCCCAATCTCCAGCAGCAACGATATGGAAATGTCGCTGCATTTTGGTCATCTCTTCCCAATCATCATCCCAACCAGGCATTCCAAGGAGATCAATGAGGTTCTTGTGTTTGGGCTGTGTTGCGTTGTCTGATTCATCTCCCGTGATGGTCGTATCACCATCATCATCATCATCATCGCCAGAGATACTGTTGGCTTTTGAATTAGGGGGGTTGACGTATCCCTCTGGAATATAATCAAAAGGAATTTTGACCTCTTCTCCACACAACCTTTTCAATTCTCGGGTCGTCAACGCAACAACATGGTCTGGGTCAACTTCCTCTGTGCCGTCAGTCCACTCGCTAACCTCTTGATACCGGTCGTATGCAAGATACGGATTATCTGTTTCTGGATTATAGCCTGGAATCTCTTCGCCATACGAAGCAGGATTCTGGTAGAAGCGTCGAGCATGCTTATGATAAACGGTGTCGGAGGAGATGTTTTCCCAATTGACGGAGAAAGAGCCGCGGGAACTGTAATGGCGGGATCGGAGAGATGGGGATCGTGAGCGAGATCCTTCATTAATATCTAGAGTTGATATATTGGAATCCGACCCTGAGGCTCTCCCAGATGTGTTCAATGATGCCGGAGTGGTCGCGACAAACTGACCAGGATCAAACTGAGGAAAATTGTGCATCTCTGGATGACGGTGTGGACCAATGAATGCGCCCGGCGTGCCCTCTTCGCCATGCTCCATAAATTGGTCACCTTGAAAACTCGCATGCAAACTTTCTTGTGCCTCGAAAGAAAAATTGTGATCTTCGAGCTCCCCACTCTCATCCATCTGCCACTTGAGCCGTGCGGAATCTTCCTTCGAATCTTTTCGCGTCTGTGATGAATGGCCTGAGTTATTACTCCGCCGACTAAGACTGCGCGCAAAATTCCAAACCTTTCCTGCTCGGGTCCCTACACTACCATCGCACCCCTTTCCTCTGTCTTTCCCCACCGACACACTCGTCTTTGACAAGCTTCTCTGGATTGCACCCAAGGACTTACTGGCCAGGCCTTCCTTGTTTTTGATGAGCGGATCCCAAGTGGCGTGCAACTCTTCATTCGTACTTCGGCCTCTCTCGTGTTGAAGAATTCCCGCAGAGCCAGGAGATGGAGGACACGAGTGGGAAGGCGAGTGGGAATACGAGATTGCAACACTCAGAGTACTGCTTCCACTTGCTCCTAGGCTATCCATCGCACTCAAGTCTCTAGTAGCCTCAGCATCATGTTGAGATAAAGCACTGCGACTGCGACTGTGACTGCTTAGTCCATCGGTGTGAACTGTCGAGCTACTATCACCAATTCTCTTTACCTTTCTCAAATTGGCTGGAGTGTGAGGCTTGGTGATCTTAAGCCGAGTCATCTTGCCGGCACCAGCAAAGATAACCTCCCCATCATGTTCAGAATCACAATCACCCTCAACGCTCTCTTGCTCACTCACTCCAGCAGAATCATCTTCTGCATCCGATTCATCTTCTCCCTCACCACTTTCATCCTTCTGATCAGCACATCCCTCTGCTCCCTCACCACTTTCATCCTTCTGATCAGCACATCCCTCTGCTCCCTCACCACTTTCATCCCTCCGATCACCCCATCCCTCCTCACCCTCACCATCTCTAAAAACAACCCCACACCCGCCCGTGATAACTGTCCTCCTCCCCATCTTCACCCTCTCCACATCCCTACAAACCACACAGACACAATCCTCCGAATGCCTCTCCTCATCCACCGTCCCAAAGTCCACATTCAGCGTGATGTGATCTTCACAAACAATGCGGTTACCACCCGAAGTGATGCGGGCTCTCGCTTCTACAAATTCATAGTGTTCCTCTGCAGTCATCCTGAGAGGACCAGGATAGACAGGTCGAGCACGAGGCAACATTTTTTGATGTGTGTTGTTGCTGTTTTGTTCAACAAAACAAAGTTGGGATGTGATGTGGATGGGTGGAGTAGATATCCTCAAAGTTCGTTGCAGGATATTGGTTTGAGGGGAGTCGTTGCAGATGTGTTATTACAGTATCTTAGCTTGTCTTCTTCTATTGGTACAGTATCGTCTGTAGTCTTCCAATTACCAACCGGTTGGATTATTTTTTTTCCGAGCAAAAGTGATAGTAGCACCGTTTTCTATCTGAACAATCAGTATTTCTTTATTCAATCATCCATAGACAAGAACAAACGTACCTTTGACAAAGCAAAAGCAAGCACGTCTTCTCGATGTGATATCCAGTTGTGACCATTAAAGCTCTCTTGTTGCCGATTGTGAAGTTGTCAAAGAAAGTCGAAAGGAAGACGAAGAAAAGATAGCAGAGCGTCTTCGTCGCGTCAAAACTGAAGCGAGCTGAGAGCACGTTGTTGATAGCAATAAGATGAGATGACAATAACGAGACGAGGGGCCAAGATCAGAAATCGTGTGATAATTCCTAGCTATCAAGGTGAAGGTGAAATGAGAGAAATGCGATTAAATTGATGGGCGGGATGTGATAGGATGGGATAGGTAATTTTGAAAGAACTAAGATTGTATATATATTGTAGATCTAATTCGATCATCTAAATGGAATAGAAAGGAATGAGAAAGTGATTATTAATAAGGTGAGATGGATTGAAATGAGTTGGATGAATGAAATGATATAAATAAGTTGGAAAGTAGTGAATTTGATGATAAGAAGGTAATAATGCTTCCAAGACTATAACTACATATAAGTTTGAATCTTCTTTCTTCCCAACTGCTCTCATATGTACTTCTTTCAAGTTTTATATTGCCATTTTGCAGAAATCTATCCTCATCACCGTACAGCTAGGCACTGGCGCTGGCACTGGCACTTTCTTGTTTCTTGCACTTGCTCTCTTTCTTGCCTCTCCTCACCTCCAACATCCATCATGATAATAGTATTGCGACCTTCCTCCTCTACTCCCCATTCAATCAGAAGCATATCAAAAACTACCATCACTGCTTCTACTCTAGGTCCCCAATACCAATCCCAATCCCAATCTATCATCCCTTCCTTTCCTCTCCTTCCCTTCCCTTCCTCAGATCCATTCAATTCTCGGGTAATGAGGATGGGGGAGGGGGGCTTTTTTGATGATGATGATGATGATGATGATTATAAACCAAGATGTGCTTATGCATATGAACATATGAATATGAATATGATCATCAACATGATATGATATGCCATATAACTTACCAAAAGTAAGTATTCCCCCACCTCTTCCTATCAACCACCTCTCACAGAGAGAGAGAGAGAGAGAGAGAGAAACGAGACACACCAAGGAAAAAAGAACGACAAAAGAAGCAAAGAATAAAAAAGATATCTACCTACTTGAAATTCTCACACCTAGAGATCCGCCACACTAGATAGGATACACTACGGATTCAATCAAAGAAACCACTCGATATACGATATGATGATATCCATAACTCATAAGACATCAGATCACCATACTCAGTCAGCACCCATTGCCACACATGCACGCGCGCGCATGCACGGTATACATTATACCTGGGTACAGCCACAACACAGGACAGTGCACAGTGCACCATACAGCGCAATCTAGGCCAGCACACCTCACCTCATCCCTTCACAACATCCACATCCATAACAAAACGTCAACCACACACCACATCATCGCGTAGCACACCACTTACGTCCTTCTAGGCACCTAAGCCTCTCAAGCATCTACGCCATACATGCCGTGGCCACCGAAAGTGCGCATTGCACATGTGACAGATGCATCCCAGGAGGCTTTGCAATTCCCGGCCCGGTGACCGGAATTCTCTTTTCTTCATGAGAAGATGTGTGGCGGACGTGGCGGGTGTGGAGGCGAGTTCCATTTGTTGCCACGCATTTCGGGCGCACGTGGATGCCATGGTTGAACAGATAAAAGGTAAGGCATGATCGACTGAGAGCATTGGTACCAATTCAAAAGGATGGGATTAAACGATGGGGCCAAATATGCATTCGTGGAACCGTGATGCCAAACCAATCCGTTAACCTCTGCATCGATACTGCACCGATACGCGGACTCGAGACCGCAGAGTGGAATTTTTAATGTTCTCTCAAACGTCGTTTCGACAAGTATGAAGTAAGTATCAGTTGTGAAACCACACTTGAGAAGATGGGCTGCACCTCGATTCTGCAGATCGCTTCAAGAAGCCAGAAGAATGAGTAAGCATCCAAGTATCTGTAACCTTGTGGTAAGGGCATTATGCGCGTCACGTTTATCAATATTGATAAATATGTTGTGAAGTATGAGGTTGGCTGAATTCCTCCCCGTCCGCAGGGAAAGGAACAAATATATTGCATGATATTTATTGTACAGAGAGAATATTCAATACCGCGACGTTGCGCCAAGAATGCAAGGCCATCCATTTTGAAACGAAGGTGCTTCACGGGTGATTCTCCTGGATCCAATGAAGTTTGTAAGAAACATGGTGAGAATAGTCAAGTTCAAGTAGAAGATATGAGGAATGCACCTGAGTGATCAAAGCATGCGGGAAAATGTTCATGCCGTAACTCCCGGATCCTCCAAGTTTGGAATGGAAAATGGGCCCCCCAGACTTTGGATGGGTGGGTTGAAGAGATGATGGAAATGACAAAAATTGGGATAAATCAGCAAAGTTGATGGATATGCAGAGCGACGCGAGCCTGGAAATGAAATATGGTAATGGGACCGGTAGGCGGACGAATGGATGAACCGGGAAATCTGTCCGCATCTTTTGATGCTTTGGTGCTTCTCTCCATGGTCCGTCGCCCGTCGCCCGTCGCCCGTCGCCCTTCATTCAGGGGCTGCAGGCTGAGTGAGATGGGTTCCGGAGCGTCTCGTAATCTGGTGAATCACCATCGGACGGAGGTGGTCGGATTAGAAGTGCATAAGATGGATGAACGGAGATGGATACCGAGCGTCGGAGTAGTTGGGTGCTTGTTGTAGGTTGTAGGTTGGAAGTTGCTTTGATGAAATGAAGAAGCTGGCATGGACAAACCCGGCCACCCTATAATCAACACGTGATGATATGATATGCTATGATATGGTTGATATCGCACGCCTCACTTTTTTTCTTCTTTTTCTATGTTCGCTCCGTAAATTGATCTCCCAAACTATCGATGTTTGATCCATCGCACCAAAGTTTCTCTTCTTTTTAAAGATGTCGTTGTCATTGTCATTGCTGCCTCTACCTCGACCTCTTTTGAACTTAAACTTTCCCCCTCGCAGACTGATAATGAAAGGGGCGGGGGAACAAATTCTTCGATAAACGAACAAACAAAGATTCCCGCGCTTTATCCGCCTCTCGCGTTTGTTTGCATAATGATTTCATTTGCATATTGGATTTGTGATCAAAGGGCCTCGTAAGGAGGTACCCAGGTATGCTGATGTCCGTCTCTCGTGAGCTTTGCAGCGAGTTAATATATCGGGCCCATCTCTTATGGCTGATGTGCGTGCCGAGTGCGACCGAGGCGCGAAGGTTGTTTCATTCCACGTTGTAAAATGAAAGGAAAAGGAAAAGGAAAAGGAATATCTCTGTCTCTTACGTGTGAGAGAGATGACGACCGAACGGGCTTGCCGATGTTGTGTATGGCTTTCTTATATACGACGGTAACAGTTGTGAGCCCCGGCAGGAACACCAAATCTCGCAGATGATTTGAAAAAGAGAAGGCCGTCGTTCTAAAAGGGTCCCCTGTCATTTAGAAGGAAGAAGGTTTATCTGAGATCACATTCGACAATCACATTCTATTCTCCGTGCTCCTTGGGGTCGTCTAGATGTAAGAAGAGACGCCCCTGGCACGCCCTGCTCCCGCGGAAAAGACCTACGTGATAAAATCCGAGACTCCTGATGAACCGCAAACGGCGACCTTTTGCGCATTGCAGCTTGCATACCTAACTTCATGTCCATTCTCAGATGGCAAGGCTGGGTGCAGCACCGACGGTGTCCTTATCCGAGCTGGAACGTTTCTTTGGTTAAGCATTGATCCGTTAGATGGGAAGGTCCGTCCATCCAGAACCCATTTTGGCCACAATCCAGAGTATGTGATATTATGTGATGTGATTCTTGCATGTTGTGCTGATGAGTTTGGGTTTGCGTCAAAAGTAATATTATTTAATGTATGGGTACAGGAAGGAATATCCTTTCCGAATTGGCGAGCGATAGCTTCTAGAAGACTAAAGGAAAATGAAGATTGTCGATAGTCAAGGATCCGTAAGTAGAAATTGATAAACAACGAGGCTGAAGAAGAAGAAGAAGAAGAAGAAGAAGAAGGGAAGATTCCGGCAACCAGTCGTTTGGAAGGGATCTCCCTGGGACTATGATTAAACATAAGCCCGACTACAAGGATTCGGAGTCAAAATTAGAAATGGAGCAAAACGAAAAGGGCTAGAAGGATGGGCTGGTAGCGAGAGATAAGTTTATATATACTCAAGATACATACATATTGTATCAGGCGAAGATGATTGATAAGGAGGGAGAAGGGGGAGAAGGGGGAGAAGGGGGAGAAAGGGGGAGAAAGGGCGAGGCGAGGCGAGGCGAGGCGAGGCGAGGCGAAGCAAGGACAAAGACGGAAAAAGAAGGAAAAGGGAGGAAAGGCAAAAAGCAGATGCGGTAATGGTGGAGAGAAAGCTGGGGGTTAGAAATCCCGGGTGTTTTAAGTTGAAAAGAAATGAATTCTCCAAGGTTTCATCAGCACCGGCAGGGGTTGAATGCTGATGCCATCATGGTATAAGGCCTGAGATAAGTGCGAAAGATGCCTGGTTGGAATCCCTGTGAAGCAAGTCCAAGTTCTACGTCCTCCGTACAATAGGTTAAGCCCTACAAGACGGGCTGGCTTGATAATATAATATAGTTGCACTCGTCGGTGTGCGCTGAGTCAGGTGCACGGGAAAATACACGATGCCATTGATCAAGGTGTATATAGCTAGTCGTCGACACGTCTACACGCACTCCACAAGGACGCCTTGGTGTCTATTGGTATTCACTGCCGACGCGAAAGCAAGGGGAGGGCTTGTGCATATCCAGTTGCATATGCGTGGATACGAATGAGTACATGTTCAATAAGGTTATATATACGAGGATATATATACTCTGTGTATATACAATCGTTAAGTTTGACTCTGATACCATATGGGCGCCTTGGCACTTGAGCACTTGTTCGTGAAAAGTATAACTTCGTATTGTGATTGACTCGTGCCGATAGAGATTGGAGATTATATATAATTCATTTCACCGAGTAACGATCCCCCTGGCGGATTATTTGGATTTCTCCAGGTCAAGGCGGTCTCAGAAGAAGAGCACTGTCTCTTGTCTCAATTGAGACTCAAAGACCTGTTGGGACCCATTCCGTCAATCATAAATCCGAATCCAAATCCCATATTCACATTCACATCCATACTCACACTCACACTCACACTCATCCTCATCCTCACACCATTTCTTCCTGCTCTCCGACCATCTCTCTCTCTTCCTTCCTCTCTTCCTTCTTTCCTGCTTTTTACCGTTGCATAAACATTATTGCTACTACTGCAATCGCCATCGCCATCGCCATCGCCATCAAAGATCAGCCTCCCCTTACGACGCATCAAAACCACCAGCCAGCCAGCCAACCAATAGCTATCGACTCTCTCAGACTGTAACTGCACATACCTCGGTTGCCATCCCTCCCTCACGCTCCCAAATTCTTTCCCTTTTCTTCTCTTCCTTACTTCCTTACTTCCCCCCATTGCTAAATATCCTGCTTGCATCTTCTCTCAACCCTCTTCTCTTTGCGCTTTCCAAGAACCTCCTTCGTCATTGTCACCTGCGAACTCAACGAACCCAACAAGGCTCTTCCAGCCGATTCCTGTCCTTTCCGGTGCCACGGCCACTCTTCGATGACAGCAAAGCCATCTCGTTTTTAAATCGTAGGACACTGCTCATCAATCATTGCGGCGAAGAAGATCTGTCGGGTTTCACCAAATAAGGTATGTTTTGCAAGTTCCCGGCCTGGTGCATGAGTACAAACAACTCTTTCGTGCGGATTCGAGAACCCCTCGATATGGGCGTACAAGAAAATGTTCCTACCCGTACCGCATCCACGAGATCATCCTTTCGAAGTACAGAGTGCAACTCGTTGTTTGCCCACACCATTCATTATACCTGGGTCGCCCGAGCCACACAAAACAAGCACTTACTAACACACTACTTTTGGGCCAGAACTACTCATTCCCTCCTTTCTAATAATAACAGCTCGACACCTGAACACAACTTTTGCAGCCAAACATCCATAAGGTTGGCTTGAGAATCACATCAAAATGGAGCACGATGCAGGGAAGAGACAGCGTGGGAATAGCATCACAACCACTCCCGAAAGACCTGCAAACAATGATGGCAGAGCCATGCCCGAGGCTCAGGTAACGGAGAGAGCGCAAGAATCTAGGGAGATTAGTAGCCATGACCCTCAGGGGTATGGTTTACAGTCGTCCGATACATTTACGGCGGCCAAGAGCTCACCACCCACCAACCCGGCCCCCAGATCCCCCTTTGAACGTTCGACAACTTCACCGAGGCAAGAAAGTCCGAGCACAACAAAGCGAAGCACAAAGCCTGTAGTCAAGTCGGCGTTGGAACCTCCGGTCACCAAATCAACCCTCAGCGAACTTGATGTGAACAAGATAATCCACAATCCCAAACTTCGACACGATATCAACTTCGATCCGGATTTGCATTTTAGACCCAATCTAGATGGGGAAAAAGGACGGAAGAAGACCCAGAAGGCCAACGATTTCTGGGACACGATGCGGTCGCAACTTCAAGGTTATCTTGTTGATCGTGATCAATTCGAGAGAGACTTGGGAGACGCGGAGTGGTGTTTGCCAGCCACACTGAAAGCTATCAGAGGAATTCTAGAAACGTTAGTCCCACAGCGGGATCGGGCGTCGGTCGAGGAGACTTTCAACGTTGATCTGTTGATGCAGCAATTCCGAAAGGGTGTTGCGGATCTGGGTAAACTTGCATCATGGCTATCGCAACTTCTCAAGTGTCATTGCGCACCCATGAGAGACTCGTGGGTGGATGAGATGGTTGTTCAATTGAGTGAGGGTGACAAGAACTGGGACGTGGGAATGTTAGTCTCCGGAATGCGAAACTTGTTGGGTGTCTTGGAAGCTATGAAGCTCGTAAGTTTGACATGATATCTGAGCTTGAAAGGAGCCTGCTAATATTGAATCCAGGATGTTGCAAACCATCAAATCAGGTGTTTGCGTCCACTACTTATCGATGATACCGTTCAATTTGAGCAAAAGTTCTTTGTGAGAAAGATTGCATCTGGTAGAGTAGACATCGCTTTGGCACATGATTGGTTCAGGAAGTCAGCAAACTTGCCAGAGAGTCTTACATCGGACGCATCCACTCAAGGAAGCATGTGGGATTTTATGAAGGCACTTGTGAATCTAACACTACCATCCAAAGCTATAGAACCTGTCCCCCACACCTTCCTCTTCGATGAGGAGCGGCTCGTCAAACTTCGCGCTGATATGCTGGATCTAATTAACCTCGAAATCTGCATGTTTCTGTATCACAAGCTTGAAGCGGCATCCAGATCAAACGAGGCTAGATCCATACCACAGGATGATACACCTGCATCCTCGTCCTATATATCTTCTCCCGCGGATGAAGGCGTGCTCTCCGCACCGACAGTACCTTCAGTGAATGACTTCACCGCCAAAAGAAAGTACAATCATTTGGCACAGGAACGAGGTCACTTCTCAAGAGACCTTTCAGGTCGACAAGTTTGGGTGCCAAATCTAGAAGACGAAGCTATGGATTCTATCACGTCTAGCCCACGATCGTCGCCATCAACAACCGCATCCACCCCCGACACATATCCTGTAACACCACTTTATTTGTCTATTCAAAACTCGGATTCTACATCACAAGTACGCACGTCCTTACAAGCTCTCCTCGCTTCTTCATCCTCCCAAGATCGGTGGTCCGCATTGTCGTCAAATATCGCTTTGCAAATTCTTCGTTCAACACCAACTCCCATGGCACGCCTTCCAGTATTCGAATCCCATCTCTCATTCCACCTCTCAAATTCGCGATCCAAGCTCTACCAGGAAGCAGAAGCACGCGTCATTTCGAAACTGCTTCCCGAATTACAAAAGATTGTTGATTCATATACTGCTTTGAACAGTCTTCAAATATTTGATGCTGCCACATCACCAAGACCTGCAAATGGAATTTTTAACGGGAACGCATCTGCAACTGGACAAAAAGAGGAGATTATCGAAGTTGCCACCAGAATTGCACATATTGGTATTTTACATTGGAGGGTTTGGGCACCATTAGCATATCTTGTTAAACCGGTTGCTGAGGTATCAGGTGATGTCAACATGACACAAGCTTCAGACATACCAGATGAGTCCTAAAAGGATCAGAAAATTGATAGTTACAACAACAATCTTTCGAAAGCGCTCTAAACAGCGGAACTAAGCTAGAGAAGGTAGCCCGAAGGAGACAACTAACCCGAAGTCACATTCACACCAGACTTCGGATACGTTATGGCGATAAATATCATGTGAAAAAAGAACACCTTCAA
Source organism: Monilinia vaccinii-corymbosi (assembly GCA_017357885.1). Taxonomy (NCBI): domain Eukaryota; kingdom Fungi; phylum Ascomycota; class Leotiomycetes; order Helotiales; family Sclerotiniaceae; genus Monilinia; species Monilinia vaccinii-corymbosi. The sequence continues at coordinate 4,689,035 of CP063406.1, read as the reverse complement.
GAACGACTGAAGACGCATTACTACAACGACATGTATCGAAAAAGCTCGGAGAGGTCGCTTTATAATTTTCTTTCTGTCACGTATCACATCCTTATAAATTCGCATTGCTTTTTTGGAGTCATACGGGACTTGGGGCGGGTGAGACGGTTTGGGGTTCTGGTCTTGCACACCTGCATATTTCTCCCATGTCTTTTAAATTCTGATACCCAGCGTCTGTCATTTTCTTTCGCATTCATCGACCCCCAAAAATACCTTGTACAATAGTTGTCGAACCATCATCATTCATTGGGTTGGTGTGTTTTTTATCTTTTTGGGGGAACAACTAAAATCCCATGCATTTCTCATCTGGGTCGGTTTAGGTGCACAAATTACTTTTTGATCATTTTCTATATGATGATATTATTACTAGATATTAGTTTGGAGTATGCCCTTGCCTGCCTTTTTTTTTTTTTTTTTTTTTCTAAAAAAAAAAGGCTTTACCTTGCACCCTTTTACACGTGTGCTTTGTGAGCGAGTATGTTTGCGAAGTTGTATTTTTTTTCTCTTTCCGGTTGGATTGGGTTTTTTACTATGGGGTTGGATGGGATGGGATGGATGGGTTGGAATGGGATGGGATGGGATGGGATGGATTGGAATGGGACGATAAGTGCATAATGTTATATCTATATCCTCTTTCAGGCGGAAAAGAAAGGAATGGAGAGGATAGGATAGGACAGGAGATAGGGATGAATTTCACAGCTATAAGAGATGAGGGAGTTGATGGGGCAAGTTTTCCAATTGGGCGAATGAATAAATTGGATGGGGATGGGGATGGGATTGCATTTTTGCATTTTTGCATTGAATGGGAAACTTGGACTTGGACTTGCGCGCGCTTGGTTTGGGTTTGGATTGAATTGGGCTGGGTTGGGTTCGGGTTCGGGTTCGGCTTTGGGTTGTGTATTTTGGTTATAAACACTTTTTGAGAGCGAGCGAGCGTGCAAAGAAGGAAGGGAAGGAAGGAAGAATGGAAGGCGTGCTTGCTTGCTTGATTGAATATGCGAATTAAATGGAATGGAATGGAATTAAATTATATGGAATTTTATCTTCTTATTTCATCTTCTGTTGAATGGATTGATTGAATGGATTGAAGGGATTGAATGGATAGCTCTTTTTGAGTGCTGTTGTGCTGTTGTGCTGTCGCAGTGTTGAGGGCCTCTGCTGCTTCAGCGGAGCGCTCATGTCACCATCGCCCTCACCACCGTATCGTTCGGGATTCAGATATCCAACATGGAGGAGGGCGAGCGAGCCTATGCTCGCGCTCCCGGGAGTCCGTCGTCATCGCGACGAAGAGGGCTGGCTATATTGTCGAAAGAGCTGGGTAGCTCTAGGTCTTGCGACGACGTTGACGACGTGGTGGAGCTTCAACACACAAGTGCACGCGTCCTTTGCGAAGGCGCTGCCTCTCTCTCTCTCTCTCTCATGATGATCACCGATCATGGCTCTTTTCCGCACCGCACCGCACGAACGTATATATATATATATGTATATATGTATATCTTGGGTCTATAGACGGACTTCTCTTCCCGCTTCTCACGACTTCGAATTCTGCCCCCATGGTCTGTCCACACGGATACATATCATACTCTCAACAAACAACTGTGCGTGCTACGATTGTGATTTTCATCTTCATTAATCCTGAATCTTCATCTTCATCTTCATCTCTGATGTGCACTAGTCTAATCAGTCCATCCACCACTACACAAAAAGTAATTCCGGCACCATTAACTTCTTGTTTCTTATCCATACCATCTTATTGATGGATATCAGGCCAGCAGTCACGAAACCCAGAGGTTTGTGTCAAATCTACCCGCTTTGATTTCCCCCTCCACCTTTCCTTTGCATTCAATATATGCAATCAATCGACCATCTCAATGTTTGCCACTCACTGCGCAATCCGCACGCTCATTCGCACACACCCACCCTCTCTCATTCACACCCCCATGTTCACTCCTGCATCGTCCCTTCCCCATAAACAACATCTTACCTTTTCAAAATGTTAAAAACACAGCCCCCCCTTCCCTCTCCCCTTCCCTCAAATGCCCTCGCTAAAACCCAAACTCCAAACCAGTGCAGGCCTATAATGCCAACAGCGCCTTCCAATATTCGTACATCCATCGATCCATATAATGCAGTGCACAACGCCAACTCTAACCTTACAATCCTTTAGAAAGAGAAAATCAAAAGTAAACAGATCAAAACGCTAACGACAGTGGTATATGCTATGATTGCAAAATCGTGTTCCTTCATTCCCATCCCATTCCAATTGTATTCCATGAGTATTTCCTTCCATCCCATTCCACCCACGCTTAAATAACAAATCCATCCATCCCTTGATCCATTCCAAGCTTCAAATTCAGATAAAAAGAAATTAACAAAAAGGCTCCGCCGATATTCAGATTCCAATCACACTGGCAAGAAATAACCAGATATGCATAAAGAAAGATAATGTATCTCATGTGTGGTTGAGATACTTGAAGTTGTGAGTGCTTACCCCATGGTTAGAAGGCCACTTTGCCATTGCTATAGAACCGATTATTCATGTAATGAGACGGGCTTAGCAACATTGGCGGTCCATCATTAACACCTAACTGAGAATTCATGGTGCCAGCCCTTGATCCATTCGATAAGTAAGTATCTGCACGTTCAAAGACATTGCCATTAAACATTGCACCAAAAGCTGCGCTTTTTGGAGTAGAAGGAAGAGTAGCTTGAACCGCTGGTCCTAATGCTGCACTTTGTGGCGTCATAGGCAATGGAACTTGCGACGCAGGCGATTGTGTTATATAGGAGCCGTTCGAACCACCATTTGCTTGTCGATTAGCTAGAAAACCCCAAGGTGAATTTGTAATCATAGCTCCTGTTTCTTTGATGGCTCTTTGGAGGGGTCTGAGAATAACGATGATGTCGGTTGGGACGAAGCTGACCACGCTCTTTACTTCTTTGACCTTTACGACTAGATCTAGATATGACTGAACACATTTATAATTAGTAACGAATTACAACAGTTGATTAGGTATACTTACATCTACCATCGCCCAACACATCTCCCAGAATCCCCTTTGCTCTCTGATATCAGGGTCCTTAAGTTTGATTGTCGAAAGGCAAAATTTTAGTTTTTCGGCTATTTGGTATGCGTTCGAGCATTTATTTATTAAAATTCTCCAATACCGTCTGTCATGATCCGCATTGTTTGAATTGGCACTCTTTTGCATGCATACGTGGAAATGGTTGTTGACCTGGGGAAGACTTTTGAGGGCTATAGTTGATATATGCTGCAGACGCAAGAATATCCTTTCGAAAATTTTATCTTCCTCGTGGAAGTCACCAACCATGCGCCCACTGATACCTGAGACGAATGACTCTCCAGAGCGTGGTGTAGCACTATTCATGTTTGTAAAACGCCCGTTTCCATTCAAAAATGGTGATGGAGCATCTATCGCGACTCGTAAATTGTTTGTATGCTGAATGACAGTCGCGCTTCTTGTTCTAAAATTCGTGCCAGGTCTCTCTCGAGTCGGAGTAATGGACTTATCTCTGGTCTGAGAACCTGCCCCGTAATTAATCTCCGGATGTCTAACAGCTCGATTTTGTCCTGGGGGAAACAAGCTCGCGCCAGCATTTCGTACTTCCGCCACGCTTCCGTACAATTGAAGTAATAGTGTACGAAGATATCGAGGGTCGCCGTTGATGAGAAGGACCTCGACATTTTGTGATAGTTGAATACATACGTGAATGTAGGCACCAACGCAGGCTAAGCAAGAATGTTTGACACTTTCGTTTGATCGAGGAGAAGCTTCTTCTTCGTCCTCCTCCGAGTAAGAATCATAGCGTTGAACATCTCGATCCAGCACTTCTACGTGTGTCTTGGCATTGTAAAATACCCTCTCCAATGGTGATTTTCTCTCGTTAGAACTTCGAACCAGAGCGATCAGTGTTTCGATAAGGGGGTGGACTTGAAACAAAGCGTACAGTACACCTTTTGCGCCTTCGATAATAGGATCTGGCGAAGTAGATTCACGTTTGCGTTCCGGCAAGCTTGATAGGCGGCGGACATAGGTGGCTCGTTGGCAAGCGAAGTCTGCTGGGCTTGCTGGGCTCATTGTATTGCCATTGGATCCAGTGCTATCACCTTGCATTGCAGATCCATGGCTGAGACCTCTGTTATGGAGACTGTAGCGATTCGATCTGTTCGCTTCGTCAACAGTTCCGAGCTCGGCTGCCTTTCTTGAAACGATACCCATTCGTCGCGAGCGATCGGATGAGGAACGGTCTGGGCGATCGCGGTTGGCTTGCAAGAGGCTCTCGCTGTTGCTGCGAACCCTCTCATTTGTGCTTCCGATGGTAAGAGGTAGCACGCCAGGCCGCCGAAGTGCTGCGTTCTGTTGCGAAAACCCCCTTTGATGCGATCTAGACGGTATAGGAGGGGGTCGAGGTTGAGCTGGTGAAGGGGGTACACCTTCGACTCTTATAGGGAAACGACCACTCACAACACGCTTCACGGTAGGTCGTTGAGTCTCGGTTCCTTCGCTAGATTCTTCTCCGCCAGACTCGTTTTCGGGTCGACCTATTGCTTTGTACTTCAAAAATCTTTTGATCTGTGTTGTAACAGTGATATCGTCTATTTCGCCTTCTTGAGGAGGACCACCAATAGGAAAATTCAAAGCTTGTGGTTGAAGTACCTCTTTGGGTGGAAATCTTAGGGGATTGCCCTCCAATTTAAGTACTTGAAGGGACGTCATATCTGCCACACATAAAGGAAGTTCTTCAATTCTATTCTTTTGAACCGATAGAACTTTCAATGATGTCAAGTTTATAATATCTGGGGGTATGTTCCGAAGCTTGTTCCGTCCAAGGTCGAGAATCTCCAGAGAGGTTAACCGGCATATCTAAAACAAAGTCAGCCTTTTAAGTTCCTCTCGCAATTTTTTGGCTTGCATACTGCTAGAGGGAATTCTCGAATAGCGTTGTTTCGAACGTTTAGATATCGTAGTGAAGTACATTCAGCGAATTTGGCAGGAAATGTGGAAATCTGGTTATGGGACAATGCAAGTCTGTAGCATTTCGTTAGCTTTGTGGTAACCAACTGTATAGTAATAAAAGAACGACTAGTTTCTGGGACACTGGAAACAGAGTCATACAGAGCAGCATAGCAAGTTTAGGAGGTTAAGACAAGTTACAAGTCTCATGCAAGAAAGGAAAGATAATAAGTACCGTTCAAGCTCGACTTTTATAATATCAACCACCTCCTCTGGAAACTTCTGTATCTTCTTATGGCTCAGATCAATTGTGACTCCTGGCTTCAGCTCGTTGCTGACAGCGCTTGACTTTGCAGCTTTCACTATGTTTTCTTCCAACGCTTTGTTCATATATTCCTGTGCCAACGCGATAACTTGTCCTTGTGACAAAGGGACTTGGGAGGATAGAGAAGAGTTTGACTGGGCATTCCGAACCGTTGGACCGTATCGAGATGCGCTCATATTTTGTGGCCTATGACCTTGACCTGGACCTGGACCTGAAACTGGCATTCCATTTTCGAATTTTGATCGAGCAGATGACATTATTGACACTCCGAGACGGGGACCAGTTGACCGTTCCATCATGATCTCTCCTATCTCAGCCCTTTTAGTTATATGCTGTCTGTCGTATTGTTGTATGTTTGAACCGCTTCTCGATTCGCGAAAAAGGGACCAGACGCTCCCTTATCAATTCGATTGGGAATACTTGAGATGTCGAATATTTGAATGGGCTCTAAGCTTAAGGATTGAATGAGAAGAAAGGACCAGAAGCATAATGAGGGGTTTTACGTCCTATGTAACACCATGCATCTGTAATAAATTTGGAAAAGAGAAAAGAGAATATTCGAGGGTCTTCTTCCTTGTTGTCGCAATTGAACTTGCTTGTTGTCACATTAACATAAGGCATCATGATTTTCGGTTAACTTTCTTGAAGTGGGCAAGCGTCGGATTTACATTGATGCAGGTACCGATCCCTTGAATGTGTATATCTTCAACTTTCGTTCATGGAATGGTAATGTGTGAATGGAGTCAAAAGACAAACAGTATTGCACTCTCCTTCTCTTGTCGTGCACACTCATCAAACCCTCAAGTCTAGACAGGAACTATTTGCCTATCTTTTCCCCGGTCCCAACACTCTTTAGGGTTGCAATTTGATGTTTCAGACTAGAGGTTGTCTAGATGGAAGACAGTATTCTTGATATATCTCAGATCAGACTAATCTTCGACAACAGATTGTTGCCATACTTCCTTCCCCTTCACTGGTCATTGAATCAGAGATCACAGAACCCAGGACATTGACTTTAGGCTAACTAACCAAAGAGTTCTCGTACCAAAGAGTAAGTAAGGCCTTTAACGGACAAGGGGAAGCAATTTGGATTTGTGCTTTTTCTACAGATAATGAGGCGATAAGTTCTCTACTTTCTGGCCAACCACACAAGCTGCTCAAGAAATCCCTTCGGAATACATTCGGAATGCCCCTATCAAGGTCAAATTCTTGTGTTGATATTGACTTTACACTTCGCCGGATATTCAAAAAGTCTTCATTCAGGTAGCTTGCCGCAGCAAATAATCATAAGACCTTGAGCTGATCTCCTTTTCAGGCCTCTGCAACGAGAGGTTATTGTTGCTGCATTGGATGGACATGACGTTTTCATTCAAGCTGCCACTTCATTTGGGAAGAGTTTATGCTTTCAATTACCTGCCGTGATCGATCATGGAAGTAAGTTTAATGGTAATCTTGAAATGCCCATGATACCTATGCTTACGTCTCCAGTTACCATTGTTGTCTCGCCGCTGCTTTCACTAATGGTAAGTCTGGGCTAATCATTCGGCATCTTGTACTTACTCTGAGATAGACCGACCAAGTAAATGCCTTGAAAGCTGCAGGAATTGCAGCGGGTACCATTAATGGCAATACATCCTGGCCTGAACGACAACGACTCCTCGCAGACCTTGAATCTGGCCACCCCCTTACGAGACTTCTATATGTGACACCTGAGCAGTGCTCAGCAGATAGTTTCCGAAAACATCTTAGAACTGTGCATGAACAGCGAGAGCTTGCTCGAATTGCCGTTGATGAAGCGCACTGTATTAGCGAATGGGGTCATGATTTTAGAAAGTCCTTTAAGAATCTTTCCTGGTTCCGAGAGTCATTTCCGGATACTCCTATTATATGCTTAACAGCTACAGCTACAGGTCAGGTGCGGCAAGATGTTATAGGCACTATGGGTATGTCAGAAGCAAATTTGAAGGTGTTCAGAATGACAACAAATCGAGAGAACCTCCATTATGAAGTAAGATTCAAATCAGATCAAGCAGACCATTTCAATGATTTTCTACATTGGCTCAAGGGGGTTCACAGAAATCGAACCGATAATCCAGAACGTCGGGCCGAACTGGAACAGAAGCAAGAACGTCTGGATAACGTATCGGGTATTATTTACACTCTTTTTAGGCAAGATTGTGAGAATCTAGCGTCTAGGTTGAGACATAGTGGGATCGGGGCCAGAGCCTATCATGCTGGACTCACGCACGAAGAAAAGACCGAAACATTGAATCGATGGATTAACAATGATCAGGGCTATGATGTGATAGTTGCGACAACAGCCTTTGGTATGGGAATAGATAAGGAGAATGTACGGTTTGTCGTTCATTGGCAAATCCCAAAGTCTTTCGAGGGCTTCTATCAAGAGGCTGGAAGAGCCGGAAGGGATGGAAAAGCGAGTATACATATCATGTATTACAGCCGCGAGGATCGTGACAGAGCATACAACAGAGTATCTCGTGATGCCAAAGAAAGAGTCAATCTGGAAGCCAGGGTAAAGAGCTTGAAAGCTTTGGTTTCCTACTGCGAGGAAACTGATGTATGCCGACACAAGCTAATCTGCAAGTACTTCGGGGAGAATGAAGTGCCTGCATGTGATTATGCTTGTGATTGGCACAAAGATGTGAAAGCTTTGAAAAGAGCAAAGCTCAATGATTTGATGAGTGAAGAATATGTAAGCACGCAAAGAGAACTGGGTCGTTTTAATGATGGATACGATGAGTATGATTGAACTCAGTATCTTTGTCTACCAACTTGTTACAGCCAGAGCCAGCGCGTGTATACATCTTTACATGCATATTTAGGTTGCTTATTCATTGAATTTGGAGCTTTCATCAGGAATAAGGAATTGCTACAAACAAGGTTCATATTTCATATCATTTCCAAGCAAAGATACAAATGAAGGATCGATATACTTCCACCACTCTTTGAAGATGTTCAAAGTTGATTGCTTATGCAAAAGGAAGCAAACATTAGTGGGAAGTTATATATTCTGAACTCTTCACCACCCAAATTGCTCATTTATTCAGCAAGATCCTCTGCTCATCACATCAACAACTCGATTTACGCATAACCACATTCTCAACACCATTTTCCATCTCAAATACTTGAACCACCTTCACCATGAGTAACGGTACCAACGAGAATTGGGTCCTTGTCAAATTGACTCGCTGGGAAAATGGCCATAACACCAGCTCTGCCCCTCTCCCTGTCGCAATTGATGCCGGCTCAAGAAAATCTGAACTCCGTGCCGTCTACAAGAAAGTCTGGGACTACTTTACGGAACTCGAGAAGGATATTGCCAGGCCCCGTGATCGCAAGAATCTTCCAGCAGGTGCTGGTCCACGGGCCAGTGATGGCATCGAGGGGCTGAGCGTTAACTGGCAGGGAGTTATCTCTGATGAGTGGTCTGCAAAGGAGGAGACTGTCATCACGGAAAAAAACCTTGATGGGATCGTAAGCCGCTGTTCCTCAATTTGCTTTTTCCTTATTTTTTTTGATACCACGGTTTCATATCTTCATCTTCAGCTCCACAATGGGGAGAGCTAACGCGAGTCTCTTAATTTAGTTGCAGCGATTATTGAAGACTCCCAATGCGGTCATTCATTGTATTGTAAAGGAAACCAAGCTCGGAGATGTCGAGTGGAGTCCGGCAAGCAACTAGGGCATCGCACTGCAGTGTAGGCACAGATGGAGATAGAGTGAAAGTGGTTGCGCTACGAACTTTCAGCAGTATCTGAGCCTCCTCTTTTGCAGTTTGTTGTGGTTATCGACGGAGATTATTGGCAAGGAACAGTCGGAAAGTGTTGGCGTTGGCTCTCTTGCGAGCTGAAAGAGTTAGTCACATTCGCTGAGATTGCCAATTGAACATTGTGATTTCCATCCATTCCATATCATAGAGGAAAAGACGGTGATTCAAGATTGAGTGAATAGGAAGGAGTTGGTTGAACTTTCAAAGAGATCGACCTGGTAGAATCTCACCATAGAATCCCCCCTCAAGTAAAGTGGCATTATCTCTTGGCAATTCCACAAGCCCGCTCGCTCCCCTTGCGCTACAACCGGTCGGTATCTTCAACTTAACTTCAACTTCTTCGCCATCCTACCTAATCATCATCATCATCATTATTACCCTGCGTTTTCAAATCAAGGTTTTCTCTTTCCTTTCGCTCCACATACATACTATACATAGCTTACATATGATATATACCAGATATATGGCATGTACATCATTGCACCATCATCTATCTATGTATCCATCGCATTGGAGTTTTCAACTGCATGCAGTCAGCACCCGAGTACTTCTATTATGTCATGTACACCCGAATTCAAAGGAACGCTTGCTTTTGCATCCTCACTCGTATATATGATATCCATTTTAATAAAAAAAGATCAACAACTAACTCACGCTCAGCTTAAGTCTACACTGTAGAACGCACCACCTAGGTAGGGGTGACATGTAATAATCATAATAATAAACCTGGGTCATTCATTGTATTTCCACATCAGCGTGATTGATTTCAATAGCACCTGTACATCGACAATGCCAAGAGTAGCAAGCTTCTTGATGCTTGAAAGCTTTCCCACCCTAGCATGAAGTAATTTGCATGTCACCATGGTTTCGCATGACATGTATGGCAGATTCAGGACCAGATAATATCGCTATGTCACAAAAGGGTATCTTGATCTGCCTTCTCAAAATCCTGCCCAACGCCCGAAGAAAATCTCAGCCCATTTCCCCAATCACTGTTCAACTATCCCCAGGGAGAAACCTCTTCTCCGCCTTTACCCTCCCATCCTTGCCCACTACCGGTACGATAACCCCAAGCTTATTGCCCCTGATCGCTAGTTCGGCCTGTCCCAAATTACCTTCGCTCTCTACAAAAATGGACCCCCCGTTCCTCTCATCTTTGGGAACATAGTCTTTGTTCTGATTTGGATGCCAACCCCTATCCATTCTTTCCTTTCTCACCTGCGCCGTAAGTAATATCCCAAAATTGGCCTTTTTCCCACCACGTGCATCAATCTCTTTACGTTTAGCTTCATACCAACCTTCTGATTGTTTTTTGGGCCAAACGATTCGAGGATCAATATGACCCCAGATTTGTGTTTTAGCAGCAACATCTGGTTGCGGCATGAGGTTTTGTTCTTCTTCAATCTCGGCCCGGGCTTGAGACTCTATCTGTAAGCTAAGATAATGGTCGAGAATAGTGGGATCATATATTTTGGAGCGTAATTGGCGTCTGTATTCAATGGCGTGGGGTTTATAATCACCATAGAGAGGCGCACTGTACTGTGCTTCTTTTTGGGTCGGTTCCTTTAGGTGCAACTGTGGACCTGTGTAATCCGGCTCAATGGTCGTTTCCGGAAGTTGAGGTGTTGAAAGTTTATTCATAGCATTGTTGATATTGTTGATGTTGTTGATATTGTTGATATTGTGTAGAGTTGATTGCTTAGAGACTTTCTTCTTGAAGGAATTCTTTTCGGCTCCTGGCTCCTCCTGCGAGTTAGCTGTTCGTTTCTTGGATAGACGTGGTGCATCACAGTTATCCTTTTCCAGATTAGGGGGATTCGCGTGGTAGTTTGCCACGTTGCCAAGAAACGATTTTGGTGTCAACAGTTTTAATGCTTCCGTAGACGAAGGGACAGCTGGAATGGAAGGCGTAGAAGAGATTGTGGAGGATGATGCCTCGACAACTTTTTTTTGGCCAAGGAAAGAACTCTTGTCAGCAGGCTTCTTATTGCCATTGAGGGCGAGCATTGGCACCGGCATATTTTTTGTATGTGGAAGCAAAATGGACTTAGGTGAGGAGCTTTGAACAAATGCATCTGTAGATACAGTCGCATATTTTTTCCCACTTTCATGTATAGCTCTCAACCCATCTATAACCTGAGGGCCAGGACTATCGTCATGTTCAACGTCAGACTGCCAATGGTCGGGATTCTTGTCAACTTTGGCTGGCGATGGAGGTTCATATTCTGGAGAATGATTGATATTATCGTCAACTTTGGCTGGTGATGGGGCCTTATACTCTGGTGATAATGAGGGCATGGGTCGATTCTGAATTTTAGGTCTAAAAGAGATGGATTAGCGATATTCACTCGATAGCAGTGGAACATAAATTACATTGTCCAAGTGTCTTTCGTCTTGGAAGGACTGCCTGGTCTAAACTGTGGTTGCATGGTGCTCGTGGATTTGGGAACGTGAACTAGGTCATCAGTGCGAATTTGTAACGCTCCTCGTGCAGCTAGTTCGCCGCCGGAAGCCGGCTGGACAGGGGAACTAGTTGAAGCCATTTGTGTCTTTTTCATATCTCCAGGATTTCTACCTGATTTACGCTTCATTCCCTGCATATCCTCATCGTACTTGACAGGGTAAAGTTTTGATTTCTTGATTGGTTTCGAAGATGAGTTTGGCAACGCTAATATATGTGCTTTGGAAGCAAATTTTGATCTCTCGCTTTTTTCTGCCATTTCATGATTCTTACACAAGACCCTATCAAGTTTTGTGTGACCCAATATGGAGTAAATAGTCTTGTTGCATCCAGGTATTTCACAGATTCTGCCCAAAGGTTCATCTTCTGGTGGAGGTTCTTTAGACAGCAAACCGTAGTTCTTGACACAACGAGCGCAGCGCCAGTCAAGCCTGTTCAATTAGCTATTGCCGACCAAATGATATGTGGGGAAACCACATACGTAGTTTCAACTGTGATTGGTGGATGATGACAACCAAAATGCCATCGGGCTGAACATTTTGAACAAGGATGACATAAAGGATCGCTTATGCATGCTTCGCTTTTACATTTCAAGCATTTTGTTGACTTGCCGCCAGTTGACAGCGAGCCAATCGAACTTGACTCATCAAACCCGTCCTCAGGTTGAGCTTGCGACTAGAAAGAAGTTAGCTAATCTCTTCGCGTGTTATCATCTGAAAGATTAGAGAGTAGGATTGTATGTGTCTCAGGTCTTTTCAGTCATATATAGTCGTCATATGGCTTGCTTGAGCGGTTGTGCAATGAGCTATAAACCACCATTGCACGCCTCAACTGACTTCAACAGATAACCAAGTACCTCTTGCAGCAGGTTTGGATCCCACTTTCTATCACAGCCTTTGGTCATACATCCTGGAGCAAGGCGATGTCCAACTCCGTATCGCAATAGTGTCAAAAGACATTGATATGCCCTCCAATTTTCACAGCTGAAGCCAATTATCTTAAGCTAAAGCAGTCTTGCCTGAAATGAAGAACGCTGCCAGGGTATGATGAATGCAAAAGATAGGATCATCGGCCATGGCAAGGAAACAGTTTAACCAAAGCATAACCAGAACAAGCCTTTTGAGCACTCGGACCTTTTACCAGATAGTCATCATTGACAGGTTAACAAAGATAAGAGAGAGAGAGTTCCACATACACTGCCATTGCTTCCTATGGTTGAAAGTGATTGCGATCTTATATCATTTTCGGAATTGGTTGCTGGTCTAGTTGTTGAAGCAGCCTGCTTGTCATAGGAATCCATGTTTTCTGGTAGAAGCTATTCAGAATATGACTAGAATAGTTCTAGCCATGCATTCTTGAGTGTTACTTCTCATCCATGTAGTTGTAGTTCTTCCGTCGAAGAAGGAAATATCGAGTATATATATACAACAATGGAGTGTGTTGAAATTTATACAAGACAAGACGTGGGAAATCAAGCACTGGGTGCACGGGCTTTCGCGGCCGCTAGTTCTGTCGAGTGCCTCTGTACACCGCCTCAATACTGCTAGACTGGGTATAGTGTTGGTCGGGGGTCAATAATTCTGTCTACTTCTCCTTCACCAAACATTCTCTAATAAAATAAATACATTCCTACTGTTGTATTCTTACCCTTCATATCATTGCAGATTTTTCATGGAGTTCTTGAAGTCTGCAGTCGCTTCTGCGATATCAAAGGGTCCTCCATTTCCCTATACATTCGGGGATCAAGTTGATATAGACCAGTCTATATGGAAGTTATACAATGGCACAAAGAGAGTATGCGGGAGAGATGACTTTGGTAGGGAAAAGGTAACTAATGATATTCCAGGAAGATGGCTCTAATTGTAGTATATTCTCTTTCGATGTTACCGCCAATAAATCTCGATTGCCTTTGGCCAAAAATGCTGTTAAGAAGCTTCGAACATTACGACATCCTGGGGTAATTAAAGTGCTGGACACAGTTGAGGTATGGATTACCGAAGCTCGAACTATGTGGCATATCTGACTTGCGGAATGGATATAGACCGATACCTATATCTACATTGCTACAGAGAGAGTGGTTCCTTTAAGATGGCATATCAAGAGAAAGAGCATGAGCCCGGAGACACTGAAATGGGGACTGTTTAGCATAGCAGTAAGTTGGTAAAAGGTATCTTTAATATGACGAGTCTAATGAAATACGTAGCAAACAATCAAATTTATTAACGATGAAGCCTCCTCCGTCCACGGGATGCTGCAAGTAGGATCGATTTATACAAGTGAAAGCGGAGAATGGAGAGTCGGAGGGTTTGAAGTATTAAGCAACATGAATGATACTGAGGCCATTATTTACGTGAGCATTATTTCACCCTGATATGCAGAATATTGAATGCTAAGTTGGGCAGAATTATGGCAGTCTTGTACCCGATTCTAGAAGATATACCCCTCCAGAGTTGGCAAATTCTGGTTGGGATTTGATCAAGAAACACCCGATCTATGCAACAGATTCTTATAATTATGGAACTCTAATTTTTGAAGTCTTCAATGGGGATTTTACGGGAAGTGAGCAAGCTGGACAGACAAAGAATATACCTCCATCCATGCAGTCAAGTTACAGACGCTTGGTTAACAGCAACCCTAAAGCTCGGCTTAGCGTTGCTCATTTCCTTGAGCAAGGTCGTCGAAGTGGAGGGTTTTTTGCAACCCCCTTGATCAAGCTTACTGAAGGGGTAGATAACCTTGGGATGAAAACGGAAACTGAACGAGAAGAGTTCTTGAGGTAATTTCCCCATCAAAATCATACAGTATATAAGCTGACTCGTGGAGTGATCTTGATGAGCTGTCAAATGACTTTCCAGAAGACTATTTCAAGATGAAGATTCTCCCAGAGCTATTAAAGTCCGTTGAATTCGGCGGTGGTGGACCGAAAGTCTTTGGTGTTGTTATGAAGATTAGCACAAAGCTTACAGATGATGATTTTGAAGCAAAAGTTACACCAGTTGTCATTCGACTGTTTAGTAGTCCTGACAGAGCTATTCGGGTTTGCCTTCTAGACAATCTTCCTCTCATGATCGATCGATTACCGCAAAAGGTGGTAAACGATCAAATATTCCCTCAAATGGTAATGACAATCGAACTTTGGGGTTAAGCATAAGCTAATTGATACAGGTTACTGGTTTTACGGACCTTGCACCGGTAGTACGAGAGCAGACAGTTAAAGCAGTTTTGACAATCATTGGGAAATTATCTGACCGGACCATCAATGGAGAACTGTTGAAATATCTGGCTAAAACTTCGAATGATGAGCAACCTGGAATTCGAACCAACACAACAATATGCTTGGGCAAGATAGCCAAAAATATAGGAGTTAGCACGAGATCGAAAGTATTAATAGCCGCTTTCACGCGCTCTCTTCGTGATCCATTTGTTCATGCTAGAAATGCAGCTTTACTGGCATTATCTGTTACTGTCGACTCATTCAACGATGATGATTGCGCTGGTCGCATATTACCGGCGTTATGTCCTTGTCTACTTGATAAAGAAAAGCTCATTCGAGATCAGACAAATAAGACAATGGATGTTTACCTGCAACGTATTCGCAAGTCTGCTGCGGCAATGCCTGATACTGTCCTACCGCCACCGACCACAGGTGGAGCTGCCTCATCATCTACACCCCGAATGAGTACGCCACAACCTAGCGATGCAGGTTCATCATGGGCAGGTTGGGCTATTTCTTCATTCACCAATAAGTTAGCTGCAGCCACTGGTGAAATCCAACCATCAAGTGCTGCAGTAACACCAGATGTACTTCCTACCTCAGCACGACAAGAAAACGAACCTCGCCGTTCAACTCACTCTGCATCAGCTTTACATCGTCAAGCAGTAGCTTCACCAGCTGCCAATTCAAATACTGGACACTCTTACTTTGAAGACGCTAACGCAGGAGAAGATGATATGGAGGCATGGGGTGATATGGAAGAAGATTCCTTCTTCGATGCACCAAGCGAATCCACCCCTAAGATCACTACATCATCCGCTGCAACCCCTTTCGATGATAACGGCGAACCAGATTTTGCAGGTTGGCTAGTAGCCCAACAAAAGAAAACAGCTCAAAAATCTCTACCAAAAGGCTTGTCCAAACCCGCGACGAAAACTAATGGGAGATCTATTTCTTCCGGAAGAATTAATACGGCCACTTCTTTGGGGGCGAAGAAACCTCCAGCTGCATCGACAAAACCGGTCGTGGCTAAGAAAATCGATACAGCGCCCAAAGCTACGGATGAGGATGCTGATTGGGGGGATGGCTGGTAGATTGGTGGTAGGGTTCTAATTTTGCGGGTTGGGTTAGGATGAGATGAGATAACGTATGCCGCCAGGCTTGCGTTGACATTGGCATGGCGTTCAGGGCTAGCAGGGCGGGCGAGGAATTGATGAGCATTAATCAATTAGCAGGCGAGGCGTATACTTTTTCTTCTATAATTCTCCGACGCTTCGCGTATGATCTTGGTGCAGATGCGTAGGATAGATACGATACTATAGACAACTGGATCGCATACAGATTAGCCTGTATGCAAAAGCGAAAGAAAGTGCAAGAAGGCGAATCAAAGGCGAATCAACAGAGACATGGGATTTTTTGTAGATGCAGTGCAAGTCCAATCGATTCTCGTTTCTAATAGAGTATAATATAGTATAGTAGTATAATGTAATTTGGTATAGTTATAGTATGGGATGAGATGAGATGAGATAGATGGTATGGGTATCTAGTAGGTAGGTACCTAGTTTGGTCAACCTTGAGAGTCGAAGTGAGGGGGAAGCTGAGCTATATATATTCTTGGGCTGTTCTTATATCATGGCTTGCATTCGTAGGGTAAGCGGATATTCATGGCTGGCTCCGATTCCTCGAGAGCTCTTTGAGTTGGGAACATTTTGATTTTGACTTTGGGGGTTGTTTGAGATTGGTTGGAGCTGGAGCTTGAGGTCAATATCGAGGTTGGGTTTGAATGATTTGCTAATGATGTGAGACGGGTTTCTAATATGATAGGGGGCTTTGTAGCGAGCGGCAGAGTATAGAGGGGAGTGCATGTACAATGAGTTGCTAATGGTCCATTCATTCATCGTCAAGCAAAACCTCCACCCCCTTCTCCAACGCCCTCTTTCTATTTTCCTGCCATTTAAGCCATGCCATTCCCTGTAGCAAACAATCTGCCAGATCGTCTAGTTTACCCACATCTTTTACTTCTTTCTTCTCCTCTCCTGTTGTAGTACTCGATGCGCTCGAAGCTACGCTCGGGGATTTGCTTTTACTCTTGGATCCTTTTATTCTCCCGGGTTTTCTATCCCATTTCTCTGTATATCTCTCCTTTATCTCTTGAACCTGTTGGCTTCCTATGCGTACCATTTCATCGTGGCTAGACTCATCATCGGACTGGCCCTCTAGCCACCTCCTGACCAAATCAATCTTCGCCCCTTTGTTTCTCGCCTTCGCTGCCGTTGTATTCCTAACCTTCTTGAATTTCTCGGCTTCCTCTTCCAGTGGCCCGCTCTCTTCAATCAAAAAAGTCCCCACTTTCCTCGGCGTAATCTCAACCACCTTTCCTGCCCATACCTTTTCCTCTGAAAGTGTCTTGAGTGTAGCCCACAACATACTCTCTAACATGTTCACTCTGATCGTCCACTCGAGAATATGTTTCGAACCCATGGAGCGGAAGCGCTGTCGCTCAATGAGGATGTGTGTTGGGGAGAGAGGAAGGAGTGTATGGCGGAGGAGTTTGTACGCTGCGGCACTGAGAATATCTGGTGTGAACTCATTGCGGACTTTGTCTTTGTCTTTGATTTCCCCTCCTGTTTCGGGGTCGGAGAGGGAGGGAGAAGGAGAAGGGGTAGGCGTAGGTGATTGAGGGAGTAGAGAGAGCTTTTGCCACGATTGAAGGATGGGCGTCGCAGGTTCGGGTCTTTTCTTTGATTTGGAAGTCGAGTTTGAAGGAGGCACTTCGAGGAGACAGTATGAGAAATTGCGGATTCCCATGTCAACACTTAGGATCCGCAGGGGTTGGGAATTGGCAGATGAAGATGAGGTGTCTGGGGAGGTAATGCGCGGGAGCTCATCTTGTAGACGTTGGGTCAGGATAGGTTTGGTTCCGGAGATCGAGATTCCGCATTTGATGGCGATTTGTTTCAGCGCCGCGACTGTGAGGGCCTTGGGGATAGTGATTGCCATTCATGATCGTTTGTGCAGGTCAATTGGTCTTGGTCAATGTCAATGTCAATGTCAATGTCAATGGGTGAAGTTTTTTTTCTTTTCTTTTTTTGAGCAAGGCTGTCGGGATAGCCTCGGTATAGCTAGCCGTCCGTTGGGTGAATCTCAGCCTGATCGACCAACCCATACTCGTGCCAAATTCAACGTATACCAAGATGACAAATTCATTCGTCTCATGATGATAAAACCAATATCCATAAAAATCGTGATATAAGGAAGGCCCTTGCTGCTGGTAACCTTACCTAAGTAACCTATCAGCTATCGAAAACCACCCCTCCTTCCTCTTTTATATAAAAAGTAGCTCGCTCTCATGCAAAGATTCACTTTGCTTGCCAGATCAACTTCTACGACGGCAAATACTCGAGTTTCTTCTCTCTCTCGTCATTTTTCAGCTACAACCTTTACCATGGCGCCTATCGCCAAAGAGTGTGATTTCCTGGTCATTGGCGGTGGTAGTGGTGGATTGGCAACGGCGAGAAAAGCTAGTGGTGTTTATGGTGTAAAGACTGTTGCCGTGGAGAGTAAGAGACTTGGTGGTACTTGTGTTAATGTTGGGTGAGTGGGGGTTCATTCTTCTTCTTTGCTGCCGGAAAATGATTACTGATGATATATGATGGCAGTTGTGTCCCAAAGAAAGTTACATTCAACGCTGCTGCCATTGCAGAGGCTATCCACCATTCAAAAGCCTACGGGTTCTCGGTCGAAACTACGGCGCCATTCGACTGGTCATATTTCAAGAACAAGAGGGATGCTTACATCAAACGATTGAACGGCATTTACGAGAGAAACCTTGGTAACGACAAAGTCGAATATATTCACGGCCGCGCATCATTGACTGGAAAGAATGAAGCAGAAATCACACTGGATGATGGTACCAAACAAACAATCAAGGCCAAGAAGATTCTCCTTGCAGTTGGGGGACACCCTACTATCCCCAAGGGCATCGAGGGTGCAGAGCATGGCTTGACCAGTGATGGATTTTTCGATATTGAGAAACAACCTAAGAAAGTTGCTTTGGTTGGTGCTGGATATATTGCTGTTGAATTTGCAGGAATGTTCAATGCTCTCGGGACGGAAACTCATCTTTTCATCCGTCATGACAAGTTTCTCCGAAGCTTTGATCCTATGATTCAAGAGGCTATCACAAATGAATATGAACGTTTGGGTGTAAAGCTGCACAAGAATTCCCCCAACTTTAGCAAAGTTGAGAAGAATGAGAAGACTGGTAAACTTACCCTTCACTATGGAGATGGATCTGGTACTCTCGAGGATGTCGATGAGTTAATCTGGGCCATCGGACGTTCCCCAGAAGTCGAGGGTTTGGGATTGGAGAAAGCAGGCGTCAAGCAAAATGAACGAGGTCAAATCATCGCCGATGAATACCAAAACACCAACGTTGACAGCATCTTCTCTCTTGGTGATGTAGTCGGCAAAGTCGAATTAACCCCTGTTGCCATCGCTGCAGGGCGCAAACTTGCCGATCGTCTATTCGGTGGTCCTCAATTCACAGACTCAAAACTTGACTACGATAACGTTCCCTCTGTCGTGTTTTCCCATCCAGAAGTCGGATCCATTGGACTCACCGAACCGGAAGCTATTGAACGTTACGGACAGGAAAATATCAAAACATACAACACCAGTTTTACAGCAATGTATTATTCGATGATGGAACCTGAGGATAAAGGCCCTACCAAGTATAAGTTGGTGGTCAAGGGACCCGAGGAAAAGGTTGTGGGGCTTCATATTTTGGGATTGGGTAGTGGTGAGATGTTACAAGGTTTCGGCGTGGCTATTAAGATGGGGGCTACGAAGAAGGATTTTGATAGTTGTGTGGCTATTCATCCTACAAGTGCTGAGGAGTTGGTTACTTTGAAGTAGAGTTGGGGGTTAGATGGATGTAGATGGGTGGTGAACGAATAGATAGATGGGTCGTGAATAGACATTACATGAGAAATGAGAAATGATATATCTTCTAGGGGTTCTTGGATTTATGCCTCGTTTATATGCTTTTGCGTCTGGAGGGGGAAAAGGGTCATCGCTTGTGAAAAGGAACAGGGGGGTAGTATCTCATGAAAATTACTCAACCCCCATGCCAAGTGGCATTGAGATATTGGCCCAATGTTCATGTGTGCCAGAGTTCATGATCCATCAGCCAAACTACTTGGCCAATGCCATGCACAAATGTTCTTTCTTTCAGGTTCCCAACAAGAGCACACATCATCGGGCGATTGAGGCGGTACAATTCCTAGTTCCCAGGACAGCCAGACAACAAATTCGCAAGATCGTTTCATTTCAATGATAGACAAGTGTTCGAATTTTTAATCTTTTTATATTATCATTATGCTCAAATGTATCCCATATTCTCCTCGACGATACGTATCTCGATATTTTGCGCTGTATTTGAAGAAAAGTTTGGTTTTGACTGTTGAGACGACCATTGCGCGTGGAAAGTGCTCAGATGGTTGGAAATGTTGCATAAGTCCAAAAGTTGCTAATAGTTGTTAGTGGCCTGCGCAAGTAAAAATGTTTCCCGATGTTTTCTATCTGACTGCGGCGATGAGTATAAATGTAGATACTGAGAGGTTGATGGTTGATTTCGTGGATTTCGGGATAGATGGAATGTGTGGTGGAAATTAGTCGCTCAACTCAATAATCTCCCTATTCTTCCATTCCTCCTTCACACTCTTTTTCACCTTATACCTATCCAAATTCCTCTCTACATTCCTCGCCAAATTATCCACTCTCCTGTCAACACCCTTCCCCTTCCACTTTCCACTAATCTCCCCATCACCTGTAAAATCACTCGCAAACGCCTTGCTTTCCCTTGCAACCTCATCCCTACCCATGCCCATTACGCCCTCCATCTTCACCACTTCGTGATTGTTATCTTCGTCATCGCTATCCTCATCGTTCTGGATAAATTTAGATACATCTCCACTCTTACCATCTCCCTTCCATTTCGGAATCCTCGCCATGCTAACCACCAGATCACTCACCACCTCTCCCTTACTTACCACGACCGAATCAACAATTTTTCGTGGCCGGAGTATCTCGACGAACGTTCCCTTCGATTTGCTCTCCAACATATTATTTCCCCTCTCGGTCGTAGGAGCCGAAACAGGAACCGTAAGTCGATCTGGAATCTTACATTTCCCCTCCCTCCCAGTACTTGCATCATGCGTGTTCGAGCGAGCCCTACTCAACCCACTTGAATCCACGTCATCAAAAGCCCCGTTTCCTCTACCCACAATCCCTCTGCCTGCAGCTCCTCCCCCTCGACCCTCTTCATCCCCTGTAGTACCCCCACACCCCCCCATCTGCCTCCTAACATACAACTCTCCATCTTCTCTCAAGAATCCCGCATCAGCCCTCACTCCATCCGGGTAATCAGCCCTTCTGCTCACATCACCCGCCAGTTGTATGACTCTGCCTAAAACCGCCCTCCCACCTTTCTTCCCTCCCTTTTGTACTTTAGCATGAAGCTCGCGGCATATATGGCAGAGAATTAAGCCGCAGCCCCCTTTCCCCATACTACCATTCTGCGTCGAGCTCGACTGACTCCGTCCAGACTGGCTGCGCGCATTTCCGCCATGTTCACAAATCCAAGCCCCAGGACTAGGACAAACCGCACACCATCTCATCCTCCAAACCAGCTCCGCCCGGCTTCCCTTCTCGGGCTCTCCTCCATGCCCCCTCCCCCATCTCCCCTCTTTGACGCCCTCATGGCAGGCCTGCACACTATCACTCATCATCGCCTCATCCCGCGCCCTCTCATCGACCCCCTCAAGCATCTTCATCACGTGTTCTGGACACCCTAAGATCTTGACTCGGTCGTACGTACACTTGACGCACATCTTTGTCTTATCCTGGCCCCTCTCGCTGTCGCCATGGCCATTCTCGAGCTCTTCGTACCCGGCCCCATTGATGGATGGCCAGGGGACCACCGTCACGGCGCGGAGCCCGTAGCCGAAAAGCCCGAAGAATGGGTTATTGTGGAAGCTGCAGGGTGGATGCCGCGCCATGGGATCGCGGAGGTAGTTGAAGATTACCGGGTGGGAAAAGGCGGTTGTGATGGTGATGGCGCGGACCCCTCTGTGGGACATGGTGAAGTTGGGGGGGAGGAGGGCTGGAGAAGTGGCGGCGGTGTGATGCCGATATGAGGGTGTGCTGGTGGTTCGTGCTAGAGCTGGGCTTTGATTGGCGTGCACCATGGTGGGGGTGGTGCGCATAAGTTGCACATCGGATGAGCTGGATGATTTAGCGCGCTCGAAAGCTTTTTTTTGGGCTTTTGTGCGGCGTGCGTGAGGATGTGTGGTGCGCCAAACTCGGTCGTTGAGTTTAGTTGATTCGAGGATGATGGTTTGGGTTAGATCCTGAGGGGTCCTGAAGATTGGGGTACTTTTTTTTGCTTTTACTCTTGCTTTTACTCTTGTATTTTCTGTTTGCTTTTCTGTCTCTGTCTCTGTCTCTGTCTCTGTCTCTGTCCCTTTCTCTGTTTCTTCTTCTTCTTCTTCTTTTCCTTTACCATGGCTATTGCTAGGAGTAGAAGGGATTGTCGGGAGCATGGTGAAAGTGCAAGGCACATTTGCTTTAATACAACGATTGCAAGGACCTTCATCATCTTTCTTGAGTGAACATCTCCCTTTGAATTCGTACTTGCATCGATTGCACGGCACCCATTTTCTGAGCATAGTTTGCGGTTTCGTAGTGTTAGCAGTGGCAGTCCCTGGTAATATTTTCTTGGTATCCCTTGCTCTAGCATCCAACTTTTGTTTTTTCCTATCACCATCATTCGCAAGAACCTCAGTCATTCGCGTTGAAGCACCAGGACCAGCTTTGGGACCAGCAACGCATTTGACGTTGGCTTCCTCGCACGCTTTGCAGGCATCAACCCCTTTTCTAGCATCGTCCGCGTAGGAACATCTCTTTCGGAGCTTTTCTTTGCAGCGGATGCATGAAAGTTTTAGTTCGGGTGGATTTATGAGTTCACAGTCGAGGCCGGCATCTTCACAGCCTTCGCAGGGCCACTCGTGCCGGTATTCGATGAGTGAAAATTCGTCATCTCCGGCTTCGAAACACGATTTACAACCGCGACGTTGCGGATGCCCATCGCTTAGGTCTTCAAGGGCCAGGCCTTCGGATCTAGGTTTGTTAGGTTTTGGCTCGTTTCTCGGAAGTTATCATGGGGGAGTGAATGGGAACATGCCTTTGATTATGTGAGGTCTTGATCTTTTTTCGACGGGTAAAATGAATCGGATATTCAATCTCGTCATCATCATTATCTCCCGAATCCTCATCGTCAGCTTCATGAATCGGGGAAAGTTTCCTGTCGTCACCTTCTGGGCCTGGGCTGATGTCTCTCAAATACCTCAAGCCCTCTTCACTAGTCAAACCAATCGTAACGATTAATTGATAAGATCCCTGTTCCTTCGTCTTCCTCCCAGTCCTCGCACCTATCGTACCCATTGTGCCCGGGGCCGCTGCACTCACACCCGTCTTCGAAGATGCCTCTCTCGCATCATTCTCCTTCTTCTTCGCCCTCGTCGTCTTCGCATTACGCTTACGTTCCAAGCTAGGATCATACGTCCCACTATCATCTTTATCGACGCCTGCAGCTCCCACTCGTTGCGCTTGCCCTTTGATCGCGGCGTTGCGTCGAGTGCTGCTGAACATGATGCTGAACTCGCGGAGGCAGGTCGGCATGCGTTTTGGGGACGGGGAGGAGCGATCTGAGGCCGTGGAGATGGGGAGAGTTTCTTTTGCTGAGATGCCGGATGCATGGAAATCGGGTGCTTCAGGGGATGAGATCACTGAGCGAGAAAAGGAATTACTTTTGTTTCTGTTTCCTTTTTCTTTTTTCTCTTCTTTTTCCGCATCGTCATCGTCATCAGTGTCTAGGTTGGAATCGGTGTCAGAGTCAGTTCCAGGGCCAATGTCATTTAGCTCAACGTCGGGAGTTGGCGTGCTAGGCAGGATGGATTTAGGACTCGGGGCGATGTTTTTCGGTGCATTGGAAAAGACGCTGGTATATGCAGGAGTAGTAGGGCTGGACCAATTGCCGCTCAAAACATCTTCAAAAATGCTAGTTTGTGCAGAGATTTGACTGATGCTGGTGCTGCTTGCGACGTCTGAGACGATCGCTGTATAACCTGAGCCCGGGCCGACGATGGTGTTTTCGGCAACATCGGAGAGTGTGCTGGCCTGGGCGAAGTTTGCGTGGTTGAAAAGATTTTGAATGCCGAAGATGACATTGCTGGGTTTAGGTTGATCGTTGTTGGTTATGGTATTTGGGGGATCACCTTCCGGGGCGAGCTTGTTGTCCATGTTTGTCAAGTATGAACCCTAGGTTAGCTTACAATCGTTAGTTGCCATTTCTAAACGACTGTAATGAAGAAAAGCGACAACAACGTTGCGCATTGAGAGGATTCCTTGAGTAAATGGGTGTTCCAGAACGGAGTATGTGCATTACAACCAGAAGCCAACAAGGTTGCTATAATTGGCAGTAATCGCCGTCGTATAGTATGAGGCACTGTCGATATGATATACTCGAGTATACTGGATACCTTATTGTTATAGGTAGATGCGACCCCTATCATATGACAGGAGAAACCCCAAATGGCATAAAACGAGAAGTACCGAGTGAATAAGAAATTATTCATCATAAATAACACCCTGATATAATTCTTTACATCTGATCGATGAAGAAAAATTGCCGAGTGTTGACGAAGCGAGGATCGCTCCCCTAAATTCCAGAACCGCGCAGATGATGAAGCGAAAAGGTGAACGAATACCATAAAAAACGGTAACTTACCACGGATTTCCCCCCTAAAAAAATGGTACAAAGATACCTGAGATACGGGGGAATGGTTTGCAGCTAACGATAGGTGATTTCAAGTTGTGGTGGTGGAGCTGTGTAAGTTATAAATATTGTATATTGTTGTAAAGTGGGAAAGCGGGGTAAGGCGTCCGAAACATTCAAATACATTCTCATTTAGCATGGTCCGTGTGTACACTACCTCTTCCTTATTGGTAGAGAGGTGATCGGGAGGAGTCTAGATTGAGCTGGTAGGACTGGGTCAAAGGAATATGGAAAACGACAGGAGGGGTGAAGAGTAGTCCAAATATGCTTGGTGGTGGTATTGTTATAACTATCACATTATGCTGAAAGAAAGCTATATACAGTTTTCAGCTGGTCCGAGAATATCTCAGCCCGTCCTGGCAGCCTGTAAACGCTCAAGATACACCTTTGTATCAAGTAATAAGCCCAATGCGTTGTGCTTGCTGAGATGGACCCTAGGTCTAAACAGAACTTTAGGATAGAACAACAAGCTGAAACCTCCCCAGTAGCATGTTATCTTTCCTCTTTCCAACATACTGTTGATGTATTCTCGTGACGGTATTGGGATGATATGGCTCGCCAGGACTGAGAAAGAGAAAGAGAAAGGCTTGGGTGTACTAATTGCTTTTATCATCGAGGGAAGGTTCGAAGTTAAGGATGATGGTGCCTCCTTCAACCCAATTTGTAGATTTCAAACATAGAGCAGTAACACTTGAACGATTGCATCTATTCTGAGTTGTATCTTCAATACTTAATGAAAACCAAAAAAGGAAAAGAGGTTGAGCAGGTAGAGAAGGGGTTAGTTAGTACCACGCGGGATGTAAATAGGTCTAGAGGAAATCAATCCATGGCAGGACTCACTGCAGGGACTTTTCTAGAGATATAGTCTTTCCTTTCCTTTCCTTTCCTTTCCTTTCCTGTTCATATCATAATCATAATCTCTAGATTTGTGGAAAGCTTCGAGTTGCAGTTAGGAAACTTGCACTAGCGTGATTACTAAGCTGCAATAGCTCGCCAAGTTAAATTTTGTCGCACTTGCAATCTATTTTTTTCCCTCCAAAACAAAAAACAACAATTGCTCAATACAACTTTGCTCGATTCAATTCTTCTATTCATAATGGTGGTAATGTTATGCCATCGATGATTATTTCTTTCCTTTTCCACATGGCGGGATGAGGCTTCTTTTGATTCGGCACGGCGAGACCGTTGACAATGTTGCTAACGTATAGTAAGTTCTGTCGCTCCAGTATTTTCGAACTTCTTTCAGCTAACCTCTCCAAGTGCTGGCCATACAGACTCTGCACTCACAAACCATGGTGCTTTGCAAGCCAATCGGCTGGGCACTCATCTCGCAGCTTCGAAAATCTCGCAAATCTTCTCCTCGGACCTTCAACGCGCTATCAAGACCGCAGAAGCCATTCTTGAAGCCCAAGACAATGGCACTGATCTTAGAGTAACAGAGCTCGAACTTCTCCGCGAACAAGATTTTGGTTATTATGAAAAGAGAGCATTCCGTGAACGTCCAAAAGATTCAGACAAGACTGGAAAAGAAACGCATTTCGAAGCACATCAGGCCAGTTCTGGATTCAAAGATGTGGAGTCAAGGAAGTCGATGAAGGAGCGAATGGAGACATTCGTGAAACTGCACTTAACGCGCCTTCTCGACAACAATGGCGAGAGTCCGAATGATCATGCTATTGTCATTGTGGCCCATGGAATCATTCTAGGCCATCTGTGGCGAGTTATCTTAAGGCTATTCAATCCAAAGAATGTCTCAATCGGTCCCGATGTTCCAAATCCGGATCGTGGATTAGAACATCTTGGTGCATGGTCCAATACTGGCTACTTAGATCTGGATATCAGGTCTATTCAAGATGTGCCGTTGGCCAAAGTTGGTTCGGCGCCTCTCTTGGACAAAGAACCAAATGCTCAAGCACGAGTGGAACTCTCAAAAGATGAGATGAAACATCCTGATGTTCCTTCTCTAGACGTTCAATCAAATCCATCAAAGCCAGTGAAGCTATTGAGTGATGGCCTTGGCAACAGCCAGATTACAATGTCACTCATAGTGAGGTCAATTAATAATCAGGATCATCTCCGAGGGCTTAAGAGAACCCGAGGTGGAATAGGAAGTTTGAAACATGATTCTTCTCAAAGAACTATGGATTCCTTCTTCAAGAAGAGGAAGCTTGGATGACGCAACTTTGGTAAGCACATTTCATTTTGATTCTATGGGGAGACGAAAAGTAATATGATGATATACCTTATTCACAGACCTGTTCTGTAATCTTCTATGTGGACAAAAAAAGTACCAACTGCTGTCTGATTACTCTTGTCTTTATCCTTTTGTTTTGGAGATGAATATGAAAACATTTTGCTGACATTTCAATAGGGTATATACTCCACTAGGCCAACTGCCTCTCGTACCGTATGTTCATTTCATTTCATCTCATGGCCTTTGTGTAATACCTATGTAGCTTAGTTCATCATCACATTAACATCATACATCCACAATGTATGCCTTCTTGATGCACATGCTTCTTGTGCGAGTAAGTAGAGTACTTACTACACACATAATAAACGAGAATGTTTCTTCGCTTCATTGCATGTCCATCCACCCACCCCCTTGGTTTTTGATACATCCCCTGAAGAAGTCATTTACACCAGGATAATGATGAGATCTCACTCTCCGCACCAAACACTTCAAGCACAAGTCCATGTGTATCTCAATTAAAAATTAATGCATTATCTCGCCGTCTGAGGCCGTGTATTTGAGGCCGTGTATTTGAGGCCGTGTATTTATATCATTTATAATGATCTCCTTCTCCCCAATAGATATTATTCATCCATGCCATTATTTCATCCATCCATTACAACCTCCACAAGCCAATTCAATCCCGCAAACAACATAATTGGATAAATAAACACCCATTGCACATCGCAGTGTAGATAGATATAAAGGAAATCCATATAAAAAATCAAAAAATAAATCCAAATCCAAGCAAAAAGAACACAAAAAAATCCCAACAACAATAAAAGATCAAAAAACTCGCATCACCAAAAAAAAAGATTCAATGGAAATCAAAGCAACAAGAGCATGCCCACAGCAAACCCCACAAGTCCCACGACTGCTCCCCCTTCCAAAGCCTGTCCCTTTCCGGCCGCACCGGTGAACAATCCTGCGACGGCCCCGGCACTCGTTTCCGCGGGTGCACCTCCCGGAACGAGGGAGGTGAATGTTTGGCCGTTGGAAACAAAGGTGGTAAGGGCGCCGGCCGGAATGGTCGTCGTGATGGTTTGGCCATTGACGACGGTGGTGGCGACGACGCTGGCGGGGCCCGCTGTCGCCGGGACGACGGTGGCTTGTCCGTTGACGGTGACTTCGATGCCGTTGACGGTTTGGGTGCCGCCGTTGTTGTTGGTGATGGTGAGGGGCACGAGGGGGGCGATGGGCGCGATGGGGATGCTGGTTATGGTGGTGATGGGTGGGCTGACGGTCGTTATGGTCGTTAGGATGGGGAGGATGGTGATGAATGGGAAGTTGGTGTTGGGAGGGGGAACCACGTTTGTGGTGGTGAGAGGAGGGGGAACCACATTGGTTGTGGTGAGGGGAGGAGGAACCACGTTGGTGGTGGTGAGAGGAGGGGGAACCACATTGGTGGTGGTGAGAGGAGGAGGAACCACATTGGTGGTGGTGAGAGGAGGAGGAACAATTTGAGTCGTCGTAACAACAACTCCTGAGTTTCCACCGGTTCCGCTTCCGGTTGCGGTTGTGGTAACACTTCCAGGAGAATTGGTGGTGGTTGTAAGACCTGATTGCGTGCGGGTGCCTGAGCCAGTGGATGAAGAGGAAGAAGATGAGCTCCTGGATGCACTGGAGGTGGATTGACTCCTTGATGCACTGGAGGAAGATGATGAGCTCCTGGATGCACTGGAGGTGGATTGACTCCTTGATGCACTGGAGGAAGATGATGAGCTCCTGGATGCACTGGAGGTGGATTGACTTCTTGATGCACTGGAGGAAGATGATGAGCTCCTGGACGCGCTGGAGGTGGAACTTCGGCTGCTGGTGGGTGATTGCGTGCGTGTTGAGGAGCTAGAGCCTGAAGTTACTGTGACGATAGATGTCGAACGGGTCGAGGTGGGTCGAGCTGTGGTCGATGGATCCACCGTCACGGATGTAGTAATAATGACAGTGGTTTTGGTGCTCACTGGTGGGGGTTTCATGGTTGTTGATTTAGGTGGGGGGCTGTGATTTCCTCCATTGGTATTCCCATTGATATTGGTATTGTCGTTGATATTGGTGTTGCTATTGTCGTTGACATTTGTGTTGCTATTATCATTGTTGTTTGAATTGCTATTGCCATTGCTATTGCCGTTGCCATTTCCATTGCCGTTGTCGTTGCCATTGGTATTAGCAACCGCATTGCCATTTGAATCTTGAGGAGCTGGTGCCGCGAGTGAAATGGTGGCGAGGCCCGCCAGGAGAGCATAGTGGAAACGCATCTTGAAATATTGATCTTAACTGGGAGATTCTAACGCTTGTCGGGTGAAAGTACGAACGAGAGTTGTTTTGCGATTGACGAAAGTTACTCGGATTCGAACGAAAGTATCTGAGGTCAAAAGTTTCACGAGATCAAAAACCATGAACTACATGGTTATATACAACCAACGCTCTTAGGAAGTTCTTTATCCGATTATTACCGCAAGCGGATCATAGGGGGGATCTTTCACCCCCTATCGATGTTCGCTGCGTCGTCACATGCTTTTCACTCATGGTTGCGGAAATAGACTTCGTTTTAGGAATGTCTGAGGATGAGGTCACCGTGAAAACGCAGTGGATGATGGGAAATGAGAAGTAGAGACAAAGCAATCGATGAATCCAGCTTCAAGGTATCGGTTCCGGAAACAGCTGTGGAAAGAAGAGGAGATATTTATGGAAACATCTCGAGCTTACTTAAGCTTAACATCAGGGTTAACCCACAATACTTCTTTATAGCCCATTGATGTCCGCTTTCAAAAATCCGCAACCAAACCAATCAAATGATTTTTAACATGTCTCTTCGTCACTTTTCCTCGGGCGTTACTTACTCATCATGAGCTCTAATTTTCGATGCTCATCCACAATAGTGCCGTTCGCAGACCTCGGAACGACAATAGGGAGATGCTTCGGTCTCGTTTAACCAGCCGCATTCCTCAGCACGCCCAGATCGGGTTGTTGACGCATGCTATCTTCGGAGTTTTTTCTGTAGCACTATGCGTAGTAATGTGTTTTCCTTACAGTCGTAAAGACATTTGATACTGCATAATCTTTTAGAAAAGTACTTAGCAATCCAGCATTCTGGAAAATTCCCATAAACTCGCCAAGCAAGCTAGCTATCTTCTCAACCGAGTAATATTTGAAAATAACCTCAAACGAACGATATGAGCGCCACACACACTCGTGTGTATATCAAATAGTCCAAGTCCCACCCAATTCGACAGTTGTTGCATCATGTTTGAAGGTTTCTTATTGGCTCACTGATGCTGCCATCATCCATTTCACCGTTCTCGTCGTTTCGTCCCCGGATCTGGAATGTGGCGATCGTTCACCACCAAACATTGGATGCATAATGCTGGATTTCATAAAAATCATCTACTGATTCATAGCTCTTTTCTTATCTTTTCCTTGGTCATCTATACATTCATCGTAATGAAATTACTTTGTTGCACATTCCACCCATTTTCATCCACATTCCACAAATCTAATTTTAGATGTACCCTCAAACCTCAACATTCTCAAACAGGAAAGTTGGGACACCAGGAATAGCTTGCTCAGCCATACTTGGTAAAGCACCATATTCCTTCTCCTCACCTCCCTCAATAGAAACAAGAACACCCTTCTTTCCACCCTCTTCACCATCAATAATCACTAATTCTATCACTGATAATCCAGCTGCTTTTTTCAGACCAGGAACCATGTTCTTGAGTGTTTGCCTCTCATCAAAAGCCAACTTTCTCTCAAACACTTGATCTGGAACTTCACCACTCTGCAGTCTCTTCTTCAAAACTTGTACGAAAGGCATAGCTTTCTTCATCTCTCCCATCTTTGCAATCTTGCCATTCAATTCTTTGTCATCGGCACTCTTGGTCTCTGGGTTCCAAGACTCGCGAACAAGATCAATGTACTTCTCCTGCCAAGCAGGGAATTTGGCAGCAGAGAAAATGGTAAGCTTCTTAGGCTTCTTGAGATCGTATCCGATATCTTTGCCCTTTGCCTTCTTCTTTTGTTGCGCTGCCTCGGCGGATGTAATATTCGAGGATGTAGAGCGGACGTAGTCACGAGCAGCACTGAGAGCTGGATTTGGAGCTGGAACGGTAGGGTAGAGGGCGTTCTGAATGGTAGTTGGTTTATGAAGGACCTCTAGCCAGATGTATTCAGACCAATGAGGCGCAATGACAGCGAGTAGAAGAGCTTGAAGCTCGATATACTGGAGAATGAGATCTTTATGCATCTTAATTCCAGCAGCAATGCTGGCTTCACGATAGAAGTCACGGGCACTTGTAAAGTCATAAAGAGCCAACTTGAGGGCGAGTTTGTAGTCTGTTGCTTCGTAATGCTTACGACATCCGTGAACAATAGCATTCATTTCGTTCTCAAAGAGTGCGTCAACGAAATCATTCTTCTCTCCGGTACGGAGTTTATCTTGATCCTTGACCATATCCTCACACCATTCTCGGAGAGTGTAGAGACGAAGGACATTGTTGTCAGCAACATCCTCCTCGAAGTTGGCATCTGCAACTCCATCTCCAGCATCGGCCAATGCGATACGACTGGCATCTGCACCATACTTGTTGATCATATCGAACAAGGTCATGAAGTTGCCGGTCGATTTACTCATCTTCTCTCCGTTCAAGAGCAAGTGACCATTGGCACGAACGCCCTTGGGCCAGTACTCAGGTGGGAAAATGGCGATATGGATATAAAGGAAGAAGGTAAGATGGTTGGGAATAAGATCCTTTCCTGAAACTCTAAGGTCCAATGGATACCAGTACTCGAATTCTCTTCTCATTGACTCAAGAGTCTCCTTTGGAATCTTGCTATCGCTCAAGATATCGTCACTAATTTCCCGGCGAGCAAACACATAATCCCAAATCTCATCAGTCATTTGCTCTGGCTCGATACCAGCGAGACCTTGGGTTTTACCAAAAATATCGTTATGAAGGTAGTGAGCAATGGTGTAGTATGCCATATAAATGGTACTGTCGCTTAAACTTTCAACCAAGAACTGAGGATCCCATGGAAGTTTCGATCCAAGACCGTAAGTTCTGGCACATGCCCACTGATTAAGCCAGTTGAGGACACCCTCGAATCCATTTTTAGTCTCTTGTGAGTAAGTGTTCAGCCCAGAATCAACATGCTCGAGAGCAATCTTTCTCCAGGACTCTTCTCCGTAGTCAAGGTACCATTGGTCCATTAGTGCAACACAACAGTCATCTCCAGATCGACTAGTAACCTTTCGCTCAGGTTCTGAGTATGCAAATCCAAGATTAGCATCGATGATTTGCTTTCTGACCTTAGGCTTGGCAAGTTCGACCTTCTCTCCCTTGAACTCTCCATACGACATGGTACCTTGATAGTAACCTTCCTTATATGCCAACTCTTTTGCCTCTTCCAACTTTGTCTTATCTTTTGGTGATGCAATCTTGAGCTTCTTAACCAAGAACGGAGCGCACAAGTCTCCATATGAGGGTGTGGTGATAACAGAAATGATTTCCAATTCGGCCCATTCTTTCTTGATACCATAATAATCTGCTTTCTTAGCGAGATCTATGATAGTCGCATAATCATCCGGACTGTCAGATGGTACACATGTAACAACTCCGGTACCTTTAGTAGGAAGAACTGACTCCATAGGAAGGATTCTGACACCATCTTTATGCACAGAAAGAGGCGCTTGAACCAAGGTCCCAACACATGCTAGACCAGTAATCTCTGCTACCTTGTCAACCTTACCGTTTTCAGCGAAGATATCTTGATATGACATATTTCTAGCCGCACGATCGGTAATCACAAAGTAAGTATTTTCTGAAGCCTTGAAAACACCATAGGTAATTTTGGGTCCAACGAAACAACAATTTTGACCGTACATAGTCTCTGGTCGAAGAGTAGCGGGTACGAAGAAAACCTCTGCATTTTCCGGAAGCTTTCCCTTGATGGCATCTGCGGCCGCTGGTGCCCATTCCAAGACCTTCAACTTCATGGCCAAGTAATCTTGTGGGCCAACTCCCTCTCCATCGCTCCGATCGTGGTCCATACATGGCTGCCCGTCCTTTGGTGAGTAAATTGTGTACCTCTTTCCAAACTTAATCTTTTTGAGCTCTCTGAGGCGATTCATCTGCCATCTAACGAAGGCATCATAGTATGGGTTGGCATCGGTTGTAACAAACGACCTTCTCCAATCAACACGGGCTCCAAAATTCGTAAGGTCTCGTTTGCAAAGTGGAGAAAAGTAGGCACCCCAATGTTGGGGGTCTGCGAATTGATGGATATCTTCGATTGGGATGCCTAATGCTCGCATAATCTGGAATTGGTACTTCATCTTGACAACCTTGGAGGCAGCCTTTCCCTTCTTCGCCGTGAATTTAGTGACATCTTCGTGATGTGTACTTGGGGCAGGGGTATTTGTCTCCTCTTCTGTAGCATCTTCCTCCTTGTAGTTTTCGAAGTTCTTGCCAAAAAGCTTGATCTCATTCACGAGCTTGTCGGCGCATGCTTTGATGGGTAAACCTGTCAAATGGAAACCCATAGGGAATAGAGTCCTCTTTCCCTGCATACGTGCGAACCCTGCTGTGAACTCGACCTTACTGACAGTAAAACTGTGGCCAGCGTGGAGAGTGCCGTTCATGTATGGATATGCCATGGTGCCAAAGAATTTAGGGTGTTGTTCTCGTAATTCTGCGGCGGAAACAGAATGAAGAGGTATCTCAGAAGTTGAAGGAGCATCTGGCTGGAAAACGCCATCTTCCTCCCATTGTGCTTGGTACTTTCTTTCGATAGCAATGAGTTTATCTCTCTTCTCAGTCTAAAAGGTGTTATGTTAGCAATTATGCGAATCTGCAAATGGAGGAGGGGCACTTGCGCCTTTCAACTCTTTAGTTTTGGAGATTGTGGCATTCTCCAAAGCCTTTGCAGTGGCTTCAACAGCTGCCATTGTTGCGATATTGAATCCACAGACCTTCCAATATCCTTCCTGCAGAGTATATGGTGTTTGTTTGAGGTTTCACTGAGTCACCAGGAATCGCACAGCAATAAATTGGAGTCAACTTGAGAAATTGCGGGCGGTGGGGGTTTTATGCATTATTGCCTGAGGCCGAAAATAGAATTTGGTCTTCCAGCTTCAAGCTTCCATCAACAGCCATGCTCATCAACAGTCATGTTTCGCACAATTGTTAGACGTGCTGCTCAGAAGACCCGGTTGGAGCCACCCTACGATCCAAATACAAATCCATATAAGGCGAAGCGATTATGGCCGCCAGATTTCTCGAAATTATCACAAAAGCATCAGTTCCGACTTGAACGGAGATACAAAAGAAGAGCGAAGTTAAAGTGGGCAAGGCCGAGGTGGACGAAAGCCGTCAAAATTGGACAACTGAGCACCATTTTATGTTAGTCGACTGGAAGACATATCAGATTACAGATGCTGATATTTGGACAATAGTTGTAACTGTGTATGGAGTGCTATTCGCAGATTGGAACCAGGACAATTTGGTTTACGAAAGTGCACCATTTCAAGGAGTACGGGTACTACCATCTTCACCAATAGACTAGGATATTGACGATTTGTAGGTTCGGGAATGGTTCTTTGGACTCGCGGGATCAATGTGGACCAAAGATCAAGTCCGCAAACGTGTAGACCAAGCTGAAGGCGCATCTCCTGTAGCAAAGACAGGTAATTGAAGCGCCGGTCATGATTTCAAGGGGCATAAAGTCGTGCCATGGTATAATTTGTAATATATTCTCGGCGTGGAGGCGTTAAATACCACTGTGGATTGGCAAGCTATGCATGAATCACAAATCTTTCCTCATGAACTCGCCATTTGTTCATCATCTCTTCATGAAACAACACTACCTGACGATACTCTCGCATAACTTGAGTTATTATAGAACAATGGCTCGAGGAGCAATGCCGATGGCGACAGTTTAAATGTAACCAAGAAAACCTGTCTGCTGACAGAATTTGGGGGGTTTTTTGTACTCATATTTGGTCGGTGTGAGACCTGTGTCATTCCAAACATGCGAAAGGATCTCATTTTTCGGACCATTAAGCCACCACCTCCACCTATCATCCACTATCTTTCCCAACCGCCCGTGGATCACATACTTAGGTACTCTTGAAGCCCTGGTTAATGGTGCGAGTTCTCTCGTTGCAACTTGCCTTAAGTGTGCTTTTAGCCAAAAAGTCGCTGTCTTTCACCTAGTAGCCCAAGCAAAATTCCCACCCATCCCCATCCCTCCCAATGCCCCGCCTCTCCCTTCATTTAATGGCCTCTTTGCCACTTTACCCTGTGCCTTCACCCCCTCTACTACTCTCTCTAGCTGTGTCTCAATAACAACACCTCCCACAATCATCTCGCTTAAAGTAGAATGTAGCGTCTCGAAATTGAAAATCAAGTCCAGCTCGCATACATTCTCAAACAGTCGATCAAGTGCCTCCACATATACTTGTATCAAATCAATAAGAGCAAGTGGGGATTCTGTAGATGTTGAGATGATGATGAAGTAGAGTGTCGCATAATGGCGATAGGTAACGAGAGAAGGGATATCATTGTGGGGAGATGAATCTGTTTTTGATGTAGAGGAGGAGGCGAGAAGGGGCGGAAGCGGAAGGAAGTTGCATGAGCCCGCAGGACGATTGGAGACGAGTGTAAAGATTTCCGAAATGAGTCGTTGTTGAACCGATGTTTCCTTGTGAAGCAGTTAGTATTGAAGATCTTGGGAGAATGATGGAGATGGCATTCACTAATTGTGTATAGAACTTTGTGAGACGTGGTTGCCCAGCATTATTGAAGACAAGAACTGCGTTGATCATCTTTGTGTCCCAAATTTATAGAAATGTAGATAAATCGTGGGAAATGCTGTGGAGTGTTCGAATTCAAGAAAGGCTGACAAAAGAAGGCTGAACTCAAATGCAAGTGAAATCTCAATGTGCCGAGGATGAAGCGAGAAAACGTGGGGTAAGCTTACCTAGTTTAAAGCTTAAATTCTTATTGAGCTTTGTATGGCCACTAGTGCATTATTACCTCAGAATTGTACCCATCAACTCGTCGACCCATTTCCCCCTCAGATTAATACTCCTCCTCTGTCCCACATATCATTCTGTCTAGACGCAGTAATGTCTCGTACATTTTTCGCAAAGATCCTTCGCAGCGTGCCCCGTCAATGGGATACCCCTCGAAAGTTCCTCGCGCGGGGCCGAGCATTTCCAATCGTCCGATCAAGTACTGCTTATCAGACCTTCCGCCCAATCACAACGTCAAACAAGCTAAGCAAAGGACTTTCTCCGGAATCTGAGAATCCCCAGCCCAAGACTTTGGAGAGCAATGCAGAACCGAAGCAAGCTGCTGCGCTCACTCAAAAGCAATACAATGAATTGTCAGAGGAATATATGAATACGATTGTCGAGAAGCTAGAGGAATTGCAAGAGGAGAGACATGATGTTGATGTGGAATACAGCGTTTGTTCTCATTCCGGGCTCATGCGTTATTTTATGACCTGCTTCCCAAGACTGACTCAGATAAATGTATATAGGCTGGAGTTCTCACTCTCAAATTTCCACCCATCGGCACGTATGTCATCAACAAGCAACCACCAAATAAGCAAATATGGCTCTCTTCCCCTACTTCCGGTCCAAAGCGCTATGATTTCGTGATCACAAGTGAAGGTCAAGATTCGAAAGAGGGGACAGGATCAGGGGAGTGGATATACTTGAGAGATGGCTCTTCCTTGAACGAATTGCTATTGAATGAAGTTGGTGTCGACTTATCGGGTTCATATACCTCCGATTTTCAGGGAGATGAGTGATAAGCTGAAATATCCAAGAGCAGTGAGAACGATTGGGTGAACATTTCTTTGCAGATTGAGGGTATTTAAATTCGATATCAAGATGGGGTTTTATGGCAGTGGCATCTCACGACATGAGGCATATGATTCTAATGGATCAGTGAAACATTGAGGCACCTTTTGATAGTATTGTTGGGAATCATCTTGACTACAATGGACACAGTCTGTCTGACTCCTAGTTGTGTGATCATCATAGACACTAGGTAATTTCTCCTAGAGATCTAAATCCATTTGCTTCTCAGTAACTGTAACCTCGGCTTGGCCCGATACAGTTCTATTCTTGCGGTAATGTTTCTTCGCAGAATGATCCCATGTATTGAACGCTCATCGTCGGACGCGAGTAATATTTGGAAAGTATACCCATACCCCATACTCATTATAATCGCTGCATATTTCTCAGCCATCACATTTTCGGCTAGTTAGCCAACATTATTTGGTGTAAAATATTCTCGAATCAAACTACATATCGTGAAGCAGTCTCGGATGTTTCTATATTCAGGTCGCAACCAGCACCTGAGCACCACCTTGATCACCTTCGGGCTTTGGCAAATCATCCTAGGTCGCGAAATGTCAGCACATAATTTCAGACACTGTGTTCTACCCATGCAGAATAAGAAAACTCACCAACTCAAAAATAACTTTGATCATCAAACTACAACTTGGACATACTCCAATATCTTCACCATCTCTCAAATCCGCAATGCCGATTTCAAATCGATCGCCACATGGACATGGATAATGATATATTTGTAGGACTGGGTCGTAAGTCATGTCCTCGATTTCGATTTCGTCATAAATATTCTCGGCCATTCTGTTTTCGTCTGCAGTAATTTCTGAAATGCAAGTTGTTCAGCTGGTGTATGTGTAAGATTTATTTTTGTGTTCGAGTCGAGGACAAATTGTTGTGATGGCGGGGATAATGAATAAAGAAAAATGTATCGGATAAAGGATTATTCCGCTACGCTGGGGCGAGTCAGCCGAGATTGCTTACCTAATACAAATACTCGATTACTGAGAGTCTAGTTTGAGCGACTGCTTGCTTGAAGGTTCAATGTCATGATGTTCCTCAATATTGAAATGCTCGTTACTTCATTAGACGATCTTTGAATAGACACAGTCGGGCTAGATATTTGCCAGCTGCTAGACTCCAGTGAAGCCTGTGAAGGTGCTTTCAAATTAGAGTGGACTGCTTCATCATTCTCAAGGAGACGTGGTTTGGAATTGTACTTGAGTAGCCCATCATACCCGATCAACTACCATACGATCAATATGCATCCCAGATATCGCATCCTACTTATGGTTGAAATGCGCCAATTACCTAAAGTTTGTCCCGCTTAACGTCTTGACCCGGCTGGGACAATGATAAGTCGACTGAGGCCCTATAGCTACCAGTCTTCTTCCTGAAGATCCCATGGGAGCTCCTCATCTTTCTCTTCCGCGCAAAGGAAATAATCCTGAAAATCGCCCTGACCTGCCTCAAGTCTCAAACGGTCAAGGATCAAATTGTTACTCATTACGCCTTCTTATAAGATTTCTGGCATTTTCTTGGCCTCCTTCATAAGGAATCGATACAGACATCAAAATATGCTCAAAGGCAGGCGGCTTTTCAAAGAGTGAAGAGTCTCAAGCCAGACTGCAATACAACAAGTAATCGTCCTAGTCTTTCCAGCACATGGCTTGACTAAAGGTTCTCAACTGAACTTTCAGTCATAGCCATATTGTAGGATTCAATGATTAAACAGAAATCAAAGAATCTGGTACCTTGATTTTAAGATACTATTGATTGTTAATCTACTGTATCTACATGAAGTATTGATCCTGATAGTATCGCGTCTGAATCGGATAATAACACGTCAGCACGTGATTGATGGTCCCAGGAGCAAAAATTCTCGCTTATTTTAGCTTCCACACTAGCTTTTCGCACCGTTTTTCATTTTTGCAAAAGTTCGATACGAAGGAATACTCAAACTATCACGACAAACTCTTCGACGACAGCGATTGTAATTCCAATACACCAGGTCAGTATTCTATCAATATCTCAATTCAATCAGCCTTAGTATCAGCATCAGCATTACGATCGAATGTCAAGAACGGAATCAAAACCAGAATCTGCGATGAAAAAGGGTCGCTGAGAAGAAGAATTGGGAATAGTTGCACCGGATAATATTTTAAGACGGATTTGAAAACGTTCTTCGATCGACTGCAAACCATATCAATACTTGTTTCGCATGTCCTCCCTAGCAGTTCTATCGTCGCACAACTGGTCGCGCATTCAATTCTTCGATGCTTCAATTTGAAATGCCTGCACATATCCATCTGATTCTTATACTTGTTCAAATTTGGCTAATCATCTTTTTATACCACAGAATTAGCAATCATGGGTATCAGCCGTGACAGCAGACATAAGCGCTCCGCCTCTGGTGCCAAGCGATCCCATTACCGTGCGTAGTAGATAGCCCATATATCTTTACTGATATATGTTCCGACCTGAAAACTAAGAATTTTACAGGGAAGAAGCGCGCTTTCGAAGCCGGAAGACAAGAAGCAGGTACCCGTATCGGAGCCAAGAGAATCCACCTCGTCCGTACCCGTGGTGGTAACCGCAAATTCCGTGCTCTCCGTCTCGAAGCTGGTAACTTCTCATGGGCTTCTGAGGGTATTGCCCGCAAGGTCCGTGTGATCGTTGTCGCATTCCATCCTTCCAACAACGAGTTGGTCCGAACCAACACCCTCACCAGATCCGCCGTTGTTCAAGTCGATGCTGCTCCATTCAGACAATGGTACGAGGCACACTACGGTCAAAACTTGGGCCGAAGACGTCAACAAAAGGCAGGTCAAGCAGTTGAGGAGCCAGACACCAAGAAGAGCAAGTCCGTTGAGAAGAAGCACCACGAGAGATTCGCTGCTCAAGGAAAGGTTGACCCTGCTTTGGAGAAGCAATTCGAGGCTGGTCGTCTCTACGCTGTAGTTTCATCCAGACCTGGACAAAGTGGACGTGTTGATGGTTATATTTTGGAGGGTGAGGAGTTGGCTTTCTACCAACGCCAATTGAGAAAGTAAATCATCTTCTATGGGATTTGGGATGGGTTGTATTTCATTGGGAATCATGGCATGGAGTTCCTGATATGGAATTATGCGAAACATGGTTCTCTTCAATAGACTATTATGAATCTAAAAGCAAATAAGAATACACCCTTTGCCATTTGTTTGTATGTATGTGTGCTCATGAGACGAGAAAGAGTATGAGAGTTGAATATGTGAAGCCGAATATTTATTTATTGACTCTGCCGTGGCTATCAGGCTTAACTCTATGATTAGAATTATTTGTTTTGCTAATATTTAACGTAAAATATTCAAGTGATTCCAAAACAATCATATATATGTTAGGTCATGTATACTGGGGATTTATATTGACCGGCCGGGAACTTGACTGCAAGACCTTGTTTCTCACCCCGCATTCCCTATCAACCTCATTGTGACGGATCCAACAGATCTTTAGTAATACACCGCCTCCCATCTCAACAACACCGTTATAACTACCAACTTTATATCACAATGCCTACATCCTCTCTCGCACCACCACTATCTGATATACCAGGCCCTTCTTCCACCTCCACCTCCGCTTCCTCTCATTCTCATTCCCATTCTCACTCTCGCTCTCATTCTCGCTCTCACTCTCGCCCAGTCTCCGCCTCCCCCTCCCCCTCTGCCTCCGCCTCGGCGTCGGCCTCCACATCAAATCACTCCCACAATGGAAACAAACCCTCATTATCCACTCCTCTTCCCCCCTCCCCAGAAACAACCCGCCAAATCGCCGAAGCCCGCACCGTCCTCGACGCCTCGATTCAAAATATCTTCACGCCCCACGAACATGCGCTCAAACTTCGAGCCCAGAATATTCATCAGAATAGTTCTGCTTTGACGAAGCAAGGAAGTGAGTTGAAGAAAGAGATATGTAAGTTGGGAAAGGAGGGGGATAAATTGGAGAAGATTGTTAGGGAGGGACAAAGGAAGGTCAAGGAACTGGGGAATGTGCAGAATTGGGCGGAGGTGTTGGAGAGGGACTTTTTGGTGGTGGGAGAGGTTTTGAGATTGGTTGATGGTGGGAGCGAGGGTAGTGAGGGTAGTGAGAGCTGGAGCGAAGATGGGAGTGAAATTAATTGGAGTGGGGATGAAGGGAATGGAGAAGATGATCTGGAGGAAGGCGAGAGGTTAAATGAGAATAGCGAAAGGGCTCGGGTTGATATCGACATGCACATGCCGGATGCAAATACACCCATAAATGACGCGAATGGTATACATACTAATGGTGATGAAACAGGAAAAGGCAAGGAGAAAGAAGGAAAGGGGGAAAGCGTGGAACATATGGAGATTATGGATACAGAGGAGTCGTCTACGTCGACGAATATATCGCCTTCGGGACCTTCTTCTAGCTCCATTCGTACTTCGACTTCGGGAATCAGTTGAGTTGGGTTGAGTTGATTGTGGTCAGACAAGGGTGGGCTTTTTGTACTCTGGGAATTATGAGAGTTATGGGGCGTTTGGGGTATAGTTGCCCGACGTGTGCAGTATAGGGGAGTTTTATTAAGGGGGATTGTCGATCTGTTTTTTAACCCGTCTTTTTGGGGGATATCTGGTTCTGAGAACTAAATTGCAAAACAAGTGTTTTGAGCTTGTAAATTTGGTTGTGTTTTCAATTGAAGGTATAAAGGCTTTCAAGCTGATCAATCGTCTCATATGCCATTGCCAGTGGCCAAGACCTGAGCGATTTACTTCCCGGGATACTCTAACCAATACTCTTCGATTTTCCACAATGAATCTCCGGCTTTCCCCTTACAAAACTTCGTACGCATCATAAATAACCATCGACCCATTTCCCCCACAACTACCAATCGCCACAACCCGATTCAACCACCCATATTTTCCCTCATTATCACATTCAAAACTCAGACACGTTCTCATCTTGAATTCATGCGCTCCCTGTTTATCTTCTTCCCCAAGTGCGTCAATTATCTCCCGAGGCCCCGTCCGAACACCACCGGAACTCACGTAGATACAGTGGTTATCATGAGTGAGTAGAGTGTAGCGTGCGTCGTGATGGATAGTTAGAGTATCTCCGGAGGTGGTGGTGGTGGATGCGGGTGTTTTTTGTATGGTTTCCCAGTCTCCACCGCCCGGGAGCATGGTGCCGCGGATACGTGGGCCTTCGAATCGTCCACCTGGAGGTGTTAGCTATTTTGTATGAAGAATGTTAAGGGGAGAGGAGGAATGGAAAGGGGAAGGGAGGTAAACTTTTGAGGGTGAAGATAATGCGATTACCACGGCCGCCATCGCCTATAGGACGGATATCTGCGATATCGCATTCAAGGTGGAAGAGGAATTGAAGGGAGGGGATGGGGAGAGTATGATTAACTTTCGACCCTATGGAGTATTGGATATTAGTCTGAGGTTTACGAGAGGTGTTTGAAAGTGGAAAGGGGTTATTTGAGAAAGAGGGGTGGATATACATTCAGAATTCGTGAGGGTAGAAATATG
Organism: Monilinia vaccinii-corymbosi; assembly: GCA_017357885.1. Lineage (NCBI taxonomy): Eukaryota > Fungi > Ascomycota > Leotiomycetes > Helotiales > Sclerotiniaceae > Monilinia > Monilinia vaccinii-corymbosi. The sequence goes on along the minus strand of CP063406.1, from coordinate 4,646,715 downwards.
AGGAGCTTTTTCAACCTCTCCAGCTCCTACTCTTATCTCGTTACCGGTTGACATTTCTTCTTTCTTCAATTCTTCCTTGGATATATTTCTTTCGCAAATCGTGAAGGGGTAAAGTATTTGTTTGATAGGTTTTTTTTTTCGAACACAGGAAGAAGAATTACTTATATATTCAACAAAATTGGAATAAAAAATGATGTAATACACTCACTAGCTCGTACATTATAATAGTTCATCTGGTGTACACATGATCTAAATCGCTTAAATACTTTCCTTCCCCTTTAAATAAGTTAAATTATGGGTAACTAGTATTATTCCCTTGTATCTAGTAGGGGAGTAGGCTTAGTTCCCGCATGTAATAATACGCTTAAAAGGGGGGCTACGGAGTAGAACTCTGGACCAAGTCTTGACCCTTGTAATAGCGTGGGATGGGGTGTTTGAGCTTGGTTCTAGCGTACGGGTACGCAATAACGTCATCATACTTGTCTGTTGTCCCCTGCTGCGTTGTCTACGTAAACCCACTCGTTTTTGAAACCGTACGCGTCCTCTGAGGAGAGAGAGGACTAACTAGTACTGTATATGATTTTGAAACGGAGGATACGGATACGGATACGTGCAGTGGAAGAGCTGTATCGTTTGTCGGCGCTGGGAGGTAGGTAGGTAGGTAGGTAGGTATGGTGAGGATAAAGCGCATGCATGCTAGTTAGTTATCGCATCTGGGCTTTCTTCTCGCAATTATTGCTTTTTGAAGAGTTAGCTTGTATGTATATGTATGTACTACTCTTGGTGACGGCACGCAAGAGATCCAGCTCTTCGGTTATGTTCGGAATCTACTTTTTGGGATAAGAGGAGCTCGTATTGAGAAAATGGGTATGTGTGTGGTGGTTGTAAGAGCGGGAGCTTTTTAAGGGTTTATTTGATACAAGTAGTTAGTTGAACGCAGAAGGAAATCAAAGGGTTGGGAACTAAATGACAAATAGATAGATGGTTAATTCCCCTTTTTGGGAAAAATTATAAGGACACTAGTAGATGTTAGTATATGTTTACAAAAGTATTATGTGTGTTGTTGTATGTGTGTGTATATATAAAAAAAGTCTTCATCTCTTTGTGGTTTATTAGTTGATTCCTTGCTGTATAACTTTGGCGAGGAGTACATAGTTAGTTGATCGTTCGAGGATAAGTATACTTGACTTGAAAGAAGCAAAGAAAATCAGGTCAACTTCTTCGTATTCAAAAATTGGGAAGTGGCGAAGGGGAACGAACGAATGATAGGTTGCCGTCGACAAAAAGAAAGTAAGTTGGAAAAGAAGTGCTCGAAAGGGGCTAAACCCTTAGCATTTGGCTTACGATAGTTTGATTAGATAGTTCTCAGCTAATCATAAGCTTCGTAGAGGGGATCCTTCTTCTGCTTCCATTTCCTCGTACATCTTTCAGATTTTCTCACAACCGACCATCTCTCGCGAACTTTCAGGGGTTGCATACGCGCCATGCTATGGATGATCTATTGCAGTGGCGGTTCTGCCGATAGCTCATATAGTGAAGGTTACTCTTGCCCGCACCAAAGCTGGCATGATATATAGATATATCAAAAAACAAACCGTACCGGCTCGGAACATGCTATTCCTCGCGGATCTCTAGGCAATAAATAGCGTAGAGGTCCAAAGACGCAGTCACGCCGTCACGCAGTATAAGACTCACCCCAAGGTTTTGATGCCAAGAGCCGTTTGGGAGAAATCCGGAGGGAGGTTGATATGTATCCGGCACTGAAGTATATAAGATATCGTGCCCTCTCCTCCCTCCTCCAATACACAGGTTCAAGTCCAGTCCACTAGTATCGATCAGCCTTAACCCCATACATCGATAAAGAACCCAATCCCAATCCCAAAGCTCTCCCCTAGCACAAGATAACCAAACGACTTCCCAATAATACCACCATCAAAACCACCAAAGTAACACCCAAGCCTCACCACCCACCTCCAAAATCCCAGCTCGATGAACCTGCGCATCCATCCATCCACATGTTCATTTCTTGTCTGAAAACTGACTCGGAAATGTGCCCGTACCAGTCAGTACCAGTACCAGTACCACCCACCAACTTCCCTTCCCTTCCCTTCCCGCCGGCGAAAAGCAAAAACTACCTGGAAGTTAAAAGTCTTGAGAGGAGAACGGTGTATATATATACATTATTTATGGGAGGGAAAGGAAGGGAAGAGCTGCAGTCAGGTATAGCAGCGAGGTACCAAGATAGATCGATAGATAGTGAAAAACTCCACTGCACTGCACTCCATACAACATGACATATATGACTCCAGGCCCGCTCATAGCCGCCGTCCACCCGCACCCAAACCAAGAGTTATTGACCATCCCATTCATTCACAGGAAATGAAAGCCAATCAAACACCTGATCAAGCGGAGCAGCTAGTCTGCACAAACATAAACATATATATATATATATATATATCAATCACATCATTGACAAACTACGGGTACATCATTCACTTGAGCTTCACTTCACTTCCTGCATCCTCGAGTCCTTCTCCCCATCAGCTCATCCATCAGCCTCCTTCAAAAGCCCCAAGCCCCAATCAAGGAGGAGAATAAGAAGAAATCACCTTGTCGTCCTCCCAATCACCACCCGATATTCTTCCCACGCACAACCTTCGCTTCCTGCCACCTTCAGTCTCCTCCTCTGAAAGATGAACGAAACGAAAAGGAACAAAGCCGAACCTTAGGGTGCGACATCGACATCGACATCGACCTCGACCTGAATAAATCAATCAAGTCAATTATAGACTGACTGCAGCCTGTGTGTCAAATTGTCATCAAAGGTTTTTGTTTCTTCAGGCTTGCTTGCTTGCTTGCTTGCTCCCGTCCTCTCTTCCTCTTTACTCTACCTCCAGATCTCATTCAACTTGGAATTCAATTCCGTGTTTGGATTCTGGGAATTGAAACGAGCCTTCTTTCTTGCTTACAAGTACCTACCTACCTATCTCATCTACCCATTCACCAAAGAAGAACAAGAAGAAGAAAAATCTCATAACCTTGCCTGCTACCTTCGCTTTATCAATCACCTAACCTCCCTTCTCAACCATCACCGACCATCCAAACAGGAGACAAACACCGAGAAAATGCAACCGACACCCATCCAGACCACAAGCAGCGCTGTCAAGCGCCCTCGAGAAGCCAGTGCGTCGAGCGGACGCAATCGTCCTGGAAGCAGAGCTCGGCTTGCGAGTCGACTCCGAATCGAGGATACGCCCACGGGGGCCGCTCGCCAGCACACGCTATCTTCTCCCAATGACTTTCCTCCGTTGACTTTTGGCCTGCTGGATGGTGATGTTTTTGATAGTCAGCCAAGAGCTGCGAGTGATGTAGGAGAAGGAGAAGGAGGAGGAGAAAGAGATGGAGAAGGGGGAACTGCAGTGACAGGAATTCTAGCTAGACCTGCAGATGTTGGTGCTGGCACCAGCATGGCAGTCGCAGGAGACGGAGGTAGCATGGGAATGGAACTGGGAATGGGAATGGGCCAGCCTCTTTTTCCACAGCTTAGCATGGTCCCACGATCATTCTCGGCCGGTTTTGCGACGTCGTTATTCGAGTTTATGGGGGGTCGACGAGGTGAGATCTCGCCAGATGGCCCACAGGTGTCTTCATACCTGGGACCGCCGCAATTCTCTCGTAGAGGGAATCTACTCCCACCTCGCCCTTCGACGGGTGGTGCTTCCACTTACAGCAGCACAGCAGCTCATCCTCCCACTTCCAAGCCGGCACCCAACCAATTCGCCATGACTGCCGCTGCAGGAACCTCCCTTACCCATCGCAGCGCCGAATATGAAGTGGGCAAAAACTTTGATCGCCTACGCACCCAGGGTGCTCATCTCGGCCTCACAACATCTCCTTACTTCCCCAAATGCAAAGAGGATCTGGTCAAACACCGAGAGGAAAGAAAGAATGAGGCAAAAGACGCCATGAGCAGGCGCATCAGAGAGAAGGAAGAACTTATGCGATTGAAGAGCATGGAGGGATGCGAGGGAGCGCTGGTGAGGATCAAGCCTGCATTTGGCGGAAAGGTGTTTCGCGACGGGTTGTCTGGCATGCTCGCCCGGAAAACCACCTGGGGTCACCCAAGTTTGGACGCCAAGCTGCCGGAGATGGTCGATTGGCCAAGCTTGACCGAGGTCAAGCATGCTGGATATAAGAAGGCGGGATTGCCGATTCCCAGGTACCTGGCCGAGGAAGGCATGGCAGGCGAATATTTTCAATATTTCGCAGGGGATCGATTCGGGGTTGCGAGAAGAGCTGCGAGGAGCGTCGTATTTGACGATGATGACATTGAGGAAATGGGAGATATGAAGAGTCTCTTGAAAGAGATTGACGCGTGATTGGTCCGCGGAGAGGAGTATGGTGGTGGTGTGTTTGTCTCAACATACCTCGCTGGGTGAGGAACATTGCATGGGTTTTGCAGCATAGCGTAGGCGTTGCGAAAAGAAAAAGGTACTGCGACAATGGAAAGGGTTACAGCGTGACCGCGAGCGGCATAGCAGTATAGCGGGCGTCTAAGCGATATAGCGAGTTGGCTTAGGAATAGCGGATTTGTTTGTTTGTCTTTCCTCTTCTTTCTTCTTTCTTCTTTGTTTGTCATTTCTTTTCTGCATTTCTTTCAAGGAAGGCAGAGGCAGCTCCAGCTTCGTGTATCTCCGATGAAAGGTATGGCTAAGGGTAAACTCTTTCAGTTCCTCCTCCCGCTAGCGGACGGATGCATACTACTTGTGGGCATAGATTGTGGTGGGGGGGGGCTCAGAATATGTGACCTGTAACAGACACGAAGGAGACAGGTCAAGTTAGCAAGCAGATAGGAAGAAAGGACAATGAGAAGATATCAAGTCATTCATCCCAGAGGAAAGGAGGTGAAGTTAGAAGAACCAATCGGAAGAAGAGAGGTTCCTCAAGTCTGCACTGCACGTGCAAGATCATCTAGCCCGGTAGCTCTGCTTAGTCATCAAAGAGACGTGCAGCTTCCAAGCATGCAAGCTCTTATCGATAGCAACAACACAGCCAATATTGATTCGATTAGACAACAAGACTCAAGTATCTGCTTTCTTCTTTTCCTTTCCTTTCCTTTCCTTTCCTATTCCTTTTCCCTTTCCCTTTCCCAACTGTGTGACAAGCCAAATACCTACCCCGACAACCATACCGCCGATATCAAACGCGTCCACCAATCTAGCAGATATGTATGGGTATGGCATTGCAGCTGCAGCTTCTCCGAGGCGAAAAGGAGAGATGTACTCTATGGGGAACGTACGTGGATGATTCTCTCTGAGCCCTTCCTCTCTGGATGATTCTCTTTGTCTGTTGATCCAACGATGTCGATCCATGGGATTGTCAGCTGGAATTTATCGGAATTGGAGAAGGGGGTTCCGTTCCCGATATTCAACATTGGCCCAAGCACAACCACCTCCTCCGTTCTCCTGGTTCTCCTTTCTCCCCTTATGCCTTAAAAAGGTATAAAACAAAGTAAGAGGATGGGATTCTATGAGATTAAACATATTAATATCATAATATATATTGATATATGAATATCATCGTCATAATATTCTTCTCTCATGTTTCTTATTGATTTTACATCATTCGGAAAATCTATTTCCTCGACCCCCTCCGACCTCACCCGTTCCTTACCCGTTTAAAACCAAAAGAGACCGTTGATCTTTCCCTTCCCTTTCCCTTTCCCTCTCTCTTCTTTGACAACTTGCTATTGGAAAATCTTCACTCTCTCTTCTTGACGCAATTGATCCATCTTTCCTCATCCTCTTCTTCAAACCCGCCGTTTCTCAGGAAAAATGACGCGATTCAAGACAAAGTCTAACGGCCTCGGTGTGCAGGTTGAGGATACTCAGATCTGTGTGGTCATGGTCGGTCTACCAGCAAGAGGAAAATCCCTCATTGCACAAAAGGGTATGTATCAGGGGTCAGTGGATTCAGCCATGTACAGATTTAATAATCTCTGCGTTTACAGCTCAACGTTATCTCAAGTGGCTATCCATTGATGCTCAAGTCTTCAATGTCGGTAGCTATCGTCGACACGCAGCCCCCAATCCCACGGCCGATTTCTTCGACACAGCCAATACCGAGGGCGAACGGACGCGCAGAGCCGCCGCGGAGGCTGCGGTTAATGATATGCTCGATTGGTTCAAGAATAAGGAAGGAATTGTCGCCATTCTGGATGCTACGAACAGCACAAAGGAGCGTCGAAGATGGATCAAAGATCGTTGTGATGCCGAGGGAATCGAGACCCTTTTCGTCGAATCGAAATGTGATGATGAAGAACTGATCATGTCAAATATTCTCGAAGTCAAGACGACCTCTCCAGACTATGCGGGTTCAGACCCGGAGAAAGCCGCCCAGGATTTTAGAAATAGGATCAAGAACTACGAGAAGGTCTATCAGACAATTGACGAGGATGAGAGCGACCTGACCTACCTAAAGATCATGAATGTGGGAAAGCAAGTCATTATCAATAGAATCCAGGATTATTTGCAGAGTCGCGTGGTTTACTACCTCATGAATTTACATATTAAGCCGAGATCTATTTGGCTGTCACGAGTAAGAAACAATTGGATACACGAAGTTTGCCTAGCTAACTCGATATAGCATGGAGAGTCTATGTACAACCTCGACGGAAAGATTGGTGGTGATGCCGAGTTATCCCCCCGTGGAGAGATGTATGCCAAGAAATTGCCCGAATTGGTTCGCGAATCAGTTGGAGTATGTATCTTTCGTATCGAGGTCGAATCGAATCCCATGACTGATTTATATAGGACAATCATCCTTTGACTGTCTGGACATCAACACTTCGTCGCACAATCGCCACGGCTCGTCACCTTCCTAAGGATTATAATCAGCTTCAATGGAAAGCCCTCGATGAACTCAACTCTGGTGTTTGTGATGGGCTTACATATCAAGATATCAAGGAGCAATATCCAGAAGATTTTGAAGCCCGTGACGAGGACAAATACAACTACCGATACCGCGGTGGAGAATCTTATCGTGATGTTGTTATTCGCCTAGAGCCCATCATCATGGAATTGGAGCGCTCTGAGGATATTTTGATCGTTACCCATCAAGCTGTTCTTCGGTAAGCTTCCTTCGTCTACATACTTTATATTATCATATGCTGACCATGTCTAGTTGCATCTACGCTTACTTTATGAAGAAGCCCCAGGATGAGTCACCATGGATGGCCGTACCTCTTCACACCCTCATCAAGCTTACCCCTCGTGCTTATGGTACTCAAGAGGTCCGTTATGATGCACAAATCCCTGCGGTCAGTACTTGGCGTGGGAAGGGCAGTGTTGCAAAACATGAGGATCCTGTTCCGGATACTACGAATACGGTTGGTAAGTAACCAATTCAAATCCTTCCGTCGCACATCCCGCTCACCCTTTCAATAGTGGTAGAGGCCAAGTAAATACTCGAGAACGGCATGCCATTATTTACTTTCAGTCATGCTTTCAATCTTTCAAACTGGCTGGTAATTTTCATCTAAACTGTGATTTTCGACTTGGGTTTGGATGCATAACATAGCATAGCATAGCGATTTGGCGTTCCTTGATTTCGACCTCCCTTTTGACCACTGTGTTACATTCAGAGATGTCTTACACATTGTTTCTATTAGATATGGACTCACACGGATGGGTGGTATCTTGAGCGTTGAGGATGGATTTCGATACATTAGTAGTAAAAACTTGGGCTCTTCTTGTATGACGCTTTTGCATGGATGGGGTGGATGCCGATTGGAGGATCGATGATATGCGAAATGGATGCAGGGTGACGTATGAATTAAGGGAGGGGGCTTTGAGTTTTTGAGAAGGGATACCAGCGAGAGGGGTTTGAGCGAGAGCAGAGGAAGAAAGATAAGTATGGCGAAGATTCACATACTAAGAACCAGCAGGCCTGTGATGAGAGAGCGGTGGTAAAAGCTCTAATGGAAGACAACAACATTACATAGTGGAAGCCGAAATAAATTCATGATGCTTCATCCACAATTTCATTGCAATCTCACATGACTGAAGATCAAGCCTCGGCACTAATCGGGCCGTCAACGCGGTTCGACTTAGCCGCCTGAAAGGGCTGAAACGACATGTTGCTCAGCACCTGCATATGCATCATCACAAGTTGAAGCTTCGTTCTTCGGTGTTACGCGCACTTGCATCATATATAAGATATTGCTTTATTGGGATTAGTTGGGACGAGGGTTCTTGACAAGTCTACTCGGTAAGTTTATGAAGTATATGATATATTCGTATATATGGTTGGTTGGTTTCGCGACCAGGTTTATCGAGTTATGTACGGTACGGAGAGGCTGGCATATTCGATTCGAATCCCTTCTTCTCTAGTTGTAGTTGGGTCTTGGAGTGGCGTGATAGAGACACACCCCCTCTGATACTATATATTATACTATACTATACTATACCCCCTTTTTCTAAGCGTGAATTAGATAAACTTTTTATAAACGAGAAGGATCTTTACCTAAACTGCATTTTTTCTTTCCTTTCAAATGTAATCTTAATTCATGGATGGGTTTATTTGTTCCTGGTTTGCTTACTTACTTATTCAGAGTGTTTTTGCTCTTTTGAAAGATGTATTACGTATATACTCGAGTACAGTGTATAAATAGAATGAATGAATGAATGAATGAATGAATAGTCTTAAGCGAGCGCTTAATCAACCAACCAGCCTTTTATATATGCATATATATACTCGAGTACATACATATATTCATCGATGCGCGCGCTTCCACATTCAATGATAATTGCTTTCTTTTGCTTCACCATTTATAAGCAAGCGCCTGGAATCCCATATCCCGAACGAGACGTATACGTATACGATATGATGATGATCTGGGCGCTTGGTTATATTGATCAAAGCTTGTTTTAATATTAATATTAATATTATGGGTTTCGTATTATTCATGATCAATCTGATTGATTACCTTGGTGGAAATTTGTTGGAGAAAATAATTACAAGCGATTTCATACCAGGTTTAGTTAGTTGATCGTGAAGAATCGGATCCCTCCCTCCACTCTAGTACTCCGTGCGAGGCACGGTATGTGTACGGATATGTATATGTATATATCTATAAGAAGTAGGGATTGGGAAGGATGGAATGGAGGAGCTGTATGTGAGATGAAGAGTTCTGTCCCTCGGTATATGTGTACTGTTAGGAAATATCGTATCATTCATTCATTTATCGTCATCGTTTCGTTATATGACATGTATATTTGAGTTTTTAAGTTTTCTCAAACCTCTTCCTTATTTATTTGCTTGTTGTTCATTAAATTTTGCGGTGCTCTCTTCTTTTTCCTCAGGCAATAATCGGTTCATCAAAGGGGGTTGAAATTAGCGTTGTTCTTGCCTTTTCGCTTGTCATTCGATTTCAAGGGGGGTCTTTATCATGTATTCGTATACTTCTTTACATACTCTCTCGCTGCTGGGCAGTCTGATCGCCTCGATAGATGCGTATCCTACGCCATCATATCTTGGTCCGAGTTCAGCAGATGGTAAATTTGCTCTTTCCCCACCTCCACTATATAAAAGCTAACACCTCCCAGCCCTCCCCCTCTCGCCACCCCGCCATCAACAACCCCACACTCTCTACACATCCACATCCACCAGCTTCCACCCTTCCCGCTCCGGTACCCTAACCGTCCACCCACCCAACCTCCACAGCCCCTCAAACAACTCTCCCCCCCTCTCCCTCCCCTTCTCCCTAACCTCCACGTGCCCGCACCTAATCCCCACCTGGTCACGCCTAACCTCCAACCTCCTAACCAACATCCTCCTCCTCTACCCCGCCGGCCCAACCTCATCTCCCTACTACACAATTTCCCCCCCCTCCTCATCCTCTCCACACACCACCTACTCCATCACCACAACCATCGCTCTCCCCACGCAATCCAAAAGCTCCGAATTCAGAAGCACCCTCCACCTAACCCTCACCCCCACAACCGCATCCAGAACAACCGACCGCATCCACAAACCAGAATGGCGCAGCCTAATCGCGCTCCTCCACGGCGCCAACGACGCGATCCTCAGGGCCGCAAGCCCGAGCACAGGATTCGGAAGATGGGAGATCGCAGGCGACCTCCCCGGCGCACGGAAGTCGTCGCGCGGTGGACGCCGGAGAGGAGAAGAGGAGGCGCGCGAAGCCCAGATGGAGCAGGCGACGTTCGGTCCCTCGGATGTCGTTTTCCCCTCCTCCTCCGCGTCGTCGTCGTCGTCGTCATCTCCATCTCCACGTGCACGCGGATCATCGAGGCGCCAAGGGAATAACCCCTCATCCTTCACCCCTTCAAGCGCAACATCGGCGCGTGAAGAGGACGCAGTTCTGTTTACCTGGAAAGCGACGTGGGTGTATTATGGTGTGGAGATTGATGGGGATGGAAACGAGGTATTGCGCGAATGCTCGCAGATGCCGTTGGGGGTGGAGATTGATTTTGGGGGGAGGGGTGAGAGTGAGATTGAGCGGCGGACTTACGGGGAGGGAGGGGAGGGGAAGGGGCATGGTGGAAAAGAAGGAGAGGATGAAGATGAAGATGAAGATGCAAGGTGGAAGATTGATTTATAGACGGGGGAATTCATGTACATGTCTAGGGATGATTTTGGCCGAGTTGGAGGCCTGTTTTTTTGATACCTGATGCGTTTGGAAAATGCACAAAGATCCGGAATGATGTGATGTACGAATAGGATGACTAGAAATCTGGCGGAAATTGGGATAGTGTGTTAAATAGGGATAAGTATCAACATCAACCTGTTACCATGGGATATAGCAATCTCTCAACGCATTGTGACAGATCACATTGTGATCTCATTCATATTCTTCGCTTCTTGGGGTTTTGCCCTTCGCTTCATGTGTGATGTGGAGAATGGTGGTTTGATGTTGAACAATGTATGGGATGATACTATCTTGAGGTAAGTCCGAATGAAGGAGCTTAGTGAAATGTGTGTTTGTGATATAGACAACGGGATCTTAGAGAGTATGGAAAAAGACGAACAAATATTTGGTATATGTGTAATGTATTTACATTCTCGTCCTCATCTTCCCGTTTCCAACACCGTACCCGCCCTCACTCCCCCCTTCCCAGCATCAATTCATCAAACCTCCTCCTAACCTCCGGCATAGCCCTCAAATGTGCCTCCAACTCTTCCTTCTCATCCTCCAACTTCAACCTCTTCTCCGCATCCAATCCGGTAAAGATGTATTTTCCCTGCCCATCAAATTGTAATATCTTACTGTGATATTTCCACAAGCTTCGACGATGACTTACCGTCATCAACGTAATATCTAAAGCTTTCGCATGTTCATACATGATTTTTTCCATCTCAAGGGTGACGCTACTGGTGCATTCATCTAAGATGGCATATTTGGGTCGATTGTAGAAGAGACGGGCCATGGCTACTCGCTGCTGAAGACCTGAAGATAAGACATCGCGCCATTCGGCTTCGGCATCCCAGCCGTTGGGAAAGGCTGTTACGAGATGATCGAGATCGAGGATTGAGAGGATGGCAAGGAGGTCAGAATCGGTTATGCCTTTGCTGCGCATAGTGCGGAGGGAATCGGGGTAGATGATTTGTTGACGGAGGGATCCGGCGCTAAGGTAGGGCCGCTGTGGGACGTAAAAGACTTGGGAAAGAGGTGGTTTGCGGACCGTACCTCCATACACGGGCCAGAGCCCACCGAGAATACGGAATAGAGATGATTTACCACATCCGTTTGGTCCAACCACGAGAACATGATCCCCGCGTTTCATGGAAAAGGATAATTTTCGGACGAGTATGCTTCCACCGGGAGTGATGATTGGTCTAGAATAGTTAGCAATTGTGGATATGATTGGAATAAAACATACACATCAACAAATTCAATGTCTTCACTCTCAATGACGGTACCTCTACCTCTCATTAATTCTAGTTGTTCGCCAGAATCATCATCAGATACCAAAGTTTTGTCAAATCTCCCAGCCTTTATTTCGTCCATGACCTCCAAGAGAGTCGCAACTCGCGAGGTATATCCAGCTAATTCGGTAACTTCTTTGTAGGAGAACATTACTCGGCCAAAGGCATCGGAACTAGATAGCAGTAGTCTTCGATTGGTTACGAAACTTTCCGTCCGATCGCCCATAGTTGCAGCAGTTGCCCCAGGTATTTTGAAGAAGACTGGAACACTGCAGAGAATAAGTCCTAGAGCTCCCCATACGTATTTGATGACGAAATCCTAGAGAAATTAGTATCTTTGCCGGAATAGAAAATCAACCTTCCATACCTCCATTACTCCATGTGTAAACCTTCGTCTTAGGATGTCTACTGGGCTATTAGTTCAATCTCAAGAACGAGCTCGGGATCCTCACAATTTACATGTTTTATGAGAGTAAAGTAACCCTTATCCAAAGTATCCTTTTCCGCTTCATGTCCGTTATACAATGCAACCTCTTCACTGTAGTCTATTAACCTCGAATGTTGAGATCGGAATTCTCCTTCTAATCTTGCTTCATCTGCCACATATTTGCCAAAAGGAGGGGTCAATGCTCGCATAACATTTGCTGAAAGTTGTACCAATAACGACATGAAAAGAAGGCCTTCGCCACCAACACTTTTGGAGAGAGAGTAGTTGTATATTGCCATATCTAATGCTGGTTTTGCGAGATTCCCGTATAATTCCGCCAAACTATTCGCGAATTTTGATACATCCACAGTTATTAATTGATCGGCGTTTTTTATTCGATCGTCGAGAGCGGAAAGGGAGTAAAATGTCATATTCGAGAGATACCCATCGTGAATGTAATTCGTCAATCGTGTTCGGTATTGGAGGGCAAGTTTGCATTGATGATAGGACAGCTAGAGGCATCATATATTAGTTTGATTGCAGCAGAGGGATCCGGATTGGCGGCACGAACCATAGAGTTTGTGAATGTTGCAGGAACCGCAATCAACATCCACCACACAATTCCCATCAAAAAGTCCCTCCCTTTCCCTCGTACAAGACTCGAAACCAAAGCACCATCCATGGCAGCAACTTTCAAACTGATCAAAGTTCTTATAACAAGGAAGATACTGTGACTGACAAGCAGTCGCATTTCCTTGCTCCTCCATCCCGGTATACATATTCTCAATAACCGAATCAGATTTTTGAAGAATTCCCTATTTAACTCAACCTTCTTGCTTTCCGTTCCTTGCGCGCCACTGCCTAAAGCCACCGGATTTCTTCGTCGCGATTCCGCATGTCGAATGGCGGCAGCTTTTTGTTCGGAGATGGCAGATCTTATGCGATTGAGAAGAGCGAAGAACAGAGTCAGATAAAGCGTCCGAGATATCTTTGTTCGATGTTTGAGGTACAAAGATGTAAGGTCTGAAATGATACTCTTGATTGTTCGATCGGGTGGTAGGAAATGGATTTTGGATTGTGCAGCCATTGTGATGAGATGTAAACAGACTCCGGGGATACTGTTGCGGGCAGCTCAGCGAGTCTGTAGATTTGAAGGCGTCATGAGGATATGCGATGAGTTGGCTGCTGGTCAAGAATCCAAATGATATCTCAAGTATAACTTCGTCGACGTCGTTCTGGTTGTTCACATTGTTGCACACGCTGATATGCTTGATTGGTTATCCTCGGCGCTGATCTTCACATGCCAACCCGCTTCCCGGAATGGAGAAGGAACGAAATCTGGGGTAGAGTAAAAGGGTAAGGTTGGAGTTAACCGAACACGTGATGAACTTGGACTTTATCTATATATGAGAAAGCAACAACCACGGCTTCCATCCAGAGAGTCGCTGCAAATGGGTTGAGGATCGATGGCAAATAAAACAGGGTGTTATAGATTACTTGGTGCTCTATAACGGGAAATCAAGGGGAATCCAGGGGAAAGACGTCTACATGTGGGGAAAAGCATCGGCGACGTAGATGCATCTCCACCATATAAAGATTATGATGTCCCCTTCATTGTCTTCCTGCTCTAGGTCTGAAAATTGATACCCGCTAGTGATAGCTCCCACACATACGTATTCTGAAGAAAAAGAAGAAGTATGCCGAAATTTTCAATAGAGAATGACCCGGAAAATTGGAATTAGTTGTACATAGATATACAATCTTGCCAACCATATCAAGTCTGCCTTGTATCGTTAATATAGATAACTTGAACGTAAGCTATTAATCTTAAATAATCCGTTTTTACCGTTATCTTGTTCTTTCAAACAATGAATAAACGTGAAATTTCTCTCCCATCCTACTTTTAACCATTAGATGACGTTATCTCGCATCCAATAACTCATTCTATCTCCCATAAAGTATGGTCAAGTTGTCTATCTCGCTTGACTCAGGCTAATTGTGACCGTTTGCCTTCACCAACACTAACTATTCTAGTTGGCGCGAAAATTCTTCCAAATCTTAAACGTAGTTGAGAAATTCTTGTTACATCATATATCAATTGTTTTTTTGACAGGGTCCACATTCCGATGTCATTCGTCCTTGCAATTCAAGAGATACTTAAACCAGGCAGTGTTCCTTGACTTTGACCGAATATTCATTATCTGCTTCTTGCTACAATTTCTCCATGATTGAAAGGAAATCACCAACAAAAACTTATGCGGCCTTTAAATATCAGATTCCAGTATCACTTTCTGGAGAACCTCCTGCAACACATGCAATACTTCCACCTCCTGAAATTGCTAAGCGAAAGATCGAAACTCAGGCATTGCAACTTGGCCTATGCACAAGAACAAAATTGTCAATCCAGGTTAATACAATGACATTCTTCAACTCCTGCACTGTATCCAAAGATTGCATGGCCTTACCTCGAGCTCTGGTTTCCTTTCATCGATCGAGGACGTATGATTATTTGCTCACCATCATTAAACTTATAGGGCTATCGACTTTTCAACCCGATATATCTTCTCAGAAACCTCTCTTTATAGCAGGTATAGTTGAACAATGATCCCGCGTCCCCGAAGACGACGACGTCTTGCGGGTTCTGCGCTCACTACTCGCGGGCCGTTTATCTCAAATACGGTGACGGTGTTCACCCCGTTTGAAAGACTTCCCAAAGAGATCAAGATCATAATTTACAAAGAGGCTCTGTCTGCAATTGGCCCTCGCATCATCACCATAGGCGTCAAGGAATATGAGGTACTTCAAGCCGATCTTGACCCTGACTTCAATCTGCTTGTGAAGTAAGAAACTTGAGCAATTAATTTTAATGGCTATACATAGCATGCATAGAAAAGTTCTAACCGGGGAGTCGTTCTAGTAAAATCTATGAAGAACCCGATCTCCGGACCGACGATGCCATCTTCACATTTGAAAGACCTCGCGTCATCCAAACTATTCCAGCGTTGCTACATACTAGCAAAATGGCAAGGGACCTAGCCTTGAGACGTTATCGTTTTGCCTACTCGAATCAATGCGAAGATAAATCCATTTGTATAGATTTTAATAAAGACACTCTTCATTTCACAACCTCTTCGGCGTGGGAACTTTTCACTCGGCAGTTAGGGGTCACGCGGACGGCGTTCGTCCGGCGCACAGTGGCGCGCATTCACAAGGATAGCTGTAGCCAACTCACCGATAGATACAATTATATTTTTAGAGTCCTCTTGAGACAAGAAACTCCCGAGGTTCCCCGTGAGATCTCTTGCATCGACGATATGGCGGAGAATTTAAGGATTTTGGCTGTCTGTGCCGCGGCACTTAACACTCTAACCCAAAGCCAGCTTCCATTAGAGAGGTTTTGGAAACTCAATATGTTATGCATCAAACACCACGACTTGGATTTACATCATATGAAGACTGCTTTTCCAAGACCAACAGAACCAGAGAGTGCTCTTGACCCTACCGAAGTCAGCTTAATTCAGGAGTGGAGAAAGAGAAGCTCGGGTGTTCAGGACGATGCAGAGTGGCGTTCCAGAAAACAGGACTTCAACCACATAGATATCACGTTACCAAGCATTAGATTCCTTGGAAACGACGCGATGATGATGAGGGAAAGTCTCGGCCGAGGATTTGATATGGATTTTCAAGGTCAGACTCTTCCCCCGATCCGCTACCACGCCCTTCTTAATAGATCCTAAGATCTTTCTTCTCATCCGCGTTATCATACGTCTGGACTCCGTCCTGTTTGCGAAATACGAGGGAACCACAGACGGGACGCTTCGTTTTGGGTTTGTATTTGAGCAAAGGTCGCTGCCAAATGGAGTTTTCCAATCAGGATAAAATAGGATAGCTAAATATCTTTAGGTGGATTTGACAACAGAGGCATTGCAAAGTTCGATTTTCGAAACAATATAAAACAATGAATGACCTACCTGGTATATATACACTCGACTATAAGACGGGAGATCATACTCGGCGCTGTATCCTTTGGAATGGATGTCACCGTGACCACTGTGAAATCCGGCCAAGAAATGCTCGAAACCGAAGGAATTGAAGACCTCCCGCGTTGATACCGCCGGACAGTATCCATCCGTACACCATGGAAGATCTAAAGAGCTTCTTTGAGAAGTACACGCTACGCTTCAAGAGTTTTCGATGGTACGAAAAGATTGGCCATCAAATTGGCCATGGGAGCGGTGAGCTCGATTGTTATGCTATGAAAAAGTTGCTTGATACAAGACTCAAGCGCCATGATATTGAACAGGTATGGCCTCAATGAGGGTGCAATGTGTGGATGATGTTGAAGAGTTAACTAATTGATTGAAGTTAAATATCTTGTACTGCCGCCAATCCGACCCAGAAACAACCCCATCGAAAGAAAAATATGTAGCTCTCGAATATCTCCAGGATCTTGAGAATTCTGTGGCGCGCTCCACTAGGTATTTCCCGGAGAGAAGCTAGCTTGAGATGGGTGTATTATCATCTGAGACTGGAGTACGAGGATGCTATTATATTGATTGTTGGTAAGGCTACTCATATAAGGGAAGCTTTGAAGAGTATCTCTGCTGGACCGTCCCCTAGTGAGATTGTGGAGAGGGTGAGGAGATCGGGGATTATTTGGCTGAGAGGATAGAAGTGGAAGATTGTAGACTGTGCTTTAATGGAAAGTTAGCACAGTAAGGGTTGTGAATGGGCTTTTAAATGACTTTTAGGTGAACGTCAGCTTGTGCATCATAACATATTTGCTCCTCGCCTTAAACTTCGGGGCTGAGTAGTTATTCATTAATGAAAGAAGGTACGAGGTGCAACTACAGAATTCTTGCCTTGAAGGCGGATCGATGAAAATGCTTTCATTCCAGCCACTCGATTTATCTTTTCCAACAAGAGATTTTGAGCAGAACAGCAAGCGATTCTTATCTGGAACATGTACTTTTGTTGGAGACAGGAATATATTGAGGTCTAACCCAGCATGAGGGCTATTAACTGTATTTGTAATATCTAGTGACTATAACTCCGTGCTAAGAACATCGGTTGTAAATTGTCAACCTGATGCCCTTTCTCCTCGCCAGCGAGTAACATCATGACGGATACCTTCTCAGTGTTCCTATTTCAAACTTATCACCGTATTGCCCACTAAAGTTTAAATCGCCGAAAAGTCGTGCCCTGTGCCCATACTGTACTAGCAGTATTATTCATTACCTATACTGTACCAGCAGCATTATAGCAACACACAAGACTTCCCGTCCCAATACATGCGCGTGCCCCAACAGAAGAAATGTGTGAGATCTTTCCAGAACTTTGGGTCCCGACGGGCTAGAGCATGGCACATTAGTATCAGGTGTATGTAATCTAAGGGGCAACTATACAAACCTAAATTTGGAGGATGTAGCTGATCATCCGGATTTGCGGATGGATTATGTGAATCAACGTCTGTTGAATCACCTTTCTTTCCACTTACTCCCCTGATGATTTCCTCGAACTTCTTAACCAGAACTCCAGCCACGTGGTAGGAGTTTCTATCTTCGATATCAGGACCAGTAATGTAAACATCTCTAGGATGTGCCCTTCTCCTTGTATGATTTTTCTTAGGGGCGGGGTTCCAACTTGATTTCGTACTCAGGCCACCATTCGGGCCAACCGAGGCTTGCACATGACTTGTCATGATTCCGATACCGACGAAAGCTGGCGTGTAGCCACCAAGTGTCGAGATGGTAGCTAAGAAGGCAAGATTTTGGATGCTAGGAACAAGGAGAGAGGATATGGATGTGGTGATGGAGGGTTGTTTAATATCGGTGGATGTGAGGGTGTCGACTGTATCGCGTAACTCTAATGTAATTGGCCTGTCAACATGGGAAGAGTATTTGTTGGATGTCTTGACTGCTCCTTTGGATCCCATAAGGGTGTGCGTATCGGATAGGCTTATGCCCATCAGAAGGGTCAATAAGAGTGAAGAATAGAGTGAGAGGATGGATTTCATATTGAAAAGAGTTTGGTACTGTTGCGTTGTGAGATGTATTGATTGTTTTTGGATGTTTGTTGGATGTTTGAGTTGAAGGGTGCAAGTAAGGAAAGAATGGAAAGAGAGGCCTCTTAAGTAGCTAAGCTCAATGAACATGCGTCTCGTAGAAAAATATGATTCAGATATCATAGGTTCTTTCAGATTCTGAGTCAAATGTCAGCTGACATGTTGCTTCCAGCAATACCTGAATCACAATCCAAATGTCCTTCGAATTTTGACTAACCCACATCACGACCTTAGCGCGGGAATAAGTGTCACAAGATATCTCTCCCGTTGTTGAATGCACCATGATCCACTTGGGGTGAGGATGGGCCAAACAATGTTGTCATCTCCATCTTCAATCATTCCGGACCAATTCCACGGCTCAGGATGCGACAATAAAAAGTGGTCTTCAAATTCACTGGTGGCAAGTTGAAAGACTTCATGGACACAATCTTCTCCTCTTCGTATATCCTTCCTGATGCATCATCACTGCAAGAGCTCGGCGAAGGATATGATCAACTCAGATTGATTCTCTGCCAGTGGCTGTGTACCGTTTCGAAACTCAAGCAATTTTTGGGCAAACTTCGACAGCGGCATAGACTGTCGAAAGCATGAGGGGAATTGGGAAGAGCGTATTCTGTCAATGACTTCTCGTTTAGTCACCATTATAGACCAGGCGACGTTTTTTCGATCACGCCCCAGCTTTCCCATTGAATGAATTCATGATTGAAATTCAATTGGTACCACTAACCATTGCTCCCACTGGCTCTGGTCTTGTCGAGAACAAGATTTTCCACTTTACAATTTCGACAATTTCCAATTCGTCCCCAGCGTTGGACTCGACACCTTGCATCGAAACATCACAATTTGCTTGAGATTCTGAACTGGCATCCTTCTTCCTAATGACAGCAAAAGCTCTTGGGAGCTTCTTGACCTCTCCTGTAAGTCTTTGATGCTTGCCTACGTAGAGATAAACGCGCTTCATCCACTTGGTATTATCCGGATTTCCTGGATCATATTCGGGGAAGATAAGGCGGCCAATTGGAGTTTGGAGGCTTTGCACTGAAGAGTCTGGAATACCAGATACTCCATCTTCCTCAAGGTCCGGTTCGGGAAGATTGATAGTTCCTTGGAGCTCTAACAGGGCCAATCCAGATGGTGTTTGAAGAAGCTTCGGTAGAGGATTGTTTAACGTTGTGACTGGGCTATTGACGCTCGTGTGAAGTGGAATCATGACTATCATTTCCGAACTGAAGATCTTTATATATTGAGTCTCCAAAACAGTTCACAACATGCACAGCGTGAAGTGATTGACTAATTTTTGAGTGTTGATGGAATTGTTGATATTGTATGGAGGTATGGCAGAATGTTTGACCGGATCCGAACTTGATCAATCACATGATCTCGGTTGTAAATCCACATTCAACTTTTCGCGCTAACGATGCTAGCGTGCCGCACCGAGAATTTCCAACTTTGCCAAAAATCTTTGGACTCCATTCCTCTCTCAGCGACAAATTATCGACGACAACCTCGAGACCACCACTTGACCACTTTCCACCGTCAAGATGAAGTTGGTATGTACCATGTTGCGCTGGCATTGATTGATTGAGTATCTGCTAACTTATGTTGATTGATAGAACATTTCATTCGTACGTATCATCAAATACCAAACGACCAAAGAACATAACTGACAAATATCCTATAGCCTGCCAATGGCAGCCAAAAGCTCATCGATATCGAAGACGAGCGCAAGCTCCGTGTCTTCATGGACAAGAGGTATACTTTTTTTGCGCAAAACCGAATACAACAACACAATCTAATATTTTATCGACAGAATGGGAGCCGAGGTTCCAGGAGACTCTGTCGGAGACGAGTTCAAGGGATACATCTTCAAGATTACCGGTGGTAACGACAAGCAAGGTTTCCCAATGAAGCAAGGTGTTATGCACCCAACCCGTGTCCGCCTTCTCCTTTCCGATGGTCACTCATGCTACCGTCCACGCCGAACTGGTGAGCGCAAGCGTAAATCCGTCCGTGGATGCATCGTCGCTATGGATTTGTCCGTTCTCGCTTTGAGCATTGTCAAGCAAGGAGAGAACGACATTCCAGGTGTCACCGACGTCGTCCACCCCAAGAGATTGGGCCCCAAGCGTGCCACCAAGATTAGAAAGTTCTTTGGGCTCACCAAGGAGGATGATGTACGTTTTCCCTACATCATTCTATCGCCTATCTCTCTCAACCGCTTCGTGCTGGTGCTTGAGGATAGAGTGTGAGAAGTAAAACCAAAGGGAAATGCTGATAAATTTGGGTTAGGTCCGTAAATTCGTTATCCGTCGTGAGGTTCAACCAAAGGGTGAGGGCAAGAAGGTCTACACCAAGGCACCAAAGATCCAACGTTTGGTTACTCCTCAACGTCTCCAACACAAGCGTCATAGACTCGCACTCAAGCGTCGTAACTCTGAGCGTACCAAGGAAGCTGCCGTATGTTAATCTGCCAACATTTTCCTACATTATGCAAACTAATTTCTTCTTTTTACAGAACGAGTACGCCGCTATCCTCGCCAAGCGTGTCGCTGAGGCCAAGCACGCCAAGGTTGATGCCCGCAAGCGCAGAGCTTCTTCTATGCACAAGTAGAGGGTACTAAGTTGGGTAAAATGGTAGTCTTTATGGATGATTGGCGTGTGGAATGAATTCTCAGCCTGGTTCACGAGTGTATCAAAAAAAGCATTATACCAGGATGCTAGATACCAATTCAAAATGGACTGCATATTACTACTTAGGAAGGCGTTTCTGGAATCCAATGATGTGCTATTAATATGCTCTAATGTCCCGTACGTAGAACAATGCAGCTGGTGGCCCCTTGTTGAAAACTTCGCTTTTCTTGATATTCCTTTTCCTATCTTACCCCTACCACAATCTTTTCTAGTGTACGCCATTTCCACATACTGCAGTATACCTTTGCTTTCACCTCCTCCCTTTTGTGTCTTGACAAGAACGTAAAGAGCACATACAATCCAGCAGCCTAGGTAGCTTATATAGCATTCCCCATTGTGTTGTCATTTCCTTGCGCACCTATCTATGAGTTTGTGAAGGCCCATATATAAAGTAGCCATCTCATTCCAAGTTTCTCTCCATGTGGTTGGATGTCTAATGACAAACTTATTGCTATTGTAATTCTTGCGCTCCGCCAAAGCTATTCACAGTTTCAGCAAGTCTAATTTAATATCCATCAAGCCCAAAACTTGATCTAGGAAGTGTGTATGCGGCTCCCCCCTACTGGCCCGGCTCTCTCCCCCCATAAAAAATCTCGCCCCTTCTTAGAGTCTAATCCATAGGAGCATGCGTAAACAAAAAGCTTACACTCTCCCCATTATGCGTCCTCCTAATGGCTTCAGCCAATGTCGCACTAATATCCATGACCCTCAATCTCCCACACTGTTCCTCCTTTCCTCTCAGCGGTACCGTATTTGTAACCACTACTCTGCTCAGCTTACTCTTGTTCAACGTTTCGATTGCAGCTCCGCTGAGGATACCGTGAGTAACGATCGCGACGACTTCTTTGGCGCCGTGTTCCATGACGGTTTCGGCGGCTTTGACGAGTGTTCCGCAGGTATCGGCCATGTCATCTACGAGAATGGCGATTTTATCGACGACGTCTCCGACGAGGACCATGCGGGATACTTCGTTGGGGCGGGCGCGCTCTTTGTGAATGAGAGCGAAACCGAGATCGAGACGGTCGGCTATGGAAGTTGCTCTTGACGTGGTGTTAATTATTGTTAATTCACTGCGAAAGACCCGTTCTCCTCATTCTTATACAGCGGCTCGCAGATCTACTGGTATACCGTCGGATGATTTAACGAGAGAAAAAAATAGCTCACCTCTTAGCACCCCCGGCATCCGGACTAACCACCACACACTTGCTCACCTCCAAATTCTCTCTAATCCACCTCAAGGTACTGGGCTCCGCATACAAATTATCGACTGGAACATTGAAAAATCCCTGAATTTGGCTGGCATGTAAATCCATGGTGATAACATGGTTACAACCAGCTGTTTGCAACATGTTGGCAATAAGTTTCGCGGAGATCGGTGCGCGGGATTTATCTTTCTTATCTTGACGTGCGTAAGGGAAGTTGGGGATGACGGCTGTGATGCGGCGTGCGGAGGCGGTTTTGCAGGCATTGATCATGATGAGGAGCTCCATGAGCCCATCGTTGATGTCGCCGGGTGCGGTGGATTGGAGAATAAATACTAGGTTCAGAGATGTTTAGAAATTTGATTCATAGGTTGTAAATTGGATGGGGAATGAGGAGAACTACCATCTTCATCCCTGACACTCTCTCCTACTGTAACGCTGGTTTCCTGATTTGAATAGTTCAAGCTCATGGTCTTTGCAAGTTCAATACCCAATCTGCAGAATGAATCTCGTTAGCAGATATTCTACCATGTCCAACCACAACCTGAGCACTCCAACAACTCATCTGCAGCCCAAATCCTCAAAGCACCAAGTGCAAATCCAAGCACCCATCATCCCACATCTTCAGAACAACCAAATCCCATCCCATCCACAGTCCCCGAGAAAAGAAACAGAGACCCACTTATCAGCAACCAACTTCGCCAACTGCGGATGGCTGTTGCCCGTAAGCAACTTGATTGAATTTGTCGCCATTTTAAAGTCCTCTACTCAATATGACCGTCCACGGTCGTTTCGTTTCGTTTCGTTCCCCGCCGTTTTCTTTCGAACCCTTCGTTGCTCGTCCGTAGGAATGAGGTATGAGGTATGAGGGATAAAGTTCGATCGTGAGTGAGGGGTGAGGTCACACTAATCCTTAAAGATGATAGCTCCAAAGCAACCAAGTTTCCCTCACCACCTGTCCCTCAATCTAGCTCGTTGTATTCACGTACAGTATAAGCGACCTTATCCGCTCACTCCTCTACCAATTTGCACGCTTCCAACGTATGCAGATAGATGATGTACAGTACGGTACAGATACTCTCAGACTTGTGAGGCTGAAATGAAAAGAGAAGCCAGCGAGAGAGAGAGAGAGAGAGAGAGAGATCAGAGAGAGAATGAACCCTTCTGACGAAAAGAAGAAGAGGAGGAAGGCAAGAATTGAGAAATAATTTTTGCGGGGTTTCGACAAAAAAGGCCTTGGTGGGGTAGAGTACATAGGTCACGTTACTTGTATTCATCTCATCCTCACTGTCGTCACACACATATATATATACCTTCATCATCATCAAGACTCATAATACATTGTGAAATCATAGATTTTCTCATAATTCTGGAAGCTAAGTAAAAGCTATCATCTATTTTATATCCATTTTTTGACCTCCTTTTGGAGAATTTGGTTCTCTGATGGTTCAACTATCTAATCCTCCCTTCCTAAGAATTCATCTGGTAAACGACCTGCACTTCGTCACTAGAAATCCTTCCCGGAAACTCAAACCAAACATTGCCATCCATCACCTTATTTATCTACCTAATATTGTTTAATTTTCATAACCTCCAACCCACTCGAAAGCAAATCCATCCTCCCTGATACCACCACCACCACTTTGGTTGTTGGAACATCACCATGCCCCATACATATCATCGAAAAGAGAAAGCTCGACGCCATCAAATGCTGATCAAAAACCTGACATGCATGTATCGTGATGAAAAGGAAAAGTAAATGTTTGACCTTTAAAGTGCTCTTTATGCAAAACCGAAATATTCACTGCCGGCTGTGATGGCCGTGAGAACCTGAGCACGAAGGGTTTCATAACTTTCGTATTCTGGAAGGTCGAGTTCTAGAAATTTCGTTAGCATGAGAGCACTCGTGAGAATTAGATTGTACGACTTACGATTAAAGCATGTATGGGAAGACGGGAGTCTTTCCTTGTTGCCATAATCGCGGTGGATATTGAATCGACTAAAGCCATTCATACCCTCGAGCTCCTTGAAGCCATTGAGAGGTACCTTGCTAGTTCCCGTGACGAATTGCAACAACTTGGCCCGCTCTTCTTTGTCGTATGAGCGAACAGCACGCCAGAACCATTGGATCTGTGGAGAAGACGCCGAGTAATTGTGGTATTCTGTGTTACTCTTCCAGTCATCAACATCAATTTCGGGTAGTCCCGAAATTAGCAATTCCAGCTCTTGCTCATTGAAAATTGAAACCAGTTCAGCAGGAATAATATCATGGAAGCCCCTCAAGAACTCATCGAGCTGTGCTTTGACAGATCCTGTAAGTTTCCATTCGACCATCAATCTCACATACTCGTGCTTGTTCTCCTCCGTAACAGCAACATTGCGTCCATCGTCAATAAAGTCAATGGTCTCGACAACACCAAACTTGTCATTATCCACGGAGAAGGTTTCGGTAATGATGTCCGTAATATCATTTTCGAGCATCCATATGAGAGACTTGTAATAGTCTGGGTCTAAAGATTCCATATCTTTGACGGAAACCGACTTGCCTAAGATGCGCTTGTAAACTGCTCTGCTGAAATGGCAATCGAGAACACGACCTTCATAAAGTGCCTTTCCGATGATACGACCGATGAACTTGAAGAACATGAGATGCTCCTCGTTGATACTACTCAATTGATTGGGATGGAAAGTAGTACGATCAGAAGACACGGGAATGAACAAGGCGTAGCCAGGATCGAACATTTGTCTAGAGAGAACTTGGAACCATTCTCGAGTGACCCCTCCTGCATCTACACCCTCTTCCCCGTGGAAACGGATGCTTAGCTTACCATACTTCATCTGATCCGGAGTCTGAAAGTAGAGGGACTTGAAAGAGTCGTGGAATACTTGCTCCCGACGGACAGATAATTGTAGAGGAGGAACGGCTCGAGATCCTTGGCTTCGACTGTGGATGCTGCGACTGAAATAGTTGCGCTTGTTGTCGAATTCAAGAACCTTGGGATTCTTCACCAGGAGGGAGAATGTACCAGACATAAGTTTGGGAGTATGTCGGACAAGATCGTTGAGAATCTTTCGATGCTCTTCAGTGAACGTGAAGAACAAGTTCTCCATGCGAGATTCTGGGACAGGACTAGCGAGAACCAATTCCTTGTTCTTCGAGGGTCGAGTGAGTGGCGTGTCCTTCAGGGTGGTGTTCTTACAAACGACCATTAGAGATTCAATCAAAGGTAAAAGAATAGTGGCGACACTAAGCATGTGGTCTTGCTGCCTAATTGTACTGAGACAAGCGCTCAACTTCTCCCACATCGGACCAAAAGTAGAATTCTCATAGAGACTGGACAAAAGATCTTGCTTCTCAACCATCTCAGAAGAGGCCTCAGCTTCACTTGCTGCATCATCCTTCTTTTCACGCTTAGGATCGAACAGATGATCCAGAGCAGTGAGAACACGTAGAAGCTTGTGTTGGTCGGACGCCGGTGGCGAAAACTTTGCCAATGCGACGCCTTGAATCTCCGTTCCAGTTCTGGCCTTTTGAATCTGAGGAAGAAGGTCTCGAAGGTCTACCAGGATAACTTCTCCCAATGCTCGGGCCTTGGCAATAAGTTCTTTCCCGAAAATAGCTTTCGCACCAGGAATGGTAGAGAGGTTCTTAATGGTTGATATTGTCTCTCGGAAAGTCTTAGAGTTGCACTCACAGCAGAAAATATTCGTCACCAATCGCAGATTGTGTTCTGGTACAACGGGGGGGGTGAAAACATGCACCTTCTTCTCTTGCTTAAAAGCATCTTCTGGTTTGGCAGAATTGGCATCTGAGGGGGCTGAAGTCTCGCCACCAACATTTGCGGGAAGTACACGTGTTGAGAGTGATGGGGTAGACATTGAGCCAGTGGATGGATTGACAGAGGAAGCATTTGTTTCTGGCAACGCTGGCGGTTGTTCGCTAGGCTCACTTGCACCTGCGGGAAGAGTTTCAGTATTGGGTGCGTCGGTATGAGCAGTGGTTTCAGCAATTTCACTCGCAGTTGCAGCCGCCTTGGCTTTTTCCGCTTCTTCGGTGGCTTCCTTTTGCTTTCGCTCGAGCGCTATCAGTGGACTAGTGACAATGTTGAGCAAGAGGGAAAGTTGTTCCATAACAGTCGCGCTCTCCATGATGAGGTCGCGATCAAGAAGGCTGAGCAAAGAGTTGAGTGCATATCTTGGGGCTTTACCATCCTTTCCCTTTCCTTTGCGACTGAGACTACGCTTGAGTCCGCCAGATGGTTCGTGCTCGGTTAGGAAGAAAGATGCGACATGCAAGTTGGTCTGCGCAAGATACACCAAGGCTGTCAAACATTGTTGAACTACCATAAGTGGCGATGCCTCTGAATTTGTCTGCGTAAGAGTACCATGACCCGTAGCTGTTCTT
This sequence comes from Monilinia vaccinii-corymbosi, assembly GCA_017357885.1. Lineage (NCBI taxonomy): Eukaryota > Fungi > Ascomycota > Leotiomycetes > Helotiales > Sclerotiniaceae > Monilinia > Monilinia vaccinii-corymbosi. The sequence goes on along the minus strand of CP063406.1, from coordinate 4,619,980 downwards.
CTAAGTTGTGTTGGAGTCTTTGGATCCTTTTCCCTCGGTTGCTTGGCTCTTACTGACAAAGCCGAAAAGCTTCGCTCAATTGCGTTCATGTCGGCACTGCCATCTTGAAGAATGTGAAGAAGGGTGCTGATAAGCTCGGCACGGTTGTGCTTGTTCAATGCAACATTATGCAAGACTGAGTTGAGTGTGGTTCTGAAATTGCTATGTTGGAAGATAAACATCAAACGAAGAAGTGTTGCCACACCTTGTTTGTCCAGCATCTGAACAATCGGGCGACGAGTTCTGGGCTGTTGAGGAGCACCCCGAGTTTCTTCGCCAGGAGCAACACGGCGAACAACGCCCGCAGGTGCTCTTCCAGGATGATCCGGCTGGCCTCTGCGTAATTGACGTGCTTGGGCAGCGAGATCGGGGGGCAAAGATGCCATGAAATCTTCATCGCCATCCATCAATACTTCTTGTCTGAGAGCTGGTGAGAAAGTGGCAAGAATACTTGGAAGATCCATCTCTCCATTTGGTGGGGCGCCGCCTGCAGCCGCAGCTGCATCTCTTCGTTCATTACGTTCACGGCGGCGACGTTCTTGTGCTTCTTGTTGCATGATCTCCTCTCTGATATCATCTGGAAGTGCATCGAGGAAGTCTTGGTCAATGTCAGCTGGTTGTGAACCTGTGGCAGTAGCTTGCTGTCGGCGTTCAGCAACGGCAGCCATGATGACTTCCTCACGAATTTCGTCTGGAAGCTCCGCAAGGAATTCTGCATCAATACCCAGATCCGTGATATCAAATGGGTTTCCACGAATCACAGTCATAACTCTAGGGCGATCAGCAACTGGGACCTCCGCTTCCTGTGCTACCACATTGGCAGCTGCTTCTGGCACTTCGCTTTCAACACCCTCCATGGCATCAGTCGCGTTTGCATCATTAGCCTCAACAGACGCCTCGGTTTGATCATCAATCTCGTTACTTCGAGCAGCCGCGATCTCAGCCGCAGCTCTTTCAGCAGCCTCTCTCTCCTCAGCCTCTCTCTTTTCTCTGGCGGCCTTCTCCTCCGCTTCCTTAGCTTCCCTGGCCAATTTTTCTGCCTCGAGTCGTTTTTGTTTTTCCTCTTCCAGTACTCGGATTCGCTCCATTTCTGCTGCCTTAATAACTTTGTCGGCTTCAATGGCAGGAGGTACGAGCACTGCCATGATTTCGGCTTTCAGCTCCTGGGCCGTCTCAACACTGCTTGGTCCAAAGAGCATTTTGGCCTCTTCTGACCATCTTGCAGCTGTACACTGAGTGGAGAAAGACGTAGCACTTCCAGGCTCGCTTGCATCGCGGTGATTGTCGGAACGAGGACGACGCGTACCAAACATTGCTTCAAGTTCTCTAGGTAGCTGACCAGGACCAGCGGTAATATGGAACTGCAAAGCTTGTCCATTACGGGCGATTGATCCTGGGATACGTAAGGATCTGATCATATCAAGGATTTGTTCAGGGCTATCACCAAAGGCACGACCGCTAAGAACACTGCTCATGTCTATCAAGCTTCCGCCTGGTCCTGGTGTTTGAATCCAGCTGCCAATCTGAGGTCCTCGATAGCCAGATCGGCTTGAACCACCTGGGCCATTACGTTGAAGCAGGGGATTTGTGCCATCATCCGTGGAATGTGGGGGTGGGGCGCCGGATCTATGGGTTCTATAACGGAAATCTGGAACTACATCTCTATCAGTTCTGTTCTGTCTGGGTTGGCCACTTAAAATTCCCGCCATCTCCATCAAAGACTCGAGCTCTTGGGTATGTCTTTCTGGGGCTCTGCGCACAGCTTCTAATTCTGAGAGTTGAGACCTACCACCAAGTGGATCGCGCGAACCTCCAGGAAGGAATGGAAAGGGACTGGTGAATGTAGGACGGTGTCGGCCTTGGTTTCCGCGGTGGCTGATGACCATTGAAGGCTCAACTTCTCCTTCCCAACCAAAGATAGGACCGGGACCGTCCGCTTGATTTATTAGTCGGACCGCAGAGGTTGGCCTGATATTAGACTGACCTGGGTATGCATGATCAAAGAGCATCTCTTCGTCCATATCATCCTCGTCTTCTTCTTCGTCTTCTGTAATCAAAGTTAGCAGATGAGCTCAATCCCAGACAAAGAAAGTATCCGCCATACCTTCTTCAATCTCTTCCATGTATTCACCCAACGGTTCTTCGTCATCTTCAGGATCACCCATACCTTCTTCTTCCAAACGTTGAAGCATTTCGACTGCGTCCTCCTCATCACCAGCGCCGCCGGCAAGAACGCGAACAAGGTTGCCAATAGGACCCATGTCACCCAAAGAATGAGCATGAACGTGTGCTGCTTCGTTGGCTTCTCCTGCTCCCACCACATAACCTTCCTCAAAATCCTCCTCGTCATCTTCCTGCATATCATCATCATTGTCGCTTTCCCAATCATCGGCACCGTCGTCCTCGTCTTCGGCAAGCTGCTGGACATTTCCAGCCTCATCGATAATTTCGATACGAGCATCATCATCCTCCATACCATCAGAGCCACCATGCTCATCATCGTCTTCATCATCTTCGCTATCGTCGTCATCTTCGCTATCGTCGTCGTCGTCGTCGCCGTCATCATCCTCATCACCATCATCATCTTCCATGATGACTTCGACGTCGACACCATGATCGCCAGAAAGACCTTCGATAGGACCCATGTCATCATCCTCATCTTCGTCACTGACATTCTCCTCATTATCTTGCTCCATTTCCTCTTCGTATTCCATACCATCATCGTATTCACCCTCGTACATATCCTCGTCATCTTCTATCTGCGTTAGCTGCTATACATTAGAAATGGTAGTGGGCACAACTTACCACCTTCGGAATCAGATGATGTATCATTCTCATCCCCCTGCTCGAACATACCTAGAGTCGAGTTTCGGAATAGGTCAGGGGTCTCTTCTCGCTCATCTTCAAGATCTGACACTGAAGTGGCAGACTCGATATCATCTTCATCAGCCTGTCCTGGGAGAGAAGATATAAGCGCGTTCTCGCTGAGATAGATGGCGTGATGAGTGAGCTGCTTCAGAGGTCGCAAGATGTATTTGACGGCTCGCTTTGCACCAGGGAAGTTGAGATCGATATCTGCCACTGAGGCAGTCAAGGCAGCGATAAATCCCTTTTCGAACATAATACGCTTGAGCTGCATTTGGGATCTCTTATTGACAGAGCTATCTACAGTTCCTAAATTATCCTTTCCGGTCATGATGTGCATCATGAGATCGGCAAGTGAGAGCATTCTAGCATATTTAACCTCGAGGGGTTCAGTGGAAGCGCTTGCATCTTTGTATACCTTGAGAATATTCTCCAAGACAAAGCGTCGAACAAACAAGAGGTCAGGCTCATCCTCTCCATCGCTTTGCTCTCGGAGTTTGTCCAGGATCTGTTCTCCGGTCTTGCTCAACAGAGCAGTGATAACAGAGTCGGCCCAGTGCGATGTGGTAAGCTTCTTGCGGAGAGTGGTGGATTCTCCATGATCCGCATAATCCAATGTCCCAGCGGGCAAAAGATCAGTGAGAAGATAAATAAGCACAGTGGATCGAGGTTTAGATGGAGTCATGGCCTGAGGGTGAGCACTACGCTTGAAATTGATAAACTCGATCTTGGTTCTATTATAAGCGGTTAAAAGTTCTGTGAGACATTGAAGCAGGAAACACCTGTAGATATAGATGGGGTTTTCTTCGGCTTTGAACTCCTGTTTTTTGGAAGGCTGAACAGACTGGCTGTCTTTTGGTGCAGGTGAATCGGGTATGAGTGGTGCGCCAACCATAGCCACATCCCCGTTACTAGACGAGGCAGGCTTTTCGGCATGGCTACTGATTGGGCGGTCCTTATCTTCAACCTCTCTGTAATTCAAGAGCTCACAGAGTAGGAAGTGAATGACACCATCGGGGTTCTCGACCACGGGTGTTTTGTGCTCCGGAGAAACCGGCTTTGGAACATCTGGCATATCTGTATCAATAACCTCAGTAGATGGTTTGAGATCCTGAAGAGATAGGTCTTCCGTAGCTTGTGCGGTCGGCTGAGCAGCATCGGTAACCTTGATGGACGACGTGTTTTCACTTGGAGAGCTACCTCGGAGGACCAAGGATGGTGCACGACTGGTTGGGTCGGACGAGGGGAAGGGCCACCCCGTAAACTTGACCATTTCGTTAGTCACTTGAACGAATAGCGCCGGTGCACGATTGGCCATGTGTTGCAGCCCTCTCAAATATAACATAAGATCAATGGGGGATCGTTGCGGTCGAACGTGATGATCAAAGAAAGCCTTGATATCCGATCGCATGATTTGCTTGATGGTCTCATCATCCTCAACAATGTGTCTGAGAATTAGTAAGAGCGGGCTATGAATACGGGTCGAGCTGGCGCCGGCAAGTTGCTTCGCCATGACAAACAATCGCTGGATATTCTTCTTCTCGCCCATGCTTTGAGCAACTGAGCGGGTGCGTGTTAATATGACAAGGATTCGAAGGACAGCAAGTGCGAGTGATTCTTCCTTTCCAATTCGTGGGAGAATATCCAGAATAGAGTGTAACAGTTGAGATCTTTCTTCCTCGGATACGGCAAGCTCTACATGCTCAAGGACAGGCGCCCCAATCTTGTCGTTTTCGTCTTTTGGTGGGGTCCACTTGGCCCTTCTTGGCTTCGCATCTTCGCTCAAAAGCATCTCAACAATCAGAAGAATCTGTGCAATCCATGGCGATGGTTCCTCGGCAGAATGCGATGGAGATAGCTTGACGAAACTGAGCAAGGTAGTGAGGTTTTCCTTGAGCTCTCCGACGGCGGCAGCGTAGAACTGCTTCTCACGCAACATCAACGCCAGTAAATGAGCATAGGCAGCAATCTTACTTCCATCTTTGCGCACATCTTCTTCGCCCGCGAAAGACATCAAGGCAACAACAAGTGTCTCGCCTATCCCCCTTCTCAGCCCAGAAGCATCGGATGATTTGTTCACCACCGTAGTAATCAAATCAGATATCTCAAACGTGACATCCCCATGAGCATTAATAACATCCAAACACCTATCAATCAAGTTATCTCGAATAAGCTTTCGTTCATCGTTCAAGTCGTCAACAGTGACCAGTTTAACAGGTGTCTCTCCAACCTTTGTGGATTGCTGAGGCTTCGGTGATGGCCTCTCACGAGGCGCGCTAGTTCCGGCACCATTCGATGAATCCTGGTTTCTATTCTCAATTTCATTTATGAGGCGTGCTAAACCCCGGGGTGTGAAAGGATCATCATCATCACCACGTACGCCCATGGTAGCCGCCCCGTCAGGAGGTGGACCAACGACAGGAAGTGAGTTGATGATGGCTATTGTTTCTGGAGAAGGATTAAGGCCCACAGGTCCCGGTCCCAGTGCTTGCTCATTTGGACTCGTTGATCCGGTGGATCCACTCGAAGGTCTGGAATTACTACTGGGCTCGGGAGCAACCTCGATATCATCGTCAGGGATTGGACAGCGCCCACGAGCTCTTTCTTTCCTTTGTTCCTTGCAATAGTCAGTAGAGGTGGGAAGATGGTTGCTGCAGCGGTACAGGGCTTCCTTGGCCAAGTCCTCATCATAACCTAGATCTTTGAGCGAGTTGAAATTATCGGAATTAATCTTGAAGACCTTCCGCGTATACTTGGTTTGTCGATTTGGCGGGATATCAGATCTCTTGATAGATCCACTCTCACCGTCTGTTGAGGCTACAGTACGAATTACTTCGATCAGTTTCTCTGATATTTGACTCGGAGCCTTTTCAATCAGATCAGATTCCCACAAAACACGGACGGTAGGTAACACGGCGAAGCGAAGCTCCACCACAAATTGGCCAGGTGTGAAAGGGTCGGATCGAGGGCGATCTCTATCTCGTTCATTGCGGGGTATCATAGCCAGAGTCTGTGGACCTTCTATTACATGCTTATGATTGACCAGGATTCCATAGAAAGAAAGAATCTGTTTGGCACCAATAGTCGCCAATTCAAACTTCATCGTCTTTTCCTCCCCCGCCTGCGCGCAGGCTTTTTGAGGATCGGTCGCACGAATCTCAGAGGTAAAAGCTTCTAGAATTTGATTCAGCGTGGTGAAGCCTAAACGTTCCTTGAAAGCTTGTAGGACAAGACTAATAGTTTGGATTTGGCGATCTGCATGACGAGAAGCTAGTAGATATTAGTTTCCGTCACGTGAATTAAGCATGGGAAAAAGAGTGATTCTTACAATCAATTAACATGTCCTTCAATACATGTAACAGTCCGATCCAATAAGAGTAGTTTTCGATACTGTTATCATCACCCGGGCGAGCCAGCTGTTTGAGGACAGATTCAGACAAAGCCTCAGCAATCGAACCATGGTTTTGTCTGTAGTAAGCATCGGGATTACGCTTGCTCAGGAGAAGCTTTCCAACATTCTGAAAGAAGGGGCCAATGACTCGAGGCATCCTGCCAAGGAGGTAACGCAGCGTTCCAAAGTTTCGGACGCCCGCGATGTCCTTCAAAGGGGTAGAAGGCAATGATTTAGATGGCTTTGAGGCTTGATTTACGCCGCCGACAACATTGGGGGAGGTCATATCGGATCCAAAGTTAGCGGGTGTTCGTATGTAGTCAGGGTGTAGAGGCTGAGATGGTGGATCACTGACGACAGCTGGCGTTGGCGCATTTGCAGCAGGCGAAGACGGCTCGTCATTCACGACAGAGTCGAGAAGCACATCACTAATTCCGTTATCCTTGATTCGTGCCGATGATATCTGTTGCCAACTCTTGGGAACAAGCTTTTGTAACAAAATCTCCTCTTTGAGAGATGCACCCAAGAGAGGACCGAGGGTTTGAATTAAATGATTGTAGTGATCAGCGAAATTCATGGAATTGAAACCGGACGGCGTGTTTCTGTGACTGTATGGAGACCCTTGGATGGAAGCCGTCAAATTAGCTACCAAGGAATGGACATTCACTAAAGCTTTCGCAAAAGCAGTGCCTTGTGCGATTGTTGCCGCGTCACTACTCGAATAGCTTTTTTCTTTTCCTACAAACGGGGCAAAGAAAGATGTTCTGAAATCGTGCTTGGCGAATGGTTCAAGGATATCCGCGGCAGCCTGAGCTCGCTTCAAGAGTGATGGAATCACGACGTATGGCTTTTGCTCGGCGAGAAGAGCGATGACATTTTGCAAGTTTCGTGAAGATATGCCATCTCCAAAGTTAACGGGCAGGCTTTGAGACTCGGCGAGATCAAGCACATACTCAATGCCACCCCTGGCACAGAACTCGGTACGAATAGATGAGTTATTTAGTACAGTCGCAAGAAAAGAGGCAACGGAGGTGATGTATGGCGTCATAGAGGCATCAGTGTCTTTGGTTGATACTGGGGTTGACACTGCGTCGGCGGCATCACGCATTTCAACATCGCCACCATCATCGGTAGCCTTGCCTTTTCCCTTCGCATCCGAAGAAAGGCTCAATGGGAAACCTGCTGCAACGAGACAGCCAGCAGAGTCATAAGTCCACAACTTAGCACCAGCCCTATCTTTCTCGGCCTTGGTTTTGCATAGATACCCGACCCGGACAACCATATCAAGGATGGCATTATTGATCGCGCCCTTGAGAGGTGGGTGATGACGTGCCAACTCGTCGAAAGTGCTGCCTAAGCTCGATGGCAATTCACCACTTGACTCCATACATTTGACGTGCTCGGGACTCTCGAATATCTCAAAAAATGATTCCAGAGCACGGGACGCTCGGAACATCTTCATACCGGTATTGTTCAAGCAGAGCGCACTAAATGCCTGTGGAACAATATTGATAGTCTCTTGGGTTGGCATGATGCCACGAGCCAATGGGCCATGGCGGGGAGCTTGAAGCATCTCTAAAGTTGGTGGGTGTGGAGTAGCATCTACCTCGAAAAGGGGCTCATCATCATCATCTTCGTCAGAGGATGCTGCTGAACTCTCCCCATCAACGGGCTGGGTTGAGGCGGAAGACTTGTTTTCTGCCTTTGAAGGTTGGGGCATCACGATTGGACTCCCGGTGACAGCTTCGAGAAATCCCTTGCTCAAGCCAGCTTCGGCAATGATTGCAAAACTGGTCGGCTCGTTGTTGATGAAGCCATTTAATATGCCAACGGCGTTGGTCCATACAATGGAGCCGAAACAGCGACCATTCCCAATGATTTGGCGTAAACTACCCAGGAGTGGTGAAGAATCGATAAGATTTCGCAAAAGACGATCAAAATTACCGCCATAGCTATTTGCAGATGACATCATGTGGTGAATGAATTTGAAGAGCCATTTCAAGATTTGCTGCTGGTAGAAAGGAATCTCATAATCAGTAGATGGCGAACGGTGTTCCTTTGGCATTCCCTTTCCAGATTCTGCGATACCTGAAGCAGCGGTTGTCTCATGAACGATCAAATCCGAGACCCGATCAAGGCCGTTGGCATTGACAAGTATCTGAAAGGCTTCACGAGCACTGTATACAACATTGTCCAGGAATGTCAGAGTCTTCGGTTGGTAGCGCTGAGCCACGGTCGTGCGTAGCCCGAGAATTTCGAGCATAATGGGTATCAAACCAGCTGTGACAAGACCCTCTGCGGTACGGGGATACTGACAGAGACTCGTCATGAGTGAGAATAAAGCATTTCGCCACTGATCCTTGTCTGTCAACTGATCGCCAAGATCTTCTACGGCCATCTCTGCCACCGCCTTGCGGATAACGTACAACATGACGCCGTGGTTGATTGTGGTATTCAAAGCTTTGCAGACATCTTGGAATTTGGTTGAGATGCCTGCGATAGCCTCGAGAGTAGAGAATGCCAGGGTCTGCATGTACGTAGAGACAGCGATATCACCTTCTGCAGGTGGGTGCACCAAATCGGCCACTTGGTAGATGAATTGTAAACGCTTTGGCTCGTCCCCATCTTGCTTCATGACATTTTCGAGGAAGAGGGGTTCGGGATAGACATTAGCCATGTTCGCGACAGCAAGCATTCTGATCACGAGGGCCTGTTGGCGAGTTTCCAGGGACGATGTGAGAGCTTTTGCAATTCGAATCTTCGTGAAAAGCTCGTACTGCAGGTCTTGGGGAAGATCTGAACCATACTCCTGCATCAGAGAATAGATGTCTGTGGATCTGAGCTTGGCCGAAGGAACGTCTATGGTTTTAGCATTCTGCCTTGGAGCATCATCCGAAGGCATCGTTGGGGTGCGTGCCAATGCTGGAGAAGACGTATCTTCTGCGGTAGAAGAACGATTCGCGCGTTGAGCATTGGGTACGAGATTCGACGATCTACGCACTGGTGTTGGGGTAACAGGTGGGGCCGGAGCAGTAATGGTATCGGCTGGTTTTAAAGCATTGTTAACCGGTTCGGAATCAGCTTTGGCTTTCGGATAATAAGTCATCCTGACGTCGCCCCATTCGTCCCAGCCTGTCTGCGATGCAGGTGATGAACTATGGTCAGAACCCCTTCGAGGACCTTTCGCATTTGGGCTGACCCCCGATCCACCTTTGTATATGGAAACAAGATCATTTGCGTAGACAACGGTGGTTGAATTCTTGTTGCTTACTGGCAGGTTGAAATAGGCCTTGTCTTTTTCTTTTCCCTTGGCTCCAGGAGTTGTGGGATTTGGTGTCGCAGGGTGGTGTGCCGAGTCTTGTGGAGTGGTGATGGTCTTGCTGAAAGGTAGTGCTAGCTGAAGAACTCTCGTGAGATCAATATTGTAATGCTCGGCCAATAGATGCTTGGTACTCCTAGCAGATCCGACACGTTTCATGGCAGAGTTATATCGCTGAGCTAATTGAGATGTGACAAGAAGAGTGTTCTCAAGTACAGACAAAGATGAGGTATTGAGTAAACTCCCCAGATGCGGACTGCTCGAGTAAATACTGCGATTGCCACAATTTTCCAAAAGCATCTTTGAGAATTTCAAAATCGCCTCGATCAACTGCCTATCCCCATCTTCTGCATAGCCCAGCTCTAACAGATCATAACTCTTTTTCTCATCCGTTGGTGCTTCCACATGGGATTCCAGTATTTCACGACCGAAGTCGACCTTTTGAGGACCCTCTGCTAGCTTATATGTTGTGCAAAATCTTTCTAATATCACATCGAAGCGATTCAAGAGAGAGATCCAATGATAGAGGTCGCCACGGGGGAATGGCCATCTTGTCGGGAATTGTGCGAGATGTTGTGGAAGGAGGGGCAGAGATATGGAGCATGCGGTTTTTCCGAAATCGCTGATGAAAGGAGACTAAAAATTTCAACGTCAGCTTGGCTGTGCATGTATGAAGATCCACGGAAGAAAAAAAGCCCTTACCAAAGTTTCAACATGCTTGGGTTGTATCGTCTTGGTTATTCTGACCATGATGACGGTAGGTGCGGCAAACCGCAGAAAAAGTGATCTTCACCCCCTCCACTACCTCTGTAGAAATCCTATCTCTCGACAGCTCAACAAAGATGGGGCGTCTCAAGATATGACAGCTCCAACTGCAAAATGAGTCGAGGCTGGTGCGTTTGCGCCGTAAGAGCAAGATGACGTTGTGATGATTACCTGCTCGCAGGTCAACTTTTCGTAAGAATGGATCAAGAAAAAGACTGAGGAAAAGGGGTACAAGGTCGCGTTTGTATTTTTTGATGTGGAGTCGTGTCGTGGGTGGTGAAATCAGATGAAGAATCCGTGATATCGAAAGAAGTTGGTACTGAGAGATACGGTGCAGGCGCCTCTCAATACTTTGTCGAATCGATAAATGGAATTTCCCCGTCGTGTTCAGGCTGGATGGAAAATGGCAGCTGTGGAGGGAGTAGGAGTAGGAGTAGGAGTATCTGGGTGAAAGATTGATTAAGTAGCCAAGGAGGAAAAGAGAGTCTTCCAGAACGAAGACTTGAATTATTATGGATGGGGCGGCGGATGTGAGGTTGTGGAAGGAGGATGGAGAGGGAGGGAAGTGATGTAAATGTAAAATGTCAAGCCGGAAGCTAGAGCCGCTTTAATTGATAGCAAGCTCGCTTTCCAAGGCTGAGCCAGCTTACTCGAGTCTACGTCGGTTTGATTGATTCAATTGTAGATCTATGTAATCAATATATATATGATTAATATATGTATTGCATCTTTCGTCTTTTTCTTGTTTTGCCTTGATAGTAGTACCTGGCACACTCGCAAGCTGCGTCTTATCGAAGACAAGGCGTTTTGTGATTTGGTAGCCTTGTCGAGAGCCTTGTTTGCAAATGCAAAGGGATCCATTGATCTTGATACATGACTACAGGATTCTTAGTAAATCCCTAGTTCACGATCCTCCTGCCAAACTAATTCTGATTTTACTTTCGGGAAATCCACAATTCCATAATTTGTCCCCTTCCTGTTGGTGACTTGTCTGTCTGCAACACGAGCCCTCTCCCGGAGCAAGTGAATCCAAGGCGGCCGCATTTTGCTTTGGGATGGGGGTTGGTATTTGGCATGCCCTCTACTTTTACTCCATCCTACTCGTCTCTCTCGCCCCTCGCTCTCCTTCACCGTCTTGAGCATCTTTGGACGGCCTCGGATATCGTACCTTCTTCCAATTAATTCACCTGCATACCTACCTACCTACTTACCTACCTACTCAACCCCTTACCCGCCGCTATTTACTTCACCCAAACCTCGAATTACGAGAATCGACCTCCCGCCGACCTCCCTCGACCTCCTTGCTTCTCTTCGTGCACTCAATCATGTCGGAGCATGAGCATCCCAAAGATCATGCGGATCTGGAAAAGGATGCCATGATGGAAGAGGAAGAGAAAGAGAAGGATGTTGACCAAATCTCGGATCATGAGAGCGTTCGTTTATATCATTTATTTATACTTTCAATCCCCTATTTTGCTCCGTATGGCATTAGAGTAGCACCACAGCTCGGCGTGCATCAGGCCATAGCCAACCATTCGCTGACATGGATCCTTGTTGTAGGACACCTTCGAAGATGCTAATGATGTCGAGGACATTGAAGGCACTCTTGCGTCCCCAGTCGAGAGAACTAGGTCTTTAACAACGCGAAGATCGTCATCCATCAAAAGCAATACACAAGATACCAGTGCCGATATTCCGTCGGTCCCAACAGTACCACTACCACAATCGAATGGCGAAGCGAGTCACGAACAAATAGAAGCGGATAATCAATCCCCTAGATCCCCCCTTTCGGCTGCTCATCGCATGTCCGCTACGTCCCTCCATAATGTGAATCTCGAAGACGGTGATGATTTTGCTTCACCTCCACCGCCTCCCCCCCTTTCAAAAGGTAGCTAGGCCCCCGCTCTATGATATGAAACAAGATGGGAATCCAGTTACTGATACACAAGTTTGCAGTAGCACCAGAGGAGACGAGACCTGATCAACCACCCGAATTACCACCAAAACCTAGCAACACATCTCCAATGCAAGGTCCTTCTAGAAACCTTCCCGATGTTCCATTCTCACCGCCACCACCCACACCCCCTGCTGCTGCCAACCCCCCTGTGCCCGCACCCATTACAAGAAAATTGACCAGTCCATTTTCATGGCTGTCAAGAAATACCGCAACTCCAAAAGAGAACTCAAAGTCAACGTCATTACCCTCTCCTCCAATGAATGGGCGTAGAAATACTGCTTCTTCTATAGCAACCATCAATAGCAATCCTGAAATGATGCTAAATAGATTGGAGGGGGACAATGAAATCGACATGACGAATGGGGTTAGGCGACTTGGGAGGAATAGTCTGCGGGACAGATTTAAGCTCTTAAGGATGCGAGAGGAGGCCGGTATAACAGAGTTGCCGGACGAAATGGATGAGGCAGGCAATGCAGCATTCGGGGGACTGATTAGGCAGAGTACAAATCTTAATTTCGGAGCTGTAGGTTCTCACGATGACAAGGACAACTCCCCCTTGTCTGCTGCTACGCCTACGAGTCCTAATCCTGTCACGGTCAATCCTGCATTAGCCCCTGGTACAGCATCTGGAGTTTCCGCGGGCCCTTCTGCAATGAGTGATTCAGAAGCACCGGTTGATTGGGATTTATGGCAGAATGTCGTCTACGAAGGGCCAGCCGCAGTAGCAAGGACAAGTGCAGAAGAACTAAACCACGCCATCGCGACTGGTATACCACACGCAATTAGGGGTGTGGTATGGCAGGTCTTGGCAGAGAGTAAGAACGAGGAACTCGAGGTTATCTACAGGAACCTGGTGAATCGAGGTACGGACAAGGACAAGGATAGAATGAGTACATCCAGCGGCGTTCAAAGCAATGCTTCAATCAAAGAGACGGTGGTCTCGTCAGCATCATCGGTACATTCTGATAAATCTGCACCCGCAGCTACTGTCACGCATGGGATGAGATCCCCCTCTCCCCCTAACGAGAAAGATGTAGCCTTGTCTTTGGCTGATAAGAAAAAGAAAGCCAAGGAAGATGCGGTAGCACTGACAAAACTAGAGAGAGCCATAAAGCGAGACTTGGGTGCTCGAACGAGTTATTCTAAATTTGCTGCAAGTGCCGGCTTGCAGGATGGTCTGTTCGGTTTGTGCAAGGCGTATGCTCTTTATGATGAAGCTGTTGGTTATGCACAAGGCATGAACTTCTTAGTTATGCCTTTGCTATTTAACGTAAGATATGAAGCGTCCCGTCTTGAAGTAGCCTCTAACATGCAACAGATGCCTGAAGAAGAAGCGTTCTGTCTATTAGTACGACTTATGAATCAGTATCACCTAAGAGATCTTTTTATTCAGGATATGCCAGGTCTACATAAACATCTTTATCAGTTTGAAAGGTTATTGGAGGATTTCGAACCAGCGTTGTATTGCCATCTCCACCGACGTCAAGTCACACCTCACTTATACGCAACGCAATGGTTCCTTACTCTATTCGCCTACCGATTCCCATTACAGCTTGTGCTTCGAATATATGATCTCATTCTTAGTGAAGGCCTAGAGGCTATTCTCAAATTTGGAATTGTTCTCATGCAAAAGAATGCAGCCCACCTTCTTACCCTTACCGACATGGCAGCATTGACCACGTTTCTTAAGGATCGACTTTTCGATGTTTACATTGATTCTTCTCCATCAGCGGGTTCAATTCTGGAATCTGGTTTCTTCGGAAACTCTGGCGCGAGTATCGACAAAGAAGTTTATCGAGCAGATCATATGATTCAGGATGCTTGTGCCGTCAAGATAACTCCAAAGATGCTAGAGACATATGCATTAGAATGGGAAGAAAAAACCAAGTTGGAGAAAGAACGTGAAGCCGAGCTAGAACAGCTCAAATTGACAAACATATCTCTGACGCACAAAGTTCGACGTCTCGAAGAACGTGTTGAATCACACGATTCCGAGCACGCGGCCTTGGCCACCGAACTTGTTCGCACCAAAGTCGAAAATCAGGAAATACAAGAAGAGAATGAAACCATCAAAGAACAAGTCAAGGAGTTGAAGAATGTTATTGACAGGCTACCTGAAGAAATTGAAGCAAAATTGCAAAGTGAAATGGATCGATTGATGAAGAGAAATCAAGAAGTACATGAAGAAAATCAAAAACTCGAGGATGAAATCAATGAAATGGAGCAAAGCCTGGTGGAAACAAAAATGAAATACGCCGAGGTATGTTATACGAGTCCGTACTATAACTGATGAATAGCAGCAATACTAATGATGTTGTAGATAAACGCTGCCCATGAAGCTCTTACTCGAAAATGGACAGATCTGAGGAAAGCTCTTGGCGATTAGTTTCACCACCCAATATCAAAAGCAATCAACACGACTTGTATAATTCTCCTCAAATGACACCCATACCTTGAGCTCTTTTTTTATTTTGCGTGTTGGAAGGATGCATGAATGGATTGATGTTTGAAACAATGCTCGCTTGTTTGCTTGCTTGAACTTGAAGCTTTATCGTTTGCTAGCTAAAGTGGAATAGAACGGGATGGACCAAATGCGAATACACCAGGGTACCAGATTGGTATCGAAAATAGGTGTTATTGTTATGCTGTGAAAGTTGTATGGATGGGTACCAGGAAATACTTAGATAGTTGTTGGTACGTAGTAGGGGATTTTTTTTTTTTTTTTTTTTTTTTTTTGCGTGTGGATGAATGAGGGAGCAGTTGGGGGGTGGAGGAGAACGGGAAAGGAGTGAGTGAGATGAATAGAAGAAGAATAAAGAATTAATGATATCCCCACTTTCTTGGACTTTGGTCTTTTTTTTTTTTTTTTTTTTTTTTTTTTTAATATTTTGATATCATATTGTTCTTTCTTGTTGGAGATCCTGTCCTGCTTGCTCTCTTGCTCGATGCTGCGTGTGTGTGCTTTTTTCGGTTTGTGCATCTAGGACGACGTGTGTGATTTTATGGAGTAAGTATAGCTAGCTTTATAGGCGGCGGCGGCGGCGGCGGCTTGTAGGTGATTTAGTTGGTTGGTGTAGGTGTTGGTGTTGGTGTTGATGATATAGAGAGCTCATGTATCTTGCGGGTGCGTGGGTGCGTGAGTGCGTGGGTGTGTATTGGGGAAGGTGTTATTGAAGATACGATTCAATATTCAATATTCAATATTCAATATCGTAATACATACATACATACATACAAGACAAACAATATCAATAGAGGATATAGTATCGAGTATACATAGCAAGCAATAGGCCGGCTAGATCTCTCGATCGATCGCCAATCCTAACTGATAGATAGATATATCATCATCTACGTGCAGTAAGTATCTCACTCACTCTTGTATATGATCCTTCCTACCTATTCTGTTCTATCCTGTTCTATTCCATCGTTTGTAAAAGGGAAAGAAAGAAAAAGTAAGAGTAAAGACTGTATGCAGATCTACTTGTAGATAGATAGATAATTAGTATAGTATGTATATATACGATACGCATAGCATATATCACCAGAAACCACGCAGAACATGCATGGTGGAATGAACTTGATTCTTCATTGGGTGGTTACTGTGATCGATCAACAAATTGGTCGAGTTGGGCCAGATACTTTTGTATCTGTATCTGTATCTGTGTCTGTACAATAGATAAATAAAAGCACAGGGTATAATCATCATCCTCTTCTCTTCTTGCCTTTACTTCTCCCCTTCAACTTCCAAAAAATTCCTCAAACAAAACCCCACTCCTTTCTAACACCTTCCCACTCCTCGGCTTCCACAATCTCCACCGTCCTTCCCCTCCCTGCCCCCTTCCCTTCTAATTCTTGCCACCTCAAATCGACCCTCGCCGCCACAGTTCCCTTCTCTCTTTGATTTCTCAACCCCTTCCTCCCCGTCCCCACTCCCCTCCCAACCTTCTCCTCCCTCTCCCCCAAGACCCTCCCCTTTCTGACCACCTCCTCTTTCCAAGCCCTCCAATCCTCATACCCCTCTCTCTGTCTCGCAACCCAATAACCCGGCGTACTCTTCACCGGTCTCCACTTCGCGCGATCCTTCTGCACAGCCCCCAAATCATAAACCCTCGAATTCGGCCCTGTAGCCAAGGTCAAGAGCTCGCCAAGAACATCTTGCCCCTCTGCAACCACCAATGCTTTCCTCTGTTCTTCTATTGATTTAGGTTTAACCAGCGGTTCCTCCAACCAGGACATATTCTCCCGTCCAGAAAATTTTACACGACGATTATCTTCGCGCAGATATCGAACGGCAGCTTGCAGACCAGTGATTTCGGTCTTGAGAGCATCCATTTCACGAGCTGTAGCAACAGCACGCTCTTGACCTGCTTTAGAACCTGAGACGACTGCACCCAATGCTTTACTTTCATCGGCAATCTTCTTCCACTTCTCGCGATCGGCTTCCATGGTTGATAATTCTTTATTCTGAGCCTCGATGGCTTCGGCAAGTTCTGCTTCGCGGCTCTTAGCAAGATTGATTCTGCGCTCGAGTTCACTGATACGTTCGTTTTTCTTGGTGGCGTCTCTCATGCGACTTTCCAGAAGTTCGATTTTGACGGATGATTCCTCGAGGGTTTGATCGCGCAAGGCGATAAGGCGGAGACGTTCGTGATTTTCTTCTTTGAGACGACGAAGTTCTTCTTGGGTGTCGATGGTTACGGTCTTTGAAGATTTCAATTCTTGGGATCGGAGGACCCAAGGGGCTGTTGCCCGCTCGAATTCTTGAGTCATTTCGAGATCGGATGTTAGGGTTGAGAGATCGATCAGTTGGTTGTTGAGAAGTTTAAGCTTATTGGAATAGGTAGAGAATATATCGGATTCACTGGCCGAGAGAGTGTTGGATGTGGTCTGATAGATAGTACTTTGTACTTCTAAATATGTGTACGGTTCGGCTCTACCTTCTTCATGTAGTAACGTGAAAAGGTCGCTTCCAACATGACGAGTGTAATCTGCGAGTTGTTGAGTTGCCGTTTCGCATTGCTCAAATGACTCAATGGTATTAGGCATGAGTGATAATGATCTAGCCCTTAAGTCTTCAATTTCTCGGACCGCCTTTCCGACTACAACCTTTGCACTCCGTGTTTGAGTAATGACGGCTTCAGTTTTCTTGGAGAAATGTTGGAACAACTCATCATCTTCTTCTTGGCTAGGGACAATGGCTTGCACCATTGTTCTGGTTGACGTAAGTGCAGATGCTGCATTTTCGAGCTGGCTCTGCATAACAAGAGTACGCATATGAATCTCATCAGCGTAACTAGCAAGACCGGTTGAGATATGAACCTCTGCAAGATGAGACATAAGAGCGATCGTACGCTGCAATTCATCAGCACATTGCTTTTCCTTCAGCTCATCCCTCCTCAGGCCGTCTATCCATCCATTAAGGGCTCTCTCCACGGGTTCGAGTTCATAAAGCGCTCCCTCATATTTCCCAAACTCCTCTATCGAGCAGTGACTGATGGCATTAACAAAACGATCACACATAGCACCAACCCATACAAGTTTATCAAGAACATCACAACCAGCAAATATATCATCCTCGTGACCAGCAGGTGGATGTCCATTCACTCTCTCCTTGACAAATCCGTGTAAGAGATTTGCTTTGAAAGCCACACGTCGGAACCTTAGTAATGCTAATACCGAATCTCTTTCTGCACTGAATCCATCAGGTAAGAACAATTGAACAATCGACAAATGCTCCGATGCCTCTTGAGCATCCAAGCGACGCAATTCGAGGTCAATTGTTTTGACCTGTGTTTTGGCAGCAGACACTTGGAGCTTCATGTTCAAATCTTGCATTGCACGTGATCGACTGCTTAATTGCTCCGATTCTGTTTCTGTGACAGCGTGTGATGCTCTCATATCCTCCAAATCGCTTTGCAGACTAGTTACGAGCTCACGGAATCTTGATAGGGTGTATTCCATGTCATCCAACATCTCATCTTGTTGGGCTGCTCGTCTTGCTTGCTCATTGATAATGCTTTCCTTGAAGTCAATTTCTTCCTGCATCTCTTTCTCTGTTTCGACGTGATTGATCTCAAGCTCATCGTTAAGTTCTTTCAAGCTTTCGAGGTCCTCAATTGTGGCCTTGAGTTCCTCAATCTGCTCACTCATACTCATGTTTCGATCGGTAAGTTCCTCAATC
The DNA here is from genome assembly GCA_017357885.1 of Monilinia vaccinii-corymbosi. Lineage (NCBI taxonomy): Eukaryota > Fungi > Ascomycota > Leotiomycetes > Helotiales > Sclerotiniaceae > Monilinia > Monilinia vaccinii-corymbosi. The sequence goes on along the minus strand of CP063406.1, from coordinate 4,601,463 downwards.
ATGTCTTCAGCGCCCAGGGCATTATCGAGTTGTTGGCGAAGATCCTCGATAACAGATTCTGCTTGAGCAAGCTTCCCCTTCACCACATCATAATTCTCTTTTACACTGCCGAGATCTCGAACATCCTCTTGCAGACTCTTGATCTCGTCTTTAAGCTCGGCCTCGGCTTGCTGTGTCAGGTCCCGGAGCCTTAAAAGAGCCTCCGTTAACCTCTCGTTCTTTCTCTCCAATTGTAAATAACTCTGGCTCGTCTTTTCTTCTGCACTCATTTCTCCTCCCAATTCCGTATTCTCTTCTCGCAGAATCTCCACCTCTAACTCCAACTCTTCGTTTTTTTGTTTTAGGGCATCCAGTTCGGTTCTCAGCACTTCCGCGGTCTCTTCTGCCATTTCTCTATCTAGTGTCGCCATTTCAAGTATTGATTCATGTTCGGCTTGGATGCCCTCAGCCTCCTCAAACCGAGCGGCAAGTTCTTTCAATTCTTTTCGCAAATCCGTAATTTCTTGTTGCTGAGGTTGATATTTTGTCCGTAACTTCTGGATAATGCCCTCAAACTTCTCCTTTTCTGCTTGCACATTTTCTAAAGCTTTCAACTTCTCTCTATCCTCCATTCGTTTCTTCTCCATTACTCTAAGTTTGGTCTTTAGGTCTTCAATCTCCCTGCTAGCTGCTGTGCTTGTTGCACCGCGCTGTGCTGCCGGTGAACCTGCCGGCGAAGTCTCTCGCCCCGTCCTAGATAATACAGGGCTAGAAGCTTGCGGAGAAAGTTGGTCTGTGTCACTCCTCAACGAAGGTGAAAGAAGCACGTCTTCATCAACCGTATCATGAGTTCCATCGCTGAGATGACCGGCACTGACTTGACTAGAGACTGATGGTACACGATCATTATCAGGTCGAAGTGAACGCTTGGGAGCCAAAGACGTGGAACGACCACCAGTTGTTCTTGTTGCAGGCCCCCCTATTCTATTTCCCGCACCAATGCCTCCAGCTAATGGCTTCCCTCGCCCGGCTGGTGGGGGTGGGGGTCCCATTGATCTTCGGTTCGTTACAGAAACTGATGATGGTCGTGCTTTGGGGACAGCAGCAGATGGTGCTCGAGAATGCGCAGGTGTTCCAGTCCGCGGGGTTGAGGCTACTGAAGCACCTGCAGAGTAAAGCTGTTTTGTGGGAGACTTTGCGGGAGACTAGACTTAGCATTAGAATTGTATGGCATGAATATGAGTATGTACATACACGAAGGGGTGGTATGCCTTTTGCCATGGGGCTTGGGCTGGGGGCATTCATGCTTTTCCTCTTAGCCACACCATTATCCGATACAGAACCTGTCCTCCGAGCCACTGGAGCAATAACACTACTTGGCCGGCCTGGCTTCTTTGCAGGAGCGGGTGCTTTGGGGGGTTGTGCAGGTCGATCGACAATCGTAACATTGGCAGGCCGAACGAACATGCCACGTCCCATTTCGCACTGGAAATACCGTTTGCCCAAAACACTGCCATCATTTTTTCCTCCTCCATCTTCCAACTCAACCCCAATCCACTCCCCTGCAGCGAATATCGGATCGGTTCCTATGTAAAGAATGGTTCCTATAGCACCATTTCCAAGCTCAACCGTTTGGCCAATTTCGAATTCGGGCATGATGTGCGAATCATCTGATATTTAAACTACAGTTCAACAGTATGCGCCCGAAGAAGCCGTGAGGGTTTATCGTCGCCGGATAAATAATCGAATTGTTGGCAATGTAACTGTTGCTGTCCTGTGGTCGCGTTCACGTTCACGTTCAAACAGAATATGATTATATAATCAGTAAGCCTGCTGCCCTGTCCGTGCTGTTTGCGAGACAGTTCAACCTAGCCCTAATCACATATATTTGAATGCACATTTGATTTGGTTATCTTCTTAAATGCTTTTGTGGATGATCTTATACCAGTCAATTAATAGCATTCTTCCTTCCATCAATAGTTGTGCAGTATTATCGTTCATTTCAATATCAAGGATATCTCCTATTTACATCTTCATCGATAACCACAACTTCAATACTCAAAATAACTCCAACAAGTCTCCCCAATAGCAGAAAGCCTTTGATGTTGGGCAGCAAGTGTAGATAGACTATTGGGCTTCCCGGTTTGAATGAGGCATGTCAAGAACATTTATTCCTGCTATCCGTGTTTACCATTGCTAATCATTTGCTCTTGATGGATTATGTGAGTCCAAGGTGAATTCATTAGTAGTCCAGAAGCAACAAATGCCGGTAGTTGTGTTACAGCGTCGAGAAAACAGTTGGCATGGCAATTCATAACGTCTATTGGTATTCGCCTCTCTACATACTTGGCGTGACCCTTTTTATTCATTCTTCGCCCCCAAATACTTCAGACCGATGCCGAGTATTCATATGACCTCTAGGGTTGGCAGCCACAGGCAAGCACAACCACATGGCCATATTTTCATTTCCCGGAGAAAACCTCTTTCGTCAAATTGTCCTATTCCAAACTATCCAGTAAGCTCCTTGATGAAGGCCCCTGGTGTAGGGAAAAGCGAATTTCTCTTCTTCTTATACTTATCACCGAAATCATCACGATATTGCTTTTCCTTCTTAATAGCCCATTGCCTCATTTGTGCTGTCCCAACAATAGTGAAAATAAGCGTACTCCAACTCTTGGTCACCAATGTCATACCGATCCATGCCAGTGTCTCGAAGAAATAATTGGGACATGTTACCATGGAGAAACCGTAACCTTGGGGGATTCCGCGTTCAGTCCCACCCGGCGAGCGAAGGTTGGAAAGAGTGAGATGGGTTTTGAGATTGGAGAGCTCGCCAAAGAGGTAGAGGGCCACTCCAGCCAAGTTTAAATAGTTTAATGTTGGGGAGGAGAGGGCAGTGTATGATGAAGGGGAATATATGAAGTAGGCGATGTAGAGACCGCTCAGGAGCCAGTAGTGAGCGCAGTTCTTGAAAATGTTTCTGGCTGGCATTGTGGACAAGGAGAAGCGATGGATAAAGACTGTTTCATATTCGCGTTTGAGGAAATGAAGAACTATGAGGGTCATAGAGAGCAGTTGAGAGTTGGAGAGAGGGGCAATGGAGGTGGTGGGATACGAGTAGATGTAGGGACGGAGAAGGGGAAATCCGAGATGGATTAGGATAGGGCCGAGGTATTCGATTATATAGACGGTTCGCCAGCCCAATTGGGGACCTATAAACATTGACAATGTAAATATCTGCCATATTTGTAATGGAGGCAGCAGTTATGTACCTAGGTCCTTGATCAAGATCTCCTTGCCAACAATCACCTCTTTATGTTGAGAAATGAGGGCTTTTCTGTCTTTCAAAATCTTCTTTTGTACTGGGTCGAAGATACCAAATCGATTGGGATCCCAGCCTCCCGCTTGTTTGGCCAATGTATCTTTAACATTTTGAACTGTCGTTGTTTCATCGATATCGATAGATGTAGGAAGACGTTTAATAGGGTTCTTAGGAGCTTTAAAAGTTAGTTTTGAAGGGGCATCCAATGGCAGATTGAGAATCTTACAGCGATTCGTAACCTTCAAAGTGACGGGCATCTTGATAGAATATAATAATATACAGCATGAATGGTTTTGATCAAGATTGTTGAGGTTTTAAAATTCCATTGTTGTTGTTGCACTTGTTAGCGAGCTGTCAAGCTTCAATATTGTGGACAGGGCACGGATCATCCCACCAACAACTCCTTCCCTTGGTCGACATCATCACATGACATCATGATCTTCTTCATATACTTTCTTTTCCCCCTCACTCATTCCAAATGGGACAACGCGATATGCATACCGATTGGCTGCACTGCAAGCCACCTTCTCCTCATCGTTCTGCGAGGAGACAGATGCGGAAAGTTTGGAGCTTTGCTATGGTCAATGCAGGCCAAATGCAGCCAGCGAGTAATGAGAGGACCTGGTGGGCCAATCGAGGGGGTTGGCTGAAGACTATCTGCAGAATTCTTGGGTTGTCGACGTGTCTAGGTGCAAAGTCTCACCTGCGCTTCTCAGTATGACTAGCAGAGAAGAAGCAGGAGCAAAGATAACAATGTCTTGAATGGCCAATACTTGGTCGTCCAATTTCTGCTATTACTTACACCCGTCTCTGTGTTTGCATGAGTTCGTGCAACCAGATGAATCAAATTGTGTCCGAATCTGCGAGTTTGCATGCATTCAGGTCTCAAATCTTCTCAATGTACGAAATCTGGAGACTTCCAGTTCGACAAATTGTCCAATAAATCCCAAGTATTTCAGCCTCTTGGGTATCAGAATAGCTTCGATGTAACCCTTCAATTTGATTATCATGAACTTTGATTGGATCAAAATAAAGGGTGTTCTCAGTTCGGCTTCACATTCTACAAGTTTTTGGCTGTGAACCTGTGAAGTTACATGTACTGCAGTATCCTGCGCCAATCTCAGAACACGGCAGGAGGGCTAATCGAGGGGAAGTCACTTTTCATTTCCCCCTCCTCCGCTGCATACTAGGTAGCTCAGCTCCACCTTGCTCTTTTCTTCTTTCCAACCTCTTATTTTTTCACTCATACCATCCATACATCAACCATCATTACCCTCATCTTTCTTTCTAGCACAACAATTTGAACAATCTCCAGAGCGTCCTTTTTCTCACTCAAGAACGTGTCGTTCGATTGAGTACAATACATACAGATTCGATTCAGCATCACCTCGATTTGTCTCATGCGACAGTCATTTCTGTCTCACAGTAAGAAGCAATTACTTTCCTCCATGCAAGTCATAAACTGCGCAATTTCTTCTTATTGCATTATCATACCCATATTTAAGATGACAACTAGTAATCATAGCATAGCATCAGTCCAACAATTCAATCGTGATTATGAGACGTCTTTCGACAGTCTTCAAAAACAAGGACAAGGAGAACACTAAACCCTCTCCGACATCCGCTGAGAATGGGGCAACTTCTTCAAGTGGTCCAGCTCGGCGTTTGACATTGGGTGTAACGAAGAAATCTACCAGCGGTACTGCAAGCTCCAACCCCCAAGCATTTGAAGGTCCCGATCACAGTGTAAAACGTGCCGGTATCGTTGGGACACTCGAGTCATTTGGAAAGGTGATTAGCACGGCCAATCGTCCTTTAAACAATGAAACCGGAGATGGCTCGTATGAGACAAAGCAGGAGCAAACGGGGTTCTTGGATGACCTCAAAGCAATGCGGTTTAAGGATTTGGAAACATTGCAAATGGCTTTGAAGCAAGAATTGGGATCCTCAAAACTGACAGACGACAAGACTATGCTTATGGAGAGAACAATTCAGGTAAACCAGAGTCTTGAGTTCTTTATATAAAAGCTAATGCTAGAAAGTTGGTTGCAAATCTCCCTGGAACCTCCAAGACTCGAGTCAAGCTTACCGAGACACTGGTTGATGAACTGTGGGGTTCCCTGGAGCATCCCCCAGCTTCGATGCTTGGCGACAAATACAATTATCGACAAGCTGATGGCTCGTGAGTATCCTGTCAGAATCATTCGAAATTCTGCTCATGCTAATACTTCATTAACTGTAGATATAATAACATCAGGTTCCCCGATATTGGAAAGGCAGGTACAGCATATGCTCGAAGTGTTACTCCGAAGATCATTCAGCCAAATCCAAAACCAGATCCAGGTCTTATATTCGACACCATCATGAGTCGAGAAAATGGTGGATTTAAACCCCATCCAAATAATGTCTCGTCAATGCTGTACTATATCGCAAGCATTATCATTCACGACTGTTTTCGCACATCACACGAGGACTTTAATATTTCGATGACCTCCTCTTATTTGGATCTTTCTCCTCTCTATGGAAGCAACCAAGACGAGCAGAACAATATGCGAACCCTTAAAAATGGAGAACTCAAGCCGGATTGTTTCGCTGAAAAAAGATTACTAGCTTTCCCGCCTGGAGTCGGATGCATTCTTATTGTAAGTGACTAACTAAGAGAATCCAAACCGATAACTAACCTTTTAGTAGATGTTCAATCGTTTCCACAACTATGTGGTTAAACAATTGGCGACAATCAACGAGAATGGACGCTTTACACCCCCCAAGGACAGTCTACCTGATGACAAAAAGCAAGCAGCATGGAAGAAGTACGATAATGACCTTTTCCAGACTGGACGTCTTATTACTTGCGGTCTCTACATTAACATTATACTACTTGATTATTTACGCACAATTGTTGGATTGAATAGGGTTAATTCTACATGGTAAGGATTGTTTCAAAATAAGTAGAAATTGAGCATGGCTAAAGCGATATAGGACGCTTGATCCTCGAATTGAGATGGAAAGAAACAGCAAGCCCGGAACTGCTGCTGGAGTTGGAAATCAATGTGCTGCTGAGTTCAATCTGTAAGCCCTCCTGCCGCCTGCCTTCTTGCATGCACTCCTAATCGTTCAAAGTGTGTACCGATGGCACTCTTGTATCAGTCAACGTGACGAGAAGTGGTCTGAGGAAATATACCGGAAAATCTTTGGAAAGAGCTACAAGGAAGTCACCATGCAGGAGCTCCTCATTGGCTTGGGAAAGCTTGAAGCAATGACCCCAGAAGATCCTCTACAAAGAGATTTTGCTGGCATGAAGAGAGGTAGTGACGGAAAGCTCAACGATGATGATCTTGTCAGGGAATTAACCGCGAGTATCGAAGATTTGGCAGGATCATCAGGAGCGAACAATGTTCCTGCAGTACTTCGTGCCGTTGAAATCCTTGGGATGGAACAAGCTCGTGCATGGAAATGTGCCACCCTCAATGAATTCCGCAAACACTTTGGCCTTAAACCGCATGAGAAATTTTCAGATATCAATTCGGATCCAGTTGTCTATGAGAAATTGAAGGTATTATTTGATGAGCCAGATCTGGTCGAACTTTACGCCGGATTGGTTTGTGAGGATGCTAAGAAGCCTATGGACCCAGGCGTTGGTATTGGCCCGACCTATACAATCAGCCGTAGCATTCTTTCTGATGCAGTCACACTGGTTCGTGGAGACAGATTTTATACAACGGACTACCACCCAGCAAATCTCACGAATTGGGGTATTACAGAAGTCGACTACGACCTGAATGTCAACCAGGGCTGCGTTTTCTACAAATTGTTCACGCGAGCTTTTCCCAATCACTTCTCGTTTAACTGTATCTATGCCCATTATCCTCTCACAATCCCTTCGGAAAACAAGAAGATTATGGAAAAGCTTGGTCGCACAGAGGACTACAGCTGGAACAAGCCGGCCAAGATTCCAGAGAGAAAGAATATCATCACTTATGACGGAGTCAAGAGTGTTCTTACCAACGGAGAAGTATTTGGTGTTGATCCGTGGCGTAGAGGTTTCGCTTACCTCATGGGCAAACCAGGTACAGGAACTTTTTCGAAAGAGCTATACTGTTTGATACTGATGTGATTTTAGGAGCCAATTTCATGCTAGCTGGTGATGGCGAATTCTTCGCAGAGCGACGCAATCAAATGAAGGAATGCCTCTACCAAGATAAATGGCATGAGAGTGTCAAGAACTACTACGAAAGCATTGTTCCAAAGCTTCTTGAGAAATGGTCCTACAATATTGGCGGCACGACTAACCAAGTTGATGTCATTCGCGATATTGATAATTCCGGTAAGAAATTTGTCGCCTCCAGCCGTGCCATTATTATCATCTAACACAACCAAGCTCACGTTTATTTTGCTTCGAATGTCTTTCACCTTCCCCTCAAGAGTGAAGAGAACCCTAAAGGTGTATATACCGAGCATGAGTTGTACATGGTATTGGCCGTTATCTTCATCGTAATCTTCTTCGGCGACGTCGACCCAGCCAAAACCTTCCCATTACGTGCTGCTGGCCTTCCTGTCACACAAGATCTCGGTCAACTAGTCGAGCAGAATGTGAACTTTATCTCAAAGACCAGTCTCGTATCTGGCATTGTTGATAATTTCATGGAGGATAATAATGCGCTCAAGGACTATGGTGTGCATATGGTGCGCCACTTGCTGAAGGCTGGCTTGGGCGTTCATGAGACTGTGTTAGTAGTGCCTCCGATCACCCATTATATATACTCATATTTTATAGATGGTCACAAATTTTACCTACCGCAGGAGCGATGGTAGCGAATCAAGCACAGGTTTTTGGTCAAGTGCTTGACTACTATCTTGGTGATGGAAAAGAGCATCTTCCGGAAATTAACCGCCTTGCAAAGCTCAATACACCTGAAGCGGATGATATTCTCCTACATTACCTCTTGGAAGGAATCAGTGAGCTATACCTCCTGCATGCACTCTGACCAGTTCCCAGCGCTAACAATGCTCAGGAATGTACGGCACATTTGGTGCTTATCGTACTTGTCATAAGGATTATACAATCAATGATGGATCAAGAAAAGTCGAATGCAAGCCGGGCGATTCTATCTTCACAAGTTTTGTAAGTTGCCCCCTTCCTCATACTCGCAGGGTTAGCTAATTAAATCCTAGGTGACACTCGCCCAAGATCCTAAAGTCTACCCAGACCCTAAGAAAGTCCGTCTAGACCGCCCAGTCGATTCCTATCTCGTCTATGGCATCGGTCCCCACGCTTGTCTCGGTGGTGATGCCTCAAAGGTGGCTCTCACAGCCATGTTGAAATGCATTGGACGGTTGGATAACTTAAGAAGGGCACCAGGTCCTCAGGGTGAAATGAAGAAAATCCCAAGAGAGGGTGGGTTCTATGTTTACATGGACAAGATGATGAGCTCGGAATTCCCCTTCCCAACCACGATGAAGATCAATTGGGATGGTGGATTAAATGAACCAGTGACGGCGACAAATGCAAAGGGGAAGAAAACTTGACTGGCCGAAGCTTGAGACTCCTGAGGATTGGAGTGGATGGGTAGTGGATGAGTTGGGAAGGTATGGTATGGTATGAATGAACGATGGATTTCATAAGATTGATCTGGATACAAATTTTCTTTCACTTCACTTCAACGCGATAATAAGTCAGATTTTGAAATGGGGATTAGGTAGTGAGTGAGTTTCTACATCTAAATTCTCTCAAGCTGCTTTTCCTCTTGGGACCCTGGCCATTTAATTTAATAAGGATTGATTGTAGCGCGTTGAGAAAACCTTTCATGATGTATCTGTCATGTTAGCTAGCTCGTCTTTATATTTCACAAACTTTGATTCCAAATTTTCGATTGCAGAGTTTGTTTCATTGGAATAACTCGATACTCGGTACTCCTCGGTACAACAGAAGAGGAGGTAAGAAAGATTGTATAAACCAAACTAAACTAAACCAAGACATTCATTCATTCATTTCATTCATTCAATTTCGATGCGATGATATACGATGATATGATTAAGAGTACTCACTTACTTACACAGGAAGGAAGAGAGGGTAATGGATAGATAGAAATAGAAGAAAGACTAATTGAGTATGATTTGGATCCATACAGTAGTTACAGTAAGTAGTACTTGTAGATAGCGAACCAAGTCGAATAAATTTATAACCAATCAATCTCCTCATACATACATAATATTGAAGCGATTGATTGCATCCTTCCTGTGTGAAGAAGTTTTGTTGGATTAATTGTTCTGTATATTGTATCATGTCATATCATATTAGACAACCACTAATTACTGCAGTCACAGTAATAACTATGCTACCTACTTACCAAACTACACACAGTCAACACCCCTCTTATACCACCCACCCACCCCCTCGCTCCAAGCAATTTATTATTTATTTATAAATTGTCTCTTCAGCTCCTCCCTCCCTCCCTTCCCCCTATATTATATTCCCGCTCATCCATCCATCCATCCAGACCTTCCCCTCCCTTCCCTTCCCTTCCCGCCCCGCCCCAAGCACCACCCACCCCAAAAACACCAATCCAATCCAATCCAATCCATCCGTCTATTATCAAAGCCCGAAGAAGTTCTTCAACAACAACCAACCAACCAATCTAACATACAAGGAAAAAAAAGGTAAAATACCGAATCAAAAAACGCATCAAGAAGGAAACAGAGAATTTGCCATGTACCATTCATCATTCATTGTTTGTATAGGTATAAGAAAGGTATGTATAGTAGTTATAGTATGGTTGGTATCTTTAATATCGACTAATTTGAGTATTTGCCATCTTCTTAAGATAGGTAGGTAGGTATTTATGGGGTATTTCCATCTACACTCCCCCGCGTTCTTGAAATATCAAATTTGATCGATGAGCGCACAGGATCTTGAGCGCGACATAAAAGACGGCAAAAGAAAAAAAAAAAGGCAAAAATATACCCAGCTTCCGCCATCCAGACCCAGACCCAGCTCCAGCTCTAGCTCCAGCTCATGCGCTTAAGATAAAGGAGAAGACCAGAAAAGTCTGAAATCTAGAGGTGAAAGATAGCATATGTGCAAGAAAATGTATCCGTCGAGGGGGTGTGAGGTCCTCCATACATCCATCCAGCCCCCGTAAAAACAATATCCAGGCATTACACAACATAACACAAGTATATCATGTTTGGAGATCATACCCAGAAAAATCTCTCATCCCTTTTCTATTCCTCATCCACACCCCCACCCAACCCACTCCCAACTGTACTTGGCTTCTTCCCCAACTTCAACATACTGAACCTCTTCTTCATACTACCCCCAAATCCATTTCCATTACTCCCCATCCCAGTACCCATTCCCATCCCTGCTATCCCCTGACTACTACTCGTGCCCGTAGTCCCTGGTCTACGTTGAGAACTACTACTTCTCCTCCCATTGCCTATACTACTCGTAGTATAATTCCCCGGTGGAGGCTGAACCGAAAGATCACTCTGTGTTATCCACTCTTTCGAATCTTCTAGATTGCTATGTTCATGTTCTTCGGGAATTTGAACCTCATCAACGGATTCTTTTCGCCCGAGGTGAACAAGACTATTAGGCATGGAAATTCCGTTCATACTCAATCCATTTCCGCTAAAGAAGCTCTTGCGGTTTTCTTTCTTTGGAGGACGACTTTGATCGCCCACGCTTCCATTTCGGGTTAAGAAAGAGCTGATACGCTTGGAGGTACCAGTTGCGCGAGTGTGACGGGGACTATCGAGGATACTTGTATCGATTGTTCCATTTGTGAAAGATTGAGAATGAGGTAGTGGTGGTGGTAGTTGGCCCTGCGAGGTACTCATGAGGTCGCCTTTCGATGACGAAGGTGAAAGCGTCCAGCTTGGAACGAGACCTGGGGAAGTGTTTGAGAGGTGTGGTTGGGGTACCTGCAGGGAAGCGAGCTCGGAGGCGAAGACTTGTTCAAAATCTGCATCACATGTTAGCAAATTATGGTGATGATAAGATTAAGGTGGGATCTTACAGTGTTGCAAATCATCTTGACCTTGAAGATGGGGCGATTTTGCAAACATGGATAGGCAACGTTTGATCATGATTGCATGATCGATCAACGCAATCTTAAGCGCATTTTCTATTGGGCCTAGCTCTACTACTCCTTCCCCTCCATCCTCATCATCCACAGGATTAGGTAGCAGTTCTTTATATCTAGCCACGCTAGACTCTGAAGTGGGATTGACAGATATAGTGAGTGCTTCGACGAGGAGTGGTGCGATATCATATTCGCCATCTGCGATCCTCTTTTCCACCGCGGCCATTTCTTTAGTTTTACGAATGATTCGTTCCAGAGCTGTTTGATGAGCGTCAAGCCTATACCTATCGACGGAAACAATCTCGCTGCGACGTAAAATCGTCGGAAACGTCTCCACGGTAGTATATATTATTTTTTCGGCTGAATGATCCTCGATTGGACCCGAGGTAGTGCGACGAGAGGTGTTATAGAAATAACGAGGATGTGCCGAGAGAAGGTAGTCTCTAATAACTTGGGGAACTTTGGAGCGTTGGAAGACGTGATGAGTAAGATCTCGATGCGGGCTCAATGAGGAAATCTGTAGAAACTGTCCTTCAACACCATCGACATCTCCAGAAGTAACAATCTGTGCCGAAGGATGTTGCTCTTGCATGCGATCTGTAAACGCCGAAATCCGTTCATTAGGAGAGCCTTCATACACAAACTCCTTATCGCGCAAGCTTTGGGGGAAACCCATTCCTCGATAGATGACACGGAAATATTTGGGAACGATCTTGTCGGCCTTGGAAATAGACTCGTAAATCGTGGCGATCGCTCGTTGCGTTCTAGCCAATTTGGAGAAGTCGAAAATATTGTCTTCATATTGATGCTGCAACTCCTTGTACGCCGTTAGGGCACTACTCCACGCCTCGCCCTCTTCGAAGTTCTTGATCATGTCGAAATAGATTCGTTCCTTTCGATCGAAGTGAGATTGTGCAGGGAACTCTGGATCGTCTAGTGGGGACAGCATCTTCGAGGGGTCCCATTCGTACAAGTCGGCATGAAGTCGTAATGCGAGTCCAGCTTCTGTGTGGTTTCCAGCATTGGTTTCCAACTCTGCGAGCTGATGGACGTATCGAATGAAGATATCCTCCTTCTGCATGTCTCGCAGGAATTCCATTAATCGCAGCCGATGAATCATATGAGAAGCTTCTTCACCTGTGTCATCTGTACTATGAACGGCAACGAGAAGATCAAGGAATTCATCAGTGGTGCCGATGAGGTCTTTGACCGCATTGTAAAGCGGATCATCTGGGTTTAGGGATAAATTATCGAATAGGGCGAACAGTTCATTGACAAATAATTTCTGTAGGATACTTTCCGTTAGTGGTTTCGATTTGAAGAGTTCGTCTAGGCATTCTATGATTCCGGTTTGAATGGCACCCAAATCTTCACTCAAAGTCCACTCGCTGACAATCATGGTTTGGAGAACCTCCACTGCTACGCGCCGAAGGCCTTCATGCACACTAAGGCACAGCTCAAGGATGGGTCCGACTAGGGCAGGCACATATTGCACTTGGTAGCCTCCCATCTTGGCTAGAGCGTATTTGTTTCGCTCCTCCGGGGTAGTATCCCAACCGGTAAGCTCCCATGTTCGTCTCAGCAGTTCGGCACCGTTTTCACGCACGTCACCGGCAATCTTCCATACGGCCCGTCGTTTCTGCTCGGGGAAGGTTTCCAGGGCTAAAGAATCACTACCGACGAGCTTGAGTAACGTAGTGAAGAAGGCTTTCCATAACTCAATGTTGTAATTCTCTGCATCGTCAGGATGAGGCAAAAATTCGTCTAGAAGAATGCCAGCCAGATACTCGAGTGTTTTAAGTGTAGATTTGTGGTGGAAGATGAGAACGCTTAACCAATTTTGTGGAAATGCCTCGCATTCTAATATGCTTAAATGTACATCTAGGAGTTCTCCGATCAGTGTTGCAATATCGCCTTGTGCGTGCTCAAGCTGCATGCCTGCAGGTGAGTTTGAGATAGCAGCCAATATTGCCGAAAGCTCAATGAGAGCCTCATCAAACTCGACATTTTCTGGCATCGGTTTGCTGGGAAAAGGGTATGATGTGGGGAAGAGTAACGACAAGCGAGTTTGCGATTTCACCTCGCCCGCTCGTAGTGCGAGATAAGAATCGACGATTTTAGGTAGGTACATGGGGATTTCGGGGCCTAAATGATTCATTTGTATGGCAAGGATTGAGCAACAAAGTCGGACCTGCTCCCTCCATTGTTCGGTAATCCCTGTTGTCTTATCCCAGTGCGGTAAAATCCACCTGGCCGTGTTCGTGGCAAGAGTCTTCATGTGTTCGGGCGTAGAAAATATATCCAGTCGAGAATAATTAATGATTAAAACAAGTTTATACAATATAAGTTTGCCCTTTACCAATGCACATGAATCCATAAAGTCGATGGCAATATGCAAAATCTGCTCCTTGCTAAGCAAACCGACGAGCTCTGGTAGCCAAGTATGGAAATGCTGAACAGCCAATGTTTGACTTCCCACCAAAATGGGTGCCGTGGTCCTCATCATTCCCTCAAGGGCCTTAAAAATTTGGCGAAGTTGGCGGCCGAATCCTGAACTTGAATGTGTAATGCCAATGCCCACTTCCTTCATTTTTTGCTGCCCCCTCGCATGGGTGATGAACTTTAAAATGTGTCGAACCACCTTGAATGTGGCACGTAGTTTTCTTGAAGTTTCGGGATCAGAAGGGCTGGCAAGTAACCGAGTAAATGACCTGACGAGACAGGGTGACGCGAATGGGTAATTAAATCTAGTTTCAGCATATTGATCAACCAAGGGACCGAGATTGAATCTTCGATCATGTACAATGGAAAGAACGGTGACTAGGGCACTGAAGATAAGATCTTCGTAATCATCGTTTCCGGTATGCTCGACGAGGATCCCAAAGATAGCATCAAATACATCGCTTAGCAGCTTCACAATCTCAATCTCTGAGACAAAGACTAATCGTTGTAGAAGCTGCTGCAGGTCTCCTGGCGGTTGATCCTTCCACTTAAGTATTTTTAAGAGCACCTTGTCTTGTGAGAACTTTGTACTGCATAAATATGTCTGAATACGAAGATTTGCGATCGGTCCCGTAACGGCTTCATCCTTCGACACATCATCCTTCCCGCGAGAACTCCATGGCAAGGAAAGATATCCGCCTTTACCCGCAGAACTGCCGCGAGGTAACATGGTTGTCTCGTCATACTTATACAGAAGTAAAGAATGGTGTCCATCTCGCATAAAGGCTTGTTGGTCCCAAAGAGGAATGTGACAAATGCCAAATGGGTGACTTGGTGCATCTGCAAGCACCATCACCAGATGGCAATTAGGAACGTCCGTTTGCGGTATGGACAAGCGGAGGGTTTGGTTCCACCCATCGCCTCGTTCGGCTGCTACTGACTCCCAAGAACTTTGTCCCTCTGCATTTGATGATGGATAGATAACCCCCTCCAGCCGCTCCCCGCTCGACCTTCTTACCTCCATAGTCACTTGAAGATTCGATCCTACAAAAGATGACGATACAGGCGTCGCACCTCCAACCGAACGCGAGAGGAGAGCTTGATTCGGAAGAAATACCTCGTCGATAGTAACATAAATATCTGACCTCGGCTTGGTTGGCGCCCCAGAAAATCCCATCTTGTTTGTCTTCAAGATTCCAGATAGTAGAGTTGGAGTTGACTTGATCAATCCATCTGCGTCTGGGCTATCAAATGCTTTTAAATACACCTGCAGACGTTCCGTCCTTCTGGATTTTTCATATTGACCGGATTGGCTTGTCATAAAATCACGAATAATTGTTTCCCATCCATCAGTCTGGCTCGGCTCTTCATTCCCAGAAGCAGCGGATGGCGCCCATATACCCATGACATGTTCAGCTTCACCTTGGTTTTTCATGAGGGAACTCAACCTCAGAGCTCCTATTCCAACCGTCTTGGAGATGGTTTGACTCACGGTTCCAGGCTTGAAGTCCTGCCCATTTCGTGACGAAGAACTTCTGTGGGCTCCATCCCGGCTGGAATGAGTTTCAACGCTGGCCTCCGAATTTTCAGAGAGAGAGGTGAGTTTGTTTGCATTAGATGGTGTCCTAGTCTTGCCCCACATCAAACTCCTTCTGCCTGCCTTAGTTGTACCGCCGGAAGATGTAGGGTTTTCCCGATCCTTGCTACTACTATCCCTAGGGAGTGAGTTGCCTCTTGATCTGCCACGAGAGAGGGGCTTGCCCGCTGTGACTTGTGACGACGATTGCACCTTCACTATAAGATATAGCTCGCTTTCAGTAGAAGGCAGATCTCCAATATCGGCGGATGCAAGGTCTGTAAATAGCGTTCTCATTTGTCCAGACTTTCCCATACTTGTAAGAGAGGCACTAGGGGGTATCTCCACAATATAAGTTTCCGAGAGTGCTACGCCCGCTGAACCGGGATTTTTGGTAGCTAGGAAAAATGATAGAGTTGTGGATTCTGTAGACAATCCAACGAAGGCCTTCACATCCAATAGCAGATGGTGGAGTGCCAGATTCTCGTTTTGAGTCGGAGGTTGTGGCTTTTCATCTAACAAACTCATCATCGATTGAAGCCTAGTGATATCCACCGCCGAATCATCACCTGTGAGAACCCTACCGCGAGCAGCAGGATCCCGAACAATCACCTCCCCATTTAACAACTTGTTCCCCCTCACAAGGTCCCATACTGTGTTCTCTCTCAGTGATTCAAGCTCGTGTTTTGTACAGACATCATGCAGAATTTGCCTTCTTGAGAGATCCAGCTTTTTGACCAAATTTGACATTTTATCCAATTGGTGGTATTGTCTCGAGAGTAAGAGCTCATGCAAATTTGTAGAGTGCCATTCCCTCAAGCAGGATGCGATTTCGTCCACCAAAGGCTCAGAAGCAGAAGTCGGTGTCTCATCTCCAATCTTCAGCAGGGGCACTGGGGCTGGTGGCTTCGGCGCACCAGGTTGTCGTTGTGGAATAAGTGAAAATCTGCTGGCATTTCTGTTTATGAGAGCTTTACTCTTTCTGTTCTTCTTCTTTGCAGGTTGTCCATTTGCGCCATGGATATCTGCTGATTGTACGGGTTGATCAACCTGGGCGCCGTTAAGGGAACTCGAACTTTTGTGTGCCAAGATACCATTCGTAGATCCATTTCTATTCACATCCCCCCCATCCTCCGTAGAAGCTCGACTCTCGTCCTCATCATCCCCTAGCACCTCCCGAACTTCTACGCAACTGGTTGGAAAGATTCCCGAAAAAACCCTCGCCTCAAGAGTTTGCCCTTTTGTACTCGTCAAGCCAGCCAGGAGACTGGGCGGTGCAACCAAGTATCCTCGATACCATTGGAAATCCTTCCCACCTTGCTCGATTATGTACAATTCATCCCCGAGTTCGAGTGGAAGATCTGCGGCCGAGGAAGCAACAAAAGGGAATGTTGCGACGGCAAATGCGATGCGTGGAAGGGGTTGCCAAGGCATATTATCAACTGCGCATCGGGAGGAATACGGGAGGGAATGCGGTACGGTACGCAGCGCGACGGAGCCAATCAGCAAAAGAATGTCGGTGATGAATAGAAGGAAACCTGCTTCATCAGGAGAGAAGTTCCTCTTCTCCTTCTCTCTCTGTGTCTCTTTTTGTTTCTTTCCGATTCGCGTTGATGACTGTCTTCTTCTCCTCCTTCTTGGTGATTGTTCCAGTGTACGAGTGAGCGAGTAGGATCAAGGTCGAGGAGCGGGAGGGGGAGCGTCGGTGTGGTATTGAGGAATGGAAATAACTTTTCTTCGAGGGACGGGCTAAATTTTATCCTGGGTACGGTAGGTTGGAAGGGGGTATCATCATGGATGGGCACTCTGCTATGCATGAAGTACGAAGTGGTTCCAATCAATGTGCGCTCAGACGGGCGGGTGGTATTTTGTTTTGTCGAGATGGGATATCAGATGGAGAAGGAGACACGGCACTCGAGGTTGCACTGCTGTCCTCGGTGGAGTTGAGAGATGCGAGGGGAGAGGGGAGAGGTGAGAGATTGGATATTGGATATTGGAAATTAGAAATTAGAAATTAGAAATTAGATCTTAGATCTTGTATCGGCATCTATATATCTATCTCTATGATATCGCAAAGGGACACAAGGCTGAGCAACTATACTCGAGTTAACAAGTCACGGACGATTAGATTATGTAATACCAACACGTACTGCTTCACTTCATGTGAAGTTACTGATCTTCTGGTTCGTTGGCTATCTATGCCCCGTCTGCACACTCCAAGGTCCGAAACCTCCTTTTCACCTCCTCCCTCCTCCCCTTCCGGCATTCCTCGTATCTGGAAATTGATCAAGCGAGCGGTCTTCTCTCGTTCTCGACCCAGTTCTCCATCTTGGGCATCTTGGGCGTGGCAGAAGTATCGTCGATCAGAAAGACTGTTTGTAGGTAGGTCGGTAGGTCTGATCCAAAGTACTGTAGCATAAGGAACAACGGAGTATGAATGTGAACAGGCGTGCCGCGAGTCCATATAGCAAAGGGGGGCTCCTTCAATTGGAGAAGGGAAGGTTGTCAGCCGAAATCTTACTGCCACGTCGTTTACAACTCTGAACTCGAACAACGTCAACGTCTATCTGTATTTTATCAGAGCATCTGCATAGCATCTGATAAATCTCAATCTCATCATCATGGCTTCTTCATCCGAAAGAGATAGAGATGCTGCTACAAAAACTCGTATCCTCACACATATGAACGCGGACCACGCTTCTTCTCTATCTCTCTACCTGCGCCATTACTGCCAACTATCTAACGGCGAAGCTTCCACAGCGACCCTTCGCGATATCTCTCTATCCTCACTCGCCATTTCTTCCAAATCCGGCAAATCACATACAATTCCCCTCGAGCCTCCCATGTCTTCCTACGCGGACGCCCGCCCTCGATTTGTCGCCATGGACAGCGAATGCCGTACTGGTCTGAACATTTCTCCGTACACCATCACTCGATACGAGCCTCCAAAGACCTTCTTCCACCGATTGGTTTTCGCGTTGTGTCTCATAACCATGGTGACCTTGGCTACAATGTCATACATCGTACCCGGCACATTCTTCTACGACGACGTATTGCCATGGTTTCCAGGGGGTGCAAAAACCTTCTTGTGGATCGCTAATAAGGTTGCTATCCCAACTGTCATCATACATGTGTCGGAAGCTATCTGGATGGATAGAGCCAGACTTGGAAAGTACAATGTCGAGAGAGGAAGCTCTCTGTGGTGGAAGTGGATGATTAGCTGCTTGATTGAGGGGTATGGATCTTTTGCCAGGATTGATGCGATGCTTAAGGAGCAGAAGAAGGAGAAAGAGTTGAAAGGGAATAGTGGACACTGAGATGTTGTGTGAAGGATGAACATTGAGATATTGGGTAGAGGATGTGCGTAATGATTGGCGGAACGACAATTGTCCTGAGTAGCAAGGAGATATTGCGAGGCGAAGGATAACTCATAAAACATGGGACGATGGACAGAAGATCAAATGGCGGATCAACATGAATCATTTGAGATGGTGGAAGCAAGATATATACCCTTGAAGGTTCACGTATCGGCAGCAAATATCAAATTGTTTCATGCGACATGCTCCATCCCATTCTCTTCGTTTGTGGTATGAATATCAGCTACAGCTTTCCACAATTACAAATTCGCCTCTTTTCATCTGTCCCTGAGAGGAGGTTGAAGATGTATACCGGATTTCCTTTCCCTATCTCCAGATTGCATTACAGCAATTAGGCCTGAAACCTTGAGAAGAAACCGCATCGAAAGCCCTATCAGGCTATCCCGCCAAAATATGCACACCCACAACCACGCAACCGCGATCTACATTCTTTCTCATAGGTCATTCTATAAGCCGACAGCTCTTTGGTAGACTCAGGTATTTACTTTTACGTACTTCGTTGTCGCGGCCGGTAGTGGTTTTGATTCCTTGATTTGTAGTTGAAATACGGCGGCTCTGTTCAAGTTGGCAGTAGGCTCGGCCTGCTTCGTAAATATGGCGCGCTCCCAACAGATGGGACTCTATCTTCCTGAGGTTTTCGTAACATCTATGGGCTTATGGTTATAAAGACATAAGATTCTCAAATCTTTGATGTAGGTTTGCTTGTTTGTAGCCTTTGTTTTTTGCTTTTTCTGAGCGATCCGAAGTGTAATACTTTGCCGCTGGTGATAGAGATATCAAGGCTTTTTCTAAAGTTAAGAAATCCCTTTTGTTGAGCGGGGAGGAATATACAACCCCCTCGACATAACACTATCGTCTTCTCCAGAAGAAGATGACGAGCCGCCCTTTAAAGACACGCTTGAGGTATGGAGTTCAGAGGAAGAAGGAAGCTGGGTGTGGGCGAGAGGCTTGGAGGCTCCGGTGGTAGTTAGTTAGTTAGTGAGTATTATAAGAGATGGAGAGACCAAGAGATGGAGAGACCAGGTGTTGGAGGGTCAAGATCTTAATGAAGGGGCAATTTGTGGTTTGGCAGTTGAGTTGGGCATGAAGAATTAAAGATCTCGGTGCTCTCATGGCTTTGATTTTGATGTAATGGTCGATTAAGTAATCAGACGAGTTATGTTTCAGCCAGTCATGCTTCCAGATGTAAAAAATACAAAAAGTTCATTTCCGTTGCGCCAACACCACTTACTTCATCACGAAAAAAAAAACTCATTATCCAAGTCAAAAATCCCATACACTTTGATGGGCAAATGTCACGCATATACAATAAATTCTCACAGATGGTATCACCCACAGACGTTTGCTCTCGCCCTGGACGTCAAGTGTTCGTCCTCGCGCTCTAACCTACAGTAGGATACCAATCCAAACAATGTCAATACTTTGACCTTTCTCGATCCCGATAAAGTATAATACACCAGGAGCAGCGCTCTCGAGACCTCCATCGTAAATCAAGCGTGCGCCTACATAGGAGGTTAATGATCACGTGGACCTGGGATTTTGAGTCGGACTTGGCCGAGAGATATTGATCACATATGGCTAATGCCGGACAATCGACATTCTTCTCTAAGATCAATCAGTGAGTGCTCTGAATATCTAGGGATTAAAGCAAAATTAGGATTTTGCACCTTCAGTTTGGTCGATCGTTCTGAGAGTGTGCTGAGGAAATCCTTGGGACATGGCGGCGCAGGGTTGCTTACCTTGTTGGTTCTGTGTAGTTTGGGTCAATGACTAGGCTCAAGGGCTCGCGATCACTTATTAATTAAGGCTTTTTACTGTATCTTGTGATTTATGATTGGATATTCCCCAAGGACATTTCACCTCACGCGCTCAGATTTCTCGCGAGGAAGGACTCAAAAGGGTAAAGGGCCAAGAGCTCATCATAGCAATCAGGGTACAGAATCTCTTTCTTCTAGTGCATGAGATCGGGATCCTCTGTTGGAGAGGCTCTCGATGCCGTGCGAATTCAGCTCTCTAGACACAAAGCTGACGGACTCAGATGTCACGGTTAACACGTGACCAATACTAGCTATTAGATGACTAGCGGTGCTAGTTATCTATTATAATTAAGAATAGTTGAATAGTCTTTACAATATTATTTTCTTTACACCTACTAAAATCTAATGATTAGTTGTACCATATCATCAGAGATGTAGCTAGGAAAGCACATTTGGTGAAGAGCAAGCTAGCTTCAAACATACAGCCTGATGTTCAAACATTCTAACATCGATGCAGGTAGGCTCAGGGAAATTCGGCACTCCAAGTTGCTCTTGCGAAGATAGCCGACCAAAAAACAGAAGCGCCAGACCCGTCCCCCACAACCGCATCAAAGCTTTTCGAACTATCCGGATGGAAATCGATTTAGACTGCATACCTGATTGCGACATGTATAAGAATTAACGAAAGGCACAAACACAAAAAGCAATCAAACCCAAGATTATCCCGAAGAAAAAAAAAGTATCCTGAAGATATGAAGCAATTGAAGCATCAATACTGGCAAGGGGTTCGCCTGTTTCCACCCACGGAGACCGCCGCGGATCCCGCTCAAATTCTATTGATATTTGATATTCCTCAATTGCATCCTTGAACGCACCTTTGTTCCCATGCGCGAGGTTGCCTCCTCGAGGTGGCTGTATTCTTGTTGCAGGTTGTGCTAGTCCTTTCATTCTATTCTTTCTTCTCATTACATCATCGTTCACAATAGACGTGTCGTTCCGGTGTCTACCGCCTCTATACCATCCGTGCTTGGTCTTTACGAGGTCACCATGGGACTAATGAACTTCTTTCTGTCATCAAACGAGTAGCTCCAAGCCTCGAATTGAGAATCAGCATTGTCATCACGATAGGTGGGTGGGCGTAGTACGAGGAGTCTCGATTGGGTCGTTGAGAGGGTACACTGGAAGGATGGGATGGGATAGCCATTCATCATTCCTCTATAAGTAAAGGTGAAGAAATACGAGAAATTTAAGCAGTTGTTAAATGCACCGTGTCAAAGTAATCAACCATATTATATGACAGTTCGAATATTCAACTCCAAGGACAGCAACATTCTTGGAGACTTTAACAAACAACGTCTTTGAAAACTCATTGATCATAGCAACAAATAGAACATTGAATGACCAGAGTGTGATTGCAATGACCTGAAAAGAAGAAAGAGTTGAGCACAAGAAAAAAAGCATTCTTAAAGTAGCTGCTGTGACGGAAAAGCCGGAAAAGCCGCCTTTACCGCCACTCCCTAGGGTATGCCCCACTTGCCGAGCAGAAAAAGGGCATTAGCTATAGCTCGCCGCGCTACGCGCTCAAAGCCTTATAGTCAGTCAGTCGTGGCCGATATAAATCGGGTCTGACAGGTAGTGTGGATTAGTTCTTTGCTGTGCTTTGGGCCTGTAACGCTCTATTTACACTTCTTTATTCCCGTATCAGTATCGTGTGTATAAACCCTAGATCGCCTGCCTCATCTACAGTGAAATTAAATCTTCACTTTTGCAGATTCGAAGGATCAACTCGCTATAGGTAGGTAGGTTTATCCGCACGTCTTTGGTCACAGCAGTAGGTAGCTAGCTGTGAAACTTCATGATGAATTATATAGATAACTTGACGAGATTAGCTGAACGAGAATATGTATGATCACGTGGCTTTACTAATGGCTTAATTCTGGGGATGGATTGTATTGTTGTATAAGAATTTGATTGTATTCTTTATTCAATTGTTTCATCATCGATGGAGTATGTTATGGAATCCCGTAGGATATCGTGGAGTTTTCGCTTAATTTAAGGGTTAAATTTTTGTTGGTGACTAGGAGTTATCTTCGTTATATAGAATATTTCTATATAATTCGATTTAATCCTTTTCTATAGATGATATATTATTATTATTATTATTATTATTACTATCATACGATTCTAATCTCCAAGAGTGATAGCCTGGGCAAATATCGAACCATGAATTCAAATACAGTGTTTGTACTGGAGATCGCTCTTTGATCTGATATTTGGCACACTACACTTGAAGGAAGATCGGCATGATACTATCTGATCTTTCTGATTGATGTAATGATCATATAAGAATGCGGAATGCCGGAATGCTGTGAAGTGGTGTTGAATGCGGAAATGTCTTGGGATAGTTTCAAATAAGCAGAAGATATGTTTTCAGAGGACAAAAAAGATTTGTGAATTTCGATCTCAATATCTTTTAGTATTTGGAGAACCGTAAGTCTTCCAAATAGATCTCGCCTTCCGTATAGACTCAATATGCTCAACGATTTGATCCTTTAAACAGATACAATTTTCGCAACAAGTTGAGTATCCTACATGAGTTGAAGCACCCAGATGACTTGCACTTCAGCTTCTTCAAGATAAGCTTGTGGCTGGATTTCAGCCCACAAGTTTTGAAGTCCTTTTGGAAAGAAGAAGAGATCTTCCAAAACTTGAAGCTTATCATAAACCGTAGTCTTTTATCAAGGTATACTTCGAATCAGATGAACTTGCATGCGTTAAATCTGAGAAAGGGATTCCTCGAGAGATGCTATATATGTAGTAAGATTGACTTTGCAGTACTTACCGTTTTTACAAATTACTTTTCAAAATTGCTCTTTCAATATTTAATTAATACCCTTAAAGCAACGATACTTACAAAATCACGTTGTTTGTATCAGATCTTGTATGTTACCACATTAGTCATCACGGATGACTCAGCTTACCAAGATTAGCTTAGCTTTAGCTTAGTCAGCGAAGTACACAAACGTGGACTTCGCTCATTTAGTCAATCTTCATCTCTTCCTCTCACAACACGCTTACAAAAGCTAATTGTTGAAATAAATAAACGAAATCTATAAAAATCTTGTGAAAAGCATCGACATGTTGCTCTTCCCGATTTATAGGGATGCGTCAAGATGGATAAAAGGCGCTATTCCACTCCTATGCCATCGCGCGCAATTTCCGCGATCAATATCTTCAACGATACCGTTCTTGCGGTTCGAGCCACTTCTGTATCGATAGCTGATACCTTGCCCAGGTCTTGATACCACGGGCTACATCGACCAGTACGTAGCCACAAAGGTATTGAGATGGTCTAAGCCATGGATTTTGAGGCAAAGCATGAACTCTCGTTTGCCAATCAAAGCCTTGAATTAAACTTCAAACTATACATAGTAGTATCTCCCCTGCAATACGGTTATACGCCCTGGACTTGAAGACGTGACCAAGAGGCTTTTCATCAGGACTGTTATTTGTCTAGACTAGAGCGCTTCTAGTCATAGCTTCTAGTTCCATTTAGTAGTCCCATTACTATACTCGGAATGTTGCAGGGTCCAAACGATTGTTTACATACAATCGGGGATTAGTGCCTCTTGTGGAAGTTAGAAATTAATTCAATCCATAACAAGAAAACTATGATGAGGATTGAGACCGGGTATCGAGCAGTAAAAAGATTGCGAAGTTTGTCAATCGGCGCATGAAGACGGAGATTTGAGCTGCGGGGCCTTTCCCCTTTCAGGATCCTAATACTTACCGAGGCCTCTACCGAGATAACCCTCAAAATAGCCACTTTAATGATAGGGGTCTAGTATTTTTTTGAGTGGTGCTTGAGTTGGTTTGAGTAGTAACTTCGAATCTTGAATAACAATTCTAGGGTTGAAGCCCTTGAACCTCGATCGAAATTCTCGATATTCAAATAAAACATGATGATAAACCTCTATTGGACATATTTTAGCCCAATTTTAAATGATTGTATAACTTGAAATAAACTTGAACCATATCGAAATGGGTATATTTTGAATGCAAGATTAACTTTAATCTTGCAAAGCATCTGATGATTTATAAACTTAATAATATAAATAGATCGACATATTATTACCCTCATCTGGTTTTTCCGATATAATCAATGTAGGCCTCGGTATACTATAGATACTATACTCGTAAGTATACAGCGCCGTTAAACGCCGTGGAACGTCGTAAACGTGCCACTTCAAACGCCAGTCCAGAAAACCATGCCGTGTTCACGCCTTCAAGGTTGCCAGCCGGATCTTGGAAAGCAGGAGGTGGTGTTCAAAATCCCAAAATACGCGACTCATGTCGCCAGAGAGTACCAAAACCGTTACGTTATTACGATGAGCCTCATGCAATGGATTTTGCAGAGAGTTCGATTAACAATAGGGGAACTGTCCAACATGACGAATATGGTTGGCCTTTTCTCTCTTTACCTTAGCTACTGGTTATTTTGGTACTTGCCGATGTCTTCCCCTCTTCCACGCAGTAAGTAAAGGCTAAATAGTGGGCCCATCACAAACGCTATTACTAGGTTCACATCAGCGATTAAAGCTCTTCGCATAGGTCAAATTTCAATTTCTTAACAAATCTAAAGTTAAATATAGCAAATGTTCATCCTTGATTTATAACACATTGTGAATCTAATGATGAATCCTAGCCGTCGGATTTATGTGAGCCGGCCTGAAGAAGGGAGAGAGAGAGAGGGAGAGGGGAGGGAGGGGAGAAGAGAGTAATTCAGCTTGGTGGGGATACTGACAACTCTGCATCTGCAGCTGTCTACTCGAGTATATATACTGCCCAATGTAAGGAATCCGAAAAGAGGCATGCTCCGCTATTTCCTGTACTATATCTATGCCCGTATAGGCTATGCTGTATCATACAAGGGCCAATATTATGTGGAGGCGAAGCTTTGAAAATATCAAACTTTGAATCACTTGGCCAATAATAATGCATGTCAATTTCTGACCCAAACTCGGATAAAAAAAAGTTCCAAGTTTTAAACATTTTAACAATTCAAGACTTTAACAACCCGACCCGAGAGAAAACTTACCTGGAATCTAAGGGTATCCGCATCTAGAAAGCCAAAATTAGTGAAGGAAATATGTTGCGAAATGAGCTGGATAACGTGTCGAAGCGATTTGAGTTGCATCAGAAATTGGCGTCTCATAAACAAAATCCCCAATCATTAAAATCCATTGCCATGATTGTTGTTGGCAGGACGGTGTTATAGTATAGAGATTTTTGAGCTAGACACAAATCAAGGCTTTTGTGTATAGTTGAGATACGTATTATTGAGGTCGCTTGAACTCGCTTGAGGTTTAAGGTTATAACCTCGTTAATGCAACTTGCAGGAGAAACTTGAAAAAAATTGAAAATCGACAGGGTTAGAGTAGATTAGATTAGACCCATTGTGGCCAACAACTGTGGAATTAAGGTTTAGTTCCAACGAAAGATTTCACATGTCCACTATCGATCTCGAGCTGGAATCTGGACTAATAGTATGTATCCTATTGGGTGTATGCTGGTTAAAAACGAGCTAATAGCTCGGACAGACGTCCATCCGAGCTACCTACCTGTTACAAACTCGAAGTACGAGTACGAGTGGCACAAAATCCAATGCTTGCCTCACGGCTCTTATTTCAACGGGCAGAACAATTTGACAGGTGGTGGAAAACAAGACGGTGGTGATGCCAACGATTGAAGGATTTTGATTTGAATCAGATACTTTATCATACTTACCCCAGACTTCAGTAAAACTAGAACATTGATGGTTCGAGGGAAGTTAATACCGTAAGATAATGTTGTCGTTCTACAGTAGAATAAAATAGCGGGTCTAGATCATGCATTCGGATGAACTTGAGTGGAAAAATCTTAAATCATCTCAACCATCTTCATGCCCTTAACTGCAAGACATAGTAAAGACGCAGTATGCGATGTACACAGGGTGCTATTTAGACTTTGGTACAGCTAAATACCAGGGGCCGTGGAAAGAATTCCATCCAACAGATCCAAGTTCTGAAACGAATTCTCGAATTCCCGTGAGCTGCTGTCGTTTAGCCGTCTAGAACTACTCGTACTTGATCTTATTCCTTTCTACTCTCCCCCCCCTAAATAATTTTAAATCGCGGGTCAGATATACCAATCTAGAACGTGCATTGTATAAGTGATACAAGAATAGTTATACCAATAGATTTATGAATTTATATTTCCGGTCAATATTGTACTCGAGTACGGATCTAATCAACCTTATATCACTATATTGGTCTGACTACCCTTGTATTACTTATATAGCACCCATTCTATGTCTGTAGATCTGATCCATAATTTAACATTTCTTTATGGAGGAGGAGAGTAATATGTGTTTTCTTAAACTTTTTTTGAGTCGTCATCAAGATTAAGTTTATCAATAATAATCTGTGGGAAACAGAGCTAATCGTATAAAACGAAAGCCAAGCCGGGGTCTCTGGTACCGCATGAAGACGTCAATATGTAAGAGATTCTTATCGCCAATATTAATGCTAATGCGAAACAAATAAACCTGATTATATAGGAATGAAAAATCTGATCAATAAGATCCGATATAGCCAAGGTATACATAAGGTTTCGTACAAATTTCATGTCAATCTTATACAAATTCTGTTGGAATTTTCCCAAGGATAATCGCATATCACAAGCTTTACAATATAAGCTTATTCGGTTAATAATATCATCTAAGTTTCCTCTATTTTAAAAAATGTGACTTGTTATGCTGATATAAATTAATAATCCGGTATTCTGGTGCAAAATATGGATAAATAAGAAATTTATATCGGTTTAATTAATTAGTATTTCGCGATCCGGTGCAACCAGTTTATCTGTGTATCTGATCCACGAAATGGATCGTAAACACTTCTCAAAAAAAGACTAATTGGTTGTTGAGTATGAATTAGATTATTGAGAGGTGACGTGAGGCTTTATTCTCAAAAGACTAGATGATTATGATACTGGACTTAGAGCATAGACGAACGTATTACAGAATATTAGAACTATGGTTACCAGTAAGGCATATCTCGAGCTCGGTAAACATATCGCCTGGATGATGAACGCGCAAACGTCTAATCTGCAGGAACTGTAGAGGACCTAATCAATCAATACACAACAACTTAGCAGTTTTTCTTCTTGGGATCTAGGGTTAGGGTATCGTTGATTTTAGCCAATAGCATTATTGTACAGGCAAAAATTGACAGCCCTCGTACAAGCTGACAGTTGGACCCATGATCCTCTCCAAATCGCTTTTGCGGTAATGCAAGCCATTTTTTCC
Source organism: Monilinia vaccinii-corymbosi (assembly GCA_017357885.1). Lineage (NCBI taxonomy): Eukaryota > Fungi > Ascomycota > Leotiomycetes > Helotiales > Sclerotiniaceae > Monilinia > Monilinia vaccinii-corymbosi. The sequence continues at coordinate 4,573,578 of CP063406.1, read as the reverse complement.
CCACAACACAGATTAAAACGGCTCTACATGGAATCGTACCAGTTTTTTTCTCCGAAAATGGTCCTGCAATTTCTTCCCGGATATGCTCTGCCGAGGACGATGACATGGGATCGTTTATCAGTCAATTTGTTCTACGGAGCCGTTGTATATATTCTTTCCTTCACGCACACTTTATTCACAGCATCAACAATCTTTTACATTTACATTCTTTTCTGATCTCTTTTCAGACCTTCTTTCAGACCTTCTTTTCTCACACCTCTACCTTTCACACCACCTTCGTTTCTCATTTGTATCTCAAATTTACTTTCGTTGAACAAAACTTGCCGGTCAAAATGCGTTCCGCGATTCTTCTTGGTTTCTTGGCCTCGCTTGCAGTGGCTTGCGATAACCCAAAAACCCCAGGTCATACATGCGCTGCCGCTTTCGATGCTTCTCCTGCGGCCGCTCGGGCCTTCTGTGCTGCTTATGTTCGAACCGGAACCACAGCACCCACTGACATACCCACTGGCTTCCCTGACCTCACTTCAGCATGTGACAGTAGTCCCAAGAAACTGTCTGCGGCATGCGACTGTCTTCTGGTCCCAACCACCATGGCGACCCTTACGGTAAGCATTTCAGAGGAAAAGGAAATCAGATTAGTGTATTCTGGACTAACTTGTACATTAGAAAACTAACGCTTCCCCTACTCCAACCCCAACGAACTACTTGCCAAACCACCAGGCTCAGAAAGGCCGCAAAACAACCAAAACAACCAAAACAACCAAAAGAACCAAAACAACCAAGAAACCAGCCCAAAAAACTGCCAACAAAACTGGCAACAATGAAGCCCATCAAACTGGCAAAAGTGAAGCCCACCCAACTGGCAACAATGGAGCCCACCCAACTGGCAGCAATGGAGCCAACAAAACTGCCAACAATGGAGCCCACCAAACTGGCAACAATGGAGCCAACAAAACTGCCAACAATGGAGCCCACCAAACTCAGTCCGCCACGCCTCCCACCTCGCCTAAGGCCTCAAGCCAATGCACAGCAACAAGTTATAAGGATATTGCCCGCGTCGTCTCCTCGTGCACAAACATTGTCTTGCAGGATATTTATGCCCCATCAGGATTCGCCATTGACCTTAGATCTCTCAAACCCGGATCTACTGTCACATTCGCTGGAACTACTACTTTCGGAACCACTTCTAATTCTAGATTCGATCCAATTGTCATTAGCGGAACAGGTATCACTATCGCTGGAGCCAAAGGACACGTCATTGAAGGAAATGGAGCTGCATACTGGGATGGGCTGGGCTCTAACGGAGGCGTACCAAAGCCCAATCATTTCATTGTCATAGATAGAGTCGTCAACGGTGTTGTCAAGGACCTCAACATCAAGAACTGGCCTGTTCATTGCGTCTTTATCAGCAATGCCAAAGGCTTACTCGTCTCTGGACTTAATCTCGACAACTCTGCGGGAGATGCTCCAAACTCAAGATCTAAGGGTAAAGAAGCCGCCCACAACACTGATGGCATCGACATTACCTCATCCGATCACGTTACCATTAGAAATTGCACTGTCAGGAACCAAGATGATTGCGTAGCCATCACATCTGGCACCAATATCGACGTCTCAGGGATGAAATGCTATAGGGGACACGGGCTGTCCATTGGATCTGTCGGTGGAAAGGCAAACAACGTGGTAGAGAATGTCTCTTTCTCCAATTCCCTTGTTGCCGACAGCGAGAACGGATGCCGCATCAAGTCCAACGCGGGTACTACGGGTATCGTCAGAAACATCAAATACACAAACATCCAGCTGGAAAACATCGGCAAGTATGGCATTGACATCCAACAAGACTACCTCAACACGGGGTCCAACGGCATTCCCACAAACGGCGTCAAGATTACGAACGTGACTTTCAGCGGTGTCGTCGGTACCACGCAGACAAAAGCGAAAAATCACTATGTTCTTTGTGGATCAGGATCTTGCAACAACATCGTATTCGACAATGTTAAAATCAGCGGGGCAGCTCAGGTTTCGTCCTGCAACAACTCTGGCGGGTGTCCAAAATAGGCTTGATATCGATATTGATATTGATATTGGGTGGTTTAGAGAGCGCGGATCATGTATGAATGAAACTTTCCTTGAAAAATACGAAATTGGGCAGCTGGACTCGGCGAATAACCGGCTATGGATTGGACGGAGGAAAAACACAAACACCAGCTTTTGCGGATTGACTTTGCTTGTACGACTATTACTTTTATTTGCTTTCTTGTATCATCATTTTCCTCGATCGGGATTCACTTCATCAGTTTTTTCTTTCAAATTGTATTTTTATCTCTCCAATACAAAGCTTGCTTGTGTGTTGCTTTCTCCTCACTGACTGTGCGAACGAAACGACTATGAAACTTGATGATGATGATATTCCCAAAGTTTGTAACACTCAACAACGCAAATGCAAATACCGTCTAAACGAATCAAACTTGAGGCTTTCTTAGACTGTGGATTTGTTGGAGGACAGCGTCTCAAAAGGACGCTTAGAGATAGATATAATATATGTATTGGAAGGGAGCAAGTCTGGCATCAAATGTATCTATCGTATTAGGGTGCTAATCTAGATGCTACATATAGAGTGTGCTAGTAGTGGATACGCCGGAGCGAGCCCTCTACACGTGATTACAACAATAAGAATATAAAAGATGATGTCATGATATTATAATACAAATGTACTGCAATCACGTGCAGAGGGGGCTCGCTAACGCTTAAATACCCCACATCTATCTAATCCAGCACGTCAAACCCCAAAAAAATATAACAACCCTCTCAAGAATAGAATCTCTCCCTCATAAATCCAATTCTTCTTCAAAAAAGTAAAATAACAATGCCAAAAGAGTGCTTGTGACCTACGCAGGGATCGAACCTGCAATCTCTTGATGCGATGGTGGAGATTTCAAGTCTCCTAAATCGTAGTCAAGCGCCTTGCCATTGGGCCAGCAGGCCTTATTATTTGTTGAAGATGTCGCGCCCACTTTGAAATATAATCAACAGAGCCAAGAGCCATATCCGCATCCGCATCCGCATCCGTACACAAAAGGATAAGCTACCCAATTGTAGTAAAAGAAAGAAAGAAAAGAAGAAGAGAAGAAGAAACGTAGGTTAGCAGTAGGATAACTCCTACAAGTAATTAATCGTTTTGATTGTTTTCAATTGATAGTAATGTATGTAATCCTTAAGTTGGGTATTCAGAGAATTCCGTTGTTTTCCTTTCTTCTGCAATATATGATTCCAACATTCATTATTCCTATCGAGAAGAAGAATACTTTATCTTATTCTCAAACTCTTCGTTGATTAGTGTCTAAAATTACAGATTTACTATATATACATCGGATTGGAAGGTTCGTTCTATAATATGAGAGATATGAGATGAGATAAGGAATACGGGGAAAAGCTTTGAGAAAGAAAAGATTGTGAAGGTCGGTTAGAGATAGGGGTTAATTAGCGGGTTGTTTCGATGATATTCGTACAATGAGCAACAATAATCGATCGTACCTACCACAAAGGTCGCGATACATCCATCATATTGCTTAATCCGACAACGTGCACAATTGAATGTATAGAATCAAGAGCATCAGATTATTGCACTTGTTCGAATTGTTTTGTTCGAATTATTCATTGGGTTAAATGTAAATAAGTGTACTACTTACTCTCCGATCATCTACGAAAGGGGATCCGGAGTATTTAACCCTCAAAGTCCTCGGTTCAAGCTACAATGAGATAGATTCTTATGCAGCAATCTTAGTTTCAAGTCGCGGCGACCTCTTGTTGCAAAACAACCATTCTCTTCTGACCCCTAATTGGATCGGCCGAGTCACCCTCTCAAGTTTCCCTTCAAGGAACTCATTGGTAGGTAGGCATTGTTAGGCTGAAAGTCTTCAGCCAAGAGACCACACCAAGGTGTGTGCTATATTTGATGGCTTTTTCCAATCACGTCGAACATTCCTCAAACCCTTTGAGAAATGGGCATAAGATTGCTCGAAGAAGAATCTTCCGATTGACAGGAGATGCCACTCAGGTTTGATGTCAATGCATGTCTTGTAAGCCTCGACGGGAAAAGCAAGGACATGGCCAACTTTTGCTCGCTTGGCTGCCTTTTCATGAATTTGCAAATCTTCTCTGGGCTTTGGGCCATGAAATGTATCGTTTGCTATCATTGATCAGCATGAGTTATCAAGTGTTCATAACGCGTAACTAACCAATTTACAAAATGGAGCAGAAGCAACAACATGCAGGCTTGCAAGGGCGACCTTGGTCAGCGAGCCATATATATCCCCTTCCATAATAGCCCTCAAGATATCCATCCATACCACCACAGATGGATTCATAATCAGATGGTTCCATTCCGCAATGTGCACTCATCTCATCAATTTGAATCTAAACGCAACAATGATTGAATTAATCGTAACAGTTGGAGTAATAAACAGTACCCACCTCTCCAAACCCCTCAACCCAGCCGCCAATCTTTCCATGCGCATGATTTCTTCCATGAAAAAAGCGTAATTCGTAAACTGCAAAAAGCAATACTTTTGATACGTTAATGATAGTGTATATCCTCTAGGGATCTGATGAAGGACAAAGCTTTCGCCGATATCCACGCTCCAAACTCCAGGGGGGGGAAAAGGTTGATAGTAAATGATAGTGTAGATCCTCCGTGTGATCTAATCCAGAAAAGAATGTTGATAATTTAGTGATCGTGAATGATAGTGTATATCGTGTGATGGAACGAATCCAGAAAAGAATGTGAACAAGTCAACGATAGTGCGTGTATATCCTCTGTTCAAAGCTGTAGCTGTCGCCAATAATACCGCTAAGGCTCCCGAGCCAGATCTCCAAAAGGTCTAGCCCTCCAAATGCCAAAAACCCCAACGCCAAGCCATGCATCGTGCAATGTATCTGCATCAAAAAATCTCATGCTCGAAGCTTGCCAATACCAGCATCCTTTAGAACCATTGCCTTGATATTAGTAGCAGGGAGAGCATGACAAAGATGCATTGTCTTTGCCGTGGTCAAGACACCCGTGTTGGTGCCGGTGAAACCTCCGGACGCAACAAGCATGTTAGCCGAGCATGCACGGCCTAGAATAGACTGACATCCCGCTGCACCGCTGCTTGAAGACCAGAGGGCGTGCGAAGTGGCATCAGCGTCAAACTGGACGGGTCTCGTTGTGTACTCGAAATGGTTGCCTTCGGCAAGCACGCTACCTCCCTTGCCGATTTGAAAAGCATTGCCGCGGATATTGGACCAGTAGTTGTTGACAGCGTGGAAGAAAACTTTGGGCAGGACCGATGATTTCAAGCCTCCGACCTTGGGTCCACGACCACTGGCATTGTGGATGTAGTTGCCCTTGAAGGTGATCTGATCGTGAGATCCAGTGAAGTATAGTGTCCAGTAGTGTTCGTTATTGCACTCAACAGACCACGGAGTGATGCCGTCGAACTCGCAGTTGGAGATGGTGACGCGCCCGGAAGCACTTGGGCCCATGCTGATGTGCTGACGACCTATTCTGGAGGTCTTGACATGATCAATCCACAAAAGATCAGTGCCGTCGACGTTGATGGCATCGCCACCCCAGACATATTGGGGGTTCAACTCTACGAACTCCACATTCTGAATGATGATGTTCTTGGCGCCCTGGATGAAGAAACCTCTACCCTTGATCTTGCCAGCAGTTCCAACTCCGACGATGGATTTGTTCGAACCGAGTTTGATGGCGTTATGAATCAGACCAACAACATCATAAGTGATAGTTGGCTGAGCGACAGCGGTGTTGGCATTTCCAGACGTGCACCATCCATTGTAATTGATACCAAGTTGTGTGGCGTGGCTACCACTGTTGCTACCACATTTGCTAGCGAGGGGCATGCATCCTTTCTCGGTCTTTTTACCCATAGAGCCAGTAAAGTCCCAGGTCTTGTCAAGAACGATAGTGCGGGGAACATTGTCGGAGAGCCACGTAACAAGCTGCTTGATGTTTGCTGGGATAGCGGGTCTAGCGGAACCACCTCCAGTTGCTGAGGCAGCAAAGCCTTCGGCTTTACCAACGACGCCCGCGGCATCGACGGCTACAGCAGAGAAGAAGAAAATAACGAGTGTTTTTATCGAAACCATATTGACGTAAGTTAAAGAAAGTAAAGCGTCTGGGGCAGGACTGATTAACGGGGGGCTCGAGGTATTTTATCATCTGCATTTTACAGTTGAAACAATTGGCATGTTTCCAAACTCCTCTACTCATTACGTCAAGATGGGATGAGGCATATCCTCGAAACTTGCCCATTTGGCCCTATTCGAACCCCTTGGGGCCTGTGAGGGTTATAAATTGAACCACCAATCTAAGATTAATCAACCGCAAACAAGTAACGGTGAGCCAGCCTTGACCTCAACGGCTTCACAGTAATGCACAATGTTTTGAGGTTCAGTATCCTAGAAGAATTTGTTACACCACATTGCGCTAACTCTGAGTATAAAACCTGTTCTTACGCTTTCTTCACAGGGCTTTCTAAATTACTAAGCTATAAGCTCGGGTGTATTGCATTGACTTGAGTGTTCCGAGTAGAAGTCAAAGTTTCAACCTAGTCAACCCCATCCCATACATTCACGGACATTCGAAATTTCTCCCTTTCGATCTTAGTGCTGCCCCTCCTCGTGAGAATACAAACAAGACAAGCCTTAGGGTGTATGATGATGATGCTGCGCCTAGAAGATGTTTCATCCAAAATATTTCTTCATCTGCTCTTTTTTTCCACATCTCTAAATTTGGATGAAAATTTTCATTGCCTTTACTCTCGCCTCCTCATACGCCTTACTTTTCTTTTCTGCCTAAGATCTTCGTGGCATCACTCTGAGAAATGCACGCGAGAAAAGGACTCGTCATCTTCATCCGACGCGGCTCACTCTATGGGAGTGTTGACTGTGGCGAGTATTCCTGCCTGCAAAGGCACCATGAAAATGATGACTGACAACCTAGAGTACCTCAAATGACTCTATTTAGTCCGTCACGACGGAGAATATTTGATCCAGAACCCAATGTGAAACCGATGACAGACGAGAAATCATGCCAACGTCGTTCGTTCTTCTCAGAAGACCGACACAAATGCGATTGATCCATCCCATCGATCGATTCATCCCAAGCTAAATCAAGCCATACATATCAAAACACTAGCACAAAAATAATGCCACAAGACCGTCCGTTATTTCCCGTGGAATCACGAGGACTTCCAGACTAAGGCTCATCTACTTACTGTATGCATACTCAGGTCCTTCCTTTCTTCAATCCTTGCTCACGATAAGGAACAAGCAGAACACTTGAATTCCACAAGCAGCATTCGCCTGGGCGCCCCTTGACTCGCAACTCTCGGATGTTGTTCTCCACGGATGTAGAACAACACACCAGGAACCTCTGTTAAAAACGACCCCCCCCCATGATAAATTGCCCTTCCTCTCTTCCATCACCTGATCAAATCGTAGCGTGTAATTTTACACTCCTGATCATTGAACGGATGATCTCTCATGGAGGGTTAGCATTCTTTCCCTTTTCCTTCCACTCCCTATTTTCTAAAAATAGTCATGCGAAAATCCATGGTAGATTCAAAATCTAGTTTAGATTTATTTTGGAATGATTAAGAATCCAGCAGACGTCTCCAACCAAAGATTTTCCTACTCATCACAGTCCACAACATGAAGGATTGTGACAAAACATGGCTCGTCATTGGATTTTGTCACGAGAGCAGTGCACCTGGTGTTGGTAAAAGGTAAAGGGTTCACGAGGAGATTAGAATTGAAACAAGGCGCATTCATTGCATTCGCAAAATGCTCTCCTCCTCCTCACTTCATAAAGGGCTAACTTCACTTGCGATACGGTCTCCACTACTAAGCAAACTTCCCGGGACAGTTATCCGAGACGGAAACTTATATCTCTGTTGCACTAGCTGGAGATTCTGACATTCGTGCGTGGTACCGTTTCACCTAAACCAACGAGTGCCGGCCAAAAGAAGAAGAAAAGGTGCCCTGTTAGATATATATATATATATATATGTATGCATTGCACGAGAAAACATCCGGCACACTTGTCCATACTGTAAATTGAAATGAGATGAAACAATGACCACCTGGAATAAACACTCATTTGTAGTATATTATCTCGTGAGAAAAATAAAGTAGATTAATCACAAACCCAGAAACCTTTCTCTTTATAGGGCTTACCCATGGTATATACAACGCATAACTCGCAGAACCACCCCGTGATATCCATCGCTTGTATCCAAATATCAGAGATGGGACGGTAATCACAGTCGAGTTCAGGAACCGGCACCGATAACGCCAGAAATGTAACAGTTTAGTCAAACAATTGAATGATCCACCAGTCGGAGAATAACGAATGCGGTTGTAACAGCAACGGTAATGTTACGATGACCTGACAGGGCTTGAATATGTGGAGTTGTGTAATAATGCCGTTCGCGTTCATTCGGTACCTACAGGTGGAACATCTCCATCTTTTGCAACAATGACATAGTCAGCACCGGCCCTTTCGCCATCATCGAGTTCGGATTCACCTTCGCTAGCACCTGGAGTGGGTGGTAGAGCACCTGGAATGTGTGATTCCAGAGCTGTTGTGTATGATTGAGCTTGCTTTGGGGCAGCTGGTCTTGATGAGAGATTCTCCTCGTCCATTCCAGCACCGCTCGACGAGACATCGTCATCAAACTTCGATTCTAATGGACTTATAGGATCCGTTGTCGATCGGTGTTGTGGCGGGTTTGATTCCTCTGATGGAGGGCTTCCTGAATTTGCTGCAGCTTGTTTGGCTTTAAGTCTTTCCTCGGTCGCTTTGATTTTGGCTTCGAGCTCCTCGAGTTCCGAGGTTTTTGTAGATATCTCTTGTTTCCTAGCAAACCCGCCAAAAATGCATTCTTAGTATAGTTGGAAATGAAGATGAGAAGAATGAATAAGAATCATCATGACTTACTTCTCCAAGACGATAGCGTCGAGGCGCGCGCCGCCGCTGTCAAGCTTGAACAAGTCATCCAAGGCGAGAGCAAATGATCTTGCCATTTGGCTACATGTTCATCAGTCTTGCGAAGCAGCTTCTTCAAACGATGAAACCTACGATTGCGGCCTGCCATTTGGCACATATTGCCTATCGAGTTCAGCGTCGGACATGATGATTGTAGGGTTGGATGAAAAGCTTCTGAGGTGCCTGTAGCTTCGATGAGATCTTCAGGTACGAGACTAGTTGGTTGGATGGATGGATGGATGAAAGAGACAGAAGATAAGTAAGAGAGAGGAAGAGTTCAAGTATCGGGGCAATGCGGCTTCTTCTTATATTGAATGAATAATAATAATGATAATAATAATAATAATAATAATAATGATGATAATAATAAAGAAGAGTTGCAAGCGGACAGTTAGTGAAAGATAGGGGGCACTCGAGACTAGTGTCAAGTTGTCATGTGAAGAATGAAATGGGATTTTAAGGATTTATGATTTGATTTATTGATTATATAAATTATATTATACGGGTAATTACACGATGATATTATTTATTACCTGAATAGTAATGACCGATCAATCCTTAAGGATCCTGTGGCTGGACATAATAAGGATCCAGCTCTATTTATATATATTATATGATGATAAGAGAGCACGTGATCACTTGTCCTTGATACTGTTCGATAAGACTTACTCCTCCTCCTCCTCCTATCTAGATAACTCGCTCCTTGCTCCAATCCTGCTACTACAATCCTCCTACCTCATTTCCTTCATACTTCGTACCCATCTATCTTTGCCTCATCTACCTTTGGACCTTTGGATCACAATATATCTTTAATTAATTAATTGATTGATTGCTCAAAGAAAGAGATCTCCCTCTCGTTGATGACTGTCCCTTTCTACAAAAATCCGAGTCTATTGCGAATTTTGATCCACGAACCCGACCCACTGAAACCTCCCACCTTCCTTCCTTCCTTCCTCTCCTTCGTCGTGGCTCCTCTTCCCCCTCTCCAAAGTCGTAAAAGTCCCCTCGAAGGCTGGCGAGGAGGATATCGTGGCATGAATACTACTCCAGCTTACACGCCTCTCGAATGTCTATTGTTATTGCAATCTCTAGTCGCATATGGCACCGATCCAACCTCTTTTGTTCAAGTCTCTCAACTTTTGACCAACAATTCCTTGATCAAGGATGGGGAAACATACGATGCCAGAAGATTGAGTGCCGACCTATTGGGGGATCTATATCTGCGACTTCTGCGAGAGGAATTGAAAAATGAGGTCGAGGAAGAGGTGCAAGAAGAAAATGGTGCATCACCGTCGAAAAAACGAAAAGGCTCAAGTCCACATTTGCCAACAATCAAAGATGCCCAACCTTATCGAGAAAAACTACCAATTTTTGTGGAGAGGTTGTATGCGCGATATCGAGATTATATGGTGCAGGCGATCAGGGAAGACGAGGAGAACTACCGCGCTGTTCGACGAGATATTGCTGCCATCGAGAGAGGAGATTGGGATGAAAGAATATTGAGGGAAGAAAAAGCAGCGGCAGAACAAAATGGGTATAGGAAAGCTGAAGATACGCGGATGAAATCGAATGGATTTACAAACAATGTTCCTGTCGCGGCGGAACGTAAATCGCAGGAATTTAAACCTCTGGATGCCAGGTTACAGGATTCACGGCCGACTGAATCCAAGCGTCTGGAGCCCCAGCTTCCACAAATCAAGTCATTTGAGGTAGCGATTCCTCAGCCGTTATCACAAGTTGTAAGAGATCAATCAAGAACAAAAGCATCTCCATCTCCAGGCCCTTCGCCAAGAACCGAAGGTCGCCCAGAAGGTTTGGCTATCAGTGATGTTTTAAACAGTCAAAATTCCAATCCCATTCCTCCCCCAAAGCATGTTACGGAACAGCCGCCTCGAAATGGAGCGCAGCATGGGGCACCACCAATGGTTCATCAAAGATCTGGCAGCCACGGTCCTCATGGTCCCTCTCCTTTACAAACCCAGACCCATTCACCCCTCCTTGGTCCTCCTCCTTTGCAATGGGAGCCACCGTTTCATCCCGGCCCAAATACCCCTCAGTTCCACAACTCCCAGCCTGGATCACCGCATCCATCTCCACATTCCCAATATTACCCTCCACAGTTTCCTCAACATCCATATCCTCCTCATTCATACCCTCCCCCGAACCACCGAAGTTCTCTACCGAGTCCACATCTGCCTCCGCCCCATCATTCTGTACCATCATCCCCATTGAACCCTCAATATCAACAAGGTGTTCTCTTACCACCCCCTCATGCCATGGGTAGATCCCCAAGTACTTCTGGCACACAGCTAGATACTTTAGCGGACATTGCTGGACAGCAATACCGTGCATCTTCTGGGTCCCCTATGGTTCAGCATGGGCCTTTGCCTCCAGTTTCCCTACCTCAAGGATCCATGTCACCAGTCCCGCCCCATGCTCCATATACACATTCATTCCCACCTCCACCTCCACATCCGCCAAGACCTTTATCTTCGACTGGCCACCCTCCTCCACAATGGAACCCTCCCTTCCAACCACCATACCCAGGTCCAAACTATCAATTCAACGGACCCCCAAACAATCGCCTACCATTTCCCCGACCAGAACTTGTTGCTCCCGAGAACAGGCAATACAATTCGCCTTATAATGCGAATCAAAGCCCACGACCTTCTCTACATATGACTACTCCAGTGCAGCCTCCAAGGCCACAGTTATCGCAACCTCATACTCCTTTATCCCATGTTCCTCAATCATACATGACTGGAAGTGGCACTAAATGGACCCCAAAACCATCCGGGGCCACTCCGAGATTACCCAAAGAGGCTCCTCGTCCTCAGGCTGAACCTCTTAGCCCTGTATTGAAACCTAAGGTGTTACCTCAATCAGTAGAAAGGTCACCACATAAAAAAGGACATTCAAAACAGGATCCTGCAAAGCCAGGCAAAGCAAATACACCAAGCACACTACGCAAGCGAGCCGGCAGCGTAACCTCGACCCCTATTACTGGACCTTTTAGAAGAAGTCAGTCGATACAATCTCATGCGGACGAACTCTCTTTAGATACCGAAAATTCAGGTCTCCATTTCAAGCAAGAAGATGCTACATCTCGTGGCGTAGGTGATGTAAGCGATATTGCGGCCGATGAAAACACAAATCGGCCACCCAAAGTGCCACCATCACCTCGTCAATCCATGAAGCGCAAGCGTCTCGATAGTCCTGGACTCAAAGAACCACGAGGGCCGCCTCTTTTTGTTTTATGGACTCGCGCCTTTCCCAAGATTAGTGCCTCTGCCTTGGAATCAATTAGTGGTCATCGAAACGCGAGCACCTTTGCAAATCCAGTAAAGGAACGTGATGCTCCTGGATATAAAGATCTTATCCTTCGCCCACAAGATCTCAAGTCTATTCGCACCGCTATTACCGCTGGACATAAAGCAGCAGCGGCTGTGGCAGCTGCTCAAGTTACACCTGATGATCAAGGTCAAACGAGTGCATGGCTACCGATCTCTGAAGAACTCATTCCTCCGAAAGGCATCATAAATTATGCACAATTTGAAAAAGAATTGATGCGCATGTTTGCCAATGCTATAATGTTTAATGCCGATCCAGACCGTGGATTTGGTAAAGCATTCGAGAAAAAAAGGAAAGAGTCCGAGAGAGGAGCCGTGTATGAAATTGACGAAAATTCATTGGTAAAGGATACGCGAGCTATGTTTATGGATGTCGAGAAGGATATTGGAGCATTAAGAAGTGCAGAGAGGAGAAGTGAAGAAGCAGCGGAAAGAGAAGCTCTTGGTGGACCTTGGGGTACTAGACAACCAAGTAGTCATGTTGCAGCAGTCGAAGATGAAGTGGATGAATTGGCTGGGGATGGAGATTCCGGGGTAGGAAATGGTGCTTCGATTAAAAGGAGAAGAAAGGCTTAGATAAGTTAAGGGGCAGTAACTTTCCGCTCTCTCTCTCTCTCTCTCTCTCTCTCTCTCTCTCTCTTTTGGTGTACTTACTTTTTATGAGATGAGGGAAATGTAGATATATTTTCTATCTTGCCATGAGTATGAGTATGAGTATGAAAATGAGAATATGACATTAATGAGAATTGAGGATGAAAAGCTGAAATGTGAGAAAATCCATTCCTTGATCTTATTAGGACGAGTACTTGAATATATGAAGGGGGGGGGGGGCAATGGGGGTTTTTGACATTTTTCTTTCTATCTTTTTTTGGGGGTTTATGTTTAGAGGGGATGAGTGAAGGAGGGGGGAATTGAATGGATTGGATGGATTGGATGGATGATGGGATAGAGTAGGATGAGATGTTTTGATATTGGATTAGGAAGATTTAGGGGGGGTTATGATATGGGGATTATGATATGGTATAGTATTTGGTTGGATTTGATTGGATTTGATTGGAGTGGGGAATTGGAGGGAAGGAAGGGAAGGAAGAAGGAGGAAGGAGGAAGGAGGAAGGAGGAAGGAGGAAGGAGGGAGGAAGTTCTTGTAAGCTTAAATCGAACTTGATGCGTTTGTAAGTACGGGTAATGAATGACTGATCGGATGGATGGATGGATGGATGGATTAGATAGATGGATATGTTATAGTATGTAGATTATGTGGATTATGGGGCTAGCTTAAGGTTATGTGTGTGTGTGTGTGTGTGTTAAGAAAGCTTGTTTGTTTGTTTGCTTGTTTGCTTATCGTATGTATGTATGTATGTATGTATATATGTATATCTTTTGTAGTAAGTAGGCTTGGATGAGAAATATGAAATATTTGAGGGCTTGGGGTTTAGGGTTTAGGGTTTGGTTGGAAGGGGGAGGAGGAGGAGGAGGAGGAGAAGAGAAAAGAGGGGTTGGTTTTTTCTGTATATGTAATTTTACTTTTGTTGTGTATTTTAAATATATATATATATATTTATATTCATGAGATTTTTAAGAATAATGTAATAAAATCCAATAAAATTAAATTAAAATGATATACTCGACTTCGAGTTCGAGAATATATATATCAAGTCGGTTAGGTTGTATACCCGATGAGAGAGAAAAGGGGTACAGTACAGGTAGGATCCGTTACTCGAGTTAACCATACCAACACGAATGATTTAAATGATAGTAGAGTAAAACATGTATGTTATGATGGATATTTCATTCCTGATTTTATAGTTCAATAATTGAGTAAGTATTTGTATGTACGGAGTAGGGCTATTGAGCAGAGGAAATATGTGAGGGATTGATTCGAGTGTTAGTTTTGGTTTTAGTTCTCGTTCCAACAGTTGTTCTCGTTCTATATGTTCATCATTATTCTTCACATAAGTGTTCGAGATGCTTTAAATATTCCAAATAGACAGAGAAACAAACGAATATAATTTCATAAATTCGTAAGTCTGATAGGGTTCATAATCTCATAACGGGGCATCTTATCTCTGAGGAAAGCCAAGCCAATCCAATCTAATTCAACCCGATTTCCAAACTCCATCCAATCTGATATTTTTATGCCCAATGCCCAATCAATCAATCCCTCGCATCCCAAACCAACTCCACATCACCTCTCTTCTCCCCCCTCAAAACCGCACTCCCATTATTACACCTCGCAACGGCCCTCCTCAAATCAGAACCCATACCCTTAGGCCCACTCGCGACAACCCTCGTGCAATACGCACTTCCGGCTCTTTCCCGCATGAACCCATCCACCATCTTTTCCAAATCCGGGTGGCAGCATTGACAGCCCCCCAAATAGGTAATCTTGAACGATTCTGAAATGTCCTGTGAACCAGGCCTCGTTATCGTTTTCTCGTCATTCGTGATGATCTCCTCGGCCTTTGTTTCCGACGACGGATCTTCTTCTTGCGTGACGTAGATGTGGATATGCAGATTCAATCCCGCATCCTTCGCCCGACATTTCACCTCCTTCAATTCCTCCGCAATCCACCCCATACACGAACTCCTCCTCATGACCCACACAAAATCGATGGCACGGCCCTCACACCGCGTGGCGCTCTTATCCGTCGCAGCTAAAACAAACGGTAACGTTAATGAAATACCTGTTCCGCCTGCTATCGCCAGGATGTTGGTCGGTTCATCCATGGGGTTTAGGAGGGGTTTTCCGTAGGGGCCGCTGAGGATTACGGGGGTTGTGAGTTGGTTGGCTAGGGCGAGTTTTTTGAGATTGCCGGTTTCGCCCGAGCGGCAGCGGATGATGTAGGTTTGGTGGTAGGAGGGGAGAGATGCTACGGTTAGGGGATGAGATTGCCAGATGTTGAGGGCGGGGAAGCAGAGGAAGAAATGTTGGCCTGTAACCCATGGAGCGTGTTTGTGGGTGAATTCAAGACGGATGACGCCTCCGTCTTTGTCGTCGAAATATCGGAGTGTGGATTGAGCTGGATGGAAGCCGAGACCTGGTTTTGTCAATTGATGGGGTTAAGATATTGGGAAACGGCTGAAGACCCACCTGCATTCCCATTGGCATCAAAGTATCCAACATGCATCCCTAGAGTCCTGAGGATCCTCACACCTCGATCGAGAAAGAACAGTCCCAGAGAAGCTATCATCCAACATTTCAATTGTTGCCAATGGCCCCAACATGCACCAAGATACAAACAAGCGACTACATAATGAGTCTTCCTAAAGAATTCATATCCTGTCCACTGAATAACTCTTCGGATACTGAAGAAATATAGAAAGCAAATAAACAGTAATGCAATGCAACCCCATATGATATATGTTTCTTTCATCAATTCTTGATAGGTAGTGGGCTGTGGTTGATATAATCGACCTTCAATAAGTGTCCAGCCAAAGGTATGTACAACGGCTTGAATAAAAATGATACGACCGACCCAGCGATGTAAAAAGTTGAACGATTGATATGGTATTCCGGTAGCGAGACTAAGGACAGATTCACGAGTACCAAGGAGGACGGTGAAAGGCGTTAACGCATATGCGAGTGCTCCTACACGGTCGGAGAAGCCCCCAAGGCCAGTTCGAATGTTATGTAGATTCGTCTTTTTGATTGGAGTTATCCATGTTTTGTAGACATTTCCGATAAAACTATTATTTGTCAAAAAGGTTCTTCTCTATCAGAACACAGGGCTCACGTGAATATGAGCAAATAACCCAACAAGATGGCTAGTATCAGAACCTGCAACCTGGTAACGTGTCCGAAGAATTCAACAAAACTCTCTGGAAGGAGATGTCGTCGGAAAGTAGCTGTTGTTCCTCGCCATGCACGATAGTACCGGGATGATATACCCGCGCTACTTTGAATTTCGGAGTCCCCAACTTTGGCCGTGGTTTTCCCTGAAGGCTTAATGAAATGAAGAGTGGAAATCACAACAATAAGACCTCCAATGACTCCCCATAGGATGAAAGTGTAGAGCATCGATATATCGTGTGTATGCTACGAGTAATCAGTATCAAGGACAGGGCTGTACACACGACCAGGGAAGATAGATGGAAGGGACAAGAATTGGTATAATCATAACACTTTCAAACGACTTACGTAGACAGCATCTAAATATTCACATGAGCCAGCATCCTTCGTACATGGCAGGACACGATCAACATATCCCCAATGTGGCTCCAACGTTGACATATTATCCGCCATTTGAATATGGGCGCGAGCCGTAATAAGCTCCATGATGGCGATGGCTATGGCTATAGACCGGGTAAGAAAAGCGAATGATTGAATAGCTTCACTTCAAGCAAGAATGAAAGAAATATGCCCAAATCATACAGAATCTGAATTACAAGTAGAGAAATTAGAAAATAGAAGATAGAAAATAGAAAATAGACAAGCTTTTATCAAGTTTATCAACTCATGGCCAAGACTTCATCGAATGATACATGAGCAAGTTTGACTGTTGGAGGTTCCCTTTTACCCCTTCTACGCAAACTATGCAAGGTATGAATTTCAGATGCTACTACTTCGCATGAGTCTCGTTTGAAAACCAAGTCCGACAGGATTCATGATGGATTAGAAGCGGCCAATTAAATCTATGTGGGAAGAGGACAAAAAGCGGGCCAAGAAATCAAAATCCACTCTTTATACTCTGTAATGCATGAATGATAAACTCGCGCATATTCGCTCAATAGATTGTATCTTGCGCGTCAAGGCCAAAGTTACCGACCGATATGTCAAGGTGTAAATCAATTGATATAAGAGGAATATGAAGGGCTTCCGTGAACATGGCTTAGTTCAGGAGGGAAATCAAACTTTGAACGCGCATAAGTCCGAGTGGGAGGTAAAGCTGCATTCGTTCTAGATGCCGAACGGGCAGAACGTATGTCAAGAGTAGGATGAAGACAAATGACAAGATGATCGAAGTCTTCGGTTCTTCCAATTCTTGATCTTCCACCTCCAAAATCTCGCCAAAGACTTCCTGCTCCATCATCCGTCGCACCACTCCAGCCTGGGTTCATCCCCCATTCAGATGCTTCTACTTCCTGCGAAGTAATCATCTTGGGCAGACGATCAACATCCAAGGCTGCTCCTCTTGCAATTTTTGCGCAGTCTTGTGCCAACCACTCTAGACGTACAGAATGCAGAGGATAGGTAGGGTAAGCAACCTCAAGGGATTCACCCGTACAAGAAACGAGAGTCGAGCAGGGCGAGGGAGAATACAAAAGCAAAAGATGGGAACTACCAGTCTTTTGTACGCAACAAGGTAGCGCTTTTGTTCATCCCCCGAGTCATCTTCCTCCCATACACGAATATGATTGCCTTCATTCGCTCTTCCAATATCAGTCAAGGACGACAACTGGGACTGCTTCTTCTTAAAAATTCACTGTTTTGAAAGGAATATATAACCTGAGAAAACCATGTACTCCCGCTGGCAAACGGCAAAAATCCATATGTTACTAGATTTTTAGATTAGTCTAAACTGCTCCTACCTCTCTCGGTTACCTCTCTCGGTTAAATAAACTCAGGATAACCTCAACAAAACAATTTATTCCATTCAGATACTCAAAGATCCCTCTAGTATGGACTGGCATAAAGATTTCGATGATCTTTTTGGATCCAAACTATCGCATGGACTGCCATCTTCAATGACCAT
The DNA here is from genome assembly GCA_017357885.1 of Monilinia vaccinii-corymbosi. NCBI lineage: Eukaryota > Fungi > Ascomycota > Leotiomycetes > Helotiales > Sclerotiniaceae > Monilinia > Monilinia vaccinii-corymbosi. The sequence goes on along the minus strand of CP063406.1, from coordinate 4,555,483 downwards.
CACAAAGTGCGAAGGGAATTTATTGGAAGAGCGAGAGACGAACATGGAGATAGAAAATGAGGACATGGAAAGCACAAAACCACGAGTTCGTCTGCCAGTAGTCACAGGAGGAATCATCAACCCTGTGGCCGTCACACAGCTTCAGGATGAACTAGAGGATACCAAGAAGGAACTGGATAAGTTGCGAGCACAAGAATCTTCCAAGGATCAATCGATTGTGCGGGAAGAATGGAGTCTGCCGGAGTTGATGGAGACATTCCAAAAAGTGGGAGATCACATTCTTGCCAAAATAGGCCAGGATTTGAGGGTCTCTCAAGAAGAACACGAGGCCAAGATCAAGCAGTTAGAAGGCGACAAACGCGACAACTTTTCACGAGCCATGTTGGATTTGAGAGAGATGGAGTCAAAAATGAACAAGGCCGAGGAAAAGTTGAAGGGACTAGGGAGGATCGCAGGACACACCCAAATGCGCTGATTGGTGATGTCTTCGCAAAGATTGAAGTGGAGGCTTACGATGATCAGTCAAAGAGACAAATCATTGAGCCAAAAAGATTACATAAATCAGTGCAGACTACTGAATCCCAAACTGCGCGGATGACGACCCCTGACCCTACTTCTTCTAACAACCCTCTCCAAAACAACCGATGGGCAAACCCCAATAGCCTGAAAAGGGAACACGACGATGCTGCGCAGCCAGACTTTGGAAGAGACCTCAAGAGATCGAAGGCAGCGTAAAACGAATCATAGTAGAAAGATTGTGTTGGATGATAGGAAGAGAACTTTGATGATTTGGGAGAATCACGATGTTAACGCCAACATAATAGAATTACACCATATATGGCATTGGTCGATCGAGAGAACGAATGAAGCTCTTTCAACCACAATATGAACAAATTAGTTTCGATTTTGCAACAACATATGTCTCGACGCGGCCCACAGCACTTCAACTTTGCAAGGACTCTACACCTACAATAACCCAATAGAAGTCCATGTTTCTAGGGAGGGAATTTGCTAAGAATGCGGAGCTTTGATTACGAAATGTTCTTCTAGCTTGCTCGAGGATAGACATGTGAGAGGAATGAAGCTTTCGTCTTGTTTAGCATCTCAGCCACTACGAAAATTCAATCATCAAAATATAACAAAGTCCTATTTGCCTACTTTGAGCCCCGGGATGAACGAACGTATATATATTATCATCTTATACCAACCTACGCCATTGTAAAACCGTGCGAGTGCACACAATCTTTCAAATGGACTCCGATGGGCTCAAGAGAGTTGTCGTTCCTAGATATGAGAGTACCGGTCAATGGCCATTTTCTTGAAACTCAACTCGAGAGCACTGGGAGTCTTCCGGTATATCCCTCGTTCCTTCCTCTTTTCAAAGGCTCATGAACTGCAAACACTGCAATGAGTTCCTTCTACATGAATCTATGGAAAGTAAGGTTGGGTAGTCTTCTCTTTTGTAAAGGGATCTTGTCTGATCTCACCATCTCTCATCATCAAACTCATGCACCTTGGACATGTTATTGCGTTACCTATAATTCTCCCTTTTGCTCTCATTACATACAGTACTTCTAATTCTTCCTATTGCTTAATACACATAACGACACCAATATTGGATATTAACATCATTTATACGCTGCCTGAATCAAGACTGCCTTGTCCATCGTCGTCCTACATTTCTAACCTCACTTCCCCTATCTCCTCAATCGAAGTCTCATGCCCTATCTCGTCGAGTGCTTTCTATACGCTGGAGTTATCTTGGGACTTGAACCAGACTCGATACTCACTCTTGAACAGATCGTGGAACCTATAACGAGCACTTATTTATACTGAAGGCGAAACTTTCCATCAAGCACCCCGAATTCGCGAGCCTTCCTTCTGCCAGTCTACCGCCAGCTCAATTTTGACCTGAACCTGGTCCCAATCTTCATTAAATATCAATATACACTCTCTTGGATAGTTCAAAATCTCAGAGCACCTGTCATATTCGGCGATGAGAGGATTTCGTTCAACACAGAGCGATTCATAATACCAATGACGGCAATACCGCCATACCTTGACATTCGGCCTCCTAAACACTTTGCAAATAACAAGTTCTTTCCCAGCAGTTATTCTTACTTTAAAGCTTACCACGCACTAAATCATTTATGGTCAACGCCAATAACTCGAGCAATGCCACGGCCCCCGTTAACAGTACCATTCAGGCCTGGCATAAATTGCAAGGGCGTGTCATCGACAAACGATATGACGCTAGCTATATCATTTTGTCATACTTGGTCAGTCTGGTGGGCGCCTGGACAGCATTTGAGTTCCTCAATTTGAGAATCACAAGAAAGGGTCGCTACAACTGGTACGTGTCAATTCCATACTTTTAGGGGCCTAGATTGATTTTTCACTAGGACTGTCCTCGTATTTGCTTCCATATCTATGGGTGGGGTTGCTATTTGGTGTATGCATTTCGTGGGCGACGAAGGAATTATTCTCGGCAATGGCGATCCTGACTTACAAATCTCATACATTCCGTCTTCCACGTCGGAATCGTTTTTCCTACCCGTTGTAGTATTCTTCATCGCATTCTGGACTGTTGGATCCAATGAGACAATAGATTTGCCTCGTGTTGGTTTAGGCGGAACTTTGGCTGGTCTTGGAATATGCGGTATGCATTACCTTGGACAAGCGAGTATTGCGAATTACACATGCTTTTACAATATCGCCTGGGTTGTAGTTTCTGCTGTCATAGCTATTGCAGGTAGTATAGGATCGATCTACTTGTTTTTTCTTTGGCGTTCATCATGGGCATCATGTTGGTCGAAAAAGGGCATCTGCGCATGCATACTTGCATTTGCCATATCTGGCTTTCATTGGCTCTCTTCCATCGGTACACACTACCGTCTTAGTGGTCGTCCAACGCCCCCCAACTCGAATCCGACTCGACATTTGGCCATTATTGTGGCTACAGTTTTGGTATGTTAACGATGAAAGACTCACAGAAAGTAGTGCTGATCCATTTAGACTGTGATTGCTGGCGTCATAAACACGATGTTGAAATTCATGCTCTTTACACGCAGACAAGAAGCTATCAACAGCTCTCAAAAGCTCACCTTGCTGGCAGCCATATTTGACAAGCATGGAAATGTTTTGATTGGCCCGCAAGGTATTCTGCCGAGTCGCAAAATAACTAGTTCCTTCATCGAAGGGGTAATGAAACTCTTTTTTTAAATCCGTGTGGTTCCAGGAAGCTAACTTATCACAGTCCTTGAGTGAAGTTTTCAACGTCTCGCATCCAATATTCCTGTGGATATTTAGAGCTGCAAGAAATTGGAATTGTGTTAAAGACATTATCCCAGCCATGCGTCTCAATCTCAACGCTCATATTGAGAAGCATAACCTTGGTAGCAAGGATGAAGTCAGCCTTGTAGACAGTGATGGTGACTTGATCAAGGACTATTCTATCGTCTTTCGAGAACTTTTCTGCATTGCAGCCGCTGATCTTGCCAACGATCTTCGTATACCTATGGAAAGATTAGGTCCTTTATACGACGATGTCATTGGTACCGGGCAGAAGATCCCTTTATCAGCAATCATCAAATCACGGGCCGCCATAATAAGCGACTTGATTGAGAAGATTATTGCCGATATAAAACACAAAATCAAAGGTGGCCGTAGAGCTATTAGGAGACCTAGGAAAGACATTGAAAAAGATGCAGGAGCAGGAACTGGTCAGCTGCTCTTTCTTGTGAAGAAAGTCCAACGACGTGAAGCAGAGGCTCTGCAAGCAGCTGGGTTTCGATTTGGAAAGGTCGAACAGGTCTTGCCACTGCTATCGAACACCATGAAGATCAAAGATGAAGATCTTACCAAGCACCTCTCGGAATTGTGGAAGTTTGCAAATCAGGATGATATGCTGGAGCCAGGTTGCCATCTCGCTTGTTTTGCAATCAGAGCTTCTGTTAGAGGAGGATTTGATATTGTTGTGAGGAAAGACGCCAAAACTCAACTCCCAACAATGACTTTACCTTTCAATGAACTAGAGCAATGGCAGTTGAATTTTCTGACTGCAATGAATACCCTCAACGTTGCCGAGTGTCAAAGATTTCTGAGCAAAGCCGTCAAGGCAAAGGAGTTACCTGCAAGGGAGAAGACCTTTTCCAATCAATTACTGACCACACTTCAGTCATTGAAATACGAGATCGGGGATCCTATTTTCAGTGAAGCCTGTCTCATATCAAAACCAGTTGAGGCTCCATGCCGAGGACCTTCCGCAAACCATAGGCCAGGAATAGCATTGATCATTGCGTTTCGACTTATGGTACCTATAAATACCCGACGTGCTCCTGGAAAGAAATGTGCTTTTGTGCCGCTTACTCTTTTTAAATTGCAGCAGCGTGTTTACAAGAATGCTTTGGATCATTCTTTTTTTGTGCGTGCCATATATCGAGAATTTTCACCAATATTTGCAGCGACGGCTAGTGACAAAACGAAAGAAAAGAGACTTCTGTCAAGCTGGAGGCCCTCCAGATATGGCGAGCAAATGGCCGTTGAGGTTGTGGAAGAACATGATCCATTTGGAAATGCCATCACCAGAATCGTGCCCAAGAGGGAGCTTCAAGCGCGGCCCACCATGGAACGTTTAAAAACCCTCTGGGATACACGGATTGGCCGCTCCAGGGATGAGAATGATACTAGCGAGAGACAAAAACCTATACGAGCGGCTTCTTACCAATCCATGGGGATTTTGGTCAGTACGGAAGTTGCGAGGGATGTAAAGCATAGTTCTGATGCGAAAGATGATGGGAAGGGCAAGGGCTTCGAAGTGAGACAGGGAAATCGAGGGGTTACAGCGGTCGTCAGTGAAGATGTGGAACCGCTTACTTTTGTGGATGAGTTATTCCAGGTTTGTGTCAAGAACACGGGGATGCCTCACTGAATATTGGTAGTGGAGAGACAAGAAAGAGAGGTAGAGGATTCGATGTTATGTATGATTGATTTCGTCGTTGTCGAATTGTGAAATCGTGTTGGATTGTCTCATCAAAGTAGATTAGACTAGATTCCGCTTTTAGGCGTGAGGTTGGGTCGAACTTTGACACCGAGGGGCGATGACGTACAGGTAGGAGCTTTGGTGGTAGTTTTATGAATAAAAACCTGTGGATTTTGCACATAGATTCAATTGTATAGCTGTGTGGTGTACTGACTGCTTCCCCCGTTCAAAAATTGCACACACACACACACACCTAAGGTATCCCCAAAGATGTGTTATAGAGGCCGACCGACATGAAAGTTGAGATTCACGCACAAGTGTGTGTTCTATTGTCTCCAGTGAAAAAGATAAGTCGGACAAGGTTAAGAAACTAGAGAGAGGTAGCAGCATCTCCAACTTGTATTTTATGTATGCTCGGTCAGGTAGGTGCTGGAACAGATAGATATCAGGCGAGGAAGAGTTATTCATTTGTTTACTCTACTTCTCAGCTCTTTCCTGATAGATAGGGAAAGCGTTTTATATTTATATTTATATTTTTATTCTCATCTGTGATATTCTATTTCCCGCAAAGATGGTTGGTTATGTTGAGGAGATGCTTGAGGAGAGAGAGATTATGTAGGAGTGTTGGAGGGAGCATTTGGAATTTGGAATTTGGAATTTGGAATGAGGCGGTGAATCGGTGAATCGGTGGGTCTTGGTATGTGAGGAGGCGGAGGCGGAGGAGAAGTACTTGTGCTAGATAGCTAGCTAGGCATGCACCGTAGAGTAGAGTAGAGTAAGGTGGTGTAGATAGTTAGATGTTGTTGTTGAGTTTGGTGCGTGCGTGCGTGCAAGTTTGCTTGTTAACGTTGTTGGTCTTTTGAATTTGGGGGGTTGTTATAGTTAGGGGTTAGGTGTTAGGCGAGGAGAACTGGCTGCATTTGATTTGATTTGATTGGGTTCTTCGAGGGAGGAGAATTTCGATAGGTTGGGTTAGGTTGGGTTGAGTTAGGTTGGGTATGGGTATTGTTATTTACTCATGATATTTCTTTTCTACCCTAAGGATTCTTTTCTTTTATTTCCGTCTAAGGAAAGGAAAGGAAAGAAAAGAAGAGAACTTGAGTCGCAAACTAAACTACAGGAGGAGGGGGTTATATATAGAACATACATAAGCGATTCGGGATTAGCCATCACCAATTAAATTAGCCTAGATTTGTTTGTTGGATGAGTCGCTACGCTATATTGTCATAAGCGATGGGTTGGGATTGAAATCTAGACGCACGTAACGTGACGTGAATTCATCTGCAATATTAATGTTTCGAGATTCATCAACTACGATTATGATGTTGATCCCGAGCTAGAGCTAGAGCGACACCCGCCCAAAAAAAAAACATATTACGCCCTATGCACATGACTCCCATCTAAAGCCAAAAGCACGCACTTCCTTCCCTTCTCCCTCGGCAATCTAACCCGAGCCCTCCCCGAGCAGCCCCATTTCCGTATCATTCAAGCTAAACTTATACTTGGCCTGCAAAACATACGGGCCATCATCCGGTCCCCAAATTTGCTTGCGTCCCCACTCCGGCTGGTTGATGCCATCAATCCAATCCTCGACCTCCATCACCACACATCCATACTGCGGAATGGTCCTGGGCCTCTCACTCACGTTGAAGAGTCCTTGGGTTTCCTTGAGCGCCATGGATCCATTTTGGCCTCCGCAGGAATACACTTGGAACGCAGATTGATCGGTGTAGATATCGACTTGGATGCCGGACCACGCGGAGCGGAGACGAGCTACCGGGGATGCGTGCCAGGAGTAGGGGGATAGGGCGTCACGATTGATGATGTAGGCGGTGTCGTAGCCAGTGCAGTTTTCGCCGCAGTTTCCGAGGAGGTCGGGGTTGGAGAAGTTGGCGCCAATTTGTTTGGGGGCGCTCCAGAAATCGTTGAGAGATTGCGGTTGGTTGGCTATAATGTCACCTGTGGGGATGAGGATGCTGTCTGTGCCGATTCTTTGGCCTCCGTATGGTAAGTAGAGAGAGTGGTTGAGAGCTGTGGCTGTCTCGTTATTGGCGAAGCCATCGAGGTTCCAGTATGTCTATAAAGAAGATTAGACATTGAGAGAGAGAGAGAGAGAGAGAACATACATGAGAACTCAACATAATAGGAGTTTTCTTTGTGGTAGCAATAGCAACCATTTTAAAAGACCAAGTCATCTCAGTCAATGTGTAAGTTACATAACTAATGACTTCTCCTGGAAATCCTTGCTCTCCATCCGGATCTACAGTTCCCAACATTAGCACACACATATCCAAGCCAACACCCAAGAACCAGTCACGAGACTCACCCGTCAAGCTAAAAGTAATCGAACTCGTCGTGTGCGCAACAACCGTCCAATTCCTCCAGTCCCATCCATTTGGACCGCCATGAAGCGTATTAACCCCCTCCGGATGATCCTTCGTCGGGTGTTCATTAGCCTTCACGTGATACTCCTCCCCATCAATGACAAAACTCGAATTCCGAATGCGATTCGCATATCTCCCGGGTACACCTCCAAAATGCGGATGCTGTCTATCTACTCCGTAATAACTTGCATTATCGAATCCTGCAACGATATCGCGTTCGATACCAGAGGTATCGTTGATGAAGAGGTTGGAGATCGATGCACCGTAGGCGATGAAGGTTGCGCGGATACCTGGGGCGGAGAGCTCGTATTTGCCATTGGCGTCAGGACCGAGAGTGGAACCGGCAACGGTGCAGTCTCCGGCGACGCCTGTGTATTGTTCACCGGGTGATTGAGCTAAAGCTCGACCTGCTAGCGTGCCGAGGAGCAATCTTGATATCATATTGAGTGATATCATGTTGTATCGTTGTTCAATTAGAAGTAATCAATGGGAGTCAGTATTGATATCGAGGGTATTAAGTAATGTTATTGTAACAGAAAAAGAGTGTTTGGTGGTTGATGGAATGGAGTGCATGGAGTTGTTTTTGAAAGGGGGGATTTGAGGAGTTTAAGACGACGTCAGGTAGTAAGTAGTATCTCGTAGATCACCACCTCAACAGTGAATCTAAAAGGCGGGGTTCTGGGGTAGGATGATCACCAGGTCATCCAAAGTATCCCGTCACAACAGTTGAATTCGCAAGGAAGCTTTGAGTTCGAGATAATCGCTTGTTTTCCCAAACATTCACAGAAATCCGTCCTTGAAGCCTTTTCAGGGAGAATCACTCGTAGATCCCACTCACAACCAAACGATAAGAGGGATTAGCAACAACTTTTATACCATTAAACATAGCAGGTGCAAATACGGCTTGAATAGCTTCCTTCCCCGCACGCATCTACTCCATAGAGTACGTTGGTGGTATCCATCCAGACCACGACATATATCCCTTCAGAAACTAGCATGCGGTGAAAGCTAACCCCCGCTAATCGTCCCCCTTCGTCCCGCTTCGTCCCTCCTCGTCCTGTTGGTCTCATACAATTTTGTCAGTTCACTCTCTCTTTCCTCCGATGAGATGATGCGGGGATACTAACTAACTTTCATCTTGTAATCTTCTTACAACGTACTCCTTATACAGCTTCCAGCCGGTTAGCAGTCATCGTAGGACTAACTGTTAACCCGCTCCCTCCCCGGACTTCCCAGCCTGCCCCGAGTCCCGATAGAAACTCTCGATGGAGTATAATAATCCTTGACTAGATGAATTCCCAGTATTGTGATTGATGCGTTTAGTGAATTCCTCGTAACCCTTGAACCCAGGACTGGGGGATATATACTTTCTGCATACAAACAAATCATTTGTGCGCATAAACCTAATAATATGGAAAATCTTCTCACCGATAGGTCAGCTTGATCCAACAATTTGTATGCCCCATATGTATGTACTCTGTATAACCATGCAGGTATGCATGCGTTCATCCATATGTACTCTGTAGTATCGCATAGGTTTCGTACGACTTGCTATGGGGCCGATGATTGGAGTGAAGAACGAGGTTAGTGGGTCTGTATCCATTGAAATGAATTGATAAAGCTTTCATTCTAATCCGGTGCTCCGACCTCCCTTCTTCATATTATCTACAACAAGCGCGCTCGTTTCAATGCAAAGGAATCTCGAAATATATTGACAACACTAAAAACGCTCTTGCACTCTCCCAAAACTGTTCTTCACCACCCCTTCTCCCTTATCAGATCCATATTCATGCATCAATCAAGTTCTCCTCTTGTGGTGCATCCTTCGCCTTTCCTTCCTCACTGTTATCCTTGGTATCCTTGTTGCCGGCCCGTCCTTTACCCTTACGGTCCGCTGCAGATCGTTGATAGAATTCGGCCAAAACCTTTTGTGGGATACGGTTGAGCAATTCCTTGGGGTAGATGCGGAGTAAGCTCCATGCTTGGTCGAGGGATTCATAAATGGTTCTCGATTCGTAGGCAGATTGTGAAATGAAAGTACGCTCAAATTTCTCCAAGAATTCCAACGAGAGCTTATCCTCAGAAGACAAAGCTTCCTCGCCGACGACTGCCTTCATTGATGCTGCATCACGACCAATGGCATACTTGGCATACAGCTGGTTGGAAACGTCACCATGATCCTTTCTAGTGAGCTTCTCTCCGATAGCAGACTTCATAAGGCGCGAGAGCGATGGCAACACATTGATAGGGGGATAAATACCACGGTTGTGCAATTGTCGATCGATGAAAATTTGTCCCTCGGTGATATAACCAGTCAAATCGGGAATAGGGTGAGTGATATCGTCGTTAGGCATAGTCAAGATAGGGATTTGAGTAATGGATCCATTTCGACCTTGGACACGACCTGCACGTTCGTAGATGGTGGACAAATCCGTGTACATATAACCTGGATATCCACGACGACCAGGGACTTCTTCACGAGCTGCCGAAACCTCACGAAGGGCGTCACAGTATGCAGTCAAATCAGTAAGGATAACCAAACAATGCTTCTCCAATTGGTAGGCGTAATATTCGGCAGTGGTGAGAGCAAGACGAGGAGTAATGATACGTTCGATACTATGAAACATTAGCTTCGTGGCTTACGATGAGGCTGGTATGATACTTACGTAGGATCATTGGCCAAGTTCAAGAAGAGTGTGACACGTTCAAGACTTCCGTTTTCCTCGAAATCCCGAGTGAAGAAACGTGCAGTTTCCAAGTTGACACCCATAGCTGCGAAAACAATGGAGAAGTTCTCCTCGTGTCCATCGTGTGTGCCCTTGTTTGTAACACCTTGTTTCTGGACCAAACCAGCTTGTCGACAAATTTGAGCAGCGATTTCGTTATGTGGTAAGCCGGCGGCGGAGAAAATAGGAATCTTTTGTCCACGAGCAATGGAGTTCATAGTATCAATAGCAGAAATGCCAGTAGAGATCATTTCTTCGGGGTATACCTAATATGGATTAGCCAGTAATGCGAATGCCAGACTGCCAGTCTTACTCTTGAATACGGGTTGATGGGACTTCCGTTAATATCCAAATAATCTTCTGCCAACACCTTTGGTCCCTTATCAATTGCTCTTCCAGATCCATCGAAGATTCGACCCAACATGTCCTCGGAAACACCAAGTTTCAAACTGTGTCCTGTGAACTCGACCGTGGACTATCATAGGATTAGTAACAGTCGTAGATATCACCATGGTAGCTTTGCCATACCTTCTTCACATCGATACCATGCGTACCCTCGAAAACCTAAGCGCCGATTAGTATGAGATATTGGTGGACTTTGGAATACCGAATTCGCACTTGGACAACTGCTCGATCACCTAAAGATATATAAAATTAGTAAATGATTCTGCATAGCCAATGGCACATATACTACACACCTCTAGCCTCCAACACTTGTCCTGACCTCTGTGTGCCATCAGGCAGAGTCAAGCTAACAATTTCATTGTATCTTGGGAATTTGACCTGCAACCTTATCAGAACATGCCCAAAACCTCTCTACCTATCAACCTGCACACTCACATTTTCCAAGATAACCAAAGGTCCATTGATACCGCCGATGGTATTATACCTAATTCGCGGCGTAACACTGTACGAGGAGGACTCTCTTGGATCTCCCATGGTTGCGATTTGGTCTGCGATTTATTTGAAGTATGGTAGAGGAAATCGGTAAAAGTGGTTCCGCTCGCAAGAAGCCCCAGCGATGATTATGCCGGGTGGTAGCGTGGATGACGAGCTTGGTCGTTTGAGAGGTTGGAGAGATTCGAGAGGTTGGAGAGCTTGAGATGCTTCCAGGTGAAGCTTAGCTGGGTTCGAGGCAATTGCGATAAGCGACAAGGTTGGCTCGTATCACGTGTTAAAATAGATCTTGGCATCAATATGTCCTCCCTTCACTCTTTGTAATGCGCAGAAAGCAAAGAAAGGTACTTGGTAAGGAGGGTTTAAGTCAATGTGAGCTCATCATGTTATTCAGTGAGCTGTATGGGCAGCAGTCGACACGCTACAATACACCATGGCCCAGGTTTTCCCCAACTCCCATCGAGCGCCAGTCATCTCTCATATGGATCATCTGAGTATGCAAATCATTTGCGGCTCCTTGCCCCGATCACCGCTCTTCCAACACTACTTGAATTTGGCCTTCCAATTTCGTTCGTAATCCATTGCCCAATATCAGCCAGTTTATCCAAGTCAACACCTGTTTTCATCCCCATGCTCTCAAGCAAGTAAACCACATCTTCTGTAGCGACATTCCCAGTAGCCCCCGGACTATACGGGCATCCACCGAGTCCTCCAACACTACTATCGAAAGTCCTAATTCCGTGTTCCAGGCTCACAACAGTATTGATCAACGCCTGTCCATATGTGTCATGAAAATGCATAGCAATATCCTCATTAAGTATCCCCGCCGATTGCATTGTGCGCAAAAGCTTGAGAGTTTTGGGAGCAGTGCCCATTCCGGTTGTATCTCCCAGATCAATCTCATCCGCCCCCATTTCCAACAATTCTGTTGCTATCTCGGCAACTCGATGGGGATCTACATTGCCACCTTCAAATGGACAACCCAATACAACAGATATGTAGGCGCGAACTCGCATTCCAGCCCACTTTGCGCCTTGAATAACATCTTGAAATATTTTCAACGATGTTGCAATGTCACAATTGAGATTTTTTTGTGAGAACGACTCGGTTGCTGCTGCGAATACGGCCATCTCGACATAAGGTTTGTTGGAAGACAACTCAGCATCTTCAGGAGATTGATCGATAGGAACGTCGAGAGTTTTGTATGTGTTTCGATTTTGTGACAAAATATCCAACGCCTTGTCGAGGCCTTTCCTATTGGGCGCCAGAAAAGAGTATCTTATTGGACCTGGACCGGGCGATTGATTGTGACTTTGAAGAACATGCTCAAGGATTTCGCTCGTATCTGCCATCTGGCGTCGTCCTCAAGTTAATCGTTGTTGACCGAGCATTGTTGGATCCCAACTTACTTGCGGCACCCATTTCGGCGCAACGAAAGAACCAGCTTCAATATCCTGCAAGCCGGCCTTTCTCAGCCTCTCAATCAACTGGATTTTCGTCGCCAAAGGTATTATCTTCTTCTCATTCTGTAACCCATCTCGAGGTCCGACTTCTACTATTTTGACTCGATTGTCTCCATCTTGTTTGTTTCCATTCGTTTCACCTACCGGAGGATCAGCAGCTGTTGCGAGACGTCGCAGCTGACGCGATCTCAAGCCAATGGACCGGCATTGAAAGAAGCGTCGTGATAACATGATGAAGTTGCATTGTCAAGTTCACCTGTTGATGGACAATGGGGAATTATGCGGGGGAGAGCTGTTGGAGGTACGTACCGGTATTGGCCGGAGTGCTTACGCTACGGATACGGACTGGCCAATAACAAAGGGGCAATGATCTTTTCCGGCTCTATGGGTTTCCCGCGGCTAAGCGTTTCCTCAAGAATGTAATTATATATATAAAAATGTATTTTTATGTATGCAATTGTAAAAGTATCTTTGATATTATAATTGATGCCCCATGAGTCTCATCCAGTAACATCGACATTTCCATCCAGGCCTAAATGCATACAAAACATCCGCCGTCCAGCTATTCCACTCCATCAACCCCCATCCCCCCAACTGGACCGCGGCGGTGTTGGCGCATCCAAGTAAACCTTCACCTTCTGCCTCCTCCCTCCTCCCTTGCCCCAAACCTCGAAATCTCCTATCCCCTCGTCCCCGCATGCGGCACCCCACTCGCTCTTCCTACATCCACACACGTACCCGTACCCCCCATCCCATCGAAGTATGAGTGCCGCACCGCACTACCATCATCACTCTAGCAAGCCCAATCAAATCCCCTGTCTCCGCGTTCTTTTGGCAGGTAGGGAGGTGGTTTTCACTGGAGACCGGTGTCGTCCCACGCGGTAAGTGGAAGACCACCAGATGCGGGGCTCAGCCATGGAATGGTCCCGCTTGAGTGTCGCTTTAGCGGCTGAAGAGAGCAGCTTTTGTTCAAGGTATTCATCGGGTTTCGGGGCACGTAGAAGCCTGTGCAGCGCGGCGGCTGTATGTCTCTATATGTGAAGAGAAGCTCCAGCAGTGGGTGCGCTTGCTTCCCGTGCTTCTGTCTCTCGCTCCTATTAAGCATCTCTGCCCATGAATGCAAATGATCCCGGCGATCTTCGATTGGACCCCATTGGCACGATAAAGCTTCACACGGAGGCTTGTCGTGGAAACTGACACATCTCATCTTAATTCGCGTTTGATATGATCCCAGCTGCTCCTTTAAAGCCCTTCGGGAGAATGTGTACGACATCTTATCTGACGTAGAACTCCCCTACCCGCATGTTGACCCTGCAAATCAAGCAGTGTAACTTTGCTTCATGAGGTGATGACAACGTTTTTCCAAAGTCTATATTGATTGTATCTCTTTTCGTCGCCCTTGCAAGGGTAAGTTCATGGAAGCCCCTGAAAATCCCTACGGAGTATATTGGCCCCTCTCCCATCACACTCATGTTCGAAGCGACCCTTCTTCTCCTTTATAGACGACTATTTTTATATCCTCAAGTCTCAACGACCAATCTATGGGAAGAGCTGGACTGTTTGAGTCTTCTCCCCGTCATTTATGCTTTTTCACATGCCAACCGTACCGAAATACTACCATGGGGGTACAGGGAAATACATCCCCGGGGCGAGGGTAAATAGGAAACGGAAAGTTACGTCCCCCAATACACCAGGAGAGATAGGGGAGGCCGATTTCTCGTTCAAAATCTCCATCCTGCTACTGTGACAGGCACCGTGGCGTTCCACAGTCCCAGAATCTCAAACACTGCAAACTCTATTCTCCTTCCAGCTGAGATTTTCCATTTGTGAATCTTTATCGGCTATTCCACCAAGTTTCGTCCATTCGGAAAATAACCTCGGATCCCACCTTTGATCAGGATCGTACCCTCTTAAACTCTCACATTTTTGCCAACTTCTTCCTCGAAAATTCCATCTTTGCCCGCCGTTTTAGTCCACTGCGCCAGCATGTTTGGGTTTGATATTACCGTCACAGAAACGACGGCCGTCGAGCTAGAAGTCGACCCAGCGGTGTGTGCTCCCCCCGAAGGATTCATCACACGACCGACCGAGGTCGTATATGCATGACATGCTGATCCATCCAAGGTCGTCGATACATATTACTCCGATAGCGACGAGGAGTATGGCGCGGGTACAACGAGGACATTTCACGAAAACCAAGATGGGAGTAAGAGTCCATATCAAATGCTCCACATATTGGCCAGGGTACTGATCTCACACTCCTCGTAGGGTATATGTTGCCCATCGATAAGGTAAATGCCATGCTCTGATTAGAGAAAGGGGTTTTGCTAAAACACCTACCAGTTCGAAGGCGAAAGATTAGGTGTGTTAACACGGTCAGTATCTGATGTGTTACCTTGTGGCTAAGTCTGATTAGATTTCCAACATGAATTGCTCAAAGCGACGATGGATGATAAGATGTATCTAGCACCCATAAAGCCAGATGAAATCAAACACGTTCTCGAGTCAGTATAATAGCAAGTTTTTGATTCCATGGCTTCGCGGTGTTTGAAGCCCCTGTGTCACATTTACTGATGTTCTGGCATCTTAGTGTTGGGACCGGGAATGGCAAATGGGCAGCCGACTTTGGTAAATCACATGCATTTTGACCTTCAGTATTCGAGTCTAATTAAAGTAGCTGCCGAGTATCCAAATATTGAAGTCATTGGTAGCGACCTCACCCCCCCGACCCGCGAAGGGTAAATCAACCCACTCATCATAGTGACCCGCCGCTAATCTCGTCTCAGTGCACCCGACAACTGCAAATTTGTCGTAGCTGACGCCGAGGAGGCATGGAACTTCCCACATAAATTTGATTTTGTCCACTTGCGCGACCTGATGATGTGTTTCAGCGACCAGAAGGGAGTGTTTAAATCCGCCTTTGATGCTCTGGAGCCGGGTGGATATTGTCAGATTGTCGATGCCAAGCTTCCACTGGATGCCATTGATAGCTCAATAGACGGTACCGCTGTCGCAAAATGGTTCCAAGCATGTGTCCAAGCGGGCGAGGCAAGCGGAAGGCCGTGGACTAATATCCCAAAGTATATGGAATGGATGGAAGATATTGGATTTGAGGAGGTGACGGAAACAATTTTTCATAATCCGATCAACGATTGGGCCACAGGAGCGAAAGAGAAGAAAATTGGGGCAATGATGCAAAAGGATATGAAGCTATTTTTGTATTCGACCAGGCGAATCTTAATAGAGGGATTGAAGTGGAGTGAAGAGGAGGTTGACAAATTGCTTTTGGAGAGTAAACAGTCTGGAAAGGACCGCAACGTTCACGCATATGTCCCCATGTAAGTCTCAAAACTCCTCTAGTTGCCCGCAACTAACCCTATAAAGTTACGTTGTATGGGGAAGGAAACCCTATGCTAGCGATTGAACGACGACTGTTGAGGGGCGAGAGGCTGTTTATTTGGATTTTCAATAGTACATAAAACCGGAATTGTTCAGCATTTATGGTTATACCAGCATTGGCGGCATCTGTACGATGATCATTCTATATAGGGAACGAAAAGTCTATATATGTTATGCACTTTTCTAGCTTCAGCCTTTCAACGTCAACGTTAAATTAAACTTCTGTGTCTTGTTTGACAACATTGCCGCGAGGTATGATCGTGTCGCTACTCGCGGTTACTGTGAGACCTAGATGTGACCTTCCAACTAGCCCCTTCATTTCCAAATGGCTTTTCCAAATTCAGATGCAGAAACTCTAAAGCTCGGAAGGGGGCTGCTCTACCTCAGCGGGTGAAGTCGAATCATGTATTAGAATCTACCACGAGATGCTTCAACCAATGCCAACCAAAGAAATTAAAAGGCGCAAATCAAAGGCCGTGCCAAGTTGTAACCGCAACCCCAAGAGTATAAGAAGCATGGCATAGTCCACATGGCATCAAGGAGGTCTTAAATATCCAGAGCCAGCTCCTCATGATCAGATATTTGATAAGATATCGATCACGTGGTGATTTGTCACTGCACAGCTTTTGCCCAGCATTGCAAGGTAAAACGACGGGGAAGGGAAAGAGTCAAACGGATAATGACGGAATTCATCCGATGTCTTCGGGAGCTCTATAAAAATACACGAAGCAGTTAGAAGGCGAAAGCGTGAAGTTCCGTTCATGAGCTCATGTTGCTGGCGCGCTCGGATCGTTGATGAGGTACTAGGTACTTTGATATTGGTGCGGCACCTCCATACGAGCAATACGAAGCAAAGCTGGAGGGAACTACTGTGAATTTTCGATTCGAAATCTCGGGCTGATGCCTTTCCTATATCATACAGCAAGCAGGGACGAGTCGGATGGCCGGGACGGGACCATCATTGTTTGTACGGAGTTGCTGCCCTTGGCATTGACAGTATCTCTCATTGATGGACCACCAGACCTGAATGGGAAGAACTGCGACCAAGTGATCGGCCCAGTGTACGTACGCACTTGGACACACACCTCGCCACAACGTCCGGCCTGATCTTCCCATTTCTTACCACATCGTGAAGCCCAGGTCTTCCTTTGCTCAGACTACACTACTCTCCTCTCCTCTCTTCGGATTCGGCCTTCGCGTTTGACCAACATTCCGGCTAGTGCTCCTTGCAGTCGGACAACCCCACGGTGTAGGCGTTCTCGTTGCTCTCACGACATCATTGGTTGATAGGGGAAGTTGACACATGCACGGACCCTCGCTACCTTAACCTTACCTCATCCTTTCAATAATATCTTTGACCCACACACCACATACCCGGGAAAGATGCTGTTATACGTGGATGAAGGGGCATTTGCCAGATAGCCGAGACTAGATAAGGCTATATATACATCATACAAGTATGAGCAAACCAACACTACTTACTTGCCTGGAGGATCAGAAGCTTACCTCGCCGTCCACCCATCAATCTCATCAATCTGAGGATGGACGTCCGGAAACCACCTCGCTCCTTCCGGCATAGCGTTACGCCATCAGATTTCGGATCTGCTACCAAGTCACTCGAACTTCGACACTACAAACTTTAGCCCATGTTCGCGCTGCAGATGTATCAACACGCTCAGCAAGATCATCGCTCTCTAACGGACACTACCCAGCATGCGAAAGCCCATCTATCATCCTCGCTGGCAATCTCGCGCCCACCGGACTTTGCATAGCGCGAGATGATCAGATGTAGAGTCCTCGTGCTGTTTGCGCACTGGGACGGCAGCTTACTCGGGGTTCTTTGACCTCGCTGACTTGGCTGGCACTTCTAGCTGAGTGGAAACGCGCCACAAGGATTTGTGCTTCATGGAGCTTATATCGCAACGTGATTGGGTACACGTGACCTATCCTGGATATATATATAGATATCGCAAGTTCTCGACACGTAGAGTCATCATTTTTTTACCATCTTTACTTGATTCTCGTTGCTTTAGTCTTGCAATACTCTTGATACCAATTTTCAATCACATTTCTACTTCTTCGCGTAACAACTTCTTTCCAAACACCTTCAACATGTCTGCTACAAATGGAACAAACGGAGCTACCAATGGCACCAAGGAGAAGGTCGATTACACCAAGATCCCAGGTCCTCTCGGTATTGAGAGTGCCAGCTTGAAGGGAAAGGTTGCCTTGGTCACTGGCTCAGGTATGCAATTCTACCCTCGTTCGTCCCAGCTCATCCTAACAACTTCTCCCCAGGTCGTGGTATCGGTGCCGAGATGGCCTGTGAGCTCGGACGTCGCGGCGCAAAAGTCATCGTCAACTACGCCCACTCCGATACCGCGGCCGCAGAAGTCGTTGCCACGATCAAAAAAGCCGGGTCCGAAGCCATCGCCCTCCAAGGAAACGTCGCCATCGTCTCAGATACCATCAAACTCTTCGCTCAAGCCAAGAAGCAGTGGGGTAAAATCGATATCGTCTGCTCGAACTCCGGCGTGGTTACCTTCGGACATATTAAAGATGTTACCGAGGAGGAATATGATCGTGTCATGAATATCAATACCCGAGGTCAATTCTTCGTTGCGAAAGAGGCGTATAAGAATTTGGAAGTTGGGGGTCGCTTGATCATGATGGGTTCTATCACCGGTCAAGCTAAGGGTGTCCCCGCACACACTGTATACTCTGGTTCCAAGGGTGCGATTGAGACTTTCGTCCGCTGCATGGCTATTGGTATGTTCCTGATCTTTTTTACTTCTCCCTTCAATTCAAAAAAAAAAAAAAACGGACAACTAACAACCCACAGACTTCGGCGACAAGAAGATCACTGTAAACTGCATTGCCCCCGGAGGAATCCGAACCGACATGTACCACAAAGTCTGCCGCGAATACATTCCCAACGGCGCCAAACTCAGCGACGAGGAAGTCGATGAGTATGCTAGCACCTGGTCGCCACTCCACAGAGTTGGTCTTCCCATTGATATTGCGCGTGTCGTTTGTTTCTTGGCGAGTCAGGATGGTGAGTGGATTAATGGAAAGGTCATTGGGGTTGATGGTGCGGCTATGATGTAAATCATGATGTAATGGGTGAAGGTGAAGCTATTTCTGGATATGTATGATTTAAAGGTCGTTAATGGCATGGAAAGGAAAGGAGAGGAAAGGAAAGGAGAAGAAAATAGTATTGACATTTAAAAAGTTACGAAACTACCTCCTCTTGATGCTCGTGACCAAAAATCGTCGTGTTGGATGTGGTCCTGCAAAGTACCGCGAGCAAGCAAGATCTATATGCAGAATTAAGAAGAGAAGTAAACATCTCGCTGATCATCTTGCATTTTGGGTACGATCAGAGAAACATCTATCTTTCTTCCTTCCAATCTGCACGTCCTGGTCATATGCAAGTAACATATCACTTCCAAGGAACTGTTGGTAGTTGAAATCTGACTTCACACTCAAACTTTTTTATATAGAATAGATGGGGGCGTTTACGGGATGATCAAGGGGGAAGAAGTAAAACCCGAGAAAAAGGAGAGTTTGAAAAGCGAGAAGTGGAAGAGGGTTGATAAGGAGTGGGTGGAGGTTATGGCTGTTATGTGGAGACCTTGTAGGAAGGAAAGCTTGAAGGGGTATGGGGAATGATGGGGAGATTCTTCGTAGGGGATGGGTGTGAAGGTACGAATACTTGATTTTGATTGATAACGTTCAACTGAGCACTCATGAGCTGAAAATATAAAGAATATATTCACACTCGCATATAAAAACATGATGACATTGCGAAACGTTCTTTCGAAATCTACTCAAAAATTCCAACCCATTTTGTATATACCCGGCACCCCAATAACGCCGATCTATATTGTATACAAGCAAGCCACTTGGGTAACAT
Organism: Monilinia vaccinii-corymbosi; assembly: GCA_017357885.1. Classification (NCBI taxonomy): domain Eukaryota; kingdom Fungi; phylum Ascomycota; class Leotiomycetes; order Helotiales; family Sclerotiniaceae; genus Monilinia; species Monilinia vaccinii-corymbosi. The sequence goes on along the minus strand of CP063406.1, from coordinate 4,535,717 downwards.
CAACTCCAGGAATATTATTAATTTGGCGAATCTACTTCACCGTGAACTTGAACTCCTTGCGGCTCCTCTACTGGAGAAATAGCAACCCTCATTGCTTCCCCCAGAATGGTGAATCCTTCCTCTATTTCTTGCTCGGTAATAGTCAAGCTTGGTACAAACCTCAAGGTGTTGGTTCCAGCAGTAATGATCAATAAACCTCTTTCTCTGGCAGCTGTAACAATCGGTGTGGGATCTTGGCTCAATTGTAAGCCCAAGTGCAGTCCCCTGCCTCTAATTTCTGTGATGAGTTCAGGGTATTTGGATTGTAACACTTGGAAATGTTTCTTAAATATGTCCGACTTTTTGATGACATCTTCTTGCAATATAGGATCGGATAATCGAGAAACAATGTAATGGGCTATCCTGGACCCTAGAGGATTTCCACCAAAGGTAGTTCCGTGATCACCAACCTTGATCTTCTCCGACACGTTTTTGTTGACAATTGTTGCTCCAATGGGGAAGCCATTTCCGAGAGCCTTCGCTGTGGTAATCATATCTGGATGGGCTGATTTCGGTAATGAAGCATGGGCCCAGAGAGTTCCTGTTCGTGAGAGTCCACACTGTATTTCATCATAGATGAGGACTGCACCAACCTCACGACAACGAGCGGCGAGCGCAGTAAGAAATTCTTCGGTTGCCACAATCACACCACCTTCCCCTTGAATTGGCTCTACTATGACACCACATGTGTTCTCTGTAACCAGATCTTTGATGGCATCCACGTCGTTATATGTTCCATATTTGAACCCCGGTAACATTGGAGCAAATGGCTTCTGATATTTTGGGTTTGGAGTTGCAGATAATGCGCCCATGGTTCGGCCATGGAAAGAATTTTGAAAGGAAACGACTTCGTGTTTGGCACCCGATGGATCAACAACCTTTCCGGACTTTCTGGCAAACTTTATTGCAGCCTCATTAGCTTCTGTGCCAGAGTTGCAGATGAAAACAGCTTGAGCGTCATGCATTGAGTTCGATTCGAGCGTCTTTTCGATGAGAAGTTGAGAAAGGGCCCCGGTCCATTGATTATGATATAAATTAGAAGTATGCATGAGAGTTGATCCCTAATACGTTGATTTATATTAGATGAGTCATTTGGAAGGGAATGGGAGGGGAAGAACTTACCTGTTCCAGCATTATCTTTGCGATTTCAGGGTCACAGTGTCCTAGGGCATTGACTGCTATACCAGCTGTAAAATCCAAGTATTTCTTATTCTCTGCATCCCAAAGATGGCATCCGGATCCCTTCACAAACATTGGTGGTGGTCGGGCATAGGTTGCAACCATGTATGGTGCTTGTTCAGCGATGAGACGTGCTGTTTGCGAATTTGGCGAAGGATCTGGATGTGATACCTTGCTCTCATTCTGCATGGCATGTTAGTAGAGAGCAAAGCAAAATCGTTGGTCAATCATAGCATACATGGATATCGTGCTTGATATCGTCTGATAAGTTTGTCGCGGCGGCTGTTGCTTGTGAGGAGGCATTTCTCCTCAAGAGGCCATTGACAACGGGGGATAGATTTCCAGCCCTCAAATGAGCCGTCACTCTCTTCGCAGAGAATCGAAGAGCCATTACGAAGGACGTTGTGAGAAAAAAGAATATAAAGTAAAAGTTTGGAGTGATTCTTGAAGATCGTAGGAGGGAGGGGCTAAAATATAAAATATAAACAATCTAAGCGTTATCGGAGCTAGCAACGCAAAAACTACGTAAACCTTATATATTTTTCTGCCACCGCCCTCATTCCATAATTATGGCTTAATCTGGATTAGCTCGTTTAGACCAGGCGTGACCACAAAATCACATGCAATAACCTCTCTTGTCTCAACCGATATAGGTCCTCCTCTAGCTGCTTGTTTCTGATCAGTCTCCTCGTTGGACCCTGGCTTTGGAATAGAATCCAAAACAGTGTCGTCCACATCCACAGCTGGAACTATTGTACACCTCTTATCCTCCTTGATCATTCGGCACAGGTGCCTGTCTAATTCCATATTGTAAGACAAAACCTGAAGGAGTAATTTGGTAGCGAGAACTGAGCGCTGAGGATGCGTGTTGTAGTTTTCATTAGATTAACTGAATCAAAAGAAATATTGTGCGAGGCTAGAATCTGGTACAAATATGAACTGGCTGGTAGAGAGTTGAAAGAAGTTTCAGGGAAACAGTTAGGACAATTGCGAGATTGAAGCTTTGGAGCTAGCTATAAGAAAGGTGAAAGGACTTACTCAAAAATCTCTTCTTGTCCAGTACAGATACAATTTGCGTTTTCTGAGTTCTTTACTTTTTGCTTTCTGATATCGAGATATTTGATCAAAGTAGTAGTAGTAGTAGTAGTAGTAGTAGTAGTAGTAGTAGTAGTAGTTGTTGTTGTTGTTGTAGATGTTGGATGTAAAATAGAAATTTAAGAGCTATTGGGGAAAACTGAAGTAGAAGTGAATAGTTATGGTTGCGCCAGCAATGAATCTTTAATACGGATGAATTCCTGATCCTCGAAATCGCATTATTAGTGAATACAATTGTGTTTCTTCTTTGCTTTGCGATATTAAGGGCAAGCAAGGCAAGATACTTTTTGATCTTGGAACAGCAAAATGAACTTTGTTAGGCGACTTGCGGATCCAACTGAGAGAAACTTGACTGAACATATTTGTTGTAAACACATGTTAGCTCAGCTAGCCTTCCAACTTATGCGCTAGCCTATACAGCACTTTTATCCTTCACTTTTCCTAGGTATATTAAGACTGTAGAATATTATCTACAGTAAGGAAGCTTATACCAATCAAATCAGGTGATTAGTAACATTATCCAGTCTTACTGGATACTGTTGATATATAATGTTTCTTCACATCTTAATCTATATCACAAGTCAATTAGACCCTAACTCCCAGGGGTACAATTCGATCCGTGAGCTCCTGAGGACTGTGCATTAATCTACAACACCTATTAGCAATATATCCTAGTATATTGCCATACCAGTCTAATAATCGCATCCTAGCTCAAACAGCTTCTCCATCTGGAATTCGAATCCTGCCTGCCGGATCATTGTGAAGCGAAGTATTGGGTTCTACCGAAGTTTCTCCGGAGAGTTGTTACCCAGGTAAGCAGAGTTGGTGAATTTAATTTGGGGCTAAAACCCCCTTTTCAATGTGCTATAATCATCTTATAATGTTCTATTTCTTAAATCCACGAAAAGCGTGGGAATCTAAAGACTATCTTTGATTAGCGATCTAAAATTCTCTTTGGCGATTGTCAGCCTTGACATCCATAGAGAGAGGAAGACCTAAGACTGCAAGACTGGAGCCAGCCTTTAGATTTTTCAAATCTAATCTCTCAAGTCTGTTTCTATAGCGCATGTCGAACCTTGAAGAGCATTTAGTTACCCAGAATCTGCTGAAAGCAGAGCAAATCTATCGAGCCATTTTTCTCGTCGAGAAGAAAACCTAGGATTCTCTATGGTTGAATAAGATATTAATGGCATCATTTACAGCGCGATTAACTACAATACAGCACACAATACCCTTAGAAAAACAGCAATCAAGAGTTAGTTCAGTGGTCATAAACGCCTAAAGCTATGAAATTCAACCCTCAGATTCCCCAAAGCCTCCTTTCGCTTGATATTGCCAGAAAGGACCTATTAATACAACCTGATGACTGAGAGTATTGCAGTGTCTAGCATGATCCCATCACAATAGGGAGGCACTGATTCAATTTAGGAAGGCTTAAATGTGTTGCCATTCACCTAGTTGCCATAGGCATCTGGGGACCTATCAAACTGCAGTCTCTGACAAAGCTCCGCCATTTACTTACAGGCCTAGGAAAGAAGAGTATGATGGCATCTCTTGCATTATATCGGGAGAAAAGTCAAATATAAATAAGTAATTTAAAAACAGAAGGCCACATTCGTTGTTAAAAACAGATAAAGGAACCTCTTCCAGCTGAATAGTTTGATGAAGAATGCCTAATACTTCATCTTTGAATCAAAGCAACACCTCAATGAAGAGTCAAACATTGTCTATCCTGCTTTAATCAGTTAAGTATTAGCAATATGGATTTCAAAAACAAAAGCTGGCTAGTAACTATTAGTTATATCTACTACAGAGTCAACCCAAGCGAGCGGTGCCAAAGGAGAGAATCGTGATGTATTTTCTATTTCTGCCAACAACCTCATCTTCTCTCATCCTACTACGTTAGAGCTTAAAAGTTGTCTAAATTACCTTGATCACTAAGTAATTTATAATAAGAGTAAGTAAGAATAGCATGCTATGGTCTATCAGCCTCACACATCAAAGGGACTCTACTGAATCAGACGTCAAGGGAGACCATTGCAGCATCTCTTTTCTATGTGAAGAAAAAAGCATTGTTTATACAACCATCTGGTATGAAATGTGTATCTATTCACTTCCCTACTATAAGTTGTATAAAGCCTGTTAATTTGAGTATCAGAATGATCATACATTGGATGAGAAGTTAACCTTGTTAGCCCTATCAGTTATTGCTTGAATATTCAATATTTAATTTTTATTATCACAATTGCAAAAGTTTCTTTCCGACATCAACAAACCAGAAGAACTACAATCTTACCCTCTGGCCGAGATTTTGTCCAACATATTCTCCCGCTGCGACATCTCTCAAGGACTGTAAGTACCTACCTTGAAATAAGTTGATGCAGCAAAATATTTATCCTTGGTTGAATTACCCTCTCTCTGTGTATATATTTCAGATCTCAACGCTTTTACTGACACGATTTCGAGGTAGCTTGCCCAAATCCATACTCTCAGTCTACCAAAAGCAATCCTCCATACCTAGATCTTACGATTTGCCCTACGCTACCTCCTACAATTGAATCGCAAAGATGTCTGACCTCACCGAGTTTACATTATTCCCCAAGCTTCATCCTGAGGTCAGAGCTATCATTTGGGAACTGGCCTCGCAAGCACCTAACCGAATTCTTTTCTTTTCCTCTACAATAAGCGCGAGGAACTATCCAAAGAGAAAGGCCAACACTCCTATTTCAGATAGGGATAGGATCTTCTGTGGCAGACATCCTGATTACCCCGCACCCGTTAGAGCTGGTGCAAGCAGCAGAGTCCCTTCTGTACTTAGGACTTCTCGGGAGTCTCGATATTGGGCAATGAAGCACTACAGCTTGTCTTTCCAAGATCAGCTCTATACTAAAGCTCTCTGGTTCAACCCCAAAGTCGACCTCCTCATTTTTGACGACATCCAAACTGCCTTCTGCTTTGGCAGTGGTGGATGTATGACAGCAATTGGATGCATAACACCAAGTGGCCCTATTCCACTCATTAAAACTAGTTCTACTATGCCAGTTGTAGAGAGGGTTGTAGTTCAGAAGTTTGTTAACCTTATCCATTGGATATATTGCAAGGACGCGATGAAGAACTTCCCTCATTTGAAGTCTCTCGTTATACAAACTCATGGCAACAGTGATACTTGGCGCGAAATATTTGCCTGGTATATTCTCGGTCCAGATTTTACTCACCTCGGGCTCGAGAGAGCCTTGATGACTCTTCGGGACTCGGATGAGTGGAAGGAAATCAGACGTCATGACAAGAAGCCAGGCTTCCAGATCATGAATGAGTTGGAGATGTGGGATGCTGTAGGTTAACAATCATAGTACTCGTGACCTATGAAGAATGAATCCAGTACTAACGGGCTCCAGGGTCTCACAAAACCATTGGGTCCTTCATACAAGCAAAAACATCGACCAAGAGTGATCAAGGCAAGCGCGGCTCAAACGCACCCACTTCGTTGTTCGAATCGTATCAGAGCAATTACAGCAGCAAGAGATACCAAGCAACTGATGGCAGGAAAGAGAATATAGACATCAAAAGATGTGTCCTCTAGCAGTTTGACTCTTAGTGTGCGGAATATACTCTTCTCCTTCAATTCCTACCGTCCTCGCGGTGAAGTGATGTGTTTGTAGCTATTTGATCTGCACAAAGCGAATTTAGATGATTATGTTCGTAGAAAGAACCAGTTCCTCTGCAGATCTAAGCACAGCGATGATATTTATTCAGCTCCTCTTTTGTGCCATGGGTCGGTCGCCTTGAAGATTCACGTGAAAGATAGGCTTCGGTTGGAAATGAGATGGACTCGATAGATGGCTGTACGGCGAATACATAGAGTCCCGTGGCAATGGAAAGTTGAAGAGGGGAAAGGCAGCCAAGGTTATCTGGCCTTTTGATTCATAGAGATGATAGGCGACTTCACAAAACAAGAAGATTTGATTGATATTCACTTATTTTTGAAGAGTGATGAGCCCTCGGTTGATCGTTGCAAGCGGCCGCGCAACAATACGCCCTACCATCTTCTTCACTGATTGTCCCCTCAACAGTTCGGCACAACAACAAACTTCATAGGGTGGAATAGGAGGGCGAACTTCAGAGAAGCTGAATATCCACTCGCTGCGGCGGTGGGAACCCAATAGATAAGTGTCTTCAAACCTTTGCAGCCGCATGAGAGAGAGTAGGTACAAAGACGCGATTCAGGCAAACACTTGCTCGTTTTCTTTGAACTAACTCTTCATTCCAGGAGTATCATACCATTTCCCAATATGCATCCACAAACCTTCGATATTCTCCACATGGAGGAGAGTCTTTGCCAATTGCAGTTATTCGAAAGCGATGATCCCCTCATCGCCGGCTTCGACCACCACCTAAACCCATATTTCAAAGCAAATCATGCGTTTTCTCTCTTTCCTAGGCTACCGCCTGAGCTTCGGCTTATGATCTGGGCTGCGGCTGCTGATGAACGACAGATCGTTCGCATTATACCTTGTTCGGAAGATGGGTCAGGGGAGGAAGGATTTCAGGCTGACTACACTATGCCGGTGATTTTGCAGGTTTGCCGAGACTCCAGGAATGAAGCGCTGAAGAAATATGCCGTTATCTTTGGGGGAATCCTTCGCGATCCGATCTACTTCAACTACCAGAGAGATTTTATATGCCTTGTTGGTACTAGCACATATGAGCATTTCGAAGTTCTGTCACAGGAAGACAATTTTGTTTCTGGAGAGATTCAAAAGATTGAGAATGTTCTTTCGATGGCCGCTGGGTTGGGGAGTGGCAAGAGTGAGGAAGATGTATTGCTTGAAGAGTTGGCCACATGGGATGGTATCAAGAATATCATCATTGTAGAAAGATCGGCGACATGGTGGAGTACATTCAAAGAGATTTGGTCGGATAAGGAGATGAAGGCACTCACTCGTGATGCCAAAGCTAATCATACCAGGGTGGAAAGGCAGAGTTTCATTACGCCGAGCATCCCAGAAGTTCGCATTGTCAAGTTCGATGATGTTCTAGATGCTATTGAAGAGGGCGAAAGGAAATCATTGTAAGTGATCAATATGCCATCACCATCTGTTCACATCTATGCTATACTTTTTTAAACTAACGATATACAATAGAGATAGTTCTTATGCAATGCTTCGCTTTTTCGATTCTTTGTTCGATACCAGGTCTACATACAACATCAAGAGATCGCCAAGAAAGCCTATCGATTCGGCATAGGCATAGAAGCCATGTAACTGTTGTTCTGGTGACTGGAGAGAGAGTAATCCATACCAAGACGAGGTTGGAACCAGATGTTCATTTTCGTGGAAGTATGGTTGAGGCTGTAGTAATTTCGATGACCTTCCTGGATTAAACCAAAAGTCATTGACATACTTTCAGACATCTTTGATGATACTTTGAGCTTCCATGAGATTAAATTAAATTAAATTAAATCTGCCTTCACTTTGAAGACTTCCTGATTGTGATTATAGCCTTTTAGTAAGTTTATAGAAATAAATAGTGTATGGTCTATGGATTAAGAAAATATATATATATATATATATACACAACTCTATAAGTATCTATTAGTCAACTTGTAGAGTCTGCAGGATTGAATGGTGCTCTGAAGAGACTTCTATTACTTACCAATCTGAGCCTGTTAGGTTAGAGCAAGCTAGATGTGCGACCTCAATAGCATAGGTACATGATGGCATAAGAAGTAGTACAATTAGTTGTTATAATCTACGTATTCTTCAGACTCAGGTCTGGTTTATACAACTGTCAGTTTGCTGACTCAGCATAATCCTGATAGAGCCAGAAGCGGAGTTCGGCTAAAACCCTCTTTTTAGCTGAACCATTCATTTTTCTCGGTAGCAGCGTCTTCTAATTTAACCCCCTCTCCCTTTTGATAGATATGTCCTTTTCTGGGATAACTTCTTCCTTGCATCTGCGAGTAATGTGCCTCCAGCGAGTATTCACATGTCAAATCGACGTCTTTGCAATCTTCGCCAGCATCACACGTGTCAATCAAGCGTTTAGCACGAAGTTGAATAGTTTCCAGGTATTCAAATATATGACTAGAAGTAAAAGATTCCATCTTGTAAGCTTGGGAGGAGATATTGCTGAGGTAATAGCTGATGATGCTTGGGGTCCGGCCATTCCGGTATTGGCTAGTTAAAACTGCGGAGGGCTCGTTGATCTTAAAAATATGCGGTGCCCATTTCTTCGCTCGCTGAAGCGGCGGGACTTATACTCTCAGAAGTCGCTAGTGGGCAACTCACGCTACTTCTTTATTTTGAAGATATGCAGTGAGAGAACTTGTCGCCCGCTCATATTGTGAGGCGGTCACATGACTGCGGGTAGGGTATATATACCCTAACTCCTCCTGTCGCAGATCGAGAGCCACCTATTCCAAACTGTGTTTCACACTACCTATTAGTTTATTCGTTGAGTTTACGTTCCACCCCCTCCCCTATTATGCTGCTAGAGTAGGCACTAGCACGACCGCATAGTGCTTCCCACTACAGTAAGATAGCTCCGAAGCCCATTCTCTGTTATTCCTACCTACCTCCTTTCCCTTACAATATGTGCGTCCTTTTTAGAGGTAAGCTGATTATATGACCTCCAGCAAGTAATTCTGAGCTTTAAACGCCAACAGCTGATCATCAATTCATCGGAGATCTTATTTACAGCTCTTCATCAGCGCCTAGGATGTCCCAATCAATGCTAGATCCAGCATCAGACGTAGAATTTCTCATCCTAGGTATCAATCTGAATCCCTTTTCCAACATCTCCAAGCTAAAAATCATGATATTCAATATCGCAGCAAGAGAGGTTTCTCGCCTTATCGAATTTACACGCAATGAAGCCTTCAAAGGACAAACACCAGTACTACTCGGAGTTAGTCGTTCGGCTCGCAAAGAGGCTTTGAAGGTCTACATGTTAACTCTGGAATAGACTTCTAATTCCTCCTCGTAATCACTTGGGATCGAAATAGAAGGTGGTTGTTTAGTGTGATTCCGAACCCAGTCACACCATCCGTATTGAAGGTTGATCAAATAAGGCTTTCAAGCTCTCAATATCGAAAGAAGATGACGATACCATTGTGAATTTCTCAAGTCCTCCTGGGGTAATCATCAAGCGGCTCAGAAACCAAGCATCCTGCGTCCTCTTCCTTGCAGGGCTAAGCTGGACCCCATCTTGTAGCCCAAGATTGGTGGATAACCTTCAGGAGGGCGTTAAAACTCTGGCTTGACTGCAAATTACTTGACCGTTCCAGCCCCAAGACATCTTCCAATTCCATAAGAAATTTTCCTTGGAAAGCCGAGGAATGGCCTTTGTCGACTTCCAGAAAAGGTCGCAATGGTATCCATTATTCATCAAGAATATGTCGTTACTAGGATTAAAATAAAACACGCTGTAAGAAATTTGGTCGCAAATTATCGTCAGATACCAATTGGTTTTATCGTGCACCTCATGCTGTTCAAATTTCACCACCTCAATCACTACCATGCCACCCTCCCACAGCTTAGACGCTAGTTCGAATTCGAGTAATATTTCATCTCCATCCATACTCATATCTACATCTTCTTCAGTCCCTCCAGCATCCGAATCCTCATTGTTGGTCACAGATATCGCACATATTTACAAGATCTGCCGCTTTAGATATAGAGCAAGCACAGATAGGGTGGACCTATAAGTATTCCAGTTGAATGCCCCTTGTTTCACTCAAATCGCATATGATAAGAGATGACGCATCGGAATGGATGAGTTGACGGGTTCAGGGATCTCGTTTCTTGATTTTTTCTCTCTCTTTGATTCTAGCTATCTCTTCCTCGCACTTTGTGATGAAAAGTCGATGGATCAGAATGGATAGGGTGATAATTATCCTCTCATTTAATAGACCTCTAAACTAAAATAGAATATTGAATACGCCCTCCGTACTCGTGTAACATTTAAAACGTGGCAGCATTCGCTGATCATGCGGATCAGATGTAACAGAAAAAAACATAATCTTGTGATATCTTTCATACATTACTAGTCTTCTCGGTCGTGGTACGACAAGAGTGAACGACGTGTCATAGCCGACTTGGCTCACTTCATTTTAGTATGTACCGGAGAATCAGACTAGGAATTGCCCCTTTGGTGTGACTTGCGGCGGTGTATACGGATAGTTACAGGGCATTCATTACACTGGATATGCATGCATATGTAGCTATCCGCGGGGCTATGGCAAGGCTTTCTGATGAAGCAGTGCTAAATAGATACGCTGAGACAATGAATGCTGGTAATTGCTACAAGAAGGCTTGAGCCCATGAGAAGGAAATGTACAAAGTGAAAAGCTTTCAAAGAGCTTCTCGCTAAGGCTTTGGGGGCAAACTTGTAGCAATTTTGCGTGCTACTTATTTGGTGTGTACACATGTACTTTACATTGCAGCCTATATCAATCTGCCTCCAGCGTTTGGAGAGCAGCCAATACATGCAAAGACAAAAGTCTGGTTCAAGACTCCTCAGCAACCACTCCGAATTTCAAGAGGTTTCCACGGTTGGCGGCCCAACATGGCTTAAAACAATGCCCCTAAATTCTCTTTTTTAAAATCCTACAATTTCTCATCAAGACCAAGACTTTCAGGTGGCATATGTATTTCATTCCCACGTGTTGGCTGACCACCGCCGCATAAGCTATTGGCTATATCTGTGGCCAAGTTCTTCAAACCTTGCAAAGACTCTTCGGAAAGTTCTGTATTCAAATGCTAAAACCGAGCCCACCGTTTAAGATTTTCAGAATTCACTGAGCGAGAAGACTCAAAGATATTTGAAGAATCGAGGAGAAGAAGTGAAACACGAGAATACAGCATCCCAGATGCCAGAATGTACTTCTAAGCGGATGTTAATGGCCTTAAGCCTCAGTTGCGAAGGTGAGGTTACTTCGCGATATACACCATTTCCAAAGACTTCATTCTTCCACAGAGAACAACCTGAATAGGAAGTAGAACTAGCCAAAGAAGAAAGACGCTGTAATAGCATGAGTCCCGGAAATCGCCATAAATTCATAACGTGTAACTGATTAAACACATACGAGGCCCCAGCTTTGGCCTTCTGAATCTGCCCAACCGTGGTGACAAAAGACAAGGCTGTTAGGTGATTGCTGCTCCTTGCAGGAAGGCCATTCAAAGAGGTTTGATCCGGGGTAGGCCGACTTTTGAATAGAGTTGTGCATTGCAATTTCATTCGGATATTTCCTTCTGATATTGTAAGACGGTAAAATGGACCCCTACCTAGCCGAGGTCACATGACCAGGAGTAGTGTATTTATACACTACCTCACTCTAGATAGTTAGAATATACAGAATATAGACTTGATTTACCACCTACCATTTGATTGTTTATTATAAACGTTATGTTACACCAACATTTTTCTCTTTTCCTCTGCTATGCTTCAGCATGTACTGTTGATATGATAGCTTCTCTTGTTCTGTTGCTCTTTCCATGAAGGCCATTCATTGTCTCCCAAACCACCTTCTTTCTCTCTTACAATCTCATAAATCATCAGCTTCGGAATGTAATGTGAATGAAAATCGCTTTTCAGGCCCTCAAATATCATTTATGTAAACCAATAAATGTCTTCATAGTTTCCACCATCCGATTCGTCTAAATGATTGGGTGAAATGGCGTGTATTATTCGTTTGACAGAGGTGCGATTTTATGATTCCTCAAAGAAATTTCAAGGCCCTCCCACCTACCAGCTCTCATGGGGTCAAGCTTCCTCAATTCTGAAAGCCAAGCCGTGCAGTCTTGTAACTCATCAGGTTCAGGTGAACGCTCTTCTATTTCACATACAGCTAGCGTGTACTGAAATAAAGCATCATAAACCCACTTACAGTCCTCACCTCCATCAAGAAAATCCTTCAGGTTGATAAGTTGCTGCTTGATATATTCGGTTCGATCTTCCCGGGAGAAGCTCGGGGTTATAATTGCATGACCAACAGAATCGGTGAGAGTCGACATAAGAAACTGATGATAGAACCAAACGGACTGATCATAAGGATATGCATCATTCCACATAGCTTTAGTTACAAGATCAAACTCTGGAAGAATGTCAGCACGAGTTGCAACGCAATAAGTAGAGCTCATCTGACCATCATCTAAGAACTGCCGCCTCTCAGTTACTGTGGCCTGCCGTTCATCGAGCAGTCTCGGTATTAGTTTACTTCGGTTGTGCCAAGCCGAAAAGTTCTTCAACTCCGCATTGATCATTCTTGTAGTGTATGCAAATTCCGATTCGACCATGCTTGAGCCATTTAATTTGGGATCTTCTAATTGAGAAACCACAGTGCGTCGATATCCCCAACCATGGAAATTTCGGCTATCTCTTGTCAACATCTTTCCCACCAAGACAAGCTCGCGCTGCCACAATGCTCTCGCAATATCCGCAGTCAAACGGTCATTTGCTTGCTTCAATAACCACAATCGATAATTCCATATCCAATAACATTTCGGCCACCTCAACATCAACGGAAATATAAAATCCAAATCTGCTTGTATCAAATCAGGAATTGTAGAATTCTTCCCAGGAGTCTGGGGTTGCGGGTCGGCCTGGGTCGTGCTCAAGGCCTCGGAAGAAGCAGAGGTAGAGGAGTATGAGATTGCGCCAGACGTCGAGCTCTCTGACAGCCCAGAAGAAGGCTGCTGGGGCTCCGGTTCAAATGACGATTCCGATGATTTGGAGACCAATCCATAGATTAGCAAACGTCTGCGGATGTTCCATATCGTATAGTATTCGGGATTTTTGGAAAGCAGTTTGGAAGTGAGTTCGAATACCTCAAGGGTGTATTGACGCTCTGCAACCTTTCCCAAAGTTAGAAGAGAATACCAAGCGACTGATCCCTGAATTACCTTGAGCTCTACCAGTTCCACCAAGGCTCTGTATTCTTCAATGTCCTTGCGCTCTTTGTGTTGGGCCGCGAGTGATTTTTGTTCAGTCGTGGCAATCCGTGGCATACCATGCTATAGGTTTGATCAGTCCCAAGTTACTACGAAGTCTTGAGAGACATACGCTTGCCATCTTGAGAACCTCTCTTTTGTTGTTGTTGTTGTTGCTGTTGGAGAGACGGGTTGTCTGAAGGCGCGACTCTGACTAAAAGTGGTGATGACTAATCAGATTATGTAATGTCATTGGTAATCTTGATCGATATCTTCTTCTCGTCTCTCATCCTTTCTGCTCTTGTTCTCCTCCTCCTCTCTTCATCCGTCCGTCACCGGGACCAGAAGGAATATCGCCATTCTTACAATATTTACTAACAGTCCAGCAGTTCGTTACCGGTAATGCATGATTATTCCTTGTGGTAGTATTCTTTGCTCTATTGCCTCACCCATAGGCCTCGCCGGTGCCCATACCTGGTTGACATTCTTTGGCCATTGAAGAGAATAAGCCAAGCCGGAGGACATCTTCCTGGAAACATCCCTCTGGACTTGCGTATCTTTTGCCTCTTCCTCCAATTAGTCCAAGGAAGACATCGTGAGGTTCAATATTTCTATTTTCTTTCTTGTCCGTTCTTTTCACGAGAGAGTGTCGATAAGCTGCTCTTCCTTCGCATCTTATCGTCGGCCTCCTCGATTATCGTTCTTTACAGTGTTGCTATGTCTTCTTTTTTCGTAGAATATTGGATCGATGACTCTTCCGAGGCCTTCAATTCTCCACCCGACTCAGGTTATGACAGTTCATCGCCTAAACGAATTCCAAATACACTGAGCGGTAAGCGTCATGTATCCAGTCCGGTGCACGGCACACCCCTAAGTATCTGCAGGCGCCAATACAATCCATGACCCTTTTTTTAAACAGATTCGAGATGAAAACGGGAAGGGATGGAAAACGAGTCTTTCAAGACGGATCAAAAATGTGATTGATGGAGTCTCTCCGGATCACAAGCTATCAACGATTGCACCAAACAGTCTTCGATTCGATGGAACATCAGAAAGCCCTAGACCTCCACTTGCCTCGTCGTCCGCGACACTACCTCGATTCAACGTCAAATCTAGACCAGCTCTCTCAGATACACTTCGGGCTCGGACATCAGTTGACTCGACCCCGACTAGAAAGTCTACTACTTCTTTGCACTCCCCTGATCGATTTTTGCCCGTTCTGAAAAGACCCAACTCCTCATCTCAAAGCTTCCGTGCTAATAAAGATCCTGGAACCCTTTCAGCATATGAAAGATTAATGAGACACAGCAGTGCAAGCCTTGATGCTTTCAATCCACGTCGACGTGCAACATCCCCAATTCCTCTTGCTTCTCGGCCTGATTCAAGACGAATCGTTTCTGCAAATCGTGGCAGAGGTATTATATACCAAGGGCAACAATTGATCTCTTCGCTGATCATTTCGTAGGTGCTACTGCTCTTACATTTCAAAGGAGCGCTCCAACAACACCCAATGGCGAGAGACAGGTACGTACAAGTTTGGGACTCGTATTTCCATGCATTCCTTTCGGGTACATGTAGTAAATAGTGATGAAGGAGGCCAAGGATGCGAAGCTCTAAATTATTACATGTTTCTCATTGTACTGATTGTCAAAGGTCAGTGTAGGGACAGTATGGGCGGTCGGTGGAGTGGCTCCTGTAAGTGCTGGCATCTCAGATGGCCGTGGTGGGTTGTTAGGTAGTGGAACAAATGCGCCGTTATATACTACATCCTTTTCTGCCTCACGCCCAAAAGCACAGGAAGACTTCGAAAAGCATGAAGATAGGCTGGCACAAGCGTTGGACATTGACCGTATACAACGTGTTTTTGAATTTCGAAATCCATTATCTACACCGCCCAGAACCCCCCTTGATTCCAGGTCTAAAAGACATAAGTTCGACACCAGGACGGTATGGAATGGCACGGAGTGGGTGCTAGGGGGACCCGAACAAAGTCAGTAGCTTTGATTCTTCCTATCTATGGTTACAGGCTCGGATCCTAATCATCATGCAGAACAACAAATTCCACAGGAGCCTCGCACACTTCCCGTTGCGCCTTTCAAATAAGTTTTCCCTGTATTCTTGTATTGATTTTGCTGATTTCCAGCACAGTTCTCGATGCACCAAATTTGCGAGACGATTTTTATTGCTCTGTCCTTGCATACTCTGGAACAAGCCATACATTGGCCGTTGGCTTGGGTTCATTACTTTATGCATGGTCTGAGATGGCTGGAGTTCATTTACTTCACGGTGGAACTTCGAATGCTTCTTGGCTCACATCTCTTGCATTCTCTTCTGCACAAGGAGCCAAATCAATACTTGCATTTGGTAGATCCGATGGATCTCTGAGTCTTTTATCGCTCTACGATAGTTTATTACCCCGATTCGAAGTTCAACAGCCATGCCCCATAGCTTGCGTCACTTGGAGACCCTCAATAACAATGCGACCCTCCCGAAATCCATTGTCAACGGGGACTATGGTTAAGACAGAAGATCTTATTGTTGGAGACGAACAAGGAAATGTATACTACTATGCTGTTGAATGGCCCGATACATGGGAAGTGACTCGCGATGGTTGGTCTGGCTCTATGGCACTTATTGCGCGAATTTCCATCCACACACAGCAAATATGTGGTCTCTCCTTTTCAACTGACGGCTCTTCCTTCGCAACAGGAGGTAATGATAATCTCTGTTGTCTCTTCCGCACAAATGAAGTCACTCGTCCCTCCCGTGGCCAACTTGGCACCGCAGAAGAAGTATTCCTTGCCACAGCAGGAATGCGTCGTATACACAGCGTAGCTAGCCAAAACAGAGTCAAGGAAATTACTGCTGGTGCCGAAAAACATCGTTGGGTCCATGGCGCTGCTGTCAAAGCAATTGCATTTTGTCCTTGGAGAGATGGCCTCATCGCAACTGGCGGAGGAAGCAATGATAAATGTATCCACTTCTTCCACACTTCATCCGGAGCCTGTCTCGCTACCATCAGCGTAGCAGCCCAAGTAACCTCCCTCATCTGGTCAACCACCCGTCGTGAAATCGCAGCTACATTCGGTTACGCGCAACCGGAGCATCCATACCGAATTGCAGTATTCAGCTGGCCGGATTGTAAACAAGTCGCGGCTATTCCGTGGGAAGGCGAGCATAGAGCATTGTTTGCGATACCTTATCCAGGGGGCCCAAATGAAAGTCATAGTAGTAGGGAAGGTGGCAGGGCGATGACGAGAACGGCACAAGAGGGTTGCTTGGTCGTGGCTAGCAGTGATGAGAGTGTGAAATTTCATGAGGTTTGGACGAGTAGTATGAAGGCTACTAGTGGTGGCGAGGGATTGCTTGGGGGTAGCGATATTTTGGAGGGACTGGAAGGAATTGATAAGGAGGGGGCTGTTATTAGGTAAGTGGATAATGATAATGCGTTCGATATTGTGGAGGTTGCTTGGTAGCGCTTTTATGATGTTGGTGTAAGGTATAACAACAGTGGATTGCGCATGTCAGTACGAGAAAATTGAACAAAGAATGAGAGGAGGGGGTATACTGAAAGCAATGCAATGGGATACTTGAAGGGATGAAGGGATGATGCCCGCATGGTTTCCTACTCCCTTCTGACGGAAGATAGATGCACAAATTCGCTTATTCATTGATATTAAAATGTTCGTTACCTGAAACTCAACCTCAAAGTTAAATTTGCAAATCCTTGTCTTTTTTGAATATGTGAGCAGTGAGCAGTGATTACTGGGGATGAGCTATACAGAAAGCAGAACAGTTCACCGAGAAAATCGTAGCATATGGTTGGTTATAAAACTCTCACTGGGAGGCAGTAAGGATCTGTAGAACGATGAAGCGGTTTCCCGGGAGCTGCGCCTGTGACCTTTTCAACCATAATTACGACTTCTCTTTCTCTCCCCTCATGAGACATCTATTTACGAGTGCTATTACTTACCTCAGTTCGTCTCGTTTGCATTCACATTGTCACTCCTATTCATAACCTGCTCAATTACACATACACGGTGATTGCATGCAATTTTCATTTTAATGTGTTTTTCATTCGTTTTTAAATTTTGTCCATCTCAACGCATAGCTCAATTGATTTGTGAAATTCCTCCAAACCAGCGATTGTTAACCACAACTGTTGTGCACTACCCTCCTCTCCCGTTACTTCGATATCCTCAATTGCTTTATCCGTTATTCTGCTAGTAGATCTGAAGCAAGCACAGATCCTCAACTTCTAGATCCTCAATCCCCAACCCTGGGATACAAGGTGCTTAGCCAGCAAGTAAGCATCCCTCCATATGTCTGAGCAAATTATCTGAATGCAAGACGCCAAACACTTTGCTCGCTTGGAAAACAACGATGGTTGGTGGTATTTCTCAAATAACTTCAACGAAAAAGAAAAGTAGATTTTTGAAATAAAAATTAAAAATTGGTGGTGAGTCCGAAAGGTCTTTCCCATGGCCTCGACAAAACAGGACGAACCTTGGAAAGAACTGATCGAGGTTTTTTTCTGCTGCTCAAAATGCATCTGTGTTCTGTTTGGTTCGGCGTTGTTCGGATTGGTAGTAGAATTTACGTTCAACTGTTGGGTTTTCCAGGCGAGCATTTTCGCCGTTATCAGTGTGCCTCGACAGCTTCGCGCCAGGAACTAAGCCATAGTATTCCGAGTATGTTGGTGCGAAAAGGTGGGAATTGAAGTTGGGAAAATGAGCTTGCAGAACCACACAGGCTGACTGCAGTCCGTATATGATGCAGTCGTTGGTGTGAGCTTGGTGACGCCATCCAAGTCGGCTGTTTGGCGATGCCCTCAGTCTCGGTTTCGAAACATGAAGTTCGATCAGCTTACTTCAATGGCCTAGTCCCTCTGTTTTCTTTGTTGTCGAGCCTTGCAACCAGTTCTCTATGTTTCTTGAGCTCGCAAATTATTTCATAGAATTGTTCGTACACCACTGTACCTAGCTGCTAGACTAGGGAATCTTGCTTCGTATTCATGGCCCTAAGAGGCCTCGAATAGGAGAGATAACACCGATAGGAAACTTGCGAATTGAGAATAGACGATTAGGTTGAAGTTTTCTTGCTCCACTTTTGAGGATTGGCCGGCTTTGAACACCTTCAAATCCATCTGTCGAATCAATTCATGACCCTTCTTCCGACCCAACAGGGATGTATCTTTTTCCGAAATCTCAATTAGGCCACGTTAGCCTTGAGTTCACGAGGATAGATCATCATATGCGTCGCATTCCCTTTGAGATTTTCTCTGCGATTTATGCGTAGAATGGAGATGGTCATTGAAAAAGTCCAGGAATTTCTGAGCACCGGATGAAAGAACAAAGAATGGACACTCGTTCAGTTTCGTATCTGAAGAACTAGGTTTTTCTTGATCTAGAATGGAGCCGGAGCCACCGACGAAGTCAAAATGCATCCCCCACCATTCCCCATGAAATATTTTAGCATCACGGAGCTTTCGAGGAAAATTGTTCTGGGATCAAGGCCAGACTTCGTTTGAATAAGATTGGCCAACGCATGTGCGGTCTTTCCCCGTGGAGATTGAGAATGTTCATGCAGTAAACAAAGTACACTTGGTAGGTTAATGCATATGTCATGTCCTTCCAAGATCGCGTCAATTGCTTGCAGGGGCAGATACAGAAGAATCTGTATCAACAATTGGAGAGGAGGTGTGTAGAGTCTGAGCCTGAGCTTGTGTCTCCGGCGCAGCCGTAGGGACTTCTACAACTGGGACAGTTTGTGGAATACTTTCTGGGTTTTTCAACCCCTTCAATTCGGCAATCCTTGCTGCTTTCTGCGTAGCAGTATTTTTATACTGCTTCTGGACAGCTAAATTTTGTGTTTCTGCATCAGAAATGTGGCGGATGAGTTCTCGGGTCGGCTCGACTTCCTTGGAAGCTTGACCATGATGAGTAGATACAGTCTCCGTGGGCTGCACGGCAAGATTTTGTGTTTCTGATGTGTCTTTGGGCATTACCTGCTGAGTAGCCGCAGTTGGTGATGCATCAAGTACCATGGATTCTGGCATCGAGGCATTTTCCGGGAAAACACTTCCTCTGTTTGCTGACTTATTTGAGCCTACCGTCGGGACATCTGAGTGGATTCTCTCCAGGGTCGCATCGGGCTTATTTCTATCTGCGGACTCTTGCTCTCTATTCTTTGGTGGTGACAAGGTTTCGGGTTTCGTCATATGCTGTGCAGTAGATCCCGAGGATTTCACGCCTGTGGAAATTGGGCCAGTGGCGCTACGTGCGGTCGGCGAGGAGTCCTGTGGATTTGAACATGTTAGTAGAAAATTCAGCAGACCTAGTTTCCATGATCAGAAAATCCATCACTTACTGTTCGAATTTTTCTGCTATGTAAAGGGTCATTTCCAGTCATTGCTTGATCCTTCTGCGCTGTTGAACCTTCTTCATCGTAGATGCGTCTTGACGAATCTCGAAGGGGTTCTTTCCACCAGCTTCCCATGCCAACACCTCGAATTTCTCCGTTATTCAGAACGGTTTGTCCGCTCTCATCGCCCCGCACATTGCCTTCCATTCTTACGTCCTCTCCATTTCCATGATCGATGACTCGTTTCCCATTCGCGTTCATCTTCTTTTCCAACCACATTTCGCGTTCTTGTTCAGCCTCCTGATTTTGTCTATCCATGGTAATCTCTCGGTGTTGCATATGAATAAAATTCTTCTTCGCGACGTTTCCGCCTTGCATTCCATCGACCCCATCAACCCACTTAATATTCATGATCAAGTAGCTCAAACCGTCATGTGCAGTAGTATTACTACCTCCCCATTCACGACTCTTGATACCAAATCGGACCTTGCTTGTATATTTGTCAAGACAGTCCAAAACGAGCACCGTAACATGGAGGTCGCGGTTCATACGAACGGGCATAGGACCTCTGGCCGGGGGTCTGTCAAAAAACTCATCCGGCCCATTTGCAAGGGTATCGAGTTCTGGTTCAACAGATACGCCTTCATCTGATGGATAAAGGTTCAAAAGCTTGACATCGACATCTGGGGCCCATTTCCCGCAAAACCAACCTTGATGGATACACGCAGCAATGATGTCTGAATCGTCCGTATAGACATCGGTACCCCACAGATTTTTTCGATAGGTGATTTCTTCTCTGCTATGAGGCTCGAGATGAGTTCTCGAAATCTTGATTGTGTAAGTGCAGTTGACCTTGCCTTCGAAATTGGGGAAAGCTCTATTAGTACTAGCAAAGCCGCGATTGTATGGAAGACGATCGGAAGAATTTGATCGGAACAATCTGAGATTAGGTTGGTAGTACTCGTGGCCAAGATGAGCACGGGGAAAACTTGAAGCTGCATCGATGATCGCTTGCGACTTAACTTCGTATTTGGGCATACGAACAATGGTATTCACCGGCGATGCAACTTTTGGTCCTGTCGAATGATGGTGATGGTGATGTCGTTGAATGTGATGGTGTGGGACAACCGACCTCTCTCCATTTGGTGGAGACACATTACCATTAGTACCCTTGGTGCTTTTGAATGGCGTCATTGACTGTGAAGAGGGCGATGGAATATGATCCAGAGCATCAGGTCGATGGTGATGACTAAAATATGTTAGATTGTTCCGAAGGGGGCATACATGAACAGGAACAGGAACATACTGATGTCTATGTGCGGCATGCTTTGTACGCTTTTCTCTACCATTCGGGGTTTGTCGTCCAGTGCTACTATCATCGTCGCCTCTCCCCTCTTCCTTGAGCTTTCTGCGTCTACCAAGGGGCCTGGACATGACTGAACCGCCGTTTTCAATGGGTGAATTATTAGCAGATGGAGAATCTAGATCTTCGCGACGTGGGCCAGAGAACGGTAGCCCTCCAGCAGTAGATCCGGCAACAGGACTAGGCATGCTCATGGTTGCACCGACTCCACTTCCAATACCGTGAAATACCTTACCAAACTCACTCTTGATACCCGGTTCCCCAGCAGGACCGGGTTGTTGAACCTGAACACCCTGGACAGCTTGCGGAATTGGTGAAACCCGACCTCCTCTACGATTGTCCTGAACACTCAAAAGGCTTCTTTGGCTCTGTTGCTGCATCATTTGAGGTGCTTCATCGACTGGTCTTCTTTGGGGAGAATCATGCTGTTGATACTGAGGATTGGGTGGTGCTGGTCCCCCGTACACTAAAGGCTGGGGCTGCATCGAGCGCGCTTGAGCTTCAATTGCTTGCTGTCTCGCAACATGTTGCTGCTGCTGCTGCTGATGTTGACCTCGACTCATCCTTTCCTCATATGGTGGCTCAAATTGAGGGCCTGGACCTGATGCTTGCTGTAATTGGGGATGTGGTTGAGGGTGGGATACAGGGGGGTACCGAGGATCGCGTGGATCGCGTGGATCATGAGTGGGCACTGGGTCATAACCAGGGTGGTTTTGGTATTGTGGGGCGGGGTTTCTTGGAAAGTCATTGCTATTAGGGTGTGGTGGTTGCGATCGCTCAAATTGTGGTGGCTCGAACCCATGTCTCTGCTGCTCATATCCAGGACGTCCCCAATTTGGTTGTTCGCGGGGATCCTGTTGCCGACCGTAGATTGGTGGCTGATTTCTTGGGGGCATTTGATGAGCATATTCTGGAACCATACTAGATCGTGTTTGTTCATGTATGGCCAAAGCAGTTTCACGCTCTGCAATCAATCTCTCCCTCTGAGCCAAATTATCCCGCTCCCTCTCCCGCTCCCTTTGCTCTCTTTCCATATACTCAAACGTGGGATCCTGTCTATTATTAAAACCACCATGAGGCATCTGATGAATTTGCTCTCCTCTCGTCATATTCTCCATTGCTCGAGGATCTTGATCAACTCGCCTACCACCAAATTGTGGTTCGCCGTGTATCATTTGCCGTTCTCCGGCACGAAAAATGGGACCATTGTAAACGATTGGCTGACTGTTAGGTCGGGGAGGCATGTTCATGTTGTTTCTCATTCCATGAGAATCGCGTCTATCATCCGGGTGTTGAATGATTTGATTTGGAGGGGGCCTTTGAGTGTACTGCTGGGGGGTGCCGTGGCGATGGTCAGGCGTACCATATTGACCCCCACCTGGTGGTGATCCAGCAGAATTTGCCCGGTGGTCTCGGTGTTCATAACGTTGCTCTGGTGTCCGGGGACGTCCAAACGAGGCATACTCGTTGGTGGCCGAACTGACGCGTGGGGAAGCATGTGGCGCGCTACCATACAGGGGAGGCTGCGCAGATGTTCCGATCGGGGATGTGTATTGAGTAGGCATTTGTTCTCGCGTGACTGGTGTTGGACCTCCAAGCATCGATGAAATAGACATTTGACTTCCGGCAGTACTAGGCGGTCTATTCAAAGGTGGTGGTGGGAGCTCTCGACCGCTTGGGAACCCTGCTGGAGGACCAACAGATACTGGAGGTGCTCGCGGGTGCGGTGGTCCGTACCCATGTTGTATTGGCCCTTGATGCTGTTGCTGCTGTGGTGAAGATGGAGGGGGCATACCTCTTCCTACAGGAGTTCCATGTCCAATGGAAGAAGAGCTTGGATGCCTTGAATGTCCTCCCCCATGCATTGGTGGACCATCTTGATAACGCGGTTGTTGAAAATATTGACCATCAGATGTTCTCCTTTGATGATCCGCGTACGGAGGTGGACCGTTCGGTGGATGCGACGACGTAGGGTATTGTGATGCTTGACCGTTCGGCGCAGGTGGAAAGGCAGAACGACCATATGGAGAGGCCGTGTTCGCATTCCGAGAGAACGGAAGCTGTGGCGGCGGTCGTCCTCCTTCCATAACTAGGTTTATCTACTTGTTATGGAATATGGGATAGAGTCAAGTTGAACTTGGAGTAGCAGTAGCAGCTGTTGTTGTTGTTATCGTAAGGTTGGAGAATAAGTTCTGACTAAACAATTGACTTTAACAAGGTTTATTCTGCCGGTATCTGCCAGTCAACGCTAGTAGTGAATAAGTCCACTAGACGAACGATTCTAAATCTTGGAAACCTGGCCACGGCGATCAGCAAATTCAACCGTGGACCGAATGGAATGGAGTATTCACTATGACGATTTTGTTGAGATCTGCCAGTTGGAAGTTGATATCGTGACAGGGCACGGTGTAGCAAAGGAGGAGATTTTAGGCGCAGGGACTTTCGGGTGAAGACTGACGTGAAGCAATGAAAGGTCGGTCTTTGGGCGAGTGGGTGGATAGCTTGATGGAAAGCAAAAGGAATCAAAAGAATCGATCGCGTTGCCTAAACGAAAAGATTGCATCCATCCATGTGCATATAGGGTTGAGACGGTTTAGACCTCCTCTTGTCCTTCTTGCTGATGCTGATGCTGATGCTGATGCTGATGCTGATGTGGATGTCGATGTGGATGTGGATGTTGATTCTCGGTGTAGAGGAGAGAGGAGAGGAGAGTTACAAGATTCTTTTTCCGTGAAGCTTTGATAATGAAAGTTAATAAATTAGCGTGAATATTAGCTTACTTTTAGTTAATTAGGAACGTTACTCAATTAGTGAATAATGGAGACAAAAGCAAATCTGCAGTCAAGGCAGGAATGGATGGAAAGGATCCACTCTGGGTATCCACATTAAAGCTGGGGGGGGGAACTGGGGTGGCTGCATGGATCAGCTAGGCAAATATGACATGGATGAGATCAGCCATGCATCAGAATCAACGCTTACATAATAAAATAGATGATAGATATAAGTTTATAATTAATATATAAATACATAAATATAGTACTAGCGTTATAATAATCCACCTTGTACCAACCACATCTCATCACATCTCATCACATCACACCACATCCCCATTTCACCCAATTCCATCCATCATTCATTCATCATACCGATGATATGGTTTGATCGTCTTTTCCACCCATAGCGGCAATGAATAGATCCCCCTCATCTACCGGCATCGCATTCCCACTTCCGGGATCTCCAGGGTCTTCATGGGCTATGTACCGCGCTAGATTTCAAGCTGTTTTTCATGGAGCTGATACGGACGTTCTGATCGCTTTTTGGCTATTTGGTATGAGATTTTGGCATTTGCGCATGAGTATGGACGGGTGGTATTGAGGGGTTGCTGCTGATGTTGGGGAACGCTCTAGGCCTGATCAATAATGTTTTATATGTCATCATCTTGTCTGCGGCGTTGGATTTGGTCGGTACGTCTTCTTGCCCTTGTTCATATGATGCGCGGGCCTCGTCGTGCATCTGCTAATCGTTTTGACCTTAGGTCCAAGTATCCCCAAATCCGTTGTTCTTCTCGCCGATGTGCTACCTTCCTTCGTGACTAAACTCATCGCTCCATATTTCATACACAAAGTGCCATACTGGATACGCATCCTCATCTTCTGCGGCCTATCTTCAGGCGGCATGCTCCTCATAGCCTTGACCCCCACCGATAAATCCGTTTCCACCAAATTATTCGGTGTTGTCCTTGCTAGTCTCAGTAGTGGAGGGGGAGAGTTGAGTTTCTTGGGTCTCACCCATTACTATGGGCATTTCAGTTTGGCAGCGTGGGGGAGTGGAACGGGAGGAGCAGGTTTAGCCGGAGCTGGATTATATGTCTTGTTGACTACGATGATTGGATTATCGGTCAAGGCGAGTCTTTTGGCTTCGGCTTTCTTGCCTTGTATCATGCTTCTTTCTTTTTTTGCCATATTACCGAGAGGACCATTGAAGAGAGCATCGCTTCAAAAGGATTATCATGCAATTCCTGGAGACGAATCGCTTAACCAGCCCCTGACGGCTTCCGATATCGAAGATATCCCAGCTGACTCTGCAGCAGCTTCTTTACTTGCCCCTGGCCCTGCCATCGTATCAGAAGCCTACACCACTTCCCACTCACCCCGTCCTTCCTCTCCCATGTCCTCCTCCCACCCCCCAACTGGCAAATCCCACTTTCTCCACAATCTTCACCGCGCCTCCTCTCTCTTCTTCCCCTACATGCTCCCCCTCCTCCTCGTCTACATAGCCGAGTACAGCGTCAATCAAGGCGTCTCCCCCACCCTCCTCTTCCTCACCCCTTCTCCCGGCAACCCCTTCTCAACCTATCGTTCCTTCTACCCCGTCTACGGATTCATATACCAACTCGGCGTCTTCATCTCACGCTCCTCCACGCCCTTCTACCGAATCCACAACCTCTACCTCCCCTCCCTCCTCCAGGTCGCAAACCTCTTCCTCCTCATGTCCCAAGCGTTGTGGTTTTGGATTCCGAGCGTGTGGATCATCTTTGGGGTG
Organism: Monilinia vaccinii-corymbosi; assembly: GCA_017357885.1. Taxonomy (NCBI): domain Eukaryota; kingdom Fungi; phylum Ascomycota; class Leotiomycetes; order Helotiales; family Sclerotiniaceae; genus Monilinia; species Monilinia vaccinii-corymbosi. Next base: position 4,510,208 of record CP063406.1, on the reverse strand, counting down.
ATTTTCTGGGAGGGGCTCTTGGGTGGCGCGGTTTACGTCAATACGTTTGCGGAGATTATGGAGAGGGTGCCGGAGAAGGATCGGGAGTTTAGCTTGGGGGCGACGAGTGTTAGTGATAGCGGGGGGATTTGTGTGGCGGGGTTTGTGGGGATGGTGTTGGAAACGTGGCTTTGTGGGTGGCAGGTTGAGAGGGGGAGGGGGTGGTGTAGGATGGTTTAAGATGGGTGAGGAGAGGAGGTGAGGGGAGTGAGGGTGGTGGAGTGGGTAGATCTTAGAATTGAAAGAGTTGAATTGAAGAAGAGGAGGGTTAGATGAGGATTAAGAGGGTTAGAGGAAGATGATGAAATATTAAAGGCGTTATAGCTGAGAGCCATGCATTCATTCTATGTCATACATAGATAGATATATACCCTACAATACACAGATGACTTTTTGCCCTTTGAGATCTATCCACCCTATCAACACCTCATCAACTCAAGCCCCCACGATCCCCAATCCCCAATCCCAAACCAGTCCTCACGTTTTACAATACCAGCAGTAGGCCATCTCATCATAAGCCAGCCGTATGGAATTTGAAGTGAAGTGAAGTGAAGTGAAGCGAACTGAATTGCATATGTTCACCGCCACAAAGAACCCCCCAAAAAACACCAAGTCAAGTTCACCGCCACATCTACGAGTACCCCAATTACTTGATAGCTATAGCATCAAATTGTGAACCTTGTTCGTTCTTCGATAAGATAATGGATTGATTGATTGATTGTATTTGTGAAAATGGTTGGTTAGTTGGTTGTGAAGATGTGAGCATGAGAATGAGAATGGATGCTGGTCGAGAAGGGATTTGTTTGGTAGAACAGCTCTCTAGCCAATTAACCGATTACGAGTAAGTTTAGGCTTACCCGAAAATGGGAAGTTGGAATTGGGGAAAGACGGATCAGCGGCGTTGCGGTGCGTTTAGGTTTAGAATTAGATTTAGGTTTGGACTGTTGGTTGGGGGTTAGGGTTGGTTGAAGGTTAGGGTTCGGGGAGGGCGAAGGGGCGAGGTTGGGATTAGGCTGGTTGGTTGTGTTCACGTTGTGTTGCGTTGCGTTGCATGCGGTTTAGGGATTTGAAGGGATTTGGGAGGTGGGTGGGATATATATATTATGTATATAGATGTGTACGTACATGCAGAATACCTGGTGTACCTATGTGTGACGCCGTGGATAGATGGATTGTGGTCACGTGCTGTGCTGTCCTGCTTGAATGGATCAGCTCAGGGATCTAGCGGGCTCTCTAGAATTATGAAGAATGAAGATATAAAGCTTCTTTTAACGTACATATATACATATATATATATATACCATATATGTATAAATTCATCAATATATTAAGGGGGGATGAGTAAAGTTGTTCATAACAAGATGCTTATGTAAGGGTCTGATCTTAATCATCCTAGCTGCATCCATGTTAGCCCCATTGCACCAAATTGCACCATATGATGTCGCTGCTTGGACAAAAGGATCATTCATCATTAAAAATGATACTCTCATCAACGTCAAAAACTGGTCACGGTAATTAATTATACTTATATATAATTTATACAACTTCTCTACACCTCCTCTTTAACTTTACACCTTTCTTCAATTACATTCTCCTTCTCTTTCTTTTCCCTTTCTAATCACTTCTTCCTCTCTCTTCCTGTCTCCCTTTTAATCTTACATATTCCGTTTCGATATCACCATCTTCAGAATGCGTTCTTCATTCTTGATATTAGCAGGCGCAATCACATACATGCGATCAGCGTGTGAAGCCGCATATGTGCCAGGAGCAGCCTTTGATAGATTTCTTACCATCTGGCTCGAAAACCAAGTACATCTCCCATCTCCCATCTCCCACCCCCCACCTCCCACCTCCCTATCATATCAATTGGAAAACTAACAATTGCCTTCGCAGGATGATTCGAAAGTCGAAATAAACAGCGATATACAATATCTCACCAAACAAGGCATCCTCCTAGAAAATTACTATGGACTTACGCACCCTTCTCAACCAAACTACATAGCATCAGTTGGAGGCGATTTCTTTGGCCTCAACCATGATGAGTTTGTCCAAATACCACACAATGTGACGACGGTGGTTGATCTTTTTGAGGATGCAGGCATTACGTGGAGAGGGTACTTTGAGGGGCTGCCTGGTCCAGGTTATATGGGAGAGGGAAGTACGGCGCAGAATGGGAAGGGATGGGATTATGTTCGGAAACATAAGTAAGTTCAAACCGGTTTTCTGATCAATGCTCTGCCTCCACGGCAGTGGCCCCCGGAGGGCCAGCGGAGCGTCATTGTCTCGTTTCAAGGGAGAATACTAATACGTGGATCGATAGTCCGTTCGTGACTTATGATAGTATAAGTAAAAACGGCACACGACTTCAAAATATTCTCTCCCTCGACGATTTTTCAACCACCCTTCAAAGGGACCCCTCTTCCCTCCCTCAATATGCGCATATATCCCCGAATATGCTAAATGACGGACACGATACCTCGTTATCATATGCGGCAAACTGGACACGATCATTCCTTACCCCTCTTCTTCAAAATGAAGCTTTCATGAATAATACCCTCATCCTCCTCACCTACGACGAATCCGAAACCTATTCTAAACCAAATAGAATTTATTCCGTACTTCTAGGTGGTGCTGTTCCGGCCGATAAAAAGGGCACAGTGGATACAACGGTATATTCCCACTACAGTATCCTCTCCACTCTTCAAAACAACTGGAAACTCCCCAATCTTGGTCGTTATGATGTTGGCGCAAATGTATTCTCTCTTTGCGCCTCCAAAACAAACTATACCAATATAAATCTCAACATGACAATCCTCAACAACTCTTTAAGTTATCCAGGATTCTTAAATAACGATCCAGCGAAATGGGCACCTGTCCCCGTTCCAAATTTGGAATTGATTGGCGCCGGCGGAAAGGGTGTAGACGATTACACGCATTCAGAATGGGTAAAGGCCAAGTCAGAAGATACACCATATCATGGAAGTGGAGAATTTTTTGACGGGGGGAATGGTGTGACTGATGAGAGAAAACCGGTATATGGAAAGCAGGGGGCGAATGTAGCCGCTGCTGCTCTGGTTGCACAACCTAATAGTGCTAGTGCGATGACGACAGCGAGTAGTCGTGGTAGTGAGACGAGTGCTAGCGCGACGAGTGCTAGTGCTACAAGTACGAAGGGAAGTGGTGCGGAGAGGAGTAGAAGTGTGGGAATGGGATGTGGAAAGGAAGTTTTGGGGTTGTTGGTTGCGTTGATTTTCGCGGTTGTGGTTTTATAGATTTTATGGGATTGGTTTTGGTGGAGTTGGGGGTAACTGGCTTAGTGGTTGAACGGGATATGTACATTAGTGAGAGGTTCAACAGGAGGAGGTGTATACTTAAGAGATCTATGAATTCATGATATGTATGTTATATATACCAAATGCAAACAGAGCTTGCGCTTGAATATTGATTGTTCCTTTTGAGGGATGAAATGCATACATCTACATCTATTAGTATGCATGCTAACGAGATATGTAATGTTTACGGTAGGTAACTAAGTTGATTTGAATTTGGATGACTTCCTTGGGCACCATTCACAACACCTCCTCTTCTACCCCGCTTCAAGTCTTGTCAGAGGTCCTGGCTTGGCAAGAGCTAGGGCAAGCTAGTGCAAGAGCTAGGAGAGAAGCTAAAGGGTATCAAAGCTTTCTCTCGAATGAGAATCTTCCTCTTCTTTTATAGTTATCTACAAATAGTATTCGATACTCCAAGATTCTACTGATTCACTCCGTGACACGTCACTCCCTCACCAACCACCTCGGCCTCAACCACCATCCTGAAATCACCCCGGCGCAGCCCGCCATGCACGCCCCAGTATAAATTACCATATCCCGATACCGCTCCACGCCATATCCACTAACCCTCACCTCATCCCCCAACAATCCCCCACTAATCGGACCCACCAGCACATTTCCCACGCCCTGCAAACAAATAAAAATCGAATAGATACTCACCACGCTCGCGGGATCACTGCACACCATCTTCCCCATCGCCACGCGCATCGTGCTGAACCCATACCCAAAAAACCCATACACCACCCCATACGCCACCAACAGCCCCATACTCTTCGCTAACCCCCACAGCACCAACGACGAAACCATCGCCATCAATGCGCACCCCACCGCTAGCGCATTCACCGAAAAATGCTTATCGCTCAAGTACCCACACGCAAATTGTCCTCCGACCTGCGCCACACTCATGACAGCTAAAACCGCGGCACCCTGTGTCCCGCTCAGCCCGACGCTCGTCGCATAGCTTGGGAGGTACACGCCCGGATAGAAGAAGCCCATGCCGTACACCAGCGTGCTGGCCCCATACACCCAAAAGAGCTTCGTCTTCACGAAAGCCCAATTGGTGCGCGCGAGGCTGCTGCGTTCGCTAGGGGGCAAGCGGCCTCGGAGCAGCGGGAGCAGCGGGACCGTAAAGATCGTGATCCCGATGGCGATGATGCGCAGTGCGGTTTGGTAGCCGTAGCGCGAGAGCAGGAATTGGATGAGGAAGGGCATGCCTGCGCCGGAGACGCCCGACGCAGCCGAGATCAGACCGAAGGCCATCCCCTTGCGCACGATCCACCACTCGTTGAGCATGCTGATGATGGGGTAGGTGAGGGTTAGGAAGCCGCAGCCGTACATGACGCCTTGAGTCCAGATGAGGCCGTGCACGCTGGTGCAGAAGGAGCCGGCGACGAGGCTGAGGATGCACAGGGGGAGGCCGAGCCAGATCTGGTGGGTTTGGTAGCGGGGGAAGCGTTTGGTGAGGGAGGCTGAGAGTGGGGCGCCGAGGTAGCAGAGGCCTTGGGAAATGGTTCCCACGAGGGCGATTTGAGATTTGGCCGGGGAAAATTGCGGGAGCGTGAAGTAATAATCTTGGAAGACGCCGAAAGAGATGGGGAAACCTGTTGTGTTGGGGTAACGTAGGTGGTTAGTTTATTTTTTCTCTCGCTTAGATGAATTGTGGTGAAGGGGGAGAGGCAACAAGGAGCCCGCCAAGTCATTAAATTTGTCACGGGAATTAAGGAAGAAAGCGAAAAAGGAACACCAACCCCATAAAATCGCCTCAAAGATAAACGCCGCGATCAACACCCTCCAAGCAGCACGTCCTCCATCCACAGGTAAGAGTTGCTGATAAACCCTCTCTGGATCATGTGCCTCCGTCCCCGTGACCATTTCCGTTTCGGCATCGCTTACCCCCCTAACCCTCATCTCTTCTCTCCCTTCTCTTCCCACTCCATCCCCCTCCGCATCTGCCCCAACATCTATATCCACATCCACATCCGTGACTTTCCCCGATCCCGAGTCTCTGGCTTGAACATCGACGCGAGGAAGATCTTTGATTTCGCCACTATTTTCGCAGCTGATGGCCGCCTCCCACAACGGAAGTTCGACCGGTGGTGTCGTCGTTGTCGCAGAGGGATGAGCAGTTTCCGGGATGGGTTCATCATGGTGATGATGATGATGATGAGCGTGAGGAAGCTTGCGAGGAAGCGAATTCCGTGGGTGGAATGGCATTTTCGTCATCGCGTTTCTCGATCCAGTTCGTGGTCCCTTGAACGGGCGGCTGTGGATTCGAAACGGATTGAAAGATGGAGGAGTAGTTGAGATGGCATCTTGGAATCTTGGGTCGTGTTTATCTCTTCTCTCTCTATATATATTTTCCCCCCTTATCTTTTATCTCTCCCACCCCCATGGCAAGGACAGCGGGTGGGTGGGGTTGGGATCCGATGACGGCGAGCATCGTGGCGGGACAAGAATAACGAGGTACTTTCTATGTATATAGGGCCGAATACGTGGACTGTTGTTCTTACTCGGTATATCCTTGATCTTATTACGATTTATACCAAATTTACGATTAATTACAAATCAATTCTAATATTACTACCCCGTCGGGATTAGCCAGGTTTCGATATAAGAATATACTGTTATCACATGATGACGTGAGCCTCTCTTATATGAAAAAGCTATATCTTCTACTTCCTTCTACAACTGCAACAACTGAACCACTCGTCTTCCTTTGTTTGACATTGGAAATATGGAGGACGACCGTGCGCAAGTGGACTTGGGTGTAGCTGTCGATGTAGATGATACTTTCGAAGAGCCAGTGGCACAACGTCAACCAAAGAAGCGCTTCGTGGGAAGGAAGCAAGCAGCAGAAGCAGCAGCACGGAATGGCGTCGATGCATCTCCGGGAGACAGCACTGCTGTCCAGGGTCTGTGGCGTCTACTTCACGCATTAATTTTCCAAGCTGACAGCTTCACAGTTGCGACACCAAGAAGAACTCGAACATTAAATCAAGTTCCTCCCGAAATTTTGAACGATCCCGATATCAATGCGGCGATCGCCCTACTTCCACCAAATTATTCCTTCGAAATACACAAAACTATACATAGAATAAGAACAAGCGGATCCAAAAAGGTTGCCCTGCAGATGCCAGAAGGACTTCTACTATTCGCAACCACGATTTCGGATATTCTCTCCCAATTTTGTCCGGGAATCGAGACGCTCATAATGGGAGATGTCACATATGGAGCCTGTTGTATTGATGATTATACTGCTCGAGCATTAGGCTGTGATCTACTGGTGCATTACGCGCATTCGTGTTTGGTCCCCGTAGATGTCACAAAGATTAGAACTCTTTATGTTTTTGTCGATATTAGCATAGATACAGCACATCTACTTGCGACTCTGGAGAAGAACTTTGCCTCAGGAAAGACCATTGCTATGGTCGGAACAATTCAATTCAATGCAACGTTACATGGCGTACGAGCCCCTCTCGAGAAAGCGGGGTATAACGTTCTCATTCCTCAAATTGCTCCGCTTAGCAAAGGCGAAATCCTTGGATGCACATCTCCTCAATTGTCGACTGATGGTGTCGATATCATTCTCTACCTTGGCGATGGTCGTTTTCATCTTGAGAGCGCAATGATACACAATCCATCGATACCAGCTTACCGGTATGATCCTTATTCTCGAAAGCTCACTCGTGAAAGTTACGATCACAAGGAAATGCACACTTTGAGGAGAGATGCTATTGAGGCGGCGAAACCTGCAAAGAAATGGGGGCTTATACTAGGTTCTCTAGGCCGTCAGGGAAATCCACACACCATGACAATGATTGAGAGAAAACTGGAAGAGCGAGGAACACCATATATCAACTTGCTCTTGAGCGAGATTTTCCCTGGAAAACTAGCCATGATGAGCGATGTGGAGTGCTGGGTGCAAGTGGCATGCCCAAGGCTCAGTATCGATTGGGGATACGCCTTTCCTCGACCTCTGTTAACTCCATACGAAGCATTGATCGTGCTGGGTCAGAAAGAGGACTGGGCGAAGAGTAATAACGGTATTTATCCTATGGACTACTATGGCAAAGAAGGTCTTGGTAGAACCAAGCCTATTTCGAGTATTCCAGTTGCTGGCTGAAAGACTGTTTTTGCTCCGTTCTGAATACCCCATATATTGCACAACTTCTACATTTGTCCGGATTTTTCTTGAACTACATCAAGACTGCACTACAAAACCTACTACACACATGATATATGGCGTAATATCTACCAAAATGCCAGTTTCTTCACATCATGCCGCCTCCTGCCTGGTGTACATCAGAGCATTTGGAATTTGTCTGAACTGTCCTTCAACATCTTCCTGATCCGCAGTCCATAGATATTTAAGATCACTGGGACTGGTACCATCGCAAGCATAATGAATCGAGAAGAATACTTGCCTAGCTAACCACAAGTCTATTGCATACTGCTGCAGCAAACAATGGAGATTCGAATCCCAAAGTACTTCTCACTAATCTGTTGGCCGATATCGCACTGTTTGCGATGAACAGATACACATCATTCATGTAGTTGAAGCCTTGTATGAAGATTATAAAATGTCCCGTGCCTATAGGTACACCGGCGAGGACCTGTGTAGCCTATGGAATTGATGGATCAGAGTTCCATGCGAACCAAAGACCCAATTGGCACAGAGACAGCACCGGCCGACATTCCATCGGCAATCAAGCCTCTGGAATGATCTTACCATCGCTCTCTCAAGTTTGCCGTGCAAATACAGCCATTGTGTGACCAATATAATTGTAAAACCTACAAGCATACCCATGAGTAAAGCAAGGAATGGTAGAGCTGCAACGGTGGGATCCCAGTGATGGTGATCAATAAGGATATTGGATATGCTTCGAAAATATGGTGGATTATTTCATAAAGAAGTGATTGGGACAAGGTGATGGTGATAAGCATCACTATTGGCTCCTTAGCACGAACTGCCTTCCTTATCAGCGTCAAAGTCAAAGCTACTACATGGATGAAGAGGGCCCGGTGTGCTTGGATCTTTCCTTTCAAGCTAATTGCTTCTTTGACAAATTTGCTTCTCGGAACCCAATTTTTAGTACTGAGTCGCAGTCTTTCTGCTTGCTGTGAAAGTAGTGCCGGTGCATACTTCTCAGCCAGCAAACGAACACCCATCCTTCGCAACACGGCGCCAATGTTTGTCATCCTGTAAGTGTTTATGGAGAATTTTGGGCGGGTGGATGTCGTGCGCGAGGGTTAGGGGTGAGGTGAGTTCTACGATTATTGGATGGATAAGCGAGGTTAGGTTTGTGGATGTTGGAGACGAAGGGGGTTACTACCTGTAGTGCATTCCAGGGATGTTATCAAATAATATGGATGGATGGTTATTAGACAAGATGGGATATGTATGGAGATGAGGTTCGTCGTAGGTTTATTAGGTGGTTTGAGGATTAAGGGAGGGGTCAAAAGAAGCATGTGGATGGTGGGAGGCTGATGAGGATGGATGGATTGGGAATTTCTGGAATGTGGTGGATGGACTACGGTTGCATTTAAGAGCGAAGCGATCGATATTGGGCTTAAAGAATCATGTTGATGTTCAAGGGAGAAGAAAGATCGTAGGATAAAGACAAGTACCACTCAGACCAGAAGCAAGTCATATTCCATGTGATGGATGCCCAAGGATGGAAAACATAACAGCCAACACAGTGCTGCCTACAGAGGACCATTGGTGACGATGGGACAGTACGTGGTGTTGAAAACTTCCAGTATTGGTTGGGATATCTGGTGAATATCATGCACAGCATGTAATCTTACAAGTAGATGTCTAGAAAAAGAATAAATCAAAGTCTCTACGAAACCATAAGCCAAATGATCATGTCCAACCGCCCTAACTAGAGCAAGCTCGCTCGCTTATCACTTATCTAATCCACCGATTACGCGAGTCGCGTCCGGCTGTTTTATCTTGGTATTGGTATATCATCGATCAGCACGAATGGATTGAAGTACAACCTCCTCATTCCCATCAGCAACAAAGCACTCGCCTTCACGATGTTTAGTATGATGCAGACGCCCGTGAGCTCCCAAAAGCAATCTCGCCACTACACACCCCATGTGCCATCACCACTCTGCTCATCACCTCTACGATCCTCTCCTCCCGTCTCGCCGCTGGAATTCCGCAACGCGGATTCACCTACGAGCGTCCAGGGGGCTGGGAAGTCCCAATGCAGTTCTCTGGTCTCGCCGGATCAGTCGGTCTCCCCGAGACCTTCGAGTCCCGATCGAAGTTGTTGGAGTGCGAATCGACAATCGCCGACGAGTCGGGAAGGAGCATTTTCGAAGAGGATCACGAAGACGAATCCGTTGTTGCATGGTCAGGGTGATGGGAGGGAAGCGCGGCGGAAGCTGTTTTTGAGGAAGGTCAGGGAGGACTCGGAGGAGAGGAGGTGGAAGGCTAGAGGAGGGGACGATGAAATGATGCGGACGATTTGGATTGCGGAGCAGAGGAGGAGAGCGGAGAGGCAGGCTAGGGATGCGCAGGGTTGGGCCGTCGATGCCGAAGCGCAGGACGAACAGGATTTGCGACTCGAGCTTGATGCTGGAAATCTGAGTCTAGGTATGTTTTTTTGTCTGTTTGTTTTGGAGAATTTCTATTTACGAAAGGGAGGGAGGGCTAGCGTGGATTTGGCTAACAGGTGGCTTTAGATGAGGTCATGGCGGAAGAAGTGGCAAGAAATGAGGAAGAGGAATTGGAGGCTCTGTTATCGTCCATGACCGAAATCGAACGACGAAAAACACTCGATGAAGCATATGAGAATGTCTCGACGCTTGATGAAGAAACTGGCCCATCCGATGAAAGGGAGGCAGCTGCCTGGGCACGAGGAGATTTCCAACATTCCTTAAATCAACGTGATATGACGGCTATGGATACTCAACGACCAGGCAGTGCTTCGTCACCCGATACACGTTTTGGTAGTGATGATGGCGATTATGATGCCATTTTTATGGATGTCATACAACAGGAATCGGGTGTGTTGAATCAAGAGTACCAAGCTATGGATATGCAAGGAGATCAGGAGATGATGGATACAGAGATGGGTTGATTGCTGTACATCACGATACATGTTGGTTCATACTGGCACGAATCTGTTCTATAATGAGTCGGGGCATTCTTGTTAGCGTTGGCGTTTTGGACGACTGGGGCGGGACGGAACTTGATATGGGAAACTGGCCGGACTATTTGGTGTTTGAGATTGGGCTTCTTGGTCATGGTATCACTGAGGTGTTGATATGCACAAGCTGCGATTGTTGAGATTTGGGTATTTCATTGTGTTGGGCAACCTTCTTCGGGAGCCCCGAAAGCTTCTTGAGCTGCAGCCATATCTCCAACAAGGTCCGCGGGTGGTGAGCCCGCTGCTTGCATCTGTAGAATAATTAGTAGCGCATCGCGAAAGAATAGAACACCGAGTACATACCTTTTGCATCCTCTCCACGATATACTCGCGGTCCGCAGCGTTTTCATCCTTGTACGTCTTCTGCTCGAATCTAGCTACGATTTCTCTAACAAAAACCTGTTGTTCCTTGTACCGCTTCAAATCATCCGCGGGCGTACTGGCAGAGTTCTTCTCCAACCACGCCGGGAATTTATCATCTAATTCCTTCATGGGCTCGTACAAGATCTCCTTATTAGTTAATTGCTCCATCATCCCCAGAAGCATTTTTGAAAAATCCTCCTCACTCCCCTCTCCATCCATTCCACCAGCCTGCATAGCCTTCATCATCTCCGCCAGTAAATCGTCCGAGTTATCCTCCGCAGCAGCAGCAGCCGTTGCCTGATCGCCTGAAGCTTGCATTCTCTCCATCGTCTTTTTAATAGTTTCCTGGAATGATTCCTCGCCTGTTGGACCGGCAGTTGATTTACTCTTTGAAGATCCAGGTTTTGGCGCAGATGGCGGTTGAGGCGCGGGACCCGTGTCCCCAAGCGCATCCATTTCTTTCAACATACTCTCAAACTGCGCTTGCATTTCCGGTGAAGTCTCGAGCTCTCCCATTAGTTCGGCCATGCCAGCTTGTAATTGCTTTGCGAAATCATCGTCGGATAGGCCCTCGCCACCGTCTAGTAGGGGGTCATTTGCGACAGGTGGATTCCTGGGACCAGAGGAGGTTGTGGTAGCGGCTGGCACTGGCGCCTTCGATTCTGGCTTCACAGTGTTGAACTCTTCAAGCATATCTAAGAAGTAATCAGCACCCTTTCCACTGCTTAGGACAGAAACTATCATCATGTACCATCTAGATCATCCAAATCATCCTCATCTGGGTCTGGAACATCCTCCGGTTCGGCAACAGCATGCGCAGCCTGCGTCTCAGAAGCTGTCCTTGACTCGTTGATCAAGACTTGCGACGAGGACTCTTCCAGACCCGCGAGATCCCCAGGTTTCGACTCCATGATTGAGAGATGCCAGAGGACTCTCTATTCAAAGGTGGGTGGGTGTTCTGCAAGCCGAAGTGAATATGATGGGAGGTGCGGGGTATGATTTGCGCCGCAAGCTGTATTGTCCAGGTGGATGATCCGAAATTCAACAGCAGCTTGAACGTCGGTGGTGTAAATAATAGTAAAATTTCAAGATGTATGTTATTAATGTTGTATTTGTAGTTTTGAGACAATCTATGAGTGAAGGTTGAAGATCACCGGATGAGAATTTAGGCCGAGGCTGTCACATTCTCATTATCATATCGGAGACAGGAGGCTTTCGCGCTAGCGAACCGTGCTTCTTTCTTTCTTTTGCCTTGTCTGGAACTCTTCAACTGTATGTGAGCCTCGTAGCAACCACCAAATCTTTCCATAGCAACTGCAGCTTGTTCTTCTGCACTTGCGGAAGCTACAAAATCAATTTCATTTCTGCATTTGGTGGTCTTTCGATAGCATCTCGACAGGAACCTTTTGAGATCGAAAGTGCGCATTCGTGAAATAATTACAGCCTCACTTGCACAATGACGCTCTGTCTTAACCGTCTTGCGGAGGAACGGTACGGCTTGCATGCATACTTTGTAACTTGAGGAGAGGGACTAACGGGATCTATAGCAAGCAATGGCGAAAGGACCATCCGTTTGGATTCTCTGCAAAGCCTGTCCGCAACCCCGCTACCAACACGATTGATATGAAGACTTGGGACTGCGGCGTGCCAGGAAAGAAGGATACGCTATGGGAGCACGGCCTTTTCAAACTGAGCGTTATCTTCCCGGATGGTGAGTTGTCTCTGCTCAGAATATAGCATGTTTGCGCTAATCTATAAAATCCAGAGTACCCAACCAAGCCTCCAAAGTGTATGCAACTTTGCTCTTACATCCAGCATCCGATCTAGGACTAACAGCAGCGATCAGGCAAATTCACACCACCCCTCTTCCACCCTAACGTCTACCCTTCCGGCACCGTCTGCCTCTCGATCCTCAACGAAGAAGAGGGCTGGAAACCTGCCATCACCATCAAGCAAATCCTCCTCGGCATCCAAGAACTCCTCGATACCCCCAACCCCGACTCGCCTGCGCAAGCCGACGCCTACAATCTCTTCAAGAAAGACAAGGCTGCCTACGAGGCCAAGATTAAGCGCATCGTGAAAGACAACCCCGCTCCCTGAGGGTGAAAGTGTTTTGCATACATGACGGCAAGGGCGATTGCTTTATTTGGTAGGAAGTATTGGCGTTGATCGGGCACATGAGATTTCACATCATAAGGGGATATCAATATGGGCGTACTTAGCAGATGAAGAAGACATGACTTTGGTGCAGCGCTTTTGGGCAAAGAAATCACTTGAGCAGGTATCCTAGATGAGTTACCGAGAGTATCTATGCAATGGGACAAATGAACCAAGATGAAGAAATGATCTCTAAATAATTCGTTCTACTCACCGCTTAGTCATCATCATCGCTACTTATCTACGGAGCATCAGAGATACAAAATCCCATCATCCAATTGGTTCCTCAAAAATCCCCCATCACCCTTATCAGTTCAAGCCACACCCGACAATTGGCCATATAAAACAAAGCTAAACGTGGCTAAAATATTTTTGGTAATTTGATGCACATACTTATCTGAATATATTTATTTCATACCTGTCTGCATAATCTTCACCCTTTCCTTCCCGTCCCTTCCCTTCCCCTCCCTTCACTCGCTCACTTCTTTTCTTACATAGACGAATTCAAGATGTGTGGTATTTTCGCGTGTCATTGGTATGTACTACCTCTACAATTGAGCTGCGAAAAATCGTGGTGGGGGCCCCGCCATGGATGAATTGAGGATTGACAATGGTGCAGTCACCCAGATGTGAAGGCGTTTAAGCCTACAGCCTTGCGAATGGCGAAGCAGTGAGTCGTCTGATCTAGAGGTGAGGATTTGAAGTAGAGAACTGACTGGAATATAGAATTCGTCACCGTGGCCCAGATTGGAGTGAGTCACTTGTGATATTAAGGGACATTTGGACTTGGACTTGGACTTGAGACTGATGATACTTAGGCGGAAATGTTATTTCCAACAACACAAGTACGTTGCGCGTTGATTCGTTGATGCTGTGGACTGTTGGCTGATCAATTGATTGTAGTTCTTGCGCATGAGCGTCTGAGTATCGTTGGCGTGGGTAAGTTTTCACCGCTCAATTCCGAATCAACACGCAAAGACTCACGTTGTATTAGATAGTGGAGCGCAGCCCATTACCAACTCGGACGATACCCTCGTACTCGCAGTCAATGGCGAAATTTATAACCACAGACTCATCCGCAAGGGACTCAAGAACCAATACCCCTTCAAGACACATTCCGACTGCGAAGTCATAATACCATTGGTGAGAAACTCGATGAATAAAGTTGGAAGTGTGACTGAAATTTGGGTAGTACATGGAATATGATATTGATGCGCCAAAACATTTGGACGGAATGTTCTCTTTTGTTTTATACGACAAGAAGCAAGATCGCACGATCGCCGCACGCGATCCCATTGGTGTTACCAGTTTCTACCAGGGATGGTCAAGCGAAACACCAGGCGCCGTATACTTCGCCTCGGAGTTGAAGTCTTTACATCCTGTTTGCGACAAGATCATTGCATTCCCCCCCGGTCATGTTTTTGATTCGAAAACCGGCAAGACTACCAGATACTTCGAACCATCATGGTGGGACCCTACCAACATTCCATCAACCCCAATTGATTACAAGCTTTTAAGAGAAACACTGGAAATGTCTGTTCGTAAGCGTCTCATGGCCGAAGTTCCTTACGGAGTTTTGTTGTCCGGGGGTCTTGACTCGAGTTTGGTGGCTGCTATTGCTCAAAGAGAATCTCTGCGTCTGAAGGCTGCTGCACTAGCTGCAATTGAGAACGGAAGCGGAACTGCCACACCAACCGTTAACGAGGACCAAGGAGAAGGACTTGTTGGTATTGATGGCGATAACAAATTGTCTACTCTCACTTATCTTCCTCAACTCAACTCCTTCTCCATTGGTCTACCAAACTCGCCTGATACCAAGGCCGCCAAAGAAGTTGCCAAATTCCTTGGTACTAAGCACCATGATATGACTTTCACTATTGATGATGGTTTGAACGCACTTTCTGATGTCATTTACCACTTGGAAACGTATGATGTAACCACCATTCGTGCATCCACCCCTATGTTCCTCCTCTCGAGAAAGATCAAGGCTATGGGTGTCAAGATGGTATTGAGTGGAGAAGGCAGTGACGAGATCTTCGGAGGCTATCTCTACTTCCACGCTGCGCCAGATAAGGCAGCTCTTCACGAAGAGACTGTCCGCAGAATCAAGAACTTACATTTGTCTGATTGCTTGAGAGCCAACAAGTCGACCTCCGCCTGGGGATTGGAGGCGCGTGTTCCTTTCCTTGACAAGAAATTCCTAGAGTTATCCATGAACATTGATCCACAAGAGAAGATGATCACCAAGGATCGCCTTGAGAAGTATATTCTCCGAAAGGCTTTTGACACATCAGATGATCCAAGCGAGAAGCCATACCTTCCAAAGCACATCCTTTACAGACAAAAGGAGCAATTTAGTGATGGTGTTGGTTACGGGTGGATTGATGCTCTTAAGGACAATGCAGAGCTTCACGTCACTGATGAAATGATGAAGAACCCCAAGCCGGAATGGGGTTCTGATATTCCAGATACTAAGGAAGCGCAAGTCTCCAATGCCGACCCATTAAGACTCGTAATACTAACGCTAGGATTAGTTACTGGTACCGAACAATGTTCGATGAACACTTCCCGCCATCTTGCGCAGAGAGTGTTATGCGATGGACTCCAACTTGGTCCAAACAGACCGACCCTAGTGGAAGAGCCATTGCCATTCACAACGAAAAGTACGATGAGTGATTGTAATGTGAAGGTTTGCCTCTCGAGATGTCGTATCTCTTGGAACGTAAGAATGAGTGCTTGTATTCGGGGAACTTGTGTAGGTTGCAATCTTGGGCTGCTGAGAAGTAGAATGATTTGAGGCGTTAGATAGAAGGATGAAACTATTGATCGATAGAAAAATTAGTTTGGTTTCCCGTGAAATTCCCTCTTGTGCTTAATTGACGTTTTTCATTGTACTGGGAATCCGTGAATTTGTTGTGAATGGAAGGTAGCTTCAACGTCAACTCTCTTGGGGATATCGATGGACACCTCCCTGTCTGCCCCCTTTTCGAGGTTCGAATTGAAGCCATTGAACCATTGAAGAAGATGCAAACTGATGTTGATACCATCATTTCTTCTGAAGATGCTGTTGATG
Organism: Monilinia vaccinii-corymbosi; assembly: GCA_017357885.1. NCBI lineage: Eukaryota > Fungi > Ascomycota > Leotiomycetes > Helotiales > Sclerotiniaceae > Monilinia > Monilinia vaccinii-corymbosi. The sequence goes on along the minus strand of CP063406.1, from coordinate 4,494,084 downwards.
CAATAGATGAATTGTCGCTTGCAGGGGGTCGTATCTGGAAGGAGGCACATGGGCGTTTGGTCCAATAGTAAAAGCACGTTCCATGTCCGACTTCTGCCGCTTTATTCCTCACGATTCGAAATTCTCTAGGAACAAAAAAACACGTCCACCTCTAGATCTCTCCTCTCTCCTCTCTCTCTTTCGTACTTGTACAACTTATTCAATCTTCATCCCTACAGCTCAGCCAATCCTCTTCAATCATGTCTGTCCCAGCATTCACCGATATCGCCAAGTCGTCCAACGACGTAAGATTCTCCAAGCTGCGCATGTTTACAAAATAATTTAAAGCTAACCTCAATCTTTCTCAGTTGCTCAACAAGGAGTTCTATCACCTCACTGCTGCCGCACTTGAGGTCAAGTCGAATACCCCAAACAATGTTGCCTTCAAGGTGACTGGAAAGAGCACCCACGACAATGCCACAAGTGGTCTGGTACGAATATAACGGGAACAAATGTTTTTTGGTTGACAAACGCTGATGGACAGTTCTCGTGTGCAGTTGGAGGCCAAGTTCACAGACAAGCCAACCGGTATATATTTTGAGCAATTTATTCTACAACACTTTCCTCCGTCTAGTTCTTATGGTTTTCTTGTTGTTAAGCAACCCGATTTTGCACAGTTGCTAATGCAGTATACCGATTTTAAAGGCTTGACTCTTACCCAAACATGGAACACTCTCAACGCTCTTGACACCAAGATTGAGATCAACGACACCATTGCCAAGGGCCTCAAGGCCGAGATTCTCGGTTCCTTCGCTCCAACCACCCAAAAGAAGGGCGCAAAGGTCAACCTCCACTTCAAGCAACCAAACTTCCACGGACGCGCATTCTTCGACCTCCTGAAGGGCCCAACTGCCACCGTCGACGCTGTTATTGGACAAGATGGTTTCTTGGCTGGTGCCACCGCTGGCTATGATGTCCAAAAGGCCGCTATCACTAGCTACTCTGCCGCTGTTGGATACATTGCCCCCACTTACAGTGCTGCCATTACTGCCGCTGACAACTTGAGCGTCTTCTCCGCTTCTTACTACCACAAGGTTAACAAGCAAGTCGAGGCTGGTGCTAAGGCTACCTGGGACTCCAAGAACACCAATTCTGTTGGTCTCGAGGTTGCCAGCAAGTACAGACTTGACCCTCTCTCGTTCGCCAAGGTAAGAAGTTTATGTATATTCGCTCCCGAACTTTCGCTGACACGAAGAAATTATAGGTCAAGATCAACGACCGTGGTGTTGCCGCTATTGCCTACAACGTTCTTCTTGGGCCTGGTGCCACCCTTGGTCTCGGTGCCTCATTCGATACCCAAAAGCTTGACCAAGCTACCCACAAGATCGGTACAAGCTTCACATTCGAATCATAGAGCAAAATTGTTCGAGAACTGGGAGTTGGCCGTAAGATAGTAGAACAGATGTGTAATTCTGACATCATTTTCTGTAGCACGCAGGTCATAGCATTGCAACAGGGTAACTCTATAATATGACTGACCAAGAAAGTGTTACTAAAGGATAGATAATTCTATGGTCTATATTCTTGTGCCACTTTCATGTGTTTGGTTTCTTTTTTGACCTTCCCGCACTTGTCATGCTTCCGTAAATATAGGATGGTATGGCGACACTCATAGATATCACTGCGCTTACCATGATAAAATTAGCGAAAGTGCTCCTTTCCTGATCTGCCGGAACGAAATGTTCACTCATCCGACGTCGCCTCCTTCTATCCACATTGTCCTGTGTCTGCATGTGTGCTTTTTTATTGAAGTGTGGGATATCTCCTTCTGGGCCCCATGGCATCTGACCCGTCCCCATTCCACCGCCCATATCTGTACTTGGCGGAGCCTCTGCTCCCGGCGCACCATTATCCTGCGCAGCGCTTCTTTTCGCACTGTGCTCTCCCCAACCCCCGCTTCTATAGAAGCTAGGTGGCGGTCCTCGAAATTGTGTTCGTCGTTTACTTAAACCAGTAGCAGGCCTGCCACCTGCTGGGCCGCTAGATGAATAGGAACCTTGCGGGTAACGATGCGCGGTTCCGTGGGTGTGAGCGTGAGAATGAACGCCATGCTCTCGATCGTAGGCCTGGCGTTTAGCCGGAGTCCCGAGGATAGCCCATGCTTCGGATATTTTCATGAAACGTTTTGAAGCGGAGGGGTCGGAGGGGTTGTGATCGGGGTGGTGGAGTTTACTGAGCGCGTAGAAGGATCTTGACGGGCATGTGTGTCAGTATATGAAAGTCGATCGAAATTCAGACAAGGGCGATGGTACTTTTTAATTTCAGCCGGTGTAGCATCCGAGGTGACTTGTAACGTCTCATAGTGGTTTTGAGCAGCATCTCTATGGATAATACTGCTATGAAAAGAAAACTGCTGTGGTGGAAACCGTGGGATGACAAAAGCAAAAGGAGAGGGGCGAAAATGGAGTGGCATTCCTCATCGTTGAACCCGAGAGCTATATGGGAGGGAGAGAATGAAGAATGATGAGTTGAGAAGTTGAGAGTGGAGAGTTGAGAGTTGAGCGAACTTTCATGAGAAGAAGTGACGGCATAGACTCGCAAGCAACCCATGATGACTAATAATCGAGTAACCTTATCGACTTGTCGGTTAGCGCAGGGAAAGGTCAATCTTTAGATTTCTTTGTTAAACAATTATTTTTCTTATTCTATAATCCCAACATTATTGTTATATATATATTCTTCACGCAAAAAAGAGGCAATCACATACATTTTGCACCGTGATAATAAGGTCAGGATGCCAGCGCAGGTTACTGATGCGTTAAAAAACCTGAAGGGTAGGCAAATTATAACCCCTCTGTGCGGGGCTTGCGACATTACTTCTTCATAGGATCTAACAAAGACTTAGTGAAGGATCCAAATGCAGTGATTGAGTCTGCGGCTGAGGCCAGGTCAAGTGGAAATGGGCACGTCGAAGCAGAAGATTCAGATGACGATGAAGAGGAGCCAGGCAATGGAGAAGGTGGTGCGGGGGAAGGAGCTAAGAAGAAGAGAAAGAGGAAGAAGAAGCCAAAGAAGAAGGCCGGAGCCAGCCCTAAAGTTCAATCGTCGCCTCCACGAGTTCTTCTGTCGAATCTATTTCCAAGCGGCGAATACCCTATTGGCGAGGAAGTGGAATACAGGGACGAAAACCACTACCGAACCACCAGCGAGGAGAAACGTTATTTGGATCGCATGAACAATGATTTCTTGCAGGAATATCGACAGGCTGCCGAAATCCACAGACAAGTCAGACAATATGCGAAAGCCAATATTAAGCCCGGGCAGACTTTGACGGAAATCGCGGAAGGAGTTGAGGATAGCGTGAGAGCTTTGACTGGTCACCCAGGATTGGAGGAGGGAGATAATATCAAGGGCGGTGTTGCTTTTCCAACTGGTGTCAATCTGGATCATATTGCCGCTCACTACAGCCCGAATGCTGGAAACAAGACCGTTTTGGCGTATGAGAATGTTATGAAGGTCGATTTTGGAGTACATGTCAATGGTAGAATTGTGGACAGTGCCTTCACTATTGCGTTCGATCCCATGTACGACAACCTTCTCGAGGCTGTTAAGCAAGCCACCAACACCGGAATTAAAGAATCCGGAATTGATGCTAGATTGGGGGAGATTGGCGAGCGTATTCAGGAAACTATGGAGAGTTACGAGGTTGAGATCAAGGGTCAAACTTATCAAGTCAAACCAATTAGGAACTTGAACGGTCATGATATCCTACAGTGGAAGATACATGGTGGAAAGAGTGTTCCGATTGTCAAGAGCAATGATCAGACCAAGATGGAAGAAGGAGAGGTTTTCGCCATCGAAACTTTTGGAAGTACCGGAAATGGTTATGTTCGAGATGATGTAAGTGCTTCTATGAGGACTCCCCGGCCACTGTCACTGATCATTTATAGCTTGAATGTTCTCATTACGCCAAGGTCGCCGATGCTCCTAACGTTCCGTTACGTATTGCATCAGCTGGCAAGCTTCTCAACGTCATCAACAAGAATTTTGGTACTCTACCTTTCTGTAGAAGATACTTGGACCGTTTAGGCCAAGACAAGTATCTGCTCGGAGTAAGTCTTGTATTCATGCACACTGCTCGTATAAATCTAACAACCAATAGTTGAACGCGTTAGTCGCCAGTGGTGTTGTTCAAGATTACCCGCCACTTGTTGACAAGAAAGGCTCATACACCGCCCAATTCGAACATGTAAGACTTCCTCTCCCGCTACTATCCCTGTGGACTACTCACTAAAGATAAACAGACAATCGTCCTCAGGCCAAACTGCAAGGAGGTAATCAGTCGCGGTGATGACTACTAGTCTACCAAAAATGAAACTTCACTTTTCGCATTGCATGCATGATGATGGGGAAATGGAAAAGGGCATATATATTCACGGCGTTGGGGCTGTTTAATAAATTTACGATGGGGATTTATTTTCCAATCAGAATGATATATGGCGGGTGGATGGATTGGATACTTGTGGATAGATCCTCTATAGTATGGAAACATAAGCATTCCGAAAAGGCACGCGAGTAGTCTCGTTATGGCTTGATTTTATATTGAGGTCATAAATGAGTTTTGGTATCCGATGTGGTGACTAGAACTAAGAGGGGTGATCAGTGATCAGTGATCAGTTCTGCAGTGATCAAAGTATTCACGGCCCTCGTTCCCTATTTGCTCCCTCTATCTCCACCTCATCTTGCGCGCCGTCAGAAAGGCTCCTGAGTATCGAGAGTGAACCTGTTCAAAATGCTCCAAGATTGGATAATCCCTCACCCTCTGAATATGATATGTTATGATATTTGAGACGAAGATCATGAGTTCTCCGGCACGGAACAGCCCCGCAAAATCACAGGATGGAAGGGAAGTCATCTCCACCATCCACACTCGAAAGGAAACTCATGCGGGCAAAGCGAGACATGAATTCAATATCCCCCATACTCATAACCCAACTTGAATCGTATCGCGACAAAATATCAATAGGTAGGTAGGCTATGTGTTTTGACGTCCTCTTTCAGAAGGAACCATCTTACCGTCCGCTAAACTAATCCCCACCATATCCAGGATAACTTGCTGGCTGGATGGATTCGCAAAAAGACCCTCAAGAAAGTAGGGCAGTAGGATATAAGTCATGTCACAAAGTATCTCCAAAAAGAGAAAATAGGCCTAGTGAGAACCGAACTCACATCTCCCGCTCTTTCGGTAGAGTTCAGACGTACATTCATCCCATAACTCCCTAGCAGTACCTACGTAGGCATAGGTCTTGGCCAGTCAATCATATATATACCCTGCTTTATGCTTTTTATTTGCTCTCAGTACATCACAATAAACTCGAGTATAGCATAGTAAAACACTGGCTTTGCGGTCATGGGAAATTTACCTACTCATTTTTGTCAGCAAAAATAGCCAGAGGAAAGTACACAACTACAAAGATCTTAAGTGAAAAGAGATCTTCATGGAAAGTAATACAAGTTGGAATGGGGATGGATAGAACTGAACTATCTCATCGCCTCATGTTCTTCAGGTGAAGTCATTGCTCACCAGAGTCGCTCTTATGAACGTTTGACTAGGCTCATATAAGCCACCACTCCAAGACAAACGTCTTACCATAGGCAAAAATCAAAAAAGGGAAAATGAAGGAACTAGCATGGGATAGAATCTAATCATCTTCATCTACACTCATGGAAAAGTCTCCATGGGACCTGATCAACTAACTGTTGCCACATGAAATGGCATCCCGCTCACTCACTCCTTTTTCGGAAATCTTGCCAGGGGCTACATCACTGACTTATCTCATACTCTCGTGGCTTATGTGATACTGGAGATATCGGTAGGTTGTGCCGGAAGGGAAATAAAAGACTACTCCGTAGCCCCATAAGACTGCTAAAAATGGTGGTAATTGTTCACCCAATACATTACCATGTTCCCTTCCTGCCTCTTCTTGAAGCCTCTTCTCCCCTCTCGTTCTCCTAGGACTCCTCAAAAGAAGCCTTTCACAAGACAAAAGTTATAGGGACGGATACATTTGAGCTATCTTTACATAAACTCAACGTAGGTAGTTTCTTATGCACCATCGTGATTACAAGAGATTATAAGGCTCCAAAGTTCACCACACTCATATTCAAGCGCCATATTAGACCACACCCCCTTTCTTGAGCTATTTATTTGTTGTTAATCAGTCTACCTGGATCTTTAATGCATATAGTGAGAAGAGCTGATCTTATTCTTTACAATCAGCAGAAATTCTTGCTCTAGATAATCACAGTTTCAGAATTGGGCCAGTGCACAGCTAGCCAAGCATGTAAGACATTGATGTATGTGACCATGCAAAAGCAAAATTAATTAGTTTGACTATATGTCAAATAAGCACAAGTTAATACCTATACAAACTGTCAATTTTCCTTGAAAGAAATCTAATCCACTATGCATTGTATAAAATTAGAAATTACAAGTTCCCCAGCAAACAATCAAAGACATCAGTGCACCAGATGTGATCAAAAAGATGTATTTATGTTTTTCAATTTTCTCAACCAAATGAATCTTATTATTAGACTCGATACTTTCCAAACTCTGACAATTCACGATGATCGTCAGCGAACTGAAAGATGCTGGTTGCATTTGATCATGGCTTGACGCCAGAATGGAATACTTGATGTCTTTTCACTTTAGCCCCTTGATCTAAATCTCGGGTAATCCAACCTCGGGTAATATGGTCACATGTAAGGGGCATTTTTGAATTAGCTCAAGAGTTGCATCGTCCATCACTTCACACAATATTGAGAGAGCCTTTTGTTTGAAACAACTGTCTAATCATAAGTAACTGCTACAGATCTCAATGACTCAAGGTAAAAAACTACGTTACAACCTGATATTTCTTGAAATTAATCACTACTGATGAAGTGATGTTACTTATAACTTGTGTCTTCATATACTCATTGATTGAGCTCTCGAAGTGAAATTGAGAACACTCCATAATTATGTGCCTTCAGAAATTTTGGTTAAAGAATCCACAAATAAGGCCAAGTGTACTATTTATTGCCTGTGTCACTGCTGAGAAAGGTGTTTAGTATATCATCTTCAGAATTCTACTAATCGTAACAGACAATTATAGTAGGAAATACATCAAGTAATAAGCCATAATCTCTCTAAATGTATTTCCAGTGACCAATCAAGAATTTGCAGAGCAACCAAGGAGAAATCAACCTCCTCATCCCTACATACTCACTCGAAATAACAGTGGAGCCCAACCCGCATACCCTCCTTGCCCCCCAACCTCCAAAAACGAAGACAACTCACAAGCAAAAACAAAGAGCAAAGAGCAAAGAACAGATACTCAAGCAAAAAAGAAGAAAAAAGATAATTGGAAATGGGGGGGATCGAACCCCCGACCCTAGCAATTGCATATTCAGGGAATCCACAACCAGCGGTGTAATTCATCCCATTAGAACAAGAGCTATTTGCTCTACCAACTGAGCTACATTCCCTTTTTATTTGATGTACTACTCACGCTAGTTTGGATATATAAGGGGAGTCTGCATCATTTGGAGGGTTTCTCGGTAGGCGAAAAGTTCAGAGAGGGTGGATTCATGTTATAGATGCATTGGCGGTGGTATTTGTTGGCATGCCAAATCAATCAGAAATCATACTGCGCATCTGGTACTGTATATGGAAGTCTTTACATGTGCAAGTGGTTATTATAGTTGGGCATAACTCGAAAAGAATCCAATGATATTCATTCAAGTGTAGTATTCTTGGCTATCCACGACATGACGCCAACCTCATTATGGGATATGTGATGACATGAGACTAAGAGAACTAATTCGACGTTTCTTGTCTTATCGTTGAGAACTAAATTGATCATGTAGGCTGAATGATACTGGGAAATGACTACAAGAAAGACAATCTTGATGGCTTTTCATAGGCAAAAGAAGACCAGAAAGCTATTGACTGTATTTTCGGACATCAAACCCGGAAGATGGCTAGCAGGTGCGTTCATGATGAGTTGGAACTTTGGAGGAAACATATAGATTATAGCTTATGCTTTAATGAAGGTGCCTCTTTACGTTAGAAAGTGGTTTTGGGAGGCTTGCCATGTTTGTTTTTATGCCGGGGCAGGTATGTATGCCTCGATTGAAAATAACGGACTGCTACGTCTGCCTTAAGGGCTAGTTTGACTCAAAAATCCGACAAATAATCTATTTTAATCCGCCAAATAATATATGCTTCAGAAAACGCGGATTTCATTTTTTGCGATGGAAGAGCTGGATCTCTTGCCCTCACTGTCGCATATATCTTTTGGGGAATAGGCTCTGGACGAGGAATTAGTGTCTCGTGTTCCTGTATCTGGTCTTCCTTTGAGAAATACTATATGCAACGTTCCATTCGTATTCGCTTTAGGTGAATCTACTCTCCTTAGACTGGAAGCACTAGGCCTCGAATTCGTGTATATAAATCTAGTTAGCTACCCTCTAACTTGTCAGCACAAGTTGGCTAACGCGGCTACGGCGGCTACCTAATAGACGCGATAAGGTTAAGCGAAACGCAATACCACCGATAAGGTTAAGCGAAACGCAATTCACGATAACCTTACCCAATCACCCTTTAGAACCTTTAGAACCCTGTTGACCCTTGTACTTTGTATAACCCCTGAAAATGGGCTGTACCCGAAAAACTTATACGGTACGCTAAGTCTCGAGTGATCGAAAAGTCCACTTTGACACCTCCCTCTCTCTTCTGACCACGCCACACACACAAGTATATTGTCCCTACACGTACAATATACAACAGAGTGTGGTAAACAAACATATCTTCATCATGCCGCCAGTAGCCACATCTACAATTACGACCTCGATATCCAATGGATCCGCGACTCCAAGAATGAGGGTTCATGGAGAAGGAGATGAGGCTTCGGGAAAAGCAGAGGAGATCATCCCTCCACAGGTTGATATTGAAGTAAAAGAACACGATTTCTTCTGGACATACACCGAGGAACCTCACCGCAGCAGACGTTTAGCAATCATCAAAGCGCATCCCGAAGTACTTCTCCCCTGTCTCCCCCCTCCCCCCCTTTCCCCTTGCCCCAAAACACATATGCTAATCCCTCACCCAGGTAACCAAACTCTGCGGACCCGAGCCTCTCACAAAATATGTCGTCCTCCTCGTCGTGTCAATCCAAATTCTCTGCGCGACTCTCCTCCGCAATACACCCTTCCTTTCCTGGAAATTTTTCCTCACCGCATACATAATTGGGGCCACGGCAAACCAAAACCTATTCCTCGCCATCCATGAAATATCACACAATTTAGCTTTTAGGAATGCGAATTTGAACCGGGCATTGGCGATTTTTGCGAATCTGCCCATTGGGATTCCGTATTCGGCGAGTTTTAGGGTATGTCTATATGTTCTCTCTTATTCTTCGGGAACTTTGGAGTTGGATAGGATGGGATTGGATTGATTGAAGAAGAAACTAATGTACCCCAGCCCTACCACCTAACCCATCACAAGTCGCTCGGCGTCGACGGACTAGACACCGACCTCCCCACACGTTTCGAAGCCATTTTCCTCGATTCCCTGCTAGGAAAAGCCTTCTTCTGCACCTTCCAAATCCTCTTCTACGCCCTCCGACCCATCTTCGTGTACACCGTCCCCTTCACCTCCATCCACATCTTCAACATAATATCCCAAGTGGCCTTCGACATCATCCTCGTGAAAGCCACCGGCTCCTACAATTCCCTCTACTACCTGATCCTCTCCGCCTTTCTCGCCGGCTCCCTCCACCCTTGCGCCGGCCACTTCATCGCCGAACACTACGTCTTCACCAAGCAACCCCTCGCCGCACGCGATCCCACAACCGGCCTGGAAATCCCCGAGACATATTCCTATTACGGTCCTCTGAATTTCTTTACCTATAACGTGGGGTTGCACAATGAACATCATGATTTCCCAGCGGTTCCTTGGTCGCGATTACCGGCCCTCCATGAGATGGCCAAGGAGTTCTATGCGGAGTTGCCTAGACATGAGAGTTGGATTTATGTGATATGGCAGTTTGTGTGGGATAAGGAGGTGGGAATAACGTGTCGGGTGAAGAGGAAGGAAGGGGGAAGGAAGGTGGGTGGATGGACACAGCAGGAGGTGCAGGCTTAGAGGGCCTTTCTCGGATTGGATGGATTTTAGTTTTATAGTGCTCCCTCGTGAGTTACTCGAGTGCGTGGGGATGTAACAAAGTCAAAATGCTCTTCAATCATGTATAATAAGTAATGTAATCGGGATTTCGACTTCAACTCTCGCCACCTGATTATGTAGCACCCCATCATCTCAGCACTACATTGCCTACCTAGTTAAGTAGGCAATCTCTCTTGCTACATACATCTGATACCATATTGCCAATTCATTTCAATTCAATCCCCCGCTCAGTCCAGTCCAGCCACGGCTAGGCTAGGCTAGGCTAACTCAAGAGACTCTCTGACCATCTGGGAAATGCCGTCCCACCTCCCATCACCCTCCATAGAAAAATTATGAAGGCAGAAAGTCCACCAGTACATATCACCTGAACGGCAAAACTCAAAACCACCCTCCCAGACTCATTCAATTCAATTCAACTCAACAGGCTTACAACAAGAACAAAGGGAAAAAAAAGTGCGATGTAGTCAAAGAACGAACTTGGAAAGAAAAAGAAGAAGAAAAAGCAACAAAATACATGGGGGAATACAATGACAATGGTTTTTGCTGCAGATTTGCTTTGAAGATAGAAAGAGGAAAGTAAAGGAAAGTAAAGGAAAGGAACTGCAAGAAAAGTTATGGGAATGTCTTCGTAAATTAAGAGAGTTTTCTTGTGTTTAGCTGTGCTACTACAAGAGATAGTTCCAGAACCCAAGTATCCAGTACCTAAGAGTACGAGAGCCACAGAGACAGCACCCAAGAGCACCAGAAAACCCCCAACGTCAATTATCCCGCTTCGTGTCCGTCTTCTTATGCAAGCATGAAAGAAGAAGTAAAACGCTGAATACCTTCAGATTTAGAAACCAGGAATCACAAGGCAAAAGTCGAATTCAAGTAAGCAAGCAATCCAACTTTAGATCAGAAGAAGAGATACGCAAGTAGGAAGCTTAGCAAACATAAAGCCGCTACGACTTGTACGGGTACACCCTCTACTCCTTGCAACTTAGTAGCCACTTCGTTAACTGTCTCGTTTGAAGTTTCCGCATTTGCTACTTTTCTCATTTTCAAACCACCTTGTTCGGCGTAGGATGCAATGGTCTTCTTTGCTTCGGCGAGTTGGGCTTGGAGTTCTTCAACAGAGGCTGGAATACCTGTGGGGGCGGTGACGGCGGAAGCGTTGCTTTCTCTGGTGGTCCCAACTGCGGGGTTGAAAGCAGAGGAGAGGGCGTCACCGAGATTGTAGTTGCCGATCGGCTCGTCATTTACACTGACGGATGGGGCTGGGCCTGAGTTTCCGGAAACCACACGATTGGCTGCAGGGGTAAAATGTTCTTCGGGAGATGGGGATCGATAGGCTGGAGGGGCTGCGTCGGGGGTTGAAACCTGAGGGTTTGGTGTTAGATTATGCCGTCCTCGGGAATGGGACACAAGGGACTAGAACATACCACGCTGTTTGCTCCATTAACACCATTTCGCAAAGGCGTAAGTGCTGCTCCTCCAGCTGACTTTGGTGGTAAGAAAACAACTCGAATTTTCTTCTCCTGGATATCCTTCTTCTCTGCTCGATCGACATGCTAGATTCATTTCCAGTTAGTATAAGCCCATTTGAGAAGAATCTCCGTAGAATATAGATGGCGGGTATTTTACGTTTGAGGGCGAATCTGCGAACTCCTGATCTGGTGTGATCACACAAGACTGGACCAGGAATTTATCTCTACACTTTGCATCAAGAGGTGGCTCATCCTTCATTGCCTGTAAGAGAACTGTGCCCGTACGATTAGTCGCAGCCATGTATTTCCGTCGACCCTCACTGGCGCATACCGGTAACATCTATGCTTCTTCCTGGCTCCAGTCTACCGGAATTTGGTCGCACGCAGTATCTATTCGCAAGTATTAGAGGGATGCTTCGACGGCACGAGGCCATGGTAAAACGAACTGTTTGGGCGCAGTAGTCTTGACCTGTTGAATGTGAAGCTCGTCAGTATTTGGAGACAACGAAGCAGAGAACACCAAGCAAAACCACAGTGCCAAGGGATCTCCCTACCTTGAAACCAACAGGAGTATGGTTGGGATTTCTAATTCTCAAGGTTTGCGACACTTCGGTGGTAAATGGACCTGCCACATATTAGAAAGCCTTCCGCGGAAGCAGGAGATGGACAGCATACGATGAAAGCCAAGCTCTTGGGAATCGATCTCGACAGACATGATGGGCGGTAATTGGATTTGAGGTTACTACAGAGGTAAAGGCGTTGGCGGAAGGGATGTATGGGATAAGGAGGAGATTAATTGTATTTTGAGGAATAATTTGGTTATTTATTAGGATGGGGATGGGACGGGACGGGATGGGATGGGGGTGTGGTGTTGTTTTGTTTGGGTCTTGATGATCTAATAGGTGCTGGGTGCTAGAGAAGTTTGGTCGTTTGTTACCTCTTTTGGATATAGATATATATATATCTATATTTATCTATATTTATCTCTATTTATCTATATTTATCTATATTTAATCCAATTTAGCAAAAGTACACTTCATCAGCGGCATTATTCAGCCAATGATCCATCTCTACGGTGTAGGAGTAAGTGGAGATCCCACACGTCATCGGTTTATATATAAATACTGGCAATACTGTTAAATCATTCCTATTATTCTTGTTGGCCTAATATTCCAACACAACTCAAACTCAAACCCAACACGAATCTGATCTCACCATATTCAAGATGTCTACACCAAGCGACCTCCAGCAGCTCATTGAGATGGGTTTCGATAAAGAGCGCGCGGAGATTGCTGTCAGGAAGTCTGGTGGGTGTATGTATAAGTTCGGTCCATATATATAACCCCGCATGTTGACCCTTCATGGCAGTGAACGGGGCTCTACAATGGCTGGAGGACAACCAGGATAAGAAGATCGAGGACCTGCGAGCTTCTGAAGCTGCGGCGCAACCCGAATCCGATGAGACGAATCCAAACATCGAGCCAGCGCCCCTAAAGGAAGGCGAGGAGGCCAAATCAATGGTTTGCACGGATTGCGGAAAGAAGTTCCGTTCAATGTTGCAGGTTCAAGCTCATGCTGAGCGCACGTAAGATTACCCAGTTCCCCCCAACGACCACGTCGCACCTAACATCATTCACACAGTCAACATGAGAACTTTGAACAGTCTACCGAAGAGATCGCTCCTTTGACCGAGGAGGAGAAGAAACAGAAGCTTGCAGAACTTCTCGCAAAGTCCAAGGAGAAGAAAGCCAGGCAGGCTATCATTGACAGGGAGGAGGCCAAGCGTAATGAGGTTCGTTTGCTACTATTCCTAACTATTCCCCTACGTAAACTTGACTCCACAACTACCCCTCTACATCAATACACACTCCGCATCACACACTAACCACCTTATTCTCCACAGCAAATCCGAATGAAGTCTACAAAGGAAGTCTCGGATGCCAAAGAGAAGCTTGCCCGCGACCAGCAAATCAAGGAGGCACAAGCTAAACGTGCCGAGAAAGCCGCCGATATTCAGGCGAAGAAGCGCATCCAGGAGAAGATCGCCGCAGACAAGGAAGAGCGCCGACTCAAGGCCGAAGCTGCCAAAGCTCTCCGTGAAGGTCGTGCTCCTCCGGTTGAAAAGGTCGCCCCTGCGCCAGCTCCTGCCGCTGCAACTGGCGCTCCAAAAGTCCACACCGAATCTCGTTTGAGATTACAGACTTCCACCGGAACATTGACCAAGACGTACCCGATCGACACCACGTTGTTTGAAATTTCCCAACAGCTCCAGGGTGAGGTAGGGGCGGTCAGCAGTTTCACCATGACCTATCCAAAGAAGACATTCGAGGGTCCAGTCGATTTCGGGAAGACATTGAAGGAGGCCGGGTTGGTTCCTTCTGCAGTTTTGATCGTCAAGTAAATGGCGAATCAAGGGATAGGTTTGGGTGAAAATCCAATGGGATTCTTGAAAAGATACAATGACAGGCATTGGTGGTGTTTAGGCGTGATGGCGGGGACTATATTGATAATGTTACAAAAGGATTATTGCCCTTAACTCCGAAGATCTTTTAAACGATATCGGGAGCATAATGCTCTCACCTGCATTTACAACTAGGTATAAAAAATAAAAAATAAAAGCTTCTCACGAATTAATCAATGCCATTATCCATAACACGATATGAAACGAATTTCGAAAATATCGTGCTCAAATAGAAGTCTCATGTGATGTTCCCCATCCTCTATCCTCCAAGATCACCAAATCAAAGCCGTCGCATCCTAAGCGACATATCGTCACATCCCCAAACACCATGCCACTTCAAAGGAAGTGGATATTATCACTAGGCGTATTGGTTTTTATGATTGTTGTTGTTTCTATGATTGATTGATTGATTGATGTCTTTGACTCTTCGACACTCTAATAGTACGCAGAACCTAATTATGCCCTTGATTTAACGATAGCCAGGCGGCCATAAGCATTTTATGAAAGAAAGCAAGATCAGGTATGCCCTCCTCATTATACAAGAAAAGACAACCCAGCGATTGAATCCAGCAAGAAAATCCCAACATTTAAAAAGTCTGTTGGCGTTTCATGCCATCCCATCCTCCATCCCATAAACGCCTTGAGCCATAGTCCCAATATCTGCCCCGATCACTTTTCATCGTCTCATTCTCATCCTCTTGTATGAATTTTATAACCTCAAAAACCCCCTTCAGATTTACATTCACATTCACATACCATTCAACCTCTGCCTCTTCACATTTCCTCCATGCGCATCTTCCGCCAATCCATTCCCATTCGTCTGTAAATCCGCCAATGGAGCTCTCCCCGCATCACCTACCGGCCTCTTCATCATCGTAGGCGGTTTATAACTATTCCTATTTCCCATACTCATTGGGCTCGGACTACCAGGGGCTCCAATTCTTCTTGTAGCATCTAGTTGGGGGTTTCCTAGATTCATATTTCGATTTCCAGCCATAATGGGACGAGAAGCTGGTTGAGCTTGAGCAGATATAGCAACAGAAACTTGAGATTGAGAGGCAAGAATAGGTTTTAGGTCGCGAGAAAGTGGTTTGGAGGATTTTTGATCAACGCCGGGAGTTCGGCGAATAGAAGGAGATTCGAGATTGGGGTTGAAGGCAGGGAGGTTGAGGTTAACGGGAGGTACTTCTGAAGGGGGATGGTCTTTCGGGAGGAGATTGGCGGCTCGAGCGGAGAAGAACCCAGCACCTGGTGGGGGCAATTCGTCGGTTATGTCGTTGTTGCGAGATGGGGAGAGAGAGCCAGAGGCTGGTTGGGGTTGGGGTTGAGGTTGAGGTCGGTTGGGTTGGTTTAGAACGCGGCCGGGGACGGTGGTGACGAGGTTGGCGGGACGGCTTGGTTGAACTAGATCTTGGGGTAAGCGAGCATTGGGTGCTACGGCACTATTTGGTCTCGATAAACCTGCATTGGGCGTTCTTGGTGCCGGTAGAGGATGACTGTTGCGAGTGATGTTTTGACCACCGGCTTCTGGGGGGCGATTTGGCTGTACCAACGGTCCACGATGACCAGGTGGTGGGGGTCCTGGAGGTCGGTTTTGATTTTGAGGTGCTGCATTTATAGGAGGTGTATTTGTGCTGTTTCTGGCATCATTGAACTGGTGTGAAGCAGTCTGTGGTGCAGGAACAGCAACTTCATCTGGGTGATCACTTGGATCAGCAACATTGAAATCGGCATCGTCAAAGTCTATCGCTCGTCAGTAATGAATGATTCACCTCGAGTACGCCATGAAACACAAACCTCCGAACTCATCGTCTCCTATTAAGGTGTCGTCGCCTAATGCAACGGTCAAATTATATTTTTGCCACTGCACTCTCGGAACATACCTGATAAGCTTGTACGCGCCGGTCCAGGGCCCTGAGCCTGAACCTTCTCCACCATTTTTGATGCCTCCATATCCTTTTTGGCGGTCACCTGTGGAGTAAAAGTCGAATGCCTATGTAGATTCTCTACATCCCACTTGGCAGGCTGAACCTTGACCTTCGTAACTTTGCTCAGATAATCCTTATCATAAATGCAATTGCCCAAAACATTGCCAAAATTTCTCAATGCCCTCTTCAACGCATCCGTCGTCCCCTCTTTCTTCGCCTTCTCAAACGCTGCGGCCTTGCCCTTACAATTCTCAATATGTCCGTACCCCACATCTTCATGAAAAGTACCATCCCTCAACGTAACTCTCACAATGACCGAGAGTCCCAAACTAACTTTCAATGTCGTAGCATTCTCATCCACAAAGTCCACTTGTGTATCAATAATCTGACTCGACCAACCATTGAATCCGAATACCTCGTTGGCAAGTTGAATACATTTCTCCGCGGTAATGTAATGAACCTTTTGCCCCGATGGTCCTGCTCGCGACGAAATATATTCGGGTCCTAGTTGCTTCTCCAATCTGCTCTGTAATGTGGCGATTTCTTGTGCCGTATATTCCGATATGCGTGGCTTAACTTCTTCAAATGGGTTCGCGATTGCTCGTCCATTGTGCTGGTCGCCTGGACTGAGAATCGTTATTTCAAGCACTGAGAGACGACTCATTTGATCGCACTTACGAGGGCATTTTGATAAATAAAGCTCAGCAATGGTTTGATTATCAAGCTTCATGGGGGCTGAAAAATGAATTGATGATGGCGTCGTGTCGCGGTTAGATTGGGGTAATGAATGTTGGAGATGGCAATTGGGTCGCGTCGTAGATTTTATTACGCGCTAATCCACGATATCACGTGTAGATAAATAATAGCAATTCAAAAATGCGGATTCTTATTGTCAGGTCTCAAAATACCGAACATGCTCCTTCCTATGCTCCTAAAGTGAAAAACGAAAAAAAGAGTACGCCAATTGAATTATTGCCACCTCCAAAGTATCCTCCACAAATGTACAAATGAACCCCCATCCATAAAGTACCCTAATGCCCTAACTCCCCACGGATGCTCCAGATGAATGGGAAAGAAAATGGGGAATCGTCATAATCTTCGTGATTGTTTCCGTTTTGTCGAGTACCATGATTAAAACAGGACGCCGATGCGGTGATATGCCATCTAATGCACCCTAAGACTCATCGATCATCTTTTAAGATCTCCTCTACCCCATATGTACGAACACGCCTAGTATCAAGATGACGAACGAAAGAATTTGCCTTGAGTTTACCAGAGACCCCCTACTGGAACGCTATGATTAGTGCCGTATCGACCAGAAAGGAGTTGGCTGCGAATGGAATCTGGGTCTCCAGAAGCCACGCCAGAATTGCCTCCCATCCAACCGAGATTTGAGCCTAATGCGTTAACTGCCCCCTGCATCTTTCCTCCACTCTGTTCGTTGTGTCTAGCAAGCGTTTGGTCCCATCCGCCAGAGTGCAGCTGAAATCCTCCGCCACGTTTGGAAGCCTCGCTGATAACCAGAGCCCAAGCTCTCGAAATCTCATCGTATGCATTATCCTTGTGATATCTATGAGACTGACTATCCCAGTTCGGAAGATTGTGAACAATTTTGGTCGCTCGATCCAGGAAGCTCAGAGATGTAGCCGTTTGTTGTTCGTTCGGTGGGAGATAATGGGGTGTGAAATCGACCAAAGCATCAATGAGATTTGTGAGTTGTTGCTTGACTCGATCGTAGGCATAATCCGATCCTGGACTTCCACCATAAGGGAAAGCTTCTTGTAATTCGGTCTGGTATTTGGAGAGAACACCAAGAGTCGAGTCCACAGATGGTCTTGGTGCTGAAGTAACAATCTCCGAACCAATCTCTGGGTGTCTTTCGCATATTGTTTGAAGAACTGATCTCAACGACTGAGCATCAAGTGTTTCGAGGAGACGGGGAAGGCCGAGAGGACGACCGCTGACCTCATTCGCCCTAACTTTCTTGGAGGGCCTGGGGATTTGCCGTGTAGCTGGGGCGGGGCTATTTGTAGGGGAAATAGACATGTTATCATCGAGTCCATCATCATCGGCCTTTCGCTTTCGACTACCCATTCTGAGATTTGTGTGCGGCGAGACTACAGTTGGCTGTCAGTATTGACGGTGAAAGGGGAATAAAGGGGGAGCGATTCCTTACTTGGAGTATGAACGGGGTTACGGTGAGGTGATGAAAAGAGCGACGCTTGAGTTGGAAGCAAAACGTTCATCTTCGCCGTGAAATGATAGTGATTAAGATCTTGCTTCCAGCGAGGCCGATCCCCTAGCTGCTGGCTATTTCGGAAAGATATTTGCTTTATATTATAACAGGCAAAATTAACTTTCGTGAAGTTGCAAGAAAATTGTCGAGGTTTCGTCGTTTTGATGATTCGGTAAGGTAACCAAGACTAAGACTAGGTATTATTAAGAGAGGCGCTAGAATAGCTTCGACGCTAGCGTGAGTGAAAAGAAATGAAGAGAAATTAAAATGCAATGCAATGTAGATAATATATTTTATGAACATATTTATGAAAATTTGTATTTATATTTATATAGTTTAAGCTTTTATTCACACGTGCTGTACAACCATTCGATTGATCCCCACAAAAATTGGCTGCAAGGAAGCTGCACGCAAGCATGGCATGCATTTATTTATATAATAACCTTATATTCTCATCCATATTAATAAAATCATCGCTTAACTATTATATATATATTATATAATATATAAACTGACGCCCCGTATACTATTACAGGATTCGTCTAACTATCAAGTGAGCTCCTTTCAATAATGTCTACCCAGAGGCTATCAATTATTCATTATCAATATCATAGATTCCTACGCTGGGAAAGAACAGAGCCAAGGAAATCAGCTATTTGATGCATACGTACAGTAGGCAACAAAGCAACAAAGATAGCTACCAGAGTATGGCTCCTACATCTCTCATCGCAATGAGGCCAAGGCACAAGAACTCAACTGCGAAGAACCTCCATCCGAGCGAATTCGCTGGCCATTGGGAATGGACAATCTACTGCGCAGTCTTGCAGCTGATACGTGTCGATTTAGTCTAGCGCTTCTATGAACTACAGACAATCACCGATATATATCAGGTTCTTGGTAAATATTCCCAGCTGCTGAAGCAAAGCCAGTAAATGCGTCATCTTTGCTGATTGTATTGCCAGGACGCAAGCACATTCGCACTGCAAACCCCACGAATATTCAAGCTATGCTCGCACCTCAATTTTCCGATTTCAGTTAGTACCCTATACCATACATATCCCGAGGCTCAATCCTGACATGTCTGAGGCTTGGGGCCGACAAGACGCGGTGCTTTGAGCCCAAGGCTGGGCACCGGAGTTTTCACCGCTGATGGGGAGCAGTGGAAATGTTCTTGAGTAAGCCTCTTTTTATCTGTCCTCTTTGCAACTGGAAATCTGGAGACTGAAGTCAATCGGAATCTTAGACCTAGATCCTTCGAAAGATGCGCATTTCTAGTTTCCCAGCAAGATATAGTGATGCGAGCTTACCAAAATAGGCATTTATACGTCCTCAATTCACAAGGGACAAGGCCAGGACCTTGACTTGGAGGAAACACATGTTCGAAATATGATGAGCATATTGGAACCATTGATAGGAGCCACCGGTTCGATTGAGGAGATTGACCTGTTGCCTTATTTTTTCCGGTTTACTATTGATTCAGCCACGGAGTTCCTTTTTGGGCAATCCGTAACAGCCAACTCAGTTCGTTGCCTGGTCTTCAAAGTACCGCGATAGGTGGCTCAGTCTCAAAATTCGTGACGGCCTTTGACATTGGTCAAAGGGTACTCGCGACGCGCACACGTTTCATGGATTGCTATTGGATCTATGACTCGCAAGAGTTTTGTGATGCGTGCAGGGTTGTCCACGAGTTTGCTGATCATTTTGTGAGGCTTGCGCTGTCAAAAGATTTGCGCCAAGCGGCTTTTGAGAAGGGCGGGAAGAACAAAGAACAATACATCTCTCTTGGAGCCCTAACAGCCTACACCCAAGATGTAGTTCAACTGCGTTACGAATTATTGCATGTACAACTTGCAGGCCGTGATACAACTGCCTCACACTTTAGGCTGGGGTATGATTTTCCTTCTTTTCACTCGACATCCTTTTATGGCCGGATACTAAATCCACGTCTAGTATTCTTCAACCTTGCCCGCGATCCCTGCTCGCTACAAGAAGTTGCGTGATGCTATTATTGCCGACTTCGGCATCTATGATCACCCTACAGAGATTAGCTTCTCAAAACTCAAAGGCTGCAAATACTTACGCTATTCCAATTATGAATCGTTGTGCATTTATCCAGTCGTGCCCATAAATGCGCGCCAGGCAACTAAAGATACGACACTTCCCCGAGGTGGAGGTAAAGATGGGCAGTCGCCCATCTTTATTCCAAAGGGCTCCACGTGGGACTATTCTGTCCATTCGTAGAAAAGATCTTCGGGGTCCCGATGCAGACGAATTCAACCCAGAACGCTGGGACGGAAGAAAAGTTGGATGGGAATATTTGCCTGTAAGTTGTCTCGGGAGTTGTGCGCGCCAAGGAAATCGTAGGAAATCAGGTTATCAATCTACCAAACGCGGCTCTCGGGCTCCATTGCCTCTGAGGCTAATCTGGGTCCGGATTAGGAGTATTGAAGAAGACTGTGAGGCAGCTGTATCTACCTGCAACAAGGAAAACCCTGACACAAGGCAGTGTTTTCTATGGCCAACAAGTCATGTGCGTGTCAGAGCCAAAAGATATCTCACTCCTGCCGAAGGCGGGCTAGCATAGTTGGGACCATGAGAGGAACTGGCACCCCCCTCAGCAATATGTAGGTAATGTAGATGCAGTATTTATGCGTTCTCGTTGGCCAAAAGCCGTAGTTTCACAGGCGGAGCCAGCCCCACATACAGTATGATGTCATGGCATTCACAAATGCATTCAATGCCACCTCAAGTGCTGTCTCTTGTGATCATAGCCTTTACAAGGGTTTAATTCCCTCCATGTCTATCTGTGACAGCGGGGACTACCAGCAGGTCACAATAACCCATATATAACGGGTCTTACAATTCTTGCGAATATGTCTTGACAAAAGTAGCGATTGTGAAACTTATCTACTTTGTTCTAGGGAAACAGGAATGTCTTCTTATGTCTTCATAGGCATGCTTGCCTTGCAATTCGTTCTGGTGAGGATCTCGGCTATACTCATAATTATCTGAGGATTCCGTTCATCAATGATGATGACCATTTATTCGTCGCCGGAGTGAACAACATATGGTTTGATACCTGTCCAGGCTCCCTCTTCATTGAAAATCTGCGAGATATCAGGTGCTACCCGCTCCGATGGGGGCGGTGCTGACTTGGACGCAGGGTATGATTCGGAAGAATGCGCACATCCATCACGGTCCATCCAAAGCGCTGAGTGAGCATGATTGTTGTAATCAATTGCAAGTCTTGATCATGAATCGAGAGTGCCTTCGTTTAATTAAGCTAATGGCACCAAATTACCACGTGACCTCGACCTTAATTAAGCTTGGATGGAGGATGACATAATCTATAAACTTAGAAAGGGGTTGTTGAATTATAGCAATTGCAACAGTTAAATACCGAGGTATATACCGTGAAAGGAGAGTGGCCATTGAGTTTTAAACATCTCACGTTACAAAATAAGTTCAAAATCAAGTTGCAATATGTGTCTAGTTGATATATCTGGCAATTCAATATATCTCGAAAAAGCTATAGAATGACCGGCAACAACCCTGGACCAGGCACTGCTGTATCCAGTATTTTTTTCTTCAAGAGATTTACAATGGATGATCATGGATATCTGCTTCACCGCCCAATATCTGAACGAAATTGAGCCTCCTTGATAGCATCCGCTTTCTCAAATAGACTCCGTCAACGTCTAAAACCTTCATTAAAACCTTCCATCGCCCCACATACCATCATTTCATTGTCTGTAGATTACGTACGCTTTTCCGCCAAGCTCTGATTGAGTCTAGCTTGGATGGCTTCCTGTTGCGCATTCTGGCGATTAAAGACAGGTGACAACGCTGATCGAGCCAAATTACTGCCGTCTCTCTGGTGGGAAGGAGTGAAAACCGGCGCAGTTGCCTTCAACACATCTTCGCCGTCGGAATCAGAAAAGCTCCTGTCAAACATTGTGGGTCTTGGAGGGAATGACGTGAAGCCTGTTCCGCCTGCAGGAGATTGTCCAACATAATCATGCGGCATATGTGTCACAACTGGAACATGCGTTTGTTGAAGGACACCAGTCATTTCTTTGACTAGACCTGTTGCTGGGTCCGTGACTAGAATGGTCGATAACACAGGCGCAAGAGGTTGTTGGGACTGCATATGTTGAACAGGATATTTCTGGTCGACTGGTGGAGAGGAAAATCCATTCGGAGTTTGTCCTTGCGGACTATGGTACTGTTCTCCATGCTGCAAAAAGTCTCCGTATGGTGATTGTGCTTGCATGGCAGGGTTATAATAAGGATAAAATACGTCATCACGCCGTGGCTTGTTAGAACCCAATTTATGGTAGCCTCCAAAAATTGATTTCGGGGCAGCAGGGGTGGGCTTGAAGACTGGAGCTTGAGGGCTTGCCCATTTAGATGATGCAAGTCCATTGCCACGCTTCTTTTCGAGTATTTCTTCGATAGTTGGGCTGATACTGCGCTCTTGAACCGGCACAACGTCAGTTATTAAATCATTGTCCTTTCCAGCCTTGACTCCTAGATTACTCAAGGCCTGGGCAAGTCTGTTGATTTCCGAATTTGTCGCAACATGTCTGCTTCCCGCTGAAAGCTGATAGTCAAACTTAGGAACGGCCATCTCCTTTTCCGTAATCTTCTCACACGCAACGGGAGCTTGTTTTTGCTTGTCAGCCTTGAACTCTGGGACCTGTCCAATATTTGAAGCATTGTCGACTTTGAATACATGTTGAGTTGGTGGAATTTCTGGGTTTGGCTCCAAAGCAGACTCGTGGGAAATCGTCACAGGTATGGACTTTTCAAGTTCAGGAGTGAAGGTAACATCTTCGAGTTCGTTCTTGAGAGCTTCAGAACTTTCGACTTTGATGGAAGGCTGTATTTGCTTGGATGACAGAAGTGTCTCCCACAAGGTAGTATCATTCAATTGGGTTGATCTCAAAGATGTCGAAGATACACTTGATCTGCTGAGAGATGGCCTCTTGACATCCAGATGAGGAGAAGGTTTATGTGCAGACGCAGCACGAAGAACAGCCACTTGATTGAAAACGTCAGGGGTTGCGTATCTAGAAGTGCTCAGACTGGGAAATTCAAGAGGACTAGTCTTGTTTTCAGATTCTGCCTTGGCTGTTACCTCACTCTCCGCTTCCATGGCAGGCCTCTTTGAAACATCGTTATTTTGAGCGTGGGTAGCAATGGAGGATATACCGCTAGAATCACCGAATAGGCTCTGGTGACAAATGTCACTGGATGGTCTGCTGATCTTTTCGGCAGAAATCGACACAAGTGCACCATTATCAGTGCTTTCATTCTCAACCTTGGCGATGTTCGAGGGTGCAAGGTTACCAAGAGTACTACCAGATTGAACTTCCAACTCTGCAGGAGACAGCTTGGAAAATGATGTGCCATTTCTCTTGTCAAAAGAATCTTGAAGATGGGCACCATCGGATGATGAAACGTGATTAGCGTTGCCAACACACAATGATGCTGGTACGAAGCTGGTTTGCCCTGGTTTTTGCTCCTCGATAGTCTCACTTTGAAGGACGGCTTGTGAAACTTCATGGTTACTAACTGTGTTGGCGGACTGAGACTTCCATTCAGAGGGTTGGAGTTTTGTAGCACTAGCTCTATGCGAGTCTTTATACTGTTGTTTGCGGCCAGGAAGGTATTTTCCAAGAGAGTCTCTTGCATCAATCATCTCGCCGGTTAACCTGGCACCTGGTCGCATCGTGATCAGTTCCTTAATTGAATATGTTATTCGTTTTTGTCTGGGGCCAAGATCAGAAGCACAAGCAGATTTGATAGCTATGGCGGGCTTTGTAGCTTCAACAAGCTGGATAGATTCAACGGGCTTGATAGGCTCAAGAACTTCAGATACATCGACCAGTTGACCAGCCTCAACCGCATTTGAGGTCCCAATAGAGTTGCCAGTTTCTGATTTAGCACCATCCTGTGGATTCTGGGCCTTATCAAGAATCTTTTTGGAGATCTCTTTGATATAAGTATCAATAAACTCCTGAGGGAATTTTTGTAACGTGTCCGACTTGCTCAAAAAGTCCGAAACAAGTCCTTCCGTAATCGATAAGATGGGCTTCGATCTTGAATAACGAGAAGATGATAGTCCACCAACGAAAACATTCTTGGCATGTTTCATAAAGTGTGCATCATTTTCAAGTCCTATTCCCTTGGCCAGCTGAGAAACATGATCAAAAAAAGAACCACCGTGATTTGCATTCAGAACCTGGAGCGTACCTTCAACAATATCAACTTCCATTAAGCTCAAAAGATCTTGGAAAGACGAATAAGTTGGAGGTAGGTTGACTCCAGGTTGACTTTCCTCATCGCTAAGTGATAAAAGGGTCTCTTGGCCGTTGAGCTGAGAGAGATCTGCAAATGTCGCACTGCTGATTCTGTTCGTAAAATACGCTACATCATTACGTGACGTAGCATTTGATGAACAGGAAATTGCAGACGATGGAGCAGGAGATAATGGAGCAGAGGAAACAGGCATGGGTGAACTCTGCTTTCCTTGTTCTGAGGATCGAGATGGATAGCCAATACGTCTCAGCTCAGAAGGGCCGAAATTATGGTGATTGACGAAATCCAAGGCTGGACCTGGTAGCTGGAATTGCAATCTCCAGGTAGATGTTCGTCCCGTCGTAGAACCAGATTGATATGTGACAACATTTGTATCGACTTTGAGTGTTGCGGTCTCTGTCAGTACCTCGCTGAGAATAACACCACTGCCGTCATGAATTTCGAGAATCAAAGGAAGTTTTCCATCGATTTTGATCAATTTCGCAGTTGCTAGTCTGCCCATAATCTTGTTATTGCTGACCTTCACAGTTCTCTCATCTACTACACTACGATTGACTTCTGTGTTGTGCTGGGTTGCTATAGTCAGAGGGGCTCTAACAGTAGATTGAGCAGAATGGTTCGACTCGGAAGCATTCGCAGAAAGAGCTGATGTTGCTGATCGAACATATTGGTTTGACTCCGAAGCGTTCATAACAACAACAGGTGTGATTTGTTGAGCAACGTGACTTGCCGCGAATGTAATCGTGGGTGTTTCAGGTGCAACAAATTGCTCAAGATTATTTGCCTCAGGCGTGTCGACATGTTTGGTAGCAGATGCCCACCGCGAAGTTGCAAGGCCACCTTGCGGCGCCAATTTTGATGCTGGTGATGATGCTGAGATGCCATTGCCAGCGTTGGGTGGTGGGGCAGAAAGAACGGGCTCCGCAACTCTTACGGCTGGGCTGTAGCCGATGTTATAGTGCGAAAGGAAAGCTGAAGGGGGGGCGAGCTTGAATTTCGAAGTGATATGTTGGGTTACTGCTGGAGATGTAGCTCGGGCTACTGCAGGGGCTGCAGCTCGAGCAACAGATTTAGCAGACCTGGGCGCCGATGGGGGCATCTTGATCGAATGACCTCCAGTTGGATGCGTTCTTCTAAACTCAGCCTCGCGCTGTAAACGGGCAATGCCTGCATCAACCTTAGCAGGAGACCTGCCGCCACGTCTAGCATCATTGAAATATGGTTGACTGTTGGTTTGTCAGTTTGCAATAAACAATCATATGCTGGCGCCAATATCAGAAGTATAGACATACCCGGATCTCGAAGGATCAATATCTCTACCTCTTGCTGCAAAATTTCCGCGACCACCGACAGATGAATGGCCACCTCTACTCGAGGCACCACCACGACCACGACCCGCCGAGTGACCGCCTCTGCCACCATTGCTTAGTCCACTACCACCTCTGCGAAGTCGATACAATTGTCCGCCGGCAATATCCTCGAGGTCTTCAGCGCCAGGTTCAGCATCATCGAGATTGAGGTCTGCACAACATCAATCAGTACACATACCAACGTCGAACTTCCTGGCAATTAAACTTACTATGCCAGATAGAAGCAGGGTTCTCTGGTCCAACACACTTGCTGGGGATTATCAATGGTACGATTGAATTATTGGCAGCTCTATCCTCGAGGGGTAAAGCATCTTTGCGACCGATACCAAGCTCTTCCTACATGAAAATTAGAATTTCACAAGCTCCAAGAATGTAGTCTGGTACAATGACGAGATGAATGATTTTTTGGGGACTTACCATCATAGCTAGGTGTAGTGCCTCCATCTCAGCAGTTGACCTTTCTCTTTCCGTGGCCTCGCGGCCATGTTCGTCGTGTTCATCCATCTTTCGAGAGCGATGAGGCTATTTTGAATTGACTCGAGGTTGAAAACAAGTGATTGAAAATCTCGACAAACCGAGAACTAACCGCTGTTATGTTGGTGATATGCTTTGCCAAACTTGGTGGCGATATCAAAACAAGCACACGAAACAAATGAAAATTATATCAAAGTGAATGATATGTACGAGAGGAGGGGTAGGTAAGATGATAGAAGATGACAAGGCTGGTGCTGAGCTTCGATCCCAATGGCGAGGGGTGAGGGTGTGAGGGTGTGCGACAGTGAGGATACGAAGGATGACGATAGCGCGATAGATAGAATGAGAACAGATCAACGAGGATGCCGCTGCTTCAAAGAGAGAAAGAGAGAAAAGAGCGCAAGAGCTGTGCTGCGGTATAGAAATATATCAACGAAAGTGAGAACATACCTGGACCTGCCCTTGAGGCGTGAACAGAACAAACGCGAGGCTAGATTTAGAACGAGAAGCACGACGACAAGAAATTCAAATGAGAATGAAGAAAAGAGACATTCGCACTCGTACGAGCATGAGCATGAGGGTGAGTACCAGCGTGACGAGCTGAATGTCTGAATGGTAGTAGAAAAACCAAGTGAAAGAATGTGGAGGGAGATGTGAAGAGGAGGGGAGGGGAGAGGAAAAGAAAAGAAGATGAGGCTATGAAGAGAGAGATTTGATTGGCTCCGTGACATTGGACGAGGAAGTGGAAAGGGAAGTGAAGTTGAGACGGAAAGGGATGGAAAGGGAAGGAACAAACAAAAGAAATGACAAGTGATGATATTATCTTTAACCGAAGTTTCAAGGGCAATCAATTATCAATCAACCTCATTGCAAAGCTACCAAAGCCCCAAGAGTTGGGATGATATACAGCAACTTGGAACTTGCACTTGATCCTCGTATATGGCTTTGAGATCCTTCACGATTCTCAAACCTTTCCTTCCTCAGAGTAATCCAAGACTTGGAACTGCATATGGCTCTGCAGATCAAGCCATCTTCATGATTCGGTTTCTTTGATACTTGAAAGGACATGGCCATGACCAGAAGAAGTCATAAAGAAGTCATGATACTCGAGGTATCACCAAGCCCATACATATTGGCACCTGCCTCTTTTTTCTTTTTTCTGTATCATATATGACCGGAGAACTGTGTGAAGAATGAAAGCCGCATCTTCGCGGGCTTATGCCAATGTCAATATCATGAGAGGCCCTGCTTCAAAAGAAGAAACACATTGTGAATGTTCAACGTTGTGGGCCACAAGTTCGGTGTTGTCGAGATATCGATGTTCTTGCAAAGCAGGGGGCGATCCAAAGAAATCCTCCCCAGTCGGTTGACGTTAGTCTCAAGTCTTGGAGCCGCTTTAGCTTTACAGTCCTTCGTGGCTCAGATAGAGTCAAAGCGGCATGCCGATTCCATCACCCATGTCATGAAGATAATTGATCATTTTACCGGTATCGCTAGAATAATCTCTACTTGCATTTTCGTGAATTGCTTCAATTCCTATCCCCAAAATCGGTGAGAGTCGCCAATATGAAGTCCTGCGGGCTTCTCAAGAGCAGTGGTCTGGCCGTTAGGGTAGGTCTCCATTTATGCCTCAGAATTTCATTCAATTGACTGGATATATAGAGGACTAATATCCCAAATCTCTCAAGACCGACAAGAGGACGAACTCTTGCAACTGTGAATACTAGCAATCCTGACATCGAATCCCGAACTCCCCCTTACCCGAAACTCCTCAAAAAACTCCACGAGGTTCGCAGAGTATTGGGTTCCTCAAGAAGCCTAACCCTCGCGGAAAAGATTTTGTATTCTCATCTCGACAACCCCGAAGAATCCCTTCTGTCAAATACCGAAAATGGGCTCAATATTAGAGGAAATGCAAATCTGAAGCTCAAGCCAGATAGAGTTGCTATGCAGGATGCCTCGGCACAAATGGCATTGCTACAATTCATGACCTGCAGGCTACCTTCTACTGCTGTACCGGCCAGTATTCATTGCGACCACATGATTGTTGGACAGAGAGGAGCAGATGTTGACCTTCCAGAGTCAATCAAGGGCAATAAGGAAGTTTTTGATTTCCTGGAATCTGCGGCGAAGAAATATGGTATCGAGTTTTGGCCACCTGGAGCAGGAATCATCCATCAAACTGTATTGGAAAATTATTCGGCTCCTGGTTTGATGATGCTGGGCACAGACAGTCATACCCCAAATGCTGGTGGATTGGGAGCTATTGCAATTGGTGTTGGTGGAGCTGATGCTGTGGACGCCATGGTTGATGCGCCATGGGAGTTGAAAGCTCCAAAAATTCTGGGAGTGAGACTTGAAGGGGAACTTAGTGGTTGGGCGTCTCCCAAGGACGTAATCTTACATTTGGCTGGCAAACTGACGGTCCGCGGTGGAACTGGGTATATTATAGAATACCATGGACCAGGGGTTGACTCATTGAGCTGCACTGGAATGGCAACTATATGCAACATGGTTTGGGCATTTAATTCTCCTATTCTCGACCTATCGCTAATAATCCCAACAGGGTGCTGAAGTCGGTGCTACAACATCTCTCTTCCCATTCTCAAAACGTCACGTTCCATATCTCAATTCAACACACCGATCCACGATCGCTCTACAGGCCCAAACTATTGCAGGAAGTCCTTCGCTTCACAACTTATTGAGAGCTGATGAAGGTGCCCACTACGACGAACTCATTACCATTGACTTGTCAACATTGGAACCTCATGTCAATGGGCCTGCCACACCTGATCTGTCCACCCCATTGTCACAATTCGCAAAGGCTGTTGAAGCAAATAATTGGCCAAAGAAAGTATCCTCAAGCTTGATTGGTAGCTGCACGAACAGTTCATATCAAGATATGGCACGAGCACAGAATCTAGTTAAGCAAGCTTCAGCTGCAGGCCTCAAGCCAGCTACTGACTTTTTTATCACCCCTGGTAGTGAACAGATTAGAGCCACTTTGGAGCGAGATGGGATTTCATCCACGTTTACTAAAGCTGGAGGTATTGTTCTTGCCAATGCTTGTGGGTGAGTACTATAGGTTCTCTCTTGTCGTACCGCTCCAAGTGATTCCTCATGTTCGACCCCTATTTGGAAGTCCTAGGTTCCATCTGGTTGTTCAAATTCATTTGAACGTCGATCACGTGATTAGCTTCACTTCCGGCACTGCCCAAAGTCATCTATTCCTCTCATAACCATTTCACAATACAAACCACTGACATGTTGCAGCCCATGCATTGGGATGTGGAGCAGAACAGATGGAGTTGCAAAGGGTGAGCCCAATGCGATCTTCACATCATACAATCGAAACTTCCGAGGCCGTAACGATGGTAACCCCGATACCATGAATTTCCTCGCTTCTCCAGAGATTGTCACAGCTATGTCATATGCTGGAAGCACTTCTTTCAACCCACTCACAGACTCTATCACCACCCCATCTGGCAAAGAATTCCGTTTCGAGCCACCTACCGGTGCTGAACTTCCCCAGGAAGGTTTCGAAGAAGGAAACAAAGAATTTTTGCCATCTTCAGGCTCCCCTTCTCCTGAAACGGAAGTCGTTGTCTCTCCGACTTCTGATCGTTTAGCTCTCTTGGAACCATTCGCCCCATTCCCAGAAGGCGATTTGGAAGGACTTCGTGTTCTCTACAAGGTTACCGGAAAGTGTACTACCGATACCATTTCTGCTGCCGGCCCATGGCTCAAATACAAAGGTCATCTTCCAAACATTTCTGCCAATACCCTTATCACCGCCATAAACGCGGCGACAGGCGAGGTAAACGTTGCGTATGATGTTGATGGTAGCACATCCGGCATCCCAGAACTTGCCCAAAAATGGAAGGATCAGGGTAAAGAATGGCTTGTCGTTGGAGAAAGCAATTACGGAGAGGGCTCAGCACGTGAACATGCCGCACTTCAACCCCGATACTTGGGAGGAAGAGTCATTCTCTGCAAGTCATTTGCACGCATTCATGAAACCAACTTGAAGAAGCAAGGTGTTGTACCCCTCACCTTCGCTCATGGAGATGACTATGGAAAGATCGACGCACTTGATGAGGTTAGCACAATTGGCTTATATGATATGTTGAAGAATGGCGGAAAGGGTGAGGTCAGCCTCCGTGTCAAAAAGCACGGGTCTGGAGAGGAGATTGTTCTCGAGACCCAACACACGTTCAGCCCCGATCAAGCCGGCTTTGTATTGGCAGGAAGCGCATTGAATTTATTGGCAAATGCAAAGAGGTGATGGGATTGAAGCTGCAGGATACAAATGAAAAATCAAACACCCCAGATATGCGTGCCAGTACTAGTAAGAAGACACTTCTATATATGACCAAGTATTCATCAAAGTAGAATACCGCCACCAACCCACCCAAGCGATCACATATAGTCTGATCAGCTGGGCATCATACCATCCATTATCCAATCATTCTCTCCGGCGACCGAACATCGTCGACGGCCAAAGAAGCTCCCGCTCTTTGCTTCGTATACGGTCTCTGCCCAAGGCTTTCGAGAAGAGGCAGAAATATAAGCTAGTCATGATTAGACTTTAGGTTATCTCTTGAAAGTATAAGGGTATGATATATCGCTCAAACCCCCCGCTGGATCCCTGCGCGCTCGTCGATAAGGGACCTGGGCGCCAAGGCGCTTATTTGGCCCTGGGGTGCTGATATGCCAAAATGAGGCAAGCTGAGTCAAGCGGCCCGGTTTTACCCCGGAGCCTCTCTTCCTTTTCTTGATACATTCTTTTTATATTCATTAGCAATGATTCGATATGATTGGCGGCAATATCCTGTTGATCTGTCAAACCTACTTCGCTAAGGTAAGTTGAGTAGTTTAGTAGTCATCTATCAAAGATAGACGTCAACTTATCAATGCGGCTGACTGCACCCCCCCGTTCCTTTATCGGACTTATTTAATATACCTCTATTCCCTCCCCTCACCTTTCTTCTCCTCTCCTCTGCTCTCCTCCTCCCTTCCCATCCCTTCCCATCATCTGGTATTTGGGTTCGTGCGTCGCGCAAAAGGATTTTTGATATCCGCAAAGATCCTCAACAATGGCCATAAATGATGCACGATCCTACTCGCCTTCGAGCGAGGAGAAAACGTATGGAGAAAAGCTACCCGTCGGACAAGAGAGGCCAGCTTCGCAAGATGTGGGTGAAGGGGAAGATGGTTCAAATCACCATCTTCATCGTGGTTTGAAGTCCCGGCAAATCACTATGATTGCCATCGGTGGGGCGATTGGAACTGGTTTGATTATTGGAACGTATGCCATTGCTTACTTTACAAAACATTCGTTATTGTTTGCTTGCATGACAATTCGCTGATGCAACGTTACAGAGGCAAATCTCTTGCGCAGGCAGGCCCGGCGCCACTTATCATAGGTTATTCGATCGTTGGGATGTTATGTTTTTTGGTGATGGCGGCACTTGGTGAGGTATGATGATCATGCAAATGCCTGTCCAATGAACGGTTGCTGACAAGCGAAAGATGGCTGCTTGGTTGCCTTTGGCGAGTGGATTTACCGGCTATGCTACCAGATTTGTTGATCCGGCTTTGGGATTCTGCTTGGGATGGTAGTTATTATGTCTCCCTCTATCCAAAAGAACAATTGCTGACGAACCTCAGGAATTATTGGTTCAAATATATCATCGTCACTCCGAACAATCTTACTGCGGCATCTCTGGTTATACAATACTGGCTACCGAGGGACAAAGTCAACCCTGGTATCTGGATTGCTATATTCTTGGTTGCTATCGTCTCGATCAATTATTTTGGTGTCAAATTCTTTGGAGAATTCGAATTCTGGCTGTCGAGTATCAAAGTGATTGTGATCTTGTGTCTCATACTTCTCAGTCTGATCCTTGCATGCGGAGGAGGACCTGATCATCAGGCAACTGGTTTCAAGTACTGGAGTGATCCTGGAGCATTTCATGAGTACATTTTGAGTAAGCGTCCCATATATTTGAATGTCTTGAGTTTATACTAACAATATATAGCTGGCAATGCCGGTCGATTCCTTGCCATCTGGTCTACTTTCACCACCGCCGTCTTCGCCTTCTTAGGAACAGAACTTGTTGGAGTAACAGTCGGAGAAGCCGCCAACCCACGCAAAGTAATCCCTAAAGCCATCAAGTTGACCTTTTACCGAATCGTCCTCTTCTATGTTGTCTTGATCTTTTTACTCGGCATGCTCGTTCCCTACAACTCTAAACTGCTCCTCGACAGTAACAAGAAGAGCAACAATGCCTCTGCCTCGCCATTCGTCGTCGCCATCAAAATAAGCGGCATCAAAGCTCTTCCCGCCATCTTCAACGCCTGTATTCTGATCTTTGTCTTCTCAGCCGCAAATTCAGATCTCTACATTGCCTCTCGTACTCTCTTCGGTCTCGCTTCCGAAGGAAAGGCCCCCAAGATCTTTACACGCACCGATAAGCGTGGAGTTCCCATATACTCCCTCTTTTTGAGTACTGCATTCTGTCTCCTCGCTTTCTTGGGCGTAAACACCGCCTCCTACACCGTCTTTGGCTATTTCGTCAATCTCGTCACCATGTTCGGTCTTCTCACTTGGATCTCCATCCTCATCTCTCACATCTATTTCGTACGCGCCCGTGTAGCCCAAGGGGTTCAAACCACAGAATTAGCCTACGTTGCACCCCTAGGCATCTATGGATCATATGGAGCTCTCGTCTTCTGTATCCTCATTGCCTTCTTCAAAGGATTCGCACTCTTCTGTTATAAGAGAACCGCTGCCAAGGGCACCAAACCCGTCTTTGATCACTCTACATTTATCACTACATACTTGGGTATTCCATTGTACATTCTGATGTATTTTGGATATAAATTTGTGATGAAGACCAGTGTTTTGAAACCCGAGGAAGCCGATTTGTTCAGTGGCAAGGCCGCAATCGATGCGCAGGAACAGGAGTATTTGGCGGCGGAGGCAGCGAGAAAGGGTAGCAATGAGGAGACGAAGGGAGAGAGGATTTACAGGTTAACTCTCGGTTGGTTCTTTTAGGTCAAGGAAAAGGAAACGATGAGGGCTAATGTTTCGATGTGATATTTGAATAACGAATATTCGATATGATTATATCTACTCTCACATGATTTTATGCCCTGTATGCGGAGGTAGTTTTTAGACCTTCTACTCAACTCAGTGGGTTGTATAATGTATAAATGAGGCATCAAGCCTCTCGATTTAGAATAGACAAAAGAGAAATAATAATCTAATCCCTAATTCGCCACTAACATATACAACTAAATACACACCCAAAAGGGCCTACAGTCCAGTCCGAGTCAGTTTCTTTTAGAGTTAATGGTAATCTTTAATTCAACTGATTAAAAATGTTGCAATGAATGGCTTTGAGCGTCAAATAGTCAACTTTTCGGCAACCCCGGTGTCCAGCGTTGCTGAACTTCGCGGCGAAAAGGGATTTAGTTAATGCGCCGAGTCGTAAGGTTTTCTAGAAAATGTATCGGTCGGTAAGAATTACTCTTCGCTTATACTAACTAGCACGGAGCTTGAACAATTAATTCCCTTTTTTTTCCCAAAAAAAAAAGAAAGAAAAAAATCATAATCCTATGACTAATTTACCTTTTGGTTATAATTCAATTTTGAAGTATGTTTTTTTTTTAGAGGTCTATGTTTTGAATTGAGTTTATAAAGTTATTAGATGATTTGGTTAGAGATTGTATGGAAGAGCTGGTTGTAGGCGAGCCCTGTACACGTGACTCCAACAAACTTCAAAAGTTCAAGTTATTGAAGGTAGTTGAATCTATTATGATATATCTCAATTCAATTCAAAAACGAGAAAAGATCATTCATTATAACAAATGGTTGGGGAAGATGCGGGGATGAGGAAAGTCCTCTGGTCGGTTCTTCTTCTTCTTCGTATTGTATTATGTTATGTTGCTCAAGGGGGCTCGCTAAGTTGATCAACAACAAATTATATAACAGTGTCAAGATACGTGGTCACATGATTGTTCCTATATTAAAGGAAATGAAAATGTATAGAATGTCTCTCTCTCTTTACTCGTACTGTCACAGAATATTCAAATCAACACGTCAAGATAAAAGAGAAGAAAAAAAGACCAATTGCGTTACTTTCTTTTGTAGATCTCTGATTAGAATTGGAAGATTATTTTAATTTTATATATGGATGAGCTCGGGGCTTCATCGAATTCAAAGTTAGCCTAGTAGTCCACCGGGAAGCAAGGAGGTCGGTAGTATGTAACCGTGATTCCAAATGAGAGAGTCGACTCGGTCTCTTCGGAAGACCACCGGCCAGGACTGGCGTCGGGGGCCGGTTTACGTGCTTCCAACTCGATATACTATATATACTAACGATATCATATCCCTATGATGGAGGGCTGCAGTCTGCAGATCTTGCGGAGTCCGTTTGGGGTTGGATTGCGAGCTTCGGTTGGACGTTAGAAGTCAGGAGTTGGAACGAATTGTATGTTTGGTTTGGAGGAGGATGATCTTTGGATTTAGGTATCCGTAGTAGGGTTATCTACTCCTAGGGAGGTCAGAGCTTAGCAAGTGCTTCTGGATGTTAAATATCATCATCGTCGTCGTCATCGACGATCAAGGCTTCCAATCAAGGTCATCATACTCAAGTGAGTGAGTGTGGCATTATCACCACCTATCTACCTCCATTATTAGGTTAATCACACTGATGATGATGATGATCAACGTCTAAGAGAGCTGGCTAAGCTCTGAACTCCCGAAGGGCACCGTAGACAGGCCAACACTACGGATTTTTATATATACAAAGATTGTCTCTCTATAAACCTAAAAGTATACCATTTAGGTATGCATCAAATATGAAATGTACTCTAATCGATGTCCAAAAAGCATCTTCTATAATGATTCCGTACAATCGTTACTCAGTCGCACGGCCCTTGTAACTACACAGAAACACTTGACTAGCAATTGCAAGTGAGTGCAGCACAGCAATTCTTTCCTAGCCTTATAACGACGAACTCAGAAATTTTGGAGAATCATCATCCTCATCATTACTGCTTCATGCTCTCATTGTTGAGGTTCCGGCGATGATACTCTTGCAATTCAAAATAACAGTTGACGTCTTTTGGACTTGGAATTGATTCTATTTGCTTCATCATCAATAATGCAGTGGGTAACACAGAACCCCCAAACACTATTTATTTCCTGAACCCTACTTCTAATCCCAATTCTAAACCCTGACAATGAATTTCCCCGGATCACTTCACCATAACTAGACTAGAAGCATCTATCCCACCCACAGGCCAGTCTTCAAACTCCAATCATCAAGATAATCATAGAGACAACTTCGCCAACCCATCAAAAATATCCTCATCGTTAGCCTTCCCCCTCATAAGACCCATCCCTTCGATATCCGTCATCTCACTCCACTCTCCTCTAATAGCCTGTTTCTCGATATATACCCTATGCAGCACATGCCTTTCCAAATCCAAAATATCAAAGCCATACTCGCCATCCTCTTCTACAAGTAACCTGAAATGTTCCTCTGGTACATCCCTACAAGTTTCCTCCGCAATTCTCTCTACAAATCCATTTGCTTCTTCGAGTGTTGTGTAAACACCCGTGATGGTAGTTGTGGAGAGGGATTCTGCTGCGAGGGGTACAGAATCGTGGAGTACGATGTAGGTGTCTTGTGCCTGGTTTTGTTTGCGAGCGATAGCGCGGCGTTGGAGAGGGATGGACACGGCTCTGAAGGGGGACGGGGAGGGGGAGGGGGCAGGGGTTATATTCGAGGTAGTGAATGATTCTGTTGGGGAGGGGTATATGCAGATAGTTGCTGGTGACGAGGCTGGACTTTCAAACTCGGAAATTGTGTAAGTGATGTCGTATGACTCTTGATGGTTTGTTGGAGTTGTTGGCAGTGAACGTGATTCTTGAAGTGAGAAGGATTTAAAGGATTCCAACGCCTCATGGTGACCAGGAGGAAGTTTAGAGGGTGTGTTGTGAGGCGTGGATTTCTGCTCTTTGGGTGACTCTGTGTCATCGTCGGAGTCGCTGGCAGCAAGTGCACGGCGAACTTTGAGCCACTGATCGTTGGCAAGGTTCTTACTAGTGAGACCCTCAGATTGATCCACCAGGCCACTCTGATGCCAGTCTAATCTTGCTGGGCGATGGAGGCGCGGGTGAGAGTGTAGTTGAGTCGAATAATAATTCTCGGATAATGGTACTCGGGAATCCTCAGATAATGTTGTATCGCTTAAAGATGAAGAGCTCTTGAGTTGGTCTTGTTTCCCGTATAGTCCATCGTATGACCCGTTCACTGAGCTGTCACGAGAAGGGGTTCGAGGGCTCGTATTATACAAATTTCGTGAATGTAATGAATTCTCCATGATGATACTTCTAACAACCCAAAAATGATTAAAAGTAGGTAAGTTGATGATTGTGGAATATTTGTTGTTTAGAAAGGGGAGCATCAAGTCTGATATACAACAATATAGCAAGAGGTACCTTCCTCTTTTGATATAGGTGCTGCTCAAGGCCTTCTTCCTTCTAAGTCGAGTTGTGGCCCAGATCCAATAACAAAATGGAGGGCACCAAGTTAACGACCTATTCATAACTCCTTCCTCTACCCATTGAGTTGAAAGACGCACGATCTCATCTTTCAAAAGCTCATATGCGGCACTCAATCTACGCACCATCCTCCTCCTCCTCCTCCTCGTCATCTTCCTCATATTCCTCATATTCCTCCTCATATTCCTCCTCCTCCTCCTCACTCTCTTCACCATCCTCCTCACCCTCTTTTCCATCATCTTCCCATTCTTTAGCCTCCGGCCAATCTCTTTTCGTTTCCGAGCCCCACCAATGTAAGCGATGTTTTGCTACAGTAAGGGTTGCGACATCACCATCCCCTGTATCACTGCAATGCCACCGTACCATTCCTTCATCGCGAGTGGTTATCTCACACAGCTCATCACTATGACGATACTCCCGTCCTACCAGTCTCTTGACACAATTGTTCGCATCTTCAAGGTCTACAAAGATGCCTGACACCTCGGAAAAGTCCTGCCCATGGATTGTAGTATCATGTCTGACGATGTAAACGTATTGGATTGGTGATTCTGACGTTTTGGCACGTTTGGACTTGGGTTCATCGGTGGGGGGTTTGTTCATGGAGCTTGAAGCTCTTTTTGAAGAGCAAGTACCGCTGGACATGGGTGATAGAGGTGTATTGGATAGGTGATTTTCATGTGGATGTTGAATCAAGAAGAGGAAATCAAGAAATATATAACGTGACATGATACCAAATGCGGTTAGCGCATATAAGTTTAACGTTTTGAGGTTCTGCGGGGTAATCACGAGTCCCAAAAGCAAAAAGAAATATGAAGCTATATATTAATTTGAGCAAACCTCTCCTCACATTGACTCACAATTTAACACATTTGAAGTAAGATCCCGTAGGTGAACTTATCATCTATTTACAGTTCTTTCCATCTTTCACACTTGACTTTCCATCAATTTCTTTTACTCACCAGCAGTATGACTCTCAACTCATTGCGTCTCGGACCTCGAGCTCTGCAGACCTTCAGCAGAGCTCAATTGCGTTCATTCAGCCATGCCTCAACCCCTCTCACCTCACCTCTCACCCCCCGCCATCTTCTCTCCATTGCAGACCTCACCCCCGCCGAACTTACTACACTCATCCGCTCCGCACACTCGCACAAAGTCGCACTCAAGTCTGGCGCCGTGCCGACCTCTCTTCTCAATTCATTGACTGGCAAAGTGATTGCCATGCCATTCTCCAAACGTAGCACTCGCACGCGTGTCTCTACCGAATCGGCAGTTACCACAATGGGTGGGCATCCTATGTTTCTTGGTTCCGGCGACATCCAACTCGGAGTCAATGAATCATTATACGATACCTCGGTTGTAATTTCGAGCATGACTGCAGGTATTGTAGCTAGAGTAGGGCCTCATTCAGATGTTGCGGGTCTGGCAAAGTGGTCCAGTGTACCAGTCATTAATGCCTTATCTGACGAATACCATCCCTTGCAAACTATTACCGATTACCTCACCATTCACGAATCATTCTCCTTGCAACCTTCTAGGAGCTCATCACAAATAACACCAAGCTTAGGCTTGGAGGGTTTGAAGATTGCTTGGATTGGAGACTCGAATAATGTTCTCTTTGACCTTGCTATTGGAGCAATGAAGTTGGGCGTTAACATTTCGGTTTCGTCGCCAGAGGGTTACAAAATTCCAGAATATATGCGTAAGATCATTCAATCTGCCGGAACTACAACAGATAGACCAGGAAGACTTGAGGAGGTTTCTGCTCCAGAAGAGGCTGTTAAGGATGCGGATGTGTTGGTGACTGATACATGGATATCTATGGGCCAGGAAGAAGAGTCAGCAAAGAGACTGAAGTCTTTTGCAGGATACCAAATTACAGAGGAAATGGCCAAGAGAGGTGGTGCCAAAGAAGGATGGAAATTCATGCATTGTTTACCCAGACATAAAGATGAAGTCAATGATTCAGTATTCTACGGCCCCAGGAGCTTGGTCTTCCCAGAGGCCGAGAACAGATTATACTCTGCTATTTGTAAGCTCTCAAATATCCCCAATGGAATTCGTGTACTAACCAGACCTAGCTGCTTTGGAAGCATTCGTGGTCAAGAAGGGAAATATTGCATGAAGGCACTTGAGTCAGCATAGATACCAAGGCGCTATCCGCATTATAAAAACAATCGTAATCTTAGGAACCACGAAGTCACATTATATACCATGGTTCATATTTGAAAGTAATGTTGTCTCATTTGGACATTCTCACAACCATGCTATCCTTACATATCTCATCTGTCAAAAAATGTCCACAACTAATCCAAACCCATCATCTAGTTCCCCCTCCAACTTAGTTAGTACTATGCCCCCAAGCATCCACATTCTTCCCGTCCAAACCAAAGAAATGACTGCAAAGGAAATAAATCAGACGCACCTAGGGCGGACGGGCCCTAAATGGAACTCGTCACTCGAACAAAACCCTTCACTTGCACCACATGATGTTTGTGGCATATCTGTTCCTCTGCTCTCTGAGTACTATTACTCTTGCGTTTTTCGGGCGGATTTTTTATACACGGATGAGAAGAAATATAAGAAATACAACAACATATGAACAACCGAGAGTGATCTTTGACATACGTACTCACGTAAGAAAACATATCATCAGTATACTCTAAGCCTTTCCTCTGTGCGAGGTATTCTGAGCTGTGGCTCAGCGGTGGTTGTTTGAAATTGGTGGTTTAGTAGACCATCAAGGGTAGTAGAGTGGGTGTATACTCGAACGTCGGATGCTCAGTCTTCGGGGATTTCTGGGCGTAGTGGAGTTGCATGATCGTCGAATTTGTTTGAAATTGATGGCTTAGGAGATTGGTAAAGGTTGTGTACACTTACGAACCAAATGGTGAGGGATAGTTCTGGTACAATTTTGGGGGGTTTATGTTGCTCTGGGTGATCATGGGTGTTTGGACCCGCGTTGTATGTCGGTCTAGAATATTATGTGGGTATCCGATATAAGTCGATAATGGAGAGCGCGTCGATGATCTTGTATTTTTGGGCCGCTCTCGAAGGCTTTGAAATTGGCAGTTGGCCATTCTTTTCAACTTTGAGGGTCTCTTATGTTTAATGCGACAAGGAGTGTGACTGTTTTGGCTAAGTAGTAACCTGGGCCAACATAAATATCTGGGTCAACGTGTCAGCAGTGTCGAAAAAGGGCAGAAAGTGATAGGGAACATACCTTTGAACAGAATTCGAATTCTATGAATTGAGACGGACAGGCAGAAGGAAAGGTGGGAGACCGAATGGCGGCTGATCTTTGCCGCCTGGTCGATGAAGACCATTCTTGAACCACCGGGAAACCAATTTGGAAAATGAGCAGTTGGGTGATTATGGTTGAGATCAACAGAGTGTGCGTTGAAGGAAGGTATATATTTCGTTATCAGCAGTAAGGGATGATTGCATATCAAGTCAAGGCAAGTTTAACATTGCAGCCAAAAAGTAAGGATTATTCGCCGTTCTCAGAGAGCCTTGAGTTGATGTTGCTTCAAGGTGTATTGGCCTTGGAGGTCCTTGACAGCTGGTTTGTGCTTCATTCTTGGAAGCTATTTATGGGCGGGACCGGTATTGTAAGAGTTATATTGGAAGTAGTAGGTTTGATTCCGCAAGTGTGGTGCTGGGAATGAAGCTGGGTGATTGAGAGTTGGCAACATTGCAGGTCTGGGTTGAAACTGCTCTGATGTGGGTTGGCGTCGGCTGTCAGAATTGCCAGAGTCGCCACCTTCCTGCTCAGCCTCTTCCACCATCTCCGCAGCTGCAGGATTAACAGAACTTTGGTCTTCTTCATTAACATCTTCGTCTTCCTTGTCGAAATCTTAAATTCAGTGCGCGGCACCATCATCATCA
Organism: Monilinia vaccinii-corymbosi; assembly: GCA_017357885.1. NCBI lineage: Eukaryota > Fungi > Ascomycota > Leotiomycetes > Helotiales > Sclerotiniaceae > Monilinia > Monilinia vaccinii-corymbosi. The sequence continues at coordinate 4,453,157 of CP063406.1, read as the reverse complement.
TTGTCGTCGTTGTGGCCAGAAGAAGAAGGGAACTCTTCCTCGAACGTGTCATCCATAGCTTCCTCATCAATTGGACTACGAGGTCGTGCTCTCAGACCGCCGGCCTCTTGTAAGAATCGTTGATACGCCCTTAATTTGGCTGCGCTCAACCCTGGACATTTCATCCCCAAGATCATGGAAACATTGGAATACCCCCCAACTATGATTGGATCTTCGGCCTCTGCAACCACTCTGAGCACTTCCTCCTGGGTAAATACCCACGGTTTGCGACAGTTTGGACATGTAATGATGATGGTCGGGTCTTCTACGTCGCCTTTGCTTCCCCAAATTGATCTCGCCCAGTCCAACATGCATCTCTCATGAAAATTGGCTCCGCATTGACCTTTACACCACGTGCTTTTACCTTCACCTTCATGTAAGTCCCCAATACAGATAGGGCAATCCTCCACAGGTTTACGTTCGCAGTAATCATCGATGACTATGGTATCGAGCATGTTCTCGACCTCAGAGGACAGGAATGCGTCCTGGTGGCGAAGTGGGGCGTCTGCCATCAAGACCTTGACAAGAACCTAGAATCAAAACCGTGAGTCATCGCTGATCATCAACTCCAAGGGGGATAAATATGAAACCTACAAAAACAATGTGTTTACAGAGATTGCTACGACTTCCCTCGACACAATCGCAACTGGGGTTCTTTCTGATGATCACATCGTAGACATTACCGGTAGTTCCAATCACATAAAACGATTCTTCCCTATCATCACGAACCAAGCGATTTTGTAAAAGGAGGTACATTTTCTGAGACTCAAGATCATGCAGCAACATGTTGAAGTGGGGAGTAGGCTCTGGAAGAAATGGTCGAGATCGTTGCTCGCCTGTTGGAGCAGAAGCCCCTTCATCTTCCTCGGATGGGTCGGGCACCTGGGGTGAAGTCGGCCGATTAGAATCCGGCGAGCTGCCCCTGGAGCTTGGCGATCTGGGTGGAAGCGAGTCATCATGTTGGTGGAACAGACGATGGTTTCTATCCAATTCTGCATCTGATGTTCCGTCTCTTTCGTCCAAGGCGAGGTCAACAATGACTGGACCTTCAATGCCTGGCTCGTCATTTTCGGCAGCGAAAGACTCACTTGGAGCTAGTATTGACTCAGCCTCCGAGTTATCGTTCTCGACGACTTCTGCCAAACTCTCACTCTCACTCTCACTCTCACTCTCACTCTCAAACTTGCGCGGAGTATGAATCTGAGATCGTGATCTATCTCTCATTTCATGGTTAGGAAACCTATGAGGAGGAGCACTAGCAGCTCTGACACAGGAGCGCGGTGCGGTATTTCGTGCAGGGGCTCGAAGCTCACCTCTGCGTCTGATCTTCGAAGAGCGTTCGCTTTCACTCGCCTCATCGCTGGCATCAAAGTCTTCTTCGTGCACGCGCTTTCGCGAGGTAGGCATGGACGATGAAGGAGTGGCACTGGGCCGAGTTCCATGGTCGACTTCAGCAAGCGATACAACTGGAGCTGGCGGAGCTGAAGCGTCCATATTGGCAGAAGCGTTTGAAATACGCTCTTGCTCTTCGCGGTACATGGTTCGGTGAACAGGAAATGAAAATGGGCGACCGCGAATAGCCGTCATTGGACGACGAACAGCCGAGCTATAGTGGTCAGTTCTGAATCGTTGACTTTGTCGTTCTTCGCCGAGAGAATCATCTGAATCAGTATCATGAGGGCGATTCCTGGACTCTGGAAGAGGAGCCAGGTGTGTCTCCATGGCTGCTGAGTTAGGCGAAGAAGAAGAAGTGTTATTCTGCGCCGTATTGAGAGAAGTGTTGGCAACCGGGCAGGAAGGCAACAAAGTTTGAGAGAGTTTTTGACTCATATTGAATGATGATTGAGATGTTATCAAGAGGCAGCTGTTATCAAGGATGCTTGTTAAACAGGATTGATGTTATTGAGATTCTTGAAAGTGTTGTGTACACAGGAAGAGGGAACAACTACTCAATGGGAAAGATTGTGGGAGACCTGGTATGTAAGTATTTAATCTCGTGTATAAAATAGCGCTAGAAATTCACCTTTTCCTTGTACGGCTAATGAAAATGGTTGGATCGAACTTAGAAGAAGCTCTTTTACAGAGCGAATAGATGGTTCAAATGAGCCAGACAACACTTATTCATACCATAACTACCCCCCTTTCGAGCATTACTACTGGTAGAACTCTCCCCAAGCCTCAATAAGTCTAGAATATGGTGGGGTAGCTCGAGACTAGACTTTAAAATAGCGTCGATTTCTCTTTGGACCGTAATTACTGACTATCGGTCTGTATACAAATACCATTAGTGGGTAAACAAATACCATTAGTCTGTAAACAAATATGATTAGTTTGCAAACAAATATCATCAGTCTGTATACAAATACCACTCACTATCTAAGTATCGCTATTCCCAAATGGGATGGCTCAATCCCCATTTTGGGCCTGAATGGGAGGTGTATGTGATGTCTCCTGCTTGGGATGAAATGTCGTGACTTGTAACTTGTACCTTCAGCGCGTATTTTGATTCTTCTCGGTAATCATGAAGGGGTTAAGATCTATTCACTATACCCAAAACACTACTATACTTGAGGTTTCTACACGAATTCATGTACTTAACCCTCGTTGAAGTTCTTCTTCTTCTAGAACCCCCCCCTCCCCCCAAAGCCCTCCGAATCATCATATAAAGTTGCAAACACCTGAGGCTCGAGCAGATTATCACTAGAGTACAAATTGTCACGGAAGTTGCGATTAAGCACATCCCATTATGCTAAACAAGGTTGTGATCTGGATAGAAACTAGTTAGAGAGTAGGGTCATAATGCCTTACGCTAAATACGTCAAAAGTGCGACCAGGCCAATATAGATAGTTGACCATGTTTTATCCTTCCTGTTGACCTTTTCGATTCCGTTGATTTTGCTGGTTGTGCGTTATTGAAGATATTGACAAGTAATAAAATTGGGTCCAGGTAAATGAAGACTTATTCTCCTTTTCGAAGCGAGCCTCTCTTTCATTGTCACTTCCACATCCATCTACATCCGAAGTTCTCCCGAACACGCCCTCCAACCTCTCTCTATCAATATGCAACGTCTAAATATCAAAACCCCACTACTGCACCTCTCCCTCTTCTTCCGCACACTTCACATAACATCCCCAATAAATATCTCTCAATGTCCTTGTTGCGTTTGAGATTTGTACCTGGAAATTCTTATTCCAAGCAACTCACTTCTCGTTCTACTCACTCTTTGTTAGCTTCGTACTCAGCAGTAAATACTAGAAGAATGTCTTCAGCAGCAGCAGCGGCACCGGCGACAGAGAAACTTGAGTGGTTGGTTGTACTGCCTGATAATGAGGGTGCGCTGGAGAGGAGAGTTAGCGTTAGACCGTGAGTTTATCTAATACTTTGTTCTTGGGGCGTGCTGTGGTGGGATTGGATGAAAGGGGACTAAGGATTTTATAGCAAGCATTTTGAAGATCTTAAGACTGGTGTTGAGTCCGGATTCTGGAAGATGGCTGGTAAGCTCTCCAATTTCTTCGTGCACCTGCACAGCTGCTCTGTATACTCACTCTCCTTCCCACTCTGAGCCGGAGTCAAAAGAAAGACTGAATAATATTGACCTACCCCAACAGGTGCTTTCCTCTCTGAACCTCCCACTGGCGATTCCCCCTTGAAGTTCCAAGGAAGTTGTATGATCGCACTTGCCAGCAGCAAGGAAGAGGTTATTGAGGTATTGAAGAAGGATATTTATGCCGATAATGATGTTTGGGATTTTAGCAAGGTATGTTATATGTTATCACTGCCGCAGATCCTTGAGGTCACGTGCATTCGAGCTACATGCTTGATGGTTGATCGTTGATGTGTTTGCAGATACAAATTTACCCTTTCAAGTGTGCATTTAGAAAGGAAGTCTAAGAAATCGAGGTCATTTGGTGCAGGCAGGCAAACAAGTTCCGGATATGATTTACAATGATGTATCATCATTAAATTTCTTTCGACGATTTTGACACAATCAGTCAGTACACGCGAATGAATGTACCAATCCATTCACAAAATGATATCATTCTCCCCGCGATGTTTCCATCTACTTCCACTGCTTTTACGATGATAAAAACCCAGCAACGTTGCACGCAAACACTGCCTTATGCCACGTATCGGGTAGGCCATTCTAACTATTGGTAGGCGAAGGAGCCCAGAATGCCAATCGTGTGAATCACTCAGCAGAAAAAGCTGCAACAACATTGAGCTTCAGACCCGTTCTTCTCAATTATGTATCAGAAATGGCCTTCTAACACTTGGCAGGTGAAGTCGCCAACTTTCACCACACCCCACTCACAAGAAATTCTACACACTTGCTGCAGAGAGCCATCAGAATCTCGAGACCGATAATTGCCTACCTTTCAAGTTCTCCGGAAGCCAGGAATCGAGCGTGAATGATGATTTGGGACACTCTCAAGATGTACACACATCATGTTGCTGACGCCTTAATCACCTATAGAGATACCGTATCATTCAAGATATTGGCAGGTTTCAACATAAGGATCTTATGAATGGTTCTGTGGCATTAGCACATCTATGCGGCGGGTACCAGTGACTGTACCACCCCTACACATTACATAGACTCCGAGGACCATGACCTGGGACAACAGGAGAAAGACATGCAAGAGGGCGAAAGGTTGGCAAGAATGTATCTCACAATGTGTAGAGAGAGTTTGGCGTCAGATATAGTTCACACCAGAAGTGATCATCTCCCTTCTCTCCCTTGGTTGCTGTGCCAAACGAAGACAGGCATTGTTCTATGTGTTGAAAAGGACTCAAAATTTGTACTTTACAATGCGACTTGGCATTCTATGGAAAAACATGGCGGGGGCAACGTTGACCACAATACCAGGAAAATTGTACTCGGCTTGAAAGGGATGACATTGCCGAGTTATAAGGTGACTGCCGCATTCAAAATATAGGAATGATTGAAATATCATAAGAGTGCAGACATTGATGAGCGGCGTTCACCTTAATAATTAGTTGATGACAATGATCATGGTTGAATTACAACCAGCTTTAGACATAAATTTGGGCAGAGGAACGGGACTAGGGATTTAAATGTTCGATAAATCAGAGAGCATTGGTGGTTGAAATAAGAGCCAGTGGTTTGACGGTAGTAATAAGTAGCGAGAGGTCATCCACAAGGAGCGTAAGATTAAAACATAAACCTCATATCTATGAGACTTGGTCATGTAGTGCATTAGAGTACACAGCGAGAGAGTTTTGCTCGAAGTCCTTAAGAGGTGTAGCCCGGTTTGTTTTCCCTATCTAAATAACCTGGAAGGGTTTGCATGAGGATTGTTCGGGATAGACCATCGAGTACGAAGCTCGGCGCAAGAAATCATCTTATCCCACCTTCATCATACATAATCACATGGTGTTCATGCACTCGGTGTAGATGGAACAAGGTGTTATCTTTCGAAAAAACTCATGAATGCTTGCCTATTTATGGAAGCTACCCTACCAACCCAATATTGCACCGAGGGAAGATGTACCGTGGCCATGCATCTGAAAGTACCGAGAAAAAAGGGAAGAAAGAAACTTAGTCGAAGAGACCGAAGCCCATATCCTCGTCTGACTCCTCCTTGGCTGTAAAAATAGTTAGCGTATGAATTTGCTGAAATGCGCAAGGTTTCAAGGGTTATCGTACCCTCTTCTTTCTCCTCCTTCTTCTCCTCAGCTGGAGCAGCGGCGTCACCACCGGCAGCGGCACCAGCAGCAGCTGGAGCGGCTCCACCACCAGATCCGACGTTCAACAAAAGGTCCTTAACATCCTTTCCTTCGAGAGCCTATAAATTCCAACAATCAGCACTGTCCATAATTTCTTGTTCCTGTTCCCAGATGTGTGTATGTTTGAATCGCATACCTTGGCGAACAATGTAGTCCAGATTGGCTCAACATCGTCAATACCGGCAGCCTTGATGAGAGTTTGCAACTTGTCGGGCTATTATTATCGAGTCAGCAAATCATGCACCCAATCGAGGAATGTCGCAGCTCATTCTCGAGAGTGTAGGAATCGTACAGTGATATCGACACCGTCATCGGCGAGGATCAACGCAGCGTAGGAGGTTGCGAGTTCGGCGTTAGACATTTTGAATATCTAGAATGGAATTGATTAGCAAGATGCGCAGTAGAAGAGAGAGAGAGAGAGAATGCGACATACCGACGACAGGTGATTGTATTGTCGGTAGGTTGATGTTCTTGAATTCGTCTCGTTCGAAGAAATCAAAAGTTCATGGTGAGGTAGTAAAGGGTTTTGGGAATATTGAAAGTGTGCGTGACTAATGGATCCTCGGCGCTTCATTGGACAGCAAGCGACAGCTACGGAGAGCCACCTTAACCAATAGAAAGGTAGAACTGATTAGGTAATCAAACTGTCAATAACTAAGTACTCCGTACTTGTGCGAGTTACAACCACAATGCGACTCATGCCTCCTCAATTGCAAGTATATAAACCTATTTCTATTTCTCTTGTCTATCAGTCATGATCATGTCTCAATATCAATTTACACTTCATCTCTCTCTCTCTCTCCCTCCCTCCCTCTTGCCCTCTGCCACTCCCTCTCCCTCTCCCTCTCCTGCTCCTGGGAATCGGAACCAACAAGATGGTTCACCGTAGTGAAGAAGTTCGTTTAACCTTATGCAAGGCTGATGCTGATATCGATATCTCTTTGTGGGACCGCCGTCCAAGACGTCCAATAAGGGAAGTATGACATAGTCAGTGGCACTTTACTAAGAAACAACTTTATTGGGATCATCACTCTCTATCGATTTCTCAGTTACCCATATAACAGTGCGCGAATAACAATAGGCTCAAGTTTCTTCTATTTATTGTGTCAATACGATTCGAACCGCTCCAAGAAATAAAAACGAACGATTAAGTCCTCTAAACTTACCAAGAAATCGAAGCAGCGCTGAATATGACTGATACGCCATCCCACCCGCTACCCCTCGATCCTCGCGAGCAGCCTATATTGGATTCCCTGACCTTATTACGGGACGAGTTAACGCTTCTAAAGCAAGATAGAACAACATATATCAAAGGTGCAGATGTGCTCGCCCTATATGATAAAGTGGTTGATCAAGTAACGCTGCTCACTGAGATAAGATCCGATAAGCCCGATGAGCACAACCGAGGTCAGTTATGAGAGGGCAGAAGGTTGATGTATCTTGTAGTTGCTGACCGAGAACTTACAGTGGATCGCATGTTGGATGGCTGTTTCCAGCTACTTTCACTGTTCTTTATGACCATTGGGAAAATCAACGAAGCACCCGCAGCTTATTCCCTCACATCCACCATCAAGCGCCTGCTCGACCATCTCACCGAAGTTGATCTATATTGCGAGAAAGACCTGGCACATGTTTCGCAGACTCTTGAGAGACTCGGGGGTATTGTGAAGAATGCAAACCCATCCTATTCCCCCAGGCTCCTCACTCTTCTTGGCAAAAGAATCGAAATCTGCCAGCGGTCCTTGAAGAACTTGAGCAAACGACTTGAACGAATCAGCGGAGAATTAGCACCCGTTTATGAAAAAATTATATCAATAATGAGATCGATATCGTTGGCAAATACTAGGAGCAAGGTGAGTGAATTGTCGTGGGCGGATCCCATCTCGGCTTCATTAGCAGGCATATATAATGGCTATACTGATTACCATCTGGTAAACAGTTCTCGATAACAGAAGTGACGAGGCTTCAAACCCAACTAAAAGAAATTGATGCCCAAAGAGTGGATGGAAAGTTTGTAACCGCTTCTAGGGAAACACCTGCAGGCAATGATGAGGTGTGTGAACAATTGGAGGGATGTTTGAAGTGGGCGGAGGTTGTTCTAGAAAGGTTGGTGTATACATGTCCATCCATCCAAATCACCCACTAATGATCAACCAGAAAGGGTAAATTTCCAGAAGCTTTCCAGGGAACTTACTCAACTCTTCTCGAGATTCGAAATAAGCTCGAAAAGCTATCTTTGACTCAAGCCTGGTCATTGCGGGAAACCGATTTATACGACTTTCAGCGGCAACTGGATAAAATCGACGAAAGCCGGGTCGGTGGAAATTTTGTCGATGCGGAGGGGAATTTTGCCGAGTTATATGTTCAGCGGGTATGTGACGTTCATAAACTTTACTTTCATACACAAACTAACAATCAGTAGACTCTACTCTACCTAATCAGGCGTAGTTATGCATACATTTATTTTCTCATGGTGTCCTCCGAACCGGTTTCTGAGGCACTGCTCCCGATCTATAACCAGCTCCAGACTCTGAGACGATGTCTCATTGAAGTTAAGAACTCCGGTGGTCTTAGTTCTCCAAGAGAATTGTATCCTTACAGCATGAAGGTATGACTTCCCTCGTGTCCTCGCGCGCATCAAGTATGCTAACATCTTAACTCAGTTGAGCTCAATCGACAACATGCGTGTAGATGGTAAATTCATGGTTGGGTCAGATATCCCCGAAGGCCAGGGAAGCGTCAACGATCTCCTCGCCGAATGCTTTGAGCTTAGTCATGATCTGCGTATAGCCGCAGAGACTGAAAGTGACGCCTAGCGAAATACTGCTATGAAATATACCTGGCTTATCTATTTTCGGGAGTTCGCCGTGGTTTTGACAATGCCCGAAGGCGTTTTCGCCTATGGTCTTGGGGCAAACCTTACCACTTGGTAGGCATGGTGAGAGATTTGTATAATATTTGGATCAGGTACGAGGTATAGGCACAAGGTCTGAGGAAAGTATGGGGAGACATTAGTCCATGGAAAGTTACTGTTGTCCAGAACAACAAGGCGTTGAATGGAGCAATTTTGATTTTGTGTCAGGATTTCAGCCAACACAAACATGGTGAACTTTTGTTGCAATGGTAAATATCAAACAAGGCCGATAACTGACTCTTTGGTCGACTCGGGTCCCCTAGCTATACCTATCTATAGCAGGTTTACACCTCACCTTCTTCCATCACGAGCCATCGTAACTTTAGTGGGATCTCGGGCCATAAACTCTCGTGCTTTCCCTTGTGCTCCCTAGAACTCGGCCTTAATTCTTCCGAGGAGAAAGCTTTGACCTTCGTGGCCTTGGGAGAATAGATTTCCGAGACCCCGTGGGTGCGCAGTGAATCTTCTGCTTTTTCTCCAAACAAGTTTACTTGAAATTGCTTGGAGGGCGTGAGTGTGCAAGGCAGATGGTTGCAGTCAGTCTTCAGAAGCCCCAGTACGAGTCTCTGTGATTTAGTCACCCCTGCTTCTCTGATAATAATTCTCATGCCTCGCACGGGATTTCCATGGTCTCACGACAGGACATGCAACTCATAACCCTCGCATTCCCCCGACTCTTCCACTTAACCCATTCTATCCATGAATCTGCATACTCTCTCCATGATTTCCAGTCTTCCAGGAGCTCAACGTCGTCATCTAGCCTTCATAACACTAACATCCTCAATCGCTCCATCGCCACTACTCTTTCCCCCGACTTTTCCTCCATTCTCCCCAACCATCTTCTCGATAATCTTAGCCTTCGCCACCGCCCTCTGGAACCTATCATCGAAATCCCCAACTGCCTCTTCCGAATTCTCCGTAGAGAGACTATCGGCTTCAGCTAACGCATAAAATGCATTTACATGTTTTGCCAATCTTTCGTTTTTTGAAAGTTCGGGTAACTTGGAATCATGTGATGACTCTCCGGATCCTTCTTTTTCCTGACTTTCTCGCTTTACTTCTGAGTTTGAGACGGTGGGGATTTTGGGCTTTTGGAGTGAAGGAATCCGATTGGCCCATACAATCGATTTTCCGTGCAAACGACCCATTTCGACATATTTTTCAAAGCCTTTTTCGAGCCCGAAAGTCCGTCCTTCAATGCGGCCAGAAGCTATGCCGTCCGAGAGACCTTGGTTGTAGCCGGTGGAATAAAACTCTTCCTCGAGGTTGAGAATGTCTTCAAAGGGGTCGATGGTGGTCATTATTGGGTGATGGTAATCTGACGTGATCTGGTGTGCCTTTGAAAGAGGTGGATGTGTGAATATGGATGGTATTTCAACTGAAACTTCTCCCTTCCATTATGCATGTATCTCCCCGAGGATCTTGAGCATTGAAGAGTTTATATATAAGTTTATTTTGGAGGGGTTCCTTGCTTATGTAATGAAAGCCCCTCCAAGGTCTGACTCAGCCGAGTAACTTCAAAACCACCTACCGGGGCAGCGGCGTTCTTTCTTGATCTTTTCTTCCAACACAACAACCAAAACCCCAAAATGGCGACTCCAAGTATCATCTTACCTGAGAAGGGCAAGAACAATATCTTGATTACTAGTGCTTTACCATACGTGAATAACGTTCCTCACCTTGGAAATATTGTTGGTAGCGTGCTCAGCGCCGATGCATTTTCACGTTATAGCAAGCTGAGAGATCGTCCAACCCTTTATATTTGCGGCACTGATGAATATGGCACTGCCACGGAAGTCAAGGCTTTAGAGACAAAGCAAACTCCCAAGGAACTATGTGATGAGTTCCACAAAAAACATAAGGATGTTTACGACTGGTTTGAGATTGGGTTCGATTACTTCGGAAGAACGACGACGGATCAACAGACAGTCATCGCACAAGATATTTTCATGAAATTGTACAAGAATGGGTATTTGGAGGAGCGCACAACTACACAACCTTACTGCGAATCGCACAAATCTTTCCTTGCGGATCGTTTTGTGGAAGGCACTTGTCCAAAGTGTCAATATGACGATGCTCGAGGTGATCAATGCGATAAATGCGGTAGTCTTCTCGATGCTTTGGAGCTTATCAACCCTCATTGCAAGGTCGACGGTGCTACTCCAGTTCCTCGTGAGACCAAGCATATCTTTTTACTTCTCGATAAATGCCAACCTGCGATTGAAGAGTGGTTTAACAAATCAAGTGAAGAAGGAGGATGGCCAAAGAATGGTATCAGTATCACAAACTCGTGGTTGAAGCAGGGATTGATGGGAAGAAGTATCACTCGAGATTTGAAGTGGGGAACACCTATTCCTTTGCCAGGTTATGAGGATAAGGTGCTTTACGTTTGGTTTGATGCTTGTATTGGTTACCCATCAATTACGGCAAACTATACAAAGGATTGGGAGCTCTGGTGGCGCGACCCTGAGAACGTCAAGCTCTACCAGTTCATGGGCAAGGATAATGTTCCTTTCCATACCGTTATTTTCCCTGGATCTCAATTGGGAACTGGAGATAAGTGGACTAAGCTCAACCATCTCTCCACAACAGAATACCTCAACTACGAGAACGGCAAATTCTCCAAGTCGAGAGGTGTCGGGGTTTTCGGTGATACTGCGAAGGATACTGGTGTCCCACCATCTGTATGGAGATACTACTTATTGTCGAATCGACCTGAAACAGCAGACTCGCAATTCGAGTGGGCAAATTTCATTCAGTTGAACAACTCCGTTCTACTCAACAACTTGGGTAACTTTGTTAACCGAGTCATTAAATTCGTCAATGCAAAGATGGACGGAGTTCTCCCAGAGTTCTCTCCAGAATACAAAGATGAGTCGTTTGATTTCCCTGCTTTCATCGGGGAGATCAACGGACAATTGAAAGACTACAATAATGATATGGAAGCTGTCAAGATCCGCGCCGGTCTAGACCAAGTTATGAAGATCTCAACCAGCGGAAATAACCTTCTGCAATACCGTCTAGACAACGCTAACCTTGCCGAACACCCCGAAAGAACCCACACAGTCATCGGACTCGCACTCAATCTCGCCTACCTTATCGCTTCCATCACATCCCCCTTCATGCCCTCCACCTCGGAATCCATCGTTGCCCAACTCTCTGCCCCTCTCATCTCCATTCCCGATAAATGGAACCCAGCTGTTCTCAAGAGCGGCCACAAGATCGGAAAACCAGCATACCTCTTCACACGGATCGACGAGAAGAAAGCCGAAGAGTGGAGAAAACAATATGGAGGAACTCAAGCTTCGCGACTGGCGGAGGAAGAAGCTCAGGCAAAGAAGAAGGCTGACAAGGCAAGAGATAAGGAGAGAAAGAAGGCGAAGAAAGAGGCAGAGAGAGCAGCTAAGAATGCTGGAGATACCGAGAAGAAGGATGTCCAGGAACCCGCTGCTGCTATCGAGACGGAAATTCCTTTGAGAGGAAAGGTTGCGGAAGAGCAAGCTCCACCTCCTGCTGCTGCACCGTAAAGTACTGGACGATTATGAAAGGAAATGATTATATGATTGGTGTTGTAGTGAATTTAGTGGGAGTAGTATGGTTGGGGCGCGGGACAGAGTAGAAAATATGGAACCACACAGAGCAAGATCTTGAAGCTTTTCGGATTCGATGGCGAGACTTACACATCTGTTTTTGGCTTGCGAGACAGAAAAGAGATTAAATTGGTTCACAACAACCCACAAGAGATATTAAATACAAAAGATATTATAGATGTATCTAGCATTTGGATGACGGTGAAAGGTAAGCTTGAGCTCAGCCTGGCCTTTCACCGTAAGCGGAGGTAAAGTGTTTTTGGTTAGATGGCTGAATTCATTATCATACAAGTCCCATCAGTATGCCGGCATCATCCACTAACTAGAGGAGAAAACCCCACTTCCCTTCATCAAAGCCCCAAGTTGACAAGACCGGAAATCCGTTTCGTTCATTCATGCATCCATTCATTCATTATTACATGCAAAGGACTCCTAAACCTAGCTCCAATTTCTTAAAAAACGCAAGCATTTCCCATCCCCTTCGAGAAGAGTTGAGTAAGAAAATCATGGCATTTATTTCCCACCAAACCAACTCGAGATGCCACTCTTAGCTTTGGCGGCTTCAGCCTCGACTTTTCGGTCGACCTCGTCGATCTTCTTTAGGGTCGCTTGAGTAGCTTCTTTGCGGTATTGGTCGGCGTCCTTTTTGTATTGGTCAAATTTATCTTCAGCGCGGGCGAGCTCGGCGCGGGCTTTGTCGGCCTGTTGGAGGGAATGAGTTAGTTTGGAGCTTGAGCGGGGTCGCAAGAGGGGAAGTAAACGGAAAGGGAGGTGATAGAAGATGGAATATGAGAGTAGAGAGAGATGGTGGAGGAAAGATATACAGCAGAATCAAGCTTAGCGCCAGCTTCCGAACCCCATTTCTCGGCTTCTTTCTGAGCTTGCGTTCCCCGACCAGGTAATTCCGACTTTACGTTTGCAGAGGCACGGGAGAGATCACCTATTGGGGTTCGAGTTAGTTTTCTTGCTCTATGCTGGGTCACATTGTCAGGTGAGATGATTAGGTTTGCGTGATTTGGAATCACCAGGGTCGGTGGCAAGATTGATGGCAGGAGAACATACTTTCAAATTGCTTCTCAGCAACCTTAGGGCTACCACCCGCAGAGTACAAATAGTAGCCCACACCACCAGCGGCAGCAAGGCCAATGAAGAGAGGAGCGCGAGAACTGCGTTGAGCCATTGCGTTTGTTATGATTTGAAGTGGATGTCGAGGATGGGAATCTTGAAATCTTTCGTGAGAGAAGATGATTTGATTATATTGTTCAAAGGAAGCAAAGAACAAGAAGAATGAGGAGATATTGGCAAAGAGCAGGTAGCACGGGGTTTTGTAGGGTGGTGGATGATTGGGTGGATTCTTGTTGATGAATTATTGAATTGTATCATTGTTAGCTTGGTTGGAGGAGGGGAGATCTTACGTCATCGGATGAGATCCTGGTAGGTATTAAAAGCGGCGGCCGGAGATCAAACAGGGGAAGGTTCACTCCATCCACCCCCCAATTAGGTAAGGTGAAAGGTTGGATTGTCGAATTTTCACTTTAAACCCAAATGGGTAGTAAAATTAGCTAGTTACCCAGATAGGTAGGTGGCCTTCAATAAAATATATCTCTTGAAACAGACGTGCAACAAATCTCTTACCCCCATCACCATCATTATGCGTAGATAGATAACTTGCCTTGACTACCATCCCATCCCATCTAGGTTCTTATCCACATCACTACAAGCACAGTATCATCAACCAACCCCAAGCCCGCCTTCAATTGCGAGGAGGTGAAGAAGGCAGGCAGTGAGTGCAGTGCAAGTGCAGTCTCAATGGCAATGCAGTCCCGGTGAAAACGAGAGCATGTCTTTACTTCGATCCAAGTATAAAAGACCAGAAGCACTAACCGATGCCGATTACGATCACGAAATCCAATTGGTGGACCGAACAGATCCAGGTGTGAGCCAGGTTCGCAGTCGGAGTCGTTCAAGAAGCACGCAGGCTCGGGTTGATGGTTTGCCGGCGATAGTCATAACAGATTCGTCATCGAGGGATCAAACCGATGGGCCATTGAGGAGGAAGCTGTCACTGAGGGCAGAATTGACGAAGAGGAAGTGGAAAAAGTATAGGGATGCGCATGTTGCTGCCGATGAGATTGAGGAGAGTCCCGTTCAAGGTCCTTCGGTGATGTATGTGTCTATTTTGCATCACATTGGTATGCAAAATACTAATTTTATATCTGCAGAACCCTGCCTCCAACAAATGAACATTCTCTTGATGGCGAAGACAACCGAGGTCGACGTCCTAGAAGAACAAAAGCCCAACAGGAAAGGGATAATCTACCGTTCGAGATTGACATTCTTTATCAGAATGAACGGGGGTTGATTTTATGTGGATTGCGTATGTTTTCTGGTCAAGCGTTAGGGAATTTGGATCCGGCGCCTTGGACCAATATTGCGAACAAAACAAGTGCTACGAATACGTCGAATGCTCAAGTACCGGATCCAAGTTGGGAATGGGCATGGCCGGAGTGGATTATCAATCATGATGACGGCGTGAGTACATCTAAGACTTGGGGATGTGGAATATTGGGATGGTCTTGGGGAGTCTTGGTCACCGGTGGTCTACAGTTGTGCTATTCGCATCGGGTGCTAACGGTTGATCTGAATCTAGGTCGATGACGAAGGGTGGGAATATTCTTTCGCTTTCTCTAAGAAGTGGTCTTGGCATAATGCCAAATGGTATAGTTCTTTTGTCCGACGAAGAGTATGGATTCGAAAACGAGTCAAGAGGGGTGAGGGATATCATTCTCAACACGCTCATATGCTCAATGACGATTATTTTACAATACATCCAGTAAGTAGCATAACATCCAATATTTTGACTGAGACTAATTGCATTCAGCAGGCACGAGGCAGAAGTCGTGGAGCAACTCTCACAGGCGGCGGCGCTCATGATGGAGACAGTCGAAGTCGACACATTTTAGCCGTCTCTAGCCGAAATTTTGAAACCGAATGGAGAGTCGAGAATATCAGTGACATTGCAACACTGATGAAAGTCCTTCGAATCTGTCGAATCGATAGAGAGAAATTGGAAGCAGTTGACAGTTTTATTAAACATGGAGGTGAAGAGCTGCATTATTTAACGGAAGTGGAACAAATGCGTGACATTATGAATCATTTTATATTTCAAGCGAGTAGACGAGTACTACTTGGAAGGTTGATGAAGGAGTTTGAGGGGGCGAGTGCGGAGAATGGGGTAGGGAAAGGGAATGAGAATGATGAGAAAGGTGGAGGGGATGATAAGAAGAATGATGATAATGATAAACAAAGACAACGAGCAAAAACCTTGGAAGCAGCAGTTAAAGCTGCAGATGAAGAAGTCAAGAGATTGGAATACTGGAGCGATGTTCGACATATGGCGGAGAAAGGAGAGACGATGGGGGCGGTAAGTCATAGAAAGGGATGGGATGGAAAATGGGAGGGCTTGGATGCAAGTGGGCCGAAAAGTGTTAAATTTGATGGAGAGGTCTTACGAGGGGAGGAGGTGAGTAGAGTTGAGGCTTCGAATGAGGGTATTGGTGGGAAAGAGAATAGGGAGGAGAATGGAAATGCCAATGGGAATGTTAACAGAAAGGACAAGGGAAAGGGGCGGGCTCGGAAGTAGTAGAATGAGTGGGATAAATATATATAAAGATGGATGGCCGAGTTAAATAAGCAGAATGGCGGGTCGGTGCTTCTTAGAAGGGCGTTTTTATCTTATCGATACCATGATTGGAATTCGACTTGGGATGCATAGCGTGTTTGGCTTCAAGATGCATGTATTATTGGGTGGCACTGGATATTATTTTGGGGGGGTTTGAAATATATCGGACATCACCATATCCAAGAAGCGGGTGGAGATGTGGGTGAAGAGGGGAGGGAGTATTGATAGAACAGGAAGGATTATGGATACCCATACAGGACAGAATTGAGATTTGAAATGGCGTCAATATCAAAACAAACAATATGATAACCACTTTGAAGTTCTGGGAGATATGATGATGAGCTGAGGAAATCCACATTACCCGAGGAAAGAAATGCATATTACCAACTATGGTTGGTTGTTCATCTAAATACTCGGACGATATATATAACATAAGCTTGAAGTGAAAGCTCACCGGGAAGAAATTTCAAGCGGAAGAGTTCCTGTGGTGTATGTAGACAGAGGGGGGAGGGAGGAAGGGGAATATAGAATGGATGGGACGATGAGGGCTGCATACTTTCTTTTTTTTTGCGCCTGCGTAGGAAATATATACGGGTAAGTTTAGCAGATGTGAAGAAGAAGAGAGGGAAACTCGCAAGATATAAATCGAATTTGCAGATCGCTGTGGTATATATACATATATATGTTGATTAAGCTCTTCTTCCACTCCCCTTTATTTCGCCAAAAACTTCTGAAACGCCTCATGCTCAATTGCAATGTTTCCTACAGCCTTCAACTTCTTCCTCCCCTCCTTCTGTCGATCCAACAACTTCCTCCTTCTCCCAATGTCACTAGCGTGTAACTTCTGCAGCACATCTTTTCTAAACGGCTTGAGGGTTTCTCTTGCCACAATTCTCTTTCCTGCTTGTGCTTGAATGATAACCTCGAACATTTGTCTATCAACATGTTCCTTGAATTTCGTTACCCATTGTCTACCGATTTTTTCTGCTTGACTCGTATGAACTACTCTTGCCACGGCGTCGACTGGCCCTTTGTTAACAAGGAGTTGCAATTTTACGATGCTACTTGTGCGGAATCCGGCATCTTCATAGTCAAGACTTGCGTATCCTTTAGTTGCACCTTTGAGTTTTCCGAAGAAATCATCAACAAGTTGTGAAAGGGGGAGGTCGTATTTGAGAATGACTTGGGTGGCGGTGAAGAAATTAAGGTCGACTTGCTCACCACGGTTGGCTTCGCAAAGTTCGATCACCTTGCCAAGATATTCTTCGGGGAGGGTAATGGTAGCAGAAACATAAGGCTCTTGGAGTTCTTGGACACGCTGATGAGTAGTTTCGTGTTCGGGAAAGAGAGCAGGATTTTGAATGATTGACTCTGTGCCATCGCGCCAGATTACTTTGAAAGGAACGGTGGGCGGGGTGATGATAATGCTTGCACCATGTTCTTGACGGAGACGATCCTCAAATACAGAACAGTGTAGAGTACCCAGGAAGCCCAAACGCCATCCTGCACCCAATGCTTCCGAAGACTCCTTCTGTAAAGTTACACTTCTGTCGTTGAGTACGATTTGATTTATGGAGTCTTCCAAATGGTGGTAATCACTCTGATCGACTGGGAAAGCTGCCACAAAAACCATAGACTTTGGCTCTTCGAACCCAGGATATGCCTCTACTAGATGTTCTGAACCAACAGTGGTGTATGTATCACCACTCAGGGCCTCCTGACTTTTCTTCATACCGGGATTGAAGTAAATATACCCGACTTGTCCAGCTCTCAAAACCGTTTGCGGTGTCTGATCAGGGTACATGATGCCTACTTCACCGACGAAATACTTAATACCGGTTGCAAAACTCACAACTTGGTCCCCAGCTTTGATTGTTCCATCGAAAACCCTAACCAGTAAGATAACACCCTTGTAATTATCGTACCATGAGTCTACCAACAATAATCTTAGTGGTTTCGTATGATCGCCTGCTGGTGCTGGAATTTGTGTGATAACATTCGGAAGTATGGCTGGAACATTCAAGCCTGTCTTCGCGCTGACCAAAACCGCATTCTCGGGTGCCAATTCAAACGTACTCTCCATCTGCTCCAATGCCCTTGGAGCGTCCGCAGTTGGTAGGTCCACCTTGTTAACCACCGGTACCAATGTCAAGCCCTGTGAGAAGGCTAAATAGAAGTTCGCGACTGTCTGCGCCTGTACTCCTTGACTTGCGTCTACTAGTAACAGAGCGCCTCCACAACTAGCATAAGATCTGGATACCTCCGCCCGAAAGTCCACATGTCCTGGCGTATCTACCAAATGCAGTAGATAATCCTCCCCTTCGTGATTCCATAACATGGTACATGTTTGTGCCTTGACCGTAATACCTCGCGCTCGTTCCACTTCCAGCTTGTCCAAGATCTGTTTATCGCCACCAGGTTCAATTGTACCGGTTAACTCGAGTAGTCGATCACTAAGTGTGCTCTTCCCATGATCTACATGTGCGACGATGCAAAAGTTCCGGAATCGTTCAATGGGTATAGCTTGAATGCGACGTTCCAAATCGCTGACGAGTTTCTTGGCGGTAGCATATCGTGTCACCGATGTGGTGAAGGTTCGAAGGAGGGGGAGAGGAAGGAAGTGAGACGCATATTGTTGTCTGATAATGCTGGGAAGCCTAAGGAGACTCAATGGACATCGCTGCATTTGGGGAGTTGGGCTGCATCACCAGCTTGAAGACGCGGGGGGTGAAGTTTGGGGAAATTTAAGTTTAGAGGGGCTTTGCTTGCGACGGAACTTTCCGGCCCGTTGGTCGCTGGGGCAACCAATAATTCTTTTGACTTGTATTGGGGAAAACAGATAGACAGATACTCGAGTACGGAGCAGATCAGATATCGATTGTATATCCTCGTATTCATCCTCAAACTACAATCAGTATGTCGACCACAAAGTCAAAGGAGAAGTCGGACAAACCAGGCAAATCAGGCAAATCAGACAAACCAGACAAGGCAAAAACTCATAAACTATCATTGAAGGGTATGTCGAATTCCAAGAGCTTCAATTGCAGTGTTAATAACCTATCTATAGGCTCTTCGAAACTGGTTGCGGAATTCGTGAGTACTGACTCTGGTTGCAAGCAAGGAAGAATCCTAACATGCCCAGTTTCAATACTCAATAAACACAATTCTGTAAGTCTCAAAGCACTGGCCAATCGTCTCCAGATCACTAACAATACAATTACACAGCTTCCAAAGGGGCGTATACCCTGCCGAAGACTTCTCAGCGTTTGTCTTCATCTACCTGATAGCCTACGATCATTCCTGACTAACTACCTCTCCTGCAGCGTCAAGAAATATGGTCTTACAATGCTTGGTTCGTCTTCTCGACAAGCCATTCTCAATGCTGCCCCTCGCCCTTATTCACTACTAACTCCTCCCTCCCAGTTTCTTCGGATGACCAAGTCAAAGCCTACATCAAGAAGATCATGTCCCAACTAGACAAATGGATGATAAAAGGAAAGATCACCAAACTAATCGTCGTCATCACCTCCAAAGAAACCGGTGAAGATGTCGAACGCTGGCAATTCGATGTCGAAATCTTCAACAAACCCTCTAAGAAATCATCCAAATCCAACTCTACAGCTACCTCGGACGCTTCCGAGAATGCACCTACCGAGAAAGAGGCACCGGCACCCGCACCGGAGAAAACAGAAGCAGAGATTCAGTTGGAGATTCAGTCGATATTCCGGCAAATTACTGCTAGTGTGACGTTTTTGCCTGAATTGGATGGTGCGTGTACATTCAATGTACTGGTATATGCAGATGCGGATAGTGAAGTTCCCATGGAATGGGGAGATAGTGATGCGAGAGAGATTGTAAATGGGGAGAAGGTGCAATTGAGGAGTTTCAGTACGGCTAATCATAAGGTTGGAACTATGGTTAGCTACAGAGTACTAGAATAAGTCAACGGAAAAGGACTGGGGAGGAGTTCGGCTTTTTATGAGCGGAAGGATAGGGCGGGTGTATGGATATGCTATGGATTTTTGTTCTTGGTATTGCGTCGGCATGAAAGGGATCTGTAAAGTTATGGACGATCTGGAGATGATTTATAGGATAGCAAGGACTATCACTCTCCTTTCTTTTCGCTGAAGGGAAAAGAAGTTTCAAACGGGTGTAAAAGAATCGGATTAGGTTACGATACAATGAATGACTAGAACACACTTTTTATTGGTGAAACATTCCTTAGGTGTCTCGTTCTTCTTCCGAAGACAGATTTCGGACTCTTGACTGGGAACGACCGAGCGAGCTTCTTTTCCCGATTTTCCCCAGATTTTCAAATTCATCCTGAAATCCATCGAATCAACAATTTGGCCCCAGAGACTCATGATGATCTCAAAGTGGTTGTCGAGCTCAGCCAGTGTCTTATGATCGCAGAAGACACATACGTCCCACGTGATATTCTGGGGGGGGGAGGGGTTTCCAGCTTTGGCTCTCAGTTTGTCACCGAAACTAGTCCTACGAATCTTTGGTTAGAGTCCGACGAGGTATTGAAGACGGGCCTTCTTAGATTCAGCCTATTCTTCCTGAACCCTCTAGATCGATCGAAATTAGATTCTGAACCGTGATCCAGCGAAGAGATACTCACGAATTCCTTTCACCCCGAGAAATCCGTCCTTCGAGGTTCCCCACGCAGCTACGAGTTTATCGACTCCCTCCTTCGTTCCTGTGGTCAACAATAGCTGAAGATCACTGCTCAGGCGATCGACAGTGGTCAAGGTTTCGTCGATGTCTTCTTTCTTAAATGGCCACAATAAACGAAGGCTGTAGAATTTCCAGCTCTGGAGAAGAAAAGAAGATGAGGGTATGAATGGAGCTCGCTGCGAGAAGACCTAACTGAGGACTGGCATATAAAGAGCTCATTGACATTCAAACCCCTATTATCATTCTCCCATGGATAAGGCCAAGGCACGGAAAACTCCTTCCTTATTCACTTTCACATCTTCCAAAGAAAGAACAAGTATAAAATTTAACAATGCCATTTATCATTCATAATAATACCAAAGCAAGCCATTTGTTGATTAAACAATGACAGAATCCTACAACCAATGTGATGGCTCACTCCAATCGATGCTCCCATTCTAATGAACGTCCCAGCCTCTATTAATGCCCCACCGTCTATTAATGTTTAATCCTCTAGCATGGTCCCAATTCCTTTGGATGTCCAAACTCCTTTCAATGTGTAATCACCTTTACGCCCTGTAATAACAATCCAAAAACCAGCCCCCTGGCCACATCACCACATTGCAAAGCATCGAAGACCTTCCCCAAGGCCTCTCCAGTGGCTGCCTGTCCCATAACGCCCGTTAAAGCAATCGGCATACCCCTTTCTAGTAACAACTTCCTCGCCTTGATCCTCAACTTCTCCTTATCGTCTGCACTCATCTCCGCAGGCCAAGTCTTCAGTTCAGCTTCTGTAGGCAAAACATTTTCTCTCAATTTCAGAAGAGAAGAGGCTATTCCTTCATCGGAAGTATAAGTTGCAATGACAGAGTCTTGCATGAGCTCTTGAATGGAGGATAAGGAATGATTGCCCGGACGGAGAAGGAATGTTTTGGCGGCTGTAAGGAGGGTACGCCGAATGTTCCAGGCTCCGGATAGGGTATAGAGCTCCGTTATGACAGCGAAGAGGAGTTCAACTGCTACTTTTGTTTCTTCCACACTCAGTGCTGCGGCTTCTTTCTTCGGATTATTGGTAATAGGTTGAATTGCTGGAACTTCTGGGACAATTGGAGCCTTAGGAGCTTCTGGGCCTGCTTCAGCTGCCGGAGCTTCGGAAATGGCAACTGAAGCTTCTGGGGCTGCTACCTCAAAAAGTTGTCTATATTCGGATGGTTGTTGCGCGGATAGAGAGGACCTGGTTGTGCTGGTGGATGTTCGTGGTGTTCCGTTGTTATCAGCTGGAACCTGGAACGATGACCTGTTAATAGGGGAGATATAATCATCGGGCATCTCCGTAGGTGGTGGTGGCAAGCGTAATTCCAAGGAATCATTCATCGTTGGCGATGGATGTGGTGTGCCTTTTGCCGAAGGGGGTTGACTAGGTTCCCGACTGTGCGATGAGCTATAGGCTGCGCTCATCTGGCTGCTTACAGAAGATCTTCTGGTTCTAATGCCAGATTCCTCGACTGCTCCTGGAATAGATGCACGACTTAACCTTCTTCCGGGGGATATAGTCTTTCCGGGATGTGTAACAACAGACGCTGCTTTCAGACCATCCTCGCTCAATCTCCCTCTTTTTAATTCAAGGAAAGATACATTCGATGAGTTTGTACTGTCCACTTTTGACAGTGCAGGGGTAGAATGGCGATTATGAGACTGTAAGCTGCTTTGCCTAGACCTTTTTTGCCCAAGTGATCCTATATTGCTCAATACACCGGTGACACCCGCAGCTGCCCCTTTCGGTGCACTTCGCAGGGTATCAAACACGCCCTTTCCCATATTTTCAAGAGATGATGCAGGCCAGCCAAAGCCAGATTTTGCCATTGGTGCTGGCATAGTTCCTTGGTCTTTCTCCAGGAAGCGTTTCATACCCTCACTCTCGGCAAGTGGTTGGTGAATCAGAGCAGCTTTCAAGTAACGCTCTAATTCCCCACGTAATGATGGTTTGGTGTGAGTTTTCCAATTTGGCAGATCTTTATGTTGCTTTATGAAAGCTGTGGCACCTGAAACTTTAGCAATTCGTGCGAGAACTTCATGCAGCGTCTCAAAGTCAGTATATCTTCGGACGATCATCCATCCGGGATGCATAGATGACTCTGGTTCAATTTGAACCATGTAATCAATTGTAGGTTTGCTCTTGATCCTTCCTTTATCGGAAGCAACCGAGTCGTCGTAGATAATGATATTCGCGTTATGTAGGGTCAAAGAAATTGTCTTTCTTCGTTCAGGCAAGGTTTGGTCTGATATTAACGTAGCGGGGGTGGGAGGTACGATTTGATCGAAGCTCGTAAATAGGGAAGTACTTTTTGGTGTTACAGGTGAAATAGGCTGCTTGGAATCTGGAGAGCCGGACATGGCAGGTCTCAAGTCTGTTGTGGGGGTGTGAGGCGGAGTGTCGTTTGTTGACGATACAGGGGTCGACTCCGGTTGTATGTTTTCCTTGGTGTGTTCGTCACCTGGGAATTTATCCTCTTCGTCCTTGATATTTCCAATTTCCACAAGTCTTTTTGCGTCCTCTTCAGCGATTAGCATGCTCAATCTATTCGCTTCAGCCATGGCTTCGTTTGTGGCCTCTTCATCCGATATTCGCCTTTGATGTCCTTGTTCCCTGGGAGGTCTTGTAAGACTAACATTCCCAATATTTCCATCAATATCAGAAAATGGGTCATGGATATTTCTTCGGTCCATGGCTTGATCAATTGCCTGTCCCAATCCAGGTTCTCCGTCTTCGAGGAGGTATACAATCCATCCATTGATGAACTCAGGCTTAGAGCAACTTTTCAGTGTCATCTCTAAGACGACTCCAGCTAATATCTCCCTCAAAAAGATTCTAGCAGGTCCAGACTCATAAACCGACTTCTCGAGAAAGTTTTGTAAAATATCATCCGCTGCCATTTTGAACTTCCTCATCTGTTGCTTCTCGTTCATGATATTTGCTAGATTGCTATTTGGATTCGCAGTCAGATAAGTAGTTATCATCTCTCCGACAGACTTATTCGTTCCTGGGGTCGCAGATGTGGCGCTTGCCAATTCATTGAGAAAGACAATGGTGATGGACGATGAATTCGTAACAAAATCGAGGAATGCATCTGCAGCTCGCTTTCTGGACAAATGCTGCGACATTGATAGGATGAATCTCGTAAGGGTCGATCTGGAGGCCACGACGAAGGTTTCATCGCTTGGGATGATAGGGTTATACCAGTATTTGACATAATCTCGAATGATGGCATCGACCATGTCGTCCAACGCAGCAGCGGTTTTGGGTGGAAATCGCTCGAAAGTGGTTCCCAAGGATAAGAGATCCTCGGACAATTCGTCCTCACTGATTTCACCATCTTCGACGAGACAATCTGGTGCGGCCAAGGTACTCTTGCCAGTCCATGTGGAGCCTATAACGATGCCAATTAAAGCTCCCAGTAGAAGAAGCACTAGTCCATGAAAGATTATATATGTGCTGAATGCCATGGTGAGAGCGATTAAGGCAAGTTGCTCATTCGAAGCAGTTGAAAGAAATCGGAAGGTTCGTGTCATGATGTCGTCTTCATTTGCGCCTTCCTCGACCTTGGACTCATCTGTTGAGTCCATGGTGATCATTCAAACTGTTGTAGCGGGTTGCAGCTGATGTAAGGTTAATTATACTGTATAAGACTCGAAACTGTTAGAATGTGCGAAGTGGAAGTGGAAGTGGAAGTGGAAGTGGTAGTAAGAATCCAAGAATCAGAATCAGAATCACAAGGAGCAACAGGAGGCAGGAACGTACGTGAGAATGTTAAATGTCGTATCGGGAGATCATCATCCCTACCATCCCTAAATTTTACTGCGCCAGTTGTAGATGATTTTTAGTGTGCCAGCCATTCCCCATGTAAGAGCTTCATATATAGATTATAGATCCACTGATGGGTCCCCTGGTTGATCCACATTGATGAATGTGAACAAGTCGAGGATGAACTTAATAAAGAAATCAATTTACGCGCAAACGCGTGCTAACCGACTCACTCTCGTTTATAGACGCGTCAACCAGATTATAATATTAATATTCTTCTACCTCTTCTACCTCTGCATCCCATTTACCCATTCACCCATTCACCCATTCACCCATTCTTCAAAATGCCAAAACGAACTCGCCCCGAACCCACCGAGACCTACGATTCCGACGGTGGCTTCGTATCTGCCGATGACGGTGCTATCCGCAAGGTATGTTGTTCTGCCTTTTCTGGTCTGCCACCCAATCATAATCTCTTTCCCATAGTCCAAGAAATCCAAAACTACCTCCACCAAACCCGCCAAACCCACCACCACCCCTTCATCTACCCCCGCCCCCTCGTGGGACCTCTCCGACGGTCGCACACCCCGCAAACTAGAACTTTCAGACTTTAAAGGTCAGACCCTAATTAACATCCGCGAGTTTTACGAGAAAGATGGGAAGCTTTTGCCAGGAAAGAAGGTTTGCATCCCCCCCCCCTTTCTCTCTATGCCATTTCTATGCTTCGTCACACGTCTTCTATGTGAAGAAGAGACGAGTGAAGGCAATCAAAGCTAATATATCGTGCCACAAAGGGCATCTCCCTAACCATCGACCAATACAAAAACCTCCTTCGATCCATTCCCCAAATAAACGCCAATCTTAAGAAAAAGGGTATTGACGTTGGATCCGAGGAGGAAGAGGAAGAAGAAGATGATGATGAAGAAGTCGAGGAAGAAAAATCCTTGGACGACGACTCGGAGGGGGAAGAAGAGCAAGAGGCCGTAGAAACAGACTCTGACTCAGAAGCCAACAAAAAGTCGAAGAAGAACAAGAAAGCCAAGCCAGCAGCGATGAAAGCCAAGAAGGGTAAGGGCAAAAAGGGCAAAAAAGAAAACATTGAGGCTACAAGTGACGAGGAAGAATGAGGGGGTCGAACTTGATTCCGTGGGGACCTCGGGGCGAGGAGGTCTTCAAGAGAGTGCAGGCTAAAGATATCTCAGTGTGTAGATGATGTAAGCAGATATCGATTACGACGGTGGGATTTTTTGCAATGTTCGTCGCGGATTTGTTTATGAACCTGCTCATCTACTTGACTTATGAGACACGAAAAGAGAGTTCATGAGGTTATATCTTGCTGCTAGCGAGCCGAGGATCTTCAAAGTTGTGGAATTGAATGCTTGAGTTAAAGGCTGTAATTGTTTTGCCAAGGCAATGATTGGGAATGGAAGACATACACATTGCAACAATACCAATCAATCTTATGTACCAGAATCAGTTAACTCATACAATCATGAAGTTCTCGTTTAGCCCCTTTCTTTTGTGCCATCCTGTGTCTCATAACCCCCTAACCATTTCACTACCCAGCATCCCTCATCACCCTTTTTCCGTCCAAAAAGTAACACAAACTTCACGACTGCCACCTCCCACTAACCGAAACACTCGTTGCACAACTAAGCGGAACCGTGAAACTCCTATTGGGATCCGCCTCCCAAGTAACCGTCCCGTCACTCGCTACATTGAGAAATTTATAACTAAATGCCGTCCCAGCCGGTAAACTAACAGTTACACTCCACAATGGATTACTAGCCGTATACTGACTTGCACTCAGGGCAATGGCTGATGCAGGAGCCCAAGATCCTAGTTGGGAAATGGAACCGACGATTTTGATTGTTTGGCCGAATGATGTGGTTACGAGTTCGTTGAAGGTTACTGCGACGGAGGTAGGGGTTGCGCAGTTGGATGTCGTGGAGGTTACGAGGGTGGTGCTTGTAGGGCCAGTGGCGGTGGTTGTAGGAACATTTCCTCCGCCGCCGGGGGTTTGAGATGGAGGCCATGAAATGTCAGTTGCAGGGGCGTATACGCCCAAGGCTGATGAAGCAACGCAAGTACCAGGGACGATAGAAGCGGATGGCTCACCCCATGAGTATGGGACGACGCCTGCGCGGCGAGCAGCTGCTGTTATAAAAGCTGCATAAGACCATGTAAGGTCACGGGCTGAGAGTGGTGCTCCTCCTGCTCTGTTGAATTGTTCGGAGAGGGAACCATCGGATTGTGCGTAAGTTGCGACGATGTTTACATAGCCATCAGCATATGCTCTGATGGCGTTGTATAGAGTAGTGTATGTTGTTGTTGAAGAAGCATAGGTTCCGGCTGTGATGGAAGAGCTGAAATCTCTGAAAAATGCTAGGGAAGTAGCGGTTACGGTTATGGAACCTTGCTTCTTCCAGGTGTACAAAGCATCGTAAAGCTGCTCGGCAGCAGCAAGAGTATTGAGATACCAAGGGTTACCACCGTAGTATGAATCTTCTGAGTAACGTCCAACAGCAACTGCAACTCCTTGAGCAATTCCAGAGTTGATGCTATAAATGGATCTAAAGGAATCGGTAACAACTTTATGGTTTGCCAAAGCACGATCCGAGCAGGGTTGAAATGTGGTGGAATCACAAGCAGCAGTAGGATCAAAAGTCTGGATTGAACTCAAGATACTATTCGCATCTTTTCCCGATCTCCCGTTGTTTGTATTGATATTGGAGATAATGTACCCTGAAGATGAACTCCAGAAGCTTTGGAGGAAGCAAAGAACTTGAGGGGCTCTAGAAGTTGAATTAGCACTTAATTTTGGTGTCTTTCGCGTAATTAATGTTGGACTTACTGAGAATCACAATAGGTACAACTTTGACCGATTTGTGCGGCTAAAGCACTTCCCTCAACAAGCGCTCGATGTTGAGCAGCTATAGTGAAGAAACTTGAGCCTTGAACCTCTTCCCAAAGATCAAAGCCGGTTTGGTTCCCTATGTATCTAGTAAGTAAAGATGCTAGACAAATGGAAATCCATGTGTTGAGAGTAATTCAGATCTCTTGAGATTTTTTGTGGCCATTGAAGTACTTACAGTATTGAGTAACGTATGACAGATCATTTCTGATAATTGGCCAAACAATTTCCTGCACAGTAGAGGTATAACCATTGGCGATCAACCATTTTGAATAGGTAATCATAGCAGTCGCACGCAGGGCAGGTCCATCTCTTTGGGGTCTTCCCCAAGAGCCTATGCAGTTCACATGTCAGTAAAGACCAGGAAAATAACGTTCGACTTTTCTGACCTGTGAATGCGGTTTTATCCGCATTGAACTTGGGTTCACCCAGACCACCGGATGAAAGGCCACCAGAGGGGTTTGATACGGTTTGGAGTCCAGCCTGGGAGCTAATATAGTTTTGAATCTCCTGTTGAAGTGATGCAGAATAACTGGTACTGATGAATGTATCAACAAGAGCCTTGAACACCAATGCAGAATCTCGAGTCCAGGTATAAAAGTCTATTTGAATATTAGAACTTCATATCTTTTAATACAAGCCTCAGGTGAGAGATACTGACAATCTGGGTTCGATGTGGAAGGTGAGGCAATCACAAGCCCAGAAGCTGCTCCAGAAACGCAAGCTCCATCTGAGCCAATATTACACAGGATTTTCTCCAACGCAATTGGGGTTTCAGTGGCAATGAAGGAATCCACCGACCGCTTTAATATTTCAGCGTTGCGTTCTTCAACTGGACTCAAACCCGAGAAAGCCAAGATAGTTTGGAGGGCAAGGCTGCCAACCAATAGGAGAGGAGTAAGCGTATGCATAATAGGTTGAACGGCTTGAAGAACGAGAGTAGTATTGAAGTTGCCGACAGAGTTGATAGAGGTAAGAGTAGAGAGAAGAGAGGAGGCCATTGCTATTTATATTCAGAGAATAGTAGGCTCAGCTACGTCAAGAGTGCAATGCAAGTATGCAGGGTCCGGTTTTGCCGTTGAGCAGCGGCTTGGTGGATTCGAAAGATCCGGGTGATTGTAGGATAATGTGGATGATGGATCTACAAGATACTAGTAGGATAATACTGTAAAGAGGAGATGGAGTCTTCCGGAAGATTGGTGTCTTACTTTTGTGGCCATGTTGCACTGTAGTCGTGTCGTGTACCTGCCAACACTTAGTCTAGCTAGCACTGGCCCTCGTAAGTTGTGACTTGTAAGGCAGGAGGCACCAGGCGGTCACGAGTTCATAAGCATATACGGAGATATATGCAAGATTGCCTTTTTGCTTATGATAAAGTTAATTTTTATGCAGAAAGAAAAGCATAAGTACTGTGAGCAGCCGGAAGCCTTCTCCGTTCATGGGTACGAGTGCAGATGCCGATGGATGTGTTAGTGCGATGCATATCCATCCTTTATTAGAGTAGAGGCATGAAGCGATGCAATAAACTACAGCCGCACGCGTAAAAGGGTATAGCTAGGTTTCAGCAGCAGCCAAGTAGTTCTTACCATGTCCTTCTCTTCCATCTGATAAGAGACAGCTCGTTTTCTCCCAAGCATTGGCGTCGGAGTCTTCCATAAACTAAGTGCGGGGTCCCCATTAATCGGGCCGTTCCATGCGACCTATGAGTACGAGATTGTTTGTCCATCAAGTGCCTCCATGTATTTCTGCATGCAATTCAGGCCCAGCTTCCCATTCCAGCATAGCACAAGATCAACCCAGCCGTGAAGGCATCATGCGCCCAAAGCAAGAGATGATACTTGGGGGCGAGAAGCCGTTAAGGGATGTAATTCCGATGTTTGCAGTGTGAATGTATGCCATGTCCACGTAAATTCAATCGAGGAAAGCGGCGATGAATGAATGGCAATCAACTATCTATCGGGTCTTCTCTCTACAGAAGAGTAGCTATATGAAGCTATGCGAACTTCTATGGAGTATACTCATCTCGACGCGTGATGCGCCAGTCTCCAATTAAAAGCTACTCTAACGGAGTAAGGACCGATCGAGGACGGTGCGCCTTCTTGGCAGATACTCCACTCCACCACTCATATATAAGTCCTTCACAGGTCGACCACATAGCCACATCGCCGCGTAGGCTGAATAGTATCGCAGTAGGAATTTGAGCTTCGCTCCATCATGCCATGTCCTCGATGTTGAAATGTAGACGAGAGGGTTATTCCGCAACCTCAAGGGCTAACAGCCTAGGCAAACAGATTTGGAATCTGACGTCTTCAGTACACTCATCCACCGAATCAGCCGAAGCGACTCAGGTTTCATAAGGACCGATCTTTCTGAGATTTGTCAATCGGATATTGACATCATAGAATACCTTGGTAGGTTGATGGCTCCATGGACGATTGAACTGCCTCAACATACAACCTTACACCTCCGCTGCGAACAGTTTCGGTGAAGGGACGCTGGACACAAATCTCATGTTTTTTGTAAGAAGAAAATCAAAAACATTCTGCGCGAGAAAAAGTTTTGTACTGAAAATCTGGCGCGCTAATTTAGCGTGCTTTGAAATTGCACTAGCGTGTATCCGGTTAGATTAAATTTACTTCAGCCTCTGTCTGTCTCATGTCCAAGTTCGCGAAATTAGCTGGCACTCAACACAATAACCATCAAGTAATTTTCTCAGTACAGAACATCGCGATGGCGGACGCAATTTCTATTGAGGAGACGAACCGAATTCGAGCTTCACTTGGTATGAAACCTTTGGCAGTACCAAGTGCCACCGGTCCAGTTTTTAGAGAAGCTCCTTCTGCACCAGCAGAAGATGTTGGCAGTACCTTAGAATCGCGACAGGCTGAAGGTTACGATAACTATCGAAAATTAAAAGAAGCCGAAGAGACCAAGAGAAAACGAGAAGCCAAAGCAGAAGCTATAAAGAAAGCGCGAGATACTGCCAGACGATTTGCGAAACTTGAAGGCAAAGGACTGGGAGAAGCTGATGATGATGGCGATCTGGATGCTAAAGCTTGGCTGATGAAACAAAAGAGGCGACAAAAGGAGATCGAAAAGGCGAGAAAAAAGGAACAGGAACGTGCCGAGGCAGAAGCTGCTGCAGCCGCCGAATATACAACCAAAGATCTCGCAGGCGTTAGAGTCGGGCATGAGCTGGATACATTTGCCGAGGGTGAAGACCAAGTCCTTACATTAAAGGATACAACCATTGACGAAAATGAAGAGGAAGGCGATGAATTGGAGAATTTGGAACTGCGGGAGCGTGAGAAATTGTCTGATAGGTTGAAGCTCAAGATGAAGAAGCCTACGTACAATCCAAATGACGACGATGAGTCTGGTGATAGGAAGATTTTGGCGCATTACGATGAGGAAATTGACGGTAAACAGGGAAAGAAGTTTACATTAGATGGTATGGGCAGTACTACTGAAGCCGCGTCAGTAAATACTACATCCATTAAGAAGGCAAAAGCCAAAACTTTCAGTCTTGACATCTTAAGTAAGCATTTGAACCTTGAATACCTTGTGATCCAACTAGTTCAATCACTAATATTTGATTTAGAGGATGACGAGCCGAAATCCGATTACCTTGATATTTCAGAAGTTAAGGTTAGGAAGCCCAAGAAGAAGAAGGCGAAGTCAACACGACAAAAGACAGTGGATGAAGATGACGTTTTTCCCGAACCTGAGCCTGCTGTGTCCAATGGGGACAGTGCTGACGCAATGGATATTGACCAAGGCTCTAAGCCTATCAAGAAGCGAACGTTTGAGGATATTTCATTTGTTGACGATGATGATGATTTACAAGCTTTACTTGCCACCCAACGAAGGAATGCATTGAAGAAACGTCGAAAGGTACGACCAGAAGAGTTTGTTCAGCAATTATGGGAAGAAGCATCAGCAGCTCCAGCAGCAGATAATGAAGAAGGGAATGACTCAGGACTTGTGATTGATGAAACTTCGGAGTTCGTTGCGAATCTTCAAAAACCCGTGGCACCAGAGCCCAAGAAAAAATCAGTATCTAGGTCAGCAGATGCTGTCACCTCCATGGATGCCGATTCTGATGATGAAGGGGATGTCCGAATGAACGAATCATACGCAAATATAGAGGATGATGAAGACAGCCTTGCTCGAATCAAGCGCGAAGAGAGAATTGAAGGCATCGAAAGTAATGGGTTGGAAAAGGAAGCTACCCTCGACAACGTAGGTCTGGGATCTATGTTAAATATTCTAAGAGGAAGAGGTATCCTCAAGACTTCAGAGTCTGGTGATGTGGCTACAATTTTCAGAGAGAAACAAATGTTCCTCGCTGAAAAGCAACGACGCGAGGCCGAAGCAGAGAGAAGAGCAAAATCTCAAAGAGAGAGAGACCGTACCACAGGCCGCCTGGATCGTATGTCTGCTCGTGAGAAAGAAGAACATGCTAGACAACAGAACACTATGCGAGATCAGCAAGAATCTAGACAACTTGCAGATCACTTCAACAGAGAGTACAAACCTAACGTGGAGCTCAAATACATTGATGAGTATGGAAGAAGTATGAACCAGAAAGAGGCTTTCAAACACCTCTCACATCAGTTCCATGGCAAGGGAAGCGGAAAACAAAAGACTGAAAAATTATTGAAGAAAATCGAGGACGAGAAACGAAGAGAAGCTCAGAGTGCACTGGACGGCAGTCAAATTGGTGGTATGACTGGAGCGGCAGCACAGCAGTTGAAGAAAAACAGACAAGCCGGTGTAAGATTGGCTTGATCAGATCGGTTAGAGCGGGAACTGAAAATATTCATCATGGTGCAAAGGTGCAGACTCCTATATTGTACTTAGACTTTATTACAATGCTGACAAAGTTTCGAGAAGATAGAAGTGTACTTTTGGTACATCATTTGTGATTACTGGTAAACCTACGTGGGATGGGTACTAATTCACAGTGATTTCTCCTCTTTACATCAAACATAAGGTCAGTACAAGCAAGGTAAGTCAGCTTTATCTTTCATCTCTTAACCTTTCATATTCCATGAGGGTCAGTGATGGACTTTATGCGCAAGCATTAGATGCCAAGTTTCCACTTTGTTCTTCATCTCCATCTATGCAATGTTTCGCCGGTCCATGATGATATTCTTGCCTAGCATGCAGCCCTGCCGGAGAGAGCCAAAGAGCGAAAGATCTCATGTGAAATAAAGTCCTCTGTGCTTGCACAGCATGAATCCGCTAATGCCAATCCTCGATGCTCTATACACGAACATTTACTCAGAATCATATATATCTTCGTCTTTGTTTCTACTACTCGGAGCATACTTCTCTGTGATAATATAGGTGCACATGTACTGGGTATCTCTCTAGGAAGTGAACGGGTGTGCATGATAGGCGCAGGGGGGTTAGTGCATCCATAGATAAGACGTCAAATCATCAGTATATTTTTCTTCCGTGCGCTGGGCATTCTCGTCTGGACTTCCATGACATGGGATATTCACATATCTGAATATCCGTTAGACATGCAACAGAATATCTTTTGTTGCAGGTCAATCAACTTCACAGTTGTAAGCACTAGGTATTATTTGTGGTTAGAAAAGGTTTAGGCAAAGCTGGCAAAGCCTGGGAGTGCTTATAGTATGATATTCAAACTTACAGCGTCAGTATTTGCAGGCAGTTTCTTTGATTGTATGCATACCGAGCTGGGCTTTAACGTTGACAATTGAGGATTGAACGATAAGCTTTACCAGTCCGGTCAGCATCCATCGTGGATTATTGTGTCAAAATAATAATTGCTAATTACCTGTAGGTGAGCAGGCTCGGGGAATTCAAGGTGGTTTGGGGTGTCGGTGTTCAATCCGAGCACGGGGTTTTTTTTGAAGTTTTCACGACGAGTTGCTAAGTACCTGCATCCTGGGAACTCCACGGTATTAGAATAGTCGCATACGTGTCAAGTTTTCAGCTGCTCGTCATGGTGTGCTGGAGAGCCGGCACGCTTTGATGTCGCTGTTGTGAGAGAGACCCGTGGGCACTATCGGCGAGGAATGTTCAAACCCACGCTTCTGTATTGTGCAGAAAGGTTCGAGCGCTTATTGCGTGAGTACAACCAGACCAGACCAGGCCAGACAAAGCCAAATATCCTAACCAAATCCTCTTCCCTTCCCCTTCCCCTTCCGTCCCTGTTGCTCCAATGTGTCATTCTAAAACCCGGAGACAATTATCACGCCCTCGTCATCAATCCGAACTTTTCTCTCCCTAAATTACTTGGGAATAGAACCGGCGCATGCCCAGATTCTCCCTCGAGAAACTATTCTCAATTAAAATGGTATAGCGTTCGAAACCTGTCCGTTAATATCCACGGGTGCACCTAACATTCTTTTGTACCATCTCGTCAGTCCAAGTTTTCTTCGCCCCCGTGATGGGGTATGACGGCGATGGGGGTGAACATACTTTTTACCGATTTCAGTAGCGCAACACCCGACAAATATAGAGGCAGGCCAGCATACTAACTAGAGTACTTGTTAGCCAAGAGAAGAAACGGGCGGTAGTTTGGATGGATATGGTGCAAGCGTAGTGCATATAACCGTGTATGTGGCCGTTGTGATGTACTTACGGCAGATAATACACCTATTCCAAATCCAAGTGTAGGGCCAACTACCTTTACATGACAAGGGTTTTGATCGGTACCGCATTGGATACAGACCCAAGGGACTGGGAGGCCAATTCCATCGCACATTTTGGAAGCAGGGGGAAGGGAATTGGATTAAATGCGAGAGTTAGTGTTCACACGAGGAATCGAGGTTGAGGGCAAGATGGAGGAGATAGGCTTATGAATTGAAAGAGATGATATAAAGAGAATGAATAAAGAGACAAAAAAGAAGGCAACGTTAACTGTACGGGCACTTGGAAGTTAGAAGTTAGATCTACTCGAGTATTTACCTACTAGTAACCTTATAGCTTGAGACTATCAGGTACCAACTAGCTGGCCGAAGCATGAAACTATTCGCATTCTAAGTCAAAGAGAGGTTGGCGACTTGTCATGTATAGCAAGTAGTAGATCAATCTGACGTAGATATTTTTATCTTAATTACATAATCTGTATGATTATTATCAAATGAGCTGGTGTGATTTTATAATAGTACAATTTCATCCAATCAATTCGTCTTATTTCCAAATGACCTGACTTACATCCCTTTAAATTATGCCTACTTGGGCTAGCATCTACCTTGTCTTTTAGCTGCATTAAGCCAAGTGCATCGATAAAGTTTTTTTTAGCACGCTCACGTGATCTTATCCGGTCCATCAATCGAAAAATGAATCCGATCATTTTTAGATGTACTCCTCCCTTTGCCCACCCCCCATCCATTCCTTCAAACGTCGAAAACGGCTTCTTCACAACCTCAGAGTAATTTCCAACAACATTGTAGCCACGAAACTCCTGCATGATATCCTGCTGCCTTCACAATACTTCACAGTAGAAGGTGGATGAGTTGTTTATTTTAGCAGCGATGACTTCATCAAAAACCGCAGAAACCGTTACTCAACCGGTTGCGCCAGTTGCAACAATGTCTACGACCACTTTTAACACCGACAACAACCCTTTGGGCACCCATGCCACTGATCTACGAGATGATGCCAAATTGGGCTCTGCAGAACAAGACAAGCCTACTGCTGCTTCCATGGATACCACTCTCCCTTCGAATCCAACCCAACTCATGAGTCCCGTCCCCGAGAAGAGAGATTCGTCCCCGGCAAAAGGACTTGATTCTTCGAAGGGGGTGGAGGAACCACAAGTATTAAACCACTCCGACACCAAAATGCCCCCACAGCCAGAGGAGCCGCTCGATTCTGCAAGGGAGAATGATGACCCCAAAATCGAACGACACCCAGACGGAAAAGAGCCTATGGATTCTAATCCGGAAATTAATAGCCATTTCAATGACGAGCTAGCAGCTCAACTCATTCAGAAGCACTCACAATCACCACCCAATAAACCTCTCGACACACTTCCGCTCTGCGACACACCAAGCGTATTTTCAGCCGCCGATCAAATGCTTTCTGCTCTTTCCCAAAATGCTCTTAACCAACATTCCACGAACATGGCTATGGATTACACCCTTGACGACAGCCTGCAGCCTCATAGTACCATTGCGCCGAATCATACTTTTGAGAATCAGCAATCTTGGGGTCAACAGTGGGACCCCAAACAAATCAACATGGCGAATTCAGGCGTGCAATTGGATGGGTTTGCAAAGCTACTTTTCGATGATAGCACATTTTACATGACCACACATGAAGTGATTATCGGTCGCGATACGGTTGCCCAAAACAACTTGCTTAGATACGAGAAAGAGCAATCACTTATTAAGCGGTCATTGGATATGGGTGGATTGACCCCTGGTGGCAGCCAAATAGCCCTTAGTTCTAACATACCTCGACAAACCCTCGTTAACATAAATCCGTCTGCTGGTATTCTGGAGTCTTGGATGCCATTGCATGATGGAAAGCGAAGTCGCAAAGGAAAGAAGTCTAAGAACCGAGTGTCACGAATCGGCTCTGGCGCTCGTTTGCCTGTGGCAAATGGAAATATGCCATTTCAAAACCCCGATCCGCATAGTTGCCCCATCGTTCGTGTACACCCCCCCTTCGATAAAGGTATCGCGGGCTTTAAAGCTATATCCAGAGAACATGTTCGAGTATTCTATGATGACCACCAAGATATTTTTAAAGTGGAGTTTCTTGGCAAGAACGGAGGATTCGTGGATGGTGTATTCTACGAACACACGCAGATAGCAACGTTGAAGAGTGGTAGCAAATTGCAGATGGGTTTTATATTTGTCACATTTGCATTGCCAGATCTCGTTATCGATGACACAACATTCCAGTATCATGATGAACTCGAGGAGGAGGCGGCCTCTGGAACAATTTACTCGGAAGGAGGTAAGGAGATGAGCCTTAGTTTTGATGATGTACCACGAGCCGGCGACCAGAGGTCCACCGACGATAGCGAATGCTCTTCAGATTATAGAAACGGATTCCTTCGGGCCGAATCGTCAGATAATGACGAAGAAAGAGCAGACAGTGATGCACTTCTAAATCATATCGGAAATCTCAACAATGGACTTCGACTTGACGACGAAGAAAACAGCCAAGGGAATGACCAGGAACAAGAAGAGGAAAAATACAGCCCAGAAGAACCTCTGGCTAGCCAAGCAACTGATAGTAGCCCACGAACCGCAAAGAAACGTGGACCAGGACGACCACCTAAGAATGGTGTCATGTCGAAAAGAGAGCAACAACTTGCCAAGAAAGAAGCACAGGAGAGAGAGAGGATTCAAGAGGAAGAAAGGGCCCAAGAAGAACAAAAAGTTGAAGATCAAGCTCAAGAAACAGTCTCAAAAACTGTGCCTGGGAAAAATAAGGTTGGTAGACCAAGAAAGCATCCTCGACCAGAAGTATCGGAAGAAGGGCCACCACGACAAAAACGCAAATATACTAAGAGACAATCTGGTCCCAAGTCACCTGACGCCGTTGATGAGGACAAGTTTGATGATGATGGTAATTGCATACAAGCCAAGAGCGGAAGTACCAGAAAGGTCGCCTATATCTTGAAGGAAGTCAGTCGCGACAAAGCAGATTATACTCCGGAACAGCTTGAAAAGCCATCGAGGAATTATCTTCAACTCGTTTATGAGCTTCTTGAAGAGGCAGCAAAGCCTTTATGCCTTCCACAGATTTATAACGAAATGGAGGTCAAGTTTCCGTATTTCCTCTTCCAAGACTCAAAGGGATGGCAAAGTAGTGTCAGGCATAATTTAGGACAGCATGAATGCTTTGAACGTACGAAGCGCGCCGGTAAAGGCTGGGCTTGGACACTAAAACCAGGTTCCAGTTACATGAAGGAGAAAAAGAAGAAAGAACGTTCACCTCCTATCGCAGGTGGAAATCAGCCAATATATCAAGCGGGTCATCCAGTTCCTGGGTACGGTGTCAATCACATGCAGCCTCCACCCGGATATATGTTCAATCCCCAACTATATCATAGTCAGATGAATCCACACCAGCAACAAGAGCACCAGCAGTATCAACCAGGGCAGCCTTACATGGGCCATCCAAATCACCACTATGCGCCTTATCCAATGCACCATGGTTACATTCCGCCTCAATGTATTCCAGCACCCTTTATCCCTCCAATGGCACCTCAGTTGGGAGGTACAGCACCGGCTTCATATAGTTCGCCGTATGCCCCAAAGCCATCCGCTGCTGCAACACAACCCCAAGGTGCTCAACAACCTCAAGGCGCTCAACAACAACAACCTCAAGGTACTCAGCAACAATCTCAATGTGCTCAACAACAGCAAACTCCTCCCCAACCTCCTCCCCAACAACAACCATCCCAACAGCAGTATTCTCAGCAATATCCACATCCACATCAGCCTCACTATCAACCACAGGGATTACCACAACCCCCAAATACGTCTCAATCACAGGTTGTGCAACATCAGCCACGCCCATCAACTGGCAACAATATCCAGGCACCACCTCCGGCTGCACCTCAAACTGCAACAGCTCCGATTCATCAAAAGAGGATAATTCCCCCTAGCCTAATCGCTGTGGTGCAGGGATACCGCAATCATGTGGTAAATCTAATGCGACAGAAGGCTCCCCAGAATGATGCTGAAACACTCGTTGATAATGCCATAAATCGGGTTTATGATGGGACTGAAGAAGATCGTTCTCTTGACAGAACTGAACATGATATGAAGCTTATTAATGGGGTACTCAACGTTCTTAAACTGCCCCTCGTTCCTCGTACAACATCTGCCAACCCAGGTCACACCCAACAACAACAAGCTGCACCACAGCAGCCTTCCCAGCCATCGACTAATCAGAACAAACCACAAGGCAACACATCTCAGCAGCCTGTAAGACCCACTGGATCAGACGTTCCAAAACAGACGATTATGCGTCCATCGCTCTATGGAAACAATCAAAACCAACTCAGTGGTTCTTCTGTGCCCAGGCCACCGTTGATGACCCCAGGTTCACAACGATCCAATTCCACTTCAACTCAAAATGCACCTGCTAGACCAAATACAGCCTCATCCTCTTCTATGCAGGGTAATCCTTCAAACCCACCACCACAAGCTGCTGTATCGAGCAGTAACAAAACCAACAATACTGCGCCAAATGTCACAATCACATCCAATCAAACGGTTGCTCAAGTTGTTGAGCAGAATGTGACAAATAATGGACTCAAGGTTGGTGAAACTTTGACCGAAGCGGGCTTCGTACGAAGCTTCCCTCAGCCTCAAATTTCTACCTGAGGGGTATTATTTTTTAGTTGGATATATTCAACTGATGAATGGTGTCTGATGAAAAGTTTGTTTCGATGCGATCAAAATGGGCCAGTGTGCCCACATGCGGAGTATATATTTGGACTTCAAAAAGTTTTTTTTCTTCATTGCATAACGGTAGCATGAATATGCGAGTAGGGAAGGGGTACTTTTTATTTACTAACTGTGGTGTTCGGAGAACTGCGATCATTGGGTTCTTTGTCTCTTGATTGGTTCTGGTGGGATTGGGAATCGGAATTGGGACTTGGATTGGGATTAGGCATGGGCGTGGGCGTGGGCATAATGTTTTAACGACATGATGGTTTGGCAAATAAATAGGACAAAAATAGGCGTTATGATAGATATCCCATCGGCGAGATGATGAGCATACTCGATTCTGCATAGCAGCGGTGGTACATTTCATTTTCGGGCGGTCTATGCATTACTATAAGCATAGGGTTGGGGCGTTTGGTTTTTTACACAGCCGATAAGGCACGGTCGTCCTCTTAAGGGCGCACGAGACTTATCCATTCGGAATTTCTTACCCCATTCTTGGAAGGGCAACGCAACATGGACTAGTTGTGCGCATCCCTCAATTGGGAAGAAGGTCATCGGTCATCTCATTTTATTGCGGGACGATATGCCTTGGTTTCCCAATTCCTTGCTTGCTCGATAGGTGGGAAGTAGGGCAATGCAATGAATGCCGGCGTATCTGGGGGGCGTCTTTGTGGGTTTAACGAATGGGCCAGAGTGAGCTCTTGGTTTTAGGGGCACATCATATATTACACATTACAGATCAGTAAAGAAGTGGTGGAATGAGTTTGTATAGCGCACTGCTGCTTATGATTGTTAGCTAAATTCATTGCTTAAAATACCTAGGGCGTCTCTTTGATTCGTGCATGTGTGATTGTGATTTTGTTATGTAAGTCTATCTAGGATACAAGTGTGAATATTGAACGCTCAACTAAGCTTACAGAATGATCAGCCGTGGAGCTGTCTACTTGCAAAGCAACATGATTGGGTTCATGGGTTTGTGTGTGGATGAATAATGTGATGATGATATGTGCCTATAACGTTGACCCTCTCCCAACTCTCTCATGGCGATTGATTGTTCCACTGGGGTTCCATCATTTTCAATTCGACGATGTATGTGTGTTGGCTTGGGCTGGTTGTACGAGTATTATTCGTGCCCATTGTAGGTACGGTACGGGTACACCAGGTAGCATCATCATGTCATCATCACTCACATACTGGATTAAACCATATTACCTGCTAGGCAGGCAGGCAGGCAGGTAGGTAGGTGTTTGCGTGCGTCACTTGGAGATGGATCGATATCTTACAATGTCAATGTCAATGTCAATGTCAATGTCATCATGCGTGAGTAGATAGATGGTGGGATTCGATGATGGAGACATATATGTATGGTGATTACTCTCTCTTTCCACGCCTGTTATAGTTATAGTAGCGTTGGTTGGCTGCAAGTTGGATGGATAATTCCGAGCCTGTACTTGTATGGGGCGGAACAGGAACAAGGCAGAGAAAGGATATGCACACATCACGTTTGCATTGCATAGAACAGATTATAGGATCGAGCGGATGTCAGCTTCACCAAATCGTGCAGCTTATTGTATCTACCAAAAGTTGAGTCCACGTCGTCGGTGGGATGGAATGCACGTGCAGTTCCATGATTTTCCATGTAATCTTACAGTTTTTTCGAGCGTACTCGAGTATAACGCCCCGTGATAGAATTGCTTGCCGATAGAGATCAAATGAGATCGGATGAACCGCATTTCTTGGCGTGGCTTCTATATAATTAGCATTAAGAATGATGTCGGTGAGTGCAGATATGTTGTGCTTGGTCGCTGCATGGCAAATCGTCATTGACGTTACTGACCGCAGAGCATGGTTGTCCTCGAACCAGTGATATCGTTCCATGCTAGAGCTATTTGCATCACTGCTCTTTTCGCTATAATTCAAATATCCTTGGTTAATAAACGGCTCAGATGGTTTTCCAATCAATCAGCCTTTTGTTTGACTTGATGCTTATCCTCGTTGTTACATTTGCGACACACTGATACTTTCTGGATTCTTTCCACGTTACACTTAGAAAACGAAACCTCGTCATAAGTGCAACTCCACAAGTACTTATTTCTTGGGCGTAGCCAGTTTCTGCAGGGTGAGGCATCAATCCCGGAAGCCGGATCACACATGCAGGGTCGGGAATTGCTATAGTGTTGGGGAAGACCGTTAAGTAGTGCACCTTCCGCTTTTAAATGTGTGATTTGGTATACAGCGGCGTGTAAAAGATTTCTTCGCCCAGATCCAACGATCAAACTGTTTGAGAAGATGAGATTTCTGTGTTCGGTCAGAGTTGGGACACGAAGACCTGGAATAATGGAAGATATCTCTCGGGCGTTTGGATATTACGCAGCATCCGCTGTTTGTAACTCAGATGATCTCCGTAGGATCGGCGTTGACGCAACTCAAACTGTACGATTAGGCAATGCATCTCATGATCGGGACAAGATTTGCCACGCTTTTCTAATATCGACCGAGAGGTTCCAATGTTCAAAGAAACTGTTGGCGATGACGACAATGGAGTAAGGCTGTGGATGATGACTGTAGCATTAAGTTGGTCCAGAAAAGCCGGCAAGGGGGCAGTTCATCACGTGGGTGGTGTTCATGATCCACAAGTTGCAGGTAACTATCTTCTTTCTCTGTGTATTGCGAGGAGAAAGCCCTGATGGCATTCATCGAACCCCCACGAAACCCGGGCTGGACACTTGTCAGATACTTCTGACAAAGATGATAGCTATCCCAAGCTTCCGATGTTTCTTCTGTTCGAGTAGGCCAATATAAAATAGCTTTCCATTCTTTGACCACAAAATTCAGTCAAATTCGTCTAAGCTAGGTTGCTTCTGGTCTGAGAAGATGTTGATGAGAGTACTAGCGTCCTAGGAAGACCTACAAGCACAAGACGAAAAACAAGGGTACATGTGCTAGCGGTTTTCAAGAGTAATATAAAGTGAGGGGTGGAGAGCCAAAAGATCAGTTTCCCATGCCCATGAGACAAAAACTCAAGCAGACCAGGGAATCGAAAGAATGCATCTCGACGACGAGGAGATGATCTCGAGAACACCCAATGACGAGGGATCGACCTTCTCTTTGGAATATGCATACAAAGCAGCATGATATCTGTAGATGCGAATTTGCTTCTTCGCCAACGCCGGTGCTTGCCTGATGACTCGCGGACCTGCGATCTGCAAATACGATACTGTCTTCGTCGAGTCTTTGAAACAAGATGCCCTTGATTACTTGAAGTTCAACGGTTCGCTTCTATTCCCAAGGTCAAACACAAGAAGCACCGAACTCAATCTGGATCGTCAATGGAGCCTGACTTTATCAGCCAAATAGCTTGGGTTGCATCTGGAAAATTTGAGAAGCATTTCGTAGAATTTGTGTACTGTCCTCGTGATATTATTTTGGCGTAAAATGTTCCTGCTGCCGTTCGCCGTAACACGACCGTAATCCTACTGCAATGTAATTATCCTCATATTCCAGCAATGGAATGCCACGAGAAATACGCATCGGAGGTCGTCTAGCGCGTTGCATTTCATTTGCACGGACGGTGTTCTTTTTCTCTTATGATTTCTAGGAAGGTTGCTGGAGCCAATAGAGAACGAAGAGGAAAACTCGCCAGTCCGCCTCGTTGAGGCGATTAAGATATTGGTTTCCAAACACCGCCATTGCCCGGAATCTTATATTATATGCAGAACTCGACGCAGATACGTGTAAGGGTATTGCGACCTCCAACTCAGCTAGTCGACTGGGCGGGATTCTCCGAGTTCACAAAACCGTCCGATTTAAATCAAGATGTGAAAAGGGGGGTGTTGATAACCCCCGATGTCTATCGCCACCTTCTCGGTCGTGACAGGGCTCTCGTAGAATGCTCAAACATGCCTACAAAAGAGTGTCTTAGACCGGTGTATATGGTGATACGCAACTAGTCCATGCCTCTTCAACTTCCTGTTTCGCGCTCATCTCCCTGTCATACCATCGCCAGTTGCAATGTCTTCTCAACTTAATCGATACTGGATTCCCAATTTTTATATCAACAAGAGAGTCATCACCAAAGAGATCCAATACTATCTGGGGCCAGAATCTACACTGAGGCCATATACACGAGACGTACGTGGTTAGAATATCCGCTGTCAGATGACCATACTCATTATGTACGTAGGGAGAAGATGGGTATCTCATTAGCACACCTGGCGAGTGCTTGACGGATGTGAGCACCTCTATGGACAAGATGTTGTCTTGAGAGTGCCTCGATTAATCTGATATATAGGAGCAGATAGACGACATCTGCAATAAGTCGAAGGAACTCTGGGAGAAGCAAACAGCGGCTCGAGTCAAGAAGGAGTCAGATAAGCAACTGAAGCGACCTCTACACCAACCAGTCGTCATCTCGAGATGCTCTAAATCTCGTTCCTCGAGATCCCATCGTTCAGATCACAAAACCTATTGAGTTTCGAATGTCGAAAACTTCAACCTCAATGGGCTAAGATAATCCGAACGATGCAAATCCGCCGCACTGTGTATCTTTCAACAAGAGCCCAAGGGTGTGGTATCGTGCTCGTTCTACAGAACAAAATGTCTGAGACAGAAATAGAGTTACAGGGCAGGAGGAATAAGAATATTGCGGAAGTGAAGATTTATAGCGCTCGCATACCCTATTTGATACATTTGGTTTTGGTATCCTGATTTTTCGATAGCGTTTTCTTTAGAATTGAACTTGTTTGGCGCATATTCTGCATCTACTTCTGCATATACTTGCCATTGTTCCAGGCATCAATAAATATGGTATAATGGTGCCATATCTCGCGATATTTTCGCGAGTTGAATAAAAATCACTGTCCAGAAGCCACTCCAGACTGTCGTAAAAAGCCATAAGAATGCGAGCCAGCTGAGCTACTTCATCAAGGATATTAAAATGCCCGTGAACATTTCCTTCATGTCTATGACTGGATTGAGCTGAACCAACAGTTTTACTCGTATGTAGTGCAACGAAGAATGTGACTTGTTTGTAGCCTCACGAACCTCCCAAATATCAATATTGAGGTAAGACTATCTCGAAAGTTCGACTGAAGAGCACATTAGGCGCGATTGTTCTGCAGTCAAGGAACAACCGAGATGGAACATGTAATTGTAGATTATTCCGGTGCAGAACATCTTGAAATTTGAGGGGCTTGAATTTTACCATAAGAGTGACAGTATGTTACTTACCACAGTCCAAAGAGACTCGTTGGTATTATGTTCTGTACTGAACACTCGATAGTTTGGAAA
This sequence comes from Monilinia vaccinii-corymbosi, assembly GCA_017357885.1. Lineage (NCBI taxonomy): Eukaryota > Fungi > Ascomycota > Leotiomycetes > Helotiales > Sclerotiniaceae > Monilinia > Monilinia vaccinii-corymbosi. Next base: position 4,409,117 of record CP063406.1, on the reverse strand, counting down.
AACGGAAGATTTGAATGCCAAGAGCTGACGAATTAACGTTTTGTAGGTCTCAAACCCAAATACCTTTTCAGCAGCAGTAGACCCCAAGGTAGCATACATTTCGCGCCGCGATGTTTCATGATAGTCGCGTGCAGTCGGTGCGATGGTCGATTGATCTATGAAACAATCTTGTTGGTGATTGGCTCGTAGCAAGGAAGTATAAGAATTTGTAGCGCGACACCCAACATCGAAACCAATTCCTCTGCTCTGAGGCCACCAGCATAAATGGTGGGTACAGTAAGTACTTGGAATAAGCTACTAAAATTCTGCTCGTAGGAATCATGCTAAGCTTTCCAGCATAATTCTTGAAGATTCGGCAGAGAGTGTTCCCTCTTCTGTATTGTATGAGTTCCAAGTAGCTTGTGATGAGCTCCATAATATATTTAGAGTCACAGGCAAACTCGAACGGTCTATTCCATTTCTTCCAGTGCCACAGAGGATACTAGAACTTTTTAGGTCCTATATATCAACCCTGAGGCATAAGACTTCTTTCATATGCATCGAGCTGTATGGCACCAGCTGACCATAAGACGATGGCTCGAATGGAGATTTCAGTCCCTGGTAGACGATCTTTGGTATCTTGTTGTCCATCTAAGTCTACTATGTAGCCCAAAATGTTGACCCACTCTCCAATCCGAGTCTCATGGGACTTTAATACATTCAGCAACAGTTGGACGTTGACAGAGGCCCTGATTCCGTTACCAACAGGAAAGTTGTGTTCCAAAGTAAGAATAGCGGACTTTTTGTCATAGCTTGTCACACTATATATAGTGCAACTTCAGTTAGCTTTTTCCGATATAGGGCTTTTAAGACAGTTGTAATGTGTACTTGGGTTGTTTTACTCGGTACTGGCAGCCGTGACTTGGTCATATCTTGCCTTTTTTCACAAACTGGAGTTTTGTGTATACCTTTTATAGACAGTTGGATCTATTTAGGAATGGGAAGCAAATAAACCAAGTGAAATAATAATCATACCATCCTAAGAATCGAACCTTATCTAGTGGTGAAAACTGTTGAAGGTCGGCAAGCAGTGTAAGTTTCGAGGGGATTGGGCCAGAGTATTGTTTAGACATCCTGGTTATGAGCGCAAGACTGATCGAGAAAGTAATACCATGAAGACAATGTTGTTGTTGTTGTTGTTGTAGTAGTAGTAGTTTGTGCTTGCGCTTGTCTGCGCAGCTGGTAGCTGATCATGAATTTAGATGGACTTTGGAATTCGGAAGAAAACAGTACACGTGATTCATGTTTAGATCGCGCTAACCTGATATTGACGAGGGGACTAGCGCTATCATCGACGCCATGCGACGACTCTTTACCCATTCACTTCATTTCATCATTCTTTACCAAACAACTGTAGCCAAACACAAAAGGAGTCCTGGAATCTAATCAGCGAAACTTACTCGATACCACAGATTATCCATCTTCCACTGCCATCCAACTTCATCCAACTTCATTTCTGCAGTCTTTGTCTGACAATTTCAAGCTCCCCAATATCAATACTCGATCGCACGCCTTATTACCAAGCCCAAACTATTAGCCGCCACTTTGATTTCAAACTATTTCCGTCCTTTCATAACTTGCGAGAAGACGCTGGGGGCTTGAAAGTCCTGCTCTGCCAACTCAACGATCTCGAGTCTGCACAGTATCGTAAAATATGTCGGGTGTTTGGGGTTGGTTCGGGGGAGGAAGTGCCCAAAAGGCGAAAGACTCCCCGAAAAATGCCATATTAGGACTACGTGCGCAACTTGAAATGTTACAGAAACGAGAGCGTCATTTACAAAGCCAGATGGACGAGCAAGATGCGATAGCCAGGAAGAATGTAAGCTCGAACAAGAATGGTATGTCTTCTGGCACCCCGAGCCGTATACATAGCAACTGCTAATATCTGGGTAATGTTAGCTGCGAAGGCTGCCTTGCGACGGAAGAAGCAGCATGAACACACTCTCGACCAAACTATTGCGCAGATATCGACGTTAGAACAACAAATATATTCCATCGAAGCAGCCAACATTAACAAGGAGACTCTACTTGCCATGGAAAAAGCTGGTAAGGCAATGGCAGCTATCCATGGAAAACTCGATATCAACAAGGTGGATGATACAATGTATGTTTTCTTGTTTGGGTTGGAAGTGGCATGGGGGCTAATCTATTCTTTACAGGGAGAAACTTCGGGAACAGCATGCCTTGGGCGAAGAAATTGCCCAAGCCATTACGAGCGCACCTCTCGGCGAGCCTGTGGATGAGGCTGAACTCGAAGATGAATTGGCGGATCTTGAACAAGAGCAGCTAGACAACAAGATGCTTAAGACTGGTTCTGTGCCAGTCTCTGACGAGGTTCATAGATTGCCATCTGTTGTCAATGGTGAGGGTAAGTTATCTAAAATCATGGCATTTGTGTGCGTAGAGTTACTAAGACCCAATTTTAGTCAAAGCCAAAGCACCCGCTCACGTTGAAGAGGATGACGAAGAAGAAGAACTCCGGAGGCTGCAAGCTGAGATGGCTATGTAATTCAAGGACAACACATTTACCATTGAGCGGACCCCAGACTTTTCTGGTTTGATCAGTTTATTTTGTGTATGGGGGAGGGGGGGAGCATGCGAGATTTCTTTGGGAGGTACTGGCAGCTTCAATTTTCAGTTTGCACGAGAGAGGATATCGGACATCGAATCCATTACCTGCGACGGCGTTTGGGATTTGTTGTACATCTGTCAAACAGACACTGAATACCTTCTATTACCAATAAACTAGAAAAATAACATCTACCTACCGTACAGTACTGCCCGACTCTTTTAAAGTCGTCCTTTAAAGGTTTAGAAATTAGCAATTACAAATTGATTTGAACTTAATTACGAGCTAAAGGCCAAAATCCTGGGCGCCCAAAAGGATGGGGTACGTCTGTACAGAGTATACTCTGTAGCTAAAGTAATGTGTAATGCAATGCAATGTCCTCCTCCCGTACTGCTATGTACTGACAACTCATCAACGATGCAGACAGACACTTACTTATCTGAGCATCAGCACCCAAAATTCCATTGGCCGTGGCAGGCTTACCCATTTCTTCTCAATTTCCAGATTGTATTTTGAGTCCTGTACATCTAAAAATAACAAGGCGACCACGACCACAACCACGTTGCACATCCATCCATCTGCACGGCGCCATGCCATGCCATGCCATGCCATGATACTTTTTCGGGTAGAAGAAGGCTTCGTACCGTCAACATACGAAGGAAGCAGCAGGGGTTGGATTCATGGCCGGATATATTCCTGCAGCAACGTTTGGGGGGGGTTTGGTTTTTCTTACCTTCCTGCACGACCTTGTCCACTTTCCCCTCATCCATTCGCAGGTTGGGCTGCACTCGGGGTCTGCCATTATCGCGAATTTGCCTCGAATATCAGACTGATTCCTGCCATTCATTCGATTGCGACGTGGCGGTTGGCCGGCAATGTACTGTATCATACATATCGTATCGCATCGTATCGAACCAATAATGCTTGAGCACGACCATGATTAGGCAAAGTTCTAGTCATGCTGTCGACAAACATTGGCGAATCGTGGGATGCCCGTGGAACCCAAACCTACCTTTGGCCCTATCTATCTCGAGCCATGAGGAAAAGAGTGATACCCTACTCTCTCTTTTGTCGACGGCTTTCCTTCTTGTACCTACCAACCTACCAATGAAACCAATTTTCGCTTGAATCACCGTTCTTGCTTCCGAATCATTTTTTAGTCCCGTCCTGCATTCATTCTTCATTCTATTTTCCTATAGGCGAATGAATTGTTTTGTCTTCCCAACTTGGATCCTTCGTTTTATTGTACCTTTTCCCACCCCAACCACGTTGAGCGACTTCCGGTTTGCAACCAATCTTTTGTCACCCAGATCAATATTGGGCACCAGCATTCAACCGGAGGCAACCCCCCCGTCACTGTAGATCATGGGGAGAGAGGATCAGCATAACAATAAGAAGGACGTTCAATTCGTTTCTCGCGTAGAAGATTCTGGATCTTCTGCTGCTTGTGACTGTGACGAGAAACAAACACCTTCAGTATGAATATTTCTTTCTGTCCGGCGAGAACCACGGCCATTGGTAGTAATTGGTCCTCAATCCAGATAACTCAGTGGTCGAAGCCTTTAGTATTGGATACGTCCAAAGTTCGAATTGCCACATATTATGAGGGGAAGAATGGTAAGCTTTCCCCAATTTCATCTCTGCATGTCCAACTCTATAGTGCCTTCCACATTTACTGTTTGAATGGATTGATGCTATCATGACACAATGTCCCATTTCTATTGCGATTCCAACGTTGAATGCCCCTATAGGTTTTAGTTTGCATTGCTGACCAACAGCACAGAAGAAGATGATCATGATGATGAAAATGACAGTGAGGACAATGAAGCTCATGACAAATTAGAAGGGATTCCAGAGGAGCCAATAGAAAAAACGGAATCAAGCGATACCCCGCAATTGGATACCCCGGATGGAGACCCACGTCTGCAAGACGGAGATGGCTCCAAGGAGGCTGAGAATAATGATACACCTGATTTAGAAGAGCCACCTCAAGCTACCGACGAGGATAACAAACCCCAATCGATAACTGAGAAATCGAGCGAGTCTAAATTAGAAGAGTCTACGTCGACCCCGGAAGACAGTTTAGCTCCTAATAGTTCAGAAGCAGGTATGGAACCATTTGCCATCTTGCATTGCAGAGTATCATCTTCACGTGTACATGAGTGACACTTGATCGGTAGCATCCTTCCTTTGATTGGATTATATCATTAACTTCGAAATAGCACCGAAGCCAGAACCGAATGATGATTTAGAAGATCCTTTCGAGCCTACCCCAAATACAACCGATGATATACCCCCTTCCGTCCCCGAAGCACCACCATCAAATGACATCCACGAAGATGGATCTTCACTGAGTAAAATAGACTCACACCAATCACATCGATCGCATCAATCGCATTCGTCACAACTAACGGTTCATTTCGCCGATGAAATAGCGTCGACAAGCTCCAAATCAAAAGTTGGAAAGAGCAAGAAGGACGGCAAGGACAAGAATCCGGCAGCACCCGAAGTTCCACGAAAGCCTAGTTTTTTACTGGGTAGAAATACCAAAAAGAGCAATGGAAAAAGCTCAAGATCTACTGAAGAACAACCGAATCCACCCCTAGGCGACCCTGATGATTCCGGTCTACAATCTAGAGGGAAGAAAAGGAAGGCAAAGGACACGAAAGAGAAGAGTGGCCGTAAGAAAAGTAGGAGCAAAGGAAAGGATATTTCAAGACTGGCACTAGTACCAATATTGAGACCGTCGGATCCCACATCAGAGATTGAAGGGATTAAGCCGACGGAAGATGAGGGCGCGGAATCAGCTCAGGGCTCACAGATAACTCCAGATGTCATCCAGGTTTTATCAGGTGAGTACTACCATTCTTTGATGAAGCTTTGAGACGTCAATGTTCGGTTAATGTGCGGACATTTGTTCCATACACTAATTGCCATCCCACAAGAGCTAGAACCCCAACCCCCAGCCGACGATAATCCAAGCGATAAAGCAGAACCCAGAGAAATAGTGACTATGCCCGAGATCAAGTTGGCCCAGCCTGAAAACCATCCGGTTAAGGGAGACGCGTCGCTGAACGATCTGCCAGTAAATGTGGAAAGTGGTGAAGTTCCGGGCACGGAAGACAGCGTGATCGTCACTGAAGAGCTTTCGATTGAGAAAGAGACATCGGCGAGTGATGTAGCGAGAGTAGAAGATGGACAAATAGGAGGCGGAGATATTCCGAGCGCGGAAGACAGTACAATTGTCCTCGAAGAGCATCCAGCTACAGAAAAAGCTTCAACGAGTCATGTGACAATAATAGAAGGCGAGAAGGCGGAGGGAGGATACAACTCGAGCACAGAAGGAAATTCTATTGTTACTAAAGAAGTTGAAGTCCACCAAGAAGCTCCTGGTATAAGCGATGTCGCTCAGATGACGGATGATAAATCCAATACTACTGATAAATCGAATTCAAACACAGGAGAATCCAGCAGCAAGCCTGTTCTGGAAACCACGTTGGAGAATCCTGTCAGCAGCGGGGAGTCTTCTATCTCAAATGAACATATTTCACAAGATTCTCAGGTGACTGAAGAAAGTCCAAGCAGTGAAAATATCTCAATTAGTACGGACGAGACCCTCCCAACTAGCCAAGAGCCCCCAGATCCAGTGGCATCCACATTAGAAAGTGCCGTGAGTGAAGAAGATTCCAGTCACGTGGAAATACTTACAGTAATCGACGAGACCCAATCGAAGGATGACGTTCCTCCTGGTCATGAACCGGCTGTCTTGGAAGAAAGCGTAAATCTCGATGAAACAACACCTGCGGCTGAGCATGTCTCCAACGAGACCGTGGTGGCGGGAACTCTACACGAGGCTCAACCGAATGAGGGGGATGTCGAAGAAAATTCTATCGGAGAGAAGGCCCCCGAAGAGTCTGCTCCCCAGGAAGAGATTTCTGAACCGAACGGGCTAACCTCTTTACCTTCTGAGAAGATTGTAATGACCGAGAGCGATCTTGATGTCCAGGAGAAGGAAAAATCGAGCGATGCCAATCAAGAGTTTTTGACAACTTCAGAAGAGACTGCTGCAGTCTCACCAAACGCAGGTGATTCAAATAATGAGTCTCAAGATACCGAGGTCAAAGCACAAGGCGCCGAAGAAGCTGGATCAGAAAATATTGGTACTCCAAAGATCGAAGGGGATCACGTGCTTGAAGAATCCAAGCTGGATGAGCCTACCTCTGAGGCAAGCGAGAGCGCCACCAAGGAAGAATCTGCGAATATCGATGATAATACTAGAGCTATCGAAGAACCATCAGGTAAAGTTGAGACTGGCGATTTGGTAGGTCACGTGAAAGATTATTCCAACGTCAGTGAGGATACTGTTGAGGGATTAGTATCTACAAACGATACCGGTGAAGCACCAGCTGTTGAAGACGACACCGTCGCAGAGACCCCTGGAATCAACACGGGATCAGCCGAACCGGCTAAAATCGAGGACGTCCAAGAACCACAAACAAAAAATGACACATCAGAGGAATATAAAGCCGAGGATGAGTCTGCCACAGTCAAGGATATAGTAAAAGAGGAGAGTGAATCCCCTGTTGGAGATGTTGGAGATTATTCCTCGGTCCCAGAACATCACCTCATTGAAGGCCATCTAGACAACGCCAACCCCGAACAAATTGAAAGCTCACAGGCCGAGCCCCCTATTCTCGAACAGACTGGAGATTTAAAGGTGGATGAACCAGAAGAACCAGCCCGACCAGAGTCGGAAAATGGAACATCAAGTTGGGATGGTGATTCTAGCGATCAAGACTCAAATTCTGGTGACGAACACGAGGACGAACACGAGGACGAAACATCTCCTGCCTTTAGTGGAGACCACCCTGAAGCCGGCAAAATAGAAGATTCACTCGAGACAACCGAACACAATATTCCAGTTCCTGACAGTGAATCAAAAGAGGACCCTTATTCCATCGTTGAGGATCCTAACATCCCCACTTTCGAAGGAGAATCTATTGAAACGGAGACACCTGTTGTGGAAAACTCTTCCAAATTGGTGAGCGAGAAGGTATATATCCAACCAGATGTAAATGTCACCGTCGAAGAGTCCAGTGCTTCTGCTTCTGATGAAAAATCCATCGAAAACCCGGAAGTAGTTCCCATGGAAGACCCTTCGGAATTTGTGGACGAGAAAGAACCTGTTCAGCCAAGTGAGACTTTTCCGAACGAGGAGACTAATGCTCCAGTGCCCGAGGATAAGTCCATCGAGAACCCGGATGTTCCTATTGAAAAAGATAAACCCGAACCAGCCAGTGAGGAAACCCCAACTGAGGCTCGAGAAAGCAACGCGACAAAGGCAACTGATACCCTTATTCTCGAACAAGAGTCAGCTGAGATTTCAGAGATACTAATCCTTGAAGAAAATCGCTCCAAATCGGTCATTGAAGAGAAAAAACCCATTCAGTCAGAAGATATTGTCTCAAATGAGGCTCAAGATATACCTGCCGATGAGCAAAAAAATCCCGATCCAGTCACCGAGGAGAAACAGCCCGTTCAGTTAGAAGAAACCGTCTCGAGTGAAGAGGGCAGCATTCCAGACCCAGATGAACATTATTTTGAGGCTCCAGAAGTTCCTGCAGGCAAGTTAATATCCAATCCAACATTTTCCTCTACATTCCTTGGATGTGGCAAAAGACTAACAGAAAGAAAAACAGCTTCGACTTTTGAAGAGGTGAAACAAGATAAGATTATTGAAGATGTTCCTGCCAGTAAGTTTGCCCATATTTCTGGTCGCATCTTCTATTCAATTCCACTTGGGTGGACAAGTTCCAAGGAATAACAAAATATCATTAGCCATCGAAGACGAACCCAAGGTTATCGATAATGATGGGCCATCCGCTGTTGAGAATAATGGACTCGCAGAGAAAGAGGAGGTCACACCAGCTGGTAAGAACTCACAATATAGAAACACCGTCTTTTTATAGCAATATCTATTGTATACTAATACCTGACTTTGTAGAACCAGCTTCTGCGCTCGCTGACCCTACACCTACCGAAACAGTGGTAAATGAGGAACCAAGCGCAAGTGCCCCACAAGAAGTGAAGGCTCTAGAGGGAGCAGTCGGTAAGTCCTGAAAGAGATTCAAATGATAATCTTCGAAACGTGGCTGAAAAGAAATATAGAACCCGAGTCAACAACATCAGAGACAATTCCCATTCAAGATCCTCTCACCGAAGAACCCGCCCCGGACACCGTTCAAGAAAGCCCAGGTGGTGAGTTTCTCATAGCCATTTTTCTCAAACCTGCCCCCCCAAAAATACTCATAAACATAGAACCCGAAGGTGACTCTACGTCAACCGAGACCGCCCCCACTTCATCCCAAGATCAAGATCAAGTTCCATCCGAGTCCCCCGTGGAACCAGAAGCCAGTAAGTGCCCCGGAGGGTTGGAATTTCTCTCAAATTGAACTTTGGGCCCCCGACGTCGAGCGCTCCCTAGCGATTTCAAGCTCATCGATATCTCCCCAGCAGTCGATGACCCTGTTACCGAGCCTGTGATTGTGACAGAAATTGCTCCTGGTAAGTTAGACGCCGTGTTTCGATCAATCCATATGTAATTGCATGTGGATCCCCAAAATCAGTTGTCATAATTCGTAACACGTCACAAACATATTCCAAAAATTTGAAAGGCTAGTGCTAGCCAAAAGTCCAAGCCTCCCTGGTTCAATTCAATGTTTGCAATATTGAAAACAAATTTCAAACATCCTGAATATTCAAGAACTTTCATCTGCAAATATGACATCTCCAAAGTTGGGAAATAATTTTGAACATTGTAAAAGGGAACAGATACCAGCGTTCACCTCACATATCAGGTCATCTTCAAAAGAAAATTATCCTTACAAATAATCTGACAACAAATCTTTTCCAGAACCCGACCCAATCTCACCAACTCCACCACCAACGGATATCATCAATGAAAATTTGGAGGGACAGGAACAAGCACCACCCGGTACGTTCCATCTTGGAGGCATTGAATCAACTGAGAATCAAGAAGGGGAACAGCCTGTGGCTGTTGAGAAGGTAGAGGATGAAAGATTACCGGCTGAGGGTGCGTGGTACTCACCTTACTGGAAGAATTATACTGATGTTGAATAGAAGGCCCAACTGCGCAAGAGACGAGCGAAGAAACCAGCCTTGAAGAAACCAAGGTTGAACCTACCGCCAAACAAGCTGAAGAGAATATTCCTAGTGAAACTCCCATTGAGCCTAATGACGAACAAAGCAATATTCCTCCCGAAGGAAAAGATGTACAAGAATCTGGCCAAGATCCAATCATTGCCGACCAGGCATCTGAAGGCGTTACTAGCGAAAACTCAAACATCGAGAAATCTACCAGTGAGCCCATTCAAGGACCCGTGACGGAAGAACCTATCGTCGAAGCCATCCATGATCCAGCAGTGGACAAACCGATTGTCGAAGAGCCTATAGTTGCGCCCACCCAGGAACCACTGGCAGAAGAGTCTATTGCAGAGAAAGCTATGGTTGAGGCCATCCAGGAATCAATAGTGGATGAAACCAGCGCATCTGTGGAAGAGCCAGTATCTCAAGAACCAAATATCGATCAACCTGTTGAGGAGGCCGGTATTGCAACAACGAGCGAAGAATCCGTCGAAGTAGTGTCCGAACGGCCAAGTAACGAGCCTGATGTAATGGACAAAACACCCCAAGTGACAGATGAACCTGTTGTGGAACAAAGCACAGAAATCAACGGATCGTCCGAAGACCTTGTTCATGAGCCGCCATCTGATCTGCCTGCGGTTGTAATCGCCGAAGAAAGCTCTGGAATCCAGGAAATTGCTCAAGAAGTCACCCCGGAGCTCCAAATGACCCCAGACACTGTTGAAGAACAAGGCGAACCTCCAAAGGACGAGAATCCAACTCAAGTGGAAACCAACAGCTTTGCGGCCGTTGCGCTTGCTGGACTTGCAGGTGCAGCCACATTCAAGGCCTTGGACGATAAAGAAGAGGCTGCACCAATGACTGACAAACCTTTGGCTGACGAGCCTGATCGCATAGAAATTCGCGAGGACAAAGAAGTAGAATCCCCCTCCAAATCGGACAAGTCGGATAAAGACAGGCGTAGACACAGGAGTTCGAGACGCCACTCATTCAGTAACCATAACTCGACCAAATACGGCGAGTATCCGCCTTCAAGCAGGCCTGATGAGCAGCCACGACGCCGAAGACATTCCCACAGTCACAGAACCAGTGGCGAAACTAGTGATAGAGAAGATGGCAAAGAAATTTATCGTAGTCACAGGTCTAGCCAAAAGGAGGAGGATAGAGAGCGAACAGAACGTTCTCATCGCCGACGATCTAAGTATAGAGAAGACGACCCAAGGCACTCCCATCGACATAGGTCTAGCCGTAAAGAAGACAAGGAAGATAAAAAGGAGCCCACTCGCGGCATTTCTCCGGCCAAACAATCTCCAGAGCGTCGAGATAGTGCTATTGAGGGTGTAGATGATGAACGTGAACGTCGCCGACGCCATCGCAAAGACCTTAATCGAGAGGAACAAGAAGAGTACGATAGAAGAAGGGAGGAACGCCGAGCAGCTAAAAGAGAGGCAGCAATCAAGGCCGAAGAAGCCTTTAGAGCAGAAGAAGCACGAAAAGCCGAGGAGGCAAATGCTGAAGAGGCACTCCAAAAGAAAAAGGCAGAATCCATTCCATCATCAGCGGTTCCAAAGCGATCAGGATCACGAAGAGAAAGCATCTCGAAGTCATATTCGGTTACTCCTCATGAAAATGACAATATTAAGACTCGACTCCTCAGTTTTAAGAAGCGCGTTCAAAGTGAGGTTACCAGTCCATTTATGGCCAATTACGAGCCACATATCAAGGAAAAGGTCACTCCCGTCACGCGCTCCAGAAGAGATTCCATCGTTGATGAAACATCGCCTCCTCAATTTGAAATAATACCAGAACGCCCAAAGATGAGTTCTAATACAAGAAGGTCATCTCATTCATATCCACATCATCCGCATTCATCGTCTCGCAGAGAGTCTGAAATAACTTCTATTCCCAGGAAAGAGCCAAGTAGACGAGAATCTACCAGGGAGAAGTACCAGACAGAGGAAGATAAAGAGGCAAGAAGAGCTCGCAAGGAGGTGAGAAGGCAGGAGAGGCTTGCCAAAGAAGAAGCGGAAGCGGAACACAGACTCCAAAGAGAAAAGGATGATGAAGAGAGGCGTCTACGTCGTGAGGCGAGACGAAGAAGGAGAGAGGAAAAAGAGGCCGAGGAGCGAGAGATCAAGAACCGAGAGGCCGAGGAGAGGAGCGCAAAAGTATCGGAACCAACCCCCGAGAAAGATGTCGACAACGAGGAACCAAAGCCTAGCTCAAGACCAGGTACCCGCGAGAGACGGCCAACGAGACCAAACCATTCCAATTCTTATAGTTCACGAGGCTCTCGCCCAGAAATTCCAGCACCTCGAGATTCTCGCCCAGCGGAAAAACCCAAGAGTGCTTTCAAAAGCTTTATGACATTGGGAAAGAGGGTTTTTTCTTCCGAAAAGCACTGACATAAACATACATGTATAACGGCCATAATGAGTCCAGAGTTTCTTTTGTTCGATTCTTGGTTGGTATTATGCTTTTACGCACATGACAATTGTTGGTTGATGATGATCTAAATGTTGCGACGATGTTATGAATTCTTCCTCTAACCGAATGCGGAATGGAATGTATGTATCAATTATAATTACGAGTTACTTATATGATCGCCGACGTTGGCCGAAGAGTCATGCTTTCTTGTACAACCTTGAATATGGATGTCCATGTCCATGTCCATGTCCATGTCACTGTCACTGTCACAAGCGCTTGACCTGGGGACGGGGATGAGGATCGCTTTCCGATGTTGACCGGGGAGACGGGGAGAAGGACAAGCAAGACATATCTCCCCTCCCTCCCCTCCCTCCCCGATCGCTCCACAAGGATAAGTGTTGATCATTGCATTGTCTCTCAATCAGGAAGTTAAATCCCCTTCGAATCATCTATCCAAGATTATATACTCGAGGATAAAAACATCGCCTTTTGACATGTGCCCCAACAACATCTATCAAGCCACCAACATGCCTTATGCATATATAACAAGTACGCTGAATCCTACTCCTTCTCTAATCTTATTGTATACGGACGGCCTTCAATCTCTCACCCCCTTTTTTCATTCCCATCCCGCTGCATCAGATATCAGCCATCAATATCGTGATGATCTCCAATTTCACTGACCATGCCGCCGCACGCACCGCAACGTTTACATCGCCTGCGCGACAAGGCCACCTGCAAAGCTGTGGGATATACTCGTAAAAGGGTGGAATATCTTCTATCAAAGCTAAAACGTACGGTCCACCATAAAGTCAATTTGTGACCACACAGCTGACTATTGGATACAAGTCCGGCCAACTTCTTCCCGGGAGCAAGAGCAGGAGCAGGAGCAGGAACAGGCTCACACCCTAGGGCCTGGTAATGGATTCTTTAATTTACCCGTCGAGCTTAGGCATGAGGTCTATTCATATCTCTTCAAGAATTTGAGATGTCGAGACTATATCTTCTGTGAAGCAGAATGTCACGACTTTTTCACCCATGAAGGAGCAGTTCTTTTTCGTGTGAACCATTGGTTCCTGGATGATGCCGCCGAGTTCTTGTGTCGGATGAATCCTCGGTTCATATTACATCGACCTTCGCTTTGCCTTTTCGTTTTTTCAATCACAAACAATTGCGTTCGATTCTTGAAGAGTCTAGAATTATCAGTCTCATCTTCCGAGACCTCGTCACTAGAGCCGATTTCCGAGAAAATATTAGCATCCAATGCTCCATTGACTTCACTGACTTTACATCTCATCCCGACGTTTCCAGGGCGCTTGAGCTACCCATGGCCAATGTACATTATCCCAAGATTGCAATTGGAAACGCCGCCAAAAGAACATTTCTACAATGTTCATCCTCATTATCTGTCCATTGAATATCATTCGCAAGCTGCCTTGGATAACTGCCATCGCTCCCCATTATCAATAGGCAAACTCCAAACCCTTCGATACTTGAAGATTACAGGCCAGCCCGAATTCGATGTCTTGTTTGAACTTGCCATCGTGAAACTTCATCTTGGAATGATGGCCGCCGCTAAATCTGCGGGAACATACGTAGCTCTATCACCCAACAATGGGCCTCGTGGTGAAGAATGGTATTATGAAATTTGGATTGTCCCAAGTAAGCCATTACTATCATTGGTCAACCTCTACGGTTGCAATGCCTTCTTTTCATGCTGAAATTTTAACTAGCCTCACGCCGCTCGAAGCTCAAAGCCAGCAAGTCTTGCATCGCATAAACTCCTAGAGTGCTAACAATGCCGGCATTTTAGCTTTACTGGGTACAGTTATAAGCTGCGTTTCCAGCATAGGTATTTACAAAAGACACGACTCTTGTAGTTGGCCTACAACTACAGACTTTTACTGTTGGAGGTATAATGATTTACAAGGCCAAGCCGTCTTAGCTCTACATGTTATGAGGGATTCAAAGGATGATTGGAAAACGCGGTCGCAACTATATTGACAGTGAAGTGGCGGGCTCGGAGAGGTCTAGTTACTGACCGCTTCTGCCTGCTTACATTTTCTATGCAAAACACACCTATGAAACAACAGCTCAGTGATCATCAACTGATGGTTTCAGCTTACTGCTTTATGGTGACCAAGAAGTTGTATCCTCGAAAGAAGAGCAAGACTACGGCTATGAACGAAAAGTCCCCCTAACTTAAACGAACTCGTATACTGTACCGTGACTTCATTCTATGGACGTTAAGCCCCTCCGCCGAAGACCCGCCAGTCGAGACCGATTTTATCATATAAGAAATCATTGCCTCCTCGCACCATCAATATCATTGTACAAGTTCAGTCGGAAATGATTCCATAGAATATACCATATCATCATCGACGCGATGTGCGGTGTCACCGTGACCCTAATATCGCAAAATATCAAATGAGCTCTAGTCTCTTCTCGCTCTTGAACTTCCTTTTCTTCTCATTGGCCCACGGAGTAATTCTGAGCATTTGCATAAAACACCTAGCGCCTATCAATCCTATTTTGAGCTTTGTGGGCATTAAATTAGCGGTCCCTTTCGGATGAAATCTGCTGATGGGTAGCGACATTATCAGATTATGGTTGCAATCCGTTTATGGTATTCACGTTAGGCTAGACAGAAAGGTCAGCTGGGGGCTGGAAACAAGAGGTATTGGTTTCTAATTATTGACGGTTATGAACACTCTCATATCAAAGATTCATCCATCAATGGAAAAGCGATGTGATGTATGAAAGCATATATCCACCATACTATCTGAGGACCATTCCACCATTTGCACACACAACCTGTCCAGTACACCAAGCACTGTCACTCGTGCACAGCATCCCCACAATACCCGCAATCTCATGAGTATACGCTGGTCTTCCTCCCGCATTTGGCGCATCATCCACCAAATCCTGATCATCTAACTCTGGCCTAATTGCACTTCCCGGTGTACTCTCGATCCAAGGCTTCAAGCGCTTCTTGAAGTCCGCTGTGGTGCCAGCCCACATATCAGTCTTCACAGGTCCAGGGTTTACTGAATTCACGGTTGCACGATTGTTCAATTCTCGTGCCCAGGTTCGCGTCATGGCATCTACGGCTGCTTTGGTGCCACCATAAACAGTTTGTCCCCAGAAACCCTCGGAACTGGATACGGATGAAAGATTGATGATGCGGCCTGATCGATCATGGGGGAGGTAGTCGAGAGCGGCCTGCAAGAGAAGGAGGGGGCCAAGAACATTGATCTTGTATTGCCATTGGAATTCGTCGATGGTGATATCTGGGATTGGTGTGTTTTGTGAAACGCCAGCATTGTTTACCAGAATATCGATCTGAAATTTCCCAGATTGGGAATCTGAGAAGTGGGATTTAGTAGTGCTGATGATGGTATCGGCACCGGACTTCTCGGAAACATCCGCTTGGACAACTAGAGTCTTGATACCGTGTTTTGCTTCGAGGCTTTTGGAGAGCTCCGTGGTCAGAGCTGAGGAGGAATTGGATGTGTAGTTGAGGACTAGACTTGCGCCTTTGGAAGCGAGGTTCTCGGCGATGGCTGCCCCAATTCCTGGGGGAGATTTAGTCGGCTGAAGTTAAACTTGTAAAGCGTACTGGGAAAATGGCAGTAAAATTCATATGATCACAAGCGACAAACTCACCTCGAGAAGCACCCGTAATTACCGCAAGTTTTCCATCCAACGGTCTATAACCCTGAGAAGCCATTGTATGTACTTTCTGAACTGACAAGTAATGGAGAAGAAGACAGATATCTGAGTTTATCCTTCCGCGTCACCACTTTGGAATGGAGAAATCAAGGAGATGCAGAAAAAGAGAACAAGTTTTGTCTACTTAACTTTATATATATGTTGTTGTATCAAACGATAAAGTAACGCCACCAACTTCAAGAACCTTCCTTTCTCCCCTACAACCTCTATATTAAGCGCACCAGTCACGTCCCTTTACCACCACCAGTGGGTGCACGGACTCACCCCTACCACTTCATTACATCTATCCTTGGGGTTCAGAGCTCTCACTCCATACATAACCCACCATCCAAATTGAAGATATATATCCATCGCGCTCAACAATGGATATTAGGCTCTTGCGTCCTTCGGATATTCCGCATGTACAACATGCCAACATCACTAATCTTCCCGAAAAGTTTGTCTTCTCCCCCTCTGCCCCTCTATCCCACCACCCCCCCTTCCCCCTTCCCCCTCATCCTCTCCTCTCCCCTCCCCTCCAAACTAACCCCTCGCCAGCTATTTCATGAAATACTACCTCTACCACGCACTCTCCTGGCCCCAACTCTCCTACGTCGCCGTCGACGTCTCGCGCCCGCAAAAATCCCCCTACGACCACCCCCGCATCGTCGGATATGTCCTTGCGAAGATGGAGGAGGATCCTGCGGATGGGGTGCAGCATGGTCACATCACCAGTTTGAGCGTGATGAGGACGCACAGACGGTTGGGGATCGCGGAGAAGCTCATGAGGCAGAGCCGTATGTATTTTTTTTCGTGGCCTCTTTTCTCGCTATCTATTCGTTCACTTGGTATTTCTGGTGGTGGTGGAGGAGGAGGAGTGGTGGTGTTTCGTACGGTTTTTGAGGGAATTGCATGCATGCATGATACGATGATGTGATATAATATTCATATACAGCACCAACTAACACCCCCCTCCCCAAACAGAAAAAGCCATGGTGGAAACCTTCGCCGCACAATACGTCTCCCTCCACGTTCGCGTCTCCAACCAAGCCGCCCTCCGTCTCTACCGCGACACCCTCGGCTTCCAGACGGAGAAGACCGAAGCGAAATACTATGCAGATGGCGAAGATGCGTACTCCATGAATTTGAACCTGGGATATATCCGCGAGCAGATTTTGGATGAGGCAGAGGATGTGGATGAGGGGGAGCCGGTGGGGAGTGCGGGGAGCAAGGCGGATGCAAAGGCGATTGAGGAGGGCCAGAAGGGGAGAGAGGAGAAGAAGAGGAAGGTCAAGGTCGGAAGGGGTTTGGGGGTGGGGGAATTGATTGAGAAGAATGAGGCGTTGCCTATTAGATAGAGGGGGGAAGTGAAGTGAAGAGTAGACAACTTACTTTTCCCCTTTCTCTTACCTTTTCTCCTCCTTTGAAGACGTCTCGATGGGGAAAAATTGGCTGGGGGTTGGGTGATCGAATGAATATATCAAGAGTATTGGTCGGCATGCCTGCGTGCCTGTATCTGGTATGCATGCATGAAATATCTGGCGTCGAAAAGTCATTCATCATGGTGATTTTAAATGGCGCTGTAGCTACAGGTGATATAGATACATGGATGGCCTTCCTCATCACAGAGCAGAGGAGGTAGGCTCCAGGGAAGAAAGACGGGGTTTTGCATTTGCATGTATGTACCTGGGGAACGGGGACCAAGATTTTTGGGTTCTCGAGTCCTCAACTTACTTATATAGATGGGTGTTTGAATGAAAAGAGGAAATGAATGTACTCGATGTTGTGTGCAAATTTTTTCATTCTCTTGGATCGAATCTGGTCTGGATATGTGTGGTGTGGTGTGGTTCATGGTGGTGGTGTTGTTGTTGATGTGGGAGAGTGAGTATATGATATGATCGTTTGCATAGTGCTTGCTTAATAATTTCTCACCCAGATCTTCAAAATCTCTGGGGATTGATGAGGAGGGAGGAATACTACTTCATATCAAGTGAGCCATTGAGATGCGTGTGTTCACATACATGATGAGTACATGTACTTTTTTTTTCTACATCCAGTTCATCACGCAACAAAGAAATCCAATTCATATATATATGTTCGTTCTACTTGTAGATGAATATATGAAAATAGAAAGACGACAATATTTCCCGCATGCACATCTTTTTGTACGAATGAACCACGAGGAAAATTAAAAGTTGATCTTATTTGATTGAACTATCTGGGGCGGTAACCGAGAGAAAATCTATGAACTAACTATGAGGAAGTCACTTCGTTACCATGACCGTTGCCATTTTCTCCTGAAATACGCGCAGGACTCATGGTTCGATGGGCGGGGTGTTATCGGGGTGGTATCGGGTTGGTTGGATGAGGGAGCTGGAGCTACTTCGATGGGAAGAGTAGAGCCTGGGTTTGGGTTTCGAGGTGGAGGAGAAATTGAATTGGTTGGTGGTTCTACAGCTATATTTGCGGGCGAAGCTACTATGATGGTAGGTTTTACCTCTACATTTTGAGAAGAAATTCGTTCGACCGGACGGGGGGTTTTCCCTACGGTTATTGGGTTGGTTGGGGATCTGGTTCAGTAAGAGTCTTTGGTTCAGCGGGCGCTGGGGCTGCTGGGGATAGAGGGGGAGTGGCATCGCCAGGTTTTTGCAATCCAATGTTATTGACTGGCTTTGGTGTCTCGGTTGGAGATGAAGGCGCTGAACACGTTTTAGGATCTTTGATATACTCCGGAGCTTTGTAGATCGGATTTGGATCTTCTCCTGATACATATTGTCCTTTGATCAACACGGGGATTACAGCTCCAGTTCTAAGTGGAAAGGGTCGATGGCTGATAACTCGTAAGATGGTGTTGATGGCTCCGGAATGAGAACTCAGTGAGATGAAGGTACTGTCATCATTCATGAATATATCATCGAGTAGTGTTTTAAATCTTCGATTTTCAGCTTCTTGAGTTTCTGAGTAATTGGCCCGCCAATAAGGGTCTTCTTCGAGGAATTTGGGTTCAAATTTCCATGTTGGGGCGAGGTTGTGGATGTAGGTTTTTGAGCGGCGTCGATCGCATGTGTGGGAGGAAATTCCCTCGCGGAGGAGTTCTTTGATGGTGGGAATGAAGGGGGGCGAGGAGTGGGGAAATGATAGGCTGCTGAATGTGAGGGAACAGGTTTCCAGACAACGGGTTAGGGGCGAGACATAGTAGGATTGTGGTGGAGATATATTTTGTGTGGTAATTAGCTTTTCCCAAAACTCATTGGCCACCAGAGCTTGGGCAACACCTGTGGGAGCAAGTTGGGAATCAGCCCAGGTGGAATTTGCATCACCATCCAAATGAGACCAGTAGCACTATGAAACTTTAGTGAGGGTATGATATAGTATTAGAGGTCAAGCGAGACATACATCCCATGCTTCTTTTCCCACTTCAGTCTCTTTGATGTTATGATATCCTTCCCCATGACGCCCCACTTCCCAATGTCAGCCGTATGTCATGTGATGGGATCGATTGAGTATGCATACAGTAAAGAACCTTGTACTGAACATTCTCGGGAGCTTGGTTATTGAGCTTTATGACATGATTCTCAAATCTCTCCCATTGGGTCTTCTGCCTCTCCGGGTCAAATTCTGGATCCGTATCATACACACGATCCTTCAAGCCAAAGTTCGTCGTCTAAAAATTCATGTTAGTATGATATTCAAGAGCATGATTGCAAATACACTTACAGTATAGTTGAAGGTTTCCGAATCAGTATCCTGATCATCTTGTAGGAAGTATCCCACAACGTTTCTAAACTCCATATGTCTTCCTTTTAGCTGTGCTCTGTTATTCATGATGTAGAATGGGAGTAGGAAAAGCGTGGCTAGAAACAAGCAAGGTCTAAAGTTTGATGAGTTGGGTTAGCTAGGTGATGAGATCAAAGTTCTCGTGAATAATCGAGAGGTTATATTTAGATAGAACAACATCCAAATCCGAATCTAACTTACCTAATCCAAGATGTCCTCCAAACCCCCGTTAGTCGTTTATTCCGATAAGCGTATTGGTATGGGCCCAATCCATTCGGCCTATGACCCAGTAAAGATTCGTGATCCTCCATAGGTTTTCACAACCATCAAGAGTCTAAATGGCAGAGTGGGTGGGTGGAATTGAACACCGAAGGAGCAAGATTCATTGCATATAGGGAATCCTCGAAAGACTCGAAAGAGAAGAGTATATCGACGACAATGAGGAAAACAGGTCGGGTCTTTGATGCTGATGCTTTGGATAGAAATTGTGAGTTGAGATGGGATCTGGAGAAAGGATAACTCGAGGACAAGCATTTAAGAATCACGTGAAAATGAATGGGATTTGATGTCATTTAATTGGTCAATCGAAAGAATAGGTAAAGCAGCGAGAACTTAGCCACAAAGGTCATGTGGTCCGTGTGATGATGTCACTCTAGGATGAATCTGGAAGGAGGAGCAGGAAGGAAGCAGGAGTTATTAAGAGGTTAAGGTTAATATTAAGGTTAAAGTACCAAAAGCGGAGGGATCTCAAGGTTGGATTTATGGATTTATGGATTAGTGGCGTCGAATTATGGATATATTTAGTGATTGATTATCGAAATCCTATATTCAGATTATCCTGCCTTGGAATTTATCATGACGTGCCTTCCAACTTTATCCATAGTGGCTCTAGCTTCCGTTTACCTCACCTCTTTATAAATGTACTCTTTGTCCCCATCATTATTAGACATTCTATTCATCAACATCAACATCAACATCAACATCAAATCACTCAAGTTCTTCAAGTCCTTTCAAGTTAATCTTTTTCAATCGACCACTTCAAAACTTACATCATGTCTCTTCACTGTATGTATCTTCCTGTCGATGCTGTTGATTTGAGGGCGGGAACGGTTGGGGAAGAATGGTGTTGCGATCTTGTGGGAGCTTTGAATGGCACATCGAATTTGAGGGCTTGTTTTGTCTATCCTCTCGGACTCTGATACCCATCAAAAGATCTCTTACAATCCATCTACCAATCCATCACCGCTTCTCTCCTTCAATTCCAACCTCCTCAATTTCCCCGCAGCCCCACCAATTAGCCTCTACTAACCCATACTCCTCCAGATCTCCCACCAGTCAAGCCATCGGCCATTGCCCTCGGTACCATCTTCAACCACGCAGCGTCCCTTGCAGTCCTTGGCCCAGTCTTCGGCGAGACCTACCACAGAGCTCAAGCTGCCAACTCCAAAGAGGAATTCGTCAAGTCAAAGGAGGCTGCTTCCGCCGCCGCGGCATGGGGAACTTCTCTAGTTGGTAGCGCTGTTCAATCATATGGTGTTGGTGCTTTGATCAATGCCACTGGTACTCTTTCATATAAGGGCGCTGCATACCTGGGTTCTTTGATCTTCATGGCTTCCTCTGCTCCTTCGGTATGTCATCTGTCGCTCTCTTCATGAAATTCCCCGGGGAGATATATGAATAGGATCAAATACTAACAGCCCCCAGTTCATTGCACAAATCACCACCGAGAAGCGTCCACTCGACACCGTCGCCGTTGGAGCTCTTGCCCGCGTCTTCGAGACAGTCGGTCTCTCTCTCTTCCTCACCTGGTGGGGAACCCACACCAACCCATTCGAGTAAATGCAACGAATCTTGAGGTTGGTAATGGAATAACGGAAAGGGGTTATGGTATTGGGAAGGAAATGGAAGGGAAGGGTGACGTTCGGATGGGGTATTCCGTATCGTCCGTGTACTATCTCGACTTGCAATGAACTCTTTTTATGACTTAATGATTTCTTCATCATCAGTGCGCGCTGTAATATGCAAAATTGTGAATATTAGACAGTGACTCTTTGTTTGAACGGCTTGCTGTGATGGTATAGCTTTGTCTCTCGATGAATTGAATATCTGAGCTCCCTCCAACAAATTTGGTTGTGGTTGTGATTGTGGTAAACAGACCAAACCCCATTACATCGACTTTCACGATATTCACACTTGAGTACTCTATTATATTCTCTTATTCCCCGTGTCCTGTCACATACGACCATAGACTGAAGAGAATTGGGCATCCCGTCCGCTCTGCCATACACAAGCTTCAGATCGGTGGATTAGTAGTTGGGTGGGTGACCACCAGCGAATCCCTACTGTTGTATGTTGATTACATTTATTTTAATTTTTGCCTTTTGGCAGGTGGATGAATGGATGTGTAAAGGGAAGGGGACAGATGAGATGGGATGGGGTTGAGTTGAAAGACGTTCTTATCTCTTCACTTGTCGCTGGGAAGTTTGTTCATACATTTTCCACTTTCCACTTTCCATTTTCTTCTTGCACCTAATGTAATAGCGATAGTAACAATGACTAAGTATGGCTGCTTCTGACTAACGGAATGGTCCCTCCAAGTTGAAACTTTTGACGGGTAAGATAATGTGATGTGAAATGATAAAATGTATGATGTATGGCAGGGCCCATTTCCCTTCCTTTCATTTCAGAGTCTATCTCGTACAGAATAAATCTACCCTCCTCTTCATCCATTACCCCTGACCACATATAAATGTGCAAAGGCCATTATACAAATGCCTCCCCTTGGTTCCTTCGTGAATAGCAGAGATTGATATCCTGTTGTTGACTTACTCTTCCTCTATTCACCCTGTCCCGTCCCTTCCCTTTGTGATGGTATCATTGAAATGTATGCATGCCACCACCACCAAATCCCAAACAACCTACCATCCGTATTTGTATGTAGTAGGTGTAATATATCGCAGCCCCAAGACGCCCATGATATGACATGATCCTCCGTAGTGTCTGTATATCAATCATACCCTTGTCCCTCCTCATAATAGGATGGATCAGAAACCATGTACCTGATGTGATGTCGGGTGCACCATAGCTCCTAGCCCTTGGCCCCTATTTCTAGCCCCAAGCTCCCAGTACCTAGCACCAAAGCTAAATATTAATCCAAAATTATCAACACAAATAAACACCAATGCAAGGTTCAAACAAGAACCCATTCACTTCCTCTTTTGATGAACTTGTCCAAAAGCAACGAGATGTCAGTCAACACAAAACGACAAATATAAAATCCAAAGAACTCGGCTGCATGACGAGTGCAAAGTTCAAGACCGACTTGAGTCTTATCTGCATGGCGAAGACCAGGATCTTCAACTTGACGTGCAATTTGATCTAGAAATTTCGTTAATTTTAGCACGTAATGAGGGGAGAGTGATGAGGTTACATACCAATGGCTTGTGCAGCATCGAATAGCCTCGCTAGAGCACTCATGTAGTTTGCATTTGGTCCAGAGAATTGCACTTGGCTAATATCTCTTTTGGCGAATCGTGATCTAGGTGTAGAAGTCATTGGTAACGTGCTCATGGTCAAGCCCTCTTTGGGCATGTCAGGAGAGGTGAGCTTATTTGAGTAGTTGTTGGAAAGACCAATAGCGGAATTCTTTGAGCGTAAGCGTCTCCATGAGAAAGAAGAGGCCTTGCTAGATACGCTCCCGGATTTCGAACTCATATTAGCAAAATCCATGTTTTCACCCATCGTTGCATCTTTGAACATTCCGTTCGAGCCGTGTACACCAACTTCACTACCCAACTTCTTACTCAGTGTGATCTGGACCTGTTCCAAAATCCCCTCTAGAGATTGCATTTCTTCCAAAACAGCATCTGCATCGCAAGTGTCAACTTGGCCGAGCTTCATCAAAGCTGCTGTAAGAAAGTCACAATTGGCGATTTTGTCTTCGACTCCCTTAATCTTAACACCCTTGACCCGCCATACATCTCGAGGTATGAATAGTTTAGTGGATAGATAGCCGCCTCTTGGATGTGCAATAGTCTGGTATAGAGCGCGCATGAGCCAGAACGGGCGGAGGAGATATTCTGTTGGGCACGGCTCCAAGGGGATTGGGGCGCCTGCACTCATTGGATTGGGTGAGCCAGGGCTGTCTGGAGAGTGGAGGTCACTGTTGAAAAGATAGAGGCCGCCATTAGACGCCCCGTTCATCTTTTCTCTAAACGCCACCGCTATTGGTGTTGGCAAAGTGGGCATGGCGGGAACTCTTGCATTGGTGTTGTTTCCTTGGGCACTCAAAGGCGTGGGTGGCATAAGATCACCAAATTCATCCACATTAGAAACTGACAAGTTATGACGTCGAGTATTCTTGAGACTTGATGATGAATAGTTCTTTCGCAATCCCGCTCTCGAGTGTGAGCGGTTTGGGGATACTGATCGAGGTATGGGATTGGAACTGTCGCTACCATCATTTGTGAGCGCCTGAGTAAAAAAGGCTGTCGGAGGCGAACCATGGTCCGTTGACCCTGGCCCTGAAATTGACCCTTTTCTTGTGGGAATAGGTTGCCGCATACTTATCGAGCTCGGCCTCTGCTGTGGTAAGCCGGCAGTTTTGGGATATGCACGGCCATTAGGAATCTGTGGTGGCGGCATTAATGGTGGCAAAATCATGGGGGAATTTTGAACTTCATTCGATCTTGATGAAGTCTCAATCTTTAATTGTGTGGCATTTTGCCCAGATAGCCTTCTGCTTCGTACGCTTTGCGATGGACTACTGTTCCTCGCTGGACTCCCATCAAAGACCGGCGGCGGAGGCAGCGCTTGTGTAGGAGGCGGGTGAAGTGGCTGGATTTGAGACTGCGACAAAGTGACAGGTGGCATCGTTGTGTCGGAGACAGTAGTAAGCGGGGGTATTGAACCATTTGAACTGTGCCAAGTCCGACCAGAAAATGACCCACTAGAATCAGACTCTCTAGGCAATGCAGACTTCGACTGCAGCCCAAATTCAAAATCATCCATCACATAACCCCTAGTCATTTCATCAAGCATCCTCTCTTCCTCTTCCGATTCATTTCCTTCATAATCATCATGTGGGCCAATATGTGGCTCCTGCGTTTGAAGAAACAACCGTTTTCGCTCCCTTTCACGAGCATCCTCTATAGCAGCTTCCCGTTCACCTTGACGTACTCTTTCTTTAGCCAGTTCGACCCTTCGTCTAAAACTCGCTACAATTCTGTCACCGTCGTCGTCGTCGCCATAACCATAACCATAATCATAAGCATGAGGGTCAGGATCTACAGGTTCAAAGCCATCATCATAAGCGGCTTCAACCGCTGCATCCAGTGCTGCATCGAATTCGGCCTCAGTTTCCCCGCTGGGGGCACGGATATGCTTCCTCCTCACATTCAGAGACGAAGACCTAGAATGTACAGATGAAGCAACCGATCCTCCGGACTCATCAATGGTATCTAACCATGACATGGATTCATTGCTCGGCACTCGTGCATGCCCTTTAGAAGGCTCTGGGGCCGCGAGACTTGACTTTGATTTCGGTGATTCGCATGATATTTGTCTTCGATGGCTAGAGCCGTGTGTCATTGGAGACAGGGGCCGTCTTGGGGACAATGGAGGTGGCATATACTGGGTATCCATAGGTACGGTCAAGCTCGTTTCAATATTTCGTCCATGAGATAGGTTATATCTAGAGAAGTAATTCGACCGTTGTTCATGGTGGCTCCTAGTCTGAGTTTGTGGAGATTCAAGGGCCGAAGGTAATAAAGATCCACTTCGCGATGACAATTGTCGACTTCTAGAATATGATCGCTCATGCTGAGAGTCATCTGGATGAGAAGCTTCATCAACTACCCCTGTAATAGTGGCCATCTCTACTGTAGCAAGCTCATCATCATCATCTTCATCATCAGTCATGGGAAGCTCGCCTGACCTAAAGTCTGCCTCTTCGGGCCTGGCAGGGAGCGCCTTTTCGTCACTCAACTCGGGGGCAATCTTTGCCAATTCATTTATGCGGCTGGTATAAGTATTACGCTAAGGATGGATGTTAGTTCATAGTAAACAATCCAACTTCCAACACGATACTCACAATCGCCTCTAGTTTGCGCCGATCCTCATCTCCTGAGCTGCGAGCCATAACTTGCTGCAGCAGACTACACGCCTCAGAATACGCCTGCATGGCCCCTTCGTAATTTTGCGCATTGTCGAGTAATACTGCCGTATTCGCTTTCTGTAAAGCTTTGGACAGCATGGCTTTCTGCGAAGGCTGCTTAGAACTGCGTGAAGAGCTGCTACTTTTTTCGGCTCTAGAACGATTTCTTGAATGCCCTCGCACTGTACCCAATTCTTCTTCGGAAGGGCGATGGCGTATTGCTGCTTCGGTCGAGAAGGCAGATATGGGCGAAGGACTAATACTGTGATGTCCCGATCTTGAAGGCGATCGCCGTTGAGAGGTGTCTCTGGGTCTAGAACCTTCTGTTTTCACAAAGTAATCGGGCACGGTTGAATGGACAGCGGCCGATAACAATCCAGCCGTAGATGGGGTCAGCGCACTTGCCAAGGGTGATGGGGAATGGCTTCCAGGTTGCTGTGAAACCGGTAGAGTAATGATTGGCGGGAGGGATAATGGTAAAGGGGGGTTCGTGAGCCTGTCTGTCGGTCTTCTCCTCTGAGGACTATTATCAATTGAAGGTCGGCTTTTTTGTAACTTCCTCGGGGGAGATTGGCCAACAACATTCCCGTTTAAGCCGGACCCCCCGAAACTCAAACGCGAGATTGAGTTGGAACGACTGCGTATATGTCCTCCTGCACTTGAAGCTGTCGACTGACTCCACCGATTGGGATTTCCCGCTGGTTCCCTAATACCACTCGTGCTACTAGAGCGGCTATGCGGTTGCCTCAGCTGTCTTCGCGATTCCCCTATTGCGTCGTGAGATACATCTTGAGGAGAGTGCGCAATCTGGCGGGAGTTCCCAAATGAGGGCTTTCGCTGAAGACGATTGATAGTTGCGTTCAGATTTGAATTGGGAGAAGAACTAATGAATCGAGGACTTGGCACCGAATTATTCGTGGGTAGTGGATATGGCAGATGATCCTCGGTTGTTGCACTGTTGTAAGATAACGATGGCATCGTCGGAGAAGTCGAAGAGGAAGAGAAGCCGCACTGTATCAAAATTGGCCAGGATACCTATCTGAGTTAGAACGTAACCTTAATTAGACTAGCTCGGTAAGATATACCTTTATATAATTACCTCCTTGTATTATTTATTATAAAGGACGGAGTACTTACAGGTGAGGTGAGGTGGGTTGTCTGGTGAGAGTTTTTGGCTCTTTCGACTATTATGATTCTTTAAGGAGATCCTCATAAAATAGATACAAACCTGATTTCCTCCCGTCTTCTCAGTCACCCCTCTTCTTTTCCGCTCCTTTTCCGCTGCTTATCCGCTCCTTTGCCCCCTCCTCTTGTGCTGGTGAGAGGAGGTATCGAATCCAATTCTTATGATATGACCACGACTTATCGACGTGGATGGTCCTTTTTCATATATATTCTTGTCCCGCGTGGTAGGTGCAGAGTGTGGACGGCGAGGTGGTAATACGTAAACTCAGTCTTATAGTAAAGTACTGGGATCAGAAAGTGCCAACTGCTCTAATCGATAATATAATTGCAATATTATAACAAGCAGGTAGGGACCAGCGATGTGGAGTGGAGGTTATTCGAAATTGCCTAATCGATCAAGAAAACAATATTAGCACAACTATTCCCTTTTACTTTCTAATCCCACTCAATATGACAATAACGATGATGATAGGAAGACTCATCTGGAAGAAGAATGAATGAACGAATGGAAATGGAGACTTGCCTAAGCCTCTCTGTTGGGAATCATTGTCTACCGGAATGATATCTCCAGAACCAACAAGTTATCTCACTCCCAGCAATGTTCGATTCGATTCTGATGGTACAAGTTGGATGAGAAGTTTCACGGTTTCCAGATATGATACCAGTACCAGTATGAAATCAATGGTGACGCGCTCAGAGCTTTGTTCTCGCAGATCCTACCCTACACAGTTTTGCCGTATCTTGGATGATGACAAGTATTCAACAATGAATGTGTTGAAAGGTTGACGGCTGAGACGGACGGTTTCTTGAGATCAATCACACTTTGACTCCGCGATACTTCTATGTGAGACAAACAATACGATGCTGGATATCTTCAAGCATTTATTGTACGATATTGCTGGAGGGGTACGGCTTCGGATTGGCGGGAGTAACATCAATCAAAGTAGGCACAAGTCGTCATAAAAATGCAATAGATCACACTACAATACTCGTAATAATCTTATCAACAAAAGATGGGCAAGAAATTGAGGACATCTGGGTGGAGCGAAGATTATAATCAAAATACATGAAACCAAAACGTAAAACAGCCCAACTCTGACCTAGAGTGGATAGAGAAAGTTGGAAAATACGAAGCTGCAAGTGATCTCAATTCTATCACTCCATTTTCCATTCCGGCGGGTGCGGCTTTTCGAATGGGGAAATACTATGGATACGGGAATGGATACACAGGACAAGTAGTAGTAGCAGTAGTAGTAGCAGTAGCAGTAGCAGTAGTGGTAGTGGTAGTAGTAGTAGTAGCAGCGTTTCTCGTCGTCCCGAAAGACTTCAATAGACTAAATGATACAGTAGTGCAGACTTGTGTGTGCAGTGCAGTGCAGTGCAGGACAAAGCCCGGGATGGCAAAGGGCATCGGCGCAAGGGGTATATACTCTTTTTGGTGGGTTTGGATTTTTGATGTGGAGGGGTTAGACACTTTCTTGACTCTCGCGAACGATGATTTGATAATGGAGTGAGAAACTACTGGATCAACTGGGGCTCAAAAATGGCTTGATTTAATCCGCACTTGTCATTGGCAAACATGTGAGCGAGCTACAAGGATAGATCGCCATCACCACGCGAATCAGGGATTATGAGTCAAAGGTCTTGGTGGTCCTTGGGAGAAAACTACCCCTTTATGAGACGATGTGCAGGACGATGTAACCATGTAACCGCCACCACCTTTGTTTTTCCAGCTTCATCACACAAATTGCTCCATGTGTTCATTCTTACTATAGTTGCTTGGGGTTCGAAAGATTAAAATCCTTCAAAGTCCATGTTTGGCCTGGACAACATCCGCAGAGTACTCCAATAGTGGGGACGGACATCCACCAAAGGATATAAATCAGCGGTAGTTACGGCTGTAGGTTAATATTAAGTTAGCCATACAGCATGGTGGCGATTCTAATTAACTTACATGCTGGACTCGAATCTCTCTTATCTTCATGCATCTACTACTGTAGATATCCGAATCCTGCAATGATACTGCATGTTCTACCTACGCTCGATGCGGTAATAATGGCTCAATGTCGTTTCAACTCTTACTAGTCTTCTTCAGAACCAAGGGGTAAAGGAAAAGGCTGGTGATGGAGGTTTTGAAATCCTCCGAGCCCCCAGGCCATTCAACGCTGAGCTGGGAAACAATCTCTATCTCACGATGAACCACTGTTTCTAATTTCGTAAAAAGGATTCACCTGCCTGCAGTCAAGAATCCATCTTCAAATAACACCTAGGTACCTTGGATAACTGTCGAATGTAAAGATATACCGAAACACCAATAGGCGAAAACAAACTTGAAGCCTTCTCCTCTATGTAAGCGAAAATACAGGCATGCGGGTTATCACTATTGATGCATTTAGGGTTATATTACTCGAGTATTATATGATCTTATATCAATACCATGTTTCAATTCCTTTCAATCCTTTGACTTCTCTACTGGAGAGTCTTCTCCCTCGAAAAGAAGCACAAATCTCCTTGAGCAGGTATTGCGCCCTTTCCCCTGTGGTTTGCATCACAGGCTGACAGTATATATTAAATGGCTGACGATTTGATCTGATCTAGAAGGTTGCCCCTTTCTGTATAGCTCGCCAAATCCTTGGGTTACATTAGGATTCTTGCCTCGATACACTTTGACTATCGATCCCTTTGTACTCGTAAAATCCATGTTAAACAATCAAAAGGTTAGTTTGGAGCCAGGCGATGGAACTGCATGCATCAATGCAGCCCTCGCCATGAACAATCACGCCGAAGGAAGCATATCCAGGACAAGTTTAATGATCCTATTTAGTCTTTCCAAATTCAGGAAGGGGATCAGCTACTTGTCTTGGCTCTTTTATTCAGAAGCGGAAGAGCATATAGACGAGTCGGAATCGACATCTAACTTCCTTCCCGCGGCCGTCATCAGCTCATAGTTCAAGAAGAAGACAACGACAAAGTCTTACTCTTCCTCCTACAACGAAGGGGAAACAGAGACATTCTTTCAATATTTCAAAATCGTGATACTGCCCTAGGCCTTCTCGTGCCCCTCATGCCCCTCATTCACGATAAGCGATAAGAGATAACGATTTGTTTACTAATTGGTTTAACCTTGATCATGAGTACAACGTTTGAGATTTGTCCATCACCCGTTCTTCCACAACGGAGTGCAAACGCCGCTTCTACTCTGCTTGCGATATAGATGATTGTTACAGTGAACCTATTTCTTGCGCAAAAGCATACTTTGATACCCAGTTTCAATACACCCCTTCAAAATGGGGGGACAGAGTAAAGAGCAATGCGGCTTCAGGATTGCAATAGATGTACGTGGAACCCATCCTCATCGTCATTCCCACCCACTAGTCTGTGATACCTGTAGAAGGGAGACTGCAGTGGCCCTGCGCTCTTTTCCGGAGAATATGATCAGGTGTTGCAATTCGGTATCCAAGTGCATGCAAAGAGCCTTCGCTACTTTGCCGACGATACAATGCTAACGATGACCACAGCGTGGTGGAACCTTCACAGACTGTGTAGGAAATCCGGGCACGGGGAAGATGGAGGATGATGTGATCATCAAGCTTCTATCTGAAGATCCATCCAACTACGACGATGCCCCTTTGGAAGGCATTAGGCGACTGATGTCCAAATTTCTCAGCAAAGATATCCCCCGTGGAGAGCCTTTGGATACTTCAAAAATCGAATCAATTCGAATGGGAACCACAGTAGCTACAAACGCGTTACTGGAAAGAAGGGGCGAAAAGATTGCTATGGTGGTGACTAAGGGGTTCAAAGATTGCCTGGAAATTGGCAATCAGTCACGGCCTAAGATTTTTGATCTGGCAATCAAGAAACCTGATGTCTTGTACGAACACGTAGTGGAAATTGACGAACGGGTTACTCTGGAAGATTACGCCGAAGATCCTGAACGAAGTATCACTAAAATTGAACCCAATGGTGCACAAGATCAGGATTTGGTGCGGGGATTATCTTCTGAAGCTGTGCGCATATTGCAGCGTCCTGAAGAGCAAACCATCCGGTCACAATTACAGGAGGTCCTTGATATGGGTATGAAGAGCTTAGCTGTTTGTTTGATGCATGGCTACACCTTCCCTGATCATGAAGCTTTGGTGGGCAAGATTGCGAAGGAGATTGGATTTGAGCATGTATCTCTTAGCCATGAACTCATGCCTATGATCAAATTGGTTCCCAGAGCCACATCAGCTTGTGCTGATGCATATTTGACACCAGCAATTAAAAAGTATATCACGGGATTTTCCAAAGGATTTGAGGGTGGTCTTGGAGCAGAAAGCGTGAAAGGCGAGAAGGGGTCCAACGGAGCGCGATGCGAATTTATGCAAAGCGATGGTGGCTTGGTAGACGTGAGCAAATTCTCTGGCCTCAGAGCAATCCTGTCAGGTCCTGCTGGCGGAGTTGTCGGATATGCACTTACTTCATACGATCCTGAGACCAAGATACCAGTCATTGGCTTTGATATGGGCGGCACATCCACTGATGTCTCCCGATATGGTTCCGGGAGGTATGAACATGTGTTTGAGACCACTATAGCTGGTGTAACTATTCAATCTCCTCAGCTCGATATCAATACTGTGGCTGCTGGAGGTGGCTCACGATTATTCTTCAAGAACGGTCTATTTGTCGTTGGGCCAGAATCCGCGGGCGCACACCCTGGCCCTGCATGCTACCGCAAGGGTGGTCCAGTTGCAGTTACTGATGCAAACCTCTTCCTAGGTAGACTCATTCCTGAATTTTTTCCAAGGATTTTTGGGAAGAATGAAGACGAAGGTCTTGATGTTACAGCGAGCGAGAAGCTTCTTCAAGAATTAGCCGAACAAATCAACAAGGAAATGGACAAGAATATGACAGCTGATGAGGTCGCTTATGGATTCTTGGCTGTTGCGAATGAGGCCATGACTCGACCTATTCGATCATTGACCGAAGCGAAGGGTCACGATACATCCAAGCACCGCCTAGCAACCTTTGGTGGTGCTGGTGGGCAACATGCAGTTGCTATTGCTGAGAGTTTGGGTATTCGTCAAATTCTTGTTCATCGCTACTCGTCTGTGCTCTCAGCATATGGTATGGCTTTAGCTGATGTGGTAGATGAGAGGCAGGAGCCAGAGTCCAAGGTATGGACTGATGATGGAGAGCCACGCGATTACCTGAGGAAGAAAATTGAAGAGCTCAAAAAAAAGTCGACTGATGCTCTGAAGGAGCAGGGGTTTCACGATAACTCGATAGTCCATGAAGAATATCTAAATATGAGATACCGTGGAACTGAATCTGCCTTGATGGTTGTGAAGCCCGAAGAGAAAGATGTAGATGAATTCGGAGGCGATGAATGGACCTATGGTAAAGCTTTCGTTAGGCAGCATCAACAAGAATTTGGCTTCACGTTACCGGATCGGGATATCATTGTGGATGATGTTCGAGTTCGTGGTATCGGAAAGAGCTTCAAGGGGCTTGAAAAGACAGTCGATCAGCAACTGAGGAAGATCAAAACTAAAGATGTCGAGACTGGCAAGAAAGAGTACAAGAGATCTCAAGTCTATTTCGAAGGTGGCCGACAAGATACCCCTATATATAAGCTGGAAGATCTTGATACTGGTGATCGAATCAAGGGTCCAGCTATTCTTGCGGATGGAACACAAACTATTGTAATTACTCCCGGTGCAACTGCATTGATAATTGAAACGCATGTGGTCATTAATATTGGTGAACATGAGAGCAAAGAAAAGTAAGTTTCGGACCAGTATTATATGGAAACACAACACGATTGCTAACAATTCTCAGATCATCAGTCAAAGATGAGATACAAACTGTTGATCCTATCATGCTCAGTATATTTGCTCACAGATTTATGGCCATCGCAGAGCAGATGGGCAGAGCTCTTCAAAAAACCAGCGTCAGTACGAATGTTAAAGAGAGACTTGATTATTCGTGCGCATTATTTGACTCTACTGGCGGATTGGTAGCTAACGCTCCGCATCTTCCGGTTCATCTTGGTTCAATGTCTACCTGTGTCAGACGACAGGCTGAAATATGGAATGGCAAGCTGGTCAAAGGAGATGTCATCGTTTCTAATCATCCTGAATATGGGGGCACGCATCTCCCCGATATTACCGTGATTACTCCTGCTTTCAACACTGCCGGTGATAAAATTCTTTTCTATGTCGCCTCCAGAGCCCACCACGCTGATATTGGCGGTATTCTTCCTGGCAGTATGCCTCCCCATTCAAGAGAGCTATACCAAGAGGGAGCGGCGATCAAGTCCGAGAAACTCGTCAGCGCAGGTCGCTTCAATGAGGAGCGCATAACGCAGCTTCTCCTTGATGAACCCGCACAATACCAAGGATGCAGTGGTACTCGATGCTTAGAAGACAATATCTCAGACCTCAAAGCTCAAATCTCTAGCAATATGAAGGGTATCAACCTCATCAGTACATTGATCGAGGAGTACGGCGAGGAAGTGGTGAACTTCTACATGGTTAACATCCAGAAAAACGCCGAGCTAAGTGTGCGAAACCTTTTGAAAGATGTTAGCAGGAGATTTGAAGGGCAAGATCTGTCAGCAATAGACTATATGGATGATGGTAGCCCCATCCAATTGAAAATAACCATCGACGCCGACAAAGGAGAGGCCGTATTCGACTTCGAGGGAACAGGTCCAGAAGTATACGGTAAGCGCTCCCCAAAACACCATTCTCTATCCCCATCAACTAACCCATGCCAGGAAATACCAACGCTCCCCAAGCCGTAACCTACAGCGCAATAATCTACTGTCTCCGCAGTCTAATCAGCGAAGATATTCCCCTAAATCAAGGCTGCCTCAAACCCATCACCGTCCTCATCCCCCCCAAATCCTTCCTCTCCCCCTCAGACAAAGCCGCCGTCGTAGGTGGCAACGTCCTCACCTCCCAACGCGTGACAGACGTAATCCTCAAAGCCTTCCGCGCCTGCGCCGCCTCCCAAGGCGATTGTAACAACCTCACCTTCGGCTTCGGCGGTAATGTCGAGGGTCAAAAACACGTCCAGGGATTTGGATACTACGAGACGATTGCGGGAGGTAGCGGAGCGGGTAGCAGCTGGGATGGTACCAGTGGAGTCCATACGCATATGACGAACACGCGCATCACAGATGCAGAGGTGTTTGAGAGACGCTATCCCGTTCTGCTACGAGAATTTTCATTACGCGCTGGGAGTGGAGGAGCGGGGAAGCATCGGGGTGGCGATGGCGTGGTGAGGGACATCGAGTTTAGGATTCCCGTGCAGGTTTCGATTTTGAGCGAGAGAAGGGTTTATCGACCGTATGGACTGGAGGGGGGCGAGGACGCGCTGTGTGGACTTAATATTTGGGTGAGGAAGGTGGAGAAGAGTGATAGGGGGAGGAAGGATGTGCTGTTGCTTGCGGAGAGAGATGGACGTGGGAATGAGAAAGGAGAAGAGATAGAATATGAAGAGCGGAGAATCAATTTAGGAGGGAAAAATACAGCCGCGATGAAGAAAGGCGAGAGGATTATTATACATACGCCTGGTGGTGGCGGATGGGGAAAGGTAGGCGAGAAAAGGGAGGTAGGCGAGAGGAAAGACCCGCGTGCTGCATGGAAGGGGGGAAGTTATGCCAGTAGGGAGGAGATAGCTTTGCAAGCTTAAGCGGCCTGATGATTTGTTCTGGAGTGAATTGAAAGCTGTGATGGAGGATTGTATCGACGTTAGCATTAGAAAATACAAAATTAAGCGCTTGGTATCTTCTCATAGAGCAGTTTTATTGTTAAAATGCAAGGTGGTATTTTGTGTTTCGGTACTTTGATGAAAATGCCTTCTCACAACCAAATAGTTAATAATCCTCCCTCTCTGTCATGAAATCAAATACCAATGCTTTTCTATGTCCTACAGCCATTGATTCGACGGCACTTTGAGCTATCATCACTATCATAATTTCTCATCATCCATCAACCCGCAAAGCCATCGGCCAAGCAACTGATTTACTGCATCTTCTCGTGTGTAGCCATCAGGGAACCTAAAGAAATATGTTAGAACTCTTATGCTTTATGCTAAGAGAAGAGAAGCAAGGCGCATGCAAAACTCACCAATAAAGGTAACCACCAAGCGACTTCTAACTTGGCAAATATCCTCCGGCACCAACCAGATTGTCGCACCCATCTTTCTCGCAATACTGATACTTAATTTGGCGTTCATATAAGCATCATCTTCGCTGCTTCCTGGGGTTACGAGATCGTAATCGACGTAACTGGTCTTCATCCCGTTCAAAACATCCAGAAGGAAGACACCGCTTCCAATCGATTGATCCTTGAAGGAGCGGATAGTTGAACTCTTGCCGCCCTTCTGTGACATGTTGTTGGCCCACTTGATCATTTCTGCATCCGAGATTTCGCGCTTGCCGAGACGTTGAGCAAGGGCTGTGAGAGTCTCGGAGATATCTCTGCGCATCAGCTGCCAAACAAGACCAAGGGTGAGGGTTTTTTGACCATCGTGAATATCTGCTCCTTGAACACCGACCAATGAAAAACGGTTTTGTTTCCCGAGTTCGATAGCGTAGTTTGTGTTCTCTAAAGCCTTGAATCGCGACATTTCTCCACCGGCAGGTACTTTGTTCACATGACGCCAGTTGACAGATCCCTTGATAACCTTGTCGTATGCTTGTAGAATGATGGTACCATCTTTGAGGTCTTCGTATAACGAATTTACACCCGGCTGCACATCGAGACTGTTCAACCAAAGCGTGAAGACTCTTGCTTCTCTCTCGCCCTCTGCATCGAAATCATCAACCTGGGCTTTCTCCTCCTCGGTGATAGGATCTAGTGCTGGGCGGGTATTAAAGAGATTGGCAACAAAAGCCAGGTTCAATTTAGGGTTTCCGGCCACAAGAGAACTTGGTGTAAGAAACTTTCGGCAGTCTAGCTGATCGGCATTCTGTAAAACTTGTTCTGCTCTTTGCAAAAGATCGCGTGTTTGTAATGGCCCTCGATCGCAGAACTCCGGCGCAATTTGAGACAGGAGAACAGTGTAGTTTTCCGCATCCTTTACATCGCTAGAAAAGTTTGCGACTCTAATGAAATATTAGCAAGCTCCGACTACCTCGAGATTAGTCTTACCTTCGTGGCCAATTAGCAGCCTTTAAGTGATAATTGAACCATCGGAGCAAGATCTGCTCCGGTGGCAATCTCAAAAATTGCTCCAGTGTCTCATCATCTTCCAAAAGTCTGTATAACTCCGGGTGAAGCTTGATATCAATCTTGTTCAATAGACCTCTTCGGATGACCTGCCAAATCAGACCCAAAATCAGATGTTCCCGAACTTCTATGATGTCCCCGCTACCAATGTTAACCACCGAGCAACCAATACCCTTTGCAGATTCAATCACGATGTTATTGTTTTCAGTCATATGGAATGCGTTGAGGGTTTTGATCTTCTTTCCAGGGCGATTTAGCACACGTTCATCGATAGTATCCGGTACGCTGTCGTTGATCAGTTTGGCCAATACGAGACCGTCCTTGCACTCGTCGAACATCTCAAAAGTATCGGTGGGAAATGGTAGACGCGAGCTAATATCTGCATCGCCGGCCAGGACGGCGTTGATATGACGGGTAAATTCGGTTCGCTCATCCTCATTGATGGTATGGGTGACGTTTGATGAAGAACCTTGGACTTGAATACGACCACTGACACTCCCCTTTGACGCATGTCCACTTCCCGCTCCTGCGGTTTGTTGAGATACTATTCCTCCACGAGCAGGACTTTGTGGACCTGTTGACATGCGCTGCTGTGCCGGTGATGAAACTCGCAGCTTTGAGATGAGCTTAAGGATGATTAGTCCAGCCTCCTCAATGCGCCAAATAGGTGTTTGTTCGAACTTACTCCCACGTAATCTTCTAGCTCAACTCTCCGAGACGAGTCAAGCTCAACCTCTTTCAAGGCCTGCCTTACGACATCATACGGTTGTCTCTCACTCGCTTGTGTCGCTTTAATAGCAGTAGCCTCATCAATATATCCCTTGTCATCGACGTCGAGCTTACGGAATGCATCTTGAAGACCGAAGATCTCGTCCTGTTGGAATTGAGGATATTTCCTGCACGTAAATAAGATTAGATAAAGGTGGCCAGGACTAATGGTTAGTTGTAATAGAAATAGAACATTGACGTACCTCTGCAACTTGATGATATTCATCTTGACATTCGCAGCCGGGAAGAGTTGAAAAGTCGGTTCTGAATTGCTACTAGAATTCAGGAGGCAGGTTGAGGTACAGTTAATGACCTACCCACCAGGGAGTTCTGTCGGTATTAAGTAGCTGTGGGTGGATGTGGATACCACTCCCAGTTGCCTGTGTCGCTATAAAAGGATGATGTCGGCGCAAGGTGTGCGAGAAGTCTGCGCACAATTGTGAGGAGGTGCTAATAAGAGATGAATATGGTTCTTTGTCAAGAACGAATAGAAGGAGAAGCGAAGAGAGGGGAGGAAGTGTTACCTAGGTACTCACTCGGATATTGATGTCAATGTTGAATGAATTCTTTATCAAGCCAACAAGGTAATAATGTCAATATACACATATATAAATGTAGAACTCCGTATTCTCGGATTGATATATGATCATGTATGTTACTGCACAGCCCAACATGACCCCGCTGACGTTTTGGCTGGTTGTGGTCACGGTCATACCAGCCTCGTCCCGTCCTCTTGTTCTTGTCCCTCGTAACTCGTACGCACACCCACCCAGCTATTGCGCATACGTACGTACACCTCGCCATTGCTGACGACTACTCCTTCGCTGCATTCTAGGTAACTGGGTATAGATACTCTATACATCGAATCGCATCGCAATGGAGAACTCAACGGAAGAATTGATTCATGTCAAGAAAGTATGGGATAATATGAAGGGCAACAGTCCCATCTACGACTTCCTCCTCGCAGATGTTCAAATTTTATCGGCTACAAAAGGCGTGGTTGTTGCGCGCTTGACGGTGGGAAACAATCATGTCAACTCTCGAGGTACGATCCATGGCGCAGTGAGCGCAAGTCTAGTCGATTGGTCTGGAGGCCTCGCTATTGCTTCACATGGATTGGAGAAGTCTGGCGCAAGCATAGACATTCACATCAGTTATATTGGCACGGCGCATGTAGGGGACATCTTGAACATTGAGGCGACGGCGTCGAAGGTTGGCAAATCAATTGCGTTTACCACAATTCGAATCAGCAAGCTTGCCCATGGTGAGCCGGGACCTATGGTAGCGACGGCATCGCATACGAAATACATACAAATCAAATAAAGGAGAATAGACAGATGGCAAGCAAGGGCGACGGGAGGGAGAGAATGCGAATTGTATAACAGAGCATAGAAAGAGATCTGGCATGGGATACCAACACTATGCATGTTCGGTCTCATTCGAATGGCAAGAACAAAAGTGGTCGTCTTGTTATTTAGTTTTAGAGACCTGCCGATGACTTACTTGATGTTGTGTAGGGTTGCTGATGCGGGCAATCAATCATAGAGGACTATCAAATTTGGGAGGAAAGAAAAGTTCAGACGATAAGAAAATTTTAGAGATGCCTTTTTCTTGGGTCCCCTCAAAATCTACAACTTCGAATTCGTTTTACTAGGCTTTGACACAACCACTTGATAATAATCCATCGCTTTTCCATATCTGCTAATCCAAATGGCAACTTGTAACCTGTGCTCGGAAAGTTTGACAGTCCAGCTCGATCCAGATGAGCTGGACCAGGGCGAGGGCGGAAGCTCTTCTTTGGGAAGTGTTCCAGATGACCTCCAGTTGATTTGCGGGTGCCATATGCATTGGTAAGAGAGAATTTCTTTTCATTGCTCTCCCTTCGATGGTTGGGAAAACTATCTGGCCGCTGTAAATCCTGCTCGATTTTGCCTCATTGGTGGAAAGGATTAAACTTGCTGATTATGATACAGGCAATGTCTTTTGGATGAATCACCCCAAATTGTGAATGGACTCAACTGCCCATGGTGCAATAAGTCAATCGCATCTTCCGTGGCTTCATCTTCAACATCCGTGGCTGGAACTCGAGTTCCCACGAGATACCACAACGAAGGGGGGATTCAAGAAGACCTTGATATCTTGCCTCTCATCGCTGAAGAGGCCTATCTCGATGAACACCCGGAGGCACGCCTCGCTCGAGCGTTCATGACCATGTGCTCCGAAGGTGATACTATGGGAATTCATGACCTCCTCAGTGCAGTAGAAGACGATGAGGATGGAGAAGGGCTATCGGCCAAGCCAATTCTTCGTTATCAGGATCCTTTAGATGGAATGAAAGGTGGTCTGCACGTGGCCGTTGAGAAGGGACAGCAGGAAGTCATCTGGCTGTTGTTGTGGCTCGCTTCAACTCTTCCGACGGACATCTTCCCGGATCAAATCACCCAGATGGCAGGGATAATGGGAGTCGGGCGTGATACTGCTGACGGGGAAGATATTCGGAATCTTCGGGATGTGGAGGGACAGTTGGCCAGCGATTTGGCGAGAAGGACCGGCAATGTTCTCCTAACAGAATTGTTGTCGGCGAACTTACCTTGATAGATTGAGAAAGAACGAAGGAGAAGAAGAAAAAGAAAGGAGAAGGAAAAGGAGGAAAAGAACGATTGGATCTGCAAACGAAGACAAACCAAGATATATAATATGCAAGCTCTACTGCGTAGAGTCTAGACTTGGGTCCCACTGCTCGCCGTGCAATAGGCAGGGCTGAAGGGACTGAGGGGGCTGACTATACGTCATCTCATCTGTATGATCCCTTCTAATCCATAATCGAATATCACATCACATCAGTTGACTGGAAGATTACATCGACAAGAGACCAGAAGATAATAAATATAGTAATAAATAAGGTTACAATAATCGGCCATATCATTTATCATTTCGGAATATGCCTTTTGACTTTACTCGAGTAATATAAGACAAAGATAGGTAGAGGTACATATATAGCTATAGGTAAGGTCTTTGGGATCCTTCCGTGATTCCTTTTCCGACCTTTCCATCGTATATCTAATCGTTAATTTACACAAAGCAGATGTTTTATTACCTCTTCCCTCTTCCCTCTTCCCGCTGATTTCTCATCCATGTTTTAACCTCGTCGTACCTACATGTTCACAGCCGCGAATTGCTTTCCTGGACCCAACACAGCCTTTTCAGCTCGGGGGATCAACATTGACCTCACCGCGACATACTTCTCAGCATCAACCTGTCAGACCCTTCTTCTTTCTGCTCTTGCAGTCGGCTGTTTGCATTGGGGGCCATTGATATTGATCTACAGAGCATACCAGGTGCCAGGTGCCAGGTGCCAGCCAGTGAGGTACGACCCAACAAGCAATTGTTTGGAAACGGTGCTCCCGCCCAAAACAATTCCACTGTCAGTTAAGACAATGAGTGAGTTTGATGCACTGCATTGCATGACTGCAGAACGTTCGCAGGAAGCTCAGGCCAACAGGGCTAACACCTTAGAAGTGAATACTGTCTCCTGCGCCTTTTAATGCATTCGCAGGTTTTCGGGTCTTGATCCAAAATTCCGAATCTAAAAATACAAACGAGAACCTTCACTCATCTTGCCTTGACACGCCTTCCCTCTCAATACAGCGTCACAAGATGGCTCGAATGGCATCCACGACTGCGTCTTCCCCCATGACGACAGCCCCTTCCTCCGATTCAGCACACCCAATTCAACATTCATTGGCTGAACGAGTGAAGGAAAACCTCATACAACAACAGTCTTCGCCTCGCCCTGAATATCCACACTCTTTGAAAACAGCTTTAGAATCCGTGGCTAGAAACCGAACAAGTTCTTCAGATGTATCGGAGAGTGAAAGTTTGGAAGACTATGATACCTTGAAACCAGATCCGATGTCTATTGTTACAGGAGGGAAGGGTGGAGGCCTCCGTATTGACACGGATTCGGCGACATCGGTCGCCATTCCACAGACAGTCTATGCAGAATTGAAGGTTCCATCGCAACAGTCACGGCAGGGCCCAGCGAAGTGCAAAAGCATTCCGGTCACTCTAAATAAGCTTCAGAAGAATGGGAAGGGGCATTATAGTTTCGAAGCAGATGATGATGAGCTGCGAGATCTTCTGAAGGGCACAGTCGCGCATTATTCTCAAGACAATACGCCAGGGGAACCAAAGAAACGAACCAAGTTTAGTGACCGTGAGTTCTTCCCATTCCTTGCATGTATTGAAACGATGAGAGCCCCTCAAATGGGCTGAATATTTCACATGGTTGGTTGTATGGAAAGAATCTTTTTACTGATTGAATTCAAAAAGTGGTCTTCACTAAAAAGTTCACTGCTTTCGATCGACACAATAACATCGTTGCTGATTCACCCTTCTATGGATTTTTCACGTTAGCTTGGCTCGCGTTCGTCGTTTTTGTACTGCAACTCGCCGTCACGAATTGGCGAAAGCATGGGAATATACTTGGAACCAATGAAATCATGGAAATGATGTTTCACCGGGATGTCGTAGTTCTAGGTTTATCGGATGGTGTAATGTGCCTGGCAACAGGATTTGGACTTGTTCTACAGAAGTTCATATACCAAGGATGCATTAGCTGGAATAGAGAAGGTTGGATTATTCAAAGTGTAAGTCTATTCTTTGGCCAATCTACAAGATGGCAATGATTACTGAACTTTTATATCGGGGTAGGCATGGGAACTATCATACCTCGCTCTAGTGGTAAGCTGGACACTGTTTCGTGAGTGGCCATGGACGCACACAGTAAGTGACCAATTTCAAATCAAGCCACTCCTGTTCTCTTTTCTTCTCCTTTTACCTCTTGCACTCTCGCTTACAACATCGCTACGAACAGGTCTTTTTCGTCCTTCATGGAATTGTCATGATAATGAAACAGCACTCTTATGCTTTCTACAATGGACACCTATCCGAGGAATATAAAACTCGTTCTAAGCTTCAACGTAAATTGAAACAGCTCGAAAACGTATCGCCAGTCCAGACACCTTCCGCAACAACACCAGCCGTAGCTTCATTGTCTACCTCATTCCTAGATGATAGGCCAACTTCCAGCGGCATTCGTCAGAGAGTATCCGAGCGAAGACATTCGATTGCCGCGTCTACTATTGACCAAGTAGCGGCTGCAATCGATTCTGGTGCGCCGCTTGACCTTGATCAAATTCAAACATTTGCGCGAATTCTCCAATGGGAAATCGATTTCTTGGGGAAAGAACTACAAGGGAAGTGTACAAAAACAACCGGAAACTCATACCCAAACAATCTAAGTATGACCAACCATTACGAGTACATCGTTCTTCCAACTTTGGTTTATGAGTTGGAATATCCTCGATCCGAGAATGTCGACTGGTACAATGTGGCCGAGAAGGCCATCGCGACGGCAGGCCTCTTGGTTGTCATGAATCTTATTTCGCAAACCTATATCTACCCTATTGTAGTTCAAACGATAGATATGAAGGAAGCTGGCATGACTCTTTATGAACGCCTGTGGTATTTTCCGGGTATTATTAGCGATTTAGCTTTTCCGTTCCTTGCTGAATACATCTTGGTAAGCTAGTGTTCATCTATAACTCTTGCCGCTTCAGCTAACCTTTGATCAGACATGGTATGTGATTTGGGAATGCATTCTCAATCTCCTCGCTGAGTTGACCTGTTACGCCGATCGAGGCTTTTACGAAGCCTGGTGGAATTCTGTTTCTTGGGATCAATTTGCACGCGATTGGAACCGACCCGTTCACAATTTCCTCCTCCGACATGTTTACCATTCTTCAATCTCTAGCTTGAGGGTCAACAAGTATACTGCCACCCTAATTACTTTCTC
Organism: Monilinia vaccinii-corymbosi; assembly: GCA_017357885.1. Lineage (NCBI taxonomy): Eukaryota > Fungi > Ascomycota > Leotiomycetes > Helotiales > Sclerotiniaceae > Monilinia > Monilinia vaccinii-corymbosi. Next base: position 4,366,242 of record CP063406.1, on the reverse strand, counting down.
CCTGAGCGCCTGTGTACATGAGCTCGTCATGTGGTGTATCTTCAAGAAGCTGCGCGGATATTTACTGTTTTTACAAATGTGCCAAATTCCACTGACCATGATGTGTCAATCGAAGTGGATGAAAGGGCGAAAGACTTTGGGCAATGTGTTATTCTGGATAGGTATTTTCACGGGACCAAGTCTTCTGTGCAGTCTCTACTTGATAATCTAGATTATTTGCTTTAGCTTTTGTACATTAATTAGTTGGCAATCTGGGTCATCAGCGGGCGGTCGTCTTGGGCATCGGGGACCATGATATCACGGCGTTTAGAAAGGCATTGATTCAGCCAGCAGTGGACGATATTAGAACTCGCACCTTTAGACATCAAAAGCGTATAAACTATCATTTCCAACATCTCATCAAATTGAGGTGAGGGGGGAACTTTATATTATGAAGTTAAAGTTAAAGCGTGAACAGAAGAACGGGATAAGCCGAAAGGTATCGTCATAATGCCCTCGCTCACTTGTTGCTGCTATCTATAGCCAGATCTATATATATCTACAGTAGACACCGTATATCAAGGGACTACAAGGCAGTATCGTATCGCTTCACAACGAGCGATCACATGCTACCGGTATCCCCGCTGGATATCAATATCATTAAATTTATACCAAGGCCCAAGCGATAAGTTTATCAAGAATACCCAACTGTTAACACAGGACAAGTACGAGCAAGGTTACATATCAATCAACCTTTCAATCTCTCTTGCCTGGCTTGCTGCATGAATCTTCTCTTTCACCAAGCTAGAATAACACCCAAGCATCTTCCTAAGGGGCACAATCGACCTCGAGTATCTTACTCTGCGCTTGACTGGATAAAATCCTCAGGCGCAACTGACGCCCTTCGGCGAGCCAATGACAAGAAAATGGAGTCTGCGCCTGGAAACAAGCCAAAACCGTTAGAGAGGTCATACTTATCTGCCGCGGTTGAATCGATATCACCATGGGGGGGTTCGCGGGCATCTATCTCTAAAGTGACAACACCGACCTTTTCCGGTGAAGGCTCAGGCTTAAAAAATCAACATGGCGGAGATCACAGTACGAATCATTGGCATGGATGGAGCACGAAAAACTACCCTCCCGACTGTCCTCCACTAAATCCAAGATGGTATCATGCCGTTGATGTAGGTGTTTCTATCTAGAATACAAAGTTTCAGAGCTTACAACTATAGATCCCGAAAAGGAAACCCAAGCTCCTCAAGACCAATCAAGAAGAAACCAAACCTGCACCTCCCCCCAAGAAGTTTGTTACCTTCTCCGAACACGATTCTCGCGCAATCGAAGCTGCGTACCAAAAGCTCGTCGAGGATTACGATAATGGTAGAGATCCACGCCAAAGGGTCCAGAGTGGCACCGCGGAGCAGACCTCTGGAAATACAGGCGAGAAAGGAAACACAAGTATTAATGAAGCTGGGCATAACGAGGAGGCAGACAGGGGTATAAGGGTTCCGGTACATGAGGACTTTCTATTCGATGTCGATATTGAGAAGAGAGAGCTCTCGCCGGTATATTGGCTTGGTCCGATATATGATGTTCGCAGAGGTAGTTGGTTCTACCAAGAGGGCTCGGTTCTGAAACCCTGTGAGGAAAATCTGGCCACACAACTAGAGGAAGGCTATTTGAAGGTCAAGCCTTTTCGCTATCCCAAGCCCCCGGAAAAGAATACCACTCGGCCAGTGCCTGTTAAGCAGGGGGAAGAGCCTAGGTCATTAGCGCGTAGCGGTGCCTTTGGAAGTAAGCGTAATGGTTCTCCCTCCGTGACTCCGAAAGGCTCAATAGAGAACCTGAAAACTTCACAGCAGGCTTCTGATGATAGCAGTACACCAAAGGACTCGCCGCCACCCCACCAACCGCAAACTCATCGCCTATTCGGTACATATATGAACTCTATTGTCACCTATCAAGATGATAATGTGGCCTGGATCTCAAATGATAACATTCTGTCTCGAGTCAGTAGCACTGTATATCAAAGATTTGCAGGTGGTGGCTATCTCGGAGGTGTAAAAGTCGTTCGTGGATATTCAGAATTAGGCAAAACGAAAGATACAACGCCTACAGACAAGGACAAGGACAGGGGACCAAACACACCTACTAGTTCCGCAATTGCTACCTCGACTACTCCAGAGTACCTGCAGCTTGATGACCGCCAGCAGAAGCTATTGAAGCGCCGATCTGCACCTCCTAGCACAAACCACCCTGATGCTTCGTTAGGAGATAAAAGTAGTGAGATTCGGGAAGCGGCGTACGATAAACTAACCTCCATAGATACGGATGCAGAGGCCGAAGCCGTTAGAAAACGTGATGAGAAGGAGATACAAAATGACTATAATGACCGAGATGGCGAGAACCAAGGACGTGATATTGAACATTTGATACTAGTGACGCATGGCATTGGCCAACGCTTAGGCATGAGGTATGTTTCTAGATTCTTCTTTCCATTTTATCTGCTGTCTGTCATTCAGATTTCAGTTTTATGATTTCTACATTTCGCCATTTCGGTTCTCAGGACATCTTGCAGGCTGTTGTGAAAATTGCATCATGTCTACAATAGTCTATGATTAACAACCATTGGACTCTATTTTTTTATTTGAAAAGGGGTTCGCTTCCGAAGGTGGATCAATGATGCATATCCAATTGTAACAATATTTTCGATTTTCTACAACGCTTTTGGTGCGTCAGAGAGCAGTTGTGGAATAATCTGTTGACTTCCAACAGAACTGAGAGTGTTAATTTCGTCCATGACGTCAACATTCTCCGCCAAACGCTCAAAAGCGTCTACGAAAACTCTGCCGATTTGCAGGCTCTAAATGCGGAAATAGACAAGCTTCCTAAGAATTGCCGTGTTCAGGTTCTTCCAATCTGCTGGCGTCACTTGCTCGACTTTCCTCGCAAAGGCGTCAGGCAAAATAGAAAAGAACATGATCTTGGTGATGTCTTTGGCGAAGAGGAAGAATATCCAAGCCTTGATGATATTACTGTCGAGGGCGTACCGTTTGTTCGCTCGCTAATCACCGATCTTGCTCTTGATATTTTGCTATATCAGAGTGCCTACAGAGAACACATTAGTAATATCGTTCTTACTGAGGCAAATCGCATTTACAATCTTTTCCGAGAGCGAAATCCTGAATTTTCGGGGAAAGTCAGTTTGATAGGGCATTCTCTAGGGTCGGCAATTTTGTTCGATATCCTTTGTCGCCAAAGAGAAACTAAGAACCGCGGCGCAAGTACCTCGCACTACAAGAATCGCTCTGCCCCGTCTACACAGTCACAGTCACATGGCAAGAGTCTTGAATTCGACTTCGATGTGGAGGATTTTTATTGCCTCGGAAGTCCTATAGGATTATTCCAGATGCTGAAAGGAAGAACCATCGCGGCAAGAAACTTGGCGGAATCGCTGTCATCCGAGAGTCCGATGGATATAGACTCGATGCAAGATCCTTTTCTAGCAGCTGGCTCGGGTGCGGGCTTTTCATCTCGGGAACATATGTCTGGCACGACTGGATTGACATACTCTGTTTCTAGCCCTAAGTGTGCTCAGTTGTATAACATCTTCCACCCAACAGATCCGATTAGTTACAGACTTGAACCTCTGATTGCTCCAGCGATGTCATCCATGAAACCTCAACTACTACCTTATACCAAGAAGGGTATCTTCGGTGCAAATATGAACCAAGGAATCACGGGAATCGGGGCAAAGGTGGGACAAAGCGTCAGTGGATTGTGGTCGAGTTTGAGCTCCGGCATTGCGAGTAGTCTCTTGAATCGCAGCCTCGGGCTCACAGGCGAAGATGTCGAGAGAATGCAATCATCCAACTCATCAACCATCAAAGGACAATCAGCAGGCGCAGGCACTAATATAGCAGCGGGAGTCATCCCCGACAATCCCACTCTTCAAAGAGAAGACAACAGCGAGAAGATGAGGCAGCTTGCTGAAGATACGGCTGCGGCGGATAGGGATGGGATGGGCACAGTACCGACATTAATTGATGATGAGATCGAAACTCTGTATGCGGGATTCCAAAAGCGGAGGAAGAATGATATGCCCGAGTCGGATTGGGCTGAGGTTGAGGAGAAAGCAAAGAAATTGAGGAGGGAGGAGATGAAGGTTAGGGCGTTGAATCAAAACGGACGGGTGGATTTTAGTATTCAAGAGTAAGTTCCTCTACTCCTCTGCTCCCCCGGCAGAGTAAAAGCAATGCTAATCAGTAATAGGAGCGTACTTGATTTCAACCCGATCAATACTATTGCAAGCCATCTTGCATATTGGTACGTTATTTATTCTAACCTACCCCCCTCCTCTTATCATTCGCTTCGAGAAATATAATATTAACCACGAACAGGGCCGACGAAGACGTATCGCATTTCATAATGGGGCAACTCCTCTCTCGCCATCGAACCGTCACTCGATTAAACAGCATCAGCAGCAGCAGTGGTAAGAAAAGAAGCCATAAATAAAAAAAAGATGAAATAAACACATCTCATCTCATTTCATCTTAACTCTAGATCCTCAAATTCTTAAACCAAAAAGAGGGAGTGGGACGGGAAGAGGAAACCAGAACTTAGACACAGGCGCAACATATGCATGGCGTTGAGTATTTTCGGAGTTATTAACACTACATGGTGTACTGTTGTAAGAGAAGTAAGTATTTGTACTCATCTCATTTTTGAGATGGAACAAGAAAGGGGGAGGTATATGTCGATATGACGGGATGGATTTATATCCTGATGAAGTGGGAGGTGGGCAAATATAGAGGATAGAGGATAGAAGGTTGAGAGAGGGGCGTGGATGGGATGATCCTGACGATAACGTATAGAACGATGTTATGTAGGTGATGACAGTATTTTCATAGACATTCTTCACTTTATGATCGAAGTGGGAGTTTGGCGATTATGCGTATATATGTGATGGGGAATTTTGGTATAGCTGGGATGATATCCATCAGTTCATAACTGATTGAGGGCCATTTGAACTCGTCTGAGCCTTAGAAAGGTGGCGGCGTTTGCTAGAGTCGGCCAAATCGTAGATGTGAGATCCTAGGTGTTGGAAAATGTCAATTTTGGAGGACAAAATTATGACATGATTACATCGTTCCACACACAGATGAGATAAATATTGAAGTGTGAATTATGTCTTCAATTTAGAATTTTTAGTACTACTAACTACCCATGAAAAACTATGACCACAATCGTAATGCTGCTGACCTAAAAGGGGGTTGGGATGTCGTCGGTGTTGCCAGTCCAAGTCCTGGCTCGAGTCAGAAGGTCTCGGGGAAGGTCTCGGGGAATCGAATCTAGAAACACAATGGTAAATTCAGGCAAAGAAGGAAATATCAGCAGCCAAAAGACACAATAAACTTTTTCCTGCCGTGCGCAAGCCTCATCCGGAGAAAGAGCTGTTTACTCGGCGGTATCCAGTTCATCATGCGCTGGTGGAGGAGAATCCATGGTAACTGATGGGTATCGACGAATTAGAATTTTTTGACCGGATTGTCGCGTATTGGAAGTGTAAATTCACCTTTCCTGTCATCTCCATTGGCACCAGGTTCTCGGACATCATCACGTTCATCCTTGATCTCGCGATCCCTATGCATGAGGCGTAAGCTTATGCTCAGTTTTGACTTGTGCATATTTGCTTACCTATCATCGGGGCTACGTGAGCGATCATTTCGGTCGCGGTCTCGTCTGTCGTAGTCGCGGTCCCGGCGGTCTCGGTCGTCCTTACGGGGAGAATAGTCACCACGGCCACGTCGGGGAGAGTTTGAACGACGACGAGGAGAACGGCGGCTAGCTCCACCGCGCTCTCTGCCGCTATCTCTACCGCCATCACGACGGCCTGGACGGTCCTCACCAGTATCGAATCTCCAAGAAGCCGAGGGAGGTGTGCGGGCCCACTAATCCATGGATCAGAACTCGAAGTGCGTAAGTGATGTCATGAAGACTTACTTCAATCTTCAACAAGTCATCCCGGCCAAGACGCTTGTTGTGCATTTCATGGTAGGCATCATCGGCATCGCGGCGGGACTCATACTCAACGAAGGCGAATCTACTTTACGTGTCAACTATATTAGAGTGGTTATCAACGGGGTTGAGGGTCTACTCACAGACGAGATGCGGCGGTGCGAGGAGCTGGAATATCACAGCGGACCAAACGGCCATAGCTACGAGGATATTGTTAGACTCAACATACCATCGAACAGGGAGATATAGGACAGATATATGGATGAAAGTAAGAGATATATAAGATATGTATGGTAAATAGTAATCGATCCGCCGCAATTCGAACTTTTTCTCGCGAGACAAATGTGGGAATATAAAGTGTTCGTATCGTTGTGCGACCGCTCGATCGAACGTGGAGGATTTGGGAAGAGGGGATAGGATATGCGACGAAATCGACAGCGAAGTCTCGACGGATCAGGGACGAGGATGGACGAGGATGGGAAAATAGATCAATCGCAATCAAGGAGGACGATCATCGAGATATCGATTTTTGGCTGACATACCGTTCGAATTCGTATGCAAGATCGCGAGCACGGATGCCAGCTCCGAAGCCCTATAGGAAACATGTCAGTATGCATATGCCATTGAAGCTTTTGATGTAAATCTTTGGAGTGAATGTAGGTAGGTATAGGTATAGGTATGGAGGCTGTGGAGGTGGAGCGCATACGGTGACATAGAGTGTTGTACCGCCGCGAGACATGTTTGGTATAATGAGAATGAGAAAGATGATGAGAAGGCCAATCAAATTTGCTTCATTTACAACTCAATGCTCGTACTCGTAGTTGTAGCTGAAATTATCAAGCTGTGAATTAAAAAGAGATGGATGGAAGAAGTAGGTAATACGTAGAATCAAGCTTGGAACCTGGCACGGCAAGCCGCTAAAGATAAAAAAAGAAGCTTCTGCCTCGAAAACAAGGTTGAAAGGCAGAACATCAAATCACATGACTGTATATATATGACTATATATCTATATATAGACAAGACAACTTTGCCAGAAAGAAAACTTCGAGGTGGAAACCATTTGTTGGATTAATAATACCTATATATTCAAGATCTGCAATATATCTGTTGTTAAGAATTCGGCTTCTCCGATCCAATTGGGTTGATAAAATCTAGGTAAAAGCGCACCCAACTACCTGCCGCAAACTCCTCTTCTTTTCATCATACACCTTCGGCTTTTCTCAATTATCGTCGTGGATTCGCTCCCGTTCCCTAGAACATCTATTCCGATTCTCCTACCCATCGTTGGTTGGTAGGATCTGGTCTTGAAAATCTTGTCTGTCTTTTTACGAAATAACGCCCGCTCCCATATGCCTGCCCAGATGCCTAACCAAATGCAATCCATTGACCAGGTCTGCGCCGTCTTCATATACAAAGCCCTGACCTTTAATACGCCCGTCCAAAACCGCTCCTGATGTTGAGAGTTGCCAGGCAGTTTTTCCAAAGCTCACACATCCGCCTCGTCAGCTCTCAACGTCAGCAAGAAATCCCTGGTAATCTCGAAGCTGAGCCAACTACTCGCCATACTCGGGGCTACCTTGAGCAAGTTGGGTACAATGCCCTTATACATGCCAGCGACACCTTCTTGTGCAATGATACTTCGGACAGCATCGAAAATTGATTTGTACTGATATCCCATACCAGACATCGTATTAATCTGGAAGCGACGTCGGAGAACATCACTGAACAGTATTAGTAGTAAGTTCAAGGAATATTAACAAAATTGCTTACAATGGGTATGTGCATGTTTGTGCTACTGCACCGGATATGGCTCCAGCTGCCAACTTTCGTCCTGCGCTGGGGTTCTTGTCTCCCTCTGGAGTAAAATGCTTTCTTACAAGCTCATAAGTCATGAAGTTGAGGCCCACCTTATTCTTCGGTTAGCCTCGGAATTCGAATGCCCAAACAGAGAAGAGGTTCACACTTACGTAAGGTGCAACGCCGGCGACAGTGGGTATGATTCCTCGATATAACGCAAGAACGCCCCCTTCAGTCATGTACATTGCCTTTAACGTAGCGAACATGCCTGGTAGCTTCGTACCGTGTTGTCCCAAAGCCGCAAATGACGCAGATTGAATGGATAATCTGGTGCGAACAATGTCTAAAGGATACGTAAAGAATACAGAGGTGATTCCCGCAGCACCACCACAAATAAGGCGCCTGAAAGAGCTAAGATCCGCACCTGGAGAGGTCTCGAAGAACTAAAAAAGCGTAGGCAATTAGTACTTGCTTTTCACAAATATCTCTCCCAAGTATAAACCACCCACAGAATCAAATTGCTAGAGGAATGATTAAAGCACAAGCTATTTCTGGCGCCTCTTACCTTTTTGTAGAAATTATAACTTCCAAATTGGACCGCGGAATATGGGACGATTCGAATGCAATTGGTGCCATTACCCCTCATGAGTCCGCGCCAACCTTCCTCTTTCCACATCTTCATAAGCCCCTTGCCTACCGACAGCTTGTATTCTTCTCGTCCAACGCTTTGGATTTGGAAGAGAATCTTAAGTCGTTCCAAAGGCGATACCACTGTTCTAGATACCGCACCTGCCACCCCACCCGCGCAAAATGCTGATACCACAGGCTGTGCGATCAACTCCCTGAGTTGAAGAACTTTGGGGCCATATTTGGGCGTGAGAACATCACTTCTAGACTATATCACATGGCAGAATATCAGTATATGTACTATGGGAAGCGAGCAAGATTCCGAAAATCCGACATACGGCAGACATTTCCAGGAATAGTAGCCAAGCTATGCACCCCAAAACGGCCTAGAAAGCTCAACGGCACACCTTATACCACCGCGCATGCGAACTCTGAGGAACGGTTTGTGAGAATAGAGGGCGATTTTGATATGGGCAGAATATACGAAAGCCAGGCTTCTCAAGAAAGAGATATGAAAGTGATGATCAATTGCCGAATATTTTGTCCAGACACAAGTCAGATAGAGAGATCTGGTGGTGGTGGCGATGAGGCTGACTGGGCTGGCGTTGGAGTGGGAGATCAAATAACGCCACAAGGATTATCAATTTGTCTGGGTCGATGGATATCGGAAAGAATGGTGAATAGGTACAGGAGTTAGGAGTAGGTAGATAATCAATCATCAACTTGATAAAAATGGTGAATATAGGACAAGAAATTTCAAGAAGAAGAAGTCTAAGATAGGAAATTGTCTATTTGATTATTAGAGATTTTACCGTAATTAGAGGGTTTTAAGGGTTTTAAAGGGTTTTAATTCGAGAAATCATTAAAGAAGGATCAATTGAGAACTCGGGAACCTTTTGAGATCATTATGTCAAGGCTTAAGGTTTCAAAGCTCGCTTAGTAATAATAATAATAAGACCGTTGAGCGGGGAAAAGTAATATATCAGATCAAGTGATGAATAATAATTAATAAGTCCTTCATAAACATAGTCTATTACAGAACATTTTGCTAAAATTTGAAATTAATTTATAAAAATTTTAAGACTGATTTTCGACTGGTCTCGTGAAAAACTTCATACAGTTAGATAACTTCGGCTCTACTTGCTCCCTCCCTTGAACTCCAACGGTTGGCAGAAAGCCTTGCCGCCTCAGTCCACAACGCACGCGCGGAAATCTCCAACCCGAAAATTTAAGCGAGCTCACGCACCTGATCCATATTCTCAATTTCCTCCAAATTCTTTTTTCTCTTGCTGGAATCCATTTATCAACGACGTCTCGACACCTCGACGACAACCCCCCCAACCGCCAACCATGGGTAGGTGATCTAAAGATCCATTCCAGCCATCGTGTGCAAGTGGAAATTGAGTGGCTTTACGATGAATTGAGATCAAGTCGAAAGACTGCATTCTCTCTTGCATTGCAAAAGATCTCAATTATCTGCGCAACATTGTGTCTATCCAAGACCGATGTGAAGAGCACACTTGATCATAGGCTGACGAGGGATTTTTTAACTAGGTATCGATCTTGACAACCACCACGTGCGCAACACTCACCGTAAGACGCCAAAGAGTAACAATGTCTACCTTCAGTTGTTGGTAAAGCTCTACCGCTTCTTGGCTCGTAAGTCAATATCTCGCTCGAATCTACAAATATCCCACGCGCTAACTTCTGCGTTTTCAAGGTCGAACTGAGTCCTCCTTCAACAAGGTCGTCCTCCGCAGACTTTTTATGTCCCGTATCAACAGACCCCCCGTCTCTATCTCCAGAATTGTTTCACAAACCGACAAGGAGGAGAAGAGAACCGTTGTCATCGTTGGTACTGTCACCGATGACAACCGTCTTCTTACCGTCCCAAAGGTCAGCGTTGCTGCTCTCCGCTTCACTGCTACCGCCCGTGCCCGCATTCTTGCGGCTGGTGGTGAGGCCTTGACTTTGGATCAATTGGCTCTCAGATCCCCAACTGGAAGCAACACCGTTCTCCTCAGAGGACCAAAGAACTCTAGAGAAGCCTTCAAGCATTTCGGTTTCGGACCCCACAAGCATAAGGTAAGAAATACAGCACGGTATAGTAATGGCAAAACTAACCTATCTGCAACAGAAACCATACGTCGAGTCCAAGGGACGCAAGTTCGAGAAGGCTCGTGGACGCAGAAGGTCTAGAGGTTTCAAGGTCTAAATGGACTAAATTGGGAAGTGCCGTTACGAACTTCTGGTTTTGCTGGTCTAGATACCTCGAGGATGGGTGGAAAGATGTTGACAAGCTATTTAAGGCGAGCTGGGTCAGCAGTGCAGTCTTTAGCATGTGAATACTACAAGAAAATGATGTTATCGATGCATATAGGAGTAGTAATCATGAATTATTTGATTCCACCCGAAGTAAACTAACTACCTACACACTACTTACACTTTCATATATGTGATGGACCCATGTGACCACAATGCTACTCTGCCTATTTACTCCAACGCTCCAATCAGTTCATTATAATAATTATACATCATCGACATAGCCTAAAGCTGCAGCGTCAACGTCCCTCTTGCGCCTAAGAGCGACAAAGTATGCTTCCTTCGATTCCTGTTGATTGTGAGTACAGTTTCCATTTTGTCGGTTTCCTGGACGCGCTCACACTTCTCGACGCTTCGGGCTTTTCTCTATGCACCGCGCGAAACAATTTCTTAAGCTTTGACTGCAGCTGTTTATCCTCAGCCCCCTGGTAAAACTTACAGACGAAATGACCCTCGGGTTTCAGTGTATCGAAGGCAAATCGTAGAGCTGCCGCACAAAGATCCTGCACGAATGTATTAGAATAAGCATAACCGTAGATAGCTCCAGAGAGACACCACATACCATGCTACCCGCATGATCCGAAAACTTAATACCGGTCGTATTCATCATCCTGAAATAAGGGTCACTTAGACTTCTCTTCCAAAAGCCGGTCGTCTGCTCCCAGGGTTCGCACATGTCACTTAGCACCACATCGACCATCTTGCCCTGCTCCTGTTCCTCTCGAGCTCTACTCCCCTTCTTGCCTGCAGCATCGGGATCGGGCGCATCATCTGCGTGACGCTCTAGTTCGATGTAGCTTAGTTCCGGCTCGATATTCTCGGCGTCGTCTGCGAAGGGTGTTTTTCGAGGTCTCCCCCGATCAGGGTCCGAGAGAAATTGCTTCACGGATTCCTGGACGGAAGGCGACAGGAAGTTTCCTTGGATGGTGGAGACGCCCTTGGGGGGCTGCGCGGGGATTATATCGATGCCGAGGATTCTTCCACGCGGCTTGGTACGCTCAACTGCGACCTGTATGAAGGGGTAATTGTGAGCTCTCTCGCACCGATGTAGATCGGGTCGCCATCATGCAAACAAACCTGTGACCAACTTCCCGGCGCATATCCCTACGAATTCCTTAGTAAAGCTCTCTTCATCATCATCATCACAATTTTTTATCATCCCATAGAATGAAGCACTCACCAAATCCACGACCGTCTGTCCCTTTTTGAAAATTTTGTACTTGGCATCAATCTAGCCACTCACTCAGCTCGTCAATATGAACCCCGCCCCCGCAACACAACATCATCAACGGGGGGGTACGCAACGCACCTCCAGCAACTTAAACGCAGCTCGACTCTTGAGTCCTTGCACCTTTGCCTCCCTCGCATAGAAATCTCTCCCCTGTCTAATTTTCCATTGCGTCGACGAGGAAGATGCGGCGCGCGCGCCGCTGCGGTGGTGGTTCATCATGATGGGGGGGGGGATACATGATGGATACCGCCGCAGGAATACTTCCAGTCTAGAGGTAAAGACGGTAGGAGCCAGTCGCGGTGATGGCATAAGGAAGCTTGTGGTGGGAAATTATCTTTCGTGGAAGACGAGTTGACGTTTTGTTTTGTTTTTTTTTTGGAAAATCTGGGGTAGCACTCAGACGAAGGTTATCTAGGATCATTAGATATTATATGTATATCCTATAGATTTATGAGTTCAAGCGACAACAATTTTCAGTCTTTGGACCAGGCTCTCCATTATTTATCCTGCTAGCTTTGACTCGTGTGATCTGGACAAAGCTCACCAGGCGTTGATAATAAAAATGTTCTACTGGGGAAAGTTTGGTGCCCAATAGGCACTTTACAATACCTGCGGTATTACTTCGAGACACATTCACAAGTAGATTGGAACCAAATCGACTTTTGCACACGAATCATGTTTTGCTTGCTCCATTGTCAACATATACAAAAAACCAACGCCGTCCTGTGAGCCTTATTCTGCCTATCCCAAACGCAACTACTTCATTAATCCTCCACGATTTATGCTAAGAAACTTGCTCCGGCGCCCCTTCTGTCCTTCTTCAGAGGCGAGAATGCTCCAAATGCACCAGCAGCCGCAAGACCACCTTTCAAACCTCCCCTTGGCCCTGCGAGACCACCCTTACCCAGCAAACTCGCTGGACCAAGTGCAATCTTTGTTGGCTTCTTAGGAGCTTCACCATCTTCGTCATCAAACAGTGTCTTGCTACCACCCCCAAGCACTTTGCGTTTCTTTTTCTTTTGCTCCGGCTCCTCCAGAGTTTTAGCCTTGGCCTTTGCAGGATTTGGAATTTCTCGCTCTTCAGCCTCGTCTGGTTTGCTGAGCTGCTCATTTTCGTCACCATCCTCTTCCTCTGCGACTTTCTCGAGCACACGTCCTGCCTTGATTTTCCGTGCTGCAGATTTCTTTGGCTGCTCATTTTTGTCTTCTTCCTCTTCTTCTTTGACCTTGTCTAACGTACGTTGTTCCTTGAGTTTTTGGACTACAGATTTCTTATTCTTGGTTTCAGCCTTTGCTTCGATCAAGACTTTCTTCTCTTCACCAGACTTATCGGCGAGCTTCCTTTTTGCCTTAAGCTTAGGCTTGGGTTGCTGTATAGGTGATTCAGGATTCTCTTCCTGTTCTTCGGGCACCTTGTCCTCGTCGGCAGGCTTCTCTTTCCGGGTTGCTTTTCCAACATTATGTTCTGGTGACCGTCCACTTTTCGGTGTATCTGGGGCCATATTGATAGTCTTGTTTAAATAAGGAGTGATTGAAAATGTTGACTTTTCTCCCAACATTGTTTGGTCGATTCTACCCCTATTCGCCCCAGCTCGCTTTCCGCGTCCCGCAACTCCATCCGGTGTTCCAATAGTGATATCCATGCTCATCTCCCGGGCAGACTTCTTGCGTGAATCCTTGACCGGGACAGCCTCTCGACTTGTGATGACGGGGATGTTCAATGCTGCAGCGCGCGCCTCATTCAGTTCAGCCTGACATTCTTTCAACTGTTCTTTTGCTGCCCTCATTTTTGTGCGGAGCAACTCAACCTTGCTCTCTAGGGATCCAATCAAGACCTGAGAAGCAGCCAACTCTTTCTGTGTATCCTTGTGAGCCTTTTCAATATCTCGTTTCGTATGCGCGAATTCCTTCCGGAGAGCCTCAATTTCCTTCCGTTCCTCTTCCTGTCCTTTCTCACTATTGCGAAGCTGTTCAATTTCACTTTCCAAGTTTTTTACCTGAGCTTGAGAAGCGGCCAACTCCTTTTGGGTATTCTTATGTGCTTTTTCGATGTCGCGCTTCATGTGCGCAAATTCATTTCGAAGAACCTCAATTTCCTTTCCACCGGATTGCTGCCTTTCCTCGTTGCTACTCTTCAATAGTGCGATTTGATTCTGAAGAGCGTCTATCTCCTTCTCCCCAGCTTTCCGCACATCTTCGCTATCACGCTTCACAAGTGCCAACTCCTTTCGAAGAGCGTCTGCCTCTTTCTCCGCAGCTTTCAGGCTCTTTTCGACTTCCCGTTTCTCTTGTGCAAGTTCCTTTTGGGCAGCCGATGCTTCTTTCACCATATCTGTCTTGGCCTTCTCCCTCTCTCGCCTCTCCTCGGCAAGATCTTTCTGCAAAGCCTCGACTTTCTGTTGAAGTTCGATTTCCTTCGAATGGTCGTTGTTCTTCTCGGTAGCACGACTCAAGGCACGACGCTCCGTCTCCAACTCCGCCTCTAGCGTGCCAACTTGTCGCTGGAGTGCTAATTTTTCAGCTAGAATCGATTGTTGATGCGTCACTTGTGAACGTAAATGCTCCAGCTCTGGTTTCAGGACAGCGACCTCTCGGCTGAGTGCCAGTTTCTCCGTGAGAATCCTTGTTGAGTCCATTGTCACTCCACTCATAGATTTCAACTCGGCCTGCGAGGTCGTCAATCAGATTGATATTTAATCATGCTCAGAGAATTGGTAATACCTTGACATTATTAAGCTCCCGGGTCTGGAGTCTCACTTCGGCTTCCATTTTCTTGGCATCTTCTTCGGCCCGGTCTAGTCGTGCTCGTAGATCCTCGTTGTCTTCTTCTAAGCCATCAATTCGATCCTCCCCGGCAGCAAGTTGAGCATGCATCTCATCATTTTCATTCTCCAGCAGGAGTATCTGTAACCTCAGTCGCCGGCTTGCTTCATCTTTCACAATCAACTCGGTATTCTGCAGTGCTGCTTGGTATGCCATCTCTAAACATTGGGATTTCATCAATCGCTATACATATTCCGCACATCTGAGTTAGCCATAAACACTCCTAAAGTTTACTATGATACCAGAGGAGGGGAAAATCGTGCCAAACGTACGCTCTCGATGTGTTCATCATCGTTGTATGATAATGCATGATCCATATTGGAATTATATTGGTGAGGATAAATGAGGATAAATAGTTAATACTGATCAGTCGCGTTCAAACGTCAACAGAGGATCCATCCATTGTAAATAAGCATTAGACAGTTGCCAGGTCGACGTGGCGTCGCCAAAACTTATTTCCTCAGGCACCCAAGCACTTATAGCGCCACGCCCATTACTGTATTCCTTAGCCCCCGAGGTAAGATGGAACTTACCGAATTCAATTGATGAGGACACGCTTCGAAGCTCTTCCAGTTGTTCATTCGTTTGACGTTGATATCGTGAAATCTTCAATACTTTCATACTTCAACCCTTCACTGCCTTTGACATTGTCAGTCTCAATCTTCTCAAGGCATCTTGGCCTTGCGTTTTCTTTAAAATGCATTTTCTCAAGACACTCGTAGTCTCCTTGCTACCCATCGCTGCTCTAGCTGACAAAAAGCCCGCAGCCGACACCTTTGAACGATACCATGCAGAATCTCTCTCAACCACTCCTTTGACGCTCGATAACGATATTTACGGCAAATTGACCTCTGCGCCGAGGGACCACTCTGTATTGGTCTTGTTGACGGCTTTGGAAACTAGATTTGGGTGCCAATTATGTCGTGATTTTCAACCAGAATGGGAACTGCTGGCAAAGAGCTGGACAAAAGGTGACAAGAAAGGGGAATCCCGCTTACTCTTTGGTACACTTGATTTCGTGGACGGCAAAGCCACTTTCCAATCTGTACGTTTGGGGCCTCAAATCTACCCAATCTATCAACACTAATCTCTGGATAGCTTGGTCTGCAAACTGCCCCCGTCCTCCTTCTCTTTCAGCCCACCATTGGCCCTCATGCTTCGAAAGTAGATGGCCCCTTGAGATTCGACTTTACGAATGATCCTCCAAGGGCCGAAAGAATCCACTCCTGGGTTGCTAGACATCTTGCCGATCGGCCACATCCCCCAGTTCGGCGACCCATTAACTGGATTCGTATTATCGCTATAACCACCACTTTACTAGGGACGCTCACTTTCATTACCGTTGCATGGCCATACCTTTCTCCCATTGTTCAAAGCAGAAATGTTTGGGCCGCAATCAGCTTGATTGCCATCCTTCTATTTACCAGTGGACACATGTACAATCATATTCGAAAGGTTCCATACGTTGCTGGTAATGGACAAGGAGGTGTTAGCTACTTTGCAGCAGGATTCTCTAACCAATACGGTTTGGAGACACAAATTGTCGCTGGCATTTGTAAGAAGAACCCTTTTTATTGTAGTTGCCAACATTTGGTCCAATGCTAATAAAATCTTCTAGATGCTCTTCTGTCCTTTGCAACAATCTCATTGGCTCTCAAGGTTCCCCGTATTTCAGACCCTAAAATTCAACAAGTCGCAGTTCTCGTCTGGGGTGGAGTTATCTTCGTCATGTACAGCTTCTTGCTAAGCGTTTTCCGTGTCAAGAACGGCGGATACCCATTCTGGCTACCTCCTTTCAGCTGAACGATGATGCGTAGGAGTCTCTATGGGAGAACTAGAGAGACATACATGTATCATATACTAGCCCTCCATTGTATGGCCGGCTTTACATGCATACTGAGAGGCGAATCTTGCCTTTCTTTGGCCGCAGTGCTTGGCCTTCATTAAAATCATCTCCAGAATTAAAATGTTTGTTTGTAGCCAGGAACTTCACTGCATGGCGTCCAATCTATTTATCATGTTTAGCAGCGAGATCTTTAAGACTCTCTGCCCATGACTGCTTGCAACTTGGATCTGATTCAATATACATATATCTGACATGAATGTTAAATGATCCCTATCCAATTTCTAATTCCCAAACTGGGATACCCAGGTCACTATTTGCGCCATAAGCCATGTCATACTACCAAAGACCTGAACTGAAGTCCAGGCCTCGATTTAAGCTCTAGAAAGCGGGTTTTCATTGATCCAGTCAATATTGCCTTTCGATGAGGCGACAAATGTTGCGCAATTACGCGAGTTATATACACTTTATATATTACATGTAAACGATCAAACACAATTAATCTGGCAAAAGAAGACGTTGCCACAGATCTCTTTATATGTCGAGCATTTACCCCTAGAATACCGGTCACATTGGGAAAAGTCTATGCCTCGGATCCAGAGAATGGATAATGCTTGGCCGGGAGATGCATATGATCGCCTCCAGCCGTCCGTATCCTTGAACTCGTCACTGCAAAGACCTTACTATAATTCGTCGCCAAGTTATTAATTAGCCTTCTACGTCCAGCGAGTGAAACGTCAAGAGGGCCTTTGGAATATATAGTCAGTCTCTTGATTGGCTGCAAAGGCTCTATAGAAAGGATTGTGGAGATCGAAGCAAACATCTACGCCGATCAATGAGTGAGTACGCAAAACTATGGCGGCTTCGGGAAAATAGCCACCTACCTACCTACCTTCGAACTGGCCATGGCAAGCCAACCTTACATAATCTTCTCGATGCAACGTTGAAGGAGAACGAACATTCAGCTGGCTGGTCTGAAGAGACCTGATCTGATCTAGCATGGATCAATGGTAACTCAATGTGTGTTTCGCTTGAGCTCCAAAATCATAGCAATGCATGCTCTTGTATCTGCAAAGACTTCTTTAGGTGGGTGCCCTTCGAACTCCCAAAACGGTGCAATCTCTTGCATACCAAGATAACATGGAATAAATCCATGTTCTAGTACATGCTATATATTCAGGGTCCTCTATACTCTTATCTATCTATATAGCCATTCATGACCGCTAAAGAAGAAGCCAACCACCCAAGTAGATCAACCCAATGTACGATATTTTATTACCCTTCCTCTGACCTGGGTAAGCGAGTTACACAAAGGTATAATACCCCGTTCCACCGCGCGCATATGAGCAATTATCGCACGCCTCTCAAGCCCTACCCATGACCCTCTTAACCCTCAACCAAACCTCAAAAGCCTCCAACTTCAATTCCACCCTCACGTACCCCAACCATGCCAGCAGCAATCTGAATCCATTCGCCGGCCACAAAAGACTTCCCCTACCTCTAATCTGCTCTATCTGTTCCTGAAAAACCGTCCTTGAGCAATATCTCGCCAAGATCAAGAAAGTCCTCACAGGCCCTTGTCGCGTATGTAAATTTTCGTCCAAACTCCTCGTCAAGTCGTTTGTCTTCAATATCAACAAAATAATTCTTGGAACCTGCCCTAACATTTGTACAAGTTGTTGAAGCATCCCTTCACTCAATGCATCATTAATATTTTTCTTTTCTTCCTCCGATCGCTCGAGCGCTACATCCTTTGTGAGGATTGTGTAATCTCGGCCCGTAATAGCCGAGGCGAATAGGGGGAATTGTTCATCTGTTACACCGGCTACCTCTTTGGCGTATTTGCGCATGCGGGGTTCATTGGCGTCAATTACTGCGAGCCAGAGTTTGGCATATGACCGACGAAGTTCCAGGGGGATATCGCGATAGAGACCGTGGTCGTAAAGAATCACGTCAAAATTATCGCCACGGCGAGTATCGTTTTTGCGAATGGCGAGATTACCACCGTGAGGATCACAGTGTAGAGGGGCATCGTTTCCAAAGATCATCTCGTTAAAAATACGGGCGAGTGCAGCGGATACTTCGTCACGATCGATACCATTGGAGTCTAGAAATTCGAGATCATCAAGACGGTGTCCTGCTACGTTCTCCATAACCAAAATGCGCTTCTTTGCCCATAAAACATCGGGTATGACCAATGGCAATTCCGGTATCCGTGAGAAGTAGTCTTTTGCCCGTAGAGCATTTTTCCCCTCCTCGGTAAAGTCCAGTTCAATTGGCAAAGAAGCTTCCATTTCCGAGGACAACCATTCCAGATCATATTCCGGGAAGAATTTCTTCAATGTCGAGAATGTAAAGCTAGTCAATGCCAGATCAAGAGCTGCCCATTCCGCCAAATTCGGATGTTGCACCTTTACAGCAACTTTTTGTCCCGAATCCTTGACAGTCGCCAAATGCACCTGGGCTAAAGACGCTGCCCCTATTGGCTCAGGTGCAAATTCCGAAAAGTAATCTGAAAGTTGTTCGCCCGTATCCATCATGAACATATTCTCTATCGACTCCATGGATGAGACAGGGCATTTGTCTTGCAAAGGTATAAATGTCGTCGTCCATTCTAAAGGTAGAAGGTAATTCATGGCACTCTGCGACACCAGTTAGCGACTGCATACATGATGCGCCTAGGCATGAATATCATACCAAATGTTGCCCGAGTTTAATGAATATACTCCCATTTTTCTCCAACACTTTTAATGTCCGGTCCGCGCACCTCTGATGACAATCCCTTAACATTCTATCCTTCTCCGCCTCATCCCCAATCTTCTCATTATGGTTCAACGTGACTCGATAACTGTCGCACCTCGAATTAGCCACTTGTTCTCGGCGACCTTACACCATGCCGGAAAATGACTCACTCATTTATACAAACAAACAGCGTACTGACCACTCTCCCCGTCCTCTCCACCGCTTCATACGCATGCCTAACATCATCGGTGAAAGCAAGTCCGGTCGCAGCAACGCCCCCTACGGCAGAAGCCATGATGACTTTACTCCCCCTTCGACTCTGTTGATAACCATTTTTATACCCATACCCATAGCCGTTCCCGTTCCCATTCCCATTCCCATTCCCATTCCCATTACCTCCTCTCTTCCCCGTCGAATACTGCGCATCCTGTACCCAAGATGTCCCCGACGCTCGCTGCGTGCACCTCCCACATGTCCAAGGAATCGTTGTGCTCGGTCTCGACCTCGCCCACGCCGATGCGAAATTGAATCTCCTCATCTTGCCTGGGATTTATGCCAGTACTTCCTGTGCGAAGAGCACACAAACACTCCGCAAGATTATCGAAGGCGATCCATCACCAGCGAAAGGTTCATGAGTATTCAATGATAAATGATAAGTGTTAAATGTCAAAGTGTTGAGGATTTCCGGATCCGTTATCTAAAAAAAAGTTGTAAAGTAAGTCCGTCAGTCCCTTGTTCAAAGATCCCTGTCAATCCCCGGAGATCGCATGACGTCCGCGGATTCTTGATTCAGTTCAAGGGATCGATATTGTAAAATTATATTATTGATACAAATATACAAATATGGCTCCTAGAAAATTCAATCTAAATTCCAAAGTATGATCGATATTCCTATTCCTATTCCCATTCCCAGCTAACTATCCCCCTCTTCATTATTCCAGACCCTGACGGCGCCTCTAGCAGCCGCGACTATGGCAGTGCTCCTCTTCACATACACCCGCACCTCAATTCGCGTCGCGAAACAGAACGCCCAGAAACATCGCGAAGCAGACGGGGGCCAAATAAGTTGGGCCAACGAAAGTCTGAGGCGGCATGGGAAGTTGGATGCTCCGGAGGAGCAGCAAACCGTGAAACAATTGTTGGGGACGGCGAAGGATAATGTAGAGGAGTTGAAGTCGAGGGGGGATGCACCCGAGGGCGGGCATGAAGTGGAGAGGAAGTTACGAGAGAGGGCGGCGAAGGGGAGGTGAGGTGGGTTTGCAGGAAGAGCAGAGTGATGTCAAGTGAAGAGAATCATGATGGGCATGGTGTTGTTTTGGAGGGTGCACAGTTCATGGGTCTATCTTATGAGATTGGATTGCATACGACATCAAATCATTTGCCATGGTGGCTAGCCATCTTGAAGTACAAGTACACGCCCCTCATTCACAACAAGGCACCACTCAGATATGAACGTCTGTAGTATATTTCATAAACACAAGAGCCACATCATGCTAACTCGATATACCTCATGGCCGAGTACATGAATGAACGCCCGCAAACACCAAATGCTATAAAATGTAGAAATGTTTCTTGACCTTTTTTATACCCTCGAACCTCAGGAATGCGCCCTAGTTTGAAGTTTATACATCATGCCCCAAGTCGTTGACCAAATCGATAAAACATTTACCAATCTTCTCCTGATTTTCGTATTCCTTCTGTCTTTGCATGATTCAGATGCTGCATAATATACTCATAAGTGAGCATAGTGGTTGTGGCCGCAGGTACAGCTCTCATCATATTCGTGCCCATACCGGCATAAAATGCTCTCCATCCTTCTTCGCGTAATATTGTTTTGAATGTCATTACAATGCCCCTGTATTTAGGTATTGCCTGTTTAAGTTGAGCAACAGGATTTGAAACTCCTTGCTGGTGGGATTGCCCTTCTAAACCTCCCCTAAATGCGGCATATTCTGCCGAGGCAGCTGGCATGGATCTTTGTTGAGTTTGAAGTCTCGTCCGTATAACTTCATGGGGATATGTGGTAGAGCTTGCTATGATCTTGCTGAGCACACTTGCGGATAATACTCCAAATAGATGAGAGCTCTCGTCACCTTCCGCGGAAGCTCCCATTCCCTGACCCGTGAACTTCGTCTTGAGATATTCATAAGCTGGAAACTGAACAGCTACATGTGTCAAGCCAAGTAGTGCAGGAGTGAGACCAGAATAGAAGGACAAAAACCCTTCTGTCCTGTACATTACTTTTGCTGCATCAAAAGTTGAACGATAGTGCCAAGGAGGTCTGGCACCATTATTCTTCGCCTTTCGACTGACTTGTGACATTAAGCGTGTCTTTATAACCCAGATGGGATTGGTAACCATTGTAGACGAAGCTCCAGCAATTATTGAGGACCAAAAATTGACAAATACGGCGTTATCTGTGAGGATTTTCTTAGCTTTCATCTCCCCTTTTAAAATTTACTCATGAAAAATCCATACCAGTGTGATGTCCAAAGAACTGCTTTGATCTGCCATAAACCGTAAACCAAACTGCCCATGTCGGTAGATAACCAAGGATGATCGGACCAAGGCCTCTGTACAATCCTTTCAACCCTTCTTCCCTCCATATCACTCTCCCCGTTCCAAGTAAGCCACTGTATACCACTTGTCCAGCAGATTGTGCCCCAGGTCCTTGTGCTGCTCTGAACCCCCCCTGTGCTTGTAATTTCGTCTTAATAACATCTAGCGGACAAGTAACCACTCCAGAAGTAAACCCACCGACCGCTCCCGCAAACGCATTGAACTCCCATTCCGCCCTTGTTCTAGCCATCCTCTCCAATCTAGTAATGGGTGAATCTCCTCCCCCAAACGTCAAACTCGATGAGAATGGTTGAGCGTTCGATTGAGAGGGCGCAAAATCCTCAGATCGCGGTGATGATGGCGTGCTGCGTTCATGTGACATTGTAATTGTATTTGGCGCAAATATTTAATGGCTTCTGCTATCTCGGTCGCAGGCAGAAGTAGATGGCGGGAGGGAATCTACTTTGTTGTCGCCGTTCTTTTCTGCCAATCTCGTGTCCCGGTGTGCGGGGAAAGATCCCACGCAGCACGCCAGTGACACAACAGCTAACGGTTATCGCAGGCCATTGACAATCGCCTGGATGTTTGCTTAAGTCTTGTGGATAGTGAGAGCTTTGACAGTTGGAGCTTGGGAGTTGGGAGTTGGGAGTGGGAACGTGGAACGTGGAACGTTGAAGTCGGAATGGTGAGTTTTTGTCCTTTGAAGAAATGGTGGGTTGAGGATTTTGTGGTTGAGGGATGGACCGGCGAACGGCGTGAAATGCTTGGAAGCTCGTAATCAAAGTAGCACGGCCCTAGTAATGAGCCGGTACACCTCCAAAGGGAGAGTCGAAGGGGATCTTATATGATTGAGCTTACGACTTGATCAACTCCAAGGCATTTGTATGATCCTTTGGATGGATCAAGAAGACAGAGGGCAAACACTCTGTCCTTGGACAAGATGGGGGCACTTTGTTGTGTTGAGGGCAAGGAAAGGAGAGGAGAGGAGAAGAATCATATCACCAGCTAGATATCATTGGGTCATGGCTAGGCAGGAGAGAGATAGACGTCGCATTGGTATAGGATCTAGTCGGCGAGCCGAGAGGTCTATCTAGCTGCTCACAACATCATCCAAAAGAGTACAATTAGACAGTGATACCCAGGGGGCTTTCGCTTTCGCTTTAGCATTTTGTTCTTGCCGTGCCCTAATTAAATCTATCTGATCTACTCCCCGTATGTACGCTCATGCACATTCTCCAACTCTAATCTCATCTCATCTTTATTCCGTTCCGTCCTTCTTTCTCTCCGACCAATCACAGACCCCTCAAACAACGCTGACTCGCTTACCTAATAGCATCAACAACTTTCGAAACATCGATATATCATCATCCTCAGCAACACCACCACAGTTGAAGTCTCTCTCTACCAATACGCACCCACAAATTCGCCCATCATGCCTCCACCATCGTTAGCAAGCTGGATCGCCAAGAAGCCTGGGCTTCTGAAGGTTATGCAGCCCTTGGCCTCATGGTATATCAATGCTGCTGGATACCGTCAGTTGGGATTGAGGTATGCGAGGTTTCTCTTGGGAGGATTGGAATAATCGAGGGAAGATTGGCGTGTGAAAAGAAAGAAAACTGACATTTGGAAATTGATAGAGCCGACGATTTGCTCCCCGAAGAATCCGAGGAGGTCCTCCTGGCGCTTAAGCGTCTACCGCAAAAGGAAGCCTATGACCGTGTTTTCCGTTTGAGAAGAGCCGTTCAGGTATGCCACTTGTTTCTCGATGTATTGCGGAATCGGGCGCATGACTGACAATACCACCAAGTGCTCTGTACAACATCAGCTGCTGCCAAAAGACCAACACACCAAGCCAGAAGAAGTGAGACTCTTTTCATGCCTACACCCTCGCCAAACTCTAACAAATGAACCCGTAGGATTACGCATACCTTTCGCCCATCATTGCAGAAATCGAGGCTGAAGCCAAAGAACGTGCCGATTTGGAGTCCTTGACCATTACCAAAAAGAACTGAGGGAGGCTTGAGATGAGGGGGTGCTGGATATGTATATTTGGGAGTGGAGGTCTTAGAGTTCGGGGCGAAAGCAATGAGATGATGCTCTGTACTTTATAACGTCGATCATCAATTCGAAAACGAAAAGTCGCTCTACTCTACATGAAGACTGTGCGAAGAGGACATTGTGTCACTAGTGTGAGGCATTGCAAGAATTATCGAGAAAGGGGTGTCGTACATTCTACACCGGCCCAAGGAATCTAAAGGTCAGATTGATCGATATCAGAGTACCAAGACCACCAATAGTCAAGGAAAAAAGGATTCCAAATATTTCTAGCCAGCCATGAGGGGAAAGAAGACCTGGCATTCGAACTAATCTATCTCGGACGCACCCGCGCTGATGGCTGCCGATATGCAAGTCTGAGCATCACGCACAGAATGATATTTGAAATGAAAAGGAACCCGGCGGACAAAAAGCCATGGAACGCATTGAAATTCAAGCATTAAATGAATGACCAACTGAGCCCAAATAAAGACCTTCCAAGTCCTCTGACCCAACTGCTACACTCTTTGAAAGCCCCGCCAGAACTCCTAGCCTTCTAACTCTCCTGCCAAACTAATGTAGCATGTGCATCCTCATCTGATGTTTGAACAAATTCCTACAGTCTATCGGCCTCCTGAATATCAAAATTCATAAGCATATCTGACATCTTCCCACCCCCTCACGCCTCTCCCTCCCCCGAAGCTAAAACAGCTAGCTAGTGTACAATCCCCTCCACAAAAAAGAAGAACCCGTCTCTTCTCTAAGCTCCTTCCTCATCCCTCTTCCCATCCCTCTTCCCTCACCTCTCTTCACAGATTCATTCAATAATTTCACTCTACATACGATAGATATCCTTTCCATTTTTAAGCTATGCTAAACTATTACCTTCTCCCCACGCCTCTTTCCCAAAAGCAACCCACCCACCCGAGCCATCCATAGGTATGCGTAGAACATCTACACGTTTCACAACCTCCACTCCTTCCCAACCACATTCTAATTCTCACTCTCATTATATATCCCCACCTTACCAGTCACTCGTCCAGTGAACCAGCACACCACCACAGGTAAAACCATCATTTCATAAAAAGATCGCGATTGGGATGTTTCTATTAGAGTAGTATGCTGCTCTTGCACCATGCCTGCTAACAAGCCCTCGGGCCCTAGCCAGCCCGTATCTTCATTCATGAAAATGATCAAAACTCCCAGGTCCCCAGAATGGGAGCAAAATCGATACAAGAAAATCGAAGTTGAAACCCCTTCGAAGTTATGTTGGGGGAATCATTTTTCCCTCGTGTCTGGATTTTGGTTCCCTCTCCGAATCCAATCATGCAAAAATCTCTCTCTCACTTAAAAACTCCGTATATGCATCAAGACGTGTCCGAACGAATTCTCAATACAGTGGCATCTCAAGCACTGTTACCGGGTTTCTCCTCCGTGTCTATGTGCCAGACCACATAATTGGGCAATCCAATAACCTCATAACCTGCTCTCTTGGCCATTTTTGCGAAACCTTCAGTCTCGGCTTGGTTTTCGAAGGCGTAAGCTGGGAAGTTAATTCCTATGGGTACGTCAGTTTTTAGGCCTGTCAAATTTGACTGGCGTAATTACCCGATCTATGAACATCTGCCTTGACAATAATGTTAACACCACCAATACCGTCTAGCTTAACTTCCTCGTCCTTATTTTCTCTCCAGTTGCCCATCTGAGCCATGTAAGTACGGCCAGTATCGAATTCTTTATAACCTGGAGAATGGTCAGCATTGGGCCGCAGAATATCTCTATTTTGGTAAATACCCTCTACAATAACTGTATCCTTATCGAGCCTTGAGGCCAACTTGAGTGCTTTATCCGACTCGATCCATGAGTTGTAATCAACTGTAAATAGTTAGCGTTTATCATATCCATCCGGGTTTGATCTAGACTTACATCGACCCTCGATATCCACCCCGTCATTGTATCTGTGGAACCAGACATCTGCCAACGTCAGTGACTGCAACAAAACGTATAAAATGAAGAATCTCCATACTTGGCACAATGATATCTCTATCGTGGGCAATGAAGTCCTCAATGATCTTCTCGGGGCTATCGACGATATCCGAATCTCTCCAGTATACCCACGAATGTTCGGGCTTCAATGCTGCAGACAAGAGATAGTTTCTAGCACGAGCCATGATCTTTCTTCGAGGCGCTTGTGCCGCAAATGCATGACGTTCTTCGACCGATTGACCTGAAACCGCACCGAAGTCCTTCTGAACAATCATAGCACTGTTGAAGGCCGCAGTTTCTTTTCCACCCTGGACTCTGTCGAGTTCCGCAGCAAGTACAGCCAGGGTATCATCGGAGGAATCACCAACCAAAAAAGCAAGATCTATCAGATGATGAGGGTATGTCAAGAGTGAGATTAAATCAAAGTATTTTGGCAGATATGCCGCGGCATCTCGGAGAGGTGTCAAGATTAAGATTCGTTCCTCGTTCGCAACAGCTTTCGTGGTGGATTTGATGGGATTGAGGTCAACATTTTTGATGGTGCTCGAGTTGACTACTACTGGCTCATGATGATTGAAGATAACTGGTGTTTGTAAATGCGCGTTCCAGTCGGCCTGTTCATTCAGTGACATATGCATCGGCGGTTTCGAAGGCCCCCAACAATAATACCTTTGAAAGCAGGACAAAATCAGCGTTGTTCAGGTTGGATGTGGATGGTATTTATTTGATTGGCCTAGCGGGAGTGCTTACCTTTGCATTTCCTGTGCTGAAGTGCTAACTCCTCTCCATAATAATACAGCAATACCTGCCAACGCTACACAGAATAGAAATCGCGTCCTTGTGAGAAACACCCATATCGCTCTGGCAGGCGGTAATTGCGCCTTTGTGGCCTTCCAGTTGATGCCACCCTTAGGACCCAACATGGCTGAACCTGTGGCTTCAAACCCACCAGTCTGAAGAGTAGGTGATATCAATTTGAATTCGCAGGTGTCGAGGTAAAAGCGCACAAAAATTCCGCTGCGAACGAGGATGAGATCGCAAGCTCTTTGACGCTAAAATCAGGGAGTTTGGTGGATTTTAAGGAATTGGGAGGAAGTCGCAGAGAAGTGTCAGGGAGATCCGTTCGTTCAGTGGCCTCGCGAGTAACGACTTTGGAACTTATGCCAAGAGTTGTTCTAAGCGAATAACAAGAGAACTAGACCTTCCTCCAACGCTAACTCGTAATATTATATCTTATATCATACGGTTGTATATCTACGAGTACGGAGTAGATGGGTTATACAAACGAAGTTATATACGATGCACTACAGCATCTATGGCATCAACTAGTAACATGCAATGAAGATCTAATTCGTGTATAATCTCATTGCATGGCGTTGCATTTGCCAATGCCAATGCCAATGGGGAAAAGGGAGTTATCACGTGAATTGATCTCACGCTTAGTAACATGTGGTAGTTGAAGTATCTTGCTTACGATTCTGTAACTAGGTCAAGTAATTGACAGCGGGCTCTGTCAAATCCTTCTTTTCCATCATCAGAATCCTTCATCATGTCTACAAGACGATCAGCTCGTTTGAGTGCAGCATCTACTATCACTCAGAGATCATACGCAACTGCATCCGGTTCTCCTGCGGCAACAGTAGCCAAGACTCTGAAGGCAAATGGCTCCTCGGCAGGACCCAAGGTTCAAGTGAGCAGGAAGAGGGAGACGACATCTCCAGAATTATCCCATGCTGCATTCCCTCCGATAGTTACAAATTCCAATAAGAGAAAAGTTGTGTCTCCTGAACCATCAGAACCTTCATTGCCTCCTATAGACCCGAGACTCAAGAACAGGAAGACCACTTCAAAAGAATCTTCCAATGCCTCATCCATTCAAGATGCAGTTCCATCAACCCCAAAGAGAAAAAAGGCCTCTACAATCCTTCCACCTCCACCTCCCCCTCCACCTCCAGTGACCCCGACCCCAGCAGCTATCGGATCCATGTCCAGTCCTTATACAGACATCAACGATGATATGCCTCCACCCGTACCGTTGGATCGTCTCGCTGTCCTCAATGGAACAAATGCCCCATTAGTAACACCCGAAACCCATCGACTTCTTGCCAATAAATCCATGGACGAAGTATCTCCATCAAAAGCACCAGCCGTCAAAATATCAACCTCGGATATCCTGGATAAAGCTATAGAGCACTTGATCAAAGTTGAACCCAAGTTAAAGACAGTTATTGAGAAACACCCGTGTCGCATCTTTTCTGTGGAAGGGTTAGCTGACGAGATTGAACCATTTAAAGCGTTAGTTAGTGGGATTATCTCGCAACAGGTAGGGAATTTGTTAAGGAAAAACCATTGTCTTCTGATACTGGGCTGGGTTTGACACAAATTAGGTCTCCGGCGCAGCAGCCAAATCCATCAAGGCTAAATTTGTAGCTCTCTTCAACCCACCTGGTTCCGATCCATCTACCCACACATTCCCGACCCCTTCCGCAATTGTGGCTACCGAGATTCCTCATCGTAAGTACAAAGTTATCCTAATTCTTTCTTTCCTTTCCATCTACATCCCAGCCCATCCCCTCCCTCTCACTAACTCGCCCAGTCCGTACCGCCGGCCTCTCCCTCCGAAAGGCTGAATACATCCATGGCCTCGCCCTCCAATTCACCACCGGTTCCCTAACAACCCCCTTCCTCCTAACTGCCCCCTACGAAGAAGTGCTTGCCTCCCTCATCCAAGTCCGAGGCCTTGGCAAATGGAGCGTCGAGATGTTTGCCTGTTTTGCACTCAAACGTTTGGATGTTTTCAGTACAGGAGATCTGGGTGTCCAGAGAGGAATGGCAAAGTTGGTCGGGAGGGATGTGGAGAAATTGAAGAAGGCGGGGAATGGGGCGAAAGGAGGTGGGAAGTGGAAGTATATGGCGGAAAAGGAAATGGAGGAGATGGCTGATAAGTTTAGACCTTATAGGTATGTCGGATATTCCCTCCTGTTGGCTGTACTCTCCACTCTCGAGAACACACTGCCGATTGTTCATATCGATCAAAGGGGATATCCCTATACTTGTACCTCGACACTTGGGGACGATTTGATTGCCCGAAAAGCTTCAGATGCCAATCCCTACTCGAGGTTCACCACAATTCCTAATCACTCACTCCCAGCCCTCGTATCCGTTGCCTCAAAACCATCACCCAGACTCTAGATCCGACGCCAAAGTTCCAAACACAACTGACGCACACCCCAGAAGTATATTCATGTGGTACATGTGGCGAGTAGAAGACACGGATATCACTACTCTCGAGGAATATTCATAATTCCTCAACGAGAGATCACACGGCATGAGTATGGCTATCGATAAGTAGAGGACATCAAGATTGGATGGCGAAAGAACAGAAGAAGATTAAATCATCAAAATGAAACCCCGTTGACTTTTCCTGTTCAATGGGCTATGAATTGTTGGGCAGGGATACAGAAGTCAAGATTATTATTATTGAATATAGGAAATGGCATACATTCCATAAATAGATACATATATATATCCACTCCGAACAAAGTCCCAATTATTGAATACAACAACCATACAGAAATCCACCACCACACCAGTTCCCAATAACTCGGATATAAAATGAATCAAATATAGTCCACCTCATTATTACATATTCGAATTTAGATTAAGATTTAGATTTACATTCACATTCAAATTCACATTCACATATACATATACATCCACCTCCGCTACATCCATCGCCTAAGCCCCAACCCATCATCGCATCACCCCTAAACTAGAAAGTAGTGGGAGGGAAATTAGCTCCTCATCAGCGCGCATCCCCAAGTAACTCACTCTAGTAGTCGTCCCAACCCAACCACAACCCAACTCCACCAAAAATAAGTAATTCGCCAACATCTATCCCATCTCACTTGATATGTTGTCCGCTGCAGGTATGTAGAGAGAGGTAGGAGACCACATGACATGATATGTACAGACATCGAGGTGTACATCATCTGCTGTACATTCAATCCACAATGTACACACACACAAAGAAGCAAGCACACGAAATAAGAGTACGAGTGAGTGAGTACACATCAAGTGGTCAAAGTAATCCCTCAACCTCGAGACCCCTCACCCATATGCATAGATACGCAGCCCCATTTCCAGCCCATCGGTACAAGAAGCACAAGTAACAGAACAACCTCCCCATTAGCTCCACCAGCTAGCCAAGTAGCTAGCTGCAAAAAGAAGAAGCACAGGAATCAACAACCAACAGATGAGATGGCCAATTGAAGATCTCCATGCTAACGAACTACGACAGGACCTACGAATTCACACATCATATGCCGTGGATGGCATCCCGCCCGTCACGTACATAAATCGGCGGTGGTATTTATTTCTCCGTCCGCACACACATAGCCGATGAGAGGAGACAATGAAGGCAAGGTTTATTTTGCTTTTCAGATTAACAATGATGGGTTTAAATTGACAAGGGGTTGATATATAAGGTGTGGACACTGAATGACTGAACAACTGAACACTGAACACTGGACTCTAGACCCTGAACTATGAACTCTGTGAGGGGGCCGATGGGTTATTTATAAATGATACAGCATTTCCCATGCCATGCTTGTTTGAGGAAGGCAGAGCCCATGGGAGGGACACCGTCAGCATGACGCGTACAAACTTCCAAAGCATATATATATATATAGTGACCATAATTACCGGTATGGATGTGGTTCTTGTTATGGGTATGGAGTGCAGTACTCGAGTAGGTATGCATCTATCTATAATTAGATATCAGTGGCGAATCCTGTACATTAGTAGGTAAAGTATGAAAGTAAAAGAGAGATGGGAAAGAAGGAGAGAAGGAGAGAAGGAGAGAAAGGAAGAAAGAAAGAAAGAAAGAAAGAAGAGCATAAGGTTTGAATAATCCTCCAAGCCACGATCTTGTAATGCATTGTGGCTGAGAATACGCGGGAGCAATGTCGTTCACAAGGCTTTCCCCGAAGACCAGAGTTGGGAGAAAGCTTCTTACAAACATTGTCAACAGCGACGGCGATGGGTGAACGATAAAGGTTAAACCCAACTTTAACTTTCTTTTCCCAAGACCTCGTATCATCCATCCATCATGTCTAACATCATGCCTATCAGTGAAGTATGGTAACGGTAACACGAGACAGAGAAGCATCAACCATCTAGAAGTAAGTGCTGCACTTGCACTGGATTCACCGCATGGCTAACAGAGAGACTCACTCACTCACTCACTCACGCCTCCTGTCTGGGCCCCAGATCCGTACAGCATCAGCATCGTATTATAGTACTGTTAAAACAACAACAAGAGGTACAAGTTTGGGATCCCAGACAACCTTAAAAGTGTGAAGATTAGAAAAGGGGTGGAGATTTCCATTGGTGAACCAATCAATCCCTTAGCAACCTGTGATCCAATTCGTATCTCAGGGGCAATATCTAGCTTGGCTCTCGTTTGGCGGTTTAGCCAAAGTTACATGGAGACCAACGCTCGGATCACTGCTGCATCAGAATGATTGCACATGATCTCTTGATTGTTGACAACAACTGGATTGTGATGGCTTGGGATCCCAGGATCACTGCTGCTGCTGCTGCTGCTGCTGCTGCTGCTGTTGCTGTTGCTGCGGCTGCTGCTGGATGGAAAGTCCAACGTCAATGACGTTTCAAGAGTCAGGAGATGGATGCTATGAGGAGTTGTATCTCCTTCGGTCTGAAGTACATTCATAAGCGTGAGGGAGATAAACTTTCCAAGGTTGTCTGATATGATATAAGACAAGTCCAAGTTTCCAAGTCAATAAAGTCACATTGCTGAATGGTTCGGTTCGTCCACCAAGGTTCTTTCATGCAAGAATCGTAAATAAAACAAATATCATAAATATTACATATATATTATATATTATTATTGGCTGATATTCTTTCAAATTTGAAGATTCGATAGCGGAATTGCCCAAAGGGGAAAAGAGAGGAAGCCAATCAATAACGCTAAAGGTGGATGTACAGGTATCAAGTATAAAATGAATGGTGATGTGCCGGATTCCATCCACCTCCTCATTTCCGAGTCCCCATAAAAAAAAAGGGATGGTGTGGTAGAGTTTGACGGGGTCCTACATAATAATAATGTTACTTGTTTTGGAGACACTGTTATATCTGAGGCTTAAATCTCACCAGACTATTACTCCAAGCGGATTAGATCCATGCTCAGGAGGGAAAGAACGATCCCAACAAGCGTCCTCACGCTAGGGTATGCCAAGTTCCGGTCGCTTTGCTTTTTTTCTTTCCCTTTACGGCCTAGCGGTTTTATTTCTGTATGATTATTTGATTTATTATTTGCGATACCCTGGTCGTCGTTTCCTCAAGAAAAAGCCAACTTCCTCTCCTCCCTCTTCGACCAAAATTTACTCCTTCATATTATCGTCGTTCTGCTCTTCCCGATCTTTTACATCTCAAGTTTCAATTTTATAACTGTCGTTAAGATCCTTTCTGTCTTACTCAAGAAGCAAAATAATATACAACTGCAACACCATCCATCCCATCGAAGAGGAAGAGAAGAGAAAAGGGCCTCGTCTCCAAGCAACCAGAGTCAAGGGAAAACGAGAGCTTGCTTCAATCATCATCATCATCATCATCAACATCAACATCAACAAATCCCAAAAAGGTGAGTCGACGTCTTTGAAAGTTTGACTTCTTGTTGTTGCTGTTGCTTCTCCTTCTTATGCTTCCCCTCCCCCTCTCCTTATCGAATCAATCAATCAAATTCACCATCATATTACACACGAATCTCATCAAGACAATCACCACGTATTCATCAATCAATCATTCAAATCAATTCACTCAATTTTGATTCCTTCCCGACTTCTCTCACCGTCTCCCTCTCTCTCTTTGCACCTTCCTTGCTTTGGTTGATTCCCTGTCTTCTTCCCTTCCTTCCTTCCCCTTCTAGCAGTTGGTTCCTGCACTCTCAAATTTCTCGGACCGCCTTCTTTAGGAATTCTGTTCATCAACCACACCTTCGTCTCTCATCGTACATCACATCTTATTCATCTTTCGATCAATCCCTTTTGCATTCTTCTTGAAAATAAATCAAACTGACAATTGCGAAGTACTGTAGAAGATACTTCATAATCAATCACCATGTTCTCCAAGGTTCTCCTTCCGGCTCTCGCAGTCGTCGGCACAGCAGTTGGTAAGTCGTTCAATATTTTATCAATAGTTTCAGAATTTGGGGTATCAATTGGCATCGAGAGGCAGACACCCCGCGATTTGCGGTGGCTCTCGAGAGGATGCCAACAGCCCACTGTAATAATTCAGATACTGATTGCTTTTTCTTTAGCTGCCACCAACTCCATCTGCGAGGGGCCAACTATTACCATCAACTCAGCTGCTGATGCTTCCGCTTTGTCTGATTGCTCAACTATTAAGGGTGACGTTATTATCAGCCCCTCCGCAGCTGGTGTCGTCAGCCTTGATGGACCTGAGCAAATCACTGGTAGTTTGAAGATCGAGAACAACGGAGCCATCACAAGTTTCTCGAGCAGAACTATAAACAGCATCGGAGAAACTTTCAGCTTGAACAATTTGACTCTCTTGTCCACTCTTGCATTCACGAAACTCGACGATGTTAAAATTATCAGCTGGGCCGCTCTTCCAGCTCTCCCATCCCTTACCTTCACCAACTCCGTTAGCAAAGCAGAAAGTGTTACTATCACCAACACCTTCATGAGCACTCTTGATGGTCTTAACTTGGAGACCGTTGATACCTTGAACATCAACAACAACAACCGTCTCAAGACCTTCAGCACCCAAGTCACCAGTGTCAAGACTATCCTCAACATTGATTCCAATGGAAGGGGCTTGGCAGTTCAACTTCCTAACCTTATTTGGGCTGCCAACATGACCTTGCGTAACGTCTCAAGCGTTGATATTCCATCTTTGGCCGTCGTTAACGGATCCTTCGGATGCTATGGGAACTACTTCACCAGTCTCAGTGCACCAAACTTGACATCCGTCGGTAACAGTGCAAACGGACAAGGTGGATTGGCTGTCGTTGCTAACCCATCCCTTGCTAACATCACTATTCCTCTGCTCGAGACTGTTGGTGGTGCTTTCCAAATTGCCAACAACTCTGCTCTTGATGCTATCTCATTCCCAACCTTGACCCAAGTCGGTGGTGCTATCAATTTCTACGGAAGTTTCTCTACGTGAGTTTTTGATTTCTCCCAAACCACTTTTGTGACTATGCTCATGTTATAATAGTCCTCAATTGCCAAAACTCAACGACGTCAAGGGTGGTTTCAACATGCAATCCACTGTCGCCATTGATTGCTCTGGTTTCAAATCTCAGCACGACAGCGGTAACATCCAAGGTACCTACACTTGCAAAACCACTGCCAATCCCACAACTGGAGGAGGTAGCTCCGGCTCCGGCTCAGGCTCCTCCTCTTCAGGCTCATCTACTTCTTCTAGCAAGAGTGCTGCTGTCTCCTACGGCGTTAACGAGTTTGTCATGGGTGCCTCCCTTGTCGGAGGTCTCTTGAGCATGTTGTTGTAAATCATTGGGACGTCGGCGTTTTTTTCCCTTAATTATCACATTAGAACTAATATGCCACGTCTCTCTTTTTAACATGACTTTTCAAAAGCTTTTGAGCGGCTTTCACCTTCCTTAGGATCATTAGGGGCGTGTGCTTTGCGTATCCATCGCTGTCAAGGTTGCTCTACTTGTGCATCTGTTGCATTGATGGTTTTCAGGAATTACCATGACGTTTTACGATGATGGTATTTGGACGAGGGGAAGGAACATTATGTTTTTGAGAAGAACGAATCCGAAATTGTACATTTGAATATTGTTTCCCCCCAGAGAAGTGAAGATAATAATAATGAATTTCCATTTTAACCATTACAATGATGTATTTCCTTGTTGTATGCCCTAATGTGGATCAAGATCATTCGGCCATGGCAAGGTATAGCGTCATCATATCGTGAAGTGTTTCGCGTCGTAAGTCTTGATTCGAGTTGATTGATGCAGGCGTCAAGTGAAGCGCCGTTCATGCTGTCCATATCCTGATGTTCTTGGTCGACGGTTATGTTGCTATTTGGTCAAAATCCTGTGGAGGGTTTATCAATATCAAGCGCCCACTTTCCTTCTTTTCCTCTTGACTGACGAGGTTTTTCTCCTCCTTCCGATCCGATCCGATCCACTCATTCATCGCCTTCTTGTTCTTTTTCTTGGTGACATGATTGAGTGATTGATTATGTGAAGCGAGGTTCCTCTTTATGATATTGGGTTGGTGGGTTGGGGGGGAGAGGGGTTGGAGTTGGAGTGAGATGGAGTGTGGAGTGGAGTGGAGGCTGGGCATGGAATGGGATGGATGGATGGATGGATGGATGGATGGATGGATGGAGTGAGTGAGTGCGTGCGTGAGCGAGTATGAATTAAAGTGGAATTTGTGGGTTTGGTTTGGTGCGGGAGCGTGGAGGGTGGAGGGTGGAGGGAAGAGAGAGATATAGGAGATTAGGATTAGGATTAGGGATAAAGGGGGGGAGAAGGAGAAGAAGGGAGGAAGAAGTTGGCAAGTCGGTTGAGATCCGGTTGGGATCTTGATTGTAGCTTTGGATATCGTACTGTCTGTGATCTACGACAAATGGTTGGGGAAGGGATGTTATGAGGATGTCATGCTGAGAAGTACTTTCATGATACTACTGTTGGAGCCAGAAGAGTTGCTGAAAATGCAAAATTGATTGAGTTACAAAACTATAACAAAAACACCATCTAAAACCAAGACATAGCCACCAATCTATAAACGACTCGAAAACCCGTGTACATCCATGAGTGTATATATACAAAAGCATTATTCCAATATGCAATATCAGAGTTCTCCATCCAAGAGAGTAGAAAAGTAGCCTGAGTATTTGTCTACAATTTAGCCTTGGCTTGCTTGAGCATAGTGTCTGCCACTATTCTCCTTTGAACCTTTCCCGTAGCTGTCTTAGGCATGACGTCTGTAAAGAATACCTATGGTCGAGTTAGTATGCTAAGTATGAATATTTGGAAGAAAAAAACAAAACATACCTGTTTTGGCACCTTAAACTTAGCCACCTTATCTGTAATCCATTTCTTCAAGTCGGACGCAGTCAATTTTTGATCTGGCTTCAACACAATGGCA
The DNA here is from genome assembly GCA_017357885.1 of Monilinia vaccinii-corymbosi. Classification (NCBI taxonomy): domain Eukaryota; kingdom Fungi; phylum Ascomycota; class Leotiomycetes; order Helotiales; family Sclerotiniaceae; genus Monilinia; species Monilinia vaccinii-corymbosi. The sequence goes on along the minus strand of CP063406.1, from coordinate 4,330,112 downwards.
ACACCAACATCTTGACCATACATTTCATCAGGGATAGCAAAGCTTACAGCTTCTGAAATGGCGGGGTGACGTGCTAGAACATTGTCTAATTCAATAGGAGAGATTTTCTCGCCTCCCTTGTTAATGAGTTCCTTGATGCGACCAGTGATGAATACATATCCATCTTTATCCATTTTTCCTTGATCACCCGTTCTGAAAAATCCGTCTTGGGTGAAGGATTCCTTGTTGGCCTTCTCGTTGTTGAGATAACCTTTTGTAACATTCTCACCGCGTATGGAGATCTCTCCTTCGGAACCAATGGGAATTTCTTTGCCCTCGCTGTCGAGAATTCGTACTTCGACTCCTTGCCCAATTCCTACGGAACCGGGTTGACGTTTGGCGGGTGGGAGGGGATTAGATGTCATTTGATGGGAGGCTTCTGTCATAGCGTAGGCTTCCAGAACAGGAGCATGGTATGTTTCTTCTAGTGCGTGAAAAGTAGTTGGTGAAAGGGGGGAGGAACATGATCGGATGAATCGGATATTGGGTTTCGTTGTAGGCGGTGGGTTCTTCAAGAGGATTTGGTGAATAGTTGGGACAGCAGTATACCAGTTTGCTTTGTGTGTAATGAAATCGCTCCAGAACTCGGAGGCGGAGAACTTGAGTGGAACGATGACGGAACCGCCGGACATCAAGGGAGCCAGGAAACCTGCCAGAAGTCCATGAACATGGAACAAGGGCATAACGAGCATGGTACGATCCGCAGGAGTAAGCTTGTATGTAGCCTGGATGTTCTTCATAGTTCTGGTGAGATTTCTGTGTGACAACGGCACAGCCTTTGGTCTTCCTGTCGTTCCACTAGTATGTAGAACCAAAGCAACATCATCCGGTTGCGCCTGCTCAACCTTCTGGTCTCCTTTCCCTTTCAGCTTCCCTTCATCCTTAACATCCAACACAACCTCCTTGCCATCCCAATAGCATTCTGCAATCGCAGCCTTATATTTCCTCGCAGCCCGTACAGCAGGTCCATCTTTCTGAAACGAATCTTTGGGCACAAGAGCAACGGCAGAACTCAAGTCATCGATATAGAATTCGAATTCCTCCTGCTTATATGCGGAATTAAGTGGTGCAGCGATTCCTCTCTGCCATGATGCCGCCAAAAATGCAACAACGAATTCGTAGGTGTTGGGTAGAGCAATGGATACTGCAGCTCGAGGCGTTACACCGAGCGTGGCGAGCTTCTTTTGAAACGAGGATATTTCCGTGGAGAGCTGTCTATAGGTAATGGTAAGAGGTTGTTCGCCTGGGATAATGATAGCTGTGGCAGTGTTGTCTGTGGAGAATGAATTGGCGAGGGTAGTAGCAGACATCTTGGCCTGCGTGGGTTGGGAGACGATGGTTGGTCGAAGGTATGTACAAGGTACAAAGCAAAGCCAAGATCAACCAGAGTTCAGATGTAACTTCGGGAAAATGAACAATAGGCTAATTGGGATAGAAATGCTTCAAAATGCTTCAAAATAATAAAATGGTTATCATCAATGTCGACGTCGACGTCCAACCTCACCTATAGCTAGCTCGCAAAGATCCCGCGGCTCCTTGAACCTTATACATGTAACCTTATCGGAGCTCTTTATCCTTTGTCACATGACCTCTGATCCTGCAAAAGTACGTACAGCCTTATGCGCCAGGCTGTGCTTGCATTTCACAAACACCGGTACCTGGGTATACGTATACGTAATTCAAGGTTGACGTCGACATCTCATTAATATGTCGAATCCTCAAAATCCAACTCCTGCCCGAGGTGGACTCTCTCTCTATGCGAATCTATTAGATCCGTCATCGGGTGATACCCCCGGGTCCATTACGAAAGGACCAGTCGTTTTCAAATCTGCTGCAGCTTCCGTGGAAGATGAAGCTTCAGCTAAGAAACCTCAGATTGACGCTGGTATGTTCTAATCGACTTGCGAAGCTGGGCCCATAATTGTGCGCAGGACACTAAGTTTCAAAATAGCTGCCCTGAGATTTCAGCCCACGAGGAGACCACAGCTTTCGTCTCAAAAGCCGAAAGCGAAAGCATCATTCCCAAAGGCCACTCCGGTCAATACAAATATCACAGAACTAAGCGCTGCACCCGTGACGACAGCACCAGCATCCAACGCAGCTAAACCAGCTTCCAAGAGCACTCTGGCTGATTGGGCTGCTGACGACGATGACGTTAACGGGTTTTACGTTGGTGAGAAAAGGCAAAGGGGTGGTAGGAAACGAAGAAAGAAGAATAGGGGAGAGCAAGCGGTAGCACAAGATTGGGATGATATTTATGACCCTTCACGGCCGAATAACTACGAGGAATACAAAAATAGTGATGAGAAGGTTCGGGAAGTACGAGAGTGGAAAGGCAGGCTTTATGCTCATAGAATTGCGCGAAAGACTTCAAGCGATAGTGATGATGAGGAGCCATATCGGCCAAAAATTGGCAGTAAGTGATCCCCCCTCCCCTTTGTGGTGAAGCTAAGAATTCTCAGATCAATTCGCTCCACCTTCAAACTATTCATTCGCACCTCCACCGATCGATTCTCCTCCCAAAAAGCGTTCCAAACCCCCAGAAAGTGACCCTTATAGTCCTACTCTTGGAGCACAATCCAACCCTCTCCCTCCACCCCCCGAAGACCAAGCATTACCTCCACAAGTCACATTACCAGCGGGAGCCATTTCCCGGGCACCAGTGCGGTACAGCTTACCGCCAGCTCCAAGTGACATCCCAGCTTCAGAAGCAGAATTGGATAAGGCTCTCGCAGATGAACCAGAGGATGAAGCAGAAGCGGATGCAGATGAATATGCGCCAAAATCACTTCGCCCAGGTCAAAAAGGTTTCGCAGAGCGTCTAATGTCTAAATATGGTTGGAGCAAAGGATCAGGACTTGGAGCTGATGGTTCCGGTATGATCACGCCTCTAGAAGTCAAACTTGACAAGCGCAAAAAGAAGTCCGATGCAGAAGGTGGTGGCTTCCGAGATGCAGGGGGGAGAGGAAAGATCATTGGGGGGAAGAAAATTGTTAAGGAGGAAGAAGCGGGCAGATTCGGACCAATGTCTGAAGTTATTGTACTTCGTGGCATGGTAGATAACATGGATCTAGACAAGGAAGTAGAGGGCTCAGGAGATGGTGGCATAATGCAGGAAATTGGTGACGAGTGTAGCGAAAAGGTTTGTTCGATCCTGGCGATGGCTGCAATGCATTAACACTGACAATCCATAGTACGGACGAGTTGAACGAGTGTATATCGATAGGCAAAGTGCTCCAGCAAAAGTGTTCGTCAAATTTACCAATCAATTATCTGCGCTGAGGGTATGTAAATTCAGAATCATGGTTGGTGGAACCTAGCTGATCTCAACAGGCTGTGAACGCACTCGAGGGGCGCATTTTTAATGGAAATACCATTTCGGCGTTATTTTATGATACGGAGACGTTTGAAAGAGGTATCTATGAATAGACAATCAAATTCAAGCTTCATCTGTATACCAAAGCAAGATTGTGATGGTGAATCAAGGTCAAGACTTGGTGTTGAGGGACTGCTTAGTTGCGTTCTCCTATTCTCTGCGTATTTGTTACCCACATCCATATCAACATGCCCTATAGCTAGCTATAGCTGGTACCCTTTAGCTGCGAACATTCTCAATCCAACGCTTTTCAATCGGGTTATTCCGTAACAAATATGTAGATAAAGGACTAAAGTATGCGTTGAATGTAATAGACCTAATCTACACGCTAGTAAGGTTAATGCCCTATGGAAAAACAATCCTCCGATACTGCACGAGTTTTTCGGCCAACGGGCTTCTTTGCTTTCAAGTTGATATCAAGTCACAAGAAATCAATCAATCATGAATCCCCTGATAAAGTTAAGAGCTGTTGTTCATGGCTCGAGATTTCTCCTCCATAAACCATTTCTCTCTTTCTTATACCCCCACGTTCAACATGCGATCTCACCTGCACGGCGCTTCCAAACCACTGATTCAGCATCTTCTTCCACCTCATCTTTAGAGCCAGTCACGACGCTATTAGCTTCGAATGATGCTCAAAAACAGGGAAAAGTCTCTCAACCTCCAAAACAAAACGTACTCGTCCTTTGGGACCTGGACAACATAGCCCCAGGCGATTATTCTAGCCCGTACGAAGCAGCACAGAACCTCCGTGCATTCGCCTCCCGCTTCGGCAACGTAATCGGCATGGCCGCCTTCGCCAACCAAAGCGGAATGTCTTTCGTCCCATCCTCAATCAAAGAGTCACGCAAAGAACTCTATCAATTCTACATGCTAGAAAAGGAAATGTACAGGGGTCGTAAGGCTGCACCTGATGCGCCCTATATATGTGGTGTGTGCGGTGCTAAAAAGAAAACCCATGCGGACTTGCAGAAACATTTTAAGACGCTGCATGAAAGAGAGAGAAATAAGAAGTTGACCAGAGCGTCGCAGTTGAAGGGTGCAAAGCGAAGGAGGTTTTTGGCACGTGAGTTGCCCAAGGAGAAGAGTGCAAAGTATCATGAGGGGGCTGTGGGAGTTATTACGCCTGCTGATCGGTATAAACTTGATACTGAGCTTCGGCGCGCGGGGGTCGTGGTTAATCTCGTGAAAAGGTGTTCGCAGGCTGCGGATCAAGCGCTGATGAAATATGCAGAGGTGATGCGGAAGAAGAAGAAGGGAGGTCCGTATGATTGGTTGATATTGATATCGGATGATTCGGATTTTGCGAAGATGTTGAAGGGTGCTTCGTCGTGCTGGGGGACAGGGACGATTGTGCTGGGTGATAGTGGGCATATAGGGAGGAAGAAACTGGCGAAAGAATCGTGTGCGTGGCTGCCGTGGGAAATGGTTGAGAGTGGGTGTATAGATCAGGATATTATTAGGCAGGCATTTAGACATACTCTGCCGAGCAAGAAAAAAGACGAGAGAATAAAGCAGATGAGGGAGATTTTTGGTGTTGATGAGTATGATGGGGATAGTGCATCATATTCGAGCTCTTCCTCTTTCGATGAAGATTTTCTCGACCTCGAAGAATCCGACCTCGAAGAATCTGACCTCGAAGAATCTGACCTCGAAGAGTCTGACCTTGAAGAATCTGACCTCGAAGAGTCTGACCTTGAACAATCTGACCTCGAAGAACCTGACCTCGAAGAACCTGACCTTTTCCCCGACCAATCCGACTACTGGGCAACACCAGATTTTCCACTCGACGACGAAGATGCATTTTTTAAAATGCTCTCTTTTTCTGATCCTCCTGGGAAATCGAAATCGAAATCCAAATCCAAATCCAAATCCAAATCCAAATCCAAATCCAATAAGACGGCGACAAAGAAATCCAAGAAAAAGGCCAATGCAAAGGCAAAGAAGTCTTGAGAAGAAGTCTACAACAAATTCAAGAGTACCTCAGGGTTCTTCGGTAGGTCCTCCGCGATCGTACAATACGTGTTTAGACCTTGGACAACAGGTGAAAATTGGGAACGTTGGGGTATTTCTGAATTGAAAGGGTTTTACTCAGATACCTAGGGATTTGAAGATTGGAATTGAAATGATGCATCTTCATCCATCCATCCACTCACTGTATGATATATCATGTCGCAGGTTCGCAGTTCGCAGTTCATATCTAATGATTAATGGATGTTGCTAACCGGTGTGCTATGCTTATGCTTGTGCTATACTTTCATCGTACGGTATGTCTAAAGGACTTTTTGTATAAAATACCTATTACTATTGAGTATTTGTTTGATTGGTCACGCAGTAAGCGCTGTGCTGATGTTTGAAAAGGGATATGCTACGGCTCATTCGCGTATTGAGTATGAGCATACTCTAACTATCCTTCGGCTAATTAGTATTGAGATGAAATGATTATTTATTGCTTTTAACTTATTTTCTCACGCTGAATTGCAAGATCATGGCCAAGTATACATACATACATACTACGAGTGGGTGTGTAGTACAGTTCAAGCCCCGGTACTAATTGGCGTTTGGTGCTACTATATATAGTCAGTTGTCATCGGTGGCTTTGAGTTCTGCAATCCCAACATTTGTGCTTCTCCTTTGAACTTCTCCTACAAATATTTTGGGTCACTATTAGCTTGGAGCTGTCTCTTATTCTTCTCGAGTTATATCGATAAGCCATTTCTTGCCTCTCTTTCCGTTCAAATCGTTAGCCCGGGAAAGTTCATATTCATTTGACACTAATTCGATCCAATGTCGAATCTCACAGGCACATCGTCCTTTCCTTCAGCAACACCATGCACTCTATACCCTCGGCCATCTATACTTACTGGTATACCTGACCACACCCTTGGTGTAGTTCTGCCAACATTGGTTTACGTCGCCGGGAGTATAGTATTTTATATCTTTAACGAGTTGGAATTGTTTAGCAGCTATCGTATCCATCCATTCAAGGACGAGCTACATCGAAACCGAGTATCAAGACTCAGCTGTCTTCTGAATGTCATTCGCTATCATGTGATACAGATTGGGATAGGCTTCCTACTCACATACAATGACGAGCCAGAGCTTGTCGAGGTGGGAGGATGTGAGATTTATCAATGGACCCTACGTGTTAGAAAGTGCTTCATGGCCATTCCATGGGCCTTGACACTCTCCGGCCTGGATACTCAAAGACTTGCGTCGATATTCCACAAGACACCACTGCTGTCACATTTTTTGGAAAATGGCCAGAACATATTATCAAATCCGATTTTCACTGCCATGGAGTGGAATTTGGCGCGCCTCATAGTCTCTCTTATAATTCCTGCAGTACAATTCCTGGTGTATCTCGCAGTTGTGGATACATGGATTTATTTTCTACATCGACTCTGCCATGTCAACAAAACTCTTTATCGTATGTATATAATCTGTTCTCACGCGAGTACTTCTCCAGCTCGACATATCTAACCAAAATGACCTTCTATATAGGCATAGTACATGCTCAGCATCATCAACTATATGTTCCCTATGCTTACGGAGCTGTATATGCACATTGGCTCGAAACCATTTTCCTCGACATCTTAAGCTTCGTTTTAGCAAACACCATCGCAGGAACATCAGTTCGTCAAGGAATGATTTTCTCGTCACTGACGACGCTGAAGACCATTGGTGATCATTGCGGTTATGTGTTCCCCAAAGATCCGTTTGGATGGATCAATGGAAACAATGCCAAATTTCATGACTTGCATCACCAGAGTTGGGGTCTCAAGGTCAGTAAAGTATTGACTCTTAGTGCAGTGCTGTCTTTCTGGAAATTCCCTAATATGAGCCTACTTAGCATAATTTCTCTACATACACCGTGTTTTGGGATAAGCTCCTCGGGACTGAATGGACTGATGTTCCAGGGGCTGATATGCGTTACTCTCGAACTCACGAATCAGCCCAAGCTCGCAGAGAGAAAGACGAGGTTACTGTTGCACATACGAAAGTGGATTAGGACTCGAATCAAGTAACTCGGACAGCTAAGACTTGGAGATGATGCATCTCGTGTATCTATCCCGGAAACATTCGGTTTTGGGCTTTTCATTTTCTACAATTTTGAATCTTACTACGCCTATTTGATACTTCGGGGTGTACAGAAAAAGTATCTGTGTTGTATTGGCGTAGCTTTAGTTTGCCACACATAGTCAAACCTATCACTTGTCCCATGTTCTCAGCGCCGCCTTGTTTTGTGATTCTTGGTTGGCATCTGTAAACAACACCTAGGTGCTCTTGATTCTGATGAGAAATGCAGCCACAATCTCTTTCATCGCCAGCTGAATTGCATAAGTCCGTATGGTGAACGCCAACATATCTTTCTCGTTTCAGATCGCAATTAATCTAAGCATAGACACATATCAGGACAATCTTGATCAATACAATGATCATGGTTCTGGGTAATACGGATGTAGCCAAACTCAACTACGTAGCTCTTGCTCTCCGCCGATTTTGTGGTATATTAAAGTGTTAGTGCGAGTGCATGCTTCTTTATGTCTCAATTCTACTCCTCCAACACTGAGGTTTCTCTTTCGAACCTTACTTTGGTACAATTACAGATCAAAATGAATGATCCAATCGCCAACACCTCTTCCACGGACCCCATCTACATGGTATCCTCTCACCTTCCTCGCCCACCATTGTCCTCCCATATCTCCGATTTCCACCTGTCTCTTCTCCTTCCTATCCTCGCCTACTGGTCTCTCTGTCTTGTATGGACCCTCGTCTCATATTATGATCTCTTTTCTGCTTATCGCATCCATACGCCTGTCGAGCTTCAGAACCGCAATCGTGCCACGGTCCGTGAAGTCCTACGCTCAGTAATCTCACAGCACATAATGGGGACATTATGGGGCTTATTTATCGGTCACTTGGTTCTTGGAACTCAGGAAATGGTTCGGACCGAGGAGTATGATGTTGCTCTCTGGGCCGAGAGGGTAAAAAACGTAATATCTTGGTTGGCATGGAGCTTGAACTTGGGTATAACAGCCTTGGGGTTTGATCCTGCGAGAATAAAAGGGTCGTTGTATCTTCCGGTTCATGTTAACATTACCACTCCTGTAAGCCAGTTTGCCAGAGTTTATTATCTTCAAGTGCTTTGTCAATTTACTGATACGTTCAAAGGATGGCAAAATTGTTGCATGGGAAATCGTACTTGCGCAAGTGATATATTGGGTTCTTGCCCCCGCGGCACGCTTTGGTGTGGCAATCTGCTTCAGCGATTCCTGGCAATATTTCTGGCACCGAGCCATGCATGAGAATAAATGGATGTACCGTATGTATCCGGGTCTCGTCTCTCTTGATAGTCTCCCGCTGATTTGTTCCATTTCTCAGGAAACATCCACGCCATACATCACTGCATCAATGTCCCGTACGCCTTCGGCGGCCTTTACAATACCCTCACCGAAGCGTTCCTCGTAGACAACATCGGAATCACCCTCTCATACTTGATCTCCGGGCTCAGCACGCGTGAAGCTATGCTCTTCTCTGTAATCACTTCGTTGAAAATCGTCGATGATCACAGCGGATACAAGCTTCCCTGGGATCCGCTCCAATGGCTGGGAGAACAAGGGACTGTATATCACGACATCCATCACCAGAGTTGGGGTGCATCTGTAAGTAATCTCGCTCTCTCATTAACTAACTTCCACTATGGATTGGATTCACGCCGAGCAATCGGAGCTGACCATTGATGCAATGAACAGACGAATTATTCGCAGGTCTACACGACGTTCTGGGATCATTTCTTAGGAACCGTGAGTCAGAAGAGCCAGGAAGAGCTTGAGGAGCTTTACAAGAAGGGACGGGATGCTGCAGAAAAGGCCAAGAAAGCCAACTGATGGCGAAACGGAACTTGAAGGCCGAGAAAAAAAAAGGCTTACGCGTGTGCATCCATACTCAATCGATGTTCATGTGAAGGATTTTCTTGGGTCTGATACCACAGGGTCAATTTAGGATACTTCAACACCGTGCTGAATGTGGTTAAGAAGGGAGTCTCATTTCATTTCGTTTTTATTTTCATTCTTTTGCACATGGCGAATTTGGCCATTCAGCTGCTATACCAGTCTCATTTTCTTCCGAGCTCTCTCCATAGGTTTTGATTTAAATACACACGAATACACATTATTATCTTATATAAAAAGACATTTTATTCCCTTCTTGGTAGGATGATGTTACTAATGCTACATTTTCAAAAACATTAGCTTGAAGTATGCAGAAGATTCTTGGAAAGACTCTTGTAGTTTTGCAAAAAAAAAGTATTTTGATAGGCCTTGTGTACACGAGATAAATCTATAATACGAATACTGAAAATATCGGCTCAGTATGAACCTCGAAAGCTATTCTCCGGGAGGGAGGGGATTCATATTTTGATATGGATGCAGTGGTTTATTGGTGGAACAACTCACGAGTTCACAGATGCCGGCACGCCATGTCTAACTCTGTAACCACAGGCTGATACCGAAAAATGTATGGTGTAATATCGCTGGTGTAACAAATCAATGTAGTTGAGTTAAACAGCGAAATTGAATTTTAAGACTTTTGGTGCTTTTCAACACAATTTAGACCGCCATTGAACCACAAGAGAAAGGCTAGTTACATTTATCCAGTGAAAAAGAAACACAAAGGGGCGACAAATATGCAGATAGAGAAGAAGGGAAGAAGAATACAGAGCGTCCATATAGTTATAAACCAGCTAGCTTGACAAATCGTGAAGTTAAATCTTGTGCGAAGGAGATATACTTTTATCCCCGGTCTATTCTAGATTCACAGTTGCACCCCTTGGTCCTTTGCGAAAGAGTCTGCCTCCAGTGCAGAATAACTGCCATATCGTCAGTGAAAGTTCTCATAGGCGACATGGCGATGAAAGACAACCGAAGAGATAAAACAGAAAGGTCTGTCCTGTACTTACACACGGAATTGCTCCAGTGATTGAGAATATTCCAACAGCTAGGGTCATGTTTTTCCAGCCATATTTCGTAATGATGGCGCCAGAGAATACTGGTCCAAAAATAGTAGCAGCAGCCATGGAGCAGTTAAAGAGAGCATATGCTTGTGCATACGCCCCACCCGGACCGAATTTTCCTGGATTATCTCTTTCGATTTCTCCAACGACTAGAGAAAGATCGGCAGCAACAGGTGCTACTATAAGAATCAGAGTACAGCCTAGAAATTCAGATTTAGTAGATGAATGTGAGCTAGCATAAGAGCAATAGGGATCAGTTGTTCTTTCATACCGCATATAAACAACAGGACGCACAACAGGACCTTCTCCTCAGTTGTATCACCTTCGACAAGTCGCATAAGTATCAATGGCACGGCTGTGAGACCACATCCTATAACTGCGATCCAGCGGGGGCCAAAATGGTCCGATAGTCTGCCAACGAGCGGGCCTGAAAGTCCAGGGATGGCTAAGCACAGAAAGATGAGCCCAGCGGCAAGGGAACTCCAATGAAAGGTTTCCTTGACGAATAAGGCGAGAACACTGTCAAATGTGGCTAGAATAGAAACATTAACAAAGATACCATATATAGCTGCAAGAACTCGAGGTGAGCCGAGCAGGGTAATGACCGGCGGAAGGCCCCAAGCTTTGGGGTTACGGTTGCTGCACCGTGTCTTTTTCGGGAGAAGAGCGCTAGATTCATCGTAGTTGGGTATACCAAATCCAGGAGGGGTAGGGTTCGCGGCGTTAGAAGACCCACTCCAGCTGTTAGTGCTCGTGGAGGTGCTACTCTGACCCTCATATTCGGCGGGCGAAGTATTAAAGCTGCCGTTACCATCCCCGGTCGTCGAGGTCAGACTCTGTCCCATATATCTTTCGGCTATCCGTTTCTCGATCATAAACATGCGCAGTATGATATCAACAACGATAAGTCCAGAAGCCATACCAAATACTGCCATATAGCCTGCTTTGTCATACACTATACCTCCAAGCAGAGGAGAAATGATGAGGCCGACACTGGAACATGACAAAGCTGTGCCCATCCACTGTCCAATCCTCTCATTTCCAACAGTATCAACCAATATTGCGAGGCCAACTGTGTATACGATCGCGGCTGAGAAGCCTTGGAATATCCTGCTAATTACAAGGAGCCATGCCTTTTTCGCAAACCCAAACAATAGAGTCGCAGCCGCGAGGATGAACAAACCAGCGAAGTAAGTAAGAGATCTATCGGCAGTACGATCTGCAAGCCATCCACAGATTGGAGAACCAATTATAATGGCAGCACCAAACACCGCGAATATGAAAGACGTCCACCATTGCACTATTGTTGATCAGCAAATGGTCACATCCTAGGTTTCCCACATACCTTCCCCTTCCGGCACACCTGATCGCTCCTGCAAACTGAATGGAAGAACGGGAACTATCTGTCTGGTGTCAGTATGGTAGCATAAACTTAGCTAGTCTTTAGTCTCATATAATGCATCGATGAAACGCTTACAACACCATAAAGGAAAGCATCCTAAGCCATGTTAGATAGATACCTGGAAAGGAGTCATCTGAAGAGCTTACAGTGAATATGGCACAACACACTGTGGTGAGAATGAACCAGTCAGAGGATCGATATTCAAGGAGCCATGGAATCTTTTGAAACTTGGGACTCGCACTCTCGATATCGGCTGTCATCTTCCTAGCTTTCCGGTTTGAACGAATATTATTTGATGGAATGATTCCGTATAGATAGCTACAGAAACAGAAACAGAAACAAATTGTCAAGGTCGAAAGAGGCCACCATTTTTTCACGCTTAGAAATAGACACGTCTACTCCAAGCTTACATCATCGCCTTCCATTCCCAAACCAATCACATTGATCTTTAATCTCACATTTTGGCTTCACAGCCTCCTTTTTCATTCGTAACCTTTTCAGCCGACATCGCCATCCAATAGGTAGGGTTGATGAGCTGGTGAAGTATATTGCAATGAAACACTGGCCAACATGATAGAATCTAAGCGATATTTGGTACAACCTTGTGATCTATTTGTGTGATCGGCGACGAAGTCGATGGCTTAATTGATGAAGGGTTGGGAGGCTTCGCTTGAGTGAATGTGGAATGTTGCTACTTGCCGCATCACCTAATGCAGCAAAGGCATAAAACTAACCGACGAGCTGAACACAGCCAGCACTTGCTAGGATAATGTCTTTGCACAATTCAACGGGGTGACTTACTTACATGAGCCGCTCGGCACAAGCGACCAATTTGGAAATACTGGCATTTGGAAATCCCATCTATGGGTATTGCAGTCGCATGATTTCTTGTCAGTTGCCTCAAAATCGCTTGTTAACAAATCTAGACAACTGAGCGCAAGTATTTCCTCAAGACAAATTCGAAAACCTAACAGCCATGGGAGAACGAACGATCAGTACCGACATTACTTTCAAAGGATGGATGGGATTTGACAAAAATGCCATCAACGATGGGCTGAAGCTAACAACTTTCCAACCCAAGAAATGGGAAGAGACTGACATAGATGTTAAAGTCACTCACTGCGGCCTCTGCGCAAGTGATATGCATACTTTGCGAAGTGGATGGGTAAGGAATTCTACCCCTTCTTTGATCTAGTCTAACAATTCAATCACTAGGGACCTACCAACTACCCATGCTGTACCGGACATGAGACTGTTGGAGAAGTAATCCGAGTTGGGAAAGCAGTCGGACGCAACATTGCGTTGGTATACCCTAAAGATACGTGAAATTCTGGATTTCTAACAGAGGACAGTATCGGGGAACGTGTAGGGATTGGCCCTATCATCCACGTTTGCGCCCAGGAAGACTGCACCGAATGCAGCCAAGGTATGCCTAACTACTGTCCAAGGAAAGTTGCTGCGTACGATGGCTATCTTCCCGATGGCAGCAAGACCTATGGTGGTTTTGCAAACTTCTGTAGAGTTCCCGGTGCCGCTGCCATCCGTATCCCCCAAGCTTTAAGTAGCACATCAGCGGCCCCATTGCTCTGTGCGGGCATCACCACGTACGTCCCATTAGCAGAACATAGAGGCGAAGAAAAGCGAGTCGGGGTGATTGGCGTCGGAGGTCTGGGGCATTTTGCAATCATGTTTGCAAGGGCATTGAAATATCAGCATGTTGTTGCAATGTCACGACGGGAAAGCAAGCGTGGAGATGCCATCAAGCTGGGCGCAGACAGCTACATCGCCACCGAAGAAGAGATAGATTGGGCCGAGAAGTATGCAAAGTCACTTGATGTGATTATATGTACCGTGTCATCGGCGGACATGCCGCTGAACAAATATCTGGGGCTGCTCAGGACGGGAGGAGATTTCTGTCAAGTTGGCATGCCTGACGATCCCTTGCCGGCACTTGAAATATTTGGGCTTGTCGAGCGGAAGATCTCAATTCATTTCAACGATATAGGATCGGTTGAGGAGACGGAAGATCTTTTGGAATTCGTTGTGAGGGAAAGGATCCAACCTTTGGTAGAAACACGAAAGATGAGTGATATAAACAAAGTTTTGAAGGAGATGGAAGCTGGAAATGCGAGATACCGATATGTTTTGGTAAATGATGCTGTTGATGTTGATGTTTGAATGGTTTCATTACACCGCCCGCCCGCCTATTTCCTATTTCTGCCACTCAATGCTTACGTAACAAAATAGCGAACTTGCACTGATCACGAGTTTTACTCATTCAATGAAAATCATCATGAACATCAGCAACTGATCATGATAACGTATACCACGTCAAGTATATCCTATTTCCTTGCCCGATTTCCTAACCCTTCAGCAGCTTCTTTGCACTCAATCAAAGCACCTGCTACAACAGCTCTCACATTCCCCTTTTCAAGTGCTAGCACACCCCTGATAGTCGAACCGCCTGGGGTAGTAATGTTCTTTCCAGATCATAGAGTCAATAAGTGCCTACCAAAGAGGGATCTTCGGGAGGATAGGGGCGGGGAGGGAGGAGCAAAGCTGCATTCATGAATAAGAAGGATATGTTTAAGAAAGGGGGTAAATGGGGCTTGAGACTTTTGAGAACAGAATTGGGGAGGGGGGGGGGAGAAGATTGCAGGATTTGCGAACCGATTACGAACCTCTTTCACAGAAGCTGGATGCTCTCCTGCCAGCACTAATGCTGCACATCCTTTCATGGACTGTGCTGCCATGATCGTAGCATCCTTTCTTGCTAAACCAAGACTGACGGCTCCATCAATCAACGCGTCGAGAATGACCGCAAAGAATGCGGGTGTCGATGCACCCAATGCTGTGCATGTATCGAAATGGACAGCGGATATGTGTTTAATCTTGCCGATTGACTCAAACATCCATTCGATTTTCAATAAGTGACTAGGTAACGTTGCTTCCGGAGTTTCGATGACGGTGATTGACTCGCGGACAAAGGAGGCGGTATTTGGCATTGCTCGAGCAATAGTTGCGGGATAATAACTCTTGCCCCCTACAGATTGAAGAACAGATTCGATGTCTGGAATTGTAACACCTGCAAGTAAGCTAACAAGAACTTTGTCCTGTAGCTGCGGCCTGACAATGGTGGTGGCTAGACAACTCCGCAGATCACTGGGCTGACAAGCTAGAACTATCACATCTGCTTCGTGGAGAGGGGCATTTTGATCGCCGTGATAGATTTCTACCTTTGTGTCGTAAGCAGCAAGGGTGCTTTTCACACGAGCAGCAGAAGTGGCGCTCCGAACGCAAGCCATGAATTTATTTGAGATATGGGATCGATCGGAACCTAGGGGAGCTGAGTCGGATTTCTTGCTCTCTTCGATGCTTGTCAGTATTCCGCACAAGAGAGCAGTACCGAGGCTTCCTACATGAAGTTAGATCTTGAATTCTACTCCAATGCCAGTGGCTTTTTTTCGGAGAATATCTATACCGCATCCTAAAATTGCTAGTGTTTTCGATACATGAGTCTCATTTGGAGGAGTCTCAACCGGAGTTTTTTGTGATTCAGACATTTTGTAAATGTATTCCTAGAGATTCGAGAAACGTATCAGGGTGTTCCGGCGTAAAGTCTGGCATGTCTTTCCTAAATACCTTTATTGTGCTCTGTGTCCCGTTGCAGCTCATGTATTGATTGCTCAATCCGTCCAGCTCACTCAAATCAAAATCATGCATACCTCTTGTTAACAATAGAACAATTGGCAGTTGTTCATCAGTCTTGGATTGGATCGTAGTGAGGGGCGTTTGACAACCACAATATTTTCCTGTGTCACAAACACCATGACCCGACGTCTTTGAAAAGGCGCAATCTCGTATTTGAAATGAATTGCCAAATCTCATGCGAGTAGTGTTGGCACAAGCATTTGAGCCGTCCACCCACCCTTGGCTGACCTGTACATGCCAATTAGACTCATAATACAGCCCGAAAACAATATGTTCTACATGGTAACCCTAAGCGACCGCCAGGAATCGCATTATTGTGTTCTCTGCAACCAAATCTCACTCGAAGATTCTTCCGAGTCTGGCGTTCACGACAGTGTCGAATCTTACTATGAATCTAAGCTATGCTTAAATGGTGTATTTTAGTGCTATAGATAATTCAAGTAATGAAGACTAATAAGCTCCTACTAGAGTCTAACAATTGGACTTCAACTAAAAAAGATAAAATTATAATAACTATGAGAATAATATAGCAGCAGTGTAATAATCATGTATATGATTTTCGTAATATTCAATTTAGCATTTATACGATCCTGAATTCATCGTTTTTACACGCTCTAATATAAATTACAATCATCTCAACACAGTAAGTAGTAAAAGCCACTGTTATGAAGCGAAAGAAGACCCCCTAAACTCGGTTACGTCCTGCGTTGATATCAATAACTACTTCCTCCCGATGTCCTCCTTGAACAGATTGTTTTATCCCGCGTAAATACACCCAAGATCTTACGAAGAAAGCCTTAGAGACATTTTTCCGGGTACTAGGGAATGGAAAGATTACTCGGTCACGCATCGGAGTCACCACGTACCATGCGCCAAAATCACGCAAAGAGGCAGAATGGATCAAGGGGAGATAGGCAAGGTCGCGTATCAGGCTCATTCCTCAATAATGCATACTCACACGGTAGGGGAAGTTGTGAGGCCGGCAGGAGCAAGAATGTCAGAGATAGGGATGTGTAAGTGACAGTGCGTTATGGAACACCAGGGTTATCTTATTGGATGGTGTTAGACGGTAAGTGAATCGTCATAGATTGTTGAGATGTTTTTGCTAATATAATATAAGTCTTGGGTGAACTTGTGATTTGTACGATGGGCTTAAGTAAGACTCGGAGCGGTAGAGAAGGGGGGGTCTAGCCATATCTTGCTTGACAAGTTATCCATCCGTGGAAATGAAAATGAACTTGAAACTTCTGCTATATTTATATGCGGATAACCCAATGATATCCAATGAAAAACATCTACGTCCTTCTTTTAAGCTTTATTTCTCAGTCCCGTCCAAATAGTCACACCCGCGAAATCAGTAAGATCGCGTTAAACCATCTAACACGATGAATTGGCAACGACAGGCCTGTTTCTTTCCCATCCTCGACCAAACTTTCAACGTCTCATCGGAGAAAGAAAACAATTGGCAATCAGTAGAAGTACCCATACGCAATATCGCGCACTTGAGTAGGTTCTGTAAAGAACATGAAGTGTCTCCATTGACAATATTCAAGCTTGCGTGGGCGCTCGTGCTTCGATGCTACGCGGGTAGCAATTCTCCGGCTTTTGGTCACTTGGCACTGCCAGCGTCCAATCTGGGGAAATATTCCGATCTACCTTGTGCTCCCGGTTACATCCACGATTGTTGTGTGGAATTTGAGGGAGCGGGCTGTGTGGTTGAAGTTCTGCAGGCTATTCAGGCAGCTTCTTTGGAAAATGGTGCCTCTCTTTCATTGCCTTTTTCTGGCGATGAGAGTGCGAATCCGGCCTTGTATAATACTGCTTTACAGTTTCAAGAAGCGGAAAATTCGGGGGCATTCAATTCTATACCCAAGAGCGGTAATGTCCAGATAGTGCCAGGCAATAATGTAAGCATGAAAAGACGCGCAATTGGATAAGATGGCTAACAGAAGAAACAGATTGAGATACTACTTGACATAAGATTTGATAGTAGTACTGCCACTGGACATATGTATCTACAGCACCTTCCAAGAAGACTATCCACGATTTCAGCAACAAATGTGGCCCATACGTGTACCAGAGCCATTGAATATATCCTGAATGGTCCCTTCCAGTCGATAGACAATCCAGACCTCATTACAAAGCGAGACTTGGAACAGTTGCGGGGATGGGAGACTAGTTTTCCCGATAGAATAGATGTGTGCGTACATGATCTTGTATTGCGACACGCAGCATCAACACCAAAGTCTCCTGCGATATGCTCCTGGGATGGACAATTAACTTACGATGAATTGGAGAAAATGACGTCCAAATTGGCGTGTCATCTCGTTGATCATGGTGTTGGGCCAGAGATACTTGTGCCAATTTGCTTCGAGAAGTCTGTGTATGCGATAATGACTATGCTTGCAATTCTAAGGGTTGGTGGAGCATTCGTACCATTAGATCCATCACAACCCAGAGAGCGACTCGAGGCTATCATCAGAAAATCTAATGCAACGATGGTCATTTCATCGCCAAAATTCGTACAGAATTTTAGCAGTATCACTAAACAAGCCATCAGTGTTTCAGAAGCCCTCCTCAGAACCCTCCATATCTCTCTTCAAGATCGCTTACCAGTCAAGGTCAAAACATACAGCGCAGCATTTGTTCTATTCACTTCTGGAAGTACGGGAGAGCCCAAGGGGATTATTCAGGAACATAGCTCCGTATCCACAAGTTCGTTAGCCCACGGTAAAGCTATGAGAATGAGTTCTCGGTCTCGTGTGTTGCAATATGCTGCATATACTTTCGACGTAAGTATGATGGATATATTCACGACCCTCATTTACGGAGGGTGTGTGTGTACTCCTTCTGAAGATGACCGCCAAAATAATATCATTGGCATCATGAATACAATGCAGGTTAACTGGGTGTTATTTACCCCATCTGTAGCGAATTTGATCTCGCCTGAAGATGTGCCGTGTCTTGAAACTTTGGCACTTGGCGGCGAAGCAGTAACGCAGGAGAATGTGATTCGATGGGCAAATGCTGTAACGCTCTATAACTGCTATGGGCCTGCGGAATGCGCTGCCACAACAGTCAATCAACTAGTGGCTAATTCTAGAGGTTCAACTATTGGACGAGCATTTGGTTCAGCGCTGTACTGGCTCGTAGACCCAATAAATCACAACCGCCTCGTTCCAATAGGTGCAGTAGGGGAGTTGCTTGTTGAAGGACCGACACTGGCTCGTGGTTATATCGGTGATATGGACAAAACCAAAGCGGCATTTATCAAAGACCCAAGGTGGCCACCGGAGATTCTAAGAACAAGAACCCGGCGTTTCTACAAGACGGGTGATCTTGTACGATATAATTCGGACGGGTCACTAGATTTCGTCGGGAGAAAAGATTTCCAAGTAAAAGTTCGAGGACAGCGAGTTGAACTTGGAGATGTTGAGTGCCATCTCTCGACATATCCCGGTGTTGTCCTATCCATAGCTACAAGCCCCAAGACCGGAGCTTTCGCAAAATCTCTTGTGGCAACAATCCAAATTCTTGATACATATCTGGACCCAGCCTCGGCTACAAATATCCTCTCTTTGGTCAGCAATCACCAATTGAAAGCTGCGGGTTTTAGCATTGCCGACGTCGGAAAATTCTTGAAGACCAAGCTGCCGAATTACATGGTGCCAACTCATTGGTTTGTAGTAGAAAAAATCCCACTTTCAATTTCTGGAAAGATTGATCGCAAATCAGTCGAACTCTGGCTTACAGGATTGAGTCGTGATTCCGCAAACCCAGTCCTTGCCAATGATCGTTTAAGCGGTCGTGCCAACGGGAGCACCAATGGAACTACCGATAGTCAGAATGGTTCTCGCCTATCCAAAGAGAATATAATCAGTTTCAAGATATCCAGCAAACTCGCCTCCATTGTATACCAGAGTGATACCCAAGGCACATCAAAGCTAATTGGCCAGGACATCACATTGACAGCAATTGGTCTTGATTCTATCCAAATTATCAGTCTAATAATGTTCATCAAGCAAGAATTCACCGTGAAGCTTCATATCAGCGTACTGCTGCATCCAGAGGCAACAATCAGAAGCGTTACACAGTATATTGAGGAGCTCAGAGCCGTGGGTATTACTAATAGTGTTGAGAAGTCTGTTGATCTCAGAACGGAATTTCAGACTTATAAAAAACAGATGGAAGAAAAACATTGGGGGAAAGGTCCTTCAATACAGAACGTGTTTTTGACGGGCAGCACAGGCTTTCTTGGGTCGGAAATACTTTTCCAGCTCTGCAATAGAGAGAATATTAAGAAGATCATGGTACATGTGCGTGCAAAAAATCCCGAGGACGGTCTGCAGAGAATCAAGAAGACGGCAATTCAAGCAGGATGGTGGTCAGATTCATATCTTGGAAAGATAGAAGTATGGCCCGGAGATCTCGGACAACGTCGGCTTGGATTGAACTCGAATCAATGGGATTGCCTGTCCGGAAAGTCAGCTTTTTCTCGACGGGTACATGGAATAGTTCACTGTGGCGCAAAGGTACACTGGAATAGTGACTTTTCATCTCTGAAGGCGCTAAATGTCGACTCCACTTTGATGCTCCTAAATATTGTTAATGAAGCTCCGTCCATCCTGAAATTTGTATACATATCAGGAGGGTATAACGGCCCGTCATTAGCAGAGAAGCATCTATACATGGAAGATAATCACGTCAACCACGCCCTCCCCACAGAATATGCAAAAACAAAATATCTCTCACAACTCCTCGTGCAGGAGTATTCACAGACGAATGTTCAAAATCGGAGTCGAGTATCCGTTGTGAAGCCTAGCTTCATCATTGGAACAGCTGAAAAGGGTATTGCTAACACCAAAGACTTCATCTGGAGACTTGTAGTGAGTTGCATAGAGATCGGAGGATTCAATGGGGCAGACGCCGATTCTTGGCTTTTCATCTCGGACGTTGGAAATGTGGCCAGAATTGTATTGGATTGCTGTGATACAAAGAGGGGCGATTATCCCGATCCTCATGTTGGAATTATTGAGGGTCTCCCCGTTCGTGAATTCTGGTCCATTATGGGAAGGGATTTCGGCTACCATATCGAGCCATTGGGTCAGGAAGAATGGCTAGACGCCATCTACGCCGATATCGACTCCAAGCATGAGCGACATCCTCTATGGCCACTCATCCATAATCTCGATAAGGAACATGGTAAAATGGGCATGCCTATGGATGAAATTCCACAGGAGTTAAAAGTTGGTACTCCCTCATCGAGAGTAGAAGCCGCCATTCGTAAAAATGTCGAGTATTTGCGTGGAATAGGCTTTCTCCCTCCCACCCCATCCCTAAGCAAACGTTAATTGATGGACCTGGTCCATATGTTAACAGCAAATGATTATTGCTCTCGTCTGTAAAATAGGATTTAATAGTATTGATTATTCATTTCGATGCTTAATCCATCTTGCATCTTAATTTCCTGGCAACGTTTGCAGCGCTTCTCCATACTTGTCTTGACTCCCCTGACCTATGCAAGACTCGGAAGTTCATACATTTTGCGCAAGTCCAGAATCTACCAATCGTTAGGACCCGCCTTACCCATACTCTTCAGTCCTTATCATTGCATCCCGAAAAAAAGGGGGAGAAGATACATACCAACTTGTATTTTTTGTCCTGTCATACTACTGTTTTTCGCGATATCCACAAATGCCTGGGCACAATCTTGGATATCCGTCTGGGATTTTTATATATATTTTAGTACAATCTTCCTTTGGCTGGCCTAAGATATGGAACGTGGCGGAGACGAATAGAAAGCATGAAAGGGAAGAGAGAAGCATTTACCACCCGTTTCAAATATGCTCTATCTTTCAATCTTTCCTGATCTTCCTCCGAGTATAGCTTTCCCTGTGGATTTTTAGTGCGTTGTTCATTTCAACATTAAAGTAACGACCAGGCAAGATACAAAGTGCTGCGAACGGGAACTTGGGCGAGGATGACACTTGCCATCACCTCTGCAATTCGTCTCTCTCATCAGACACTCATACCACTTCCTTTTATTGGAGGAAAGAGAGAAAAAAGGGCATGGCGTACCCATTCTGTAAGCAACAAACCCGGCAAGACAGCATTAACCCGCAGCTTGGGTCCTTGGGTCGCAGCTAAACATTTCATCAGATGTAACTGGGCTGCTTTTGTTACTGAGTAGGGCATACTACCTATATGAAAATCATTAGTCCTGCTCTTTACGCAGAAAGCAAGCAAGAAAAATGGCGAGAGAGGTACGAACTTCCTCCAGTGATGACCCCTGCAATAGAGCTCGTGATTATGAACACGCCGCCCTCCTCATTTGCTTGAAAAGTAGACAGCGCCTCTCTCATCAAGATAGACTGAGCCACCACATTTGTAGAATAGCATTTTTGCCAATCTTCTGCGGTAGGAGCCGAGATATCTGAGAAGGTTGAGAAGCGTGTATAACCCTTGCTTGATTAGTTTCGCCTGTTGGAAGAGGATGGTTCATATACTTACAGCATTTGATATGATAATATCCAGTCCTCCCAAGCCTTCGATTGTTTCCTTTACCACAGCAATACAATCGGACTCTTGACTCATATCCTTATCCACAAAATAAGCGTTAGCCTCGTCCATGATATCTGCTCTCAAAGAGAAAGAGAAAGCACCCACCGCCCTCAAACAAATGGCCTTCATCCCAAACTCCCCCTCAATCCTCCCCTTCAACTCCTTTGCCTTTGCCTCACTCGAAACGTAATTGATGGCGACATTACAACCTTCCGCTGCGAATTTAAGGCAGATTGCTTCGCCTAGTCCTCTTTTATGAGGGGTATCGGCTAGTCAGTGTTGCTCACAAGTAAACAGATATATCTTGTGGGGAAATGTAGGAAATGCAGGGATTTAGCCTTACCGACTTCCGCCCGTTACGAGCACATTTCTGTTGGCGAGTTTGTATGGCATTTTTGCTATACTTGCTTTGCCAATCCGATATTCAAAGATGAGATGAAGCGATTCATTCGGGTGTACTGATGGATATGTGGTGACAAAAAGTATAAGTAAGAGGAAAGGGAAGGGAAGGGAAGTGAAGTGGTCAATCGTTGGAGTTTTGCTTACCTTATCGGCACAACGGATTCCGTACGTCAGGGGCGTCGGGAAGGTAATCTTACAACCCGGCATGACGGGATGTCATGGATCCCGAGGTGTGGTTACGACGACTTGCACGGTTGTATGTCTCTCGGTCCAATGAATCATCACAATCATCACAATTAACATCACATAATTCAAGTATAATAAAGTTACTGGGCAATTCCTTCTATGCCTTTGATAATAGCGAAGAGAAGCTCTGATAATACATCTGGACTTATAAACCGGTGCCAGGTCGAAGTGTTATTCCATTCCATTCCATTTCGTTCATACCTCCATCCCATACATCCATCCATCCATAAAGAAAGAGCATTGCAATTCCATTGATCCGCTGGCCAGTTAAACATCATCGAGTTCTTGAACAGATGGCATTTATATACTAACGTTATGCCATACCCTCCCTATCAAGATCCAAGCTTACTTGGTCTTGACATCCTCATCAACACTGCTACCCTCTGAGCTGTTTGTGTTGGAACGAGTCGTCTCGGGAAGTTCTTCCATCAAGGCGCCATGGATATCCTCCTCAAAGACTGGCTCGGTTTCGATTTGTTCGAACTTGGTCTTGAAATCTTTGAGACCGGCAGTGTAGGAACTGCTGTTGGAGCGACGTCGAGCATTGGCCATATTGAAGCCTTGATCTTGGACTTCTTCACCATCTACACCCCTAGTTTTGATACGTTAGCCGATGAAATTGATGATGGGGAAGGGCTCAACGTGGTAAGTGAAAGGGCCGACATGGGAGTCAAAACATACCATCCGCCCTTTCCAGCACCATTCTTCTTGGCTTTCTTAGGGTCAGCATCGACATGACCGGACTTTGCGAAATAACGGGGCAAATACTCTTGTGGAAGAGCAGTGCCATCGGCGATGCCAGCATGATCGCGATCATTGTACTTGTGTGATTTACCCACTACCAATCATTGAGATATCAGCACGTATCCAAAGATGCACGAGAAGAAATGACAAGCAGAGATCCAATTTCATCAAGATCCTCAAACCCTTGATGGAGCCACAAGGACCATAGTGCTACACATAAGGCGGGGTATCAACAGAGCGGTGTCGATATCAGATAGACTTACTGTTGAATGATTGAAGGTCGGTAGTTGTTGATTGATTTGAAAGGCACAAACAAGGTGAGGTAGATTGATGGATGTTGGCGATGTAGAGAAGAAGGGCCTGATCGAAGGTGATGTTTTCTGAAGGTGTTTTGGATAAAAGGAAGAAGAGGAAGAAGATGAATTCCTTTAAGAGTAGGTTAAGGTTCACAAACCAATGTCATGATTCGGTTAGATGATGAGATGATCCATCCTCATTATTCTCATGGAACCATAGATATCACGCGACCTAATTTGGACGAATGAACACATGATATGTTTAAAATCTCGCCATTCCATAGCCTCATGCCCTTATTATTTTATATTATTTTATGTCATTACTCTATCTAATACGATGGATTCTATATAATTATTATAATTACTATAATGAGATTCGTATTCGTCGTGAGCTTTCCACTCGGAAACGAACCTGGTACTTACTGGTCGTTCAAAGATCATTCGATCGCGCCCCCGGTAATGCGGGGAAATGAAACGCTAGTCTTTAATAGTGCGATTGACCAATGATGTAAATAAATATTATAGGCATTTTATATGATTGGTTAGCCTGATTGGTCAGGACAATGCTTACTAATTCATCTCCCAGCATTATCAATCAAGCACCATTATCCTTCATCTCCGAAACTCTCTTGACAACCAGATAAGAAAGATACTGTGAAAAATTCATATTCTCCTGCTTGATCCCATATTCTTTCACTACTTCTCTGGTCGCAGACTTCGCAAGACACTCCATTATCTATCCCAAACAGATAAAGGGAGCCTTCAATCGCCACCAACAACCCCGCCATGGCCCCCTCTGTTACTGTGGACAATACCTCCGACTGCAATCCGTCAACTACAGCCACCAAGACAACTTCATTCAACCCTCGCACATTACTCCTCGCACCTCCCTCTATTGCTAGCCACGAGGAAAAGTTAAGAAGTGTTCTTGCTACCCATGATAGGACGGTGACCGACTTGCAGATGCTGGATCGTCTCTCTGCTGGATTAGTCACCCTCTCAGAATCAGCCTATGATTTGGTCCTCATCCTCACAGATGCTGATGGTACACGCGCCGAAACTACCCAACTGTTGACCAGAGATGTATTCGGAAAGATTGCAAAGGCCTTGAAGACAGGTGCAAAATTGCAGGCACAAGATGGTACCTTTGGACAGGAAATTGATGGCGCGGAATATAGGGAAGCTATCTTGGCGGGCTTAGTAGCAGAGGGAGGAGCTATGCTGAAGCCCGATCATAGTGCAAGTGTTGCAGTTCCTTTACGGCTTCGCAGAAAGGATAATGGCAAGAGTGCAACGGTGTCAAATGCTGGCCCTCCAGTTTCCGCGGCTGATGTACCACTAAATGGCAAGAGAAAGAGTGTGGGCATGACAAATGATATGCCTGAGAAGAACATCCCAGAGAACGATGCGCCAAAAGGAGTTGGCTTCATTGATTTCAGTGATGACTTTGATGAGGAGGATGATGAATTGATTGATGAGGATACTCTTCTTACGGAGGAGGATATGAAGAAACCTCTTGCTATCCGTAAGTAACGAGTCATACCCCTCCCGATCTCTACTAATATTATATAGCTCCCGAGTGTGCCCCAAGAGCTGGGAAGCGTCGTCGTGCATGCAAGGATTGCACATGCGGTCTTGCAGAAAAACTTGCAAAGGAAGATGCAGCCAAACGAGCAACTGCCGATAGTCAACTCCAAGCCCTCAAGCTTAATGCCGATGATCTAGCCGAAGTAGATTTCACAGTTCAAGGAAAGGTTGGATCCTGCGGAAACTGCAGCTTAGGGGATGCATTCCGTTGTGACGGGTGTCCCTACATCGGTATGCCTGCTTTCAAGCCAGGCGAGGAAGTCAGACTTCTCAACAATGACGTTCAGTTGTAAATATCCTCACTCCATTTGTGGAATTGGGTTCTGGCGTTGTGTGGCTATGTTAGGGTTGGGTATTGGACTCGGAGTCTTGCATAGAGGGGTGTACACTTTGTGGGACATAGTATTGAGTGATACGGCATGGTATGGGATCATATACACATCTGAACCAAGGTACATGGTTTGTTGCTGGATAGGTCAAGCAACATAGGAAAGGTTCACTGGTGGATGGGTAGATTCTCCATAGGAGGCTGAGTTGTGAATGAATTATATTACTCACAGGTTCGAGGGTAGCCATTCTTACTCGTGTCCACAAAGCCAGCCAATCAATCTCAGCTTTCATCTGCTCTGCGTGTAACTCATATCATCTCTGTAATATTGACTCCATGTACCCATCGTAAACAATGGAACCGAGATTGACATTAGAAACACGAGGATGCTTTCATGACGGTCAGCTAATCTCTTTCCTTCTGGATCGGTACTTCCGCCTTGACTCTCGTATTCATTCCATGTCCATTCACCATGGGCAACCACCCCCTCCCCCCTTTTATGTACCGAGATCTCCCCCTCTCATTCTCATGCGGGATCAGACCTTGCCCCTCACTTCCCCACTTCATGGTAACCTACCTACCTCCCTGCCTTACCTTACTGGTTCTGGGTTATCAGCATTTCTTATCAACCTCTCACAATCCCGACCCACGCACGATAGACAGATAGATAGATCTACAACATCGCTCGTATCTACTCGAATCCAGTAACTCGTATATATGAACGATGATACCATTTGATATACACTTTTGATCAAAGTACGCAATCACGATACAAAATCTACACCTCGATCTTCTCGCTGTCCCGACGATGGAGGCGATGAGGGAGGGGATAAAAGCATAAAAGCACTACGCGTTAGCTTTCTGGATGGGAAACTTAACCCTTTGATATGGTTTCATCTATGATCTACCGTCTTTCTTCATCTGGCAATGATATGATATGATGCTTCTCCTTGCTTTTTTACCTCTTACCATCGAGTCAAGATGAGAGTCTCCCGACCACCCAAGTCGTCAGCATGATCCATTCTCCCAAAATCCCCTCATCTTACCCCTCTCTAGATATGCAACACGAGGCTTGAGGAATGGCATCATCCCCCTCTTGATAGGCCTGGGGGTCTCTGTTGATGTGGGAATCCCGATGGACGGAGCAGATCAAAGTGAAGCTACACGTTACGACTAACTCATCAAGGTTTCGGAGTCTCCGAGAGAACTCGTTATCATGATGAGACAGACAGACTGCTCGAGACCAAGAGGTGCGGAGTCGTGATGTTCCGACTTCTGGTGTATTGATCGATATCGTGATGGGTCGGTCTTAAGCCATAGTCTCTCAGAATCTCGACGTTACCCCTCTTATAGACGTGCAACATTTCTCTCCACATGCTAATACTGTAATTCTTATTCGGCGACTATACAGGATATCTCCTCCGCTATATGTGACGAGCGAGTCAAGCGACAAATCTCGACCCGGCCGAAAGGATCTACAAATCTACAAACCTGCTCCCCCCCCTTTCTAGATAGGCAGCAGTAGAGTCTGTCTACATTGGCACCATACATCATGGCTGTTCTGATGAGCATGTAGCCATGTAGCTCACTTGGATGTAGATTTCGAGACAGATGGGTCGAAGTTGAATTGAAGCACAAGGTTTCCGAAAGACCTTCTCAACCCCCTCCTAACCCCTCCTAACCCCTCTCCAGATATGCAACAGATATCTAGTTAGCGAAAAATGGTAATGGCTACCTACCATACGACTCATGAAGACTCCGTACCCCCCTTTAACCCCTCTTTTGCATGATTTACAATCCATCTCTTCCCTGGTGCCATCGTGCTTACATCCTGTTGCCCATTGGAGTGACGATGCATGTCACGTTCGAGTTTCCCCCACTGCCATCCAATCCATCCAAACAAGCATCAAATCAAATCAACTAAGCATAATTTCTCCATCAATTCCTCGAGGAGAGAAGGAGGAGAATAATCATTTCGTACATATAGACAAGTATTTATCTACAACAAATCTTATACAGTGTCAAAATGATGAAGTGTATTAGTTAATTATATCAAGTCCCGTTGTGGTTCCTAGGACTAACTGCTAAGCCTGTATATATAGCTAGCTGACCATCTATGAGAGGACGAGCTTATATAGGACCAAACAACGATCCAGTTCCATCTACAATCTACAATCTACAGTATATACTTACCACCGCAAGACGATACCCTCTCGACCCGTGGTGACCTTTCCCTTCAAACAAAGAGACTGCATCGCATGGAACCAGAAGCAAACGATGAAGCAAGAGTAGGTATGTAAAAAAGTGACTTGAGGGATATTGAGATACAACTCAGTACGAGGAGATGAGCAAACTCCCCGTCAAGAAAGGAAAAAAGGCAGACGCCCTTAACGACTCAACTAACTAGCAGAAAGTGAAATCATAAAAGCATCAAAGAACAAAACTCCAGCTCCAGCCAACCATAGCGAGCGGTTCCATCCTTTCATCCATATAAATGGTAAATGTAAAAAAAAGCAAACAATAAAAACAAACTCCCAAGATTTCCATCTCTTCATCATCTGAAGTGGTTAAATAGAATCAGAGAGCAGCATTCCTTTTCGAACCAAAAACATCCTCCTCAATACTCGTCCACAATCCAGCAAGAATTCCCGGTTCACTATCCTTTGTAAATCTTTCCCTGATCTCCTCACCTCTAGCTCTAATCCCCTCAACCCACTCTCCCAAATCCATGCTCGCTTCCCCTTCATTCCCAACCACTTCCGTCAACACATTGACCGCCGCAAAGGTCTCTTCTGGCTGCGCGCTCACAACGTGCACTTCCTGTCTAGGAAGTGCGGCGTCGATGCTTTCCTTGATGGATTGAGAAGCACTGTAATTATCCGGGAGAATGGGGACGCGCAGGGTATATGCTTGGGGGGCGGGGGGAAATCGAGGGAGTACGAGGTGATCGAGGGTAGAGATAGCGGCGGAGGGAGAAGGGCGGGGAGCAGAAGTGCGGAATCCTTGCATGAGGGGCATGGTTTTGATGGAGGGGGGGAGAGGACGGTGAGTGGTGGTAATGGTGCGTTCGTGGGAGAGGTTGGAGATGAGCTGATGGAGAAGCGATTAGTTTTACCTTCATCTCAATGAAAGGGGGTGGAGAAATGAGGACATCATGCATACATCAGCTTGAGCACCCTTGGTTTTGAATTGCGCACTTGGGCTTGCGACAGTAGAAGTAGTACTGATGCTACGACGGATAGCATGAGTGAATTTGGTAACGGGAGGAGTAACTCGAGACATTTTGATGGTGATGATGATGATGATGATTATACCGATTGAGGAGTTGAGCTGAGGTGAGATATCGATGAGTTCGAGTATCGAGTCCGGTTTAGCGTGGTTGGGAACACGGAGACGTGGTTGGTAAGTGAGATGGTAGAAAAGAGGAGAGGAGTATACAGAACGTCAAGAGATACACCGCCGTCTTCACCTCTTATATGTGCAAGTACTTTCCTTACTAGAGGAGAAGCAAGTTTCGATTGGACTCTCGTTACCCATTGACCTTAACCTTAGTCTTAA
The DNA here is from genome assembly GCA_017357885.1 of Monilinia vaccinii-corymbosi. NCBI lineage: Eukaryota > Fungi > Ascomycota > Leotiomycetes > Helotiales > Sclerotiniaceae > Monilinia > Monilinia vaccinii-corymbosi. Next base: position 4,300,847 of record CP063406.1, on the reverse strand, counting down.
CCTTAACCTTGCCAAAAACTCTAATTGATGAACAGCCACTAACCACTTCTATATAGCAATGTAATAGAGTAAATAGAAGATAGAAGATCAATCAATAAAGAGCTAGCTAGACATATACGAGAGAGAACGAAGTTAGTCCTGATGTACATATACACCTACGTCTTCTCCTTCCTCCCCCCTTCAAACCCTAAATCTTTCCTCCATCAATCAGCCACAAGTCTTAACCGCCAGCCAAGCCAAGCCAAACCCTCCACGCATACAAAATTATATTCGAGTACCTCCCCCCCACCAACAACTGAACGGAACGCCCCCAGCTGCAAAGTTACCAAGGTCCCCCAAAGTCCTCCATCACCTCTCAGGTAAACTCCCCCTCCATCTCCCATCTCCTGTCTGGCCAATCTTTCCGCTCCCGCTCCCGAGGTGATGATGCCCTATTTTGACACCTGGCCCCATCAACCCCCTGGATGGATAACGTAACCTCGTAGACTTGGCGAGTTTCGGAACTTCGCATTTGCCTCGAATAAAGTTTCCATGCTGGCAGCGTACTTCTTGGTCTTCTCTTGGTATTCATGGATCTGGATGTTGCTCACGCCGCGGACGCTTGGGAGGTAATCATCCGAACTTCAATTGGGTTGCATCGAAACATTCAAGGGTCTTCAAGGCATTCAGGCTATTTGGAAAGGCGAGAGATCGAGGATGAAGAAATTTCGTATTTCAATATACATATGAGGTGTTATTATTCTTATCCGGAAAACGAACTTGGTAATAAGAGATCATTTGGTTCTCAAAAGGGTATCCCTAAGTCATAGCTATGCTCCGCTCTAAGTCTTGACGCATCAGTGACACCATTCGAAGTTGCATAAGCTTCAATCACTCCCCTCCGCTCCATATTTACTGCCCCACCATAGATCTGCCCATTGCTAACGCCACGCTATGCTCGAATCGCATCACAATTACACTCCGAGCCCTGCAGACGCTTCATTCGAGTCATCCCTCGACAGACTGAGGGATTCATTTTTTGTCGTCTCCTCTGTTCTAGATGTCTTTTACATCTTTTCATTGGCCTTCGCCCCACGTCCCCATCACATCGTCTCATTATTGACGGAGGGTCCCAGTCCCGACATATGAAATATGGTCTCTCATTGTCACAACTTCATTCTTCAATCGATTTTCCAATGCCCAGTCAGGGACCCATCCATATCTTCCTTTCCCAAGTACAGCTCCAATGCATAGAGTGCCATGGTTGCTGATACGTTAATCCATCGCCATATATTACCGCCAGTATTGCCACCTTGCATCATCCACCATTCACCCACATTGCCCTCAGAAGTGACAGAAGAGAAATGCTGCATCAACAAGCTAGTATACACAGCAATTAAGATCGAGGGACTAAACCAGCTTAGTAGCCCTAAGATCTTGCCCTCCCCATCACAGTCATCAAGGCTTGGATCTTGGGATAAAGCTCCAGCTCCAGACTCTCGTATTGCTGGTATAATTCGGGTTGCTGCATAAAAGACAAACACGCGGTATGCGAGAGATATAAGTATGGATGGTGTGATAGTCTGAAAGGCTGCGTATAGGAAGTAAAAACTCGAATGTACGAAAGATGGCAATGTTGATAAAATATGCAAAAGAGTCGAGTACGAAGCCATGATAATGGGAGGGAATGGTGGAAAGTCGGGTTGTACCGGTGCTTGAGGAATCTCATCCGTGGCTGATGGAAGGTAGTCTGTGAATATTTGGTATATGCAAAGTGTGCAATAAGCAAAGAGTAGGGAGCTCTCCACTGGATTGCCTCTGCCACTTCCAATACCCCATGCACATAAAAAGACTGCGCAAGTCATAGTAATGCCTATCAGGGTAGCATCAACGTTGCTAATCTGTGGAAAGACCGTAATACGCAGCAAGAAATATACGGCGCTTGAGATAATTGAGGCTGATAGCACAAGTAATCCAATCTGGATGTTTTGGTAAGCGCAATTACGCAACTAAGAATCTTGAAACATACCATCCATGTATCACTTCTGCGATTTACAAGGTATCTTGTGATTTGACCCGCTGCCTGGATGACCAAAAGAGAGCAAAAGCCTTCTGCCATTTGAAATCTATAAAGTGGTTAGTTTTCAGAAAAGAAATCGGGATGATCGCCCTGAATGTGGTGGCTCTTCAACCAGCAAGGGATTTCCCTCGGTGCTTGGGAAGCCACCACATAGAGGATAATCATCTACTTACAAAGGTGTTGAATATCGCAATACTTTATCCCATGTTCCAACTGTCAACATTTCAAGAAGACCTCCATAGCCGAACACCCATTCTCTTAATTCCTTATCTTTCGCACGCTTGCCATCAAAGGTCCTAGTAACCCAGCCTCCATCACTATCTGCGTCCACTGCAAATCGATTCATGCTCCATATTAATAATCCGGGCAAAATTACCCACTGCGACCACCCAATGAGTTGTATTAATGTCCATCGTATTCTCGAACTTTCAGGTGTTGTAAGTTTTAGCGTCGAATAGAATAAGTAGAACTCGAAAAGAGCGAGTGAGAATGCCAGCCCGCATTCTCGTCCTCCAACATCGAAAGCTATAGGTATCGAGAGAATTATTGATAGGAGGAATATCGTGGAGGCAATAGCTCGTAATAACCACATCGGCGGAGACGTCGCCGGCGTGTGCTCGACAGCGCGCCCAGCTTAGATATATCAGAAAGTTCGAAACTATCGTTGCCCTGGAGGCTCTTAAAATCGCGTTGACCACGTCCGGTTATATGTATGTGACTTGAATACTCCAGCTCTTGTCCAATAATGAAAGTGTAGTTTTGGGAAGTGTGTCGAGTCTAAAAGCTTAAACTTGATGTCGTATGACGTCTTTTGTCCAAATATCTAAATTTTCCTTCCCAGATTTCCCTTCCCAGTCTTTTTTGATCGCCGCAGGGAAAGTGATATAATTACTTGTTTTTGTGTGAATCCTATAGCAAACGAAAGTACCAAAGGAGAATCGAGTCTGGTTACAAAGTTGATCAACTTCTAGATAACTTCCTGCCACCCAGGAAAATGGTCGTGAATAGAAGGGAAGGCAGAGATGGCCTTGATCGATAGCCCTGCTTGAATCTTGACCCAATGATTGTTCTTGTCGCGTGCGGACAAGGACGGGGATTCTCCGATAACAGAATTGTTCCGATTGTGCCTGGGTTTTCTTGATAGAATCCTGCAGGCAAGTTGACCAGTTGGAAAATATGATAGCAAGAGAAGCTCTTGCAGATCTGGCGGCAAATATTTGTCACCGACGACGAATAGTAGATTGCGGCAGAGGAATAATGACAGGTGTTACAATTTCTTTGGAATATTGTCACCGGTAAGGTAAATTTGGGAAATGAAGATCGTGGGTAAATTATTCAGAGGATGACAACGCACGTGTAAAAAAGCTAAAGCTTTAGTGGAGATCTGCCGAGACTTACCGCCTTAAAGACTCCATTTTGAGCTTAGTCTGAAATTTTGGAGGAGTTGAATGCTGGAGCATCCATCTTGGACCCCTACTTGACTTTGGCAACCGCAAACAAGTCAATACACCATCACATTTCCATGCTTCGAAATACAATCAAAATGGCCGAAACAGCAGCCAAAAGACTCAAGACCTCTCCCGTTACCATTGGTACTCACAATGGCCATTTTCACGCAGATGAAGCCTTGGCCGTTTACATGCTTCGCCTTCTGCCCACCTATCACACTTCACAACTTATTCGAACTCGGGATCCTGCACTTCTTGAGACGTGCCACACTGTAGTTGATGTTGGTGGTGAATATAATGACGAGAAGAAGAGATACGACCATCATCAACGTACTTTCAACACTACATTCCCTAACCGCCCTACCAAACTTTCATCCGCGGGGCTGGTGTATATGCACTATGGCAAGGCGATTATTGCACAACATCTCGGTGTCGCTGAAGATGCGGGAGAAGTCGATGTTATCTGGAAGAAAATATATGAGAATTTTATTGAGGCACTCGATGCTCATGATAACGGCATCTCAGTTTACGACCCAGAGGCTGTTTCTGCCGCAGGCTTGGAGAAGAGATTCAGCAATGGAGGATTCTCATTAGGTGCCATGGTATCCAGGTTGAACCCAAATTGGAATGACCCAACACCCTCCGATCCAGTGGAGGCACAGAAGGCGGAAGATGAGAAATTTTTGGTAGCTAGCACAAGAATGGGTGAAGAATTCTCCAGAGATTTGGACTACTATGCAAAGTCATGGTTGCCAGCAAGAGCGATCGTTCAACAAGCATACGCCAAACGTCTGCAGTACGACTCAACGGGGAGAATATTGGTATTTGATGGCCAATCTGTTCCATGGAAGGATCACCTTTACACACTTGAAGATCAAGAGAACAGCGAAAACAAAGTACTCTATGTCCTCTACCCTGAAAACACAGGCCCAGATGCGAAATGGAGAATCCAATGTGTACCAGTTACAAAGGATTCTTTCCAGAGTCGGAAACCATTGCCAGAGGCCTGGAGAGGTTTCAGAGATGAGGAATTGTCTCAAATAACTGGTATCCCAGGAGGAGTGTTTGTTCACGCAGCAGGTTTCATCGGAGGCAATAAGACCTTCAAAGGGGCAAGCAAAATGGCTGCAACAGCGGTTGATTTGTGATATCTACAGAGGAAGTGAAAAGCATTCTTATCAGGCGTTATTCGGCATCAAAAGCCAAAAGGTTAGATAGGTCCAGGAGACATAGAAACCAAATCAATAAGCCCATTCATAAAGCATCACAAAGGTAATGCGATGGCCATTGAAAAGCCCTAACTAAACTCATCGTTTCGCGTTGGCACGAAACCTATCAGAGCTCGCATGAAAAACGAACATGTACAGAGAATGGCGCGTCACCCCAAACCATCAATCATCATCATATCATTGAATAGCCCCATAACGCCAGATCCCACGCAGATGAACACGCAGTAAATTCCTCCGTGATTCCTTTAACCATTGATTGGAATACCTCCCTGAACAGGCGGTGGACTAACACTGCCATCTCCTGCTTGCTGTGCATCTCCATCATTCTTCGTGACAGACCCATCAATGCTCGTCTCCCGATGCAAATAACTGCTTTCCTTGACTGGACTTCCACTTTGCTGGCCCAATCCCAAGCCCGCGATACTGCCATGGTGTGCAGATCCAGGCCCTACATTTGTATTGCCAGAACCACCTTGTGCGGCGCTGCTAACGCTAGGAGATGAGAGATGTGGGATGTTTTCCGGGAGAGGGTGTTCGGAGCCAACACTGCCCGTGTCGACGGAAGAGGCCTTGCCAGCTTTGGAGAGGGCATAATCACCGGAGTCGAAGTATTTGCGTTCCTTGAGCTGTTTTGCAAGATGGTCGGCTTTGCTGGGAAGTTTGCCATAGAGACGGAAGAGACGTTGCTCATCCGGCGAGAGGGACTGCAAGGTCGGAGACTTAGCATGGTGAGATGTTGGGGGTGGATTGGATAAGTATAATGTTGGGTGAGGGGTAGAGTACGAACGAGCGAGTACTTACTGCAATATCGATCTTGTTCTTTTGCAAAGGATTCATCTTGAAGATGAATGTCCGCGGAATCTCGTTGAAACCCGATTCGTAAAATCCGATGGAGATTCAAAAATAGATCGTATCGAGGTCGAGATGTTTCTTTTGAGATGCGTTGTTTACTTGGGGATCTCTCTCTCTTTTTTGTTTTTGTAGTCAAAAGAACTACTCGTACTTACTGACTGTACACTTAAATAGCCAAGATGTGTGTGTGTGTGGTGGTGCACTGTGGTAGTGCGAGTGACTGCGTGTAAAATTGCGGCTAATGAGTGGGAACGGGAATGGGAATGAAAGGATCTTGATCTTGATGATATCTTGAGGAACGCATCAATTAATTGACCATCACGAACTTTTCTTCATTTGATTTTGTTTTATATATTTATATTTATATATTTATATATTTGCGACTCTTGTAAACTAGCTATTCTTCCCCCTTATCAGTCGGTTCGTTCGTCATACGGTATCAGCCACTGATGCAACTTTTCTTCCAATCCTTTACTGTACACGGTCAACAGGATCATCAATCCATTTGACCATCCATCCATCCCTTGGGACTCTTTACCCCGCAGCAAACCAAAGCCTGTTGATCTTATCGAGGGACACTGCTTGGAAATTCACCCTTGCACAGCTTCTTATTGGCCTCTTGTTCAAGATATCAATCTACTAGTAAGATGACCCAAAAGACTTACATCGTTGAGCACCTCGACGAGGATCTCGGTCCATGGTCTGAGCTTGAATACATCACCATAGCAAAGGAGTCCAATCAGGCTGGTGCGAAATTCTGCTTGTCATCAATCCCTCCAACCTTGGCCATACCCGAGGTCTTGAAGGCCGTGCCGGGTTTCACAGCAGACGGCCGAAGTGTCGAAACCTTATATGCGGAAAACAAGTCTCGTGTTTGCTTGCTTGATCCATCGGCCACCAAAGAATTGAGTCCAGAAGATGGCGACCTCTTCGACGTCTTCCTTTTTGGTGGGATCTTGGGTTGGTAGCGTACACTGCATGTACATGGAGTCATCTCTAACATTATAATGTGCTCTAGGAGATGACCCACCAAGAGACCGAACTTCCGAATTGAGGAAGAAAGGCTTTGAAGGGCGTCGGCTCGGTCCCATCCAATTGACAACTGATACCGCAGTTCGTTGCACGAGAATGGTTACTCGGGATAAAAGTCAGCTGGCTCAACCTGTCTCCCTATCGCCTAGGGCTTCTGTGCTGACGCCCTTGTAGTTCCTTTGGACAAGATCCCGTACGTTGACTATCCAGAACTTCGGGTCAACAAGAACGAAAGTACAGAGATGCCTTTCCGCTATGTCAAGGACGCAAATGGAAAGCCGATCATGCCAGATGTGAGCTCACAATTCTTGTCATAGGTCGTACATGTGGAAAGCTAATGGATGATACAGGGCATGGTTGAGCTTATTAAAAAGGACACAGAGAAGGGGTTTGGTGATATGTTTTAGGGGACGAAATGATTGAAATTTCGTAGAATACTTGGGTACAAACACGATTGAGCCGCGGGGTAGCAGAATGTTATGGAATGCCATCACCATCACACGTTCTGATGGCTCTTCGTGAACACCAAGAGCTCCAAAGGTTATATGAAATCCTCAAGCTCATCAAATATCGTTCCGCGATGTTAGAATGCGGCGCACTCGAGCTTTGAAATTGATTCGGGGGTAGGCGAATATGTTTCGCCAAGAGTCTGAAGATAGGGGTGGGTGCAAAATAACGTTAATCTTCGGATTATCCCCCTTCCCCTTATTGATCCAAAGTATTTATCGATATGCTTGTTCCTTTGTGATGTCGGCGACCGAGAACTTTCGGCAAATTTCATGCCATAGTATGTGAATGGAACTTCATTGTTCTTCCATATCCATATAATATCGAAATGTATGATACGTACGCCCTTTGCTTTCGTAATCCACTCTCCACATCATCAAACTCCCGCTCGCTCGCTAGGCTCCAATAGCGTGTACCGTGTACGAGGAAAGGGGGTGTCACTAATAATCAATCGTCCCTGTATCATTCCTCCAAAGTTTCAAAGGCAGGTCGTCAACATCAACTGTGTCCACAATCTCGCTCACAATCCCACTCACCTGTTCCCGATCCCTCTCTTCCACCGGCGGATGAAAGGATATTGGAAATTCGCGACTACGCGACGCCCATAAATACCCTTCTTCTTTTGAGATTACCCCTTCCAGGGTAATCGGATCGCCATCCACCATGCGATCTCTCAGCTCCAAGACCAGCTCAGCCTTACTGACAGCATGGGGGTTCTTATCCGTGTCATTGATGCCCTCGCTGGGTCAAGCAGCTAAGACTGCTGGGGATTACTTCGTCCATTCCCTACCGGGTGCTCCGGATGGACCACTACTCAAGATGCACGCTGGGTAAGTTCACACGCTCCAGTATATCTATTTCAGATCTAGCTAACACCAGCTCCGCAGCCACATTGAGGTCACTCCTGAGCATCACGGAAATATATTCTTCTGGCATTTCCAGAATAGGCATATTGCTAATAAACAACGCACTGTAATTTGGCTGAATGGTGGTCCAGGCTGCAGTTCTGAGGATGGAGCTTTAATGGAGATTGGGCCTTACCGAGTAAAGAACGGATCCAATGGACCAAAACTCGAATACAATCCAGGGTCGTGGGATGAATTTGCGAATGTAATGTTCGTAGATAATCCGGTAGGAACAGGATTCAGTTTCGCGGACACGAACAGCTATGTTCATGATTTGCCTGACATGGCAGACCAGTTTGTCCAGTTTTTGGAGAAATGGTTTGACCTCTTTCCAGAGTATGAACATGATGATGTAAGCTTGATATGATCGGATCATTTCTACGTAGATTACTGATTATCCCACAGTTATACATTGCGGGAGAATCTTATGCAGGACAGCATATTCCATACATTACAAAAGCGATTCTTGAACGAAACAAGAAGCCCAATACAAAACATCAGTGGCCAGTAAAGGGGATGCTTATTGGTAATGGGTGGATTTCGCCGTTGGAACAGTACACGTCCTATCTTCCATTCGCGTACGAGAAGGGTCTGATCAAGAAGGATAGTGAAAATGCAAAGAAACTAGAATCACAGCAGGCTATTTGCGTTAAAATGTTGAACGAAAAGGGAGGAAGAGACAAGGTTGACAACGGCCAGTGCGAACAGATCTTGCAAGATATCTTATCTACCACGCAAACCAAGGGCTCTGATGGCAAGATGCAATGCTACAACATGTATGATGTGAGGTTGAAGGACTCTTACCCAAGTTGTGGCATGAACTGGCCTCCCGACTTGGCCGATGTTACGCCTTACCTCCGCCGATCGGATGTGGTTGCAGCGCTTCATATCTCGCCAGAAAAGAGAACAGGATGGACTGAGTGTAGCGGTGCTGTCGGTAGCGCTTTCGATGCTGCGCATTCCAAACCCTCCATTCAGATTCTACCAGACTTGCTCAAAGAAGTTCCTACCATCCTATTCTCTGGTGCTGAGGATTTGATTTGTAACCACATTGGCACTGAAGAATTGATCAGTAACATGGAATGGAACGGGGGCAAAGGCTTCGAACTTGGACCAGGAACTTGGGCACCGCGTCGGGATTGGGTTTTTGAAGGCGAGGCAGCGGGCTTTTGGCAACAGGCGCGTAACTTGACTTATGTCCTGTTCTACAATTCCTCTCACATGGTACCCTTTGACTATGCACGACGAACCCGAGATATGCTTGATAGATTCATGCAAGTAGACATTGCCAGTATCGGTGGCGTTCCCACTGACAGCCGTATTGACGGCGAGAAGGGTTTGGAGACATCTGTTGGTGGTCACCCCAACAGTACTGCTGCCGCCGAGGCAGAATTAGAGCGCTTAGAAGCCGCAAAATGGAATGCTTACTACAAGTCTGGTGAGATTGTCCTAATCATCGTCGTAATAGCCGCCTCAGCATGGGCCTATTACATCTGGCGCGAACGACGTCAACGCGCCGGATACGCTGGAATCTTTGGAGGCGACACTCCCATGGCTCTGGCGGGCGCGAGAATTGGGCCGAGGGGTGCTGCAGGTCTAGAAAATTTCCGCAATAGACGAACAACTCGAGATCTGGAGGCCGCGGATTTCGATGAGAGTGAATTGGATGAGCTACATGTGAGATCGCCTACGGATGATGACATGGACAGAGATAGATATAGCGTTGGAAGTGCAAGTGATGACGGAGGTGTCGGGAAAATAAATGGGAGGGACAAAGGAAAAAATCACTCGTAGTGCGTTACTAGCTTAATGATTTGGGGATGCAAGAACGAATTTTCTTCATCCATATGAGCATTAGTACGGGCGCTTTGGAGGTTTTGGGATCGATTCGGGCCCGTCTGTTACCATTACTATCTTAGACTTAGTTCGACTGGTTTGCATTATCGGGACTGGGGGTTCAAATGGAAAAGAAATCAAGGTATTGATGGATTGTACAACTAGATTTACTGCATTCGTTTTACATCCCCCGGCATGTGATTCAAAGTGGGAGAGATACGACGCGTTGGTTGGCTTTGAACACTTGATATCATTACTACTTATATGACCCAATTTCGGTATTGATCGCTTCATAACCGTCCTTAACTCCTCCCTAGTCTTTCTTCCTGCATCCACAATCGGCGCCCCCGACTCCCCTCTCCTCTTCCTTGTCGAGATGGGGTTGATCTTTGAGATACTCAGTCTAGAGCCAAATCGCATGTCCAATCGAATCCATATGCCATGGCGCAGAGATCAAAGCTTTTCTTGAGATTGAGTCCCTGTCCAATATCTTTCTGTATTTTCCGCCAGCTTTTTCCATAGTGGCATTTTCGTTCTGCTACCTGCCATCTACCTCTTCTTGACACTTGGTCTTGGTTTGCACTCATCCGTATTTACGGGATGTAACATAATTTTGTTTGGGTATTGCGGTGTGTTGCTTGCATATCCCTTACTCCAATCGTAGCTCACAGCATAAGCAAAAATTCCTCCCGTATGGTTAAAGGCCGTAGCTGAAATGGTACCTCCAACGGTTGGGTAGCCCTTCAATCTGTGCTTGGCGATTCCGTCCCAGAAGTGGAAGGTACCATCAGAGCCAGCTGTGCTGAAAGTGCCGTGAATAGGGTGGAATGATATTGCGTTTACGGAATAAACGTTGGTCATGTTATTTGAGGGTGGGTCGCGATGGCATTTGAAGGAGAAGTTCATGCTTTGAAAGATTAGTGAGGGGTCTTCAAAAATGCATTCAGTGGAGAGATTGTATACCTGGCGTCCTTGTCTTCAACATATTGGATCGCACATCTTCCTTCAATGCTTCCAACAGCAAAGCCTGTTGCATCCGGGAACAAGCTAATGACTCTAGTTTGCCATTTCAACGGACTCTGGATCGTCTTTTTTATCTTATCCGGCATATTCAAGTCAACGATATTGATAAAACGATCTGCGGTTCCAACAACCAAAACGTTTTTCTGCACATCCAAGGTGTAGACTTTGTGGTTCATATTCACTGAGACGACCGGATTGGGAGTCCTTAAATCCCAGTACTTAATAGTACTATCCCAGGATCCGGTAACAAGCATCTCGCCGTTTGTTTGAGGGGCAGTGAAAAATCTGGCTGCCTTTATGGGTTGATCATGCGCGGCGACTTGTGATACTGTCTGGTTGCTCTCAAGATCCATTACACGCGCAGTTTTGTCTGCTCCCGAGCCAACTACTTTCTTTCCATCCTATCCCAGATCGTCAGTATAAGCTCCATTCAGGCCTCAGCTAGAGGTTGCTGTACAAACCTTTGACCAGTGACAGCTGAAAACAGGTCCCTCGAATTCGAACAAGGCCCTGCCTTCACTGTGTCCACTTTGCAAAATCTCGTAAATCCTCACTTTCTTATCCCATGATGCGACAGCCAGATGTTCGGAAACCGGCGAGAAGGAAAGATCGGAGATACTATCCTCTGGTGGATTGCTGAGAGGAACATCTTTCGAAAGATCACCGAGAGTATTGGCCGCGTTCGTCGAGCTCGTTGTAGCCGCTGATCCAAATAATCCAGACATCTTTGCTTATAAGTGTTTGCAAATTGGCTTCAATAGCATGCGCCAGCTCTTGATGAAAAGAGCTCTTTCGCGTCCTTTCGTGTTGGTTGTTGAACAATTCCACAGTTGCTTGCTTGCACGCAGATAAAAAAGGCTGCGCATGCTTTGCCAGACAACTCGAGCTCACGTAGAAAATCCGCGCTAATGGTGTGAGCTAGATGCACGCTAGCGGCCGCGCCTCTTCCACGGCTATAAAAATTAAAATTCTATCTTCCAAATTCCTTTCCTCCTACAACTTCTCGCTCAAAGAATCGCATTCGAAGCACACAAACAGAAATATCTTCATTGATGTTTCAATTCACATCTATGCTTTGGGAGAAAGTCCCCGGACACCCTTCTTTCTAAATGTTAGGATTGCGGAAACGCGCCGCCATAGAAGCACTTGCGGCTTCTCTTCCACCAATTCTTTACCTTCAATTTCATACATCCTTCTGCCGTTTGCACTATTACTTGGACGCTTCATGACGATCGAACTTGGAACTTGGGAGACCACATGGATGAAGATATGAGTCCGAGCTTCCTTGCGATGGGTTCAAATGGCTTGGAGAAGATGGGTGGTGGGAGGCACAAGGTATGTTCTTGATTGAGGTGGGAGTGCTAATGGTGGACGAGGCTTTTTCGTCGAGATCGATAGTTATGCGATTGCCTTCCTTTCTGCTTCCAAGCTGAGGAGGTAACTCGATGGGGCTTATTCTTGATGCGAGGAGTTCAATGTTTTTTTTCGAGTCTGTAGCTTATAGGAAAGCAAGATGATGACGACTGGATATCAGGACACCAAACTCCAACTCTTTTGTTTTCCTCACCAAAAGAGTCACCCTTGATCCGGAGTGTCTCATCTTAGAAGCTCTGTCGAAGGAGCTGGACTCTACTCTGTTGCCATTATAAAGCGGTTCAGGTGATGATTACCAAATAGAGTCAAGCACTGAATTGAGCCGTGTAAAAAGCGGCTCATAATTTGATGACCACAATTGCGTTATGGTGTCTGATGAACTTCAAAATGCTTTTTGTTTAATTAATAATATATATATATATATATTCATTACCATTCATGTTGTTGTCAAGAAGGACATGATGATGCAAATGTCCTTTTCCTTGTTCCGTCTTAAACTTTCGTATGCCAGCCATATGGTATCAAGCCTTTATTTATCCCACCCCTAAAACCTACCCATGAGATGTAACAATGGTAAATAGTAAATCGTAAATAGTAAATGGTAACCCTTCACTCACATAAGCCCACCGAGAACCACTCTGCCCACACCCGCAACCTCAGTCTTGACTCCCCCTCTGCTGCTATCCTCAAACTCTTTCACCACTCCCTGAACGACGATCTTCCTGACTCTCGCATCCGCTTTGGTGAACATCTCCGCAACCTGCGGACTGCACTCTTTTGGCGATGATACCAAGCTCATCAACTTTGTGTAGCAGTCAATCAAAACATCGCACAGTGTCGCAAACGTCTCGTAAAAATCGGGATCGAAGGGTAAAGATGGTGTTAGTAGATATGTGTATTCCTCCCCGGGTAATAAATCATTTTCGCTCGCTGGGAATGATGTTCCGCCACTCCCACCCCCACTCGACGTACTCCCATTATTAGATTTCGTATCCAAGAAGTCATTGCCCATTGGTAAGCCTATCTCGGTTGCAGAACTGGTGCGCCTCCCTTTACTAGGAATCATGGTTGAACGCTTGAACATTTGGGGAAATCTTCCGCGCGACAACGAAGAAGAGGTTGATCCGTCTGGCGGATGCGCTTGTTGGAAAGACTCGAATTCGACGAGGAGCGCGTTGAGCGTGCGCAGAAATTCTGAGGGGCTGGAGGAATTAAGGTCAAGGATTGAGGGAAGTGAAAGGCCGAGGAGAAGATAATTCGTTGCGCGACGGGCGAGTTTGCGCGCATCGAAGTAGGGCATTCGCTGCAAGTCTGGTTTGTTGAATAATAATGTGTTGAACCAATAGACCCTTCCTTCATGACTATTCGAGTTCACTTGTCAGTATCATCCGAAGATGTTGGGAGTGAAGTTGGGAGTTGACGAGGTCATCATAATGAAGGGGTGAATTATCATACACTTTTCTCAAATAATCCAGAGTAGATATCCTCTTCGACGCCATCTCTTGTATATGCTGGTAGGTAATAGTCTCAAGCGTAGGACTTCCAGGCTGCATGGGAGCCATTACACCCATTCCCGCCGGTCCTCCTGCCGAGGATTGATACCCCGTTCCTGGTCTGGCAAGCATGTTTGAGTATGGTGTTGTCGAGGTGAATGACTCGGCATCTATTGATTGCCGTGGCAATGTCGCCCCCGCTGAACTGGATCCTATGTTTTCTGCCAGGACAACTCGATCGTAACTGTCTATGCTTTGCCGGTGATCAGAAGGTGGTGGTGGGAGAATTACTGGTACGACATAGGGATTATTGGCGGCAGAATGCTTTTCAGATGCGCTCGAAGTGGGAAAAATCGGGAGATGAGGAAGAAGTGTCGAATGCAAATGTGCAGTAGAATTGTTGCGTCGGTTATGGCGAGAAGATGCGGGAAAGGAGGGTTTGCGACTGAGGCCTGTTATTGATGTCCTCAGTTGATGTGATGGTTGATATGGTGGACTATGCTTTGACTCATTCTGAGGAGATCCTCCACTTGTAGCTGGCCGTGCTGAAGAATTTGGTGTCTTATTGCCTCCAAAGATGTTACCACCTCTGAATAGACCACCATTTGCATTTGAGGGTGTGGTAGCCCGATGCATCATTCGTAACCTTGCGCCAAAACCAATCTCGGCTAAATACTCGAGTAGATCGATAGACTGCACTGCATAGAAAGGAGAGCAAAGGAATATATATATATATTCAATCCTCGTGGGAGATATGGGAGGTAATATTAATATCAGTATTAATGTTCGACTCGAGTGGAGCAGAAAGGAAATATCCAAGGCCCCTCCCCCAGACTTCACCCGTAAAAAGCAACTCTGCAAAAGGAAGGAATGACAGGTAAAGTGGGAAGGGAAGGGAGGGGGGAGGAAAGGAGGGACAGGCAAGAATGATGATGATATTCACAGGTCAAAGTTCAAACGCAAGTGCTCGAGTAGCTACTTGGGAAGTTGGGAAGGAAGCGACTTGACTAAGAACTACTCGAGGAAGAGCTACGAACTAGAAACTAGAAACTACAAGCTATGAAGTACGAGCGAGTCAGATCCCTATCGCTTGAGAAGCGGGAAGGGTTCAGTAAAGGGGTTACCCTTACTGGTATGCCTTTTCTAACTGATTCGTGATTCCGTTTCCAGTTGGTCAGGTTATGATATAATAACACATATGTTCGTACATCTTAGATATCTATCTCTGGGTCCTGGGAATCTCCGCTTGTTTGACAGGCCGTGACTTGGTGAGCGGCGGTAAAGGGATGAGATGAACTATTGCCCCGCAAACGATTTCTTAACTTGATTCCGCCTGGGAGCAATACATCCATCTTCAAAACATCTTCGACCTTCAAATTAAAGAACACAATACATCCATCAGCTTTACCACCATGGCCAGCAAATTCGAGGAAGAAGGTCCACCTGGTGAAGCTGCCCCTGAGATCTTGGAGGATAGAATATGGGTGGATGGATGTTGGGACTTTTTCCACCATGGTAAGTTTGTCTTGTCGGCATGGAATTCGAGGAAGCCTACCGCTCTTTCAATGCTACCTACCCCCTGACTTCATTTACTAACACGTTTCTTTCTCCACAGGACATGCGGGCGCTATGCTGCAAGCACGACAGTTAGGCAACGAGCTGTTCGTAGGAATTCATTCCGATGAATCAATTCTCGAGAACAAAGGGCCTACGGTCATGACGCTACAAGAACGGTAATTGAGGACGAACATTGGAAGATGATTTTATACTGATTCCGTATCCTTAAGAGTCGCAGCAGTAGATGCTTGCAGATGGGTTACAAAATCGGTGTCGTATGCGCCTTACGTTACATCTCTTCCATGGATTTCTCATTATGGTTGCAAATATGTCGTTCATGGCGATGATATTACTTCGGACAGCAGTGGGGAGGATTGCTATCGATTTGTCAAAGCTGCAGGCAGATTCAAGGTTGTGAAACGAACCCCAAGTATCTCAACGACAGATCTGGTAGGACGAATGTTGCTTTGTACGCGAACGCATTTTATTAAATCGCTACCCAGGCTCTTGGCGGGTGAAGATGGCTCTGGAACGCCCCAGGAGAGGGAGGCTGATGGGAAAGCAATGACCGAAAGGATGCAAATGTATGCTACCGATGAAACTGGACTCAACCCAGGCTCGAGTGTTTGGTTCTGGAAGGCCTCAATCGCCGCCAGGGAGGATGAGACCGAGAATGAGGAAGGGGAATTTAGTTCTCTAATTGGCGGATCAACACCAAAGCCAGGTCAGCGAGTCGTATACGTCGATGGTGGATTTGATCTCTTTTCCTCGGGTCATATTGAATTCCTTCGACAGGTTATAAAGGCAGAAGAGAAGCTCGCTGATGGAGAAGGCTGGTATAGCCAAGAAGCCGTAGAGGAGCGTGTTGGTAAAGGGGCGGATTATGCACCATGCTTCGTGGTGGCTGGTGTTCACGATGATGAAGTTATCAATCACTGGAAAGGGGTCAATTATCCTATCATGAACATCTACGAGCGCGGTCTCTGCGTATTGCAATGCAAGGTATTCATCACCCTACAATCTCCTTCAACTCATTCCAATCCTAATTTTGCATAGTATGTCAACGCCGTCATTTTTGGTGCTCCCTTCACTCCCACCAAAGCATATCTCACATCAACCCCATGGGGAGTCCCTGATGCCGTCTATCATGGCCCAACCAGTTTTATGCCATTAACCTATGATCCATACGTCGCTTCGAGGGAGATGGGCATATATCGTGAGATTGGACATCACGAGTTCGCATTTGTCAACGCGGGCCAAATCGTACAACGGATATTGAAAAGTCGGGACATGTACGAAGAGAGACAGCGCGTCAAGGGGGTGAAGGGAATTGGCGAGGAGGCTCAGAGGAAACGCGAACGAATGGAAGAAGAACAGCGCTTGAAGGAAAATCCTGCTGCATAGAAGATTTGTCGAGGCAGGTATAAAAGACCTGGGACCAAAAAATCAGGGGAAAAGTTCACCGGTGGTGAAAGAGGAAGAGTATACACGATAGATGCAGCAAATAAGAATATTTGAATATCAAATTTTCAACCAATCCTAATCAAGTATATAGTTATAATGCGAATTAAAATTAATTATAAGAATATGACCGATATATATCGGTGTTTCACTTGAATCTTGTAAAGTTTAATCGACCTTTACGTATTGTTCTCGTCGCTTCTCTCTCTTCTTGACTCAATCAATACATAATAAGCTTAGTATAATTACACGTGTTGATTATCGTTTATTATCGTTTATTATAGTATTAGTCGTAGTCTGCCCTACAACATATTTCTCCTTTACTCCGCAGTGCTATAATATTGTATAATTTTGTATTTTATTTATTATATTTACTATTCAGCCTTTCCATTACTATTCCTTCTCATCTACTTTTCTCATCCCCCCTTTCTCATCTACGACAGTTAGTTAGTTGTACTGTAGTATACATTCTTATATCAGTTTCTCTTCTTCGACAGTCATGGCTCCATCAGCAATTCCAGATGTTGTACAATCCGAGGACCTCCTAGCTGCTGCCGTCACCAAGACGATGGCAACTACGGAATTTGGGCCTCTCCCTCACTTAGATGCATCCTTACTCAAAGTCACCAAAACTACCGCACCCATGAATGTTCCTGCAGCAGGCGATCCCATCATTAAAGCCGCTTCACAATGTACCGACCATATGATCATTGCGGTTTGGAACAGCACGACAGGATGGGGTGCACCAGAACTGAAGCCATATGGGAATCTTTCTCTTGCTCCGACCGCTTCTGTTCTGCAGTAAGTTTTTTTCCCCACATCTTTCACCGGTTCAAAATATACTGACCTATTTTAGCTACGCAACGGAATGTTTCGAGGGCTTGAAGATGTACCGTGGATTTGACGGAAAGCTCAGATTGTTCCGTCCAGATTGCAACTGTCAGCGAATGCTCACCTCTGCGACACGGATTTGCCTGCCAGGATTTGATCCCAAGGAGTTGGAGAAACTCATCGCTGCATTGGCCTCCGTGGATGGACCCAAATGGCTCCCCGAACCTGGTTCTTTCCTCTACTTGCGACCTACCATGATTGGCAGCGCTGCAGCACGTGAGTACCCCCTTTGGCTAGGGATGGTCATTTTCACAATTTCACACCCGTCAAATATGCAAGTATGGTATGCGCTAGAAGATCACTAACACGAATCTGTAGTTGGTGTTGCCGCCCCCAAGGAATGTACATTGTTCGTCATTTCCACCTTGATGCCTACTTTGGATTCACCCAAGGGCATGAAGCTCCTTGCAAGTCAAGAAGGCGTGCGTGCCTGGCCTGGCGGATTTGGTTTTGCCAAGGTAGGAGCCAATTACGGGCCTACTTTGATGGCAAACTCAGAAGCTCGTTCCCGTGGCTATGATCAGGTTTTGTGGTTGCTCGATGGAGTGGTTACCGAGGCTGGCGCGAGCAACTTCTTGGTCGTGGTAGAAACCAAGGAGGGCAAGAAACAGTTGATTACTGCTCCTTTGAAAGACAAGATTATCCTGGATGGTGTCACCAGAAGAAGTGTTTTGCAGTAAGTGCCCGTCCATCCCTTGGCAACGAACGAATTCTAAGTTAGCCCTTCAACCATAGACTCGTCCGTGAGCGTCTCCCCGAACTCGAAATTGTCGAGCGCACATTCACCATGGATGAGCTCGCCGAGGCCGCCCAAGAAGGTCGCGTCATCGAGGCTTTCGCTTGCGGAACTGCGTACTTCGTCGCCCCGGTCTCCCAAATTAACTACAGAGAGAAGGATATCGATATCCCCATGTCCAATGGTGATAGCGGAGAGTATGCCGGAAAAATTAAGCAATGGCTGGTCGATATCATGTATGGAAACGAGGAGCATGAATGGGCTGTTGTCATTGATGAAGTTGGTGCCTAGATGATAAGTCCATGGATTAGGTTTCGATTTGGTACTCTGGTGGTCTGGCTAGGAATTGGTTATACCGTGGAGGTTGTTCTCCATAGGCCAGATCATATCTATTTTTGGTTTGCGCATTGGGTGGCAGGGAAAGTAAGAGTCGTTTTATGGCGTCGATGGTTTGCCTTTTGGGTTTCAAACAGCACATAGATTTCAGCTTGCATAGGCTCATCGGCGCTGGCGGTTTTTTTTAGATTTTGTAGACAGCGAATATCGTAGCCATATTTTTATCAACATAATATAGGTCACCTCATCATGTCCTAAGCACACTTTGTGAAATGAACAGTTGATTAAAGATGACTTGAATTAGAGCCACAATGTGGCAATGGGTACGTACATACCTAGCAATCCCCAGCATATAAAGTGTCTTGGAGCAAACAATGTTTCAACATCACTCCCTCGACAATACGTGAGCAAATATGAAAACACAGCTATTATAATCTGCATCAAATCCCAGGGGCACATCAGGAGCTCCACACCCAATATACCCAAACTCCCTTCACCACATCATTGCTCCCACAATTCTCTGTCGTACTTTATCCGCTTTGATGTCGATCTCCTGAACAGGATTTCATCAGTACCTTGTCTACACAGTGGAGTCAAATGGGTAAAGTATACCTTCTCCGAAGCCTTCATCTTCTTGATAGCCTCATGCCCTACCTCATCAACTTCCCCCAACAACACTTTCATCCCATCTGCATGTTCGGCATCTAACAATCTCATATCATTACGGTAACCCTCATCCTCCTCATGCTCTCTAATGGAGTCGCCGCTGAAGACCTGTGCAGTAAACTTGAGGAAATCAGCTTGCAGGCTTTCATATTGTTTCCAATATGCCTCCAGCTTGCTCTCTTCACTCGCGATTGTCTGCTTGAACAGATCGATTCGCTTGCCAATTTCATCAACTTCGGTGACTGGTCGATTTTTACGTTGCACCGTGATCTCAATCTGCTCAGCGGCCAATGACGCGCCGAGAGCTTGTGCATCCTGCACAGCATTTTTGAGGAATGAACGATCCTTAGCTTTCTGGTCGGCAAGTTTTTGAATGAGAACCGTGTAGGCTTCATCAAAGGCTGTGTATCCTGCATTTATTATGTGGGTTCTTGCTCCCTCGAGCGATTCTAATGTTTGAGTCAGTCTCACACTATCAAGTGCATGCATATGGAAGCGATTCTTACCCTTCAAGGCAGAGGCAAGATTATCCGGCTCAGGGGACGGCTCAACCGCATGAGAATGCTTCGAAACTTGAGGCGAGTGTGCATGCTTATCGACACGTTGAAGCTTTCGAACATCATTCTTTGCAATTGGTTTGACAATCTCACTCTTCTTCGTTTTCTCTCGGCAGTTCTTTGGTGGCGGTATGACCTTGGATACTTTGCATACTTTTACTTTTGATGTTTTTGTCTTTGCTGCATGCTCTGCTTGACGTGCCATATCTTTTGATTGAGAGAATCGAATTGAATCGCAAGAAGAGAGGTATGATGTGAATGATGAAGTGAATGAATGGCAAAGATTTAGAGTTGGAAGTGAAAGTCGCTTAAAGAGCTCCCAATGCCAGAGGAGGAAGGAACGAGCTCGATGACAGTTGTGAGAACATTCATTCTAAGGTCTGCTCATTAAATCTGAAAATACCATGATAAATTTGCCATCAGATGGCTTTCATTTCCTACGCCAGTGAGTGTTACGTCAATACCCTTGAGAAATAAATCCTTATGATGATGAGAATTTGCCATCGCCTCACCCCTCGGGACCAACTTGATTATCTCTCCAGCCCGAATCTCTCCTCAATCACCTTCACAATCTCCTTCCACTCTCTCATGGCTCCGTCCCCTGTGTCCCCGCAAGCCAACTCCCTTTCTTGTGGTCGCAAAACCTCAAACCATCCCTCACCGTCCTCTCCATCCGAACCAATACCCCATTCCTGCTCCAAGACCCTAATGTGGCTCTTCGTAACCGGATGTCTCCACATGGCCGTATTCATTGCCGGAGCCACGATAATCTTCTTCTTCTTGCCACCGAATACTTTCTCCCCATGAGGAGCAGCGACTTCGAACTCCCCATGAGGATCCCACGCCCTCACCACACTCGTAAGCAAATTATCGCTAAAACCTCCCGTAATCTTGGCCATGGTGTTGGCACTCAGCGGTGCAATGACCAGCATGTGTGCCCATCTCCTCAACTCAATATGCAGAATACTCTGACCGCGTCTCCAGGGATGAACCCATTCTTCCTCGTCCAAAAAGACTCCTTGCACATTGGCGCATCGATGGAGAGTATCAATGTGTGGTTGTTCAATGCTCTGACCTTGGAGAAAATTGGTTGCGCATTTGGTGAGAATTAGACAGATTGAGAGGTTGGGATACTGGGAAAGAGCAGAGAGGATGTTAGGGATCTTGATGGTTGCGACGGATCCACTGGCGGCCAGAAGAAGGTGCAGTTTGCCATCGGAAGCATGAGCCTCGGCGGTAAATGGCTGTGAGGTTCCCGAGACTCGGTTTAGATGCACGTCATGTTCGGGGTGAATCATCTGTAACATTTTGAGGAAATTGACTTGATAGCTTGACTATATATGGGACCGAGATTGAAGGATTGAAGGATTGAAGGGGCGAAAGAATGCAGACTTCCTTCCTCTTCACTGATCACCATCTTTCATTGTTCTTCCGAATCCGGGGAACCACAAGGCTGAATGCAGCTTATCGATATTACATAATATTACATAATCGTGCCCTCAGCTTTGATTGGCTCGATAAGGTTATCGGTTACAGTAGTAACCCAGAGACAAGGCCACCCAGAAATATCAAATTCCAAAAGTCCTCGAGCTCCTGTACAGTCAGATATCATACTGCAATATGATTGCCAGACCAATGTTGTTGTCGTCGGTATGTTGAATATCTTTTGCTCACAATACCTGAAGTACTGATAAGGTTGCTCTAGCTATTCCGACAAGCTGCCCGTCCAGCAACCTTCGCCTCCAAATTCTCTGTCCCTAGATCCTCCCATATTGCCTCCCGATATCTCTCCACAGAAGTTCGCAAGCAGATTGATGCCGTTGTCAGTTCAAAGCCGGTTGTCCTTTTCATGAAAGGCACCCCAGAAAGCCCCATGTGTGGATTCTCAAAGGCAACCATTCAAATCTTGAGTCTACAAGGCTTGGATCCAGAGAAATTCGCTGCTCTCAACGTCCTCGAGGATGAAGGTCTAAGACAAGGTCAGTTTCTGAAGGTCTCCTCATGGCATATTTGTTGTATCAGAGCTCACATGCATAACAAAACAGGCATCAAAGAATACTCAGACTGGCCAACGATACCCCAACTTTATATCAACAAGGAGTTTGTAGCTGGATGTGATATCTTGATTGCAATGCATCAAAGCGGAGAATTGGCCGAGTTATTGAAGAGTAACAATCTCTTGGTTGAGACTTCATCATAGGGAGTTTGACCTTGGAGACTTTTGATGTGTACAACAAACGAAGAGGAGGTGGGAAGAGAGGCACTGCTGCGAGATGCATCTAATCGTTCTATACACACCACGGCTTATAAGGGACAGGGTGGCATTATGAAGCAGATTTGGTATTACAAGGACGATTTCTCGATGATTTCGGGAATATACAGGATAATATGAGTAGATATATGTGTATGCCCGCCCCGTACAAGCATCTAAGTTCTATGACAAGTCTTCATCTCCATTCTTCTTGAGTGCCTCGTTGTTGTTTTGAATTACGAGTACTTGTTTGAGCTTCATGCTTCATGTTAATTAAGCCTCGAAAGTTCGGCATATGTTCTTCCCCACGTCTAACGGCGTAGTGACGTAAGGACTGCACGATATCATCAGATCAAGTCAAGGAGCAAGTCAAAGAGCAAGTCCTCCGTAGCTTATAACAACTTCAACTTCAACTTCATCTTCATCTTCATCATACAAACTATTTCTTCTTTCAATTCTAATCTCTACAACAAAATGGTTGCTACAAATGAACTCCGGGCGGAGCACCTCTTCTCGATGAAGAATCACGTTGCAGTCATCACTGGAGGAGGAACCGGAATCGGATTGATGTACTGAGCCCTTCCTCTCTTCCTGATGAGAAGCGTATCAATATTGATATATGAACAGGGCAGCACAAGCGTTGGCCGCTAATGGCGCAAAAGTATATATCACAGGTCGCCGAATCGAAGCCCTCGAAAATGCAGCCAAGCAGCATTCACCCACATCTGGAGGTTCTATCATCCCGTAAGTTTTCTCTTCTTCTTCTCCTTCTTCATGATTATCTATCAGAATCTGATGAAATGAAGGATTGGCCCCTGTGACGTAACCAGCAAGCAAGATCTTGAAATGCTCGTGACCGAAATTGGCAAAAAAGAGAAATACATCAGTCTCCTACTCGCAGGCGCAGGAATTTCCGGCCCCAAGGCGGAACCCAATTCTTCAGATGCCGTCGAATTGAAAGATAAACTTTTCAATTCTGAAAGCTTCGAGGAATGGGGAACTACCTTCAATACCAACGTATCGGCGGTCTATTTCACCACCGTATGCTTTCTTCCACTTCTCCAAGCCGCGCATAAATTCCATGGAAGAATGTCGTCGTCGGTTATCGTCATCAGTTCCATGAGTGGTATTATGAGACATGCACAAGGTCACTTCTCGTATAATGCGGCCAAGGGGGCGACGGTGCATTTGAGCAAGTTGATGAGTTATGAGTTCAAGGAGATTGGGGTTCGGGTCAATAGTATTGCGCCGGGATATTTCCCGAGCGAGATGACGGTGGGAGAGAGCGATGGAAATCAGAAGAGTCATTTGAAGGACGAGAAAATTCAGGAGAAGGGTCACGTTCCTATGCAGAGGGCGGGAAGGTATATTTCTATCCCAGGCTCACCTGTGAAGGAAAACAAGCTGACACTGTCTGGGTAGTGATGAGGAAATGGCGATGGCGGTGTTATTTTTGTCGAAGAATAACTATGTTAATGGGGAGATTATTGCTGTTGATGGGGGTGCTCTTTTAGAGGTTCCGGGAAGGTAAATACTGAGATCAGATAAGTCCAGGGAAAGATATCTATCTATCCATACCGTATCTAGGAAATGAAGGACTAAACAAAGGTTCAAATAATGATGCAGTAGAAACACTTTTCACTCTATTTAGTATTTAACAACAGACAATGCGAGTCGGAGAGGGTGCGGCCGGCCTGTTGAATAAGTAGGAGTGTAAATCAATAAATTCTCAGTTCACAATGTGTTTGACCGTAATCGTCCTGCCATTCTGGGTGCATTATCTGCCTCTGTTGTTGTCGGTGTTATGCTTGTCGTATTGGTGTTTTAAAAGATATCAGTTTCGCTATACGGAGGAGGAGCAGCTTGATCCATGTTGTATAGTCCTACTAGTCAAAACGAACTCAGAGAAAATTATGGTGAGAAGACTTCTGGGAAACAACCCCTGATAGAACAGGAGTTTGAATGTTCTTGAGTTTTTCGACTAAAGTCAACCTAGTTATGACATGGCTTTTGCTTCAGCCCACACCGGTCGCCCTGTTGTAGAACGACAACTCACATCCATGCTTGTCTTGCCAATCTCAGTCCCATGGCCAGGCGGCTTACAACATGCCAAGTGAGCAAATTAGTCTCCGTTCTGCATGATTATGCGGTCGAAGAAAGGCAGCCATTGAAGCAAAACGACCGAGGATGACAATTGGTACCAAGAGAATGGGGTGCTTGGAGTCGTGGCTAATGTATTCGTTGGCTGCATTATGCATATGAACATCATCTCCTATCCAATTTTGGTCTGATAAGGCTCACGTTCAACAATTGAACCACTAAGATTCGTAGTATATAAAGCTAGAGTGCACAGCACAAGCACAGAATAACCGAGTTCCAAACAGGTTGGTGCTGCGTTACCTTTGACGGTGCCTATCGTATCTTGTCATTCAAGATAATTGGAAGTCGAAATTATAATTCGGATAGATTAATCAAAATATGACTAAATATTAATATAGACAAGTTGATAGCCAAAATTAGGTTGTGGAGAATATCTTGTATTATTAAGACTGTCTAGAATGCATTCAGAATTGGAGTTCTGGCTTGTAAAAGTTTATATCTTCCGATTTATAGTGCTCTGCGACGATCCTGTATAGATAAGATGGCGCATGGGCTCCTCTGTTGAGTCTGTCAGTAACACTCGTCAAATGAAGGCATGTAAACTTACAGGTTGGTAATATAGAGATCAACTAGATCTGGGGAAACATAGTCGAAGAGAGGATTGTCAACTTCAACCTTGTCTACAAATTCCCCATTCTCAAATCCAACCACACTTCCAGGATCGCCGTATTCGATGAGCGATTCAAACTCAAAGGGATATTCAGGACTGAGCTTATAAACGCCACTAACAACCATAACCGGTACTCTATGAAACTTTGCAGCTTTTGCGATGATGCGTGCTCCTGCTGCTGCGACCAACCCTCCATTGGCAATGACAGCATGGGTAGCCAAAATAACCTTATTGACTCTTGACATAATCGCAAATACTGCTGCATCCGTTATAAGAGTAACAGTAATTCCAGCAGCCGAAAGAGGTTTTAAAAAGGTTTCTGCATCCAAATCCTCATCGGTATACTGCTCTGCCTTTCCAGTAATCGTAGAATGAGTTGTTGAGTGGTCATTTGGATATGATTCGGCAACTATTACGGTGAACTTCCGCTTCTCTGCAGCTTTCAGCAAAAACTTCTGAACACTCCTCGAGGAACCATGGGTGAGTATAACTTCTTTCTCAGGAATGTGCTCCTGCGCATAACTAGCAATTTGATCGTCTACTTGATCAAGCTCATCGATGATTTCCTCAATTCCATTTATAATCTCAGCCTTTAGATCTTTTGTGGTGGAGGCCATCTTGCTTGCAAGTGAAGCCATATCAACCACAGATCTGCCATGAGGAGAGGCGGTTCCCGGTGGTGTTGATGCCGGTGAGGGGGCAGCCGAGAGGAGGTTGAACATTGACTGCTGCACAGGAACGCCATAATGGGGGGCATAAGAAGTATGCGATGTCGTCAAAGGAGGCCGTGAGCTAAATGTGGCTACCCTTAGTAATCCCATATCACTAAAACCCTCATGCCTGGGCGAACCAATTTGACTAGTCGATGCCGAATCACTAATATCCTCAACGCGGTCCTCTTTTGCTTCATCCCTTATCATACCCAGCACTCTGCGAACAATATTACCCACGGCCATTTCCCTTGGTTGGGCTTCAATCAACCTTTGTCCCACTTTCCGAATCCGCTCCAAGACTTTCGTGATATCCGTCCATCTTTGCTTTGCGACCACTTGGAGTAATAAATGAGCAGTAGCTGTGGCGCATGATCTCGAATTCTTTATCTGTCTTCGTTTCAAAAGACTGCAATAGGTTAGTTCATTGTATAACGAAGTTCGTGGCGAGGTACATACGATACCAAATGTTCTATGGACGACTCAACTGGTTGACCTTTCAAGGATTTCAGGTAGGCACCAAGGTTTGGCGCATATCCCCCGCCATTGACTGGCGGCATGTTTCTTGTCTGTAAAGGTTGACGAGTGATTTGCAGAACTTTGGAGGTGGGCAAGTTGCTGAGAGGAGGGGAAATTGAAATGGTAGATGGGGATACTCGTTCAAGTGCACGAGTAAGTGCCCCTCGATGGAGTTTTGTGGGTTATGGTTGGTGAATCAGATATTTGTAGAAAGCCGACGAATGATTCGACATCAATGTACTGAACTTCGAGATATGTGAAGCTTTTTCTGGTGGATTTCAAGGTTCTTCTGCTTCACTTCGATACTCTATGGGGACCTTTTTTTTTGGTTGGCAAGTATGAGTAATATCATTAATGCTGAATGCGGGGGCGGTGAGCGGGCGTGTGATTAAGCGATCGGTTATTAGCGTCTTGATAGCCGCGCTTTACAGAACCGTACCAGTTCCAGACTAGGTGCGATTTCTTCTGTAAATGCTCTGCTCAAATTCATTATGTTAATAACTTAAGACAGGGAAGATCTGCCTCAAAATGAGATGTGATGAACCTTTACTACCTTTCCGCTTGAGGAGTAATGCAGAGAACATCACTTGACTGCTATTTACCATTTTGCTCTTAAACCTTATTAACCCCAACATAAACGAGCAATAAATCCAATAATAATCAATACATACATACCTGCATGTACTCGTATAAATCCTCCCCATATCCCCACACTTCACTCATCCATCCCAAGGCCATGAATCGTTGTTGTGTGTAGATATTAACACGGTTTATTAACACGGTTTCATATGATAATACAGTAATTCTGACGTTGCTCCTCATTCGTTTACATCTATCTACACTACACTCCTTTCCCTCTTCTCCATTTCTCATCGAGAATCATCTTCTTCTTCTTCTTCTTCTTCTTCTTCTTCTTCTCCTCCTCCTTCTCCTCCTCCTTCTTGAATAGCGCTTTCCCCCCCAACTTTTATTAGTTTTAATATTCTCCAAGATTCCATTTGCCCAGACCAGCGACCAGCGACCAGCGACCAGCCAGCGACCAGGAGCTTTGTAGCTTCGCTCCAGTACTTCGTACACTATATTATTAATTCAGCAACCCTCATCGCCTCCTTACGAGCACTCGAACCCCCCTCCGAGTATCCATTGCGATTATTCGGGCTTTAAAGCAAGAAACCAAAAAAGACAAAGCAAACTTACTTGCCGAACCGAGCTCCGATATCATAAATTTTTGGAGCTTTGCGCTCCTAGCTCTCTTGCTTGGAATCTCACCCATCTCCATTGTTCACAATCGATTGATAGAAACTTTCCTCCATGGATCGGAAAGCATTATGAATTCTCTGAATATCCTTTCGGGGCGAGGGTCTCCTACGCATTCTCCAACACTTTCACGTTCGAATTCCCTTTCACTCTCACATTCCAATTCTCTGGGAAATGTATTGGCATCCGCAACTATATCAGAATCTAGAAGGAATTCGCGAGAAGGGTTATACAACGAGAAGCCGGAATCGCTTGATCAGGAGGATGCGCCAGACTCATACCCCGACGATGACAACTCTATACATGAGTGCGCACCTCTACTGGACAGAGAAGGAACGGCGTATCGTACGAGTGAGCATGTGGGAATAACGAGGATGTTTTATGATTCTATACGGTGGGTGATATCGACTCTCGTTGCGCCGGGAGTATACGTTATAGCTTGCTTGTACGATGAAAGGGGTAATTTCGCCCCGATATCTCAATTCAGAAAACTGTTTGGTGGTACAACTAGAAACCCAATAGCCCAAACAACTGGACGGTCGCCTATTTCTGAGAGCAGTATTATGAGCCATATGGCCAACGGAAAGCTGTCGGCTGCACAAATACCCTCATCGAGAGGACCTCTTTCGCCAAATCCCTCGTCTTTCATCTCATCCGAGTCTGAATCAGATAATGACCGGTTGCTTAGTGAGACGGAGAATTCTACCACGAAACTGCCAAATCGCCAAATTCGTTCCAAGTCCTTGCAGAGTTCTGATGAGATCTCACCTGCGAGAAGATCCATTCGCATCAAACTCCATAGCGATGAAAATCTAAGGCAGCGAAAACACCGGAAGACACAGTCAACTAGCACTCAGAGTGATGGGTCCGGCGGTTCCATGTCTGCCACCGAAATGACTGCTGCGATTATGAAGTCCCCAACATCCTCCGCCACCTCCTCTCTCCTTATGACCAAGTACCCACGAGCTCCAGCACCACCTCGACCTCTCATACCTCGACGACAACCATCCTATACTCTTGATACTCCTGCGGGCAAACTTACACAAAAGACTCTCATCCTTGATCTCGACGAAACTTTGATACACAGTATGTTTCATGGAGGTCGAATGAGTACTGGTCATATGGTTGAAGTACAAATCACAAACGTTGTGGGCTCAGGCCCTGTTGGTCCCCAACACCCAATATTGTATTATGTAAATAAGAGGCCATATTGTGATGAATTCTTGCGACGTGTAAGCAGTGATGTATGTCGTGCGGGAAAGTTACTAACAAGGCTATAGGTTTGCAAGTGGTATAATTTGGTTGTTTTCACTGCATCACTTCAAGATTACGCAGACCCGGTTATAGATTGGCTAGAACAGGAGCGTAAATTCTTTTCAGCGCGATACTATCGTCAGCACTGTACCTTTCGAAACGGCGGCTACATCAAAGACCTCAGCTCTGTCGAGCCTGACCTGAGCAAAGTTATGATTTTAGATAATAGTCCAACAAGTTATCTGTTCCATCAAGGTGAATATTATGTCATTCCAGAGGCACTGAAGAGAGCTAACAATATAGCAGACAATGCAATACCCATAGAAGGGTGGATCAACGACCCTACGGATAATGATCTTCTGCATCTTGTGCCCCTTTTGGAAGGACTACAGTATGTCACGGATGTACGGGCTTTTCTTGCATTGCGTGGCGGGGAGGATGGCAAGCATATGACTTCTTAAAGAAAGGATCGGGTTGGAATGTTGAGTTCGGAAAGGGGTATAGGACCACTTCAAGCATAAATACTTCAATGATACCGTTATATCACTCCTCACATGGACCCATTAACCAGCTTGAGTTGTGTGTTTTATTGGGGCTTATGTCGGCCATTCCAGATTTCCAATGATCCGGACTACAGTCTCGAGCTTGCAGTATTTGAGAAGGCTGTGAACCTTTGGCTACAACTCGATCTGCTGAATGGATCTGATGTTTCCAACGGATTCAATCTACGATCTCAGATGAGGTCCATCTACCAGGTCAAGTCAGTACTCGACATGGAGGAGGTTGAAGGATCAAAAATGCTTTGCTGTTGGATTGCAGTGCAAAACCATTGGATTCACATAATGTCATACAAAAGTGTTCCCTGACCAGAGATAATGAATTCTCTTATCGCAATACCGGACCGGCACTTGGAGGGCGATGAGGTTTAATAATCACGCTAGTCTCGATCCAGGAAAGCACCCCTTCTGCTTCAAATTGCGGGGTTTCGAGGCTAACCTTCTTTTTTTTTCGGACCCAACCACACCAAAATTTCAATGTGACTCAATTCGTGAACTCCTACCAATCCCTACAACGCGGATATCGAACATCAAATATCAAATATCAAATATCAATCATCGAATATCCTTCAATCCCGAGACTGTACCCATTTGAAACAACAATGCGATAGCAAGGAAACATCAATAGCTTCATCTGTCTATGCATGATTGCTGCTCGTAGTACACAGCCAATATGCCCATGATGTCCAGCGGCGAGTCGATCAAGGCGCAAGTCGTCGACAAGATTCCGAAGCGATTTAAGGAATTGAAATTTGGTATTCAATCGAATCAAGACATTGTCAACCAGGGCGTTATAGAGGTTTCGAATAAAATGCTGTACAATGTCGACAATGGTGGCCGAACTCCTATTCCACATGGTCCTCTTGATCCAAGATTGGTAAGGGAGACTTGTCTCGATGTACGGAAAATACCTACCTACTAACACAATATTACAGGGCACCTCTAGCAAGACTGGACGCTGCGGAACTTGTGACAAGGGCCTGCAAGATTGCAATGGTCATTTTGGACATGTCAGATTACCGCTTCCAGCTTTCCATATTGGATACTTGAAATTAATTATAATGATTCTACAAAATGTCTGCAAAGTATGTCGAATGCTCCATCTTCTTGTAATCAGTCAAGAGCTAATTCCATAGACATGCGCCAAAGTTCTACTCACTGATGCCGAGCGACGACAATTCCTGAAAGAGTTGCGAAAACCAGGGATTGATAATTTGAAGCGCACGCAAATCTGTAAGAAGATCAACGAACAATGTCGAAAAGCAAGTCAGTGTCCTCACTGCGATGCCACCAATGGTCAGATCAGGAAGATTAGTCCCGTCCGGTTGGCACACGACAAATATACAAAATACAATAAGTCCACTGCAGCTAAGAAGGTAGCCCCACCGGGAATGGCTGAATATTTGAAATCGTTTGAAGAAGCAAAGAAGAACAATACAGAATTGGAAAAACACGTAAAGAAGGTTTATGAGGATTTACACCCACTTAGAGTGCTAAATTTGTTCAAGCTGATTACGCCGAGTGATTGCGAACTTCTTGGGATCAATCCTGCCGAAGGTCGCCCTGAAATGTTTCTATGGCAGTTCGTCCCGGCACCCCCAATTTGCATCCGACCCTCTGTTGCGCAAGATGGAGCGAGTAATGAGGATGACTTGACCGCCAAACTTGCCGAAATTGTTAATATGAGCTCTCTAATAAGAGCGGCATTAAATAAGGGGCAAGCGGTACAGACAATCATGGAACAATGGGATTTTCTTCAACTGCAAATTGCCATGTATGTTAATAGCGATGTCCCAGGCCTTCAGCAACCTGGATTCGGAAAGGCGATTCGAGGATTTTGTCAGCGGTTGAAAGGAAAACAAGGTCGTTTCCGAGGTAATTTGTCTGGAAAACGTGTTGATTTCTCTGGGCGAACCGTCATTTCTCCGGACCCGAATCTTGGGATTGACGAGGTTGCCGTTCCTATACTGGTGGCAAAGAATCTTACATACCCCGAACGAGCCCAGCGTCAGAATATCGAAAAATTGCGCAAGTGCATCATAAATGGACCAAACGTTCATCCTGGGGCACAACAAATCATCAAGAAAGATTCAAACCATAAGATATCCTTGAAATTTGCTAAGCGAGATAATGAGGCAAAATATCTCAAGATAGGAGATGTTGTTGAAAGGCATCTTGAGGATGGTGATATTGTTCTTTTCAACCGTCAGCCATCTTTGCACAAGCTCAGTATCATGAGCCATTATGCAAAAATTCGACCATGGAGAACATTTCGCCTGAACGAATGTGTCTGTAATCCGTATAACGCAGATTTCGACGGTGACGAAATGAATCTTCACGTACCGCAGACAGAGGAGGCGAGAACCGAGGCAATCAATCTAATGGGTGTGAAGAATAATCTTTCGACTCCTAAGAACGGCGAACCTATCATTTCTGCTACCCAGGACTTCATCACTGCAGCCTATTTACTCTCCAGCAAAGAAAACTTTTTCGATCGTAAGACATTCACAAATATTTGCATGTACATGGTCAACTCAAATCTTCATTTGGACCTTCCTCCACCAGCTATTATAAAACCACAAGCGCTTTGGACTGGCAAACAGGTTTTTAGCATCTTAATGCATCCAAACAAGCAGGATAATATATTTGTGAATGTTGACGCAAAATGTCGAGACTTCGTACCAACTATGGTCCCACCAGGGTATGCGAATGACATGGAAGCCAACGACGGATGGCTGGTAATTCGAAACTCGGAAGTAATGTGTGGTCTTATGGACAAGAGCACAGTTGGATCTGGAAAGAAAGACTCTATTTTTTACGTCATATTGCGTGACTATGGCCCCGATGCCGCTGTTGTGGCCATGAATCGCTTGTCTAAGCTTTCCGCTCGATACTTGACGAATATGGGTTTCTCTATTGGAATCAGTGATGTTTATCCTTCCGAAGAACTCAATAAGAGCAAGGCCAGATTGATCGCTGCTGCTTATGCAGAGTGTGAGGAACTCATTGAAAGTTTTAAGAACAACACTTTAGAGAAATCTACGGGTTTGAGTATGGAGGAGACCCTTGAAGCCAAGCTTTCCGGCAAGCTGAGTCAAGTTCGTGGGGCAGCTGGAAAAGAGTGTCTCAGGACCTTATACGCTTTGAGTTCTCCACTAGTAATGGCTAATTCGGGATCAAAGGGTTCAGCAATTAACGTTGCGCAGATGGTGGCACTAGTAGGGCAACAAATTATTGGAGGTTCTCGTGTCCAAGAAGGTTTTCAGGATAGAACTCTTCCTCATTTCCCGAAGCATTCTAAACAACCTCCTGCCAAAGGTTTCGTGGCAAACAGCTTTTTCACTGGGTTGACTCCTTATGAATTTATTTTCCACGCTATGTCTGGACGTGAGGGTTTGGTGGATACCGCCGTCAAAACAGCAGAAACAGGCTACATGTCACGACGACTCATGAAATCTCTGGAGGATTTATCAACGCAATACGATGATACTGTAAGAACTTCTGGTGGTGGAATTGTTCAATTCCAGTTTGGTGCTGACGGACTGGATCCTCTGGACATGGAGGGGAATGCGGTTCCTGTCAATTTCAAGCGAACCTGGACTCAAGCAGAGACTCTTACATGGAACAATGACGAAAAATCACTCCTACCATACGAGGTTACTAGCCAGTGCGCGGAACACTTGGCGAAACTCAAGGCGAAATTCTCTAGAGTTGGACTTCGTCACGGAGAGCCATTGAGCTACGATGATGCGAGTGACTATGGTGTGGATGAGCATGATGGTGGTCGGGAATTCCTTGCGGCCGTCAACAAATTCATAGGTGAAAAGGCATCTCACATGGCTAGAGCCCGAACCAAGGCTATGCTGCATGACTTCGTAGATGATCCAAAAGTTACGGGGATTCTTTACGACGAGAAAAATGAGAAGCCAGAATCTAGAGCCTACGTTAATCAAGTAGCCAAGGTTTCCAAAACTACACTGAAGAAGTTTTGTGAACTTTGTCTGGAAAAGTACTCCAGAGCCAAGGTCGAGCCAGGTCATGCTGTCGGAGCTGTTGGAGCACAATCGATCGGAGAACCAGGAACACAGATGACCTTGAAGACTTTCCATTTTGCTGGTGTCGCTGGTATGAACTTGACTGCAGGTGTGCCCCGTATCAAGGAAATCATCAACGCTTCAAAGACGATTGCTACGCCGTTCGTCAAATGCCCACTTCTCAACGATAAGGACCTGAATGTGGCCCGTCTCGTTAAAGCTCGTATGGAAAAGACATACTTGCATGAAGTTCTTCATTTTGCTGAGGATATGTGGTCAGCTAGATCGGCAATAATCTGTCTGGCGGTAGACACAGAATATTTAGTGAATAGGCAAATTGATGTCAGTGTAGAGAATATCGCCACTACTATCTTGAAGAATAAGAAACTAAAGGTCAAAAGCGAGGATCTCAGCGTCAAAGGCGACTGCATTTTCATCAGAGTTACTCATGATGGTAACGCTCCCACCACATCTCGTGGGGCTGTAGCTAAGGGCAAAGTTACTATTGATGAGGGTGGTTCCGACCTTCTACTCCGTGTGCACCACCTCAAGCGTGCTTTGCCAGACCTGGCCATATCTGGATATCCAGAAGCCACAAGAGCCATCATCAACACGTCTGAAGACACGGTGCCAGAGTATACAGTCGTTGTCGAAGGATATGGTCTCCGCGCCTGTATCGGAACAGAAGGCGTCGACGGTACCAAAGTTAAGTCTAACAGTGTCATGGAAATGCGTGACGTCCTTGGTATTGAAGCTGCTCGTTACACAATCGCCAATGAAATCGCAGCTGTCATGGCCGATATGGACATCGATCCTCGTCACATGCAACTTCTTGCCGACGTTATGACTTACAAGGGAGAAGTTCTAGGTATCACTCGTTTCGGTCTCTCGAAAATGAGAGATAGTGTGTTGCAACTTGCTTCTTTCGAGAAGACACCAGATCATCTATTCGATGCGGCTGCGGGCATGAAAACAGACAGAATCGAGGGTGTAAGTGAGTGCATCATCATGGGACAAACGATGGGTGTAGGCACCGGTGCGTTCAAGGTTGTTAGACAATTGGATATCACTCCCGATGACCTAAAAGTCAAGCCAACGCTTTTCGAAGATGCATGGGCATGGGATAAAAGGGAGAGAGCGAAGGCGAGGCGATCCATCCAGGGTTGAACTTACGATAATGTGTAGATATAGTGATATGATGGAGTTCAATGGCGAAAATTTGGCACATGTCTGACTGATAGATTGGGAGATGCTTGCATACTTTGGTGTTTTATTCCAGGCGAGCTTGTTTATACAGTACAATACCCTGCAAATAAAAATCACAAATAGACAGAATATTCAGAACACTTGTCCAACGAAATTGAACTTCGTGGTTACTGATACTTGATCCTAACCCTAATCCTAATCCTAATCCAATTTAACGGTATGTATCCTTACCGATATCATCCAACACCCAAAATAGTCATCATAATACATGGAGAAAAATACCATGAAATCATCACCTTGTAAGTTGAAACTCCCCACTAACGCCCTCAAATGGCGTAATCGTCCCTCCCAGTGCCTTTGAATCCCCAAAGTATCTGATCCTGTACCTGCCCTCGCGCGCCCAATCCTCTACTTCCCACGTAATCGTCACCTCACTAGTGCCCAATAGCTCGTTCGTTTTCTTCCATTCAAAAATTAAACCCCAATCACTATCGTCGCGCACGCGCTGCCATTGATCGGTCCCAGGTACCGCCATCTCGATGGATGCATATGTGGATTCGAGGTGTAGGTTATTGCGTGGATTGGCGCCGATGAACGTGGCGGTTATGATTGGAGATGAGGAAAGGGGATAGGAGGGTGAAACGTCGGTTTTTATATCGCCGTAGGAGGCGGAGAAGGGATGGCCGTCGTAGACGACGCCGGGTATGAAGCAGAGGGATGTGTTGACGTTGTTTGGTGGGAGGGGGCCTGGTGGAGGCTGAGAGGTGGAGGTTGAGCTTTGGTAGGGGAGGTTGGAGAGGGTGAGGTTTATGTACGCGTTGAGGGTGTAGGGACCGTAGAGCGTGGAGGCGCCTTCGTAGCGTTGAATTGTGTATTCCTCGGGCGTGGCGATATAGTGCGTGTAGCTGTTTGCTGGGCCTCCGATTACAACGATGGGGTCAGGGGAGGATGGATCTGAGAGGATGGTTGATGCAGCGGATTTGTGGATCGCTTCTTTCCAGCGACGACCAGACATTGTGGTTGCTTCTCCAGGACTAACAATTATAAGTAATTGCCCGACTCGGAGCATTTGCACATCAACGACATTGGGTGTCCACAGGTATGGGGTGGTGATCTCACCAACATCGAGCAAAATAGGTTTGGGGTAATGGCAGCGCTGTTGCTGCTGGCTTGGTGCCTTGATGAGAGCGGAGACCACTCGCCACATGGGCGATGCATTTGGTGTGTTGGGATCGTTTTGAGTGAAATCGAATGCACCTGGTCCATCTGAGGTTCCAGCTGCGAAGGAGTAGCCTAAAGCAGCCGCGCATGTATGAACATAACTTCCATTTGCTAATGGAAAAGAGAAGTTGGACATGTCTTGAAATGTATGGAATGATTTCACCGAAGATCCCGAAACAGCAATTAACTTTGACTCGGACTCATCATATAATTCCTTGGCGGGCTGAAACTGTCTCCTTCCAACTTCGTAGCAAGACGATGCCCCGTTATCTTTTACACGGAAAAATGGTCCACGGGCATGACAATGTTGACTTCTACCATCACTACACGTGCTGTTTTCGAAGCTGCATTGTTGCCCAGATCCATCTTCACACCAAGCACCAAGAACATTCGGGCTTGTATCGCCAACATTAGCTTGTGAAAAGCCTGCGACAAAACCTTCAGCTGCATTTTCCTCTTTGGCGACACTCTTTTCGAAGAGATATGCAGCAACACCTTTGTTGTCTCCCGAGATCAAAGTATTGTTTCCAAGCATCGAAGTTCCGTGCGTTGGAAACCACGTCAAAACCCCGATGCTCTTCCCATCAGAAACCCGCGAGAACTTCAATAGAGTGAGGTCTTTCTCGACAGATCCATCGTCCTCGATACTAGAGTTGTATTTTGCTCGTTCTTCTTCCGGATTCGCCAAGTAGGCATATAAACTCCGATTGATATTGGCACCAAAGACTTTCGTTGAACCCACATTCAGAAATCCGGGTTGAAGGCTAGCATGTGCCCTCTGAATAGACAAAACAGCCCCATCTACTATAGCCTGATAGCTCTGTTTACTGAATCCTTTGCTGCTAATTTGAGGCAATAGATAATTCAACCAACCTCCAGGGCCCGAATGAGAATGAGTGCCTGTGACAGCTACATTGTGTTGTCCGTACACAGCATAATCGCTCCCCAGATTGGCCAGACCCTCTAATATCCCGTACCTAACAGCAGTGTCTCCCGACTGTATATCCAAAACGAGATAGACGAATCGGTCCCCTGGACGACTGACATCGCCTACGATAAAAGCTCGAGAATAAAGTCGCTGTCGTAATCCGGATCCTACTTGTTTGGAATCCGCGTATCCCATCATGTTTATTTCCACGACTGGACTGAGGGCTATTAGTATTAGAACGTGATAGTTGAAGGATCAACTCATACCCAGTGATATCTGCTTTCCCAACTCCAAGTAAATACTGGCTTCCCTTCGAAGTACCACCACTACCATCCTGCTGCTCTTGGCCATCACTTCCGTAATCATCACCTTTCCATGTCCAAACCCCCTTTCGTAGAAATCCGCCAAAACCCTGGGAGTATGAACATAACAACAAGACAATGGCAAAGGCCACTACAACGGTATTGACAAACCGACGACGGCTGAAGCTATTCCGGCTAGGCTCACGTCGGTCAAGGTCGAAAGGACCAGCCTTCACTTCTGAATCTTGCTCCATAATGATAAAGTCGAAGGAAGATATTTAGTTTCGTAATTCAAAAACCTTTTGATATGGGAAGAATGATGTTACTCGTATATCAATCATCCCATATTGAACAACGTGAATGTTGTAGCTCGTAGCTTGTAGCTTGTAGCTTGAGACAGGAGGAGCCTTATACAGTTGGCGGTTCCTGATCAGCAAAGTCAGCTCTCTCTCCTCTCTCTCTTATTGGAGCGAGCCTGACGCGCAAGGCAGACAGACCTGAAGCTTCTTAGTACAAGTAAACTTACTACCTACCAACTCACTCACTGGCGTATTTACCTTGCAAGAGAAATTTGTATCATCAATTCACAAAACGCGGCACAATCTACAAGCGATTGATACAAAAAGAGTGCCGATTAATCGTTACGGCCCAGTATAAGGTCACCACGAACACAAGTCAAGCTTCTACAAGTACACGAGTTATCCCGAATGCCTCACTCAAGCTTACATACAATACAGCCAATTGCAACCATCACCCTAGACCACATCCAAAAATGCCTCTCATCAACGAAATCCACGAATCTCTCCCCTACATTGACGCCGAACCCACGCCCGCCGAGCGCACCGCTGCCGAATCCCTCATAGCAACCTACCTCGAACCCACCTCGGCATCCACACCACATCCCTCTCTCCCACCCCTCCTACCCTCCCACCTCTCACCGGCCCTCGCCACCGAGCATGCCCGCATATCCCATTCCACCCCTGCACCACCTTTAAAAGCCATCGACCTAACACGCTACGAAACGCTTTCCCCCTCCGAATCATCCCTCCCAGCTTCAACCCTCCTTTCACAAGCCTACACCTCCCAAACCTATCTGAACACGCGTCTGACCAACCTCTCTCTCCTCGAACAATTCGGAAGAAATGCTTGGTTAATCGGGAATGCGCAGTTGGAAGATATATTAAAGGGGTTAGAGCAGGAGGTGGCGGCGAAGAAAGATGAGATTGATGTCGTGGTGATTGGGAGGAAGAATGCACAGGAAGCGGTGGAGGCAGAGATTAAGGGATTGGAGGACGGGTGGAAGAAGGGTGTGGGAAGAGTGTTGGAGACGGAGGTGGCGGCTGAGGGGGTTAGGAGGGAGATTTTGGTGAGGAGAAGGGCGGGTGCTAGTTGATTGAGTTGAGATTCTTCAATACCCGGGCAAGGGGAAGGGAACTGAGGCTGGCTTGGACCATTCAATATTGACATGGCCAAGGATTGACAACTCAGTCTTATCGTTCTTATTATTCACGGTCTTTGTTTTTCAACATTTGATTCTTGCATAATAAAATTATAATTGAGGCGTTGGGATAGAAGATGCATGGTGTAGGACCAATTAGCAATCGAAACGAGTAACGCTAACAGCCTCCATAATACAATTGCAAAGTGATTGATAACCTGACTCTTGTTCTGTATCTCAGGTATTGCCCACAAACCCTAGTCCTCATGAACGAACGTAACCTGTATCTCAACGCCATCAAGTAAATGAATCCATCCCAATCCGACGGTCCTTTACCGGAGGTGAAGTGGATCAATACTTTCCACACTTTCATACTTGGTTCTTCTCATGATACTCTCAACAGGTCCCAATAACCTCTGGAAGCCATTTTTGCCAAGAGTAGCAACCTTTACCTCGGTTTTGCTAACAACACTGGCAGCTCGAGGAGCATCATTCAATAATGCCAACTCGCCAAAATAGTCACCCTTGTGATACAATTTCACTGGGTCCTCTATGCCACGCTTGTATGCTTCGGCCTCTCCACTTTCGAGAAGGTAGAAGGCTTCTCCAGCATCTCCTTCGGTTATGATCGAAGTACCAGGAGGGTATTTCTGCGTCTCCAAAGCATCGGCAATTTTTGATCTTTCATAACGGGTCAGGGTTGAAAGAAGGGGTACTTCTTCGAGGAAGCTTTCGTAGAGACGACGGCGCTGGAATGTCGAATCCATGAGAATTCGGCGGAAAGTGACACGATCCAAAGCCCAAAGGGTGCAAGATCCTTCGGCAGATATTACTGTGGCTGCTCTGGGGGCATTATACATAAGGGCGAGTTCACCAAAGGAGCCACCTGGCTCGATGGTAGCTACTTTAGTCCCGAGACCATCGGGGCCTGGTTGCAGTGAGCCGGAGGCGTTGACATGTACGTCGAAAGACCCTTTCTCAACTACGTAGAAGAAATCACCTTGATCACCTTGTATGATTACCTGGGAGAGTTAGTAGGATTCAAAAAAGATAGCAAATGAATTTACACATACCTTGATGCCAACAGCCGGAATTGGCTTCTCTACAAGAGCGCCCAGTACTTGAGCGCTTTGTTCGTCATCGAGATGACTGAATAGAAAATTTCCAGAAATCGACTTCTTCAAGCGTGCCACCTGCTCTTGTGTTTTTTGATGATATGGTGGAGACCAGTTGTCGTTGGATGAAGCTGTTGGGTTGAGGGATTCGGCCGAAACAGAAGTTCGCCTGCCCATGCCATAATGCTCGGGAAATCCTTCGCTCGCAGGTTTGAAAGAAGATGGTGGGAATGCTCCACCAGTTGCCTCTCCGCCAAAGGAAGCTCCAAATGAAGGGATTGCTTTTGAGAATCCAAAACTGGGTGCAAAACCGGGTGTTGTAGGTGACGTGATATCATTCTCATCCTCCTCTACGACTTTCGAAATGGTGCCGGAGCCTGCTTGTTCATGTCCTGTGCCACTTCCATCAGCACCAAAAGGGTTGAGATTGGTTCCAAGGCGTCCAGGGAAGGTGTTGCCGGCCATATTTGGGCGATTACTTGTGCCAGGCGATACGGAACGATATGGTCTATTGCGAGAGGCAAGGAAACCTGCGCGCTCCGTTTCTAAGCGCTGACTAAAATAATTGGCACAGAATTGTAGGATATCGGTAGGTTGTGCTTTACTTATTTCTTGACTGAGTGACTCGATTTCAGTCAAGTACGCCGACGGTAGGGACATTCGATCTAGTCGTGAGAGGTGAACTGCTCGATTCTTTGTTTACAGACGGTGAATGAAGACGAAATCGAGGGTATCGAGGGAAGGATTCCACAGCAAATGCGGAGGAATCAAGAAGGGGTTGGCAGATCAAGTCAATGAGATCTATGTGATGAGGAAGGAAATCAGTGAAGGCTCATGAGAAGGGATTGTGACGAGGAAAAAGGGATGGGGAAAGTACAAAGACTCAACACCAAGTAGAAAGTGGAGGATGGAGAAGGATTGATGTACTCACAACCAGAACAACCTCCTTTAGTAATTAAACTTACACGCTTTGTGGTACTTGGACGAAGGTGGATCCAAAGTAAAAGTAATGACCTACCAGGACCTTATCGATTCAGTTGAGCTGGATTGAGTCCGGCCTCTATGTTAGTTGGATTGCGGCTTGTAATCGAGCAGTGAACGGACGGATGGCGAATAATTGCAAGGGCTGATGGAAGTGCGAAGAAGGAATGAAGATGGAGCGGATAGGGAATGGCGGAATGGGTTGAATGTTTGAAATATGAAGGTATTCGGAGGAAGAGAGGAAGGAGGGAAGGGGAGGGAGAGGAGGTAGAGCGGGCAAGTCTTCTCTGGATCGACGAGGGGGAGAAAGCTTTTGCCTAACCGCAGGCAAGGTAACGTAACGTAAGACCTCCTCGCTTGAAGGTGTGGGGGGGGAGGGAGTCCGCTGCAGTGAGAATGGGAAAGTTCGAGAAGAGAGCTAGAAGGAATACATGCAGACGATGTTATTGAGACAAAGAAGCAACAAGTATGTACAAAGAGATATCAAGACGAGAGATGATATGTCATGACCATGTCTTCAATCACGTGACCCAATCGACATGGACGTCAACCACGATCATCTTTTCCGTCTTTACATTTGATCTAATCTTAATCAAATATCAATCCTTATCTTCTTATCAAACCCATAACAATCCAACAAAGCATTGAACGCTTTTGCGCCAGTCCGAAGATAATTTCCGACGCCAACTTCTCCTACAAACATCCATCCAACCCAAGCTTGCTTTGATTCAAACCTTCTCGTCTCTCGTCTCTCTCCTCCCTCTCTCTCTTTCGAAATAGCACGCCTCTTTCTTTGATCCATCATTCTCTAACCTACCTACTTACCCTAGCTTCTTATCTTCCCGTTTGCTCAATCCTCTTTTGCGCTTCGCATTACGATGGGAACCTTTGTTTTCAAGTGGTAAGTCTCCCATCTTCTTTCCATCTTTTCGGCCGCTCGGCGTAGACAAGCCATCATCGTCAGCCAATGGTCCATCGTTCTTGAAGTCGCTCACAACAATTCATCTTAGGGAGCACCCCGCCGAAGAGGTCTTTATTACGGGAACATTCGACAACTGGTCCAAGAGCGAAAAATTGGAAAGGACTGGCAATGTCTTCAAGAAGGATGTCCAACTCGCAAATGCCGAGGAGAAGATTTACTACAAGGTGAGCTGACGGAGCAACGATTGTTCCTTGGATTTTGATGCTTTTTGGACGCTTTTGATGTTGGTGAGATGGCTTATCAGCGACGACAACGGCAAAGCACAGGAAGGTCGAGGCTGTCCATCAAATGCGCCTTAGTGGCTGTAATTCCACTTTCGAGGCATGCATCCAAGTGAGACTTGCAGAGTTTAGCAGATTCTCCACTCATGACGCATGAAGTTGCTTTTTTACTTTTTGGCCCTCCTCACTAACAATAAGAAATGATCTTCAAAGTTGGCAATTTTTCAAGTCACTTCGTAATTATTAGCAGGCCTATTGCTTGTTTGCTTGTCTGCTTGTTCGTTTGTTTGTTCGTTTGCTGCAACGACTCAACGCCCTCGTTAAAACGATAAACCTGACCCCCCCAGCCTTCTTTTATTCCTTTTCCCACCTTTTTCCTCGAACTTGCACAAGTCAACAGATCTTCACAAACTAATCGAATAATTTATAGTTCGTTGTCGACGGTAATTGGGTTACAGATCACACCGCTCC
The DNA here is from genome assembly GCA_017357885.1 of Monilinia vaccinii-corymbosi. Taxonomy (NCBI): domain Eukaryota; kingdom Fungi; phylum Ascomycota; class Leotiomycetes; order Helotiales; family Sclerotiniaceae; genus Monilinia; species Monilinia vaccinii-corymbosi. The sequence goes on along the minus strand of CP063406.1, from coordinate 4,258,668 downwards.
TCAAGAGAACGACGCCTCTGGGAACTTGAACAACGTCCTCACACCCGATAGAATCGTAAAGAATACACCTGCGACTGCGGGAATCATGTCTGGCGTTGCACCAACCTCAACCACGTCAGAATTGGCAAAGGATGCCCCTCTTGAAAAAGAGAAGGGAGAGGAGAAGCCCCCACTTGAACAAAATGGCTCTTCGGATTTGCCTGGAGCATTCCCTGAAACTCCCGCTGTCGAAACTGGCGATTTCTCTGTAAATCCTCTACCTGCTGCAGATGGTGCTGTCAATCCTATTAAGCTTGCGCCAGGAGAGAAGGTTCCAGATCCAAGCTCCTTCACCACCAACAGCATCACTTCAGGTGTACATGATGATCCTGAACTTGTCGCGGCAGACATGGCCAAATCCGAAGCAGAGCCTACATTTAGTATCTCACCACTTCCCGCTTTTGCCGGTGCAGTTAATCCTATTACTCTTGCGCCTGGAGAGAAGATTCCACAATCAAGCGACCTGACCACCAACAGCATCACCTCAGGTGTACATGACGATCCCGAACTTGTCGCTGCAGATAAGGCCAAATCTGAAGCAGAGCCTACACTTAGTATCTCACCACTTCCCGCCTTTGCCGGTGCAGTTAATCCTATTACGCTTGCGCCTGGAGAGAAGATTCCACAATCAAGCGACTTGACCACCAACTCCATCCATTCAGCTGTTCGTACCGACAAGGAATCGTATGAAAACAGTGGCGCACTTGGAAATGCTCCCCTCCTTCCTCCAGTTGTTACTCCTCAGGCTGAGCGAGACCTCACTGGTGCCGGAATTCTCGATTTACCTCCCATCACCCATAACTTGATACCTGAATCAAGCCTGCCATTGGGAGAAGGTGGGGCAGGAACTTTTGATGCAGGCCCAACCATCCAGTCCGCCGGTCCTCAAAGCACAACATCAATCCTTGCTGCCAAGGTCCCACTCGAATCTACAAAGGTGCCAGAGATTGTCAAGGAGAGTCAAAAGGAGGCAGGGTTCGCACCTGAGGCCAGCGCAATTCCTACCGAAGTTGCCGAAAAGAGCGCCGTTGAGGAGGAACTCAAGAGAGAGATCGGTGCTGCTCCAACTACTTCCGAAGGGGTTGCTGGACAAGGCACAACCAAGACTGAGGAGGGTGTCACGGCAGGTGAGGCTGCTGCTGCTGTTGGAGCAGCTGCAATTGCCGTTGGAGGTGCCGCTTATGCCGCAGCCGCTACACTCCCAAGTAAGCTTCCAGAGTCTGTTCAGCAGTCCATCGACTCCATCAACGCCACTAGGACTGTTGATCAGACCACTGCAAAGGATACGCCAGAAATTGTCAAAGAATCCATTGTCGAGTCAGGTCAGAGCTCGGAGGCTGCTGCCAACGAAGCAGCTGTGCTCGACAAGAAGGCTGTTGAAAAGGAATTACTGTCCGAGGTCGAGCCTAAGATTTCCACCGCCAATGACACCCCAGAGATCGTTAAGAAGTCAATTGTCGAGTCTGGTCAAAGCCCAGAGGCTGCTGCTAATGAAGAAGCTGTCCTCGATAAGAAGGCTTTTGAAAAGGAGTTGTTGTCCGAGATTAAAGCCGAGACTTCCACCGGTGAACCTGCACCAAAGATTGCCTCTGCAAACGACGTCATTGATCCTTCTAAATCTGCTGCTCCTACTGCTCCAGTAGTCACCAGTGGGGTCGCCTCTGCTGCGGTCCCAACCACATCTGCTGCTGCTCCCCCAACTATTACCAGTGGATTAGAGTCTACGACCGTTCCAGATATCCCTGAGCCAATGTCGTCGCCAGAAGCAGAGCCAATCGTCTCCAGAGATGTTTCCCCACACACCACCCTCGCCACCAACAACCAGACTGCACCAGCTGTCACCAGTGGCCTGGACTCTACAGCAACCCCAGAACAATCAAATGCTGCTCCACCCACTCCCACAAAGGAGGGTGCTGCATTGTCGCCCGCTAAATCTTCTGTCGAGTCTGCCACACCCTCAAGCAGCCAGGTGGCAGACAGCTCTGCTAATTCCGCTGCGGCCGATAAGAAGAAGAAGCGTACGAGCTTCTTCGGGAAGTTGAAGGCGAAATTCCACAAGGATTAGGAGAATGATGATGGTGGCTGAATTGAATGGGTGTGGGAAGACAAACGCAGCTGCTGTATTCTGGGAGGCTTACATTTTTTTTTTCCTGAACTGTACGATATAACCAGCTCCTTATTTGCCTTATCCCAGATATGTAATGTGGAGGAAGGGGTTGAACGGATGATGAGTGCAAATTAGAGGGAGAGAGTCTGTGGATTGTGCTTTTTGATACCGGCTGAGTTACCCCTGCCCGCCCTTGCTGCATTGAGTTTTCTAGTTCTCGTTTTACAAAGTTACAAATGGTCTCCTTGACTTCGCCGATATTCTGATGTTAGTTGGTATTTAGTCAAGTTAGTGATTGGTTGATGATGGTGGGTTAGTCAATTCATGAAAGATAAATTTAGGAGTGGAGGAAAGCAAGCAAGCAAGTATACCACTTTGGAAAATTGTAGATAAAAACTTTTTCCTATCTCTCTAATGAATAAAGATGCATTTTCAATATTTTGATGCTCTTGTATTCGATATCAAGCTTTACGTGCGACTGCGAGTATTTGAAACGGTGTGGGATTATCACGGCAGTGATGGTTTGGGGATATCTTGATGGGATGGATAGTGGTGGGTGTATAGCCTCAAAATATCGAGCATTCCTACCATAGATATTCAGCATCCTACACTCGCTAATCGAGTAATTTATCCAATTCATAGCAAATATCTAATTCTGATTGGCAGTGGTGGTGGTGGTGGTGGTGATGGTGGTGTTGTGCTTTGTAGCAGACATCATATTATATTATACACTCTGTCACTACATGCGCCGCCGGTGGGATATCAGGTGAATATAGATGGATACATACCCAGGGGAGGGAGGGGTACTTTGCTTGTACTTACGTTACTTAAGTTACTTACGTATGCACCAACCAGCCAGCTCAATTTTGAACACATCCATGTATGTGCTGCTTGCTACATGATATGATATGAATAGGCGATTGATTGTAATATATGTGATGTATGTAGGCAATTGTATGTATGTATGTATGTATAATATCAAGACCCCTTTCTAGCATGGCATGGCATGAGGACAAGAGCTCGAGCACGAGCACGACCGATTGCCTCGGGTTCGGGTTTGTAATGATAATGACGGAATGGATGGGAGGGATACACGTAGATTCGGTCGGGGTCTATTGCTATTGCATGTCTATTGATATGTGCATGCATGTATGCATGCGTTGCGTTGTGTTGTGTTGTGCACGATGGGAAGAGAAAGGGGGATGGATGGGTGGGTTAATTTTGGGATAGCTAGGTAGGAGGTGGTGGTAGGTGATACTGAGGGTGGTTGGGGTCTTGTCCTAGTATCAGTATCAGTATCAGTACCTGTGAGTCTCACTCACACTCGCCAAGGGGGGGGCTCTTGATTGAGATTGAGATTGATTAGGTCGATGGGACAGCCTATTATTATTGTGTTGTGTTTGAAGAGATGATTGCCCGGGGAGGGAGGCGGGGGGGGGGCTTATTGGATTGTTTTGCTTGCAGCTGTTCTGGTATGAAGAATTATCTAGATCTAGATGCTTGGATGGATGCGGTGCAACGTGATACAATGAAGTCACAAACGAAATGCAAACGAAATGCAATGATAGTGTACAGAGCGCAATTTCATCCTTTCCTTCCCTCCTTTTTTCCTCGCTCCCAATCTAGCCCGCGCCTCCTCGTGAGTATCATGAATATGTATGTTTTGCGCATGCAGTACGTCCGTCCGTCCCATGAATCAGGCCTCCTTTAGACCCCCCCTGATCAACACTATCGTCCTGGATATGACATGTATGATGTGTCACCATGTGATATGCATTTTTTTTTCATTAACATCAGTCATGTGCAAAGGGAAAATAGAAAGGGGCAGTGAGAAATACAAAAACATGGGAATGGAAAAATCATAAGGAATAATACAGAGTGTTATACAGATGGAAAATGTTGCACAGTAGGAGAGAAAAAGCAAGGAAACAAATATCCCCCGAAGTAAAGATGAAGAATGCGTGTATAGAAAGAAAGAGACCAAACGTCAAGAGATTGAAAGAAATCCGTCATCGCTACGTGAGGCATGCCATTTGCTAACCCCTTTTCCCAATCAAGAAGAAACGTGAAGAAACATCATAGGATAGTACAGGAGACACTCAGAAAAGAACAAAAAGTCAAAGAAAGGAAACAAAAAAGGGTCGAGGGAATGGCCAAAAGGAGTAGAGAAACGCCAAGGAAATAAAAGAAATTTTAGAACCACTTTCCTCTTCCGCTCCTTCTAAGCCGCGTCAAAACAAGAATCGAGTCAACAAGAGCCATGCAGTGACCTCCAAGATTCTCAATCTCTAGTTGCGTGCACACTGCATCGATGATAGAGCAGGTTTCTCCTCGCATAGTAGCTTTGCTAGTGAGGAGATCCTTGACATCTAGCTCTAGCATGTGATTTAGATACGTGAGTGCTTTAAGTCGTGCAATCTCCGAAGATCCCGGGGAAGTCTCAAAGTCTATATCTGGATGTGTGTCCAACGTGTTCTGGGAAGAGGTACCGCTGCCTCCTTGGATTCGATGACCAAATGCCCAGCAGATCAAGGCAGCGACGTTCAAAGACCAATAATGGGAGAGGTCGAGAGAAGGCAAACTTCTGTTGTGAACGGAAGAGGAAGCGTTTGGTGTTGAAAACTCGGATAGGAGGATGCGGCAAGCATGATGTGTAGCGGTAGCTGCGGCTAGAGATGATGACCAAGCTTTGAGACGGGATTGTGCTTCGCGGAAATGGGTTTTATCCGTCATTTTTTGAGAGAATACCCAGGTATCCCCGCTGACAGCTAGGAGCTCGCGGAGTGGCGTATGGTACAACGCGAGATAGGTATGTACCATCGGAGATGCTGGAAATAATGTTACAAGTTTTTGTATGGTGGAATGGGTGCTGGATGCTTGAAAGTCGCTTGGATCGTGGTAACCAAGACCAGCATGGACCGGAAGTTGAGATGTCAAGAAACTGATGACAAGTGATCGAGCGAAATGTGAAAACTCTACATGGTCCTCCTGGTTAAATTGGTGTTGGAGGACGTGAATTGTTTGGCCTATATTATCCCCTGTCTCATTGGCAGCCCAGTCAGCTGCATTGGTTAGCTCCCATAGGACTTCCGAACAAGGTGCATATAGCATGGTAGGATCCACATATGGCTTGGCTTTTCTTTGCTGGTGATACATGCCTTGTTGAATATCGAAAATGAAACAAAGGCATAAAAGGCGTTGGCGCGATTCGGTGTCAACCCAGAGCAACCAATTACTCCGGATGTCTTCGGATCTAGTGCGTGTGTTGAAGTAATTAGTTGTGACCTTAGGGGGGCTGGTATTAATGGGAGTAATGTCGGTTTCAGACGTTAGATATGATTGATTCAAGAGCTGCGAAAAGTCAATGAATACACCTTTCAAAGCCTCGAGAGCATCAGCTTACCCGATCGTATAACTCTTCAAACTGGCGAGATAGGCTAATGGTGGTTTTCTTTCCACGGAAATGAGTGAATATCTCTGTAAGTAACATTGCTTGCATTGTTTCTAGTGTCCTATCAAAGGCCAAAGGTATTGTTTTGGTACAATATGTGTGAAATTCCACGCCATGGTTTCGTGCTTCAAGGTTAGGATGGTATTGGGTGCCGATAGCAGCCATTGCGAAGGTGATCAATAGGTGTTTCTTCTGTGCATATGTTCCGCGGTGGATGAATGGGAATAGTTCATTGAAACTGTTCCAATACAGAGAAATATAGCTGTCGAGATTTGAGGCAGCGGAATGGGAAGGGGATGAAATCATCTTTCCAACGTTCGTTGATGTTTCTAATTGCTGGGATCCCACCAGCTCCTTCGATCCTCTATTAAGGACGGCCAATCGGGGGTTGGGTAATCGCGAAGGGGACGCTGGAAGAAAAGTTTGAGCCAAGTGTTTATTATATGTAGAGGTGTGTGGATTACCCACTGATTCCATATAATAGCCCCCGAAACCAGACACATCAAGCAGTTGCCGAGATGGCGGTGACATTCTAGGGGGCGTATAAGGTGCATCATAAACTTCCATCACTGTTTCATAAGGCGGACTTCTAATGTCTTGAGTTGTGCTGGTCATGCCTACAACATCATATTATCAGCTTCTGGGTTAAAAGGTTATAGTGCAATGACTCTTGTGTGTTGATACATACCATGAGTCCACTGTACGCTTGGGACTGGAATCGACCATTCAGGTGCTGTGACTAATGATCCAGTCCGGCCTCTGTGCGCTATTCTCCCAGTACGTGAGCTCTCCGATTGAGTTGAATAGGTGCTCTCGGAAGCCGATGAGGAGCACCAGGGTGAGTTGTCTTGTGTATACAACAGGCTTGGCATATAAGGTTCTTCCGGAATACGTAGAAGTGGTAGAGCAAGCGAAGCGCTGTAGCCCGGGAATGGGGATGCTTCTTCCGGATACAACACTTGGAAGCTCGCTGCCCGGTACGGATCCTGGTCTGAAAATTCTGGCATGGGCCGTACATTGAAAGTTGATGTCATCTCACCGTAACTTGAGGGAGCCCTGCTCAAAGTTAGCCATACAGCCTCTGTACTTTCTCTTGTGTAGGCAACTACGCAGTACAAATCATGATATTTTCCACTTGGGAGAGGGAACAAGTGAAAAATAACAAACAGCCTGGGAGTTATGATCAATGCTTACCTGGATGAGACTGGCCCAGGTGATGCCGCAGTATACACTTCCGTATCAGTCAATTGATTCTGACCGACTGCGCCGTTACGAGAGCCGCCTGATGCATATTCAGCATTTTGAAAATTGCCTCCAATCGGATTGAAGGTTGCAGCTGCGCCAGAATTTTCCGTGCCCGCTGAACTTCTCGGTGTCGTAGAATCATTTGGAGAAATCTGACCCAAGGTCATAGACATTCCGTGCGGTGTAGGTTCTAGCTTCTGGGGAGCACTTTCTGATGCACTTGAGGAGGCCCTGCTTCTTAGGTCACTAGATTTGTATGCCTTTTCACCTTGTGTTTCGCTTTGTCTTATTAGTCGCGTTCTGAGAAGCAAGGGAATGGAAACATACTGCCGATTGAGATGGCGTGTTAGTAGGTCAGGACGGTGAAATGTTCTTTCGCAGTCCTCGAATGTGCATGGATAGGCAGGTTTACCATGACTGAGTCTGTGTCTCCTGTAATCAACAATATCAAGAATCAGCCCATATCCTTGCGTCTAAGGTTGTTTTTTATCTCTATCTTCTGCTGATGATGCATAAACTTCTACCAATATCTCAAAGATAGCATATGCATGGTGTTTTTTATTGTACCGTCAAGTTGATTGGGATTGAATCCTTACCTGAGGTGCTCCGCTCTAGTGAAAGTCTACATTGCTATCAGCTTCTGACTTTGGATTGAATCGGATTCAAGGACAAACCTTCCTACAGTCATCGCACGTATGGACTGGTATGCCTTTCTTTGCTCTGCTGATACGTCCGGTCACAGGTGTGTATTTGACAGGCACAATATCTGCCATCGGCTCCATTCCCCTCGTAGAAGTTTGTAGAGGACTACCTAAGAGGCTTCCTTGATTTGAGCCACTTTCTTGATAGGCCGCAAAATCCATGGCTTCTCCAGGACCGCTGCTACGCCGCCGTATTGAGTTTGGCCGCAATGTTGTGGGTTGGGTAGATGATTTTGAAACACGGTTTGATCTTCGATGATTGATGGATGACTTCCCTTTAGTATCGTCAAGCTGAGGGGAAGATCTTTGAGATGAAGGGTCAATGGATAGTCGGGAAGCTTGTTGTTGAGCAGCTTCCTTCCTTCTATAGGCTTGAGACTCGAGAGGGTCCACATCTACGTCCATGATATCTTTGATGCTCGACATGACGATTACCCTCAAATTGGAAACGAATCAAGACGTATCCCTACAGTCCTGCACAGCCTTTCTAAAAAATGATGGACAATTTCAGGGGCGGGAGCTTCTGCACAAGTGCCAATACCGGCACTTGAAGTCTTTGGTGAGCGATTCTGCGATGGTGATGATGCTTCGGGGTGTAAAATATGGGTTGAAAAGTATATGTCATGCACTTCCAATGCTCGTGAACAAATGCGCAGTAGATGCACAAAGATAGAACTTTCCGCGGGGCATTGCTGAGCTTCTTGATGATGTTTACAAAGAAGAATGGTTGGAGGAAGAAGGAAGAAAGAGGAAAGCGAAGAGGAAAATGGTGGAAAGCCGCCCGTTGCCCATCAACCATCGCATAACTCATGCATGCTGCAGACCTTGTCTGAGGGCGCTTATAGAAATCATACCCCATAGCTCCGGATCCCGCATGGAACTCAGACTGTCAGCTCTCTCTCGTGGCACCCCTGAGGTTTGCGCTTATGGACCAAAGTCAGTATAACATTCTACTCATCACAAAAGAACGACTATCGCCGGAATGCGTTAGATTGTTCGGCTGTAGATGCAGGTCAGGTCAGTCAGTAGACAAGAATAAACCAAATGACCTAATCAACATGTTGGTTGCAAGTCTGCAGCAAACTTGCAGATTAGAAGCCGCCATAATTGGCTGAAAGATTCTGCGCCTGGGTATTCATCCAGGACTAAAGAGAAATGGTACTGTCAGCACAGCTGCACAACCAATGGCCTGGGGACTATTCGTCCGATCCCCCTGGCTCGAGGCTACTTTCCCCTGCTGTACCCTTGGAATGCCATGCTCTCACTCCCAGCAAATGCGGCCTGTCGTTCAACTCGGGTTGATGGAATAGGATAACGGTGATTTCAGCCCACTCTAAAATTGGAAAGCAGGCAAGATTGCGCCCCTCTTTGAATATCTCAACTGCTTCTACAATACATCCTTCGTGGTATGTTCAAAAATGGAAGACACACTCTCAGGACCGAAAATCTCGCCAGATTCCAAGGCCGGATTATGCTTTCCTGGCTGGGCTGGCTGGTGGACAAGACGTTACTCTGCAGTCCTCGGGCTAATAATACCGAGCCGGAATTCTCACGACAGCATCGAGGTTACACGTCGAAGAAAGAAAGAAAGAAAGAAATATTATTCACCGCACGCAAGTACAGTAGTAACACCTGGTAAGGATTTATATGCGTGTATCTGCACTTGATTCCCGAAATGGCGCCAGTGAGAAAAAGACGGTTACATGTACCGAAATGAGCCTTGCTGATTGAGGATCCTGTTCCGGTCTACTTTTCCAGCGCTCGAATACACAGAATGAGGGTTTGGATGGAGTATATTCACTCGTTACAGATAGACAAAGCGTCGGTATGTATGTAAAACCCTATCCCAGATATTGTAGCAAAGAAGAGATACATCATATTTCTCGTAGATGATGTTCATCACGGTCGGCGATCTAATTCAGTACTCCTCTCCTCTTCTCTCCGGAGCAAGCTTTGCGATAAAGTAGAACGCCTCATCGTGACTTGGTGGTATTTGCAACTGACAGCATCCATTTGCCTTCTTCCTTTCTTCCCTCCTAAGCTACAGCCGACGCGATAGACTTTTAGACGCTGTGTATGTTCCAGAAGAACGCACCTTTCCTGTATCCCTGCTGAATGGCGTTCTCCCACGCACTTGAGCTGCGCTTCAATGCAAGTTGTGATTATACTGTAGCCTCGTCTCAAAATAGGTTGCGAGTATGTCTGAAATGAAATGTTTCGATTCATCACGTAAGATGAAGGAGCTTGAGAAACAAAAATAGAAACAGAATGTTGTCATTTTCCAATTTGGTTACAATCGAACTGTGCTTGTATCTCGAGAATAGCATAGTTCTAGTTCTCATATGGAAGGATTGGTAGACGAGATGTATGATCGATTCCAAAGCGCTCAAACGTGAAGCCGTGTAACCTTGAGAGAATCAAGATTTGCAGAAGAATCTGTTGTCGCCGCTGCCAAATCTAGAATTCGAAAGCTGGCTGCTCAAAACAATGTGAAATATATATACTTCGTCCGGTTGATGACTAAGGATAGCGATGACTAATAAAGGTGATGGATGACTAAGTCTCCCTCGGCTTTAGCTCCGCCGTTAGCCATATATTTACCACTACCCCACCTTGGTACTTATCCATCATCTCGAGAACATATATCCTCATGTTCTCAATAGAATCACAATTGTCAACAAAGTCAATATCGACAATCCTACAAAGATCAAGTTTCCTTAGGTCTCTTAAATATTCAGCTTCTCTCAAGCCAGCGTCCTGTTTGCCAAATCGTTACCCTCCCTCCCTCATCCAAATCTCAACCTATCTCACCCCCGCAATCAAGCTACACCAAGCTCGAAAAGTAGACATGGCTCCTCAACTCGATGGCTATTTCAAACAAGTTGATAACTTGTCAGATCATTTCATCGAGAGACTTCGTAAAGCCGTTGCTATCCCATCTGTTTCCGCAGATGAGGCACGCAGACCAGATGTTGTTCGTATGGGAGAGTTCCTAGCTGACGAGCTCACTGCACTTGGCGCCCAGGTCGAAAAACGTCCACTGGGCAAGCAACCCGGTCTGGAACATCTAGAGCTTCCTCCTGTGGTCATTGCACGATATGGAAATGACAAGAAGAAGCGCACCATCCTGGTGTATGGTCATTACGATGTACAACCTGCTGGGAAAGAAGATGGATGGGCCACGGAACCCTTCGAACTTACTATCGATGATAAAGGAAGAATGTATGGCAGAGGAAGTACGGATGATAAGGGGCCGGTTCTTGGTTGGCTCAATGCAATCGAGGCCCACCAGAAGGCTGGTGTCGACTTCCCAGTCAATTTGTTGATGTGCTTCGAGGGAATGGAAGAATACGGTTCAGAAGGCTTGGATGACTTCATTAAAGAAGAGGCCAATAAATTCTTCGCGGATACCGATGCTGTCTGTATTTCTGATAACTACTGGCTTGGAACCGAAAAGCCATGCTTAACTTATGGTAAGCTCTTCGGCAATCTCATACTTTCTCTCGAGGTTCTTTTTCGCATACTTTGGTGATACCCCTTCCTAGGTCACATTTCATACTGATTGTCTCTTCTCAGGTCTCCGTGGTTGCAGTTATTATTCCATCGAGATTTCAGGGCCCGGCCAAGATCTCCACAGTGGAGTGTTTGGAGGCACAGCACAGGAGCCAATGACTGATTTAGTGAGGATACTTGGTAGTCTTGTTGATACAAATGGCAAGATTCAGATCCCAGGTTTGGCTGAACTTGTTGCCCCCCTCACAGATGATGAGAAAGCCCTTTACGGTGACATTGCGTTCACCATGGATAACCTTCATGAATCATTAGGTAGTCAGACAACTATCCATAACGATAAGGAGAACACTCTCATGGCCCGCTGGAGATACCCATCTTTGTCAGTTCACGGTATTGAAGGTGCATTTTCTCAACCAGGTGCTAAGACAGTTATCCCCGCTAAGGTAACCGGAAAGTTCTCTATTCGAACTGTACCAAATATGGAACCCGAGGATGTGGATCGTCTTGTTTTCAAGTATGTCGATGAGCAATTTAAGAAGCTCGGTAGCAAGAACACCTTGCGATGCTTCTTGCAACATGCTGGTAAGTGGTGGGTTGCCAGTCCAAAGCACTGGAACTTTTCGAGCGCTGCAAAGGCTGTTGAAAGAGTCTGGGGCGTCAAGCCTGATTTGACCCGAGAGGGAGGAAGGTAAGTGGCCATCTTCAGTGAAAGTGCTGGCAATGTATGCTAATATTCTACCTAGTATTCCTGTCACCCTGACCTTCGAGCAGGCGACTGGCAAGAATGTCCTTCTCCTACCCATGGGTAGTTCTACTGATGCTGCCCACTCAATCAATGAGAAATTAGACAAGAGAAACTACATTGAGGGTATAAAGTTGCTGGGTGCATATTTGCACTATGTGGCAGAGGAACCAATGGTGGAGCAGTAAACAGCAATACCCGAGCGATTTCCTTACAAAAGCTATTCATCTCAATCAGTAATTTGGCAGCAAATGATATGTTCTTTAATTATGCATTTTATCATGGCATTGCGGTAAACAGCATGAACCTTGATTTTTGGGGTGCACACTCATCATTATATCGATACAGTTGCATTCTCTATTGCCGTTAACATATCTTCATCAGCAATTGCAAATCGTGACCGCCAAATGCCATCGCATGACCCTCATTTTTCGCTTAATCAACTCTTTTGAAAAAATAAACATATGCAAATGTCTTCATCTCCTCGACGTCATTTGCCTTGACAACCTTCTCGTCGTTATAGAGCACCCAAGACGTCACTTTCTCTTCAGGGATCTCTTTACGGATAAATGCAACGTAGTGACTATATATCATTAGTTACGCCATTTCTTATCAACAATCAAAGACTTACCCCGCATGTATGCTAGACCCCTTGTGACATATGATAGATTGAAGTTGAAATGGAGCTGGCAATTTAGCACTTCCAGCAGTGATGTCCTTGGCGGCATTCCTATCAACAGCTATTACGTCGTCTTCGAACTCGCCCTGATCATCTGGATGACTGAAAAGCCACTCTACGGCTCGTTCCATGTCACCGTTGGTTTCTTTCAACGCCTTTCGCGCTTGCGGAGGTCCAAAGCCCATGGCACCTAACATTTCGATTTTTTCGGGGTCGGCCGTAATGGCTGTGGCTTGACCAGAGCTCAAATCTAATGGATCATCGACGTCTGCATCATCCATATGTGCAAAGAGCCACTCCATGGCAGCGTTTGCATCACTGTTCCCAGTAGCGTACAAGGCTTTCTCGCCACGGTTCAGTGGAAACCCCATGGCCTGGAGCTGCTGTAAAGCATCTGCGTTTGCCAAGAACAAAGGTTGACTTGGCTCATCATCGGGTAGAAGAGATTCTGAAAGTTGCAGACCAGGTGACTGATAATCATCCAGGAAAAATTTATCGTCTCCAACAACGACAGGAACGTCGACCTTTGTAGGCACCCAGTTGATAAGAACAAACCGCCTAGCATTCACGACAAGGACCTCTGGGAATGTTTGAAAGAGCGATCGCTTGGAGAATCCATCTTTACTTCCACATGCCGAACAGGTAAGCTCAACAATCTCCTCAGCCGTGAAACTGTCTAGACATTCTTTCAAAGTCACAGCTTCGTACTCATCCACCCTTTCTCCATCCGCACTGGGGGTTGCCTTCACTTTTCTGACTGGCACAGGAATAGATATGTTATCCTGCTCGTCCGTACGATACCGCACCTTTTTGCAGCTTAAACATTGTAAGCGCTGCTCCATAACAAAGCGAAAGGCTCGTGTAGGATCTTCAAGTGGAGCTGTGTGGTGAGAACGTGTAATCAATTTGAAGACATGGAGGAGAAACTCGAAAGAATCCTGCTGACGCATTGTGGAGAATTCGGAATGACCTCTGCCAACTAAGTATTTCAACATCGAAGGTGCCAACCCTTTCTGATCTGCAACGCCACTCGATTCTGATTGATTGGTAGTGGGGTTGGCAGATGAGTATCTGCCCGAAAGTAGGCCATCTGCCAACTTGCGCAACTGTGTCTCCAGGTCCTGAGCTGGGTGCTCGACACTAGGTAGATCTGTTTTTGGTAGTAAATAACGCTTTTGAAATTGGGGTAAATCGAATAGGCATTGAAAAGCGCTTGCCAAGTAACAGCTATTTCCTAAATTTTTCAAACCTGTAAACCCTTTGCCAAACAGCTTCGTCAACTCGTGTCCATGTTCATCAGTCATGGAAAACTCCCAACGCAAATTTTCATCGACCTGCATCTCCATCAAACTTTTTTCGGTCTTCTCGCGTTCGGCGAGCATAATTCCCCAATGAGCAAGATGTTTGCCAAGATCTTCATCGATTCGTTCCTCATCACACGCATAGCAGTAGACATCAGCCGTGCCATCCGAAGTAATGGAACCCAATTTTACAGCAACTGCATGCCCGGTTTGATTTTTATGCTCCAATCCATGAGAGTGCCCCTTAAGCCCACCGAATTGTGCTCGCCCGCATCCCAAGTTGCCGCATTGCAAGCAAAGCCACAAGTTCTCCTTGAGATCGCAAAGAGAACAGTGACCGAGGTCTTGAGACTGTATTTGACGTGCGCTTTCTTGTTGTAAGGTAAGAATATGTTCACAAGAAGTGAATTCTTGCTCCCAAGCCTTCACTTCTTCCTGTCTTGAAAATGTATTTGCTTTCATTACACCATCCACTACCGCCGATAGTTTACCAGAGGATTTATCGATATCAACAGCGCATTCATAGCAGCGAACTTTTGTATGGTATTCGTATCGATCGGCTTCAGTTTCCGCAGCAATAGCTAATTTGGACATTTTTTGAGGAGGCTCATCTCGAACCACATGGCGTCTTTTTCTTCGAATATTGAGAACCAGCGGATGGTTTCTGATAGTTTTATGCAGTTGGGAATGATTCCTGTCACCCGTACAGCCGCCATTGAAGCAGAAAAGACAAACGTCCAAACCCGTGGCGTCGTCCTGGATAGAAAAGAGATTAGATTGTATAGGATTCTCAAGCTCTCAAAGATCATAAGAAAGATACTCCGACTACACTTACTAAGGAATCAAAGCACTGCGTACAGTCTTCACGGTATACGGCTTGACTAGGCACGGGAGGACGCAGCTCTAGGAAGATGAAGATGAAGGTTAGTTATGAAACCAATGCAAATGGAACTGAACTTACCAGCTGCATCAACATGCTTACAGGACATTTTCTTTCTCCTTGGATGGCTAGGTAGGTATAAGGACGAGTACTGATCGATCCAGGAGATTCTCGGAATGAATGATGAATAAGGTAAGGGCAGGTTCGGGTTGATGGTGGGGTAAATAAGTGAACGAACTCGTGAGCGAACTAGTGAACGCGTGTGTTTACGGAGTAATAGAGGGGCCAAAAGAATAATCGCGGTATCACGGGTTATTGGTTATTGATGACTCTAAACTCCGAGCGCCGTCGAATAGTCCGTCCTTTCAAAGCACGGGCCTCAAGTACGCACTTCTTATCCTTGTCTTTGCCCTCTTTGCCGCTTCTCTCTTTCTTTTTGTTATCAGATCCATCTTACTTACAATACAACAACCATCTTCCATCTCAAATCTCAAACCTCAAATCTTCCATCACATTCGATAACCTCACCTTGCTCATCTCATCATCTCATCGCCATATCCATCAAAAAACCCCATCGCCTTCAAAAAATCAATCTTACCATTAATCGCCACTTCCCATCACACATAACCACCCAAAATGTTTCGAAGAGCCTTGCTAAATGCACCCCGCCTTGCTGGTAGAGCGCTATCGGTAACCACTCACTCCGCCACCGGACCTCTTTCTGCTCAAATGGCTTCGCCTTCTTTAGTTGTTGCGGGTCGTAGATCATATCATGAAAAGGTTCTCGACCATTATTCACGGCCGCGAAATGTTGGCAGTATGTCAAAGACAGATGCCGATGTTGGAACGGGTTTGGTCGGCGCACCAGCATGTGGCGATGTTATGAAGTTGCAAATTAGGGTAGATCCAGATACCAATATCATTTCCGATGTAAAGTTTAAGACGTTTGGTTGTGGTTCTGCCATTGCTTCTTCTTCATACCTGACAGAATTGGTTCGAGGAATGACTCTTGAGGAGGCTGGCCGAGTGAGAAATACAGAAATTGCCAAGGAACTCTGTCTTCCGCCTGTAAAGCGTAGGTTCACTCACATCATCACCATCTCATCATATACGCTAACACTGATCCAGTTCATTGCTCTATGCTTGCTGAAGATGCCATCAAATCTGCCATTTCGAATTATTACACCAAGAATCCTAAATCACAATCTACGAACCTGGGAGGTACTGGTGCATCTATTCCAAAGATTGACATGGAGACGGTGATTGAGCCTGGACAATCTCGGGCAGCAGCTGTCTAAATTTTTGATTTGAGAGTAGGCGCATTTGGGATATGGAAGTCAGTCTTGCTTGCTTTTTCACGTGTATTATGTGAGGGGAAGGTGTACTTGTTTGATGGTAAAAGCATGGATCGGATTGGATCGGTGATAGGATGGACGTCTGGGGCCATCAACGATGTGGAGGATAAGAATGGACAGAGGAGATTGATCTGCATGACATTCTCTTGAATTGAATGCCCAAAAGGCATCTCCCAAATCGTTTTGGGGAGGGTTAGTTAGTTTGTGAGGATAGCTAGTTGAATTGAATTATAAGATACCAATCATGATATTCAGCAATCATATCTTATATTCCAACAATGTGATTGAGAGAAGTGAGACGTGATGAATCATCAGATGCATTTAGTAGAGTGATAAATTGACATATATTGACGTACCTTACAATCAGTCAGTCTTGCTAACGAGTACGAGTACAATTAACATTGATTAGTAAGTCAAGGTTTTAGCGGGACGGATCCAAAGGCGGCGTGGAATCTTTATCTTATCATTTATTTTTTTTCTTTCGTGCAACAATCTAAAGCAACCACAATCGCAATTTTGAATCATGCCGAAACGGACTCTGGAAGATACAGAATTGAATTCTGGAGATAGCGATGCCAAAACCTCCTCCAAGAAGAGTCGCAAAGAAAAGAAAGAAAAGAAATCCAACGATGTAGAAGAGCCAGTCACAGATTCCACTCCGATCGAGGTTGAAATAGAGTCAAAGGAGGCTCGCAAGGAAAGAAGACGACTGAAGAAGGCGAAAAAAGCTCAAGAAGCGAAAAATGAAGCAGAGGAGGAGCAATTGGATGAAGACGATGCCAATGCTGCTGCAGATGCGAAGGCTGCTAAAAAGGCCGAAAAGGCGCGTTTGAAGGCATTGAAGAAGGAAGGGAAGCAAGAGAAAGCAGGAAGTACCAAATCTACTGAGCCTGCAGCTCCAGCAATTGTTGCTCCGCAGAAAAATGGAACAACCTACACAGAAGATCCCAATCTAAGTGCCTTGCCACAAATCGAAATAGACTCCTTCTTGACGACAAACTTCATCACCATCACCGATCCATTATCCACCTCGGCGACTCTAAGACCCCTGACAAAGTTCGACTACCTACCGATCACTGACCCTGCACAACAAGCCCCATTCAAGGACTTCAAAGCTCCAACTCCTATCCAAGCCGCAGCATGGCCATTTTTGCTCGCTGGTCGTGATGTGATCGGTGTTGCTGAGACCGGTTCGGGCAAGACAATGGCTTTCGCCGTGCCTTGTGTACGTTATATGTCATCCTTACCCAAAGGTCAAAAGAACAAAGGTCCTAGGGCTGTCGTCGTATCGCCGACTCGAGAATTGGCGATGCAGAGTTATGAGCAAGTCGTGCAACTTGCCAAGGCTTCCAGTCTCGAGTGTGTCTGCGTATATGGAGGCGTCCCCAAAGATGAACAGATAAGGGCATTGAGAACTGCCGACATTGTTGTTGCCACCCCCGGTCGTCTCAATGATCTCATTAATCAAGGATGTGCAGATTTGAGCAAGGCCAGATATGTCGTCCTTGATGAGGCTGATCGCATGCTGGACAAAGGTTTCGAAGAAGAAATCAGAAAGATCATCAATACTACACCCTCTCTTGGAAAGAGACAGACGCTCATGTTCACAGCTACTTGGCCCGAGTCGGTGCGCGAACTAGCTTCCACTTTCATGACTAGCCCTGTCAAAATCGCCATTGGTGATAATCCAACAGGGGATCTTCGAGCCAACTCTCGCATTGTTCAAAAGGTGGAGGTTGTTGAACCAAGAGATAAGGAATACAGGCTTATGCAATTACTCAAGCAATACCAAAGTGGCAGCCAAAAGGATGACCGGATCCTGGTCTTTTGTTTATACAAAAAGGAGGCCACACGAGTAGAGGGCTTCATCAGACAGAAGGGGTTCCGAGTTGCTGGTATCCATGGTGATTTGAGTCAGGAACAAAGGACAAGAAGTCTTGAAGCTTTCAAGAGTGGTAACACTCCAATTCTCGTGGCCACAGATGTTGCAGCTCGAGGCTTGGATATCCCTGCAGTCAAGCTAGTCATCAATTGCACGTTCCCTCTTACTGTGGAAGATTATGTACACCGCATTGGTCGAACTGGCAGAGCTGGCAAAGATGGACTAGCGATTACACTGTTCACTGAGCATGACAAGGCTCAGTCTGGCGCGTAAGTAAAATCTGGATTTCGAATCAATCAATCACTAACAATTGACACAGTTTGATCAACGTCCTCAAGGCAGCTAATCAACCAGTTCCTGACGAGTTGTTGAAGTTTGGCACTACGGTTAAGAAGAAGGCTCACGACGCATATGGTGCATTTTTCAAGAATGTTGACACTACCAAAAAAGCAACGAAGATAACATTTGATTAAGAATGCAGCAGGTTAGGATAATTATCTGCTCAGTAAATTTAAGGTCAGCCTTTGATTGTACGGTAACACTCGAGAAGAAATCCCTTCTCACTCGTGGCTCTACAAGGCGTAATGGTTAGTGGTTTATAGATCAGTCCTGGGGCTGAGAACTTACAGGAGAATTAAAAATATTACTGCGACCAATCCGCTTTTGATTATATCCACCAGACCACCCGTGAATGCCATTCTCATCTGAGCCAGTGCGGCATACGTGACAACCCCAAGTGACATCGTGCTAGGTCGTGGTAGCAAATCAGAACCCTTGAAGTTGGCTCCATGGCGTCCGCAGTACGCCAGAATAAAATTGCCACACCACATAATTCGCAAGAGCATGTTGGCCATGTTTGCCAGCACAAGGCCCTCGGCCCCGAGATCCAAGACTCCCAAGAAAAGGTAAGCAGCGCCACCAAACCCGGCTGAAAAGGCAGTCATCCACAAGGATTGCCTGTAAACTTCGGCTTCGGTAGCAACAACAGCTACAAAAGCCTCGCAGACTCCGTTCAGCGCAAGTAATGGGATATAGTAACAATATGCTGCAAGGACATTGCCAGCTCCAGACGACTGCCATCGTGGGCCGGCGATGAAGTTTAAAAGAAGCGGAGCGACGGTGGGTCCGACGGCAACCACGGCAACTGACAAGACGAAATACATCCGTAACAGCCTGTGCAGGTCTGTACTGGCTTTCTCGGTGGCTTCCTTGGTTGGCTTTCCATCAACGACCGAGAGAAGCTTCCCAAAGTAGTTTCTGGACATTTCTTCGATCGGCTGTAAAACCAAACGCGCAACAAGACCCCCATAGTTGCTTGCCAGTGCATAGATGCCTTGAGCTGTTTGCGTGGCCATTGATGCTATCAGAAATGTATCGCCTTGGGTCAGCATATGTTTCACCATTGATTGTACCATAATACTCCCTCCTAAAGACAAAAGTGGTTTAGAAAAGTACGAATAGATGAATTTCTCCTTTTTACTACCATCCGTTAGCTTCATTGATTATACCACACAAGATGTGGAAATACCTGGAAATAGGCTTGATCATCAACGAGAATCCACCCTGCAACGCTACATTCCAAACGCCCAAAAGGTATGCAGACAGTATCGAAATAGCATACACCCCTTGGCCGATGGCAA
The DNA here is from genome assembly GCA_017357885.1 of Monilinia vaccinii-corymbosi. Classification (NCBI taxonomy): domain Eukaryota; kingdom Fungi; phylum Ascomycota; class Leotiomycetes; order Helotiales; family Sclerotiniaceae; genus Monilinia; species Monilinia vaccinii-corymbosi. The sequence goes on along the minus strand of CP063406.1, from coordinate 4,239,133 downwards.
ATGGTAATACACCTAACTCTACTTGATGACGCGCAGCCCAAACTGCCACGGCACAGGTAACAATGCATCTTGATACAGTTGCAATCGACTCGGAAGCGGCACGAATTTTGAAGACTGATTTCTGTTGAACCACCACAAAGCATGGCTCAGCGAGCAATTCTACAATTGCCGCCACGCCATACAATTTCAAGGATTGTCGAAAATATGGTGTTTCAACCACACCACTTTGCCCGGCATTGGCATAGATCCAAGCAAACAGAAAAGTAGACCCCAGGCCGAGAGCAATAGAGATATATGACAAATTCACAATTGCCTGACTCTTGCCAGCAGTCGTTCGGCCATCCAAATATCTGTCCTCCGCGGCCAGTTTCTCACCCTGTTTGGCCTTGGGAGAATCATCACATATGTCTGTCTGTCTCTGTATGGCAACACGTAAGCTCTCTCTTGAGAAGAACAGTACGGTGATGGAGTAGACTTCCAGTTGCGTTGATACCGCGAGGAGCTCAGGTGAGAGATAGCGGAGAAGTACTTGATTGACGATGAATGTTAGTGCTCGCGACCCTGCCTGTAACGCAATCAAGAGGGATGCTCCGCCGGCGGATGTCGAGAGAAGGGATTTGCCTACTGGCTTTTCTTCTTTACTGTCCACGGATGGCATCTGTGGTCATGGGAAAATGCGTGAGTGCACGTGGTGGGTTTTGCAATTGGGAGCTCGAGACAATTTACCCACTTTGATTGATGATCACATGATCAAACGTGGTGTTGAAATTTCGACCAATTAGAGTGCGAGGTTGTAAGAGCTTTTGGTTGCTTTTTTGGTAAGGGTTAAGATGTTTTAATACTGGAAGAGTAATGAAAAGTTTTATTCCTTCTTTAGACGTCGATTATTATATGATTTTGGGAATGCTCTCATTATCCTTATGATCTTTCAATTCCCTTCAAGATCACACCTTATATTGTGCCCTATTAGCGGCTAGTTTCTTTCATATTTATACCTTGTTTTGAGCCTCAAATATAGGCCATATTCCTTCACATTCACCCTTTGATTGTGCCCTGTTAGCGGCCGCATTCCTTTAGGATTATACAAGTTGGAATGGAATATGCTACTAGAGCATGGGAAACGAGCCCTACTCTACCTACGAAACGAGAGTGCCACAGAGGCCTACATTGGTTGAAATACCACCCCTTTACCTACAAAGCGAGAGCGCCACAGAGGCATGCTATTGATCGAAAAACCACCCCTTTTACTAAGAAACGAGAGTGCTACAGAGGCCTATGTTATGGGTCGATATTCTACCCCTTTACCTTCGAAGCGAGCGAATCAGGGCATGCCCCTTGAATCGAATTCTACCCATTGAGCTACGAGGCTAAGCATGTGAACCTACCGATAGCACACGGGCGAATCGAAAGCCACCTACATATATTACAAGCACAATGTGCTTGCTAGCATTCAAGTTGACCTATTGTCGACGCTCTGAGTGGAATTGGTAGGGCTGTAGATCATAATTGCCGCTTTGAAAGGACCGCTGTAGGTAGGCTTCAAATATGTAGCATTTCCATATGCCTCAATCCACTAGGAAATGAGAAGGTGTACAATTCCGACTTCTAGCTAGCTATATGCCAGGATTAACTGTATTCAGCTAGATTATATAGATCTAGAAGAATGATTCTGAGTGCAATAGTATTGTACTCACGCTAACTCTACAATAGGGTGTATAACCATTTTCTTATAGATCACTAAAGCTAGCATTCAGGCTAGGCCTCTGATCGGCTCAGATATATATATAAAAGCTTATGCCTTTTAAGGATTTCGAGTTTTATGTTTCATGTTTTTCATAGTAAATTCCCAGAAGAAGCAAGTTATCCCTCTTTTTACTCTTCGTTTATATGATTTAGATCAACGACGAATAAACTCTCGAGAATAAGAGCTATTAGGAAGAGAAGCAGTGTGTTAAAAGCACTATTATATTACTTATTCGACGAATAGGAATCGATATAACCTCTTAAGGAATAGTGGGATTTTCGAGATTTTCGGAGTTTGGAGCGATTCAACGGGTTAAAGCATTTAGGCTAGGCCCTTGTTGTTGTTGCTATGCTCAGCTAGGTCTGTGATAGAACGAAAGGATCCTTATTGAGCTCGGTTAGTCTCTTATTGATTCGACTAGATCCTTGTGGAAGGATCTTACTGGATGGAATGATGACGTTCTAGTGAAAGGACTTCGTATTGAGCCTCTATAGAACCTACATAGGTGCTTGAGGGTCGGAGGACTTATATTGGATGGAGCGGAGGGTCCTTATTGGTCGGAGTAGCGACGTCATTTTGAAGTGATGGATTCGTAGCTTTCTATTTGTCTGGAATAGACCTATATTAAGGGTATTGATGACGACAAAGACATTAGAAGCGTTAGGCATAGCTCTTGGGGCGAGAGCTACTAGCAATGGAGGCTGTGTTACGACTATAAATGAGACAGGGACATCGGACCGATATAATACTGTATACTATGAGAGTTAGAAAGCTATAGAGCCGTATATATACCATATATAAGGCCGTATTGAAACCGAAACTAACAAGATCCACTACATAAAAACCAAATAACTAGTATCTGATTTATATATAGGCCTAATATAGTATAGGAGAAGAGTAATGAAAAGTCTTATTCCTTCTTTGAACCTGTTAATCGATTACTTGCATTCTGACTCTAACAAAGAAATCAAAAGGTTAATATGTTTCCATCTGCTATGTTGCTTCTCTTTATGTAGCGATATAGAAAGCAAGAAAGGAGGAAGCGACAATAGGCGTTACATGTGTCACGCCTGTTAGTTTCACACCCTTCAGTGATTTATCGACCCCTCGTGAATAACCTATATGTCTCTTATTGGTCAGATCCATATTCTATATACGTTATTAGTTAAGTATCCATCGCTTATCAGGAAAGAGTCATCATCATCATCCAACAGTCTAGGGCATAATCTGTATCGTGAATAAGCTGGGTATTGGGTGATGATCATCGCTAAGTAGGGCGTGTGGCGTGTGGCGTGTGGCGTGTGGCGGAGTGGTTAGAGTTGTTTGGGGGGTTTGATTTGTTGAATCGGAGGTCATGATTCGCACATGTGCCCATAGGCAAATTCACGTGCTAGCCTCGTAGCTTCGATGAATGGGTAGAAATTCGACTCGAGGGGCATGCCCTGATTCGCTCGTTTCAAGGGTATTTCATCTGACGCTGCTTTTAACACCTTCAGAGGTGGAATATCGACCAATAACATGCCTCTGTAGTCATATCCATGCGAATGGCACGTGATTTTCGTGATTGCCTCGCGCAACCACCAGAACCTGACCTCTCGACCCCCCAAAAAAGAAAACGTTTAGTATTCCATCAACCCAACCATCAGGAATAATCACCAAGCTGGCTGTGACTTCAACATCATCTCTCCAAGTGTCTCTCTTGGCTTCAATTTGCATGAGAGTCATCATGGCAAGTCCTAGTCCTGGTACTGGTAAAGCAGAGAAGAGAAAGTCAAGTATAGACCGCCCAATATCACCTCCACCACTGCGTCGCAAAGTAAAGTCTACGACAACGCGTAAGCTCGACAAAGATGTTTTTTGGGGGACAATCAACTAATTAAGTTAAAGAGACTGCGGTAGCATCATTCTTCCAACCCACATCACAAAAGCCACCCGAAAAGATTTCCTGGCAAGAACGCGCACCAAATGAAGATACACCAAGCACGCTTTTAGTTGGCAGATTTGAACCATCAAACAACCCAGCTACGGAGGGATCATCACACAATTTGAAAAGAAACAAAATTGCTGCCTTCGATTTTGTAAGTGTAGACTTCACAATACTCAGAGTAACCTCCTAACCTCTGGCAACAGGACTCAACTCTTATAAAAACATCATCTGGTAAGACGCATTCTAGTAGCGGCCAAGATTGGAAGTGGTGGCATGCATCAGTACCTGGTGTTCTCAAAAGACTGTTCTTGGAGGATGGGTTGGTACCACATTACCTCGTATACAGTCCCGAAATGCTGATTGTTATATAGTTTTCGTGTCGTTGTGATCAGCAACCAGGTTGGTATTTCACTTAAAACGGACCCCAAATCCCCCAAAGCTCGACTGGCGGAGTTCAAAACTAAAGTTTCTGCGGTCTTCAATAATCTCGATATTCCAGTGAGTATTTATGCAGCAACGGAGAAAGACATCTATCGTAAGCCACGCACAGGCATGTGGAAGGAATTGCTTGAAGACTACAATATTCATGCCCCAGGTGACCTCAATCTTCAAGAATCCATCTTTGTTGGAGATGCAGCAGGGCGTCAAGCAAGTACTGGACACTCAAAGGACTTTTCTTGCTCGGATCGGTAATGTCATCTGGGACTCGATGTTGTATTAATTTCTAATTGATACTTTGCAGGAATTTTGCTGAAAACGTCGGTATCACATTCTATACCCCTGAAGAATATTTCCTCAAAGAACCACCAAGACCATTCACTCGTACATTCGAGCCCGGAGATTACAGCTCTGGAAACATTACGGGTTGGGATTATCAAGATTTGCCTATATTTGATTCGTTCCTAACATGACTTTAGTGCCTCCGAAGTATACAAAAGACAACGAGATAGAGGTAGTTATACTCTGCGGTAGTCCTGGTGCCGGAAAATCCACATTCTATTGGAAGCAATTGGAGCCTCTTGGTTATGCTAGGGTAAACCAAGACGTTCTCAAGACAGTATGTACAGCGTTTGCCAGCGATTACAGAAGGAAGGCTAACGTCCTATGAGCGAGATAAATGCTTCAAAGTTGCTGGACAATACTTAGATGAGGGGAAGTCTGTGGTTGTGGGTGAGTAGTTGAGCTTGCACTGCATTTCTGTTAACGACAGCAAAATTGATATCTTCTAGATAATACCAATGCGGATCGAGATGTTCGAAGCAAATGGATAGCATTGGCCGCCAAGCATTCCGTGCCGATTCGTTGTGTTCATTTCTTAGCAGGTGCACAGGTATGCGAACACAACGATGCTGTGCGAGCCTTGAATAAAATTGTATGTTTTCCCTTCACCCCAATAGATTGATTATTCTCGTCGTCGACAAGAGGGATTTGTGTCGTCTTTCCCGACTCATGACATTCTAATCCGATACAGATGAACCCGGAAAAGAGAAAAATACTCCCTAAAGTGGCCTTCACAAGCTTCACTTCAAGATACCAACGACCAGAATTGATCGAAGGGTTCCAGGATATTACAGAAGTACCATTCAAGGTACGTATCACTGCATACCCTCTCTTTCCCTGTATTTTTAATGCTGAGGTCATAAGTTCGAGGGAAGCGAAGCCCAACGAGAAATTTGGACTCAACATTGGACTTGAGATATCACTCAATGACCTGAGTGCACGAACGTGGCATATCTCACATGGCAGTCCATAGCATCCGAGGAATGTGTAAATTTATCCTAATATTGTGCTTTTTGCAATTGCGAATATGCTTCGTCCGATTGGCGAGAATGAGCTGCAGCAACGTTGCAATAGTATGCCGGTATTTGTCTTTCGTCTCGACAGGACAGATTTCCAATCTACGACGTTGAAAATTTGCTCGTTGATGTGATGCAATGCGAAAAATTTGATTATGGTTCAACATGGTATTTTCAAAGGCAAATTATTTACGCGCCAAGCTTACAAGTTTCGACTTCCACCTCATTTTCTTACGTGGTCTTGATTCTGGACATGGTGCACCACGCGAGTATTGGAGGGGGCTGGGTGTCTGGACCACAGCGATCGGAACAATCACTGAAAGTGATACACGTTTTCAGCGGCGTGAGAGCTAATCAGAGGAACCAGGTTAGGACACTTAGTTGCAGAGTTCTTCATGTCTGTAGACGGCAGTTATCAATACCTTGTAGATATGTAGGAGGCCAGAGGCTCGGAATCATCCACTCTGATAGCCGAACACTCTAGGTACTGTATTGAGAGAGTCCATCAAATGCAATTTGAAACCCGAGGTTGTTGAATATGTTGTACTAGGTATGTGCTCGTACTTACTCATTACATGCGAGACGAAACCACATCCAACGGATATGACGCTGCTGAGGGATTGCCTCGCAAGGAGTTGCCGTATGAACGAACAAGTGCACTCACTCACTTTGTTCATCTCGATGAATATTGTTGAGGAGTTTTGTATTATTTTAATTTTCGGATTTCCCGCTATTTGTTCTTTTATAACTTCCATGTTCCCAGCGGTCGGGGGGTAGACGGAGCAATATTAGGTTATTCGCCAATGAAAAGCCCACGGAATCTGCATACCCATCCTTTCCCGCACGGGTTGATTGATTGATTGATTGATTTAGCAAACTTACTGTAGCAATTGATTGCTGTGAGTCAAGCGGGAAACCAAAAACGAGAAAGTCTACAAACAATTCATGAGTATGTGTTACCCCGGAAATCCGGCTGACACCGATAATGGACTAGGAAGTCATGCTCCTGGCGTTTCTTTCCTTCCTGATGATACGGCAAGGCGGGGGCGGTCATGTATTGCCTTTAAGATATCAGATGTGATGAATCGCAAGGCGGCAGAAAGGGGGGTGAAACAACGAGGAATAACAGTATGGCCCTCGATCATTGGATCGACGGTCGGGTTCCTGCACCAAGTAGGTGTCTCAAATGTTGTGGACTTTGACACACATTACATACATAAATATCACAAATTCGTCATCATCTTTTACTGTAAAGGGGAAAGAAAGAAAGAAAAGAAGCTTAAACTTTCTGTCAAAATAGGGATGTCGGGATGTAAGCGACGCAACGCTCTTGATCTGGAAAGATAGAAAAAAGGTTACAGTACCGCCTGGAATGCTCCAGAGTCCGTAGGATAGCGATTCAAACACTCACTCTACGCTCTTGGACTCCATGGACTCCAATATCCTACAGTATCCGCCCGCCGTGTGATTAGTTCCCGAGAAGTCTCTAGTTTGGTCACCATGGCTTTCAGCCCAAATGCACCATGACCATCTACTCACTCAACTTCTTTCCGCCGTATGGGCTACAGGAATGCTGGATCCGTCAGCTCTGCTAACCTGTGAAGATGCTTTTGTTTTCCGAGTCAACCAGAACCAGAACCCACTGGCCGGATCGGCGGAAGTTGCCCACCGCGGTCGATGGGATGTAATAGGCAATACGGCCGACGTCACTCTTCCTGTCCCTGATCCCCGCGCCGTTGGGTGCCATTTCCGACGTATCTCCCAAGCCCGGCATTTATTATGCGACATACCTCGGCCGTTGTGGAAGTGGTTCGAATAGGGAGACATGAAGAGATGATTCTCATGAACTACCCGCTTATTATATTAAAAAGAATCTAGCAAAGAAGAAAAGAAAGAAAGAAAGAGATGCTAATTAACTATTGGATCGGTTACATCAAAACATATTATTATCTTACCCTTACCCCTTACCCTTAACCTTACCCCTTGCCCTTGCCCTTACCCTTGCCCTTGCCCTTGCCCTCTTTACCCTTGCCCTTACCCTTGCCCTTACTTGCCTCTTCCATACATATCCATCCATACCTTATACTCACTCCTCTATCTATCTAGAACTCACTTCACGACTACTAACCTAGTAACCTTACCTTAACCTTACCTTTTTACTAATCCACCCACCCACCTAAGTATCCGTAGCATCCACTCCCACGGGTTCTCGTTCAATATGGAATCATTACTCTACAACTCTGTTTTGACTTTCTGCCTGCTCGAACTATGTCCTAAGTCTTACAAGTAGTACTCACTCCTCATATCTCATATCTTCTGACTCCTGACTCCTGACTCCTGACTCCTGACTTCTTTCTTCTCTTCAAATTTCATCATTCTCTAGCCAGTTACATCGTGCTTGACCCCCCTCCTCCCTCCCCCCCCTTTCACCGTCGTATCCCGTCACATACATCATCACTCCGCCCTTTGGTCAAACATCACTAGTAATGTCTAGCTAATATCCAAAATCACTGTAAGTTGATCCTGCAAAGCTCTTGTCAAGCCATCCTTCACGTGAGGATCTTGGGTGAACACAGCTATTGGGAGCAAAATGTCTGATTGGTTCTGGAAAGGAGAGAAGTCACACTCACACGCACGCTCAACCTTCATATCCACACAATTTCTCCCATCGCGCGCACCTTGCGACTCTCTCACTTGCCTACCTATACGTGGTCCCTTGGAAAACGCATAACTTCGAGACGTCCACGTATGAGTCCAAGTTGTTGTTGTTGTGAATAAGTTACTTTGCGCAGTTTAATTTCCACCGTGCCGCTACATCAATTTCATCGGAAGAGAGAAAGAAGACCTTCTTTGCATATTATGTTGTCAATTGCACCATCAGCCCGCACCATTTAATTTGAAGTCGACTTATCGATACGATACGACACCAGAACATAACATAACATTGCATACCCACATCATACCCGTCTCCAAACCAACATCCAAAATGCCAACAGGATTAGCTGAGTTCCGTCTTCCTGGCCATATCGCAGAGAGAAAGGCGAGAGAAAGCCTGCCAGAATTAGAGATGGATCTATCGTGCTCCGTTTACACGCAAAATTCATCGGCATCCGAGTTACCCTCACCAGTCACACCAACCTTCTCGACACGAGGCCATATGAGGCATCCAAGCTCAGCTTCTTCCATTGAATCACCATATCTCTACGAAGGCCCTTCTTCGCCGACATTTACATGCAATAAGTCTGGAAAACGATCATTGCCGGATGTTCAAGAAGAACCTCGTTGCGAAAGGGAGAACGACTTCATGTTTGAAGAAGAAGAGGAGGTGGAGGAGGAGGTGCAGGATGATGATGATGTTCCAGATTGTGATGAGCTTTACAATTGCTTGTGTAAGTCAGCCTCCAATTGACCATTATTCCTTGTATGCTCTCGCGACAACAAACAAAACAATCCCCCATCCATTGGTCAAAGGCGATAGATAGGCTAACCCTTGCTCTCATGGCACATAGGCGACGATCTCTATTGCTTGCATAGAGATCCATCCATGGCCCACAGCTCAATTCAATTATCGACAAATCAAGACTTTGAATACGATCTTTCTGACGGTTTCTTTAGCGATGGGGAAGTTTCATTGTATGCAAGATATAAGAAGAAGGGGGGAGGGAGTGAATCACCACTCAACGGTCTCACCTCTCGATTCGGTACCAAGTTTCCTTCCTTCGCACGCAAATGGAGTGCCCGACAAACTACTGCTTCATCAGCAGCCTCTATATCGTCGGATACTCAACGAGACTATGCAACCTCCAGGGCTCCGTCGAGTAGATCATCATCGAGATCAAATTCCCGCCGCAGGCCTTGGGACAATAGTTCTGAGCTACAGTTACCACCGACGCCATCCAGAAGCTTCTTCGGTAGCCGTGATAACAGCTCCACCACATCCTTCCTCGATATCGGAAAGGCTAAAGGCAGCATATCGGAATTCGAAGAAGGACTGGCTGGCACGCCATTACTTCCTCCTCTCATGACCGATGTCTCAGCCAATGCGCAATTCAGAATGCAATCGCCATTGCAATCACCCTCTGTCGCTGAGACGAGTGATCCATTGTCTGGCACCAATACCCCAATCGATTTCATAACTAAACACCAGTTACCCGGAATGCCATCACCCCCACTCAGCACCAAACCCTCTTTCTCATCCTTCCATCGATCGACCCTTCGATCAAATTACATCGTCCCTTCTTCTGAGATTCCGGTCATTCTCATTGCTGAGGAAAATGACGAGTGGGCAAACAAGCTTGGCCATGCGAACTTCGTCATTCATCCCGAGCCTTACATCCCCGAGAAATTTGACCTCGAAGCTTGCCGACAACTACGAGCGGATTGGGATCTCGCACGTTGCAACTACACCAAGCATGTTGTGCGTACAGGGGAACACTATGGAGTTACTTCGAAAACCTACAAGTTGACAGAGGAAAAATGGGCTCAAATCGATCTTGAGTGGAGGAAAAACAATGAATTCACAATTGCAACTACAGCGCAAAGCTCCACCGACGCATTTGCTACTCTGAAACACAACACGCTTGGAAATTCATCCTCAAGCAACGTAATGACCAAGATTCCATCACTCAACGACTCTTGCAGCGAAGGAAAATTCCCACAGCTTGGAGACGAAGATATCGTCGGACCAATGGTACAAGCTGCCGCACAACTTCGACAAAACCCCAGCAAGAAAGCAAAGCTCTTCCGATTCCTCACCGAAAAATTTCCGGTTGGATTAGGGAAAGCTTGAACATCATCGAGATTTTAAGCATTCATTAGAAGCTCCTGGCCCTCACGAGCTACCATACTTTGACATCACACTTTTTATTCCTGTTTTTACTTTTTGGTCGGTTGTTTTTTGTACCATGCCGCCATATCATCCATCTTTTAACGACTTAACGAACAAAACGAATTTCTTATTATATCCCGACGCTCCTTTAGCAGGCCACTAATATCTTTGAAAAAATACAATAGCTTGAGATCTGAGATCTTCACTGTCCTTCAAGCGTTATCATTCTTGTCTATTGTTTACTGATTTATTCCAAAATCTTCGTAGTCATTCTCGAGTACTATGAATTCTTTCCTTTCATGTGTATCTACTTTTTTCTGTCATTTTTGTTCTCATGTGCAGCAATGGAGCTGGAGCGCCAAAATAATCATCAGGATTAGGACTGGGGCTGGAGCTAGATTGGCTTGGCTTTCGTTCGCCTTGTAAAGGGGGAAAAGGATGGGGGCTTGGGTTATGGGATGGAATTAGGCACGGAATGGGAAAAGACCCCTTGGCGGGCGGATAATGGGACAATAAAGACGCGTGCGCATTCCTTCTTGTAATATATCGGTAGCTAGTGGGAGAGGTCGGAGCATGATATACCAATCAGGATGGAGGGGGCAAAATAGAAAGTTGAGTGACGATGGGGCAAAGAGCGATCTTGTGGAGAGGCAGGCGGAAGAGCTATGGCAACGGATAATCATTGGCTTTCGCTGCGCGGACTGTTTCATGGCACATGCACGCTGTGGCGGCTATCCTTGAGATCACCTTCAACAAAGATTTTCATGCGCGGAAGCGTCCAGATAGATCGTTCACGCCGGTGGTCAATCAGCTGCTAGACCGAATGAATCAGGTGAAGATCAACCTGGAGGTTTATTTGAATACTAGTTCTAGATATCCTACCGTTGAAAGATAAAAAAAAACTTTTTATCAAGACTTCGCATCTGCTGCTATATGATTGCTGTCGATGTGATATCATTACTGCCTTGTCACTTTGTCATTTCTGTATATCTGCATAGCATGATCATATAACATACCTACCTAGTATGTGAAGCAACGATGATGCTCTTCTTCACGCTTCATCGACCATTACAACCGAGGGGGTATGGGTACTCAAGATTAAGCTAACACCAGCCAAAATCAATTTTAGAAAATTCCCAGGCGTCTTTTTTTTCTATTGCAAGTACCACAAACTCAAACCAATACATGATTTCTATTGTATTTCTGCTGTGAGTGATGCTCGCAACATGTACGAGTTAGCTGGGCATGCAAGGAGTGCGTGGCAGGGGCCAGAAAGTGTGCCTGCAGTTTGGGCATAACAGTTGAAACGGCCCAATCAAAGTTGCGGTTGATCATGGCCATGGTTCGGACGACAATTCTGTACCAGCGAAGGACTCATCACGGTAGGTAAAGCTCAATTGGGGTACTGGCTGGCCTACTGGGTTCAAGCTTGGGGAGTAGGAGTGGCAGTGGGAGTGGTGATGGTAAGAAGTTCTGAGCGGAAGGGATGGGATGGCTTTCCGAGGAGAACAGGATGGCAGGACGTTGCGGAATGGAAGGGGTTACTCTTGCCAAGAGGTTTCATAGTGATGTAGGCTATGCCATGATACGATAGATACGATAGATACGATCCTAAGCTCTGAGGGTGGTGCACCAAAAGAAGGACAAGGGCGTCGATAAGGAGGAAGTTAAGCATGAGCCGTGACCTGACAACTCAAAACCTATCTGATCTCGCTCTGCTGCAGATGAGAAGATGCGGGAGGGAGAGGAATCCAAGGGAAAATTCCGGGTACGGATAAGTAAGTCAGGGTGTAAATCTGGGGTTGGACGTGACTGCATGGCCCGAGTACTTTCTTGAAGGCTCCCCCTATGTACCCACGCTCCTAGGAGGCGTTTGTTATCGCTGCACGCACCGTACTGTTTAATCCCTTTCCGGATTTGACAAAGGAAATGAAATGTTGTTTGTGGTGTTTGGACGCTAGCCATGTTGCTAACCTCGATATAGTGTTGTGTTCTGAAACGTTGGGTTTCTTCACGTGAGATGTTTGTATACTCAGCGTACACTAGTTTGTATCTACACCACCCTCATTGGCGTGCACGTAGCAAGATGCATACATACCCAGTGCATTCGGGGACGTTGATCTTGCTGCTGTGGTGTATACTGTAGGCGAATCAATAGGTCCGAGTCGGACAATGATGGCGTTTCGGGGTCTCGAATTGGTGGAGGTGGCACCGCAGCTCGCCAGCTTTCTATTTCAGGAAACCTGTGGGCTTCTTCCTGATATCCGAGGGAAGCACACGGCATGTGGTGGGCGTTGAGTGTATGATGGTCGATGTCGTGACATGTGTTTTGATAGGGAATAGGATTGGATATAAAATTGAACCTGGCAAGTGACTTCTCGCATGCCGATTATCGAGGTCTTTCGTCCGATTATACTCTGAGAGTACATGAGAGAAATCCTTGAATGCCGCATGACTTGAATGCCCGTACTCTCGTGTACGAGTACATGTAGGCTGTTGCATTTCTGGCTCACGAATCAGCATACATCTTCTTCTTCACCACTCACTCGCTCCTAACCTTGGGGTGTTGATGGCCATTTAGTGAATATCATACAGGACACAGAACAAGTATTCTTGCAGCTGCAATGTCCTCTGCATTGCATATACAAATGCCTGTGTATTGACGAAGTACCACTCGCTTGAAAAGTTGGACCATCATTTCCATATCTCCATGTCCTCAACTTCACCCACGTACCCAAATGCGGATTCTACAGCATCATGCATCGTCGGAAGTATAGGTTTTGCAATACTTCTCCCTTCTTGGCCTGCCTCATTACAACTCTTCACAGGCGAACCCTTCAAAGGAAAACAGTCCGAACCTAATCGAGCGTAAATGCACGGAAGGGAAGAGATTCGAATCCGATACACAAATACAACGCTGGGGTGTTGTTGACCTCGGTTCAGCTCCTTCATTTTACCCGAGAAGGAGAAGGCAAGATTATTATTCTTTCGTTCTTTATCATCATAATTATGATAATATGGTAACATTGCGTACGTACTGTACGCTCTACAAAGTTGCAAACAACATGCAAGAGAGAAGAATGGGAAGAATAGTAGCTTTGAGCTGTAGCTTATGCAGGTACAGAGGCCTAGATGTCTGGAGCTGGTGGAGGTTTATGGAAATCCTGGCGTGGTCACTGGGTGGGTTTCTTTTTGATCACCTACCTCATGCCCGTGTATCAATCAATAACATGAGCGAGCACGTCGTTGTACATACAGCCCATACAGTAAGGAACTGCAAGTAGATGCCCTCCGCGCCAACGTGGCAAAGTTTACGAGTAGACCGGCGAACAGGTCTTTTCAGGCTCATATCATGTCTGCACAGAAACAGTACAGTTATTCTCTCACGCATCAAATAGTCCAGACCAACAGCTGCACCTCTCTCCAGGTTCGAAGCCTGCTTCTCAACGATGTCGTTCTTGATGTATATTGAGGTTTTTGTTGGGGGGGGGCAAGACCCATACAACATGGCTCGGTACTAGATACCGATAGCCACGAAACCGATGACATAAAAGTCAAGATTCTCAAAAATCCCTGTTTGGTCTCTCCCTTCCCCGCGGAGTTGGCCGGTCCAAAATTCAATTCCGAGTTCTAGGTCCTAGCTGTCCCAAGTCCTGAATCCAGATCCATATAGCAGTCTCCATCATAGCGCATCAGGGAGAATGCCTTCTTCTCCCCCTCCGGCATTCCAAGGATCTAAGTTGAAGTATATTCGTCAAATCATACCGAGTGCTACTGAGCCTACATGAAGAGTTTTTTTCACCTTTTTCTTGTCTTGGAGGGATTTCTTCTTTTTTGCTTAAGGGCTGGATGTTGAGGGTGATAGGGAAGATACTGTTGAGTTTGATGGCGCGGTGGATGTGTCATGGATTCAACAAACGCTTGTTTTGGCATACTACATGATTCTGCCTTTCGGGCCCTGCCGAACCACCTGGAGCGTGGAAGGGAACTGGTTGGTTGGTTTGGGGGAAGCATGTGAAAATCGGCACGGAGGTTGCCGATTTATATGGAATGGGAGTGGAGCAGAGAGTTTATTGCTTGGGCCTTGGGGGTGATATAGTATACGCAAGGCGGCGCTGTACATGTTCTCTACTCGGCCTTCTGGAGCTTTGTGGTTTCGGGCAATGAATAGGCCACTAGCAAAACACCAGACATAGGGGATCAAGACCCGGACGATTGTCCAGCGTGGGTCTAAAGCCTCTCCGAACCAGAGTAGGATGTGTGCACTGAATATTCTGTGTATGGTTGAGACAGTGAACAAATTCGATCACGCTGGTCGGAAACGTGCCGTTGCATGATAGGTATCCTGCTGAGATCCAAACATGCTCCTCAATCATACAAATGAGAAGCCCAGCTCACAGCAATGGCCAAATCTAGCCACAGGACCAAACATCATGGCGAGCTCCTAGTCTACTCTATACATAGAGTAACCACCCTAACAATCCTGCCAGTGGAAGAGGAGCCTAGCGCAAAAGCTTACCTATCCAGATCTTTCTTGTACATCTTGAGGCAATAGCGACAGCGTGTAGGATTGTGCTCATGAGGAAGATGAGACGCAACCAGGCTTCGCTGAGTATCCAAGGAGTTTGATGACATCCGAGTAGCAAGTGATCAAAATGTTAGGAAGTGACTTGACAAATGTCTCACGTGAAGTGATAATATCTGAATCCTTCAGATGATCTCAGATGTCAATATTCTTCCCGTCGATGTTGACACTGAAAGCCCTGGATGCTCAAATATAAGATGGTATTTTCAGCATGGGAGAAATTACTTCTCCTGTGGCATAAATTCGTGGCATGCTAACCTTTTGTGCTATTCGTACAACTGCTATTCAGCCCCTTAAAATGACTGCATGTCCAAAGTAGGTTTTGACATAGCGTATCTTAACAGAAATCAAGCAGGTATCATGACCCCTCATACATATATCTCGCATACTACAACCCTTCTTCCTCCCCGTCATCCCCACCTCCATCCTCATCGTCCCCAGCACCCACACCCTCCCCATTCTCGTCATCCTCCTCCTCACTATCACTCGTACCGCTACCCTCACTCTCACCCTCACTACCTGGATCATAATCTTCTTCATCTTCATCCTCCTCATCCATCGCCGCCTGTTCCGCTTCCTGCGCCGCCCTCTCTAATTCTCCCGCCTCCGCATTCCCTACTACATTTCCATCTTCATCCTTCATCACATTTACATTCAGTCGCTTAGCCTTCCGCTGTTCGGCCATACTCTTATCTTGCAACCCGTGCCTTTGTACATATTCATTTATGCCGGCAAAATCTTCTTGATCTATCATTTGGAATTCCATTTCTTCGGTAGTGTCTTCACTGCCCGGGACTGACGTGTCAATGTCGAGTGAAAGATTGAAGGTGCGTTGTAAGACGTTTGTGAAAGATAACGCAGCGATGCGATTGTGTGGTAGAAACAACAGTGGCTTCTTGTATCCCCATAATATTCCAGTGGGTAGGAAAAATAGATATCCATCTTTAGATCCTCTGAATGCTCTGACATGCACCGCTTTCTCGCTTGGTCGATGACTTTCCCTGATTGCACTCGAAAATAACTTGGGGTCTGATTCTATGACCTTGAGAGGATTGCCAGCAGCCTTTAAGCGGGTGGTAAGAGCCCAGTTGAAAAGGGATTTGTAGTCATCAGAGACTGCTGAAGCCGCCGGACTATCTGTTCCGCCAATAGTCCCTGCTTTTGGCGGACCGTCCGTAATTGTAAAAACTAGAGGTTCCGGAGTTGGTGGAGCAGAAAGTGAAGGTTTGGACGGTGCTATAATAGAGTTCTTGGGGAAGAGTATGTAATTGTATTGTCTTTGTGCCTTCTCTGGGACCGGCAGACAAAATACATATTCTGCCAAGACCCATAATTAGCAAATTTGAAAGCGATTAACAAGTATGAGAAATACCAATGTCTTTCCAGGCATAGCTCATGCCAGATACAGGTTCCTTGGAGGTTGGCAATTGTGCGTAGAGATGTGTTGATGTGAAGCACAGGGTGTATTTCTTTCGCTGTGGTATCACCACCGAGATCCCCTTTACCTCAAGCAAAACCGAATCTCCTCCCGTGGCAGGTGCATCTCGGGCACTGTTTGAGGTTCCATTTGTGACATTTGGAACACTGCCCTCGTCTATGCGACGCTTCTTTGAAGCTGGCTCTGGGGTTTGCCGGGAAATCGTCTCGCAGACATGAAGAGAAATTTGATTGAAGAGTTCGATATATTCTGGGCCGGCTGTGTTGAATATTAGTTGAATAATTGGAGGTATTACTTCTTTGAAGCTGTTGGCGCAATATCGCTTCGTTTCTCTTTTTTCTTTGCAAGGCTGAGAAATATGCGCTTACCTTGCGATGCTGCTGCTATGGCATTCTGTATATCCGTACGGGATTGAAAAGCCTTTTGTAAACTAGTTTGATCCAATTGGATACCCATATTGGAATGGTGGGTATGATAATATGATGTTGTTGACGTTGATGTTGATGTTTTACAATGAGACGCGAGAACGTGCTTGGGTGGCAGACAATTGGTTGTGGAGAGAATCTATTCACGAGTAGCAAGAGTAGGTTACGAGGAGAACAAAACAACTATAAATCTTATTATGGAAACTATTGGCTGAGATTCATGTAGTTTGCTCTTGCTCTTGCTCTTGCTGCCCACCAAGACTTTGGAGAAATTGACATACACAGCCAATCAATTCGATGACAGAAGAGCAATGGAGAGGATTCTAGAA
This sequence comes from Monilinia vaccinii-corymbosi, assembly GCA_017357885.1. NCBI lineage: Eukaryota > Fungi > Ascomycota > Leotiomycetes > Helotiales > Sclerotiniaceae > Monilinia > Monilinia vaccinii-corymbosi. The sequence continues at coordinate 4,222,061 of CP063406.1, read as the reverse complement.
TCATATATTAGTTTCAAGGCCTAGAGGAGGTCCTTCCACAATAGCCTCCCCATTGTTTCGATGCGGAAATCGTTCTAAAACCATTCCGAGCTGCAGTCATAGAGATGACAATGAAAGTCTAGAGATATAGAAGCGAAATGCCATCAGAGAAACGCCAAAACTCCCCCATGGATATAACACATTGAACCGTTCAAAGAACACCGTCTACCCTAGAGTAGCTGCCAGTATGATGATAGTGAGGATGACTGCCAATATCAATAATAGACAACAAGCCTTTGACCGAGCATTCTTTTGATATCTTGCGGCACTTCTCAGCTCTAGATCTGCCCCCCTTGTATCCGAATGGACGTTTTCCACGTTGTTGGCAATTGTATCAAGAGTCTCGCCTTGCTCGCTAACAATATGTGCCACATCTCGAAATAACTCATTCAATTCAGTGACGCCTTGTTCGATATTTCGGATCTCGGCCTCGCGTTCGACAATCAACGAATCCTGAAAATCGACTTCGTCTTGCGAAGCCAGCCTAAGCTGTTCTTGAGATTGTTGTTGCCCATACTGATGGCTACCCTCAGCCCCTGGTGATTGCGCTTCCTCCATTGCCGCCCGTGCTGCTGTAGCAGACGACCGTTGCTTCTCGAGAGCTCGGCGCTGCACATTTTGGAATTCGGTCAAGTTATTCTGAAACTCGCGCGCAAGCTTTGTTTGAGTATATTTTTGCGATGGCTATCACAGAATATCAATAATCTATCCACGCTCCATATTATTCCATCCGGCTCATTACTTACACTAACATCCTCCCATGATTGTATCCTCTTGACGCCATCACCAACCTCCTTGAAGGTATCTTTTGAATCTTCCAAGAGATCGTGGACTCTTTCCCGTACCCTCTCAGTATCCCTCTTCGTCCCCAACAAATTTATCTCATTGGAAAGTCTCGAGATATTCCCTGTCAATGAAAAGAGCTTCGTCATGAGGTCTTGCGATAACCTTTGGAATTCCGGATCGTCCGCATATTGAGGATCATCCTCTCTGCGCATGGTTGTCGGCTGCGACTCCAGCGATGATAATTGATCGAAGGACATGATTTATGACGTTGACGGATTAGAATTATTTCAAAAAGAGTAGAAGATTTCGCTGGCTGGCTGGCTGTTTTGTGACTTTGAAAGTTTTCTGATAGGATTGTGATAAGATGATAGATATCGAGGGACCCAGCAGCTGTTGCAGCACCCATAGTATGAGATTGGCTGACGTAAGGTTACGTTACAGTAAGTCACGTAGCTGTAACCGTAACCGTAACTGCAGTGGGCCCTTTCACGTCTACCCAACTCCAAATTTATTCTACTTTCACGAATGTCAACAAACAAAAGTACTGCACAGTATATGACTTCTATTTACTTTACTCTGCCTTTTACTTTGAATTTGACGTGTGTCGATGCACGACAACATGAGCAGCAACCTTTCTTAAGACTTGATTTTGCTATTCATTGGAGCTCGTCTTTCAAGGCGCAATATCTCCAACGAAGTTTCCATCATGCCGCCGACAGTACGGATTCGTCCTTATAAGGACTTTCTCACTCCAGCCTTGCACAGAAGATTTGCGTTGGCAACCGCTATATTGGCAGCAGTCTGCTACGTTGAAGCTATATGGATCGGGGAATGGAAATCATGTATGTACTCTTCATCTTAACGCGCATAATATACTAATAAGAATCCTGCAGTCCTTTGGTCATGGTTTCCTCTGGGTAGGGCTGGAATTCGAGCCAGTCTTTTTTTTATATGCGCATTCATGATATTCATCCTTCGAGTCGCTCAATTACACGTTGGAATTCGAACCTCAAAATCGAGCTTGCACACATTTATACAATATGCACCCAAATTCCAGACGGTTCAGACAGCACTTTGGTATCTCTTTTCGGCATGGTTTTTCAGCGAGGTATACATATGGTCAATTCCTGAGAGCGCAGGTCTCAATCGCATCAAGGTTGCAGCAAAAACCAGTCGGCCAATATTAAACGAGAAACCTATTTATTTGACCATGTCCCTCTTATTTAATGCTCTTGTACAAGCCGGATTTCATCTTTGGTATGACTATGATCGCATCGACATTCCACTTACGAAGACCGGACCAGAAATTTCATCTGAACAACCTTCACATACGCCCGTGCCCCCAATGATACAATTGAAGGCAAAGGCCTTACCTCTAGCTATACACTGTCTCAAGCGTGTTGCTATTATGGCGGTGGTATCTCCGTTTATCTATTCTCTCAATTTCAGTCTTCCCATCCCTATAATTCTACCAATATACACTTTCAATATTAGAGAGAGAGCCTGGGGGTTCACTCGTTCATTCGCAAAGATTTTCTGGAATCTACCAAGAGCTGCAACTCCTCCTATTGAGTTGCCTTTCCACTGGACGATGGTGCTTAGAACGATCATTGCTGGCTTCATGCTTACCCTATTGTGGGAATTTGGAAATCTCGCGTTCTCTATCTATGTGGCACAAGCACCTTTGAAGAACGACAGGCCCATTACTTATGAATCTCGAGATCCAAATGGAAGTTTGTTAACCGGGTTGAAGGGTAAGAAGCTGCAAACAAGAGTAGGCCACGCCCTCATCTCCTTTTATCAGATTATATTAACGTCCTTCAGGCTTTCGCATTTTGGGAACTCGTGGAAATTGCACAACGATATCAGGGAAGGCGAAAGGCCATCTTCGAAGATATTGATCGCGTGGGCGGTCCAGCTTGGTCTCAAATTCTTGAGGCATGCCTGGAGACAGTCGACGGAATCAACCAACGTATCGACGAATATGATTCGGAAAGAAAACCACCTGCTATCAATGTTGACGAGGTACAGGAGATTACGGATTCAGTATCATCTCTTCCTCGTCTACTGTCTGAACCCCTAAAGGATGAACCAAATGGGGGCCTCATGAAGAAACCCAGGCCAGCAGAGTCAAGAAGCATGCGTTACTTGGAAGCTGTCGGCTCGTTTGCAAAAAGTCAAGGGGAACTATCGCCACCCGACAAGATATCTCGTAGCCGCCAGTTGAAGGCCGATGAGAAAAAGGCTGCGACCGAAGCCACACTACCCACTAAATTCAAACAGCACGAAGGAATCCAGAGTATCTTGCGTGAGCAGGCAACATTATTCCTGAAGCTACCGATCGGAAAGCCGTTCAGGCAGGAATACCGAAAAGAGATTGCAAGGATAGTGTTCGGAACCCCTCATGGCGATTTGGGTATCATAGTTGATGCTATTGACTCGGTCACTAGGCTCGCCGTATGCAGTCTTGTCGAGGATAAGTATGGGAAGGTACAGATGGATATCAAAAACATTGTGGAGAAATATACCCAGACAATTATCAAAGTGCAGCAATTCAGGACCGGCCTGGGGGCCCATTGGAGCGACATAGACGGACGACAAGAGAGTCCAGAGGTTGATCTGTTGCTTGCCGTCCTCAAGGGCGGGCTTCGAGAGCTCATTGGGGCATTTGGAGGTTATAGTGTAGAGTTGAAAATAAGCCACAGTGAGTTGAGGGCAGCAAGAGAAGCCATGAACCTGCCCCCTCCCAGACTGGAGGATATGGAGCAAAGGCGCCGTTGAAAGAGTTGAGTATCAGTCAATGATACAAATGATCCTTTCCGATGATAGCTTTATGACCTGATGGCAAGAAAGCTTTTCCCTTGATATGTGTACCGTAATATCATTTCTTCAACAACCAATCAAAAGGAGTTTCTCTATATCTTCATAGTCTTCGACTTGTGTGGTTTTACCGAATACCCGAATTTGCATGCGATGACGGAGGAAATACGAGACCTTGGCCCCTTGACAACATTTGACGATTCAGAATCATGAAATTTAAGGTTTTAACTTATATCACTGATTCAATAAAGTTGCTTATATAATCTTCATCACCCGGTATATATAATTCTTTTACGAGGGCCTTGGCTATACTTTAGCTACTAGCCATCTCTGAATCATACGATGAGGTGAGATGATAGGTTGTGATATATAAATGTTTCTATTTCTATGAATATTTACCCGATTATCCACCGCCTTTACAGTTGATTAGGTTCCTTTCCTTTCCTTTCCCTTCCCTTCCCTTCCCTTCCCTTCCCTTCCTCTCATCTCCCCTCTCCTCCCCTCCCCTCTCCTCTCTCTTCCTTTTGCTTTTGCTTTGTTCCTTTCTTCTCTTTGCATCTGTCCATCTACAGCGCCATCTTTCCTCTATTATTAACATGGCTTCGTCGGCAGTTTTGGCTGCTTCTGCTGCATTGAAGTCTCGAGTTAGGAGGCCGTCTTTGCTGAAAAAGCTCGCCCATCCCCAAGATTTGCTCCCTCTATTCCCCAATGGAGCTTATATTGGATGGTCTGGATTCACGGGTGTTGGATATCCCAAGTGAGTAGCAACTGCCACATATCCAAATCACCAGTACTGATCGAAATGGTGTAGGAAGATTCCAACAATGCTCGCGGATCATGTCGAAAAGAATGGTCTGCAGGGAAAGCTCAAGTACTCCCTTTTCGTAGGGGCCAGTTCTGGGGCGGAAACCGAAAATCGATGGGCAGAATTAAATATGATCGAACGACGAAGTCCTCATCAGGTTGGGAAAGCTATTGCAAAGGGTATCAATAATGGCAATATTAACTTCTTCGATAAACATTTGTCCATGTTTCCTGTAGATTTGGTTTATGGATTTTACACAAAAGATCGTCCGAACAAGAAGTTGGATGTGGTTATTGTAGAAGCGACGGCGATTACTGAAGATGGTGGCATTATTCCTGGAGCTTCCGTTGGAGCATCACCAGAATTGATCCAAATGGCGGACAAGATCATCGTTGAAGTCAATACCTCTATGCCTTCTTTCGAGGGTCTTCACGATATTACTATGACGGAGCTTCCACCAAAGCGAAAACCGTACCTAGTCATGGCACCAGAAGACCGCATTGGAACAACCTACATTCCTGTTGACTCGGAGAAAATTGTCGCCATTGTCGAATCGGATTATCAAGATCAAACGGTACCCAATTCACCAGAGGATGCTACCTCTCGTGCAATCGCTACTCACTTGATTGAATTCCTTGAGCATGAAGTCAAACATGATCGCCTTCCCAAGAATCTCCTCCCAATTCAGTCCGGTATTGGAAACATTGCCAATGCTGTCATTGGTGGTTTGGCCGAGTCGAACTTCAGGAACCTCAAAGTCTGGACAGAAGTGCTTCAGGACACTTTCCTCGACCTTTTCGACTCTGGACGTCTTGATTTTGCAACTGCAACTTCTATTCGTTTCTCCCCAGACGGCTTTAAACGCTTTTACGATGGATGGGAGCAATATTTCAACAAACTCTTGCTTCGTTCACAACAGGTTTCTAACTCTCCTGAAATCATCAGAAGATTGGGAGTTATCGGTATGAACACACCGGTTGAAGTCGATATCTACGCACACGCGAACAGCACAAATGTTATGGGATCTCGTATGTTGAACGGTCTTGGCGGTTCAGCTGATTTCCTCCGCTCTTCCAAATATAGTATCATGCACACACCATCTACCAGGCCATCTAAGACCGATGCTCACGGTGTTTCCTGCATTGTTCCTATGTGCACACACGTCGACCAAACTGAGCACGATTTGGACGTTGTCGTGACTGAGCAAGGGCTTGCCGATGTCCGAGGGTTGAGTCCCAAGGAGCGAGCCAAGGTCATCATTGAGAAGTGCTCTCACCCAGATTATAAGCCAATATTAGAGGACTACTTTAGAAAGGCCGAGTTCGAATGTATGAGGAGAGGCTGGGGCCACGAGCCCCATTTGTTGTGGAACAGCTTCGATATGCACAAGGCATTCGATCAAGAGGGAAGCATGAAGGCACTGAAGACATGGGGTTAGAGAGTGTATAAAAAGTCAAGAATATATGGCAGATTGATGTAAATAAAGAAGGATTGGGATGTGGTGTACACATATCATTGTGGGCTTATTGGAGCGGGGCGCACACGTGGATGATATCCATCGACAAAATCAAAAGAAATTTTATGCAGGTGCCTTTTATTGAGTGATAAAAGAGCCAAACGCAAGGCTGATGATTCAACTTGCCATCAAATAATATAAGAGCAGGCCGCATTCCCTTAGTCTATCGAGTGACTGTGTAAGCACTTGGATTCAAAAATTGACTCCGGCGCGCAAAAAGGGAATAAGTGCATGAAAAGTATCTCCCATTGTCAAACAGGACAGAATTCATCACACTACTCGTATACTTATACTGCTCAGCCAACGTGTGTGGAAAATTGAAGGGCGTCAGCTTCAATGTTGCTGAGAAGGCCATGCATGAATTGCAAACATCGGTCACGACGCTTTCTGAGGGTATCAAGAAGCTTTAGCCATGGATAGATGGAATCATCTTCCGTTGACATCTCTCCCATTTTTTTATATTCTTCTCACGTTTAGGACAGAAACATAGATGGGAAGAGCCAATACTGCTACCCTAGTCTTGCGAGTCACATGCATGACCCATCGAACCATACATTGAGGTTTGGCGAGTGACCATGATTTTTTTAAATACCAAGACCGCAGCATTCGAGATGGTGTTGAAAGATGGAATTCGATGGCACCAGCACCAGCGCCAGCACCAACGCAATACATATTACTTTCCAGAAGCTACACGACGCGACTAGAGCTTCGAATTCGATTCGTTGGTCTTCATGAAGAAATTGGTTTGGAGATGCGAAAATCCAAACCTAGGTTTTAGAATCAATATTTTTCAGTTCCTACGTATGTGAACTTATGGGTTTCAGCGAGTCAAATAATGATAGAATTTTGAAGTGAAGATAGAAATTTGCCGAGTGAGCCAATCCCAAAAGCACCCCCTCGGGTAAGAAATGTATCCCCTTGTCGATGACCTGCGCATCCAGATATCCTTCTTGCTGATGATATGCCATTCAGACTCCCAATCTCCCAATGGTGTTTCGTCCATCCCAATCCCAATACACAGTCTCCAAATCTCAACGCTACTTGGATCCATGATATGCTAATTATGCGGAAAACGCCCCCCAAGTACCATCCATCTCTGCAGAAAGCCTGTGAATAGCCAGGCTTCCTTAATTTAGGGTTGAGAATGATTTTAGTGTCCTTTGAAAAATCATCTCTAGCGCATCCTGATTATCTAAACAGAATCAACATCCCCAGGCAGTCCGAACCTGCTTGTGTGGAGGCTACTTACCCGTAATTACTCGTTTATTCGCGGCATGGCATTTCTTCGTGATGACGCCAGACCCACTGTTTCTATAAGCCATGGTTGTTAGCGAGGTTCTCCTTTTTTTTGGCACTCGAGTGGAGGCGGTCAGCATCAGCAACAACGTTAACCCACCTAATGGTACTCATGCACCTAATGGTACTCATGTTCTTTCCACCACGGTGTGGTTTGGACCTCTTGCTTCGAGCTGATGATTCCAGCGGCATAGATGAGCTGGGATGCAGATTTCCATCTCTGGGTGCAGAATCTAATTCTAGGGTTTGATTTGAACCTAGGTATCAGCGAAGGACGAACCATTAAACGACGATATGTGTAATCAAATCCTAACCTTCGCTGTCCGGATCCCTACTACTCGGAGCCTCTCGCTGACCAGCTTTCCCCTTGATCTGACGTGGCACTATGCCATAATGCTGCAGCGCGCAATAATGCCTGATCTGATTATCAAGCAGCTCGTCCACCGCCGGACCATGCGGCGCTGCATCATAACTATCCGGCAGTTCCTGGCGTCGTCTCCGTTTGGTTTCCCCTCGAGCTTCTCGATCAACCTTTGGCATCTCTCTGATCTCCGCTGGCGTCTTCGGGGGTATCTTTTCGCTTCGAGAGTCTTCGATCACGGGCAAGTTTCGATTCTTGGAGCGTGCAACAGGATTTCTTGGACTGGTGTCGTGATTTTCGCGCATTTTGTAGTCTCTGTAGCTTTGTTGGATGCCTAATTGATGGCTGGCTTCCATCAGGTATTTTGCGTTTACGAAGGGCCGAACGGAAACGGATTGGTTGTGGGTTGTCTTCATGATGAATAAGTAGATTAAGTAATGATAAATCTTGGGCTTAGAGCTTCTAGAGAATTTTCCTCATATAAATATTGATGGGAACTCAAGGTAGAAGTTGGCCTAAGAATAAGGGATATTCGGTTGACTCACAAGGTGGGATGTTTCGGGTGAATCGGTCATGACAACACCATATCCAAGTCAGGTAGAATTTCTCATATCATAAACATATACCGCTAATTAAAAGACCTAGCAGAGCAGAGACTTTATAACTGTAGGCAGATAAGTATGTATTTAAAGGGCCAACATTAGAGCGTTAAGAATTTCTTGGGCCCTAATATGATATAGCCCCCTCCCAAATACTTTCAAAACCGAGCAATGGTAGTCAAACCCTCCCGAATATAGCTATTATGGCCTCAACGACCAAATTTCCTAATCCTCCTATAACTGATGGCATAACCTTCATGGACAGCATAGAGCAACCACCAACTCAGAAAGGAAAAGCCATGACTCCCAATGAATGCCGGTGGCATTAATGCTCGACAATAGATCGCCCTAGCCTTCCATGATTCGATAAAAACTTCTAACCTTTCCCTTGGTCTGATAGATAGCCCCAACTTTGTCAAAATTGATGCACATTTGAGCCAAGATCTTGAACCATCCTTCTCTTTCAATATACTGAAGCTCCGTCTTCTTCGAAATCATTGTAGGAAATGCGGGGAGAGGGTTTGCGATTTCTGCGGCGCTTTGGTGCGTGGTCAGAGTTCTTTTCTTCCTTTATCTTCGAATTGTCATACTGCTTCTTCTTCTTCTCCACCCCCTTTACATTGGTACTACCCAGTTCCTCAACTGCCTTGTTTTCCTTCTCCCCGGAGAATTGACGAGGTAGGGCCATGTGTTTTGCCAATTCAACACTGTTTTGAAATTCCTCTTTTTTAAAGTCATCTTCAGCACCAGCTAGGATTTGATCAAGATTTGGATGCATCTCCCTGAGTAATACTTCGATTTGTCCCTCGATATCTTCCTCAACCTTGATCTTTATTTCATCACCTGTATCGGCGGACTCCTCCTTAATCATCGATTCAAGGACGCCATCATCTTGTAGCATTTTCAGAGTGTTGACCAGTTGCTGTGCAAAGTCATACATTTTCATCCACTCATGCCTTGGGCTACCGGCAGCCTTCATTCTCTCCAAACTCCCATACACATCCTTCATTAACTTTTCGCTAGCTTTCTCGAGTTCTAGTTGAGAGTTGATGGCTTTCCATACCAGGGTTGAAATCCTGCGTTCGTTTCTGGCTTCTTGTTCCAGGGCGGGCATTTTGCGGCTGGAAGGTAGTTTCGATTGAGAGAACTGAAAGGAAAGGCCAAAGACGTATGCACTTGTCTTCGAAATGCTCCAACTCCCAATATTTGTCCCTAAGCAATAATCGTGATTGGGAGGATACGGACTGATGAAGAAAATGGATTGTGACAGATGTTGAAAGAGTGAAGTTCAAGATCAAGATATAAGTACGGTCATGTTGGAGTCTCTGAATCGAGTAGGAACGATCAGATTCCAATTTCCTGCTTCATTGAAGACCAGGCTAGGATAAAAGAGGACTTCCTTCCACTCCATGGCTCATACAAGAATGCATGCTGCGTGTTGAAGGTCCATCACACTACGAGGCAGATGAAGTTATCGTGAGGTGGAGCAAGAGTATGTGTTGGCAAAACAAGTCTGTCGAGTTGCTGAGTGCCAAGGTGGGATAAGGTGGGGGATCGCCACGTGATGTCAATATTATATTAGTTCATGATCAGCAAGCTGCGTGTCTTTTTGATTTGCATATACATATATCCATACCCGTCATGGCCGAACAAGACTCCACTGCCCCGCGCGACGGCCCCTCCATCTACGATACCCCTTTCTCAAAGTTACAAAACCCCAAGCGAGTATGGATAGGAGAGCCTGGATCTGCTCTCGAGGGTATAGGTAGGCATCTCTTCATCTCTTTGAATTGGCCAGCCATCTGATAAACAATCTAGGCCGTCTGTCACTCCTCACCCCGGAAGTTGTCTCCTCAGCAGCAGCTTCAGAGATCAAAACGGGTAGAAGAGTAGGTCTTGGATGGGACATGACCAAACTGGAGTACTCGCAATTTGGACGACAAAAGTGTGGCCATAAGATTGTTCCACTGGATGGACCTGTTGGATATGGATCGTGTTTTGATGATGTGTATCACATGAATCCACGTAGGTTATGGCAGTTCTTTTGATCGACTTGAAGACGCGGGAATTCATTGAAGTCTCAAAAGAAAAAAGATGCGGTTCGAAGCTACTACTTGATTAGATGATGGGGAAGTGTCCATGTCTAAGAGGCAGGTGAAACTCACACTCATGTTCTGTTATTTAACCCCCGATATCAATTCCTTTGGTCGTAACTGCGTTATGGAGTCACTTCATTTTGCACATATGCTTTACTTTGCTGCCATGTCTTCTATCTTCTCAATTCCATAAACTCCGAACCGACAAGCAGCCGTCAACTAACTCAAAGCACAGAACAGAGCAGTCAATGGGATGGATTTCGTCACTATTCGCAGCCACGAAACTCTTCTGACCCCTCTACATCCCAAGACCGAGTTTTCTATGGCGGCACAACCAAAGCTGAAATCATGGATACATCCAATCATCGCATCGGGCTGCAGCATTGGGCATCCGAGGGAATTGCAGGTTTGTCTCCCCATTTCCAATTCTCCGTTTCATCTCGTATCTTTAGAAGTACTCACAGCCACTCCTAGGCCGCGGGATCCTGATCGACTACGCTCACTGGTGCACCCAACAAACTCCCCCCATCAATTACACCAACTTCTCCACCCACAAGATTCCCTTCAAGACCCTCCTCACGATCCTCGCCGAACAAAACATAACTCCTCAGCGTGGTGACATCCTCTTAATTCGTATGGGCGTAATTCCAGAATGGGACAATTTCACCGATTCCCAAAAACAAGAATATGCATCTCAAAGCACTCCTGAACACGCCGGCGTTGAACCTAGCTTGGATTTGTTGGAATGGTTGTGGGATAGTGGGATATCGGCGGTCGCAGGTGATGCCATAAGTTGGGAAGTGTATCCTACACAAGGTGAAATCAGTTGTCATGAATATTTCCTTGGAGGATGGGGTATGCCAATTGGTAAGTTGATTATGCTTCTTTCTTCCTTCTTCCCTCTCTGTTTTTCACCCTCTACCCATTTTCCATACACCTTGATACCTCCAGATTCTTTCATCAGACTTCAAGCAGCCTTCTGTCGATGTATTTCTCTGCCTCACCAGTCACGGCAACTAAATGTTCTCTTCGACAGGTGAATTATTCGATCTCGAAGCTCTATCGCGAACCTGCCACGAACTAAACCGATATTCATTCTTCCTAACCTCTATGCCACTAAATATGCCCGGAGGAGTATCTTCACCTCCGAATGCCATGGCAATCTTTTAGGTGGTGATGGCAGTGATCGGGATAACTAGTTGATAGTCATGAATACTACCACTTCATGAAACTCTCGAGTATCAAAGTATTAAGATGAACTACACATGAGCATTGGGCCGGCCATTTATCATTGCCAGCCGCGACAGGATATCAGTAGATTGGCAGACAACAAAGTAAGGATCTAGAGACCTTGGAATGGCACAGAGAAAGATCAAACAACATCCTTTCTATATATGTAACGTAACTTTATAATTGCTATTTATAAGCTCATGATTATTTTTAATTTGGGTGTTCGTTTTGAAATCACATGGCTGTCTAGAAATACCACATGGACGAAGTTATTGATCCAACCATCCCATATCATTCTCTCCCATCAAGAATCAACAGGGGACCTAAATCATAATCCAATAATGTGACGTATCAAACATACAAACTTGGAAATTTTTTTTATACACCAGTGGCTACATAGCCACGTTTTTTTTTGTGTTGTACGTACAGCCAGATCCATACATAAGTAGATGCATATCACCATCTTTCCACTCCTTCCACCGGTTCTACTACTGCCGTCACTTCTTCTATAGCTAGCAGAACCAACAACATATACGCTTTTGCATGGCCAGAAAGACAATGCTTAGATGAAATAACACCATCTAGAGAGCTCATGGCACCCGCATTCTCATCTCTTCCCAAACTACACGACGCCTTGAGAACAATGGAAAATAAGCCTGACAAGTCTGTTTCTTGATAATCTCTGATTAGAAAGAGTTGACACTGACTCTCTAACGTAAAAAAAGGTAAAATTTAAACACCCTCAAACGCCAAATCCATGCTGATATGAAGAGTGTTCCTGTTATGGACAAAAAAGATATGCAGTGCGATGCAAGCAATGCTGCGAAAACAACTCCCAGGCATTGATGGATGAATCTAATCGATTCGGCCGTTCGAATTTTATGTTGGCAGAAAATCCAGGTATGAGCTTCCAACCCCTAGAAAATTGTTCTGATCCGGTGTATCAGTGGCGTCTTGAACTTATCCCAATCTTGACAACCTTTTATTTTATAGCACTTCGTCTTCTTCATTGATCCTGCCCACTCTAACTCCACCGGGACTAACTCTTTCAGCTCCCCTGAGTGGCTCTGGAGGCGGCTCGTCTATCATACAGGCGTTTTCAAGCATATTCGTCCATTTCCCACTTGTACCAGCATGACTATGCTTAAGGTGCTGACGGAAATGATCTGCGCGGAAAAATTTCTTCGCATGGTTACATTCTCCGAACTTATGCATCTCTTGCAAGTGGGAAATTCTTTGGTCCCAATCTTCATTTGTCACCGCAGGTACCGAATGTCCATTGGGACCTGGTGAGGTAAGTCCAGACCTTGGAAATTCTTCACCGCAGTATCCACAAGTATCCGCATCATTAGGGCGCGAATGAGAAGGATGGAACGCATGAGCCCAATCCAACAAAGCAGCGCACGACCAGGAATGACGGCGGAGATGCAAGGAGTTTTGGTGCCTTTCAGCCTCATTCTTATTTTTGAATCGATTGCGACAGTATAAGCATTCATACTGTTTTTCTTGTTCATGCGCGCTGATCTGGGTTAGTAAAAACGAATGATCAAGTTTGAGCAATACTAACCTGAGTTCTTCCTTGGTGTCGAATTTCTTCGGCTTTTTCGGACAGCATTCACAAATAAAACCGCCCGGCCTGCTAGGTGCACTATTGTGCTTCACGTGTCCTAAGGCCTCTGGTATTTTCCGGGCATTTGTTAGAGGCCGGCTCTCAGATAAGGTTCGGTGGTGGGTACTTCTAGCCGAAATTGACCCCCTTGGACTAGGGTTCAGCGACATTGAACCGTTGTATGACATGTCTGTGCTTATGTCCATGGGGGTGGGTAAGATACTTCCATGAGATGGTCTATTATACGAACCCATGCTGGTAGTGCTACTGGCAGCTACCGATAACGTAGACGAGAATGAATTTCTGGGCAGAGAGGTAGTAGAAGATATAGACGTAGAAGTAGAATGAAAGCGTGGGCTCGGTGTTGAGCGTGAGCCAGACTCTCGACGCCGAGCAAGATTGCTTGCACTACCCACGGTCCGCAGATGCAGACCATCATCCCTAGGAGGCGAAGATGCGCGTCTTTTTTGCCCAGCTGTAGCAGAGCAGGGAGAGTATCCCTCGCTCCGGCCATTGTATTCTTCTCCTATCTGCAGTCGTCTCAAGCCTGTCTCTTCCATATGAAAACCTTCTTCGTATTCTGGAGAAGGCGCCTGGTAACTGTCCCTAGAATGGCTAGCAATACTTGATGCATCGTCGGCTATGCTTCCTGATCTTCTGGGATAGGGTAGGGGCGATCTTTCGCCGTCTATAATATCGGTTGGCGACCTGTAATCAAATGAATTGATACCACCAAGTCTAGCATATGGATTGCCCGGTGATATGCCAGATGATAGAGGTGAATCTGCCCATCGGGTTATGGGACTCTCCGCCAGCGCTGGTTTGTGTGTATGGATCGGCAGAGAAAGTGGCTTGAGAGTAGGATATCCATGTTCCCGTGCTATTCGAGATGTTGGCGATGCATCGTTTACCGATGAGCTAAACGGAGACTTTGCGAAGGGCCTTGATGGAGTGAAATTATCCCCTTTACTATCCAATTTATGTAACAATGCTTTGTCGTATGCTTGGGCACTAGTTTGATAGGTATCGTGGACGGCAAAGCTTATTGAATTCCTCGATCTGCAACAGGAAAGCATTAGCAAACTAAATTATGAAAAAAGTGCCTTCTTCATCTCTAGTCAAGGATTGCCGAGCGAAATTGGCGAGGCTGTTGAGACACGACCCAATATCAGAAGCTGCGGCGTAACGTCAAAATAGTAGCACTCACTGTGTCGACCCAATGCTTGCATTGGAGGCAGAAAGACTCGAATAACCTTCATCTTTGGGCAACGCATTTGAAGAGTTGCTCGCAGCTTTCGATGCATGGGAGGCGACAGTAGCGTTCGAGCTGCCTCGACGCCCGGTATCTGGTTGCTCGTCGGATATGCTCTTGCGACTAGCATAACTTCCGCACAAACTCGATCCAGCGGGCACTGATGATATAGACGCAGCCCAATTGATTTCTCGGTGCCGATTAGCCCACTGCCAGCCAAGATCTCCTCTCCCATTCTCTGAAATATCTGGTATGTATCTAGGTGGTGGTAGAGGAGGAGGGGGTGCCTCTCTAGCATTGGGGATTGACATTGGCCCGGCCGCAGGTGTTGAAGAAGAAGGTGTAGAATGATATCTATGTTGGTCCGAATATCTATCAAGGTATCGATCGGGGTGATGAGATTCTTGTACGCAGATTTCTGGTAGAGCCGTGTTGAAACTAGGCTTTTGACTACGCACAGGCATCTCCATGGTGTAGGTTAGCCAGAGGCTATAAAAAATTAAGTGGATGTATCTGTAAGTGGATGTATGTGGTAGTCCTCCTAACAACCAACAACATAAGCTGACCTTCCTCTTCGTCTAGAAGTGGCTAAGTCGGATGTGCCGTTTTGCTTGGGAGGGAACAATCGAGAGTGGAGAAGAAAGACGATCGAAACATGGATAGGTAGGTCGGTCGGTATATCTGGTCGAAAAGCATCAATTAAATTACAAGAAGGGGTTGCTTCCGGTCCATGACATGCAGTTCTGAAATATAAATGAGAAGGGATATTCGAGTTGTTGTTGTTGTTGTTGTTGGTGGTGGTGGTGGTGGTGGTGGTGGTGATGGAACAAGATAGCTTGAGTTGACAGGGCGAACGTCTTGTCTTGTAGTTATGAAGGAAGGGATCAAAGTACTCCGGGAGAGGTCAGTGGTTCTTTAGCGGAAGGGCTGAATAGATATTGACGGAGAAAAGCTAAAATGTATCGAGAACTGAAGTTAAATCTAAAGACAGAAAGTAAGTTTATGAGTTACATATGAATCATAGATGATGATAGGTAGTTGGTTAAGTAAGCATTTAATATACACGCACTCACTCACCCACAAGCCTCAAGGCAAGACATACGAGGGGGAAACAAATAGGGCTGGGGTACTACGGATGAGAGCGGAGGAATCCAAGCAAGAAGTCCAACGTTGGTTGATAAATGGGTGGCCAGATGTATTAGTCTTTTGGGACGGGATGGGTTCGGTTCACGGTTAGGGGTGGGAGGAGGAAGAGGAAGAGGAAGAGGAAGAGGAAACGAATGAAGTGGGGGAGTTTCGGGAGAAAGAGGACGATGGGATTGATAGATGATAGAGTAGCTTGGTAGATTAATCGATTTATAATATAGATTAATCGATCAAGTGAGTGTTATATAGTCTTTCTCTTAGCGAGGAAGTAGACGCTCCTTCTTTCTGTCTTTCTTTAGGGTACATGGCTAGCTAGCGAACTCACTTGGTTCTATTAGATCCCTTTTCAAGCTCGTCAGGGCAGAAATATATCATGTTTTATTAGAAAAGTTGTCAAAGCCAAGATAATGAAAGGTTGTTTTGTCTCAATTCCCGGCGCACGGTAGTACAATCTAGGGTCTTTGTTCTTTTTCCTTAAAAAGAGGAGAGAAACAAGGAGTTCTTCTAGATTACCACTCCAAAATAGGAAATGATCCTCATCGATCCAATGTGCTGATGGCAATTGATGGGGAGGAGGTCTTCATCAGGAAGAAGCCTTCCTCGGTTCTATCTTAGACGTTCTTGTACTATGTTGGTTGATAATGATACATGCTACGGATTAGGGCTGTCTTCTGGATCTCTGTACTGTTTGATCTCAAGTACAAGGGAGTACAAGGATGAAAGTGGGTACCATGATACGATGAAAGACAATGATGCGGCGGTAAGTTGATCAAGAGTAAGTAGAGAGAGAACAATCAGTCTGTTGGCCGGGTCAACATCAGAAATCAAGTCAGCTCATATTTGTTTAGCTCAATCCTCTAATACTGTGTACACAGACAGTCCTTCGAACTAGGAAACGCTTGAGTCTTAAGGCGAAATAGGCTCACTTCTAGGCTACTCGCTCGGAATCTATGATGTGTGCGCAACTCATGCATTCGACCTTAGGCCTGCACCAATGGATGGGATTATCCTCTTGCATACAGCAACAGCGGGGGGTTTCTGATACATACAGAGTAGAAAGTCATGATTGCCCTGTAACCCTGTCAGATGCTGTAGGATATTACGTCTTGGGTTACATTGCCAAAAGAAACCAAAATAGAGATCATAGGGGGGGAGGGGTATGGGCGGATTGTAGGGCAATAAGGCGGCGGTTAATTGATCAAAATCGATTGAAATCATGACAAGGGCAAAAAGTCTAAATGCTGGAGTCTGATGATAGATGGTCTGATCGATTAGCATCCGAACGAACTACTTTCTAGCTAAGTTACTGATTCTGTGCAGATAAGTCCGGAGTAGAGAACTAAAATCATCTGGCCATCAATCGATTACACTGTAGGGAAAAAAGAAAGGAAAAGTTTATTATTTCATCATTCGTCAATTGAGTTACTAGTATAGTACTACTACCCCTTTTAGCTTCACCGTCTAATCTAAGCTTAGCTCTAATATGCCTGTCGGTATCTAGCACCTACTCCTCGTTTCTTCGTGCTATTCGCCCGTATTATGATTGCGATATGTCAAGGTACTAGGTCCTAGATGATGAACTGTCGTTACTCCACACTCTCGAATCCTTTCAGCCTTACAACTAAGTTCTCTCTCAGGTAACCAAAAATTACCAATTAGCCATACAATTCTTGGAATCCATAGCAGGAGCAGGAGCATACGATGCCCTTTTTTGCCTGTTTCTACCTTTATCGTTAGCGAATATATACGCACTAACTATACTGTATACGAAACAAGAACACGACGACAACATCTCGATTGAACAACTGTGAGTTGTTAGTTGTTCGTTGTTGGTTGTAATATTTAGCTAATGCAGGGATTTTAATATCATCAATAACAATCCCTAGTCTGAAAACGCCAATGACATCAACTACTCAAATCAATCAATTTTTTAAGTTTCCTTGGGCAAGGTAAGAGAGATTGCTCAAAGGCTATTAACAGATAAATATATGATAATGCCTGTTTCCTCTAGAGATGGTCTAATCGCTACACTTCTTATCTAGTTAGCCGTCTATACTGAAAAAAGCTGTACTGCAGACAAATGCCTGTATGCATTGCATCTGCAGCCTTCTACTTGCGGCACTGCAGGTCTATTGCGGAAATGCTCTACCTAATCAATAGCAAAATCTTCCTTACTTTTCCGGTTATTCCCCTCCTCATTCTCATTTCCCCTTCCCCTTCCCCTTCCCCCTTCCCTATCCCTCATCTGTTTCCCAGCGACTGAGATCTTCCTTGTTCATTCAAGCCACCATTCTTGACCCGAACTTTCAAGATGTTCACTGCTCTCCCCTACTTCGTACTGTAAACCGAAATGCCATTCAGGAGTCAAATTAAAACATGGGACCCCGCCCGGGATTGTCACAGATTGCCTTCAGCATCTCGGTTTGAGTCATGAAGCCCGGAGATCTGCAGCACAGCCACTGGCAAATGCAAAAAGCACTTATCAATCATGACTGACCCATATTCGGTATGGCAGACCGAGCATCCTTTCAAGCTGATACTCCGCATTGTGCCATTTGTATGGCCATAATCATCTCGGCTTATGTACCTTTTAGGTTTACACCATAAGCCTGGCGCGCTCCAATACATCGTCTCAGGGATTGGGCAAGGACTACAAGTACAGAGGACATGCTAGCATGACTTACTCCACACCTACAGGGCTCGTGTTAATCTTCGAAACGAGGGTCTGTACAGCATTCCTCAGTAGGACCATCTTCTCATTCTCACCCATGATCTCTTCAACTTCTGATGACATTCACTCCTTCCTAAATTATCATCGACGGACAGTTTCCTAGTGGATCAGATGCTACGTCGCCTTGCATCTGTCTCATGCTCGAAAGAGTCGAAGCATTTCCTTGGTTGATCAATGTGAACTGTCTGGTGAGACGTAGGTCGTCTGGTACAGTGGTACTCTCTATACACGACCTTCGGCAGGTACTGTACGCTCATTGTATTTGCATCATGCTGAACTTGGAATCTCCTTGCAAAAGACTCCAGTGGCACTCGAAGACTCATTTCCGACTGCCGGTATTTACTCTTACCCTCCCTTCAATGCTACAGCGACTCCAAAGTTAGACAGAGCATTGCATTTCGGTCGTGTCGGACGCAAGAACAGCTGCGGTATCCTCGTAGGCTCGAACCAAACTTTATTACCCCGCCTCTCAATCCAAATGCATGTGAAACGGTCTGGCTGCATCATCTGCAATTGTGTGTCCAATCCCAAAGGATCCCACCTCACCCCCCTTTGATATGTGTGTCAAAAGCACCAAGCATGGGCAGGGTATCTCGACTTGGTGGTCTGCTAATTATATGACAGACCGGATAAAGCCACAACAAAAGGCAATATCAAGGCAACCAAGCTCAAGATCCCAGTATATGCAGTACCGTATAATTATGTGCCATTCAGATTTCTTCAGCGAGCCGATGGATGCCCATTCATTTATTCCATTGATACCCCACCCACCCTTCGCCTCCGACGATTTCGTGCGCCGCCATTCGACAACGCAATGCAATGTCAGAATAACCCTCGTCGCCAGTGCGAAGCATTCGTTGCAACCCCATATCAACAGGCCCTGCG
Source organism: Monilinia vaccinii-corymbosi (assembly GCA_017357885.1). Classification (NCBI taxonomy): domain Eukaryota; kingdom Fungi; phylum Ascomycota; class Leotiomycetes; order Helotiales; family Sclerotiniaceae; genus Monilinia; species Monilinia vaccinii-corymbosi. Next base: position 4,202,890 of record CP063406.1, on the reverse strand, counting down.
ATCAACATGATCCTTCTATTGGAAGGAAGCTCACAACAGCCAGAATATCAGTGGAGCGTAATACATCAAATGCAACGCTACAGGCTCGGGAAGCAAAGCTTGCTTGCTTGCGTGCATATTCTCATGTCTGTATGTATGTAGATGTCCGAGGACAAGTCAATGGACGAGCACAGAGTGCAGGGTAGGGTAAGGCAGGGCAAGGTGAGGTGAGGTAAGGTAGGGAAGTAAGGCGGCACGGGATGGATGTAAAACATGACCTCCGTCAGCCTTTCAAGGCGAAATCACTTCGGCTATTCTACTCTCTCCATTTATTAAATAAAGCTCTATGGCTCGGTGTACACATGTGATTGATCCGAACCTCTCCATCATCGTCTCGGCGGCCTCCGTGCCGACTCGCGGAGACTGCAGGCATACAGTACACTACCCAGCCACTTTTAATAGCATGCATACTCGGTACACCAAAAAGTCGAGATACCTTCGTCCTTCATGCAAAAGATATGGAAGGGGCAGGATGTATGCTGTCATGTCATTGGGCTGATCTATACCCACAGCTACATTTCTATTCCATCCATATATGCCAAATCATCTTACATGGAGAATTACTTTCAAGAAGCCCTAATAGCCAATGTCTCTCCTCCACGGCTCAATTACCCCAAGCACAAAAACGTCATAAACCTCAGCCCTTTCAGTGCCTTCTCTCCCTCCCCACTCTTCTTCATCTCCCCTACCCAACTACGGCCCTACGAGGAGGACGCAATCTACTCGCACCCGCGAACCAGTAAGAAAAACCTGCCAAGATCCATGGAGTCAGAGCCAACACTACTGCAACCGAAAGGGGTTTCCACAGCACTACTGCACACTCGAGCAATTGGATTTTGAACCCGTGCTTTATGATTAACGGTCTTGGTGGAGGTCTTGTGTGTCTGTGTGGAAAAGATGGAGATGGGAAACTAACTTGGTGATGATAGGAAAATCCTGGGCAGCGATGCTAGATTTGCTATGCTCCAATGGTAGGTAGTATGTACTACTATGGTGAATGAGGATGGGTGGTGATGACCCCACTTCAGCTAATACAGACCGATCCCTCCATATTTACCTGTCATGGTATCATTCTCATGAATCTTGATATTCATATTTTTTATACCGTCTCCGGCATCGCGCAGCCCTGGGAAAAGCTGAACAGATGCACTTTGGTATTGGTCTAGACTGTATTAGTCAGGGCTGATTTACTGAGAGACTCATGCTGGACTAGCAAGCATGGGGGCCGATGTACCTAGGTATCTTTTTCTGTACTCGTAGAAGGTTTGGAGGTCTAGGGCTCTGCCGTTTTGCATGACACCATGTTGGTTGTGACGAGAATCCCATTATCATCATCCCAAGCTCAGCATCCTCTTTCTAGAATAGAAAATATACTCAGCCGTGCAATGAATGATATACCGTACGTACTCTAAGATAAGGTTGGATACGATACTGGAGGCACACCATACTATGTATGGCCCCGCATTTGCAAATCTATCATCGTTATTTATGCATGCATCGCCACATCTGTCCTGTACAGTAAGTATTGCAATCGAGTTTTGCGTGTGGAGAGGGGCAAAAAGAAGGAGTAAGAGGTACATCTTGATCCTGTTCGGGTAGGCGAGAGAAATGAAGGGGGATGGATTCGCGAGAGCCGATTTGTCCATCAGGTCAAAGGAAGCTGGAGGTTTCTTGTACAGTATGTTTCGAGTAGGGATTCCTTAGTACTCTGAATCCTAGGGCACCCAAGGAACATCGCCCTCAGAGCAGAATCGTATCCTGCCTTTCGCTCGCTCAATCCCAACATCATCCCCGAGAAATTTGAAATCCGGATATCATCCACTTACCGGTTTTGTTTCCTAATATAGTATACCTTCACGAGCGGTTTCTAGCCTTAGAAGGCTTATCCAGTTCAATACACAAGGGAGACAAAGACCCTGGTGATCATTAAGAGAGATGTGGTTTCCTCACATGGTATTCAAGGCTGCAAACTTGCATTGGAGCATTTTACCGAGCCTTGTGCGGGAGGAGTCATGTTCGCGACGAGGTTATTGCGATGTTCAAGGCTTGTTGAATCTTGATCTCAGTAAGTTGACAATTGCATCGGTTACATGCCAAGCTGCTTATCTATATTAACGATCAGCCACAAGGAAGTTCCTAGAAAGTCGGCGACCTGGTACGTTTTTCTTGGGAGCGGACACGATGTCACGATGATGATGATGATGGGATAAAGACTGATGGCGTGTATCAGATCAGCGGTGCAAGGAAGAGAGGGCAGCGAAAGTGGAATGTTGACAAGATGAACGGCAATCTAGATGACTATTTTGGTTGCAGATGAGGTGGATGCATCGTGCACGGAAACATGGAGGCGATGATAATGGCTAGACAAGGCCAAACCTTGCGGTGCGACAGCCACCATCTATCTCATCTCGAAGGATATACGGCACCACGCAAAAAGCTGGCTGTTATCTAAGGTTAGGCTAATAATAGAGGCTCTACTTCTAGCCATCTTATTGGACAATCTGAATCACGTGTAACAGTATGAATATGTTTGTCAAATTACTATAAACATCGATTAGTGTGCGAGTCTTTACCCACCGGTGTTGAGGCAATTGTTCCAATTAGATGCGTGAATGGGTATTGTTGAAAGAGGATATAAGCAGATCTCATCTTAGAAGATCCAATATACCAAAGGCAACCAACGTTTCCAGCAGGACAAGGCTACTCACGATATACATCTGCCTAGTTTTCTAGCTGCTCCACCACCCATTTATGCGCCAAACTCAACGATCCCGTGAGCAAGAGCGTAGATGTTGTTCTTGCGCCGATATAGGCGGTGTATGAGATTGTTGGTAAAGGGCTGAAAGTCTTTCGGTAGATGGTTTCGAATAAGAACCGATATTATGATCAGCCGCTGATGACAGTGGCCTTGGGAACTAGATTACGTGCCAAAGTGGCTATCATACGGTATCATAAGATGCATAAATGCCGAAATAGGATATCTGATGCCATTATTATCCTTCAATCAAATGCACTCAAGAGAAATGCCTAAAGGCTATATAAAACCACGATTTTCGAAAAATTATCTTCAGCTCAAAGCCAAGACATCTAGATCTTTCCATTCAATTGGACTCGAATGCTCCGTTTCTGGTTTTTTCTCTCTCTTCTTTTTCTTTTTCTTTTCTTTTCTCTTGGCCACCCTTACGAACGAACCTGTAGTACAGGACCAAGCTTTGGAAAGTCCGGCGCGTAAGGCGAAAAAGAAGGCTGAATCTCTGCACGCTGTTGAATGCACGCGGGATGTCCAAGCGAAACACGAGGTGTTGTATCACGACACTTGTCCAGATGTGGGATGAACGTCGCCAACATAATATGCTTGGCTCCATGCGATTCTTTAATGGGTTGGTCAGCCTTAGACACGTTTAGGGGGCAATATATGCTGCATGTGTATAATATCGGGTAAGGCTTTCGGTACATGTACGGAAGGGGCAGTGTTGGACCATCCCCGAGTCAGGAGTTTCAAACAGTCATCTTTCATTTACTCATGAAGTTGGCTGATCAAATCCTTTGCTGTCATCGCCTCAGACATAAAACAAGGTCTCGTTGCTATCATCTAAGGTTAATAAGGAAACGCGTGTACTCATAGGTGAGCATTTCTCATCCCAGCCTTGTTTGTACTCGAGTAGTTTCGGAGATATAACCTAATAATACCCGACATCCTTCCCCAGTTTCTCCCTGAAAAACTCAATCTCATCTCGTCCACCTGCATCTGCTGAATGACTCGAACCTCCACGGCATACCATCTCCTAGCCTGTACGGTGTACTCGGTCCGGTCGAGAATTCTCGTCCTCGTGTCATTTCGCTGGTCTCATAGCTTGTAGCTTGGATATGATGAGGATGTTGGGAATAGGTGCAACCCATGTCATGTCTCCTGGCTACACTCTCTTCACGTAAAACAAGCAGATAGCAACACCACCTTGGCTAGCACTACTCTACTCGAGCACATGCGCACAAAAGGATGCTCAAACAGGACGTGTCGTGTATGTCATCTACCGCTCTTTGACGCAAATACCGAAACACACAAGACATCACAGTAACTCGTAAAAGAAAAGGCAGGGCAGGGCAAGGCATAAATAAGAATAAGAAATGATGGCTCGGGACTTCGGCTCCGATGTTTAACCGATGAGGCGGGGATGAGAATGAAAGAACAACTTGTCCTTGAGACTGCACACCAATAAAATATCTCATCACCTGATCGTCATTGGAAAAGCTTCCCCCTTTTTCAAGCATTGTGCTAGATCATAAGCGACTAATTGAGATTGTTTGATCACAGTGGCGAAATCAACAGCAACAGCAGCAGCAGCAGCAACAACAACAACAACTGCGGATTCACCAAAGTTGGAGAACGGACAGCTACAGGAACAGATACGGAGAGTAAGAAATTTGAGACGGAATCTTAGGATGAATAGAGAACCATCGCGGATACCGGGGGAGGATGAGTTGTATGTTGGGGGGTACGTAGCTTTTCCTTGCTATCGAGCATTTGCCCCGCACACGTGATATCATAATGAGAGAATGGGGAGGGAAATCTAACAGAAGCGCAGTATCGTCTCGTTGACGGAAAATTCTCTTCAGAAGAATAATATCACGCACATCGTCAGCGTTCTCAAATATGATTTTAGGAATTTCAATATCGATTGGAAGAAGTACAAGCAACTTCAGATCGAGGTTGATGATGTTGAGGACGAGAATTTGCTAGGGGAGTTTGAGACGACGGGGGCTTGGATTGAGGAGGCTTTGCATGGCCCTGGGAAGACCGAGGGAGGAAAAAAGGAAGCAGAGGGAGGAGATGAGAAGAGGAGGAAAGGTGCCGTGCTAGTTCATTGGTGAGTTGAGATACTTTGCCATGTTGATCTCGAGGTGAGAGTGAGAGGGAAGAGTGTCCTTGCCACCATTCCTCTCGGCATGAGAATCTATTACGAGGTTGAAAAGGAGAAGTCAAGTGATATTCGGTTATCCTCCAACTACCCTGCCTTCATCTCTTCTACCGATCTATACCAAACCCAAGCCTAATACACTTAAAAGTGCAATGGGACGCTCCCGCTCAGTAACTATCCTGATTGCTTATCTTCTCCGCCAATATCCCTCGCTTACACCAGCTACCGCCCTCGCCCAAATCCAACAATCACGCCCTTTCGCCGAGCCCAACGATGGATTCATGGCACAACTTCAGCTTTATCATGAAATGGGCTGCCCAAGAAACATAGACGAACAACCTAAATATCAACGATGGTTGTATCAGAGAGAGGTAGAGTTAGCTGTCGCGACTGGCGGCCGACCTGATTGGGTACGGTTCGAGGATGAGGAGGAGCAGGATGGGCAGAAAGGTGGTGGGAAGGAAAAGGAAAGGGAAATTAGGTGTAGGATGTGTCGGTAAGTTCTGTCTTCTATGTTATCTTCACTTATTTTTATCATCTCAGTACACATTATGGTTATTATTAAAGGAGAAGAGAAGTATAAACAACAAACTAACCACCCACCAGCCGCACCCTCGCCACAAACTCCTACCTAATCCCCCACACCCCCAATGCTAAACCTACCTCTACCCGCATATCTCTCACCAACCCTCAAACAACCCCTATCGCCTCCCTCCCCCCATCTCCCCACCACAGCACATGCACCCACCATTTCCTGCACCCCCTCTCTTGGATGCGTCCCGAGCTAGATCTCGGGATCCTATCTGGACGTCTCGAATGTCCGAACCAAAAATGCCGAGCTCAAATAGGTAAATATGCGTGGCAAGGAATGAGATGCAGTTGTGGTGTTTGGGTATGCCCGGCTTTTAGTTTGTTGAAGGGCAGATGCGATGAAGTTACGGTTGGGAAGAGAATTGAGGCGGGGAGCGGAGGTGCAGGGGGGATTAGGTTACCGCCTGGCATGAGAGGGAGGGGAAGTACGGTGGAGAGGGAGAAGGGGAGTTTGTGAGTGAGTGAGGGAGTGGGGATGGGGAAATGGGGTGATGTCTCGGATGTTTGCTTTATCATATCATGGCACTGAGAACGAGTACGAGACGCGATACGAGATTAGACAAGATTAGATCCCAAGACCATGGCTATGGGTGGCATATTTCATCCGATATACAATTAATGCCCTAGCAAAAGGCTAAATAGGTACCAAAGAACAAGGATGGATAGATACGATTCCTTCAATCGGAAGTTCTGGGCCACAAAAAGTCAAAAAGTCAAAAACATAGTCAAAGTTGGATTTGCGGAGCGGCGGATGCGCGATGGATTCTGAACTGTGTGATATTAGGTTGGGTCTGTGCTGGAGCCTGGAAGTAGGATTGCGGCGCGCGTGTGGATGGGTGCAGGATCTAGAGAGATGGATGGGTGGCTATGGGTTATGTCGTAGACTTGGAGATTGTTCCCATTGGATAGGCGTTAGGCATTAGGGGTGCAACCGGATACGATATACTGAATAAAACTTTCCCAATTTGTAATTTGTTTGTTTGCTGTACAATATATGTAAGCTAGCGGCTGTAATAGGCAAGTTCTGTTTTGAGGATTGGTAAACAGTTGTAATATAACATTTGACAGCAAAACGTCGATATAAGGATACCCTTTTTTAGTGTATTCTTATATCAAAGTTCCGATTAAGGTTTTGAGACTTTCAAAAATAAGAATATAGAAATATTCGTTATTTTTCCATCGAAAATATATTAGAACCTAAAATAATATTCTTATATCGAGGTTTTGCTGTACTACAATAACTATTTGAGATTGAAGATATAACTCAATCCCCTCCTCTGATATGCCCCTCTATACAAACCCAATCATATACCCTAGCACTCTCCCCATTCCTACCAGTATCCCGCTTTCAGTAAGCCACACACACACACTTCAACTCCACTTATCATAAGAAGGAACAAATGAAATTCCAAGACATACCGTAACGGCGTAGCGTTGTTGGCTCCACTTTTCACGTGTAACGTTGTAACTTCAACCAAGTTGTCGGGTCCGTGTATGCTTGCACACCGTGTGATTGAGGCAAAGGTTTGCAATTGTATTTTGAGTTTGTGATGGGAGGTAGGGTGAGATGGATAGATGTTGGGAATGACAGCGAAACAGGATAGGACAGGATATGTCAGGCTCCGTAAGCGGAACGGAGTGCGGACAAACGAACAGATGCGAATGCAAAATTCGTGTACCTCAGGAAGAAAGAAGAGGAAGGAATCGGGCATGAAGTTTGGAGTTTATGTATAGTAGGATGCCCATATGCATGCAAGTCAGCCGTAAGATATGCAAGCTATTGTGTGAGATGTGATAGAAACACAGAAGGCTTTCTTTCGCTGTGGAATTCCCGAAATTAGCGCTTTACCAGGAGGGGATATGCTTGAGCATATATACATAAATATATGTACACCAGCAAAGGCGAATGGGCCTCATGTTTGATTGCTCTGCAAAACATCTTTGCGTCTAGCCAATGATGCCACTGCTGATGAGAGAATGACCAGGAGCAGCATTTCACTGTTAGATCTGCGGGGTAAGATGATGGATGTATCTTGTTCAACCGTCTGACTAGCAGGTTGTAATCAACCCATGAGAATAGGAAACGCCTTATGAATGGTGAGATTGAGGTCACCGAAAACATGAGACGGACCGGTCCAGAGTGGCAAGACTTTAGTCCGGACTAGATATTCTTTTGGAAGTGACAAGCGAAGCTGACGACTAAGTGAGCAGCTGGTGAGAGCACCGCAAATGGTATACCGAAGTTGGGGCGAGCAGATGCTCTCAAGGGTTTTGAAGGCTGAAAATAAGCACTAACAACAAAAATTCGAGCGAAATAGTGGATGTAAAAAAGAAATTTTGCAGGGGAAGCAAGAAAGCGCAGGTTGCCTTATTCAATACATGTAAGCATGTACCTCTACGGCGTTTTGTACGAGGTAAGGAATTGCGAGACAGCGCCCTTTCACTCGGCTGCCTGCCAAGAAATATGCCGTTCGGTTCAGCCTGGCAACTACCGTGAGGAGTAGATCGATGAGGCTTTATTTCTGGGATAAAATAAAAGTGCACGGAGAATATAATTCCATCTATGCTCAACTAGCTCCTACTCAAATGCATTGGCCACCTTTCCAACAGGTCGATCATTATGCAGTCAGCATAAAGACCTCGTGAACATACGATGCTGCAACTGTCCCTAGCCGTGAATTATATGACGTGTACGAAGCTGGCCCTACCACTCGAAGTGAGTCCATAAACTCATGTGTTACATTCGTCGGCCAGCAGACAAAAAATGAGTAAAACTTGCGCGAGGGTAAAATTCTGACTGTATTCATTTGGAATTCTGGCATAATAGGTTGCCCCTAAGCCTTTCCATGCTCGTCAGTGTTAGGATGAATACTCTTGGCGAGCCCGGTCCGAAGCCCCTGATTTGGATGATTGAGAATTTCAAAGCCATGTCAATCACGTGAAATGATGATACTTTTGCAATCCAACAATCAGGCCGGGGATGGATTCTTCTCCCGCCTAAGTAAGACTATTTATTGATCGAGATGATTTCAGTTCAAGGCAAGCCTCTAGGAACTTGCGGAAATAGATTCGGGTTTTGAAGCCGTTCACGATTTCGTTTTGCAATTTCAGCCTGCTTCTTTTTGTCGAGCCTCTGTTGGTAGAGTGCCTTCTTGAGGGAAAATACTCGAGGTTCCTCGTCCTTTGCAGAACCTTGAGCTGGTAATAAAGGAGTATCCGACTTCTTCTACATATTCGAGGGAAAGTTAGTAGGTACAAGTTCGAGGATGATCATGTATACCTTCTCATCAGTCTTCTCATCTTGTTTCCCCTCCTCCTTTGTATCTTTACCGTCTTTCTCCTTATCGTCTTTCTTTGCAGTTTCTTTCTCTTTCTCTTTCTCCTTCTTTCTCTTCTGCTTTTCTTCGAATTCCTGCTTCACACGTTCGATTTCCTCATCCATTTCTTTCTTTTTCTTGGCAGCAATTGCAGCCTCATCTATGATGGGTGTGGCAAATCCTTTATCCTTCAAATGTGATGGGCATATGTAGAAAAAGTCCTGAGAGAAATTGCTGAGCGCTCGATTTCACAAATGGAATGATACTATTCACCTTGTTCTCTGGAGTTATCAGGACACTTGCACTGGGTTTATAGCAAATCTCACAAGGCTTGGAAGCAGTTTCAGCCACCTTGCGGTGAGTCCAGATATTAGGAAACGAGGCCATATTTGAGATATCAAAGGATGCACAATGCCCTCGAAATTCGGTATTTCTGATTCACAGATGAGGTTTGCGAGTCTTGGGAAGAGTTGATATAAAACAGCAAGTGCAAGTTGATGAGGATAAGGTTTAGATTTGGAGACATGGGGGAATTACGGCCCGGTGCTTCAATTGATCCCCCACTCTCAACTAGCGCCCGCCTTGCCCGCCTTGCCCGCGTGACCCTCCGATTTCAGGAACCCCTCATTTTTGTAGCTTCCGAGCATTTCCCGTCTTGCGTCTTGATCGTGAATCTATTCATTGCGACGATAAGGCCTTGTATAACATTTAATTGAACAGATTTTGTGATCAACTCCCTCAGCTTCACTCACTCATTATGTCTTCGGAACAAGTTAGAGCTCCAGGTAGCAAACCTGGAGAGAACATGTTGTGGGGTGGACGATTTACTGGTTTGTTTGACTCGCATTTCTTTGGTTGAGCTTGATTTGATACTGATTCTTCAAAAGGTGGCCTTGATCCTCTCATGGTTTCTTACAACGAATCAATCTACTACGATCGTGCATTTCATACTCAGGATATCCTGGGCAGCATTGCGTGGGCTCGTGCAAACCACAAGAATGGTATCTTGACTGCTGCCGAATTCGCAGCAATTGCGTCTGGATTGAAGCAAGTTGAAGAAGAATGGGTTGCGGGAACATTCAAGATCATCCCAGGTGTTGACGAGGATATTCATACCGCAAATGAGAGAAGATTGGGCGAAATTATTGGCAAGGAGATTGGTGGGAAATTACACACTGGAAGAAGTCGAAATGAGCAAGTTGCAACAGATATGCGATTGTGGCTTAGGGATGAGCTCAAAAAGATTGAGAGTTTCTTGGTCGATTATCTGAAAGTTGTGGCCGCTAGATCCGAGAATGAGATTGAGCACATCATGCCAGGGTACACTCACTTGCAACGTGCTCAGCCTATCAGATGGAGTCACTGGATGTTGTCGTACGGTATGACCTTTGCAACTGATCTCCAAAGATTGCGAGAAGTTATCAAACGAGTTAATCGATCACCATTGGGATGCGGTGCATTGGCTGGTAACCCTTTCAACATCGATCGAGAGGCAATGGCCAAAGAGCTCGGATTCGAAGGTCTTTTGTGGAACTCTATGTCCGCAGTTGGAGACCGTGATTTTGTCGTCGAGACTATGCAATGGGGCTCTACCCTCATGTCACATTTGTCAAGATGGGCCGAAGATCTTATTATTTATGGTACTGGTGAATTTAGCTTCGTCCGTTTAGCCGATGCCTACTCCACAGGAGTATGTCCTCACTTCCAAAATTTATAAGGATTCTTTAGCTAATGTCTGCAGTCATCTCTAATGCCCCAAAAGAAGAACAGCGACAGTTTGGAATTATTGAGAGGTAAATCTGGCCGAGCTTTTGGTCAGATGGCAGGTTTGATGATGACAATCAAGGTAGATTTTCGCTGGCATCTAGGAAGATTATAAAGTTCTGATATAATATTTTAGGGTCTTCCAAGTACATACAACAAGGATCTCCAAGAGAGTGTGGAGCCAATGTTGGATCATATCAAGACAGTTGGAGATAGTATCCAGATTGCCACTGGTGTTCTCAGCACATTGACTATCAACCCAGAAAAGATGAAGGCTTCCCTAGATCCATTTATGCTCGTAAGTACATTCAAGTATCTGAGCTATTATAACTCAACTCTTCGAGTCTAGCGTCTCTCAATGTGCTATCGCTAATCATTGGGATCACCTCTAGGCAACCGACTTAGCAGATTATTTAGTAAGAGCGGGTGTACCATTCAGAGAGACTGTAAGTGGCCTATGTTTGCCTGGGCACAACGCGCAAATACTAACATTGCAAATAGCACCATATCTCTGGACAAGTCGTCGCATATTCCGAGAATACTAAGATTCCAATGGACCAGTTGACATATGATCAACTAAAGAGCATTGATAGTCGTTTCAAGGAAGATGTCTCTGAATGCTTTGACTATGAGAAGAGTGTGGAAGCACGCCAAGCAGCTGGTGGAACCAGCAAGTCAAGCGTTGAGGAGCAAATCAAGGTACTGAAAAACATCCTTGGTTAAAAGTTGAAGAACAAAAAATGATGAATTGGGCTTGTTCAATTTGTCTTTCTTAATGCAGTAATCTATTGCATTTTTAGTATAAATGCTAGATCTGTCTGCTGCGGTTTGTTTCAATAGGAGCTTGGAGAGAGAAAAGCTTCAGAGAATAACTTATACCATGAATGCATGAAAAGTTACAAAATGTAATATATTCTATCTTAAATAGTTTACCTATGCATTTTTTGTCACTACCTATTGTTTTTATCATTGCTATTATTGCTGAAGCCTCCATTTTTGTTGTCATTGTTCATTTGATAATTATAAGATTCTCTTTGAGTCTCATAGAGTAAGTTGGCAAATTTTGAAAGGGCAAATGAATACCACAATCAACTATACTTCTCTGTAGTAATTTGCTGTCCAAGAAGGAATAGTATTTTTGGGCAAAAGGGGATGCAAGAAAACAACCAAAAATCTATATGATGATTTAGTCTGCTAAGACTATCACGTAATTGGCATTTTCTGTTGTCACGGTTCATATTGACTTCTGCTCTCTCAGTCCTGACCTGATTATAGTATTCCGAAATTTCCAAGAACACCTGTTCTGAAGCTTACTTTAATCATCTCCAGGTTCCTTTGTAACTCTTAACCATGAAAGTTCCTCGTCTGGCACTCCCTTTCCCTTCCCCCCCCTGATATTCTAAAGGATTTGGAGACTACCAGGGGCTTCCATTTAAAACTTCTCTGCCTTTATCTCTCTGGTCTCAAGACAGCTCAGCCCGAAATGGGTTAAAATACTGGCCTCACATACCTTCCGTATCTAATATTCCAGAAAAATGATTCTCATTTTGGACAGATTTTCATCTTGAACCTTTATTGATCTCAAGTCCTTTATTTTCCAGCTTGGACATTCTAGCTTGGATCTCATGCACTTTAACAAGGAAACATTTCGCGGACATATACACATGAATTGTACAACACCAACGGATGGAGATGAATAGGTATGCTATCCTCGCAAAGAAATAGTCTCGATGAAACGCGAAAGAGATGAAGCTTCCGAAAGCTTCCAAGAAGTCCTGGGGAAGATAATAACTGATGTTGAGGCGTGTGTAAGTGCACATCGGGAGCGCAGTTGGTCACAAATGGAAGCCGACCTATGAAAAGCCTATGCCCAAAAGATGTTCGAAGATAAAAAGAAATTTACGGATTTGGCCCAAAAGTTGTTTCGTGGTATCAGCCCCGCCGATTCCGCACTAGATTTGGTACAGGTGATTGATATCTTTGCCGCCACCCTGACGGCTGGAGCAAAGAAACACCAAAATTACAAGCAGAAACTCGAAAGTGCGATTGCAATTATTCGCATGAGAGATACGACCATTTTAGAGTTCCACGAGGAAAAGACGAAATTAATGGAAACATATGAAGAGGAAGCCGCCCGACCACTACTCAAGCAAATCTCTGCCAGAGCTCGTAAGATGGCCAGAAAGGAGGCTGAAATGAAGCACCTGTATGACTCATACCACCAATCGAGGGCAAGCCTTCACGAACAAGATCAGTCAACTGGAGTCTGATTTGTTCACAATGAAAGAAGAGCTTAGCAAGGCTTTGAAAATGCCAGACAAGGTCCGTGAAGAATGCTTTTCCAAGAGCCAGCGGGGTCATGATAGGGTTTCCAAGCTTGAGAAAAAATTAAAGACTGAAGAAGACGCACGCAACATTACCAAGCTAGATAGCGCAGCCACAGCAGCCAAAATCCCTCGACCGAAGGCAAGACATGAGCTCTTCATGACCAAAACCACCGAGGTTATCAAGGAACGAGATGAATTACGAAAGAGCGAGATGATTTGCGAGCTTTACATGTCACCCAGGCTCAACTGAATGATACCCATGATACCAAGGCCAACAAGGCTGTTGAGGATGCTGTCCGGCCCCTTAAGGCTACCATAGATGCATGAAGATAAACAAGGAGAAGCTAGCGAGGAATCAAGAGGCTGCTGCTACCGTTGAAGAACCCTCACGGCTCAAGAAAGACTACACGAAGCAGTCTGGAGAGATGAGCCAATGGAGAGAAAATCTGGCTGTATTGGAGAAGTGCTACTAAGGCGAAGCAACATGAGGAGTTCAAGGCTGTAAGTGATCAATTGGCTGGCAAAGAAGCTGAGATCCAGTGCTTGAGGAGACATCTCGCACATGCGCCAAATAAACAAGTAGATGAATGCAAGAAGAGTAAATAAAGTTAGTTTGTTTTGACTGCCTCAACTTACATCTAAATTGACTAGACCTATAGATCTTGATTCTCTGATTGATGATGCATGTACGAGTATATCAGCGAGAAAAGAATCTAATTATTGTTTTAGCTTGAGTTGATAAGATGGAAGAATGCTAGATCTTACTCACTTCAAGTCTTCTAATTAACGACCTGTGGGGATTCTCACGCATGATTAATGGGTTTAGACAGGTAGGTAGACTGGGGGGGGGAGGGGGGGTAAAGTTTATCTTGGACTCTTACTTCTCTCAACTTGTCACATCCTAATTACACCGAGTGGGATGGGATATCCGAATTGAGTTTTATGTCGATGGGTGTCTGAATTGGATGGACAAATTCCTGCGGCCTAGTAAAATTGCAAAAAAGAAAAGATTGCCATTATCTCTTAATACAATGGCAAGATTAGGGTGTGCAACAAAATATTTGTTTCTTATTATGTGGTAGGTAGCGTGACGCTAGTTATGATCAATTGCCACTGGTATATTTTTATTTTTCCTTACTCTGATCGCAGCTTTATTTGCTATTTTGTTGCAAGTAGTTAAGTCTGTTTCAAGTTGAAGTTATGTTGAGCCTTGCTGGAATAATCTCAACTCACATTGAGAGTTCTGCATCTAGTTCTCGTCTGTGTCTCGCTTGTAAAGGGGGTGATGATATAGATTTTCGTCTGGTCATGACTAGTCTTTTCTCGCACGCCTTTGAAAACCTCCATAGGGTAGAACTTAAGGGATTTTGGCAATGGCGCCTCAAATTTATTTATTAGCTGCAAGGATATTATCTACCAGCTCACTCGCAACTTCTATTCCCACCCCACATAATTCCTCCGATCATTGTTAAATTATCGACTCCAACTCAAGCACTCAAGTGTTGATCCGTCTTCTCAGGTCCCCCACCAACACCAGTCAAAATGATCCTACTGACACCATCCTTCAAGACATTCTGTGTCCTCTCATCAATATGTTCCGCACCCTTGCCCTCTACTTCCTTTCCCTCCCAACCATCCACACCCTCAAGCACAGTCTTCAATGCACCAGCTACGGCCCCCAGATTCTCCTCCTCAAAATAAATAACGGCATTTGGACCTGCATCAAAAGTGTACGCAGCAACAATCTTCCCAGCCGCCTTATTAATATCCTCTACGGCTCTAATTGCCGCCCTACTAACATCATTTAGGTAGAAAATGGGCGGAAAAGTATCCAAACACGTTGCGTGGAAACTATTACTTTCCATCATAGTAACTTTGGCAAATCCCTCGAAATCTTTCTCCTTGATTGCTCGTTGCATTTCCTTCATATGTTCTGGGACCACACTTTCTGCTCTCTGCTTAAAGAGTTTCGATGTCGCTACTGTGATTTGCATCCCAGAGGTACTGGAAACCCCCTTTTTCTCTGCAGACACTACGAGAATCAGAGCGCGCATGGTGGGCCAGTGGGAAGCAGGTGCTACTTCCACAGCAACGGAATCAGATCCATCCTCTTTCTGGCCCATTTCCCAGGCCACATACCCTCCAAACAGAGAACGACAAGCCGAACCACTTCCCTGTCTCGCGATTCTCGAAAGTTCAGTAGGATTGGATGGCAGTTCATAAAGGTTTGCAACTGCTCTCACGAGTGCTGCGAAACCTGCAGCGGAAGATGCGAGACCCGCAGCTGTGGGGAAGTTATTTTCTGAGATGATTTTTAGGTGATAGGAGGAGAGTTTTGGGAGGGAGGAATCAAATTGTTCGAGGGAAGAACGCAAGGAGCGGAGTTCGCGGAAACAAGCCTGTGTGCGGGCGTTGGAGATATCTTGGGGAGAGCCATTGAGGAGGAGGGAGTCTTCGGTAAAGGTAGGGGAGCAGGTGGCTGTGGTATGGGTGCGAAGGTCGTCTTGAGAGAGGGTGACCGAGATGGAGGAATTGGTTGGGAGGTTTAATTTCGCGTCGCGTTTTCCCCAGTATCTGAAGTGTGTCAGTTGATGGGGATAAGGAGAGGGGCAGCCATAGCTGGAGCTGGAGCTGTAGCTTTACTTACTTAACAACCGCGATATTGACTGGAGCAGTCGTGCTGGCTTGATAAATCTTTGTATCCGCCATTGTGATAGTGCTTCGAATCGAAGTCGAAGTTGAAGTTGAAGTATTGTTTTATGTTCTAGGAAATCAAAGTCCTTCTCTATATAATTATAGTCAAAGGCGGTGAACATTTTACCCAATCGGGAAAAGTTTACGAGGGCCAATAAGGCAAAATGTTTTCACCCCTCATAAGTTAACTCACAACCAACTACACCACCAGAATGTCCAAAGACGATTCTTCAACTCAAGGAATAGAAAGCTGTCCTGTGGACCATGCAACACGCTCCGCATGGCTAAGAAGTAATTCCACCAAACCGCCTTTTCCAGGTGTCACCCCTTCCCCAAAACCAGGTCCAAGTTGCGATTCTTCAACTGTTGATCAAACCCCTCCTCCCACACATACTCTCTCAAGTTTTTTCTCTCGATTGTTCTTCTGGGACAATTCGTCTCCTATACCCTCTCAACCTCCATCTTCCTCGTCCAAATCCCCATCCTCAGCACAACCCCGCCTCCGTCTTGACCGCGAAATCTCCACCATTCCTCGAGCCTCTCCTACTCCAAATGACACCACCTCCCCCTCCTCTCACCCCGCAAACTCCGAATCAGAATCCGGCGTCTCGTCATCCGGAAACTGGATTTACCCTAGCGAAAAGATGTTTTTCGAAGCCATGAAGCGCAAAGGTTATCAATCCGACGCCGCGGATATGAAAACTATCGTGCCGATTCATAATGCTGTTAATGAGCGGGCTTGGAAAGAGATTAGGGAGTGGGAGGCTGGGTGGGGGAGTGAGAAGTATGTTTTCCCACAAATTTCATGTGATGGATATGAATTGACAGGACAATAGGTGCGGTGGTCCCCGTCTGCATTCTTTTCTTGGTCTTTCTCAGACGCTCTCCCCTAAAGCCCGTATAAACACACTCTTAGGTTATACCGCACCCTTTGACCGGCATGATTGGGTTGTTGATCGATGCGGAAAGAGAGTAGAGTATATTATAGATTTTTACGCAGGCAAAGCATCTTCAGATGGGAATGGAAAGTTAAATTTCTTTTTAGATGTTCGACCCAAATTGAATACGTTAGAGGGATGGAAGATGAGAGGATGGAAGTTGTTTAACTAGACAGATTGGTGCGGGAGGGAGGGCCAGGGTATGAACGCCTTGATATATCGTGTGCCGTATCGATATCCACGGCTCGTTTATTACTTTACTTCGAATTCACAAAGTAAAGATGATAGACATCACAAACGTCCTTTGAGGGATTCGGAAAGTGTGACAAGTGGCAACATCTTCCATCATGCCTCCCTCCAGCACATTTGGGATATATACCATGCGCCAAATACCCCTAGGAGAAGTGTATAACATATGCAAAATCATTGAAGGGCCAACTCTTCACTCAAGTCATCTATAGAAAATCTGATGTTAAAGGAGAGGACGAGGTTAGGAAAGGGTCAAGATAGCATGCATGATTAATGAACGAGACAGATGAGATGGAAACCCTGGAGTTGTTATGATGTTCGCCTGGGTAGTCCCATCACGTTTTCCGCTTTACGGTTCAACGAAGGAGATACTCTCTACCCTAGTATGTAGCTGAGCTGTACAATAGGATCCAATACGTCTTGTACATACCGATGAAATTTAGATGAAATTTATCAAACATCTCAAAACATGCGGAGGCAAGAATAGATCACGGCACCCAAAGTCAGTAGTTCGAATTGGTAGATTGGATCAGATCAGACAAGTGCCGTCCATTGATCTTGATATTTCATCTCTACCCTATATAACGTATCCCTCGCTTCAGAATCCCTCAACATCTCACAGGCTCCCTCTCAAGATTACATACATATCAAATCTCCACTCAAACGCAAGCTTCAAAATAGTCCACACAAGATGCGATTTGCTTATTTGAGCCTCTCTATCTACCTGTCTCGTAGGTTCTATTCTTGAGTCTTGGCCTAAAGAAGTTACTTGATCACTTCATTACTTCTCCCAACCAGCAGTATATCCAGAATAACAAGCCAAGGGATTCAAGAAACACACGCGCAAGACTTTCTCTCGAGGAGGATATGCGACCATGGTGATAACGATGACAAGACAACGATAAAAATGCGTACATACATACATATATCTATCTATCCATGCATGCATGCATAGCTCAAAGATCCATCCCACGCATCCCACCCGCAAACCCCCCAAGCAAAATATCCTCATCGGAATCTATCCTTTCGCTAGCGAAATCACAATCCAATACGCACATCTCCCTCCCTCTACCTAGGTCCTACTTACTACCTAGTACTGAACTGCGCGCCTATACCCTCTCAGAGTCTCCTTGAAACCCCCTCTATCTATCTCATCATCCTCATCTCATCTCATCATCAACCTTATAATCCTTATAGTATATATATATATACATCACTTCACCAATTTAACTTCCTCTCCCCCCTCCCCCCCCCCCCTTACATACACACACCACACACACCACACACACCCACACGCTTGCTTCATTTCATTTCATTCCATCTTGATTGATATTAAGTATTAAGTATTAGGTATTAAGTATATATTGATGTCTATATCTATCTATATCTATATCCCACATCCAAATCCACATCCACATGCACATCCACATGCACATCCAAATCCAAATCTACTCATATCTAAATGATGGATGAATATACGCCGAATCTCTAGGAATCTCTCTCGCTCGGTACAAATCCCATCCATCCATCCATCCATCCATCCACCCATCGCATAGCATGCTTCTCTCCTTCTTTCCTTCCTTCTCTAATACCAAGCCAGAAACCCCAAGCCCCAACCAAGCCCAGAGTCCAAGCACACCTATCTATGATGGCACCGACTCATTCATATTCAACTAGGTAGGTACCTACTAGTATAGTAATTTCACTATCCTCATCAATGATCATCATTAATGCAGCATTTCCGCTTTATATTTCTCCCCCCCGGCGGCCCACCCCCCTTCTCATTAACCTGCCGCACTACAACATACATCATCTCTGACTTCCACCCCCAAGTCAAACGAGCAAAGTAAATGATAGACAAGATGCAAAAAATGCAATCAACCAATCTTCCTTGTGTGTTCAATAGGTATCATATCATATCCCAACCCATTCATCCATTCATCCTACCAGCCAATCATTCTAATGCTCAATCCAACAAATTAGGTCGCCCTTTCTTCTCCTTCCCTTCTCACTTTCGCTCTCATATCTCATCCTTTCTCCCATGCCCAAATATTAATCATCATCCCCATTCCCTCTCCAACAATCTACTTGCTCCGCTCCACCCCAAATATCAACCGGACCAAAAAAAAAAGGTTGATTTCCCCTCAATATCCTTTTACACCACACCTGTATCCATCCATCCATCCATTCCCTCGTATCCTATGCTTTTTGCCACCATTCTCTCGCTTAATGAACTTCTGACGAAAAAGAACAATCATCAAAACTAATAAAAAAAAGTTTTTTTTTTCAACTCCTCGCTTGGATATCTTACACATCTCCGCTCGCATCTTGCATCTTTTCCAACGGATATTATCTCGAATTGCTCTCATTTCTCTTTATTTCGCTTTCGTATTTCTTTAAAATTATATTCGGTCGTGTGTTTATCTGGTTTCTTTCCGTCGTAATTTCGGATCCTCAATCTGGTGGTCTTGCATCGTTCCCATAATCGAATCTTTTCTTTGCATCCGCCCATATTCAGATCACTCCTTGACCACCGAGCATGCTTGGAACTGCTTTACGGCCCACTCGTTTGCCTGGCATATCCATACGTGGGACCCCTGCAACACTGCGTGGTTCTTTCATCAATCCAATATCTAATTGCGCTGGGATTCTTGTGACAATCGTCTTATAATCACCAGGGAATTTAGCATCTCTGGGTACTGGAACCAATGCGGAGCGCCATAAATGATCTGATGTATCGTCAAGGAAAGTAGGTCGAAGTGATGCTTTTGAAGAGAAGAATGCTGCACGTCCTCTAGACTTCTTAGCTTGAATGATAGAGTCGAACAACTGAACATCTCGATCATTCGATTGTTTGGTTTCTCGTTCATTAATGAATTCATTGAACGCTATGCAGGTTAGTGTTGCTCCATAAACATATCATCGGAATGGATTTACCTTGTGTTTGTTGCAACATCGCAAGATATTCTTGTTGGTCGCTTGGAAGGCTCTTCATGAAACCATCCATATCAAAACCATACAATTGACCCCTTGACTTTTGCTCTTTTGATGGTCGACCCAGATGTTTTCTATAAGTGTAAAATAAATTTGCGAAGCATCTCACGAAAGCTGCACGGACACGGTCTGCATGGAAGGCGGATGGGCACACAAGTGAACACCAGCCTAGACAACGGCCATGGGAAGCAGTGGTGCAGGCGTTACAACGATACATGCCATCACCCTCAGCCCTCTCGTCACAAATTGAGCATACGGATGCCATGTCGTTAGCATTATACGCAAAGCAATGTCCTTCAACCCATATTGTTGTTTCCGTGTTACGAACTGGTTGCATGAGCATATTAGGCATGATTGTTGACGCGGCAATGGTAGAAGCTGCATAGGCAGATGGAGCATGAGCAGACGGTGCATAACCATACATGGATTTGCTATCGCCGATGGAAACAGCAGAAGTCGAGAGACTCACCGAATGACCATTGACAAATGGCGCACTGGGTCTCCGCAGCGTTGGTTGTCGTTCCAACCCAAATGAGGAACTACGTCTCGAGTTTGCATCGAAATGACCAGACCTCTTTTCCCTCAATGTAGCCGTGAGGGCAAATCCAGAATCGTTTCGAGATATAGGAGTTGTAGGCATTGGTGGGCAGTGTCCAGAGACAGGGGATAAAGATGTTGGGGGGCTAGTTTTGCTTGATCTGCCAGTCGATGGACGATCAACACGCGTATGGTCATTCTTCGATTGCAAAAATGCATTGAAAACTAAAGGCCTCTTCCTCTTTTGTAGATCAGGCTCTCCAAATGTGGTCGAGTTCTGACTCACGTACTTACCCAAAGTGCCAGGAGGTGCATTTTGAGTAAAGATCGCTTCGTTCTCCGACGAAAATGCATCGTAGGGGAAAGTTTCAACCGCATAAGGTGGCGGGGCTACCTCTACGCCACACCTATTGTGATGTGGAGCTGCCAACTGCAAGAGGGATACAAGCTTTCGACGCTGTTGTCTTGGTAATGGAACCGGTGAGGCAGTGGATTCAACCGTATCTCGATCGAGATCCACGAAGACATAATCATCCTCTGGAAGCTCTATGTTATCATACCTCCTCTCAATCCCAACAATATAAGGACAAGGTGCTTCCAGCGCGGAAATCAATCTAGCGGGTAGGACTGGAATGAAGATGCTTGCCCATTTTAGTGGATATAGAAGACTGACTAAAGCCTTGCTAGCAAGATGCAGCATGGCTGTATGGGATGAGAGTAAAATGATCCTAGATTCCGACATCATAAACTCTACTAGAGCGACAATATTGGGTATGCTCAAAGCTCTAAACAGTGCGTAGAGATCCGTATTTCGCGAGTCTGGTAATTCATTTGGTGCTTCCTTGCGGGCAAAGAGTCGTAATTCTCGTACTGCAATTTCGATCTGTGTTTTCGAGGACAAAGGGCTTAGTGCTTCGGTACACAAGTTGATCACGTATCTCTCCAGGGGTTGCCATCTACCGATTGTGGGCGAGCTTGGAGGAACTCGGAGGATTCCACCATCTGTCATGGGTACCACAACAGCCTTCAGCCATTCCTTCCAGAAGCTTGTCATACTTCCATCCCTGCCAAGGATACCATAAGCTCTCGGTATCCACAGGCCCGTCTCACCATCAGTCAAGCCCTCAATTTTGGATGCTGCGCCGTGTCTGACAGGCCTCAACATGTCAGTCATCAAGGTAATCTTTTCCTCCACCGAACTGATCAGCTCTTCCAATTGTTCTCTCGCAGCGGAGCCAGAAACCACACCGGGTAATTTCGCGAGTAACTGCGAAAGATGCGCCCGCTCCGAAGCCAATCGTTCTCCCAAGCTCGCTGCAAGTTCACGCTCCTCATTTGTCATATGGCTTTGTCTCCAAGCCTCGCATCTTCTTTCGACATTCTCGGCCGCCTCCTGATCCACTGGTTTCCACACAATGACAGTCATACCATATATTTTGGAATTATCCTCTCCGGTCATGGCAAATCCATGCCAGGTTGAACGTGGTCGTTCATCCGAGGAAACGATGTTGATATCGTTTGGAAATGCAAACATAGGGACGTAGTCAGGAAATTTACCTCTCCTCGGTAATTCTTCCGCGGCGTGTTTTGGCGGGTATCTGTCGAGTAAAACTGGTTCAAATCGTCGTTTCAATGGGTGCATGTCAGGGTCCAGATTGAGTGGCTCTGGAGTAGGAATGACAGCATTATAATTGCTCAGGCGCCTCGATGTTCGGACGGACACTATTGAAATTGTCAGCATGAGCTCCTGAAAGAATTTGAGAGGTCTGCGGCTCCGATCCTTCGTATGCAATGCATGCAACATATGTGCCACATCGGAACGCCCAAGTGCAGAATGTCAGACTTACTACTTCTACCTGCCATGGAAGGTTGTCTCTTAACACTGTTCAGATCTCGGAAACTAATTCTCCTCCTGATACTTCCACCCACACTCCTTAGTGTCGGACTCCTTCTCTGTATGTTATCCGTATCTTCCACTCTTAATCTTGAAGCTCTCGGATTTGTCATGGGAGGTGCCGCTTGTGTTGGGACACCCGCACTAAAGCTCAAATCGTCCAAGAAATTCTCCCGCTCATTCGCGAACTTGCGTAATGCCTTGTCGAAATCAAAATTTGCAAATATTCCCCCCTCGGCCTTGGAGCCATTTCCCAAGCCATTGCCGTTCATATGGCCAGTCTCGCCCGCTTTGATTGTCATGCTACTTCGGTTGCTGGCCGTCGTCGTGCCTTCAAGCTCATCGAGAGTGGATATTGAACTTCGCGATTCGTGCGAAGGTTGTTTGCTTAATCGATTCCATGAATTGTTGCGGGAATGTCTTGCCGAGGCCCTGCTGTGATTCGGAGGAGGTGAGTTTTCCCCTTCATATATCTCCTCTATCGTGGCATCGACCTGGGGAGAAGGAGGTGATTGCATCGCATTGCTCGATCTATCCCTCGTGTTTGAGGGGAAAACCTCGGGACCATATTGTAGAGAATCGATCCCCGCGATCCAGAAGTAATCTGCGAGAGGAGCTGAAGTAGAAACGTTTTCCATGGTGGATGAAGATTGGATTGTGCACAGTAGATATTCTGGATGTGTTAGATTGAAGGTTGGTTCTTGGCAGACTTGCCAGCGCGGGATAGGATGACTGGAAAGCCCTTTTCAAAATGACATCGAGCCGACGATCGTGGTTGACGCTATTACCGCGAACTTCAGGGGAAAGCGATTTATTAATAATAAAAAAATGGAGAGGGAAGAGAAGAGGGAGGAGATGTTTCGTTGATAAAATTCGTGAGTCCAAATTCTTTGGTGATCTCGGGGGGGAAGGGGGGGGACAAAGTTAATACCTGGGGGGGGGGTGCGCTTTCCCAACGATGTAATAGGTAATAGTAATAGACCGTGAGCTTCTTTTTGTTCCCCGGTACTTGTTCTTGTTGGCCTGTCTAAGAGGCAGCGTGAAGACGGAACGGGAAGATGTGCAGATCAGACCCTTTGAAATACGGTGGACGATGAAAGCTATGAAGTTAACTTTCCCCTTGGACTGCTCTGCTGCGGCGGCGCTCCACTTTGTTTGTTCAATGCAATTGAAATCCAAATTGAAACAATAACCAAATCAGATTTGCCTTGGCCCTGGGGGAAACGATGGGAGATTGTATTTTTGGGGGGGAGGGGGCAGGGGAGGGGAAAGATGTACTTGGGGAGATGGAAAGGGAGGAGAGGAGAGAAGGAGAGGAGAGGAGAGGAGAGGAGAGGAGAGGAGCCAGAACAAGGCAATTCTATTTCTTTCTTCTTCTTCTTCTTCTTCTTCTCGTTCTTTGACTGATGGATGGATGGATGTAGATAGACCCGGCCAACCGGTGGCGTGGCGAGGGTCAGGGTAGGTAGGTAGATTGAGAGATTGTGTTGAATTGTGAACTGTGGATTGTGAACTGTGGGTTTTGGATAGATGAATCAAAGGGAAGGGAAGGGAAGGGGAAGGGGAATGAATGAATTGTCGTGTTGTAAATACAAATAAAATATGTAATTAATATTAATCTATTTTCCCAGTATTAAGATGAAAGTTTATACAAGACATGCATCTGTAATACGAAACGGAAAGCGACATGGAAATGTCAACGTAAGGGTGTAACCCTTGATCAAATTAAAAGGGGCGACAGAAACGGAAAAGGCTCATATATATATATATATATATATACCATAAACCCAAAGATTAAAAATAGAAAGATATATCTTGTTGTCTATCTATCTTACATCTTCTTCTCCCTCTTCCCTTTCCTCAAATCTTAAAAATATCAGATCCGTTACTCTATTTCCACAAGCCACAAGCCACAAGCCACAAGCCACACAGACCTATTCATCCTCCATTCTATCATCAAACACTAGAAAAGAATCTTAATTTCTATCATCGAGACCATCAGATTTCCCCCAATCGTATTCCTTGTACACCCCATGGCATATAATTCTCATCTCACCTCTCCTCTCAATAGATATGAGAATGGAAAACTATTCGTAGCTACCAACTAAAATTCCATTAAAAACTCCATTCACCATCCCGTGTGTGCCATTTCAGATATCCATACTCCTTCGCCATGAGGGAAAAAATTCAAAAAAAATCCACCACAATGACTACGGCTATCTCAGCATAGAGACATTTGAGATTGTAGGCCAACCAACACAAATATGCCAAGAGTGTCAGAAGGTCTACAAATACAAACTCTGCGCCGCAACAATATCCCTCCTGATTTTCTTAAGAGACTCTTCGAATTTGTTCGATACCTCATCGGACCCCATGACTTTTCCTGCTTGAGCCATTTGTCTGAGAAGTTCTTCGAGACGACGGAAGAGACGAATGAGGGACCCTTCGTAGACGTCTGTCATTTTACTAAAACAGTGCGTTAATATCATCGCCAACAAGAGAAAAGATCAGAAGAAGAAAAAACATACCAAATATCCGCAAAACTCTTTCCCTGTGCCCATACATAAACAACTTCCATAAGTTGCCACTTGAAACTCAGCACGTATTCTTCCTCATTCATCTTCAATTTACTCTCCGCAGTAACCCTTGCGACGATCCTGGCTTGAGCTTGAATTTCTCGATATTTAGCAGCCAATTCCTCTTTCAGTGGAGGGGATTGACTCTTTTCCTCAAAGATGAAAACCGAAAGAACAGCGGCGCACATTTCCGGAGTCAAGTCATTAAAGTATCCGTTGAAGAGGAGTTCGGAGAGGAGAAGTTCGTGACCATCACCTGTAGATGAGATTTCACATGCTACACGAGCCTTGAGTTCGACGACTTCTTGATCATTAATGAAGCCGAGGCGACGGAGGACACGTTTTCGGGATTTAAGCTCATCGAGTTGCATGATGCTCAGAGCCGAGGTGATAGCCTTGCGCTTTTCCTTGATTTGTTTGACGATTTCGAGTTTACCGGCATATTGGTTGTAGAGATCTGGGAGACGAGGAGAGTTGTGGAGGGGGTTTGAGAGGAGACGAGATTCAAGAACTTCAATCTTGCGAAGGAGTCGCTTGAAAGAATCATCTGTGATGCCCATATTCTCAATGGGATCAAGGACTGCAATACCATCTGGGAAACGGCGTTTAACTTCGTCCAGAGATTTTCTGACTTGGTTTCGCTCATTGGCTGGATGGAGATCTTTTGGAAGGAAGATACGAACATGACCAATAGCTTCAACACATGATAGAAGCACTGGCACAACTTCCATCTTGCCCCTATCGCCCTCACCAGGTGGAGCGATACCTAATGGTAAATCACTTTGTGTTTGTGCACCCACAGTACTATTTGAAGCAACTAACAGAAGCACATCCAGGATGTAAGATTTTTGTGGGGCGTATTCTTCTGCAGATCCCCTAGCAGGTCGTCGCTGAGTGAACTTGACAACTGCTCCCCAACCAAAATCATGATTTTCATGTTTGATATGAACAACTCTTCCTGGTTGCATGAACTGAAGACAGTAGTTGGGGTGATTGATGACATCATGCATGTCCTTGGTGTACGAAGTAAGCTGCTGTCGAAGGTCGTAGTAATCCTTAATAGTTGCTTCATCTGGGATTTGAATACCATCTCTCTCAATCTGCAAATCTTGAAGTTCCTTTTCAAGACCAGTGACGTTTGAAGTGTTTTGGAATTGGTAGAAGCAGTGCTCCAACATAAACTCAGGTGAAATTCCTTCCAAACGCATCAAGTTGAGAATCATGTTATAACCAAGGTAGAAAGCTGAGTTGAGCTTATCCTGCTCTCCTCGTACAATCGTCTTGGCACTCTCTGGTTCCATCTGATCATTAATCATCATAATAACAATACCTCTGTCATCAAGACCACGACGACCAGCACGACCAGACATTTGCACAAACTCAGATGGTGTCAGGTATCTCATCTTCTCGCCATCAAACTTTTCAACGCTAGTGAAGACAACAGTCTTTGCAGGCATATTCAACCCAATAGAGAAAGTCTCGGTAGCGAACAAAACCTTGATCAAATTCTCCTGAAACAAAATTTCAATGGTTTCCTTGAGAATGGGAAGAAGTCCAGAATGATGAACACCAATACCACGTCTCAACAATGGCAAGATGTGTTGAATTTGAGGCAAGGTCCTGTCCTCTTCTGAGAGAGATTCAATTGCACTCTCAAAAACTTTCGAGACCATATCTTTTTCGGATTGATCATTGAAAGCCATGGAGCTCATCTGTAAAGCATATGCCTCACACTCTCTCTTGCTGAAACTGAAAACAATGACAGGATTGTAATGCTTCAACATGATCATTCGTACAATCTTGTAGATATCTGAGCCCTCCTTATTCGAGCCCTTGTTCGTCTTTTTGTCTTTTCCGCGTCCCTTTTGCTTTGCATTGATGTCCGCTGGATCAGAACCCTTCTTGTCTTCAATTGTGGCCATTGCCTTGGAAAAGTTGTCCTCTCTGAAATTTCCCTTCTCATCGACAATCAAATGGATACCATCTGCGCCAGCTGGGAAGAAGTAATGCTGTAAAGGAGTAGGTCTGAAATCGGTGTAAACAATGTGACATGGCTGGTTATGAGTCTTTGTGATCCACTCCGCAAATTGCATAGCATTAGGAATAGTTGCAGACAAGAAAACATATCTGACCTTATCTGGCAACAAAATGATAGTCTCTTCCCAAACCACACCCCTGGCTTTATCTCTCATGTAATGAATTTCGTCAAAGACGACCCAAGCAACTTCGCGCATAATCTCAGAACCACGGTACAACATAGATCTTAAAATTTCTGTCGTCATAACCAGACAGGTTGCCGTCGGGTTAATTGTGACATCTCCAGTCATCAAACCAACATCTCCAAACTCTGCAGTAAACTCTCGATATTTCTGATTACTCAAAGCCTTGATAGGACTGGTGTAGATGACCCTCTGATTATTCTTGAGACATTGCGCAATCGCATATTCTGCTGTAACTGTTTTCCCTGCACTGGTATGCGCCGATACCAAAACACTCTCATTCCTCTGAATTGATGCAATGGCAACTTTCTGGAAAGGATCCAACTCAAAAGGCCAAGTTCTAGCAGGTTCTTCGGGAGCTTTATGGTGTGATATTGGAATGTAATCGTAATCGGGAGGTAGAGAAACTTGATGCTGAATGTTGTGCTGTAGTACCAATGCCTTTTCTTCTGGTGCACCTTGTAATCCTGCTGAAGCAGCCAGCTCTCGCGATTGCGCTGTCTCGAAGGTATCTGTAACAACCGGTTCAGATTCTGCTTCCTTCCTGCGTCGTTTCGCGTCTTTCTTTGCTTCTTTATTCTCGCCCACTTCTTCAATATCCTCTTCCTCTACATCTGCTTCTACTGCCGGCTCCCCAGCATCAACCATCTCAGAATCGCCATCTTGTGCATCAGGAATTGGTTTCACCTCCCCATTCACATTTCTCTTCTTACTGCGATCTTTCTTGTCTTTCTTTGCCTTTTTTGGCTTGCTGGAAGCAGCTGTCTGGGGATTATCATCGAAGACGTCGAACAAGTCATCCATACTGAAGATTATTCTATCACATCAACCAGGCTGATAAGATTAATTGTGCTGCGTTGATACTTTGAGAAGTAAGTATCAAAAAGTCAAAGTCGCGAAATTTAAATCTACAAAGATCTTTTTTTTAACTTTCCACCTACCTTTGATAAAGTCCCGTTCTATAAGCCTCAGGCACTAAATTTCATGGCTTGGCCGCTTTCGCCA
Organism: Monilinia vaccinii-corymbosi; assembly: GCA_017357885.1. Lineage (NCBI taxonomy): Eukaryota > Fungi > Ascomycota > Leotiomycetes > Helotiales > Sclerotiniaceae > Monilinia > Monilinia vaccinii-corymbosi. The sequence continues at coordinate 4,174,830 of CP063406.1, read as the reverse complement.
ACCGGCCGAGCTTCATCAAACTCATTCGATGAATGATTTCCTCCGTATACAAATAATAAACAAATATTCCAAGGTAATGCCATACTGCCAAAGCAATAGGAGGAGGAGAAACTAATGTAGAACAATAGATGTTTTCCCGAGCAGCAGTCCGCGCATCCTCCACTACCTCAATGGTCGCCCGCCGTGGCTTCCACTCTACCCGTGCTCAAATGAGTTCACCATACCATTACCCTGAGGGACCACGAAGCAACATCCCATTCAACCCACACACAAGATTCTTTGCCGTGAGATACTGGGGATTCATGCTTGTTGGATTCAGTGAGTCGGGAGGGCAGATTTGCTGAGCAGAGGGCATATTGGCATACTGACGTCGTTTATAGGTGCACCATTCGGCGTTGCTGTTTGGCAAACATACAAGGACCAATAGAGGGTTGTGTTGGTGGATATTGCATTGGGAGGAGAGTTATGAATCGATTGGCATTTCAAAACTAGAACGGTGGGGGGATGACGGTGTACACAAGACTACATTACCATGGATATAACTTGATTATTCTGTTCCGATTGTCCTTGTTCCCTAAAGTATCGATCTTCATCACGGCTCCTGTATGTGGTGCGCACCCTATAGGAGTAACCCGTTGGCTCTCAAGAATGTCTTCTCATCTCAAGTCAAGCGGCTCAAGAACAAGCCCTCATTCCTCTTATCATAGCACATCTTATTACCCATTTCCCTCAAGCTTGCACTTTTACTTTGGTATCAAAAGTATGCCTGTCTGCTGCTTTCAGAGCAAAACATCCTCTAAAATCTTCTTGGGCCCCCGATAACTCCGCCATTGCACTCTTCATATGATCAGGATCATTTCCGTTTTGGACCTCCACGCTAGCGGTTAGAATCCATTTGTCTTCAGCATCAAATGGCTCCAACAACTCGAAGGGAGGCAGCCTATCATTGACCTTGGGGCGTGAGTTATCATCAACTTCTTGAAACTCTGGAGGAATTTCCAAGTAACGACTAAGTGTGAATACTGTATTCTTGTGAACTGCTCGGTGGCATTCTTGAATAACCTCTCGCATGAATCTATTTGATGTTTAATGACTTGATGACTGGGAATGACTGTCTAGGAATGATCAAACGTACCGGTGATTGCTGACTTGAAGAAGTTTGCATAATGACTTTTCATTCTCAATTGCAATGAACATTCTACTATTCACAATGGCAGCATTTGCTGGATCTGGGAGATCGGTCCACCGTAATGTACCTGGAACCTCATCACACGGAAGCAGGCCCCTATGGGTAGTTAGTGACCATTTTACGGTGATCTCGAAGACCTCGAACCATGACATCCTTGTATATGCGGGAAATGAAGAGGACTTACGGTCTACCCTCTTCGCTACCCACCTCCTTTGCCGGCTGACCAAATTGGCTCCTCTCAACATCATATATCAGCGTGAGAATATAAGACTGACGAATCAGCTGATCATTCAGGTTCTTCCACCAAGACTGTTTGCTGGGCGGTTGTTGTTTGAGAAAGGAGGGATCCAGACCTTTCAAGTTGTTCCGACTTCGAGGACCTTCGAAGATCAATCGTCGTCGAATGAATGGCTGCGGGATCATGCCACAGTAGCCTTGGAGGATGCGCAGAGCACGGGGGACATCCTCACTCTCCACCGATGCTGAGAGGAATAGCTCATGCATGATGATCTGGGCAGGATTGAGATTGAGGAGGCCGATACGGAGCAGAGGTAGAGCTGGAGCTGGAGCTGGAGCTGGGAGGTCTTACACGAGGAGAGGGGGAGAGGGAAGGGGCTTCTTGTGGTGTATTTTTGGAAGTGGTCGGATCAAGCGAGTGTGTTTACTAGTGACGGTCATGGTACATATGTTTGTGAGTACAGTACCATAAACCTTAGCCTGTTGCCCTTGGTTGTCAGTTTATATATCACTCTGCCCATCACTAGTTTCCCTTCCCTTCCCTTCCCCAGAGTGGAAGCTTCACGATTATTCTACATATGACTGATTACATAATGATACTGAGCAAGGTCAATCTTATCTTAACCTTGATTGGGCTCGCTTACGAAATCGTGCACACAGAGATAAAGAGCAAAAAAGGAAAGATCACGCCATCACTGAATCGCAGCGGCCAAGAGCAGCCAATGGATAAGGTCACATGGTACACCGATAAGGGATAACCTGATATAAATTGACCCCGCACCAAGGCTTGTCATCTTTCCTTCTTATCTATTCTTTCTACATAGTGGCACTGTATTGAATTCCGTCCTGTTTCGTTTAACCACTTCAACAACAAGTCTGACCTTCTTTTTTCGCGTCGCACATCCTCTCAGCGCTTACTTATAATTCTCTTCTTGTTCATTACCTTTTAATCTTTTAATCTTTTCAACCAACCATCAAGATGTTTGCGACCAAAGTTCTCCGTCAAGCCTCTGCCGCGGCTGCTCACGCCGAGCGCACTCCCCTGATCAAGTTTATGGGCAAGAGATCAATCCCTTGTATGCTTTGCTCAATCTTCAATATATTCTACAATGATTCTAACAATCCAACAGCCTCCATCGACCACTCTGCTCGACCACATCCAGCATCTCCGACCCACGAACTACCAGCAGGCTTCTCAGAGGCTCAAAAGTCTTCCGCCTCTTCATTCTCTTCCTACAGACAGAACGCCCAACAACATGGCCCACTCGCTCGCAGCGCCAGAAGTGACGGCTCAATCGGCTCACTCTCCGGCCGAGCCCTAGGTTCCGTCGCTCCCAACAAGGGTGAGTACTTCGACCGCAACGAACTCCCTGCACGTTTCCGACGTACTCCAATCGACCTCGCCGAGATTGATGCTATCGAGACCGGTGGCGCTACAGTTGTCTGCTAAGTCTAAACTTTGAATGTGAAGACTGTTGTGCTATTACGGCTGGCTACGGAAAAGTTAAGGAATTAAAGATATACCCACGAAGCGACGGCTTTCATGAAGATCTGGCGACAGATGATTGAATATCCATTGAGACTTTTTTGTGGAGCAGTGGGAAACAAGCTCCAAGTGACGGTTATGCAGTTTGGAGGATGAACAAAATGGATTTAGCTCTAATAACGAGTGGCAATGGAAAAGATGCGTTTGCAGGGGAGCCGGAGCGTGATATAATGTCTTTTTCTTTCAAAACAGACTGTCCTGATGGGATGTTCCTGGTCTAATTTACTCTGGAGTATTGCTTGGCAGTTGGTTGACGGGTTGGTTCTCTGAATAAAAATAAAGGAAGAAAAAGAAGAAGAATACAGCAAATATTAAGCCCGGACTAGAATATCGTATCACGTGGGCGGGTTGACCTTGAGCATCCTCATTTGAGTTTGGATTTACGTGAAGATATCAAATATATATATATATATATGTACGCATCGAACACCAGTTATCGCCCATTTCATACTGTGTCGACGTTACCTGTCCCCATCGAAAATAATACCAACACCAGTAACTATGTCGAAACCAAATGATAGAGTCAAAAATGGCCAACGTCAATTGGAAATTAGAGAATTGAATCAATCCGGCAAACTCATCGCAACATATATCCATACGATTTCCGATGGAGAGAAAGGGGGCCGAATCGATATTGATGTATGTTCTATGCCGCCGCATCGTGGGAATTGATGATTTGAAGGGTTGGGGGGGGCAACTCGGATGGCTGATAGAGATACTGCAGATAGCTAAAGGTCCCTCGACTTGGGTGATGAGTGTAGTGGAGGCGTTTATGCCGGTGGGATATCCGGATAGTGTGACGGATGATTATACGCCGTAAGTGCTGGGGATTCGGTGAGAGAAGAGGGCTCGTGGGCTAATGTTAGGGCGTCGGATAGGTATCAGTTTTATGTGAGAAACCTGGGAAGATGAGGTGAGAGGTTATGCTGATGGAGAGAAAGGATTCTATACAGGCTTTTGCTAGCACAATTGCTGGATTGCTTTCTAGTAGGGCTGTGCTTCAAGGTATGATGATGGATTTTCTGCGGCGTTGATCTTCATCTTATCTCACCTCATCTATTTGTGTGTTTGAGCTCGCTTGTGGGAACCATGGATTGGTTCTTCTTTGCTTCTTTACAGATCGTTCAATGTCTGGTTTACAAACTCTTGTCTCTGAAAGCAGGGAGAGTAGGCACCCAGAACTGTGGCTGTCAATGGGGTGATGTCCAAGGATATGAAATCACCTCCGAAGTATCTATGGTCACAAGAAGACACTTTGCCTATGCTCATATAGTCATCGAGAACGAGACATTAGCTAGCTGCCTTTGCGATCTGACCTGTCATACAATCTAACATACTTTCAGGGCTTGGCGTGGGTGATTCTACTGCATCCGCGACCGGTGCTGTTCTTCTCCGTATTCTTCAAGAATCTGCGGGTCGGATAGCTACCATCCTCTTTGCTCACCGACTTGGAAGCGCCCTTGAGCCCGAGTGCAAAAAATATCGTCTAATGGCTGATATCTTCAATGACGCTGCCATGATTCTGGATTGCGTATCTCCAGCATTTCCCAAGGTTCCACGTGTGTTTCTCTTGAGCGCTTCGAGCATCTGTAAAGCTCTCTGCGGCGTTGCAGCCGGTAGCTCCAAGGCGAGTTTAAGTGCGCATTTTGCGAAACAGGGGAATTTAGCCGAGTTGAATGCTGTAAGTGTTACATCCAGCTGCCTCGTGCAATGGAAGATACTGATATAATCATAGAAAGATGCAAGTCAGGAGACGCTCATATCCCTTCTAGGTATGCTCGTCGGTACTTTTGTGGTCTCTAAGATATCCTCACAAACAGCTACGTGGATTGCTTTGATCACTCTTCTCTCAATTCATCTCGGTACGAATTATTTGGCAGTACGCTCAGTTACCATGCGTACGCTCAATAGACAACGAGCAAATCTGGCCCTATCACCATTTTTGTGTAGTTTCACATCCGACACGCAACGTGGCATGTCCCGTTCAGCTATGGGACATTCACAGGATTCCAAACATCCACGCGCGAATCTTCCTTCCATTCCTTCCCCAAAAGATATCCGACTCCAAGAACGCATCTTCGAAAGAGACGGAGCAATCCGTCTCCAAGCTTCGGGCCAAATCCTCGCATACTGCCAAGTGGGAATTAGCCTCCAGCAGATCCTGTCCTCAACATCCACCCCCATCACCTCAGGCAGCTCCCCCATCACGGCGGATCTCTGGGAAATCTTCCACGATCAGGGGTATATCATGTGGTACGACGGACGCCGCAACACCTTCTTGGTCGCGTTGAAGGACGGGGCGTCGGCGATGGTTCGGCTTGATGCGTGGTTTCATGCTGCTTGGTGCGCTCGGAGTCTGGGGGTGGGCGAGATGGGCGTGGGGGTGAGGGATCACGCGACGGTTCGAGCGTGGATGGGAGAGTCGCTGAGGGATTCATTGGCGTATCGGGAGAGCCTGGGCGTGTATGCGCTGTTGCGGGAGCGTGGGTGGGATCTTGACACGCCGGCCCTGGAGGTGAGAGCCGGCACGAGGCTTGCGCAATCTTTCTAGAGTCCCCTCGTGCTCTTTCCACGCATTCCTGACTGGCTGGTTGGTTGGTGTTCCTTGGCTTTCTTCCGTTGTGGGATGGGTCCTCTTCTTTTTCTTGGGAGGTAGACAGACGGGTATTGATTTTGCAGCGAGGAGATTAGGATCTGACTTCTTGAAGAGAGAGCAGATGTATGTGTTCACAGAAGCAAAGCCATTCCATGGTCGCACGAGTGCTCGTAGTTCACAATGGATCTTGATTGTCGATCGAGTGGAATTGTATGATGATTATACTTTTATATTATTTGAGGTTTTATGCTTATGCACAGATAGGGTCCAAGCTTTCATGGGGGAACGGACGGACCGGCGTTGATTTCTGGAGTTCCAGAGTACGTACACGAAAGTTAATAGGATGCGAGGGTTCGCCAGTACATGATGAGAGAGAGCGAGGAAAGGATGTATGTAGATGGAAAAGAGATGAAAATCATAATAAATATCATAATAGATATAATAAATATAATATCATTGCAATCTATTAGTACGAAGCTGGAGTATTAATAGATACCATCGTTACTCACATACCAATGTGAAACCTTGCTAACTGATCTCACTTGTCCCAGATCATCATAAGGTCATCAAGCCGTTTTGTCATTACCTGTATTTATTTCTAGTTATGAATCTAATTAGGGTTTCGTCATTCCCATTCCCATTTCTGCTTTCCCTCTTCCCTCTTCCTTTCCCCTTTTCCTTTCCCATCCCATCTCTATTCTTCTACCACGCACGCACGATCGCCCGACAACCCCTTCAAACCTATCCATCCTTCCACGCAAACACCATGTTACTTCGTGCTTGTTAAAACCTTTGAGAGAGGATTCCCTCTGGTTCTGCACCAGTACACATCAAGAAGCCATCCATCCGTGGAGAAGAAGAAGAAACCTTACCCGCGAGAATCCAGATCTAGCGAAGCAAGCAATCCCCATCTCCAACCACCATCGGCAGACGCTACACGCGGTGATACGATGACCGACGCACCAGGTGCAAAGATCTCGAGACGTCCGACAAGAATCTTTTCGGGAGAACAAGAAGCCATGGAGTTGGGAAATGCAGGAGTGGCCATGGTCCCTCATGAGACCACCAGACATTGCCACAGTCATGGTGAGAAATCCAAGGAAAAGGACAAGCAGCAAAGAGAGGGTAGAAGCTCTTCTCATCAAACCCCCCTCGAGGCTCTGTCAGGACCGGTTGTTGATGTTGGAAGAGATCTCAGTACCTTGTTCCCTTCGACCACCGAAGCCATTGCGACACAAGGTAATGGGAATCACAAATGCATACAGGTGACATTCCTACGTGTCCAATTGGCTAACAATGAACAGTGACTACATCCCTTGATGCCGCGAAGGCTTCGGCCCAGGAGAAGCAAGAAGGTCGCCCTCTTAATTTTGGGGTCGTCGTCCCCAATGCGATTTATCGTAGCAGCTTCCCGCAACCAGAGGATTTTGAGTATCTTGCCTCCCTCGGATTGAAGTGTATCGTGTAAGTTGAGATCATGACCGAGTCGTTTGGATGGCTGGCGCTGAGTTTTCATAGTACCCTCGTGAAGAAAGAGTACCCTCCAGGATTTCTCGCCTTCATCGAGGCGCAAGGCATACGTCATTATGTCATCGAAATGCAAGGAACCAAGAAGGTCGATATTCCTGAGCATATCATGACGCAAATCATGAGAATCTCTCTTGACAAGGAGAATCATCCATTGTTAATCCACTGCAATCACGGCAAGGTAATTCATTACTACACATGGAACTTTCTTGAATGACTTGAAGCTGATCAGTCTATTGTAGCACCGTACTGGTTGTGCTGCGGCCATTATTCGCCACGTCTCGGGCTGGGGTGTACAGTCGATCGTTGAAGAGTACAGGAGTTACGCCGAACCAAAGGCTCGTGATGTTGATATTAAATATATCACCGAGTACAAGGTTTCCAGTCTCAGTGGTCTTTATCACGACAACTTGGACCAACCTCCAGTCGTCAAGGCCACCAAGACGGTTCGGATCATGGCTCTTACGCTCTTGCTTCTTTGGATCTGCTTGGCTCTCATGAGATTTCGGGATCGTTAGCTGGATAGAGATCAGCTGTATTTTATAAGGTGTTTAGGTATATGGGGGTGGTGGGGGTATCTTCTGGCATTGGTTATTAGGAAAGGGCATCGGTTATGCAGTGCGCGTTAGAGCCGATGCGAATACGGAGTATAAATGGTTCAACATGGGGCATAACTTGGGGGGGGGCATTGGATGTCGGGAACTATGGCAGACTTCACTACTCGACGTGGAAGTTATTCTTAGAATACAGTTTATTGTAATATCTACAAGGTTAGATTCAGATTGACATCTGATCCGACTATTCCCTTCACACACACACACACAGGCACATGCTACCCTCCTGGCATTCCATGCGTGATAATATACAAGTGACATATGATCATGAATCATGAATCATGAACCGCACCCTGGCACTCCCTTCCCGTGCAATAATAACTTTTCCTCGCCCTCTTCTTTTGGACCTCCCCAAGTACCCCCACCATCACATCATCACATCATCACCCCCATCTCCAACATCCCATCCCGACCCGTCCTCAGAGCGTCGCATCCTCATCCCCCCTCTTGCCCCACGCATACGTGAGCCCACCCCCCAACACATTCAAAGCGGCCACGGCCATGGCCCCGCCGCGCACGAGACCGCGTGCCCCCCATCGGCTCCTTGTCGTCATCGTCGTCCTCCGCCTCCGCTTCGCAAGCAGCAGGTAGAGACCCGACCATGCGGATGTCAGGCCCGCCGCATCGATCGTGTACCCGGAGAGGTTGAGGTAGCTGCTTAGGAGGAGGGCGGGGGTTAGGGTGAGCGGGAGGGGTTGGAGCGGGCGCGCGTGGAGGGCTGTGGTGAGGGTTGCGAGGAGGATGGGGGGGAGGGGGGAGCCTGGGGGGAGAGAGGGGGGGGGTTAGTTGGGTTGGTTGGTGAGAGGGGGGGAAGGGGGAATGGCGATGTTGGGTGGTGTAGAGGGGTGAATGATCAGAAATGAAACTCACGGCCCCAATCTTGTGCGTAGGAAATTGCACTCTTTTTGGCATTTTCGACTTCCTTGTCTTGATTGGACATTTTCTTAGATTGATGTACACGTATTTGTGAAGGACGTTGGTTTGGAGCGTAGAAAGAATTCTTTTGGGTATATATGTCCTCTTTATATTCATTTATATATATCACTTTCCTCGACTTCGATCGATGACGATGTTTACCAAAAAATATCTATCACGTGACTCGCATTATCTTATATTCTTGTGCATGGACGCAAGATAGCGAAGATAAACCAGGCACTTTTTATTAGCATCGTGGCCATAACAAATTCTTGCAATTGCCCATATCTCAATTCACCACGATTTACAATATTCATTAGCTTTTGCGACATTCGGCATTCGGCATTCGACATTCATGAGAATCGGGCTGTTTTTACGATAACCACCCTGTTCCATCTGCGACCCTTCCAAGTCAACACATAACGGCGCAATGCCGGCCACCGCTTCTGGCGCTGATACAAAGCCAAATGGAACCGCGAAATCGCGAGAACATAATCAAGGGAATCAGGATCGCAAATATACCACGGAGCAAAAGGCTGCGGTGATACGGGTGAGGAGATGTTCGCCCACGGCATTTTATGATATTTTGGGGTTGGAGGAAGTTAAGACGACGGTGACGGAAGGCGAGATCAAGAAGGCTTATAGAAAATTGAGTCTGTTGACCCATCCGGATAAAAATGGCCACGAGCATGCAGATGAAGCTTTCAAGATGGTTAGCAGAGCGTTCGGCGTGCTGAGTGATAAGGACAAGAGAACGAAGTACGATAGATTTGGTGGGGACCCGGATAGTCGATTTGGCGGGGGAGCACCGCCGTCGAATCCTTTCTCGGGATTTTCGCAGAGGAGTGCTGGGGCTGCGGCAAGGCCTGGTGGGCGCTCGATGTTTGAAGAGGAGATTAGTCCAGAGGAGATGTTCCAGAGATTCTTTGGAGGAGGTTTTGGTGAGATTTTTCAAATCTAGTCAAGTGGATGGAAACTAATGACCTTTCTAGGTGGTGGTGGAATTTTCAATGATCAGCCTGGCTTTGTTTTCAATTTGGGCGGAGGGCCTGGTATAAGAGTACATCAGTTCGGGGGTGCGAGACCAAGGAGGAGACCGAGAGATCCAAATGCACCACCAGATCCCCCGCCTTCCCTGATTCAGACCCTCATAAACTTATTACCTCTCTTGTTACTCTTTGGCCTGCCATTGTTAGGTTCGCTGTTTTCAGGGGGAGAAAACAGCGTTCCTAATATGCGATTCGACAATCCTGTCCCGCCACATACCGCTCACCGAGTCAGTTCGAGAATGAACGTCAATTACTATGTTAATCCCGCCGATATCAAAGGGTTCAGCGCGCACAAACTGGCACAGCTGGACCGGGATGCCGAGGTTCAATATGTGCAGCGATTGAAGATGGGATGCGAACAAGAAGTACAGCACCAAAATCACTTACTTCAGGAAGCCCAAGGCTGGTTCAGTAACGATATGAATAAGATCCAACAGGCGAGAGATTTGCCCATGGCAAGCTGTAAGAAGCTGGAGAGTATGGGTATTAGGCACTAATCCCGAGTTACCTTTACGTTTATATGATGTATTTGCTTTGTAGCAGGGCGTTTGGGGGCGAAAGCATTATGGGAAAGACTGAACGAATGACTGACAGGTGGAGGGGGATCTTTTGATGCACCCTGAGCCATAATAGAGGACGAAGAATATTCCATATAATACAGTGGCCGCATAGTCATTCCTCTAATTCATATTCTCGACTCGTGATGCAAAGCGTAGATAGAATTCATGCATCCAACAGATATCTCCCTTCGTCTCTAATCGTGGGCAATCTGGCATGGAAAGCTCAGCAAGCTATTATTGATTGTATTCGGCAGGCGGCTACCAAACAATTATCAAGCCTAATCGTAACGCTAACCGATCGGCCCAGCCCCACGAGGCTACCATTGACAGCACAAGAGCAATCTGAGATGCATCAAAATCATCATCTTTCCAACACAACATTTTTCCTGATTCCCACTTCATAATATGGCAGATCAAGCGCCACCACTGCCCAGTGGGCCAGATGCTCCCGATAAGGAGAAGATGGAACAGGTAAAAAGGGATTTACGTTGAGCCGCTATGATATGCACTGGGAGATCGTTATAGCTAATCTGTATGCCATCATCATAGATCCGACGACGTCGCATGGAGAAACTATCCGGTGCTGCCGCATCTTCCAGTTCTGAAACGACCCCCAATGCAGGTGCGGAAGCTTCAGCGTCTATTTCTTCTTCACAGCATGCCGCACGGGAGCAAGATGCACCATCTGCCGCGCCAGCAGCTCGACCCAATGTCAATATCAGACCCGCAAATGCTACTCCCTCGCCAGCTGCAAACCCGTTTGCAAAGCTGGGCGCACAATCCAGCTCTACTGCAAATGATTTGCCTGTAAGAACTGATCCTCTACCGCGCGTTCTTGGGAAGCGATCTAGCACTGAATCAGACATGCAGACACCCAACCGCCCGCCCGCTCGCAAGCCTAATCTCGCCGCCGAAGAGTCCCTAGAAGCATACGAGGATCGAATCATTTCACATATCTTTCGGATTACCTTGGATCCCAATCAGCACACGGATGACTCGAATCATAGGCTCATCTTCTTACCTGAATTGAGGAAAGAGCTCGAGGAGGAACATGCGGAGATTAGATTATCGACTTGGAAGCTCGATGGAGCTCTCATAGAAGCTTGCTCCTCGATCCCACACAGCAAGTCCATCTTCGATTACCTATTGCCATGTTGGAAGCGTGCCATCAAGGCTTCCAAGGGAATGCGGGGCTATGCGGGGCAGAAGGATGCAGTTCTCAAAGAGGCCAAACGCTTATGTATGAGCAATTGCATCTTTGCAGCTGAAATGCCGGATATTTTCCAGTTGGTTTTCTAGATTGAGGAAGTTGGCATGTTTAGCTAATGTTTTATAGACGAGAGACCAACCTTAACACAGACTCTCTTACCCCCTTCTTTCTATTGGAGCCCGGTGAAGATAAAGGCATCTGCCCTGACTTTCTCGAGGAAGCTGTATCTCGCTTTGCAGAGGATGATATGGCCAAGTCTATGGTGGTCAAAGCATTTGTGGGCTTGAGTGGTGCGCTCTCTAACTTGACCATGAATGATGCTTACAAGCCCTATGTTCATGTAAGAAGAAGAGTCGAGTTTCGGGACCAGCGACTTGAACTAATGTATTCTATAGGCTTTCAAATTACTTACACAGTTCAACCCGATCACGACGGCTATTGCTGAATCTCCACTATTCCTGATGGCTGTCTCAGCAAATACCATTGAGAAGTATACCCTGCTTGGTCCCTTCTTCAGAATTTCTCCTTTGCAAATGGAAGTTACCAAGGAGTATTTTGCTGCTCCGAAGACTATGGATAAGCGACACATTGCTACATCTCAAGATGCATTGCGATTGACCTTGCAGACACACCAGAAAGATTTACTTGATATTATCAATCATTTTGTGCGAGCAAGTCCAATAGCCAAGAACAAGACCCTGGACTGGTTTGCTTACGTTGTAAATCAAAACCACAAGCGCCGTGCGCTTCAGGTGAACTCAAAAGAAGTATCCTCTGATGGTTTTATGCACAACATTACTGTCGTATTAGATGGCCTCTGCGAACCCTTCATGGATACCACGTTCTCCAAGATCTCGAAGATTGATATCGATTATTTACGGCGTGAGCCTCGAGTAGATATCAAGGATGAGACGAAGTTGAACGCCGATGAGAAGGCTTCTGAGAAGTACTATGAGGCTAAAGTCGGCGGGACTTCGAATTTCATTTCTGAGGTCTTCTTTTTGACCTTGGCTGCTCATCACTATGGTAGTGAAGCTCTTAATGCCACCCATAAGAGCCTGGAGAAGGACATCAAGTATATCCAGAAGCAATACGCTGCAATCGAGGCTGAACGTCCCAAGGTCACTCATGTGAGTCGAAAAACGCTCCGGCTCGGCCTATTTCTGAACTCATCGCTAATCAAAACTAGGACGCTCAGGCTGCTGCTGTGATTGAATTGAGACTTACGAGAATTAACGTGGTGTTGGATAATCTAATGTCAAAGAGAATGGCTATTGAGGGAGTTCTTTCTGACAAGCCGATGCAAGCAAAGTCTTTGATATTCATGAGATATGTGACCGTCTGGCTTTTGAGAATCGCCTCGGAATCTGCTTATACTCCTAGTCAATCCATCAAGTATGATTCTGCAGCCATTCAACCTTTACTCACGCAAATAGCTGACTCAAATAGATTGCCTTTACCCTCAACACCCCCTGAGGCTTTTGATTACCTTCCCGAATATGTTCTCGAGGATATCATTACCAACTTCAACTTTATCATCCGGTTAGTTTATTCAAACCACTTACTACAGGAAAAGGCTGATTTTTTGGGGGGCTAGATTTATTCCTGATGTTATGATTTCAGCTGTTGGTGATGAGATTATTGTACTCAGCATTACTTTCTTGACGAATTCCGAATATATCAAGAACCCATACTTGAAAGCCAAGCTTGTGTCATTACTCTTTGCCGGTACATGGCCCGTGTATCATCGCGCCAAAGGTGTTTTGGGTGATGTTTTGATGGGATCACAATTTGCTAATGACCATCTGCTTCATGCGTTACTCAAGTTCTATATTGGTAGGTTCCGGAATGCGATATCATTATTCATGTGGTGCTAATTGTTTTTAGAATGTGAGTCTACTGGAGCACATACTCAATTCTACGATAAATTCAATATTCGATACGAGATCTTCCAAGTAATTAAGTGTGTATGGCCGAACGATGTTTATAGGCAGCGCTTGAAGCAGGAGAGCAAGTATGTGTATACCTCGAAAATTCTCAAGGCCTTGAATGTACTAATACCGCTTAGAACCAACACCGACTTCTTTTTGAGATTCGTCAACCTTTTGCTCAATGATGCTACCTATGTTCTCGATGAGGCTCTTACGAAGTTTCCCAGGATTCATGATCTTCAGGTCGAACTTAAAAAAGAAGCAGCAGAACCCACCTTGAGTGCAGAGGATCGAGAAAAGAAAGAAAACGCACTACGCGAGGCGGAAAGTCAAGCCCAATCATACATGCAACTGACCAATGAGACTCTTGCTATGATGAAGTTATTTTCTTCAACATTGAGCGCCTCATTTACCATGCCAGAAATAGTTGATCGAGTCGCAGCAATGTTGAATTATACACTTGATACTATTACTGGAAACAAGTCAACCAACTTGAAGGTGGAAAATCTGGAAAAGTACCAATTCAGACCACGAGCTTTCCTGAGCGATTTCGTGGAAATCTATCTCAACCTTGGTGTTTCCGAATCATTCGTGGATGCCGTCGCTCGAGATGGTCGTTCGTACAAACCTGAAAACTTCGATAGTGCTTCTCGAATCTTGGCACGTTATGGGCTTAAATCTGCAGAAGATCTTAAAGCCTGGGAAATTCTCAAGGCTCGATTCAAGGCAGCCAAGGAACTTGATGATCAAGCTGAACAAGATATGGGTGAGATTCCAGAGGAATTCCAGGATCCGCTTATGGCAGATCTTATGGAAGATCCGGTTATGCTACCTGTTAGCAAGATGATTCTAGATAGGAGTACTATCAAGAGTTATTTGTTGAGTGACGCAAAAGATCCGTTCAATCGTGCACCACTGAAGATTGAGGATGTGGTACCCGTTCCGGAGTTGAAGGAGAAGATCAGGCTGTGGAAGGATGAGATTAAGACGAGGAAAAAGGCCGAGAGAGCTGCTGCCGCTGCAGATGCGACAACTGCGGCTTCAGGAGATGCCATGGACACGTCGGATTAGTGTCACTGCATGGTATCAATGTGGTGTATGGGGATGGGAAAAGGATTATCGCCAAGCGTAGGAGCATAAATTGGGATTTTTTTATTTCGTCATTATTTTTATCTTTCGATTCGGAAGGGCGTCTTGAGTTTGGGAAAGGAAGGGAGCGCAATGATGGCTCTGCTAGCGAAGTAAGTTAAGTAAGCGGGTGAAATGGGGTTTGTTCTCAGATGATGGATTGCATGCTTTGCACAGTCGCGTGGCCCTCTACTTGGTAGCAGCTAGTATAGAATGTTTCTTCAATAAAAAGTAGAGGACTTGCAGGGGGTTTGCATAGGGATGGATGGATGGATGGATTATGAGTGAATTGAGAATGTTTTTGTGCATGAATCCGTGACGGCTAGCTGATGTCGTTGGTGTGTATGGTGTTATGAATCAGTGTGAGAGAGAGGAGAGAGGATGAGATTCCCCAATTTATTCGAGATTATTCGTATTGATTTTCTTTTCCCCTCTTCTTTTCGAGTTCTTCTGTTTAAGTTTTTTAATAATGGTTGTGCTTGTTTGTCATTGTGACTTGGATTTGGATTTGGATGAATACGAGTGAGTATGAGTCAGGAAGAGTCAGGAAGAAAGAAAGAAAGAGGATGGGTTAGTTTTAGTTAGGTGCATAGATGCATAATAGATTGAGGGAAGAATGGATTGAGAGAGGGAAGGAGAGGAGAGGATACTGGGAGGAGGATGTCGAGAAGAGCGTAGCATAGCATGGCATGGCATGGCATGGCATGGCAGGGGGTCTAGATAGTAAGTACAGATGGCATATTTTGAATGAGTAAGTAGAGCGGGGACGGGACCAGCATAACGTTCCTAGGTGAAACGAGAACCCGTCGTGGTAACACACTCGTTTCCACGCCCGAGATGGGGTTGGCATGGAAGGGAAGGATCACATATGGGGGAAATCGACATCGATGCTTATGGAAGGGATATATATATATATATGTATATGTATATAACGTTTGTGTGTGGCGTCTTCTTTGTCATGATCACCGAATGGGTTTCGAAGCTCTGATTTGGAAATACATGTTCATCGGCGAGGGAGAAGTGGTTTTCCCGCGTGGTCGTGATAGACAGATGGTGGGTTTTTGGAGGGAGGGGGTTTATGCGAGGGCATGTGAGAAAGGGGGGGTGTGGGGGCTAAGGGGCCAAGGCAGGCAAGTGATGTGTGTGAGTGATGTTCATGGGTGTCATTTTGGAAGTGGGACGTCAAAGTTCCGTGTCGTGGGCTTGGGAGTCACGGGTGTGAGAATAGAACGTGTGATATTTGCATATTCTGATATTGATGCATGCCCGTCTGTAAGTTCTAGGCACAGCCGGTGTGGAGTTTCGTTTTTGGTTTGGTTGGAGTGATCTTTGGAGTATGTGGATGGAGATGGATATGAAGGAGGGAGGGGAAGGGAAGGGGGTGAGAGGCCACCCACCCATATTTATTAACGAATAAATGCTTTTTTGCATGGATGCTTTTGCATCTTTGACTGTATTGATATCGTGATATTACTTTTTGGATATGATTTTTTCATTAGAGGAAGGTGGAACGCAGCAAGATTGGTTCTGGAAGGTGCTGATTCATGAATGAGCGAACAAGATGACCATGACACATCCAAAGAAACCTACAAAGGTATCACATCTGGATAAATTCTCTCGGCTCATCAATATGATGCACACAAGTATCAGAATATATGACTAGATCTCCAACAAAAATATCAAGTGATTCATGTTAAGCCTCATAGTAGTCGCACTTGCCTGTGAATAAAAAGAAAGATGCATCGGTATATCGCATAAAAATCATCTTATCTTGAATTATAAGGTCTCATTATGTACAAATGCTTTTGATCACTGGGCCAATGTGATACCGTATATGCAAGCCCATGAGCCCAGTACTCCCTCCATATGCTATTCTACGTCATGCCATGTCGTGCTATGCGGATCCAATTCCTAGTGAGAAATGCAAAATCAAGTACTCCTGATTACTCCTTCCATTTTTCTAGACAGACCTGGGTATTCTATCGAACTAATAGAGAATGGCTGTCGCGAAAATGACTAGTAAACTCAGTGGGGAAAAGCAGCTTCTAATCTGGTTCCCACTCGAGGTATGAGTTGAGGTAGCAATCGAGGTATGATTTGAGGTAGCAGACGCAGGAGCCGAATCCGATACGGCTGTTCCAGAGGAGTGTGTGCTAGCTGTATTTGATGCTCCCGGGAGCAGGGGATTTGTTGTCGTGCTTGTTTGAGTGGCCGAACCTGGACAATTTGTGTTAGATTCAAGATCAGAAAGAATTTTATCGGATCCAAAGCTAGTGGAGAGAGTGTTGGTAGGATCAACAGTTGATATACCAGTGCTCTCGATGGGGACTTATGTAGGAGGAATAGGAGTAGTAGAAGTCAAGGGAGAAGTAGAAGTGGTAAAGGTAGAGGTAGACCCACCGGAAGAAGAGGTTGATGTTTGCGATGATTTAGCAACTTTCTTTTTCGCCAAGCCTACATGACTATTAGTATGTGTAGTAAAAACAAGGCCACAGGATAGACATACCGATGCGGTCATGATCAACGTCGAACAAGGCGTAGACGTTCTTAAAGAAAGTATCACCAATCAACCAAGAGTTATTATCGACCACAGATGCTGCATAGATATTGCTGGTACAGACTCCCTTTACTGGAGGCCCAACCCAATCTTTAGAAGGAACGTCATAAGTGACTCCAGAAAACGTGAATGACATAGACGTGGTGGTAGAACAAGGCACCGTCCACGTATTGTTATCTGTGGTTTTGGCATTTGGCACAAGTGCATGGAATGCAACTACATCTGTTGGTTGTCCGAAAATGTAAGATGTTCCACTATCGAGGTAACCCAATCTCCCGGTAACACCGACTTGAGTGTCGCCAAATCTCACTTTATCAAGAGGAAGTGCCCAATGATGCGGACCGTTTTCCGCGACTCTTGTATAGGTCAAATCACCACTATAGCGTGATGTATCCGGGGCACCAAAGTTGATTTCTCCAGTATTGGTGCCATCCGATGCGCGATTCAAGTCCATTCCAAACACGTTTGCCTTCAATGACTTTGAGCGAATAACTGTTTGTAAAAAGGTTGGGACCGGGCCAGTTTGTTGGGACAATCCTATAATTCCAGAGAAAGGGAACGATTTGAACTCATCACTGGTCCTATTGGCGATCCCTAGGGTAAAAGGGAAACTCATCCCAGCAAAGTTAATTGTGTCAGTAGCGTATCTTCCAGTGACATGACCGGATCCATACGCAATATACAAATCTATGTCGACTGCCTTGTAGGTTGATGAATTCGCTGTACCGAAAGACGCACGAGTTTCACACGCACTAGAAGAACAATCAGGTCCCATGACCCAACTTGTTCCAGCCCCCGTATCTAGTAACATCAACAATGTATCATTGTTGCTTCCCAATTTCACTTGAGTGAAATAGGAGAAATCAGTTCCGGTCTGCATGATACCAGCACTATTTTTCTGTACAGGGACTGCCGCAGATTGGATTGGGGATAATGTATCGCCATTCTTTACTAGGGTAGGTTCACGCTTTTCGACACTGGTAGCTTCAAGTCCTTTTCTAGGGTTGTATTTGCGAATAAGACGATTTGTCAGCTCACGGATTTGAACATCTCTAGGTATCTCGGCCTTCCAGTAATGAATTAGCCAAACCACATTAGATGAGGCCATTTGAACTTACAGATGGGAGCTTTTGGACGAGTTTAAGGACGAAATCGCTCTTATGACTCTCAACTTCGCTCTTGGATCTCCCCAGAAAGTCTTCATGTAAGTCGCGTCTATAACCTGGAACGTAGGCGTAGAATGCCGATGAAAATTCGAGTAGCGTGAGTAGTGCGAAAAGGGCCAACTTGATAGACAACATGATGGCTGGTATCAGGAAGTACCTCGAAGAGGTAAAGTGTCAAAGTCGGGTCAACGCTCAAGCACAATTCAAAGTCTCCAGGAATGAAATTGATTTCGAAGGTTAGAATGATGTAATGAAGTGCCTCGAGACTTACTACGCCGTTGATTATCGTCGTTAATGGGAATGGGAGATGCCCCTCGAGGGTAATCTGAACAGTCCAATTATCTGAGCTGTATCATTCATTGAAGGAGTGACCCGAGTGCCAGCCTGAATCTCCCTCGATTTATCTGATATTAAAGATTATGAAATTAATTAGATCATATAAAGCTGGTCAAGGACGGAAAGTCGTCAACTGTGCCTATGACAATGAATATGTACGATGATCTAAAACAAAAGGGGGAAAAGATAAGATTAGCAAGTCGTGGAGGCCAAAGTGTGAAATGTGGAGATTCTGCAATGACGGTATTGGAGGTTTGAAAAGAGCATCAAATATGAACCAATCTGCTAAATGCAACAGGAAAAGGAAAACAGCAGAATTAACAAAGGTATCTTGGATTCTGTGAACTTGAAGCAGGCAAGGTAAGAAGGGGAAGAGAGTATGAATGAAAAGAAGCTTCAATAAGAGCATTAAGGTTCAAGGGAAGGAAGATAGACTTACTCTGTAGAATGACAGGTGCCTAGGAGTAGTGGCTGTAAATAGAGAGGACCCGGAGGCTAAAGTCTAAATAGGTATAGATTGCCACTCTCGCTTGAATATCATTTGATACTTTGCCTAGACCTTTTAGACCTTTTAAGCCTTTTAGACCTTTTGGGGGTAATTAGGGGTTAATTACTAACATATGCATGCAAGTCTGATCCTGGCAAGCCAAGATAGAATTTTCTAAATTACGATGCTTCCGCCATCTGGGCTGCCGGTGAACGAACGCCACTTTGCTCTCTTTAGAAGGATTCGAGGTTGTTCTAACTTCCTATTGGTGATTTGTCTTTTCCCGTTTATGGTTTATGATCCGTCCAATTTCTGAAACCTTAACTCTTCGTACTGACGATGTTTATACCGTTGTACAATGAGAAAAGGTTACGTAAGATGTCGCTTCTGAAGTTCTGCATAAAGCCATGCTTATGTTCCACCTGCAGCACAAACCCGTCTATTCAGATTAATGCCCTAGATATGTTTTTGGTCCATATTCCAGATACCATTCATGGGCTGCTTCAGTTATTCGTCGACCTCTAGGATCATCCATAGAATTCTTCAAATCTTCCAATGTTTGCAAAAAGGCGAATCTCCATTTCTCTGTTATGTCTCCAGATGCCACCAAAGTCCTGAGGAATACCCATAAGGATTCCTCTTTCCATCTCAACGAAATAGCCATTTCAAGAACCTCTTCACATATCAAGGACTTTCGGACCACTAGGTTTGACGTGTTTAGAAATGCATCAGAAGATAGACAGAATAACAGGAACGACCATCCCGAGGTATCTCCCGGATGCCCAAGACACCACTTTTTCACATTGCCTACCATGTCAAGGTAGGTAGAAGCATCAAGCCCACCTTCTACCGATTCTACTAGCCACCTCATGTGAGACCACGCGTAGTAGTTTCGAGGATGCCTCTCAGCTGCCACCATAACAATCGATGTCAGGTCCCGAGGTACATCATGGGGTATATGCATAGACTGACGAACCTGAAGAAGCCATTTTCGATGGCTCCATAGCGTTGGTGACTTTGTATGACGATGGAGATGGGATGTTAGAAGACTATCGATGAAATACAGCTCCCTTTTCAGAACCCCTTCAAGCTGAGGTATGGATGAGGCCTGGATCTGCTGTACAAGTCGTTTTCTTGCGTTACACGCCGTTAAATGTTCCGGATCGGTAAGAAGAATGATAGAAGTAGAATCCCGAATCTCCTGTGAATAACCGGGGCTCAGATCCTTGAACTTGAAAAACAACTGCCGTGCAACAACAAATGCTTGAACGAGTGAAAGTTTCGATATAGCAATGCTGTTCTCGACCCAGACAACTCTATTGGTACCAAAGCCTGGGGGTAGTTGACCTTTCCCGAGAAGCTCAATGTCCATCAGCTGGTGCGTGACAGAAGAAGGATTAGTGCTCGGGCTGAGGACTTTTACAATATCATCGTAAGCCTCTTGAGAATCGCCGGCTTTGACCAACGCTACAGCATCTTCATCAAGGGCTCTTGACATGGCGTTAAAGCTTGGAGTAGACCAGTGCGTGACCTGAGATTGTTCAGACAATAACGCACATCTATCTGGTCGAGAAGGTCAATAGAAGACCTAAATGAGATATGTTGTTGTTGTTGTTGTTGTTGTTATTGTTAGGTCGATAGTTAAGTTTTTGTACTCAAGATGATCTCGACATGGTCCGTGCCCTTGCAGCTCTCGTTCGCCTTTGCCACGACACATTTCCGAACAACCATATCTTCAGCAGGAAGCTCTCCAGAAAATAAACCAGTCGCTTTCGCAAATATGCCATCTCTCCTATTCACCTGTTTCCTGTTGCAGCTGCTTATCCATCTCGTCAATACCTTTGGCACAGCTACAATCAATAATCTAGTAAGCTCTTTTACATGCCCTTCCTCTTCTTCCCAATGAGCCAGCTAACTCATCCGCAGCTATGGAATCTCTACAACATGTTGCCAACTCCCACCTCGCAATCTGCGGGCGAGCAAAAGAAGTTGAAGCAGGAATTCATGAAAGTACGTCATGAAATGAATGCGACGAGTAGTCAAGACGAATTTGCCAAGTGGGCGAAATTGCGCAGGCAGCATGACAAACTGTATGATCAGTTGGAGAAATCAAGTACGTTCATTCCCTTTTCAACCCACCCAGTTTCAATATTGAGCGACTCGCAACTAATGCCATCATCACCTCACCTATAGAATCTGCTCTCGATTCATCCAAATCCATCTTCGATTCCTCCGTTTCGACACTCCGCTGGCTCGGCACCAATGGTCTACGCATATTATTACAATTTTGGTTCTCTAAGCAGGCTATGTTTTGGCTGCCCAAAGGATGGTTTCCTTATTACGCAGAGTGGTTGTTGAGCTTTCCCAGAGCACCGTTGGGAAGCATCAGTATACAGGCATGGACGCTTGCATGCGCGGCTGTGATTTTGTTGGTCAGTGATGCTTTGGTCGCGGTGGTTGCATTGGTTTTAGGGACGGGAAGAGGAACAGGAACAAGAACTGGCGTACAGGGCCAGAAGGGAAAGAAGATGGAGGAGCCTCTAACGGCGGGCGGCCAAGGTAAAGAAAAGGCTGGGGAGAAGGAATTGTGAGGTTCATGACTTATATGTCAAAACAAATCCACGAATATAATGATGTCTCTCAACAATAAGACGCAAAGATCCTCATAGCTAATGCTGGGATCATGCAACACGAGTGAGATGACTCTTGGCAGAGTTCTTGGGCTTCATCTGGGCATTCTTTTTGACTGTGAGAGACCATTGAGAAATAGGTCACCAAAGCTTCGAAAGTGCCACTGCGTTGTAGCAAATTGATAGCATCCATTCCTGCCTTGCTTACCTTTTCTGCTCTGTTCCTCCAATATATCAGTCTGCATGTTTCGTGCTTGGTCGATCTGAATTTGAGAGAGAAAAATTCCAAAATTCCAAAAGTAAAATAAATAAGACTCTACATTAGGCGCAACGCTAAGCAGCGCTAGGCTGTTTTAATATACCGCCTTTTATTCTGCCGCTTTTGTCTATCTTTCTCATCGTGAACGTGTTCTGAAGAAAGAGAGAGAGAAAGAGAGAGAGGGAGAACCTTTTTGATAACTTGAGATATTCCCTCCTAATCATGGAACTTTCTTTTGGGACGTATGTATTATGCATTTCATCCTATCTTGCCTGCGAACCTAAAAGGCTGACTAACTCACTCACCTCACCCATAGTTTGAAGACCATCCTCATCTTTTTCGGGCCAATCCTCCTCCCAAAGGCAATTTCTTACTACCGATCCATACGCGCTGCCCCTCAAATACAGGGTCTCTCCATTCGACCCGTCCCTCCTAATGTTTCCCGTGCTCTTACAATTCTCTTCGTAACTTCTCTCGCCTTCCTCATCAAGACCTTCCCCATATTCACCACCCCCGACCTCTTCACCCTCACACAATCCCGTCTGCAAACTCCCACCGACGTTCTCTTTACCCGTCTTCAGGCCCAACGTCCCAATGGATTTCTCCCAAGCGATGAGCTCCTCCGCTCGAAGTTCGTGAGCCTGGATTCCCGACTCTTGTATCTCAAATGGGGCCCGGAGGCCATGACAGGCTGTCGTTTCTGCGACCCCGAGGATCACTCCTACCTGATATATTCTCTCACCACTATCGCCGCCCCCCATCTCTTCAATCTTGGCATTCTCGGCCTGGTGACGAGCGGGCTCTTTACCGGGAAAGAAGGAAGCTTCTGGCGAGGAAAGGCTACATATCTCGCCGTCATCATTGCCGCCCTCGATGTCTATTTCGTAGCATCCTATGACCACAAGAGTAATGCCCGTTCGATGAGGCTTGAGGACATCAGCCTCTTTTACTGGAACATGCAACTCTATCGTAACATAGCTCTAGCAGCTATAGATGGGCTCATAGGCTGGCTTCTTTACCTGTCTTCTACCAACAGAGCATTTCTCTCTCCACCCACCACGGCGGAGAAAATCGAAGCCTCGACGAAAATCATGGAAGAAACACGAAACAAATTAAATGCAGTCGCACTGGTGCGTAATGCGTCAGTCAGAGATAAAGATCTGAGGGGGAAAGTAGAGGATTATTGGGTGAGGGAGGGAGATTTCATGAGAGAGATGTTGGAGACGAGGGAGGTGGTCGATGGAGTCAGGAATGCATTGGAGAGTAGAGTAAATTTGGCCGCCGTGCAAAGGGAGGCGGATGCCTTTGCGAACACGATTCTTGGAGATGAAGTGAAAGTGATGGGTTAAATTCTATATGGCATGTTATATACTGCATACTGCATCCTTTTCCAGTTCTGCAAGCTATATTGACTGATTGTATATTATGTACGTATTTCGTTTGATGCATCGTTTAAAAATCCAACATCCCTATACTTTTCCTTCTTCTTCCTCATTATCATCCTCAAGCCTCTCCTCTCCTCTCCTCTCCCCACAATCCTCTTACTAAATCTCTTCTTTTCAAGCTACTTGCTACACTACACGTACGTATTCCATTACCTATACCTATCTCCAAACGTACTTTGTCAATTGTATATACTCTCTCTCTCTCTCTATCCCACTTCATCCCACTTCATCCCATCCCATCCCATCCCCGTATCCCCCCCATATCCCTCCCCCCTCTACATATCTATATTTATTATATCTGCGTTTTTAAATAACTCCATTTCGCATAATCGCATAATCGAATTTGTGGGATTTTCTCTTGACAAAGGTGCATATGACATGACATGACAGATGGGGGGGGGGGCATGGACCATGGATGTAGGTTGAGGAAGGGAGATATATGATAGATGAGAGATGCTAACGCATTATATATATATATCTATATATACATACACACCAAGTAATCATGAAAAAAAAAATCTAACATCGCCATATGAATGACAAACCCTTCCCTCACATACTTAAATAAAATAAAATAAAAATAAAAATATGATGAAAAGAACAACACGTGCGAGCAAACAGGCGATGGAGTCGAGAAAAATAACTGCATTTTCAATTCATCTCCAACAACATCAATTTGTCGATAATATTACAGCCAGCCAACCAACCAACCCTTCTCTTCATGTTTCCCGGAAAACGAAGGGAGAAAAAAAAAAGAGAGACCAGACAAACGCCACGAAGAAAAGCCTCCGATTCGCAAGGAAGTCATGATGGACATGACAACACCTACGTCGCTCCCAGGAAACGCCAATTAGATGCAACTAATATACACCCAGATCAATCCCATCAAATCAAAGAGCCCATCCTCATGTCCTATTTTGTTGCAGAGTAGTTGGACTAATCACACTTCCATTCCTACTATCTTTACCACTTCCTTCTTCCGCGCTTCTTTCCAGGAATCCCGTCCAGAGTTCGGATAGGGACTCCTTGTGCGTACTCGAAGACTCGGTAAAGAATTCTGCAGACAGTGATGGGGTGCTTGGTGTTCTGTGAAATGGCGACATAGGTAGACGTAAAGTATTACTCGAGGCCCCTGGTCTGGCTAGGCCTGCTTGCTCTTTCTGTTCATCGGTCCAGTTCAATAAAGAGGCAATGACTTGTAGGACTTGAAATTTCTTCGGATCTGAACGATCCAAGGAGAGGAAATGCAGAAAGTGATTTGTGACGACTTGTCTATATGATATTAGTTATGAATCCAATTTGGTAGTGTTGTGGTGGCATACCTATCAACATTATCCTCAACCTTTGACTTTTTAATAAATCTCAAGGCTTTTGTGAGGTGATCATTAATCACAATGGCTTCATGACGAAGTTTCCCAATCAATAGGTTCTTTTCCTTGACTTCCTTTTCAAAAGGCAGAAGTCGCTCCAATTCTGTTTGGAGAGCTTCTTTCGAGGTTTCAGCTTCAACACATCTAGAATCTGAGTCCTGAACGACTTTCTTGAGTGATTGAAGCTGCTCATCGTAACTTTCGACCATCTCACGGAGTTCTCGTCTTCGGGTCTCTTGAATTTCCTGTAAAGCTCGTTGCAACCCATCAACTGTCTGTGACTGGCTATTTCGTTCAGCGATTGCGGCTTCATATGCTTCTCTTTGGGCCGAAAACTGTTCCTCCATATCAGAAACTCGACTCTCGAGATTCTCCCTTATAGATCTCTCTTCCATAGCTAGAACCTCCCAATCCCCCATAGCTTCTTTTGCGGCGTCGGCTTCTTCTTTGAGATGTTTAGCCTGTTGAAGCAAGTCCTCCCTTTCATGGACCCAGTTCTGTTGTGATAAGTTATTGCGGTTCCGCATACTCGAGAGTTCTTTAGAAGATTCCTTTATTTCATTCCGCAGTTTGGACACTTCATCCTCCAGTCCCCGAATAGTACTCTGAAATGATTCATTTTGTGACTCCAAGTCATCAATCCTCTCATTGGCTTCCGCCAATTCTGCTTTATCTGCCTTTAATCGTTCCCCCAAGGTCGTTTTGATCGTATTGACGCGCGTAAGCAATGTGTGATATTGGGATTCCCAACTATCCCTTGAAGATTCAGTTTCTTCCAGTTCCGCTTGGACTGTAGAGATTTCCTCTGCATGCTGGCTCTTAAGGGCGGCAATCTCTTCTTTGTACTTTTCTTCAATGGATGATAAAACCTCGGAGTTTTGACCTTGAGTTGTTGAATCTTCTTCTGTGCGTTTGCCCTGAATATCCTCCAGAGATTTTCTCAGCTGTTCCACTTCAGCGCGCAATGCTTGACGTTCTGCCGTCATTGCTTCCAGTCGAACACTTGCATCCGATGCACCCAATCCATTACTTTCCGAGGGCCCGTCCACCTCCCCGGTGCTAGATTGTGCTGGCGCAATAGCGTGGCCATTCGTCTGCGGTTCGGCATTTGCTGGAGGCTTTTCATCCTTGGGAGTATTCTGTCCATATTTGTCAGATTTGCGCTGATGTATATATTGAGTAATGAACAGGTGTCACTCGTACCACACTTGATTGCCCGGATTCCTCTGGGCCCCCTTCTTCATCTGCTACTTTTTCCATGAGATTATTTCCTTGGTCTCGAATTTGAGGGATCTCTCCATTTGATTTCGACTTGTTCTTCTTCCTTTTATTATTGTTCTTTTTTTGTGCTCCTATGTTCGTCAGCGGTAACTTTATGATGATGAGCTTTCCCCACCATTACTGGAGAGAGGTACAAGGGCAAACGGACCTGGAGAAGCAAGATGTGAAGAATCTGGAGGAGCTGTGGCTGACATTGTTTTGAAAATGGAGGAAGAGGAAGAGGAAGAGGAAGAGGAAGAGGAGGCAGATTGAGGAATAACGGGTCGGAAATCTTTCTCTCAATTCAATCAATCAAGGTTGGAGATATATTTATTTGTGGTAACGGGTAATGAAAGTTGTAATGAAGTCAGGTAGATACTCGGTACATGTTAATTATAGTCGAGAGGGTGCGTATACGTAACGCGTAATGATAGAAAGAAGCCGTAGCTATAAATATATATCATTATGATAATAATACCATAGTAATTGTTAAAATATTACTAAAATATCTTATATTATCTTATAATTAGAAAACCCAGAGAGCCCCACGTGATAAATGTTCGGACTTCCATCATCCAGGCCTCAGGCACTAACATACTAGCCTCCTCGACGATTACCTAATCACACCCTCACAGCACAGACCATTAACATCCATCCCCCATAAAACCCTTCACCTCTTCTCTCCTTCCAACTTCTTCCTCTTTCCTCTTCACATATAACCGCAGCATTCATTGTCAGCCCCATCCGCCCCGGTAGATGGGATTGTAGTACGGAATCTTTTGCACCCCAAAACCAAGTACTGAAATGGATCGCTCAGAATAATATAGGGCGCTTCAAAATCCTGGCTATTGTCTATGCTCGATGGACTTTTCAGGTTCGCTTTGTGTCTACATCTTGGGGGGTTGGCGAGGGGTGGATGAGGAGGTTGGCATTTGGGAAGAGGGCTTAGTATCAAGGAGAGTGAAGAGAGCAGTTTGAAGGGGGGAAGGGGGGGTTTGAGAGATTGAGAGATCGTGTTTCGTAGAGGTAGGATGACAGCAGTATAGTTAGTTTATTTCACTTTTCCCTTTGCGATCGATCTCCTCTTACGCTGCACAATACGGCTTTTGAAATACAGACGGTATTAACATCATGTGGCCAGCCAAGTGTCTAAATGAAAGCGACTCGACACTGATGACTATTCAACACGTAGCCGACTGCTTCAGCGCGCAGGTTAACATTCTACTTTCTTCATCTGTCCTTCGTTCTTTTGCTGCGAAAAGGGGATATACTACGAGGATTGCTGCGTGAGCGTTGACACGTATTTCCACGTGCGCGGGTTTCAAACGGATGGGATGCCCCCAATGCACACAGCACCAGCTGCGACAGGGAGAGACAGTCAGAATCCACCAATATATCCGGGAGTGCCGCACCTGGTCACCGAGTTTGCGAAAGAAGATCACCATGAAGAAGTAAGTGTTCTTGATACACCAGAGACTCACTCACATGGAAAATGAAGATTGCCCTGAGCATTCCATGAGGATATCTCCCGAGACTGCACATGAGGTTCTGTGCCGGGCATTTCAGCGCCGGATCGCACATCCTCGATCTCGTAGAAGCCATGTATTATGACGGTCCAGCGTATGGCCGTGCTAACGAGAAGGATCCAGGCACATCCGGTGAAGAAGCTGGTGAAACCCGTCGATAAAGGAGGCGATGGAAGAACTTTGTGCGTCCGTAGAAGCGGAAGGCGAGCGCCAGAGTGTCTAGCGCTGTCTCGGCTCATATTACGTGCTTCAACGGTTAGTAGATTCTCGGAGAGTAGTCGAGTAGGCGCGAGAAGCTTACGAAGAATGCTGGCTTTGGCACTATAGGTGGGGCCACCGAGTGAAGCGCTTGAGATTAGGAAGCCAAGCCATAGCTGCCAGTAGTACGTGTGCTTGAAGCGGGTCTTTGAAATGAAAAGCGTGGGCAAAACCTCGTATAATCTTTTTTGGGATTAGCCCTACAGACTAAAAGATTGATCTATGGGGTTGCAAAAGAATTCACCAAGCTCGAGCCGGTAGATAATTTAAGGGTGATACACCTGCCAGGATGCGGTATCTCGTCTTCAAGATTTCCCAGCCATGATGTACATAAATTTAAATTGAACATGATCACGTGCGAAGTCTATAGCCCCTATCATTCTGGGGTGGAGGCGAGTATGGCATGGATAGGCGGACCCATAATGCCTTGCATGCGGAATTCATTCCAAGATCAGAACTTCCTTCAAACTTCAAGTAGTTTCCGAATTAAGCGGCGCAGCACGGCCCGAAATTAGTAGTGAAGTAAGGGTAGTCCCATAGTCCCATAGTCCCGTATACGTAGTCTATGTCGCAAGGCCACAAATGTTGAAGAACTGAACAATGCAGCACGGCGTGAAGTTGGTTGTAAAGTACGAGTAGTACTGCAGTATCACCTATGTCGCACGTTCAAAAAGGTAGGCATCCCGCCGTTAGAAAGCCGAGATAAGCACATCCCTGGTGGCGTAGTCTACTGGGTGATAGCACAAAGCCTTGTTGTCCCCAGATCTGGTCACGATCGTGAAGGCAGATGGTGTAGCGCGACAGTATGTAATCGGGGCTGCGAACCGGTCAGGCCAGGTCACCTTCCCAACATCCGGTCACCTTCCCAACATCCGGTCAGCACTGCATATATAGTGCAGCTGCTGGACCCAGACTTTGGCCTGTCCGGGCCTGAATACCGGCTTTCATTATACACATTGGTGGCCAATTTAGTTACCCCGGGCTGTGCCTGGTTCGGTGGTCTGCATGTTGTTCCTCCACGCCAACTGCAGGCGGAATGCGACATTCCAGATGTCACGTGCCACCAAGACGCAGACGCATCACGGCGGTAAAGTACAGGAATCTAAGACTGAGCTAATTCTTTGATGAGTTCGAGGCTGATCACTTGGTATCCCTAGAATACGAATGCTGAACACGCTCAGTGGCCTGTGCATATAAATTTTACCCTGAATTGTTCAATCTGATTGGCTAAACTTATCTTCCTTCATAGTAGTTCTTTCAAAGTATCTCCAATCGAAAAAGCAATTTTGATACTAAATTTTGAAATCTTGATTTTGAAGGACGATGGAGAGACAATTCATCATGAATAAAAAGATAATATGGTATTAAAATAAGGGCTACGATCCGTCAGAATTACCGGATCTAGAAAACGGTTGACAAGGGTGGACTACCAATAATCACATGACCTCGGGCGGGCCTGTGCTCACGCTAGACTAAGGGGTTGTCAGACTTAATTAGCTTTGCTTTCAGCTGTTCTACTCGGTTTAGACTCGTGGCATCAACACAAGGGGGGATATGCAATCTGTGGCCTGCATTATCCACACTCTCGCACCTGCATGGATATTATCTAATCTGGCCAAACTAGGGCTCAGCCTGACCCGATTGATTTAGTGCTTGGTGGTTGAAGAAAGTATTGTAAGTTACAAGACGCTACACCAAGACAAGTCCGGCACTAAGGAACATTAAAAGTTACAAAGACATGTCCTCTATTGGCTTAGAAGGTAATTATAGCTGAGACGCTTAAACTAGCTTGCACGTGATATATACAGTTCGCCTCATCCGGGGCTGGTTGAAGGACTAGGCGTGGCTTCTGCTATTGTGGCTGTTTAAGGCTGCATACTGCACAGATTGAAAGAGTTGTAGTGCAATTCTCAAGCTGATATATGTGTGTTGAAGGCCCCAATACACATACAATAA
This sequence comes from Monilinia vaccinii-corymbosi, assembly GCA_017357885.1. Classification (NCBI taxonomy): domain Eukaryota; kingdom Fungi; phylum Ascomycota; class Leotiomycetes; order Helotiales; family Sclerotiniaceae; genus Monilinia; species Monilinia vaccinii-corymbosi. The sequence goes on along the minus strand of CP063406.1, from coordinate 4,145,078 downwards.
CGAATAATAGTCAAAACGTGTGATTATGCTAAGTTTATGTATTGGTTATTGGTCACCTTAATTATATAAATCATAGAACCCTAACTAAGGCTATTTACTTCCTTAATACCAATGTGCCTAGAAAGCATGATGAAAGGGAAATGGGTTCAAGGTTTGTACGTTTTTCATTGAGACGCGCGGAAGACTTGGTACAGTAGGGAAACTAGAAGGGCCTACCTATCCTTTTTAGCCCTTAGCATCTCAGTGTTCCAGAAATACCATCAATTCAAAATAGCTCCATGTATCATACATAAGTCAATGGCATCTTGCATCTTCTTTCCTTCAGAAAAAAACTGTCATGAGAACAAGAATAACTGCAGTGGCCAAGTTGGCAATCACTGACGCTGCAACACGCCCAGCCCCATCACATAGTGAGCCATCCACTTTGTGGGTTATGGTAGCGACTTGGGTCTTTTCGTTTCTGATCCCATCCACTCGAAGAACCAATTTCTCACCTCCGTTGAAATTACAAAGACGATGCTCTGCTCTGCTCCTTCTCTTGTATCACCGTTAGGATGGTCAACAAAGCTGAACTTCCATCTGTCGTCGGAAGGCTCGAAAGGTGCTTGGTTACCGACGGTGATGCGGATAAATTTGCCGGAACTCTTTTTAGGAACTGTATCCTCCTGATAGCCCGAGCGAGGTATCCGATCATTCTTTTCCCATACTGGTTCCTTGGGAGAAACGCTGACTGAGTATCCGCTTTCGAGTGTTAGGGAGCAACTAATCCTTATATTTGATAGGTGTAAAGAAGATGATATTATGAAACTATTCAGCTACTAGGCTAATGTGCTAACGTGCTGGTCACGGTATATACATAACATCAAGATTCTGATAACGGACCGTCTCGCTTGTATTGTTGACAACGTGAACGATCTGGATAGTCTGACCATGTTGTCAGAACCCGCCGGTTTGCAGTTGTCAACATGCTCCAGATTCTTATGTAATGCTGGTGATTGATAAATGAAGTGACGACAATTCTAACATTAACTGACTTGGCGTTCCTCGACAGATATTTTTAGTTTCGCCTGCATGTATAGTTCTTTGAGGCAGACTAGACTAAAGAACACTACGACGTTATATAGACAGAGGGCTAGGGCCGTATAATTCACGTGACTGGCTTAATGCTTTTTATTCAATACAAAAAAGAAAAAAAAGAGTAACAACTTAAGCTTCCCATGTAACATACCCCGCTCAGTAACTATAGCCAGAGGTTTGAAACGCGAATGCGGCTGTAAAGTCATAGCTACAGCGCCAATTGGATTACAGTTATTGGGCCAGTCTTTCGCTTAGTGCCGCGAGTCAAAGATATCATGTACAATAAAGTAGTTTTCTTTTTTTCTTTTTTCTTTTAAGCAATATAAGATGAGGAATATCAGCTGAGATCTTGTCAAAATCATACAATCCAGAAGGATATTAAATATATAACAGCTCAGCTGAACATCAATTAGCCCGTGCAGATCTTCCGAATAACCTGAAAGATGAATATTGCCTGTGGGTTAAGTTACATTAGAAGCTTAGGCTGTTACTCTTTCAAGTAATATAGGACGAGGAGTATCAGCTGAAATCCCATCAATATCATAACAATCTACAAGGACGCGCAAGCCTGACGTAAAGGAAGCGTTGATCATACAGCTATTAGGAGCTAGCAAAGCTGTTTTAAGAAAGCTCATCAACTACTCACCAAGTATGTATAGAAGACAACATCCCCAAGCTAGAAAGCAAAACACAGAAAGCTTAGCACTCTCTTTACCTACTGAGGCAAAGCTGGTCTACTACTTGACTCTTCACTCTACTTATCACCCACGTGCACACATAGGTAAATTCAACGACTCCAAACAAAAGGGCTGCCAACATGCTGACTTCCAATAGAAGAACTCACGATCCATCATGCACTACCAGCTCCACGTCTGGGTCGAAGACAAAGAGCACACGATTGAAGGCCATACGAAGCAATGCACCCTCTTTTTCAAAGATAAGCAGGTCTGGGGACCTGTGTCATGCCACGACAATACGGAACAGCTTAGGGATGCGATTAAGCAAGCAGATGAACGCTTCTCCCTTGCAATTGAATCGAAGAGCAAATCAACCGAAGGTCATACACGCAAAATCAGCGTTAAGTCCAAGGGCAAAGTTCTTCTGGATGGTCTAAGTACTCATGAGAGAATGGAAGGGCTAGCTGCCGCTATTGAAGCCATTCTAGCTGTTGAAAGCTAGGACTATATCTGTTTTCATCAGAGTAGGAGGGTCGACTTTTAACATGGTGGGGTAGGCATGACAGGCAGCTGAGAGTCTGCAGAGATTAGACGGCATTGAAGTTGGCTTGTGTTGTCTTTGATTGCCTAGCGTTCCAAAGATAAGTGTAGGAGAGGAGGGGTCGCTTAGCATGGTTACTGCCAAGCTTTTGACAATGGAATACTTATTGTAGATATATCAAATGCGAATTAGTGCCTCCCCATTACTATCCTGCACGATGGAACAGGAAATTTCCAACTCAATCATGTAGCTCTTGGTAAGCCGGAAGAATACCCTTATAGGTCAACAATTTCACCTCCTCGCCCATCCAAGCCCCACACTCTCGGTCTCGGGGTTTACCTTTTCATGCAACATATGGCGTTTCGTGATCAGACACCAAACTGCTTCTCCAAACCCTGTCTCTCGCCTGCTCCAAAGCCTCACCGTGCTGCGGTTCAGGCTCGACTTGAGCAAATTTCTTGCCAGGGCAAACTCGTTGTCCCCATGCAAATGACATGAAGCTCTCGGGTGTCTCTGGTGCGAGCACTTCTGTCTCAAAGGACTTTTCGTCGTTTGCTTATATTGTATCATCGCCTGAATGAGTGTGCAAGTGTAATCTAACAATGAAAACCCGTATGAAAAGGATTGGAGGCGATAACCTCATGAGAAGAGAAATGCGATTGAAAGATGAAGATTGAGATGTAAATATTGCATAGAAGGGGGCGTGCATCAGCTATGTATGTCCCTTATTTACCGGTACTACGCGGTTTAACAAAATGCATAGGAAATATGAATATCGCTTTCCTTCATTGACAGCATATGTTTATTGTAAGAGAATGAAGATGCTAGAATAAAAGTATCACTCCGAATTCTACACCTTCGCTTTCAGTCTTCATACCTGAAAGGCATAATGATTAATCTGTTTATTTTTGTAGTTCTAACGTTGGGTATCTATCTATACAGGGTATCATAATATCTATAAAGTCCGTTTCCCGATTGTTAAAAACATACCGTGCCTCGTAACTCCTTCTTCAACATAATACATAATTCGTAATCCATAATCCATAAAGCCTTCCGTTCCAACCATGAAGCCACCAGTCTAGTTCCTCCAAGCCAATTCCCAACCAATCCTAAACCATAAATCCAAAAAAACCACGACCATAATCAAAAGTGCAAGTCTCTGATCCGAAGCTGCATGTCCAATTCTTCCTTTCCAGATGCCGAGTCCAAAATCCCGAGTCCCGAGTCCCCAAGTCCAAGTCCCCACCACAAGACTCGATATTCCAAGCTACAATCCACAAGACAATCTGACGGTTCTTACGTGCCCCATGAGTTGACAAGACCCATGGGGGAAGTTCCCCACCTACAAAGTGGAGGTTTTTTCGATTGTTATTGCTTCAAGTGACGAGGAAACCTCATTCTGTGCCAAGAAATTGGTCTTGTATAGGGCTCCTGCAACCACTGCCAACCCGCCAAATAACAAGCCCAATCCTACAGCCTTTCCCATGCTCAAATTTGCTATTCCTTTAGTCGGTGTTTTCGGTGCGTCGGAGAGGGAAAAGTTTCCGAAAGCCTCTTCGAATGTAGAATCCAATTGATATGCTGCGGGGTTCTCTATGTGAAGTTTTGGATCCGCAATATGAATTTCGCGGTGATCGGTGTTTTCTTTGCCAAAAGCTGGCCTTTGTGTCATGCTGTTAAAAAAGTTCTCTTTTCTCTTAGCTGATGGTACATCGAGTCGTGGTCTGTTAGGGGGGTTTCGGAGTCGATGAGCAGGGCTGATTGGGGCAGCTGGAAGTTTGCCATAGAATGGAGATGGACCGTTGAATGAAGCCGAAGATTGGAAAGGGGATGACGATTGACCGAAGGGTTGAACAGGGGTTTCATGTCTTGATGCCGTGTTCAAAGCACGGTGTCGAATGTTGAATTCGTGATTCACACGAGTAACGGTTGGATCCCAATCCATCTCCTCACCTTCTTGCAGTTTCCAGTCTGGTACCTGACCAGTGGTCAAATAACGATCCAACTCGGCATAGTTTAAACCAGAGGTAGCAGTCTTTAGAAGAAGCTCCGTTTGTCTTGGACCTTCACGATTTCGATTATAGTTTTGACTAAAGGTATTTGCGAAAGGTTTTTCGGGGAGACCAGATGCGTGACTTTGATGGTCATGTTTGTATGCCTGTTCTTGGCTATTTGGGCTGCTTCGTTGAGTGTGGGATGCTGGTGGAGAAGGCACTTGTTCATGCGTCTTTGATGTTGAAAACATGATTTCATCAAGAATATCTGACATTGAATTACCGGATCCTTCTGAGTTTTCGAACATCGGGGGTGTATATATTGGCCCTGGGGTTGACTTCCAGAGTGGGATTTTTTTAGGACCGAGGTAATAGCGTGAGCCGTAGGCGATGAGAAAGTTGAAAAAGATGGAGCAGATATTTGCTATCGTCGTGCTGAAGGAGGAGAGGTCTGCAAAAAGGCCACTTTCGAGAATGGAACATGAAAGTACTCTTAACACTAGTTGCAGAAGTAATTGGTATCCATACCAGTTGAAGAAGCCAATCATTCGTTTTGGGTTTCCTTTTGGGTGCCATCGTGAGAAGAATGGGTTCATGCTGCATGACAGAAAATTACAAAGGATGCTCCATCCAAGGTATCTCTTGGATGACAGGAAGGAGGTGATGTTAAGTGTCAAGTCATCCGATAAGTAGGGGATGAATTTCAAGGCATTGCCCACAAATTTTGTGGCATTGAAGGGGGCCAGAACAAGGGCGATCATTTGGCCCATGACAACGAGGTACCAGACTTTTGATACGACGGGGTAGAGGAAGGCTTGATATATGACATTTTGAAAGGTATCCTTCCATGTCTTTTGGCTTCTAATCAATTCGCTGAGAGCATTCAATCTCCCAAGCCAGTCAGATTTTGCAAATTTGTCAGCTTTGTCACGTAGTTCCTGAGCCTTTGGTGCGCAGTCTTCGCAAACAATTGGGTAACGCTTGTCAAGATCTTTCTTCACCAGGCGAATTTTCTCTTCATAAGTCTGGTACTTTGAATGTTTTGCATCGAATTCCACATCCAACTGCTTCAGAACGTCGTAATGATACTGTTGGTTACGTAAACATCTTTCGCAAAAAACAGGTGACTTGGTGAGGGAATCCGAGTTTCTCTGTCGTGCGTATTGGTTGTTCCAACTTGTCTCGGTCACTTGAACAGGAGGATCTGTAATGTCCCCATTCGAATCCAGGTAATTAGTTGCCTCGCACGTTTCGCAGTTGAATTCAGACAATGAGCCATCAAATTTGAGATGGGATTTTTTGCCGCAATAGAAGCAGATGAGACGTTTTCGAAACAGCGGCATTTTTGTACTTTCAATGTACCTTGGCCACCTAGTAGTTAGGTCAAGTAGTAGGACCTTGAGGAATGTGATGGTCTGAATACTTTGGTTGACGGTGACGGCGACGGTGAGGGTGACGTTTATGAATCTGATGATTTGATAGCTTTCAATGCTTTATATCGAACTTTGGAACTGGGAGTTTTTGAGAGGTTGTGTGAAGGATGGTGCTTTGTGAAGGGTGGATGTTTCGAGTTCATAGTGGAAGATGGAAGACGGAAGACGGAAGTTGCTTTAAAGTCGCGTCGCGTCGCGTCGCGTTCATCATCATTTTTTAAAGTTCTAGTCACGAGACTTTGCTTGTCATACAGATCATCTACCCATATCTAAGGACAACGTTGTCGTCTCCTCGAATTAACCAACAATGATTGTTCCTTCAGCCTGGTCTTTGGTAATCGCCGTAACCTTGATTATTGTGACAACCGTCTCTGTAAGAGCCCTTTCAATTATCGGTATTCTAGAATGCCGTACTGACTGACTGTGAAACAATGTAGCTTCGACTTCTCTATGTGATATCCCCGAATGCTCGACGTCCTCCCGTCAAGAATAAAGATCAGCCTTCTCATCTGGTGGTAGTTCTTGGTTCTGGCGGTCATACTGCAGAGATGATATCTCTTCTTCGCGATGTAAATACGACGAGATGGAGACGTCGAACATATATCATATCTGCCGGGGATCACTTTTCTTCTACCAAGGCGCAAGATTGCGAGGAGCGTATTCAATCGAAGCATCGGCCATCGATGCCGTGTACAAAACCCGGCGAACTTGACTCTACCACCGGGGTCTGGGACACGATAGTGGTTCCAAGAGCGAGGGAGATACATCAACCACTTTACACTGCGCCGATATCCTCCTTCTGGTGTATGCTGGCATGTCTCAAAGCACTACACCAAACCTCGGTGACCAGCACACTCCATCAACAATACCCGGATGCCATCATTACGAACGGTCCTGCTACAGCTGTTATTGTGATTCTAGCGACTTTCTTGTTGAAATTTCTCGGGCTGGCCCCTGTATGGAAGATGCAAACGATTTATGTCGAGAGCTGGGCAAGGGTGAAGACATTAAGTCTAAGTGGAAAGCTTTTATTGTGGCTAGGGATGTATGATCGATTTCTTGTCCAGTGGGAAGGCCTAGCCAAACAAATAAACGGGGACAACGCGCGAAAGAAGGTAGAATGGGGGGGCTTCTTGGTACATTAGCTAAACGCCAAATACCACCTGCGAGATCACAATATCTACGCACGCTCTAAAATCCCTAGTCCTGGACAGGACAAACTGATCAAGCCACAAAGCAACAATAGTAACTCGTCCTGGCACATGAAGCAGAACCCCCGAATCCGCGTCCAGACATTGTAGCCAATCATCACCCCTCACGGATTTCATACTCATTAACGCCACTTCTGCCCTTACAATGTTGTTGTACATGCCTCTAACTGGTTGACTGTCCTAATGCGAGCACTGTCGCTGCTGGTTCTTGAACAACTCCACCTATCTCATCCAAAAGAGCAGCGTCATCAGTTTCGCTTCCAGCAACAGTGTATGCTCCTTGTTTTAGCAAGTTCGCAGCCTCAATTTCCTTCGTAGCCCATGCCTTCCACTGCTCGTAGCTCTTGTCCTCCAATTCCATTCCCACTTCCAAAGCACCTTTGTGAAAGTATGCCCCAACGTACTCTGCCTCTTCTCTTGCGATCCTTCGTTCAATTTCCTCTTCTTGGCGGAGAGCATAGAATTCTTTCCGGGCTTTATCGTAAGCTCTGCTATTAGACAATTTCTCGTTATGTATCAGCCAAAGCTGCCTCTGTACCACGCTATTTAAATGTTAACCAAAAGACGAGCTACCCTTGAAGTCGATATTACCTTTCACCGGTCAAAGGTCTTCCGGGCTGTGCTATTCTACTCCAATCACATCTTTGTCCATCACGACCATCATCTTCGAGAACAATTCTGGGTCTTGCTAACTCCCATGGGTGATCGCGGAAGAATTCCTGTCTTATTCGATCTTCTTCGTATACAATGGGTTGTGGTTTGAACAGCTTGCTGGCCTTTTTCGTTCTAGGCCGGCCATTGGTCTCTCGGTGTTGAATGGGTTGCGTCCGTGTAAGTATCTCAGAAGGAGGGATTGAGCCGATTGTCTGATACCATGGCGGTGCTTGAAAAATGCTTTGAGATTCGAGTAATGCCGTCGCCTTTTGGTAAACGCGCGATGGCTTTAGATTGAGCCCCTTCATACTCGCAGAACTAGGACTTACAATCTCCAAGTAATCTATGAGCAAAAGTGCGGGGGGTTGTGTTGTTCTGGGTCGCAAATATTGATACTGTAGGTTTTTGATACCTGCCGGCAATCTCCGCAGGAAGCTTCAAAATTTTGGCGATAAGCCCTTATGTTTTCTACAAATCACCCTTTACCCCCCACAAGCTTCCAAGTCAACCACAACGGCAGATAAGGACTGGAGGGCTGGCCTGGCTCCAATGGCTTTCCAGAGACGTTGATAAAAAAACTCAAAATGTCAGCCGGCTCATGTCCTCCTCTTGTATCTCCTCGAAGAGCAGCACCCTCGTCTCGAAGCTAGCAACCCCTCGACAAGCTCTTTCTTTTCTATACCCGGCTGGCATTTCAAAGGCTTCTCGGAAGCTCCCCCGAGGAAACGATGCTAGGAAACCCATACAAATGGTCTCGAGCACATTCGGACTCAAAGCATGGTTCATTTCCTCACTTGCCAGTGCAGGTCATTGCCACAAACATAGCCCAAAGCCTTTACAGCCTGTAACCTTTTTCACATCCCATAGACCAAACGTCTCTACGAATGGTCTGCGGTCCACCAAGCTCATTCCAAGGCGACGAAATCACACGGATAATACACAATCTGAGGCGGAAGGGAAGAAAACAACCAATGGGGCAAACCAGACTCGGGAAGAGCTCATGGGGCTGGTGGATCAGTATCATGGAACCTCTTATACACATCAATTACCCGTAGTAGAATCTCCAAACCTTTATCAAACAAGTAATGGTCAGCACTGGCAGGTTTCGGACGAAGAGGAAGACGAATGGCCACCCCCACATCAAGCATGGCCTGCCGACGAAGAAACGAAAGAGAAGCTGAAAGAGCTTGAATCCGCACTGAAGCGTTTCTACACTACAGACGCAGAAGATGTGTATCGGATATACCGTCAACTGCCAGAGCCTCGTGTTCCTTATCTAGAAGCCAACTTAAGGCACATGTTACTCCGCCACTTGAGTATAGTAGAAAGGAAGGACGAGCATTCGATGCTCAGGTACATGTCGGTTGTTGACGATATGAAGTCGACCGCTATTCCTTTAACTGTTTCAGAATGGACAAGTGCGATTTCTTTTGTCTCCAAATACGTCTCTAAGGCTACCGAGGTAGAAGTCGAAAGCGCCTTGAAAATGTGGAGGGAAATGGAGCATGTCGCAGGTATCAAGGGAAATAGTGCCACTTTCAACGTTCTTTACGATGTTGCATGCAAAGCTGGAAAGTTTACCCTTGGAGAGATGATCTATAAAGAAATGATAGCCAGGGGGCTCGAATACAACCGATTCCATTATGTTAGCATGATATTCACATGTGGATTGAAAAGTGATGGGGACGGAGCACGAGCGGCATATGCAGCCTTGGTTGATGCTGGAGAAATTGTCGACACCGTCGTCCTCAACGCAATGATCTCAGCTCTTATCAAATCGTATGAGCCCAGCGCTGCGTTAAACATTTATGAGCGAATGAAAGTTATGCATGCCGAGCGGACGGGCACACAAGAATGGCACAGGCACTTCAAGAACCGTCGAGAAGTCAAGCGCGCATTGTTACGAATGGCATTGGAGTTTAAGCACGATCCGGAAGGGCGCGCGAAAGTTCAGCAGCGCTCTATCGTTTGTCCAGATCTTCAAACATATAGACTGCTAGTCAATCACTTTGCCGTCACAGAAGGCGAGCTTGACAAAGCGGCTAAATTCCTAGAAGAAATGGGTCTTTTCAACGTTCCTCTACACGGTGCACTTTTTCTCTCTCTCTTCAAGGGATTTGGTGTTCATGGCGGCACTCGGTACACGAAATGGACAGGTGTCAGGTTGGAAAGTGTATGGAAAGCTTACCTCAAAGCCCTCGATAATCGCGTGGAAGATATATATATGTCGACTTGGATCGTAACGAATGTTCTCAAGGCGTTCGCGACGTGTTCTGGTCAAGCGAGAGCAATCGAGGTATGGAGGAATATTCGAGAGAGGTGGCAGCCGGATGAGCGGCAGATGAATGCTATCATGCCGGATCTCTATAGGATTGGCATACCGGAAAATGGCTAACGAGATTGTGCGTCTCGTGCTAAACTTTTGATGTGTATAATATGTGTAGAATATGTGTAGAATATGGGGACTAGAAGACTCGCTTAGTCGTTGAGTATTACACAGCTTCATTGCTAGCATACAGCTTTATTGCCGCCACATAGTTTGAAGGTGACGCTGGTGATCTTTCTATTGAAGAAAGTCTGGTGTATAGTTATACGCTCTTAGTCACAGATGCTCTATATCCTGCTTTTGATTCATCGTGTCGGTGGTTTTGATAAGGCGAGTCTACTAGTCGTGATTTCTCTACCACGTACAAAACACATCACTATCTAGCTTGCACCCCCTGAAGCCGTATCTCGCCTAATAGGAAATCATCGCACGGAATTTCACAAGTCTATTCTATCTATCAGGTGGGATTAACTGGTTTGAAATTGGAATACCCTATCGCACCCACACTCTCCTCTCCTCCCAGCCCAGCCCCTTTGCTAATCAAATGTAAAGTGAGTGAGGATTGATTGTTGATTCACGATGGGATGGGATGGATCGCCTGGTGGATGTTCTGTGTAGAGTAGAGCAGAGTAGAGTAGAAAGGATGGATGGATGATCGGGCTGCCGATTTATCTTTCTATCCCACCCATGATGTGATTGTTGAGCAATTTAGGTGATGAAGGAAGACATCCACGGCTGGAGTTATGATTCGCGCTCACACTCTTTTCTTTACTCGAGTGCGCTTTGTGAGACGGAGATAAATTGTGTTAATTCAAATTTTTTTTTTCATACTTTGTAACGTTCGTAAGTAGTGTAGATTGTGTTGAAAGACGAAGTACGTGATTGATTGCATAGATTGATTGTACTGGCATGTTTATGGCTTGATTATACTCGGAATCTGGGTTGCATTACGAGGAGAAGATTGATTGTACGAGGAATTCCTTCATTCGTGTCTCTCTCGCCAACTATGCTCCAACAGCTGAAGTTACATGATGGTTTGTCCTGGGCTCTTTGTAGAGTCAGCGGGGGGGGATTCTTTGCTCGTTTTTGTGGATTGGGACCATATTTCTGGCATAGTCAGATGCCCGAGAAACGGCATTTGCTTTATTTGATGATGATGATGATGATGCAGAGGAGTGATCGTGAAGGCTGTCACACTCTTGCATTGGTTTTTTGAACTGCTTGACGAGAGTTTCACGCCTTTGCGCCTCTGAAACGTGGCCTGGATCCATCTTATTGAGTGGCTACTTGAGGATTAGCCAAACAACGATGCTTTGAGTGGATCAGAACCGCACTGGATGATGTTGAATGCGTAGTATCAATACGTTCGTTGATGGTCTGTCGCATTCTCTAGGCGACATCCTTTCTATTCTTTCCTGATGTTGTATCCGAGACATTCACAAGGCTAAAACATGATACGTTGACCAAACCAGGTACCATAGGGCGTTTTTAGCGCTGCGGGTGTGGCGCTTGCGTGTTTACTCTTCCCCGGGAGCTTTATCTCATCCTCAAAACCATCCAAACCATTCAAACCATTCCTTTCATTTTTTCAATATTGATTCCAATTATTGTGTGTTTGATATCCAAACATTCATCCTCGCGCTGTGCGTCGAGCGATACTTGCTGGCGCCATATTGATCAATTACTAGTCTTATCTCAATCATGTCGGACAATGCGGAGTCTCCACTCCTGTCCAGTGCAGAGCAACGACCATCATCATCTTCATCGTCATCATCATCATCATCATCGAAGCATTCTCGACATTCAGTTCATTCGCACAAATCTGGCGGCTCGCACGAATCATCTCCCTTGTTAGCGCACTCAGACGACACTCCTCGATACGATGGCGAAGAACCTGAAGATGAAGAAGAGGAGCGGATTGTATCACCAGCTGCACAGTCTCTGCGTTCTATCCATGATCGCGAAGCTGGCAAGTCTACAAATGAGGGGTTTCGATGGCCAACCATTGTGGCGGTCGCATCTTTATTTTTGGCTGGTATCGCCATCGTGATATGCGCATTCCTCGCGCCTGCAATTGTTGAGAAGTACGTCAAGGAATCACTTGTTATTGAGCCTACGAATCTATCGATAGATAGCTTCACGGCTAATGGAGTGAGAGCACGAGTCCAAGCAAACTTCAAGATGGATGCATCACGGGTTCAGAGCAATGCCGTTCGAAATATTGGACGATTTGGTACATGGATTGCGAAGGAGGTGGAAAGTGAGGAATCAAATGTCGAGGTCTATCTTCCAGAGTATGATAACCTTCTCATTGGGATCGCTGTTGTGCCCAAGGTGGTGGTTAATGTCCGAAACGGTGTTGTCACACCAATCGATTTCCTCACCGATCTTCAATCAGGGAGTGTTGATGGGTTGAGACAAGTTGCCAATGACTGGCTAGAGGGTCGTCTGGGACAGTTGCGGGTATTAGGGAAGGTTGATGTTGTATTGAAGTCGGGGCTACTGCCACTTGGATCTCAAAGTATATCCGAGTCTATGGTTTTTGAAGGTCAATCTCTCTATCGTTCCTTTGCATCACTGTATTTCGGAGAAAAAAGCATAGGTTGAAGAAAGTCAGTGGCTGGACTTGAGGAAATACACACACATGATCTATAGTTTGATAGGTGTATCCAAAATTCTGGCCGCGAGCGCAGTCACCACTTTTTTGACCCCTCCAAATGTAAATTCATCATTTCGAAAATGAGTCGCTAACCCACTCGTAGGAAATGATATTCCAGCCATCCCCAAATATAACATAACCCGTCTCGACTTGAAAGAAGTCCCTATTTCCACGGATGGTCGCCGTGGGATGGCTGCTGAAGTTTCGTTATCCTTGGTAAATACCTATCCAATAAGGCTCAACATTCCCCCGCTGGGCTTCGATATCCTCGTTGCGAATTGTGCAGCCGACGAACCATATATTCAACTCGCTGATGCTACCACTGGCAACATTATGATCGAACCATACTCGGACGTTTCCCTTGATGTGGCAGGTATCGTTCGGGATTTGCCAAATAGTTTTTTGAAAACTTGCCCCAACTCACACTCGTCGCCTCTAGATTTACTTCTCCGCGATTACATTCATGGCAATGATACTACAATCTTTGTTCGAGGTTCCAACGCACCATCCCCAGAGACTCCTGACTGGATCACTCAAATCATATCAAGTGTCACAGTGCCCGTGCCTTTCCCTGGCCACACATTCGATCAACTAATCAAAAACTTCTCTCTTACAAATACAGATTTCACCTTGCCTGGACCGTTTGCGGAGCCTGGAACGCCTGAATCATGTCCAAGAATCTCTGGTGATATAATGGTTTTGGCTGCCCTGCCTAAGGAGATGAATTTTGGCCTCGATGTTTCCAAGGTCCGCGCAACAGCCGATGTGTTTTATAAAGGAGATAAGCTAGGCGTGCTTAACCTACGAAAATGGCAAGCAGCTCGATCGGAACGAGTAAATGATGGAGGTGATGCTTCCTTGAAGATCGAATCGCATATCAAGAATGCACCTCTAGAAATCACAGACGAGGATGTCTTTGGCGATCTTGTGGCTGATTACTATCTTGGGGGCAAGTCTATCAGTCTTAAGATTGAGGCTTTGGTTGAAGTTGAGATTTCTACTGTGCTAGGTGATTTCATTATTAAAGATTTACCTGCGGAAGGCGTTGTTCCTTTGAAGCGTTAGGGAGCCTATTCATTTCAGAGCGACCGCACTGAAGCTGACGAGATTGCAGCGATCTCTACGGGCGGTGATTTCCAACAACTCAACCTCAAGGTTGGCGATTTAAAAATATCCAACACGGGCTCGACATTCATCAACCTCCAAGCGAATATTAACTTTACTAATCCAACTGAATATACCGCTTCCATTCCTTACATCAACATCCATATTTTGAATAACGGGTCAGTTATCGGTGACGCTACATTACGCCACCAAACTGTCTCGCGAGGCAATAACACGAATATTCTTGTTGAAGCCACCTGGGATCCTGTGAAATTCGGCGGTGAAGAGGGACACAAGATTGGCCGGGAATTGATCTCCCAATATATCTCCGGCTTCAATACCACTCTTACTTTTGAAACTCATGAAGGCTCTATCCCAAATCAACCAATATTGGGAAGGGTACTAAGCAAATTTGCGGTAACGATGCCAACACCTCAGTTATCGACGCCCGGAAGTGGCAACAATAAAGGTTCTGATGGTGGAAAACCGCATTTCATCGACGATGCAACCTTTCACCTCTTCTCATCAACAGCACAGTTCACATTGCTCTCACCCCTACAACATACTACAATCTATATTGAGTCTATAGATGCTCAGGCAATTTACAACCATACAGAACCGGTTGGTAAGATTGTTTACGACTACCCTTTTGCGGTCCCCCCTGGCGTGAGCGAATCGCCCAAGTTACCTGTTGATTGGTCACTCGAGTCAGTGGGATATGATGCAGTCGAAAGAGCATTAGGTGGCACTTTAAAGCTAGATGCGAAAGGCACAATTGGTGTTCGCCTGGGTCAGTGGACGGAAACTATTTGGTATTCTGGCTCTGGGATTGGCGCCCATATAAGACTTTGACCGGAACGCTCAAAACTTTAAGGAATTCAGCAATATATTGGGGTGGCATGGTAGGGGTTACCGGTTGATCAGCGAGTTTTGGTTTGGCGTTTGGAAAGTTCATGATTTTGAGCTTGATGTATAAGACATAGAATTGCATGCAGAAATAAATATTATCCTCCATTATTCGAGAAGACTGTTGACGCCAACTCCATATCCATTAACCACGTATCATCATATCTATCCCGGAGGCATAGCGCTTGCATCGACAACTTCTTCGGCGTCCTTTACTAGGTTTTCCTGTTCGTTGGGACCGTATAGTGGAGATCGAGGAAGAGCCATGAGACCTGTTCGTGCAGACTCAAGGATTCCGAACGGAGCAATTAGCTTCATGAAAGAATCAATTCTGGTTGGTTTGGCAGAACTGATATTCCATTAGCAAACTTTTTTCATTAGCAATTCCATACGTTATCAACTTACACTTCAACGATACAGCTGTGTGTGCTAATATCTAAGACCTTTCCACCAAATTGATGTGTTAAGTATGTGATTGACTTCAAATGCTCATGCTTATGTCTCAAAGCCTGACTTTGGGCCAATTTGGTAGGGTGGAAATCATCGCTATCCTTCAATTCTTCCAATCGCTTTGTGGCCCAGTCATCCTGACCTTCCAAGGCTTCAGGATCACCGGCAGTAATTTCTCTATGATGCGCCAACAGCCCCTCAAAGTATTCTGGTCCGAGCAGGTTGATTTTCGCAAGCAGTAATTCTCTTTGGACGAGGGGCGAGGTCGTATAATCGAGCACTGCCCAGACGGGAACCAAATCTTCCAATTGACGACGAGCTTGCTCAACCACACCGTCTTGCCCCGACAACACGATGGTCATGCGGGACAAGTCTTCGACCTCGGTCGAGCACACGACCAAGGAATCAATGTTGAAGCCGCGAGCGGCGAGGATACCGGAGACGCGCGAGAGAACCCCCGGCTCGTTTTGGACGAGACAATTCAGAACATGTCGTTTTGCGGGGGTGAGCGAGGGGGCGGGGGTTTCGTAGAGGATGTTGGACACCGCTGCCTGAGCGGACCAAGCGGGAGGCGCATCGGAGATGGGAAGAGGTGAGATGCGACGATGAAGGGCTTTGTATTCTAGAGCGGAAGTAGAAGACGATTGATATTTCTGCACGTGTCGCGGGATGATGATGGAGGTACCGCGTTTGGGAATAGCTGCTCTCACTCCGGAAAGCGAGAGAATTGCTTTGCGTGAAGACATGGTCGTCCTTTTTTTCCTATCTTAGGAAAATTGAGTCAGAAGAAAGAAGACGAGAGCACGTTTATATTATACTAATCACTCCAATAGGATTAGATTATCCGATCCGATACCGCACCAATATTGTCTCCGTTCCGATTAGCCCCAAGATGTCTTAGTGTCTCATGGTTGACTGCACAAACTCCTTGTCTGTTGATAAAAAGTTCAGCCTCACAAATTTACAAGGTTAAGATCGTTTTTGAATTATAAGATCTCATATTCTTTGATAAATCATCACTTCAATTCATCAGCAAGGCCCAATATTATATCGATATGGATGATACTGAGCGGCGCACAGCGAAGAGGTCGCGTTTCGATCAGAAGGAGCCTGAACCAAAGAGAACATCCAGATTCGACAGACGTTCCAGATCACCACCACCTGCTAGAAAGGTTGAGTCGAGAAGAAGCAGATCCCCTGTTCGAGGACGGCCTTCTCGTAGCCCGGCTCCAGAAGCCGCAAGGAAGGGAGATGCAGATCCAGCTGCTGCCGCAGGTACATACACACACAATTTAAAGCCGTATCTCTATATATACCTTCAGCTAATCCATCATCTTGTAGCCGCCGCCGCTGCAAAAATTAATGCGCAAATTCAAGCTAAGAAAGGTATTCAGCATGTCGATGTGCCACCTATTCGCTCAGCCGAGAGCCCAGTCGGAAAGTCAGCATCTCCAGGAGCCGGAGCAGGTAATAGCGCAAGCAATATTAATGGTGAGATGTACATCGCCGACGGCGATTACATCAAAGATATCGAAGTCAACGATCTCCGAAACCGTTACACACTGACTAAAGGTTCTACTCAAAAGATGGTAAATACTCCTTGTGTTATACTCCACTGATACATCAGGCTTTATTCATAGGTCTAGCCATGAATCATCTCTCTATATTATCCCCTCCCCCTTTCAAAGTAATATTACTCTTTTGTGTGGGATTTTCAAGCTTACCTGAAGGGCGAATAGCTATATATACATGTACCCTTTTGGCATCTGCTGACCTCCGCTGCGTGACATCTAGATTAAGGAAGAAACTGGCGCTGGTACGCTATATCTACAACTCACTATTTGTTATGGAGATTTTAATATTGACTTTTAAAGATGTCACCACGCGTGGAAATTACTACCCCGATAAAAGCATGGCCACGGCTGCTGTAAGTTGATCCCTCGACTTCAATATGGGGGAAATCGAGCTGATTAACATGCCTAGAATCCCCCACTTTACCTTCACGTTACGAGCCAGACGAAGCGAGGCCTCGAGCAAGCCGTGCAAAAGATCGAAGAATTAATGAAGCAGGAACTTCCAAACTTGGTTGACGAACGTCGATTCCGGAGACGCGAACCTGAACAAGTTGAGAGAGATGAGTTTGGAAGAGTGGGTTCCTTTTTCCATTTGAGGTGACTCCTGTTGCTAACAAAGGAAATAGCGTAAATGGCCCGAGGAGAAGATCCCTATTGACTTTGAACCTGTTCAGGGCTTTAACCTTCGTGCTCAAGTTGTTGGTCATGGAGGAGCTTATGTAAAGCATATCCAGCAGGAAACCAGATGTCGTGTTCAAATCAAGGGACGTGGTTCTGGTTTCATGGAGCATGGCACTGGACGCGAAAGTGATGAGGACATGTATCTTCACGTTGCGTAAGTTTAAAATATTAGCATTCCCCAGCATTCCCCGCTAAATTTTGTCTAGTGGTCCAGATCCCAATGAGGTACAAAAAGCCAAAGAGCTCTGTGAGGATCTTCTCAAGAATGTCCGAGAGCAATATGAAGAGTTTAAGGCTCGTCCCCCTCATCGTGGTTTTGGCACCCAAAACACCGGTTATGGAGGAGAGCGAGGCTACGGTGATCGTGCTCCGGACAGATCAAAGTCTTATGGCGGATACAATAACAATGAGTATACTAAGTCTCCAGCTCCTAACACCCCTAATGCTGGTAGCCCCTCCACCCCTGCAGATTATGCCGGAGCATATGCGCAACACTTCCCTACGGGTGCAGCTGATCCTTATGCTGCTTATGGTGGATATGAGGCATATGCTCAATACTATCAGCAGTACATGGCAGCCATGGCTCAATATCAACAACAGCAACAAGGTGCTCCTGGCTCAGGCCCTCCTCCACCTCCAAGTGAGGCTCCACCGCCACCACCTGGCGGATCGGTATGTATAATAATTTCTCTCTCAATATGTTCCTAACCCAGTTTCTTTTAGCAGCCAGGTTTGCAAGACTGCCCTTTTTTTAAACGAAATGGGGCAGTGAGATTATAATTTGAGAGAAACTAACCTTGAAACTCTAGGCTCCCCCTCCACCATCAGGTGCACCACCAGGAATTGGAAGTAATAGTTACAGCGCCGTTCCACCTCCACCCGGGATGTGAACGCTCTTTTCTTGATTCCGTAATTATGTTATTTGGAGTTCCTTCAGATATTCACCGCTTCACTTTATGGATAATTTTCCCTTGTATTAAAAAGGATTCGAGTATTTTCTCACTCAAATACATAGTGTCATGGATCAAAATGGGGAGGGAATAGTCAATCAATCAACTCAATTCTGCTTAGCATCTCGTTCTCATCCTCGACTTCTTTCAGTGCCTCTGCCTCAGTGTCTTCAAATGTCAATCGTGATCCATATGATATACATAATTCTTCCCCTTCTTTAATATCCCTTAGTGCAATATAAGTCACCAGGAGATGTTTGACATCTCTTTCCCATCCAACATTTTGATGTAATGTTGAATGGTTGAACATACTGCCCAAGCCGAGAATAACGGCTTGGGTCGTCGTCGGTGAGTTCGAGATACCATTTTGGTTCTCATGTGCGCTGGGACAGGAGCTCTTGGGTGTATAGGGCCAATTACTAAAATCCCTCTTCATCAGCAAACCTGCTCCCACAATCCAATCATCCTAGAAGTATATGTACAAGATTAAAAAGATAGATATGGCTGGCCCCGGGGCTATCCATCCAGTGGGTTTTCAGACCAATTTTTTTTTCATTTTCTTCTTGAAAGGTTTGAACCATTTACAAGATGAGATGTTAATCAATCCATTTGGATGTTTTAATTCTTTTGAGAATCCCGAATCCTTGGACGATGGAAAAATCTCAGATGGTCCCGGGAGTTCCGAGTCGGGGGCTGCCATGGATAGGAATGGGGGGGGGAGCGCCGAACTCACTAAGTGTAATGATACAGTTCCGTCTTCCGGATGTGATTTTCGTTCTGGCTGGGATCCAAGACGAGGACGGGACACACTTCGAGGATGGTTCGGGCGGGGATGTCTTGAGAGGCGAATACTCCTCGGCCTGGTGAGAGGGGAGAGGCGGGGGGCCGGAGGTTAGTGGGATTTCGCGGCGTGGATGGATGGTGATGGATGGTAAGGGGTGGGTGTGTGGGTGTGTGGGTGGGTAGTTCGGGATGCGTCGGGGGGGGGGGCGGAAGGGGGGTATCAGCTTGAGGAGGTACCTTTGGGAGTGTTGAGGATTAATGTCAAGCCTGTGGAGCGGGCTAGGGGGATTCCCGGGGAAGTTGCTCCGGGGTTGGATGCGCTCATTTCCTTTGGAGTTGGGAGTTGGGAGTTGGAATGAGGTCTTGTTATGATATGTGATGGGATGCGAGGTTGATATTGTCTGATTCTATCCAAGGAAAGGAATTGACGATGAGATGAGATGACATAAGAAATAAGAAAGCGGTAAGTGGCAGAAAATAGGGGAACATTTACCCGAGTTATATGTAAATTGATTTTACTCGAGTGAGACAGACTCGGAGACCATAAAAGAAATACACCTCTAAATATGTCGCAACAACGACCTCTATCGACACTGGATGGGGTTAAGGAACCTCATTCTGTTAGTTTGAAGGTTTTGAGGTATTTTGTGTTTGCTTGTTCTCTTCTCTTCTAATCAATCATAAGATCAACACTAATTGCTCTACCACAGACTTTCCCGCCCATCGCTTTCAATTCAACATCCGCTTCCCACACCATCCCCTTCACCACCATCAAACATCTTCCTTCCCGCCCCCTCCGCTTCCCTTTCATATCCCTCTCCCAAGCCCTCGAATTTCATCCTCTCACCTCTCCTCACTTTACCACCAGCCTTTGGATCTGCATATGTAGGAGAGACGTTTAGCTGTACTCTATGCGCCAATAACGAACTCCCCCCTCCTCTTTCCACGCCTGGCCAGGTCTCCTCTTCTCCAGATACTGCGAGCTCACCCGTTACCGCGAAGATAGTATCAAACATAACCCTCAATGCGGAAATGAAGATTCCTTCGACAGCAACACCCATCCCGCTTCCTCTTTCCGGTCCCTCTCCTACTCCTCCAACCTCTACCACCCCAAATGATGAAACTCCAGAAACACCCACAACCTCCCTGAGCCACCTTCAAAAAGTCCTTCATTTCGATCTCAAAGAAGAAGGTTCTCACGTTCTGGCCGTCACCGTCACTTACACCGAGTCTTCTCCTTCCTCGCCCCCTCGCACCCGTACATTCCGTAAACTATACCAATTCATCTGTAAAGGGTGTCTCGTCGTCCGTACCAAAACGGCACCATTACCCTCTCTCAAGCCCACCTCTGCCAATTCCTCCTCAACCTCCACTCCATCAAGCCCTCCACCCCAAGAAACCAAAGGAAAAGGCAGATACGCACTAGAAGCCCAACTAGAAAATATAACGGAAGACAATCCAATCACCTTGAAGTTGGTTCATCTCACGACCACGAAAGGATTTCGCGCCACGAGTTTAAATTGGGAGATTGTAGTCTCGGATTTGGAGCAGGGTGGACGGGGGGGGGTGGAATTGGAGAGGCCTGTTTTAGCGCCGGGGGATGTTCGCCAGGTTTGTTTTTTGGTTGAGGAGAAGGATCCGGGTGATGAGGAGAGCGAGGGAGAGGGAGAGGGAGAGGGAGAGGGAGAGGGAGAGGGAGAGGAAGGGGAGGAGAACGAGAAGGAGATTGTAGACGGAAGGTTAATATTTGGGGTCTTGAGTATTGGATGGAGGGGCGCAATGGGAAATAAGGGATTCTTAACGACGGGAAATTTGGGCATTAGACTTTCGTGATTTTTCTTTTCATTTGCAAATGAGAGTGAACTGGTATGATACAAGTAGTATACCTCATTCTTAGTCTGATCGTCGCTCGCTCATCCCCTTGCAAGAGCGAAGCGATTCCTACCATCATAGTCTACTCGAGTAGATTTCATCATCCCTCGTACAAACCCTTACTAAATAGAGTACTTGAGTATATAGATTACAGTTTAAATCCAAATCTCTTCGAAACGAGGCAAAGAAAAAGCGTTATGTTATGGTTCGAATGAGTGTAGAGGAAGTAAATTGAGGATATGTATAAAGGAAAGGAAAGGAAAGTGGTTGGTTGATTACATATGAAAGTAAAAGATCAAGACGCGAATGATTAGCAGGGCAAGGGAGGACAAGGCAATAATAGTAGGGGAGGGAGAGCGCTAGCTGTGGTGTCCTATATATGTATGTATGATATCAGTTGTACGAGGTACGTACGTTACTTACTCTATTTGCAAAGAGATGGACGGAAATCTTATGCATAAGATGAAGGAATTCGAAGTTGTTTAATCTTGAATGTCATGTCACGGTAAGTTTCGTCGCGGGCGTAAGGGAGATTAAGCGAGAGAGCTGTGTTGAATGAAAAGGGGATTTTCTTTTTCCTTTCTTGTTTTCCTTTTGTAGGTCTTTTGCTTGCTTTTCCGGGTTTTGGCTTCTTCTCTGAGTATCTTCTTGGGGGGGTTCATCAATTGGCGAATAACTCATCACCTTCTCTATTGGGATATCGGGGCGAAATCAATTTGAACTTCTTGAGGGGGAGACGCGACGCGAGTATTTACTTTGGCGCGACCAATTTAACGCCGAATCCTGATCCTTAGTTCTGGAAAGCATTAAAAATTCATTGTCCGTCACAGATTCTCCAATCATGCCTTCTAATGCGACTGACCTCCCTCGTCACCCATACTATCCCGTGCATCTGGAGATTCCGCAATACCTTCCAAATCAACGGGATCCCATGGCTTTAGTCTCGATTTTTGCCACAGGTTGCACGGCCATTGCCTCACTTACCTATCTCTTGGTGATGAGAATTCGACCACGGATCTCCACGGCAGATTTGTGGGCGGTTCTCTGGTTCGTTTTATGTAAGGTGATGTCGCTCCGCAGCTTCATCGAGCAGCGATAACTAATATATAACCCACACCCCCCCAGGCGGCTGCATCCACCTCTCCTTCGGAGGATACTACGCCTATAACTTCCGACGCATGCCCATGATGCAAGACGTCCTCGGGCAACTCTGGAAAGAATACTCGCTCGCGGATTCGCGATATCAGACTCAAGATGCCTTTGTGCTCTGCGTGGAATGCATCACGGCGGCGTGTTGGGGTCCCTGGTCGTTGATCCTCGCGGCCATGATTGCGACGGATCATTCGTGGCGTTATCCACTGCAGGCCGTCGTCTCGTGGGCTCAATTGTATGCTGATGTGCTGTATTATGCGACGCGCCTGTTTGATTTTTACATGCTGGGCTTGGAGTATTCGAGGCCGGAGAAACGGATCTTTTTCATGAATCCGCTTTGCATTGTTATCCCTGGCAGTGAGTTGAGGTTCCGTTTTGAGATGGATCTGGGAGGGAGACTGGGTGATGGACAATGGATAGTGGCTAATTTCTAACTCCTGTGCAGTACTTCTATACGATAGTGTAAAGGCAACTGGAAGAGCATTCTCGGCGTTGGAGAAGATAGAAAAGACGTTGATGACAAATTCCAATGGGATTTGTCATAGGGTTGGGCTTTCGAAGTAGACAAGGTTACCCAGAGAGCGAAGTCGACTATTTATTAATGACTATTGATGACTATTAATATAAAAACAATATCAAATACCCATTAGAACCATCATAATACTACTCCAAAAATGCATGTTAGACGTTTTAGCCAACCTCGCCAACCTCGCCATTAGCTCCACACCCCAAAACGATTACAAATCGAACATGCATTACAAATCCAACCCAGGAACAATGACGCCGTAACAAGATATAAAAAACTACCCCAACTCCCTTTCTCTCCATCTCGTGTATCCTATCCTCTCCTCAATTCCCAACTCTGTACTGTATACGTATCTCCAAACCCACCATGGCTCCCTACGCAACCCCTGCTCAACCCACCCCCGCGGGAACAGCACTCTCTCCCGACCCGCCTACGCTCTTCTCCCCGCTCACCATCCGCAACGTCACGTTTCAAAACCGCATCTGGGTGGCCCCTATGTGCACGTACAGCGCCAACGCCGGCCACCTCACCGACTTCCACCTGGTCCACCTGGGCGCCTTTGCCTACCGCGGCGCCTCGCTCACCATCGTTGAAGCCACGGCCGTGCGCCCCGAAGGCCGCATCTCCCCCGGTGATGCGGGCCTGTGGGAAGATGCGCAGGTGGCGGGCCTGAGACGCGTGGTGGATTTTGCGCATTCGCAGGGCCAGAAGATGGGGGTTCAGCTGGCGCATGCGGGGAGGAAGGCGAGCACGTTGCCGCCGTGGAAGGCTCCGAGGGGAAAGAGTGCGGTGGCGGAAGAGAAGGATGGGGGGTGGCCGGGGGCTGTTAAGGGGATGAGCGCGTTGCGGTGGGGCGAAGGGTATGCGGAACCGAGTGAGTTGACGCTGGAGGAGATTCAGGATGTCATTTGTGGATTTCGAGATGCGGCACGGAGAGCGGTGGAGGCGGGGATTGATGTTATTGAAATCCATGCTGCTCATGGGTACCTGCTGCATTCTTCGCTCAGCCCGGTGACGAATAAGAGGACGGATCGTTATGGGGGCAGCTGGGAGAATCGAACGAGGTTGGTGATTGAGACGATCAAGGCTGTGAGGAGTGTTATTCCCGAGGGAATGCCCCTGTTACTTCGAATCAGCGCTACGGAATGGATGGATGGCGTCGAGAGTTGGGACGTCCCTGATACCATCAAGTTAGCAAAACTACTCCCAGCCCTTGGTGTCGATCTACTCGATGTTAGTTCGGGGGGAAACTCCCCCGCACAAAAGATCGAGATGCACACCAATTACCAAGTTAGTATCGCGGGGGAAATTCGTGCCGCATTACACAAAGCAGGGATTAAAGATCTCAAGATTGGTTGCGTGGGGATGATCACGGAGGCTGAGGCTGCGAAATCGCATTTGGAGGATGGACCGACCACATATCCGGATGCAGGGGAGGCGGTGGATGTTCAGGATGAACAGGGGAAGATTGCCAAGGCGGATGTGGTGTTGGTTGCTCGGCAGTTTTTGAGGGAACCTGAGTGGGTCTTTCGAGTGGCGTATAGGTTGGGTGTGGAGGTTCAATGGCCAGTTCAGTATTTGAGAGCGGGGTTCTTGAAGGGAAGTGTTATCTAAGATGATGGGAATAGATGAGTGATGGGCTATAGATAGATGCATCAACCGACTACATATGGTACAAGTATAGATCGACTACAGCTAGATGGTTGGTAGTATAGAATTCATAATCAATCTTTACGAGGCCAGCCAAAGTCAAAAGGTATCTTCCAAGAACAAGTTGTGGGCCACTCCTCAAAGTCCAAAACCCTCATCCCTTCCTTCCATCACAGCCCGAAACTCATGTTTTCCAAAGTATACTCCGTATTAGATAATAACCTCCGCGAGTCACCAGCGCCCCACCAGTTCAAACAAAGATCAAGCAATTGCCAAAAAAGAATTAGATTCCAAAAATACAACCAAAAACATACAACACTAATCTACCGATCTGAAGCTTGTGTATGGCAGAGCGGACGGGATGCCCAATTCTCTTCAGTCTATGGTCGTATGTGACAATGTGCGCTTTGTGTGTGTATATATTGGGGCTGCTAGTGTAAAGAATTGATGATAAACTCACGTGCGATAAGCGAGGTTTCAAATGAAGGGGTTGCTTGTGTTATTCCTCTCTCTCTATGAGGATACTCTTTTTAGAGCATTTAGAATAAGCATATTTCAAAGTATTTTCATATCAAAGTTTAGCTAATCCCAATAAACGTGCTGCTCGTATTATTGTTGTATACATTATACATACATACCTTCATCATCACGTACTCTATCGTAAGCTCACAGTCTATATACAGCCCAATACAAACATTCATCAAATACCCAAGCAGTATATCAACCAAACCCCTCGATCACAGCCTCAAAATTCCCTCGAGTCAGACATCTCATTCAACTTATTAATCATCTCCTTGAGTCAAGCATTCACGCGTAGGAACGGAGCTACTACTGATGCGATAAACTTATGTGAAGCCTCATTGATTAAGATTAACTACTGCTGCTGCTGCATTGATCATCTTCTCATATATTTATTATAAATGAGATGTCCGATAGATATGACATGAGAGTAAAGATGAGTAAGCGCGAAGGATCCAAGTATAGATGTGTATCTGTATGAGGAGAGGGGGAGACACTGTGATAAGTGAGGAGATAGATGTGTGCATGTGGGATTAGAGGGGAGGTTCCGATCCATTCATCGTGCTGAAAAGGTGTCGAGGATTTGTACGGGATGGATAGGTTGATGACGATGATGAATATTTGTTGGAAGGGAAATGTATATAATTTGGATGTCTTGTTATGATCTAGCGTTTCGCCCGATGAAAGGGGTTTTCTACATCAGTATCAGCAGTGATGCTGTTTGTAGCAAATGGTCTATAGATTATGAGCACCATGTGCGTTTGTATAGGATATATGGTGTATGGTATATATATATGTAAAGGGAAGAAAATAAAGATGGTGTGCGAAAGCTATCGCAAGTCAACAGCCACGGGGGGTTGATCCGCGCATGGTTTTAACCATCGCAAAATAGAAATTAACCATGACTGTGGCTCGTCTCTGGCCCCAAACTCTGCTATGAGTCGAGACGGTTCATCCAAGACTGCTTGGGCGATCTCGGTAGCATTCCTCACAATCTTCTCATTTGTCGGACAGCGAGTGTCGGGGAATAATCCATTGACTATATTCGAGAAGGCCTCATTGAACTCGAAGAAGCCAAAACGGAAGAGGAGTGCGGCAAGGGGGAAGATAGCGAAAAGGGCTATGGTGCGACGGGTAGAACAATTTCGAGGTAAGGTGGATATTATGTGTGCTAGGATTAAGAGCGCACAAAGACAGCATAGCACGGCGAGTCTTGGGGATTGAATGGCGATGGTGTATATGGTTGAGAGCCCAAAGGTAGACATAAGAGTCAAGGTGCAGGCGTGACCTTCATTACACTAAAAGTGATGCATTAGGGTGATTGTTATGAAGAATGGAGGGATCTCGAGGATGTGTAAAACTTACGAGGAAAATTAGAGCGATCCATATTAAAGCTTTAAAGGCGCTGTATACCAAAAGACTAGGGATCTCGGGAGCTTGCTGTCGTGAGACGAGAAGGATAACAGTGAGGAAGCAGACGACCCAGCAACATGTTCCTTCCAGGTGGCGAAAGAGTTGATGCACGGGCTGAATATCATCACGGGTAGCAAGTGACGGGCTTAGACGCGAATAAATTGCCGTTTGACAGATGAGAAAAACGAGGGCCAAGCCGATGGCGACGGGGTTTGTCGACGAGGGGAGAAAGAGAAGACTGGTTGAAATGGCGATGAGAATATAGAATATCAAATGGTAGCCGTAATTGGCCGGGTATTCTGATCTCCTGGATCTCAGGCCACCAGGGAGAGCATGGTGCTCGACGGAGTTATTTCGAATTACAAAGTAGAGAGCTGGAGTAAGGAATGGCTACAAGAAGTATATTAGGCTTTGAGGAACCAGCAACACCCAAATCGAGAAAGAATGGAGAGAGGGAGGACCAACCAGTATCCAATCAAGCTGTACAATGGACGCACAGACGCTAGATGCAACTATAAAGAATGCAAGACTTGTTGATTCTTCATCAAGATCACTTCCTCGAACGTGAAGTATTTCCTTCCGCGAAATATACGAGTGAATTCTGATACCAGCCCACAGGATAGAGAAGCAAAGCCACTCGGAATAGAGATTTAGAACTTGTGGAGTATCATCCCAGGCAAGTGAATAAGACATTCTAGAAGGGACAAAGCACCTGGACGAGGACAGAGATCGATAAACAAGGGTACGGGAGCAACGAAATCAAGAAAGAGACGGTCTATGTACGAGTAAAACCGGACAATATGTCATACTACAACGCAAAGCGGATGAACCATCAGAGTACGAGAGCAACTCTGATTTTCCAGGGAGCGCATGTGTGTTTTTATGAGAAGTCGCCAAGAATAGTCAGTCCCCTTGTCCGCAAACCTTCGCTGGTCTGATCCACGCTTAGGAGTTATGTGTTTCTTTCATAAGGGGGGGGTAAGCTTGCCACAGTCTGGATTTTTGCATGCGAAGAAAAAGTATAAATGAGAGAGAGAGCAAACTTGGTTCCTCCAACTTTGAGGTGCTACAGTATAACTCTGTAAGAAATATCCTTATTTTAGGCGCTAAACAAGGTATTCTTCTATCAAGGTTTTGCTGTACTTTGCACAGCATACAACGACTTATAACGATAAAATGAGCAACATGTACATTATATGGAATGGCATGTTATGGCATGGCATAGCGGTGCCTTGTTGATGTTGGTATTGGGGATGAAGCTAGTGAAGCTTTGGGATTGGAAGGAAATGATAAAGGGCTTGACTTGAGGTTCGATAGGTATTTAAGTTCATTCATACAAGGATTCAAACCTTTCAACCAAGGTATAATACGAAGTAACCTGCAATAATGGTAGGGTAGGGCTTAGACGTTAGAAAACTTAGAATAGGCCATGCAAACTGTAATTAGCATTGGCATTAGCATTATAATTAGGATTAGCACTACTCCGTAGAAAGGTTCTAAGCCTCGGTAGCAGACCGACTTCTTCTGACTATTTTTAGAGATACTTTGCAAGCTGATGATCACAAGAACACAATCTTCTATTTCTTCCTTCGGAGCTCCGACTCCAAAATCTTACTTCTAGCTCTCTTTTATCTTTCAATTTCATCCTTCTACTTCATCTCATGTAGGGACTTCATCCCACACATGGTCGGGCGCGAAGGAAGAGGCGTAATCCTACCACGTTTCAAGGGTTTGAATGAATACAAAATGGAATTATCATCAAATCTTTCCGTGCAACCGACCTTACGGACGGTACTTGAGAAACTAATGCTGTACTTGCACGTGGCATTTATTTTTGTATTTGATCATTTATGTCACGATGCATTCAATCCGGATTCGAAGTCGAATACCAACAGATATGATCGTGTGCAACGTCTGGTTCATTGGAAGTATTGGGGGGGGAGAACACTTTGGTGTTGCTATGCAGGCTGGGGGTACGATGGGTTCCTGCAGTCATCCTCTAGCTGCACCTTACTTCACTCAACGTGAGATTCTTACTTCAATTGGTAGTTCTGATTGACACGTAATTCTGACGCTCCGTCATCACTGTCGAATTTCAGTGTTGCCTCGCCAAGGGATTAAACCTGTGTTGGAGAGCTAGAAGTAATCTCGACATGAGGTATCCGGAACCTAACATGGAGGCGTATGTATTTCCCAGCTTCATGGGAAGGCTGGGTGCCAATCGAGAGAAAGATGTTGGAAAAATCTATCCATCTCAAGTATTACACATATAGACAGACTGAATCCTTCTTGATGCCTTGTTACAAGATTGCTCTAGTCCTCTTCATCTTGTGAATCCTTCTCTCTAATCCTTAGATCAGCTGTAGTCATCAAACTGTTACCACGGTATGACGTACTATACAATCAATGAGAGAATTTTGGTTCACCTGATAATGGTGTTCCAAGCGTGTCATATGGCATTTCAGAGCTGAGACAGAGTTATATGCTTGGTAGATGGCAAAGCAATGCTTCAAATCCGGCTTGGTCTGGACCTCCTCTCGCAACAAGGGGTATGATTAAGTATGATTATCAAATGGGAACGTGGACAAACGATACGGGGCCAGATCAAACAGGAAGTGCAGAGGGCGTTATGCTCTATCTGCCTGCGAGTCGCATTGGTATTCTGGTGTATTTTGGAGGAATTCAGACACCTTATAAGATCGAGACGGTTGTACTATCACCGATGGATCAAATTCATATTTACGACATTCAAAGTTCTCAAAGGTATACTCAAAAGGCGACTGGAGAGATCCCTGGAGATAGGAGGAGGTTTTGCGCAGGTGCTACTTGGGCAGCTGATCGGTCATCCTACAATATGTAAAAAGATTATACCAAGAAGTATTCGTGAATTTGCTAACATCTTGAGCTATCTCTATGGCGGTGCAGGCTTTGGGGCTAACGCTTCAGGATATGATGACATCTATATCCTTAGCCTTCCTTCATTTACGTAGATCAAGTGGTGGTCAAACACGGATACTCCGAAACCACACAATATGTTGAGCTGTACTGTCATTGATGGAGCTCAGATGCTTATTGTGGGTGGATCATTCCCAAAAGACCAGTCTACTTGCGACAGTGTGAACTCTTGGGGAACGCACAATCTCGATTTGAACGAACCAGCCGCAAACACGCTTCCGTGGAACACATATCAACCGAATCTTACCTCATACGCTGTCCCTTTAGCTATAATAGCTGCCGTGGGGGGATTGTACGTATTGATGATCGCCGATAGCCTAAAAGCAGAAATGTAATGCTGACAATGATATTATAGCCATGCAGGCGGCGCGACTATGCGATCGCCCTCTTCTGGCTTCCAAGATAACGACTTGAATGTATATTTCCCCAAAAAAGCATCTGCAGCGAATCGTACACCCATTAGAGCCATCACCACGGCAACCGGATCGTCAACGCCCAATTGCAACACTCCTGAAAAGTTGGCTCCCGCTGCGATTGCTGGAATGGTCGTGGGAGCCGTTGGAATCGTTGGTATTTTGGCTGCGTGCTTCTTCTTCTGCATGATTCGAGTCCGCAAAAGCCATGCTCACGTGCCTGAAGTCTCAGCACCGATCGTACCGGCATACGGTCCCGGAAACGCCTCGAAGCCATTCCCACGACGGACGGCCGGACCGCAGTTACAATCCTCACAATCCTCATATAGCTCAGCAACGGAACGACATCCGCGTACCACGTATTACCTTCGCATGCACCCGACCCAGCCGAATTATCCGGAGCCCATTCGGGTTTAAGAAACTATACAGCTGTTGATGCCGATGGAAACCCCATTTACAGTGGTCCAAAGGATGATCATGTACCATTATCACATGCATGTAACTGGCACCACCCGAATTCCTCTCCACACCAAACTCACTTCAGCCCAACATCATCATCACCACACGCACGACAAAGCCAGTCTTCACCCGTGCCATCGGAATTGGATGGTGAAGCTACCATCTTCGCAGCCTCTCCCCCCAACATATTCGACATGGGGAAGAACGACGTCGAAGAAAATCACCCCCATACACGAGACGTATTATTCCTCATAGCCGTATTTTCATTTGCTTTGCTTTGCTTCGAGCTCGGCGCTGTGCTGTGTTGTGTCTCCCCTCTTACCAAGCAAGCGTCTGATGATGTATCGATCTGTATATACTCCAGCGTGTTGACGTTTTCCCAATGATGATATATAGCTTAGGGAAGGAAGGAAAGAATACTCCTCCTTCGCTTATCATGACGAGCGCTCACGTTCCTGGTTTTTTCTTTTCTCCTCAGGATGTTGTATGCAGAGTATATGCATATCCGTTTGCCCACTCGGTTAGAGGGGGTGGAGGGGTGATGGAGTAAATATATGATAAAAAAAAGCACGATATTCTTTAAATTTGCAACTTTTCTTTCTTGTACAGCCTGGCTTCTCTTCGTGCTCGCTCTGTGCTCTTGTTTGCTATACTCATCAGCCATATCCGCAAACGGCTACGTATCTCGAAGTTGTGGAATACCAAGATGGATGGATGGATGAGTGGTAATCTTTTCTCTCCCTGCGCGACGACACTGTCTTGATATGAACTTGGGATGTGAAATGCTATATTCTACTCGTGTATATACCGAGTACATACATACGAGTTGTATCTATATCATTATAATCAATAACTCGAGTAATAGATATGTTTAAATACTTACTTATTTACTTACTGGCACTCGATGAATCTTTCTCTCCCTTGATAATTGCTAACATCAATCAAATGCTCACGTGCGAGTCACATGTAGTCACCCACTCGTAGCTAGAGTATATAGAACCTAATCCATTGCAAGAGGCCTTTGAATTCTTAAAACTTTACTCGTAGTAGTAGTAGTAGTAAACCAATTCGAGGTCCGTAGCGTAGTCGTACGCGGCCCGGCCCAGCCCACGAAGGGTCCGTCTTCCTTCGAATGCAGATGCAGATGCAGACGCAGAATCGGCTAAAGGTTATATGTTCAGTCCAAGGGGGCAGGAATCATACCTACTACGGTGCAGAAAGATGCGAGCCGGCTCGCTGGTGTTGGTGTGGGGTGTGAATGAATACGCATTACTGTGTAGAGCTGCTTGAGCGTACTTGATCTTGATTCCCCTTGGCTAACGAAGCGTGCGGAAAAGGGAAAGCGCGCAGCATGCATGCATGCATGCCATGAACGCAATGAACAGGAAAAGAAATACCGAGGATCCTTTGCCTCAAGCGACTGGGGTGGAAGGACTCTTGCGATCTCTGGTCGGTATTGATTGATTGATTAATTTATTGCTTGATTTATTTCGTCCCTGAGATGAAACATAAAACATGAAAAGAAAAAAGCAAAAAGGAAAGAAAAAAAAAGGCACCAAAAAAGAAGCATTGGGTATAAATAAATGCCCACGTCGTCCCCGCTGCCTTCCCTTCCCCCATATGTCATTTTTCGTTGCACTCATCCCGTACTCATCTCACAGGTTTCCCACACCCACACCCACACGCTCATCCCGAAAACGCCATATCCAACGCCCCTCGTCCCATTGCACAAAATTTTTCTTCTCATCATGATTATTTGAAAAAGAAAGAGCACGAGAAACACACAGATGAAAGTGAAGAAAGAGAGACGACGGACGGGGGTATCATCCCACTCGCGATGGATGACATGGTGTGGATCTCATATGTGATAGTAGCTCGTAACTCGTAGCGAGTAACTCTTAGAGTAGAGTGCAATTTAAGCAGCGACTTCCATGGCCGGATCATGGTGACCGCTGCGATCGCCCCGGGTGCGAGAAACGTGCAACGCAGCCATCATGGTCGTCGCCGCGAATAACAACCTATGCGGAATCAAAGTAAGCATAAATACCCAAGGAATATATATTTTTCTTCACATCAAGCTCTCACGCTCTCGCGATCAGCGGGAAATAGAGGGGAAGGAAGAGAGCTCGAGAAAGAGAGAGAGAACAGAACATACCACAACAAAGCAGCAAAGACGTCTCCCGCAATGCTCGCCTGGCAAACGCTCCACGCGCTATGCCCACAGTTGACATTATTCAGCATGACGGCCAAGGCGACGAAGCCGGCGAACCAGAAGATCATCGTCACGGCTTCGGCAAAGAGGATGCCGTATTTGTGCGCGGCGTGGGGGAAATGCGTGGGGGACACGACGAGGTAGATGAGCGCGAGGAGGGTCCAGACAGAGGCAAAGACGAGGAAGTTGACGGAATCGGGCGACCACCAGTATGACCAGGCGTCCGCTGCTGTGAGAAGTGATTAGTGATGAACATGAACGGGAGGGATGCGAGGGCTGGAAAAGCTGGACACACCATACGACATCAAACCGAGGACGATGACCGCGAATACCGCTTGCACGATGCGGAGAGGGAGGGTATATGCGAATGCCATTTTGATTTTGATCTGGGATTTTTGGGTATCGAGTTTTGGTGTACGATGGATTTGAAGGGTATTATTTTGATCTCCAAAGAAAGATTTCTGGGCTATTGTAGGTCGATATTGTTCATATAAATATGAATATCAAGCTTTGTCCAAGCAAGGAAATATGGGCGGGTGTCGATAAAGGTTTAGAAAGACTCAAGTAAAGTTTGAAGAGGGACTGAGATTATGGGTCATCTAGATTTGTTGTTATGTTTCAGTAGAAGTGACGAGGAGCTTGACCGAGTACATATATAAGGGGTATATAAGGGATATATCCATATATATATGTGAATATTATATCCAAGTACGTACGATCGTATGTAAATAATTGGCGGTGACCTTTAATTTCAGGATTTTTTAATCTTCTATTTGGAAGAAATCTTGCAGTTTGGCAATGATGACGTAGCAATAGAGTTTGGGATAGGAAAGGAACTGCGGTGTTTTACAGTTATTAATTATGGAGCCAATGAGCTGTCTACCGCCCAAGCCACATGTAGGGCAGCAGGGGATATAGACTGACCAATGAATCATCTTGAGAGGACAACTTCCGAAAACCCATGTACGACCCAAGCTTCGTAACAGCAAACATTTTCTTAAGCGATTGGGCTCCATAGACATCCCCCATGGCGCGAACATCGTCAACTCACCACCAGACCACGGCCCGAGCCCTGAAGATGCTTGATTTCTCGTGCAACCGCCAGTTGGACCCACTTCTGAATCAAATTAGCAACATATCATCGTTGCCAAATGATAATTCTTCCCCCAACACAACATCTCCCTGGTTGTCGAGTAACAGCTCGTCTTGGCTTGAACCTTCCACAACTAATAGCAAATTATCGTATTGTTCATCATCTTCAGCTTGCCAGCAGCGACCGAAGAGCATCTCTTCCGTTTCGGATTCTATCTCTAATCTCTCCCTCACCTCATCACTTAGGAGTATTTCACCTTCGTCGTCGAGTAAATCATCAAATTCATCTCCCAGTGTTCCGTCATAATCACTGAGTATACTGTCGAATGCGGACTTTTCACTGCAATCATCATCGATGACCCATCGAAAATCATCTTCTTCCATCTTCAAATCTTCCATATCATTCTCAGTCCCGATTGTCTCCAAAAGGTCGTCATATACATCATTTTCCTCGGCGAGAAAGGCATTCTCGCGAGACGAACGTTTGTTGGTAGCTTGGCGGGCAGCTAATGGGTCATGCAATGTTCGTTGCATCATTGACCAGAGTCGAGCTTGAATCACGGCGGCCAGTCTTTTCTCAGAACCTAGCCCACCATTGATTCTTGCATCATCTCTGTCATTGGTGAATTCAGAAGTGGGAAAGTTCGCAATCTGCGCAAGCTTTTGCCGCAGGCTCGGGGTTTGCGCACTGCGGGCTAAAGAGGTCATCATCTGAACTATCCTAGGGATGTAGTGAGAATTATGAGCCACCGACTATGCCTGTTAGTCATTAACATGATTTAGAGTTGAATGCTAACCATACCTTTTTAAACCCCGGAGAGAACATGACAGGGGTTAGAGATGCCAATGAAGTCGCCGAAGTATTCAAGGTATTGTAAATCTTCAGACCCTTTGTGGTCTTCTGTCTAGGAGAGGTATCTGCAATCATGATACGCATTGCTGCATTTACAAGGTTGGATGAAGCGGTGGGATCGAGAGCATACGCCATCCCACGATTGAATCCCGATGCATGGCGCTTCCTAGGGAAGGTTTTGATGGTGAGGGATGACAATGAGTTGATTTTCAAAGGCTGAATACTATTCCCTTCGTCGCCAGGTAGAAGCAGCATCTCATCAGTCGCTTTGTCTTTTGGTCGCACAGGATAATTCCCCATCTTTTCCAAAGTTCCAGTTTCTGTATTTGGTGACTTGATAGGAGACGCTACTCTCCGTTTACGGGATTTTTGAGGGGCTATTGTACGCATAGGAGACGGGAATTTGCTGAACTGGCCCGAGCTTACGAAGGAACTCAATTGAGACAACGCAGGTATGACATGTAATGTTATACTGGAATACAAATCATCAGAGCACTCTTTCAAGAGCCCCGCCATCTCGTGAGGGATCAATTTTGTGATGGATGATTTGGTTGGGGTGCTTGATGGAGTTATTTTGATTCGTTTCGTAGAGTTTTTGCCAATGACTGGATTTTGAGAAGAACTTCTCACTCTTTTTGAGACTTGGTTTCTTGCCGCTGTCGATCGAAATGCTAGAGACACTGTCAATCTATCCATCTGGGCGCAGAGTAGTGCTTCTGGTGTCTTGATATCGGTAGTTGTACATGACCAAGGTCGAGAGTCAACAACTGGCAAGCTTGAAGGCTCATCATAATTAAGATGAAGATAGATAATCCCATTTTGCAGATGCAGTATCGTGGATAATCCAAGCTGTGCCCATATCTGTAGACATTCAGCAAACAGACGTTTCGCCCTGAATGTCGATCCCACAAACCTTTGACTCTGCAATGGACTTACCCAATAATTCGATGATGTGAATATTATTAGTCTGGGCCAATTCTTCCCCATCGAGGGAAACTCTGAAATCAATCCTGCATGAATTTCCACGGGCAACCCATACTTCACCTGAAGCCAGGGCTTCCAGACACTCACCAACCGACACGGTCCCGAGCTTTCCGGACGGTAATCTCATGTCAACTTCATACTCTACATCTAGAGATAACTTGTCCGCAGGAGAGGAGAGAGTGATGGGACCAAAGATTATGCTCCTCGACGACATTCTGAACTGTCCAAATGCGGGGAAGCTGATGAAATGAAGAAATGAAGAAAGAGTAGTCTTGCAATTACAACTCGAAACAGACACCAGTCATTGATAAGAATGACAAGAATGATGACCAGACATAACTCAACTCTAGATAGGATAATCAAACTGGAATTGGAAGACAGCAATGGGAAAGATGGAAATGAAGAATGAACGAATTGATCAGAAAGAGATTTATCATATGTGAGTGGGCTCGATATGAATGTATCGTGTGAACGTTGTTACTGGTGATGATGATGATGATGGGTGAAGAGAAGAAGGAGGAGGAGACGGAGAAGAAGAAGAAGAGGGAGTTCGAGGAAGTAGAGAATATTCTGCCGTTTCCCATTCCTATTCCTATACCGCCTCGAGGATCTCCCACGAGTAAGATTAACTTTAACCTACATACAACAAGCAACGAAGGCTCGATCTAAATCTTAATCTCTCTTATGATCAACTCTCCTATCTTTCTCATCCTTCTCCTCTCTCCCCAACTCATCACCATGCCTTTGAGTAATTTTGGTTCAATCGTTCTGCAGATTCTGATCTTTGTAACGACTCTTGTGAACTTTACATTTACTCTCACTACCTTGGGACCCTTCCTTCTCTTGGTTCTGTACGCCTTCTCCAAGATCTTCGCAACAGCGCCAGAGGAAGGAATATTCAAGCAAAGTCAGCTACGGCACCTCTACCACGATTGATGAACAAACAATCCAGCCTCAACCAATTTCCGAACGGAGGAATACATGGGAATGCTTGGCAAAAGCTTGGTCGTCAGAGGTCTCCCCTGGAAAAAAATAGACTCTGCGGGATTCAATATCACAATTACGAATGATCAAGAAGTGGAAGCGGTGGACCGACAGTCAGAATGATAGGAGACTGCAGCAGTCGGCAAAGTCAGTATTCGAGCGTGGTGTACATTGACCGTGGCGACTGGATGAGTTGCGACCGGACAGCCGACATCCTCTATGTCAGTATGCCATTTCAGTACAATTGCTCCGAGGTCAGCTCTGACATTTCGTCGTAGTACTTTAGCGCTCGAACTGGACTTGATGGGAAACTTTACGGAACTCTTCACCTGGGGCTTATGCCGTTGGGTTTGCGATCCAACCACCCCGAGCAGCGTATTAGTCCTGACACAGCATGGTAGGTATCTTCCACCACCATCAATTCAGAACGGTAGCTAACATATCTAGTAATTCCTTCGTATTCCCAAATACCGCACGCACCAGCACTGGAACAATACGAGGAGGTGCACCATCTCGTCTGTTTATCTTGATTATTGTGTGGCTTGATATTCTATGCATGCTGATTAGAGAGAGCACTTTTCTTGAAACGACTTACTCGTATATGCCAGGACAAGTTGATGGGGCTGCAGCGCAGAAAGTAAATGAAATAGAAAATGATAAAATTTAATACTGAGATGCAACGGCTGATGTAATCTTAATACAGGATCGAAGGAGCTTGTTGGGAGCTTTGATTTCTTCAACAACCACGCAAATACAACAAACCAGTCTACCACTCACTGTTCACCCCCAAACCCAAAACCATCTTTCACACAATTCACCACACTGTAGTATAGAATTGACGGTACGAGAGCCTCGATGATCAAGTATATTGAGACGGGCGAGGTCGACTACGAAGATTTGTACGTTGATGCTCTGAAGGCTATGTGTAGCCAAAGGGGGGTCAAACACAAGTATAATGAGTTGAGACTTGATCTGGCAAGGAAACTTAGCGAGACGGATGAGAAGGAGGTCGCGTATCGGGATTTGGGGGCCACGGCTCTGAGGAAATTGTGCAAGGAGCGTGGGATGAAGGTCAAGTCAAATGAGCCGAAACAGGATTTGATTACTAGGCTGAGGCAAGCGGACGAAAATGCGGAGCAGGCCCAGCAGGAGGAAGAGGGGAGGGGAAGTGACTGAGATATCGGATGAGATATTCCAACTACCTCCTCATTTTGCAATCATCGTACGGCCAAGTACACGTTCCGTGAAAACTAACTGACCGACTTCTTTTCGTGCCAGGTGTGCCGTCTTTTGGAGTGTCAGGAAATTGAGCAGGCTGAAATTTGATTGAAAAGCGATTGTTGCATGGAATATGAAGATCATTGCAATGTCTGGCCAGCATTTTTGAATCGAGAACTGTACTGTACGATCACCAGGATGGTATAGGAAATGGAGCCATTGATTGTTTAGTTTGTTGTGGCAGGGTCAAAGTCGAGTTCAAGCAGTCATAATATAACACTCATATATATATATATATATATATATTCCATTAATGGTCCTATATGCTTCAAAATGCATACCAATTTACTTCGCCCTGATCCTACGTTGATCCTACTCTAGTCCTACTCTATATACTGTCTGTCCGGATACCAATGGCAGTAAGAGATTTGGCTCTTCTGCCACATATTAATGATTTAAAAAATACAAATTTCGTTTATTTGAAAATTACCTATTATTGCATTGTGATCACGGAGAAGCTGCACTCACCCATTGCTGACCTGCCGGATTGTGTTGAGATATTAAGGAGAATTAGCTCTGAGCAAGGATCAAAGCAGCTATCTTCTCCGCAAAAGCATCTGAGAAATATTCAATTAGCACCGCGCGGGTTTGAATGAATGAGGAATAAATATAACTTACAAACCGTACTCTGCGGATGACCCGGCGGTAAGAACGGGAAGGCCGAGGCATCCACCACCCTCAAATTCTTCACCCCGATAACTCTCGCTTCGGAATCCACCACGGCGTTGGGATCGCTGGTATTCCCCATGGCATTGGTGGCCGCAGCATGATAAACCGTGAGCGCACTCTGGCGAATCCCCGCCAGAATCTGGGCATCCGTCGTGACGTTGGCGCCGGGGAATGCTTCCGCGCCGATCAAGACGGGCGCGATTGCGCGCGTCGCATAGAGGTCTCGGACGCGCTTGAAGGCCGCAATCGCGACCTCCTGGTCGCGCGGATCCAATAGGTAGTTGGGGCTCACGACTGGGTTGTCGGCCGTGTCGCTGCTGGCGATGGTCACGTTTCCGCGACTGAATGGCGCGACCAGGGCGGCCGAGGCCGATCCGTATAATTTCTTGTCGCGCGGGGCCCCCGTCAGGAAATCCCGTTGCAGGCCGGACCAGCCGTCCAAGAAGAGGAACTCGAGCTCCGGCCAATCGGGGGGGAAGGTCGCGAGCCCGTCGCGGGTGCTCTGGCTCAAATTTGTGCGCTGGGGTGTGGGTAGCTTTTCCCAGGCGAGTATGTCAGCGCCGGTGCTCGTGGACATGCCGGTGCGGTTGGTGAGGTATAGGGCGGCTTGTTCTTGGGCGAATGCTGGGGTGGATAGTCTGCTGTGGGTTAGGATGTCTACGGCTCGTGAGATGCCGAAGAGACAATGGTCCTGCAATACGTCAATTATTTTCTTTTCGGGTTTGATTGCGGGGTGTGGGGACGGGTGCTTACCCACATGTTCTGGCCAACTCCGGGACGATTGGCGATGACGGGAATATTGTGCTCAGCTAGAGTGGCTGGGTTTCCGATCCCAGAGACCAGAAGCAATTGTGGTGAACGGAACTATGATGTGTGGTTAGTACTGAGGATGCGGGATATTCATCTCGAGTCACCTTACAGTCCCAGCGGAGAGTATAACCTCTCTATTTGCAGATATGGTATACTCCACTCCACCACTGTTGACCAACACACCCGTTGCAGTATTATTCTTGTCAAACAGGATCTTCTTCGCCAGAGTAGATTTATAAATACTGAGATTTGTCGTCTGCGCAAGTGCCTGTCGGCCAAACGAAGTTTCTGAGGAACTCCGCGTTTGCGCATCTCGATCGAGCGAGTACTGGACATATTGATAGCCCAGCAGACTTCCGCTGTTGAAATCGGGCGCTTCTCTGAGACCAAGCTCTGCTAGTGCCTTGACATACCATGATGCGAGAGCATTGACCCAATTGGGATATGTGACCTTTAATGGTCCACCTGTGGGGCTGAATGCACTTGTGTTGTACTTGGGGGTCGAATTTGCGAGTCGGATGTC
The DNA here is from genome assembly GCA_017357885.1 of Monilinia vaccinii-corymbosi. Classification (NCBI taxonomy): domain Eukaryota; kingdom Fungi; phylum Ascomycota; class Leotiomycetes; order Helotiales; family Sclerotiniaceae; genus Monilinia; species Monilinia vaccinii-corymbosi. The sequence goes on along the minus strand of CP063406.1, from coordinate 4,105,694 downwards.
GTTGTTGGGTCCGGTGAAATTGATGCTGCGTTGGAAATATGGCAATAGGTTTTCGAATGTGTAGCTTTGATCTCCTACATCGTCGGCCCATTTTTGATAGGACCCTATGGTGGATCTGCTTCAGGTTTTAGCTCTGAGGCACTTCATTTGTAGAAAGATAACTTGAGTAATCTTTCAAATCACGCGAACGTAGGCTGACCTATGATAAAGCATATAATTCCTGGAGCTTCCACCTCCAAGCGTCTTGCCTTGTGTGTACAAGATACTCCTATTCCCCAAACCCTTTCTCTCGCATTAGTCCTACACTTTTCGAAAGAGAAAGTCACGACGCGGCTTACCGGCTGAGGTTCCGTGTATATTTCCCAGTCGATCAGAGGATTTCTTTCGCCTGGAGCAGCACCAACATAGTATGCCGCATTTCCCGGTATCGAAGTCAAGTTTCCACTGTCAGTTTCTGGAAAACCTCCCGCCTCAATAACAGCAACGTTGAACTTCCCAGACTCAGCTATCCGGGTCGCGAGTGTCAGTCCGGCGGTTCCACCGCCGATTACGACATAGTCAAAGGCGGCATCAAGACCAATAACACCAAAATGTGAGCCGATGAGGTTTTGACCTGTTATATCCTCAAAATACGTCGCTGTTGCTGTGCTTGCCAGGAGCAGAGGTATGAGTGGAAGAATACTCGAAAGCATGTTGTGAAACTTCCCGTGCCGATCACCCGTGCTAGTTACGGCACCTTAGAGTGATATGACAAGAAAGATGGGGAAGAATGAAGTAGGAATGATCATGCTAGTCAGATACGACTTGGAGTTGTTCCTGAAGGGATAATGTATTTATAAGGAACTGCATATACAAACACGTGCTTGCAAACTTCTTGGTCGTTAGGGGCAAGCAGGAAAGGAGGTCATGTTACTGTGTAACTACCTTGCATTGCGTGGGTCGATATTTTAGGTGCGTAATATGAAGAACTCACGAGTATACCATATGGAAAATGCAGCCTAAATTAGGATTGCAGGGCTTGTTTCGATTTTTACTGGGGATCTGCTCAACAATTGTGATCCTCCCGCAAGAATGGCTAGATTCTACCCGATATTGAAGAGTGCTAATACAAAGCTATACCTGGTGTACTTTATTCTTACAGCAAATTTCCGTTTGCATCATACGGACAATTTATATCACCAATTTATAAACTATTTACAATTACTGTTCGATTTCTGAAAGATTCAGGAGCTCTTGGTCGATGAAATGATATCCGCAGCTCTCTCTCCAAGGGCATAGATAAGTGCCTGGTAATGGGCAGCAATGGGCACAGGAATCACGCTTGCATCTACAATCCTCAATTTGCGAATACCAAGAACCATGAGATCACTATCGACAACCTTGCCCATGCTTGCTGTTCCTGCAGCATGGTAGACAGTGCTATTTCAGATTAGCTGATGGAAAGACTCCCATGTTCGGCGCCGGAGCTTACCTTCCATGCATTCTCACGTGTGCATCAACCTCCTCATCCGACGAGTTCGGAGTGAGTGGGACTAGACCCTCGGATACAACCTCGTGGTCAACAATATCGCGTCCGGCATCGGTACTAAGGACTTCGGCCATCTTTCTCAAGCCGGTTCGCAAGACATAACGATCGGCCTCGGTCGCGTAGTAGTTAGGGTCGATAAGGGGAGCATCCTTGGGATCTGTAGATGCCAGTTTGATCGAACCACGAGATGTTGGAAGAAGCCCCACAACACTGGTAGTGACGTGAGTACCGTTCAATGGAATAGGCGGATTTTCGGGGCTCCTGGCAACGTAGACCATGAAGGATTCTGTGTGAGCTCTGTCAGATGCGATCAAGGGATTGGAATCCTCATTCTCGCCAGAATCCCGCTCCAGAGCATCTTTCAGCCCCTGTCTGGGAACAGTTTGCGTAATGATCCAGTCCATGGGGAGACCAGTGAAATATTTTGGATCTTTGAATCCAGGTGCGCCAATGGCTAAGTTATTTTCGGGATGTTTCAACTTCCACCATTGCGCAACACTCATGTGATCATGGAAGTTTTTACCAACTTCTGGAAGATCGATGACTTGAGGTATTCCCTTGAGATTCTTTTTCGCTCCAACCCCAGAAAGGAGCAAGACTTGAGGGGTTCGATAGGCGCCGCCAGCAAGAATCACTTCACCCTTAGCTTTTATGATATCACCATTGGCAAGCTCGACGCCTGTTGCGACTTTCTCTCCGGCTTCATTGTCTTCGATCACGACTCGCTTCACTAATGTGTTCAGCAAAACATCGATACCTTTTAGGGGATAGATGCTGCTAGCCACTTGACGAATGCTTTCCCGTCGATTTTCGACGAGCTCGCCAATTCCCTGTGGCGAGCCGCTATTGGCATCGGCAATGTGTCGGACTCCGACTGAGCTCCATGCATTTTTCACTTGGTCCCGTAATGGATATCGACGACCCGAAGAAGTTACCGACTGAGTGTAGTTAGGACCTTCAGAACCATGCTCCTCGCTCGAAACATGGTAGTGCTCGACCTTGCGGAAGTATGGCAGGAAACCTTGATAATTCCACTTTGGATCTCCAACCGCTTCTGCCCAGCTGTCGTAATCACTTGCTTCCCCTCGAATCCATCCACCTTTTCAAAATCAGCAGGTGACCGGACAATAAGACATCTTCGTCATCAGGATTCTGAATAATAAGACATACATGCATTGATTACCGAGCCACCGCCAAGCGCCTTTCCTGCTGCAGCATAACACTCCCGGTTGTTGAGGTGACGCTGTGGAGTCGTCTTGTAGTCCCAGTCTAGCTCCGAGTGCAAGAGCAACGAAGCCGTCATAGCCCCGGGAACCTTTGGGTGGTTAGAGGCATCAGGCCCGGCTTCGATAAGCAGAATACGGAGGGATGGGTTCTTTTCGTGTAATCGAGAAGCAACCACGCATCCTGAAATTCCACCTCCAATAATGATGTAATCTGGATTGAATGGCGCCATGTTGAGGAACAAATATAATGTAGTGGTATGGGAAGAACATCGGCATGAACCCAAGGTATTTTTTAATATTGCCCAAGCTTTTCAGGGTCGGATCGTGTCCTCGTATCACGGGATAGATGATGGTAGCTACGCGGCGTAAGTTACGCGGCGTAGAAATGCTTCAGATCTCCCTTCAATTTTAGATATGGTGTGAGCCGAATGGTTCAATTAGATCCAACAGTAATGCCACCGGCGTTGTGCCAGTGAGCTAAAGATTACAAAACGCTCAAAGCAGTCATGTACATTTATGAGTCAACTAGTACAGGGCTTAATGCAGGGCTCTAAATGAGCTCCTCTCTACGGGGCGGCCGTCCGCTCCGCCCCACCTGTCTTTCCCGCCCCTAGCTTACCTCGCCTCATAAGCGCATTTAATCTATTGCATCATTTAGTTGTACGGTAACCTTACGAGAGTTCGACTCCAAATGTAAGACATCTAATTATGCTCTAAGCCTTTTCAACAATAACAGTAGAAACTGTTGGACTTAGGAGCTAAGTCACCGGAGTAATCTTATTTTCCACGGCGAAACGGGGACGTTTTTTATATATAGTAGAAATACATCCTTTCCCGCCCTCGGGGACGGAATAGATGGGAGATAGATAAAGAGCTAGATCCTCACGGGCAATATGTCAGCTTTGATCATGCGCTGTCCTTATATGGATTGTTATGGGTGGAGACGATTTCAGATTTAGGGGGTGGTTTGAGGAGTTTTTTGCTGCCATTGGTTGGCGCTAGGGAGGCCACGGCTATGGGGCCATATCACTTCCCCAGTATTTTTTGATTAGTTCAATACTCGCACCCCCAGATAGTCCGCAACTCGGGTAAACTGGCACGCACTGTAGAATTATCAATTACAATGTGGATACTAATGCAAATATATTCTTTCTGGCAAGTGCTTGCTGTACCATGCAGAGCAGGAAGTGGGAGAATTCAGTTGGATTGTGCATTCTTGCAATACTCAGCACTCGATAATTCAGAGAAATGGGGAATCACAGTGTCACTCCCTCTCCCGTACAATCTTCACCCGCACCCCCAGACTCTGTGGATCTGCCTCGCCTAGAAAATAGTCTCGAACGATTTCAATATCTCGATCTCGGGAAGTTTCGTACAGTTGAAACTCGAAACGGCGGACAAGCAATGCCACCACCAAGTAAAGCTCTGCGTAAGCAAAACTAATCGCACAGGTTGTGTGAGTATGATGAGCTGGGTAGTGGTGAAAGGGGTTGATGATGTGCTACTCACTTCATTCCTTGACACATGCGAGTACCTTTGCCGAATGCTACAAAGTATTCATCTCCCGCAGTAGATGTGCCAGCATTTCCAATCCAACGTTCTGGGAGAAAATCGACCGGAGAGGGAAAGACAGTAGGATCGCGCAAGACGCTATTGATGGTCATTCCAACAGGAGTCTGTAGAGAAAATGTGAGCATATTAAGAAGCTGCATCTACGATAATCTTCTATACCTTTCTTGGAATTGTCCATTCCTTGTATTTCAACTCTTCTGGGCTGACAAGAGGAAGGCGTGAAGTAACCATAGCAGAAATGCGCAAGGTTTCTTTGATAACCGCAGACTTCGGAAGTATTAGCGCGGCGTTGATGAAGGTGAGCTTGGCTTGACCTACTAGGTAAGGGAGTTGCTGAAGAGTTTTAATTGAAGGCAGATCGGTGATTTTTGGCATTGCCACTGTGAGTTCCTCCAGTAGACGCGTTAATACTTGAGGGTTCGCATGAATATGATAGACAGCAAACGCCAAAGTTCTAGCCGTTGTCTCTCCACCTGCCGCAATCACCACAAAAGCTTCATTTGCAAGACGACTGATACTTTTTTCATGTGGTGGCAGAGAGCTGTCTTGGATCGCATGAAAAAGCGTATAGCTAGATTTTTTACTTTGTGGTACGTCGCCTTTCTCAGACGAGCTGGAGGTCTTTTGGACATGGGAATGTGCTTGTCGATGAACGTGCTGCGAGCCGTAACCTTGTCAGTTATGTCGTACAAAGACTTCAGGAAACTTACAAGATGATAGCTCAACAACCTTCCTAATGTCGGCAGGAAGAAATCCACTATGGCAGATGGGACTTTTTTGGCCACTGGAATTAACCATGGAAACTGCTTAATCAGTGGTGTAATCTTCCCCACTGCTTCAATGGTTTCGTGCCAACGCTTTGCATCTTCCGCATTCTTTTGAAGGCTCGGAGGTTCCGCAAATACATACTGGCATACTGTATCAGTAGAAAAAGCCAGGAACGTCAATTTGAGCTCAATGACCTTTTCGTGAAGAAATCCGTCGTGAAAGATTTCACATAGCTCCTGAACTCGTTCCCTCAACAACGGCTCGGCTCCGGCGATGGATTTTTGAGAAAAGAAGTAGCTGTTTGCAGCGCGTCTTTTCCGATGGACGTTGTGATCGACTGTACCGAAAGCTATTTCTGTGTCAGCTTCCATCTTTTAGAAAAAGCAGGGTTTTCATACTTCCTTGCCCTGTCCCTGCCATACTCGCAGCCGGCGGCCATTTATCCCTCTGTGTTGGATTCCCCGCATACAGGACTTTGTAGAATTCGGGGTCCTTGACATGCAGTTCATCTGGATTCACACGTACAATGGGTCCTAAGTATCAGGTGAGCGAGTGAGTTGTAGGCTGGGAGAGAGCCTCGAGATAAACCCCCTATCCAGAAAGCTGGAGGAACTGTGTTTGAATACCATAGATGTCATGCATTCGATCTATTTCCCAAGCGAACTGGCCGCCGTGTCCTTTGCAAATATCGAAGTAAAATTCATACCATTTGGTGGCTGCAGCAAGTTTTGGACCTGGAAATCGTGCAAGTGGGTGGGCAAAAAGACGGTAGATTACAAGCACAAAGCTGTAGAGAGCTCCGCAGCATAGAAGTGGTGGAATAAGAGGTGCAAGTTCCATCGTTCAATGTAGTGAGTGAGCCTTCTCGAATCAATATTTTCCCCGTGAGAAGATGATCACCATAGGAAAAAGAGAAACATTATGATGATATTGGCCGGGTCTTCACCACCGAGTGAAAACATCCCAAACATGAAATCATAACACAAGATCTGTCTAAGAGATTGAATGTATCAACTCACCACACTCGAAGAGATTTTGCTACGGCAAAACTTCGATATAAAGATCTTTTATAGAAGAATAACCTCTTTATAAAATTCTTGATATCCTTCCTTGTATTTTTCAAATAAAGATATTCTTACTTTTAAAATCCCCAAACCCTTATACTACTGTTAGGTTTATGCTGAGTCAGCACGTGCATATAACCTAAACTCAGGGGCTAGAGAACAGAGAACACGTAGCAGACAACAACATAATTATCATCAATAGCTTCATTTATATGCATTTACGAGGTTCCACTGTGTCAATAACTTGCTTATAGCCCAACAACTACTCGAGTAATATGATATATATAGAGATATACACAATGGTATAATCAGCCCCTTGTAACTCCGTGACAGAAATTTATACAACACTTATACTAGATTTATAATTGATTGAAAACAAATTAATTATGCTTTTTGGTAAGATTAATTGTAAATCACGTGATTAGGGCTAGATCCCAATTCTAGCACCAGATCCACTACTGTAACACAATAAATACTACCCCGTTGTAATTAGCCGAACCTCAATATAAGACTAGAAAGTATTTAGTGATGCAACAAATTAGCTATCTCATGTGTATGTCTGGCTGTAGAAGAAAACGACCAAGGTATTATCTTAAGCTTAGATTTTCTAAATCTATAAAAGTTTTTTATATTAATACCTCGAAATATCCTTATTTCAAGCGCTAAAAAAATGTATCCTTGTATCGAGGTTTTGCTGTGTCAGTAGAGGTTGGCTAAGCAAGCATTCTTTGATGAAAACTAATTACCTACTGTATTTCTGTATGTAAGATTTTACCCGAGGAAGCTCACAAAAGCGCCTCTTCCGTCTTATGCCGTTTATCCTGTCATCTACCTACGATTATCATTGCCCCATAAAGTAACCCTTATTAGCAAAGACGCAAGGAAAATTGTGGAGTGCTTCATTGACTCTTCCAATCACATTGCCATCTATTCCGCTTGACGGCTTACCCTAACTCTAAAATAAGCGACAGGTTTAAATTATATGGCAACGTCGATACCATGGGTTCCATCACGGGTTAAAACTTATGCTATTATTGTTATCTGATAACACCTTCCAAAACTACAGTACTCCCCCACATCTTTTTCGGACAATTTTTGTTTGTTGAAGAATATCTGATTGCCGGCTACTGGGGTCAACACACCCATTGATACTTTAAATATACATGATGAATGCAAACTGAACCGCCTTCTGCGAGATCATCTCATTATTGATTAGTGTTGTAGAAGTTGCCAAGGAGATTCAGTACAACGGCACCTCCTGGGGTAACAGTTTACCCCGGTGGAGAGTATCTATCTCATTATTTTTACTTTTAGTATTTCACCTCCCCGAAGCTTACCATCTAGTCACCTTGGCGACACCATGACCATTTGCGGCAACTCTAATCCCCTCTTCTCTTCTTCGTACATTCAGCACCTCTCAAATGCCTGTCTGAGTGGCTGCTATGTACATGTAAGGTGTCAAAAGTGGGAGGCCGTTCATGTGATCAGGGATTCAAGAAATCACACCTAGTGGGTAGTGTTGTGATCTATCAATCTCACCACATACTCGGGTCTTGTCCGGGAGATTTCCAGTCTGTATCAATATGATGAGTCTCAGCTGCTTGTTTTGTTTATACACACTTGCAAGCCTGTTTTGAAATGACATGCGTAAGACGTGATTCTCATTTCCACAACCGGAGTCGTATTGCAATCCTAGAGTCGGATTTTGCGCATAGATCGGCAAGTCTCACGCATTACCCCTCAAGTGTCAAATTAGGCCATGGGGCATGCTTTCGAATCTCCAACGCAAATCTTAATCTCAGCCAAAAGCTTACGCTCATATCATACTCTTGTATAATCTGTAAATCTCACTGAGGTTTACGGTCTGTAAGACCTATGCTGATATGCCTGGATATCTGGCACCGCCTGATCCCAGCTTTGTGCTCGACATCAAAATCTCCCGGAATTTGTAGTTTCTTTGTGTACCAAGCCACGTTTCGAAATGTACATCAGCACCTACAAGCGAGTCTCGCGAGAGGCTGAAGGTACATCTGCGGGATCAAAGATAGGGCTCAATACCCATAACTTTCAAGCCGTTACTGTCGATATTGTATTATTAATTCTTACAACATTCTTCATTGGTTTGAGGCTTTATGCGCGGCATTTGCAAGGCCTCAAATATGGAGCCGAAGATTGGTCAATTCTGGGAGCTTTGGTTGGTCTCTACATTCTTTCAGTTGGAATATCACTAACTTGAGGTGAAGGTGGTGTTTTACTGCTATCTCGGGGTCTCTCTTGCAGCGATATTCGAAGGAGGCATTGGATATCATGCAAATCAGTTGTCCGCGGAGCAAACAACATTATCCCTCATTGTATGCCCCTCCTGGACTACTTGTGTTCAAATCTAGACTGATAATGCCACAGCTTATTCTTATCATCCAATTTGTGTACGCAGTAGGTCAAGGTCTTGTGAAAAGCAGCATTTGCCTGCTTCTCATGAGGATTTTTTCTACAAAAAGATTTCGAATTGCAGCTAGCATCGTCATGGGATTGTGTATTGCATGGTCGATGATGACCATCCTGATTGCATTTCTCATTTGCCGTCCCCTTGACTATAACTGGAACCTGAAACCACCTGGTAACAATTGTGGAAATCAAACTTTGGCTTATGCATCAGTCGGAGTTGTGGACATTTTAACAGACACCTGCATTCTAATATTGCCCATCCCGATGGTTTGGAACCTTCAAATGCCAAAACTAAGCAAGGCTCTGCTTTTATGTATGTTGGGATTTGGTGTCTTGTGAGTGAAACTCTATTTCGATTATGTATGACTAAAACTAATGATCCGCGCATCCAGCACCATCAGCGTTACCATTGTCCGAGTTATCGTGATTGCAAAAACAGACTTCCTTGATTTCAGCTACTCTTCAAAGGGGATATTCATCTGGACCGCAGTCAACTATGGCACCGGAATTATCGTTGCGTGTTGCCCATTACTGCGTCCGGTGTTCGAGAGACTGTACCCTAAATCTCTGGTACAAACTCTTCGTAGCAAATCAACGAGTATTACAACCAGTATAGCTGGAAATACCTCAAGAAAACACTCGAAATTCGATCGACTGGAAGATGTCAGGTACCCTCTCCATGATGTGGGCAGCGGGAGTGTGGGTACAAAAACTGAAATTGTGACAGTTGCGCGAGAGGAAGACTTTCTTCGGGGCCAGAGCAGATCTCACAACAGCATCTACACTGGTTCTAAATCCACAGACCTAGAGAGCAAGCTTGAAGGCATCAAAGTACAAACAGATTTGGTGGTGGACTCTGTTAAAACGACGTGAGAGATAGACTAGGCTTAGCAGGGGATCTTTTGAGCTCATGGTATTATGAGGGGAATTGATGTAGTAACTTTTTAGAATGAAATTACGAATACCTGTGACCTGGTAGACCCTCAGCCCTGAGGCTCGCCTGCTATAAAAAGCTACGATTTGCGATTACAATTCGCAAGGTTTCTGCATTTTGCAGATTCCTGAAATATGATGCAAAGGCGGGATTACCATATCAAAACCATTCGCTAAGGTCATACCCTAAGCAATGACATTTTTATCCATCACCTGTAATGACTGACAGGTGTTGCTTTTGTTCTACGTATGCATAGATTCTATGTTATCACTGCAACCCAGAGAAGCTCTCAGGTAGAAGAGGTGTAATTTTGAGCCTCTTGTCAATTTCTTGCTTTGTGAGTTGGAATTTTCTATGCTGAGGTTAACGTTGTATTGCCATGCAGTAACTGCGTGTCTGACCCATGATTGATTTATTCATAGAATACCTAACCGCATATGCAGTTATAAAACTAAGTTCTAATTAGTTCTAAGCGAACAGATTTTCAGTAGACGAGCTAATTAATGCATACACCAGATGCTTATAAGTAATTAAGTTACATAAGATTCACGTCTAGAAGTACAACACATAAAATATCAAAAGGTGCTTTTGTTCTTTAATATCTTTCTTTGGAATATTCTGTTACTTGTTATTAGCAGGGCTTTTCCGCTCTATGGTATCTTGCAAAATTTATACTCCTGCTGCTGTCTCTGGAATATATCATGTCCACTAATACTATAGTACTGTGTGGCCTCGCATTCAAAGATTCTCAACGGCTATGTAACAGAACTGCTTAAAAGCCGGGTTTGGATCAGATATTTCGTTACTCTTTCTGCTAGCTTAGGATCACTAAGAAGCCTGTGCTTGTCCGGAAAGCGATTTTTACTGTATCTGCGTATCGACATAATGCCCCGGTGTCCAACCCATGCTTGATTGATTTTTGCTCGGGTTCAGCAGTGCAGATTCTGCACAGATGGAGCACCCCACTTCTGCGATGGATACCATATCCGACTTGAAATATGATCCTTGAATTTGCAGAATCCTGTTTGTGGGTACGAAGCCCGGTCATAGAGAACAGTTCGGGGTCCAAAAGTCCAAATGGCTATACTTCATAAGATGACTTTAAAAACTCGCTTGCCCAAGTTATCCTAGACTTACAAAACTAGGGTTAAGAACGGCGGATCACTTGTAACTCTGGCCACAAAGAATTTATCAGAACACAGAACAATGACAAGCTCCAGGAAGCAGCTAGTACTTTCACTGAAAGGCCAACAAGTCCACATCCCAGACTTGTCTCCAATTTTTCAGGACTGGCCTCAAGGAGTTAATGCAGAGGTTCATGGTATTCGCCAAGATATCGAGCAGAGACTAGAAAGGTATGGGGATTCATTATTTAACCATTGAATGATTTCTGATGAACTATTTGATACATTAGCCTGTTTCCTGATGATCCAAGGCTGGAAAAGCTAAAAGCTGCCGACTTTTCCATGTTTGGATCCTGCTGGTGGCCGAAAGCTAGTGTAGAGAGATTACGCATTGTCATATATTTGTCAATTTGGGTAAATACTCCTGTCTATTCAGGCACGTACTTGCTAACATGATGTGTTGAAGCTCTTCGTATGGGACGATGGTGCGTGAAATACTACTCCGACGGAAATTCTGCTGAGTCGCACGTCTAATTATGAGTAGAACTTGATTGGGAGAATGCACCACTTGCCAATGATTTTAGTCGAGGTCAAACTTTTCGTTCAGAAACTATAGCTTATCTCAGGCATTATTTGTCCTTGGGAAAATTGGGTTCGAGCGATGAGCCTTCAAACAATATTATTACAAGCTTTAAAGTAATAGGCGATGCAATATGCAAAGAGTATACGGAAAGTAGGTATCTTGGAACATTTAATCGGATATCTGATCTGATAGACTGCGAAAGCCCAGAGACAACTCCTTTTCGAACAGCTGATATTCTACATTGATTGCTCCGAGATGGAACAGCGAGTCCGACTCAGTGGGAAACTTCCAACCGTTCAAGAATATTGGCATTTTCGAATGGGCACAAGTGCTGTTGGAGTGACCTTAGCCGTTAATGAGTGAGTTGAAAACAGTCCCAATATATCTGTCACACGACCTTCCTCCTCATGACTAACAACAATAAAGGTTCGCACTCGGATCTGAGATTTCAACAATGATGATCAATAAAAGCATGACAGCACTTTGGGATTATGCAAACGAAGTTATATGGCTGTAAGTTCTCGCAATTCATGGACTATCAATACGAGGAGCGCCGTTTGACATGATTTGCTAGAGTGAATGACATTCTGTCCATCAAAAAAGAACTGGTGAATATTTCCAAAACCACGATGACTCTTGGGAGAATACAGACTGACAGTGCTTCTGAAAAGGAACAAAATACAGTTCAGAGCTTAATCCCACTCCTATTCAATGATGTTGGGAGTGCACAAGCGGCAATCGATTCTGCGGTGGCATCATTACTTGCCGCAGTAAATGGATTTGACAAGCTGGCAAATGATCTGGCAGACCAGTACCGCAGCGATGATAGAACGCAAGCTGCGCTTCAAGATTTCATTGACGCTTGCCGGTACAATTGCACGGGAAATCTAAACTGGAGGTTGGTTTGTTAACCGAGCTCACATGCCAATTACTGACACTTTTCAGTCTCCAAACAAAACGATACGGGATTTGTCAGGAGACATGTACTGAGGGCATTAGATTAACCTTGTGAGCTCTCACCTTGATGAATGAATGACTGAATAGATTGTAAGCAAAGTTGGTGGATTCATTAAACAGAGTGCGGAGATGGGCGAGCGGCAATTAAGGTCACCGCGGCTCATAATCGGGTTATATTATTAAGGCTATTCTTGATTAAAGGAGATGAAGATACTCAAGTAGTTCATTTGTTGTGACATGTGTGTGATACTCACCTTCTTCTTTGGCCAAGATTATCTGAGAGCATGTGTACGCCACATGTGCGCATGTTGAGAGCCGAATACGCGGTCCTAGGTTTAGAGCAAGCTAAATGTGCAATGGGGCCTCAATTCCTGACAATAACCTTACCAACAGATGTAGGAAGCTCTCAAGACGCAACTTGATTGCTCTATATTAACCTTCCACTGGCATTAAACTCTCAAAAATGCATATAACCAGGCCTCGTAACATTTAATAGCAGGCCCTAGCTCGATCTAGTCAATTCTTTCTAGTTAGTTGATCGTAACTAATTAGCTTATTTTTGTTTGAACAGCCCCAACATCTACGAATTTCACCCTCCCGCCGCCCATTCCTGGTTACAACTCAGCAAAGCCACAGGGCTCTTTGATCTAACTATCAGAGTATAGCGGACAAGCTGGACGACGAGGGTCTGATTTCCGGCTCTAAAACTATTAAATTTAGGTAGGTCATAGGTAAGTAAACCTCGGCTAAAAATTTGTGTGCACAATCTTGTGTATGAATTTCCCAATTCAGAGATGGATAAAAGCTAGACTTGGAATATATATATATCTATATAACTTTAAAGGATACCTATGCTCGTATTTGTAAAATAACTTACAGAAACTGAGCTATCTATTGGTTTTCAAGTTTCCAAATTAATGGAATTAGTAAAATACATATAAACTATTTTACTTTAAGTGAAAAAGTAACAAAATCGAACAATAGCAAGATAGAAAGCGAGTGCAAGATGGGTGGCGACAGCAAGGTGAATGGCAATAGCAAAGTGAATGTTTTGCCCCACTCGCCCTTAATATTGAAATATCTCCTGTTATGTTTCATCTTTAAAGTAAAGGTCTCTCTTTGTGAAAAACAGCAACCTAGATCCTCTACAATCAATCAACTCTGATATCAGCTCCCGGAACACCTTACCAGACGGAACAAAGCGACAAAGATCCAGATACCGTCTGTAAGTGACCAAACCACTCGTCAGAGCTCAGCCCACCCTCGAGGAGCTCGTGCAACGCGAAGAAGTTGTAAAGCGACAGTACAACCAGTTGCCACAGGAGGTCAAGCTGGTGTTTCAGTGACAGTCAACCCTCCAGCCCTAGTAACGAAGAGCCTCCCAACCCCAACGCCGGAACACTCACGGGATTACCCTCACGAGCTCTACACCAATTTAGCAATCAATCTGGAGCTGCTGCGCTTCCAAGTAGTGATTCGGATACTGAAAGCGGGTACGGTAGTGCTAGTGAGAATCCTGACAGAAGAGTGACAGATTTGGGACGAAATCTTAGGAGGGGATCTAGCATAATGGCTGAAGCAGGACCTGATAACGATCCGGCGGCTGCCACTTGGGAGGCCTTCATTGCCCAGTTAACCGATGGCCAAGGTGCTTACAATAGCCAGAAAATTGCTATTGGCACCATTCGTACTGAGCAATACCTTGTACTTCCCCGTGACATGGCTATACCTGATGTAGCATTTGGTGAGGTTGGTTCTGCTGCCGCTCATAGCGCATTGACACACGTACAATGGATGGAAATCTACTACCTCAACAAGGGTGCTGCTCCCGATGGCGTCGACCCAGTAAAATTTGCACTGTTGCGGCTAGAGGCAGTCAAGATTGGTTGGCTTACACCCAACTCGACATACGAGGTCCGCCGCGCCGATGCGCCCAGCCTAGATGTGCTTCTCGACACGATACGTGCAGATCTGGCAGCCATGGATAAACATGCTGAGATTGCTAGACGTGCAGCCTTCATCCTGCCTATGGTGGCTGAACACACTTTCCGCACCATGGGTCACCGCTACATCCTCGGAGATTCCGTTACTTATGTTGCAAGATATGAAGCAACGCTCAAGGCCTGCCTTTGCACTGAGGTTGCGAGGTACTTACCCCCTGCAGCTTTGTACCATGCAGCTTTGCACTGGGTTGGTCCTGCTAGAGCTTACGGTGTCGTTCGTGCCCAAATAAACACTGCACGCATCCCCCATGCCCTCAGCATTCGTGCTAGTGCAGCCCCTGCTGGTACGGCACTCATAATAAAAACCTCTGCTGTCCTGGAAGAAATGGCGTCATTAAATCTTGACTTGCATTTCGCCAAGCACGGCGGATTCAACTTTGACTTGATTCGCAACACAGCCGCTGAAATCAAGGCGAACCCTCCTAGGTATCACCCAACATACTTTGCTTATGGTCTCGCTGCACCACCAGCTGACCTAGTTGCACGAGTTGATGCTGCCAAGGCAGAGGCTATCAAGTTTGTCCCATATCCCCAGGCTTTTATCTCCACGTATCTGCGTGGCACATATATGGGTAAAGAGAGGATTTTCACCAAACATGCTGAGCAGAACCCAGTTCAGTTGCATCGTGCCCGTGCACTCTTCAATACCATGATTAGAAAGAGTGCCGCCAACTAGTATCGTTATCGAAGATCTGTATTCGGAGAGCTTTGCAAACGGAGCTGGACACTAGGTGGATATCGATGAGGCCTAAGTGTGCGAGAGCTTAAGCAAAGGGCAAAGTCAATGATGCTGGTCTGATTTAGGGATGGTATGTTTTTTTGCGCGCTCATATTCTTTCCCCTTGTAGTACTAAATGCAGCGTGGCTTGTTGAGGCTTTTTAGCGTAGTCTTTCTTGACTAGAGTTTGACAGCATGAGGTCCCTTTTTTTGATGCAATTCTTGAAGTTTAATTGAGCAAAGCAGCGGCTCAACAAACAAAAATAAGAATGAAAAGACTTTCAAAGCTAAAGACATATCCGTGAATGGCTCATTACCTCCAATTTCCTTTCAAGGCTAGGTCAACAAGGGCATCAACAGCTTTTTTCGAGGGACATTTATTAGGTACTAATATTATATCAGCACAGTCATATATGTTGTCATGATATAAATTAAGCGAATATTGATTTCAGTTAGCTTGATGCAGAGAGTGTTGCTAATCGGACTTTAGCATCTAGTTGAAAAGTCATAAGAAAGTCTTTCGACTCTTGAAAATAAAAGTTAAAGGACCTTCATAATAAAGGAAATATTTAGTTGTGTCTAGACGATGATAAACATGATATATCATTGGGAATTTAGAGAATGTAGCGATCCGAACTCACAACCACATCCGCAAGTTGAACAGTCCACAGCTTCCCACTCCCCTCCACAACCAGAATGTCACCCGCCAACGCAAAATTTGCAATCTCAATTCCCGACTGTCCCACCGGCTCACCCAGAAAGACTTCTGCGTTAAATAGCCCCAATACCTTCCCCATGTCATTCCTTACTACGATTCCTTCAGTCTCTGCAGTCCATATCCTGTTTTTGTCATCTATATGAATACCATCCGGAATGCCCGTTCTCGAGATCCCGACGAGTCGTTTGTTGATGGGGAACATGTTGAAATCAAGATCAAATTTATAGATGGCGTTCGAGCCGGAATTGTATCCACCCGAGTCAGTGGTGGTTATCGGAGTGGTATCCGTGATATAGAGAGTATCCATGGCAGAATTGACGTTGATACCGTTAGGTACTAAGATATCTGCTCGGGATATGACAGGGACGAGGGACTTTGCTGTGGGTGAGAAACGCCAGACCGCGTCGGGAAGGACGGCTGGTGGTCCACCATCATATAGAGAAGAGAGAGGGTCATCGGTAAAGAATAAATAGGGAGTTCCAAGATGGTTAACCCATGTTAAATCATTGGGTCCATTGAATGGAATGCCAAAGTAAGAATTTATGATGACTTGTGTGTGGCCTGTATTAGGATCTATGGCGTAGATTGCAGGGGAGACTGTGGCGTTTCCATCACCGGCGAAATAGATTTTGTGGTCGAAGTAAGTACCTCCATTCGGGTTAATGATTGGAATACTAGTAGACGGGGAATATATCTCCGATGTTTTGAGCTTTAGAACCGAAATCTTGGTAGTGTCATTGATGGTAGAACTTGTAAACCAGACTTCATTACGATCGGGCACCCAGATGCCGGCTTCATTGGCAAATGAGTAGTTGCGCTGTGCAACGAGTGTCACCGTGGGGGCTGTACCGAGAAGACTCAGGAATTCAGGATCGTAGGATATGAATGCAGCGGACTTAGCGGAGGTAATTAGGGCTGATGTCCTTGTGTTGCTGGTCTTTGTATCGATGAAGTTCTGTATGACGTTTCCAACATAATCCGGAAGGATCAAATAAGTTAGCTCTGGATCTATCGAAATGGTTTTGTTTTGTGGAATATCGGATTTTGCTTTAGCTAGAGCTAGAGCGAGGCGCGCGCAAAAATATACGACAATAAATGAACAATATACCATCATTTTCACCGAGTGCAAATACGATGCTAATGAATCAAAACACAGCTTCACCTTCCATTGATTATTTATACACTTTGATCAAGATTTTCCGCCTCGTGCGACAGGCGTCCGAAAAGGGTATGGAGCTCGCAATCTGACATCTCGCTTAGTAAATGCTAGATGCGAAGCAATTACTACTCATTGCGACAACCTCGTAGTGGCCAAACTCAATTCTTTATCCTCAATCCGAGTTTCATCCTTCCAAATCTTTGGAACTTTACCATGACCAAATCAGCCATCGGAATAGTTCAAGTTAATATGATAATAGATGATACGTGGCGGGTGACATAGGTACCAACTTCCCTATCAGGAGATAGACATTCTATACGGACACGAGAAGGAAGACTGACTCTTTTACTTGAAGAAGAAAGGTGACCTGGCATCACTGGCATCGATTCCGGTTGCCGTCTTCGCTCATAAAGTATCCTTCTCTGCGTAAAACTTTTCGCGAGGTATCAGATACCATAAGATTGTAATTTCAGGTCACTTCACTTGAGAATCTTCCATCTCATATCCAAGACTACATCCTAAGAATATCTGGTGTGTCTTGAGTTCTGCACTTGCATAAAATACTGGTCCCGTTGTGAGCTTTGAAACTCTTACCAAGGAACACGTTGATCATCACATTTTAGACATCGTAAACATAAGAGGAGTTTTCCTTGAACCCTCCTCATTCTGACACTTTCCCCTTCTCATTATCTTAGTGAGATGTCGAATACCCAGTTGTGCTAATCGGTGAGCACACGTGTCACCACAAAAGCGCTCACCAAATGGAGGAGGGTGATAAACGCCCTATTTGTATGAGAACCAAGCAAGCCACAATTTTCAACTTGCAAGCAACCTTTCAAGCGGCGATGATAACTGATAGTTCACGCATAGGGATTGCAGCAAAAAGCCGTGGAGTTCTCGTCTGAAGATTCGAGCTGGGTGCGCGGGATTTTCTTCCACTCGGATATTTGACAGTTCTCGTCCGAAGTCAATAGATTATCGTACTTGTATCAAACTCAAACACCCCCAGAAGATTAATTATCCATTCGTAATTCATGTATTATCATCTAAACCTTCCGTCAACCCCCATTCGCCCATCCATACATCCATCCTTTTCTTTCCACCTGCATTACCTCGCCCTAACACCCCCAGGAAAACTCCGTGCACTAAGCAAAACCCCCTTCACCCCCCTAATCTCCCTCTTAAACTTTGCAATCTCATCCTCTGATTGCTTATCACTTTTGTCTCCACCATGCCCAAACCCCCCCGCTCCATACCCAAATATTGGGGTTGTAAATACCATCCCCTGTAAATATTCCTTCAACATACTCATTCTCGTTTCCAGCTCTTCGTTTGCAGATGCTTCGAATGCTGAATCTTTTATCAATGATGAAAGTCTACTTTGTAAAGTAGTGAGGCGCGATGCCTGGATCGCGGTCGTGGTGGTCGCGGTATTCGCGTGGGAGATGAGGGAGGGCGAGCTGGGTGTTTCTACAGGAGATGAGGGGAGGGATGTCTGGATACCAATGTCGCGGTGATAGAGCTCGGTGGGATCACTGGTTACGGAACCTGCATCGGAGTCGAAGTATTCGGGTTGGAGGGATTTGTGTTGATAGTAGGCGAGAGGGATCTCGGAGACGGAATTCTCGAGTTTATGAATCAACTTTTGGAGGTTGTCGAGGGTGGTGGATGTTAGGGAAAGCCGGGATTCGGTGAGGGAATTGATCATGGGGCGGATGAGGAAGGTGTTTGTACCATGGAGGAGGAAGCTGAGAGAGCCGAAGAGATAGAGGGTTGTGAGGAGGCGGTGTTTGGTAATTAGAGGAGTGGAAGCGGCAGACGGTTGAACCAAGAATTCGGGATAGGTTATTATAGGGGGTTGATCGCGAGGTGCTTGCGCATATTGTGCTTGAGTGGGGGGAGGTAAAGATCGCGGTATTGACTTCGGTATCGATTGTGGTTGTGGTCTTGGTTCTGACGATTTGATATCAGAGGTAGCTTCATCATTCCGCGACACACCCAGTAGCTCTAGTATATCATCCCCCTCAAGCCCTTTGCTCTCTAGAAAAGCAATCTTCTTGTCCGTAGATGCATTCTTAACTTCATCTTCCTCCAAGAATTTCCTCGCCTGCTCGAGTACCATTGTGCGACTAGGTGGTTTGGGGGCGGGATCTGATTCCTCTTCTTCTTCTGCTTCTTCTCTTTCACGCTGCCATGCAGGCACGCCTGACTTTGTGGTTTCTTTATCGGAGTCACTCATTCTGCTGAATGTTGAATGTTGAGCGTTGACCGTTGTTTGTTGAAGAAGGTTCTTAGCTGTCGGTGTCAATTGGACCTCGGCACGCAACAAGGCACGTGGTAGGTTGATGACATAATCCGAAAATCGTAGCGGCGACCTAAACTTACATAATCAACCCATTCACGACCAACAGCCCTTGGGTTTCAATATCAAATATCATATATCATCCCAAGTATCTTCCTCCTTTTTCATCCCTCTCCAAATATTGAGCATTTCAACCTCATCCTCCTCATCCTCCTCATCCTCCTCATCCAATACAATCTATTGAATCTGGTCGTCTTTTTGAGTGGTAAAGATCATCAATCTGTGCCACAATCCAACTCTACGTATAACCTACACCTCCCCTACAAATAAGCTTCAATATACTTGACGAAGTGGGTATCGACGAGTATCAAAATGTCAGGAAAAGCCGAGCGACCCAGTAAGCGCATACGAAAACTCAGTACTGATTCGGAGGGTGATGGAGAAATCGATTGGATGGATCATCGTGGAGAACCTGGTAGGGCTGAGCCAGCCATCAACAAGAACGAGTAAGTCTTTCTCTGTTGGAGCAGCCGGAGCAGCCAGAGCTCCAGATCCTGAATTTCCATTACTCTCCTAGACGCGTCAATCTCCCGTCTCCCGTTTGCTCTATGTACCATGTTACTGCACGCAAATCTCCGTAATTAAGCGTTACCTTTACCCGTTCCCACTTTTGATTTAGCCCTTGTGTTTTTATGATTATCATATCTTGCCATCGTCGTACAAGCAAGGGGCAATAGATGAGGCATTGGTCGGTCTTAGAAAGACAGATTGCGCGGCTGTGTAAGGGCAGCGCGTTTATGTATGCAAAGCGCCTGCTTCCGCCTGCCATCCTCCGCAACTCTGTTCTTATCGAGGCAGCGACCCGGCCCTTGCCAGCCGATTCACCACTATACTCCACATCATATTCCTTTTTGCCGTATTATCAATAACCTCGAAAAAAGTATCGTGGATCAAGGAATCCATCGAGATCAACAATCCAACATACTTCCTTCAACCTGTTCATTTATTATTTGATTTTTGTGAGAACAAGATGCCCACACGTCGCAGTCAGCGCTGGGCAGCTGCCAAGGCTAGAGACGTGATTATTGTTTCTGAACATATATCTCCTAGGTCATCACGATCGCGTCGCACGAATCCAGAGCCCGCTTCATCGGCCACCGTATCACGTGGACCAGCACTACCACAATCAAGAAGTCCAGAGTCGATGCGTTTGACGGTGAAGACATCATCAAGCAAATTGCGAGAAGCGACACGATCAAGCCCTATCACTGGTTCGTCTGTTACGGTAAATAGCAGAGATCAATTTATAGGCGGCGAAATCCTGGAAGGAAAAAGAACCAGGAAAGTGAGGAAGAGCTATGTTTTGGAATCCGAGAGTGAAGAAGAGGACGAAGAAATGCAAGATGCTGAGGGAGAGGATGATCCGGATGCGGAGGGTGAAGATGACGACCTAGATGCTGACGGAGATGTCGACATGGATGTGCAACCTGCTCCATCTACCATTCGGGTTTCAAAGGCGACAGCTGGAAAAACTAAGATTACTGTGAAGGAACCAACTAAGGTTCCCATTGCCGCCGTTGAGCAAAAAGACTTGGGACTTAGTGATGATGATGACGATGAACTCAGTGAACTTGATAGCGACTTGGGAGAGGAAATTGAAGAGGAAGAAGCAATGCAGAGTGGAAGTGATGAAGATGCAGAAGGCGAAGATGAAGAAATTGAAGCTGCCGTGGAAGAAGAGGAGGAACTCGATAGCGATGACGAGACCGCTGCAAATGAAAGTAGAGCTTCTACGCCGAATCTCAACAAACTGACCAGAAGACAAAGAGCAAGGTTCGATGATGCTGCCCGTGGATATCTCATGGCTCTTCCTGATGGTAAGTTGTTTAGTCCTTGCTTGTGGATCATGTGCTAATGTCTACTGTAGAGGTTCAAGTGAAGAAGCATCTTACAGCCGAAGAGCATGCTATGAGACGTGCAGAAATGGCACGAAGAAGAAAGAATCTTAGTGAAAAGCGAAACGAAGAGGAGAAGGTAGGCTAATTCTATGACCTTAAATTACTTTCCAGCTGCCCTTCATGTTCATATTACTGACACAAATTTAGATGGAAACCATCAACAAACTTCTCAAGAAGCAAGCACCCAAGACTAACGCTCGCCGGAAAGATCTCAATGGTCCAGTTGTTGACCCAACTCCGGAAGGGGAACCCCAAAAGCCAAATCCCATTTTCGTTCGATGGGTTAGTAATAAAGACGGTAATAGAATTGGTATACCTGAAGAGTGGATGGGGGGTCCTGCTGGCGCTTTGTTTCAAGGTGGGGTAAAGGCTAACGGAAATGGCATGGGTGGTAAATTGATCCAGGAAGTCTCTTGAATGTGTAGGGCTTTATCATGTAGATTAGGATTTCAGGCAGGGCATCTCACGGTCTCGAGGTGATTAACTTTAATTTATTCAAATTTCTTTTGATCGGGGCTAGTGTTCTGATTACTCCATCCCTCCATCGTGCTGAGAATCGATTGTTTGATCTGAGAAAATGGCTTCCCAACTGACTAATGAACATGCCCATCTTTCATTCCCTCACTCAACCTCCTCTAGCTCATAGTCCCGGAGTAGGCTCAAGACACTTGATTCGCCATCCTCTTCCTCTGGTTCTCCCAGTATTGGGGAAGCCTCACGGCCACTTCGTGGCGCACCAACTACACCACTGAGATCTTCCTCTGCATGGAATTCAACAACCAGACGATCCTTCCATTGCCTTTCACGCATCATGCGTATGAATCTCTTCATAGCGACGGCAGGGCTACAAACGGTATCATACAATGTATTATCAACAGCTTGGCCAATCTCCCATCTCACCGCAATCCGCCTCACTTTGCGGTCTCTCGGAACATACCCCCAGTTACTACCCTTGCCTTTGATTGCCTCCACAAGGTCCGAATATAGATCGGATTCGCGAATGAGAAGCACGCCCATGCTTAGGAATCTGGAGCCGAAAATGGGTCTTGCCACTCGGTATTCAACCAGGACGAGGTGTTGAGGCTCATGCGAGCTGCCGATTGATTGGGGCTGTGGGGCTCGGATTGGTAGCGACGGAGTGCCGCCTTGTCGCCCAATTTCCGGTGTTTCGGGAACCTCGTCTTCGAGAATATAGCCGCGGTTGCTGAGGTTGGGACGGAACATGTTTGCAATCTTGTCTTGATGGAATCGTTGAGGGAATTGGGTTGTTGGGTGTGGGTTGATCCTCGTAAGAGAGTGTAACTTAATTTGAAGTGGGATTGGTGCTTCTTATGAGCTGAATAGGAATGGGTTTGACTAGAAAGGCAAGGAAGTCATTTCATACATGCAAGGATTTGTCTCAATCAACAAGATTGGCGTGATGAGTGGTGTTCAAAGAAGATTGGGTAGTAAGTAATTGCAACATTAAAACAATACTGGAATGAGATCCGTTGCAAGCATGTAGATCGACAGGCACACACAGCGTTTGAATCTCATTGAAATGCCAAGGTTGCATGCATTGTGCAAACCTGGGAGAGCAAACGAGTGAAGATCACACCTCCATCACCTCCCCCAAAGAAATAACGACGGAATTCTACTTCAAAGGGGGGAGGGGGAATGAAAGCGTCGTCTCATCTGAATGCACCATCCCAACGGCACAAGCAAACGCGAGGAGGGGCGGTGCATCCCCTGAGTCTGAGCCTGAGCAAACGAGCTTGGCGCTCGGATCTTTTCCATTGTAAATGGATTCCCCATCCTGCACATACACATACACAATACCCCTTCCTTCCCGCTCTTCAATCTTTGTTTTGTTCTCCTCTACTCGAACAAAGGGGGACGAACGGACATCATCACCCTTTGGGCTGCTTTGAAAGAAGCATGTTCCATATTCCATACGCAATATCCACCACATCTCGCTCAACGCAACGCAGCGCAGAGCAACAATGCAATACAAGCATGAGTCTGCAAAACCCCAACATCACACAGTACAGCGAGTCGGAATACGGTGCATCCATCATGTATGTACATGACTACTGCAGTACTTCCGAAGAGGTTGGAGATGATCGAAATGCACCGCACCTCGTACAGATACGATATTTAGATCTTCGATGTGATCGATCGTGAGTCTGAATGATAGGAGAGGAGAGGGATTTGCGAGATTCGAAATGTTGATTGTGACTAAGAACGTTATGTTTTGTAACTAACTGTCACACCGTAATAGCGAGGACTTGGTAGCCTTCAGGTGACCTGGCTGGTAATAAAATAGACTCGCAAGTTGATAGTTACTTGGGTTGGGACCTGGTGGACTTGAAGATTCCATAATCAAAAAGAAAACGCAGTCACCAGCAGTACGACGGACTACTTTTGTTTCATCATCATAGAAGCATTTGAGAGATGGTTGTGCATTTATTTAATTTTTTGGTTCTAGAACACATAATTGCTATTCTCTAGTTTTATTAGTATTTTGGATGGAGAAGCCCCTCCCTGATCACTTTCTGGTAGAGATTTTGTTGTCCAGGTTGATCGGGTGTTAAGTGATGCCGTATCCCAAGACAGATATGAACCAGTAAGCCTACCCAAGCCTGTCCCGTCAACATCAGAAGATACCTTATGACTGAAGCGTGCTTGATCAAATGCTGACTTGGAAGTGTGAAACAAGACTTGATAACTCAAAGCAGTGAGCGTTCGAAAGTCCATAACAATGAAAAAAAAACCCCGGCTAAATTTGATAAGTCGGCCAATCAATGACCATTTTCTGTTTGTAGAAAGCGGCTACACTCTCATAAGTATATTTGCCCCCCGTTGCCGACTTACCATCATCACCTGATGCACTCGCCGGAGTCGTGGTTATCCTCCAAGTAGCCGGCATGCACCAGTGAGTCGTCCTACTCAGCCCCGTATCATAGAAGATCCCCCTCTGATCCTCATTCCCCTCCTCCCGCTCTTCCATCCACCAGATGGTCCAATTCTGATTTCCCCAAAACCGCTTCTCGCGCATCTGGCGGATCGCGCACCGCCAGCCTTTGCTGGAGCGGATGAGGTGAACGGACGAATCCTTATCGGGGTTCTGGGTTCCGCATCGGATGGCATTGAGCTGCGCTCCATTATCCCACGTCACAATGAGTTTGACGGGAACGAGATTCCGGGGCATCCCCGCCTTCCGAGCATCTTCCTCCGCACGATCGATGAATGCGTGGAGGCTATCTTCCCCCGGCGCATCGGTAAATTCGATGGTTGTAACGATGAACTGATCGCAACCTTTCCGTAGGTGAAGGATTCGGCGCGTGAGAGGTCCTTCGATAAGGAGCTCTTTTGGTCTTGGGCTGTTCATCCAGAGTAATTCTGTTCTTGACGTTTTTCTGCCTGGTTGACGCAGCAAGTGCTGAGGATTGCGTTGATATCCGGCGCAGATTAATACAAGCTCCCCTTGTTCTCGACAATAGGCACAGTGCGCATGATTATTGATATATTTCCACACCGGCTTTTTATTGTAGATTGCCATTCCAGGACTGTATTTAGAAGCCGTGGGGCGGCTACCCCGATTGCCATTTCCCCATGATGCTGGCTTAACTCTCTTGGTGAGCTGCACGGTTTTCGGTATGATTTGCTTGAAAGGACATCGATTCATGGCGGTTGTATCAGCCGGTCGAGTGTATGGTACAGGTTCGCCAGCATTGTTTTCCAAAGAGACCTTGCGCTTATCTTGATCTTGACCTCTGTGGATGATCGATTCATTACTCTTGTCAGTCGGTGTGACGTTCATTCTGAGCACAATTTTTGTTCCATCTAGCCCTGGAGTAGACGATCGCTTGATAGAAAAGATGTTGCTCCGCCGAGGATCTGGTGCAGGTATCAATTTATTGCTTTTGTCAGAGATAGTAGGTTCTTTCTCGGTTTCAGAAAAAGCTCTCTCATGAGGATTTATTTCATCTTCTGGGGGAGGAGGGGGAGATAAAGATAAGGAACGCCAGGAATATAGAAAATTATCGTCCTCATCTTCATCTTGGTGCTCCTCATGCTCATCCTCCTCATACTCATACTCATACTCGTCCTCCTCATACTCATACTCATACTCGTCCTCATCCTCATCCTCATCCTCATCCTCATCCTTGCCCTCATCTTTTCTTTCGCTGAAAATCGATTTACTCCTATTGTAGGAAAATTCCAGTCTATCAATAGCTAATTTGAAAGCTGATGGAGAAGGAAGCATAGCAGAACCTGGTCGAGGCGAAGGCGGTGGAACCAAACTTCTACCTTCGTCATGATATATTGGCTTACCCGTGCCTCGAGGGTATATTTTTATCGGAGAAACCTCTGGGATCTTTGGAATTGGTGCATAATAAGGCGCTATAAAAGGACTCTCAAGAGGGGTAAATGGTGATGAAGTTCCGGAGCTCCATTCTACAGCACCTGGAGAGGACTTTTTGAAAGTGTTTGTTCTAGGTGAATTTGATCTTTCCTGTTGCTTTGGAGATCCATGTTCAGGCTCATGCTCGTCTTGAAATCCAGTTCTTGAAGATTTGCCAGTTGATGGACCAGATCTCTCCTGTTTGACTGCAACAGATCCTGTAAGGGTCTCAGCCTTAACTTCATCTTTTATTATTTGAGTTTCTCGCCGTGGTGATTGACTTGGTGGAGATTTGGATCTTTTCTGCTTCTTTGAAGGCGAATTATGTTCATATTTCAGAGAATCTTGATCTTCCATCAATTTCGGCGGCGAAGGCCTTTTTCGATTGATAATCATTCCGTTTCGAAAACTGTAGTTGCGGTTTAAGGTCATTGTGATGGACGAGGTATAGGAATCTCTTGCGAAATAAGTGACTGCTATATGTATTTCATTGAGACCTTATCCGACCTTATCCGAACAGTAACTTGGAATATCCGATACAGTAAGAATAAGTTTAATACTGTTGCTTTCATTGCTACTGAGATTGAAAGACAAGTGAAATCGAAGTGATTGATTGAAGTGACCAGAGTATGGACGTGGCTACTCTCAGAAGGCAAGAACTATTGCTTAAATAGGAAAGAAGAAAGAGGTCGACTTCATTGAACAAATCGGAGGATTCAAGGAAGGTAATTCTTGGGCATGATGGAGGTCAATTCATTGCTCACAACTAATTCTGTCACTTTGACTAAGGTCTCCTGAAATCGCTTTGGCTTCAAAAGGGTCAACTGCAATTACAACATTGCAATCTATCTGGATTGGCGCGGAAACTCCGGATGTGTCTGCAACATGTCTCAACTACCTACCCTAGAACTGTTACCAGAGTTTCCGTTTGCCTGAACTGCTGTCCTACAATGATATTTTCTTCACTATTCAATCTATATTGAGTTTTATTCCGATATGAAAGCTTTAACGTCTAATCTGCTGCTTCAGTCCATTTATTAACTCAACCTCTACGCCTAGATCTACTATTGATATTGATTCATTTAAATTTGCCAGTATCCTAGTATTAGCCATCCGACTTAACATCCAGCTTGGTGTTGTTGTTTTTTCAGATCAAGCTACATGAATTGTATTGCCCCTTGTTCACGGAGTGACTTTACACCGCGATTACTACGAGCAATAAACGGATTTCTTTATGGCTATATCCAGTTGCCGATGAGTTGCGGCTCTGTATGACAACGGGTTATCCGGAAACGGAGCTTCTATCATGGAACCATACTAAATATTGGGCTCGTACGAAGTCATTTCAACACCGCGTATACTAGAGCGCTATTCAAGTTATTTCCTAGAAGTCTGATGCCAAATCTGAACATTCTAAAGTCCGTCAACAGACAAAGGCCAGAATTGCCTTCCCATGACTGTGAAACTGGAATTAATAAAAAGGCTTGAATTTCTGCCTAGGCATGTTTTCTTTGCTTTGATAATGATCAAGCATTGAGGTCCATTATTCTTGGATATTGACATGCATTGTTTGTACAGGAGATAGCATCCCTCCATCATTTGTGCAAGTTTTATTTTGGGATTTTGATTCTCTTTCGTGAAATGTGTGGATAGGGAACATGCATTGACACTGGTCATGAAAAGTTCATTCACTGGCTATCAGAAGTCTGGACTACAGGCTTTTGAAGGAAGTATAAATGAATAAAAGAAGACGGTCCAGGCAGAAAGAAATGGTTGTGATTCTATGTGAAGGCTGCCGCTTGGCAGCATCTGAAATTGAGTGAAAACTGGGCCATTGAGCGGCCTCAAGCTTCTATGCAACTTGTATGACAAACTTGTGAAGCCGTTGTGAATGCATTGAATGAAGGAATGCAGGCTAATGGTACAATGGCCTATACCTGAAAGGTTCTGATCCAAGCTAGCAGCCAGCTTTTGTTGGGATGAAAGATGAGGGAGAAATTTCTTGATGATGATGGTGATGGTGATGATAGCCCCTTTATAAGTTCATTTACCTTTCTTCTTTTTAGCGATGGGAGGGTATAATAATTCTCCTGAATCCATATCAGAAGTCAGAAAGTCAACGTGATTCCGCATACTGATCCCTCATATTATTCTCGAACTTCAATTCTGCGTCTGGGTGAGTGAGTTCTTGGCTCACATCTATTTTGAATTAAGAGAGACCTTTTCTTGTTCTCTGTATTCTCCTTAAGTTGATGATATGTCTTGAGCTAACGCCTCTAGAAGAATCTTCATTGCTCCGCAATCTACCAGAATTGGTTACTTCACAATTACTTCTGAATAATTTGTGAGGCCTATCGTCAGAAATGGACGGTGATGGACCTGATGACAAGGATAGAAAAACCATCCTAAACAAAAAGATGCTGGCCGCTATTGAAAGTCTCACCGATAAAATAGATGGGTTCCAGGCGCACGTTGAAAAGCTTTCAAGCACCATTAAAGACCTTGCTACTGCCACAGAAGAGCATCAATTGTCAGGCGAAAGAATGTTGAAAACTATTAAAGAGCTCACTTGCTCCACAAAAGAACGTCAAGTGCCAGACAAAAAGCTATTGAGCGCCATTGAAGACCTCGCAGCTTCCATAAAAGAGCGTCAAGTGCTAGACGAAAAGTTTGTGAGAGCCATCAATGAGCTCACGGACTCCGCAAAAGAGCTTCGAGTGCCAGACGAGAAGTTATCGAGCTCCATTGAGAAAATCATGACCTTTACAGAAGATCTTAGCATCACAGATAAAGAGCTCTTGACCGCAACCAAAGAGCTTCAATTGCCAGACAAGTATGACATGACACTCAATCGAGCTGCCCTCGAAGCGGTTGATGGAAAGCCTGCTTTCACGGGTTTGATTCGTTTCGAACATTGTTCCGGAAATTATGAGACGCAGAGTGTTTGGCGTAAGTATCATTTTCCATCAACAAAACTGTATCCATTTTCCCATTTGTGACTACTTATACACTGACTACTCAGTAAATAGAAGGCATCACTCTCCATGCCCATGATCGACCCTTCACTGTCCGTGTCCTCATGCAACACATCCAAACCACCATTTCGAACCTTCATCCCGAGAAACCCACAAGTGGTATTGAGCTCATGGATGTTTCTTTCATCTGGGACAACATGGAAATTAAAAACATGCCTTCTGATGCTGGAGGGAGAGTATACCACATTCAGGGTCGCGGTGGAGCTGATGAGTCTGTTCGGGAGAATGCTCTTGTCAGCGATAGTCTAGAGACAATGATGGCTAGAGGTGTCCGTGATTACATCTATGTCAGGTATCGTCTCGACAAGGTTGATCATGCGGAGTGGTGCGGACCTGAGATGAGATTTGAGATTTGAGATGGAGTAGGGTAGAGAACGGCGAGTAATGGTTGTCTCTAGGAATTGTGATGGGAAACTTGTTAGAGCTGCAGCTGGAATGAGTGAAGTGGTTGAGGTTGAAGGATTGTCTTTCTGATTATTTCCCGTGACGAGCTTTGGCCAGCCATCACACCTAACCTCATCACGTGCCTCCATGGTAGTATTTCCAAATGTCAACGTGAACATCGTTTCTGGATCAAGTAGAGAAGGACCGCGCCTGCCTCTTTACTCCATCGTCGAAGATACATTGAGTAGATGATTTGGTGAATTTGAACATTCCTCAAGTATATACAATCAACACAATCAACTAGTGAAAGGGGTCTTCACTCACTCTACCAATCTCATCGCTCCATCGAGTTCTCCTTCGTATTCAAGCGTTACACTTTTGTCCATCCATCTTCTGTCGATCCGCCTTCGACTTGAATGTCCAGGCAGTATGAGTACAGATTTGCAACCCTTTGAAATCGATGTATACTTCGGCAAAGAAACCGTTGGAAGTTATGAGGTTTCGTGGTATAGACCGTGGTCTCTCTACGTAGATATCACTTACGAGGCTCTCGTGGCAAAATGCAACGAATCATTGATGGAAGAGCATCCCGATACAGATCTCAGTGAGTACACTTTGATCATCAATATGGCTTCGGGAGTAGTGGTTACCGAAACCAACATTGGAGCTGTGATGCTAGAGGCCAAGTGCAGCGGAGACAAAATCATGCCACTTTACAGCAAGCTGCATCCTTCATCGGACTATGTTCCAAAAATTGAGGATGTTCTTGTGAATTCTACAGAAACACATGTGAGTCTCATGTTTTCAAGATCCGGACTGATGGTGTGTGACAACCAGTTGACAACTCATTCCTGACTGACGACGAGTTAGATGTAACCATTTGATGGATCAATCGGCAATATCTTCGAGTTGCGAAGACTAGATCAAAATGCTCTTTCTGTGTTGAGATTCTCATTCCAAATCCAGAAGCCGCGAACGTTGCGAAGATGCCTTCCATTGTCGAAAAGACCAATCGAGTGATAACTTCTTTTTCATGCCAACTCGACTTGTCGATTTCTCCCCTTGACATAAAAAAAGAAGAAGAAAAAAACACTTTTGCACAAACATTCGCTCTTTTTTGGACTCACACTGTCAACCACACATTTCCATAAAAACAGAAAAAAAATGAATCTCTCAACACTTAAGCTGTTGGTCATCTTTCTAGGCTCAACTTTGGCAATTGTTCCTACACCACCCATCGCTCCATCAGCACTCCCGCAATCAACAATCGAGCCAGCTCGCACTGCAATTCTTGCGGCCCAAGCAACCCAAAAAGCAATTTCTCCCGTTTCAGACATAGGTGGTGAGGTTTTTAGCAGATTTGTTCAGATATGGCTCGAGAATATGGTAAAATATCACCACAGCTCCCATGAGTTCATCCAAAATCCCTCTTGCACTATATACTAATGGGTTTGGTGTAGAATCTTAAAGAAGCTACCAATGACCCCAATCTTAAATGGCTTGCTGCACAAGGCATAACACTCACCAACTATTGGGGAGTGACACATCCTTCTCAACCAAACTATTGTGCTGTTGTAGGAGGTGATACATTTGGCATGGATGCAGATGAATTTGTTCGGATTCCCGCCAACATATCTACTGTAGTAGATTTACTCGACACCAAGGGCATTTCTTGGGGCGAATACCAGGAGGATATACCATATGTTGGTTTTGAGGGTTGGAACTTTTCAAACACAGATCCACTCCGCGATGATTATGTACGCAAACATAACCCATTAGTCATGTTCGATTCTATTACCAGCAATGCTACCAGACTCAGTCTTATCAAGAGCTTCAAACTATTTGAAGAAGATCTGGCGAACAAAACTCTACCGCAGTGGTCTTTCATTACACCGAATATGACAAACAATGGCCATGATTCCAATGATACGGTAGCCGGGAATTGGTCTCGCATGTTCCTTGAGCCTTTGCTTAGCAATGCCTATTTTATGAACGATACTCTGGTCGTGCTCACCTGGGATGAGAATAGCGAAGACGACGAGGCGAACAAACTATTTGCTATCCTTCTCGGTGGTGCCATTCCGCCTGCGTTTAAGAATACTACCGACGATACATTCTACAACCACTATAGTATGCTTTCTACCATACAACTCAACTGGGGACTCCCCTCTCTTGGTCGCTGGGATTGTGGTGCAAATGTCCTTGGGCTTGTCGCCAGCAAAGCAGGCTACGGGAACTATGCCGTCAATACCACCAAGCTACTTTTCAATTCCTCATATCCGGGTCCTTTATCAACAGAGAGATTCGATCCCATTTGGCCTTTGCCCGACACAAAGGCAAATTGTGGTTCAGGTCAAGGTGTTTTGAAAAATATTGTTGATGAATGGGGCCGATCCGATGGCACATATAATTATACCGACTCGTACCCATATGATGATGTTAGCGGGGACAACGCAGGAGGTAAAGCCAGGCCAGCAACCACGACAACATTGCCAGGTACACCTACATCTGCTCCTTCACCTGTTCCTACCAAGAAATCGGGAGCTATGGACTTGAAATATGGGAGAGGTAGTTCGGTGGCATTGATGATGGGGTTTGTCTTTGTCTTGCTGATGCGCTAGATTCCCGCGAGGAAGCATATCGATATGGTAGCTAGTCGGTCTTTATTCATCAAAGATACATTCTCTACTTCACCAACAGCCTGCACAGCCTGCACACCATTTACTTGACTTCCATGCACCTTGATCCGTTCATCTCCTGACCAACCGCACTCATATAGAGAGGTATACCGCTGAAACTATGATCCGTGACATTGATGAATGATCACAAATCTTGACATAAGAACCCGGTTAGGAAATGAGGCTGGTCTTTACGAGCATCTCCCGGATGCAACTTAAATATAGCAAGCATGGGTTGACCAATCACAATTCGTTGTTTATATGCATGCGTAATTTGATCGGTTTAAGTGGATACAGATAAATTAAATTTAATCGGTCTAGCTCCATAAGAGGTTGAATCCACAGGAACCGTCAGTTGTCATATTGGGAGACTTGTATCAAGTTAGCTACTCCAAGTAGATTACCAAGCCCTGACCGCAATATGCTATTATTATTATCGTCGTTGCCAGTTATATGATTTATAGCAACGGCTTGATGTTGAAGGTGGGGAGTATTCAAAATAGCTTCCTCGCAGCTGCTTTTTCATCCCTCCTCTACATCACAAGTTAACCAGCTCCATCGACCGAAGAACGATCAGATACCGCCATCGAATCATCGACTGGACAGAGGAGGGAGTTCGAATACGGACGGCCGCCAACATTTACTGGAAGATTACGAAGAATTCGAGCTCGGTGAATATCCTGGCGCGAACAAGAACCAAGCTTCGGAATCGCATATAACTGAGGGTGACAGAAAAAGGGCAGAAAAGAAAAGGAGACTTGATGAGGCAGACGAAATGAAGTTTTCACATAGTATACAGTTCAATGCGGTGCCGGATTGGAGTAGTCATTATATTGCTTATAGCAACCTCAAGAAGCTGTAAGTTTGGTCGCGGACTCTGTTAAGAATGACGCTGATCGAGGACTTTTGTGTAGAATCTATCAACTCGAGAAAAATGTGCATCGGCCTTTCACTGCCCCCGAAGATGCTGAAAACTCACCTCTCCTCAGACCGGTCGAAGATTCAGATGCCATCTTTCGCAGGGCGCTAGATGCAGAATTGGAAAAGATCACATCTTTCTATGAAGGGAAGGAACTGGAGATTTATGATGAGGTGTCAGATCTGTTAAAGGCGGAAGAGGCATTTGAGGCCGAGGTCTTGGAAAACAACCAAATAGATGGAGCAAATGGAGCGAATGGATTGGATGGAAATGGCCGGCCGAGAGCATCGAGCAACGATCGACCGCGACAAGGCATTACCTTCAAATCTATCGTTCCAAAGGGAAGACGTTCAAGTACACTAAGTCGATCAATAGATGAGGGCGTAGAAGATAGTGACGATGATGACGATGAGAGCACCGCGCTACACAAGCCATCCGGGCGTCCAGGCAACCTTCGAAGCAAAAGCAGTCCTTACGATTCGAATCCTGGGGTGGTTGATGATACGCGAGCATCAATAGAATTTGTCAAAACTGTACGACGCAGTAGTCAGACCTATGACGATTTCGCAGAGCAGGCATTCAATGCATTATATTCGTCGGGGATTACGTTGAAAAAGCGCGCCGTGGGTTTGTATGTGTCACTGTGCGAATTGAAATCCTTCGTTCAGCTCAATCAAACGGGTTTCAAGAAAGTTTGCAAGAAATATGACAAGATCTTGGACCGAAATTTGAAGTCTAAATACCTCCAGGATGTGGTAGCTTCGGCATATCCTTTCCTCCCGGAAACACTCAAAAAGATCGAAGAGCACATATCAAGAATAGAGCGTATGTATTCCAATGTGGTAACACATGGAGATGTCGACCTGGCAAAGAAAGAATTACGATTACACCTACGAGAACATGTGGTTTGGGAGAGAAACACTGTCTGGAGAGAGATGATTGGGATTGAGAGGAAGGCTCAGGCTGCGAATATGGGCATCAGGAGAACTTTACTCGGTGCGGATAATGATCCATCTAAACTCCGGTTGCAAGGTGATGATGCAGATATTCATGAGATGAAGGAACTGTCAACACCAGTTGGAAGAGTTAAATGCCCGAGATGGCTCTTTAGTTCGACGATGTTCACGTTGGTTGGAATTATTACCATCTTCATTCTACTACTACTTATTCCAATCATGAAGGAGGTAGAACAGCAAAACTGTTTAGCCATGTTGATATTTGTCAGTCTGCTATGGGCTACCGAGGTAAGGTTCCCCCTGAAACCCTGAGATTTTTAATTGACCGTTCCCTAGGTCATACCTCTCTTCGTTACATCCCTCATGATCCCATTCCTCTGTGTACTTCTGAGAGTGGTTCGCTCTGATGAGAAACCCCATCATCGATTGGAAGCTCCAGCTGCGGCAAAATATATCTTCTCTGCAATGTGGACTCCAGTCATTATGCTGTTGCTTGGTGGATTTACAGTAGCTGCAGCATTGTCAAAATATGATATTGCCAAGAGAATAGCTACTTTCGTATTGAGCAGAGCGGGCACAAAACCAGGAACAGTACTCATCACCAACATGTTCGTAGCAGCTTTCGCAAGTATGTGGATCAGTAATGTTGCAGCACCTGTCTTGTGCTTCTCAATCATTCAGGTAAGCTTCAAAATTCTACTTGATGAAATTCGTTGCTGACAACACTAGCCCATGCTTCGCAATCTTCCATCTGAATCTCAAATGTCAAAGGCGGTCATTCTTGGCATCGCACTTTCATCGAACATTGGTGGCATGCTCTCTCCAATCGCATCCCCACAGAATATTGTTGCCCTTCAGATTATGTCTCCACAGCCAGATTGGGGAACTTGGTTCTTTATCGTCTTGCCAGTTGGTTTAATTTCAATCGTCCTTATTTGGATCCTCTTACTTCTTACCTTCAAGCCTGGCCGTGGAACCACAATTGTTCCCATCCGCCCAGTCAAGGATGCATTCTCTGGTGTTCAATGGTTCATCACCGTAGTAACTCTTGGCACCATTGTTCTTTGGTGTGTGAGCCATCAACTCGAATGGATCTTTGGTGATATGGGAGTGGTCGCAATCCTTCCAATTATCTTGTTCTTCGGAACTGGTATCCTCACCAAGGAAGATTTTAATAACTTCTTATGGACAATCATAATTCTTGCTGCTGGAGGACTTTCCCTTGGCAAGGCTGTCAATTCGTCGGGATTGTTACACACTATTGCTGGTGAAATCACTGCAAGCGTCGAGGGCTTCAGTTTATACAGCGTATTAGTTGTATTCTCTTGCCTCGTCTTGGTCGTTGCAACATTTATTAGTCACACGGTCGCGGCTCTCATCATTCTTCCATTGGTTCATAGCGTTGGAGCAGGCATGGAAGAACCACATCCTAACCTTTTGGTTATGGGTGCTACGTTGATGTGTAGTGCCGCCATGGGATTGCCTACGAGTGGTTTCCCTAATATGAGTACGTATATCATGAATCATTTCTCCCCCAAACACAACGATTGCTAATCATCTCTAGCTGCAATTATGATGGAAGATTCACAAACCGGGCAAAGATACCTACAAGTGAAACATTTCATCACTCGTGGCGTCCCAGCAAGTATCCTTACGTGGCTTGTCGTCATTTCAGTTGGATATGGATCGATGAGGGTGGTTGGGATGTAATATTTGATCTGTACTCTTATATCTTCATATGGGACGTTTACCACTCGTACACCAGAATGTGATTTGGGACAAGGTAAGGGATTGAATGGAATGGACGGAGCATGTAGCGTAGCATCTCAGCGTGGGAGTTTTGGGGGTGGGGGTTTGATTTTTTTTTATCGAAGTTAGGATAGCTAGCTAATATCACAATTTTTTGAACTGCCTGGATTAGGAAAAATCCATATTCTTGTCTTCTCTTGTGTTTTTCTTGTTCTTGCTCTATATTCTCATGGCGAAAGTTTTCACTCCTCACACTTAAAGTTCACCTTGTCACCTATCTCTCTTGATGCCAACATTCACCTTTCTGGGAAGAAAGAAAAGTTCTGGGAATGCGGGAATCGAAATTTTATATATGTGTGTATATATATATGACGCATTTATATAGAAGCGTGGGGGTGGTGAAACATTAATACATTTATATATATATATATATATAGCCCCTAATCGCCTTGTTGGCCTAAAAAGTAAATAAGCGAGATTATGACATCTTTATGGATTTTGAGATTTTGGGTTGGTGATGTTTTGATATACTGTAGATATTCTCCATGCGAATAACTAAGTAGCCATAATGAAAGAGGTAGGTCAAGTCTCGATGTCCCAGACGCTTGGATTCCGACGCTTACCCTTAGACTAAAATCAAGGAAGTCGATGGCGTAGGAAATAGGGTCGACGATGAAGATGAAACCTTAACAACTCTCGAACAAGTCGACCTCTACCACCGAAACCATAATGCGGCGATCGGAATGGACAGTGAATATCTTGAGCTTCTGGATATCCGCCCCGATGCAGCCGAAATCGTTGTGCCTCGCATTGCGTACTGCGAGAACTGTGGTGGTAAATTTGGTGTTACTCATAACACGAACTCGGACTGCTTATAGCATCATGGGGGTAACGGTATGTTTTTACTTCACCTCTTCTGAAGTGAATAAGTTTGAATGTGAGTAATGCTCATTCTGAAGAGCATGTTATCAAGGATCACGTGTGCTGGGAGGGTATTGATACAGATCATGAGTCGTTTAATAGGGCTATGTGGAAAAGGATGGATTTGAGGATGGAATGGGGTGGCAGGACTGTGAGTTGTCAGTCTTATGATGGAGGATGCTGGCTGCATTGCGAGGCACAAATCATGGGACGTACAGAACGAGGCTCGTTTGCAAAGGGGTATGTAAACTGGAAGGTCTATGTGATTGGTTAGTGATGGTTATGAATCAAGAAATGATGGCATGATGGATTACGCATATAACATCGGATTTGAAGAGCTACCCTTCCCCCTTCGCTTCGCTTCCTATATTCATGCCGAAATCGACTCACACGAATAAACCTGCCTGAGGAATGATATGGAATGAGGCCAAGTTTTTCCTGTTGGAGTCATGAATGCTCACAGTAGGACTGAGATACAGCTAATTTTTTTACTTTGGCGTCTACTTAAACCCCCTCCTCCCACCCTCTCTCCTACTTTTCTTTTCACACCACCAACCGCATAACTGAAAAGTGCCGAATACACACCAGAACACCCAAGCGACAATCCCACTTCAAACATCAACCCTTCACCATCCAACTCGTTCTTGCGCATCATACTATCCTGCCTCATTCTATCTATCCCTATCCCTCTTCTTCGATACCGATTAAAATATTGAACCTCTATTCTACGAACGATCTTTGCAAAGCCCATATCTCAGACTATCCTCAAAATCAGAATCAAAATGTCAGCCGAGAGTTCCACGATCATTATTTCCCAGACAACCAAAGAGGTAATCTTATTGCAACAATTCATCATAAAATTTCTACCCCCATCTAATAAGGTTGAATCGGAGGAGGATGAATTCCAATACGTGCTCCTTGAGATTTTGAACCACTGGCTCGGCAAAAATGTTGCGATAGGCCACGCAGTATTCGTTAGCTCTGAACATCCACACAAGGAATTCGAACTCAAGGAACTCACGGAAGAAGAGCTCTCCAAAGAAGAAACATACCCCAAATACGTCATTCAAGTTCAGAAAAAGGGCTTGGATGGACTAGATATGAACGTGTTTCTTTCCCCCGAAACGGAACCCCAGCGGGATCTCAACAAGATTTATCGTGGAGATAAATCCGACATTCTAGGTTTTCTGGATTCCAAGTACGAAGAAGATCCATTGTATGAGGAAGGCTTCACGATTTTCGGGAAATCTCTGAAGCAGAGAATATTCTTTCGTGCATATTGCAGTAAGGCACAAAAGTTCGACGCATTGAATGGGCAATATCAGCGTGGTAACATTGTTAAAAATATTTCGCTTTACAGCAATGATGATGGTGCCAAGGTGAATTTGAGCGCTGTGGTGTTCAAGAAGATAAATATGGATAATCCGCCGCAAAATAGCGATATAGATCTAATGGATTTGGTTGCACAAAGGAAGTGGGTTTATAAGGCGAAGGTTAACGCTGATATAAGAAAGATTGAGGACGCCGAGGAGTAGATGGTTAATGTTCAGTTGCTTCACAGGGTAATACTATCGGATGTGTTTTGGATGCTGAAAGTAATTAAAGTGGTCCTTTATGAGATAGCTTCATTTACTCAAATCAAAACATCCAAGTAAACAAAACAAACTCTTGATTTCTTCAAGTGATATTTTTTCCATATAATCTGATCAGGTCTAGTATTGTAGATGATACGCTGGTGATTGAAAAGTTAAATCGTAAACCAAATATCAGTCACGATGTCGAATAATCACCGTCAAACCGTCACCAGAGCAGCTAAATCACGAGCTTGAATCGACCAAAGACTTGCAATTGCTGCCGGCGATTCACGAGAATAATAACACCTCCATATGTACAGAGTGCTCTGGAAGAGCAAACCCATGACTTCCTTCTCAAGAACTTCGAGATCTGGTTTCCAGGAGATCATGCATACTATGCGCCAGGGCCGACTCATCAGCACCGGTCTCGAAGGTTACTGGAAATTCGAACGTCGGATGCTCAACGAAGGAGTAAGTTGGTTCATGGATCCATGAGATAATATTATCGAGTAGGTTTTGGGATGTTTAAAAAGATTATCATTGAATTGCATGTACTCAAGTCGTAACACGATTTTATTCACTGGAATAAAAACATCTCAGTGAAGAATTTGAATTCTTAGGTCCATTGAGTTAGATTGTTCTGTTAATTATGGATTCAGATTCATCATGTCAGATCAACTCTCTCCCGCACTCGATAAGCAACCCGATATATCCTAAGCATACCCAATATCTTCAGCTCTGATGAAAACGGCCTCGCCAAACACCATCCTTCAGTTCATCTATTCCCTTCATCACTATTCTGCATCTCGTTCTTCATCTCCTCGCAATACTTATAACGTACGTACATAACTCCCGCTCAGTGCATCCACTGCATTTGCCAGAAAACATGGCCGGAGACATTATCATCACAGAAACTATCATATATACACACACGCCAATGAGCATACCATACAATAGCGAATCCCCCCCGATCCACCGTTCAAACTCTTTCAAGGGGGTAGGTAGTGAATATTCGCAGCGAGTACAGTGGAATATTAATTATAAGTTCTAATTTATTCACTGGT
The DNA here is from genome assembly GCA_017357885.1 of Monilinia vaccinii-corymbosi. NCBI lineage: Eukaryota > Fungi > Ascomycota > Leotiomycetes > Helotiales > Sclerotiniaceae > Monilinia > Monilinia vaccinii-corymbosi. The sequence continues at coordinate 4,066,968 of CP063406.1, read as the reverse complement.
AGGGTTTAAAAAAACCCCATTCGCTTAAATATTTATGTAGTAAAGGGGTGGTGGGGTGGGCTTGGCGCGTGGTTCGCTTACTTCGTATATATACGGATGAGGAGGCAAGGTTGTACGAGTGGGTATATAGGATTTATCAATAGAAATGGAAAGATAATAAGATAAGAAGATAAAGATTGGACTTTTCCGGCAGGTTTGCATGGGTTGCGACAAGAGTCGTAGGAGTCCCATCGAATCTAATCTATTGAACCCTAGCCCTAATCAATCGTGACGTTATGAACATCATGCTTATGATAATTACATACCCAGGTACGGTATATTACACACTCTACATACATACCTCATCATACAATACAACACTGTGACATGAAAATGCCTGTTTATCCATCCATCCATTCATTCATAATAACAATAGCTAAATTATTTCCAATCCAAGAACCGGCGAACCTACTGAGTTCTTGATAAACTTATAAACTTATAAACATACATCTAAAAAGATAAATAAACATAATTACAAAAGGAAAAAAACAACAACAACAACAAGATGCCAATAGAAAGAAGCCCTATGCATGCATGCATGCATGCACTTCCTCTCTCTCTCTTCACAAGAGAAATCGACCTACCACATCACATCACACCCACCAACACCAATCAAGATCAAAATTTGCACACAGAATAAAAGTCCAAATGTCATCTAGTCTCAATCCTATATTAAGTGATTTCCATACACACAAACAGCAAGCAGCAGTTCAAGACTCAGAAAGAGACTTCAATAGACGAAGAAAAAGAGATCTCTAAAATATTCACTCCCTTCCCCGGCAACATAAACATGGAAGATTCTTTTGATGTGACCATAACGCCGGGAATATTATCAAGTAAAGCAATTTTACAGAGAAATTCGCGCATCACCGCGCACCGCAAGGAAGGAGGAAAGAAGCGAGAAGGATGGAAATCGGACTCGGGGTCTAAGCCTTGGATTTCTTACTTTTCTTTGCCTTGGTTGCTTTAGCAGGTGTCTCCTCAACGACCTTGGACTTCTGGACCTTCTTCTCCTTCTTAGCCTTGACTGGTTCCTCAACTGCTGGTGCAGCTTCAGTGGCCATGATTACATTCTCATCTCCAGCAAGGTCATCCTCAACGACCTTAGACTTCTTGACCTTTTTCTCCTTCTTCTCCTTCTTCTCCTTCTTAGCCTTGACTGGTTCCTCAACTTCTGGTGCAGCTTCAGTGGCCATGACTACATCCTCACCTCCAGCAAGTTCCTCCTCACCACTCTCGACCTGTGGAACTGGCTTCTTGGAAACACCCTTTGCAGACTTGATCTTTGGTGCTTCAAACTCATAACCAATTTGCTTCAACTTCTCTGCCGCAATCTCACGTTTCTTCTCGGCCTTGGTGATTCTTTTCTCCCATTGCTCTTCTCCAACACCTTGCTCCAATCTGCGACCTTCAATCTTGTTCCAAGGAACAATCTTGAAACGTCGGTTGGCACCCTTAAACAAGTTCTCGGGAAGCTGCTCATCAGGAACCAATTTAACCTTCAATATATGGTTGAACAATAGATAATTATCCATAGTCTTGGCTACAATCTCGGCGACACCCCTACTCTCGAATTGAATCCATGCATAATGCTTGCTCTTACCAGTCCTTCTATTTCTCGACAGGCGAATCTTAAGAATGTTTCCGAATTGAGAAAAGTAAGCCTTCATCTCCGCCTCGTAGAAACCGTGAGGAATGCGACCAATGTAGACAACACCTGGAAGATCATTGGCAGCTTCTTCGGCAGCTTTCTTGATAGCCTTCTTTTGCTTCTTGCTGAGTTTCTCGAGCGCATTTGGAACTTCTTGACCGGGTTCGAGTCCGCCTTCTTTGGCATTTTCGTCATCATCACTATCCGACTCAAAACCCTTCAAAAGAGCTTCGGTTTGGTCATCCTCCTCCTCCTCCTCCTCCGCCTCTGCTTCTTCCTGGGCCTCCTCGACTGGATCTTCAATAACATCCTTCTCCACAACCTTTGCGGCTTTCTTAGATTTGGCAGCTTCGGTAGATTTTGGAGATTTCTTAGCCTTCTTTACTTTTGCGACCTCATCCGCGGGCACTGCAGCAGCGGTAGAAGCTATAATTAAATGATGAGAATAATTCATGAAAGCATTATAAGATATAACATACCTTTACGCTTTCGCGCTGTAATTCCAGAGGCGGCCATGGTGCTTGAATTGAGGGAGAGTTCAAGAGACGATATATGTTTTTCGCAAGTAAGGTTTTCAGAATGAAGTACGATAAGCGCAACAAATTTTTTGGATTTTGCCAAAACGATCCACCATGACGCGATCCCTAAACGAGTTAGATGTAATTGAGGCGGTGAGCAAACATCATACTCAAACCTGAGATTTTAGGTATGAAAAATGAAAATATGACCTCAGCGCTACTTCACTCGCATTCATGGAGGAATCTGATGATAGCTGCTGCTCTTTTCCATCCCTCCTTCATTTTTCTCGGCTTGAAGTCGAACATTCATTCAAGTCTGTATATATAGTCCTGTTCTTGAATATGATGATATACTCATATTATCCATAAAAGTATATCTATCTGACCATCTTGTGGAGGCTGTATAAGCTAGCTATTGCAATAAAGCCTGGCTATGCTTTGTGCATTTAATTCTTTCTAGAAAGAAATTCATCCATCTTTCTTCCTACCCTCCTTCAGATTCTACAAGCCTTTTGATTCGATCCACAAACGCCCGCAAATGCACCTTTCCTACAAGCCAAATAAACTAAATTATTGTTGCCTAGCCTGTCTCTCAACTTCATATGTGAAGTCAAAGTATCCCTTGTCGAATTGGTGCACTCGAACATAACCATCCTCACCACCACTTGCATATCCCTTGCCATTTGGATCCACAGCAACGGTATTTAGTGGACCGAAATGTCCACGAACTCTGCCAATTTCCTCTTCAAAGATCTTGTGATAGAATCTAGCTTCGAATTTACCTTGACGTGCTGAAGTGGTTGTGACATCCATAGCAGCTTGTCCACCTCCGAGGATGACGAAATCCTTTTTGGGGGTAATAGATGCGCTGTTAAGTGGTGTGTCGGCTACGTAGGTCTTCATAATCTCGAGATCTCGGGCATTGACAAGCTATATAAATTAGCCTATTGAAGGTTTTGAAAGGTGCACGTAGTTTACCTTGGCAGTCTTGTCTTTTGAGGCAGTGATGAAGTAGGTTCTGTCGGATGACCATTGAAGATCTGTGAGTTGCAAGTCTGGTTCATGGACTTGAGTATTGAAAAGTAGTTCCCCAGTCTAAACAATCCGTCAGCGCCCAAATATATATCACTTGCCTAGACCCCTACCTTGGCATCGTATTGAGAAACACTTCCATCCTCGTGTCCCGCAATGATAAATTTCGACATATAACTCCATCCCGCAACAGTAGCCTTGCTCTCTGCACAAGTAATGGTCAAAGCCCGGTCGTCAGATTGTGGTCCATCCACATCCAGGTTGATGTCCAAAACTACAATCGTTCCCAAGAAGCCCATACGTTGTTCGGTAACAGCCAACAATTGTGTAGCATCCTCATTGAATTCGACTCTCTTCACGGCAGTATTGAAGTCCCAGGTCTTCAAACATTTTCCTGTCTTCACGTCCCATAGCCTAACTGTGTTGTCTGCTGCGCCACTTGCGATGATGGTAGTTGTTGGGTCCACATCGACTGTCCATATAGCTCCCTGATGTCCATGGTAGGTGCCTAATCTCTCCCCATTATGTGCGTACCAAGCGCAAATGTGTTGATCCTTCGCCGTCGAGAAAATGATGTCTCCATCTCTGTTATATCTATTCGGTCATCAATATCGCACGTCCGCCATGATTTGGACGGGTGTTGTGTATATATACCTAATTTGAGTGAGAGCGCGCTCCTATGTGATTGTTAGCCAAATTGAGGACATCGATCAAGTCGAAGGATCTTATCTATACTGACATGACCTTGCAAGAGAATAGGCCTCATCTTAGCGATTCCGGATTGATATCACTCGAATCGCGATATGATGAGGAGGAGGATTGGGAGATAGGGTTGAAAGCAAATAAGTTTCGTTTCGTGCCCCTCAAAAAGTTCGATATCTTCAAATGTGTGGTATCAAAGGCCAATCATAAGCGAGAGGATGGATTAAAGTTACACCGCGACCGTGACAGTTACATTATTACCTCAAACCTCAAATACCTTAAATATCATGTTCATATTTAAGGTAATCATGGCCGATGTTTTACGTAGTAATGTATAATTAGAGAATTAGATAATTAGATTATTTAGATAAATTATCTTTTCTCGACTCTAACCTTATGTCAAAGGACAAAGCAAGCACAGTCATACTAGGAACTGACTGACTCAACAAAATTCAACCATTTTCTTTTTTTCTCTTCTCTTCTCTGTTTTTATTCTTCCTATTATTCTTATAATTGTATTTATTATATTTATTTACTTCTTTAGTCATCAATCTCTCGCTTTATCTTTACGAGTATCTCGTGATGTTGATCGGCAAAAGAGCCCCAGCAGGTGGTGTCCGCGTTGATTCTCATCTTGTGTAAGATTGTTCCCCTCCCCCTCCCCTCTTGCAATTCTCATTCCCCTGTTAGATCAAGACTTTCACTTCCTACGCAGCAGCAACATCGAGCTTGGCTGAGTTCTTCATCACCTCCAACTTCAATTGCTCCAGCGGCTCAACAAATCCTTCAACTGCGGGCTCAAGCACCTCTCTCGCATTTGTCGTCCCCCGCAAGGGTCTCACTTGAATCCTCCTTCACCCCGCACAGGTACAGACACAGTATTGCCAGGCACTTCTCAAGTACTTCTGCAGCAATGACCGCGACAAAGATTGACGGCAATGCCATTGCGAAGAAGATTCGTGAGAAGATTCATGCCCAGATCGATGCGGTTCAAAAGACAAACCCAAGATTCAAGCCTTCATTGAAGATCATTCAAGGTAATTAACCTTCTACGATAAGTTTAACCATGCGATAAGTAGTTGTATGCTAACATCATCATCTCTGGTAGTTGGTGACCGTTCCGATTCAAGTATGTATTGGTGGCTGAAATCTGTCAAAAATGACTCACTAATAATCATTCAGCCACTTATGTTCGTATGAAGTTGAAGGCGGCACAAGAGGTTAGTAGTTCGTCAACATTCTTTCGAGCATACACTTACTGATATTATGAGTATCTAGGCAGCCATTGAGTGTGAACTTATCCCATTCCCAGAAACCGCAACCGAAGCCGAAGTTCTTGGTGAAATCGAACGTTTGAACAATGATCCTTCCGTTCATGGAATTCTTGTCCAATTGCCAGTCCCCAAGCATATGTCCGAATATAGTGTGACTTCTGCTGTATCTGATGAGAAGGATGTAGATGGTTTTGGAGCGTCAAATATTGGAGAACTTGCGAAGCGTGGAGGCCATCCTCTTTTCACACCATGTACTCCAAAAGGTGTCATGGTTTTGCTTGAAGAGAGTGGTGTGGATTTGAAGGGCAAGAGTGCAGTTGTTCTTGGACGTAGCGATATCGTGGGAAGCCCTGCCAGTTACCTCCTCAAAAACGCCGATGCTACTGTGACAGTATGCCATTCCAAGACTCAAAACCTTGAGCAATTCATCAAGAATGCAGATGTTGTTGTGGCCGCTATTGGCAAAGCAAACTTCGTCAAAGGAGAGTGGCTCAAGCCGGGTGCCGTGGTCATTGATGTCGGTACCAACTTTATTGCGGATGAGAGCAAGAAATCTGGTCAAAGACTGGTTGGGGATGTTGATTTCGAATCTGCTTCAGAAGTTGCATCTCAAATCACCCCAGTTCCTGGTGGCGTTGGACCAATGACCATCGCAATGCTTTTGCAAAATGTTGTTGAATCTGCAACAGCTTACTTCGATCGCCAAAAGGCCAGAGCTATTAAGCCCTTGCCTCTCAAACTTGAAACTCCTGTGCCATCGGACATCGCCATTTCCAGAGCTCAACACCCAAAACAAATCACGCGTGTCGCAAAAGAGATTGGTATCGCCAGTCACGAACTTGAACCTTATGGAGCATACAAAGCTAAAGTGGATCTAAGTCTACTTAAACGCCTTGAGCATCGCCGCAACGGTCGCTACGTCGTTGTAACTGGTATTACCCCAACCCCTCTGGGTGAAGGTAAATCTACGACTACCATGGGTCTCACTCAAGCCATTGCTGGTCATCTTGATCGCATCGCATTCGCAAATGTTCGTCAGCCAAGTCAAGGACCAACTTTCGGTATCAAGGGAGGTGCTGCGGGTGGTGGATACAGTCAGGTTATTCCTATGGATGAATTTAACCTTCATTTGACTGGTGACATTCACGCAATCACAGCTGCAAACAACTTATTAGCTGCTGCAATTGAAACTAGAATGTTCCATGAGAACACCCAAAAGGATGGTCCGCTCTACAAGCGTCTTGTTCCAGCTAAGAAGGGCAAGCGTGAATTCCAGCCAATCATGTTCCGAAGATTGAAGAAGCTTGGAATTACTAAGACCAACCCCGATGAACTTACCGAGGACGAAATTCATCGATTTGCAAGATTGGACATTGATCCTTCAACAATCACTTGGAGGCGTGTTCTTGATGTTAATGATCGTCATTTGAGAGGTATCACCGTTGGTACCGCTGGTACTGAAAAGGGACAGACTAGGGAAACTGGATTTGACATCTCTGTGGCTAGTGAGTGTATGGCTATTCTTGCCCTCAGCAATGACTTGAACGACATGAGAGAAAGACTTGGTCGCATGGTCATCGGATCATCCAGAAGTGGTGACCCTGTCACTTGTGATGACCTTGGTGCTGGTGGTGCCTTGACAGCATTGATGAAAGATGCTATTAAGCCCAACCTGATGCAAACCTTGGAAGGAACCCCCGTCTTCGTTCACGCCGGACCATTCGCCAACATCAGTATCGGTGCTAGCTCGGTTCTTGCAGATAAGCTTGCCTTGAAGCTCGCTGGTACTGAACCTGATGAGAACCACAGTGAGAAGGCTGGTTTTGTTATCACCGAAGCAGGTTTTGATTTCACCATGGGAGGAGAACGTTTCTTCAACATCAAGTGTAGATCATCTGGACTCGTCCCAGATGTTGTCGTGGTTGTCGCAACTGTTCGAGCACTTAAGGTTCATGGTGGTGGACCACCAATCGCTCCAGGTGCCCCTCTTCACCAAGTTTACAGAGAGGAGAATATTGAGATTCTTCGTAAGGGTTGCGTTAATCTCAAGAAACATATTGCCAATGCCAGGTCATATGGTGTACCAGTCGTTGTCGCAATCAACAAGTTTGAAACCGATACTGATGCTGAGATTGAAGTCATCCGAGAAGAGGCTATCGCTGCTGGTGCCGAAGATGCCATTCCCGCTAACCACTGGGCTGAAGGTGGTAAGGGAGCTGTTGGTCTTGCCAAGGGTGTCATCGCTGCAAGTGAAAAGGAGAAGAACTTCAAGCTTCTCTACAGTCTTGACGGAGATGTTCAGACCCGCATTGAAGCCATCGGTAAAGAGATGTATGGAGCTGATAAGGTTGAGTTCAGCGAGATCGCTCAAAAGAAGGTTGATACATACACTAAGCAAGGTTTCGGAAACTTGCCAATTTGTATTGCAAAGACCCAATACTCTCTGTCGCATGATCCAGATCTCAAGGGTGCACCAACTGGATTCACTGTCCCGATTAGGGATGTGAGATTAGCTGCTGGAGCTGGTTACCTGTAAGTTTTCATTTTGCATTTATTCTACCATCTCCTCTAACTTCATACTAGATATGCGCTTGCCGCAGATATCCAGACCATCCCTGGTCTTCCTACCGCTCCTGGATACCTCAACGTCGATGTTGATACCGAGACTGGAGAAATCGACGGTCTCTTTTAAGAATAATATCTTCTGATATAATTAGATTGCATTTCGATGGCGTTTTCAACATGTTAGGTCATCTGGGGGTTCAACACACATTCAACGTGTTAGGGTTGCATTTTCAACAAAAGGGCGTTTATAGATAGATATATAAGTGGCTGAACAAAAAGCCACAGAGTATATAGAGATATCCTTCATGATTAACTCATGATATAAATGATTTTACGATGGTTCCAAGTTACCATCCTTATCTCCTAGGTGCTTGATGGTCTTAAGTGCGAATTCTCCTCTTCTGCATGAGAATCATGTGCTAAGTTGTGGTTTCGATTATTGCACATGCCACCCATACAAATGATAATATCACAATTATAGAAGGATGTATAAATATATATATGGGGTTTTCTGCGTCGACTGGGTTCTGGTGGAGTTGAGGTTTTCCTGGGCGGTTGTCTTCGCAAGTCGTTGGTCAAAGTGAGCTCTTGAGAGTTTGGAATGGGATGAGAACAGTGAATTTTTCGGCGTCGAGGAGGAAAGCATCTGCATCTGCATCTAGCATGAATTTTGGAAGAAGAAAAAAAATCTAAAGTAAGTACAGTGTGAGGTGGGTGATGATCTCGTAGATGTAGATGTTGTATGTATGTACGTTTTATTCTCATCTGATATGATGATATGATCGGATCGGATATAAATGGAATTTATATCAAGGCCCCGTCTAAATGATGAGATGAAATGAAATAAAATCTATCTTATCTATCTATTCCAACCTATCCTAACCTATCCTACCAATCACATCGTGTGACACCCCCTTCATTCCGAATCATTTTCATCGACGCCTGAAAGAGACTGATGAGCATGACGGCGCCGCCAAAGGCTACACAGGCGGCGGCCATCCAGGTCCGCCACGATCTCTTCGCGAGCTGGATGTAGCAGAGTGGGGGGAGGATGTAGGCTAGGGCGCAGGCGCTCGTGGCGCCGATGAGCTCAAAGACGGCGCCGAGGTCGCAGGTTATGAGGCTCAGGGCCATGGCGCTCACGACGAGCGAGGAGGTGAAGATCAGGTGCAGGTGCATGTTGAAGGGTTCGTGGTGGAACCAGTAGTTGAGCATGACCTCGCGGCAGACGAAGGCTTCGAGGGGGAGGGTCGTGAGCATGTTGAGGCCGAAGCAGAGGCGGGCGAGGTTGACGAGCGGGTTGGCGGCGGGGAAGTTGTTGAGCACGTTGCCGAGGGTGTGGGAGCCGAAGGTTAGAAAGCCCGAGAGCGCCATGAGGAGGCAGGCGAGCATGGAGATGCCGGTGCTGTAGTGGGTTACGGTGGAGAAACGGTCGATGGTGGGGGTTTGGAGAGAGCCGTAGATTAGGAGGGAGTTGTGGTGACAGACGAAGGCTGGGTGGGGTGTTTAGTCTTTGGGGAGGAGATGGGATAGGTAAAGAGGGTTGGGGACTCACCGAAGGAGATTACGCCGATGGCTTGGAATACGCCGTCGTTTAGGGTGAGGAGGGGCGTGGTTAATTCCCCTCGGTCTCCTTTGGGTACCGTGAACCCCTGTGTTACTACTGTGAAGAGGATTATCATCATGCTGATTAATGCCAACGTGCTCGCTTTCGCCAACTATTCCCGATTAGCATGTTTTCTGACATCCGGCTCATCAATAACCTACCTTGGCAATGTCCCGATATAAACTCAAAGGATAACTAATCCCCAACACAAAAACCACAATAACAGCCCTCCTATTCACAAGCAATCTCAACACCGGGATGTCCCTCAGTCCTGGAAAGACCGCAGATAAAACATGCGGTATGCTATCTCCCACAATAATACAGAAAGCTATCATCCCTCCAAATGCAAACGCCCATTGCGCAACACTAATCGCAATCAGTCCCGTCTTTCCAAAACAAAACTCCACCGTCCCTTGGAAGCTATCCCTCCCACTCAATTTCGAATTGATAACAATAAGTCGTATAGTCCAATCCACGGTGATCGTAAGCGCAATCAGAAGAATCACTCCAGTCAACAGTCCAGCTTGTCGAAATGCGTATGGTTGCCCAATGATACCCGCGCCGATTATACTATTCGCCATATTCATGAATGCATTCCGCAGATTGGATTTCGGACGGGATCGCTCGCGTTCAGCCCAGGTATAGACATCTTCGTCGTTGTTCCAGGGACTTGATGCTACGGTTACGGAAGGCGCTTCGATTCCTGTGAGGAGGGGTGTAAAGGATTGGTTTCGAGACGAGGGGTGCGCATGAAGTCCATCATCATCATCATCATCATCAGCATATGCCGGTGGTGCCTCCCCCTGATTCGTATTCAATCCACCCTTTGGCGAAGCAGGTAGGTCGAATCGAACTCGATTGGCTGTTCGTGGTTTGTGTGCCTGATGTTGTCCAGAGTGAACTATGATATCCTCTTCTTCACTTCCCGCTGCTTCCGCCAGAAGTCCAACATCTTCCTCTGGATCATGACTTGATTGATTCTCGCCATTCCTGCGATGAATTTGCGAGTTGGCTTTTGCCATCTTTGCGATCGTGGTAGCATGTTGTGAGATTCTGAGGATTCATTGAAATTCCATGTCTGGCCAGAATAAGCTTCGCAACCTTTATCGGCTTCGGATAAAAGCGGCCGCCATTGCCGCGTGCGGTTTTTAGCGTATTCTTGGAATATTACAAACTTATATTCTTGTGGATGTAAAAGTTATAAGTACAAAGTACTCGTACAACAAGTTGGTATTTGGCCAACTTCCTCCCTATCATGCACAAAGTACTTTTGAGGGGAGACCAGTTGCAATCCTATCAGTCGTTTCGAAGATGGCCTCGCAAGGTCAATATCTTCGCAGTACGCCAATACACGACCACCAGGTGGACAAAATCGCCGAGACGACCTATTCCCAAGATTCATGAGCTACAATTTACCCCCTTGTCGATGTGTCGTGGCTTCATGGGAGGTAGTCAAGATGAGAGTTTAATTTCAAAAACTAAGGCCGAAGGCGAAAGCGAAAACGAAAGCGATCTCAATTGTTCGAGGTATGGATTTAAGATTCTTATTTCGGTGGGTTTTACTATGGCTGTCGGTCCTGCAAACTGTGCAAGTTGCTTTTTCATGCAAGCTAGGTTCTTGACATGAAGCTCTACTCAGCGTCTGGAAGATCTTTGTTGCGGCGTGGAGCTGCGGCCAGGCACTTTTCCAGTTAAGCATCCTGTTTGGGTCACTGGATACGAGTTCTATCAGCTTTGCTTGGTCTTGGAGTGTCAAGAACTATCACACAAATATTTATTGGTTGAGTTCGGAAGGTGTACACGCACATGTCAGTATGCAAACGGGCATACCCGCTGTGCATTGTGACATTGCCAAGTGGAAAGTGGGAAGTTAGTCGTTGAAATTTCCCCTATACCGGCCCTAGTGGAAATTCTCAATTGAAATCATCGGCCTGCTATTGGTGCTTCGATACGATATCAAGAAAATTGAGGAAGAGAAAAGAGTCTCCAAAGTGCTCTTTGGATTCTCTGGCGTGTGAAAAGACAAGAGCTTGAATTGTAGGTTCTAGCAAAGCTGCGTCGAGCGGCTTGAGCGGCGTGGACCAGATAGAGTTAGTTGACCTTCCGTTTTGAGGGGAGGGTTTCAAAGTGACTCTGTTTGGCAAAAATGTTCCTGATGGGAAGTTTTCCTATAGAAGAAAGCGAGTCTGGAGAAATCTACATCTACATAAAGTTATGTATGTTCTCCTCTTCAATGCTTCTGGTTATGAGTTTCTACTACCTCTTTGCCAAATCTTCAACAACTACATTCATACATTCGGTTTCGAAATTATTCCTAGAGCTCTCTTCCATTTCGCGTTGGTTCATCGTGTTTTCTTGGCGTGGACACTAGGCCAATCGCCACTTCAAAGCTCCATTTCTTTGATACACTAAGATTGCTGACAGAGTATTGATTTAGCCCCACTGCGGAAACCGCTCCTGCAACGTCCAGTGTACCTTCTGGAATAATGGATCATCTTGACGCTCTTGCCACAGGCACTAAGGAGATGACTGACAACACTAGCTCCACATTTGATCTCACTGATACCCCAGCTGCAATTATCAAACTCATCGACTCGCTGGCTCGCAGTGATCTTCCCACTTCTCCTCCCTCCGTATATATCGACCTCGAGGGTATCGACATCGGCCGTACAGGCTCAACATCAATCCTTCAAGTCTATATCCTCCCAACCCAGGAGATGTTTCTCGTGGATGTTCATAAACTCGGAGAACAAGCATTCTCTACTACGAACACATCTGGTGTCACGTTTAAATCTATCCTAGAGTCCCCGCTCATTCCAAAGGTTTTCTTCGACGTCCGATGTGATTCCGATGCATTGTACAGTCACTTTGGCATCAACCTCGCTGGAGTTATTGACCTTCAACTCATGGAACTCGCGACTCGTTCTCGCGATCGCAAAATCCTTCGCGGGCTTGCAAAATGCATGGATCTAGATCTCGTCCAGACTCCAGAAGATCTCAAAGTTCGGTCCGCCATCAAACAACGTGGAAAACAACTCTTCGCACCAGAATTAGGGGGTAGATATGAAGTGTTCAACGATAGGCCGCTAAACCCAGTGATCGCGGATTATTGTGTTCAAGATGTTAAATTCATGCCCCAGCTCTGGGAGATTTACAACGCGAAATTTGGTAAATTTCATAAAGCGTGGCCTGATAAAGTTGAGCGAGAAACAAAGGCTAGAGTTTTGGCGTCTCAAAGCCCGAGGTTTGAGAAGAAAGGTCCACACATGGCAAAAGGTCCACGCGGGTGGTAGATCATTACTGGGCTGTTTGGTCGAAATTTGTATGCATTAAATATTTGTGGCCCTGGTTGGACGAACGCTTCTCTGCTGTTTCAATCTATTCGGATCACTGCGGTAGTAGCTTATTGTTTTCGAACTTAATCCGAATATGACGTGTAATCACCTGCCGAATATTTATGTATATTCTTTTATTGAGGATGAGAAGCATCAATCATTGAAGCTGGGTTTCAACTTTCCAAGAACCATCGTCTGATATCAATGGTATGTTAGGACGCCTAATAATATTCAAATAAATATGGCGGATCTGTAACTCTACCACAGAATTTTTGAGCTATCCACGCTAGAATATTGGGTGCGTAGGATAGCCAATTCCTTTGAGTAGTTGCAAATACTATTTTTCCCCTCATTGTTTTTGAAATCATGATTGCCATTACCATTTCATCCCTCAAACCGGAAGGGGCTTGCCTGGCAATACTCGCACTTCCCGTTTCGTTCTTCCCTTATTCTCAAATGGCAGGAACATGATAAGTAGTCAAGCATGATCTGTCTCATTTCTTGCAACTTGTTCCACAACAACTCAAGACAGGAAAATTTCTGGATTACCAACAAATTTTGGTTTCATTGAATTAATTCTCATCTCATCTCGCTCATCTCGCTCATCTCGCCCATGTGGCCTGGGTGAAGATGGGTTCATCTGCTTGTTGCACCAGTCGTCAGCCTCCCTCCCCAGATGCGGTCTCACCTCGTCCTATGAGATCGCCATCAGTTACGCCGGCCAATACTCTGAGGAAGTCTCCAAGAAAGGCATCGAATCCGAGAATCGAGGAGCTGCAAACACAAGTTCATTCATGGAGCTCGGGTACAAAAACAGAACATGGGACTGAAATAAGAGCCATTTTTGAAGGACAGTGTTTTTCTGACAGTGATAAAGAGAACGAAATAGTAGTGGTCAATGAGGGAGAGAGTGATGAAGATGACGAGGACGAGAGACGTCAGGAAGTTAAGCCAATGATCAGTTCCAACACACTCAAATCCGTTAAAAGTCGTCTAAAGAAAACCTTTTCCCGCGAATCTGGAATCACGAGGAAGAATGATAAAAGAAGAAGTATAGGGACAAGTGAGGAAGAGGTGGAAAGAAGAAAAGAACTAAGAAGATTAAGGCAGAAGAGAATTGAGGAAGAATTGAGTTATGATGATAGATATGATGAAGACGCTCAATCTATGAGTACGGTGGATTGTCCTACTACTCGGATTTTAAGTAAAGGCAAAAAGAGACAGTCTATTTTGCCAGAGGATAGTGGAAATTTTCCGGTTTTCAGAAAGTAAGCAGTGTCTATTTTGAAGTTTTGCAAAGGGCTTGATTCTAATTGATTCTTGCAGGCAGAGTTCTTCCTTCGGGTCAGAAGAGATTGGCAATGGCAGCAGAATATCACTTTCTATGAACAATATTGAGAACACGAGCAAGATCTCTCTTTCTACCAAGGTTGATAACACCAGCAAGGTATCACTGTTGACCCCGGCCGACCGTATAAAATCCCGAACACACCAAGCTACTGCTGAGCCGAACATCCATCTTCTCAAACCGAACAGCACCCCACCACGAAGATATAGCTCACCTGGCCCTTGTCCTACACCTAGTGAAATCAATCTTCTTCAGCCTGGGAATCATCGAACCAGAAAGACAGACAGTGAAGTTTTCCCTGTGCCTTCGGTAACTGCAATAGAGGCCCAAAGATTGCCGAGTTCTACGATACACATAGATTCGTCTTCAAACTGGCGATTATCATATACTTCGCACAAAAACAACCGTGGAGCCCATCTTCGAAAGTTGAGTCAACAATTTGAGATCCCGATCCAATCGGCCACAGATGTTGCTAATGTAGGAACGCAAACACTACCACTTTGGCTCAAAACGCAAGGACTTCGATCATCTTCTCAGTCTATTGCTCCATCTGAAAGCAACACTGTTCATAGGGAACCATTGCCTATGCGTCCATCACGTTCAGATACTGGATTTGGTGGGGTAGACGGTAGTGGTAGTTTCTCAGCTATCCACCTGCAGGATATGGATATATCTAAACGTCTCCTGCAAAGCTCCTGCTCGTCTCCGCAATTAGTAAGTTGGGAAAAACATGACCGTGAAGTTTCAAGCACGAGCAATGCGGCACAAAGTCGTGCTAGATACATGCGAAATCCTTCGGATACGATATCATTTCCCTCATGTCCATCAATTGCTTTAAGTGAACTTGATCCACCCAACTTGGGGAAGATACCATATTATAGCACATCTTCATTCTACCCTTCTGTGGCCAATAGTATTCAACCTTCACCAGATTGCTCACGATTAGAATTTTTACCTTTGGGATCGGCTAACAGAAGTATCCTTGCAATGGCAGAGTCCCAAGGTATGAACTTCGTTCAAATCATTGATTCAGGCAAAACACTAATATTCACAGCAGTTGGTCAGATTATAAGTCCTCTTCGTTCGCCAGTCATACTAGCAGCAACAGGAGCGAACACTCCAACTACAATCAACGTATCTCTGTCCAGCTTTAATCTTAATGCCCCTTTAAGCAGATATTCCGCAAGACAAATTGATGAGAGCTCACTTTTTGCTTCTGAGACTACGAGTTTTCGAGAACGAGAGCTAGAATTAAGCCATATTCAATCACGTTTTGCATCATCTAACCTCAGTCGGCCTCCTAGTACACCGATATCAAGCAAGTTTCGCGAAGAATTTGATGTTTCACTTACTCCACAACCCAAATCTCCTTTTCAAAAACTCGTCAGAGCCTGTTCGCTAAACAGAAATCGTGATAAAACGGAAGATGAGTTGTTACTTGCTCCACCACATCGATTAGGATTTGGTTATCGATTCTCATCTACTCCTACTAGTCTTGGGAGAAGTAGCTCTACCCGTAACCCAACACCCACTAAGATATTTACTGGAAGCAAGCGAACTTCTACCGCAGACGATTTGATTGATACTCCTGTGAAAAGCAAGTTCTCCGCATTTCGCAGGATTAAGCAACTTGCAAGTTTGGGTGGATATGATGGTCCCGCTGATGACCGTCGTAGGAGTCGAGATGGTTCAGGAACCGGTCGAAGACCATCAGCATTAGATGCCAGATTAGGTTTGGGGCCTGATATGACATCCACCGAGGCTGAACGTAAAGTTTCTGTGCCATCTCCTAAAGTGCCGACTCCTCAGCAACCTCAACTACTTAAAACACCCACTATTAGTGGTCCGAATATCAATGTACATGGGCATTTGGCTCAGATCGGCGCTTCCATGCATATTGATTTACCCGAAACCACTTCAGCTCGCATCGGCACTTCCATGCATATTGATTTTTCTACCCCTCACTTACCTGATGCCGCCGCATCGTTTTTTCACACTCCACATCTCGATTTGCCAACTCCTCATTTACCTCACATTCCTCAAATTAGCACCGGACATCATGACGATGATTCTGCCCCGAAAGAGAAGAAGAAAACCAAAGCAGCACCTGCAATTGTGCCCATAGCACCACCAAAATCGAAGGTCCAACACGGCAAGGCTCCTGAAGCAGGAGCACCGCAATGGAGAGGACCTCGAGCAAAAAATCGTTCTTCTAGAGAGGACAATAGGAGAAGAATGGACACAAGCCAAGATGATTCTGCTGCGGTATGGATGAGAGCTGTAAAAGGTGCCGTGAATGATAAATCTAAAGCACGTAAAGATAATCAGGATGGAGAGGATATTTTTGGGGACTGGGAAGCGGAATTGGCGGGAGTTGCGTCGAAATCTAAATATGAAAGTCGAAAGTTTGGCTCGAGAGGTAAACCAAAGGTTCACCAGATTGAACAGTTTCCACCAGCTTGGTGTAGATTCCCCAGTCATGAAAGAAATGCTAGGGGTCACGAGAGTGCTGGGGTGGAGGCAGCGGTTGAGGCGAGAGATTTTGCTGCTTTGAGAGCGGGAAATGAGGCGCTTGGAAGACCTGAGCATTCTTATGGTGCAAGAAGAAGGAGAAGAGGGGGTGTGAATACTAGTAGTAATGATAGTGATCCCAGCTCCACTCAGGTTCTGTCTGATGAGGAGTTGAATACTATCGAAGCTGCAGAACCATGGTTAAAGCGTTGGAGTAATAGAATTAAAATTGCTTGGATGGATTATAGAATTGAGGAAGGACAGAGAAAACATGCGTTTGATTCGGGAAGTTTGGGAAGAAGAGGCTCAATGACTATGGATGGGAAAGTAGCATTCCCAGAATTGGAGTTATTACCTATGAGAGCACCCCCCCCGCCAAGCGAGGTGGTGGATGATGAAGCAGATGATCTTGAGGCGGAAAGAAAGAGAGTGGAGGAGATAAAAAAGGCAAAGATTAAACCGCATTATGTGGCAGCGGACTTGACAGAGAGCAAGGGGGGGTGAGTGATTTGTTGGATATTTTTAGTAAGGGGCCAGAGGAACCGGCTGAGCCTAAGATGCCGGTTAAGAAGAAAGGCCCGAGAGCAAAGAAGGTCAAGGATCCATATGCAATTGATGATGATGATGGTCTGGGTGATGGAGGGGGTAGAGGTGACGATGAGGGTGAAATGCCGAAGAAGAAGGGGAAGAAGGTTATGGATCCATACTCTATTGATGAGGGTGATGATGATGAAGATATGCCATCCATTCCGAAGAAGAAGGGAAAAGCGAAGGATCCATACGCTATCGACGATGATATGGACGGCTCATCGGATTTCGGTTCTGGAGACGGATTGGGCAAGATTGATCAAATGATCTCGAAAGAAGTTTTGGGCGATGATGACACGATCGACCATACGCGATTCGAGGATTCGATGGTTAGTTTCCGTGATCCGGAATTCTATCAGGACTGTTTGGTCCTGCCCAAGGAACCAAGTCCAATACACGTTAAAGAATGTTCTATACTCTCAACCCATGGAATCATCGAAGAAGAAATTGTAGATCCGTCTGGTAATGGGGCGGGGATTAGAGTACAGGTTCGAGAGATTGGCGAGGGTGTCATTAAACAGATGGAGAAGTTTCGAACGTGGAATGGGAGAGATTGGGAGAGAGAAATGGGTGGGTTTCTTAAGAGGAGGGATACGAGTGTTGGGAGGGATAGTGTGAGGAGTGGGATGAGCGCGAGGTCAGGATTGAGTACGGGGAGTCAGGGAACGGTGAGGAGTGTGGTGGTGGAGGTTAGGAGGTTGGAGGATTTGGAGAGGGAGAGGGAGAGGTTGAGGAAAGTTGGGGGACATCTGACGGGGGGTGTGCCGAGGAGGGTTCGCGCGGAGGGGGAGAGGGAGATGGAGAGGAGGGGTCATGGGAGGAGTATTAGTTTGGGGGTTGAAAGGTTTGCAGGCGCAGGCGCAGGTGCAAGTTCAGGTGAGGTGAGGGGAAGACGTTTGACGTTTGGAAGTGGAAGGTAAGAAGAAGAAAAATTTTGGTGGGTACCGAAAAACAAGTGGAAGCAAAAGTGGTCTAAATGAGACTTTGAGTTTAAAGATGCGATGGGAAAGCTCCTTTGCTTATGTCTAACGATGGGAATACGGAATCGAGCGTTTTTGGGCGGGGGGATTGGCTTGAGTGTGATACGAGGTATACATTGTAGTCTTGTACGTATATGATGGCGTATCGATATTTCTCCTTTGGAAGATTAGCTTTATACGTGTTGGTGGGGAATATCGGGCTTCAGAGGGAGGGAGGTCAAATAGTTCATAGGGTAGGTTAGAATTGGTACAGCTAGATCTTGGTGGTGAGCAGTGGTTGTCATTTGTAATTATTAGTTTTGGGGGGGGAGGATGGTTTTGGGGTTTGTTTTGTGCCTTTGTATTTTGGGAGCAGAGGGGTTTTTCTTCTTGTACCTTTTTATTATGTGTATATCGTTTTTTTATATATGTGTGTATGGTTATCTTTATGTGTGGACTTTTTGGTGTTGTCGGTGTTATGTTGTTATGTACCACTCAGACAGGTAGGGAGATTGATAGATAATTAGAAACGATGTGGGGATTTTATCAGTTGTAGCTTGTTATACACATAGAGTAGATATATATAAGTCAATGTATTATACGTTATACTCTCACTGATGATCTGTAAACTAGCGAGTAATCAAGTACAGACCGTCTCACGAGAAGATAGTTAGTGTCTGTAGATGATGATTGTTCATCGATTCGTATAGAACGATTCAACTGTTGATATTATTTCTAGCTTGATTTGTAATTTGTATTATTATCTTGCTTCCATCTTCTCGTTCTTGATGCATACCTGATGCTTGCTCCTTCCTATACCATCATGCATTTAGAGCAGAACCACGCAGCAGAGAGCATAAGCATCCATCAAAACTTCAACCCAGTCTCTGACTCGAACCAACTCACACACAGCAGGCCTACATCATCGCCATACCCATAGCCAAGACCCCTATGAAGAGCGCGCTAACACTGACCCGATTCATGTTCGCGATGGATTTACTGGTAGATGACGAGGATTTCTCTTTGGAACTCGTATCTAATTATCGTTCATCGTTAGTTTAGTAGTCCAAGGAAAAAGCCCCCCAAAAACAAACTGCGGGGGAAAAGTAAAGAAGAGAAGAAAAAAAGACTCACCATCCACCGAGATGCCCATCTTCTTGCATCCCTCCACCAACGTGGTGTTTGCCTCCAATGTCATAAGCTGCATGCCCGCCACGCCCGCCGCCGACTTGACAGACACCAACTTGTCCTCGTTGCCCTGGGCGAGCTTGTCCAATTTCTTCTGATCCATGCCCAGCGCGGCGAACTTCTTGAGCGCGACGAGCATCTTGCACTCGTCGACCATGAAGACGGCGGGACACGCGGCCTGCAGCGTGGCATTGGACTGGAGCTCTGCGATCTTGGACTTGGCGGCCGTGGCCTGGCGCTGCACTTCGGCCGCCGTCGTGGCGTTCTTGTTGACGGCCTGCGAGACGAGCGTGTCGTTGGCGGCGAAGTCGACGAATTTCTGGAGGAGGAATTCTTCCGTGCAGGTGGCGTTGACCTCGAGCGCGGCGTCGATCACGACGCAGTGGGCAGTGAGCGTGCTGTTGGATTGAAGCTCGGTGAGCATGGTGGAGGCGGTTTTGGCTTTGGCTTGGATGGCCTGTTCTCGGGCGGTGTTGTCTGGGCGGGGTTAGTTGGATGCAGACTTTTGGATGGTAGAGAGAGAGTGTGTGTGAGGGTGCAGGGTTGGAGTCATTAGAATGTTAGTGGGGGTGGGAGTAACATACTGCCAGTGAGGGCATCGAGCCTGGATTGGTTATTGGCTAAGCTAACCAAGGCGTTCAACACAAGGATTTTTTTGCAAGTTTGTTCCTCAGTGAGATTTTTACTTCCACCCATATCCATACCCATAGGTGCCGCTTCATTTCCACTCATAGCCATACCTGCCACGGCAGTCGAAAGGAGAGCAGAGACGAAAAGATTTGAATATTGCATGATTGATAGAGATGTAGAACCGGTCTAGATTTGTATTGAAATTGAATAAAAGAGAATGATACTAGTTGGATAGAATAGAATAGAACACAAAACGGACCTGCCGAGAATTTAAAAAAGTACGAAAGAATTAGAAGAAGAAGCTGATGCAAGAGTAGTTGAGTGAGAAGAAAACGTTGATAAGAGGTCTGCAATACTTACTTATATAGAGAACTTGATACTCCACCCCACGACCTGACCCCCCAATGCATGTTTCGGATGCCAACTTGAAGCAGCTATAGAAGACTGATTTGAAGAGATGGAGAGTTGTCAAGTTCTCGGGCCCATTGGCTGTAACAATTCATGAAGCTTGGGGAATCAAAATATCTCTTTTTGGTTTCGCCGAAGTATCTATTTTGGACCTGGAACAAGAATGGCTAGACGATCAAACCTTCGCACTGCCTTGCAGTATTGTGGTGTTCTTTCAACTAATGGAGGCTGTAGATCTCCCGCTTTGATGCTCCAATTGGTAACCATTTATTGTTTCAGGACATCGAATAAATAGTATCAATGCGGATATGGATCAAGGAAAACACTTGTCATTGGTTAATAAACGGACTAATATGCCCAGGAAACGTTTATCCGTGGGCTCAGGGTCTCAAGTTCTCACGTTCCTGGTGATAAGACCGAAGTTTGAGACTCGAGGTGAAGTAAGCTTTGTACTGGAAATTTAAGCATTCCTTTCCCGTCCCTTATCCCAATCTAAGACTTTGGCGGAGAATAATTTGGAGAGCCACATTAAAGGTTCATCCTTAACATGTTTGGGGAATCTATTCCACTCGATCTCAAATATATTTTTGCCCACTAGATCCTTCCCAATCTGGATCTCCCTATCAGAGTCATCCTTCCAATGAATATCTGCCTTGGTGATAGCTCCATTGCGTGCAGTGAAGCTCGCCTCAAACTATGTATTCATGTCAGTACTGCAGATCATGCTTCAATTTCACCTGGGTACACTTACACTCTTTGGTATATCACGTGGAATGGGAAATCGCTTCTTTTTAGGCTTTTGCGATTGATCCGTAGTGAATGTGAATTGGGGAGTTTGCGAGAATATCCATTCTGGAGACTATTTCTCAATTTGTTAGCTCAAGCCTTTCGAAGAATTCCAAGTTACTCACAGTAAGCTCATCGATCCCTTTAGCAATCTCGGGAATTCCTTTGAGATTTTCCGTCAAGATAATCGGTTCTGGAGAACCATACATCTCACCAAACTCCGCCATCACTGCCCTCTCAAATGCCTCATTTTCGACTTCGGCCATTGTAACTTTAGAGCTGACACTCTTCACGCCACGAGCTTCGATAAATCTCTTCGCAGGAGACAGCAAATACTTGCACATGAGCGCAATATCTGCGTTATTTAACAAACAGGTTCCATGATGAAGAGATCTCTCCCTCGTCAACTTGTATGCTGAGCCTGAGATTTTGTAGGTTAACACAGAATTTGAACCCTCGCCGCCTGGCTTCAGGACAATATCATGTCGAGCATTAACCGCAGCCCGGGGTTGACCGAGCTTGTGTAAAGCTCTCACCACCATCTCAGCATGCTTATCGCGATCGAAGCAAGATGTAGGGCATATGACACAGTAATTAACATTTCCCATATCGTGATAGACGGTTCCTCCACCTGAACGTCGTCGAACTAATGATACAGGGTGACCTGTGATCAGACTGAGCTTCACTTCATTCCAAGGATTTTGATTTCGTCCGATCACGACGCTGGGTTTATTGGTATAAAGAAATAAGATTGTAGAGTCTGCGGGAGTCTTTTCCAAGAGATAATGCTCAATGGACAGGTTGATATAAGGGTCAAGCGATCGTGAGATGTATACTTGGGTTTTGTTGATTGGATTGGTCGCATTTTGCATGAATTCGGATACTGAGCTGGAGCTGGAAGAGGAATAATGTCGTCGAGCAAAGAAACTTCGAGGTAAAGGTGTCATCGTCCCACGGCACATGAATTGACTTATTAGGCCCCATGGAGGAGCCATCATTTTCTTGTGCATTTGGGGAAATATCCTCTGGATGTCTGGATGTCTGGATGTTGAGATGTTGAGAGAGGTCAACAGGATGAGTAGCAGTAGCAATTATTATTTACACCGCTTTTATTCTGCCGCCGACCGAATTATTCTGCCGGCTGTTTTGTCGGGCGGTGAGAAGAAGGACCAATTATCAATCTATCAATTATCTAGGTGTTCCCCTAGTACTCGTATCTCAGTCGTATATATTACTACATCCTACCCTAGTGGGTCCCTAGTAGGAGTACATTACTGTATGATTGTCGGGTCCGAGCTTCGGAAGGAGTCATTCATCCTTTTTTTGTTTTTGTATATATCACTCCGTATACAAAATATATATACACATAATATAGAAAGTATATAAAAAGTGGTTGATCCTTTTGATCCCTCCCTCCCTCCCTCCCTTCTTTCTTCTCCATTTTCTTCTCACGATGTCTACCTTTGGTCAATATTTCAGAGTCACTACGTACGTTTACATGTCAAAGTTGCCCCTCCATACATACCCCAGATCATCACTAACTTATCTTCCCCTCATAGCTACGGAGAGTCCCATTGTCGCTCCGTAGGATGTATAGTGGATGGAGTCCCACCAGGAATGGAGCTCACAGAAGCAGACATTCAACCTCAAATGACTCGTCGTCGTCCGGGTCAATCCGCCCTCACCACTCCCCGCGATGAGAAAGACAAGGTGGAGATTCAATCCGGAACCGAATTTGGAATTACACTTGGTACGCCCATTGCTATGATTGTTCGTAATCAAGATCAACGGCCACACGACTATGGAAATAAAACAATGGACCTTTACCCCCGTCCTTCTCACGCAGATTGGACTTACCTCGAGAAGTACGGTGTCAAGGCCAGTAGCGGTGGCGGAAGAAGTAGCGCAAGGGAAACGATTGGTAGAGTGGCAGCAAGTGCCATTGCTGAAAAGTATCTTAAACTTGCACATGGAATCGAAATTGTCGCATTCGTCTCTTCCGTTGGCAGCACCCATATGTTCCCACCAACTGTCGAACATCCATCTCCTTCTACAAACCCCGCCTTCCTCTCACTCATTCAAGATGTTACAAGAGAGCGTGTTGACGAATTCGTTCCTGTCCGTTGCCCTGATGCTGCGGCGTCTGAGAAAATGGCCCAAGTCATCGCAGATTTCAGAGATAGACAAGACAGCATCGGAGGAACCGTTACTTGCGTAATTCGTAATGTCCCCTCCGGCCTTGGTGAACCTTGTTTCGACAAGATGGAAGCCATGCTCGCTCACGCTATGCTCAGTATTCCAGCCTCCAAAGGTTTCGAGATTGGATCCGGTTTTGGCGGTTGTGAAGTCCCAGGGTCCAAACATAATGATGCGTTCATTCCCGCTACGGAAGCCCCACCTCTCGAGACTGGAGCAGCAAAGAAGGGAATCCCACGTCCTAGATTAACAACCAAGACAAACAACTCTGCCGGTATTCAAGGAGGTATTACAAACGGTGCACCCATCTACTTCCGCGTTGCATTCAAACCGGCTGCCACCATCGGTCAAGCCCAAGAAACCGCCACTTATGATGGTTCTGGTGCCGGTATTCTTGAAGCAAAGGGTCGTCATGATCCATGCGTTGTTCCCCGTGCGGTACCAATCGTTGAAGCCATGGCCGCTCTCGCAGTCATCGATGCATTAATGGCCCAACAAGCCCGTCAAACCTCCAGAAGTTTGTTACCACCCCTCAAGAACATCGTACCTGCGAAATACACGGTTGTAGGAGGTGATGCTGCAAAGGAGAAGATGGAGATACAAGACCAGGGGGTTGTCGGTGGTGTTGATGAAAACAAGTTAAATTCATTAAATTAGTTCAAGTTCGTTCAAGAAGATAATTGTACTGTAAATGGTTTTTGGAGTAGAACAAGAGCGATAAAAAGGTCTCTTTGCATTTGGGCATTGTGTTTATATCATTCACTCGAAGATGGAAAGGGGGTATGACAAATATAAATCTCAATACAACACTGGCTAATTCTTCGTTGTGAATGTTACAATAGACATATTCGCTTATGATTGATACTCGAGTAGATGATATTAATTAGACCTAGACCTAGATCTAAAACTAAAACTAATTGTACAATACGAAAATCCTTTGATTTCTCCCAATCTCATTCATCATCATCGCTCATACGCTATATTGTGTAGTAGGCGAGAATTTTTCCTGGGGATCGATCGTTGGAGTTTATGTATTTGGAAGGAAGGAATGAAGAAAGGAAGGCAGGTTGTGTGATTTGGGTTTGGGTTAGTTGGGTTAGGTGTGAGGAGAGGGGTTTTATGAGGAGGGGGAAAGGGGGGTGAGGATGAATAAGGATGTGTGATGGAGGAAGAGGAGGTAGGGGGAGAAAAGAGAGGGGGGGGGAAGAAGAATAAGGATATTGGATTATTAGGAAGAGGAAAGGGAAGATGGGAGGAAATGAAGGGTTTCGAGGAGTATGAAGAAAGTAGAAAGCCTAAGATGGAAGAGAGAAAGAAGTGAAGAAACATTTTCAATGATCAAATGATTTATATAACTTGTATTTACATGCCCAATCTTTTATTATTTATTTTGTACTTTGAATTTTATATCTTATATTTTACACTTGATATACCCTCATCCTCTCATCTTCTTATTTACTGATTCACAAGAATAAACGTAAGAAAGAGGTTTCCTCATCAAGAATCAACGGAAAGAAAAGTTGAAATTGGATTACGGATATTTATAGTCACAGTTCAAGACATGAGAAAGTAACAAGTGATAAGTGAAGATATAGGAATCGAGAGGGAGGGAGAGCACGTTATAAAGAGTATCAATTTCACAGTACTAGCAGCCTTCAACTCCCATTCGGAGGAAGAAGTAAATCTCTATATCTGTTTCTACACGTAGAGTATTCGCGTGAGAGATTCGAGTCGGGGTTTTCGTATTTCGAGATATTATTATTCATCTCAAGGCTTAAGATCTATCTAGATGGAACCTTTATAAACTTTGATCAACAACTTGCTTCACCATCTTCCTTTTTCGCTTGATGGAATCCTAAACCCCCTACCTCTAACCGAATACCCCCTAATGACCCAAATGCTCTTTATACCAGCCAACCCCCCCAAATCTATCCCCCATCTTCCATTTCCCCTTTCGTTAATATTTCAGATGGGAACGTTGAAGGTATGATACGATGTGTATTGTGTTACGGGTAGTTTTCGTAGTGATATATATCATTGAGCCAAAAGGATCATATACCGAGTATACTCGATATTGAGATCAGAGAGGGTTAGTAAAATAGATTGATTGCTTATGTAGATTACATGCATGGCCTAATGATAATGATAATGATGAATAGGTATTGTCAATAATTTTTCTTAACTTGTGAGTGGTGGTTTTGGGTTTGTTAGGTTCTTGGTTTCTTGATTTCTTTGTCTGTATCAGTGTCTATGTCTTTGAGGTTTTAAAGGAGTCTTTTTCTTGTGTTGGTACAGTAACTTGGGTTAATTATGTCTATCTGTATTGCTGATGTTTCCTGGGTATGGGATCGGGTTTTTGAAGCTGGCGGCTATATATAGATCTTGAAATGTATCTCAAGTCGCTCGAGGAAATGGGGATACTGATATAAAACAAGGGAAATTTAGTCAGAAGCGAAAGGGGTTCTGAGAACTTCCGAAAACACAAACATCTTCATTGAAGTTTCTCTATCGAGTGCTGTTACTAGCAATATCAATATATACTCCAAGTCTCGAGGTACTTTAATCATAGGTACAGAAGCGATATCATTTCCAGACTCAAAAATCCCATGAGTAGCTAGATCATAGAAAGTAACCTAATTCTTTACGAGTACTGTAAAATGAGAATATGGACAAGTGATAGATACTTCAGACTGGTACTTGCTATCAAGATTTCCAAGATTCAAGCTAATCAATTGAATTATTATTCTAATAGAAACAATATAAACACCAGTTGATACAAAAGTATCTACTCTGTATATCGCATCCCAACTTACTTTGACGTTGCCCTCATCTCTAAACTTGCGATAGTAACTTATACCACTAGTTATAGCTCTAGCTCTGACTCTAGAGCTGGTTCTGGATGTATTTTAGCATCAAGAATCTAATCTATAAACCCATGCTAGTATACAAATCACGTAGAAGACACTTGGTAATCTTTAGAAAGACTGAATTTGATCATTTCCACTCACTGGAGTCAATGTTGAGATGTATATATATCTAATCAAGGTAAAAAGTAAAAGCTACACCGTGTATCAATGTACTATCCACCTATATCTGGGTACCAAAAGATACAAGGAAATATAGGAAGTGAGAAGATTCTATATGTATATACAAAACCCGCGTATCCGAAAGATCACGCTATCAAATCACCTCTCATGATACGATAAATCATCACACTCGACGCCAATCTTCTTCCTCCCCTCCACCTCCTCCACCTCCTCCACCATGCCCCATCTATGCATCCCATGAAAACAAACCCCTCTCCCCTCTCCCCCCCACCCCTCCATCAACCAGAGTAGCATCCCGAACTCCCCAACGGGAAAAGGAAGAGGGGAACTATAGTCTTCATTCTATAGGAGATTCCTTATTCCTCATTCCTCCTCCATCATCACCATCCACATCCTTCATGCCTGCCCCGTTCCTCTTCCGTAACAAGAACATTACCATTCACATACTATACTATATACCGTGCATAATCGAACTCAGGTTCCGCCAAACGTCCCCAGTACGTCAAGTATCTAGCCTAGAACGGATGATTATGCATGTAGGGGCTGGTCTTGCATTTTTGATTGATTGATAGGGGAAAGGGGAAAGCCGAAAGGGCGCTTTAATAAATGCATTGGTTTATTTTAAATTTTGTAAAATGAGATGTGAGGATGTGTGTGTATGTGTATATGTATGTGAGAAGTGATCAATGCATAATCAATCTGATTAATTGTGATGTGATAGCATTTGATGTGAGATGAGATGAATCAAGGAGAGAAGAGGGATGGAAACGGAAAATTAGATCGGAGAATTAGCTCGGGGATAAAGATATCGATTCTCCATAGTACTGATGACAATACATGGTGATGTTGATGTTGATGAGGTGATATTCAAATGTACAGTATCTACTCGAGTATGTCCTAGGTAAACTTACCGAGTAGATATACCAATGCAACCTGCAACCTTCAAAATTAAACAATCTAGACAGACACCAAACCTCAACCTGTTGCTTCAAACTTAAAGTCTATATATATATATATACTGTAACAAGAGTAAGAATCCGCGGAACCTTCGAGACCTCCGTTAGTGAGTGGATAAATAGGTACCTAGTACATACATGCAGATATCTAACTATCTATATTCAACAAAAGATGCATACTAAACTGAACCTACAACAGAAAGAATATAAAAATCAAATGATACAATACGATACGATACGATACAATTGAGAATACCAAGTCGTAAAATCATTCATCATCTATCTCATCTTCATAACCCCCTCCGCCCCCCCTTTTCACGCGAGGAGGAAATCAAAATCGAGGTAAACTTGAACTTATGTCAAAAGATCATACATATATGCCATAGACTTACTTCGAGTATTAATTGTATTTTATAATAAAAATTATGTAAATAATAAAAAATCATATATATACAAATTCGAATTACATAATAATTATCAATCAAGTTTTCACTATCATAATAAAAATACCTGCTTAAAAAAAGAAGCTATATTCACTCAGTAATTACATACAATCTTATTATATAATTTGATTTAACTAATATCAATTACATATTACATATTACATACATATTCAAGTTCTAATTATGAGCTAATGATTATTATTTAATATCATATCATATCATATAACCCATCAACCTTATATATCGCATCAAAAAGTACTGTGCATTCATCTATCTATCTCTATCTACGTACGAGTAGAAAAAAGTAGGAACGAACAAACGAACGAACGGTTGTTATTGGTTGGGCTTTACTTATTCTTACTCTTTCTTACCCTCTTCGTTTAGATCGAAAAATCGCATGATATATACATATATACATACATACATACATACATTCCTTTCTTGTATAACTAACTCTGTTTCCATAAGAAGTTGTTGATGCAGCGGGAACGGAACTACTTGAGTATTAGGTAATCGGGTTCTCCGATTCATTAGTCGGGCAGGCGGGTAGGTACGGGTATGTAGTTTGTTATGAGTAGGTAGTAGATGGAATGAGGAGATGTAATGAAGTTGGGGATGGAAAGGGTGTGATAGATGTTATGTGGTGCATGTTGAAAGGGATTCGCGTATATAAGTATGTATATTGTTTTATGGTACTGGAGAGTATTATATATGTATATTCAAATTTAAATCTAATGTATATCTTCAGTATATCTAATATACATACATACATATATACACATATACGCATTCCAACACTATAAACAACAAGCGATGTTAAATAAAGTAGTTTGCATTAACCTTACTTGCATAGCTATACCCATCCATCCATCCATCCATCCATCCATCCGCTCAACACTCGCTTACCCAAAAACATAACACATAAAAGAATCTTCATCATCTTCGCGTTAGATTCCTCCATACAGTAAGGAAATGAGTTTCCAATGATCAATACCTTTCTTTTACATCGTACTTCGTAAACCTACGTACACCAATGCCCTCCCTCCCCCCAACCAATGCCAAAAACCCGATGTTCCAGTCTCGCTTTCGATCCATCTACGAACTTGGAACCTGTTAGTTCTGCAGTTCGGCAAGCTTACTCGACTTCTTCCGGATCGGCATACATACTTAAGTTGATTTGACTTTACCTTCCTTGTAGTTGTACTTGTAATTGTACAGGAAACCTAACGAGTGCCTTGCCTGTCTGCCAGTGCGGGGAGGGAGGCTGAAAGCGCTTATGTACGGAATAGAGAGAGGGATATGTATGTATTTAGCGATGCACTTCACTCACTCACTCACTCACTAATTACCAGCTAGTTAGTTAGCAGCTGTCTCTTGCGGCCGCATAACATGCTTGAAATGAGAGGGCATCCATTCATCCAAATTTCCGAAAAAGGGCTTTGATTGATTGCTCGTTTGTAGCTTCGCTTGAATAATATCAGGTACTGTGTAATCGATGAAGAGTTTTACTGTACATGGTAGAAAACTATCAAGGTGGAAGCTAATCTTATGTATTCGATTTAGGCTAATTTGATCAAAAGTTATCTTTCTTATATGTAAAAAAAACGCAATTATTGATTGATCAATTTATGATTAAATTCTTTTTTACACTTATTAACCTTACTCTTTCTTGAAAGGATATGCCTCTGATCCCTTTCTATAGATAGATCTATCTATAGAGTATGCGTAAAGAAGGCATTAAAGAAGAATGGTCTGTTGTATGGCTACAGAGTAAATATTGCAAGTTATTTAGGAGAAGAGAGAATTCTTTAGTAAGGTTAATTACTCACTCTTTATAACTTGATAAAAGTATTCCAAAAGCGTTTATGCGAAGAGACAGTACTTGGTCTAGATTCATAGATGCGAAGTAGATACTGTACGTACTTCCCCCCCTTCTCCCCCCGTCAAACAAAGGTTAAATATTTATGTCTTTAAGCCGCAAAGTATGTTTAACCTTTGTTCAAGGGAGGGGAAGTAAGTCGTAGATAACAAGATGGGAATTTAGAAAATTAGAAAATTAGCCTCACCAGAGAGTGCGGGTAGGGCCTATCTACCTACCTCTCCTGTATTCCGCTATTCAACACTACTGCGTTTCATCAAGAGAATACTCTGTATGTATGATGAGATGCGATACAAGAAGCAAGCAAACAAACAAGCAAGTTCTAAATGATAAAATATGAAAGAGTGAATGAAGATTGAAGAGTTAAACGGGGGGGGTTAAGGTTATGCATTGCATCTCGAACTTCTCCTTGAGGACTTGAGACTTGCAGTGAGAACTAACTTGAGACAAGGTATCAAATGTAGATAGACCCGATCTTTTAAAACCCTACACTGCCGCAGCACAGTAGTCTACTACAACAACCTTACAAGTGCAGAAAGAAACTCAGAGGGTCTCGTATTATGTTTGAGATTTGATGTGATTTGATTTGAATCGATTCGAGACTTCAGGGGGTGAGTGAGCGAGTGCATCCATCGTATTAGATGTTAGAACTTGGAAAATATCATACCGGGCTGTGCCGTTCCAGTCCAATCCAGCCCAGTTCTCTTTCTTCTAGACTCCTAATTCATGACTGCGTGTGCTTTCTTTTGCTTTGCCCCCCCACCCCCTTTTTGCGCGCGGCTGGCTTTGTGACGTGGATAGATGGATGGATGGAGAGATGGAGAGATAGATAGAATGGATAGGACCAATAACGAATGAGTCAATTATTATATATGTGTGTAACGCCGTAAATGCATAATAATGACGAGGTGGTTCTGAGAAGCTGTGTCTTGATTGGAATGGAATGCAGTTCTAGACACCACCATCACCACCACCAGTGCCACCATCACTTAACCAACCACCTAAGTGTAACACAGCAGGCATGGAATATAGAGCAGAACCTCTCTGATGGCTCGCCTCAACAGCTCCCATGGTGTTGTACCCCTATCGATCATATGATGGATGTATATATCCACATATCTTTCAACATCGCATCGTCCTGGTACAATACACAGAAAGAAGATCGATCCTTCACGCCATCAATCTTTCTCTTCTTATGGTCTCATTCCCCATTGCACAATCCCATCTCATCCCATACCACACCATCCCATCCCCATCCCCATCCCATAAAATCACAACATCACAACACCACCCACCACACCTCGGAAACACGCGCACGCACGCACGCCTCTGGCAAATTTGATTTGGGAAGGCTTCTAGAAGCTTACTGTTAGTTCCTCGTACTGTGTGAAAGAAAAGAACGCCTTGCATACTGTAATCTTACTTCCATGCTCGTCTGTTGGTCTTCTAGCGTATTGCCTCTTTGGGGGTTCAAGCGAGTTATGACTGGCAGGCAGGCTGGCTGGTTGGCTTATTATTAACCTTAGATAAGATGATAATCCTTACGTTACGTTTTTCGTTTCTCTTTTGGGGATTGGATACAGGTCATGTGGGATGGATATCATATACATGGGTTGCTATGTATCATCTGGTGTGGGTGGGACGGAACGGAAGTACAGCACAAGTACAAGTACATACGGAGTTCGTCAAGGGCGACAATGAAATGCAAATAGGGTTTCGGGGTTGCCGGTGGAGTGGTGTGAGGTCTTCCTTACCCTGGAGTTGCTTGAACCTTGGCCTCCCCCGCTCCCTCCCTCCCTTGAGGATGGAGAGTTTGAGTCTTTTCCTGTGGAGTGCCAGGCCTGGTCTGGTCTGGTTGGTTGTCGCTGGGAGGGATTTCTTGTTGGATGGATTGACTGGATGAGTGGATGATTAGGTAACGGAGGATTTACTCTGCTGTAATAATAGACTCATAGTATCCTTTTTGACTTTCTGATTTAGGTTTAGGAACTGCGTGGACAATTGGATACTTGAGGAGGAGGAGGAGAAGGAGGCTATACTGCAGGACGTATGAATCGAATCCATCATAAACTCACTTCCCTTCCCTTGGTACAGTACCTTCTGGCATGTACGAGTATTCATACGTACACTATCCATATCAAGCCGAGACCATATAAAGCATGCGATCTTCATGCATTCATGCGTAAGCAGAACAGGGTTTTCGCGTGGGACAGCACAAATCAATGTACAGTGATGGATGGGATAGGTATCCATTGGTGAAGTAGACAAGGTGCGTATGTAAGCCGAACGTAGTAGAGGAGATGCAGAAGTAGTCTAGGAAGACAAAAGACCCAACGGATGGGTCTGGAATCAGGACAAAAAGGAAGAGGAGGAAAAGGCTAGGGGATTAGCATTCTCCCCCTCCCCCGCCCCTTTGATTTAGGATTTGAAAATTTAGGAACTTGATGCCCGAGGTGCGATGTACGATGTACGATGTACGACTTACTACTACTATGTGACTGGACGAATCGAATTAATACCCGTATCGTCCGTGTAGCTACCGTAGGTTCCTCAGAGCACCTTCATTATCTTTTGATGTGCCTGTCAATGCTCACGCTCACGCTCACGATCTCGCCACGATCTGCAGGAATTAGGGTAGAGAATCATGGGAGTTCCTTAAAGATACGAAGCTTACCTGCCTACCTTGATGTCCAGCATCAAGCATCAGGGATGGAATGGAAAGGGAAGGAGAGGAAGGTATGGAAGGGAGAGCATGGAAGGCATGATTGAAAACGGAACGGTTACTCTATGCCGTCGTACTGTATGTACATGCATCATGCGTTTAGCAGCGAGTACGGAGGGTTGAGTAGTGTAGTGTAGTGTACAAGCATCACGGAAGCTCATTGGGAGTTTCCGGGACGTGGGTGGGATGCTGGGATTATACCCAGAGATGCTGCTTGGGGTTGGGGGGTTGCGTCGAGGAGGGTAGGGTAGGCATGTAGGTAGGTATTATGGTGATGAACTTGAGAGATGGATGGGGGCTGCGCCGTTGTCGTGTCGGAGTGATGTGAGAGGAATGGAATGGAATGGCATATGATGCTGGCTAATTTGTTAATTGGTTGTGAGGATGTATGGATATATATGAGGAGAATTATCCGCGATGACCTTCTCGAGGGGGTTAGGGTTCGTGTCACGGTCTGGCTGAAGGGTTAATTCGTCTTGGGGATGGAGCAATGATGATATGACTCTGCTACACAACAACCGGCATTCCTTCTAGAGTTCCATGCTTCCGGCAGATGGAGGAGCCATTTAAAACGTAAATCTTATTTCCCTAAATGAGGGGTAA
The DNA here is from genome assembly GCA_017357885.1 of Monilinia vaccinii-corymbosi. Taxonomy (NCBI): domain Eukaryota; kingdom Fungi; phylum Ascomycota; class Leotiomycetes; order Helotiales; family Sclerotiniaceae; genus Monilinia; species Monilinia vaccinii-corymbosi. Next base: position 4,033,982 of record CP063406.1, on the reverse strand, counting down.
ACAATACCTTTTTGATCATTTGATGGCGATTAGATACAGTTTAGGTACAGTACATGATGTGATGATCTTCAAAGACCATCGGAGATGAAGGGGCAGAGGTAGCTAGATTTGGGGGGTGATGGGCAGGGAGACGTCGGTGTGCTAACTCTACTGGACTTGGGTATTGTGTGTCATCTGCAGTCCGGCAGATGAGCATGTGGCGAGGGTGTTTAGGCCTCGTAATGGGGAGAGAAAGAGGAGAAGTAACACGGAACTTGCCAGGTGTGATATATGTAGGAAGGAGGCGAATAGGTTTAGGATGGAATGACAATGGTGCGGTTGGCGGTGATACAGAAGAGAAGAATGGAAGAGAGCCACAAGAATATATATTACACTCCTCTGGCGTCGCACAAGGAAATCAAGCAGCACAGCCGCCCTCAAACGCACATGGAGGGAAGAACTGACCAAACGCTACAGATTGTCATCCTCATCGCAAGCAAGCCCCAGCCAGCAAGCACATTATCAGAGAAGAACCCATGTGTGCCAAGAAGCAGGCCAAGAATTATCACCATTTCGTGCCGCCCATGTATTTGCATCTTCCTTCCCTTTAGGATATGTTGGTAAGGAAGAGGAAAGCGAAGTGGAAAAGGAAGCGGAAAAGGAAAGGGTAAGCGAGGAGGGAGAATGAGAGTTGCTGCTTTAATCCTCTTCATCTATATCCATGCCAAAGAAGCATCAGTGGGTTTCTAGTGCATTCAAAAAGCCGTGATTGGTAGCAGTCCAAGACATGACAAAGGAAGATGGCCTTCTATTCGATGGCGTCAACGTGGCTCCCGATTCTTCTAGCGCTTTTCTAGCGTGAGGACCAGCTTGGGTGTTGTGCTGTTTCTGTTTCTGCTGCTCTTGCTCTCTTACAAGAATCCTTACAGTAGTAGTAGGTAGTATCGCAGAGTAGAGCATACAACCTCCACTTCACAAGAGAGTGAAGCGGGCACAACCTTCCATCTACCCTTCATTGACCCCTTCCACGAACGTCCAAACGACGACGACTTTATCAGCTTACGGAATCTGCACGCAACTTCTACGGAATTTGCACGGAATCTATACCAACCTCTCCAGCGCAGTCGATCGCTCCTGCATCTAGCATAACTTCATCTAACCTCGTGTGTAAGTCTACAAATGGCCAAGTAGATCTTTGGACTACCGATCCTTAACGACTCCACCAAACTCAAGGATCATGGTCATGGTATAGGACCCATCATGCTAATTCCTAGATCCATAATTCTTACTTTGCGTTCTACGAGACCTCCACCGATATTCTCATTTTTTACTTTTGTATGGTAGCAATTGTCCGTCCATTATCCGTTTCGACTCTTCTTTTCTTCTGCCAGACCAACGAAAAAGTCCGATAAAGGTGCCCCAGCCTCAATTTGGATCTCCATTCATTTTCCATAGGTAGGTATCACCACATCTTCGCCCGCATCCGCATATCCATACACATACGAAAAGGAGAAACCCCTTCGTCCTCATTAGACATTCACACAACACAGCACATCAAACACAATTACACACACAACACACACACACAGTCTCTCTCTCCCTCTTCAGCCAATAATAATACCAGATCGGCTCTTAGATCCCTCGTCGAATTCTCAGACAACTAGAAACTCTCCTCATCATCTATCGCATTATCAAACTTGACATCCTGTCCAAGCCCGCCTTGAAGCTTCTACCTACACGATTCTGTTTCGAAAATCAGGTCACTTGTTCAAACAAAGTCACTCTTGCGAATTGGACTGTTCCCCTGGCTTGATCCCTCTTTTAATCCTTCGAAGTTTTGCTTTGCTTAGACTTCATCCATTCTCTCCACGAACGAATCCCTTGGAAATATCTTCCAAAAACGACTGACTCAAATCTCAGCCTGGTTTGAGGATAGAAAGTCACATTTGTATCACATTCACGACGCATCATCAGTCTCATTCAGCCACTTTGCCACTACGACCCTGTATCTGACTGACTTTGGATCCCAACCTTTCCGATCCCAACCGTCCCGAACTTCTCAGAGTCTCGTTTCCAGAAGGATATCAACTGTCACCACCTTCTGCACGTATCCGTTTTTGTGTATTCTGCGGAAACTTGCATCTCACGAGATTACAACTTGCTTTTATTACACGCGGGGTTCATCAAATTGAGTTACTGTGCCTTGCAGCAAACACCTCTTTGGACGACGTACTTGGGATTAATATACTTCTGACAAATGAGCGGCACACGATAGCACCTTGGCTTTCTCTTCACACTCGATAAATTCTATTAGATAGACTCACTGGCAAGATCGAATTCGAATCTCACCAGAGAAAGCAACAAAAGGTAGGCGAATCACAAAGCGCATCGTATCCATGAGATACCTAGGGTGCGCGATGAGAAAATCGAAAATAAGAAAGCCACCTCCATTATACGTCCAAACATACTCTAGAGAATCATCGCCGCGTTGTTCATCCGTCTTGTCGGATTGCGACGCGGACGACGAAGGCTTCATGTCGTCAGGAGAATACCTGCCTTCGAGCTCGAAGCCTTCAAGTCTTTCAATACCACCTGGTCCTTATTGTCCAAGGCGCCCAACTTTGTCAGAGGTCTTGTCGAATGTTGCACCGCCACCATGGACTTTGAGCGCCTTCATGGCATACCTTTCGCAAAATCATTGTTTAGAAACGCTGGAGTTCACAATGGATGCGACTCGATATAAAAATCATTATCATGCGGCATATGGTAGAGACCCATATTCACCACTCTGCCCAACCGATCAAGACTGCGAATACGTACGAATGTTATGGCAGAAGTTGATGGGTGCATACATTGTGCCAAATGGACCACGAGAAGTGAACCTACCATCGGACGTGAGGGATCGACTGTTGCGTCTACCAAACCTACATACGGCGCCGGATCCCAGAGAATTGGACCAAGCTGTTAAGATTATATACGAGTTGATGGATGAATCTGTGTTGGTTTCATTCCTGAACTCAGTCGCACCTTCGTCACGTGGCTCCGGATCTAGCCCTTGGGCCTCGAGTGAATCATTTGCCGATACTGCTATGGCTGGATCCTCGGATGAGCAATCATTGTTACCTGCCAGCTCACACACGAGAAAAGGAAGCCCACCTCCTAGTGGGGATAAGGTCCCTCACTCTCACGGCCTTCCATCTCAACGATTATCGCAACATCCACATCTTAGTGCTGCATTAGGTCGCGCAACTTCTGCTCGCCTATCAACGCTCATGTCTGGATCTCCAGCAGCTTCCACCGGGGAACCCGATAGTCTTACGGACGATACTGATTCACCCTCTTCCATGGAACTCATGACCCCACCCACAACCCCGCCAACTTCAGATACGGGTTTCGCAAGCGACTCACCTGGAACTAGTCCACGCCATTCTCGTGAGGTTAGTGTCGGTTGGAAGAAGATGAGTGCGAAACTCGGTTTCAAGAAAGGTCGATCTACGCAGGGATCGGCAGTTAGTTCGCGAGCTTGCAGCGGGAGCGAAGATCATAGCGGTAATCAACCATGACGGGGACAGGCCTCGTCGTCACTTTCTGATGCTTTTTCTAATATTCCTTGCCCAGTCGATGGGCGAATGGAAAATTTCATAATCACCTCAACCTTGACAAAGAAGGCATCACCGCCTTGCATCGATACAACACTGAAAGCAACTGAAGGAGCATCACCACTTATGGTCGCGCATCCTGGTTCACCAGTAGATATTTCTGGGTGTCGACCTTCACTCGTTACAGCCATGGCATCAACACATGTTAACAGCGACGAAAAGGAATTTTCATTTGGGTCTTCTCGGTCTCACAAATTGTTCAAATTTCGAGGGAACGTTGAGGAGGGTAGGATTATGAGTAGAGGTATTGGAGAGGATGACGTGGCCGCAAAAATGGGGTCATTTAATAATGAGAAGGAAAATGCTAAGGGGAAGATGATGCAAGTTGCAGGCTTGCCATTTTACATACCCGCGAAAGTGCCCGAACAAGATGAACGGGAAAGGTCTTCGGAAACGGAAATCACCAACGCAGAAGCCCGCGCGGATTTTGATTTCGAGGAAGATCATGGGACTTGGATATCCGCACACTCGGACGCTCATGCATCGAGGGCAAGTTTGGCGACCACGGCTTCCTCGGCAGGCACCATCATGCGTGATCCATCTCCCGATGATGCTCTGAGTGCCGATATAAGCGTTGCGTGCTCTTCCGCCAGCAGTATCTATTCTTGCTCCACTGCAAGTATGGATTCCTGTACCAGCAGCACGGGCACCGACATCTACGGATGGGAAGAAGAACTCGACCGCAAGAGTCGCAAAGGCTCTCCATCCTGGGATCATCGAAGCGAACTCGGAGCGGCCATGAGACGTCTTCCCAGCGGTGGGAGAACTATGGGTCCTCGGGCTGGGTATGCATCGGGCGTTCAACATTTCGCTTGCAAACGCGCGGATGGGAAGAAGAAGAGTCTATTGTACCGCGTGTTGAATATTTCGTCGACGAAGAGACTCAATGACGAAACACCGGCCGCGCCTTCTTCACCCTCTTCTTCTTACCACACACAGAATGACCCGGTTGAAGACGCCGTTCACGTTGCACCTTGATAATATTTCCCATTCTTGACAAATATTTCGATATAATTTGGGGGGGGGGGGGGGCGAGGGTTGGAACACAAAGTCGTGTTGGGGGAGATAATGAGAAGAAAAATGACTCGTTGCATGCATATATACATTTGGCGTTTCTCTCGTACTGTCCTGGGATGGGAATGTGACTAAGAATTATTCCCATGTTCTCATTGTCATTCATTGTTTCTTCTCTTCTTTTCTTTCTTTCGTTTTACGTCTTTTTCTTTATCAATGTCTGTCACGATAGTGAATGAATCTGTATGGAAACCAAAAATACTTTCCGTACATGGCATAATGGCATGGAATGGGCTGGTCGTTACGTCACGAAGGATGGGAAAGGCAGGCGTAGGTTTTGGGGGGAGGTTTATAATGTGATTGGGATTGATGATCTTTGGGTTGGCTTGGGGGGTTGACTTGGTGATATACATGGGTTGTTTTTCTTTGAGGGGGGGGGGGGGCGCAATTATTTTGATATGAGATGGGGATTCGGGTGGTGGTGGTGGTGGGATCTGTTTGTTGCTGCATGTATTACATTGTTTGCTGGTGGTGGATGGGATGGGGAAATCAATGGGGAGGCTGAGGGGGAGGGGGTGATGGCGAAGAATTGTATATTTTCGGGGCAGGCATAGCATAGCATTTTATGTTGTGACTATCTTGTGTGTGTGACGAGAGAGAGTGAGACAGAAGAATTGATATCATCACAACTCATACATAATGACGGTCGTTCTCACTTGACTTGACTCGACTCAACTCCCCTTGCTTGATCGATCGATTGAATGAATTTGAATGAATGTAGATTAGGCATCACATGCTTGCTATGCAGTCATGGTCACTCTTCATTCGTCCGGTAGAAGTATAGAAGTATAGAAGTAGAGAAGTATATCTCACGGTCTTTCCTAAAGTAGGGCGAGGAATGTTGTTATATATTCACTTAGCATGCATGCTCCATCCTGTTAATCCTGTTAATCGATCTCTTTCATAGACAGACATTCATTCGTACTTGCTGCATGCAAAATCTGTGAAATATAAAAGACGGCACTAGCTTCTAGTGTCATGTTATTTTATTTATCCATTTCCGTTGATCTTGCTTTGAATGTATAAATAAATAAATACCTACCTCCTACCTTCCCTTCCCAACAATCCTGCATTGATGACAAGACAACCAACGACAAACTACAACGCTCTCTCCCCCCAACCAACCAAACTTAAAACTCCATCACAAACATAAGTTACATACATTGCTGTGAATACCATCACACTCGCACTCGCACTCGCACTCGCACTCATGGATTCTCCTCATACCCCACAGCCACGCTCCGGTGTGTAAACTTTCTCAATGCTTGCTTGCCTGCTTCCCCTCCCCTCCCCCGCCCCGGAAAATAAGCCACGATTATACATACTCCTCCTACCCAAAAATACATAATACATACTAACAACAATCGCTCCAGCCGCTCCCGCCGCCGCCGCCGCTGCAAAGCTGCACCTTAATACGCCATCTCAGATTCCCCTCCCGGAAACACCCACGCCGGGCCCAACAAAATCCGTCATCGAACGACTCAAAGACGCAGCTCAAGTGCCTCTGCCAGAGACGCCTCCCCGAGCAGGAGCAGCTTCTACGGATGATGTCAAGGATGCATCTCAAGTTCCCCTTCCCGAAACCCCGCAGCCTCTTTCCTCCGGTATGAGCCTTTTTTTTTTCATTAGATACCCCACCCCCCCCCCCCCAACCTCCTTCTTGTTCTAGCGATTACCCGTACCATGTGCCATACATAGTTGACCACACATATGTATGTACGCATGTATGTTAAAAGCTAACTAACTTGTTACGCCATCACAGCAATCGATAAGCTCAAGGGAGCATCTCAGGTTCCTCTCCCAGAGACGCCTTCTCGACCCGGACAGACGATCTGATTCGTCTCATGCTGTTCTTTGCCCGGAGTTCTCTTTAGGCGTGTGGGCCGAGAAAGGTTAGGTGGTGCTATTGGTGTTGATGTTGATATTGAGTTACATAGGCGGTTTTTTTTATCTTCCAGGAAGGTTTGCAGAGGGATGTATGTGAGTGAGGATCAAGGTTTATCTCATAGATGATATACATGTCAAAGGAAGCAATACATAACATAGTTGAGATTCATATGCGGCAACTGTTAAGGTGTGTGACGTAGAACATGTCTGCTTGCTGTATGATTAAACCGGCATACAGGCATCGTCCTGAGCATCAAGTACGAATATCCCCTTGTAGGGAGGGACATTTTCTTTTGGCCCCTTTCCCATTCGTCCATTCGTCCATTTCTTCATTCGTTGTAAAATCATGGGCGAAAACTGCGTTTAGAATCTTCTTTTTTTGGGCAGTATTCGGAACCACCAAAATGAACAGCCACCTCGATCCCGTAAACCTCGAATCAACCTTCGGGGTCGCTGGTGCAGAAGGTAGTTTCTTTCATCCGGAACAAAGGCCCATAGCGTATCCAAGCGCTGGCAATCCCACGGCAAGTGAAATACGATTTACTCCCACTCCATCCTTCCCATTCGATATCAAGAAAAGCAAGCGAGGTTACGATGCAACAAAGTCCAGATGGTTCAGTGGTAGTAGGGCACTGGGTCTTCACACATCCCATCACCACCCCCTGGAGATCGGGGTTGAGAAGCCCCACATCCAAGTAAGGATACAAAAAGGCACTTGCTGCAGATCTTAAATGGCCTTGACCTCTGCACTTGCAGGGTAGTTAGTTGACTCAATAACTGCGAAACGGAAGGCTTGCCGACCAAACTCGTCTTACATGCATGTTGTTTCTCCTCCTTTCGTCCCTTCGTCCGACTGTTGGTCCCTACGACCTGTCACACTTTATGGCGCAGGCTACTCGGCTCACTCATTCCAATCAATACGTACATATTGGATCCATCTTTTCAAAGGATTGAGACAATATTTCCACTTTGGGATTATAAAGCACGTACAGTATGGAAAAAGAGGTCGTTTCGGAGGTCTCGTCAATTCGGGATTGGATTAGCAATCGTGGGCTCACTCGGAGATACCTTTGACTCATTATGGCCAGGATTGAGATGATGGATGAGAAGAATGGGAGAATGCCGGCTGAGGTGACGAGAATATTGAAAGATATGTTGCAATGTCGTTGGATTTGGATGTTGATGCAGCTAGTGTGGCTTGAGCGTGTGGCTAGTGGTCTCGGGGTATCTCACAGTCCACAGTCCGAGACAAGTCGAAGGAGTAGAAACATAGACGTGTCACTCTTTCGGGAGCTTGCAGACGAGCCTTGGTGGTTGAGTGCTTTAGTAGAAGGCCGGAGGAGCATAACAAGGCAATACTACTGTATATTCTTCCAAGAAGCGCGTATCGGAAATAGAACGCTAGATTGTAAAGTCTCATCTAATGATTACCAGATTGCGTTGTCGGCGACCACCACCATCGCACTTGCAGGCCTAGGCTCGCTTCCTTCGCTTCGGAGAAACCTCCAAGGGAAAACACCCCCCGGTGGGCAAGGTCAGATGGACGTCCATCTGAGGATTCTGAGCTCGTATGGACGACCATCCCACGTCCGATTCGAGAAGCAACCAAGGTTTCCGAAGTGCCCGAGACATTTACGTACGGACTTCTTACCATCTGGATGAAGGAAGTTAAAAATCGATCGCTTGGAAGGAAGAATGGGACTTGTTGCACGTCTGAAAAGGTCGGCGACCTGGTGGGACCTTGGGAAAAGGATTGACGTTGGCGACCTGGTGGGACCTTGGAAAGAATTGACATTGGCGACAAGGGGTAAGGGTATGCTAGATGGAATTGCTCGAGTGGTTGGCAGGCAAGCTGGCGGAGAACCGACAGCGAATTTCCAGGCGGAGCCCAATCGAAGAGAGAAGACAACTTCTTGTTGCATGTCTGAATAGATCGGCGACCTACTGATGGATGTATCTTCAAGAACTTTTCTGGTCGCCGGATATCCACTCGACCTAATAAAAACCCTAATGTTTGATTGACTCCACCCAGATCTCACCGTCAATCCTTTGGGTCATGAGAACTACTGTACCTATCCCGATTCCCTATGCATGGAAAGGAGATGACCGAGAGCTGTTTCAGTGGAAAGATCGGTTGCATTTTCCGCCAGCTATTCTCTTGGGTAAGTAAGTACATCCATCCACCTCTCAAAGACAGAATGTGTGTTGAAGCTCTCAATCGGTGACCTGAAGGCCTAGGGAAGAATCATATCTCCACCATTCCTGAAATTTGACACATTGGCTGCTTGCACATCTCAAGGGGCCTATGACCTTTTTTATCTTTGTTCTCAGTCTTCTCTATGCATCGTCGGGATCCTCTCATCATTAGCTCTTTCTTCTACCATGAACTTCTCATCCTCCAATACAAGCTTGAACTCCCACTGTCATATCAATATCATGGTCAGCAAAGTAATCTACTGGCGTAAAAACATACAAGAATGCCTGAAAAACTCGACTGGTTCCTCAATGGGGGTCAAGCGGCCGATTTGAGAAACATCTGAGGGTTTAGCGAGCGAGGTTGATGCTATGTCTTTATTTTTGCTTTCTTGATACAACAGATGGTTTAAATCTAGAGAGTAATTGATATGCAACAGTGGCTTCTCTCGGCCGATTTTCATCATGGAACCTCTCCTATTAATTGCCTTGCCTCATTTCTATCGTACAACTCCATGTTGATCCAAAAGACGCTTCCGCCCCCTTCCCCTTCCTCTTCGCCAAAACACCATCCATCGTATTGTGACTTGCAAATCAGTTTCTTCTCTTCTCTTCGCATCACAGACACGGAGTTCCCTCCGAACAAACAAAATCACCATTCATCCATTATACGAGGATGCGCTCCGTTTCAAGTTCAAAACTTTCTTTGTTCCTGTTCCTCTTCCTCTTCCTCACCCTCCTCCATCTTCATCGGCATACCTTCTCAATCATCTCGGCAGTTGCATCCATCACACACATACACACAGATCACTAATCCAACACACACACAGAGAGATCACTAATCCCTTGACCACGTTTAGCTTCCCCATCACATCTAATTGCGCATTCCGTCATCGCTTAACCGATGCCCTAATCCAATCCATCATTGCGTGTTCATCAGAGCCTTGGGATTGGATTGGAGCTTTTACGAGTTGCCCGTTAAAACAGCATGCATCTAAACTTTTCTTTGTTCTCTGAAACTTCTTCCCGAACCATTTCCTGAGAGTCAACGTTTTCACCGTGTAAAAGCAGCGGGGGCTCGTGTTGATTCTTTGTGTCTGTCTACTCGCAGCTACGCTCGTATGTCAGATGAGATTGCGCACCCGCCGGTTTGGTCGGTTGAGCGTGGTGAGCACATCGTATGGATGGCGCAATGCCATTGGTGAGGGTGAGGGTGGGAGGAATAGAGTGCTGTAGTTCTTTGTTGAGGATGTCAACTGCATTGCGTATCGACTGCGGAAACGGTGACGGAGATCCGGCCGACGGTAGATTCTGAGTGGGTTGGAATGGAATTCGGTGGTTGGTAAGATTACAGGCGAGGAAGGTGACGGTGTGCTTGGTTGATGAGATGATGCCATTGGAGATGAGGGATGGCGAGTTTGATTGGTCTTTGGATCGTGGAGTGAGAAGCGAAGACATAGGAGGACAGTAGTCGATGAGTAGCTAGTAAAAGCCGTATCGTACCGTTCTCATGGTCCAGTTGAAGGCATTCACAAGGATGTATTCAACGGCAGGAAGACAGTCCTCCATCTTCAAGCCGAGCTATCCTTCCGGCCCAGGTCTGGATATACCAACCAATAAATGCTCGAAAATGGCATCCCTGTCGTTGAATTTTTCCTTCGTAGCTCGTAGAACGCACCTCCATCTACATACCTGCAAAGAAGTCGTCGCGGCATCGTGAGCCCCCACCGTCTCGGGAGAAAGCTCTCACTCGGAGACTTTTTCCCAATTCCAATCATGGTCAATCCCATAGGATCCATCCTCCTGCACCTCCAACAAGTGTTCCGTTCCTGTAACATTTGTTGTTGGGATATGCAACAACATACATGATTGAGTAGTATTAGCCATGAAAAGCAGGTTTGTTGATTCTTCCAGATTAAAGTTCAACTTCCTTTCCGCTTTCTTCAATCAAACTCAAACTCCAACTCCGCATCTTTGGTCACAACACAACCGTTGGCTATTTCTATATATATTTTTAATAAGCTTAATGGTGATGTCTCAAGACCTCTCCGCCGGCGTGGTAGATCCTCCAATCGTTGCATCAACTCCCCCTCGCCATGACCCCTCTAGCTTAAGTGCGATCAGCGATACCGAAGTCACAGCAGCCAACAGAGCTAAGATGGATTTGGAATCATCCACGATTGCATCTCCTATATTGGATAAAGTTCATGCATCTTCGTCAGATAAAGAGGAGTCCGACGTTCCAGAGGATTGCTCAAAATCAGATACAGACCCAGTCTTGCACGGAAATCCCAACGTTGGTCATGATGCATCGAACTTGGTGATTGATGCGGCAACAACGGGCGGGGACGGAGGGACTGTGAATGCGGAGAACTCCAGTTCAGGTAAGACAAGTTGTGAATATTTCCCATTTGATTTCATTTATTTGAAGGCATATTACAGTATTCTAATCATGCTCGCCTCCCAATTATTAGTCGCACCACCAATATCCGTCGTACGACCCCTCGAAAATACGAATCCTTCGACTGAAACCCAGCCTCCTATGACTACAATACAGGACAATCTGGATCAGCATTGTCAACCATCGATATCATCTGCTTCTGCGAATCCACAAGCTTCGATTGATAACGTTACTGCTACAAGTTCCACCATCATCCCGAATGAAGAGATGAATGTGGTCAAAGTCAAAGCAAATCGTCGGAGAATGGCTCGAGTCAATGCACATCCAAATGCCCTGACGGTTTATGAAGCTGAGCTTACCAGTAAGGATAGGGCGACACAAAAAGAAGCCGTCAGGCAATACTTGGAGAAGCGCGTGAGGCAGGATTGGGATTGGGTTTGGCCATCAGAAGAAACTGCCCCGATCGATATCATAGAAGCATTGGTTACGGAGCCTTCTGCGGATGACCCGCCAAATCCTAGTACGGATAGCCCTACAGACAAGGAGGAATGGCGGCAAAGAGATGAGTGGGAAAGTGACCCCAGCGAGAGCGAGAGCGAAAATCCCACTTCTCCCAAAGGTCCGGTCAATATCAATTCTCCAGATAAGGAGAGCCCATTCCGCTTCGAAAGTCCTGATGGTGTGGGTCAAATGGTTAAACAAAGACGAGCCGCCCGAAGGCGCAGACACAAAAAGAAGCTTGCGGCGGAAATAGAATGGAATACCGGGGTACACTGCTATGTTGAACGGCGTGATGCATGGACTTGTGCTCGACATGTTCCTCCTCCTACCGGACGAGAGTCGTGGGGCATCGAAAATTTAGAGACCCACACAAATGGCAATTCTTGTAAAGCTGTGGGCGATTTATCGGATTCAGAAGGATGGGACACTGAGGTGCCGATCGCGAAATCTTTGCTACCGCCGGACAATGCAATGAGGGCGAGCATTACCCCCCAAGCCTATAGCACGATATACGACAAGGTGATCTTGCAATCACTGACACCTAGTTGTCCTATTAATTTATCCGATGTCATACAGAGCTGTGTACAAGGATGGAAGCGGGACGGTGAATGGCCTCCAACTTCATCTGTTCCTGAACCTAGTCTCGCCGCGCAAAAGAAGCAAAGAAGATTGAGCATGTTGAATATCTTAGGGTTGAACCAACCCCAAATACCCGAGGCCAAGGCGGCTAGTCCTGTAGCAGAGAAAAGTCCACCGGCGCCGAGTGCAATTAAAAAGGGACTACAAAAGTTTTGGAAACGCGGAGACAAGGTTAAAGGGGGTCCTGACGGTAGGGCAGGAGCTTAGCGTTCTGTTCTAGGGTCACTGACACGTATATTATATCGAATAATTTGGAAGGCATGACAAAGCACAGCGTGGCGTTTTACGAGGAATGATGTTACGAGAGGCATGTTGAATATGTGAATCTCATTAGATTCACTCAGTTTTGGATTAGGTTGTCGGGTTCGCATGGTGAGGCGAAGTTATCAGAACCCCTCATGACAAATTCATTGGTTTCTACGGTCTATTCCGGGAACCCCAAGTCTATTCAATGTCTTGACATTGTCTCTTGAAGTCCTTTATCTTCTGATTCCGCATGAGTCGCCTAGTGACACCTCATTCCAAAACCTGAAGAATTGGCGGGCATCTCCAGCCAAAAACACACAAACATTCGAGCACAAATAATCCTACTCCGTCTACCAATGCTCTAAGATTTCCTACCCCCCCCCCCAGTACCTCCGCTATCGTTCTATGCACGACCACTATTGATGCCTCCACCCGTGCTGCCTCCATGACCTCTAATTCACACCCCTGAGCGGATTCGTATTCGGAAATGTGTATTCCCAAATCATATCGCGTAGTTGAGGGGGTAGTACTACATACAACTTACGTCGGATGGACTTGGTAGATTTTGAATATCTGGTGCCTACCTTGAGCTGACCGATGCCGACATACTCACTAGCTTTGAACCTCGAGTGGTGGTTCGAAGCGCGTAGTGCCTGCCTTCTTTGGAAGACTTCCATTTCATCTCTTGAGCGTTTTAAGTTTGGGCATCATTATCTTCGCAGTGCGTACAACAATCCTCGATATTTTGTTTGCCTTTCCTGCGATCGAAGAAGTTGAGCTTCAAGACTCATGGGATCCCTATCCCGAAGTTCCTCTGAAATAGTCGACGATTTTTTTTTTCAATTCGCCCATCTTTGAAGCCACCGCGAACCGAATTCATAAAAATCGTGATAAAGGAAGGGTCTCTTTGAGCGCATCGAGCCAGAAGCAAGACTGCCATTTGGCCATGGTGGATGATCGATACCCGGAATAGAATCAAGTTGATTGCGATGCAATAGAAGTGAATGCAAAGGAGTTTGAGAGAGCTGGCTATAGGTCGGAAGAGATCGATATATCCCAGTTATTGTAAACCAAATGATCTATCTACGCGAGTATAGTTCCGATCAAACGGCTTTTCACATCGCTGATCGTGATGAGGAAGAAGAAGCATTCTTGTTACCTGTTGTCGCTCTTTCATGCAGCTAAGCTTCCTGTGAAACGATCATGCTTGACATATCGTTTGTTTGTCTGCGATTTCTCCTTCTCCAGATTTGACAGCAAAAGACACCAATGAGAAGGGACTTTGTGGGTGCATGTTGATGAAAGAGGTATGTTTCTGATACCAAGTTAATCATTTCTTTACAGTACCTACTTATATTTGCTTCATTTGCTTCATCGCCACACACTGGGGTACGTTTACAAATCGAGATTTCGTTACTACTTGCTTCCTTACTACACGCTCGCAAAATAAGCACAAAGCGGATCGTGAACGGATGACTAGCGCCACTGGAGAACCCCTTGCGTATTCATCTATGTCGTGTCCCATTTTTGGTCGTCAACTTGGGAGCCACAGATTCTGCCCACATGAATGCCCCAGCATCAACTGTTGTTTCAGAATCCACAACTTCTCCACCCGTGCGTTCTTATATTCTTGCCGTTGTTTCTCGAAGCATTTTGATCCTGCTGTTTTGTTTGCATTAGGTTCGTAGCTCTTCATCATGCGATGCAGATTCACGACTACCACGCAGAGTACTCCCGCTCTCCATAATGCTGAGAATGCGACCGGATTCATAGAGGTGAGCTGGAGAGAAGAGGTGCTATTTGCAGGGGAAGGTAAAAAGGTCTGATGATGGGCGATTTTTGCCGCAATCAGAAATCTTGAGCGCGTTGCAAAGCGTCGCATCGAGGCCATGACCACTCTCCGGAGGCCAAACCAACTCCATCCTCCGATCCGAAAATGCTGATGGCCGCCGAACAGAATTTCGGATGATCTCATGCATGAGATGTCAAATCTTCGGCTGCAATCTAGGGTTGTTCGTGTTTGGTAGATTGGGAGCCGGAAGCTTGGTCGGGTATGAGCGGAATTTTCATTTGGTGCATCTCTCGTTTGAGGCGGCTTGTACTGCGGGGGGGCTGTGGACCGAGGGAAAGAGTGAGGAGGGAGAGCTAGGCTAGGTTTATCACATATTAGAGCGGAGGCACCCACCTACTGTTGTTGAGTGGAGCTACGAAAATCGGTAGCCGTCAAGACATCGCGCGATAGTATTGGTAAGAGTTCTGGAGTTCTACTCGCCTTGTCGAGACTCGTATAGCAAGCTACAGTGACGGTCAATCGTATCCATCGTATGCTTATTACTTACTATTCGCTCTCTGGATAACAATCAGTGCGAAGAGTAGAGAAGAAGTCCTTGAAACTTAGGAAGCTAAGTAAGCACCACTCATGAATTCATCCATGCACAGGCCTTCAAGTTTACTCCAGTTATTGGTGTCACACGTTTTTGAGTCACGGTCACGGTCACGGTCACGGTCACGGGTCACGATCAAACTGAGAATTGATATTGATATATATAAAACGAACGCGACATCAACACCCATCTGATACCAACAAATATCCTTCCGTAAAATACATTTCAGATATTAAAAGCATGTATTTTTCGCGTTCTGCTAGAAGCTCCAGCTCATGGAACTAACTAAATGGTAAGTAAGTAAGCATGGAGCTGGCTGAAAGGCAATCTTCAGACTATATTCGAATCTTTCGCTTTGTTGGCAGGAAGATGAAGATTGAAAGGCGAATTTATTTTTATGTCGACTCGAGAGGTATTCTTGTGGGTAATATAAGGAATTCTGACGATAGCTATGCTTTGCTCCCATATGGAAGAAACGTTTTTATATATATAAAAAATTCGGTTTGGAAGTCACGGAAAACAAGGCCACTGCATTTTTCTGATCAGTCAACTAGAGACTTCTCAATATGCTCATGATATCCACTGTGGTATCATCCATCTAGTAACTCAAAATCATCTCGCTCGTTCATCTTCATATCGTACCTAAGCTTGTCAGCCACGATCCCTGCGTTCCAACGGCGTAGTCAGCACCCCCAAGGAAGGCGTCGCGTATACGTGATTAACACTATTCATTGTCGTAAACATACATCTGCATCCCATCAGGCCGATTCCTGCATGTTATACTATCATGCAGTGTCTTATGTTGCAGTAGCTCACGTCCCGCTGAAATTCAGGATCACCTGCTAAATCGAGATCGCGTACGATGTGGTTACACGCGGCGAAGAGTTTCTGGGGGCCACGGCGAGATGATGAACCACGTAAGTTGGGATCCACGATTGATTTTGGGGATGGACGCTTTTCCTCCACCGTTTCTCCAACGTGAGAGAGGGTGCTTGAGAGATGCCGCCGCGGAAGCAGCACAGACGCCTGAGTGCATTTCCCACAATAGCGGAACATGGAGAGAGGACGCCGACGTCGTCGGCTCCTAGTTCTTCGGTCAAGGGATTGAGGAGGACGCCCTTTCTGGAAGTATGGCCGAGAAATGTGGGTATGATTCTTATGCAATGAAAGTTTACTGACCGCATTTGCAGCATGGACCGACTGAGGTTAGCCGTGGTAGAATACCCGAAGACCAAATTCAGAGCTGGCTCGACCAAAGAGGTAACCTGCATGTATTGAGATTCTTTGAGATATCCTAACAATAAGATAGATGATTTTGTAAACACAAGTGAGCAGATATCAAGAATGGGTGCTCTAAGACTACTGTATGTGGCCCGGCTGACGACGTAACGCATGGCGTTATCGTTTTGCGACCTGAACTAATCAAATGCTCGATAGATTTACAAACAGAAATGTAGACTCCAATAAGAAAGCTGTTGGGATGACATTCAGTCATGTTACCCTTCAAATGATCATAGCGCGTCTTCAACTACCCGCCGCATTTGCTCAAATGCTAGCACCGGATCAAATGGAGCCTCCACGTTTCTCCCACAACACTCTATTTGATACCCATAGCAACCACCTGGGCATGGGTAAGTCCGTCTTCTTATCCTCCGATTCCCCAATCAACATTAACATATATTTGCCCCATCATTAGCCATAGCGATCCACTACCGTCGCTGGCGCCTCGAATCCCTCACCCTCGGTATCTCCTACAACCAAACCACAAAAGTAACCACTGCTCTTCTCCTCGAAAACTCCAAAGACCCAACCTACGAGTCCTTCATCCACCACATCCTCTCCCAATCCACCTATCTAACCCACCCTCTCTTCCTCCCCTTAATCCTCGCCGAACTCATGCTCGACACACGCCAAACCCAGCTCGACCGCACCACCTCACGGCTTCGAAATCTCGAATCCGCAATCGGCATCCACCATCACGATGACCAATCCTCTCCATCCCCTTCCCACGCTACATCCGCGAGATTCCTTTTTCCCGACTTCCCCTTTCTTTCTCGCTCGCTTAACGGAGAGTCCACGCATCTCGCGCTCTACGAGGTAGAAGTACGATCGAACATCCATCTCCTACAAGCACTCCTCCGAGACCCCCATTTCACGACCACCCCCCTCCCGATAAATCGACGCATGGCGTGGATGGACCAAGCCAGCATTGCGCTCCGAGAAAAAGGCGAATTTCTCCTCGCCGGGAATGTCGAATTATCCGTCCGCGCTGCGGGCCAGCGGAGAATCGCCAAGATCCTGATAGGCAGCGTGCAAAACCTGCTCACGCGGCGGGAATCCAAGACAACTGCTTCAACGTTGAAAGATAGGAGGAGGGGGGATGCGAATTCCATCAAGACTATTGCGGTGTTGCTGATGGCTTTCTTGCCGGGCGCGTATGTTGCGCTGCTGTTTAGTGGGTCGATGTTTGATTGGCATGCGCAGCATTGGGGCGGGGTCTTGAGCGAGTGGTTTTGGTTGTATTGGGCGATCACGGGGCCGCTCACCGCGGTAGTCCTGGGAGCATGTATTTTTTTGCTCTAGAGCCTAGTGGTAAGCTGTGGTGGTGTAAGCGGTTGTTATTCACTGTGGTGAAATTAAAGGGGGATCTTAGGCATGTGGAGTTTTTCCAAAGGATCAGTGGCGCGTGAACTTGAATAGGCCTCTCTTCTTTGTATATTAGCTTCTCACATGCTCTCATTCCATAAGCATTTCAATACCTGTAATAAAAGGCGGTGGCTATAAATTTCCATGCTACAAAGACTTTCTTTGCTCTAAAAGTTGAGCATTAAGATGATAGAGGAGGAGGAGGATATGAACTGGATTTTCGTTTTAGCAAGGGAGTTAGTTGTTGATGTTGAAACCTGGACGAGAATGATTAAAGGAGCTCGCTAATGATTCATTCATCCCCAAATCTAATCAAGTTTTCCAGGATGGATAGGGAAAGTCTCCGTCAAGCTATTTGACTCAATCAAATTCAAATATCAAACTCCACGGAACTCCTAATAGGACTTTCAAAGGCGGAAAGTGTAATCTGGAACTCTGCAGCTGGCTTTGGTTGATATTTAGAATAAGCTCACTGGCAAGAAATAGATTGAGAGCATCAAGTTTTGAATGAAACTTTTACTTGACATCTCAATACATGATGATGACCCCGAGCACTTTCAATGTTCATCTCAATTTGATTCAGAACAACAAAACGAATATAACTTCTGTATCATGTGATCCCTTGATTTAAATCTATAACTCACACAAGTTGTATTGGGTCCGACCTTCTGGTTTAATACTTCTTCTCCCACTTCGCGCTCCAACTGAAAACCTCACAAAGGTTAAACATCAACGAAATGCCAGCCAGTTCACTTCATAAGAGAAAAAGTGCCGAGGTTAGTGATGACGATTTGAAGACAGCTTCAGGTAAAGTAATCAAGCTGGAACGTTTTGATGTCGAAGGCATCAATTATACCCCGTTTGGAGAACCTGCGACAACTCGCTCAGCCAACTTCGAATCATCAATACCAGCATCTGAGAAGTCCGATTTACATTCGCATATTGCTGACCTCTATAAGTTCATTATCGGTGAGCGTCTGCTTTCCGGTAGGTGCAAATCCAACCTCTTTACATATTGCTGCTGACGAGATATTTAGCTGCTCCGATCAAAATCCAGAAGCTCATCAATATGGACCCTGCATCGAGAGACTTCTATCAAACATCCATACGTGCTTGGATTGACAAGGAGAAAGCGGAGCTCTGTAAAGCATATGAACTTGAACCTTCCATCACAACCAATTTTTCAGGAACCAAAAAATACCTTACGGATATTGAGAGGCTTTCGCATATGTCTCAAGGGCTTCCAATCGCTTTTGACCTTGCGCTTTATCTGTGCGAAAGTTCTTACGTGGAAACGAAAGACGGCAAGATAAAGATCACTGGCAGATACAACATTGGTCCTTCTGACCACCTCGTGCGCACACTTTGTCTCCGGATGAAGAATGAAGATGCCAATTTCAGACCGGCAGTACATCTTTCTCGCATCAACGGTCAACGGAAGTTTTTTGCCGAAGATAGTAGCGGCCTCGTACAACACTTATTGCGAGCTCGAGATCTGCTAGTAAGCTGGGTAGAAGGTCCATCCGCTGCACACAAGATTCATGATGACACGAAGCGGAGGATATTGTACGATTATGGCCGCATAGTATTGAAATTACAGTCTGCCATAAGGAGCAGTCATTTTGGACCTGCGGGCAATGCAAATATCCCTGGTCACTTGGTTTCCAGTGTGGAGAAGAGTATTCCACAAGTCAAACGACTATTATACATGGCCGGAGGCAAAAAACTGGCTTTCGACCTACTTCTGTTTGCTGGCCGGCATTCGTACATCGAGTGTAACCGAAACCCTCTTGGTCGTAAAATAACCGAAGGGTTCGACAAAGTTGCCGATTCTCTACTTCTCCAAATTTCTAAAGCTATCAGAGAGGAGGACCCGAGTTTTAGACCTGTCGACGCCATGGAAATGCTTCATGAAGAGATTGAAACCACCAGATACTTTGGATATTTCCCGCAATCATATGAGCTGTTTTCATCTTGGATGCCAGAAGTGGGGAAGGCTCATGTGCAACAGGACTACGATGACCTCCGCACAAAAATAATCAATGCACATGCTGCTGTTGAGCGGAGGCTCGAAGTTTTCGTCAAGGATGGGTCTCGCCCTACCATCGATTTGCTTGGGAGGAGAATGTGTGGATTCATTGATGACATCAACAAACTGAGCAAGAAGTTAGGAGGGCTGCTCCCGGCCATTGAAATAGTACTCTTTCTGGGGGAGTGTTCGTACACAAAGATGGAAGGCTTAGGTCCACTTTATGGTTGGGAAAAAGGCACATTTAATTGCAAGCGAGAATTCGATCCTCTGGGAGATGATTGCTTGGAGGCACTACTTCAACAAGTGCAAAATGCAAATCTGTTATTGAATAAGGGCAGCTATGATCGTATGCAGAAGTCTATTGAATACCTCAAGCCATATGGTATCACTACCTACTTCTCATTGTCCTATGGCTTGCTCGGCGAATTAGTGGGCAGGAGGGCATGAAAGGTAACGGGAGATCTCTTGGACAATCGATCTGTGATTCGTCAAATTGGTTTCATATGTCTCAAATCTGGACTGGAGGCCGGACTAATGGGTGAGCATGTCGTGAACGAGGCTATCAGGCAAAAGAGTTCCGAGCAGGCGCCAGAGGAGCAAGGCAGCTCTCTGGCAGGTAGATTAGCCAGACACAAGCCGAATTGTAATCGTGAAATATAAAATCCTGTAACTCTTTGTTATTGGTAAACGGGCTGAACCCTCATCGCAGTGACTGTCGCAAGCATCTTTGTCTATAGAGAATATCGAAAATCGAAAATCAGTAAGATATGTTGTTGTATGTCTATGCATGGAGTGAAGACTGTGAAGTGAGGTCTGAAGCCACAGCTACCCTTGTCGAAACGTCTTGGCGCTCGCGTCCCAGTGCGCGACATTCAGAATTTACAGATTTCGCAACCACAACTACTCTACTTTAACTATCCGCCATTCCAAAGATCGAACATAAATAACCTCCCCCTCCTCGAACATCCAGTACCGCGTATCGACATCTCTGGTCGTCTGCCATCTCTCTCTCAATCCCACCCTTCCCTACGCTCACTAAACTCGACAGAGGCAATTCGACTCCCTGGATATGGCTGATATACTTCACAATGCACCCATAGTGCTGGATAACGGCTCCGGGACAATTCGCGCTGGATTTGCTGGTGAAGATCTGCCAAAATGTTACTTTCCCTCATTTGTTGGGAGACCGAAACATCTACGAGTTTTAGCAGGTGCTCTGGAAGGAGATGTGTTTATTGGACAGCGTGCACAGGAATTAAGAGGTCTGCTGAAGATTAAATACCCACTGGAGCATGGCATAGTTACAGATTGGGATGACATGGAACGGATATGGGAGTACGTGTATGGAGAAGGACTCAAGACTTTGAGTGAAGAGGTATGTTCTACCCAGCGAGCTTAGGTGAAGCCGCTTGGTTCAAGCTCCATATCTGGCAAATCCAGTGATGCTGCAGATGGCTGACGCCACTTTTGTAGCATCCCGTTCTATTGACAGAACCACCTCTCAATCCACGAAGCAATCGAGATACAGCCGCACAAATCTTATTCGAAACCTTCAATGTCCCCGCACTATATACCTCAATTCAAGCCGTCCTTTCATTATACGCATCAGGGCGAACGACTGGAATAGTTCTTGATGCCGGTGATGGAGTCTCACATGCAGTTCCGGTCTATGAGGGGTTTGCCATGCCAAGTTCAATACGAAGGATAGATGTGGCTGGACGAGATGTAACAGAATATATGCAAACTTTATTACGGAAGGCCGGATACGTCTTTCATACTAGCGCAGAGAAGGAGGTTGTGAGAATGATCAAGGAGAAAGTAAGCTATGTGGCAGCAGATCCAAAACGGGAAGAAAAGGAATGGTCTGGTGCAAAGTTGGGAGATGGGAAGGTGGTGGAATATGCATTGCCCGATGGCAACAAGATCAAGGTAAGGAATCAAGCATTGGTTTGCAGTACCAGAGCTGACGATGTTGCAGATTGGAGCAGAAAGATTTAGAGCCCCTGAGATTTTATTCGATCCCGAAATTATTGGTTTGGAATACCCAGGGATTCATCAAATTGTGGTGGACGCAATCAATCGCACAGATTTGGACCTTAGAAAGTCTCTATTTGGAAACATTGTTTTATCTGGTGGAAGCACTTTGACCAAGGGTTTCGGAGACAGATTGCTACATGAAGTCCAAAGATTGGCAGTGAAGGATATGAGAATCAAGATCTTTGCTCCCCCAGAGAGAAAATACTCAACCTGGATTGGTGGTAGTATTCTGGCTGGTTTGAGCACATTCAGAAAGGCATGCTTTGAATCGGTATTTTTCTGGACAAGATTGCTAACATAACTTGCAGATGTGGGTTAGCATTGACGACTGGCACGAGAATCCTGATATCATTCATACGAAGTTTACATAATCAACCCCTGAGTCTACCGCGTTTCTTGGCATCACCTCCTCCCACCCGTCTAAATCCAAATAATATTTCAGCCAAACTCTCCTCCCACTCCAAACCAAACCATATTCAACTTTAGACGGTTTAATGTGCATATGACCCAGCCTACATTTGGCGGCGCAGGTAACTTGGTTTGAAGGTTTGATGACTGGAATACTTTTTATGCTCTTTGCATACATTTATGGATGTACAGCTATGCTACTTGTATGAGAAAAGATAAACTAAATTCATGATACCCATTTCTGAGATGATTTATTCCGTTTTGTTATGATGTGAGGGCTATTGATTCGACTGTCGCACAGTTGATTTCCTAGACGTGGGGAAACCTTTCTCAAGGATATCTAGACATTTATACTACTTACTCTAGCTCTGTGTTTCTACATGTACAAAGTTGCGAGTTCATCTCGTACAACTTATCTACTCATACATATTTAGAAAACCTGATTGTCATCCAGTTTTTCCATTTCCTCCTCAACCTCCTGAACTGCTTCTTCAACAGTCCTTTTTGGCATTTGTCTCATAAACGCATCGCATAGTATACCCGTTGCTACACTGACATTCAAACTATCAAGTTTACCTCTCTTGGACGCACCCTTGATCGAAAGATGCACATCCGCAAGATCTTTCAGGTTTTTGCGGAGGCCTTCGCCTTCGCCTCCAATCATTAATATGCATGGGTCTTCGCGGAGCGGATCTTGGAGATTGTGGGTCCAGACGAATTCGGTCGATGGGGCGGGCCACATGTATCTCGAATCCGCGTTTCGAGGCGCGGGCGGGGCGATGGCGGCGTAGATTTTCCAGCCGGCGGTTTGGGAGTCTTTGATGAATCCGGAGGGTTTGTTGACGGAGAGGAGCTCCATGGTTTCGATGGCGCCGGCGGAGGCTTTGAAGACCACGGGGGTGAATGAGGCGCTGTTGCGGGTGGAGATGGCGACGGCGGCTACGCCCATGAAGGCTGCGGTTCGGAGGAGGGCACCGAGGTTTTGCGGGTCGACGATGCTGTCGAGGAGGAGGACGAGTGGTTTGCGAGCGGTGAAATCTTGGTGGACTTCGAGGGTGGTGTCGGTGCCGTTGATTTCGATTTCTTCGCGGGATTGGTGGTCGAGGGTAAGACTGATGGTGGCGCTGTCTTTTTGCTCGGTTACTTCGCCGAGAGATAGGACAGGGAGGCGGGGGAGGGGGGAGGCTTCGAGGATGTATCCGTTGTGGGGACGGCCTTGACTCATTTTGTCTAGGGTTCGTAGCCAATCGAATCCTTCCACCGACACTACTTCAACTCCCTTGATCCGTGCTAATCTTGTGACGACGCCGTCTCGCTCTGCGTTCTGGCGGTCTTCGCCCTTGTATATATAGAGTTTGTAGAGCTTTCTGCCTTTTCTTGCGCGTGCGCTCAGGGCAGCTTCGACGACTGATGTGCCGTAGAGAAATTCAGAGGCTGGTGTGGTGTATGGTATACTAATGGGCATCTTCTTGGCAAAGCTGGAAGTGTCGTTGGACGGTGAAAATTCCGAGGGGCGAGATCCGGAGGAATATCTTGCAGGGGCTTCGAATTCTGGGTGAGATGCTGGATGAGGAAGTGACTGCGGAAAGGAGCGAGACGATTCTAGATATGCTTCTCGTTTGGCGGCTTTGACTGCTAATCGCTCTTCGCGGGTGGGATACTTGGAGGGGTAAGTATAGCCTTTCCTACTGTTGCTATCTCGCACCCCAAATCGGTTGCTAACTCTTTTGAAACTTGGGTAATCTTTATACTGAGAGCTATTGTCACGGGGTTCAGAAGGCTCGGTGAAATTTTTCTTCTCGGGGAGGGGCTCGTCTCCTGGAAACTCGGAGGACTTGCTGAAGGATTGCTTTTTGTAGCTAGAGGTTTTGTCCTGAGCCCCATAAGAGTCGTAAGATTTCATTTCGTAGCCAGATCTGTTATTTCGTGACTCCTCATACTGGCCAAAAGAATCTCCCTCATAAGAATCATTGCCTCTAGGCCGTTGTGATTTTTCGGGCTTCCCCTTCTTGGAGATATCTTTATCTCGCCTACCTCCAGAAGATTCTTCCTTATAAAAATCGTCGTCTTGGAACCGCTTTGATTTTCCAGGCTTCTCCTTCTTTCGCCTATCTTTATTTCGCCGATCTCCAAAAGGTGAGGCAGAATTATGAGGCTTTGAGTTCCGCTGATCATAGTCACCATTCCCCTTGAAGCGCGCATGCATAGACTTATTCTTGCCCCCGGAGCTATCAGCAGAGCTCTTACCCTGCTTGCCCCTTACATGTGGATTCGACCCAGGAATCTGGAATCCTCTACCACCAGCATCATCTTCGCGACTGGGGCGACCTTTATCCTTTGATCTCAATCCAACTCCTTTGGACTTCCGGAGCCCACGATTTATTCCGGAATTGACTGAGGCATATCTTACAGAGCAAGAAGATAAATATAAAGGTTGAAGAATGAAACTTAGTCTCTTCGGAGCTTTCGCTGCCGTAAGAAGAATTGTACTCATTGCATTGCAATTGATAATGCCATTATCACATTTCAACATCTATAATATTGATAATGAAAAGATTTTGATATCGGATTATAGTATTACCGACCCGGGGCCAGTTCAGACCTCGGAGAATTAAGCTTGTAGGTTATTCATCGACGCGTTTTTATATCAGATTCACTATTTTGACTTCATCGTGAGTTTTAAGACTGTCAACCTAAGTAAATCGTTTTTTTTAGATCGTGTCGCCTTTGATTCCTAATTTCTTTTCTGCGCCCGTTTCTTTTTCACGTTTAGCGATTCTGCCTCTCTTATTTGCTTACGACAAACGAATTTCTTTACAATCATACCGCGTCAACATCGGGATTCAAGGTACAACAGGTACCAAAGTCTAGATGGTCGCAAGCAACCTTTGATCGCCAGTATTTGTTCTTTGGTTCCAATAATACCTAGCAAGTATAATACTCACTCCCTGTTGTCTCGTACTCAGTTAACTCATTCATTTCCACTAGGTCCTTGTAGAACCATAACCCACGAGTGCGACTGTCCATAACCATAAAATAATTCACACCGCAACCACCAGCAATATGGCTCAACCCAGCCATATTGCCCACTCGAGTGGGTCAGAACCTGATCCAGACGAATCACCACAAACCGAGAACGTTCATACATCATCTTCAAATACCGATCAACGACCCAGGTCTGCATCGGCGCATCCATCTGGAGAGTCAGACCAAAACCAGGAGCCAGAACAGGATGGCGGGAGCGGCTTAGAGAATTCTATCGTCGTCATGCTTCCAGTACCAAAAAATCCCAAGGAATATGTCCCATATCAGGATGACACAGTAGATTCGGTGCTTGAAGAGTTGACTGGTTCGGATGGTGAAATTTTGTATCGAGTTGAATTCGAAGATGAGAGACAAGTCAACGTAAGTAATACTTTTTCTGCTTCATATAATCACCCAGCTTTCGAAAGAATACTGTGATGGCAGAGCACCCTCCTACACCTACACTCGCATTATTTGTTTGGCATGCTATGCTCAACCTTGCCCTCAAATTAACTACCCATCCATTTGAAGCTCTTGGCCGTCTTTTCAAAACTTAGGTGGCTTGACTTTTGCTTCCACTCCGGTACTCAGATTGCTTTCTACTTTCTCGCAACTCAATACCGTTGACTTCAACCTTGAATGCCATAGAGCTCGAAACACCCTTCGCTTACTTATTGCGGCCAGCATCCCAGCGAAAACCTCAAGTTAGTCCTTGTTGTTCTGTTTGCTACCACATTTGAACTTGAAATTTATCAAAGTCTGTTCTCGTTCCATCGGAATCATGCTTGGTCTACCCAAACGCTGGACTCTCCTCATCCCGGTTCCTTGCCTTCTGGGCAGCAGTGAACTGCGTACGTATATTGAGGAACTATTTCATTTTGTCTGCTTTGCTGAGCTCATATCAACCATAATTCTTCGCACACGAATCTGTTAATCTTACAGAGCAAACTCTAACTCATGCAAACCATACATAGGTCACGCTAAAGAGGCTTCTACATCTTTCCAATGGCAAAACGGCTCTCAAAAATTTCAATGGCGGAGAATCGTCAGAGTCAATTACTAGGAGGGCAGGCAAACGTGTTCGCTGTCAGCCGTCTAACAAAGACATGGTCGACTTTGCTAACGTCGACTTGAGCTCTGACGATGATAAACCTATGAAGATCGGAAAAAAGCGACGACTTGTCACAAATCTGTCGACTGCTGAGATCGAAAAGGCACGCCGAAGGGCTAGGGTTGGTAGTCGGCAGCCTCCACGATTTATCGTCGATGATGAAGAAGAAGATTATGATGATGGTCTCGAATCGGAAGTCTTTCCTGCCGGTACTCGTAAATCTCGAAGACCAGGCCGTTCAACAAGGTCTGCTGCGCCTAGAAAGGCCAACACGTCACTCAATTACATGGAAGAAGATGAGGATGAGCTTGCTGGTAATGGGCAAGTCGAGTCTGAAGGTAGTGAGGTAGCTTACGCACCTAAGAAAGCTCGTGGAAACACAATTCCGGCTGCTCCACCTTCAAAAGTGCGACCATCTCGTCAATCGGGACGTGAAAACAAGACTGGCAAGAACATGGCAGATGGAGATATCGATGAAGAGATATACGCCGATGAACCACTCGAAAACGGCGTAGCTAAAGTCGTCAGCGTCCGAGAGATCTATCAACCGGTGTCTGCGAAGTCTGCCTTCGGCTCGGTTCATGATCAAGACTGCGATGTTTGCGGTGGAAGCGGCAAATTCTCCAACAAAGGCACAAGTGACCTAATTTACTGTCAAGGATGTTCATCTTCGATCCACAAACTTTGCCTGGGATACCGAGCAGGCCGGGAACACATAGTTACTAAGGTTGGCCATGAAAACTTTGTTATGCAGTGTCGTCGCTGTATCAATCTTGCTAGGAAGAAGGATCCCCTGGCCCCTAACCTCGGTACTTGTAGTGTCTGCAATGGACCTGGACTCTCATGTGCTGCATTCTCTACAAAGAAAACCGCCAAACAGGAAGAGAAGTTGAGGGAAGAGAACAATGGTGATGACCCAATCACTGTTGTTCGCGAAGATCTTGTGAACAACCCAGCCAATGTTCTCTTCAGATGCCGAGGCTGCCATCGTGGGTTTCACTACGAGCACCTACCACCATTGTCAAAAAAATCAAACACGCCAAAGGATGCGGAAGATCTGCATTCTCAAAGATTCAATGAATATACTAAGGACTGGCAATGCAAAGAATGCGCCCAGCCTACCACAAAACTGCAAACTTTGGTTGCGTGGAGACCGTCCGACCGCAAATCCTATAATGAAGGTGATGAGTATGAGGATTTTCGTGAAGATCAGAAAGAATACCTTGTCAAATGGGATAACAAGTCATACTTCAAATGTTCTTGGATGCCTGGCGCATGGATCTGGGGTACCGCGGCAGCTTCCATGCGAAAGGCTTTCCGCCGCCGAGATGAGGGCGCCAATAGGTGTCCAATATGGACGGAAGAAGAGGCTATTCCTGAGGAGTACTTGCGAATGGAGATTATTTTCGATGTCGAATATGAAGATTCCTTTCGACCAGAGTCCGAAGAATATGACAAGGCTCATATCGCCTCTGTTGAGGAGGTTTTGGTTAAGTTTAGAGGATTAACCTACGACGAATCTGTTTGGGAGGAACCTCCATCCCCAAATGATGGTGATCGATGGAGTGACTTCGTCTCGGCCTATAATGAGTATGTTATGGGCAAGTACTTCAAGCAATCGCCTGCAAGTGCTATGGAAGGTCGCATCAATGCATTCCGTTCTTTAGATTTCGAGAAGGAGGTTGTCTTGAAAAAACAGCCTGATTCATTGATCGGTGGTGAGATGATGCAGCACCAAATGGAAGGTCTGAATTGGCTATTGTATAACTTCCATCAGAAAAAGAACGTTATTCTAGCCGATGAGATGGGCCTTGGTAAGACGATTCAGGTTATCTCCTTGATCGCATCACTTGTGAAAGACACACCGAAAGTAAGTGCATACCGAATTATTTAATGGCCGTACTAACGACTTATCAGTGCTCGCCTTTTCTCATTGTCACACCAAACTCGACTTGTCCAAATTGGCGCCGCGAAATTAAAAAGTGGGCACCTAGCCTTCGTGTCGTTGCATTCTATGGTGCCAGATCTGCTCGAGATATGGCCATGAAGTATGAAATGTATCCAGATGGCTGCTCTGATCTTCGTGCTCATGTTGTGGTGACCTCCTTCGAAGCGCCAGTCGATAGCTCCAGCAATGCCTTCTTTAAGAAAGTCAAATGGGCCGGTATGATTGTTGACGAGGGCCAACGACTGAAGAATGATGGGAATCTTCTTTACGTTGCTTTGACAGCTTTGGAAGTACCTTTCCAGGTTCTTCTTACGGGCACGCCGTTACAGAATAACAAGCGGGAGCTATTTAATCTGCTCCAGTTCCTAGACCAGTCTATGAATGCCGCGGAATTGGATGAAAAATACGCTGAGTTAACGAAGGAAAACTTGCCACAACTTCATAATCTCATCCGACCTTTCTTCTTGAGGCGTACCAAGCTAGAGGTGCTGAAATTCCTGCCACCTATGGCACAGACCATCATACCCATCACCATGAGCGTCCTTCAAAAACAACTCTACAAATCAATCTTGGCAAAGAATCCAGAGTTGATCAATTCCATCATCGGAAAGACAAGCAAGACTCTTAAACCGACGGAACGAGGAAATTTGAACAACATCTTAATGCAACTTCGTAAATGTCTTTGTCACCCATTCTTGTATAGCTCGGCTATTGAGGAAACTGCATTGCCACCTGCCGCTCTTCATCGAAATCTGATCGATGCTTCCTCTAAGTTTCAACTTTTGGAAATCATGCTCCCGAAGTTGCAAGCCCGAGGACATAGGGTTCTCATTTTCAGTCAATTTTTGAAGCAACTCGACCTTGTCGAAGACTTTTTGAATGGTCTCGATCTTCCTTTCCAACGTTTGGATGGTTCTATTAGCACTCTCGAAAAGCAGAAGCGAATCGATGCATTTAATGCACCCAATTCAAAATTGTTCGCCTTCCTCCTCTCTACCAGAGCTGGTGGCACTGGCATCAATTTAGCAACTGCAGATACAGTTATAATTATGGATCCGGATTTCAATCCGCATCAGGATATGCAAGCTCTCGCGAGAGCGCATCGCATTGGTCAAACTAAAAAGGTACTTGTCTTTCAACTAGTGACCAAGGGCAGTGCAGAAGAGCAGATTGTCCAAATTGGACGTAAGAAAATGGCTCTTGATCATGCTCTTATCGAAAGTATGGATGTGGATGATGAAGCAGGAGTTAATCTCGAAGAGATTCTTAGGCATGGTGCAGAAGCGGTTCTTCTTGATGACAATAGCAAAGACATTCACTACGATTCGGCATCGATTGATGAATTCCTAGATCGTTCTCAGGTCGAGAATCCTACAAATAATGAGGATAACACAGGAACTCAATTTTCACAGGCTCGTGTGTGGATCAAAGACAAGGGAGGTCTATCAGATGATTTTGAGAGCCCTGATGACAACTCAGCTGCTCCAAATGCGTTGGTATGGGAGGCTATCTTGAAACAACGTGCAGAAGATTCCGCCCTCGAAGCTGCTAAAAATATGAAATCATTTGGTCGTGGACAGCGCGCTAGACACGTCAGTTCCATTCTCGTTGAAAAATCTTATAGCCATTTACTAACTATTTAGGTCATCGAGTATCATAAGTCACAACCCGAGTTAAATGAATTGGACGATCCTGAAGACCCGCCTCGAAAGGACATTCGCCGAACTCGAAAATCTCAAAGCGATGACGAATTTACCAGTGTTGGTGCAAAGGAGTCTGAAGCAGAGGATTCCGATATTAATGAGCCTACTGATCCTAGAGACTTGAAAGGTATGAACTCCAAACAGCGTATTTACATACAGCAATCTTCCAATATATCAGAACCCGAAATGTTTGTCGAAGGCGGTAACAAATCACACCTCGGATCGCATATGCTCCCATTGTCATCTCCTAAACCACCCGGTAAGCAGCTACAAGGCCCTGAGTGACTACCAGATAGTTCTGTGATGAAAGAGCCAGATAGCTCTGTGATTAAACCAGTAAATTCCAGCAAGAGGGATCTTCTAGTGAAATCAATTCCCAATTAAGATAAGAAGCTTACTAATGACTATATATCGTCATTGAATGCACACATTATCAATCCCCGTCAAAAATTAGCGCATCTACAGAATTCAAATACTGTTATGAAGCAAGCTTCGGCAAAGGCCTTCTTGGATAAGATCAACAGCCAAGCCAATGCTTCAGATAGCCTCATCAAAAGGCTACCGAATTGTAGTTCAAAGTAGAATGGTATATCAAACGGTATTCGTGATTCTGTGGTGTTGCTTTCGGATTCTGTCAAGGAACAGGACTCCCTGAACCATTGTTTAATAATCTCCTATTTTTGCTCAATTCATTTGCGATTACTAACCAATTTACAAGTCGAATATTTCGGTTGGCGACACGAATATGATAATATCGACGGCGTGTTTCCAAACCCTCAGGGACTGCAAAAGTGGATTGATCGAGGTGAAAGACTCTTCCAAACTTGCAGTCAACAAATACAAGAACTTAAAAGGTTGGATCAAAACATGCCCAATGCCATAGGGGGACTTGAAAATTTGCAAAAGCTCGTACGATCGCGCCTTGATGAACCACACTGGTGGTATGATCAGAAAGAGAGAAAAGCAATCCAATATATTCGGCCGCTACAATCCTTGCCCCAGACGTTTGCTTCCAAACGCCCCTTTGAAGACGCGCAAATGCAGAATAATGGCGAAGAAAATGTTCAAAATCCTAGCAAGAAACTTAAAGCTGCTGATACCCAAGCTGTACAATCTGGCGCGAGCCTTATTGAGGACATTGAAAAGCACCTCAAACGCGTAGAAAATAAACCACTGATAAAGCCACTCGGTGATAATGGTGGAAATCATCCTCACCCACTTTCTTCATTTCAAACCAAGCTGGCAACGCGTCTAAAGAAGACAACGAAATTAGCAGACGCTTTTGAAGTGCACTTTCGAGTGCAGAAACCTCGTGATTTGCTACGCGAGCGTTCAGAGAATGGTTACAGGAGAGGCATAGCCGCGAGGCAAGTAGACGACACCTGGATCCCGATTGAAAACCACGAACCACACATACAAGACCTTGATAGACGGCTACAAGACATCATAGAACGACAGCGACAAGAGATGATGCAAGTCAATCAAGAGCTGTTGCTATACCAACATAGTCGTCTCCATGACGCAGCACAAATACCTATGCCAGCACCCCTCCCCGAAGGAACGCCTTCTGCAATTATGTATGATCGCCTCCAGCTAATGAATAGGTACCTTCCTGGAGAAATGGTACCAACAGGATCAACGGGACCATCAGGGCCATCAGGACCATCCGTACCGAGACCATCAGTACCATCGAGACCATCAATACCACTAATACCATCAGTACCAATGAGACCAATAGTACCAACAAGACCATTAAAAACATCAGGGAATCTTGGACAACATGCGGGTGGTCCAATCCGACTGGATTCTGACTCGGAAGTATCAAATGGATTAAGCCCAAGCGTTAGATCTATCCCCGCTATCGAAATACCTGTAAAACGCAAACGAGGTCGCCCCTCTGGCTCGAAGCAATCTCGGCCTGCCCCAATTCCTTTATATCAGCCTATGCCAACTGCTTCATATCCACCTGCACCAATTTCTTCATCCGGAATCGATGCAAGATCCTGCCCAGAGTGCAATGTTGTTTATTCAAAATTTGTGCCTGAATGCCTTTGCAAGGCTTCAGCCGTTAAGATCCGCTACATGATCGATAATTTGAATGGCATCAAAGATGATCCTAATCAAGTGGCGGAAGCGAGAAGGTTTTTGAATGCAGCGTTGGCATTGAAATTGGCGCCCCGAAAATAGGGAAATTGGGGTTGTGGGCAATGCTCCTTCTATTGGTCCCCAAACACAATGATCACTTCATTTCGGTATCCCGGCCATTCTCTTCCCTTTTACATTGTACGATTAAACAATCTTAGTTACTCTTTTGTTTCAATCTCTTTTGGAAACACCTTTTAATTCACGCGCCATGCTTAGAATCACGATAACGGCCTTGCTGGAGGGAATCTTTTTGTTTCTTTTCTATCTTTTCTTTGACTTTTAAAGATTCTGGGAATAAACTGAGCGATCAGATGGTGTTCATGGCGTGCTAGATAAAATGGTGCGTGGCTGCTGCATAACTTGTGCAGGTGTTGAGTAAACTGTTTCTTTCGGATGCTTCATATCAGTCTTAGGCACTGAGGTTGAAATCTCCAAGTGTCTTTTAGAAGGAGTGGTGGATTTGCGGAGAGACAAATGAAGCATGATAAGCAAGATGTCGATTTTGTAAAATCAACAACATTAGATACAGAGCGAAAAGCAAAATAAATAGAAAGACGTATTGGAAAAATTATGAGGATTGGAAGTGTGGTGGTGATTTCAGTTGTGATTTGGGCAGCGCTTGCTGCTGGGAAATGAGGCGAGTGCACTCATGTTACCTTTAATAGTATGTTGTGAAGGAAATGAATAGATACATCTTCGTCGTTCTCTTTCCTCTTTCCTCGTTTCATTCTTCTTTTACCGCGCGTGAAGTTGTCCTCGCGTGTAGAAATCCCCCCCTCCTTTGGGGATACAAAAGTTTTCGGGTATACAACCTCACTTGAGGCAGACATGCAAAGTAAGATATATAAGTAGGTTACTTGTGTGAAATACAAGAAGATGCCTTTGATCGAATATCTAAAACCAAAATCTCTCTCTGTCAAGTGATAAATTAGCAGCCTAGTCGGCCGGCTCCTTCTTAACTATGCTTGCTACATATGAAAGTGTTACTTATTTATTTGCTGGTTCATATCATGTGAGGTCGGTGTGAATGGGGTATGCACTATTCTATTTATTGCAAGCCTGATGGAAGGAAGCCTTCGATAGAGTAGAGTAGAGTTGTGCTGGATGGCTATGCTGTGAGCTATTCTGTTCGTTCTGTCTATCTAATCTGCCTGTTTTGTCTGCACGTGATCTTCCTTTCATATCCAGATGGCTTTTGGTGTTCTTTTTTTTTGCTTCTTGTGGCTGTGGATTTTTATGGGGGCTTGGGTGCTTGGGTACTTGAGGGGGTTGTGCATTGGAGGAGGTCGGTCTTCTTTGTGGAGATTGAGCAGAGCACGTGAGGAGCTGGTGCTGAGCTGGAGATGCAATGTAGGGGGAAGCCTCGCGCAGCGAAGCTAGCTCAACCCACATAGATATGAACCAACCCGCCTTGGACACGCTAACTTACTCCTCCATCTCAACATCCCCGGCTATATCCATAGGATCGGCTGCTACTTCCTTCTTAGCCTCCTCCATTCTAACATTCCCATCCTCTCTCGACATTCTCATCACTTTCTCAGCATGCTCTCCTCTATCCTCGCTCTCTTCCCTCTCAACCCGAGCCTTCTTCGCTCTCTCGTAACTCTCGGTGACGTTGTAGTCTTCGAATACTCTCTTGCTTTCTACGTGTGGGGGAGAATAGCCCATATACCTGCTCGCAGCAGATATGCTGGCCAAGACTGCAAGGCCCGATGGCCCTTCGTAGCCTACCACGTCGGCGACCGGATTGTATCCCGCGATGTTCTCTGCCTTGATCTTTGACTTTGACTGTGGCTGATCATGGGCGTGGGCCGCATCGCCAGCGTAGAAACTGGTGTTGAAATCCGGAGGACTGGTCGGGTAGTTGGGTCGATAGGTGTCATACTTGATGGCCTTTTTCCTCTTGCTCTTGGGCTCGGGAGAACCACGATTTATATCCGCATCGCCGGTGTAAGTGGAGCCGGAACCGTAGCGAGAGTGCGATATGCCGGTCATGTAGGTGCGGGCTCTGGGAGCAGGAGTATTGAGAAAGAATCGCTCGGCGCGGGGGGGAGGCGGACGATAGATGTTTCCGCCCAGGAAACCGGGTCTGGAAGCGCCTCTGTCGCCGCGGAAAATGACGTGCTTGGGGTCTTTGCGGGTCTTGGTGTCCATGTTGGCGAGGGCGGTGGGATCGGAGAAAAATCGAGAAGGTGTGGGCGACCAGATGGTGGTGTCGTCGTTTTCGGTTTTGATTCTGGAGAGGGTGTTAGCTTGTGAAGTGATGTTGATGGAGAGAAAGGAAAGGATTATGTAATGTACTTCGCGCTCTCTGGGGCTGTCCGATACTCATCCGTTAGATCCTCGTCGTCGCTCGTCAGGGTTTCAAAAATGCGGTTAACGGTTCTTCTTCCTGCAGCAGATTGTTCCTTGTTAGCATCCTCGGCAGCCTTGAATCTTGGCTCTCTATATTTCTTGGTCCTCTCCTGCCAATCTTCAAGGGTCCTTCCTCGCTCCCTGTGTTTGCCATCATCAGCTTCGATATCCATCCTATCACATGATCGATTAGTCACATTCAAAAACTTATGCATCAAGGCATCAAGATATTGCTGGAAAGAGCTAGCAATATGGAGTTGGGGAAGTTGCATACTTATCCTCCCCGGCACTGGCACTTCTATCCATGCTGTCGCTTCTCTGGTGGGCTGCCGCATCGTTCATATGCTGATATCGCTGCAAGCGTAGCTTGGGATCATTGGGGTCGCAATCAAACTCCCAGAAATCACAGATGTGGGTCGAGCCATGGCGAAAGATGTGGCCACCTTCGAGGACTTGGCCATTCTTGAAGAGGCACTCCTTGTTGCTGGTTCTTTAGGGAGGGCCGAGGTTAGTTTTCTTCGGTGAGGGGAGGGACTGTCTGCTTAGATTGGATGGATGGATGGAAGATTCTTGAGCTTGGGATGAAAGTGATACACAAATAAGATGTCCAACTTGAAAGTTCTGCTCGAAAACTTCAAACTAGTCGGTCAAGCCAGCACCACCAGCATAGGGAAAACCATGCCACATCCGAATATCCGCACAGATGAAAAGGCAGAGCAGGAGTAGTCATCAAACAAAATGTACTCACCTCTTCTTGTAGATGCCTGACCTATTCTTTGGACAAGGCTTATTATCTATTTGTTTGCTCGTATGCTGCACATGGTCATAGCAAACAGTATGGACCATAATGCTGCATTGGCAAGAGGTGTACCTGACAAGAGTATCCTCACACATCTCGACAGCGTTGTTTTTACCTGACCAGTATATGCTTTGGGTCTTCTGGATGGAGAAAATAGGATCCAATTTGGACTGCTAGATCAAGGGCTTTAAGACCGACAA
Organism: Monilinia vaccinii-corymbosi; assembly: GCA_017357885.1. Lineage (NCBI taxonomy): Eukaryota > Fungi > Ascomycota > Leotiomycetes > Helotiales > Sclerotiniaceae > Monilinia > Monilinia vaccinii-corymbosi. The sequence continues at coordinate 3,998,611 of CP063406.1, read as the reverse complement.
ATGCTGGATCTCAATGCCAACCAAGTTTTGCAACGAACGAGGTAAGTAAGTAACAAAGTTATCAAAAGGATTCAGTAGAGTGATCATTCAGAGTATTTCTTCAATAGAATAGTGAGAACAGATAGTTGGCCGTTGGTCGTTGGTCGTCTTCCAAACGTATAGTTATCAACTACACCAAAGACCGAGGGGGCATAGAAATCCTAGCAGACAAACCTGAAAGGATTTTATTTTATATTGTGGGAGAATCAGAAGATGAAAGCTCCCTCGTTCGTTGCTTCGGAGATTGCATGCACACTTCTCCGAAGCAGATTATCTAGAGCGGCATGATAGATTTATGTGATAGGCTACACTGTAGGTTAGCTAGCTGTCTCGTTATTGTTGATAAAAGAAATCAAATTTTAATGTTGGTAGTGAATGAGAGTCAGTGGGTAGTTCTGATATTGAGATGAGGACTGCATGATAGATCAGACGTTGACTTCAAAGCAGGATGGATTGTCAAGAGATCTTTGTATTATTGTGTTTTGTGATATTGAGAATCATTATCTATATGTCTAAAAGGAATTCTGCTGTTCTTAGACAAGCTAGCTATCTCTTTCACAGGTAAGGTCTCAGCAAGAGCGCAGTTTCATGGCTAATTATATATGACTCTTCAGTAGAAGGATGTCACAGATTCTCTACTGCCACTCCAAGTTTGATTTACCACAATGGTATATTGACTACACCAGCAGTTTCAAAGATCTCCATAGCTCAAACATCACGAGCCAGGTATACATTGCCAGCCTTCATACTTGGAGTATCAACAGTTGCATTGAAACGACGCTAACTAATTCCCTAGTGGTATTTGCGCAAACGAATCGAATTCCCATCTCAAAATCACGAATAGATCCCACTCCATTCCTCTATCAGATGTCAAATAAACAGCTGTCTCCTGCCAGGTTGCTCGCTTCGATGGCTGCATCCTGAGGTTGAGCCGCTGCAGGCGCAGCTGCGATGAAAGATTGAACTCCTTGTTGAGAACCGATCGATCCTATAGCCATGAAGTTAGTTGAGATGACCCAATGGGTCGCATTCCAGGGCTCTGAGACACAAAGGCATATTTGCCGATGGAAGTTGAGATGAAGAGTTGGAGAGCATACCTGGAGTTTGCGATCGATTGCCAATCATCATCTAAAACTAAATATCCATGTCCGATTCATAGTCTGGAAGGTCCTCATCATCAAATGCACTGCTCTTCATCTGATTGTCAAATTCAAGTGGGTTGACGATGGCCTCTTTTGTCTTCATCTCCTGCTCTCCATCATCACCCGCGTTACTCTTGAACTGGCTTCCGACTTCATGCGGCTTGGCCAGAAACTCTCCTGCTATTTGCTGTTCTCCATGTTCAACTGTGCTACTCATTGGTTGTCTGTGAGCTTCAAAATCTTGGATTTCAAGGCTCCTCAAGTATGCAGCACGCTTTCGTTCGCGGAATTGTAATGTAGTTTCCTTCGGTTCCTTGGGGAAGATTTCCAAATAACTGTGATGGAAAGAGTCTGGGATCACCAGTCGGTTCGGCTGTGCCATCATTCGTTTCTTGAGTGCTTCGCCTTCAACTTCAAGTTTTTCTTCGCCAGAGTTTATCTTCTTGGCAGGCACTGGTGGCATGTCTGGAGAACTGGCATAGTAGGTGCCTCTCTTGCGCTTTTTCTTTATTACAATCTCGCCGTCGGAAAACTCGATTTGAGTACTAAATTTACCAGTGTTGATAAATTGGAGCTGCATTTCTATCCTTCGGCGATGAGCCTTTTCCTTCTCTGCTTCCTTGTCTTGCTCGGCCCTCAGTCTCGACAGGAACCTTTTACTTGTTAGTGAACACAAATGGGGTATGATAGGCGCGGATCCATGTCCTTACTTCTCTTGTAGTCTTTTATTTACCTCCGATTCGATGTAGCTAATGAGATATGTTAGCTCTTGAAGTCATTGAAAGCAGAACGAATGTTTGTACTCCAGGTGTTTTTGTTCATTTGCCCTGGCCTTGACCTTATCTTCTTCTCTTTCATTGATGACAGAAATACCGATTTTATCCAAAGTGCTTTGAAGAAACTTTAATGCGATTCGCAGTTCATTAGACCAGGTATCCTGAGCCACCTTCTTTTGCTGCATAGGAAACTTCTCTAAATAAACATCCAGCCTTTTTTGATCACGCAGCAAATTTACCAGGAGCTTGGCATCGTGCTTTTGCCAGACAAAATTAAGTAGCTCTTTCGAGGTGTAAGTGCGCACAGGAGATAAAGGACGTACAGGACGTACAGGATGTACAGGACGTGGACGCAAGACACGCGAGAAGCTCGGATATGTCAACTCGTCATCATGAGTATTGACTTTACCATCAGAGTCGGTGTAGGTGTCGAATTCGTTCTTCTCGTATTCTCCGTATCTTCCTGGATGATTGGTGATTCTACTATTTGCTTGCAGGCCACTTGGAAGTCTGTCACCAACAGCATCAGGGATATTGAGTAATTCGCTGTACTGGGCATCGACTTTGTCTTTCTCTACCATCCATGTCTCCCAAGCGATATCTTGCTGCAAAGGTGTGAAATCTTGCAGAAAGGTGTCAAGTTGACTTTGATCGTGTAGGATCTCTTGCACGCTCTTGTTATCTGCTATCATTGAGACATCTTCGAGTTTTTGTAGCTTCCTCATCGCCTTTTTATCGGGGCTTTCCTGTAAATAACTCGACTCTTGTAACAAGGCAGTAGGTTGGCTCTGAGCTTGGGGAACATCTTGCGTTGGCCCTTTTTGATCAACAGGCTGAGTTTGTGACTGAGATTTGACTTCTTGGGTCATCCTCATCACTCTTGGCTCGGCTTTCCGTTGTGTTTGAGTTAAGTTTTCGACAGGATTAGACTCAGGGTTTGAAACTCCTTTGTCGACTATTTCTATGCCATTTAGCATACGAGATGACGAAAAATGGCCTTCAACTACGGCGTTTGAGGTTTGACGAGGGGCTGTCAACCAATATTTCAGAGCAAAACTTGGAGCTTGAGCTTGAGGTGCAGAATAAGAATTTTCATGTGGAACGGCCATTGTGACCTCTTCAGCGGGTTGCTTGGTCGGAGAATAGTTGTGGAGGATGAACTTTCTGTCGTCAGACTCTGGGAGAGTATTATTGTACGCGTAAGAAACCACAGATTCAGGAACTCCATTCCACAGTGGGAATTGAAGTCCATTGACAAGTGTTCCTTTGTTCCGCTGTGCAGAGCTATGCATATAGGAATGTTGAGTATCAGCTTGAGCAGGCTGACCAGCTGCTTTTGTTTCATCTTTGAGTATGTTATCCCGAAAGGTAAGTCGCTGTTTGTATGTATTTTGTAGGAAATTACTTCTCTTCTCATCTTTTTTTCTCCAGCCATGATTTTGCGAGCTTTCACTTCCATAGGCAGGAGCCGAAGAAACCTCTCGTGAAGCAGAAACTTGCGCCCCCGCGTTCACTGTTTGATTTGCGTACTGCAGGATGCGGCTATCATCTCTCGCTCTGATAACCGTGGAAGACATTGGACCCGTCAAACTTTGCATGCCATTGGCCAATGGTACTCCGGACTTAATTCTCTCTTTCTCCCGCCTCTCTTGTAGTGTACGAGCTGCCTCCCAGAAAGGATCCATCTTTGTTCTAGTTGGAACAGGTTGTAGTGTTGGAACAGCAAAATTCGATGGCGATGGGCCGTTTCCTTGAGCTTTACGTTCTGCGTTTGATTTTTCCCTGGCATTGGCTTCTTCAAATAAGTCTAGCTGTGATCTTCGTCGTGCTTGATCAGTGGTTAGAAGATTATTAGTTATAATTGAAGGCTCTCTCTGGAATCGTGGTTGACCAATGCTTGGTGGCGCCATATATTGATCATATGTTGCTGCTTCGCTGTGGTCTTTCCTTTGTTTTTTGCAGTTGACTATAAGATCATTAATCTTGTCAGCGTAGTAATTCACCGGCCTATTAGCTACTGGAAGAAGCAGTTGGCCTTTCGATCTGCGCAGAATATTTTGGGTTGAAGAGATGTCGCCCTTCGCCAATCGGACATTGTCGTAAGTTTGACTCTCTTCATCAAGCCCAGATCTGTCTTGAATAGCAGTACCATGATCACGGGAGGCTTTACTCTGCTGTTGTCTCTGCCACATGTTCAAGCCCTTCTGCGACAACTTGACCCAATCCGTATCTCTCCAATTCACCAACTTGCCATCTCCATCCCACTCACTATCGTGCCAGACTCGAGCTGTAATGGGTGGCTTATAGCCATCAGGTACAAAGCGAAGGCCTACCTTGAGAAGTCTCTGCACGTTGGTGCAATCTTGCCATTCTCGGCCGCGGAATTCAAACCTCACAGCCGAACCTGGAAGCATCGAACAATTGACGTCGCCGACAAAGCTTCCTCCCCACATTCTGGTACAATGGACAGGTTCTACACCTTCTGATGGATAGGTTTTGCAAACACATTTTGGATGCTTGATGTGAATATGTTCCGATTTCAAGTTGGGACATTCCAGGAAGTCGACGCAACCTCCAGGAGAATCTTGTTGATTGTTGTTGTGAGATTCGACCGAGCAAATCAATACATGGGTGTATTGAGCCCAGCACTCATCGTAGGTCGTGATCCTGAGCATACACATCGCAGTGATGCTGTATCCCAGTTTTGATTGTGTGTTTTGTTTTGATTGTGTTATGGAGAGATAAACTTTCGACGAAGTGTACCTCATGTTTATTTCAGCCTCGTGATGTGGTATGGCACTAAGTTAATGTACGCGAATGGAAATTGAAGTGAATGGTGAAGGTAAGTGAAGTAAAGAAAGAAGTAAATCACCACCTGATTGATTATTTGGCGACAGCAGAGGAAGAACTTCACCTTGGTATAAATCATTGTAAAAGTACGCCCTCTAGTACTTCTCCTTCTTGATACAAAGCCTCGAGACCAACTCCAAGGCAACGTCGTTTGGGGCTTCTGGATTGAACACTCATTCACAGCATCCAATTCTTCCCAGTTTTCCCCAACATTCTACGATGCCCAACACTGAATATAGATCATCCTAGCGCATTGGTTAGAAAGATGAATGTAGATACAGTAATTGTAGCTATCATTCTCGCTGCATCGAGAGATAACAACGGCTTCAAAAAGACCACTCTCCTTCTACCCTATTGTGCCGGCCAAGTATCTCTGCTGGATATAAAAACAAGCTTCCCAAGCCCCCGCACTCATCCCAATAAATATATCCTTCCCCAGACCGACAGTCATAAGTAACGAATCCATGAACGAAGCATAACATGATGCAGTGCAGACGAAAACTATAGCCTCAGTAGCGTGCCGCGTACCACAGGTCGCGCAGCAGACGATACCATCAGCGTGCATAATGTGACTTCATGTTCATAGCATAATATCATCGGTACGGGCTCAAGCAAACAGAAATAGATCACAAACAAGAGACGAATATTGAAATCACTTACCTCACTAAGCAAAGCACATACACACCAAACACGAGTATAAAAAGAACGCAAGATTCGTTACCGCCTATTTAACCATCCATTAATACTCAACCATATTAAAGAAAAAGGACAAGGAACGCCGCAAGTGTATTTGTGCAAAGACCTCAGAAAACATCTCTTGATAGACTACGCCTATTGCTATTACACCTTACAAAAATGCGAAAGTCCATTCGTTCCCTATCCTCCTTGCCCTTCCCCCCCCCCACAACCCCTTACACACGCAAGAAGCAACGATGAGAAAGAAGAACAGACATAACACACGCAGCAAGCACCCTTATGATTCAGATCCATTCTTGACCATACGCATGAAAAAGTAGATGAGAGGAAAGAACAAAGATCTTGCGAGAAAAAAGACAAACACAGAGAAGAAACTAGCGTGGCACAATTTGTGGAAGTAAAGAGACATGTTCGTCCGTTCGTATGCCCCGAGATATTTGTTTCGGAACCCAGATGTGTAGGAGAGTAGTGCTCGGTATTATTGCGAGGAACTTGAAAATGTTGGTCCACGAATTATCAATCAAGATGATGATAGATTAATATGCCGATGAAGAAGAGCCATGCACAGTCTGTAAGCACATATCCCTTCTCGCTAGCATGAAATCCCGTCACCCAACCGAGCGAGCTACTTTCGCAGTAAGATAAAATCCGATCGCATTAGAGAAAGAGAAGAGTCGATAACAGTAGCTTTACAGAACAATGCACTTCTTCTTCTTCTCCTTCTTTGTCAAGAGTGCAGCACGAGTAGCATGTTCGAAAACCTCACGGACACCCTCATTGGTCTTTGCTGAACACTCAAGAGACTTGTAAGCACCGATCTTATCAGCAACACGTTGAGCCTAGTGATGAAACGATTAGCATATTTCCATATTCCTTCTCTGTTACGCAGCCGTCTTCAGAACGCGCTGTATCTCACGGATCCTTACCTGATCTTCGGAGACCGGGGTTTGATTGGTCTTGTGTAATTCCTCGATGGTTTTTGGGTCGTGGCGCAAGTCCTTCTTGCATCCAACGAGAATAATTGGGAGGCCCTGGCAGAAATGGAGGACTTCGGAGATCCACTGTTTAAGCACGTGTCAGCGGCTGTGTTATCATGGCAACAGAAGATGGAGTATTATTTTGTCTCGTACCTTCTCCTGAACGTTATCAAGGGAATCTGGAGAGTCAACGGCGAAACAGATCAAGATAACGTGCGAATCTGGGTATGATAGAGGTCTGAGACGATCGTAATCTTCTTGTCCAGCCGTATCCCATAAAGCCAACTCAACGTGCTTTCCATCAACCTCGACGTCGGCGACATAGTTTTCGAAGACAGTTGGTACGTAGACCTATAGCACAGATGAATCAGTGACTGGCTCTGATGACATGGTCATTACTCCATCCAGAGCGTCGTTGCCGACATCAACGAGAGAGTTGACGCGATGGCCGCGGTATGTTTGGGTTGCATAGAATGCATCGTAAGGGGTCGGTGTAAGGCTTACCTCTGGGAAGGTTCCCTTGGAGAAGACACTGGCAGATCTGTTAGTGGATATAACATTTTTTTATCGTTTTATCAACTAGAAAACCGTTGAAATAGATGGGTACTTACATCAACAAGCAAGTCTTACCGCAAGCACCGTCTCCGACAATAACGAGCTTTCTTCTGATTTCCGCCATTTGGGCAAAGTTTGTGATGAGGGTTGTGGAGGAGAGCGACGGTATGAAGTTGTTGATTAAATTGATATGAGAATAAAGTGATCGTATGGGTCGTTGCAGATGAAATTTCGTTGGATTGGAAAGGTTGTTGAAGGTGGAAATGAGTTCAAGAAGGCAACCTTTGGAGAAACCTAATAGCTAGTCGGTTCGAATGTTCATGCCTTGGAAGGTGAATCATAAGGCACCAACTTATTATTTCTATCGGGGTTGGGGTTTGGTTACTATGGGAATCGTTCAGCATAACATGATAATAAACAAAGAAGCTGAACCAAGACGAGTGAATCAAATACTACGTGAGTTAAATTACATGATTTATAATTAAGAGGAATCTTTTATATAAACTTACTCGTTATTTTTATGTTTTTGATTCTTTTGCAATTCTTCATTGTTGATTTCTCATTTATTTATATAAAAGACTAAATTTTCCATCAATTTCTCCCATTTTCAACCATTGACCCCTAATCATCGACTAAGGGGCTCCCGCTAGCATCGACACCATCAAGGGGACATTTCGTTCATTTCTTCTTGCATTCAGAGGACTAATGGACCTGCCTAGTGTTTTGAATATCAAGGGATAGCCCTTTACTGTAACTCTAAACCCAATATCGCTCGCTGTAAGATGGTGGTGGCACGCTTGCTTGGCAATCTTACTCCAGACTCTGGTCAAGAGGCTCTAGACTAGACTCACCCGCCGAAGGAATGAATGAACGATGGACAAAGATGCCTTCCGCAGTCGTGGCTTTCTTCCAGGGCCTTCATTAGACTCTTACGAGCTTCCTCTCAACTCTGCATTTCTTGTCCTGTCTTAGATGTCCGTGGAGTTTGCGCATAACTGTATATGGGGCGGAGCTCCTAGACAATCTCAATATGCACTTCGGCTGCAATTGCGCCTCATTTGTACCAGATAGGAGACAGAGAAGGACAAGGACTACAAACAACAACAGCAGGGCTTCTTTGTGATGTTGAATCCGCTCCGCCCTGAATTATCTTGCAACATTCCTGAATACGTTTCGTACGGTATCCTAGTTCTAACTCCAATTCCAATTCCAATTCGTTATCCTGTCGGGTCAGGATACAGACGTTTTACGTAGAGAAACCCATGAAGAAGCGCAAAAGATAAATAATGCTTTCATTGATTGATTGGCTGGCCTCGGCTGACCAGGGCTACCCCTTTGCCACGTGACCATACCCCCCGAGCAATAACGCACTAACCAAATCCTCACTAGCCCAATATCAATGAAAGCTCCATCCAAAAAAAGTTGATCCGACGACCCTCACCATCAAACGAATCCCCTCCTCCCCCACCACCATGCAAAAAGTCATTCGGCGTACGATCCTCGCCGAAAAGCAGGCCGCCCGCCGGCTTGCCAAGCGGCAGCGCAAACGTGAAATCGACGAGTTTGCAATTCGACAGGATAGGATGAAGCAGCTGGGCACGGAAAACCTACGACGGCTGAAGGAAAGCGCGTTGAGGCGAAGAGAGGATTGGGAGTTGAGGGATCTGGCTCCGAAGAGAGATGTTGGTTCGCAGGTTGATACCTATGGGAGTATCCAGGCACAGTTCCTTGAGTCCCCGGGAATGAGGAGGCAAGATGTGTTGAAGATACTGGATATATGGGGAGGGAAAAAGCATTTGAATATTCGGGAGGGCGATAGGGTGGTGGTGGTTGAGGGAAGGGATAAGGGGAAGATTGGGAGGGTAGATAAGATTGACAAACAGAGGGCGGAAGTTACTTGTGAGGGACTGAACATGGTAAGTTTTGTGGTGGCTTAAAGTTTTCCATTCCCAATAACCCCTCATCATGAATCTTGCATTGCCACATGCTAACACAACCCTCAGATCGACGTTGCAATACCTGAATGGATGTCAAGCACAGCCGATGAAGAAACCCAACCAACCCGCTCCATTCCCCAAGCCATTTCCTTAAAAAACGTCAAACTAGTATTTCCCTACACCGACCCAAAAACGGGCCTCACCCGCGACGTAATCGCCAGAAAGCTCGCCCATCACAAAATGTTCCGAGACCGCCACGCCCAAAAAGTCACATGGCAGCGTATAATCCCTGGTGTCGGCGATCGTCCCAATATAATAGTGCCATGGCCCAAAGTCGAGCCTCGAGAGAAAAAGGAATATGATTGCGACACCCTGCGAATAGAGGTGGAAGAAAAATCATTCGTGCCTACGCTGCTGATGCCTCCGATGCCTGGGAGCGTGATTGATGAGTTACGGAATAAATATTCGGTCTTCAGGACGAGACATGATCCCGAATATGTAGAGAGGAAATTAGAGGAAGATAGACAAAACGAGGCGAAGAAAAAGACTATCGCCTCGATGAGGACGCCATTGAAGGAAGTTAATAGGAGAGAAAGAAAAATACGAAAAGCAAGGGGCAAGGGTAAACTTACTCGAGGCATGTTATTGAGGATTGGACAGGTGATGTCAAGAAGGAGAGGAACGATTATGAGACAAATGGGTATTAGCACGGATGCTGCGTCTGAGGTTAAAGAAGTTGAGGGTACTTCTCTACCAGAGCCCACCACACCTACAAAGCCAGTCCCAATGGCTGCTTGATGATTATGCATGTATATTATGTATTTGAAATGAAGGGAAAATGTAAATGTATGCATTAGATTAAATGGCACATATACAGACCTTCCAGGCATTCGTTGCATTGCAATATATAAGGACCCAACGCATATCACGTCCATCTCAGACATGCATGCATTCACCAACAAATCCCAAAAGATTCTTCAATTTTGATTTTACTACCTTTTCATTCAACACCAATATCGAAACCCCCCAACCTAAACCCCCAGTAAAGACAGCTTTTCAAAATCAGAAATATGAGGAGCTTCTTTCTTTCTTCCCGCCGCTTGCAGACTCTCTGCGTAGACTGCATCGCCACCTACTGGTCTATATTCCCGAGCGTCTGCCCCCGGTCCCTCCACTGGACCCTGTCCATTTCCATTCCCAAGCTCATTCTCACTCGCGCCAAAAACCTCACCCACACACGCCCGACACAAGCCCACCACCTCGGCCATCCCCGCCTCAATCGCCCTCGCCCTCTCCCACATGCCCCTCCTCACCAATCCCACAACCAGCCTCTCGACCTCCTCTCTCGAGCCCTCGACTCTCGCCATCAATCGCCCTACACTCGCCACCAAATATTCCTCCTCATAAACACTCCCCTTCTTACCCCTCGCCCTCTTCCTTTCCTCCCTCCTCCGATTCTTACTCGTGGCTCGACTAACCCCCGTGCCTACCGTCCCGACACTACCATTACCCGTATACCGGGTAAACAACGAGCGATTGGTGGAGACGCGGGAAGAAGCAGCGACCGAGACATCATCGGGAAGTTCGCCATCACCTCCCCGTTCGCCCTCGTAGAAAGCGAGAGGATCCGCCAGGGCCTTTTCTCTTAATTCTCGAATCCGCGGTACTTGCGCTAGTAATTGTGCTTTACAATCTGCGAGTAGCTCTGTACTAGAGGCGAGAGCATCGCCGAGACCCGGATCGATGACCGATTCGAGAAGATCGGGACGGGCTTTGAGAGCGAGGAGATGAAGTGCGTCGGCGAAGAAATAGCCTTTGCAGAAGGCCTTCAATGCTGTTTCGAGAGAAGAGAGGTAGTCTAGCTGGATGGTTGCGGCGGCGTAATAATCTTTGCTTTCGATAAGGGCGTCGTAAAGGGTATTTGCTAGTTCTGTGAGCGCGGATCCGCTCATTGGGGATCCGTCTGCGCCGCCGGTGAGAGCGCAGAAGAGGGTTTCGCGCCATTGAGAAGGTCCGGAAGCGAGGTAGCAGGATGTGGCTTTTGCGTAGTTGTGGAGAGATTCGTAGGCGAGTGCTGCCTCCTTGTAGGAGGACTTGGATTCGAGGTATTCAGCGTAAAGGGCTGTGATGACGGCGAGAGGTTCAGGGTTGTAGCGGTAGATGGCTAGAGCGGCTTTGTAGAGAGCATGCTTCTGAGTATACTTTTGAAGTTCCTCAAAGGCGTTGAGCTCGTGGAGATGGTTGAGTGCTTTGGTGTGACGGGAGAGGTAATCATCGATGCTATATTTGCGACGTAATTCGGGCATTTGTTGTAGATTTTGCATGAAAGGTAGATATTCTCTAGGGTCTTTTTGTGATTGTTGGGCTACTAGAAGAGCAAGATCAAGGTCGTAAAGGCCTAGAGCATTCTCGTATAGTCTGTTAACGTCTGCTAAGAAACAGATGTGCTCGACTGCTTTATCTGCCAAGGCTTCATCTTCTTTCATCAATTGCGCAACGACCAATAAACCATCATCCAACGCAGGCGGATTCTTGCACACGTTGGATGTTATAATGTTTTGTAAATTAGTTGCAGTGCGAGTCTTGAGAACCTCGAGGAAAGCATCACAGATCTTGTTAACTTTCGAGACTTTGTTGGCCGTAATGTCGAGAGGGGCCTGGGGTGCAACTGGGTTGACAACATTTGCACCATTTGATGTAGGTAGTGTGTTGCCCTTTTGAGGCACTACTCTAGTCTCCTTGTACATGGTTTGGGTAACATCTTCTTCTCTCAATGACGATAAGAACAAGTCGATGTAAGTGATCTTCTTAACTTGGTCAATGAAAAGCGCCACACTCGATAAGAATTGCTCCGGAGCATGATCATATAGAATATTCATATCCACTCGTTGCGTTCTGCAATGTGTGAAAGCCTTTCTATAGTTCTTTTCATCAATAAGTTTTCGAATACCTGCAAGAACCATTGCACGTGGGAAAATAGTCTCTAGATTTCCACGAGGCATTTGCAAAATAAGACTGAGAGATGTTGGCATTGCGATGACTAGTCGAGCTCCTCTTTCAATGCTTCGACATCTCTCATCGATTTCTGGATCATCAGGTGGGATTTCAAGATCTGTTAAATATTAGGATTGCACCATATAAGCCGAGTTTCAAGACACATACCATGAACTTCTGCAATGTGCACAAATTTAAGGAGATGTGTAGTGGTGGTGAAAATAAGATGTGCCGGAGTAACAAGGAAGGATGTGCAATTTCGCACTAGTAAGCGTGTATTTGCAAACAGATGGCCATTACTAGACAATCCAAAAGCTATACGGCCACCTCCAAAAGGTATGATGTCTACCCAAGGTAATTGCTTGGAGAAATGGCAGGAAGATAAGGATGCATCGCCGAAAGCTAGGCTATGAAGATCTCCGGAGTTAGTTTGAACGTATGGATGCATAATCCCATCTTCAACAAAGCTTGATAATATCGATACAGATGATTTTGAGTTATTTTCAAGGGCTTTTTCTTTGATTTCGCCAGGAACTTCAGTAAGGTGGTATCCTTGAATAACTGGGCCAGTTTCACTTCTTCCCAAAGCGAGCACCTCATTCTTGCCACTGAAAGTAATTTGTTGATAAATAGTGGTCTTGGATGCCGACTCAAATGTGAATTGACCAGCCAAGGTTGGAGTAGGTGCAACACGTTTAGTGCCATCTAAATCAAAAACCGAAATGCCTTCTTGGTGCAGGACGGCAAGTAATGAGGCATCCGCATTAATGGAAACATCGATAGCATTGGATTGTATTGTAACTTCGTGATGACCCATTGGAGGGGGAACGTTGGCTACTCGGAAAGGAGTTACCATGAGATTTTGCCCATCGATGACAGCGAGAACTCCAAAGTCGTGTGGTGGTGCCAAAGTGCCGCGAGCCGTGGTAAAAATATACTCTGCAAGGTCAATAGTATCCTCGGCAATAGACAAGAATCTCAGAGGCTTTTCTGGATGCCAAGCAACAGGGTTAGTCGAAACCAATGGCGCGTGGTGATTTCTGATCTCTTGCTTCAGATACCAATGATAATTACCCATTGTCCATAACTGAGTACAGTCGGCCATGACTACCGCCAGCAATGTGGAGTCGGAATTCCAAGCCAACTTAATGTGCTGGTTAGGAAGTTGACGCTGCTCTTGGGTGAGTCGAAGACTAAATTCTCCATGTCGTAATCCGTTGCGTTCAAAGAACACAACATCAATCCTCTCCTCAAGACGTTGGATTCCTGCAATCAAATTTCCTAAAGGTCTCCAGCTCAGAGCCCCCTCGAGACCATCTACAGGCTCGCTGACACTGTCAAGTTCGCCTTCTCTGGAATATACTCGGATTATACGGCGAGAAGCCGACTCGATTTTGGAGATTGCGAGATAGGCACCATCACCTCTCCAACTGATAGTAGCACTCGAATCGTCCATTGGACTGAGAACACCTTCATCGATCTTCTCTGGCATAGTTGGGTCTCGTAAGGCTTTGGCTCCTCGGCCCTGAAACTGAGTCTCTTTCTTACCCCAACCAACAGATACATGATTCGACGCTTTCATATCTTCTTGGGTCATGGTAGTGTCTGCAACCCCATCGAAACTGCGACTCATCCAAATGATGGTATCTTCCTTGGTAGTAATTGCCAATAACTCTTCATCAGGTGACCATCTCGCTGCAGCAATACCAGCATCGACCGAGCCCATAATTTCAATCTGGCCTTCTCCCGGTTGAGGGTCCTCCCTGACGACCACAATATCGCCACCAGCAAGAACAAGACATGCCGTTAAATTGTCTCCAAAATAATGAAGGCTCACAACCTTGTCACAGGCCAAATCCGGACTTGGGGATGGTGCTTCCCATGATGCGATGAGAGTATCTTCATATGATTTTGAGTTTGAGTTTGTCTTGACTCTAATAAGCTGTATCACCGCATCATTTTCGGCAGGCCCAACAGCACAAACGACAGCATCATTGGCCAAATCCCACGCCGCCGCCGTGACAGGCCTATTCTGGTATTGGGCAGGAGGTCTCCATTGCGCATATTGAATACCTCTTAAATTCCGCATCTTTGCGGTATCAATCCTTTCAACGCTCGTGTATCGAATCAAAAAAGGGAAAATCTTCACATCATCCTTTTCGATCGGTCATTGCAATCATACCCTGGTCATTTTCACAAGCCAAAAGAATAATGACAAGTATAAGCGAGGGCCGCTAAGGAACCTTAACCCCAGGTTTGACTGATAGAAGTGGTGAGACTTTCATCTCATCCCATCTCAACCTCACCTCATCTCATTCCATTCCACTTCCTTTCTCGACGCTTTCCTATCCCGAGATACACATATATAAATACAAACTCAAGAAACCACCATGATGGATCTCGCATATAATCAACACTCTCCACACTCCAGACGTCACAGTCGTTCTTCTACCAATCTCACACATTTAACCATGGCGCCCTTAACCTCCAGACTCCCCCCTTCAAACGACGATTACTATCCCGAACACACATCCTACATTGATGCCCGCTCTTTACCCACCACCCCCTCCATCCTCTCCCGCTCATCCTCCCGCGTGTCCCGCCGCAAGCCCGCCCCCATGAACCTCTCCATCCCCAAATCCAAATCCAGCATCCACCTCACCGCAGCCCCACGCACACCCCGCACACCGGGCCCCCGCTCCGGCACAACAACACCGTCACGACATTGCCACTTCGGAAATACCATTGCGCCAGATCACCTACAGATAAGTGCCGTCAGCGAAAAGGACGGCCACGATTCCGATTGGCTTTTGCGAGCCGGCGCCATGATATCATCTTCTACTCGCGAATCAAAGGGGCAATTCTGGCTCGTGTCGCGCGCAAGCTCCATAAGTCTGCAAAGGGATGCGGACGAGGATGCATTTGAGCGTGAGCTGGCTCGAGAAAGAGAACAGCATTGCTGGAGAGGAAGTAGGCGGGGAAGTTTCGATGCAGATGATGAATTCTCACCGCTTACGACGAGAAGGAGTTTAAGTTTTGGGGCTGCGACAGGAGCATTTAGTAGACCGATGAGTGTATATGGCAGTCGAGCAAACAGTAGAATTGGAAGTCGGGCGAATAGCAGGAGAGGAAGTAGAGCAGCGCTCATTACGCCAATGACTGCTGATAGAGATGGGGGATATTTCGATTCGGAATTTGCACATGATGAATATCCCGCGGAGCCAGATTTCGTAGATGTGGAAGAGGAAGTATTTGAGGATGGAGACGAGGCAAGAAAAGACGAAGCAATGGTTAAGAAGTTGGCTAGAGCAAGTAGACTGGGGCTTGGGGGTTGGGTAGAAAATCTACTGGGGTGGAGTTTATTTGCTGTTGAAGAAGATGGAGAAGAAGTCGAACTCGATACATCTGATGAGAAGGAAGAATCAGAACTATCATCACGGCCGTCGCGGCATACACTCGATGAAATGGGCGATACACGAGTGGAGGAACAAATGCCACCACTCAATCCAAACGAGGCAGATGTTTGGTCGGATGCATCCTGGCTTTTGAGTGTTGCAAGTAAAGTCATATTGTAGTACTCTCAAGTCAGTTTGCGGGATCATTTCAGGTTTATAGTACAATTTTCTTTATGAATTGTTATCAGAACATCGCTGCATGTTCTCCACATAAAATCAATACAACTCAAATGCATATGCCATCCCCAAAATGACAATTCGCCGGTCCTATTCCTGCCACACAATTCTCGATGAAAAATAATGGCCGTTTTTCATACCTGCCAGAAGTCTCCCTAGCCGGACAAATTAATTGGCAGTCAAATCAATAATCTCATCCGCCTCGGTAAAGATATGACGTCTTTTGACCGGACGTTCAAGCACAAATTCAAGATCATCGTCCTTCTCAACAACACGCTCGCGCTTCAAAAGATTCTCAGGTTTGACCTGCTCAGGCTCAACCTGCGCTCCGACCTCTGCCCGAATTTCATTCTCGACTTGCAAGAGCTGGTCTCGAACCTATAGAAGATCGTTAGCATAATTCGAGTGATTAATCAAAGTTGTCTGATTGAAGTTTGCGGCGATGACAAGTTGCGTTCTACATCATTTCATTTCACTTCCCTCTCTCACTCTGCCCTCGTGCTTTTGAATGAATGTTCAACATCATTCTAGATATATCTTTGATATCAAGCATGTCTGATACTTCAGGTAAATGATAGGCTTTCATGCCAATATCCAAGGCTCGGGTATGATGGCCAGCAAAGCCAAAGGGATCCCCAAAGGGCCTAGAATGTGATGGCTCAAAAGTATAGGCACTTGCCGGAACACTTTTATAGGCATCTGCCCTTTTTGTCATTGGCAAACTAAGGAGATTGGACGATAGTACAGACCTCAACAACGTCGACAGTGCTAAAACCTTTAGCTATATCTCTTAGAAGGCTTAGGTTTTTGTTGATTTCAATCAGCACGCGTGTAAACGGTGTAACGGCGGGTTCCGGTGCTGCCCGTGCTACCCGTGCTACAGGTGTGCTAGGTGTGCTAGATGTGCTTGATTTGGCGGGGGTCTCTGGGGCTGCCCTTGGCTCAGTCGATGCAAGACTCTTCACATCAGGCCTAAAGATGGCTTTGGCTGGTGTCTCTACTGGCATCGCAGGCCTAGCCTTTGGGAATGAACTGGATGCTACTTGTGAAATAGATCCAAGGGCTGGAGTCACCGAATATGTGACCTCTTCTCGGGCAGTGGCTGATGTCGCTGGAACCGCATCCGAGGTGGAAGTGATCATAGGACCAGTTGTAGCTGTGGGAGCTACGTGACCGAATGCTTGTTGTGGCGCTGAACGTGACGAAAAGGTACCACTGACGACCTCACTAAACAATCTACCAGTAATAACCGAATTCATCATAGTAAATCTAGGGGGTATAGTCATTTCAGTGGCAGCTTTATGCTTTTTAGTAGTCGATGATCCAAAGGCCTTAGCAACATCTCTTCCAGCGACGACAGGCTTTTTCTCGAGGGGGGCTGGTATCGGTGCTCTGGGTAAGGGGTTCTTGGTCCGAGGAATTACATCGAGGTTTTTGGTAGACATTCGATGAGGTACTGGGGAAAGAATCTGGACTCTATGGTCAGTATCCACGTTGAGTCAATCGTTCAGAGATTTTGGACAATCAGAAATCAACATTCTGGGAACTTTGTATCGAAATATCCTCACCATCATCTGCTCCAGAATTTCCCTTGACCTGTATTTGAAGTGGAACTCAGCCAGTGGCTTGCTGATTGGGTCAATGTATTCAAGCTTGTAGAAGGTCTCCCGATCCGAGGAGATTTGGGGGGCTCCGAATCTATCATAGAAAGTCAGCCTGTAGGTCAACACCGCAGATCATATCTTCCACATACTCCGTTGTATGAGATACTGTCTTTCCCTTCAACTGGCTCTCATGGGCATTTACTTGCCTAGCGGGAACTGCCCCCGTCGGAGGTGACACCGTGATAGATTTATGGACCCGCCAGACCTGAACCACGAGTTCTCCAAGCTGCGAGACGACTTTTGGGGGTGCGTATGTGGAATCATCTCCTGCATCGTATCAGCGGGTATCCATGATTCATTTTGGATGGATGAAAGAGCATACTTGGTTTGAAGTCGGCAAACAAAAACGGCCTCAATCTTAAATCACCGTTCGTCCTCAGGCGATCTCCAGTCAATTGGTGAGTCCATCGCTGCGGCTTGAATCCATCTTTATTGCAAACAACGACGGACGAGGTGCCACGTCCATCAATTGTGGCATAAAAGCCAAAGCATGTATCTGGATCCCTGAGTGCGCTGTTCTTCTTCTTGCTGTCTATCCAATACTCGAAGCCAAACTTTTGATTCGTCTGAGACTCGATGTAAACAGACATCTTGTTGTGGGGGATATCTTTCTTGACGCCTTCTTGAGCATCATGAGGATCGTCGTATTCGACACTCTGCACACCACTGGTCAAAACACGGACCCTGATATACGGAACCTCAGGTAAGATTGCCATTCTCGGGGGGGATTTTTGATAAATAGGATAGGAGGATTGAGGATTGAGGATTATGAGATTGATTTTCGTTGTTGTTGTTGTTGTGCGGTCGAGAAAAGAAAAGGGAAGTTCGAGCAAGTGTAAAGCACAGATGCATCTACGCGACAACGCAATTACTATTCTTGGTTCATTGGGTGAAATGGCAAGCAAGAGCTTCTTACCCAAGTTGAGCTTGAGCTTGCGCTTAGGTAATCTTTTAATATCTTCTTCTCTTGTTCTTCATCAAAAATCAATCTTCTGTAAACCTTGCCCGACCGTCATCTTCATTCATCAATTGAAAGACATCTACCTCATCACTATGGAGAATGGGAGAAGGTTTTGAGATGTTATGTTATATTTCATTCAGTTCCCGTGTTTGTGTTAGATATCCCATATGCTGATAATTGCGAATAGCTTCTCATATTTCACCATCGACTCCTGGCAAGAGACCAACCATTGATCATTACACCCAAAAAAGATATCTTCTTGATGTACGCATCTGAGGTCTCGTGCTTCTTGTAAAAGATGCCCGCTCCGATCTCAATCTTCTTCACTTCTCAAGTGACTTGATAAAGGCAATATCATAACTTGCCCTCAAATCATATTCGATGCGTTCTTGACGCCTCTTTCTTGCCAACGTATAGAGATTCTTGATCCGCAACATTTCCCGCTTCAACCATCTGCGTCTCTCCGAGAATGAAGCCCATGCTGATCCTGAAACTGCCATCTTGGAATCGTCTTCACCCTTGTTTCCTCTACCCAGGCATGCGATGTGGTATCTGAGCGACTTGATTTGTAGCATGGCGGATCTGGAGGTATATTCTTTCTTGTGCTTTCTAAAGTTGGCCTTGAGCTGGGGCATAGCAACTTGATTGTTCATCGTGGGCTTGGATATCTTCTTGGGGTGTAATTGCAAGGTATGCCGCATCTGCGGGTAGCTGGATGACGGCTTATCGGGTTCGACACTGGTGGCTTGCGAGGTATCAATCTGCGAACCACTGATGGCTGACGAACTATCACCTCCAGAAATCCTAGAGTGAGTATTTCCGACTTGAGGAGTTTGGGTTTCTGCGATTTTGATCTTCAAGGTGCTTGTTGGTGGAACATTAATGTGTGTAGAACCATGAAATGGAGGGTGAACAGCTTACAGAGGCTCGATCTGCGAAGTGCGAGCGGCGTGCCAATGACCATCTGCTATAATATTTTCTTGGGCAATGATATCCACTTCGGCAATCTCAACTCCTGCAGCGCCCAGTGATGTAGTGTTGACGGCCTGCCAAGTGATGACTGGGGAAATGGCTACTTGAGTAGGGCTAGCGATCGATCTATTGGCTTCGCATTGTGGTTCCTCATCTTCGATATCGGCTGCCTCTACATCTATATCATACTCGCTCTTATGATCTGTGGTAACATAGGCTGGCTCATGCTCGAAGTGGGAATTGGTAAGGCCATGGCAGATCGACCTGCAAGGAGAAGCAAAGGTGTGTGCCATGAGGAATAAAGACTGTGGCTCATTGGTCAGTGGGTTTCTACATTGTACAATACGATTGCAGACTGCAATCATGAAAACCTACCATGCAATTGCGGAAGTTATTGCTTCTGAGAATACATATCTGGAGGAAGACACTGAGGAATCAGGAGTTCAAGATCTTGGAGTTTAGCCTTGAGGTCTCGTCTCATCATAATGTATGTACTAGTAGTTCCTTTGAGCATGATAGAGTGAATTCACCTTTCAACTTTGCTTTGTATTTCAGATTACTCTGCTGCGTGAATTTTGACCATATCACCATTTCGTTCGTTCTTTCAGTCTCCTACCGGCTGGACCCTACACATAGAAGCCTATGCCAACCTAACAGCGATCTTAGAACCTCCCCAAGGGACTCAATTCTAGCATTTCCCTTCTATACGACCACTCTTTCTCTCTAGTCTCGAGGGCATATAAATGCTTTCCAAAGATGAACACTAAACCTATCTCTCCTGTTTATTTCTCCCCTGAAATGGAGTTGTGTATCAGGGGTCTGGGGATGTTAGGGAAAATGGAAGGGGATGGAAGGGAAGAAACAGGATGGGTAGTGTGATGTTATTATGAAGAGAGAGAGAGAGAGAAAGAAAAATAGCAAACAGATATATATTTGATGCTAGATGTCTTTCATGAAGGCCGTCCTGTTGGATATATTAGCCAACCTTCCTTATACAAACAAACAAGTAAGTACGTAAGTATACTTACAGATTCTGCAATAAACCACAAGCCCAGAAGTATCTATCCCGCGCCGAACCAGGATATCGACATCGATGATAATCGAATTTTTACATTCTTTAAGAGATCCGGGGGATGATCTGGAAGAGAGGAGCTACCACGATACGATACGATACGATACGAGGAGATCTAAACTTACGGTTAATACAACTACCTACCTACCTACCTACCTACCTACCATAATACCTACCGTAATACATTCTATCCCATTCTAAAACACAGAGTTCGCGTTCTTGAAATATGAGAGGGAAGGGAGTGCGTGCGAGGCCAAGCTTACTGGCGGCTAGCTGGCTATAAATAAAGCACGTATATATATATATATATATAAATAACCCCTCTCGGATCGGTAGATTAAGTTGCGAAGATATACTTACCTTACCCCACCTTACCTTAGCCTGATATCAAGAAGTAGTACTTTAAATTTGGTATGTCTATTTCACACACGCATACATACCTACACTGGCAGTATCTAAATAAATACCCCCCTACACCACACATCACACAACACACATCGAATTGCAAGAACTTCCAATTTCATAACAATAACAGACATCATTTACAATTCTACATCTAGATAGGTATCCCATCTATCTATCGACTCACGCAACTACAATATTACAATATCACAATATGTAGACTACCACCATACATATCCATTATATCGCATTCCCCTAACCTAAGCGAAGCGAACCCAACCGAACCTTAACCGATCCAAAGCAAAGCAACGAAGAAATTACTCGTAGACTGATATAGATATAAATATCCATCCATCTATTCATTCATTCATCCACACCTTTTTTTAAATAGCCTTCACCCTATCCATCTACATCAAATTTCTATTCACCTCAAGCCTTCAAGATGGGTATCATGGGTTTCCAATCAGATGCAATATAATGAATGGAATATATCTCCCGCTCTTCATCTTCATTAGTATTTACCTACTCTACCCACCTGATGATCTTCTCCCCTTCTCTCCACTTTCCCATTTCCCATTTTTTCAACTTTTTCCTTTTTCCTTCCTTCTCTTCTTTCTCCCTTCCCCTTCCCCCCCACCCCACCACTCTACCCAAACAACTCCCCAATCCTCCCAACCCCCACATTCCCCCCACTCAAAACAACCCCCAAATGCCACCCCCCACCCCCCGCCTCCCTCTCCACCATCCCCCGAAACCCCTCATGAAAAAGCACCACCGCAAGCCCCACGCACGCACTAGGCTCCACCACAACCTTCAGCCGCTCCAACACCAAGCGCATCGCCATGCGAATCTGCTCCTCCGTCACGCCAAACATCGCGCGCACCAGACGCCGCTCAAACATGATGCTCCAAGGGATTTGCCCCACCGGCGTGCGGAGCCCATCAGCGATCGTGAGCGTCGTGACGCGCTCGATGCGGGAGCCCTGTGCGAAACCGCGCCGACCATCGTCCGCGCCTTGAAATGAGGGTTCGGCCCCAAAGACGAGGATGCCAGTCGAGGCGCAAGAGAGCGCAATGCCGGACAACATGCCACCGCCACCACACGGGGCGATGATGGCATTGAGACCCTCTTCCTCTTCCTTTTCCCTTTCCTCCTGCCCTCTCTCGGCCTTCCTCTCCCTTTGTAAACCCCTCACCTGCTCTTGCAGCTCCAGCCCCATCGTCCCCTGCCCCGCAATAATATCCGGATGATCATACGGCGGCACGAGTTTCGCACCCGTTTCCTTGATAACCTCATCTACCATCGCCTCCCTCTCTACCGAAGTCGAACCGCTAAAGCGGACGTGTGCACCGTAGCCTTTTGTCGCTGCTATCTTAGAGGGGGTGGAGATGGTAGGCATGACGATATGAGCCGGTATGTTAAATTCGCGGGCTGCGAGCGCGAGCGCTTGCGCGTGATTTCCTATGGTAGGGGTTGTGTTAGGATTTGGTGTTTATTGAGGGTGAGTGGGTATGAAGTAAACACAAACCACTACTATGCGTCACCACCCCCATTTCCCTCCAACCACCCTTCTCAAATCCTACCTCCTTCCCATCCCTTCCCGCTTTCCTACCCTCCTCCTCTTCCAACCTCTTCAATGCGTGAAACGCCCCCCGAACCTTGAATGCACCCACCCTCTGCAAATTCTCACACTTAAACCATAATCTCACTTTTGGCTTCGCAGGCTCTCTTCCTTCCCACTCGGTTCCCTTCAATGCCTCTACACTTTGTGGTGTACTCGCTATGTCATCGATCATTCTACTCGTAAGGACCGGTGTAAAATGTATATGGGGTTTGATAAGTTCATGGGCTTCTAGAACCGACTGCCGAGAAAGAGGAAGACGAGAATTAGGATCCGCCATTCTGAGTGCGCAAACACATATGTCAATTGGGTTGCTTGAAATTGATTTAGTGTGAAGGATGTACGAATAGTTGCTGCTAACATAACTTGGTATGGTGGGGGCGGGGCATTTTACCGGGTAATTCATAAGGGATTATCATTCCCCCGATGCCGGCGCATAAATAAGATGAGATTCAAGCAAAGCAAAGCAGAGCACATGGGATATATGGAAACATTTCAGAAATGTGATTTTCTAAATTTGAAGGCATAAACTTTTAGCAATTCGAGATACCGTTCATGTTGATTATAAAAAACGGAAAGTCATGAGAGAGTATGATACAATTCACCCAAATTCAGATATGTCAACTCCAGCCGCAAAGCCCCATTAGTTCTCCATTTATTGGTTCTCAGGACGGAGAGAACTAATTGGAATGTTAGTAATCATACTCATGTAGTAATGGATGTATTGAACTTACCGGACAGCCTTTCCTGCTCTCCAGATTTCCAATTCACGGATCTCCTTCATCTCAGCCTCATACTTCTCACGGTAATCCTTTTGGGAGTTGAACTCGAGCGATCTTTGAGTCTCCTTTCCGGTCTTAACAGAGTCATACAAGTCGTTGAAGACTGGCTTCAAAGCATCCTTGAACTTTCCAGACCAGTCGATAGCACCACGACGAGCAGTAGTAGAACAGGCCTCGTACATCCAGTCCATACCATTTGCACCAATCAATGGGTACAAGGATTGGGTAGCCTCCTCAACAGTCTCGTTGAAAGCCTCACTTGGGCTGTGACCTTGCTCGCGGAGAACCTCGTATTGTGCGAGGAACATACCGTGGATACCACCCATCAAGCAACCACGCTCACCGTACAAATCGGAGTAAACCTCCTTCTCGAAGGTGGTCTCGTAAAGGTACCCAGATCCAACACCAACACCGAGGGCGATGGCCTTCTCTTGTGCCTTTCCGGTAACATCTTGGAAGACGGCGATGGAGGAGTTGATACCACGACCCTCACGGAAGAGAGTTCGGACGGTACGTCCAGATCCCTTGGGTGCAACGAGGATGACATCAACGTCAGTTGGGACATCGACCTTGGTTTGGTCCTTGAAGACTGGGGAGAAACCGTGGGAGAAGTAAAGAGTCTGGAGGGGGGAAATAAGCTTTTAAAACTCAAATATCACAGAAATTTCTTACCTTTCCCTTGGTGATCTGGGGCTTAAGAGCTGGCCAGGTCTCACTTTGAGCAGCATCGGAAAGCAAGTTCATGATGATGGTACCCTTTGAGATGGCCTCATCAACCTCGAAAAGGTTCTTCCCTGGAACCCACCCATCTTGTTGAGCATCCTTCCATGATTGACCGTTCTTTCGCACACCGACCACAACGTTAAGACCGTTATCGCGCATGTTCAAAGATTGAGCATGTCCTTGGGAACCGTAACCAATGATTGCCATTGTGTCATTCTTGAAGTATTCCTAGAAGATAGGAAGATTAGTACAAGTTCGACCTTGAAACGTGGATAATGTATAGAATCATACCTGGAGTTTCTCAACTGGCCAGTCGGCTCTCTCTATGATAATTATCAGCTTCCATTTCATCCAATTCATCCCGTTGGAAATCTTAATGCATACCGTAAACCTTCTCCTTGGTACCAGCGAAGTCAATGGTCTTTACACCTCTGACTTGTTGCTGAGATGCGCCGACAACAGCACGAGCAGCAGAAGGTCTGGCTGAGGCATTGATGGCAGAGACGAAAGTTCTGCGTGCTGTTGCAGTCAATTGACGTGCAGCTGGTCTTGCGACTCTGGAAAATGTGCGGGCAGCCATGTTGACGGAAGAAGCGAGTGGAGTTTATGAGAAGGGAAAGAAAGGAAGCAAAGGGGTATTTTGAAGTTTAAATCAAAAAGTTGTAGATTGTGGCTAATTCTTTCCTCTTTTTGTTGTGGACAGCAATGAGAGGGGAAATTTTCTGCCCGATTCCGGAGGCTGTATAACAGGGGTATTCTCCGTGAGCGGAAGAGGGTCGTCGTATATTACTGAATGGCCATCCATCAGGGACTCGCGGAGAAAGCCTTCGCTTTCGAATATTCGAATATTCCTTCTTTAGGCGTAAGGTTACCATGACTCACGAATTATATATATGAAAAAGGAATCTTATTGTCTATTTTGATCCATCTGGTTGGCCACACCAGACCACACCACACCAACCCCCTTCCCATTCTCTCCCCCTCAAGCCCAAGACATTACCATCTTCACCTCGACAGCCACATCACAGAGCCAGATGGACATTGGCAGCCAAAAGCCTGCCAAAAGCCTGCATCAAACCTCCCTCCCAGCCCCCAAATTGAAAACGCCCACTATGCTCCTTGCCTCATGTTGTGACCTTGCATATCGTCGTATGATGTTGAAAGTGTAGTATATGCCCAGACCATATGCTCCCATCCTCACATCGTATGCATCATGAAATGATGCATACTGAAAGCATGGTGCATGTCCAGACGATAGGTCCTCTCCGATCAAACCTTTAATACCCTATCGAAAGAATCATTCTTGACCGATCCTCCTCCCATAGCCGATCTCACATTCCGCTTGAATCCTTCTCTATTTGATCTCAAATCCTCAGCCGCTTCCTTATTAAGTGGATCCGAGGCGTTTGGTTCGAGGAAGAGGAACTGTTCATCCATCCATCAGTATAAATTAAATCCATACACCCCGCTCCCCCCCCCCCCCTTTTCAAAACATACCTGCAACCCAATAACAATCGCCTGCAAATTCAAAACCGGCTTCCAGTCCTCCCTCAAAATATTCAAACAGATCTTCCCCTCCAGATCAATATTCGGATGATAAATCTTCTGTTCGCAGTTGACCTTCGGCGGCTCATGGGGAAAAGTCTCCGGGACCGCGAATTTGAATTTGAAGATCCCACCCTTGTACATGCCCTCATCGGGTTCAATGTAGAGGAAAAAGTTGAGGATGTCGTCTTCGTCGGGGAAATCGGTGCGCATGGTCGAGGGCAATGACATCTCGGCGATATCTAGCAGAACGCACACCGCGATGTTAGCTCTCATGCCATTCCCGTCTCGGCATCTCGTGAACTCGAGATATCAGTCGTCATACCCTTTTGTAATCGAAGCTGTGCTGCCGTAACCTTCTTCTTTTTGATGCCCGCAGCAGCATCGGCATTTGCCTCTTGCTGCTGCTTTTGCTTCTGCGCTTCACATCAGTATACCGAACATGCTACACCTCTAACCTCCCGATTCATAGTTCTGCACACATACCATCGACCATATCTTTAACATCGTAAAGACCAACAACTTGTATGCTGGAGTATTCAAGGTGTGATCCCGAAGTTGGGAAGGTGGCAAATATATTTATGGTAGATATCAGGTACGGGTGCGAACGTTGAATGAGAGAGAAGCGCAGGAGGCGAGAGATTCGTTCCGTGTTGCAGGTAAGAACCGGGATGTCTAGAAGAATGTGAGGATGTGAAACGGTCATGACATGTAAAATATACACCGGTTCGCTGGCTAGGGTTGATTTGGTAGTTGCTGACGCCTTACCGTAGCATATGCGGGGTTTGGTTTTCAAGATCCTTATCAAAAGCATCACGCGAGGCCAAATCACTCTGTACTACATACAGCACACAGGTACGTATCAAATTTCTTACTTGGTTGTTGGCGAATTAAAATGTCTAACTTGATAAATACGCGTGAAATATTTTTTCCATCAGGGTATTCAATAGTATTAACTAGAACGCCTACTCAAACATGCAATATTGAGACCATTGGAAAGGAAAGGAAAAGAAAAGAAAAGAAAAGAAAAGAAAAGAAAAGAAAAATAGATTATCTAGGAACTCCCATATGTGCAAGCACAAGAGTAAAGTGGTCGCTTGCTGTAGATTCCCTCGCTGATGTCTTCCCAGATGTCAAGTTCACCTCTTCTCTCTAGCTAGCCCTTCTTCCCCAATTTCATGAAAAAAGAAAATTCATCACTCATAACCTTTTAGTGGTATGAATATTGAGTTTGGTTTCGGGAGTGTCTTGCCTAACGTCTCATAAAGCAGCACATGATTCCAGATTTGAACAAGAAGTAAGAACATCCCAAGAATCGAACAAGTGCCAAGAAAGCCGTTGAGTAGAGTAAAACTTCGAAGAACTTGGCGGTTCTTGCTGAAGCGCTATTCTGAAAGAGGTGTTAGCACTTGAAACTTGACCATAAAGAAAGGAATAACTTACTCCGAAACCAAAACCATCGACACTGTCACTTGTGATAGCAACAGCCAACAAAGCATTCGAGAAGACCCACGAGATCAACAGCTTCGTTCTGAAAGATTTGTAGGAATCTTCCAAAGTCTTGCTCTCATCTTCAATTTCAGGAACAAACGGCTTGAGAGCACGCTTGACTGTTGCCTCAAACTGACTGTCGATATCCTCTTGCGGTCTGTCGATTTCTTCAACAACTGCTGCTTTACCATCAACCTTTGTAGTTTTGGCGGACGGGAGAGCTTCTGCCTTGTCAGATCCCTTGGTACCCCAAGAAACATCATGCCAATTACTGAAGGCGTAAACCATGAGAATGTTAATGTAAGACGACATGAGCAACAAGTATGGTCCGAAGGAATGGAACATGTGCCATGGATCCATATACATGAATGATGCAACAAAGTACAATCCAAATGTAGCGGCCAAGGCGAGGATAATGATACCGGCTCCAGAACTCGAGGTATTTCCGAAGAAACTCTCGAAAAAGTCTTTGGCGTTACTTGTGTCCAGGCTTTCTCCTGACGAGAAGGCACGAAAAACCAGGTACATGGACAAAACAAGAACGTAGAGGTTAATAACACCAAAAACTATGAAGGATACGATATACGTAACCTTGGAACCCTTAGGTCTGTTACCAAGAGCCAGGATGAATTGAACGAGTAAGAATCCCAAGTAGAGGTATTTCAAAATCGTGTTGATAATCGGGGTAGCAGTGTCACCAAAAGGCCAGCCGTGGTGCTCTATGGTTGTGTTCGAAGCAACAGTAGGAGTACCGACAAGATCCATAATAACAGTAGTTGTAAGCCAGAAAGATGATAACATGAACCAACTGAGCAGGTTGGAGAAGACGTTGTAGAGAAACTGAACATGCAAGAAGAACATGCGGACAAGATTATGACCACTCTTGTACCTACAGAAAAAGTTAGTTCATGATCTTGAGGGTACGTCGTCATGAAACAACTTACATTCTGCCGAAATGCATAATTGAATACATTCCTGCTGCGAAAGAACCGTTGAGCCATCTTCTACGTTGACCAATAAATTCAGCAGCTCCTTCGGGGACATCGGTCTCTCCTTTGGCTGCTTTGATATAAGTCAAATGCCACTTGCTACCGGCCTTGGCTACCAGTTCAAAACACAAAATTCTGTCCTCGGCCAAGAACATGTTCTTCTTGAAAATGTTCATTCCCTCGATACCTTTCTTACCAAGAATCTTGGACAAAGTGTGATCTCCGTGGAAATACTGTTCAAGAGGTCGGCCCATGATAGCTCGGAATCGATATGCTGAGAAGGCTCCCGGCAACACACTGACATATCCAAAAGAACTCTCGAGCGGCTTGTCAAGAATATTACTAATCTTATACTCGAAGTTTTGACCAGCAACGAGCGGGTTGAGAAGCTTTCTTCCTTTATTTCCCAGCATTGCGTGAATCTCACCACAAGCTCCTCCGAGATCTTTGTCGTTGTAGAAACCTTCCCACAAAGCCAACAATGACTTGGGACCCGGCTTTGTTCCGGCATCGAGAAGAATACAGACTTCGGGGTTGAGAAGACGACCAAATGCATTGAACAACCATCTGTGAGAATTAATCTTTTTGGTGTTCTTTGCCTTCAAGCAAAACATCATTTGGACTGGAGGAAGACAGTTGGCATCACCCTCAGTTGGGCGAATAAGTTGTTGACTGGCAGTGACTGAGAGTTGTGTAGTGTACTCGAAAACGTGAGCAACCGTCTCCTTTCCATCGACATCTTTCTTCATGACACCATCTTGGTAGATACCGATTGTAGCAAGAACATCAAGTGTATCTTTGTCGCAAGGGTCGATACCATCAAAAACGAGGCAGACGACGATTTTTTGCCACGCTGGCCCACCAACATTCCAGAAATCAGATTTCTTGAGGTTGACAATATCGCGGATATTTTGCATGACACCGTGAAGAGTACGGGCAGTCAACTGCTTGTCTTCGTTATAGTAGGTAACCGCGATGAGCAACTCCGTATGACGATTGTACATTGCAGGTCGTAGGTTGTAACCATTCTTCAAAGTAAACTCATCTGGATCACAAGTTGCGGCAGTATAACGCATGTGTGTGAATTCCTCTCCACCACCCTCCAAGTCATTTCTGTATTTTTGTTGAATGGCATTCTTGATGGCACTGGGTACTGGATGATCGACACTCAAGACGCTTCCTTGGACAAGTTTAACCTTTCTTGTAGCATAACGCTTAAGCCCACCCGTTTGAGGAGCTTGTCGCTGTCTCCATGCCTCGGTGGAAGTGGTTGTTGCCGCTCGTGACACTGGAGAGTTGCCTCCTGAGTATGGATTATCTTCTAATTGTTCATGGTATATGTGGGAAGAATTATAATCGCTGCTATATGGTTGTGGATCGTTCGCATACGATTCTGTGAGACTGTAGGCGGAAACGGGTCGAACGGGAGGAGAGTTTGTTCGAAGGCCTCCTTGGGAATGAGACTCGTAAGGGCTATTAAATGAGCCACCTCCATGTCCTCCCGAATCAAGTAAAGGTAAAGCTCCTTCCTCTTCGTCTTGCGGGTGATGGTACTGCAAGGAATAAAAAAATAGGCGTCAGTGAAAGTTAAACTTTTTGGCAATCTGGGGGACCCAAGGAAAAAAAAACCTTACATTACCACCGGGTGGGAGGTCCTGAAGCTTGTGCTCATCATAGCCTCCGTTACCAGAATAAGCCATGCTGGTAGAATAGTCGAAAAGTCTTATTTCAATTTGAGTTTGAGTTTAACTTTAGAATTTGAATCTTGATGGCGATAAGATTTCGATGGCGTGTTTGTTTCGATGAAGCTTGATGGATGAAATATAAAATTCAAAAGAGGAAGAGGAGGAGGAGCAGAAGAGTGTTGGTTTGTCTATTGTGTTCAAGATGGGATTGGATGGGATGGGATTGGATTCAGGGACGGTCAAGTAGAGTCCAGGGTAAGAAGGGTATGATCGATCAAATCAGCCAGCCAGCTTCTTTCCTCCTCTGCCTTGGCAATCAAATAAAGAGTGAATGAGTGAAGCTCAACCAGTTGACCAGCGGTCGGTGGATAGGTTGAAAGTGCTGGTTCCTTGCGTGTTGATGACGGGAATGTGGAAAGCAAACACAGTTCAAGAATATGACAGAAAGAGAGGAAGAAGGGAGGAAGAAGGAATGGATATAAATGTGAATGAGTATGAGAATGAGAATGAGAATGAGGAATCAACCCGGTTTCACTTTCCAAAAGGAGGAGAGGTGGGAAGGGAAGGGAGAGGTCATACAGGAGATGCGACTACAGTACTCTATTATTATTATTAAAATAAATATAAAAAAGGAGAGCCGTCCTGATTAGTTTGTTGTCTCGTCCCCGCTCCTTGCCGACCGATGGTAATTACAAAGAAGGCGAAGTGGAAAGGAAAGAAAGAAATTTCAACGAATGAGATCAAAACATGATTAATACGTCTCTGAATCTCCTTTTATCACCGCCTTCTCTTGATTCTAACAACATGAGCCATCATCATCTTTGTCCTTTGTCGTCGGGTCTTCCATCATCCAATCTGCACTCCTATATATGCATCGACCTCCAGCCACCGAGTATCATAGGTGGGTGGAAGATCTTCTCTTCGCGCTTCGCTATGCTGACTTTATAAAGGTTCTGTCCATAGATGCTATGTATGTATTATCACTTCCTTTCAAGGTCCAACGCGCGTCTACTAAGGGCTCACCCCTGGGATGAAGATCTTAGCCCAGATGGTCCTGGTGGTCCTGGTGGCCTAGCAGTTGATTGACAACTCATGATATCATTGGTCGCCCGCAGCCCTTTGGTCTCAGCTACCCGATATATCATGATGGCCCAGCTGGCCTGTGACACGAAACGCAGAATCAACAAGCATATCGCCAAGTGCTTGTTGCGCAGCATTGTGCAACATGGTATCATATAAAGAGCTACAAGATTCGCACACACAAAGTCGTCTTGTCTTGTTTCTCAGCCGGAACACGCACATATTGCAAAGTCACCGCTGTTCATCTGTGACCCATCCAAACAATAGTCGTTGGCTGCGGACGTCTGACCAAGTGACAAAGATCCGACGAGACACTATACACGCCATCACTGCGGCTACATCCTGAACATTAGGCTTGATCTAACTATGAATAAACTTTCCACTATTCTAGACAAGGTTAATCGGGATGGGGTAGAAAAAGTATCGGGCGGATCGAGAGACGGGTTTCTAGATTGACGGACAAGGAATCATGAAGCTTGAAAAAGAAAGAAAAAAAGCATAATGAGAGGACTCCCCGGATGAAGATTCAGTACGAATGTGTGTATCATATTGACGACAGGATCATGATTCATGAAATGATTGATATTGGTAGTGATGGTCTATCCAGAACACAAGCGGAACTCAAGAGCCAATTTACAACGGCAATTGGATCTAGGGGGGGGAGGTTAAGGTTAGCCCAAGAGCCGCCCGCTTCTCTTGTCTTTTTGCCATTATTGGGCAGAAATACTCGTAGAAGAACAATACTGTGATTATAGGAAACTCCTTAGTTGATGAATTCTTGATTCATCGTGGAGTTTTCGGATTGAGATCGAATTGAGTCTTGTCCTTGTATTGATTGCTTCCAACGCATCAATAAAGACATGTGTATTTATTATCGATGTCGGCTCAGCCAAAACTATGCTTAGTCATCAAGATTAGTACTCTATCCTTGTTATAAGAAAGAGCACGAATTCCAAACCCAATATATGTTTCATCAAAAAAATAAAGATTGTTTTTTATATCTTCACGTTTGATCTTTCCTGGAGTAAAACATATTTATCTTTTAAAGTTTCCAAACGCTTATATATTCTGGATTTACATGACAGCCATGAAACTTATCATCAATTGGAAACACACCAGATTTAGATTTAGATTCTATTCACACATAAACACCTCGATATGTCTGATATTCTTGCATCGAGCTGTTGCGAGTACACAACCCCATTTTTCGGATTGGTTCTGATCTTTGCTTTGCTTGGATGGAATAGCTGTGTGTCAATTGACTTTTGATCCTTTGTTTCCAATAGATGGTGAAACGATTTTTGCCTTTCACAATATATTGATTGGCATAACCCTTGCATAAGATATGTATACATACGCACTGAAGATTCGAAGATTAGCTTCTGCACGGAACTTTCTCTCTTCTCGTTCGCGGCCTCTCAAACGCCTCCAATTTCATAAAATTTGCTTATTGCTTAATTGGATCATGTCTAACCAAAGCAGGCCAACTTGTTATTACTTGAATCTCCATCAACCCATCAGTACGACCTTTTAATCCCCCTCAACGTCGGTCTAGATTTCTGTCGGGTCGTCCATGCAAATGGGATCATCTTCGACTTCATTTCCCATCGCAGCAACATAGCAGTAGAGCTCGCTCTACCAATCACTCGTTATCATCCTCCATCTTCTTCGTATTCCATTCCATCTCTCCATCTTGCGACCGTATCGTCGTCTCATCTCCATCTCTTTCCAGCGCCGACTATAATGCATTGAACTCGATCGATCAATCCATCCGACTCTTTTCACGATTTTATCTTCCACCAACCCGATCTTTTATCTTTCATACCCAACTTCAACTCACGATAACGCTCATTGTAGTCACCCGACAACCACATAGGCCGAGCCTTCAATTGCCAACAACCCTTTCCTCATCGACCTCGACGACCTCAAACTTTACTCCAAACCTGACTGGATCAGCCTCAATTGATACGATACGACATTTGATATATTATTACTATTGGTGCCGATAAAGATGTCATATTATGAGGGTGGGTGTTCTTTGGGGCAGGTAACCATGCGTTGCTAATCAATTCATAGCATCCTTCAGTTCTCTCTTCCGACGATGTGTTGAATGTAATGGGGACACTCCAGCATGTCCAAGCTGTGCCGAAAATGAGATTTGTTCTCTCGTCCCACCAACCTGTACGGAATGTCAACAGACAGTTTGTGTAGCCTCTTCTGCTGCACCATCGACGACAGTCAGCTCATCATCGAAGAAATCCGGTACAAGTGTAGGCGCTATTGCGGGTGGAGTAATTGGGGGAGTTCTCGCTGTCGCAGCCGTGACTTATCTCGTATGGAGATTCTGCATCAAGACTAAAAGGAAACAATTTGAGCAAGACGATTGGGTAGAGAACCAAGAGCAAACCAATGCAGAAAAGGATTTTGCCATGCGGAGGGATGCAAGAGCTTCCACACATACCGTTGGCTCAATCGCATCTACGGTTCTCACACGAGCATCGAATATCATCCAAATTGCATACATCCCAGGTGTGACGAACAGATCTACACCATCAACGCCAGGTCTTCTGGTTCCTCCGGTTCCTCCGATTCCAATTGCTTTATCAAACTCTTCTGGGACGCCTAGATATGAGCACGAACACTTTTTCATGCCGGGAGATCTCCGCGATTCGACATATAGTGGAATCAGTGCAATTGGGGAACGAAACTCGTTTGCAAGAAATAGTATTGCATCCACTATATATGGAAAACAAGCTGTTGTCTCGCAAGTTCCAGCCCAGACCGTCATCCGAGCAAAGGCAGCGGTCGTCAGCGTCAATAAAGCGGGTGGAAATTCTACTACACCTCCTGTACCAAATGCTGACTTGCAAAAATTTTCCCAAAACCCACCACCTAGTCCAGCATTTTCAGTTGGCAGCACATTCTTGAACGCTGCCAGTGCTGCAACGATGACCAAGCCTCAAGTCATCCGAGTGGATTCTAATCCATCAAAAGGAAAACCATCCGAGCCTATCGAAGCCAATGGGGCACCATCACCATTATTTCCACGGGATTCAAATGCTATCACCTTGATCGAAGATGGCTCCCCCATCTCACCTCAAGAAGGACCTTTTAGTGATCCTCCCAAAATAAGGCGAACATCCAGTGCTAGTTTGTCAGCCATGTCCCAAGGCACAAACAAAACGGCGAACGGGGATATTTTCTCGGACAAGCATGAAGTTAAGGAATAAAAGAGGGCATTTATTATGCAAGATTTTTTTTTTCACATTTAGAGGGGAGGGGGGGAGTTTGGATATAGGAAGCTCCCCGTCTGCTTATGATTTTGGTTTTACTTATTTCTATTTAAACCTCACTCTCCTTTTGGAGAAGTGGCGTATTCCCCCCCCCCATTCCTGATGGTTCACAAACGGTGTGACGGGGTGTATTAGAGAGGTAATTTATGAATGGAAATGATAAATTTTTTCTTTGTTGGGGATATTTTCTCTCATACCTACCTACCTACCTACCCATGATGTTTCAATAGACAAAGTCAAAACCAATGATTTCTATTTAGTTTATTTATTGAGATATACTATATATGAAGATTGGAAATACATGATTGTAATACTGTAGAGAATGATAAAGAGAAATTTACTATACACAGTGAGATGGATGGATGGATGGATGGATTATTTCTATGTTTTGTATTTGTTGATGATATAGATTTATGTTTTCATGATACAAGATACAGATACGGGAATTGGATGGTATGGTATGGTATGTGGTACTGGGTTATAGGATGGCATGATGGTATATTCCGTAAGGTAGAAAGCATGGGTGGTGGGTCCGAGGGGTGCATGGTATGTGTATTTATGTGTATACACACATATATATACATACTTTTGATGTTGTTGGATTTATGGGTTGGTAACTGGATTGAATACTGTATGTAGTGATGAGTGAGTGAGTGAGTGAATAGATGGGGGGAGGGAGTGGGCTGGCTGGCTGGCTGGCTGGCTGGCTGGCTGGCTGATAAGGGGGAGGCTGAGAAGGGGGGAGGAGGGAGGAGGGGGCGAGGGGCTGAGTTGAGTTGGGGATGTATATAGATAGAGTATGATCGTGGAGAGTTGAAGGAGGAATGAAAGGATGTCAAGAGATGAGATAAAAAGGGTGTATATAATGACCAAGGGGATTTAGCAGGAAATTAAAGGAAAAGATGGGAATAAGATAGAGAAAGGAGAGAGCGTGAAGGATTATACGTATGATTCGCTTGTTCGTATTTATATAGATATAGATATAGATATATATATATATATATATAGATATATATATGCTCTGCAGGATAGAGAATAATCATGCGGATAAGTAAGGGATGCGGATCGGGGGGATGGGATGAGATGAGATGGGATGAGCTAATATGGATGTACCTGGTATATACACAAAGTATGTAGGCGTCGAGTTTAGGAGTTAGTCGAATCCAATTGAATGTTTAATTCAAATTTGTTAATTTTATCTTTATATCATTTTAACATTTCAATTCATATTAAATCTCATAAAATCCAAATCCAAAAAAAATAAAAAAACAAATCGGAAAAAGAAGTCCGAGCTTCTTTTATATCAGAACGAGATCTCCACTTACAGGTATAGAATAGGAATAGGACTTAACTATCTTTCCCACCGACAAGAATCGTCAGTACAGCAAGCACAACACAGCACGCACAGCACAAGCACAGCACAGCACAGCAAGAGAATTGAAGGAAAGGAAAGCAAAGCAGAGCAGAGCAAAGCAAAGCAAACCTTGGGCGAATTGATTTCTCTGCATCATTCATCACTCACTCGCTCACCCCCCGACTAATTACCAAGTACCCGTTTCAATATTATCTCATCTAAACTCTCTCTCTCCTGGGTGCTCCTTTCAAATCATATCTCTTCTTTTGCATAACAACATAATCTTCCCTCCCATACGTCACAGTCACAGTCACAGTCACCTTCATAGTCACCGTCACAGTCACAAAAACAGGGTCCGTCTTGAGAAAGCAAGAGAAAAGATGTCTTCGAAACAGATGGTCTTGTACAAATTGGTGGTGCTTGGTGATGGAGGTGTGGGCAAAACTGCTTTGACAATTCAATTAACGTTACAGCATTTCGTCGAGACGGTAAGCTTTCCAATCTGCCCTTTCCAATGCTTGCTCTATCCTCCCACCACATACATACATGCTTACGTCAATCTAGTATGATCCTACCATCGAAGATTCATACCGAAAACAAGTCGCGATAGACGGTCAATCCTGTATGTTGGAAGTTCTCGATACTGCGGGTCAAGAAGAATATACTGCGTTAAGAGATCAATGGATTCGTGATGGTGAAGGGTTCGTCTTGGTTTACAGCATATCTTCGAGGTCCTCCTTTACGCGCATTCAAAGATTTCACAATCAAATTCAACGAGTCAAAGAATCATCTTCCTCCTCTCCAATATACCCCGGCTCGCCCATATCACCCGTCTCACCTTCGGAGCCCGTACCGATTATGCTCGTGGGAAACAAATGCGACAGAGTGACGGAGAGAGAGGTATCTACACAAGAAGGACATGCGTTGGCGCGGGAGTTGGGTTGCGAATTCGTGGAAGCATCGGCCAAGAATTGCGTCAATGTGGAAAAGGCATTTTATGATGTAGTAAGACAACTGCGCAGACAACGTCAGCAAAGAACATCAGCTTCGGGTACTGGCAAGAGTCCTCGTGCCAACTCGGGAGAGAATGGAATGGTTCGAGATGAATCTAGAAAATATCGCCCCAAGAAAAAGGGACCTTGTGTTATCTTATGAGAAATTAATCCCCTTACGCATCAAGATATATTTGAGCTCAAAGCTTTTTTTTCGCATGGATCATCGACGACGTTTTCGACATTCCTTTGGGCTAGATGCCTTCTTTACCGCCATCTTATGAACTCTACAACCTCTCCTGCCACGTTCTCCTCAAGATTTTCTC
This sequence comes from Monilinia vaccinii-corymbosi, assembly GCA_017357885.1. NCBI lineage: Eukaryota > Fungi > Ascomycota > Leotiomycetes > Helotiales > Sclerotiniaceae > Monilinia > Monilinia vaccinii-corymbosi. The sequence continues at coordinate 3,962,061 of CP063406.1, read as the reverse complement.
TTCCATCTTCCCTCAACAGCGTTTGCTCAATCAAATTCCAAGCTGGGCCGGCGAATGGAGTACCAAAAAAAAAGAGTGGCACATACGGCGTATTTATGAAACTTTTGATCTTGGACATGACCTCTCCAATCTCCATCTCCGATAACCTCGTCACATACATCACTCTATATCATGGAAAGAATTTCCATTCGGATCTGTCAAGTACCCCTTTTAAACGATAACTTTACTTTTTGGTGTCTATGGCGCAACGAAATCAAGATATGGCGATGTTTTCAAATGAGACGAAATTTCTTTTTCCCCAAATGCGATGTGCTTCTATTGGATTTTGATCTTGATATGTCCCTTTTTTTTATTTCCCTCTTCACATCTTACTCCATTTTTCTCCTTCTTCCTTCTCTCCATTCTTGAAGAAATTGTCTCCCCTATTTTCTGGTTTCGGTCATGTGCAGCATGCATGGGATATTTATCTTTTTCATGTTTCAAAGGCTTGGCTTCACGTCCATATTATACTTTGATCTTTGGGCAGTTTTGGTTGTAACGGGAGTGAGTGATGATTTGATATGTTGGGGAAATCTTGCTTTTGCTAGCTAGAACTTGGTTGCCTTGATTTCGTCTTTTTTGGCTGGTTGGCTGGTTTGGTTCTTTCTTCGTCATCTCGGAAGATTGGGGGATTACTACGTTACATTCCTACCTATTTGCCAACTTTCAGACAGATTTGGGAGACTGAAAGGGGGTATAGGAAGGGAGGGGTGGATGGATGGGAAGCAGGATGGGATGGAATGGGATGGGATGGAATTGGGGGCATTGTTTGAGATTTGGATGGATGAAAGAATGGGAGAGGGAGAGGGAGAGGGAGAGGGGATGTTATACCGTACTGGATGCTGCTACCTTGGTGGATGCATGTGCATGTGCATGAAGAAATAATTACAAGTAGCTTTGGGTGGAGGGGGATTATATCTGTATCTAGGGTGGATCTTGGAAGTGGGATATCCAACTTAGTTACTTATAAACTGGATTGATTGTGTATCTGGCATTCTTGGGAATGAATAAATGGATGGATGGATGGGTAAATCAATGGAATTGAATGGAATTGAATAAAAAGATATATATATATATATATATCTCTTTTTGATTTAATGGTTTGTGTGGTTTGTGGTTTGTGGTTTGTAGTGATTTTTTTATGTATGTATGTATGTATATGTATATAAGTATATATGAGGAGTATATATGTATCAAAGTATAATTAATTAATCACTTTGTTTTTCTTTTTTTTTACTTTTTACTTTTTTGGTTATTTGTTGATTTCTTTGTTTTTTGGTTTTTTTTTCTTTCTGGTTTTGGTTTTGGTTGGTTTGAGGGGGGTGAGGGGAGGAGGGGACGAGGTGGGTAAGAGGAGGGTAGGAGGGTAGGAATACACTGATCGAGGAATGAAAACGAAAAGGAGACAGAGAGAGGAAAGAAAGAAAGAAAGAGTTGTTCGTTCCATATATATCCAGGATGATCTCATGTGTTCTCATTCTCGAATTTCCATTTCCCTTTTCCTCTCCCTCTCTCCTCTACGACTGTGCTGTTAGCTAGCTATAGATCCATCCTCCTGTTCGTTCGTTCGTTCGTTTGTTAGTTTATTGATTCATTGATTTTCCTTTTTTTGGGGGGGGTTCTTGTTCTTGTTCTTGTTCTTGTTCTTGTGAAGAAGAATGGATTGGTTTATATATATATACCCTTTGTACTCTCTCTGTACTCTGTATGTAGTGGTTGGTTGGTGGTGGTGGGTGAGTAGGGAAACGAAGAAACGAAGCGGAATGAAGCGAAGCGAGGCGAGGCGAGGTGGTGCTAACCCCTATACTTCTCTCTGGAGAGTGAGTGAGTGAGTGAGTGATCATCATTATTGGTTATTGGTTATGGCTTTGTGGGTCTAGGATGCTGTATGGACGGATGGATGGATGGATGAGATGGGATGAGGTGAGGTTAGAGGTTAGGTTAGAGGCTAGGTTATAGAGAGAGGAATGGGATGGGGATGAGATGCGTATATGTATATATATATGAATGTTGTCAGTGATATAGCATAGCAACGAACGAACGATTGATCAAATAGGGTTAACCGAACGAATGAATCACTTATACCTGAGCGAGTGAAGTTAGAGAGAGATTTTACCGAAGTTCACCCTGATGCTTTGATGCTTCAAGGTACATACGTCAGTCATTAGTTAGTCCTGCTCATTTACGTTACGTACGTTGATTCTCTATCCTCTATAAAGAAAGGCAGTTTTGATCATACGTATATATGCGTATTTTCAAGTTCAATTGCGATATATATATATATCCATCACACTCAACGAATTAACATTACATCAAATATTCAGAATACTCAAAATGTCTGTCTGTATATCTCCTCGTTTGGTCTCGCTCGCCATGCTATGCTATGTATATATACAGTCTCCAATGCGTGCATCGTATAACTTGATGTCATGCCTTTTGTCGATTTCAAATCCCTCCTTCTCGCATGCATGCATGTATGCATATATATCTCGTTGCGAGAGAGATCCTGCTTTTCGATAGATTAGATGAGATTTATCGATGAGGATGCATTTCATATCACTCACTCCAACAGCTAGCTGATCATGAGCTAGCTCCTCCTTTATTTATGTTTTTCGCCATGTTTGAATGTATGGATCAACAAGGGGAATTATCTCGAGACGAGAAGATCGGTGTATTACTCGTACTCGTATAATCATTCGGTTTGTTGTTAAACGGGGCATTTATATATATATATTTTACACGGTTTTGTTCGCGTGATGGATGTATGTTGCAGCTTTAGGTGTTATTTATGTATGTTAGCTTGATGGGTAGATAGGTGGGTAGGGAGGTATAGTAAGTTTAATCCTCGCTTGTCACGTCCATAATCCATATCCACACACTTGCCCCTTTCTCCCATCCCTCACACACATATACATATACACACACGCACGCACATCTCAAACGCGAACCGAACCCGTGCGTGCCCAAAACTGATGAGTCGCCAAGCTCCTCGGTGAACGAACGGGAAGGTAACCTTGTCGTTGATTGCACTTGGTCACGACTGGTCGAGCAAGCTGTCCGCTCGCTGGGGAATATTATCTACGGTTTCGTTCATGGTCGCTCGCTCGCTGCGAGGGGGGATGGTAAGCTAATTGGTGCCCTGGCCAGTAAGGGATCGATCGATTGCGGCTTTTCTGTTCTGTTTTGTTTTCGTATTCTTCTTCCCTCTTCCCTCTTCCCCCCATTTCCTTTCTCCAACTCGCTCGCGTTTCACTTCACCACCAGCCTGGACGATGAAGCGTGCGTGCTTTTTGCCTTTCCTCGGAGGAGCATGCGGTTGGTGGGTGGGTGGACAGGACATCTTGTCGGGTGGAATAAACAGCCATGAGATGTTTGGCATGATATCAACCTGCAAGTCCTCAAGACCTCATGCCCTCGGGACCTCGTGATGCATCTCTAGGGGTCCATGGTTACTGATTATCAGCCTCATCATCATCATTTGAAGAAGATCCCCCCTCGCTTGGTCTCGTCTCATCTCATCGTGAATGCATCTCATCACCATTTGTGATATGGACCAATGTGTGCATATACATATATGGTCGAGATGCCAAGTGAGGCAGGTAGGTATGTTAGTTATACGAGATAAGAGGTCGAGGATTACGGTTACGCGACCCCAAGATTCGTCTGGGAAAATCCTTTGCGGATTGGGATTGGGGGTGTTACTATACGATACGACATGATTGGGAAGAGCTGAGCTGAGAGTGAATGGGTCCGTCTCCGTTGGTGGGTGCTGAAATGTCATATCATCTCTAATGCTCTTTTCAACGCGCACTCTCCCTCTCCCTCTCCCTCTCCCTCTCCCTCTCATTCGAGGAGATGGCATCGATCCACTTGATGGACCCATCCACCCATTCATTACCCATTCATTACCGGCTGGCTCACCGCCCCGTCGTAATCAAGTATGTATCGGTAGGTGCAGAACTGCTACTTCCTGCATTTCGTTGGATGGATGTAGACATAAAGTCTAGGCTATTGTTTATAATTGATATGAATGGCAAACCTTGAATGAAGTGACAAGAACCTGTGCTTGGCTTGAGTTTGATTAGGTAGGTGAGGGGCGCATTAAGCAGAAGAGAGAGAGATAATTTTGGGGGGTTGGGGAGATGGGGGATGTGGTTGGGAACATGAGAGGGTGCAGGTTGCAGGTTGCAGGTTGCAGGTTGATTATACGTCACTGTCAATGTTGGATTTTAAATGTTGAAGGAATCTAAAAGAGGGAAAGGATGTTTGTTGTAAATTGTAATAATATATATATATATCTATATCTATATCCAGTGATATATAACAAGGTCAGAGCTCTATCCAAATATTCGAAGGCGGGTAATCCTATACTAGCATGATATATTTATATAATTCTCTTCGTCGCCCATCTTCTTCTTTATTGATCCATATAAGAAACAAACTTGTATAATGGTAATTCCGTCTTTTCATTGGATGCTCGAGTCTCAAGCTGCATAAATACAATCGACAACGCACACCCTTTCCCGCTCTATTCCTGAAAAAGATCAACGAGAAGAGGAGAAAAGCTTTCAATCAATCAATCAATCAACCATTCAACCTTTCACTCCTCAATCGGCATCTTTGGGCCTGAGGTCTAGCATTCAATCTTTTTCGTCCGTCTTCTTCTCGTACACGACACAAAACCTTCGAATCGATCTTCTTACCCGTCTTTCTCGTACATGACACGAAACCTTCGTCTCTTCTTCCATCGCACAACGCCTTTCGATTCCTCATCCCATCCCACTGCTGATGCATCCCTCCGTTCGTTTGGCCGGATTGTGAGGATTCATCAACATGGGTGTCGAATCGAGAAGAGCAAGAGCTCCCCCTCTCCCAGCGCCCACGGAAACAAGCAATGCGGACAGTGACGCCGAGAACGACAACGAATATACGGAGCTGGGCTCGAAGATTACGGAGAAGAGCACCTACACGATCCCCGGTGATGGTGCGCCCGTCACGATCGCCACTCGAAAGAAGAAGCGGCAGCATGATAAGGATAACATGACCAATCTCTCAAACAACAAGTCACAAACCTCGTTGCTGATCGAGTATTTTGAAGGGGGAAAGGAAGATAGAGGTCGAAGGCCATCGGTTCGTGTCAAAGTTACACCGTCATCGAAGTATCGAAGCAAGTCAGCTCATGACCACATCCAGATCACCGAATCCAGAAAAGGTTCTCGAAGGCCATCCTACACCAAAAGAATTTCACTATCGAGTGTCAACAAGGAGAATAGACCGCTCGCGCCCGAAGATGAAGCCAGCATGAGCTCTTTCCTATCAACCGCCGAAGAATCCAATCTGACGTCGAGGAGTGGGGGAAGACCTGTGGAGGTTGAGATTATGAGACATGGAAGCCCGCTGATACCCACAGAGTTAGGATCGAAGGGTGCGGCATACAATGGATCCGATATATCATCCATGCCTGCCGATAGCTTTCTCGATGGACAATCCCCAGAACCCAAACGGAGCCGAAGTTTGACAAGAGGTGATGCTTTGCTTGCCGGAGCGGCTACCGGCCTGGCTGCTGGTGACGACGCCCCGGACAAATTAAGAACACCATCGCGCAGGCGAAGTCGCAGTCTGAGCAGAGAACGAATTGTGGCACAGAAGGCGATGGAGAAGGTCCGGGGCGACAGGTCAGAACAACGAAGAAAACAACGGAGGAGTCCCAGTGGAAGTGTGAGTGGTGATAAGCCGACGGAAGCGATCAAATCGGCACGAAGAAGATCAAGTCGAAGCCAAGTCGAAGAATCTTTACTGTCCGGAGCCGATTCAGGTTTTCTGGATTCACAGGTTAGTCGCAATTCCGGCTATTCTGCGAGATCTGGAGCCTCCAAAAATTCCTCCATCAATAATCCCAAGCTACTCGAGACGGTCGAAGATGCCATTCGTCGTCTGATCTTACCCGAATTATCAGCCCTGAAGAGAGAATCAAGCAAGCGTGCAGAACGTCGAAGCTCTGTTGGCAGTGGTATCTCGAGCGTTTCGGGAGGACCCAGGGTTACTCTGAATGATGGCGAAGTTCTTTCAGGAAGGAGTCGAAGAGATAAAAATGGTGACCGTGTGAGAGATTCGGATTCACCACGAAGTTTCGATCGAGGCGAATCGGATGAAACGATTGTGTACGATGAAAAGGCGAAGAAGAAGAAGAGTCGAGCTCTCGAAGCGGCCACCTTCGGTGCAGGCGTGGGTGCTTTGACCGCAGCAGCTTTACAGAAACATCAATCACAAGAAACCATGGCAGACGAAAAGAAAGAACGACGCCGCAGGAGAAAGAATCACAGCCGTGGTAACAGTTTGGGGGGCGAGCTCTCGCCTTCGGAAGAAAAAAGTGGTCTTGATATAGCTCCCCTGATGCCACTCATGAGCGCGATCAATACCTCCGACATCACCAGAACCTCAATTTTGACGGCTGAATCCGAGAGACCTCATTCCGCCAGTTCGCAGCCTAAAACGCCCATCCCAGAGCTAGTTGTTCGAAAAGAAGTTGCCTCTCCATCTTCTCGAACCCCCACTCGAACACCGATTAATCTACAACACGGCCTAGGTACTCAACATTCCAATTTCTCACGTGGCAACCTTAGTCTCAATAGTCAAAACAGTGATCAGCAGCTACGCGGTCAAGAGTATGAGTTGGATGAGAATGGAAGAAAAGTACCTATGCGAGAATTGCACGATCCCGATCCCGATGATTCAATGGTCTCCTCAGAACAAAGTGGGGGTCACTCTAATGCTGTGAATGCTGTTAAAGCTGGTCTAGCAGGTGCCGCCACTGGTGCTGGCTTGGCAGCGCTCAATCATCATCGTCCACAAAATATCCCTGATGATGAAGATTCCGAAGCATTTGAAGCTGAGCCACAACATCCTTACTACCAGAACACTCAAGAGGTACCTCCTCCACTCAGATACATCCCATACGGTCACGAGAGACGCGGTTTGAGTCCAATTCAGAGTGTCTCGGGATACACCGAGAACGAAGACGGGCCAGCTCATAATCAACGAGATTCTCGATTGACACATAGTACGGGATCATACTCTTCACTGGCGAAAGCCGCTCAACACAACCAATCCGTGAAGTCACTTGAATCCATTAACAATGTTCACAATCGTCATGATTTTTCAGAAGTTCGAACGGGTGGATTGTCCGATTCGGAACTCACTCAAGATGGAGATGGCCAATACTGGGATGAACAACACCGCGAGAACGACCGAAATCGTGATTTGGACTCGGAATTGAGTCTTGAAGATAAACGATTGACCAACCATACCGATGACAGCTCTGAGACCCGAGATGTCTCAACTGGTCAGGATATTAAAGGCGTTGGTGGAAAACCAAACTTTTTCAACACACCTATTGGAATCGAATCGCATGTGGCTTCGTTGGTTAATGCCTCTGAAATCACTGGAACTGGTTCATATCCTGGAAGCACCAGTCAAATCAATCGCAAAGCTTCGTACGACTCCTTTGACGATGGATCGGAGAGAAATTTTACAAGCCGCGGCAATAGTCCCGTGAAGTCACAAAGCCCTGCGCGGTATGGCGAGGAGTATGATCTTGATGAAAACGGAAGAAAGATTGAGATGCCCAAGTCATATACCAAGGAGAAACCTGGAGCCAGTGCACCACTCGGACCCACTACTGCTGCTGCGTTATTGGCAAGGGCACGCGAAAAGATGAGAAATGCTCAAAATAGTGATGCTGACAAGCTCCAATATGAGGAACGGAAGGAAGATACTGGGGCACCCTTACAAAAATCTTTCAAGGATCGTACAATGGATGGTCAAAAACTCTCTTCTCCTCGCCACAGCGTTGATAATCTTAGTGAAAGCAGCCAAGTGACGGATCAACCCAAGATGACTGCAAGTGGTCTTCCAGACATGCATGATCCAATGCCTGAGATTGGTTATGGAGATGATGCATCAGAAGTGACAACGAACCCCTCCATCATCCAAGGGCCAATCGGTGGTCCGCAACAAGGAAGTCGTGATCACTGGCCAAATCAAGCTACTCCTCCACAAGCGAAGCGTACACAAAGCTCCGAATCTGCTTCTGATCTCCAAGTAGCAGAAGCTGCACTGATCGGTGCCGTTACTGATGCAGGTGCTCTGGCCAATCACAGCAGAGAGGTTAGCGGAGATAATGAGGACGAGTGGAGACGAACTTCTGGAGAGCGAAAGCGTGATACTCTCATCACAAATCCATATGAAGACACCAGCCCAATCGCTGCTCTTGGTAATGGTACTGGCCTCGATAGGGAGCTTTTGAATCAGGCTGGAATCCAAAATGCCAACCGCGCATACAATGAGAAGCTCTACGCCGGTAGTCCCAATGGTTTACCCAAGGATGAGGGATATATCTCATCAGCTCCAAACGCTCGCTCTGCCGGTGGTCAAACACCAGAGCAACATCTGAACAAGGGAAAGGGTGTTGACTTCATGGATAAAGAATTGGGAAGTGCAGCAGATGCATTGACTGGTGATCAATTCTATAATCCCGGTCACTCTCGACATCTCAGTGGCATGTCACAAGGGATGGGATCACCATTATATGATAGTTCCACCGGCAATGGGATTGACCGTATTCAATCAAAGGACATTGTTGCTCTGATGGATCATTTAACTGTTCGTGACGCTCAGCGTAGCGCTCGTGATACCGAGATCCTCGTCACCCTTGTGCGAGCCGCCGCTGAGATGAGAAACTCTTTCGAGGACATGAAGAGATTACTTGCCGATACTGAAGATGTCATCATCACCGAAGTGCAAGGCAACACGGAAAAGTCTGTTCAAAAGGTGATTAATGGACCACGACCTCTACCGCAAAGCGCACCTCGTTCTATTAGATCAGCCGAGATGTATGAAGACCTTCCTACCAAGCGAAGAAATGTTTTCCGACGAGCATTGAAAGGTTTAAGCAAGAGAAGCACAAATGATCTTGGAAAGATTGAGGACATGCTCGTTCAATTACTTGGTGATGTTGAAGGTCTCAAGATTTCTCAGGGTCTTCAAAATGGTAATAATTTGGACTATGACGATTTTCCCGAAGGACGCTCTGAACAGGATCGTGGTTACGTACCGGAGGGAAATGCAGGTACTTCCACTGGAAGTCACGGAAGTCAATCTGGTCCCCTTTCAATTCCACCTACTCAATCTCGTAATACAAATCGAGGATTTGATGGGCGCAAATTTTCGGATCACCGGATTAGTACCGTACCTGAAGATGATGAAGAAGAACTTAGCCCACACGAGGAAGAACTTATCAACAATCAATTTGAGAATGATGCGGATGTTCTCACTCCAACCCGTGAGACTTTCCGTGAACGTGGAGAGTCGGTTCCATTGAATACACCTCCTCAGCAGCAAAATAAAGCTTCTGGCACTTTGAGCAATGGGAACACTCCTCGAACGGAAACTGAAAAGGCCAAGAAACACAAGTCAAGTAGTTCTTCTGGTTGGATTCCTAAGGTATCTCGTTGGTCCGAGACCACCGCATCAACTGTGTTTAAAGGTTTCCGAAGTAGCGGCCGTAAGAGTGGTGGCAAAGAGCCTGAACAATACAATTCACCTCCATCAAGATCAGATTCAGGACTGGGCACCTTTCAAACCGAACAAGACCCAACCGACCAAGATCGTGATCGCGAATCTGACCAGGATAAATTTGTTGAACCCAAACGTGTGAAATCGCCTGCTACATCCAAATCCGTCCGATCACTCGCTCGATCTGATGATAAATTACATTCTGGTTTTTCTTCGGAGCAACTTCACCAGCAATTCTTGAATGAAGATCATCCGTTGAGTCTTTTGCCGGGTGTTTTGCCAGGTGCAGAAGATCCAAAGTATAAGGCTCATCGAAATTCTTTGAATCTTCAACATCCACAGCCTCGTCAAGGTCCTACACCCCGTTACCAAACTCACCTTGAATCACAAGCTCAAAACTTTGATCAACCTCCACCAATGTCTCCCTCATCCATCAATTGGGGTTCATCCACTAGCATCAATCGTCTGCCACCTAATGCCAACCATCGTTATAGTCAAGCAACAACCAATACCGAAGGAAGACTCTCACCTATTTCCGATGGTGGATATTCAGATCGTTCTGCTTCAGGTCAAGCTCTTGCTAGGCCATCTAAGGAATCGATCATTCCCGAAAAACCACTCAATATTCGCAATAAACTTACAAAGCCAAGTCCATTGAGTAATGAACATTTACAAAATGAGAATGAAGATGCCAGCCCACAATCTGCCTCGAGAAGATTGAGTGGTGCATTGGGTGTTCCCGCTAGAAAGCCTACTGGACCCAGAAGTATGAGTGTGACTAGTAAGGTTGGAGATTTGAATAGGGACGAGACGGTTATCAAGAGGAATGTTAAGAGACGTGAGTGTTTTTCTTGTGGGAGTACTATGGGAATTTTTGCTAATGAAGAAATAGATACATTCGGTAGTATTGTTGCCAGTAATCATAGTGGCGAGTCGGAAACCTTTTAGGTGAATTATGGGTAATTGAGCGTGCGAAGCGATTTACTTAGAATACCCCCTTTGCAACAACGTAGTAACAACACAAATACAAACACGATATAATAATGCCTTTCTCGGGTACTGGGGTCTGGATGAATGATATGGGGTGGGGTGGGGAAGAAAGATGAGGCAAGGGGGTTATGATGGTAGAGGCGGGGGTCGGGATTTTATGATGATTTCTTTTTGATTGAGCTAGCTTCTCTCTACTTTCAATTGATATGACGACGGGTTTTTTCATGTTTATGAAAGGAAAGGGTTTTATGATATTATGATGAAAATGGATGGATACCTAATTTAGGGGTTTTTTTATCTTTGCTTGCTCTAGTTCGTTGGTGCAAAATGTTTTTTTATGTGTGTATGTGTGTGTGGTTTCTATGCTTCTTGTGTTTGGTTTTGGTTTACCTTTTGAAGGGGTGGAGATGAAAAGGTTTGATGTAGAGGGAGGGAGGGAGGGAGGGGTGTAGAGGAAGAAGGGAGGGGATAGAAATGGGGATGAGGATGGGGATGGGGATGAGGATGAGGATGTGATAAGTAAGGATGAACTTAACTTGCACAGGCTACAAGAGCATAAATAAACAAACAAACATAGGCAACACATACGCATATATGTAGGTAGATGGAAATGAAAATGAAATGGAGATTATTATCATAAATGGTATCTCGTGTTAGATATCTAGGTTGGTTGATGTATTTTTTTGGGGAGGGGGAGCTTTGAGGTTTGAGGTTGTGTGTTTGAGGTTGGGGGGATGGGGGGATGGGGATGATGAGGGAAGGGGGGGTGGGGATGATAGGAGATGGGGATGGCGATGCGGATAGGGGATGGGGATGGGGATGGGGAGAAAGGGGAGAAAGGGGGAAGAGAATAAGCGAGGTGACTTTTATAGTGATATGATATGATATGATCTATACTTGATTCGAGTATGTATGTATGTATATATGTATAGAAATTAAATCTATGGAAAATGAAGAATAGAATGGAGAATGCAGAATGATGATGTGTGTGTGTGTGAGAGAGAGAGAGAGAGGGTGGACTGCAATCATCATCAATCATCATTTGCAACTGGATGGATGGATATATACTCGAGTAACCTTTTCCAATATACCCATCTCCTTGTCTTCTCGATCTTCATCTTCATCGGTTCCCTTTCTCCCTGTGTTAGATCCCTAGATGTATGTTTCTCTATTCCCCTCCTTCTCCTTCAGTACCTTATCATTCCTCCCAATTAATCTCTTTCATCCTCGCTTCGTCGTTGGATTAAAAACCCCAAATGCTCCATAATTCACCCTTTTTCTATATTTAGCTCACTCAACCCCGTCTTCCATCTCCTTCCCCAACCCTTCCCAACACACTCCCGCCGAGTAAATTTATCACTTGAAACATCTCACCATACCTACCACCTCCAACCTTAACCTTAACCTAAGTTGAACGAACCTTCAGCCACCATATCCCAGAGACCGACCACCTTGTGGGCTAACTCGAGCAGATACGTGATTGATATGTTGTGTTGTAAACAACCAATAAATATCTCCATCCTATACCCACCTAGCACCTAGCACCTAGCACAACCTTCCCCATCCAACGAAGCAAAGGACAACTGTTGAACCACCCTCCCTCCCTCACTCCAAAAGCAACCGAGCAAGCTTCCTTCGCAAAATCCCAAACCCACCTACATACATACATACACAAGTTTTACCCCCATCGCAATTTCGTCCGGCGCCGACATGAATGGTATGATTACCGTATGAACAAATTCACAATCCGAGCGCCGCAAGCCGATGATGGATGGATGATGACGCGCCCTAGAGTTTATTTCCCCCCCCCTCAAGGATCGTTCAACTGTTGGTCTTTGAACTCTCTCTATTCCTCTTCTTCTTCAGGGTGATGAAATGAAGCAAGCAAGAGTAGATTAGATGGTTTATTTTTCTTTCTTCATGATTTAATTTTGCGACGGCCGGGGGATGTTGGGTGGCTTTGTTTGTTTGTGCACTGTACGCGAGAAGGTACTGTATGTGAACTTAGGGTTAGTTATAATTAGTTGGATATGATGTTAACAGAACAGATGGAAATGCATGATTATCGACACGGAGATGAATCGCTCCTCTCTCCGTTATCAAATCTAAATCATCTATCTATTCTATTCTATCTGGCTCATATTCGAGACAAACACGTTGTCTTGTCCGCAGAGGAACCTGGTCCTTACCCTACCCTGGAAGACTGGAAAATCTTCATCGTTGTGTTGCAGTATGTATATGTATGTATGTATGTATGTGTCTGTCACGTTGATCACTGATCATCAATCATCGTTTACCCTTCCTCACCCCACCCAGCAAGACGTTTGTTTTCAAGATACATACTTGCACGGAATCTGGGATTGGAGAGGAACTTTTGTGCGCTCGTATTTACGAGCACATCAGTCATTGGTTAGCAGAAAGCCGATTCGGACTCGGAATCGTTTCGTATTTGTTCTTTTGGGCGAGTACGGTATCGAGCCTGAGGGGGAGAACGAGGTGGGTTGGGGAGAGGAGGTGGAGGGAGGGAATGAGGAATACTGACTGTACTGTGCTGTACTGTACTGTATAGTTGCGGAGGAAGTGATGAAGGGAAGGTGGATCTATAATTTCAGAATGCTAAACATGATACATTGGGGTAACTAGCACTTGATAGCTTTAGGCTGGAACGGTCGGTTTGGAGAGGGGAGGGGGCCGAGGGGGAAGTATCACTCACTCGCTGATAGTCTGATCGTGCTAGTTGGCGGGGAATTTGACCCGGGAGATTTACAAGTAGTCGCCGCAAAGACGGGGCAGAATGAGAGCGTTGCAGGACTATTTATTTTTAAGTGGAGGAGGAGAATGAGTTGAGCGAGTGTACATTAGTTGCTTGTCTAGGTGAGGTTCTAGGCTACAACTTGGAATACGAGTAGATTAATGATTTTCAAACGAGGTTCTTACAACTAGGGTTAATGATATATAATATTAAATCGATCAAATTATAAGATCGTATGCAATCTTAAAGACATTTAGAAAAAGAATGAATTTCACTTGCTAGTTTATATTGTTGTTATGAAACGTGACGCTACGCTTACGACTCGGATACTCGGATACGGCAGCTAATTGTATAACCTTCTGCGATACTCGTGCAATGTTTTGTATATTTTAACATATTATTGAATGCATATAAAGCGTAATCACATGTAATATCTATACCAAACATTAATCAAAAAGTGCGATTACGCGAAGCTTACAACAACATTGGTCACCTACCTATGCAGCGCTTGTGCTGTACAGCTCCACGGATATCAGATCTAGATCTTTTCAATTGAAGAACCGAAAGCTCAACGATGGGCGATGAGTGGTGGGAAACGCCTTGCATGGATATGTGTGTGTGTGTGACAGTGACGAGAAGATGTTTCATCACATTGCCTTCGACCTTCCTTGTTCGATGTTCCTCACATTCTCGTGCTTACCTAGGGGTAATATACTCATATCTAACGAATGAGCGAGCGTTAGAGAGCGCTATATGAAGCTTAGAGTTCGATGCTAGTATCGCCGCTGTATTGTATTAATCTCTCTTCTCGCCATGGTGTTACTTGTCACAGGCTTGAGATTGATGACGAAGAAGAGATTAGGAAAGAGAAAGTTAAAAGGCCAATAATCATCGTCACCAAGACTTACAGCCCGGCCCCGTGACAGCTAGGGGCCGGACTAGCTAGCCTCGGTTACTGACTGCGCAGCTTGCTTATGATTACAAATACATTTAGCTTTTTTACATGTTTCCCATGATTTACTACAGATATGCCACGACAGAGAGCTCCACCCCTGCTGATCGTGCGACAGGCAAAGACCCAGCGACGACTCGGATGTGAGGGAGAGGAATATGAATCCCTGGATTTAATTGTTATGCTAAAAGGCATCGCCGGGAGTTGGGATTATTGTCGTGCCACACGCACAGACGGAGAACGTTAATTACTTCCAACGGTTACGCTTAATTTCGGAGAAGGGAGGGGTGCATGAGGGGGATCATTTCTTGATTCTTGTGGTCAAGGGAAGTTGGGCCAAAAAGAGTACAAACACAACACACATGCGGCCTTCGGAGTATATGTCTACGGTAGAGTGGTAGTAACGTTATCCAACAGCACCTGGCGGGTTTGGTGCGACAGCACTGTATCATCCATCTATTCCACGGCGGGCGGTGGGAGACCTCAAGTCAAGGAAGCAGAGATTCTTTCCTCGTGTCGATGGATTATTGGAGCAGCAATGTTGCCGGGACGGAGCTCCATCTTTGTACCCGAAAGACCAGCGATCAATTCAATCTGTGAAGCCCAACCAACATGATATCGTGTCCTTTAATTTACTCTGGAACGAGCGTGTCCCCTGGTTCCGATGAGAAGCGGATGAAATAGCGAAGCCACGTGCTGGGTAGGATGAGATTGTCGGTGCACATAAAGCTTGATAATGATCATTGTATAGTTCTTGCAAGTAGCCAATCGAGGTTCCTATGAAGCCTTGTCCTGAACCAGTTTGTAATACGTTTGGTTGAATCAAGAGAACAGAGTTTTCTGGAGGCTGAAGCTGCTGCGTACATGTATGCTGTATCCCAGAAAGCGTGATGTGAAACCGTTTCAGCTTTCTCCCTTATTGTTCGTTTGGCTGTTGTTCGATGAAGGGGTTGGTGGGTTACTACTTGATGTGGTTGGAATCTTCACGACAATCTTGTTCGATGCTAGCTGAGCGAGGCGCTCCGTACATGTTCGTATGCGGTAATACTCTCCCTCGATCCCACATTCTGCACTCCGCTCTTGATGCACCCCGGGAAAATGCATGCTGAGCATAACTTTGCTGAGCGTGGTGCGATGACATATCAATCACATCATCACCTTACCGTCCTGCTTGCCGCACGGTCGGGGAAGATGATCTTCTCGTGCCTGTCGTGCTCTGTGTGTGCTATGTGCATATGCATGTGATATAAGTGTGACTTTGAATGCGTACCTACAGGAGGATCCAGACAAACTGTTTCCTTAAATTGAGTGTCCAGTGTTTCCCGAGGAGTTAGTTTGGTTCAATTGGTCGAAAGTATCCCTTGAACTCCCATGATTGGTACATTCTGGTAATATCCGTTCGAAGGAGAGACAATGATCGTATATCTGAGCAAAAAGTCTCGAGCTTCTTCCTCTCAGGCTTCTCGAACCGAAATCATCGAAAAGTTATTTTATCGGGATTTGTGACTCCACCGCTTCCTCCATTGCCTTCACTTATGCCGCAAGAATTTGATCGAAATATACGCATGCAATAAATGATACCCCAATAGCACGGGTCTGATAGATTGACCATGGAGAGGAGAGAGAGAGGGATCTTCACGTAGATTCGGCGATCCCGGTGCCCCCACAAGCTTGTTGCTCTAACTTGTGATTCATCACCCGAAAGCCCGTATGTATTGTTGCTAGAAGATTACGAAGATTGAATCCCGAGTCCCGACTTTGGAGTTCTCGAAGTCTCGACCTAAACCTCGACCTAAACCTCGACCTCGACCCCATTCATCCGTTGGAAGCGCGGTTCATTCATTAGAGCGGTTCCAGACTATACCACCGTTCGGGGCGGCCCATTGGAAATGGAAAGTGTAGTCGATGCAGTTTCATCGTGAAGTATAATTGTGATCGACACCTCGACCGGTCTTCAGTCCCAATATCATTTTAGCTATAGCCTGCCACTCCGTATGTGTGTTTTGATGCGACAGTATCTGCGATGGATAGATTTCCAGTATATACCACCACCAGAGCTTTCTCTGGTCGAAACGTCCCACAATTAGAAGCAATCAAATGAGATGTAAACCCTTGTGTGTGTGATTGATTCTAGGGTTGGATACTTGATTGATGTAATGTTGCCAGGTATGAAATTATTCTCAGTCATCCCATCCCTATCCGATGGTTCTTCCTCTTTGATGCCGAGATTGTTCCTTTGTAGAGTTCACCACGACGAATTCGTATCGCAATCTCCTGGGTTATGGCATTTTTGGCATTATTGCCATGACGGCGATCAGAGGAGAATATATCACTAAGTATCAATATGCCTTTATTGTTAATCTTGCAACTCATTCAGGTTAGCCATCTAGATTCCGCTTTCTAGCGAGACCTTCTAAAGAGAAAACTAATTTTAGTCTTAGCACGAGAAACGTCTAGTTGCAATGTTAAAGCCTTGGGATATTTTGGATTTCAAATCACATCCTAATGATCATAAAATCTATATGAGATATCATGATTTCGTTAAGATTAATCAGACGCGGAGTATATTTATACTTTATCGATATTAATCGAAAGCTTGCTATAGAAATACAAAACACCTTGAAATGCTCTTTCTTATTTTAGATAATATTACGGTATTATTGCTGCATAGCATTTAACTATATTTAAACTTTATGCTATACAGTGTCGATAAGGAACGCACGGGAAAGATGTCATAAAGTATATTGGAGAAGTATAGAAAGAACAGATATAATACAAACAACTGACTACTTGAACCTCCCTCTCTTCGTCCCCCCTCCCCCCCCAGCCAAAAACAATCAAAGGAAGTCCCTGATATCCTTTGGATTTGGATTTAGCGTAGGGTCATTGGTTGTTACGAGACGAGCAAATCCTCAAAAATGTTGTCTTACCCCTGAACTAGACAGACGCCTTCACCTAATTTCCTTCATGCATCTCGAGATGCTAAACCATATTCATCCATAGTCAGCCAATTCTCGCCGGATCCATTTTCCATTTTGCATTTTGACTTGCACTTTTATATCGAAATCCCGGTCAAGACTTGATCCCACAATTCTTTTTCAAATCCAATCCTTGCCAATAGCCATTCAAGGCCGTTCAATAATGCGGCAAAGAGAGGGGGAAGCTACGAAAGCTACCCTTTAAATTGGCCCTTGGTCAACTTCCCTATGGAGCTCCGAAACTCATGTTCCTTGACGGGTGCTACTACCCATGACATTCATATCCACACATGGCGGCATATCCATAAGGTAAAAGGATCGAGTCCGTGTGTTCTTGATTCTCGTGGATCTTCACTCCAAGTCACTCTCATTCTTGCTTGCAGTCATCCTGTGAGGCATTTTACACAGCTATACCACTATCGATCTTCGAAGCGACGGGTGCAAACCACTGCAGGACGGCCATATCGACAGCTTCTACTCCGCCAAACCTCGTGTATCTGTCTGGTTTCAGAGTGGGACAGCTGGAAAAGAGAGCCGCAGGAGACTTTCCACCATCGTCACATATTTGCTTTTTACGTCGCGCAAACAAGATAGACGGTGAGTACTTCTTGTACCTTTGTACTCTGCTACAACAACGCCACGAATTTGAGCTCTCGAAGTAAGATGTTTGAGGAAATGTTGTGGTAGCTTGGAAAGCCATGCGGTCGCCATGAACCCGTGCTAATTGGCATTTGCCCCCAGCAACGGAGGCCCAGAATTGCGCTCTCTTCTTTTTTTCCCGTCTCAAGCCTGAGAGCCTGGCTGGCGCACCTCAGACATCTGAGGCTGAAGGATTCGACATGAACTACGAGTCGCGCTCATAAATCCTGTCACAAGCGGCCGAGCAAGGAAGAACTGGACGGAAAGTATAAACGGACTTCAAAACTATATTCCTATGGCATGTTGATGGATGTCTTAAAAAAAGGTATGCGTCGAGTAGTTTTGATGAAATCGAGCCGATAACCATTCTCAGAATCGACTTCGACCTGGAGATTGTGATTATATACGTATATATATACTAATGGATTGATCTTCTTCTATTTAGCATCATTATCTCCAAACGAATACAACCTTCCATTCCTTTTTCTTTTTCTTTTCGTTTTCCAATTTTATATATCTTCTTCACCCAACCAAGCTTGATTTGGCGGCGTTCAGAGCAGTCCTCCAGAATATCATCATCCCATGCAGAGCTTTATATCCCGGACCTAGTCAAGTATCATATTTATTTGACTTCAATTTGAAAGCTTCACATCGAAACCCGTTCGTATATATTCCGAGTTAACGCAACAACAAGGATCTTCTTGATTTCTACATACTTGGTAGAAAGCTTCTCAATATCTGATAGAGCCGTCTAATCATTAATTACCCGAGCTTTGGTCAAGTCGAGTGAATCTGTGGGAGAGAAAAAAACAACCATCAAACCATTCAGAACTTCCTTAATGCACTCGTTCGTAATGGTTGCTTGAGCTTGACCTTGGATCTTTTCTCTTCTTCTCTTCTCTTCTCTTCTCTTTCCTCCTCGTCGAGAACAAGAATAGACAGACGGGTTCATCACCAACCACGATGAAAGACAACGTGTGGGAAACAGAAGATGAGTATGGAACAGCCGCCCAACATCATCTTCCTCCTCCAAACGATACGCCTTATATGACACCATCACCATCTATCCGTTCGACCCGCTCAAGGCACTCATCAAAGTGTTCTTCGCGAAAGAAATCAATTTCTCCAGGACCTTCTTCTTCGCCGCCACCACTCCCATCGGGGGAAAAGCGCAGGAGTGGCTCTGTTGATATAGCCAATCATGAGGCGTAAGAGAAGAGATGAGATTCATAAAGGATTAGAGAGATACTGACAGGACGAGCAGGATTTCCATTCTCGATCCAAGACGATTTACACCAAATTTGCATGCCAATCTGGTGGCCGAAATTCTAACCTTGCGTAGGGACCAAGAAGATAAACTCAAAACCATCGAGGGTTTGGAGGAAGAACTTCATGATGCTCGTGGTGAACATGAATCTTTGGAGGATCGCCTTTCCGATACCGCAAAGGAAAATCGTTTTCTGAAGCGTCAATTGGCCTTGTTGGAGGGTGGGACCTCGACTGCCTTATCTGAATTGGCAAAGGAACGAGATGAGGCCGCCGAAACTACGACCGAGTTGCGTCGTCGACTAGAGGCAGTTCAGAAGAGACTCAAAAGCCAGGAGGAGGATGCAGATCGGGCACAAAAGCTTTGGGCAAACGACAAGGACAGTTGGGACGAAGAGAGGAGAAGGCTGGAAGTAAAGATTCATGTTTCCGAAAACAGATTGAAGACCGTCTTGGATGAAGTCGTCGCTTACGAAGCTAGTCGTTCAAAAATCCACCCACAAGGACCTGATGCGGAAGATAACGATAACGGAAGTGAGAGCGATGGTGGTAGTGTTCGAACAATGAGTTTAAGCAGCAGCATACGATTCTCGATGCTCAATGGCCCGAATGGATATGGAGTCACCAAAGGGAATGGTATCAGTCTTGCTGATGAATTAGATCTCGATGAAAGCGAGACTGATTATGATGGGGGGCGTGATAGTATTGGGTCATCTCCCGTGAAGCATCAGCGACATCCAAGCCGTGAAAGTATCCTGTTCCGCACTCACCGTAGGAACAAGAGTGGCGACAGTGTGAAGCGGCACGGAGCTGTTATCCGAGGTAGATCATTACTCAACCAATCGGTCTTGGACAAGCTGGAAGGACGTATCTCAGAGGACGACGAGGTTGCACTCAAGCCCAAGTGCCAATACGTCGACAGTGGCATTCAGTACTCTCCTCCACCATCCCCGAAGTTAGTATCAGTCATTGAGATAACCTCTGTTATCGAACCAACAGCTTCAGTCGAAATGGAAACCTTCCAAAAACGCGAGGGATATCCTGCACTTGAGAGCCCAGTTAAAGAATATGAGGTGGGAGCGAACCAGCGAAGAAAACGCGTGTATACGAATCCTCCATTGGTAATTGAGCCTCCCATGATTTCTTCTATGGTCTCTGCAGCGTCACAAACTCTGGATGATCCTCTCAGCCCCCCACGGACACCAGTTTCCCCAACCAAAGCTCCACCCCCATCGCCTTCTCAGCCCACACCTGTTAAAGAGAAGATTGAGGTGACTTCTACTTCCACACAAACAGACGCTCCCACCAAAACCCTCGACGTAACGCCAGCGTCTCCAAAGCATGTTCCATCCTCCATTCTTATTCCATCGATTCAATTGCATCCACCTACCTCGGCTCCGGCGACTCCTCGAGAATCTTTGTTGCCACAACTCTCAAAAGATGTAGGCTGCCAAGCTTCAATAGTAGTACCTATACCAACAAGATCGATGGCTGTACAAACGGAAGAAATTAGGGTGGCACAACGCTTAAATACCCTTCCACCACATCTCCACCCATCTACGATATCGTCTCGCCCTCCATCGCCTGAGCTAAGGGCTGATGAGCTCCCGCTCTCGCCAACTCTAGACAAGCTTCCACCTAAGAACCCGCGTCGACAAAATAGTCAACGAAGCATCACAACGCTCCCCTCATCGCCACCTAAAATGGAGACGAGAGATGCCTATCCAGGTAACAATGATGATGGGCCTCTGGCTAAAGACAAAGGACAGATCAGGAGGCCGCATCGTATCAGTAGTCTTTTCGCAGGCTTTGAAGCTGCAAGTTCCGATGAAGCAGATGAATTTGGCGAGGGTGATATTAGCGACAGTGATTTTAGAACAGCGCTTTCTGCGCCAAAACCAACGAAAAAGGGAAGCAAAATTTTGTGTCAAGTTTCAAGATCTGTCTTTCAAAAGAGGGATATTTCTGGTAACATGGCCGTTCAAATTCATTCCCAAGCTCAAACTGAAGCAGATGATCAATTTGATGAAGAAGCATTAGAGTTGCCTCCTAGGATGCCCCCCAAAGCTGCTCGAACTCTTGGCCATGCTTTACCAATTACATCGATGGCTAAGCCAGTTCAAATGCATCGTGCAGCTCTTATACAAAGCGGCGTGAATGCTCATCGAGCCCGGCCTGGTAGTTCTGGATTGTCCCAAGAAGCTGCACCGCCATTCCCGATACCTACCAGAGCAAGTTCTCGAAAACCTGGCGTCTCGTCTAGTGCTCCCGGCGATGTTAATAGAAATCCCAGCGTTGGAATAGGACCAAAGCCTCATCGAGCTTGCAGTATTAGTCGGACCAGCAGTGTCAGAAAGGTTCGATCTACAGCTGCTGTTAATAAAAGTCGGCGTGCTCCACGAAATTCTAGAAGCAGATCCCCGTCACCCATGTCACCAAAGACTCTAGATCCAGAAAGCCCTAGCTTTCCACCGCTTCCCAACAACGATATCACTACGCCACGATTCTCAAGGGATAATGGAAATAGTCGTTACAGAACGCACAGAAGTCAGTTATCTGCGACAAACACTTCTAATACTACGAAAACCTCGGGGTCATCAGTTATTGCTGATAATCAAAGTATCAATCAAGCCACAGGCGTGGTAGATGCTATTGCTCAGACGATGGTTGGAGAGTGGATGTTCAAATACGTTAGAAGACGTAAATCTTTTGGAGTTTCAGATCAAGATGGAGACATTACTACTAATGGTACTCGTCACAAACGTTGGGTTTGGCTCGCACCTTATGAGCGTGCCGTCATGTGGAGTAGCAAACAACCCACGTCTGGGTCTGCATTGTTAGGCAAAGCCGGAAGAAAATGTAAGTCATCGGAATTCTGTTTCCTAACAATGACTAACTTTGATAGTGACCATTCAATCCGTCTTGGACGTGAAAGATGATAATTTATCACCGAAAGGATCTGGAGGACTTTTCAACCGTTCGATCCTCATCCTGACTCCCGCACGCGCTCTCAAGTTCACTGCCATTTCACGAGAACGACATTATCTCTGGCTTACTGCCCTCTCTTTCCTCGCACATTCATCGCAGGCTGTGCCGGATGTCATAGCACCTCGTGCTGAAGCAGCACTGTCACCCAAACCTCCCCTCCCCGACTTTCAAAAGCCTGGTCGCATGCAAAGGCCCCCTCAAATAAGAGATTCGATCAAGGTTGCAAAGAAAAAGAATTCTTCTAATCGTACCGGCCCTGCTTCGTTCTCTCAACAAACGGATGCAAACATGAGCCTTCGCGATAATGACTCATTTTACACAAATTCACACTCAGTACGCTCTGACCCCGCTGAGGCACCTTTCGTCCCACGGTTCTCCGAAAGAGGTATGGGCGGTCATGTCAGGAAGCGCAGTAATACCGGCTCCTATATCCAGCCCCCTATACCTTTTAGAGGCTTCAGTGCTGGTCATGTACCTACGAATAGTACTGCTGGCATGAGTGATATAACAGCAGGCTCTTCCGAGAACTACAACTGTTACAATTCTCAGCCTTCATCTATTCGTACATCTGATGCCTGTGCACATCCAGGAGCTGTTGACAACTTCTTCGACGCAGTGGGAACTATGCGAATGGAAGCTTTTATTTCCCCGCTTGGTACTACGAAGTTTGAGGAATTCTCCCATGAACAAGAGGATATGGATATGACCAGTTTTCAGCGTCGACGCAGTAGGGATGGCAGAAGGCGAAGCAGGAATAAGGAATCTTTCGGCATTAATCGATGTGGAGGTGCTTTCGGGTGTTACAGTGGAAGAGCAATCCAGGACTGGTATAGCGGAAGTAGGCCATCTGTGGAGGAAGAATATGGTCATCGTGACCTGGAAGATAGATCGGAGGTGGTTGGAAGGGATTCTAAAGAGGAAAACCCTTTCAGTAATTTCTGATCTCATCATACAACACAACTATTAGGTCGGATGCATTGATTCCACCTATACATTCATTAAATTTTCTAGAGTCTGGGATGGGGCGGGATTGGCTTGGCTTGGATTGGTCTGATGGTTATCAGATGGGCGGGGGGGAACTTCACAAAGCTTGGCATGGGGAAAGCCAGCTAGGATCTTAGGGAAGAAAACAGAGAGGACATGAGGTTGGGGAATGGTCATTCCTGGGGCCGGGGAGTTCTCTTTATCAAGAAGTGGAAATGTGAGGCTCGTGCAAACACTCACAACAGGAAGCGTCTCGATTGGTTGAAATCGATGCCTTCTCCAGTAACGTCTTGTACATTCACGGCATTCTGCAGGCCAGCAAGCAGGTTTCTTTTCTTCTTCTTCATGGATCTACCACTTTCTTGTCTTTAGCTCCTTTTCTACCTTTCTTTGATAGGCAGTGCGTTTTTTTGGCTGAATGCCCTTTGCGCTCGGTATTGGAGTGGAAGGATGATTGGATACCCATTCCTTGACTTTCGTTTTTTCCGGTTACTGCTTTTTACGGGATGATCACAGTAACGCCTGTTCCATTTTAACAGATGAAGGGGAAGTGGTGGGCGGATGGGGGGATGAAAAGGGGAGAGTGGGATGGATATCCGAAAGGAGAAGTAAGTCATGGTGCTGAGTAGGATGGGAGAGGAGAGGTAAACAAATGTGTGAGATAGTATGAAGAGAGTCTTGATAGAGTAACGTAAATAATGCATTACTTACAGATATATGCCTACTCGGTGACAATGTGATTCACTTCCCCTACTCATCACCTCCGACCCCCTCTTCCATTCTCAGGAAAGCCAAAACCACACATCGCCTTGTCGTCGTCACGTTAACTGGAGAAAACCCTTATTTTTCAAGTTCCATATACGTCTAAAAGTAAAAATATAACTGGAGCACCTAGGGAGTAAATCATTACCACGAAGGGTTTATGGTGGATACAATATATATTATTTGCCAATTAATCATCCCGGCCCTTGATTTCTGGATACCAACCAAGCATTGGACCGAGCTCAAGCTTAAGACTGGGGGACAACTACCTGTAGCTCGGGGCAAGAGCTCACCCCCTTGTTTAGCTGGCAATTTGCCCGCTAAGTAGCCATATATATACACAATTGAGGCTGTTTGAGAAGGGAGGTGAGATCTATGTTTATATATATGTAAGGTTCAGAAGGGTTGGATTGGGTGTTAGTTTTGTGTAAGTTTACTCACATGAGTTAGTTTACTCGTTGTGTTTCCTCGCAAGGAAGGGAGGGCTAGGTTATCTTCTAAGTTGACCCAAGGTTTGGCTTTACGGCTGGCTTTCTTTTTGAACCTCTCGAGCTCGAGGCAAGGAAGTTGGTCAATTGGAATGAGTATATCTATCTGTACGCCGCCGGGGAACATACTGTGCCATACGTATACGTAGTTAGCGCCTAGGTATGTAAGACGGGGGCTTGCGCAGCTTGAGATAGGCAACGCGACAATTCAACATCGATCCCATCACTGGTAATCTCCAACCTCCCAATACAATACCTCACGGCTCATCATTCTATCCTATCCCACCCGTATACAACATGCCCCTCCATCCTCAAGACGAAGTTCAACATCAATCTCTCTCCGACCCGCAATCTTTTTGGGCAAAACAAGCCTCTCGTCTCCATTGGCACACAACACCTGCGCGGATCCTGGCGGAGAAAACCAAGACGCTGAAATCGGGCGCGGAACATAAACATTGGGAATGGTTTGGGGATGGCGAAATTAGCACGTGCTTCAATTGTGTAGATAGACATGTTTTGGCGGGAAATGGGGAGGAAACGGCTATTCTTTGGGATAGTCCTGTTACGGGATCCAAGGAAAAGATTACCTATACGGAGTTGTTGAGGGACGTCGAAGTCTTTGCGGGGGTATTGAGGGAGGAGGGCGTGAAGAGGGGAGATGTGGTTTTGGTTTATAGTGAGTTGGAGTGGTATATTTGCGGTATTATATATTATATGTTACGGACAATAGCTAATGCATCATACACAGTGCCTATGATTCCCGCTGCACTTGTAGGTACCCTCGCAATCTCGCGCCTAGGCGCAATTCACGCCGTCGTGTTCGGAGGATTTGCCTCTGCAAGTTTGGCCCAACGAATTGAAGCCTCAAAACCCGTAGTTATCCTCACAGCCTCCTGCGGAATCGACGGAGCCAAACCCCCTCTATCATATAAACCTTTCATCACTGAAGCCGTCGCCCTTTCATCTCATACACCTACTAAAACTATCATATGGCAACGTGAACAACTGCGATGGGAAAATCCCAATCAAGAAAGCGGAGAAAGAAACTGGCAGCGCCTAGTCAAAAGTGCGGCTTCCCGTGGTATCAAAGCAGGATGTGTGCCGGTGAAGAGTACAGATGGTCTTTACATCATCTACACATCCGGTACGACTGGTTTGCCCAAAGGTGTGTTACGGGAAGCGGGCGGTCACGCTGTCGGTTTAAGTCTCTCGATTAGTTATATTTTTGGCATCCACGGGCCTGGAGATGTCATGTTTTGCGCATCGGATATTGGATGGGTCGTTGGTCACTCATATATTCTATACGCACCCCTGTTGGCCGGCGCAGCGACTGTTCTCTTCGAGGGAAAACCAGTGGGAACGCCCAATGCGGGGACGCTTTGGAGAATAATCGACGAATATAAAGTCAATGCTCTTTTTACCGCTCCCACGGCCCTTCGAGCCATTCGTCGCGATGATCCGGAGAACAAACTATTCAAGGAGATTGGGGAAAGAGGTGGGCTTGAGACTTTACGTGCCCTGTTCCTTGCTGGGGAGCGGTCAGAACCGAGCATCATCACGATGTATCAAGAGCTTCTCACGCAGTATGCTGCCAAAGGGGCGAACGTGATAGATAACTGGTGGTCATCCGAATCAGGGAGTCCCATGACCGGCATCGCACTTTCACCACACAGCGGCCTATCTCGCACCCCCACCCATCCAACCACCCCGATACTCCCCATCAAACCCGGCAGTGCTGGGAAGCCGCTTCCCGGCTTCGACGTGCGCATTGTCGATGATTCCGGCGACGAAGTTCCACGCGGCACCATGGGGAACATAGTTCTTGGGATCCCACTGGCACCCACGGGATTCAGGACGCTGTGGGAAGACGAGGAGAGGTTCTACAAGGGATACCTGAAGCGGTTTGGCGGGCGGTGGATCGACACGGGGGATGCGGGGATGCTGGATGAAGGGGGGTGGGTCAGTGTGATGAGTCGGAGTGATGATATTATTAACGTGGCGGCGCACCGATTGAGCACCGGTTTGCTAACTCCTTTTCTTTTCTTTCCTTCTTCTTCTTCCTATCTGCCACACCTTTTTCCGATCCAATTATCCATCCTTTCCTTCCTCTCACAATCAAGGAAATCAAAACCAACCAACCAATAACAAAATAGGCGCAATCGAACAAGCAATCTCAACGCATCCTCTTGTGACAGAATGCTGCGTGGTCGGGATCCCAGATCCCCTCAAGGGCCACATGCCTTTTGCATTCATCACGCTTTCTACGCCGGCTCATGCCGCCTCCGCCTCTGCCTCGGCCATCCCAGATACAAGATTGGAGGAGGAGATGCAGGGGTTGGTTACGAGGCACATTGGGGCGATTGCTCGCTTGGGAGGGATTATTCAAGGGCGCAATATGATTCCGAAGACAAGGAGTGGTGAGTTTTTTTTTCTTCATCATTCTTCTGTTTATTTCTATCATGTCGGGGGGTTTTCTTTTGACTTTGAGGGAGGGGAAGAGGAAGAGGGGAATGCCAATCTTTTTTTTTTGGTAAAATCTGATGGATGATGATGATGATGATCTTGATTGGTAATTTTTTGCATTTACTTATAGGTAAAACGTTGAGGAGGGTGCTGAGAGAGCTGCTGGAAAATGAATATCACGGGGAGGGAGGGAAGAAGAAGAAGGTTGATGTTCCGGCGACGATTGAGGATGAGAGTGTGGTCGAGGTGGCGAGGGGGAAGATTAGAGAGTACTTTGAGATGAAGGGGAGGGAGAGAGGGGAGAAGAGCGGGAATGGGAATGGGGTGGGAGAGCAGAGAAAGGGCTCCCAGACTCGGAGGGCGAAGTTATAGGTTTAGGTTTGTGAAGTGAAGTAAGTGCCATGACCCGAGATCCATTGATCAATGTATTGTATTGAATTGAATGTAACCGGAATCTGATACCTTTATGTACGTACTAGTAAGCCAGCCCGCCCGCCCGCAGGAGGATAGACTTGAAAGGAGTAATAATATATACGTGTGTGAAGAAGTTGTGTGGAGTATTGCTTTGGAAATGGTAAGATTATCTCGGCTATGGATGGATGAATGAAATGCTAGAGCTGGGCGGGGGTCATCGGCTTGGGAACTACCCGTAGTAGGTTGTTGGGATTCGAGGCGGGATATAGGATGTGGGATGTGGGATGTGGGATAATTATTTATCACACGATCCAGCGTGGCTCTCCTGCCATGTAGAGTATTCGCCGTCAAAAGCACAACTTGGACACCCCAAATAACAATACTAACAAATGCCATTTCAATAAGCTTAAGGTAGTAGAGGTACAGAACACAGGAAGAAGTGAGGACCGGATAAGTCACCAGGGGGAAGCTTCCCTTGAGGATGCAAGACCTAAGAGAAAACGAACGACGTGTATGCTCATATATATTCACTTGAATATTAGAGTTGTTTGTGTTACAGATTTGCATATGTCAGAAATCAATCATGGGACAATGATGATGCGCAATATCAAAATTGGGATGAAAACAAAGCCTAGAGCTGATCCCATCCAATATAGCCCAGAACAGCTTCCGCCAATGTTCTTTATAAAAGCCAATAAATGTGCATGCGCACCTCACACAGCTTCCCCCCTTCAACCAATTTACAACTTGCTGCTTACCAAACTTCCCCCATCCAACGCGATGGTAGCTCCATTAACATAACTCCCCGCTCTACTCGCCAGAAACAAGCAAGCCCCCGCCACATCCTCTGGACTCCCAATCCTGCCCAGCGGAATGCCACTCACAATCTCATGCTTGCGACTCTTCAACGTAGCCGCCATCATCTTACTCTCGAATGGTCCACAAGCTAACACATTGCTCGTAATATTTTTCTTCCCCAGATGGTTCGCAAGGACTCTGCTCAATTGATGTAATCCTGCTTTACTTGCGGAGTATGAAAAGGTTTCGAGGGAAGGGACGCGAATTCCGTCGACGGACCCGATGTTGATGATCCGTGCTGGGTCTTCGGGTGTAGAGGCGGCTTCCATGAGAGGAGTTAGGGCTTGGGTGAGCGTAAAGACTCTCGTGAGATTAAGAGTCAAGACTCTGGTCCACGCCGCATCTGGGAATTCTGCATAAGGAGCCCCCCAATTACTACCCGAATTATTGACCAAGATATGTAATTTCTTCTCTTTCTTTTGCAATTCACCCACCATGCGTTTGCAGTCTTCGAGTTTGTAGAAATCTGCGGGGATAGCGTGTGCGGAACCTTTGCCTGTGAGAAAGATTCGTTAGAGCTGGTTTGACTGATAGGATTGGGAGATTGAGTACCAAGTGCATTCAATTCTTCACAGGCTTGTTCGCACGCTTTGGCATCGCGGGATGAGATGTAGACTTTGGCTCCATTGGTGACAAATCCCTCGGATATCATCCTTCCAATTCCCTTTGCTCCGCCAGTAACGAGGACTACCTTGTCCTGTTCACCTCATTAGGTGTTGGCCTGCTCAAGCATAGAGTTCGTTTGCTTACCTTGACGTTAAAGAGATTTGCGGCGTCCATGATTAAAGTTGCGATGCGGAAGTCTATCCTGTCAATTGTGTTGAAATGGAGGAGAAGTAATGGACCGAAGTTGCGATATCTGGGGATTCGTGAGCCTCGGCTTATTTACTTTGGACCAGGGGTACGGAAACTTCCTGACCTAACCTTAAGTAAGCTCTTTGGTGCCAACACACCCAAAATTCAAGGGTATCTTTTCTCCTCTTGCCCTAGTTCTGAATGTTATCTGTAGCATTCACATCTAACAGGACGGTAAAGCTCATGCAGCATCAAGCCCGAGCCATAAAACACAATACCGTGACAGTAATACTCAATCTGGGACGGCATCGAAGGAAGAGAAGTATAGCCATGACTTCAAACACCAGTCTGCCCGGTTAGTCGAGCCCTCCTATGAAATCCCTAGAATAGAACTGAGCAAATCCAGATACACGTGCTCGCCTTAAAGCTCAATTTGAGGGCCAAGATCCTGCCGATCACGGCGGGAAGTGGGATCAGCTCTGGAAAGCCAAGTTCACTCCATGGGATAATGAATCACCTAGCCCAGCACTCATCGACGTCTTAAATGAGCGGGAAGATCTTGCTCCGAGGAAAGCTGATGGTTCAAAAAAGAAAGCCTTGGTTCCGGGATGCGGAAGGGGATATGATGTCCTGCTATTGAGTGCTTTGGGCTATGATTCTTATGGGCTTGATATTTCTGAGACAGGTTTGCAGGGTGCTAAGGACACCGAGAATGAGAAAGATGGAAGGGGTCTGTATACAACAAAGGAAGGGGCTGAGAAAGGGAAGATTACCTGGGTTTTTGGAGACTTCTTCAAAGATGATTTTTTAAAAAATGTTGAGGGAGAGAAACGCTTTGATTTGATCTATGATTACACGGTATGCAATTCTTCAAATCCATGGTCTCAAGGTTACTAATTCTTGAACAAAGTTTGGCTGTGCATTGCCTCATGTCTTGAGGCCTGCATGGTCTAAACGATATCATGAGCTTCTATCTCCAGAGGGAAGACTTATCTGTCTTGAGTTTCCTACTACTAAACCTCCGTCAAGTGGAGGTCCGCCATGGGCCATGCCTCCAATAATCTATGAAGGTCATTTGCCACGTCCAGGCGAAGTATTGCCATATACCAAGGAAGGCTGTGAACTACAGGTTGAGAAGCTTAGTCCCCCTCACCCTAATGGCCTTCGGCGCATCGCACATTTTCATCCCAAGAGAACTAACAAGCGCGGATATGATGAAGATGGTAACGTAGAAGACTGGATCGGTATTTGGTCGCATTAAACAAATTCCCTCCTAAAGTTTAGAATGAAAAGCTTGACTGATGCTTCCTGCAGCATCATGTCCCTTACGGTGCTTTTCGAAGTGAATTGTAATGCTCCCCCAATCCAAACCCGTGTCGGTAGTATGCCAGATAAATCGTCTCTCGTTTGCTCTCAGTACCAGGCTCAATCTTTTGGGCAGCTCCATTTTGTAAAACACAAATCTCGACATTATATGTTTTTGCCAGAGCAAGAAGTTCCAAATGGCCACCCCATTCCGCAGTATCTCTAATTTTGTGAATATAATTCTCGAGAGTTTCGTCCAGAAATGGAACAAAATCATCTGGATGTTCCTCGATATATGTTGCAGCTGCTTTACGGACCACTTTGTAGCGTTGGTCGTCCTTCAATCCTTCTGCTTCAGCTCCGAGTGGTATTCCGGCTTGGGATAATTGGTCGGCAATCGCAGAAAAGAGACAATGTCCATCTGGCCGGATCTGTTTCTCCTGTAGGTTTCTTGAGCTAAACTCCTCCTGCATTCTTTTCCTTTCTAATTCTTTTTCATCAGGCATGCTCGCAGCTTCTTTTCTAGCTTCCTCCACAGCAGCTTCTTGTTCTGCTGCCCTTCTTGCAAGCCTTTCTTTCTGTCGATTGCGTTTTTTAGGCTGTCCTCCTGTCTCGGGTTCTGCCGTTTCCGCAATCGAAGATTCCCCCAATGAGTCGGTGATATTGCCGACTCCATTGGCATCAATCGCATTTGCAGAGGTTTCTGAAGCTTCCTCGTCAAGCTCTGGAACATCATCAATACCCGGGACACCATCTCCATCTAGGGATGCTATTTCTTGAGCTTGTCGTTCTTTCAATTGACGTTCCAATTCTTCGCATTCGTTATTCACACCTTTGCGAGTCTTCTTCGTTGCGCCTTTCTTCTTTTGCGTTATGCGTCCTTGCAGATCTTTTTGCTCCTTACGATGACGACTTTGCATTTCTTCAAAAGTCTCCATTTTGGCTTCGTATTCTTTGGACTTGGCGCTGAACGTTGTGTGATAGTTGGTGGGCGTGAAAGTCAAGGGCAGATCTTATGATGGGGAAGAACTGACCATAGCTGTGTTACACCGCCTTTTCGGCAGAATCCCCATCGGTGTGTTCACAATATCACGATACGACGAGGGTTGAGAAAGAACCTTTGACTACGACATATACGAGTAAGGGTTAGCGAGGCTTTTGATCGGCAACAAGTGCTGTCGTTAGAACCTACCTACATAGTCCTGACACTCGTAAGTTGTACCAAATGCTTCATGTAGGTACATTTATTGACATCAAGTTCCATCGATCATGGCCTTGGTATATTCTGGCATATCTCTTTCTGTTCTTGCGCTCCAGAACATGTCGGATTGGTATATATACAAGTCCGTGGAAATTAGCAGGAATTTCTAGGCCAGAAGCATTTCACCATCTCCTCGCAGACAGAACCTAATAACAATATCGAGTCATCCAGCCTTAAACCTGAACGAGCCGGTGCTAATCTTTCCTACGTATACTACTTCTTCCTCTTCCCAAATCAACCATTCATTTCCTCAATTTCAAACCTCACCCTGGCAGCCATAGGATGTCCCTCTAACTCCAAAAGAACAACCCTCCAGACACAACCTACGCGTACGTCTGTATTCCCAAAACTGATCCCCTCCAACTCTACCACTCTTTTCGTACATGGCTTCCCCTACACACCCTCTCTCCACCTCCGTAACACCCAACTATATCGCCCCCGCACCCAGCTGAGAAACCTTCCTCTGCACATCCACCGGCTCTCATATTTCCCCGATACCAGCTTCCGCGGCCCCACAAGCTGGTCTCGTTACCGCCAAGGACGAAAGCTCAGTAACCTTACCCAAGAGGAAACGAAGGACAAACTAGATTCTTATGCCAAGGATTTTATCTCGAGGCAAGTGGAGACTACAGGGAGGGCATCGCGTGCATTTGGAGGCTAGGGATAAGGTTAATCGGTTCCCCGAGGAGTTCTTTGAGGGGAGGTTGAAATGACGGGGAGTTAAGTTGACTCGAGAGAAGGGAGAAGGGGTTTATTTAGGTTTTGGGTACGCTGTCTCCTTTTGACAATCCGGCTTTCGTTGGGGAATGCCGACGATCGCAGCAAAAACTCGATATTCTTATATTAACTTTCCAACTACTCCCAACCAAAACCTAGATATGATCCCGATTAACCCCAACCAAACAATGTTTTCTATCTCAAAATGAAGCCATATGACTAACGTGTTGAAAGGTTATCAAGGTTCTAGATTCCAACAAATTGACAAGGTTCTAAATCTGTAAGGATGTTCCTTATTTCTATACCAACAGTGATACAGTATTGTCATAATGAGGAGTAATTCTTATACAGCATTCTTATATCGAGTTTTTGCTGCATCATTTCAAAGAACCTATTCCATGTTTATCCAATTCTACTTCTATAAAGTTATCTCCCTTGTTCAGAAATGAAATGCCCCTTTTAAAAAAAAAATGAAAATCCAAGTGGTATGTTTCGTAGATCATTGCTTCCCCCCTTGCCATCCCACTCCGGATCCCAAGCCTCCAGTTCCAAATCATACCCATGCCTGCAATTCCCAAACTCCAAGAAATTTGAACCACCCATCACATCCGATCTCCCCACACCCCCTCACCGCCCATCATATGCCGCACATCCTGCACGCTCTACACCTGAAGTTCCATGTAGTTGTGACCCAAGGACTTCCTTTGCCAGAACTTCCATCCAGAGAAGTATACGCGGGTGGAATCGGACTCATCGCTCGAATAGAAAGACTCGAATGCTGCAATTTCACTAGGATGGATGGCGGTGAAAAGGAACATCAGGTTCATGATGATTGCACCGTCGAATAGAACCAACCACGTCTCATTCTTTCGGAGCATGCCGGTATTTCCTCCCATGTTCTCTATCAAACGAATAGCCGTTCGGATGGCAATGAAAGCAGAAGCAATGTACAGACCAATGAGATGTCTCTTGAGGGGGATATCGGCACGAGAAGACTTTGGGTCCGAGGTGGCGAGAAGACGTTCGGTAGGTTTGCGAGCGATGTTGAATTGGAATTTCCCGGCGACGAAGACAAAGATGGCGAGGAAGACTAATTGTTCGCCCAACCCCATCATGACCAGTCGGTTACCGAGGCGGGTCCAATTAGCGGGCAGGTTTGTCATGAGGCGCATAACCGAACCGACGGCAAGAAGAACCGTGGAGATACAATCGAAGATGAGGAAGACCTTCTGGAAGCGGCTTAGACGTATTGGTGAAAGTCTTTGCCCGCCAACGGCTTGGACAATGTGTTCGTAGTACATGTAGACTCCTGCCGCCATGATGGTTGGTGCGATCAGAATGCAGGTATATTGGACGGCGAAAGGAATAACCGAGAATTTTGGTGATTCGAAGGATGAAATCATACGGCTTCCCCAACCGATTGCTTCAACTATCAAAAAGGTATTAGTATGATTGCTTTAGTCTCGGATACGTAAAAGGGGGACTCACGTAAACCTCCTACTATGATAGGGAAGAACCATTTTGTTTTAGACGCGGTGAGTTGGTATATGTGGACTGCTGTTGCTTGGAGAAAAGCCGCTGCGAACATACCACCCGTTGCTACCATCGGCTTATAACAATAGTATGCACATGATTCAAGAGTCGCTGTGGCTACCATGATTGCGGCTGTCGATGTGATCGATATGTGAATAGGGGAAGGAAGTTTAATAGACGACAAAGCTATGATATAAATCCAAATATCAATTAGTCGACAGCTGCTGAAGCAGAAGCAGAATCGGTTTGATGATTTGATGTGTGTGTGTGTGTGTTTATGAATGTTTTCAGAGGATTAACCTCATCTATATAGGAACGCACTGAAAGCAATAAAATCACCATGTTGACTAGGTTATCGCACATTATCTTTGCTATGCGAAATGGCCGTCGTATATCGCAAAGGAACGGCACTTTCTAGCATCCCATGTTCAAAACGAAGATATCACAGAACAAGTACAACTTGGCGCGATGAGAAGAGAAGCTCAAGGATCTTTTGCACCAACCAGATGACTTTGATGCTACGGTACTTTGCAGCACTGTCAATTCTTGGGTGGAATGGGGGGTGATAAGTGGGGCTGAAGACCCCGAATACGCAAATGCGAAAGTCTAAATTGCGGGCAACTTGTATGGGCTCCAATATCATGTCGCCGATTTTGTAGAATTCGTAAGGCTTAACTGAAAACCCCGAGCATTGCTTCTGTTGCTTGTATATCTTCAAGACACATCTTGACGGGACCAATAATCTCAGCCTTTTATATTACCATCCTCATATCTTTAGATTGTCGCATGGCTGGAGTAGTTGTTTCTAATTATAACCATGAAAAACTTGGATCCGGAGAGATGGTTAAGCTCTTAGCGATAGCGTATTAGTCAATCACATGAAATTCACATGATATCTATTCTTCGAAAGCGTCGGCATATAGATCATGTGACTTATACAACGACTAACTACCCGTTGTGCTAACGTATACGCTAGTAGCTTAGGTTCTACTTCCACTTGCCCGAAGTTTATTCCTGTTGGAATCACGCGTACAAGGCTCAAACACACTATATATAGCTCTAGATCCACTACTGGGGCACATTAGACAATATAGACATCCTGTCTCTCTCTGACCTCTCTTCAACACTTCTAACAGATTCAAAGGTTCTTGAATTTCCATGTCTAAAATACTCGGAATAAACCATTAACATTTGAGAAGTTTAACTTTTTCGGGTGATGTTTTACCAATTGGGCTGAAATCCAGCTATTCTGTTGATTACTTAAGATTACGTGCAATGCTATAGGAATATTCTTCATTTCGAAGATATATGTTCTTTTTATATATTGAAACCGAAATTAATAGTTTTTGTTCGGTATCTAAGATTTATCTTTGCTACTATTATAATGTCCGAGTATCACATTACAATATTCATACATATCTTTAGGTCATCGGGAGGCCGGTTGTTTCTAATTATAACAATGCAACGACCCAGAGAGAGAAAGAGGGGAAATCCTTCGATGATGTATATACATACACATACCCGGGCTGTGTAGTAATGAAGTAGTTGGCTCGGAATTAAACGTTCAAAGTTTCCTTAAGGTTAGTCCCTTTCACTAAAAATAGCGGTTGGGATTTTCCCATACCGTATCAGAGTTTCGCTAGTTGCATTCGCCCAGATAATGTCGATCCTTTACACGTTATCTTCAAAGGAATGTACACTTGTTTTGAGATTTGAATGTATGTATAGATACTCCAACCCAATTTCTAGTAAAAAGGGCGAACTAGGATAGCGGGGAGATAATTGCTTAATCTAGCTTTAGATACAAACAGTCATCGCTACCGATTCTCCGACAAAGAGGGCTAGGGCTAGGAAAGCTTTGATCATGGAAATATCCCGGATTGAGGTTTCAGTTCGAGATCTAACTATTGCATCAGGGAAATACATTGCGGGAGCTCACCTCCCATAGATCTTTTAAAATGATTTTCAAAGCTAAGATTAAGAATATTGGTAAACTATTTGTGCTGTTTGAAAGTCTGCAACTCGAAGTGACTGGCATATACTTTCTGGCGGCACGAGTATAAGTTACTCCCCTCTCAGCAAGGGTTAAATGACGGGTCTAAGTTCAGTAAACTTCTTCTGAGTGGTTAAAATGCTTTGCACAGGTCAAATTTTGATCATTTCGATCCTACAGAGTTCTCATCAGATCCACGTGGGCAAATGCAGATTTTAACCACTTGTTTAGAGTATAAGCTACTCGAGTATAACTCCCCCTTTGAACAAAGCTTCAATGTTTTGCGGGTTAGACAACGTAAATATTATATTTAACTGCTGTTCAGGGGGCGGGAGAGCATTTGTTAGCCTTTAGGTTCTTGCTTATTGTGTTTGAACTGCATATTCTTCTGAATCGGAATCATCCGATATCCCACTGCAGTGCTTTTCTACTACGTACAAATAAACCTGATGGAGTCTGCATACTTACCATGAACTATCCACCCCGCGCTATCAAGACAATGATAGCCTACAAATACACTTGCATGTTGCTTCTTTCATTTAAGCTCATCCAATATACCTTATATGCCAATCTACCAATGACCATCGACTATCCACTGCGCTATTATAGCGGTGAAGAGTATCAAGTCCACTTATCTGTCGTCAGCTCATTCAAAAACTCTTATCCGACAGACTCCGAGGGCTTGTTGTGTTGTATATCTACCGAGATATAATGGATTGACATCTTCCACATTCAGTGCTGGATATGATTTGTTATGGTCATGATTAGATATGGAAGGCGTGCATCGCGAACAGTAGTATTCTGTGAAAGATCATGGTACTTGAATACCAAGGCAAAGCGATCAAAGTTGATTACCCTCCATTCCAATTGTCATCAACTCATTACTCAGACCATATAAGGGCGAGTGCTTCCAAGTTCATTTTTATTTCGATTATGCAGACTCGTAGTTGAAGGATCATGGGTGGATGCAGATTCATTCGCCGAAAGGTTGTTTTAGGGTATCTCCAACGGAAGCTAAGAGAATTTGAACATTCTTTGCACCAGTGTTGGGTTGACTAAGCAAATCTATAACTTCTGTTGCTTTCTTGCTTTAAATTTGAAGCTTGCATCTAATTCATCCGCCGAGCTTCATAGCAGATAGCTTCATTTCACTTCTGCCTTCATTGGTCACTATCTGAAATCAGCTCATACAACAGTCTTTTTCCAAACTCACTGATAATTTCATGAGGAACCTGAATCCATGTTTCTCGTATAGAGAGCGACCACTATCCGACGCCTAAAATTTGAAAGAAGCTTAGCAAGCGCTGGGTGGCTTTTGATGTGGTTACCAAAGAAAGTAAAAGAATCAAATTAACGTTCGTCTCGATTAACTTACTACTAAATAAAGACAATTTCAAAATCAACCATCCGAGTAGTTTTATATAAATTGAAGAGCAGGTCACGATCTCGTGATCTCGCTAAATTTAAACTTAACCTTGTTTAGATTGTCATCGCATTCGCTGTCATCCTATTTTAAGGTTACAGAATGAATCCTTAGATTGGATAACATGTACACCAGATGAACCCGAGTGAAAAGTTTCAAAGCAAGCCAATTGGCAATCAATGAGGCGGAATATCATTCTCGCCGTATAAGGTTAGCTAACTTAAACTATCATTCTGAAACTCGTCGGGTTTCAGAACCACCACTAGTCGTACCACAAAAAAACATACAATCTATAAATATGCTAGCTCACCTCGGGATTGCTGCGTATTGTTTTTATGTTATATTATACAAGCGAAGAATCATTCAGAGAAACCTCCGAGTCTCATGTAATGATAATATCACGTGATATATTAGCTGAACCTCTAAAGGAAACTCCTTTTTATAAGAATAGCCAGGATTTTTACAGTGAGTGTTTTTATAGCAGTTTTTAGACAAGCAAATGGCAAGTGTTGAATAAGCAAATATCCAAGTACGAGATGATGGTATTAGTAATGGGTATATCTATATAGACTGTAAAGCTAAGCGACAAAAGGATAAACGAAGGAAAATTTATATAAAAGCTGGCTTTCTATATCCTCAAGCGCCTTGAACCCATCCATTACTGGATAAAATAAGATCGCTTTAGTACTTACAGGATTGAAAAGGAGTTCTGAATTCGGGAAGATTCAGTTGCATTTATTCCATTCTTGGGGGTTTTTTATGGATATCATGAACATTTCATTATTTAGTTGTTAATATAGGGGAAGGATTTAAGCGAGACTACAAGAGAGGGAGCGGAAGAAACTCTATCTCCGCATACACCTGCCTCTGCAAACTCTGGATAGAAAAATAGATTCAGCAGATATCCTTTTCGGTGGAATCTGCGTGATTAGATTCAAAGATATTTAGTTCTATCTTGATTAACGTCAAGGCGAAGTAAAAGAACTTCGGAGTCTCTGATGCGGCTACTATAATGGTTCAAGATATATGAATGAGCCAAACAAGCAGAACACACCTTTTTACTACATTCCCTGGTTCTTCTCAGACAAAACGAAGAACCTCTAAGACGCTTTGATTCTGCTGTGACTTCGATATCAGACTTGCTAAATACGTTCTCTTTCCTGAGCTCAGAGACTTTGTTGTATGTATGCATCAGAAAGACTAATATTAAATGAGCCGCTGGTTATTGATTGACTTCACAGTTGTTGTATATATTTAGTATTAGCAAAATATGAGTACAAAGAATATTCAAGAATTGCCTGCTCTACTCCGCACCTAAGTAGTTATTGGTAAAGATGAATGCTAGTAGTTATATCTCATCACCAATAGGAACAACATATAAAGTTAAGATTTCATCAAATAGATCCTAGAGAAAAGTGCTATGTATGATTCACTTTTGTACCGAAAAATTTCAGTTATTCCAAAGATAGGAATCAGGATTCATATTGCAATCAGCTTTCATTTTATTGCTAAAAAGTACCAAAAGAAAGAAAGAACAAATATTTGAAAAAGAAAGAAAGCAACACTTTCGTGATACCAGGCTACTATCGATGAAAATCCGTACGTCCTCAATGATCGAATTTGATAACTGACGCGCATACCTTATCTCCACCAATAAGGCATTCGAACGTAAGATTGTCTCCCTGATTACCAAACACAATCCTTTGTTGATGGGAAAATCTATGCACAATGCGATTTAATTCAGCATTGTATCGTTGTTTTCCATTTTCACCAAATTCAAAGTTCTTGTCCAGAGTTGATTGAATACTTCCGACGATTTTGACCCCTGTATTATGTTAGTGAGTTCGTTTTCGATACAAGGTTGATTATGTACACACCAGGAGAAAAAACATATTCGGGGAGTTTTGACGATGAACATTCGTAAAGAGTGCTGGTGACGACAGTATCTGTCTGAGGTGTGTATTCGCGTCCGCAATCAATGATTCTGGAAGTGCCCTTGGTTATTTTATCACCCTATCAAATTGCCGTTAGCCATTATCAGCCAATTATGGGGGAGCAACAGTGACTTATCGAGTGACTTACCTTAAAAATGAACCACGACATCCGCTTGCTGCATATTTTAGTACAGCCCCACGCATCAATATAAGAGTGCTCTTCTGGGTCTATGCCTTTCCGAAATGGAAGCCCTATGCAAATACCATAATGATGTCGGAGCCGCTTCACCCTCGGCGCAATTCCTTCTAGTCCACGTAAGGCAGCTCCACGCACAACCGCAGATTGACTTCAGTAAGTAAGCATAGAATTGAGGGAAAATATGTGTGGATCGTGACTCACGGATGCAAGGGACATATCAAAGTTATGTTTCCATTTTTAGTGCACCACAGCTTCAGCTTTTTATTGAGGTACGGCGATTCACCGAGTCCTCCCACTAAAATTATACGCTAATTCACCATGAACTTAGCAGGATTTTTTTTGATTCTGTTTATTATTAGAATGGAAACGTACGTTGATCTTCGCCTTCTGAGTGTCCCGTGCCGCATCAACTTGCTGTTTTACCAAGCGTGTAATTTCATCGATGACGGGATTGAATAGATTTTCCATATCGTTGCTAAAAAGTCGATTAGTAAACTGCCTACTTTGCGGATAGATGGAGTAATCTTACTGTGAGAGCAACACAAGTCGATCCTCCTCATCAAAATGCGCTGAGTCTGGAACATCAAGATTGAGAGGGCCGAGCTCTACTTCCTCTCTCTCATTATTACGTCCAAAATCCCGTTTCAAAAGTTCGAAAGCCGCCAT
The DNA here is from genome assembly GCA_017357885.1 of Monilinia vaccinii-corymbosi. NCBI lineage: Eukaryota > Fungi > Ascomycota > Leotiomycetes > Helotiales > Sclerotiniaceae > Monilinia > Monilinia vaccinii-corymbosi. The sequence goes on along the minus strand of CP063406.1, from coordinate 3,922,089 downwards.
AAACCTGCTCCCTGGACCTGTTTGACCAACTGGCAAATTATCAAATGCCGATCCGAACCGTTTGGAGAGCAGAGAATGAAGATTTCGATCGATGTATGTCGACCCGCATTTTCCACCTATTTAGAAAATCAGATCCCAGTTCCGATAGACTGATTGTGTGAAAACCGAATAGAACTTACCGATACCAACACATAGTTCGTCAAAGCTAAGGTATGGCTGCACCTGGACAATATTATATGTTGTTATATCTACGGTTCCTCCTCCACAATCGCAGATTAAGATATTCTCCTTGGGCTAGGTTGATTAGTACCTGCTGTCAATGTAGGTATAGCCAGACGTACTGAAATAGGATTCATCGCATTCGATTTGGAGTACTCATTCAACGCTGCAATTGCTGCGGCTTCCGGCTACATCCAGATCGTCAGCATTGCCTATCAAAAAATATTCGTTGCAGGAATATGGTGACAAAAGCTGCATTAGGGAACAAAAATATTCCTTTCGAGCGAAATGAAAAGTGGGGTCCAGATCGGGGAACAGTATGAAATCGCGAACAAATTACGAACCTCAGAAATCGTGTAAATTTCATCTCCTGGCCTCTTGCCAAATCCGGCATTCTTGGCAGCTCTCAATGTGGCATGTTTCGCCTCTTCTGACCATACAGCAGGTAATGTTACCCAGCATTGCATTGGAGTGTTTTCAAAGGTCAGATCAGTCATTTGTTGTCGCAACTTCGCTGATACATGTTTGTATAGCTGATGCAGAAAATCTTCGCAGACGCCCGCCGCATCACGAAATGGAGGCAATGGCAGCTTACCAGAACCTGTCATATTTGCAAGTGATGGATCATCATGCTTCATTGTAGCAGCATTCTTATCAAGCAGAAGCTTGGTCCATGAGTAAGATGTCATCTTTGAATTAACCTCGAATCCCCACTTGTTACTCTTGAGTTTGGGGTTTTCCCGTTTATACGCAATTCTTGTCGGAGTTTTCCAAGATACATGAGGATCTCCAGGCCATGGAGACATGATAGTGATATCCTCCATGCAAGTTTTATCCGTGGTCACGTAACTAATGCCTGGAATAATGTTAAAAACGATCATTGTGAGATTTGAATTGCATACCAGAGAAAGTTGTGCCATAATCAATTCCAATGATGATTTTGTGCTCTGTATCAACAGGATCTAAAGCTTTTTCTAGGGATTTGAGATCCAGTGGATGATTCATGATGATGGTAGTGATGAACCAGATTATGAGAATAAACTGGCCAATTCTTGAAGTTGACAAAGAGGTTGCTGTGTGTTATGGAAACAAGAAGAATTATCTGGAGAAACTTTACAGTCGCGGGTAAGGGTTAGCCCCGCGTCTATTCACTTTTACTCGACTATACAAACACGTGACTGCCAGGCTCAAGCGCCAAAGTGTCGCGAAAAGGCAGTGATAGTAGTGGGGCATACTAAATTTCACCTTTACCTTTACCTCGTTATGATTGTTTTCTTCTTGGATCATTGACTACTTGATTCTATTCAACACCATCTCAATATAACTGAAAATGACCTCGGAAAGTTCCAATAAACGGAACCATCGTCACTACGACGACGACGAAGAAGAAGAGTATCAGGAGTCAAAGCATCGAGAACCTGCTGGGCATAAATCATCATTGTCTGACACGGGTCAAATCAAAGCTGACGTCGACTCGCGTTCAGTGGTACAAGAAGATCTGATGGATTTTCAACAACGTCCTCATAGTTCAGACGCCTACGGATACAAGGATGGAGGGCTTCTGTTACCAATCCGCGAGGCTACTAGACAAGGAACACAGAGAAATGAGCGAAACACCGACCAAGGTATGTAATCATTTGTTTTTGAAAACATATCTAATTTTTTCTCGCTGCAGAAGAGGGATTGTTCTCTCGGGTTCCAAAAGCGCTTCGTGGACGTTTTCCTTGGCTTATGACCAGTGGATCTTCGGCAATGACAAGCGATAAACGACCCCACTTACAACACAGCCTTTCCAGAAGCGCAAGGCAGTCCACTCAGCAGCTACATCACAGCGGGCAGACGGGAAGAATTGTCTTGGGCGCGGCAAACATAGATGAAGCCTTCAATGCAGTACTCGAGAACAAGGACAAAGATCACGCGGCGAAAGAGAGAAAGCTCAAAGGCAAGATCAGTGATTTGCAATGTCAGATCGACAAACTAGAAGACACAGCACACAAATTACAGGTTAGAAACGAACTACTCGAATCTGCAAAGCAGGCTATAGAGGAAAAGCATAACACCTTCGTTCGAAAGCAACAAGAAGAATCCTTCAGAAAAATGCCAAACTCACGTTGGGCATCCGTTGAAGATGGCAAAGTTATGGAAGATCTTGATAGACTTAAGAGAAACATGAGAAGCTGGGCGAAATCTGTATCCATAAATGATATAGATGCTCTTCTACAATCACTTAATAGGATCGAGGGTTCAGCTTTATGGAATACATTGGAACATGTAGTTCTCTTTGAAGATGGCAAACTTCCTCAGGGTTTGTCTTCGAGAAAGGCCCCAGCACTACTTCTGAATGCTTTGCTCTCACACAGTATTTACTCAAAATTGTTTGGGAGTCCTTTTTTCTTTCTGGGAGAAGAATTCATAGAAGGGAAGTCTATCAAATCGGAGTATCGTGTAGGCTTAGAAGAACTCTACAAACTCGGTTGCCGTTGTAAGTGAAACTAACAATGATTCTGGAGAAAATTTATACTAACATCTTTAATAGCGAATAAAGACGATGCTCATATTTGGCGATCTCAAACTTTGAGACTCCAACTACCCTCAATAGCCACTGAAAGTTCAGAAAATGAAAAGAGGTTACATGACGTGACTGAAAGTATGATCGCCAAGGCAGCGGATCGACAAGCTTCGAACTTCTTAGAAGGCGCAGCTCGGTATCTAATCAACATTGAAGCTCGAGTCAGAGGTGAAGATAAGCTTAAAGCTATATTCCATGAAGCGGCAACCATGTCATACCTGCTTTGGACAAGAAGAACGAGTCTGCAGTTTGGGTATACTTTACACGATCTAAACTATCCAGTTTTCAATCCTGACACCAAATACTGGGTTCCGCACTCTTCAGTAGATTACGAAAGCCACGAGGATCAGCTTCATGGAAAGGCGATCAGTATACTTCTGCATCCACTCGTGATGGTCTATGGGACTGAAGATGGGAAGGACTATGACCAGCAACGTGTGTGGGCACCAGCGGAAGTGTGGCTTGATAGCAGCAGAAAGCCATCTGCATAATAGCTTCCTTATGGCTTCGAGATTATTCAGCGGCGCATACTTGTAGGCTTTGGGGATAGCGGAAGACGGGGAGGTAAGTCAGTAAGCTTACATTGCTGGTTATTGAGATTCCAAGACATTTTCCACAAAGCGCTGGCATTCAAGTTGCGATGCTTTATACTAGCTGGTAAATTCATGGATTTTTACAAACATTCTGTGTGTTGAATGATATATGTGAGGTTCTGCTTTGGTCGATTAGAGAGTGAAGTCTGGGAGAACAGATTTATTTTCGGTTTGCGACTTCACGTGAAAAGTCTGATCCGATGTTTAACCGAGTCACTAACAACCTTGATATTTTTAGCATCGAACTCTGACTGGGACCTTTGAAACGCGTTGACAATCGTCCCAAAAGGCAATACCAGAAGACCGCGCTGCCATCTCGGCAATGCAGTAGTAGCATGAGTGCATATGCAGAAATACCGGTATGGTAAGATTATACTATTATTAGAAAAAAGGGAAGGAAGCAACCACTGCTGTTGAACTACAAAAGCAAAACAAGAAAAGATGAAGGATATTGCTAAAGTTTGAAGATCTGGCAAAAGATATATTGTCGATAAAATGATGATGCAAGCCAGAAACACACTTTTTCGACGCCTATCATACGAGTTGGAGGGTTATCTCTCCCCTAAGAAATCGTGCAGATAATCTTCCCCTTGCTAGTATTTTTCTCCATCTCCTGATGTGCCTCCACGACCTGCTCCCAAGGGAAAACCTTGTCCACGAAGATCTTGAACGTGCCATCCTCAAATTTCGGAAGGTACTCCTCCAACTTGTCCCTCAGCTTTCCCTGGTACTCCACATCGCGACTCCTCAGAGTGCTTCCCTCGAACCTCACTCTCTTCCTCACAAATGCACCAATGTCAACACCGTTTGGTAATTTCGTTCCGCTCATCGCACCTAGATGGACGATTCTTCCATCTTTTGCCGCTACATCGAGATTTCCTTGGAAATAGTTTGCCCCCACGAAATCGATTATGATATCCACCCCCTTCCCATCAGTCACTGCGAGGATTTCTTTGGCCCAATCTTGTGTTCTGTAATTAAAGCCCGCCGTGGCGCCTAGCTCTTCAACGCAAAAATCGATCTTTTCTTGTGAGCCGGCCGTCACGTAGATAGCGGATGCGCCCGAATTCTTGGCGAGTTGGATGCCTGAGATAGAAACAGATGAGGCACCGGCGTGCCACAGGATAGATTTCCCTTTGGAGAATTCGCCCACGAGATACATGGCTTGGGTAGCGGTGATCCATGTCTGTTTTAATCCAATCAGCCTAACTATACACAAAAACTTCATTCCTCAAATGCACATCAGATGATTCTAAACACACACACACCTCAGGAATTCCAGCCGCCTCTTCCCAACTCAAATGCCCCGGTTTCTTCAGAAGCATATGCGTGCTCACGGCAATAAACTCCGCATAAGCACCCCCATACGCCAAACCGAAAACTTCATCGCCAACATTCAGCCCCTCTTTGATATCGGTGCCGAGACTTTCAATGATGCCCGCAAACTCTACCCCGAGGGTTTTGGGAGCTTGCGGTGGAACGGGGTAGTGGCCTTCGCGTTGGAGAAGATCCATGCGGTTGAGACCAAAGGCTTTGATTTTTACGATGGCTTCACCAGGTGAGGGGGTAGGTTTGGGGATTGAGTCGTTAATGTATAGAGATTCAGCATGTCCAGTGCCATTTTTGATATCTGGGCGACGATGTTAGTGTGGGCTGGCTATATAAATGTGCGTTTGTATTTAATTGACGCTGGGATTCTCGAGGTCAACTTAGATAGAGCTTAAGTTTTGCGTGCATCATATATAATGAAAACTGCATCATACCAACTGCCCGCATAGTTTCAGACAATTTTTTTTTTCGGAATTGACTGATAATTTAAAGGATTCGGATAATATGATATGGAAAAGGGGGTGTAATTGACAGCTTGACAGAAGATCAGTCTGGAGCTGGAGGGGAGGCAGTTGATGTTTATATGTGTCTGGGGTTTGATCTGGATGCATATGGACGGACAATGACGAAAGCGGGGTAGCAACTTGTAGCTAAAATGCTGCTGACAAACTCTCTGTAACAAGGGATGGAGGGGGTGCTTTTATCAGGTCACATGTACGCCAACCCTGCACTTTCTACTTTCTTTTATTTAATCTACACCGCCTCCTCTACTCCAACCACTCACTCGTATTTCTGTACCCGCAGCTCGGTATTTGTCATTACCGGGTAGTTAGTCCGACCGGGTATGCGAATTCGGTTCTGGAGCTGGGATCGGCTCGGTAACGTTAAATCTGGCTTATTGTACTCTTCGGAAGGTCTGGTTCACGTATGTGGAAGATCACTAATTAAGAAAGGCATGGATAGATTTTATATTGGGGTTCAAACGAGTGGGTTTTTATTGTGACATGACTGACTTACTAAGTGGTTCTAAGGAACGTTTGTTTGTAGGTTCGGGGTTTTTATATAAGTGAGTGAATGTATGGCTTGCCCCTAATCACCTTCCTCCCACTCGAGAGGGATGATTCAAGGGAAAAGGGAAAAAAGATGAGATCAATTGGATGAACGAACATATGACTCAAGTTAGAGTCCAGCCTCCAAGCACCGTGATGAATTTTCGCACACTCAAGCCGGCATCGATTCTCCTGCGTTTGCGCTTCTCAGGCACCATGGCCGCACGAGCTGCGCACTCCTCGTACTTCCGCTTTCGGCCTGCGTGACACGCCTGCTCTGTGATTTCTTGGACCTCCATGGTTTTGTCTTGATTTCCTTCAGTAGTGAGTTTAATGGTCAGACCGTCGAAGAGATCGGTGAGGTAATTGGCTTCGGAGGATGATGGATCTTGTATGGTTGCTTCTCTGAAATTATACATGTTGGTGGGTGATTGGCTTGGTAAAGATATATATATATATATACTTGAGAGAAAGTTGAGTGAAGAGTGAAAGAGAGAAGAGGTTTGGGGTGAGGTTTTATGCTTGAGGCTTGGGGATTGTTTGGGGTATTGAAATGCCTGGAAACAATGCATTGAGTTTTATTGTGAGCCATCAACTTTGTTATGCTGAAAAAGATTCTTTGTTCATTCAAAATTGTTCTTGCTTTTCTTTATCATATTTACTTCCATCAAAGGTCAACTACTCATATGCTTTGTTCCCATGCTGTGTCAAGCAATCCTCAGTAGTAAACAAGAGTGATCAAGTGGAAACAGAAATACCAGCGCGGTGAATAGAAACCCCGGAGAGGTTATGGCAGGAGATGACCTGACTTTCAGAGGCTAGTTGGATTGCCACAATGGCTTCAAGCTTTCCATCACTAACTGATTAGGCATTTCTTACAAACGAAGGCAAAGATTCCATGATTGTAGCGACGGCCCACTTGAGTGTCGTCGTCATATCGATATCCAAACCTCCATCCTGACATTTCAGATTCAGGTCATTGGCCACATCGCGTTTTATTTGCCCCTCAACATCACCATCTTCGAACATCCACTCGTGATCCTCGACATAATTTGACCAGACGATCTTGTCAAAATAGCCCGGGGGATCTTCCCAAAAGCCCTCGAGAGTTACATAGCCACTGCGAGCCTCCCTCCGACCCTTTGCTCTTGCAAAGCTAACGCGTAGAAAAAGTTTCAGGTCAATTTGAGCTTGGATTGAGGCCAATGATTTGGAATAGAGGAGAAATCCCTCAAAAATGCAAAGACGAATGGAAGATTTCGAGTCTGATAGAAGCCCATGACCCGGCTGTCCAGGTTGAGTCCAAGCCGTTACTTGGGATCTTAATGCTTCGATTTCAGCATCTGGAACTGGACATTCTCCCAGGGAGTTTTGATCTTCTTTGGAATCAAAATTAGGCTATGAAGAGTGAGCACCTGTCCTGCAAAAGGGTTTAATGCTAAGCCGGAAGTGTGAATAGGGGAATGTGACGAACAGGAAGTGTGCCTTCTCTGCGTATATGCTCGAGTGATTTGGCCATTTTTGGTATATCTAGAGCTTCCGCGCAGTCCCAATCTACCATACCATGCTTTTTGGGGAGTCTAGTTCTCATCAGTTTTGGGAAGAGCACATGGAGTGGATAAGATAACAAAATTTCACACTCACTCTTCTTCGGGTCGATAACAGTCATCTTCGTGAAGGATGAAGGTGTTTGGGAAGATATCACACAGCATTCGACTAAGTGTTGTTTTACCACTAGACGAGCATCCACTGATGCCCAGCACAACAGCTTTCCGGGGATCTATCATGGTGAACCAAAAGACAGCTCTTGAGTCTAGAGATAGAGTGCTAATAAGTGTTGTTGTCGATTCCAAGACTCTTCCTCAATCTCGAGCTGTTGGAGGGGTTTTTGTACTAGAGTAGGTAAGCATGGTTTAGCTCGGCTTTTATATATAACAGTAGTATATTCCAAACCTTATTTTTTAATGCTCGCATAATTCTTATTAAAGAGATTTAGATATATCTATCTGTTGAAATGATCAAGATTTATACTCTTTTAGGAAATAGCTAGCTAGTGTAGAATTTGTTGTATTTCTGATGTTTACTGTTTGGTATCACCATGCCAGTACAGAGTAGCACGAGCTAACATATTCCGATTAATTCCGACTCGCCATAATATACGAGTATTATGCATATATAAATAAATATATATATAATAAGATATATAATAAGGAGGTAGGTAAGTACGAGTATATCTTCAAAATCCATTCTCATTCGTGCGCATCTTCAGACATCTACTCCGGAAAGACGCACACGCCACTCAGCCACTCAGAAGCTAACAATAACCTTAGACGGTTTCTGCTGCCTCGCCTGATTCTCGAAGCAATCGTCAGATTCATTTGTTTGGTTTCCTCTTTTGTTGCTCTGTTGTTCCCTAAAGCTCCTTCTTCTTCTTCTTCTTCTTCTTCTTCTTACCCAAACCACCTTTTCTTCCCTCGGATCTCCTTCAACATGCTTCCTACCTTCAGATTGGCCAGCAGGCAAGCCATTACCCGCGGTGTTGCTTCTAGAAGTAGCATTGCCCTCAGACAAGCCTCCACATGGGCCAATGTACCACAAGGTCCTCCCGTAAGTATCTTTGGTCAATGGACTAGCGTTGGAGAATTTTAGACTAATGTACTATACAGGATGTAAGTCATTGGCTCTTTCACTTCAATGGAGGGGGGGTAGTTTTCTAATTGCGTGATTGTTCGTGGGCAGGCCATCTTAGGTATGAGTCAAATATGCGATCAATCGTCTAATCCAAATTCTAATAACAAACCAGGTATCACCGAGGCCTTCAAGGCAGATAGCTTCAAGGAGAAGATCAACTTGGGTTTGGCGTGCCGAATTTCCCTCGGTTGACCCGCCACTAACTTCATTCTTTAGGTGTCGGCGCATACAGAGATGATGCGGGTCAACCCTACGTCCTTCCCTCCGTCCGAATCGCAGAAGACAAGGTTGTTCAAGCCAAGCTCAACAAAGAATATGCCGGTATCACAGGTGTCCCCGATTTCACCAAGGCAGCAGCCGTCCTTGCGTATGGCGCAGGATCAAGCGCTCTCGACCGTCTAGTCATCACACAATCCATCTCCGGAACGGGAGCTCTCCGAATCGGCGGTGCTTTCCTTCAACGATTCTACCCGGGCGCGAAGAAAATTTACATCCCCACTCCATCGTGGGCAAACCATGCGGCCGTCTTCAAGGATTCGGGTCTCGAGGTGGAGAAGTACAGATACTACAACAAGGAGACAATTGGCCTTGATTTCGAGGGCATGATTGCTGACATCAAGGCTGCACCCAAGGGAAGCGCTTTCTTGCTCCACGCATGTGCGCACAACCCCACCGGTGTGGACCCCACCGTCGAACAATGGAAGGAGATCAGCGATGCTATCAAGGCTGGCGAACACTATGCATTCTTCGATATGGCCTACCAAGGATTTGCCTCCGGTGATACCGACAAGGACGCCTTCCCCATCCGTCACTTCATCGAGCAAGGCCACAACCCATGTCTCGCGCAATCGTTCGCCAAGAACATGGGATTGTACGGTGAGCGTGTCGGAGCATTCTCCATTGTCTGCGCCGATGCCGCCGAGAAGAAGCGTGTTGATTCCCAGATTAAGATTCTCGTTCGTCCTCTCTACTCCAACCCACCCGTCCACGGTGCCCGTATTGCTTCTACGATCCTCAATGACAAGGCCTTGAACAAGCAATGGCTTGGTGAAGTCAAGGGAATGGCCGATCGTATCATCACCATGAGAGCTTTGTTGAAGAAAGAACTCGAGAACTTGGGCTCAAAGCATGACTGGTCTCACATCACTAGCCAAATTGGAATGTTCGCATACACTGGTTTGACCCCTGAGCAAATGGATAAATTGGCAAAGGAGGTAAGCCCAGCCCTATTCCAAATTATCAAGGTAGAAGTCGTATTTGCTGATGATGATTTTAGCACTCTGTATATGCCACCAAGGATGGTAGAATCTCGGTCGCAGGTATCACTTCAGCAAATGTTAAGAGATTGGCGGCTGCCATTCATGCTGTCAAGCCATAGATGGATTATATACTACATTGAATTGTTAAACGCTTGGCATAAAATGGTGTGGTTGAAAAGATCCTTCTTAATTTGTTCTTAGAGGGTAGACATGGCAGGATTAGATAGTTTCAACATATTTCATTGAAAGACAAAACGATCTTCCCTCCAAGAAATGTGCCACACTAAAATTTTGCTTTGATTTATCTGTCTAGTGATAAATTTCCCAAGTACTTCACCCCTTATTTCATGTCCAAAATTCTCTCGCCTCTTATATGTCAAATGTCCCGTTCCTTCTAGCTCTGCCAAACAACACCAACTCTCGTCTGATCTGTTCAAATCATGATTTCACCCCATTCAATAGCCGAAACATCAAAATCGCAAAATCCCCAAGCTATCCTTCTCTTTCCATATCCCTGAGGGCCATTCAACTCCCCCTCAACCTCTCCACGTCCTTCTTCACCTCCTCCACCTCTCCCCTCAACTCCCCGAAAACCCTCGCAATCTCCCTCATCACCCTCTCCTTCCCTCCATCCTCCCTCCCAACTCCATATCCCCACAGATCCCTCTCCTTCAATTTCACCCTCTCCTTCAACCTTTCTCTGCCCCCGCGCAATTCCCGCAGGTAGTTCTGCAATGCTTCGGTTGTTCGCTCGTCGTAGATGAGTTTCTCGCCTTGCAGGTATTTGAGTTGGAGCTCGTGGGAGAGCGTGCGGGATTGCAGGGCGAGGAGAGAGATTTTCGTCGTCGTGTGCCGGGTTAGGGGCCCGTGTTTGGCGCGTTCCAGGTGTTGGATTGTGAGGGTTGTGGCGTGGTGGTAGAGGTTGAGGAGTTGGGTGGTGCTGTTTACGATGGCTGTGCGGGCGAGGGCGAGGGCGTGGGAATCGCTTGCGAGAGAGGATTGTAGGGTTAGGACGGTGGGGAGGAGGGTGGGGATTTGGCGGTGGAGGAATGAGGGGTTGGTTGTGGGGCTTAGGATGCGTGAGAGGGAGAGGGCGGTGCTGTGGAGGTTGGTGCTGAGGAGGTTGCAGAGTTGGGGGAGGTGCGTGGGGAGGGAATGGTATGTCGGTGTGGATTCTAGGAGGGCGATGTCTGCCTTGGAAACGGAGCCCGGGGGAAGCGAGAGTTTGGTTGTGAGGAGGATGATCAGCTCAACCAGCTCCTCTGGAAGCTCGGCTGCTTTCCTTGGGGGCGCGGGTTGCGAGGTTCGGGTTCGAGGTTTGGCGGGGATTTGGGGGGGTGGTGAGAGATCGATGGATGATAGGGAGGATATTAGGATCTGCCATTTCGCAGCCTCTATTCTTGCGCTCTTCAGTGCCTACAGGTGAGGTGCCTTTTTAGTGATTGTGGAGAATCGTCGAAGAAAGAATAAAGTTACCGCAGAAACAGCATCCCGCTCTTTTTGGGCAGGATGATTCTTAGTCGAGCCATTAGGGTTGAGAATATTAGTTGAGAGTTTCTTATATAGCTCTGCGAACTTCGGGTTGCTCTGTAAAACCGATTCCTCGACCGGAGGCAACATTTCGTTGTTTTAATCGAAGAAGGATTTGATGTTGAGGGAGAAGGTATCAGACTTGTTGCATTTTGTCTTGGGGTTCAAATCAACTTTTGCACAATTGGAAGAATCAGAAATTTTATTGCAGCTTTGGAATCAGGGGGATTTCAGGATGTTGAGAGAAACTGTCCTGGAGATTTTGAAAGAGAGGGGGCGGCGTTTTGGAGGATTCTTTACTTACTCTGTAGTTTTGGACAAGGCTGGTGGTATATTTTAGATGAACAGCTGCTGCACCTAGTTTGTCTACTATAGCTTAAATTGTCGAGATCTAATCTAATCTAATCTAATCTGATGAGATGAGATAAGATAAGATGAGTGTGAGGAAGTTACTGCTCTGTCATTGGTGATCATGCAGAGTTGGGTGGATGGAATAATGTATGAGGCACTTAGTTTTAATGCAGCAACACAGTAGAACGTAAGATTACCTTGTGGCGTTCCGGGACTCCTTTAAGATGCTACTCTTCTGCTTGAGCTCCAGAGGTACGAGACATTCTCGGTCATTGCACGAGTAGATGTTGGTTCTATATAAGGATATGTGTTTTGTGGAAACGGACATGGGCTTGACGCTTGGTGTTTCTATCTTTCGGCCCTTGAATCTAATCTGCTCCCTCCTCTTCTCCTCTTTTGGGTCGATGATGAGCTAACTGATCTAATTTTGAATTGTTCTTATATTAGATATACTATTTCCAACCGAATTCTGAACTTTAATCATCTTCATTTATTAAAATGTTATAACTCCTTGATGAAAGTCTTGAAGAATGGATTGGTTTACTTTCTATTAAACTCTATTGGTGAGTATCTATCTTGTACTTTCTAGTCTGTATATTGAAGAAATTGAAGTTTTTATACGTACTAATTATACGCGAGGTTCAAAGGGGTTTCTGTTAGCGAAGACTTGTGTTCTCCATTGTTACCTGCAACAATGATGATGGCTGAGTTAATAAATGCATGAGGGCCCGGGCCGTGATAAGTGAGTGCTGTATGATACTTGCACCGACTGCAGCACAACGCCTCAAAGTACAATATACATGCACCGACGGCCGAAGCCCGTCCCCTTGTCCATAATTAGATCCGATAAATAGGGGTTTTGCCGGACCCATAGGCTATAAGTAGCCATCAGCCTACTCTGTATATTATCTCGGAGATCTCCTGAAGTTGACAGCTGCAATATTCGGATGTTCTAGCATTTATTACCCTCCGACTACTACGGAGTATTATACTTTTGCTGGGATAGTGATAGATGTCATGTCTGTGCTGTACGAGTACGCGAATGTGGATCCTTCCAGGCCGCGAGCATGATCTTTGAGTTCAACGTTGACTAGAGTACATCTACTGCGAAGATCCTTTTGTTTTTGTTAACTCTTACTTGATACAAATCCTTCCATTGTTACTGTTCAAAAAATTAGTTGTTGGAATTTTTGGTGTTGTGCCCTCACATCTCTTCCTCGCTTCGCACACACAGGCTGTCTACTCGTAGATCTACAGACGATGGATCGCGATGCTCAATCTCCCCAAGTGGTGACGGATCACGATGCTCAATCACCTCAAGTGGTAATAGACCACGATGCCCAATCACCCCAAGTAGTAACATATTATGATGCTCAGTCACTCCAAGTTCAACCAGATTACGATGCCCGGAGAAATGGTCTTCCTCCACAAGATCTCAGGGAAAAGAGAGCTATGACGTTGTAAGTCGGTAAATCTCTGCTTGGAAAATTCACTAGGACTAATCAGCGCCACGCAGCAACTCAGATTATGATCCACCCCTTACACCGGCTCGTCTAAACTCATCTCCTAGAGACTCAGACGCCTCCTCGATCGCTCCAACATTACTCTCCACGCCATCATTCCCAGTTGACAAATTTGCAATTCCAACCAGAAATGATTCACTAGCATCTGGCTTCCCATTCCATCAACGACTCTATGACTTTGGCGTCACACACGATGAATGGCATCTGTTCACGGGTGCGATAGTCCAATCTGCGAGCTTGACAATGCAAGAAGATTGGGCGGCCTGGACCGCAGGTATCTCGACCGGTGTCCTTAGCACCGGTCTTCTCGTCTTTGGAGGCCCGGTAGCGGGATACTATACGGGACGATCCGTACATCGAAAAAAGGTGCTTGATAAGGTCAAGGAGGGGCTAATGCACGAAGGGAAAATCCGAGCCACGCTCTACGAATGGAACCAGAAGTCATTTCAGCCCAAGGGATTTAAAGCATGGCTTGAATTGCCCAGTATGAAAGGAGAAGTGAATGGTGAAGAAGCTGATTCACTGACGACGAGGTACATGGATAAAAAGGAGAAGAAGGCTTGGGAGAAGACACAAAGCCGTTTCAGGATTCTCATCATACCAACCGCTCCACCCATGGGTGCGAGGACTGGCACGAGTACGATATCGGGAGACAGTCATACTACCTACAGTTGGCCCGACACGCCATCTGATCAAGGAACGTGGATTTCAGAAGCTCCTAATACGGAAAAAAGAGCTCATCCTCATCCTTATCCTCAACCTCAACCTCATCCCCATCCCCATCACCAAATGGCAGAACTCGAATAGTTGGCAAGATATAAGAGGTACTTTGCTCACCCCCGACCTAGAAATAGCTTGTTCATGGGAAAGTGGAGGTTCTTTGTTATTTATCTTTATTGCGATATGTTCATGTCGTTTGTCTTATCGTACGCCGCCACATTCAACTTCAACAAGCCACTCGTCCCTCCATGCGGCCAGCCTCTTCAACTCAATTCACCCTTCGTATAGTCTCGTTGCCTTCTCTCTACAACAATTTCCAAACCCCTTCAACTCTGGTAATATCACACACGCAACGCCTCCGATAACATGGCAACTCCCAGCAAAACTCTCTACCCAAAGATATCTGGGAAGCCGAAAAACCTATTGCTGGAATTCTCCAAGTACCAGAACAAATCCAAGGGTCGCCGGGCGACCACCATCTCGGTCACGGGAAGGGTAAAACTTCACGGAACACACACCGACTTCCTCATCCACGCCAGCAATGTCATTCAGCTTCAATCTCGCAACCACGAACACCTCACTGCCGATAAAGACACTATTGGCTTCGTGCCTTTTGCTATGGCAGTACAACCCGAAATTCTAGAATTGAAAAAGAGAATTCATGGGCGCTTTTTGAAGCTGAATCCCAAGGCACAGCTGAACGACGAGCATCCGCTAATCGTCGCTGGCGAGTTCATCGGTCCCAGGATCCAGAAAGATGTGGCTATCGGCGCATTACCTGATAAATGTTTCGTCATCATATCCATTTCGATCAACGACGAATGGCAGCCGGATGAACAATACGCGGACATCCACCATGAGCCCTCGGGCATATTCAACGTGTCGCGAGGAGGCTCTTTTCACGAAACAATCGTTCTCCAAAATCCAGACCCGGCTTTTGCAAAGATGCAAGCCTTATCCGATGCTGTGGAGGAAGAATGTCCTTTTGCTAAATCCTTCGGGATCATCGGTCTGGGTGAGGGTATTGTCTGGAAGCCTGCCGCGCCGCTTTGCCACGATGCTAAGTATTGGCTGAAGCTGAAGGGCCCAATTTCAATGGGGACTGCTCTGGCAGGTCCGGCTCGAATGTCGCAGCGAAGCACTTTTGTTACTCCTATCTTTTCCAATCCGGTATTTTCTCCTGCTATTGCCAGCAAGGCTGTTGCTAGTAGGCCAATGAGTACCGTGATCTCACAACGAAGTGGCCTTGTGGCTCCTATCTTTTCAACATCGACTCCTGCTGCTACTGGAAGTAGATTCTTTCCTAATAGACCACCTGTTAGCACGATGCAATCGCAAAGTTTGGCTTTGAGGCCAAGTTCTTCAGCATCAAACCTAGCACCAAACCCAGTATCAAAACCTATACCATCGGCAACGAAGAAAGTCGCAATCTGGAACTCGGAGAATGCGAAATCTACTCAAAGTATACCTTCTACAGCACAGCCACCAAGAAAGACTGATGAAATTTCTCCGGGGAATGCACAGCCTATTCGAGGTGAGAGGTCCGCATTGATGCCAAAGAAAGTCGATGAAGGGAGGTTGCAAAATCTCAAAAACATTGAGCAGAGTAGGCCAATGCTGTTGGGTACGAAAAAGGTCAAAGAGGTCACAAAGGGAATGTCGAGCACCAAATCCATCTCGTTGACACCTGAGATGATCCAGCAGGCTAAATTAGAGATTTTGAGCCTAATTCGGAGCAATAGTCCTCCTAAGGCTTCCTCACCAGTACTCCGGAACGTGGATGGAGCGACGATAGAAGCTGTCAAGCTTAATGGGAGTGTCAACACTACTCCAGGGATATCCGACGTAATCGGGCACCGATTGATAGAGAATGAGGATAAGCAACAAAGCAAATCGTCCATGCAATCTCTCTCACAGGAAGCCGACAGTACACCACCTGAAAGCACAAAACTCGGTCTTTCGCCACCACCACCACTTTGGAAGTTGGAAGAAGTGGTTTCGGAGAATGCGCAGTCAGTGGTGTTCGATGATGCTGGCGCAGGTTCGTTGGGGACTCGGAAGCCAGTTCATTTGCCATCGATACTCGAAAGTTCTGAGGAGCCAGGAGTACCAGCCGCCAGGGCTTTCGCAAACGAAGTGGTGAGAGAAAGAAGATTGGAGCAAGGATGGCAGTATCTTGGTGAGATGCTAGTGCCAACAGATACGAAGGGCGTCGAAACTTTCTTAAAATGGCTGTGGCATGATGTGGCTGTCGAGGAGAGGGCAGAGATTGAGGAGTTGGAGATCAACAAAGGTCTGTTGAAGAAGGAGATCCATAAGATCGGGCGAGATTGGTACTTTGAGGAACTCGCATTCGAGGAGCAGACGGCGAACTTTGGGGTTGGAGCAGCAATTTGAGGGAAGTTGAGCAGACGTGGGTTTCATGGGAAGAATTGGCGTTGGAGGTGCGTAACGAGAACTTATGGATTGGGACGGCAACGTTTTTGTTTATTGCTTTTGATACCTCTAGGCATAGCATGCGGACAGGCGTGACACGGTTTGAAAATTTTAATTCTGGTATACATACATAAACTTGGGTTTTCTGATGCGTTTGATGGGATTTACCTGGGGAGAATTCGTTCATCTATTTCTTCGTACCTAGCATAAAAGTAATCTGTCATCAAGCGATGAAGTTGAACGTGATTCCCCTACCTTTCGAAATGGAAACATATGATCCCGTATGTAGGTAGGTAGGAGGTTACCCAGTAAGTATCACTTCTGCACCTTTCACTAATTCATTCATGCTCAACTGCAAGAGTTTCAACCGGCAGAGAAGGGATTGAAATGCTGCTTTTTGAAAGCGAGAACCTGTGCGTTAAAGTTGGATGTGCAATTGTCAGTACAGCATATTCGAGTCGTATGGTTTGGCCTCGCTTCTTTTACGATCAACAAGCTACTATTTATTATCGAGGCATCAGCTATATAAAATCGAAATGACTTCTTCCTCTTAACGAAATTTACCCGCACAATTAACGTTCTTGAGTTTCAGAGAATTTATTTATACCGGTGCTGCTTAACTAAAAAACCCGGGCATTGTTCTTTTTGTTGGTCAATAATGGCTTGGGTACCATTCTTTGCTCAGACCGCAAACGGTCTTCCTTCATGTTTTTTTCTTCTTACAGACTTCTCCTTGAAAGAAGTCAAATTTAATGTAATTCCGCGTGAAAAATACAACACATCATCAATGCTGCTTATATGTACGGTTCTTCCATAGACGCCCGAATCCGATCGCTTCCAAGATGAGTGGTATAGGTACTCGAGACGAATTTAGTGTCGTCTCGACATCTTTGTATAAAGACACCGTGGTTGAGGTTCTGGAAGGGGACTTGTTGAGATATCCGGTGGATGTGATGGTTAATGCTGCGAATATTAATTTGCGGGGAGGAGCAGGTGTTGATGGAGCTATTCAAAGGGCCGCCGGTCCAGAACTCTTGGAGGAGATGAAATTGCGATTTCGACATCCAGGGAAGGTGGGCGGTGCGTATGG
The DNA here is from genome assembly GCA_017357885.1 of Monilinia vaccinii-corymbosi. Lineage (NCBI taxonomy): Eukaryota > Fungi > Ascomycota > Leotiomycetes > Helotiales > Sclerotiniaceae > Monilinia > Monilinia vaccinii-corymbosi. The sequence goes on along the minus strand of CP063406.1, from coordinate 3,904,730 downwards.
AACGACTGGATCATTCAGGATAGAAGCATGCAGATATATCATCCATGCTGTTGGTCCTGATTGGAGGAACGCAGCGGAAAGAGACGCAGGACTTCTGGGCAATGCTTATCGGAATAGTCTAGATCTTGCAGCGGAAAACAAGCTCAGATCTATTTCCTTTCCAGCCATTTCCGTTGGAATCTACTCTATGCCAGGGAGTATAGCTGGCCCTGAAATTTTGAGGACTATTCGTGCTTGGATCGATGGTAACGAAGGAGCAATGGATCGAATAAGTATATTGCTAAAAGGTTTTTTGAAAGAGGACATAGACGAGTTGCAATTCCGCTGGCTCGGTGCTTACATTCAAAACCAAGGATCAGAGACAATGAATGATCCCCCCGCGGCTTTCAGACGACCGGTAATACGGCCAGTCAGACCAGCAGTTACAACTACCAGTGCGCCGCCACCAGTCAAGTCGAAGACCCTCACAGCTCCTCAACCACCTCCCCGGACTACGACAGTCAGTGCGCCAGTTCCTCCACGGAAGCACACCACAGGTCCTAGTACTAGTGGCCTTGGAGCACCGGGTCCATCAGCACCGCCCAGAACCAGGACAGCCATTACGTCACCTGTTACAGAGAGGTTTATAGCAGATCTTCAGGATCCCCCCGGGCCCGACGAATCTGATTCCTCCGAAGGGCCAACACCCCCAGAATCGCCTCCCGGGCCCTCCACCCCCTCAGAATCACCTACGGAACGACCCAACACCCCCCCTGCGTCCCCCCCTCCAGCCCCCTTCGAGTCCGACGACGACGAGCCCCCCTACCTCTTCAATTTCTACGAACCCCTCTCGCACATGTGGATGGGACGCGATCGCTACTACGGCATGCTCGAAGCCGGACTCGACCCCGACACCTTCGTCGAAGGAATGATCATCCCCGACCCCGAAGATGATTCCGACGAGGAATCGCTCCCGCGCGAAGCAAAGGCCGAGTTCGCGAGATACCACGCGGAGCGGATCGCGAGGGGGCGTGAAATCAGCGAGCACCTGGCGCTCGCGGCCGAGCGTGATTTCCACCCGCCATCGGAGGCGGAGGTGGCGAGGGACACGGCGGCGCGCGTGAGAGAACTCCGCGACACGGTGGAGGCACAGGTGAAGGCTGCAAAGGAGGCGCAAACTCAGCAGTGTACGTTCTACTACGATCGGTCACGATGTCCCGTCATGTGCAACCCCCGCATCATGCGTTTGCGGAAGTTCCCCGGTCGATGTCGCACGCATCAAGTCCCGTATTGAGATTGGAGGATTGATTGGTTCCGGTCGATTGCTCATTGTGTCTACGCGGTACGAGCTTTGCTTACCGCCATTTAAACTTGGGCATTCCATCCCGGGCCTTGATCTTCATTTACTACATTACATACATGATAAGATCATGATGAATTAGTAATATATATTATATTGACCAACGCAACGCCTGGTGTAAGATAAATATGATGCTAGAATCAGCCTATATGGCGCTGGGCTTGAATATAATATTTCATCTACTCTACTCTACTCAGTACCAGGTACACACAAACCTAGATAGATAGACTATAGCCATAATCTTCCAACCTTTACTCGGTATATAAAATAAACAACATCAAGCCCAATCAATAAATACTTCATTCATATCATATCGAGAGTGTTACTCGGACACAAGAGCAAGAGCAAGATATGCAGAAACACAGAAACACAGAAACACAGAAATACAAATGAGCATCTAGTACTAATTAACTATCCAATCCCACTGTACTGTACTCTCCTCCCTCCTCCTACTTCAGCCCTCAACAACACACATATATATGTATATATCCATCCACAAGCATGATCTCCTATAACCCCCGAAATCCTACCGCTGCAGAACGTCTCTTAAACCACCGTCGAACTCCCTTTCCCTTACGTACGACTTCATACCTTCTGAAGATACCCCCCTTCAAACCGACCTATAGCTAACCCCGGTGAACCCTACCATCCCATCCCATCACATCACATCAAACTATCCCTCAACATCCCATTTTCACCCTCCAGCTACCTCGAGATAACCCTCAAGATACCTCCCTCCCTCTCAACCGACCTCAAGTACCTCCCACCACAATCACATCTATATAATATACCCGAGGATATATAAATAAAAAAATAAACAAAATCCCGAATCTAAAACCCACTGTGAACTCACTCTGTTAAGAAGTGCGTCCGTCCGTGTTCATGAACGTGCTCCGTATATTGTGTTGCGTGTACCATTTAAATTTACCATCTCCATCTCTATCGTCAGGCGAAATCAGACTTCATGAATGAATACCCCTTCCTATATACACTACATACATGATGAGCGATCTAAAATCGAGCGTCAACCCAAGCGACCAAGCACCACAAGAAACGAGGATCTCTTAATCAACCATGATGAAGACGACGCACGATACTGACGATACCGACGATACCATCGTGCAACCAATCAAATCAAGGAGATATGTATAGAAGGAAGCGGGAATACTATTAGAACACTAATCGAGACATATGGATGGGGAGTTAGGTAGGTCAATACGTCCAACTTCTATGATATTAATTTAACTTCCTTCCCCTTTCACCAATGGCATCGCCTAACTCCTTTGATCTGAAATAATTCCATAGATCAGCCATCCTATTTCTTCTGTCTCTTCAAACTCTTATTGCTGCCCGTACTCAGAACGCTCGCACTTCTTTTATGTGCAACGGCACCGGGGTCCCCATTGCCACCATTTGTCTCCGCAGCTCCGCTTCCATTTCCGTTTGCACCCTCCGTATCCTTCGCATCTGAGTTTTCACTCATCCCATCTCCCTGCTCCGTAGTTGCAACTATGAGCGGAGCCCCTGACTCTTTGCTTTCCGCCCCCGTTTTATCCCCTCTATTTCCATTTCCACTTCCCCCCTTCTCCTCCCTCTCCTCCCCAGCACCATCCATCCCGCCAACCGATGATTGCGACCCGAGAATCCTCGCCATTCTCTTTTTCTTCTCCTCCAACTGCTCCTTCAATAACATAACTTCCGCAGCTAATTTATCAACCACCTTCCTACTGTCCAACAAGATCCCAATACTCTTGAATAACTCATCATATCCATGCGCCACATCCGCCGTAGCCATTGAAGGTTTTTCACTAATGCCCAGTTCGACCAGCACGTTTTTAATGCGCGTTTGCTGTATAGTACTCTTTGCGGTCATGGGTTTTGTCGCTTTATCACCACGGAAAAATGGCCCTCCTGTTAAGCGATCATGATGCGAAACACCGTAAATCCTCTCTTCTTCTTCAGTAAGTCTGCGACGTTCCGAGGGGTTTTGTGTGGAGCCTGATATGCTTGCTTTTTTATTACCAGCTGCTGATGAGTTACCCGCGGTACCCGCAGGACCGGATATTGATTCTCGAACATGGGAATCTCGGCGATCGTATCCGCCTGGTGTATGAGCATTGACAGGAGTTGAACCACCGGGAGTTTGACCTTCCGGCACTGTCTTTTTTTTCTTGCTCTTGTCGGCTGTCATAAGTTGTTGGAGAAGCTGATATAGACCTTGACTAGTGGTGTATGGACTGATATTAGAACTGCTTAGAGGTGCATCGAGTCTGGCGTAGAGTTCCTTTCGTTCCTCCATAAATTTCTCAGATCGTGCCAAGATACGTTTGAGTTCCACCAGCAGACTCTCTTCCTCCCTCGCTTCTTCCTTCGTACGTGTGAAGACTCCTTCAAGGAAATCTTTCCGATGTTTCTCTTGTTGAGGTTGATAATTCAACATTTTTTGATGTAAATCGAATTCCGTAGTGTTCATCTGGTGCAGAGGTTTCTTCAATGCCATCATAGCCGCACCTATCGCATAATATCTCGCCTTTAAATCCTCCATCGTCCTAACCCCCCCCCCTCTTATCATAGCACCTTCTGGGGCGTCTTCCGGAATATCAGGAGGCATGTATGCGTACCGATCCCATATAATGGGCCATCTTAAATCATAATCCTGAACCATTGCCATCAAATAATCCGTTTCATGCTTCGACCATTCGTCGCTCTCCAGAATTTCCTTGTATTCCTCATCGGTATAAGTCGGTACCTGAACCCTCACATTATACTTTGCAAAGATCGAATCCTCGAGTACTTCCTCTCCCTTTTCCTTCCCCTCTTCCCCATTCTCTCCCATCTCCGTATCTCCTTCTCGATCTTTCTTTCTCTGCTTCTCCCTCCCCTCGGCCTTCCTCCAATGCTTTAAAATCAACCCATCCCCACCCCTCGCACTATTCCTAAAAGCGCCCACCTCCCACTTCGCAGCCGGCTTCTTGCTTGCAAACCTCTTCTTCTTAAAAACCGCATCTTCCGGTACAATCGCAATGGGATTATCACCCCCCAAATTCTGCACCTCTCTTGCCAGTCCTCCCAATTTCGGTTTCTGCCCAGTCGTCTTGGCTTTTTTGGGCCTAGGTGCCGAGCTGGAGGGGAGATCGAGCATATCGCGAACATCGTGGGATGTCATTTCGAATGATTTCGTATTGAGGGCGTGAGAGAGAGAAGCGTCAGTAATGTTGTTTGTTCTACGATACCAAGAGTGAACCCGCTAAGTTATCAGCACGTGCATGATCACATAAACTTAAGTTTACATCCCTGACAACCAAAAGTCGCGAACGTGTTCTATCTATCTAGCTAATAATCTACTCGAGCTCTCTATTCTCCCATTCTATTCAATTCAACTATCATATAATCCCAAAATGCGCACCTCACTCCCCCTCATCGGCGCCGTTCTCTCCGTCCTCCTCACCCCAATCCAATCCCTCTACTTTTACATCGACGGCACAACCCCCAGATGTTTCTTCGAGGAACTACCCAAGGATACATTAGTCGTCGGCCATTACACCGCTGAGGAATACGACGATGACAAGAAGGCATGGAGTCAACATGATGATTTGAAGATTTACATTTCCGTGGATGTATGTACAAATCCCCAGCTCTCCCTTCCCCCCCAAAGTCCTTGCTCTCGTCCCCAATGGGAATTTCCACATCCTAACCTACCCAGGAAATCTTCGACAATGACCACCGCGTCGTATTCCAAAAAGGTGCTTCATCCGGCCGCTTCACATTTACCGCTGCCGACAGCGGCGAACACAAAATCTGCTTCACGCCCTACTCAACCTCGAGCTCCTCCTACAATTGGCTCAACATGCTCCATCCCCAAGGCGGCATCAAATTCACTCTGGACATGGCAATTGGAGAGACGAGCCAGATCGAAAGCAACGACAAGGGAAAAATCAACGACATCGTACAGAAGGTACAGGATTTGAATGGAAGACTACAGGATATTAGAAGGGAACAGGTTTTCCAACGAGTATGTGATGACATTTCTATTTCTATTTCCAGCTCAACACCAGTCTTCAACAACAATATACAATTCTCTCTCCAATACACACTCATCTCGAAACCCTTCTCCTCTCCCAAAATCCACATAGCAGTCCCCTCCAACTAACACACCATAGGAACGCGAAGCCGAATTCCGCGATCAATCCGAATCAACCAATGCCCGCGTGGTCCGCTGGACTCTCATCCAACTAGTCGTCTTAGGAATCACATGTGCATGGCAATTATCGCATCTCCGCTCATTCTTCATAAAGCAGAAATTAACCTAATCATCCATCCTCATATTATTTCTTTCGATAACTAATTGATGGAAGAGAGAGAGGGGAGGGAAGAGGACTACTGTATGATTGATTTATTTGGATCATCCATTTATAATGAAGCGCGAAAGCTGAGTGAGTGAGAGAGAGAGAGAGAGAGAGAGAGAGAGAGAGAGAGAGAGAGAGAAAGCTCCAGGGCGACCACAAGGACTGGCGACGAAAAAGGGTGTAAGACGAGATCAAATGAGAAGAGAGAAGAGGAGATGAGCAATGCAAATAAAAATAATTATTTGATATTTTCCCCTTTTTCCCCTTTCCCTATCTATCGATTCACTCATCCATCCACCCATCCATCCCCCAATCAAGCAAGAGAGTGAAGAGAGTGAGTGCGCGGACCCCCCTATCTCAGCAAGATGGTACTTCTACATGTTGGATTCTTCCAAATTTCAAATTTCAATATCCATCCATCCATCCATACATACATATTTCTACTATATCTCACCATCGCATATCCATATCCCATATCCCATATATTTACTCCCCAGTAAACTAACGTATCTATCCCCTCCCCCCCCTCTCTGCCCCCCATATCCATTCAACAAGACTTAATATAATATATAACAAGATGATTGGATTCGATTTGATTGATTTGGTATGAGTGCCTGCCTGATTGATGCTGATAAAGAACCCATTTTGCTCTACTTTTACTTGGCTTTTGCCAACTTTGCACATTCGAGAAGAAAAAAAGAAAAAAAAAAGAAGTATAAAAACAACCCCCGTTACATTAACTTTTTATCATTCATTACCAAACAAAGTCAAAAAAGCTCAACAATGAGAATCTACCCTCATCCCATCCCTTCTTCCACCATAGCAGCAAACCAAAAAAAAAAAAACTTCTCAGTGCCCAATTCATCCTTCCATCCTTCCATCCACTTATGTACCACACACAAACACAAACGACAAATCACCCACACTCCCAATTCGCCATTGTTGCAGTACCGCTGGAAAAAAGACGCAACACTCCGCACGCTCCAAAGAAGTATGATGAAAAAAACAACGGGTAAGAAAGCTATACATCGTAAAAAAGGGCCCCTTTGCTTTCCATTCCATGCTTAGTTTCCTTGGGATATTGAATTAAGACCAACGTTTCTTTATACGTTGGAGAGCCATGATTTGATTCGAAGAGAAAAAGGGGATATGCCAAGGAGGAAAGTTGGGAGCGAAGCGTGAGATAGAGGATGAGAGCGATTGGGAAAATGTAAGAAAAAAAACAATTATTATTAGTCTTGAAGGTGCTTCGCTAAAGAAGACTCAAATGCCAGATGCCAAATTCCAAATGCCAACCGAAGGTATTTTGTTTATGATGTAGCTTCGTGTTTCGAACCAAGCTTTAAAGTCGTGGGAGAGTATATGTATGTGTGACCACGAGAGTAAAGACACAGCCTCTCAAAGAAGCGGAAGAAACGACTTGACTATCAAACTGATGCAACTCCGGTACATGATCTTATTTGAAACGATTTGTAAATTGAGGCGTTCATTATAACCGACGTTCAATATGAAAGACGGCGTGGAAAGTGAATGAGTCGAGGCGTGAAAAAAATCTCTGAAATAAAAAGTAATTATAGAGAAGTGATCAACCTAAGCAAAGATTAGAACCTTTGGTTCATGGGAGAAGAATTTATCATACTAACCGCAGCACAATGCTTTCATAATCTTTTGCATCGCAGTCGGTTGTGGTTGTTCTGATGCCCTCCCATTTTGGTTCAATGGTGATTGCTGTGCTGCGCTCATCCTCTGTGGCAGGTTATTTGAGCTGTTCTGGAATTGTGCTTGAGTTGAACCTGCTGGAGTAGATACCTCCTGTAGGCCCCCAGCCGCTCCACTGTTGCGTTTCGGGGCCAACGCGCCTGGGGCGTTTGGACGATCGCGCGTCTTGCCTACTCCTGGTTTTATCGGAGATGGTGGCGCGGGTTGTGCGGCGTTTAAACGGGCGGCGGTGAGGTGGCCTGGTGTGGTATTTCCTCCTCGAGTTGTTCCATGTAACTCCCTCTGCGATGCTCCTGGGACAGCGTTTGGTTGATGTAACATATGTTGAGATGGGTGTTGCTTCATGGCTTCCCATCCCTTGCCATTGTTCAACTTCATCCAATCATACTCTCCATCTTCAACCTCACCAGTGTTCTTCAATGCCTGAGTGAAGAGATCGCGCAAGTAATCATAATCTGGTGTGTCCTCGAAACCCAAATTCCTTACGTAGCTCAAGTATTGGTTGAACTCCTCGGGGAAACCATCACAAAGATCCTTGATGGCGGTCGTCTGCTTCTTCTCGCCAATCTTTTCATACTTTTGCTTGTTGGTAGCAGCCTTCAAGCCTTGCCACGGTAAACCACCTCGTAAGAAATACATGAAAACATGACCTAAAGCTTCGAGATCGTCTCGTCTTGATTGTTCCCTCCCTAAATGTGTGTTGATACTCATGTATCTTGCAGTACCAGACAATGACTTTCGCTCGCGATATGGGATGTGTTGTTTTGTCTTGGGATCCCGGTATTGTTTTGCCATTCCGAAATCGACGACATGAATAACATTTGCGGCTTTCGTATTCGGTCGACCAATTAAGAAGTTATCAGGTTTGATATCTCGATAGATGAGGTTCTTCTCGTGAATTGTTTGTACCCTCGACAGCTATTTGTGGAATCAGCAGATGTAACCACACTCAACCTTTGAGCACAGGGGGAGAGAACAAACCATTTGCTTTGCGACCATCACCACAGTCTTGGTCGAAAATCTTCGGTTGCAGTGATCGAATAAATCTTCCAATGATGGACCAAGGAGGTCGATGACCAGGATGTTGTGAAGCCCTTCTTGGCCGAAGTAATAAACATTAGGAATACCAGCTACGTTCAATTAGTATACAACCCCCCAAAAACATCACGACCGATATACTAACGGCAGCCAACGAGAATCTTGTAAGTTCGATATTCATCTCGCAATTGTGGTGCGTCGCTCTTCCGAGGTTCCTATTGATGAAGAAGAACTCGTCAGTAAACATGCATACCCACTTGAACTTCCCCCTTTTATATGTTGATCAATGCTCCCCCTTGAACGATGAAAGAATCGATCGAAAGAATCGATGGATGGTGACGATGGATAAGAAGAATAAAACGTACGAATTTGATGGCCACTTGTTGATTATTGAGGAGATTGCATCCCTCAAAGATCACACCGAAAGAACCCTCTCCGATCTTCTTCCCCACGCGATAATGAACGCCGACGACATTGGACGATGATGAAGCCATCGTAAGTGGACGAGGAGCTCTCGATTGAGCTCACGAAGTTGGATAATATGAAAAGGCAGTTTGAATGGAATTGATGGCGTCGAGTCGAAAAAGAAAGTTAAATTGACCAGAGGCTAAAATCGAGTCGAAATGATGCCGTGTTCCAGGGAGTAGGCAAGGTAAGCAGGTACGGGTAGAAAGAGATTAACGAACAAGCAAAGCCGAGAGAGGCAGGGAGGGAGAGAGATTGAGAGATTGAAGAGAAATGAAAGGCGATGACGGGTGACGGGTGGCTGTGTATTAGCCAGGTCGAATGTGGGTGGTGTTGTTGTTGTTGTGGTTGCGGTTGTGGTTGTTATTGTTGCTGCTGCTGCCACCACCAAAGGGAACATTCAATGCAATCCCCAATGATAGATGATAATTGACCAAATAATTATTCTTGACTCGTTGAAGGATTTGATTATTCTTCAAGGATTGAAGGAAGGGATTGAAGAAAGAAGAATAGATTTGGGTTCGAATTTGGGTTTGGGATTGCGTTTAGATTTGGAGTTGGGAGGGATGCGGGAGGGAGGGAGGAGGAGGGAAAGGATGGGATGTGGAAGGAAGAAATGGGAGAGAATGGATGATGGGGATGGATGGGGTGGATTGCGGGAGGCGTGAACGTGATTTGAAGCAGTTTTACTGCAGTCTGGGCGAGAAGCGAAGCGAAGGGAAGTCTTCTCTCTCCCTAGGCTCAAGGTGGTCTAGATTTGTTTGCTTTTTAATTAATTTAATCTTAATCACAATCGTGATGAGGAAGAAAAAGGAACGCATAGAGAGGCATTAATACTCATTCCGAGGATTATATCGATGTATCATGTTTATAAAACAAAATCAATAACATTACAGTTCCTGATCAAATAACATGATCGCCTTATAGCCATCCAGCCTTGTCTTCTAGTGGCTGAGGCATGGGTCAGTCGGCTGTAGCCTCGTCAAGCCACATGGACTTCACTTCACAACTACAATTTACAAGGCATCGACATCGCAACACCTTGGATCCTCGTTCTGACCCAAGAAGCATTTCCATCAAAGACTTCGTTGTTCTTCACCAATCATCACCTATTTTAATCAACAATCAAATCATCATACCTCGTCTTGTTGTCTTTGCCTATTGGTCGACTGTGGCCCAAAGCCAACCTCGACAACCACCGAAAAAATGGGTATCATTCGCAAGAAGACGGCGATGAGAGGTGGTGAAGGCGGTGTTAAATATGTTTGTGATATGTGTTCTGCAGATGTCACAAATACGGTATGTTTCTTTCACTCGCCCCGGTCTATCATCATTGACCAAACATCTAATCCCCCCTCCAACCACAGGTCCGAATTAGATGCGCCCACGCTGCTTGCAATGAATATGATCTATGTGTACAATGTTTCTCCGATGGGAAATCTTCTTCACAACATCAACCTGCGACTCATCCATTCCGGGTCATTGAACAAAATTCGGTGCCAATTTATACAAAAGATTGGGGAGCAGATGAGGAGTTACTTTTGTTGGAAGGATGTGAGATATATGGTTTAGGATCTTGGGCAGATATCGCAGATCATATTGGAGGTTTTCGAAGTAAAGACGAGGTTCGAGAACATTACAAGAAGGTTTATCTGGATAGTCCAAAATTCCCATTACCAAAACGAGCCAGTCCACATGATACCGAATTGATGGATACATTACCTCGAGAAGAGTTCCAAGCGCAGAAGAAGAGACGAATAGAGGAGAGAAAAGAGGCATCTAAAAATGCAACCCCCGCTCAACCAAAACAAAAACCAACAGCAAGTGTTCCATCATGTCATGAAATTCAAGGCTACATGCCAGGTCGTCTGGAATTCGAAACCGAGCATGCGAATGAAGCAGAAGAAGCCGTTCAATTGATGTCATTCGAACCTGGTGAAGGAACCAAATCTGCTACAGGAAAGGTCGAACCGGAATTCGAACTCAAGATGACAGTGATGAACATATATAATCAACGATTGACTCAACGAGCCGATCGTAAAAAGGTCATGTTCGAACATAACCTCTTGGAATATCGCAAAGCAATTGCCCTTGACAAGAAGCGTACCAAGGAAGAGAGGGATCTTCTCACTCGTGCGAAACCTTTTGCCAGAATGATGAATCATGATGATTACGAAGAATTCTCCAAGGGTCTCATTGATGAATTAAATCTACGCCTTGCGGTTCAGCAATTACAAGAGTGGAGACAGATGAAGATAGGAGATCTCAAAAGTGGAGAGAAATATGAACTGGACAAGCAACAGAGGATTCAAAAAGCACAACCAATGGGTAGTATGGATCGTGAACGCTTTGCTACCAATGCAAGAAACAAACCTCCTCCTGTTATCGAAACTCCAAGTGGTGCAGCTGCATTGGTTGCTCCTCATTTACCCGAATCTATCTTCGCACCCAAATCCAGCGATGATAAAGAGAATGTACTAAATGGCACTGGTCCTCTCACGAATGGAATTAAACAACAATCCCCCGTATTTATTAAACGCGAACCAATCCAAGTTCAACCACTCTCAACCATCACGCCATTGCCGCTCAACCCTTGCAATACCCCAGATTACCATCTTTTGACACCAGGAGAGATAGATCTTTGTGAAAAGACTAGATTAAATCCAAAACCATATTTGGTAATCAAAGAAGCGATTTTGAAAGAGGCATTGAAGGGAGATGGAAAGTTGAAGAGAAAAATGGTCAAGGAGATTGCGAGAGTTGAGGGAGCAAAGGGCGGGAAGATCTTTGACTTTTTCTTGCATGTTGGGTGGGTTGGAAAGGCCTAGGGGTTTTTTTTTTGAAGAAGTAAGAATCATCATTGTGGTTCATTGAATTGAAAGTTGGAAGTTGGGAGCTGGGAGCTGGGAGCTGGGAGCTGGGAATGTCTAATTGCTATGAATGGAATCTTGTGGATTCACCAAGTGGCACGGTATGGTGTTTAGGGGATCTCCTTACTTGGCTTTCAGTATTGCATCTTTGCTCACTTGGCGTTGGACAAACAGCGGAAATTCATTGTTTGTTAAGGTAGGGAGGGGTGAGGTTGACTATTTTTTCCCCTTCTCTTTTCTTTTTTTTCTCTTGCCAAGGACGGGATAGACAGATATAAAATATCCAGGTGCCATTAATGGGGTCCTGGCTGGTGTAATGGCATGCATGGAATCATTGAAATGGGACTTGGGAATGTTGCAGCTTACGAGACTGGGATGGATGGATGTGGATATTCGAGTACATACGAGTATCTATCTACCATTGAGGTTTAGAGAGGCAGTTGGGAAAGCAGCTGGCGTTATGGTTTGATGCGATGCGATGCATTTCAGGTGGAGTGGAGTTCTCTTCTTTGTTGTTTGTATCTTTTGTACACCTTGAAGCGAATGCTTGGTGGGGTTGGAAGGGGTGTCGTGTGGTGGTGGGTGGATGGATGATGGATGGTTACATAGAATAGAGTTGAAAAAGAAGAAATATAAATATAAATATAATTACAAAGTTGAGTTGGTGAACCTATATATATATATATAATTGAGGTATAACTTTATTTTTTTAATTTTTTTAATTTTTGAATGCCATCTGCTATCTGATGATCTTGTGTGCTTGTTGAGCTTGTTGAGCTTTGAGTGAGTTGTGAGTGAGTATCGGATTTCTGTCGAGCGCGTGCGTGCGTGCGTGCTTTTCAGAGGAAGTGGAGGAAATTAGATGGTCTTTTTTTGCGGAGTGATGGTTTTTGTTTTTGTTTTTGTTTTCGTGGTGGTGGTGATGATGATGATGTGGGAGAGTCGCTGGTACATATCTATAGCCATCACGATGGCTAGTTAAGGGGGGTGGGGTTGTTAGTTGATTCGTTTTGTTTGTATAGTATACAGCATGTCCTCTTTTTCTTGTATGAAATCGAATCCAAATCCCACAACAAAAAATGAAATTAGAATATATACATACATAATAATAGATATGGGCCGTAAAGAGTGGTTAGATCGATCTTTTGGGCGTGGCTGAGGGGCCAGTGGATGTATTCGTGGATGCAGGTGAGGGTGGTGAGGAATACTTCGAGGGCGTAGGGGAAGAGGATGAGGGGGGTTGAGGGGGATTCTGGGGGGGAGGAGGAGGAGGGTTAGTTGGGTGGAGGTTAAAGGTTGGAGGGTAGGGAGAGGGGGGAGAGGAAAGGAGTGTGTGGTGTGAGAGGGGAAATGAGAGAAGGGATAGAAAGAATAGGATTATATGAAAAAAAGAAAGGGTAGAGATAAGGAGTGGATGAATGATATAAACGAGAAGGAATAGAAAAAGGGGTTAAACAGTTGTGATCAAGCGAAGGGGAGATGGATTATTTCTTAGTATGGCGTAAGAAATAAGTTAAATATAACATGATAAAAGGTCGAAGAGGAGAATATTCATCGAGATGCTTTGTGCATGATGTGATAGCCTGTATCAATGCATAGATATTTATCTATATGAACTTTGATATAGATGGATGGTATGGTGATTCCTAAACTAGACGTGATGGTCACACACTTGTGCTTGCTCACGAATCATGGCATGTAGATGAATCTTTCCAGGAATTTCCCCGGTACCCGATCCGTTTCTTTCATTCACATCTTCTCTTCCTCATTCTCATTCTCTATCTCGCTCCTCTTCCCCATGTTCTTCTTCTCAAAAGTGCCATCAGATAACTAAATCCAAATGCAGAACATAAAACTCACCCCTTAATAATCCTCCCACAGCCCAAAAACTAACAGGCACATGGACTAATAACTCTAACCATATGAATAGTTTGAAATAGATAGGTGGCGATATGAAGAACAAGTCGTTGTAGGTTGTTATGTAAAAGTTTTTGATTGAGGTGATGAAGGTGGGTGTGAGGGAGGGTGGGTAGAGGATTTGGAGGTCCATTACTAGAGGGGGAGTAGTAAGGGTTAGTTGGGAGTTTGAGGGCTGGGAGTGGGGAGAGCAGGATGGGAGGGGAGAGAGGGGAGGGTATGAGGGGGAAGAGAAGAGAGAAGAGAGAAGCAAGAGGAGTAAGAAGAAGTGTGGAAAAGACGAAACATACGAAACATAACAGGTATATGAGTAACGAAGTAAACAAGGTAAAGAAGATCAAGTTTGCGGGTGAAAATTGAGGTTGCCATTGTGACAGAATATACTGGGATGACTGAGATGAGATGCACACGATGTTTGATTGTGGTATTCCAATTCCTTCTTCTTCTTGATTGATCGCAGTTCTTGATATGATTGTGTGGAAATGCTAGGAACCGTGAGATAAAAATGCAACTTTGCGCGGCGAGGTGGCTGTAGTCACGTGAGCAAAGCTTAAAACAACGCAAATAACGTGACGTGTGCCTCCTTTCCTCTATCGCCCTTGATCGTTTGCCCGCCGAATGAACTCGTGTGGATGTTGCTTCGGAGTCCGCAGGGTCGATCATGTCATGCCGCCCAATTCTCAAGTGTGATTTGCCTGGCGCAATCATATGCATCGAGTGATTTTCTCTTGATTACGATTCTTCGTTCGGCAGCCTAGGTTGATGATTACTGAACGGGAACACAATACAGATGAATACTAATCAAGTGTTGAGTAAACATTTTACGGAATGCGCCACACAGTATTGGTATCTGCAGGTTGATGTATATATAGATTCACGTTTGCTTTCGAGGGAACTCAACTTTCATTTCTCTTCTTGATTACGCGCGACAAAACATTACGCATAAAATGTCATCTCATCAGACCTCTAGAATCTTCATAATTGGTGGGACGGGAGCTCAAGGTATACCCATTATCAAGGCTCTTGTTGCCGACCAAAGATATCATGTTCGAGTTCTCACCCGTGACACTACATCGACCCGAGCGCAACAGCTTCTGAGTCTTGGTAATGTGGAACTCTTTGAAGGGACCTTCGCCGATGAAGATGCCCTTCGTGCCGGCTACCAAGGTTGTAACGGTGCATTCATCAATATTGATGGATTCAACACTGGCGAGAAGACGGAAATGTTTTGGGCCATCCGTTCTTACGAAATTGCGATTCAAGAAGGGATTAGATTTTTCGTCTATGGAAATTTGGATTATGCGTTGAAGAAGAGTCGGTGGCAGGAAAAGTATCATGCGGGTCATTATGACGGGAAGGGAAGAATTGGCGAATGGATCTTATGGCAAAATCAAAGTAATCCGAATGGCATGGGAGCCGCTTTGTTTACCACGGGTCCATATATCGAAATGTCCATCGCGAGTCGCACGGTCATGACACCTACGGTTGAAGATGGCGTGGTGACTTGGAGACTTCCACTTGGAGACGGGGCTGTCCCGCATGTCAGTTTGGACGATTGTGGATTCTACGTTCGATGGTTATTCGATCACCCCGAGCGTTCCAATGGCATGGACCTCGAAGTCAGCATCGCTGATATCACCTACACCGACATGGCCAGATCGTTTGAAAGAGTCACCGGACACCCCGCTCAATATATCGACACGGATGTGGATGAATACTTTGAGCGCTTTGGTCCCACGGCCGATGCTCCCGCGGGCATTAATGCGGATCCACATGATAAAGCGACGATGACGGTGAGGAGAAATTTTACGGCTTGGTGGACGCAGTTTCGAGATGGCTTGTTGAACAGGGATTATGATCTGTTGGATGAGATTCATCCCGGGAGGATTCGAAGTGCGGAGGAATTCTTGAGGGGGGAGGAGAGAAGGTTGAGGGTGGAGAGTGGGGGGGCGATGGGGTTGTGGGAGAGTGTTCAGCCGGAAAATTTGAGACATGTTTTGAAGTTGACGGAGGATGGGAGGAAGGGGAAGCTTTGAATGGTGTTGTAAGTTAACTCAGTTGAGATGCAGCTTCTGTTGTGAGCTTTGCAGGGGGGGTGTTCACTTCGTTAGTAGTGGTTCATAAATTCAGTGATTGAAATCAGCTACAGGGGAAAAGGGGCCCATGTTGTTTATTGCATGCTCGCTCTTTCCGTCCCACGCCCCTATCGATTTGTCCTTGAAGTAGGTAAGATTACTTAAACATCAATCGATCGAGAATGACATTCGCATCTTCATCCGACACACGCTAATGCCCACATTTGATAATGTGTTGCCGGTGCCATAACGCGAGGAAATTCTCTTATACATATTAGATATTATCAGAGGCTAATGCTATCTTCACAATGTGCTCACTGTGTGCTCGGAAGAGATATGTTTCTCCTTCGATTTTCCAACCTTCGTCGTAGCTCCATGCACACCATCTCTCAACACTCCCACTCCCACTTCCACACTTACTTCTCATCACACTCATTTGTATTAATAACAATAATGAGAAGAAATTCAGTATATGCGATTGTGTGATTTCCTTTCAAACTCCGTTGGGTTGGGATTAATCGTATCCTCACTCTCAGGATCCACTTCGAGATCTGAAGTAAGTTATCCATCCCTGTGCACGGCGAGTCTGAGAAGCAGAAGAAGCAAACGCCTTGGAGTTCTCGTATATTCATCCCATGATTGAACCCCAGAGGTTACCGATTACTCCATGGGTTGGATCGATGTACCGAGTGAACCCGATCGTAACTTTAACATGGGTGTCAAAAGCGCATTGGCATATTCCCAGCCATCTTTGGGTTGGGGCGGGTATGCCAGTTTATCGAGAATTTGGCGGTGCGTCCCGAGTTGCTCGCGGGAAGGTGTGAATCTCGGATGCTCGTCCCGTTCCAGGTGGGCGTTGGGAAACGAGACCTCTCGCAGACTGGACGCGTGACGTGCGATGAAGGCGGTGAAGATGTAGATGTCGCATTTCCACTGTGTGAGATTCAAGTTCTCTAATTTGGGAAAGGTGAGGTGGGGTATTATGTTGTCGAGGGGGTGTTCGTGATATTCGTCATTGGGTGTGCTGAGTCGGTGGCGCTTGAGTCGGAACTCGAGGGTTAAGGTGGTCACTTGCTTTGCACAGTGGAGGAGGTATATCAAGTTGCGTGGAAAAGCGTGCCTGTCGAAACGAGGTATGCCGTCAAAATGCAGGAATAAGGTGTGGATATTGGCGAGAAGTGTAGGTAGGCTGAGTTTAACGAAGTTGAAGTTGAGACTATTTGTGTGACTGATGAATTCTGTCGCACTCTGGATGACCAATTCCTTGAGGTTGCTATTTTTGGCGCGGTAGAGAGAGGATATTAACATTGTTTGACGACTTGTACTCGTGCCTGATTGGATACGCCTTTGCGCCTGTCGATCTGTAAGAAACAATCTTCCCATACTCCATGATTCATTCGAGCTGTGTTCAGCAGAGTTCCTTCTGGGAAATGTAAAATCACAAGAATCAGATGGTGCAACTCTAGCTCTGCAAGATACGACCTTGCGAATATTGGGCAACAATTCCAAGAGGCGAGTTAAAAAATCATGTTCAGCAGCCGAGTCAGATCTTTTGCAGGAACTCTGGCAGTTGTAAAGCAGCGGTCTCGATTCCGCACTTCTCTTCCTATAAACCTCGAAGAAATCATTTTGACTCAACGAGTGTTCTCTCCTCTTTGCTGGAGAAAGTACATTGCGACGCTTGGCACGATCCCCATCGGATTCGGGTTTCGGGTCGAAGCCATCCCACCAGATATTTGTCGCTAGCCAGATCTCCTGGGGGAAATGACGAAAGATAGGATGGTTTGCGAGACTCATGAGATGCAATTGGTTTCCTGGGAGGTGCATCTTTCGGAAGCAATATCTTGATGCACAATCATTAAACCGCCTGCTAACGCATCGTGCTGCCTTGAGAGAGGGTATGTCGCAGGAACCTAGCATGATATCTAATATCTCGCTGGGGATGCCATCGATAACCTCAACATGGGATGGCTGGCACGATCTTCCCAATGTGAGTTTATGGCCAGATACTGAAGGCATGATATTCGTGTCGTTGGAGATTGGCATGATTCGAAGGTCATCGTGGAGTTCCATGGTTGGCCTGAATGGCAGAATGAAGAAGGATTCGAAGACGAGGAGCAGGTATTTGTCTTGTCTTGCCTTGTGTGAAAGTCTGCTCTTTGTTTGAGTGGCCGAAGAAGAAAAACGAGAGGAAACGGTGTTCTCATGTGAGAGACTAGCAACTACGTATAGCTCTCATACAGTTAGTATAGAGTCCTAGCTATCTATACACATCCTTACGGTAGAAAAGCACGACATTACTAGGAGTTTGCAGAATCGAAGGATATATCACGTGGTATGATACTAGAGAGTTGGCTAGCAGAGACTTCATCATAAGCTCATCGATATCATACATGCATTCGAAATCTGCCACTCGCATATCTCGAACAAGATCAACCCATTTGCTCTTGGCCTATTGACTATATCAAATTCATCCATTCGACATCGCAGTGAGAGGTTAGCATTTCCGATTGTGGGCGTGATATGAGGGGAGAGGCAACTGTCGAGATAAATCCGACTCCAGCATCAATCCATCAATTCGCGACCAGGACCAATTGTCTACCGAGCTTGTATGACTTCAAACTCTGATGGAACCAAGTTTCAGTCCATCTTGGTCAATCCTGGGCCCGAGAATCAACTCTAGTCAAGTCTCCTCCCTTTCCCTCTCTAAAGTTTGCTTGCTCACAAAGAACGGTCGGTCATCGAGGTAACGAAGGAACCAATCAAACACCCACTTGACGAGCACTCTTTCGCTTCCCTGGGGAGAACTCACTAGCTACGTTGTGCTTTAGGCCGGTGTGTTTGTGGTGTGTTTGTGTAGGTGTAACCTAACACCCACAATACGAGCGAGCATGAGGAGGAACACGCAGCAGGAGAGGGGAAGAATCATCGATACATACTTTCTCGGTATGCAGTCTCATAGGTTAAGGTTGAGGTTAAGGTTAAGGTTAAGGTTAAAGCTCAAGTTCAAGTTCAAGTCCAAGTCCAAATTCAAGCTCAAGCTCAAGCTCAAGCTCGCCGGCCACGTGTCGGCAAACACCAACATCACCGGTTCATCTCAAATTTTCCGAGGCGTACTTTTCCTCACGATTTATCATCACCTGCGTCATCAATCATCATCATCAAATAATCTTGACTCTCACTATCAAGTTTATCATGAATTCGTTGATTTCCCGCCCAAGAAATACATCTTTTATTCGCCACCCTCGATTCATCCCAGCCTCCTACCGATTATTTAAGAGGACATGTTACCTTGGAAAAAGATGAAATTGGACCTCAAAGCATTCTGAAAGACTACTTATATCGTCATTTCATAGAATATGCGAAGAATGTCCCCTGCGTTAACTGGAGGAATACCGGTAAACAAACTGTTTTGGAGCCATCTCCACACCAAGCCAAGAGTCTCTCACCCATTTTCTCAACAGTCCACGAACCCCGTCTTTCTTCCACATTCAATCAATACGTAGGACTCAGAGTGCAACAAATGCTTCGCGGTGATATCGAAGATTAATTCGTCGTTATAGCCGCAAGGAGCAGGTAGCAAGCACTATACGTTGTCGTGAATGGTCATGAAACATTGTGCGCAAGGCAGCATCTCATGGTGTCTGCCTGTCTGAATGAACGGATGGGATTGGTCGGAAGTCCATGAAACGAACCAAAGTTTTGGGCGTTACAATCAAGGCAATCTCGGCCTGCAAAAGTCCCCAAAACAATCATCTGGAATAAAATCAAGCTTCTCTTTCTTCAATGGACAAATTTTCGAATCACTAACAACCTCGGCGTATATTTCGATCCACCATTCGCTAGCACTGCTGCGTTCTGAGAATTTCTGCACGAAAACATAATGAAGAACTGATATTTTTAGGGGGAGGGGGATTCGACATAGTTGTCGTAAATTTCACTCGATAGAAGGCATCACTTTGTGTTGCGCAAATTCAGGATTCGCAAAAGATCTCGTGCGCCCCTTTCCTCCTCTGATAGCTGTACAGGCTGTCGTGACATTTGTGCCCCATAAGGGATTCTAGGAAGTCCGAAAGAGGCATGTACCATCCATTTCGATGGCAAATCCGGGGAAAATCTCTTTTTAATTGCTTCGACTGGTTGGAGATAAGTAGGATTGGCACATGCGTTGATGGCATCGTCCAGAAGAAACCTAGACCTACGATGTCGGCGACGGAAGAGATCATCCAATTCATTTGGCAATGGGACCAAAGACTTCCTGGTAGTTTCTTGAAGCATTGCCATACATACTCTAGCTACAGGAAAGCTACTTTGAGACTTACTCAGGATATCAGTGGCCAATTTTATGGATGCCACCCCATCTTTCCCAAATTCTTTATCGACGTCGGGGAAAGAACTAACCAGAACCTCGGTAAGATGTAGGAGAGCGAATATCTGGGAAACGGGCTGGTAACGACATGTATATTGAAATCGATATCGATCATCGATAAGGTTGAGCCCATCTTGTGCATGCTGCCAAACCAGTGGGTCAATCAAAGATTCTCCCAAATCCAACATTGGGCGTAGAATCTGAACTGCCGTTGTAGCATACAATATACTGAGCAGCTAGTCAATGCGCTGTCACATGGCAGGGAGGAGGGAGTTGCGGACGGGTCTTACTGTAGTGAGAGCACATGCGGCAACATCTGCACATCTTTTCTACCTGTGCTAGCAATCTTTTCTGGCAAATTTTCACGCCAAACCAACAATCTGCGATAGATAGCCAACATGTCTTCAGCATATATCCGGGAATCCGTCTTGTTGTAGAGGAGAGTTGTGGCGTCGTGAACGATTTCAATGAGCTTCGACTTTTCACGGTTGGTTGTTGCCATTAGACAGGGGAAAGTCGGTTCACCTGTTAGGTCCACTGGAAATCGATATGACTTCCAGCGAAGCTTGTCGACTTCGTCCTCCCATCTGGTAATCTCCTCGGCAAATTGAGTTGGCTGCAGCTCGGGGATAAAATCCGGTGCCATCTTGAAGGTCATCTGGGCCCATTCGCTGAGGATGTTAGTTACCCCCCAATAGAAATGGATTGTTGGAAAGATTGAATACTTACACATTCAAGCTATTTATGCCTCTCACTGTTTCTCTCCAGATTTGTCGATAATCGGCATCATCATTGTCGCTGGGTCTGAGATTTTCCATTGACCTACTTGCGACTGTCAAGTATACCGAACCACTCAATCCTTGTCCTTGTGCGCAGCGTACCAAGAACATGACCGCAAAGGCTTGAATAGTCGTTAGACTCTTGTCTTCAGGATTGATTATAGCCCTAGCTAAGTCACAGAACTTCACTCCCATTTGCTTGTAATCAGCATCATTATTCTCATTCTCATTCTCCATAGCGGTGTGCAAATAGCATGCCATGGCACAGATAGAGTTAAACAGACTGTGCGAGCAGAATGCGTTCGATCCAGTTTGCTTGCTTCTCACAAAATGCCCTTCGTTGAACAAAGGATGGAAGGGGTGAACCCATGTGAAATACAAGGTCATTAGATGGTCGATGATCTCAGTGTCATGTGTCACTGTTGTCCAAGAAAAATCCTTGAGCTGATCACCATCTTTCTCATGGTCAGAACTTCCATATATAGATGGTTGGGATTCACCATTGCTATCGATGGATTCAAGCCATCCTGCGATGCTTTTGATCGAATCTTTGTTCTTGATTCGCTCAAGAATTTCATGCTCGTTCTCAGTGTTACTTGCGAGATATTCGAAGATTTTTTCCGCCGAATGTTTGATAGCGTGGCTCTCTTTGAGGTCGTTTACCAACGTCTTCTTTGCATTCTTGGTATGCGGTTCGTAAGCACACTCTTCCTGACGGAATCCTTTCCCAATACAACGACCACATGGCTGTTTACCATCACACTGGGTAGACTTTAGTTAACAGGTATCCATGCTGGGCTTTGATTGCATCTTTCAAGTCCATCAGACTTGTGTAGATGAGAATCAAGAAAGGGCTACTCACCTTTGCTCGAGCCTTCTTACAATTGCCACACGCGTTTGTCGTTATCGACGTTGGTACCCTCCTCTTCTTCGCGACATGACTTGACTTATCTGATCTCCGATCGGTGGGCACAGAGGATGAAGACGGATTGGAGCTTGTCGTATCTGGCGTGATCTTCTGATTGTTCGAAGTGCTTGTGGAACTACTCCTGATGGCAGTATCCCTACTGCTGGGAAGAATAGTACCAAGGTTGGGCCCCGACATGGTGAAGGTAGGAGAGTTGTCGTCTTGGAGACTGTGAATGATTTCGTATCTTAAAGCTGAGAGGTTGCGAGAGACGAAATGTATTTATGATTGGAATATCGTCGAAAATGCTACAGGAATGACAGGATTTGGGCGAAGAATGAGGATGATAATGGATCAGAGATCCGAACGGTCGCACCATATACAAACCTGGTTGGTCAGCAACGCCAGCGTATAAACTACGTGGTGCCTCGAAGCTGAGATTTAAAAGACTAGCAGATAAGAGGTGTAAATGTCAAAGGATGAAAGGAATAATCCTCATCTATCATATGGAAAGGATTGGATGATGAAGAGGTATGGAGAAGGAAATTTCAGACTCGGCCACGCTGATCTGGTACTTTCGGTATTGCAAAGACCCGTTCAGGCAATCAGGGTTTCATCTAGACCTCATCCCAAAGGTACTGCAAAGTTTTTTATTACTGATGTGTCGAATCAATGTTGGGGACTTTGGAATTGTTAATTTTCAGGCCTAGAAGGAAACTTTTGGCTGCAACCTGTGGGGTTTTCAAGACCTGTCACGGATGACTGATTTACCAGAGTGCTAATTTACCAGTGTCGAAAGTCGCACAATTAAAACTTGAACTGTCATGCAGCTCAGTATGAAAACTATCATGACGGAGGTGGATGCCAAATGAGAAAACCAGGTCTATATTGCACATTGAGGAATAGACGGACAGGGCTCCTTTTGCCCAGAAACTTCGTGGAACATTCAAAATGGCGAAAGGTTGAAGACGTTGGGTATTTCGAAGATCGTTATACTAACATAATTTAGTCTCCAATGGCCCGTTTCGTTGATCAATCGTTCCAGGACAATATGAAAATGCGACAATAACTCTGGTTAGATGAAATGGACCGTTGGTGTCGGGTGCAGAACTCACAGGAGCTGAAATATATGAGTCTGTCAGAAGCGCGTTGTCGCTTGCCGCCGCAAACAAGGAGATTCGGAGCTGAGTCCGCCTCCGCCGATCAGTTCTGGAGCAATTAGATGTACAGATGCCTGCTTACTAACAGCAAAATTTCATGAGATGCAGAGGGGCAAGATATCTCCCTGAAATCTACTTATGTGAGCAAGCCCTCTATGGATCTTAGAGCATTAGGCTGTCGCTTCATATCGATGTCGCCCCAAACAGAGGAAACCGCAAAGATTGCGTGCGATTTATTCTGACCCAAGGTTCTAGAGTTTGGCTGGGAATTCCCTCCTTGTCCATTTTACTAATTGTCACGTTGGGATTTGGAACATGGATTTCAGAAATTCTTCGCGGAACTCTATGTTTCTTCCCCAATGAGGCTATAGTGTTCATCCTCATCGTGGCTTTCGGTCTGCCTAAGCTCAACATAAATATCTTGACTTGCTCGTGTATGCTTTTACTGCAGTAATCACCTCATACATCACAGCTCTTTACATGTATGGATTCTTGCATATAGTATGATCATGATGAAATCTATTAAGTCTTTTAGATATGATAAGGGTAGATGGTGATGCATTTTTGAACTTCAGGTTATGATGCAACCTAGATGCATTTGAACATTTCGAGAGAGCATACTCGTGCTAGTAGCTTGTCACGTTTGTAGAAATTTGCGAAGATAGGAGAGAGGTGAGGAGATTCTGCACAGACCAAAGAAAGAAGGGGAGAGTGATCATCATCCCCAATCATGAGGGAATTTGTTGTGTTGTGCATTTTATTCATACTGTACTACTATGAAGGCGATGTGACAAGATGCGAAAAAGATGCAGTGGTATCTTGGTTTGAATATCGGAGAGCACCAGGAAGGATCCACGGTGAGGATTGGCACAGTTGGTCGATTAGTTCACTCACCATAGGGTTCTTTCTCGTAGGTACAGCTTGTAGCCGAGGATGGGGATCCCGTGGACCTAGGGATATTACCAGAATCTCGGACCCCTTCCGAACATGTGGGTGAGCGAATGAGCGATCTCTTCCGAATTTCAGTCATAACCTTACTGGATGTGTGATGGATGGCACGGGGGGGAAAGAAAGCTCCGGTAAAGTTGTCTGTGCACAGTGTAGGGCTGGAGATGGAGAATTGAAGACACATGCGTTTTTCGAGCATAGCTATAAGGAGTAGTAGGGAGAAGGCTCATTTTAGATCGTGTAATAAGGTGATGAGTAGATTCGGAGGGTCCGGGGAGCATGGATCAGAGGGCTGGGCTCCAAGGTATTGTCATGGTTGATATGTGTTCTCTCTCTACTGTTGGTCTGAAGGGGCGGGCTCTGAGGTGGGATTACCATGTAGGTTCCCGCGTTTACGTTTTAGAACGGGCTTTGAAGCTTGAGGCTCGAGGCTTTGGAGAGAGGATGGATGGATTGAGCTCACTCGAACCCCCAACGAGCCTATACAGTAAGTAGTAACAGAGCCAACAGAACCAACAGAACCAACACATTCTCTGGTCTTCGTTCTCATTGGTTGATAACCTAACCTAGAGAGATAATCTTCATTTCACCTCCGCTTCACCTCTTTGATATTCCCAAACCTCATCTATCTATTCTCCCCCTTCACCATAGCTTCAACACTACGGAAGCATCAACCCCGTCGCCCTCCTAACCGTTTTCATCCAACAATTTCCCCAACACCCGACCAAAAACAGAACTTTCCAAAAACTAATCCATCTAAACAGATCTATCTATTGTATCATTAATTAATTCTTAGAATCTATCTATCAGTTGAAGTTTCTGTTGCCGTCGAGTCAATTTCTCATCTCGACTAGCTAGATTTATTTTATGTATACATGAATTTGAAGAGCTAGTTTGGGAACATACTTACTTGAATAACCTTAATAAATAAACTTATATATAAGCTTATAAGAAAGTCAGGAAGAAATCACGTTGGAGCAAAACCAACAAACAATTAAGAAGCACGAAAGCGACAATAATTGAGATTTAAATGGGCACTACTGTACTGTCATTATGTTCCAGTAAGGAATGTCATCGCAAGAGAACTGACCTAGCTACCTACCTACCCACCAGGCTGGCTCTTTCTGTTCGCCACAGAGACAGGAACAGGAACAGGAACAGGACATACATACATACATAGATTCCCAAATCCCGCGGGCACCAGATGGGGGGCTAATTTAGTTTTGAATTGTTGCAACTTGCATGCATGTTATGTTATGCTATGTTGGATGTGTGGCTGGCACATGGCAATGGCACTTGCTATGCTAGGCTAGGCTAGGCTATGCTATGCGATGTGATATGATGCGATTCTATTGAACGATGTAGTATGTATATACTTTGGAGAGTATGGCTCTTTGCCACCCGGCTTGAAGTCCGTCTCCGTCTCCGTCTCCCTTGTTGTTGTTGTTGTTGATGTTGATGTTGATGTTGAGGGCTGGCGAGTTTGGTGGGAGGGAATGGTTGGGATGGGATGAGTTGGGATGGGATAGCTTGGGTTGCTTATGAAGGATAGATAGATAGGTGCATTCTAATACGAGTACGATAATCGAGTTAGATAGATGGAGATGGATGGATGGGATGAATAAGAGGATAAGAGGATAAGTGGATAAACGGATAAACGAAGAAGGGATTGGTTGGGGAATTGGAGATGCGAGATGTATGTATGAGTGAGTGAGTGGCTACATGTGATGTTATTTTACTTTTGAACAAGTCAATGGATGGATAGATGTTTGTAGGGGATGACGAGGAAGGGCCCGGGGAAGCGAATGAATAAGGTGGCAAGGTCATGTTTGTCGAAGGGGATATCGATGGTTGTTTTGTTGTATTAATCATTACTTGATCTGGTGGTTCGTTGGAGCTGGGATGGGAGGAGACGCTCTCAACCAGACATTAGACGGACATTATTCATCGGTCAGCATCTTGGGAATCCTTGAATCATGGCAATATTTCATTGCATGCTTGGATTTATGTTGGATATTGGCCTTGGGTATTGTATGTATGTATATGGTGCCATTGCGGTCGTGTTTCTATGGCTGCTCTACACTATTGATACCTCGTCTTGTAAGTTAGTTACATCGGGTTGAGGTATCGCAACGCTTGAGATCTTTCTCGATATCCTTGGATGCCAGTTTCAGAGTGCAGCTTTGGCATTTGTTGGAGATGGGTATGGGCCGCCGCCTAAGTAGGTATGGACGGGTAGGAAACTCGTTGGGGATGTGGTTATTGAGTACTACTGAGTAGGTGTTACAACCAATGTTTAAACGAGATAGGGGAAGTGAGTGTGATGAGGTTGGTAAGGTGTTGCACAAGGTGTGTGGGAGCGTAGCACTTGTATACAAAGATTCCGTGGTTGGGTAATCCAGAGGGGGTGTGTGGTTGGTGTATTGTGATAATGGCGTTACCGTTGGATAGGTGCTTGCTTGTCGATTTGTGTGTTTTGTACTTCTGTGGCCTTTTTCTCATCTCTCTACCGAAATGTACATATCTATGGAGTCTGTCGCATTTCTTACACTCTGCGATACATGGGCACTCCTTATGTTCTCTAGCCGCGAAGCATATGCAAATGGGACAAACTCAACATAATCCCCCTCCCCTTCTCAATCTTAAAAGTTCCTACCACCCTTGGTTCTTCAATTGTTTCACTCTGTCCACGATACCCTTAAATCCCGCCATAAAGTTATTCCTCCATCTTTGCCGACGAAGTCTCTTCCTCTGCATACCACCCCTCTCGTGGAATCTCTGAGACATCTGGTCATGACGCACTCTATTCAATGCACATGAAGCCTCCAACATTCGGATTCCCCGCGGTAAATCTATATTGGACCTGATATCAACCGTGCGGCCCGTTCGGGGCGAAAGTCGCATTGGGGTTCGTGGGGGCATAGGAGGGTCTATCGCTGACTGGGTTTCCGCCATAAGTTCGGAAGCACTTGTCCCTCCAGGTTTCTTACTCGGGAACTGCATTCTTCCAAAAGGTGAGTCAGACACAGAGCCGCGCGGAGGACCACTAAAAGGATTCTTGACCGCGGAGTTGCTTAAGCTGTTGAGGAGAGCTGAGGATCTAAGTGGGGGGGATTGATAGGTGTGTTGTAAGCTGGCTTGGTTCTCCAATTGCGCAGCGGAGGGTCTGAAGGGTGTAGGAGCGATCTTGTTGGGTTGGATCCAGGGCAGGGTTTGGCTGATAGATTCGAGGGTATCGTCTTTTGGGGTGGGCGGGGATGTGAGGGAATCATTGGGAGTTTCTCGAGTTGAAGGTGAAGGCGAGGAGAAAGATGAAGATGATTCTGGAATGTATGGCGCTCGTATAGTTGGTCTGGGATCAATGGAATACGTTCGGGAGGTTGTCGAGAGTGCCCGATATGTTATGGGGGACCTTATTATTGTCTGTCTATTAGACTGTAATAGTTGGGCGAATGGCATATCTCCAGTGCTTGACCGAAACGCGGCCGCTCCAATACGTCTGAACTCCATGGTACTGCATAAGAGTTAGACAAGCAATTGAGGATCTGCGAGAATGTTTGGACTTACGTTGATGAAATTAGAAGTTATTCAATTGAGATGTCGTTGATGCTTGAGGCAGGTGAACTTTTTTGGAGTGACGCGCTAAGAAATTTGGATGGCCTGTGCACCAGAACTTGCGAATTTTGGGGTTTCTCCCATTGAGCTTGGAAGTTGATAAATATTATTATTCTATATACGAGTACTTTCATGACAAGACAATCGTGTTCCATTGTGTCCGACTCGTCACGAAGAGAACTTCAAATAATCAGATTCCTATACCCTCAAGACCGTGGCGATTATGTCGTACAATCCTTATGGAGGTAAGATAGCTAGCTCATAGTCTTTGCAGCTTCGTGTCTGATCTTCTCTACTGACCCCTTGCTCAACAGCGGCGTCGCCTTATGGCAGACCTCCAGGATTTGGTGGATTCCCAGGTCAAAATGGCTCTGCGCCTGGCATGGGGCCACCTCCCGGAATGGGTAAGAAGCCATTTACAAACGAGAACTTGGTGCGTTCAGCTAATATGAAGATGAATAGCTCCTCCACCAGGCATGTCTGCGCCAGGTACGGCTCCTCCTCCTGGTTTACAGCAAGCCAATAATCCACAGACTTCGCGACCCAGCGGACTCGCTGGGCTTCCAGCCAGTTGGCAATGTCCACCCAATATGCCCAACATTAATTTCAACGCGCCTGTCATTCGATTGGGTACCGGTCCTATGAAACCCAATACTCCAGTTTCGACTGGCGGTTCGAGAATGGATTCCGTGTCTACAGGAGGAAAAGCGGGACTTGGAGCTGAAACGACCGTAAGTGCGCAGAGACAGGCATTGAGGGATAGTATGATGTCTTTGGTGCCGCCTACGAAGGAAGAAATTGTAAGAACCATATTTGTGGGAGGTATTACAGAAGGCGTTGGCGGAGATGATGGAATTGAGCGGATACTTAGCACGGCGGGTAGATTACGCAGATGGGATAGAGCTATAGATGCAGCTGGGAAGGAATGCACTTTTGGATTTGCACAATATGATGATGCAGAAAGTTTGGCTACGGCGGTGGAAATATTAAAGGATATTGAGATTCCAACGAAGAAACAACCACCATCTGACGGGGCAAAGAAAGAAGAGGAAGGAGATGGTGAGAAGAAAGAGATCGAGAAGAGCAAATTATTGGTTTTCGTGGATGATAATTCTCTGAATTATTTGGAAAATTATCAGGCTACAAAGGGCGATGATGCTACAGGTGACCAGACACGACTCGATGCAGCAAAAATGGGATTGAAAGCAGTACTTTACGAACTATTTCATCCACCCATGTTTGTTGAAGTGGGCCCAGAGGACATTGCTATGGAGGATCGTCCAGACTTAGATGATAACGTTGAAGAAGTCATAATTCCTTTGGCAACGGACGATGAGCTCTCAGATATCCCAGCTGAGATGAGAGAAACTGTCGCACAAGAAATTGCTGCATTCAGAGATCGAAGCAATAGACGGGACTTAGAACGTCTCAAGCGCGAGGAGGAAATGGAGGCACTGGAAAGACAAAGAAACGGTGCACCTCGACCTTCAAGACTTGCTTCACCTGGACCTCAAATTCCCAGTGGACCTGCTGCAGGTACAAATAATGTTCCTCTTGGCCCTAGAGGTGTACCCAATGCACCTTCAGGTCCTAAATCACAGGGCCAACAGATTCCACGAGACTATCAAGCTGGTGTCAAGTTTGTTAATGGGAGTGGCATTCATGGTGCATCTGGTGGAGATGTTCATTACAATCGCGAGGACGATGATAGTGATGCTAGTGATGAAGAACTCGAAAGACGCCGAAAATCAAAGAAAGAGGCAGAATTAGAGAAACAATATCTCGATCAAGAACGACGCTGGCTCAACCGCGAAAAATCTCGCACCGCAGCTGTTCAAAGAGAAAAGGAACGTGAAGAAGAAGACGTCGCGAACGCCGATGTCTTGAAGCAGAAGATGGCCACAAGACTCAAGGAATGGGATGATGACGCCGAGGCAGCTCGCAAAACTGATCCATATTATGTTGACCGAAGTCTCTGGCTTCGAAATCGTGCAGTATTCGCTGCACGTGAGGCTGCTGCTGATGAGCGAGATAGAATCGCGGAACAACATGAAAGACGGCGTGAGACATCTGATAGGGAACAGGCCAGAGGACTGGCAGATTCATTCCTTGACCGTCAAGCCGAAGAACTCGAATCAAGATCTTCTCGTATGGCTCAACAGCCCTTTAAGTTGTCTCTTGGAGCCGCAGCTCAGAAGGCTCAAAAGACAGCACCACCTCGCCGCACCGTCGCTGAAGTCGAAGGTCTCCTTGAAGACGAAGAAGATACCGAGAATACCTCAAAACGTACACTCATCCCCATCAAATTCGATCCGTCAACAGCAGCGGCGGGTCTTTCTGATGAAGAACGTGATCAAGCGGTTCGACAACTTGCGCAAGAGATACCTACCGAGAAAGAGGGACTTTGGTCGTGGGATGTCAAGTGGGACTACGTGGATGATGCGGTGATTGTGGAGAAGTTGAGGCCATTTGTGGAGAAGAAGATTGTAGAATATCTGGGCGTACAGGAGCAGTTACTCGTGGAGGTGGTGGAGGAGCACGTGCGGACGAGGGGGAAACCACAAGAGTTGGTGGAGCAGTTGGAGGGGGTATGTTTTTACTTTTCTTTTGCTCTATTCCGTGTTTCAATGTGGTAAATGATTACTAACATGTATACAGGCATTGGATGATGAAGCCGAGGTACTGGTGAAGAAGTTGTGGAGAATGGTAATTTTCTTCTCGGAGAGTGAAAAGAGAGGTCTTTCTGCATAATCTTCAGTCACTTGGGCAGCAACATCTGGCGTCGACAATATCTCTCATGGCGAGGGAGGCATTTTATTTGGCATGAAAAGGGGGGTTGATATTGACGTTAATGCTGACCGCAGATCTTTGGCGAGCCCTATACCCATGGACCTCGGCGAACATATTTGACTACAAATCGCCGCGGCCCCGTATAGTGTACATTACAAAATGCCAACCGAAATTATCCAAAGAATTAAGAAATATTTACGCAATTGTCGACAGCCTATCTCGAGTTCTTGAAACAGAGATTAATCATTTAACCTTTCGTTGAAAACTTGAAGGCCGCTCCATAATATCAAATGTTCTGCTTCTTGGGTCTTAATCTGAAAGCCCTGTATATACTTTGAGTAGTATCGAACATTGAGACTCGTCATAGAAGGCTTGAATATCCAAGAAGTATTCTTGTTTTGGAACATTGTGAACCTTTACCATCATTATTGGGTTGATGTTAAATCTATATCCACTCACGATTAACTTCAAATCTAAATTCTATTAAAATTAACCAAACCTTAATGTGTTCCCTTCAACGGAAAACCCAATGATCTTAGATGATTCGGTTGAACGTGGTCAATAAATCTCAAAATTTATGGCAACTAACCTTCGTATTACTTGAATCTTATGAGACAGCAATCTACCTTTGGATCAAAGGCTGATATAATGATACGATTATGTCGACTCTGTACATCGAACATCCAAGAAGTATATTCCTGCCCATATGAGGAGATGTGTTTAAAAAGTCCGCACTCCCTCGCAACACAGCGTAGTATTCTTGCATGCATTCATTCATTCGTACATCTCATGACTAGAAGAGAGAACTTGAACCACGTCAGCCATGAAATCGTATAATCTTCTCGTCTCCTCGCTACTCTCCCTCTCCCTCTCCCTTCCCCTCGCCTCCGCAAAAGTATGTCCTGTGCCCTACGGCTCCTCACCCCACATCGATGATTCTCCGGCCGTCATCAAAGCCGTGACGGAATGCGGCTCGGACTCCACCATCCACTTCCAGCCCCACGTTACCTACTATCTCCTCACACCCATCGTCTTCGACTATCTCAACAACGTCAAATTTTACTTCGAGGGCAATGTGAGCTTGAGCGAGGATGTGAAGGCCGTGCAGCAAGTCGTCAATAATACGAAGATCTATACCGGGAAATGGATTTCCATCAAGGGCACCAATATCGTGTTTGAGAGCACGACCGATAAAACGGGGGGCTGGTTCTTGGGCCATGGGGACAAGTGGTGGAGCGATCCTTACAACATCTATCAGAAGGGTCGACCGCACTTCATTCGTTTTAACGTTGAGTACGTGGGAGAGAATCTGGCGAGGGCGAGTTCATGCTAATGATGTTTTTAATAGGGGTCTGAAGATCCGTAATGTCAAGGTTCTTAACCCGGTGGCCTGGGTTTTCTCCATTGGGGGGAATGATATCGAGATGACGAATACCTTCATTGATGCGAGAAGTAGCAATGGCTACCCCTTTAATACCGGTAAGCTTTTCTTTCCTATTATTGATTTCGGACGAAAGAAAGGGTGGTTGTCTTTCCGACATTCTGGCGATTTGGTCGGGGAAATACCGTATCAGAATCCAAGCCGGTGATGATCGCACGGTAGAATTAGGGTTACATCGCTCAATCTACGGCGTCCCGTCCGTCGGGCACCGAGACCTGATGGGGGGGGGGTGAATGATGGTCTGAATGCTAATCCTGAATGCAGATGGAATCGATCTTGGTGCAACCAACGTCTTAATCGATGGTATCGAGATCCACAACGGCGACGATGTAATCAACATCCAACCCCCGTCCGAAAACGTCATGGTCCGCAACGTCGTCGCCTCTGGAACCCACGGCCTCTCCATCTCCTGTTCCGAAGGAGTCGGAAAGAACTATACGTTCGAAAATGCGTATATCTATGATAGTCTCATGGCCGCACGATTCAAGGGGCGAATGGGTAAGACGTGTGAAATAAGCGATGTGACATGGCGCAACATCAGAGTCAAGGATGTCAGCTTCCCGATCCATTTCATCGAGAATTATTATGACCAGGGAAAGGCACTGCTGTCCGATGGGGATCAAAGCCTCGCGGCGTTTGCGGAGCGCTTCACCTGGCAGAACATATCTGGAACGGTGGCGGCTAAAGTGGGTGATGCAACCTGTCCGAGGTCCCCATGCTGGTATGAAACCACTGGTGAGTATTCTCCTCTGAATGTTCTGCATGGAGAGCATGAGAGGCTAACGGGTGCGCTGTAGGTAAATCCCCGGATATTGGGACATATGTGCTCTGCCGCGATAAAGCCCATTGTAAGGATTTCCACTTTAAGGAAATCAACTTGCAGACCGCGGTAAGTGCATAATTGCCAATCTTTGAGGAAGTCATGGGTTACTGATAAAGTTCTTAGAAAGGTGCTGTTGCTGGAGCAGTATGTACCGGGTTGGACGGTATCCCGGAACTTGGAGTCACTTGTGTGCAATCGAAATCGAAATTGAAATCGAAATCCAAATCCAAATCGAAATCGAAATCGACCAAATCGAACAGATTCAGATAGATATTCATGATTAGCAGTTTCATTTCGGTTACGTGTAACTGTTAGGGGGGGGACTAACGAATAATCGCATGGTTCTTTCTATATATCTATATTTTCTATATTGTCAATAAATTGTCAGGAATTCATTTTAGTACAAGAAACAAAGCACTTGTCAAAAACTGTGTGGTCATCTATCCATCTCATGTTTTCAACTGATCTTCCAAAGTCAAATTCATATGCAGTTGGATATCTCTAATAGTTGCTCCCAATAATCCAACATCAAATACTTCCTCCCTCGTACCTCATGACGTCACATACCATACACAACAGACCCCCCCCTCATCCCCATACCCACCCCCAACCCATCACCTCACAGAACGAACCCTAACCATCAAAGGTCTATGCGACCAAACCAGCCTCACCCTTGCTCCATCCGTCAAGCTCTCCATCGGATCCACCAACTCCATGTCGAAATTAAACACGTATCTTGCCAGGAGAACCCTTGTCACGGCGTGCGCCACACTATATCACACGAAGTGTTATTGTCAGATAGATGTCCATTCATTTATTCATTTATTCATTCGGGTAGCTTGTTCGTGTTGTTGTTGCTGTAGTCACTTCTGGATGAATTTTTCACGGGTTGTGTGATGAGTGTGGAGAAGGAAAGAAACAAACTTACTTTTGTCCGAGACATTCGCGGGGACCGTGGCTGAAGGGTCGGAAACACGCCCGGTTATCGCTGGCGAATTCTGGGTCGTCTAGCCAGCGGTCCGGGATGAATTCATCTGGTGGTTTGGGAGGGAGGATGTTAGCTTTGCTTGGTGGTAGGATTTTTGGAATTATTATTATATATATATATATTTTGCGGGGGGAGGAAGAGAAAGAGGGGTATCATGTCATGAGAGAGAGAAAGCACCGTGAGATTCATGGAAGTGAAGGAAGTGAGAGGAGAGGAGAAGAGAAGAAAAAATCCCGTGGATACATACCTGGACGATTCCAATTTCTCTCCGAATGATATCCTGCAAAGTGTGGGAAGGAAACGAGCGTATTTGGCGGCACGTAATTCCCCGCGATGACGGCACCTTCGGCGCCCACGCGTCGAGGGTGGTTTCCCGGTACCGGAGGATGGATCCGCAAGGCTTCTTTGAGCACGGCGAGTAAGTATGGCTTGTCGCTGACGGTGCTGATGCTTATTTCCTCTTCAGAGACGAAGCTAGTGCGGATTTCGTCTTTGAGCTTGGCATAGACGGAGGGCGTTTTGCAGAGGTAGAATAGTGCGCCGATGGGAAGGGTGGCGGCGGTATCAGAGGCGGCTGTGACGACGATTTCTAGGCTTCGTTGGAGCTCGCCTAGATTTAATCCATCGGGTTGGTCGAGATGCTTGAGGGCGTGCGTCATGCTGTGTCACGTTTAGCTTTTGATCATCAGGTCGAAGATTCAGAGTGTAAGGATCCGTACAGATCTGGTTCTGTATCTTTAGCCTTTCGGCGTTTCTCCAAGAGCTCGTTCAGGTAATGTATATGTTGCATTCGTAACGATACTGCTTTGGTTAGGTATGGAATGTAATTAAGAATTCTGTTGAATGGCCATATTCGCTTTGATTCATGAAAGACCGTGAATGCTGTAGATGTATTGATACCAATACCGATCCTATGAGTGAAATTGATAAGCATGAACACCTCAACACGAGAAGGTTTCTAACCATCTGTGATCCTCCCCCTTCTCTACGCCCCTAAAGTTTTCACCACAAGCCAAGTCCGCTACGATATCATAGGCAACCAAATAATTCCATTGAGCAATATCAGTAGGCTCGCCAGCTGTCGCAACCTTCCTCAGCTGATTCATTAGCTCATCAATAAACCGCCTGACACGAGGTTCTTGTTCTCTCTGGGCTCTCTCGGTAAATCCATTCCGCAAAGCCTTTCGGATCCGTTGATGTTCTTCATGTACGGGGTGATCGAAAAGACTTTCTCGACCAGGTGGAGGGTTATAATTCCCCTTGGGCATTTCAGGTCTCCCTGGTTTCTTTGCATAGACATCAGACCAAACTTCTGGTGTTATGAATGAGAGTTCATTGGGCGCCGAGCGCACAATCGGTCCATACTTGTTATGTGCATCCTTCAATCGGATCCACATCAGACCTTGGATGCGGCCGATACTGTTTGGAAAGTTGCTGAATGCCCATAGTTTTGGTCCTGGGTAGCACGCTAGACTATTTCTCGCAATATCAGCCAAAAAGGATATCTAACAGATTTTTTTTTTTTTTTTTGTATTTACACGACATCCTGCACGTTGTATCGGTGGTTGTCTCTACCAATTGCAAGATGCGCGAGGAGCTGAAATGGAAATGAGAAGCACCTGTAAATGTGCGTGTGTGTGTGTGCACTTACGGATGGAAGTAGAGGTTATAGATACCAGAGATCAAAATAGTAATCGCGATTGTCTACAGAGAATGGGCAAATGATTAGACTAGTACTGAAGATGGAAATTCCTTGACTTACGGAGATCAAAGCTATACATAGGGTAAGAATGCCATGTTGGATGCTGCGTTCAGCAGGCCATGCAAAATCGTACATCCAAGTTGTCAATCTAGGAGGCATTGCGGTAAAATTCCTAAAGTATAGTGTAAGAGAAAGAAGCTAGATAGCAATAACAGATAAATGGTCTACTGCGGTGGGAAGCACTATACCGTCGTACTAGGCCTAATCCAAGGGCACAATCGAGGGGGGAGGGGGATCAAATATTAACAATATCAACGAATAGAGAGCTAACAATTTATAGTAAGAGAAGAGTATATATACTCTACCCACGGTAACATAACGGGGTGTGTCATATGATTCATCTCACAATAGCTCCAAGTTTCTCTATTTCTCTTACATTATTCCTCTCTCTCTCTACTTACTATATTAAACCTTCAACAGTGGATACAGCTTAGGCTCCTCCGTAACCACAATTTGATTCCTCATTGAAAACCCAACTAGTATTCGTACTTTCAAAAATTTAGTTAAAAATTTCTAAAACATCTCAAAATCTCAAAAAGATCTTTCGATTATTGATAAAATTATACAACCTCGAGTTTCAAATTGTTGCATTTTGATGTTTCGCTAAATTGTAGTCACGAACAAGCTGCACCTACTATGAGAGTATGCAACGGTTACATTAAGATCAAATTGCGAGAATTACTCTCTGTAGATCCGAAGAATGATGCAGACTTGAATGATATAAACTCAGAGTAGTATAGGGAGTAATTGCTGGAACAACTTTGGGCAAGTGTAGGTCAATAATAGATACTGTATTCAGATTGCTATCATTGCTCCAAGATCTAGAATCTAAACTACAAACAATGCTATTTAAGCATGCCGAGCTGTTAACGCGCACGTCAACGTTGGTCTAGTAGTCGTTGTATAAGTCACATGATATATATCCAGACAGTAATAGAATTAGTTGTTATAATCTATATATTCTTTCTTATTAAGTTTCAATATACTCGTAATGAATTTTGAGTATTATTTGAAACTATTAGAGTAAGAAATAACAAGATAGACTTTAATCCTAATCTCTATATCAGGTGATTGCGACTTAGCTTGGCAGAAAACGTGTTCTGAAAAACGTAAATTAAGAAACTAGTTTCCAATATGCTTATACTTCGGGATCCGATAACCTTAAATCGACTCTAGAAAAACAATTAAGCGAACCCCTTAAACGGCATCCGATAATAAACCTTAATTTATAAACATGAGAATTTCAACGAGTAGTTTTTATAAATAATCAAAATTAGATACTTGAATTGTTACGGTATTACCGTCACGTTAGTTAGCTCTCCGCGATCGGACCTCGGTTGGCACCCGAGAGGCCAGCGTGTTGATATGAGCTCCGTGATCGGCGATCCATATATATATACTCTCTCTAGATTCCATCGTAGTTAGCTCTTAAGTTGAAATTCTAAGTGTTGATCTTATAGCCACTGACCTTCAACTGAATACCAGTTGAATATCAGATTGTTATTAATCGATCATAAAAGATCAAGATTCGAAAAGCGAGAACGCTTTCTCAAACGGAGGAGAAAGGATCGCAGGGAAAGAGGAAAGCTGCACTGTTCCTAGCGTAGAAGCTAGAAAACAGGGCGCAACTAGTACTGGGAAGTACAGCTCGCGGCTGTATACGGGAGGCGTTCAGGAAGTATAGCTTCAATGTAGGCCCGTCTCTAATACCCTTCGGGAGGTCAGGCCTAGCCAGCCTACATAGAGACGTTAAAATATAAATAAATAAATAAATATAGCCACTGACCTTCGTCACAAATTGAGGCAAGTAGCAAAGGAAGCATGGAATGCTGTGGAAGAGGAATATCTATTACAATTGCTTAGATCTATAAAAGCATGCTGTCAAACAATTATTGACGCAAATGGCATGTATATTAGTTATTAAAATCATCAAAATTTCTTTACAATACTTTCTCCATCTACAGTTACTCATATAAATTTTCAACCAGCGTAATGATTTGATTGGCTCAAACCCCTGTATGTGGGGGAAAGCATAGTCGTATTTTAGTGTGTTTTACAATACTTACCCTTCCAACCTCTGTATATCAAAAGTTATAGTAGTTACGTAAAAATGTTACCTAATCGGTATTATACGATGTTGTACAGAGCGAAGCTCTAGTAAATCGGAACCATGCGAATTGATGCAATATAAATCAATGTTATATATTGTTATAATCGTAATAGAAGAGCTAAGATCTATATAATCTATTCAAATAGATTCGAAGTAAAGATATATATATATATATATATTCAGCTTATTAATATAATTAAACTAGCAACATTAATAACCTTTAATAAATTCTAAATATTTCAATTCTAAATATTAATCTCAATAGCCATGAACTTTTGTTACAGATATACACGTTAGCGACTAATGCCGATCATATACAATTAGTCTATAGAAGAGTTATATGAGCGTCACCAGTCGGCGTGCCGATCGGTCACGACCGTGACAGTCGTATATGAAACTTGAAAGACATTCTAAATTCTTATAACTGTCACGGGGTCGTGACAGTCTGATCTTTCCCACCCTTACCATATGGTATGATGGTAAAGAAGGTAAAGAAACATTTGCTATTATACTATAATATTATCTCATTGGGGTATTATATGAGGTATTTGGAAGATCACTTTTATTTTATATTCTCAAATTTTCAACAGTCGCTTAATCCCGAATTATACGTGGAATCTTAATATCTCTAGCGTTAAAATTATGTGTGTGTGATCAAAAGAGTTTGAATCAATATATGACTGATTCTCAGAATCTACAAGTAGAGGTTCTATATAGGACTAGTTAAGTTTATACACACAAATTCGAAGAGCTAGCCTTCGAATACAAGAAAACCACGAAAATATAAATATAGCCTTTATTATAAGCTTCAAAAAGGCTACGTATGAGTGGCAGCAATAGACCCGAATCTTTCCTCACAATATGTTAGACTAAGACATTCGAATCTTTTAATTTTTCTTCCGTATTTCTTCCGTATATTAACGAATATATCCAAAACCTAAGATCTACAGGCACCTCTGATATTAATCCTCATACGTATCACTATAGTATAAAGGGCTTCAATATCAGCTATTATAATACCTCATCTCATACACCTCTCATAACTGATAGTCATTCCATTAGAACTTATCATTGTTAATATCTTTTCCTATTTACAATGATTGCAAAGGCCTATCCCGATGACGCTGAAGAGTACTTGTTCCCAGGCTTGGATGTTTTACAACAACCGTCGGCAGCGGACTCAATATTGCCTCCTGTCTACTCACGAAGAGTGTTAATATTCTCTACTGGTGATTCTATAGCCCAAGATAATGGCCACTCAGAGGCCACTCAAGCATTGCGTAACGCAATGCAGATGACTGTCGAGCAATATCCAGTATTAGCCAATGGTTTCAGCCATTCTTCAGGTGCTTGGAGGTTTTTACCTGGCCAAGCTCGACTTATTGTCAAAAAGCTACCTCTAAACTTCGAAGAGCTAAAAAAAGCA
Organism: Monilinia vaccinii-corymbosi; assembly: GCA_017357885.1. Lineage (NCBI taxonomy): Eukaryota > Fungi > Ascomycota > Leotiomycetes > Helotiales > Sclerotiniaceae > Monilinia > Monilinia vaccinii-corymbosi. Next base: position 3,865,843 of record CP063406.1, on the reverse strand, counting down.
AATTTCTCGTCAAGTCTCCTAGACCCTGACGAACTAAGCTCGCTTCCTGAAACGGCGGACTATGAGAATGATTGGGATTGCTGCAGAATCCAAGCGAATTTTATCAAAGGAGGACTTCTGCTGTTCATTTCGATCCATCACCTCGCAATGGATGGTCTTACTATCACGAAAGTTATACAAGATTTAGCCCGCAACAGTTTTTCCAACGCACAGCCACAAGTGAGGAAGAGTCTCGCAGCGATTGATCGTTCTCCACTTTCGACGTTTAGTTCCGTTCCGGATATCTCCAAGATGCCTGCTTACTATATTGCATCCGAAGCTTTTGACTTTAGTACCAGAGTAGCTGGTGCAGTTGCTTCGACAACTTATAAGTTCACGAACGAGTCTTTAGCTCGCCTTAAATCGGATTGTTCCGTATTTCTACCTCCGGAATGCCCATGGATAAGCACTCAAGACGCAGTTTGTGCACTTGCCTTCCGCCAAAAGATCAAGGCTCGCCTTGCGGCTGGTATCATCAAGTCAACAGACCTAGTGCAGTACTCTTTTCCTGTAGAATACCGGAATATCATCGATCCGCCATTACCGTCTGATTTCGTCGGCAACGCTGTGATTTTCACCGCAACACCTTTCATTACCGCAGGCCAGCTTCTCGGACGGAAAGGTCTTTCATGTGCCGTCGTCGCCATCCGTCAGGCTATCAAGTGCGTCGACGCCGCCTACGTCGATAATGCGATTGCGGTAATTAATAGTTTACAGGGGTCTGAATGTCTCATGTATTGGGGAGCGGTGCACGGCCAGACGACGGGTATTAATTCGACAACGTATAAAAGCTTTGTGATATCCGATAAATGGAATAGTGCGATTGGCAAGTATGAGCTTATGAGGTTGTCTCGTGGCGCGTTTGGAGATGGCATGTTTGCCATTATGCCTGTGCAAGAGTCGGGGTGGGAAGTCATTGTTACGCTGGATGAAAGGGCTATGGATGCTTTTGAGGATGAGGAGTGGAAGAAATATGCAGTCAAATTGGATATTTGATATTCATTTCCACACAAAAGCTTGTGTCCACTAGAATGCTGAGAATGAACACGTTCGGTGGGTTCATGCATATACCCTGAATGATTCAACGTGGTTGGTTAGTTTCAAGTTGTATCAAAATAAATTTTGAAGATATCTGTACTAGAAAGAGTTATTCAGATGTAAATGTAAAAGAAATTCAAGTTTAATAGTTAAAGATAATATCCTGGTGTCCTATAATCTTTTAACAATTCTAATTAGCGATCTGATTGGTCAATAAAATCCCTGTTAAGCGAACATGTCTATTTTCAGCTTTCTAGCAGCATGTTCAATATCTTCAAATTGGGGTAGATACATAAGTGGAAGGTTGGGTATTCATTCTCGGGTTGGCTATATGAATTTGATCATCATGCTTCATCTTTCGAGTTCTCAAGGAAAGAAGGGGGAAGTTTAGAGGAAAGTAAAGATGAGCAATTGATAATGTTCATGTCCGCTAGCTAGATCAATGGAGCAAGAAACCTCAGCTCGGCTATATATTTGCCCCCCCTTAAACCAGGATCGGAAGAAAGTGATGCGTTTCAGACAAAATTTCAATCCGGGATCAATGCGAGCATGAAAGAGCATCAGTTTGTGAATAATGATGTCGGAGAAAGTGATAGAAAATTGCATACTCATGGTCTCCGCTCAGCAGGTATAAATTGGCGACATGCCATCGAAAAACTCAGATAAAGTGTTGGGGGGTGTCTGTCTAGCGAAAGGTTGCATCAAGACTGATGACTGTTTGGAGTTTGGGATCCACAAAGACACTAAGACATTACCTTGGTTCATGCTGGTATTCAAATTTTCCGGTTGTCCTTACACTTTTACCATTTGGAGATTTTTTCTAAACTTCCTGTGTACAAAGCAACTCTGGAGACCATGCTGGCAAACCGAAAAGACCCTGCAGAATTTAGGTTCAATTTGCTAGATGGAGAAGATGCCGTACACTTACTTGGCCAAATAGATGTGCCTGCTATTGTCTGGAGTACTTCAAGTGTTTCACAAAACACACAGCAACTTTTGTACTACTGTCGGACTCATATTAGCCATTGCTTAGCTGTAGTAAAGGTAGAGATAAAGATGGATACAAAGTATTAGTGTAAAGATTCATACAGCAAAACCTCTCTACTATAAGGATACTTTTTTTGGCGACTAAAATTTGAATATCTCAGGGTATTTATGTCGGAACCCGGCTGATTTCAATAGAATTTAGACCCAAACCTTATGATATAATCCCCGATTAATTTAATAATGCGTAGATCATATCTTATTCAGCATAACTCTAATATAAATTAACGATATACAAAAGTTTGGAAGCTTCAAGATATAAGGATACTCTTATTTTTGAAGAATATAAAAATATTAGTTATTTTCCAATCAAAAATAAACCGGAACCGGAATCGAAATCAATATTCTTATAAGAAGGTTATCCTTATATAGGGGATCCTTATAGAGACGTGTTGCTGTATTTGTAGATCACAAGTATACGATTAACTTCGTACTGGTGATACTACACAATTACTTCGGCCGCTATATCGCATAGGAAGATTTAAATTTGAAAAAGACCGAATACTGCACCGCGATTTGTCTTTTGGTTTATTTTCAAGATGCAAGACATAAAAACGCTTTTTCAAAAACACAACATAGGCGAACCGGCCCAAAACTTTGTTTACATACCCAAAGCTCCTATGTGTCATACGTAAACCTACAGACAAAAGCATTGAAACCATTCCTAAATGCGATGACGTCAACCCAAACTCCAAAAAAAACTGCCTTTCAAATTCCAAAGCTAGTTCCCAACCTAGTTCCAATGTACCTAGAATTTAAGAATAAAATCGTTCATAGTCTCATACCAAGGATTCTTGTGAGTATTGTCATACATCTGTGAATAATCACCATCCGAGTCAAAGCCCTCCGCTGCCTGATTGGTAGTATTTGCTGGTTTATAAGTGTCACGGTGGTCCAATGAAGGTCTCAGATAGCACCTCAATCGATGGCACAAGATATCCGCGAAGCGAGCCGGTGTACAGACGCGTAGGGCCTGCGTTGCAGGTGCCGAGACGTTGCATATGTTGTGTGTCTATGGTATGGAAATTAGTCACTTGAACAGGAATGCTTGTGGGGCTGTTGGATCAATTTGAATTGAATTGGATAGAAGAACTTACGATTCCGTGCAACTTTAATGGATTTTCACGGAATCTCTGACCATCTTCCAACACAACATAATGCGAACCCCTAGCAGTTCCTAGTGGACTATCATGGCTTTGTAAGGAAAAGCTGAACTGAATCGGTGTAACAACATCCGTGTCAATGCTGGGGGATTGAGATCCGGAGGTGTCTGAGCAGTCTGCACAAATTCAGCACCCCTGTCACCACCCATACCGAGGGCATTTAATGTCTCTTTAAGCAGCTCAAAATTATCTCCTGGAAGCCTGTTACAGAGCCATAGTATGGCCAACCTGTTAGGCTGTGTCTTTGATAATCTTGATTCGAGAAATTTGCTGTTCAGCCTCCATGCTGCCTTGATCGGTGTAACCACTGGGTTGTTTCCCAGACTGTTGAACTGGAGCATTGGAGCACTGCAAAATAGCGGGTCAATTTGAAGAAAACTTGGCCGCGCATCAAACTTGATACCAAAATTCTGGAGTGCTGGAATCAGCTGAAGAAACATGCCGACAGATGTATGCCACTCACCTGGTAGAACCCGGCATTTTGACCTGTCAATCCAAGAGCGGAAGAGCATGATTAAGCATTCTGAACTGATTCTCCATGGGGGTTGTTCGTTCAATCTTGATCATCTCTTCCGTATAATAAATATCCCTCTGGAAACCTTTGTGACAGGTTGCCAATCCATGATTTTCGGTAAATCGCCTGGATACCATCGTTGTTTATCTGATCGACTTCCAAGGTTGATGCAGTAATCATTACTCCAGAAAGATTGGTGTGGCTCGGATATCCTGTATCAAGCGTTAAAGGTAATGTTTGATATTTACATCTCGGTAACTAACTTCTCTGTAATTCAAGACCGAAATCTCATCGGGCTGGTTCTTGTCTTTCATAAATTTTGTTTCACTGAGCGTTTTTTCGGATATCCCAAATACAGCTCTGTTCCGTGGTCTGTCTAGCATTTCCGTTGTAAATATTGATTTAACACATTTGAGCTTGTTTTCAATCATTCTTCTATGATTGTCCTTAATTAAATCCAAGCGCGGATCGTTCCAGAAAAGTTCTATCCATGTAAAGTCGATCCTCCTTCTCAGCTTTTTGTACAGGATCCAACATATCTTCTGGGTAGAATTTATTGCCACGTCAACCGCCGTTGAATCGATCACTATTTATGTGCTTCCATGAGATGATGTTGAGAGCATTCAGGCCCTCGTTTGGCCAATAACTCGCAGCACTTGTGCACGGAGAGCTACAATGCTTGACCATCGATTATCACATGCCCCAGAAATCTCACCCGAGATTTTATCTCTAGTGGTGTAGATCAATCTTTTCCAGTCCGAGTATGGCGCACAATTTGATTAGGGCTGGTAACGGTAAGCCCTGCGTAGAGCTAGCCCACTGAGATTATGGTTGGATTCAAGTCTGAGGCCCAAACTACTCCAGCTACTGGTAAGTGTTTGGAATCTGCTCGCAGTAGCATGGAATTGATCAAGTATCACTTGATATCTCAATTTGTAAGCGAAAGTCTCCTGGGCTCGCCATTGTCTTCTAAAGGAATCTCGATCAAACCAAGAGAGATGCTGTACCGATGGAGTTTGATTGATGGATTGAAGCCAAGTATAAAGAAGTTTGCTTTGATTGTGGAGAATGGTTTGGGAGGTGTTATACTGCTCTCGGGACGCTCGCTTCTTTTGATCGGTGCTTTCGTCATGTTTTATAACTCTTCATCCCATCTTCTCTGTTCCAATGCTTTCTGCTTGTCGGTCAGTCATATCTGCAAACAGGTCTTCATCACTAATCGACGTGGTTGCAAGGTTCGCAGCCAATGTAGATGGACTCCCCAAATCAGTAACTCCCGAAGCCAAAGGAGAATAAGTAAGACCAGTAGATGCACTCGATCTCCGAGTAGTCAGAGCCTTTGCCGTTCCCTCATGTTTGCTTAACCAAATCTTCCTAGCTATCGGAGTGAAGTGATCCGCAATATCTTGTCCAATGCCTAAAACAATTCTTATCACCAAGAACTCGACACTTCTTCTTGCAACCTGAATGTCCGCAATCTTTACATCCTTGGCGACAATGCACATGCAAAGTTATCCTGACATTTTGATTCATTTGTTGAAGATATGTTGTTATGCATCAGCCCCCGAAATTTGCTCTGCAGATAACCTTTGAAAGACAATGGTCGACAAATAGTCCAAAGGCAAGCGTAAATCGATTTTTGATTTAGTTAACATATCAAAGCATATGGTCCCTTCACATCAAAACTACGTCACCAGCACGCATCACTCTTCCATGATCTTTATTTGATATATCAATGCAATCTCACAATGATCACAAAAAGCGTGAGAAAATTGATAGGCGAGCGAGAAGATAGATGAGAACTTGAAAGGAAAGAAAATGCGTGAAGAGGCTTAAGAGAGAAAATGGCACTTTCCAATGAAACTTATGGTGACTACCTATATAAGGACCAATGAACGCGAGCAGCCAACCTATTAACCCCGCTTGAAGCTTTTGACCATTTGAAAGTCTGGCGGAGTGATGTAACATCATTATGAGAAATTCAGTAAGATATTGAGAAAATTGAGGAAAAGGGGGTTTCGGGTGAAATACACCTTCAGAAATCAGAGCTTGGACCATTCGAAATGAAACATGGACGCTCAATTGAACACTCTAAGAAATCTCATTGCGCATTAATCTTAAGCCATGAGGGTACCAAAAAGACAATCACTAAAGCCCCATAGACACCGTGGATGTTCAATACGGCTCATATGTCATGCGGCGTATTTATAGCATTTTCTTCCTCCAAGTTCCTATCCATCATAACTCCTCTGTTCCTCGCTGGTGCTGGGCTCAAAGCGATCCTTGGCCTGCTCATAAAGGCATTCGCATAATCCTTATCCACAGCTATAGTCACATCCTCATCCAAATCGTCATCCGTAGAGTGCCCTTCATCCCCACTCTCAATCATGGACGAAATCATCCTATCCCTTGCTGGTGTTGGACTAACAGCAATCCTGGGTCTACTCATAAACACACTCGCATAATCAACATCCCCATCCATCAACACCTCTCTATCAATGGCCGGTGTAGCTTGAGGTATTGGTTCGTCTTCCTCATGAACGACCTTTGGAAAGTGTGATTGTCGCTGCTTCTTCTTTTCATCTTTAATGCTTTTTCTTCGCTCTAATTGTGCTTTCTTTTGAGCTGCCTCAAATCCTGCCATAGACTTGCGTGTACGTTCTATCAAGTCTGCGTGTTTGTCTTCTTCCGCGGGAGAGATTTTGGCTGGTGTGGCTTGAGATTTGGGATTTAGAGTGAGCCGATTAACATCCGGTAAGTCGTCGAATTCATCAAGATCAAGTTTTGAATACCTTGGATTCGAGCGAGCCATAGTAAGCCGCGTACGTTCTGCTAAAGATAACGAGCGCTTTATCTTTTGTGGCGACGGAGATGCAGCTGACATGGAATTTAGAATTTGTTCGGCTTGGCTAAGCTCTGGAACAGGGTCGAGCGATAGTTCAAGTGGTTGGATAGATTGGGAGGAAGATGGACTCGGTTGTGATGCTGTTGTGTGTCTCCTTGTGATAGAAATGGGTGCCTCAATTGAGGCCTCGCTATGTTCCTGGTCTGGGACTTTATCAATAGAAACTGGGCGACGCGCTGGTCTCGAAGCACTCGGCGTAGCTGAATCATAATAATTACCGGTACCTGATGTCAAGGTCGTGTCCTCGGGGAGTCTTTGGCTGGCAATTTCGAGTTCAGCTGAGGCCTCTTTGGGTCGAATAGCTGATGAAACCGCAACAGAAACTGGTCTACGTGATATCCGTGAACGTAGAGTAGTGACTGATTCATTATCGTGGCTGCAAGGGCTCGAAACCCCGGCCACTGCATCAAGATTTGTCGTTGAGACGGATGAATGCTCGTAAGGCGTGTTAGATAATGGAAATGGGTCCACATCTTGGTTAGTTGATGATGGCGACTCTTCTGTCAAACTGATTGAAGTCTGAATGAACTTGTGTCTCGAGCCACGTGGAACCAGGTTTTCTCTGGAAAGCACTTTTGGTTTGGATACATTATTCAGCGCAACGTGAGTCCTCTCAATTAAATGAGTATATTCATCTCGAATAGGGATTTCCACAGTTTGAGGGCTCTTGGTAGTATGTTTTCCAATCTGTAATGCCTGGTGGGCATTGAAACCGATTTTTATGCCCTTCTCCTCAATGACAGCTCCCTGGGCCTTTTTGGTCGGTGATTTGGTGCCATTTTGAGTCAAAATCCGTCCAAATTCTTGCCATCTAGCTAAACGACTCTCCTGATTTTGCACTCGCTCCTCCAGTCGCTCAATCAGTCCAGTGTTATTCGTTCTCTCTATATCTGCAACAGTAACGCCCTCAATTTGGTCCCAAAGAATATCGAAGCGTTTAGCCAATAGCCCCTCTCGACCAGGCCTATTATCCCCATAAAGGATAGTTTCCAGCCACTCATTACTCCCTGACCAGTTCTTGCGAAGTTTGTTTTGTAGCGAACGAAAATCTCTATCAGATAACTCAATATGTCCTTCTACATCATTCAGGGACTGATTTAATTCTTCGTGTCGCTTTGATATTTTTTGGTCATTGAGGTCAAGTATTTTGGAAAAATTGCTGTATTTGGCCCTCAAATTGTTCTTCTCGGCAACATGCCTACTCAAAGATGCCTTATGTGCCAGTATCAACGCCGAAAGTACTGTTCTCTCCCCGGTATATGAAAAGTTCTCGAATGCCAGTTGTTGCGCGAGAGCTTCATATCGCCCCGAGGTGTCATTCTGGATAACCTTTTTCAGGACCGCGTTCGAAAATACTGCCAAAACCTCCTCTAGCCTTTCACCCTTGCATTCGTCGAGCATAGTCTTCCTCAACACTGTATCTCTCCCAAGAATTCCATTCTTCTTGGCCTGGTCGAGGCATCGAAACAATGCGGTACGTAGATTGAGGGATTGGAGAGGCTCAAGGGGTGGGAAGAATGGCTGTAATTTCTACAAAATTACATTAGCGTCATTTGTATGGTTTCAAGTAGTAATATGTGGAAAAGTTTTACAGTTCGAGTCTCTTCTGGATCCCAGAGAGCAAATAGTTGGAATAGAGCCCATTCTACACCTTGTATTCGTTTCTTCTGATTCTGTTGAGCATCCTTCGTAGAAAATGTCACCACGGTGATGTCTGGCCAGTCGTCTCTCAGATCTAAATCCAATAGCCGCAGATTGGTTATGGAAAGACTGACATAAGAGGGGCCAGAGGTAGGTTGGGCGCTGGAGCTGGAGCTGGAGCTGGAAATGGAAGTGAGCTTGAGATTGCTTGAAGCTGTAGAAGTGCGAAGACTACGGGTCCGTCCAAGAGGGTTAAAGACTGAGACGGACATTTTCTTTATGCCCCGCAAAGTTTATGGGATAACATGTTGTTATCACAGGATATTCATTTCAATAATGATAATCTCAAAGATAGTTCAAAAGCGGTCTGCAATAATAACTTGGCTGGGGGGTTAGGCCAACAGAAAGACATGATCACATGATCACTAGCAGGCGGCTTGGCATTTGGTCAACGTTCTAACTTCGACCTTTTTCCTTTCTCCCTTTGAATCCAGAAGTTTGGTGATTGAAATCATCATCCTCAACGTTCGAACGCCATCACAACAACCATCCGCCTCTCTTTATGCCTTCCTTATGCCTTCACTACTGCCACCCCTGGTTCAAGAGATTCCGGTAGCAACGAATGAAGAGGCTAGGTGAAATCGTATCTGTTGCCTACCTCTGTCCTTGAGGACATTTCATATCACAATCAGCAAAGATACGATGTGCCAGACTCGTGGTGGCTGCCCTACAGGATAATCATTGGCCCCATAAAGCTTTCCACCCAATCCCTCTTGGTCTCGCTCATTGCCGCCGCTGTCTCAATCCTTTATTACTCTCGGTCGATTGAATACAAGGTTCCAACTTCTATCTTAGATGGGATATAGCGGTGCACTTGAGTCCATGATGGGTACAGGCAGGCTGGCAGGAACAATAATAGGATTCTTGATCGCGTTATAGTCTAACGTTGCATGCTCTCATTCATTCCTCTCTCAGTTCTGAGATGTTTAGCTCATTATTTGATCAATCTCAGTGGATGATGAAATTTTATGGGGACATATCATTATCTGCACAGGGAACACGGTCCCAAGTTTCTATGATTATCTTCCTAATCCACCGAAATTCCATCAAATCAAGATGTGTTTTATTCACTTGTTTCGACCAAACAAAATTCGCGTTAAATTTCAGAAAGAGTTTGCGTTGTATTTTTGTTCTTATGCTCCATCATTATCATCTCAGGAAGAGGTTGACACATGATCTCACTGCCTTGTATCTCGAAGGGCCAATTGGAAGGTCAAAATCGTACCTATGAGGTGTTTTTGATGTTTTCTTCCAGCGATCCGCGGAAGGATTTCAAGAGTCAGAAAATACCCTACATATACAACCATGCACCGGGTTGGCCTTTGCGGCGGTTGGACCCATAATAACAAACCCCTTTCATGTGTTTTCCATACCGATTACATCAACTCCGCCCTAGACTTCAAAACATTAATGGTATTCATGTTTTACATAGGAGAATTTATCAAATTATCAGCTAACTATTACCTTCTATCAAGCTTTTTTCATTACCCTTTATTGGGATGCTCGGTTGTATGGTAACCAGAGAAAGTTTGGCCTGCAATTCAACACCTTACAAACATTTGCCTTACACTCAGAACTACTTAGAAGGCGACGATTTCAGGATGGAACAAATCGTCTGCCAAAATTGCAAGTCCCAGTATCTATTTCCTTGTTTGGGTATCTGGCGTTCTTGATCTGAGACCACTTCTCCGGACGAATCCAGAAATGCCTGGAGCTCCTCCTGGAAACGTCTAACCTCTAGACTTTATATGAAAAGCTACTGATGAAAATGATTAAACTATACTCGGAGATAGATGACTTTTTGAATATTAAAAGCTTGAATCTGATCTGCTAGTTTGAATCGTTGGATCCTCTGAGCGTACTCTTGCATTTAAAGATTTACATACAAGAACTGACGATTTCCAAAGCATGCCCGAGTTTGGTTGTATTTTCATTGTCAGAAAATCTACCAAGATTGCCGCTCTTTGCAGTACAAAAATGACCACTGTCTTTTCTGGAGGCCTCGTCTATAAATATTCTAACGGGAGTAACGGATATGGTCTTATGGATACCTCCGATGGAGCTGTTTCTACCACTGACCAATATAAATACCTCAAAGAAGCCTACGTAAACACTGCCTCCCCATGTGGCGACAGAGGAGCTATTACTAGAACTGCAAGCACTTGCCCAACCGAGAGCTCAGATTGGTATGTCTCCGACAATGCTCTCCCAGCTATGCCTACCCCAGCCAAGAAATACATCACTAATCGTGCGGTTACTGGACCCGGCCTGGATGGTTCTGGATACCAAGAGGCTGGTGATTCACAACGAATCACAAGGTGCTGCCACTACCGGCTCTGACGCTGTTACATACACTGTGTCTTCTGGGCCTCCGAGCACTGCTGCTGTTAGAAGTGCAGAAGTTGATATGGGAGCATTTGGAGTTGTCGCAGGAACCCTTGTCGATATGCTTGGCGGTATGACGTTGCTATAGTCGTGGGGATCAGTCTGGAGGCACAGGCAGATCTTATCCTTACAGTTTTTCCCTTCACTATAAGATGCAATGCATTAAATTGGTGTATTTGTCTTTAGCCAATAATGAGTCACGGGCCGTTATTTGGACTTTCTTGACTGCGTTACGGCTCTAGCATAGACCCTGCCAATAATCTCAGAGCGGGGTTCAAGTGTGAGCAAAAACCCTCTTTGTGCGCCCCTTCATGTCTTTTCTGCTGTCAGTTGTGAGTAGCAGAAGTATATTCCGATGTGCTGTCACAGGATTCTGTTTTGAGTCTACACAGCCTTTCAAAGGATTTCCTCTTGCCACCAATTGTTTGAGTCTCACATAACCTTGATTCTCCTTAGTCGGTGAACTGACAGTACCCAAATGCGGGGTTTGTGCATGTGTCTTCTAATACGAGCGTGTAACTTCTATTATCGTTTTCCTCCTGAACGTGCTACAAGGCCGAGTTTAATGCTTATGGCTTTGACTTCACTGAGACAGAAGATAGACATAGCCAGTCAAAAGAATCTGGATTCATGACGTTTTCTCACCGTCACCAAGCTATCGTCCATCACACGAAATGTATTGGATGTTCATACGATAATCACAACATAATGTCTTGGATGTTCATACGATAATCACAACATAATGTCTTGGGTCATTACACTTCCAGGTGCATATGCTTTTATTCATCCGTGGGCTATGTATGTTCTCCCTAGCAAAAGTGTTGTTCAATTCTTTTTAAAAGTTCATTTATATTTTTTGAACGTTTTATTTTTCTAATTCAAGTCATAAATAAAAAAAGAAAAGATGAAAAAGAGTTAAAAAAATAATGAAAAAGAAATAGGATTTGAAAAGCGGTTTATAACTCTTATTATTATTAACATATATCTGTTTTAAAAATTGGCTTTTAATAAAACATTAATGCTTTTTATGTTTATGTATAGTATATTTTCAAAATACAAGATATTTCTTCGAGAATATACATGTAGCTACTTTTTTTAGATCATTCAAGAGACTGGCTCTTCAATTTTTATATATGAACTTAGTTAGCTCTCCTTTGTATAACCTCTCACTTGTAGATTCAAAGTTTAATACGAGGGTTACGACGCATATACATAAGATATTCCGATAAGTTTAATAGGTCTAATGATCTAACTAGCTACAAAGAGCAGAGCGCTTATATACATATAGAGCTACTATACTATATACCACGTGTTGTACTTATATAAGCGTACTTATGAGGCTGTATCTATATAACTGTATTTATATATCACTAATATCGTAAAACCAATCACAGGTTTTGTTTATACTTTTTCGATTATAACTGTTTATCTTACTATCATCACTCATTTTACTATCGTTCGATTCGTTATTATTGCTTCAAAATCTCTTATAATAAATAAAGATTAATATTTTTTCTTTAAATTTAACTTTCGTTTAGATTTTGAATAGAAAATATATTAGAAAACATACGCGAGGTTTAATTATAATTGATTTCTATATAAAAATTGTATATAAAAAAGAATTTAATATAAAAAATGATTTTTCAAGTTAGTTTGTTATTCATAATAAAAATGAATAATTGAATTTAATAAACTTCTACTTTAACATTTAAATTTCAAGATATAACTTAATACAGAAATAATATTAAAGTATATGTTTCATCGCTTTTATAATAGTCAAGGGTTACTTTGAAAGCGAAGAAAATAGTCACTTGTTATGTGGACATTTTGTAAGGTTTATATCATTTGCATTTCAGCTGAAGTCTCGTAATCGCTTGGCCCTGGTCTTACATGCTCTCATACAAATATGGTTATATTCTCTTTAATCTCCCGATGTTTCTCTTTATTCTCTCAAATTCCCTCATTATAACTCATTTCAATCATCGAGAATTTGCCTAGATAGCTTCAGACACTAGTTCACCGGCACTTAGACGCTATGGCTGCAATTACGGCATTTAATTATCCTATCACTGGGCCTCCAAAGCCCTCCCCAGCTCCTGCTGACGGTGAGGCCTACTTAGCCTCTCTTCAATTTTCATCTTGCTAAGATTTTTTAGGATCTGTTCCGTTAAGACGCGAGATCCGTGATCTTCAACGTAACTTTCCAGATCAATGGACGCTTTACATTCTTGGTCTTCAAGCCTTTCAGCAGCTTGACGAGAAGGATGATCTATCGTACTATGGAATCTGTGGTACGTTACTAGAAACTTGTTTTTGCTTCATCTTGTGACTAACTTTCCAAGGTATTCATGGACGACCATATCGTCCCTGGGGTGCAGCAGAGGGGGATAACCCAGGCGGATGGCAGGGCTACTGTACCCACAGCTCTATCCTTTTTGCTCCTTGGCATCGCCCATACCTCTCCTTGTTTGAGGTAAGGTTACACTTTATCTGTGTCACTCACCTAATACTAACACATCTGAACAGCAACGCCTGTGTGAAATCATTCAAAAAATCGCTGCTACCTTCCCTCCTGCCACTAGGGCTCGTTATCAAAAAGCTGCTCTAGCCTGCCGTTGTCCATTTTGGGACTGGGCTGCTGCACCACCTGCTGGTGATAAATATTTCCCTACTATTGTTGGCCAACCATTTATTCAGGTCATAACTCCAACCTCCAATGGCAAACCAGTGCAAATCCCCAATCCTCTCTACTCTTTCAAATTCAATCCCTTAAATCCTTTGAAGGGTGACTTTGCCAACGATCAGGTATAACTACTCCCCCTTTTGAAAAATAGAGTCCGCGCTGACATTATCAAGCACTCTCGATGGCCCCGCACTCTTCGATATCCAACCAATGCAAGTGCAACGGCTAAATCCCAAGACCAGCTGGTTTTTGATGCTATAGAGTCGCAATTCGATTCGTATCAAAGCAATATTTACCTTATTATGAGGGACCCTAACTACAAGAGGTTTGATGCTTTCAGCAATCATCAATGGGCATCAAATAATGCACCTGGGCAATATGGTAGTATTGAGGATGTGCATAACAGTATACATACTGAAACTGGTGGCGACGGCCATATGAGTAACCCTGATTATGCTGCTTTCGACCCGTTATTTTGGTTGCATCATTGGTAAGCCCTACCCGCCCCCCCTCTTTTTTTTTTTACCTAAATCAAACCTTAAACGAGATTTTGGAATGGGCAATCCTGACATTTGCCAGCAACCTCGATCGTCAATTTGCCATCTGGCAAGCACTAAACCCCAATAGCTACGCAATCAACAAAACTTCTCTCGATGGAACCTTCTCCATCATGAGTGGTAGCCAAGAAACAAGCAGTACCCCGTTGACTCCATTTAAAAACGCCACCGGCCAAGCTTATTGGGACTCCGACGGCATCCGCCATATATCCACACTCAATTATGCATACCCCGAGACTCAACGATGGAAGTATGCTACTGAGAAAGATTATCAAACCAGTATTCTCGCCGCAGTTCAAGCCTTGTATGGTGCTACTAGTAACCAATTCATGCAAATGATGGGTGTACAAACTGCTGCTGCGCCCGAACAAATTACGACTCAATCCAAACAAGACACTGAAGATGCCAGCGATGCAGCTCAGAAACCCACTGGTGGTGACGATACCTCATCCTCCGGTGTCCAGGGCTTCTTATCAAACATTCTCCATCATCGCAATCCTTCCAAGTCTCATCACGCCGAGACAGCACGTGGTGGAGAAGACTTTGAATCTGAGATTGGAAAACGTAAGCTTCGTCATTGTGATATCCTAAGTCATGAAATTTCTAACCACTTCCAAAGCAGCTGAAGCCTCTACCACAGTAGAACCAATCAAATACCGCGAATACATCGCCAATATCCGCGCTCCTAAACATATCCTCCACCAAACCTATCGCGTCAGAATCTTCCTCGGTGATTTCAATTCTGATCCCACGACTTGGGTACGCACTCTTTCTTCTTTCTTTCTTCCCTATCCTTCCCCTCCCTCTTCCCCTTCTCCTCCCATCGCAAAACTAACAAAACATGCACACAGGCGACCGAACAAGCAACCATTGGAACCTTCTCTTCCTTTGGAAAAGACCCCGAAACCACCGGCTGCGGAAAGTGCATCAGAGACGAAGCACGCTCCCTGATGATCACCGGCACCGTCCCCCTGACCCCCATCCTCCTCAAACTCGTCAAGAGCGGCGATCTCGGCTCTCTCGAAACCGCAAATGTCATCCCGTACCTGACGCGCCATCTCCATTGGAGAGTGACGTTGGCCGATGGAACGGAGTATGATCGAAACGAGGTACAGGGTTTGAAGATTTGCGTGGTGAGTACCGAGGTTCGCTGCGCCCACGGGGGCTTCCCAGAGTACAGTGGGGAGTATGACGTTCATGGTGAGGTTACGGGTGGAAGACCTGCCGGATGGACAGATGGAGATCGTATCTAGGCTGGAGATAGGCGGCATAGAGATGTTATGCATAGGGTTCTGTTCTTTTTTATCGCTTCTGAAGTCTCTTGAGAATTTTGAAATACGAATGTTTTGAACGGAATGATTCACGTCTCGATTTTTTTTACCTCACCTTTTTTTTTCCGTGACGGTGGCAGTATTAACCTAACGTTCTTACGTTAACATCGTAACGCGTTTCTATTTCTTGATGCTCTTGATATTTTCTTGTCTTTGAAGAACAATAGATATCCTTCCTTGAATATTATAGTCTGACAGGAAATTCTGTTGTATGGCAGAGGGGTGAGCAGAAAGATGCGCACCCCCGCACCGGACCGGAAAGAATCGTGGTAATTGAAAGGTGGCACAACTCTCTGTTTTTCTTGTATATATATCCCTCACGAGTATTAGCTCTGTTCAGTTCCAGGCAGAGTAGTCGAGGCTTTATTGAAATACATGTAGAAGCAGGCGATAGATATCATGCATCATGAAATGAAATTAAAATGCATCATATCATCTCTCCGTCACTTGACTGAAGATTTCTTTCAGAAATCGATGAAATGTAAAAGAAAAGCACCAGAAAAGTAAGCAATAATCATCCATTCACCCACCACCATCCCATGTATGTAACCTATTTATTCATCAACCCAGGCTCTAGCTTCATCAAACCAAACTCCGAAAATAATATAATCTTCATCGATATAAAGTCCTGTATATCTATCTATCTATCGACAAGTGAAATTCCCTTTCCCCCAAAAGACTCATACTCATCCATGTAAAGTTAAACAAACTACAAACTCAAGCGATCTTTTCAAGAAGAAACACGAAAATATCCCAACTTTTCCTTCACGACAAGAATTTCCCACTTTCATAACCTGAACTCTCATGAATCCCATCACACCCCGCTCCCCCCAAACAAACAAAAAGGAATTGTCGGTCAGGTCAAAAATTGCAAAAATCGAAAAATCGAAAATCACCAGATCATAGGGTGGGTGGTGGTGGTGGTGGTGGTGGAAAAGTTCCTAACCCCCCACCCCCCCCTACACCCCCTTTCCCCTCGGCTCGAGTGATCCGAACATCAAAGCTCACCTAACCCTACCTATCTACCTACCTTGAAAAAATATCGCCAAGTTTCAGCCTAACCCTCCCCTACCGTTCGATAATCAGGTTTATACGTATAGTACAGAGTACAAGCAAAGGTGGGGGAGGAGGAGGGAATATAACTCCATCCTATAGCTAGCTAGTACGAGGAGATACGACGAGTGTAGCGTATAATTATAATTACAGGTTAGATATCGATGAATTCGCAAAAGCAACCAACCCATCTATCTATCTACTCGTAGATAATCTACTCTGTGCTGCTCAGTTTCCTAGTGGAACTAGATAGAGTAAGGAAGCAAGCAAGCAAGTAACCTTACCCTTGATTCATGGTATGTACCCAGTCACTATGATCTGAGCAACGGATAAGTATGCAATACCTACCTACAAAAGACTAGACTTAGACCTACCGACCAAGGTTAAAACACGCACTACTAACCGCAAAGTCTACAGCACGTGATAACCTTAATCAGCCCGATGAATGTTCGATAAATATATCGCAATCGGCGCCATGCCATGCCATACCATACAAATAAGAGTCGACGTGTATCCATCATTCATTCACGACGACGATATTTCCAGCACTATATACAGTTCAGATGAAAACGATCTAGCAGCTCCAAGATAGGTATAAGAGGTAGCTCGAAATTAGCATTTCCTCCCTCTCTCCTTTTATCTGCCTTTCCAGAGGAGGAGGGGATAAAAATTGATTCATAGTGCGTCCAGATCAAATGGAAGTAAGCTAATTGATCCAATGGCCTTCAAGTCATTCTGAGCATGCCCCAGCTCTGAAACCAGCTTTACTTCAAACTAAAATAATCCAAGCAATCGGGGGAAAAAAGGAGTTTCAAGTACCGGTATACTAAAACACTTTAGTATGTGAGTGAGAGCTAATTTTCTGGAGCTAAGCTTTTGTCCTTATCCCTAGATCAAGATCGACAGCTACCGATTTAATCGAACTTTCGGCAGTAAGAATGAGGAGATCAGACTTCGGCAAGGCCCCACTCAAATACGGGACAACGGGACAACAGGGCAAAATTCATCGCCATGAATCAGAACTTCCTGATTCACTTGTTCATTTGTATGCAACATTACAATTAAATTTGCCTCGATCATTCTGTTACTGTGAGTGAATTCGAACTTGAGAGTGTGAGAGACAAACTCAAAATCTGTATATGGCATCCGATATCTTAACAACTTCAACCATTTTTTCAACATTATGTACCCTCACAACATCAGCTCCACCTTGAATCGCCGCCGTCACTGTTGCTGCAGTTCCCCAGTCCCTTTGAGGTGTCCTAGTAACACCAGTGACGGAAGCTATGAATCTTTTCCGGCTGGATCCCACAAGCCACGGTAAGCCTCGCAAGCCAGGCCAATCACGCAATTCATCCATACGACGAAGAATCTCAAGGTTTTGTTTTTTCGTTTTTGCAAACCCGATTCCGGGATCTAGGATGATGCGCCATCTCCGGATACCCGCAGCTTCTGCTTCCGCTACTCGCTCTAGTAATTCTTTTGCAATTGTTGGAATAAGTCCTTCAGGCTCATAGTTTGTAAGTGTATCCATAGTAGCTGAAGTTCCTCTCATATGCATAAGACAGACCGTTTTCCCCAGTTGGGCCATCGTGGATAGCATATTGGGATCAAGTTGACCCGACGAAACATCATTAATAATGTCTGCACCTGCTTCAACAGCAGCCTTTGCTACAGATGCTCTATAAGTATCGATGCTGATTGCTGTCTTGTCAAATAATCTGAACTTTCGCATCTCTTGAATCACTGGTATGACACGTTGTATTTCAACCTCGGTAGATACTTCAGGGGCATTAGGTGCAGTTGATTGACCACCTATATCGATAATTGTCGCCCCTTGTTTAGTCAATTCGAAAGTTTTATCTCGTAGAAAAATTCTATCATTGGGGTTCTCTCCTCCATCCGAGAAGGAATCAGGAGTAATATTCAGAATTGCCATTACATGAGTTTGACGGGTTGTTTTAAGGGCACTCAGTGGAGGCATAGATGAATTCAATGGAGTTAAAGTAGACAAAGGAGTTGGTGATGGCGGTAATGCATTTAAATAATCCTGGGTAAACTTCCATGGAGACTTTGGATTCAAGGGTTGTCCAGGAATAAGTCTAAGGTCATTAGCGAAAGAACGTGTTGGGAAAGGATTGATATGATATTACTCTGCAAGTGGTCTCAAAACAAACTCCCGTTCAACCATACCAGGATGGGGTATTTGTAACCTTGGATGATCGACAACCTCATTGCCATAGAGTAAAAGATCAAGATCGATATTTCTTGGACCTTTATCGATGATTTTCTTCCGACCCATCTCATTCTCAATAGCTTGAAGCTCATCTAATAGAGCAAGAGGTTCTAATATGGTTTCGACCTATTGATGGATATCAGATGAAGATTCTTAGAAAGTATCAAAATGAACTGACCTCACAAGCTCCATTGAGAAAATTCTCTTGATCAAGAACATACATAGGTTCAGTTTCCCATAGCCCACTCGTTCTCTTCACTTGAATTCCCCTCTCGGACATTTTATTACAAGCCATTTCAATCCACGCCACTCGATCCCCCAGATTACTACCCAAGGCGACATATGCTAACCTGGGTTGACCTTGGGATTTGGAGAGGTTCGTAATATCATCTGTACTAGGTTGATGGGTGGTGAGTGGATGCTGGGTCCATGGAAGCAATGACGAGCTCGCATTATTGGAGCCATAGTTTCGAGATATCAAAGGTTTGGAGATGGAGGTCTTGGAGGTCTTGGACGCATGGAAAGATTTGTTGATGATTGATCGAGGGGAGATGCAATACCGTCTCATAACGGATTGCAACAGAGAGCCCCTCATTGGTTGTCGAGGGAGGTTGATATATATATATAAAGTTAAGTTGATATCATGATTTGTTGATAGAATTGAATTGAATGGGTCTCCGTATTAACATGAAACTTCCACGAGCACGTGCATGTGCACGTGCATGCAGGTAGAGGCAGGTCCAAGCCGACGCTAACAATCATACCGAGGTATCTTCTCCCTCCGTCTTTTACCCCAGATGATCTCCTTCTTTCTTTTTTTTGGCCTTGTTCCGAGGTTGCTTGTAAGAATCTCCTCAAATAATCAATCCAGCCTGCCATCTGTCATCTGTCCTTCACCTCCATCTACCATCTGCGATATCCTCTTCTGACCACTATTCTTGCATCTATATCAACTCTATCTCTATCTATAACACCGCAACAATGGCTTCGAAACGTAAGCAATAAACAGTACCCCAAGATGCCAATCAATCAACAAACTGATCATATTTCTCTACAGAACAAATTCGCACAACGGTCACGGATCTTCTTAAGATCAATCATCCTATTATCCTTGCGGGAATGAATGTAGCTGCAGGTCCAAAACTCGCGGCGGCAGTAACAAATGCTGGTGGTTTGGGTGTCTTGGGAGGTATCGGATACACTCCAGACATGTTGAGAGAACAAATCGCCGAACTTAAATCATTTTTGGATGATAAAAATGCTCCTTTTGGTGTTGATCTTTTACTTCCACAAGTTGGAGGTTCTGCGAGAAAGACAAAGTAAGTGCTGATTCGTCCTGTGCCTCCCTTGCTATTGCCCCTTCTGCATTGGTTGATGTTCAATTTCTGACACATTTTCCTTAGCTATGATTATACAAAAGGAAAGTTGGATGAACTCATTACCATTATCATCGAGAGCGGTGCTAAACTCTTCGTTTCGGCCGTCGGCGTACCGCCCAAACATGTCGTGGAACGATTACACAAAGCCGGTATTCTCTACGCCAATATGATCGGACATCCGAAACACGTCAAGAAATGTCTCGACCTCGGTGTTGATATAATTTGCGCACAAGGTGGAGAAGGTGGTGGACACACTGGAGATGTTCCTACCACTGTTTTGATCCCAGCAGTTGTTGAGCTTTGCAAGGGAAAGACCAGTCCCATGAGTGGAAAGCCTGTGCAAGTTGTTGCTGCAGGAGGTATCTTCAATGGAGCCACTGTTGCTGCCGCTTTGATGTTGGGTGCCAGTGCTGTTTGGGTTGGCACTAGATTCATCTTGACTGATGAGGCTGGTGCACCCAAGGCTCATCAAGAGGCCGTCAGAACAGCTGGTCATGATGATAATGTTCGAACCATTATCTTTACCGGCCGACCATTACGAGTCCGAACCAACAGCTATATCCAAAACTGGGAAGAAAATCGTGCAGCGGAGATTAAGGAACTGACATCCAAGGGAGTCATTCCTGTTGAACACGATTTCGAGACTCTAGGGGACGAAATTGATGATGAAACCATGGATAATGCGCGACCCTTCTTAATGGGTAAAGCCGCGGCTGTTGTCAACGAGAAGAAGAGTGCCAAGGCGGTTGTTGATGAATTGGTTAGCGATGCTGTTGCATGCATTCACCAGGGAGAGAAAATGACAGCTAAATTGTAAAATATGAATACGAAATGACTTGTTGGGATTACATTATGGGTAGGATGGGGATTATCGGAGGGGTGAATTGACTGGTTGATTATGTAAGGTTGAATATGAATGACGTTGTATTTATATTTTATATTTTATAATTTCAGTCGTGGTGTTTGCCCCCCCCAGTTTAGCGGCCGCCGCATCAGGCAAGGTGCGTGCACGGGCCGGCCGCCGCTTTCAACAGCTATAAAGATTCGCGCTCCCCTCTCCTCAACCATCATCTTCTTCAACCCTCTCCCAACACCTCTCTCTCTCGGCCGCTTGACCTCGTCATACGCCATCGACTCCTCTACTGAGATCCACTCAGTATGCCTCGTCACAGCTGAAGAGCCTTGATAGTACGGCCGGTTTGAAGCCAAACCCCTCGACCTTCCTCGATCTGCTACTCTGGAATCGATGCTTGTGACTGTTGCGATGGCAATCATTCCTCTAGATGGCATCGTATTGCCCGAGATACGAGCATGAGCCCAAGTCGCTGCCCTCGCCTCCTTCGCCTCGTTGCTACATTATCCCAATCCTCAAGGCAATACCTGCTCGGTGACCGCGACAGGGGAGACTTGCACTTGGCATCATCTCTATACGATATGATCTGGCCAATGGAAGAAATGCCTCACGACGACGTGGCCAGCTTCCGTCTGATTGCGATGTTACATTACGCATTGGGGTAAGGATTTCGGTGAGCCCCTCAGGTCGGTATGACGACGATATGCGCTGATACCTGCATCTAGGCTGATCTGTGACGAGAAGGACCGGTTTCTGCCAGGTGTGGCTATGGCAGAGGACGATCTGCATAAAAAGAGCAACATCGCAGGCTCTCCTGAGCATCCTACGGACCGAATACGAAACGCCGGCGTTGGCATAGATCACAAGCATGCAGGTTGACACGGAAGATTACAAGAAAATAGATCATACGACCTCGGAAGGAGCTCGATCTGCAGTCCTTGCATGTTGGAAGGATGGATATTGTGATCGAGGTTGTTCCGAGGACCAATTGGCCCAGGGTGCTGCTTACAGCAGGACTTCCGCGGCGCTAGAATGGGCGCAGCATGATCTATACTACGGGGTTTCATTTCTGTAAAGGGAAGGTTGTTCGGGTTCAGCTACACGGGAGATGGCCGTATGCTGAGGTGTCTTCCTACACCGACCCACCTCCAATCTCCCCTTACATCGGTCTCGCCGTAGGATCACCAGCTCAATATCCTACTTTTGACAGGATGGTTTGTTGGCGCCGGAGTAGATACACGATCACCTGGAGCTGCACAGTTTCATATCTACAAAGGGAAGGCTCTTTTAGCACGCTGGATAGGCGAGAAGGGGCTATTGGGAATATGCACGCTTTGTCACTGATGATCGAGAAATGACGTTAGGGAAATGTCTTGCGCGAGAAGGGCTGTGTCAGGACCAAGGTGTTTGCATCATGAGAGCACGCGGAAGCTTGCAGAGGATGGTCTTTCTAGCGATCCAAGTCAAACTGCTACTGCGACTTCGACAATTTTGATCGCACGAGCCAAAGTACACGCTGAGATCCACACCTCTATCCAATCCGCCTCTGTCCTCCTTGCCGTTGCACATCTCCAACCCCCCGACCACGTGCTCGATAGCGCTTGTGACGAGGGGCTCGTTTCGGTCTTTCCTGGCCCCTCGCCAAGTATTGCCCAATCGCAAAAATGCCTCACGATAGTGATGTACCTGCCTGGTTGCTCAGCCGTGTCACGAATCGCTTCATCGTAAAGCAGAACCAATCGGACAACCTTTCCGCGTTCCAAGACGAGTCAAAGGTGGCGTATGCCTTGAATTGGGCTGATTTATGATGAGACAGGGCGATCTCCACCAGAGATGCTCCAGTCTCCTACATGTTCTAAAGCAAACGGCCAAACACTGGCGGTTCAAGAACTTGAGGTGCATATGGATGGGACGTGGGTGGTCACAAGGGTCGTGGTAGGCTATAGAAGCGGGTTGGTGATGCGATATGCTTGATGTTTCTGCTAGGATGTAGTTCGCTTGGAGCTGTTTATTGCTGAAATGGGAGCGTCCGCCGGTTATGGCCTGCATGATAGAGAGCTGAGGAGAGTTGCAGGTTGGAATGGGCGAAAGCTTGAGGAGAGAACGCGGAAGACTGCAGATAGTGCGTTTAAGTAAGTAGCCCGAAAAATGTATTTAAACTTTTCATTTTCCCCGTTCTACTTTTTTTGTGCATCCCTCCTCCGAGCCATTTGACTTGACATCAGTAGCCACAGAGATCAGGCAGTTTCTTGAATATCGTCAATCACTTTCGCATCCCTCAAAATGACTTCTTTTCAACCTATCCCTTATACCTATGTACCAACTGCCCCACGTTCCAAGAAGGCAACTGCTCAGAAGCAATGTATTCTTCCTACCAAGGAGCCATGTAATGAGCCAAGAAGGAGGAGAAATGGCGATGACGATTCAGGCTACAGTTCGGAAGATCGAGGTACGCTAGCTCTATTGTTGAGGCATTGATATACTCTCTTTCTAGTAATGGTAACTGAACATTTTGTACAGAGATCAACACCATTTGCAACAGCAACGACGATGAATTCAACTTGGATCTTTCTGCACGATATAGCCCATTACAAGTGAATCTACGAGAGGTCTTGCGTTTGGAACAGGAGGTCCGGGATGATGAGATGGCTTTTCAGCACATCGACAACAACGGCCCTACCTCAATAGAGACAATCCTCGATCCTCAATTATACCTGGGAGCCTCGACAGGACTTCCCCAAAGTCAGGATATTCAAGGTATGCGTGTTAGCTCTTGATAACGATGATAAAACAATCTTCTGATCTTATATACTGCAGATATAGATTCGCCTAGTCATAGTGAAAGCAGGCAAGGCACACCCGAGATCTCAATACATCACGCTCTTCCCGTTGTATTGGATAGCAACGAGGCAGGAAGTGAGAGAAGACCATTTGGCTGCCAAGCAGGGTTATTTCCGGTATCCAACGAGCAAGAGAAGCTCTCAGCCGGCGGCTCCCCTTCTCTTCCTTCGAATCATCCAATCGAGCTATCATATCCTCAGAGTACTTGCGATCAAGACCAGAGTAGTCCCAGCTATCCTACATTCGAGGAGCTTGAATATACGCCTGAACCATATTTCCAAGAAAAGAATATGGAACGATGCCTCCAGCAGCACAGAGCTATAACCGTATGATCCACGAAGGAGGGGGAAGACAATGAACAGCAGGAATACAGGAAACGGCGATATCTATCGGAAACCGAGATTGATAACGACGTACGACCTGCAAAACAGCGAAGAACTCGGTCACTTTCTATCAACAACGACCAAACCTCATCCCGACATAATGGTATAGAAAGTCGTCTCTGGCCGCGTCATATCGAAAGTCCATCCTTTACCGCTCCATCTCCTATGACCAACTCTTCTATATCAGACTTTGGTAGGCATTCACCAGCAGCCAGCAATGGCAATCATTGCCATTCACTGCGATCCGCACAAAGTCCCTCTCTTGTAGAGCCAGCACCAACCGCCGAATATCAGGAGTGGCCTTTCCAAGGATTTCTTAAACGTACTAAGATCGGAAATGATACGACCTATAATCTTGAGTTTCGGTTGCAAGATGTTCCAGAACAGCTTCATCTCCCTATCCTTTCTGAAGCATTGGGCATTAGCGAAGTTGCGCAAAGCGTGCCCCCTCGCAGCATTCCACATTCCAGGGTACAGCCAGCAAGATTGCGGGCTAAGGGAAAGCGTGTTCGTTGGGAACCAGAAGAACACGAGACGATAGTGAGAATGAAGAAGGACGGCTGTTCCTGGGAGGAAATTCATCATGCCCTTCCACATCGAACTCAGGCAGCGATACAAGTACAGTACTCGACGAAGCTCAAGAAATGATCACAGTATCTCATGTTGTCTTTCCCTAATCGACTTTTGCTTGGAGCACTTCTATATTCTCATCCGTGAACCCGGCTACTGCTCACGATCCCACATCCGCAGGACGCCCACAGCCGGCCCTTTAGCCCCTTACAGGAGAGGACAAGCATAGACCGGCACCTGATTTACTGGAAGCGGTTCCTCAGCTATTGCTTGCGAGACGATAGTGAAGGAGGATGGCTTTTTCTGGGAGAAGATCCATAATGCCCTTCCGCATCGGACCTTAGCCGCGATCCAGGTGCAGTATTCTACAAAACTTGAAAGATGATCACTGTATTCTTATATTATCTCTCTTCAAACGGGTTCTATTTCAGCTGAGAGGGAATTTTTGAATTGTATGGCGTGAATAAGTCCAGTGCCCAACCCTCATCACAGCCTGTTCTTCCCGCATATTCCAACTGAGAACTTAGTGCTTAGCCACCTAGCCCCCTCCCTTGTCCCAATACGACACCATCTCCTCGTCGACCTGAGTATACCAGGTTCCTAAGCCTAACAATATTGAGAATATTCATTTCCGAAATCAACCATCCGATAATACGTTTGTGTACTATTATCCTACTTGCAAAGCGGAAGGACTTCTCTTCTCTAATTCCTCAAAACCCATTCAGATCCCCTCTTAACATACATAGAGTAAATAATCGCCATACACTCCGACTTTATTCGGTTAAATCTAGTTATATCTCCACAACGCACTGTTCCGCCAAGATCTGAGAAGGCCTGCTCACACTTCTTCTCTAAGCGTGGATCGATATTTAACACCCAATATATGAAATCAGCGAATTGCTGTTCAAGGTAGCTGAGGTCTTCGCTGCAAGGTTCGGTGAACTGAACTTTGGAACTTTTTTCTAGGAGGTATAGTTAGTAGTGTTTGAGAAATCTTAAGAAAAAGAGGTAGAAAAGGAATTACTTACTTGGTGTCGTGTTGGAAGATATTTTGCTACGTTTGCGTTCTCGCTCTTGCTCTATATGCAATTCTTCATCGCTTTCAGTTTCTATAAACGCTTGGTCGAGGTTATCACTTTGATGATTATCTTTATTGTTAGGATATTAGCTCTATTGCTCACTAATAGATCAATTGCTGAATCACCTTTGCGTTTTATTCCAGCACCCTGAGATCCACTAGTATAAGCCGGTAAAGGATCCGAGTTAAACTTTGCTGGATTCTTTTTCACAAAATGACTGAAATTCGTCCATTTGTTGCGTACCATACTAGGTTTATATACGCTCTGAGTCGTAAAGTCGCCTGTAAAGGTTCCTCCGCGTACTCGATCAATCCTTTTCCTAAGATTCGTAAGATTTGATCCTTCGGACGGTATATATGCCCAGAATTCCTTAGTCTGGGAAAGAGACCGTAAATCAGTCAATAGTTGTAAGACATTATCCGATATAGGAGTGAAAGCATGCTCTTCAGTAGAGGGCATAAACACTGTACCATGATCGAGAAGCTGAAAGTGCATACGGAAAATAGAGGTACAATCGGAAGATATACCAGCCTGTTTGATAGCAGTACTAGTATCGAGACTATATCCAGAGGTTGGAGGCCCTAAGAGGAGACATGTATCATATTTGCTCCAATCAAACAAACTACCTTGGATAACAAAGTAGAGCAACTTTGTACGTGTCATGGAGGATTCGGGGCTTATTGTAACTGCAACCGTTACGCTGAACCAAAAGAGTAACTGGGGTATTTCCTCTGTACCGAGATGTATATTCATTCGGAGATGGTGATGTGGTGCACCAATATAGTGGTATGATTCAGTATTGCCCCATTTGATAACTGCAGGTAGGTTTGTAACGTCGATTGTCGGAGAAGTCGCTGTCGAGGTATTCGTGGATATCGATTGCTGGAAAGAGAAGAGGAAGTTAGTTTTTGTAAGAAGAGATAGGTAGAGGAAAATGGGGAGAAGAGAATGGAGAAAAAAAGGAGTATGAGTAGATATACTTGTGTTCTTGATGTGGTCAACGAGTTCTTGGAGGAGTGCACTGAATTATCCATAACGGCCGGTTTTTGTATAGTATTCAAGATAGGATACTTGGAAAGACAATTGTTAGTAACATTCCTATAAGTAATGAGATAATACCAATAGGAGCAAAATGAAAAGCCTTAGAAACCAAACTCGATGTAAGAAGAAGATACTTAGCTTTTTTACTGCTGGTAACAGCCCAGAAGAGGAGAATCAAGATCCGCCTACTACAGATGACATTTGACCAGCCCACAAGAGGTGATACCTAGCCAGCCCAGAAGAAGAGAATCAAGATCCGCCTACTACAGGTGACATTTGACCAGCCCACAAGAGGTGATACCTAGCCAGCCCAGAAGAAGAGAATCAAGATCCGCCTACTACAGGTGACATTTGACCAGCCCACAAGAGGTGATACCTAGCCAGCCCAGAAGAAGAGAATCAAGATCCGCCTACTACAGGTGACATTTGACCAGCCCACAAGAGGTGATACCTAGCCAGCCCAGAAGAAGAGAATCAAGATCCGCCTACTACAGGTGACATTTGACCAGCCCACAAGAGGTGATACCTAGCCAGCCCAGAAGAGGAGAATCAAGATCCGTCTACTACAGGTGACATTTGACCAGCCCACAAGAGGTGATACCTAGCCAGCCCAGAAGAGGAGAATCAAGATCCGTCTACTACAGGTGACATTTGACCAGCCCACAAGAGGTGATACCTAGCCAGCCCAGAAGAGGAGAATCAAGATCCGTCTACTACAGGTGACATTTGACCAGCCCACAAGAGGTGATACCTAGCCAGCCCAGAAGAGGAGAATCAAGATGCACCTACAGGCGCTGAAGAACGTAACTACTGCCAGGGTTGCTGTACTCGTATAGTCGTAATAGATGTTGAGCGGTAGAGATGGATAATATCGAGATAGCGATAGAGATGGATGGCGATAGAGATGGATAATATCGAGATGGCGATAGAAATAGATGGCGATAGAGATGGATGGCGATAGAAATGGAGATGTTTGACGTGGTATGAAAAGAAAGTTTGCAGTGCCTCTCAATCACGGGACCCAAAAACAAGCGACTGAAGACTACAGAGGTTGGAAGGGTAAGTGTAAGCGTGTTGTGGATAAAAGAGATGAGGATTCACTAGATGAGCGAAGTCCACTTTTGTGTCCTTCGCTTACTAAGCTAAGCTAAGCTAGTTTAGGAATGCTGAGTCATCTAAATGACTTGTGTGGTAACAGTAAGTATTGTAAAAACTCTAAATAGGCCCACATCCCCCTGTCAATAGTAAACCAAGGGGTTTGATTGGCAACTTTATATAATATCAGTGCTGCTTTAATAAAATATATCGAGAACCAGAAACAGGAGGAATTTCATGGAAATCTTGCTGGAATGCTCGAAATCATCAAAATCATCAAAATGGATATAGCAAATCTATTAAAGTCTTCCTCTCCATTAAATTCACCACCTCTATCTCCTCCACCACCTTCTCCTTCTCCACTGCCGCTTCCTCCTCCTGTAGAGCTATCGACGCCTACTAGAACTGAAATGACTTGCGATCAACGAATTGAAGTATAAACTTTCCATCAAGTTGAATGGAAATTCTCAAGGATTAAAGGGTTTTTCCTTGATAAAGGAATAGATCTAAGCTATAAGTGAATAGCTTATACTCATACAATATATATAATGCTTAAAAAACGTTCTGGTCGGCTTTCTTTTTTAACAACTTCTTAAATTAATAGTTTTATAGAATTTATAACGGTCTGGAAAGGATCCTAGTATATTTTGGGAGAAGGAATATGTGACTCTTGTGCCGTAAAAGAGCTCGTAGACGTATAGTATAGTCACAAAAGAGGGCCAAATAGTATACGTTAGAGGGTCATAAGATTCCTTAGAATTTACTA
This sequence comes from Monilinia vaccinii-corymbosi, assembly GCA_017357885.1. Taxonomy (NCBI): domain Eukaryota; kingdom Fungi; phylum Ascomycota; class Leotiomycetes; order Helotiales; family Sclerotiniaceae; genus Monilinia; species Monilinia vaccinii-corymbosi. Next base: position 3,837,187 of record CP063406.1, on the reverse strand, counting down.
CTATCGCTACTAGCTACGGAACAGCGCTCCTATATATATTTTACATGAGGCGCACGTGCTCGCTAATCGAGCACGTGGGCTGTATGGGCAAGCACGTGCGCCGGAGCGGCGGCTAGTCTGGCCGAAACGTCAGAATCGTGACACGTTGTTAGGTAGTTATTAACGCAAATAATATATACATCAATTATGAAAATCATTAAAATCATCAAAATCTTTGAATTCGTTGATTTCAAAAAAATTTCCTTATAATACTTTCTTTATCTATAGTTACTCATATAAATTTTCAACCAGCGTGATGATTTGATTGGCTCAAACCCCTGTATGTGGGGGAAAGCACGGTCGTATTTTAGTGTGTTTTACAATACTTACTGTTACCACATTAGTCATCTATGATGACTCAGCTTATCTTAGCTTAGCTTACTAAGCGAAGTGCACAAAAGTGGACTTCGCTCTCTTTAGTCAATCTTCATCTCTTTTCACTCACTACACGCTTACACTTACCCTTCCAACCTCCGTAAGCTCCGACATCTTACCTACTAACCGAATTCACATCAACTTTCATCCTCGCATCCTCACATCTCAGTCCTCTATTTACGACCTTTTCAATCTGCCATTATGGCTACAGCCTCCGAACTGGAGAAAATCAGAAGCAACCCGATCAAGGAAGGGTTAGGCGTCTTCCGTCGTCGCTTTGAATCGATATATTCCGATCTTGGTATCGCGTTGTCGTCCGATACAGTACAAATCGTCTTTTCAACAGCTGCTACTACAGGTATGGTTCAACTTCTTATGGCTGAGCTCTTTTTAACATATATAGATGTCAAAAACCTGGTTCTCGACCTTATCCAAGCTCTACATATCGAACCAGCAGCTCGTATCCTTCCTTCACGAATAGCTGAGAGAACCCTTTCTGGTGACCTTGGTCTGTTATACAGTCGCGTGGATGCGAACCAGTTGGATATTGCACCAGCTATCCCTCTAGTAGAACAGATTGTTAGGAATGGACCTGATGCACCGACCTGGAATGATGCGGATATTTGGTATGCCGTGTTTGAATTAGTCGCGCGAACAAATCCCATCATGCCTCCAACTGCCTTCGAGAAGGCCGTTTTCGACACGCCACTACGATCCAGCTCAGCCTCTCAGAGGGGTATTGAGCAAACACACGACGAAGTTGATCAGCGAATACTCGAAGAGCTTACTGGGCGAGTCTACTATGATGTCGGAGGCTTCTACGAACGATACTTCGAGGGGAAGTCCTGGACAAATAACACGAGGGATATCTACGAAGAGTCGAGGGCCCAATATACAGAAAGCTGTTGGAGCGGGTGGCCAGAGCCTTCACTTCAAGGTCCATTTTTTAAGTGGTTCATGAAATTCCAGGATACTCTTCTTAGCGGACTTGGCCGTAGGTATTATACATCGGCGAACAAAGTGTTGAGGGGCTCGGAGGCTGATCGCAAGCTTGACATTTTTCTCTCCCCCGCAGACATTGTCTTACCGAACGGCGAGCACGACTGGTCAAATGTACTTGTCATTGGGGAACACAAACAGAATCCTGATGAGGATGGCTCTACAAAAACATTGGTACAGTTGGCCGGGTATGCGCGTGAGGTGTTCGGAAGTCAACCGGAGCGGCGATTCGTCCCTGGTTTTACGATCTGCGGAAGCATGATGCGACTCTGGGTGTTCGATAGATCTGGCTCGTACAACTCCGAGAAGTTCGATATACACAAAGAGCCTGAGCGATTTATTAGGGTTATTGCTGGGTATATATTGATGACGGACGCCGAGTTAGGGTTGAATACATTCATTAAGCACGATGGCAACAGCAAGTACATCGTGGCACAAGATGTGAAAATTTCTTTGGAGGACAAGCCAATCGCCTCGACAAAAGCGATAGTGTGCCGTGGAACAACATGTTATCGAGGAAGGAGGGGCGACTCCACGGAATGGGAGTATGTGGTTAAGTTTGCTTGGCCGTCTGACAAAAGGCAGCGGGAGGGAGAACTGTTGAAGTTGGCCAAAGAGAGGGGGGTCACAGGCATTGCTATGTGGTTCAATCATGAGCAGATTAATATTGACGGCGACCCGGACACTATTTTGCATTTCCGACGAGATATGAAATTCGGAAGGCCACGAAAGCTATCGAGCAAAGCTTCTTGGGTCGACGGCAGTCCGGAATCCAGCCGGGCGTACTCTAAATCAAGTCTCAGAGGAAGATTAGAGAGTAGTTCGAATCGCTTGAAGGGGCTAGGAATTGGTATAAGTACATCTTCCTCTGGAAAGAAAAGAAAAAGAAATGAAAGACTTGAACCGGGGAGCAGACTGAAGAGATCTAAGTCCGACGGTAGTCATGCCAGCGGGACGAATGTACGTACTAAAGAAGGCGAGCTAGATGTAATCGGTGCTCACAGTATTCAAGAATCGGTAGTCGACAGTTTAGCTGAGTGCCGGAATGAGTGGCAGCGGAATAATGTCGATAGTAGTCAAGAAGCCGGAGTCGACAGTTTCACGGATTGCGAAAGTGAGACGTACGACAACCGAGTGAACTACTGTTTGGTAACTTCACCGGCTGGACGACCTCTCTACGAATATCATTCGGTTAGAGAGCTTTTAGAGGTGCTACGCGATGCTATTCGAGGTCATAGGTCGCTACTAGAGGATGGAAAGATTCTTCATCGGGATATTTCCGAAAATAACATCATCATTACCGAGCTCCTTACTGAAGGTGACCCGAAAGGAAGACTAATTGACTTGGACTTGGCAAAGGAGCTGGACAGTCGGCCAAGTAGGGCTCGTCACCCGACTGGCACAATGCAGTTTATGGCGATCGAGGTTCTTGAAGGCAACGGTCACACGTACCGGCACGACCTCGAGTCATTTTTTTACGTTTTCTTATGGATGTGCGTCCGATATGGCTACGAAGGTACTGGTAAACCAAAACTTAATAAGCTGATAAGATTGAAGACCAATCTACTACGAGGTTGGTATACTGGAACATATACAGAAATTGCGAATACGAAGCATGGCCACATGGACAAAAATAGATTTGAGAACATTATCGTGGAGTTTGCGCCGAAGTTCGAGAACCTCAAACCGTTGGCTCGCGAACTCCGATATGTTCTTTTTCCAATCAGAGACGGAGCGATCTTTACCGGCACATTCCACGACCATAGTATAATGTACGATGGGATGATCATGGCGTTCAACACGGCAATCGACCGTCTGGGCAAGGAGGAACAGGTAAATGCATAAGGGAAGTAACTGGGTATTAGCATTATGAGGCTTTTTTTGGGGAGGTAGGGGAGTTTGGATCTTTTTCTTTTTGGGTATAAAAGGTCTAGAGAAAACTGTACGATACAATGATACTAGAAATAATCTTATTGTATAATATACCAAGGATTTATACTACCACTATGTTGAAAATAAACTCTTGAATAGACGCCATGTAAGTATAGATCATTTCATACCAAGGAAGATAGTAGAACTGCATCGCATATTGGAAGTTGGAAAAGTCAAGAAAAGACCAGTTCTCCAGGAAAGAATTGTCCCCTCAAGAAATGTTATTCTTAAGAGAAAGAGTAGTTCTTGAAGAAAGATTAGTTCTTAGGGAAAGACTAATTCTCAGGAAAGATTAATTCTTGAAATAAGATTAATCTTCCTAGTAGACCAGTATTGAGAGAGAGATTAGGCTATAGAGGGAGACTAGTATGCAGAAAGAGATTTCTATTTTGAAAAGACTGGTACGCGGAGGCAGACTAAAATATAGAGGGAGACTAGTACGCGGAGAGAGACTAGGATATGGAGGACAGAAAGAAATTTTGAAAAGACTAGTTAGTATACAGAGGGAGACTGGTACACAGAAAGGGACTAGTCCCTGGAGAAAGACTAATTCTTGGAGAAAGATCATTTTTAGAAAAGCTATCTCTTCATCCGTCACCATGGAGCAACACACTACATCAGAGCATCTGAAAGCTAGTCTATGATAATAAGAAAGCGGTTTTTACTAGAAATTATATATTCGAAATAAAGAATTAAAATGCTGCCCCGACATAGAATTTTTAAGCGGTTGGGGAAATCGATAATCCACACTAGCAGGGATATAGTAGATAAGCAGTAGCAACAGTATAGAGAGTTAGTAGACGCTTAGTGATAGTACAATCGATATAGTCTTCTAGTTGGTTCTATCGAACTTGGCTTCAGATAGATAGGTGAGCTATATTTAAATGAACTTTCGGGCTGGAGCATGCTGTCCTCATCGTCTATATTGCAAAGCACTGTCCCTGGAACGGTACGCCACCCTCTATACCAACATGTTAATCGTCGGCGATTATTTTACCGACATTCCTATTACGTACCCTAATTATGGCCAACCAATCCAGTCGAGCAAACACTTATTCAACTGGTTGATCAACACTCCCTACTAACCTAAGACCATACACTGGCGCTTTTTCTACGAAGTAATTATATCAAAAAGAAAGTCAACTTTGCAGACCGAAGGGCAGGCTTTGGCACTCCATTTGGCAGAGGCCAAAGCTCCCTCGTCTGTGCCTAGGGCCCATTTCATAGGGTCGAGGCAATTGGCAGGTGTGAAGCGATTAAACCGCGTAACAGCCACAGTACAAGCAGCAAAGTGGTCTGGAGCCTTGAGCTTCCTATAGCAGCGCTGGAGTTGAAGTTCAGCGTTCTCATAGTGGGAGCGCTCATGGTACGCCGCAAAGTCTCCATGTCCAGAGTCTGCGGCGAGTAGGCAGCCAAGTAGGGTTCGTGGGAAAGACAGTCCCTTAGGCAGTCGTATAGAGAGTACAAGTAGGCTCATCGGTTTGTATGTTGTTTACCTCCTTGTCCTACTCATTAAGAGATGATAGGACGTCCAAAGAGACGGGGCCGGGTTGGGAATCGGCCTGCGTGCGTCAGTGGCACATCAATCCGAAAGTGTCTTTCTGCGCTTGCATTATCCATGAAGTGGCAGGTCCAGCACGCGGGGCGTACTGCGGTACGTAAGATAGAGGAGGATAATGAGCAAAGTAATATCGATCATTACAGTCGAAGGCTGATGCCATGTACAGTTTGCACATGATTCTTGAAATGCTGCAAGTGTTGGAGAACAAGCCCTTCAGATTGACAAACAGGATGAGTACAGGAGATTCTCTGAGATTTTGGAACCTCTTTCAAATGGCTATCCACATGGTTCATCATTTTATGCGGGGTAGCGTAAGTCCGTGTCCGATACTCATATATACTTCAATTATCTCCGATACAGATAATACATTAGATCTTTTTACAAACGAAAAGGAAAAAGTCTTTATACAAAAACTGATCCTTGGAAGGCTTATCCTTAAAAAGCTTATCCTTGGAAGACTCGGAAGACACAGAAGACACTCGACTTGAGCGATTGCTATACAAAACTTCTTGTTCTTGTCGATAGGAGAGTGCAATCATCAAGTCAATAGCACGGATCCGGCGGCTGACGATATCGCTTGGGCTGAGGTCTCTCGAGAGATCACAAAGCACCTCCTGGAGTCGAGTTCGTTCGGGAAGCTGGTGATGGACGATAGGTTCAACGTATTCATTTGTTGGGACCTTTTTGAGTTGCCTCTTTAATTCTTCATCATGGATACGATCGAAATAATCTCGCCGGAACTCGATCTTAATAGCTCGATCGCGTTGTTTTTGTAACGAATCAATCTGCCGCCGGAGTTGTTCACATTCTTTGCGGATAGCAAGTGGAGCTCGACTATAAGATCCATATTGCCTTTTGTATTCCTCGCGTTCTCTTGTAAGTTCCATGATCTCTGGATCCGGAGGGAGAGCTTTCAAAACCTCTTCCGGCACATCGATCGGGGCACGCGGATCGCATGTGAGACTCATATGTGTAAAGGCACAGAGAAATCCAACGTTTGTTGGCTGGTCCAACACCGCATCTTGAACGATAAATCGAACCTTTTCGTTGATGTAGGATCCGCAAAAGACTCCTGTCTGAGAGTTATACCTCATCACCTGATCACGTACAGTGGTTGAAGCTGCCCCTAGAAGAAGTTAGTAAGAATTCAACATATGTACGGGAATCTCGTACCGTCTACAGCATTCCCAATGCCTCAACAGAAACAGTAGCTAGTGAGCTTCTATGCAAATCCAGCAGCCCAGCCAACACGGTCAAGATAGTAAGCAAAGGTCGAGTAACAGAGAGCTTTGTGTGCTGATGTTGATAGACCATCAAATGTCCATACCGCCTGCCGAAAGATCGGTGTCTTGAGTTTCTCCGGTTTCCAGTGTACGAGAACTGCTTTGGTAGGGTCTTGCAAATTGCTGACAAAAAAGGGTTCGGCGTGAGTAAATCCATCTACCTTGATAGCATTATCCCTGATGGCAATGGCTAAAACATGGCTAACAGGACAAAGAATTGGCAAAGTTTCTTCGTGAAAAAGGAAGGTCGTCCTACGAACATCATGTCAGCACGATCAAAATACTTCGACTCAAGAACGCAGGTTTGGGTTTCCTGTCGGCTCCTTTATAATGGGCAAGAGTGATCTCCATTCCAAGGAGGTCGCGTTCTCCAGGGGTAGGATTTCGGACAATCCAAAGACGGATATCTTCGTAACAGAGAGCTTTGTATTCCCGTGTGAGAACCTCCTCATCATCTTGATCATCGCAATCGGAGACCTTTGGATCGACCCAAGGCTCTGGATTCTCATATATAGGATCATCATGTTTCGTCTTATCCAAGCCCTCATATTCCTCATCCCAATTATCATCTTCGTATGTTTGATCGCGATCGATTGCACTTTTCACCTTGCCTGCATCAACCAGCTCGGCAGGTCGACAGCCAGTATAGATAAGGAGGAGCAAGATTGTCGCAAGTGCCAAACGCTGATCTTCGGTTGGAAATATAGATATATCCCAAGCCCAGTAATAGATAAAAAGGAGAATAAAGTCGTCCGCTCCCAGCACTGGCTTCGCTGTCTTTTCTCGTCTTAAAGTGAACTCCTTGGCCAAGATCGTGTCGAGATACTACAGTTGTGCGATCAGCAACCTATCTCGGGAAAATAGCAACAAAGTAAACTATCATACCTTGAAAACTTCTTTCGCATCATTCGTATCCATATGCCGTCCGTTGATTCGGCTGTAGAGCTGTTTGAACTGAAGTAGATACTGATGTACCGAACTGAATGTGCGCACCCTATAATTCTCACAGACATACCGGAGGAACATCATAGTAATCCCTTTGTTGCATTTTTGAATAGCTGCCGGCCAGTATTGCTCGTTTCGGAAGGGATGAGGGCTCTGAATTTTGGTGGTGGAGTTCGCGCTGATGTATGTGGACGATGTTATTGGCTCGCTGAATACAGCTCCCGAAACACCTCGAACTCGCTTAAATCAAGGCAGAGAGATCTATATCTAAGATTATGACGAGCGAATCTTGTCGGCTCTGGGACGACATGACGTCACGGCTCGCGTCAATCGGAACATTACAGTCAAGGTTGAGATTAGGTTTTGAGGTAAAGAAGGGTAATTTGAAGATTAGACGGATATTGAGTATTGCATGCATATTGGGGAGAGGCAAAAGGGCGAGATAGTATGTATCTGTTTGTCTATTGCTTCTTCTTCTTCTTCTGCTACTTACTTACCAATGATTCTAGTGCTAGTTATTCTAGCTGGCTGGCTACCTCTTCTTCATCTCTTCTTTTCTCTCTCTTCTCTTCTCTTCTCATCTCATCTATGGTTACGTGCGTACTGTACATACATAGCTTCAGATCATCGACCAAAACCGATAATTTGACCAGATTCCGACCAAATACATAACATCCACATTCATACTCCTTGCCAAACATGTTTCGACTCTCCTATTGGATGATACCGGTCTTTTCGGGAATTGTGTGGTTGGCCATGCTGTTGGCCATGCTGTTGACGTGGGTCGTGGCGGATGGCGCTCCGGTTCTTGTGCCTATGGATGGGGGCCAGACGATTGCGTTTGTTCTTTTTTATTTTATCTTTTTATTCATCTATTCTTGCTCTCGTTTTCCCTCTCAACTCTCAATTCTCAATTCTCAACTAACATCCCCCCATAGATACATATCAGATATCGGAGCTCATGAGCTCCAACCACTCTTCATCGCCATGGGCACCCTAACCGTCGTGACCTTCAACATGGTATTTATTTCCGAGCGGTGGCTGCGCCACAACGGCCGCTTGCATGGGCATACCTCGATCTTTCAAAGGGTCCTCTCGAGTCTCGCCATCCTCTGTTCGATGGCCGGGGGGATCGGTTTGATCTGTCTCACCTGTCTCAACGACGTGAAGCACCATAGGGCTCACGATATCTGTCTAGCAGTCTTCATGTAAGGTTTTCCCCTCCCCTCCCCCGACACACTTGCATTGCATGCATGCATGCAATGCCATGCAATTAGAAGAAAAAAAGACATCATCTAACACACCTCCCCCCCACAAAGCGGCGGCTACATCCTCAGCGCCATCTTCATCTGCTGGGAATACCAACGCCTCGGCATCCACTACCGACAGCACCGCGTGCTGCGCACCTCCTTCTGGGTCAAGCTATCCTTCATCATCGTCGAGCTCGGCCTCGCCATCGGCTTCGGCATCTGCAATCGCGAGGCCTGGCGCAACACGGCCGCCGTCTTGGAGTGGATCATCGCCCTCGTCTATACCTTTTACGTGTGGAGCTTCGCTATTGACTTCCTGCCGGCCATCCGCACGAAGCGCTTTGAGAGTGGTGATGGGGATGCGGATCTTGAGGGTGGGATGGCCATTGCCATGGAGGGGTGGAGTGGACGTAGGCAGAGGGGTGTAGAGGGGGAGCAGAGTGTGGGTATGGATGGGAACGCGAGGTATAAAACCGAAGAACCGGTTATTCCGAGTAGGAATTTTTAGTAGTAGTTAGCTGGGAGGGAGGAAACGGGAAAGGAGAAGGGAAAAAGGGGTCAAGATTCCCAACTGCTTTTGGATATTTACGCACGCACGCATGTATGCATGCAAGAAATGAAAACAACCGAATGAATAATAGATGAAAAAAAGAAATGAAAAGAAAGAAAGAAATTCAGATCTCGAAGTGAGTGGGATGAATTGATGGAGGGGAAGGGGAAGGAAGGGGAAAAGGAAGGGGAAACAAATTTAGACTCTAGAGAAGATTTACTTACTTTTGAGATTGCATATTCCTAATTGGGTTGGAATTCAAGAAGAGAAGAGAAGAGAGAAAAGAAAGAGCTTTGTAACAATGGTAAAGAAAGAAACTTGAGGAATCAAAGAAAGAAAGGAAGGAAGGAAGAATGAGGTGGAAATAGATTGATAAAAGGATAATTTATATTCAAGGTCCAAAATGTTCCCAAGGTATTATTATATTCAAAGACTCTATATTTGATTTATAATTTCATATTACAGTATAAATTTAATATCTAGTCTATCAATCCCATGTGAAATTTTCATAGGCTCTCGATTCCCAGTGATATAAAGCAAAGAATCCCTTTAATCTGTAAGACCCATGGAGACGTTCTGTCTGTCCAAAACCATGCAAGCCCGCTTTTCGGACACCTATCGCCAAATATGCATATCATTACAATACGCCCATAGAAGTGAATGCGAATAGCTTAGATCCAGATAATGACCGATTATTGTGAGATGCTCACTCCAATACTAGACAAGTAGGCACACCTCGCCATCTGTTCATCCGGTATGCTTTCCATCGTCACATTCGCAATTGCATCCCCCGTTACATTCTCCGCTCGGAAATGTATCCTCTGATAATTACTAGTTTTCAGTTGTTCCCATTTCGGTGCACTCTCGAGTTTGTAGGTATTAGGATCCTTGGTCCTTATGAAGCTGGTCCAATATGCTTGTATGGATGGAATGAGCGCAGAGTCTGGTTGTTTGCTACTTCCCCAAATAGAACCAGACTCAGAAGTATGTGTAACGCCCAGTCCACTGGCGGCCTTGGCAGACGACAGAACATCCCAATGATAATTCCAATTTCCAAGAGAGGGGGAGAAGAAATCGTGTGTGCCGGATAGGTAAATTCCAGGACAATTATAACGCATCTCTCCATAAGCAAGAGCTGCTGCACTCCAGTAACTACCAGCATTTGGATATTGAGGTCCTTGAGGGTAGTACTGATGAATATTGTAGAGTTGATCATCGGTGAGTTTGACGAAATTGTTTTTCAAAAAGTCAGACATGTCGGCGCTGGTGTTTACGGACTTCGGGGTAAATACTGTGCCTTCGTTCGTGTCATCACTGGCATGAAGAAAGGTCTGATGTTAGCCATCTTCCGAATGAAGCGGGCAATTAATATTGGAGGAGGAACATACCCATATATCGCAGGAAGCTTAACATACTGACCCGTGGCAAATAACTTATAAGTATAATCTGAAGTAAAGTTCCCATCAATAACATTTGACCACATGAAGACCGGACTTCCACCCGCTCCACCTGGGGTTGGAATATTGATATTATTTTGGGCAAGGACACTAATATCCAACCCCCTTAAGCAAGCTAGGGTATCATTTTGCCCAGCACAGCCAGTTCGCTCAACTAAGCCATCATACTGGTACTGTGACTCGCTGACCGTAAGTTGAGCGCCAAAAGATTGGCTCTCAGCTACACTGGCATGGAACAGCCCATCATCACGACCTCCATATGCGGAAAGTTGTAAATCGACAGATGCACCACCAGCACTTGCACCTCCAATAGTGACGTGATCAGGATCACCTCCGAACTTTGGGATGTCAGTATCATACGCCATAATAGATGGAATATATCTTGGCGTGGAGGATAGCTTACTTGTTTGATGTGCTTCTGCACCCATTGGAGTACAAAACGTTGATCTTTAAGTCCAACATTTGTATCTCCATTCGCCACAACTTCTTTGCTAGCCAAAAACCCCCAGGGCCCAACGCGATAATTGAATGTAACAACAACAATATCGTGATCACCCGCTGCGATCAGGCTGGTCGCATCCAAATTTGGGCTAGAAAGGCCATTGAAGCCGCCCCCTTGAAAGTAAACGAAGACAGGATGCAGTTTACTTGCATCTGTCGGTGCAAATACGTTCAGAAAAAGGCAGTCTTCGGTCGTGTTGGAAACAAGCGACGTGGAAGGGGAGGCGTGGCATGTTCCTCCGCGCTATCAAAGCTTTAGTGGACGTGATAGGAAGCAAAAGGGATTCGAGGACAGACCTTGTTTGCTATATGTAAGGTTTTGTTCACTCGCGGGCTTTGAGGAGCTCGAAATCGTAGATCTCCCAGAGGAGGTGCAGCGTATCGTATTCCGAGCCACTGAGTGACGCCAGTACCACTATTGGTCCCCAAGTATTGCGAGTATCCTAGATCAACAGTTGTGTTGATGGTTGAGTTCGATGTAAGAGCTGCAAATGCTGGGGCAACAAGCGCAAAGAATGTGAGAATATTAAGCATCTTGCCGCTTTGGCATCCACAAGCTCTCCGCTGTTGGATGAATGATGTGGGAATATGAGGGTGGTCGGAGGAAAGAGGACAATGTGATGAAGGATCCCACGATTATATGTGTTTCTGAGACCACCCGAATGTCTGCATGGGACTAGCTGGATGAAGTATATCCATGAGGTGATTCACCCTCACATTCAGCGTCGCATTACTTTTAATTTGCAAGTAACATTGTCGGGCCGGAAGTGGAATCCATGTTGAGAGGGCCATTTTTCGCGCAAAGATAATTCAATCTATCATCCGGCCCTTCACTTGAGAACATTCAGAAAGAAGGGTGAAGAGTGGACGGTGAACGGTGGGAGTGGAGGAACTCATGTGACAACGATACCCACCCTATTATCGGCAAGACCGTATCGCCGAAAAAGAGAAAGCAAGGTGGGATGAAGGAGAAGACAATTCATGTATCCATGTAGCAATATACCGTTTGTTGATGTCAATCTTAATATAAAACTACATTAAGATAATTTTAATTTGAAACTAGAAACAATGCGTGGGGCTCGATTGATTAACCTTGATAAGCTCATATAGTGCATCTGCAGCAACTTTAACAAATAGTATAGGAATCACATTAAACTAATAGACTATAGATATACTATCAACGATTTCACTGTTATTAATCAAAAGCCTACATTCATATTACGTTACAAAAACTGTGCAAACTTCATTTTGCTATATTTTGTCGTTGCTAGTGAAGGCAGGGAAGAAGGATAAGTCGTCGGTTTGCTCTTAGAGGCCTATTGCGTTTCTATTTTTGCATCGGTAAAGGCCTAGAACGCTTGATCGTTAAAAGGATCTTGTTGGCAGCAATATATGATGAGGTTATTAGTTTGCAATACAGAGGAGTTCTCCTACAACAATCTGTGATGAACCTAGTAGTTTTTTTGTATATAATATAGAATCGGCTTTCGCCTAAAAGAAAGAAATAATATTAGTTATATTTGATATATAAGATGTTTTCGATATACTGCTATCAAAACGGTTTTTGGATCAGATGAGAAAGCAGAAATGACTTATAGAGTTATTAAAATTGATATGTTTGTTTTTATAGAATTGCAAAGTTAAGATTAAACTGGAAAGCGTATATATTATAGAGTCGTAGGTTCAATATGGAATTTTATAAGGCTTTTCGTTTTCTTTAGTTCTATATGTATTTTATTTTATTGAACTGTTGAACTAGGATTGCTTGTTATGTTTTAGCTACACAGATGATATAGCTATCTACTGGGCCTCCAAGTGTCACGATTCTGCTGTTTCTGCTAAGCCTAGCTTACTGCTCCAGTGTATGTGTTGCCCGCGTAGTTCACGTGTTCGATTAGCGAGCACGTGTCAGAGCATGTGCACCTTGTGTAGAATATATATAGGAGCGCTGTTCCGTAGCTAGTATCAGTAGTAGTATATTCTAAAGAATCTTTTGACCCTCCAACGTATACTATTTGGCACTCTTTCGTGATTATATTATCTGTTTACAAGCTCTTTAACAGTACAAGCATTACATTATATACTATTCAAATATCAAATCGTTTTAGCCATTTAGTGGTTGTTTAAAATAATACTTATATTCTTAATACTTTCTTAGAAACGTTTTTATATCAGTTGAGACTGTTTTTCTATAAGAAGAAGATCAATATTAAGCTTAGTCTAACGAAGATATTATTTTTTTTATTCCTAGAAGTGTTTCTGCTTTTCTTTTTGTTTTAATATATATCGTTTTCTCTTTTAGAAGTTGCATGCTGATATTGCTTTTTCTAGCTAAGGTTCTATGCCAGCGAGCTCAACGTCTGCGCTGCTACGCATTCAATCGCTTACTAAATCAATTATAAACGTAACTATTTGAAGTAGAGGTCAAGGAAAAGGAAAAAAGACAAAACTGACAGTAGAGTCTTCTTCGAAACCTGTTTTCTTTTGTGAGCCTACCTTTTACACACCCGTTTCCAGCAAGCGTGATAACGAATTACAACAACTATAAGAGGCTTTCAACGCTTAGGCTCTCGAGATTGAACAGCTATATTCCGAGATCGCATATAGCACTACTCCAGTTATATCTTCTTCTATTCCTACCCCTACTTTTGGCATTATTCTCCTTTCCACTGAAATCAATCAATACTCTGAAACAGAAGCTTAACATAAGTTTTAAAAGAATCAAAGAAAAACTCCAAAATTGCTACCCTTTAACAAGCCTAATTCGCTTACGCTCAGTCTGTCATTATCCGAATCTAGTAGAAGCGAGCCAATGAGAGATAGCCAAATCCATTCTTGTCTTTTTATTCGCTATTAAACATTTTCTAACTATTCTTGTTTTTTTATTTTCTTTTGCTTGTATTACACTAAGCCTACTAATCTTACAAGTAAATTAAGCGATAGCAGAGAGCTTAAAGCAAGCTTATGGAAGATGCTGGTTTCCGAACGCCTCGATATCTATACTAATATCTTTGATACTGAATTTGCTTGACGTGTATATGTTATGGACCAAACAGAGAGCGAAGTACAATAACATCTTTATGCGTTGTATATCCAAATCTTTTGTTTTACTGCTATAGAACTAATTAAACACTTAGCTGCAATCTACAGCAACTTTGTAGAAGTCAAGAAGGCCAAGATTTAATACTGTGACGCTTGTGCCGTTAAAGAGCTCGTAGACGGATAATATAGTCACGAAAGAGTGCCAAATAGTATACGTTGGAGGGTCAAAAGATTCCTTAGAATATACTACTGCTGATACTAGCTACGGAACAGCGCTCCTATATATATTCTACACAAGGTGCACATGCTCTGACACGTGCTCGCTAATCGAACACGCGAACTACGCGGGCAACACGTGCACTGGAGCGGTGAGCTAGGCTTAGCAGAAACGGCAGAATCGTGACAGTTTTTATATATTAGATTATCAAAATACTATTGATATATATTCAAAGCTATATAGCTTTTAGCTATAAGATCTCTATTATGCTTTATAGACTTTTGAATGCATTAATCGCTTTAGTGTCACGGGGTTATGGTCACGTGACAGCCTGAACTGGCTAGCAACCTTACATAAGATAAAGTTACTAACAAACTAATTCTAAACTGATTAGTAACTTGAAGATCAAATTACTAATCAATCAGCTGACGAATATAATCACAGGATTATGTCTAATCTCGCTTATACTGTATGTAAAGACTACATATAGTATAAATACTGTATTCTAGTCTGTTATACATGGCTCTTTGAGCTACGTCTTAGTTATAAATCTGAACTGATTGATAGACCCGCCCTGAACTGTATTCCGCCACTGCCGCTCCGTGACATTAGTGTTTTTGTGTACCTGTAAAGACAATCGAGTTTGACATTGTTGTGATTGAATCTTTTATAGTACTATACAAAATCATTATACGCTATATGGATTGTTAGAAGTCTATACAAAATAGTTAATAGCAATTGAAGCTTTAAAAGCTCTATTATCGAATAGCCAAATCTTCATTTACAGTACACTATTGACAAACTTATTTCGCATTAACTTCATCAAGCTATAGTTATATTACAAACAAATATTTGCACAATCAAACTAATCCCATTGATAATACGTTCAGCTGATCAGTCATTGTCCATTCATCTAACATTTGCTTCAACATCTATCAGTTCGTCCGCCTTCTTGTTGCCCACGATATCTACATAGCTTAACAATCACCTGATGCCGATCTTGTGTTAATTTATCAATTTATAGTATTCTAAGAAAGTCTATTAAAAGATATTGAACACGTTTGCTTTTATATATCAAATCACCGAAGTGCTGTCGATGTATATCCAGAGCCGCACAGTTCTTGACTGTGGGATTTCAATTGTGCTCTGCAAACCTTTGAGCGCGCTAATTGCTTCAGCGTTGAAGACATGAAAGGTACTGTTAATCGCGTTGCTATCTGTCTTTACTAGTGTTTGACTTTTGTATATAACGTATCTATAGCTTACTAACTTGACTCTGTCTCTATACTGTTCAAAGCTATCTGAGAAGATTATAATAGTATCCTTGTTTAACTGGTTTTATTATATATTGAACTCTACTATAATTGTTTCTTTTGGTTTTCTTCTTGTAAAATCAGTTCAACAGTTAGATAAAAAGTATAGTTTGGCTAACACTGGCTAGAAAGCTTTTGGGATCAGTTCGTCCATACACTGCAATCTCGTCCTTTGTTGTTAAGGCAAGGTCAACGTTTCAAGTCGTAACACCAAAAGATATGCCGGATCTAATGTCTGTAGTTATAACGCAAAGCAAACACAAGCATGTTCTAGTGTAACGCTATTTGACAGCAATCCTGCATCCCGGAGCACATTTACTATAAATGCTGTACATCAAATTGGAAGGACATCTTGTACTGCTAATGTTATAACCTTATTGGCTTTTTCTATTAGCAAATTTAATCTTATATTAACAAACCGATTGCAGTTGAAGCTGCCTGCTAGGCTAGATTTCAGCCTCTTTCTGTATCAGACTTCTGATCCGTATAGCAGAAAGGGCTGAACGTACGTTATCATGGCTTTCTTTAGCAACGCTGCGGGTAGTCCGAACTTCACTCCGGCCAGTCTTTTGATGTGGTGAGCGACTCTTGTCGCTTTTGTTGTGCGCTCAGCCACATGCCGCTTGAAGGTCAGCTTGCAGTCCAGCCAGATATCGTTAAAAGAATAGCATACTTTTAAGATATATTTGCATTCAGTATTGTTGTTTTGAAGGTCTTAAAGACTCTTACATAAGATTGTTATATAAATTGTTTTGCAGTATTGGTTTTCGACAAATGTTAGTTGAAAAAAGCTAATGAACTATCCCAAATCTCTTAAACGAATTCTTCATGCTTTTCTAGTAAATCATATACAAAAGCTTCTATTGCTTTTATAAAGTTCCTAAAGACTATATATTTGAACATAGCTTTTTGTTCTATTTATTCGAATTTGTTTAATACAACATTGAACACCGACGTACCTATAATCAAGGCTACTAGCAGGATCGGTGCAATGCTCTATAGGATTCCAGTGAACCGGAACATGAAAGGCGATTCTGTAGGTTGGTCACACGTATGCGCGCCCGTGTCCCTAGCCGTAAGCCAGTTTGGCGTCTGCGGTGCCATCTTCGCTAACGACAGCGAGATATAGCAAAATGAAGTTTGCACACTTTGTGCAAAGTTTTTGTGATGTAGTATGGATATTGCTTTTTGTATGTGTAAGATTGTAACTAGGAGTTTTGTAATGTTGGGGTCACCTGATAACAGCACGTGAGTAGAAGATCACGTGATTCGGTTAACGAAATGCGAAAAGAACACAGTATATAATTAAAAGGAATCTTTTATAGATTCCTTTCCTTTTTGTAGAATTATTTACTATTAACTGAACCTGCACCTTGTATTATCGATGTACAGCCTCTCACAAAAACGTTTTTTTAAATAAAAAAGAAAGAATTGTAAAGAAAAAGGAAAGCTGTATTGCTTTTAATACAAAAGCTAAAAAACAAAATGTAGTTAGTACTAAAAAGTACAGCTTGCAGCTGTACATAAAAAGCATACAAGAAGATACAACTTCAATGTAGGCCTGTCTCTAATATCCTTCAGGAAATCAGGTCTAGCTAGCCTATACAGAGACGTTAAACTATAAAAAAAAAAAAAAAAGAAAAAAAATATTCTCATAACAATATAATAACGCGGCTAGGTGTGTTCACGTGATGATGCATTCTACCAGGAATTGAAATGAACATAAATAAATGCCTTGCATATTAGTATTATTATTCATACAAAATTAAGGAGTCTACTAAACTCCCAAGGTCATCTGGACCAATCATTATCTTTTATGCTCTCCCTTGAATCCACATCTTCGCGTGATTCGCTTCCGTCGCCGCATCCCTATTCGCACAGACAGGTGTCTGATAAACGCCATCGAAAGTGCACGCCATCCCTAAAACAAGTCAAACACATGTGTAAGTATATAATTCAAGAACTTGTGATAATTCGAAACGCTCTAAGGCCGTCCGAGATGAGGAATGCCTTACCTGAATGTTCAGCTTCTCTCGCCATTGAGTCCTCGATATTGAGGAGAAGTTGTGTTGTTCTTATGACCAATTCTGGAAGGACATGATCAGTATTCTCATCCTCAATCCCGCACGGACTGGACATACCTTCATACTGAAGCTTGTAGTAAATAGGAGCTTCCTCATCACGACCTAGAAAAATTGGCGCGGCCTCTTCTTCCCGCTTAAGAACTTTTAACTTTAATCCAACATGCTTCTCTGCATCGGCCCACAATAGCCGGTTTTCACGCTCCTCTGGGGTATCAATATGCCTTTCGTTCGCCTCAGCACGATCCGATAGCCAGCCTCTAAACACGCGCAAGACCCCCTCCCCCAGGTTCACGCAACTTTGGAATAATCCTCGTTTCGATCCAACTTTGACGAGATTGGTGGTGGTACAAAGTTGTGAGAAAAATTCATACGACTCGAGATCGATGTTCTGGGACACGAACTCTTCTTCGGATTTGGGTAGAAGACCTGGCCTTATCCTACCGGCTGGACTTTGTGTCCATACGACTCTTGCTTCCGGTTGGACTGGTTTGAAGTGTGAATATAGACTGAGCATCTTGCCCAATCTGGCGGTATCTTTGACATCTTGGTATAGATCCCCTTCTCCAACAACGTCATCACTAAGCCCATCGGTGCCAAGATAATCGCAGAAAAGATGTGGAGTAGTGAGTCGGGAGGAAGGATGAAAACACTCGAGGACTAATTTGTAATCCTTTCGAGATGCTGCTGCGACGAGGCGGTGATGTATGATTCGGATGATGAGATTGTGGAAACGATGGGAGGTGCTGGCGATAGGGAGAAGTTGACGGGTAGAGAGCAGTGAAAGGGAATTGATGAGGAGCTTTAATATTGTCAGCCAATCCAGACATTGAATGAGATGTGATACCAACCTCATTGGGCAATGAAGCAATTCCAGTGAAACTATCCACCATTTTGACGACTTTTGATCTTGGACAGATAAACAGTATATAGAAGACAATCATATGGATTTGACTGGACAGACCTCGAGCCACATACATAGATATATAGTCTTCGCACTCTCCGAATCATCCCAGCATTTCCTTCTTGGGACTTGAGGCCAGAAGGTCCCGCATACACGAGATTCCTGGGCAAGTCGGAAGATATTGGATTAGAGGTAATTCCGACGCATAAACTCACCAGCATCATACGTTGATTGCTTTACACCGTAATATAACAAGTGCTGTGCCACCCATTTGTATTGCAGCGAGTGTATGTAAGGATCATCAAATGTAGCATGATGCTGCGGATGATGCTGCGGATGAGCGGAAATAAGAGCGCAAGATGGAAGTGGGATGATTCCGGGGATGAGCGGTCCGTGCGTGGCCTCACCTAGCATGTGGTTATCGATGCCGAAGGATTCCCTCGGGTCACGTGCTGCAGGATTTACATGGGCCAACTCGGTGGATTCCGAAGCCTAAATGTACTAGTCACGCCACAACCACAACCACATATCACCGTCTGTTCGAGACCCATTCCTCAAACTGCCAGTCTTTTGGAGGAATAGCATTTTGATTTCACAGGGTAAGAGGCTGCCGAAAGTCAATGGGACACTCGACGAAGCCTTGAAGAAGAATGGAGTCAAATCCAGTTGATCATGGAAACACACTCACGCAAGGGACACCCGCCGCATGTGCTTTGTCGAGGACTTCCAGCAATCGTCTTTGGTTAGTCAGAAAAGCAAACCCAAGTGATGGAATCAGGTCCAAGTTGCGACGCGAAGACGACGCCATGGATCCCACTTCGACAGATCGAACAGGCGCCTGCCTCCGCATGGCGACCAATGAACATTCAGCGCTAGGACGTCTTTGTCATGGAGTTCCTCTCCCAGTCCTTCCACTGGCAAAAGAAAGCTACCGCGAGGTAGACCGAGTCGTTGACACCATCACTCAAACACTCAGAGTTCAGAAGGAAGACGGCCCGGGAGTCAAGGTCAGATATGAAAGTCGCGACGCTTTCCGCTGGCCAGGCACTGAACATCACCTCACTGCAGACTTGAAGCAGACGTTGGAAGCACGCTTCTCGCACGTCCCCCAGGCTGACTAGGAGAAGAGAGCTGCCTTCCATCGCCAGTTGTTGAATGAGATCCTCATCATAGGAATGCAATAGAATGCATGTGATATAAATTTTAAGATGTTTAAATCATAAGGCGACCGTATGAAAGTAGAATTGATATCTTTAGAGACAGTATAAGAGGAGGAAGATTGAGTATACCAACTGCCATGCAAAAGCCTCTGGAGGTAGGGTGCTATTAGCCATTATGCTACCAAAGACGAACTTATTTCTGGCCGATCTCATACCTACCTATCATACGCCCCGGAAAAAAATTGATTTTTTGAAGAACGTCTTCACGTTTCACCACCACCGCCGCCACCCCCTTCAGCATCCAGATCCGTAGTATTCATATCGCATCTTCACTTCTCTACCCTGCCATGCAAACCACCTACTTAACATAAAACCCCCACTGCATCCACATCCAAACCAGAGTCCCCGTAGATACGGCAGCCGGGCCCGCCAGTCCCCTCCCCATCTTCGCAGTACCGAACACCAGCCACTCCCCCATGAAGTGTAGCCACGCGACCACAAACGTCGCGTAGCCCAATTGATAGACTTGCGGATTGCTAATGTAGTATGCGGTCTGAAGACGAACCACGGCCGTGAGGAGCGTCCACGTTCCGAACGTGCGAGAGGAGAGGGGCGTGGCGGATGTGGTTGGGGGGTAGGGCGCTGAGGTGCCTTTGGGGAGCGGGCTGCTGGATTGGGGGATCGAGTTGTAGATTTGGGAGTTGAAGTGTAGGGTGAGGTAGCATTGAACAGTGTTGAAGAGGGAGGTTACGGAGATCTGCCAGGGGTTCGCAACAGGTTTATACCAGCTTGGCGTGATATATTGAGGGTGTTACTTACGAAGAGAAGCCATTGGGGAAGCACACCTTCATGCTGGGGTAGGTAAGTGCTGAGGGCTGTGAGGAGGGTCATATTGAGAGAGTTTTAATTGGGAATTGGGAATTGATTTCCGATGAGGTGGATAATTAGATCATTTGGTCGTGGTGTCAATACGTTCTTGTGGTTATGATCAACGTCAACGACGAGGCTCGGAACATTTTTAGCAAATAAATAAATGTAAGATCAACAGCAGGATTCATGATACAAGCCTTCCGAGATTGTACAAGGATAGGATAGTTTTGACCAATCAATTTACCTTGCACCTTCCAAACGTTGATCCAAACATTCGTTGATTTCTCTCGCTTTCTCGACAATAAGATAGTTTGCTCTACCACTTCTTCCAAACCACCCCCATTGTCTTTGACAGCATGGTTCTTGATACTGTTCTTTCGTACGTGCCAAAAGCTGTCCTGGTTGGATTGGCTGGTATTGGAGCACTCATTGTCACCCGCAAAGTCATTAGCTCCACGCAGCTTTTGTTGAGTTTATTTGTTCTCCCAGGCAAGAATGTAAGAATCGTTGAGATCTTTTGAACCAATCGTTGTCAACTTACATGGTTGGCTAATGCAAACACAACAGCTTCGCGATTATGGAAAGAAAGGAACTTGGGCCGTAGTAACGGGCGCTTCCGATGGTCTCGGCAAAGAATATGCAATTCAGCTTGCCCAGAAAGGCTTCAATATCGTCCTCGTCTCTCGCACCGAATCAAAACTTCAAACCCTCGCTTCTGAGATTCAGACAAAGTATGCCGGCTCAAATATTCAGACCAAAATTCTTGCCATGGACTTTGCTGCGAATCGGGATGAGGATTATTCCAAGCTGAAGGCGCTTGTCGATGGGCTGGATGTGGGAATTTTGGTCAACAACGTTGGGCAGAGCCACCAAATTCCCGTTCCATTTACTCAATCCCCCAAGGAGGAAATCAGAGATATCATCACAATCAACTGCACTGGGACACTTCGAGTCACCCAAATCGTGGCACCGGGAATGGTTCAGCGCAAACGCGGTTTGATTTTGACCATGGGATCATTTGGTGGATGGGCACCTACTCCTTTACTGGCCACTTATTCTGGGAGCAAAGCATTCTTACAACACTGGTCTACAGCTCTCGGAGGCGAACTTGAGGGTACAGGTGTCGACGTGGAATTGGTATTGAGCTACCTCGTTACAACTGCCATGAGCAAGATTCGACGGACTAGCATGTTTATTCCCAACCCAAGGACATTCGTCAAGACTGCTCTGGCCAAGATCGGCCGCAGCGGAGGAGCTCAGAATATGGCGTATACAAGTACACCTTTCTGGGGTCACGCGTTGATCCAGTGGTGGTTGGAGAATACTTTCGGTGTTGGAGGATCTTTTGTGGTCAATCAGAACAAGGCTATGCACCAGGGTATTAGAACCCGAGCTCTGAAGAAGGCTGAAAGGGATGCTAAGAAGGCTTGATCAGGGTAGGGTAAGATAGGATGGATGATCATTACGGGATCATGGGAGGGAGAGCGGGAGCGTTGCAGATGGGTAAGGATTAGTGAGGATTATGAGTTTGAAGTGGGCGGCAATGATAATAACGATTAAGCAAACTTTATAAAATCATAATTAGTTAATTAACTTGACTTTTACCATTTTCTGCAGTCTTTATTATGTATATATAACCTCAATGTCACGTGGATTGTAAATCCTTAAGTTTATCCTTGGCCCCTGGAAGCTTCGACCGCGTCGCGAGGCTCATCCAGAGGAATCCCATCCAAACAGAACAAGAAAAAAATACAGCTGCAGGTATACAATTATTTACCTCTATCGCATAGATTCGAAGATCAAGCTCATCATCACGACTCCGACTCAATCGTCAATCGCTCTTTTCTTCATGAAGCTTTTCTAATCTTTAATTTCCATCGGCAGAATTCAGAATTCGAAATTCCTTCTCGCGGCAGCTTTTATTTGGAGTCTTGGTTAGGTGATAAAATACAACAAAATAAAAAAAATACAAAAAGATAAAGATGGCTCTTCCAGGGACACCACAAAGACCTTTACCAGGGACATATTTCATGACGCCTGTTCCTCCAAGATTCAATCAACCTCCTCCACCTCACCCCCCTCTGAATCCATCCCAACCGCCTGGTGGGCGCGCGCCAACTCCTGGGGATGGTTCAATGCCTCCCCCAGCTCAAGCTCAAATCATGCCACATCCTTTATTACCTATATCGAGAGGTGCAAAAACTATCAACGAAGTGCTGCAAAGAGAAGCGAGCTTTCCCGATCTTGATAGTTATGTCAAACGTGAGTTGGCGTGGCAGTGTCTTTGAGGAGATAGCTAATATTTCTGCAGAGGGTATTTCTTCCGACTATGAGCTTCCATCTCCTATCTCCGATCCTGCCTGGGCCCCTTTCCAAAAGACGAAAATGTACGATATCCCTGATACGATTTACGAACAATACAATAATGCTGCTTTTGGGACCTCAATGGGTCTTTTCGCAGAGTTAAATCATGCATGGGCTGCCATCGACAATGCGCTATATCTATGGGACTACACCAGTCCGAACCCAACATTAAGAGGATTCGAGGATCAGCCAAATGGTATTAGAGCTGTAAAACTGGTGGTACCGCGCAAGGGAGTTTTCATTAGTTCCATCACCCATATTGTTGTGGTCGCAACCACTCAAGATATTATCTTGTTGGGCGTCGCAGACGCAGTTGATGAGCATGGCAACAGGAATTTGGAGCTTTACAGAACCGGCATGGTGCTCTCCATCAGAGGGCTGGATGTGACCGTGATTGAGGGGTCAGCAGATACAGGGCGCATATTTTTCGCGGGAGGAGCCAACCAAGTTTACGAGCTTACATACCAGAATGAAGATAGATGGTTTTCGAACAAAACTGGAAAGCTTAACCACACTAGCCCTGGATATACATCTTTGATTCCTGTGCCTTGGAGTAAGACGACGACTGAGGTTGTGGTGGATATGGTTGTGGATGATACCCGGCGCCTTTTATACACCCTTTCTTCGGAATCCACCATTCGAACATTTCACATGGACAGCGCTAGTACTCTAACGCAGGTTATCGAGAAGAAGCGATCGGATATTTTGAGAGATATCTCTCACATGATCTCGACCACTCCCCTCTTGTCTTCTCACACGCGAATCGTCTCAATCAGTCCCATATCTGCAAAGGAGGGACTAAAGCTTCACCTTATGGCCACTACTATATCTGGATGCCGCTTATTCCTCAGTGCAACTCGAGGCTATGCTTATGGGTTTCAAAGTGGTCAGGGTGCTCCACAAAGCATGCAGGTTCAACACATCAGATTTCCCCCCAGGCTTGATCGGCCTGGAACTAGACCGTATCCTGGACTCGAACCAGCCATTGAGACCGCCTCTGATGCTCTAGCACATACACGCAAAGGTCTACGATTTCCTCCAGGTTTCTTTTTCTGCTTTGTTTCCAAGGAGAGCCGTGATGGCAGTGATGCTCTTTTCTTGTCGGCTCCAGATACTGGTCGAATAGCAGCGCAGGCACGAGATATGGCCGCTCAACAAGGATTGCGATATTTTGAATCCGCATATTGGCTAGATATGGGTAGTCGTGCTGAAGCTATCGGTCTCGTGACGAAACCCTTCGCTGCCTCGGGGCAACCTTTGGGTTTTGGAAATGAGCTCGCAACTCAATATGATTTACCCACCCCTGAAGTAGCTATTATGACAAACTCTGGAATTCACATTGTTCGGCGCCGACGCCTTGTGGATATATTTGCCTCTGCAATTAGAAGTGGATTTGATGATGGAGAAACTGAGATTAAGAAGTTCATTCGACAATATGGTCGAGGAGAAACAACCGCAACTGCTTTAGCCGTAGCATGTGGACAGGGCGGTGATTCTTCGGTCGCTGGGGAAAGGAGAATAACAGACCCTGAGACGATTGAAGCAGCGAGAAGAGCTTTCGTCGAGCACGGTGGACGAGCATCTATGGATCAGAATATGGACGTAGATGGACCTACTCAATCAATTGAAAACGTACGACCTTCCTCGAGACATGATGGACTTGCCCTCTATATGGCTAGGTTGGTCCGTGGTCTTTGGAAATCACCTGTCATACAGATGACGAAAACCGAAGACGCGGTTTCCATAATGCCAACAATCGATACAAAGAAGTTAGGTGCGGTTCAGGACGAGCTTGTGAAATTATCAAAGTTCTTGGAGAACAACAAGACATTTATCGAAGGACTGTCTGGACCCGAGGGTCTTAACCGTGTCACGAGTCCACACGAGGATTTTGCTTTACAGGGTGAGCATCAGGCCTTGCATTCACTACAGACGCTCAACACGAGCATTGTGGAAGGAATATCTTTTGTTCAAATGTTCTTCGAGGAACGAGTCGATGATATTTGGGCTGCGCTGGACAACACGACCAAGCAGCAGCTTCGGGAACTAACATTCGAGCTATTATTCTCTACGGACAACGGTAAAAACTTGGCAAAGGTGTTGGTGAAGGAGATTGTAAACCGCAATATTGCCCAAGGGTCAAATGTTGATACCGTTGCCGAAGCGCTCAGGAGACGCTGTGGTACTTTCTGTAGTCCTGACGATGTCATCATTTTCAGGGCCCAGGAACAGCTGCAACGAGCAACGAGCGTCGGCCCTTCATCCGATCACGGAAGAGCACTTCTCAATGAGAGCGTCAGATTGTTTCAGCAAGTTGCTGGCGTCTTATCCTATGACAATTTGAAAAGTGCATGCATCCAGTTCTCGGCCAATAAGTTCTATGCTGGTGCCATCAGCCTGGCACTACTTGTTGCCCGTGAATTCGATCGTGGTAACAAGGCTTTGTCGTGGCTCAACGACGGGAGACCTGCGGGCGATCCTCGAGCTTCCAAATACGACTTCCGCAGACGGTGCTACAATCTTGTGAAAGATATTCTCACCGTGGTTGATGACATCACTGAGAATGCACCGGAAATGGTCGATGGTAGACAATCTACGCCAGCTAGAATGCGCAAAGAAGCCCATCAAGTGGTTGATGATTCAGATGATGAGGTATTTCAATATGATCTATTCGATTGGTACCTTGAACAAGGCTGGATAGACAGAATTATCGCCACTGAGTCACCATTCATTGTCAAATACCTAGAGCGATCTGCTATAGAAAGCACGGACAATGCCGACTTGCTTTGGAGATACTACACTCACCGAGAGGACTACTCTGCCGCTGCTGGTGTCCAGCTCACTCTGGCCAGGAGTGAGCTTCCAATTTCTTTACAAAGAAGGATCGAATACCTCAGTCGAGCCAAAGCAAATGTCCAAACACAAGGCGGTGCTGTCAACAGACAAGCACGTCAAGTAATGTTACATGAGGCCGGCGAGTTACTCGATGTTGCTAGTCTTCAATATGAATTGCTTCAACGTTTGAGGGCCGATGATCGAATTCCTCAAACACGAAAAGATAGTGTGGTTGCAGAACTCGATGGGCCCATCCAACCATTCACCGTCGTATGTTCACCCTCCCCCCAGCGCATTTCTTGTACACTGCTAATTCCTACAGCTTTTCAACGATTATGCCGATCCAGGCCAATACTATGACATTTGTCTCCAAATTTTCGCAGCAGCTAATCATCACAATCAGGCTGATATCAGGACTTTGTGGGAACAACTCTTACAGTCAATCCAAACCCGTGTGGAGGAGGAACCACGAGGAGAAGCTGAACGTCCATACGAAGCCATTATCAACATCATTCGCGAAATGTCTCAGAAGCTCTCCGGGTACGAAGTTGTCTTCTCTCCCAGCATCCTCATTCCCCTCGTCGAAACCTATGCTGCAGAACACGCCCACCCAGGCCCTACAAACTGGGTTCCAGATTTGTTCATTAGTGTATCCTTCGATTTTAACACAATCATTAATATTCTAGAAGGAATGTTCTACAATGAAGTCAACCCATTTGTAGGAGGAAACAGGACAGTTCTCGCAAATCACATCGTTTATGTGGCTGAACAATGGCACGAGGATTGTGTGAGACACAACAGGAGGATTTTTGGAGGGGATGTACAGAAGGATCAGATTGCACAGGTTTTGGTGGAGCTGAGTGCGGCCGCGTATAGAGATGATCCCACTGGAAGACAGAGGGTTATGGAGTTGAGAAGGAAAATTGGACTGGAGGGGTTGTGGTGAGCAAGTAAGCAGAGCGGATGAACGATCGATATGAAGGGAAGCAGGAGAAACTTGTGATTGGAAATCGAAAACGAGTGCAGTGAATTTTTCTTTAAAATGGCTTCTTGCCATGGATGGCATTAGAGGCATAAATTGGGCATTGAGAGCTTGGAGTTGGGGTGAACTTGTCTGTTTTGTTACTGGATGAAGAAAAAGAGAGGTCGATCGTACTAGGGCTTTTGGTCCGTGTATGCGACGACAGTTGTATATCACAGGCAATAGCTCATGTGCTGATACAGGGATAGAAAGCTCGTGGAGGAAAAGGACCGAGGGTAGAGTGATGATATCTTTGTAACTTATAGATCAGATGGTGTGTGTTGATTGGTAATGATGATTGTGATGATTGTGATGGTTAGTGATGAAAAGTGGAATTAGTTCCAGTTGGTTTGTGGGCGAGGATACTCTAGGAGAACGAACGAGAATGAACAGATACCATGGTAAATGAAACCACCAATATGTGATTGTTAGGGTGGATGCTGATCTGGTCACCAGCTTGTGAATATGATGTGACGGTGAAGTTGATGTATGAATAGTGCTAGTGCATTGAGGGGTTCATCCAGGGTGGTTGCTTTCCTCTCTCTGTTAAAGCGGCAGAGAGAGAGAGATCGAGAGAGATCTGAAAGAGCATGATATATCTATGCTCAGGGTACATACTTGTAGTTGCTTTGCTGGAATACCAACTCCCAGGTTCGTGTCATTCTCCTGGTTTAATTGATATGGCGTGGCGTGTCGGAAATTATGGCGGCCCCTGGGAACTTCCTTGGGGATTTTCCTGGGGACTCCTCATTCAGCCCCGTCCATCTCTGCGAGCGAATCTGCAGGCAAATTTGACACTTCTTGGTATTAGCACTGATGTACGGTGTACCTGTGAGATTTACTGCCTGCCATGTGTTTCTTCTTCTTCTAATATTCTTCTTCATCGTCTATATGTTCCTCCTCATGCTGCTTGTCACATAGACCGACCATCTAGTCTTTCCCGGGGTGTCCAGCCATACACACATAGTCTGGATCATAGACTAGATTTAAGCGTTTCGATGCTTGAAATAACAATTTCCCTTTTTAAAAGGGCTATAGAAATATCGAGGGATAAGTGATTTCATCTTACTCTTCCATATAAAGTCTAATCTTTCAAGTGATTTTGAGAGGTTTTCATTGCGTTTTTGGGTTTAGGACGTCCTTCGGCTTATTCTTCCTATTACTGTGATATAGGCAAACTTAGATATACTCTGTAGAGGCCTACCTGGCTGCCTGCCTTTCTGGTGCCCGAAAGGACTTTGTTTGTTTACTGTCTGAAAAGGTGTTTGATTGCAGCGCTCCGCGTAGCAGACGAGGAAGCTCCACCTGCAATAAGTGCTGGATGCGCTGCTGGCTGCTGTTTGTCCTCTGGGGTATGCTGGGTTGCGCGACAAGGATGCAACGCCATGCTCAAATCGATCGAACAGAAGGACACAGGGGGCCTGCCCGCAGTGGCATCTGCCATTTTTCTCTCTCAAGATTTTTCTCAAGCCGAGGCCCAAGAAACTCTATCCCATTCCAATCTCGGTCGCATCTGTAATTGCCAACGTGAAATCGGTGGGGAGAAGCTCTCCATCCGCTTTTGCGCGGTGATAATCTAATCAAGGTTCGCTGCGTGTAGCTGGGGTGATGGGGGTGGAGGGACAGCAAGGGACCAGGGGGGGAGTTGGGGAATGCGCGAGCTTTCCTTTCTACTTGCCGAATTGGACGCGCGCTAGTGTTTTCTGCGATCTCGATGAATTCACATTGGTAGAGTGTGTTGTTTGAGCGATGTCACGGTATGCATACACGTGACCAGCACAGCTAGCTTCGATGGTAAACACGGGATTAGCACGGTAGCGGTGCTAGCCATCCATCTACTGTAGATAAATAAGCATGGTTGGACAGTTCTCATAATGGTATTTATCTATCTTCTTTACTCTACACGTACTCAAAATAATACTCAGTTGTACCATAACAATTGAACTGTGCCACCACCAGTCAGGGGGCTGCGGGGAGTTAACCACAAGGTCACCCTTCCTTCCTTGAAGATAACTTTATTACCATTTGGCACGTGGATGATTTCCGATTGGTTCTCGTTGGCATGCCGACTTCGCAGCAGTTCTGATGTTTTCCTTCTCGGGCCACCGTTACCCATTGAAGAGGACCCCGTCTACCCCAAGCCCGATTTGCAAGGCAAGGCAAAGCAAGGCAAGGCAAGAAAATAGATGCAGAGACGGTCGAATAGATAGGTTCTTGGGGCGTTCGCGGCCGTGGGATTATCGACGCCACATTGAAAGCTAGGGGAGGGAAGATCTCTTCAATCATGAATTGAATGTATCAAGGAATATGATCTTGGTTACGTCTTCTTCTTTTTTTTCCCACCCGGAGAGGAAGGACCCTCGCTCTCGGGATATACGATTTTGGGATAGAAGTATGTGAGGCCCTGAGAAGAGCGATCCGGAAGTACGTTCAACGCGTCGGGTCTCAAATGGGTGTGGAGGATGGATCGTCGAGGAGCACACCTCGTTAGCTTCGATCAGGACTTGCGGATCATTATCCAAGCCGGTAAAGAGATCATATCGCACTTCGACGATGTTCTCGGCAAGAGTTCTTTCCGTAGCGACGCGTGCCAACGCTTTGGAACCCCCTTGCACACACGTCAATCTTATCCGGAGACGTGTTCACTGGAGGCTGGCAGTCCAGACTGGGTACATGGATCAAGATTTGCGAGAGACGACGTGGTGACGAAGTTTGAGGCTCCACCGCGCAAAGCTGGAGTCTAGAGATCCCTGGATTTTGAAGTCAGGTGGTCGTCGGGCGAGCATGAAGATGGTGGGGTACAGGCGTTTTTGAGAACGAGGATGCACGTCTGAATTTGTGTGTGTAGTCATTTTTGAAAGCCACGCTGGAACTTTTTGGATTAGAGTATCCAATTGCCAGGAATGCGGGTTCAAGACCAAGTTGGGACATGGATCGCTTTCGAATTTGGCCTCCAGTGTGAATAGTGAAATATCCCGTCTTCAACATCTCGGTCTTTCGTGAGCCACTTCCAAAGAGAAGAGCAATGCAAAACTTTTCTTCAAATTTTCTTGCAGCTGCGTAGCCAGGAAACCCTTCTACTTGGGTGTATATGTCATGACTAGCCAATATCCCACACGCTTGAGATCCACACTCCGATCCAAATAGACTCAACAGACAGTTCTCGCCATCGCATCCAGATGAATGGAAGAACAGATGAATGATTGCTCTAAAAAGCAAGAGAAAAAAAACCCATTTCCCCAACTCATCAATAGATATACATGCAGCCCATTAATTGTTCATACAAGGCTTTCAGTACTACTGCCTTGCTTCACGACCGATCTCCCCTTACTCCCAGGTCCATTATCATGCCATATCACCTCCGTATCGGTCCTCACCGCGATCGCCATCCGTCCTTTATGCATTCCTTCTCCTATACCACTTGCACCCTTTGGATCCATGATATCACTCATTCTATCATGATCTTGATCTGGCATGTTCACAGCGCCAATCACCTTCGCGTCTCGTGTTGTTGCCCCGCTACTCAATTCGTAACCTTCTGGTCGTCGCCCCTTTCCATAATCTCCGGTAGACTTTTTGGCACTCTGTGAACGGCTGGTTCTTCCGAAGATCTTGGGGATGATGCGGACGAAGATGGGTTTGAGTGCGGGCGCGCAAGCACAGACAAAGGATAAGCCAACTTCGACGGTCGAGATACAGAACAGAAGGGTATAGGTGGGGTCTACAGGCTTGCTCCGATCCCACCTATCGAGAAGTATGATACGGACGATGCCAACGATGACAGTTCTGGAGTCCGAAATATGTTAGAGAAAGCTGCTGGATATGTTTATTCTTCGGGAGAATCTGAACAAGTACTTACATAAGACCAAAAGACAATATGCCAATCAGCATTACCTTTTGCCTTCGGTTGATCTGCAGATTATAGACAATCCACGTTGGCATGAGCAAAGTCAATACGTCGGTTATAACACTTATGGCGCCGGTAGCGGTAACGAAATTCTGAAAATTCAGGCAAGCAGCATTGGGGTACTTTTCCGGATGCCAGTTCGCGGCAACAGGAATGCAATGGAAAGCCATGAGCAAAAACACCACGACCATTATGAGACCATTGAATGTTAGAAGGCTTATAATCGCCCGCTTGACGTTGGTCTTTTGGCCGGTCAGACGGAGGAGGAAGAGGAGAATGGAGGTTTTCACGAGGCCCAAAATGGGATTGTAGATGAGTTCGTTCTGGGGGAATCAGCGATGGTATAGGTGAGAGGTCTCCATCGAAGACTAACTAACCGCGTAGGCATATTTTCCAGCAATAACAGGATCAAACTGCTTTGAAACATCCCAGACATGGTATCCGACAGAATAGTGAATTATTACTAGAGCTTGTTAGAGAGGATTCCTCGCATGCAGAAGTGTGACGTGTGTGCTTTACCTTTATAAGAAGTGTATGTCTCTGCCCAGTAGGCAACCTAAAGCGGATAAATTAGTTGATGATCTTGTCCATAACCACGCAGGGGGAGATTGATTAGATCCTGCTCCACTCGCGATTTCGATCGGACGGTTGGAAAGTTCGTCTGGGCCTTGAGGGTTCATGATCGTTGCCAGATAGCGCTTCCGCGGCGCACAAATTGTGAAAGTTGAAACTCACCATGGCAAAACAGATGACCCAATCATCTATATCGTGTTAGCAACGGTTTCGTCGAAGTCTCTGATCTCGCCACGGGCGAAGGACTAGTGAACATGACATACCTGCGGCAAAAGACCTGGTCAAAGATCTACTGTACAACCGTAACGCGAGCGCCGCGAGCGCAAGGGCAGGAAAAGCGAAGTTGATAGCCAGTGCCTGACCCTGAATATTATCGTGAGGAAGATTCGCAAGCGCAAGCGGACTAAAGGGTGTAGCCATATTGGGCCGGTGAACCAGTCACGAATTCAAGATTCCACTCTTAGCTTCATGTAAAAAGGAAGGTGCGGAATGCAAGAGACGATGCGGCACTCCTCTCACTGATGAATGGAGAAGATGGATAAAGAGAATGAATATCAAACAAAAAAAAGGCAACCCGATGGATAGGGTCTGTGGAGATAAATATAATTGGCAGAGATTCAATGGAAGCAACCAAGAGCCTCCATCGCCAACATGGAACTTGGGGATTGAAGCAGCCCAGACACGCGAGAAGAAACGCAAGCGAAATACTAAGACGGGAAAAAGGGCGCAGAAAAGGCAAAAGAGACCCGGCTGAAAGACTCGATTGAGGTTATGGCCTCTGCAACCTCATGGGAGGGGGTTCTCATAGATCATGATTTGATTCTCCTTGAAGAATACCAGAGGAGTGGTTGATCCATGTCCGACGTGGTTCGCCTGCCTTGTTGTGTGGGTACAGCAAAGAAGAACTCGATGACAAGAATCCTTGATATCAGGATATCCTCGTTGTTCAGATACAGAGATTGGGAGAGGAAAGGAGTATAAGACAACGTTTAGGTTTATATAGCTGTTTTTGCTTGTTTTGTCGCTGCTTTTATGGATTTTGAGTGAATATGCAGCGATTTTCTGTAAAATGGGAAAGTATATTAGTAATCACTTCTATGATCCAAACACTATTGAAATATTTTTAAAAGAGAGAATAGCTCTAAAGAATTTTGATTGGTTTTATTAAGCCTTTAATATAACGTGCAAGTCCAAACTCTTATTGTTGTTATTAAAACGCATCTTAGATAGTTGACTTCTACTTTATGAACAAGCTAAGATTATATAGATTTTTCAACACAGGATATACCTTCTGACAATCTTTGGGATGGTATACTATTTATATATATATATTGAATAGACCATTGCTGCATCAAAGCTCAAATACTATTCTGGTGTATCTATACGATTTTCGCATTTAAGAACTCGAGCCGTTCAGCGCATTTGCATTTATCGTCTTGGCTGAAAGCAAGAGCTTGTTATAATAACAAGCACTTGTTATCTTTGGTCGAATACCAAGATTGATATGAATGGATCCATGATTTCAGCCCGATGTAAGATTAAACAATTCTATCTGTATTTATTGTTGCAGCACCAAATTAATCCCGCAGGCCGCACGTTATATGACCTGAAGGATCGGTTCGGTGACAATGTCATATGTGATGGGAGCAAGAGCCGACTAGCAACCAGTGGCTTATCGGGTCATTTCCGAACTATACCGCGTGCAGGGTAGCCTTCTTCAATGAGGTTGTGGTCAAGTTTAAATGCATAACTTGGATCCGTACAACATCTGCCGACTGCAACGGTGCATAGGATTACTACTGTACATACACTCACTAAACCCAGTTGGTAGCGGCGGAGCTGACGGCGGGGCTTTTGGTACCCAGGGTACTCTTGGGACAGGTGAACATACAATAAGTAATATGCTTTTTGGGAAAGTCAGGCTCTTGTTTGGCGGATCTACTACTCTATTGTACGGTCGAAGGATGGAATGTAAGGTTGGTAGTAGAAGATGCTAACTAAATGATCGAAAGGCCTGAGTAATTAGCACAGCAGAGCAGACCATTAGGTAGACTGGATATTAGGTTTCTAACAGATATGCACGGTGCTAGTGCTTTGCTCGTACTGGAGTGCCAGTTTGACCCAACTGTTGAGAACGGCCGGTACCGATTAGACAGGATGTACTATGTGCATCCCGTGATCAACCCTAGGAGATAGATTTATACGGAAAGGGAAAAGGGTATTCGCTACCAAACGAAATGTTATACGTGAGACTATAGCTGTGACGCAGGCTAGTGGCTATTGAGATCAATATATCGAATTGAAAACTACGGCATAAGACTATGCGACGAGAGAGGGCTTTGTATATATGTAAATGCTGACAGTGCAGTAGTACTATTGAATCTTGATAAGAAAGATTGTGTTGAAGAAATTACTCATGATTTAGATTCTCGTATAATTTAATGTCCTTCTTTGCTCATAAAAGTCTATTTTAAGTTTTATGAAGAAAAAATAATTCAAAAAATAAAATCCTGATGGTTCCTAGAGATGATAAATTCCCGATTAGTCGGCGTGAACAGACATGAACGACTGAAGGAAAGTACGAACTTGTTCGTACGGAGGTTGGAAGAGTAAGTATTGTAAACCAGTTTTTAAGATTTATAACACTGTTTTTACATATTTTGCTACTGCTTTAATGATTTCAACTAAATGATCGGCTATTTTCTTATCAAAATCGAAAATTTCAACTATTTCAACTATTTCAACTATTTCAATTATTTTAACTACTTAAATTATTTTAATTGATTTGACTGATAAATATGAAAATTTACAATACTTTTTTTATTTACAATCTTCTTTATAAATTTTCAATCAGTATAATAATATAATTGGTTAATGCTTTACATATAAGTAAAAGCATAATTATACTTCGATATGTTTTACAATACTTACCCTTCCAACCTTTCTATCGTTCGTATTATCAGCCGCTGCTTGTCTTTCCATTGAAGCCGGCAGATCACACGCTTTTCAGCAGCCGGTCAACCTAATAAGCAATACCTGTTGGAATAAACTTCGAGGGAAGTCAAGGTCAATAGTAAGGTCTGAATTCAGGTTGTGATTATTGTTCGAGAGAAAGAATGAGATCTAATCCTGCGAATGCTGCTATTTATGTCCCCATTGGCCTGACTAGTGCGCGGGCGAGCAACATGCTTAGCCAACGTTATCTGTGAGCCGTTAACATAACTCCTGCCCTTCTCCCCCTCCCCCCCCTCTGATCAAAGGTTAAATATTCCACGGGTTTGCCACGTGAATGTTTAACCTTGTTCAGGGGGAGAAGATTAATCTTATCTCGGAAGCGATAAAGTTACCCAAAAAGAAGTCGGAAATTTCAACAAGTTCGCAACATATTCTACATATGATAAATAAGATGGCTGAAGGCGCGTTTGGATGTCTTAACCATCGATGATGGCTTCATAATAGTTTGTCGTTTTCGTGGGAGGATAGATAGCCTTGCCGGATTTTCGTTCTATTCCGTCTGCTGGGATTGTTCGGCTAACCTCGAAGTTGTGTGGTTTACCAAAAACATTAGAGAGTGCTAACTCGCCTAGATGATCAATCAAACCTTCTCTTTTCTTATTCAGATATTTAGCGATGGCAGTAAGTTAGCTAGCTATATATTGTTAAGGCAGGTAGAAACACGTGATTTAGATTAGTTGTAGCTTCTATTAGACAGCGATCAAATTAATCCCACGCATAATAATATACACATATTCAATTAAAAGGCTATTCCCACATTTCAATATCTCCTACAGCCACACGCTCGGAATAGCTCGCTTGAATACTAATCTTGATAGGAGTTATCGAAATGAAAGCGAATTTTAATTGAATTAGATCATATTGTCCATATCTGCCAAATCTTGATTGTTGAAAGTAAATATGAGAAACAATTTCTCATAATCGGGGAGTTAGTTAATCGATGATACTCTTCTTCTTTTGTTGCTACTGTACGTGATACTTTCTCCAAACAAACAAAATCTCTTTGTACGATATCGCCAGAAAGGGAAAAAGAATAAACAAATTAATTATGCCTTCTTTAGCACAATACTTATTATACCCCCCCTTTCCCAATTAGGTCAATGGTTACTTTTTATATATCCTTTTTCCTTTCGTACAAAAGGAAAGAAGATATACACAATTTATCCTTTTCACACCAAACCTTGTACGATTTATTCATGGAACGTAACAACCTTAAATAGTCTTGACAAAAAGTATTCGTGAAATGAACGACCAAAGGCTAACTACAGACGATATCTCTATAGATCTCATATATCTAATACCAGTAATCTACTACGACTTCTATAGATCTCATATATATCAATCATACCAGTAATCTACAGAAAAGGCAAATAAATGGTATTAATCAGAGGTATATAACTAAAGGTATTGCCGCGTGAAGAAGTCACGGTACTGCAATTACAACATAAGCGAAATTTTTCATTTGAATCTTAAATAAACGTACTATGTACTGTGACGTTGATGCCATACAAGAGCTTCACAAATAGAATGAATTGAAGATGAGAAGATTCCTCAGCAGGAACTACTAAGCAGAGAAAAGTTACACATTCTATAGGAGATGTCATATATATAAATAAATGTACTATCCATCCGAGGCTGAGCAATGCGAAGCGACGCCAATCAGGGGGCGCTTAGCATGGAGCAGCACCTATAGGCGTACCAATCGGTCACGATCGTCACATGTATGTACAATATAACAGGCAAAACTAAACTATGAAGAAAAAATAATGTGTATTATTTCTATATAAAGATTTCATTGAACGTCCACAGCATCAGAACATTTAAAAATAATAGAATTTATTCAACCAATTACGGGAAGAACAAGGGTAGAAAGAGTTTGATGTTAAAAAAAACGTTATATGATATACGGTGAGGACTTAGATTCCCGAGCCTAAACTCTTATCATTAATCAGAAAATAACTTGACCTAATATTCCTTATATTCTTAAGTTTTATAGTTCCAAAATCCTCTTCTCTCTGTATGTTTTTTTGAAGTCATGCGATAATTGTAGGATCTATATTAAATTCAATATAAATTTTTGTTATATCTATATTAAACTTATAATTAATCATGTAGTATTGAGATATCTCGTCGTAATTAGCCAGACTTTGATATGAAAATATCTCGAAACATCTTTATTTCAAGCGCTAATTTAAAAAAAAACGTCTCTTTATATCGAGGTTGTGTTGAACAGTAAATTATATCAAGATTACGCATTGATTACCCCCATGATGTCAATATATACAACCCCTTCTCTCGACTTTATAAAATTACCAGAACTTCACCAATTTGTCCACATGATCCGTGTTTTCTAATCTCAACTAGGTTCTAGCCTTCTGATGCAACGTCTGGGTCATCAAGAAGTGGATTCGATGTCTTTTCAGGTATCCCGGCGACTTCGCATACGACCCAAACTGAGCCCGACTTGTCCGACAATCTGATCTGTGTTGAGTGTATGATGCTTCCTAGAACTGCCAATACGTCGAGCTATGACCCAGGATACCGGCCACAAAGCAAATTTTTTTCTTCATGAATGACAGATTCGCCTATCTTGTCCATGTCGGATCGATCCATTTCTCAGCCAAGCCGAGACATCGATCGATATGCCTAGTAGGTCTATTCTCCAGGGGGATATTGCCGTTAAGGTTATATAAGTTGGCCCATCCTGTCTATTCGACTGCCAGCTACCCTCCAAGTCTTGATAATCTCACATACTCCCTCTAATCCAGAGAAGGAAGTTCCTCTTCATCACCAGGTAATTTTCTCACACACCCTCGAGGAACCCCCCCCTGTACTTGTGCTCGTTGCTGACTAATTGTAGCCATGAAGACCTTCTTCTCCTTGATTGCAGCTGCCGCTGTCTTAGGGTCTGCCTCAGCAGCCTTGAAACCGGCTGCAGTCCAGGTTAATTCCAGCACCACAACTAATCTCTTCCCTAGAGAGCTCATTCAACTGACTGATGCCATTCTCGATAATGTTACCTCTACCATCAAAAATGAATCCATCACAGAACTTTTTACCTTCGAAAGTACTTCTGAGATCTCGAAGAGAAAGGCTAGGACCTGTAAACTTCTCCCCGGCGATTTCTTTTGGCCCAATGATTACGTTTGGGCCATGCTCAATGACCTGCTCGGCGGTGCTTTGATCAAAACTACCCCTTTGGCCGCAGTCTGTTACCCAGACAGGCCAGAATACAATGCAGCCGAGTGTGCATATCGCACATCCCAATGGATACATTCAGAATTACACGAAGCCGATCCAACCTCAATCCAACTTCCTCTCTACCAAGGTCGTACTTGTTTGCCTCCTGGATTAAACTATACAAACACCTGCAAGCAAGGTGGCTACCCCAGTTATGCTATCAACATCACAAATGTAGCACAAATCCAACTCGCTGTCAATTTCGCACGACATTGTAATCTTCACCTGGTGATCAAGAATACTGGTCATGATTTCCTTGGAAAAGCTTCGGGCAAGGGTGCACTGACTGTTTGGACTCATTATCTCAGGGATAAGACTTATTTCCCCCGTTATGTGGCTGCGAATGGCTACATTGGACCTGCTATCAAGGTTGGTTCCGGTATATTGGTTCACGAAGCGTATGAGTATGCCAAATCCTTGGGAGGAACTGTGGTTGGTGGAGAAGCTATGACTGTCGGGATGGGCGGTGGTTTTATCGCTGGAGGTGGCCACTCACCTTTGAGCAGTCTTTATGGTATGGGATCTGATCAAGTCTTGGCTATGGAAGTCGTCCTTGCCAATGGTAAATTTATCACTTGCAATTCGAAGACTAACTCTGACGTCTTCTGGATGCTTCGGGGTGGCGGTGGTAGCACTATCGGTGTCGTAACATCTCTCACGGTCAAATTATATCCCAAGCTCGAAACTACTGCTGTTAGCTTCAACTTCACCATCGGAGATACTCCCGGCAATGACGCCTTCTGGGGAGGTGTTCGGGCGTACATAGACAATGCTCAAAGATTCGTGGATGCCGGTGCTTATGGATATTATTATCTTGGAGCCAGCGCTATTCAATTTGGAAGCGATCGAGGTAGCAAGGATTATTATTTCCGCATGCAATCTTTCGTCGCTCCAAACAAGACAGTCGCTCAGACTCAAGCACTCCTCAAGCCTTGGTTTGACGTCCTCGATAGCCTTCATATCAAATACACTCCTGTGTATCACCACGCCGATAACTTGTAAGTCATCATCCTGAATGTGCTCTCCTCGCCTACCACCGAAGTCCACATGTACTAACCCTAATTTCCAGCCACGATACTTGGAGTGCTTCTTTCCCCGAAGAATATGTCGGAGGCGCCGTTGTCAAGACCGCCTCTCGCCTCATGCCCCGCTCCGTCTTCGCCAACGACCGTCTCCGCAACAAAACTTTTGCCGCCCATAAATCCGCCATCGAGCAGGGTTTCTTCATCGCCGGCTTCCACATCTCCGGAAAGGGTATTGCCGTCGATCCCCCAACCGATTCTGCCGTTCTTCCCGCTTGGCGCACCACCACCATGCACACCATCGTGGGCACGGTATTCAACTCGAATAGCACGTGGGCTGAGGTCAAGGCCGCTTCCTACGCTGTCACATCTTTCATGGATGTCTTCCGTGCCATCGCTCCTGATTCGGGGGTTTACTTGTCGGAAGGTGATCTCATAGAGCCTAATCAAAAGGTGGCTTTCTATGGTGCCAATTACAATCGGCTTTATGCGTTAAAGCAGAAATACGATCCTACCGGCATGTTATATGCTCTGACGGCTGTTGGGTCCGAGGACTGGGAGATTCAGACCACTGATCCCATTCCCAATAGTTGGAATACCAATGGTAGACGTTGCCCGGCTCGAAAATAGAGAGGGGTTGAGCCATATTATATAATATATCAATTATGCATGGGTAGTAAAGGCATACAGGGATAATTTTTAATGGACGTAACATGATACGTAAACTGCTTGATATGTGAACTGGTCTCCTACTCTGCGGTGATTTAAATGGTCAAATCAATGCTGAGGAATGTATGAACGATTCCGCTGGTGTGTGGTAGGTAGGGTAGTCTCAAGAATCGTGGTCAATACGCCATCAATGAGTTCTTTTCGGTTGATTTTGACCTTCCAAGAAAGAGGGATGGAAGGTACCGGGTCAAAACCGATCCAGATACGTTCCTCCAGTATGATCTCTCGGTATACTCGAGTATATGCAGATCCAGGGCAAAGCTCGACGGAGAGAGGTGGAGTATTGTTGTGCATAGCCATCTGGAAGATTTGCTGGAAATGAATATTACTTTAAGTATATGCATTATTATGATTCTTTGAAGTATCTTTTGATCGTTGACATTGACGTTGACGTAGACGTTGTAAGTTTATAGAAAGCCGAAGAAGAGGCGAACCTTGCTACTGCACAAGGTCAGGCTGAGGTTAAGGTTATCCTTCCCGAGTCAGCAACCGATGAATATAGCTTCAGATTGTCACAACAGCAGCAACATCTCTCTCTCTCTCTCACTCTATTACTTACCTACCCTTGACAATACCATATGCGCAAAATGTCTACTGCCGCCATCACAATTGGGACTCTCCCCCGTCTATCCCCTAAAGCTCTCTCAGATATCCTCCTCTCACACAACACACCTTCCAACCTCGATGCCACGTCCCCTCCACTGAATCTAGCCATAATCGATGTGCGAGACGATGGTATGCCTCTCCCCCTCACTCCTCGTTGTCATAACTCTATCCACCAGTGATCCCACCTACGCAGCAGTTCTTAGAATCTCCTTCCCTCGCTCACATCCTCACATCTTCACATCGCTAACCTTCTCACCCCACAGATCACGTCGGCGGCCACATCAAACATTCCACACACATCCCATCATCTACCCTCGACCACAAGATACCGGAATTAGTTCGCAAGCTGAAAGAGAAAGACACGGTTGTGTTTCACTGTGCGCTGAGCCAACAGCGAGGCCCCAGTGCCGCCTTGAGATATATACGGGAAAGGGAGAGGATCCTGGGCGCGGGAGTCGTCGGGGAAGCCCTGAGGAAAAATAGAGGAGAGAACTTGGAGAAGAAGGCTGATGATGATGGAGAGTGGGAAGATATCGGAGAGGGCCCCGAGAAGAAAGAACAAAAGGTCTATGTACTGGATAGAGGATTCGTGGGATGGCAGGAGATATACGGTGAAGATACACGATTGACCGAAGGATATAGGAAGGAAATTTGGCAACATGGTTATTGAGATGATGTTGAGGGATTCCACCACCAAACTGCATGCAATGAACCGATTTCTTGCACATACATATATGACCAAGTATGGAATGTTCGCATGAGAATATTGATTTCCTGTGTACACATGGAAAGGAACATTGTTTTCTATGGGTTTCCATCCACTCCCCAACCTGCGCCTCTTACACAAAAAAATACCCTTATTCGAATTCGCATAAGAAGTGCTAGTGTAGGATTTCTACCTTTATAGGCCTTCACCTACATCTTCGCCCCCTCCATCATCACTGTCGTCACTTTGCGAGCTATCTTCTTTTTTCTGGAAAGAAAGACTCCACGTCGCAAATGTCAATGAATACCGGTTGAAGACCATTTAATACTTCCACATACGGCTCATCTAGTTGTCGGAGATACAAAGCTTGTGATTGAGTGATCGGCATCTTCGAATACCCTTTGTCAATACTGTTTCTTATGCACCGCCTCAGAAGATGAGTGAACCAAGCATCCCCCGGAACCTTCATGCCCATGGACTTGAAAAATCCAGGGAATGAATCAATGAGATGGATGCGCTTAATACAATCCGCGAGAACTTTAGCGGATCCCCTTGGTGGTGCGCCGTGACGTTGGAAAGCTTCGCCTGCTAGCTGGGACAATGGTTTTCTCGGATTTCCCAATGCTGCTCTTCTAAAAAGGTTCAAGAACATCAGGACTCTGTAAGATGTCTTGCCCGCCTCGAATGTCTTTTCGAGACGATAGGGAGAAACCTCGGAAGGCTCCATATAACTTAGTCCAGCCATGTTCTTCCCCAATTGCCGATCAAACATCCATGCAACATTCCGAGTGATGGTCTCCGTGATAATCGTCAGCATCGCCTCGTCTGATAGTTCAATATCGCTGATCAGGGACGCCACCAGAAGATGACCAAGATTTGGACAGGATGATTCGGAAATTTGGCCGTTGATGAATTCCTCGAGCATGGCATTCGCGGACTTCACAATCGAGTCGTCATCAACCGCAAGACAAATGAGGAGATGGAACAAGTTAAAGTATGACTCGATCGCTTTCTCTGAAGCATACGTCAAGGTACTCTCGACTATCTCTTTGCGTGGGGCATCAGGAGCCATAGATATGTTTCCCTCGGCCTCTGTGTTGAGTTTCACCAGCACATCATTCATGAAATGATAAATTACCCTGAAGGGTTGAAAATCATATCCAAGTCTTGCTGCGACTCCAATAAAGGTCAAATGCGCATGGACTGACTCTTTTTCTAGCTTGATTCTCCCCCAATGTTCTTCCGAAATCGGCAAAGGAAGCCAGTAACGAAACCTGATGCCTTGAACCGAGCGGCGAACTCTATGATCCCAATAGGCCTCATAGGATATTAAATCAAACTCTGAAGAAAACGTTCCTTGCCTTTTATCTTTCACGTCTACGCATACCCCGACCCCTAGCTGGGTTGTTTTGTAATCCTGCTTGGTGAGGAAACATATCAGTTCCCGCGTGCGAATCAGATCATAACTTGCATCAAACTGTTAGCCTCTTGGAACCGCTGGGATTCGGGGGGGAAGGTGAGCTTACTCTGCTATCATACGACTCACTCTACTCCAGGCTCTCGCGAAGAGTATGAGCTCCTCCGTCTTCAATTCTTCGCATATCAATAACATCAGTTCGTCTGGAAGTCTGATCCGTTGTATGCATCCTTCGGAATGTTTCTTTGAACTTCTGGGAACGGCGTCTTGCAGGTCCAACTTTTTGAGATCCGCCCTCAAGGATCCATCGGGAATCGCGACGGCGCTGTCCTCAGACACTTCCTTTTCCTTAGCAGAGCACTTTTCGCAGATGAATTTCTCTCCCTTCTTCTCAGTTCCAGAGCCCTCTCGATAAGGACGCAAATTGACACGCTCGCTTCCATCATCTTGATCGAGTGCGTCACTGG
Organism: Monilinia vaccinii-corymbosi; assembly: GCA_017357885.1. Classification (NCBI taxonomy): domain Eukaryota; kingdom Fungi; phylum Ascomycota; class Leotiomycetes; order Helotiales; family Sclerotiniaceae; genus Monilinia; species Monilinia vaccinii-corymbosi. The sequence continues at coordinate 3,794,806 of CP063406.1, read as the reverse complement.
CAAAGAAACTGAGTAGCTGGATCGCGAACCCTTTCAGGGTATACGCTGGGGTCCATCCTTCCTTGGTGTTGAGGAGCGAAGTGCAGATGTAGCCGCCGTGGATATTGGGGTGCGAGATGTCCGAGTTCATCTCGATGGTTGGGGGTTGCAGGGGATAGTCGACGGGAAACTTGATGGTGATGTGCAGAGGCCCGTACCCGTCCACGTCTAGGATGAGGCATGCTGAATCTAGATTCGCATCGTCCACGTGCAGGGCGATGTTGGGATAGGGTTCCGTTTGCAGCTCGGCGATGTCGAGGAGGAGGCGTCGACGGAGGAGGGTGAGATTTTGAGACATAATGATGGAAAGAATAGAACCAAAATTATACGGATAGAACTCGCCAAACCCGTCACTCCAAAGTGTCTTGTTCTTTTTGAAGAGAGAGAGAGAGAGATCGAGAGTTGACGGGCACCACCAGTCTGGTGATAATTAAACCATTCGATCATTTTGCATCGTTCTTTCCATTTGAGGATGGGGAAGTGAGTGGAATGAGTGGAATGAGTGGAACGAATGAATGTTCTTTCTTTTTCATTTCATTTGTTCATTTATCATTAGATATGGATTCATATTCATTCTCTCTCTCCACCGCAACAGTTGAAGTCGTGAATGAATACATGATCAATATATCTTCGCAGAGGCCTTCACTGATGCTCCCTCCTACCCTTTAATTCATTATGATAATGATGTATATATAATAAATACAGTAAAGTATGGATATATACTGGCAATGTATCTATGTTGTCGTTACAATAACAAGTAAGGACCAATAGATGATGCCTTGAACTTGTGTCCCCCGATCCCCCGATCCTGATCCCAATCCCAATCCTAATCCTGGGTCCCGATGGGCCATCATCAATCATCACGTTACTTGTACCGTACATCCTAATATCCTTATCCTTCTACACCGACCCGATGCAGATGCAGACAGAGATAGATGCAGCCAAGCCAAATATCGCAACACAACAGCAACAACAGCGACAACAACGCAAAGAACTCCCTCTCCTCCTTCCGTCTTTTCCCCTCGCACCATGAAACCCAATGAGAATGAGAAGCGATTTTCCCCGCACCCACGGCTGCCGGATGAGGGGGGCATGAATGTTGTACGTGACTACTACTGACTGCAATCGATGAATGTTATCACGCATCACGCATCATCGCATTGGAAGATTGTATTATTATCCGTAGGCGGGGAGAGGGGCTAAATGGCTAGACGGACTGCTTAATGTACATGATGCAACCTTGGGGGAGAGAGGGATGGAGAAATGGAGGGATGAGTGATTAATTAGCTTTTCTTTGCTTTTTATGAGGGTTTTTTGGATTTGTCGGTTGGATGAGGGATATTAGGGTTATGGTTATGGTTATGATTATGATTTATGTTTACAAGGCAGATGTCTAGATGTATAGATATATAGACATATAGATAAGAATGAATGGTACGTCGACATGTGCTCGCTTGCTCGCTGGCTTGCTTGACGAGGGGAAACGCAGCCGGGCTGTGTTGGCTGTTGGTGTTGATCATGGAAGTTTGAGACTTGAAGGACCGACCGACCCGATGCAATTCGGATGATTGATGATGACGATGGACGGGGACAGACGGCTAAAGCGTTTATGTCATGGTAATATTATGCAATAGAAACATGCAGATAGAGTTATATTAGCTGTATGATGATGTTATAAAGGTGGGGCTATGAATCATTGATTGTTATGGTTCTGATCCTCTCAGAGAGATATGATAATGACATGATATGGTTATCTCTTCTTCGCCACCAATCATCTCTTCATTCCCCTTATTATCCCTTCCTTCGTGTGTTGTATATAAACATCAGTCCTCTCCCAGCTTTTCTCAATTGTTGTGTCTGTCGTCTTCTTCTTCTTCGTACTCGTTCATTCACATCTCATCCCATCACATCGCCTCTTATCCTATCATCATCATCATCCATCATCATGCCTCTAAAAGCTGTCCATTTCGGTGCCGGAAATATCGGGAGAGGTTTTGTTGCGGAATTTGTAAGTTGGCATTCGGTGCAGCAATCGCTACAGCAATCGCTACCTCCAAGGTCTGGCCGCTAATCTTACGCCTCTCGATTAGCTTCACAAGTCGGGTTATGAAGTCGTCTTCTGCGACGTCATGGACAGCATCATTCAAAAGTTGCAAACCACCCCTTCATACAAAGTGATTCAAGTCGGGGCCGAGGGAACCAGTGAAGAAACCATCACCAATTACCGTGCCATCAACTCGAAGACCCACGAGGCCGATGTCATTGAGGAGATACGAACCGCAGATGTAGTGACGTGCTCGGTGGGCCCGAACATTCTCAAGTTCATCGCACCGGTCATCGCAAAGGGGATCGATGGCAGATCCAACGATGCCAACCCGATCGCCGTGATTGCGTGTGAAAACGCAATTGGGGCCACGGATATTCTGGCCAATCACATCAAGGGGGATCATACCCCTGAGGATCGTCTTGACGACCACCACGAGCGCGCGCGCTACGCAAACTCGGCCATCGATCGTATCGTGCCCGCGCAAGACCCAGATGCAGGTCTGGATGTCAAGCTGGAGAAGTTCTACGAGTGGGTCGTGGATCGTTCGCCTTTCCACGATCATGAACCTCCGGCAATCAAGGGGATCAAGTGGGTGGATGATCTGATACCCTACATCGAGCGCAAGCTCTTCACGGTCAATACCGGACACGCAGCTGCTGCATATCACGGGTATTACCACCAAAAGGCCACGGTTTATGACGCTCTGCAAGACCCCAAGATTCTCAAAGAGGTCCACATGGCCTTGGATGAAACGAGCAGGTTGATCGTCGGCAAGCACGGCATCGATGCACAGGAACAAAAAGATTACGTCGACAAGATCATCACGCGAATCGGGAATCCACACCTCGAAGATGCCGTGGAGCGAGTGGGTCGTGCACCCTTGCGCAAATTGAGCCGAAGAGAAAGATTCATCGCCCCCGCAGCCGAACTCGCGGAAGGAGGAGAGGAATTTGGTGCACTGTTAGATGCTGCCGAGATGGCGTTCCGCTTCCAAAACGTGGAGGGCGACGAGGAATCCGTGGAATTGGCCAAGATCATGTCTTCAAACTCACCCGAAGAGGTTGTGGAGAAAGTCTGCGGCTTAGCATCTGATCACCCATTATTCCCTCATGTGGTGGCGGTCGTGAAGAAGGTGCAAGCTGATGAGTAGCTATGGTATGGAAACTTGGAGTTTTGAAGCTTTTTTTTTTATAGGGATTTTTAGGTGTCGAATGGCCAGGAAGGATATGATATCCATGGATTGGACAGCGAGCGAAACTTTGGGGGCGTATATTGAATGCAATCATACCACATCATCAACAGCGATTCGTATCCCCACTGGCTAGAGTGGCGGAGGTATGAAGTTGGGAAAATAAATGGAATGAATTATGATGATGATTATGATGATTGCCCCTCCGTCTGATTTCATAAAGAGCCATCTTATAGAGTAAGTGTTTTGTGATGTCGCGACTTCGTGATGATTGGTCAAACTCTGCTCGAGTCTTTTTCTGTAGATTGGAGGTCACTCATCTTGTACCGATATGATATCGTCGGCTACAAATATACTCACTCACTCTAACTTGTAACTCGGGGATCATAGAACCGAGGCCAAATGAAATGACCTTTTGGCCCCGCCATTCAATCAATCAATCTATTTGAATAAGCTACCTACCTACCTACCTTCCTTGAACGTGGGAAAATCCAATAAACATCTAAAAGTCTCTACAGTATCGTTCATTCTTGCACCTTTTTTGCATTTCTCGTACCTTACGCTACTCTACTCTTCTTGTCTTGTCTTGTCTTGCATTATATACCAAAAGACTCACGAAAGCGATGTCGGAAAAGATTCTAGATGACATTTCTCATCGGAGATTCAACCCGTTGCGGGGTACTTGGCTGCTTGTCTCCCCTCATCGCACTAAGAGGCCGTGGCAGTGAGTTTAAGGAGTCTTATTCTTCTTCTTCTTCTTTTTCTTCTTCCCCGTGAAGAGATGGATATCTTCTAACGTACGTACATGAAAAGAGGACAGCAGGAATCGCCTTCTGAGATTACGCTTCCGGAATATGATGATGCGGTATGTGATGTGATGCACGATGCACTTGAGAGATCGACTGTGAAAAAACAAAATGACTGACGGGGGGGGGTTTTTTTGTTTAGTGTTATCTATGCCCGGGGAATCAGCGCGCGCAGGGAGATGCAAATCCGCAGTATAAGGATACGTTTGTTTTTGTGAATGATTATAGTGCGGTGAAGGAGGTGCAGGCTGAGTATGCGCAGGATGTGGATGTGGATGCGAAAGGTCGGTTTGGGATCATCATACCTTTCTTTCTTCCCGTTCTACGTGGGGGAGGAGGGGGACGAAATATCTGACATGCTTCTTTACTTCTTTAGATCTGTCGAGCACTCTTTTGCGCGCCGAGCCGGTGACGGGAAAATGCTACGTCTTGACTTTCTCCCCGTCGCACAACCTCACCCTGGCGGACCTCACTCCTGCTCGGATTCTCCCCGTCGTTCAAACGTGGACGGACATCTACGCCGCTCATCTCTCTCCCTCTTCGCCTCTTGCGAGCGTCGCGCAAGCTACCGCTCGTGCACCGTCGGGTCATGGTTTTGGCGCCCCACATCAGCAGTATAAGTGGATGCAGATCTTTGAGAATAAAGGCGCTGCTATGGGTTGTTCGAATCCGCATCCTCATGGTCAGATATGGACGACGACTGGGTTGCCTGAGGAGCCTGCGGCCGAACTGGCCAATCTTCTTCGATACCGTCGGGAACACTCGGGTCGTCATTTGTTGGAGGATTATGTGAAGCTTGAGGTGGAAAGGGGGGAACGAGTCGTGTTTCAGAATGGGAGCTTCTTGGTTGTGTGTCCGTGGTGGGCTACGTGGCCGTTTGAGGTGATTGTTATTAGCAAGACTCATAAGAGAGGTTTGGTGGATTTGGATGATGGGGAAAGGTTGGGGTTTGCGGAGGCGGTGGCGGAAGTGACGAGGAGGTATGATAATTTGTTTGAGACGAGCTTTCCTTATAGTGAGTTACCCTATTGGTGTTGACGGTTTACCCGTCGTGACTGTGCTCCTACAACGAAAAGTTTGGTTTGGTCTAACAGATGAACAGGTTCTGGAATTCACCAAGCTCCATTGGAGGGTACGGAAGAGGAGATTAATGCTTCTTACCTGCATATGCATTTCTATCCCCCTCTTCTCAGAAGTGCCACCGTGAGGAAGTTCTTGGTTGGTTATGAGTTGATGGCGGAGCCGCAAAGGGATATCACGCCAGAGCAAGCCGCTGCTAAACTGCGGGATTCTGGTGGAGAGTTGTATAGAAAGAAGTTGTAAAGTGTTGCATATGGGAACGATACGGGAGGATGTTCGGCATGGGGTCAGGGGGGGAGGGAGGTTTATAGACGGACATAGATTTTGGTAGAAATGAATGAGTAGGGATCAAGAGATACAATCCACTCGACCAGAGATCAATAACATATATATATTCCTCCCACATCAAAATATACAGATATAAGTTCCTTTGATCTTCTTTATATTCCTGGTCAGTCCTGGGTGATATTAGGTTTTGGCGCTAAGCCGGATCGGCATTAGTCAGCATCATTCAAGCTGCCACATCTCGAACTCCAAAAGGAACATTGAAATATATCTCGAGACAACTTCGAATGCCAGCTATTCCTCCTCACGGTTCATTTTAACTGGGGCGTAAACAAAACGAAAGATTTGAGAAACTGCCCGACTTCTTCAATTGAATAAGTTATTGTTTCCACATTAAACCGTGTCGTGGAGAGATCGATTTTGCGAAACGACTACCACATTTTGTGCGCTGAAGGCCACAGTATTGCTTGCTTTTCTACATCTCTCCCTTACTTTCAACAACACATAATCCAAAATGAGGCTGGACGTCAAGGTGAGCGAGAATCATTCCTTTTCCTGCCCGTTATTTGCGACGTATGCAAAGGTGCCAGCTAGACGCTATGAGTTCTTTCGCTGTACCTGTTACTCGGGATAGCATCAATGACCTCAAATGGAGGGAACCGGTTGGAGTGGGAAACATGGGAACAATGACTAATTCGGTTTGCAAATCTCAGAGGCAGTTATTTGCTCGATCGGAAAGAGTGAAGGGGATCGATTTCCATCCAGTTGAGCCATGGATTTTAACCACACTCTACAGCGGTATGTTCACTGTCGCATGAAGGTTGAGGATGGTGTATTGATACTTGGCAGGTCATGTTTATATTTGGTCTTACGAAACTCAGGTTGGTAGTATCTATAACGGGATCCCATCTTGTGCTGACCATCTCTAGGCCATCGTCAAGACATTCGAGTTGACAGATGTCCCGGTGCGAGCTGGTAGATTCATAGCTCGAAAGAATTGGATTGTTTGCGGTTCTGATGACTTTCAATTACGAGTTTACAATTACAATACTTCGGAGAAGATTGCCACTTTCGAAGCCCATCCAGATTATATTCGCGCCATCGTCGTTCACCCCACGCAGCCTTTCGTTTTAACCGCGTCCGATGATATGACGATCAAGTTGTGGGATTGGGACAAGAGCTGGAAGTGTGTGCAGGTTTTTGAAGGACATAGTCATTATGTTATGGGTTTGGCCATCAATCCAAAGGATACCAATACGTTTGCGTCGGCATGTTTAGACAGGACGGTGAAGATCTGGAGTTTGGGATCATCCACAGCAAACTTCACCCTCGAAGCGCACGACACGAAAGGTGTCAACCATGTTGATTACTATCCACAATCCGATAAGCCATATCTTCTAACCACCTCCGACGACAGGACAGTTAAGATTTGGGATTACACAACGAAATCGTTGATCGCGACTCTGGAAGGTCATACAAGCAATGTTTCGTTCGCCTGCTACCATCCAGAATTGCCCGTCATCATTTCGGGTTCGGAGGATGGTACTGTCAAGATCTGGCACGCAAATACATACCGATTGGAGCAATCTTTGAATTATGGATTGGAGAGAGCTTGGTGTGTTAGCTACCAAAGAGGGAAGCAGGGGGTTGCCGTTGGTTTTGATGAAGGTACCGTGGTTGTCAAGATGGGTCGAGAGGAGCCTGCCGTATCTATGGATACTTCCGGAAAGTTAATCTGGGCTCGACACAGTGAAGTGGTCTCTTCCATTATCAAGGGTGGAGGTGAGTGTTTCTTTCTGGTTTCGGGGTCATTACTAAATGTTGTGTAGATGCTTCGGTGAAAGATAATGAACCAATTTCTTTACCAACGAAAGATCTCGGCACTTGCGAAGTATACCCACAAACTCTTCTTCACTCTCCGAATGGCCGATTCGTTTCAGTATGCGGCGATGGTGAATTTATCATTTATACTGCTCTCGCATGGAGGAATAAGGCATTTGGATCGGCACTGGATTTTGTTTGGGGCTCAAAAGATAACAGCAACGATTACGCCATTCGAGAGTCAGCCACGAGTGTCAAGATTTTCAAGAACTTTGTGGAGAAAAGTGGTGGACTTGATGTTGGTTTCCAAGCTGAAGGTTTGACCGGTGGTGTCCTTCTCGGTGTCAAGGGCCAAGGTGGTATTGGCTTCTACGATTGGCAAAGCGGTGGACTCGTCAGGAGAATTGAAGTCGAGCCAACTGAAGTTTGTATCCCTACGTTGTGTGTGGCTCAAGCAAGCGCTAACTGATGTAGGTATACTGGTCGGAAAACGGAGAATTGGTCGCGATTGCATGCCAAGATACATTTTACGTCCTCAGATTTTCACGGGAAAACTACATCGCGGCGCTAAATGCTGGAGAGGTTGATGAAGATGGAGTCGAGGCTGCATTTGAGGTTGTCACGGATATCAACGAAACGTATGTTCATCCACGCGCATTGAAAATTGGCGATGCTAACATTTTCCAGCGTGCGAACCGGTGAATGGGTAGGTGATTGCTTCATCTATACGAATAGCACCAACAGACTCAACTACCTTGTTGGCGATCAAACCTATACCATTTCTCACTTTGATCAACCCATGTACTTGCTTGGATACATTCAGCGCGACTCCCGCATTTACATCGCCGACAAAGATGTCAACGTTACTTCTTTTGCTCTTTCTCTCGCTGTAGTTGAATACCAAACCTTGGTCTTGAGAGGTGATATGGATACAGCTGCAGAAGTACTTGCCACGATATCTGGCGACCAACTTAATAAAATTGCTCGCTTCCTCGAAGGTCAAGGACACAAAGAATTGGCTTTGGAGGTTGCAACTGATAGCGAGCACAAATTTGAGTTGGCTCTTGCGTTGGGCCATCTTCCAATCGCTCTGGAACTCGCTCGTGAAGCTGATGTCGAGCATAAGTGGAAGACGGTAGGTGATGCAGCACTGGCAGCCTGGGATGTTGCACTTGCCGCGGAATGTTTCAAGAATGCTAGGGATCTTGGTTCGCTGTTATTGCTTCACTCAAGTACAGGTGATAGAGAGGGCCTCAAGGTATTGAGTTCACAGGCGAGCGACGCAGGTGCACACAATGTTGCATTTACATGTTTGTGGCAACTGGGAGATGTTGATGGCTGTATTGAGCTGTTAATTAAGACTGGTCGAGCGGCGGAGGCGGTATTGTTCTCGCAAACATACAAGCCCAGCATCACGGTTAAGACTGTACACGCATGGAAAGAGCAGTTGGAAAATGATAAGAAGGGAAGGGTGGCGAAGACGGTTGGTGTACCGGGTGAAGATGAAGAGCTCTTCCCGGAGTGGGAAGAATACTTGAGGCTGGAGCAAGAAGGTGGCGAGAATCTTATTGATGTTAATGGGGATGGGGATGGACATGATGAAGTTAATGGTGATGAACCGGATCCGGATGCTGAAGCTGTTGAAGAAGGTTCGCTGGTAACTAAGGAAGAGGACGATGATGGTGAAGATCAGGAAGAATCGGAGGAATAGGAAGGGAGTGCAGTAATGAAATGGGATACCGGTGTATTTCTATAAAAGCAACTGTGAATGAGAGAGAGTATGTCGTATTTGATGGAGAATATAAAAGATTTATTTTCATCTAGAGTTGATGGTGGTGATTATGAAGTGATTCTATTTCATTTACTTGTTTTGGAAATTGTGCGTGCTTGTGCTGATTTGGTATATATAGTCTTAACCGAAATTAACAGCAGTAGTAAGTAGTAATAGTAAGTAGTATTACAGACTATTTGATACATTATGAAGATATTGAATTTAGATAGCATTATCATACAAAAAGCAAATCGATTCAAATTAAAGATCTTGATCAAATATGTATGAGAATTAGATTATGTGATGTGATGTGATGTGCATTTCAGACCTTTCTTTTAGCTGTATGAGTGAGTGAGCAAGCAAATTGTTATAGAGTAGAGTAGAGTCAGGGAGGGATCGATAGATAGATAGATATAATTAGTAACTAGTAATTTTATTTTATTTTTTTCAATTGTTTTATTACTGTATTGTATTGTATTGTATTGTGTTTGTGTTTGTGTTTATGGAGTTGTTATGTTGTATAAGATGAGGGAGGAGAGAGATGGGGGGGCAGGGGGTATTTAAGCGAATTTCTATTCTATTTCTTATCCTCGCTGGACTGAAGACGCTCACGTTCTTGCAATATTGTTCCGACGCGAATCCATTCAAACATCGATCGTGACGAAATCACCCGGCGAGACGTTTTCAGCTTATGAAGCACATTGGGTCTGCTCTGATATCGCCGCAGACGAACTTGAGGTGCGATATCGTGAAGTGACAAATCAACACAATTAGAATGGCCACCAAGGTACGTGCCACGCTTATCACGGCGATAGAGGTGATCAAGTATAAAAAAGAGAAATGGAATTGAAGATGTCTAGATTGTGTCATGTGATGGAAATGACTACTCAGGCCAGGGCCACTTCACTAGTGGGTGCACGGACCCAGGGGGTATACTTCTTAGCTCTTGCTCTTGCTCTTAGTTCTCTGCCGGCACGTCTGACTCACTCTTCAACTTGTTTGAATCAGAGTTTTGTCGAAAGGAGTAAATTTGAAGCTATTCAGAAACAAATCACACCATTATTATCGTATCAATATGTAAAACCGATTTTAATGAATCTTAAAATAACTGGTTTTAGTGTATTGTGGTTAGAATGAGCTGTGATGTCAAAACCTACGTATGTCGCTTCTTGAAAGGGATGGATCCAGAAGAGCGGAATCAACTATATCTTAAATATAGCAAGACTTTCTATTTCTACGAGAACATAATGGAAACAACAAAGGTGGTTCTTAGCGCATGGGCTTCACCCATTTGTCTATTTCTTACAAAAGCATCCATCCCGCTTTTCAACAACACACATCCTCATCCTCATCCTCAATCATGGCTTGTAATGGTAAATACATCAATCTATATCTACATCTACTATCCACCCACTTCCTCACTTCCTCTCTTCCATCAATATCTTCATCGCTAATCAATCCATCCCCAATCGTATAGGTTTGATTATTTCCCTTCTGCCGCACGATTTGTCCTCCGAATGCCTGGAGAAGTGCACGAAACCATGATAGCTAAGCTGGTCAGAGAAACCGAACGTCAGCTCGAGAGAATTGCCAGCCCGCTTCATCCTCATCCTCCTTCTCAACAACCTTCATCTTCTTCATTTGCAAAAGAGATCAAAGATGAGAGATCAACCACAATCACATTTGAAGATCCGGAATATGGGAGACATGATCCCGATGAACAATTCCGACATTCATTGGCACAATATCCGTCCGTGGTTCTCGAGGTATCACATTCAGAAAAGCGAAAAGATTTGCCTCGATTGGCGGATGAATATATTCTTGGATCAGATGGGAATATCACAATGCTGATTGGAGTTGATATTGACTATCGCGGGACTAAGAAATCAACATTGTCTATTTGGCAACCTCAAATCATCAGGAATGGCGACGGAGAAATGGAGTTGGTAGCAGTGCAAACGGTGACCGATCAGATCCTTCGCCATGAAGATGGCAGACCCAACACATGCGAAGATGCAGGCTTACATCTTCAACTTCAAGACTTTGCCCCGAAAAGTGTTGTCAAAGAATATAAACAACCCATGAATGAAACGATCTTCATACCGGCCATCACCTTGTGTTCCTATTTGGAGAGAGCGGAGGAGGCATGTGCGAGAGTGAAAAGGCGGGAAGGAGTGGTAGACCATATGAAAAACGAATTTTTGAAGAGAAAAAGGCCTATTACACCACCAGAGAAATTGAGTGCAAGTGATAAGGAAAGGTTTCGAAATGAGAGAAAAAGGGTTATGGATAAGTTGGAGAAGGTTGATGAGTCTTGGAAGGGAGAGAGTTCGAATGATGATCGCTAAGTAGAGCGTGTGGCGAAGTGGTCAGCGTTCTCAGTTCAAGTTTGATTCGTTTTTCTGGTAAGCTACGCAGGGATCGGGTGGGTCTATCGGTTCTCAATACAGGCCTTTCTAGTAGTTATGATATTCTGATTAATCAGTATAAGGATGCTATATATAAATAGGGATTGGGTGTTGAGTGGTCAGGGTTCTCAGTTCGAGCTTGATTTGTCTTTCTATGAGGGGTATAAGCGAACGCGGGCCTGGTATATTAAATTACCTATACAACTATTTATTTTAACTTGAATACAATTTCATTAAATATTATCCAAAATTGATGATATTGATATCAATTTCATGGTTAAGTTTTATAAAATCAGAATTCTCATTTATAGATTTTTAAATAGGTTCTTAAACTCTCAATACATTGAACTAAGAGATTCTCCATCCGCTCTACTCCAACGCAATTATCATGGCACCTAGCACAACACCAATAGAACTCATAGCTGACTTACCGGACGACGATGGTAATGGATTTTCATTATGAAGATGATACGTATAAGAGCCAACAAGACTAATGCCGCATAACAGAATCTGGCTCAATCACTAAACTGATGAAGTGAGGCACGTAAAGCGTCACCTAATCAGAGCCGAGCGGCACCAATAGACGTGCCCGTGCGATCTGTCACGACCGTTACAGTTACAATATTAACGGTTATTCTCATATCGAGGTTTCGCTGTATTACCATTACGCGCATATATAGAAAAGGGGTACGGATGTTTAGACGAGCTTATTAAGCAGTATCTGCGGATAAAGACGGGAGTCGCTAATAATTTAAGCCATTATAAATCTGCAAGTAATTAATTGGCTGTAATATAACATCAAGCGGCGGTGTATATGTCTTGAGTCTCGCCTCGAATAATGTTCGGATAAAACTCGCGAGATGTGCTAAGCCATCATCGTTCAGCCCTTCTCTAAAAGTTGGTTGTCTGATTGTTTATGCAATTTTTTATGCGGAGAGTTATGTACAAAAGCAAGTTGGCGAATACAATTGCTCACTTGCTATTTAGATGCCAGTCGTTCGTTTCATTGGATGCTGAGCTACGACGCCGCACGGATACACAGTTATTCTCCTTTCCACGATTAAGCGATGATTCCTCTCCTAGTGATGCAGCCTGTAAATGCAGCCTGTAATAATGCATTTTCGAACCTTCAATATTAGATTATCAAGGGGTAGGTAGCCCTACACGGGAAATGGATATCCCGAAGATCCTTGGTGTAGAGAGAGTCCTTCTGAGACCCGACAGACTGGTTAGATAACTATGTATGTACCCGGCTGCAGGTCCACGGTGAAGTTTTCGTGCTATTGATATCATCATATCACCCAAACAACACATTCGCCAACTCGTTGGTGGGTGGCACAGTACTAGGAAACTTCACCAACCGACCTTTCAACTATATGAGAAATTACCAATCTCTGCTCCGAGTCCCCGACCAGACCCCAATCAGCACAAGCGCAATAGAAATAAGAATATACAAGCCCTTCTCGGTTGAAATAACAGTAGTCCTTTATACATGGGGTTTTTTTTTTTTTTTTTGCTTACTTGTGCCCTATCGCTGCATGAAGATCCAGCAGGTAAGAGAGCCAAGACTAGAAAGATTACCCATGGCTTCGATAGTCTCCTTTCGGACTCAATTCCCCAGTCGTATCATGACAGGTGCTTATGCATGAGCTTCCGTTCAAGATCAAATACGACGCTATAGGCATAGATTGAAGAATCTACTCCTCAATCATCTCATCACAAGAGTGGGAACAAAAATGGCCGATGAAGCTCAGGCATAGTGGTCTCATTGTATCCTTGCTGCATTTTCTAAATGAAAATTTGAGCGATGGCTAAAGCCTTGTTCTCGGAACAGGGCTTGTCTTTGGTTATCAATTCCGTCTGAGTGTTTATATCCCTAAAATATGTTGGCACGACTGTTTGGACATGACATTACCTAATTGGGTAAACTGTTCACACTGGCTCCGGAATGCGATGCTTGATTTTTGCTCAATGTTAGTTTGTGGTGTTGAAGTATGGGCTTAGAATTTCTGTTTGATTACATGTTGCTATGAAGATAATGGGATAGAGGAAGTAGAATGTGATGAGTAGGCACGGAAACAGTAGATTGATGAGAATTAACGGGAAGAGTGATGCTGCGATTTTAAGTGATGGAAGGCGGCAAATAGCTAAATGGTCGATCTATCTTCATGTGCGTATTAACATCGATATGAAAGGAGTAACTAAGAATGATCACATAAAAGTAATTGTATCATCCGTTGCATCTTCTCAATCTGACGATTTCCATGGAATTGGACGTTTCCCCAACGTCAGAACCATTCTGTATAGAAGCAGAGCCAAAGCTGCTACCCATCGCCAACAAGTTTCATTCTATGGATATTTTTGTTCGCTAGAGTACTGAAAAGAATTATTACATACGCCTATACTACTATTGCCTTTTCTATCTATATCCCAATTAAATTCATCTTAAATTCAACTAATATACTTTTGAGCTTTTGTATGTGTTACTATTATAGCGTTTGCATTTCGATTCGAATATGATTAAATAGTGATTAACTAATCTTCAGCTCTTTCTGATTAGTTTGATACAAATTTGAATTAGGAAAATCTTTATGTTTCAGACTCTCAAAATCAGGGTCTTTGAAAAAGCAAATTAAAATCTCCCCCCCTTTTTTTACGCTTATATTAATTACTAGTACCTAGATTTTGACGAGGACGTCGAATACTAAAAAGAAAGGCGTGTGTACCACGTCTTTCACAGTGCCACCTATCTAATCAGCAAATACAAATCGAATATCACTTATCTATGGATTGAGAAATGCTAGTTTTTTTTTAAGATTTTCGAGGTTCTCGAGATTCTCGAAATCTTGAAGAATAACAGTGAGTGTAGCTTCTCCGTGAACACAATTCAGTTTCTGACTAAAAACAGCCGATTTTCAACATTTTCAAAAATTCATTTCAAATTCATTTGATAATATTTTGGTTTTATAATGGTTGATATATATAGTCAATAAATGGCACGGAGTCGACTGTTGAATCACGTGAGGATTATATAAAAAAGGCTTTTTAAATGATTATTACATTTTTTTATACAGATCTTTTCAAAAATTGTGCTTACAGGGTAGCTGCAACCACTGTGGATCAGTGGGCCTTCAGCGAGGTCTTTGCTGGCCAATAAGAATAAATCAACAATTTGTTGAAAGGGGTCACTGTGGGTTGAAATTTGAAGTTGTCGAAATCGTGTTGAAGTTGTGGTTTTCTATTGGATGGTTGACAGGATGCCATATATTTAATCTAACTTCTCGCTTAGATTGAATAATCATATAATAAGATTACTAGTCGCCTTCAATTGCAATTCTTTTCCTTCTTCAACCAAGTAAACTTAACCATTGTAACTTAGTTGCAATCATGAGAGTTTCTCTCTCGACTATCTTGGTCAACACGAGCTTGTTACTCACTTCCTCGGCTCAAGCAACTACTCCTACTTTTCTGGCTCCAGAACAAGACATCCTTCTTCCATCAAGTGCACTTTCTACCAATCCATTGACTTCTCTTGGGGCCAACAGTCCATATTTTAAAGGTAGATGTTCGGCAAATCTCCTCCAATGAGTGAATCATCAAAGTATCACTTGTATCTCTAGACTCAGTTGAAGGCAGTTAGAAAACAAGGGCTGATCAGAATTAGGACCAAATGTTTACGGAATCAGTAATCAAGTTCCAGATCACTGTTACGTAGACCAAGTAGCATACAATGTGAGACACGGCAGTCGATATCCAGACTCTGGCGCATATTCACAATGGACGGCCTTGTATTCCAAGATCCAAGCTGCAAACTTTACTTCCACTGGCTCCTTGGCTTTCATTAAATCTTGGAAGCCAGTTCTTACAAATCCCGCACTTCAGATATCTCAAGAAAGCCCGACAGGATTCAAAGAAGCCTATGATCTTGGCTATCAATTGAGAACTCGTTACCGAAATCTCTATTCATATGGCCAGCCTTTCATAAGTTGGGCGAATCTCTATCCTCGTGTGGTCCAGACAGCTCAAAACTTTGTTAGAGGCTTTCTCGGGCCTTCTGCAAGTCATCTTGGCATAGTAGTCACTATCAACTCGACGGGGAGTGAAGCTGCACTTTTTGACAGTTTGAGTCCGAGTGATTTATGTCCGGCATTTGTAGATGGTAATGGGGGGAAAGAACGTAAGTGAAACTGTACCTCACTTCTCCCATTCGATCATGAACTCGGACTAAACAATGAAAAGAGGTAAAATGGAATTCTATCTATCTTCCTCCCATTCAAGCACGTCTTCAGTCATTAATCAAGGGAGATCTCAACTTCTCCACCACGGATGTCTCCATCATGCCCTACCTTTGCGGGTTCGAATCTCAAATCACAGGGGCACTATCGCCATGGTGCGGTGTCTTCACCGATGAAGAACTCAAACAATATGAGTATGCACAAGATTTGAGATATTATTACGGAACGGGACCAGGCCAGGATTTAGCGTCCAAGATGATGCTTCCCTACCTCAATGCTCTCGTCGGTATTCTCGAACACGGTCCAGGGGTCAACGGAACTTTCGCCAACGATACCAGCTACACACTGCCTGCCATCCTCACTGCTTTCATGAACGATGGACAGATCACCGAACTCGGCGCCGCAACGGGTGTGTGGGATGGCACCCGAGCTCTAGGGGATGGCACCAAGATCCCACCCCATTATAAATACATCTCAAGCCATTTCGTCAGCATGAGAGGCACAGTCGCATTCGAACGGCTAAATTGTGCGATCCCGGTCTCTGTCCCTTTATCTTCAAACGGAAACACATACTCATCAACATCGACATCGACTAATGCAACCTACATCCGTATCCTTCTCAATGACGTTGTATATCCAGTACACGCATGCCATTCTGGACCTGGCACGAGCTGTCTTCTTAGCGACTACTCGGCATTGATCAAGAGCAAAGTTGAAGAAGCGGGAGATCTTCCCACGCGATGCAATGTTACAGCTTCTGGAGCGCCAAAAAGAGTCAAGGGCGCTAGTTTTTTTACGGATCTATCGCTTTCTTGGTTGGCAACTGTGGCTCCATAAAGATAGAATTTTGGGTGGTGTGTTCTCTCTGATAATTATGAGGAAGGAGTCTCTAGTATGAAACAGTTGGGTCGACCGGTCCGCAGAACATCCGTAAATTCTGGCAATTTTATATGATGAAAGTTGGTTGACCGGGTAATTGTTTGGTCAATTTTTTGTCAATCTTGTACATTGTACATCTTATATAATTTGGATTGGTGAGATCCCTTGGAATCCAGCGCATTCTAGTTGAAGAGTAGGGATTGGAAGAGACTCTGACCAGAATCATTATAGTGATTTGAGGGATATCTATGAGCTTCACCAAAATGACAACACAACACACGCAGTATTGAGTCTGAGTTAGTTATTTTGATGGAAGCGAAGAAAAGTTCAATCGAGCTATTAGACTAGACTATCATGAAGAATACCTAGAGCAAAACCAAAGTAATGAAAACGTCATGACTATCCTCAACCTCGATTTAAATCCTCAAAGTAAAAAGAAATCCCGTTGATCCTAACACGCCCTGGCATAAACTCCACTCAAACCCCATTGTCTTCCCATATAAACCCCCAACCCCAATCCCTTGTTACCAATCCCTCGTCATAAATCCAAATCCAAATCCAGTGAAAACAAAGTACAGCAATCAAATTAATTTCCAAAAACTAGCCATGCCAAGTAACTAAAAAAGGCAAAATGAAATCCAATCAAGATTGTAGAATGACAGCATGCCACTATATCAGAGCACTGACCGCCAACTCCCCAGGATCCATAACGTAATACGGTGCAATGCCTTCACTCATCGCCTCGCTATTCTCCTTGAATTTCCGAGCCGCAATGTCGAGATCAGCCAGCAGCTTCTCCGCCGCCCTTCTCACTCCCTCGGTTCTCCTCCGAGTATCTCCTGGCCCAGAAAATCTTCCCCGCGGATTCATCGCTGCATCTCGCAACTCTCGTGCATATGCCGAAAGGGTTTGATCTTCGGCGACTCGGGAGCTGAGCAGATACGCAGCTTGGGATGATTGAATCCAGATCGAGGGATCATTCCCCGGAAGTGCATTGATGACGTCGATTTCCCGGTATCTTTGGAGCGCGCTCAAGCTCTCGGGGGGTGGCTTTTGGAGGGATGGTGGCTTGTTGGGTATGAATGACATGTAGTAATTTTGGAGGTAGTTGATAGCACTGTGCTGGGGAGAGGCAATATGGATGCACATTGTTATCGCATTGGCGAGTTCATCAAGGGTTCTGATGGTGGGGAAAGTGGGCATTTGTCCACCGGCTGGAGATTGCATTTCATTACACCAAGTAGATACACCGCTGTCTTTTTGCACATCAGCGTCGCCAGTGTAATACGTGGCTAGCATAGAAGAAACAAATTCAAACAGGATAGGCCACATTATGGACATATTTTTTCCGTATGCATAGTTATGAAATCGGCGGTCCCTATTGTCGTTCAAGGACGATAGGGGGAAACCACGAGTTATGAGTGAAGTTGGAACATAGTTGCCAGTCCAATTGAAGTGTTTGTAAGAGCTTAAAATGTACTGATAGTTTTGCTCTTCACTGAACCCATTGATTTTGTTTACAAGCTCTGGAACGAGGGTAGCTCGAGCGGCAGCATTAACAGATAGAGTTTTGAACCTGTTATGTGATCAATTAAATGTACATTACCATCCCATTAAATGACCCTTTCAGACCGAAAAATTGAATATGAAAACTTACCAATGGGGCTCTAGAATCATATAAACTATATGATCGCTTGGAAAACTTCGATTAGCCGCCACAGCAATCACCTCCTCCACAAAGTGACAATCATTGAGATGTATAGTCAATTCATGACGTGTCCAATCAGAAATTAAACTGCACATTTTGGCATATCTCCAAGGCCAATCTTCATGCTCATTATCTTTTGGATCTTGTGGGTTAATTCTTCGGTTGAAGATTGTGACCGAGCTTTCCATGCTCAATCTGTAATCCAGGATGATTGCCAAGGGGTGAAGATCCCCATCTGCATTCAAGTGTAACAAGGTTACAGATGCACATCCAAATCTTTTGCCATTGTCAGATATGAGAGTGGATTCTGGGGAAGCGCCAGCCCATCCCCGGAAGAAACTACAATCTTGGACATATAAAGAGTTCGAATTGACCGTCTCTAGAAGATTATGTATCTCCTTATTGCTTTGATCAAAGGCAGCTTTCTTAAACCTTTCAATCCAAGTCTGACTGGCGAGTGTGATGGATGAAGGATTAGGACCGGTAAAGTATTGTTGAGCAAAAACCGCATCGCTATACCAATCCTTCCGATAACCAATGCTTGGTTCAGTTCCAATATTCTTGTCATCTTTCTGTAGAGCCATCATTTTTTTTTCGAGTTCCCCCATTGTGGTTCCATTGCAAGGATCGCCAAAGAGAAGATATGAAATCTCCGGAGGAATCCTGGGCAGAAGGGAAACTGAGAAGTCGACCAATCGCTTGAGATTGAAGATTTTAAGAAGTCCAACCCTATCATCAAGAGGTATCCACTTGAGATGGGGTGGATATGGAGGAGTCGTACTCCCTGGAAGTGCCCACTGGTAGAGTGCTCTTTGAGTTTCGAATTTGCGTGGTATACATGGTCTATCTGCCTCAAATCCTTGAGCCCTAAAGCTATCTGCGTACCTCAAGGTGGGTGAAAGTTAGTCTTATTTATATCATTCGGAATATATTTATCATAATATACCTCTCTTCGAGCCTCGTAAACAATTTTGCAGTTGCTTCGTTGATTTCAGCGGGTGTTGCAATGATTGTGCCTGAGACCTTTGGTTGTTGAGTCTTTTTGGGTCTTCGGATTATCTTTCGAAAGATATTTGGTTTTTTCTCTTTGGTGCCATTAACCATCTTGGAGTCTTCCGGTGACAAAACTGTAGATCCATTCGTCATCGTAGTCCCATTGGTGCCGTTGACACGATCCGTTTCACGAGAAGTGGACATGATTGGAAATAGAACAACTCTTAATTATTGTAGGACATTTCAAGTGAGTGGACAAGATTTATGAATAAAGATCGAGGTGTCAATATTTATTTTCCAATGGAATGGGGGGGGGGAAATGTAGAGTGGAATGAAGGACAGAAAGGGAAATGTAATGGAATGAGCTTGCATTTTTGATATTCAATTAACAACCATCGAACCAGTATAGAATTGAGCGACGAGTTCTTCGTATTCTTTGACAACTTTTCGTCGTCTTTGCGAGGTGTGAGTATCTGAAAATGCCTGATTTGATCTAAAGAGTAATAATAAGCTGGCATGGCGATTGAATCAAGAAATGGCCAATTTGCATCGTGAACCAATGATTTGTGAATGATTCCGCAAGATAGATGAGATGTTACAGAGCCCCTCATCCAAGCAGCCAAGTGTCGGACACGCCTTTTCGAGAATTCGTTACATGATTTGTATTATAGATAGATACATATATGGTTGCATATGCATGTATGTATTAGTGTGGCCGTCTGCACCTTCAAATCTTTTGAGAATGCTTCTTTCAAATTGGGAAGAAAAATATATAGTAGTTGCAGGGTGTTTTGAGGGGCTGATGGGAACTTGACTCGTGTCATATTCTACCGAGCAACACCAGCTGCTTTCGACCAGACTCTCATTATGGTACCAGGGAAGTTTACCTTTCTCAATCTTCATTGCAGACCACTCGGAACTCAGCAGTATTGAGTGCGAACACTGGTCAATAAAAGAAAGAGAAAGAGAAAGAGAATAAGAGAGAGAGAGAGAGAAGAAAGACTAACTCATCTTCTGCCTGAAAATGGCTCAGGAATATAGCGGTGACAATTTATGGACATTCTATGCATTTGTTTCCCCTCCGGGAAAAAAAAGAATTCAAAAAAAAAAAAAAGGAAAATTGGCCCAACTCAGGCCAGCTACACTTGAGAAAAAATCAAATCCTATTTATACTATCATAACGCTACACCCCAAGGTATCGTCCAAAACTCCATTCCCACTCATCTTGATTATTTTAACCATGACAGTCTATAGCCGCTACCAGTTTCCAATTTCCTGCTCCCATTGATGACCAGGGAAAAGTTGAAAATAAATTCCTAGTCATATCGCTGCCGCAGTCATCGAGACAACTGCGTTCATTAATGGAGCTCGAGGCTCATACCTATATTCCCACTCACTTAAGTATCAATCCTTCTCACACCCATACCTCCCATGGCAGTACCAACCACTTTTTTATTATCCCCAAAATTATGTAGCCTCTCCCCTATCAAGTAAACCTCATCCTTAATTCTTTGTTTCCATCCCCTTACCATCTCGGAAACTTTCCATAAAATCCATGCCGATACCATCATAACTAGAACCATCGGATATGCATATCGATTTACATATATCGATTCTAATTCCGTACAATTCCTCCAGAATGTTTTGATTGCGAGTTGTGCAAGTAAGTAAGGAACACTGAGAGCTATTGAGAGTACGGTGCTGGCTGGGAAAATAAAAGACCTCGTAGCTAGCCTTGCATCTGGATCCCAGTAACCGTGCCGAGTGACAGCACGTAGTGCGTCCGCTGGTCGACTACCCTCATGCCATAAAATGAATCGGGTGGTCAACTTGACATACAAGAGTCCTAATGTCCAACTTTGCACGAAATCAATAACATGTCTCTCTTCGTGTGGGTAGAAATAAGTATGGAGAGGGATCATGAAATAAAATTCCATGAGAAAAGCAAAGAGAGTAGGAAGCACGAGGATGAAAGCTGTATAAGTCCATACAATTCGTGCCACACGACCGACAAACTTCACTACGCGCCTGAATACTATTGTTGGTCTATCTCCATTAATGTGTAGCGAATTGCGTAGTTTTGCCAAACCGGTTCGAAGATGTATGATACCATAAAGTACGGTTCCCAGTATGTAGATTCCAATGGAGAAGGCATAGACGTCGTTTTTACGAACATCAGCTGGAATAAAATTTTCGAAGATATATCTTCCGAATACCAGAGGGACAACAGTAACACAGACTCCTGTTGTTGCAGCGAAAAGCCAGATAGAAAGGATAAAGGTTGAAATTCTCAGACGGAACCAAGGCGGTACGTAAACCAACTTATAATTCTGTGGGTTCAGGCCATGAACACCATCAAAACTATCCTTGAGACCATCCAGACGTCTGTTGTTTCTATCCACTTCGAGAAATGTCTTGGTATCTTTTGGGAGCTTGATCTGATCTGATGCAGGGGCTCTTACATATCTTCCATCGGGTATGAGTTGGATATTCTCATCGCTGGCTTCACCTCCCGACTGAGGCTTTGCGGCCAGGAAATACTCTTTCCATGATCGACGAACTATTTGGCCCTCCTCATCCGGTTTTCTTTCATCGAACATGAACCAGGTTAGCCTCAAAAGTCGAGCACATCGACGAAACCACCAGCTATACATCGAATGTAATCCATCAGAAGGCTTTAAGAACTTGACTGCCAAAGGCATCAAGAAGTTATAGAAGAGTAGATCAACAGGGAACTCCAGAACCGGTTCGTTCGAAGACCAATGGATCGGTAGAACGCCCTTGAGTGTAAATGCAAGTCCCCAAACTACTCCACCCAAACAAACAATGACTAGTCCACCGTAGACTAGAGCACTAAAGGCTATTTTTCGGAGTTGTGTTGTGACGTTTCGCTCCAGTACATCACGAACTGGATGAAATGTCGGATCGTCGGGGTCACGAATGAAGTCTAAATATATTAGTAATGACTTTCTTAACATCATATGGATTGGGGATCCTTACATAAAACTCCCTTTCGCATTATCTTCCGGCACATAGATACGAACAAGGCAAAATGAAACATATAACATGTTCCAACAAACCAATGTACAAATATGGAAGTAAGAGGTGATCGGGCACTGAAGCTAAGACGAGACATGATAGTAGCACCTTCGAATAATGGTAATAAGGCGGCATCGAGCAAAAGGCCACAATACAATGGGAAGACTAGCATCTCGATGCTGATGATGAAAATTACTTTCATGACTCCTCCTGCTTGGTTGAGCATATCAATCACCCCACTTTCAATATCTCGCACGCTACCAGGCTCAGTCGAAAATGTTTTGCCTCTCTTGACGTAAAGAGCACCTAATAAAGCGAGAGTAGTGAAGCCTGCTAGTATAGCCAACATTCGGTCTAAACCGCCCCAAACGCTCAAACCTGGATCTAGTGGTGCCAATCGTTGAGGAACTTCTAGACTAATGACCCAGTAATCGGGTCGCGCCAGGTACACCGGTAATTCGAATAGGAAAGATAAAGTCGCATTGAATAGTGAAGTTATGAAGTTTCCAAGATGTGAGACAGTCACTTGATAACTTTCGGACAATAAAAACACAAATCCGTTTCCAATACTTGTGAATCTACCAAAGAAGCTAGATTTGATCAGCATAAGAGCTTCATGCGAGGCAGCCGAAAACGTAAATATTTCAGAATCCGCAATATGGATGATACTATCCACTGTTCCATTCATGACGCGTTCAAAGGCAGCTTGAGATAATCTGAGAGCATCATGTCCCAATCCTGAGCTGGAAAGGGCAAGCAGACGTAACGGGACGTGTGCGATGGCAAGGAAACAATATAATAAAAGTCCCAGTATAACCAACGCAGTATCTTGTACAAATGCTGCAGCGCCAAAGATGAATCGAAGAGGAAGTTTGAATGCTGGACCAGGATTTGCCAAGAGGAGTATAGATATCCGACCAATGTTATATGGAATCCAGATAACAATCCCTATTGTAATCCCCAGAAGAAATATGCTAAATATGGCGTTTTGAACGAGACCGAACAATGGTCCTCGCATACCAATAAGTTCCATGATGCCATCAAAATCTTCACCATCTTCAATATCTCCTTCAAGGTCTAAGCCTGCGATCATGCCATCTTCCGGGACTTCGGGATCTTCTCCATCTCCATCGTCTCTATGGTCAACGCCATCGCGGCGAACTGCTGCCACTGGTACAAATGGCGCTTCAGCAGCAATATCTTCAATCACATGCTCGTCATTCGCACCGAGATCATCTTCTGGTGCAGCACCATCAAGTCTTCCCCACAACCAATCAGCGACATTACCCGCGATACCATCGGGTTGGACTGGCCGGCGAGGAGGAATAAAACCTTCTCGCTGAGGTGCTAGATGAGCGTCTGGAGCAAAAGGGCTTTCGTCAACTCGCTCAAAATTCTCTTCTTCTTCTTCTTCTTCGTCATCAGAGATGGGATTATTTTCAAAGACCTCATCCCAATTGGCAGCTGTTCGAGTGATACCATCTTCTCCAACTATTTCTAGTGGTCCATCATAATCCGAATCGTGATTTTCGTCATCTTCACTGTATGGAGGTGATTGTGTGTTGCTAGGGCCAACACCTGAATCCGACGTCACCCCGTGGTGCAAATCCAGATCCTCAACTGCCTTTCGAGCCATTGAGACGATATCTCCATCATTCAGCTTTTTATTCTCCTGAAGCGAACCAATATTTTGATCACTGAAGTCTTCATCGGGGAGGTCAGAGAATGTCCAGTTATTACGACCTAATGGTGATTTGTCTCGGCAGTGAGGGACATCTGAAGTAGCTCTGGGTCGATTTTGAGAAAGTGGAAGTGGGCATGGTTCTCGATTAGGGAATGCAGGAGTTCGTCCACCTGAAATCATTGGGTATTTGGTTTCAGTTTCATTTGGCATGTCCGAGTCGTTACATTTATCCGTTTGCCAATGCTCTGATCTCGCGGTGAATTCATCCTTATCATTTGCGGAGATCTGTCTCGAGCTCTGACTAGATTCTCCATTCGATGTTGAAGAATTTCCATTTCCTACCCCAAGAGATTTTGGTACCTCCTCTCGTCTATTCGAGCCGAAATTTCCTTCATCCACGTGGATTGCCTTTCTTGAATCATCAATGTTGCCCGAATCAACAAGTTGAGGTGCATCTGATGGAACTACAGCCCTACTACTCCCGATTAACCGGGCAGCACTATTGTGAGTTAAAGCTTCAGAATTTTCATCTCGCAAACGTATCTTCATGGCTTCAACCCAATATTGCATTTGGTCTCCTAGCCCTTCCCGATCAATTATTTTCAACACTTCACTAGGATCTCCCCCCGCTCGTCGCCATATGACTGAAAATTGATCAATGAGCTGAACCTCTGGGCCAAAAGAATCCCGCTGTTGATTGTGGGTCCAAGGGGCAATTACTAGTTCGTCAAGTTCGGGTGCTGGGATAGGCTCAAGATCGAAGTCAGGCAATGGGAGGGGACCATTCACATCACCCATCTCTGCTGGTATAGCTAACGGAATATCGGGTTCGCCATTGTTATTTCGAACTCTCCTAGCACGGGCGATTGCTCTATCCCGAGCTTGATCCAGTTGCTCCATTCGAATTCGGATCCTTTCCTCCATTTGTTCTTGCAGGTCGTGGACATCAATTGGCAAGTCTTCCTGAGGAGCTCCATCACCTGCAGCCAGATCCGCATTAAAAGCTGCACCCATGTTGATTACAGGCTGTTGTTGAACAACCCATTCTCGTATCAGAAATACAAGAATGAAAGTAACCACAATTGCTACGGTTATGATATAACCCTCGGTGATGTCGACAATAGCTCGGTTGAGCCAAGGGAGCCTAGTCATGTGGTTCAAGAAAGAGACACCACTTAAGAGCGAATGCCCCTGATCTCCAGATTGGGGTGTCATCGAGAAAACCCCCGTATGATTCATCGAGGCGTCTGAATAGACTGAACTTGTCAGTCCGAACCCGTAATAAAGAGACTTGAAGAAAGCAGCTGTAAGAGGATCTGCACCACTGATATTGAGCGTTTTAGACATGGGCAATATTATACCCATAAGCTTCTCCATTACCCCTCCGATTACAGCAGGTGAAGTTTGACTAGCATTGAGTGGCGTAACGGGACTGGACCCATCCCAAGCAGAATTTATAACCTCGCGGGCAATTTCCAAGGCTTGTGAAGTGGTTTCGTTCCTCTGAAAGTTGATTGTAGAACTCCGAGCTGGCGAACCTCCATCGCTAAACCAGAATAGAAATCGCCATACTTGTCGAATGAGGAATGGTAAAGCTATAAGCCAAACGAAGATTACCAAAAGAAAGCGTAAATATGTAGCCATATTCTTAATGATATGGATAACAAAGTGTTTTAGAAAAACACGAGTAGGTAATGACTGTGGCATGTTGGCCGAGTATAGCTTGGTGAAGCGAAAAGGCGTTTTGCAAAGCTCACAGTGTTTCTTCTGCGAATGCGATAACCATTCCATCAGACACTCCTGATGAACAAACTTGATACTTCCACTACACTTGCAAGGGTAGAATAGAGGCTCTTTCTCTGTTGCCTCCGCTCTACATATCCTGCAGGTATCTGGATCAGCATTGTCATCCTCCCCATTTATAGTATTGGTCGCATATTGAGCATCATTCATAATATCGGGCGCGGGCGCGGGGTCAATGCCGGGCGTGGTGAGGATACCCGATGCAGACATTGTGAGGGAATATGATAAAGGGTCGGAACTAAGGGTTTATCGCAAGGTTGAATAGAATAGGACAGAACGGAAATTGGAAAGGATGAGACCTTATATCTAGGAAGTTTGAAGTAGCATGGGAGATGCGGATTGTTCCCTCAGGTGTGGTGGCGTCGTGCCGCTGTTCCGCTGCGCAAGTCGACCAGTCGTCCAGATCGTCCAGTAGTCCAGTCGTTCAGTCGTTCAGTCGTTCAGTCGGCCAGTTGTCCAGTGGTAGTTTGATTGACGATTATCATTGGAGGTAAGAGACAATATCGTTCGAAGGAGTGAGGGAGTAGTGAACGAGATTTGAAAGAGGAAGAAAATAAAGAAGTAGTAGTACGGGCTTGTAGTAGCATCGCTCAAGTACAGAAGTTTATGATGACGAATCGAATTATGAGGTTTGAGGATGATTACCTAATCACGTACAGAAACCTTATTAAATAGGCCTCTGGTTCCATCCGATCGATATATAAGTCTAAACTAACCTAATCTGACAGAATACCTTATATATATGTATATTTACTTCCCAATCAAGAATAAATAACTGTAACACGGCCTAGACTCAAAGTAGCTTGATCTAAATCAGTTGACATTTAACTAGCCTTACCAAACACAACTAACATAACTATGTCTATGAAATCTTATATTATTTGTTCTCTCTCATCAATCTTTTTTCTTGGCACACATCAGACCTTGGAAAATCACCTATAGCTAGCTATATCTTCTCTCCCTTTGGGGTCATAAGAAGCTCTCAACAACTCATTCTACTTGCCTCCTTTCCCCCTCAATTAAAATCATTCCACAATCATAAAATCCTCTATAGCCTACACATGCGGTAGAAGAGGAACATGGCCGCAGAAAGTAATGGAAAGGTGGTGGGGGAGTCGAAACCAAATGGAATCAAAGGCAATAGCCACACTGTCGTTCCAACGCTGCCGTCAGGAAAGAATGAAGGGAGGACGAAGAGAAGTTCTGGATTCTTTGGTGCTGGCGTCATTACACGGTATGCCCATGCTTGCCTCCGCGCTTGCGTTGTACCCTTATTTATTTTTCAACCACTTATGAAGCTCTCAGAATCCTCATATGGTACTCGATAATCACCATATTGCTACGATGTCCTGCGACCCTTGACCTCGTCACAGATACCTCCCCCCGGATCTGCAAACCATACTTTCAATTAAGATCGATAGTCGTACCTCATCTCGAACCATATTACGATTCATATGCCGCACCCTATGTGAATGCCGCGAAACCTTATTACAGAACCCTTGACAGAACCGTAATTGCACCTTTGGCGGTTTTAGGCCTGAAATATGGTGCTCCAAGAGTGGCACAAGCGCAGGCATATGGTCAAGCACAATGGGAGAATACTTTACAGCCACAGGTTTTGAAATATCAAGCTCTTGTGAAGGCGAAATACGATCAGTCATTGGCTCCCCATTGGAATAAATTTGTGGCAGCTACCAGTCCATATCTGGATCAGGCTAAGACGAATGCTCTGCAAACATACAATGGTCACATCATTCCAACTTTCAATACTATACAGCCATATGCCATTCAAAGTTATGCATGCGCGAACGATTTTGTTATAGGCACTGGAATTCCATATACGAAGTGGGCGATAACTTCGACAGGGGTGTTTCTAGATAGAAAGGTCTGGCCTAAGTTGAGGATTTTGTACGGCGAGAACGTGGAACCACAATTGGTACGGATTGGAGAGAGATTAGGTAGATATAGAGATGGAAAGAAATTACAGGCTGTGGTGGACAGTGTGGATTCGTGAGTTTGTTAGATGTACATATATATAGACTTGAAACTTACAGAATTTTAGCTCCTCTTCAGCTTCTTCTGCCTCTTCCATATTCTCATCCATATCATCTTCGATGTCATCTGCGCATGCTACGAGGGCACCTCCCACCTCCACCTCCTGTTCAACTTCTACTTCCTCTACCGAAACTCCAGAAAGTACTCCTTTAAGTGAAGACGAGATTAGAGAAAATGCTCGAAAGGTGGTGACCAGAGATCTTAAAACCTGGCAAGAAAAGTTCTCCAAGGCTGCAGATGAGGGTTCAGACGAAATTGATGATAGAGTGACCGAGATCACTGAGAGGTTGATTCAAAATCAAGCCAATAAAGTGGGGTCTGCACTCATCGTCGAATTAGAGGAGGCTGTCAACTCAAACCTTAAGTCACTCAAATCCAGCATCATTTCAATTGTCAAGTCCGAGAAAAATGCCAAAGAATTAGAGTTTTCCCTGAATACTGCTGTTCGAAAAGCAGGATTGGCCATCAAGGAAAAGGCTCAAGCCGTTCGAACTTGGCGACAAAGCTTCGATGTGGAGACAAACTCTCTTGTTGGGAAATCAGTCAAAGATACATTTGATATCATTGACCACATAAGGGATTTGGGTTTGCAAGAAATTGGAATGCGATGGGCTTGGACCGATGGGATCACTCATAAAGATTGGACCAAATATCATGCTCTGAAGAGTAAATTTGATGAGTGGCGACTCGATGTTGAAAAGGTCGTTACGGAACATCCAGGTCTTGCGAAAGCTCGAGCTGTCTCGGAAGATGTAGAGAATAGAGCAATGGGCATTGCTGAGAACGCTGCAATTGAGCTTTTACGCATCAAGGAAGCCGGCAAGTGGAAGATATCAACCGGCGATTTTAGTGACGACTTCAGTACTAAATACGTGCCCCCTGCTGCTGCGGTAGCTGGCCAAAAAGTCATTGAAAAGATCAATGAGGCTTCTGAAGCCATGCTCGGTACCACACAAGGAAGTTTTGAAAGTGTTAGTTCGGTCGTGGGCGAAAAGGTCGGTATTCTTTCGGCGAAAATATCTTCGTCTGCTCTTGGCGAGCAACCAGGAGTGGTTAATCAAGCTTCGAGCTGTGTTCAATCTGCAGCTTCCATCATTTCTAATGCTGCATGCCATCTCTCGGATGCCGCAAGTTCATCAATTGCATCTCTCGGCAGTACAATCGCCGATGAAGCTTCAACTGTCTCGAAATGTCTGGAATCTGCATCAGTGGCTTCAAGTACCGCATCAAAGGAAGTTTGGGGTGGGGCTATGGCTGCTCATGTTGAAGCAAGACAAATCATCTTCGATGACATCATCGATGAATTTTACGAAGGTACTTACAGCGAGAAGATACAGAGTATGGCAAGTGTGGCCGGTGATCAATTCAGCGACATGACTAGAGCAGTCAGCGAAGCCTTATTGAAGCCTACAAGCACACACGGATCTGTGGGGAGTGTAAATAAGCTTGCTGCTGAACAATATTCTCGTGCTTTAGCCGCCGCAAGCTCAGTCCTCTATGGAACGGAACAAGGGACAGGTGAGAGAATTGCAAGTGCCGCCACAAGTCGTTATGCCGACGCGGTTGCTGCGTAAGTTGGAAAGTTTCCTTGCATTGGCTTGAGAATCTACTGACATTGAATTAGTGCAAGTTGTGCCATCTATGGCACACCTGCACCCATCTTTGATTCTGCTGCAAGCTCTGCTAAGGCTGCATATAGCGATGCACTTTCACGAGCATCTGAATATTATTCACAAGCACAATCTGTTGTCTTGGCTCAAGTCTCTGGTACTCCAAAACCCGTGCACCAGGAAATGCTTAACTCTGTCGAATCTGCCTACTCCGATGCCGTTAATGCTGCTAATTCTAGGCTTCAACTTGCACTTTCTGGTGCCTCAACCGCCATATATGGGGTACCCACAGGTGCTTTTGAATCTATACGATCGGTAGCCGCATCGAGACTATCTGACGGTCTCAAAGCCGCATCTGCTCAATATGATGCTGCAAAGAGCCACATTGGCCCTGCTCTTAACCCAGCTGCCCAACAATTACTTCACCAGGCTCAAAATCAATACTACGCTGGGATTGGTTTAGCCCATGTTCGATACTCTGAGTTTCTTGAGGCGGCATCTTCAGCTGTCATGCCAACTCAAACATCATTCCATCAGAGTGTCTATGACAAAGCCAGTGCCAGTATCGTTGGAACCTCTACTCCGGGATATGAAGCCGCTCTATCTCAAGCCTCCGAACAATACTCTAGTGCTGTCGCAAAAGCCCAAGCAGGATTTGATATAGTCATTGATCAAGTAGTTATGGCTGCGAACAATGCTGAACTCACAGCGAAGTTTACTGATCTTGCATCCTCTCGTTATTCCGAGGCTTCATCTAAAGCGTCTGCATCCTACGCCAGTCTTTCCTCCGAGATAGTTGGAAATATAAACGGAGTTACTCCTAGTGTTCCCTCTTCCGTACATGGAAGTGAAAAATCACTTCCCGAATCTATCGCTTCAGTCGCTAGCGAAAATTGGGAAGCACTTATCACGAAAGCTAGTCATCAAGTCTATGGATCCCCAACGCCATATTTTGTCACTGGTAATTTCCTTTCAAACGTACAAGAATATGCTGCACAGGCTACTGATGAGGCAGTCTCGCAATACTTGGCAGTTCAATCACTTATTGGCGAACTGGTTTCTGGAAAAGAACCAGAATTCATCGAGAGTGTTTATAGTAGGCTGAGTTCAGCTTATTATACTGGGGCAAGTGATGCAGTTCCTTCAGCTTCATCTTATGCAAGTGAATTCTATGCATCAGCTAGCTCAGTCGCCAACTCAATTGTCACACCGCCCCCGGCAATCGAGGAAATTCTCGATGCCTTTTCCCTTCATCTCAACGAAGCTGTTGAAGCTGCTAGCGATCAGTTTTATGGTACCGAAAAGGGTGCTTATGAAAGGGCTACTGAGGCAGCTTCTTCAGCTTATGCCTCTGCTTCTAGCGCTGCAAGTGAGGGTATCTACGGTACTCAACCAGGATATACGGATCAAGCTCAATCTGCCATTTCTAATGCCGCGGCTTCCGCTCAAAAGGCTATCTCAGAGGCTATCTACGGGGCACCTACTGGAACCTATGAATCTGCAACCAATATTATTGCTGAGAATTACCAATCTGCTACCTCCGCTGCGGCAGAGTCTTACTCTGCTGCTCAAGCGAAAGTTTCAGAAGCCATTTACGGTCATGAACAAGGAGCATTCGAGAGTGCACAATCAAGACTAAATGCCGCAGTTGAGTCGGCTCGTGCTAAATTAACCGAATTTGCATCAAACGTCGGAGAGGGTGGGAATGATGCCCTGAACAAAGCAAGTGAAGGAGTTGAGCATATAGCTAGTAGTGTGGGGAGTGTTATTGGGGATGCCACTGAAGCTGTTATCGGGAGAAAGGATGAATTGTGATGAGGCAGAGTTCGATTATTGTGGTGGTGGGTCCACAAGAAGATATTGGGAGGCGCCCGATGATTGGAAGGGTCTAATGAATAATGAGATAGGTCTGGTCCGGCGGTAGGGCTAGGCGGCGTGTTTAAACAATGGGGTGTGGGAATGGTATTATTTTGATATGGGCCAGAGATGTACCAAGTTTCTTTGGGCTTTGCTATGATATGTTTATTGGAGGATACCTTTTGATTGATTGACGTGATACGAAATAAATGACATAAAATATACTACATGTACACATGATTACTCTCGCATTTTGCTACCATTGACCTATGCCCTTATTTCACACCATCTCTTTCCATTGCGACGAGATACAAAGATAATAATCACTCAACCTGTGCAAAATTACCATGCCCATCACCCCAGCATTTCAATATTCGAGTCCTTTTTGAAAAGTTTACATCAACAACAGTGCTGTGGCTTGTCTGGTTCTATTGTAAGATTGTTACTATGTCGCACCGCACTGAGTCATCGTGACACCGCGAGCTACGAACTAGGAACTACGAGCTACGAGCTGCTAATAAATAAGCTGACGACTTCGATATTACTCGAAGGGGGAATTGAATGTAGGTTTTGATGAATATGTGATGATGAGGCATTCTTTGTATTTTTCAATTTTCGGGACTGCGAGATGTGGCTTTTCGTAGGTTCTGTTTCTGGTATCTGCTGCGTATGAGGTAGGGACTCTCTCTCGGCTGTAGATTGATGGGCTGGGTAACCTAGATGAGGGTTTCGTTTTTGTGTCTTGGGAGCTTTTGATCTATATAAGAGGGCTTTCTTCGTCTCGTATCAAGATCAATCTCAATCTCGATATTTATGAGCTTTTCGCACGTCACATTACATTTTTATATAACCATCTTATATACTCAAAGGCAACCAAACCAAAATGCACTCCGAATTCACCCTCTTAACGAGCTTGATCTTGGCGAGTATATCTGCTGCTCTCCCAACAACCTTCAACCTCTCGGATCCATCCACTGGTCCCATCCCCAGCGAATCCGATTACTATAGTTCCTATCGAGGCAAAGCCGCCCCATTCCCAGCGAACTACACATCACCCATCCCAGCAACCCAGATGGGTCCGCCCGGGCCCGACGATCTTCTCTTTCAAAATCTTCTCTCGGCCGAATGGGCCGTCTTCTCCTTCTACCAACAAGCCGTGGAAGCCCTGAATGCAACCTCATTCACCTCCCTCGGCCTCCCCAACACGACCTACGAACGAATCCAAGAGATCCGCGACAACGAAGCCGGGCACCTGCGCATCTTCCAAGATTCCATCTCCCCCACATCCCTCAAGCCCGGATCCTGCCGCTACGACTTTGGCTGGGAGGGCGCCGCCGAGTTTCTCGAAGTGCAAATCGGGATTGAGGTCGTCAGCATGGCATTTGCCACGGGCCTGGTGCAGCAGGCGACGCTGAACGTGACCAAGGGGGCGCTGATGGGGATTGGAGAAGCGGAGGCGCGCCACGCGACGTGGGCTCTGATGGCCGTGTGGGCGACGGATCCCTTTGCCGGGCCGATCGAGACGAGTTTCCCGTACGCCAATCAGATTTTGGATTCGACCAATCGCTTTATCGTCGCGGGCTCGTGTCCGGGGGCGAATCCCGGGTTCCCGTCGCCGAGCCAGCATTTGCCGCTGCTTCGCGTGACGGGAGAGGTGACGGCGGGGGGGACGGTCACGTTTGGGTATGAGAGGGGGAGTGATGGGGCCGAGGCGCCGAAGTTTGAAGAGGGGAAGGATTACTATGCGGTTTTCTTTCATGGTGTGGACATCATCTCGCTTCCGTTTGATGTTGCTATGAACCGTACGGTTTTCCCTTCCAATCTTGAGTTGAAGGGGGTGGTTTTGGTGGTGATTGCTGATGAGATGGATGCACCCACTGAGGAATCGGTGGTTGCTGGCCCTGCATATATCTTGGAGCAGCCAGCAATACTTGCTTCTAAAGCTCTGTAAAGAGGCACGTGTGATAACCAGGGGCTAGATTTCAAGAAGGGGGATGACGAATGTTGAGAGTCTTGCCTTATGAATTGTGTCCTTAAACAGCGTCAAGTATATTTGTGTTTGTTTGTATCGGCAGGGCCTTGAGGATAAAAGTTATACTGTCTTGGAATTATCCTACAACGAAATGGCATTTTCACCTCCAAATTGTGCCCAGAATGCTGCAAGTAAAGCATGTTTGAGTGATATCGCATCTCTTTCCAAATCTGATTTCGTCAAACAATAACCAATTGAGAGGAGCAGAACTGTTCCGCTGAACTTTGTCGCTAGATCCTAAATGTCTTGGAAGAATCCCCATCATGTACACGGGTAAACTGATTCAACATACTATTACCACATGAAGATCTTTCCAATAACCTTACTGTGCTGCAAAACTTGGGCCAGCTAGCTTCGAGAAAGTTAGACAGGCAGACGAGAGAGGAAAGGAAATCTGAGGAGCCAATGGCGAACGCCAATATATCGCACGTAGGCCATCTTAATCCGCACGTACTAAAAATAGCTTTCAGCAAGTTGAATACCAAGTTCCGGAACCTAGACTCTGTTGACTCTGGACTCTGGAGAAAGCAGTGATGTTCGTCTTGAAGGTCCCAACAGGACAGAGGCTTGAAGACGACATGTTCATCTTTACTCGTCAACTGTTCTATGTTCTGTAGGAATTCTTGCGGATCAACTGCAAGATGTTATCGGGTCATCATCGGCTATTCGCTAACTTTGAATCCTACCCCTTCATCAATAAAGCGAACTTTCGAACCTTGGTTATCTATCTCATCATGAAGGATTTTATTTCTGCGCGCCCCAAGCATCATGCAAATCTCGACTTCATCGCGTCAATGAGAATCCTACTGTGGCTCCGTCGTGTATGTCCGGCCAGGCGTTCAGCTAATGAGGGGGTATACATAAGATGGAGATGTTTCCCGGTCAAGAGCTCTGGACGATTGTGGCACGACAATTGAATATCTCGACACGACTTCATCACCGGCCCAAGTGAACAAAAATCCTCTTCTGCTTCCAGGACCTGGTTGATTCCAATGTCAAACCCAGGACTGCTTCTCCCCGCGCCAAGTACGCCCGGCGCAAAACATACCCGAAGCTCTTCGGTCTGCAGTCGCAACTCCTGTGATTCCACCTGCTCCAGCTATACCGGCACCACCACAGGAGTGACGGAAACACGCCCCACCATACTTCGAGCGCGAGAATCGCGATTCAGCTTTGGGGGTCCATGTGATGGCACGGTGTTTTACATCTACGATAAGCCATTACCCCCATTACCTCCAGAGGCTTTTGTCCAGAAACAAAAGCCGTTACCTCCGCTGTACGTACATTCAAACGCACAACGGGTATTGAGATGGTGGCATGCTAATCCCCTTTTATCAGGCCTCTCGATATCTCTCGTCGCAGATCTCATCTCAAAATAAGTGGTGCATTACTGGAGCCTAAGGGTGACGCGATATACGATGATGAGAAAGAGGTTTATGTGCACAAGCCATATAGCGATGAGAAGGTGATGGTAGAAAATTGGGAGGACCAGGAAAAGGGGCTATGAAAAGATTTCATGCGAACGAAATAACGATTACAGAGATTGGAGCACGACGGGTGGCCGACAAGGCTTATTGTATATACTTCGAAAGGGAAAGGGTACACCACAGTCTTCTTAGGCATATGAGGATGTGGATTCATCGGTTGCAACTTCAAACGGCTCTCAGGAAAATCCATGTCGGGATTGCGTCTGCCTGGGCGTTTACTCGAGGACTACATGGCTCGTGGTAGGAGAATTCCTGGGTTATAATCCATTCACGACGTTCTTCATTTCTTGCTCCTTGTATGAATCATCGCATCTTTTTTTTAAATCCATTGATCATGATATTATGTTTGAAATATTTTCTCCTCATTAGCATACCATGCCCATTCAAAGAGTGGTGATTTTAGCTATCCGCGCCATGGTCTCCTTTCATGGTTAATTCCCCAATGTTGTCGATGAATTGATGGAACCACTGGAGAAAGGTGCAACTCCCTCCATCTTTGACGCCAAGTTGTAAACAAGATTTGAGTCGTTGGTGATTTTGAGGGGGACTTTTGGATTCCATGCTAGATATGTTTCTTTCATCGTCGATTTGTCCCTCTTGCATGGCTCTGGTACACGAATCGTTCGAGCTTTTTGGTGAAAGCTACAGAAGTCCCTTTCTTTAGTTTTGGCCCGAGTATATCTTTCTGGGGATCAAAGTTCTTCATTTCCCCTGAATCTCACCATGCCTAGGTTTCCCTCCATATGGGAATCATATTTTATTTCACTTCTGTCTGTCTTCTGCTCTTCGGATCTCTTCTTCCCCTGCCTGACGATACACCAAAAGACCAGTATAGTCAGCAGCGTTGAGGCAATCATACTCCCTCCCATCGCCAAGGCAGTTGTGTCGCGGTAATTCATTGCTGCAATTTGAGATTCTCGAGCCTGTTTAGGGACGGCTTGTTGGGCTGTCTGAGATGCGGATTGATTTGCTTGCTGAATAGATTATGAGGCTTGTTAGAAGGCTTGTTAAGAAGCCCACGTTGCGCTCTGTTTTGCTTAAGAACAATCTGTTGAGGGCACCTGGTGTGGTACAAGCGGTAATGGAGTGATGATTACATCGTTGAGGGTCCATAGGATGGATAGTCTTTGGCACGGGAGAAAGATACGGTGGATCCATTTCAGAGAAGAGATATTTTATCGTTGGCCACCCAGGCAATAGACTTGAGAAGGTGATATGTATATCGTGAGACGAAATTTTGGCCGCTCGCCGTTCATCATCACCGGTAGATGGTGGTGAGATTAGGTTTCGTTCGACTCCAAGCTCTCAAGACCTGAAGTGACCAAGAACTAGAATCGGCAAAACGAACGACGTGATAGATTTCCCGCGTCCCTCAATACAGAGATCAATTTCAATCAGATCATCTTCTTCTGTGTCTATCTCTATGGAGTAAAGTCAGCATAAGCATAGCGTTATCACGTCTGCGATCTGACGCAACCGAATGAAGACGCATCAGACGGCCATCCCACTCCTTCATAACGATAGAGGTATACCGGATGTGTACAAACTCCTCGCTTGCAGTGAGAACTTTCTTTGAGAATAATACGCTTCCGTGATACGGAAATCGACTCTTTCTAATACCATGACTTCAGGGGTTTTTGTAGAAATTCAAGCTAGATATGAGAGGATCGGCAATGATGATTCTCTTGAGAACTTCAGCGGGATTGAAATGGTAGATGATCAGATTTCTGGAAAGGGTGTTGAACTTAGCTGCGGTGAGAAAGGAACTTTGGAAATCTGAAATATCAATCCATATATAGGCAAAGGCATTCAGCACGATGTCCGGTGCATCATATGTCTCCAATTGGATGTAAAATTAAATCCTCGACCCAAACCTGTAAATCTATCAATTCCCTTTACCCCTTATCCTTTACCCTTTACCCTTTACCCTTTACGCCATCCGTCTATATTTTCTAACACCGACACCCACTTCTTAACCGAACATTCCCACCGTCGTACCTTTTCCCGAATAGCTACAAGGCCATCCCCAACACCACACTTCAGAGATTCGAAATCTCATCCATACGTAACCACTCATCCTCCAATGCCCTCAGTCTTGCCAGGAACTCGGTCCATGACTCCTTCGCCACATTAGAATCAAATTCAATCGTAATATTCTCGCTCCTCCCATCATTCACTCTCCCACCCATCGCATCCGGAGAATCGATCCCACACTTCCTCAACTCAAACGTGTTTCCAAATGCAGTTTCGATTTGGCTGATGGCCCGAGTGACATCCTCCAAGGTTTTAAATGACTAGACAAAGTGATGATTAGCAACGAATGAACGACGACCGACGACCGAAATAATAAAACCCAAAAAAAAGGAGGAAAAAATACTCACAAAGATGCGATTTGGACAATCGCCTCGAGCATCGCCATTCTTGAGAACTGTGACTCGCAAATGCCAGATTGGAGTGGAGGGAGGGGAAATTGGCTTCCAGAGTGTGTGTGCACCAACTTCCTCGTGAGGCAGAGCCACCTTTTGACCGTTGCCATGGAGATTGACCGAGGGGTCGTCACTGGTATTCATGATATCTGAATATCCTCTCATAAGTGCTGGACGCATGATTGTAGGCTTGGTTTGGTTTGATGTTTGGTTTGGTGTTTGGTTTGGTCTCGTTCCGTTTGATTTGGGTTGTGCAGAGTAAACTGTTCTTGGTGTTGACGTCGTGCTTCACATCTGGTGCACAGTGTTTATATATACTCGAGGGCACAAGGCTACCGATCAGATGTGGCACGAGAATGCAAGGTGGTAGGTGTGATTCTATTCTCGACCCTTCGTGCTGGGAATAGTCTCATTGACTGACCTATCGGGTGATATTCCATCGTGGCTGGGTTAAGGCCATCCAGAAAATCACACCACTGGGCTTCTGGCACGTTTGCTGTTTGCTGGGCCTCCTGAATGCCAACTGGCTTTTATGCATTTATCACCAGTTTTTAGATTTTAGAGACTTCATGGCCAGTTGAGCTGCAACGCAACGATTGGAACTTCACGCAGCAAGGAATAAAATCGTGTGGAGATGGTAAACTTGAGCCTTAAGGTTAGCATAGCCGAGGTGAGTTGTGGATATTGATACGGATAGGAGCAAAGCCTCGAATTGTTTAACAAATTCAAGAGTGGTAAGCAGTAGGGCGTCCAGCCTCGATGATGGGAAGTAAAGAAGAAGAACTCTTCATTGCCTTCGAATTCAGACCGTCTTCGATGTACTCCGAGGCGCTCTTCTGCAGGAACACGTGACTTCACGTGCACGATATACGAGCTAGCCAAGCTAAATTCACGCCTCTCTTCTGGGCCTCTGAATCCTCCTTACGAGGATTCGAATCCCTCTTGTGGGCCTCCCTTTCTTCCCGGTTGGGTAGCTTGATGATCTTATATACCCTCCCCCCTCGTACCAGGCCATAATCTCTTCTATATTCTTTGAATATTGAGATACACGTCAGATCGACAAGTCGACATGAGCATTCGGATCAGCAGAATCTGAATTCAAGAAGACAACAGTCGATACTTCTCAGATGCCTTTGACTGCTACTGTACGAGCATCATCACCAGCTAGCATCATAGATCGCATCAGTTTAACCTGACGCAACTAGATGATGCTGCCATGAATTGATTCGCTTTCTCGTGATCTTCATGAACAAGTCCATTAGCGAGTAAGGCCACACACACTATAGGGGTAGCTGACAATTTTGAAAGGATCGAGAACAATGAATGGTTGTTTTAACATGAGATTATCCCTTCGTCACAAACCTACAAATATCAAAAACAGTAATTAACATGGATACCAATATCGATACCAACGCTGATATCAACACCGACATGAACACCAACATCAATATCAACACTGCCATCAACACCAAAACCAACATAAACGCCATCACAAATACCACACCAGTAATCCCCCAGGGTAAAGAGCTACACCCACCCCCGACGAAACCCCCTCCATAGCCAATTCTCCACAATGTATATATATATAGCCTAGCCATATCTACGTATATCGTTATCGTAACTGCACAGCACTGCAGCAGCAGATCTAATCCAAGATCCAGTCCGTCCGTCGTCCGTCCGTACATACATACATACATGCATGCATACCTCCGCCACAAAACATTCCACAGAGACACTTACTTTTACGGGCTACCATACCGTACCATACCGTACCGTACCGTACCGCACAACCCCGAACCCGAACCCACAATCAAGAACTGATCACCTTGGGACAACCCGTTTGGACGACGACGACAACTCGACTCCAAGCAACGAGGAGAGTTGGAGATCCGGTGTGAGAGACGGCGGTGATGAGAAGATCCCCTCCCCCCACCTCCCCAAAACCGAGATCCTCCGACAAAAGTACTGGATAGGACAATGCATATATATCATTGAAGAGTATATACAGAAAATTGACCAAGCTACCACCAGTAGAGAGAGATCTATCATTCAAAGCTTTCGAGGATCCCTCGCTCGTCTGGGCCCGTTTACGATAGGCTATGGCGGCGGAACTAACAGACTCATATAAGAAATGATATAATATTTCCAAGTGATCCATCCATCCATCCATGCGAGAGTTCACCGCAAGGGAGAATGATATTATTTTATATCTTCATTCAACATGACGAGTGAACTTTAAATCTTGATCTTGTATGTACTTTCTTGGTAATGATATATATGTATCTAACAGCGCAAATTCCCATGGAAATAAGGTAAGGTATACACAAAAAGCAAAAACTAATCGAGCCCAACTACAAATGCTCAAAGCCCAGCATGGAAAAGCGACATCCAAAAAAAGTTCAACCCCCAAGTGACGCTACCAATAACAGCCCCAACAACGCGTTTAGGTTTCCTTTAACATAATCTCAGCTCAACATTCCAGTTTGTGTATCTCCAATTTCTTGCTCGTAGCATCACTAATTCAGCACTTTTCATTTCCTCGCATGCTCCAACTTCCACAGGTGTAAAACATATCAAAACCGACAGAAGCAACAGTAACATCATACTTCCCCACGGTGATACCCTTAATCTTCCTTGTCATGGTTGCGACGGGGACTGGACTCTTACGTCTCTGAACGAGAGAGACATCTCAAATTCTTCTCGGTAAGAATAAGCGGGAATTATTTTCTAGGCTTTTTTCCCCTATCGAATGCACGTCAGCGTTGAAACTTAATTAACATCTTATCTTTCAGGAACTTTAAACCCTCAATCTGACGGGAAGGAATCGTACTTTGGCATTCTGACTATCTTGCCCCCCAATACCAGAGGCATGTCTCCATCATCATCGTCATCATCGTCATCATCGCTTATGTCATTCAACGAAATACGCTTGGTCATCTCGACGTTGTTGCCAGGGATGACAGGTTGAGCCACGGAAGGCAGCAACAAGTAGGTAGACGCGGAGGCTTCTCGTCCTCTTTTGCCTGACGTTCGTCTTTCTCTCGGTTGCGTGCCGTCGTCAATGTAATCCCCTACGCGCGGGGGTGGTCGATTTTCTAGCCTAACCGAACGCATGCTTTCAATATTCTGGTTGTTTCTGACCGAGGTTGGGGAGATGGAGCTTGGTTGATCAGTTTGAGTTGGATTTGCAGAGGAACTTTTCAAGTTGTCGATTGAAGCATCCCCAATAGACTTGGAATACTTTTCAGACTTGATAATATCTTGACTCAATATCTGGTCCGTATTCGTTCCAAGCTGCTCCAAAACATCTCGGAATGTTGTGACGGCCCCAAAAATTCCACCTTCTTCGGTTATGGAGTCCACAGCACTTTTGTGATATGCATTAACGCCAGCCGCACACGCATCTTCCACCAGCACACAATCAAAGTTGTTATCATTCGCTTCCCTCATGGTGCTTGTAACACAAACATCCGTCGTCACACCGCAAATAATAAGGTTCTTGATACCCTTGATGTTGAGCATGAGCCGAAATTCGGTATGTTGAAATGCACTACGACCCGGCTTATCTATGACCGGCTCATTCTCCAAAGGGGTCAACTCATCAATGATCCCGTGGCCTTCCTCCCCACGAATCAAGAGGCGTCCTAGAGGTCCCATGTCACCGATACCAAGTTCAGACTTGTTGTTCCTTGAGCGGAATTTTTCACGCGAGGAAAGTGTTGACAGATCAGGTCGGTGACCTTCGCGCGTGTGATAAATCGGGAAGCCACTGGCTCGGCAAACATCGAGAATTTTGCGAATCTTAGGAACAATGTTGAGAATGGGCCTATTATCAATGCCCTGCTTTGCGAGATATCCCTTGTCCGAAGCAACTATCGCAAATTGGAGTTAGTACTTTGGAAGAGCCAAAATAGGTCAAGAAAATGGCACGAGACTTACAGTCTTTCTGCATATCAATAATAACCAACGCAGTGGTAGCTGGATCCAATGTAGAGTCATGAGGCCAATTGTAAGGTCTGGCATGAAATTGACCAGCCAATTTACGATTATCCGGCACAAACAAGCTATTCTCATCATCATCATCATGATCCATGGTATAATCCATGGGTTTGGGTGGGGTGGTGGAAGAGACCCTATCTTTTTCGGATGGATGCTCAAGAGCTTGATAGTGGTTTGAGATTGAAATTGAACGTGGTGGTGGTGGTTGTGGATTTCGGTGGAAGTTGAGAAGTTTTGATAGGAAGGATGATCTTCTTGATTTCGTCGATTTGGTCTCTGTTATGATAACTTCTGATGCTGCTCGAGTTTTGATTTTGAATTTCAACTCGTCGATTTCGTCGTATATCTTATCCGAGGCCACTGATAAATCACCGTTGGTATGAACCTTGGAGAGAATCTGATGCGTTTCGACGATGGGAACGATGGTGGGTGAATCGGCAGCATTGGTACCAATGTTGATTGAGGAAAAGCAAATTTGCTGATAGACACTTGGGCCATTGGATCCTTCCATTTTGAAAAGATTTTGATGGATGTCGGCGACCAAGCAAAGAACGACCAAACGTTGCATTCAACTCAAAAAGGAAGGAACAGAACTTCATACACAGAACAACTTCTCAGTCGAAAGGCCGACAATAGATAAAAGAATAATGAAGTGTGAGGTGTGTATAGTATATGCCACTTCAAATTTTCTATCGATGACTTGAATCGACCAAAGTCTCTCTTTTTTATAGGAAATTCAAAGATCAGATAGATCAGATAGATCAGATAGATCATGTACTGACTGCAGGTACATGAAGACCTTGATCGACCACGGGTACCTACGAAAGAATGCGGAGAGTTCTGAAGATCATGGCGTAAAACTTCAAGTGAAGCAATCATCAATGAGCGGCTCATTGCAGGCATGAAGTTATGTCCGCTTTGATTGATTCAATTGACAATGAATCTCCGTGGAGCAAGCATAAATGGAATTTGACAAGTCCCAACATCCCTTCCTTGAAAGATGTATTACGGCATTCTAATCAAGTCAGTCGTCTATTTGGTGAGATCCTGCACAGTGCTGCTCTGCTACCCTGCTACCTACCTGCAGTGCAAAAATCCGGGGTAGTACATACGGGAATCTCGCAGATTCTGGAATGGTTGTACGAGACTAGCTGGTATCACCATATTGTAGATCAATACAGATGTAGTATCACGGTACAAACCAGAAATCCGGATTAGTGTGGAAGGGAGGGAAAGAAGAATCATCGAATGAAAAGCTAGGCGGTGTGCAGCTTCCCGTCTTGTCCACCACAATGAATAATGAATAGAGAAGAATGGCGCTGAGGTCTGCGCAGGTTCCATGCAGATATCCGACGGAAGAAAAAGCCTGCTGAAGCAATTCCCTTTTCCCTTTTCCCCGCGGCAATGGATCTGGTGGGGCCGAGAGGAACGGCAGAGACCCTAGAAATTCGTCGAGAAGAAAATCCCCTGGACCATATTCATCTGTTAAGCAACTCGAGCTAACAGGCTCCAACACGTTGAAGCCAAGTGTTGATCGCCGGGAACATGGTTGGCACTCGTCTGAATCAATGACGAGACGAGATCAAAGAAGAAGTGTTTCGTATAAAATCCCCAACCCTTCTCATTCAACACACAAGAATCACTGAGTCGAGTTGGTGCTGATGAGCAGATGATGAGACTCGGCCATCTTCGGTCGGAAGTATGCAACATCCCTCTCGATTGTTTGAAAAGAATCAATCAATATTTCCCTGCAATGGCATCGTGTTACCAGAATGATATTCTGTCATATTTTCTTTCGCAATTCGGACTTGCAGGATGAAAAGGAATTTTTCGCAATGCTTGGATGAGCCTTGGGTTACACGTCAAGACCAAGACCACGTTATGGCATTGGTGGTGCGCATTGTTTGTAGATTGTGGTGGGCGAGGAGGCTATCCGATTCGAAAGGAGAACTGTAATATTATATCTCAACCAAGATTCCGGACAATACCACTTCATTCATACATCTGCATGCAAGTAAAAGGAATCAAGCAAGCCATGAAGCTGTAAGCCACAAAGGCATGAAGCCGAGGAGTAGAGCTGGAGTACATCTTGGATCCCGAGGAGGAGAGGGAGAGGGAGAGGGAGAGGAAGAAAGACAAGACGCAATCAAGTTCATGTTGATCAACAACGGAACAAAAAGCTTAAAAAAGATCTTGGGGGATGGAGAGTTTTACAGACAAGGCACAAGATAAGCTCCCCAGAAATTATCCTGGTAATGTTGGCCCCGGACCAATACAATCAGCAGCCATGACCCCGCCAGCCTAACAATCCGCAGTCCAACGCGCATACAAACAAGATTTTCCCCAACCTTCATTCTTTTCTCCGATATGATACGGTGATTCAAGAAGAGAAGGTGCAAACATGCAAGACGCAGTAATATCATGCACTCATCGGGAAGAGCCGTAGTATATGAGATGGTGATAGAGAGATTGATATCAACCTTCATACATACCCCTACGTATACACTACAAACCTATCTCGCTAGGCAAGCCAATATTGTTCGATGAAGGGGGATGTCTGGCAGGGCAATCTTGCAGTATTAAGGTTAACCCCTCCGGCTATTTTCAATGTTGCATCGAAGCTTGCATTCCCATCTACACCCACTTTCATACCCGTCAATGAGTACCCGATAAGGTAAGGATCTTTTCATGAGTTGCGCTGGATGAGTTTATAAATACCCTGGGCTGTATCCTCGGCCATATGTCTCTCCATTCCTCAATAAACAGTACAGCATATTCTGGAAGTTGCCACGACCTTGTTCCAAAAGTGTGGTATTGGCATCCTTCATCTCGAGTATCCGCATTCCCCTGTAATCGATAAGATGAAAGAAGAGGCGGTGGTGGGAAAAGTGTTCTCTCCCGGTGTGGCTGAAGATGTTGCTTTGGAGAGTATGGGTTATCGTCCTGGTACGTTGACCTCCTGAGGTTCTCGATCTCCACCTTGCCGAGTATCTGAACATGGCTGGCCATCATTTGATCATCGGCTGATAAGCATAATCTCAGAACTCAAGCGATCATTTGGTCTCCTGGGCATGATTGGCTTCTCATTCTCCATCGTTACGAGGCAAGTCTTCTGCGTATGCTGTGCATCATTTTGGATCCCAACACCGGTGATCGGCACCGACGCTGCAACCGTGGATCCAGATGAAAAAGAAGAAAAAAACGTGGCAAGATGGGACGCATAACGCTTGCTAACGGCTTCGTGCAGTTGGAGCGCCCTCGGTGGTGTGCTAGTCACAGGTGTCAATGCTGGTGGTCCACCGGTAGTGAGTAACCTTTCACATTTCTCATTTAGTTCTCACGGTTCCTCCCACTCCCAGCTTAATTCTCCTATCTATGGGTCGATTCTCAGAATCTTGGTCAATCCTGGAGGCAGTTCGTACATTGCACGGCGCTGAGATGGCGACATAAACCCTCAAACACGTTCCACGACATCCGAGACATTTGAAGTTGTCAAGAATGACAAAAAATTGATCGGTTCTACGAGTCGAATGCTCAGCTAACGATGATCGGCTCTG
This sequence comes from Monilinia vaccinii-corymbosi, assembly GCA_017357885.1. NCBI lineage: Eukaryota > Fungi > Ascomycota > Leotiomycetes > Helotiales > Sclerotiniaceae > Monilinia > Monilinia vaccinii-corymbosi. The sequence continues at coordinate 3,749,996 of CP063406.1, read as the reverse complement.
TAGATGATCTGGGGATGGTTAGGCATCAGCATTGTCTCCCTATGCGTCGTCTACTCCATGGCAGAGATGTGTTCTGAGTATCCCGTGGCGGGGGGGCAATATTCGTGGGTCTATATCCTCTCACCGAAACCGGTGAGGAGACAATTCTCCTATCTGACGGGATGGTTCATGATAATCGGTCAGTAATATCCTCTCTAGTCATACTCGACTCATACTTCAGTCATACCCCAGACCAAAAAGTGATACCAAGGAAGCATCGCATGACCTGCGATGAGACATTCGTCCCCTGTTTCTTGTTTTTCCATGGGAAATTCTCATTTTTTCTGATCGTCGTTGGCACGAGTACAGGTATTCTCGCCATGGGCGCCACCAACAGTTTCATCGGGGCCAATTTCATCTTGGGTCAAGCGAATCTGGTGCATGCATCATACGTGATTGAGAGATGGCACACGGTCTTGGTCGCCTACGCGGTGACATTGATTGCGGCATTCATCAACTTATGGGGATCAAAGATTCTGGACCAAGTGTCGACGGCGGCGCTCATATTTAACGTGGCGTCGTTCGTGGTGACGGTCGTCACGATTCTCGCATGCAACACTCATAAGCAGAGTGCGAGTTTTGTCTTTCAGGACTTTCAGAACTTCACTGGCTTCGGGACAGCGATGGCTGGGATTATTGGGATACTACAGCCGGCGTTTGGCATGTGTTGTTGTAAGTCTTGTTTATTACTCTCATCTCTCAACATTGTCATCGCTTACCTTCTCCACTTGATTTGGCATTGAGTTCGCTCGGCTCAACAGCTGGGACTAACATGACATACAAACCTAGACGATGCCCCCTCTCACATGACGGAAGAACTAAAAGATGCGTCGAAAGAAGCTCCTCGCGCTATGGTTCTCTCCGTCTACATTGGAGCCATCACAGGGTTCATCTTCCTCGTCGCCGTCTGCTTCTGCGTGGGCGATATCGATGCGGTGGCCAACACACCGACTCTCGTCCCGCTGATCCAAATCTATGTCGACTCCACCAACAGTCACATCGGCGCATGTTTTCTCGCCTCCATGATCGTCATCATCAACGTCGCGTCGTCCAACGCGCTGCTGGCCGAAGGAAGCCGAAGCCTCTATGCCTTTGCGCGCGACCGCGGACTTCCCTTCTCCACGCACCTCAGCAAGGTCAGCGCGCAACATCACGTTCCCGTCGTGGCGATTGTGGTCGGCAGCGTGGTGCAGATGGCCTTCAACAGCATCTACTTTGGAACGGTCACGGGATTCAACACGGTGATCGCCATCGCGACCGAGGGCTTCTACCTCTCATACGCCATGCCTCTCCTCGTGCGCCTCATCTCGCACCTCAACGGTTCGCATCGCCAACTCACGGGGCCGTGGGCCATGCGACCGCTCGTCTCCCTGCTGGTGAATGCCGTCGGTCTGGCGTACCTGCTGTTCGCGTGCATCACGTTTAATTTCCCATCCGTGTATCCCGTCACGAGCGGGAATATGAATTATACGTCGGCGGCGATCGGGGTGATCATGACGGTGGCGGCGGTGACGTGGGGCACGACGGCGAGAAAGAGTTTCTCGGGACCCGAGATTGGGGTTGGGGATGTGGTTGCGGGGGTGGAGAGGACGGATTCGGATGAGATGAGTCGCAAGGAGAAGAGGGAAGATAAGAAGATGGGTTGAGGGAGATGATGGGAAGAAATGGGTGAAGAAATGGCAATAAACTTATGATGATGATGATGATGATGATATGATGAAACGTGAAGCCGAATGAGACATTATTGTGTTATCGGCAGGTAAGAAGCAAGGCCAGACACTGTTCTTGTTGACGGCGATCCTCTCCCATGGCCGCCACCACGATAAAAGGTTCGATTGTGCCCAACAAAGTCGAAACATTGGTTGGGCATGAAATGAAGTGAAGTGAAGTGAAGTGGAATGAATGAAATGAAGAACCAAAGCAAAGCAAACCTTGATATCGAAGTTGTTTTATCACCATCATCGTCGTCGATCATCCATGGTGATCACATATAAATAGCCTTTCCTTTCCTCCTTTACACAAAGTCAACCAAATCCACTTTTTGGGGAGGTTTGATTGGATCAGGTGCCAGATGAGCCATGTATCTGATAAATTCTATATTTTACATCTATATTTATAGAAAGCTCGTAACTTAAATCTGTACATCCATTACACTATCCATCCTTATCCCCCGCCTCCCCTTTTTTGCCTCCCTTCTAGAATGGAAAAGGAGTGGTTTTCTATCCTTCTTACCCAGAGAATCCGCTGGATGCAAGCAATGCGGGACTGGAGTACATGATTGAGTGTGCCGGCAGGAGAAGGATTGAAAAGATCGAAAGAAGCATTGGCTGGCTTGGTGATTGGGTCACTGGGCCATTAGGTCATTGGGTCATTGGGTCATCAGATGCTAAAAATATCACGAGATGGGATGGGATTAGAAAGATCTATATTGTGGTCACTAGAGCTAGCAGCTAGCTTCACCGCCGTTCATGCGTTAATGTAACCCAACCAGTGGCTGGGGCTGGATGAAATATATCATGATTACGCTAAAGTCTTAATTCTGCATTCTACATTCTGTCCTATGCAACACGAACGACAAGAGAGAGGAAGAGATTCGAGAGAAGTTGACCATCTCAAGATATTTCTCTTGCTAGAAACTACTCTTCTCTTTCTCTCTCCTCTCTCCTCTTCCATCCCCTCACCCCCACCCCTTCACTCTGCTCACAAATCCTCGGCCTTTTTCTTCTCTCCTCTCACCAGAAATCCATCATCATCATCCGTGTGCAGCCCGACGACAACCATTCGAAACACAACCCTTTTCTTTCTTTCTCTTTCTCTTTCTCTTCATCTTTCCTTCCGTTGAATTGGCTGCTCTGCCCCAATATCCTTACTTTCGTTCCTTTTTCTTACGACTGGTTCAACCTTAACCCTTGCGAGTTGTGAGGTGAGTTGTAAGTTGCGACAGGCGCAGCTGCTTTCATTCGATAACCTCCTCTTGACTTCTCCCTCGACCTATCAACAACCACGACCGCGAATCGACCGCACAATCGCACGACAGCATCTATCAATACACTTTCAAATTCGACCAGTATCACCTTGATTTTACCATTCTTCTTCATCATTTCTCCGCGCGATCAACCATTGAAAGATTTGACTTTCATATCAATAGGACAACATAAAACATTCATTTCCATCCGTTTTTTTATTTTTCTTTTCAAAGTTTAAACCAAACAAAACTATCGTTACGGGCCTGCGAGGAGAGAGACATATCATTTATTTGTTTATCGTCAATAACAACAGACCGCAACAACGGCATCTGCTTATTGGCCAGGTAGTCTGCAAGATCGCAAACACAAGGAACGGATGTTGCCGCCAAGGACGCTTTTAAGATTGTGAAGAAGAGATACGAAAAGACACGACGATAACAACGACGAGAAGAGAATCATTACAAATGTCGGAATCAATATCGTTTTCGGATCCAGCGGATGCCATTGCATATTATAAACTACAATATGAACAGCTGGAGGCCGAGTTGACCGAATTTCAGGCGAGTTCGCAAGAATTGGAAGCAGAATTGGAGAAGGATGTAGAAGCGGCTGAGAGGAGGGAAAGGTTACTGCAGGAGAAGGTAGAGAGCTTAGGATTCGAGGTAGAGGAATGGAAGGTACGTTTTTTCCCCCTTCTTCTTCTTCTTCATAGATCGATAGGATAGTTTGGCTAACGTGAATTTAATCGCAGACAAAATATAAGCAGTCCAAGAATGAAGCCAACGCCGCTCAGAATAAATTACAGAAAGAAATCACTTCTTTACGTGATGCGAATCGAAAGATGCAGTTACAACTACGAGATATCGAGGTTCAACATGATGACATCGAGAGGCAGGCGAGAAATACATATTCATCTTTGGAGGATATGGAATCAAAATTCAACATGTCCATTGAACGAGGGGTGATGATGGAAGAGGAGATCAAGATTGGGGAGAAAGAAAGAGAACAGCTTCGAATTGAAACGCAAAGATTACGGGATGAATTATCGGATCTCAAGGTCGAGGCAGATATCATGCAGGGCCAACTAAGAAAACGACAATATCCACCACCCATCACAACGGATTATCCTGTACCAAATACTCCTTCATTCGAACCCTTTGCGACATCTCCAAGATCCACAGCTTCTTCTCCCATCATCAATACTCCACCGGATACGAAATCTGTTTCGACAACCGATACGGTTTCCGAAACTCCTACCCCTCCATCTCCACCAATGTCAGAAGCCTCTGCAACTGCCCGAACCGGTCTGAATATTTCAATGAGTCTACCCCCGAGTAAATTAAAATTACCGTCCAGTTCGACCCCCAAAACAGCAATGTCTCGATACGTATCTGGCAGCGCTGTGCGTAACTCGGGAGAGATAACACCAAGTGGCAGTTCGAAAATGAGGAGCGCGACGCCAGCGGTTATTCGTCAAACCAGACAAAAGGCGCCACCGACACGTGGTTTACCAACTTCCACATCTCTTTCACATATTCGCAGTCTCACAGCTCAAATGCAAAGGTTGGAGCAAAGAGTCCAATCTGCCCGATCTAAACTACCGGCACCGGTTACGACGCCTACTTCGGCTAGAACAATATCCGCCATGGGTAATAATTATGTGCCACCGAGTCTTACGTTAAAGGGTGGGAGAAGAGCGGCAGGAAGTACGGCGAGCGCGAGTACTACATCATCAATGACTGGGGATGACCCTTGGACCAGAAATACACCCAAGGTCTCGGCATCTGGAATGGGCAGATTTTCATTCGGGCCTGCTAACGATGGCAGTCAATATAGTAGTCGACCCTCTAGTCGACCAGGTAGTCGCGCCAGTGCTTCAATCTATGATAGACCGCCAAGTCGATCAAGTGCTGGTTGTCTAGGTGCTAAGACGCCCACAGGAAATTGCTCACAGTCGCAAATTGAAGATTTCAAAAGAGCGCGAAGTAGCATTGGGGGAAGTTATGCAGATAGGCATGGGGAAGGACGACCTCATGCTTATTCACAGAGTACTTCACGTGTTGGCCATGGTGTGGATGGAAGCCGAGGATCTCCATGTGCAATACCTGGTCGTCGAGGAACGGTCAATGGTTTCGAGGGTACAAGTATCCCACTTCTCTCTGCACTTCCTCGAAGGAAAAGTGGGGGACAATCATTATCCCTCACTGGTCTACCCATGCCTAGGAGAACGAGTACAAGCCATGACCTCCGAGCAGATGATGAAAGGATTGTGAATGCCAAACAATCGACGACAATAAATAGAACTCCTACGGCCCCATCAAGGAGGCCAAGGAGGTTGAGTGGTGTGGGAGAATGTTATTAAGCTCGTGATATGATCCCGATCTCTTTCTCCCTCTTCACTTCATCGGTAAAGCGTTACGAGGAGGGGAATCTGCGATCGTATCTCCATGGGGAAAGAAGGGTGTAAACTTGGGTTGCGTGCATTGGCTTGGGCGTTCTCTTTTCAACATCGTGCATAGCTGGGCGGATATGGTACGGGAATACAGTTTGGGATTACTGCTATACCTCTTATTTATTTTCTTTTGTTTTGATTGCTCTGCTCTGGTCTGGTCTACTCTTGCCTTGTTATATTCGGCGGGAATCAGAGCTTTCGTTTCTTTTGTACATACGGGTGGGAGGGATGGATGATGATGACGAGAGATGTTGCCAGGGGTCTTTTTTTCATTTGTTGACGTGGTGATGTTGATGGCGATGGGGATGGAAAGGGAAGGGAAGGGAAGATGCTAAGTTCATATCTCGAGAAGGGGCATGGCTGGAATGCATGGCTGCAAGTGAGCGAAACAAAGTCAAGACCGATTACTAGAGAATGAAGGAAATGATTATGATGAATCAATGGAGATTTGAAATGATGTGTGAGTGAGTGGGGTGGAAGTAAGTGACGCTCCGCTGGCCCTCTGGGAGCCACCGCCGTGGGGGCAACTAAGGTGAATTTGAGCCCAGACCTGATTTGGGATGAGAGATGGCAAAAGGGGGAGGAATGAGAGGAAGAGAAAAAGAAAGAATGCAAGAGAGACAGGAAAAAGAAACGGAAAATGATTGATTAATAATAAATATACACAATGATTAGCTAAAACCCAATATAAGAATACTTATTTCAGCCTCAACTGACGGTGGATCCATGTTCCCTGTTTGGGTTATTATGTTGGGAGACGCACTTACTGGATCTGGCTTAGGTGGTAGGGATTGAGGTGTGAGATGGAAGTTGAAGATGAGCTTGAAGATGGTTGAGAAGAGTAAAATTGATGACGGCGATGATAACAAAAAGAAATTAAGTTGAACATATAGAACTTTCTTTTCCATCAATAGATGCGAGTAGTAGATGATTCTTTCTTCTTCCTTCGCCTCATCTATTTCTGTTGTATTCGCTGGAATATATAAGACATACATACATACCCTCACATCAAATCAAATTGTAACGTCCGGATCACGACTCGACCAGTTGCCGAAGAAAGGGCTACCTACCTGTTGGCCATCATTCCCCAGTATTTCTCTGCATCGATTCATTAGTTTGAGATACCCCCCCAGGTAAGTCTTGCAATTGATCGACTTCTCTACCTTTGTGTGCTGTGCGGGCGGTGCTTACAATATCCAAAAAGGACTTGCAGATTTCATTTCGGAGTTCCGTTTCTCAACCTTTCGCTCGTCTTACACTCAACCCTTTTTATCGGCTGGGATAAGCAAGCACTTCTTTCCTTCCATTTCTGGGACTCTCAATTTGCTCATCCTTTGGGCGTCTCTCTCTCTCTCTCGATCATATCCAAAATCTACACTCACAATGGCAGATGTAGATACAAATGTCACGGTGCCAATAACTCCCTCCAGCAATGGAACGGGTAGCTCATATGCCGCTCGGCACAATCTTGCGGATCACTTCATCGGTGGAAATAAGTTGGAGAATGCTCCCGCGAGTAAAGTGAAGGATTTCGTGGCGGCTTCGGATGGTCATACGGTCATTACCAATGTAAGTTGATGTCTTGAGAGTTTTCTCCCTGGCTGCGGCGCAGGATGGTGGAGAGAGAGGGAGAGATGGGCATAGCTCCCATGAGGGGAAGAGGAATCACGCTGACAGCTGGGGGGACAGGTGCTGATAGCCAATAACGGCATTGCGGCAGTGAAGGAGATTCGATCGGTACGAAAATGGGCGTATGAAACTTTTGGGGATGAGAAGGCTATTCAATTCACCGTCATGGCCACACCGGAGGATCTTCAAGCCAATGCGGATTATATCCGTATGGCAGATCAATATGTTGAGGTTCCCGGTGGGACGAATAACAACAATTATGCTAATGTGGAATTGATTGTGGATGTGGCCGAGAGAATGAACGTTCACGCTGTCTGGGCTGGATGGTAGGTTTCGCTCATTCCACCATGGCAGCGAGAGAAGACTAATTTCTTAGGGGTCATGCATCAGAGAATCCAAAACTTCCGGAATCCTTAGCTGCGAGTCCGAAGAAGATTGTGTTCATTGGCCCCCCAGGTTCGGCCATGCGATCGCTCGGTGACAAGATTTCCTCGACGATTGTCGCGCAACACGCAAAAGTGCCTTGCATACCTTGGTCCGGAACTGGTGTTGACAAGGTGAATATTAATGAGGAAGGGATTGTGACCGTCGATGATGAAGTGTACATGAAGGGATGCGTGCAATCATGGGAAGAAGGTCTACAAAAAGCTCAAGAGATCGGATTCCCCGTCATGATTAAGGCTTCTGAAGGTGGTGGAGGAAAAGGTATTCGAAAGGCCGAGTCCGAACAAGGTTTCGAGGCCCTCTACAAAGCTGCCGCCAGCGAAATTCCTGGTTCCCCCATCTTCATCATGAAGTTGGCTGGCAATGCTAGGCATTTGGAGGTTCAATTATTGGCTGATGAGTATGGCAACAATATCTCTCTCTTTGGTCGAGATTGTTCCGTGCAAAGAAGACATCAAAAGATCATTGAGGAGGCGCCAGTGACAGTCGCGAAACAAGCCACCTTCCAGGCCATGGAAAAGGCGGCTGTTCGTCTTGGTCGCCTCGTAGGGTATGTTTCCGCTGGTACTGTGGAATACCTGTATTCGCACTCCGATGACAAATTTTACTTCTTGGAATTGAACCCAAGATTGCAAGTGGAACATCCTACGACGGAGATGGTCAGTGGTGTTAATTTACCTGCGGCTCAACTTCAGATTGCGATGGGTCTCCCATTGCACAGGATTAAAGACATCAGATTACTTTACGGGGTGGATCCTTCAACGACCACGGAGATTGATTTTGATTTCTCTCAAGAGAAGAGCATCCAGACTCAAAGACGGCCCACGCCCAAGGGCCACACCACCGCTTGTCGTATCACATCTGAAGATCCAGGAGAAGGTTTCAAGCCTTCCAGTGGCACCATGCACGAGTTGAACTTCAGGAGTAGTTCCAATGTCTGGGGTTATTTCTCGGTTGGTACCGCTGGTGGCATTCACAGCTTCTCGGATTCTCAATTCGGTCACATTTTCGCGTATGGTGAGAACCGATCTGCATCACGGAAACATATGGTTGTCGCTTTGAAGGAATTGAGTATTCGTGGTGATTTCAGAACGACGGTCGAGTATTTGATTAAGCTTTTGGAAACTCCCGCTTTCGAAGATAACACCATTACCACTGGATGGCTTGATGAGCTTATCTCTAATAAATTGACTGCCGAGAGACCGGATCCCATACTTGCCGTCGTGTGCGGTGCTGTTACCAAAGCCCATATTGCCAGCGAGGCTTGCATTTCCGAGTATCGAACTTCCCTGGAGAAGGGGCAAGTTCCTTCAAAGGACATTCTCAAGACCGTCTTCCCCATTGAATTTATTTACGATGGACACCGATACAAGTTCACGGCTACTCGATCCAGCTTGGATAGCTATCACCTCTTCATCAATGGATCGAAATGTTCTGTCGGTGTTCGTGCTCTGAGCGATGGTGGTCTTCTCGTTCTCGTCAGTGGACGTTCCCACAACGTTTACTGGAAGGAAGAAGTTGGCGCGACGCGCTTGAGTGTCGACAGCAAGACTTGTTTACTTGAGCAAGAGAATGATCCAACACAACTCCGAACTCCATCTCCAGGAAAGCTCGTCAAGTTCACGGTTGAGAATGGAGAACACATCAAGGCTGGTCAGCCATTCGCCGAAGTCGAGGTCATGAAGATGTACATGCCTCTCATTGCTGCCGAAGATGGCATCGTGCAACTCATCAAGCAACCAGGAGCAACGCTCGAGGCTGGTGATATTCTCGGTATACTGGCTTTGGATGATCCATCGAGAGTGAAGCACGCTCAACCTTTCTTGGGACATCTTCCAGAACTTGGACCACCACAAATTGTCGGCACGAAGGCTGCTCAACGTTTCGTTCTCCTTCGTAACATCCTCAACAACATCCTTGATGGTTTCGATAATCAGGTCATCATGGGTTCCACATTAAAGGAGTTGATTGAAGTTCTCAGAGATCCAGAATTGCCTTATGGTGAATTTAATGCTCAATTCTCGGCTCTTCACGCTAGAATGCCTCAAAAGTTGGATGCCACTCTGACTCAGATCCTTGACCGTGGTAAGTCTCGCAATGCCGAATTCCCAGCCAAGAATATTTCCAAAGCCCTTCAAAAATTCTTGGACGAGAATGTTGCACCTGGCGATGTTGATCTCCTTACGACTTCTCTCGCCCCCTTGATTGAGATTCTCAACCGATATCAAAACGGATCGAAAGCTCACGAATTTGCCGTCTTCTCTGGTCTCCTGGAGAAGTATGCATCCGTGGAGCGTCTCTTCTCCGGTCGCACTTCCCGAGATGAGGAAGTTATTCTCAAGCTCAGAGATGAGAATAAGGATGACATCTCCAAGGTTGTGCAGACTGTTCTGTCACACAGCAGAGTTGGTGCGAAGAACAACTTGGTTCTCGCAATTCTCGAAGAGTATCGACCAAATAAGCCAAATGCGGGTGATGTTGCCAAGCATCTCCGACCTGCCCTTCGAAGTCTTACGGAACTTGAGTCCCGTCAAACAGCCAAGGTTTCCTTGAAGGCACGTGAGATTCTCATTCAATGCGCCCTCCCATCTCTGGAGGAGCGTGCAGCACAAATGGAGCATATCCTTCGATCTTCCGTTGTGGAATCGAGATATGGTGAGACTGGATGGGAACATAGAGAACCAGACATTGAGGTCCTCAAGGAGGTCGTGGACTCAAAATATACCGTCTTTGACGTCTTGCCAATCTTCTTCGGCCACAGTGATCCTTGGGTCTCTCTCGCGGCCCTTGAGGTTTACATTCGTCGTGCCTACAGAGCCTACTCTCTCCAGAAGATTGAGTATCACAACGAGAGTGCCGAACCTCCTTTTATCGTCTCGTGGGACTTTGTCTTGAGAAAGGTGGGAGCGTCGGAGTTTGGCATGCCAATTCAATCATCGGCCCCTTCAACGCCAGCCACGCCATCGTATGAATCTGGTAATCCATTCAAGCGCATCAGCTCTATCAGTGATATGACTTACCTGACCAACAAGCCCGATCATGAGCCAATACGAAAGGGTGTCATTGTTCCAGTTCAATATCTTGATGAGGCGGAGGAGTACTTGCAGCGAGCCCTTGAGGTCTTCCCAGTTGCTGGTGGCAGGAAGAAGGGCAATGGCCTCTTGCCAGAGCTTGGCGGCAAGCGCAAAGTGGTACCTCCACGCCTTGATACCGAGGATGAGCTCACTGCCGTCTGCAATGTCGCTGTTCAGGATGCCGAGAGTCTTGATGATAATGAGACTGTCGCCAAGATCAAGCTGATTGTCAATGACTACAAGGAGGAGCTTCTCAACCGTCGCATTCGTCGACTTACGTTCATCTGTGGTCATAAGGATGGATCGTATCCTGGATACTACACTTTCAGAGGCCCCAACTACGAGGAAGATGAGAGCATTCGTCACAGTGAACCCGCTTTGGCTTTCCAACTTGAGCTGGGAAGACTTTCTAAATTCAAAATCACCCCTGTCTTTACAGAAAACAGAAACATTCACATTTATGAGGCGGTTGGAAAGGAGGCTACAAGCGATAAGAGATATTTCACTCGTGCTGTCGTTCGTCCTGGCAGACTTCGTGATGAGATTCCTACTGCTGAGTATTTGATCTCCGAGTCCGATAGATTGATGAATGATATCTTGGACGCCCTTGAGATCATTGGGAACAATAACTCTGATCTTAACCATATCTTCATTAACTTTTCGCCCGTGTTCCCTCTTCAACCCCCCGAGATTGAACAAGCTCTCGGTGGTTTCTTGGAGCGTTTCGGTCGACGTCTTTGGCGACTTCGTGTTACTGGAGCCGAGATCCGTATCATCTGTACCGATCCATCTACTGGTATGCCATATCCCGTTCGTGTTGTCATTACCAACACCTCTGGTTATGTCATCCAAGTCGAAATGTACGCCGAACGTAAATCCGAGAAGGGTGGCGAGTGGGTCTTCCAGAGTATCGGTGGTACTACCAAGATTGGTTCCATGCACTTGAGACCAGTATCTACTCCATATCCTACCAAGGAATGGTTGCAACCAAAGAGATACAAGGCTCATCTTATGGGTACGCAATATGTCTATGATTTCCCAGAACTCTTCAGACAAGCCATCCAGAACAGTTGGGTGAAGGCTGTCAGCAAGCACTCTTCTATGGCTGATAAAAAGCCTCCGACTGGTGAATGCATTGAGTACAGTGAGCTTGTCTTGGATGACAATGATGGTCTTGCTGAAGTCTTGCGTGAACCTGGTACCAATACTCATGGTATGGTTGGTTGGCTCGTCACTGCTAAAACACCCGAATATCCTCGTGGCCGAAAATTTATCATCGTTGCCAACGATATCACTTTCAGAATTGGTAGCTTCGGGCCAAAGGAAGATCAGTTCTTCCACAAGTGCACTGAGCTTGCCAGAAAGATGGGTATTCCACGCATCTACCTTTCTGCCAACTCTGGTGCTCGTATTGGTATGGCTGAAGAACTCATGCCTCATTTCAAGGTTGCTTGGAAGGACCCAGAGAGACAAGAAGCTGGATTCAAATATCTTTACTTGGACACTGATACCAAGAAGAGATTTGAAGATGGCAAGTCCAAGGATGTCATCACCGAGGAGATCGTCGAGGATGCTGAGACGAGACATAAGATTGTGACCATTGTCGGTGCTGAAGATGGTCTTGGGGTTGAGTGCTTGAAGGGTTCTGGTTTGATTGCTGGTGCTACTTCCAGGGCTTATGAAGACATTTTCACCATCACTCTGGTGACTTGTCGTTCAGTTGGTATGTCTTTTCTTTGGAATTGTTTTGATGCGTTGACTAACACTCTTAGGTATTGGTGCATACTTGGTTCGCCTTGGCCAGCGTGCTATTCAAATCGAAGGGCAACCTATCATCCTCACTGGTGCGCCCGCCATCAACAAACTCCTCGGTCGTGAAGTTTATACCTCCAACTTACAACTTGGTGGTACCCAAATCATGTACAAGAATGGTGTCTCTCACATGACTGCCAATGATGATTTCGAGGGTGTTTCCAAGATTGTTGAGTGGATGGCGTATGTTCCAGACAAGAGAAACAGTCCTTTGCCAATTGGTCCTGCGGTTGACACTTGGGATCGTGATATTGTTTTTACTCCCCCTGAGAAGCAACCTTACGATGTTAGAAACCTCATTGCAGGTAAGGAAGATGACGAAGGATTCATGCCTGGCCTCTTCGACAAGGACTCTTTCGTCGAATCTCTTGGCGGTTGGGCAAAGACTGTTGTCGTTGGTCGCGCTCGTCTTGGTGGTATCCCTATGGGTGTCATCGCCGTTGAGACGCGCTCAGTTGAAAACATCACACCAGCTGATCCCGCCAATCCGGATTCGACGGAACAAATCACCAACGAAGCTGGTGGTGTTTGGTATCCCAACTCCGCTTTCAAGACGGCTCAGGCAATCAAGGATTTCAATCATGGTGAACAATTGCCATTGATGATCTTGGCCAACTGGAGAGGTTTCTCGGGTGGCCAACGTGATATGTATAACGAAGTTCTCAAGTACGGAAGTTATATCGTTGATGCGTTGGTCAAATACGAGCAGCCAATCTTTGTATATATCCCACCATTTGGTGAGCTTAGGGGTGGTTCTTGGGTCGTCGTTGACCCTACCATCAACCCAGAGTACATGGAAATGTATGCTGATGAGGATGCTCGCGGTGGTGTCCTGGAACCCGAAGGTATTGTCAACATCAAATACCGCAGGGATAAGCAATTGGAGACCATGGCTCGTCTTGACCCAGAATACGCTGAGCTCAAGAAACAATTACTCGACAATTCTCTTGGGCAAGATCAGTTGGCTGATATCAAGGTCAAGGTCCAGCAGAGAGAACATGCATTGCTTCCTGTCTACACTCAAATTTCACTTCAATTCGCTGACCTCCACGATCGTGCTGGGCGTATGAAGGCAAAGAATGTTATCAGAGAGTCATTGAAGTGGAGAGAGGCTAGAAGATTCTTCTACTGGCGTGTACGAAGACGTGTTAATGAGGAGTACATACTCAAGCGTATGCTATCCGCCAACTCGAAATCACCCACTGGTACCAGATCAGAAAACCTGAGAAAGCTTGCAGCCTGGACTGCTATCCCAGGATTCGAAACGGATGATAGGAGCGTAGCAATGTGGTACGAGGAGAATCGAAAGGTTGTTCACGAGAAGGTTGAACAATTGAAGATTGAGGGTGTAGCCGCTGAGGTCTCGGCACTACTGAGAGGATCCGGAGCGGGTGCCAAGGGAGGTTTGAATGGTGGTGCTATGGCTGGTATCAGACAAGTTTTGTCGATGTTGCCAGTTGAGGAGAGAGAGGAGGCATTGAAGTTTTTGGCAAGATCGTAAGGGGTCTATGACTTGACTTTGGAAAGGAAGGATGAGATGATTGTATGATGATGGTACTTCTGGGATGGGATGGGATGGGATGAGATGGGATGATCAATGATGGATGGAAGGGGTTAGAGGATGATTCTATTCTGTATTTCAATTTCTTCCTTTCTTTTTTTTTTTTCTTTTTGCCATGCTTTTTGATTTTTGAGAAATGGATTATGAGTGATGAATTTTTCAAGTCATGCACTCTGATGCTAAGAATATGATGAGATCACATACAGTCAGTACATACAGTACCACACACAACGGCAAAACCCCGGATTCCTTCGGCCCCCCCCCTCCCCCCTCCCGTCGAGGCTTTGACACACACACTATGATAAGGTTAAGCGCGGGACAAAAACATCGATTCGATTACCTCATCGAGTCCCAGTTCGGGATGAGATAAAATCAATAAATGTATCTTCTTCCATGTGGGGCGGGAATTGAATTTAGGGTACAAATATTTGGTAACTACATTGGGATTCTTTTCCCGAGGATCTTGTGCATCCATCAACTTTGTCAACGTGTGGATACGAAGAAGAAGGGGGGGAAAATAAAAAAAATTAAAAGGGTTTTTTCCGTGAATATACGCTGTCGGCTCGCTTGGCTGGGGCTAATCTTACCTCTGGAGATATCATTATTGAATTGGGATTGGGAGTTGTTTGAATGATAGAGAGAGAGAGAGAGAGAGAGCGAAAGAGAGACCCAGAATACCGAATATATATAGATATATATCTCATGATAAGTGTCTGAAGGAGTTTTCTGTTCATCATCTTCTTCTATCTCTCTTCCTCTCTTCCTACAATAGGTGATTCCATTCTCCCTTTGGCTTTCTTCCCATTCGGTCGCCGCGATGCTTGCTTCACGAGTGATATCATGCCTTGTAGGCTTGGGATTTGTACATGGCTCTCTTGCCAGTGCCGTCCAAAATGCCACCAAATATGTCATCATGGACAATGATTGGGGCTCCACTAGCTTCATCCCATATCTCATAGCCCTAGATGCAGGGTGGGAAGTATTGGGCCTGACATCGTGTAAGCACCTCTTTCATTTCATCCATCCATCCATCCATCCATCCCCCCCCCCCAAAAAAAAAACAGAAAGCATACCGCTTCTCTTCTCACATCCCATCACATTACGAGGCCTCTTTCAGCTGACAGATCCGTCCGTCCGTCTCAGGTACCGCAAATACATGGCAACACCAGGTCGCACTGCATGCACTCGCCACACTCGCCCTCGGGAACCTCACGTCGTGCATCCCCGTGATCCCGGGCTCGACCTGGCCTCTGATCAACACCCCATCAAGGTTCCAAGCCTGGGAGGCGGTCCACGGAAATCTCCCCTGGCAAGGCGCATTTGCGCCCTACAACGCCAGCGCGGAAGCCGCGGGGAATGACCCCACGTCCGGGAGTGATCCCTTCCGAGTTGTGAAGGGGGCGTTCGTAGAGGGATTTCCGACCGACGAAGCCATCGCGACATTGGAGACGGGTCAGAGCGCTAGCGCGTTCATGATTGAAATGGTTCATAAATACCCCGGTCAAGTTTCAATTTGTAAGTCAAAGTCAAAGCCAAAGCCAACCCACAAGCTAACACCCCCCCCCTCAGACGCCGCCGGCGCCCTAACCAACATCGCGCTCGCCGTCCGCAGCGACGACAAATTCGCATCCCTCGCCAAAGAGCTCGTCCTCATGGGCGGCTACATCGACACCAACCTCGCCCAAACAACCGGCAGCCTCCTCCAAGCCGACATCAACTCGGACATCAACCTAATGATCGACCCCGAAGCCGCCAAGATCGCCCTCACAGCCGACTTCCCCCAAATCACCTTCGCCGGCAACGTCGCGAACCAAGTCATGAGCACGCAGGCCTTCCTGGACGACGTGCACAGCGTGCCAAACCGCTTCTCCGACATCATGCACGAGTACTACGGCACGCTGTTTCCGTTTTGGGACGAGACGGCCGCGGCGATCATGGTGGACGAGAGCATCGTGGTGAACACGACGAGCTGTGAGTGACTTGACTTGCATCGCCCATACTTTCCCCTCCCTCCTTTACCTTCCCTCCCTTCCCGCATGCAGCTAATAACAACAACAACCAACCAACGTAACTAACATACCACGCAACACCACCAGTCTACGTCGACGTCGACACCGCCTTTGGATCCCCCACGTACGGCAACATCCACGCCTACCAGGAAGCGCTGATGCCGCCGGGACTGCGCAAGGTCAACTACGTGACGGCGATCGATGCGGAGAAGCTGCAGTGCATGATCAAGCGCGCCGTGCAGTACCCGCGCGATTGTGCCACGATGGGGCAATAGGAGATGGGTGGATGGATAGCTTCCGAAGGGCTAACTAATTACAAGATGGAGGAGGAGGAGGAGGAGGAATTTGTTATATATAATTAGAGGATGGATGGCGCCCCAGTGTTAACCCCAAACAGTTTTTAATTTTATACTGCATGTTTATATATATAGAATAATAATCCCGACAAGGGGGGTTGTGTGAGTGGGTGGGGTGGTATATATATAAATCGTGAGAACGCATCGTTGAATTTATTCTAGAAGGGGTTCAGGTTCAAAGTCTGACAACATGACATGCATATGGAACACGTGAACCTATCCTATATATGTTCCAACATACACATATCCATCCATCCCTTACACCCCACCCCATACACCCCTTCTCCCATCCCATCCACTCACATTTAAATAATAAAAACTATCAAGAGTAAAAAAAAAAAAAAAGAATAAAAAACAATAACCATATATAATTCTTTACTAACTCGATATACTCTAATGATGTAATAAAAAGGAAAAAATTTCATATAAAGAACTTAGAAACCATAAAAGGAATAATCCCAATATCAAATCATTTCATGATATAACTCAAACAGAGAACCATCCCAACAATCAATGAGTGTACATGTACTGGATAGATGTGAGATGTAATTTCGAATATACATGGGAGATGGGAGATGAGAGATGAGAGGGAGTTGAGTTGAGTTGAGTTGAGGGGATGAGAAATTGGACTGGACTGGACTGGACTGGAACTACTTACTACTGATGATTCAGGAAGGAGGGAAAGGGCGGGGGAAGGAAGGGCGGGGTTTATTAAGTATTTCTCTTGAGAGTAGAACGTCTAAACTTTGGGTCGGCGGGGGCAAGTAAGTTTTTGATTTTGATACTGTACAGTAAGTAGGGTTAGGTGATCGATACGAATGCTTGACGTCGTAATCACGTTTTCACGTGTAGTCACGTTTTAATGTAATTGGAAATATATTTTATCTTTTACGATTGTAGAATCGTTTGCTATATTGTTAGAGTTATGAGCAAGTTGAGTGCACAGTGGAACCTCTTAGATACATCGAATTAGAGTGGCTAATAGGTATAAATGATAATAATGTTATCTGCTACATATCCTCTAGCCTCAGATTTTCACTATAGGGGTCGTGCTGACTCGGCATAAACCTATCATATATGAACATGATCTCAATCATGATCGAGATCTAAAAGCCAAATATCTACAAACTACTAATAAATAAATTCACATATTCTTTTGAATATCTTTGAAATTCTATGAGAAAAACTCTAAGACGCATGACTCTATAACGCTATTTAACTAATATTGAGTTGACGATTCAAGTTACGCTTTATGCTTTACAGATTAGTATCAACTCTACTTAATAGTTATAGCAAAACCTTGATGTAAGTAAGTATTAATTTCGCTTCTAATATATGTATTTTTGTAGGAAAATGGTGAAGAAATACTATTTTTACATTCGTCAAAATAAGAATATTGCTTATTTTTTGATAGTTTTAGACGCATGTGATAATCACGAGATTTTATATTAAATAGTTTTATATGATATAACCTTATATTGGAACTAATCGGGAATCATATAGTTAAATTTAGATTTAAAATTCTATTACATTCTGTTAAGAATACTCCGTATTACTATTTCGGCGGAAGTAGCTGGATCTTGATATAAGAAGAATTACCTTGAAATATCCTTCCTCATCTTACTCTGTGCTAGACGCTAAATTAAAAAAGTATCCTTATATCGAGGTCTGGCTGTAACTTGAACTTGAACCCTATCTATTATTGATGAGATGGAGCTAAAACCTGCAGGGACCATATAGTAAAAGTCTTTCTGGCCAGGTTTGACACGTTCCTCAATCTATCTATCCTGCAAGATGATGATCATGAAGAGATATCTATCTACTCGTGCCGCCAGAAAGTCCGCAACTAGGGCAAACTAGCACATACCGTAGAATGATCAACTACAAGGTGGATACTCAATTTCCCTTACTTTCGAGTTACGGACTTTCTAGCGGCACGAGGAGATATATACTCCGTAGTAACCTATCTACCTGCCTTATCGAGAGAGACAGGGAGAGAGAAAGAGAACTCAATACTCCGTAGACATGGCCAATGGATTACGTTCTACGCTTTAAGAACAACGTCCAGGCCTCAACTTATCTCATCTCATCTCCTTCCTGCGAATACTCCTCGAGTAATCAGAGCTTGATATTAAGACGGGACGAACAAGCTGCTTTCGTTGGTTCAAGAGTCCGATGTTTTTATATTGTCCCGGCATTTTCTTCGTTTTGGTCCAACAGTGGTCCTTAAGCTTCAAATCAGATTAATTACCTGCCATGTCAACTCCAGCCCAACTCAACTCAATCTCTATGATTCATTCGTTCGTGAATGCATCTCAAGGGGTCTCGAGCTCGTTTTCAAGCCCATGGATGCTCGATAATAAGCTGAGGACTGGCATGCGCACATCACATTGAGGGGTTCTTTTCGCAACCCCATGAAACAGATCGGGAGAGATATCTGTTACGGTCAGGAAGGAGTGAGTCTCGGAGTTCAACGTCCCCTGAAACTTAATCTGCCCAAAGATTAAAATTATCTCTGCGAATCATGTGACCGTGATTTTGGTTCATCAGGTTGATAATTATTCCAATGATCAGCCAAGCTTGTTGATGAAAACGCAATATAATGCAAGCAACAATAATAATAATGCTTGCGACCGGATGACAAATGTGGAATTGGGTTGGGTTGGGCCCTGATTACTTAAACTTATATCATCGCTAAGGTTACGTAATTACCCCTGAAAATGGAAAATGACAAGGAGAGGAGGGGCGTGTTCACTTCTTGCCATGCACCTGTACAATGGGACTTCTTCAATAGATCAGAGATCAGATTCTTGAGAAAAGGGCAGGTGTTGTGATGATGATGATGATGAGATTCAACGCAAGTACATATCAGTGAATGGAAAAAGGCAATCAACTAATCATGTAAGTCTCACCTGAAATCTTGCACAGCTGTTTCGGTGACGGGAACCCATCATGACAAGCCCATATGCATATGGATGACTATCTGGGTGATGAGGAACGACTAGGAGATCTCATCTGATCATCTAAAAATATATTGCATCGTATTACCAAGAGCTATTACCAACAGCATGAAATCTTTCCGTCTCCCACGATCTTGAGTTATTTGTGGCAGGCATCATGCGCGCCAGTTTGGGTGTACTCTTTCATGTTTTCATGTTTGTGAAGTTGAAGTTGGGATTGATAGGTTGGTTATACTGGTCGAAGATGTTTGGTAGTGGATGCATATCCAGCCCAAGCCGGGGATTTACTCTGTCTGCAATACCATGGAAAACAAGTTAGTCCTTTGAGAGCAGATGGACGACGGCCTGTTAGAGATCTTGTTAGGTCCGAGCTATCGTCGTACAGGTCGAGAGAGTGAATACTTCGAAACACCTTTTCTGTCTCGAGCTGCATATAGTGATGATATTTCTGGGGAGAAAGAACAAGCATTGGACCAGCGATGGAAGGACTTCACAACTTTGGTTATCCATGAAAATAATCGAGACTGGCATCATGTTTCTTATCCTTTCGGCATGACAGCGAAACAGTGGTTTCTACTCTTTAAGCCGAGTCTATCCACAACAGTCATGATTTTTTTTGCTTCCGTACTGTTCAACTAGGTTCTTTGCTTCAACTTTGTTTTGAAAGCAGATCCTCGATAATTACTTAAATCACACCTTATTTAGATCTGATCATCATCTAGTCAACTCACAGATTTGGTCATAATGAATATTTACAATCTTCATAATTCTGTTATCGGAGAAGGCGCTGGTTCAATAGGTGCGCCTACTAAACTAACCTTTGAGGTTAATGAAGGTAAGAGAATCATCTCGGACTTGCACATATGAAACTAATCAGGATTACATAGTATCAAGCGATGAGAATCAACCTCTACCAATTACCCTTTGACCTACGAGAAATTTTTCTAAGGGGATATATCAAGTCTATAGCGCAATCAACCTGGAGACATGCCATTCCTCGAAGCAATAGCCGTCAACAATGAAGGTAGGAAGCTTGTTATGAACCTCTAGATCGAAGCTAATTCAAGTTATATAGTGTTGAGTAATGGCACAGCAGCTACATCGAAACCCCAAAGACAAGACTACCTTATCCCCCAATCTCCAACCATGGAATGTTTACTGTTTACTGACGGAAGCAATCAACAAGTTATTTGAAAAACTTTCCCAAGGCTTCTCTTTATATATTTGCTTAGCAATCTGTTTTGGTTTAATCAATCGCAAAAACTGGGCAGTACTTCGTGATTTGGATAACAGATACTACCCATCCTTCACAGCTATAAGGTTCCTTTCTTCACCTCAAATTTCGAGCGCATCGGTTCCCATCGTTTCATCACTGATATTGATGTTCATCATGGTTTGAATGAAGACTATTAGAACCTTGTATTGAAGTTAATTATGCAAGAGATACATCCTGCGGTGGCTATTGTACAAGGTCGAGGCTCGAGTGGAACAAAGTGCTCCTGGACTATAGCGAGGGCGATTGCAGATGGAAAGCCCAATTGGAAGTTAGCTTGGGGAACACATACTCGGGTATCCAGGGAAAGCCTCATCATGCTAATGCGAGTATGAGGGAACCCTTGACGATTGAGTTAGTAGTAACCATTGAAGGATTTGAGATGGACTTTTACCATTTATACAATAGAATACTTGCTAGGCATCAAGGCTTCAATCCAGCCTTGTTTCATGCCCCAAAAACAGCCATACCATGGTTTCAGAATTGGTCTTGACTATTCCTGTGAATATTCTGGCATGTAAAATTCAAGGCGACTTCAATATTCAAGCGTCTTTTGTTCTTAGATTACAGTATGAACTACTAAATATACAATCTAATACGAATGCTAACAGCAAGAAACACACTTTTAAGCCACTCAAGATCTCAAGAGCCTCATACTGTATACCCAAATTAAGCTCTTGGAGTTCCAAACTCCTTCTAGACAATGAACCTGCATTCAACACCCTTGTCAAGTCTTGGATCTGCAACAAAGGCTTTCTATTTGGCTCAAAATGGGAGGATTAATTCTGAAGAATCATGGTGAGTCTATCTTATGACTCAATTAAACAAGGCTTATATGTGTGAATATGAAGATTCGAATTCTAGCCAATTTAAATTAAGCGAGGAAGATGCGTTTCTCTGTACATAAGTTTGAGGTTGAACTGTGTCTTGTTTTGATTTTGAAATTATTTAACTTTGCAGACATCGGCATCAACGATCTTAATGTGTGCTATTAATCATGCACTTATCGATCTTTCAGCTAATATATCCATTTGCATTCCTCTGAGACGTTCAAAGCAACAAGTGTTTTATCGAAGTCAAGATGAATTCTGATCAATACAACCATAAATCTCTGGAGTCTGGACCCAGCTGCTTAGGTTCACCTGAGTTTGAGTTGCGTTCCAATCAGTTTGGCGTTGTGCGTCGTCGTGTCGTTCGTTTGCCTTCCAATGAGGTGAATTATAATCATATGGATTATAGTGATGTGGATTCGGATGACTCTTTTGATATAAGATACAGTAAACGTCATGGAAAATCACGCCGTCCTATATTATGTATGTCATTTTCATGTCTTTCAGCTTGGCTGATATGGATTGAAAGGTTTCACTAACAGTACAAAGCTGCAGGGTGGTATAGATATAAGTGGCCTACTCCTCGCAGAAGGATGAGCCATGAAGGTTAGTATATAATAGTATATAATTCATATTATCTCTTTCACACACCTTGTCCATGTTACTAACATATCATTAATCTCTAGCAACAAAGTTTCCTTTCCCAATAGAGCTCGTAATTATGATTTTCAAAAATCTCCTCATCGATTCCGAATCTGCTCAACCTGACCCCTGCACTGCCATCTGCTTTGCATTGACCTGCTGCTCTCACTGGGACTCTTTCCGCCAAATCTTTGCCGACAAATTACCTCTGAAGACCGTGTCACCTGGTAGCTATCATACTCGTCTTGGTTCCGTTAGACTTGGGAATTTCTTGCAAGAGTGGATGGCTCCGAAATATCGTCCAATTCACTGGTCCGTATCAAGCCGTGGCGCACTGAAAAAGAAAAGCGTGTTTGTCAGGGACTTGTATGTCATTGCTGCAAAGTATGATGTCGAGGGAGTAGAGGAGATGGAGAAAAAGCTTGCTTTCAGGATCTATGAATATAAACGCAATCACTTTTCTCATCTTCATAGGGTCTCTCGGAACCATCCGAATTCGGCGGTTCTTAATGGTAATGATCTGAGTTGGCACGTCCCAAACCCATTCGATATGGGAGATGACTGGTATCCTGCCACTGCCTTCATTCTCAAACACACGATACTTCACTGGCCACCTTTCTGCAGCACATACAACGAAGAGGAAGATTGGCTCGACACTGTTAACTATCCGTATCACTACGCTATCTGGAAAACATATCAGAGTTGGATGTTGAGAGACTGGGTTGAAGAACAACCCCAGGCGGTGGAATACAAGAAGTTGCATGGATTTTTCATCCATGGTGTATTTCAGATGGGTTGACAAAGGCTGTTTGGTATAGATGATTAGTTAGGAAATGATATTGATATGCCAGTCCCATTATTGCCATTCCCAATTAATGGTGTATGTATGAAGTGTTTAGTATTGTTATGACAAATTGAAATCATTAAGGGTGGTTGATATACATTTTGAAAACACAATCGAGATGTGGTATATTCCTTAGTCCACGTTGTGAGATGTTGATAAGTGATGCAACTCATAATTAAATACTGGTTATATTTACCCTTAAAACATCACGCCCCATCAACCGTCTAATATCAGTCTAGATGAAGACTCAAACCTAACCCCTCTTCCTCGGGCATAATCACGTGTTCGCGTAAGGTTAGCAATGCCTAGAATCCAAGATCACTTCTCCTCATCATGATCATCATGAAGAACGAGCCCCTATATTGGAGGGATAGTGAATGAGCAGTCAGAATTCATGAGGTTAGAAAGTATACGGAGTAATACGTGGCTCTCCAAGAGTGCTATATAGGTAAAGATCAACTAACTAATCGCCAACTTTAAGAATCTTTACGTTCATATGATCATCATAATCATCATGATCATCATGATCAATAACTGGATTGATTCAGATCTGCATCCGCATCTGCATCTTGATAGAAACCCCCTCCCCCTCCTGCCTCAACCAATCGAGCCTAGTGTGCGGACTGCGGGTCACGTGATATAAATATCGCGTAATTACTATAAATAATGGTAATTTAAGGTAAGGCTGGCTACCGAAGTCCCGATATGGATACGAGTTAGATACAGATAAATACTCCGTAGAGCTGAAGCACGCAATATAACTTGGAAATTGACCTTTTGCCATCTATTAGCTATTAGCTAGCTAATCCTGTACGCTCTCTAGATCTTTCTCTCTGTCTCTCTTTCATCATTTTATCATCCGATCATCTCATCTCATATATCATAAAAATAAAAAAATACTTAAGACGATCTGATACTAATCCAACCTGGTCTACCCGCTTCGTTCATTCCCTTGACCAACTAACTTCCCCTACTACCGTCTCAATTTTCTTTTGTCGGCGTGGAATCTATTCACCATTACATGGTCAGTATGGCGTCAGTGTCACATCAGCCACATCAGAGCGAATCATTTATTATGCGACATGATCATAACGATGTTGAAATGGATTTGGAGCGGTCAAGAAAGAATCCTTCAAAGGAGGACGAGGAGGACGATCAGAATCAAATCATCTGTTTACAGTTGAATCACGACCACCTCGAATCCGATATCGTTGAATCCGTCGAGCCATTATCAATGGAGGACAATTGCAGAGCTGATCATGATCATTCGGATCCTACAATTACCATCTCATCTACGAGTAAATTGGCAGGTCAAACGGTTGCGCCATTCCTTGCAAAGCATATTCCAGAACAATATGCCCCCCTGGGCCCTCCACAATCTATTGCCACTTCGAGAAAGGATCCGAATACAAAATACTGCTATCGCCATCGACCGGATTCAAAATGTAGGAGAACTGCCGATGAACCTACAATGGAGAATCTGCAAAGGGTGCGTGATACACGATACCCCTCGTATACCTCTCACAACTCTAGGCATTTGCTAACATGATTCATAGGAACTGGAAAGCTTGTCGCAATCAGATCAACAAGGAATCTCTCATGTTTGGTCACTCTTCTCTGCTGCGCCATCAAAACATCGAAATCTCATGTTACAGGGCATTCTGTCGCAATGTTGCTTTCCACAATTATCCTACATCTCCTCCGCTGTGAAGAACCTTATTCGAATCGATTTCGTCACAGCTTTACCATCCGAAATTTCGTTCAAAATCCTTTGTTACCTCGATACAACATCTTTATGCAAAGCTGCGCAAGTCAGTCGACAGTGGAGAATCATGGCAGATGATGATGTGGTGTGGCACAAGATGTGTGAACAGCATATCGATAGAAAATGTACAAAGTGTGGATGGGGTTTACCATTATTGGAGAGAAAACGATTGAGGGATTGGAAGAGACAACAACAATTGAGAGCTACGGGTCTTGGTCTCAATAATCAATCCCCTCGAATTACACCAATATCAGATACTTTGCGCAACCCGGAAACCCGCGTAGTATCATTGAACTCTTCAGGGAAGAGAAGTGCGGCCGAGTTGGATGATACAACAGATGAAGCATCAAAGCGACAACGTACCAATCCAGGGGATTCATGTTTTGGAAGACCAAAGTTTCGACCTTGGAAAGACGTATACAAAGATCGGTTCAAGGTTGGCACGAATTGGAAGTATGGACGGTGTTCATTGAAATTATTCCGTGGTCATTCAAATGGTGTTACTTGTTTACAATTTGATGACAACATCCTGGCTACTGGATCATATGATACTACTATTAAGATCTGGGATATTGAAACCGGGGAGTGTTTACGAACTTTACGAGGTCACACATCTGGCATTCGAACATTACAATTCGACGATACCAAATTGATCAGTGGAAGTCTTGATAAAAGCATTCGAGTGTGGAATTGGCGCACGGGAGAGTGTATGTCTTCTTATCCAGGGCATACTGATGGAGTTGTCGGTCTTCACTTTGAAGGAAATATTCTTGCCTCAGGTTCTATCGACCGATCGATCAAAGTCTGGAATTTTGAAGATAAATCCACTTTCGGGTTAAGAGGGCATAAAGACTGGGTCAATGCTGTCAAAGTTAATTCAGCCTCCAGGACGTTATTCTCTGCTTCTGATGATTGTACCATTCGACTTTGGGATCTTGATACTCGACGTACGATTAAGATTTTTGAAGGTCATGTTGGTCCAGTTCAACAAGTCACTATCCTTCCACCAGAATATGAATTCGATGATGTAGATGTTGAAGAAGCAGATGATGGAACATCAAGTACAACATCCTCAACTGAACTCAATCGCCCAATAGGTGAAGTTTGTTCTTCGTCTCAAGCATCCCCGCTTTTCGAATCATGGCCAGCAGGTCGTCCCCTTCCACCTAGATACATCCTTACCGGTGCCTTGGACAACAATCTCCGTCTCTGGGATGTATCAACTGGTCGTTGTCTAAAAACCCTATTTGGTCATGTCGAGGGTGTGTGGGCTCTTGCTGGTGATACACTAAGAGTTGTTAGTGGTGCTCAAGACATGATGACGAAAGTTTGGGATGCAAGGACAGGGAAGTGTGATAGAACTTTCACGGGTCATAGAGGACCTGTTACATGTATTGGGTTGAGTGATAGTAGAATGTGTACTGGGAGCGAGGATTCTGAGGTCAGACTTTATAGTTTCAAGGGGGATATGACGGAGACAGTGGACACAGGATTTGTTGAGGACATTGCACAGTCGTCATAATCCATGCACTCGTTACTGATTGGGATTTTGGGTTTCGATTTGGTTCGAATTACTGCAGCGATTGACATGATGGATGGAAAGATACCTTTTTGCAATTTCAATTTCGAGCTTGTTGCCAGGTCAACGGTTCAAGGCAAACATTTGAGCCAAATTTTCACTGACTGGCTGATTAGCTTGGTTGTTTGTTATGCCGGAACCGGGACCAACATAATTCCGATATGATTACATATTACGGATAGGGATTTTGGGAGTATCAATGGATTTGAGATTTGGGTCTGGGAGGTCTGGGATTTTCGGACCTGGCGTTGTAATTAAATGAATGGGGGGGATCTTGAATTCTTTTGAGGGTGGATGGATGGATGGAATGGATGGATGAATGGGATAGGATAGGATCCAATTGCAGAGTCACAGAATTACGGAGCGTTTAGGTTCATAATGTGATGGATGAATGGATGAATAGGTGAACAGAAGGATTTGTATGAAATCTAAAGGGTCTTGTATCTTTATTCATACTCCTAGGGAAATGAAAAGGAGGTGAATATTGTTTCGTGTAAATGGATATCGATTCATATATTTATATATATATTCTTGAAATATCTATGAATTGAATATCAAGTATTTGTTATAAATACAATAAGATACTCATAGATTATACTTGAGTATTGTATTATTTAGTTTGTTATTAACTCTTTTAGAATTCAACAATGAAACAAAAAATTAAAAGGGGAGGATCAAATGATTATACTCGTAGCCGAACCCCGTGTTAATCTTAAACTCTTACTAATCGTTTACTAATCAATGATGATGGCCATGCATGCTACGATGTGCTCAATTGAGAAACTGCATGGCCAACTTCTTCATCTCGTCGAGATATTTCTTGAGCACACACTGTTGCGATACTTACTGATGGTGAGGTCTTCTTCATATAGTACTTTCTTTCCCTTTTGGTCGGTGTTATCGAAGAGCCCCGCACACAAATCCCTCCCTCGATTAAACTGATTCTCTGTTCTCTTCTCTGGTCAAGCTGACTACGTATGAGGTGAGGTGACTCACGAGACCGTGATGGCGTATATGGGTTGTGCTTCTTTAGCGTGGTAGTAGGATTACTATCTTTCTTTTGTGGAAGATATCGCGGACTGGTGATGGATAGATAGATGGTCGTTGTTGGCAGATTGTTCTTGGAGGTTTGGTGGGAAGGCTTTGGAGAGGATGTTTATGTTTATGTTTATGTTTATGCCTATGCTCATTGCGAAGTTGGCTGTACTTTTGTGGGGTGAGGTTAAACTGCAAAGGAGTAATTGGACTGATTAGGCGTTATTGACAGATTGGGGAGGAGGTTCAAATTGGGGACCCCACTGTCGAGTAATCTATCTGCATCTGTGAGTATTCTTGATTCATGCACAAGATGAAGGATAGTACATAAATGTATGTATGTATGTATGTATTCTGAGCCAGCAGGCTAAATCCATCTCTGTTTCTTTGACCCAAATTATTCACTTGTAATATCGGAGGTTCCTCGGAAGAAAACTTTCGCTTAACATTCCTAGATGAGTGAGTGGTCGAGTCCACTGCATCTTTCGTCTAGAAATTTATTTTTGGTTTTTTTTTGGTCCTATCGTTCTCCTACCTTGTAGCCGCCTCTGAAACCTCATTTCTGTTAACTTACTCCCATTACATCTTTATGTTCAAGCAATAATTTATCACCTATTTGCAACCCAGGCGATAGATAGACCCTGCGCGTTTATCTTGTCGCAAACGATGGAGCCCCCTACTCGCTTAAATTGCGCAAAAGAGAGGAGGGACGACGAAACCGAAATCTCATCTTGATGTTGCGATACTGAAAGAGAATAGAGTGAGTGCATATCATCACGAGTTATAGCTTTAGGACAATTAAAGCGCACCAGGAAACTTGGGATCATCCGATGGAAAGCTAGTGTGAAGCTTCGAGAGTGGAAATTGACGACGATCAAGACGGCGTGGGGGGGTTAAGATTATGGAAGAAGAAGTCTGCCACACGTCATGAGTCTGCGCATGGATGGATTTCACACAGGACTATCGAAGACCATGTGCTAGAGGTGATGATACGATCACTTTTCACAGGAGGGTTCCGCCGCGGATACGATGGCAAAACTTTGTAAGATTATAGATCTAACCCTTTATTTCCATTCATAATGACACAGACTAATGTGAGTGTTATTTCCAGCATCGAAGCAGTTTAATACTATGCCGGCAAAGAGGATCTGCGAAAAGAGTTATTATTCATCTATTACCCGCAGGAATCAATGCAGGATATTGTACCTTGGAAGCTAGGTGCTGGATCCACATGTACACACCGAGATTACAAGTTTTGATGCAGCAATGAAGGGGTTTCCGTGCGATTTGGTATGGGCTTGATCCCACCCATGTCGAGCTCCATATGGCTGGCATTTACTTGTTTCAAGTATAGGGAAATGTTTTGCTGGCCTATGGTGTGTGTGGCCTTGGCCTTGGAATAGCTGCTATCAGAAGACCCATTCAGAGACCTCGATCGATTCACCAGTTCAAATCGCAGTCGCAGTTAGATGAAGGTGAAGAAACTTATGAATTATCAAACCCTCACACTGTGAATGATGACGGGAATCATGCATTCAAAATGCAGTCAAAGATGAATTCCAGAACAAACCTCTGAACCCATTATCGGGTTGGAGATTTTCGTCTAATGCATGTACCCCTAAAAACCACGAATGGCATGTGGAGCTTATACTCTGGAGCGGGTGGAGGAAAGCAAAGAGGACTCATACCTAGGATCAGGCTGCTTCGACTTCATTCATCCGGTGTCTAGACATTTGATGAGCATTCTCGATTATCTGCTTTTGATTTGATTTACTCCGCGGACTGTACTAAGAACAGTGCATCTATCAGTGTTAGGAGGAGCGAATATACGAGTATAAGTGGGGACTTTTTTCTTTTTGCGAAATATATGAGTTCGGAATTCTGGGAAGTAGAAAGGGTCTTGTGGAAATTCATATAGATTACTTGGGCGCGGAATTAATAATCCTGTAATTCAGGAAGGATCAATACTGTGTATAAATCAAGTCTATGAGGCTACTATACATAACGCCTTTTGGGGAAAGTAGTGGACATCAATCTTAAGACATGCTAAATTTCTGATCTTGTTTGTGAAATGCAATATCAATAACGCAGGATATGTCATCGCTAGAAACTAAGTTATTGTAAATATGACTAGCGCGTGTACGGATGGTTTCAAATCAAATGAGTTCTCATATATACTAGGTGGAATACTTCAATATGTTTGAGGGATTACATTTAGGCAACAGGCTCTCTTGTATGATCCCCGGGTTTTCAGGAAACACAGACTAAATTCTACAAGCAGAGCTTTATCTTATGACTTAATTATGGTCTCAAATTTTGTCCCATGAGACAGACCTGCTTGGCGTGCTCAATCAATTTATAATGTCAGATCAGCCGGGTGCATAGAAAACACACAACTAGTGTCAAATGTTTCTCAAAGGAAATGATGTATAACTGCATCATAACCCACTGAAAACTTCCGAAATACCCAAGAACCAGAAGTATAGTTAGTTGTCGGATAGCCAGCCAGTCATCCAGCCATTGGAGTTCAAGTTTATAAGTCTATCTCGAAGTGAAGTAAGCAATGTTAAATCTTGATCCAACTGATAGCCCAATACGGCAAGCTGTTTTTCTTTTGCTTGCCAAAATTAGAAGTCAGCCCATGGTACAGTAGATTCCAAATGAGGAAGAAATCGTTTAGCTCATTGCACTTTCGCGATCCTAACACATGCCAGTACGGCGAAAAAGCCCCTTGCTTGCGTAAAAGACGTGGTCCAAAGGCTATACCACAACCGTACAAAGAGAGAAACTTGTATAAGAAGCTAAGTGTCTGAGAGGTAGACAGTTCCTCTATTTAATGTTCACATCAATTCTAAGAAATCCTAAAGTCTTGGCTTTATTTCATCCAATCTACACATCAACCAAACCAACTAAAGTAACGGAGGCGATAAAGGGCAACAGGAAAAAATCAGGACTTTTAGCCTTCAACTCTACCAGAGTTGCTGAAATCCTCATCAACCATTTTCAACAGGAATAGCTTGAATTTCAAGTTCATTCGCGAAGATGACCAAACGGGCAACAATAAACACACCTACCCGCCGATCCCAAAAGGCAAAACCGTTTTCGAGTCGGCACTTTGAGGAAATGGATCAGCAACTTGCTAGAGTTGAGCGTAGTAGCAAGAAGAGATTGATTAAGGTAGAAGACGAGGAAGAAAAGGCTTCTTGTTCGAACGAACAAGATGAGGTTACAAACCAGTTACTTGCTGAAATCGCCATGGCTCGGAAACGTAAGCGTGAAAGAGAGGTCGTAACAAGTGATCAGAAAGGAGAGATCGAAAGAGAGTCTGAAAACTTGTCTGCTCCATCTTCTCCTCTATCAGACAATAGAGAATTGAAGCGCTTGAAGATGGACAATCATCCAAGGAAAGATGAGGACTGTGAGGATGAAGAGCTTAAGAATGAAGAGCTCAAGTATGAGGAGCTTGAGTACAAGGGAGATGTGATTGTGGTTGATGATAGAAGGTATCGGAACATGGATCATGTGATTTATACAGCGACTACTAGCGTGGTGCTAGCGTGCGCCCTAATAGTAGCTCGGCATGCTTAAATGGCCTGATTCGTAGGATAGGTTCTAGACCTTTGAGCAATAACAACAGACTGAACATAGACCTTTTGATTTTACGTTATTGACCCCCACTTTCCCAAAGTTTATCCCAACAGTATGTATGAGAACGATGTGGAACTCGAGAATGGACCAGTCGAAGACAGCGTGGATGAGGATGAAGGACTTCAAAATGAGGAGCTTGAAGATGATGAAGAGAGGATTTCGGACGAGGATAGAGTCGATGAGGATATGGAAATCGAGGACAAAGAGTTTGAGGAAGAGGGTAGTATTGACGAGGACAGCGTAGATGAGGAAGAGGAAGAGGACAGCATAAATGAGGATATGGAGAGTGCAAAGGAGCATGATCTGCGCGAGGAAGAGGAAGTTCGAGAAATTAGTCCAATCCTGTCCAGATCTTCTACTCCCGCTATCATCGAGTATAATCCAGATGATCGGGCTATCATTAACTCCACCAACCGACCTGAACGTAAGTATACGTGAGCCTTTTCAATTCTGGTGAGAATCAAAAGCTTATTTGAATTATAGAACAACTCCAATCGCACCGGGCAGTTGTAACACCAGCAGCGCCAAAGGGTTTCATGAATTACTCAACGTCGGAAGGTGTCATCAAGATCAGACCTGTCTACAAGTTTGGTGATCTTCCCAAAAAGCTCGTCTTGAAGATTTTCGACCTCTTACACGATGAGGATGATCCGAAGCCCATCTCTTCCATTTGCTTCGGACTCACTTCCAAGAATCACTGGGGCTGGTTCAAGCAGAGATGGTGCATTCCTCTCTCCGATTATTCTATTTACCAGGGGTACTTATCGAAAGAAGACCAGGCAATCTTGGCACCCTTACTGCAGGACTGGGTTCCCAATGAATATCGAACGATGTCCGGAATCGGTGGCAAGGGCGGGCCAAGTTACGTACCCATGTTTTTGTCTAGAAAGGAATATGGCGAAGGCTACTCGAGAGAAGAGGAAAGATTGTCGAACAGATACAGTACTTGCGTCTCGATTCTTGATGCTGAGAAGCTAGATCGACTGCAATTAATATCTAGTCGCGGATCTCTAACCATGGTAGACAAGACACTTGATTTGCCAAGCCCACACGGAATGGGTCATTGTTGGTATGATGCCGCCGCTTCCGAATACCTTTTCAAGGTCGAAACATGGAAGTGGTCAACCCTCAATGGCGATGGTCCTGGATATAAGGCCATTTGTGAATCGTGGCACTCGTTTACCAAGACTAGTCTGTGGGACTGGGTCAATGGGAAGGGTTTTAACCAGTTCCAGGAGCACTGGATGGACGATGAGGGAATGGAAGGGAGGAAGCAGGTCAAAGAGGCTTTGATCAGATTCGATAGGAAGGTTATGCAATTTGAGAGAGGAAACAGTGCCTCAGTTGAGACAAACGTGGCCATATTTGTTGAAGATATGTCGATATCTGGATGAGGATAAAATTATTGGATATAAATTGGCTATGAAGACTCTCTTAATCTAAGACAATATAAAAATCAAAGTTATTCAAGTTTTGATAAGTCTCGTTGAAATTGTCGTTTTAATTAGTTGTCCTAGACTTTTAGTAAGTCTGTTAGGTTTATGCTGAGTCAGCACATGCGTATAATCCAAACTCAGGGGTTAAGGAACATGTAGCAGATTGCAATATTATTATTATCAATAGTTTTAATTAATTTAGCCTATTAGCCACTCTAATTACATGCATTTACGAGGTTCCACTATGCATTCAGCTTGCTCATAACCCAACCAAGCCTTGATAATTTTGTTGAAATCACGTGTACATATACACTCCAATGCCCATGTGCCCCACAGGGCTCGGCTAACGCCTATACCCTTATACATATATAGCACTCTATCTACATAAAGACATGTAGATATAGTCAATGGATACGTTGCTCTACCACTGAAAACTGTTATCACATCTGGCACTATCCGGTATTATGCAAGAAATGCCAAAACTAGTTCTTTTAGATCTTGGTGATGCTTCTAATTAAAGGATAATTGATAGTCTCCTCAAAAGCATTACCATCAGGAATAAGTTATATCAAGGTTCTGAGTGTGTAAATAGAGATTTTACACATTCAAGTTTGACCATAGTAGCTACAGCTCTCTTTCATGAGCTTCATTTTTAGATCTAGGCCAAGATTTAACCTGTTCCCTTTCTGATGGTTGTTTTCTATCTCTCTATCATTCGCTATTCAACTTCTAATTATGCAAATCTTTCTTGTTTTTTATTCTGATTACTTGAGCTAATCACTTGTATACTTTCAGCAGTAACTCAAACATTGGGACTCATTTTCTAATGTTAATCCAAGAACTTCACTTTCTAGACTTGAGTTCTTCTATACATTATTTTCATCGTGTTGTATTGGATCAAGAATCAAGGGATTTTTACCCAAAGTACCTGTAATTGTGGTTGGAATGATCATGATTGTAATGTAATATATGATAGACTTCATATTCAATTTAGATTTATAATTCTTTCTTTGTATATACATTCGATCTTACTTTGAAGACAACTTATCTTTTTGGAACGATAATGCATCAAAATAGAGAAACAATTCCTCTTCTTGTAGCCTTGTGAAGGGTTCTGGAGTCAATTAGCAGTCTCGCTTGATTCTACCATACAGAGTGAATCTAAATTGTTTTGAGCTTGGAAATTCTGTCTAATTTCCAAATAAATTAGGTTCAGCTAGTTAAGATTGGGTTTAATTTGCACCTTTCAAGAAAAAATCTGCCTAATCAAGAACGTCTTGTCAACAGACAAAGAACCACACAACTAAATTCAACCAGAAACCACTTTCTTCCAGCAAAAATGGGAAACAGAGTGTCATTACCAAGCGGGCCGTCGCCTCAACAATGGGAAGTTCATTATATCAACTCATGGCCAGCTCCTCCCCCACGCCAGATCCTGCATCGAAATCAGACGAACAGCAGCTACAGTAATCTTACTGCTGAGTCTTTATTGGTGGTGTTGAAATCTGGTATGTAGCAGCTGAGATATCCATTGACTTGAGCGTTAATAATTTTGCAGATTCCATGCGACGTAGACCATCTGCAGATGCAATTTTTCTGGAAAATCTTCTGCTAGGTTTACCAGAGGACGCCCTCATAGTAGCCAATAGATACTATGAGATGCCAATTGAATTTGGTGCCCACAAAGAGATCTCAGCAGCGCTTGAAGGTGCATTCAATCAAATGAGGGAAACCCAAGCGAGAAGATTGGAGGAGTGTCAGAGGGAAATGGATAGAAACCCAGATCTTGACCCGGTTGGAACTCCATTGATCCATCAGCAGAGTGTGTTTCTTATCTCATCTTTGATATTTTCGAGCTACCCTGACAAATTCCTTGTCAGATTCTCTTCCGACTACCTCGACAGCGGTAGCTGCAGATTCAAAGGAAGTTACCATGAAGAAACACTAGTTTCTACATATCTCTAAACCCACGATTGCTGAGGTGGCCCGCGATCATGCAAGCTGAGGGTGAAGAGGTATCGTCAACTTGACATGAGCAATTACGTACGTGACTACTAGGGTTTTTGAAGCCTCATTGTGATCTTATAAGCTCTGTAACTTACATTTCCGCCGGTTTTCTTTAACTAAAATAACAGCAGCTCCTTCCGGCAGTGATATTTTATCGATTAGATGATTAGAGTGGTGTTAAATCTCAGGTATTAATTAGATAGCAAGCCGTCGTCGACACGTATCACACCGCCTTCGTCGTCTTTTGCTACATCTCATTACATTTTCAACCTCTTGGCTAGAAGGTTACTTATACAATCTGTTGGTAGCATCTAATACAATAACTTGAATTTATATGGCAATGAATGAACGCTTCTCTTTCACAAACGAGTTAATATATAACATCTTCTGGATACGGTTTCTCATTGGTATTCAATTGAGAATTAGCGCCTCGACCGCTTCTATATAGCGGTGTAAATTCTGACTTGTACACCGAACGTGAACGCTATTTACTTAAAAAGGTGCATCCCTCCGCATATGTTGATGTAAAATCATTAGATAATTACACAAAAATTCATCACAAGAATCACCTAACAACAATTTGCAACACGGTAGACACTACAACCTTCCGATTTATCAATCGGCAAACAATTACAGTCATGTCCTCGGCCGATGAAAAAGCTATGTCTCCATCCACATCATCTACAACGGATGTGGCTCCGATCGATGCCAACATCTCTCGCAAGAACTTCAAAATCCCAGACAGACAGTCAACAATAGTAGCAGCTACTCCTTATGACAAGCAACGCGTGCCACCTGAACTCATCATGCGCATCATTGAACTCATGATCAAGGACAAAGACACCAAATACGACAAACCCACCATCATCTGCCTCGGTCTTACAGCCCACATCTACTGGGACTTCCTCAAATCCCAATACCCCATGCAGAAGCTCTCCCCGACCTCATCCTGCTTCGAAAGTTGTCTCTGTCCGGCCTCCGCCCACCCGCGACGTGGTTTCCTCAACATCGACGACAAGAAACGACTGGGAACACTGTTGCAAACATGGGCGGGCCCGAAGTATCGCCCGGTTTCCGACGCCTTCTTGAACCATTCTCGAAGCATCGCCTGCCAGATCATCTTCTTGCGTCGTGAGGTCTACGGAGAGACATCTGAGGACGGCTGCATGCAGTCGCAAGAAAAGGCTCTCATGGAGAGACTCATGCTTTGGAAGGAGTTTCCCGTGCGCGAATGGCCACGCAGCGTACCATTTCGTGCTCCGATGCTCAAGACGCTCTCCAATCCGTATGGAATGGGGATGGGTTGGTATCCTACCGCTGCGAGAGAAGTGAGAGGCATAATGTGCCACTGGGAAGGCGTGCGTGGTGCACACTTTCCCGATATTTGGGACTCGGCGCAGTTTGCATTCTGGCTGGGATATGATAAGAGCTGTTTATGGCGGTGGGTGCAGGAGGAGGACGAGAAGGATCTGCTAGAGATCAAGATGCTCAAGAATGATTTGAGAGACTTTGAGAAGAGGGTCTGGAAGCCGATAATGGGGGAGACGATTTAGTTGTGTGATAATGTTAGGTAGATAGCGGTGGACGATCAAGACCAGCCAGAGGTGACAACAGAGGATGCAGGCCAAATGGACAGGACGGCTGCGAGGGATCCTGTCCAGCTAGCAAGCAGATCGGGAATTTGCTTGGGATCGGTTTTGATTTTGTCGGCATTGGTTCTAATATTTCATTGGAAGACCTGGTCTGAATCCTCTACCTCCAAGTAGTAGATTCCGTGATACCATTTGTATCAGGCTGGGTACAGGTCTTGGCACCATTGGGGTGAATTTCACATATTTTAAAGAGAACACCATGAGAAGTATTCTGGTGCCAGTCTGGTTGACAATCACACCATTCTCCGCAAGCGGTTACTTATGTTCTCAATCAAAGAGTCCTTGCTGTATGTTAAGATAGTATGAGAATGAATGAACTGTGTTCACAGCATCTCTTGCTATACTGCAATAGTTATATTGATAATATGTAAGGCTCCAGACTCAGCAGCATCATACTCTATGTGAATCATGAAGTGAGTTGCAAGAAATCAACCGAGAAGGTATGATTACAAGCTTTCTCCTGTTGCTCCAAGATTTTTCAACCCAACCCGTCAAGTTTCATCAATCAAACGGGATCTATACCAACCATAGGACGTTGTACACACATATTCGCATACCGGTTCCTTGAACTTGCTTTGCATCCTTAAGCTTCCTTCACCCATTGTCACTCCGCTACTTTTACCCGTACATTACGGACCTCCTCAAACTCACGATATTTTTGAGTAGCATACTATCATAGGTAGGTGAGGATGACTTATTACTTGGATACGATCTCTCTTCAGTTGGCTACCCAGAAGATAAAAGCCTGAGATTCAATCTCTTCTGTGCTCCAAAGAGAACAAGAAGAATCTCACGTTCATTTGCAGCTTGCTTTGTGCTACCAATTCCTGTATATGCCGCGCGACTGATTTCGATCTCGCTACTTTTCCTTACTTTGCCTGGAATTCAAACGTGGCATACTCGTACAAATGCTAGAATTCCCATCAGGTATAATTCATGATGACGTTCAAAGGGTGTCTGCCGTGTTCGAATAACTTTACCAAACGATGCCATAGGATATACAACTTAGCATTGAGCAGTCTCTGCTTGTGATTAGGTACCAAACTCGCAGTATCTTGACCACCAAGTTGCCAGCTACAGTAGCTACTGAGTATTCTTGCGATATGGCCAATATATAGACACGTGACCACACGCTAGGCTATGCACTAGCCATAGACACGTGATTCACCTCCCCATATAAGTCTCCTGCGTGACCAACATCAAGAATAATAACAATAAGCGTATACTTCTTGATCAGACGTCTGATATCACACATCACCATCGAGGTGAGACCACCGACTACATCAAACCATTCCGGTAACCTGAACCTTATCTGTCTAGAAGAAGTTGATGATCATGAATCTGATCTCGCCCACTTCAGCGTACTTACTCTGTAACCGAGAACCTCTCCCCGCAAAGAACTACCGGTGGAACTCAGAGATTAGCTCAGCTCTCTCGTTTCGGCTGAGGACCGCCTCATAGTGGACAGACGGACAGACCAACGAAGCGTTTCCGCGGCCGACGATGTGCCCATTCCTCGTGTCTCGAAGAAACCAGTCAGATTCGCTGTGCGGGAAATAAGTTCTGCATCAACTCGAGTATGGTGCATCACACTGCCGACAAAGACTGATTGTGGTCTAGGGTAGGTAAGGGAGGGAGGGTTTTTTTTAAAGCACCACACTATTGCCTATCAAAACCAAAACCAAAAACAGAACCAGAAACAGAAACAAAACCCCAAAAAACCCCCTCCCAAAAACCAAAAAGAAAAAGGAGAAAAAGAAACAAAAACAATAAATTCCTTCGGCTCCTCTTCTCCCCCGCAAATTCAATCCAGTCCAACCCCATCCGATCCAGTTCCCCAAACTAAAACCCCATACATCATGAGAAGAAAAAAAAGAAATCAAAAAGCAAATAAAAATAGAATTCATATAAGATTGCCTAACTACCCACTACCTAGACTTAATCAACCTTCCCCCGTCCCTATCCCATCCCATGATTCCCATCCCACCTCTCGCCAAGAACACCAACCTTACCTTACTCAGCCTTAGCTAGCGATTAGCTCTTCTCGTTAGCCCCTTCAACCCAGTCAGCCCAGCTAGTCCCAGCCAGCGCAGCCAGCGCAGCCCCCATCATTGGCCTCCTCATGCATGTATGCATTCACGCACACAACACAAGCTCGCATTCACGCATTCCCGTACGCGCTTAAGCTATAGATGGATGAATCGATGGATCGGGGCAGGATACACAATGTGCGATGCATATGTACGATGTGGGTGTGATTCGGCATATATGTACTGTACTAAGGTTAGCGGGCGACATTGGTGTGATTGTTGATTAGTGATGTCTGATGTCTGATGTGATGGGATGGGTGTCGGGCGTCAGTACTGTAAATACAGTCAGTATGAGTATACACACATGCTTGGATAGATGGCATAGATAACTTTAGGACAAATAGATGCGTTTTTACTTGATGTGAAATGAAGGATGGTACTGAAGCACTAGAGTAATATGGGGAATTAATTGCAGTGAAGAAGTACAAAATAAAATACGTCAGAAGCAGAAGTAGAAGCAGTTGTCTATTTGAAAGATAATATCCTAATATTTGATATTTGATATTACCGGTGCAAAGAAGATATGCTGTGAAAACAACAACAACAACAACAACAACAACAACAACAGAAGAATGCCATCTTTTGATAAGAAGAATGAAAGCCCGTAACCCATAATGATGCTGATGCAAACCCAAGGTATAATAATAACACAGTCAACCAACACCCAACACCCAACCTTGCGGTAATACCCTTTACCCGAAACTCCATGCAATGCAAGTAAATAAGTATGTGATGCAATTTATCCACCATACACCATATTCATCATTATCATGCCCAGTGAACCGTCTTCTTCGGCTTCGGACTCGCCACCGCCTTACTTGAAAGCATCGACGCCGCTGGTGCGCTAGCGATTGCCTTCCTCTCGCGCGTCACCTTCCCTTCCTCTCCATCCTCTTCCTCCCGCTCTTCAGCGATCGATTCCAGGTCGGGGCTAGGCTCGCGCCATGAATGTGGTCTCCGCACAGGGAGACTGCGTGTTTGGACTCGACCGCGAGCGCGTAGCGGTGCAGGTGGCACCTTGGCTCGACCTCGACTGCCCTTGAGTTCTGGGATGGAGATTCCGAGCCCTTTGAGTGATTCGCCCACGCGGAATCCCGCTCGTGATTCCCTTCCCTTTCTATACCCTTGTGTAAAGTCCTTCAAGCTTAGAGGCATGGCAATTCCAAACCAGGCATCCTCATCCTCATCATCTAGAGGTGCCCGCTGCAATGCAGAAGGAGAAACCTCTCGGACTTCTGATTTATCCTCCTCGTCGGATTCGATCCCCGCCGAAAAGTCGTCAATGTCATCATCTGTGATTTCTTCGGGCGACGTGAGGAAGTAAGAGAAAGGGTTCTCATCAATCGCTTCCATGTCCCCATCGTCTCCGCCGAGATGAATGATGGTTGGAGGCCAGGAGTCCCGACGCTGGAGCTCATTGAAAGGCATCGTGTATAATGTGAAGAGAAAATAAAACACTGAATAGATCCGGCTCGCGGCCGGTCTATGCACTAATGGGGAAGGCGGGGGTAGAGGTGATGTGATATGGAAGAGTATTCTCATGTGGAAATTCCTGCAATATATAAGGGCAAAGATAGGGACAGAAATCAAGGAAAACATTCAAAAGGTTGTGATGTCCACTATATATTCCATAGTCTGTCATGCAGGAGATTCTTCAAAGAAAGTAGTCACACTTTTTTTATTTTAGATTTTTCTTCGTATTGCGCCTTGTGAATTAAGGGCATGTGGGATTATGTGAATCATCCTTGAGTGAGACACACGCGATACACGACACCCACAGAACTTTTCCCCAATCACATCATTACTTGACCGCAGTGCTAAGAGATAAGAATGATGTATTCCATGATCGGAGCAGAAACCGAATCAACCATGTGTGAATCCAATATGGTTTAGCTCGGCGCAAAGGGCGTCTTGGTGGATGATTCTCGTGATCGTTTGATCAACCGAATCAGCTCGAAAGCTTGTTTCTATTTCACCGTTTCATCATGTCCAATCATCTGTAGAAAGTCACAGGTACAATTCACGATTCAATCCAGAACTTTGGAGCATCCACATTCTTCTCATTTAAATGCCACTTGATCCAGGCAGGCAGGAGTGAAAGATCAAAAGCGATACATAATCTTAGTTGTGTGCGTGCGTGTGTGCGTGTGTGCGTGTGTGCGTGGGTGTACGTGTGTAGGTGTTTTGGAAAGGATATTCGTATCGATCGGTTGTAAATGATGATGAGGGGTTGATTGGGTGGGTAGAGGGTTTGGTGGGTTGAGTGGTTGGTTGGGTGGTTGGTTGTTGGCTGATTGGCTGATTGGTTGGGTGGTTGGGTTGTTTAGGTTTGGTTGGTTGTGAAGCTGCGAGGCGGAAGCATCTAAGATGTTATTCTTGAGCGGGAAGGATGAAGGATGAAATGAAGGTATTGCGGTGTAAGTGATTGACGGTGATTGACGGTGGCTTGATGGTTGGATTGGATTGTTGGAGATTGACATCGATGAGATGGATAACCAATGAACCCCATGAACTAAACTCAAAAGAGATGACATCATGTGATGACCTTGCACTTACGTAATCCAACCTACGACAAGCTACATGGTGATCTGATAAATCATGAGATGTACTTGGCTGTATACAAGTTACAACCTTTCCGCCTTTCAACCCAAAATACCTTCATTGTCTGTCTCCATTTATATCCCGTACTAGCCTCAATCTTCTCATTATGACGTGTGAAGAGAACTTGGCTCCCCTTGACCACGAGAGAATTTTCATTTCCCCTTCTTCCGAGAAGATCAACCCGACCTCCATTCCCATTCGAGTCATTACTCACAACATCCGTTACGCGACTGAATCTCCATTCGAGGGAGAGCAGCTTTGGCCCATTCGTGCTCCGCGATTATGCTCTGAACTGGTCTTTAATTCGACGAACCCGGGGACTTTTATCTGTCTCCAAGAAGTCTTGCACTCTCAACTGATCGATATACATGATGCGTTGAATGAAGGCCCTGGGGGTGAGTGGTCCCGTCTTGGGGTTGGACGGGATGATGGCAGGCATGCTGGAGAATACTCTCCCATCTTTTACCGCCCAGCACTGTGGGACCTGGTGCTCTCTAAGACATTCTGGCTTAGCGAGACTCCAGACACGCCCTCCTTTGGCTGGGATGCGGGTTGTATCAGGCTAGTGACATTAGGTATCTTTAACCATCGGTCAACCAACAAAATTGTTGTTATCATGAGTACTCACCTGGATAATGAGGGCCCTATCTCTCGACAAAAGAGTGCAGAATTAATCTTGGAGAGGGTCAATCATTACAAGTCTGTTTACGCACCTGCTGCCATTCTTCTTGCTGGGGATTTCAATAGTCCCCCAGACGACGAAGCCTATAAGACGATGACGTCCTCAAGGTCGAGTATGGCAGACATCCGAGATCTGGTCCCTGAGAAGGGTCGGTATGGAAATGAGATGACATTCACATCGTTTGGATACGTGGACAATACCCCAAGTCGAATCGATTTTATCTTCTCTGCCAAAGCTACAAGTGTCAAATATGGAACCTACGCAGTGCTAAGCAATCGTTACGATGATGGAGTGTATCTTTCGGACCATAGGGCTGTCGTGGCTGACATGGAAGTATTTCCCACCCGGGACAAACAAAACGTGCGATGATGTCGC
Source organism: Monilinia vaccinii-corymbosi (assembly GCA_017357885.1). Taxonomy (NCBI): domain Eukaryota; kingdom Fungi; phylum Ascomycota; class Leotiomycetes; order Helotiales; family Sclerotiniaceae; genus Monilinia; species Monilinia vaccinii-corymbosi. The sequence continues at coordinate 3,708,235 of CP063406.1, read as the reverse complement.
AACGACTTCTGGTAAGAGCCAGATATACTCGAGCGACTTGGGATTTGCGAGACGCATCATCAAATCGAGTCATATTCCAGGCACCCAAGTGCTTCAATTGCTGCCTACACCCTGATGTTTCGTCTCAGCCACTACATTTGCTCGAAGCTCACAATGACAGATAACAGTTTCTTTTGAATTCAAGCCCAAAAATGTTATGGAAGGAGAAGCATACAATGGTATATGGTTTTTGTTTTATTTATTCAGGCAAGGGTCAAAACAGCCATTTCACCCAAAGCTATCGTGCTCGATGTATTCAAGACTCTCGTTCCATTCAGCCCATGATTGTTCAAAGGTTAAGATTTCTGTAAAGTCGTGATCTTTCATGTGAAACCTTGCATTTTATATGTAGTGAGATGATGACAGTGTTATATCTAGGTCTGTATATCCGTACATCCGGAGTGTATCAGCCACATTGATTCCCCACCATGATCTGACCCTTTACGAGCGAGCAACAATCCAAAGTTGCAAGTGATGGAATTGAAAAAAATCAAATATACCCTAGCGACTACTCGTACTTGGTATCATAATTGGTGAAATGAGGAATGCACGGGCATGTGAAGCTTGCAGGGCAAGTAAGAATCGATGCTTCTTCACAGATGACCATACGGTCTGTCAGAGGTGATTGGCATGTTCAATCATCTAAATGCCAACTGCTAAATTTAGATAGATGCGAACAGGCCAAAAGTCGATGCATTGTTCGAGAAAAGGCCAGGCCACGACGTGCGCAACGTGCAGGACGCGCGGGAAATCCTCCCAAATTTGATGATAGCTCATTATCATCCACTGCCTCTCCTTCTACCGATAACCCCTCGAGGGAGGGAGAGTTTTCCCTTGACCTTCCGACGACAGTGTATCAGGATCCAATAAAGGATGCCGAATCTCTACAGCATCATCACAAACGAATCTTGAAAGATGATTCTCGATCGCCCACACCATCGAGAGAGATACTACACTTGCCGCCGAGATATATTTCCGGCCGCAAATTGACCCTCTCCCAAGCGACTCACCTCCTGAATTCCTATATCCCCAAGCTTCCATTCTTTCCCTTCGTCACACTCCCCGCAGACCCCACAATTCCAACCCTATCTCAGCAATTCCCTTTCCTTCTTTTGGCCATTCTCACAACTGCTGCAATCCCACACCCATATCTACACCACCAGCTTGACCAGGAATTTCGTCGTGTGCTAAGTCTCAAACTAATCGTCGAGTCTCAAAAATCTCTCGACTATCTCCTTGGTCTTCTTGTATATATAGCCTGGTATCCGGTACATACCAAACCAAAACTAAATCCATGCTTCACCTACATGAACCTTGCCAATTCTCTAGCTTTGGACTTAGGACTCGACCAAGCGGAGCCACGGACCCATCCTTTCCGAGAGTTCGACTTGAAAGGACTTGTAGATAATGATGGCGGTTGGACAATAGAGGCTAAGAAAGCCTATATGGGATGTTATGTTTTGGGCTCTCGGTTAGTGATATCTCCTACTTAGATCGGGGTTCCTATGTTGCACATACTGACATGCCTTTGAAAGCTTGTCTCAGTCATTCAACAAGCCACAAATCATATCGTACGAGAATCTTCTTCCCAGCAATGGCGATTCCTTCATCCCCTCACTCACAAGCACACCCGCAACAGCCATCGTAATACTCGAGCGTATATCAGATCGTATCAACGATACATGGACCGCGAAGAACTATCCGCAAATGGATGTCTTGAGCACTGAGCTCTACGTCCAAGTATTTACCGCTGAACTGGACACTTGGAAGCGAAATGTACCAGAATCTCTTACCGTCTCACGTGAGCTCGTTCATTTCATCTCCACCCTCCCCAGGCCCAAAATGACACGGCCAAACACTAACGCAGCCTAGCACTCCTTGCTCTCTACCACACATCCACACACCTCTCAGTCTACTCGCACGCTCTCCGCCTTCTCCGACGCCCGTATCGCCCTTTCATTCCCGGTACCACCGAGGCCACCCCCTCGCCCGACCATCTCCACACCTGTCTTCGACTCGGTGCATCGTACCTCCACCGTCTCCTCTCGCTCCCCACGCTAGAATATACACATTTCAACCTCATCCACTGGTCCCAACTAGTGCACTCTCTCGTGACACTCGTCCGCTTGACGTTTATCATTGCGCACGTGGAGAATTGGTCGGCCGAGACGACACGAGAAAGAGTCGGCTTGAGCATGTACCTGGACGCGCTCTGCTTCAGGCTTCACAGTCTATCATCCAACTCGCAATCCTCCTCGCCCGCGGCGGAACTCGAATCAGATGATTGCGCAACGCTCGATGCGAGCCGTGACGAAGCAAGGAGAAGAGGGCACGTTAATAAGTACTTGATCATGCATAACATACTCAGCACGCTGAAAAAATCATGGGAACAGCGTGTCGACGCGATCGTCCCCAAATCCGCCACGATCTCGAGGGGAAAATGCCCGATGTTTGATCCGGGGATGGCGACGTGGTTTGAAGATGCAGGTGTGAATTTCGACATCGGTGATGATCATTTGGGTGGGGGGATGATGGAATGGCACACAAATACGGCCGAGCCCGGCACCGAAAGAAGTGCTTTTTCTGCGGCGGGTATGAAGACGCCAGGAGATGGGGACGCGGGCGTATCGGTGGGAAGTGGTGGAAATGGCACAGTTGGAGGAGCGTATCAGCATGGAAGTGGAGGCGCGCCGTTTCACAATCTATGGGCGACGATGACATGTTCTTGGGCTGAACAATCCTCTGGTTGGCCCATCCTAGCAGATTCACAAAATTTTAGGATTGGAGGTAATGAAGGGGTGTTCGGTTATCAAATGAACGAAGGATAGGGAAAAAAGAAAACATGAGGGAAACAAGTAATATCATAATAAAAGCATTTCAAGAGAGTATAGAACATTGTTTTAGTCGTTCTAGTTCTGTCTGTTGAAACTCAATACCATTACAATACCGAGTGAGTGAAATGAAAGGACATGGATTGTTTGCAGAAAAACACCAGTCTAGTAGTATGAAAGCACGTCTGACGCAAACAGCTTCTTTCAACACATGTACAAAGAGATCTGGTGGATCTATCTAACTGTCTATATAGTAGGAGCAAAGCTCACCCACCATGATGATGAACATAGTTCCTTATGCACAAATAGATATCCCAGATTATATCCACGCAGAAGCAATTTCCCCAGCCAATCCCAAGCAACCTGATCCTCGAGGGGAGGGGAGGGGGGGTCGCCGACTAAGCAGCCAAAAAGAACTAGCCCAATCGAGGAAAGGAGGGTTGTCATACTAGTTCAGTTCTCTTTCCCACAAATAATTTTCTTCTAAAATCAATTCTGAAAGAGACAGAGAGAGAGAACTCAAGAAGAAACAACCTACTACCATCTATCCATCCATCAGCATAGCATCAACACCATCGTTTCTGTTTCATCTAGATTATCTCATGGGTTTTATAGAATATAGGTAAGCAAACATTCAAGTTCTTCTCTCCATCCTTCCCTCTCTCTCTCTCTAAGACCTTCCTGTCCTTTCTTCTTCTTCTTCCTCTTCTTCCTTCTATTCCTCGCGCACCTCAGATCGAGAGAGAGAGAGAGGGAGAGTTGGAAGTAATACCGTGGAAGCGGATTTGATATTTCCAAAAACAATCTTCTTCCATCAATCTTTTCTTCACCTCTGGCTGGCTGGCTCTATCTATTCAACACGTACCTCGTAAAGAAATTGATCGATCTGATGATTCCTTGCTGACACACACCTTCTAGTACCAATGGAATTCCCACGCTCAACAAAAAAAAATATAAAAAAATAAAAGAGAAAAAAGCTACCTTGCGATCGTAAGTCCTCTCCTCTTGCATCTTCTCAAGGATCCATCTCTCTCGAAGTTGACTAACTAATTGCAGAAGAACTACTAGAGGCTCTAGAATAACCTCCTCCCCTTACTCAACTGAAGATCGACGATGAATTCTGGCACACCCGCACGATTGCGGCTCACCTTCTATTATCATTATTATTATGGTTTCAGAAAGCTTCGTTGGCTATTCCCAAGGTCTGTTTCACATTCACGTCGTATCTGTGAATTTGCCAACTGACCTCGTGAGATAGATCGTCGTCGTTATCGGCGTCGGCCAACGCTCAAGAGTGAATGAGTACCAACACCGATCAGCGACTTGAAGGTACCTAGCCCCACAGAGGCACTTTCACCAGCCCCTGCTGGAACAACCAGGAGTTGACCATACGATGATCGATAGGCCTTGCCTCATTGTCGCAACGTTCAGAACGCAATACTAGCACGAAAACACGCCGATACGTGCACGATCCGTGGGAGATAAAATCTCCTCCATCGCCACCCCGAGCACAATGGGGTGGAAGCCGTAAGGAGAATCAAAGACTAGAGATGGGGGAGAGCGCGGCTCACTCGACCCACTCCAGGGCAGAGGTTAATTCCTCGAAGAGAGCCAACTTCTCTCTAGCGATCACCAGAGCACAACAGAAGACCAAAAGGGAAAACCAAAGACTGGAAATGGAGAGACGCTTGGCAGGGCGCCGCTCCCAACCAATCGAAGGAGCCCAGTCCGAGAACGACGCACACTGGCCCAACTCACCAGGATGAGCATGATTGGAGAGCCCATCCATATTCAATGGGTCCAATGGTCGCCTGCCTGGCAGCGATCACCGCGGTCAAATTCATACCGATGGTGATCGTTCTGCCTGGCAGCGATCATTACACTAAGACTCCCGGACCAAATCCCAATGTTCTATCAGGTTGGTGATTGGTAATCAGGGCTCTTGTCCGGAGTGTGGGAGCCGGGATAGTAGAGCGGCTGCTGTCACCGCCCGCAGAACGTGCCGATTTCGAGGCAACCAGGTTTAGGGTGATTCCGCGTGGGATCTTATTGATTGATCGGGGGTTTTTTGGTACTTGATTGTGTGTGTATAGTTTTTCGGAAGTGATTGTGGGTGAGGAGATGTAGAGAGTTGGCAAAAAATTAACTTTTGGAGTTTTGATATCACGTTTTTCTGTTAACTGTGAAAAAGCGCACGTGATTGGATTGTGATTGTCATTTTGATATGATTATGAATTGACCTTGAAATCTTTGCTAACTTAAATGTCCCCTTTACTGCTGATAATAAATATTACGGATTCTATCGAAGGTATCTTTCTGCCTTACTGATCAAATTCATCAATTTCCTTCATTTCTGCGTCTCTCCTAGCCCTGATTGGAGCTCTCGACCACTCTTTTTTCCAATAAAGAGGTACCATTCTCAACCTTCTCCTTCTCCTCCTCCACCACTCTTAGTTCCCATTTGGGTGCTGGTGCATTAATTCCAGGATATAAGTCGACAGGCAAAAAATCTCCCACCTCATTCTTGAAATCGTTTCTCTCCTTCATGTCCACATCATATAACTTGCTGATCTGCTCCATTGCCTTCCTTGCTATCGTTTTCGCCTTCTCCTCGGCGATTTTGCGACGATGAAATTCGAGTATGAGACCATCGTATGACGAATGATAATTTTCATAGAAGAGTCGCATTCCCTCCAATTCATTCATTCGTTCATGTATCTGTGCCTTTGTACCTTCCCATTGAGCGTAGAATTCCTGACTCGCAATGACGTATCCTGTGAGTCGCTCATATACTCCCTCTAACATTTTGTATGTATTTGAGGTTTCTTTGAATTGTTCCGTGAGGTGTGAAACGTAATCGAGGATCGCGTCATGTTGAATTTCCATTTCATTTAGACGATCGCGAAGTTCCATAACTACATCTTCAACTTCTGCAGCATCTTTTTCAAGAATGGAAAGCATCTCCCGACGCTCATGTTCACTAATAAGGTCTTCATGTATATTGTCGTGGGAAGTCATCATTACGCCGGAAACGGAGACGGGCTCGGCACCTGGTGGTGGGTTGGAAGCTGCATTTCGAACAGCAGCATATCCCCCCTCTGTATGCCTGATGGCGTTTACGCATAGATCAAAATGGCTGGAAAGGGACGATAGCAAGGAAGCCATTTCTTGGGCATGACCTTCGAGGGTGTGTAAATGCTTTGGTATTGGGGATGAAGATTGACGAGATACTTTCCTAAATCTAAAAGCCGATTTCAAGCTTCTTAAATCATCATCGAAGGAGAGTATGGACGTATCGAATGCTGTTTGTGCTACCTATAACCGAAAGGTCAATAATGCGACGATCGAATTGTATAATGATATCTTGTTACCTTGGATTCTCGTATTAAATCCTTCAAGGCATCTCGCATTCCCTCTACACCTTGTTCATCGACAAAGTCCAACAAACTTCTGGGTTCTTCGCCCACTGGTCGAAAAGCCGCATCCACCATTGTTGACCTTAGCACATCCATTGTAGACTCAAGTCGAGAATTTGCATCATCGAGGGTATTTAAAACATTCTGCGTATATCATGGTTAGCCCCGCACTATCGTGTTACATGGCTTGACAACCGACCTGAAAATCTGTTTGTCCGTCGTTATATACAAGTTCAAGGCTATTCCTAACAGTCCCTAAGATCTTAGCCTGCTCAATAATACCGCTTTGTACAAATCCTGTTTTGGCGTTCAATATGACACTCTCCTCCAATGCTCTCTTCGCCGAGGTGACTATTTCATTCGCACGCCATACTGCACTGATAGACGACAAGGAACGCTTGGAAGCAAGGAGATGCGCAACCAAGGTTTCCAGGGGGATTTCCCCTTCATTTGTGGCATGGGCTGGATGATTCGCAGAAGATATTGAGGATTGACTTTGACTTCCTGGCATGTTAGGTGAGGATGCCATGGCTGATGGCTTTAGGTTACCAAACGCACTGTGTGGTAGATGGTACTCGTAGAGTCGAAGAGAAAGGCTATCAATTTATCGATAGATGTTATGGCTTCATGGCCGAGAAGATAAACTATGACCAAGTACCATACTGTATGGCGGAGTTTGGTAAAAGCTCCTGGTTAATAATGAGATGAGATGCCGATGGCGAGCATCTCCATAATTGATTGACGATGTTGTGCTGAAGATGTACGGAGTATGGATTTACTTGCCTCCGGCATGACCCGGCACTAAAAGGAGCTATCCCTTGTATTATAGAAACCTTAAACTTTACCCCAACTTTAACATTTGCCTTAATATTCACCTCATCACCTCATGGAGAGGAGAGCTTATTCACGAATCCTTCAAGTGGATGATTCAATATGTTATGCTATACTTTACTTAATGGCTACTAATGTTGGAGTCATACTGGATGCGGTCAACTCTTTCTGGGTGCCCACTCGCTAGCAAGCTGCCGCGAAAGCAGTCGCTTAGTATGGCCCCCATTCCTAACTTGAAGCCCACCATGCAGTATCTCTGGGCCTTACAGACTTGTCAATTGTTAGCTTCTGTCAATCGATTATTGAATCGGTCTCCTCTTGAGCCTTGCCATTCCTTGCAACTTTGTGAACACGCTTGGTGCTTCCACGCTGCTGGACTCCCTCGAATAATTGCTATGGAACATCCTATAGCTAGAAGTTGATTGAAATCAACTTGAGGTCTGGAAAACTATACTACTAGAAAGTAAAAGAGCCGAATCTTGCTATTGACTGGACAGTTGGGCAGGGGGCAGATGATGCTTTACCGTATTTTGTCTTCGGGGGCTTAATGGAGCGCTTTTACGAGCAGCAGAAAATGAAAATCCCCAGTTGCTAAATGGTCTAATAACAATGGGTTCATTTTCAATAGGATATTGTTAGTATCACCTCGGCGGCGATAAACAGAAGACTTGATCAACAGGTATCACTTCTTTATTGTTATTATTATTGACACTGTTCTAAGGTTGATCGCGAAAGGGAATATATCGAGGTGGATCACGTGCCCACACATCCACCTATATCGCAACAGATATACTGCCGTTTTCAAAATTTACAACATACAGCGGTATTCTACCGGTATATCGTGAATCCAGCCTTTCATACCTACATCCGTAATTTGAATGGGGCAAGATTAAGGTCATGGGTCAACTTCATCGAGTTTACAAAACAATAGATAAAACATATCGCAGTAGCGTCTATATAATATCGGAGTTTGTACTAGATAAATGCTGATGTTGGTAAGCCTCTCATTTTCTTTCAAGCTCTATGTAGTTCATGGCTTCTCAGATGAAAGTCTCGAAATTTGGGAACAAACTTGGTTAGCATCATGTCTCAACCTGAATATTGGAATTATACAATATCAAAGGACGCAGGCGACTAAAATTAGCCTTTAATACCATTCAGACGCTGTTCTATCGTCAGAGAATTTCGTATTTCTAATCAGGGGTCATCATTGGATCAATTTGGGAAGGTACTACTTTGATGTAATCTTCGATTTCCTATGAAGAAAGGAACTAACGCAAGAGCAATGTATCGATTATCCCTTCTGTAAATTCCTCCCTTTGTTACTACAGCTAGATAATTACATCTTTGAACATTTCCATCTGATCCCGTTTTATGATCAGCAGTCATTCATACACCCTTATTCTGTTTGCGTTGATGATCTTTACTACTACTATGCATCCTTAATTGAGAGCCGATACACAGAGGATAATATTTGTATTCATTTTCACAACATGCAAAGAAAATGGAAATACCTGCCAGGGCCAAGTTCCCTTCATGAAACCATTTTCGCAAACGAAGAACCTTCACTGGAAATCCAGTTGTTGACCAAACTATCCCTTAGTCAATGTTCATCTGTTCAAACCCCTCTAGAACCTTACCTCGAAGAGAACCAAAAATCCAAAACGTGCACAATTCATGGGGACTTCAAGGATGATAATGATGAGATTTTGGATTGGTACACCTCTCTCAAAAAGCTTTTCGATATTTATGTCACAGAATCATCTTCACGATCATCTTTCCATGCAGAGGCGGAATCCCAGGGGCTGCAGCGAGAAAATACAAAGGATCACTTGATGAACGACCCTGGACACTACAATCATAGAATGAAATCTTCTTTTCCTTTGCCTCTCGAGAAGATAACCACCCAAAACAATCTTGAGTCAAGGGGATATCTGGCTCGTATGTTTCATTTTCTTAATACTCTCCTTACTTATCTGCGTTTCAATTCATGGATTGTAGATCGTGCCAAGTCATCAATCCTAAAGTTCATACCGAAATACATTAACACCTCTTTCGATGGAATCTTCAACCTAGCGATACCAAGATACAGCAAAACAGGTAAAAAACTACCCAATCAACCACCTTGCCCGGCTAGAGCGAATCGAGAGTGAGTAGCCACGTTCCTTTCAAGATCGATAACTGACGTTTAAACTTCAAGACCGAACGAGTATCGGCGGAAGCTCATAGCTTATTTCAGCAGGTTGAGATCGGCATGGACAATGACTCGGAATGAGGATGTTATTCGCATGTATAGACCCCGACCGCATAGAGTTCCAGCGAAGTCAAGAAAGACAGTCTTCCACAGAGGGCCAACGCCTCACAAGAGGTTTATGATAAACCCGAGTAAACCTTTTGCAAAGTTTGCGCTCAAGTCGTACAGAGTCAAGAAGTCTAGTGCAAGACCCAATCGGAAGCCCCTGGCGGAACTATCAGGCCTGGTAGCTTTCGGATATCGAAACCATAAAATCAAAACCATGCAGCGGTCCAGAGCTACACGATCAACATCTATCAACACCAGATTCAATGCCAATTCTATATTCTGGTCCCTACCTTCTTCCATCTCCGATATCAAAGTAATCTTTCACAACTACTCCCCTGTTGATTGCGTCGCAGAAAGAGACGAAAATTTCAACGAGGAGTTCGCATCATCGTTTCGAGTCACGAACGAGCCTATTCGTGATCAAGAGAAAGGAATCACTGATGCCGATAAGCCAGACTCATTCAAGCGCTTGTTCTCCACGATCAGGGTGCAAAATGAGAGTCCAGAACAGAGCATGGTTAGAAAGCGTCGACGAAGGGAGATAGTTTACGATAGTAGCTCCGATGATGATCTGGCTGGCTTGGGAGAGCCTAGGAAGATACTTCGCTTGCATGAGAAGGAATCGACAGATAAAGCCAAGGCGCGGGAGCCTATTACGGTAGAGAGGGTGAGAGAATTGATGTCAATCGGAAGATCTACAGGCTATGCAGGTATCCTGGCATGCGGCACCATGGAGGCTGAAATGGTAAGGAGAAAGCCTCTCACGATTAGTGATTTATGCTCTGATAAAATGGAGATTGATGATGAGCCTTGTAAGAATTTGGAGACTACACTTCCAAATGAAAAAGCTGCAAGTCAACCTGTAAGTCAACCTACAAGGCCACGGCTGACTCGAGGGCAACCTATGGCAAAATGTTGGGACCGCGCGCCAACCCAAGGGCAACCAATGATAGGATATGGGAGCGTGGCTATGACTAGGAGTGGGGCACAGACGAACAGAGGTGCCATGAAAACGTTGCCCCAAAAGCTTTCCGTCTCCTATTTGCGTCAGTTACAACATAGGGTGTCCGATATTATGAAATTTATAAAGAATACACCATCAACATCAGGTGACGCGTCATCATCAAAATTGAGAGAAATGAAGAGAGAACTGCAGGAAATTCGAGACAAAGCCGTTTCTGCGAAACCTCCAGCACAGGATGGGGACCGACAGAGAGCGGCCCGAATTATCAGGAGCATAGAAAGTTCCAATAATATCAAAGATGGATACTTAAATCACAACACAGACCCGTCGGCCTGGTACAACCACGAAGATTATGATGCTGATAAAATATCTAAAACTATCGATGTGGAGTTTGACCAGTTAGTATCAGAGATTCGCTTACTCCCTCCCGATGGACTGAGAAAACGCATGGTGATACGGGCTAGATATCTGAAGAGACAGCGATACTTGACAGAACAAAGAGACTTGTTTTATGAAGATGAGAATTGCGACGATTTGGAATTCGATGAGAAGGATTTCGAGGAAGATGAGGAACCAGGGGTACCAGCGAAGAGATTTGAGAATCTTAGTGAGACGTATCGTAATGCGATTGCTGCGTGGAAACCTATGCCAAAGGATGCGGCTTATAATTCGGGCTGCAAAGAAAATGCACGTCGGTTTCCTATACGTCAAGGGGGAAAGAATGAGGCCATGAATGAAGGAATGTGCAGTGCTGTCCCTTCGCCGTTGAGTAAGACTTGGCAAGATGGCGTGGCGTGCGAACAGGAAGATATTGACCGTGCCATTAAGGCTAGCTTAGACGCAGACTTCAATGCTGCTACTCGGAAACCAAGAGACCAAGGCCTGCATGCGGATAGAACTTTCGGGGAGCCCAGTGAAGTACTGGATGAAGATGCTGAGATGCAGCATGCAGTGATGCTGTCGTTAAATCAAGGGAGACATGCTGAGGCAATGAGTCAAGCTATTGATCATACATCAATTGAACCGTGGATGGATATGTGGGATAACACAAAGACTGAAGAAGAGCAGTTGCAGCGTGCGATTGCTTTGTCGCTAGAAGCGTCTCGAGGTGGAGATGCAGAAGATGATGATTAGGTCGGCTGGGCTCTCAACGAAAGGCAATGCAGGAAAATAAAGAGAGAAGACTCAGAGAAAAAGTCGGAAAGTACTGTAAGTTTTTGTTGAAGATAATGCCCAGGGAATCCATACTCACTACTTCTACAGAAATATTGATATCAAATTAGACCTGTATATTGGCCACCGTCCGTTTGTGTTTCTGACCTGTTCAATTATTGCGGCCGAACTGAACACAGGGGTCAATTTCAATGATGAGGAATTTTACTCCAAAGTTTTACTTAAACAAGGGTTTATTTGGTAAGGCTTGGCCGTTTGTTGCATTGCATTTGTGTGCTTTTACCGTCTCGATGCCTTGAAAGCGAAATGGGACGAGCGGTCGCAGGGAACAACGGGAACTTACGCCACGCATTGCATAGATGATATATCAATGTAATGGAACTCACTTGGTATAAAGCGCCCAAGGGTATCGGTGGTTGTCCTGATTTGGGGGAAAAAAATGTTCCCGGTGGTGTGGTTCTCGTTCCCGCCCAGAGGGAAAAAAACATAAGTGTCGGACCCCAAACCCTTCGGACCTGGTGGCTTGGATGGTTTTGAAATTAGTACTGTTGTTGAGAATGGCATGCTTGTTTGAAAAATGTTGGTTTGTTGCATTTCAGTAAAATAGAATTTTGGCATCTCCAGGTCCGAAGACTTCGGTTATGGGCACAAGACGCCCATGCTTGTTTACAAGAGTATTTACGTCTTCTTCCCAGTGTCTGATGGGGCCGAGAGATAGAACGTACAGTACCGTTGAATGTATTTTTTGCGGATTAAAATAACGTAAAGTGCAACATCCCGTCGGTTTGACTGTAGGACCAGCTTAGGTTTGGGGGGTGACACGGTCACGTTTCTCGAGGGGCAGCACAGTAGTAACTTTTGCGCATGATTTTCAAATAATTTCTTCAATAATCAAAGAAGACTTTGCGGTTTGAGCGCTGATGAAAACCCCATCTTTGGGAACTGTCCATAGCGACAGGACAAAGGCCACGACAATACCTGTGTACAGCGGAAACTTCCTGCAAATCCAAAGGTCTCAGACCATCGGGGTTTTGTACCCCATTCTTGCTGTTGGAGGCGTGGGAGCGGGAAGCCGATTGGCCAAAATGTACCGCTTCCATTAAAAAGGATAGGTATGTCACCGTTTGTGGTAGAATTATAGTTTGTAGGAGAATGGGGGTTATTTGGTCAACAGATGAAGAAATGGGAGATATATAAACTCGGGGTTTTCCTTGCGTGGCAGACTTCCTTTTTCCTACATATCCTTCGGCAACCATTCTCATCACAATGTATACTCTTGAAACAGTCGTTCACCAACTCGAATCGCGATGTTGATTTCTACCACGGCGAAGGGACGGTAGAGATTTTGTCCCAAAAGTCTATCGATCCATCTCGCATCGCCGGTAGCAAGTGACGCCATTCCTTCTTTCATATTTCACAAATTAGCAATTGACTGAGGGGCATATCACGGGAGACGGACAAGGCAGACGACATCGGTGTTATGACTGATCCTAGTATCAAGTTTGAGGTTTGAGAAGAAGAAAATCGTACGACGTGAAAGCCTTTACGGTTCTGTCCATGTGGTAGGTGGGATTTGATACGGAGAGGCTGATACCAATCAAGTTTGGCCAGCCCATACATAATAGGCTTACCATTTCCGGAACATTGAGAGAGGGCAAGAAGGGGCGCAGTTGCAGTCAATCTAGTCTGCCACCATCGCAAGTGAGTCCAGAAAAGGAGGTTGTATCAAAGAGATCCCAGGAACGACATTCACTCTCCAGCAATTCAAAGCAGCTTTTCAAATAATGTCAATCATTGTCCTAAATCGGAATATCATCGGCTATTTTGTAAAATCGGAAGCTAAGATGCTGCTAAGATAGGGCGAACCAGGTATCAGCGCTTCTTTCATATATGTGTTTCTGTCGGTTTTATGTGTGTGCTGTTAAGAATCTTGCTTTCAGAACCAGGTAATGATCCTTCCACATATGGCCATGAGTTCTATGACAGCTCCATGGAAAAGGATCTCGTCTTCACACGTAGCGTATCATACGTACGGCATGGCTCGTGGAGTAAAGAAGCCTTCCTGTTCTTTGAGTTTGTAAGGGTACAGAATAAGTTTGGGGCTTTCCTCGAGCTGACAAGGAACATGGTTTGAAAATGGGAATGCACTGTTGAAGCACAGGACATGGGGTGGAACGCGAACATCACAAGCGCAGAAACGTTTGCATGAAAGGGAAATGAAGGATTCAGGAAGAGGATGGCGGCTTCCAGATCCAAGATGTGATGTCCAAAGGGGGGGCAGCGTTTACACATGGCAGACAGACATGGTCATCGCATGGTAATGACCACATCTTATCATGTCGGGCCCAGCATCTTGGCCCAGCATATTGGTATGAAATCTAAAACGACGGTGAGCATTGACTTCCGCTCTAATCCTTACGGTGATATCACGGAATAATATCGATGAAGGGGAAAAGGACGGGACATCGTTCATGTGACGGGTCCAAAATCGCACTACTGTATAATCTGGGTAGACTTGCTAACCTTGAAGAAAGTATCGGATATGATTCCTTTCCGGGCTATTTCATGCCGAAGCCTCTCGATATCTGATGGCGGGATACTACCACAAATCAACCAAGTCCTAATCCATGGAGATTAGAATCAAGAAAATCATGAACTTCTTTGGGAATGTACGTACAAAGGGCATGTTTTTATTATAACTTATGGACCCCGGCATTGAATTTTCCCATATTTCTCTAGACTCTAGCTTGTCCAGCCTCCAGCCTCACCAACTTGGAATGGTGTTTATTGGGAGATTCAGATAAAGATTAACCTTCAAGGGCAAGTCAGTCGCGTTGTTGGTTAGATATCTAAATGCAGCAAACCCTTGACTCTGTACGAAGTAGCCCCGAGGCTTACAATAATAAGCGACGTCGATATCATAGCATCGCCCAGTGCCCGCCGTATCTTCTTCGTAGACATAAACTAATACATATATAAAGAGAATGGTTGTGATGGGCGTGAATCCCCGAAACGCTGTGAGAAATCCCAAGCACTGCAACGTCCTGACGGGTCACGAGTTACATGTAACGCGGTCGGACATCTGCGATAAGAGAAGGCCTTTAGGGTTTGAAGGTCTATGTTTCGGTTTCAGCTTGTTAGTCCAGTACAGTGAGTTATTAACAGCGCAAGATCAGATAAGAAACGAAACTGGAAATTCCCCGACAAAAGAAACGACGTGAGGAAAGGGAAAAAACAAAAATTTTCTGGTTGCAGCGGCGAGCGGTAAATATATACAAACATGGGTCTGCATGGAGGGGTAACCTGGCGGCCTTTGATTTGGGAGAAGGAATGCAAATTGTGGAGATGCTGGCATGCCATGTGCCCAATGGACCAATTGCAAGACTGGAGGAAACTCGCCCAACGCTCTTGATTGGTGGTGCTAGAGAGGAATTAATGCAGAGCGAATGGATGTGAGCTCCTTCGTACTGTACGAGGAGGGCTGTTTGCACTGCACGCGTGATGTGCTGATGCTTTGTAATGTAAACGGAACAGAAAAAGGCACTTGCTTGACGGAACCACCATGGTGGTCACTGGTCGGATCCTTCGTCGCTTCGTCGCTTCGTCGCTTCGTCGCTGGGCATGCGGGACATGGGGAAGGAATCCAAGTGAGGTGAGCTCGCAGCTCTATTCCGATCACGAAGCCCTAACTAAGATCCAAGGGATGTTGGAACTGATGCCGTAACCTGCTTGATTTAGGTGGCGTTAGGCTTTCCTATGTCATTTTTCGCAATGCGCAATGGAACTAGTCTCGCGCCCTCGCCTAGCCTTCGAGTAAACGAGTTGTGGAGAGCCCTAAAGCTAAAGGAACCATGTATTATTATTGTCATGTATCATGTTTGTGCACCAACGCCCGATAACCCGTGCTAGGTGGGTATTGATTTAAAATACTTAACAAATGGATGTTGGCCCAGGAGCTAGATGGGATGATTGCCAGTCGAATGTAAATTGTTCCGTCACGGTGACTTGATATATACTTTAGTGCTGGACCCCTCTTACCCCGTCCTTCGACACTCATCATATAGTCTGAACTCAAATATCCATCGGTTTTGAATTTAGGACCTCAGTCAAAGCTTGAACTTTACTCTTGTCACACTACGGATCATCGACAACCAAGATGTCTTCGCTCACAAGCTCTTCCTCTCGCACATCGTCGATAAGCCCAGCAACGAGCTCAAAAAGCACCAAAGGCAGTACAAACACAGGTATCGCGAAGAAGAAGTTTTGCTGCAGTTTCGCGGGATGCGGAAAGTCTTTTTCAAGGAGTGAGCACTTACACCGTCACGCGTTAAATCACAAGGATGGAAACCATACATGTTTGCGCTGTCGTGCACATTTTCGGCGTCGTGACCTTCTTGGTATGTCACCCATTTTGCACCAAAATGAATCTTGCGCCTAACATTCATGTAGATCGACATATGAATCGTCACAAGGAGAAGGATGACGAGGCTGGAGGCGAGGGATTGGGTGTTTTGGCCACCAGAAAAAGACTGTGGAGAGACGCGGACGGAAACATTGTTGCTACGAGAAGACCGTCGTATGTGCAGGAAGGGACAAAGCGCAGGCAAACAATGACGAGCGCGGACAGAAAGTTGAAAGTTGGCCCTCAAGCAAATGCTCACGATCAAGCCGACGCTCACCAATTACTATCCCCACCAATGAACACTCCAACCATCCGATCAAGGTCGCCATCTACGATTGTGATGGAGACAGGAAGACCATACACAGATCCTGGGGATCACCAGAGATTTGAATCAAATCACTCCATTTCCTGGAACGGCATGACCACATCAATACCCTCGCCACCAACATCAGAGTCCAGCATTCACTCTGCAGGACACTCACCCGCCCCCGAACTCAGTGACCTTGACGGGCTTTATGAAGAAACCACCTGGCCCACCATACCAAATTCTCTACCCCAAGCTCCGTCTCTCAACCGCCAACTCCCCGAGCCTACCGAATACACCATGGGACCCTCACATCAATGGGGTTCACAACCGTTCCAAACGTTTATGGGCGCGATGCCAGAGGTTCCTGGCAGCTATGATGATATCATCAAGCCAGATCCGGGGATGTACGAGTGGCAGATGCCGCAATGGAGTAACCAGATGCTGATGTCGAGGGTAAGAGAGGAGAAGGCTGGTTATGATGCGCACGAGGAATTGAAGAGGGAATGCAATTATTCATATTCTGCGCAAGGCGGGAATTTCAACAGAACCTATGGCTTGGGGAGGTGTTAAGATGGGAGATGAAGTTACGAAGAAATGAATCAATGGTTATGATAAGTCTGCTGGTGCGTTTGTACATATTGCTATCACATTCGCTATGGGGGTGTGCGAGGGACATTCGCTTGCTTGAGATAATTTGAGATTATTAGTCGCGGCGTTTTTCAATCCAGTATTGGCTAGGTCGAAAAGAGCCGCGAGAATACTTTCAGACAGTCTTTCTTTGTTTTACAGAATATGGTTCTCTCAAGATAATCTATAGGCTGACATGTATATATTTTTTTTTCAAATAATAGCAGATGGACAATGAAAACCTCACAACTGAAGCTATTCACGCAGGACTCATGTAGAGTGATACCAGTAATAGACATCACGGATAGCCTTTCCAAGATTGCCACAATCCAAAAATAAGATACTCACTCGTACTGCTAGAAAGTCCGCCACTCGGGAACAAGCGAAATTTGGTTATCCACCATGTAGTTGATCATTCTATGGTGCGTGCCAGTTTACCCGAATTATGGAATTTCTGGCGGCACGAATGCCCTGCGCATTATTCATCCAAGGCACTCCTCCTCATCGTATTTTGCCCGTAACAATTTCGTAGGGCAACCTGCCTTGTCTGGCAAAGAACAAAAAAAGATACCCACTGATACACATGCCCAACATCTCTTCTCCTTCTCCTTCGTCATCCTAACCGAGGATTTTGGACTCAAATGTTACACAGCTAAAACTGCAACCTTCAAGCGCTGACTTACAGCTCCATGTTCAAATATAGTTGATTCCTTGACCTCTTGCGTTTCGAAGGCTTTAGATGCATGAATAGTCTGATCTCTGAATCCAGAATTATGGAACCCCCGATATTATCCCTGTCGCATATACACAGGCTATTTATCAACCCTGAATCCATGCTGATGGAATTTTGAGTATTACTGTAATGTGCATCAAACGTTGGGGAGATGAGGAAGATGAACTGCTAACGATTTCTGCGGGCGATACCCTGGTGCTCCAGCTAATTTCATTACAATCAGACGCGTCGTCTCAATATAACACCAAATGATGTTAGCTTGATGTGCCTAAATGATTTGAATTGCATGGGAAAATCGAAGCGAGCCCTAGAGATCTAGTCGCGATCGTGGTTACAGAATGACAAAGGCGATCTATCTCGTCGCCTATACCTTAATGACTCCTATTGAGGTATAGCCTGTACGGACGAACTAATCGTATCACTCATGGCTCTACACATCACAACCCTATATCAGCATGCGATTCTTAAATTCGCAACATGTCCGTAAAGCGTAGTATCGTGATGCATATCATTGTGGACTTTCGATGCTTTGCCAGAGTAGATCCTCTAAAGCACACACGCAGCGCAGCCTCATGTGCAGCGGGTAAACCCTCAGCCAGCCTCTCTTCGTATCCGCTAAAGCGTGGATTTGTTGCGACCTACGCTAAGAGGGAGTGAGGCCAACCACATTGGTCCTTGGATGCCTTTCACCATGACGCTACACGGACCAGCATCAAAGGTCGCTTGCCGCGCTTTAATGGATATGCGCAGCAGCAAAGAGGGAAATTCGTGCGAGAATTCCCCTTCCTGGGTACCCACTGGGATACTTCACGCCGCTACTCTAACCCTGGTGAAATCATGATCATATCATCATGATCACACGCTTAGGCTCCGGGGAAATGGTGGAGACTAAGGTTGTTCAGGAAAGCTTACGCCATTTTGAAGGTTCACCGCCTGTTTCAGTGAGGTTATTATCGGGCTTTGAGAAGGTGATGCACAAGATATTAGTTATTGATGGGATAGCAGAGGAGTCTGTAGCACTTTTTTTTGAAAGAATTATTATGAAAATATACAGACAAGAGTGTTTTCCGTTGTAAGATTCAAGTTGTCTTGATCAAATATAGTATTCGCTAAACTATACTATTTTAAACAATTACCCTAATCTCTAATATATTAGCAATTTCCAGATATATTAAAGATTAAACTCTAAATTCTGAAAATTCATACTATTATTGGTGGTGCACTAAACATCAACTTTCCAAATTATAAAAACAAAAGTTGAAATCTAAAATGATCGAAGCGAAGCTAAGCTTCGGCAAAGGGATCTAACCATTCAGAACCCCTATATATCCATTATATAACCTCAAAAAAGGAAAAAAAATATCAAAAATATCCTGATGACCTCTAGCGTGAAAGACCAATTATTGAGGCATAGTGCTGCAGTGTAACACACTCGTTGGCTCAACAGCTCAATGGCGAAACACTGAGATGTAACATCCGAGGCGCTGAGAAGTTGTATATTCTTCAATCACGTGATCATATACAACCCATCTTTGGGTTCCATATCACGCGTTTGCTTGTCACGGTGAGTATTAGATATTTCAATACAACTGTTATTCCTCTTTGAAGGATATTAGTCTTTAGTTTCTTTCTTTGCCTCTCCCTTCAAACCCTTCCACTCTACTCTGTACGGGGAGTGTGCAAATCAAGGCCAGCACAGCCAATGGCACCGCCGTTCTGAAAACGTTCTCTAAGGCATTATTATAGAGTTTTAATAGCGGCTGAAGCTGACTCATACCGACAAGGCCTCAAAGTTCTATCGCATCAGCTGCACAGAAACGAAAAGTGCGCCTGACAGATTTTGCGAAACCGAAATCAAAGCGGTGTCAATAGGTATTTCTCCTCTTGAAAGACTGGCTTGTATCGCGAGACATTACTGCTGTACTTCGTACGGCCATACCTGCCCCTGCTGCTCCCATAATCTCAAAGCCAATCCATCCATCTCACTGTTGGCGTATTTCCTTTCAGTGAGTATAAAAGTGCGGCTCCGATTGTGGCGATTATTGGATCTGCACGGGGTGGTATATTGATAGATCCTGTCTTGTTAACGATCATGGCGCCTAACATCGTGGCCACAATGCTATTAGCGAGGTAAGGGATTGTGTTGAGACGGGATTCAATTGCGGATGCGTTCTTTAACGCTTGAAACCAATACGGAGGATGAGAGGTGTATACGAGAACCGCACCCGACAGGAAGAATGAAGACGAACAGTCCGTTGCGTTATGGTGTGTCGAGGAAGTAGCGCTTCTACTCCATAGTACCGTTGCCAAATCAATAATGAAATTGAAACTCCACCAAAGCCAGTCACCAAACCAATAATTCTGAACTACCCCAAGTCATCAAGGTTCTTCTTCCCCACTGCAGGGCCAACAGCATTATCACGGCAGTCATGATCAGAATACTCCAACTAGGTGCAGATGTAGAGGTCTTTTTCGAAGTGGCTCGCTCGCTGGCTCTAGACGATTTTTCGGAACGAAAGAAGCATAGTGGTGCTACAAGAATCACAGCTCCAACGGGAAGATTGAGGTAGAGGCATCATCTCCACGACAAACGACTTGCCAATGCGCCACCAATAATTGGTCCGCAAACAGACCCGATTCCGAGTCTCGAACAGCAGGCGCAGGTTAGCAAATTGTTACTCTTAAGTAGTAGCAGCAGGAGAAAAGCACGCACATGGAACCAACCTAGCCTTATATACACGGCTCTCTTCTCCAATGGGGAGCGCAACGAAATTGTATTCAAATTTCCCGCTACGATCCCGGCTTTTCCGGCTCCAGAAATTGTCCGGCAAATGATGAGGGCTGTTGAGGTTGGCGCGACTCTACACAAGGAACTCCCTAGTTCAAAAGACGATAGGGATAGCAGGTATGCCGCATAAACGCATACCGTACACGTTTTTGATATTGAGATGAATGTAAACTTGACCGAAAAGCGGTTGGAAAGCGCATGCGTAGGTACGCCGAGGCCATACCAACCCACATCTCCTGGTGATCCAAAATTGTCTGTGATCTGCGGAATAGCTGTTGCAATGATTGATCGACCAAGTGCCACTATCAAAGAAGTGAGTGAAATGCTGATTAGAAGCCTAGTTAGAAGAAGAGTAAATGCTAGAGGTTCTGGATAGTCAAGTTGATGGTGGTTGCTGGTGAAGTGTTGGACTCTGCATTGATGTCAAGATGGCTTTTGCTGTCCGCCTCTTCGTCACGAGAAGATTTCCCGATAACAGACTCATTAGCCACTCTCGGTATGAAGTACAATTATTAAAAAGAAAGGAGGTACGTATGGTCCAAAGAGAGAGAGGGAGGACAAGAATCTGTATTGAGAATTCCGATTCGTCCCATAACCCTAAGCGAGCTCATCAAACTTAAACCGAATACATCTTGGCGATGTTACTTAACATGAGAAGGAAAATTTTATCATTGCAACCCTCCGCTCCGACAGTTTGGTTCTTTCGCTAATATCAGCTTTGACGACAGTCAACTCACATCAAAGCGAGCCATTACGTATCACCAATAAGTATCCAACGTGTGCAATCATGCCGAACTCCAACACCAACCAACCCCTGTGTAAAATATCACGTGATGTGAATAGATCTTTTGAGGCATACATACCGGGATCAAATATACCCACGTCACTTCCAACTGCATGCATGCCAACAGTATTCTATGGCTTACATTCCACAGACAGATGACTTATTACGCGATCATAAAACATGGGCTGATCATGAACACAAATACGATTGCGGGCCATTGAACCAACAATGAGGGTGTTGTTTTAAGGGTACCTTGATACCCAGACGCTTTTGTCACCATTTCCGCCCCTAGAAATCTCACTCCTCTTTCCATCTTTTCATCGATATTTAAAGCATTCCAGATAGGTACTGGTGCGAGTGCCGATAAAGTCCTAGGATTGTTAACTTCCCTTGTCTTTTCCGTCGTATTTCGAGGTCATCGGTTAGTTTTGTAAGCTAGGATCAACATAATGCTGTCAGGGAGGGCTTCAAGAAACGATGCGGTAGGTAATAAAAATGTATACCTCGTGGATGTTTTGGCTCAAGACAATCATGGATTATACAGGATTGCGGGCCATTTTACCAGAGAAGAAGATAATAATGGCACAAGCTACTTCTCAGCTCAAGCTCGTTTGATGTCCTTAACATGCATTGTTTCATCAACAAGCAGTGATGAGGTCGCGTGAATATTAGAGGCACTAGTTAAATGTAAGATCAAGTTCCCTGTTCGTGGAGGCGGGCATACTTTGAATGCTGGTACTGCGGATAGAGCTGGTGGGATTACGATTAGCCTAGTGGCTATGAAAGAGGTCCAAGTCAATGAAGAGAGGACGCTGGTCTCGATTGGTGGTGGTGGTGGTGAATAGAAAAGGTGATGAGAAGCCAATGTCGTTAAAGCCATTCCTTGACGCGAAACCTCAGTATATGAATGCACCATTGACTCACTCCGCTCTTCTGACGTTCTTCGTTGAAGGATACAGGTGATTCACCATCTAACAATTAAGTTTTTATGGGTAGTTATCTGCGCACCATTCCGATGGGACATCTCTATGTTCGCAAAGCGTAGACTGAAGGAGTATAAAAATTCGGAGATGGGTTTGATCACGTATGGACGGAGCGAATTCATCTCTCACCAAGGCGCGTAGAGAAGTGACGTTAAAAAATGGAATTAAGAGTTAGAGCATTCATAATAATAAATAATATCTATATGTACCTGCATTGAAGTGTTGCCATAATATGGATATATGATTTCTCGGATTGCATGATCGACTACGTAGTGATACCATGGAATGTGGACAGATAGATTACATTCAGACTACTTGGAATAACTAGGGAAGTTCACACCAGCGCCGGAAACCCTCAACAGAGGCTAAGAAAATTCCGATGCTCAGAAAACTTGTGAAGTAACTAATTGATTAGAACTCTCCCAATAATCCCTAAACTGTCACGATGAAAAATGCGTCACCATGTCCACCAACCCAGAAACTTAACCATTTAACTGTAGCCATCCTGAAAGGAAAAAAAACAAGCGACATTCTTGGAACACACACCATTGAAGAGAAAATGAAAGCCGGCAGTCATTCCGCACTCATCAGCCCGGAACTAATCTTGGAACGCGACCTCCAAAGCGCCCCTATGAAAGTTAACTCCATTAACAAGATATCATCAGGCAGCAACTCACCTTCCATAGCACCTCCCAACTACTTTTGCTCTCTCTTCTTGTAACTGCCGTAGCTTCCGTATTTTCCATAATTGCCGTAACTTCCATATGGATTCGCAGCCGTGGTAGTGGTGACCCTTGCCGTACTAGCACTTGAAGAGGTCGCTCTTGAGGTTGAAGTCGTGCTTTCACTTGCACTAGCATCTAATGCGCCACCCATAACCCCGACAGCCATGATTAGGGCCAAAGCAAGCTCGGCGGGGAGCTTCATGGTGGTTTTCTGAAAAATATGTGGGCTTTCGAAGGAGAGGCGAGATTATTTGAAGGGGATGGTGAATTGAGGGAAATGAGTTGAGATTGATGAGATGAAAATTTAGAGAGGGAGGAACGGATCAACAATATATATAAGCCCAGAGAGGGGGAGAATGATGATGATGGCACATGTAATAGTGAGAAGAATTATGATACTGGTCATGAAATTAGTGTCATTGTACATAACGGGAAGGGAGATTGGAGGGTTTTAGGTGACTGCTGAGGAGGTACGAATGTACAACCTGAGAAATGAGCGTTGAGAGTTATTATTGAAAGGTTCTACTCAGAAGGAAGCAGGATGATTGTCAATTAGTTGTCAAATATCATGCAGACTTTCGCAATAATGATAGAAATAGAAGGGGATGGTAAGCGACCCAATAAATACAAGCGTTCAAAACGGCTAACGGTGACGACAGTGAGAAGGATGAATGAGGCTTTTTCTATTGCGCAATTATTGTGAATGTATCATCCATCCTTCTTTCTAGGATACGAAGTGATGATTTCATCTGAGGTGATACTGTGGTGCAGAAGTTTCACATACGGGGGCACAAGCTCAGCTCAGTATTAATGAAAAACATCGCCGGTGCCATGATACAGTAGATATGCATCAAAGGCCTCAGATTGAGATGCTGCATTCCCAAGCGTGAGTTGAAAGAAAGTATGTGAAAACAGATATCCGTGAATGAAAAACACAGGTCCAATATGTGATCTCAATGCTCGAGTTCTACAATATCTCATATTGATCAAAGGACTATGATGATGATGAGAACTTGTCTTCAGCTTGAGCGACGAAGCAGACCCAATAATTGCTTCAGATTCTTCTTGTGAAATCGACTTGATATCATTTTCTCAGACATTGGCCCTTCATTGATGCAGATTGATCTACAGCATTTTCGGTCAAATCTGGAAGCGAAGAAGATCAATCAAACACTGTAACTTTGATTTGTCAGCTGAAATAAGGTTAAGGTTAAGGTTAAAGTATGGTTAGCCTTAGGTTTAAGGTTACTTGTTATCTATCTGAACAAGCTTCCCGCATAAATCGATCCCTGACATCAAAGACAAAGCGATTGGACGAGAGAAAGTTTTAGCGGAAGAGGCATCTCGGAGTTAGATACAAACGCAAGGCCATTGCGATTCATCCTGACGATGTGTTGGTCATCCAGTTGGAAGCATCAGAACCCACAGAATTTACCATCCGATTATCACGATACGGTGACCGAGAATACGCTACTGATGAGTTTGTAGACTCCATGGAAGCACAAGATGAAACCATTGTTATGCATGGGACACCAGGAGGGCGAAATAGTAACAATTTCTGTTGCGTTATCGCCGTCCAGGACCTGGCTGGTGATGGTAAAGTTGATGCTGTGGGGAATAGTGTCATTGCTAACTCCTCGAAGGCCCTCACCGTTGTATCTGCACAAACAACATTCCGCCATGCTGATCTGGAAGCTACAACCCTAGGTCAAGTAAGGAAAGCTTTGTATAGCCATGCAGATCTTCTGGACAGGCATCTTCGAGATTATGATTCATTATACGGACGGTTTAAACTTCGTCTTTTTCCTGATGCTTCTCATATCCCAACTAATGAGAGGCTACTTCTCACTCCGGACCCCGGCCTGATCGCTTTATATTCCAACTATGCTCGGTACCTTCTTATATCTTGCAGTCGACCAGGATACAAAGCTCTTCCTGCCACTTTGCAGTGACTGTGGAATCCGTCGTTCCAGCCTGCTTGGTGCTCAGAATACACACTCACCGTCGGGCGCCTTTTATACGATATGTAATCTTGACAAATGGCGACAGCGGAGCTGAAATATCTCCAATGCTACAACCATATTGACTCAGCAATAGTGCTAAAAACACGCCCAGCTCAGATCGCCGAAACTCGCTGCGGTATAGTGCGACAGGCCTCTACTTCCAAGATGGGTCTTCAGGATCTATAGTTTATCTTCTGACAAATGAACAACCTCGAAATTCACCGCTACCACCACCAACTGACAGCCGAGGCCGATGCTATCAGGTAGATTTACTGTCGAGTAGATTAGTGAAGATGACGCAGTAGTCGGTATTCTGGCAATGTGCGGGCGACGCAAGTAACCCAAATTCTCGAGCACAGGGCCTCCCACAGCTCAGCCAACATCCCACCTACAGATGATATACGTTGTGGCACCGCCTCATCGAGCGATACTCCAATAAGAGTATAACGTATCCCCAAGATAAACTCCTCGCTTTCTGCGGTATCGCATGCGATATGATAGGCTCTGAAGATCTTGCCGGATTTGTTAACACCACTCCCGGGCTAGTTCACTCTGGTGTCATGATGAGAGCCAGATTTAGCGACGACCTGGCTTTAGGTACGAGTGAGGAACATGTTGTGCCTACTTGGTCTTGGGCTAGCGTGGATGCACCTGTGCTTTTCCACGAGGCGAATCCAAGGCATTGGAGGAAACCGCAGCTTGATCCCTCACCTCGAGATCCGAAGCTTCATCGTGCCGAGGTCCATCCAGGGTTATTTTCGATACCGGGGTTGCTAAACGTAGGATCTCAAAGATATCGCCACACGCTGTCATGTTACGCACAGCATCTGTCGAGCCATATTCGTTTAATACTCGACAAGGTGTTCACACGTAAGGTAGGCAACATGGTGTTGACCCGCTCAGCGGGAAAGCACTTGGCTTAATCGTCTTCGATACTGCCCTACAAGCCAAAGACAAAAGCTTCTATGCTGTGCGCTTCTCCAAACAACGGATGTGGGCTTATGGGAGAAGAATGGCACCGCGAGCCTTGGCTTGGTACGTACTGAGAGTTGAAGAGGCGACTCCTGAGCACCTGAAATGCACCCGAGTTGACTAGAGGCAGAATTGTCGCCAGCTCCGTTCAAAATGCCCTCAAAGTAACAATTGCAGAATTGCTCCCACGTTGGTTTCAGCACGTGAATGCAATCATGGTTACATAAAACATGATTACTCTTCATCTCATCAGCCTCGGGTGCAAACCTCGGCTGCGGAAAAATAGTAATCTTACTCTCCTTCCACTATACATGATTATTAAAAACTTCGGCAATGGGATTCAGCATCTTTATGTATTGTGCTGTCAAGGGCTTTTCGTGATAAAGTGTGAAATAAAAGGAAAGATGCGAGGGTATAAAGAGTCGAGGGGGTCCTCACACATGTATTTTTGGCATCGCTCAATTACACATCGACTTGCTATCATCACATCATTCCTGATCTTCATCATCATAGACGTTCACTGCAAGAATAAATCGGCCTCGACATGTCCCACCCAGATATCTTCTACCAACCCCCCAAAGGAGAAAGCTCCGGACTCCCTCATGATCCCTTCAAATCGTTCGTCATTCCTCGTCCTATCGGCTGGGTAAGTTAGAAGATTTTTCTCCTTTTCGTTTCCAGAAATCCATCTGATGAAGATTTGCTCAACGCTCCATCTTTCACCATTACCTCTTAGAGCTCCCCTTTCACTCAGCCTACACTCACACTCACACTCACCTCTATCCTAACTCGTAGCCCTCCCTCTAGATCTCCACAACCTCCCAATCCGGCCAGGATAACCTCGCCCCCTTCTCCCAATTCAACAACGTCTCTTTCGATCCTCCAACCATCATGTTCATCGGACACCAATCAATCTATAAACGCGACAGCAAAGATACCGTAAACAACGCCAAGGATACCGGAGAATTCGTATGGAACATGGCTACGTAAGTAGGCCTATGCCCCCCCTTGATTCCAACCCACTTCTCCTTCCCCTATGTATGATCCTCCCCTTTCATCTCCCCCCCTCCCAAATGCCCATCACCACACACCTAACCCAACCCAACAAACACAGCTACGAGCTGCGCGAGAACATCAACGCCACCGCCCTCGAATCATGGGACGACGAATTTCCCCTCGCGCGCGTAACAAAGGTAGCCAGCAAAATCGTCAAGCCCCCCCGCGTATCCGAATCGCCCGTCCAATTCGAATGCAAAGTGCATTCGATTCTGCGAATCACAGGGGACTCGCTGGTGGGCCATAGCGACATCGTGATCGGGAGAGTGGTGGGGATTCATGTGAGGGGCGAGTATATCACGCCGGATGGGGTGAGTGTTGATTTGATCCTACCTGAATGGCTCATCCGCCTGGAAGTTTTGGGCTGATGGTTCAATGGCTTTTCGATGTTCTTAAAGCTGCGCCGCTGGCAAGACTGGGTTATCACCAGTACACGGCTATCAATAATATTTTCGATATGGATATGCCGTTTATGCCAGATGATCATGTTAGTGGGAATGTTTTGGGGGGTTTTGTCTCGAAGAATATGGATGGAGATATAGCGGTGGAGAATGGAACCGAGGAGAGAAGAGGGTGTCTTGGGGTGGAAGGGCAATAGGTTAGGTTTGGAGAACTAAGAATAAGTGGAAAGCAGATGGAAAGAGTGGGATAGTGATGACTGCTAACGTATTTATCGACAATTAAGTTGCGGGATTCCTGTTTGGTGGCCATTTTCCTTTCATACAAGAGTTTTGAGGCCGTTAGTTAAAAGAGCGGACTTTATCCATCATGATCATATCTTCATGTTTGTGAACTAAACAGTGACCAAACGGTATTATCGAGTCTTGGAAAGAGAAGTGTAGAGTATAAAATATGTCACCGACATCAGAAAGGGAATTCTAGCTGTGTAGACCCGAGTCTAAACTGTGGAATTCACTAAAATCACGCTCCATATACTCTATAATACGAATCAATATCAGAAGAGTAAACACCAAAAAAGGGTTTGAATATATAGAACCTAATTACTAACTGAATTGATAAATTAGATGAAACCCAACATTGGATGAGTAGTCGTTAGGCCTAAACAATCGTTAGGCCTAAACAATCGTTAGGCCTAAACAATCGTCAGGCTTCCTTTATTTTCAGATATGCAACAAAAGTGATTGAGAAAAGGGTAATTGTGAAGAAGTTGAGAATGATTGGCCATAAAGACGGATCGAAATTTGTGGCAGGCCATTGACCTCGTTTGCTTGATGGTGAATGAGAGGAGGAAATCTCGAGTTGGATAACCAAGCCCCATTTTAGTAAGATTTATCCTACCCAGTCATTACCTCCTTCATTCATGAATACCAGTCGGTATTCGATCCATACACTCAACACTTGTGGTCCGCCCAGTGTCTTGATATACAATATATATCATAACCACCTGCGTGCATTCTTCCATGCATCAAACCGGCCGCATCCCATGTTATATATACATACTTCTCCAGGCCATTCGTCTCCAATCAAGGCACGCTCGTCCTCAACTGTACTCCATGCCACCGTTTAATTTCTTCTCCCAACACTTTATTGACCAATCTTTGCTGCTTCAGCATATTCAGCCCTCTAAACTTCTCACTAACAATCTCAATCCCATACATACTCCCGCACCCACCACTTATATCTTGCACCTGCAGCTTCGTGGGACTGAGCTCGGTGTACAACAAATCCCATATCTTCTTCTCTGCCCCATCGAGATGATCTGGCGGTTGAAGTGGATCTGCTGCATCGTTGGTGCCCTTAACTGTGGACGCAGATTCGCTGCTGTAGAATCTGAGGCGGGAAAGTGGTGCAGATGAGGGGTGAGAAGCTCTGCATCGTGGGAGACCGCGGGGTGAATTGATGGTGGGAATAGAATATGAACGGATATTTCGGGCAACGCAAGTATTCGAGTGGTTTGGCCTTGAGGCGCGTCTTAAACTCGCGTTGTGACTCCTAAGAGGAGGAGCACGAGTTTGTAGACAATGGCGCAAGCCGGTGAGAGCAGATTTGTTCATGATGCGGAGGGGTTTTTTTTGGAGATTCGATTGGAAAGGTATAAGAGGGCGAGGGCGGCGACTCGACGAAAGGTCTGATTGAATGTTTGATCGACAATCTTGGATTGTCAATGGCTGACGGATTAAGAAGAGGTTGTTTGATACTGACTTGCACTTCTAGTAATCTTTATTAATTTTCCTGGCGTTGTGATTGATCAGCGTCATTGATATTGATTAGTCATCATTTCTACCTCTGTCCTTCGCCAATAAAAATCTATCAAATGTCAGCAAGCAACATCACAATATTGCTTTTGTACCTCAATATCAGAACAACTTTCAAAATTCGATGCTCAGAGTTGAGAGAGCAAGGGTACTTTGAGTCAATACCCATATGACAGACTTTTGCTGTAGTTCAGCAGTTCGGCAGTTGATTTCAGCAATTTTGGTCACTGAAAAGATGTCCGAGGCAGGGACTCGGAGAGAGGTTATTTACCGTCAGGACCGTCCGTTCGTTCTTACATAAATTTGACGTCCTTACGATACACCTACTTGTTCTAATTGAAAGCTTGCTTGCCCATATGATTTGACTTTTCTGTAACCGTTAACATTCCACGAACTCTACGTCAGTGAAAGGTGGCGGCTGATGCTGATTATGTCGTTTTATTGTCCTAAATAGAGATGGATATCAGAAGAAACTTTATAACGTGGATTCTTTCCTGCTTCACGATTCAATCTTTTCAATCGTTCAAGGAAATTGAACTATCGATTCTGGTTTGGTCTTTGCTGGTCATGAAGTTATTACCTCAAGTTTTATCCAGTCTTGGCTAGCCTCCCCCTAACCTTCCCGCTTAAAAGTTTGACATAGGCGGTTTAAGGACCCTTTTCCCAAAGCCGTACGAGTGGTTCATTATTATAGCCACATCTTACTTGTCATATTGTGCCTAATAATGATGGTCTTCTCTCTGATGGAAGGCTTGGAGTCTAGTGCCCCTAAGCCTTGCGCTACAGAACCAAATTCACAACCACATGACTCCATGTTTCCAGGTGATTTACGTATGGTCCTGAGGTTAAAGCTGGCAGGTGCAATTCTACGCTCTATTGATCGTAGCTTTGACAATAAATCAACCTCCTTACACCCTACACAAGAACACCTTACTGGTCTTCACATGAAGAATCATGACTCGATACCATCAAAACTTATTCACGATACCAAATGAAGGAGTTAAAATGGTTCTCTCACCGGCTTCTAATAGTGCGGAGTTTCAGCATTCTGACACCATTTCGTCCTAGCGATTCCAGATTTCATTTGAATTGGAGAACACTTGTCAGTCGTGTACTTCGAGATTTCCACCTATTTAAAGAGGCCCATTTCCTGTTGAAGAATGCTTTTTTCCGCAGCACCTCATCACTTCCAGCTTAGAATCTCTACATCTTCCAACTTTAGATACTCCCAATCGAAGATGACAGCGTAATTCAAGCTTACTTTCCAATCTTCGAGATTGTGCTGAACCAACAGAACTACTCAAAAAGAGTATCAAGATACCAACAATACAACGTATCTCATCATCACCGTGCCCCTTCACGAGACTTACCACGTCGCCACTGCTCTCCCAGCTATCAGCATGGCGAAATCGAAACGACAAAGAGGTTCTATCCGAAGAATCCAGACCTCCGAGGAGTTAATGGAGGAGTTTAATAAACTCAAAGAGGCAAGCACCTCTTTAACTCAAGAGGAGCTCGAAATAATAATGGAAGAGTTCGCTCAGCGTTTCAGCGAACTCAACGAACGTAAATATGCGGATCGAGAGTTGGTTGAGGAGAAGCCAATCGTTCAAAAGAAGGCGGTCACTTCTTCCGCCGTCCACCAAGCCAACCCAATCCAGAAACGTCACAAGGAGAAGTGTAGACAAGGAGGGATTTTCGGAACTCCACAAACACATGGGGACTTGGTGGACGAGTTCAATAAACTCAAGGATTTGAGCGTGTCTTTATCTCAGGAGGAACTCGATCGGTTGATGGCGGAGTTCACGCAGCTTTCTCGTGAGCTTCGTGAGCGTGAGCGTGAACTCTTAAATCGAGAGTGGCTTACGGATGAAGAATCCCAGCACCCGGTTGCTGAGCGCGGATGCAAGACGGATACCGAGTCCAATACCGAGCCTGGGTCTGGGTGCGACTCGGCATCTGAGTCATTGGATCTTCTCAGTCTCGGTACTGATGATTCGGAAAGTTCGTGGTCATCGGAGATTGAGTCGGTGATTGAAGAGAGGGTCTGGGAGAATGAAGAAGTGGCATCCGAGAATTCGGTTGCCGCGCCGTCGGGGTGTGAGGCGGCGTATGATTCGCTGTATCTCTGGGAGAACAGTTGAACTTGTTATTCATGTTCATGTTCACTGTAGAAGATGAGAGAGGAAAAAGAGGAGGGTAGTGAGTGAGATGGAGAGGAGAGGATGATTCTGACTACAATGCTCACTCACACCTTACTTCTCGGGACTCAAAAGCTTTGGTCCTTCTGACGGGAGATCAATCCAAGAGGTGGATGCTGCCGAGGTCGGGGTCTTCATGGCTGGCTACCTTCCCACATCAACTCACATGCACTTCGCTGGCCTTTTATCGACCTTTGATCAGGCCTTTCTCCGAGGTCATATGAAACAGCAAGGAAGATAGAGCATGGTCTTATGAGTGGGAGAAATATGCTGTGAAGCTCAGAGGTATAATGGTAGAACCCAGATGAGCTTAGATCTGACGTTGAGTTTTGGCCTCAACCTCAATCTCAACCTCATGGTCTCGCATCTTGAGTTGGCAACATAGTAAAGGGGATACGGAGTAGGGGGATACGGCGTTGAAGGATCATAACGAATTAGGCTTCTAGGTTTTACGCTGGCTTTGTCTTGTGTATATTTTTTGGCCTGAAGATTCTCTTTGCCTTTGTTAATCTATATCATTCTGTTTTTTTTTTAACATGGTATAGTTTGCTTCGATCATAAAATGTAATGTTTACTGGTACTCTCTTCTATCTCCTAGCATTCAAAGAGTCGAAGGTCAATAAAAGATCATTTACATATATAGAAAGCTGCGTGAGATCTCATCATCATACCATCACTAAGGCAGGGAGGGATCTCTGAACAACGATCCATCTGATTGGACAGTTCGTCCCATGTTCTCCGTAGTATCTAAAACTCTTGATCGACCACATATCCACGCCATCCATCCTAGATGGAATTACTTCCGCTCAAGTCCCCCTCCACACTCATCCCATAAGTTTCTCCACGATTCCACATCCCAGATCCGAGATTCCAGATTCCAGATTTCCGATTCCCGATTGCAGATTCCAGATTCCACTCCACCCCCCACCTCCCAAAAATTGCTCCCAGCCCCCAAACTCCAAACCCATTTCACGCACACATCGTTCCCATCCCATCCCATCCCACAACCCATCTTTCTTACCCAGCAATGCGAAACCACGTATTTCAACATCCATCCCCACCCGCAACATCTACTGCAACACCCACCCACTCATTCCCATACACAAATCGTAAAAGTCGCGACCACGTATGTATGTATGTACATATATTCTGCAAACCCCACCTGTTCGTTCGTTCGTTCCTTCGTTCACCCAACCGATCTCTCTCTCTCTCTCTCTCTCTCTCTCTCTCTCTCCATCCTGCCCTGCCTCCAGGCTGCAGCGTAAGTCGAGTCGAGTTCGCGCTACGTTTCAAACTTTATTTGATTATTCCCTCCCTCCCTCCTACAACTACCCCGCCGACGAGCGAGGGTGCTGCATTGCAAAAGTGGCGTAGTGTAATATCCTCGTCCATACGTTGATTAGAATCCACCAGTTTCTCAATTTCCCTCCCCTCCCCTCACCAACGTTAAACCCAACGTTAACCCAACTTTAAAACTGCATTTAAATTCTTGCACGCATGCATGTAATTTTGTAAGCTTCGATTTGCATTTCCTCGAGAAACAAACAAATTCCTCGCTGCTTTTGGAAAAAAACGAGGATTTCCAAGAGGGACATGAGAGATTATCCAATTTTATATATATGGCTCTACATCATGAATCTGGCAGGCAGGCAAGTTGGGAAGGTTGGATGGATCGTTGTGAGATCTAGAGCATGCATCTATTCGGATCGGAGAGACATTTAGGCTAATTACCCCTGTGACGCTGGTTCGCAATCACGTGATATGGAGACTAATCTGTTATGCATTCCTGATTCCAACCAACCAATCTCACATATATCTTACAGAGTCATCATAGAACGTGAACTCATAATTCCAAAAAAAAAAAAAAAAAAAAAAACTTTCATAAGAAGAAGCAAAAGAAATTTTTAGGACTACTCTGCAGGAAAAAGGTTGAGCAAGCAACTCCGTCCGCATGAAGAATTCGAAGACGCACCCCACTTAGAATACCGACGACGCATGCAGAGAAGCGAATGCGGTAGGATCTTGCAATTTGGAGATACTTGTAGCTTCGATGGAGAAATAAATGGGGGCCCCATCTTTTGGATTACGAACGATCGAAGGAGGTCTTTCTTGTTGGGTGGATGTTGTTTGAACATGAATGACATGAACAAGGGATGGCCATGGATGGCTTGGGGAAGAAGTGCTAGCAGCTCGAGAGAGAAGATCTTCAAAAACTCTGGCGCGTTGGCGGCGGCTTCATCGTGATGTCTAGATGATACAATATCATGCGTTAGCGTGAGACATACATGCAGAGTATGTATATACATGCTAGCTATAGATAGGTAGGTAGTAGGTCGGTAGGTAGGTGCATTTCTTTCTTTCTTTCTTTCTTTCTCTGCAGATGTGGACGGTTAGGGAGGGTAGTGATGCATAAGAGTGAGTTGAGTGTAAGGAATGCAGATAGATGCAGAGGCAGATGCAACACCCTGAAATATCACATCAACCATTTTCTGCCGCGAAGGTTATTGAAGATGCGCGGCTTACAATACCCGCAATATATATCCTCTCTGTACCTTCTCCTCTCCCCTTGAGATTTAATCCACCGTCAAATTTAAACAAACTAGTTTAGCCAGCATGAAACGCAACTTTGGCTGATGAACGAACCCTTATTTCGATATCCCTACAGAGTACTCTCTCTACATTCATTCGAATCCACGATTTCGCGCCCAACCTTAGCTCAGCTGAATGGGGTGGGCACCAGCTGCCATGCACTCCATCTATCTCATGAACACCCACCTACTGCCTACCTACCTGCTCCCCGCCGTGCCATAAGAAGTATGGCCGCTCCGGTGAGAGCAGGCTATCTCATACAATACGTGCATATATGCAGCCTTCCAGGTTGGCCCAGCCCTGAGATGCATTTTGCGCAGCGACGGGGATGGGATAGAATTCCCACCCGCTTTGCAGGTAGAAATCTTGCTCGTTTAGATGACTATCCGCGACTGCCATCGTTTCGAGGTGCGAATTGGGTCTGACGATGATGCGTTGTGTTGGTGCACACCCTAAAGTCGGAGTGGAGGGAGGAGGGACTTTGTATATCACCTACATGACATCATCTTTCACCATCAACGATACTCCCGCTGTGAAGCTTGGGCATATCCTTCTTTTACAATGGGAGAGAGAGGCTCATGTTCAATTCACAAGTCCCGAATCACTCGACTCGCATATGAATGCTTCTGATTTCCGTGACGAAGATTCCCTTCTCCCAGTTCGCATCTCTTCGAGTAAAGACATAACACCAAAGAAAAGCAATCTATCTCCCTCCCCTTCCTTGCCCCCCATCCCAAATTCCCCAATTCCACCTACCTACCTACCTATCAAATATCCACCCACCCAGAGGTAAGCCATAAGACAGGCAACAAACCAAACAAACATCTCCCATCGTTCAATCATATAAAATCACTTCAAAATAATCAAATGCTCATCATCATAAATTTAACCTTTTTTTTCTCATTCATTTATCATTCACAATCTCATATGATTCTTGCCTTTCATGCATGCCCTTCCTTGCCCTTCCTTTGCCCATCTCACTTCCTCACTTCCTTTCATTCATCCTCTCTCAATGCTAGCCTCTCAGCTCCCCAGTCTCAATTTATGCAATTCCATTCATTCCATTTCATTCTTGATCATCCACCACCTTCCCCCCCTTCATCTTCATTCATGAATCTGTTCGGCTGATTTGCCCTTCAAGGTCTTGATATCTCTTGAATCATTCTTCGTTTGCTTCCGTGTACCCCCCAATATCCCGCAAAAGACCAAAAAAAGAAGAGAACAAAAAAAGAAAGAAAATAACCATCATTTTGTATGCACGAATTATCCTCCACCCCCCAATTCCCCTACCGACCCTTCCGTATATGCCAGGGTCCACCCATCCACCCATCCGTCCAATAATAAAAACTTTTTGATTCACCTGATTCATTTCTGCATTCATACCACCCAGTCCGATGCGGTACATTAACCAGATGGTCAACATTTCGCTTCCCATCAAGAGTTTGTTAACTCTTTCGTAACCTCAGCCGATAATTGAGGAGACCATTTACCTTCCAGTCCCCAAAATCAAATGAACTCCACAGTCTAAGATAGCCGGGTCCGTTCGAAATCAGAACAGACCAATTGAACCAGTAGGTGCCATGCCAGAAAAAAAAATAACATGCAAGAAAAGAAAAAATAACCACCCAAAGGAAAAAGAGAGAGAGAGAGAGAGAGAGAGAGAGAGAGAGAAGAGAAACGCTAAAAAGTACAAGAGCAAAATGTAAAAGCAAGTGGATCATGAGCATGATCATCTTTCCCTTCATTCGCATGCTGCCCAAATATCTCCCTTTGCAAAAATGCCCAACAAATATGAATTGAAAAGGTCGTGCTCGCGAGAGGAGAGATATCTTCACAGTCGAAGAGAGGAAATAAGAAGATAATCGGATCGTGAATCAAAGCTCAATTAAGAGATGATTTAATCCTCCTCATCAAGGACACGAGAAGTATATCTCCCTTTCATGATTCGAGTGTTCATGATCGTCATCGTTTAGGCGTTTGTTATCATTCGTTAGCATCGAGGTAATCGTTAAAAGAGCTCTTCAACCTCGGATTGCTGTGGCTGCATGAGTGTCGTTGAACGAAAACCCGCCGTGCAAGTGGGAATACATCGGAGACGTACCCGAAACAAAGCCTGTCATGGGGGCAGGCGATGTAGAACGAGTACCTTTGGGGCTTCCTCCAGATGATGATTGAGGGGTAGGTCGATTACCCATTGGTGGCATGGCAAGTGGTGAGTTGCTGGCTGTAGTATCGACAGAACCGACGAGGTAACCATCATCATTATTTCCATCAAACTGACCAGATCTCGCAGTACCATCTTTCATTTGTGGTGAGTTCTTGCTTGACCCAAACTATAGTACAACACATTAGCGCAAGTCCCTTGATTAGGCCCAGTGGTGTTCGTTGGTACGTACGAAGCAATACTTGTCGAGAAGTTCGTTGTAGGATTGTGATGCCAGTATAGGCTTCTCGGTACCAACGGGTATTGGTGATT
Source organism: Monilinia vaccinii-corymbosi (assembly GCA_017357885.1). Taxonomy (NCBI): domain Eukaryota; kingdom Fungi; phylum Ascomycota; class Leotiomycetes; order Helotiales; family Sclerotiniaceae; genus Monilinia; species Monilinia vaccinii-corymbosi. The sequence continues at coordinate 3,671,817 of CP063406.1, read as the reverse complement.
CAGCTCCGCCGGTGGTTGTCTTCGCAGCAGGCAAGGTCTTGGATGGAGTAGATTTGTCAAAAGTCATTGGGGCTGGCTTTGAGCGTGGTGATACTTGATCATCATCATCGATAATCCTTCTCGGTGCACTGATTGTTGCTGGCTTCTTTGACTTCATCGTAATACCACTCTTATCTCCCAGGGAAGAATTAGCCGCGTTGATGGCAGCATTGAGAGAGGCACCAAAATCATATCTGTGACCAAAGGCTTGACCACCGGCGGTGTTGGTGTTCATGGTTGCACGACGACTGCGGTTATCGGGCGCCAAGGTGACAGCAGATTTCACTCCCTTCAGTCTTATGGTATTTGATTCTCCAAGATAATCTGCGACAGGCATCTTGAAGTTAGAGCTCAAAAACTTATCATCGAATTCATTCGAGAAGTCATCAAAGGTTGCAGATTTCTTCGTGGAAGCGGCTGGTGGTGACTTCTTACTACTTCTAGGTAATGAGTTGGGTGATCGTGATGCCGCTCCCACCGAGCCCCTCTTTCCATTTTGTGGCTTGGGCTTCTTGCGGAAATCAATCTGGAAGTTGGTCGAGTTGTTGTTATCCCAGTATTCCACACCATTGACACAATACTTGACACAGAAGAACATAGTCTTCGCTTCGAGGTTGGCTTGATCAGCAAGCTTGATGTTGAAGTTGAAACGATCGCACCCATCATGGTGTTTGGGTTGACGAACGTCATTGTTGTATTCAGCAATCACTTCTGATGTCGTCTTCCAGTAATCCAATGTGAATCTAGCAACGACGCATTTGTTGAATGCCAAGTTGATGACAGCCACAGTTCCGATCAGGTTCTTGTTGTCTGCCGATAAGAAAACCCGTTCGACTCTGATTGGCATGGCGGCTCGGTGTGGAGTCATCGCAGGGAAGTTGGCGAGGACAATCTCCCACTCGAAGGGCGGTCCTCGATTGTTGGAATCATTGTAATTACCAAAGGGAAATTCCGAATCACTTTCGTATGCTTCATTGTCATTGGGAGAAGAACCCGCACTGACAGCCAGCGGTCGATCAACTTGAAGGAAGTGGCGTACATGTTCCAGGTGGGAATCAAAGTGAACGGCCTTGGAGAAGGTAGGCGTACCCGGCATGGAAGATGGGCGTCGTCTCGCAGATGAAGGTCGAAGAGCCGGTCGAACAAGTTCTCCCGATTTCTTCCTAAGCATCTGCGGCTTCCTTCTCGCCATCTCTGCCTCCTCGTCACTTAACTCGTCGTCAGATCCTGTGGTCGGCGTCTCAGGTACCGATTGATGCTTGTTTTGACCGTTGCTTCTGAGATCGAGGAAAACCGTTTCGGTGTTTGATCGAGCATGTTGGACTTTTCGAGGTGGTTGAGATGGTTTGATGTGCTCTGACGTTGGCTGATCCTTTGTCTCGACATTGATGGGTAGCGTTGCAATAGCATGGGTAAGTTTTTCGATCTCTGACGACGCTCTGACGGGTGAGCTCTCTCGGCGTTGTTCAATAACTCTGATCGCAGCTTGTAACTCCTCTAGGTTTTCCAATCTTCTCCCTCTCGATCCATTATCTTCCTCATCGGAATTCTGAGTCGAGTCTGGAGGTGACATCACTACACCGATCGGCATCTTGGATTCGTCTGACACGGGTGGAGGTGACTGTCGAAGACTGCTCGAGGCAGTCAAGCTGCTATTTGTATCATGGCCCTTTTCACTATCTGCCGTGCCAGGAGGAGTTGGGTCTTGTGCCGTGGCAAAAGTTGTTAATTTGACCGATGGAGTCCGTCGGTGCCTGGTCAGGTAGGATGTGGATCTCGGCAACTCTGCCCTTGGAGATGGAGCTGGATAATTAGATTGGTATGATGAGCGCCTTGAGTGGGCAGGGGAATGCGTCGTCGAGTTGGCAGGAGACCTGTGAGAAGGTGGAGTGTAAGGCATCCTACGATGTTGCGTGGGAAAAAAAAAACTTTGTTGAATAACCCTTTCTGTCGTCTTCTCTTCTCTTCTTGCCTTCTTCTGATGGACGGATTGAAGGATGGATACTTGGTCAGAAACGATTCGACTGAGGTGCGAGGGGTTTGTCGAAGATAGTGAATCTTAGTTTTCGCTTATCATTAAAATACAGGAATGAAACCCGAAGGATCCTGGACAATTGTGGACTGTTGGTGAAGTGGAAGATTGTGGGTCAGCTACATTCTCACCCGGAAAGCAGAGGAAGGAGGATTGCGGTAGGAAGCCTTGGTATGTATGTATGTATGGATAAAGGTATGAGGGGATGTGTATGGATGAAGCGGGTCTGGTTGTATGATATGTAGGTAATGTGCGCAGGCAGATTGATGGGATGGGATGGGATGGGATCAAACCGATGCTACTGCGTGCGTGTGTGCGTGTGTGCGTGCGTGGTGATGTTGTTGTTGCTTGATATAGGATGTTTTCGGAGAAGAGGAGAAACTTACGTGGGGGTATTCCTTTTTTTGGCGGTGCTTGTCTACAATACCCCAGATCGAGGGAGGGTAAAGAAACAAACAGAACTTCTGGATTAAGAGAGGTTTGAAGGTAAAAGCGGAAAGAACGAAGACGGTATTGGTTCTTGGTTCTTGTATTCTGCGGTGGGAAAAAAGATTAAAAATAAGATTGATTGGTTGATTTCCTCGACTTTGTTGGTTTCATAGGTAAATCTTGTCCTGCTTTCGTGCGGCAAACGAGAAGCTGATAAGGGAAGCAGCAGAGCGATTTCTCTTCTTCTCCTTTTGTTTCGTATTGATGTGTCGGAATGTCGGGATCAAGTAATCTTTTCTCTCTGCGCAGGACTGGATCCAAGAAGAAAGTCAAATGCCCTGTAACTTTCCGATCCGCTGCTCCCTCTTTGGTCTCAATACCCAAAAGACACTTGGTTGAACTTTAAAAGGGGAGTGGTGATGATTGGAAGAAGAAGGATAAGACGGTGATGGTGATGGCGATGGCGATGGCGATGATAATGTATGTATGTGAATGGTTGGTTGGTTATAGATGATTCTCCCAAAACGGTTAATCGTGTTTTTAATCCCGTGCAATCTTTTCTAGCCCCAGAGTCCAATCAATGTAATTAATGTACGTTGTTGATATCGTTTCGAAGGCGGGGTGAGGAATGTTGTTGATGGTCCTTGAAAGAACACAAAGAAGATGGAGTGAATGTAATAACAGTAGTCGTGTCGTATCGTCTCTACGAGATAATATTGATTAGAACTTGAAAGACGTCGTGGTCTAGTCGTTGAAAGGGCTGGCGTTGGTTGAGATGATATTATTCAGGATGGTCGGACACAAAGGTGGATGTGGATCGATGGACGTGTTGATTGGTAGACGGGATGCTGCGAGGAAGGAGAATGGGGGAGCGATGGTTCGATGCAATCAGAGCAAGGGAAGAGAAAAAAAGAAAGCAAAAAACCACGGTGAAGCTAATCAATCCGGCGCAAGTAGCTTTGGCGAGGAGCAGCACGCAGGAAGAGGAGGAGATGGAGGAGGAGGAGGGGGGACAAGCAGAAGAAAACAAGCTGGATTAAGTGCGTTCGTTGGATGCATGTAAGGATGGAATTATGTGATGTGCACTGATGTTTACTTGGGAAGCTTCCTCCAGACAACTTCGGTTAGTTCGGCGTCGAGGAGTGTATATAGTGGCAATAATAATGTATGGAAAAGGCCTAATGAAACAATATGGACAAGGTTCCTCGAGGGCATGGCGAAAAACATCATGATTCATTGGAATCCCCCTTGGTCGGATCTAAACTCCATTTGGTCGGGAGGGATGGATGGATGGAGATAGCAAGTCGAGGGGCATTCGAGATAACGTCTAACTGCATGATCAGGTCTATCCAGAACTCGAAGCAGAAAATCATCGCCACCTTGTCCTCCAAATCCCCACATCGGCAGGCAAAGCTCGCCAAAGTAGAGGACCTGTATCTAGACTGCGTGTGTGAAACCACGGCCAATCAGCCATGGGATCCATACCTGGTGTTCAATGCGTGAAAGAGGATATCCCGACTCCATTCGAATAGCTGGCAAGAGGGGAGAAGCCCAAGGGGATCCATCCATCCATCCACGCTTCGCCTTGATGAAACCCTCTCCAAACTCTCTTTCGGGCCTCTCTCAACCAACGTCTTGCCTCTCCTCTCTACAAATCACGTACCAAGATGGCAATCATCAAAAAGGCTCGGTCAATCCCGAAACCTTGTATTTCAGCAGATCGATAGACTTCCCCAAGTCCAGACCATAAATACTCCAAATTTCTCTTGAATGTCCCATGATGATGCATATTACCCTGTATCAAGCAGCCAGGATCCAACGTTTTCCCTGTCACCACCCCGGTCTATGCATAGGAAATCCTTGATTTTCGTGTGGCTCCTTGTCCGACATCAACAGTTTGTCCAACATCACGCAATAAGAATAACTTTTCCTTCCAATCTTGACATCGTACATCAACCGTCGATGGTGTTTGTGCTTCCTGTTCCCCCTCTCCCCCAATCTGTGCGCTGCGCAAATGCCCATCGATCCATCACCTCTTCGACCGGACAGATGACAAGAACAAGACAATCATACAATAATACGTAGCCTTTGCTTTCCATCCATCCCATCCCGCCAAGAATATCCAGCCCCATCGACGATTTGTCTTTTTCACTAGCGGGAGAACAAAGCGCTGGATGGAATTTTGACGACATTTTGATTTTTTTCAATGGCCAGGACGATTTGTGGACCCGAGTACCCGCGCTGCCTAGAGAGGCACTGCAACCTCACGATGTGTCTTACATTCGCCAAAAATCCCAAAGTGGGCGAGCCTCCAAACCTAGCTACATGTACGACGGAGCACTATACTTCAACCTCAGAAGATTGATGAAATTTGGGACAGGTCGTGTCGATATGACAACGAAGGCTGGAGGCGGGGGCGGGGGTGGGAAGCGTTAGACAGCTAAATGTTGGATGTATATGTAAGCAACATACTTACTTGTATGTATGTACGTCCCAGGTTCTCCCCTCTCCCCCCCTGCCCCAACGATATTCCATCTTCCAATCTCCGATTTTCCATCATGATAGGCCGTGTCGCAGCCCGGGACGACTTAGCCACCATGCACGAATCGGGTCCTCCTGGTATGGGAATGTCCATCACTCTTTCTTCCCTATACAAGAAAGACATGCTGCATTCCACAAACGGACGGAAAGTCACAATATAGAGTTGATCCAGACGGGCGAGGCGAGTGCGTGCAAAGCAAAAGTTACGCGACTATCAAATCATCTCATCGCATCGCATCGCAATTACACTCGAGCCAGGACGGGTGGTTGTATACAGTAGTCCTCGGAGAAAATCTCTCCTCAGCCAGAGAAGATCCTTGCACGCGGCTTTGCCTTTCCTTTCCTCCTGCTCATCATTCCAGCAAGGCTAAAACGTCTCCGTATCTCGGCCTTGGATCATGCCTTCTTCCCATCGCACACCCAAGATTGTGCTTCGCCTGGATCATGATTCTGACTTATTTCTATGCTGACCACATACATACGCATAAGATGATATTACATTCCATTACCACATCACAATAGATCTCCAATCTTAATCGAGCAATTAATCCAAAAATCCAAAAATCCAAAAATCGGCAACGGATATGGAATGCCGTATGAGATATGTGAATTTGGCTCATTATTGGTCGATAAATATAGTATCCAACCTACTTTGCTTTACCTATCTAACATACTAAAGCAAGTAATCAATCTAGCTGTACGCTTCAAACAGCCAGAGATAGATAGATAGTATACATAGATAACTCTCGAGCATTCCTCAATATCAATCAATATATTAAATTTCCAATATATACATAAATAAACGCAAAACATATAAATAAAAACAAAAACAAACATTCCAACAGACAAAACAAATAAACAAACAAATAAAGCGCACTGTCGCATCCCATTCCATCTCATCGAACAATATAAAAACCCCAAAAAAAATCAAACCACTTTTTCTTTTCCATTATTTTTATTCCCATCTTATCTTATCTTATCGATACTAACAGTCCAACACAGAACAGTACAATACAAATACAGAGAAATAATCCGCTACTCTTACTCCATTCATCTATCTATATATAATCAATCCATCAATCGTACATACAGAAGTATAGTTGTAGTAAGTAATATGAAGATAAACTTTAAACAATTAAGTAAGTCTAGGTCAAGGTCAATACGACTCTGTACTTACGTACTTTTAAAAAATCGAATAATCCAGCTCTTCATTAATATTTAAGCATATACACGTATATATATATATATAATATATACGTTAGTTCGTATACAAGGATACACGTACGCTAGAAGGAAGTCGCTGGCGGTGCGGATGAGTCACGTGATCGTATCCTCCATTCTACCTCATTTTTATTCTCACAAATAGATCGTAGATGGTTGGTTAGTTAGTTGAACGCAGATAGTATAGTTGGTATTTCTTTAGATAAATAAATCAAATAAATTATAATATAGATAGATAGGATCAATGATGACGAATTTTAAATCCTAATTTAAAAAAACTTTATTTCTATATTTATAATCATCAATACAATAGTCTATTTCGATATATATAATAGAAAACTTGAAATCAAAAAAAAACTTAAACGACAAGTCTTGTACAGTTACAGTACAGTACAGTAGTATAATTCCCTATGCCCGTTGAATCGCATCGTATAATGTACAGCACGCATACCAACCATACTATACCATACCAAACAACATACGATGCGTTGTCCATCCATCCATCCATCCATCCATTCATTAACTTTACATCTCTAGCTGATAGAGAGCGAGAGGTTTCCTGAGAAGAAATTGATGAATAGAATGAATGGATTGAAACTGAACGGGACGGGGACGGTTAGATCGGGAAACTAAGTGTATGTCCATCTCAAGACATCGTATCCCATCCCATCCCATCCCATCGCATACCATACCATACCAAACTCCTGCGTAGCGTGCTCACGTAGCGTAGAATCCGAATCCTCCCAAGACCAACTTAACGCACTACCACTAGCGAAAGAAGATATCACGATATGACATCATAGCATGCCCGGCCTTGTCTCGCCTCGCCGCTCGCTCTAGCCAGTAGGTAGATAGATAGCATCAACAACTACAGTATTGTCCGACCGGCAGACAGGCAGCTCGGAGATAAATAATGATATGACTATTACAGCAATTTTTTATCTTATTTTATGTCATCTTGTTTTCATCTCGAGCAAACTCTCTTATCAGAACCGATCGGGCTTGATGCCGGAGATCATTTTCCCGAGGTTCTATCTATCTACCTCGCTCATCCAAATCCCAATCCCAATCCCAATCCCAATCCATAACATATATACCCACCCACCCACACATAACGTTTCAAGTTTCAAGCTTCTCAGGATTTGTGATAATAGACAGTTAGTACAATAGTGACACCTAACCGCAACTCAACTAAGAACATTAACTTTCTTTTTCGTCTATCATCTATCGAAACTACTCAAGCTTGGAAAAGGATTAGATTGATCAATTGGTGATACAGCACTTATCTGTATAGAGTTTTTGAAGTGTATAACATAACCGATATATGTCTTATATTTTGTATCGTATTGTACTACATATAAATTAAAAACGTGCAACGTTGTTGAAAGCATTGTAGTGTCCTACATTATCAAGTAAGATATCCTTGACGTGCTGATTAGACGCTTAAAATCTCAATTGTCACATGTTTATATCAATCAATTTCTTAACTCAACTCAACCTTTTTTTTTGCATGCAAACAAGGTTTCAATTCCAAGCCGTAGACTCGTATAAATCTAAAGAGTAGAAGGATTTATCTCTATTTTTCTTCTTAAACGTAACAGCAAAATTGAAATTGGCTATAGATCTATTCTACTGGTACTGCCTCGTACACTGCAGAGCATTACGTAGTAGGGAAATAAGTCTATCACAAATATCATGTTAATTTTCGGTTCAGAGACAAGATAAATCAAGATACTCATCGGCTAATTCCCATTCTTATTTACTTGCTCCTTATTCTATCTATGCTTTGCCAAATCTTAGTACATTGATTCATCCCATTCATCCCCCTCCCGCTCATGCTCATACCCTCATATGCTATGCATGCAAGAACATAGTATGCCATACCATACTATAAATATACCCACCCATACAATCAATCAATAATAACATTTTACCAAAATTGATTGTTTCTCTCTTGCTTTAGATAAGGCAGGCAGGCATGGTAAATTAGATGGATATTGGATATACGTGCTAGTCGGGGTTATGTGCATATTGTATGCATGAAGAGGTTGGTCTGTGAGTGATAACTAACTCCTTTATATAACGGGTACAAGTGATGATGATGATGATGATGATGATGATGGTAACATCCATCCAATCTTCGATATAGATCGAAGAGAAGATTATCATATCAAACCAAACCAAACCGCAACTTAATTGACTATCCATTCAATCAATATCCATATCCATAACCTAACATCATCACCGCGCGGAAATGAGACCAGCATGCATCCATCGCATTCACGAGCTTAATTAAGGTTAATCAACATCTTGATATTCTCATCTCCATCTCACACATACACCAACAGTTACACTACACTCACTCATCCATCCATCACCAATGAAACTTCCACCTCCCCTTCTTTCAATCCCTATTAGCAGCAACAGCAGCAACCAACTCTACTCTAGATCGATCGATCAACGGATAGCTAGCTAGCTCGCTCGCGTATGAACTAACATGCTCGACAAACATACAGAGTACATATCGGTAAAGTCACATGACCATGACCATAACCATGCAACTAGCGCATGCGCTAGGGCCTCGATGGCTCTTATGTAGTCATTATCGTTGTAGATCGATCTAGCTACTAACCCCTTTTGAGGTAAGCACGTCATCATCAATATAAATATAACATATAGAGTCAATTCGTAGGTCGTACAAGGTACAGTAACTATTTATTGTATTGGCTTGCTTTATCGATATAGAGAGTATGTTAATATATGAACATATATAGAGTTACAACGCCGTGCATATATATCTTAATCTTAAAATATAGGACGGAGTGAGACGCAAAGGTTCATGGGAAATATCGTAATCCTGGTATTATATATTATACTGATAACTCGGTTTCTGATGTCGATGTAGATGTTTTGTATCAAGTAGTTACAGATAGATAGATATACTTTGCAAAGACAATTGATTTGCGAGTACATATGAGAGATCTTACATATACCTACCGTATTGTACTACTTGATTATCACTACAATGATAAAATATATCTATCTATCTATATATACATCCATTCCACAAGTAATAAGCTTCCTTCTGAATCCGAATATTCCTGCCCTCTCCAAAAAGAAAAGTAACGTGATGGATGAATGAGCGGCAAACCGACAAGGCAAGGCAAGGTTAAAGTTAAGATACTGACGGGCTGGCTGGTCAAGTCTAGTCTGTATTCCTACGTACATACAAGCAAGTACTGTAACTCGCACCACTATTCATTTTTCATCTTCATACTTCCCAATGTCTTACAATCCTACAATCCTTCATACTTTTCTCCGCATTGTTTGTGATAACGTGATAGATGGATGCATCGTATCATCTCATATCATATCACCAGCATACACACATTCGTGCATTCATAAGAATACTGTAATTAACGAATTAGAAGTCGTCAGTGAAGCAAGCAAACAAGCAAACCCTAACTTTAACCGACCGAACGTTATCTACTCCGTACTAGCTAGCGCGCGCTCTGCCCTCTAAGCTGAGCCCCTGAAACGAAACGAGATTCGCGAAACGAGCCGGGAAAAAAATACAAACAAAAGAAAGAAAGAAATAAAGAAATAAATCAAGGTTTTCCTCAGAGGTGAAAACAGATGAGCCAAATGTTACATTGAAATACATGCATGAATGTATGTATGCATTGTACAGTTGCAATGCAATGCAGTGTAGCGGAGTGAAATGGAGAGTGAATGAGAGAGAGGAAGAAAGGAAAAACAAGATACGGGAGAAAGATGAAAAGTAAGATTAGATAGATAACTTGTACATACGTTTACGGTAGGAAATACAAGATACAAAGCACAGTACGTACTTGTGTACAAATGAGGAAGTTAGAACTATCCTTTTGCTTTCTCCGGGCTCCTCTTTCTTCGTCTCCTTCTCCTTTTGATACGCTCTTTTTTTTTGGAAGGCCGTGATATTTCGGAGATTGGAGATTGAAAACTGGAGACGAGAGAACTAGAAACTACAGACTGAAGAGCGGGAAAAAGGGAGGGGGGGGAGAGGCTATTAGAATTTTCAAATCTATATACATACATACTTACTGCAATGCAACCATCGCTACTGCATGTTAATTAAAGAGTTGACATCGGTTAACTGTTATAACTAACTGTACAGTAAGTACAGTAATTCTTGCTTACTTACTGTATATGATAAATATTCGCCCGCTACAAATAAGGTTATTTATCAAGTATTCGCTTGTACTCGCTCGTACTGCCAGAAAATGTACAACTTGGGTAAACCAGTATATACGTACGTACATACATACATACATACGTATATACCATAGAATAATCAACCACTGTTCAAACAAGAGATATCCACCCACCTTCTCGTCTCCAAGTGAATTGCGGGCTTTCTAGCAGCAACCGCAGCAGCGTGTACGAGTGTACGGAGTAGTTAGTTATTAGATAAAAACAGCACAGTATAGTGCGGTACGAACAACATCGGATGAACACACACCCATCCCCCTTTCTCGAAGTGACAAATACGGCGGCAAAAGGGAAAATTGTAAAAACTAAAAATAAGAACATTCATCGTCATCCATCCTTCATCATCATCAAATCCTCATATGCAAATGAAAAAGTTTATCTGATCCGATGTTTCCGTCTGTATCTAGCTTTACTTTACTTCTGTACTCTATACCGACGGACAATGCACACAATTACGATGTTTCGCTATCACAACACACAAGCAGAAGAGTTAAATAATAGATAGTATTTGCTGTACTATACCCATAAAATCTCTCTCATATCAAAATCCACATCTCTATACTAATATGATATAATACAATATAACAGCATGCATTGCCCATCCCACCCCATCCCATCTCCGATAATCCAATACAAGTTCGTTCGTTCAACCTCCTTAGTCCAGAGTATAATAAATAAAGACAGAGTAAACAAGGTTTTTCTCATGATCCACGCACTGTCGGACAGAGTACAGCCTCACCCATCTCCCAACCAACCAACCAACAAATCCACAACATACAACAACATACAACATACGTTACGCCGGTGGCGCATACGCGGATAAGAAAAGACCAAGTCTACTTGCTTACTTACTGACTTATGTGCTACAGCACAGTACTCACTCAGCGATACATACATACATATATATATATATATATCAATACATCAATATAAAACAAGAAAGAAGAATAAAAAAGGAGTTCCCCTTTCCCACCTCCCCTTCCCCCCACCATCCAACCCGAAAATGACAGACAGAGGTTCCGCCATCATCTTATGATAAACCTTATTCTGTCGTGCAGCAGCAGCAGCAGCAGCAGCAGGCATTCACTTATTCATTTCCCGTTCTTTATTCTTCTGCGTCTTCTCCTTCTGTTCCAGGATCTTTCTTATCTTTCTCTCCGAGACATTTTTTCTTTCTTTCTTTCTTTCGCATGTTGTGTATGGGTAGGTGTGTGCCCCGCTCTTTTTTGAGTTTGGTGTACAAAGTCTCTTCTGTCTTCTTGACATCAAAAGAGAAGAGAAGGGATCCATCCATGTATTTCTAGAGCTCTGACGCCCGGGTTTCCCGGTCTGTGTTTATGTTCATGTTGCATGTTACATGTATTCTCAGCCTCGTTGCAAGCGCTCTGTTTAGTGTGAAAGGGGGTCTCGTTTTGTTCCTTCTTTTGTCTGTGTAAGCGACGCATCTATCTATATTGGTTGTGCGTTGGAGGGGGAGGAGGCCTGGAACGCTGAAGGTATGGAAGATCAGAGGCTTTTTTTCAATTGAGCGAGGGGAAGGGAAGGGAAGGGAAGGGAAGGGAACGTTAACATTGTGTTCTTCTCCGGCTCGCTTGTAGTTACCTTGAGTTCTTGGTACGCTGTTGTTGGGATGGACAATGATTAGCCGCCCATCTTGATTATTACGGTGTATTATTTATCTAGGGTTAGGGCCTGGGCCTGGGCGAGGGCTGCGGGTGGAGTTTATTTATTGGCTGTGATGTCGATAGGGTATGGTGATATCTACCTGGACTACGTGAGGTCGAGGAGAGGAGATATCATGGTGTCAATGTCCTGATAAGAAGGAGAAAGAGAGAGAGAGTTCATGATGGATCGAGTAAGATTTACGTGTGGTTTGTAGGACGACGGGACGATCAGGGATTTACAATACTCTCTTTCTCCCCCCCTCCCCGCCTCTCAAATAAAGGGTAAATCTTTTGCAGATGAAAACACTTGTAGTAAATATTTAAACCTTTATCTGAAAAGGAAAGAGAAGCATCTCCTGTCTAGGTGGTGCATTAATATTCTCTTTCCTCATCTAACCCCACCCCCATGTTCATCAAAAGAACCCCTCGAAATCAATATCCCTCTCACACCTTCAATCCATTAACCACTACAGTATAAGGATTCCCATCCCATCTATCTTCACCCCAGCCATCATCCATCCTCAACCAAGTAAGTAAGTCAATATAATATAATAAGTATCTCAGGGTTCATCAAATTATACATTGCCACGCGCGGGGAGATAGATACTAGTGCTAATACTAAAGGCCAAAACCCGCATATAAATTGCCGCGCGTTCATACGGAGTAGAATGGTGAAGGATCTCTCTTTTCTCTCCCTCTCCTTACCGTATAAAGTGCAGACGCGGAAGATCGGAAGATAAGAGAGCGCCAGTGCTAGGCAGTGCCAGTCAGTGCCAGCCGTACCGTGCGGGGAAGGGAAGACGGGAAGAAGGGAAGGGAAAAGAGGAAAGATGCATATGGTTAATAGGCTTTGTATAAACGCGCGCGGTGAGCACCACAGTTCGAAATACTGTAAATATATATATATATATATATATACAAGTAAGTATATTGGTCTAAAGTAGACTAGTAGTAGTAGGCACTAGATGTATGTATATAATACAAAACATAATAAAACCCCCCTCTCTGTTTATATATTAATCAACGTGAATATAATTCCCTAATCACAACAACCTAGGCATTACAATCTACCATCTTGTATTGTATATATACGAGTGCTTGAGTCATATATATAGTATTAAGATCCCGCTACGATCAGCGTGATAATTGTCAGTCAGTTAGCTGCTATTCTTTCTTTTTTTCTCTTTTTTTTAGGGTTAGTGCAGGTGGGATGGGAGTGGAATGGAATGGAATGGATTAGAGTGCGTGCGCGCTGGTGATGTAATGTAATGTAATTATCGCTTAAGGGGTAAGCTTAGGTTAGGGCAGGGCATGAATAGGTGTTTATATCATATTGCATTTCTGGTATACGCACTCATTCATTCGTATATTAGAAGAGAAGCTTAAAAACAAGGGTCGTTTTCGTTTTGGTTTAACGGTGGCTTTTGGACTGGAGATTCATTGAGCTGCATGTATATACATACATACATATGTTGGGGTAAGGTAAGGTGGGGGTTTCTTCTTGAGTGAGTGAGTGAGTGCATTAGGATTGGGATTGGAGGGGTTGTGAAAGTGATGAGGGATGTGATTGATGATGCCTTTGTGACTTTGTGAGATGGAAGGAGGTGGAAGAAGATGGAGATGGTTGGGATTTTTGGAGTGGTGGTACTTGTACTCTGTACCTGTGTTTCTGCGCGGTTTTTTGTAAGGGGAGTTAGTTTGTGTGGGGTTGGTATGGGGAAGTAGCGTTCGTGGTGGTTGGTGATTTAGATTTATGGATTAGATTGGATGTGATGTGATGATGGGCGGGTAGGTGAGGTGCGGTGGGGTTGTGGCTGGGAAAGCTATTCGTTCGTTCGTTTGTACGCTGGCTGGCTGGCTGGCTGATATCTAGCTAACTGAAAAGTTTCGTTTCGTTCGTGGTGGCTGGGTTGATCTTCTGTGATCTACATTCGCTAGTTAGCTAGCGATTAAAGGGTTATCAAGGTCATCATTGTTTTGCACCGTATTCCCCGAACTTGTATACGTATCTTTTCATCCCGTGTTTGGTGACATCCTCGGCTCATAAAGCAAAAGTTGTTCGTTCGCTCAGAAGTTCTGCGCGGCGCAACGGACCGAGAAGCATCGAGGGCTGGACAGTGGGATCCAATCTTTTACCCAACGCGGGGAATCTGGCATACTATAGGAAAGGCAGTGAGAGGAATCTGTTGAAGAATACGAGCCTTTTCCTTATATTGATATATATAATCGCAGTGCATACATGCTGCATATGCAGTAATGAGCTGCAAGTCATCAATGCATTCATTCTACAAGTCTTTCTTATTTTCCAGAAAGTTCTGCTATTATGAGATGACACCAATCTCTTCAATTCATCACATAAAACCCTATTGAAACTTCTCCTCCATGCCTTCACGCTGTGTAACATATAACATACATATCCTCTGCATGAATCAGCCCACTCCACTACAAAATCCACCTTTGCATGTACCAAGGCAAAGCCGTGCAACGCCAGCAGCGTGACCATGGCAGCCTGCACAAACCCCTTCCTACCGAATAAAAAACAAACAATAGCGGCGCGCTGTAGACATATATGTACGATATCGGAGGTTAGGTTCAAGCTGCAGCTGCATTAGGCAAACAGATATGTAGCATGGGCCCAAAAGCAGACAAACCGAAGCCAGAAATGGACCCACACTCAGGCTTTCCTCCCATTTCATACCTTGGTATCGGTTTCGCGCCCCGTCTTGTTCTTTGCACGGTGATATGATATCACATCTCACTTTGAGAGGCTCGTATGGTGGTGGCCTGGATGCGTATTCTTGCATTGGCTTCCATGGCATGACATTACATGATGCGACCGAAGCCTGCGACGATGGACGTGAAGGGATGAAATCGAGATTTGGGACTAATAGGTAAGATGGACATTGGAGTTTCCGGTATAATATCGGTATTTGATAGCGAATGCCCTTGTTTGAGGGATCTAGAATCTGAGTTTGGTTGAAGGATGGTACCAACGAAATTCTTAGGATCATTCCCGTCCCGTCCCGTATATTCGGTAAATTTAAGGGGGGGGTTCACCAGATGAGTTTCCAAGGCCGGTTGGGATGTTGGTCCCTTGTTTTTCCTCTATTTTAATCCTTCCTAGTTTATCAATTTGCCTGAGCGTGAATATTCAACAAGGAGGAAATATTTTGGATTCGCTGAAAGGGTCATACGAAGCCATGCTCAAAATCCCACACTCTTGACATGCAAAATTTACCAGCGTCTCACTCCGAATATTGTCCGAATATAAACCCCGGGTTGATTCGGATTTCATTGTGACACAACGGTGGAATGATTTTCGTATCCATTTTGTTGGGTTGAAAGGCGTCGAGGCGTTTCATTTGCCTCTTGTGGGAACAGGTGGTGTGCGAGGGAACTGGATGGGATGATTGATCAGGAGAAGGCGTTGAGGGCGTTTTGTGGCTTGGAGCTATTTTCACACGTTACCCCCCTTCACCCCCCCTCTCCGTCGTATCGTGAACGAAGAGATGAAATGTGAGATGTGCCTGGTCAATTCTCACCGCTGCACGGTCATACAAAAACGGGGTGTCGGTGATAATTGGACGAGGATATATATCTTCATGCCTCTGTTTCACTTTTGATTGTGAGTGGTACCAAGAAGGGTGCGGCGTAACTTCCAAGTGATTGCAAGTATACCTGTCAAATGTAAATTCATGACTCGTAAGGATTGTAGTCGGGGTGATGCTCGATTTGGGAGTTGACTAATAACTGACAGGCTCGCGAAATTTGAATTCTTGAGCTTCTCTGTAGCAGAAATGTCAGTAATATCCAAGATGCACGGTAGAACAGTACTAGGACTACATAGGACTAATCACCCTTCTATACCAAGAGATGACGATACATTCTCACGGTGCATAATCCATCAAAATATGTAAGTAGGGTCCTAACTATCTAGTTACCAATTCCAGTCCAACCTTAGATCTGTGTTGAAGAACTCCTCACGATCTCGGAACGGACATTTACCGATCGGAAAATCATCTGGGACTCATTCTGACCGAAATACCTATCGATGAGGAGTCCCGGTCGGGCACAGTAAGATGAATGTCACGTTCTCCTATATCACGCTACAAACCCGCCATACCCCGAGTTTCTAGCCAAGTATCGTGGCTGGATCAAAGCCACGGGTACGTACCCAGCATCCTGGATTCCCATCATATCCCGTCGTTCTATGGGAAATAGGCTAGACATGCCTAGGAACTTGGCAAGCCACGGCACAATCTAGAAGTGATTCTCGCGTATGTGCATTCTCAAGGGCATGGCGAATGGATATAGAAGTACATGTCTGCGATGATTGAAGGGCGCATTGTTGTTGACAATCATCGAGATGGCGTGATGGACATGTCTGTTATGATGAGAGACAAGGAGTTGCACGGCGAAAACCTTCCCGAGTTGGAATATACTTTACAAAGTATGTTATTTGCCTTTCGCTTATACTGACTATACTGCCACCTTTCAATGCGAGGGAATGGAGGCGAACTTCCCTGAGAGATTCTCATGTTTTAAATAGGCATAGTCGGGATTCTTCTGCATCGTTTTGGAACGCAAAGTAACAATCAGTTCTGCACCCGAGTGTTTGCATTCACCCCATTTTCCGAATCCAGTAGCATTTCAGGACCCTTGAATTTTGAGACCCCAAAAATGATAAGTTGGGGCATTGAGGACGTCTAATTTGTAATACCCGATGCGCAGATAGGGTTAAGGTTGTATGTACTAAAACTTTCTCGGATGGCTAGTCTGTACGATGCTAAAATAATATATCTTCATTTCTTCTCCTTCGGGATGCATTCGTGATTGCTTTTTCGACTGAAAAAGGTGGGGGGAGAGGGGGAATACTTCTTACTCGATAGCTTACCACTGCCCCTCTCAAGGTGATCAAAACCCAGCTTGTGATAACCTGGGGAAATCATTTCTCCCCCACTCACCACCCTGCTTGTTCTGAGTTGTGTTGTCCCCGTCGTCTCCAGTCCCCCAGCTCTTACCCCGAAACCCAACGACGTTCGAGGAGAACTTGATCTTGTGATCCTGTACGGTGCAGAACCCAACTCCTTTATGATAGAAATAACCCATACAACACGTGCAACCACATCTTTGACCCTTCAACCAGGCTTTAAACTTCCCGAAATCATGCTGTCCTCTTTGATATCTCAACATCGTTTAATATTTTCTCTGATGTGTATCGTCCACTCCTCCAATCCGAGTCAATCCCCTAATCCTGTAGAGATAGATAGATACTGCAGAGCGGAAAGTTAAACGGGCTCTAGACGCAGTGAAACATTCTTATCGCTATTGACGTAGCCTATTCGACCAACGAATTGGAAATTTTGGGAGAAAAGAAAATTTCATCGTGTTTAAGCGGTGCAGACGAGCGCAACCTTGAAATCGCATCAATGATTATCCTGTATTACCACCATCTGTACATGATGTTGGCAAGATTGGGAGCAAATTGCAAAGTGGCACAACTTCGCTGTCAAGAATGCTGCGTGATGGATCCTCCATACTGCAAAGTCAATTCAGTATGTCAATCAACATGGTGAAACATTTCTTATCTTTTTAGGACATTGACGCCAACGGCAGTCCCGGATCTTCGGCGCCAGACAAGTTTTGTGTATACTAACTATTACATGCGATCTGGGGAACATTGGTTGAAAACTGTATGGATAGCAGAGGTTTGTGAGATTGGGCCTGAAAATCTCGGGATCTTCAGGGAAGTATTTGCACTAAAATATTGATTTTTATATTCCAACGACGAGAAGAGAGAGGATAATAGGATGAAGCAAAGGCTTTTTTTTACATACAGCTTGCATGCTGATCGGAACATCTATCAAAGAGACATCTCCTTAGAGATCTGTTTACGCACACCGAAGTCAAATTGCGGTGTAGCACAGATTGGATTGTGGCTTGTGGTTTGACCTTGAATGAGGGAAAATTCACACCAGCAAAAGCTCCAACGAGTCGATATCGCTACACAACGTAAACTTATCGAGTCAGCAGAGACCATTGTCACTCTCAATAGTGTAGTTTGAGGCATCGACTCCACCAAACCAACTCAATTCCACATGATTCGACGGGATTATATTCCAAAAACCCCCCAATCAAGTTAACCAACTAGATGATCATCTCAAACCAATTCCCAGCATCACAGAAGAAACTGAGGCTTGTGGATCCAGAAAGAGAACCAGCCCAGACAGGAAAGGCAAGAACAGATGCAATGTGAACCCTTCATAATATGGAAAATTTCAGCGTCGGCCGAAGTTCTCTGAACGGTGAGACACGCAGAGATGCAGGATACTTGCGTGCAGAAACTCTATTCAAGCTTGCCACCTTTCATTCGATACACATCACATTATTGTGGCACTAGCAAAGACACTAGAACTTGGAGCAGCCTTCAATATCTGTGGAATATTATTATTTAATGATGGGTGTGAAAGTACTAATAGCCCCAGACTGACTAGCCCTTCAAAAGATCGACAGCGCGAAGACTAGCGCGCGGTTCAACCAATTTGGTTCCGCTCGGACACCAAACTAATATCAATATACTTTTTGGGCATCCAGTGATAGGAAATGTACGGGAATGTCGGGGTAAGAAGTACCAATAGTTATGCGTATAGAAACTTGATTTGCAAGTTTGTTGAGAGGGTAGAAGACGCAATGAGGCGCTCTACTCTGTACATTGCGTGTTCACAAGATTGCAAGGCTCAAAGGTGGGATATAGAGCGGAAAATTTCTGTGCTGGAAAAAGCAAACTTCAAATGAAAGTCATGAAGCGCTATATTTCGAATGACAGGCAGGCTGAGCCTCTGAAACTCAAAATTTGGGTGATGGGGTGAGAAATTCGTCGGGTGGTAACGGGTGGTGGGAATGAAGAGTGCAGAGGAGGATGTTGCGGATTGAGGAAAGGACCGATTTCCACCCGCAATGGGTACGGTACGTGTATGGGGAGGGGGGGGCGTTCTAATAGTTCGGAAAGCCTGTGTGGAGGTTGGGGAAAGGACTGAATGATTTTGCTTTCGAGTGGATATCCGTTCTCGGCCCTGATGTTCTGACTTTTCGAGGTAAGGCTGCGGAGCAGGAGAGGGGGTGAGTTGGGGGACAGGCCGGTCTCGGTGGATATCTGCAGATAGATATATTTGATGGCGCAATACAGTGGAGATCTGGGCTTGTAGAGCCAGGTTAATTGAAGTAGAGGTCCAAGGGGAAAGAACCGAGTATATGTGAACGCGACGAGTAGGGCCATCTAAGCAGCAGAGGCGAGAACTGCAATTTCCAAAGTAGATTGAAGGGAAGCTGGTAGTTGTCTTATGAGAAGATCAAAGAGTCCATAGTTGCCAGTGCAATATCAAAAACCATTTCCAAAGATTCCCCAGCTAGGGGGGCGAGATGAGAGTAATCTGCCACTTGTCAACCATTTTTGCAGTACCAATAATGCATGAATGATAAATCCGTCGCGTGTTACTGAGAAGGAGAAACGAGTTCTCTCCTGTATTATGGTTATGATGGCTTACATAATCTCTCTTACATAGCCCTCTACTATATAAGGCGTGTTAAGCCCAACCTTTCCATCGAGAGCGCATGGCATGCAAACAGGCTGGTTTGTTCGGGGCAAGTGCTCTTGTGGTCAAATCGCCTGGTTCGAAAAATCCTCATTTCAGAGAAGGTTCTCCTGCCTCACCGTCTCCGATAAGGAAGGGTTTTGCCATTCGTTTTGTTGATTGTTTTTTTCTCTTTTACATTTATCGAGGTTTATATGGCGGGTGGTAAATACTGTTTTTGGGAAGCGGCGGGGAGGACATAGATAGATAGAGGAGTGCAAAAAGAAGAGAATAGGAGAGTTCGCTTGTTCATTCACTTCTCTCTCATTGGATAATTTTGTAAGATTCCTCTCTAAGCGATTATTCTACTCCAACTCTGAATTCACCACTGGGTGAAGTAAAAGGGCAATCTTCCTTCAAGATGGTGTTTTGATCACCCTGTCTTGCTCCGGTGTGAGATGGTGATAAGCGGCATGTATTGTGACGCTGAATTAGACTCTACTGAATAATCTGCCATATGGGCCCCGCCAAGTAACAACTTCTGATTCAAGCTTCTGCATTGTCTCTTTCGTCCACCACGCAGAATCTCAGAATGTACTCTGCCAATGCCGACTGAAGAAGGCCGTAGCTATAGAAATCAACGTATAGTCAATTGCCAGATCCGCCATCGGCTTAAAAATATCCTCTCCTCATTCGGCTCGCACCAAAAACATAGACGGGCATATGCTTGCCAGCCAATGCACACAAAAGTCGCTATGGCTAAGGAGTCATCAGATATCTTTTTTTCACGATCGTCCACAATTCAGGCTCGAGAAACCTAGATTCACGTGTCTTGATGAATATCTCATTCCACCTGCTTTCCTTAGTGCTCCAGATACCATTCTGCCCCCTCATAGCGCGTTTTATTGCCTTCTTGATTTCGTTGAATACATCACGGATTGGATCCCAAGGAAGTTGGAGACTCGAAGGCGGAAGTGGCTTGCCAATCAAATCTACCCCAATGATTATCTTTTTGAGGTTGTGATGTTGAAAAAAGATGCTCAACGAATCAAACACTTGGTCCTCTATTTCTTCCCACGGATATGTGAGCATTGTTGGAATAAATTCCGTGAAAGTGATATTGACCACTCGCAGGTTGGGGAAGTTTTTCAGTGTGGCAGTTGTCATGTCCTTGAAGGGAGCGAATAGTGTCTCGGTAGACATGGTACTGGACGAATCAGGATAAGGGAATACTGGAAGAGGGACCAGTATAGTAAGTTTTCTGATGCATCCGATGTAAAATTGCGGTGTCACGGCGAGGAATGATTCCAGACCATTGGGCTTGGCCACAAATCGAGGTCGCACATCTTCCTCTTTACACCATCCAAGAACAAAATTGTTTTGTTCGTAAAAGAATTGAGCAGCATCGTGGCGAATGGCTTTGCTCACTTCAAGCAAACCACAAATACGTCGTGTTGCTTTTACTTTTGCTTTCGTCGGTTCGAGCATACCACAAACACCTCCTGTTGGGTAGACAGGAGAGGGTAAAGCAATTGGTACTTCTGGTTTGAGAAGTAGCAGTTCGTATATAATCCATCGAATCTCCTGCGGCAAAGCCCATAACCTGTTCTTAGATCTATTCTGCCTGCTGATACTCGGGAAGAGGGATGGCGGTTGGTCTGTAGAAGGATTTCCTGGGAAGTTGCTCTTTTTGGCCTTGCGTTTCTTGCCACGATTTTTAGCCATGCTTGATGGTGATATAGTGATATTCAAGTGATTCTTGAGCGATATTGATGTTGATTGTTGACAATACTGGGGGGGAGCGAAATAATGTATGAACACTGTGTTTATGTTATGTATGGAATGACTGTAGGAGAAAGATACCTGCTTTTTACCTGATGGAAAGGTACCTACCTCCTCCCAATGCGCCTTCTCCCTATGGAATTCCCAATGCCCGACACCCAGCAAGAATATTGGAGGTCATACTTTCCCAGTTGGCCGAGAGGCAGGTGCTAATGGTGTAGCCCTCATAACCCTATGCCAAGCGACCACCGTGACCTCCTCCACCACACCTTCCACCAAATCGAACATCGCATAAACCAAAACCCATTTCAGATTTCAGATTTCAGATTTCAGCCAATTTCAAATTCAACACCAGCGTAATCGCAACCCGCCCTACAAAAGCAATCAATCTCCAACAAACTTCCCCACGCCCTACACGCTAGCTCGCTGGCCCGAAAGCCAACGGGGGCCGCGCACCCAAAAATAGCCGAAAGCTTGGTTTCCGTCTGCCCTCGAGCTTAATTCTCTAGATTTGCGGTAACGATCCCTTCTCTAAGATGTAAGAGAGGTAGCATCGACTTGTGACGTAAATACTGAAAAGGGGTTTTTTGGGGGTTCGATGGCGTTTCTTTCTCCGCCTATGTTATAATAGGATACTTCTCACACGTTTTGGAACCCTTGATTTCATCTCAACTACCTATTTCTTCACAACTCTCAATCTTTGCTCGCATTAAATATGGACGATAGATGCTACTATTATGACTGCCTTTCTTGTCTCTCTCGTTACATTTCACAATAGTTCTGGGCTGGGTGAATTTGAGATTCATAAAGGTACGAGGACCTCGTAACTTAACCCTCATTCTATCATCCACAAGCTAATCAATCCATTAAAGATTATTCCCACCCCCGTTGACTCTAACCGAATACCTCCAATCAGCTACCTTCTTTTCCGGCCCCCCAAACAGTGATCCACTCTTCTGCCTATCTCTATCTCGATTTTGCTTCCAGTCAATGGTGCCAAAATTTACTACAACCTCACGTGGGCCTTCTTTATTTTGATCTTTATTTTGTTCCTTCACCATCACATTCCGCGCGCTTTGCGCATCCCCGTTTTGCGGACCAGAGATCACGCTAAAGACATCTTGTTCTGCCACCGGATTCCGCAACGCATCTTGAGAGGATGCGCAGGAGAAATCTGAAGCGCCACTTCGCGTGCGACCATGCGTGAGAACCCTCACGGTACTCCATGATAATGCTCTTTGTGCACCCCATCCTGCTGTTAATCCACCTTGAAATGGAGGAGCTTGCTCCATGTCGTTTCCTCTATTCCCAGGCCGATCCCAGTGTACTGCACCGAAACCTCCGATGCTGTTGCGATGGTCGCTGTTCTTCATTTTTCGTCGCAGGAAATACCATAGGCCTGCAAGGATGAGAGCTAAGATGGATAGGACGCCGATGATTATAACAGCTATTGAGGCTGGGGTTAGAGCATGGTGGGCTGAGGTTCTTGAAGGGATGGGGGTGGGGGTGAGGCTGACAGATTCGTTGCTAGCTATATCGATTTGGGGGGGGCTTGAAGTTGAGGTTGCTGGGGAAAGGGTCGAGGATTTGGTGGTTGTAATGAGAGAGATTGTATGGGATATGGATACGGTCGTGGGCGATGGTTTGATTGCGTCTGACTTGGACGAAGTAGTAAAATGACTGGCTATCGCAGTGCTGGTATGTATGATGTTTTTAGATGTAGTAGTAGCAATTGGTGAGTTAGTTGTCGATGGAAAGCTATCTGAGTTCTGGGGGTAATTTGATTGTTGGTTTCCGTCGTTGCTGCTTTCTTCCATACTATTATTTTCGTTCATACTTCTTCCTCCTCCTCCATCATCTTCATCATATCCCTCGCTACCTCCCAACAAATCTCCATCTCCTCCTCCTTCATCTCTTGGAATAGGTAAAGATTCCTGGGGTGCCATGATGCCTGAACACAATCACCCAGCCAAGCCAAATACAATATATATTGAGATTTTGCACGAAAAACTATTTTGCGGACGAGACCAGTCGTCATGAAAAGATATGATTTCTTTCAATATGTCCATTTCAAGCTCGAAGGGGCAGCATTATCAGAAAGAAAGGGAGAGAGAATGAGATCTAAAGATGTGAAAAAACAGCGTAAATATTTGATAGGCAAACAACTCACAAATCGGCGATCAAGACGGAATATGAAGGGAATTCTCAAACGTGGCATTTGGCCTCAAACCATTCCTCAATGGTGCATGACTGGCTATGCACAAAATGCGGCGTCTCAACGTTTTTTCCTTACATGCCAAGATACCTGAGCGTTGAATTTTGGATGAAGTTATTCTTCTCTGATGAGAAATCTCGCCCGTGTTTTCAGATGGATCCTTGAGCCATGTGCGTTGAGGAGAAGATGCTATATCGCAAAGGTGGGAGTATCATTGTGTGATGCTTTTATGACATCAAATACACTCGAACAGTCATGGGTAAAATAAATCCAGCGTTTGGCTGTGGGTGCTTTGACCTCCTTCTTGACAAGTTGATACCATGGACCTGGTGGAAGCATTGAGAAGGTCGGTATGGTGGGGCCTCGGTATTTGGAGTTTCGAGTTTCGAGTTAGAGATTGGAGTATGATGGTTAGGAACTTCTTTCTCTTCTATACATCACCTAACTTGCGAGAGAATTGGTGTGAGCTGATACCTGCAGCTTCGAATGAACACTGCATTTCTTATGCAAAGAATTCCAACAGCTCATAATGCAAATAGAACTTGATCAAACATTGCACGTAATTGGGGAAGATTTGGTCCAAGGGTAGCCGCCTCAACTCTAGTTCCGTCTTCTCTTGCCTTGGTCGCTGTGTTGGACTTAATGACAATAGGAACCCGGTGTTTGATTCAAGGACTTCCACGGTGAACATCCACGGCCTTTTAGATTCGTTGAAGACGTAAACCGACGACTCCAGAAAACACACCTGGTGGGTGAGTATAAGAGGATACGGAGGTGTTGTGGAAGGTGGTGGTCTTCTAGAATGTGTGGCTGTTGAATTAAGGTTTAGTTTAATCTGAATGTGGCTCATGGAAGTGGAAGTTTAAGTTTAACTTTACTTGTGGCTGATCTCTTCACGACCATTTTAACCCATATGCATCTTCTTTCAAACGCCGATCTCAGACGTACACGTCTCCCAATTGCAATACTTATCCATGGCTGCTATCGGATTTGAAAAGCTGGTTTCGAGAGAGATGTTTGGAGATACCTTGTACCTCATGAAACTCAGCATCTGGACTGAGAGGCGAATTTTGCATACAAAGGACCATCACTAAATCGCGAAAAAAGCACAAGACAGACAAGAGGTCTCAAGTGAATCTAAGGTCAAATTTATCTAATGTCTCTCGGATGGATAGAGTGGTCCAACAAGGTTATATACACAGAAATGCTCCCAGAGCAAAAAGCACGAAAAGAAAGGACAAAATGGGTGTGCTGTCTCGGGCTACATCAATACCCCTCAAATACCGATAACAAATACGTCTCTTCTCAACGTCGCCAAAAACTAATGATCATATTAAAACAGTAGATTGTACATGAGCTTAGGAGGTAGCTTGGGGGGCTGCAGTTGGGGATCCGCCTTGATGTCCATCGAAATCGCCAGTTGGTGCAGCTCCGGATGGGGGAGCAGTTGGGAAGCCGGGTGGGGGAGCAGTTGGGAAGCCGGATGGGAAGCCGGATGGAAAGTCAGATGGGAATACACCTTGATTTCCACCTTTTTGTCCACCGAAACCACCAGTTGGTGCACCACCACCATGAGAAAATGTCCCTGATGGCTTGTTGCCGAAGCCACGGTGCTTGACCCCAAACTTGGCTCCAGTTGGAGGACCGTGGCCTTTGCCAGGTTCGTGGCCGTCGTGATGACCTCCGAAACCACCGGATGGATGAGCATGACCGGATGGGTGGGCGTGGCCGGATGGATGAGCATGACCTTTTCCACCAAAACCGCCGGTTGGTGCTGGGCCATCTGGGGGGAAAGAACCAGTTGGCTTGAAACCTCCAGTATATCCAGTTGGCTGTTCTGGCTCATCATTTGGGTCAAAGGTAGCAATGTTTAGCTGACGTCTTTGGTGACCGGAAACCCTAGGACCTCTAGTTGGAGAAGGTCCATATGAATCGGTCTTTGGCGCACCTCCGTAACCAGTTCCCGGTGGATGGCCCTTTCCACCCTTTCCCCCCTTGGGATCCAAGCCAAAACCGCCAGATGGAGCAGCCCCACCGTGTGGGAAACATTTCCCACCAAATCCACCCGATGGAGCAGCACCACCTGGTGGAGGCCCTTGCCCACCAAATCCACCCGATGGATGAGCACCGCCGGAAGGACGAGCACCAATGTCACCAGTTGGGGCAGGACCACCGCCGAAATCAGAATATTGGCCAGCTACGAAAGGAGAGGCAACCAAGGCAGCAGTGACGATCTTTGAGAAATGCATTTTGATGATTTGTTAAAGTTGAGAAGTTGGAATGTGATTGGTAAATAGAAGAGGTGGTTTGAAGAAAATGTTGAAGACTTTTGATTGAGAGAATGATATGAAAAAGTTGGTTGAAAAGGCTCAGACCTGGAGCTCGAGATTGAAATTGAAGAATGAAGAATGACGAACGAAGCTTGAAAAGACCGAATGCTCTAAGACTGGTTTTTTTAAAAATCAGATGGGAACTACTCATCTCTTATATCTATCTTGCTCTCACCTTGTTTCTCACTCGAATCCAGGCAAGGGGTCGAATATCCCAATATTCATTGCACAACCGTTTCAGCAACCATCCCCCATACCCTGTCAATGGGTTTGGTTGCTCGACGAAAAAGAAAATGTGTAGAAAGAGGAATTGATGAGCCGACACTTGAGACGTCACCAATATCTCCGATTCAAGCAGAAAATAACGAGTGCTTAGTGGATCATCGAATGGATGGATATACGTCAGGCTCTTGCGTATACTCCGACGGAAAAAGGGAACGTCAATCTACTCAATCTGGGATGTACCAATTCATGTCCAGATGAACCTTGTTTTAACCGTCCTGGCTCGCACCTTGATTTCTATTCTTCGGAGCATCTTCGCAGACCGCATCGCATAATTCCCCATTTTAATGCACAGTACAATCAAGATAGATTAATTGCCATGCCCTTCTTAAACCCTGATATGTCATCATCACACCCTTTCATGATGGATGCAACCGCAGCTAACGTGAGAGGGCGTCTCGTCTAGAATCAACCACTTGACTGGGTTCTAGATCTAGGCTATGTCCTCCTGCTTACACTGCAATGACCGCTGCTGCCTGTATCTGTATATCAAACAAGACAATCAGGAGTAATCATCATCAGCGAATCGCCCCCCCGTATTTACGCGTCTCACTCCCTTTCGGATGGGATGGGATGGGTATGTTTCAACCAACTCCGCTGGGGAAGCCTCTAATAATCGTCTGTACTCCTCATCGGCTCCAGGAAAGTTCTAGATGCTATAAGCCTCGTCGATTCGAGTTGCACACTGGCAACTCCTAGGATTAACCTAGCAAATCCTGGACGATAATAGAATAGATGATGAGGAGGTTAGTTTGAGATGATGCCACGCTTACCACGCCGTTCAGGTTAAATGCAAATGGTCTGTGCGTTTGTATGTCCGCGTAAGCTTCTTCCATTGCTGAGACGAATTCAAACCCCGTGATTTTCCCCCATAACCTTACAAGATCTAACTAGGATTTCAGATTCGTATATCTTTTGCTCTATTGAGGATATATTATTGTGGGTATTATCCATGTGCGGATGGATTTAGGTTCAATATTCGAGATGTTGTCTAATGCTTAGTTAGATGTGATACAAGGCTTTGAATTGTTTGGGTACGTAGGCGACAGTTATATCAAGCCTTTTCCCTAGGCTTCTTGCCCTCTTTATGCAACTCTTGAACTAATCCATTAACCACCACATAAACGGTTCGTCTAACTCACAAATCTTGACTCGTCGAGACCAGGCCTGTTGCTATACGGTTTTCATATCGATTCCTCGGCACCCTTCGCCCACGAGCTATGGCTGGCCGAAGAGCTGACGACAAGAACACAACGAATCCCACGATTACGAACGATTGTACGAACGATTGTTCTGCTAGGTTAGACGACCCGGCTGGTAATACGGCTGGCTACCTGGTATAAGCCAAAATAATTGCACGCCAGACAATAGCAATGACACGAGGAAAGATAGATCTAGACGATATATTGTAACTAATTAGTGAGATCAATGTAAAGGACCTCCGTCCCAATAGCACTTCCATTTTTGGCCACGACAAGATCATGTCCAAGTAATTGACTTCATGCCATGGAATCTCCAACTAAGTTCAGGTTCCTTTTCCGGTGGTGGGGTAACTAACCCCATTATACCGTCACGGTTCGGCACAGCCCCTCCCGAAGCCATCTCCACTCCCACTATTGCTCAATCATCCTCGCAGCACAATAACATCAATAATAGCAAGGTCGCAAGTATTTTTCCATTTTTCCGTTGTATTCTTTTCTTTCCGTCTCTCATATTCCATACTCACGACTAGAGGTTTGTACATAATGCCAAAACCAATGCAGGATAACAGAGCAATTCGTATGCTTCAAGCAGCAGAAGATGGCGGGTATGGTGTTGTAGGAGTAGTCTCTGTGGGTACATTCTCAACATCTGTCCCTCTCTCTCAACACATCACTAACAAGCCACTCTCTAGTATAACCTCGAAACCATAACCGCCGTCGTTCGAGCCGCAGAACGCAAACGATCTCCCGCCCAAATCCTCCTCTTCCCCTGGTCCCTTCACTACTCCCCCCTCCTCATCCACCTCGCAGCGGCTGCCTGCCGTACTGCGACCGTTCCTATAGTCCTCCACTTGGACCATGCACAATCCGAGGAAGAAATTCTCAAAGCTGCAGATATGGGACTCTTCGATAGCATAATGGTAGATATGTCTCATTATGAGAAAGAGGAAAATCTAGCCAAAACCACAAAATTGACGAAGATTTTGAGGGAGAAGGGAATAGCCGTTGAGGCTGAATGTGGAAGGATTAATGGGGGTGAGGATGGAGTGAAGGATACGGGGGATTTGGAGGGATTGCTGACGAGTCCTGAAGAGGCGTTGGGCTTTGTGGAGACGGGCGTGGACTTTTTGGCACCGGCTTTTGGGAATGTGCATGGGAATTATGGTGGCGTGGAGAACATCAAGTTGGATTTTGAGAGGTATGGATATGGCGATTTTCTTTTCCAAGGAAGCTTTGTTGGTGCCATTATGAGGCTAGTTCTAATATCCATTCGCAGACTCGAAAGCATCAGAAAAGCTACAAACGGTCGAGTGCGATTAGTTCTCCATGGGACCAACACATTCCCAGATGAAATTATGAAAGGCTGTATAAAAGGAGGAATGACACGATGTAATCTGAATGATTTGGTTTTGAACACGTACAACAAATATGTGGCGGAAAATACGGGCAAGGTTCCTTTGACAGAACTTATGGAGAAGGGAACAAGTTTGATTCAGGAATTGATTGAGCATCAAATGGATATTATAGGGTCGACGGGGAAAGCATGAAATGCAGGAAGATATCAATGAAGTATTGAAAATGTGTGGTAGGTTGGGGTGTGATGTGAGGAGTGAGTGGTCGTTTTCTTGTCAGGAGATGCATGCGACGACTTCCATTCGCAATTGGCACGAAGGATTCTCTAGATATACCTCTTAAGTCTGCCATGGCTTCCTTAGTACTGGCTGGAAGCATCCACTGCTATGCAATCAGTCAGGATACATCCACCACTGTTGTCCCCCGAGCCACTTCCGATCTACACCTGTTATTTACACACAGCATGCACAAAATCACGACACATCAAAATACCAAGGCCATTGGAAGGGAACGTGAGGAGCAAAATACAGTAGTTATCTGTCAACTAAACTCTCGAGAAACAAACACTAATTAACCTGATCAAAAATCGAATGCCCACCACGAGCCAAAGAAGAGAAGAAGAAGAATGGAAGAAAAAAAAGCCTGCCCGCTTGCCCATCCTTGACATCAAATATGTACGTACTACCTGTTGTATTGTAAAGAAAACAGGAATCCCGATGCTGCGCCCTGCCCTGCCCTGCCAAACCAAACCAAACCAAAAACCTTCAAGGTAACATAAAATGTCGAGGATGTTGAAAGGCGGAATACTCATACTCTATCCATATCCATCAAAAGAAACCAGCGCGATCGAAAGTGGGGAAACGGCGAGCAGGTTGGTGTGATGGAGTGGAGGTGAGCGGAGAAGAAGAAGAAGAAGAAGAAGAAGAACAAGAAGACGGTAGTGTATGACCTATCTCTCTCTACTGATAGATCTTCACGGAGTTGACAAGCCAGTAGGCCTCGTCGAAGGCGTGGGGGGATTGGGCGACGTGTTCCGCGCAGGTGGCGTAGCCGGTTTTGGAGGGACAGTCGGACCAGTCGGACCAGGCTTTGCCGCCGGCTCCGGCGCCGCAGAAGGTTGTGTCGAAGTACTGGGAGGGGAGGTTAGTTTGGTTTGATTTGCATTGAGTTGGATTAGGTTGGGTTGAGTTTTAGAGGGGGGAAGGGGAAGGGGAAGGTAGAGAGAGGAATGAGCAAAACTTACGACCGTCTGAGCAGGGAAGTTGGCATCAATGTCGCAACCTCCATCTGCACTCTCGAAGTTCGCAGTGGGCAAACCCCACTGTATTGGATCTGGGCTCCCAGCCGTGATATCGGCGGGAATTAGGTTGCGCGGGAAAAACCAGACTCGAATGAAGGTTGATGTCCATTGCATGGCATAGACACCGCCGCCGCCGTTGTTGAAGGGGGTTCCGTACGAGTTGGCACTCGATCTGACAGAGCAGCCGACACCGTTGCTCAGTTGACAGTCGATGTTGCCGTTGTTGAGAGTGCCGACCTGGGGGGCAGAGGTGAAGGTGCAGGAATCCTCGGTGTGGAGAGAGATGAAGGCTTCAGTGACGTCGTTGGCACCCTCGAGAATGTCAATCTCTCCGTAGGGACCTTCGCCGTTACGAATGGTCCAGCTAGTAGTTTGTAGGTTAGCGACTCGTGCTCATTGGGGGTAGTTGGATGGGTGAGGACTTACAAGCCAGGCCATGTTCCACAGTCACTACCAGGCATATGGGCAAAGTCGCCAATGAGGATACCATGAGTAAAGTCGTGCACGGACTCGACCCAGATACTATTGCGCTTTCCATTGACAGTATCGGAGAGAACTGTGGTGTTGTCGACTCCCATGAAGACTTGTTTGCCAACAATCTTAGTCAAGCCAAGTCTTTGGGCGTCAGCGAGAGAGACGTAGTTGACATTGCCATGAGTTGGGTCAGGAGCCTAGACAATCATTAGTTTCTGCTTTTAGATCGTAGATGGCCTGGGGGAATACTGACACTCTCGTGGATGAAAGAGGTGTACCAATTAGTGTGGTCATAGTTATGAACCAACGTGTACGCGCTAGTCTCAGCGACCAGGCAGGAGAACCAGCAAAAGAGTATAACTGCAAGAGACTGCATTGTGAATTAAAGGTAGGTACAACCGGTGTACAGAAAGGTGTGCTTTTATTGTTCTAAGGAGCAAGAAGATAATGTACAGTGTACAAAAGTAAAGACAAACTGATCTGGAGATTACCGAA
This sequence comes from Monilinia vaccinii-corymbosi, assembly GCA_017357885.1. Lineage (NCBI taxonomy): Eukaryota > Fungi > Ascomycota > Leotiomycetes > Helotiales > Sclerotiniaceae > Monilinia > Monilinia vaccinii-corymbosi. Next base: position 3,640,636 of record CP063406.1, on the reverse strand, counting down.
GAGGGAATCGAACTTCTCAATAGGAATGTGGTTGATGCTGTTAAAAAAGAAAGAAGGGATCTCGAATCGATAGATCCAAGACTTAAATAACCAAAACATCTTCAAGCGGATGAACCGTAATCTCCTAGTTCGCTTTCTCCTAGTCGCTTGGGGGAATTGAATGACATGTGAGTGAGTCTTCATCTTGGCCGTAGTCAGATTGGCAAAAGGGTCCAAGGGACCAATTACGGATATCTCAGTGCCGTATTGAGCAGATCTTAAATTCGATACTTTTAGATGGGAGGCCGATGTGAAATTGCCATTCTATCTCAGGGTTTAGCTGAACAGCGCCGATTGTGAAGGGGGGCGGAGGGGGGATCAAGCCTATGCCGAATGTTTGTATCTGTATCTACGGTAATGATTTGACCGTTCCCAGTTCTTCTGCTTAGTTCATATACTGTATATCTAAATGTCCCACAGGTCTGAAACTTGAAGGACGTAGAAGGATCATCTGAAGTGCAATTTTCCATCTTGGCGGGATGCATGCATGCATGCTACGGCCATGCTGCGCCAGAATGCTGCCCCCCCCCTCTTTACGTCTGTAAATATCATCTGGTTATCTCTTGTAGACTTGGACGAGTGAGTATATTGAAAATCACATCCCTCTGAGTTGTGTAATTCCCCACATCATGGGATTTCTCCATAGACGTGTTATGTGGGTGTCGGCCTTTACTTTCTTTCTCCCCCCGATGCCAGCAGCGCTCTGTTTCAGAAGCGTAGCCCATGTGATTTTGTATCTTTGTATCTTTGTTCCTGTCCTGTGCTGTCCTGTTCTGTCCTGTCCTATATAAAAACCGCCCCCCCCTTCATTTAGGCGATGGATGGATGGCGGCGCAGTGCAGTATATATGAAAAAATTGTACGTAGTACGAGAATCAATGTGATGAAACGAGAATCCTGCAGGGCAGAATAACTTGGGTTTTGTTTTTGCTTGTTTGTCAATATTCAAGTAAGTATATTCGAGTGTTAAAGATAAAGTGGAGGAGGGATTCTGAGTTCTGAGTGTGGCGAAGAGGGGGAGTATACATATATTCAATAGTTTGATGAAGCCTCAACCTCTGATACTGTATTGTATCTTCCAATCAAACCAACCAACCCCTATATATTTCTCTAAGATGGTGGGATTTGGAATGATTATCAGTTGGCATGCTGTGCAAATCCCATCATGATCAAAATGAATGAAGAAGCTAGACTCTAATGATGGTAGAGTAACCTTATCAAAGCATGTAAGTTAGTATATATTATTAAATGATTCGAAGATTATAATTAGTGATTGGCCTTACCAACTCCCAACTACCAAAAAAACCAAAAAAACCAAAAATAGCAGGAACCGAATATTGATGTTGATATTGTCGGGATATACACACACACACACACATATATATATATATCATGTGACTTGAACTTGAACTTATACAGCGGCTAATACTACATACATCACGTTAGGGTGCGCGCTAAAGCTAAGTAGCTCGGCTCGGCATGCTTGAGTAGCTTGCTCTAATTTGTAGCTTTAATTAGATTGATTCTATCCTATTCTATGCTATAGCTACATGCCCCTTAAACATTAAATTGTTATTGATCTTTGCCTTTAACTTGGCTGATATCAATACCAGGATGGGTTGATCATATTACTCGGTAGATGCTTTTATTTTTTATTTTTGAAACACTCATTTTAATGGTATTTTAACTATTTACTTTTATTGGTTTTTTGTTCTTTTTACTTTTTGGATTGTGATGTTCTTTTGGAAGCAGAAGGGAAAGAAGGAGAAGGAGGAGAAGGAGGAGCGGGAATACAATCAAGGAAAAGGGTTAGTTTAGCGATGAACAGATGAAAAGAAAGCATAAGATTGGACGACTAAGATTTCACAAACCCTTTCAATTCTACCTACCAGCAGGTAAACCATTTGGATACATTCAAGAAGTTACCCACCTCCCCATCACAGATCACCATCCAATTGTTTTGGGTGAAAAATCTATATCTAGGGAGGTGCTAAGGATACATGGCATGTATGCTTAGAGAGGGTAGCAGTGGAAGCAAGCGCGCCTGTGACTTTTCACTGGGTTCTTGTACTCACCCTTTGGTTGGTCGTCTTCCAGATCCATTAGGAAGGAAGAACAGCAGTGAGAGATCGAACTTCAGTATCGATAGATAGCATGCTTCATGATTGTCAGCTCCACACCGTATCAGCGAATGTTGTATCGGCAAGTATATGCTGATCTACATATTTCTTCGGGCATACGGGCTCAGAGCTGTGAGACGGTCGATATACTGCTACATATTGTGGCCCCCTACTCGTATATTCAAATATTCAAGTGGAATGAAAGAAGAATGACTTTCAGAGACTACTGGGCTTTTGACCTTGAGCTTCGATTTCGATTCTTGAGATGGCTATTCAAATTCAAATGACACTGAAAAGAGGATCGATCATGCAAGCAGATATTCTGTGCGTGAGAAAGTTATTATCGTTAGTCTACCATTCATTCATTCATTGATCAAATTATAATAAACAACACTGTAGCAGTGTATCATGCAAACAGACGTCGGAACCTTTATATCCATCATCTATCATGAATGCAAGCTAGTCATTATCCAAACCGTCTAAGTAATCTTCTCGGTCGTAGTACTATTGTCAACTGTAACAGTGCCAGCCTTGCTTGCCAGCGAATCACCACTATCACGCTCTATAATATCCTTCTTTGAATGGAGGACTGCCTCTACATCCCGAGCCCTCTGCTCGGTATCAATAGCTCCGAACAGAAAATCTAATTCTTCCAAAGTCTTCCCCTTCGTCTCCTTGACGAAAAAGAAAGCCCAAGTGCCCATTCCAAAACAGAAGAATCCAAACATCAAAAAGGTTCTCCATCCGATATTCGAAACAGCGATGGGTGTGATTTCGGTAATGGAAAAATTGCACAGCCATTGCGTACAAGCTGCTAGGCCAACGCCGTAGGAGCGGAGCCGTGTGGGGAAGATCTCAGACACGTAGACCCATGGGATCGGACCCCAAGATGCGGAATAGCCGATGACGAAGAGGTAGATCATCACGACCATGGCAATGGAGGCGGGAGCCACGGTGGTAGACTTGGCGTCGGGAGGGTGAGTAACGAGAACCGCGGCGAGTATGAACATCATGCTCATCATCCAGGCGGCACCGAAGATGAGTGACTTGCGACGTCCCACCGTATCAATACCAGCCACCAGGAAGATAGCGGTAGTGACGACCTTGACAGTACCGTAGATACCGGTAGCAAACAAGGCGGTATTGGCAGCTGAGATCCCAATGGTCTGAAAGATTTGTGGTGCATAGTATCCAATAGAATTCGTTCCCGAGAATTGTTGCCAGAACATGAGGCAGAAAGCCGAGAGCAATCTGAATCGGTTGGTTGGTGCGAGACACTCGTTCCAGGTTAGACCCTCAGTTGCCGTAAGTTCCTCCGCAATGGATGCACGGATTTCGGCAAGTTCTTGCATGACCTCTTCATCGTCCACTGTTGTGTACCTAGTGAAAGCCATCGAGGCACTAGCTTCCTCATATCGACCTTGCTTAGCAAGCCATCTTGGAGATTCCTTCAAGAAGAATAGACCGACGAGAAGGAAGCCACCAGGGATGAGTTGAATCGCGACTGGGATTCTCCATTGCTTGGTGGATTGAGTAACGTGCAATGCGACTCCATAGTTCAACCAGTAAGCAAAGGTCGAACCAATAACCAAAAATTCTTGAAACATTCCCGTCACACGTCCTCTAATGGCAGGAGGGGCATTTTCGGTAACGAAAACAGGAGTGATACTAGACATTCCACCCACACTCAAACCAGCAATCACACGACCAGCATAAATTTGTCCAATGCTATGACTGGCACTAGTTTGGACCGCGGCGCCAACAAGAAAGACCGTCGTGAATCCTAGCAGAGAGTATCTTCTCCCGAACCTATCACTGAAATAGGCAGCAGCAATAGAGCCGAAGAAACAACCAGCCGTAAGCAAGGAAACAACATTCGAAGCCACATGTGCATTTTTCGAGCCACCGAACCCCGTCGTTTCGAGAGGAAGTCCGAAGTCTCCTCTAAAACTTTCGAGGGCCAGAACCGACCCCATGACACCGGTATCATAGCCTGCATGCGCGACCATATGTTAGTCATTTTCCATTCTTATGGTGTGATGCTGACATTATGGCATGGGAAGCTTCAAGCATCAAACCGGCATGGGAAGGTATTTATCCAGAACTACCACACACCAAAAAGCAACGATCCCATGTAAGCCACGGCTGTCAGGAAATAGACACGATGGTTCTTGAAGAAAGAGGACGGCATCTTGGCGGCTGTGCAATCGAACTTCTGGGCCACTTTGATGTATTGTTATTCGACAAGAGGCCGATGAGGGAGAGAAAGTATGTTCATTTTGGGAGAGGTATCCTTGTATCTTATGTACCGGACTGGCCATGATGGCTGATGCGGGAATCCATCTGCGGCAACATGATATCATGAGATGGGAATGGGATTCGTAGCTCATTCGTGCGAATATTGTTATGGATCTGATATGGGAGCCAGGGGGTAAGTAGTATTTCCACCATTTACCATGGAGAGAACGGCCATGCGGGATGGCATCAGACCTTTTTTAGAATAGTTGAGCGACTTCCTCTTGCTGAGAACGCTTTTATATCTAGTTTATCATGAGTCAATAGTATTCAGGGGTTATAAATGGTTGATATCCTCGCGAGGTTGCAGAGAACTAGGTTTTTTTTACCCACGGGGTCTTAACTTGATGCTTTGATCCGCCTGGGGTTCCGAAATTTCCCATAGTTCTTAGGATTCCGCGCGTCTATCAATGATTGACAAACTGACTTGAGCCTGTAGAGAGGACGCTGCTTTCGCGAGGAACTCGAAAGTGCCTGGAAAAGATCCGGTGCATGAAGGGTATATAGGGCAGTAGCGGCAGTTGCGGCAGTTGGGGCACCCAGGATAAACCTGATTCTCACGTAAACTTACAGACACGAACAAGGAATTTGATAGCTACTGTCGAGAAAGGGGTTGGATTGAGTATGATTTCACTTTGGGATCTAGTTGTTTTCTTCAGACAGGACGGCTCCACTAAAGAAGTTTGTGGAGGGAATCTGGCTAAACTTAAGGTTTATGGGGAAATCGTGGATTTGGATGACATTTCACAGATCAACTTCAGGGTTAGCCTTAACCTTTCCCCCAGATGAAGTCGAAATTGCGATTCTCTCAAATCATTCTCGCTACTAATAGAGACCTCTGTGGTATGCTCGTGTGGGTAGGTTATCATGAATTTGGACGCCGTCGTGGGGTCGAAGTTCCCTGCGCTAAACAGCTGATTAGACATATATTCATCTGCCCCTGTCGCTGAGCTCCACTGTTGGGAACTATCAAGCATCTTGACGTTGCGTTCAACTCGCAACAAAACAGCCTTGCTGCATCTGCACAAAGGTACATCTAATGACGAACCCTACTACTCATACAGTAACCGCAATTGCTAGTCACAGAAACAACATGACCACGTTCCTGTGGGACAATTCAGGTCAAGCTTTAAAACTGGGTCGCCGGCCAAGTCATTGAAGCAAGAATGGGGCTAATGAGGTCTAAAGACATCATCATGTCCGCAAATCGTTGTCCTATTATCCATCTTGAGGACTCCGCGAAATTTGGCAGCAGTTGCATTTCCACCACCTCTTCCCAAGAAAGGGTAAGATAGGCCAGCGTCCACAATGCTGACGTTACGAAATGCAACGATACTTCGATACCCTTCACTCGGATGATAAGAGTAGCTCTACTCTCACGCTAGAAAGTAGCCCGGCTGCCTCGGAAGCCACTGTTCTAGATTCTAGCCAAAACGAGAATCATTGATTCGGTCTGGTTACTTGATCGAATCAATAGATCGAGTCCCTCTTCAAAGCGGTATGTTGAATGAAGGGGTCGGTTAGAACATTTCGACGCAGAGCTTTTTCGGCACCGAAAAACACAAGTCCTCCTACCGACCATATGCCCCGACGAGGTCATCGGCGGTTCTTACGAAACAGTGTTGAATCATTCATTCATCCCTCGCGTTCTACAAACGTCAAGACTTTGAACTGGACAAATGCGCGATTTTCACCTCCGGCGGAATCTCTGCCGAAGTCTCTGTCAGCCATCAAGCCATCATGCCGAGAAGAAATACACATACCGATGTCAACAGTCGGGATATATATTTTTACACCCATTTCTGCCTCGACACCAGGAGTTCTCTTCCTCTTAACCGATTCCGACTCTCAATTTCTATGATACTCTCCAAATACGGATCAATCCCCGGGTGGGAGTCAAGAAAAGAAAATATCATGCGATCTGTAACATCCCATCTAAAACCTATATGCTGTGCGACAACTTCGACAGGCATTCTATTCCGCGCTTTTGGTTTCCAAGGGTTACACGTCCGCTGCTATGGTTGAAGCTCTGCCATGAACTCGAAAACAAATGTCGATGACGGATACTTTAATACTTGCTTATATCAAAGGTGCGATGGAATAATATGCCAAAGGCATTACTTTGTTCATGTTTTTTTAACATGGTCTCTATCTTCTTCCTTCATAATATGAGAGTCTTTCTCAGCTCGTAACACAAATCTAAAACAGGTTTCTCCTTCATCTACTCTTTACAGTTCAAATCATGCTGCCTCATCTCATGATCTGAGTACATCTCATCTCACACCAAGTTCATCAAGCACAAAATCTACATTCTCATCGGGAAAAACCCCATCTATGTGTAGCCAAGCACAAAGTCTTTGAACTAACCTTCAATGGCGGTGTGCCTTGACCCAAAATCGCCAGTACAACCACAACACACGACCTCGCTTCACTTGGTGTCACCTCCTAATACTCTCGAGCATCAACCCCTCTGTAGAATGTCTCACGCTTCCAACTCCACCATCTCGTATCCATCTCACACAAAGAACATGGCGTCCGATGCCGATCTAACGAAATCTACTGTCCAAATCTACCTGCCGTGCTACTTCTTGGTATTCAGCCCTTCAGTAGTCCCGTCTCAAGCCACCGACCTCACAATTCTTGACTCCAGGAGCTTTGGCCGCCGTTGTCCCAGACTCGGAGAAATGCCGATCTGTAAATCATCAATATAGATTGTGATTTAGATCATGACTTAGATTAACGAGACCTCTTTTCCACTTTCAAGTACGACACTCATCTTCACTGCCCGCGCGCATGAGAAGCGGGGAGTACAGACGTAAACAAAAGTGCATACCAAGATCGACTCGGCGCGAAACAGACAAGAATAGACCCTGGAAGTCGCGGCGGGCGATGGGAAAGAAAAGAAGTGACACGGTCTGATTGTGGAATGCTTACCGATCGCCTAGCTTTCTCGATTCAGGGCATCGAAGAAACAAAATGCGCGCACAAACGCATGCACCGCTTACACAGACGTCTTTCTAGATGGACCCCTTGGCTGTCTCATTTCCATCCCGGCAATGCCAACGCTACACACGTACATTTTCCGCATCCATCGACCATAAACTTACCCGCCCAAGCGTGAAGCCAAGCCCTGTCATCCTGTCACTACGATCCGATTCGCCGGGGAAGAAACAATTCTCTTCCGCGGGGTTTGTGCTTGTGATCTGAAGAAAGGTAGGTAACATGTTATATCTCCACGACGGGAAAAAACGTCATGACGCAGATGTGTACGATGCCGAGATCTATGGGAATCTCAAGCACGCAAGTTTTACCGATCACTATGAGCTCGCTGGGAGATGCGCGGTTGATTGGTTCGGTACATGCCTTCCCTCACCACGCAGTCAGTCCACTGTATTGGTTTACGGAGTGGGTAGATCTGGATGATAGAAAGTCTGCGTGTTCATTGAAATTGGAATTTGCCTCGAGACAATAACTTCAGATTTGACTTCCATACCCTCCATCAAGCACAAACACAAACATAGACATATCCCCACATAGTACTAGCCTGCCTCCGCATCCAAAAACAATCTTCCTTTGTGCTTGTGCTTGTACCCCATCCAACGAAAGCACAACACAAAAGGGAAAAAAACCCCAAACAACTTCCTGCTTCCAGACCCCAAAGCCCGAAAACCCCAGGATTCTACAATTACGCGATGCGGAACAGTTTCACCCATCCACTCCCCATCGCGCACTTCCATGACAGCCCTGCCCTGCCCTGCCCAATTCACACGAATCACCGCGGCACCCGGAGCCCATGACCATGGTTCTGGGATCTCTCTTCTCTGACCAATCATTTCCCAGCTTGTATCTATCCATCTTTATGGTCCCTCCACCACTTACTTCAACCTCAACCCCAACTAGAAAATCGGAATCTTGCATGTGTGTATGTATGTATGTGTACGAGGAACGGACGGGGAACGGATGTGCACGAGGATAGGATGGACAGGATAGGACAGGTGAGTGCACAAAACAGGGGATCTGACTATATATTATGCACGAGCAGAGTGGTAAGTTTGTAGTTTCATCCATCATCCTGTGTGCGGCGAGGTGAGGTGATGTGATGCGATGCGATGTGAAACAACATGGATATATATCCGGTTTAGGGGATATGATTTGGGGGGGATTGGAGTTGAGCGTGTGCGGTTTCGTGTTCTGTACCTGGGTGATTGTCTGTTTTGGGGGCGAGAGAAGGAGGAGGGAAGAGGGAAGATGATGGATTTACTTCTTTCAATATATTCGAGCTGTAGCAGTCAGTGCTCTTCGTCATCCATCAATCAATCAATCATATCTGATTGATATGATCCAGAATGTGAAACGAGACGAGATCAAAGCCCTTCTCCGTGATATATCTAGATCTAAATATCCTATCAGATCCAACATAGAAGATAATTAATTGGGTAATCCGAACCGACTCTCGCTTCTTGTTCAATGTTATACTTGACTACACACACAGATGGCATCTCATTCATGCCCTCCCTGTATTGTTTTGTTTTGTTTTATTTTATTTTACTACCTTCATCTCCAATGCCCTCCAGTGCCCTCCAATAAGACCTACTCGCATTATACATCCATCGATCGCAAGGAAAAACACGAAACGCAAAGCGCAAAACGCAGAAGCGGCCCATCGCTTAGATTAGATTAAAATAACCTTCGTAAAGGAGAGATGCATTAATGAACAAACAGAAACAGAAACAGAACCACGTTTCCACTATACGCTTAATCTTGAATCCTCTGTATGTTTTCGTGCTGTGCGTGTATAATCGACTTATATGAGTATTTTACAAGTCCTTAGTTTTGTCTATCTAATATCTAAAACCCAACATCCAACATCACATCTTCAACGTCATACATACATATACCTCTCAACCATGATCGGTGATCATCACGTCTCAAACACTGCCACTTTAGTTTTCCATCTTACACTACAGACAAATCTTCCAAACCCTTTATACTTCACTTCCCCCTTCAACCCCCGATCTTTCGATCTTTCGACTCGAATATATCTCTATACATCTCTATATCAAACCATACTCAAGCAGAGATAGTATAGCCCTAAGAGTAAAAGTAAAAAACGCCCAAAAAGATAAACTATATATCTTTTCTTTCTTTTCTTTTTATACGCGAGGATATTTTCCTTTTTTAGATATATGTTGGCCCAGGTATATAGATATATGTAAAACTCGATATTTATTCTATCCAATTCCATTACATCATTCCTGACAACTTCCCTTCGAGTCCTAGCCTTCTCTGCTCACCTCACCTCACCTCACCTCGTATAAAACCCGCCCTATCTATCCATCTATATCTCCCTTCATCCATCCACTACAAAAACACCAAAACCGCATATTTCAACAGCCCCCTCTATCCATCTCCTCTTCTCAAATCAATAACTCCAATCTCAATCTTAATATCTATTCATCCACATCTACATCTACCCTCACAAGCCTCACAAACCAAAACCAACATCAAAATTATCATTCTACATAATCCATAATCTCTCCATTCATTCCTTTCCTTTCCTTTCCTTTCCATTCTTCTTCTATTTTTATACTGATACTCAAACATCATATCATATCAAAAATCCCTAAAAATCCTTAAAATTTCCTCAAAAATAAACCCTCGAACCAAAAAAAAAAAAAATAAAAAAAAATTCAATCAACTACTAAAAGAGAAATAATTCAAAACTATTCTATTCTACTCTACTCTACTCTACTCAAACAAATACCAATCTATATATCTATTTATCTATACATCCATATCTCTTACTCTTACTCTTACTATTACTCCTACTCTCACTCCTACTCCTACTCCTACTCTCACTCTCACTCTCACTCTTATCCAACCTCAAATCGAAACTGACTTAAATAATAATAACAACAACAATGATGAATCGTTCGCCATTACTTGAGTTTGAGTTGGAGTTTGAGTTTTGCTCAACTAGGCGATGCAAGAAGAGCTAAGGAATGAATCAAATCAAAATCAAAATCAAATCAGTAAAGTAAAGAGAAAAAGAAGAAGAAGAAGGTCTAAACCCCAACACGGCCTATGACTATAACTATAACTATAACTGTAACTGTGATGCAGCATGCATGAAAGAAAGAAAGAAAGAAAGAAAAGAATCATAAATCAGCAGCAGTAGTAGTAAGTCCAGAAAAACAACCTACCTATCTACCTCTAACACTGACACGGACACTGCCACTGACAATCCAGCCAAGATGTGCGTTTTGGAAAAGAAAATGAAGAAATTGAATAGAGGAAGAGAAAGGGGGTTGGTTAGGTTAGAGAAGATAGATCACTGCCGAGAAAAAAACATCCTTATCATTATCATCACACATCCATTCCATCCATCCATCCATCCATTAACCAACCCGCAGCATGAAAACCACAGTAAAAAGAAAGGGTACGTGCAACCTAAATGCCAACCAAATGCCAGTGGTCAATTTTCAGACCAAGTAAGTCTTCAAAGGGACCAACCACCACAGTATCCAGAAGAAACAATAATTCGATAAATCTGAAGCCAAAGCCAAAGCCAAAGCTCCTCAAGTAAATTAGAAGAAGAAGAAGAAGAAGAAGAAAAAGCAAAAACCTCCACGACACCAGAAAGAGGAGAACCTCTTACATCAACCGCCACCAGGCATAGATGAAAATCCCCAGAAAATTTCCCCAGAACCTGAACCTGAGCCTAAACCTGCGTCTTACCGCCTCGACCAAATCTCAATCTCAATCTCAATCTCAATCTCGCCCAACGCCCAACATCTCACCAACCCGTCGCAATCAAGAGATCAAGAGAGAGCAAAGGAAAGAGGAAAAGAAAAGAAAAGAAAAAAGGGGGGATAAACCTGATATTCGCTGAACCCAACCAAATCGAGCAAGAAGGTGATGACGTAGAGGAGAGAAGAGAAGAAAAGAAAGCCTCCACCACCACCACGACAGCTACAACATTTCCCGTGTGACAAAGCCAAAGCCTCCCGGTTGTCGATCCGTCGAGGAGATGGGATGGGATGGGCCGGACCCAGACTTCGGGGGGGGGTCTGCTGATCCACAAGTCTAGATTGCCTTATAACCCGATTTCTTCGTGCGACGTAGATGGATGTGGATGGACCCCAAAAATCAAACAAGCAAGCAACCAAGCAAGTAACCAAAAAAAAGGTAAAAATAAATATCAACCTCGCGTCTGAGAAAGAACGTGCATGATGATTGATGATGATGATGATCTTCAGGGGTTCGTTCGCCTCGCTCACGTACAGCGTACATACGCTAGAAGTGCATGTGCATAAAATAATCATATCATATGATGATGGCACGGCGAGGCGAGGTGAGGTTCGCTGCTGCAGCGATGACCGCTCTATCTCTATGGGATCGATCCATCATGGAGAATGCATATGGGGCATGTATGCTATGCAACGTTGACCGGAAGAATTCGACACTTGTCTTGTCTTGCAGGACGGGTACGTACCCCGCCCACCTGGGTAGAGGAATGGGATGGATGGAGTGAGTAGGAGCAAGGGCCAACATGTGCACTTTCACACGACGCACGATTCGGAGATGTAAAAAATAAAATCTAGATGGGGGGAAGAGGGGGGTCGCGATATCCGAGAGATGGATGGGTTGTGGACCATATAACGGCATTTCATGAAATGTGGGAGGGAGGGGGGTCCAGCAAAGTTATGTGGGGGATCAAATATCGGGTAACCAGCGGTCAAAAAAATATATCCAAAAAATAGAAAATCACCATGAACAACAAACCGAGGAAACTTGACTTTGCAATCACAATCAACTCGTGAGATTTCGTAGGAACAAGTTTTCGTATTCGATGCAGGGGCTATCTAAAGGCCCATCGCAATCTCAATAAAGCGCGCAGTTCCTTCAACAGACGGTTCTAGTCTGACATGACAGGAATGCGGCATCATGTTCGCGTGCCTGCCAATTTGAATGAATGATTACTGAACCCGTTCCGACATGATATGGCTCCTCCACGAGATGGGATGTTGATTGATGCACTTCCCTCCCGACCGCACGCTAAAGTTCTCATGCGCGATCGAGTTTGTGGTGCCCAAATATCGGATACCAGATCGGAAACCCACGCCACATCTCAACCAACTACCATGGTCAGCACGAGATATCTCGTTGCCTTTCCGTAAAAGGACCGTAAAATACAAGAGTCGGCTAGGAGATCCGGTCGGTAACAAAGGGGGTTTTCTCAATAGCCCCCCCCCCGAACATGCTCAAAGCTGGAACACATAGAGACGAGTATTCTTACACTCTGGTACGCCATGCCATAGTGTTTTCAGGGATTTGGCCCGCAATCGATTCTCGGCGCCCGTAGTACTTCTTAAGCGCCATGTAAATAACGATGATGAGGAGACAGAGGAGAATCGCGGCGAGCATAATGACTAGGATAGTAATACCTTTTACGGTCGAACTCATATGGTATGTGGTGTGGAATCTCGACGTTGACTTCCAAATTGGCGTTTGTAGAAAAAATTCAGAGCCGAATAGGCTAAAATGATGGCTATACAGGCAAGGATGGAGGGAAGAATGATGCGGAGTATGGTTTTCTCTCCCACGGTATACATGAGTCGCAGCCGACACCACGCATGAGGGTCGAAAATACTATCGCGCAGGATGTTAGATGATGCGTGCATGTGTGGCACAAGGCGGCATGATGGCAAGACTCCCTACCTGCCAGAAGGATGTATGATGATGCAAATGTGACGAGTACCTAGCACCGAGTAGCTTCTCCAGGATGGAGAATGACTTCGTCCCTATCGACCCAAGTCCTACGACGTGAGGGCGAAGAGAACAAAGGTCAAGCAGTGTTTGAGGGAAGCTTCGTGGCACGTAGTATATGGCTGTCTAGGGGTGCCATAGAGAATGAGGAAATTATACAGTGCTGGATGCTTGATTAGAGAAACATTCAGGAAGTCTCCCAAGACGCAGGGCATCCGAGATTCAGCCATCATGGAGATACATCGAGGAAAGAAGCCACGATGAGGTCGACGAGGGTGACGAGGAGGCAATTACGACCTTCAAGATTAGTTGTGCTGGTTGTTTTTCTACCATGCGGCAATTGTCATTGATATCTGGGTGGGATTTGGGTCTAGATGAGTCTGGCAATCTCGTGATACATTGGCAGGTGACTCGAGGATGGAGAAGAAAATAAGGCAAGATGCTGTGATGACCCTGAGATCCCCAAGATCCCCACCAGATCTCAACAGGGTATTGTAGATCGATCACAAACATCAGATGGTCTTGCAAGAGCGCCACACCCCGCTAGACTTAAAATGGCAATAATGGTAGGAGATGAGAGAAAATTAAAAATCGATCATTGGTTCCAGCGAAGGGAGGGAATTAAAATCAATCAATCAATAAAATAGAGATGGCCTCGGCTGGTCCGGATTAAAGTACGGATACGGATATGGATCATGGGTAGAAAAGGTTAAAGGGTCGAGAGCGCGCATCCGTCCTGGCCATGAATGCACAGGATGGGTGATGGATGGATTGTACCGTCCATCTCTCCCTCTGCTGGTCTCTCGGCCTGTCTGGACTCGCACAAGTAGGAGTGAGTATCGTACCTCCCCAGCACGTAGCCGAGGTGACAACGGTGATGACTTGCCGATGACCCTGTTGCTTCCTTAGCGTGCCCGAGTGAGCTTACCGAGATAAGGATGGCTTGCGACCTCCCACCGTGGTCCCTGGACCACTCTCTTGGGAATACCGCATAAAGTCAATCTTGCAATCTTGCATCTCGTTGCATGAGATCGACTTGACATTTGAACGTTGTATAGATCTAAGACTTGCACAATAATGCGTGTGCTATCAGTGCAACCGGCTTCCCTGGCTTGGAATTCCCCGAGCAATACTTCGAAGGAAAGAAGAAAAAATGAAATACAAAAAAGACCACACGGCGAGGAATTAGCCGTGGAAAATTCAAGAACCCTTTCTTCACATGGTGCCGTCAGAGCCGATGTTATCGAAAATAGATTGCTCTGACTGGTCGAAGAACACAAGCGGGTAGTGATTCATTCGATCGAGACGGCATAGATTCACTCTGTGAGTCTGTGAGATGCCTATCGGAATTGAACTCTCTCTCTCATACAAGATATGTTCTTGAAGTATCTCAGACTCTTCATTCCTTCTCCGAGTGTGAGCCAGGAGGAAAGATAAAAGGAGCCATCCCCTCCATGTCTTCCAAGTATTTCTCACCCATCATCTCAATCAGTCCCCGCTTCACACCGCCTTCACTCCAAGAATCCAACTCATCATCCCTCGAGTTGTCGTCCAGTCAAGCAATCTATAAGCCATCAGTCCTCGATACCTTCGAAGCATCACTGCAATCGACAGATACGTCTTCAACAGAAATCAGAACAAGAAATTCGAACTTCAACATCTACCCCCATCATAACACTTTGGTTCCCAGTTCCTGGTATCCAAAGATCTCTCCATCAGGACCCATACCCAACAACTATCAATACCATCCCCACCTTCATCATGTTGTCCATTGCCGTTCAACCTCCCGCTCGAGCTCGCCCAGGAGCAATCTTGTATCCTCCTCTAATTGTCCAACTCAGTAGTGAGCATGATCTGTATGAACATCTCGCTGGATACTGGATCTGCATTACCCTCATACATTACTCCACCGGCCAAGTCATATATGATCAGATGGACGGTAAAGCCGCAGATTCTGCGCATCCCATCGCTCAAACCCGATCTAGAGGTGTTCGCGATCAAGCGTACTTCTTTTTCCCAGATCTTGCGATTCACGCCACTGGTCGCTATCGCGTCAGAATCAGTCTGATGAGAATGGACTATTCTCCCGAGTCGGGCCCAGATGGTGCAGTTGTTTGTGATGAGCAAGTGGATACACGCTCGATCACCGTGGAAGATTCTGGTCCCAACTATTCTCGACCGAGTAAGAATTTCCCAGCACTTATTTGGGGACCAATTTAGCTAACAGATTTAGATTCTCAAGAACGCGCCTTCATTCGAATGCTACGTGATGATGGTCAAGATATTCCAACTCCAGCTCACTGAGTGAGGTTGGAAAAATTGGGAAATTTGGATAGTCCCACAACATGAGACGAGGTGGTATCGAAGTGCGGGGTAATTGCGGCACTCTAGTGTTTTCATCTTTTGATGTGCTTTGGTCTTTTGGGGGTTTGGGGGATTTTGGGGGGCTTTGGGGGATTTGGCTTATGGATTTCATGATGTTTGGTTTTCCTATATGGTGTATGTGGTCAGATTCATTCCTTTTCAGGGGAGTATGTGTCTTCCTTATCTGCTGGTCCTTTTGTTTAAAGATGGACCAGATTTGGGTATGGTGGAATCAGAGGAGGGAGGTTATAGTCTTTTGGATCAGAATATGATCAGATATACGAACCTGGCGTTGGAAAGGACGGGCATTACCATTATCATGACTTTATCCAATCTTTTGAGAGAAGAATAGTTCTGAATGACCAATCTTCTTGGAAACAATGACATGGATGTCTCTGCATGGATACGTGCCATGTGTGATATATCTCAATCGAAGGAGAGAGAATCTGAAGAAGAAGAGAAGGGAAAAGGAGTGAGACAGGCCGACAGACAAAGAAGCGACCGAAGAAACGGAAACAGGAACAGGCTCAGAGATTGACGGCCAAGCATTTTCAAGGAAAGCTTGAAAGTAGATGCATAACGGGAGGATAACGGGAAGATATCGTATGTTTTTAAACTCTACTCGCCAGCTAGATCTTTCCTTTCATTCACCACAGCCGGATCCCCAAGGACAATTTGATGTTACCGTTGCCATGAATGTAGGCTGGAGATGGGAGATTGTTGATTTCATGATCATGGCTTTCCTCGCGTATTCGTACATTGAGATAGATATTTTGCAGAATGATGATGAATTATAATTCTGCCACAAAATAAACGTTTGAGTTTTGACGGAAGAGAAGGCGGTGTGAGGGATGGTCACCAGAAGGTTCTGAGGAGTGTGGGGAGGAGTGGGGTGGGGTGGGGTGGTGGGGTAACTCAGTTCAAGGTAAGGTTAATGTTCTGCCTTAATTGATAGGTGTGAAGAAAGGCGGTAAGAGTAAGAGTCCATTATGAAAGCCGGCAGAAAAATCCTTGAGGTTTTGAGTCACCGGCACCTGGAAGACATTCTCTTAACCTAACATCTCTCTTCCACCAACTACTTCTTCTTATCTCTCTTGTCTTGTCCCTTCCTCCCCTCCCTTTGACCCTATCCCAAACCTCTCATCTCATGAGCTTCACCCTTTCCATCTTCCACCAAAATTCACGCCATTGTCTAAAATTGATACCCACTGCACTTCAAAATACCCCTCGATTTAGACCCCACTGCTTCAATTCCTTTCGCACCTTTTCAACCACAATTTACAACATGGCAGCGGCAGGTTCTTCCTCAAATTTCATCACAGAGAAGCTCAAAGCTTTGAGCGTCGCAGATCTACCAAACTTCCCTAATTGTCATCCTGATGTTAACATCGTTGATATCTATCGAGCTCATATTACCTCTACTCTATCTGAGATTACGCGCGTGGATTCTGCCATTATCTATCCTGCGTTGGCGTGGACAAATACTTTGGACAAGGGTGATTTGGTGTTGCCTGTGCCAGCGTTGCGAGTCAAGGGGAAAAAGCCCAATGAGCTCGCAGAAGAATGGGCGGCAAAGGTACATGTGTCGCAATCCTTCTCTGACGATGAAGATCACTGACAGAGCGGATTGAATAGTATCCTGAATCTCCTCTCGTTCATAAACCTACCACCAATGGGGTCTATCTGCAATTCTTCTTCAAAGAGGATAAACTTAACCAACTCCTCATTCCTACCATTATTCAACAAAAGGCAAGCTTTGGGCAAAACAAATATCTCGGCCTTGTGGATCCAGAAGATCCATCCAAAGGACAAAAGAAAATCGTCATTGAATTCTCCTCTCCAAATATCGCAAAACCTTTCCACGCAGGCCATCTTCGCAGCACAATCATTGGAGGTTTCTTGTCAAATCTATACGCCGCAGTAGGATGGGACGTGACTCGAGTCAACTACCTTGGGGATTGGGGTAAACAATATGGATTATTGGCTTTAGGATTTGACAAATACGGAGATGAAGAAGCTTTGAAGGCAGATCCTATCAATCATCTTTTCCAAATTTACGTCAAAATCAATACCGATGTGAAGGCTGAGGCTGATCAGATGGCGGCATTAGAGGCAGAGGGTAAAACAGATGAAGCATTGCATATCAAGAATGAAGGATTGGATGAGCAAGCTCGTCGATACTTCAAAGCAATGACGGAAAATGACGAAAAGGCAATTGCGCAGTGGGCTCGATTCCGTGAACTTAGTATTAAGAGATACAGGGAGACGTACGCACGATTGAACATTCATTTTGATGACTATTCTGGAGAATCTCAAGTCAGTGCAGAAAAAATGGAAGAGACTGGAAAGAAAATGGAGGAAATGAAGATTGCTGAAGAATCTCAAGGAGCTATGATAGTCGATTTTACCAAGCATGTTGCAGGAAAGGTTGGTAAAGGTCTCGGAAAAGCAATTGTCAAGAGAAGAGATGGCACAGCACTTTATCTCACTCGAGATATTAGTGAATTGTTGCAAAGAAAAGAAAAGTATAACTTTGATCAGATGATCTATGTTGTCGCAACAGATCAAGAATTGCACTTGCAACAATTATTCAAGATCATTGAGCTTTTGGGTTATAAGGAACTCAGGGCTAAGTGTCAACACATCAATTTCGGTTTGGTACACGGCATGAGTACTCGTCGTGGTACTGTCAAATTTTTGGATGATATTTTGAGAGATGTCGCTGAGAAGATGCATGAAGTTATGCAAAAGAATGAAACAAAATACGAACAAATTGCGGATCCAATAGCAACTGCCGATATTCTTGGTATCAGTTCCGTCATGGTACAAGACATGAGTGGTAAACGGTAAGTCATTCAGTTTTTTCTACCTTTCTTGGCTCTTCTAACCGAGAATACTAAATTAACATTCTCCACTAGTGTCAATGGCTATACTTTCAACATGGAAACCATGACATCCTTTGAAGGAGACACTGGCCCATACCTCCAATATGCTCACGCTCGTCTATGCTCCATCACCCGCAAAGCAGCTCTTAGCCCTGAAGAAATCGCATCAGCTGATCTTTCCCTCCTAACCGAAACTCACGCCCATAATCTCATCAGAACGCTCTCTCAATACCCAGATGTCGTCCAAAACACGGTGAAGACATTGGAACCCACGACTATCTTGACATATCTGTTCAAGATGACTCATGTTCTGAGCAGTAGTTATGATCATCTCCGAATTGTGGGAAGTGAGAAGGAGGTTATGAAGGCCAGAATGGCACTTTATGATGCTGCTAGAGTGGTTCTTTATAATGGTATGAGGATTTTGGGATTAAGTCCCGTGGAGAGAATGTAGAGAATGGAGAGAATGGAGAAGGAAAAACAAACAGCCTTCACTTGAATTTGAATGATTAGCAAAAAGTTTAAGCAAAGAATTGTACTGATTTGAAGGGATCAATAAGAACTAAATACGGTGTATATCTTAAGATTTGAAAAGGTAAAATCTAAGGAAGGTAGGTTATTTGTTGCTTACTGTATGTAGGTAGGTAGTAGATCAATATTACGACGATCATGATGTTAAGCTAAGCATATTTCTATAATGCAATGCAAAAAATCAATGCAATCAATCAATTTTGTATTATCATGGATTTTAATATGATGGATAATGAATGAATGATATACGCGAGCATATAGAAGAATATTATATCCTCTTCTCATCTAATCCTCATCTAATCAATCCGCTCGTGGTTCATTCATTCATTCCTCTTCAAATAGAATTTATTCGATTCTGATTCTAATTCTGATCAGTTCCAACCTGAATTTCTAACCCTAATATCCATGATATATATATATATATATATATATTTAATAAACAGCTGGCTAATTTGTGACCAATCTCAATCAATCAATATATACAAGCGAGCTAACCAACACATCCACCTCCACATCCACCTCCACCCCCTCACCACCTCGGATCATAAACCTGTTTCCGAATCCAACTCTCCAACGCAACATCACCCCACTCCTCCCACTCCTCCCACAGCTTCTCGCTCAAACCACTCACGCCGTCCCGCCGCGCCGCCTTCATCACCTCGCGCGCCACCACGACGCTCGCATCGCGCACGCGCTCGATCTTCGGGTAGATGAGGCCCAAGCGCAGCTCCTCGCGGTCCAGACAGCGGCTGAGAGCGTCGGCGCTCTGGTACACCATGGCGTCCGTCACGCGCGAGGCGCGCGCCAGGATGGCGCCGAGCCCCAGCCCCGGGAAGATGTACACGTTGTTGCCCTGGTTGGGGTGGTACGTAGTGGCGCGGTCCGAGGCGTCCGAGTGCCTGACCGTGACGGGCGCGAACGGCGAGCCGGACGCGAAGATGACGGCGCCGTCGGTCCACGCGATGGCTTGTTCAAAGGTGCATTCGGCCTTGGTGAGCGGGTTGCTGAGCGGGAAGAGGATGGGGCGACGGCCCAGGCCGCCCGCCTCGACCGAGACGTGCAGCGCGCGCACGACCGACTCGGTGAAGACGCCAAAGGTGGCCGTGAGCCCGATCAGCGCTGTGGGCTTGACGTACTCGATGACTTCTTCCAGCGTGCGGAACTGGTGTCCGTGGTTGTCGGTGCGCGCAAACAGCTTCTTGTGTTCGGCGAGCGTGTCGCCGCGGTCTTGCGTCACGAGGCCCTTGGTGTCGACGAGCCAGAATTTGTCGCGCGCGTCTTGCTCCGAGAGCCCGCGCCGCGTGTAGTATTCCATGACTTGCTTGGCGACGCCGACCCCGGCCGACCCAGCACCCATGAATACCAATCTCTGGTCTTCAATCGGCACCCCAGACAAATTGACGGCACCGATATATCTACCATCGGTCATGTTAGCATGGCATGCGAAGTTGGGTGTGGTGGGAGGAAGAATTGATGGATCCGGAACGAACGTACCCAGCCAACACCACCGCACCGGTCCCTTGAATATCGTCATTAAACATCTTCTCCCCCCGATACCGCTCCAGGTACTTAAAGGCCTTTCCCGATTCGAAGTCCTCAAACTGCACCAGCATCTCCGGGTACACCTCCCTCACCGCCTCCATAAACTCATCCATAAATTCCTGCTCGACATCAGGTGACGGTCTCTTTGTGCGAAGACCCAGGTACAGGGGATCGCGCAGGTTGTCCTCGTTCGCCGTGCCGCAATCGAGAACGATGGGTAAGGTTTTCTCCGGGTGGATCCCGGCGGCGCCGGTGTACAGGGCCAATTTGCCGATCTGGGGAAAAAAAGCGAGTTAGTGAGCCAAGACGCGAAATGTGAGACAAGCACGCGCGCGCGAGAAGGGGGAGAGCGCGAGAGCACGAACCGAAATGCCAACCCCGTTCACGCCGAGATCGCCCAAGCCAAGAATGCGGGATCCGTCCGTCACGACGCAGATGGAGGGGGAGGGGTACGGCCAATTCTTGAGGATGGTCCGGATGGATTTGCGCTGCTTGATGGAGATGTAGAGGGCTTCAGGTCGGGTGTAGAGGGTGGAGTATTGGAGGCAGACGTCGCCGATTGTGGGGGTGTAGACGAGTGGCATGAGGGCGGCCACGTTATCGATGAGGAGACGGTAGAAGAGGTCGGTGTTTTGGGATTTGATGCTGGAGAGGTAGAGGTATTTATCGATTGGGGTGCCGCGGCTATTGATCATCTTCATGGCTCGAATACATTGTGTTTCGAGACTCTCTAGGACGTGAGGAATGAGACCCGTAAGGTTTTTGTTGATTCTTTCTTCGGGAGTAAAGGAGGTACCTTGCAGAAGTTAGGATAGAAATTTACCTTCGTTTGGTTGAGGTGAGTTGACGTGAGGAAATCTCTCTCACCTTTATTCCATGCAGGCTCCCGCAGAACCTGATATCCTCGGGCGGAATCTTCATCGATGTATTCGGTCTCGCCAGCTTGCTTCACGGTTCCATAACGATCCTGCTGATAACCTTTCAGATGATCCAGCGAAGATTGCTTCATGGCCGCTTCAATGGCAGCAATATCAATACTACTTATTGGATTCCGGGCGATATCTATTCGATTTTTCGACAAGGAAATTCTCTTGCTGGTGCTAACGGATGAGGAACGACTGGCGACGTAAGTAGGAGAAGCAGATCTAACGGTGGGAGATTTGGGAGAAGCAAATATAATCGTAGGAGAAGCAGATCTCAGCGCGGGAGATTTAGGGGACGCAGATCTCATCGGAGATTTGGGAGAAGCAGAGCGGGGAGTATAAGGAGTTCCAATTTCAGAATTGGACGTGCTGTAATCTTGAAAAGCCATTTGGGAAGCGAATGAATCTGTGACGAAACGAAAAAGGGAGAGTGATTTTTTGGTTTTTTTTTTGAGGCAAGGTATGTAAATAAGAAAGCCGATGCGAGAAAAGCCAAAAATGATATGGGGTGATATCTTGCGTTACCTTTATGTAGGAAGATGCAACCAGATATCTAATAATATGCCGTGCTGGTCCAGGGTTTGAATAACCCTTACCTGAAGGAGGTGCTCGATGAATCACATTATCCGAAGAATCGGATAATGATCGGATAACGCAAGCTTATGTAATAAATAAGCGACGAGAACGACGAGAAGAGATGGAAAGAAGAGATGTGAAACAGGAGATCAAGTTTGGAATAGTTGGAATGGATTCAGTAGACAATGAGCAATACAGTCATAAGAAGTTCTCTAATCGACTTCCTTCGTACAAGTTTGAAGAAGTCCAACCGTCGGGTTGTGGATCTCCATCTTCCGTTTGGGCCCGGGAGGATCCTTTTTCATCTATTTTTATTCGTTTGATAGGTGATTGAAAGTTTTGGCTTGATATAGGGATGGCAAGGACGCGTGGTATATTTGACTAATTCACGCATTTAATCAAAAGTGCAATTATTAATAGATTGAGTGATGCAAGGTTTTGATAAGGTACTTCCGCTCTTCTCCGATGTATATATATGCATGTATATAATCAATCTTAAATAGAAGAGTTTCTTCTTTTTTCTCTTTCCTTTTCTCTTATATTAATCTTCATCTACTCATATTGATTTCCTTAATAAAATCAAACATAAACATTACATATATGGAACTTTTTATATAAAGATATAATGACAATTATTACGATTAAAAACTGAATGAACAAGGTCAAAAACTTCCTTAGAATTTACTACTGATCTAACCAGACTGCAAAACAACACTTCTATATATAATTTACATCAAGTGCACATGCTAAACACATAAGCTAGAGCGTCAAGCATATAAACTGTAACAGCAGGCACATACACCAGAGCAGCGGATAGGCCGGCCGAACATTAGAATTGTAACATCAACCAAGTAAAAAGTATATCAAAATGAAAAAAATAAAGATTAAAATCAACATTATTCACTATTAACAATTTTGCAATATATAATAAAAAAGTTTTCACATCTCTTTTTCATTAACAAACTTATTCAAGTTATATAGCTTTCAAATCGATATATATATCAATAATATAAAAAATTATCCACAAAGTTGAATACTTTTGATTGAAATATTGATTGAGTTATTTATTATAACAGAGTGAATAAATAGCATCTCAAAGTATCAATCGAATGATAAAAGATCACTAACAAGAAGATTCTCATTTGAAAGAAAACTTTTATAGTTTTTTCCTCTTTTTTCCCCTTTTCTTTTCCTTTCATAGAATCGTTCATAGATGATAGTTGATAGTTTAATCTAAACTTGAAACTACATTTTGCATTCATAAACCATAGCGTAACGTAATCTCCTCTTATAGTAAAGATGAATAATAATAATAACAATAATAATAATAAACCCACTCTTCCCCCCAACTCCAAACCCCCTTCCCAAAAAAAGTAAATATTGAATTCCCACCCCTCTAACTCCCAACCCCAAC
The DNA here is from genome assembly GCA_017357885.1 of Monilinia vaccinii-corymbosi. Classification (NCBI taxonomy): domain Eukaryota; kingdom Fungi; phylum Ascomycota; class Leotiomycetes; order Helotiales; family Sclerotiniaceae; genus Monilinia; species Monilinia vaccinii-corymbosi. The sequence continues at coordinate 3,617,179 of CP063406.1, read as the reverse complement.
CCGTTCCTGAAGAATCCCACTCAAACTCCCCATAGAACATACGCTTCCCCTACTACCCGTGCCCCTCCTCCTCCTATGTCCTCCAGCCGCGCTCGCTCCCGCTCCCGCACCCGCACTCGCACTCGCACCCTCAACCCCCGACCCAGGAAAACAAGGCGCCTCCTCACCACCCTCAACGAGGAAATCCCCAATCGCGCTCCCATCCATGCTAAAAAGCATATTCCTCCCACCCATAGAACTCCCTTGAAGACTCAATCCCGTGAATCCACCCGCCATCATGTCCATTTCTAAACTTTTATCCCCGCTGAAACTGCGCACCCCGAAACCTCGGCCTCTCCGCGAAGGTTGGCATAGAGTAGCTAGGAGTTCGGGTTCCTCCTCGCTTGAGAGAATCGCTTCTTTATCGTGTTCTCGTTCGTGCTGGTGTTGATGTTCCTGCACGTGCTCATGATTTTTCGCGTATTTTCCTTTGCTGACACCTTCCGAACCAACGCTCGAAGGCTTAAATCGATCCCAAAACGCCCTTTTTTCTTCCTCGTCATATGATCCATCATCCTCATCCTCTCCATTCCCATATTCATACTCATGACCTGATTCAACCCTCTTCACATTCCCCAAAACACCAGATGATTCATCTTCATCATCCGCAAGATCATCATCAATAACCATTGGGTAACTTCCGCCTTGAGGTCGAGAGGCTCTCAAAATATCTGTCTCATCTTCACTTCCCCATCCACCAATTTCTCCCTCACCTGCAGAAGTCAGAATCTTTTTGGCGACAGGTGAAATGGCATCTTTCTCCCTTTCCGGAGATATTCTACTCCAAATGGGCGTTTCTACCCCCGGCAATCCAATCCTCTCGCATTTCAACGAGTTCGCCATATCCAAGATGCTAATCCACATGGGACAAATATATCCAACATTTTTTCGCTGACTCCAAGCTAGAACACTACCTGCGATCCTACCACTATGGTTTCCCGGACCCGCCGTGGCATCATCCCCTCGTTCAAGCACCCACGCACCACTATCTCCTGGAACACCGATTTTACCAGCGACTTGCCAACTCATGGATGGAGTTTTACGACCAAATATCTTGAGGATCGACATTGCGGGGAGAATTCTTCCGGTTTGTGTGCCACTAGTTCGAGCGGTACATTTTACCGGTAGATCGGGCAGATCAGCCAACGGAACGACGCTAGTCGGTTGTGTTGTCGGAGACATGGAGGAAATATCCGGCAGGCGATGATCTTCAAATTTAAAAAGACACCAATCAATCTCATGAATGATATTTTCATGATCGAAACGCCGGATTCCCGAACTTGTATAGACGTTCCCAAGTAAGCATGAATCTAAATGATCTTCATCTCGAGTCTCAGGATCGGGGTAAAAATCTGGATCGATGTCATCGATAGCTGGTTGTGTGACCGGGTATTTATGCACATTTGAGGGAGAGACGGGAATGGGAGGGATATCCCCAGGTTCACGAGTGGGAAATTCGCCATCAGAGTCATCTTCATCTTCTGAAGCATATGGTGAGGAATCGGAATGGGAATCGAATGATGAACTGGATGAAGAATAATCTGTAAAGTCATAAGCGTATTCTTCATCACCGCTTGAGTAGTAGGATGTATCGGAATGAGTTAAATCTGGTACTTCTAGATGTTGAGAGCGAGCTGATGATCGAAGGATTGGTTGTGTGGGTTGAGTTGGTTCATCTTCTTCGTCATCAGAAGGGTCATCTAACATATGATGAACTGACATTCCATAGGGTTTATCATCAACTGTGACAAGTCCCCCGAATGATACCGGTGGGAGGTGATGATGATTGATGTATGCTCCCATACTCGCACCATTCTGTGGGCGTTCTTGATGTTGAGTATTCTTCCCTTCAAATTCATTACCATACGCCATACTCCTCTTCACTCCATCATTTCTTGCTCTTATTACCCTTCCACGACACACTTTCAATCCATATATAGCTTTGTCATAAACGAGACTCTTCTTCAACTTCCTTCGAACTTTATTAACACTTGTACAGATGACGAGAATGGTAGGTTTCGTCTTCGTGGATGATTCGCCAACGGACTCGAGAGATATCTCAATCGACTCGGGATATTTCTTGTAAAAGCTTCGAAGAGCGTGGTTGATGTGTGGCATGATGTTTGTATGCCAGAAATTGATTTTTTCTTGACTGATGCGAATGGCAGGGAAGGTCTTGAGTTTAGGTTTTGGTTTGATCGGTTCAACAGCTGACACGAAAACCATTAGGTATTAACTTTGATAAAGGGTCATCCACTCACCCAAAGACTTCTTCTCCGACCATTCAGCCGTTGCTTTTTCTGGGGCTTTTTCACCCCAAGTGATTTCTGGTTCTGGTGGAGCTGTGAAATCAATCTTTGCATCCCTTCGATCGCGGTATACCTTGCCAGACGAAGATGGTATGTCAACCGGTAATGGGGTGCGCACAAGTGGCAACTCATCACTCTTTTCACTAGCATCATCGGAAACATCGTCGAGTGAACAACAAGTGTTGAGTGCTTTTGATACACGCCAAAAGACTTTTTGGTGCATCACATCTGGTCTTGCTTTTCGCGATAGTTCTCCTTCAGGCGCGCTTAAGCAAGCCTTCACTGCTTTGACGTATACAACGCCACATCTAGATGCGAGATGCTTAAGGACATCGGTAGGATTCGAAGGGACTTGGGATGCTCTCGGGAAGAGTTCGGACAAAGAAGTCCACAGACCAATCTCAAGAAGAATCATGGCAAGACTGTACAAATCCAATGACTTGCTGTCCTGGGATAGATTGGTAAACTTGGTGACCCTTGGATCGAGTTGATGCTTATACAACATATTGGCTTGGTCCAAACTTGGGCCCGAATCTGTGGCAGTATCAGAGAATAAATCATAGGAACCTAGGTATGATTGCCGCATGTTGATCTGTGTCAAATCGAACGGTCGGTTTGCCGTGGGATGTTCGATGAAAAGAACATTGGAGGGAAGGAGATTGCCATGCACAATCCCTTTCGAGTGTATATCAAACACAGCATTGGCTATGTTATATGCCAACCTGTACTTGACCTCTAAGCTAGGTTCGAATGCGGGACTGATTAGCAGCTCGGACAATGAGTTTATGGTGGGCATTTGCATGGTGGGACTTTTAATATCCATGGGGCCAAAATTTGTTGGCAAGGCGAACAAAAGGCAAAATCTCGAATGCTCTGCATCTTCGTAATATCCAATGAGACGAAGTAATCCAACGAGTAATCGATCTGAAGAGTAGTAAGCTTGTGAGAGTCCCGCAAAGAGTTTTTCAAATCGGGACATCGATGGAGTGATTCCCGTCATGGAATAAACAGGATCATAAGGGGCATATTCAACCAGGACAGGTATTGGGTCAGGGGGCTGACCGATCGCTTTTCTCAAATCCGAAGAATTGACGGATCTTCTCATCAAGACTATCTGCCTCGACGCATTATTAGATGTGGGTCTGGATGTGCCGCGTGTCGAGATGATTTGATTCCCCGTCCAAATAAGAGTTGCCGGATCAATCTGTTGCGGTGTCGACATCCTCGTCGATTCAAACTGCCTCTCCTCGGTCCCCAACGACTTTCCTTTCGCGCTTGACGCATCCGATGTCTGCAAGCCAAGCCCGCTCCTCGCTGATTGCCTCGTCTTTGATAGATCATAGAGCGTGTCAATAGACATGGTCAGATCTCGAATCAAATCCTCAAACCTTGATTTATCCCAGTGGATGAAAGGGCCCTTTTCCGACCTTTCCGATGGTCTCTCATCCGACGTCAAGCTCTTGGACGATTGCCATAATGGTTCCGCCTCGGCCAAGATTTCCTTAATCGTCGACATGACATTTCCGACGATTTCCGACAGGCCAGCTTTCGAGACGGATTCATCAATATCAGGTGACTGTGACGGATCTGACCATTCCAAGCCCCATGAGACCAGACGATTCTGCTGAATTCGCAATTTCCGATGTAATGATTGCAGCTCATGGTCTTCCACATTCCTCGCGGGTTCTGTAATGAAATCATAGATGTTCTTGGTATCGGTATAGATCTTGGTCAATCTTCGTTGCAAGGGTGAGGAGGGCGTGGTGAAGTAAGAATCCATGATGAGATGAGAATGAATGATTCAGATCATAGAGGAAGCAGAATTGAAGCAACAGCAAGAGACTATCATGAGTGGATGAGATGTCGATGCGATGAGGCAAAGGGGAGGGGAGGGGAGGGGAGGGAAGGAAGGTGAGATGGAGCGAGTAGTAATGATCAAAAGAGAGATCAGATCAAACAAAACAAACAATATCAATTCTTGATTACAGGTAATTAGTCCATATAATATAATACAGCCCTAAATATAATATAATATAATATAATTCTGCTCTCTCTTGTAACACCGATTCATAGAATTCGGATGCCTACATGCCCAAATCTTGTTGCCTGGAATGAGGGTGAGGATGAGGAGAATGCAGAGATGCGATTGGTCGAGCTTATTATGTAATGCGGATGATCCTGAGGTAAGCTTCTTTCCCCGCATTACATTAGGTTTATACGACTATCTTCTCCCCTTTCATCTCTCTGAGTGATATCCTCCATCTCCCTTCTACTCGTCCCAACTGCTCTAGCTTCATGATGGGCGTCCCAAGAAAAGAGAAAGGAATGCTATATCTCAATCCCTCAATCCCTCAATCCTCAATCCTTCCTTCGTGAACTTGGTCTGCAAAATGCTGGAGCCTACTGGACTCGGATGCGAATGCAAGGGTTGTGATTGGAGGAGGCCAAGATCAAGGAGATGGGAAGGTCACGTGATCACCTCCTACATCATTTCTCCCCTTCTCTCTCCTCCTGCTCCAGGATGGAATGAAGACTGCCTATTCCAGGATTTCCAAGATTTTCTCATTTCTCCAACATCATTCTCCAGTATCGAATGCTGCCTGCCTACCTGCCTGCCTATCCCAGGATAATCAATCACCCCCAAGTTCTCCATCAACGCCATCCAGCCATATCATCCAGCCACAGATGCGATGTGTCAGCTCTCCAGATCGCTTCACCGCGAGTCTGGCCATTCATCGACGTCACACACGAGGGAGGTACTGCATCGCGGCCAGCTATTTCCAATCTCGCCTCGCCATCGCATCTTCCACGTCTCAGAGTATGCACCGAACCCCCCAAGACATTTACGTTCCTGCTCCCAACACGAGAAAGCCGCGATGGATTCTCCACGAGACCTCTCGAATCCGTGTCGCCTCCAAACATCGCCGACATGGTGACATTATGATTGCCCCCCCTCCCCCTCCCAAAACCCATGAGTGAGCATGTATCTCGAAAATTTCCACTTTAGGCTGCAGTCCCGGGCCCCACCAAACGCATTCAATATTCCCCCATCTCCACAATCCTCAACGACATCACGAAGAATCGATATCCTCCTTCTCTTCCCTTGCTTCCTGCTCCTTTCTGCTCCTTGCCTTGCTAGCACCACCACCTCTTATGATACCCCAGTACTTGCCGAAAAGCGACCCCCCATCGCTTAACAGGGATCCATCCATCCATCCATCCTATTGACCAATGAGATTAAAACCCACCAAGAATCATAGGTTTTCCTGATCAACATCCATCTCTAAGCTTTCATTTATTAATTAATTGATTTCATCATCATCATCATACAAAATTACGAATGATCAGCAAGTCTATCATCCACCGCACGCACGCACGCACGCACGGATCACACCGAGGTCGCTTTCCCGCAGTTTAGGGGAGGGGGATATATAGCGAGACTAAACACACACTTACGTAAGTAAGTGAAGTTGAGTAACTCACTAATTAATTACTCGAACTTCCCTTCCATCTACCTGTACTTGTACTTATTTGTTGCTCATGATCAATAAATCTAGATATAAATAAATAGAGCTGGAGCAAGAAGCTTAAGCGTGAGAGCTCAAGGGGGTTGGTTGGTTTTGCTCGTGGTGGCGAGGAAGGCCGGTGCGGTGCGGTGCGGTGGAGCTGTATGTTTGGAGGAGGGGGGGAAGGAGGGAGGGAGGGAAAAGGTACGTTGATGTTGCATTAATTATATATATACATATACATACAGATGGAATTCGAGAGGAGGAAGGTGGGTGATGACGGGTTTTGTGTATGTATGTACGTATATCGGTGAAGAGTGTGAGGGGTTTTACTGGCAGTTAGTTATTGAGGAGTAAGTTGAGCTTACATTGGAAGGGAAGGGAAATCTCAGGAACAACCAACGATATCTCCCTCTGAGATGAGAGCGAGGAAGACTCGCGGCGACCTGGTGAGGTGAGGAGATGTGATACTTGGATGGATGCAGGACGGGAACGAGAACGAGACGCGAGGACAACTCGTCTCGCTGACATGTATGTCTGCATGCATGCATATTCCATCCCTCTCGCTTAGTTGTCGTCTCGAGCCGAGACTGACGGATGGTTATTATATAATATCAACAGAAGGAGCCGTTTCGAATCAGCACGGAAATGCTGTTGTTGGAGAACGTCTGCTACTGCTATTGCTATTGCGTCTCGGAATCCCTTTCCAGCAGTGGAGAAATGAGCGCAGATGATGTATATTATGGAAAGTTTATACTATACTAGTATATACGATGACGCATCTGTGAATTGTGAATTGGAAATTGGAAATTGTAACATGTATGTTTCATTAGAGATGATTCACCAGAGATGCTTCACCAGAGAGATTAGATTCTTAGTTCCACAGAGCACCCACCCACCACCAATAGAGAAACGAGGGGTAGGATAGCTATAAGTAGGTAGGTAGGTATGAAAGCGACCGGCTCGAGGAAGATTGGATCTGGAAGTTCAGCATAGCGTACGTATGTACTGTACGTATCTTTCCAAATAACCCTTGAGATATTCTTTCCATCATAACCAAGGATTACAAACTGCACTGCACTGCATGCACTGCGATATGGTGAAAGTTACATGTTTGAAAAAACGCAGCGTTTCGGGTTATGAGAGAAGAATTGATTGATTTTCGGAGAGTTCGAAGGTGTTGGTTGGATGGATGGATTCATACTCGAGTACCTCCCCTCCCTCCTTCCCTCCCCCACTCACTCCCCCATCATCGTTTTCAAAAAGAAGGCTCATGATCAGCCCACGTGGAACCACAAAGCGGGGGAAAAAATACAGCCCTCCAAAATCCCACAAAGTTTGTTTCAAAGTTGCACCCTCCCTCTAATCTGCAGTCGAGTGAGTCATGGACCGAGAACCGCCGATGTATTCGACACTTGAGTTGATGCCCCCCCCCCCCCCCCCAAAAAAAAAATTGGTTGAACCACAAGACAGAACGTAGCCGAGAACTCTCACATTAACATTAAGCTTTTGCCGGCGCGGACTTTCGTCTCCATGACATTTCAAGAACATGAGGGAGGTCCCTCTGAGAGTGAGAGGGCTGGCTTAACGCGTGGACGAAATAATAAATAACACCGCGGGTTCTAGCGAGTCGACTAGCGAACGAGATAGGGTGGGGGGGAGGCGGGGCTAAAAAGGAATGACCGCTACTTGCTCTCTCGATCAAGCGTGAAAGATCAAGATATGTCTGTCTGGTTAGAAAAGAAACATAACAGCACCAACCAAAGATTCGCATGTGAAAGTACCGACTAGCCAGGCTGGGTAAAGTTAAGAGATAATCAAACAGCATAACGCGACAACTATCTCGCACATTCATTCACTTCACTTCACTTGATTTCAAACACGACGAGCGAGCTAGGAAATACAAGGTGTGGGGGGGTATCATATTTTAAACAAACTATCCTAAACCGATCCTGAAGCTTGTCACGCTGTCACGCTGTCACTATAACTATCGAAACATCCCGATCCCTAATCATCGCAATCCTACTAAAGATCTGAAAAAAAGAAAGCATTCGATAGACCCTCTAGCATGAGCCCTCCCTCCGCTCACATTAAGAGAGGAATCTACCCATCCATTCATCTTCCCATTCCATCTCACTCTTCATTTTCATACATCTTACAGACCATGCCATGTACCAGCCATGTTTACCCCAACTCTTTAAAACATTTCAGTCCATATTCATATCTTACATGCTGCCATTGCTAGCAATTTTGCATGTGTCTGTCTTTCATACCGTCCCAATCCTAATCCTACCAAAAAAAAAAAAAAAAAAAAAAAAAAAAACAATCGCCAAAGTGAAATAAGAATGAAAAAAACACAGTCATAAACATAACTCATACAAGTCATACAATCATCATATCGAGACATTTCCCTTTCCATTTCCACCACGAGGGAAAAAAAGAAGAAAACCAAAAAAATGCTCAAGTGCATTTGGGGGTAAAAACTTTTTCCGCTTTTCTGAAAACCCAAAGAAGAGGAGAAAGTAGTAACCACCTAACAATATGCACAGAGAAAATGTAAAACAAGTGCCAAAGAAATGATATGAAATCGCCATGATCAGAAATATCGCTGAATCAAATTTGAAGAAATAGATCGCTAGTAGAAATGACTTAGGACCCGTGAAATGAATCCCAAGTTGGAGTAGTTGAGGTCTACCAGTTGGCAGCACGAGCTTCATAATCCTCACGACGTTCACGAGGTGCTCGGTCCCTTTCTTGAGGTCGAGGTGACACTAGGGCGTAGGAATGTTGTGATTTCATGAGAGATCGGGTCGATTGACTATCGCTTAGGTCACGTCGGCTTCGGCGGTCACGGTCATCAAGTAGTTTAGGTCCGTATCCACATTCATAGTCCGATGAGGTCCCCTGGCTTCCATCGCGAATCGTTTCTGTGCGGTGAACCCGGATTTTCCCTCCTCCATCGTCCCAGTGAATTCGAGCTCTACCGACTGTAACCTTGGCCTGACCAGTAACCTCAATTGTAACATCATCATCATCACCACCACCACCACCACCACTTCGGGTCGTACGAGTAGCTTGTGTGCCTCGGTAATCGTAATCGCTCAAGTCACGACTTCCACGGCTTTTTGTGCCTCTGCTGCTGCCTCGAGCCTGTCTTTGTTGTTCTTTTCTTAAAGCTTCGGCAGTGAGTGGGATGGTTGGACCACTGACCTCCTCAAGGTAGGTGGCCGCCGCAGAAAGTTTTGCGTCATAACCAGTTGGTCCTGATGTAGCTTTTGCGTCATAGCCACTTGATCCTGATGTAGATGCTCGTGTAGAAGAAGCAGATTGTTCATAGTAACTTTGCTGGCGTCTGCTTTTGCTATTGGCCGATTCGACTCTGAGCCTCTCTGCTTCTCTAGGTAGATCGGCCACATCATATGAAACAGAGTTTCGATGAACGCTTGGTCGACGAAGACGTGATACCGGGCGAGGAGGTTTTTCCTGGTGTTCTTCAACACTGTTTTGGGAAAGGTCGTCATCATATACTGGCATCTTGACACTTGTTCGTCGTAGAATAGGTTTTGTTAAAGGCAGAGATGGTGGTGGCATGGCTTGAGAATCTCTTCTGGCTTTGCTCTTGCTCCTACTTTTACCGTGCCCGCTTTTCACTTCACCATAGTGACTTTCACGACTGTGTGTGCTGTCTGTCTTGCTGAAGTTACTCTCTGAGATAGCGGAGCTGTTTGTCCTAGAAGGGACGCCAGATGGTACGCGGATGCTGCGAGTAATAGTTCTCCCGATTGGTCCTTCAACAGAGGACTCGTAGCTATCGTATTCGTCATCGCTGTAATGATACTCTCGCTCGTAGCCTCCCGTCATCGTTCTAGGTTTTTGAGCCTGCTCTTCCCGAATGCCATATGCCGAGACCTTTTCTCTTTGAGGTCCGAATCGCTCAGAGAGAGAGCGCGATAAAGGTTGAGGTTCCTGCGGCTGAAAGTAGCCAGTAGCTTGTTGGGCATGGACGACAGCGTAGTTGTTAAATGCTGGTGAGGGGGGAGGAACCTGAAATTGCGTCGATTGATGAGAAGGCTGAAAGTACGCCGAGTTGGACAATGGAGGATAAGCTGAAGATGCTGATGCAGAAGCAGCGTGATAGCTGATCGGTCGTGTGCCAGAGTAGGTTTGAGCATGGGTCGATGCGCGTGGTCTCACAGGGAGAATTGGGGTCGGCGGGTGTGAAATGATTGGAGTCTGAGGGTGTCTGGAAGAAATTGGCGATGGAACTCCATAGTATTCTGGCTTGGAATCTGTGTTGACGCTCAGAGATCTTCGATGCTCCCTGCTCTCCTTGTTTTTAAGTGTTTGTGGTGGTCGTGATTCGAGCGAGATGGAAGGCCGTCCTTGGCCCATGGATGGTCTTCGTGATTTCTTGCTTTCCTTGGTGTATTCGGTATCTTTGGTGGCATCGGGTGATGATATCTCGGAGCCTGTAAGGATTGCTCCCGTCGAGTATCCCGAGTCGCTGCTTGTTTTCGAAGCTTTACTTGATGGGCGATCGCGCGTCGAAATCTTGGAACGCTCTTTAGCCTTGTCCTTAGAGGCCTTGACGCTTGCGCTTTGTCGGGAGCTTTTTATAATTTTACCAGTCTCTTCATCCACCTCTTCGACACATGCAGCATGTGGACTACCCATGGTTATATTGATGCGACGGACAGCGGACGGCTGACGGTGATATGTATCGATGCAGATCCGCAAGAGTGCGCGGGAGGGTTATGGAGTGTGGATGGAAAAGGTACTTGACGCCCCTACTTAAGTAATCGGGATTGATGTCGCACCAAGGTCAAAGTGTGATGTTGTGTGATGTTGTGTATCTGTGTGTGTGTTGTGTAGGTTGGTTGACGGGGTGTAGGTGTGGGTGTGTGGGTGGGCTGAGGGATGGAGTAAAATAGAGTTGTCTACTTGATATGATTGGATGAGCTGCGCACTTCCGCAGAAGTGTCTGGAAGGTAGGAGTAGTAATAATATGCTTTTGCTCTTTCTCCTGATGTCCTTGGTGGTCCATAAGGTTTTATCGATAGCGAAGCAAAGAACAACAAGGGACGCAACCTTCCCGTAACCTTTCTGGTGAAGATGCGTATGGAGAAGAAGAGACAATACACAGGTATGAGGAGGATGAAAAGAAACGGAACAACTTGTACTCGATTTGTTTTGCTCGTCTGGGATAATGGAAAATACCCAGACGGCCAAACGGGAACAATAACGGGAAATGCTTCAAATCCTTGTCCGGTTTATGTTCTATCGAGTAGAGATGAAAGATGCGATGGATGGGGTCCAGGTCCACGTCCAGGTCCGTATGTCTATGTAGATGGCTATGAGTATCCTATTTTCCTGGGCGTGGCTTCCGGGAGGTCTTGCGGTCTTGCGGTCTTGCGGTCTTTCAAGGTCCTGGAGGCAATATATCGGTCTTGCTCTTCTTATAGATAACCCTATGTACTTTTTGAAAAGTCCACAACATGCGAGGATCTTCTTCTTTTCCCGCAGCTTAAATCTCCCACAAACTCGTAGCAGGGAGTTGTGTTGTCCGTCGGTCTTTCAGCCTAATGCTTGTCGTAGGCTCGTAGTACGGGGTTCAGGAACTCATTGGGTATCAATATGTATATGTGGTAAGTGGAGTTGGGACGTGAAGACAAAAATCCCGTCGCATAGTGGCAAGAAAAGGATTAGGGTTGAAGAGAATGGGCAGCAGGTTGTAGTTGTATGTATGCATGTATGACTCTTCGTTAAATTAAGATATCTACTTTGGAGCCGAAAATAGTCGAATGCAGCGTGAGAATAGCTGGTGGGCGATGATGAATGGTGATGTTTTTAACCGTGTTGGCAAAGAATGAAGGGGAATGAACGGGGTGGGATTGGATTTCGATTTTGGGACGGAAGGGCAGATTAAAAGTATACAATGAAAGTTTCTGACTGTTCAGGCCGAGTAGAAAAACAGCAAGGGATGGAGGGATGAAGGGAAAGAAGAATCGAATTCTAATTCTAGAAGTGTATAATTTGTGTTGCGCCTCGCCTCCTTCATCCACTTCGCTTCAATTTGTCCTTTCCCCCTTCATTTTCCAATGGCCCAGGTAAGGTAAGTGATTTTAGCAAGGCGGCAAATGCTACTCAACTCGGAGATTCTTAGTGAGTAACATATCTTGTACACCAAACGCGTTGGTTGCACGGTTTCGTAATCACACTTAGCGACTTCAAGTTCTGGTTGTCTGGTGTTGATACACAATGTTGCCCTCTTCTCTCTCGTTACTCCGTCTCATCGTCAACGAGGAAACTGTTGGCTGCGGCATTTCAAATCGGTTTCCCAGGCGATAAAATGAAAAAATTGACGCACAGCACCAATGCACCTTGTACTTGTCGGTATCTAATAAGCCCATATCTATTTGCAATTACTCCCGTATAAGGTTGTAGCGCCAACCGATTATTGTCTGCTCACGCCGAACGGCTCGCATATATACTTTCATGCACGTCGATACGATACCCAGCCTGGGTTAGTGCTGTACTGCTTGTAGCTCAAGGGTTCAACGGGGAGGTAATTCTATTCAACAACAGATCAACAGGTGGTCAAAATGACTTTGATGCTAATGGCTGTCATTTGGCTTATGAAACGGGGAAACAATTTACAACAGACGCTATTTCAAGCCATCTTTCAACAATACCAATGACCAAAATATCAAGATTCCTCATTGGCTCATTTGTCCTGTTGTGTCTCCGGCCATGGATACTTTCCAGCAATTCAATCCATCGGCACCCACCTCTACCACGCAATCCGGTCTATTGCAATCCTTAGATTCTTCTTTTAGGAATCCGGACCCCCCCGATTACCCAGCCACGTACGAAGAATCTCGATTGATACATGATACACATCAGTTAACGCGTTTCAAATTAAACTTTTTCGTTGCAACTTCAAGTTTTCAGAATCATCGGATCTCATCATCACCATTGGTAACCAACAATGCTCGGGCAACGCACTCGCAGCGCCATGAATGCATCCTGCAACTGGCAAACTGCAAGTCATATATCCTCAACCAACAATTGGCACTCCTCTTCACCAACATTCCGGGAAGTTTTACAGTACCAGTTTTTGTGATGCAGCCTCTTGCTTGCAAACATACATTATTCCTAATGAATCTTCACCTGCTCTATCCTCTGAAGGATTTCCAATCTCAGAGCCAGAGTAAGAAATTCACCAATAAGAGTATCAATCCATATTGCACTATTATGCATTATATGCAATAACAAATCTAAAAGTCTCTCGGCACTACTACTGTAGTCTACTGCAAAAAGGGATGCCTCTAATCCTCGCCTAGCTTTCATTGTTTTCGGTCGCCTTTTCCGACCGAGGGGAGAATACAAACAAAGTTGGGGCACATACTCGTATTTCATATCCAAACCGAAAATCTGACAGGTAACACCCGTTGTTGATGCATGTATTGTTGTACTTAAGTATCCAAGTACCCAAGTAAGGTTACCGATTCGAGTCATGGACATAAGTTGTGCTAGGGTTCTTGTCTTCTCTTCTCTTCTCTTCCCCTCCTTCCTTCAAGGGTGGTTGGGAGTGGGAGTGAGAAGAGCAATCCGAATGAGAATCAGAATCCCTATCTAGTGATAGAATTTTTGAACTATATCTATTTGGCATCTTTGGTTTGTAGTAGATGCCATCTTTCCCTCTACCTTCAAGTTACTTGCTATCTTTCTTTCTGCGTTACCTATGTACGAGACTAGACTTACCTCCTCATCCTGCTATCTTCACCAATATCACAAGACAATGCTGCTATACTTCCACCTTCACATACACGAACCAGAGAATGGCAATCAAGCATCGGGGTCCATATCTCAAAGAACAATATTTACGTCAACCCCTCTCAGCCCCTCTCAGCCAGGAGTCAAACAAACATCCACCCTATCGACTGTGGAACTAATATAGAAATTTCAAGTCGCAGCATTTCATTTCAATGAATGAGATTTCACCCCACTACACCCTCAATTTTACCATCTCACCGCTTGCTTACACTGCCGTTCGTCTCGCACTTTGCGATAGTCTACTCTCAGTCATGATTACTTTTTAATCCCAAGGATTTCTCAAATTCTCCTCCTTCTTACGCTCTTTTCATATCATGTGTTCATTGTTCAATCGTTTTTGTATTCGGATTTCCGAGTCTCAACGCCGTAGGCATGCATCCATCTATACTTTCCGTGCTTGGCTGCCTACCTCTGCACATACCTTTATCTTCGAGTCACTCCATCATATATCATTTTGTCGAACCTCCGAATTTCCTATTCGGGAAAGGAGCACATACTGCTACTCTCTCCCTACAGATGAATCGATAAGTATCTCCCCACACCTCTGACTCAAAAAGTCACTCGTCCCAAGAAATCTCCCATCTACTGTTACACTGAAGCTTGGTTTCATCCTTCTGACCATCTTCACAAGAATTTTAGAAAGTGCAAGAAGCAGATGGAAGAAGAAAGTGGGCAGATGAGGTCGCATGCTCATAAACCTTTCTTCTACATCCTTCTTCGCTTTTCAGACCGACCTAGGTTAATGATCATCACGAATTATGTGGCTTTGCGTGTACGAGTATTGTCCAATGATTTTTGATTCATTCTCTCTTCCCTGTGTCGCCTTATTCTTCATCTCCTCCCGCCTTAGAAGGCTGGCTGCAAGGGTTAAGAATGGTTGAAAGGAGAAATTTGCAGGTGTGGCGCAATGCAAAGCACCCATTTATCCTTTTGCGACTGAAGAGTTTGATGGATGTGCTTGATGTAGGGCAAATCAGATATCTAGGTGTGATTTCGCTCCGACAAGAATCATCACATGCTTGATGATAATGATGATCGATCCGTACTTCGTTGTCCCGATTGACACGTGAAGTCCACGTGTGTGTATCTTATTGAACTCAAGCATTTCCGTTTAGAATATTTTTGGCTTTCTACTCTATTACATACATATATAGAACATGAACAAAGCTCCTGATCCGTATCCTTGAAACATCTATTTTCAGCAGGGCTTAGACTTGGACTTCAAGTGAGGCTTTCTCTGTCCAAATAATACATGCGAATTACCGCTGACCATAATGAGATGCGTATTGCACCGAGTAGTAAGTAGCCTTACCCCTCGCTAGACTTGATTTCTTTCTGCAATTATTTTCCCTGTCTATTTTATCATAAATATAAATCCCCGCCCCCAAAAGATGTTACTCCGAGTTATTCCTTCTCTCCCATATTCTTCGGACGAATTTCTACTTCAGCCCCGGATCCTCCAACTTTCATTAGCTGCTTTTCTCATCAATAGTCCCCTACACATACATATTTTCGTGCCCAAAGTCGGGAACGCCCGGTAACTCATTTTTGACTCCATCTAAAACATTCCGGGCCACCACTCCGCCATGGCTCTTGGATCAAGGAATTCGCACATATCCATCCCCATAATAAAAAAAAACTTTTCCCATCCTTTCAATTAGTTCGCTACTTTCAACCAACCCACCCACCAATCCACCCAACCACTCACTCAACCTTTCATTCGTGCCCAACGCCAATATTTCACACGTGGTAGGTGTGGTCTGTGCTTATGCACGTACGGGGAAGAGCATATAGATCACAAGTCATTTTTTGCCTCTTTTTTTGCCTCTTTTTTGCCCCTCATTTTGCATATGGAGAAAGCGAAAAGTTTTGGCCCCTCTGTTACTCTGCATCTGTGCGAGTGTAGTGTTGCGAATATATCTCCCCATGTCATCTCTAGCTCTTAGCCTCCGTTTTTCTCTTCACCCTTTTTGCTCGCGTATGTATGTTGATTGTTGCATATAGAGTATGCGTGCTGGAGTCCAATTAGGCACATGATTACAAATATCATGATTAAACCTCGTTATTTATATATTGATTTGATGAGTACAGAGTATTCATCGTCTAAGTTACGTAAAGAGCTCAACCCTAATACGCACTCGCTACACACTTTTATCTCCTTTAAGATAAACCCCAGCCATTTAAATTCACTCCAAATTCTATAGCGTTTGATCAATATTCGCTCCCACCTTTCGTTCGGGTCTCCTCTCCCCTTCCCCCACTCTAGGTTAAGAAATCAACACTGCATCCTAGGTGATGTGATCCAACGCAGAACGATTTTACCCGCCACTAAGTTTACAGTCGATCAATACTCACCTCTACCCCCCCATCCCCCTCGAGGGAGCAAACCTTAATGATTGTGCGGATTCGATACGTACGTGATTACCTAACTTTTGTTTAGGGAGGGGAGGGGAGGGGAGGGGGGTGGGAGAGAAATCGTTTCCTTTTTGTCGTCTCCTCGAGTTCTCCTCAAGTCTCCGCTCTTTTCCATGTCATGTCATATCACACTTTGTGGAGCGAGGGACGGACGGAGACGAGCGAGGAAATTCGAGCCTTCAGGTTGTTGATGTTGATTAGTAGAAGGCTTTTTTAATGCGAATTAAGTCGGGATTTTTGGGTTGGGGGGATTAGGGTGCGGTGCGGTGTGGAGTGGAGTGGAGTGGAGTGGATTATGATTTGCGTTTATGGTTGGTTTGGTGAGTCATGTTTTGGTTGATGGAATCGGTTGGGGATGAGTTTGGTTTAGTTTTTATAGTTTTTTTTGCTTTTGCCTTTTCGCTTTTTGCTTTTCGCTTTCGGGGTTGGATGTGTGGTTTCATGTAAGTAAGTCTTATTTATTGTAAGCCTTACAGTACAGATACGATGCGGAGGTGGGGGAGGGGGGCGGGAACGGGATGGGTTGTGGGTTTATATTGGGGCTTTTGATGCGGGGTTTGTCTGCAGGAAGGCAGGTTCATGCACAGGGTAATTACTCTGTATTGTTGTGGGGGAATAGTGCCACCACATGCATACGTAAAATGTGGGATTGGAACGAACATACCTCTTCGTTGGTGGAGGAGGTGGGCCTTGATTGCTTGCTTCTTTGTCTTCTTGCGATTCTTCTGCCTTTTTTTTTTACAAGTAAAATTATTCTTTTCTGGGTTTTTCTTTTGCGGGAGAAGAGAAGAGTTTCTTGATTGAAGTAGGATTAGCTAGTCCTTAAGTTCCGGGGGGGGAGGAAAGGGGGAGGGAGTGATAGATTTTAGGATCAGCAGGCAGGATATATCGCTAACCTTACATCTGAGGATCACCACTCTACAACAAGATAGCTCTCTTTCTCTCAATCATACTGCAAACTACATCTTCCAAACTGTGGATATCCACACTGATAGATATCACTCTTCATTCCCTCGGATAATCAATCCACCAGTTGGTTTCCTGAGAGTTTTGATCTCTTTATCCTTCTCGTTCATCTCTCTCTCTCTCTCTCACT
This sequence comes from Monilinia vaccinii-corymbosi, assembly GCA_017357885.1. Classification (NCBI taxonomy): domain Eukaryota; kingdom Fungi; phylum Ascomycota; class Leotiomycetes; order Helotiales; family Sclerotiniaceae; genus Monilinia; species Monilinia vaccinii-corymbosi. Next base: position 3,599,978 of record CP063406.1, on the reverse strand, counting down.
GCAACTCCCCTCCCAGTTCCCATGTATACATACATACATACACACGCCTTTCCAACTCATGTTTAGTATTACACATCATTTCTTAAACTTGACGCTTGAGCACATATTAGGTTGGTTTCGAATAATCATTTGATATCGATATCCTGTTCTGTTCCAATCTTCATCCATCCATCCATCCTTATTTAAACTTGTCTATTCTTTCTTTCTTTCTCTACCAGAGCCTAAGTAATACTTTTATTTTATCTTCGGGCCATCTGGGCTTAAATTTAAGCTTTATCCAGCAGGGTTTGGATTTACTTTCCTGGTCATCGTCGTCATGCATCGGTGATTTTCAACATGGATTGGGCTGGGGAGTGAGTTAGCATCATTTGCGATTTTTGCTTTCGCTCGGCTCGGCTCTGGGAAGGTGAGGTGAGGTGAGGTGCTGAGGAGGGGCGAGATGAGATGTGATGAGATTGGCGTGACATGACACAGGGTTGGGTTTTTCGCAAGTGTGATTGGAAAGGTCGCGAGATGGTTTGATCTCGAGTTCTGGATCTGGATCTTAATCTGAGAGTTGAGAGTTGGAATTATTAGATCTAGTTCTTTTTTTGGGGGGGAGGGGGGGAGAGGGTAATCTGGAGATCTGCCACCTAACAACTCTTTGGGTATTTCGATGGTTGTTATTATATCATTTATCATTTCAGCCAGGTCTTTGTAGATTTCACATCAGTTGTGGAGAGGTGTAGCGTGTTATCTATCTCTAAGTTATAAGTTGCTCGTGTTTACCGGGAAGTATGAAGTCATATGTAATTTGGTCTACGTTTACATCTACATCTACGTTTTAAGCGAAGCCTTTATCCAGCAGACCGTGTAGTGCACATTACATCTCCCCTCCCTTGCTGCTGACCCCCTTTAGAATTCTCTTCATACACATAGCTCTGATATCGATGAGAGCAGAGCAGAGCAGAGCAGAGCACGAGAATTAGACGACCACTAACCCCTCCACCAAAAAAAAAAAAAAAAAAAAAAAAAAACCCTAGGCCTAATTTATCCCGACAGCCCTACGCCCTGAAGTCTGCACGAAACTCGGACATGCAACAGCTAAAGTCCGGAAAACTTCATTCTACCGAAGATACACACCGGCTGGAAATATCTATGGGATATGCAAATAACGAAATATCGCTGTGACAACTTGACCCTCGTTCATTCATTCATTCTACCTCTACCTATGTACCAGGTACGTACGTACTTGGGAGACTAGATTAGATGCTCTGTAACATGTTCCTTCCGTCTGATACAGCGCGATGCCGAGGATGAACGTCATCACAGGACAGGACAGGACATCAGATGTGCGTGCAAGCAAAATACCCGCGTGCCTATCCGCCCGTGCTCGGATGTCGAACTCGCGAAGTTGTTCTCGCGACGGACGAGGGATTCCTGATTCCTGTCGGGGCGTGATGCGAGATGTCTTGCCCAATGCAATTCTCGCATTGAGGGTATCCTTCCTGACTTTCTCGGTTTCCTTCGCGGTAGAAAGAGAAAGAAAGAAAGAAAGAAAGAAGGCTTCTTAGGGTGAACACTGAGACGAGCTGAGGTGTGAGACTTGAGACGTGAGACGTGCAACTAAAGTACGTTTCTATCCATGACGTGATGTTAGCCCCAACCGTTTGCAATCACCTTCCCATCTTGAAGAAGGTAACGTGTCGCTTGTCAGGTTTGGGCTGTCAATGTAGACAGATAGAGATTGGCGTTTGTGTCGGTCTGATCAGCGTGGAACTAACTATCTATCATACGTTGTTGGATGATGATAGAATCATGACAAATGGTCAAACTCAACCAAATATTACTTCTCACCTCAATTCTTCTTAAAAATATGCAGTATCAAGATGGAAAGGGGTAATGGAATAAGATGAGATGAGATGGGATTATTGCGAATATTTGGACTTCGAACGGGTGCAACATAAGTGTGGTTGAGCGATAAGACGTATTTGCGAAAACCTAGGAGGTGCTAGAGGACAATTGAATGTCAATAATGGTGAATCTTGGAATATGGATATTATGGGGGGTACTTGTCACATTCTTTGAGAAAAGGACTATGCATGTGCAATAAAAGATCCTCAGCGAGAAACATGTTGACATCGTAGATAGGCATTCAATCTAATCTTGGAGTTTCCTACTGAAAATCCGGTACGTATATGCATTATTCGATTTATGTAAAAGCTCGCCATAATTAGTCGCGTATCACCCTGAAACCAATTGGAGGATCTTTCTGCCCAAGCCTTAATCATAGCTTTACAGCGACCACAACCTCCCACCCCGCTGTCCCATTATCTTCACCCAGTATTTGGTCTTTCTCGCCCATTGGGTTTGCAATCATCACCTTCAGCCACACTTGCTTCTTCATTACAAGCTGCCGAGGAAGAGAGCAATCATACATCAACCATATCATTAATGATGTATTGCGATCTTGGCACACCGTCGATATTATCTCCAACGTATCCGTCACTCTTGCTTCGACTTTTTTGCTGACCACCCATTCGAATTTGGTAGCCGGTGTTTCTACCCGGAAAAGCTTTACCAATGCGATGAAACTACTCTGTGTTTGTTTCGCAGTCTCCACTGTTCCGTCTGTATTATTCATTGAAATCCCTTCTGTAATGGTTTTGTTGGGACAGTTTGTCTGTACCGAAGAGGTTGGTCCAAAATACTTAGATACTTCTAAATTGGGCTTCGCCGCGAGTTCTGAATGTTCCAGATTATCCGAAGAGTCACAGTCCGAGGCCAGTATCATGTGGTTATCTGTACCATGCGACCTGTATTCTTTGAGGGTATTCTCATCCAACCGCGAAATGAGTTGTCCGCAGTCATCTATTAAATAGCTGCGGATTCTACCATTGCCCCAAGTTTCTGTATTCGCCATGTTATTAGCACTTTCCATCCTTGAAATCATTTGACATGAAACGTACGATGAACACCAGTCAGACTGTCGAGAGTACTTCCATGACTGACTATAACAACCTCGATCCTGTCGGTAGCGGATTGTAAGCCTCCGAGTTTCCATTTTAACGCCGGGATTTTCCACTCTTGATTTTCAGAAGCCCACATCCCGGAGGACTTATTATTCCATCCATCCCCAACTTTATCAAAGTCCACTTGTTCACCAAAGTGTGCGCGGAGGTCTTCTTTGTCCATTCCTATTCCGTTTGGACAAGAATCCCAATTCTGGAGCAAATCTATAGCTTGAACCTTTACACCTCTATCGATGACATCTTTGAAGGCCAAAAGTGTAGTATTGATGGTTCTTTTCATCGGTGAACACCAAAGATGGGATATGTATTCGCTAAATGAAGAAAAATTTTGCGAGAATTTGTGACAATATCGACGGCCCTTTGCAGTCAGATCTGGGTCTCTTATGGAATGGCGCTGTTCTCTGCTTTCATATTTAACTCTATGCTGAGCCTAATAGAGTTTGTTTAGCTTCACCACCCTCCAGTTTCATGTGGAATTCGAGGCGCCAAAAAAATACAGACCTCTTCATGACGCATGAGATGTACGATAACCTTTGTATGATCCATCGATAAACATGCTGCTTGAAGTATTCCAAAACGGGAGTCAACGAATTGAAGTAGATTAGAGAAAGTGACAAGAAGGAGAAAGATGAAGAGACGTTCTGAACTTTTGAGGTTTGGCATCTGTATTGAGTTCGGATGCTTGGATATCAAGCCACCTCATGATTATGGAAAGCTGCCCCATAAAATATGCCTCGTGCCCTTTGTTGACATGAATTTCTTAATTGGCTATTGGTTGTTTGTCAATTGAGCTTCTTGAGCGGGTGGCTGCAGTTGGGAGTCATAAAACCACTGGGTATGGCGTACTCAGCCAGAGAGATGAAGGGCTTGAAGTGAATATCATTGAGAGCGAGCCAAATTCACCACAATATGGTTATAGTTCTCTTCCACGAATTCTCAGGGTTCAAGGGCATCGATTGAACCAAACCCTACTACTAGGTCATGGAAATCAACATTGAACTTTTTGGACGCAATTAAGGAGTCTTGACTCAACACTATATTGAGACAGCCCGATTTCGAAGTGCATGATTGAATTTCAAGATGGCATCACTCTAGATCCACACATCTAGCACTCGGTCATTTCCACTTTTCAGCCCTAAAGAGGATTCATTCACTTTATCTTGTGCATATGGGCGGCGCGCCATTGCAAAGAACTCCTGACAATTTGGATTGGATGATGGGTTGTCTCGGTAAGGTTGAATTCGTGGTGGCCTGATTGCCTTGTTGCTGTGTAAACAAACGATAACCTTAACCAGCCTCCCACTTTTTCCCCAGCCTCGTACTTTCTTCCTGTTGTTCCTTCAACCAACACAACACAAAACTTCTCGATTGAGTCTTTTTTCAGGATACCCTTTTACCATCCATTGATGGCACGAGGCTGCAATTAGTTGGATGTGCAATACATCTCCATCATCTTCAACAACCAACGCAAGCTACGACAAAGTTCCTACGGGAAGAAATCAACCATGCCTGTCATCAGACCTTACGTCTCCTCTCTCCTCAAACGTGACGCGAAAGCCGTTACTTCTCTATCGTCGAACGTCGACCCATTTGCACGCAACCTCGTCATCAAAACTCTCACCGCACGCGATGAAGTCGGCAAAGTCGATCCCTCACAAGGTGTAACGCCATTCGATGCCGTTCCCAATAAATTTGTCTTTATACTCCTTGGGCTGATTGGCGCTGGGTTTGTTATCACTGGCATATGGTTCTTCTTCATCGCCAAGAATGGTGGGTTCGTCTTTCATGAAAACGACTGGGATGATTATAAATCTACAGTCTTGAGACGTAAAGGTCCCAATGGTACCACACTCTCTGGAGGCTCAGAATCTACGGATCTCGGGGGTGGTAGTATAGTTCACGGAGAGAAAAAGAGGAGCACATGGGGTAGAAAGAACAAGAAAAGTAGAAAGGGTGGAAGTGGTCTGGAAAGGCCGAGATATAAGGACTACGTTGAGGAAGAAAGCTCAGTCGGCACACAAAGCGAGCTCACTTACAGCGAAATGAGCGAGGTAAGCTACGCGCGAAAAGAAAAGAAACACAAGAAGAGCAGACTTCGTGGTGGTGATTTGGGCGATGTACCGGAATCCGAATACGGCGACAATATCGCAGACCTTCGAGCATACCGACACGAGAAACCAGCACGGGTTGGAGGCATGAACAGGGAAAGCGAATCCAGTATATGGGAAGGATCTACAAACAATGAAGGTTCCACTGTCTCCGATGGGCTGATGAAAAATCGCGAGAGAAGTCCTGAAGCTACCCCCGAAAGGAAGCCAAAAAAGAGCAACAACAAAGATCACTACAAGATTCGAAAGGTCATTGGTACGGTTCAAGAGCCGTCTTCATCGTCAAAGGATAACGGTGGAAGCTCGAATTTCTGGACTAGACAGGGCACCACAAAGAAGAGTTCAAGACAGAGCGAGGCCGATTCAAGCATAACGGACGACGAGAGAATCAAAGCAGAAGCCAAGAAACTCCAAGAAAAGGGACGAGCCGCTCAAAGAAGAGATTTCAGCTTCCGCGTTGGAGACGACAATAGTTCCGCCGCTGGGACCTCTATCATTTCAGCCCGTGAAGCCTCAGCGGCAAGAGAAAAAGAGAGACGCGAACGAGAGGCGAGACGGGCAAGACGCGAAGCGAGAAAACAAAGCAGACTTGCTCATATGGCTCCACCTGCATATTCGACCGCAGAGTCTAGTGTTGGGGGAAGCGAATTGACTAGTGTGAGGGAGGATAGTGAGGTTGGTGGGGACACTGGACACAAGAGTTATCCTTGTTTTATTCCGGGGTTGAGTAGTGAGAGAGGTGGACAAGAGTCGGACTATACGGAGGATAGGAGGAAGAAGAGAAATGGTGGGTATAGGAGGGAGTGAATGACACTGGGGTGTGATTATTGAGATACTTCTATGAATGGGTTCAAGATGTATGGAGGGAAAAGGGTTAGGGAAGTGCTTACGCAAATATTGGGACGAAATACTTTACGATTTTATGTACGTGATGGTTGGATGCACGGTTGGATGGTCGGATATGTGGAGATGATAGGGATGAATGATTTCATAATGAGCCATGGTTTGGCGAATTTTTCATGAGGAGTTAGTTCATATGGCCACGGGCTTTTCCAGAATTTGGAGTGTAAAATCACGATTTTAGATAGCAAGCAATGGGGGTACAGCGAATACATACATACATACCTACACCTACTCAGTAGTCTGCTGCTTAATTCTTCATGGGCATCTACCTGATGGTGCAGCAAAGTCGTCTAAATCCCCACTTCTTCACATATTCACACCCATTCTCTCTCTCTCTCATACAGACAAATGAAAAACAAACAAACAAACACGCATACACCCGTCAGTGCTCTCTTTGATCAGCATGTCTCGTACTCCCAGATCCAAAGATCTGCAAGTAAAAGTATCTCAGCTTCTCCGAGTAGTGACCCACTCACAAACTGAAGAGGTTATTCCGAAGGAAAACACTACTTCGGTATGATGGGGGTGAAGGAGAAGTGATATTTGTTTCTTCATCCGGGTGTGTGTGTGTTTGAGGGGCTTTCCATCTCCAAGGTAGGGAAAGAGGGAAATAGGGAACTGGCTACTTGCCGATACTTTGAATGAATGTCACACGATTGCTAATGTGTTGTTCAAAGGGTTTATTTGTTTGCTTTGATTGTCGACTATGACGCTTAATGCTTATGTTTTGCTGTCGAACTTACGAGTTTCTTCTTGAGATGTTTGGGGATTTTGTCTTTTCTCTTTTCGCGCTTTTCCTCTTTGACTGCTTTTTTGTGTTCCTAGTGTGTGGAAGATGAGGTTAGTAATTGATAGATGGAGTTGTTATGCGTTTTAGAATAGAAGTAGTGGGTGGGTGATGGTCAGATATAAAGTTCTCTAATTTGTAATCAGGTCCCAGAAGGGACATCATGTTTTGTGGATGGATCGGAATGTAGATAGGCGAATGGTGAAGAAAGCAAATACATACCTTCTTAGCATCCTTATCCTCGAATCTCTTTCCTCTCGGCGTACCCTTCTCGAATCTCTTCTCATAATCGTCATCATCTCCATCTTCACTCTCGTCACCCCCTCCGTCATCATCATCATCGCTAGCCTGACTGGTACCATCACCCATCGTATCCTCCACATCCGCCTCGTTACCCGAAGACATAGGCATTTTATCAGCAGCCAGTAAATTTCGATAAACGAGATCGCCTCTCTCACCCTTTCCTACTTTCTCAGCATCGCGCTCGAAATCGTAGACTTGTTCTAGAGTTTGAGGTATGTATTGTTGACGGAAAACTTCGTTTTCGACTTGTTGCTTGGCGATAGCCTCTTCAGTTTCAGCTTCTTCTGGTCTTTCGATAAGGAGTTTCTCGAGTGCTTCGCTAAGTCCTGGCTCCTGAGTTGGTCCATCATGGAAAGTTATAAATTGGTAAATAGTTTGTTCGGAAAGAACCTCAACATTCTTGCGTTTGAAGAAATCCGAGACATTCTTGATATCCACTCGAAGGAACTCTAATGACCGAGGATGGTCATGCTCAACACTTTGAGATACATCGATGATAAAAAGCTTTTTCTGGTGGTAAAGTACGTTATACTCACTCAAATCTGCGTGAACAAGTTTGCATGTTTGGTACATTCTTCGCATGAGTCCAATGAGTTGTAGGTAGAGTAATCGCCACTGCTCATCGACATCCTCACCAGATAGCTCAACATCTCTGAGTCTTGGTGCGGCCCATCCCTTCTTATCACCTAGGAACCCCATTACAAGGACATGTAATCGAAGATGGACTGGCTCTGGGCAAGGAATCCCAGCCAAATGTAGACGCTTCAAATTGCGGAACTCTTTCTCGGCCCAGACTTTGACCATAGCTCTATTGTTTCCTTTATTATATCCAGATCTGAATCTATGTTCACCAGTAACATAGCGATCACGATCCTTGAAAACCAAAATGCTAGTCTTGTAGACTTTGATCGCCCGGTGAATTGGTTGTGAAGCCGTGTCCGTCGAAGGTATCGACAAAGCTCCGTATACATTGGCTTCCTTACCCGTACTCAAACATCCATTGACCTCGGAAACAATACCTCTATTGATCATTTGAAGTAAAATCATACGTGTACGAGGATCCAAGACTTGTTCACTCGTCGCACGGTCCGATTTATCCTTTCCATGTGTTTTGTGACCTCCATCAAATCCGCCATCTAATCTAATCTTTGCAGCATGTTTTGACAAACTGCTGATCTGGTCATCCACACTTGCCGTGGTATTCGCAGCCGGTCTTTGGGGATTTATTCGAGGAGCGCCGGTGGCATTAGAGTCATTGAGCTTCCGCTGGCGGTTGTAAGATTTGGTGAGATCACCAGAAGATGGGTCATGATCGACATCGTCAATGTACCCATCATCTTCCTCATCGAAAAGATCATCGTATGCATCGTCTTCGTTATCTGCAGCATATTCTGTATTTTCACCAGAAGTGGGCGTCATTGGAGGGGCATCTGATGTGGCGGGGTGGGCATATCCTTGATTTGGAATATATGTGTGAGTTGGGTCTTGTCCTGCTGCTACTGCAGGAAGAGGTGTAGATATCTCGGAATTATCTGCCATGATTCGGAAGCGCAGAATGTATCTGTTTGAGGGTATCAAATTTCATTGATTGATCTCAAAGTGCGGGTAGTGAATTATAATGGAGAATTTCTGCCGAGCGGTGAGACGTTACTTTTCCGCGCTAAGGAGATTTGTGGAATCGCGAACTCGATCGCGTTTGCTAATTATAAACTTCAGCTGGTTGACGCGACAGGCTTATTCAAAATCTGATTGATGTTTGGTGCAATTCCAACGTATATCACTTCTCCCCACTTGATGCGTTCTTCTTAACTCCAGTAGAAATCGTCGTTTCCCCGCTGGCGACAAGTGGTCGCGATGGTCTACATCAAGCAAATAAATATCCAGGGCTTTAAAAGGTACGTTTACAAGTCTACTAAGAGATGAAACATGCTCACAATCATACAGCTACAAGGACCAAACGCTCATCGATGAATTCTCCCCAGCAACAAATGTAATCGTTGGCCGAAATGGTTCAGGGAAGAGTAACTTTTTCGCGGCCATTCGATTCGTGCTTAGCGATGCATATAATCAAATGGGTCGCGAAGAGCGACAGGCTTTACTCCATGAGGGTTCGGGATCTGCGGTTATGTCTGCATATGTTGAGATTATCTTCGACAATTCCGATGGGAGATTTCCTACTGGCAAGAACGAGCTCTACCTCCGCCGAACCATTGGACTGAAAAAGGACGAATACTCTTTGGACAAGAAAACTGCTACGAAAACAGATGTTCTCAATCTCCTCGAAACCGCAGGATTTTCTCGGTCAAATCCATATTACATTGTGCCCCAAGGACGTGTTACAGCTCTTACGAACATGAAAGATGGCGAGAGATTAAATTTATTGAAAGAAGTAGCCGGAACACAAGTCTACGAGCAACGTCGTACCGAGTCTTTAAAGATCATGACAGATACTAACAATAAACGAGCCAAGATTGACGAGTTGCTGGACTACATTAAAGAGCGTTTGGCAGAGCTAGAAGAGGAGAAGGAAGAACTGAGAGGTTACCAGGAGAAAGATAAAGATCGCCGATGTCTACAATATGCCTTTTTCCACCAGGAGCAGGAGGCGATTGCTGAAAAGCTGGAGGAAATTGATGAGTTAAGACAAGGGGGTGTAGATGGCGACGAGAATAGGGACGCTTTCTTGGAAGGAGAAAAGGCCATCGCCCAACTCGACTCCCAAATTAAACAATTGACCCGGCAAATGGAGCTTCTTAGGGTAGACAAACGACAGTTGGAGGAGGATAGACGAGATATCGCAAAAGCTCGAGCCAAAATCGAATTAGAGGTCAAAACTTTGACGGCCAACCAATCATCCACGGAACAAGCACGTTTGAGGCATCAACAGGAATTAAGTTCTGTTAAGAAGGAGATAGCTGCGAAAGAGGCCGAACTTGCACAATTACTGCCGGATTTCACGAGCAAGAAAGCTAGTGAAGCCGAAGTTAAGCGAAATCTCGACGAAGCAGAAGCTGGCAGAAACAGGCTTTATGCCAAACAAGCTCGCAGCAATCAGTACAAGACTAAGGCTGAACGTGACCAATTTTTGAAGAAGGAAATTGAGGAGCTCAACACCACAATTGGTTCCCAGAAGGCCAATCGCATCGACGGCGATGAAGAAGTGAAGAATGTGCAATCCGAAATTCGAGATTTGGAAACAGAAATATCTGGCCTCCAAGAGCGATTAGATGGATGGAGTGGGAACAGAATTGCTTTGGCTGAAGAGGTCTCCACCGCCAAAGATGCCTTGGAAAAGTTACAAGATGAGCGAAAATTGCTACGCAGAGAGGACGAAAAGCTTCACTCGGTCATCGAAGATGCTCGCAAAGAGGTTGGTACAGCCGAGTCCGAGCTGTCTAGGACCATGGATAGCGCCACGTCTCGTGGTCTAGCCTCTGTCAGACGTCTCAAGCAGCAGAAAAACATTCAAGGGGCATATGGCACGCTAGCAGAACTTCTCGAAGTTGAAGAACTGTATCGAGTAGCAGTTGAACAGACGGCGGGCAGCAGTCTCTTCAACTATGTCGTTGATAATGAGAAAACTGCGACCCAGCTTATCAACGCCTTGAATGCGGACAAGGGCGGAAGGATTACATTTGTTCCTCTGAGCCAACTCAGATCTAAGCCAGCAAACCTACCAAATGCATCCGATGCCATCCCGATGCTAAGCAAGATCCGATACGACAAAAAGTATCAGCCGGCTTTCGAGCAAGTCTTTGGTAAAACCATCGTTTGCCCTAACCTCACAATCGCTGCTCAGTATGCAAGAAGTCACGGATGTAATGCCATCACACCTGACGGTGATACGACAAATAGGAAAGGAGCTTTAACTGGTGGCTATCTTAATCCCAAAGAGTCGCGACTTCAAGCTGTCCGTGCGCTGAACAAATGGCGGGATGAGTACGAAACTCTGAAGGTGCGCCAGGACGAGATCAGAAAGGAACTGGAGCGAAAAGATCAAGAAATTACAGCCGCTTATACTCAGCAACAAAAGATTGATCGGAAGATGCGTCAACTCGATGATAGTCTGGACCCTCTCAAGTCAGATTTGAGATCCAAAAACTGGCACCTTGAAAGACAAAAGATGCAGCTTGAAAAACTTTATCAAAACCAGGCAGATGTTGCTCGGTTATTGAAGGAACACGCTAATAAAATCTCTGATTATGAAACAGAAATCGCGTCCGAGTTCAAGAAGGCGTTGACGGCTAATGAGGAACAACAACTAGAACAGCTGAATGCTTCTGTCCAAGATTTACAGAAGCAATGGAATGAGCACAGCAGGAACCGAAGAGAACTCGAGAGTCGCAAACAGTTGATCGAGGTTGATCTCCGGGAGAACCTTAGACTCAAGCTCGACCAACTGAATAGTCAAGAAATTGATCTTGCTACTGGCGGTGGCTCAGGCAATTTGAAAGAATCTCAACGAGAATTGAAACGTATCACAAAGCTATCGAATTCTGTGGAGAGAAAGCTTCAAGAAAATGAACAGCAACTGGAAGAGGCTGAGTCAGCCATTGCAAGTCTGGAACAGGAGAAGATTCAGAAAGAGGATGAACAGCAGAAGATTGCTGTATTGATTGAGAAGCATCAAAAGAAGATGGAAAGAAGCATTGCTCGTAAGGCCATCCTTACTACTAGTGCTGCAGATTGCGCCAAGAACATTCGTGATTTGGGTGTCTTGCCGGAGGAAGCGTTCGAAAAGTACAAAAACTATGATCCAAAATCTGTTAGTAACCCACCCCGCTCGTCTACTTGTACTAATATATCTAGATTCAATCTCGTCTCAAGAAGGTCCAAGAAGCTCTCAAGAAGTATAAGCACGTGAACAAAAAAGCTTTTGAGCAATACAATCAATTCACAACTCAGCGAGATAGCTTGACCAAGCGTAGGAAAGAACTCGATGATTCTCAGTCATCAATTCAAGAACTTGTTGAAGTTCTTGATCAGCGTAAGGATGAAGCCATCGAACGAACATTCAAGCAAGTCTCCAAGGAATTCGCCCAGATTTTTGAGCGACTTGTCCCGGCCGGTCGTGGTCGCCTGGTCATTCAACGTAAAACAGACCGACGTGCGAGAGAAGAAGACTCGGATGAGGAAGCACGAGATAGTGTTGAGAATTATGTTGGTGTTGGAATCAGTGTCAGCTTCAATAGTAAACACGATGATCAGCAACGTATTCAACAATTATCTGGTGGACAAAAGAGTGAGTCATCTGATGTCTACTGCTCTTTCATCCAACATGCTAATACTCTGTTTTCACAGGTCTGTGCGCCCTTGCCCTCGTCTTTGCAATCCAACAATGTGACCCTGCTCCTTTTTACCTCTTTGACGAAATTGACGCCAACCTCGATGCTCAATACCGTACTGCAGTCGCCCAAATGCTGAAAGAAATTTCGGCCAAACAACCACAAGCTTCTAAATCGCAGGACAACTCAGATGAGGAATCTGATAATGACGAAGGTGGTGAGACTGGCTCCAAGAAACCAAAGGTCATGGGTGGACAATTCATTTGTACAACTTTCAGACCAGAGATGGTATTGGTGGCTAATAAGTGTTATGGTGTCACTTTCCATAACAAGACAAGTGGAATTGGGGTTGTTGGGAAGGAGGATGCATTGAGCTTTGTCGATGGAGAAGCTCCTAAATAGATGTGTTGAGAGGGAATTCAAGGGCTCTGATATGTGTCGTGGGAATTGTGGATCGGCGTATCTTTGGGTGTGATATTTTCAATGAGTTCTGTAATTACATGCACCTAACTCTAGTTTCGTGTGTTTCATTGGGAAAGGGGGATGGATGGATGTTTGTGGCGAGTGGAGTGAGGGGAGGCATGTTAGGAAATACTTGACTGCCTGGCTGATATTGAGGGGGCGGCTTTGCGTACGAAACTCCGAAGTAAAGATCTTCCTGTATTTTCATGTCTTCTTGGTGGTGGAATATTACAACCGAACTCGTTTAGGATTACAGTCACGGGTATCAAAAGTCGAGATTGCACAATTCTCTTGGAACAACGTGACGGTTGATATCTGGATTATAATGAATAGTGGGATTGATGTGTATAGTTATTAAGGACGATTTCAGTTGCAACGCAAAACTCTCCATATAAAATATGTTTTGTACTGCATGCATGTCTTCCAACTTTCCATTTTGCACTCATGCACAGATCTTGACGGCTTTTTCGAGTTTTAACATGTTTTACTTCTGCATGCGCCCTCGACGGCACATGCATTATTTTCTAATTGTCATCACTGCCGTTAGTTACAACATGCTAGGTGGTTATCGTTGTCACTCTTGTACCATGCCCTCCCTCCCTATTCGATGCCGTTTAATACAGGGCGAGGCCCGCTTGACTTGAACAATATCCTTCTGTTGGTATCACCTTGGTGATTGGTCTCAGCCAATAATATGGCAGCGTATTATATCCGTAGTAATTGTTGTTGCTATTATTGAAGCTATTGATGTGGCGACAGCAAGCTCAAGAGTAGGTGCCCTCTGTGTGTCACGTGCACTCGCTTATGCCGACACCTTCATATAGAATTGTCCCGGAAAAGGGTTTCTCTAGAAGAGATCAGCTTGAAAATATTCCCGTTTCTAGGGTGCGGTGGAGGATTGGGCTGCTCTCCTCTCATTTTTTGATCCGATCCGATTCGTTTAGGTTGAGGGCGAATCATAGCATGCATGTATAGTCAGTCACAGGCTTTCGTATGTTATCTGTGTCGGTGAAATTTGAACTTGAGGTGAGGAATATTTGCCATTGTAGTTGAGAGTCTTGTTGTCATTCACATGGAGTGGTAGTTATTGCTGCCATTTGAATGTGATGATGGACTTCATGAGACTAATATTGTGCGAGTTGAGGTTGAAGTGAAGAGAAAGTCCACCCAAGTTTTCTCCCTTCGCAGTCAGTCCCCTTTGTATCTCTCCGCATTTCAATGGGATATTAATACTATACACCGGAAACCTCACCAGGCAAATATGCTCTTGACTCCATCGCGCTAGCCATCCGCCTCTCACAGCCCATCTATATAAACCGAGGTCCCCACAACCATCAGAAAAGCAACTTTATATATTAACCAACTCAATATTCATCGGGATATACATTCTCAATCCAGCGCAGCATGCAGGTGATCGAGGAGGCAGTCCCGAGAAGGACTTGTGCCTCTTTTGTGTCAAAGCCATGCCCAAATCTTCAGCCACTGACTGTACGATGCCTCATTTCTAGGACTGACCTGACCATAGCTCATTAAAAAACCAATCAAATTTGACTGAGCAAATCAAGCTCGGGGGTGCAAATATTTATCTAAAGACTACCTACCATCCTAAAAAGAAAGGTGAACATGCTTGTTTCGACCTATCATCCATCACCTGCTTGATTATCATCACATCGCGTCAAAATATTGAGTGTTGCTGTCATTAGAGTCACTCCACCACCACCGTTATTAACAAGTGGTCAAGAGTTCGACAATAACTATCAGGTTGAATGCTTTGTGCACAAGCAGGAAAATAAGCAGCGTTAATCATTTTTCATTAGGAGCCCTCATGTCGTAAAAGAATGTCTGGATAGAGAAAAGAAATGGCCCTTTTGCCCCCCCCATCCTTTCTGGTGGATCTCCCTCCCTACACGTACGTAGCTTTGCTCGACGCATGGGTGCTTTGTCTCTCACCTCCCCCCTTCCCCTCCCTCTTCCCCCGGTCTCTCATTACATACTCACTCCTCCCTGCACCTAAAAGATATCAAAAACTCCCCTGATACGACGACGATGATGAAGATAGAAAGAAAGAAAGAGAAAAAAAATACCCAAATCCCACCCGTTTTCTATTTGTAAACAGCAAGAAATAACTCATCGATGAGTTCACCCAATAGTCGTTCGTGTCATTACTACTCTTGAACTGCTAACGGTTGAACTAACTTCTGCATCTATTTTCCGACTGTATGCTTTGCTTTGTGTTGTATGTTTTGTTTCCCTTTGGATTATGATAATAATTTTGGAAGAAAGCCGTTGGAAGATCAGGCGATTCAAGGTGGTGGTTGATAATAATACATGGGGTAGGAAATAAAAGACATTTTGGTGTGTAAAGCAAAGCGTAGGTTGAATTGCGATTGTCTCGAAAGTTTTGAGATGTTGTTGAAATGGTTGGTATTGTGTTGTGTTGAA
This sequence comes from Monilinia vaccinii-corymbosi, assembly GCA_017357885.1. NCBI lineage: Eukaryota > Fungi > Ascomycota > Leotiomycetes > Helotiales > Sclerotiniaceae > Monilinia > Monilinia vaccinii-corymbosi. The sequence goes on along the minus strand of CP063406.1, from coordinate 3,584,677 downwards.
ACGCGTTTGAAGATGTGAGGAAATGTGGTTGATGGTAAAAAAAGTTGATTTCTTGAATGTGGAGAGTGGCGTGTTGGTGTTAACTCAGACGATGATAATCGTCGTGTTGAATAATGCGTAATTTATGGCAAATTATATTGACCAGGAGGCACTTAGATATTGCTTTCCCGTATCTAGTTGATGGGACCTTCAGTCATGAGCCCTTCCACCTCAACCTTCAATGATTTAAAGCCTGCCCAAGAGATACTCTCCTGATCCACCTCACAACAAAACAATAGATCCGATTTGCAATCATCTCTGTTTGTTCTTATTTGTGAGGTGATCTCTTGATACAAGTTATGGTGTTCCTCAACTTCCTCTCTCGGCTTGAGTTCATTGACAAGATACTCGCAAGCAGCATGATTAGCCATCTCCAACGCCGTGTACAGTTTGCTCGCATCTGCGAATCCGGCGGTGCGTTCTATGATAAGAACTTCTTGATTTTCCGCATCAAAATGCTCGGTGGTTCTCTCGAATCGAACAGCGTAGTACCGGTTGGCAAATCGAGGGTGGACTTCTCGTGGATCATACTTATCGATCTCCTTGGGGCTCATTGGTACAGCTTTGATAAAAACCTTGGTAGTTTTGTTATCATTATGCGTTATTTGGCAAGAATATCTATGCTCATTATCCCATGTCTCCACTATCCTTTCTTGCGAGTATTTTTTGGTTCTGTATTCGTTGACGATAGTCTGAGCATACTTATTGGCCTTGTCGATATCAAAAAATTTCTTCTTAAGGGCTGCATCATCTTCATGCTTGTAGAGAGTTAGCTGGGTCATCACCAAGTAGACGTTAACCATTTTATATGATACTGGCTTTTGTGCTTGGGTAGAGGCTGGTTGGGTGATTTGAATCGGTGCTGTGGGTTGAGTTGGTTGATTTGCCAGGGTGTTGGATGATCGCTGGGTGGATGAGCTTTGAAAGTATGAAGTCATGTCAGGCATTGGAGCGACAATCTGAAGGCCATAGTTTTCAGAATTGAGCTGAGCTGTTGCACTTTCCGGCTCTCCTTCAATGATAAGTTCTGCCTCGAAAGCTGCCTCCAAATCTGCCTCCAAATCCCTCTCAAGAGCAATCTCATAGTCAGTCATAGACTCTAAGTCTGCCCCATCAGTTTTTTCGGTAGCCTTTGCTGCAGCGACCTTTTTGGCATGCGCAACCATAGCTTCTGTCGTTTCTTCATCGTCTGGATCCTCCTCAGACTCATCAGAGGAATCATCGTTGAAAAGTCGTCCCGGCTTCTCCACTGGTAAAATCTGAAAACGGCGAGCAGCGCGAGATTGCGCAAGTGCCTTCAAGCTCTCGGCCGTCCTAGCCTCATGTTCTTTTCTAGCTTGGGTCTCAGGATCGTCGTCTTCGTCAACATGGTTGCCATCACTAACAGTATCCGACGATGAGAACAGTGGGGATGAAGCTTGTGCAGACGATGATTGCGGAAGGGCTATGCCGAAAGAATTGGGTAAATTGGAGTTGGGGACGGCTTCATGGTCACTTGATGAAACTGTTTCTCCTGCGCGACGTTGATTTCTTCGCTTTTTATCTCGCTAGCACGTTGATTAGCACAAATATACAAATTATCAATGCGAATTCATACTTCTCGCTTATCCATCACTTTCTCTAATATAGTTTTCAACTCGAACTCGCCAAGCTCCTTACCATCTTTGCGAGCCTGGTCCCTCAGCTGCTTCTCTTTCTTCTTTCGATATTCAACAGTTCTCTTTTGCTCCAGTTCTTCCTTCTTGGCGTCTGCTTGTTGCTTGGCAAAGGCATCTTTTCTGGCTTTTGCTTCGGCCTGAATCCTCTCACGGCCAGCTTCAATCTCATCTCGCTCTGCTTGTGAAATGAGTCGAGTTTCTGGCTTGTTTAGAGTTGTGTTGGTCTTTGCAGGTAATGGAGGGGGTAGAGGCAATGGAAGGGAACGCGGTCTTGAGATCGGAACCTCGACTATCGGGTTTTCTGCGATAGCATCGGCTTTATGTTGTTCTTCATGAGGGTCGGAATCTTCTGTTCCATGCAGAGGCTTCAACTTGGTACCAAATAATGCCTTTGCAGGTGATTTTGCCAGAGGCTGGGCGCTTTTCTTCTTCGGGACTGCCTTTGATGGTGCTTTTGAAATCGCCCTAGCCTTACGAGGCGGTGATTTTGGGCTCGGTTCAGCAGGTACAGATTTTGCTCGCTTTCGTTGCATAGCTAGGCGTTCCTCTGCTCTCTGTTTGCGAATTGCTTCACGCTCTACCTCTCTATCTTCACGGACTTTATCATCACCGGGTTTGGAGTTTGTATTGGCAAAGACCTCGGCCATACTAGCAGGAGCTCGACCTTGCTCAATGAACTGGGCTATAGTTGAGTTGCTGTCAGAGTTTTCATCTTGGGCTTGAAGTTCATTTGACAGTTGTCGATCTGGAAAGACTTCATCAGTTGCGTTTTCAGTCTCTGGGACGAACAAAGAATCTTCGTCATCAATGTCCATTTCAGTTGGAAGAGAAGTCGAAATAGTCGGAACTTCTACTGCTTTCCTAGTACCACTATCAATGGTGGATTTTCTCGCAGGTTTCAAAGTTGCGATTTCCTTTGCTTTGAACTGAGCATGAAGCTGTTGCATAGAGCGTTCCATTTTTTCTATTTTAGCGTCACTCTCCCTTTTCTGTCTATCCACAATTTGCTTTTGTTCATCGAGAGCTTTTAGTAGAGCCATATCTCGTTCTTTCTTCTCCTGCAAGATCTTATTTGCAGCATTGCGTCTCTCAGCAGCGGCCTGCTCTTCTCTTAGAGACTGATGATGCCGTTCGGCATCACGCTTGGCTTTTTTCGCAGCTGCCTCCTTATCCTTCTCAAGTTGTTCGGCCTCTTTTTTCTCGCGTTCCTTTTGAGCTCTAACTTCGGCCTTTCGTCGCTTGACCTCGGCATCGATCGCAAGTTGCCTTTCTTTTTCTTCTCGCGCCCGATTAGCTTCAAGACACTTGACCCTCTCCTGCTCTCGCTTTTCTTCCTCGGTCTCGCCTACGACTTCACCAAAGAGGTCTTTTTGCAAACACTCACGCTCGGCGTTGAGCTCTTTTCTGATTATCTTTTCCGCTGCTTGTCTCTGCCGGACATCTTCTTCAGGCTGTTGTGAGGTACTAATAATAGGGACATCCTTCATAGATAATTTCAGAGGGGTCGATACTTTGACGGAACCCGTTTTTATGGGACCTCTCGTTCTGGGGGTCCAGTTTGGAGGCAGAAACGGTATCGAGCCTCGAGCACTCTCTGGCGTCACAAGATCAATGGTCAACCCTGAAGTGATGGCCCTATTTGAGTTTCTTGGTGGAGTTTGATAAACCTGCTTTGCTGCCTGAGGCTTTCGACTTTGAAATGCACTGTGCTTTGGTAAAGCATTGATAAAGTCGATTGGCTTGTCGTTGAATTTCACCTGGGCATTTGGTTTAACTCGAAGGTCATTTTCCAATGGGGTATCATTAATATCGTCATCATCAATAAAGTCGTAACTGTATGCTCTGGGCTTACTTGCACCACTCTGCGTTTTGTTAGGAACAATTGACCTGCTTTTCACCGACTGCTTTCTTGGCGTGACTGGGACTGAATTTCTGGAGGAAGACCTCTCAATATTCCCTTGGATCCTGTGGACAGGTGAAGGCTTTGACATGGAGGATTCGTGGTTCGGCCATAATGGCGAGCCAAGCTGGGGCTTATGCCTCTGCCTCTGACTTCTGTCACTTGACGCAACACTTTCGGTGCCTGTATGAAAGGTCCCGACATCATCGTACGAGCTTCTCATCACTACACTCTGTGCACGAGAAAAATCTACGCGCTGCCTTGCTTTCGGTGCAACTGCCAATTCGCGATCAATTCTTGAAGAGTCTTGACGATTTGGGCCTGTAGGCTGCGGTACAGAACTGTAGAACTGTTCTTCTCTGATGCGCCTCTTTGCTGAATCATTGTTTTGAGATGCAATAGGACTGGGTTTCGTTGTGAATTCCTCATAGTAATCCTCCGTCGCGATATAACCCCGATCCTGATGCGAGCCCAGTTCACGGGTATAGCTCTGAGAGATCGGTTTCCTGCTTGCTGGCAGGGCATTCTCAGTTCGATATTCATTGTGAAGATCATCTGCCGGACCTGTAATCCGAGCGCCACTGCGAGCCACTGACCAGTTGCGAGACTTGGAAATGACCGAGCTATGATCAAACATAGTTTCTTCTATCTTTGTTGTGCGACCGTGACTGACGCCACTTGGGTGTTCGCTCTGATGTCGTTTGCGTCTGTCCGGCAGAACTTTATCTAGTCCTCTAACTCTCTTCTGATTGACCTGCGGTTGGTGCAAGACGACGGGATATTCATTAGAGGAGCTGTCTTCATCCGAAACATCATAAAAATCCAAGTGTAGATTTTGATCAGTCTCCCGTGGACGAGAAGCCTGTCCGTGGTTGTAATAGTGAGTTTGTGCTTCAGAGTTACGAACTGCTTGTTGTGTAATGCGAGGCAGCGATTGATTCCTGGGGTTACCATTTGGCAAGGGATCGGGATCCCATCTATCGTCCAGCTCCATTGCTGACATCAAAGATCTTCGAAAATTTGTTGAAAGATGATGCTGCTTGCGTGGATATGAAAAAATGCGGATATTTAGTATTGATGGAAGAAATCAAAGGCGTGAGCTGCAATTCGTTGAAATGGGTCGCCAGAAGAAGTTCACAATAAATTTTAGAAGTTCGCGTAGTTGAAAAGTGAGGGGTAAGAATTTCTGTTTTAGGAAATCGAAAAAGTCGAAATAGGAATTCGGGAAGAATGACGATACCGTAACGATGAAGACTTGGATTTGAAAGAAATTAGCAAGTCCTTGAAGTAAATGAAATAGGACGCAAAATACACTAGCTTGGATTTGGATGAAAAAAGCTACTTACTTGAATATTGCTGGTACCATGCTTCAATGTAAGGCAGTAGAAAGGAAGGGTAGGTATAGCTCACCGAAGAGATGTTGAGCGCCTTCCAAACAAGATAGATTTGCTAGGATAAGGAGCAGCTGAATAAAGTTGTTATTGAAGGCGAGGAAACTTTAGAGAGAGGGGAGACTTGAGTAAACGCCGCTGTCATTTGAAGTGAATTAGCTGAGCTTTTCATGGGTGAGCTACTGCTCATATAGATGACTAGTAGACTTTGGACGATTGAACACCTCGCTCATGTAGGAGAGATCGTCTGTAATTGTAGTTTGTAGAGTGAATGTGCAGCACAGAAGTTGGGATCATAAGGGGTCCAGTTCAGAATTGGCAATGTCACATTGTGCTGTGTGAATTGAGAAAAGCACCATCAGTGATCTCCGCTCTTCTGTATTCTAGATACCACATATTGAATGAATAAATGCGCCTTGAAACTCCCAAATAGGTGAATCTTAGCCTTGCAATAGCAGCCCAGTGAAATATCAGTTGACTATACAAGAAAAACTTGAACTTCACTAAAGGCTATCTTGATGTATGCATGTCATTTTATATGAGCTCCAACCCTGCATTTGATCATGAATGGTAAAGTGTGATAAAGGTAGTTGAGAAAAGGTTTGAAGCTAGTCAAGGTCGAAGAGCATACTCTACAAGTGGACGATGTCCTTCTATCTGCATTGGGGCGTACGGGTTTCCAGCAGACAGGCTCAAAGGACATTACGGCTTCGACCATCATTATTTTCTCGATAATTGTCATGGTAGATCTCGAAGAAGGGAAATCGAAAAGAGCCTGCAGTTGGGCAACTGATGTCCATCAAGGAACCAGTTTTGGTCACTCAACCACAAAACTGATGAACTCACTCACAACTCTCGCCAAACATGAAACATCAAACCATAGACTCGCTCTCCAGATCAAGAGTTGCATTGTATGCTGAAGGGTTGATACGGAAATGACGAAACGCTGCAAAGCCATTGAAAAAAGTACCGCCCATTGGATCAGTGGAAGTGTAGTTCTTTTAGGGGGCGGCTCAGTGAAAGAGAAGACAGCTCCATTTCAAGCACCGCCATTCACGTCGTAATCGCAGCACAGCATGTTTACCGTGGGCCTGATAAAAATGGTATATTATTCAATACAGTACTAGTTAATTATTTCTTCGACTTCGCCTTAAAAGTCTTCAAAGGATCTGATTTTCTTCCCTTTCCTCGTCCCTTTGCCTTATTCGCAGCCCTAGCTTTCCTAATTCTATTTTCCGTAGTCTTGTGCATTCCTACAAATCCAACACCTCCACCTGTAATCCCTTTCTTGCCTTCTTTTGGGAGGAGATAGTCTGGCACATGCTTCAAATGAGCTTGCACTCGGGCAGGTCTCAATTCGCCATCATGACGAAGATGATAAAGGTCGCCTGGGTTCTCTTCGAAATGGCGTTTGAGCTTCTCACTCTTAATCAATTCCTGTCTGATCTCTCGAGTCTTGGCCTCTTGAACTGCGATACTTGTTACAGCCCGTAGCGCATCACCCATTCTGTACCGGAAAGCGTCTACTTGCTTCATGTCGAAATTATATGGCTTAACTTCTTTGCCCTTCTTTGCCTGGTGCTTTATAATCTTCGCGAGTACCTTCTCGTCATTTTTCGTAGATTCGATGCTAGTTGGCTTGTGCTTTCGATACAGTCCAGATGGTATGACGAAAGAGAGTGCCATACCCGTCTGGCCGGCTCGAGCAGTACGACCAATTCTGTGAGTGTATGATTTGGATGATGTTGGAAGATCAAAATTAAGAACGCAGGCGACATTCTTGAAATCAATCCCTCGCGAGACTCCGTATTCTTTGTCTTTCTTTCCGGTCCTCTGCTTCTTTTTCGAGGGTTGCTTAGTTTCCTTCCCGGCATCTTTCGCCCCTTCATTATCCCCAGCTGTACCCTCCTCAACCTCATCCGCCTCCTCAGGTTTGGGTTCATCTTCATCTCCCAAAACTTCATGCTCATCCGAAGCAATGATAATATCATAAACATTTTTGTTGAATTCTTCAACGACATGGATACGTGAGTTCAAAGGTAACTGCGAGTTAAGGATACAGCTCCTCGTTCCGAATTGCTCCAAAAATAATTTTAATCGGTAACATCTGTCGATGTCTCCAACGAATATGATGCATTTGCCCTTTATAAGCTTCAATTTGAAAATGACGTATACTAGGAGGAATTTCTCGTCTTCGGCACATCTGTTGCTTGTTAGCATGGATGACGGAAAGATTTGCAAAGACTTACTTGACAACAAACTGACTAATACCCTCTCCCTCATCTTCTGCTTCCTCTAATTTCAACACCTCTGGATTCCTACAGAAAAGGCCTTTCAAAGTTTCGACCTCGGTCGTCAATGTAGCGCTCATTAAGATAGTCTGCACGCCTTTGGGCATGATTTTCGCAACATTTTGCAAATCCTCATCGTAACCATAAGACAAAACCAAGTCAGCTTCATCAATGACCATATGTGTGAGGTTTGTGAGTGTAAGCGCAGAGACATTTGCATTCAATGAGGCTCTTGCAGGTGTGGTAATTACGATATCCGGGGAGTCTGCGAGAAGTGATCGTTGGACTGCATCGGAAACTCGTTGGGTGAGGTTAACTGCTCGAACATCTTTTGCGCAGAATGCAGTAAAAGCTTCAACCGATTTATAAACTTGATCTGCGAGTTCTCGGGTAGGTACAAGAATCAGGACGGATGTACATTGGGTAGGAGAAAGCTAAAACGGTCAGTCTATGTTCGTGTTATCACGTCTTTGCAACTAACCTCTTTTCGCTTTAATATCGAGTGAATTATTGGTAGTAAGTAGGCTGCAGTCTTTCCAGATCCTGTCTTAGCTCTAGCCAGTATATCGCGTCCTTCCAAAGTGAGTGGGATTGCTTTGCTTTGTACGAGTGTTGGTGATTGAAAGTTTTGCTTTGCGATGCCTTGAAGCAAACGCGCATCCAGTCCTAGGCTGGCGAAAGTGGCATTGCCTTTTGTAGTATCTGATTCCTCTGTCGGTACAGGAACATCATTGGCATCAAGTTTGCGCTTCATCATTGAGAATTGTGGTTGTAGAAATGGAATGATAGAAGAAAGTTGTTTCTCCAGGTCCAATTTGCTTAGACATGAAATTATTTTTGCAACTTATCGGAAGCGAAGCATTCGATAAGAATATTACGTAAGCAATGTTTTTCTCCTGTCGCTTACTAATGTCGAACCGAACATTGATCATGATATATTCCAGCTGCAGACGATTTCTTTTCGCTGTTAATAAGTGGCTACGGCGACCGTCGATCCATCGAGTGAACTGCAGATGTTATTCAGAGATGGGCTAATTCTGGTAGAAATGGTAGCCAATTAATTGGTGCCCTGTAAGCGTGTTGTGAGTGAAAAGAGATGAGAATTGCTCTAAAAGAGCAAGGTCCACTTTTGTAGACTTCGCTTACTAAACTAGAGCTAGGCTAGTCTTGGTAAGCTGAGTCATCTGCGATGACTAATGTGGTAACATGCCCCTTCCTGTTCATGAATGAGCAACTGTCGAACTGTTTGGCTGTAAGGTTATGAGTAGGATCGCCTACTTGCCCAACTATGATATCAGATGCTCTCATCATCACGCCCAGCTATGAAGTGGAAACATACAAACAAGGTGGACAATGGGAGGCTTTCCAGGCCCAGATGATGGGGGATTCGTGATAATACAAATAGTTCTGCAGTTTGAGAGTGCGAGGGATCATGTTAGTGGAGTGCAACCACGCAAGGTCCTCATCGCTCAAATTAACTAGCCGTAGTTGGCGTAATCTAGATAGTTTATTCCTTGGTAAGTTGTTACCATACGAGTCATCAAAGATGACTCAGCACACTAAAAGTAGCTTAGCCTAGCTTAGTCAGCTAAAGACACAAAAGTGGACTTCGCCTACTTAGTTGATCCTCATCTCTTTTAATCTCTATTTGCTCACAGTAAGGATCTTATTCTATGTGGCACAATAGGCTGCGATGGCTCCTTTCAGGTGGTGTGTCCGAGATGTCAAGCTTTGTGAGCGTCTCCAGTCTAGTAAGACTCTCTAGATAATGTGTACCAATAGGTTCCGGTTGACCTTGCTTGCAAAGCCCCAGTCGACCTTTTAATGTCGGTTCTTTCAGAGACAATGGGTCGAGCCAGTTGGTGCATATTTTTGGCACAAAGCCTCGAGGTACCACTCGCAGGCCCAAGTAGTTCTATCACTCAAACCCAATGTTAAGTTTTCCAATTGATGGAAAGATGTAAGTGATTTTGCTATTTGCTTAGAATTTTTCACAACAGGGCATCTTATATCAAGTGATACTAGATTCGGAAGCCGAGGGAAGTCAATGCCGTGCTTACGATGTTCCCATTTGTAAGAAGTTGAATGCAGTCTGATATTCTCGACGCTAGGGCGTCTGTGAACACATCAAAAAAGGCTTAGGTCATGGTCCGTAGTTGCTCGCTATCGTGGACGCCAAAAACGCTTCTGCCGTTAGCACAAGTTGTGTGTTGGGAAGCTTATGGCTTTCAATGGCCTATAATCAAATCCAACAATGAGAATTTACACGTTTCTGAAATTATTTGGATCAAATCATGGAATTGTCAGACTATGATTGAAGTTTAAAAGCCGTTCGAACATTCACAACCTCATCATCGGACTGTAACGTGAAAAATTGACACCATGGAAAGATTGTCTTGCCAAAGAGTCTCAAGTTGTGGCATCTGCTCCAGCATTCATACCATCGACACGTCAGACAAAACTCCCTCTATAATTGTGCCGTCCTCTTCTCCCACGAATATGTCTTCTATTTCTACGAGTATGCGGTCTTCTGCTTTAGACGGATTGCCACCAAAACAAGCACACACAAAACGATGAAACATAACACAAAACACTCCTATGAAGCTTAACTTCGGCACTTGGGCGGAGATTGGACTAATTGGAGTAGAATTGTCAAGAAGCCCCAGCTCCTCTTCTGTCGGGGATCTTGGTCGAAGTAGCGGGATTTGTATCTCGAAGTCTCCTTCAGCAAATGGGATAGAGGCAGGTGAAGGAGGAGAAGTTGCAGAAACCATGGAAGTTGAGGAATGCGAAGCAGCTGGCGATTACCTCACTGCCTCAATAAAATCATCATCTTCGACGCCTACCCTATCTTGGACAGTAATGAAAAACTTCTTGGTGTATTCAACGGCACCCGGTGCCGAGAAGATACCGTCATCATTGGTCATGAAAGGATGGAATGGGAAAGAATCAATGCTGTAGTTTTCGTATAGTATTGGTATGATAGCCTTTCTCAATCCGGAGCAGACTCGTGTTAAAATATCCAGGGTTCACAGACCAAGTGGTCAATAGAAAAGTCCGCCATGAATGCTCCGTTCAGGACACCGAAGAAGCTTGAGAGAGATTTGGCCGTCAAGTTTCGTTCAAAAAGGTTCATAGCACCCAAGGAGAGAAACGAAGTGACCCAATTGCTTCACAATATGCACCCCAATCTCCACAGGTAGATCTTGAATCGTACCTCTCTCTTTCGCCCTACCAGTTCCCCCTTTTGGTGTTTGGTGTACAAGTCTGGAGTGTTGATGAGAGGGAGATGGGTTGAATTATTCTTTGGGAAGAGGGGTTTTTGTCAAGGAGCAGATTTTAATTGGGGAGGTGAAGTTGTGTTCGTATGAGATGGGGTGGAGAGGTTGATGCACAGTTCACTTATGGATACTGGGAATAACGGATAAGCTGATTGGTAGGGAGAATAAGAAGATATATACAGGGCCTATCTTGATCTCCTCGTGGAATTCTTCTCGAGTACGTATACTCCGCAGAGCCACGGATCTTTGCTCAAGTTTACCAATTATGCAAACGTGATGGAAACGACCACTTTCCCCTTCTTCAGATCAACTGCCCAGCCACCCCTTAAAGCAGTCAATCCCGACACCACCGCATTACCCACAGAACCGACTTGCGCCGTCTTTTTAATCCTCAGAATCGTTGAGCTAGCAATAGCCATCGTCGGAACCGTCGCCACACTTGGAGCAATGATAAGTTGCACAGATCCCTTGGCATACCTCACACTTTCTATCGCCCCAGCATCGATCGTGAATTTGAATCCGAGTTGGGCGATGAAGACTTTTCTTCTTACGGCATCTTTGGGGAGTACAGTCCATGAGGTACTAGAGCCAGTGAGTGTACCACCAAAAGCTACAAGGCCTAGCGTGGCGTCATCTACAACGTAAGTACCAGAGCCGAGTGCTAAGCCGACAAAGTTTGGGCCGTAGTCTCCGCTATAGTCATCCCAAGCCATGGTATCTGGCCATAAATGGAATGCTGCTGATGCGAAACCATCTTGGTCGATGTTGGACAATGGTCCATTTGTTCCTCCATATCCTACTCTGAGGAGGTATGTTTGAGCAGGGTTTTCTTCGAAGTGTGACAATAATGGAAGTGCGTTGAGTCCGGATCCATAGTGGTGACCCATTCTTTCAAAACTCATCAACTTGCTACCATAACTTGGTTTGATCAGTACGCACTCATTTCCTGCCGCGAGATCTGCAGGCAAAGGATGTAGAGAAAATGACTTACGTGAAATCCCAATATCTTCTGGCATTACCATTCCAAGCCCAGTGACTAACAGTGGGCATATACCCCACGATTGAGTTGATTGTTTTGGTCACAGTGGCTGTCAAGCCAAAGTAGCTGCAATGATAGAAACATCAGAATCATTTCAATAAAGATCAGGATGTCAGGGGTAAAGACTTACCGAGACCAGTAATAAACACCTTCCTGTCCACTAGAATCCCAAGCTTGCTCACTTCCAAAAGGAACAGCCTCACTATTCCACAAATCTGCTCTTGATTTCATGGCAGCTATGACAGCTTTCGCAGCGGTCTTGTTACCTTCATTTTCTAAATCCTGCAAGATGTATCCCCAGACCGTCTCACCTATCAAACCCAAACCTACATAAGTGGTCTTCTCTGGCTCTGTAGCATAGATAATAGTCTGGTAAGCCTGGTTCAGATACCATTGCCAGGTTTGTTCCTTGACAAGTGTAGGATATAACCTAGCAACACGATAGAGGGCCCAATAAGCAGCGGCAACATGGACATAATCGTAGGTTCTTCCAGTGGCGGAGGCAGCCGCTTTGTCCCAGCTCCACCAAAAACTCCAATTTATGGCTGATGAATAATTGAATGAAATTGCACTTGGGTCATGGTAGAAGACGCTCAACTTGACACTATAGTCGGGGTTCTGGATATTACCCCAAAGAGTTCTTGTAGCAAATTGCTCTAATTTTTGTACCTCGGCAGCATTGGGTGAGATTGCTTGTTTCATTGTTGCCGCAAGCCAAGATCCAGCTCCGGCTTCATCACTCAATCCCGCAATCCAGACCCTTTGATCCTGAAGTACTGGAGCATTGACTGAGCGATCATATGATATGACCGATGGTGCTCTGCCGAATGGGTCACTGGTATCTGAAAACCATTGCTTTGTTGTCAAGAATGTTCCGAGTTCAGCGACGGCTGCAGGTGCTGAGTGGGTGATGAAATAATTAACCGTTTGTACAAGCCCATCAGCATATGTAATTGTAACTCGCACTCTTCCCCATGCAGAGAAGCTGGGGGTGAGCGTATACGTATTTTTGCCCGTCGCAGTAAAGGTAAAGGCTCTCGCAGGGGTGGATGTTATTGAAGAGACAGTGGAACTGTTGTGTAATAAGAAGAGCTGGGCTGGAGTATCTTGAGGAATAATATATCCTGGAACACCAATAGCAACAGGAGTTCCGGTATTTGCTACAGTAGTTTCAATACTACTAATACTGCTTGCAATGGAAAATCTCAACCCTTTAGTAATTGATTGACCTGCCTTGAGTACTACTGATGTACCAGGGTTCCAAGGAGCAGTTGCATTCCATTCTCCTTCAACATATGCCAAAGTATAGGTTTCCCAAGAATAAAATCCTTCGAAGGTTTGACTATTATAGATGAGTGGGTTTTCAAGGTCTTCTTCCAAATATCGCCAACCTTCGAGCGGTGTATGTCCCAATGGCGTAACTACAAGTGCTGGCCCTGTCCCAGATAGCGGGGTCACACGCAAGTAGCCACCATCAAGACCAATATTTGGATCTACGAGCGAGCACATTTTCAGTGTATCGACATTTGTCCTATCTGTGAAAATACTATTGAACTCAATAGGAAACCCAAGGGCTCCGATTTCAATGCTAGCTTTGCCTTTGTTGGTGATGGTGAATTCGAGCTTGATATCTGCTCCACTTGCGGACCACTCTCTTGTGATGTCCAAGGGGATTCCTAATGGTAGCGTCGGTGCGAGATTTGCGGAAGTAGAACCGGTTGAAGTCACCGCAACTCTCGCCGCAGCGGAATCGACACTGGTCCATGAAGTGTTTCTCTCAGTTCGGTAACGGAGTGTAATGTCGCCAACATGATAGTTGCCATTTCCACTTCTTTGTGACAGGATGTCGAATGGGGAGAAATCGAACGTTTTTAAGGCCTGTGGTCTCAAAGATGCAAGAGTCTGAGTTGAAGAATTAAGTCTGACGTTCAAGGCACTGGAGTGAAGGGAAATGTATTGACTGGAGACTGCTGTGACTAGCAGAGTCGACACTCCAATAATCTTTTGGAGCGTAGCCATGGTGCGCCAGGGTAAAGAATGAGGAATGGAAGCTTTGAACCGAGACTGCGGGTGATGCAAGGCATTTTAACACAATACTTACTTCACCGCTTCTGTCTGCAAGATTGGGATGACAATATAGTTGGAAGGCAAATATATTAAATGCCGATAGAATTCACCCGATACAAACATCTGGATTGAGTTCAACTTTCGTTCTATACAGTGGAAGTATATGCTCCCAGGTATGTTATACCGCCTTTGTTCTGCCGCCAGCCAAATCATTCTGCCTATACAAACTACTCTTTGCGAGTGAAGGCGGTGTAATATTACTTTGAGTATAATTCCTTATAGTTTTACTATCGCATGGATCGTAGATCACGTGATGATTACACTATATAAACTCATGCATTTATGTAAAGTTATAAATGTAACTAGAGAATAGTTCGGATAGCTAAAAGATAATAGAAATCGTTCAGCAAAGTTGCTTTACAGTATAACTTGGTATAACAGCATATATATCTATTGGTATTATAAGTGTCACGATTCAGAACGTCACGTGTGGCACGTGCTTTATGCTCACGTGTAGCCCGTGCTTTATGCATAGGCATTACGTACGCACTTTATGCCCATGACTCGAGCTATTGCATATAGCCAACCCGCGTTGATCCACTTATACACCATGCATTAAGTTCAGAACCTAAATCGCGAGGTGGATTAAAAGGGCTACATGCGTTATGTATATAGCAGGATTAGGACATTCATGAATCGCGCTCTGGTAGAGTTGAAATGGAATGTGCTGTAGCAATAAGTATATATAGAGCTCTATTAATTGTATATAGATCTCTAGTCGATAATTCTAAGGATTCTCAGTTGACCCTATATATACTTCGTATAGTATAACTTTTCAAAGCATTAAACGTCACATTATTATCGATTCACATATCCCAGTCTCACAGCCAACCGATGGCTGTCTAAATATATACCCAATCCCTATAATACCTTTTTAGAATCGCCATCTCGACCGCCGATTCTATAGGAGGAAGATCAATTCCGGACCTAGCTTTCCGACAACGATAAAACCTCCATTATTCAGTTGAAATACTATCTCATTGCTACGCTTTCCAACTTATTATATATAAAACGCTTCCTCAAACCACTGAACCATTTCAAAGTACTAGTCAATCCGTTATGGAGAATCCCCCTACAACTCCCAACCATCCTGAAGAGAACCCTTTCGGCCCAGGACCTTCTACAATAACCCGTCGTTCTCCTTCTAAGAGCATAGCCCCTGCTACTCAACGTGTAACCCGCCAAAAAGCACATTCTCGGATTGCCCCAGCTAAAGGCAAACTAGCTAGCAAGAGCTCAGAGCAACTGACCGCGCCGACCTCTACCTTCGAGTACCTTCGCTTGCAAGAGCAAAACACTGCTTTGGAGGACGAAGTTGTAGCTCTACGTAATCAACTCAGAGAGCTCACTGTTGGTCAAACCGCTTCTCCTGATCCCCGGATAACAGGCTTCACTAGTGAGCCTCTATTGTCTGAAGGATCGAATGGCTCTCGCTCCTGCAAGGGAAGCGGAGCTCTATTCGATCAACCCGTGCAATCGGTAGAGCAAACCCGGCGTTCAACACGTTCACGCCGCAGCTCCCGAAAGCATCGCCCACGCCGTAAAGACAAATCCTCCTCTGCTAGTCAAACTCGACCTGGAGGAGACCCTTTTTCCTTTTCTGATTCCTCTTCTGATTCTTCGGATCAAAAGAGCGATATTCCTAACCGTCGAGCAAAAGCTAAATCGGCATCCAAGCACCTCAGGATCGCTAACCTTATTGAAAAACTTAGTGATGGCGAGCAGCCTATAGGACCTATATAGCGGGCCTACGTCAAAGAGAGGCTTGAGATGTACAAACACCAGTTCGAATCGGAATTGCACAAGAGGGTCTACGTTGTTGACCAAACAGAAGGTATGGCACGGCGCCATATGGATAGATACTATGCTCAAGAGCCGCGCCTCATCGCAATGGAGCTTGTCAATTTGATCTCCAAGCTTTTTACCAACCCCGCCGAGCTAGAACACGCTCGAGAGCAATATAGTGGTTGGAAAATGCTGCAGGGCGCTGCGCCAGGTAGCTTCCTAGTGTGGTATCGCCAATTTCGATTGTTAGCCATCAAAGCTAATATCCTTGACGACCAGACCCTTTGTAGGGATCTGGAAGATAAAATCAATACTACCTTAGGTTGCCTTATAGCTGGTAAAGCCGATCACTGCTTTACTACTGAGCAATTCGCCGATAAGCTTATGCAACTTGACAATACAAGGCCAAGATGGTAAAGAGAGATCGCAAGTATATGTTTACCTAACCTCAGGGCTAGGCCTTTAGTAGTCGTGCTACTCGATTGACTAATAGCCTGTACCTATTTGTAAAACCTCCTGGATCGGGTTTAGCCGAGCGAAGTGAGGTTTCAGCTTACCAATCAAAACCTGCCTATACAGGCAAACCCATCCCCTTCGGCTATACCGGATCGCTCAAACAATCTTCTGTCTACAGTAATAGCAATTCTTATACCAAAAAAGAGAGCACCTCTGCACCTAGTACTATGCGTGCCTCTACCCCGCGCGTCAACGCTGTCACCATTGGTAGCGTTGATTCTGCGCTAGATCACAGCGGAAACGAGGAAGAATCCTATGAAGGCATTGAACGTCACAATTATTTACAGTTAAACCCAAACCTATACATTTCGTCTTTCGATGTGTAGCCTCTCACAATCAGTAGTATAATACTAAATCCATATTTATAGTATATATGTGTTAAGAACATAAGCGTAGTAGATAACTCAACGATTAAACTTTATTTTGTTTGAATTGTGTGTAGAGAAATGATAATCAATCTCATAAAGGGGTAAAAGAACTTTTATTCGTTGATTAAACGAATTCAAATGAGTTCTTCAAAGTTAAAATAAATGACTAATCAATATCAATAGTTGAATTGCTTGTAATAAAAATAACTTTGTATTAATGTAAAGTTTTTAACGATTCAAATATGATTAACAAGTAGATCGAATAACTGATGATATGTATATGTTAGGAATATGAGCGTAGCAAGTTCTTTATACATGATTACAACAAATATATATAGCTTCTATAGGTTTCTGTAACTTTGTTTTTAATAGTTAATTCTGAAGATACTTTTCATCTTTATTAATTTGAGCTCTTATACAACATTTGCGTCATATTGTTGAACGGACTGTCAAAAGTGTGACTTCAAGTGCTGAGCCAGACCACCAATCTATCACAGTCACACACACACGCATGCAACAATATCCTTAAACTCCGCTTCGATCGCAATCCCAATCCAAACACAAGAGCACAAGCACAGCATGTCAGCATCTGAGTAAAAATTAGGCTCTCGATCTCTCAATACCGTCCGAGATTTCACACACAGAAAAGATCAGACGAAAACCCCACTTTGTTTGTACCTCCGGTGCACGAGAGAGGCGACTAGACAGACGACGTCTGCGGGTCGACATGTAGGAACCAGCCATGTGGGTGATCTGTACAGAGTGCAGGCTGGCTCGACCACTCAACCTTAACCCGACGACACTGTACCATGCTCAGTGACCGTTGCAAAGAAGACACTTTAATCGATAATCTACAATCTAACTTTACAATGAAGGATACAGCTCTAATGATGGGAATAGAATCGATAGATCATAGATCGATTGACTGCGAATGCGCTGGAAATCTAATACCTATCTATATAAGACTAGTTGATATAAATATATGTTTTGCCTCCTGGGATAATTAGGACGAGAAATTGTGGATGGTGCGGGAAGTGATCTTGGATCTTGGGGTTCCTGCATAAATATAGTGAAACGCTAAATTGACGTGGGTCATATCACGATTGGAAAATATCTTGTGGAGGGACAGATGAGGAAGAAAGAAGCAAATATATATGCATTCAGCATCCGATTATATACTCCGCCCATGGTATCACAATGAGACAACCACCCATCCTTAAGAAAGAAAAGTCTAACTCTGAACGCTAAAAGCCATAAAAAGACCTTTTTTGATTCAAATTCCAAGATGACTTTCAACTCCCGCTTGTGCTCCTATAAACCAAGTTCTTATATTGATCAAAGATTAGATAGCATTTATAAAGCCGCAATCCATTTCAAAGTACAATAATAACAAAGAAAAAGATAGATAAAGATAGGAAGAACAACAATAGCAACAGCAGCAGCAATAGCAACAACAACAACAATTATTGTTATCATTGTTGTTATTGTCGCTGCTGTTACTATTGTTATTCTTTCCATCTCCATCCTGTATCTGTCTTCTCCTTTATACTATCATTGAACATTCCATCATTTCTCAGCTCATCGAAAATAACGTCTTCAGCAAATGGATCATCTGTATCCGGCGCCTCGATGCTTAGGATATGGATGTCTGGATCTAGGTTGCCAGCTTTTGGCAATGAAGCACTACTCTTAAGATATCGGAATGCATCGAGAGGTAGTGATAAAGTACTCTCAATGCTATCCATGCTTGCAGAGGCCGTTTCCAGACAAACTTTTGTTGGGTCAAGCGGAGTAGTCTGGCTTATGGCCGAGTACATCCAATCCATATCCAGATTTTGAGAAGGCTAAACCATAGATGTTCTAGTCGGCTTTGCTATTGAGATTTGGTCTATGGACGCGAAATTGTCCAAGCGATAGGGAGAAATAGGTCTGCTTGACAGATGATTTGGACGAGGGAAATGAGACGAGGGAAGGAAACCTAATTATTATTAGACTTAGAGATACTTGAAAGTATTATTGTTATGTACTTACTTTGTGAAGTTGTAGATCGAGGGGGGCAATTTTGCACGGCTTCAGGTCTGGGCATAATTTTCCTTTACGTTCGTGGCTCAGTAGGAAACCGGCGGCGGTCTCTTTCGCTGAGTACTTTCGATTGAGCAGCTGTTTGACTCTTCATCTTAAAAATGGGTATTGATGAATGGAATGAATACTGAAAGATGGTAGAAAAGGGTATGATGCGATGAAGACTTGAAAAGTAGATGTACAGATTCAAAATATTTGGAATCCAACGAAAGGAATCAATTATCATTGAATAAACTCACAGTCATCTGTCATATGTACGAACAGCGAATCTCCAGCAGGAAATACTGCTTAAAGACCCAAATTGAAATCCTGCAAATATCCACTATATCTGATTACTTTGGATTTATATGGCTTCTGACGGATCCAAAATCCCTTTGATTAACAACTGTTTAAAGGAAATCACATTTATCTATCATATTCACAAACAGCGAGTCTTCAGCAATAAGCGTTGCTTAAAGACCCAAATTGAAACCCTGCAAATATCTACTGCGTTTGATTACTTTTGATTTTACACAGCTTTCTACGGATCCAAGATCAACTTGATCAATCACCGTTTAAGGGAAATCACATTCATCTTTCATATCCACAAACAGCAAATCTCCAGCAGAAAATACTACTCAAGGACTCAAAATTGAACTTTGAAAATATCCACTACATCTGATTACTTTGGATTGATATGACGTCCAACGGATTCAAAGCCAATCCGAAGCAGTGAAATGCTGGTGTAGCCTGACATGAAAGGCACATCCTGGAGGAAGCGGGAACGATCCGTTTGCGAAACAGTCTGTGGACCGCCATTACCCTCGAGAATCTTGTATTTCTTTGGTATGATTTGCCAAAAAATGAACTGGCTTGCTTCGACTTGAGGCCTCGGCGGCTGTTCAAAGCTCAAGAACAAACAAAATTGATGATAGTAAGCAAGGTTTGGTAGTACCTAGCGAGTTCGACAACATTACATGATCCTTGGAAGGTGATCGCCTCATTTTTCACAGCCAATTAGATGATATTCCAACGCAAAGTCTCAGAGACTAGCAGTAAATGCCCGGTGGTTGGAGCAATTCTATATGATAAGAACAAAGTAGTCTGGACTTAGCGTGACGTCCCGTATTCAAATTAGGGTTAAGCACCCGTGCCCTATCCGAAGTATTTGATTTTTACAAAGAAACTACTCCAACCTGAACCACGGGCTGCAAAGTCTACCGAAGGTCAATTATTATCATCATAATCATTATACCCCAACCCGAAAACATTTTATAGAGTATTTACTCTTTAAAACCCGCGGGTCCCGGATATATTTGTAGGTAGTGGTCAAGTAATTGTCTATGAAACCATGACATCTTGCTCGTACCAACCTCTGCAAAATTTGACCGATAGGAAAATGAAAAATAATAAAAATAACAAAATCTTGATTCAAATCTTTTGATATACCGCCAATGACTAGAATTGGAATTATATGTATGCGTGGATGCAGATAAAAAAACAAATAAAAGATTTGATTTCCTTCGGCTAGACCTTCAAGTTCATAGAATAATGTTAGTGTATGATTTCATAAGAATAAGAAAAAAGAGATTAGAATCAAAACATGTTTATACTTTTCTATTTATAACAACAAATCTAACAATATAAAGATATTATTAAACAAAAATAGAAATACAATCGATTCTTGGTTTTCAAAATTAAATCATGAATTTTGGAATGAAATAGAAATTTAGTTGAATGATTAGTAGTTCTAATGAAAACTAGATTGATTGATGTTAGAGGTTTGAAATCGATGTCGAGATTTAGATTAAGTAAAAATACTAGAGTATATATATTGTAATATATGTTATTTATATTTTGTATAATAGTAAAAGCGATAATTTATTTTCTTACTTTTTTAAAGTAGGCTAATAATAAAATCAATAAAATATCTATGTTTAAACGCGAATATTTGTTTTTTTTAAATACAATGAACTTTATTGACGTAGAATAACGTAGGGTTACATAGAACAACGAGATTAGTTCAAGTTCAACGTCGGCTACATGCCTTCTAGCCCCTGAACTATTATATGCGAGGATGAAGTATATGATGGAGATTTTTCATCAAAAGACGATAAGTACCATGCATCGTAACTTCCCAAGTGTGATACATCAGAAGAAAGTGTGATCTAGATACAATAATATTCCGCTGTGTATGTTTTGGGTTTTGTATCACGGTAAGAGCAGACAAGATCAGAATAATCTTAATCTGTTAGTAGGATTATATGTAATACTGAAAAGAATGTAGCTCGGAGAAATGCACGTGATATATTTAGACTAGTGTAGACCATCAGGACCTGTATCTCTTCAACTATTTGCGCTTCTTTGGATTATTTGGCAGAAGCAGACTTTATACTACATATCATCATATAGTAAATAATTTGAAGTCCTAGGAAATATATATCTCATATAAAGTACAGACTTGACCGATGAAATTAAAGGAGTGCCACTAGCTTCAAAACTGTCATCTTGCTGTTTTAAGGAATATCCTATCGGTATAACTAACTTCCAAATATCCAAATCAGGTCAAACTTCCATCCATTACTTCAAAACTCTCCACGATGGTTTTTGGATCGAAGATTTATAACCTCACAACTTTTTACAGTCCATGACAGTTTACTTCTTAAGTATCACCTAGACGGTTACTAAAACGAATCCGGAATCCTATTTGGATTGTACTGTAAAGAAGACAGCAGTATTCAACGAGCGCGAACAAAAAAAAAACAATTAACAGTTACTTTCGAATCTAATGGCCTCATAACCCTATCCTCCTTGCCGCAGAAATCCATCATTCTTTCTACATCCTTATCTTGGTATCGGACCTGACCGCTTGTCAATCGACTTTGGGTCCGCTAGCGATCATGTTGACGAGAATATTGGCAACAGAACACATGCAGATGACTCTAATACGAAGGAGGCACAATGGCAGAAGAGGATGGAAATGATCATCGGTTTGGATTTCGGATGCGAGGCATATTAAATGTCGCCGGACCGTCTGCTATTTCAGTAGAATATAATATCGTCAAAAAAACATCACTTGGGATGCGATAAAAGAGTAAGGTCAAAGGATGGGAAAGAAAAGGCCAGAGAACACTATAAAGCCGATTTCAGTCTATTGTTTACTGGTTCGAGTAGAGCTATCTGCCAAGAAAGAAACCAAATGACAGTCTTCCTACTTGATGTTGAGATGGTCAATGTGGCAAGTGCCATACTGGTCTTTCTGAGTACTTGCCACGAGATGGAAACGATAGAGTATGCATAAACAAAGAGACCGTAAAGCAGACGGCTATTCATTCAAACAATAATGGTGCAAAGAACAAAAGCTCTTGTCTTATGCGCCCCAAGGGAAGTTTTCGCGGCAGCTTGGGTTGAGAAGTTACACTGGAGTAGAACGGAAAATTATTTCTTTGTAGAAAGGATACAAGTGCATGCTGCTAACAGCAACAAAGAGATTATTGAATGGCCAAACCCCAGCAAGTGATTTCGTGTATGGAGACCAGTCAGGTCATGATTTCGAGGGCTAGACTACTAGTTTGAGTGATTCCATAGAATAATATGGAAGCACTTGCATATTCATTCTTTCGAGATTGTCGGACCACTAGTCATAGCCCGGAAATATTTCCCAATGAAGTATCATCGTGACTGATTTACCAGAATCAAACAGGCCTGTATATCCCTAATTGGCATGTGTTCCATAATGCCCAAACGCCGTTATTATGAGGGGACCAGATATCTTCGTATGTGTTTACAATTTGAAAACACCAAGGGATCCGTATTTGTCTAATAGAAGACATTATATATATGTTCGTACTTGCGGCTATCCAATTAGGAATTTGTCGAAAGTTTTTCCCATAGTAAGGGTACTAGATCATCGACAATACAGAGCTCCGATGTCCATTACTTTCCCAAGGATGTTGGCGTATTTTGAAAGCGTCCATCTATGTCTTACAAGGCCTTGCCTCTACGTTAAGTTCTTTCAATACCTTCCAAATTCTTGCTGATATCCCAAGACGGAAGTCCCGCTTTGGGCTAAGACTAGGAAAAAAAAAACTTTCTAAATCCCTGGCTTTGATGCACGAAATCCTTGTCTCGTCACCTGCCTGCGCGCATACTTCGCAATCGGTCTACCAGGCAAGCGCGCCCCACGTGTCGGAAACCCTTGTCAATACAACGTCAAATGCAACAAGCAGCGACGAAGTATTGACTCATGAACTGGCATCTAAGTTCCTTGGAAAGGTCTAGTAAATATTCATCATGAACATCTTGGAATGTCCCAATCAGACGTTGGACTTTATAAAAGTGTATGGTCAACCCACCTGACTATTGGCGACATGAAGGATCAACTCGATTTAGTCTCTCTATTATCTCAATCGTCTCAATCGTACATGCCCCACGTACTTGTCCAACCCCTGTGGCCCCCGTACTCGGCTTCTCTCGATACGCCCTAACCCCGACAGTTATGCCAAAGGAGCTTTAGCAAGAGAAATTGTGACCATCTTTGGTGACTGAATGGAATTTCGAAGTCCAAGTCCACGGCACACTGTTGAAAACGCCATTATGCCAAAGCATTCGTGCAGCTCCACTCAGTTTTTGACTTTATTCTCAAAGCACTGGGATGATGGCGCAGCCTTTTGCAGAAGTAGTCCGTGATATCATATAAGAAGTTTGGCTGCTGTGCAACTTTTATTTGTTGAAGAAATGATTTTTTAAGTTGTTGGTTCCATGGCCATCATCCTATCTGATTCCTCTGTCTAGTCGGGAGTTCATTTCTGACAGCTGTCATACAGTTATATAGCAATGAAGAGCGAAGCTCTTCACCCGCGCTAGGCGCGGCGATACTATAAACCTTATTCCAACCTTACACGTGTAACGCATTTTATGTCACAACAGCGTTACGGTTGAAGGCCTAGTGCTTGTGTTTCTGTCGTTCAGAAACGATTCAAATTGTGTGAGTGAAGCCCTCATCATTATCCGTCTTTTCTAAGAGCTCGGGAGGTGGTCAAGGCTATTGTAACAATGCGCATCTGGCTGCTGTATCGCATAGGATGGCCCACGAGACGACTATGCGCGGAGTACCATGAGCTTTGCGCTGTCTTGAAAAGACATCTTGAATTATTCGTTCTTACTTAATTCTTCTCTCGTTCAAGCTAGATGTTTTTATTGATTCTATCGAATTATCCGATGAGATTCCTTACCGCCTTTTGAGTTGTATGTACTTGTGATTACGTGACCTTCATACCATCCATGCCATCCATGCCTTCTTGCTTTCATACCCCGAAACGATGTCTATACCATGAAACGCTTCCACTGATTTTACTACTTTCGCTATCAAGACCATTTGATAGGTATGAATGGCATAGGTAACATGATTGGTCAAAATCAAGCACTAGCCGAGGTCACGTGCTGAGGCTATAGACAATAGCAGGCAGAACAGCGAGCAAGAGCAGAATCAACAAATAGGGTCAGTATTATAACTAATAACTAACAATCGTAACATTAATCTCCCTCATTTGCATTAGCTTTGTTCTATTATTCTTTTATAAATCAATCTGCTCATTTTTTGATTATATCTTGAATCCGATCGTACCTGTTATGTAGTCGAGAACGTCGCTAGAAAGAAATAGTAGTAGGACGTGGAATAATATGTAGGATATTGAGAGAGGAGGGAGGGTGTGAAATTCTGGTTTGGAGAAAAGAAAAAGCATATCGCTGAATTGAATTGATTGATATCTACCAGGAGCTTTCATTCTCGGATCCTTATGGATCGATGATGACGCTGGAAATCTTCATTAATCCTACGTCCTGTGCGCCATACCCAGCCAAACACCTGTTTTATATCATTCGTATCCTTACATCTTTGATGTTGCCATTCTGGATTATAGCTCCTCTTCCATCCCCTAATCCCAATGCCTCACGTCATTCAAACACCATTGTTCTATCTCATGGGATCTTGTAATCACACATAACCCAGATGGTCTCCAGCGAACTCCCGTAAATCACTTTCGTTGCTACCATTGTAATCTCCAAATATAGCTTCGACTTCAATTCTTAGGCTTGATGAAACCTTGATTGAATGGTTTCCGATTCGACTTAATCTTAGATCCCGCCCGCCCTTGTAGCCATGATTCTTTTAGTGCGCGCGCTTGGTTCGATGCCTTGGGTGCTAAATGTGAATTTCGACTTTCCGTCACTCTGAATGTTGTTGAGCCCACCCGTTTGTCTTTAGGTCGTTTCTCAAAAAGACGGCGCAGCTTGCTTGCTTTGGCGACTCTTGTAGGCAATTCTGACAGGATATGGGCAGGCTCGTCATCATTATCCTCTAGATATTCAGCTGGGAGAAGAGCTGGAAGAGGTAAATGTCCGGGAGGTGCGAATGTTCGGCTTATCTCCTCAACATCGTCCTCGGAGTCCAATCGTCCATCAGCTGTTTCGTCTCCTTCCAAAGTATTCGATTCCTCGTCCATCTCGATATCTCCTCTTTGAGATGTGGCTGAAACTGGCGATTCTTCGACCTTCGGTTTCTGAGCAGGAGGTAACATTTCTTCTGGTCCAAAAGTGACATCGAGCTTGCGCTTCTTGCTTGATGCATCCGATTGTCGTTTGAGGAGGGCATTTTTCTCCTGGCGTTTCTTTTTAGAGGCAGCTTCTTGCCTAGAATTTTCATTAGTTATTTAGGCAGAGAGAAAGGCGGGTGAAATATACTCCTCAATTGCCTTTGCGGCTTCTCTTTCCTTTTCTTTGGCGGATTTTGCAGCCTGGTTTGTTGCGACTTCCTCTGGTGCATCATCATCATCATCACTACTCTCGTCCTCATTATTCTCGAGTTCAATTACTTCGGGTTTCTCTTCTGGTACTGGCTCAGGTTCTGCACTGTCGAATCGCTTGTGCTTTTTTGCGACTGGGGTTGTGAATGTGGTAGTTGTTATCGATGAAGTCGTAACATCTCCATTGACTGCTGTCGTCTTTACTATCTCCTCATCTGCCTCAATTGTTCGCGATTCTTCTGATTGTTCGGAAGAAGGTATCTCTTCAACCATTTGCGCTCCTTCTGGTTGTTCGGCGGAAACCGTTATCTCTTCAACTGTTTGCGCTTCTCCTGATTGTTCAGCAGAAGCAGATATCCCTTCAACTGTTTGTGCCTCTTCCGATTGTTTGGCAGGAGCAGGTACCTCTTCAACTACTTGCGGTGATTGCTGCTTTGGCGTAACTTCTCCATCTCTTGCTTGTAACGGTATTCTACTCGAGCTCCTTGAGCTCCTTGTTGATCGCGGAGTATCTACAACCTCATCATCTTCAAGCGGACGCGATATAGGTGGTCGTTCTCTCTTCTTTGGAACTGGAGTACCTTCATCAATGACTGTAGAATCTCCATTCACGGATGGACTATCTGCCAATTCTCGAGCTCTACCCCGCGTAGTAACCATACTTCGAGTTATCCTGCTCTCTTCGCGCAGTTGCTGACTGGGAGTTGATGGGTCGTCAGATTGAAGACAACCTTTCGAAAACGAGTTAACTATTCCGGCGAACATTCAGAAAACCTGTATTTGATTGACGTTTAAAAAAGGTGTACTTGGTCTATCGAAGCAGCTGTAAAAAAATAAAAAATTCTGTTAGATTTCTCTAGTTAACCTCAACGCTATGACCACCACCATAGATTCACCGCCTCCTTGGGTACGGATGGCAGAACCTCATCAATTATCATTGACAACGAAATCCTCCATTGATCACTGACTGACTGTGACTGATATTTGGATATTCCACACAAAAGATTGATATCATGTCGACTTTCAGGATGCTTCCTAGATGTGGCTTCAGACTATTAAACCAAAGGTCTCTTCATACTACACCTAGGCGACTAGCTGTTGGCGTCAAACAATCAAGAAAGCAAATATTGGCAAGGAGAAATGCTGCTGATCCAGTGATACAGCGGAAGAGGATATCAATTGATACTCCAGATGCCTTACCACCACTTTTTATCCTAGAAACAGACCATAAAGCTGGAGTCTTAAAGGTCGATCCCCACAAAGCCATGGAATTTTTGAAGCATTATCAAAGTCTACATGGAAAGTCAAACCCCGGGTGGGAGGCTGGCATTTGTATTAGTAAGTTAGATTATCTGTCCCTTGCATACCATACTAATGTTCTGTAGAGCACGGTATCACAGCATCTGACGTGACGCAAATATCTATCTCGGTGGGGAGATGTAGAGAACAAGCCCAAAAAGCATTGGGGAGAAGGTTGATAGACTCGGCTTCAGCTATGGGAGACCCCGCGGCTACATTGGAGATTGTATCTGATGCTTTCCGCAATAACCAGCTACATTCAGCAAGATCTGGACCTTTTCTTGAACGCCTAGGTCTTTTGGCGAAGAAAGAGAAGAACGTCCAGGCAATGGGTCTACTTGGTCAAATTCTTTACAGCCAAGGAAAGACAAAGGAAGCTGCGGATTGGCTGCAAAAGGCGGTTGGCGGACCAGAACTACCGAATTTTTCAGGAGCTGCAGAGGCACTCGTTGTTCTTGGCCTAACTCTCGAGAAAAACGATAAAGAAGGCGCGAGAAAGGCCTTCAGCAAAGCGGCTTTAGATCTTGATCATCCCTCAGCATACTTTTATCTTTCCAAACACGTGGGTCCCGAGGAAGAAGATAAACAGATGGTGTATCTACTCAAAGCAGCTGGTGCAGGCATTCCTGAAGCATGCCATAACCTTGGCGCCATTGAGTTGTCCAAGAATGGTGACCAGGCTGACAAAAAACCGTCAGATCGAACTTACGGGTATGCTAAAGAATGGTTCCAAGTCGCAGCTGAAGGCGGATTTGGATTGAGTATGTTGAACTTGGCTTCAATTTGTAAATCCCAGGGCCAAACCGAGGAGGGTTTGAAATGGCTGGAGCGGGCGGAGACGCTTCCAGAAGTTCGTGACGAAGCGGTAAAGCTGAGATCTAGCTTCGTTGCTGAATAATATCTCCCAAAATCGGATCATTCAGACTCAAAAGACTGAAATCCAGTTCCATTACTCTTCCCCAGACCATGATTTTACTGACAATACTTGCTTTCGGAACATTCTGGGAAGAAACCTCGCACGACGCATCTCTTGGTTGCAAGACTAGAGGTTTACAAGGTGGTCTTACCATCCTCTGGGAGCCGACATGGGCGATGGGTATCAACACAGACATTGATCGAATGGACCTTGTACATCAGCCTGGTTTAGTTGAATGTCTTCAATGAAGTATTCCTCCCCGCTCCACCATAGGTGAATATGTATACTACTATATATGTAGATTCATCAACCCTTAACGATGAGACATTTTATACAATTCAATTGCAATCATAGAAATCCAGGTGAAGTTTGTACCGACTTTACACCATTGGTTGGTTAGCATTCTTGTCATTATATATCTTGACTGGCGAAAATCAACCATGATAAGCACGAATAAATGAAAACTGTTGTTCCAATTCTTGACAGTACAATTTTCGTTGCCGAAAAGGGCTTTTCTCTCCATCCTCTGCAGGAATGAATATGGAAGAAAGTCCTCTCCTTGGTATCCTCTTTGTTAGAATCGTCGTCCTTCCAAAACACATCTATCTGACTGTCTCGATCGCTTTCCAAGAGAAAAAGCTTTGTTTCTTTTTGTTCTACTGATGCTGTATATAATGACTTTCTTTGCTTCTTTAGATATCACAACAATACTGCAGATATACTTTTTATTCACCTTCTCGACATTATTTTTCCCAACTACTCTACAACGGGTTTTGAACTGCCTTCTGAAATCAGAATCAGATCAAGTTCTACGTGCTTGATTGGACTGAAACGGCGCTGCTCTTATTGTTTAACCATATTTTGTATGTCCAATCAAGCTCTCTCTGCCCATTGACCCATCTAACTTGGACTCGCAACCCCAGCATTATTAATACGTGCTCTAACCAACTTACCTATGCAACCTTGGAGGCTGTTTGGAGCTATGTAGGTTGATTGTACTGAGTGAAGAGGTAATCTCAACATGTAATGCCCGGGACCCAAACATGAATTTTCCACATTCATCAGACAGGACTGCCAAGAACACGATAGCAATCATAGCCTAGACCGGTGATACTTGGGCTTGGGCGTGAGGCCCCTCTGTACAAAGCAAACTGTGCACCACTCATTCACCATTCATCATTCATAATGACAACCTCACCCCGTCTTCAAGCACAAAAGAGCACTGCCTGATTTTCGAAAAGCCAGCCCCTTTGCACCCTAAATGGGTTGGCTTCATTTCCTTCTCGCAATAGTAGGGTTGATGTTACCATATTAGTCATCATGGATAACTTATTTTACTAAAATTAGCTTAGCTTTAGCTTAGTAAGCGAAGTACACAAAAAGTGGACTTCGCTCAGTTAGTTAATCTTCATCTCTTTTCTTTTACAATATGCTTACAGTTGACAATCAATTTGACATGTTTGCACCGACACTCTTGGACGTCCGCTTGAACAAATCGGAAGTTCCCATTGCCTCGTTTCATATCGAGAATATCAGTTCGTGATATTGATCTTGAGGGTGTGGTTTGAGATTTGATGTGTGTGCTGAAGTTACTTGCTGGGTACACTGAGCTTGCCAAGCCGTTTGTGATCCTTGGTTGGCGGAGAGCGCTTCGTCTACGACACTCGCATATACGCAAGTAATCAATTAACTCATCAATGGCTGCAGCTTGTATCAAGTCGTAATAATCTTCTTAGTATAGCATTATTATGTTATTGTCAATTCTTCCTCTCTATGAAATGGCTAAAGCATATTCCGCTCTCCACGCGCTCTCTAATCCGTCTATGTTATAATCAATACATATACCGTTATCAGATCATCGGATCGTCAGATCAGTTTTCGTCGTGTTGATCCGGATCAGATAAGTTAAATATGATTTATAAGGTTTGCATCATGATTCTATTTGTTCCATTGCGGTGAATGCGATGTCGGCCAAGGTTCCTGGGAGCCCTTTAATTAAGAGAAACAGGGAAACTTGAAGCAAAAGAAGAAAAGGATCTATTCCGCCACTCTATATCATCAATCATACCAACTTCAACCCTTGTTCTCCTCCTGCTTTTCTCCTTCCTCGTCTTTCGGCACACACCTCCCATCATTAGCGTGTACCCAATCGCCCAACAATTCTATTCCGAACAATGTCGCGTCCGCAAATCGCAAGAATGGCTGCTACTTCTCATTGTATCCCACAAGAACCAAACCCCGAATCACCCCGCTCCAAGGTTTCTCCCGTTCCGGCTCTCACGTATTCCTCATCTTCGTCATCGGACCTCGAACCCGAGGAAATTGAGCCACGTCGTCGTCGAGCGTCCACAAAACTCATATCGCAAAATGCTACCGATATGCAGAGAATCATTGGGGAGGCGGGGACAAAATTGGTGGAGAAATGTTGTGGTGGCGGTTGCTGCATGGCAATCACCAAGACTGACGGCCTCACATATGAAAGACCCAGGTTCCCAGACAATGATGCGTACAGGAGCTTGGGATTAAAGATCGATACCATTCCCACACGATTGACAAATCTGCCAGACTTGACCCAGAAGAATATGGACATCTTTCCCTTGAAGAAGGCGAAGGCTCAGGATATGATTCAGGGTGTGAGATCTTTCGAGATCAATGAGAACAGAGGAACGGTCAATGTGGATCCTCCCATGGATATCGCAGATGCCGCAGAGATCAAAAACGTCACTTCGAATATGGATTCTGGAACGGGGACGGAAAATGACTCAATCGACTTCACACCACATCATGCCAAGATAGATGTCGACACCAAGGTTCAACCACCTTCCTTCGTTCAACCACATCCACCGTATGAAGTCTACTCGGCGAGAATTTTCAATGCGAGAGAGTTGACCAAACCGGGTGCCGAGAAGAGAACGTATCATTTTGATTTGGATGTTACGGATTATCCTGAAGAAGGCGGTGTTGATTTCAAGGTTGGTGGTGCAATTGGTGTCATGGCTCCGAATGAAGAATCAATGGTGGAAGATTTATTGGATTTGTTATTGATTCCAAGGCATCTTCGTGATCGAAAGATTTTATTGAAGACTCACTCCGGCAGATGGCCTACATTGTGGGGAGACGATAAACCAAGAGAATTAATCACAACCAGACGAGATTTATTAACTTGGTGCTCTGATATTCAATCATATCCACCCACCAAGAAGATTTTACGATTGCTCGCCGAATATGCCGCCGATCCCGAAGAGAAGAAGATTTTATTATATCTATGCTCAGGAGAAGGACAAGGAACATTTTGCAATTTCAGAACTGGCCCACATATCACCATCCCGCAATTACTTCACGCATTCGAATCTAGCAAGCCACCTCTTGATCATCTCCTCTCGGTACTCGAAACACTAAGACCTCGGTTTTACTCCATGTCCAACGATCCCCAAGAGAATTGTGTCCCCGTTGAAGGTTGCAGCCGGCTCATCGAAATTGCCGTTACGGTCCATGAAATCAAGAACTGGCGTGGTGGAAATCGAATTGGTCTCGGCTCAGGATTCTTTGAAAGGCAAGCAAGAAAATTCATCGAAGCTGAAGAGCAAGGAAAAAAGGCCAATGTTAGAATTCCAATGTTCAAAGGATTGATGGCAAATCCTCTCGCTAGAGAATTTGTTTCTGATGGACCTATGCTTTTGATTGGTGCCGGCGTTGGAGTTGCTCCATTCAGGGGATTCGTTCAACGTCGACTCAAGAATGCCAATTGTGCAAATAAGGTTTGGGTTCTTCAAGGCATTCGGGATTCTCTTCTTGATGAATTATATTCTGGTGAATGGGGTGTGCATGAATCGGAAGTTAAGAAGGTCGTTCAAAGTCGAAGGCCCGGGAGCAAACAAAAGGGGAAATACGTTCAAGATGAAGTTAGGCATCAAGCAGACTTGGTTTGGTTTATCATCAATGCTTTGGATGGGAGAGTTTTTGTTTGTGGTAGTAGTCAAGGAATGGGTGAAGGTGTTGAAGAAGCACTTGTGGATGTTGCGATGGAGAAGGGGAATTTGGGTAGAGAAGAGGCCAAGAAGTTTTGGAAGTTGAAGAATGAAGCTGGACAATATATTGCCGAGACTTGGTAATTAACTTTCTTCTCTTGCCTCTTTTTTTAAAGAAAACCTTGACCCAAATATCGTCAAGGATGTACATAGGAGACGAAGGTTGTGTACATATGCATGGGATTTATGATTTTTGATGGTAAATTTGGGGTTTGGTATCATACGAGTGAGTATTGGGTGGCAGGGTGGCAGGTGCCTTTTTTTGCTTGTATTCAAGTCAAGTCCAATGGATGAGAGAAGTTTTGGGGATATCTTTCCTTTTGTACATCCCTCGGGATTTTGAATGAATGGATTGGTTTTTATTCAGTGTTGGATGGAAATTGATGAGGCGTTTGTTGGTTTAAGGGGGATTTTTATGGGTGGGTTGGATGGATGATATGAGAATGAGAATGAGTTGAAAAGAATCATCCAAGTAATTGGGATTATATGATGGAAAGGAGAAGGGAAAGGGAAAGGGAAAGGGGGGCAGATGGGTGATATACATACATAGTCATGAATGAAACATTCCATTCCATGATATGAAAATCGTTCTTTCTATACATATTAACTAGCATATTTCAATACAATATCGACCAATTTCATATGTGAATGCGAATATACTCGAGTTATTTAGCTCTTTTGTTAAAAAGTATGCGTGTGGGCTCAGCAACGGCGTCGGCACTTATACCAACATCGCTGGAAATGCCACGCCCTCTCATCAGAGTCTCCTGTCCGGCGTTCCGCTCGACCACAAACAACCCTCCTCTTGACGTCGTCCACACACACACACACACACAACTTCTGAAGGGATCTAAAGGGATCGCCCATGAACACCGACAGCAAGCAACCAGCAAGCACCCCGTTCAAATAAATCCTACGCCGAAAAAGAAAGAAGAGCGCGTAAGCGGTCTAGTTCTGTATATACTTGAATTTATGGATTCTGATCAGTCAAGTCAGTAAATGTAAAGTTGCTTATACTTTACATATCTAAATGTCGCTGGCGGTTTCATTTGCCTGCGCGCAGTCCGCTAATATCAATCAGGTTTAGCCTTGTTGATTACGGTGTACTCGTCGATCTGATTAAATTTGATTTGTAATCGATTGGTGATGGATTAGTAAGGGCGTCGGTTGATTTGTAATTCATCAATTGTACGGTGTAAAATGGAGGACACAGAATAGGCGAATTTTGTTTTATTTTTATTGTTTTGTATCTAGGTGGTAATTGTGTTATATAGATAAATATATGTAGTGTGATTTTTTGATGATGATGGTGATATTTTATATAGTACACAGCATGTTTTGATACCTATATATAAATCAAGATGTTGAATTAGATCTTGATCTGATCTCACAAACTGGAACAATTAAAGGGGGTTAGGCGTTGTTGGGTGTACGTGCGTGCGATACGATACGGCTGTGACTATCGATCTCTCTCACAATGTGCACACATCATGATTGTAAATGTGTATGTATGTTTACAAGGAACTCAAAACCTATAATCGATGGAGTTTATTATGACAATATGTGGGTGGTTTGCTGGCGGGGCAGGAGCAGTGAATATGGATGGTACTTGCGGTATTCAATAAGTATAAGAGCATCTGCTCGTTCCTCTTCTCTTGCTCCCTCATCTTCTTCTATTTCGTTCACCATTCACATTACTCTCACGCACAACTCCAACTTCAATTCCCACTTCCACTCAACCACTCAACCACTCAACCACTCACCATGTCACCCTCCGCCCAATTTATCGACCTCCTCAAATCCCGCCGCACCATCTACGCCCTCGAAGCCAAATCTCCCATCTCCGATAGCCGGATCCAAGAGATCGTCGAACAAGCCATCCTCCACGTTCCCAGCTCCTTCAATTCGCAAAGCACGCGCGCCGTGCTGTTGTTCAAAGGTGAACATGAGAAGCTCTGGGATATCACCAAGGATGTCTTGAAGGGGGTGGTGCCCGCGGAGAACTTTGAGAGCACGGCTCAGCGCATTGGGGGGTTCAGAAAGGGATATGGAACGGTGAGTTTTGTTATGTTTCATGCTATTCCTCTTGGCTCTTCCTGTCGAATATCTGGAATCCTTGCCTATCTTTCTTCCCCCTACAATCCCTCGAATGGAAAACCGGAAAAAGAAACACGAGAAGCTGATCAAGAGTTTGCTAATTTAAACATGCAGGTCCTTTTCTTCGAAGATAGAAAAGCGGTTGAGAAAGTGCAATCCACATACTCGACTTACGCCGACCGATTCCCTGGTTGGGCGACTCAGAGTGATGCGATGGCCCAATATGCGATTTGGGTTGCCCTAGAGGCGGAGGGGTTGGGCGCTAATTTGCAACATTATAATCCTTTGATTAATACCAAGGTTGCTGCTGAGTAGGTCTTCTTTTTCCTCTGTGTGTGTTTGAGGTGGAGGGAGATGGGAATTGATACCTTGAGAGGAAATTCCGTGGTTGAGGATTGGTTGAGTGGTCAGGAATGCAAGCTAACGATCTTCAACTATAGATGGAATATCCCTGCAGAGTGGGAACTCAATGCTCAACTCGTTTTCGGTACTCCCGTTGCACCGGCTGGAGAGAAGAGTTTCATTCCGGTTGAGGAGAGAGTTAAGGTTTTTGGTGCTTAGATTGGGGATGGCGGATACATGATGCGAAGAAAGATAAATGCAGGGCTAGATCTAGGTGAGCTAGATGAGCTCTAGATGGGGGAGAGGAAAGACCGGATGCGTAGACGTATCATTTATACCATAGCATACCACACCCTGCGATACGAAACAATTCAAATGTAAAATAAGAAACGAATGAAATCATTACAAAAATCTCAAAAACACAATATCAGACTTTCGCCACCAAAGGGCTCTCTATCCAATACCTCTGTTAGGATTATGCTGAGTCAACACAACTGTACATAAGCTAGCTCAAAGGCTAAAGGACACGAAGATTACAACTAATTCTCCACTGCTTCGATCTAACCGAACAGTCTCATATTGATATCAAATAAGAAGAGAGATATCATTTCGATATCGGAAAGCTTGTTTTTAATTGACGTTTAAAATAAGGATATCTCGACTCGTACAGAGTAGATGTAGTACTGTAGAGATTCGGCTAATTCCGATAGAACTGTTCGAGAAGAGGTATTAAAAGTATTTTGATGGAATTTTGATAGGATAGGTTTTAGGTTTATTGTGTACTTTGAATTTTTATCATGTATAGATACGAAGTACAGTATGATTTTTTGCGCTTTAGTTTTTTTATTTTGTGGATTTATAGTATTGGTAGTATTGGCTGCTGGGGGGGGGAGAGGGCGAGGATGGGGGTGAGGAAGTTGGTTGATCAGGTGAGTGTTGGGTTGAGTGTCGTTGCTGCTGAGGCGGCGAAGATCTGGAATTCTTGTTTTTGGATGCGTATACTCACTCTGAGTTACTCGTAGTTTGGATAGTGTTTATAATAAGTATAGGTTGTTTAGATATACTTCGAATGAGTTTTAGGATCATTGGTGATGGTTCCGCGTACATTCGTTCTCGCTAATTATTAGGTGTAAGGTGACTGAATTCAGGGGAGAGGGTTACTGGTAGAGTTGGGAATGCTCGCAATTTATAGCAGACTGGACATTATCCGCTATGATAAGATTTTGTCAAGAGATAATCTGGGGGAAAATGTATGGGTAGGTCTTTGAATTTTTTTAGTGCTGTTTTTATTGAGAGTTTGGTGATGGGATGAGATGAGAATCAATTGGTTGAGCGAATGATCTGTTAGGTTTCGCTTGTTGGGCTTATCTACTCATTAGTTGAATGAGGGGAAAGTTGAAGCATTTTATGAGACCAGATAATCATTTCAATGTAGTTTGGTTCAGTATACGATCTAGAAACGAGATATTAGATACAATGGGCTTGGTGAAGAAATAATGGAGATGTTGAGGATTGTAGAACGGCGACTCTGGATATACTACGTCTTCTTTTTTTCAGATCTTCTTTTATCTAATATATCTATAGCCTGGGTTTCTTCCCAAAAACTAGATCGTTTTTCACATTGAGGATCATTGGGAAGGGATTATTTCTTCGCCATTGATCTTCCAAGGATCAATGATTTGACACACTCTGCGAATCTCCCAGCGACATTGATGTATCACTGTAATGGAAATATAGCCTTGCCCTAGAAATTTACAAGAAGGAAAAGGTAATATCGAAAGGCTATCAGATGTTTTAGAGATAGGGAGAGCGAAGTCGATCAAATGCTTGCCTTTGCAGATAAATAAAGTATGACATATCATAAAGAAGAAAAAGATCCCGCAGAGCAAGTTAGCTATAGAGAAAGATCTTTGTAATAGTATTCATCCGAGGCCTAGCTTTGATTATGAGAGGGATATAGCGTAGTTCAAAGAGATGTATATTGACTTCTTGAATTATGAAGCACTCATTGGTTGGTTGGAGGAGTGAGATGCTAGTGAAGCGCTGGATACTAAATGCTCTTTCAACTACCTTGAAAGAAACTGGTAATTCACTTACCAGCTAGATCACTATATAAAAAGGTCAAGAATTGTTGCACTAAATCAAGGGATATCAATAGGCATGCCAGCTTATATGACCAGAGTACCTTAAAAAATACATCCAAGACAAAAAAGTTAGGAAGAATCTCTTTCTGCATGCTAATATGGCTGGAGAAGGTGAAATACTTTGATCTGAAACCATTTGGATACAGGAAAGCTTGCTGGGAATTCTCAGGGGCCTATGAGAAGACATTGGGTATTTTGGGAGGGTTTTTTTTTTTGTTATTGTCATCCTCGATGGAAATCCTAGAATTTATTGTCGATGCAAATATATATACATATGTTTTCTCGTATATTTGAAATAGTCTCATACTAACATAACTCATCGCAATGCCCTAAAAGTGGCCTTGATAAAATGCGAGCAGAGATGCGAATTGAACACCAAGATGCGCTTTCCGGAATCGAATTCTTCGGGGAAGCATTTCGACATTTCTGATTCTGATTACGGTATGTGTTCTTACTGAGTGTTTATATATTCCTCTAGCCGTCTAACCAAGATTACAAACATGGATACGCATCCAATATTTAAGATAAATATGTTCTTAATTTTCTTTCTCCTTGCTATCTACTCTATAGAGATATAGGTCTACTCCATCGAGATATAGGAAATCCAAATTAATCGAAAACGACTCTGCAGAACGACAGAGTTGACCTATCTGCTATATCTCCCGCAATCTCTAGGCTATTCTGAGCGTGTAATTTGGATGAGCTGTATGATACAATTTCACTGTCGTCATTTTTTCTATATTTTCATTGCCATTATCAATCTCTTGCTGTAATATTTATTTTGCGAGAGTCATTCAGCGATGCACGTTGTTACTTGAGTCATATTGGAAGGATTTCCTCGAACACTCAAGGCCTGGCTGGTGCAATCGAAATTTCTTCTTCATATCCATATTAGCACAATTGCTAGTAGCTAGGAACTATACAATAGCATATTTACATAGCTTGATAATATCATCTCCTTTACACTCACTTATTTGGCTAGGTAGTTGTACTATATAACATAGATGAAGAAAGGAATCGACAATGATTATAGGAAAACTTCAAATCCACCATATTACTGATAGATAGATCTTTGTATTCATCTTATTTCTGTACTGATAATCTCGAGGAATAGTCATTATCGTTTATATATTTCTGTTGTTCTATCGTGTTCTTGAGATCAACCTCTTCGGAGAATAGCAAAGTGGTATATACTCGAGTAATCCCTCATTGTTTTAGGCATAGATAGATATATCTGATACAGAATTCCATGCTCAGGGTGAAACTTAGGAGCATCCGATTGTGATTCCTCCAATCCGGGTTTTTGAGTTCGCCTATAGCATCGTAGCGAAGTTTATGACTACGTAGGGAGTGGGAGCTGATTGATTTATATATGTCGTCAATCTGATCTTGGCTAGCAGGGCATGGATGTAATGAGGGAAGTCATAGGATCAAGGCGTTTGGTGGTTCAAACTGGCATGCAGTTTTATAGCATCCATCTAAAATAGGGTAGAGGGTAAGGTCATTCACAATTGTTTAAGAGCTAAACTTAAAAGCGTTTCAATCTTTCCGTTAGGAATTTCAGATAGTATTTACAATTTTCCAGTTCATTTAAAAGAGAGCACTGTGAAGCTTTGGCCTTGGGGAAATATTTGTGATGGACTTGAAATGGAACAATGATAGGGATAACTTGGTGTACACTGCAATATTTCAATATGAAGTCTATCCATTTTATAGGATCCTTTCATAGCATTTTTCATCCTCGGTTCGTTTTTGCTAGAATTCATATATCTTTGGATGAGAAAGATAAAGAGGAGACGAGAATTAGCATATAAAACAACTGCATAGCTAGGTACCTCCACAACCTTCACACCAGCTGGTGATTGTCATAAGTTCTATATTAGCTTTTCATTTACTTTTAATCCCCCTTATCTTCTTATACCAAGAACTCCGAATGTTTCTCAGCAATCAATATCCAAGTTCTTAAGTAGTTGAACATTTTTCTATCACGACGATGTATTAACTTGTGGCTTTTATCTAGGATAATTAATGACTAATGCAGGTGTACTCCTTCGGTGTTGCCACATTGGGGTCAATTCATGATATGTTGTAGAAGCTGTTGTTCTGTATTGTTTAAACTACGTTATTTATGTTTTCGATGTTGCTTTCCTTTACGGAAGAGGAAGCGACGGTGACCTGATGTGATAGATGGGCCCCAGATCCGTAACATTCGGACTCAGACATAAAAGGAGAAAAGGCAAGAATTAAGCGAGCCAGGGGCAATATATAAGCGTTGTAATCTTTAACGATATAGTTAACATTAAACCCAAAAAGAAGACTGGTAGACCCAAGATTGAACCCGTGGACGAACGCATACGATTTGACAATCAAAACTCCCATTATCCACAGGGAATATAACTGACAGCTGATGATATCATGCATCTAATCTTGCTTTGCGCTGCAATTTGGTAAAATGGATAAGGCTTGATAACATTACGGATAAATTCGTCGTCGTTTCTATTGAGATAAACACATTATTTCTCTATTTGAGTTATCGTGTTTTAGATGGGATGATATTCATGAAACCCAGTTTTAGCACCGGTAAAATTTACCTGGGCTCATGGTTTCTACACTCCCTCACTCAAACAACTTAGAGATTGCAACACGGGTTGCATGAGTGAGCTCAAGCCATGGTAACTATTAGAGGGTCAGTTTCTGCTTGGGTGTTCTGGAACATCGATGCCCGGGCGAGGAGTCGAAATAATGCAAGTTGTAAGATTTTGGGATGGGGCTAGATATTTATATGGGAGAAAGGGCAGGGAACAGAGAGAGGGGTTATCACGTATGAATCGAGTGAATTTTGGGCATGAGTCTAAGTCCCATTGCCTGAAGATCAATATTCCCATTTAGGCTTATAATTGCGAAAATTCTGATTGACTCATGGTATATAAGGTACATCTGGGCAACCAATGTAAAAGATCGGTATAAGTGAAGAGTGCCAGTCTCACACCCATGGAGATGCAGACTAGAAGGGGAAGTGACAGTTATGTTATTAATTAGGCGGCATTCAAAAGCACGAATCTTTCCAAAACGTAGCCTGAGTATTTCAACAATATGTGTCCCTGAAACTAATGTTCTTTGGAGATGCGGCTAAATCAAATTGACGGTCAGGTACTTGAAGGGTGATGGAGTTTGTTCCGTATGGAGTATGTTCAATATCTGACCAGAAGAAGGTGGCTGGCTGAGGAATTTAAGAACATGGTGGTCTGCAGGACTTTCATCCGAGTACAAGAAAAGCAAGTGCTGTCGTCTCGCTTTGCGCATTGCCATTAAAATTTCTGAACAATGATTACTATTGTCAATCTTCGGATCTCATCCAAAAATTCCAACTGCTCTTCTCTTGTTTTCCCGCACACGTCATAATCAAGATGATGAAGTCGCGGCAACGTAGAATATATAATATCCACCGCTCGACTTGACAGGAACATCTGGCATTCTTCTATTCGTTTTCTCGATCACTTTCTGAATATGATTGAAGGATATATAAATACAACAGCCCCCTTTGATTTTCGGATAGTCATGCCGTGGGAGCAAATCATAAAGAAAGGAGAGGTTTTAAACTGTCATGTTCAAGAAATATCGAAGACTATGATATTAGCTTAGTGAATATCAAAAACTCAACCGAATAACCCGTGAAAGAATCATGAAAGGGCGTTTATAAATTGTTGTCTACTCGGATTAAAAACTCTCTTGTTGAAGTGAAAAAAAGACACAGATCTGGGTTTTTGATGGCCGATAGTATTTATGTTAAGGTTGGGGACTTTGGAATTGGAGTAGGGGGTTTAAGATGGTTCAATACAGTTTCTAGCTTTATTGCTGTTAGGAGGGTTTACTTGTCGATGATTAGGTCTACACGCTGTCACTCAATCCATGTGATCCAAGCAACAGCTTACCGTCCGATGATTCCAAGAGGTGGCAATAGCACCTCTACGTTATTCAAAGAGTCGCTCCTAAGTGCAAAACGAAACAATACTATCAACTCAAACACCAACGTCCCAGCCGGACCCAGCTCCGAAATAAATGTCACCAACCCAGTTTCGAACATCGATTTCTGCCCTCCAAAACTCAACTCTGGCTTTCTTGAAGCTCTTAAATATCGCAAAATTTTGGCCTGCCAAGTAAATGGGTACAGCCGGCATGGGATGGAAACTTGAAATTGAGGAGCTAATTCACCTATTACCGCTCTGCGTTCACTCAGTCTCCCATAATAGATCATCATCACCATACCCCTCCCTCTCTTATTCACCTCTGTGCTCTATACTGTCCCCTCGGCACGAATCCATATAAGTGATAAACAAATCTGGTGCGTATAACGAACGAACTTGATCAGAAAAAGTAATATCGGCCAAACCCTTACATTGGTGTCGGATACACCGAATCGTATTGGTATTAGGAAATACGTCTTGCATTTTCTTTGCACCCATCGATTGAAGTTTGATGTGCCTGCAAGATTGTCGCTCATTTTGACTATCATCTGAGCATATATAAGCTTCTTTCCAACAACAACAATAACGACAATAGCGCGCCGCAATCTCGAAAACCATCTGAAGAACCTTGAGACGGGGCTAGCAGATCTTGAGGAAACGCTGCGGCTTCGAAATATCGCACGTCGTCAAGGTAAGACGTGAAGGTGAAAGCTAGGTTACCCCCCAACTCGGCTAGGAGACCCATGCTGGGAACGAAACGGGTTTTTGAATGTTGGGTTGTGGGTGTGGGTGTGGGTGTGGGTACGTGTTTGCTGGCGAGGGAAGGCGGGAGATATAATATTTGTGCTACTTTGTTATTGTATTGTGTTGTATCGCATATAGATGCTCTATATAAGCAAATAAGCTATCCGCGCAATTATCAAGAGCGACAGACTTATATCGGCAAGACATAATCCGGAGCCAGTCGCCCAGAATCAAATCAAAGACGACCGAATCCCGTGACGTGTCTTGGGTCACGGGAAACATTGAGGGGATAGCTCGCCCAACCATCGATTGGCCGCTACTGCAGCCGGCATCCTTGCATCAATCGGCCAACGCCGCTAACACGCAACGGTCCATAGGATCCATAAATTGAGGGAATTATCATGATTTTAGGTAAACCTTGCACCATTCCATTGACATACGACTGCATCCTTTTGGCTGTTGCAGCGGCTGCGGCAAGACATCGGACCATGCCAAAATCGGGTCGGGTAGGTAACGTAGTCGGCAGAGATAGGTTTACGGGTGACCTGTATCCATGGTATTGTTCAATTTGTGACGACGGAAGGGAGACACAGATCCTTTTGATTGAGGATGGATTGAATTGGATGGAATGGGGGATAAAGGAAAAAGACGAAGAAGAACAAAACAGGAAACAGGGGTGGATTTCCCCGCATTATCCGGCCACCAGACTAATCCAGATGCGGTCAAGTCGGATGAGGATACCGCGACACTACCCCGCATTTCGAGCAACACGTGAGGTGATGATCTCTCCATTGCTCGTATGACTTGCACTTGACTTCAATGTATATTAATTCCATCTTCCTCTTCCCTCTTCCCTCGTCTTCTTCAATAGCAGCAACAACAACAAATCAGTCTTCATCTTCATCATCAACATCAACAGCCTCATCCCAATCCATCCCAATTCATCGTGATCAACTTCCTCACTCGCCATCATGTCAACACCTGAAATTCCAATCATCAAAGTGTTATTCACACTTCATGCTGGCATGGATGCCTTGGACTTTATCGGTCCTCTCGAAGTCCTCACCCGTGCTCAGCATGATGTTCATGATCCAAGTGAGTTAAATCAATTGAACATCGCCTTTCTTGGATATGCTTGAGCTCACCGACTCAAACCCTTCACCTTTCCCGCCTTCCCACCGGCGTGTGTTTCAATTGCTGACGTGAATCCCATCAATTCAGAATCCAAGGCATTCGATTGCAAGTTTGTTGGTGCCGAAGAATTTACTCTCTCCAATCAAGGAGCGGCATTCCGTGCCCACTTCAACTACAAAGATGCATATGCCAAGCTCTCGGAGTATGATATCCTGATCGTTCCAGGTGGTGGATCGGATCAAGTTCTCAAGAACAAAGCCGAACCTCTTGGACTCATTCGAGCCTTCTCCGATTTGCAGAAGAGACATCCTGAAAAGGAACGCACCCTTCTTTCCATCTGCACGGGTTCTCTCTTCCTTGCTCAACAAGGTATCCTTCACGGTCTTGTGGCTACTACCCACCCAGATTACTGTGCCAAGTTCGAAAATATCAATAGTGAGGCGTCACAGAGAGACTTGTCAGAACGTTGTGATGTTGTTGAGGAGCGATACGTGGTGAACAATCTTCGATTCGATATTGATTCTCCAGAGGAGAGTCAATATGTTCGTCGCAAGTCTGATGCAAGGCGTCCATCCAATGCTCGCAAGGGTTCCAATGCTTGGAAAGAATCCAACAGTCGTCGTGAGAGCAACGCTCGTAGAGCTGCTTTACGTCTTGGTGGTCTTCGTGTCATCACCACTGGTGCTATCACTTGTGGACTTGATGCGAGCTTGTATCTTGTCAGCGTTATGGTCAATGAAGAGACCGCGGATGAGATTGCCAAGTTCATGGATTATGAATGGAAGAAGGGTATTGTCGTTGATGGAATTGATATCTAGGGCGTTGGGAGTTGGAGTGAAAGGATTTATCATGCATAAAAGCATAGAATACAATGGCTTGAGGGCTAGATAGATAGCTTCGGAAAGGGTTACGGAACGGATGGACGGATATGGGTTTACGATATGATCTTTGAGTAGATAGCTTAGCTATCCTTTACAATCTCAACTTTTTTTCTTTTTTTTTGCTTTTTACCATTTCGTCCCTATATGGTATTTGTCTGTTGGAAAAAATGGCCTCTCACTTACTATTCAACATCGCATTCACCAACCTCAGCCTCCCGCATCGCAAAGTCCAAAGTCCAAAGTCCAAATCGAGCTTGGAAATTTGAAATCAGCATCTCCCCAATCATATGTATCACCGGTCCGAGAGGTTGGAATGATATTAGGGGCCGAGTTGAGTTGAGTTGAGTTGAGCCAAGTTTAACGATTGGCGGTTGGACGTGCGGTGCGGTGCGGTGCGAGAGAGCGAGCGAGCAACGGACCGACCGATGTGTCTCAAAAAACCCCTAAAAAAAAGCTAAAAAACTAGGATGGATATTTTTTAGTGTTTAGGAGTCGAAGGTATAATGTGAAATGGAGTTGAGTTGGAGGCGTAAGGGGGGGTATGCTTGTAGTTATGGTTATGGTTATGGTTGTGGTTAAACCAGCTTTGTGTAAGACGATATATATTCATCTACTGGTGTTGTTTCTTTTTCTTCATTTTGATGTATAAATCAGAGTATGGTTTCGGATCGCAATGATTTATTTCATTTCATAAAACCTTCGTACAGTACGCCCACAACACCAGCCCATCCCATCCCCATCCCACCTAATGACCCCCCGTAGTAGGCAACCCCAAAGCCACCTTGAAACTATCATAAATCAACCATTGAAAAGCCGTCAGCGTCCCAATCATGACGATCCGCACCGGCAGCCCATTCCACAAGCCCCGGAACCCAACATTCCCATAGATCCGCGCCATGGCTTGCCCAGCGCCCTCGCCGGCTTTGCGATCGCGGTTGAGTTTCGAGACCATGACGTCGGCGGGGTGCGAGACGATGGCGCAGCCGATGCCGGCGATGTAGCCGCCCAGGAAGGATACGCCGGTTTGTTGGAGCGCGGAGTAAGATGCTTTGGGTTGGCCGAGGGAGGCGTAGATTTTGTCGACGGTCGTTTCGAACGTGGCGAATTTCACCATCGTGTAGGGGATTTGGCGGCCCCAGAGGGGGTAGAGGCCTTTGTAGAGGCTGGGGTGGAACGTGTGGAATCAGTACCGCGATAGATGGTTCGAGCACGAGGAGGAGGGGGAAAAAAAGTAAAAAAGTAAAAAAACATAAAATAAAGACTCACCCTCCATACCCCTCCTCCTTAATCACCCTCCCCAGCCCCTCCCTCAAACTCTGCGCAAACGGAGGTACAGTCGTCTGCATCCTCACTTTGATGGCCTCAAAAGGACACAGTGCCACATCGGCCAAAAACTCGGCAGTCGCGCTCGCGCCCAGGAAGACCAGCGTCTGGTTGGCGTGGGGAAATAGTTTCTCGCCGTACAGGTACTTGAAGGCTTCGTAGAAACCGTATTTTCCGCCTCCTTGGAAACAATATCCGACCAGGGTGGGCGACCAGCCGAAGAACACCCCGCGGACTCCTTCGGCACGGTAGATTTTGGACCAGGCGCTGAGGTTGGAGCGGTAGAGTTTCGGGTCGACTTGGCGCCGGCATTTGACGAGGTCGAGTGGGGTTACGGCTGTGTGGGTTGGGCCGCAGGCTGAGGGGGGAGGGACTGTTAGTTATGGGGGGTGTGAGGGGGATTGGGGAATTGGAGGGGTAAGGGTGGCATGTACGTACCGATCATTCCACCAAGTCCACATGCTGCGAAGTACTTTCCGCTGTAGAGCTCGATTGTAGGCTGGGGAAGGGCTTTCTCGAGGGAAGGCATTTTGATGGGAGGTCAATTAGTTGAGGGGGTTTCTTTGAGGATTGATGATTGTTTGTTCTTGATGTCTAGATGTTGGAATTCGAATTCCACATCACAAATGCCTTTCTTTCCTTTGCAGGTTCTGTGGTTCTTAGGTTCTTGACAACGCTCAGGGTTGCTGTTGGGGAGAAGAATGAAGTAAGAAGAGGGGAGAGAGAAGATCAATCACAACAAAAGAATCATAAACTTGGAACGGCACGAGTAGAGTAAGACGTCGTGCCGGTATTCCTTGATGATTCCTTGATGAGCTTTCCGAAGTTCTAGCTACCCTTACC
This sequence comes from Monilinia vaccinii-corymbosi, assembly GCA_017357885.1. Classification (NCBI taxonomy): domain Eukaryota; kingdom Fungi; phylum Ascomycota; class Leotiomycetes; order Helotiales; family Sclerotiniaceae; genus Monilinia; species Monilinia vaccinii-corymbosi. The sequence goes on along the minus strand of CP063406.1, from coordinate 3,539,702 downwards.
AACCTACGTCATATTGGAGGGTGACGCGGATGTCGGATCTATGTCGCAAATTAGTTTGTGGTTGACTGTGCATATACATATACATTCGGGTTTCCGGGACTTTAGATGGAGCGACGATGAGGTTATGTTCACGGCAAGGTAATAATTGAGGTTTTGCTCCTCTCGTACAGTACTGGAAGAGGAAGTGAGTGGTGAAGTCGAAAGCTGGCGGGGAGAAATGATCTACGGTCACGTGGAGGGTATTCTCGGCTTGACTGGTCCAAGCTTTGCATTTCATTTCTTGCCAACAAGTTGACATCACCAGTAAGATTGAAAGCAACCTCTCCCAACTTCTTCCCATCATTTTCACTGATATCATTTTGTATCGTTCAGCTTATAACCTCAAGGTCAGGGAGGCAAGATCGTTGATACAATCACCACCTAGATCACCATGTCAAGCTTCTAGTGGCCTAAATTGGTTGTGACGAACTTGTTGAAATGAAATTCTTCTCGACTATTGGTCACGTCTCAGAAGCCCAGTAGCTCTTGAAGCTTCTTTCATAGCCCATATAAAACTCTCTCGATGGAGCTTCTGCCGATGCCACAGGGATTGCGGGGCGCAAGATCAAGCAGATCTTGTAAGGTTAAGTTGGGCTGGTCCTTTTGCAGAGTTGGGATCCAGCTATCGTCCCGCATGTCATCCAGAGCTATATCCAATAACTCATCCATCAACTGCGGAAGACATAACTGTCTGCCAGCACGTACAACTTCCAAATAGGCCAATTGGAAGGGTCCTTGGTATCCTTACGTATATGACAAAATGAGGGTTAGATTGATGGAGGACAGGAATACGCAACATGGAGATATCCCAGCTTCGATAATATATGGCGTATGCGACAGGAGAAGGGAGGAGGAGTGGAATATTTGTAATTCTTCTTCACTCCGGCACGCCTGGTTACACAGCATATAACTGGCGCACTTCCCTACAATCTCGAACCTTCCATCGCGTATACAAACAACCTTCAACTTGGAATTAAGACCACGCCTTCTTTTCTAGTTACCACTCACCCTCCACCAGATCACGATTTATTCAAACTTTCATATCTCATCCGCGAAGGCAATAATCGTTGGCCCTAAGCTGGGGGTTTGGCCACTGAGTACGCCGTTGCCTTCTCAAATCTATGGTTCGCCATTTCTTGACGGTGCAAACGGGGTGCTGCGAAACGAGTGAATTAGGCACGTGACCACACTAGTGAAACGGGCCTCATATAGTCGTCGCGTTTCGTCGCGTTCGATCAACAGCTTCAACAAAAACAACAACAAGATTAATCACAGAAGAAGAACATATATCGGGTTATTTTGAGATGTAAGCATCACTTTTCTACACTACAGATGAAATTAATTACTAACAAAAGTCATCAGCACTCTACCTCATTGACTTGAACGCCAGTTGTCATATCAGGCCATATTTGATAATCAACTTCGAGTTTTTCCGGTTCACTTTGGTCCACGTTTAGTATTCACACGTTTTGGCAAAGTCTTGTCAAGTTTTACTTGTGCTGGGAACAAAGCGTGAGTCTCAAGTTATAGCTGTGTCTATGCCAAAGAAAATAAAACAAACAATGGGAGAGGGCCAGCGTGAAGCGCTTGAGGCAAGAAAGCAACGAGACGTGGCGGAGAAATATGGAACCGAAACAGTATCTTTGACACATCCTCAACCAAAAACCCCCAAATTTCGCGAGTGAGTAGTGAATTATATATCTCCGTCTTCATCAGTTATATCTAACTATAGATTTCGCAGAATGATGGGATCAGAAATGGTTGATATTTATGTGGGGGAAGAGAAGGAGCATTTTAGAATTCATCGAAGCATTCTCTGCAACAAGGTTCCATATTTTCAAAAAATGTTTTCAATTGGCTTCGTTGAAGGATCCGAGCTCAAAGCATACTTACCGGAAGATGATCCTGAGGATTTCGATGTTTTTGCTGGCTGGGTTTATTTTGGTACTTTGCGAGCCTTGCAAGATGATGAAACTCGTGAAGAGAACTGGCGTCCCATCAATTTGTATATCCTTGCGGATAAGTTCTGTTTGCCCGAACTTATGGATCAAGTCATCGATGCTTACTTAGATGAACTTCAGAACAATCGTTTCTTACCGGATATTGACGAAATCGAAATGGCGTATGAACTGACACCTACTGGCTCAACCCTTCGAAGATTCATGTGTGCTGCTATGCACTATATATTTGCCGCGTTACGCACGGCAGAAAAAGCATCAAACGATTGGCCCAGCATGGATGTAGCAGCTCTTATGAAGTCCCACCAGGACTTCACTGTAGACTTTCTCAACATGATGAGGACACAACCTGCCGGTGTTGCCCCCGAAGACCCACGGTGGCTTCCAAAGTGCGAATTTCACTGTCATGGAAAGGACGAACCTTGTCCCCAGAAAGCCAGAAAGTAACTTGAAGAAGATAAGGCGAATGGTATTTGAAAGATGGGAAGCCTAGCTTTGGCATCATGGGGTGGTTTATTGGATTCAGTTGTTACACATTCGTTCAATGCTAGCGCTTTAGCTTAGGTCTCAATGTTCTCAGAAATATTGTTCAGGGTTATGTTTTGCAGGTAATTAGTTATATATCATACAAAGCTTGCACTCACTTTGCGCCTTGTGGAGCCTTTATCTTGTCATAAATCAAACTAACCTTCTGCAATGAGGTATTCTCGGTTCTCAAAATTCGCAAACAAAGTGAAATTTCAGATCTTCGACTTCTTGATAGACAGTTTCGGTGCAGCCCTTTCTAGCAAACTACACTGAGACCATAGTTCTCGAGGGTCATATGTATTCGTTTTCCTACCCTGCTAACTGTGTATAGCATTTATGCACGTGCGAAATTATAACGCCATTGCAACTTCCCAAGTGGGATACGGGATGTTTGATTGAGTCTCTTGGGCTACTCGGAGCTTTTATGGTGCTTTGTCAGTCAGATAGACGTCGAAGGGTGTATACCTGCTTCTACAATTGGTGGTGGCTATTTGCTTCTTTTATGATTGGAACGTGGGGAAAGGGCGTGATAGATCCTTTTGCTACTTGTTTGACTATAAGTTAAGTCGTGGATACTTGTTCGGCACATTGTATCCAGAAGTTGAACATATTGGATTTATGCGGTGGTGTATTGCAGAGCTGGAGATTGTACCGAAGGATGGGGATTTTTTATGTCTAGGATATATCATGTACCTACTGACAGTGCTCCGGAGTATAAAAATTGCATGAATATTGTATGAAACGAATTCCTTGTTTGAGCGGGCCAGCTACGATGGATGACATCTGTTCGGCTCTTCACTCCATCGTCAAAATAAGCTTACCCTGTGATTTCCCCGGATCCAATTCTGGCGATAATCTTTCTTATCCTTCATCTTTTTCATATCATGCTCTGATGAGATAAAATATTTATCTCCATATATATTTCAACGGGTTTGCTTTATTCGTCATTACAGACCTACTTTTTATAATACTTGAATAAGCGGATAGAAGTACCGGCTTATAAGAGGGGTTAAATAAGAAAGTTCTTTATGTGTTAGAAAATCTTAATTGAAAATCTCCTTATTATCTTGTTACTAAATTACTTGTATATTAATGATTTAGTTTATAATCAGTGAATTCCAAAAATTTCCAGCTTTGAACTTTGAGATCTTTTAGAAAGTTTTTAACGGAAAAGCCGCCTTTTCCGCCACTAGCGCTAGTCGCCGATATGGATCGGGCCCTATACGAGCTAGCCTACATGTGTATATATACCTCTATAGCCTCTAATCTCGCTGTTCAGCTTGACATTCTAAATATAATATCAACGTATTACTCAATACCTTTATAGTATTACAGAGTTCTTATAACGCTTTATATTATGTGACGTTCAATGCCTTGGAGAGCTATATTATACGAAGTATATATAGGGTCAACTGAAATTCCTTAGAATTACCTACTGGAGATCTATATACGACTAGTAGAGCTCTATATATATACCTATTGCTACAGCACATTCCATTTCAGCTTTATCAGAGAACGACTCATGAATGCCTCAATCCCGCTATATAAAGTGGCGTATATGGGCCTCTTAATCCACCTCGCGATTCAGGCTCTGAACTAATGTGTGGTGTATAAGTGGGTTAACGCGGGTCGGCTAAACTAAGGGCCGGCTATATGCAATAGATTGAGTCATGGGCATAAAGTGCATATGTAATGCCTATGCATGAAGCACGTGCTACATGTGACGATCTGAATCGTAACATCACCCCCCCCTTCAGGAAAGCTCGCCCCCAAGCGACTAAAATCTTACCATATTCCATGATAGCAAACAGAATACCCTGTACAGCCAACAGAATCCCTTAATTACTTTCCCTTATAGCGCGATCACGGTGCCTTGCACCTGTGATTGCCCATTCCGCGTGAAGTCGTTTGCACGTGAAAAGTGGTCTAGCCTAGCAAACGACCCAAATAGCCTGGCAAATCTCGTGAGGCTTGCAAGGCAAGAGAAAGGCAATCATTATAAGCTTTTCCGAATAGAGGATAGCGATCAGAAAAAGAGTAAAAGAAAAGCGGAAAGTCGTAGTAATAGCGATGACGATCTCAAATAATACAATAGGTCGATTCCAATTTGGCCGTGTATCACTTGACATCACATGACTTGTGTGATACTCAAGGCATTCATCTGTATGGTACTGACTTCTGTGCTTAGCGTGGTTCCGCCACTTGAAAGCGAAGTTAGGATAGCAGCATTCTATCACGTCAACTCCTGCGAAACCAGGCACAAGCGTGAAGTTATATCAGATAGGCAGTTGAAATCGGATTTGGAAGAATATCGCAATAGTATTAAGCGATATAGCGTAGGCGCGGAGGTTAATTATTCCTTGCCGGAGCTGACGACATAACAACTAACTGTATTTCAAGGTGATCTTACAAGCGGTACTACGTTTGCGTTTCTTAAAGGAACAGCTTCCTGTAGTTATTGATTGGCAAAAAAGAACTTCGTTCGATTTAGGTCAAGCATGGATTAATAGTTATCTGTGTAATCGTAGTTGTCTTTGCCTTACTCATAGAGTCGTAGCCACTCTAGTAGTAAAGCAGAAGGGCTAGGGCAAATGGGATTTGCTAAATGGAAATCTTTCAACTTATATAGAGCTGTTTTGAAGTTGGAGATAGAATACCAAATGAGATCCTTATTTGCATTAAGCTATACAACTTGATATCTTAATGTTCTTCAAGTTAGTTTTACAGCTAGCACTTTCTCTATTTCTTATTCAAAGTCACTAATGATATTGATAAAAGACAATAGCTTTTATACTTAACTTAAAAATAGATTTATATATACTTTACTTAACTTATCTAAAGAAAATACAGAATAGATCTTCATGATCGAAAAAAGCTCCAATCGGAAAAAATGATCTACACAGCTTATAATCCTGAAAAAGCTCTAAACCAGAAAATCGAACTTTTACAAGAGTTGTTGTATTGGATATTCCTTCATAAATAACTATACATGATCTCCAATATCAAAATCAATAGATCTTCGATGTAGATTAGCAAAACACGTCATCTTCTCCTGAGCCCTTAGAATATGCTCTTTGACATATGCAACCGCAGCATAACTACATTCAACGAATTTGCGTGCCTCTTGCATATTCAAGTTATCGGTAGAAGCATTCGTTTCAAGCTTCCAGTCCTATGCATGCTTTGAGTGATGCCTATACAGTACTTCGTAAAAAGTGAGCCCTCCAAACGTGTCATGCAAAAGAGTAAGCTATACATAATCTATTAAAAACAAAAATTTCGACTAATCATCTTGATAATAACTAATAAAGAATCGTAATCGCTATTATAAGTACTGATTGTATATCTCCATTTGACCATCCGTTTGAAAGTAGTATACAGTAAAAAGCTTGAGGCTAATGCCTAATATGCAATTGAATTCAGCCCAGAAATCTGATATGAATTAGGGACCTCGATCCGAAACAATCGTATTTGAGGCTCTATAGTAGCGGTATATATGATATATATATAATTGAGCTTGCTGTTGCGCGTTAATCTCTTTGTGGCACGTGACGACCTGAATCGTAACATATTATATAGAAGCTCAATAAACGAAATAAATTCACAATTAAAAAAGTTTTTAGAATTAATTATTAGAAATTTATGAAAGCTTTTAAAACGTTATTAAATATTCTAGTAATTATATAAATATATTATTTAATGAATGTTGTACATCGCTATACAAAACGAAGCTTCAACGAATCAGAATCATGCATATCAGTGCGGTATAGGCCGGCGTTACGTATTGTCACGATTGTAACAGTTTTGATCATACTATATTAGAGTTGATTATATTAATTTTATGACGCGAATGCTCTATAAAATTTCGAATCGAAGATCAAATGTATTCTTAAAATTAACTATTAAAGAACTCGCAATAGAAAAGTTCAATACTCTCTATATATGTATAAGGGGTTATATGCTCGCGTAACGAACGTGACCACTGTAACGCCTTATTATCCTCCGATTGATCCAATCGGCATGATCGTAACAAATTATGCGAGAAGTCAAGTGACTTATCAAACATTCTCACATCCACTTGAGTCATACATATGCAAACCATATGAGCTACATCAACATGCAACCATCAAGCGTTGCCCTCTCGAGGAAAAGCGTGAAATTTTCCAGAATCAGAGTGCTTCTTGATTTTGATGTTATTAGACGGCTGGTTTTGCAATGAGCTTAAGGTATTTATGACATGGAGAAAGTGATGTAGTTTTTAGAGATTATAAGAGGTTTTCATGACTTGAACGAATGGGTTTGAGATGCAGCTGTGCATCGATTGTATTTTGCGTACATGGACCCACCATAATGTCATGTGACACTTATTCCCCTTAAGAGCTCGGTTAAATTTCAAGGCAGCTAACCGAAATATCAAAGTCGTCAGAAGTGAAGTGTTGAGTGTAAACTAGACTGCCATCTTACTGACCTTAAGTAGGTATGCATTACATGAAGAATTAATACAGATTATCACGTTATGGTATGCTTTCTTTAATGCTTTTGATGAAATGAGTAAATTGCAAGGGTTCGACTACTCTTTAGGAGGCTCTAATAGATGTCATTTTCTTCTATTCTAATATGTTCCCAACTTCTTTTGATCTTTTGGTGAAGGGATGTAGTGAGACCCTTATTGGTATAGAAGAGTATTTCTCGTATATGGAAGCTTTGTTCAACTCTTTCAGGAAGTTTATTGAATGAGACTCTCGTGTATTTTTGCAATATGAATGAGGCACATGACCACGCTAGTGGAACGGGCCTCATATATATAGTCGTCGCGTTCGATCAACAGCTTCGACAATAACAACAACATGATTAATGACAGAAGAAGACCATATATTGGGTACCCATGATACCACCACGTATCAACCGGAAGATTAACTTAAGTGTGGAGACCTCTATTTTTGAGTATCCGTTCCAGAACCTTGCGAATTAATCACTTTCAGACCTTCGGCCAATTCTCTCTCTTCTACAGTAGCCTTGTCGCGAAATTCGAAATTTAATATTCAGTAGCCTCACTGCCTACGCCTCCTCGATCTTCTTTGCGCACCCATCTCTCAGCAATAACATATTACCTCTTCCTCCGTCAGCCAACTCCATTTAACAGGGTGATACTCTTTCTTTATTGATCCTGGTGAAGGTTTCCATTCTCTTACCTTCTTTCTCACTTTCGATTTACAATTTCAACAAGCCTTTCAATCGATCACCGTAATCGTCGACGTGACTATCTCTGGCATTTTGCAAACATTCATTCTTCGGTGATCAATCACGAAATTCTTCCTGCATTTCAGCCAGGTAAGTCTTTACGCTTTGCCTTTCTGCTTTATTTATGGCTATGATACTGATTCCATTGGTATTTCTAGTGCTTAGGTGCGTCGCAAAGAGACTCGTTACCAGATCTCTTCGAATACTATTCTCCAGTATGGCTTCACAGGATGGACACAACAACTCTGGACGCGATACTTCAACCCCCGCATCAAAAACAGTCGAAGAAACTTCCGAGCCCAAAATCCTTGCCAAATCCAAAGAGGGATCTTTCACTAAATTTCTCAAGTTTGTTTCACATATTGAAATCGAGATGACCAGAACTAATCTTGCATAGTGAGACAGACATGGTAGATCTTATTGTGGGCCCTGAGAAAGCCGTTTTCTGAGTCCATAAATGCTTCCTATGCAATAAGATACCATATTTTGCAGCAATGTTTAACACTGGATTCAAAGAAGCAGAGGGTAATTCCGCAACTTTTCTGGAGGATCTGCCGAAAGCTTTCGATATACTTATTTACTGGGTATACTCTGGAAAAATTCGAAAAAGTAAAGTCTCAGAGGCCTGGAATTTTCTAGGTTTCTACTCGTTGGCAAAAAAGCTCCGTCTCGTAGAGCTGAAGGATCTAGCATTCGATTACTATCGCAATAATTGTCGAATTAAACAGATTCACTTTGACATGCCGTGGGCCATCGAGGCGTACAGAATTGCTCCACCACAGTCTGGACTCCGTCGATTTGTCATACAATTGTTAGTCTGGAGATTTCAAACTCAACATAATTCGGAAATCCATGCCAATGAATTTTTCACCGAGATTATGCAAAGCAATCATGAAATTTCCACCGATTTCATGCTTAGTCTCCGCAATCCTGTAGGCGTCTCGATTCCAGATGCCCCACGAATTGTTGATCGAACAGCCGTGGCTACAAGGTGTCAGTACCATAGTCATACCGAGGATGAGGACTGCTATATAGTCTTGCGAGTGTGAGGAATGATGGTCAATGTTTTAGAAGATAGGATATTCAGGTTATTCATCAGTAACTTGATGACATGAAAGGGTCTTTTGAGTAGACCTTCTGGTCAATCTAGATCTTTTGTCTTTCTTTTCTCGGGCGTACATGAGGTATTTCATCTATCGTGAAACTCTGTTTCATCAAAAATCTACTTTTAAATGCGCTTTTTGTTATCTTTTATGCGACACTAAAACTACTGAGATTTCTGATGCTATGAGTGATGTATTGAGAATTAAATTATCTCGAATCCACATTCTTCATCAAATTTATATCAAATCAGTCTTCATCAATCTTCCACCTCCTCCGTCTGTTCTCATGAAATCTACTAGAAACCTCGTGCATATTCCCTAATCAGTATGAATTTCCCATTAGAGATATCAATTCAGGTTATTTAGAGGTTGAAGTTGAGGTTAAAGTAGAGGTAATCGTAGAGGCTGTCACGGTAGTAGGTACGTGACTAGCACACTAGCGGTGCTAGCCACCTACTATAAATAAGTCTAGTTAGATAAGTCTTCATAATATCAATCATCTTCTTTACACCTACTAAAACAAATATATGATATAGTTACTTCGTTTTACCATAACAGAGGAAGAGAAAGGTCTTCCTATTAGTTTTCAGGCTTTATAATCAAGCAAATTACGAAATCATTCCTCTGCAAACGCATACCTTGTTTCGACCAGAGAGATGTAGCATTATCATAAGTTCACAAGCACATTTTCCAAAGCGAAAAACGAACGAACATGGCAATGCTTCCAGAAGATGACGCGAAAGCTTTCGACGTTATGGCGGATGGGGTCGACATCCAAGGACTGTGGGCATTGGTATGGTATCAGAATGTGAGGAACGGGGATCTTATCGAGTTTTATGCTCTTGTCGATAAAGCATCTCTTCCCGAGCTCATGGACGTATTATGTTGATGGATATGATACGGCACTTCAACTATATCGACATAGATGATCCACAAGGGATTTAAAAAAGACTTCCAGAAAATTACACCAAAAAGCAAAGATCGTAACCGCAAACCACATCATATCCTCCTCAAAACAAGCCCCGATCAGCAAACTTTTTCCCGCAACCCCACCTTCCTCCCCCCAAAAATCCCATCCACATCCTTGCCCAACCAACCCGCCCTATCACCCGGCGTCCTGATCTCCCCTCTCCCAGGCCAACCCTCAACACAGCCCGCAACGCCATCAAGCTCCTCCAAAAACTCCCTCCACCCCCTCCCCACATCCTCCCCACCCCCCACCAAAAGCACCCCCACCAAATTTTCATAATCTCTCAACCCCTCCTCCCTCAACGTGCGAGTCCCTCTCTTCAACCACCTCCCCCCAACCCTCAACCTCATACGTGATCCCTCCGCCCCCACACATGCGGCCCCGGATCGCGCGAGAAATCGTCGAAGCTGTGAGACATTCCACCAGAGCGGCACATCCCCATACGTCGCATAGGAAATAAGCGGAGACGGATGCGGCAGGCGTGGATCCGAACGGTTGACGATGAAGATCGTGAGGTGGAGATGGATATGGGTAAGAGCAGGGAGCTCCGGATCACGGTCGCCAGGCCCGGCCGGGGAATCGGGTGGGAAGTTGGGATCCATGGGATATGGGGGTGGAATGGCTAGGGAAGCGTCTGAATCCTCATCATTTTCAGCGAGTTCTGGAAGAAGACTGGGGAATAAACTTTGGTCGAGCAGAGAAATATCCGAGATCTCCGTTTCGATGTTTTTGGGGTGCGATTGTCGAAAAAAGAGTCCGAATCCTTCATCTTCGAGCTGTTGTCGTAGCTCTGCTCTTTCTTCTCGTTCTTCTTCTGTTTCTTTCTTTTCGTTTTCTTTTGCTTCGAGTTCTTTTTGTCCTCGTTCTTGCTCTTCTTGTCTTTCCCCCTCCATAATTTCTCGTTGTTCTTGAAGGCGCTCACGTTCTCTTCTTTCCCGATCTTCCCGATCTTTTTCCTTCTCTTCGCGTTCGCGTTCTCGCCGCTCACGATCCTGGCTTTCATTTTCCCCACCTTCCCTGCCTTCTTCCTCATTCCCCCTTCGTTTCCCTCCCAGCATCTCTTTGATTTCCCTTCCCTCTTCCTCCCGTTGTTCTCTCCTCACTTTCCGTTCACTTTCCCTCCTCTTCTTATCTTCCCTCCCCCTAACCTCCTTCTTATCATTCTCCTTCCGTTCTCTCTCCAACCATTCAGCAACATCTCTTACATATCTCTCCTTCCGGTCATTGCGTTCCCGCTCAGTCCTCGTCTTATCCTCCAGCCCCTTCATCTCCCTCCAGTAACCTTCCTCGAGTTTGTCTTTCGCCCTTTCACTTCCTTCCATTCTTTCCTTGTCCGCCTCTGCCGCTTTTTCCTTTCGCTCTCTTTCTTCCCTCTCGTTGCGTTCCCATTCTTCCCTTTCCGCTTCAAGCCTACGTTTTACCCGTAAACCCGCTTGCCCTCGCTCTTCTCGTTCGGCTTCCACTTCTCGTTCCTTCTTCTCTCTTTCTTGTCTTTCCCTCTCATTCTTCTTGTCCTCCAGTTCCTCTCTCCCCCTCCGCTCCCTCTCTCTTTGCTGTTTTTCATTTCTCTCCCTCCTCACCCTATCCACCATCTCCCTAACCGTAAACCTCCGCCCCTCACCCTCATCCCTCTCCTCATCCCCCTCCACCTCCCAAGAAAAAGGTCTCCTCTCCGCCTCCACCCTTTCCCTCTCCTCCTGATCCTTCACCGCCACCAACCTCTCCCTCTCCTCAGCCATACCTTCCAAGAGCCTCGCAACCCCCTCATCCGTCGCAAACCGCGTCTTCGGCCTCCCCTCCTGCAGCGGAGAGATCGGACGCTTAGATTTAAAAGGGCCGGGCATCCGCGAAACTTTCAGCCACGGATACCCTGCTGAACCCGACGACGACGACGATATCGAAACCACGTCTCTGTCCTCTGACTCCGTCTCCATCCCCGGCGCGAGCTCAGGATCTTGTCCCAGGCCAGCGAAATTGACGAGCCCCTGATACACCCGGTTCCAGTGCATACCCAGCACAGCACCGGCCCCCGTTTCGGGTCCAGGGGCTCTCGGATCTTCGACGCGCTGTTCGCCTGCATTGGACGATTCCACTTCAATTTGCCCTGCGCTTTCGTTATCCGCTGCGCTTCGCGGGCTACTTCTGCCGTGGCGCGGCCATTCTTCGAACCTTTGTTGTTCGGTGGGGGAATGCACTAGCTCGGCCGCCCATCTACGATATCTCTCGCTTTGGGTTGATGAAGACTTTTTTTTGGTGGTCATGTTAGTATGGGCACTCGCGGGAGTTGTGCAATAAGTAGAAACTAACCTCTTCCTCGCCTGGTGAAAGCATTCGTGGATAGCGTCTCACGGGAGATGCACCATACAAATCATCCTCATCTTCAGATTCCTGTTCCAGTTCCTGTTCCAAAGCAACATCACCACCCCCCTCTCCCTGCACTCCAGCTTCCCACCACCCCTCACCCCCACCCTCCCACTCCACAGATTTCTCCGTCAAGTTCGAGAGCGGGCGAAGAGAACCCAGCATATCCCACCCCTCCCCACCATAACGAACGCGCGGCGGCCGCGCCCGATCCGTGCGACGAACGTACCTCCGCTCGATCTCACGGAGACTCCTCTTTTCCTCGCGCGCCAGTCTCGCCTGCTCCTCTTGCACTATCGCCAAGGCTTGCCAGTCATATTCACCGTCCGGTCTGCGGAACGGAGCGAGGTTGAGTGCTGGGCGGCGCACGGGGGCCGGCGGGGATGGCAAGAATGAGAATGAAGGTCTCGCGTGCGAGGGATCTGCGGGATGTGAATCCGCTGGAGGCGCAGTCTGTCTCGATGGTGATCCCATCGGCGTCTCGTCCCCGGGAACACGTCCCATGTCTGAAAAATCGATGCCGCCATCGTCCGTACGAGGTAAGCCCAAATTGACGGGTCCAGGTGCCGGTGCCGGTTCCGGTACAGCTGCCTGTTGATTTTCCAGCCTTAGATCCGGATCATGAATCGTGCTCGAGAGATCCGTTTCATCGACAGAACGTTCCCTCACATTGGGATTTCCATTTCCACTCCAAATCTCCGCTCTTCCCGATCTGGTCCTTCTTGAGGGGCTTCGAGCTTCTCGGTCTGCTTCGGGGGCATCGGCCATGTTGTTTGTACTTCCCTTTTCTTGTTCTTTTTTTTTCTTCCACTGAATTTATTGATTGATGCACCGTTGAATCGGATAAGTGGAGCGAGTGATTAACGAACAAAACTAATAGTCGCTGCGAATTTTAACATTTTGCTGACTTTGATATGATTTATGATTTGGCTTCATTCGCGGCCCCCTCTTTGTTCAATATCCCCTAGATCCGGCCATCGAAGCGGTGGTTGTGATCAATTAGTTTGGGGTTTTCTACATCAAGTTATCGAGGACAAAGAAAGATTTCATGTGACCGGAATCGGAAATGAATCTTTGAAGGCGAGTTAGCTATACATGATAGCATATGTCAACAATGAAACTTTGTTCGTTGCAATAGGCCTGATCAATGTATTTGTAATGATATTTCCTAAAAGATTATAAAGAACCACCAGATCCACGGAGTAGATGTGAGGCGGAATAAGACAAAAGGGACTTTCGAGAGACCGTGACTAAATCCTGCAGTACAAATTAGTGAGACCACCAGACGCGACTTACTTAGAAATCAAGAACTCCCTCATACAACAGGAAATCATACCCAGCAATAAATATATCCTCGTCGAAAACTTCAACCTCTCCGAAGCCAAGAAGCATCCAAGCATCCATCATCTCTCCGCCCTCAAAACATTATAAGCAACCCGCACTCGGTGCACAGGCTCCACCCACCTCATTTGTAGCATTTTTAGCATTTTCCAAACATTCCCAATTCGATGTCGTCCTCACGTCTCTAACCAAAGGCGAATAATCCGCCAACCACACCCCTTCTCGCGCGTAGAGAAGAGCCATCATCTCCGAAGCGACTTCCTGCAAAAATGCATCGCCTCCAAACATATCCATCGACCTTATTTTAAATTTCGTCTCACCCGGGGGAAGAGCTCCCTCAGTCTTCGTCATGGGCTCTGCATCAAACGCCAATATCTCGCCTCTGGAATCCACACTTCCGGCCTCAGGATCATCACAGATGATAAGATCTTCAATATTGTGATTCCATGGAAGGAGCAGACCGTCTGTCGTCAGGCTCCTGAAAAAAAATTGGCGCTTCGATGACTTCGAGCGTCGTTTGCATTCCACGCCATAAACTTCAGGCCGTTTTTCTTGCATTTTTTACGTACGATTGTCCTCAATGAATACATATTCCATTTTCGATGATGGGGATTCATGGGGCAGAGTGAGAAACACAAACGATCAATCTCCCAATGAATATAAAACGGAGACCGTCGAAACTGGACACAACGATAATGCTTGAGAGCTTCCATCCTAAATTCTCTATTGACTTGTAGAACTGATGGGATTTTCGTATGCGAAATGAATCCTGGCGAAGAAGACTCGGTGACATGGAGTTTTACATCAATATTCCGTGGAATAAAAGACGTGAATTTCCAAATTGGAAGACTAAGTTCATATGGGAGATCCGTGAAATTTGTTGATGGATTCGAGGTAGCCATAGCTGTTTGTGCGTTGCGTGATGTCGGATGAATTAAAGGAATAGAGTGAGAGCAGGCAGATGGATAAATTCATTCTGAGAATGAAAGTTGTGATTCAAAGTAAAGCGTATGTAAGGTAAGACTCATATGTTGAGTCATTCTGCCTACAAAGATCAATCCTGATACACGAAGCGACAATTCCAGGGACACTAGTCCGCCATTCACAAAAGTACCTGATAACATAAATACTCTTTTACACTCAAATTTTCCAAAAGTGGCTATCAATAGCTGGGTGGGGTATGCGCTCAATGAATCTCAACTACAGTAAACGGAACGAATGCAAGCAAAGTAGGATAGGTAGGTGTATCATACGTGCAATGAAGAACAAAAAGACTTGCGTGCAAGCTACGCCCGTCTATCATTCAATCATTCCACATCCCACTAATCGTCCGATCATCCAGCCGGCCACCCATCCTTCGTTCATACTGTACATTTCATTCTTCCAGTCCTCCCTCGATTTACCAACTCCGGATCCAACAATCTAATAATAGTAGTTCTCGTCGTTCGTCCTTCCTCTCATGTATTGAGGTTCACTTCCTCTGACGTAGATATCCTCGTATAAAATTTGCGGCGTCGCATCTGGGAAAGGCATTTGCTCGGCCTCCTTAACCTCCGCATCGACCTTTGCTCTAGCCTCCTTGTCGATAGCCTTCAACTCATCCTCGGTTGTAACATTCCACTCGATCAACTTTTGTTTCAGACCAGCAATTGGATCTTGGGTGCTACGCATACGTTGAATTTCCTCACGTGTACGGTATGTGGTTCCTGGGTCAGACATGGAGTGTCCTCCGTAACGGTAGGTGACGTATTCGAGAACTAATGGACCATTACCGGCAATGGAGTATTCCTTGGCATGCTTGACAGCGGCCTTGACAGCGAGGGCATCCATTCCATTGACTTTGAGGCCCGGGATGTATTGACCACGCTTGTAGTAATCGGTAATAGCGGAAGATCTGTTGGCTGCGGTACCCATACCATATTTGTTGTCTTCAAGAAAAAGTTAGCATATACTCAATCTTGTATCAAGCACATTCAGAAACTTACTCTCACAACCGAAGAGAACAGGCAATTTCCACAACTTAGCCATGTTGAAGGCCTCAAAAACTTGACCCTGGTTACTAGCACCATCACCATACAAAGAAACAGAAACATTCTTGTTTCCATTATATTTATGAGCGAAAGCCAAACCAGCACCGACTGGAACCTGAGCACCGACGATACCGTTTCCACCATAGAAACCCTTGGTGAACATGTGCATAGAACCACCTTTACCGTAAGCAATACCCTCACGACGACCCAACAATTCACCAATGACAGATTTTACGGAAGCACCGCGCATAAGAGCGAAACCGTGACATCTGTAGGCAGTAATAATGTCGTCTTGCTTGGTAAGGGCGTGTTCGATACCGACAGCGACAGCTTCTTGACCAGTCGATAAATGGCAGAAACCACGAATTTTCTTCTCTTTGTAGAGTCTATCGGCGGCCATTTCCATACGACTAAACTTCGCCATCAGCAGAAGCTTCGGTCGTTGTACCCAAAGCATATTCTTACCGCACCGAAACCATATCAATGTACATCTGCTTCAACTCCTTCTTGGTGGTATCCAAGGTGTAGGATGGAGGATCGAGCTCATAGGTCTCGAAGGACTCGTCGGACAATTGCACACTGAAAAGCTTATCATCTTCCTATTTTCCAGAGAGAAATTAGTATACCCATAACATCCACAAAATATCTGATTCAATCATCTCAACATGAAATCTTACTTGAGGAACAGCATCTTTATCGGCGTGCGCGGAGGCAGCATCTGTGGTAACCGTTCTCGTTGCGAGAGCAATTCTGGAAATGGCATTGCTGCGCAGAGGCGCGGCAGATCGTGCCGTCAATGCCCTCGAGAACATGGTTGTGGTGGTAAAGAAGGTGTTGTAGAGAGTGAGGGAGACGGAAGACATCTCGTGGAAATTTCAAAGATGTTGGGGATGCTTCGATTACGGTAGTCCCGTTTTGGCTTAGTCCGGAGGATTGTTCCTCAAGCTTCCGATATGATCACGTGAAGTGGTATGTTTCGTATCAAGCGACCGGGAATTTACCATGCAGGCTTTACTTACGATGGATTCTCCTTCTATTAAACTCAGGTTTTCAATCCTAACTGAATCTTCCTTTCACCCACTCACTCACCCACTCACTCACTCAGAACCAAACAGCCAAAAACCAAAAAAACAACATAAATTTCAACCCCTTCGCATTCTTACCATGCTACCCTGCCCTACCCTACCCGACCAACTTCAAAGTACAAATGTCAGTAACTCCCTGACCCTGGGGAATCCTTAATGCAAATTCTGTTAATGCTACGCCTCTAAAGCTTTCCTTTGAACTGTCCCCCTTTCCCATTCCATTTCCCTATAATTCCATTCCCCCATAGGTATTTACCCCATTAAAACGATCTGTATCATGCTGCCAGCCATTCAAATAGAAAACGCCCTGCTCCAGATGCTTCTTTATAAACAGGTCTTTTGTGCGTTGATCGATCCAGGATCTCTCAATATGGACATAAAATAATTGGGTAGTGAATAGAGATTCCGGATGGATAATATCGAGGTATGTGAGACTATATTCGCTCACTTGTATTCTATCCGATCATATAAAATTGATGATAGTGACTAGCCACTCAATGACTAGTACGTGATACAAGCAATCATTACCAGTGAATGCTTTGTGTTATATAGTGAAGTGGCCTGGATCAGTCATCTTCGTGAAAAAAGGTGGGCCCAGTAGTTTGTGGAGGAGCTGTTGATGGTCCAGCATCAGCCATTTCAATATCACCCGGCGCATATGTTGCTTCGTGGTTTACAATCCCCAGCATAGCTTGATCTTGACTACCGCTGCGATACTCGATTGCACTTAATGGTCTGGGAGGCCCAGTGATGGGGGTTGGCTGGGCATATGCCTTCTCATTGAAGACATCTTCTGGTGGGGAAAATGACCATACCTTGACTTGAGTTAATAAAACCCATCGAGGGGGCGAGTATAAAACACTTACTTCCATGATGGTGCGATTTCCTCTGCTCGCCATAACTACACACTTTTCCTCTTCAAAAGCCACTCGCCAAACAGCCTCAGCAGGAGCTGTAAGCTCACGAACAAGCTGACCAGTCTTAAGATCCCACACCTTGACTCGGCCATCACTACCGCCACTAACAACCCTTGTATCATCAAACTGCAAACTCGTGACACTATTGTCGTGAGCTGCTAGCCGATGAATTGGAGCCATCTTTTCCAAGGACCAAACACGAACAGACCCGTCAGAGCCACCTGTAACCAAGGTATTTCCTCGCATTTGCAATTGCCCAACGAGTGAGGTGTGTCCTTGAAGAATAGCTTGGCAAGACCTTAGAATTTATTAGTTTCATATCCCAAAATTACATTGAACATGCATACCCATTTTCAGGATCCCAAATTCGGACACTGGTATCGAGGCTTCCAGTTGCTATCCTCTTTCCATCAAACGCAATAGCATAAATTTGAGAGAAATGTCCCGAAAGTGTCCGTAGACATCTACCCTCTGAAATACTCCATACTCTGGCGGTGGTATCATAACTTCCAGAAACAACAATATCTCCTTTAATCTCTAAGCACCTAACACTTGCCTGATGACCAACAAGCACATTTTTGCAAAGTCCACTCTTGATATCCCAAATTCTGAGCGTGGTATCCCGAGAGCCTGAAATTGCCGTATTTGCATCGGACATCTTCAAACATCGCACTGTCGAGGTATGTCCACGTAGAGTATGTACACTCTCACTATTTTGCATTAGTAACCAACTCCATGAATGTCACTAGTAATACATACCCCGTAGCCATATCCCAAACTCGTACATCCCGATCACAGCCTCCACTAACAAGAGTATCCCCCCAAGGCACCATTGCCCACACACCCATTACATGCCCAGTCAAAGTCTTTTGTGCATTTCCATCAGTGTTGAAAACATGAATTTTGGCATTATCCAAAGCAACTACAATGTACTTTGGGGTCAAATGCAGACTTGTCACGACCCCCTGATCTTGTGTAATATGTCTTGCAATATTTTGTCCCCCGGTTCTCCAGGCGGTTTCTACCAAATATCTTTGCTTAAAATGTGATTTATACGACCGAATCTTTGGTCTTCTCATTACACCCGAGGCAGTAGCGCTATCAAAACTTTTAGAACTTCCAGGAGCATATGGTAACGACGCGCTTATTCCGGGGAATGAATGTGCAACACTCGGACCTTCCCCTGCTTGTAGTGCCATATGTACTGGGTGTGGAGGAGGTCGAAGTGATGGGATTAAAGGTGCAGCTGGTTGATGTTCTGACATTCTTCGCCCATAATCATGCTTTGCACACAGCTTCATCCAGGTAACATCATCGGCAAGGAGATCCCTCCAACGTTTCGAAACTTGTGATGCGCGCGCCAATACTTTCGGATCATCGATACAAGATAAAACCTATATGAATCAATTAGCACGGCCGTCGGCTTCAGAAGCAGGAAACATACACGGAGACATATCTCATCCGGCAAACTTGTAAAAGGATCCTTCTTCAATAATGGGCTGACATATTGATGTACAAAGCTGAGTTGTTGACTTGTGCAAAGGTTTAAAAGATCTCCTAATATCCTCGTTCTTTCGGGTGCCGAACTTCGTTTAAAGTATATCCTAATTTGCGATAAAAATATATCTTCATTTTCCGATGCAGCGCTCCAATCTGGTTGTAGATGATCGGGACCTGGACTCGCTGCAGGTGTAGGAGGAGGAGGGGGGTCGTGACTCGAATGGGTGGGTGATTGGAGATCGGCCGAAGGCGTTGTCATATTTGGAGTTGGAGGACCTCTGGGACGACTTTGAATCTTTTCTAACCTCTGTGGCATAGGAATATGGTCGCCATTCGTGTCGACTGTCAACGTTCGAGTGGGGGACATTTCGCCATCTTTTTCAGGAGGTGCAGTCGAAGCCCTTCGATCTGTCAGGCTCAACGGTCTAAAATTGTCCATGCTCGCTCTGTTCGTATGTACGGCTTATGACTGAAAGGTTGATGTGCCTCCCCTAACTGATCAAGAAAGCTTATGATGACGAGGGGTGAAGGTCCTTCCGAAAGAGCTTGAAGGTTTGAGGTCGAGGGAAAGATTTGGGTTGACAATTGTCGTTGAACTCTCGACCATGAAAAGGAAAAAGGATGCGCCAATTGCGGGAAAGTCGAGTATATTAAATTTGAAGCGAGGAAGACGCTTTTAATATGAGGCTGGAGGCGAGTTGAAGGAACGCTGTGTAACCTAGTGTTCGAGGAAACACATTCGAATGCGTTGTCGCTGTCGTTGTCGTTGACGCCGATGTCAATGTTGAAACTCTATATATGGGGATAACGGATGCAACAGATATATGTTATATGTTCTTATCGAAAGACGATTAGGAGAAATGGCAAAGTTATAAATATATATATGGTTTATGATTGTTGTTTGGCGATATAATTAGCAGGAAAGAGTCTAATGCTTTCTTTATTTCAAGGGCTGGTTAGTGAGATAGTGTTAGCTGTGTGAGGGAGATGAGAAGGAATGGAATGGAGTGAGCGATAATGGTGGCGCGAATGTAATAAAGTGAGTAGTACATGTAGTGAGGCTGGTTCCGGAGCCAGACTAATTGGAGGTCCTGAACCTTTTTGTAAAACCGAGAAATGAATCTAAGCTTAATCTGGATGTAGCAGGAGAAGGAAGAGGATCAAACTTACATACATACTTATCGATATTGATCCATCTCACCAAGCTATCTATCGATTCGTCATCGTTGCTCATCTTTATAACATCAACATCAACATCAACATCAACACCAACGTCAAGAACCCCCCCTCTCTTCATCCCTCTCTCCTATCCTCTACAATATCCTTGGCGATGTGATTGATCCGCACTTGCTACTCTCCTGATCAAATTCAAGATTCAGGGCATTGATGATAATAAAAGTTCGAAAATATATATATTAGAATCATATCCCATCACTTCCTCCATCTATATCTATCATACAGGAATCTCATCTAGAAATTTTGCCCCTCCAACTACTACGTCCTCGTTCATAAGAAGGGAAAGAGCCTGAGTCAAGCTTTTTCGATCCACCGTCCGGTTCATACAATACAAAGGAACCCCTTGGGAAAATCCCATTCATCCGCTTAGTGCTCATGTCCAAATTGTGTCAAGAGAGGAATCAACATGCCACCAACGGCCGCCAGCGTATCCCTCATTTGAGGCTTCGCTTGTTTGCGCTGTGAAAGCCCTCCCTCGAGGTACCCATTTGAATTTGCATATTCATGACTATGTACCCCTGAGTCTTCTTGCATGGTATGCATGGCAACATATCTACTCGCTTATTAGTACATGCTTGTGTGCATTTGTTTCAAGTAGAAATAGGGGGAGAGATGTGGGGGGGGTCCTTACAAAAAGGTTCCACCCGAGAATAATAATAACATTCCTGTCCACCATTGACCTTTTACCCCTTCTATATTTCCTCCACCTAAAATATTCACTAATAGGAATGTTGCAATGGCGCCAATTGGCGCCGCGAGACTGAACACAATGAGGTGGCCACGTGCTGCTCGTTTTGAAAGTCCTTGTTTCAATAAGACGGATGTAAGTCCGAATGCTGCGGGTGCTTTATGTACCATGATTGCTATGAAAATGATAAATCCTAATTTTGTGTTGGATGTCGATGCAGATGCGCCCATAGCTATCCCATCCGCTGAAGCATGTATCACGAGCCCTGTCGTTGTCGCCAGACTACGACTTTGTTTTTGGTTTGGTGTAAGTGATTGGAGAAAACTATCCGATTCTTCGTCGGATGAAGAAATGTTTGATATTCCTTGGGATAAATTGTTGAGGGAAATTTGTCTCGGTGCCGCGGGAGCTTGTAGCTTCTCGGAAGCATGTCTTGGGAGTTTTTCGATCAAAAACATAAGTATAAATCCCAGGATGAGGGATAGGCCAATCCAAAATGTAGGCGATTCGTCCTCCTCGTGATGCTCTTCGCTTTCCTTGGCCGGTTTATCCTTTGGCGTTCCTGGGGGGCCATTTGCCTTCTCCTCCGGTAAAGAATCTCTGGTGATAATCTCAACCTCAACTGGCTCTGAAATCCTTGGTCCCCGGTTGGTATATCTTCGATTGATGTTCGCTTTGTTCGAGTATGCGATTGTGTTCAGTCCACCCACCCATGACAATCCAGAGCTTCTCTCTTGTATTGAAACGCCCCGAGCCCCATGGGTGTGTACCGGTGACCCAGCCGTATATATTGCTTCGATTCCTTCGGGGATGATGACAACCAGGGCAGTTCCAACAAGCACCCCCATACCAATCGTAGAAATCAATCGAAGTTGCGACGGCGACAAGGTCATGGATAATGGCACTGCTCCAGCAAGAAAACAACTACACTGCCAATCAGCATATTGAATGGGAATCATGACAAGAGGTAGCTATAGGTATTACCTTAAACACATAATCACGCTCAGAACGAGCAACATAAATAATCCGTCAAACATCCTGAATATCTTCCTCAATCCACGTCGCAATCCTATAAATATTCAAGGAATAAAGAAAGTACTGAGTATATCACCGATTCATTTCGAATTGGAATTGGAATCACAAAAAAGGTCTACTGTAGATGATTATTCCTAGATTGATTGTAAAAACTGATCCCTTGATGATAATTACAGATTACAGATTCCTCGTACAAGGTGGACACATTTGAGACTGCGAGTAAGGCTGAGGCCAAGGCTGAAGGCAAGGCTGAGCCGAACCTCTTAGTAATCCTTGTAAACTTTAAAGTTCAAACGCGTCGGAAAATAACACCAGCTGAACCATTATCGTTCACGCCAAAGATAGAAAATTAATCATTGTCGCAATTGCAAAGATGGCGGATCTTGATGCTGATTGTAAGTTTCGGGAAGTTTCCTTGTTTTGCCTCTTTACTAAGGCTAACGATATCTTCTCCAGGGTCTGCCGATTCTAATGATGCCATTCGCATCTCTCTTGTCACGCCAAGTGTCGGAGGTACAACTTCAATCCACACCTTCAACCCCAAGTTCACATATTCCATTTTTGGAGATGAGGAGTCCATCTTTGGTTATCAAGGACTAAGGATAAACTTGAAATATAATGCCTGCGATATGCGACCTGGTCTACAGATTACCTATGGCAAGAAGTTCAAAGCCGTGGGTGATATTGAACCAACGGATTTGAAGGCTAGACTGGAACCTTTCTTGCCCAGGAGTAAGTGCCGCACGTCTAAAGCTTCAAGCTTCTATTACTAAAATCACCATAGCTGCTTTTGAAAAGTCAAGCGTCTTCGAAGAGAACATCTCAACTATTCCAGCCGATTGGCATCCGCCTGGAGATCTATTTCGCACAGTGGAGGTTGGTGGAGAAACATTTGAAATATGGCAAGGCAACCTCTCAGACCCAGTTGTTCAACAAACCATCAAGCGCATTCAAATTCTAGTCCCATTGTTCATTGAAGGAGGAATACTACTTGATCTTGATGATTCAGAAGGTGATCTTGGAAGATGGACTGTGTTTTTCTTATACCACAAAAAGCCGTCTACAGCAACATTCTTCAAGAAAATTCCATCATACGTATTCGTGGGTTTTTCTACTGTCTATCGCTATTACATGTATACACCCACAACTCCACCACAATCCCCCAAGGGCGACAAGATAGCTCCGGAGTTTACTTTACCTGTTGATGGGGTTTCCTTCAGTACTCTCCCATGCCGTTCAAGGATATCACAGTTTATGATTCTCCCCCCTTTCCAAAGTGGAGGTAAGGGATCATTGTTCTACAACGCCATATTCGACTACTTATATGATGATCCATACACAAGAGAGATCACAGTGGAGGATCCAAATGAAGCTTTTGACGACTTGAGAGACATCAATGATTTCACCCGTCTACACAAAGACAAACGATTCCAGCAGCTCAAACTGGATTCCAGCTTAAAAATTAACCCTAAAGGTCCAGCTCCAGCCAAACTTTTCGACACTAAAGCATACGAAGAGCTTCGGGCACAAATGAAGATTGCCCCTAGACAATTTGCTCGTATCCATGAAATGTACCTCTTGTCTACAATTCCCCAATCCGTCAAAGCAGCCCCTCTTCATGATACAGAAGAAACATCCAAGAAATCCTTACCACCCCCAAATAAACAAGATGAACATATATATCATCTCTGGCAACTCCTGGTTAAACAACGTCTATATCGTCATAATAAAGATGCATTAGCCCAATTGGATCGTGGAGAGAGAATCGATAAATTGAATGAGACATTGATGGGCGTAGAAGCTGATTACGGTAGGTTAATCAAGGCCGTTGAAGAGAGGAGTGAGAGGGAAAAGCCAATTGCTATTGAGAAGGGTGCGCTTAATGGAAACGGGAAGAGAGCCACTACTGAAGAAAAAGAAGAGGATGAGGATGAGGACGAAGAGGGCGGACAAAACGAGGAACCATTGGCCAAGAGGTTAAAACTCTGACAATGACCAAATCAAGAAATCGCAACACTGGTGTTGTGGGATGGGAACGTTTACTAGACATACTACGTACAGCGGTACTACTTGAACATGGAGTTTGGGTGCGCTTTCTTTTACGAACGATATCAAGGAATGCTTTGAGGTGTATTCAGGTTTTTTATTTTCAGGTAGGTGGAGATGGTGGTGGGAATGGAGAGATGTGAGATGGGAATGGGAGATTGAATACCAAGAGTTATTCATTAGTTGGGTCGGCTTGGGATATTGGTATTGAAGGCAATGAAGAGAGTTATGAGTTGATTGTTATTTGCACCAGGTAGTTGATGTTCCCATCCTGTATACTCCTATATACTTCTTTCTCTCCCACCCCTCAAACCTCAAACCTCCTTCCATTATCCTCGCCAAAATACTGCCAGTGCTACACCGCCAAATGTCAGTCTAATCAAGCTTAGTGCCACAGCAGCGCCAATGCGCATCAGTGAACTTCTCGAATCTATTGAAGCTCCGACTTTTCGCACAATTCCACCAGCCATTCTACAGCCGAAATCAGAGTCAAGGGCGATCCCAGAGGAGAAGACTATGGATCCTTTCGAAGTGCGCATTCGCTTTACGCAGTACTTGCAACATCTAAATGCGAGTGTTACGAGTGCGAATAAGACGGCCCAGTATGCGTTGAAGTATAGAGATATGGATGAGGATTTGCATAGTTGTATCTTGGAGCAATTGGAGAGAGTGAGTTGGAGCGTATTTCTCTACTTTCTGGGGATTGGGTCTACAGGAATTGAGGGGAGGAATGAGGAGGAAACTTTGAGGTTTCGATGCTCGTTTACATGGCGATTTGGGTCGCGGTTTGGGAAAAGTGCTGGGCTAATGTTATATCCAGAATTCTATGAACAACCGAGCAAACATCATGTACTTCATCGAGATTTTGTGCGATATGGCATCCAAGGAAGGTCACGATGACTATGTACGAATGATCCAAAGAGATATTTTACGAGTCGTCGATGCGGTTGCGCCAGAAGACGGATCAGGAGCAGCAAACGTGAAAGTAGTGCGCAAAGTTCTCCAAGGACTCCAACAAAAATCCTTCCTCCTGGCTCAAACCGTCACCGAAATTGAAGAATGTCTCAAGGAACGCGATACTCAACCTGATGTTCTTTTGTCCTCCCCGCCTGCAGAAACTGCTGAAGCAAATGGAAGCGGAGCTTCGCAACATGCTACTCCTAAACCTGCCAAGCCGAATGGAGTCGCAAGATTAGACAAGAGACAGATTGAGCAGAGAATTGAAGAGGATAGAGAAAGACATAAGAGATTGAGGGAACATATCTGGGCGGTTCCGCCTGCGGGACCGGATGCAGAGTTCGATAAATTGTGGAATGAGACGAGTGAGTTGGGAGATGATGATATGGATTTGTATGAAGAAGAGGCGATGGAAAGAAAGGAGGCTGGTAGAGAATGGAGAGAAGAGCAAATGCAAAGAAGTCGACTTGAGATTTAAATTTCTCGGGAAATTTCGCTGGTTTGCATTGCGTTGCGTCTGGTGGGATCTTGTACATCGGGGATCTTGTACAACGGCGTTTCGTGGCCATCTTGACATCAAAGGAATCAATGGCACAGGATTGCCTGGCGTTCTCATGCCTGGGATATGGGGATTTTGGCATTGCAGGGCCATATGGGCGGGCATTTGGTGTTGTTATTTGCATGAACAAAGTTAAGGAGTCTGTCTATATACAACGTAGACATGATACGATGATATCAATTTTGTTTTATCCAAGTGCTGCGGAACCAAGATTCTCTCATGGCGCATTCGTCAATACGAGTATGTCCGAACAGAAAAAAAAGAGAGGGAAAAAACAGCCAAAAACACTCGCAAACCCAAATTTCGCGGCCAGGAAACAATTCTCATCTCCTCCCCCCAAAGTTCCCTGAGTATATCTCACTTTCATCACCTCATCCCATCTCATCTCACCCATGGCCATGCCCATGCAGATGGTCAATTTTTGGATCTTGAAAAGGAAAAAACCTTAATATTGGTTGTACACACGCCAGGCACTCCGGGGGGGGGTTATCAAGGACAGCTTCTCCTTCGTATTCCATGTTCATTTTTACACCCCCCCGAAGACACACACGTAGGGTAGGGCTGGTATGGTGCTATCTCCTCATCGCGTGGTTCCGTTTACTGTACTACTGTACCGTACGGGTGGGTGCGTGGGTGTGTGTTCTCTCGCGTTCGAAGGGGGGAGGGGTGGGAGGGGCAGGGTTAGGAGGATATGGAGGATATGAAGAACAATTCTTTTTTTTTAATCACGGAAGGAAAAAGAAAATGAAAAATCGACTACAGGACTCAGTAGTCGCGCGCGAGAAATTTTCATGCGAGGAACAATTTTCTTCTTCTTCTTCTCGCGATACATAGAGGGAGAGAGGGAGGGAGGATGGTTAGTTACGTAGGTAACTAACTATTTGATTCAATGAATGGCATGCGTGATCTAATAGCCCACAGAGAGATCTATCTGGCCACCCACACACACATAGCTATGGTAACGTGTGATGAACTGCTAGAGCGCAAGAGTCGATGGAGAAGAAGAAGGAAAGAAAGAAATTCCCCCCACCCCCCCTTTCAGAGTTCATATGAAGGTGCTGCTTGCGAGGTGAAAGGCGTTGTTGGGTGGAGAGTCGAAGGATTTTAGACGAATTGGAGCTCGGGAATGCATTGAAATATACAAGTACCTCGCAAATATCCGTTTAAAAATATATTGGATGGAACATTTCGAATGCAAAACCGAGTCGATAAACTTTGCAAGGGGCATTAATTAGACAAGATATAGTTATCGCTTGACCAGCTTCGAGAGGCATTGTGGTGCAGTGCAAGTGTGTCACGAGAAACATTGATTGTGCGCGGCCGGCATGTTGATAAATTGACACATACATGGACTTTACAGAGAGGATTCCCAATCCAGATTAGACCTCGCCCAAAGGTTGCATGCAGCATTGTCAAGCCATAAATAGATTCCCAAACCATGAAACGATAAAATTTCCCCAACTGAAACCAATCAATCCCTTCATGCTCCCAGCTGAGCGTCCGAAACGAAATGGCTTCCTCCAGCACACCTATACCCATTAACTTGTTTAATCCAGCGGAACCCCTGGACGCAAACCCCCATCCTTCTCAATTTTACTTGCGCCTCCGCATCCTTTCTCTTCCTCTCTTCCTCGTGCAATCTCCTTCGCTCTATTTCCTGCTGAACGCGTTCTCTCTCAGCTTTGGCCCTCAACGCGCGAAGCCGAGCTTCCTCGCGCAATCGAAGCTGCTTTCGACGTTCGCTTTCGTTCTTTGCGCGTATTTCCCGCAGAGCTTCCTCTCTGGCCATTCTTTCGGCTTCTTGGAGTGCTTGAAGCTCGTCTTGCTTCTTGCGCATCTCGTCTGCATAGCGTTGGGTCTGTTCTTCCATGGCCTTCTTGTCCCGTTGGAGCTCAGCCCAAACGATGTCAGAAACACCTGGGTCGCGACCAACGGCATCGACAACGGCATCATCCTTGAATAATGGCTTCCGAGACTCTTTCTCTTCCTCAATTTTGTTTTTGGGCTTGGTCTTTGTTGCTTTCGAGGTGTTGGTAGATGTTGCGGGGGGCATGGGGGGTTCCTGAGAACTCATGATTGGGGCAACTTTTGACGAGTTGAGCCTAGGCTGTCCTTGCACACGAGCTCTGCCTTTCTTGCTTTCAATCATGGTGCGAATACAAGCCATGGCATTATCATATGATAGATTCGACGAAGAATTCACGGTGGACTCGTAGAACGCACGTATCATGCTCTTGGCGAGAGTCATCATATCTCTTGCGTTACCCCAGGCAGGCAGCTTTGAAAGCTCAGCAATCAGATCCAAAAATGGTTGATGACTGGTCATATCTCTCAAACCATCAATGGCAATGTTTTCTTTCCCCAAGGCGTTCTGTAGGACGAGAAGACATTCTTTAGGGGTTAGAGCTGGAAATGTTATTTCATCAGCGAAACGACTGTTCAATCCTTCGTTTACACTGAGCAGTTGATTCATATCTTTTTCGTATCCAGCGAGAATTATGATCATTTTACCAGCAAATTTTTCCTTGGTCATAGACTAGAGCATTGGCAAGTCAGCTGTTGCCTATTTTGAATACCTGAGATGCAAGAGAACATGTTGCTTCTGGTCTGGTAAATTCAAGGAAATGTAATAACCTCCCAAGAAAAGACATTCTACTGAGAGGTGCAGATGTTGAGCTTGCTGCTCCTGATGGTGTGGAAAATCCACCCATAGTACATGTCGAACCCCACTTGGGGAATCCATCTTCGATATAGAAGTTGAAGATAAGTTGGATAATATAACCAATCAATGAGACTCATCATCAGTTGAAAACGTACTCAACATGGACAAAGATAAGCAAAGAGACTGGCTTTAAATAGAGATACTCACATCCACTAGCTCATCTATAGCCTCCTGGGCGAAATTACCTTGGCCAAGTCGATATGCTTCATCAATAAAGAGAACTTTCCCAAGCCCAAGCTCGAGTTGTTTGATAGTCTTGGGGCCTGTGTGACCTATATACTGGCCAACTAGATCAGATGCGGAGCATTCTACGACTTTCACTTCCGACAAAAGGCCCAAGTCATAATATACTTGTCCGATCTTTCGAGCAGTCGTCGTTTTTCCGGTTCCTTATTTTACAGATTAGTAGGTATAGCTATGTTGATTTCAGCAATGTCGATACATACCTGGTGGGCCCTTAAATATAAAATTCATTGGAATCTGTGATCTGGGATCCTTCCCGAGCTTTTTCATCCCCTTTGCAACCTTTAGATACCCATCAAGTTTCGCAATGATTGTATCACAGCCTATTATCCCCTTGAAAATTTCTTGGAGGTTTGTCTCTGCACTAGATGCTCGATCAAATTCCGGATCAAAATCTTCTGGCTCAAACAAAAAGTCTATGGACCTTTGGTTCGCAGGCAGCTTTGACTGTCGAGATTGATAATTCTTCTTTGCCTTGGATATCAAATTTTCCACATCACCTCCATTCCCGAAATTGAGCCCCATTCGAGCTCGGGCTAGTAGATCTATGGCTACAGCTACTGCCTTTTGAGTCGCATCGAGTCCATATACGCTCAATTTATGTTGTAGAATTTGCTCCAGCTCTTGGTCGTCAAAGTCAGCAAAATGGAAACCATCTGCTGGTGGAAAGCGTCTCGTCAGGCCCGGATTGACATTTTGAAACATCTCAATCATTTTGTCTTCGTAACCTAGGAGCAAAACACAACGATCATCGCCAGGTACACTCTGCACTTCGGCAACGATCGTGTCTATCACTGCTGTTCTAAAGACATCAGAGCTACCATTTCCGCCATGACTACCCTTTGAGCTATGGTGAAGCATGTATGCTTCATCTATGATAAGAACCTTTCCAATCGTGGTAGCAAGGATATTTTTCGTATTTTCCTCTGATTGTCCTATAACACTACCGATGAAATCGGCAGGATTCTTTATAACAACTGCAGCAAGTCAGAAATACCGCAACATAATTCAATGTGTTTTTTTCTGGTAACTGTTTGGAACAATCACAGCATTTATGAAACTGTAGTCTTACCTTCTCCATTGCTCAGTATACCCAGGTCTGAAAGAATACGGCCATACAGCTTTGCCACAGTGGTTTTTCCCGTGCCTGGAGAACCCAAGAATACACGGTTCAATGATACGGTAATGATTGGCATTTGTTGCAACTCCCTCTTATAATTCGTCTTGATGATTTCAATCATGAAGTTTACAGAGTCCTTTACTGACTTTAAACCAGTGAGACTTTGGAGCTCGTCCCACGCTTTGCAATTGAGAATTGCCTGCGATGGATCCGGTCCTATTAGGTCTTCTTTGGTGATGAGATTATCATCTGGTCCAAGGCCGTCTTTGCGTTCTCCTGTCAGTCGATCTGCTTGACGCTCTCTGACCCTCGCAAACATATTTTCCAAAGCTCTTGCATTTCCGAACCCTTCTCTTCCTCTCCCCCTTCCGAGTCTTTGAACTGCAATTTGCATGTAGAGCCCATCTTGGCCATCTTCTACTTCCATAGGCGATGGGTAAAACTGATCCATCTGATATTGCAACATTTCAAGAAGTTCGGCGTCAGTATAGTCCTCAAAGTGGAGAGTATATGGCAGACGAGATTGCAGACCAGGATTATGCTCGAAGAACTTCTCCATCTGCTTGCGGTATCCGGCAAAAACGAAGGCTACTTTACCCACGAGATTCTCTATCTCTGTGAGGAGGTAATCCAAGATTGTCTTGCCACCGATATTGTGTCCTTCTGTCAATTGGTAAGCTTCGTCAATAAAATAAACTCCACCTTGAGCTTTGTCAAGGATGGCCAGGTGTTTCTTAACATCGTTGACTCCGCCATGCGCAAGATGACTGCCAGTAGTTTCGACGAATTCACCACCTGGAAGAACTTGAAGAGTTGTTAGAACTTTTGCGTAGAGTCTCGCTACAGTGGTTTTCCCTATTCAGAGTTAGAAAATATACTATAGCTGGTGGTTGAAGACATACCTGTTCCCGGATTACCCAACAATATCAAACCAAATCTTTCCTTCGTGAGGTCAGTTCCTTGACGCCTAGAGGTATCGACTTTTGCTTTGATACGCAGAACTTGAGACTTTACGTCTTCGAGACCAATCATTTCCATGATCTTATCTATCGCTGGATTCCTCGCATTTTCCTGGTCCTTTTGCCTTTGCCACTCAATCTTGGATGCTGAACTCTGTTTTCCAACCCGGATTCCAACTTTCTTTTGGCGATCCTGCTTTATATCTGATTTTGTAATTCCGGCACTTGGGGCGGCGGGAGATACAGGAACGGGTATGGTCGAAGATGCAGTATTTGGCGCGATGGGAGCGGAAGATGTACTCGCAGTGACTTCAGGCGATGTATATGGCGCCGTTGTCGATTGAGTTTTATTTCGGCGGTCTATGATTGCGGATAGATCCTTTCTTTTCTGTGCTAAAACTGCTTCATGTTCTGATCTTAGCCGGGCGTCCTGTATTTCTTGCTGTGCCTTTTCAATTTCCTTTTGCAACGTTTCGAGCTCTTTTTGATGTTTTTGTATCTTGTCATCTCGTCGCGACTGCTCATCTAAATCCTTACGTGCTTGCTCGGCGGTCTCTCGCCTTTCTTTCTCACACTTAGGACAAGATGTCGATGAAAAGCCTTTGTGACATTCAGATTTAATTGTATGCCCATTGGAGCATCTTTGCTGTATGACAGCACTGCATAGCATTTTTGAATGGTCGAAAATTTGATGGCAGCGGCTCGGACAATGATGAATCTTGCAATTCAATAAGACACCGCTGCGGTTGGAGCATTAGCGGTCTTCTATTCCGAATAGGTGAGAATTGCTTACCAGGCCTCTTTACAACCTCCATCTGGACAATGCTTTTCGAAATCTTCCGGTGTTGACAAGTTTATCATCCTATCAGGGTGATTCTCACATTTTACAGGAAACCCTTGATAAATGTGTCCTGATGCCGATAACAAACTAAAGAATTTCTTCCATATATCTTTTCCTTTTCGAGCGTGTATGAAAGTGTCGGAATTGCCGACTATGATGAGCCCATCTCGTGCGCGGGAGACCAAGACGTTGAGTCGCTGAGGCTGGGACATGAAGCCAATATCATTTTGAGTATTGCTCCTAGTCATTGAAACAAGGACAATATCACTTTCCTCTCCTTGGTAGTTATCTTGGCCACGATTAGACATGTATAACACGCGTGGCAAATAAAACCCTTGTAAAGGATATGTTACAATGAAATTGTGCTAGAGGATTGATCATTTCATTAAGCATTTCAATGTCCTGACTAGACTTGACAACTGAGAATGCTCTTCAATGATGGAAACTTTTCCCGCTGAGAAATCTCAAGCTTCAATTGTTCTCGACAATTGAAAGTAGATCTAGAGTGAAAAGAACTCGTTTCTGCTCAGGAAGCATTCCAATGTGGAAAATATTCTTGATAATTGCAATCACCCCAGGAAGATGGAAACGACTCTCACGAGGAAGAAAGTAAATTCAGAGTGGTACTTACCGACAGTGGATAGTCTGAGCGAAGTTTTGGAAGGCTTAACACCCGTATCAACATACAGCCCTGCACGGATAAGGTCATATTTGTCTAAATCGTTGAGTATAAGATCATTCTCCGTGGCGAGCTTTTCGCGGAGCAACCTAAGCTGAGCCACATACGGTGTCAAAACGACCAATCGATCAGACCCGTACCCTTGTTGAGCAAGATACTTGACACATTTCAAGACCATGCTGGCCTCGTATTCATTTGCCTTGGAAGATGTCGAGTCCACGTCATCTCTCATTTCTTTAACTTTTACGTCGTCTTCAGGCCGTCGGTGATCTATAAACACAATGTTGTCGCGGATACCGAGAAGAGGTTTCCTATTCCGTGTCGAATCTGCATCGACCAAGTCCGGATATGTAAGATGCCTAATTATTGACGATATCTCCGGTCTAGATCGGTGCTGTTTTGTCAAAGTAACATGTGGAAAACCACCAAGAACCAGTCTCTCGAACAGCGACATATCTAAGTTATATCCGTCTCCTTGTTCTACCTTGAGGCCATAACTATTGCACTTGGGACGAAGTTGCTGGTGATCTCCAATCAGAATTAACTGTTGTGTGTTCTTTCCTAAAGCTGTGAAGATATGCGCTTCCAAAATTTCTCCGGCTTCCTCCACAAGTAAGACTCCGGGCAAAGCAGCTTGAATTGCAGTTGAATACTTAGCCGCAGCAGTTGTTGTACATCCAATTATTCGCTTTGACTTAATTGTGTTCACATCTCTTTGATCAAGCAGGCCTTCTTTTTCCGCTTGGTCAGCGTTGAATTGCAGCCCAATTTTATGCATTTCTTCAACCAACTCCTCTATAATGGCCGAAGTCCAGCCAGAGAGAATGGCAGACCTTGATTCTCTTCTGATTCCCCAAACCATATTCGACCCTTCGGATTGAGTATCCTTCAGCGTTCCAGCATCTGGCATCCCTCTGATCCACCTGTTAAGCAAGTAAAACTTGTCCATAGCTTTTCCTTTTTTTCCAACCTTAGTCATACCATCTTCAGTGATCACTGGCACCAAGAAAGTATCAAAGAATGGGAGATCGCCGGGTAGGAACTCGAGGTAATCCAGTATTTGTTGTTTATTTACATTCTTCGAGCTGTATTGTTTGAAGGCGCGTTCTAATCGTACTTGGTGCTGTATGAGAGCATCATCGAGTTTATTAATTTGGCTCCATTGTGAAGGAGTAAGCTTTGAGGATGTCTGTTCTCGCAGTGATAATATCTTTGTCCGCTCTGTGGATTTTGCTCCAAGCCTTACCATATCTGAGTCTGGAATACCAATGTCCATTAGATCTTCCAGAAATTGGTCAAGCGCATGGTTCGTATAACAAATAACCAAAATGGTTTCATTAGTGAAGTCATGAAGAACCTTTGCTCCTAGAGCCCCAATAAACGATTTTCCGGTGCCTGTCGGTATATGTTAATATCAATTGGAAGAAGGGTCCAATACTGTGACTGCAGTCCAAGAAAGAGTTACCAATCCTTGAAGTATTATAAAGCATTGAGAAGAACCGTATGAAATGAAATGAAACGAATTAAGTTGAATGGACTAAATGGATAGATAAATTGAACCAAAGATCATGATCTTTCACTTCGGACCGCAATCTGTAGTATTGGAAACCCTGATCAGGATATGGAATAATTGATCACGTACCTGGTGGCCCTTGAATTAAGCTTACTCTTTGAAATAAGATAGCAAGCAAAGATTGAATCTGAGAATCGTCGAGAATGACTGGCTTTGGCGTCTGGAGAAGTGCACAAATATCATGCCCGGAACTTCTTTTAATCTTATGCTTGAGTTGTGATGGTTGAAATGATGGCCCCTGGATGGCTTCCCCTTTATTATACGAAAGGAGTTCCTCGGCCAGAGGAATGTCTCTCATTTCCTGTAGCCTTTTCAAAAACGGCTCGAACGCAAAGACCGACGTATCAATTTGTACCAAATTTATCTTTTGGGCCATCTTCAGCTTCACTAGGGCGTGTGGTAATGTTGTCTCGTCTTGAAATTGCAGGGTTATCTTCGCTGGTCTTTTCGCAAGGCCTTCTTCATCCCTCTGAATCACAGGAAAAGCAACAGGCTCGTCATCTACAAACAAACATCCGGTAGTCCCTTGTCGAAGTATTTGCCGATTGTTCTTCAGATATTCAACGCGTTTTTGGGGGTTTATTTTCTTCAAAAATGGCAGCTCATCTTGGCACCGAAATACGAGTCCCCATGGTTCCCGAAATTTATCACCATCGATGTGTATACCATCGAGTTGAATGTTGTTCAATGTCAGCCCTCGATGATTTCCCGATTTTAAGCCTTGAAGTTTCTGAAGCTCATCTCTAAGTTCTCCAAGCATGTCCTCCCTTAGAAGTCGAAATTGGTTGTCAATGTGAATTCCTAGGCGGGACGAGCTCACTTCTTTAAGATAGGTGACTGGAGTACGCAAGAAAGGCCGTTCTTTGGATAAGAGCTCATCTGCAGTGGGCATGATCGAAATATCCCGGTGATTTGCATAATCATTGTTGTGCCTTCCACCTGGTCCGGCTTCATGATTTCTATCAAGATTTGAGACACTTAGAGATAGGGTGTGCTTGATTTTCTGACCTAGATTCCGAGTTTCTCCACGAGTGGATTTAAGAATAGTATCCAAAACTCCGGGCGAGTTTGCCACAAGAACGTAAGTTGTGGGTGATTTTCCGGGACGATTAAGAAGCTCATATAAAAGCCATGCAAAGTCATACGAAGCATTTTGATTCAGCTCTCCACTCTGAAATGCTCGCTTGAATCCATCCCAGAAAAATGGAGGCTCAGCTATTGCAGTGATAAGCTCTGAAAGACTCAACCCAGAATTGATGGTCCTTAGGGATGGTTCTTGTAGGTAGCGTAGCAAAAGAACAGCGCTTTCATTGAGAAACGAAGGCGTGGTGTCGAAGCGCATCGAAGCCTGTATTGCATTAAGGCCTGCTGGGCTCGATAGCAGTTGGTAAACTGTTGTTGCTGGATCCTTTTGAGAACAAACGGCGTCTATAAAATTCTTCCCATCTCGAGCAGATGACAAAGTTCTTCGCTCGTGGATAACATCATGGAAAAAGCGGTTTAGGCGGGTAACCCTAGCGTCATCAATAAGAGACGCCATATGGCATTAGAAGGTCGACAAGGAGAATACAGAGGTCTGAATTAATGAAGGGTACTTGAACAGATAGCTGATGTAACATTTACATGCAAACGACTTCGTCTTGGAGTTTCATAGACACAAAGGATGACCGCTCGAAGGTTCTTTCTTCTTCTGCGATAGAAAGTACAGCGGCATCTTACAGGCATTTTCTCATCAAATGATGAATACTTCCCCCTTTTTACGGCCTGGTGCAGAAATCAAAAGGCTCACTGAGAGCGTTTGCTGGCAAATCTTGCATCTTAGACTATAGATGGCGCGGCCTGCAGGCCAATAAAGGCTCCTTGCATACGTTGAGGCTGGATGTGAGGCACAGAAAGAAGTATTCAGGCCAATGGGATCCTTCGGGGGAACACAGCCCAGATGTAAGGAAGGTTTGGCTTGATTTCTGTTGTTTTCCCCATGTGACCTCAACTTCGTTTCATAACCTCACCACAAGAAGACTTGAATCTGAGAATATCATCAGAAAATAAACATCATCAGAAATCGTTGTTCACTTACTATTCGACAGCCAATGATGTCGTCCTATCGCTCTTACAGAGGAAGAGGTGGTAATTAATGCTGGTGCTGGTGCTGGTTACCTTAGGGGTGGGGGTAATAATAGTGGTCGTGGGGCTAGTTGGGGTTCCAGGCGAGACTTTACATCTCATGTTGATCCGCCAGTATCAGATGAACCTTTTGGACCAGAAATCGATAATATCAAGATATCAGCTCTATTGATTGAAGAAGATGCTCCTACGATAGAAAAGGTCAACTATCTTGCTTCCTACAATTGGTTGGATTCCACATCTCCCATCATTCTTGTACCAGGTAGGTTCAGGAGAATCTTACTATTCCAGGCTCAATATGGTTGATTACTAACTCTCAAGAAATAGGGTCACCTCCAGCGTGGTCACCTCCTGCAAATGATGAGAAACTTCCTGCAGACAGCGGGAGCGTTTATCGCGACATCAACGCTGCGAGATATCCCGATTATCCCATGGAACCCGCTGTTCGATCCATCCTAGCTCTAGAACCAGATTTCAACCTACAAGCTGTGGATTTGGTAGCATGTGGATCTACGATTGGAAATCTTTTGAGATTTGCAGGCTCATTGGAGAGGCCCTTTCGATTTGATGCGGATCTTGTGGGAGATACCGTTTTCTTCATCCGAAAAGAAAGATCTCCAAAGGAAACTATTGATAACCTCCGAGGATACGGTCACACATTTCCAGAACGATATACGACATGGGACAGCGATGTAGGGGGTTCTTGCTCACACCAACGTATAATTGAGTATGATTTCGCGGACCTTCATATTGTGGTTCGCAGCGAGTGTGATGGGTATATTAAGCAGCAAGGCTCACGCACGCCTCCTACAAAAAGGGAGAATGCACAATCGTCTATCGACGAAGCGTTTGCCAAGCTAGGAGTAGGCAGCGCCGCTGCTATATCCGATACATCGAAGCTCGATATCCGAATGCAAGGTGTTAAGAGACCTCAAGATCAAATATTCGACCTGAAGACACAACGCGAGCTCAGCATCTTTGACATGGAAGAGATTCTTCCTCGAATTTGGGTAAATCAGACTCCCAATGTCCCGCTCGCCTATCATAAGTTTGGATTGTTTGATAAGCCTCAAATATCAAACGTCAAGCAGAAGGTTCTCGAATGGCAAGAAAGAAACGCAACTTTGTTGAGCAAATTTCACGTTCTTTTAAAGCGGATTGTGGAGATTGTGAAAGATTCTGATGACCATCGCGTGGAAGTGAGCTGGGATGGCAAGGGTCCATTGCGTGTGACGAAACAAATCAGAAAGGGAAACCGAGTTCTCCCAACGGAATTGTTGCAGAAATGGGATGACCTGGGCTAATCATCTCACAAGCACCATTTATTTCCTCTTGGTGTTTTAATCTTAACTGGGCTTAGTTTGTTGTTTGATTTTCTTGTGATAGCACTACGTGGGAACTTTCATCCATGATAAATAAGGGTTTGAATATTCATATCATCTCAACTTTGCTACTGCGATAAACTTACGTAGCTACCGCATAATGATAGACTCAGTAAGCTCATGAATAACTTTTCGTAGAACTATTTCAATCACTCTCTAGATGGGGCAATCTCACTACCTACTATCTAGGACTTCCTCCCCAGATTTCATTCTATCCCTTTGTCACAATTCCACTCACTACCTCAAGACAAACACACCAACAGCACAAACCTTCTGGCCCGTGGCCCGCTTGACTAGTCGTTGATCTCACAACTATATCAGTTGTAAAGTGTGTTTTGTTGCCAAAGCTGTCACGTGTATGCCGTGACCAATACACCAGCTGTGACAGCTAGTAGCTGCTAGTTAGTTTACACACCCTAATTTATAGGGCTAGTTGTTCCCATAACAAAATGAAGTTGCCCAAGTCCCTCGGTCCGTCCCGTCGGCAGCGGATATATACATTACTTTTGCTTTTTTGTCGTCGTATGATTACTCGATTTGGATTTTTGATCGGGATGCTTGAGGCATTTATGCAACTCTTCAGCTTCGTCCATTTTCTCTCCTTCGCGTCTGCGTCTAATCTAATACATTCTTTCCGGATCATGCCAGTTTCTAATACTTTTGTTAGAATCATATATGTAAAACTTGAAGCTCAGCTCGCTCGTGTCCAGAGATTAACCATATATATACACACTTCACTCTAACCCTTTTCTAACAACTTCTTACATACAAAAGCATAATTTTGAGCTTCCATCCTATAGATCCATATGAAAATGAAAATGAGAACGCGATGATAAGTGCAACGCCATTGAGGACGAAGATGAAGAGACTTGTTCCCTTTGATGTTACATTGCTATTGCAAACGAGTTAGCTCACAACCTCAGATTACAATAAGCTTCTAGGGGTAAAAGAGCTTAACAAGGGCTATGTGGAGAGGTCACGGTAGCTCTAATGCATACATCATTGAGACTTATTGATTGCAGCAAAACATCGATATCAAGATCTAATAGTTGATCCTCGATATAAAGATAGCCTCGTCATAAGAATATTAATTTGTGTTTCAATGGATTTTTGGCGGGAATGTCGCTAGTGTCTTTATATTCTTATTTTTATGTTACGGAGAGCGTGGTCATGATCACGTGTAATTAATTCATTATCCTATAGAACTTCTCAGAGCAAGCAGCTCTAATTCCAACCTCATTAAGCCTTCAAGCTCCAATACTATTTCAGATATGCAACAATACTTTTCAGCGGTCACATGATATGGTAGGACAGGATGTTGATTGGTAGAAATCATTAGTGTCAGATACGAAAGAGCTCCTGTACTAATTCAGATATGCAACAATACTTTTCGGCGGTCACATGATATGGTAGAACGGGATGTTGATTGGTAGAAGTCATTAGTGTTGGATATGGAATAGCATTGAGCCGGGATGAGGTCATCGGTATTTGTTCACATCTGTTACCACACAAGTCATCACAGATGACTCAGCATACCAAAACCAGCTTAGCTTTGGCTTAGTAAGCGAAGGACACAAAAGTGGACGTCGCTCATTTAGTCAATCCTTATCTCTTTTACTCACAACATGCTCACAACATCGATTAGATTTATATTTTGTAATGCCAGCGTTATTCAGGAGCTGAATAATGGAAGTTAAAAGGATTCTTAGAATGAAATCCTTTTCAGCTTTCATGTACTTCTATATAGGTGTGTTGGGTTATGAGCAAGCTATTGACATAACACGTGCATAAACTTAACAAGTTGATCGGCATATAGTGCGCATACCCGGATGAGTTCCGATTCATTCAATCGGCATGCCGATGGATCTTGATTGCAGCTAAAATAATCTATACTTTACGAGAACGAACTAATCGGCATTATATCATAAAGTTTGTGACTAAATTAAAGGACTATTTTATCGAAAGTAATCAAATTTCGATATAAGAATACTTCGAAATATCCTTATATCAGGGTTTTGCTATATCTTCATTCTTTCCGGTGCGATCAATACTCGTGTCGTCCTCGGTAAGTAGTGGGAACCTTCGAGGCTTGTTTCACTCACAAGCTTTTCTTATCTGAACTCAGCAAATGATGTGGAGATATCTGTCAGAGAGTGTCAGAGCGAAATGCATATGCACATTATCTACAGACAGCAATAGTGGGCCTAATGACGTATACGTGGTGTATATGTGAGCGTGAGCGAGCTTTGAGCCCTGTACATGTATGATTTCATTAACATCTAAGGGTTACATATTTTCCGAATCAGGCAAGTAGGTAAAGAACCTTATATAAGTCTAGAATCGATGTTTTTGGTGGCCGAGGTGAGGGGGTCTGTGGAGTGTCCTGGTATATTTACTCGGGTGATGAATCCTCGAAATTCCACAAATTCACCATCTTTCGGGGCTGTTTTCCTGTAGACTTGAAAATCATGATGCTAATTTCATTCTTCTTAATAGCTTTGGCATCTCAAACCCTCGCCTTCAATGCTCCCTCTGACGTCCCTGCTTGGTGTGGGAAACCATATATGAGCACGTAAGTTATGACCAATCCCGCAAGAATGAACACCTAGTAACCTTAACATTAATTAGAAACCACTCGCTAGATCCAGGAGGCCAATTCCAGTTTCCAGTTGCGCAAGCGGATCCTCTGCTTTATGTCACTATACAACCTCGATTTTCAATTTTTCTAGACAGCGACGCAGAGGGCACTTTCATTGTCGATGCCAGCATATCAAACATTTTCGGTGAACCATACAAGAATATTTCATACACTACGCCCGAAAGCAACATCAGCTCACCATTCACCACGCTCGACATCAAGATTTACAACGAAGATTCCAATACTCTTCTAGTTAGCAGCAAAGTTCCTATTAATTCCACCGGAAACTTGATTTGTTTTTCTTTCTCTTCATTTCAATCACGACTGGAGCCCTATGCAGTCTCAATTTATGCCACCTCCCCTGATGGTCAACAATCTTATAAAGCAACCACCAGTATCTATGTGCTCCCATGTAGGGACTATGGCAGTGCTGTGAAGATTGACAATCTCTACGGAGGACTCTTTGTCCAAAATCAGAAGAATAATTGGAATGGCTGGTACGCCATCTTCCCCAACGGATATTATGCCAGGGGACCATATGTCACCCCTAGCAATTTATCTCTGACCAACCTCGAGGCATACGCCGCACTCGGTTTTAACACCATAAATATCGTTCCAGATGGAGGACTTCCCGATCAATCGTATCCTACCGATCAACTTAGGGAGTATTGGAATAAAATGGATGAATTAAACCTATTCAACGTCTACGACATGCGTTTTACATTCCAAAACTCAACAAGTATTTCCGAACAAGTAGCTCTCTGGCAAAACAGAACGACGCTCCTCTC
Source organism: Monilinia vaccinii-corymbosi (assembly GCA_017357885.1). Lineage (NCBI taxonomy): Eukaryota > Fungi > Ascomycota > Leotiomycetes > Helotiales > Sclerotiniaceae > Monilinia > Monilinia vaccinii-corymbosi. Next base: position 3,499,039 of record CP063406.1, on the reverse strand, counting down.
TTGGTATACAGCCGATGAACCCGATGGCACGGCATCCCCGCTCAATTCCACCTCACTCGCTTACGCGCAGCTGAAATCGCTTGACCCATATCATCCCGTCAGTCTGGTGCTTAATTGCCAAAATTTCTATTATCCCGAGTATGCAGCCGGGGCGGATATCATCTTTCAAGATGCGTATCCGATCGCGATAAATGCCACGTGGTCCATCCCGTACGGAATCCCATGCAATGCAACATATGGCGATTGCGGGTGTGATAATTGTGTGGGAGAACTGGAAGATGTGTCGAATCGATTGGATGACTTTCAAAGCTATCAAGCGAATATAGGACCAGGAAGTCAAGGGGGCTTGAAGAAACCTACCTGGTCGGTATTGCAGGCTTTTGGCGGAACGGAGTATTGGAAGCGTATACCGAGTGCGGAGGAAGTGGAGGCGATGATGCTATTGAGTGTGAATCATGATGCGAAGGGTATTACGTATTGGATTTATCCGAGTTCAGACTCTATTAATGCCGGGAGTGGGGAGTTGGGAAAGGTGTTGCAGAGTGAACCTGCTATTGATTTCTTATTTGGGACAAATGTAATCAAGGGGCTAGGGAGTGGGCTTTTGGATGTAAGTGCATGGATCGCAGGAGACCAAATGATGGTTGGGATTGTTAATGAGGGATATCTTGATTCCGGAGACGAGGTGACCATAGAATTTCCAGCTCATGTCACGTCTCTTAGCCGGACCTTATATGGGAACTCGAATTGGACTGTGAGCGGTGGCAAATTATCGAGCATGGGCTTGAGAGGGTTGGAAGCAACTATCTTGGTAGTGAATCTTAGCTAGTCCCTTGATATCCTAAACTCGATATCCAACGGCGATTTAGAGGACGGCATTACTTCTTCTAAACAAGATGTCCGTGGTGGGAATGTGATCTTGCACAGAGATGAGCCACGATACTCGGACTTTAATATAAGAAAAAATAATTTATGTTGACGAATATTCCCTCCCTTATTTGCAAATAATCTATCGGCCTTTCATCTTCAAGTCTTGACAGCCGAACCTTTGTGGGGATTAGCCCTCTGATTCTCAAGTCATGTGATGAATCTGGAATGGGCAATTCCTATGCTAATTTTCCATTTCTCGCATTCTAGGAAACGAACTTTTGTTTCGAAGCACTACTCGTATGCATCCAGCACCGAGCATTCATTCAATAACCCTAAAAAAAACCCTAACCCTAACCCTAAAAAGAAAGATAGAAATTCTGAGCACGTGACTATTCTGATATGTTCAAGGCCTAGAACTTCCAAAAGGAAACTTATGGAAGCCATAAATGAAGAAGTCTATTAAGATAAAACTCTCTTAATTAGCTTTGCTTTTGTCAATTGTCATACATTTACTTTCTAGATACATGGAGTAGTAGATACTGAGTAGTCTCAAGCATATATATCGTACAACAGTTAGCGAGGATGAATAACTTCGATTTCATTCCAACAATTCGATCTCAACCCAAGAACTTGGGGTAGGTATCCTCTATGTATTGTTCACAGCCAAGACACCAATCATTTACTTGCTTTGCGGGGCAAGCAGCTCTCATCCCGGCACCTGAATCCGAAAGCACGAGGATGTCGACTCATCGTGACACATATATTCTCTTTCTTCTCGATTTTCCCTTCATCTCGATTTTGCCAACAAGACTCTGCAGTCTCAGGCTGGGCGAGGTAAACTGAGTAACGGGCTACTTCAGAATCCAACACTATTGACAAATTCCTCATGACGTGCTGTGCGCAAGCCCTAATACAAGCCTTTCTTTCGCTTATTAATCATATAAACTTCTACCAGATCCAGGACTGTTAAGGAAAAGTCCCTTGCTTGGTAGAAGTACGGCTCTACTACAATATGGCGTGTATACATATGAGATTCCCCAAACATGTCTCAAAGTCGAAAGAGCACTGGGTTTTCCATTTCGCTCTATTTCATCATGGATATCTTTACCTTTCCCCAAACCCCCTTCGAGATAGCACAAACAGCTATCATCATGATATGCCTCGCATTTTTGATCAAGGTGCGGATTGAAAATCTCAAGCTACATGAGTCCAGATGCCTGATAGTTCAGACTAGCAGGAATTATTGAATGTTTTAATTCTTTGAAACGCTCTTATTTTAGTATTGGAAAAGCTGCCTCAATATTTAAACAGCTGAATTCTTCAGGAGTGGCCTTGAAGATATAGCTAGAGTCGTTACTTGAGATGTATTCAATCTTTCAAATAGCTCAATGTTCAGACACCTCATATTCTCAAGATGCAGTTCAAAATATTTTAGAATCTAATATTCGTTTATGTCGTCCCACTAGCATGTCGTAGATCCTTTATCGAGCATGCTTCACTCCTCTAAGCAAAATCCCCGACCATGGTATGCAAGATTGACCAATCTCGTTCTAAAATACTATGTAATCACTGGGCGTCGCATGCACTACATTCATTCTTTTCACCGCGCTTTTGGCCCGATAGTGCTCATCGCACCAAACGAACTCTCATGCTCTTCGATTCCCTCTTTCCAGGAAATCTATCGCATCTCTAAGCCCTTTCTAAAGTCTCCCTGGTACCAGAACCTCGCGCCCGAGCCCGAGCAAGTATTCAGTATGATTGATCCTAAAGTTCATGCTGCCCGCCGCAAACTACTCGCACATGCTTTTTGCAAGAGTTCTTGAACAACTAATTGGGAAGGCGAGGCGAGGAAAAAGGTGACTATGGCTGTGGAAAAGATTAAACGGGATGCTTTGAGGCGAATATTTTGAAGCTCTTTACCTTTATGGCGACGGATATCATAGGACATCTACGTTTTGGCGAGAGCTTTCGAATTTTGGAAAAAGAACAGGCAAGTTTCTCGCTAGCTTCTGGATGGTTTTGAATTCTTATATCAATCGCAGACACTAGGCAAAGTTATCTTATTTCTCCAGTCACGTTATGTTGTGGAATTGGTGTTATAGTCATTAAGGTCAGAGATCCAATCTTCATACAAATCAACGGCTGGAATTCATTTTTCAAGAAACTTCTTGGGCTTTTTGGAATTCTTGGGATTCACTGTTGCGAGACGCCAGTGAATCTAGGAGAATATGGGATTGAAACTTGAAATCTATTTCAATCAACCGTACAAAATGTCCTTATTCTGTTAGGCTCTTCTAAATGATTACTTTGTCAACCGCAAAGTATCTCTATCTGCTGTACCGAGATATTCGCTTAGATCTCATATAAAGACATCTACATTGATTCAGAAACCAGGGAACTCTTTCATACTCAATCCAGATCAACAACCCATACAACACGACAGAAATCATACTACTTCATAAGATATCCACATTAAAAGCCTTAACACAATAAACAGATAAAGTATACTAACAACCGCAACAATGAACGCTGCCTCCCACGCCCTCCACCAGGCAACAAACTTCCCAGAATTCGTCAAGAATCTCCCTCCCCTCAAATCCTACAAACACCCCGGCTCTCCTCCCCAACTTGAATATCAAGATCAGATTTCCTGGATTACCGTGAGTATAAAACCTTTCATGTTCCCCATTTTCCGTCTCTATCCATCTCCAAATCTTCTGGTGGAATCAAATATTCACTTACAGCCCCATCCTCACAGAACTATGCAGCACACAATGCCTGTTCTGAACGCGCCCTTGTTGAAGCAAGATCTAAAACATGGCAACAAATGCTAGAAAGCCTCGAGGCGGTCAATAGAATCCGCCACCCCTATGTGGGCGAGGAATATATCAAGTGGAGAAGCCAGGATATGCTAGTCAGGCGTCTTTGGCCAGCTGCTAGGTTTCCTGGGGTCGATCCCGATAGGATTTATGTGCGTATCTTGCTTGGGGATAGAGAGTTGATGCTGATGAGTCATAGACAAGCATTCGCAGAAGATACTGCAACGCCGCCAGAAGATTGGTAGGAAAGATGGACGAACAAGGATCAGATTACATGGATGTTCTCGTAGGTTCCTATCATGTCTTACCTCCACGAATATCTGTGAGATTGACATATTCTAGGTCAAGTTGAACGAAACGTATAACAAGAAACTCACTGCTGAACGCAAAGCAATCGAAACCTATATCAAGAAACTCGCTGCTAGACGCGAAGCCAAGGTTAGTATGGGTGGAACCCTCTAAATTATTTGTACTGTTTATGCTAAGCAGAGTCAGAATGCTGCGCAGGCGATCGAAGCTGAAGATGGGTTTGTCGTTGTGGAGTGGGAGCATGAGGATGAGGGAGAGGGGTGTTGGGAGGAGGATGGCTGGGATGTGCTTTAGCGCGTGGGGTGATGGTCTATCGGCAAGCTTCCGGGCTTGGTGTTGGTGATTGGTTCATCCAGTTTGAGTGGTTTCTGAGTTTTCATCATCTAGTTTACGAGTAGCGGAATTCTTTTGTCTTATTCTACCATTCTTGTTTTTTTGGGGGGAGCGCTTTGGGTTCGGTTTCTATTGTTTACAAGATCATCTCAAAATACATCCTCTAGACAATAGCACACATATACTGGCAATATCTATCAACTAGGTTCATACGTTGTATTCTCGCCCTGCGTTTCGACATAATCAAAAGCTCAGATCATTCAACGCACTTACTCCACACTATCATCCGAAATGATTATACCAGTTCAGTCAACCCAGTTTTCATAAGATGTTACGAGTATTTTCTTTCTTTTCTTTTTCGTTCAAAGATGTTCACTATAGAAGTACACAAAAAGGAACTTTTCATTGGGAGGAAGTGAGGAAAATGTCGGTTTCTTGTGCTGCCAATCCGTTGAAATGGAAAGGGAAAGTAGCTTGAGGTCACGCTTTACAATATTCCCGAATGCAGTGCAAAGACGCCGAGCTTGAGTGTTCGAACAGACATGCTAGTATGTAGCTAGCGAAAACCCGAGTGCAAGAAAGCAGTTAGGACTGGAGGTAAAGTTCCATTGTTCCACCGCTGTTAAATGGTTGAAATGTTGATAGATTCTAACGATCCTTCCAGAAATCTTATACCGCCACTGCAGATAACATTGGTAGTTATCCTCTAATCACCTCGTTCTATGACGGGTATATCGTGTCGTGATCAACGTAGACAAGGTATTATATAAGCCAGATAGTGAATGAGCTTACAGAGTTATGGGAATGCTGGCGGATAGTTTCAACGGCAATGTCAATGTTGAAAAGAGGAAGCTAGTGTAGTCGTTGGGTTTTGGTTCCAAATAAGCGAAGGAATCGTTTTACGATGAAAATAGCGAGAAACTCTGCTGCAAAAGTATATGAACTTGAAATAACACAGCGCAATGAAAACATTCAACCTTGCAGAATATGTGGAAAATGGATTTCTAAGATTGGTGAAATAATCTCCTGCCCCAAGTAACTTGGGCATTTTCATTTTAAGATTCCTTCGCAGTACATCCTCAAGTGTACCGAGTGACATCGAGTTTGTGGAAGATGATAGTTGGGTCTTGTTTTCTACGATTTGGAGTTCAACATCATACTGTTGGAATTTTGGCAGGGGATTCTCCAGGGAGAGAATCTAGGTAGTTTAGTTGCAGGTGTTAAGAATCGAGACGTCTAGTAAGTAAGATATTCAAGTCACCATGGTAAAGCTTAGCTTTCTTTCGTTTTCGTTTCCGTTTATTTGCACTTTGTGTGTTGGAATTATGTAGAGAAGCGCTATGTTGCAAGAGAACTTCGTCATTGAAATGCGCAGAGGTAGCAAGTACGCTATAAGGCGTATTGTATATCCTCCTGTAGAGGCCCAGTACTACTTTTGGGCATCCTTGATCGAGGTCAAACTTTGCCACTGTTAAGCCAGCTAGCTACTGTACCTATAGGATATATAATTCGAGTATGTAACAGAAAGTAAAAAAAGAGCGTGCCAGTAGATAGTGATGGCTATTGAGCAAAGTGTCTGGGGCCCCGGAAGAAAAGCAACGAGAATTCACCAATTAGACACTATTAGATGCTAATAGGATCATCTTATCCGCCAAGACAAAACAATTAATTTTCAGTAGTGATAGTAAGAAGAATCCAAGACGTGCATTTTAATATCTATCCATAAGACTGAAACCTTTGAGCAACTTACAGATAGCGCCATCGTCAAAGAGGGGATTGTTGAGGGACCTGTTGTTGTTGGTGCTGCTATCATGGACTCCAATGATGACCTCGAAGATATTGAGTCCTTTGAGAGTCCCCTTGTGGAGTCAAACGATGCCCGCGGAGAGTTCTAATATTTCTATTGAAGAAGAAGAAGAAGATGATGATGATAGCTGAGTCTTTCCCTAGAGACTGAAGGAAGTATCGCTGAGAGTTGTATGGTGCATCTCTGGTGGTCATTTGAGATACACGAGGGGTTGTTTCAGAGTTGGCTGCGGTATGCATATTGAGCTGAGCAAAATCAAAAATCAAAAATCATACACGATTACCGGGGATGAGTGTTTCTTTGACTTCAAATTGATATCGTGATTGATCACCTAAGTCTCTCCTCCCTCCCTCATATACCTCACCTCAACTCAGATCCGGATCATGACAGACTGATATGTTACTTCAACAGGAAGTAAACCACAAACCCATGTACAGCACTAAAATATTCTCCATTTCTCCCCTCAATTTTCATCTCATGTCATGATATTTGCTGGCTATCTATGATTTCCTAAAAACACCGTCGTCTCAAACATTATCATCATCAAGTACATACCAATCAATGCTCAACAATGAAGAAAGAGGAAGGAACCCGGTAGGTACAAAGGTAGGCAGGCAATGGCCACCTTGAGCCTTTGATGTATGTATACTCAACTACACTTTCTTACATTGGAGAACTTTCTCGATGCTAGAAGAGAAGAGAAGAGATTCATTTGGATGTTAAGATGTTTTATATCTAGATACATACATATGATAATGAATGCTCAATCATAGTAAATAGTAATTAGACGGTAGATAGATAGATTGCCCACCCATTCACACAACAACAACAACAATGTACCCTACTAAGCCCAACACCCGACTGACTACTCTACTCGTACAGTATATCTCAGAAAGCCATCTATCTAATTTGATCTTCCGATACCGTCCGTTCGTTCCCTACAGTATATCATATCATAACATTGAAGAAAGAAGCAAAGTTTGCAGTAGTCAAGTAGTCAGAGTATAATCGTGAAGAGAGAGATAGATACTGTAGATAGATGGATATACTCGATGTCGATGTCAATACCAGTATGAATATCATATTGTAAGTCTGTATGTATGTATGTATGTATGTAGACGAGTACACGAGGTAGGTGCTTGGTGCTGGGTGCTCATCTGTGATCAACATCCCAACGATTCATGTCATGTCATGTTTCATAGCGGGGTGGGTTAGGGCGGGGGAGGGTAGGAAAGAAGAACTACTTACTCATTGTTGTTACTATACTCACTACTAGCTAACTAGCTAGCTAGCTACCACCATTATTAGCTGCAGCCTGCTACCATATAAATATAAATGTAAATATCCAATCAACTTCCCTCCCATTGTCCCCGGACATTTCATTTCTTTTCATTCCGGTACAGTACAGTCAATACCCGTAGAAATAGACACCATATCACATCATAATCACATCACAGTCAAAAAATCAAAAAATATAAAAAAACACGCAGTAGGTAGTTAGGCCGGCCGACTCGGTAAGTTTAACCAAACTACTCCTCCTCCCCTACTTACGAGCTTAACGAGCAAAACCACCCACCCCCTTCATCATCTATCTCATCCACACACATTAAAAAATAACATAAAAAAAACTCAAAAAATAAAACTTACTCACAGTACAACACAGCACAATACAACGTAACGACATAACAGCGCACAGCTCATCCATCCACCTCACCCATCCGCTCCGTTTCAACCCTTCAACTTTGACTCTGACTTTGACTTTGTCGTGAAAAACCAAAAACCCAAAAACCAAAAACCAAAAACGAAAAAGCCAAAAAATCAAAACTAATCCTTGGCCCTTACCCTTGCCCTTGCTCTTGCCCTCGATCCACTTTGTTCCTGTTCGTGATGAGCCAGCCCACTTCACCCACGTCACTCCATTGCCAGTTCCACTCCAACTCCACAAGCAATGATGGTAAGGTTAAGTACTCCCTCTGTACCTGTACGAGTACAGTCAAGTAAAGTAAAAAAAACCAGAAAAAAAGTTGCACATGCAAGCGGATGGATGGATATATCTTTATCCCTCCATCCCTACTAGAATTCTAAAGCCTAAACCTAAACCCTAAATGCCATCTCTCGATCGATCTATTTAGATATTTCTCTCTCTATCCATATATATCCATTCATCTACTTATCTAGCAGAGCAAAATCAAGTCAAGTCCTCTCTCTACAGTATCCATCCATCCATCCAAGTATACATAGATAACCATAACCATAACCATAACAAAAACACACACACACACACACACATCAAACTAAACTAACTATTGCACATGAAAATATGAATGCTCAATCACTCAATCAGTAATGTAATAACTCGTAATACCATCCTGTCCCGCCCGTTTGTATACTGTGTATACTCACTCTATCTATTACAATAAGTAAATACATAACAACGACCGCCCGGCCAAGTGAAGACATCTTCTTCGCTTTCCAGCTCCAGAATAATGTTTACTACTTACTCATTTACTTACTTGCTAACTGCCGAGTAGATTGTATTGCATTGCGAGCGCATGGGCAGACGGATCATGCCGAGTTGTATCTTACTTACTCACTTATCTCCCTCTCTCCCTCTTTATCCCAATCCTATCCTACTTCCTACTCAAGTACAAGTACAGTACAATGCTGAAGGCCACACCACACCAGACTGGGCGTGACATAACATGATATGACAGCGGGGGTATAACGTATGTAGGTACGTATGTATATATATATGGTGGTGGATCACTCACTTACTTACTTCCGACATGGCTCGATAACGATAGGGAGCTAGCTAGCTAGTAGCTATTGGAGATCGATCTTGGCGGGGCCTAGACCAAGACCTAGACCTAGACCAACAGCTCAAACTCAACTCAACTCTTGGAATTGAAAGAAAATGCTTCCCTTCCCTTCCGTACGCTGTACAGTCAAGTCAAGTCAAGTCAAGCCAACGCGAAAGCAGCAGCAAGCCAGAGCAAAAAAAGATCAAAGAAAGTGCCAGGCGGCACTGAGTCTTTCGACTCGTGGAGAAGATGGAATTACTAGCTAATCTAGTAGTTACCGGTTATACTTGTACTTGAAATGAAACTCCCCAATAACACCCCACCCCCCTTCTAATATCCCGTCCACTCGGTTCGGTTCGGTTCAGTTCAGTTGTCCTTGCTGCCTCGTGACGAACCAATTTTTTTTTTGCTTCTGCCATCTTCTAACCCTTATTGATGTGATGCAATCTTTCTCATCAAACACCCCTTCCTGTGGTGTAAACAGCCAATAAGCCCTAAAAGGAAAAGAGAAAAGAAAAAAGAAAAACACCCATCCATCATCATTCATCATGAAAAATTCCACAAACCGACACCACAACAATGGTGAAGCACACATGCATAAAACTCCATCCTCTTTCCCAACACTTGGTACGAAGGTCCCATCCCATCCCATCCTTTGCCTTCCGTCCCCTTCCCACACCCTCTCTCAATCCGAGCCTCGCCTCTCACCCATCTGCCTCGCCCTTCTCCTCGCCTCGATAAATTTATTCAATTGCTCGCCAATAGGACCGTACGCCTCGACCGGATACCAGCACTTGCCCTCATCATCCCACGTCGTGACAATAATACTAACTTCCGACTCTGGCTGCTGAACCTGACGAAGCGGTGCGCGTTCTCGCGGATTGCGCGTGTTTGCAGATGCGAGAGGGATGCGGAGGGATGAGGAAGACGATGCTTGTCGGGGACGAGATGAAGCGTAGGGGTTCGAATAGGGAGAGGCTTTCAGCATTCGCTTATTGGAAAAGGCGTGAGCGTTGCGGGGTGGTGAGATCTGCATGATGACTTTGCTTGCGTGCTGTCTTGAGAGTCTGGAACGTCTGGGGGATTGGGAAAGAGAGAGAGAGAGAAAGAGAAAGCGACAAGATTAAGAGGGGGGGAAGTTTAAATAGAAGGAGTCCAAGCCGTTTTGGTAAAGGCAGATGATGATGAAGACTGGAATGAGCATTAATATGTGGCAAAGTAAGTTTAGGGGAAGAAAGGTGCGTTCGTTATAATCGACGTTTATCGGGCGAGGCGGTCTTGAAAAGAAACTCAAGATCAAAGCCCATTGCAGTGGCGGGGTGTAACTGTTGTGCGGGTTTTGTTTATTAACAAAGCGTAAGAGAGCGATTTACGAAGGGGAAAATGACTCAATATATATTTATATATATGTATGCCTCGAACTTTAACCACGCAGGGCCATCGACCGTGGCCTTAGTTGCATGGGAGCCCGGCAAGGAAAAGAAGCAAAAAAGTCAAAAGCATGGGTGGGTAAGAGCACCTGCATAACCTTACCGCAACTTCACGATCGAATAACCGATCGAATTCCTGTAAGTTGGAACTTTGAAGATTTGGTGGCTGGCTGGCTGGCTGGCTGGCTGGCTGGCTACCTGATGCTACGGTATGGAAGGGTCCGTTCGTCCATGTCCGAAGTACGAAGTCGTTGCGTTGCCTTTGCGTCCCTGCCCTGGCTGGTGGTGGGTGTCACCAATATGAAAGGGGCTCGGATCGGATTGGGCAGCCATTCTCGCCTCACCTCACCGCTACTGTCGATGTCGACGGGGAGGAGGGGGAAGTCTGATTCTGATGATCCCATGCCAACGTGAATGTGAATGTCAGTCCTGTATACATACAGAGTCTTCAGAAACGGACAAACATTCTTGAAACATGCTCCACCACCAGTCGTGAGTGCATATAATTGAGTTTGGTGAGGAGACGCCATGTGATGTAATCTTGAGCCGTTCGAAAGCGAATCCATCGAACGCCGTCGAATGCAGCAGAGAGGATAAAAATTGGAGTTCCCGAGTAACGATTAGCATCACGTGAGGTGCTAAAACGTTCTGGAACCATGCGAGGATTCCTCATTGGGAGAGATGGGTGATCTCGTGTTTGACTCCTCGTTTTAATCTTCTCTGCTACTGCTCGAGTAGAGAACACCGAGTAAGACAAGCTCTTAACTTGATGTGGTGTACGAGCAATATGCATCGTATAACCTCGATCAGCCAACCCTCTTTTGGATTTACCTAATTTCTACAATGAGCAGCAACAAGGTAGACCTTCCAACGAGCGCAGCCACTTCAAAAATAGAGATTCATTCATTGGTGCATCATCTGGCTGCATACTGCTTGGTATTACTTGATGGAAATGACTTGGCATGTTCCTGCTACATCCCCCGGAAAATAGTACTCCACGATCGCCAATACTCCAGTTTCACTACGTATCGTTGCGTGTCCATGGGACCATTGATCAATATTCAATGGTTGGCGGATCCAGTAGTCAATAGCTTGGACTCGAGATTCTAATCGAGCAATTGTGCTCGCCGTGAACCAAACGATAGTCCCTTGACCCTCAATATTCCAATTGGCAAATACGAGAAGTGTACGAGTAGCTCATTTGATACACGCCCTTCTGTTGAGTCTCTTCGAGGGGGCAGTCGATGGAAATCCCATCACGACCCAACCCCATCTCGAAGACTGCAGGCGTGATGATCCGCGAGAGTAAGTTTCATGCTGTGCTAGTCTTCCTTCCAGTTTGATGTGTTCCAAGAGAGAGTCTGTCGCAGCATTCTTATTTTATTGGTGCGGGCGACACCACGAGTTATTCGGTCCATGCGGTAAACTCTTGGCAGCTGGTTTCTGTCAAGCGGTAACTTTGAAGTGGATTTGTCTTCTACGACCTTCCACGAAGGTGCCACAGCTGCCATCGGCTTCTCTTCCGAATAGACAATTTGATGTTCATGTTGAGAGCCTTGAGCTTGTAAGCTTGTGAATCTGATTGAGGACCTACATCAGATGACTTCGGTGCAGCTTGCTGATCACCATCAAAACTCTGGTCGCCACGTCGAGCAAGAATGGAATGGGCTATGAAGAGAACGCAATCGGCTTGAGAGAGGCACCTACCGCTGCTTTCTTTAACCGCTGTCGTATAGAGTGCATTTTCGGCTAAGCTGTCTTGAATAATGCCATACATATATCTTTGTCAGCTGATGAATCGAGACGCGAAAGCACTGATATCGGTACTCATGCAAGAGCCCCAGTGCAGGTCTTGCAACCAATTCCACCAGTCTCTATCGTTAAAATAAGCCATCTGACGTTTCGCATCTTTGCGTCCGTGGAAGTCTCGGATGATTCTATGTTTGGTGCCGAATACCTTCACCTACCGATATTATATTAAATGTAGCTTCTTCCACCCCAGGAAACAACTGGTTTCTATGGAAACCAGAGGCGCAAGTTCTTTTGCCAAGCTCCAGCTTTTCGCAGGAGCTCTGACACTCTTGCTCTTCTGCGAGTGGCCTGGTGCACTTGCTGTCAAAATTGCCGTGGTATAGCATGACCATCTCGCGGAAACTTATGGATGGGTGTTGTTGGAACACCTACTGAGTTGAACCATAGCGATAACTAAACCTCCAATCCTCTCCCTGGATCTCTTTCCTCCCGGTGTGGAAATCCCTGAAAGATGGCTCCAACAACACAATCGAGCATATCTTGTGTCTTGCCAAATCGCATCTCCAAACATGTACGTACTTTCCACATGCTGACGTTCCGACGATGATCAACCATGAATTAGAAGCGGAAGAGCCAAGAATTGAAGACGCTTTTACGCCAAGTAAGCCAGTCATTGACGGGTGATAATTCAGCATGTGATAGTGATGGAAGCCCAGCTTCGACGTTACTCACATGGTGATTGTTTCTTTCGTGCTGATATCAAGGTATTGTCCAGTTTCGTTTCCATATGAGCCAACATGACCCCGCAATTGCAAAAAGAGACTATTCGAATCTATGAGCGCGGGAACATGAGAATACGACGAACATTGATTTTTCAGTCCTTTGAGATGTACACATTGGATGTTTTGTTGCAGCCACATGCCGTGAAAGTAAGTAGGCCGGCCACGTTCGATATTGAAGCTATTGATGTGAAAGAAACCCTAGGTGTATGCAAAATAAAATGGTTTGTGCAAGTACGTATAAGCTACACGCAGGATAGAAATGGATAAATATACGTTATGAATCCCGTTATTTCTGTACGTTGTGCTCCCAGAAAGCCTTCAACTTCAACACCCCTAATCTTTGTATGCGAGGCTTTTTGGGGAGGATCAAGAGCTCTTCTGAATTGAGACCACCCAGACCCTCGGCCAACAATCAAAGTTCTTGCTACCTAGTTTAGAGAGTGAATTCTGGGATACTGATAGTCCCAACGTTCCATGTCGTACCTCCATCAGTTGTAATTGATCATCTTAGCTGAAGCTAGCGCCCTCATCCGTATTTAATGTATGCATGTGATTGGTTGGATTCGGGTGCTGGCTGAAATGAAAATTGGAACTTTGACCTATTCTGCATTCATGAGTTACTTTATATTCAACGGCTTGCTTTGGGCTCAAAGTGAAAAATGGCAAGAGGACGAGGATGTGGGATGAGATGAGATGAGATGAGACAGGAGAACATACCATGTGCAGGAACGGAACACCACCACAATTCGTTACATCGCATTCGACCCCAGAGCCCCAGCCGTTAGCGAATCCATCGCTGGTGGACAGCGTGGAGACTTACTCTACCGTTGAGATAGACAGACAGTTTGAGTGTCGTTGTCCTTCACTCCAGAATATTGATCTATACTAATAAGACAGCTTTCACGCCACATCCAAGACCGATGCATACATTTTTTGATGTTAAAGTAATGGGGTATCTATTACCCCCCAAATACTACTTGCGCGGATATATACAAATATGTCATCTGAAAACCCTATGATCTTCTGGGATTTCAAACGCGGAGGAGGATTCGTGAGACGGGAAGGTGTATTTGCAGATAGCAAGCATGCGAGTGTATGTATACTTACTTGTGCGAAGAAGAAAAGTAAGATGGATAGATGTTGCGAGTTGGGGACGATTTGCGAGGGGAGCAGTTGGGGAAGAGTGGTGCTTTCATTTGTTACCTTGGGGAGAGGGAGGAAGGGATTGGCTGGACCGGGAAAATGATTTTATGATTGCTAGGGGTGAGTAGTTTCCGAAAGCAATAGAATAGGGTGAGGAGGAATAGGGATGGTTACCGTGGTGAGGAGGATGAGAGGGATGACTAGGAGCACTATGCCTTTATAAATTTGGTCGGATAACGCTTGAACTTGAAGATGGGGGTACCTACAAGAATAGGGTTGCGATCCACAATGGCAAGCTCGCTCCGTGAAACCACTGTAAGTAAGTTCCTAGGCTTGCCTTCAACTTTAGGCTCCAAGATCAATAGTCCATCCTTTGACTTCCATGCAGAGTTGCGAGGGATGAAATTCCGGGTTGACGTCACTGCATCGGTACGTCCTTGGAAGGAACTGACGACGTCTTTGACTGTTGATAGAACCGACTCGGTCATGGTGATGGCTATGAGGAATATACAGATGAATTTCACTGCTAACGCGATAATGATACATAATATCATGGAATGACTACACCGTATTTTACACATAGGCTGGAATGGTAGAGTTTCGGCAAGACAGTGGCCAGTGTGCCATCTTTCAAAAGATGCTAGCGGTGTGGAGGTCGAAACAGTAGGAGCTGCAAAGGTCCCAGTGTCAAAATATTGGCATTGAGGATTAGATTAGGGATATCGCACATACTCTGTCCAGGCACAGGATCCTCGGGTCCGCAAGTCCATCCTGGCCGCTAAGAACTGAAGAATATGCCATGTGTTGGAATGCAAAGGGGGTAGGTAGTACTGTTGGTTAATTGTGGCTTGCCTTTAGCGACGACCAATAGATTTTCAGAATTCGAAGATAGATTTGTGAGAGTTGAGCAAGCTGTCGGAGATTCTGTCGTGTTAAGACGTCGACGCCTGTTTTGCTTTGCACTTTCCTGTAGAATTGTGGAAGTATGGCAAAGATTTGTAGTATGTTTTCGAGTAGTACGGCTTGGAGAAGGAGTTTCACAGGATCTGGGTTGACTACACCTTTCCAAACATATTGCTGAAACATCCTGCGAGCAATCTACTGATGGTTGCATTAGGAATTGTGGACTGACTATAACCACGTCGTAGTCTAACTCGGAATTTAATCCAAACACCACTGAACTTGAACTGGTGCCGCCAGGAACAGTGTATAAAATTATGGCCACTATGAAAAGTATCCTGACAAAAGATGGATAGGCAGAGAAGATAGTATCAACAGCCCGAGCAATATTTTCCTTCTTGAAGCTACTCAAATTTCCTAAACTCAACACACCAATATCAAAACCTCTTCCTCTGGCATGAGCCTCGTCTATTTACTTTCGTGTCAGGAAGCTTAAAAAGCAGAGCGCGCAGGCACTTGCCATGAAGACGATCATTACCATTGCCATTATATTAATCAGTATGTGCAAACCAATTTTTGTCGCGTTGACCATGGCACAGTTTCTCTCCCACATGGTTCTAATATCTGGACCATCTCCCGCCCTTTGAGATGCCCAGATCATAAATGCTATGCATACGACAAGCACAGAATCCAGGAATGATGCTGAAATGAAACATCGAATTTTTCGCCGTCGCTCTTCGGCTCCACCGAGGGCCGGGGATTCTGGATGAAAGTCTTTGACTGCATCGAGGAACGGCTGCTGGTGGTGGTGGCTGAGCTTTCAGAAGATGTCTATAGTGCCCCCAGTCTTGACTAACCGATGTTCGTGCGGATATCATGGAATCATGGTGGTGTAGCAGGACTGCGCTATTCTTTGACCATTATTAGCTTTGAAGGAGTTCATTGATACTTTGTTTTTTGGAATCACGTGTAAAGCTGACAGGGGCCGAAAAGTCTTCCTTATCACTCACTGCCTTGCATAAGTAAACATCCAAATTTTACACTCAGTTCTCACAATCTTGTGATGCCATTTCAACATAATAGCCAGACAGACTGGTGGGCCTCCGCGCTTGGGACAGAATCTCAATCTAGATGTTAGCCTTGCATCTCGTTGTCGATTGAGCTTGAACTTGCTGTTCTCCCAGCCGACAGCAAAAATTTCACCAGTTCCATTGGATAGATACCAATTTGATCCCTCGGGGGGTTCCAATCAGGGTAACCGGGAGGTGCCACGATTTCTAATTTATAACTAACTCATACATGTGCGGCTATCCATTACTATAATAAATGTGTGGGTGGCTAGAAAAAGTTTTCTACAGCTCGCGAATGAACCATCAGAAGGCTTGACGCGGCGAGCCAGTGATTCAACGGATATCAATCACATCACATGCCCGTCTCCCACGATACTACAGAACGGTGAGAACGATTGCATAGGTCAGCTACACAGGCTTCTATCCAAAGTAAAGTTCTCGATGTTGCCATCTATCATCAAAGGAGAAAGCTTATGCAATCTGTGTACATTGTACAAGGAGATCTGCTTTCGCTATCTTTCCCGGGAAGAGAAGCTCGAATATATAGCCTTACTTTTTAGTGTTGTATTAATACAATCACTCTTCAAATCAAGGGCAAGGGGGAAACGTCTAGACTGCCGATATTGGTTGTACAGCTTAATTAACGGGAAATTTGATGCAGAAATCTTCTGGCAGCTAATTGGTACCATAGGGCTGGGAGATCGCACAAGATAAAATTCGACACACCACATGTCTCATGAATACCTTCTTCACGACATTTGGGAAGATGCATGCGGCATGTGTAATGTTAGACATAGCGGAATGCTGTACGGCTCAAAGTTTCTGCAGGTCGTGTTATCACATCTTCAATTATGGTTCTTACTCATTCCAGTCGACACCATTAGCAAATGCTCGGATCGCATCCCGATAGTTTTGTTCTAGCACTCCATTGCTGAGGCTCAGAGGTTAAACGAAAAGGGCACTGATCGGACGACATCCCAAGTCTTCGGAATGGGAGGACCCTGACCATTCTACAGCTGACTTAATTGTAGTGCATGGGAGTTTCACAAGCTTATTGTGCACTAATGTGCACCTTTGCTGGCTTGAGTTTATCCGGCAGGATAGAGATGACTACACTTCCCAACCATTAAAGTTAGCCCTGTTTACCTTACAATATACACCGAGTTAGTTCTCTTCATAAATGTGATCTACACAGCAGTTATGTTATGATAAGACAAATCTATTCATTGCATGAACAACTTATATTATATAGCATGTGATCAATTTTGCTCAGTCTCGATGCACGTCAATTTCTTGTTATTCTGCCTATTAATTGGTCTAGAGGTAATCTCTCTGCCGGATTACTCATTCGCAGTAACTCCCCTGCCATCGACCTTCATCCAATTATTGCTGGGAGTTTCAATTGGACGAGATGGATCTATGTAACGCTCAGTTCCTAAGAAGGGTGCGCAAGATGACTAGCTCAAACCAATATTAACGGTTTTATCACCTAACATCCTCAGGGAAGTCCCCCTATCTTTGAGTCATAGCAATTTCAATGACTCTGGAGCTTTCCAGAGTTACTGGTTCAGGAATGGTAGACATAGTGGTGTCGACGCCTAAGTCCAAGAAGCTACTGTGTTGTTATCACGTGACATATGAGGTACCGGTGCTGCCTTAGCACCAGCAGCTATCGGACAAGATTCCAGCCTTTTAGTTCCATCATTTTCTTCATGCTGCTTCACTAGATGAGATGCGCTGTCTTTTCACCTAGCGATAGTGCGGAGGATCAAGAAAAGCCTGTTGATAACCAGTCAATGGAGTGCAGCGTTCAATCCATTCGAGAAACAACTTGAAATTTATGTATTGGCGATGTAGTACAAACATTGCGCCGGAAGTTTCAGTCTCAAAACCAATCCACGGACAATGAATTCCTTCCTAAATTCCGCGAACTTAGCTGAGTATACACTACATGCATAAAATTACACAAATCACTTCGAATCAGCTTAGAAGATCAGATATTACATTGCTCTGGATTTGAATGTTGATAGATCTGGCCGCACTTAACATGGATGAGGCGATTGGGCTAAGTTCAGCCGCTGCACGAGCGATTACGCACACTGTGACGTGGAGATATCTTTTTCGTGGAATTGGCGCCTTCAGAGCCGCTGCATCCGCTCTGGCAATAGAAATAGATGATATAATTTTTCGCGGCTTCCAATCATATCAACTGCCATTTTCTCTGTCGCAGAGATAAGATGACACCATCATAGAAGCATGATGTGGAGGCACAGTGTAATACAATGCTTCATTCCACAGCTATTGTGGTGTCACTGTTTGTGAAACTACTCGAGAGCGAAAAGATTGAAAAGGAGAAACAGCGGTTTCTAGACTCGAAGTTGAAAGAAACACGTGTTGATAAGACTGGATTGGATGTTGGATGCAAAGTTAGTTCTGTCTGTCATTATAATTGATAATATTCACACAAAATACTACGAGTAATTCAGAGCCCTATAGGGTTAAGGTTACGTCAAGATGGGGTTCGTAAGAAATAGCAATTCTCATTGATCATTCTAGCTATGAGGCTTACTGTCGGAACACGTTAATATACGACGTCGTTAGGAAAGGAAAGAGTGAATGCACTGTGCCTCCCCCTTTCCTATTTAGGTCTGTAGTTACATTCTATAAATCTCCCTAATATTCTTAGATACTGTATTACAATCCTGAGTGCCGCCAACACCTACCACTCAACACAGTCCCGAAAACTATCCCGGGCCCAAAATTTCGCTTTCATTGAGCACGACTGGCCAGCTATCCATACCAAAAGCCTCGTAATGCAACCGAGAATAGTACATCATGGGTAACGCTTATTCAGACAACATGATCTGCTGCCCCTATCCCAATTGGGATACTACCAGAGCCTGAACCGGAACCCTACAGTCCATCCATAGTTACAGCAGACGAAATTGATTGGGACACTCAGATGAATCTGTTGAAGTTTTGCATGAAGGCGAAAGACACCTTCCAGCTTGTTTAGGTTTTCGCTAGTCTAGTCTCTATCGGTTCCCATTCCAGGGTCGGAGCTCTTTCGCTAATCATGACATGGAGATCTATCTACACGTTTTTGATGCCGATTGTCTGTTTGTGAGAGGTGATGGATTCTTATTTAGTATGTCTCGGATTCAGACGGCATTGGCGTCAAAGCAGCCGGTAAGCCAAGCCTCCCGCTGAAATGACCTTGTCGCGAACTTGTAATCCAAAATCCTGCAGCAAAAGGCAAAACGTGTTAACATGTGCGTTATGGCGTGTTTGCGAAGTTGGGGGTTCAGCAATTTCGTGGGGGATTGCACGGGGTAGTTTGACACTCTTATCAATTTCTAATACAGCTTTTTCTTCCATTGGTTTGTAAGATTTCTGAAAAGATTATCATGGAAGAAAGTGTCCAGATGACATCCCGCGCAATATATCATCTAAAATGATTGCCACTTTAAAAAAAAAGCCTTATCGATCGCATACCCATACACTATCTCCTCCACGGATACATGCAATGTCTCTCCAGCTTCCCCTCTCATGATATCAGCGGAAGCCAGTGAAATTAAAGATTTTCTTGGCTGGCTTTTCCCCAGTTCTCATATTGGTCGATTTTCTGTATCCCTGCAGATTCATCTCCCATCTTCCATTTTCTTTCACTTTGCAGCCCGATTCCTTGCCCGTTAGATTATCCTCACCAAATTTGGGGACTGTCATGTTGCCATTTTCTCCTGAGGGTATTGTAACTGGAGCTTCGTGACGGGGGTTCTCAGAGCCCTGTACTTCGAGACTAGATGTCTCCAAATTTGCAGTTTCGAAACTAGACGGCACTTTCTCGTATGCTGGCTTCTCTGTCGCACCATGATGTTCGAGGATTTTGACGGTGTTTGGAGCGTTCGGAGAAGGTGCTGTGATATCCTCAATGATTTTTCCAGGAGATGGAGTGGGATCCGAGTTGCGTTTTGTTGTCTCATTTGGGTGGTTTGGTAACTCATGATGTTCTTGAGCCTTTGACAGGGGTATTCCGAAAACATCTTGCACATCACTCGCTCCTCCCGTATCTGCATCGCTCAAATCAAGATTTTCCGTGGTTTTAGAAGTGGTATGGCCAAGTTCAAAGTAGGCAACAACCAGTTGGGCCCATGGAGATTGTGAAGGCGGTACAGAGGGTTCGTTTTGTAGTTGCAGAGAAATAAGGGTTGCTTCTAACTTAGATGTGAGCATTTTATGTAGTAACCATTTGTTGATCCGTTGGCGCCGTGTGCTGAATTCAGTCAACAATTCTTGAAACGATTCGGTACTTGGATTTTGTTTTGTAGTAGCAGTAGGCATTTCACAAATGTCAACCTTATCTAGGTCAGCTATTCCACAATCTGTTTCAACCTCTGGATCAGATTGTTGCATTTCGCCATCAATAAGGTAAGGAGGTTCCGGGTCGAATGACAAAGTAGGCTCGTAATGCGGTTCACAGTCCCATGAGGACCTCCTCTGTTCCAATCCTGATAACAATGGATCCTGATGTTCTACCTCGCCATCGTTGTCAGGTGGGTGAAGTTCATGGATAAATAGTATGCTACATGATGACATAACTGAGTGCCCAAGGGGCGCCAGACCTTGTCTCTGGGGTCTATCTTGAATGTATATACCCAGATTATTCAAAGCTGATTCTCTCCTTGAGTTCAAGGCTTCGTTTTGCTGATCTTGTAATTCGTGACTGCTTCCAATTACTCGAGAAGTATCCAAAACATTGTGTGCCGAGCTCGAATCCGAAGTCACTGAAGAGTCCTCATCTGTCTCTCCAAATTCAAATGCCAAACTATTGAATATTGCATCTTCTGCCTCCTGTAATTCACACATATGCCCCTCAAATTCCCGTTCAACCTCGCAGCCTTCGAATTCTAGAGGACCTAGTCCATCACGTTCTGCTTGACAGAAATGTGCAAGCCTGGAAAGTTCTTCGAATCCATCAAGCTGTCCTTCTGCTTGAAGTCTTTGAAGTTCTTTCATGAAGCTAGCATCGGCTTGTGAAACAGCAGATCTTTTGTACCCGACTTCTCTCATTTTTTGTCGAGCTTGGAGTTCTGCAGAGACTACTTCCCCCTGTAGTCTTTTCAGTTTCGGTATCCCCTGCAGTAGTAGTTCCCTCAAACGGGAATTAGTTCTTTCGGCTCGAGATCCACTTTTGCCGTAACTACCATGCTCGTCAATTACACCCCGAGCTATACATTCTGCATTTTCATCCTGATCATTCTCCTCTATCTTTTTCGAAATTGCTGAAGGTCCTTGAACAGTCGTCTCAGATCGAGAAATATCGGCCGTTCCATTCCGATGATCTTCATGTGAATTATTGGTCTTTGAGGACCTTCCAGAGAAAAGTTTCTGCGACTAGAGTCAGTCTGAATGAACTCGACCCCCAACTCCATCTGTAAGTAGGATATTCCTTACCAAAAAAAGCTTCATGATCATTCACTAGTCAAACATCAATAGTCTTTGTATTTCCAACACATCAATGAGTATCAAATATAGTTTCCGTGTGGATTCTGTTTTCTGAGGTATTTAGGTGTTATAACTCAGCTATCTAGCCACAGATATCGGTATCTCGGGTAGTATAATAGAGGGCTAGGGCAACGGTATCACCATGAGTTAATCTTAAATACCATGCCCCCGTTTGCTATCCAGCCCAATCCCAGTGCAGTGCATATATTTTACCGCCATTGGCGCATATGTTGCAATATCACAGCATGCATGAAAGCCTGTATGCATAGGTTGCAGAACAAAAGCAGCGGGATGAAAGATTCTTTTGTGACACCAGCGTCCAAGGCCAGAACATTTCCCCAAAACTATGCAACCATGAATAATCCTCGGATTAGTATTCCGAAGTTTTCCAAGCTTCCAATAGCATGAATCGGTATTGTTGCAGTAATGCACATTCCCGACAAATGGGGATAATCTTTCCACTGAAGATCAATTAAACAACAGCGTGATCTTTTCGAGCTACTAGATTTCAAAATGCGGCTCTAGGAGTATGGCGTCGGGCTCGTGAGTTTCAAACATAAAAGCTCCACGTTAGCCCGAACAAATGCAGGCGAATCTCAAACGCTGATATGACGTATAAGCACCATCACTAGTCATGGACCACCATTACCAAAGCAGAGGAAAGGGAAAAGACCAGACCACCGCCTGGACCGGCTGGCTTCAGGACAACCAGGGAAACTTCTACCGTACTCGAATAGGTCCGACGGGAGTGCAAGAATACGAAAACCAGTACCAGTATTCTGAGACTCTAGCTCGATCAGATACACCAAGAACACCGGGCCAGGCTGGTTCCAATGCTGCAAATAATCAGCAGCCTATGCATTCAGGGGCAATCACGGCAGGTTATGGTGCATACACACACTCACAGCCAGGCACCTATGCTGCTGTCAATCACCAGGCAACTTCAAGGCCATCATACTATACTCCAGCTCCGATCAATAATTACCGCAATTATTCAAATACTATGAGCCATGGTTATGGTGCAGTTCCTCCTACAAACACCCCCAATACAAACTGGTCTTCCTCATACCCTTCCACTAGCAATAACTCATGGCTACCTGCTGTAAACGTGGCTCCATCATCTGTTGAAGCCACAACACATGGTATCAATTCTATGTCATTGGCAACACCGCGAGCTCCTCCACTGCGGGCTCCTCGGGGTGCGATACAAAGTGTCTCTCAATTACAAGGTCTCACTAACAAATAAGATAGGGGCCTTTCCTCCCGAAATAGCTGACGCCCTACCTTTATCTACAAAGCATATCGTTAGTGCTCCTATTGGTGGCAAAAGCGAGACTCTAGATGCCAGTAAGTCGGTGCGACTTTCCATTTCAGAATTTAAGCAATAACAATCTTTAGGATACATGGTTCACGCTGGTTTCAAGCAAAATGATTTCTGGAGAGTGGGGCGCGTGTTTATGATGTTGTGGACTGAGCCGGCGGCTGAGTCTAAAGTACCAGCACAGGGGGGAACACGCAATGGCTCCCACTTCAGTACAACGTTTCTTGGACAACAGGCATATAGCGAGATTCGTCGTTTTGTGGTGATGGTTAAGGGTCATGGAAGCTCTATTTGCTGGTATGTATTACCCAAAGCGAGATCGTCTACATACTAATATGATATCAATGTCAGCCCCATTCATACCTACTCAAATCAAGCGACGCTCAAACCTAACCTCCCTGCTCCGAAATGCCACACCATCATATATACATCTCCAGTATGCCCAAATAAGCACCAAATATTTGTTGGTAACCACTGGTTATCTGAGGATCTCACCTTGGAGCCCATTCAGGTCATCCGTGAACAGCAAGACAGTGAAGGCGAATTGCATCGATTGAGCAGGTTGAACTATTCAAAAGTTTATACTGTAGAGCATTACGTTCGCGTAATGAACATCGGGATGGTGGCAAGAAATTCAATAATTCACCTCCCCAAAAGTCTACCACTGGTCGAATCAAATCATCCTGCTAGTGAACAACATCCCCAATCAAATCATCCGGCCAGTGAACAACATCACCGATCAAATCATCCATCAAAGAGATCATCTGGTCAATATTCAAGCCACCACAACACGCACCACAAACATCACAAGTCCCATAAGGACGGGCATTACTGAATGCCTTTTAACACGAGTTCTGTTTCTGTTGTACCAAGTTAATACGTTGAGCAGTTTTACATACCGGAAGTTATCTCTTGCGCTGCAGGAATTTCTACTGACGCTACGAATCTCTTTCCATCTAGCTTCTGTTAGTCCCAACGTTTGGCACAACGCTTTTCTGCGGCTATGCCTGTTTCAAATTCCGTTCCATTCTTTTTTCTCTCTTTATCCATGTTGTTGGATGACTGAAAGCCCAAGGTATATATATATGCGTTTCGCCGAGTTATTGGGCATGTTCTTCTATTTTTGAACTGGACGAATATTTGACTGTTTCTGAGCCAATTATCTGAACGAAGTTATGAATAATGGTAATGATTTTTCTGGGTATGTCGACAGAGGCTCTGCCTGCTGCAAAAGGAATTGGCTCAAGGAAGCCTAACTGTTACTTGCGGATGCCCCTTTAAGCGTATGGGATGTTGCTTTTCTACGCAATGGTACTTCAACTTTACAATCTCTGAGTAAGAGCAAATCTAGCCAAGCAAATTACAATCACGGCTTCCCACTCGCAAACTAGAAAATTGTTTGTTGTGAAAAAGAAGAATCAGTCAATGATTCAACACTAACCCCCTTTTCTCGCAAAGATCCACCGCCGCTTAACAAGCGGGTACAACCACTCGCCTCGATACCAAAGCTGTAATTAAACCCCAACTCAATGCAATGCACTCTGTTAAAAAACAAAACAAAATGAAACAAACAAACGAATCGAATATATATCCGTTTAATTGGTCCACTCACTTGATCCCACGTGCACGCCACGCATCATTAGGCCCCAAGACTTCGCATCCGCATAATTCAGGCGCCCAAAAACCGCTTTCACCCTTGCAGCATGAACTGCACTCACTCATTTCCACACATGGACAACTTCCTCAACTTTTTCAGAAGCGGTCCGGAGACGGCTCTCTTCACCTCACCCACCGCCTGTGCCGCATCGTGTGCCTCAACCTGAAACGCACACATCTCACGACGAATTCCAAGCGGACATCGATGCAACTCGCACCCTGCAACGCTCTTTGTAGCCTTGTTTGACATGGAAATGGAAATGAAATATGATTCCATGGGATTTGCAATCAATATCTTACCAACTCATTACGTCTCTCGTTTGGTGCGATTTGGAGATGGAGAGGCGCCATTTAACCTTGAGGACTGCCCAGTTATCCAATCATTGATCATCTCCATGGGTTCCCTAGTCATGCCTAATTATGTATGTATGTGGAATAGAATACGGTCGGTTTGACACTATCTCGATTATAAAAATCATTTCGTTGTCTCATTATCACGACCGTGACCGTGACCGATTGAAGACGCTCGATAACATGCGCGGCGAGCGCCCACGTGCGAGTCACACAGCGAGAGAATAAGAGATCTAAGAAGCACCCCGAGCTCTTGGCCATGGAACTTTGAGTAGTACAGTAAATACCAGAACGAAAGAGCCCAGCCTCTTGCCGCTCTTACCTGCATAAACTTGCAGACTACTTTTTTATTCGGGAGGAATGTCGGCATGCTATCACCGTGAGAGAGAGGGCCCCCGAGCTCGTAAGACTTTATTAGGAAGGAGGCTCTCAAAAAGGAGGCGCTGGCGCTTCGGATTGTCTTTGCTAGATTTGGGGTGGGTGCTGGGCCTCAATTTCCATATATGTAAACCCAGTTAACAACCTCTCTGCAAGAGTGTTTGACTTGTAGATTTGAAGAACCAATCTGATTCAATCATAGGTTTCTTTACATTTTTATGGCCACACGCATCAAGATGCAAGTAGCTTGAGCGTTTCCAATAATATATAGGCCAATTTTCTTTCGATTTACTGTACGTGATGATGGTTTCTAATCTTGTAAAGGCAATGATGACACTATCGGGCCATTCTACGAGATGCTGATATGTGGCTTGCCGTGCTTGTTTTACCCTCTACTATTATTTTCATCCAATGACGAAGATGCGAGGATATTATTGGTGTAACAATTCCGTGCAGCTATGGTAAGGCTTAGGCGTATAACTATTTGCTTGTTGGACCAGCGAGACAGATCTGGATTGAGGATTTTGATGACGGGAAGTCTGTTATCATTGGCTAGATCATTGGGCGCCTGCTAGGAGATGAAAATTGAGCTTCACTCGGCTGGAATAGGTTGCTGATATTAGAGTGAATGAAACTGCAAAGCAAACGAACTCTGAAAAGAAATACGTGAGTAGACTTTCCCTGTGAGAATCCGCATGTACCTTGCCACAGACCCTGTGAAAATAAGAAAAGCAATGTGAACAAACATGTCTTAATGTTAGTTGATCTTCGAGGTTCATCTTCTCATGCACGACATCATCATAGAGTTCATGAAACCTCTCAATCTGTCCGACCTTGAAAAGATATTCATCTACCAATGGATGCTGTTTTTGCGGCTTGGTATACTTCAGTTCCTCTGGTAGGTATCCACCCTTCGCAGGGTATGTTGACGCAGGAAAGAGACGCGATGGGTTCTGCAGCTGAGCAGAAAGTGCTCTCTTCCTGCTTTGATAAGTGCTATTCTTGCGAGGACAAATCATGCTCAAGATTGTTGTATTCATCTTCTAGAGGGCCATATTCATCTCTGGCTTTCTGAGAATCGAATATTAACTCTTCCAAAGTCCTCTGGGGCCATCATGAGCTAGGAAAAGGCATTTGGAGCTCCCTCATTCTGACTTCTTTAAACTATGCATCGTCCACAAGAGATTTGTGGTCCCGTAGCCTACGCAGCCTCAAACGCATGATTCTAAGCGTCTCGCGAAGCCCTGATATACGAGATCTTGCTTGTGAAATGCGTTGCCATTGATCGTAGAGCATAGGAATCTCAAACACAGAAGAAATATGTTGAGCATGGCTATGTGATGACTCAAAATTTCCATCCATGTTGGACAATGCGGGTATTGCTGAATATTTTCCCATTATAGCGTCTCTGCTGAGAGTTTCGTTTGGTTCAGAAAATCTTAGATCATGGGACGGAGCACATTGCTGGACTGATTGTTTGGACGCCATGGAAGGTTCAGATCTGAGATGTAGAGTTTTGCAATATGCGTGATTTTCCTCGGAATGCGGTGCGCCATCTTCCTTTGAAGAATGATTCAGGAGCGCTGAGACTTCTGATTCATCTGGATTCTGAAGCTCTTGTGGCTTGGTAGAAGTAAGGACACGTTTTGTTGAGTCAGGATTGGGACGGGCGTACTCCTGCTCCATTGCCGATAGGATCTTGAGCTCAGCAAATAGCCTTGCATCACTATCATGCTCATAATCTTGGCAACTTTGCTTTTCCATCTCTGCTTTGATCGTAATATAGGGTTATTTCTCGTTCGTTTGATCTCCTTCACTTGAGATTTGTCCTGGATGCTTTTATACTCCTGTCGAATGCCACATGGTCCCATAGAATGCCGTCTGAAGTTACCAGCGGCTGCCCGCATCCGAGTTTTTTCAATTTGACACCCGCAACGAGCAAGTCTCTTTGACAGTAAAAAGTTAATCTGGCCTAGATTTAAGCTTGTTGGGTTGAAGTCCTCGAAAGGAACGAGGCCCTGGGTGTGACGGAAATTTGGCGAGTGAGCGAGGAATGATGGCTGGCTGTGTATCACTACCTACTTGTACAAGCATATGCAAAATCCCAATCCAAGGGATCAATCAGGACTCCCCCTCCACTGTCTCACTCATTTAACCATTGAGGTTCAGGCACAAGAAAGCTACCAGCCTCTGACAAATGTACCAATCACAAAACGAAATTAATCAATGGCTCTTATCATGACTTTGAAGTTGCCTCGTGAGTTTGCGCTGCTGTGCACCATTTTGTCCCCTTTGGAGTGTATAAAGGCACTTGGAAGCGCTGGTGAACTGGTTCGTATCATAGGATATCCTCATCAACAAGATATCTTGTGTGGCGATGTCTCGCTTGTCTAATAAAAACAGAAAAGGATCAAAGGATCTTCTGATTCCCCTTGTGTCACTACGTTATGGAGTGACTGGGAGTGGAATAATGAAAGACAACAGTGGCAATCGCATCGATGAAGCTCCAAAGGTAACACTGAATGGCAATATAGGTCCGACCAGTCAAAACCTGGTAGTTCTGCTGGATCGATTGTCCGAGATCCGACGATAATCTCCCACTTGAGACCGTAAGGGAAGACACAACTCCGACCAACACAAACTACTCGTATACTACAAGCAAGAACGCAGTTGAAGCTCTGACTAATTCACTGGCGCTTACTAGTTTGCGTTCAGATTCACAAGCAAATCCGGATCCACTCATCGCAGGCAAGCTTGGCCAAGACAATACTTCGACTGATCATAAAAATCTTGATCCAAGTGAGTAATTTAGTTCCCCAAGGTTTACGTGGACGGCTGGTTAGTAGTAATTAGACTATAGAGTGCAGGAAGGTCGGGAATTCAAGTTTGGAAGGGCAAGTTTTTGATCGCCATACGTTTAGGGGTTCGCTCTTTTACCCCTGAGTGCCATTCCATTTTAGCGGGCCAAACCTCGATACTACGCGCTTTCAATTTCCATTCTTATCTCCAACGATCTATATTCGAAATTCTGCTTTTCGTGGCAATGTTCTTTTTCCCGATGGGGGAATGTAATCTTGCGTCCCTGCAGTATCTAGTTCAATGGGTTTCAAGCTTTGTGTTTTATGAGCAGTCCTCTGGGCTGGAATCTGAGTTTGAGGGGCGAGGGCCTTCCCTCATAAAGACATTACGAATTGCTGGTTTATATTCCCAAATGCTTTTCTGGATTTTGTTTTGTTTTTCGCTGGCGACCGATTCTCTGCAGTTGGTCGCTTGTTCATACACAAATTGTCTATAGCTATTGATCATTGGTCCAGAATACTATTCTTGTCACATTGTACTCTTAGCGATAGTTTCCTCGCACATCATATACTTCAGTCATACTTCCGTTGAAAATATCAAATTTGTATCCTAAAGTAATATGAATAAACTTCTCGAAGAAGTCCATTCCGCCAAATTGTTTCCAAAGTTAATAAACATCAGCACCAAAACAATAAATCAGGAACTAGATTGAGAGAAGCTTGCTCAAGTATCCGTTTACGCCTGCCTTTTCGTGTATTTCCAAGATCATCGTGGCTCCAAAATCATCTCCGGTTTTCTGTTCAAATCAAAATCTCCCTAATCCACTTTCCAGTCCTCATTTTGGTCCTCTTTGCATGCCTTTCTCTGCTCTTCCTCGAGTCTCTGTTCCTGATTTTTCCGCTCCTCCTTTCTTTTATTCCTTCTCCAGACAGCAATACGATTCTCCTCTGTATCTACAGTAGCCTCCACAACTTGCCCATCAGTCTTAATATCAAAATCCTCCGCCAGTGCCCGAACTGTCATATTCGCCGTATCCTCAAAATCAATACTATGCGCAATGAATAATCTCTCCATATGTATATCTCTCACGGTCACTGTCTCATAAGAAGCATTCTTAGCAAACGGATTCCCAAGTAACGCATATGTCATAAGATCCATAGCCGTGACAGGTGGCGGGGCGGCATCCGGATTATACGCCAACTCATGCTCCAAAGCATCATCTTTTCTTCTCTGGTTCTTCTGGCCGCTCTTGCGAGAAAACTCCTCTACCCCCTCTGCCAAAACTTTATGGACTAGCCGGTTTCGTCTAGCTGCGGCTTTCTCTGTTGCTCTTATGACTTGTTGCTGGCGGCGACTTGGGCGATTGTCCTTTGCCTCATCGTAGTCGCGCACAGCGGGATTGTCAGGAGCGTCAAGGTCAATGACTACTCTTGGGAGAATGAGCGGTTCGTCACTTTTGTATGTCCACTTGGATCGCCTTGTGGATTTGGAGATTGTGGGAAGATTGGATGAGTTGATAGTGTGCCGACATGAGAAACCCAGCCTTGGAAGATTCATTTTGTGATTTTGAGTCTAATGAGTGTGGTAGGACATGTAATCTGTATACATATGTATGTATAATGTATCAAAATTGAGCTACTTCGGATTGTTTTAGGGCTGAAGCCATATATGATAGTTCAGCGCTAATGGTTGAACTAAGGGGAAATCCGGGGTATTAGTGCTAACCTTAAAGTTGAGATCTTAGTCAGCGAAAACAACCTCTAGCGTCCGTCCAAGCTTGTTTTCCAACGACAACAAGTAATCTCAACAACCCAAAATCATTTCCCAATTCTAAATCTACCTTGAAGATAATTTTGACAACAACAAAATCTCAAGAATACCTCCTGGATACTCAAGGACACGGTTTATCCCGAGAATCACAAATATGCCACCCGCAAAGAAAAGAAAGACACACGCGACGGCTGAATCATCAGAGGAAGTGCAACCACTCGATGCCGTTCCCAGCGCAGAACCATCAGCAGATACATCATCAGCGCCCATCCCCAAGGAAATCGCCAACCCCGAGCCATCCACATCTACCCCATCATCATCATCAGACGCCGCCGCCGCCAAAGCCAAAGAACGCCAAGAGCGATTCAGAGCCCTCCAAGCCCGGGCCAAATCATCCGCCCAAAAGAACCTCAAAGAAGCCACGCTCGAATCCCAACGTCTAGCCACCGATCCCAACCTCCTCGCCTCGTTGAATCGCAAGTCGGCCGTCGCATCGCACAATCTCCTGAAAGCCGATGCCGAAGCCGCGGGCGAAGATTTCGAGCGCAAGCGAGCTTGGGATTGGACGATCGAGGAGAGTGAGAAGTGGGATAAGCGATTGAAGAAGAAAGAGGCGCATCGGGATGATCAGGCATTTCAAGATTATCGACAGGATAGCCGGAAGGTCTACAAACGTCAGATACGCGATTTAAAACCTGATATGGAGTTTTACGAGAAGGAGAAGATGGCTGCCGTCGAGCGAGCTGCTGCTTCGGGAGGTCTGGAGATTGTGGAGACTGATGATGGGGAATTGGTTGCTGTGGATAAGGATGGAACGTTTTATAGCACGGCGGATTCGACGGGGTTTGTGGAACACAAACCGGAGAAGGCGGCTGTTGATAGATTGGTGAAGGATTTGCAGCAGGCAGAGGAAGTCAGGTTGAAGAAACAGAGGGCAAGGAACGCGGCAAATGGAGAGGATGGGGATGTTACTTATATCAATGATAAGAATAAACAGTTCAACCAAAAGCTGGCGAGGTTTTACAATAAGGTATGCATATTTTCCATTTACTCTTTACACCCGCTAACATCCTTCTTAGTACACTGCGGAAGTCAGGGAGAATTTTGAGCGTGGTACAGCCATGTAATTAATTACATAAGGGATGTTGGGTGGATAGATAATGCGGAATTCGTTCATAGACTCCATAGTCTAATACAATACAATGCTAAAATAGGCAAATTTTGATCATTAATCATTTATAACATACCCTTCCTCCAAGCTTTCTCGGCCAACTGTTCGATCTCCTTGACCTCAACTGGACCCTTGACACTTTCCTCACTCAAAGCCTCTACAACAGCCTCAGCAACCACATCAGCTTTCAATGGCTTAACCCCTGCAGCACCCATAATCCCTCCAAATATTCCTCCCGTGAGCCCATTAAATGCAGCACCCAACCCCGTCGCTGCAGCCAATGGTATAGTGACCTTTCTCGAACTATCATACAACATCCCCGGTCTGATAAAAATGCTTCTCATCTTCGGAAACTCACTCGCGATTGTACTTTCAGCCGCTCGTTTCGTATCGATATATCTCTGTGGCAAGACGGGGGCTCCACCTGCTGCGCTTATATACGCAAACGCAGGAACATTCTCTCTATAGGATTCTGATGCTAGCGTGATTGCCGAATCCCGGTTTATTAACTCGTATGTTATCTGTCCGTCTTTTTCCTGGGGATGCAGGTCCTCGCCTTCTTTGCGGGTTAAAGGGTTTTGAGAACCAGACTTTGAAGAGGAAAATGCGCGGGAGAGACCAGAGATGGGGGATTCGCGGCCGGAGATGACACCTTTGTAATCGGCTTCGAGTAGGATTCCCATGGTGTGGACGACATAGTCGGCGGATTTCAGGACTAGGATTGGGGGTTAGTGGGTGTTTGAAAGAAGGCTTTAGAATGGGGCTTGGGAGATGGTATATGTTGAGGAATCGAGAGGGAATAAGGGGCCCAAGACTGAGGAGGCTTACGAGGGGCGTAGGTCGAGGGTTTGAGTATGTCGGCGCGTTCCCAAGTCACTTTGTGTGACCAAGAAGGGGGTGTTGAGGAAGAGGTAACTGATGACCAAGTTGGTTCACCGGAGCGGCTATGAGGGGGGAGAGTATTAGTGTTGAGCTCCTATCCATGGATACCTCACTAGAACGAACTGGAGCGGAAAGCTTGGAGCTGGAACCTGAGCTTTCAACACACCTGATAGAAGTAACATCCCATCCCCTGGCCACAGCAGATTTACAAATCCTCGATCCCAAAAATCCATTCCCACCACAAACTACTAATCTCTTGGTTGCCGACATATCTTGTTTTTCATTCAATTCTTATAACTGCTGATTACAAGTGAAGTTGAAGTGTAAAAAGAGAAAAGACGACTGACTATCTGATAGACGTCAGTCCTTCAAAGCATTGACCATTACATTACATAATACATCTAGGGCTTCCTTGCAAGGATAGTCAACAACTAGTCACCCTTGTCGTACACTACATTAGCTCCAACCTCAAATTTCAACCTGAGGTTACAACTTTTGCGATCTCGAACTCAACCCCAGCCATGACATTCTAAACTGACCCCTCATCGACAATAACTACGGAGTACACCAACAACCAACAACCAACAACTACATCCAAAATGGCACCACCTAATACCCAAAAGCGTGTCAAAGGCGTTTCGATATATAGACCCTTTGTATATGGCACCACATCTCATAAATTCAGTGAGAAATATCCCAAACCAGAAGGGACGCCGGAGGATCATACACATCAATGGACTGTATTCGTAAAGGGGGTCGATGATGCGGATATTACCTATTGGTGTCGCAAGGTGCAATTCAAATTGCATGAAAGTTTTCCGCACAATTCGAGACGTGAGTCTTTCCTTCTTATTGGGGTGGGGGCTGCCAGGCCAATCTTACCATTCGAAGCGCCCTCCTCTGGACCTCCTGCATGCGCGTATGTACTCGGTTTCGTTGGCTTTGCTAATCTGGTCTGCTGGTGCTAGTGATCGAGAATGTTAAACCCGGCGATCCATTTCAGTTGACAGAGACGGGGTGGGGTGGCTTCGATATCAATATAAAAATCTTCTTCGATCCTATCTCAAACGAAAAGGCACAGTCGTACTGGCACCATTTACAACTGCAACCATATGGCGATGAACAGATGATGGAGAAACAGATTAGGGAAAATGAGGTGCATTCTTGGTTGTACGATGAGATGGTTTTTAGTGAGCCTTATGAACAATTCTATGAGGTTCTGACAAGTCCGACACCGAGGGAAAAGTCGAATGGGGGGAAGGGAAAGGGAACGAGGACTATGAGAGGAGGTATGGTTGGGAGTGTTGGGGAGAGAACGGCGTTTGTTCCACCTACGAGTAGACCTGGTCAACCGTTTGGTAGGGATACCGAGAGGTTGGAGGTTAAGAGGTTGACGGAGGCGAAGAAGAAGGTGGATACTATGACTGATGAGTTAAGAAAGGAATTGAGCGAGAAAGAGGATGTGCTGAAGAATTTGAGGGCGGAGCTGGAGATGTTGAGTAAGCGTGAGCAGGAGATAATGGACAAAAAACACTGAGTGAAGATATTTGACAAGAGGGGCGAAAGCAGAGCGGAGAGAAACGACGAATACGGCTTCGCGAATAAAGACCGAGTGCCGAAGATACTTTGACAGAGCGCCTAATTTTAGATGCCGGGAACGATTGGAGACCTTACGCACCCATCTATCAGATCTGGATGTCGACGCATCATGTCATTATCATCTCGTGATGGTCAAACCTCTCTCGGAATGAATCACGGTGTATAGGATGAGAGTTTGAGATTTTGGATGTTGAGACTGATCCCAGTCGATATTTCGAGCGGACAAGAGACTTTGGGCGGAGAGAGATGAAGTGACTTATTGCAATTGTTAGCATCTCCGCGCGTATGAATCAATGCCAATACAAATACAACAAACATCCTGATACCATGGATGGACAGAGGTTCTTGAGAATTGAAGAAAGGTGGAAAAGAGAGTTGGGCGTATGCTCCCCGGATGGGAAGAGATGAGATGGAAATAGGATTAGGGGTCTATCCTGGAGGATTTAACATGAGCTTGGTTGAGAGGAACGTTTTTTTTGGGGTGGGGGGGGGAGGTGGAGAGAGGAAGATTTGAAAAGATCTCAGAAAGGCGGAATGGAATGGACTGGAACAGAATCGTGAAAATATTCTTCTTCTCAAATCAATAAATAGAGATAAGACAAGATAGATCTTCAGGTCCATGATACGAGATCGGGATCGGGATCAAAGAGGACTATAATCCAAATCCAAAGATATCAAATCAAATCAAACCAAGCAATTAACCATGGCCGCTGCGAGGGCCGAGGGGTCAGATGATATACTCGACGATGACATTAGTCAACACATTGAGGGAGGGACCATGGTAAGCAAATACGCGTAAAAGTAGATTTGGATATCATTTCCTTTCATCCATCTATCTCATCTCATCTCATATCCTCTCCTCTCCTCTCCTCTCCTCTCCAACTCAAAGTCTCCTCAAGTCGCTCTCATCTAAAATAATCATACACCACCGAACTTGACTTGATTTTCCCTCTTCTCCCCTTCCATCCCCTCTCTTCTCTACTTTTTCTCCCCTTCCAAGATGGCAAAGAAAACAGAAATTCGTTAGTTCCGAGCTTGATCGCTGAGAACGATCGGTCAGGACAGGAATCGTATAGTCCCGCATATATATAAAATCCAAAACATCCACCTCCACCCTCACCCACCATATCATCATGCTATGATCAAGGACTCAACAATCCCATACAACCAAAATCGCTCAATTGAAACAACCCCCAAAAACCAAACTTTTTTTTTATGTACCTGCCACCGAATCACCCACAAGATTAGTCCCCAGTCGTAAACCCAACCTAGCCCAAACCATCCATCCAAATTTGGCCAACCCTCTGATGAGGTCGAGCACTTCCTTTGACCAGTAAAAACCAAACTCGCTAAATCGCTAAATCGCAGCACCAAGATTATCAATATTAGGTACTCCCAGAAACACAAAAGAGTGGAGTGTTCGTAAGTCGGTTACAATCCCCACTGAACTCCATTGAAATGAAAAACAAAAAGGGAAAACTTGACATGTTCTACAGGCTTGATAAATTGACCGTCATAGAGCCTACATTACAAGGCTTTAGGTTCATAAGCAGGTGGAGCATCATCTCCATTACTTGATGTAGACCAGAACCCTTCACGGGCGGCCTTGGCATCATGTTGACGACGGGCAAGTTCAGAAGCCATCTTCATGATCCAAGCTTGCTCAAGAATTCCAGATGGTGATTCAGTTGATGAGAAGTGAAGACCATGCGGGTATGAGAATGGTGCATGTAGTGGGGTAGCGGCTGACTTCTCATGGGTATATGATGTGGACGCGGATTCAATGTATGCCGGGCGTTTCTGCTGTTGTGACTGAATGGGTGTAGAAGGTTCCACGGTGAGTGTTGGAATCTGGTCCATTTTTCCTTGTTCGGGAGCCATGGAACGAGATGGTTGCAACTTCTTCGGGGAGTCTCCCAGGTCGATACTACTAAATCGTACCTTTCCAGATGGTGGAGTGACAGGAATATCCTCAGGTTCTTCTGGAATACGAGATGAAACAAGCGGCTCAGATGCTGCAGTCGTTGACGCAGTCTCACTCGAGCCACTTGCACCAACGTCATCTGTGGTTGTGGGCTTTCTCAAATTGACCACTCTATTCTTCTTCTTCCTGGTAGAATGTGACCTTGAACCCCTATTTGCACCGAGACTTAACCCTGTTGTAGCCGAATTCATATTTACCAATGATGGTCTCGATGGCACGCCACCATG
Source organism: Monilinia vaccinii-corymbosi (assembly GCA_017357885.1). Taxonomy (NCBI): domain Eukaryota; kingdom Fungi; phylum Ascomycota; class Leotiomycetes; order Helotiales; family Sclerotiniaceae; genus Monilinia; species Monilinia vaccinii-corymbosi. The sequence continues at coordinate 3,463,380 of CP063406.1, read as the reverse complement.
TCCATCATCAGAACTTCTATTTGTGAATGTGTAGGTTGTACTTTGACCTCCAATAGATGATTGCGATCTGTGATACGAAGGAGTTGCTGGTGTATTTGTTCCCGCAGAATCTCCTCTGTCTGATGGTGCCCATGCTCGAAAGACTGCATCTCGGATAGAAGGAGTGAAGAGTGACAGTGTTCGATGAGAGTTTGAGAGTGTCGCCAATCGAAGCAAATTCTTCTGTGAGAACAATGAGTGGATCTCTGAGCCGCCATCTAATGATAAATTGGATATCTCGGTTGCATCTAGAACATTTCCACGTGCATCAACGGCATCTTGTGGTGGACTTGCAAATGGATCTACTGCCACTTCGTCTTTCGCTTTCTTTGTCGCTTCGGCGGTCTCTTGATCTTCCTTTGCTCTATACTCTGGACACCATAATCTCAATGACAGCCGATGAATAATAGCGGGTAACTCATCCATCATCAAAGTCCTCAACTGTTGCTCAATTTCCTTTTGTAGATAATCCTTGATGAAGGGTATGGAGTCAAAGGTGGATGAGACCTTGAGAGATTCAAGTGGGTCATTTCGGAAAACCAAGGTCAAACCCTTTTGTTTTGAGAACACCACGATGATGAAGGCAGATAGCTTGATGTCTGACAAGGTAATCTGCAATGGAATCGTGAGCCCCGCATCTGCCGCGAGTGGTTGTGGGGATGTGAAGGATGGTTTCGAGAACAGGTGATTGTTTAGCGGGTTGGCCTGTGTTGATAGAATTAGCATGTGTTGGAACCGTGTCCAGCGCATATGCAGCGTGCGAGTCGAGCGGTGAAGATTAAAGCGTGGCCCCTCTGCATGCGCATCGAGGATTTCTGCACTGACAGGGCATTCCAAATAGAGGAAGAATGAAGATTTGTGCAAAGCAAGAGAGAGAGAACATACCTGAACTCTTGTTTTCAAAGTCAAGAAAGCATCGCCCGAATAGCACATTTTGAAGATTCCCCTAAATCTATCCTCTGCCAAATCTCCAATCTCCAATATCTCCAAATCCGGAGGGACCGAGCCCAAATTTAACTCGTTGACTAAAATGTCATCCTTTATGATCGGCGGCTTTGGCGATTTATTGAGGGCGGCTGTGAGCATTTCCTGAGCTCTCTGGTAAAATTCGGCATCTGCCGTTAAAGGCGACCAGTTGAAGTTGAAGGCCATCTTGAAATGACATTAGGATGGACGATCTTCGTTGGAGGGCGTCTATCGATATCTCTGTTGGGTGAGAGCAGCTTGCGGGCGCTTCATGAATGATGGAGGGAGGAGAGAGGAGAGGGGAGGAGCTACTAATAGGTAATGATCGCGTGAGGAGTGAGAAATGGGAAATGAGAAATGTTTGGTAAGAAAGAAGTTTATTCGGAATTTATCGAATGACGTAAGCGTAAAAGCCCTGGCAATCATCACAGTCTTTCCTTCTTCCTTTCTTTACGAGAGATAAGAAGTTCTGGTGTCGTCCCTCTGAATGATATATATGGATGATGCTCCGAATTTTCTTCCGCATTGCTCCCCAAATTCTCGCTTACATAACACAGCCATAGCATCCAAGGTGATCCTTCGGATTCATATTAATATATTATATTTATATATTATATTATTGAATCATGGATTGAAAAATTACAAATTGATATGAGAACTGATTCGCCTTTTACGGTATTATGTTCTTTCCTTTCCTTTTCTTTTTCTTCCTTCTCTCATAGACCCACCCACATACCCTATCCGCGGCTATTTGAAAAGAAGCTCTTCTTCCCCTCCTCTTTTTTCCTTGAAATCATCATCCAAACTTCCCAACAACAACAACAAGGAATCTCCCTATTTCTCCTTCTCCCCTTCCGACATTGACTCCGAAAGACCCCCATCGCACTACCCGTCTCTCGTCTTTCTCGTTGCCGCCTACAATGCGGGATGAAGGATGAGGGATCCGATATTCGATATTCGATATCCGATATCCGACATCCGATGTTCAGTTGCTGGCATAATCTGATACTTCGAGTCCCCTTTTTCCCTTTCCTCTCGTGCTCATCAGATGGAATCTCTCATGGGGTTCGCAGGAGGGATGAGACATGACTTCCCGGATCGAGGCATGGATGTGCTACAAGTTTATGTCCCACATCGATGTGGTGATTAAGCTTCACCTCCTGGACACACGATTGATCCCCCAACCTTCATGCAGTGATATCAGATATAGTGAGTCCCTATATCTGCACGTTCTCCTGCATGATCAGCTCCCTCCCTCATCTCCCTGCTTTGTTTTGGCCTCGTGTCAAGATCACCTGTGTTCGATGGAGAATGACAAGTCTCGAGAATGGCATATTAAGAGTTTCAAGATGCCCGACTGAACTTTAAGTAGTCCGAAGCTACGATGCCGGCGCTCGTCATGTCCTGATGGGATATCTCTGCACACTCATATGACCAGTGTTGTATCTCTACAGCTATCCCCCTATCAATTCATGTTCCATCTCCATTCAAACTACTCATTCCTCAAACTCATCCACCATTAGGTTCCCCACGCCGATGACTTCAATGCATGTTATCCGGGTATCCCTACCACTTCATTCCAACTTTCGATTTCTCTTTTTTTTCTCTTTTTTTCTTTTCTTTTCTTTTCTTTTCCTTTCCCACTAACTGATGAAAGTCCAAGCGCGCCATTGACGCTAGAGCCAAATTTAGATTACGGCGGACGGGATGAACCCAATATGATTCATTAGGGTTACTTCAAAAGATCCAAGTCTAAATCCGGTTTCTATCCTTTAACTTGTTCAAATCATCAACAACTATCTGTTGCTTCCTCTTCACCTCTTTCTATATTGATATAATGACCGCCCCATCAACCCAACCTTATCGTCTCCCCACCAAGAATATCAGTATCAAAGTTCTTGCAGAAGGCGCTGCAAATGTGATATACAAAGTTACTGTCGATTTAAAATCACGGGAGGTTACCGAGGCGAACCAGGATCATCACGGGTTGGAATATCTTAATGGTATTTCTTTCCAATCATGCTTATTTAAATACTACTCTTACGTTTTATGCCAATCACAGCATAATTATGCTAACTGATCCCAAGGGAAATTGCTTCGTCTTCGAAAAGATGTTCCAACCACTGCCCCAACTTTAGAATCACACCAGCAATGGCTCGGATATTTTCTACCCCTATTCAAACCTGAACAATTAGTCACTCAAGAACTGGTTTATATCGGCCATCTTAATGTAATTTCTGGCCTCAATACTGATCTCAGGCGTTTTGACAATCTTGGTGATACGTCTACCTCGAATCATCTTGCACCACCCACAAAAGGGAAATTCCATCGATCCAGAGCTCAAAGTGGCACTTTTCTCGCAAAGGATGATTTTGGTCTTCTGGTAAGAGACATGACGCCTAGTATGTCCTTGGGATTCTCGGCCATCCCTTCATGTACTCATAAGCTCGCAGGAAAATCCGCACAAGAGACGGTGGTAGAATTTAAACCGAAATGGCTTTCTCCGTCTCATGAATTTCCACCTAAAGCCATACGCTGTCGCACTTGTGCCCTTCACGCCCGTCGCGTAGCTTACAAGGAAGAAAGAAAAAACACCGATCTGCAAGCTTATCTTTGTCCGCTCAGCCTGGTCGATGATCATCCGAAGCTGAAATTCGAAAGTTATATTGCTTCGGCTTCTCACATCCTACACCAACCCCGTGACGCACCGGCGGTACAATCTCTCGCAAATTGGATCCACCAAAGCCCCTTGCTCAAACGAGTTCGTGATCTTCAAGCCGAATATGATCTCAAGGGATCTTTAACGTCGGGAGTGGCTACTCATGAACTTTGTGTGGCCATGACGTTGAGAGATTGTTCTTTGTACATTCGAATGGATAAAAATCACCAAGTCATCGAAGCTCGTCTAGGAGATCTCGACTATAAATCAGCCAATAAATATCCTTCATGGAGGAAAAAACAGCAGGAGCTCATCGATGAGGGGTGGTATTGTGGTGAAGAAAGTAAGGATCTGAAGCAGCCTGTTAATGAATGCCTTTTATCACGAAAGGATTAATACATACGACTTGACCCGGCCTATTGCTGGCAAGCAACGTATCCCGATGGGGGATTTCTCGAGAGGGATGCTCACAATTCCGAATGGGAGACGCACATTTTCATTTAAGCTACTCTGATAAGGATGGATGTCAATTTTTCCCTAGGAGCGGTTGGAGCTGCAGATGAACAGTTTGTTGAGAAACGCGACATGGTACCAGCTGGCTAGCTTGCGTACTTCCTAATGTGGAGGAGGAATCATTTTTAACTGTCATTAATAGCGCAGAGGTATAGAGTTGTTATACCACAATGACGCGCCACGATGGTAATCGTGTTAATTGGGTTTATATAGTATAGTATACTTATCACGTGATCTACGATCCATTCTTATATATATGTATATATATGATTTTGACGGCAAGTTAACTGCATGACATGGAGAGGGGTATAACGAGGGGATTGATGGGTTGCACGTACAATAGGTAGATACTATACCCACCCACCTCGTCTACCTAACTTTTATTTTCATTCAAAGGAGCAAGGGGAACTGACTGGACTGACTGACTGACTGACTGACTGTACAGGAAGAATACCTCTCTAGATGGGATCCCGCCATGACTAACTATGAAGCTCAAACAGATTGTGTCATGCATTCATTCATTCATCGCCCCTGTGGATATCTGTGGATTTTCGGTAACCCTTCCTGCATTGATCATTATCATGATCATTATTCCGCAATTCTCCCCCGAATCCGAATTTAACCTCTTTCGCCTTGCTTGTTCATTAATTTCATTTCTTTTCATTTCTTTTCACCTCGACCACGGTGCGAAATCATTATATTATCATATCACATCACATCATCTGCATTTATAACACACACACACACACATCAAAAAAAAAAAAAAAAGACAAGGAAATGGTATTCTGTATAGCATAGCTTTCAAATTACTCCTAAATATCATGCATCCATCCGCTAGCTAGCTATCTATCCACCCCACAACGGATGACTCATGTATGTCATATCATGTCATATCATATCATGTCAGTCAGTCAGTCTGCGAGAAATTATTATTCATTATGTGATGTGATGGAAAAAAGAAAAAAGTAAAAGTAAAGTGATGACCGAGGACCCCGCCACAGGTAAATCAAATCACCCACCCCCACCCGACAGGATCTCTAGGACGACGAACTGAACTGAACTGCCATTCTTGCGTGCGTCCACATCAGCCAAAGCTTGGGGGGGGGGGGGGGGCAATTAAATAAAAAAAGAAAATTAGTACGGTGAAGAGAGAGAGAGATACACGAGGGAGGACTATTGTTGTGTTGTGTTGTGGTGTGGTGTGCGCAAGCGCAAGCGCCAGAGCAGTGCCTACCTCCGTGGGCCACCACCGACAACAAAAAAACAGCGGTACGATACCGGTAGGACCAGACCAGATCAGGCCAGCAGCAGGAGCCTAGCTAGACTCTTGCTTGGGAGTGACAGGATCAGGACCCGCGGCATCAGAAGCAGCCACACGTCGTCCTACCTGCTCATCCGCACCCCCATCGACTTGTGCCTCATCACCGCCACCACGGGAAGGACGAGGACGAGGACGAACTCCACCACGCGACCGCTTATTCTTCATCCCCTGATCCTTCCAGATGTACTTTCTCTTGACGCGAGCCGGGCCCGCGCAAGTGGCTTTCTTCTTCGAGGGAAGAGCGGAGGAGGAACCGGGTGCATCGGACATGGCTATGCCAGCTAGGTTTTGATCGTGACGCGTGACGCCACGATCCAACCCTAGGGTCTTCTCCTCATCCTCAAAATCATCGTCGGCCCGAAGCTCCAACTCATCCAGACGCAATCGCTGCGCCACCCACGCCTTGCGTTCGAGACGGTTGACGGGGGCCGTGTGTGGACACGTATCGAAGCGCATGGGGGCGCGGAATCCCGACCCGATGGCGTTGAGCCGCATCTGTTCCCTCTCTGCGTCGAATTGTTGCTGCAGCTCTGTCTCCCGAGGCGTGGGTCCTCGGAAGCAGAAAAAGATGTCGTCGGCATCGAAGAGATCCTCGGGTTGAACGACGCCGACGTCGCTGAGGAATTTGTTGTCTGGACGATCAACGTATGGGAGGCGGCGGTCGATGACTCCTGGGGACTTGATGAGGTAGGATGGTGGTGGGGACTCGAAATCGGGACGATAGACTTGATAAGGCGTGAATTTTGTGTCATCGGGAGAAGGGGTTCTTGGAGGTCCTGGAGGTCCTGGAGGCCCTGGATGGCTTGCGGTCTTGGTAGAGGGACGACGGGGATTGGTGGCAGAGGGAGCACTGCTGTCATGGTGAATTGAGCGACGACCACGACGAGGAGCTTCATAAGAAGAGTCACCAGATGACTGTTTTGCGTTAGTATATCTCCTCGGAGTAAGATAGAATAGATTGGGAGAGTTAACTTACGGTAGTAGCAAAATTATCATCAAACTCATCCTCATCATCATCATCATCCGAATCATTTTCTTGAGCTGCTGCCTTCTTGCCAGTCTTCTTTGGATCACGAGAAAATTTAGAAGAACCAGAGACATTCTTGGCACCAAACTTAGTGTGAGTAGTACCCATAGTTCTGCCATATGGTCTTCCAAATCTATCCCTTGCACCAGGAGGATAATATGGTGACCTGCCTGCCGCAGCACGGCGTTCTTGCCTCAATATATGACTTGGCCTCATATCTTCTTCATCAGAATCTTGATCTCTGGGTAATGGCATATTGGCAAAGCCTCGGACACCCAAGACACGAGAATTAGAACCAGCAGCGGTACCTTGCTGAGTTTTGCTGTCGTCAATTGGAGAAACAAAGAGACTTTCATCTTCCTCTTCGTCTTGTTCCTCTTCCTCTCCTTCGTTCTCTTCTTCCTCATCATCTTGGTCATCATCATCAGAATCCAATGGAGAAGAACCATGGGAAGAATATTGAGCCCTTGCCTTGGCTTTGCCTTGGCCTTGAGACTTCTTAGCATTTTTTGGGTTAATTCGATTGAAACCAGAAGGAAGAGCTCCAGTCATCATGGGCGAATTAGTAGCTTGATTGCGAGATGATTTAGTGTTGGTCGAGAAGGCAGCAGAATAAGCAGCCTTATTACTTCTAGTAAGAGGGGGATTAAGACGGCGAGCTTCTGTTGCGCGATTAAAGGGACCTCCAGAAACACGACGACGAACCGGACGAGACAGAGTTGAAATAGTGTTCTCCGTGCGTGGATTGTTGGCTGCACGATTTGTGGGAGAAATAGAAGAAGTGTTAGAAGCCATTGCTGAGGCAGCAGTGGCTGGATGACTTGTAGAAGAGATAGAAGGGTTGCCAAAAGGAGTAACTGAGACAGAAAGAGACGGGCGCACAGCACCGGCTCCGTGGCGTGGTGCGAGAATTGAAGGGTTGTATGAGCTGGTAGTGTTGTGGAGGGAAGGGCGAGTTTTAATAGCTGAAATCGCGGAAGAATGGGAAGAAGCGGTTGAGGTAGTTTGAGTGGTAGCCTTAGCGTCTGAACTGTTCATGTTGCCAGCAGTCTGCAAAGACTTAATTAGCATATATTAAGTAATGTCTTATTCTCCAGCATGCAATCAAAATAAGAACTTGAATGTCCAAGATTGGTTGAAGAAAGGCATCAGCAAACCCTTGAAACCAAGACGATAGGTCAAAAGGGGAAAGAATCAAAACATACCATATGATTTCCTGTATCGCTGTCATCTACTTCTCTCTTGAATCGAGAGGTTGGTCTTTGAAGAACAGTGTTGTTTGGCACGCCTGTTCTTGGATCTAAAGCTGGTTGGCGATGAACAGGTGCAGGAGTGGAACCCAACGTGTTAGAAGCAAGAGGTTGTTCTGATCCTACATCAGTAGAAGGTAAGTCATAGTCTTCTTTGATGTCTTCCATATTTCCAACTGTTGCTTGAAAAGAACAAAACAAAACAGTTGGGATATTTTTGTGGTTGTGGTTGTAGGAAGGATGATACAAGCAGAGTGAAATTGTAGTTGAAAGGCGAATTGAATTAACCGAGATATATGGGAAATCTTACCTCTAACCCAATGAGAATCATCCAAGAAAGAAGTAGGGTTTTGTTCAGCTGACTGCACTGATATGCTGGAAACCATGGAGGCAATATCAGATGGTTCAGGTAAATTTGGATGTTTGTCCTGACAGAATAATACGGTCAGTACGAATACTTGCTGTACCAAAATCAATACAAACTGGTGAATAGGAGAGATCAACAGATTTGCATGTATCCTCATCATGCCATCATGATCCAAATAGAAGAGAGAGAAAACTTACCTGCCAGTGTGTATGTAGATCAAATTTAAACTTCCTGTAAGTTTTGCAGCCTCTTATAGGACATTTCCATCCTTTGAGTACCTGATGTATTTCTCCGTAGTTGACAGGCTTCTTTGGATTGCGTTCTCCATCATACTCTCTCTCTTCGTCTTTGCCTGGCTCTTTATCTTCCTTGCCTTCTTCGTCACCTTGGTTGCTACCAACTCCCAACAACTCCATAGTGTCCAGCCTGCCAGTATTTCGTTGTCTCGCCTTCTGTACCTTTCTGATGGGTTTGACTTCAGCAACACTTTTGGCCTTGACAACACGATCCTTGTGAAGTTTGAACGCTGAATGGTTTCGCTACAAGAGAATTTAGAAATCTTCTATGCAATGGACTGTGGCGGACAACATACGTCCCTATGAGCAAATAGCTCCTCTTCGCTATAGCATTGATAATCGCATTTATGTGCTGTACAGCAATAAACTCCATGCTGCAATTGATGGAGCTTCAATTGTCCTGGCTCGTAAAAGGACACCAAACATTCAGCCATGGGACATTGATGCCAGGTTGATCTATCACCATGCTCAGAGCCATAATGGTAGTTGAACCCGTTTTTGGAAGTGTACCGCCTCTCACAACCTGGATGGGGACACAAGAGAATTTTCTGTTCATCAGTGAAGTGGATACGGCTATGGTTTACTAATCCTTGCTTTGTTGGGAACTTTTTGTTGCAATCAGTGTAGGAGCACTTGTGAGCACCAGCATTCATCTCGTGTGGGTTGCCTGAATCTTCAGACAACTGTCCAGAGGATAAGTTAGGATGAACTGCGGTGAGAGCCTCGTCTGCAGAATTAACATGTTCAGGTGAGGGGGAAGGCGGCATGGATTGAGGATTGCTGTCCATTATGGATGAGTTAATAAAGTAAGCCCTGTTTATAAGGAAAAGGGCTTCTTATTCGAATAGGATGTTGTCGTTCTTGAACATAACAAAGTGCATAAGAAGTGAATAGCCAAGAAGAGATTTTCCACTGCCCAAACCTTCTGAGATCAGCCTTATATAGATAGGATAGTGTGATTCTCTCTAACAAGCTCATCAAGAGATACCTTTCGCTTTCGTGGATAGTAGTCCCTCAAGTATACCAAGACCAAATCACGAGAAGAAGATGATAAGTCTCTGCGTTCAGGCAGCTCAGGCAGCTCAGGCAGGCATCGTATGGGAATCGTCAAGGTAAAAATGAGGATGAAGTGATAGATAGATATAGAAAAAGTTAGGAGAAGAACAGGAATCAAATGTGTAGTCACGCTTGCTTTGGTGTTCTGAGGAGAGAGTGCTTTAGGACAGGCAGAGGGAGGAACTACTACTCATCTCATAATGTAGGATGATAAACTGAACTGAGCGAGAAGAGCCAGGGGTGAGAGTTCCACCCCAATCCAATGGATGGCAGGAAATGGGTCTTTCGATAAGTCTTTTGAGCAATACCATCCCGTTGCTACTTGACGAGACGTTGGCATCTCACCATCAAGATACAAAAGACTGCATATGCAAATCATTGAGTGAATAATCTGAAATTCTCTCACTGTCTTTATGGAATTGTGAATGTCAGACTCCCTTCCCATAAATTATCCCATAATATCAACCATGTTCAACCCGAGTTATGAGCAAACCAACGCCAATCCATGCATGTTATCGCTCTAAACTCCCTCCCATAAATACAACGTGATGCCTATGTTCATGCCATTATGAAATGCCAGCGGCAGCAAAACTAAGGAGTGATCCAATCATCAAACCTCCTATTAAATTGGTCATCATGAAAGATCCGCTCGCTTCTCTTTCTTCTTCATCGACATACTCAGTGGCCGCCATCATGCAAGAACTGCCAAGCCAGCCATTACTAAGTCCAAATCCAGCCTGAACAACGACAAGGTAGAATACATCGCTGTTGACCTTGGCTCCTTTGCCTTCAATGTTACAAAGAAGGTACAGAGGAACAAAAGCAATTCGAAGAATGGAGAATACAAAGAGCGGAACGGGTCGTGCTTTGGTGTTGAAAGGGAGAAGCGGAAGTAAACGGCCACAAAGATCGCCGATATTCCAAACTAAGAATCCGAGGGGGATGAAAGCCTCGGGTTGGAGGATTCGCGGGGCGCGATCAGCAGGTATTACTGAAACCACTTTTGATGTGAAGACTGGAAAGAACATCGTAACGGCAAAACACATGAACACTCCTGCTGACAGCCAATGAAGCTTCTTGAAGAGTCTGACCATACTGACGACTTCATGTTTGCCATTCTCGTCAACTCCATCATCACTGCCAGCTGAGGACGCCGCACGACTCTCGATGATCCGATTATGCTTCCGAATTAAGGGAAAGACAAAGACTAGTGTCAGAAGACTGATGGCTGTAGCCGCCAAGAAGTAAATAAAAGCCGAAGTTGTATTTTCCTTCACATCCGCAACCTCCACATCCATGTCGGCCCAGCGATCTGGTTGTGGGACAGCCAAAACAGTCGCAATCTGTGCCGCTGATGGTAGAACTCCGGCGATTGCCTGCCCGGTCATAATAGCTTGTATATATTCTGGTCTGCCAAAGCTTGATGCAAAAGCAAATGCGCCGTTTTGGAGAAGTCCAGATGCGCAGGAGGTCGAGAATACCATTACCAATGTGAAAGCCAGATAGCCACTCGACGAAACATTCCGGAAGTATGAAGTGGATATTGCAAGAAGCGTAAACACAACAGTATTGAGGACGAGGGAGGCTATGATTCGTTTCGGGTACGAGGCATTTGATTGCAAGTGACTGAGGAGGAGCATAGAGCTAAAATTCGTAACCGTTGCTACCGAAGTGATCGCAGATTGAAAGTGCTGGAGGATATTCTCATTGTCTTGGAATCGACTTTGAAAGTATGGCGCGGCTGCTAAGAACATGTTCCTGTCAAGATATCAGCTTCTGCGCCCTCCCGAGACCTCAGTGTGGTACATACCATGCCCAGAGCATTGCCACTCCGATCAACATGAAGATTCCATAGACGAGCCAGGAGAATGGCTCTCCTTCTACCTGGCCTGGGAAGACGAGGACGGGTCTGCGGAGATCATCTTCGTGAATACTGGAACTGCTCGAGATAGGTTCATATTCGGGTCCAGGGTCGGACCTTTTGAATATCGCTCGTACTCGGTCAATGGCCGTTCGATTATCGATAGAGTCCCTCATTTGAAAGTTGGTTGGGTTGATCAGGAAAGAAACGTCGAGCTCACTCACTCACTTCGAATTCGAATTCCTTATCATGTAATTAGGATATGATATGTGATCGGCGATATCTACACGTGTGATTTCCTCGTAGAAATTGATTGGTGAAACCTTTCATGAATGTTTGCCATGCATATGTATTGAATCTCTCGAAGATTGCCATATGTCATGTGAATGTCTCGGCAAACATGGAGCCATGACTTTCCCTTTCATCCGACTCCCGAAGTGACTCTTACATCAACATCAACATCACCATCATCATCACCGTCACCATCGCCATCAACAACAACAGCACTTTATGTCACTTACTTCCAAGTCTTATCAAGTGGAAGTGAAGTTGTGATGCCAATAAAGTTCAATGGAAACAGCCTCGAAATTGGTTTGTCAGACTACCACTCCAATCCCCTGCGTATGTCGTACAGTGCAACCAACCAATATCATTCAGTGTGTGTCAAGAAGGCATAAATGGCGACATCTCAAGTTTCAAGTCGCAAGTTTCAAGTCTCAAGTCTTCTCTATACCGACTTGCCATGAACATTGTAGTCTCCCCCTTATCCTTTGCGTATTCTGGTTGGAAATCTCGCCACGGGTCAGAATAAAACTACCTCTTATGACCAAGGAACGGGAAGGTTTACGTCTGGGGAGATGCACATGTTCCGACAGAAAATACGGCAACGTCTTAATGGGCCCTGGACTCTTTGCGAAAGGCCAGCCCCGGAGCGGCTGATATCAAAGAACCATTCTGGTTTCTCGGTAGGAAGAAGCCTACTCCAGCGGATACAAATCTCTTTGGATTCATTATATCGATCCTTTTCAGACTGTGAGAAATGGGAGGAACAAATAAACCGCGTGGAGGTCCTTGCCTTGAACAATATACTGAATTTCGATGCCCCATCTGCAATGCCCCAAGTTCTACTTCCTTGGGCTTGTCCGCAGGGGTTCGCAGGGGTTATTGAAGATTCGCCAGCGGGTCGCACTCTATCATACAAATTTTGGTATGTAAACTTGACCGCATAACGTGATCTAAATCTCATGCGCTGCAAGTATGTTTTGCATACTTCATATCGCAAATTTTCAAGTGAGAATGTCGAGGATTTTCCCTGAAATTCAAAAGTTCGGTTGCCAGGGCCGTGTCAGTACAGTATTTGATGGTGATATTCTTGAGAACATTGGCTCTTTGTTATATATATCGTCTCTGCATAGTTGTGGCACATTTTGTGTAATATGGGCAATCACTGCATCAATATTTTGGCCCCAAGTATCACAGTATCATTTACGTAATGGGCATGGCAAGACTCTATAAGTCAGAGAGTCGCACAAGTCTTCCATATATTGAAAAGTATTGAATGAAACCCATGCCTGCTTATGATATAGGAAATTATCTCTAACCTTGATGCAGCTTGGTAAATAAATGAGATCTATCTTCAATACCTAGACACGTTGCCTGGTATACACCCCTCTCTCTTCTTGTCTTCAACTTGAAGTATTTCGGGATGGCTATGGTAAATGATAAGGACTGTCAGGCTACGATACATCTCGAAGCCATATTCTCTGCGGTTGACTCCAGTGTCGAGGCCAATTGAAAACGCTCTCTTCTTTCGAGCCTGTTTTAGACCCATGATGATAAATAATTGTTATCTTTTTCTCTGCTTGCCATTCTTTTTGCTCTTGGTCCCAAGCCAATATATGGTATTAGTGCTACATCTCAGGAAGAAGGTCGTAATAGACGTATCTCAAACCAGCGTGTCGTCTTTAACAAACGGTTCTGCCCCGCAGGTTCCAGGTTTCTTCTTTCCTTACCTCCTCCATATGCGATTGAACTTGAATTTCCGTTTAGATCTAGGGATTTAAGGTTCATTGTATCGATGAAATGTTGTTCCTCTGATGCTGCCCACCTACATTCCCGCGGGTCAGAATATGCAGCCTTTTTAGTCACCTTGTTTACTTTGAGCTCGGATCATCAAACAGTCGGTAGTTGTCGTCTGCTGGTGTTCTCAATGTCTTCTTCGCAAATCTTCTATCGAGATCGCGATCAATATTCTTCCAATCCACTTTTTCCTAGCGTGATCAAATCTCCGACAAACACTAGATGATCGGGGGGCTTTAATGACGTCTGTTTGTTTTCACACGGATATCGAATGATGAGAAATGTGGTATTTTGCACTCGTGTTTGCCGCCACGATGGACGAAGGCCAACTGGTCTCGAGGATTTTGAGAGTTGAGTTGGACTTTTTACCGCACTTAAAAGTTGGATTCATTGAAGGTTTTTTTGGGGATTTATTTAGTCGCTCAGGAATTTCCCATGTAGATGGCTCTTTTGGGTAAGATACTGCTGTCAATGAGTGTCGTCTGGCTTAAAAGGCTTCGGTATACTGTCCAAGACCGACCATTCATGACTAATGAGCATAGTCTCAGGCTACATGGTCATATGACTTGAAAGCCTCAGGGGTGATGGCGTATGGTGACTTACATGGGGAGGAATGAGAATGACGACAAACTCGAAAATGCAATGACAAGATCATGGGACTCTGACGGAAACAAATTTGCCAAAAGACGACGTTCCGAAGGAATAATACCACCCATGATCTTAACAACTGCATTAGATTTTGTTTGTATGGCTTGTAATGAATAAACTTGTGCTTTTGTTGCGAGTCATGAGAAAAAATGAGGCTAGCTCAAGCACGATATGGGTCCTAAACTTACAAACCTAGGCACAACCCTTTCAAATATCTGCCACACAAATCGGTTGGTTATCTTAGCTTGAAGGGCGTGAAGGAGTTCTATTGCAACCCATCTCAAGTATATCGAACTCAAAGATTGTATTACCCATGGACATCCGTACATGGCACGGGCTTGAGTAGCTGGGAATAACTCTTTGATTCGCGTCCGAATTTGAGTTTTTGAAAGCTTGCAGGGATGAAAATGTCATGCTCGCAACAGCGGAGAAATCTTGCTTTAGATCCTTCGCTAGTAAACAGTTATGTGTCGAAGGGTGGGGAATGAGAAGAGGAGAGTCTGTCGATGGTTATCTAAGCTCGAAGCTACTGTCACGTTAAGAAGGTTCGAGTGCTAGTCAAGTCAGATATGGTAGGGACTATCGATAGTCACTTACTATGGTGGAAAGAATTGGTCAGTGGTGGTGATAGTGATTGGTTGTGTGGCATTGATGATAATAGGTACCGAAGTTGTTCGGTACCTGTGGTTTAGATCGTTGAACTATCGAACTTTTCCGTTTTGTGTCTTCATTGGGAGTAGAGCTTGAGAGATGACACCTTACGGCGCGGGGCTTGAAGATTTTTCTTTTTCACTTTGGAGAGTCCGGGAATTGGGTATATACTTGGAATTCCTATTCGCTTCTCCTCCATTTTTCATACAAAACCTCAATACAAAACCTCTTCGCCAAATATGGATACGTAATCGATACCAACCTTCTACACATCTTTCGGAGAAAACGCGAACCAGTTCACACTGCACAGTACGCGGCCGAAATGGACCATGCATTAGCTCGAGCTTGGTTGGATTACCGGAGAAGGTACGCAGAATGGCAGTTAGGAATATGGCGCGATCACCCAATACTCAACTCCCCATCGCCAATCACACGTGCGAATGAAGACGCGCCTCTGTCCCGCCTTGACCCATCATCTCCATCCTACGCCGCAACTGCACTCGCAGCCATCTTTCAAAGACTACGCAATTACCTCTACAGACAAAGCTCCCTCCCCGTCAATATCCCACAGGAGATTTTTGCCACGGAGGAGTTCATGCAGCAGCAAGCGTGCTACGTGGCGTTGATTGAGGAGTTGAGGGGCGCGTTGAAACTTGATTTGGATCTTAGTGGATGGGTTCCTACGACGCCGGATGAGATTTCACGTCTTGAGCAGAGGGTCTCGGCTGCGTTGTGTCAGGGTAGAGAGGCTGAGGGGTTGTTGATGGAGATGCGGTGGGAGTTGCAGGAGAAGATTAAGATGTGGATGGGGGTTGAGGAGGCGATGGAGAGGAGGAGGGAGAAGGAGGAGAGAGATGCTCGGGAGGCAAAGTATGAGAAGATGACGTCTACTTTTAAGGATGCGAGAGTTGGAATGGAGGAGATGCGAAAAGGACTTCAAGGTCTAGAGCTAAAGCATCAGAAGATGATGAGCATTAACAAGAAGATACAGGAAGAGAATAGGGCAATGCAAGAAGAAACTAAGAAGACAGAGGAAGGTATCGAGGAAACGAGCGAAGAAGAGGAAGATGGAGTTCAGAAAGTTGACGTTTGGAAATTCATGTCCAGAAGCGCATAATGCGCCGACATTACATATAACTCTTGTTATTGGCAACGACGTCAAACTCAAGGATTCTAGAGTCTGACTGGGAGACTTGAATAGTCAGGATCTTGGACCAGATGAGACGATGGGGGAGAGATATGGTTGTTGTCCAGCTGTGTCATCAAAAGATCTTGTAGATACATCCGATTTTCTTCAAATATATAGGACCTTCTGGAAAGAAGCAGGTAATCTTGTGGTAGACTCGTATTTTCTTGGTTTGGAATCTATTTGGTGGGTGGATTTGAATTGAGAGATTGGATGGGTGATCTTGATGTACATACATGTTGGATTTTTTTTATCCATCTTCAGAGAATTAAAACTCGTTCAATAAAATAACATAACATCTGCAAAGTTTTATTTTAGTCTTCCCTTGACGGGCTTTGCTGCTTGATATATTATGTCCCCCCGTCCCCCCCAACTTACATAATGGAAGCGCTCGTTAAGTCTCAA
Source organism: Monilinia vaccinii-corymbosi (assembly GCA_017357885.1). Classification (NCBI taxonomy): domain Eukaryota; kingdom Fungi; phylum Ascomycota; class Leotiomycetes; order Helotiales; family Sclerotiniaceae; genus Monilinia; species Monilinia vaccinii-corymbosi. The sequence continues at coordinate 3,447,056 of CP063406.1, read as the reverse complement.
ACATCAAACATCGAGTACAACTAGAAAGATACAATGTTCACAATCACAGTATAGATATAGATGTAATCAATGAGAGTCATACATAGCATAGCATAATGCGTTACATTACATTACAGTAACATGTTAATCTTCCAAAAAAAAAAGAAAAGAAAGAAAACACCAACGCATATTCCCCATCCTTCTCATGAAAAATGAAAACTCCTAGTTAGTGTACGGGCGGGCCACGGCGGGCTACTCGTTCATCACTCTTTGACTTTGATTCGCCCTCTGCCGTCATTCTCTTCCTCTTCCTGCGTTACGTTACGTTACGTTACGTAACGTAACGTAACATAGGCAAGCAGCATATGCAAAAACGAAGCAACTGTACATGTTGTAATGATACTTAACACTTAACACTCAACACCCCAGCTAGTCCTTTCCATCCTATCTCAACTCTTAACTCGTCTCTTAACCCTATATATATATATATATATACCCCGGCCCGCTCCAGAAACATCGAACTACAGAACACCTTTCAAAAAAATACACAGTACCGATACGCCTGCCTTTATAGTTCTCCCTTCTCCCTTCTCCCTTCCACCTCCCCTCTCACCCACAACCAAACAATACACTGCAAGTAACTGCAAGTAACTGCAAGTAACTCCCATGCGTACACATCCAAAGCACTGCACAGCACTACCGCCACTAAAGAAGAAGTGGAGAAAGCATGCCCCCTTGGATAAGCGAAAACGCTTATTTTTCTTCCGTGATGATCTTTCTAAGCTAATTAGCCACCTTACTTATTTTACTACCTAGCCCTAGCTCCTTCCTTGTACCTCGAGAATAGAATCGTAGTGAAGATGAGTAAATGGTGATATGTATGTTTTGGAAGAGGATAACAATACTTAAAGATATCTATCTAAAAACGTAACCTTATGGTTAACTTATGAAAATTCGCATCGGTGATAGGGATATAGCTGGTAAGCATATTACTTCATTTTGCTTCATTTTATTTTCCCGATTTTCTCATCAAATCCAAACACATGTAGTGATATTCATCTTGCAAAAAAATATCTCATTATCAAGGTGGTGATGGTGGTGGTACACTTTCCTCTACCTCTCCTCTATGCTTCTTAGGTTTTACCAATAGCAAAATAAACATACCTACAACTAATAGGATTAATAGCAAAATGATTCTCCTCTTGGTTCCTCGTCTTTGGTATCCGCTTGCAACTTTTATTTCCACATTTGCAGCTTTGACATCTGCCGCCATTCTTTCCACATTGTAATCTATGCGATCTAACATTGTTCCTTGATCTATAATCATGCTTTGGAGTTCTTTGAATATGTCGGCGAGTTCGATGATACCTTGTGCGATATCATTGATTTCTCGTTCTCGTTGCATGATCGCTGCATCGTTGGATGTGAGTTGTTTTTGAGAGGTTTGTTGGAGAGTTGCTTGAGAGAAGGATTTATCGGCGTCGGATTCCATGATCGAGGGGTCGATGTAATTACTGTAAAGAGGGGTAGGTGTTCGTTCGATAGGTGCATTCATTCCGCCCAAGCCTCGTAACTCTGATATTGGTTAGCAGAGCTTCTTGACGATTTTATCGTGAACAAATCAATCATTGCAAGACAAGACTCACTCTTCAAATAAGTACTTTGCTTCTTCCTAAATCCTGCACTTGCTTCTTGCACTCTCGATGCAAGTGAAATCTGGATGTTCCGCGCCATAATTTCTTCGCCTTTACTTATTCCTCCCTGAAGCCGCGAATCACGAACAATTTGTTCTACTCTCTGAATCGCCCTCTGACAATCGTGAAATCCCTTTGTAATTTGTTGCGTCAACAATTCAATCTCCCTTTCTTCCTTCTTCTTGATTTCTTCATCATCGAATCCTGGAAGGACATGCTTTTGATGTAATTTCTCTAATTTTTGGCTCTGATCTGCGATGTCCCTGAGGTATTCTGTAACTTCATCGCCAATATCTGCCCATCTCGGCGGCAAGAGGTCCATCTCTATTATCGCATCTCCATCATCTTCGAATGCGCCAGCGGACATAAGCCCTCGGCGCTCTTCTGAAGCACCTCCAATACTATCCGCATAAGCATTTCCGGCAGGGCTTGAATATTTTGGTTTCTTTGCGGGGTGATGTGCATATGATTGTCGATAGGAGATATAGCTGTGGTAAATTGACGAGGTGTCAGTATCTCAGTATCTCAGTATCTCGGTCTCTCGGTCTCTCAGCCTCTCAGTCTCTCTATCTAAGCTGGTGAAAGGGAGGGTCTGATAGACATATATATGTATAGTAGTAACTTGAAGAACATACAGATTTGTACGATCACGCCACATGGCGATTGGAAATGAATGTTACAATACCTGACGAGTATGAGAGGATATAACAAATGAAGATTTCATATAGAAAATCAAGGGATAATGGGAATCCGTGTCGAAGTTTGTCATGTTGTCTTGTTCAATGTTGCCTCCCAACCTTAAGCTTTCCTCCCCAGCTTATTAGCCTTAGCCTCATCATCCCGGACCCCTTTTCGGCCACCGTATAGCTACCATCAAGGTTTCTATGGTCTACCGGATCAAAACATCTACCGAGTAAATAGTTGCATCGCAATTGCAATATCCACATTAAGTATTACAACCTTAACAATCTTCCAAACTGTCTCTTGATTCTCCATATCCTACATATCCTTCGAGGATCAGAAATCTATCACTTTACATCCTTCTTAACCAACACTAAACTTATAAACAATGGTTCGTCCCCATTTCCGAGAAGGCTGGATCCTAACAGAGCCCCGCGATCCAATCCTCAGCTTGGTGTTGTAGCTTCCAGTTGGAAGGTTGAAAGGGTGGAAGGGTGAAACGGATGGATAAAGACAAGCTCATAACTAACGTGCGCATTCATATAGGCTGATTCTCTTACTGAAGAGCAAGTCTCTGAATTCAAGGAGGCCTTCTCTCTCTTTGTAAGTTCCATCTTTGACAAGCTCAGCTCTCAGGGCGTATCTGAAGACTTGGAAGCTAATCCTTTATGACTTTACAGGACAAGAATGGTGACGGTTCGTACTTCCAACTTACGCTTTCGATGTCGCAGATCACCTATCTTCTTCTATCTATCTACGTGCTTCCTATTTCGGCCCAGCCCCTATCTCGAACAACTGTGCAAACATCTAGGACAACATTACTATCAAACATGGCAACACATGAGGAGAACTAAGCTGATGTGCGGGTCCATAGGGCAAATTACTAGCAAGGAGTTGGGCACCGTCATGCGATCCCTTGGACAAAACCCTTCCGAGTCCGAGTTACAAGATATGATCAACGAGGTCGACGCCGACAACAACGGTACCATTGATTTCCCAGGTACGGCACAGAACTGGGTGGAACATTAATCACAAGGCTTACGCGATTAGAATTCCTTACCATGATGGCAAGAAAGATGAAGGATACCGACTCTGAGGAAGAGATCCGAGAGGCGTTCAAGGTTAGAATCTGATGGATCATCTACCATGGCCAGAGGCTGATATTCTATTGATATAGGTTTTTGACCGTGACAACAACGGCTTTATCTCCGCTGCCGAACTTCGTCATGTCATGACCTCTATTGGAGAGAAGCTGACTGATGATGAGGTTGATGAGATGATCAGAGAGGCTGATCAAGATGGCGATGGAAGAATCGACTGTATGTGCCTCTCCCTTAAACTTCTCATCTCAATGTCATATACTAATGACTATCTACAGACAACGAGTTCGTTCAGCTCATGATGCAGAAGTAAATATGAGTTTGCTTGTTTCGCGTAATCTTTTTTTGCTGGTAGGGAGAAGAGTCGGCTTGTACATCATGGGTCTTTTGGACAACCAGAATACTTGTGGGCGTACGACTGTGTCTGGTTGACAGTTACGTAGAGCGATTTCCATTTTTAGGGACCTTCATGAGCAAATGATAAATCCTCAGACATCTTATTGTCTCGTTAATACACTTTACCAACATCTTCATTGTGCGCTCTATGATGAATCGTGATCAGAATCCTTATGAATTCAGTAATATCAGATTGATGGATGAAATTCACGTGTTAACCCCTGACCCCTGAGTTTGGACACGTTTATAAATAAATATATTACTTTAATTTATTACATACAGCCTAAGTCTATTTTGCTTTTCTTCTTTTCCTCTTTTGTCCTTCCTTTTTCTGTCTGGTCGATCAAGTTGGAAGTTGGAGTCAATCAATTGATCCTGTGGCTGACTCAGGGTCATTGAATGATAGAAAGTTACTATCAAAGCCATCAAGTCGATCAAATCAAGGGATGCATATAGATTCAATGGACAAATAATTCTTCCAAATTCCTCTCTCCTGTCTCTCTCTCTTTTTTCTCTCCAATTCTTCAAGCTGTATGTATATATACGGCTGTGACGAGCGCCGAGGAGACGCGGCGGTCGATGATCGGAGGTAGGGTTTGAGGCCGGAGGCTATGGCCATCGAGGGCGTTGTTTATCTTGTGGAGGATCATGGGGAGAGGAAGTATATATCGGGATGCGGCGTGGAGGATGTTCTCGGGCGGTGGTGGAGAGGCTGTGTCGGACGGAGAGGAGGTGAGGGAGGTGAGGGAGGGGTGGAGTAATGTACAGACTAAGTAAGATGGAGTAGTACTCACGATGACATATAATTACAAATTAGCCTTTAAATATCAATGTGATGTCTATCTATAAGATTCAACACCAACAGGGGACTTTGGACCAACGGTGAGGTGAATCTTGAAGGAAAGTAAATTATGTGATTATATGTACTGTATTCATCAGAACAAAACTCCAGAGATCATCCATCCATCCATCATATCTATCAATCTGATGGTATCTCGTGTATTCATATATTCTACCGTGTTTGTAAGAATTGGATAAAATCAACGACGTCAAATAAAATGAAGTCAAGACGAAACGAAACGAAACGAAACGAAACAGAGCTGTCCAAATATGACATTTCCTCCCATGTTATATGGTTCTCGCGAACTATTCTTGCCAGTGATATACCTGCACTGCAGCATTTACCTAGTTCTGAAACTAGAACTAGCTGCCAACCCAGCGCCATACGCCAAAGAGACATTCCATCCCATCCCATGCTATGCCAAGTATTCAGAATCTAAAGCGCCATCAACGCCACCCCAAAGCAGAGCCTTAACTTCTACGAACAATGTTCAAGTAGAATAAACCTCATAATCCCTCTCCCGCCTCAAGACAAGAAGAGTCTTCCCTCAAACTTAAACGACTCGTATCCACACCTCCAAGATCCTCTTCTCTGATCCAGCCCATGTCGAAGGCGTACTGTAATACATCTCCTGCGCAACCTAGTCCCACTTCTTCCTCTTCTTCTGGTATTTGGCCATTGTCTGTATCGTGTTCACCCGCACCACTTTCATCCTTCCCAGAACCCCTAGGCACCCAATCTGGATTCAAAAGCCACCGCAGCTCCGCCGTTTCCTTCACCCACGACTGTTTTCCCTGTTTCCCCCTCCCCCTTCCCCCCTTCGGCGCTACACTCGTTAAGTATTCCATCAGGAAATAAAGCCACAGTACATTACTATACGGCATATATTCCGCCCACGAATGAGATTTCTTTTTGATAGCTTCACGGATGGCTTTGGAAGGTGTGTTGACGTTTGTGTTGGAGGTACCGCCGGAAAATAGATAGGCGCGCATGCGGCGGTACGTGTCAAATTGGATACCGGCGATGGTACTGGTTTCAAAAGAGGAGAAGACTGCGGGGTCGGATTCGAGGTCGTAGGAGACGGTTTCGGGTTTAGGAGAGGGATTGGTGGGGGTCGGGGTGGGGTGGATGGTCGCGCGGGAGAGACCGTAGTCAAGGATTGTTATTTCGAGACCCGAGTTGCCAAATTTGTGAGTCGAGGGTGAGGTGAGGTCTTCGGCGTTTGATTTTGGTTTTGGTTTGGGGTTTGAGTGAGAGGGAGGGGGGTGTTCGAGGATACAGATGTTGTTTTCGTGGAGATCGCGGTGCTCGAATTCATATTCGATTTCTGCTCTTGCAAGGGCAATGACCACGCCGAGGAATATATCCCATATTTGATCGATGTTTTGGATTGAATATTTTTCCAATACATGTCCTGCATCTCCGAGTTCAATGGCGAGGAATACTGCGTGTTTGGAAATTTTGTTTGGGTGTGGAAAATATGATTCTCCACCAGCGTTCAGGTGGCCTTCGTATGCTTTTACAAAAGCAGCTGGTGGTTTACCCTCTACTATATGTGCATCTTTGAACTTTACAAAGCCGGGGATCTCGGTAAGTGCATTCATGAGACGCATTTCTGATACGACGGTTTCGACTTTGATTGCAGTGTCGGATCGCTTGGAGGTAGGGTCTGTAGGAACTTTGAGCCGGAGAAGTTTGAGGATCGAGGAGCCAGCTGGGTTTGTTATGCGGAATACTTCTGCATATGATGCTTCGGCTATTTTTTGGATGCTGGAACCGGGGGCCAGAACATCGTCCCAATTTTTGGTGGCTAGGGGATAGCCGTTGTCTTTTTCGTAGGCGTCGAGGAGGGGCGATAGAGAAGCAGCTAGACGAGGATTGAGTGGTGGTGGAGCGGAAGCAAAAGGCATGGGTTTGTAAGGGATTAATATCTCGAAGTTTGGTTCAATCTTGGTTAATGTGTCATCCGCACAAGTAACTTCGTCGAGGGTACTTTCTACAGTCGTCTTTTCTAGGAGATTGGTGATATGATCAGGAGAAGATCCCTGCTCGTGACTCTCAGATGAATTCTTGAGATCAGCAGCATGGCTCTCCAAACTTGCCTTCTCGAGAAGAATCGAGACGTCATCAAGAGGAGAGTTTTGATTAGATTCGTGAGGTGGCTTGGCTCCATCTTCGGGACGACTTTCTAGACTCGTCTTCTCGAGAACTGTAACAGCATCCGGACATTCCTCAAGCCTGGTATTGTCAAGGATACTCGTAATATCCGCAAGATCATCTCGTGGACAATGTGATGGGGGGGATGAAGCAGAAACAGTCCGTTTGGAAGCAACTGGCTGTGTTGAAGATCCAAAAATGGCTACAGCTGCCGCACTGGCAGCAGGGCGCTTCTTGCCATATTTCCGTGTCATAATACTATAGGGAGTTAGTAGGAGTTCTTGAGTATTTCAACAATAAATATAAACCAGTGTGATGAGCGTTGAAGTTATTTGGCAGAGATCAAAGCAAACAGATTGAGGTTTTCTTTTTCAAAGTTGTATGACGCTTTAAAGTCTTGATAAAATCCTGTACGCTTAGAGATACATAGAAGATCTTGAGTAGCAGTTCCGATGACTTTACTTCACCTTGTGAACCTCAGAATTGCTTGGAGTTTGTCCATGGCAATGGCTTGATAGATTCTAAACTTACAAAGTAGGAACAGACAATCGATTGGTTTGAATTTGGTGTGAAATTTTCCAATATCGAGACTCAGTACTTTGAACAATACGAATATCAACACATGATTCAGCATAGACTTCAACATTACCATATTCGTTAGCGAGGGGTAAACTTCGGAAATGGTTGACAGGGAGATATGTCAAGGGCGGTGAAACCGACTACATCTGGCAGAATTCATCAAAGGCTACATTAACCTTAATATAGTTAGCATGGATATTGGAAGTAAATTTACGCACAATCTCAAGCCTTCGATACAAAAGCTCCAGCTCACCATCAAGTCAAGCTCAATTTCAATCCAGAGATGGCGGCATTGTTAAATGGTCTTTTCGGAGGCTCCGAGCCATCTGCAGCTCCTATCAAAGCCGGAGATTCCGGTAAGAATGCCCTCAACAATTCGAAGCAGCATGCACTAATTGGATATTCACCAGACTTTGCGGATTTCGCTGGAGCCCCAGATCCAATTCCAGCTTTCTCCCCAATCCCCTCGACGGCTGATTATGCGGGTCCAGCAGCAGCTCCTACTGGTGCTGCAGTTCCCTATACAAAATGGTACAATATTCATGAGCGACACTCTATAAGTGAGTTCAAACAAGAAGGTATCATTCTGGGATTGTTGATTATCATTGTTTCCGTCCACTTGTTCGGAACAGGCACAAACCGCAAGAAGGCGAAGAAATGGATGACCGCACATGCACCAGTTCTACGCAGGGAGTTCGCATTGGTTGGGTTTGGTGGCCGCGCACCAACAACCGAGGAAATCGAAGGCGAAGTTACAGCTAAGTCCATGGCCAAAGAGCTCGAATTGCCAGAAGACATGTTGAAAGAGAAGTCCCCACAAGAGTTCGCAACATATGCGACGGGTCGTCAGAATGTCGCATTCCTCGACGTCAACATTAAGTTTCTTAAACGCTATAATCCTTTCGCACTCGCGATCGAGTACATCTTCAGTCTTTTCTTCGACACTATTGCGACCCCTGTCGAGCGCATGGAAGCTATAATTTATCCCTTCGATGGTAGAGAAAATCTGACCGTTCCTGGTCAAGCTCCTGGTGCATATGAATTGCGCAAAGATAACAAGAGTACATATGACAACTTTGTTTGGGCTATTGTGAACAAGGAGACAATGAAGTCACTCCGTGATGATAGATATGATGTCTCGATCACTGGTACTAAGGATAGTGCTAAGCTTCCAAACTGGGCCACCGTTATGAGCGAGAGTGCTGAGGTTACCGATTTTTTGCTTACTCCTGAGCTTATCAAGGCCGTAGAGATGGCTGGGGATTTACTTGAGCATTTGATTATTACTGATCAACCCATTGATCAACCTTTGAAGTAATTTTATCCCATGTCCAATTTTGGCAATTCGATTTTACTTACAATTTTTACAGGCTTGATGACACTGTCCCTAAGAAGCGCATCTACCTCTCCATGAAGCTTCCATCTGCTGACGATTACTCTCAAGTCCTTCCACTTTTCGAACACTTCCTCAGAATCACGGATCAACTCGTATCTGGAGCTCACTTCCGTCCAGAAGTCATGCGCAAAGTACGCATGACACGTGAGGAAACCATCAAGAGACTTCAAAAAGCGGATGAGGATGAGAAAGCCGAGGAGCGAGCTTTGGAACGTGAGAAGGCCAAAAAGGCGAAGAGGGACCTCGAACTCAAGGGTCTGGATGCTAAGGCACAAAAGAAGTATTTGGAGAAGGAAAAGGAAAAGGAGCTTAAAAGAGCCCAGAAGAAACAAACTCAGCGTGGATGATTTTGTATATATTATGATTTATGTATTATGTTGATATATACAGGACGGTATGACAAAATATTGGTAGGGGTTGGCTTGGGGGCAGGTGAATGAGTTGTACGATATGATATCATGTGAATACAGTTGGAATTCCTTTGAAATTAATGACAATTTTCATCCTCTCACAAACTCACAGTCAATTCTATAAAATATTATATCAAACTTGTAGTTTTATTTTAGATGAATCAATTCTATTTTCAGTTCACATTTGATTGTTGGACCAGCTATTGCTTATATAACAAATTCATTATGTAATCGGAAGCTTCAACCGCATAAAGTATCTAATTTTGAAGCAATACTGTAAGCGTGTTGTGAGTGAAAAGAGATGAAGATTGATCTAAAAAAGCGAAGTCCACTTTTGTAGACTTCGCTTACTAAGCTAAAGCTAGGCTAGTCTTGGTAAGCTGAGTCATCTGTGATGACTAATGTGGTAACAGATACCCGCAAAAAACCAACATCCCAAATACGTAGCGGCGCTGAAAGAGTAAAAACGAAGAGCATGGTCTTGGATGATTTCCACCATGGGATCTTGCTTGTCTCCCAGCAGCATTCCTGTTGATGATGCTGTGCAATAGAGTCCTTGGGACTTTACGTTTGGAACGCGGTTGAAGCGCGCTTGCTGCTCCTTCCTGATCTAAACCGCAAAGAGTACCGACTCAACTCCATTAGTAACTTCCGTAACGCCAATTCTGAATCAAAGTATATGGCTATCGTGCCATGCATCAACACCGGAGCCAGACCCAGCGGTCTAGAAGAAACCATGTTGTTGTATCAAGCAAAGTAAGTAAGATACGTGCCTCCCGGTGTTTGAATAACGAAAGAGAAAAGACAACCCAGGTTGCGGAGTAAAGAAGCAGAGAAGTAGGTGTCATTTATCCGTTGAGAAATCTTGCGATCCTGTTCAACGATTTGTCGACGGCGGTTCTTACTGGTCCTCTCTCTCGTGGCACTTGAGCTTTATAGTAAGATCCCGAAGCTTTGAGCCCGAGCTCGGACAAAATGTCCCCTACGCGAACTTTTTCCCGCTGCTTCTGAACGAGCTGTCGCAGGTATGGGTCGAGTTTGGTCGGGTCTGCAGATGTAGATGCTCTGACCAGCCCGATGCATACTCGAACCCACTGCTTCACTCGTTCAACATCGAGGGTGGCTTCATGTTGGCGAAACTCGATGGTGCGCTTGATACTTCCGACGTTGTGGCTCTTCTGTAAATGCACAAAGTTGTAAGCACCGCTGTGAATAGAAATGGTGTCAAGGAATTCCTCGACAGACGGCGGCGTTCTGCCCAATATCCACTCTAGCACCTTTCTCTCTAGCACCTCTCCCGCTGGGTTCTTGAGTGATTGGCCCCCAACCTTTTCCTCTAAATTGGAGCAGTCATGAAATCCCCTGCAGAACGTACTGAATGTGCGGTGAAGAGGATGAATGGTAGCGATCCATTTTTCTGTGGTCCAAAAAATGGCCCACAGGTTTCTCAAAGTTTCGCCGTCAAAAGCATCGACTCCATTGCCGACATGAACATGTAGTCCCATCGATTCGTTGACAACAACTTTGTAAGTGGAGGCGATGAGTTCCCATACCCTTGTGATATCACATATCGCGCCTTCGCTGAAATAAAAAACGGGAGACTTTATTTCGATTTGATGGAAATCATAGATCGCCTCGTCAGGATATGTAATACTGTGGTCCACCCCAATGATCCACTTCTTCGCCATTGCAGCAGTGTATCCACTCTCTTTATACTCCGGGTCCTCCACATGGACCGCCGGAAATCCAGCGCAATGGAGTGTTTGTGCGATGCTTTCATAAACAAAACGACGATTCTCATTTCGGTAAGCACACTCTTCCTCAGAAGAATGACCAAACGACGATGGTCTTGGATCATAGTCTAGCGGTGATGAGTTAATAGCGCGAGCAACTCCATAGACCTTGCGCCCATCTTCTGGCGAGGGGTTCTCGCATATATCCCTTAACGTTCCCAAAGCCATCTCGTACTCAACCCCGAACGTTAAGCGTGGATCTTTGCTAGTTGACCCTGACACCGGGTAAGTTTCGCTAAGTTGGACCTGTGAAGCATCAAAAATCTCCGCCGCAAGATTGACCTCAGTGATGTGTCTTGTAGGATCTCTCAAACCAGCATTAGTTCCCATCTTGGCAAAGGATAAGTGCTTTTCAATAAGTTCTATGACAAATCCAACATTGAGCGCGTTTGTTAAAGGGTTCGTTATGGGTATGGGTATGGGTTTGGGTATGGGATCGAGGATAGGATTGCGCAGTCGTGTGATCTTGGAGAATTTTCCTTCTTCCAGAAACAAAGTCGCAGCCAACTAGCCTCTGACTAGATTGAAGGATAGATAGCGAGAAGCGTAGACTCAGGGAGATAATCTTGCTTCGAGAGCGTGGACAGAGTATTGAGTGTGCGACCTTGCCGCTGCGATTTTCAAGGATCTTCTTCGTCGGAAGCCAAAGTTCTTGCAAAATAGTCACTGACTAGAGCGATAGGAGCTGATATTGAGCGCGCTGATTACTTGAAAGGTTATGTTGAATGTCGAGCACGAGATTGTGTTGCTATTGTTTCTCAGGATTTTCTCGGCAAAAAGGATGATTTTTGTCAAGAGAACGTTCGCCTAAGACAATAGAGAGTTAGAAAGAATGCCTAGAATCAGAACGCAAAGCTTGTAGGCGAGGTCAAAGTAAACTGCTGGTGGTTGGTATTTGAGGTTTGCTGTCTTGATTGTGTTGGTATCTACTGGAAAGAAAAGTTTCGTTTGTCAAAATACGATTGGGAGAAATTTTTTCTGTCCTTTTAGTAAATCATTGAATGGCTGATTCAAGGATAAAGATTTCTAACTTCAGATGAGAGCTCATGGTTTGAATTTCTCTACATCGACTGGATGATCTACCATGTTGAAGTCTTGTGCCTTTGGGGAGGTCTGTCCAGTTTGTTCATGTCTTCTTCTGTTTTCAGTATTAATAACCATGTACCACAATCTGTAAAGAAAAACAGATTATCATGTCTTCGTTTACCTTTGTGGGCGACAAGTTGTGTCTTTGAGCAAGAGTTCCCTTAAGGATTCAGCTGGTGGTAGTTTTCTCCTTTTTTTGGGTTTCTCGCTTCGGTTGGAGCTTTTTTTCCTGGGCAAGTGACAGACAAGCATCTCCAAACGATGATTGAAAACATGAATCGACACAATTTCTCTGTACAATATCGTTCAGTTGTACTTCATGTTGAATAAGAGTCATTTAGTAGTCTTTATGAATGCCCAATCTCTTTTTTTCCGCCAGCTTGACTACCGAAACCAATTGCACCTCCTTCACCTTCTAGTTCAATGCTTCTTTTGCAAGACGAGTAAGCATTTCTTCTAAGAATTCTATTGCAGATTCTCCTAGTGCCTGCATGCTTCTAAATTTCTTCAAGGATGTGACATTCTCATCTGCTGGTACTACAATACTCAATGTGTCCCTTTCGGTTTTTTCTGTTGTGAACTGTCTTCAAGTTTGTTGAATCTGCCAACAATTTTAAATTCAATGCATCAGATTTACCAATGACAGCAGCTTAAGAGGTGCCGAACCACTCATGCCAGAAAAATTCCCTGTTGGATTGGTTAGCAGATCTTGAATATCTGGCGAAACATGCTGATAAATTTCACTAGACCTTATACTGGCACTAGATCTCATACTGATAATGATATCAAGTGAAGAATTTGATTCAGGAAGTGCCATAGGCCTGCCATCTGCAAATACAGTCTGCATTGGGCATTTGATTCATACACGGCGGAATAACCTCAGGCTGTCATGTTTATCAGTGTCTGTCAGGTTAAAGATCTGACTTCCCCAGGTTTCTGGTGCTTCAATGGCTATTTATGGCGGCTCTAAGCTCATTCCAATGACTTTGGGGTGTGAAGAACCGCACCCTCTTGCTTCTGTAATCACACGGACGGTTATACCACATTTTTGACTTGTAGAATTTAGATGGTATGTGCTTTCAATGTGAGCCAAGGAATCAAGGAACTCCTACCACTCAATCTCCTCTTTCTTACAACTTTCACAAATGGCCTCGCAGCTGGGGCAGTTGCTGGATACTTGAACACTTCGAAAGATCATCCTCGTCTCCACTCTTTGACTCGGAGAAAATAATAATTCCCAGTCATCCATTGGTCGAATATCTCGCTTGGTGGCCGAATCTTGAATAGCAATATCGCAATGTTTGATCCTGGATTGCCGCTTGACCAATATGGCTCACGTCGTTTTCCACCACAAAGATGAATCCTTTGGTACTTAGCATCTAACAGAAGGCATAGGATTCATCTTCTTACCTCTGTCGACCTTATGAATTCCAAGCGGAATTGCATATACATACCAAGAGCGTCTATTAAATAAACTGGTTGTTGGCGATCTACCTGGCCAGGTATTTGGGTGACCACATGATGAATTTCCAAATCACATTTGGAAGATCCTGAGGTTTGTTTCCCTCCACATCAATTATCGTTGTTGACCACAAATTGTGTTATAATTGTAGGTTAACATGATTGCAGTTTTTACCTCCGAGTGGCACCCACGATTCTTTTACCGAAGTTGCGACCACTACGTAGGTTAATAATGCCAGTGCATCATCTAGACCATATACGACCTCTGAACAGTTTTTGAAATGACCAAAAGCGACTGCATATAATCAAAATGACCCTTTTGTATTAGACCCGCGATAGTTTGGTATCATGAGGATTGCCTCTTTTCATTCGTGGTTGCGGGGGATCTGAGATGAATCAGCTCTGCTACACATCAATCGTTTAACGCCTCACACCACTCACATCTGCATTGACTGAGTCGATATATGTATTGATGCAGCATGGCCAGCTAAGCCATTTTTGAATCTCGCAACACCATCACTCGTACACGTCGCCCATACACTCTTCATGCAGACATCCTTCAACTTCGAAGTTGAGCCGCCATGTTGTAAACGAGGCTGATACTTTTGAATTTTCCTCCAGAACTAACCAATAGTAACCTGGCAGCGAGAGGCAGCCTTTTGCAACGCGATTCCTTCCGCATATTGAGATTCATTAAGTTCCAACCTCTTAAAACGCCTGAGTGTATCCTCCAGAGTATCGAGTTGACGTAAGATTTCTCAAAACTCTGAACTTGGATCACCACTCACTCTCTCGAAGGGCATCAGCAATTTTTGCGACTAGATCCATGGCCGCAATGAAATTGCCAATGGAAAAGCCGAATCTGACAGAGATTTGAGTAAGGGTTGAGAAAGTCCTTGATGGAAACCTGAATGCCCAGAATCCTTCTGGGATGAAAAGATCGAGATGACATTTTCAAAGCGGTAGGGTACATCAGGCTTGTGAAATACTGCAGTGCAGGATATTTGATATAGTGCACATATTGTCCATGGATTGTCTGTGAATGGATTTTAAAAAGTGTTGTGGGAGGAAATTGAAGGTTAAGAAGGAACTGTGGAAAGTCAGGTTCTCGATTAGGATAAGCAAGGCAGTGGAGAGAAAGGGGCAATTTGTTGATTGTTCTGGGAACTTTATGTGATTGATGAATGCTGGCTTACAGAATACGTGGCATTGGATCAATCTCAGAATCCTCAAGATAGCCCTTTAACGTTACATAATATGCGGGTTCCCCCTTATACCTCAAAGGCCAAAAAGAATGAGTGACTCGGAACCATAACATCGAAAAAGGAGCCGAGTACTCAGGGGTTGTCCTTCTCCATAGCGAACCCTAAGCTCCACTTGGAAACAACTCATAAGGATCCACTCACCTGCTAACCCGCTAGGACTCAATGATGCCTCCCCAAACCACGCCCAAATCCCCCTAGAACTCCTCCATGATTTGTTCTAGAAGCCTCATGATGCAGTGATAATCTAGATGTCCCATGGTATCTCGAACCTTCATGATGCGACGCGTGATATGATGCAGATACATGATGTGGCACTGACGCAATAGCTCTATTCGTGTATGAATCTACACTCACTGGCATGGTGGCCGTGCCGGGCCGAGAGCTGTAGGTGGTGGGAATTGAGCTGAGGAGGGGATTGTTAGTTCTTAGGTTAGTGGGAAAGGGGCGGGTTTCAGAGACAGGTGATGGAAAGGAAAGGATGATGTGAATGTGGACGGGGCTTACGTGATGACTCGGGGTGGAATGGGAGTGCGTGAATGAAGGGCAGGAGATTCGCTGGCGACGCCGAAACAACACATTGTGGAGTTGAAGAAGTTGGAATAGGATCTAGAGAAAGTTGAGAGGGGACTGGTGAGCTTATACGGCTCATTGCCGTTGAATTTGATATTAGTGTTGCAGCTTGGTGTGAGTGGCGGCGTACAAAATTTCTGGCGAGGTGATACTTGTGCATTGGGTTCTCTGTTTCTGAGAAAAATAAATTGACGGATTGACGGAGAGACATCTGCATTAAGAAGATTTAAACAAATTGGGCATACTAAAGTGCACAAGTTGTGGCCGCCAGGTTCACTTGAGTTGAGAAGGATTCATCATGTGAAAAGTAACAATGGGCCAGAAAACATTGGATCATATTCATCGATAATTTGTACAATGAAAATGGTATTTGCTTTTATGTGCAAAAGTTCATGAACTCCCATCTATACCAAAATTTTGGAGAGTTGTGAAAGCTGGCCAAACATCTTTATTATCATTGAAGTGCAAGGTAGATGGAACTGATCCGTGATTTGACAGTTTCGCACCCACTTTGATGCCATCCACAACACAACACATTTGACATCTAGGACTTCCTGATGACTTGCAATTGCTTTGTTCTAAGAATGTGCTCCAACCAACTGTGTATAGTTTTCCCACTTATTCCTGAATGAGAAGCAGATTCTGTACACAGCTCTATTGATACATGCCGAATTTCTCCGGATCCAGCAGCTTATACAGCTCCTCTCATATAGGGTTTTATTCCATGGTAACGACAGCTCCCAATTCCTTCAATGTCGCAATAATCTTTTCGGCCTCCTCCTTTGGTACGCCCTCCTTCATCATCTTTGGCGCACTTTCCACGAACTTTTTGCTGTCCACCAAACTTAATCCCAACATGCTCTTGATCTCCTTGATAATCTTAGGTTTTGCCCCTGCATCGAATGAAGCCAGCTTCAGGTTGAACAAAGTCTTCTCTTGTTGAACTGGTGCGGCATCCTCCTCCTCAACTGGCGCAGCAGCTGGGGCAGGGCCGGCAGCGAATCCTCCCCCCATTGGCATATCGGGAATATTTAGTTTTGACTAAGCAGATGAGCGATCAGTAACTGCTCAAGACTTCTTCAAGCGCATAGGGTTCGCATCTTTGGCTTACCTTCAAGCTGGCAACTAAGTCAGCCGTCTCTAGTAAGGTCAATTGACTGATCTGGTCCACAAGACCGGAGATCTTTGGGCTCGCGGAAGCTGTTGATGTCCATCGTGCGGAAGGATTTCTCCTCTGTGCAAGGGAGGCTGTAGAAACGCGGAGGGAGGACGATGATCCGAGAGATCTTATGCAGCTGCGAGCTACGGACTGACAGGATAACGACATCGTGTGTGGGTATGGGGGCGCGATATGATATTACAATCTATAATCGTTGATGAGGAACTTTGTAGACTTTCTGCATTTACGGAGCTAAATTTCTAGCGTATCGGTGAAACCTCGGCTCACAAAAAAAGTTGATTGCGGTTAAGAAAAAAAAGTTCGAGATAGCTTCAAGAAAACAAAATTAATTTACAGACTTGGATATCCTACGAATTTCATGATTAATCGGAATGGCAGCAAGTCTGATTTAGCCATGGATACCATCTCACATACGAACCTTCCAGAGGAAATCCTTCAAATTATTCAACTTCAACAATCCCCTCATTTCCTCGAAACCCTCGCCATATCTGCACTGAAGCCCAAACAAACTCTCAAGTTATTCACATATTTTAATTCCTTAATCGCGGACTCAGCTGCAAGATGGATTGCCAACCCAAACCGTGGCACTCAAGAAAATGAGATAATTGAAGCATTTTCACGAATACTGTATCTTGCGCCTCACCTCACCACCTTTCTCGAAAAATACCTCTCCGAAACTATACCCTCTGCAGGAAATGGCGTTTCTCGCAGCATACTTTCCCTCCAGGGTAATGTTAGTGTTCTAGACAATGAGTTGTCTGATTTGAAGTTGCAACGAATCTTGCTGGCGACATGGAGACTTCTCAATTTCGACAAGCAGGCCTACTCCGGCACGATTTCAGGCTCCACGATACAGATCCTTCTCGGGCATACGAATATCGCAGTGCGATACCTTGCCGTGAGGATATTCTGCCAGCTTCAGTTTGCCTCAGACGACAGATTGGAGAAAATGATTGCGAAGCATGTTGGACATGCAACGGCAGTAATGGGAGACTTCGATGGCGAAATGGTGGACTACGGATTTCTCGGCATAATTGAAGAAAAGCGTCTCAAAAACGCTGCTTGGGAATTAAGGACTGGGGCAGGGATGGTCCAATTCAAAAATCCACCCCGAGAGTTTTCACCACTTGTATTGCAATATTCAGATGTGCTATTACCTCGTCCGAACGGCAAACCTTCCCAATCGTCTAAGCTCATATCAACAGCCACAACTTCGCAGAACAGGGAGTTTTTTGCCAAGGCCCTTATGTCTTCATCGCCAATCTTACTTCACGGGCTAGCAGGTGCAGGAAAGACTTCTTTGGTCAATGACTTCGCACGTGAACTTGGGATGGATTCTAGCATGGTCACACTTCATTTGAACGAACAGACTGATGCGAAGATGTTGATTGGAATGTACGCAACAGGATCTACACCTGGATCTTTCACTTGGCGAGCAGGCGTTCTGACCACTGCCGTTAAGGAGGGGCGCTGGGTGTTTATCGAGGATCTCGATCGAGCTCCAAACGAAGTTATTAGCGTAATACTACCTCTTGTGGAGCGAGGCGAGCTTCTCATTCCAAGTCGAGGTGAGGCGGTTAAGGCCAAAGCAGGTTTTAAGCTTCTTGCGAGCATTCGAACGTCGCTTAATGTAAGCGGGGGTGAAATTCCACCAGCATTGCACATGCTCGGTGCGCGCATGTGGCAGCGTGTACCTATTCAAATGCCACCTCAAGAGGAGTTCCGCGAAATAATCGAAGGCACTTATCCAATCCTGCGCCAGTTTCTTCCCGGAATTATAAGCGTATACGAACGACTTTACACTCTCTCAATTAAGCCTTCATTTGCAACCAAAAGTCGTACTTCGATAGGACGCCCAATAAGCCCACGAGATCTTTTGAAGTGGTGTAGAAGACTAGCTAGTGTACTCACAATATCGGGATCCAAAACTGGCTGCGAGCCCATTAGTGACAGCACAAAATATGAAATGTTTCTTGAAGCAGCCGATTGTTTCGCAGGAAGTTTGCAGACCGAGGATGCCCGAAGGTCAGTGATTTCTTGTATTGCCGAAGAAATGCACATCGATCCACAGAGTATGGAACACTTTATCACTGCCCACATTCCGCGTTACGATGATGGCGAAAACGATCTTTTGATCGGAAGGGTACGATTATCTAAGAAGCGAAGTAGTCGTATCTCCAAGCCTACTAAAAAGACTCGGCCTTTTGCGAACACAACACATGCCAAGAGATTGCTCGAACAAGTTGGAGTAGCGGTCCGAATGTCAGAGCCAGTCTTGTTAGTTGGAGAGACTGGCATAGGTAAAACTACGGTCGTTCAGCAGCTCGCAGACTCTTTGGGATTCAAGCTCACGGCTGTCAACCTGTCTCAACAAAGTGAGGTCGGTGATTTGCTCGGGGGCTTCAAACCTGTGAATGTCAGGAGTCTTGCAATCCCACTCAAGGATGAATTTGACGATCTCTTTACGTCTACCGGCATCTCCGCCACCAAGAATCAAAAGTATATTGATCAACTTGGAAAGTGTGTCGCAAAGGGCCAATGGAGCAAGGCATCGAAGTTGTGGCGCGAGGCTCCTAAAATGTTTGAGAAGATCATTTCTGAGCTTGCTAAGAAAGAAGAGGCAAACTTGCGCACAACCTCAGAACAACCTACAAAGAGACGAAAGACGGAATCAAAATTGCAGGCATTAATGAAATTGAAGCCACGTTGGTCAAGATTCTCACAGAGCTTGGACCAATTTGATATTCAGTTATCTGCGGGCTCCAAAGGCTTTGCTTTTTCATTTGTTGAAGGTAACATTGTCAAAGCAGCTCGAAATGGAGAGTGGGTACTTCTAGACGAGATCAATCTGGCTTCGCCAGACACACTTGAGAGCATCGCGGATCTCCTGCAAGGTGGTACCGGTTCTCCTTCGATCCTTCTGTCTGAAACTGGCGAAATTGAGAGAATCCAAGCACATCCCGACTTCCGCATTTTTGGCGCCATGAATCCTGCAACAGATGTTGGAAAACGTGATCTCCCTATGGGTTTACGTTCAAGGTTCACTGAATTGTATGTGGACAGCCCAGACGGGAACTTAGACGACCTTTTAGCTGTCATTAAAGCATATCTCAAGGGTACGAGTAGTAATGATGATAGGGCTGCTCATGATGTAGCACGTCTTTATATGAATACCAAACGACTAGCTGAAGAAAAGCGATTAGTGGACGGTGCAAATGAGGTACCACATTTCAGTTTACGAACTTTAACACGCGTTCTGTCCTATGTCACTGAAATTGCCCCATCTTATGGCTTGCGCAGAGCGCTGTACGAAGGTTTCGCCATGGGATTCTTGACCCTTTTGGACCGAGAATCCGAAAAGATGCTCATGCCTTTGATTGAGCATCATCTGCTAAATAGCCATGGCAACCCACAAGCTCTTTTGGCTCAAACACCTAAACACCCAGAGGATGGAAAGCAGTATGTACGATTCATGAACAAGAAACGAGATCGTCAATACTGGATGCTACAAGGCTATGAGACCCCTCAAGAGCAACCTCACTACATTATTACGCCATTCGTTGAGCGCAACATGCTCAATTTAGTTCGTGCCACTTCGACTCGGCGCTTCCCAGTCTTAATTCAAGGTCCAACCTCCTCCGGAAAGACAAGTATGATCGAGTATCTTGCCAAGTTCAGTGGAAACAAATTTGTGCGAATTAACAACCACGAGCATACTGACCTACAAGAGTACCTGGGTACATATGTCTCTGACTCCGATGGAAAGTTGCGTTTCCAAGAAGGCTTACTTGTGCAGGCTCTTCGTCAGGGTCATTGGATTGTTCTCGATGAACTAAACTTGGCTCCGACCGATGTTTTAGAAGCCTTGAATCGTCTTTTGGATGACAACCGTGAGCTTCTTATCCCAGAAACGCAGGAGATTGTTCGTCCACATGAGAATTTTATGCTCTTCGCAACACAAAACCCTCCAGGACTCTATGGTGGTCGTAAAACTTTATCGCGCGCGTTCCGTAACCGTTTCCTTGAACTACATTTTGACGACATTCCAGAAGACGAACTTGATTTTATCCTTGAGAAACGAAGTCAAAAAGTTGCACCATCAGACTGCCGAAGGATTGTTGCAGTGTACAAGGAGCTTTCACGCCTTCGGCAATCGACACGTCTTTTCGAACAGAAGGATAGTTTTGCCACCCTTCGTGATCTTTTCCGTTGGGCATTAAGAGATGCAGACAATAGGGAGCAACTTGCCGCTAACGGTTACATGCTCCTGGCCGAACGTGTTCGTAACACAGAAGAGAGGGCAGCAGTCAAGGAAATTATCGAGAGAGTTATGAAGGTCAAAATCGATATTGACGATCTTTATAGCAATAGTCTTCCAGAGATCAAAGCCTACAATGCAACCACGAATTCACAGGGTGTGGTTTGGACACAAGCAATGCGTAGACTCTATGTTTTGGTCGCCCATGCTCTCCGCAATAACGAGCCAGTGTTACTCGTGGGTGAGACGGGATGTGGCAAGACTACAGTATGCCAGATGCTAGCTGAAGCCTTTGGGAAAACTCTCCACATCGTAAATGCTCATCAAAACACCGAGACAGGGGATTTGATTGGAGCGCAAAGACCAGTACGAAACAGGGCCGCCGTCTTGGAGCAGCTCAAGCAAGATCTTCTGCAGGTACTGAGTGGTGCTGAACAGGGACGACCCGATTCCGATGATCTCGATTCGTTGTGGGCAGCATACAAATCTTTACCGGAAACGACTCGGTTTCAAATACCAAATGAGCTGTCATCACGAATTCAAGCTAACCAAACCAAGGCCAAGGCACTTTTTGAGTGGTCCGACGGAAGTCTTGTGCAGGCATTGAAAGAAGGGCAGTTTTTCCTACTTGATGAAATATCACTCGCAGATGATTCGGTTTTGGAAAGACTGAATTCCGTCCTAGAGTCCCACCGAACAATTTTGCTCGCAGAGAAGGGTGTTGAGAATTCCTTTGTCCAGGCTGCTGAAGGATTTCAGTTTTTCGCAACTATGAATCCTGGAGGTGATTATGGTAAAAGAGAATTGTCACCCGCTCTCCGAAACAGATTTACAGAAATCTGGGTTCCAGCCTTATCAGACCATGCAGATGTCATACACATTGTGGAATCCAAGCTGAATTCGAAGTTGAAACAATTTTCTGAGCCAATGGTCAAATTCGCTGAGTGGTTTGGGGAAACATACCGGTCTACGTCCTCGACTTCAATATCAGTCCGTGATATCTTGGCATGGATCAAGTTCATGAATGGATGCCCAACTTCCAATCCTCACTATGCTGTTCTACATGGTGCAGCCATGGTTTACATCGATACGCTTGGAGCCAACCCAGCGGCTCTCTTGGCAATCAATCCGGAAACAATTCAAGAGGAACGCGCAAAATGTCTGCAGCAATTGGGTGCATTGCTCAATTATGATGTCAATGCCATATACTTCACGCCAATCCAATTTCAAAACCAGGACGATCATATCACTATGGGTGGCTTTTCTGTTCAAAAACAGGCCGGCTCTGATAGCGACCCAGGCTTTGCGTTCGATGCTCCAACGACCAAACTTAATGGCATGCGTGTACTTCGTGCCCTCCAAGTTCAGAAGCCGATACTTATCGAAGGTAGCCCAGGTGTTGGCAAGACGACCCTGATTGCTGCCTTAGCACGCGCATGCAACAGACCTTTGACTCGCATTAATTTATCTGAACAAACAGACCTTATGGACCTATTTGGATCAGATGTTCCTGTTGAAGGCGCTGAAGCCGGGCATTTCGCATGGCGCGATGCTCCATTCCTTCAAGCAATGCAACGAGGAGAATGGGTACTTCTAGACGAAATGAATCTTGCTTCCCAGTCTGTTCTTGAAGGGTTGAATGCCTGTCTTGACCATCGTGGAGAGGTTTATATTTCAGAATTGGACCAGACGTTCAAGCGTCATCCAAACTTTTCTGTTTTCGCGGCTCAAAATCCTCATCATCAAGGTGGTGGTAGAAAGGGTCTTCCCAGTTCTTTTGTTAACCGATTCACTGTTGTATATGCTGATGTGTTTAGAAATGATGATATGAAACTAATCTGCCAGCACAATTTCCCGTCAACGCCGCAAAGATTAATCTCAACCGTTATTGATTTTGTTACGCGATTAGAAGATGAGATTGTACACAAGCGGAGGTTTGGCTCCCAAGGCGGTCCTTGGGAGTTCAACTTGCGAGACATCCTTCGATGGTTGCATTTATTGACATCGCCAGCCCCATTCCTCACTAACAGAAGTCCAGCTGATTTCCTGAATCTAATATTCCGACAGCGTTTCAGAACTTCCAAGGATCGAGAGGAACTTGATTGCGTTTTTGCGGAGGCATTCGGTGCTAATGTGCCATTCCGTCAAATCTTCCACAACATGAGCTCAACTGCCTACCAGGTAGGAATTGCATATCTTCCAAGGCATACACTCTACCAACGCGTACAATTCCCAAAAGTCGACCCTGTCAATCGTCTTCCTGAGTTGGAGTCAGTAATTATGTGTATACAACAGAATCTGCCTTGTATTCTAGTAGGATCATCCGGCTCTGGGAAGTCTACAATTCTTGAGCATGTCGCGGCTGCCAGTGGCAAATCTCTAACGGTATTTCCCTTGAACGCAGATATTGACACCATGGACCTCGTAGGTGGATTCGAGCAAGTCGATCCACGACGAGCCGCTAGCAGATTTATTCAAGAGCTTCTTGAATTTATGGAAAGTCGTATTCTTGGGACATTACCTGAGCAAGTTCCTGACGATGCAATCAAAGTTATCGATATTCTGAGAAAAGATACTATGAATTCGTCTTTCTCGTTCCAGGAGATTTCCCTACACCTTCGACAGCTCGAACAGGCGAGCTCGTTGCCCGAATTTGGCGATTTGGCAGAAACGTGTGAAGCTTTCGCAGGTCGTCCTATGGCCGTTGAGAATGCCAGATTCGAATGGGTAGATGGTGTCTTGATCAAGGCATTGGAGCAAGGAAAATGGCTAGTCCTTGATAATGCTAACCTATGCAGTGCCTCTGTGTTGGACAGATTGAACTCACTCCTTGAACCGAATGGATTCCTCAGCATTAATGAACACTGTGGGCCAGACGGAGAGCCTAAGCTTGTTAAACCACATGCTAATTTCCGAATCTTCTTAACAATGGATCCTCGATTTGGCGAGCTATCTCGTGCCATGAGAAATCGTGCTGTTGAAATATTTTTTGAGCCACTTGCTCCGGATAATGAATTTAACACAGTCGCCGAGTTTTCTATTCGACCTGAAGCCTCACTTGTAAGATATCGCCAGGTATCAAAAGTTCTAGACCTAAAAGGTACCGATATTGGCCAGGCGGATCTCATTAATCGTGTTGCGCTGGATAACTTGGCTTGGTCCGACTTGCCTCTTCTTACAAGATATGTTGAAAGCGTGACCCAGAGTCTTGAGCAACAGGGGATATCTACCGCAAATTTATCAACAATCTCTCGCCAATACATGCAGCTGTACCAATCCGAAGATAGCCGCGATCTGAGACATGCAGTGGGAGACTTATTAAATAATGTTGCGAAGAAGACCTTGTTACCCGCAGGCTTCGGTGACGCACAGGTTAGTGACCGTGCAGTCTCTTTCATAGTTAAGAAATGTACTGATAGCACAAATAAAATATGTAGATCATCCATCCTATCCAAAATTCGCCCTTAGTGCCATTACTACAATCCACCTCCAATGAAGTACAGGTTTATTGGGTTGCAGCATGCCTAGAGTATAAGCTGAAAATTGCTGCCGCATTAGAAGCTTATCGAGAACAAGAATCCTTCATCCCAACTCTCAAACCTTCCCAAATGAACCGCCTTCAACGATCCACGGTTAGTGATAGAGTAGCTTCGGTGGCAAAGGACTCTACCGTGCGAGTCTCTCAATTTTTGATGCATACGCTTAAGTCCATCAACTCCTATTTAAATGTCCACGTTATGGATAGTGATCATTGGAAGGTAAATGCCCAGAAAATTTTCTGTTGTGCTCCATTTAACCTTGATTTAGTTCCGAAAGCAAGCAATCACGTATCTCCTTCGATATTGGTGGAGTACTTTCAATCTTGTCATTGCATCTAAATTCGAAGAAGCAACATTCCAATCTCATCTGGCCATTGGAAGCAAAGTCTTTGAAGGATTTCTCAAAGAGAGCCCCCTAATTGATGAGCAGAATTCAATAATCACAGTTTTCGTGTCGGACTTACGAACAAATTTTGCTTCCGGATTCAAATTGACGACGGGATTAAGCATGGAGCTTCTCTGGAAACAACTTCGGCCCATTGTTCCCACGAAGTTTGAAGTCATGCAAATCATGGACCAGGTGGAAACTTTGGCTTCAAGATTTGATACTTTGCGATGGAAGGCTTCAATCTCGGTTGCTGAACTTGGAGGCATCATGACATCCCTTGTCAAAGCACACCAGCTTCTCCTCTCCTCGGATGTGGATGGAGCTGCCCTTATCCAGACTTTGATATTAGAGCTCGACAACCTCGAGAAAGGCATTGATGCAGAAGAGGAAAGTCCACGGCCATTCTTGCATGATCAGTTCGAAGCTCTCAGGCAATTTCAAGTGCTGGCAGTTCTAGCATCTAATCAGCGAACCAGTGAAATTGCTGACATCGAGACTGTTGTTCTTGCCGATCATCCGATAACATCACAAATGCGGCTGAGTACATCAAGCCGAAGTTCTTGCTTACTACAGAACATCGATTATTTATGGTCCGGAGAGCATGGCCTCCAGGCCATTGCAGGCACATTTTCGAATGATTTTCTGCACCGAATGAATGCAATTAGCGAGGTGGACCTCAGGTCTCTCAGATTACTCGAGTCCGAGCTACCTGTCATGGCAGAAAAGCTTGCGAAGTCTTGTGGAATTTTGTCGAGTGACCAATTGGTGGCTATCAATTCAGTCCTGTCACATCTTACTATAGGAATTATTGGAGCACATGGCGACGAAATTTCGAATGATTACCTGAAAAGGAAATATATCCTTTTATCACAGGTCAACACTGAAGCTTGGCAAGCAATTAGCCTTGAAAGTTTCTATGATGTTGTTACCACTCGCCAAGCGAAACTTTTTGACAGCCAATCACTAATTAATACGGATTTCAACTCTGATATTGACAAGGCAATATTTGCCATTGAAGCTGCAAATGCTTCATCTCAATACAATATGCAGTATTCGGCTCTCGCCTGGGTTCATTTCGCCGTGGGCTGCATTGCTCTTTACGTTCCCGATCGAGCATTTGATCCTGATAAGAGACAGCGACTCGAGCGACAAAGGCACGAAGAAGTGATCCAAGAGTTGCAAGACAAGCTCGGTGCCCTTCAAAGATTCGAACGTCTCTTCTCTAGCCAAGAATCAAACATTCGCTGCCAACTCATTGAGGCAGAGATAGTAGAAATTGGCGAGCCTCCAGAAGCATCTCAGCAAGTTTACCGCCCAGAAATCTCAGAGCTAGACAAGCTACAAGGTGAATTCAAGAACCTCCTTAAAGTTGTTCTACCCTCGCCTTCTATCACCTCCAAGATACATCTATATTTGATAAACGATGATCAAGACATTTTGAACGAAATCAAGCTTATCCAAAACAACCTCCTTCAAATTATACGACGTCTCTCTGAGCGTTTCCGCGCATACAGTGATTTGACCACACCCGTTATCAATATTCTTCGCTGTCTCCAAATTGGATTGCATATGGCAATACTCGTATCAAAAGATCCATCGAACAACAGCAGGGCAGCTTTGGCTCTAAGCAAAGCAACGCCATTCTTGGGAGGTACGCCTAAGTCAATCGACGAAGAAATTGCATCTAGTCAGCCATTAGAATACTTGAAATTGATGGCTACAACTACATCGGTTGAATCTATCGACTCAATAGACCCCCAGACCCGGGATTCGCTTTTTACTTCGATTCACTTGTGTTACGAGCAGTGGACGAAAAAGCTGGAATCTGACCGCCTTGAGGGAGAAACAAAGGTAGGCTTGTACAGATTCCGCGGAAGTGCCGAAGACGAGGATGAGATTGACCAAGAGCAATTCAATGAACTATTTCCTTCGTACGATGAAGAGAACCCCAGCGCACAAAGCACCACGCCCCAGCAACAAAATGTCAGAGATATTGCTGTCAATCTAGCTCGGTTGCATGGAGATATCTTCTTAGGTGGAGTGTTACCATCTGAAAGCATAATGTCTTTGATAAAGCACATATCAGCCCACATGGGCAAACTCCAAGGAAGTGAAGCTGGACATGGAGATCAGAACATGATCAAGGCCCTTCTTCCTGGATCGCTTTTGCTATTGAATGATAAGATTGATGATTTGAGTTCTTCCGCTACAGTACCTGAAAACTACAATTTCTATACAGACGCAAATCTCCCAGAAACTCGCAAGCTGGTCAGTCTAATCCATCAAGTACAAACAAGATTCAGAGAGCTTAAAGCTGTGGACGAAATTGCGCATATGCAGCCGCTTGAAGATGTCATGGTTTCATGCAAAGAATTGCTCGAATTCCGTCACACAGAACCACTTGCAAAAATCATCACCAAGGTAGAGAAAGTACATGGCTTCATGTATGAATGGCAGTTTGGTGGTTGGGCGAGCCGTGCCAATTCTGCACTTTCTCTTTACGATACTCTGACTGCCACGATAGTCAACTGGCGCCGTCTTGAATTGTCAACATGGGCAAAATTATTCGACATGGAAAACAAGCAATGCGACGACGATGCAAGATCCTGGTGGTTTGTTGCATATCAAGTTATTATTGCCGGTCCACTATCAATATGCGAGTCCGTTGAAGAACTCAAAGCTTATGCCCAAAAGCTTTTGCAGGATCTGCAGGCATATTTCTCAACAGCTATTATAGGTCAATACGTGCAGCGTCTCCAGTTACTGAAGCAATTGGAAAAACATGTTGATCTCCTGGTACTGGACTATCCAAATCTGGCTATAATTGCAAGCGCACTAGCCAATTTCATTGCGCTTTATTCACGGTACGAAAAGTCAGTCGAAGATAACTTGAAGAGGGGGCGAGTATCTCTAGAAAAGGCCACGCGTGATGTGCTACTTCTTGCAAGTTGGAAAGATACAAACATCGTTGCTCTTCGCGACAGTGCTAAGAGATCTCACCACAAGCTTTTCAAAATTGTTCGGAAATATCGAGCACTTCTCGGCCAACCCATGGATTCTCTTATCAAGCAAGGACTCCCTGATGAGGTTGCCGCAAGCGAGGCAGGAATAAGCTACCTTGCTCCAGCACAGTTTCCCACTGTTGATCAATCAGCTCTCGCACTATATGCCTCAACAGTTCCAAGCTGGGCACAGAAACCCAAGAGATTCATTAACGTATCTAACACTGTCAGTATGATGGTAGACAAGAGCCAGTTGCCTTCTTCTACTGTGGAAGGATCTGGATACCTTGAATCATTCCTCGAAAACATTATTACGTCAACTTCCGAATTACAGAAAGCCACTCCATCGATTCTCACAGAAGACAACAAAGATACTGTCAAACATCTCAAATCTCAAAAGCGCAAACTTTTTGCAGATACATTGAAAGATCTTCGCCAAATGGGAATCAAATATAATTTGGGTGTTAATGCACTTGCCAAGCAAGACTCGCTCTCTGTTGTTTTAGCAAATACAGATTATATCCCATTAAATGGCTCTCAAGATCTCGAGTACTACTTTCATAAGACAGTTGAGCTCGCCCCAAGAGCAAGAGAAGCATCAAGGCAGCATTCTGATGATCTCAGTGGCGCTGAAGTCGCTAGAAGTACAGGGTTCTTGGAAGGGTTGTTACAAATTCTCTTAAGCCAGCGCAGCATACTCTCAAATACAATGACGAACATGAAGTCCTTCAAAGATGTCGTCAAGATAGCTAAAGGACTTTGGGCTCCAGATATATACAACATCAAGAATACTACTAAAATCTCTAACCACGAAAACGTTCTGCAGTGGTTGCCAAATATCTTGGGTGTTGGGCTGGAACTAGTCAACACACATGCGAAACTTGGCAAGGTTGATTCTAAATCGGTAGTGGAAAGCTTGTCCTCATGGAAAGACATCTTGGTTGATCTCCGAGCAAGATGGTACTCGTCATCCATTCTGCCATCTGGAATTATTTCGACTCAACGCCAAGAACTCGAGATGGCTATCAATGATGCTACTAAGCAGCTAGCAATCGATTTGGGAAATCTCGTAGAGCAGCGTCCAGAACTAAGCTTTATAATCGATCAGATCTTACCTTGGACTACCATCAACTCATCGTCAGCCGCAGCTTTCTCTACGCAAGCTTCTCTGGAAAGCCTTGATCAGAAACTGACAACGGTTTGCAACACAATCTTAGCAGCAATGGAAAAATACCACAAGTCCATCAATGATCTTCCAACCTCAACCGAAGATCAAGGTTGGCTCATTAAGAGCGATAACATCCTTGCAAATAACATCAAAGCTCTCCACTGTGAGAATGTTGCCGAGCAAATCAAGCAATCATTCGAAATTCTTCGACATCTTAACCTCGTAGACGACAATTTTAGCCGAGGTGCTGGTGCAATATTCGCAGTCGCTCTTCCAATCATCCAACAATACTATAATACGTTGGAAGAAAGTATTTCTCGATACGCTACTCTACATCGTTCAACATGTAAGACATCTTATATTCTCGCCAAGACTTTTACACAGATTGCATCTCAAGGTTTCTGTACCCCATCGGAGAAACAAGATGCGCAAGATGGCAAGACGGAAAAGTTGGAAGGGGGAACTGGACTTGGTGATGGAGAAGGTGCTGAGGATATAAGCAAAGATATTGGCGAAGATGAAGATCTCGATGAATTGGCTCAAGAACCAAATAAACAAGAGAGAGGAGAAATTGAAGATGAGCAAGATGCAGTTGATATGGCTGATGGTGAGATGGAAGGTGAAATGGGAGAGGCGGAGGAGAAAGAAGACGAAGAAGGCTCTGGCGATGAAGAGCAAGACGGCGAGGAAATGGATGAGGAGGCTGGAGATGTGGATGATTTAGATCCTAACGCAGTGGATGAGAAGATGTGGGATGGTGATAATGAAAAAGCCGAGAAAGATCAAGAAGGAGATGATTCCAAAGGAAAGGCATCAAAAGATGAACAAGTCGCAGCTCAAGAAAATAACAAAGAAGCTGGAGAGAGAGATGAAGGAGAGGAAGACGAGGAGGAAATGGCTGGGGCAGAACAGAGTGAAGAGGTTCAACAACAAGATGATGTTGAGAAACATGACCCGCATGCGGATGAAGGGGAAGCTTTAGACTTGCCTGATGATATGCAATTGGATGGGGAAGAGAAAGAAGGAAGTGATGGAAGTGATGATGATGGAATGGATGATGGAATGGATGATCTACCAG
This sequence comes from Monilinia vaccinii-corymbosi, assembly GCA_017357885.1. Taxonomy (NCBI): domain Eukaryota; kingdom Fungi; phylum Ascomycota; class Leotiomycetes; order Helotiales; family Sclerotiniaceae; genus Monilinia; species Monilinia vaccinii-corymbosi. The sequence goes on along the minus strand of CP063406.1, from coordinate 3,417,035 downwards.
ATATGGACGATGAAGCCAAAGAGACAGATGAAGTTGCAAATGATGGAAAGGAAGAGCCAGACGCCGAAAACGCGGATGGTCAGGAGGACCAAGATATTGGCGACGAAATGGATATTATTGACCTGGATGATGAGAAGGATCAAGAAGGCGAAAAGACAGAGGAGGCTGGGGAGAAGGCTGAGGATGAACCAGAAGAAGAACAGCAGCCGGAAGATCAAGATGGGTTATTGCGTGATCGTGATGATGAAGCAACAGCTGATGCCGAAAATGCGGTTCCAAGTGATGTCCAGGGCGTGGGCGAAGATCAGGATGACAATGAAGCCGATAAAAATGCCGATTCCAATAGCAAGGCCCAGAGAGATGATGGTGGTGAAGGAGGTGATTCATCTGAGAACAAACAATCCGCTGCAGAGGATGGTGAAAAGGGTCGACAAGCTGCAGGTGATGCGCCACAGGACGCCCAAGACGATACTCAAGATAGTTCTTCTGCTCAACCGTTTAAAAAGCTGGGAGATGCGCTCGAGAAATGGCACCGTGAACAGGCTCAAATCAAAGAGCCCACCGAGGAGAATGATCAAACCCAAGACCAGAATATCGATATGGGCACAGAAAGTAATGAATTCCAGCATTTGCAAGATGAAGATGCTAAAGCCGACACTCAAGCCTTAGGCACTGCTACAGAAGAACAAGCTCATGCTCTTGACGAATCTATGGCTGTCGACCCGGAAAGTAAAGATATGCCAGAAACGTTTCAACCGGATGAAGTCGAGAAGGATTCAGCCGATGAAGATGATGCCATGGATCTCGAAGATGATGCTCCGGGACCAGAGGAGCCCTCGAATGCATATGAAGGTCGACCTGGTGCTTCTGTCCATCAAGCTAAGAATAATATAGATGAAGACTTGGACAACAATACTCACGCTCAAGCCAATGAAGATAGGGATCCCGATGTTGAGGAAGTTGACGCACAGCTCGATAACACACATCTCGATCCTACTATGACTATCTCTATGCGATCAGCCGCTGAAGCTCGTGCTCAATGGACTCATTACGAGTCTATCACACGTCCACTTTCCCTTTCTCTGACCGAACAACTTCGGTTAATTCTCGCACCTACCTTGGCAACTAAAATGCGAGGTGATTTCCGTACCGGCAAACGTCTCAACATCAAGCGAATCATCCCTTACATCGCCTCGTCATTCAAACGCGACAAAATCTGGATGCGTCGCAGTATTCCCTCCAAACGCTCTTACCAAATTATGCTCGCAGTCGATGACTCCAAATCTATGGGAGAATCTGGCTCTGGAAGTCTTGCCATGGAGACATTAGTTATGATTTCAAGATCTTTGGCTATGCTTGAAGTGGGTGAAATCTGTGTGGTTGGATTCGGAGAGAATGTGAAAGTTGCACATGAATTTGATGTACCTTTCAGTTCCGAGGCAGGACCTGTTATTTTTGAGAATTTCGGATTCGAGCAGCCACGGACAGATATTACGAGACTCATTCGTGAGAGCATCTCCTTATTTCGTACCGCCAGACAAAAGACATCATCGTCACCTGCAGATCTCTGGCAGATTTCTTTGATAATCTCAGATGGTGTGTGCAGCTCTTCTGAACACGACAATATTCGTAGATTGTTAAGAGAAGCCGAGGAAGAAAGAATATTAATGGTATTTGTGATTGTGGATGATGTAAGAACTAAGAAGAAGGGAGAAAGTGTGTTGGATTTGAAGGAGGCAAGGTTTATCACGAATGAGATGACTGGAAGGAGCGAGGTGAAAATTGAGAGATATCTGGATACTTTCCCATTTAGATACTATGTTGTGGTTGGGGATGTGGGAGAACTGCCAGGTGTGTTAGCGGGAGTACTGAGACAATGGTTTGGAGAGGTTGTTGGTAGTGGTTGAGAGATAAGTCGTGGGTATATTGATTAGATTGTATATTTGTGCTTTTTTCGCAGGTTAATGGCAGCATTGGAGTCGGGTGGCGTGTCTTGCGGATTATCTGGAGTTTAGCTGTAAATGTTGTTTGATAGATTTCAATGGAAAAGTGTTTTTGATTTCATGTCTGCATATTATCTTTCTGGAAGGGGAATAGAGTTAAGTCGGATCGTGAAACCTGATGGGATATAACGAACGAGCCAGCTTGGTGCCAGTTGGCGGTTAAAGGCTGTGATGATGAGATATCAGCACGATTGACCTATACTAAGAGTAAGCCGGCAACTCTTATGTCAAAGAGGAATCAGTCAGCTAAATGTTGGGATGTGGACGTCGGGAGATCCAATGAAGAATGCTGTGAGATTGAAGTTCCGCATAAGTTTATATTTATATCGGACACGGAGTTTCAAACACGACTAAAATCCGTTCGAGGATTGGAATGAAACCATTTTGCTTCTTGATTTCTGTAACATCTAATTATTCATAATGTTCCCTATTTCCCCTTCCAATTCCAATTCCCGTCCAGCAAAATACCGGACAGAAGAAGTCATCTATCAAACTCCGAAAGTCTCGCACTTTCCTACACATTCATTTGCACCACGGCTTACTGGCCCTCCTGGTTGGTGAGACGGCTGAATCGCGAGAGCTGCAGGGAAGATGGAGGAGTCTAATATGGTACATACGGTAACTCCGAAGGTGTCTAGGCATGGGAAAGCGTGTGTCAACTGTGCAAGGGCGAAGGTTAAGTGTGTGGAAAAGAACGCAGTTGATATCGATGCTTGTGAGAGGTATGTTATGGGTGACCTTATCACGTGATTGTCTCTGGTCCCACGGCATTGGGATGGCGAGTGGTCTTTTCAACGAAGATACTTACCTCCACTAGATGCCACCGACTTGGAAAGGTCTGTCAGTCAATCACGAGGACAAAGAGGCGAAAGCCCGTGAAGAAAACCACAGCTGCAAAGACTGCAGAGCTTGAGCAGAAGCTCGACGACTTGGTTTCATTATTGACCGCAGCCAATAAAGCTCAAAACACACCTTCTTCAACAGCCCCGGATCAAGATGAGTCGTCCGATCCTAAGAAAAATACCCAAAGTTTGGGGTATCAAGGTGGGCCAAATTTCTGCAACTTAAACCCTCCTGTAAGAGGCCTCGAAGCGGTCGGCATAAAGCTTCCCGCCAATGGTCCTTATAGTGGAAGATCTATTCCAATTGATCCACCTCTAGCAGATCTACCGCATCAAGCACTGGGAAAAGAGTTTCGTGATATCAGCACTGATTATTGTGCTGCTTCCCACATACCATCGGCAATACAGCCAATTTCTCTTATTCCGTCTCACCTAGAATTATCTTCTACGGAAGCTGAAAATGCACTCGACCACTTCCGAAACCATTCGACAAAGTACCTACCATTCATGGTCATACCTCCAGATACGAACGTCCATGAATTTAGGAAAGGGAATCCGTTTTGGTGGTTGGCCATTGCGATGGCTACAGCAAAGACGACCTCGAGACAAATCACTCTTGGGATGCATATTCGTCAGCTTTTGGGCCAGAAATTACTTGTTCTGGGTGAAAGAAATCTTGATCTTCTTTGGGGCCTGTTGACATATATCGCATGGTATGTATTGTCTCAAGACTGTGATCTGGATTGGAATACTGATGGTGTGGTGTAGGAGTCAGTGTCATTATCAGCAGAGACCAGTAGTAAGTTTCTCCCCTTGGGTACATACTACTCTGGTATTGAATGTTCACTAATGGTGTATTTTGTAGTGGAGCAGTATGATTCAACTTGCCATGGGCTTAGTGTATGATCTTGGATTGAATAAAGCACCACCGAAAGAAGCTCCCCATCTTTTCATGAATTTTGATGCCCGAGGATGTCCAAAGCCATTTCTGCCTTCAATTGGGTCTCGTCAAGAAAAGAGAGCTTTACTTTGCCTTTTTTCGCTCAGCTCCAGGTACGTAGTGGCATGCTGTATCACGATGCATTTTTCTGATACGTGTGAAGCTTCTCCATATATGTCCAGAAGATTGACACTCTGCGGTGGACACCATACGCAGAGGAGTCGGCGAAAATACTCTCAGAAAACCCGGAATCTGACCATGATACTTTGATGGTCCAAATTGTTCGCTTGCAACTCATACAGGAACGCGTAAAGGATGCACCGTGGTACGACACCACCAGTGATAGCAACACAGCTTTCAGAGCACCTGCTATGTTCTATCTCAAAGCGTTGAAGAGTCAGATGGAAAATTTCAAGCAACAGATTCCTGATAAAGTCCGCGCCAATCGTACGTAGATGGATGATTGTGGCTTCTCTTCTCCCAAGTATAGCTATAACTAACCGCTTTTAGATACTCTTTTGATGCACCTTTACAACACTGAACTTACAATCCACGAGATAGCCCTATCCAAAGAACCCATTTCAGACCTTGCCGACTTCCAGCGCTTGGAATCCCTTTGTATTTGCTTCCAATGTATTAAATCATGGTTTGACATTTACTTTTCCCTGCCATGCAGAGAAAATACATCATTTGTTTTTACCATATACACCCATCTAGCACACTGTATGGTCGGTCTATATCGACTGTCTGTATTTGAGGATCCACAATGGGATGTTCAACTTGTCCGTCAACAGTTAGATTTGTCATTCGTCCTCGATCAAATCGTCAAGACTTGGGAGAATGTTAAAGACGCAGCTGGGTTGGATGAGGGAATGACTAGAGTTGACGATGTTGATATTTACACTACTAATGCGAAGAGAATTGGGCTGATCAAGACTTGGTGGGATGCGAAGGTTGCGGCGGAGACTTCAAGAAGTGTGCCGGGTGAGAAGTTTGCGAATGAAGATGGGGATGCGGGCATGGATACAGAGCCGATGGCTCAAGCTCAATCACAGGGCCTCGAAATCCCAACACTTGGTGTAGATATGGGGCAGGAAATATGGGATGAAGGGTGGTGGCAGGATGTTTTCGGTGCATGGTGTACCCACGGGGATATGATGACTGTACCAGCTACAACGTACTTCTAAATCCAACGAAAATGGACCTGGGGAGTAATCGCATCTCCACTAAGGCGTTCATGGAGCTTGCATGGCAAGATTTGTTTCCTATAGACATCGCGGAGGTTTCACCTAACCGGAATTCTCACCTCTCTCTGTGTGTACTATTTCATAGCGAAAATTAACTGGTGCGCTTCGTCTTTCTGTTTCGACAATAGTTGCAAGAGTGAGATATTATCTTGGTAGAAAGGATAAGAGATTCCAAGTATTCTAGTCTCTTTGGACGGTTTATATGGCTAAATATTGATGGAAGGGATCATGCAAAAAAATCATGGTAACTCCACCAGTACAAACGTGGAGAGGTTGATTGCGTTATAAACACCCCGCGTTGATCGCTAGTATATCATTCTAATGACTAAAACCCGCCTCGATGAAATGAGAAACGTTCTTGAACTGTCCGAGAATCACTAGATCAATTTATTAAACTTGAGCGTGACATAGAATATCCATTCTCCTCGCTATCTTCGTGTGTGGCATCCATATAATCTGAAGACGAAGGATACAGGAAGGCGCAGAGAGATTGTGGCAGCGTTCAAGACATATTTTGATTTCGTCTCATCATACTTAGTAGGCTAGTAGGCCCAAGTAAACCTGATTGGCTGTCCTGGGGAGAGTTCGACGGCACTTGAAATGAGATGAACGAAATAAACGGTGACAACACAGTAGCTTAGTTGTATGAGACAGCAATCGAGATCATCGAGTATTCGCAACTCTCCAGTGGAAATCGCATCGATTAGTGGCAACTTGCCTGGAATCATGCTTTTCCCCTACTCCATTTGAACGCCATATTAACCGAAACTCCATTCCCATTCACTCCTTCCGCCCTCCAAGCACAGAATTCCTCCCTCAAGAAGTCGCAAAAAGAGTATCTTCATCTCTCAAATACTCTCCCGCATCCGCCTGTCGGAAACAAACGATTCCTGTAGGATCCAATCTTCTCGCCTCCTGTGTACTTCTGGCTGTAACCCCGAATCCCAATGGTGTATCATTCATACTATAAACAACCACACCCTGATGTTCCGGACAATCTTCTGACCATCTTCCAACATGCGCTTTCACAATGTGTCCCCCGTAAAGAAACGGCATTTCTCCATTGGCTTTAACCCACACCTTGTAGCGGGCATGCTCGGCGAGAATAGGGAGCGCTGTGATGTGAATGCGAAATTTGCCTGATTTGGTGAATTTTCCTGCGGGGGTGTCAGATATAGGTAAACTTGCAGAAGCGGAGGATGTGTGTACCAAGACAGATTCCTAGTGACAAAAGCTTGTCTCTAGAGATAGAAGTCGCAAGATTTGCGAGCGATAATCGAACATAATAACATCTTGATTGCTGAACTCGAAAAACATATCGATCGGCATTTGGGCTGTTATCCAATGGCGCAATAAGATTCTTCAACGAGTTTCCAGTATAACCCGCCAGTTTTGTAAAGAGCGTTTGAGTTTCTGGTTCTGTAAGAGGACGCATTTTGAAGGTGTTGTATCTGAGAAGTTGGTTGTAGATTACAAGTCCCATGAAGTTTTTTGGAGAACGAAGCTGGAAACTTTTTTTGCGGGGTAAGCGGCCGCCCGTAGCCCGCTTCAGAATATTTTCTACCCACTGATTTTTAATGATGATTATCATACACCACGCTTGATTTTTGCGACACGATTAAAGATGGCCAAAGTACCAGCAGTCAAGAGGCGCAAGCTTACGCCCCCCCGAACAGATGGAGAAGATTCAACACCTTCAACTCTAGAGGATGCGCCTAATTCAAATGCGTTCTTCAAGACGGCTTCGAAATGGAATTTAGAGCAAGATTACGAAACGAGGCCACGAAAAGGAAAGAAAGAGAAGAAAGAAAGCACCAGATTACCAATTAAGACCAAGGAAGGATTGATTCAACAAGTAGAAGCACCAGTGGAGGTTAATGAGGAGGAAAGTGATTTGGAATGGATTGGTGCGGACGACGTCGAGGAGGACGAGGAACCTGAAGAGAAAGTCGAAGAAAAGCCCCCTGTGCCGATTCGACAGCAAATTCTGGAGGCCAAGGAAGAATTAGCACGCATAGCTTTGATGCTGAACGAGGATCCGGAAGAAAATGTGGGAGCATTTAGAGCTATAGCGGAATTTGGAAAATCGCACAATGTTACGATCAAGAAATTGGCATTGGCGACACAATTAGCTGTTTACAAAGATGTCATCCCAGGATATAGGATACGACCTTTATCGGAGGATAATATGGAAGAGAAAGTTTCTAAAGAGGTGCGAAAGTTGAGGGCTTATGAGCAGGCTCTCGTAGGAGGATATCAAGGATATGTGAAGGAATTGGCTAGGCTCGCAACTGCCGCCAAGCCTCATAAAACCAATGACGGTGGTGCAAGTCTTTCGACGGTTGCCATATCTTGTGCATGCGCATTGTTAGAATCCGTACCCCATTTTAACTTTCGATCGGATCTATTGAAGATATTGGTAGGAAAGCTTAGTACGAGGAAGGTGGACAGCGAATTCGTGAAGTGTCGAGAGACTATCGAAACATTGTTCAAGAACGATGATGACGGAACCTCATCCTTAGATGCGGTAAATATATTAACCAGAATGATGAAAGGGAGAGGATACAGGGTGGACGAAAGTGTATTGAATACCTTTTTACATTTGAGATTGTTATCAGAATTTTCTGGAAAGGCTTCGACAAATCATGTCGATCATGAGGAGGATAGTTTTGGAGGCAAAAAACTCAAGGAAAAGAGAGTTTTCCGTACAAAAAAGGAGAGAAAGTTGATGAAGGAGCGTAAAGCGGTTGAAAAGGAGATGGTGCAAGCTGATGCAACAGTCAGTCACGAAGACCGTGAGCGCATGCAATCAGAAACACTGAAATTGGTGTTTGTGACATATTTCCGTATCTTGAAAATTCGATCCCCATCTCTCATGGGTGCTGTGCTTGAAGGTTTAGCACGATACGCCCATCTCATCAATCAAGATTTCTTCGGTGATCTTCTCGAAGCGCTGAAAGACCTCATCGGTCACGCCGAGACCGGCGACGACGTTGAGGAAAACGAAGATGAAGACTCTGAAGCTTCCCGCAATCTCACCCGCGAAGCTCTCCTCTGTATCATTACCGCCTTTGCACTTCTCGAAGGTCAAGACGCACATAAAGCTCAAGCCTCGCTAAGCTTAGACTTGAGTTACTTCATCACTCATCTCTACCGCACCCTTCATGCACTATCCCTAAACCCCGACATTGAGCTCTCTTCCAAATCCCTCCATCTACCCGACCCCAACGCTCCCTCAACGATAAACAACAAAGTCAACATTCAAACCACTACCGTCCTCCTCCTTCGTTCTCTCTCCTCCGTCCTCCTACCACCCCTTGCCGCTCGCGCAGTTCCCCCTCTTAGAATCGCAGCTTTTACCAAACAGCTCATGACATGTTCTCTCCAATTACCTGAAAAGTCCGCTACGGCAATGATGGCTTTACTAGGGAAAGTCACAAAGATTCATGAGACTAAAGTGAAGAGTCTGTGGAATACGGAGGAGAGGAAGGGTGATGGGATGTTTGATGGATGTAGTGCGGAGGTAGAGGGAAGTAACCCGATGGCCAGTACGATTTGGGAGGGAGAATTGTTGAGGTTGCATTATTGTCCTGCGGTTAGGGACGGCGTGAAGGTGGTGGAGAAGAACGTGATTGGTTTAAGGTGATTGTTGTATATATTAAAGAAGAGTTGATAATGTCTGGAGATCAGGTTGAAATGACACGTATATTTCTAGACTATGCTCATATTTAATATGAACGTGTGTTCGTGAAATGTAAATGCAAATGCGGAAAGCAATCGGGGTATATAGTTATACATGTTTCTCGATTTCTTCAATTCAACTCATCCAGCCGTCCACAGTCCACAACCGCCAAACTCCAAACTCCAAACCCCACTCACCCATTACCCTCCCATCACCCTCTCACCCAACATCCACCCCGCGTCTAAAATTCTCCCCATGCCCCTTCCCCTTCTTGTCTGATGTATAATCAAAGGGCATGAAGGTCAGTCAGTCTATTGCCATCAGACAGGCCCCCCTCATTTCACCGTCGAACACAAATTCCGAAATTCCCCACTAATCTATCTACGCATACAAGCCCGCCGCCCCCATCCCAAACCTCAACACCTCTCCTCTACTCGCGCCCCCAACTCCCCCTTCGCACTCTCCAATTCCGTCTTCTCCATCCCCTCCTCCCTCCCAATAACCACGACAATCCTCCCCTCCCTCCCCTCATGCACATGACTAATCTGACTCAGCATCTGCGCAAACTTCCTATCCGTCACAGCTTGGCTCTGCCAATCTAGCGAAGTGAGAGCGGAGAGTGTTACGGAGAGACAGTTGATGACTATGCTGGTTACTACTCGGGCTATGAGAGGGAGTTTATAATTAATAGAGTTTTGACTAAAGGGAAAAGAGAAGGAGGAATGGAACTGGGGGGGGGGGTGAATGAACCTTTCAAGTCATGGGCATTTCCCTGCTTGAGCGAGTCGATGGAGGATATGACGAGGGAGAATATGGACAGGGTGACAGATACGTAGACGGAAAAACGCTTCCAGAATTTGGCGGTTAGAAAGAAGTGAGGTTCCTGATTGGGAGGATTGGTTAGCAGTCAGGTCACTGTTCTATCAAATACAGTTGATGCCACTTTTCTGTACTGAAACATATCAGATATTCTGTGGATATATATTGTCTCATATTGTCGCATGACCCCTTGAGGCAACGAATAGCAAAACGTGATATTCACGTGATCAAAATATACAAAATCAAATAGAGAAGTGAAACAAGCCTTACTTGTATCGGCAGGAACCCATTAGGACCAACACCTTTTTCTTTGATTTTGTACCTCGACGTCATCTCTACGCCTTGCGGCTTCCTGCCTCCTTTCTTGTGCGGGGGGGTTATTGATGGGATTTCGATGTTGAAAATTTGATATATTGGTTGGTACTTGGATGTGTTGGTATTTGTATGAGTGAAGAAGAAGAAGAAGAAGAATCGTAGATGATGACAAAGTAAGGAAAAGAAGCTGGGGATAATGTTTGGAAGATCTGGATAGGTTGCATGGTCGTGTGATGGAGTAACGCGTGGAGAGGGGAGTGATGTACATGTATAGTTGCGGTCCGGTGGTTGAAGCATCAGCTCTCAAATGTCTAACCAATCTCAAGTTTTGATCAACAATCAGATAAAGGGGCGCGAGGAACAGAGGTGTCACACGATGTCAACATATATAAAAGTCTGAGTTGGAAAGTTGATGAGAGGTATCATAAGACTTTGCAACTTCCTTCGTATCTTGCGTGGTGTGTAAGACTTGGATCATGTGCTCTTTCCATAAGAACAAATACCTTCTCAAATCTCAACCTCGAGCAATTTCTCACGTCAAAAATGGCAACATCGTCAAATCTATCTTTCAAGAGAGAATTCTCTCTCGTCGAACGATCAGTTTCCACCCAGCAGAGCTGACCCGGGAATATATGCATGAAATTAAATGCGAATGAATCTTGTGCCCCTTCCCGGGCAAAACCATACAGAGCCCCTCCTTGGTTATGGGCTTCTGTAGATTTCTACGAAACCCAGTCACCTCGTAGCCCGATTCTATACCAGCATAATATTCATGAGAAGTTTGAACCATTCCCTCGATTGATTGTTCGTCATATGGAAACTCAACTGGCAGGCAGAGATAGCGTTCGGTATGGTGAGACTGGCTTTATCAAGAGAGATCGTTATGGTGCGGTCTCTAGTGGACCACTACGGATTAGGTGTGTCTTAGTCGAAGCCCGTGTCGTTTTATACCCAAGAAGAAATTCGGAAAATGTCCGAAGGCATACTGTTCAATTCTCAGAAGAAGGTCCATTAGACCAAAATTGTCCTCCTGGATTTTCACCGAATTTACATCTAGATATCTCATCCAAGGAACCCTCGCAAAGACCTTTAATTTCTGATCCCATATCAACAGATGCTATGGATCTTGACATGGTATTTGACACTCTAAGCTTGACCAAAGAGGGAAGTATCGATCGGGAAGAAGATATGTGCCAAGGCTCGAAAGTATGGATGTGCGTGGTGGGAAGGATAGCTGACGGCGGGATATGTGCATTTGCATTGAGAGAATTGGGAAAGAGGATCTTTCCACGATTTGAAAGAGTGGGATATTTGTACAATGAGGTAGCTCAACTTGGCGAGGAGTTTAGTTGGAACAACAACTTTATGCGACGGCTTAATAAATCAAAGGAAACTGCCATCGAAATATTGTAGTTATGAAGTGCCAATGCTTGTACTGGGTAACCACGTGGTCCAACGACCAGCTAGGGGGCTGTATAACTCTGATGAGGTTGGACGCAGAACATCCTTTCAACGACGGAGAAGCATTGTCTTTTTTTCAGCCGGCCACGCAGAGAAAGGCACGCATTGTTCTTCGAAAGGTGGGTTATATAGAGGAAGCCAATTGACGCTGCGTTCAAAGACAGACTGTCTACCATCAGCTTTCAGTTTATGCTCCGTGAATCCTCGAGCCAGAAATGATCCCGAAAAGAGTCCCAGATATGCTTGAAATAAACTCACAAATAAAAATATTCCCCCATTCATCTCCAATGATGACACTGTCCATCGTAGGCATTCTCTCGGCACCATACCATGTCCCTGCCCACAATGAATAACAATATCCAGACAATTTTCCATGATTATTTCAGAAGTATCTGCCAAGACATGAGAATTGTACCGAACCTAAGATGCGGCAAGCAGGGTCCCCAGAGCTACGCTCTTGCAGGTCATTCGAAGGTTCCTCGCCACCGCGGACCAGAGGGAGGAACCTATACCGAAACCAACAACCAACCCGCACCGCTGGAACACCATCTGCGCCCAAATGCATCAACTCTCAAAATCAACGCCATATCGACTCCAGCATTTCTTTTAGTCTCTTCACATAATCCATGGCCCTCCATGTTTTTGGAAAATCGGAGTATTACCAACAGCCACCGGTAAAAGCAGAGGTTCGGCACATCCAGGTGAAAATTACCCGGCGGCTTGGTAATACGAGACGACAGGTATGATATGCGTGCTTACTATATATAGTTCGGTAGATTTCTTAATTTCATAGAGATCGGCAAAAGTAATGAAACGATATCTTGGCTGGGCTGAAAACGAAAGGAGTTTTATATGCGCCCTAAGCTGTCACGATTTCGTAGCATCGTGCCGACCGGCATGATAGATGCGCCGCTCCGGGCGCTCGCCTACGATTCGCTGCACGGCTCCGATTGGGTGACGCTCGCTAGCTTAGCTGTAGAATAGTCATATAGCCTCCTGAGAGCCCTTATAGCCAGGCTCTCTAGTAGTCACTTCTATGGATTCCTGTTGACCCTCAATTCACTGCCTTATTGAGCTCTTATATGGCATAAGCGTCACATAAGCTGTGCCGAGTACAGTAAGGAGATGCCGAATTGGTTTGAAGAACAAGACTTGGGTCGATAACGAAATTTGGATGTTAAATACTGATATTTATGCACGCTAATCACATGTATTGTTTGTCGTAAGACTCATTCCCCTCCTTCGACCCCAAAATTACAGTTTTTCTTTTCAGGCATGAATTTCGCCGCGCGTTTTTTCTTCGCCCATCATTTGATCGTGGATTACCAGTAAGGAGGTCTTAACCCTGCAAAATTCGAGCTTATGGAGGAGTTATCCCCGCTATCATCCTTTTTTCTTTGGCCTGTTAACTATTTTTCCGCAAAGAATGTTAGCATCAATAATATTCAGTATCGGTTGGGGAAAGATGGCTTACCTCCAGTTGCACGTGTCGATGCAGGTGAACCAGCCAATCTACATAGCTCTGGGCCTCATTGTTTCTATCTTCCACCAATAGTCTAGCAAATTCGTATTCTGCGCCATCGAGGCCTTGTCTCGCAAGCTGAATCGTCAGAGCTTTAGATCCACGCATGGTCTTCAAATATTCCAATATATTTCGTACTTGGGCACTAAGATGCGTTTGGAGTATGGGCAATGATGAGAGATATGGATCCAGTGCCTTAAGGTTATCTTTGCCTTCGCCAAATAGATCGATGATAAGGTTAGGTGAGGTTTGACCGTGCATCCAGAGGTAGCAATTCTGTCCATTATCCACGAGATATACACCACCTTCTTCGATTCTAGAAAAGGATGCTCGTATTGAGGGTGGCATTCTAAGATGGCCGTCTTCGTTTGTAAATCCATCTTCGGGGGCAAGATTATGAATTGGGATTATGCGAGGGTAGAGGTACAAGGAAAGCTCAAGGGCGCCCATGCTTTTGATCATGCGCGCGTCGTGGACTCGACGATCAGAAGGCTCTCGTCCCCCCTTGAAAGCTCGAGATTTGACGAGGCCAAGAATGTACATACTAAATTCTTTGAGATGCTCCGGTAGAACTAATTGACCCGGAGGATGAGACCCCGAGAAGTTCTTACGATATCCAGCCAAGATATCGACGTTCTTTTCCGACAAGGCGCCTCGGATTTCCTTTAATGAATGTGCCAACATTTTTGATGCAGCATCTTTTGCAATTAACGCGTAAATGGCGTCTTGATCCACAAAGTTCATACACTCCTTAGGTTGATCGCTAACACTAGCGATAACATTTGAGCACCTTACCCTTCGCTCACCACTAGCCGTAGTGTAGAGAAGGGCGCTTTGGAAGTGAGCATCCAATTTAGAATCCAGTTTCCCATCATAGCTGAATAAGACTCCCATAGCCTTATCAGAATCAATGACGCCAAATTCAATATCAGCTCCAAAGGTATGCTGTATGAAGTTACCATGATATGAGGATATCTGCAGACCATTTGAACATCGGACCTTCATCAGCGCTTGATATCCAGTCTCTCTTGTAACAGAACGCACAACTTCATGTGATAATTTTTCATTATCCCGCGGAGAGACGAAGTTGGGGTAGTAAAATGTCTCTCCACCAGTAGCAGCAGCAACATGACCTGTAAAAGTTAGTTTGAATATTCGTCATGGAAGTTTGCATTTGTTTACCTATAGTTGCGATATCAAGATATCCGCCGCCAGGAGCAGCAAGGAACAAGTCAATACCCACTCCAGTCGCAACCATTTTATCTGCTGCCTTCCTCCAACCAGGATGTTCAGTAGTAAAGAGCTTCTTATCTTGCTCTCCACCATGTTGTTTTCCATCATCGCGGAGGAATAATCTTCCAGGCCCCCATGTTGGGAGAGCCGACAAAGAGCAAACAATTTTTCCTCCAGTCTTCTCAAGAGCTGCCAAAGCTGCGTTGATAGTCGGAAGTAATGCTGGTTCGGGATTTTTAATCTGTGAAAAGATTTGTGGCAGTTGGCTCAGTAAAGAAGTGATGTTGGACTTTGCTTCATACGGATCCACGAAGAGTCCATCACTAAGTGGAACAAAAGGATCCTCAATGTCTGGCATAATCAGCATTTGAGCTTGCTCTAATGCAGGATTCATGTTGTAAAAATGAATATCCTTGTCGAAAGTCACAAATCCGACCTTGGACCCCTTGGGGATTGTGCGTTTCGGGGAACCATCCTCTTCAGTCGAATCATCGCCTCCGTACAAAGCTGCCAGAATACCTTCACAGAATGCTTCCAAAAATCCTTTATTTAGCGCTTCTTGGCCAACGTCGATCAAGAAAATCCATCTCAAACCAACAGGCTCTTTCGACCAGTATTCTTTTGGAACTAAGAATTCGACCGTCCCGCGCATTAACTCAGGTCTCTGCTCCCTATCAACTCTAGCACCCTGCGGCGTAGTCGCACAAAAGTACTCCGCAGGTACATCGTTCGCATAGTTGCACATATTGCACACAAACTTGTTGCCCCCAGATCTGAATACCATAAATGGGTTGATATAGGCACGGCATCTGTGACATCTAGGAGGGCCTGTTTCTCCAAAGTCCAAAACAGGTATCTCGAGCTCACCTGGCTGTAATGGAGCCAACGGTTGCAGAAGAAGACCAAGTGGTAACCCGGTTGAATGTAACGCATCTGCCGTGGACGGGATATTGTTCATCGTGAGACGTGCGAATTTTGGTGAAGCGTTTCCTTGATCATATGCAACAAATGGCACTGTAGCTGTGGGAGGAAGGTGATGCTCGAAGGTTGGGTACACGTTTTTGAGATAGTACTGGGCTATCGCATCTCTCGACCGAGGCACACTGGGAATTTGATCTGGGTCTACTCGGCCTTGCGCCGAAGTCTGCACATTAGCAGAGAAGACATCGCCAGACCCATTTCTCGCCGCAAATTCGGTAGACGTGGTAGGATTCGCGGGATTAAAGGGCGCGTTCACAGGCGCAGGAAACTGTGACATATGGGGTGTGATGGGTGAATTTAGGAACTGGCCACCGGGAGAAGGCATTGATGACGGGTCGGCATTGAGATAAGTTGAAGGGGGAATGCCGCCCTGCGGTATCCCATTGAATGCTTGTGAAGAGCCTTGAGCTTCGACGACATGATATGCGTGTCTATCCTTTTTCCTTTTCCTTGCGGCGGGTTGTTGATTGACGATCTGTAAATTCTCCATGCCGAGATCATTTGGATCAGTGGGAGGCATCATCGGGTTTCCGGGGCCCTGCTGATAGGCAGGCTGTCCACCGTAGTATGGTTGCTGCTGCTATATATTGTCAGTTCATGTACAAAACTGTGCAGGTGTTTTCAGACGGCTTGTGAACAGAACAGATTGCCTTACGAAGGGAGGTTGCGCCATGTTATCTATCAAAGATTTGGGCAGCTGTTGAGATGTGAGAAGATTGTATGGATGCGCAACAGTAGAGAGTCTTCGAAAACATATGGTATTAAACAGAAATAACTGGCGACAGGAACAAAAGCCAAAGTCCTAATTGAATGGAATGGAATGGAATTGAAGATATACTCGAGCAAGTTCCATCCCACCAACTCCTTGAGTTAAGGCTACTTTGCCTCAAACCCAATAATTACGATATTCTTGCCAGGTCTAAACCTTAAATCCTTAGCGTGTTCTCGTATTATTGGTGGGTGCTCGGTCGCGGCTACAGCCTTTCCATCATACATAGAAATAGCCTTGTTTTATTTGAGATATCACCACCCCCTTCCTCATCACAGAATGCGATAATGTTTACCTTTTGTTCCTTACAGGGAGCGCAATCCGAATCATCGGCGTCGCAATCTCTACTTGAGCTCGATGGAGGACTAAAGGTGCTGATTGATGTTGGATGGGATGAGACTTTTGACGTTGAAAAGTTAAGGGAGCTGGAGAAACAAATCCCAACCCTCTCACTTATTCTGTTAACGCATGCGACCGTTCCTCATATCGCAGCCTATGCACATTGCTGCAAACACTTCCCTCTCTTCACCCGAATACCTGTCTATGCGACAAACCCTGTTATTGC
The DNA here is from genome assembly GCA_017357885.1 of Monilinia vaccinii-corymbosi. NCBI lineage: Eukaryota > Fungi > Ascomycota > Leotiomycetes > Helotiales > Sclerotiniaceae > Monilinia > Monilinia vaccinii-corymbosi. The sequence goes on along the minus strand of CP063406.1, from coordinate 3,400,656 downwards.
GCTTGGAAGGACTCTCTTGCAAGACTTATACTCCTCAACACCATTAGCATCGACCGTGATACCTTCAACCTCTTCATTCCTTCTCCAACCTCCAACGAAAGAGGAAATTAACTACTACTTCTCGCTCGTTCGTTCTTTGAAATATTCGCAGCCACACCAACCTCTTAATGGAGTCACGATCACGGCCTATAATGCGGGACACAGTTTAGGAGGCACAATATGGCATATTCAACACGGGCTCGAGTCTATAGTATACGCAGTAGACTGGAATCAAGCTCGTGAGAATGTCTTGGCTGGTGCGGCCTGGCTGGGTGGAGCGGGAGCAGGAGGGGCAGAAGTTATCGAACAATTGCGAAAACCAACGGCACTAATATGTAGTAGTAAAGGGGGAGAACGAGTCGCCTTGCCTGGAGGAAGAGCGAAGAGGGATGAACTTTTACTTGACATGATCAAATCATCGATCAGCAGAGGAGGCACTGTTCTTATACCAACAGATTCTGGGGCGCGAATGATGGAACTTGCATATCTTCTAGAGCATGCTTGGAGAATTGAAAATCAGGAAGAGGAAAGTGCATTCAAATCAGCGAAGCCTTACTTGGCAGTCAGTACCAGCGAAATGACGATGAGGTATACGAGAAGCATGTTTGAGTGGATGGACGAAGCTATTATTCGGGAGTTTGAAGCCCAGCCTGGCCATGAGGAACAACAAACTGGGCAACAAAGGAGGAACGCACAAGAATCAAAACCAAACGCTGGCCCATTTGAATTCAAACATCTTCGGATACTAGGGCGAAAGGGTCAAATCGACCGAATTTTGAACGAGACGGATAATTTAGGAAGGTCTGTAGGGAAGGTCATCCTTGCTAGTGACACTTCTTTAGAGTGGGGATTCTCGAAAGAAGTGCTTCGAAAAATTGCGGACGATGATAAGAATCTTCTAATATTGACCGAAAAACTAAACCAGATCGATGGTGCTCCAGGGTTGGGAAGAACTCTGTGGTCATGGTGGGAAGAACGACGCAATGGAGTCGCCTTGGAACCAGGCTCGGGCGGAGCAAGTCTAGAACAAGTCTTTGGGGGTGGAAGAGATCTCGAGATCAGGGAACCTAAGCGTATCCCATTAGAGGGTAATGATCTGACTGTTTACCAGCAATGGTTAGCGACACAACGTCAGTTGAAAAACACACTTCAACCGGGTGGTGCTACAGCTCTGGAGGCTTCTGCTGATATTGTTGATGATGCTTCATCAGATTCATCATCAGATTCCGATGATTCTGAGACTGACCAGCAAGGAAAAGCTCTTAACATATCCGCAACTATGGGGCAAGCGAATCGTAAGAAGATTGGTTTGAGTGATGAAGATCTTGGCATAAATATTCTTCTTCGCAAGAAAGGGGTTCACGATTTTGATGTGAGGGGAAAGAAGGGCCGTGATAAGATGTTTCCTATGGCGATTAGGAGGAAACGTAATGATGATTTTGGGGAGTTGATTAGGCCCGGGGAATTCCTGCGGGCAGAAGAACGGGACGAGGTTGATGGACAGGAGCCACAACGTCCTGGAAAGTATGACACAAAAGATACTCTCGGCAAAAAACGAAAGTGGGATGATGTCGCAGCTTCCGGTAAACGTAGAATTTCGAATGATGGCAGGCGACAGCAGGTCGACAACAATGAGGATGGCGCTGTAGCAGATATTCTCGAGGAGGGCGACCTCATGGATATCGTAGAGGAAATTCCAGGGCCGTCTCGGCTGGATATTTCCACCGAGACACTCAAAGTAAATCTTCGAATCGCATTTGTCGACTTTGCAGGGCTTCACGATAAACGTAGTCTCCAGATGTTGATACCTCTAATTCAACCTCGGAAGCTGATATTGGTTGGTGGGATGAAAGATGAGACTTTAGCACTCGCTAGCGATTGCAGGAAGCTTCTTGGTAGCACCAAAGAAAAACTCGTGGATGTGTACACGCCAGAAATCGGCACTATAATTGACGCAAGTGTAGATACCAATGCATGGGCTGTAAAGCTCACTGATTCTTTGGTGAAACAACTGCGCTGGCAGAACGTCAAGGGCCTGGGAATTGTTACTCTTACTGGCCGATTAGAAACCACACATATTGACACCGACTCACACGACTCTGAGGGGGCCAATAAGAAGCAAAAAATGTTGACAGGAGAATCGGAAGAGACTCCGACACAGGCAGCTCTAGATTCCGCGAAAGCTCTTGTTGAAATGCCAATTTTAGATGTTCTGCCTTCGAATATGGCATCGGCAACGAGATCGGTTGCCCAACCTTTGCATGTTGGTGATTTAAGGTTAACAGATCTGCGAAAGGTCATGCAGTCTTCTGGCCTTACTGCAGAACTTAGGGGCGAAGGTACTCTTCTGATCGATGGGTCTGTCATTGTCCGTAAGACCGGCACAGGGAGGGTTGAGGTGGAAAGCGTTGGCGTCACAACGAGCTCCTTTTACGCTGTTAAGGGAAAGATTTATGAAGGACTCGCAGTAGTGACAGGTGGATAAAGGATCGAAATCAAGCTTTATTGGACTTTTAAGGATAGGTGGGAAACTACAGAGGAAACTACAGAATTTTTGTAACAGTACCATAACATACGACCTCAAAGTTGGGATCTGAGATTCACAAAGATCCAACAATTCTTTCAAAATCATTTGTGGGTGATTCATACTCCAATTGAGAAGTAACTCTTGGTGGTATGCTATTATTGTGTTTATTTGTTGAAGGCTTTTTGAATCATTCACGATGAGTTTGTTATTAAAAATGTTACATGATTCACAGAGATATTCCCCATTCACAACTGGTTTTGTCTTTTGGTTTGAGCACAATCCTTTTCAATCCTCTGTTTAATAATTTACTTCCTGTTTCCAAACCTAAGCAAGTCATTCATCAGCATTCTACTCATCTACAACTTCCCTTGATACTCCACGTCGCTCACATCTTTACGTCCACCACACTACTCCCCATCAAACAACAAGAAAAGACAAGCTTCAGAATATCTCTGCTCAACTCTCCATCGTGGCGTCCTTCAATTTACATCCATCCGAAGACGTACAGGTCATCGTTTCTTATAAAACACTGTGTGACCCCTTCAGCAGCTTCCAACAAGTCCAGCTTCTTCGTATACAAATCCTCGACGTTACAGGCTGCGAAATCTTCTACTACCAAGAACTAAAAGCGGTAGCCGATAACTCAGGTGGTTGGAATAGGTATCACGGTCGAGATCCGGGACCACCTCCTCCACCCTATCCACCTCAACAACCTCTCTCACGTCAACCCGCTCATCAACCTTTCATTGCACAAGTCCCTGTTCTTTATCCTTCTAGCTTAAGTCAATCAATGTCCCGCGGACCTTTCAATACTTTCCACGGCATGGACTCCGGTCCACCTCCCCCTGGCACAGGCATGACAGTACCCCCTCCATTTTCACCCATGCCGTATCCACCACCACCACCGCCGCCATATGGCCTTGCTCACCCAGCATTCGTAGCCCCTCCAGGTTATTTCCCTGGAACACACCCCGCACCTCCACCCGTCGACAACAGCGGCATGCCAGGAGTTAGCGTTGAAAATCATTTCGGTGGCGTTGGCATTCCCCCAGGTTATAACTATCTCTTCCCCTCCTCTCACTGTATGGTACATGTTTTTAAAACTGGCTCAACGCCACCTTGGCAAGCAGAATCGCCACTCCTTCCACACGACGCACTTAATCATATGAAATTCTTCGTTCCGGCTAACATGACGGTTATGGATATGATGCAGCAGCTTGGATGTAACAATAAGGATCCAGATAAGAACGTTATGACGGAGGTTACAGAGGCGGGTAATGGGAGGTGGACGAAAGGTATGGTTTTCAAAGGGGGTAATAAGGATAGGATGAAGAAGACATTGAAAGATCTAGGGTGGGAGATGGGGAGGGGGAGAACGGGTTTGCCGGGTCAGTCACCATTGGTTTGGGTTTATGCTACGAAGGATTAGAATTGTTTTGGTGGGATGATGCGTTGTAGTTTGAGGCCTTCGAGCTGTGGGTGACTGTGAGCTTTGGGATTCGAGTATTCCAGTCATCGTCTCGAGAGGTTTTGTCATGCAAGTTTGGCTTTCCATTTTGACCTTTTATCGACAGGTTCGATTGGGGTCTATTTGGTCTTTGCCTATTAGGTTCGGAGTATGGGATATGTTCATTGCAAGGCAATGCGAGGTTTTCACAGCATCATCGATTGAGTAGGTAGTCATGCGAATACTAATACTAATATCAAGATAATGGTTTATTATATTGAAACAGTCCAGATGGCCATAGTCTCACAACTAGGTTGTCTTATTGGCGTCTACGTTCTTTGATCATTGTATTCGCTACAGCTCCGCCCTTCTTTGCTTTCGCGCTTGAGACTCGCCAACTATTCGTGAATGGATTATTACTGCTATGAGTGATCCACTCTCTTATGAAGCTGACGAGAACCCTCACGCCTTATCTGGCAGCCATATCACACTGATCAACTCTCACCAAATCCCATGAATCCGCACCGCCCACGGGAAAGTTTATAAATTTTTATATTTATTGACATATTCAGACCGCAATATAAAACCTAAAAGACGTCTTACAACTAATGACTAGGTATGGCATGATAATCCGACGTTTTAGACCTTGCGAAGGAGTTTTCATCAGTGGATGAGGGCTGCCTACCCCATCCATCCATCCACTGAGGGGCTATGATGGGTTGTCCGCCCACTCACGGTTATCTCTGTACGGGGTAGACGGGTATACGGGCAAGCCCAATATAGATAAGAACGACATACCCGGGATAACCGGGATAGCCGCCCCCCTTTTGTCCAAGAGTAAATTATATCTGCCCAGACAATAAGTTGTCGGAATATCGCGACTTAGTACTACAGCGTAGTGCACATTAGCAAATCTACTAAATCGATATGACTTCTTCTTGTCACTAAGATATATAATGTTGATTCAAGCCCCGAGAACAACAAGATGGGTTCCTGACTAGAGCAACCTAATCCTGGGTTATGTAACAACCATGCTGACTCATCCACAGCAACTCCTTGAGCAAGAGGATCATTTATCGATATCGTTGACCTCCACTTGCCCGAGAGTGTATTCCAAGATATGCAGAGCCGTTGGCAAATTCCCACTCGCTGCGACTCACTGCGAGGTGGCTTCGCATCGACATTGGGTCAGCAATTGGTGAATGCAGTCAACTCCATCTATCGGTTCCATCAAGTAAGCATTTGCTGGCCAATGCGTCTCCATTGAAGCCATCCCGAACCCGATGCCTGTTCGTGCCGCTTCCACTCGCTATCATCGCTTATCCGAATCCCGCATTGCTCCTACCTATTGGAATAAGGAATGTCCATGCGAATGTTTCCATCCAACGGTTGCACCCCTGATGAGTAGCCACGATAAGAGGGGTCCAATGGATGGTTGCCATGGAAGTTTATCGTGCTGCGCGGATTGCTTGTAAGTCTCGTTATTGATTTGCTGGGTATGAACAAACTTGCCCGGGATAAACTTGCTGGATCCATCTCGGCCACGGCTTCTGATAACCTTGCTCAAGGCGAATCTTATATATATAGAGGGCTCCTCTCCTCTAGGTTGTCTCCCATCTTTGCATTTCCTTCTTACTATCTTTTTGAGCACATTCTGTTCAGATATAATCGCTCTCCCCGGATACCAAATGTCGACAGATCAAGTTCCAGCCTCGCTCCCATTGGTGGGGGCCAAAAAGACGGCCTTGGAGCATCCTCTTGGTCCATTGACTGCCGGGGAAATAGTGCAGAGTTCTAAGATTGTAAAGGGTTTATGGCCTGCAGAGGTTACCCTTCAATTCAAAGTCATCACTCTTCAGGAACCGAACAAGGCAGAACTGTTCCCGTTTCTCACGGCGGAGCATTCGGGATCTGCTCTTCCTAAGATCGACAGAAGGAGTTTTGTGGTTTACTATATTAGGAATACTGTGAGTTTGATCGTTTGGCTTCTACTTGGTTTTTGTTTGCTCCAAGGGCAATTGCTGGGAATTGATGTTGATGTACCTTCTGCAGGATAAATTACACGAAGCCATCGTCAACCTGTCCACTGGCCAAGTAGAGCGCAATGTCAGACTTGGTCCAAACGTCCATGCTGGTGGTGATGCAGAGGAAATCATGGCGGCTGAAGTAGCTGCCTTGGAAGATGCGGGAGTAAAGGCAGAGATTGCAAAGCTTCAATTGCCAGAAGGCACTGTGGTTGTTTGCGATCCATGGATTTATGGTAAGCCTTCTCCAGAACTTTCAATGAGCATTTTATAATGTCAATTTCAAGGCTCGGATGGAATCAACGATGGCCTTTTCAACGACGATAAACGCTTCTATCAATGTTTCTTGTACATTCGAGATCCGAAGAATCCCAATGAGGCCGATAGCAATCATTATGCTATGCCTCTTACAATATCTCCAGTCGTTAGTGCAGAGACCATGAAAGTTACACGTATCGACATCATGCCAACTGGAGCCGATAACACGATCAAAGAACCCTCCCCGCATAAAGTCCAACCTGCTAACGAATATATCCCCGAAGCACAAGATCTCCGAAAAGATCTTAAGCCATTGAACGTCATTCAACCAGAAGGTGCTTCTTTCAAAGTGTCCAAGTTCAGTGAACAAGGACATACTATTGAGTGGCAAAAATGGGCCTTCAAGCTTGGGTTCAACCAGAGGGAAGGCATGGTACTTTATGATGTTCATTATGATGGACGTCCTCTCTTCTATAGATTGTCTCTTTCGGATATGACCATTCCATATGCCGATCCTCGTAACCCATTCCACAGGAAAGCAGCTTTTGATCTCGGTGATGCAGGGGCAGGTATCATGGCAAACAACCTCCAACTCGGATGTGATTGTCTCGGTTCAATCCACTACTTCTCGGCCGTCCTCAACGACGATAAAGGAGAAGTCGTCGAGATGCCCAATGTAGTCTGTCTTCACGAGCAAGACAATGGTATCGGATGGAAGCACACCAACTACAGAACTGGTCGCGCAGCCGTCGTTCGCAACAGAGAACTCGTCGTTCAATCTATCATCACCGTCGCAAACTACGATTATATTCTCGCATTCCAATTCAATCAAGCAGGAGAAATCATGTACGAAGTCCGCGCCACCGGAATCCTCTCCACTCAACCCATTGACGAAGGACTCACCGTCCCATGGGGAATCGTCGTTCATCCGGGCGTCCTGGCTTCCTATCACCAACACATCTTCTCTCTTCGCGTCGACCCCATGATCGATGGCCCCCTGAACAGTGTCATCTACGAAGAAGCACACCCCATGCCTCGCAGTGACTTCAACCCTCACGGCGTCGGCTACACCGTGGCCAGCACCCCCATCACGACGTCCGGTGGCTACGACCTAGACACCAACGTAAACCGCACCTTCAAGATACAAAATTCCTCGGTCCAAAACCCCGTCAACGGAAAACCCGTCGCCTACAAGATCCACGTCCCTCCCTTCCAAAAATTGCTCGCGGATAAAGAATCCTTTCACCACAAGCGCGGTGAATTCGGTGATCACAGTATCTACGTAACCTCCTACCGCGACGGCGAGCTTTACGCCGGAGGCAAATATACCAACCAATCACGCGGCGGCACCGGTGTGCGCTCTTTTGCCGCGAGAAAGGACAATGTGAAGGATGAGGATATTGTCGTCTGGGTCCAATTTGGCATCAACCACGTACCGAGAATCGAAGATTTCCCCGTGATGCCGGTGGAGATCATCAAGGTAGCCCTGAGGCCGGTGAACTTCTTCACCAAGAACCCAGCGCTGGATGTTCCACCCAGCGAACAGAGAGTTAACAAGAGCGTGTTGGCTAAGGATAGCGCGGCGCAGCATCACCAGGGGACCGCGGAGGCAGTGATTGGCGCACAGGGAGAGGTGTGCTGTATTGAGAGCAAGTTGTAAGCATGTGAACGAGTAACGACCGACCCCCACGAGCAGAAGATATCACACCAAACCACGAAAGCTCCAAGCTCCAAGCTCCAAGGCTCATCACCATCCACAAGACTGACACCCTGTATGTATGTATGTAACAGCATCCATAATCGATGGAGTGAATGAGAAGAATTTGAAAACAAATTCAAATGAAAAAGGCGTTTAAGCAAGGATGGGATGGGATTATATAGGAAAATGGCTGGCTGGCTAGCGAGCTAGCTATGAATTACCAGGGGGGATTTTTTTGGATTTAGCTGAAGTTATGCAGAAATATATATATATATATATATATAAGATAGATCTACATTGCTGTTTTTGTTTTTGTTTTTCCTCTTCTTTTCCGAAGTGTGTTGTATGTGAGTGGGTGAGGAGTGAGTAAAAGTTCTAACCCTTTCTCTCCCATATATGCATAAGGAAAGGAAAAGAAAAGAAACCATCCACATGACCCCAAAAAGAAGAAGAAGAAGAGTACAATATAATCCTTATATATATATGTTTATTTATTTATTTATTTATATTTATATAGATCAACAATATCCCACATATAGCTCTCCAAGAGCCATACGATGCCGCTATGGATCCGGAGTATACATTAATTATTAAAGTATCATAGCAAGAGTGCTGTTGCTTGTGGATTAGGATTAGAAGCTGAACCTGAGCTATCAAATCCAGGCGGCACCCATTGGTTTCCTTGAACAAATTTTCTCTTGATTCTTTTTTTGGCCCATCCTACCTACCCTTGATTGGGTGTTTCCCATATATACACACGCACACAAAACACACATACATGACAGAGTTGGTCACAATCAACTCCACCCCTCATCGAGATCTAGATCTAGATCTCTGTGGCTCTGTCTCATTCCCCATCATACATATCCCATCCCGTCCCATCCCATTCCATGCCATGCCATGCCATGTCACCCATCCATGCATCTGCCCATTCACCAAATCCATCCATTTAAAATATTAAAAAAAGACCAACGCCCAAACCCCGCTTATCCGTGGTCCATCCCATCCCATCCCATCCCATTTCATTGCAAAGGTATTGACCATTTCTCCACCCAGAATTCTTCTTCCTAAATCTACAATTCATTCAAGAACCCACCAGATTGAGCGAACCTTGTCTGGTATTCTCTCAGATCTGCCCAATTACTCAATTCTTCCTCTTCATCAATCGCACCATCGGCACTCTCACTCCGAGCACCACTCGGACTAGATCTCTCTAGCTTCATGAGGATGTGCAGAAATTTGCCTAGGTAATCCTCCGTGCTTAACGCTAAAGGTCCTTTGCGATTTTGTGGCGTCTCGACGAGAGTTGAGGCTATTTGGCGGATTTTGTTCACCTGTAATGATAAACGTTAGCGAAATCGAAAGAAAAATATTAATAATGGGCGGGATGAGAGAAGGGGATACGAACAAAACTACCACCGTTGGGCTCCATATTAATTTGTGAAATAGAACCCAGCGCCTTCAGTAAATCCTTAACAATGCTCTCTCGTTCATTCATCACATTAGCATCGATCGACTCCTCCGTGACGGATTTTGGTAGCATTCCATCTAAACCACTTGCCATCAGGCCTGGAGATCCTAATTTGGGATCCTCCGACCCGGCTTTAGCTTGAAGCTGCTCGTAGGCATCTTGGAGGTTCCAATACTTCTCAACGATATATGACCTGGTGGCCAGCTGGCTGGCGTAAATATTGGCCTTCTGAATGGCATATTGCTTTTTCCTCCTCTCATCTCCCGTGGCTTCAATCCAGGACCTTCCTTCAAACCCATCTGCGCGAGCACCTGGGAGGTTTTCCGAAGGTGGGTAGTAGGCTTCATCTGATTCACCAAAATTAAACTGTCCTGATTCTGATTGAACGGTCAATTCATTTGGTAATTGATCCAGAACACGTTTTGCCGCACTGAGACATTGTGAGAGTACTCTCCTTTGGCGTTGATAATCAAATACTTGATCTATACCATAGGCCATCTCCATTGTCGCAAGAGGTGTACATGTCATGTAGACCCTGATACCCATATTAAATCCAGCAATTCTCGATACGACACCCTCAGGTTGTTGTTGGATGTGATCGAGATAGATGTACTCATCGTCAACCTCCAATGGTAGTGGAGGATACGGGTCATTTGGCGTTGGTGGTGGAATCAGAAGTTCCCCGAATGTTGCACCCAGTTGTTGCATTGATCTGTTTTTTTTTTCCTTTAGTGGAATACTTCTAAATGGGGGCAAACTTTACTTACCGAATACCAACAAACATAACCCAAAAGAGCCTTCTGCCAATCTCCTGTCGAATATAATCGACGGGTTCAGGTTGATCGGTATACTGGGGGCTTTCTGCGCCGAATGTAGCAGGAAGATGACCCATAGTAGACATCAGGCTTGAATTCTTGGTTCGATGCGCTCCCAACATTCTTATAATGTTTAACGTCTCTCCAAAGTACAATCGACATTGCCTCCAATTGAATGTATATGCGCCTGACAATCCCAAGAAATAACTTGTGGCTGCATCGTAGACTGAAAGGTTCTTATCGAGATATCCGGCCCCTCTAGCTTCCACGGCCACTTTATGGCACCTTTCAACCAAGGCGAGTGAATTTGGGAACAGATGTTCTCGACGTTGAGCTTTCAAATGTAACATAGGCCTCCTAGGAAAAGATGCGACCAGGATTCCAACCATGGACGCCGTCAATGCCAGGAATGATGGGCTGTTTAAATCTTCTCGCTCCTTGAATGCCATTCGAAATGAAGGCTCGTGTGGGAAAGGGGCGAGTGGGTGTACGTAGGTAAAGAAATCATCAAGGAATAGCTCCAGGGTAGCATAGGGCAATATCGATTCGGCAGAGAGAACCGCGTGTGAAGAGAGTGATGCCAATGTCGCCGCCACATTGTTGGGCGATGTAGGAGACGAATAAGGTCCCCCTGGGGATTCCAGTCTTCTCTTTTTTATCGCTTCCGCATGCCGATTTGGTGGGCCTCTTCGGCGGCTTGGTCTTTCGAAAGTACACGGGATATCCAATGCAGCGCATGCTCGACATGGAGGACCCGATTCATCACACTATGAAGAAAACTGAACGTCAGCATTTATCTGCCCCGCACTCCATCGACACAAGACCATTGCAGCATTGAAGCTTCGCATCTCCACTGACCTTGACCTTTCTGATGCTGCATGAATCGCATGCTTTCCGTAACCTATTTCCTTTTGGTGCTTCTCCGCTCCCGTTGGCATTCCCATTTCCATTCATAGAGGTTGGCGGTGGTGTACGTTGCATAGGCAAAGCATGATGGCCATTTGGCAACCCATCGTTGTATTGTTGCATCTGTGGGGGCATCTGCGGGGGCACCTGCGGTGATGGCTGGCCCTGTGGAGCTCCCATTGCTTGAGGATCATATTGAAACGATGGTGGGACGGGGATGTTGAGTTGATGTTGATGTTGGTGTTGATGCTGTTGAATTTGCTGATTATGGGACATCAGAGGGTCATTTGGGGATGGGATTGCTGGGATTGCTGGGCCATGCATAGACATCTGATTGCTGTAATTATGGCCATTGTGATTGTGGCCATTTGGCGAGTAACCAGACATGCTTGCGCGATAAGTAGACGTGATCCCCCTGCTGATTTTTTTATTTTTTTCTTATGTTGGTCGCAATTATGGATTGAGCGGCAGGATGGAATAATGTATACCGATGTAAATCCGGTCGAATTGAGGAGGGGGGCCGGGGGGCGGGTGGTCGATATTTTCTTCTTCTTTTTTCCCGTGGTCAATGATGTGCCCAATGCCGGCGCTGCTGGTAGTTCTGAGAGGAGGGAGAGGAAGGGAAGGGAAGGGAGAGAAACGTAGTGGGTGGTGGATGTGTAATCAATGTGTGTATACAGATATAGACGCAGATGATGGTCGTGGTAGGGAGGTAGATGCGTACAAGTAGATGGATAATATATCAAAAGCCGAGATCAACGAAGAGGAGAGAGGATAGATCGAATTAAAGATAGTGTCATGTTCTTCTGCTTCTTGGACCTTGAATCTGGGGGGAGGGAGAAGAAAGCAATATTTACATTTACATCTCGACCAGGTTCCCTCGGAGGGAAATTTAAAGTATCTGGATGTTTGAGAGAACAGATCAAAAAGTCGAGTAACCTTGATCAAAGGTGGAAATCCTGGGGCTGATCGGTTGAGTCAAGTTTAAGATTTGCTGCATGTATATAATTTATCGTTGCCATGGCAGTGTACGAAAGGCACGTTGTACTGGAAGGGGTGGTGGGTAGTGGGTTTGTGGTCTATAAAAGAGGATATACTCGTCGATGGCTGAGAGGGTTGAGAGGGTTGAGACAAGTTGGGATGGCTGGGATGGGTTAGCTGTGGGGATAGGAAGAGGGCAGCATTAGCAGCAGCAGCAGCAGGAATGGCCACAACAGATGCGGCAAATCTATATTATACTTTATTCCTGCGGAGAATGGGTGAGATGAGATGAGACGAGACGAGGCGAAGATAATGATGTTGGCATTGTTGCAATACGAGGAAGTACGAGGAAGTACGAGAAACATGGCAATACGGAGTATACAACAACCACAACTTAAATTTATGCATATTAACCTTATATTAAAATGCTTGCGGATCTATCGAATCCGATTCTTATCAAGGTGTCCATCACATTTTCAGTCCTTCGTCTCGTCTCGTCTCGTCTCATCTCATCTCAACCTCCTTCATGATCTACCTAACGGTTCGCTTCATTTGTAGAACAAGGTCCATGTCAAGCCCAATCCTCTTTCGGCAAAAGATCTCTGCGGACATGACTTGTGCATCGGTGCACCGCCATCTTGACCATTTTTAGGCGGGGACGGCGGCATCGAGGGCATCGGGAAACCCGTGACAATGGATTCTATTAACGGTCACCACATGCCTTCTGATGAGAGCGTTGAAGATCCCAGGACTCGGATATCTCAGCAGGATAACTCCCGAAAGGCAAACGAGCCAGGTGCTTTCCTCGAATCCTACTTCCTCTGGCACCTGCATCTGCATCGGTGGCTCCACCACATAACGTGTATGTCCAGACCAATCTCACGATACCGTACTATCCCACAATTCCGTTTCAAGTGGAGGGAGGTTGGTATCTGAGAAGTAGCATATGCTGAGATACTTGCGACTAGTGAGTCTTGGAGCGGATCAGGATGGAGACGTGGAGTTTGATGAAGAAACCTGATAACTCGGTGAGAGAGAACATTACGCAATGGCACAAGCACGCAATCTCCTCCAGTCCGTCATGATCCTCTTCCAGAACGGCCATCTTCATTCCAGTCCAGCCAGCACAACAATAAGGTTTGCATGCGAGTCATGGCATTTCATCACGAATGGGCGCCTCTGGGAAAATAATACAGCACAGCAGGAATAAGAGGCGTCAGAGGAACACGAACGATACCTCTCGGACTAGCCCATCAACAGCTTCAATGTGTATGTGTATGTCAAGCAAGCCCTTCCCACGTGCCCAGGGCCCGGTTTAGTATTTCATCCACCAATGATCCGACATGGTTCATGATGCTCTCCCGCTGCGAGAGAAAAAGTCTCCATAGCTCATTTCAAACAGACTTTCCGAATGTGTGTTGATCTGTAACCATCACCACTTAAGGTTCAACGCTTGACTCCAAAATAGGTCTAGGCCTAGGTTTCTCATCATTCTTCATTTCGATGTTGAATAATGAGATTGCCTTTTGCCTGTCTCTTCTGCTTCTTCGCCGTTTTCATCCTCGCCGCCTTCGTCTCTTCCCTGACCGCTCATTGATTCGGGGATCATCGCAAGCAAACTTGCTCATGAGGATACGAAAATAATAACAAGGACGACGGGGGTTGATGATGAATATTATTATTTCCTCCCACCTTTGCGCACTTTACGTACATTGTCGACCGGGGACGTGATTGGGCTCCAACGTTCAACAAGGGAGGAAGATAAATTACGAATAAATGAATAAGTGGTGGTTGATGCCGGTACATCCTAAAATAGAATATATATATATATATATATGTAATTTCTCATAATTATTTCAACGTATCATTGTATATAATGGAAAACGTCATAATTAATCATTTTAACTATAACTCTATTTAATCATTGTTGCATTCTTTGTTTCCGATCTAATCGATATAAGCACATTATAAAAAAGATATAGGATCTGTAAGATGAAGTCTTGTTTTTAGTACTGTATGTAATAATAATCATAATTACAAGGGAAAAAAAGATTAAAATCCTAAAAAAATCCATGCATCTTTTTTTGCCCTCTTTCTATTACGTAACGTGATATTTTGGCGGGTGATCGATCGTGCGGCGGCAATCGACTAAAAATTATTTTTGTTCCATCTGTCATCCCGTGACTCATAGGGCTAGAGAGAAGGCTTTTTGAACAACAAATGCATACATCATGTAATGCACCTGTACATGTACCTGTACCTGTACCTGTACCTGTATGCATACGCACACACGCAATGCATGCATGGATGCAAATCTCACTCGTACTCCGTCCTTCCTTTCTTTCTAGAAGGATGAGAGAAGCCAATCAGAGGGATTCGGGGTTGTCAGATCATCCCGTCTGACGAAATTATTATGGCTAGGGAGCTAGGGGAGCGGGCGATGCTGGCCTACGGATGAGAGACAAGACACACAGATCATCCCGTCTGAAGAACTGGTTGCGATGCCACGAGCAGCGGGAGGAGGCGAAATGAAGCGAAACGAAGCGGAGCGAAGCGAACCAGAACCAGAACCAGAACCAGAACCAATCCTCCTCCTTAGCATGCATTAGCCATTTGGGGCCCCGTTAGCTACTACTACTACTACTACTACTAGCATAACGTACGTATCCTTCGTACAGTAGTAACATTATTCCCCTGAAAAGCCGGAATGCTGGGAGTCGCCGATTAACAACATCCACCGAGGCTTCGAGAGTTCGCAACCCTTACCAATTTCGATATGCAGTAGTGAGTGGTTATTCACACAGCCTAAGCCTTACTCACCTAGAGGCTGGTACATTTTTTTGTCTTAGCATAGTACAATTACTGTATCACCGCCACCGTGGTCATGGTCATGGTCAAGGTCAAGGTCAAGGTCAGGGTTATGGTCCTGGTCATAGCCTTGAACGTGCGTGGCTTGTTTGCAAGTATTCTTCTTATTCGTCTGGCTTTCTGCTTTTTCGGCAATAATGCCGACCTGCCAGTAAACACCGATACCGCCCCCTTGTTCATCAGTCACCCATGGAATAATAACTACTACTGTATGAATGCAGTAGTAGCTACAGTATCTAGTTCTCAGCCATGATGCCATGATGTCATCAAGTTCCAGGTTTCAAAAGTTGACCATGAGAGCTCTCTCCATCACAATCTGAAGCTGTTCAATTTAGCTTTTACCGTACCAATTATGTATTTTGATCTTCAGGCCAAATTCATCTTCTCAGTCCGGATTCCGGAAGAGACAACTCCCCGATGGATGGATTGCTTCATTTCTTTTTAAAGTTTGCCCCTCCACCTTTATCTTCCCCAAGTGGTCGTCCCTTTTGGCTGCCAAAGGGTCAAGCCCATGACTAGCGGGTTTCTCGATCAGTGATCGCAAATCGCCACCTTCCGGGAAAGATTTGAAAGAACCCTGGACCCATCAAGAATCATGACTAGCGGTACAGGGTACGTATATGCATGCCTGCCTGCCATGCGGTCGATGTGCCAGTCACTATGTATCTACGTATCCTTCTATAGTAAGTAGGTATGATAGTCTAATAGTTAATAGGCAATTAGTTCAAACGTCAAACTTCAAATGACAAACGTCAAACGTCAAACGCCAAACATGAAACTTCAAACCTCAAATTCCAAACTTCAAACTTCAAACTTCAAAGGAGGTAGCAATGGAGGGAGCAATGGAGTCCAATAATAGACGATGGCTTCATGCTCCACTTACTTGCCAGGTCCATCAGCCTTTGAAAGTTAAATCTTTCAACCTTTCATTCTTGGCGGTTACTCTGTATAACCCTTACAACCTCCTAGCTCACGTGCTAGTGCTTTCGGTCATATTATGGGTCCCCTGTGCAGGAGTAGCACCGAAGTATCTTGGGATCTCACAAATGTCTTCCCCCCCGCCTTATCCACGTTGGATTCAAAGTATCTAAGATGAATGCACTTGTGCAGTCAGCAATCCGAGTTGGAGTTGTGAACGGCTGCTAACTTCTAACTTCTATAGCTTCTAACTTCCATCTTCTACCTTCTACTGTACCTTCTACGCAGCAACCACTGCGTTGTACACAGTACGTCTGTCCTTGGATTAGTATTCTGCAGGTGATGTCAGGAAAGGATGAAAGTCTATCCCATTGTGATGTGATGTAAACTTTCATCGTTTCGTGTGCCATGGCTCACGTGTCTGAGTTTGACGAACCTGTGATCATGTTGAGTTCCCCCCCCCCCAAAGAACGATTAATCTTAAGTGCCGAACTAGCGCATGGCGGGTATTATTAAATTTCCCGAGACACCCGACAACAGCCGCCCCGGTACTCATATTTATCTAATCTTATGCTGTCAATATGCTACAATAATGAGGCGAACTGATAGCCGCGCCATGCCACCAAGTCCATCCAACCACCTCTTGTCCGTTTCACATCTTCGTCAGGAGCTTCTTGGACCTCGCGAGCCTTGCCATTAATAAAATTCCTGTTCCCACGAGCAGATCGGCGGCCGCAAACATCTGCGCGTATTCGTACCCCCCTTTCTTCTTTTGGATCAACACGCCTCCAATAGGGGGGCCTGTCAAGACCGCAAAACTCACAACGGTGAATACCATGCCCATCCTGACACCTGCCGTCCTCAAGTCTGTAGTGAGGCTGCTCAACGTGGCTGGGAACAGTCCTTGAATACCTGCGGCAAAGATTCCATACATCACAGACCATGCGTACAGACCTCCTCGGGTGGAAACTGCGATCCAGCAAAAACAAAGAAGGCTGTTTATGATGGCTATCGGGATGAGTGTATTGAGTGGTCCAAAGACTCGATCTGCGAGGTGATTTGGAAGGACGCGTCCTGCCACTCCTACCGCATTGAGGACGATGATGATATTGATCGATTCTGCCAGAGGCACTCCAATCATGGAACGGGCATATGCTCCCAGGTAATAAAAACCAAAGTACAATCCCCAAAAGTTCTGCTCGGTCTCTCATTAGTACATGTCAATCCATCAACCAGCACCACGACTTACAAAAAACATCCCAGCGGCAAATAGCATATATGGAGCATCTTGGAAAGATGGATGATCAATCCAAGCACCACTCCTCCTCGGAGGTACCCTCTGCTTGATCCCAACATTACAAACCCCAAGACACACCAACTGGATCAGGCCCAGCGATCTCATAGTCCACGCAAACCCAATCTTGGGCAACAGCTGCTGAACCATAATCGGAAACACGACGCCACCCGTCGCACTCCCCGCCGCCGCAATGCCAATCACCAAACTCTTCTTGGTGCTAAAATAGGTACTCAGCGTGGCGAGTGCCGGACAGAACAAACAGCCATTTCCCAAACCCATGCATATTCCCTGGGCGAGAAAGACCTGCCAGTAGGTGGTGGAGATGGACGTCATGAAGATGCCGAGCAGACAGAGGATGCTGCCGAGGAGGAATACCGAGCGGAAGTGTCCGGCGTCGGTGAGGCGTCCCGTGATGGCTCCGATGAAGAAGAGGAGGAAGATTTGCATGGAGCCGATCCAGGATATGTCGGCTGCAGGGCGCGAGAGGACGCTGACGTAGTAGGTTTGGAAGACGCCGAAGGAGTTTATGAAGCCCCTGAGGAGTTTTTTTTCTTAGTAGGTGGGGTTCAGAGATGGGTGAGGTAGGGATACGAACCATGTATTCATGATGACTAGATGACTGAGGATCACTGGGAGTTGGGAAGTCAGCGAAGAGTTTTTGTAAATATACTGAAAAAGTGTCCAATGAGGAAATTCCCGTAGTAAATATATGCAAGGTCTTGAATTTTGTTGGGGGGTTTTTTTTGGTCTTTCGTTCTCGATTCTGGATGCTTTTCTTTTCTTTTTTTCCCCTTGTCTTTATCTTTGCACATGGACTCAACACTCGCACTTGCGAGTTGTTTCAATGGATACCTTGTCCCTGCACGTGAAGCGAACCATCATTCCCTCAAGTCTCATCATCATCATCATCATCATCATCATCGTCACCTCTTCTCATCATCACCATCCCTCTCTCCCCCCGCCCCTTCCTACAACGATATCCGATATCCAAATCCCCAGAGTTTCCTTTCCCCCCACTCCTCCCCCTTCTCCCTCGATAGAAAATCACCACGACAACCTCATATATTCCCCCCTCCCCCCGTTAAACCACTGCACTGCCCTTGAGAATTCGAAAATATCAACCCAGTAACGAAAAAGGAAAACTAAAAGAAGAAAAAAAGACACACACACACCTTGCACCCAAGCCCTCCATCCCCCATCAGGTGGCGGTCCAACGGCTCTCCAACTCGCTGCTGTCGTTCTATCCGTTCCATTCGTTCTACTTTGATGCAAGGGTTCGTCGTCGTCGTCGTTGTTGTTGTGTACTCGTTCTTTTTCCTTTTCGTTTTCTTTTTGCTCGTTATTGTCGTTGTGATGTATCGAGTTAAAGTTGGGGTTGGGGAAGCCTTCGATTTCGATGTCTCCTTCTCGATTGCTTTTTTTGAGGGGTGGGGAGGTGGAGGAGGAGGTGCTGGTGCATGTGCATGTTGAGGTTGAGGTTAAGGTTGAGGGGCTTTGGGAATGGGGAGTGGAATTTGACATTTTTTTTGGATCTGGAATCTGGAATCTGGGAAGGACTAATCGTGTTGTATCGTGTCGTGTTGTGTGTGTATGTGTATATCTCTCGTTCTATATACATATGATGGTTTTCTAGGGGTGGGGGGTATTTTTTCTTTTTTTCTTCTCCTTTTCCCCTCAAAAGACAGGTTCAAGGGTTTGTTCAAGGTGAGATGGATGGAAGAAAGAAGATGATGGAGCCTCTGTCTTTTGCACACTCATATATCGATAGATAGAAAGATAAATTTTCATTTATTCATTTATCTTGCCTTCTTTTTTCGGAAAGAAAAAAGCAGAAGAAGAAGAAGAAGAAGAAGAAGAAGAGATTTCCAATGTGAAAATTGGGATTGCGGATGGAATGTGTGGAAGATTTTTGAAAAGAATTGAAAAGAATTCGTGAATAACTTGATTTCGAAATCTTCTTCGTGTAAGAAAGAGAAAGAGTGCTTCTTTCGCGTGGGGTTTTTCATCGATAGTTTTCCGAAGCAAACTTGATTTGGAAATTTCGGGCGGGAGCTTTGATTTGGGGGGATGAGGGGGAGGGGAGGTGGAAGTAGGATGGATGGATGGGTGGGAAAGAAGAGGAGGAGGAGGAGGAAGAAGAAAGCAGAGGAGAACCAAAGCTCTTTAAGTTAAGCTCATATCGTAGCCCAAGTATGTTGTTGTAACCTTCCTTGTTCTGCTGATTTGCTGGTTTGCTGATTGCTGGGAGGAAGATGCTGGAAGAAGTTATGCTGGCATGCCCGTCTCTGGCCGAGGATCGAGGGTGGGAGGTGGGGGTGACTTGGGGAGATGGATGGATGGGTTGGGTTGGTGGTCACGTTGTAGCTAGATGCATGTGAGATGCGATGCGCGCAGAGAGGAGGAGTGATAGTGAGAAATTGAATTTCGCCTTTCGGTATTAGATGAGTCGATGTGCCTTTTTACTGCCTGTCCTTCTTCTCCTTCTTCTTCTTCTTCCCACCAGTCTCTCAGCAGGCCAATAATATGATGACGAGCTAACATCACTACATACATAGAGTCAATTACCGTTCGATCGTTAGATCTACAACTCACGCTTAGAAAGGGATGATGGATGACAAACGCGGGGTTGGAAGCGAACCCCGCCAATTCAATTATTAAGGTTAATTAACCTACGAGTTAAGCTTAAAGTACGTACGTACCCGAAATTATTCTTTCATTTCGATTCTCAACCATAATAAGAAAAATAAAAATGAAATCATGCGCTTGATTGACTACTGTACCGTCTATGTCAAAATAAGGGTTCGCTGCCCATTATCCGTGACCTTACATATCATGACAGATGCCAAGTCGGTTTGGGTCGGGTTGATGGCGTGGGGTAAGTTTATAGATGTTGGGGATCCGATGCCGATGCCGATGTCGCTGTGTAGGAAGTGTGAGCTTGTGAGCATGTGAGAGTGCGAGAAGGTCCCAGATGGCGTGGTTACCGAGAATATTGATGGGAAAGGGAGGTCTGCCGAGGGTAGATCTTATAGGTTGAGACAACTTAGCCGATGATCTGGTTCGTAATTATTCACTGGTCTTGATTCAATATAACATATATTCAGCATTCACTAACTGGCTTGGATTGATATTAGATAGATAATATTATAAAAACTTTGGTTACACATCTTATATTGGTCTACTAAATGTGCAATTGAATTCGGATGTTTGTTAATTCGAGTTTAGATTTGGAATCTTCAAGATCTATTCAAGCACTACTGCAACAAACCTGCTATAATCAGTCCGTGGGATCAGGATAGAGAATGAATGGGATGAATAGATGATGAGAGTAAAGCAGAAAAGATTGGTATGAGAGACGAGATAAGATGAGGAGTTGGGGATTGTCATTACTGTAGGTATGAAAGTGGTCCGATATTGATTAGGCCAAAATATTTGGACTCGATGTTTTGGTACTGGTTAATATCTGACTCTTGAACGCTGTCGCTATTGTATAGTGTCACCATTGAGAATTTAGAACGACCTTCCACACGTATATCTCGTCTGCTTAATATCAATCTTCATAAATCAATCTTCGTAAAGCAATCTAATATCAGCCGCGAAAAGCGAAGCAACAGCGTAGGCAAGCACTATACCGACTCTAATGGCCCATTATCGTCTGGAGGGTAATCCGGCAATCGATACATTCAGGGAAGCGTAGTATAAATGATGTCCAATTGCAAGAGCACTGCCAGTCAGAGCAATAGCTACCATAAACCAGAGAGGTTGCCAGCAAGTTCCCAAATACATTTGCTGCCGTGAGGTTTGGATCTTGCAGAAGTCTGGCGAATGGGAAGGGGTGTCAACATCAAGAGAGGACGTTCGATGTGAGCCCATACTGTCAATCGAACCTTGCATTACTTGTTCGATATTTTCAGGATGATTTCACGAGTATTCCTGCCTTCGTGTCCATCGACCTAGCTAGGCTGGGTGTTGTGACTGGTTGCCATTGCCCGGCAATCCAAATCGCACCACGATTCAAATAATACGGAATATTGAGCGATAGACTCAGGTACAAACAATGAAGAATTTGGGTCAACAAATTTTGCTGTCACCAAACAAGATGTTGGGTGAAGATAGAAACATGAAATGATAATTTCCTGGTTAAATATTTGTACGGTGTAAAAAGCTTCCAAGCCTGCAAAGAGAGATTTGAAACAGGAAAATGAAGGAAAGACCTGAGCCCCAGCGAAAAGATGAGATGAGTGAGGTTCCCTTTGTGATGAATCTGCCTAGAGAGACTTTGCCCCCGAGATAGAGTATTCCAGAGGCATCTTACATGGCATTTTATAACACAGTGTCTCGCACTCAACGAAAACACATCAATAGAGCGCGAAGATGCTTCAATCATCGGCAGCGCAGTACCGGCTTTCTAGATGGTGCATAAGACGTAAGATGTCAACTTGAGGTGGATGGATAAAAGTGCGCCGAGGAACTTTGGGGGGCAACCGACCGTCATCAGAGGAAGACTTTAGCAGGATTGTGATTTATTTTCGAATTATCAAGGCTTCATTGAATATTTATATCACAATAGCAGCACAGCGTGTAACAGTGGAGGTCGAAGTCGAGACTGGGACCGGAACGGAAGGGCCCAATAATTTTTTTGGACGTGTCATGTGATCCCAAATTGAAATTCGCTTACTAGCGCCCACAAGTTCGAATAACCTGACGGACTCTGGAAAAGAAGAAGTTTCACCAACTATCGTCAACTACGGCAACGACAACGGCAACGGCAACTCTGTTCATCTTAGAAAATCTTATAGAATGCCAACTCACGCAAGAAAGCACCGGAAGAGGTATGTTCTATCCCTCGAAAGATCGCTGTTCAATTCCTATCGATAAAAAAATTACTACCCGATTGAGCGCGCGCGCCCAGCTCATCTCCCCACGAAGTTATTGTCGAAATTGGGGGATTGGAGAGAATTTAAGCTAATAAGAATTTTCTCTGTATAGCCGTGGTCATGTCTCGGCCGGTAAGGGTCGTGTAGGAAAGCACCGCAAGCATCCAGGTGGTCGTGGTCTTGCTGGTGGTCAACATCACCACCGAACCAACATGGATAAGTACCATCCAGGTTACTTCGGAAAGGTCGGTATGCGATACTTCCACAAGCAGGGCAACCACTTTTGGAAGCCAGTCGTCAACCTTGACAAGGTACGTTATGGTTCTTTTACAATCACTTGGACAGCGGGGAATTTAAGAGGAATTTAAGAGGAATTTTGAGATGCATCTGGGTATTGGAAGGGTTATGCTAATATTGTGACTTCAATAGCTCTGGTCCCTCGTCCCAGCTGAGAAGCGTGATGAATATCTCTCCGGCTCAAAGAAAGACACCGTCCCAGTCTTAGATCTCCTCCCACTCGGCTACTCGAAAGTTCTCGGCAAGGGTAGAATCCCAGAAATTCCAATGGTTGTGCGCGCAAGATGGTTCAGCAAGGAGGCAGAGAGAAAGATCACAGAGGCTGGAGGTGTTGTTGAATTGGTTGCATAAATGGGAAATTCATAGCAAAGGGATTATAGGCTTTTCTCAAACACCACGCATGAATGGCTCTACAATGGCTATGGGAGTTCTCAATGAAAATGAAAGGAATCATGAAACAACCATTTCTTCATTTTTCTGAATTAAATTTCATTATGGGTGCTATGTGATGATATCTTGGGAGTTTATATGCAAGATGCAAGATCTTGACAAACCACAGAGTACTAATATATATACAATAAATGCTCATAATGCATGCCTTCATATACGCCACATAAGACCTAGGCGCCAATATTCCATTCATTACGCTGGGATCATACTTAATTCGTCCTCATCATAATCTTCATTCTTGGTGTCATCATCCTCTGTTTTTTCCAGAAGGAATGGATGATTCAAGGCATCTTCTGCACTAATTCGTTTATGTGGATTTAGTTCCAAGCATCGTTCCAGAAACTCAACAGCCAACTTCTCTTCTTTAGTCAGTGGTTGTTCCGCCCCATCTGGCCCTCCGTCATTCCTGCATGTTGACCATAAGATGATTTTCTCCAGCGCGAATCCAGTCTGACCAATAGTAGGAATGTTCGTTTCGAAGACTGTCCCATGAAGATATGCACAATTCTTCATTCTTTTGACTCCAAATATGGTAGCAATCTCAATCATTGCTTCAACATCATCAGCCGAATTGAAGAATGGGAAGCGTTTCGAAAGTATAGTCAAGAGTATTACCCCAGCAGACCATATGTCGATTTTCGTAGTTTGCTCTTGACACTTGAATAGCACTTCAGGAGCACGAAATCCACGAGTTCCAGCCCGATTTGCACGGCGTGATGGTCGATTGTCATGTTTTGGATAGCCGGCCGAGGGTAAATTCTGAATGGCTACACTATTCTCCAGCTTCCTCTTTCGTACGTCATGGTCTTTCGTGCACAAACAGGATTTGGTATCCTCTTCTTCCCGTTCTGCCAATCCAAAATCTACAAGCACACCTCTTTGCCTATCAGGTTCGTAGAGGAAGTTTGTTGGCTTGATGTCTCGATGAAGAATGCCCTGGGCATGAACAGCTTTTAAAGCAGTGAACAGTGACCGGAAATATACTTGCATATCTGAAACTTTCATCTTCCTAAAGTACTCCCGGAAATCCGTATGCCTGAAATATGGTAAGACAGCAACGACTTGATCCGTATGCCTGAAGGCTGTAATGAGTGGGCAAACCGAGTTACAACCCCGTAGATCGTTAAGAAGTTCAAGCTCGTTGAGAATACGGTTTGGACTGCTTGTAACATAAATCTTTTTGATAGCAACATATTTCTTCCCCCGTCGGTGTTGATTGTATTCGTCCAAAACTTCTCGAATGCCACCAGTTCTCTTCTTCTTCACCGGTGGTGATGCCCATGCCGAATGTTCTTTCTCTTCAATATCCCAATCATTATCGTAATGTTCGTATAAGAGATCCTCCGCTTTATAAACAGTAGAAAATGTACCTATTTCGCGTCAGGAGATATATCGCAACTTGAAAGTTGTTTTCTTGCCTTCTCCAATGCGATTGATCAGTCGAAATCGATCCTTTATCCCCTTGAAAGTTGCTTCAAACTTGGCGATGTCCTCTGCAGTGGCAGGATCAACAGCGTCGTCACTTTCGTCGGAGTCCTCCGAGTATCCTTCATCCTGCAAGGCATCATCATCCTGGGCTCGAGATTCCTCGTTCTCAACGCCCTCTTCCTCCATTGAGTCTTCTTGTTTTGTTTCGTCATTGTGAATCTGGAAAGAGTTCTTGGAGTTCCCCTGGCGTTGACGTGTTGTTGCCATCCTGCTGTACCCGAAAGGTAGAATAGGTTGTGATGAGGCTAATGAAATGATTTACAAATACATCACTGAGTCATTCAGGATCTCAATCAAGTTGAATTGATCAGTGCAATCACGAGTAAAGCACTTTATTAATATATTGCCGGCGTTCTGCGATCTTTGGCGGGGGTCTAATCATAATTATAATTATTATCGCGGTCAAATCGCGGTACAGAATCTAAGCGCTAGTCCTTAAGCAGTAGTAAGTCAACATCAATAAACACGATCCCCCCGCCCAGCAACTATTTATCGCAAACTTCAATCCGACAAACAAACACGAGTATATCAACGGCCACCAATATTCTCGCTTTATGTATTCTACCGCGACTTTGCACAGGTCGCCGTTACCGACAATATGGATACGATAGTTTTCGACATCAATGATGCTCTTAAGCATTATATGAGCGACCCCGCCACGGTTGCGACTCCAGAGGCAGATTCCAACTTGATCGATTGCGAAAATGACCCCGAATCCCTCACAAATGCCTTGGTCAACAGCGTCCTGGATCCCATAGTGGACTCAGTTGCCGAGAATCCAGATGCTATAACAAGAAGTTCTTCATTTGATTCCCTGCAATTCTTGCTAAAGTGTGTACCAGTTTGTTCTCAATCTACTCAAAATTACCCCACCGAACCAGATTCTGAACTCTTCAAACTTTCTAGATACTCTTCAGCCCTGCCTACGCATGCTCTCAGCAAAATCTTTGACCTCATCATCTCCGGTCTCTCTGCCGAAGCAGATATTATCCACAATGATCTCGAAACGGACGAACAGGGATTGGTCGCTCATCATAAACAACTATTGGAGATTTTTGGATTCCTACTACAATGGACGATCGCAGCAGTGGAAACCAAGGCGGCCGAGAAATCGACATCTGCCCCGGCGGCCCGTGGAAGAGGAAAGGCTTCTAAAGCAAAAGCAAATTTAAAAAACGAGAACTGGGATTCATCTGCCCAGTTGCAAACAGCACTTGACACTATGTGCAAGGTCTTGAAACTAAAACTTTCAAAGATATTTCTGACAACATCGGAGAGAGATACATTTATGAGTCTCTTCACGAGGCCTGTTTATATGGTATTAGAAAATGAGCAGAGAGTTAAGGATGCGATCCGGATGCATGCTTTCAAAGTGCTCTGTATTGCTGTAAAGCATCATGGTCACGGCTACGGTAAGTGAATATTCGCTGCATTAGGGGGCGATAAACTGACAGAGTATAAGCTGCACAAATCTCTATTGTGCAGAACTTGACTTATTTTGAACATTTGGCGGAACCTATGGCCGAGTTCCTACACATTCTATCGGAACAATATGACTACCCCCAACTATCGGACGAGATCATTCGGGAGCTGAGCAATAAAGAATTCAATAGTAACGATACTAAAGGACCGAAGTCGGTCTCATCATTTATTGTCAAGCTTTCGGAGCTTGCCCCTAGGCTTGTCATTAAGCAAATGACTCTGCTGGCGAAACAACTGGATAGCGAGAATTATGCAGTACGATGTGCTCTTATCGAAATTTGTGGAAACCTCGTTGCAGACTTAAGCAAACAGGAAGAACGTGGCGACAATCACAAATCACAACTAAATGCATTTTTCGACGTATTGGAAGAAAGATTCTTGGATGTTAACCCGTATTGCAGATGTCGAACAATTCAAGTTTACATTAAACTTTGTGAACTTGAACAAAAATTTCCTAAGCGCCGACAGAGGGCCGCCGAATTAGCAGCCCGGAGTTTAGAGGATAAGAGCAGCAATGTCCGCCGAAATGCAGTCAAACTTTTAGGAACCTTGATCAAAACCCATCCATTTAGTCTCATCCACGGATCACAGTTGAATCTCAAGGAGTGGAACTCTCGATTAGAAGCTGTTGATGCTCAGTTGAATGCGCTTAAGCCTCCCGCAGAAGCTGCTGGGTTGGCTGATACTACCAAAGTTGAAGCCGACACAGTACTACTAGATGATGCCACTGTCTTGGAATCGGATTCTCCTAAGAAGGGTCAAGCACCTATGAGTGATGAAGAAAAGATGGTGGCAATAAAGAAAGCCCAAGAAGAAGCCGCTACTTCAGAGGCTATCAATAAGTTGACATTGACCAGAAGATACTATGTTGATGCTCTCAAATTCATCGAAGTATTGCACGGGGCTACTACTATCATCTGTCAGCTTCTTGGATCGAAGAACAAGAGCGAAGTTATTGAGGCCATGGAATACTTCGAAATTGGTGATGCTTACAACATTGAACAAAACAAGCTTGGCATCAGAAGAATGTTACGCCTCATTTGGACTAAGAGCAATAGTGATGAAGGAAAGGGAGTTCAAAATCATCTTATTGATTGCTACAAGCGTCTGTTTTTCGAAGCCCCCGATACATATAGTCGAAACGATGCTGCGAACTACATTGCACGCAACATGATCAGTTTAACATTTGGAGCGACGCCTGCCGAATTGACTTCTCTTGAACAATTATTAAGCACCATGATGAAGGCGAACCATATTTCAGATCTTGTCATCTCAAAGCTTTGGCAAGTGTATGGAGTACAAAAGAGGGAGATATCGAAGAGTCAAAGACGAGGGTCAATTATTGTTTTGGGTATGCTTGCTACCGCAAAGCCTGAAATTGTGGTTGGAGAAATGGAGACCATGTTGCGAATTGGTTTGGGCAGTCTCGGACGATTAGATTTACAGTTGGCTAAATACACTTGTCTGGCACTCAGGCGGATCAACCCTACTGGAAGACAAGCAACCGTACAAACTTCGAAGCTCAGCAATGATCATGCCGTCCTCAAAAAGCTAGCTGCCATAATCGAAGTGGAATCCGATAACAAGGAATGGTATGGTGTTGCTGAACAGGCGATTAGTGCTATCTACGCTCTTTCCAAGCATCCTGACCACCTTTGCTCGGAGATTCTTCGAAGGAAGACGAAACATGTATTCCAGCGACGAGCCGTGCCACCACCACCACCTCAACCTGAACTGGATGAAGATAACGATACAGAAATGATGGACGTAGATATGATGGATGTAGACACTGAACAACCGGTACAAGAAGAGGAAGCGCCACAAACAGAGAACCAAACATCATCCCCACCTGAGAGCAAGCAGAAGGGTTCCGTTGCGTTATCACAACTTCTCTTTGTAGTTGGACATGTTGCTATCAAACAGATCGTACATTTAGAACTGTGCGAGATGGATTTTAAAAGGCGGAAGGCAGATGCGGAAAAGAACAAGGCAGCTGAGACACCAGCAGACAAAGCTGCGAAAGAAGCCGCTGATGATCTAGATATGATAGGGGGGACTACAGAAGATGACTTTACGGACGCGATGGCCCATATTCGAGAACGCGAGCTGTTATATGGCCAGAATTCTCTACTGGCTAACTTTGGCCCACTTGTGGCCGAAATCTGCTCCAACAATACAACATACAAGGATCGCAACCTTCAAGCAGCAGCTACGCTCTGCTTGGCAAAGCTCATGTGCGTTAGTTCCGAATACTGCGAAACAAATCTTCCTCTTCTCATCACTATCATGGAGCGGTCAAAGGATCCAATCATTCGTTCGAATGTGGTCATCGCCCTTGGCGATATGGCCGTCTGCTTCAATCATCTTATCGATGAGAATACCGATTTCCTCTACAGAAGATTAAATGACAAGGATGCGAGTGTGAAGAGAACTTGTTTGATGACTCTCACTTTCCTCATTCTTGCTGGTCAAGTGAAGGTTAAGGGACAACTGGGAGAGATGGCCAAGTGTCTCGAGGACGATGACAAACGCATCGCAGATTTGAGCAGAATGTTCTTTACTGAATTGAGCACGAAAGATAATGCTGTTTATAATCACTTTGTTGATATGTTCAGTCTTCTGAGTGCCGAGAAGGAACTTGAAGAGGATGCTCTCAGGAGAATCATCAAGTTCTTAGCAGGATTTATCGAAAAAGTATGTCTTCGCTTCCATCTTATATCCATTACAAGATCAATACTAACATGACTAAACAGGACAAACATGCCCGTCAACTTGCCGATAAATTGGCAGCTCGGCTAGCAAGATGCGAAAGTGAAAGACAGTGGAACGATGTTGCGTATGCTTTGAGTTTGCTACAGCATAAGAATGAAGAGATTACCAAGTTGGTACAAGGAGGGTTTAGAGTCGTACAGGCTAGTGCTTAAATGAAGTTCAGTGCGGCATGGCATCGGATTGGGATTTTCTTGTATTGGATGGCTGATGATAATGATTATTATGGTGTTAGGTTTATATGATACCGGTGTTTGGTTGGCTGGTCGATGTATTAATGACCTTGATGAAAACATTCGAGTTTTGATTTGTCCAAGTACTTTTTATTGTGGCAATGCAGGTCATGATTATGAATCGTCAGCACGAGTTTTATCATCATATTCGTGCGGATCCAAAACATTACGACGCATAATACGTGTATATGTTAACCTGGTCGAATACCAGTATGTCTATCTACTTTGCTTCATCTACTTAGGAATGGTTAAATAACAGCTATTAGAAAACACGTACATGTATTTGACCCCGTCGTCATACACTCAAGGCTGATTCAACAATCGAAGACTCACGTTACAACCAAAGACCTATGGGTGAGTTGTCATGTTTGTTCACTCTGTAATGCTTGGTCATCTGTTTGATCTTGAAGAGAGGGGGTCGTGGGTGGGATCTGGGATCTATGGTGGAGGGGAAGTTGGGGCGTGAGATCAAGAAGCCAATTTACATGCTATCCCATCTCTTAACATGGTATATATACTTGGTACACTCTGAATGAATAAGTAAGTACATTATCACCAACTGTACATTATCACCAGTTGGTCAAAGTGAGGCGAAGCGAGGCGAGGCGATGGATGGATGGATGGATGGATGGATGAAGAATGTAGTCGAGTGTCTTTTTTTCTTCTCTCTCTCCGAGTGTGGATTTAAGTTATCTGTCAGGTTGGATTCTTTAGTGTTATGGCTAGGTTGGTTCGATAGTGAGTGGTTGGTGATTTTTTTTTAGCTTATGTTGTTGGTTGGATGTGGGATGTGAGATTTAAGTAAGATATACATCTTGTTGTATTGGATGGCGTCAGATTAGATCAGAGGGGAAACAGAGAGGATACTACTAGGTGGTTGATTGTGTTAGGTTGGAGCGTATGGTAGGTAGTTGTTACCCGCTGTCCTTGAGATGATGGCTCAATCGATAATTGTGGAATGATGATGAATCGGCCTTCTTATACAAGGTGGATATGATATTCTTCTTTCCCAGAGTACCTATATATATATATGGATCTGATAGATACTATGTCCATCAAAAGATAATCTGCATATAATTTCCTCGCCCTTTTGGGGTTATTTGAGGGTTGGTTGTTACTTCGTTGGAAGATGCTCATCCTTCCTAAAGCATCCATCTCCCTCTTTCCCTTCGGGTGGTTTTAACCAGTCGTATTTTCCATATCCCTTGGTCCGCTCGTTGACGGCGCTGAGTTTTATTGTGAGGTTTTAATACAATTTCTCCTTGTATAGTGGCAGAATCGCCTCCATTCTCATCCAAATGCCCATCATCCTATCCACAAACATTCTCTCCCCGGCCTATTCAACCATCTCATATTTCCGCAACTTCTCTCAAATCCCGTCCTAAATAACATTCTCCCCTTGGCCTTGGCCTTGGCCTTCCCCTACCCCCTCCACCCCACTCATCATCTCCACCCTCTTCAAGTGCAACACCAATCTATACGCACAACTCCCATTTAAATAGTACCTCGACAACTTCTTGCTCCTCACAAATCCCAGCCGTTCATATAATCTCATTGCGGCCACATTTCCCTCCTCGGTCTCCAGTACTATCTCATCGGCGCCCCGCGCAGCCATCGCATCAATAGCCAACTTGACTAACTTGGTCGCAATGCCTCGCCCGCGAAAAGTCGCAGACACGGCCAGCATGGCTATGTAGCCGCGGAGAGTAGGCTGGGAGTGCGAGGCGTGCGTCTCGAGTTTGGAGATGAGGATGCCATGGAGAGGGGGGGTGGTTGACGGAGAGAGGGGTAAGGAGGGGTCAAGTGCCTGTGGGAAGATTAGTATAAATATATATAGGAAGGAAGGAAGGATACGTGCCATGAAACATAAATCCCCCCATTGATACAAAAAATATCGATACACATATATACTATACGGTTCACTCAAATCTTTAGATATCAAGGCTCTTATTGAGGGTAAATACTGTCTTTCGAGTGAATGCTCATATTGGATATATCTTAACTCTGCTGGGAATTCTTTATCTGAGGGTGTAGATATTATAGAGAAAGAGCTTTCTGAAGTCATGTTTTTGGTTGTCCTGTGATTTGTTTTCTGGACTTGGACTGGACTGGACTGGGAGTATCGTCGGATCGTAGTATCGTCGTTATCGTAATCGTATTGAACTTGTAGTAAAATGGATAAACCTCGGTAGATGTAGTATTTATATATATTTATTATACCATCACATGCAAAATGTTCAACCTGCTCTACCAATGAAAATGGAATAAATATGAAAGCGTAGAATGAAATGTCCAATTCCGGATGCGTCCGTACAAGTTAACCCTTATCGGCAAAGGTCACGAGACGATTACGTAGCTAGGGAGTGGGAAACTCATACGACAGGGGGAAATAATTTACTTTACTCGAGCTCTGCAAGAATGGATGATAAGATAACATCTACCTGATCTCTTCTTCCTCTCCTCTCCTCTCCTCTTCCTCCTCTTCCTCTTTCAATTAATCCTCGCCATTCATCGTATCTCATCATGTCCTACTTCCGCCGTCTTATCCTCGGAACGCCCACGCCGTCCCCCTCTCCTTCAACTCATTCTTCATCTCCAGCTCAAGCAGAAGAAGTACAACTCGCTCCCGTTTCCAGAGTCCTTACACACAAAGAGATGCAATCTCGAAAGCGGCGCAACACTTTCATCTTTTTCTTGGGAGGACTATTTGGCTTGGTGGTCGCGGGGTTTTTTGCGGGGAGAAATGACTTGATTGAGTTGCCAGAAATGTTGGAGGGGATTACGATGGACAGTTTGATGGACGTTCTGCCGGCGGGCTTTGTGAAAGATGCCAGGGATTTAGCTGTGAGTGCCGGCTTTCCTGTAGTGCATCCCCCCTTGAAGAAGTTCGGAGGGGAAGTTTGGGGTCGGAAGGGTCGTGTGACGGAATCCGATGCTAATGGGTTTGCTTTTGTAGATGGGAGAACGAGAGGCTTTGAATTATGATTCGTTTTCGGTGGGATTGCGTCTCAAGGCGCAAGGGGTTCATGCTCAACATCCGGTCATTATGATTCCGGGCGTCATCTCGACAGGATTAGAATCGTGGGGAACGACGAATGCTTCGCGACCTTATTTCCGGAAAAGATTATGGGGAAGTTGGAGTATGATGAGAGCATTGGTTGCAGACAAAGAGGGATGGAAAAGACATATCATGCTCGACAAACGTACTGGATTGGATCCCCCCGGGGTCAAATTGAGAGCTGCGCAAGGATTCGATGCTGCCGATTTCTTCATAACGGGATATTGGATTTGGAGTAAGATACTGGAGAACTTGGCTACAATTGGTTACGATCCTACGAATAGCTTTACGGCGGCTTATGATTGGAGATTATCGTATGCGAATTTGGAGGTTAGAGATCAATACTTCACACGATTAAAGACACACATCGAAATGGCAAGTAAGATTTCGAATAAGAAGGTGGTACTGGTCTCACATTCTATGGGTGGTCAAGTGCTGTTCTATTTTATGCATTGGGCAGCTTCTCCGAGTGGCGGGAATGGTGGGGATGATTGGGTTGATAAACATGTTGATTCCTGGATTAACATTAGCGGGTGTATGTTGGGAGCGTTGAAAGGTCTTCCTGCGGTTTTATCTGGAGAAATGAAGGATACAGCTCAACTCAACGCATTTGCAGTTTATGGCCTAGAGAAGTTTCTCAGCAAAGAAGAGCGAGCAGAGCTTTTCCGAGCCATGCCAGGAATCTCTTCCATGTTGCCAATAGGTGGTGATGCTGTTTGGGGTAACGCAACTTGGGCACCAGATGATGCTCCAGGCCAAGAAGTTAGCTATGGCCAATTCCTGAATTTCAAAAATCAGAATACTTCGACTGGATACCGAAACCTTACAGTTTCTCAATCGCTAAAGTACCTGTATAATGTCACGGAAGATTGGTATCATAAAGCCGTGAAAGGTAGTTATTCACATGGCGTAGCTCATACTACTGCTGAAGTTGAAGCAAATGAGAAAGATCCAAGGAAGTGGATTAATCCTCTTGAGACGAGATTACCTCTTGCTCCAAATCTAAAAATCTACTGTTTCTATGGTATGCTTTCTTTCCTCTCCAGAACTACAACTCGAAAAAGTGCTAATATCAAACAGGAATCGGTAAACCAACCGAACGCGCCTATTTTTACCGAAACTCTGAGAACCCCCTTTCATCCCTCAACATCACCATTGACACCGGTTTGACCCAAGATAACATCGACCATGGCGTTATCCTCGGCGAAGGCGATGGTACCGTCAACTTACTAAGTGTAGGTTATATGTGTAATCGTGGATGGAAATACCATCGTTATAATCCAGCAGGGGTAAAAGTCAAAACATACGAAATGCCACACGAACCGGATAGATTTAGCCCTCGAGGAGGTCCAAATACGGGAGACCATGTGGATATCCTGGGAAGACAGAGTTTAAATGATTTAGTTTTGAGAGTGGCCGCAGGCAGAGGCGAGGAGATTGAAGAAATGGTTGTTAGTAGGATTGGAGAGTATGCGGGGAATGTTAAGATTGAGGAAGAGGAGAAGTATAAAGTTAAAGTAGATGAACGGGATGGAGAAGAAGAGAGGAGGGGGAGATTGAGGGATAAAGTTGAAGAGAAGGCGGAGGAGGTATTGGAGACGTTGGAGAAGATCATAGGGAATAAAAATATTAAGGATGAGTTGTAATGAGATGTCTGTTGTTGGGTGATGGGACGAGAGGGTTTTTTCTTCTTCTTTTTTTGGGGAGTAGAATAGGAAGTTCTTGGGCCTGGGGGAAGGCAAGGGAGTTGGAATTCTATACACGATTTTGCACGATACAGCATGATGACTTGCGAAGACACTATGAGTAATAAAGGGAGTCGGGCAGACAAGGTTTGGGCGTGGCTGGAACTTTTGGCGCTTGGCACGAAAAAGGAATGATAAATTATATATCCTACGAGGGCAATGGTAATGGTATGGGTATTGGTATTGGTATTGGCATGGCTCATGAAGAAATGCGTATTAGATTAGATTAGATGGGGAATCAACAGTGGGATTGATTGACAACGCAAGTTAGAAATAGATAGATAGATAGACTACAATGGTTTTTATGACGGTTTTATACCCCAATAGGTCAGTCAATGAAAGGATGAGTTGGATTTAGTCATTGTTATTTTACTCGTATTTCCGTTTGTAAACATTTGTTTGAAAGACGGTATGAATCAAGATAGGCATGCAGGCAATCTAGGGTTCATCGCGGATAATTCAATGACAATCTTGTGAGGGTTGGAGTGTCCGGGTGAGCGCTTTCATTGGGCTGGGCTGGGCTGGGCTGGGTTGATGAGGTGAAGGTTGTATGTATGTGCATGTGTATATATGTTATTGGTATGAGGAAACAATAGAGAGGAGAGTAGAGGAAAGGAAAGGGTATACCAAGACTGGGTAAGTATACCCGAAGAGATTTTCCCGTCCCCCTTTTTTGGATGGATGCATAAACGAGGGGAAGAGGGAGGGAGGCCAAGGGAGATTGATTAGGCGAGGAGTTATGAAAGTGAGCAGGTGAGGTGCGAGGTGGCTGGCATACTAGTATGCAAATATCTGCCAAATCATACCAGCAGAATCGAAATCTTTGACCATCTTTGACAATCCATCTGGGGATGATTATGATATGATATACTGGTTTTTTGGTTTTCCTCCTATGCGTTTCGGTGAAAATATCATGGTTGAAATGAAATCATCGAGGTATCGTCTTCCATCATTCGTGGTTTCCGAATCCAACTCGATAGATATAGATACACCCTTACAGACAGACAACTAGAGCATCTCGGGATGGAAAGCGTGAATCGAGAGGTACGTACGTACGTACATGGAGAGTACCCCCAAGTGGTAAGAGCGATGCCAACGTGATGGGGGTTCTTTCTTTAGATTTTGAAACCCCCCCCGCTCGGAAAAAAAGTTCATTCGGATTTCAACTCTTCAGTTTACTTACTGCCAGTCTATCCAGAAACAACATTCTTACATGCATTGCACATACGGAGAGGGGTAGTAAGTATCAAGGCGTAACTCATTATATTAATTCTTTGCCTCGGTATCGGTATCACTAGACATCCATCCAGAGCAGATTTATCACACCAGACAGCATTAAATTTCCAGCATGTGCAAAGGTCAAAACATGGGGCATCTACCTCGCGACGCCGCTACTGATTTGCAGGCAAACACTTCTGCAGGTCCCCCTGCAGACCCCTCTGCAGCCCAAGAAGTAGCTATACGAGCCACCGCCCCGAAAGGAGTGATGGTGTCCGATTCGATCTCGGCAGATGATGCGAGGGACGCCAGTCTGCCCACAAGATCCATCTCAGGAAGAAGAGAAATTTTGCGCACCGTAGCAGATGCAACGACACGCCCCACTTCAACTCCAACTTTGGCCATCCGAACTCCGCATGCTCTGACGTCGAGAAAGCCTGATGAGACTCGGATTTTAGAGTTATTCGACATGATGGCCGTGAAAGATAACACGGTCAAAAAGTCAAACGGATCTCTCAGTGAATATGAACCATCGATACTCGATAGGATCTCGAGTTTCCTGGGTTATGATGATCAGGCGAATTTGAGAGAAGCGATTACTGGGGAGAAAGATGTTGATGAGGATGCGGACTTGGACGGTGATCTTCCGCCGTCTAAGAGGGAGAAGGCTCGGTTGGAAGAAGAGGACGGGGAAGAAGATCGTGAATATGAGGGGGATGATGAGGAAGAAGCTTCAAGGTCGAATTCCGGAGTTGGCTCTGTTGAAAACGATGCAGCGTCTGATAGGGGGGGCAACTCGTACAGGTCGAGAAGAAGTGATAGTGGGTATGGTTCAAATGACATGACACAAAATGTATATGAATCCCTATCTCCATCCCCATCCTCAGGTCAAGAGCAAACAGCAAAATTAGAAGGAAAATTACAAGAAGGAAAATTACAAGACAAAGACTCACAATCGGAAGAGACGGAAACCGCATACTTGGCCTCAGACGAAATGAATTCAGAGTTTTCAAAAATCGAAGTGGACTCGGATATTCAAGATCTGGAAAAAATCGACGAGAGCCTTCTTGATGATTTTTGGGGTTTGAATGTTGACAAGAGTCGGGATGGAAGTTCTAAAGGTTCGGAAGGTTGGGAAAATCCTCTCTCGGATGATAGTTTGGAGATTTTAGGGACGGACAATGCTCGATATCTCCAGGCTAAAATCATCTCTATTGAAAAGGAGCCAGAACCAGAACAGAGAAGAAAGCGGAGATACCGCACTAGTTCGGATTTCTTTGGGGGGGGTATTTTGAGATCGGGGATAGGGTCGAGTTTGTATCTAGATAATAGAGGCATTGAAACACAAAAGGGGAAGGGAGGAAAAATTCAAAATGGGAAAATGCGGAGGGTGGAGAGGGGTGAGGAGGAGGGAGGCGAGGATGAGAAGAGCAATAAGAAGGAGAATGAGAGGAGGGGAGGGTATTGACTTTCAGGGGGGGTTGAAAGGGAGTTGTTGGGCCAGACGCAGTGGAGAGATGTTGATCTTGATCTTGAGGATGATGAGGTGGGTGAGAAGGGGGAGAAGGCACAGAAAGTGAAAAAGACGTATGCCGAAACAGCGGAGTTGGGTGTTGTGGTGCAGGGTGAGGTGAAGATGTTCCGAGAGACATGATTGTTGGTTGAATCACGAAGATGAAAAGAATGATCGTGTGGTGAGCGGGAACCTTCTTTCTTTGGTGAGAGAACTTAAGCGTTGGGAAGTGCCTAGTGTGGTGTCCCCTTGCTTAGCGAGTTTATGAATATGTATACACGTATGTATATTATACATAAACCAGCGTTTACATTCTTTGATGGAATATAATACAGTGAATGAGAAGAGAAGTCTTCGTGTACCCATGTATAGTTTTGAGCTGAGATTGCTTCCTTGTCGTTTTATTTTCCAACACCCAGAACGCCGCTTTCATGCTGTTTAGCCTTCTAACCACCCATGTGTTCATATATCATACAGCCTTCATATCACATAATACACCCCACTCCCTATTTCTCAAAGCGCTCGGTAGCACTAGCCACAGCTCCCATCCCTCCAGCCTGTCCTCCACCTCTCCTCCCACTTCCCACAATCAAACACCCTCTTGCCCAATTTCCGATTCACCTCGTTGTGCGCCTCGCACATCCACCTTCCAAACTCATCCCGACTCTCGGTTCGCACCTTGTTCTCGGCCATGTAGGCTTGGAAATCCTCGGCGCATACCCAGCATGGGTAGAGCTTGGAGAAGAGTGACATAAATGTGTCCATGTTGGTGCGATCGGTGGGCGTGGGGGTCTTGGGGTAGCTTGCGGTTAGGCTGTGCAGGAGGGTCCAGGTTGAGCGGCCGAGTAGCTCCACGTCGGGGGGGCAGTCTTGGGGGGGGTTGGGAGTCGAGGAGGTGGTGGTGGATTGCGATTGCGATTGGAGGGATTTGGATGAGGAGGTGAATGAGGCGAAGGAGTTGCAGGAGCGGCAGCTGGAGAGGAAGAAGAGGGTGTGTTAGATGTGGATTTTGAATTGTAGGGGGTTGGGTTGGGTTGGGTTGTGTGTGGGTAGAAGGGGAAGAAAATGCACTCACGGTTTCCCATCTTTCCCTAATATGATACCTTTGGGGTATTTTTGGGGAGGGGGGGCTTCGGTGTTGGGCGGAATTGTAGGGATGCTGTGGGAGGTTTCGGGGTCTCGTGTGTTATCGGTCATTTTTGTGTGATCTTCCTCTTTCTCTTCCTTTCCCTTCCTTGGACCACTTAGGTTGGGAGAAATTGAAAGATGGGAGGAGTGATGAAAAATGAATGATATTCAGTTACTTGAAGCTTTGTACCTGAGGAAAAACTTTAGACGCGATCGGGATTTTCCACTCCGGGAAGGGGTTCAATTTAAGCTTAAATACTAGTGCTTTACCCCACTACTCGCTTATTTGCTAGGGCGATTTAATTAAGGCTTGTTCGGTGGTTGAATGAAAGACGAGGGGCTTGATGATGTTGATGTGCATGATAAATACAGCATGAATGATAATTTGAAGAGGATGGGAAGGATGGGAAGGATGGGAAGGATTCCGGTTTTTTTGCTGAAGACGAAGAGTGTGCCGAACGATGGGTATGAGGAGAGGCTGGAGGAGGTGGGTTATAATGTGGTGAAGCATGGAGGGGAAGGGGAAGGGGAGAGCGGGTTTGAACCGGTTTTTGTACCGGTATTGGAACATAGGTTTATGGAGGAGGGGGTGAGGGAGGTGAAGAGGTTCTTGAGGGATAGGGAGATTGGGAAGGAGGATGGGAGGAAATATGGGGGGTTGATTTTTACAAGTCAGAGGGCTGTGGAATTGTTTGCCAAGTTGGTGGAGGAGGGGAGAGAGGATGGATGGAAATGGTATGTTTGGTGATTGTTTCATAGATCATCTACTGACTGATATCTTGATAGTGAGCGATCAATGGCCATATTTGCAAGATATACCAATATATACCGTTGGCCCAGCTACATCGCGAGCTTTACGATCGATTTCTCATAATCCGCCATTGAATATATTCGGAGCTGAAACTGGCAATGGAGAAACATTGGCACATTATATTTTAGAGCACTATGGAGATTGGTATAGAGATCGCACATTTAAACCATCCCTCCTGTTCATGGTGGGAGAACAAAGAAGAGATATCATTCCTAAAACATTGATGGATCCAAGCTTGTCTGAGGACAAAAGAATTCAAGTCGATGAATTGGTGGTTTATGGTACAGGAGTAATGGAATCTTTTGAGGAGAACTTCACGAACTTATTGAGGGAGACGAAGGATAGGAAGACACGATGGGTAGTTGTTTTTTCACCAACTGGCTGTGGAGCTATGTTACGTTGTCTAGGGATGCTAGATTCCCAAACAGGGAAATTCAAGCAATCAGATGCAAAGGGAAATACATTCATCGCAACGATTGGACCTACCACCAGAGATTACCTTAGGAATACATTCGATTATGAACCGGATGTTTGTGCGGAAAAGCCAAGTCCAGAAGGGATCATTGAAGGGATTAGCAAGTTTTTGGATGATACTCCAACTCCAGTAGTTAGGAATTGATCATAGTTGGCGACACGACATAACGAATCCCCTTGATTTGATGTACAGAAAATCGTCCGATTAGTCGAAATGATATACAGAAAACGGGTTACATACTGCTTTACGAGTATTTATATATATATATATATATATCACACAAAGTCTATTTTATTTGAAATCGCATTCTATCAACCAATTAAATCAAATCAAATCAATTTAACTAACTAACTTACCGACATCATATTTATTCCATTCTCCGAACAAAAACTGCTTCAGTCAGTATTACTACATACATACATGACATATACACAACATCAAAATCAAAATCAACTGCAACTGCAACTGCAACTGCAACTTCAACATATAAACAACGATAATACGTTAATGCTGTAAAACATTATACTCACAATGCCAACCCCTCGCTATCCCGACGACGAAACACCTACGTTTTCCTCCGGTCAATCCACACCCGCCCTCTCAAATTCTGCCTCTTGGACGGTTCCATCCACGGTTTCCCATGCAGTGACGGGGTTACTAAAACGTTTTTCCACCGAACCTTCAAGTCATGCGGGCAACAATGGAAATGGCAATCAACACAATAATCAAACATCCCAACGACCACCTTCTTTCTCCCCTGCAAACTCGTCGTCAAATGGCATCCAAAATGCCTATACGCCTCCCCATCGCACAGCTTCTCCGTTCCAACCGCCGCCGCTATATCCGGTCACTCTGACGGGGTGGAGGGAGAATACCGATCAGTCGGCGCAGTTGTTGAGTCGGGCGTTGGCCGAGGAAATTAGATTGTTGGTTCCTCCGCGCTTACAGCTGTGTGAGGAATGGAAGTTGGTGTATAGCTTGGAACAGGATGGGGTGAGTTTGGGGACTTTGTATAAAAAGTGTGATGAGCTGAGGGGGTTGAGGAATGGGTTTGTGTTGGTTGTGAGGGATGGGGAGGGTGGGGTATGTATTTCTTCTTGTTTGTATTTTTGGGGGGACTTGTATGTGATCTTGGAAGATGATACTAATATGATTGACTCAATAGTTGTTCGGCGCATACCTAACAGAAGCACCCCATCCAGCTCCCCACTACTTCGGCACAGGAGAATGTTTCCTCTGGCGCGCCACACTGCTCTCATCTCCCCTAGAAAACCTCCCCCCTCCCCCTTCCTCCGACACAACCAATTCTCAACGCTCAACAACCATTGGCGCCCATCACTCACACTCCTCCTCTCTTCTCCCTCGCACAACATCCCAAGGAGCCCCCAAATCCCCATCCTCGGGCACAAGCACCCCCGAACGTATCCGCTTCAAAGCTTTTCCTTATTCTGGTATAAACGATTACATGATGCTTTGCGAAACGGGCTTCTTGAGTATAGGTGGTGGCGATGGTCATTATGGGTTGTGGCTTGATGACACGTTTGAGAAGGGGGTGAGTAGTAGTTGTCCTACTTTTGGAAATGAACCGTTAAGTGAGGAGGGTGAGAAGTTTGATATTCTTGGCGTCGAAGTTTGGAGTATTGGGAATTAAGGGTGTAGTGCCATGAGGGGGGGAGCAGACGGGAAGGCGTTTGGATGGCGACTTGAGGTGAGAGGATATGAGATGCCGGGAACTACTTGAAGCGATTGGGAGAGAATGGGATGTTTGTAGGACGATCGATCCGATTGATATATGCATGATACCCTTATTGTGAAATTTGTAGGCAATTTTTGGCACTTCATTTTATTTTACCCTCATTCACATCACCCCTAATACCGTGTCATACAGCAAGTCATAAATCCTCCAGGAGATTTTTAGCTAAGCTCCCCAAGGAGCTGGTACAATACGAGTTAGGAGTTGAGAACTGCGAACCGGGAGCTAGGAAATGAATCAAAAACAAAATTTGGCATTCATTGAACCTTCGAATACTCGTCTACGGGGAGGCTTGATGCCCGGTTCTCGTGATGATGGTTTCCCCCCCTCCCCCCGATTTTTCTCTGCATACCTATCTGTCTGTACGTGGCAGGTTTGGCCTTCTCTCGGGTAAGTTTATCTGAGCTAGCGACGCTGTCCATCGCGTTTCTTGTTCGCCGTTGGGCAACCTTACTACCTTTAGGTAGGTGGCTTTTTTTGGAGGCTGGATTTGAAGATGGAATTTGTATACCTATCCGAGCAAGCCAAGCTAGCAAGTAGAAGATATAGGGGTGGTTTAGGGTTTGCTGGCTCAATATTTCATAGATATCATGTGGAAGATCTTTGCTTGTAAGAATGTAAGAATGTAATAATTTACGTCTGGTGTTTCATAATGCTCTTCCTGAAATTCACACGGATGTAGCTCGAATTGTGGCGTGCCTGGTCGGAATGTCTAGGGTCGCGAGCGCGCGCAGCTGGCTCCTGGCCTTGTGACCTAAAAGAAAGAGATTAATCTTTGTGAGTGATGAACGCTACGGCACCTTCAAACACACACATCTTGATCAACTCCCCAGCTACATCCTTAGCCCACGGCTCAAAGTTAAGATTGCAGCCCCAATCCTCCCCTTCAAACAACACCACAATCTCATTCCCAATCCATCTCACTAGGCTCCTTCTTAACTTTACAAAAGTACGAATCAACTTTTCCACTTTCTTTCATGGTAGGTCGAGCGTTCGTGGTTCCTGCTGTGGGATATTTAGGAGGACGAGGAGGACTGTTAAGAAAGTCAAGGGAGTTGTAGATGGATGCTTTGATGCCATATGAATTACTGGAGTCGAGTTGGAGGTAGGTGTATATATCTATTTCCCAGGGGTAAAGATTAGCTTGGTCTACAATTTAGGTGGCTATTAGTTGGATAATTCTCCAATGGCAACTGATAGAAAGAATGAGAAGACAAGACGTACCGGGTTTGTAATAAATCGACCCCCTTTGAGTTTTCTCCACCAAGCCCATTTCTCGAAGAACCTTCAATACGCGATATACGTCCATTTTATCGGCAAAGTTCTCCGTGTAGATACATATAAGGTGTGTTGGTTGGAGGAGGGGTGATCCCTTGTTTGGAGCTACTTTGGCGGCTACGCCGAGGGAATTGGTTGAGGTGGATTTGGCGATTGCGGACCAGATTTCGTCTACGGCGGAGGGAGGGCTGAAGATCATCCACTGGGGAAGAAAGTTAGAGGTGGGGTGAGAGATGTGAGATGGGGAGGTAGGGAGAGGGGGAAAAGAGGGATGAGGAAGTGAGACTTTTGGCGTGAGCGATTGAGTGAGTGAAAGCTCTTCATCGGATATAAATATCAAACAAGTATTGAGAGTTATCCGGGACTACTCAGAAAACTTCAATTTGGACAGAGTAAAGCGGTCAGGAGCAAGCAAATAGGCCAACTTACCTTACCACTAGTACATCGGCATTCAACAGCCATGTCTAAGATTTTCCCAACAATGGTTTCTTTCTCTTTATTTATCAACTGGTTGATTTCAATTGTGGACTTTCCGGAATTTTGCTTCTGAATCACGTTTCGAGCAGTGGTTAGTTCCTCAAGTAAACGATTTCCTTCGGTCACACATTTCCCCCAGCTGAATATAAATCAGCATACGAATACTCACTACGCATCTGGATTTCCCCGGTATACAGAATGTACTCACTCGCCATCTTCATCAGGAGGGGCCTCATCATCTACCGCAATACCTTTTGAAACCTTCCGGAAAGGATTGGCGACGTATATCCACGGAATTAATGCAGAAGCTTGAGTAGCTCTCGGTGGTGATCGTTTTAGAAAGGCCTCAACAGTCTCATCAAGTTGCCATGCGCATATTAGGCCCTCATACGGATTATACCGAGTAACTTTTGGTGGTGGACTTGCAAGAGCTTGGGCAACACTGGCATCTGCTTTTTCAGTCCACGACGATTGATGACTCGTCCAATATGCTGCATCGTCAAATTCTGCAGCGCGTTCTTCGAAGGAGGCTTTGGTTGCTGCATCACCTGATTTGAGGGTCAATAGGGGGGATTAAGTGGTAGAGGGTTGAGTGTTGGAATTACCGTAGAAGTCTGATTCATCTGATAGGTAGCCCTCATCTTTCGATGCTTTTGTATCTTTCCCGTTTGCCATGAAGCGAGACTTTAAGTGAAGTGACGTGAAATGTTGAAGTTTAAGACGAACTTGGAAAGCGGAAAAGTACGTGGACGAATCGATGGTTTTATATGCGTCAAATGGATCATTGTATGAAGATATAAGCGCTGGATCAAAGAAG
The DNA here is from genome assembly GCA_017357885.1 of Monilinia vaccinii-corymbosi. Taxonomy (NCBI): domain Eukaryota; kingdom Fungi; phylum Ascomycota; class Leotiomycetes; order Helotiales; family Sclerotiniaceae; genus Monilinia; species Monilinia vaccinii-corymbosi. Next base: position 3,357,537 of record CP063406.1, on the reverse strand, counting down.
ATATCACAACAATGAGATGAAGATAAATTGTTAGAAATTGAAAATGCTTGAGTTGGGGTTGATTCACCAGGAAGAGGAAGAGGAAGAGGAAGAGGAAGAGGAAGAGGATGAGGAAGAGGATGCACGGACCACATGATGGATTCGTTTGATATATCCAATTAATCTTGCTTAAGCTTTCATCTCATCAACAAACAGGATTCAGGATTCCTACTATGGTTCTAAGCTGAGTAGAAATCAAGGGAGGAGACAAGTTCAATCAGTCAGTCAATCAATCAAACATGACTTCAAAAATCAAACTTCTTGATTCTGATCTCTTGGAACTTCCTCCGAGCTGCATAGAGTTTTGGCCAAATCACTCTTCATGGTTCGTCGTTGGTACCTATGAATTGGATAAGGAGGAGGAAGGATCTTGGGTACATGCTGAGAAGTCTTCGAGTGAAGTCATGGTGAACACGGACCCGCTTCCTCATAAAGAAGGAGTTGTCTCTTCAGCTCCCCTGAGTTTGGTCGATTATTCCCACGATCAACATGTTTTCGTCCAAGGTAGCGAGATCGCTCCGAATGTATCTGAAGATCAATCAGAGGCGCCGTCGACCCTTCAAAAGAGGAATGGAAGTGTGATGCTATACCATCTTGATGGTGGCTCGTTGTAAGCATTCGTCACAAATATACACCCTTCTTCCCCACCTCTGATATGAGTAGGACCCTTTGTCAATCACGCCTATACCCGTACGGAGCAATTTATGATCTGCATTTCTGTCCCGCGGATCCAGATTACTTTGCAGTATCTTCCAGTACGGGCAGGGTATCTCTTTTCAAAATTACGACTGACGAACAGACATCTCCCAATCTCGAACATGTCAATACCTGGAAAGTATTTGATGGTTCAGTTCTTATCACTTACTTTGCGTGGTGTCCTTCGAAATTGACAGATGACTCACTGTCTCTAGCTGTGACAGCTTCAACGGGAGTTGTCCAAATACTTAAGATTACTGGAGCTATATGTGGCAAAATGCACGGTTCGGATCTAAGGTTACGAAGAGAAGAACCGCCGATAGCATTGCATTCTTTGAAAATCCCGTATTGCGGCGAGGAACCTCAATATGCATATTGCTGCCACTGGTCATTCCATCCCTTTACCCATCCCGAGACCTTCCACGGTATATTTTCCGGGGGCGATGATTCGAGACTCAGGGCTTGCATCCTAGGAGATTCTCAGAATGGGAACAATTATCCTGATTGGAATTTACAAACATCGTACTCTGGGCATGAAGCTGCTGTTATATCTATTCTCCCATTACCCTCTGGAGACTATAATTGGGTTCTCATGACTGGTAGTTATGATAATAAAGTCCGGATAATCTTCATGGAATGGTCCACCGGCCCAGCAGACCCTTCCGAGCTTGCCCAGGAGAAACCAATCAATACTGTGGCGGATCTAGACGTTGGAGGTGGAGCTTATCGTCTTGAATTCCTCCACGATTACCCTAGAAAACCAGAGGCCGATAAAGATATTTCCTTCCAGGTTCTCGCTTCATGCATGGAAGTCGGCGCCAAGATCCTAGAAGTCGAACGAAGGGATAATACATGGAATATAAAAGTCATCGCATCCATTGATATTGAAATTCCGCGATTCCCAAATCCAAGCAATAAATCTCAATTATGTTATGCAAGCGCAGTACAACCTGCTACTATAGATGGGGATACGATTTTTGTTAGTACGTGTTTTAATAAACGACAGTTGGGTGTTTATAAACTAGTGGAGGGCGACAAGAGTGGGATTGAAGAAATCACGACAGCAGTTGGTCTTTGAGCAATGAGTATGCACGATTCTGCTTTCGAGAATGCCAACGCTGAAGGTCAAAGAGTGCCATTTTGATTCAGCAATATCGCGTGGTTAGTGGAATTGATACATACGTGGGAAAACCGAGGCTTGATGGTAAATGCCGCCAAGCTCAGGATAGCTTAATAGATGGATATACAACCATTTTGAAATAACAACAGAATGAAAGGTCTATATACAATCAATCACTTCGAAATCCTGTTTTGGGAGTTGGGCTGGTTCGCATCATGACAATTTGTCATACAAGGCGCCTGGTATACAGGCAGATGACTGTTTTCCATGCTTGTGTATGCATGTTTTGGTGCATATATCTTGTTGTATATGGGTTTTATATGATGTTATATCCGGATTGGGCAAGGCTTGGAAGGAAATGAGGGGGGCCTAGATCGATAAGGTTATAGAATGTGACATGATTGAGCATGAGGATATATCAATCATACTGTGGAGCAGTCATGGTTTTTGTCCATTGGGTTTCCACGTTTCAATTTCATGCCACTTGGCGATCATATTCCATTCATATTAACAAGCATCATCTAAACATGAAATAACATGCAACGACATATTCTTCATTTAGAACAGGCAGTCAAGAACAACATTCTACCTTCATCAACTAATTCAGCGGCATTGTTTTTCCTCAAACTCCAAATGAATTTTTCACCTCAACCAAAAAATTTCTCTGTCATCCTACACCACCCTAAATTCATGCCCCGTTGCACCTACGCAACAAGTTTCAACCCACTCCCATTCTTACCAACCTCGCAAACGCCACATACTGCACACACAGTACCCTTATACTTGGCTTGATATTTGCTACCATCAAATGCGCAGACCTCGAATGAAGAGCCAGAGTAGATAGGTGTATGTGAAGCAGCACAGACATCGAATTCAGCGAATTGATCAAACTCAATCTCGTGGGTATCATTAGGATTACGTTCACATTGAGCCTTAATCTTACGAGCCTAGATTCTTTGTTAGTCCATGAAATCAATTGTGGTAGGAGTCCGCTTACATTCTCAAGAACCTTAGCACTGCCGCCGTTTGCCAACATTCTGTTGGCGAAACTTAACGCGGAGTTATAGTTCTTGCTATTATAAGCCAACTTCATTGCACTCGTCAAAGCCAGTTGTCTATGAACGACTTCCAACTTGGGAATGGTGAAGTAAGCTGACAATTCCAAACTGCGCTTGAGTTTCTCTGGTGATTTTGAGACTTCATCAGCAGTTCCAATCTTCCGCCTTGAGATTTCGATGGCCATTGCTATACTGTATTCTGATGCTGTCGTGATTAGTTTCTTTGCCTCTGATACCTCAGACGCAGTCGAGACGGCGTTCACAAGCAAAGCATGAAGAATGCCCTTGAATATCGCAGCGCCATCTTCGAGCTTGTTTTGTCGCATAGCATCATACCCTTTTTGCAAGTCGACGGTTGCTAATGATTCAATATCTCTTGGGATGATAGGAAGAACCTTGCGAGGATCTGTCTCATCAACCGTTCGTCGAACATAATTGACCAAAGGTGGAAGACTTGCGGATGCTGGAAGGTATGTTTTTGATGCCTGATAAATCTCCAAGAATCGGGGTTTCAAAGGCTCGAAGTTGACAGCGCCAAGTTGACGGTTGAGCAACTGCATAGCTGTTTCGAAGGAACCGCCAGCCACGTGATCTGCAGCGATAGGAGAGTTACGAGCCCACAAATCAGCCTCACTACTACCAGCGCCAGCCTCTGCACTTTCAACATTGACAAAATCACTCTCAGCCTCTGGAACGATGTCATCACCCATGTCCCATCCTGCGGCATCTTCATCTTCATCGGCCTCAATGAGAGCGCCAGTCTTAGCTTCATGATCTCCAGCTTCGTCGAATCCAAACCCAGTTCCAGCAGCAGCAGGTTCATCTTCTAGAGAAAGACCCTCAACTTGGCCAAGCAGAGCCTTCTCGAAAAATGATTGAGAAGTTGCCTTTGTGGGCCAGTTTGCCTTGAAAGTAGGGACGACAGGTTTGGGAGGAGTGAGAGGAGATCCGAGAGATGGTAATGTGACTTGTTCTTCGGTGAGGCCCGTAGCCTCAAGAATGGACACGCATTCCTCTGTAAGGCCATGGGATTTTGCGATCATATAGGCAAGCGGATCTGATCTGGGTTAGCATATTTCGCGTGAACATTGCTATGTTTAGTTTAAACTTACAAAGATCGATTTCCTTGAACATCTGTATCCTGTCTTGGACATCCCCAAGGTACAATGCGTTCTGGAAGCGAGCAGTGAAGTCACCACGATGTTCTGCAATCTTAGCCATTCTTGTTAGCTTCGCCACGTCTCCAGTGGCAAGATACAAGAATGATAATTTATCAAATTGTCGCAACTTCTGATATGTCATCTCGACAATTTGGTGATTACCATGAGCAAGGGCCTCCGCTGTTAATCTTGACCACAACTTTGGTCGGTCTAATTGCTTGGCCATCTCCACGGCAACTTCCAAATTACCACACTCGATCGCTAATTCGAATCGAGTTTGTGGATCTTGTACGAATTGCAAAGCAATCTCAGGATAACCCTTCTTCTGCAGATAAGAAATAATGCTTTGACCAACAAGACTGGAGTTCTTAATGATTTGCAACATCTCCTCATAGTTTCTCTTCACAAGGGCAAGCTTGAAACGATACTCGGTAGGATCAATATTCAAAATCTTTGGCTTTGCATTTCGGTCCAAGCAGTACATAGTACGTGCTTTTACTCTGACGAGGTAGACAGTCTGATCAAGAGTTCGAACGATGCCATTGTCACCGTTCAACAAGGTGTATTTGATGTGATTCAAGGTCGAGTAAAGAAGTACGCCTGCATCATCCCATGTCGCGCTCTTGATGCGAATGGTTTCATGAAGGGAGCTAACTTGTTCTAAAGATTTCGTAACAATCGTAACGTTATGTTTGCTTAAAAGAGCTGCATATAAACCGTCATTCGACCAGACAACATACTTGACACCCGAGACAGCAAGCTCAGCTGTAGATTTCTTTTGCTGAATATCATATAGATGAACAGCAGTGGGGGTGATCAACAAGAGGTTACCAGTTCCACCGAAGTAAATATCGATGGTTCCGTTGGGAGGCTTGATGGTCTTGGTGGTCGAGTTTGAAAGGTCTTTGATATCAATCTGTTGAGTTGTAGCATTGAAAACTGCGAATCTGTTTCGTGCTACAAAAACTGCAGAAGTACCCTGGCCTCGCTTTGTGTCATTTGAGTCCATTGAACCAGCTCCATCTCTTGGGAGATTGATAAGTTCATATGAACCACCATCTGCGGGAGAAGTGACCAGGACAGCTCGCTCTGCTGGGTTGTAGGAGAGTGATCTGGGCGGAACCCAAGGGCTACCGAGTTTTTTCAACGTCAACAATGTTGGACTTTCGATATTTTTTTGAAAGTCGTAAGACTTGACGTGCTTGTCCTTTGTAATATAAAAGAGATTGTTCTGATAAAAGGCAGAAGCAGGGCGTTCTCGCTCAAGCTTGAATACCATGACACCATTATCGTGGCCAGCAGCGAAAAGGTTTATTTCCGGATGAGCTGCAATGACCCAGAATCTATCATTCTCCCGCTTGAATGACTGTACCGATGTACGCTTATTGAGATCCCAAACTCTGATAGTTTTGTCTTCGCCGGCTGACAGGATCAGATCCTGATGAGGATGGAATAAACATCCTGATGCATTTTGGAAATGCCCTCGGCAAGTATCGACTTCCCACGCTTTGGTTTCGCTCATTCGCCATAATTTCACAAGTCTATCATCGCCAGCAGATACAATCAGAGGTAGCGTTGGATGGAAGGCTACCCAATTGACACCTCTGTCGTGACCCTCGAGCACGAATTTGACTACTGCATCGGTATTTCCAAACATATCCGCCTGGGCTTGGTTTCCTCTTGACATTTGATCTTCGAAGGTCATCGACGCTGGCGCCGAGTGCTTCTTTCGCAAGCCTGAAATATCCCAAACTCGAACCGACTGATCAAGGGATGCAGATACTACCAAATCGTCCTTAGGGTGGAATTGAGCGCACATTGTATAATGATTGTGGCCAGTCATTGTGCAAACTGAAAAGAAGATTAGCTTCGTGTATGCATAACATGTTGAGCCATTCCCAGCTTACTTAGAGAGCGATTTTGCCAGTTCCATATTCTAATAGTTTGATCATCCGAACTGGAAATGATCCAAGGAAGCTCATGATGAAAGAAAACTGTGCGAACATAATCCAAATGACCATTCAATGTAAATAGACATCTGCGAGTCTGCAATGACCAGACCTTAATCTTGTAATCATCTCCTCCAGAGACAAAGAGGGGTTGTGTCTTGTGGAAATCAATTCCTCGAACTGGGCCATCATGTTCCTCGAATCTATCAATCAATGTTCCCATACGATAATCCCATAGCTGAATGGTCGAAGAATGTAGAGAAACTAGAATCCATGGACTATGACGATAGTTAGTTGGGGTAAAGGTGTTGCGCACTGTACATGTGGACAAACCGTTTGGGATGGAAAGCAATGCCCTTTGCTCTTGATGATTTTGACTCGAACTTATGTGCGTATCAGTGCTTTATCCTCTATGACCGAACCCCTCAAACTAAGAGTGTGGAGTCGCGACATACCTTCGTCAGCATCGTAGGGGAGGAATTGGAATTAGATGCCATGTTGACCGATGCTCTGGATAATGAACAGCCCTTGCTTATACGATGCGCATCAAGTAGCTGGGCAAATTAATTAGTCTTCTCCTAATCTGTCACTTTCTCAGGTAAAGTGCACCGTGATCTGAAGGAGGGAGTAGGAAGAGAAGGTATGTGGTGGTTCGTTTGAAATTAATGTAAAGTCTATGAGGATATGTATGGTATGAATTGAATTTGGAAGTGGAAGCGTGTGAAATGCGACGTTGCTGTTTCCCGCAATTAAGGCATCAACGTACTAAAGTGACGAGGCTGCCAGGCAAACGAACAGAGCTTTCCTTTGGCTTGGAGCTCTCGATTATGGAAATCTGTCCCTTGGGAGAGAAGGCGATAAGATCCTCGCTCGACATGGTCATGATCAGCCTTGTGTGGTGTGTATATATATAAACTTTGTTATAATTATTACGAGATTCTTTAGTTCTGTTATGTTTCCAATGTCTCAAATTCACCCATACGCCACCATAGAGCTTCTTCTTTTATCATAGTTGTCATTACATTATCGAGCCTTATCTCTCTATAGCTAGCTTACCTTGGAAAGCTCCCCGGCCTTGAAAGACGAGCGAGCGAGCGAGAAGCTCTTCCCCTTGGAAGTGTATAAACCTCCTCAGTCAAGATGGGAAGCTTCAAATTGCCATGGGGACTCTCCTCGGGAGCCCTACTGGCATCTACATATCTCCATTCCATGTGTGTCAGTGCTGGTCCATCCATACATGTTGGCTTGCAAACATCCTTTCCCTCAGCCCCATATCTCCTTGAGTTACTGTATGTTCAAGTCCCCTTGGAAGGCCTCTCAAGCAATACTAATTCACATGTAGAGAAACTGCAGCAACCGAAAATGTTTCCTCGTATTTCCCCCTTCTTGACCGAATTGCAGACGGCTATTTTGCAAAAGCTTCCACCGATAAAGACCTATATGACAAATTTATACAAGTTCTCAAAGAAGATGGACATATGGATGCTGAGGCACTTTCATCCTACCAGCTTGCATTATCTATGAGAGTGGCTGCACCTCGTATTGAAGCGCAATTTCAATATTACCATACTGCTGTAGAGGCCTTAATAAAAACAGAGAAAGATTCTTCCTGTCCGACGTGGGTGCTTTTGGACAGGCACCGATATTGCTCACCAACATTAGATGAGCCTCATGGGACAATAGCAGGTGACTCGTGAGTCTTGAATGACCGGGTGAAAGCGTCAAGGGGCTAATCATTAGCTTATAGACAAACACAAGAACTACCATTCGACTATGTTCTCGGGAATTCCACCGGACCACATTCCATATTATATGCTGATATAACATCCTCGGCATTTGGTCAGTTCCACAAGACATTAGTGAAGACTGCCCGTGAAGGTAAAACATCATACCGTCTGCGTCACAGGCGGGCAGTTGATGCTGGCTCGAATAAGCCTCTCATGATTCCGGGCTATGGTGTAGAGCTTGCTCTTAAAAGAACAGATTATATTGTGATTGATGACCGCAATGATGAGGAAGCATCTAAATCCACAACAGAGACTAAAGTCAAATTTGAGGATGAAGAGGTGGCGGATCTCAAACCCCTCTCCACATCAGAGCTATCTTCTCTTGGCCTCAAAGCATCTAGTTTCATCATGCAGAGTGAGAAACCGTTCGACTCCCTGATCAAACTTTCACAAGATTTTCCAAAACATTCTAGTGCTATTGCTTCCCATGAAATTTCTTCCGATTTTCTTGCGGAGCACAATCACAACCGCGGTCACCTGGTCCCTGCGGGCTACAACGTATGGTGGATAAATGGTGTGCAAATAAACGAGCGTCAGATTGATGCTATAAAATTGCTTGATATTTTGCGAAAGGAAAGAAAATTGATCAATGGCGTTCGCGATCTTGGTTTGACAGGAGCTGAAGCTGTCCAATTATTTTCCAATTCTAATATTTCCGAGGCAAAGAGTAGTGGAGACGTTCAAAGATTCGACTGGAGAGATGAACTTGAGGGCGGCAGTGTTATCATTTGGTTGAATGATATTGAGAAAGACAAACGCTACGCAGACTTTCCTGCAGCTCTTGGTGCTCTACTGCAACGAACGTATCCTGGCCAGCTACCATCAGTCCGCAAGGAAATTTTCAATGTAGTGATACCAGTAGATTTCAGCACGTTGGAAGATATCACTCTTGTTGCTGAAACCTTAGCAAGTTTCGTCAAACGAAAGTTGGTCATCCGTATTGGACTTGTTCCTATCACGGCATCTCCAGCTGCTACAGAGCAAACAAAAGTCTTGTATCATCTTCTAGATGTTTACGGACTCTCTGCAGTTATTGCTTATCTTGAAGCCTCTGTCAGGACTAAAGTCGCCAATCCTACAGAAAAGGTCTTCGAAGCCGCTATTGAGGGACGAGAGGTTCGAGCTGAGAAAGTAGCCATTCCCTTAAAAGATTTACTGAAATCAGATCATTACAATGATCGGATCGACGCCTCCAATCGTTGGACTACAAGACTTTCCGCTGATGGCGAATTTCCACCAATATTCGTGGATGGAGTCGCACTTCTCAGAGACGAGGATTGGATACAAGCAATGGTTGAACGCCTTACTGCAGATTTGCAAGTTATTCAACAGGGAGTATTTAACAACATATTTACACAGGATTCCTATATTCCAGACTTCTTCCTGTCTGAAGCAATAGCACGCAGGAACCCCCTTATCGTTCCAGAAAGCGATAAAGATCTCAAATTCATCGATGTTGCCACTCTTTCGAAGCAATATGGTGATATACTCTTCAAATTACCAAAGATTGAGTTAGATTCGGCATCTCTCAAAGAAGATTGGGTTCATATGGTATTGATAGCAGATTTATCGTCCATTTCAGGCTTAGATCTCCTTTTGTCTGCGGCCAAGTTTCGGGAGTCTGCCCCATTTCTTGAAATAACCATAGCACATAATCCTTCTAGTGAAAAAGAAGTACCTGATTTCAGCACTCAATTGTTTTCACATATCCAAAAGAGCTCAGGCGAACCATTGGTGGCCGCGCAGGATTTACCTGGTCTCGCGAGTCCCGAGGGACTTCAACCGGATCATACTTTTAAAGACTCCGCACAAACTTACTGGAAGGCCGCCAGTCCATTAATCCGAACTGTGGGTTTATTGCCAGGTGAAAATGCCATCTTGCTCAATGGAAGGCTTGTTGGCCCAATACCTACCGGATCTGAACTTAGCCAAGATGACTTCGAACAGTTGTTCTCTTATGAACGTGCTAAACGTATAACTCCGGTCTATGCTGCGATGAAAGCTCTCGGTTTGTTAGATAAAATTGTCGATCCCCTAGCAGGCGCCAAAATTTCTTCCATGGTTGCGCTATCATCTGTCTCAGATACACCTGGTGGCATATTTGAGCAGGCACCAATCAACCGCGTCAGTGCATTTGATATTTGGAACTCTTCTTATACATCCATTGAAGTCGGAGATTCATCAACAGCAACTATACACATGACTGTTGTTATCGATCCGGCCAGTGAGCAGGGTCAAAAGTGGGTTCCCATTGTGAGGGTCATTTCTAAGCTTGAGGGAGTCTACGTTAAATTGTTTTTGAATCCAAAAGAACGTCTGGAGGAACTTCCAGTCAAGAGGTTTTATAGATATGTTCTAGAACCAAAACCTACTTTTGATGGGGAAGGTGCTTTAGTTGCGCCTGGGGCTTCATTCACTGGCGTACCACAGGAGGCATTGTTAACCGTCAAGTTAGATATACCACCAGCATGGCTAGTGGCACCAAAGGTTTCCATTCAAGATCCGGACAACATCAAGCTCAGCTCTATCAAGTCTGACGTAGAAGCTTTGTATGAGCTTGAGCATATTCTTATTGAAGGTCACTCCCGCGATATGCCAACTGGCAGCCCTCCTCGTGGAGCGCAGCTCATTCTAGGAACCGAGAGAGACCCACATTTTGCAGATACCATCATTATGTCTAATCTTGGATACTTTCAATTCAAAGCCAATCCGGGATTCTATAAGATTGACTTACAGAGCGGAAGGAGCTCCGAGATCTTCAAAATAGACAGTATAGGCTCGAAAGGATGGGCTCCTGTTCCTGGTGATGAGTCTACTGAGGTTGTTCTGATGAGCTTTCAAGGAGCCACCTTATATCCTCGTCTTTCTCGCAAGCCAGGTATGGAGGATGATGATGTTCTCGAGGCCAAGGTCGGTTCTGCAATGGATTACGTATCTCGCGGACTCAATTTTGCGCAAGGTATTTTGGGCAGTAAGACAAAGCCTGCTGCCACTGTGGAAGAACAAGCCGAGATCAATATTTTCTCTGTTGCTAGCGGTCACCTTTATGAGCGTATGCTGAATATTATGATGGTTAGTGTTATGAAGAACACGAAACATACGGTCAAATTCTGGTTCATCGAGCAATTTCTATCTCCATCTTTCAAGGATTTCATTCCTCATCTTGCTGCTGAATATGGCTTCAAATACGAGATGGTCACCTATAAATGGCCTCATTGGCTCCGAGGACAAAAGGAGAAGCAACGTGAGATCTGGGGCTATAAGATTTTATTCTTAGATGTCCTTTTCCCATTATCCCTCGACAAAGTTATCTTCGTGGACGCGGATCAAATCGTGCGCACAGACATGATCGAACTCGTTAATCATGACCTTCAAGGTGCACCATACGGTTTCACCCCCATGTGTGATAGTCGTACCGAAATGGAGGGGTTTCGTTTCTGGAAGCAAGGTTACTGGGAGAAATTCCTTCGAGGTTTACCATATCATATCAGTGCCCTCTATGTTGTGGATCTTCGCCGTTTCCGTCAAATCGCCGCAGGAGATCGTCTTCGCCAACAATACCAATCGCTTTCCGCAGACCCAAATAGTTTATCAAACTTAGATCAAGATTTACCAAACCACATGCAACAAGCTCTTCCTATCCATAGTTTGCCGCAAGAGTGGCTATGGTGTGAAACTTGGTGTAGTGACGAGAGTTTGAAGGAAGCGAAAACGATAGATTTGTGTAATAATCCTCTGACGAAAGAACCAAAATTGGATCGGGCGAGGAGACAGGTGCCAGAGTGGACGGTGTATGATGATGAGATTGCGGCGGTTGATAGGAAGAGGAAGGGTGTGAATGGGAACCCCAATGGAAATGGAAATGGGGAAGCTAAAAATACGAAGGGTAGAACTTTGGAGGGAGTATCAGATACAAAGACAGAGAAAGATGAGCTATGAGCTGTAGATGAGCTAGAAGTAAAACATGGGTACCTGTGTAAATGTAGAATGTTACTTGATTATCTTAATGTTTTTGTCTTCTTGCCTGCATCTTTTGCTCTTTCTGATTAGTAGTTGTATCCTACAAGCAGCCACAACCCAAAAGAATCGAATTTCAGATAGTTCAAATCCACCCATTCCAAAGACTCGATATGCCCTGAGGGTCTCACGTGTTCAGTTAATTTCGGTTAAGTGGCATTAGTTTGTCTGAGCTGCATTAGACAAACTAATATTTCAGTTTCCTCAAGCACCCGGCAATTATCCCATCAGTTTTCAGGGACAGGTTCCTCCTTTATTTGATGGACCAGGAAACGTGCTATTCTTTCTTTTCCATACAAGATAAAGACCTGATCAGCCAAAAGATACTGTAATTAATATGAGTGTGATTACGTCTCTGATCCCCATTTTCCTCGAGAGTTATGCGTCAAAAGGGAACAATCGCAGAGAAATCTTGTAAATGATACTACTCCTGTTTTACCGGTTTCTAGAATGGAACATAATAGGATTTCCAGCAAGAGGTGCAAAAAAGCTTTCTGTGGAGTCTCCCGTCACAAAAGTAAGGATTTCCGTTTGATCGGAAATATGTATCTGGATCGATAAGATAGAGTCAACGGTCGGCGAGGGACCCGATGAACGGCGGGTAAAGAGGCAGAAGGTGACTGCTACCACGAAGCTTCAAATGGAGAAATTTAGAATGGTGGAGAGAGTTCAGCTCGTGCTGTGATGCAAGGCGGTATTATGATTGCGAATCCTATCTCGCCTGGTGTGCGGCCCTTCCGGTTTCAGCACACTGCAGCACCATTTAAACAGGCTTCTGGAGCGCTGTTTGTCCTTTCTGGCTTCAAAGTCTAACCTTCTCCGGAATTGGCCGCACAAACTCAACAGCATGGGTGCTATGATTCGAATTGGCAACAATTGCAGCAGGGATATCCAATTCCTCCAGGCTATTCTCAGCCAAGTCAGCCTACTTGTTATGCTCAAAAGCTGGGAACGAGCCAGTTTGAAGCTCCTCAAAATACTCAGCAGCCGGCCACGAACCAATCGACAGTTCCTGAGAATACTCAACAAATGAGGTTGGATTAAATTGCAGCTCCTTAGCATATCCAGCCACCGAGCTTGAGCCAAGTTGCTGTTTCTCGGCAGCATGACCAGCAAGGCTATATCCAGTACAGGACCCCTGATCAGAGCCAACAAGAACCTCACCAATATTAGCAGGGTACCAGTACCAGCTCCGGTAGAGACAGTGGTTGCATCAGCTTCTTAGCTCTGAGGCTCCATGTAGCAGGTTGTGGGAGGAGTACTATATTTCAATAACACAGCTAACTAATCAGCTCAGCTTCCTGGCTTGATGTATACCTACTTACAGGTTTTGTGGCTTCAGTATGTTATGTTTTGTTGAGGAAAAGCTTCATAACTCAAAAGAATCCTCGCTGCTTATCAGACTCTTGCAGTTTACCACAAGGTTAAAGCTCATGGGGCCTCTTAGGCACTCTAATTAACTCATAATGAAGGCTAGCTAGGTGAATTGAAAGGAAGACGTACGTACTGCCCCGTCAAAATCTAGCTTGAAGCGAGATCCCGTGATCTTTTTTACAATAAGTCGCGTAGATTATTTGCTCTCTCGTCTTCTCTTTTTTGCAACTACAATCCTCATACTTCTTTTGTAATCATATTTCTTCAGGTTGCAAAAGAAAAGAAATAATTCCTTCCTTGCAGAGCTGTGTTGAGCAATTGCGACGTGCCGTTATTACGACCAGGAGTAGCTGTCCATTCTTGTCTGCCTGTTCTTTGGCCGATCGGTCTATTTTTCTCGAGAAGAATGGAAGTCTAACATCCCGAAGATTGGCAAGTCACTTATACTTTGTCTTCCTGCTTCTACTTCTGCCTCTACTGTAGATTACATAGCTTACTGATGGCATTAGTGAAACAGCAACTCATCCTGGCAACAAACCATAGTCTCTTTCTAAGTCTATCGATTTCTACAAAGCCAATATGGATCCAAACACTATGACTGTATGTAACCCTTTGATATTTCCAGGACTAGCTGGCATACAACACACAATTTGCAACCATTATTACATACTGACCAAGATAAATAGGAGCTTTACAATCTCCGATTTGCTTGCAACAATAATATCCCACACCCCGCAACGCTGACACTTGAAGAGAGGAGTGATGTTACTCCAGCCGTCTTAGGTGTCCCCGAGCCACATAAGTTCGTTCATCTCCACTTCAAATACTCGGGAAACAAAAACTCGAAGGAAATCCTGATTCACCGTTATAAGGAATATCTCTCTCACGATTGGTTTGATCAACGTGACATAGACAAGCTCAATTTGTTCAGAATTGCTGCCATCTCTATGCACATTGGTGTCGACATTAGTCACACAACTGGTAATTTGGGAAGCCGCAAATATCTTAAGGAAGATGAGAGAAGACTTTGGTTTCCCAACCTATCCGAGTTTGCTAATGAGACTGAACGCGAAGGAGATCCCCAAGAAAACGCTGAAACAGATTTCTATTCCGAAAAAAATGCAAGACTATTTAATTCTAGGAGAGATATAGAAGGAGCCCAAGGAGGAACATCCTCGCAAAGTACCAGTCACCGAACCGATACCGAGGAACTTGATGTTCAAAACGATAATTCCATTTCCAGAATGCGAGAAATGTTCAACTCCCAATCTATCAATGACTCTTTTGAGAGATCTAGCAATACAGCAAGCTCTGTTTACCATTCTTTCGCTTCTGCATCAAATGCCTCTGCATCAAATCCCCCTGAATCAAATGCTTCCCTATGGTTTTCTCCAAGATTGAATGTGTTAGGACCACGCTCATACACATCGATTCCTTCCACTGTAGCCGGATTGGAAGAGGCTGCATCAAGTGCTTCCTCATCTTTCGCTTCCAGAGTCGATACTTTCTCGGCACATGGATCTATATCGAGTGCATCTGCATCAAATGCTTCTTCACCTGGATTGAATCAAAACCCATTCGCCTCGGGGTGCAACGCTTCCTCATTGAGCAACTTCTTTGGTGATCCCTCCTCTACCATATGACCGATCTCCCCTCCAAGTCTTAGTACGCTCCCGCCCACAGGTTGAAGTGTACGCACTACTAAGATCATAAAGGGCCGCCAACAACTATCAAGTACGTATAGCCATTCCGAATTCCTCCTCAAATCGAGCTAATTTGCCGACTATAGAGTAACGGGATTACTGCGATTGATGATTGATTCTCTATTTTGTAGTTTATCCTCATCCTCGATCACTTTTTTCAAGTTCGAGGTGATATTTGGGGAATATGATATCTTCGGTTACCAGCTATAGGTTGTGCAATAGATCCAACCAGTAGCCATAGAACGCTCAGCAAACTTCTCGTTCTTGCTGTCGACTACGGTTGTTCCATAATTGGACTTGGACTTTCTACATATTCTATTGCCTATACATACATTTGTTCGATCATTCAATCTTCTCTATATATGATATGTGATTCAATGGCGGGGTTACTTATGATATCCATGATTAGTAATAATGAGGGGATAGGTGAAGTACACGAGCACGTGCTCGGTACCTGTAGATCACCAGTGGTATGTATAATTGACAGCACATAGACTTTTCGGTTTCTTGTTTATATACTACCTAGCTATACTGCCTTTCCTACCTATTCTCCGGACTGCCTCTTTCTCATACATACAATTGTATAAATTTACATAATATGGGACCCATCATCAGAAGAACAATCGGTGACAGTCACCAATGGTGGAAAGAAGCCATCGTATATCAAATCTACCCCGCCTCTTATCTCGACAGCACCGGTTCCGGAAATGGTGATCTCAACGGCATCACCTCCAAACTACCATACATAAAATCACTAGGCGTGGATGTAGTATGGCTCTCACCAATCTACAATTCCCCTATGAATGATATGGGATACGATATCTCGGATTACCGCGCCATCAACCCCATGTTCGGCACCATGGAAGATTGGGAACGTAAGTCCCCCCTCCTCAAGACGTTTCCACCTAAAGCTAACAACCCCCAAGATCTCTGCGCCAAAGCCCACGAACTGGGTCTCAAACTCGTCATGGACCTCGTTGTAAACCACACCAGCTCCCAACACCCCTGGTTCCGCGAATCTGTCTCCGGCGGCCCCAATGGTCCAAAACGAGACTATTACTACTGGCAACCGCCCAAAAATGGCAAAGAACCCAATAATTGGGGCGCCATGTTCGGAGGTTCAGCGTGGGAAAAGGATCCGTCGCATCAGACAGATGAATACTATCTCCACGTCTACGACGTCAGCCAACCCGATCTAAACTGGAAGAACCCCGCCGTACGCAATGAAGTATGGGAAATCATGCGATTCTGGCTCGATAAAGGATGCGATGGGTTTCGTATGGATGTCATCAATTGTATTTCCAAGGAGCCCGGATTTCCCGATTTCGAAGTCACGGATCCGCGGATGGAATTCCAGTTCGGCATAAAAGGCAATTTTAACGGACCACACGTAAAAGATTATTTGGAGGAAATGCATCGCGGAGTACTGTGTCATTACCCCGAAGCATTCACAGTTGGAGAAACCCCCGGTATCAAGTCGCCTAAAGATGCACTCGGACTGGTACAGGGAGGGAAACCCCTTCAAATGATTTTCCATTTCGAGCATGTATTTTTTGACATCCAGCCCGGGAAGAAACCTTTCTTTCCCCGTTCTTCTTGGAATCTTACAGAACTTAAGAAAATCATGGGAGAATGGATGTCATACAATGCAGCAAATGATGGCTGGGACTCACTATATCTCGAAAATCACGATCAACCTCGAATCCTGGGGCGTTGGGCAAAAGATACCCCGGAGTGGAGAGTACAAGCCGCGAAAATGCTAGCTCTCTTCCATGCCACCGGCAGAGGAACGGTGTTTATATATCAGGGACAGGAAATCGGGACGGGAAATAGTCGATGGTGGACAAATGAAGAGTTCAGGGATTTAGAGGAAATTAATTTCTTTGCAGCTGAGAAGGCACGCAGAGAGAAGGAATCCAATGGGAAAGAAGTGGACATGACAGATGTTTCTCGTGGAATCCAGGGTTATGGGAGGGATAATTCAAGGATGGGTATGCAATGGGACGATTCTCCAAATGGTGGATTCTCGAAAGGAAAACCTTGGATCAAGACGAATGAAGAGTACAGAGAAATTAATGTCGCGGCACAAGATGGAGTCAAGGGAAGTGTATTGGAGTTCTGGAAACAGATGATTAAAGTTCGGAAAGAGAATCCGGTATTATGTAAGGGGGGATTTGAGATGGTGGATCAGGAGAATGAGGATGTTTATGCTTATTTGAGGAAAGGAGATGGGAAAGAATATTTGGTTGCTTGTAACTTTAAGGAATGGGATGTCAAGTGGAATTCTCCGGTTGAGAAGGGAAGACCTTTGTTTGGAAGTTACGAGGGAGGCGTGGAGAGTGGGGAGGAGAGGGAAATCAATTTGAGACCATTTGAAGGGAGGATATATGTTAGAGATTTACGATAAGATACACCAGAAAATAAAGCATCTCCTCCTCCTCCTCCCAACTCCCATAGTATCATCCCTCGCGAGTCATACAACTAGCCAGCTCGCCCAAGAGTCTGCGAAGAGAAGCATTGAAGGTTAGTCACATCACTCTACAGTACATGGAGGAAATAGACGCGACACTGCTATCGCATTTTCGAAAGAAGTACTCGATGACTAGGTGGAGATTACATAATAATACTGCTAAGGTGTCTGTCTTAGTTTAGGTCGAATACTAGGACGGACTGGCCTGGTAGGGTGAAAAGGGAAGCTCTATAGATTTTGTTCTGTGGATTGTGTATAGTGTATATATATGTAATGAGATGAGATGCTAGGCGGATGGAGAATTGAAAGCATAAAAAGGGGGCTCTGGATTAGTGGTTACCTATCCCATGTGATAACTTGTAAAATATTAATGGATTGTTAAATTTCCGTGAATATGGTTCAATATTAACCCTTTGATTATTCCTGTCGCTATGCCGTCAACCCCTCAAGCTACTTATACCACAGGATATCTATCAAGAGCTCAAAAAAAAACGCCGATCATAATCACCAAATCGTTACTAAACATCAAGCATACTCCTGATCTGCTGTGGAGGTGCTGATACGGAGACAGTACTGTTGGTGCTTGCACCCTGTTCGGACTCCACTTGTGTCACTGAACTCGCTTCTGAATCTCTGGACTCTGTCGGATTGTCTCTAAATCCTGCTTTCGTATTCAGATGCGGAGGATGTATCACACCCGCAGCCGTCCCCAATGCTTCAATATCCCTGGTCGGATGCCTCACATCTCTTTCATCTCTGAATGGTGATGGAGTATCTTCCATTTCCATTGCTCTCTCCAATCCTCTGGCTGTTGGGACACCTCCAACCTCAGTGACATTGGCTGTTATCCTTTCTTGCATACTAGTAACTTTGTTGTCACCATGCAATCTACTCCACCAGCGCGGCTTTCTTGTGTATCCGATTTCTTCATCTGCTGCTACATCGCGAACCCGTCGCTGTCGAAGCAATTCACGATCCTCATTCGCATTCACATAGCCGGCGATCTCGTAGACGAGTAGTATGAGTGCTATTGGCCCCCAACCTAAAGGATATATGAAATCTATTTTCGCATGAATATTGAGAGGGGATATCGGAAAATAGAACGAAATTGCTGCGATATATCCAATCATGGCCAGGAAAAGGGAGAGAGTGAGGAGAAATTTCGCAGGAGTATGTCTGAGGGCAATGAAGCGGTTCCAGACTCCTTTTTCATGAGATACATAGTGATATATCGAGTGCTGCAAAGAGTAAATTGTTGTTGACCATCCCCCAAAGAGAAGGAAAGCAGCGAGTTTGAACCGGATATCAGTAGCAGCTGGTGCAGCAATAAGATTGCTCTGGTCCAGATCTCGTTGCATTTCAAAGGAACCCCATGATCTTGGTATGACCAGTAAGAAGTTCATCCAGAAGAAGAAATAGAAGACCAAAGGGATTACTAGTTCAATTTTTGTTCGCCTATCATCATCCCTCAATGCACGTCGATTTTCAGGTATATCAAGCATTTGTCTCTCTTGCCAACTGCCCCAATGCCTTACGCTTTCCCACACGGCGGCCATTGTTGCCGGTAACATCAAAAACCAGAAGAAGTTTGTCAAAGCAAGAGGTAACTCCGGTAAAAAGTATCTGTCGACATCCACAGCACTTATGCCACTTATGCCTCCACAAGCCCCGATTATAAGCATCCAATACCATTGCCATCTTCTGCTGACTGCGCGGAATCGCTTTCGAGAAGACATGCTTATTCTGCCGTGTTTTCGTAGATTGATCAATGTGAACATGATACTGATCAGAAACAAGACTCCCATAGCAAGACCGATTTTGGACCGCGCTCCCATCGATTCAATTGGAGAGTAACATGATGTGCTGTTGAGAAATGTGCCATTTTGGAGCAAATGAGGGGTATAAGGTTCGAAGAGAATGAAGCAGAGGGATCCATTGGAAAACGTGCCATTGGAATAATACGTATAATTCCAATGCTTCAATGTTGTGAGGTTATAATGCACTCCTTCGATGAAGGTATCGCTGGAATTGCTGCCAGGTGGAAATGGTACCAGGTCTCGACTATCCAAGGAAGCCATCACGAAAGAACTTTCAATTGCTGGCAGCTTGCATCGAATGAGGAGACTGATTCACAGGTCCAGCACTTTGCTCTGGATTCCGGGGTAGGAGGGTCAAGAAGAGCATTGAAGGAGTGAATGTCGACAAGTTGTTAAGCAAACAATGCTTATGGGAAATCCGGACATTCCGCTGAGGTAAGGTTGTCCAACACAAGACTCGCCACTTCTTCGAATTCATATACCTATGAAGTGATTGAAAGGCTCAACAATGTCTGAGAAGCTTCGCCGGCTCACTCATCATGATATATATATAGTTGGTAGTAGAATAGAGAGGGGGAGTGAAGGGAGTGAATGGAGTGAATGGATGGAGTGAAAGGAGGAGTGAAGGAAGAAATTATACTTCTAGATCCTCCACATGGTCCGTGCATACATTTCCCTCCAACAACTAAAAAGCTCCACGACGCAGCTAATTACTGTAAATCATGGTATTGATATCGATGGCTTGCTCTTCTTCACGCAGCCATTGAATATTGGACACCATCGCCAGATGCTTATTATACCGTCAAGATGACTTCCGCAGATGAAGAAAACTCTTATGTCGATTACGAAACTTTCCTCTCCCCGACGTTTTCCCCTTCATCATTCGCCAACTCTCTAGTTCTGGGGACAAACAACCCTACCGATACCCCCCTCGACCTCTCCACACCTCTCTCCCGTGTGCTATTTGATGCGCAAGAAATAAATACTCACATAGATACCCTCACAACCAAACACGCGCTTCCTCTCTTATCACATACCCAGGATCAGACCGAATCGAGCCAAAGGATTGTGCACGAGATAGATTCGCAAGTCGCAAGTCTTAATGATGGATACAAACGACTCGAAAAGGAGGTTCTAGTACGATATGAAGCTGCAGAGGAGGTTCAGACTGTCGCCAGTAGATTATGGGAAACTGTAAGACTAGGGCGAGTGGTAGCACGATGTTTACAATTGGGAAGACAGCTTGAGATTCAACTGTCTGAGGTTGGGAATACGGGCGCGCCAGTTAAAGTTCCGGGGGCGAAGGAGGATCACAAAGCCTTAGTTCGATGTTCAAATACGCTGTTAAATATACGAGAGCTTTTTCAGAAGAACAGCCCTGGTGAAGAAGGTCAAGGGTTAGATAGAATAGAGGTGATACGGACGCTTCAAACAACTATCATCAACCCCGCAGAACGAGTCGTACTCTCTAGATCACAACAGCTTATCCGCGAATTTTCAATGAGCAATTTGTCATCTAGTAGCAATACACCAACATATGCGCAGACCAGGGATACAAAAGAGCGCACAGATTCGGCCTTGAAAACACTATACCTTCTATCCTCCACATCAGGCCTCGATAGTAAAAATGCGAAGAAAATGAAATGGGAACCGGATCTACTCGTTCAGTCACTTCAGGACTACCTCCGTACTGCTCTTACCAGCTCACTGGCCTCTCTTTCTCGCGCCCTTGCTACACTTCCTACACTCGATCGAACTCTTCTCGAAGTATCCGCTCGATGCCAGAATATATTGGCTCTAGAATCACTACTTGCCTCTATGCAACCCCCGCCACATCCGAATTTAACAGATGAAGACATGGCGCCTGTTAATTTCCTCCAGCCTCTACTTACGTCTCTGGAGACTGGTTCGCTGCCGAGTTACTTTTGGAGGACTTTAGCAGGTGGATTGACTACAAAAGTGCAAGAGATTATTAATAAAGGTGGTGTTAGTGCTAGGACACTGAAGAGTAATCGTAACAGTGTTAGAGATGCGATACGAGAATGTGTTGTGAAGGGTAGTAGGACTCCGGCTGGAATAACTCCTCTGAAGGGCGAGAATAAAGCAGGGGGTAGCTTGGAACGAGAAGTAGCAGTAATGGTTGGAAGTGTTATGGGACCACTAGGTCGGTGAACCAAACTATCTGTTCAGCAGGATCGTGATTTTATATCAGGCCCAGAGTTCAGACGAACTTCTGTGTCTCGGGATATCGGACGCATATCCAGTATGCGCGCGGCTTTGGGATAATGCGAGTTCCCACCCCCATGGGCTCGCTTGCAATTCTTAGGTGCTACCGGTACAGTTGCAGCGCTTTCCCAAAGTTTTGGGATTTCCAGCTGGAGGCGCAATGTGCAGGAATGGTGGATGAATGTGTATGTAGGCTAAAGAGAGATATATATACATATATACCATCATACTATTGAATGAGAATATTAGATTCTTTGCCCTGATACTGATAAAAGACGCCTATCAAAAAAGATATCAAGGTATCAAGATTTAAATATACTTTAAAAAACAAGCATCTACCCTTTTTTCTATACAGAAGGTGAGAGTGAGGATGGGGGTTGTAACGTAACTTATAAAGAATGCAATTGAAAATAGTCGCAGCCGTATTTACTCTGAACTGGAAGGCATTTGGGATACGTCTCCTTCGTGTCTTCTGTGTATACCTCGTAAGTGGGTTCCAGAGAATTCTCCAGACGCCTTTCATGGTCGCCCTTTAAATGTAGCTCCTATCATCTGATATGAGTTTTTTGGATCGTTGTCATAGTTCTCATATGATTATCTACTGCCATTTGGTTTTTGCTTTACCAGCTATTATTACATTTTCACGAGACTCTTTGATTTCAACCGGGGGCATGCTCCCTCTCTTGTATACATCCATAGAAACGCGTTTATGAGCAGGTGGCTAATGGCTAATAGCTAATAGCTAATAGCTAATAGCTCAATAAAAGAGCTCTGTCTGCTTGTGTGTCGGGGTATTGCCCCTTTTCTGGGTTTCGAGCCTTGTGGACCTCTACTTCGTAAGTAGCGCTCGTAATGAGTAAGTGCGTAAGTGAATAAGCGAATAACACCATCCCCCCTTGGAATATAAACTCCAGAAGATTGCCCACCTCATATGCGAACATACTTCATCTCCAAACCAAGCATAAACCATAATTACCTTCTAGCTTTCAACAGCGAAGCAACCATGCAGACCAAACTTAAACGTATAACCAGAGGGTGATTCATGAGATCTATGTTGATATTCTCGTCTCATGCATTCGTTAGTTTTCATTGTCATTTATTTCCCCCATCACTCACTTGTCAGTCTGCTCACCACCCAACATCATGGTCACTGCCATTCATCTACTTCTTTATGTTTGTTTGATATTCGAGCTCTTCTCATGTCTAGCAAGTCAAGTCAGATCAATGTAGATACAATGTCTTACATATATCCTCGCATAAACAGGAAGACCAGAGGTAAGGGTAGATTACTGTAGGGAACTATCTTCCTTGCAAGCAATTTTGGCCTCTTTTATGAAGAGAGATTGATACTCTGGGTTTGGGGTAGCGGGATAATTAGAAGCGGGTACATGATTGTTCACGTTGTAGTGAATAGGCAAGGGAATGCTATACAAGAGGGGCCCTTGAGCTGGCTAACCAATTTAATCAACTTTCAGACATGCAACAAAACTTTTAATCAATTTGATTTATATACATCACCAAGTTGAGACTTGAAAGAACCGTCAACCTCTCTCCAGCCGAAAAAAACTTTGGCAAAAAGTTAGGGACGCTCTCTTCGCGATCATTGAGACCCCCCAACCTAAACCAGGCGAACTGATTCTTCAAGGGACAATCACTTCAAAGCTGCTAATCAGGGACACTGTTTCAGGGCATGTGAATACCCAGCGCGCTACCACTGGGCCAACTGGCACTATTTTGTTCTTGGATGTTGGATGCACGCTTAAATTGAATTATATACTACAATTCAGGATTAAGCGAGGTTGGTAATGTTTGCTGTTGTTGGGAGGCCATCAACATGTGAAAAGCCAACACATATACACCAAGCAGGCGGCCTCCTCCTTCACCATCTATTTTTTATTAATCACGATGATGAGATTAATGGGGCTTAACTTGTGAAATGCATCAGTCATAGGGAACGACTTCTTCTTTACCAAAAGCATTTGCCGGAAGTAGGGGCGAATGGTAAGAGATCATTCGCCAAAATCCACAGAATCAATTCTTCCCACCCTTCTCTTCGCATCTCGACACGGGTAATTCAACATCACACTTCACCACTACCTTCCCTTTCTCTCTCCACTTGGTAGCTTGTTCATACGCATAAGCAGCCCTGATCAACTTCTCGTCATCCCACCTTCTCCCTATGAAGCATATTCCAACCCTGTCACCAAGTATTAGTCACATTCCAACAAGTCATTGGCCCAATTTTCCCACAAAACCAAAGGAAACTCACGGAATTCCCGGCCCGCAATCCACCAAATCATTTCGCCTGCTAACCTCCATCCCCATAGGATAAAACCCCATCGGCACACTCACCACCGGGTTTCCCCCAACATCCGCAGGTTCCATCGCCAAGTTAGTCGGTAGCACAATCATATCACATCCGAACTTATCCAATAACTTCGGTATCTGTTTTCCCATATAATCTCTTTCCGCCTTGGAATGTTTGTATTCTTCACTACCACGTGAATATGTTTTGCCGGCTCGGAGACATGATTCAAAGTATGAGTAACCGCGTGTAGAGGCTTCTTCGGTGGGCGTGGCGATAGTGTAGGATATAACATCAGAGAGTGTGTGGAGGGAGTGAGGGTTTGTAGAGAAGTGAGAGAGAGTTTTTTCGATGTCTGGGGCTAGTTAGTACTGTGTATTGAGAAGACGGGGATGTTGGAGATACTGTGATAGATATCTACTCGCAATGCGAGATCATATTCGTCGCCAGTACACGAAGATCTATCAGCATTGAATTTAGAATACGAAGCCGGATCTATTATAATTGCTCCTAGGGTCTTGATTGTGTTGATTGCATCTGTAAAGAGGTGAATTGTGGTGGAATCAACATTTTTGAGAAGGTGGCGTGGTATCTAGTCAAAATATTAGCATTTATGAGGGCCAAAGTTGATCAGAATTCCTTACTGCCATTCGCACACCGTCCAGCTGCCGAGAAGTGCAAGCCTTTGAAAAACAGGACACTTTTGGTCTCTTGGAAGAGATCAGATCTCGAGGGTCCAGAATCGAGATAGGGTCATTTTTGTCCTCGCCTCTCTTATCTCAGTTGAAGTATTGTGAAAGGATTCGAAAGAAGAACTCACCTGCGATCGCAGTCAACACAAGCGCAGCATCTTCAACTGTCCTCGCCAATACCCCTACAGTATCTTGGAACTCACTTGCGCTATACAATCCATATCTCGAGGTCAACCCTACCGTCGGCTTGATTCCAACTACAGCGGACTTTTGCGCGGGTAGTATCAGACTGCCACAGGTCTATATCCCGGGAATCAGTCCGCGTGTTTCACGTGCGCCCGAGAACCCACAAACCTCAGATCCTAAAGCAGCAGCGCAAAGTCCCAAAGCTGTTCCTACGGCACTACCCGATGATGAATCTTGAGGATGTTGGTTCTTATGATAAATGCCTATACACTGACCTCCCACAGCAGACCAACCAGGGGTGAAACGGAGATTGGCCCATTGAGAACCATTTGCTATTCCTAGGATGATGGCACCTTGCTCACGGAGCTTGATGATTGCTGTTGCTTCGATGCCTGGAATCGCCTCGAGGAATCCAGTGCAGCCAACTTCTTGGAATAAGAAGAGTATGCCAACATTGGAGAAATTCGAACTCACAATTAGTTTTGAGGCCATCAGTTGTAAACAACAAGTTCTTGATCAAAACTGGCACTCCATGAAGAATTCCTCGAGCTGAACCGCATGACCGTTCCTTGTCCTTTTCTCTAGCGATCTTGATGGCGTTTTGATTGATCTCACTCACGACGTGGACTATGGAGTTGACTTGCTCGATACGCTTTATGTACGTCTTCATCATCGTTAGTGATGTGAAACAGAAGTCGTTACGAATATCGACCAACTCTGACGAGACCTTCACTTGAGAAATGTCCCTTCTTCAACCCTTTCAAGATCTCAACAACTGATATCTGATCAAGCTTTATCATGGGAGTTGGTCGACGACGATGAAACAAACGCGATCGGAAAAGGTCAGGAATAAACGGGGAATCGCACATGGTGAGAGCATCAAACACATTTATAGAAATAGAATAGATAATCTTTAGTGATTTGAGGTACTGGCTGTATTACTGACTGGAAGGGCGATTGAATCTGCAAAGTACTCGAGTCGTCAGTCATGTGGCAAGAACGCTTAGCTTGCAGTTACCCCAGCTGTCGATAAGGCAACGTGATTGGCGTAGTATATTGCGACTCATCATCTCTCCCTCTCCTCCTCCTTCATCTCAATCTATACTCTCGGCTCGGTATCTCGAGCCATCAAGTCGAACCCTTGAGACACGAATTGCTGAGCCCATGGTCATTGGTTCGAAGCCGGCTCACACCCATAAGCTTAAGGATGCCGATGCTTCCCATGTGCATTGATGTCGGCTCAAGAGAAAACAAGCAACCAAGCAACCAATCTATGCATACAACGCATGTCTGTGCTGTCGCCGTCTTGAAGTCATCCCCGAGAACCAATGAAATCAGTTTACCTATTTAGTGATAGGTTAAACTTAAAGCAGACCCGGTATCGGGACTCGCCTTGGTTGACTTTATACTACACGATTATCACGCCGACGCACAATAGAGGTATTTAGCGATGCAATAGACGAGCTATCTCTAGCGTTTAGAAATGAAATTGACCAATCAGGTTATGCTTCAAGAATCACCATCTCGGCTAGCTTCCGTTTTGTTTTTTCTCTCAAGATCTTCACATGTCGGAATAGCCCGAGAACAAGCAGGCTTCCTTACGATCATAGGTTGGTTGTCTAGTGAAGGGGTCCAGATGATATCCCGGGTCCCGGGTCCCGAGCCCCGAGTCTCGAGTTGTCGACCGCTTGTTCCTTGACGGAGTGCGCCATGAACAAGAAAGTCTATATTTATGGAGCTGGAGTGGCTTTTTCGTGTGATAAGTCCGGGATTGGATGGATATTGATAGGTAGGTCGGTAGGTTTGAAGAAGAAAAGATAAGGGGATAAGGGATGATAGATAAGGATCTCTCGATTTCTCGATTTCTCATATGATTACTGGCTAACTTGAACAAAGACATTTCCTCATTCCCCCCCTTCATTTCCCTTATCAGCTCGTCTAATTGATCCTTTCTTATCTATCCCACCAACTCTTATCCCCCCCCCACGACAAGAGTGTTCCAGTGGACAATCTTCTCAATTACATCTCAGAATACCTTCAATTCTTCCTTCAAATCTTCCTCAGCCTTGGTTTTCCAATATCGAGTCACAAAATCCCTTCAAAATGACTACAGCATACCCATATCCAACCCCTGCTGCTACACCACCTCATGATTCCCCATCACAGCCTACGGTCTTCGTTTCTTCAAGGGCAGTCATCTTTGATGAGAATGATAATCTCATTATTTCACCTGCAACCATTACAATCTCTCCCTCGACTGGCAAGATTATATCAATCTTACCTACCGTTCTTCCACCCTCGAGTTTTCCACCAAATACAATCTATGTCGACCATACACCACATTTGATCCTTCCCGGATTGGTCGATGCACATGTACATCTAAATGAGCCGGGACGGACAGAATGGGAAGGTTTCAGCACTGGTACGAAAGCTGCTGCATCAGGTGGTGTCACAACAGTTATTGATATGCCATTGAATGCTATCCCACCAACTACAACATTGAATGGTTTGCAAGAAAAGATTAAGGCTGCCCAAGGTCAATGCTGGGTTGATGTTGGATTTTATGGTGGAATCATACCTGGCAACGCTGATGAGTTGCTTCCACTTGTTGAGGCTGGAGTCAGGGGGTTTAAGGGTTTCCTTATAGAGAGTGGTGTATGTATTTTCTCACCAATGACAGTTGCGGTATCTAACAATAGCAATAGGTCGATGAATTCCCTGCCGTCTCTTCTTCCGATGTAGCCCTCGCACTCAAAACACTCAAAGATACATCTACAACTCTCATGTTCCACGCGGAAATGGTTCCACCAATCACCGCTTCCGTTGGTGAGGACGTCCAAATATCCCTCCCACCACTCGAACCATGCGGTCCCCTCACAACCTACGACACATTCCTATCCTCCCGCCCCCCTTCATTTGAAACCTACGCCATTGAACAAATCCTCTCTCTCGCCCATCTCGCCCCCTCCCTCCACCTCCACATAGTTCACCTCTCCGCCATCGAAGCCATTCCCCTCCTTCGCGCCGCACGCTCCTCGGGCATAAACGTCACTGCCGAAACATGTTTCCACTACCTCGCACTCGCATCCGAAGAAGTATCCGAAGGCGATACCCGTCACAAATGCTGTCCTCCCATCCGCTCATCCGTCAACCGTGATGGCCTCTGGACCGAACTCTCACACCCCGAATCCGTGATCAAAACCATAGTCAGCGACCACAGTCCTTGTACCCCCGAACTCAAACTCCTTCCTGAACATCTCTCCCACGGATGTGGCGCCATGCGCGAAGATGCCAAAGGCGTAAACGGTAAATTACTAAAAGACGAAGAGGCAAAAGAAAAAGGCGATTTCTTCGCCTCCTGGGGCGGCATCTCTTCAGTGGGTCTCGGTCTTCCAATTCTCTGGACAGGAGCCACATCGCCCTCGCGCGCTTCTTCTCAAAATCCAATCGGTATCCTAGACATCGTGAAATTCTGCGCCGTGAATACGGCGAAACAAGTAGGTCTTCAATATCGCAAGGGAGCACTAAGACCTGGCATGGATGCGGACATTTGTATTTTTGACGATGCGGTTGAGTGGGTTGTGGGGAGGGAGGAGTTGCTTTTTAGGAATAAAGTCAGTCCGTATACGGGGAGGGTTATGAGGGGTAGGGTGGCAGAGACTTGGCTTAGGGGAAAGAAGGTTTTTGAGAAAGGGGTGGGGGTTGATGGGGTGTTGCTTAGGAAAGAGGGGCCGGTAGGGAGGTTGCTTTTGGAGAAGAGAGTCGTTTAGAGGAAGAGGCTGGGGTGTAATGATTTATGATATCAATTGGGGGGATCGCTGGCTGGTATGGAATGGTATGAAATTAGCGTTGGCATTGACATTAGTACGGGATTTACTTGCATGTATGGATGATGATATGGATGATATGGATTAAGAAATTTGTATCGCGAGCTAGCTGGTTGGTTGGTTCGTATGATGATGAAATTAAAAGTATTTATTTTGCATTTCTATCACCTCTCGCTAAAAAGTCTATCAAAATTACAAAAAAAATGAAAGTTCTAGCTTTTACGCAGTGATGCGATTGCATTGATCCGTCAATAATCATCCCTTAGTGCTGAGTAGACGGTTCTTTTTCCAAATCGTAAAGTCTTAAGTGATGAGTGACGGATAGTAGACCTTCAGACTTCAACTGCAACTGCCCCTCCTTCATTCTTCTAATTAGTCTGATTATTGGTAAATACATATATAGACACATACATATCATAAAATACGCTTCATTTTACCTCCTTTCATGTACCGCCCTCTTCTCCTATTTTTCTCCCAAGCCTAAATCCTTCCCTTCCCACTTCCCGCTGCTCTCACCATACCTCACACCAGCGCATTCGCCTTGTTTAAAGCCACCTCTTCTGCCTGATTATCCTCCTTTTCACATAACAACCACGCGACTCTCGTCTGGTTAAATTCAAATCGATTCATACATTCGTCGAGTCTTTTCCATAGTTCTTCTCCTACTACTTTACCCCCTTTGGAATTGTGGAAATCGTTACGTTTCCATTTATACTGTGGGATTTGTTAGTTTCAGTTTGAGGGAAGAGGAAATGGTGTTTTTTGGGAGATGGGAGGATGGTTTGGAGTACTTCGACCGACTTGGCCTCATATAGCAAACCCCCCATCCTAACCAGACAGAAGCGAAAAAGAAAACCTACCAGATGTTCCGTAACCCCATACCACAAATTCGTACTACTCGTGACCGCAACCACCAATCCTCCCGGCGAAATCTCCCCACTAACATCTTCAAACCCTGGAATCCTCCTCTTGCATTCCGTCTCTACAAACTCCAATGCCTCACACGCAGCCACCAACTCGGCAACCTTCTGCATTTCCACTTTACTTCCTGTTTCCTTGATTTTGCCCGTAGTGTTGTATCGGGATTTAGGTCCAAAATGTACTGAATATGCTGCTCTGTATTTTTCCCCCGTATCCTTTGAAGGTAGAGGAAAATCGAGAGGCAAAGTTTGCGAATCACGTCTAAGGGGAGCAACAGCCCCCGCAACACTAAAAACCAAAGTCCTAGGATGTCCGACAAAATGACCCTCTCTGATCATTTTCAACCTGGAGATTTGCAGTTCCTCGGTTTCGTAGAAGAACAAGCGAGAAATGACGCGGTTTTCATGGATATATAGTTCGGTATCATTCACCAAATCAAATTTTCGAGGATGTAGGATTGGGTTGGAAACTGTTGATGCGGAGGCCAGGGAAGGGTCGGTAGTAGCCAGAGTGCTGACTGTGAAGTTTGTGGAGGAGACCGAGGGAGTGTTGCGGTGGTGGAGGAAGGGGACCGTTGGGATGTCGGACATGGTGGTTTTTGCACGCGTTTGAGAGGTGGAGATGAGGATAAGGGGATACTGGGTTGATTTGCTGGGCGATTGTTCGTTCCGTATGAAACCGAGGGATAATAATATCGTAATACTCGTAGAATATATCAAAATACTAAGGAAATGTTGAGGAAAGGAAATGTATAAAGTACAACGGTGCACGTGGAGGTCCGCTTGATAAGGTTACCTGTAGTCACGTTTTGGGTTAAACTACTTTAGGTCTTTAGGTCTTTAGGTCTTTAGGTTAGCATAAGGTTAACACAACTATCAACTACAACTCAAAGAGAAGACTCCCTATGATGTCTTTCAAGACCTATATTCTCTAGAATGGATGAGCTGTATACTAGATTTATATGACTTCTACGAACTACGCTTCCCACATCTCAACCGTTTCAGCTGGCTAAAGACTCCCTTACACCAGGCTACTTTGTTGAGGGCTACCCTGGATAGAGCCCGTATCAAAATCGGCCAAGGACTCCTGTATAGAAACGATTCTGCCTTGGAACTCCTTTCCGCTCAAATTGTAGTGCGAAGTTTGGTAAGCTAATATGAGTGAAACAACGATGTTACAGCGAGGGTTGGGGCGTGGCCTGGAATGATTCAAGAGGGCCCGTTTGAATAATTTCTTATATAATACTTAAAATGACCTTTTATACAGTTTTATACAATAATTAGGGCTTAGTGCTGTGCTGTGCATGTAAGCACCCAAGCCTTCTCACAATCTAATTAAGTTTCATTAAGCTTCATTTAACAAACGTAATACGTTTGATTGGGTAGAAATCATGTCATCCACGTGATTATACCAACTGACCAACATACCAACATACCCATCAACCTCTTCGTCGCCAAGCTGTTTCAAATTCTTTTCCCCTTGCCGTCAGGATCGACGGATGATGATTCGGGCTCTTCACGCTCAAGCTATCCCCTTTTTGTCTTCCTCGCCAAAATGACAACTACCGTATTCGGGAACCAGTGGAACAAGATCTGAAGGACGACGAGTCGAAAAGTATATATATCTTGCTACTATACTGTATCTATCCAATGAGGGTAGAAGCGGTGGAGATGTAGTGAGACATTCATTCACACCCTGACTCTCTGAGGTTCTGCACCACAATCCTCTTTTCAATGTTGTGATTGGCTCCACAAGAAGTTAGAAGTTAGAAGTTGCAACCACCCCTTTTATCCGGCTTCCTGGACTTGGGACACATGATAAACCTATTGAGGCTAAAGCTTGAGTATGTCAAGTATTCACATTCAGCGACTTTCCCAAAGTCCAAAAAGGCCACAATCTTCCTCGAGGAAGTCCCTCTTGGTTGAGAAGATCTCTCTATCTTCCCCACGCGTGACTATTGTCGCGGCGTCGGACAAATCCAGGCCTCCAACCAGCTGCAGAAAGCATGAGACATTCCAGATTAAAGGGGGCTGCACTGAACTTTCTTCAAATTGACAATGTGACAGTTCAAATAAAGCTTATCTAGGCAAGCCATATCATCATTCGTGGAAAAATCGTCTTCTCATATATCAGGATGAAAAATGGAGAATCTCTATTATTGCCAATTATATTTTCCATGTGGAAATTGTAGAGTTAATACCTTGCACCGTTATGTCTAAGTTCTAGCGCCTATATACACGAGGCTAGAAGCCACTGTTTCCTTGTATATTGTGCATGATCGACAGAACTTGGACTTTAGACTGATCTGTGAAGAATGGATCTAAATAGTTATTCCGGTGCGTGACAACGTCGTTTTTGGCGGTTATTCGGTCATGTTTCGCGGGAAGAGAGGACACTCCCGAGAGATTGCCATGCTTGGCCTTTCGAGAATTTATAAACTCGAGTGTTCTCCAGATATGCTCCTGCCGAGTGCTATCCTCATCACCTCCTCTGATCATCTCTGATCATCTCTCATCATGCGTAGGAACACTCAAATTTCTGGGCTTTTAGCCCTCACTTTGGCAGGCGCTGGCGCAGCCCAATTACCTTGCATTGCCACCAATTATTCGCAAATTGCTCCTTGCGTTCAAAATTCTACAAATATTGTTTTAAGGGACGTGTATGCACCATCGAATTTTTCTATTGACTTGAGAAACGTCTTGCCTGGTACTACAATCACATTTGCCGGGAAAACAACATTTGGATACACCAAGAACAGTGGCTTCGAGCCCATCCAATTAGGTGGTTCTGGAATCACCATTACTGGAGAGCCCGGTTCCATTATCGATGGCAACGGTCAAGCTTACTGGGACGGACTTGGTTCCAATGGTGGTGTACCGAAGTACGTTTTCACGGGAATTCAATGATCGTGGAGCTAACATTGTTTTCAGGCCAAATCACTTCATTGCGGCCTCGCAACTGATTGGCTGTTCCGTCATTCGGAATCTTTATATTCAAAATTGGCCCGTTCATCTCTTCACCATCAAAGGTGCTGATGGGCTGATCATGGAAAATCTGATTCTCAACAACACAGCAGGAGACGCGCCAAATGCTGCCAGTAATGGATTGGCCGCAGCGCACAATTCAGATGGATTTGATCTCATCAACTCAAATAATATGATAGTTAGGAATTGTTCCGTTTGGAATCAGGACGACTGCGTAGCCATTACAAGTGGAAGCAACATCACCGTTGATGGTCTTTATTGTCATGGAGGCCACGGTCTAAGTATTGGATCTGTAGGTGGAAAGGCTTTCAACGAAGTGACCAATGTAGTGGTAAGTCCTCTTCATCCCGTTCGTTACTCAGTAACTTACTCCATTTCTCAGTTCAAAAATAGCAAACTTATCAATTCCGAAAACGGAGCTCGCATAAAGTCCAATTCTGGGACGACAGGTCATGTCGCAAACATCACATATAGCAACATCCAATTCAGTGGCGTCACAGATTATGGAATCGTCATCCGACAAGATTACCTTAACGGCGGTTCAACTGGAAAACCAACCAACGGTGTCCTTATTGAGGATGTTTTGTTCGAAAATATATCTGGAACAGTCATGCCCAGCGCCCAAAGCTACATGATACTATGTGGTGAAGGAAGTTGTAAAAACTTTACCTTCACAAATGTTCATGTTACAGGGGGCGACAAATCAAGTTCTTGCAACTTTCCAGACAGTATCTGTTCTATAGATACTTTAGGGGTACACAAGGATGTGGAAAGATGAAGGGGTATTGGTGCAGGAGAAACGAAAGAGGTTACGGATCGGACATGTTGCCTTGCATACAAGATGCGCGGAGGTCTTCATAACCGTTGGTGATGAAGTTATTATTAGGTCGAGGTTTTTTGGGGGGTTTTTTCGCCAACACCTGACGGGTTTGATACAAGCCAGATATAAGATACTGTACGTACCTGGTGTACTAATCAGACACATTCTCCTTCCATTTGTATGTATAGAAAATCAAATATTGATATTGAAGTATTCACACTTCTATTAAAGGCTCGGAAGATGCGGAAAGAATGTTCTTTTAACTTGCCTTGAAAGTTAAAACGAAACGAAATAGGCCTCGCGATCGATCCCAAATGAGGGGCCGTTCCGTTCTACTGTGGTTCGGACGGGGACCCAGGGCCGATTTCCCTTCCGCGCGCATAGTAAGCGTTCCTTGCCTTGCTTTTCATGACCATGCGGCACGGCGATGATTACCCCTTTTCGTAAACGATCTGTGGAAGGAAGCTGATGTTGACTTTGGGTAAATAGTAGTTTATCCGCGCGGAACCCCGACATCAGCACTTATCCTGTGTTACGTGTCGTGACAAATCAAAGACCTTAGCGTCCTGATATACTTTTTCTTCTGCCGGGGAAAATGCAATCAAGGCTAGAACGATAATGCCCCCGTTTGTTCGGTCACTCTATCCGGAATAGGAAACTGGTCCATTTTCGTAAGGCATTTCGATCTTCTGTTGGCCTGCCTCGGCTCACGGCTATTTGATCAACGAGGAGGAGCTTGAGCAGAACTGATATATACAAGACGAGAAAGCATCAAATTCCGATACGATACCATACCATACCATACCATACGATACAGAGTGTAAGGTTACCGTTTGTTATAGTATTTGATTGCAACAACAACAACAGCAATTTTGGATCGGTCCGTATCCTGTAACAGGCATCACGTACCTTCAAGTCCTCGACCTGAAGGGGAAAAGACTACGGATTGGTTCGGAAGGGTAATATATATATATACACACAAGAGAGGAGCTACAGATCATGGAGGGTCGAGAGATTAAACGTTCAAAGGCCATCATGGCTCAATCGACATATCAATCGGTGGTCTTGGCCAAACGTCCTACGGGACAGATTGTTCCAGGAGAGACTTTCGAGAAGAAGGATAACCCGATGGTGACGGAAGCAGATCTTAAGGATGATCAAGTGTTGGTTGAAGTTTTATACCTCTCATTGGACCCGGCCATGAGAGGCTGGCTAAATGGTACGTACTCATTACCGCCCTCTTTCTTTGCCATTGACCATGAGCCAGTGACGGGTGAAGTGGAAGGGGTACATTGATATACCTCCCTTCTACGCGTTGTTTATTACTGACATTGAACACCGGAACAGACAAGAGATCATATGTCCCACCTGTAAAAATTGGTGAGGTGATGCGTGGTCTTTCGATTGGAAAGGTCATCGCGAGCAAATCATCAAAATATAATGTTGGGGATTACGTTTCCGGTATTACAGGGTGGACAGAACTAGCCATCATGGCTTCAAAAGGCCTCACACCTGTTGATCTACCACCTAACGGCAAGCTCACCGATGCACTTGGTGTTCTCGGAATGACCGGTCTCACCGCATACTTTGGAATTCTTGACGTTGGAAAGATCAAGGCAGGAGATTTCGTGGTAGTTTCTGGTGCCGCGGGTGCCACTGGAAGTGTCGTTTGTCAGATTGCGAAGATCAAGGGAGCCAAGGTTTTGGGTCTCGCAGGAAGTGACGACAAAGTACAGTGGTTGAAGGAGTTGGGTTGTGATGACGCTTTGAACTACAAGGATAAAGACTTCCCATCCAAGTTCAAGGCGGCTACACCAAACTTCATTGATGTATTCTTTGACAACGTTGGGGGAGACATTTTAGAGCTTGCACTCAGCAGAGCCAAACCTTTCTCAACTTTCGTCATGTGCGGTGCCATCAGTCAATACAACTCTGATGCCCCAGTCGGACCAAAGGTACATTTTTACATCTTCCCTCTCCCACAAATGACACACATTAACAGAACATTACACTTGCTAACCAAACCCAGAACTTTTCCATGATCATCTCCATGCGAATACGTCTCCAAGGGTTCATCGTCTTCGATTACGCATCCAGATATGCTGAAGCCCGCAAAGAGATGTCTCAATGGTTGGCAGAAGGCAAGCTTCAAAGAAAGGAGACCATTGTCAAGGGTGGACTTGGCGTTGCCGAGCAGGCTTTATTGGATTTATACCAAGGTTTCAATACTGGTAAGTTTCGTTCTGTTCTGTACGAGCCGAGCTCATTACTGATATTCTTTAGGAAAATTGTTGGTCGAGGTTAAAGAGGATAGTTCAGTCAGTTCCCGTTTGTAAGGGATATAGATACTTGTATATAAACATATTAATGATAATTAAGATGTATTGAATGTATGAAGTGTATAGGTGAAAAATATATAAAGAATGGAATATACTTGCACACGAGGTTCAAATGCGTCTTCCGTCCAAAGCGGTTCTGAAAGTTTTCTTACCATTCTGTTCAACCACATGGCAGGAAGATGAACACAATCCCCAAACCCTAAACCTAGATCACATGACTAGTACTCGCTCTCGCTAAACTTTCCACTTTATTCCCCATCATTTTCAACCTTAATAAGCTTCAACATCGCATCCTCTCCCATCCAATTGACCCAACGTGGTCGCTTAGCTCAGTTGGTTAGAGCGTGGTGCTAATATCTTCTCTTGTCTGTTTATTAACGTTCAGGGACAGATTAAACGCCAAGGTCGGCGGTTCGACCCCGCCAGTGATCAAATCTTCTTTTGCCAGCCGGCCATTCCTTTTTGATGATGATGATGATGATGATGATGATGCCAATAGGAAGTCAAAATGGTTGAGATTTGAGGAAAGTTGTATATACATATGTATGTAATTTTGAATGTCGAGGTGGGTCTCGTACGTGTGTACAGTCAGTTAACTCGATGATGGATGATCCATAGTTTTTGACATAGTAGGTGTATGTATATATGTATAAAAATGTTCATTAAAGATTTCCGGCTCAACCCCAACCTCAACCCCAACTTATAGCAACAGCTACTCTATCTATCTAATATCTAGCAAGCATTACATGCCATCATCATATTTTCCATCACATCATCACACACACAAACCACAATCAGACAAAGAAAAAGATGCAAAAAAACAACGACATGTGCAGGATTTGAACCTACGAGGCCGAAACCATAAGATAACCAAATTATTCATTCAAGTCTTACCCATTAACCACTCTGGCAACATGCCCAATTCGTGTTTGCTTGATTTGATAAGCGTCATTGGATCTTTAAAAATTATATTGCTCACATGTGGGGTAGTGCGGGTGGGAAGGGAGGGGCGACTTGTGTGTAAACAGTTTGGCTGAGCTTCATACGCATGCGGGCAATCTGATTCACTGGGGGGAGTATTATTTTGATTTTTTTTCTCTCTCAAAGCTCATTGGGACGGAGAGAATGGTATAGAGAAATTCGAGGTGAAAAAAGAAAATATAAATAATAATATACGCAAAGGCACGTGGGAATCTCAACGGGACCTGGCGTATCAAAACCTTATGAAATTAGAGAGATTGTGTTTTCTCGTTTGCAGAAGATTTGATAAAGGGGCTATATCAGTTTGAATTGAATCTTGATATCGCTGGTATTGAAAGTCACACACTATTAGGGGGACGCAGAATAAATTATTTTACTCTCCCTCTCATTCTCCTCAGTTAAAAATTCAAATCCAAACCACAACTGTCACGATTCAGAACGTCACGTGTGGCACGTGCTTTATGCATAGGCATTACGTACGCACTTTAGGCCCATGACTCTATTGCATATAGCCGGCCCTTAGTTTAGCCGACCCGCGTTGATCCACTTATACACCATGCATTAGTTCAGAGCCTGAATCGGGAGGTGGATTAAGAGGCCTATATGCGTTACTTTATATAGCAGGATTGGGGCATTCATGAGTCGTTCTCTGGTGGAGCTGAAATGGAATGTGCCGTGGCAATGGGTATATATATAGAGCTCTACTAGTCGTATATAGATCTCCAGTAGGTAATTCTAAGGGATTTCAGTTGACCCTATATATACTTCGTATAATATAGCTCTCCAAGGCATTGAACGTCACAACAACCAAAAAGATCAAACAATCCATGGTATCTTGACGCCTTGTACCCCAAAAGACTCCCGTTTCCGTCTTCTCGTAAACCTCGTAAACCTCGTAAACCTCGTAAATCTCGTAAACTCATAATACCTTCGTCTATTGCTTCCCTACCATCACCCTCTTCCTCATCTTACTCTCTCATCTTCTTTTTTTTCAGACCCATAATCATCAAAGATTACCTCTATGCATCTACGCGTTTCCCTCAATCACATACCCAGCCAGTACTCTTGCTCTACCTCTTATCCTTCCTCATCGCCCATCCTTTGATTGCGATTACCACAATAATCCAAGGCATCAAGAGAGTGACAAGACCCACGAATACGACGAAAACGAACATTGCATCTAGATTGTTGAGTTCAATAGATTTGACGGTATCTTTGCTCTACCTTGCATTAGCTTTGATTTGATGGGTAAAACAAGAAGTGACATACACTAGCCATGAAAATTAACCCCCCAGCCATCAAACAAAAAGCGGTGATTATCTCGGTTGGGGGTCTCCCGGGGAGTATCGAGTTTGGCGGCGCAAGATAAAATACAACATAAGTAGCTGCACGGGCAAATGCCGCACCCACAAGCAACGTACCCCATTGTTTATGGATCATACTTGAGGTCATTGAATGTTGATGGTGTGAACTCATCATCATTCCTAGCAACATGACAACTAACGCTGGGATTGGATTCATGGAAAACCTATAGGACTTTGGTTCCTGGGCTTCTGGATGATAGGAGGACATTTGAGATGATGCTTGCTGGACCGAGGTGTTGAGGAAGTTACGGATTTTATTCGACTCGATGAGCATGCCGCACTATATGACTTAACAATGTTCACAAAATCATCATCTGAGAAACTCACCAGTCCGCCACCAATAAACAAAATGGTGATTGAAATGTGCTCGAGATCTTGTGCACTCCATGCATTTCCCCAAGCAGCTAGATGTTCCAGGAAAACATTTGTAGAGCCATAAAAGAAAATGAGAAAACTTTCCACAAATTCTGCCGTTGGAGAGAACCGCGGTTTATTATCATGAGGTTTGATATTCCAGGACCAGCCAATTTCGGCGAAGCAACCTGCCCATCTACCAAGAGTCAAAACTCCATACCAGAAGAAAACTCCACCCTTTATGAAGTGTGCAAGGCCGCTGTAGATCTCGGCACCTTTCTGCATTGAAATTTAGTAATTGAACATACACATCCACCGGTGATCTTAAACAGTGCTGGCCAGACTTACGAATAAACCACCGTATGTAACAACTCCAGATGTGAGAATAGCAAAGCCCAACAGAAGAATTACTCGATCTACAACGTCATGAACGAACCGAATGACGCCCAAAAGACGGGCAGAAAGTAATCCCGGAATTCGGTTCGAGAGATATTGATCCACCTTGGTACCTCCCATCAAGCCCCCTTTTTCCGGCTCGTCCCTCTCTAATTCGTGCAGTGTGTGATCATCGTCTCCAGCCAAAGATATCGATTGGCTTCGGAGGGACTCCGTATTTGGTTCCGTGCCTTGCCCACTATCATCCGAAAACCTGGTAACGGGCTGAGTGGGTCCTTCATGCAAACGGGTATGTTCCGCCATCGCTTCTCTCGAAACCGGAATATATCCAGGGTTCTCTGATTGCTTCTCGCCTCTGCGACCTGCGTAAGCACTGATTACTCCAATCACCCCTTGCGCAGCTATTACACATATCAGAAGCCAGCCCAGTTTATGATGGGCATTATTCGGATATAGGTCTGGAGTCGAGGCGTTGTAGATTATACTACAGAAGAGACCGCCACCATTTAAAGCTAGGAATGCGAATTGGGTAGGGAGATGAAATCGAGAGCGCGAAATGGAGAGCATCACACCTAAAACACATTAGATCTGGGAGACCTTTTACCGTTTCTCCAAGCTACCTACTTATTGGCAGAACGAATACCCATCCGATGGTCATCAGTATAATATGAGCTATCATGAGACCTGCATGCTCCGAAAGTCGAAAATAGGTCAAAGGTTCGGCCGCTGCGGTATTATTCATGACTGCCGAACTCATGTGCATACCCGTGCCCGTGCCCGTGCCCATATCCATGTCCGGTTCGGCATCTTCGTGCGCGGCCGTTAGAGTCGCCAGGCCAAGCAGTATAGAACCGCTGTATAATGCAAAGTTTCGCCCGTATGAAGGCATTTAAGAAAGTGGCGAGGATTGAAAGGCTACACAGAGCAGTCTCGGGGCATCAGAATATGTCGAAGGGAGAGGAAAAGAAGGGCGAGCGTCCAGTCGGTGATTTGTGACTATGTATGTATATGGATGATGATGAAAACGGACGTGGACTTGGACTTGTGGCACACAAGAAAGAAAAAGGAAGAAAGAAAAGGGGTGGTTGAAGGAATCGGAAAGAGGTAGTGCCATGTAGTGGCTGATAAGAAAGAGACCGGGGGATCCGACGACACATAAATAGCCTTCACCATGATGAGATGGAGATGGAGATGAGGTAAGATGAGGTGAATGTCGACTCGACGGTGATGCCAACTCCGTCAATTCCGAATATACAAAGAGAGAAGAGCTGCAATGGAATGATGTCATCCAATAAATTATTATCTAAGGTTTCGAAGATCCATCCAACCCACCCACCACGTTTTTCCTTCGTCAGCAAAACAACGACTCCGATATTTCCGATCAGCAAGCAGAGTGAAAAGTTTGATTCTTTTCTTTGGTGGGACCATCACACGACCAATTCATGATAAAATCATTGGCCATGGCATTTTATATTGATCAGCGCGTCAATATAAAGCACCTCTCCTTCACATCAAAACTCGCCCAACCACAAAGTCAATCTCAATGCCCCTCGGGAGAAGATTCAAATTTCCGTTCTCTTCAATGGGTATCGGAACCCAAGTCATATCAAACAGCCTCGAATCGATTTTCATCTTCATGCTTTCATTCACATGAAACGAAAAGATACAAAGAACACCACCCCTCCAACCTCTATGAACAATCCATCGCCATTCATCCATCCATGCATGTCCATATCCCATCAAGCAATGGCCCCAATTTTAACGCCCGAAATGCAAAACCTTATGTTCCAGCCCAGCCTAGCCGCCGCTCCAGCTCCAAAATACTGTGTGTGTATGCCGTCCCATACCCCTCGACCCGCTCCTCTTCTCTTCTCCTCTCGCTTTCTCGTGTAGTGTTCTGGTAATCTTCTGCTTCTCATGTATACTCTGTATGATATGCGACTCACGTATGCAACACCTGTCCCCACAATCTATAAATCACCAAGCTAGGCTAGACTTTGAATGACGTAAAACAGCAAAAATGCTTGTTCATTCAACACCTGACTCTTACTCGCCAACGTAACATTGTGGTCATTGAACTTAAACCACTGATTTCCTACTCGAGAGTAGGATACATAGTGACCTGTTTGCACACCTCTGATTAGCAATCTCATCACCAAAATCTCATATGATACGAGGAGGAACAAGAAATTGTGAAACTCACCCGTCTCCAAATTCCCAACATGAACGACAACACTTTGCAAGTCATAAGTACATGACCTGGCCAGCTCAAAGTTATTCTTGGTGTCTTGACCACGGGCCCGATTGGTATAAGGAAGCATATGCAGCTGAAGGGGAAATGTGACGGTGGTATCGATTTTTGAGGCGAGACCTCTAGGGTCTTGTTTGAAACGCTGTTTCGTGTTAGTCTTCATATTATTACACTTCAGTAAAAGGAATAGAGAAAGCCTACCTTGAGCTGAATGCACAAGACATTTGGTAAGCTCTTGATACTGAGCTGTTTCTTCGCCTCTTGAGTATCGCATTGGTGACATGTATATTCACAACGTTCAGGCCGACTATATTCTTCATCTAGGCAACGTTCGAGACTTATTGTTCCAGAACCTGCTTTTAGCTTGCTCTTCTTCTGAATAACATCGAGACCTAAACTTAGATCTAGAAAAGACTCGACTGATGTGTTTACATCTCCACAATTTTGACAAGTGATGGTGCTTTGAAGCTTTCCATAAAATGTCTGATGGACAATGCATTTGCAACCTTGATCCATTTTTGACCGCTTTGGGTTTGGACTACTATCTTCTCGGTCGCTTGCTCGTGAGCCGCCATTGATCTCGTGTAGTTCTTCAGTAAGAAACTGGAAAAACTCATGAGCGTCTTGCTCTTTGTTACTTGCTAATTCTTCATATGCTTTTCTTTTCGAAAGCCAGAAGCTGGCAAGTATATTTGAAGCCGAGTATCCCGTTGTGATCTCTTGCGAGTAAAAGTCTTGAAACATATCATCCATAGCGCAACTCATACAATTCTTTTGTTCACATTCGCTAGATTGGTGACCATCTCCGAGGTAAAAATTTCGAAGAAGAGGATTATGAACGAAGGATTGGAGAATAACGTTCATATAACAGGTGGCTCCCATGTTATAGATCCCCCTAACACCACTTGCCCGACAAGGAGCTGACATTGTATTTGTGGCTATGAATCTTGGATCCTCTTTGGTAGCGTCTGTAAAAAGTTCGTCGTGTTTTCTTTTCCGGCCTTTCAAGAGAAGCAAAGTCAGTTATGCTGCCTATAGTAATACGCCAATACGCCTGGCAGAAAGAAACCATGGGTGATTATAGGGCTCGGAGAAGGCATATCACTCATGTATGACTTACTAGAGAAAGACCCAGTCCCAATCTTTCGGACTCTCAACTCTTCTAATGTAGGATCCCACACAAAGTCATTGCACATTTGGCAAAACAGAGCTCCCGTCCTCGATTCAACATCTAATTTCGAACCGGTTAGCAGGGCCGCAAACAACAGCATGACAAGCCAACATACA
This sequence comes from Monilinia vaccinii-corymbosi, assembly GCA_017357885.1. Taxonomy (NCBI): domain Eukaryota; kingdom Fungi; phylum Ascomycota; class Leotiomycetes; order Helotiales; family Sclerotiniaceae; genus Monilinia; species Monilinia vaccinii-corymbosi. The sequence continues at coordinate 3,315,414 of CP063406.1, read as the reverse complement.
AAATCTATGCGAAGTCTCCTGTCCATGCTTCACGTAATCTTGAGCAGTAGCCGTTCGTTCACATTGCAAACAGAGGTAATTTGGCGTAAGAGATGTGAGGGGCGGGCATTTCGGTGCCTTGGAGGTTTGTGGTACAATTGGGGTATTATCTAGAACCACTCTCAAACAATTTTTATAGTATGTAATGGTGTTCTTCATACGTTCCTCATGATTCGGATTCAAGAGCTGCTGAATATGCTCTAGGATGCACATATTAGCAATTGATGGGAAGGCTGAGAATACGACGCGAGTGGATTGAGAACATACGACAACCATATTTAGGAACTCCTGGTTGTGGTGATTTAGTCTTTATAAACCTGGGTGAAGCTGGAGTCACTGGTCTAGATGTAGACATTCTCAAATTTGCACAGATATCCTGCAATTGTGATAAAATGGTAGATTCTTTGATGGACTTCTGATAACTTGGATATATATCTTGATATGTCAAGATAACTTAGTTACGTAGCGAGTGATGATATAAGGTTATGGAAGCTTAAATTTGGCGAAGCCTTGCGGAAAATCGGGCGGGCGGTGAGAAATGCTACGCGGCATTAAATTGATATATGGCCTTGTCCATCCATCCATTGTGAAGTTATACTTAGCTTGTTAGTTCCTATATATCTCCTTTAGCCGATGAGATGAAAAGGAGACGCCTCTTCAACTGCTTGCTTTGGTCCTGTTGGTATATGCACGGTATTACATATCAAGCAAGCATCAAGCATCAACACATCCATCAACGAACCGAGGCTTATTATCGGCATTGCATCATTTTCAAAGCCGTCTCTACTATACTACAACGAAGGATGATACTCCTTATTCATCTCGATGCTATCTATCAAAAATACCATCAAGAAAATGGCTGCTCAACTAGTGCCTCTACCAGAAGTCGAGCGATTAAGTCCTGCTGTCATTCGTATCCTCGGTGGAAATCCAGGAAAGGTGCGATAATGAATGTAGAAGGGTGATTTAGGCAACATCGGCTGATAGCAAACAGTTTACATTGCAAGGTCCATATGCCATCTGTGGAGTGGGAGGTAGATGGCGATTTATTCTGACGAGATTATAGGGACGAATACTTATCTTGTTGGCAAAGGAAGAGAACGAGTGTTGATAGATACAGGTGAAGGGAGAGAAACTTGGATTCGGAATTTGAAGGATACTCTGGAAAAAGAACAAGCCACGATTACTTCTTGTATCCTTACGCATTGGTGAGAGGCCTTGCTCGTTCCATGAGTGGCAACTCCGAGTCACTGATCCAAAAATCTAGGCATCATGACCACGTGAAAGGAGTCAGCCACTTATTAGAGTACTCACCGCAAACCATCATCCATAAGAACCGCCCAGATGAGGTGCAAACAGAGATAGAGGATGGCCAAACATTCAAAGTAGAGGGCGCAACTCTCCGTGCAATTCATTCGCCTGGTCATACCCAGGACCACATGGCATTGATACTCGAGGAAGAGGACGCCATGTTCACTGGGGATAACGTATTGGGGCATGGCACCCCGGTCTTCGAGGATTTGACGACTTACTTGAGGAGTCTTGAAAAAATGAAGGGTGCGTTTAATGGTAAAGCGTACCCAGGCCATGGAGCAGTCATTGAGGATGGCCCCGGCAAAATCAGAGAATACATCGGGCATCGAAAGGAAAGAGAGTCGCAGGTTATCCAAGTGCTGAAGTCTGCGAAAAACAAGCCTGGGGTTGCCATCACTAGTGATGAGGAAGCTGATGAGTGGACTTCCATGGAAATTGTGAAGATAATATATAAAGATGTACCTGAGAATCTTCATGTGCCAGCTAATGGTGGCATTATCCAGATACTGCACAAGTTGCAGGCGGGCGGGAAAGTCGTCAAGGAGCAAGATAGATGGAAATTAAAGGCACGAGCCGGTCTTTGATACGTACCGGATTCTTTTTATGATGGAGAATAGAAAACCATTTAGTCACAAATAAACTATTTCTCTTCGTCCTACTTTCTCCAAGTCCAGTTTTCGCACTCAAAATTAGCGAAACAAAAGAACTCATTACTCAACCCTTTTGCGTGTACCGGGAGAAAAGTCGTAGTTGCAATACCTTGTCTGATAGATATGAGTTAACATGACCATGCCACCAAGAAGGAATGAGTACTTACGGTCGATAAAGCTTATTCACAACATCTCCCACCCGCTCACCGGTACATACGATGAGCTTCGTTGGCGACGTAGATTTTTCTTGGCCCCACGACATCAACAATTCGTCTTGACCCCATGATTTCGACAGCCATCGAACAGTTAGAGCCGCTATAAAGGTTCAGTTCATGTCTCGAAAGCCCCATCCACAAACTGAGTGATCTATACCTTTAGTTTGGCACTCCTCGCTCAAAAATGGCGGATCGCAAATAACACGATCAGCACAGCCCTTCAGATGCGCTACCATCTAATCATCAGCAAAATTCCTACCAGCCCAAATGCTTGCGAAACTCACATGGAAGCTTCAAAGGATTATTGAAATCATAGAAGCTAAATTCAGGGAAAACGCCAAACCTCTCATCAAACTCCAACAAGTGAATCTTCGGTCTCTTGTCCTCCGTCCATCCTGCCTTGCCAGTATTAATTTCGTTGCTTGGCACACTTAACCTACACTGACTGAACTCACAATAATATTCTTCAACTGTACAAATACACTCGGAGCCGACACAACAGCAATGACCGTTTCAGCGACGGCATCTCGCAAGAGTTCCTGCGCAAGGATGGTCGCTGTCTCATTCGAATACTACATGCCACGATGAGCGTCCACATTTTCATTCCATATGATTTCCAAATGTTCGGTCAGAACAATAGAATCGAAGGGAGCTAACTGACCCAAAACTGCGACTCATTCCAATCCTCAGCGAAGGCATCCATAGTTAAAGGTACTCCATCGGCTCGATCCTCAGCCCGCTGCTTCAAATCTTCGAATTTCTTTTGATGTTCATCCCGCTCCGTGTAAAACTCTTTCAGCGCTTCGAGTGCAGAGCCCGACAAAACGCTATTTGAAACTTCATCAGTACTATCTCAAGCATCTTTCTTCATCGATTTTGTTGGTGTTGGCTCACGGGATATCGTCATCTTCATTGTTTTCCATGGTTGATATCTCAAGTTATTTTCAAGAAACGTGATGGTGGAAAATTGCGATGAGGTTTGGAGCTGGGTGGAGGGTGGAGGGGTAAAATTGTGGGGCTTCTTGATTTTACTTCAAACAGCTTGGTAGCGTGGTATGGGAAAGGGGGTTTTCCTCATGTCGTCTAATTTTCAAAGCAAGATACCACACATAATAAATAGTCTTCTCAAATCTTTTTGGCTTATGTACAATTCGCCTGCTATTATGAATATACCCCTCAGCCAGAAACCAGTCTTCTACTGGTCATCAAGGACATGCAAATATTTCTTCTCTTCTCTCTTCTCACGCTCTGTTGATGGGGGCAAATCATAGAAAGCCGAACTTCGGTATCCCAACTATTTAAAATTAGCACTGAACCCCTCAAGTAGTAAATGGACCGTATATTACCAGGTAATGGAAAACAAGACTGCTGAGCTCTGCTGGTTCGATTCCAAGGTCCTTGAATGTCTTTGCGGAAGGATCAATCTTTTGGTCAATGAATTCCCGTTCAACCTCATCACCAGAAAGCACAGGCCACCAAAGAGCCTTGTTCAAGATTTCAGCGAATGGCTTAAGGATGGACTTTGGTAAGTTGATGTGTCGGCGATGGCTGTTGATTTCCCTATCCACCAAAGCGGCAATTTCTGCCGTTGAGTAATTCTTTGGGCCATAGAGCTCATATGTCTGTGATGCAGTGCTGTCATCTTGAAGCATTTTCTCAAGTGCTTGACCCACATCGGGTGCCTAGAAGAAATTATGAACAGGAAGCTTGCGGTCAGAAGATTTGAAACGTACATGGACTGGCCAGTAGCGCTCTTGCATATGGTTAGACGTAAGAACGTTGGTGAATCCGGCAAGCTTATGGAGAAGGCGATCCTCGAAACCAAATAATGGAGCAGGTCTCACAATTGTGGTTTCTGGGAATATACTGCGTACGACAGCCTCGCCTCTTGCCTAAAAGTTATGTATGTCAGGATGTGAAAAGACGTTTTGAAAGGAATGGGTTGTCTACCTTCGTTCTGTAGAATTCGGATGGCGAATTGGGGTCCGCATTGTAGGAAGAAACGTGGATGAACCTGTCCACGTCGTATTTGGCAACGGCATCTGCGATTCGCTCCGCTCCTTCAACGTGTACATCCTCGAGATCGAAATTCCTGACACTAATGAGTACAAATATCCAGTTCTGTCTTGCTTGGAGCATACTTGGTGGGATAATTGCGTCCAACAAGATTGTAGACCACGTCGGAATGTCGAACACTTTCCTCCAAAGATTGTGTGTTTCTCAAATCGTATTCCTAACCGCAGTTAGTCAACCTGACTTGATATCGCCCGTAAGCCCTCTGCCGTACCATGAAAATGACTCTGCCTAAATCACCAGAAATCTTCAAATGACGTTTGGCCATTTCCTCCCGGAAGGGGACAATAACTGTGCATCCTTGTCTTGCTAAGCCAGCCCCCTCGTCAGTTCAAGTAGTGGTAGGCTATAAACAAGATGTTCCCGTACCGAGTCTATTCACAATATAACGTCCAAGGAATCCAGTCGCACCGAAGACCGTTGCAGTGTGTCCTATAGCATCAAATTAGGTTTGTGGTGAATGAGGCTTTGCGGACGCATGTACCTCCAAGAGATGACCTGTAAAACAACAATTTAGCCAGGGAGCCTATGGGCCGATATCCAAAGTTAAAGAACTCACCTGCCACCCTGTGTACGAATAATGGGCTTTCCGGTCCTTGTAATAGTGACATCAGATAACTTTCGGCTCAAAGGGACATTCTCAATTCCTCTTTTCGATCGTACCGCAGTCCGTAGACTGTTCAGAGTCGATGGACTGCAGGATTTTTGCATTTTTGCGACTGGCGTACAAATCAATTGAATCGCAGGCGCAGGCGCAAATGCGATTAGCAGGGTTCAATTTCACTTGATGTTGAAGTTGTAGATTGACCTCGCGGGAGTCCAGCCGCTGATAAAACTAGTCCAAATACGGTTAAGCGGGACCTTGCGCAGCTCTCCCGTTGCCTCGCCTTAAACATCTCAAAACCACAACCAAATAGCTTCAATTTCCAAAGATTTTCAAATACGAAAAAGATACCCTGACAATACAACCTTCATTGATTTCGAGCGGTGTATAAGCGGATACAAAGAGTTTGAAACGAAACCAATTCTCACACAACGCGCCACTCATTCATCCATCATGAATGTAGACACAATCCCCGACTTTCTTGGAGAGCAACGCGATGCTGCGCCTGCAGACCTTCAACACTTTTTCTTATCCTTCGAAGACCTTTGGGAGAGGAAGCTGTGGCATCAACTGACAGATACCCTCGTCGAGTTCTTCAATAATCAAGAAAGCGCTTCTCAACGATTACCACTCTATAAGACATTCATTCTCACATTCGCCGATAAGATCAACCAGTTGAGGCTTGTTACTCTGGCTTTAAGCGCAGCTTCACAGTGTAAAGGTATTTGGGGGTTCTTAGAGCGTTCAAGACAACTGCTAACTCAGTAGTAGAAAGCCAAGAGCGATTGTCTTTCTTGGAGGCGGTAGCAAAGAAAGTCGACAACCCAAATTCCCAAGATGCATATGTCTACGCAACTGTAGCTGTGGCTACCGTCAAACTAGAACTACAAGATCAAGACGGGGCGAGAAAAGATTTGGATAAATCGGAGAAAATATTAGATGGATTTGACTCTGTAGAGACAATCGTACATGCAGCTTTCTACCGAGTTAATGCAGAGTATTATCAATCCAAACTGGAGTTCGCATCATATTACAGAAACGCCCTGTTATACCTAGCCTGTATTGATCTTGCAGATCTCACCCCCGCCGAGCGCAAAAGCCGAGCCTACGATCTCAGTATCGCAGCTCTCGTATCCGACACCATCTACAACTTCGGTGAACTCCTCCTCCATCCCATCCTCGATACCCTCGTAAAAGACGACGCCTGGCTCCGGGATCTGCTTTTCGCTTTCAACCGCGGTGACCTCGCTGCCTACGACGTCCTTGCTGGTCACATTTCATCCAACCCCCTTCTCGCCCAACACCGCGATGGTCTCAAACAAAAGATTTATCTCGCTGCTCTCACCGAGGCCGTTTTCCGTCGTCCTCCTCACGATCGTGCCATGACCTTCCGCACCATCTCCGAAGAAACAAAAGTCCGCCCTGACGAAATTGAGCATTTGATTATGAAAGCTTTGAGCTTAGGCTTACTGCGAGGAAGCATCGATCAAGTTGATGAAATCGCACGTATCAACTGGGTACAGCCCAAGGTATTAGACATGACACAAATCGATGGCATGCGTAAACGATTAGGGGAGTGGGATTCCAGTGTTGAGACGCTAGGTAACTGGATCGAGTCGAAGGGTCAGGATGTCTGGGCGGCATGAGATGCAGAATCATAATCATGAATGAAAAGGCAAGAATGGCGTCTTAGGCTTTACATCGGATTGTAAAATAGATATTCCCTCTCCTGCATGCATGCCCGTCGGTAGTTGCATTTGCATTGAGAAAGAATGAAATGATATATGAGAAAAATACCCTTGTTATTTTATATTTCCAAATTCGCTCGTAGTCATTCTCTCCAGTAGTGAGAAAGATGGCCGGGCGAGCTATTGCCATGGTCTCATTACTTTGAACGAGGTCGAGAATTCAAATCCCTCTCGAGCTTCATAGTATAGATTGTGAACAACTATTATCATCAAAAAAGATAGGCTTCTTTTCCTTCCAACAAGTGTGTTTTTGGATCAAGCCAGTGTATTGAAACATCACTTTCAGCTTGCTTTTTACCGCTGGGGAGCCGTACACGACTATGTTCATTATGCCTATAAAACGTCAAACCGACTTCTCAGTCAGATCTACTCCTTCTTTGCCTCAACTGTCACCTCTGGCTCTCCCTTGCTCCCTTCCATAATCTCTTCCCCCTCCTCTCTGGGCCGCCCAAAAAGCAACACACCACCTACTACCCACGCCGGCCACCAAACACACCAAACCACGACCTGCGTCGTCATGCCCCCAACATCCCATCCAAACGCCGCTTCCACCAATACATTCCCTACATCCAGCCCCCAATACTTCGCTCCCACAAGTAATACAGTCGAAGGCGCAAGAATACCTAATAACATAGCGAGTATAGCCGCGATAATGGGTTTATATCCCAGGGGACGAATGTATGACAATGGGGAGGATAAGATGCCAATGATGATCGAGAGGGAAAAGTTGAGGGTCGCTAGGGATGACAGGTACATGCCTAGGAGGAGGAGGGAGAAAGATTGAATAAGGGATAGTTGGTGGGGGGTGGGTGGGGTGCAGTAGGGGGAGTGCAGGAGGGTGGAGAGGGCTAGGGGGAGGAAAGTGTTGAGGACTAGGAAGACGGTGAAGACTACGGGGAGATTCTGATTTTAAGGCTTATGTTAGTTATGGGGTTTTTTTTTGTTTGGAAAGGCAGAAGCGGGGGGGGGAGATAGAAACGTACGTCTTTAGAAGTATGATTGAATATATAGAGAGGAACAAGTCCCAGGAACTGACACCCAGCGACAACAGCTAGAGGAAGAAAAAGCTTGCGTTCGCGCACTTGAAGATCTTTTTGTGAGATCAGTGCTTTTGCATCACCAGCTTCCACAACCACCAAAGGATATTTCTCCTCCTTTTCCTTCTCCCTAGATGTAGATGGAAAAGTTTTAGTCTTGGCGGGAATGGGCCAGCCACTTTTCAGCCATAAGAAAATCGCCATAATAGTAAAATTCGTAGCCACTAACATAGCACTTGGAAGATATGTACCAATGCTCACGAAGCGATTAGCTTGCATGAGTAAATAGAAGAAGAAACTTTGATGGAGATGTTCCAACAGGTTATTCAAACTTCGAAATGTACTTTCGATTACTCTTCCCATGGCCATCTCATCTTGCCAGCCATTCCCGAATGGTTGGAGTGTAATTGCATCCACATGATACGGAATGAAACTGCTATGCGGCCCAGAGGCGTGACCTAATCCTTGATTAATCATACCGCGTAGCATGGTTTTGAGGCGATCATGGTAGCTATCGCTGTGCTGCCACATTTTTTGGAGTGAAACACCGATGCCCATTTGACCACTAGCAATAGCGACTATAGTGTTGAAGAGATCCAGATTAGGGAGCTGCCCATTAATACCATCATAAACGACATGAATCGATTCAAAGCGGTGATCGAAAGGATAGTCGATGACAACAGCACCTTGAAGCGCTCCACTCTTGACAGGCAAAGAGTCAATTGCGGGGAACTGGTGTGTATCGTGGTAGGCATCGACCCAAGCTTGAGGGCCAGCCTTACTATCTGCTGTGATCAAGAATATAATATCCTTTGACCACAAAGACCAACGATTGAAATATCTCGCCAGGGTAAGAACCAGAGCAACACCACTCCGATTCAACACCCCATCAATATTTCTCCAAGCCCCCACCAGGACAATTGCTTCCGTAGCATCACCACGGGGTGCATGCAAAATGGCATATACATTCTCTCCTCTATATACCTCGCCTGCCGATTTGTACTCGTACTTCTGTCTGCCAACTTTGAGCCCAGTGGCTTTGAAGAACTCCTCAAGCTTATCATTCACCCTGTGCACCAAAATCAGCCAAATCCTACAATGAAGAATCCCCCCTTCATAGCCTCGCACATACTCAACGTTACTACTATTCCCCAGCGCATCAACCTCCCTCTTATACCCCCGAAAAACATTCTGGTCACTCCCTGCAAAATAAGTATGGACCTGGCCTGGCAGCAGAGCGTTTTCCGAAACATAAGTATTCCTCGAGTAATCGTTCAGAGGTAGCAGAAGGAGCCATGCGACACCTATAGCTATGCAAAGAAAGGATAGGTATGGTGGCAACTTGCGGATCGGCGCATGTCGCAAGATGGTTGATGCTTTCAAAGATCAGTATCATTGTCTTCCACAAGAAATCCCCAAACTTACACAGCAAACCCATGTTTTAAAAAGGTCCTCGAGAAGCCCGGAATGTTAGTTTTGACATGGGATGAGAGCTGGAAGCTCGAGTAGGTCGTCAATTGCAACTTTCAAGGTGTCAGAAATCCATAGCCTTGCGAAAATAACCCTTACCCCAGAAGGAAGTGAGGCGAGTTCGGGAAGACGCGAGGTCAGGGGCCGACGCGACAATAAATTTGTTTTGTTTTTCTTGATAACGTGGAACAATCGAGGTCAATTTTACTTCACTGGTTACTACTATGAATACAATGAAAGAAGGACTTTGGCCGTAACCTTCCGGACTTCCAATACATAGCTTCCTCTATTCACCCGAGTCTACAGTTGTCATTAGAGAGCTTATAATGATAAACTCATAATACCTTGAGCTATATATATAAGCCGTTTATCTCCCAAGCCGTATATCATATCTCATTCCCCCTCCCCCCCATTTTTTCTATCTCAGAGCAGAGCCGCTTCCATGAACTTCCAAACTCCGGTTTATGTGTAGTCTTTGTGTCTTTGTACAGAGAAGGCAAAGTTATTGCCTGATAAGTACAGGTATGCTAAGGTCCCAATCGCTGTCCCTGGCTAGTAAATCCTAGTGTAATATTTGTGTCCGATGGGATGGTAGGATTATTGCTGGTAGGTAATAATCCATATCGTCCGGCGGTCTTTTGGTCAACGGAAACAAAGTGTGGTAATCTGCCCAAGAGGTTCATCTTGCCTTCAATCCATCTCAAGATCTTCTCTGGTGGAGCTAGGAATTTGAGATAGCCCAGGCCCCCTATAAAAGTCAGCCAGCGATCCGGATCATGGGATAGAAGGGTCACTAACATCCATAGCCAAAAACAAGACCGCAAAGATGGCCGAGGAAGCTGGTATGAGGCACCAAAAACGATATGAATAGCGTGAAAATGATTGGTGTTGTCCATGTTGGAATGTGAACTGTGCCCAATACGAAATTGGGGTTTGTTTTATATGTTTTGGTCGCTTCCATTGCGAGTAGAGTGAAAACCCAAATGCTTGAACCTTTGTTAACAAGAGTTTCTGGGCAGAATCAAAGTAAGTCCTCTCACCTGGCACCCATCACTCCTGTGTTCATATGAAGAATCCCTCTTTCCAAGAATGTATATATCAATGCAGGAATCGTCGACAGAGCTTTAACAGGCATTAGTTCTAGTCGGGCCATTCACTTCTCTTGCAAGGAGACTTACGGCCCATGAACAACGCCAACGTAGTCAAAGTCCCATATTCTGCCTCAAATCTCTCCAATAATGGCGTCAAAGCAATGGTATTCATTATCATATGTATGAATCCCACGTGTATCAATGGGTAGGTATTCGTGCGGTACACTATAAAATCAACCTCACATCAGCCTCACGAGTATCATATTAAGGCGGCATATTTACTTGACTGTAACCCAATCTCATTCGGGTATAAGCCACCCCATTTCTGCAAATCCCAGGCAGACTGTAAACTGACAAGCCAGAGTATGAATATGACTGCCACTATACATCTTGTGAATAGAGGCAAACGGAGGACATAGGATCGTAGCCGGGTTGCGCCGAATTGGGGAAGAGTAAGTGGCATCGTGGATGTTGTGGGATTCAGTTTTTCGAAGATTCAATGGGCTTAGATATCAATTTTTCAATTCTTTAAGGATCTTGCTGCATCGTTTGAGAATCGATGAGCGGGATGTTATGTTGAGGAATCAAGCGTTTCTTGAAACTGTCATTGTCTGTACTTTTCGCTACAGTAAGGCTGACTGACATATGTTGTTCATTGGGTTCTCTTTTGATATACTTGATTTTGATTTCAAATGATTCGAGAATGAATTGTTCGTGTTCGTGTCTGTGTTTTCTGACAGGAAGGAGTTATATCTTGTTGCTTGCTACTTAACACGATAGACATGAATTATGTTGACGTAAGCAAAAAAAGTCACGTGGTGTAGTTGAAGGTTAAATACTCTTCTCTTAAGTGATACATTTCTGCTATGGGAAAAATTATACACTAATTATATACATATCGTTCATACGCGCCTCCCTATTTGTCAGTCTATCCGTTTGCCTCGACTCTCCTCAGAATAATCTGTCTCGCACTAGGATTATCTAGCAGATTCAAATGCAACTTCGCCAAAACCCCCTCACAAAACTCCTTGCCCGCATAAATTTTCTCCGCCGCATCAGAAAGCGAAATGCCCTCTTCATCTGACGCCTTGATTGGCAAATTCAGCAATGCAATGCCTTGTGCAAGTCGCGCCATCATAAATGTTGAGTTCTCAAATGGTAGGTATGCGCCAATGATACTTTGTATGCCTTTTAGATCTTGCGAGAAGCGGGCTGCGCCTAAAGTTGTGAAATCTTGTTTCAGGAGGACTTCGTTGAAGAGTAAGTCTTCGAGGGCGGAGATGGCCGGACGCCAGATTCGCATGAATGCCGGGTAGGAAATGGTTTTTTCGAGATATGCCAGTTTCTCTTTCATCATCTGGAGAGGATATTAGTTGTAGAAACGAGGAATGAGATTGGAGTAAACTTACCTGAAGAGGTTGATCAAGCTCGGCTGAAATTGTCAAGGAGGAAGTGTGATATGCTACTAAACCTAATCAGTAAAGTGATTGTTTAACAAAAGGCTTACTTACTAGATTGGGGGTCTTGTCCAATTGTAGTCCATTGAGCCTGAGTGAGATACGGTCTAAATGCGGCTGGTAATGGATATTTGATCGCTTGTTGTAGAAGATCTCCAGCGTTGTTCCGTATCTTCTTGAAGCCGTGGATGGTTGTATCAAAAATTGATCCGTCGCCTGTGCCCAGCTTGAGAGAAGTAGACAATTTAAGTTGTGAACATGTAATAGGGCCAGCAATGGCGCTTTCCGGATGAACACCCCGTGCTCTCTCATCCAATTGAGCATATAATTCCACGAAAAACTAACCGCGTGTCAGTAATTGGCATTACAGCAATGTATCAAGTGATAGAAATGCTAACCGCGTCATTGTTAAGAGATTCCAAAGTCGAGATGATATGGTCTGCACTACCAAAAACCTTGCAAAGACTGACCAGCCCTGCCATCCCCTCGACAGACTGTTGTTGTTCTTTGGTGTAGCCCTTCAAGGTACGACCAACAGTAGACGTGAGAGATGTATACGCTTCCAGAGAATCGGCCAGACGAATCTGATATCTATCAAGAACGCTAATTTGGGTGTCGAGGAAAAACCGAACTCTATGTGAGACTCTTCCTAGATCCTTATATTGTGTTGTGATAGTCTTCAAGAGATCGGTGACCTTTGTGGCCCCAAAGGTAGTTTTGGTCTTCTTCGGTTCATTACTATCGTAGTCAATAAGTCCATTATCTTGCGATTGCATTATTTCTTCATATCTCTGAAGGGCAAACCTCTCCTCGGCTTCTAGCCAGGGACCAAACCATTTATCTAGAACATGCCAAGTCACGCCTACCCAACCAACCTCAGTGTTACCACCATCATACTTGTACTTATTTCGGACACGATCGTCCCAAATCATTAATTGGCTTATGAATTTACTCAAATGCGCGGAGTCGTGTTTGATATCCTTGAGAACAAGATCGGTTTTTTCTTTGACTAGTGGCAAGAGTGCTGTGATGAATGCGGATACAGGATCTACGTAAAGGGAGTTTCCAGCCAGAGGGCTGCCCAAAAAGTGTGCTGCCAAAACAGGTCCAGCATTATCTCGAAGGTAGGACTCGTGTGCATCTACGATATCAAGGATCCAATTCAGGTAATATTCTCCGAGCTGTTCTCATCAGAGTGTGTTCATGGACTAATCATAGGAACTTACATTACTGCTGGCACTTGTAGGCGTGGTTCCCATGAAGTGATAACGAAATTTCAATCCAAGATCTTTGACTAGAACAGCGAAAGGGAGAAGTACAAGAGGTTCCCGAGCTTCTCTAATTTCTGGGGCTTGTAAATCCAAAAGTCTCCCAAAACACGTCTGCCATTCCCTAGAAACCTCGACCCCCAGGTCTGGCCAGTTCAAGGCTTTCAGCACGTCCTGGAATTCTTTGATCATGATTTGTACCATTTGCGCCCATAACTGAGTCGATGTTTGGTCCACATAAGAGACGAGATGAATGCCAGCACCCTCCGTAGACTCCTGAGCTGCTCGTAAAGCCATCGCAAGTTTTCTCAATCGCACATATGGCTTCAGGGCCTCGGTAGGGCTATCAGGTAAGTTTTTACGGGCCTCCTTAGTCATTTCATCGACGTCCTTCAATAGTTCGACATATGCCTGTGCCAGTTCAACCTGTCGTAGTTTTTCCATCGGTCCTTCCAAGCGTCGTACTGCTTCCTCTGGGGTTTGTGAAGATACAACCATCATCATTCGTACTCGTAGATCCTCCTGTTGTCGGTCAAAGGCTTGAGTTTTTTGGGTCATCGACGAAGTATGGTTTGCGGAGGCTCTTTTGGCCTCTGCAAGTTTGGCTTTGGCATCTTTCAACTGTGAGGAGCACTTGTCAGCTAGTAGTACGAAATACACAGAGATACTGCGACTTACTTGCTCATCCAGCTGCCTTTTCTTCAGCTCTACGTTATCCAATAAGCTTGATAGGTTGCCCAGGTCTGCTGTAATTTGGATTTTGTCGTTCAAATAATCTTCAACTCTGATGCTTCTCTCCCCGACCGGTATGTCGGTACCCGGGTCTAATAGATAAGCCATTGGACTACGCTCCCGCTCTATTGGGAGGAGTGACATGTTTGTTAATCGTGTTGACCTCTCGATTGGTGACCTATGTCGTTTTGTCGTTTCCAACAATTAAAGTTGTCCTCAGTTGAAGTCAAGGTTAATGTTACTAACACCATTGACATTTAGCGATCTCGCGTCACCATTTTCCGCGGGGTCCCCTCATTGATAGACGTCACCGAACCCGTATCGCGACACCTCGTACAATTCAATTCGAGCATTGGGAGAATGGATGTTTTGTATTCCTGGATTCATTTTGTGTGCTTGGCTACTGTGCATAGATGATGCTGCATACTAAAGCACATCACAATAATTAACCCTACCATCTCCGGCCCAAGTGGCGAAACGAATTGAGATCATGGGAACACCTTCGAAGCGGAGGAAGCTTAACAATGATCCAAAGTCGACTGCTTCCCGAAATCTCGACTTCTTTTTTGGAAAGCAAAAGAAAGATGAACAAGGGTTGCCGCCTCGATCAGTGGGCAGTACATCTCGAAGCAGCCCAGACGGCGTGGATTCCTCTGAATTGACGGACGAGCAATTGGCTAGAAAGTTACAAGAGGAATGGAATCGGGAACCAATTGGCACAAAAGAGCTAGCAGAAGATCCTTTGGTGGAAAGCAATGGAAAACTCCGGGGGAATTCGGGCTCTGCGGTCACTACTCCTAGCTTTACAAATGAAGAGGCACCAAATGACGGCGTTCGCAACCAGCCAGACCTAAACTCAGCTAAACCAGATACCAACAAGATTACGCTTTCACTACAATCCGCTGGCGCAGCGGAAGATACTATTTCGTCGAGCATACCATTTGATGAAAGCCCTTTAACCTTCGAACCTTCAAAATATGTGTTTGATCTTCGAGATAATTGGGCTGCAGGAGGAGGGGATGCGTCTTATGCCCTCCTCACAAGATGTTTTGTGCTTGTGAACAGTACTCAGAGCCGGATCAAGATAGTAGATACCCTTGTCAATTTATTGAGGGTCATCGTCGAAGGGGATCCGGGTTCTCTTCTACCTACTGTATGTTCAACCCGTTCTTACAAGACTATTACAAATTAAAACACAAGACACTCCTATTGGCCCATATCATATGCCTTTAAACCCCTGTGCATCATTTTGCATAACACATGTTCTACTTACACTGATTCTCCATAAAGGTTTGGCTTGCGACGAACGCCATCTCACCGCCGTACATATCCCTTGAGTTGGGTCTGGGGGGCTCTGCCATTTCGAAAGCACTGAAAAATGTGTGTGGACTGGACTCCAGGTCATTGAAGACTTTATATGACAAGCATGGTGATGCTGGTGACGTTGCTTTTGAGGCCAAGAAAAGACAAAGTTTTACTTTGAAAAAGCCGAAGCCATTAACAATAAAGGGAGTATATCAATCTCTAGCTAAGATAGCTAAGACTCAAGGGACTGGTAGTAGCGAGATCAAGCAACGAGTTGTTGATCGCTTATTGCAAGATGCCAGGGGAGCGGAAGAGTCGAGATATGTTGTCAGGACCCTCTGCCAACATGTGAGTGATTATTCTAACCCTTTGCCACATATCCCTGACTCTACGTACGATGATATACGCGAAGTCTCAATTCTCATATCTCTCTGACGCGAACTAACTTGTCTATCAGCTTCGTATTGGTGCAGTGAAAACTACAATGTTAATTGCTTTGTCTCGGGCTTTCCAGCTATCTAGGCCACCGGGAGCAGACTTTCCTCTCAAATCATCACAGGAGCTGGCAAAACTTAAGAAAGAGGCTTTGGCTGAGGTGTGGTCCAGGGGTGAAGAAATTGTGAAAGCATGCTTTGCTAAGAGACCCAACTACAGTGATCTGATACCAGTTTTGCTTGAAATTGGAGTCTGTGATGAGTTATTGATTCGATGTGGCTTAACTCTACATATTCCATTACGCCCCATGTTAGGAAGTATTACTAGAGATCTTGCAGAAATGCTTACTAAACTTCAAGGTAGAGATTTCAGTTGCGAGTACAAATATGATGGACAACGAGCTCAAGTTCATTGTGACGACAACGGGAAAGTATCAATCTTTTCCAGGCACCTGGAGCTTATGACGGACAAATATCCAGATCTGGTGGCTTTAATACCAAAGATACGTAGGGAAGGAGTCAACAGTTTCATCATGGAAGGGGAGGTTGTTTCTGTAGATCGGGAATCTGGTGACCTGAAACCCTTTCAATCACTAGCAAGCCGAGCGAGAAAAGATGTGGCGATTGAAAGTGTCACTGTTGATGTGTGTCTCTTCTCTTTCGATCTGATGTACTTGAATGGAGAATCACTTCTCAATCGAACTTTTAGGGAAAGACGAGAACTTCTTCGAGGTTTGTTCATTGAGGCACCGAACCAGTTCACATGGGTAAAGAGTATCGATGCTACTTCTCAGGACTCAGAGGTCGTCTTAGAATTCTTCAAAAGTGCGACGGAGCGAAAGTGTGAAGGAATCATGGTGAAGATTCTAGATAATTTACCTAGCGCCACATTACCCGAGTCCGATGGGCTGCCAGGAGAAATCGAGACTTCTTTACCTCGGACGCCCCAGAAACAATCTAAAGGGAAGAAGAAACCTACAGACAAAGAACCTGAAAAGAAAACACGGCGGAAAGCTCTACTGGCTACCTACGAACCCGACAAACGGCTGGAATCTTGGTTGAAAGTGAAGAAAGATTATAGTGCCTCATTTGATACGCTTGATTTGATACCTGTCGCTGCATGGCATGGCCAGGGACGCAAGGCAAAATTTTGGTCGCCAATTCTCCTCGCGGTTCGCAACGATGAAACTGGCACGCTGGAAGCCGTGTGCAAGTGTATGTCAGGATTTAGTGATACATTCTATAAGGCCAACAAAGAATTTTACGCCGAAGGGGGTGAGCATGTGCTTGGGGGAAAACCAAATTATGTCGATTATCGAGGAGGTAATCCTGATGTGTGGTTCGAACCACAGGAGGTTTGGGAGATGGCCTATGCGGATGTGACAATTAGTCCGGTGTATAGAGCAGCAATTGGTCTTGTGAGTGATGAGAAGGGGTTGAGCTTGAGGTTTCCTAGATTTTTGAAGAAAAGAGAAGACAAATCTATTGAAGAGGCAAGCACGGGCGAGTTTCTGGCTGGGTTGTGGAGGAAGCAGGAGCACAACGATACTGGGAAGGGTGAATTAGAGGAAGTAGATCCAGAGGATGAGGAATAACTTGACGAATCACCAGACTTGTTTCCAGTATCTTCAGAGAGCAGAATACCAAGTTTGTTGGAAAAGTATTGTAATGTTGAAAGTTGTCACGAGTAGAAACTGGAGACAATATTGGCTGCAGCATTTCTCTAATTTATAATTTATATCTTAAAATACGCCCAACTGTCCTCTTCTCCTTTACCTTTACAATCTATATTTCTTTTCTGATATATTAATGTAAACCTGTATTGAGATCAATAGCATCAAGACAGCTCTATTGTCCCCCCAGAGCTGGGTGCTAAACATGAACCCACTTTATCTAGCATGTCGTTGCTGAGCCAACATAAATAAAGTCACAAAAAAACAGACGATAACTGATACGTACCGACATTCATCTTGAGATTCAAATCGCGGAAAAACTCATGCAAACTTACCATTGAAGTATATATTATGGCGAGGCCTGTGGTTTATAGTAGTGATGAGGAATTCCCGGATGTAAATGAAGTGATTCGAGGGAAGGTGGGAGCAAAAAGAACCGCAACATCGACGACGTCACGAAAAGTATCTGGAGAAGCAATAAGGAAAGCCATTGAGCCCGCGAAAGGCGACTCAAAAAAGGAGAAAGGATCGATGGACTCAAATGTTAAAGAATTGGAGAGCGATGAGATAGATGGCTATGAGAATGCAAAACCTAAAGCTAGGAAGCGCATATTGAAGCAAAACTCGGATAACCCCCTCTTGAAACCATTCAGCTCGAGTGCGAAAAGATCGAGTGTAGAGCCTAGGAAAGCATCAGCTTCAAACTCGGCTGTTTCGATGCCAAAGGTATTGGAGCAAGAACCGAAGCGCAAAACAACCGCACGGAAACCTAGGATATCGGATTGGGACGAGGAGCGAAAACCGACGGCCCGGAAGCCCAGGATATCAGATGAGGAGGAGGAGGAGGAGGAAGATGATGACTCGGATGATCTCTCGGATTTTATAGCGGACGATGATGATTCTGATGTATTCAAAACACCACCAAAATCAACCCGGAAACTGGTTAGAGGCCGCAGGACAGTGCTGGAGTCCAGTGGTACTGGCACAGAAGAAGAAATTCTGCGCCAGCTTCTAGACAAAACTTCGATTAAGGACAAGGAGATACCTGGTATCAAACCACCTCAACTCAAACCACCAAAAAGAATCGAGAAAGTTGAGATTCGACCAGGAACATCTTCTAGCTTCGATGACAATGGAGCTATTTTACGATTGTAAGTATATAGACCCAACATAATGTAAATCTGCTAACAAAAAAAGCTCCCCATCCCCCAGAAAAGTATCCAAGGAAGTCAGACTCTCAACTCCTCCAGGAAGCCCAGAACTCAAACCTCGAGGACTCGCATCTCCTAAAAAGCTACCACGCATACCATCCACACCACACCGTCCAAGTATGGATAGTTTCTGGTCACAGGACCTTGTCAACGATTGGAATGACCAATATTCCCCAATGAAAACCCTCCAACCCATTTCGAAGCCCAAACTCCAACCTCCATCTACCTCCGGGGGCACTCTTCTAGAATCCGGTCCCGCCAAACCTCCCCACCTCGGCAAGGAGTTCAAAAAGGCCTTCGCCACCGCAAAACACACCATCGCATCGGATTTCCTCGCTGAACTCGACACCAAGATAACATCTGGTCGGATAGCCCAACTATCCGCTTCTACCGGAGGCGTCCAAATCATCTGGTCCAAAAAACTCAACACCACCGCCGGACGCGCGAACTGGAGACGCGAGAGTGTCAAACAGGCCCCATCAAGTATAGATTCCCAAGCCATCCCCACCACATACCGCCACTACGCCTCGATCGAACTAGCGGAAAAGGTCATCGATGACGAACATCGACTCCTCAACGTCCTCGCGCATGAATTCTGCCACCTGGCCAATTTCATGGTCTCCAACATCAAAACCAATCCTCACGGCAAGGAATTCAAAGCATGGGCTTCGAAATGCTCGGCCGAATTCGGGCGTCGTGGAATCGAAGTCACGACCAAGCATAGTTACGAGATTGACTATAAATATGTATGGGAGTGTACGCAGCACGGGTGCGGCACGTTGTTTAAACGGCACTCGAAGAGTATTGATGTGCAGAGACATCGCTGTGGTGCTTGCAAAGGGGTCTTGGCACAGATTAAACCGGTGCCGCGGGGGAAGGCGGCCGGGAAGGGGGAGAATGAGTATCAGGCTTTTGTGAAGGAGAATATGAAGAAGATTAGAGAGGAGAATCCGGGGAGTCCACAGAAGGATATTATGGGATTGGTGGGGAAGAGGTACCAGGAATACAAAGCTAGCAAGGCTGCAAAAGCTGGGGAGGAAGTGGATTTGAAGGAGGGCACGCCTGATGATGGGGAGCTGGAGATGGTTTCGAGAAAGTTTGACTTTCTGGATTTGACCACACCTTGAAAATTTTGGGAAGATGATTGAATCTTTGAGGATTCGCTAAACGACCTCATGAAAAACCTGACTGATCATATCAAAGAACGCTTATGTTGCAGATCACTGTTGCCCTGTCCTGACGAAGTAATGGAAATACGAAAAACTACCCTTGCAGCATCTTCACTTCAAATCCCCACCCTCCTCCCGAATCAATGATTAATCGCCATACCATCCCCTCCCATCAGATCCCCCAAATCCCCTTCCATGCCCCCCCCCTTGTCATCCCACCCCAAAATCATCTAAACCTCGTCGAAAAGACCCCAATCCTTAATCTTAAATGTCTCCCAAATCTTCGCCGCATGCTCCACCGCGTTCTCAATCAACTTTCCCTGTTTACCAAACTGCAAATCTACATCATCGGCCGAATACTCGCCCTTGATATGTGGTACATTTATCGTCACCAAAATATCCGTGCTCTCGCGCTCCAAACGGATCAGGTTCAGCACTATCGCTGTGAAGTCTGGAGCCGAACCACGGGAGTTGGGATCGTGCGGTGGTGTTTGCGTGGCGACTAGTGTGTAGGCTGGTGTTTCTTCTCTTTGTGGGTTGTCAGCATTCAGGGCGAGATGATATCTTGACACGTGATTGGTGATCCTGGCGGGATGAGAGAGGAAATGAATGAATGAAGAGAAGATTCTTACGGCAATTTAGAGAATTTGGTATCGGTAATCGACCATACTTTCACCGTATCCAGATCCGAATCAACGATATCTTCCAAATGAGTCGTCATGGCCGCTCCATCGGTCGCAGGACTAGATCCTGCAGGACCAACTCGCTCGGTGATGTCAAAGATAATACTGGTGAAACCATCTTTATCCAAGTACACCTCTTGATGGTCGGGGACTTGTCTTATTGTACTATGTGTATTGTTAGTTTTTGGTTGTTGGTTGACGACGATGATGATATTGAGTTTTGGTCGGGAGAGAGTTGAAGTGGGGCAGCGTTGTTTTTCTTTCTTACCTGACGTCGGCGAACGCAGAGGGAAGATCGACTATGAGGGCGCCGCCGAAGAGTGGAGTGGAAGTATATGTCGCAGTCATGTTTGAGAAGAGGAAGAGGAGCTTTTCTTTTTGATATTGTATGGGTGTTGTGTTGGTAGGGCTGCAGTTGCAGTTGCAGTTGTCAAGTCACTTTGCTGGTGATTTGCTTGACGAGGAACAGGGAAGATGATGGAGAATAAGCATAAGCTTCCTTGATATGATATAGCTCGAAGTTTAAAGCGCAGATTTTTAGCTGTGTGAGTGACATCATAACCACCATCTGTGTGTGAAATCATGTATCATTGTATCAATATATATATATATATATATACTTCCTGACCCCACAAATCCCTCCGCCTCGCTTACTCATCATACATGGCAACAAAAAAACAACCCCTTCAATTCAAAACATCAAAACGTCCACCAAAAATGCAAAAGTAATTTGTTCTGAATAATCAGAGAGTGTGTTACAAAGATTTGATGAGTGGAGTATTATGGGCATGAGCCACGGTCATCTCTGGTAAAAGGCAAGAAATGAATTCTGAGCTAGCTTGTCCCACTCCGAGATGTAAACGGACTATTTGAAATATATATAGGCTTCGATCAGGTGACGCCTTGAGGTTGGAGCTGGGACGCTTGGAGCTTGGACTTTTGCCGGAGGCGGGGTAATGCCGGGTCCGGGTAGAGCATTATTTAGGAATGTTCGCGTTGCTTTGAGAATATATACAAGGAAAGAAGAGAGAGAGAGACACCGCTTCAATCACATTCAATCCCAAGACGAGATGGCCTCCCAAGCAGCATGTATCTTTTGCAAGATCATCAGAGGTAAATACCCGTTCACACAGACCAAAGTTGGAGCGGACGATAACTAACCCCTCTTACAATAGGAGATATCCCCTCGTTCAAGCTCTACGAATCAGAACAGGTACTGGCTTTTTTAGATATCAATCCATTGTCGAGGGGTCATGCTGTTAGTATCTGCTTGTTCTATGCCATCTATCTATATGAACATAGTACAATGCTCACATTTCCATGGCATATATAGCTCGTAATTCCCAAATTCCACGGCGAGAAACTGGTCGATGTTCCGGATGATCAATTGCAGGAGATTTTGGTATATTTGCCCTCTCCCTCCTTCCCCAAATCATTTCCTCCATATTCCCACTCCCTCCTCCTCCTCATCTCTTTGAAATCTATCCCCATACATACTGACGCATGTAAATAGCCTGTAGTAAAGAAGCTTGTGGTCGCAAGTGGAGCCGAGAATTACAATGTTTTGCAGAATAATGGACGGATTGCGCATCAGGAGGTTGATCACGTATGTCTTTCTTTTTCTTTCTTTTCCCACTCTGTTCCTTCCTCTATACCATTCCCTCATGAAATACAATAACTAACCCTTCCTTTTCCCGCCTCTAGGTACATTTCCATATGGTCCGTCTATGCATCTCCCTCCTCTTTTACCGATCCCCACCCCCATTCAAACCCCAATCGGAAACTAACCCCCCTCCCCTCCCCCCCTTAGATTCCCAAGCCCTCCGCCGAAGAAGGAATGAGCATTGGCTGGCCGCAACAAAAAACCGACATGGACAAATTAAAAGCATTATTCGCCGAGATAAAAGCAAAGATGTAGATATGCGACATGCCATATGAAAGTGAGTGAGGGAATGAGGGGGCAGATGAAACAGACCTTGCAGTTAGTCCTCGAAGTTTTCGACCTCCAAATGTGCAAGAAGGACAGCATGAAATATGCTGAAATATCACAAAGTGCTATGTTGTTCATCCAGACAACAAACAAAGCAACAAAACTCATAGCATTCTAAATCTAAACGTCTCATCCTCCCATCCCATCCCCTCCTTTCGTCCCATGCAAATTCCCTGGTCTAAACTGCAGTATTTATGTATCATCGAAGAACCCCATTTATTATCCATCAGACGTGACCCTGACTCCTCGCCCCGATTACCTTGACAAATTATAAGGTGGAGCTGAACGACTTATACTTATACATACAACGATACCTCCGCCCATAGCTTTCCACCCATTATATGCGTACATCTATGTATACTTTCTTGCCCCCCTACCATACCGAACCGAGCCGAGCCAATATATGTATGCATACATCCATTCATCTCAAACCCAAACCAAAATATCTATCGTGTATTCTCCAACGCACCTTTCTCATCTTGTTCTCATGCTCATTCCTATTCTTACGATATCGTAAATTTGCTCGAGACCATTTCTAATCAACATCATCCGCCTCCGTTTGAACGGCCGAAGGAGTAACCACCGATGCCTCCGCCTGCACTGGCTTGACCTTCGGATAAAAATTCAATTTCCCACCTGGATTAACGACTCCTTCTCGATCAAATAGTGATCTAGCTCTCACATATGGGTCCAGCTTCCAATAATCATCCTTTAATTCCTTTGCCAAAGCCGTCCTCTTGAATTTGATCTCTGGACTCACACCTTCGTTTATCCACTCAAGCGTAGCTTTTTCATATCGATCCACAAGTTCTTCTCTTGCCTTTAAAAGTCTATCTCGCGTTGCAGTATCCTTCATCTTATCGTTTTCGGTTGGATCCGGTTCTATGAATTTATATTCCCAGTCCTCTTCACCGCCGAGTTCTTTGAGGATTTGGGAGCGGGGGACGAATTCGGCCATTTCGTCGACTGTGCTGGTGAATTGGACTTTGCTTGCTACGACGGGGTCGAGCCAGGGGCGGATGATCTTCCAGATACCTGGAGGAGTGGATTAGTGGACGTAGTTTTGGGGCGAGAGTGTTGATGCGAACCTTGGAATACCCATGGTGCTCTGTGGACTATGACTACACCTAGACACTCTGGGTAATTTGCTTCAAAGCATTTGATCATGAATTTGACGGGTGCATAGTCCTATGGAGGGATTAGTGATATTTTGGAAAAAGTAGATCAACTTCACTTACCATGTTCGCCAGGGAAAATCCGGTCAAATCAAACACCACACACTATCAAAAAGTCAGTATCTGTCAATGTGTCGAGTGAAGAAACATGGCAAGCTATGTTCTTACTGCAGTATCTACCGGTGACTCCGCGAGCATCCTAGCCGATTCTATAATGAAAACTGTATATCTTTCTAGACTCTCCTCCGATTGCTCGCCTTGCTTGTGTAGGCGAGCTCGAACGAAGCACATTGGTCTCCCGGCTCTGTAGATGTCATGTTAGCATGTGATCTAGAAATACAACCCTAGGGGTAACATGAGACCAGAGTTGGGCCGAGACAAAAAATTCAATATACATACTTGTCTTGTCCATGTAGGAAACTTTTTCCCGTGCGCAGTTGCATAAGGAATCCTTCTCCATGTCTCTTTTTTTCAGGATCAGTCCCATTTTCATCCTCAACCGCGCCCAATTCTCCATTCATCATAATATCGTCATCAACATGCATATCCGAGGCCCTCCATCTCATGGTAGAAACCATCATAACCAATGCCTTATCCACATCCCATTTTCTAGCTCTTAGGAACCGCAATAGAAGCGCATCCGGATTATCATATTTTACCATACTCCAGAACGCTGCTCTAATAGCCGCCGGTGACAGACTAGCCAATGCATCGTGGAATTCCTTGGTTTGTCCATATTTATCATCCACATCAGATGCGTTCGAGATGCGCGAGGCAGCGCTAGAAGATCTCGTAGATGTGGAATCATCATCCTTATGTTTCCTGCGCAGAACAGAGAATCTCGTTTTCTTAGGTTTTCCAGAAGCCGAGGCATCCGGTTTTGCGACACCATTGCTCACTTCCGAATCGCCACCCGTTCCATTTGTATCTGCAGGAGAATCAAGTACGCCAAAGATTTGCAAAGTGGCTACCCAGAGCTCTCGCAATTTCTCCTCCTCGTGTGCAGTTAATGTGCCAGGTCGGCCGGGAAGTGTTCCGCCTGTCATTTTGTAATACTCGTAATATTCTTGGTCGGGATTGCCTTTCTCGACTTGGTGTAGTTCAGGTGTATATGGCTGACCTTTGGTAGTGGAAGTATAGATAAATGTGCTGCCAATGCAAGCAAGGAGGAAGAAGGCAACCCAGTTCCCTAAGCTACTCTGCACAGGCCTTGGTAAAGATGCTTCGCGAGAAGTATTGCGCTTTTTAGGGTGGTTGGATGACGATGAGGACAGGCTTCGATTATAGGTATGAGTAATAGTAGCGCTCGACCTTCTCAAAGCGCAGTTGGGAAGTAGAGATGTGCGCTCCTTTGCGTCATTCAATCCTTTCACTCTGACGAGGCCCGAGTGCAATTTTGAATAGTTGCGACGAAGAGGCGCAAATGATTCTATTCTATGAAAAGATCCAATGACACCACCACGGTTATGATTTCGAGGCAATAGTAATGTGTTTGGTACAGAGGGTGAATGCTGAGTATATTGATGAATAAAATCGCCAGTTACTGTTCCTCCTATTGATCTTTTCATGGAAAAGGTAAGATGAGACGATATACCTCAGGACAAGTTGAGTGTTTCTGGCACTGTAGAGTCAGGTCGGATGGAGCTGTTGGAGAAGACTGAGAAGAGGTGGGGAACTCAAAGGGATGATACATATATACTTACGAGTATGTATATAATATATATATATATATATATATATATATATTTACTGTATACTTGTATATTTGGGTTGGGCACCTGAAGATTACATTCGTATCAGGCCAAGGTATGATGGTATTGTTACAATTACAACGTACCTACCACAGTAGTGATTGCCTTGCCTCGGATCTATATATTATACGGAACCATAACATGGGTAATTAGAAATGTGTGCGCAGCGGCGGGGTAAAAAAAAGAAGTGTCTCAACTTTTAACGGATTTACTGGTAATCTGGTAATCTGGTAATCTGCTAATCTGCTAATCTGCTAATCTGCTAATCTGGTAGGTTAGAACTTACAGTAGAACGTGGAATCCCTACAGCGCTGTTTCACGCATCTGCGATCACCTTTTTAAGTTACCTGCAGACTGCAAGTGCGCGTCAATTAGGCTGTGATCCGCAGCACGTTACGAAGTAATTTGGACGAAACACCCTTACCTGACCTGACCTCACCAAACAAAACAAAATAACATACCCAGCGCCTGCTCGTGTCCATCATCCCAGAATCCCCAACAACAATGGCCACCACAACCCCCCTCTCCGGCAACCCCAGTACCAAGCGCACGCACTCCGCCAGTCGAAACCCGCTCTCGCGTCCAACAACGCCCCTACGCCCCTCCTCGCGCTCATCCCTTCGTGATTCGGCGAGAAAGAGTACGAGCGGCTACGCCAGTGCTCCGCTAGAAGCATTTGAGCCCGCCTTTGCTGAATTGTCGGATTCGATGGCGGATCTGGAGGCGAACTTTATGCACTTGCAGTTGATGCATGAGAGTTTGGCTAGGTTTAGTGAGAATTTTGCGAGTTTTCTTTATGGCCTGAATATGAATGCTTTTTGCGTGGATTTTCCGGAGGTGAGTTAACTTCGCCCTGGGCTGCTTAAGATTTTGGCTCATTGTAGTGATAGGCGCCTATTCCGGATTCATTCAGGAGAGCACAGGAGCAAGATGAGCATTTAGGTTAGTATGGTTGATGGTGAGGCGTCGAGGAATATACTAATAGTTTGGCAGGTCGTTCAACAAATCCAGAAAGGTTTCGTGGTGAAATTGATGGAGAAACAACATTCTTGTATGTAACATATTATTTGATATTATGGTTCACGGCTCATTGATCTTTCTAGGACCACTGATACCTCCTTCGTTGATAATCCTCCAACATCCTCTAAAGCAACTCCAAAATTTACAACCCCAGCAGCATCACGAACAACAGGCTCTTCTAGCCGAGGTGGATCTTCTGGTGGTTCTGGTTCATCTGGCAGAGGTATCCCCGTTCCGCGTGGTGGACGTGGTGGACGTGGCGGTAGAGCAAGCGGTCTTGCAAGAGGTCAAGGCCGTGGTGTAAGATGAGATGGAAATGGGCCTCAAAACTCCCCCCCCCATGATACCCCGCTATAGGTTCTATAGTAGCCACGATGGACTGAACTTTGATAACCCCCTGCCTGATTACTTATGATTACTCCATGTCAGGGAACACGATACCCGTGCTCAAGTTTCTTGATCGTCAAGAAATCCAGAGTTTTCCATCTCTACCTCTACATCTAGAGCCTTATTTCTAGTGCCATTATCTGCAGGGCCCTGTCCTATGGCTGCTTCGGCTTCTCTTTGTGTATATGGCCCTTCCTTCAATGCCTTGACTCTGTAGAATCAAACCAATTAGCCCGACATGGCACAAATTATTCTCTCTGATTGCCGAGCATACCTTCTCTTATGAGGTTTTCCTTTGAGATGCGACACCAGACTATTCTCCGATTCGTACCATTTCGCACATTGAATGCAATACCATTTTCCCAAGCCTGGCAGATCCTCCGCGGCCTTGGAATTTTTATGCTGCGCTAGATGTTTGGGAGAACGAATATCGGCAGAGATTTGGTCGAGATCTCTGCAACGAAACCGTATTAGTTTTGCGCGCAAAATGATTGTCATTGAACAACATGCCTCAATCTTCTCCTTGTCTTGGTTTTGGTTGATTTCTGCGGAATGCCCATTTTGACTTTTCGAATTGTAGAGTACTGTGGAAGGAAATGTCGATGTAGGGTTTTGAATACTCTGTAGGTTGGAATTTTGAAAATTTACGGGGAAACTTTTACCCCATCATTAGGTAATCAAATAGCTGAATATTGATTACATCATAATTATCACATGACCGGAATCAAGGTCCGACTTCGCATTGTACCGGACCCGTTTACGGACAAGCCGAGATTGTGGATGAAGTGGATCCACCCTCGACCTGCAGACCTACAAAAAATGCAAGCTAAGGCAACAATGTAAGGCAACAAAGAAAGGAATAGCAGGAATAGCAGAAACGAAAGATGAAGAGTAATTATCGGAAGATTCATTTATTAAAATCCATAAATATATATATAATTAATATATATATATATACGATTTATGTATTAAACATTATTGAATAAAACCTTTCAATTAATTCCTCGCGGTGCATTAATTATCTTCTTACCTTTTTTTTCTTCATCTTTTTCCCTTTTTCCCCCGTTTTGAAATATAATACCTCGCATCTGATTGGACCCGACGCTGGTCAAAGCTTGAAGATAATCCGCGGCAAAGCTTCTCCCTCCCACGATTTAAAATATAAGCAACATCCCTCTCCAACAACCCTTCTTCTCCCTCCCCGTCCTTTACCTTCCCAACTCCTCTCATAATGTTGGCATCAAGACAGGTTCTTGCTGCTGCCCAGCGGCGAGCTTTCACCGGCATGGGCATTCGCACAATGGCCACTGTTGGTGATTCTCCGCTTGATAAAAAAGTCAGACAAAATATCCACGAGAAGAACAACTTCATCAACTATAAGAAGATGTCCGAGAACCTCTCAATTGTTCGGCAAAGATTAAACCGTCCTTTGGCTTACGCTGAGAAGATTCTCTACTCTCATTTGGATGATCCTCATGGTCAGGAAATTGAACGTGGTGTCTCATACCTCAAACTCCGACCAGACAGAGTTGCTTGTCAAGATGCCACGGCTCAAATGGCTATCTTGCAATTCATGTCCGCTGGCATGCCTTCCGTCGCAAACCCCACCACCGTACACTGTGATCATTTGATCGAGGCACAAACTGGAGGTGCTAAGGATCTTACTCGGGCTATTGATATCAACAAGGAAGTCTATGATTTCCTTTCGACTTCTTGCGCAAAATACAATATTGGTTTCTGGAAGCCAGGTTCGGGTATCATTCATCAAATTCTCCTCGAGAACTACGCTTTCCCAGGTGGTCTTCTCATCGGTACTGATTCGCACACTCCAAATGCTGGTGGTCTCGGAATGTGCGCTATTGGTGTTGGTGGAGCTGATGCTGTTGATGTCATGGCCAACCTTCCTTGGGAGTTGAAGGCACCAAAGGTTATTGGTGTTAAGCTTACTGGTAAACTCTCTGGCTGGGCTACTCCAAAGGATATCATCCTCAAGGTTGCTGGTATCTTGACTGTTAAGGGTGGAACCGGTGCTATTGTTGAATACTTCGGTCCAGGTACTGAGACCATCTCATCGACAGGAATGGGAACTGTCGCGAATATGGGTATGCCTATTTCCACTTCATCTCCCGTTTTCTTGTTCTAATTTTTCTTAACAGGAGCTGAAATTGGTGCTACAACCTCCCTCTTCCCATTCAATGACCGCATGTACGATTACCTCGCTGCTACCAAGCGTACCGAGATTGGAGACTTTGCTCGGACATACGCCAAGGAACTCAGAGCGGA
This sequence comes from Monilinia vaccinii-corymbosi, assembly GCA_017357885.1. Lineage (NCBI taxonomy): Eukaryota > Fungi > Ascomycota > Leotiomycetes > Helotiales > Sclerotiniaceae > Monilinia > Monilinia vaccinii-corymbosi. The sequence goes on along the minus strand of CP063406.1, from coordinate 3,286,635 downwards.
TGAAGGTGCACAATACGATGAGTTGATTGAGATCAACCTTTCGGAGCTCGAGCCACACATCAACGGACCATTCACTCCAGATCTTGCCACTCCTATCTCCAAGTTCAGCGAGGCTGTCAAGGCTAACAACTGGCCCGAGGAATTGAAGGTCGGACTTATTGGTTCTTGCACAAACTCCTCATATGAGGATATGTCTCGTGCTGCTTCTATTGCTCGTGATGCCATGGATCATGGTGTTAAGGCGAAGAGTCTCTTCACTGTTACTCCAGGTTCCGAACAAATCCGTGCTACTATTGAACGTGATGGTCAGTTGAAAACCTTCGAAGACTTTGGAGGCATGGTACTTGTGAGTATTATTTCTTTATTCCATTACACCGAGAAACAACATGCTGACGTCTTACCAGGCTAACGCATGTGGCCCATGTATCGGTTAGTACCCTTTTATTTTTCTCTTCATTTTCACCCACTCTGCGTGCCTTTTCAAGTGTCAATATGAGTTTTGACATTGAAGTGCTCCGTTTTGGGGGTCATTGTATAACTCTCATGTGGAGCGCCTCTCCAACTGCTCATAATACTCTGGACATTGAAAAGTGCTGTGGGACTAGTAATCCTACGTTGATTTTCCTTCTACTTCAGAACTACTTTCAATTGCGTGTCAAAATCAATTGGGGCATCTAAATTCTCTATTGGAAGAGCAATTGATGAATTACTCTAACCCAGAGCAAAATTTCGTTTGCCCACAATGACTTGGACATTTGGAATGCTTCATTAGGGCATGCATCCCTTTCGACGCCACTTGTGATTTCACTTTCATGAACTTAATGCTGACTTCCGAAAAGGACAATGGGATCGTAAAGACGTTAAGAAGGGAGAAGCTAACTCCATCATTTCATCCTACAACCGTAACTTCACTGGACGTAATGATGCCAACCCAGCCACTCACTCTTTCGTCGCCTCACCCGATCTCGTCGTTGCTATGACTATTGCTGGCTCCCTTCACTTCAACCCTCTTACCGATACCTTGAAGGGTAAGGATGGAAAGGAGTTCAAGTTGTCCCCACCTACCGGTGATGGATTGCCATCAAGAGGATATGACCCAGGACTAAACACTTATCAAGCACCACCTGCCGAGCGTGCTTCAGTCAGTGTTGCCGTTTCACCAACCAGTGATCGTCTTCAACTTCTCGAGCCATTCAAGGCTTGGGATGGAAAGGATGCTCTGGACATGCCAATTTTGATCAAGGCTAAGGGAAAGACTACAACCGATCACATCTCTATGGCTGGTCCATGGCTCAAGTACCGTGGTCACTTGGACAACATCTCAAACAACATGTTGATTGGTGCCATCAACAGCGCAAACGGTGAGGCCAACAAGGTCAAGAACTTCACCACTGGTGAATTCGATGCCGTCCCAGCTACCGCCAGAGACTATAAGAAGAAGGGTATCAAGTGGGTTGTTATCGGTGACTGGAATTACGGCGAGGGAAGTTCAAGAGAGCACGCTGCTCTTGAGCCAAGACATCTTGGAGGTCTTGCCATCATCACCAAGTCTTTCGCCCGTATTCACGAGACCAACTTAAAGAAGCAAGGAATGCTTCCTTTGACTTTCATTAACCCAGAGGACTATGATAAGATTGATCCATATGACAAGGTATGAAACCTGAACCAACATCCTAATACAAAGCTAATCTTCCTTGCCTCTAGGTCGACCTTCTGTGCACTGAGATCGCCGTTGGCAAGCCAATGACCCTCAGAGTTCACCCTAAGTCCGGCGAGACATTCGACATCAAGCTCGCTCACACTTTCAACGCTCCACAGATCGAATGGTTCAAGAACGGAAGTGCTTTGAACACAATGGCCAAGGCAAATGCATAAATGATTAAAATACATTGGGTGTGGTTGTGGTGTTGGGCGGTGGTTTACGAGAACTAATTTTTTCTGGTCTTTCGGAGCTAATGGGTTGCTCTGGTCTGCTACTGTATTTTGTTCGCAGTGGACCCCTTTTTATTTTATGCTCTTACCTTGTGCCCGTACAATAGGCCCTTTTTGATGTTAAAATGTATGAAATTCCTAGAATCATGAAGCGACATGTCTGAACCGCAACCTGTATGTCCATATCTTTTCTGCATCCCACATGTGCCATTTGATTTGTGAATTCTCGAGCTCCTGAACTAGCCAATCTACAGCTATTCGATAAAAGTAACATGGCCGTATTCTCAGGTCGAGTATCAACACCCAAACTCTGTTAATAATATCGACTATACATTCATTGCTCCAAGCACAATTACACAAACCATGCCCATACATCCCTATCTTCAGCTCAGGATATATCAATGGTCGTCATCGTTTCGTCGATTGGCTACATGGAGAATCCAATCTTAACACAGCCTATTGCTTGTTATAGCGAATCGATATCTCTAAGTATTATTGGTCACTATATTCTTGCAGCTAACGAGTGAGTTTATGTGGACTGCCTGTTTGCGACGGTTCTCTTGTTCATTCGGTGGTCCTAGCAGGTGCGCCATATGTGTTGAAAACGATTTGAGCAGCCGGCATGCTTGCAATGTAACGAGCTCGATTTCTTTTGGAATATCGAACCCAACCTAATCGAGTCATGAATGCGCAATTTAACGATCATAATAACAATAGAAGAAATGCAAAGACACTGCAACTAGAGGCCGTACCACAATACGGCATTCAGCGCAAACATCACAATTTGAAATTTCAAGGATTGAGATTGGTATCATCAGTCAATGAGGTCATATTTGTCTAAGCAACGCTTGTACATTGAAAGCTGGCTAAGACGGAATGCATCCCGAAAACCAGTCATTAACTCCCCATTCCCAACCAATAGCACTCTATGCCTTAGCAGCGGCTTGGTTTGGGTTGACCTTCTTTCCGTCCTTGTTGTATCTGACTCGGGGAGGTGGGAGACGGTTACGTCTTCCAACACGGGATCGAACTCTGTCAAAGAGAAAATCAGCTCATATGCTCCTATAGAGTCTAACTTACTAGATATATCTATCTATAGATATATCGGTTCGACCAAGGATTCATCTCATAGCATTAACATACCGGACAATCTTGCCGTGAATGGCGCAAGAGACGCAGTATTGCAATTTGAGGTACATCTTGGGAACTGTGTACTCAGAGAAGACAGATGCCTCTGAGATATCACCTGTGGAAAGAACCGTATTAGCGCATATTTCCCCTCAAATCAAAGTTGCCCTTTCTTCCAGATCTCATTGTGATCCATCTTTTTCCGAAGGCTTGTTGAAAATGTCGGGGATATTTAAAACATACGAATGGCAGCGGACTCAACCATGTTACGGATGGTGAATCTCTTTATCGCCTTGTCTTTAGGTGTGCATCGAGAGCAGTTGGAGCATCTGATGGGCTTGACATGACCACGACCCTTCTTGTTACGTCCGCTATATTATCAATCAGCCTACCGATCCCAAACATACTCCATGTTGCTGGATGGTTGCAAAAGCATTATCTTTTGGGGGCGTTCGAGTAAGAGTTGGGAGTTTGGGAAATCGTACTTGGACGCGCGCTTCTTGACCATTTTTGCGGATTCTAAAGAATATTGTTAATTTTGCCAACAGATCGACTCAATCATATTCGCAAACTTACTGAATTGGCGAGTTATTCAAATCTTTGATTATTGGATTGGCGGTTTGTCGTCGTTGATTAAAATTTGTCAACATCAACAATCTTGAATATTCCAGTTGTGTGATCTGTAAGCGAGAGCCCTAGCGCGGAACTAAAACTTTTAGCGCACACCCAGACTTTTGACATTGGTTCATCGACTATCTTGCATTCTTCCTTTTGAATTTCAGCAAGACCACTTAGGAAGACAATTCGAACAATTGTCCAGGTACGTTGCCTTACTTTTGAATTTGAAATGGCAAATTTATAACTATGATAAAAATCTAACATACCCCAAAAGGCAGTCATGCAGATCTTCGTCAAGACCCTTACGGGCAAAACCATCACCCTCGAGGTTGAGTCTTCGGACACCATCGACAATGTCAAGTGCAAGATCCAGGACAAGGAGGGAATCCCACCCGACCAACAGCGATTGATCTTCGCTGGAAAGCAACTTGAGGATGGCCGTACTCTTTCCGACTACAACATCCAAAAGGAGTCCACCCTTCACTTGGTGTTACGTCTCCGTGGTGGTGGCAAGAAGCGCAAGAAGAAGGTCTATACCACCCCAAAGAAGATCAAGCACAAGCGCAAGAAGACCAAGCTCGCTGTATTGAAGTACTATAAGGTTGATGGTGATGGAAAGATTGAGCGTCTCCGCAGAGAGTGCCCAACTCCAGACGTAAGTTATTCATTTAGGAATTGCGATTTCAAAACAGTGCTTACTTTTCTCCAGTGTGGTGCCGGTGTCTTTATGGCTGCCATGCACGACCGTCAATACTGTGGACGTTGCCACCTCACCTACATCTTCGATGATGCCAACAAATAAATGATCTACAATGGTCAGATGGATGTGGAGGAATAGATTCTCGCGTGCTATGATGTACCACAGATATTACTCAATGCTAAGCAGAATCTAAAGCAAACCGGCCTGCTTTCCATTCTTTGCAGTGAAAAGTGACTTTGAGCTCAGGGAATGTATCAAAACTTCGGCCCAGGGACTTGACCTGAATTTGAAAGATGATCCCATTTCTGACCTCTGGTCCAACGCATCAGTGAAGAGATTGACCTTCATCCCTGGCCTGATACTTGCTGCGTCTCCCAGTGATCCCTTCTTTCATTCTGAGTCTCGGCTCATGCCCATTTCCATGTCCTCATAATTAACCATCATTTCAGTCGCATTCCGTGTGTCAAATATCAACTAATGTTCTTCTACTATCCGCCAGCAGGGTACGAGTCGACAGAGGCGATGCATGTGATGTAGTAAATGTGTATAATAATCATTGCATGCTAAGTTAGCCTTTGTGCATTCAAATTTCTAATAAGCACCATCCTGTGTTTCCAAAGCATGGGCAGCTATTGAACGCGTGACACACGATATGTAAAGTCTCTTGGTGCATTTGCAGAATCTTCCGTCCAAAATAAGATTACAACATTCAAGAACTGACCCTTTCAAACCCCATAACGCCATCACTGAAGTCTAGGCACTCGCCCTAGATCGTGAGACCAGCCAATTTTGTACATTCCGCAAAACAGTTTAGGCCTTGGACCTCTAGACTCCCAACCAGACCACGCTCCAAGCATAGCTACTTCTTTCCCTTCCCTTCCCCTCCCTTCCCCTCCCCAAACTTTTCCCTCTGCCTCCCAACATACCCTCTCGCACTCTACCCAACAATCCTCCTCATCTCCTCCTCCCCCCAAACTTCCGCCCCCTGCTTCAAAGCATGCACCAACATCTGCAACGCCTTTGCATTAAAATCATCAGCCTCACGGATCTGATCCAAATCCTCCGAGAACTCCGCTGTGATGCGTTGCAGATAATGCGCGGTGAACTTTTCAGCCAGTGCTGCATCTTTCTCTTTCGCCAAAGTTGGTTTCTGGAATAGCATACGTCAATCAGGTCGAAGGCAGAAGCAGAAGGAGAGGAACGGGGGGAACGACTTACAGATGGCACTTTGAACTTGGCCGCAGGAGTTTGAATGGGCTGAGAGGTGGATTCGGAGGAGGAGGCGGGTGGCTGGGATTTGGACTTGGAGGGTTGAGATTGAGATTGCGATTGGGATTTAGGAGCAGCAGTGTCACTTTCGCTGTCGGATATGGAAGTTACTGGAATTGGAATCATCTCATCTTAGTATACAATGTTTGGTGAAGAATATGAGGATGCTATACTATACACGTACCTTCTGTTCTCGACTGGCTCTTCTTGCGACGCTTAGGTTTCGCAGCTTTGGGCGTCTTGGATTTCATCCTGTAGGCACAATAATGTTTATGCCCAGGTTGTTGTAGAGAAAGACTGTCACTTTGAGATTTTGAGGTTTGAGGTTTGAGGTTTGAGATTCAAGAGGAGGATTAGAAAATGAAGGTGTATTATTGCACGTGAAAAGCTCGTGAGAGAAAATATTTGGGTGGGGGGTTTTTAAGGTTAGTGGGGAGCATGCAGGGGCTGGCAAATCATCTAGGAGACTCTACTTCGTCGTACTGTGGCTGCTTGCTACCACAACACACCAAGGCAATGAATCTAGTTCCCAATAGATTCCGGGAAAGGAAATGAGAGGAAAGGAAAGGAAAAATGTATATAGTGCAGACGATGGGTTTAACTATAGACATCTCGGTTCCCGATATGCAGGCCACACGCCCATCGTTCGTTACACACCACACCTCACGATGCTCATCAGGGACTGATGAGATGAGCGTTCATGCTGTTTGAATTTTCAGTAGCAAAGCTGAGCCTCGTCTGGAGTATCATTTATTCCTACATCGAGAGAGTATCTCCCCTTTGGTAGTTCAGGTATCCTACCCGAGGTTCTCAAAGGTGTGGCTGGCTCTTGATGGCGTTCACCAGGTTCTGACGGTCGGTTCCTGGCGAGCCTCCTAAATGCCCCTCTCCCCGCCCCATCCCTTGACCTTTCTCGAGTACTTGTGATCCAATTCATAACGCTCCGCGATTGATGCTGCAATAGATACCAAGTCATACCACATATGTGCATCCTCCTGGCAGATCGCAATGAAATCGAAGTGTGGAGGAATGATACCCAACTACGCTTCATGTATTCAAGGGAGATGTTGAAGGCCAACTTTCTCTCGACATACTGATCGTATGAACAGACTGCACACCGCACGACGGATATGTCAAGCTATTGGAGGAGATACATCAGAGCCGTAAAGAATCTTCCGAACCCCCCATCTTTGAGTCCTCATTCGTGCCACTGAAACCATCCATAGATACAAGATGCCAGCATGAATTTCTAACCGATGGATAGGTCGTAATTCCACATGCCCTGGGTCCAAATTAGTCCCGGCACTTCTTCCATCCACCTCTGCCATTTCCCCCAAAAAACGCTCGACACAATCAGTAGGCGAGCACTGGATGAATAGTTACTGTACCAAATTCCAATTCCAAAACCATACAGTACATTCCTCGTTTGATCAACCAATATAACATAACATCCACACCCATTTTCGCAGCTAAGCATGACCCAATTACTAGCGCCATTGTCATGACATGCAGATGCAAATCGCTTCTTGAAACCGACCAACGAAATTAAAACCCAAGCATAAATGAGAGGAATTTGCCTTTGCAAAGAAACAAGCGCATGTGCATGCAAACGATACGCATAAGCCAGTTGGCGGTATACTCAAATTCGAATACTGCTCTCCCTTCCTCTCGGGAGCTCGCCATTCTATCTCTCATAATAGAAGAAAATGTCTATGTGCTTGAAGTCAAGGAAGATGAACTTCACAAACGCGTAGAGTAAAAAGAGATACCCACAACATCGTATCCATTCGTCTGCTTCCAATCATTTATGTATGTATGTATCAATTATCAACAAAAGCTTCGTTTCGTATTATCAAAGACCAGGAAAATATTTCCCATGAGGGCATGCGTTCTATCCACGAGATCTAAGCCCCAGCAGATTCATTCTCCTTCAAGTCCCATTCTCCCCGCTGTAACATTTGTAGAACATCTTTTCCATCGGCTGTCAAATCGGGTTTACCTAATGGTGTAACGGATCCTGTGAAGAATCTCGGTTGCCATTCAATCCCTTTATTCTGTCGTTCTCTGGCCTTGTCTCTTTGCCTCTCTTCTAATTCTTGCTTGAGGGCTGTTGCACGAGAAAATTGTCGCGACTGGATGGCATCTGTGACACCTGACCAAAATTTAAGGGATTCGTTTGGTAGTTGTTTTTCAGTCGGGGGGATGATCTTAGGTGCGACTTGAAGAGGTGCGAGGTCTATTAGAAGAATTTGATTGTCCTGGTAATTTGAAATTAGCAATTGTCGCCTCTAAATCCATGAAATGGCACTTACGCCCTTGGGTCCCAAAGTAAAGTACAGTTTCTCCTTCCAGTTTCCAGATACTCTTGCTAATACATCCTTATCAGGGACATCTTTTATCCTGGTTTTAGTATCATTATCTGGGTCATAACGGAATACCACACCCTCCACTTTATTTTGCGTTTTTCCCAACCACGCTTCTTCAACATAATGCAAAATCGTCTTAATCTTGGTCCGAGTGCAAGTGATGAAGCACTGATCTCCCACGGTGACGCTCAAAGTCCCACGCAAAAGCCCCCCGAGATGGGCAGCTGGATGTGTGAGCTGATACTGCTCATTGTCCCTGCTATGGATACTGATGAAGATACCCAAATTGTGCTCCCCTGGTGTAACTTTGATACTCGTTCCCGTGAACTTCGCCGAGATTTGATCGAACCCCCTAGCTGAAATACCCTTCTCTGGACAATCGACATAAAATGCGGAAACGGGTGGATGATGTGAGGTTTGTTCTGTCAAGTATGATACTCGAACTTTTTTTCCCGCCGGTTTTGGCTTGGGAATCGTAACATGGGACCCATTTCTCGATGACATAGGAGTAGCCCTCTTCGACGAGGAAGCACTAGTGATACCCAATTTGCCCGTCTCTATCAAGGGTTGTGAATCCTCAACTTCCCAATTACACTATTCAAAGATCAGTATTCTCCACTTCAACCTTGCCATTGGGTTTCAGTTGCTTACTCTGAAAAATTCCCCAAGAGTTGAATTGTATGGTTTGCAAGGTTTTCCTTTCACATATTTCAAATCCTTCGTAAACCAAAATCTCATGACTTCTAGCATTCTATCTAATGGATCATCCGAGTCTCCTATCGCCACAAATGTATTCGGTTGATCAAGGTAGTTCCAATACTCGAGATTCGGTGTTGGTTCTAATAGCTGGGCCGGCAAACTAAATCGTACGGAAGCAATATCTGCCACTCCAATAAACCTATGCAAAAGGGGAAAGTAACGTTAGCCATCACCATCTGAAATCTATCGGCCTCTGCAAAGGGTGCACAAGTTGCCCGGGGGGGTTGAAACCACGATTCATCGCATTGCCACTTGTCGATAGCGGTGTGGTTCCGCTTCACATCTCCTCGGAAATATGTGCAGAAGTAGAGCGACTTACTTTCGCAATATCCCCAAAAACATCTTAACTTTCGAACCATCATCTGGTGGTTTCTCTGCCACAGCGGATGTCGTAGGTAATGACTCTGAAGCAGTCGAGGGGGATGTCGAGGCAGCAGGTGAAGGGTTCAAAGCAGAGGACCCCGAGGAAGCAGACGCCATATCTGAGGATTTAGAGACAACAATAGTTAAAGATCTTCAAGATGCGATAGGAAGAGAGAGAGAACAAGATGTGGAAGGAAGGGGTGGAAATTATTTGAAAGTTTTGGTGTTCGAGACTCGTCGTTGATTTGTACAGATAGATAGGTAGATCGATAATAAATGTGTGAGGATCCGCCTTGAGAACCCCCTGGAGAACCTCGGGAGTGACGTTAGGGGCTAGGCTAATCTTACCGATAAGAAGCCGATACGAAGGATATACAATCATCATATTGTAAGAAAACAATTTAACCTCACTGTCGCCGTATACCAAGAGAAGAGAAGGAAAGAGAAGAGAAGAGAAGAGAAGAGAAGAGAAGAGAAGAGAGCTAAAGACAAAAGAAAAGTGTGGGAAATATGAAGATGTCTGTCGCCTCACATGTCTCTGCCACTTGAATTGTAAATACCTCCTGGCCAAACTCAAATGTGCTAGATTGCTGTCGAGATACATAGGCTTTTATCAACTATCCCATCTCCTTGATCCCATCAACAATCATCTCCACTCGATACCTGTAAAGTCTTCACACCGTTCTTGTCAAACAGCCTCTCTGATGCTTCTCAACCCCAATCATCAATCCCAAATACCTGCCAAATTTGCAAAGAATCTCTTTCTTTGATATAATTGACCTTAGAATATCTTTCCTCTACGACATCCCCTTCTGCATGGTCAGCAGATCGTCTTCCCGGTATTGCTGTGCGTTGGTGATAAAAGGCATATATCCAAGAGCTCCATGTATCGGTAGGGGTTGATGTACTCTCAGTTGACCAAGATGTACTATACCACACTGCGATGAGAACTCGCCATCTCCCACCTCTCTCTGTACACGTCATGGCCATCCCATAGTCTCCATCGCCAGCAAGAAGCAGCCAAACAGTTGATGATAGGAAGTCGTTTCACACTCATATATAGAAGGGTTCGACCGAAGATCGAATGTCACAGACTAAAGAGGTAATAACAAAGGACTTCAAACGTTGGAAGACTATCAAATGTGAAATGTCATACAGACTACTTGATGGAGACCACTAGCCGGCAACAAAGTGCTGAGACTCCAAAATCAAGACAGTTTCATCTCAATCAAACGCCATTTGGTGGCCAGAAGCACCAACGGCGTTTAATCCCTTGACTGAAATAAGCGCGCACGGAATGTTTTCCCTCACTCTGAGCGTGAACATCACATAACATTGAAACGGACATCATACAAACCGAACCGTGCGTGTATCATCCGCGGAGTCTGAAACGCATCTCAAACCTCTCCAGCCGACAAATGCCGAGTTCCGATTCCCAAGCAAAGCTCGTACGATTCTGCCGAGCACGACAGCTTGGGTGCGAACTTGTGATGCTGACTCGTGAACGTGGTGTGCCCAAAAAAGGAAACTCACTGCCAAGATCCCAAGATCTCAGATTCGGGGTGTAGACGCACACGAGCCAACCGATTGTGCCGATGTGCCGATGTGCCGATGTTCCACTCATACGAGAGTGACTCGTATCTGTTTATGGATGGGGACTTGTACCTGCAGTGCTGCCAAATGACGACCGCGACGTTTATCATGGTGAGACCCTCTTTGGAGGTTTTGGAATAGAGTTTTATCGGGTCGATCACGAAAGGATGACCTACGAACGGTCTGGGGTTTGGACTTTTAATCCTTGCTCACTGACTGTATTGTGGCGGACCGGCTGAAATGGATGAAGAAAAGAAAGGAAAAGAAAAGAAAAGAGAGGGGAATATAATATAAAGAAGTAGAATAGAATAAAATAGAACAAAATAAATAATAATAATAATAATAAACCTTCCCCTCCCCCGGCTTGTCGCTTTTCCCGAAAACTCCTTTGGGGACATCCCGAGGTTCTCCACCCCTACTAGCCCAGCATCGCTGACGTCATTTATATGGAAACTCCCCAACTTTGAAAAATAAAAATATGCGGAAAAGCGGATCCGGGCGAGGGAATATCTTATCTGGATGAGGAATTGCACGTCGAAGATCCGTCGACGTGATGCTATGTATGAAAGATAAGAAAGTGGAATGTTGGAGTAATGACAACTGTGGGGATTGTCGTGATGAGTGATGATCTGCTGGCGGTGAACTCTATATCTTACATCTTGTATATTTAGACATATTATGTAACGGAGCCGTAACAACTTGAATCGTGGCGAGGACTTGGCCGGAAGTTTGCCCTTATCGTTTGGAAGAGGCCCCTCGATTAGGTTTATCATCCTAGATTCCAAAGGAAAGGAGTGTCTTGGGATGACCCTGGCAATCATCACCACGGGAAAATCACACTTGATCCAGTCCCGAGTGTGTACAACTCATATCACAGAGCGCCATGGCTTCAGTCTTTTGCATCTAGATCTAGATTTGGGGTGGAGAGGGAGGTAGGCGTACGCGTTTTTATATTGCTTTTGGCACTGTACCATAGACCGACCGTGCATATCTGTATAGATTCGAATGTGATCATGGATGGCAAAACCCCTCCCTCAGCAATGGGATTTCGAAAGATATTCATACGAAAATCCTCGTTGAGTCAGACATCTACCTACCTTCGTCCTCGTAGTCTAATCAAGCCAAGGCTGCGGAACGTGTCACGTGCATATAGGTGGGTTGGGTGCGGATTTTACTTCCGGCAAATGCAGCGAGCTACCTAGCCCGCCCATTCACCTCATTTCTTGTGTTGGAGTCTATGATTTGGACGGAAGCCAAGTTGAAGATGTGAAATAAACGGCCAGTGATGGGTTTCATGAGAGCCAAGGAAGCTGGTGGGTGCATCGAAGGCAATAAGGCATTGAATGCACCGAGGAGAGGAGAAAGAACAACAAAGGGAAACTCGAGAAGGGAGTGTGCTCGTTGAGAGGAGGAGGTTTGTGATACTGGGACTCGTTCTGACGTGGCACAGGCAAAAGAAGGCTTCGGTGGCTCCGGTAGAATAGAGAAGGTGAGCGTGGAATTGCGATGAGAATTGAAAAGGTTGTGTGGCTGTGCGCTCGAGAACAAAGTCTTTCCCTCACTTCCACATCCATCACCAATGAGATCAGCGAATCCATAGTGCAGGAAGCTAAGCGTTTGTTAAACACATGGTTTACCTATGAGAGCTTACAGAGCCAGCCCAGCGTTCAAGGATAATTGAGATCCCCCCTAGTCGATAGGTAACTGGCTGTATGCAGCCAAGTCTAGGCTCTAGAGCATATGAACCGCGGCATATGACACGACAGAGTATGCGCAAACTTCTATTAGTGGTTAGGTAAGGATGGTTTCAGTGGTCAATACAACAAACACTCACACACTTGCTGCTCCCCCAAGTAGAGAACCATCCTTTGCCAATATCAGTCTATGATGCATGACGCAATCGCAAAATCGATTACCTATACGACTATAAATTTAATGTTCTCGGGAGATCCCAAACAGCGAGGCATGGAGCTTGCGCTTCATCTCCGTAAGCTTTGGGTTTGGTTTAAACTTCCCGTTGTAAGGTTAACCTTACTGTGACCTTACTGTGGCTTGTACGGCTCGCTTAAATGAGTAGCTCCTTTGTTCAGTCTCTTCCAGAAAATCGTGCCTGTGGGTTGTGCCAAGACTCATTAAGAGGAGATTGAAAAATGATTTGGAATGAAAGTGTTACCATATTAGTCATCATGGATGACTCATCTTACTAAGATTAGCTTAGCTTTAGCTTAGTAAGCGAAGTACACAAAAGTGGACTTCGCTCAATTAGTTAATCTTCATCTCTTTTCTCTCACAACACGCTTACAGAAAGCATATGTTTATTTGACTGAGGGGCGCAGGTGCCACATGGTAGAAACGCAGAAGAAGAAGAAGAAGAAGAGGAATGATGAAGAATGACAAATGGCACCCAAACAACAACATGGGCCAACAACACACTAGAATCTGGAGCCCAAATTCTTGAGATTAAGGACGGACTTATAGTAGTATCAAGTTCCTCAAATCTAACAACGGCAATGACTTTGTTCACAATCGTTAGATGCTCCGAAAGCACATAGGCAGACTCGAAGAGATGATGGTCAGCATTGTGCTTGTTATCAAGGTAAGGATGAAAAGGAGGCCATCTCTGAAAGCGGACATCTCGGAAAATACATTAACAGAATCGAGTTTAGTCTTTGTACCATGGAATGTTTCGTGACCCATATTAAACGGGGGAGCTGAGAAAGTGCAAATTTCGCCACATGTGTTTCTTTTTCCACTGTGGCTGAAGGATAGCCGCTTTGAGAAGGGTTAATAACCCCACGCGGGCTAATCTAAGATAAGCCTTTCTGAACTCCCAGCCGACATTGTTAGATCCATTACATGAAAATTCTAATGAAAGGATTTAGATTAATAATGATAATATCATCATCATGATTAGTCTGTTGATTGGTTTGTCCGTCTTTAGTCTTTAGTCTTTGGCCTTTAGCCTTTAGCCTCTAGTCTTTAGTCTCTAGTCTCTAGTCTCTAGCTTCTAGTCGCTAGTCTCTAATCTCGATTAGTTGTAATTAACTTGAGGTAGCTCTTTTCTATTTCAACCTCGCGTGGAATTCTTTGGGACCCATATAATTCACCCATGCTCTAACCTTAACCTTTGAGGAGTTTCCGTCATGCATATTCATAAAATCATGGGTGTATACATACACTCAACTCCAACGACACTACAATCGCCCCCCCCTTCCTCTCCCTCCTCCCCCTTCCTCCCCCTTCCTCCCCCTGCCTCTCCCTTCCTTCCCCTTCCTTCCCCCTTCCTATCCTATAATGATGCCTTCTGGGTCTTCCGATATCTAGCCCTAGCCATCATATAAGCATCTCCCATATTTCATTGTTGTTGTCGTTCCGTCATAAGTTTTCAGTTTTCAGTTTTCAGAACAAGTCAATACTTAATTACCTAAGCATATAGAGAGTGAATTTAAATTGCAGATGTTTGCTTACCCCTCCAATTCAACTTCAGCTCAACCCTCAATATCACAAACAAACAACCAACGTATTTAATCAAACCAGACATTTACGAAAGGGAAAGAAGAAGACAAAAAGATATAAGAAGTGCAACAAGGGCATTCCTTTACTATCAGTTCATAATCTAGCGGAGAAGGGCTGTGAATAGCTCGACTGTTAGGCTCAATGATGTTTCGCAATCGGTAAGCTGGAAATTCTGTCCGTTAGCTACTATTTTGGTTGCTTGGGCGCATCAATTTATACTTCGCACCAAGTACTCCATTTGTTGCATGTCAAAACCAGAGCTGACCATGTCTCCTTCTACAGGAAATCATCGCAAAAGCCCGGTGATGAGTTCATCGCCAGCTTTCGACAAAACTTTCCAGAGGTTGCGACTACAACAACCACCTCTGCTGGTGGTGGAAACAATCATCCTCACTTGGCCGCACATGCGGGTGCGCCAGACAGGTAAGTTGCCTCAAATCCTCATCACATTTAAGAAACTCCCACGCAACCTGCTTTGGCTCCCCAAATCTTCTATAATACATACAAATTGGCTAAAACATTTCCCAATTCAGACATCACAGTGTAGGTGAGATCCGAGACTTGGATCCGACACCCAGAGCGCAGCATGAAATATTCCGCTTCCCCCCCAGCAACACGCCCTCCCACCACTTAGACCCGAACTTCCAGTTCTCTCCTTTTGGTAGTCAATCACCAGGAACCTATTATGCAACTACGCCTGCAGTGGTCCGTACAATGTATCATAATAAAGCTGGAGATCTCCACACGCCTGGTATGGGCATGGGTATGACCATGGGACTCGGAACACCTCTTTCACTTCCCACTTCTACAGATGGCCTCCATTCTCATACTTTGATGGATATGTCTCATTTCGATCAACATATGCCTTCCCAGTATCATCCTTTTGACTCATTCTTGCACTCACAGCAAACACAGCAAACATCATTCGCACCATCCTCCTTCAATCAACAGGACACAGGCTACGAAACAATGGACCACGACGGATCTCCCATGGATGACGACGAAGGACCGCTCGGTCCAATGGAAAGGGCCATGCACCAATCTCCATTAACAACTTTCCAGCCACGATTATACGACGTGACGATGTCAAGTGCAGTTCATCCTTTTGCCGAGAAGTTTCGTTATCAGATTACTTTGAATGCTCCAACGGCTATGATCAAGTATCCTGATGAGATCCCCGTCACATATCTCAATAAGGGACAGGCGTATACCGTCTCGGTTGTAGATAGTGGATCAACCCGGCCTCTCCAGCCAGGAACTCGTTACCGAACGTTTATTCGTATCTCGTTCGAAGATGAAGAGCAGAGGGAACGACCTGCTTCCTGTTGGCAGTTATGGAAAGAAGGAAGAGGTACGAACGAAGCACATCTGCGTGGTGGAAAGCTTCAAGCCGTTGAATATGTTGAAACCAACCAGAATGGTGAAAGTGATGATAGGCGGACACGCGTGGAGCTTGACACGGCTTCTTTCGACGGCTTCTCCGTGATTTGGACCCCTGGCGTCAATGGCGCCCCTGAATGCAATATCGCCGTTCGCTTCAACTTTCTTTCCACGGATTTCAGTCACTCGAAGGGTGTAAAGGGCATCCCGGTTAGATTTTGCGCAAAAACCGAAACACTGCCTTCTGGCTCTCCGCACGCCAATGATGCTTCTGAGGTGGCTTTCTGCAAAGTAAAGCTTTTCAGAGACCATGGCGCCGAGCGGAAACTGTCTAACGATATTGCGCACGTCAAGAAGACCATTGAAAAGCTAAAACAGCAAATCAACCAGGCAGAGACTGGCATGAAAGATTTTGGAAAGCGAAAGAGGGGCTCAACTACAAAAGCACAACTGAATGAGCAGCGACCTGGTAAGGTTCAAAAGCACAAACGCACATGGTCTATGTCTTCTGCATCTTCAGCTGGTGGACGAGTTCCAATGGAAGATCTTCATTTCAAACTTCAAAATTCGGAAGCGATGTTCTTGAGCCCTCGTCCAGTTAGCACGCTTTATTTGCGTGGATCGGAACAAGATGACCCTGATCTCCATCCGGTGGCTTTAGCTGGCGAACCGCTCGACTTGACTAAAGTTAATTCCCATGACAATGCCATCTGGGCGGCCAGAAGCAGCGCGCATAGCTCGACTACTGGAACTTCATCCATCGTCTCCCGCTCGCCCAGTTCAATCTCACTGCAATCCCAAGCCGCTGCGTCTGCATCCAACCCTCTGGCTTCATGGGCTGATTTTCAGAACCTACCACCCGGAGACTTTCAAACCCAAAACCCGCAGCATTTAGCGAGCCCACCAGATCAGCTAACCAAGGTTCTCAAGTCAGATGATGCTGGAGGTCGGGGCGGTTGGATTGAGGCTTTGGGTGTTGATTCATCTTACAACCCACCTATCATCGAACGATCTGTCAGGCCTGTAGCTTGCTTTTACGTACTCCTCCGAGACCCAAACCAACCTGCTAAGCATGAATACTATCGAGCTATATACCTAATGCAACGAACACTCAAGGATTTCACCGGTGCCGTTGCCTTGAAGTGGAACATTGAACCCACAAAAATCTTGCGCACTATTCGTGTGCTTGACAGCGGTTTACAGGTCGAGATGGACGATGATATTATACGTGAGCTTTCTGAAGGCCAAGACTTCATATTAGAGGTTCACGATTCTCAAGTACCCATCAAGCTTGAATGGGAGATGGATGTCGCTGTAGACGTTAGCAGCGCTGGCATGACACAAAACTCTCAGAGCGAAGGATACGAATTAAGGCTAACCTTCTAACCAACCTATTTAATTTTCCTTCATCCCTTGTTTTATTATACCCGTAGACCAGGAGGAGATGGTCGTGTAATTGTTATGGATTTTTAGCGGTCTAGGAGTGGGTTTGGATTGGGCTTGAAGGGCGTCAATGTCGTTTTTTTTTTTGAGATACCAATTCCTTCGATGAAATGTTTTGCCCCATACCGCTTTCAAGATTTCCAGGTTAAGGAGAGAAGCACATATACATCGGTGGAGGATGTTGAGAGACAGATTGGGGTTCTGATCTCGATCTGATTGGAAGGGGGAGGGGGTTTTTTACGTCCTCTTGCATTTGTTTCTATCGGCATGATCCTTTGAGCGTTTTCCCTCTTTCACTTCAAGGCCATGCAAGTCATATGGGCACAATATATGGCACAATATCTGATGCACTTACATTTGTAGATGGAATTTACGATGCTGACCCTAATGGCTTGGATATCGTTCAGAACGGTACACAAAAGGGCCGCGATAGCAATGGCGTATTTAGTTGAGGACCATAGCAAATATGATACCACAGTTCTAACAATGCACTTCTAGTCTTGTGTCTTGGCCGCTGAGTGAATATGGAAACCTAACATGATGTAGATCTATCTGAGATATCTGCAACAGTTGCCCATCAAAATATCAAACTGCTCACAAGGAATCTAGGGCAAATTATGGCTCTCTTCATGCAAGGGCTAATAACCTCAGCTAACTGTATGAGGTATGAATCGTGATTTTGGGATATTAGAATTTACTCTCGGCGATAGGATGTAAAAGTCTACCGGGGCTACCTCAAGCTTTGACTCTCAAGACGTCTGGCCTGGATGTAGTGGGTCCAGCATTAAGGATCTATACGGTAGCGATAATAGGAAAGAAGCTCTGATTTGTTGATACGCGATGACGGAGTTGCTAGAACTAAACTGCGCGAGTGCTGATCTCCGGGGAGGAATTAGCGAGATCTAGCACGCTGAGAGCTAAAGTCGATGTAACTGCCGCTGCCACTACCCATAACTGCATCATTGAATCGTGGCAAGTTTCGACCGGGATCTCTTCAGTGTATTTATAGAAAATACCAGTTTCCATAAATAGCTGCTAGCGAATATATGAAGGAGTATACACCACAACAGACTCCAAGGAGGTAGGAGGTAGGAGGTAGGCATAACGACAATTATTCATTAGCTTCTATGCGTGGAGAGAGCCAATAGACTAGACTAGGTAGCATGTGTTCATTGCTCGGTAGTGGAGGACAGGGTGGGATGATATAAATTATGAATTTGTACATGTACCTTGCAGATCATTACAAGACTCTAGAAATCTAGAATTCACCACCCACCCACAACCGCAAGCAAAACGACAGTGTGGAAATCTTGTCGGTGATTCCAGGTCCCCTCCCCCCCAAGGGAACACGAGTAACTCTACTCGGGTTAATTGTCCCCTTTATTCGTTCAGTTGTTGATCCCTGAAGGGAAAATAGGTCAAGGTTACGAGAAACTTAACCGCTAAACACCCGCTGCATTGCATACATACTCTTCTCCAAATCTATGGATATACAACCGATAAGCCTCACACACCATATCATGCCTGCCTTACTGTGCCACTACTTGACCTTCATCACTGCTGTTTTTACACGCTTCTGGGAGCTGGATTTGCATGTGAGTTCGTGGTACAACGGGCTACTTGCATAAGGCAGGGGGGTGCTTGCTTAGCTTGCTTGTATTATGTATATCGTCTTAGACTGTGGCTAGATCGAGATAACATATGGAGCTTCGATTTAACGACTTGGAGAAAATAGCAACAAGCTTCTCGAGTGATTCCTTGCCGATCATCGCCCCTATTGTACTTATCCGAGACCGCTCTGCATCACCATCCGGTCACTTCCGGTCTTTCCTGCTCTCCATGTCAAGCGTAACTTTCAAGCCACGATTCTAATCAGTTGGTTGAGGATGAGCCATATGTGGCTGTTCCAAGAACTTGATCTTCGGTCACACATACCTGAGCCATATCACGGATATATGTCTCCGCAGATTCTGTACCTCCCCATATGTATGTCTGACCCAGCCACAGCCACCCGGCAGAGAGAAAATTTGCGTGTCTAGGTAAATCGCAGCCGATTTATCCCCTCCCTTACTCGCTGCCGCCACAGGCTTGAATCCAAAAAACATGGGAAGGTGTGTTAACATCACATGACTGTGCTACTTTGCCGACTCTATTCCTGAACCTCTTCTCCCCCGTGTTTTGACGAGGGAGAGAGAATTCCAGTGTTTCTGCTGCCTTCAAAATCACTGGATCGATGGGATCTAACTTCGACGCCAATTATCAATCCCATGTGGGAAGAACGTGGGCCCACGATATTTCGGCACTTGACATTATGAAAGAAGACCACAGATATAAAACATATTCACTAAACCTTATTGAAGAATAACCAATAGACGATTCCTCGACAATGCCCGCTAATTCTGACGATCTATCCACATGAACTCCAACAAATCCCGCTCCCAAAGGGCCGTCTATGCATGGGCAATCCCCATCTTAAAATGCAAATCGACCCAACAGTTCAAACTAATAGTGCAATGCCTTCATACGCCCGCTCCACCGTTTTGCTTCCCAATCCTGGAACTGCCCGGAGCTGCTGTAAAGTCTTGATTTGACCGCCGTCATCCTCATTCTGCAGCTCTAAAAATTCAACCACATCCCTTGCTTTCTTGGGGCCTACTCCACACAGGCCTCTGATCATGCCAACATCTCTGGAGTTGACAATATCTAACAAATGTTTTGTTCGAGGCGTGGGGGGATCTAGCGGGCCAATAGATGCTTCATCATTGAATACACGTAATTTGGTTGTCGATTTAGATTTCGGCTTTTTCGACTTGGCGGCTCGATTTGAAAAGCTATCATCATCCTCGTAATTCTCTTCCTGGTGTAGAAGAGACGCGTCATACTCAGAATCTGGTTCTGAGGTCTTTCGTGATACAGGCTTTGATTCCTCTTCGTCTTGTCGGAATGAACTGGTGGGGGTTGGCAGCTGTAAGAACGAAGCAGTAGGCTTTCGCCTTTCTGTATCTAATGGCGCTAAATGTTTGGTTGCTGCACTAGCATTCTTTGCTTGGATTTTGGCCTTAAGATGCTCAATCTTCTTCAGCAATTTCTCCTGGCCTGGGAAGAAAGGAAGTGCCATTCTGATGAAGATTAGTTAAAACCACCCAGGGCAGACTGATACGCAGGGCAAAACTTACTCATACATCTTGAGAGCGCTGGTCTCTTCACCACGCTCTTTATGCTGCCTCGCCATGAGCAGAAATCTGAGACCTTCCGACCTTGCATCTTCTGCCGAATTCTCATCAATTTTCTTTTCCAATGCCTCCAGTCTTTTCTGAACCGCCTCACTAATCTCGGTAGGTGCCGAATTCGATGCCTGTTCCAAGGCACGGTTGGCGAGTATTTCCGAAACTTTACGCTCAACCATTTCCTCGATTTTCGCCGCAGAGATATCAGTTGTGGCTGATCTATATACAGGAGGTCTGGCGATTTTGGTAACTCTTGAACCGATTACCCCATCAGATGGTCGTTTCTTATTCGAACTCGACCTTCGGCGTGCTTGAGTGTTGGTTGATGGCCGGGCTGCAGTTGCTTTGCTTTTATCTGTGTATACAGAGAAGGCCTTTGCAGATTTATCTGCCTTTTGTGCTGGGTTGACTACAGTATTATGTGAATTTGTGATAGGTCGCAATGGCTGCCGTTGCATACTGGTCCCAGCTACCTTTCTGGGTGGTTGAGTGAACACCACCTCATTCTCAATCTCCCTAACCTCTATCCTCTTTGCTCTCGAACTAACATTCAGAGAAGACAAAGTGTCCAGATGGTAAGAGCGTAAGGGTGCAAGATTCAACACCATTATAGTGATGCCATTGTTTTGACCCAGGCTGAGAATTCGTGTCATTTTAGATTCCCTGTATGGGATTCTCTTGTCACCTCTGCCGATAGCATCGATACACTGACTGAGCACAAACAAACTCTTGTTAATGCTTGCAGATTCAATCATTCTCTCCTTGCCATTATCCGTCCTCCGGTTGTCCTCTGATCCTGCCAAATCAATTGCGGATGCGGTACTGATTAAACTAGAATCACCAGTGGTCTGTGTTACCTTGACCATCAAAATGGCATGGCTTCGACTACTCTGCGCATTAAGTTTGGTTCCTGCCGTGCTTCGGTTGTTATTGGCTTCAATATATAACTTTTCGAAATCCTTCAAATCATTGCAGGACCTTTCCGATAGTCCGACAACTATGGTCTTTCCATCCTTCTCTCGAAGAGGCAGGCCAGCAAGAGATCGTTTATCTGGAGATTCGAACAGGTCGAAAACTTTGTCGTTATATATTTCGTAGTAAGACAATGTAACCGTAACAGAGGTTTTCTCGCCAGAATCCTTAGCAACTTTTCTCCCACGTCGATAAATCCCACTCAATAATCGTGGAATGATTCCACGGTCTGCCAATTTCGTTCCACCGCGCATTGTGTGTGTTTTTCCCGTTCCAGTGACTCCATATGCAAACAGTGTCACGTCGAGCCCTTGGAACAACGATTTCAGCGTAGGCGCAACTTCATTGGTAAACAACTCCTCCTGTGATATCCCCATATCGTAAACGCTATTGAAGGTAAAGCTGAATTCCTCTGATTCGTTTTTGGGGTTCGGTATCCGGACTACAGTGAAAGTTTTGCTGTCTTGGCTGCTTTCGGCGCGCACAATGGTATCTTTATCCAATTCATTCGGTAGAAGAGGACGTATTCTTGCAACGACTTATTTGAATGTCAGCTTGAGTTAAGACTGAGTTGTTTTTGTGCACAAATACTGACCTCTTACAGACATGATTACAATCCCAGAAATATTCAAAAAAATAATAGAAATGAGAACAGATCTAGAGGTGGGGAATAGGATTGATGATTATCCAAAATAAAATCAAGAAAGCAGAGAACTGTATAGAATAGACAGAATCAAATCTTTTGCCAGCTCTCTCGAGAAGTTTCCTATACAACTTCAAGTCTTGGTTGAGTTGATGTATCGCGAGACTCTCAAGACATCAATGTCAAAGTTAAAAAAGCCAAACATAACGTTGCCCTAGCAACCAACTCACACCGTGCGACCTGTGACCAAAAGAAACTCTGTCATGACTGACAAAATTGTAGCAGATTCGTATATATATTGGCTGGTTAACTACTCTACAAACTGAATTCGAAAAATATCAATTCTTACCTGCTTATTATATATATCCCAAGATATTTCCACGCGATGGCTATCGTTGCAGTGACAGTTAACAGGGAACATATCGTGGAAGTAAGGATTAACAAACGCTTGATTGACGCAGTTTTCCAGAAACCAGATACATGTTAGTCAACAGCTATAAAGTAAACATCAATACACTTTCTCTTGGTTAATAAATGACAGGGTTTGGTTGAAAAAAGTACCTAGATGTGGTCAGCCGTATAATCTCGAAGGTACCATACTTACTATCCATACGTATCAAAGAATTCAAGCAGAAAACAGCCTTTATTTTATGTATATCACAATATTGGTGATATAAATGTATGCTTTTTAATCAAATTTTACTATGAGAAACACACCATCATGACTAGGTACCCATCGCTTTTACCTTCCTCTGTTAAATACTTACTTGTATTATTATTTTGAATAACTTCTCCTATTTCCTCCTCGCTTATCCGAGCCCCACCTCAAATTGAGCACCAGAAAACTCTTTAACTTGTTCGTCATTCCAATCTGAAAATACAATGGATTCGAAACGTTGTATTATCAAACAGAAGACTCGGCCGCTTTGATGAGTTTCTCAGCAAGCCACTCTGGCTGGCTTATGAATGGACTGTGACCAGAGTTTGTACGTTCGATTGTATCGAAGCCTGAGAGCGGATTCGTGGTTAGTTTCTTTTTCTTGTTTGGGGATGTAGGAGGTTGGGTGTTAGGGGTTGGAGGAGAGAAAATGAAAGGGTGCAGGAATCGACAATGAATCGAGGGGAAGCATTGAAATTTGTATATCGCAGACCCTGTTCGTTCTTTGCATAGTTTTCTCCCATGCCATGGCGCATAGGGGGCTCATCATAACGTCAAGAACTCGACTTAGTTCTCGAATTATAAAAAGGAAGCATGAAAGAAACAAAACTTACTTCCCTCAGCCATCTCCTGGGCCCTCGCAATCATCCCCAATTGCGCTGCCAGAGGAATGGCCCTGTCATTTTCACAAGCTATATAGGTACTTGGGATGAACCTCCATGGTTCTGCCTCCACAGGGGAATCAAATGTCTTATAGCTGTGATCCTTCAACATATCAATGTATTTACCAGCTTCGGCTCTCGGAATATCATGATACAAGTCCGCATACGGGTCTACACATCTTGTTACTGTGGAATCATCAGAAACAACAGTCCCGGGGGCAGGTTTATAGCCGAGAGTGCTCATGAGAGATGTGCCGCGCGGGAAAACAAAGGCCGTGATGTATATTAGACGACGGATGAGGCCGTAGGGTGATGAGGGGGTGGTAGAGGGGGGGAGGGTTTTGAGATAGGAGGATAGGGCTTCGGAGCCGACAGTTCCACCGTAGGAGTGGTAGATGAGGATTATGGGGGTGGATTTTGCGAGCAGGGACTCAATTGTGTTTCTGAGGTAGGGGTCAGTGTAAAGTTGGAGTGAGAGGGATACGAGGAGGGTTAATGTAAAACATTACCGGATTACTTCAACATCTGGTTGGAAATCCTCAAGAGGGGGAGATGCACCCACGGACTTTAGGTAGATGCCGTGGACTTTATAGCCCTTCGCTTGGAGAATGTCTGTCGTAGGTTTGAACTATGAGTGGAGAAAACGTCAGGCAGGAAAGTGAAGCAAGCTAGTGATAGGGGTTGTAGAAGTTTCTTCAAAAATTTGTAAAGATTAATAGGAGCAATAGCAGCTATACTTCTGCATCCTAAAAAATACATATCATTGCGTTTGTATGGAAAGAAGCCTTACAGATTCTGGACTATGCCACGCCCCTGGTACAATAACGAATTCAGGATTTCTAGATATGCTTTCCATTTCGACCGAAAATGATAATAATAATGTATATAACGGTATATATATGTAAAGATGTGACGGAAAGATCTATGAGGGTGGAAGATTGCAGAGAGGAGTGTAGCGGGAGACCACCCGCATATATATATACGTATAATAATCTTTCTACAGGACCTCTGACATTTACTCGATTTCACTCCACTTAATCATACGGTCATACCGTTGCCCCGATCATCAAATTACCTGATTGGTATTTCCAACCCGAAAGCATAATTGTGGAGGGGAACTTCTTGTCTGGGGTAACAAAACCTTAGAATGGTTAGTCTTTAATACTTTCAAATAACAGTTATTTGCTGGATCAGTCCTATAGAAGAATAAATGGAGTGATTTGACTGACTGGAATAACTCGTAAGTATCTTGTTTTAGCTAATCCAAAGTGATATATACTGTAGCAACCTTTCATAGAAAAATTTGCTACCGATGACAAATACTCCTCGCTTGAGTTATATAAACCGATCCAACATATGTAACTATAAAGAAGAAGAAGATTCTAATTCGAAAGAAAGCTTTTATATTCTTTAGCTTTAACTTTAACTGTCGGAATATAGATTATGTAACATTTACAGCGGCTACTGGCACGAACGTGTTGGCAAAGCATATGCTAAGTGCCATGCTAGCCCACGCTTCAGAAGACCCGATGGGGACATAAATAGCACTTGCATGTCTTTCGAGCAATAATAACAACCTGAATTCAGACCTACCATTGACCTCCACTTTGCTCAAAGTTTATTTCAACATTAACTTTTAGCTCTTAGCTCTTAGCTTTTAGTTTGTTTTTGTTAGAACTTCTAACAGAATCTTATAATATGGAATAGTAATGATACTGTATAAATAAGACTTCATTGTAAATGACTCGGAGTATAAAATAGGTCTATACAGATATATACAAGAAAATCGAAGCTCAATGTTTTAGATTTAAAGGTTTATTACACATTTCAAAAGAAAAAAAAAGAAAGAACTAATTATACTTCTTTGAACAAAGGTTGAATATTTTGCGGATTAGACATACAAATATTTAGCCTTTGTTTCAGGGGGAGGTAATACTATATAGAACGTGCCTTAGTGGCGACAAGAGTTTCGGCTTTGCCGTTACAATATTTAAAATTAAATAGTATGTAGATGATGATTTGCATGTTGCGTTTACTTCGATTTCGTCGTAACGGTAAAAACGATAATATCAACATGAGTAGAAAAACGAAAAGCATGTTCTCATTAACAATCGTGACACATCCAATACATCACATATCCATTATCCAACTCCCGAACAGTAATAACAAAACACAATAATACCCATCGTTATGCTCGGCCCGTGATGTAATCCTTGTTTTCTATCGTCACACTCTTTGTCATATGGTTGACCTTGTATACTCCAACCAATCTACTTGCGAGCTCAAACATGTTGTTCCGCAGCGAGATGACGATAAATTGTGCGTTTTTGGTTCGTTCTTTAATGTAAGATGCTACGATAGAAACCTGAGTATGTCAGCGAGATACATCCGACGCGGTGGAGGTATTGAACTTACATTTCTGAAATCCAGAGCAGCATCAATCTCATCCATTACATACAATGGCGTTGGCTTATAGTGATGCAAAGCGAACACCAGTGCCAAACTACTCAATGTCTTTTCACCACCACTCAAGTTTGAGATATTCTTCCAAGACTTCTTCGGTGGCATCACACTAAATAGAATTCCTTCTGAAAATGGATCTAGCGAGTCCACCAATTCCAACTCGGCATTTCCTCCCATTGTGATCATTTGGTACATCTCTTTGAGTCGAAGGGAAATCGTGCTGAAACCTTCCATAAAGCCTTCGAGACGAAGGCGCCGTAAATCATCGCAGCGTTTCTTGGCCATATCTCTCTGAGCTAAGGCACTTTGCAAATCTTGATTCCTTGCATCGTGTTCTTCGACCCTTCGACGATATTCTGCAAGAACACCTAGCTCTACGTTGATATTCTGAGTTTTCTCCTCCAGGATTGCAATTTCGCCTTTCAATGCTTCTTTGCTCATATCGGCGAGTTCGTCTTTAGTAAAGGTAGGAAGTTGTTCCTGTTCAACTTCTTCACCCAGGTCACCGAAGTTCTGCAGAGCAAGCTTGCCCAACTTTTCTTGCCAATACCTGAGCCGCTTTTGATTTTCGGTCAATACCTTATGGTTTTCTTCAAGCTTGTTGCGCATCTCAATCTCAACTGCACGAGTCTCATTGAGCTCGGTAGTTTTCTCATCAAGATCAGCTTTGAGAGCATTGAGCCCCTTCTTCTTTTCTTTCAGGGTCTCTTGGGCCTCGTCAACTCTGGCCTGCGATCCTTCAGAATTTGAGCCTTGGTTCTGAATCTCCGCCTCTAGTGCTTCTAGATCGGCAATGCAAGCCTGTATCTCCTTAGTGGCCTTAGCAAGGTCCTTTTCGTGCTTAACAACTTGTTTCTCGGCTTTGGCCTTGGTCACTTCCGCTGTTGACATGGTCTGATTGAGGGCATCAATCTCTTCCTTCAAAGAATCCACCATGGCACGCTGAGCACGAAGCTTCTCGCCACCAATCTGCATGATCCTATCTTGAAGAGCCTTGATCTCTTCCTCAACGCTGGATGTTTCAGTATGGAGTATTTGAATTTCTTTTTGGAGCTTTGCGATGTCCTTCTTCAATGCAGAGACTCGACTATCGTCCGTTTGTGATGGCTGGTGCTCCTTGCTCAGTTCCTTGATGCGTCGTTGTGCATCTGCCAAGTTTCGCTCAGAACTCTCTACCTCTAGACCAAGCTTTTGCATTTTCGTATCGAGTTGCGGGATTTGATGATTTATATCTCTAAGCCTAGTTTCAAGGTCCCTTTGGCGGTCTTGGAACCTCTGGAAGGTTTGCTCGAGCTCATCTCTACTTACCTCCAACTTTGAAACTTGCTCTTTTGAGACTTCTGCCACAAGCTTCGAAGACATCAGGCCCTTCTTTACAGTATTACCACCACCAGACATTGTACCTGACTTATCAATCAATTGACCATCCAAAGTTACGACACGCCATCGTTTCGCTCCATAAGCGATGCGATTGGCCTGTGCTAAATCTTTTGCCACAAGTGTATTTTGCAGCGAGTGATAAAATGCTGGTCTAAACTTGTCGTCTTTTGGTTTGATAAGATCGAAGAGACGAGGGACGTCTTCCGGCGTTTGAATTGGCGAAAGATCACGATCCCCCAATTTATCCAAGCACATGAAATTACCTCGCCCAAGATTTGTCTTTCGAAGATATTCGATACACTGTTGACCAGCCTCGACTGTATCCGTGACAAAATTATCCAGGGCTCCACAGGCTGTAGAAATGGCAATATCAAACTGCTGGTCAATTGTGCCCAGATTTCCAAGTCGGCCATGGAAACCATCAATCCGACCCGATTCTTTGAGCCTCATCAGTCCCGTCAGGACATTCCCTTGAGTTTGGGTATTTGAAAGACTAGCGCGAGCTTCATCCGCTTTTTGACGAGCGCCTGATAGCTTAGTGCGAAATTCCGGCTCCTTCTGAGACAACTGCGTTAGCTCGGCTTGTAATCGAGCACCATCCTTTTCCAGCTTTTCTCTTTGTCCCTTGCATTGTTCGAGTTCTTCGAGTTTAGCCGTCCTGCTTTCTTCTATGGTCTGAACCTTTGATTGAATTTCCCGGAGTGCTACAGCCCCTGCATTAGCTTTCTCGTGTAGGATCGCGAGCTCACTCTCCGCTACGGCGATAGCAGATTGTTTTTGATTTATTTTCTCGTTCCAAGGCTCCAATGACTTCTGCTTGGCCGCAATTTGGTCGGAAAATTCTTGAGTTTTCCCCTTGAGACTATCCCTGATAAGAGCGAGCTCCGACTCTTCTTCGGCCATCTTCTGCTCAGTTGCACCTATCTCGGCGGCAGATTCCCGGATTTCGTCTGCACATTTCTCGGTTGTAACCCGAGCTTCAGAGATAGCGGTGTCAGATGTATTGATTGTCTTTTCCAGCTTCTTCTGTTTGCTTGTCAGGAATTTCCTCTTCTCTTCAAGCTTCACTCGCTCTTGGTCGAGATTTGCCATCTCCTTCAGGATTGCTTGCGTTTCCTTTTCGACCGACTCATAGTCTTTCTGGCCTTTCTTGTACTCCTTCTCAAGCTGCTTAATTACTGCTTCGTTGCCTTGGTGCTTTTCCATCTCTGCGTCCAGCTGCGCCTGCATCTGGCCGATAGCCTCTTCGGTAACGGCTAGATTGTCACCACACTCATTAATATAGACTTGATACAACGCCGATTGCTTCATAGTCAATTCATTTTCGTCCCTGATATAAGCAAGGGCTTTGTTTTTTTTATCTTCGAGGGCGTTTTTCTCCTTCTCGACATGTTGAACCCGCCCACTCTTCTCAACACACACTTCATTCAAAGTTTCCACTTCGGCAGCGGATTCCTCGATGGGATTTTTGTATTTGGATGTGCCAATGATATCTTCCAAGTATTCCAAAAGGCCATCATCGTGCTCATTTGCAGCTTTTGGTTTCATTTGCGCAATTGACTCGACTTCACCTTGGAGGATCAAAAATCTTTTATGATCTAGATCGACGCCTCTATCACGAAGTAGTGTCGTTACAATAGTGAAATTTGACTCTTTCCCGTTGATGTAATATTTACTGGCATTATTTTTAAATGCTCTGCGAGATATAACCAGATCGGAATTAGTAATAATTTGGTGTGTACCATCGGGCTGATCCATCACTTCTTGAAAATGTACAGCCACTTCACAATGGTCTAGGTCCGGGAATGCTGCCGAATTGTGAATTAATGCGGAAATCTTGCCCTGTCGCATTTTGCTCGCTCTGAAGCCGAATACAAAAAGAAGAGAATCGATAACATTGGATTTACCGGAGCCGTTGGGTCCTACGACAGAAGAAAAAGAAGAATGGAAGGGGCCAACTTCCTGGCGACCAGCATAACTCTTGAAATTCGTAAGAATCAAATAAGTGATGACTATTCGAGCTTTTGGACCAGTATCTTCAACGACCGGAGCTGCCATATTTCTTGACTTTAGCACAATATCCATAGGCTTTTCCATGATTGTATCCATTGCTCGTATGGGTTTTACAGGTGACGCTTGACTGTCCGCAGTCCCAGGTCTTTCGGTGCTAATGTGCAATTCGGATGATTCAGGTGACTGTGATGCATTCGGTGTTGGTAGAGCTGGGTTTGACTCGGGTGCAATGGAGTTGCTTGCGCTTCTAGCGGGCAGCACACTCTTCCTCTTCCGCGGGACTGTCTTTTTTATAGGCGACTCCAGTGCTGGGGTTGCCGTTTGGTCAGGGTCGAACATTTCCGAAGCCTCAATATTCTCAGATCCCATACTCTTCTTTGCTCGACCGCCTATATGAGGTGTAGCTGCCACTGAATTTGTTGTCTTCCGCCTTGATTGGGGTGCTTTTCGTGAAGCACGCTTCGGTGCAGGGGTAAATTCCTCCGCGTCATCTTCCTCCTCAACCTTTACTTCCATATTCTCTTCTTCGTCTGATGATTCTACCACCATTTTCCGGCGAGAAGCCACCCTTCTCGAGGGCCGCACTGGGGATTCCGACATACTGAAGTCCAGCTGTTTTTCGCTGGCGGGGGAAAACCTTTGATTATTACTGTGAATAAGGTATCTAGGTCTTTGAGTCAGTATTGCATAATGAAAATCAACCCACGGGATAGACCAACACACCTGGTGGTAAATAGTTGAGGTGTAAAATGCGTGTTTGGTATTTGATATTTTTCTTGTTTGCATATTATTGCTGAGGGGGCATTTGTTTACTTCAAAACAGTGAAATGACGCTAAGATAAGCTTCTTATCTATGATCAATAAACTATCGTCGCATCGTCAATATCATCGATATCATCTCCTTCCTAAACGCAAACATTGAAAAAAGTACAGTACGAAATGTTTGTCTTCCAGAATTTCGATAATGTCTTTGACTTTGATCCAGACTGCTCGTACGACGAATATGCTGTGCGGGAAATAGAAGCCAACAGGAAGAAATTGGAAGGCTTGTTCGTGGATACCTTGTTGAAGAATTTTGAAATTCGTCGACGTGAGCTTCTACAAACCATTGTCATGGTATATCTCTGACTAACTTGCTCTCAAGCTGTCAGATATTATCCTCCAAAATCAAATAATGACCTTAGAAATCTACACAAGGTCATCATCGACTCGGCGGGCCAGGATCATCACAAGTTATCGGCACTATATTACATACTGCTCGACTTCGACGCTCCGACCGGACGAAGAGACTACTCTACTACATTCGAAGAGAAGTCGCTCCTACCGGACAGGTACCAAATTTATATCAAGGGTCTCTGGCATTTGGATCGTCTTGATTTTGAGGTTTGTGACCCTTTGTCTTCAAGATCTGTAGAAAGCATAAAACTGAGTATTTCTAGTCAGCACTTCAATACCTGACGCATCCATCTTTGATACCGAGCTTTGCGGATGAAATACTAGAGGCTCTGGTACTGCATTCCTCGGAAGATCTCGCTGTCCCATTGGCATACTACCATACCGTACAGCCAGCTTTGACTTCATCCCGAGCAACAGAGAGTCTGTTTTCTGCTGTAGCAAGAACCAGTGTCACAGAAGCTTTCTACTTATCACGAGGACAGTCGCAATATATGCAAAGGCACATG
Organism: Monilinia vaccinii-corymbosi; assembly: GCA_017357885.1. Classification (NCBI taxonomy): domain Eukaryota; kingdom Fungi; phylum Ascomycota; class Leotiomycetes; order Helotiales; family Sclerotiniaceae; genus Monilinia; species Monilinia vaccinii-corymbosi. Next base: position 3,255,868 of record CP063406.1, on the reverse strand, counting down.
TTCGAATTACTCATTGCAGCCGTCCTCCAAAACTCTCCGCCAGAAACTATCGCTGATCGCAGTGTCGAGCTGGTAAATCTGCCATTCTCGCCAGAAGAAGAAGCTTGGTTTGAGGATTACTTACTTCGCGGAGAAGGAAGAGCAATAAGAAGGGGTCGAGATACAATCATGATGCGAAGAATTGGGACCGGAAAGTTTTCAGAAAGTCTATCGCTAAAAGGTATTGGTGGTAGATCAATTGCAGGACTGGATTGGGAGCGTTTGTCTGCGGCTGTCAAGGAAGGACTTGGGCCAAGAATTGATTGATGTATGGAAGAGGAAGAGGATGGGAATCTCTACATCCCCATTGCAAGATACCAACGTAGCGTTATGGAGTTATTTGGGGAGTTGTGAATGTAATCCAATTCACCTGTTGATAATCAATCAATTTTAAGTTACCGACACGCGACTAACCTTGCTCCAAATCGCGTCTCGACCAACATCAAAAAAACCAACAGTACGTCGTATGCACACTCTTATGAATATGAAGCTTTGCAATCCTCGCGATCTCGAATGAATACTTAACAAGCGTAGCCCTTTAGGCCCTGGCCATTCAAGGACGTATCCTTACCTTATTTTTCGCAGACGTCGTAACCATGGTCGTGTGTAGATTCTGGCAGCAAGGGAATTGCAAATTCGGAAGTACGTTTCTCGCCCACGTTCCAGAGATGAAAACCTGCTCTAACATTTGGAAGGCACATGTAGGAACGAACACCCCGATCAGGATGCCGATCCCAATGCCAACAAGAGTGGCTTCAACAACAGATTCGCTCCTCTCCAATCAAACTCAAACCCACGGAATTATAATACACAACGAGGAGGTGAGTTTACGCAGCATAAATGACTACGCTCGATGGCTTACTCTGTTATCAAGGAGATGGGGCGCATATGCCTTTCAGCCTCGATAATGCGACTATAAAGCAAGATCTCACGGCGGAAAGACCGCAATGGATTCTTTCAGCGTATGGACCTGGGCGCCATGCGCCAGAGCAGTTGTTCGGCGGACCAGCGCGAGAAATAAGCTTCGAAGAAATGCGACTTCTACACTACATTGCGGCAGCTTCTGGCAATGCTCAACCGGCTGTATGTTCAGCAATTCCAGGGTCATGGGCCACTTGAAGCTGATGGTTTTTAGATACAAGATGCAGAGAGACTATGGCAAGAAGCGGATCAACAGATACAGAATGCGCTAAATGATTTGGATGGCGCCATAAATTACATTGTCGCCGCCGATAACAAGCATCCGAACAGGAATGATCTTTGTCAGCAAGGCACCTCCACTGATCAAACACCTTGGGTTCAGCGAAACAACCCTACTTCTGGAAGTAATGGTTTTGGTGCACCCAGCCAAACAGCTACCTTAGCATTTGGGCAGCCATCCACTCAAAGTGGTTCGGTTTTTGGACAACCTTCAAGTGCATTTGGTGGACCTTCTCAAAGCTTTGGTGCTGTGCAGCAAGGGGCTTCTGGTGCTTTTGGCCAGCCATCAGCTTTGGGCCAAAAGCCCAGTACTTTTTGTTCAGCTTTCGGACAGCCTTCACAACTAGAACAAAGAGCAGGGGCTTTTGGAAATCCATCAGCCATGGGTCAAACAGCAAATCCATTTGGTGCTCCCTCAAACAACAGCGCGAATGCTGGACAGTCCGGCTTCTCCAACTTTGGTACAAGTAACGCATTCGGTCAACCTAACCTAAATCCCTTAGGCGATGCATTTAGTTCGAATCCTCTTCCTCCTGGATTACAGCAATCACAAGTCAATCCAATGGCCCAAGGTACTAACCCATTAGTGCAAGCTAACCCCTTTGGTCAGCCTTCTTCAGCAAACCCCTTTGGCTCTAATAGCGGAAGTTCCCAGCCATTTGGTGCTCCGTCTCTGGCGCCAAAAAATCCCTTCGGCGCTTCAAGCTCTCAGCCGATGAATCGCATGCAAAATCAATTCACAAATACTGGATCACAAGCACAGCAATTTGGCAATCAACAGGACCTTGGTAATTTGAACATGATCGCTGGAGCGCCCTCTGCGCTGGGTGTCTCCGATTCGAAAATGTTCAGTCCCAACTTCCGACCACCGCCGCCGGATGCTAATACGATAGAGCACCCCCCGGCCGAGAGCTATATCAGGTTGAGCCCAGATGGGCAAATATTAGCGTCTTTCAACGGATTACCTGTCGAGTATAAGAATGGAGAGCCTGGGACCAATATCAATGGAAAGTGGTACAAAATATGGTGCCCACGAGGTTATCCAGGGCCAAACAACACTACTGAATTGGAAAATGCAGTTTTTGACGAAAAGACAACTACTGCATATTTACAGGCCAGACACACTGGGGCTTTTCCGGGAGGTGTTATGCCCATGATACCGCCCAAGAGGGAATGGTGCTTGTGGAACTTTTGAACCACAAAATTAGATATGTGTGTTTATACATTGGGACGGCGTTGTGAGTTTATTATCCTGTGCGTTCAGAGGAAGAGTATATAAAATCTCGCTGGGAAAATGTATTGTAGGAAGGGGTGAAACCTTGTTCACAAGTCCAGTTCTAGGCCTGAAATGGCGTCTAATTAAGGGAGAGAGATGATACGAGGTTCAAAGTATGTCTATTTATCTCATTCAAAGCTACTGCTTTTTTTTTACTTTGCATGACATATTGTTTTACAGATCTGAGGTCGTTTCACTCACATGGCACCAGGTTTCTCCTTTGGACTACAGGGCATGCCATTTCGTTATCTAAATTTAAGAGTGGACCATGTATTGTACCTTAGTACTCGAGTATTCGTACCCCTTTCAAAGGTCTGATATACCAATTTTCAGATCCCAGCCAACTTATGGAGTTGTTTTCAGAGAGGTTTAGAAGCCCGAAAGCCAGGTTAGGCTACCTCCACCCCTTTCGTCAGAATCGCAAACCTCACCTTCACATCCTCCAGCTTTCTCCTCTTTTCTTGAAGATCCATCTCTGTTCGCTCCGCCGCCTCTTTCAAACCTCTTATCCATCCCGGTATAGGTTAATAGCGCCAGGCTGCGAGATTTGTGGATGATGGAGAGGAGGGAGGCGGAGGGGCGGCTCAGTCAGGTAGACGAGAGGAGGGTTCTGGCGGTTCGGCCGTGGTGGTGGGAGGAAGTGGGACCAGATTTGCAGGCAAATTCCTGTGGGGAGAAATAGGAAGAGGAGAAAGTTTGATGGATCTTGCTTGCATCATGTTAGATACGAGAATGATATATGTGACTCTGGATGAGATAAAGAACTTTCCTCTGTCGTATCTTGTACACCTGAAAGACGTAGAATTGACGGCTCAAGACAGGAAAAGTTTCACTGGCTCAAGCTTCTTGTATAAAAAACGCCCAAACAGAAGTATACTATTTCCCTATGGTATCTATACCAAAACGACATCCCAGGCCCCCCAAGCCATTGATTTTTGAGGTTCAAATCCAATTCCCAGCATAGACTGTCCGTCAGTGACTCTCGAGACGAACAGCAGTGTGGAATGGAATGGTATTATAAGTGAGAGTGATTTATTTGCATGAGTAAACTCATCTCATCTATCTGTTTTCATCATCGCAAGTTTAATTTATACAGTCATATTCATTCCACTCTAGCGCGAGGGAACAATTCTCGGAAAACATTTAGTCGTCCTTCCTTCCAACCCTTTACTACCCTACCCGAGAATGAAGCTTCGTACGGTTGCTACAATAGTCGCAGTTAATATCTTCAAATCTTCCTTTGGATGATAATTAGCTCCCAGTGAGCTTGCTAGCTAGCTAGCTGTGAGTTCTCCAACATCTAATCCGCCACATGCATCCTTGTTACGATTACGTCACCCGAGGTTATGTAGCCCTACCCAACCCCGCACTTGCTTGCATCTTTTGTCAAGGCTTCATCATCCCTTTGAACAATTAAACATTGATATCGATTTGACTTGGAGTCGAATGACAGTGAAAAGTTGAAGGGGGTTCCGCGCGAATTGGTTGGATGAACATAGTAGATTCCGATTTTACTTTTACTCATCCAAGGTTTTACAAACGACGAGAAGTTGGCTTGAAAGTGGAAGGGGAAGAAAACATACGAGCTACCCCCTCCCTCATCTCAAACCATACGTGAACGAGCTCGTAAATTCGCCGTTATCATATACATCACAGGGATCGAAAAAGATACCCGCGCATACCAATCTCCTGGCCGACCTTTCGAAACCTAGCATTCCTCTTGCCAGTCCTTATATTTGCGAACAAAGCCCCGAACTCTACACACGCAGCCCCTCAAATCCCTGCACAACCCCTCACCCCCAATCGAACTTCACCTTGTCACCATTACCCCTCCGCACGTATTTCCAGCGCTTCGCACACATCATCGATTTAGGAGCCAGACGAGATAACACATTTAACAGACACCGCAGCGGCAAGATGGCGTGGACATGTTCGGGTCGGACGAATGCTGAGTTGATTTCTAAGATGTGGAATGCGAAGTTGATTCAAAGCGCGAGGGTTAGGGATGCTATGGCCTCTGTATGATCTCCCTCTTCCTTCATTTTTATTGCTCCCTTTCCCCTAAACCACACAATGATCGCCAACTAACAAAGCTACAGGTAGACCGCGCCCACTTTACCCCGTCCCACCACCTAGCCTACGAAGATTCTCCTCAATCAATCGGTTACGCCGCTACCATTTCAGCACCCCATATGCACGCCTCTGCTCTTGAATATCTACTTCCATATTTAGAAGAGGGGAGAAGAGTTTTGGATGTGGGGAGTGGGAGTGGGTATCTGACCGCTGTTATGGGGGAGCTTGTATTTCCCTCCTCCTCCTCTTCGTCTTCGTCTTCGTGTTCCCCGAGCGACGACCTTGGAGAAATTGAGGGAAGAAGGAGAGGGAGGGTGGTGGGATTAGAACATATCAGTGAATTAAGAGATCTGGGCGAGAGAAATATGCGGAAGAGTGAAAAGGGGAAAAGGTGGTTGGAAGAGGGGAAAGTTGAATTTGTGGTTGGAGATGGGAGAGAGGGATGGATAGATTCCAATGGGGGAGAGGGTTGGGATGCTATACATGTAGGAGCTGCGGCAATAGAGATCCATGACGCGTTGGTTGAACAGTTGAGGTGTCCTGGTCGGTGAGTTTTAACTTATCCCCTTCTGCTTCTACATCTCTCGATAGTTACCTAGAAAACATCGAGTTATCCAAACTAACCAACATAAACAGAATGTTCATACCTGTAGAGCACCCCAGAGGATTAGGCCAACATATTTGGGTGGTGGATAAGGATAGAGAGGGAAAGATATCAAAGGAAATGTTGTATGGGGTGAGATATGTTCCGTTGACTGATGCGCCAAGATGATATGATGATGTCGATGGTCTGATAATGTACGCACACTGAGGGCCAGGTAGTGGTGGAGTTTTGATATGGATTAATACCCTTTTTCTTTCGAGTAATTTTTGATCCATCCTTGCACATCAAAAACAGTGGATTATTTTCAATCATCTAATAATCCCATCCAAACTTAATATTATAATCCTTTATTAGGTGTAGCCATTACGAGCATTCTAGATCTCGTAGCTTGAGCAACCGTTGATTATGTCCGACATTCAAGATGCAATCACCTATGCGCAAGGACTCCCCAACATCGACGCATCCAAGGTGGCCCTGTGGGGGAGGTCCTGGTGCTCCTATCGTGGAGGCCACGTTCTGCAAGTTACAGCCGTGGAGACGCGTGTGAAAGTCGTCATCGGCTGAAGAGTGTTCTTTTGAAATTCTAGACACTTGACATGGATCCACTATGCGCAAGAATGAAGTTCGCTCTCCAACAGACGGCCTTCGAGTCTCAGCGGCCCAAAGGCTTCCTTTGGCCAATACCTGTGATCGGCCTCTTATCTACGACATTTCTCTTTGCCGCAAACACGACCATGGCAGCAGATATTCAGCCGGTCATATAGGAGGAGCATTTGCAGATCGAGTGACTTGGGTGGGGAAGGGGGTTTTGTATCAATCCTTGCAGTGCAGCAGCAGCATCGGCACCTACCTAACTTTTTGTGCTCCCCTTCCTCCAAATCGAAAGCGGCAACATCTATCATGGCCAGCGTCCGCAATATCGACTTTCTCGGAATCATTCTGTGCTATCTACCACAGCTCTGGCCAATGAGCTAGCTACCTGCAAATCAGGAAGTTAGGTTCAAGTGATTGGTCTGATCATAATGGAGGATAAACGGCAGGATATTAGAATCTAGGCAAGGTGGTTTGAACTCCTCTAGCCTTTCAACAGGTCACTATGCCATAAGAAGAAGAGACTAGAGTACCACAGTAGTGCCCAAGCAGCCATACAAAACTTGATTGTTGCAAACAAGCGGGCCGGTCCACCAGGGGCGGTTCAAGGAGGGACGAAGAGGAAGAGGCTTAGACCTCTGCTTGCCACGAAGAGTCAAAAAGTCAAAAGAGTTGGCAAGCATCCTCGGAGGAGTCTTTGTGGCTTCGACTCTCGCGAGGAGGCGTTCAAGATAACGTCGTCGTCGTCATAAACGCACTACGAGCGGCAGAAGTGAAGGGTGAAGATGACGAGGGATCGATCTCCTTTGGGTTCTTTGGGATTGGGATTGGGATTCGTTGGATTAAGCCTCAGATCTACTCTAATCGCGTTAAATGATAAGCGGAGCGATGCGCGATGCACGCCCCAATTAACGTCGTGTCTCTTGATCGCCAGGCTAAGAGCTAGAACTGACCCGTTGTATTTCCGATGAACGGGGAAATATCCGAAAACCCAGGGAATTGGAAATCGTGACTGATTCACATGACCTTTTGGGGCCAGATTGATAGATGCCGTACGATCCTGGGCGACTTTCGATGTCGACGGAAGAGAGCTTTTGATCTTGTCCGCGGTGATCGAGGTTATGAGGAGTGAGTTGGTTGCTTTTTGTTGTTTGATAAGGAAGAAGAAGGAGGGGAGAGGAGGAGGAGGGGGGGGAGAGGAAGAGGAAGAGGAGAGGGAAGGGGAAGGGGAAGGGGAAGGACGAATGAGACACGAATACGAATCACGTGATTGGCGATTTGATGATCAATGTCCAAGCTTCAAGCTATGGAAAAGGATTCAAAGGAAGAAGAGCTGTAAGGAAGGCGTGAGGAAGGTGCAAGGAAGAGATGGGGTGGCCAATCAAATCAAGCTGAGACCCTCGAGGGAGGCTAGTCCCAATGAGGGAGGTATCGCTCGTCCTTTTGCGCCTTCTCTTCCCGCTTACCTCATCCACTCCACCCACCGCACACACCACCACAACCGCACCGCACCTACCCAAACCAAGTTGGATCGGATTCTAAAATGGCCGCCCATCCTTCATCGGAAAGTCAAGACTTGCCCTCTCTTCCATCCCCGCCCGTCGATTCTAATAATAATCATGATGATCATGATCTTGATCAGTATCGCATCCGCGCAGCCAGGATCCAGATTGCTATTGCTTTTTGCTCTTTCCCGATATGATGGACGATAAATGATAAATGCCATCCCCCATCCCATAAACCAAACTACTTACCCTACCTACTTAAGTATCCACGCGCTATTATCGGCACTCGCTGATCCCCAGTCCACCTCACCTCACATCACATACCCCCACAGCACCAGTCCAGTCCAGTCCAGTCCAGTCCAGGACAGCCCACTCAACCTCACTCTCCTCTCCTCTCCTTTCCTCTCGTCTGCCCCTCCTCCCCTCCTGCCTTCCTGCCCTCCTCTCCTCTCTCTCCTCCCTCTCCTACTTAATGAAATCTCTCTTCCCTTCCCTTCCCTTCCCTTCCCATCCCATCTCATCCTCTTTTCTTTTTCTTCTTCTTTTTCTTTTTCCTTCTCTTCCCGAAGAATAACCAACCTGCGGTGATATCACCACAGATCCAAAGATTCTTCGCGTAACTACCGATCTACACTCCCTTCATCAAAAGGACCTCCCCATCGAACTCCCCCCCCCCAATCACAGTCACAGTCACAGTCAACAAATACCTTCCCCCCCTCCCCCAACGAAATTGGTATTCAATCAACCTACGCCTCCTCTTCCTCTCTTGGTCTATCTATCAACGTCGGATCACTCAGCTCTCCATCATCCAATCGAACGCTTGCTGCTTCTTTCTATCGTTTCGTCACGCTTGCTCGATTTGGAGACGAGCAAACAAAACCGTCAATTCAGTGCGTCGGTCAGCTTTCTGTGCTCACTGAATGCTATAAATACGATACGATATCGGTCAAAATGGTTAGAGAACCAGAATCCAAAGAAAACAAGGTGAATAATTGGGCGAAGCCCTCGAGGGTGGAGAAGAAGAAAGAAGTATGCACATCCACTCCTCTCTTCTCTTGCCAAGCTTTTTAACATATCTTTTTGAAGAAGGACGCCAAGACGTATATCCAACATCTGGCAGACAAAGAGAGAGCATTCAGTGCTGCGTCCAGAAGGGGCGATCGTAAAGGCATCGAAGGCCGAATGAAATCTGCCCAACAGGCTTCAGCAGTACACAAATTGAGGACTGGTAGAGCCTTGAAAATTACTGAGGATATTGTATTGGGAGATCAAATGTACGAGGAGGAAGCAAGTCCAACAGCAATATTCAGGAGTAGTCACCAAATTTCTATGCATCATCCAGCTCTTCCTGCTATCACCTATGACGGACTAGCCCAACACTTGCGCGACAATCCTGCAATCAGAGACAATCTCGTAACTTTGATTAACCTTTCCCGGGGGCAGCCCGTGGAAGAACCAATCGATCCAAAAATGACAATGGAGATGTCACTATATATACAAACTACTCAATCTCTGCCGAGTCTACAGCGGCTTGCTGAACAACTATCTCATGAGCAGATTTGTACTAAAGATCTGGCCAGACAACTGCTTACTTCACAATATCATTACCAACAACTTGAATATCAGTTCCAGCAACTTGAACGACGACTTGCCGAACAATCCAGCGACCAATCGTTTTCCAGAGGTTTCAATGAGCCCCCCATGTCTCAGTTTTACTTGGCTGCAGCGGGTCAAAATATGGCTGAGGATGCCAAGAAGCTTCGGGGGGCTCAAGAGCAAGCAGTGCCCACCGGCCTTTGCGGGATGACTACACCCCCACAGAACATGCCAACACCATCGCTAAGCCGAACTTCAAGTTTTCAACAAGGCATGTCATCGCCATCGCTGAACCAAACGCCAGGCAACGAGCAACTCATGACACCGATGAGCCGAGAGGAAAGCCAACAAAGCAATCAATCAAACACATCAGTGAAATCACCGGCTGGGTCTACAAATCAAAGTCAGACTGCATCGCCATTAGCTTTCCAACCCCAATCTATACCTCAGCCTCGGCAGGTTCGCCGTCCAAGTCAACGGGACCTTTATCGTAATGCTCCAGACCACTCAATATCTCAGATGGCCTCAACCTCACACATGAATATAAGCTCTCAGATGCCTCAAGCCGAAACCCATTCGCTTGGCCATTTCGAATCGACACCTTTTCGCCCCTTGGCTCAGGATCGGGTAACACATGCAGTGAAATTCGATACATCATTAGCACAAAATGGTGATGGCAGGTTTATTCAACTTGGCAATGCCAACCTTGAAGCAGTGAAAAATCCAGAGGATGTTGTGTTCAATGATTGGCTTGATTTTGGCAACAGTGAGAACGGTTACTACAATAGTGAGAACAACTACTAGCGAGAGAGCTCTGTGGTGTTATGAAGTCATGTTATTCTGGAGTTACTTGTCCATGTTTGATTGGATGGGATGTCATGGGTGGTGAGTGATCCGGGAGTACATACGGATATGGCGAAATCGGGGAAACGGCCGGATCAGATATTTGGAAACATATACCCATCGACAACTGTATCGGAGTTGATGCTCGCCTGGATAGACTGGGGTATCAGCGGCGACTGATCATGGCTATCGACTAGCAAGCCGTTTTTGTTTTGTGGCACTTTTAGCTAAATACCCAACGCACACACTTGTATGATTGAACTTTGCTGTTTCTTGCTTGCTCTGTATGCATCACGTTGAATTTTCCAAAGCTGGCCTGCGTCAGGTACTCGCAATCCCATGCGTTGAGATCCCAAAGCTTACGGCCTAATGCCCTCATGGGCTTGGTACATCAAAGCCACACTGGATCAAGAGATATGTTTTCTTTCTCGCGACGAAGATGAAGAAATTTGATGACAGAAATCATACCAACAGCGGAGCAGAAATTACCAGATGAATGAGATACGAATAGACGATATCTAACGCGACGATACCCATAATCGATGTGCTGGAACTAAATGAGGGAGGGATATACAAAATTTGGAAGGAGATGCACCAAACTTGTAATTTCAAGAACCTTCTATTTTGATCCGAAAGATGGTTGAATTTTTTTGAAATTTGAATTTTTCTTGTGTGTTGGCCTTGGATGGGAGAGGAATGGGATGGAAAGTTGGATCGAAATATGATTGTAGCGTAGCTACTATCACGTGCCTATATAATAGGGTTAGGGGTAGTTCAAAAATTGGCGTTAAAAAAGGAGCCGCGATTTAAACATTTTGATTGGTTTATTAAATAACACGTTAAATCTCACATTTTAACGTAATATAAATCTTTATTCCCAAAATCAAACTCCTCTTCACATCCATCTTTAATTTGTTCTTATTCTGATTCTTTCTATACAAGCAAGCAAGCAATGCTCCTGAGCCTTGCTCATAACGAGAGCTCATAAAGACGCAAGTCCTACCATGATCCGTATGTATGCAGTGCTTGAAAAACAACAATCAAAAGAAAAAGCTATGTGCGCAGGTATCGGATATCATGCTGTTCCATTCCATTTCATTCGTCAATCGTATAATTTCATATCAGAGGCAAATCATCAAACAACCAGATTCACCGCTCATACCTTCACCACCATCCCAATCCATCCATCCTCACAGAGCCAACCCACATTTTCCCAAGGCCTTACCAAGCATTTCCATGGCCATTTAATGACAATTGGGAAGTGACACCAGTTCTATCACCATCCATCTTCGGCATGATATGTCTCTGATTCACATGTTCCGCACGTTTCACTTCTCCCATGTCCATGTCCACATCCTCATCATGATGCACCTCAACCCCATCTTCCAGGGCCTTCGCCCAAGAATTCGCTCTCGTCGCAGGAGGTAAGTTCGGCATCTCCACGTCCCGCAATTCCCTATGCACAGCCCCTACCAAATCCGTCACATCTGAACTCCGTACATAGCCGAGATAATAAGGCGTGCCACTTACACCAGCGGCTTCATGTTCGAAGATCCTGCGACGATCACGCACTTCCGTTACATATTCATCATTATATTCTCTCCAGATATCATTCTCGAAATCGTAGATGTAGATCCAGTAATGACCACCACCAGCTTCACCACGATGAATAAATACAGTTTGAAGTTTGTATTCATACTTTGTCATATTCGTGAATTGCTCATTTCGTTTTTGTTTGAGGAGCTGGATTTCTTCGTTGTTCCTCTCAATCTCTTGGTTCAATTCCGCTTGGCGTTCTTCAAGAATTGTCACCAAGTCCGCATCAACTTCGATGTCATCCATCTCCTGTAAACTTTTAGTAAAGCTCTGTGCTGCTGAAAGAGCATCGCAAACGGAAAGTTCTTCTGCTGTTTTCCCTTGTCCGAGGGACTTTTGCCGCTCTTCCAAGATATTAATACGGGCTTTCCATTTCCATGCTTCTTGACGACGGCGCATCAAAGTAGAATCGGGATCTTGAGAGTCCATGTACCTATCAAGGTATATCGTCTCTGGAAATACTACCGCATTTCTGTTCTTATAAGCCGTATGCTTTATATTGTCGTAACGTGTGCGTTGGATTTGTACTTGCAATATTGGAGGTAGCTTAGTAATGGATGCAAATTGTGGCTGAACAGTGCCATCAATTTGTACTTGCTGTTCATCAAAAACCACATCCAATGCTTCATAAATGTCTCGAGGTTTGTTTTCATCCGGAAAAATGATGAGATTCGCCCAAGGCTCAACTTTTTTCTCAAGCTTTTGCGACTTGAGAAGATAGGAAGCGTTCGCACCATAGAATGTGTCTCTGATATTGTCGATTTGCTCGCCAGAGATGGCGTCAATACTTGTGGGTTTTATAGCACATTGCAAACGAAACATTACGTTTCCGATAACCTCTGTAACATCTTGCTGAGATCCAAATTTCCATAGATCATCATCGGTGATGTCCTCTTTATTGTCTTTCGTCTGTATTGAAAGGCCGCTTTTATTCCTTGGGGGAACTGGAGGTGGCTTATCTGGTGCGGCGGGGATAATCTCCGAGGCTGAGGATACCGAATCGCCATTCACCATAACAGCATCATCAAAAGTACTACTGGTGTCTTCTGTCTTGGTGTCCCAGACATTTTCTGTTGCGTCACTAGTTTTCCCTGCAACTTCAGAAGAATACGGAGGAAGACCATCCATATCCGGTGTATCTACCAATGTACCTTCACTACTATCATCACGCTGATTCGAGTCTTTGTCTTCAGGCCGGTCAACCATTTCAATATCATCATCAGTCGAGGGCGGAGGAAAGGTTACTGCTGGAGGACCTTCTGGCCCAAAAACGGGGCTCATCAAAGAAGCGATGTTTGGCGGACCACTTGGACTACTAACAGAAGCTCGACGAAAATTCGCTTCAGCCGCTGAGCTGAATATAGTCAATTCGGCTAACTCTCTAGTAGGCTTAATGGATCTTGTTGAGGCAGTCTTCAGATTCTCAAACAGATCACGTAACTCCGTCACGACTATCTACGATTAGTAAAATGACACCTACCCAAGAAAATATGCGCCACTCACATTTCTGGGCTTTGATGATTTCGGCTTTACTGACAGCACGACCTCCAACACGCTTCTTCTTGATATCCTCCTCATTCATGGACATGCGATTTTGTTCGAAATTCATGACTACCTCTCGAACGGACTTTACCGTATAGTAATACTGAAGAAGGCTGTTTAGATAGCAAGTGTTCCCGATGTTGTCCAGACCAACAGGTTGGTTAACTGTCGACTTTGTTGCTTGAATATCTGCATTTGGATCGTCAAGTTTCCTTAACAAATAGCTGCTTTGACGATCGTGAGCTATCACCCTAAATGCTTCTGTGTAGCTATCGGATGATCCGGTTGGAGCTCCAGTCCTCAAGCTTTCGTAATAGGCCAGTACAGTATCATCCGGAGCTGTTCTATCGTTAATTTGGAGCCGATTGTAAGCCTCACCAACGTCAAGATTTGAATCTTCAGTACCTGACTCCATGGACGTAGCCGCACGCTGCAGGGTGTAATCATCGCCACGCTTATTAGCGATGGCTCTTAAGGCTTTTGCAACTTTATTCTTATCGCCCTCAAAAGACTATTCGAAAATTAGCCAGGAATCTTTCACTAACTCTTGTTCGAGGCTGCAATGCCAACATACCATTGCGACTGCAGCGGCTTCGATGCTATCGGATGCAGTATCTGAAGACACGTCTAGAAATTCAAGAGCTTCTTCAAAAGTCATCGTTCTATCATTCGCTACAGCTTCGATAGCGATACTCTGCCTATCTTTTCCTATCACAAGCAGGCAGTCGCGAGCCTCGTCCTTTTGCCGAGGAGCAGAATCAACACGAGATTTGTAAACACCAATAATGTAGTCATCGGCCTCATCCTTAATATCACTTCTCTGTAGCGCGAAGAATGAGTAAGCTTTCTCAATATCTTTCAGGCTAACTTCGCCAGTAGACAGGATCATTGTAGCCTTCAATTGTAGATCAGAACTACGGCGTCCATTTCCAATCTCCCGCAAACAGTCCAGATAGTATGGCCTGTTCTTCGGGTCACATTGACATTGCCGGTCATAGCTCCAGGCTAATAGGTCATCCGTGAATCGCTCCACTGCGCCTAAACTGGCGTAATGAGGATGCTCCACCGCATCTACAACTTGAACAGCATCTCTGTCTCTTTTAGGATAATCTTTGCAAGCTAGGGATTGTCTAATCTCGGGCATAGCGGCAGCAACAGAGTTGAGACGTGGAACTACTGGCAAATTTCTCTCTTCTTCTGGTCTCTCGAGCATGAGTTGGTAAAGCTCGAACTTGACATCGTCTATAAATTCACGATTCTTATCATTCACGTCGGGCAAAGTCCAAAATTGAGCGAATTCCTCCTGCAACGCAAGTTAGTGTTATGGTTAGATTATAAGAGGGGGGTCTGAGATAAGCCCCGAAGCACAAGATCTAGTAATCGATGGTGAGATACATACTTCGGGCTGGGATGACTGCTCCAGCTTGAGTTCAAATCCCAAATAACTCAAGAGGCTGTCACAATCATCTCCGAATGCCAATCTGAACTTCTTATTTCTCCTTGCAATCTGCTTTCTAGGCTCACCTCCTGCGTCTTGTAAATATGTACGAAGATTGCTGAGAACCTGGATTGGGTACAATGGCCTGTGCCCCTCGAATCTTGTGGGATCTGCTTCAATTTCTTGTTGCCCGCGAGCTAGAATATCCTGCCGATTTATCAATAGAGACACCATGCTCGTGGACAACCTAGGTGGTCGTATTTTGATTTCAACTTTGATTGGACAAGCAGCCGCAGTGCACGCAAATTGATGTACCACCAATTTGTACGCCTCTTTCAAATCCTTTGATAATCTGGAATTTACTACTCGAAAGTGATGAAGCGGATTCTCCAGATCCTTATAATTGCAAGGGGTTTGCCCATCTTTCCAGTCTCGAAAATCCACCGTTATCAGGAAATGATACCGGCAATGAGAACAGTACGCAGCTATCTTGCAAATTGTTGTGCGATCGGGCTCCTCATGTGGACGCAGAGTTGCAGTTTGTGAGTCTTTGATACAAAGGTAATGGTGACAATGGGAGCCTTGTTCAATATAGGTGCCATTAAATATTGGCGCAGGGTCTATGAGAATATGTTTACCGGTCTTTGCGCTTTTTCGCAAATCGTAAACAAGCAGGTCGTTCAATAGCCTGGGCGCCGACTTCCCTACATGATCAAACATCATTAGCCAGCCCGTTTTCAATACATGCGAAGACCTTCATTTCTCAACAGTCGCAAGGGGGATGCGTCGCAGAACTTGCCTGGACCAGGGTCCTTCTCGTAGTCAAACATAGCACCTCTCACTCGTCTGCCGCTCCCTCTGCCTACTGTTGGTACGTATGATCTGGTTCAACTTAGTTACCCCGCCTCGGAAAGTTGTAGACTTGAGTTTGTGATGATAAGTTTGGAAATACAATCAATAGGTTGGCGAGAACTTGCCGAGATTCGTTTGCGAGGGGCACTGCAAGATGGATGGAAACCGTATGCCCGCCCATCAAAGATATAAATCTTGGTTGTTTGATGGTGGTGTAACGGTGGTTGAATCTTCAAGTCTGGTTAGGACGAGTACAAGCAACCAGAGAATGGAAACAGGAGCATTAATAAGTTTTGTGATTGAAGGAAAGAGAAATCTTTGATGTTTGTACAATGTCCTCATTAGATGGGGGCGTAAATTTATATTCAATTATATGTATTTTCATCTAAAAAGGTACAGATGAGAGTGAGAAGAAGTATCTGCCTGCATTTTGTTGCTTGAAGCTTGGTGACAACGGAAATAACCATAGCCCGATGAATAATGGCGGCGGCTACGCATCCAAGCGTTTAGCGGCATCTTCCGTCAACAGGCCCCGGATCTATAAACCTCTAATCAACGACGTCGACATACAGTGACTTTTGCGATACTGACTTCAATTATTGACGCTCCACATTGCCTCAACATGGCACATCACAGTGAAGTCTACCACCCTAAAGATGCTGTCAAGGCAGGCATTAACGGCGCCTTGATTACTGGCGCGGCTGGTCTTTTGACATCTGCAATTCAAAATACGTTACACAAGAAGAATGTCGGGGCACTGGCCGTCTTTACTAGGACAGGAGGCACGGCTTTCATATTCAGTAAGCAAGGCAAATCGAGCCCTCTGGCGGCCATGATGTTGACCTTTTCCAGCTGCGGTGGGAGGAACATATGAATTTGCAAAATACGCATCTGCCAATTTGCGAGAGAAGGATGACAGTTACAACAGTGCGATTGGAGGATTTTTGGCTGGATCAGTCCTGGGACTGAGATGTGAATGCTCGCACCAATATCTCGCCGTCAATTGATGCTAATCCATTAATAGTTGGAACAACTCCGGCAGTTCTTGGGTTCGGTGCCTTGACAGCGGTTGTGCTCGGTACATTCAATTATACCGGTGGTACTCTGTCGGGATACACGAGAGATTCAGATATGGACGAGTTTGAGCGAAAGGAACATCTGAGGAGAAACCGAAGGACACCTATTGAACAGACTGTGGCAGAGTTGGGCGAGGGAAGAGGTAGGTTCACACGCCCATCTTGAAGAGCATTCAACTAATTACTCAAAGGCATATATGGAGCAGGCTACGATGAGAGAAGAAGAGAGAGAATCAAAGAACGATATGGTATTGATGTACCAGCTGGATCTTAAAGGACCTTGTATTCATAAAATGGAGGCCTCAAACGGCAATGTACATATGTTTAGGGCTTGCAAATCACTTTGGAATGATGGGCTTATTGGAACGTGAAGGCCTCTATTCCAGGTTTACTGGCTGATGGCAACTCCATTGCATTGGCCAATTCAGAAACATGGAAAACTAGAGGAGGTTTAAAACGCTCTATGAACAATTTCGGGAGTTTACCCCTTCTCAGATTTCCATAACGTACATGTTGTCATTGTTGATTTTAGTTTATGGAATATAGAGATTAATTAATCTTTATATTTAAGATTAAATTTTTTAGAAAAGGTTTTTTGGAAACTATAACAGCGTGCATCGATATTATAATAGTAATTGTATTATTGCAATTATTACGTAGATGTATGTAAACTTATGTAAACTTACTGTAAGTCTCTTTCCTTCTACAGCAGTTGGCAACCACGTGCCCAGTATTATATACTCCGTGACCCCCGCAATGTGATCCTCGTCTATCCCCTCATTGATCGACAACACAGTTGAGAGATCAACACTTCTCATAAATATCTCAGACCTTCCACTTCCGGAGACATCGCGCTTTTCCCCTTTCTCATCTCCTTTTCCCCGCAAATTTGACATCACAGTACGGTTGTACGGCTCCGCTATCAGCCGAAAAGTGGTGTGTTGGGGATATCCAGTCATCTGCCTCCACCTCTACTCTCCCCAAGCCGCTGAAGTCGTCGTTCCCTCGACTTCCGTGGCAAGTTGAGACGTTGGAATCGATCAAATCTGTTTGCGTGCGGCAAGAAGGCTTACCATATAGCATTACAATATAATACATCGATCTCTGGATAAAATGGAAAAGGCAATACCTGCTGCTGTTCGTGCGCCGTTCAGCCAATCTCCGGGGTCGTCGCAGGATGTTAAAGAGCGCTTCTATCGACACTTCCAGGCAGAGGTGACAGGCAAGTCAATATGCAATTGGGGACCGGATAGGAATTTGAGAATACTAATGTTTCAATAGATCTTCAAGAGAGAATAAGCCAGCTCGCAAATCTCTCCTTAGTTGGGGGGGAAAGGCAAGATGCTACAGACCACTGCCTTGCCAGTATTACGAGGCTATCTAATGAGGTTGCCGATGCCAATGATTATCTTCCAGCATATGATCAGAGAACTTATTCTCAGGCAAGCGTATGTCTGAAAATTGATTTACCTGATACTAACGATATTCAGGCCATTAAAGCCCTCTCTGAAAATCTTCAAGAGGCTAAATCTAAGGCTGCACCAAGAACTAAGTTTCGGTTCACAACTGCAAGCAAGAACGGTTCCGCGGTTTCTATCAACGATGCTGCTCAGCTAGCCCAGAAAAGTCTTGGTGCTACTAGTTTGAAGCCTTCCCTTTTGCCTTCCGCGGATTCATCAATGGCTACAACTCCAGCTAACCTAATGACACCACCCGGTGAAGACAGTGCTAGAGATACTGTTGGGGATCTACCCTCATTCCCCAAAAACTACAATACCGAGATGGCCAGCGCCCCCGGTCCGATTCGAAAGCCAAGTTTCTCACAAGCAAGCACCATCAACATCACAGGCCACAATGGTCTTCACATTATCCTACCTTCCTCGGCATCCCGTGCAACTTCCTCTGGGGCTATAACGAAACTCAATAGGTGTATTGTTGATATGTCAGTACCGACGGCCAATGGAGCCCCTTTCGCTGGGCTTGCCTTGAAGGACATCAAGCATTCTTTGGTGATAGCTGGACATGTTGCAGGAGCAGCCCATGTTACCGGTATTGAGGATAGCATAATCGTCGTCGCGTCAAGACAAGTTAGAATGCATGAGTGTAAGAATGTAGATATATACCTGCATTGTGCTAGCAGACCCATCGTCGAGGACTGTAGCAATGTCCGATTCGCACCTATCCCAGAATCCCAGGTAAATATATCATGCTGTTAAGCTACTTTAGAATACTAACATTATGTTTAGAATGTTACAGGTGGATCCGTCGAGAACCAGTGGGACCAGGTTGACGACTTCAAGTGGCTCAAGGCAGAGCATAGCCCAAATTGGAGTATCTTACCAGAAGATGAGAGATTGAAAGAGGAAGTTTGGACCGATGTTGTACCAGGAGGGCCTGGAGTTGGACTTGATGATATCTTAAAGAGGATTGGGTTAACTGGACGATGATTTCCATTCACCCCCACGACTCCTGTCAGATAGCCTTCTGATGCTGGACAACCACCTACGTACATAAATGAATGATTGGGTAATGTGGTAGCGGAGTAATCAGCTTTTATTTTATGCACCATGTATGCTGGATATTGCATGAGATCCATAGGCACCGCAACTGAAGAACGATGCCCCTACTTGAGCTTCTAGCCCCCCAATGACTTTACAAATAAGTCCCGCGCCAATTCGAATGCGTGGGCGCCCAGGAAGCCTTGATCATCTGGCTCCATCTTGAAGGTATTTGACGTAGCGTACCCCACAAGGCGTCCCATTATTTTGAGCACCCCACTGGTTCCGTTGGGTCTCATTCTTCATAAGACATACCCCCCGACACGAAAGTAATGCTTCCTTGCTTTTCGCCTCTCTTTATTTATCTTTCCCAGGTTACCCATCCTCTCAAGTTTCCATTTTGTCATCCGATCCTCTCTCTGCGCGCTCTTTCTTCATATTCAATCCTACGTCCTTCAACAAATTCAACACCTCCTTCTGCTGCCTAATCTTCTCCTCACACTCTCTGATCTCTTCTTCCTGATCTTCAATAGTCCTATGCATATCCGGCATACCCTTCACACTCGCCCTAGCTTTTTGCAGTTTATGCTTGATGCCATCAGTGGCGGCGTAGATGTCTTTGATATTTAATGGCCCGGTACTACTGGCATTGAACGAAGGGGTCGCGCCGGGAGGAGAAACTGCGGACGGATTGCTTGGAGAGAAGTTTTGGAGACGGGAGAGTGTTTCGTAGAGAACGGGAATTGTATCGATGGAGTCTGCGGTGAGACCCTCGGGAAGAACCATTGTTGGGTGGCTTCGAGAGGATGTAGCTTGCGATGGGGTGGTCGACATGTTGACATGTTGATTACAAGTCAAGTCGTCATGTTAAGATCGGTAAGGTAGGTTCGCTCTTATCGCGGCAGTTTGGAAAACTAAACCTCACCCCCACCATAAGCCAATCCGTCCGTACTCGTATTTCATTTCTCAACCAAAAACACAATTAATTCACCACGAGTACAAGTTCAAGTACAAGTACGGGTACATCTCACACCTATTCTCAAACATTCGAAATCTCTTCAAAACCTTCTTCTAGCCACTGTTCTTTCTCGAGAGTAAGTGATCTATGGCCTCCAAGAAACTTACCCTGGTCTCTTGTCTTGCGGTGCCGAAACTTGAGCTGATATAGCCGGTGTTCAGATTTGAAACAAGGTCATCCTGTCAAAATGGTCCAAGTCGAGAATAAAGCTGCCCTGAGTACGTTCCAAAAGATTCCACGTATCCTCAAGTCTACTCCTCATGCATCCATCTATTTGGCATGTACAAGTTGCAGCTCTTGAAACCTTTGCGGCATCAAAACTCCCAGAGTAGCCCCAGACAATCAAACAGCTTCTCGGGCATAGACGCCTTGTGCTAGATACTCCTGGATGCCCTACACAATGCCTCGATCCTCTATACCATCAGTTCAGCTCAATGCTGAGAAACTGCTACCCCCTTTACCTCCTACGGAAAAGAAACCAGATTACATACTTGCATCATTCTATATTCTTGTATATCTTGAGGTCTCCTGGCTAATTGTAATGGTTTGGCGCAGTTGTTATTGATGGATGGGGAGTTCCAGGTGAAAACTCACCTAAAGATGGAGATGCCATTACAAACGCGGAAACTCCGGTAATGGATGCTTTCGCAAGCAACCCGGATGGATATACCCAGCTTGAGGCGTCCTCTTTGGCTGTAGGGCTTCCCGAGGGCCTGATGGGTAACTCAGAGGTTGGGCACTTGAACATTGGTGCTGGTAGAGTCGTTTGGCAGGATGTGGTCAGAATTGACCTAACGATCAAGAAGGGGGAGTTGAACAAAAATGAGGTCGTCACGAAGGTCTTTAAAACTGCTAAGGAGGGCAATGGACGCCTCCACCTTTGTGGTTTGATTTCAGATGGTGGCGTGGTAGGTTCTTTTCTAGTCCAAATGGAAGACTTAGTACTTATTCGAGTAAAAATAGCACGCCAAGCAGGACCACCTCTACGCTCTCCTGAAAGTCGCAAAAGAACTCGAAGTTCCCCATGTCTATATTCACTTCTTTGCTGATGGACGTGATACTGATCCAAAATCTAGCGCCGGCTATATGGAAGCCCTTCTAGAGAAGATTAAGGAGATTGGAACCGGTGAGGTCGCAACAGTGGTTGGCAGATACTATGCCATGGACCGTGATAAGCGATGGGATAGAATCGAGGTTGGATTGAACGGTCTGTGCATCGGTGAAGGCGAGGAGAGCAGTGACCCAGTCAAGACAATCAAGGAGAGATACGAGAAGGGCGAGAATGACGAGTTCCTGAAACCTATCATTGTCGGAGGGAAGGAGGCTCGTATCCAAGGTAAACACGCTGATATTCTACAAAATCTGTGAGCTATACTAACATTCCCAGACAATGACCAAGTTTTCTTCTTCAACTACCGATCCGACCGTGTCCGAGAAATTACACAACTCCTTGGCAATGTTGATCGTTCACCAAAACCAGACTTCGCCTACCCCAAGAACATCACCCTCACTACTATGACTCAATACAAGCTCGACTACCCATTCGATATCGCATTCAAGCCTCAGCACATGGGTAACGTTTTGGCCGAAACTCTCGGTGCCCAAGGTGTCAACCAAGTGCATGTCGCCGAGACTGAGAAATACGCTCATGTTACATTCTTCTTCAACGGAGGTGTTGAGAAGGTATTCCCTCTTGAGGTTAGAGATGAATCACAAGATCTCGTACCTTCCAACAAGAGCGTCGCTACATACGACAAAGCTCCAGAGATGAGTGCTGCAGGTGTTGCCAAGCAAACGAGCAAACGTATCTCGGAAGGGAAATTCGAATTTGTCATGAACAACTTCGCGCCACCTGATATGGTTGGCCACACTGGTGTCTATGAAGCTGCGCTAATTGGTGTTGCTGCTACTGATAAGGCTATTGGCGAGATCTATGAGACTTGCAAAAAGGAGGGATATGTTCTTTTCATCACCTCTGATCACGGGTAAGTCATCTCCTTTTGAGGTTTCCTCTTTTCCAGAAACATTACTCACAAAAGTCCACTCTAGTAACGCCGAAGAAATGAAATTTGCCGACGGCAAACCAAAGACTTCCCACACGACCAACAAAGTGCCATTCATTATGGCCAATGCTCCACAGGGCTGGTCTCTCAAGCAGACAGATGAGGGTGTTCTAGGTGATGTCGCACCCACCATTTTGGATGTTATGGGCTTGAAACAACCCGAGGAGATGACTGGATCCAGTCTTTTGGTCAAGAGTTAGATTGTCCACCCAGCACTGAAATGAATTTGCGCATTGCTCTTAGTTTTGCTATTGAATTGTTATGGTTGATTGAAGTTTCCTGTCTTTCTTTTTTGTAGGGAGACTATAAATCCAGAGAGAATCGAAGGCTAAGATTTCATACTTCACAGGCAAAGGGACAAAGCGAACTCATGATGAGACGAAATAAATGATATATACTTTAATATACCATAACACTGTAGATTTTTGTTTCCAAGGAGAGTTTTAAAAAGCAGAGCGAAAAAATAGATGTATAGATAGACATAGATACCTTCAGAAGCATCTTCAATAGAGCCATTGTATACATTCGTCAAACAAGCATCATTCACTCAGGTCTCCCTTTCTCGGCTCCATATGCTCAAAACCAGTCACCCAAACGTTGTAGTAGTGGAGGATCTATGTTTTTTGCTTCAACAAGTTGGTTTATAATATGTTATTAGTGTAGTGCAATGCAATGATGAGGGACTGAAATCTATGGTGTAATAAAGTCGGGGTATACGAAGTCCAGATCGAAGGGGTGAGTGTTATTTACAGATAGAATAAATGCACCGAGATAGACTTATTCTATTACATTTGCTGTGGAATTGCCACAACAGCTTCACAGCCTTAATCTAATGACTACTCACTCTACTTTAAATCCTCGACTTCCACCTCCCTTGGATGATCTTTCTCCCACTGCTCAGCAATTTTGTATTCGTCCAAAGTACAGACTCTGTACGGTGTTGCCCCAAGTCTATATATAGTAGAACCTCAAATATACCTACCTACCTGTACTATCTATAATCATAGACATTTGAAAAATGATGGAGCAAACAGAAATGTTCAAGAATAGACGATGCCATATTATCTCCTGGTGTGAACCTAGTAAACTCTCCGCTATACGCAAATGTATGTACTTCACTTATACGTTATTTCAGCTTGTCTCATAGTCATCTTTTCGGTCTACTTCCCGCAACCGCCCCTCCCAATCTCCCAAACTTGCCCAAGCTACTCCTCGACTTCGTATGTTGTGGCCCCGATGGAGCTGTACTTGCCGGCTCCTTGGTTACTGGCGATGGACCTGATAATCTCGTGGAATCCTTGAAACCTCTGCCATCTCCGCTCTCCATCCTCGATTCAAATCCGCCTAACCCATCGTCCATATCGCCACCAGGTCTCCTCGCCCTCCTCGCCCGCTCTTGTACACTTCTAAACTTCTCCAGTAATTCCCCCCACTTGATACCACTTTCCTCCCTCCCTTTCAATCTGCTACTTCTATCATAATTTGACGGTCCCGCAGTTGTTTGAACGCTAAATGAAGGAGAAGAACCATGAGTTTCTGTGCCACTCTTCTGACGCTGATGGAAAGCAAAGGTGGAAATCGCGTCCACTACACTGTTATTACGAGATGAAGATGGTACGTACGCTCGAGGTGCTATGTGTAGATAACCTATTGCACTAACACTATTTAATCTATTCTTCAATGCTGCAAAAGCGGATGACTGGGGAAGCAGCATAAGAAGGCCGTAAAGACATTTGTAAAGATGGGGATATCTTTCGGGTTCCAGTAATTGGAGGCGGAGATCTGGAAAAGGCAGTTAGTGGAATTCGAGGTCCGAGATAATCACCTTACATGTAAAGACCGGAGATTCCAATAACTGTACCAGTTTATCGATTTGAATAAGCATATTGACTGTCATTTCGAGTTCAGCACTTTCGATGTTAGCGCAATTCCAAGCGATGACCGCTCATACATACAATATCTGAAGAAGATTATATGCTTGCTCATAAGCTTGCCCTAAAAGACACAGTGAGAAGGTAGCTACAGCATTGTAGCACCAAGACCTGAATAGTGCAACGAAGAAAGCTTGCCCGTCCTATACAAGAATTAGCAGATAACAGTCCACGTAGATATGGAGATTCCGAACCTTGTTCTCAATGTTTCGGAGCCTCTTTCTAAGATCTGCTAATTCTGGGGCGGTAATGAGGTTGTTATTAAGATTCTGTACCATGATGCTCGCAAATTCGACATCCTCTTCCTTTTCTATGCAATCCGCAAGAGTTCGATAGATTCGTTCTGCACTTAAATTAATGCACAACTGCCTAATAATCAAGTTGCCTCGAGTTTCGAGGAGCTTCCTGTCAGTAGAAAATAGTTGGAGCAAGTTTACCATGAAAGAAGTAAAGTAGTCATCATCACTATTTCTCGATATTTGAGATAATAGTTGAAGATCTTTGGTGACCACGGCTTCAGATGGATCAGATAGTGTTTTAAGAAGAGCGGGGAATATGCCATCATTGAAAGCAAGGAGTTTTTTGGGTGCTTTCCTGTGTAGCATGAGTAACCAATTTAGAGCTTCAACTCTAGTAACTTCGTGGTCGTTTAGAAACAGCAACGTGAGCGAACTGACCGCTGCTGCATAATCCAAATCTACATGTGTCTGGTATGGCGGCGTAGGCGTTTGTGCTTTGCTTGGGGGAAGTGGGGGGGTTTGCACCTCTAGCTCTCTTTTATCAAGCTCACGAGACCCTGACAAGGAGCCACGATTCGTGGCTGACGAATCTCTTCGTTCGTTAGGATTAGACTCTTTCATGGCAAGAAATCTCGAAGGGGCCGAAGACGGAATCTCTGAAGCAGTACCTTCATCCGATAGTGACACAACGTAAGCCATTAAAGATGTATTAACGCGTGCTGCGGCTTGTCGGATCGTTTCCACCCCGCTAGCCATAGCTGGAAGCAGATGAGCCAATACCTTTGGGGCAAACGGGAGGACTTCTTCAGGGCAAATGTCGAGAAACTCAACAATCCATCTCAGTGATTCAAGTAAGCTGTCCTCTTCTATTGGATGTCAGCTGGTTATGTCAAAGGCTCCGATGCAATTTTCTTACCCAATGGAGTATCCAAGTTCGCCGTAAGAATCTCTAAAATTTCTTTGTGGTCTACGTGAACATCTTGACCGGGAACCCAGTCATCATCGCTGCTAATATCTTTGTCATCCAAGTCCAGCTGGGAGTCGTCATCTGCGTCTGGTGCCAGCGATCCTTCGCTATCCATAGACCCCGACCGCTTTCGTTTCGTGTCACTGCGAGATTTCCGACTCTCTTCGATTCCCTTCTTGATGCGTGATATTCGCTTTATTTCGCCGAGAAATCTCTCGATTGCACCTTGAGTAGCCACATGAACATCACGATTCGGATCACTCAAGAACTTAAACAGTCCTCCGAGAAACTCGGGGAGAAATGAAACAAGTTCTAAATCCGGTATAGAATCTAGTAAGGTTATCCATCCCACGAGGAAAGTGCGCGTGAATGGATTAATCACGTAAATCCGTTCTTTTAGTAAAGGAATGAAACGGGCCAGAGAGAAGGCCGTAGGAAGGTCTTCGGAATCATCAAGAGCTTCTTTATTGGATTCGGACGTGGAATCATCGGAAGTATGAAGAATTGATACGTAGGTAGCTGCAGATTCCGAAACTATATCTTTTATCAAACGATCCAGAAGTTCTGCACCATTTTTGACGGAGAGTTCCGAATCTGCTCCTAGCTGTTCGGCCATTAGTTCGAAAATCGATTTGGCGGGTTCTTTACTCTGACTTGCCTTGCATAGAGCGTCGAATATGTCATTGAAATAAGGTAAAACTTCACCTTTTGCCACTTTGGCAATATTGTACATACTTTCGCACGCATAATACCTGACTCGAGCATCTTGATCTGTGAAGCAGGCAAGAACTGGAGGCACAATCTCGTCGAGATATCTTGCGAGGTCCTGTAAAACATATTAGTTTGATGTATGTACTTCCAAAAGGAGGCTGTACCATACCGGGCCTAATGCAATCGCAGCAGCAGCGAGACCGATAAGACCGCCGTTTCTGGCATGCGGCTGATGAACGGCGTAAGCATAATCGTTACACAGTTGTTGGATGATTTTTTTGATTCTATCAAACTCCTTGGCTGCAGTAAGATCACGAATGACCCGTTCAAGACTGTAGATAGATATCCGTTAATATTTTTTTACATGTGGCATAATCAAGGAAGCCTATGAAGGAGACGACATCAAAGCTTACTCTAACGCCCCGACTTTCCGTTTGTCGTAAAGCTTATCATTCAGAGCACGTTGTATACTTTGGTCCATCTTTCTTGAGTTATGTATCCACCGGGTAGCCAAAATTTCATGTTACCTGAGAAGACTTTGCTCAGATGACACACCTCTTAGGATTTTCCTCTCATACCGCAAAGCAGAGCAGGGCAGGGCAGGGCAGGGCAGGGCAGGGCAGAGCGGAGCAGAATGGCGAAGAAAGTAAGTAGTAGGTAGAGCAGGTGGATAACCAAGTTGGAATGGGGAAATCACATGAGTGAATAGTATTCCTGAACGAGAAAAAGACGCAATCAACAATAGAGCTGAGCTGGTTACCTCACGACGGCTAGGTAATGAAATGGTATTTCACTCTTGGTAATGAGCTGGTTGAGCTGGGTGAGTGTGTATTTGATTGTATTGTATGGTAAATGTTTGATTTGGCTTTGCGGTGTGAAGGTGTGAGAAGGAGTGAGAAGGAGTTCGTTTTGGTTGTTTGCTCAAGGCTGTGTGGTTGTGGTTGTGGTTGTTGATGTTGATGTTGATCTAAAGTTGTTACCGACGAGGCAGGAAAGCTGGATGACAAGGGATCCGATACCTTTTTCCCTTCCTCCTTTAAGGTTTAGCCAATCAAAATACGTGACTTTATATAATTGTATATGGTAATCAATCATTTCCTGATTGGGTAAATTACGAAATATTATACACAGTAGTTATATATATATCTATATATTACTGGAAATTACGTATTAATTCTCAATAGAAGATAAATATAATAATCATAATAGACTTGTTCTTTGGTGTCTGATTACGTCAGATTACTTAATATATTATTGATGATCACAGCATACACGTGATTGTTCTTGATTGGAGCAGAAGTCGAGCTTTCATTCATCGTATCACAAGCATCAAGTGCAGGCAGGAGTGGAAGGGTCAGCTGGTTGTATTCGCTTTATTGTTTGCCTCTTCCTTTCCCATCGTGTTGAACATTGCGCGTTTCATCACCTGAGCTGCCTGAGCAAAATGAGATTCAAAATCCCATATCTCCTATCAGTTGCCCATCCAGCAAAGGTTACAAGTGCCGACAGACAACGCGTGTCCAAGATCAGGGAAATCTATAGGGCGAGAAGCACAGTCATAGGGGCATGTCAGAACAATCTAACCCAAGGCGTTTGGTCTGCGTCCTGACGAGCACCAGGCAGCATTCAACATGCGCCTCCTAGCTGCCAGGCCCACCTGTTGGCATGACGAGCACAAAGGGTTTCCGGGGTACAATACAGACACTGGTCTTTCCTAGCTGCTTGCTCTTGACCACTGCCTGCAGAGGATGCAGGAGATTGGTCTGCTTGAGTAGTTTTATGACCGCTCGCTGCTCCACCCTCCCGATTCTGAGCTCGATCCCCCTTATCCCCTGCAGCCTGGGCTTGGGCATCGTGTTCGCTGTTACTATGGCTCGCTCGGGCAGATCTTCTCGCGAACCCTGACTGAATAGTGCTTAGTATTATTTCCAGCTTGGTGGAACTCAAGCAAACAAACTTACTCCAGGGTGTGCCCTTGCGACACGACGAGCCGCGTCTGGGGTCATAAGACGAGTGCCCATCTTGTGTTTCTATGAGGAAGCGGTGTTCGATATATGACTTACCGGCGATGTTGAATAGGTTCGAAGGTCTTATGAACAATAGTGTAGATTTGAAAGACTCAAAATTTAGTGATCCTACGAGTATCCAAGGTTTATGTGCCTTTACATGAAACTATCGATAGATTCTTGCCTTCCATAAAGTTTTCAAATTTGACACAGAACGGCCCGCGACTCCGTGGTTGTTTTCCGTCTACTTCTTGTATTAGCCTTGAAGGACGTGAATATGCTCAAACTAGTAGATTTTGCAAATGTCTGATTTTGTAGCATATTTCTTACAGTACTCCCATTCGTTCGCGTCTTTGGTAAGACGTGTGTCATACATCACTTGAGCGGGTAGGTGCTGAGGAAGCACCATTGCCGCTGAATGCGGGCAATGGAGTACTAGACATGGGCTTAGCCCCCAAGCTCATCGTGTCGGGCTCGTTCCCGTCATACACTTAAGTCCTCACCCGTATCCAGGAAGTAACTCGAGAGATTCCGACTCGATTGCCATGCTACACTAAACAATTCTGTAAAGATTCGGACCGAGTTTCTGGGAAGGAAAGAATGTTGCGATAAGCAATCATAATAACGGCCTCATACAGATAATCGACAGAACAACCATAACCTGTAATGGAACAATACTGGACGCCCGTACCTGCAATCGATTGCAGTATACGGGATCGTTGAGAAAGGGTTGACAATGACTGGCTGCGATTTCGAGAAACGGAATCCCACAGCCCTGGGCAATATAGCAATGCATAGAAAAGCGGCGCCAGTATGGTAATTCACCGCTTCTGGCAATTAGACAAGTCATATACTGTAAAAAATGACGTATTTCTATTGCAACAACTCTAGGACGTATCTAGTGTCCATGAAGAATATCGCCCTTCTCTACTATACTCTTTTGGCACTTTGCAAGGATCGCAGCTTGCCTACCAACTTCTTGCAGCCTGCCGATGACATCTTTATTACCATCCACGAATCCGTACAGGGCATAGGGGATGCCCACATCATTGCAGAATTCTAATACAAGTTTCTGGGCGCGGCGAAGGTTATGTCTAGGCATCCTAGGGAAAAGGTGATGAATAGCTTGGAATTGGAGACCGCCATGAAAGAAGTCCAGCCACTGTGGACAATCAATATCCATGGTCGTGCGGAGCATCTTCTGTGGAAAAGACTCATGTGGACCAAGCTCTGATGTGCTCATAGAGAAGTGTGAAAGTGTAATCTGGGCATGAACTGGCATGGTAACCACATGGCTAACCAAGACAAAAGCAATCCGAGCACCATTTGTCGGAATACTCTTGTAAACTACTCCGTAACCGAACCATATCCAGAAGAAAACCTGGCCAGTAATTTCTAGCCATCGCTGCCACCATGCAGGACCCCTCTTTGGCCCGAGTCCTCGAAGAAGATATTCCCAGGAAAGGCGGTAGAGGTTGAATCGGCCAAAGGCGAGGATTGCGTAGTAGTAGTATGATTGGTAGGGCAGTAGAAACTTCGCGAATGCATCATATCTTAAGCATTTTTCATAGTAGGTCGAGGTTAGAGACTCCAAGAATCTGTGGGTGACAGCGAAGAAGGGGATGTGTTGGATGTCTGGATCATGCTCAGGTGAATTTGTCACAATATGATGGACATTATGATTGCGTTTCCACCATCCAAGGGATAGGCCGCCAATGAAGTCGGCAAGCCCAATACCGATGAGGGAGTCAATTGTGAAGTTATGAGTGATACCCATATGGCCAGCATCATGCACTGTGAACACCAATTGATGCCATAGGCAACCGAGAAACAACCCACTCGTCGCATACCAACCCCACTTCAGGAATATAAATGCCATAGAGGCAAAGAAAGCATATCGACAGCATTCAATGGCGTATGCAGTGTAATTGCAGTTATACAGACCTTCCGCACGCATTCGTTCGTCCAATAGACGATACTTTCGAACAATTTCTTCTTGTGTATCCGGATTCAGCGAGGGATATTTGGCATGATCTAGATCAATTTGTTCTCGAGTCAAAGCATTGAAGTGAGCCATGCCATCGTCCAGGTCAGGGGCAGATGATATGGAAGATGCGGAGGACGCGGCGCGGTCATCTCTGGACGGCCCTCTTCTGCGTACCTCTGGGCTATCTTCATCGAATGTAGGTGTGGGAAGTCTAGATGTCGCAGGGCTAGTTTTTTCGTCGAAAGTGCTTTCATCTTCTTCGAAATCGTCCGACATGCCTTCGACATAGCTCCGAAACTTTCCATATTGTATCGGGGGCACAAAATTCTTCCAGCGACCTTCTATTGTGCCAATCTGATATCTTCTCATCAAAGCTCTCGTGTCTGCCGAGTGAAGCCTACAGAGAACTTATTAGTCTGAACGATTGTGCAAGAGCGAATGGGTGATTCTTTACGTACGCATTTACTTCATCTGTTGCATCTCTGCCGATCATATGTTTAATGGCTATATCTCCTCCAGGGTGGTATCTCATCCAAGCATCTACTTTTAATACGGCCCGGTCAACAATAATGATGGCGCGACCATCTGCAATGAGACCTTCGACTTGTCTGCGAGATATAATCTTCTGCCTGGAGGCCGCCACGGTCTTCGCGGTAGACATTGTAGAAGAATTGTCTCGCGCAATGGACAAGAAGAGACAGCACAGGAACAGGAAGACTGCAAACGAGTGTGAAAAGCAATCAGTCAATTGATGCTTCAAAAAGAGAAGAGAAGTGTAATCGTACGTGCTGTTGTTACTTAGCAGCAGCGGTGTACGTCTATTCGTATTTTGGGATTACCCCTAGGATATATCCTTTTAGCTTATGTAAATAATCCTTAATATTGTATTTAAGAATTAAATCTTTAATTTTATAAAACCTTATTAAATGAAGTTTAATTATATAATTTCAAATTTTATAATTTACTCCTACTATCACGTTCTCAACTTCTACCCCTTCATATCACGATAAGTGTCGTTTAACTTCAAAGGGTCCAGAACACAACTACAGCTCAAAAACGGGCTGTTTGATGATCATATGAAAGTGCAGATGATCCGTCACCTCATTTTCCCCATGTGCTCGTCATTATGTGGCTTGAGTAGGGAGGGCCTGGCATCCGGACTGGTGCAAACAATGTCAATCCGTCTCCATACGCCAAGATGGCAGTGAGCGAGAACCAATTGCGAGAAGCTTTACTATCGAACAAGTGTCGGAAATGTTGGCGACGGTGACAGTGACGGTCTAGTATGATAATCTCCGTTACCATTGCAAGCCTAGCACAAACGCCGCATACACCGCATACACGACAATGGGACGATCCCTTCTGGACTCATTCTTGTTGGGCATCAGTCCTTTGCTACGTGCAGCCTTTATCTTTCACCGAGGTGGAACTTCATTGCAGTGATATCTAGTTCCAAATACAGCCCTTAGGGCTTGTTCTCGTGCTTGTGGACCAGGGAAGGGCCTCAAAACTTTCCCATGTTCGCACACCGAGGTGAAGTTTCGCATTCCAAGGCAGTCACAAGCCTGTCAGAAGCCTTCCTAGGCCACACTGAGCTTGAGACCGACACGATCCAGTACTCCTCCAATCGAATCCAGCGATCACTGCTTCCCAAAAGACCAATCGCTGTTTTGTTCAGGAGTGGCATTGCATCCCGCGAGAGGACAAAGAGTGTTTGCTTGCAATCCTGTGCCTTTGAGTGACTTCAAGAATACCTGAAAATCTTCTGCAATCGAGAAATAACATTTACAAACACAACATAGAGCCCACGATATGGGATTTCTTCGTTATCTCCTAATATTTTTCGGGGTTGCACATGTATGTAAGCCTCATTCTCCTCAAAAAAATCCTCGTTTCACGGCAAGGAGTCCGTCCACCTTCCCCCAAGTATAAAACACTCGACGAATATCCATGCCATCCTTTCGAGTCCGAAAACAATGAAGAATATTGTCACAGTGCTACAAACCGATCAAAACGCCCAAACCCCTGAAGCCCCCAAAGCCTCCTCCCAAGCCTCCAAACTCCTTAATCTCAAAGCATATTCTTCTCCCTCAATCACCCACAATGAATCTCGCCCCCTGCCTCCGCAAATATAACCCCAACGTTAACGTCTTCCGCCAAGTAGACCCGTACACTGACCCCATCTACCTCCAATCACCCCACCGTCTCCAAGCCACCCCCTCACAAGCCCTCATCATCCCCCGCTCACATCTTCCTCAAAACCCCCAAATCTACACCGGCTGTCAATCCTGCGAAGATGATCCGCGAACCGGCGCTCATTTCTGCCGCACCTGTATCGAAACCCAGTACTATGCCCTCCAGGCCCAATCACAAGCACAGGCCCAAATTCAAGATATGTATCTAAATTACGCCACGTGCGAATGCCCGCATTGCGATAGTGGTTGGAATGCCTCTGCTCTTAGCCAGAGAGGGTATGGTGGGAGATATTCAAATCCGAATATCGAGCCCCTTGAGCAGCAACTGTAAGTTCAATTCACTTATTTCTATATGGAGATACGACTTTGCAATAAACATACTGACTGACGATACATAGACATAATACAGGGAGATATACGCATATGCCTAGCAGTAGACTCGGACGAAGTCCTTGTAGAGATATGGGGCCACTTGTTTCTGTGTCATGTTTAGGTGCTTTAGGTGGTTTGAATGGGCAAGGTATGAGCAGTCTGGGCGGCTTTGGGGGGATTGGTAGTATAGGTGGAGTGAGAGATATGAGGAATCATGCTGGAAGATATGGGTTACAAAACAGTAGGCTTGGATATCGACTGTAGGATATGGTTTTTGTTTTTTTAGTCTCGTTATACATATTTTTGGTTAAATTATCATTGAGCTTCGTTTTTGTTTGGGCTCGCATTGGTTTTCAGGAGAATCACGGTAAATAAGAAAGGAGATTTTCATAGGGTTTCAATGAGTACCGCACATGCTTTATGTAACCATGCTTCCTTATAAAAGGGTTGACTCGTACAGATAATAGAGAATGAGGAGGGATTAAGGATTAGCTCTAGATCTTGATCCGGTGATTGTTGATTGAAACTTTGATGATAATAGATAATATATGTTTTGAGAGCTGTTTTGAAGTGATGTTATGAAAATGTCATTTATCTAATTAATATGTGCCTCGAATCTTAGCGTAGAGTTCGGTATCCAAGAAGTTGTAATGGGTATCCAGTTCACAGAAGGGATGTTGGGTAAGGAGAGTCTCGGCTGTTGGTCGTTCACTTGGGATACTAGAATGTCGTTAGTAAAGACTTATGATGATAGTAAGAGTAGAAACATACATAGTCCAGCAGTCCATCATGAAGCCCAGAGCTCCCGGGCTGATGACCTGAGCAACATCATCTGGAATCGGTGGGGCTTCATTCAGACTTCCAAGTTTGTAGATGGCTCCCACAGTTTCTTCCTTGGACCAAGGCCGTTTCCCACCCAGCATTTCTAGGACAACGCAACCAAGTGACCAAATGTCAACTTTCGCCGAATACCCCTCACCCTGTGACCGAACGACCTCAGGAGCCATCCAGAATACGGATCCCTGCATATTGTTGGATGCATCATTACCATAGATGTTGTCTGACTTCTTTGAAATACCAAAATCGGAGATCTTGCACGTTCCATCAACATCGAGCAAAATATTATCGGCTTTGAGATCGCGATGAAGAATACCTTCTCGATGAAGATATGCCAATCCATCTAAAGTTTGACGAGTCAAAGAGCTCACCACTATCTCTTCGAATTTTCCATGTTTTCTAAGACAACCTCCTACACTACCACCAGAAATATATTCCAAAAAGATACTGATGGACATCTCGCCTCTCTCGCAACCAAGATATTGCACAATATTCGCATGATCAAGATGCTGCATAGTATCAATTTCCTGATCTAGTGCTGCTACCATCTCACGAATCTTCTCTTTATCATTTCCAGCCGCTTTAGGATTAACTTCAACCTGTTTGACAGCCAAAAACTCTCCAGTTGTTGCATTCATACCCAGATAAACACGCCCATATGTACCCTTACCAATCAACTGGCCCTTGAACCACCGGAACGTTGCTTGTCGCTTAGGTATTGTGTCTTGTGGTATCTGAGGGATGAGCAGGCTACCACGCTGTGGTTTGATTTGCACGATGTTGGCACCAAACATCTTAGTACTTTTCCGACGCTGGATCATGCTTGGAGCGTTGTCGCCCTTCTGTGGAGCCACAGTAGCTGAGGTATAACGTTTGTTTGCTTCGTGTGCTCCTCTTGCCACTTCACGGATTGACTTCATCCGACCTAAACCACCGGAGCGACGAACATTGCGTTGCGCAACACCCTGCACGGAGTCCGGTCTTTCAAGTGCTTTTAGCGTCGACTCATCTGAGCCGAGAGTATCTCCATCGCTGTAAGCACTAGAACTAGGTGTTGAAAGCATAGAAGGTTCAGTGACTGACAATGAAGACACAGAGGGTGTTGTAGTTGCATCCAGTGTATCCTGTTCTGTAATGGGAGAAACTGGCGGGGAGCCATTGGTACCCTCGTCCACTATCGGCTGATCTACGTTGAGGTTGGGGAAGAAGTCCTCAAGATTATCGAGAATGTTTTCTTCGGGAGGTCTGGGTGCCCATGTGTCGGTCCGGGCAAAAGATCGTCGTCTGAGCACTTTTGCCTGTTTCTCCTCCTCGGTTTCTTCAACTGTTCGCTCATTTTCATCTCCTCGTTGATGATCAAAGTCAGCAAGTTTTGGAAGACTGGATGAGGATGAGTTATCCTGTTGAGGTGAGCCCCACGATACGGAAAGGCCCTTTTTGGATCTTGCTGTTTTCACAGTCAAACTTGGTCGCTTGGTGATGCCAGAGGAATCATCTCCGCCGCTGCTCTCCTCCTTGGCTTTCTGCGTTTTTTGTATTGGTATACTAAATAGACCAGAATCGGAATCGGAGTCTGAATCTTCTTGTTCTACTGGCTGAGGAGGTTTATCAAAAACCACGCTTGCCTCGGTGAAATCAAGATTTGGCCCATAAGATTTCCGGTTTCCTGGTACGTTAAGCTCTGGTATATGAGCACTATTAGGACTGGTATCATCTTGA
This sequence comes from Monilinia vaccinii-corymbosi, assembly GCA_017357885.1. Classification (NCBI taxonomy): domain Eukaryota; kingdom Fungi; phylum Ascomycota; class Leotiomycetes; order Helotiales; family Sclerotiniaceae; genus Monilinia; species Monilinia vaccinii-corymbosi. The sequence goes on along the minus strand of CP063406.1, from coordinate 3,221,094 downwards.
GAAGAGCATCTTCGAATCTCTTCTTCCTTCATCCTTGCTAGTGCGGCATTATCGGAATCCCTCAAAGATGTAGCAATGCTTGCTGATAAGCTTTCTTCCTCGCCAGCATAATCAGGGATGATGAATGACGTATCGCCTTTGCCCCAGGTAACACTGCCTGGAGTGCCACTGGATTTAGGGCTGCTCCTACCGGATCCTGTGTTCCCGTGATCAACCATCGACATGGCATTCTTGCCATGATTCTCAAGGCCGTTAGTTGGAGATGACTTCTTCGCTGGGGATATGGTGCTTGTTGGGTACCCTAAAGATGAAAATCCTTTGCCCATAACGAAGAGAGCAGCGCCAATGCCTCCTGGATTTATAGGCGAGGCTGGTATTAGTTTTCGTTTAGCGCCAGAACCATCAACAGAATCACCTCCAGATAAACCTTTGCTTTCGCTATCAACAGTGTTATGTGATGGACGAGCTTGATGACCAGAATTTTTGCTCAAAGAATTGGCTTTGATCAAGGTAGCCGACTCTCCAGGGACTGGCGGTGCCCTTCTTTGAGGGAAGAGAATATCCGGCTTTTTGTCATCAAAAGGTGAAAGTCGCGGTTGATCGAAATCCACATTGCGACCAATAATGCCCAGAGAAGTATCAGCGGATGTTGGTGCCCCTTTATTTGCCTTCTTTTTGGCCAGATATTCTTTCTGCCTCCGGTCCATTTCGGCTTTGTGTTCTGCTGATGCCATTGCTATAAACGCTTGTCTGTCAGCTTCAGGTATCTCTCTCTCCCCAAGGTGTGACGCTCTGTACGCCATTAGGCGCTCGCGGAGAGCGTCTGGTGCTTCGGTTACAGGTGCAGACTGGTCTTTCTGTGATACAGGCGCCTCTTTGATGGTGTTCTGGCGTGAAGTAGGTGGGGACGAGCTGGATCGTCTTCTATTTCCATTCAGTCGCGCGCAAGCTTCTTCATCGAGAGGTGCAGTTGGTGGTAAGACAGGGGAGAGTCCAGGCTTTGTAGTAAAGTTCACACCAAGATTTGCGGATTGTAAGACAGGAAGTGATATTGCGGAATTTGTTGGGCCTCTGACAAAGAATTTCAGGTTACCAGGCTGATCAGATTTAGTCTTTTTGCAAAGTAGAAGTTTTTGATCATCTAGTGCTTCGTCATGCTCCATCTTACCTAACTCGGTGAGATAGATTTGTGTATAGTCTGAGTCATGAACGCCTAGATTCGAGCAGATAGTAGCCCTAAGATCCTGGGCATTATCGACATCCGTGAGATCGCACATACGAAAGTTCCAGCCATCCATCGTAGCCAGGACATAGCTTCTTCCTGGGGCTCGCACGCCGCGAAATCCCGTTGTGTGAGCAAACTTATCATACTCGGACGCGGAGAAGGTGGACAAAGGTCGGTCCAGAGAAGTTTCACTAGAGTTGCTAATTTTACCATTGCCTAAGAAAGGCGCAGCTTTGAACCCAAGAGATGGGCTGGTAGGAGAATCAAGGTTTTGGTCTTCTGGTGACGGGGCCAGTCCGTCTTCTTTTCCACGTCGCTTTCTAAAGTGCTTGAGGAAGCCTTTTGATTCTTTTGCAGAAGTGGGTTGTTCTAAGCTACCGGAACGTTCACCATCCAAAGGAGCAGGGCGCGACACATCAACACCATTTCTTCGGGTGTCTTGGTTTCTTACTAGGTTGAGTTCACCTACTGCTCCCCCCATCCCACCCCTGAGTGACTGGCTAGCACCCGGTGGCACTCCAGATCCGTAGATTGCCTGACTTGAAGAAATGGAATCCGTACTATTGCTTGATCGATGGCCGAATACGGCGCTGCGAGGCGAGGCCGATAGATTTTGCCCAGTTGGCGTGTGAAGCGTTGCAAACATCCCAGCAGGACTACCATTCTTCGGGCTTCCCTCCAGGCGGAGAGGCGGCGGTTTGAAAGTGCCTTCATTAATTTCATTACTAGCGCTCGGACTATGCCGCCGGGTGCCATCATTATCAATGTTCTTCAAAATATTTCGATGGGAACTTCGACCACTATTAAAATCATTTTCCTCTGCGGTATTGATATTGCTCAAAATAGGCATGGTGGTACTTCTCCCTGAAAGTCTTCTCGTCCCTAAAATTTGCCCAGAACTTGTAAACATTTGTCGGCCTGGGCTGTTACCATCACCATTGGCTGTGTTCGGTGTGGTTTCAGAGACTGGATTCCCACGGCCAAGATGGGAGGAATTATCCATGGTGCCCTCTGTACTAGTACTGGCGCTTGAAATAAGATTAGCTGCGGAGGACGGCCGTCGGATTTGCGATGACTTGGCTCCATCTAGGCTTTTCCCGGTCACAATAGCCTTGATCAAACGTCGCATTCTTTTGCCCTCTTCACGCTCCCTGGCTTGATCCCAGCCGGTTCCACTACTCGAGCACTCCTTTGCTAGCCGTGGATATACTTGCTGATGCATCATCCCAAAGTTACCTCTACCTCCATGAACACTGCCTAGTTCGAGGAATACAGAGCCGCAGATATTCAACGCTTTGAAGGTTTCCTGCCAATCTTTTGAAAAGTGATTGTTGGCCAGCCACAACACAACGCGATTCATAGACCACTGGAAACCGGCATCGTTTGGCGAAATTGGTGTGTTGGAGCTATTGTTAATGTGTGAAGGGTTTGAAGTTGCTGTCAAGCCTCTATTTGTGGCCGAGGACAACTGTGGATTCATTATGGGTGCTGTAGGGGGGACTGATGTATCATATTCGGGAAGCTGGATATTATTGAACCGCTGGGGTGCCTGCGACGGATATGATCGATCCTTATAATAACTGCTATCATCCAATGGTGTTCCCCTTGAGCTATCTGAGACAGCAGAAAAGTCTGCACTGTCCCTAAAGCTCTCTTGACTACTCCATCCCAAGCCAGGTATCCCAACACCAGGTCCGAATGATTCCCCGCGCGGTATATATGTTGCTGACATCTGTTCACTATTTGATTGAGACTGCCCAATCGATAATGGCGCTGGTTGATGGTGCTGGCCAGGATTGTAGGCGTGGTATTGGCTTGTGTTTGGAGGATTTGCTGGCGGCCCAGGAAATGATCTATTATTGTTATTGACTAGCCAAGTTTGCTGTGATGGTTGCCAGCTAGTTGTTGGGTGTGGCAGAGGTGGAGGAGGAGGTATTCCATGTTGGAAGGCTTGATTGGGAGGATTCCGAGGTGGCGGCGGAGGTAGGTTGCTCAGGTTCATGTTCATGTTCAGCTGGTTCATATGCGGTTGAGATGGGAGGGACATTGGGGGTGGAGGCGGAGGAGGGACGACATACTGTCTTTGGTCGCCGCTTGATGGGTGTCTTCCTGGTTGATACATTGAAAGATCTGAGCCGGGCCGCGTAGATTGTTGAGGATATGTGACCGGAGAATACAAAGAAGGAGGTTGTGGATTGGCTGCCGCAGAATCGGCTCTCGGTCGGGAGGGGGAGCTCGATTCAACAATTGTAGGATAAGATGAATCTGTTTCGTAGACTCGCAGAACTACTCACGGGCTAAGTTGGAACGTTGTTGAGCAGTAAGAGACTTTCAGGAACTGTAAGTTCCGAATTCGAAGATTTATTTCGAGGTGAGGCCTGCACTGCACAGCGCGACTTGGTTCCAAAAGGCTTATGTTTTGATCTTGTAGTAAATGGGGCTTCCGGGACGCGGGCTCATGGTCGTCTGCGCATTTTCACATCGGCTCGAGCAAGTCCAAAGAGATTGGTCGTGTTGGTCGCGTTGGTCTTTGTTCGGAATGTATGTCTCGAACTCGCAAAGATACCAGCCCAGGTACGAGGCGCCGATAGCTTGTCGCAAATTCGAGTCGACTAGATAGATTACCATCTACTGTAATCTTGAGAAAAGAAAGGAAAAGAAAAGAAACGGAAAGAAAGGATAATTAAAGCAAACTCAGCAAAGCAAAAGCATCGAAAACGTAGGTATGTAAATATTATCTATAGATGGGATTGGCAGATATGGCTGAATATATACAAACATAGTTCTCGACGTGAGGAATTTCCTCATCAACGCTAATGAGTCGTTCGGATCACCAGGACTTTGACTAGGTAGGTCAGTGACTTCCGATCTACAAGGAAGAAAGGAAAGAAGGGAAAGAAGGGAAAGAAGAGAATAAGGCTAGAATAATAATAATAATAATAATAATAATAATAATAATAATAATAATAATAATAATAATGTTGTTATACAAAATCCCCCCGCTGGATTTTATCAGCCATCAGCCATCAGCCACTTTTGATAACTCCAGCCACTATCGAGGCTCGTAACTCCAGCCACAGTCTTAGTAATCCGTTGGTTTTTATTCTGAATATAAAGACCGTTACGTCTTTTTATAACATTATAAAATATGTATAAGTTGTCAAGGCCTTCGTATCGTAGATAAGAGGGTGAAAGAGGCCAACCCTGATCGTTCGTTCTTCGTAAGAATCCGATTAAAGAGTTTCAAATTAATATTGTCTTATTATATATAAATATAAATATATAGAGCACTTGCTTGTATCTTGCATATATCTAAAACATGTCAAAGAAAGTCAAAGCTTCACCCCTCGGCCAATCATATCACCGTGCTGATGCAAAATTTGCAATACTGAGTAATCAATTTACCTTTCTGGTCCTATGTCCTCGAGTCGCGAGCCAATCACAACTCCCCGTCGTCTGATTTAACATGTTGCCTGTTGCTCCCTCACGAAATCTAGATCCTTTCAAGCTTTCATCTCTCAAGAGAATCGAACCACTTCCAAGAACGTAGCATGAAGGATCGTATGTACGGACGTGGCCCTACTTACTAAGCCAATGGCGCCTCCTTCCGCCTTAAAAATTGAGGATTCACCCACAACGTCATTCTTGGTGGGGTGATTTGATGGGTGATGTCGGTATTGATAGCAGTAACCCCCTGGCTTAGAAACCCTTGCAGAAGATTATAAAGGCTCAACTATTTCTGATCTCTGAAACCAAAATTGCTCTCTCATCTTCGCATCACATCACAATTCAAAGGAAAAAACATTTCAATCAATCAATATGGTGGATCTCAGGACTGAATCTCTCAAATCCCCAGTGGATATTGCTGAGTATCTCTTTACAAGACTGCAACAGATGGGAATCCAGTCCATCCACGGCCTACCAGGAGATTACAACTTGGTTGCCCTGGACTACATTCCCAAACTCGGTTTGAAATGGGTGGGTAACTGCAATGAGTTGAACGCAGGTTAGTTTGCATCCCCGAACCAGTATCGCTTGAGCTAACGATGGCCTTCTCAAGGGTATGCTGCGGATGGTTACGCTCGAGTGAAGGGAATTTCGGCAATCATGACTACATTTGGTGTCGGAGAACTCTCAGCAATTAACGCTATAGCCGGCTCCTACTCCGAACGAGTTCCCGTTGTCCATATCGTTGGAACCCCTTCAACCATCTCCCAAAAGGATGGCATGCTTCTACATCACACTCTTGGAAATGGAAACTTCAATGTTTTCTCGGATATGTTCAAGGAAATTTCTTGCGCAATAGCCAAGATCAATAATCCCAACGAAGCGGCTGCCTTGATCGATCACACGCTCCAGCAGTGTTGGATCCACAGTCAGCCTGTTTACATCGCACTGCCAACAGATATGGTCCAGAAGAAGGTCGAAGGCGAACGATTGAGAACACCCATCGACTTGGCTCTGCCCCCAAATAACCCAGATAAGGAGGACTATGTTGTTGATGTAGTTCTCAAGTATCTCGAGGCTGCCAAGAACCCTATCATCCTGGTTGATGCATGCGCTATCAGGCACAGAGTCATCGAAGAAGTGCACGGATTGATCGAAAAGACTGGATTGCCTGTTTTTGTGACTCCAATGGGCAAAGGAGCTGTGGACGAGACGTCCGAAAACTACGGAGGTGTTTACGCTGGCAGTGGTAGTCAGCCAGATGTTATGGAGCGAGTTGAATCCTCAGACCTCATTTTGACGATCGGGGCAATCAAGAGTGACTTCAACACCGCCGGATTCTCTTATAAGACCTCCCAACTCAACACAATTGACTTCCACAGCACTACCATTGTGGTTCGTTATTCTGAATACCCAGGTGTTCATATGCGAGGAGTTCTGCAAAAGATGATCAAAAAAATCGATCTTCAAAAACTCTCTGCCATTCCAGGGCCGAGGATGGAAAACAAAGTTGCGGTAAACGAAGACAGCTCAGACATTATCACACAAAAGTGGTTTTGGCCTAGAGCTGGGGAATTCTTGAAGGAGAACGATATTGTCATTACCGAAACCGGCACAGCCAATTTTGGTATTTGGGAAACAAAATTTCCAAAGGGAGTTACAGCTCTCAGCCAGGTGTTGTGGGGTAGTATTGGATACTCCGTTGGAGCCTGTCAGGGGGCTGCACTAGCTGCTAGAGATGCTGGTTCCGACAGCAGAACCATCTTGTTCGTTGGCGATGGCAGCTTTCAGCTCACGGCGCAAGAAGTAAGCACGATGATCCGCCTAGGATTGAAACCCATCATGTAAGTTTCCTTAGCCCTTTAATTATAAACAGCATAGCTCATGATAAATACAGTTTTGTGATCTGCAACGATGGCTATACCATCGAACGATTCATCCACGGCATGGAGGCAGAATACAACGATATCGCAACATGGAACAACAAAGATCTAGTTCCAGCATTTGGTGGCAAAGCAGACAAATACCGGCTCCACCAGATCAAGACGAAAGATCAAGTCAATGAGCTTTTCACCAACAGCGAGTTTAATGCTGCGGAATACCTGCAGTTTGTGGAACTGTATATTCCAAGGGAGGATGCTCCAAGGGCATTGGTATTGACGGCCGAGGCGAGTGCGAAGAATAATGCAAAACAATAAGTTGAAAAAATAGCAATCCAGGGCCCGGGGCACATAGATCAGGTGGATATCCGGTGGGGACTAAGGAAAATCTAACGAATTAATGAAAATCTTCTCTCCGTTGTTTTCCCCACGAGAATGATGATGAATCGTGAATGTGTTGAATCGCCTGCCATATTTCTTCCAATTTCATGGGTGTAAGCAGTGTAAAAAGGTAGATGTATACGTACGTAGAAGCATTTATCCATCAAAACTCAAACCCAAATTCATCACTTGACCCAATCGGGCGAAGTGCGGTTTCTTTCAAAACAATATGACTAAGCGATATTTTTCCATTCTGCTTGGACGGTGTGATCTGTGGCTTTCGAATGCGAACAAGCATCAGGAAACAACAACAGATTCCAACTTTCTCCTGCTGTTATTTCGGGAAAGTATCTGAGAATACAGTTGGCATAAGTGGAAGAAAGTAAAGAATTCGAATGGCGGATTCAAACAATAAGAGAAAAGAGAGATCGGAGGGTGGCGCGAAAGGTGGTGGGAGGGATGCTCGAGGGGGGAAGAGAGCTAAGGTTTGTGCGGTTTTCTTCTTTAAGTGGTTTGTTGGTTTTCGTTTCGTTTGGAGTGGAGAAGAAGGGAGATGGGAACAGAGTGGGAGTGGAAGGGGCATGGAAATGGAAAATGGGCGGGTGGGTAGGTGGATATAGGCGTTTTGGGAGGGTTTGATGGGTGAAAAGGGAACTGGGAGCATTGATCCTCTAGTGAGGTCCCTGCTCAGCGAAACTTCTGGTTGAGATCATCAACGAGATTATAAGCTGCGCACTCGATTATCCGTGCTTGGCAATTATGTTTGTCGGCCTCTCCGAATTCCTTCTGACTGTTCATGTAGGGTGGCTCCAATGGAAAATGGCAAACTCCACATCAGCAAATCAAAATTGCCTCTAAAAGCAGTGGGAGGATAGAACCTGGGGATCGAGGAATCTGGGCAACTTGTGTGAAGGGTAAAGAAGGAAAAGCAACGGAAGAGTTGAGAAGTTTACTCGAGGAGGTCAGTTATCACCTTTCAGCCTTAGACTTCTTCTGGTTTATGCTGAATTCCCACTAGTCTGCTGAGAAGTTCTACGGTATCTCCGTCGAGTCAAGTAAGAAGAACGACGAAGAAGACGACGAAGATGCTACGGGGTCAGTTGATGATATTGAAGCATCCATTCGAAAAGAGGTTGCAGCGCATAAAGATCCTGCGGAGAAGCTATTCTCAGCTGTTTACCTAGATATCCAATGCGTGTTATTTTTTAAAACTCGATCACCGATAGATCCAGCCGATCTCGTCCATAGGATTTGTGAAGATGCAGCATCGGGCAGGGTAAGGAAATTAAGGTTTGTAAATCGCCTAACACCAATGTCAATGATTGGAAAAGCGACAGAAAAGGATGTAGAAGAGGTTGGACAGGCCGTACTAGGTTCTCATTTCCGACTCGCTGGAGAAGTCGCAAAATCTGAAGAGTCTGTTGCATATTCGGTACGTATTCCTTTGCGTATAGTGCTGCCACGACATTCAATTTTTAGCCTTAGACTTTGATTGGATTGTTTGAGTTCCGGGCCAACATTCGTTAACTGCGTTGTAGTATGCTATTCGACCCACGATACGCAATCACAGCACATTGAAGCGGGATACCGTGATTAAACAGGTCGCATCCCTCGTAAACGACAATCACAAAGTAAACCTCACTAAGCCAGACAAAGTGATAATAATCGAAATCTACCAGGTATGGAAACCCACAACAAATATATGCGGTTGTTGAAGGCTAACTTGTATTGGCCAGACTATCTGTGGTATGAGTGTCGTTGGAGATGACTGGGAAAAGCTTAAGCGCTATAACCTTTATGAGCTCCAGTCTCCTCCTTCTACAAAGCCCAAATCTGGGGGATTGGCAGATGCCAAACCAAAAGCTACGCCCGAAAGCGTAAATACAGACGAGACTCGGGCACTACTCGAAAACTCAAGCAGCAACTAACTGATTTAGATGACTGGCATCACCTATACCGCTAGAGAAATACAAATGCCTTGTGACGCAAAGTATGCGAGATATCGAAATCGGTTATATGAATGCTTGCACATATTTCAAAATTTGATTCAAAAGTACCAACGTACGCATGAACATTACCCTTGAAAGTCTGGAAGAGTGAAAAACGTGGGTGGCGGGGAACATTTCCTGAAACCCTGAAACCCTGATATCCCTGGACTTGACGAAAGTCCTTGCGAGTTGGCTAACGGTATATCACCTTTCCAAATCAATGATTTCGTGTATGGTCAAGACAAGTGAATGTTGAGTATTGATCACAATATTGCATCATCTAACGTACCACGATAATTCCAATCGACAAACCCAGCTGAACAAACATATTAATTAAGGTACTAAACTTCTCAAACCTGCAGAAAGTACAATGGTACCTACCTAAAACTCGAATTCTCTGTGCGATGGGTGTGCGGAAGGCTTGAAATTGGACCTATCCATACACCCCTCGCTTCCAATGACACAGCACGATACACATGTACAATTCATTAAGTGTAGTACTTTCGTACAGTACAGCATCTCGACCTACCACAACTGTGCCTACCAAATACGCATACATGCTATGCAAGGCGCCCAATCGGGGTTACATGGTGTATCTTTATTCGCACTTGGGCCAGCATTTAGATGAGCGCGGCTAACCCAATCGGCCGAAGTTTAACGAGGGCGAGATTGATTGATGCGAGGTTTCTTGAGGGGCCAGTGAATTGGATATGAGAATTTGGGGTTTGGCGTTTTGGCGAAAAAAAAAAGAGATTAACGAGAGGAGTGGGATAAGTAGGATAAATGGGATGAGGGGCATGGATGAGAGGATCCGGAATATCAGACGAAAACTCACTGGGTCGTGTCAAAAGTGTGGCCTCCTTTCATAACATCATACTCTCCTCCATAAAGGATATCACCAGATTCTTCCTGGTTACATTATTTCCCACCGCCACGTGTTTAATATATTATGGTACCTTCTCGTCGGACCGGATGATTAGAGGTGGAGTGTCTTCTTCTGTCATTCAACACGGAGAGATCTGGCTCTAGTGCTGGATACCATCTCCACTTCAGCTCCATACCAATGGCTCCATACCAATGGCTCCATACCAATGGCTCCATGATCATGAGGTTTTTTCCTGGACCTTTTCCGCTGTCGATCAGCCATTTCGTAGCCTGAGACTCCTTTGAGAAGTGTCGAAATTTGGGTTTATGCGTTCGATGCATGGGCCCATATCGAACTTCTTGATACAGGAACCTTGACCTTACTGTGGCATAGTATGGGCATGCACTATGTGAGCATGAAGATGAAGATGGAGATGAGCCATGTTCATATCAATATCATTGCATAAACAATTCCCACCAACCAACAACACCTTCCTCAATGTAAGCTCGCTTATTCATGACCAATCGGAGAATTTTCCTCTTTTTTCTCTTTCCCCTCCCCCTAGGTAGAGTAGATCCCCCACCAATCTAGTCGTCAATACTACTACTGTACTCGAGTACTTACTTGCAAGTTACAACCCCACACATCCTCATACCTTGCTTTTGGGTATTATTTGGCGTCATGCCAATGTACATGTGGTACATATACATACATGTCTTGTACAGAATCTCGAATACATACCCACAATCCCGTGGCTTGTGCTAAAGCAATCATCCTTCCTGGTGTCTCCACTGTGGTTCATCTAATTTTCTCTGGCCCAAACCACCGACCTCACCAACCCTTTTACAGATACAGTATTCTCAAAAATCACCTCAAGGGGCAAGATCCAAGTTTCTAGGTCTCAGAAACGCTCGCCACATTCTAGAACGCTTCAAATGACGCCTCAATCTTATCTCTAATCGGTTGTCTAAACTCTTTTCGTCCACACAACCACAGAAGTATCCATCCATGATTCTCCACCATCTAAATTTCGTCGACGATCCATTACAAGAACTCGGCGTTCTTTCAAAACCCCTTATGTGATTTGGAATAAAGCCAATTCGCGATTTCTCAATCGCAAGATATATTTCAGGGTTCTTCAAGAGGTGGCTGCCTCGCATGTCTTGCATACTGCCTCCCTCAAGGCATTCAATTCCCAAACAGCACAGAGCACCGGGGACATTTTTCAACCCGTACATCAAAATATTTCTACCTAATTTTATACAGTGGGTATTGTGCGTTGCATCCACCGTCGATCTCTCAAAGACCTAATCTCTAGGATCGTGGACTTCTACTCAACTTGTATCATCGCAACTGGACCAATTAGAACACACAATAAGCGAGTTAACAAGACCAGACTGACGTCAAATCGTATCCTACATATAATGGTCCAAGCCAACCCTACATCACATCTTATTTAGCATGAGCCCGGCAAGGCTATTGTCCGATTTATTCAGGAAGCGGGAGTAACCACTGCCAGATCACAAAAACACGGCATATATACATATCATATCCTTCTCCATTTGGTCATTCTCATCCACAGTCTAATCAAACCCACCCCTCTTCCACTCTATCCCAAACTGTACTACCCATACGTCATCTCACATCCAAATATCACCCCACTACTTAATCATGGCTTCGTACAAGGCGGCTGTCCCTGGCAAATCTTTCAAGACGTCGCTTATGTACTCGGTCCCAGTACGACGTCTCAAGGAGATACTTAGCCATGTGGTACCGGACGTGACATTAGGAACTGTCGAAGAATTGCCTTCTACCCAACTACCCAGACTATATACCCTCAGCATGTCTGATAATAACAAGCTTCTTCTATCCTTAGCACCTAGTCTAGCAGTTCGGCTCTTGAGACACGAGACCACACTTCAATACTCCGAAGCAACACTCGTGCATTTCCTCGAGATGTCGAATGAGGAAAAAAACGGTGTAGATACCGATGGCATAAAGGATGTAGAACACGATACCTCAGCCATTAGATTAGAAGAAGTGGTACCAAAAATGCTGAAGCATTCATCTAATAATCGAGAAATGGCATATCCATACACCATATTCAAACCCATCCCAGGAAAGACTCTCTCGGCTCTCTCAGTATACCTCAGTTTACCAGACCGTCATCTCATCGACAAACAAATCGGATCTCTAACAAGAAGCTTAGCATCCCTCACATCACCCAACGGCACGTTCGGTACAGCAGCTCGAGTCCTCCCAGATCCCTTCAAACAATCACCCCCTTCAGCCCCCTTGGGCGAAGGCTTCACAACATGGACAGAAGCATTTAATACCCTGCTTGAATGCATTTTGCGGGATGGAGAAGACATGGCCGTCTTGTTACCATACGATGTAGTGCGATCACACTACCAACGCTTGTCCTGGCGCATGGGCGCGGTCAAGCTTCCTAGATTGGTGCTACTCGATCTAGGCGAACAAAATGTAATGATCGAGAACGGAATCAAACATGGCAATTCGCCAATCCCTACTAAAACTCTCAAATTGGCAGGCCTACGGAATTGGAGTCAAGGCATCTTTGGCGATCCATTGCTCTCGAGTGTTTTCGAAAACCCTAGTGAAGGGTTTCTGGAAGGTTGGAAGGCAGGAGGTGATGAAGATGAAGATGATCTTATTGAAGATACAGGGAACGCAGACGTACGATTATTGCTCTACCGATGCTACAGAGCCGTCGTAGGAATTGTGACAGAATACTACCGGCCACAAAGCGACAGCAGTAGACGCGAATTAGAAAACCGGAGGAATTTAACAGCAGCATTATCAGAATTGGAAAAGGTGGATATTGCAGTCAATGATATGCTCAAGAGAGCACGAAGCTTGAATTCATCCACAGCCCAGGCCGAGAGTTGCAAGAGGCAAAAAATTGGAATCGAGGACTTGGTTGACGAAAATTGAAGCTTACTCGCTAGCGTGTTTGATGTAATTAGTGATACCCAAGCAGCATTTATCTTGTCTTATAATCATTTTCATTACTTATTCGGGTCTTTTGCCACGACTTCTTCCTTCATCGTCTTCGTCGCGAGGTAGCTTCATTCCCATCATACCCAGAAGGTTGGATCCTGGACCGGCCATACCTCCTTGACTCTTGAAACTTTCTAATAGATTTTTCGCCAGATTGAAGTCGATATCCAATTCCTCATCGCTTTCTTCTTCTCCTTCCTCGCCCTCATGCTTCTCCCCTTGTATTTGTTGCTTGTCCCTTCCAGTGCCCATATTTCTATCAGAAAGAGCAGCAATTTTACTTGAGGTTGGGCCTAAACTGAGAGCCCCGGCTTCATTCAACTCTGCTTCCATGCTGTTCATCACTTTCTGAATCTCCTCCATTTCATCGCCTCCTTCGTCCTCATCATCACCATCGAAATCTTGAATCCTGCGAGATTTCCCTGGTTTGGATCGAGTTGCTGGTTCCTCTATATCATCCGCTGGCATACCCATCATCTCTCTCATCATCTTTGCGAACTCCGCTTCATCGAAACTAACATCTTTATCCTCCTCACTATCTTCATCATCCTCGTCATCCTCTTCGTCGTCATCATCATCATTATCCATGTCATCCATCTCAGCACCATCGGGACCAGCATCGTCATAATTGAGGAAAGCTTCGAAGCGCTCCACCATTTTCTTTAAATCAGCCTCAGTCTTTGCATCACCAAATCCGGAAGGGGGCTCTGGATCAAAAGCTCCAGGAATCCCGGTTGACTTCTTTTCTTTGTTTTTTCCATCCAGTTCTCTCTCAAAATCCTCAAAGTTGATATCGAGCCATTTTTCATCATCCTCTCGCATACTATCCTTCCACTTCAACATTTCATTATCATTAGGAAGATTGGAATTGTCTTCCTCGAGATCCTCTAGAAGTATGTTAATCTCTCTAACAGATCGATAATCGCCATTTTTGGGATCAGTAACTAGCATTTCGAATCCTGAGGTAACCTTCATTCCCGTCTCTAATTTCGTGAAATCATCTAAAACTACGCCGCTCTGGGTGGGGGCTATAACATCCCTCCATGCAAAAGGAGCGGAAAACTGTTGCGACTTCAGTTGAGCATAGAGAACTTTAGTAAATCGAGTTGAGATGGTAACTAAATCCTTTGGTGGAAATACAAGACTGGATGAGGCGGTTTGGAGAGGCTTAAGCGCAATTGGATCTCGAAGGTAGAATGCTTCGACGGCCGGAGCTATAGAAGTTGGAAGTAGATGAAGCACATAGGCAAGTTTCCGGGGGATTGTAATGCGAGCGTGGTGTAGAGAATCCGCTATTTGGGCCGGATAGTTTCGCAAACGGTAAAATGCTTCTTCTTCGATAAGGGGTGAATGTATGAGTATTTCAGGGGTCGAAGATAGGATTTTTTGGGCTTCTTTTAAGGTAAGTGATCGAGATACTGGGACAGTAGGGGTTTTGGTTGAGGAATCAGCGACTGCATGCAATGGTATAATGTGAAGAGCATTATTATGAATCCATACCTGCTAGGCGTCAGAACTTAATTCCTCGAATATATGAATGAGGATACCCACCCTGTTATCTGCGATTTCAGGATTCAACCATCTTGGGAGAGCATTTGCAGCTTCAATTAATAGAAACTCGCCATCAGAGTCCACAACCTTGATCCATAATGTGGGAAATCGACTGCTCAATTCTTTAAGTATATACACAATAAGCCATTCGTCTTCGACCGAATCTCCATAATTTGTAATCCCGTCAAGGTACATTGAACCTGCTATGTCGTTAACACGGACCCCGAACAGTAAATAATATGTCGTAGATATCGTACCCTTCTCAGTCTTCATGTCAACTTTGAAACCATCCCGATGCCATATGTAATCCTTCGTAAGATCCTTCGAGAGGTTTACAGACTCTTTCCGCACATCCTCTAACCTGCTAAGCAGATCCTTTTGTGATTCCAACGTGGAGTCGATAATGTAGAGTGAATATTCCACACAATCTTCGGGCAGTCGTTTGGGAAATCCATCAAATCCTTCGCCGAATCCCTTGAAGCCATCATCGATTCCATCCATATTCATGGTATTCGCTCATATACTCGTAGAGGCTTCGAGATTTCAAAAGCCAATGATGGATGCATGTGAAGGAATTGGTGGAAGACTTCAAAAATTTGGCGAGGCTAATAGATATCATTAGCGTAAAACTGTCGTGCACGGGCTTTGTTTTGGCAGTCGACCGGCGCTAAGCTCTATTGGAGAAAAGGTAAACAATCGAGACAATCGCGCATCCAACCGATAATCAAAATAATCAAAATAATCCAAAAACTTCATTTCTTCCCACGCGTCTTGGACCACACACTACAACAGTTCAGGCTTATATTTTGTACAATTCCACTTCGACTAAGGATATTATCACCCTTTCTTGGGAGTCAATCCCTATGGTCGTTATTTTTGCAACTCATTTGCAGTAAATTACAAGTCTTTTCTTACATTAATTTGAGCCCACAGGCTCACAGCAATTTTCATAATGGTGCAAGCTGGAATAGCCGGGCTTGATACACCGCGAACGGCCCTTGGGGATGCTACTTACCTAGGGAGTCATGTTCTTGACTTTGACATTTCACAAGAGCAATCCTTTCAGTCTCCCTCGAAGGACAACAACCTAGTTTCACAGATGCAAAATGGCCGCCGCGGCGTCAACATCCGTACCCCCAGAAGTCGCACCACACTGGGGGACAGGCGAAACTTACCAGCGGGGCTTGGGGGAGGAGAGTTCACCCCTCTACTGAAGAATGCGACAATGAATAGCGCTCGGCGGAATAACAAAGAGAATGTCCAGGCAACACCGGCATTTCTTCGCGCGGGCGGATTGGACAAGATTCAGGAAGGGTTCAGCCCATTGCCAGCCGGGTCAGCATACGGCGAAGATTCGACAAGAACTGGTTCTTATATGGCTGGTACGCCGATGCCGCACATCGATAGTAGCACAGCTTCTACGCCCGCAGCTTTGTTGCCCCGACGAAACGAGGGACCGGGGGTTCTACAAGACGGGAACCAGCTATCATTACGCGAGCAAGAAAATGTCATCGACAGAATTGAGAAGGAGAACTTCGGGCTGAAGCTTAAGATCCATTTCTTGGAGGAGGCATTGAGAAAGGCAGGGCCAGGGTTTAGCGAAGCTGCTCTGAAAGAGAATACCGAGCTTAAAGTCGATAAAGTAACCATGCAAAGGGAGCTGCAGAAATTCCGCAAGACATTAACTGCGGCCGAGAAGGATGTCGAACAATACCGACAACAAATCATGGAAATGCAGGAGAAGTTCAAGCGCAAGAACGTTAGTGCTGGACAACAAGAAGAGTTAAGTAGTCTACGCCAAGTTCTAGAGGAGAAGGAGGACGAGCTCAATCGAGTGCGAAGCCAAGAAGACAAATACGCTGATATGGAGAATAAAATTGATGACCTGGAGGCAAATTTACGCGAAAAGGATCGACTTATTAATGATCGGGAAGACGCCATTGAGAACTTAAAAGACGATGTTGAGAAACATGTTGGGACTATTTCCCATTTGGAGGCAGCTTTGAAAAAATCACAACGTCGAGCGATAGAGCTGGAAGAAAAGGCACAAGGTCGGTCCAATAACGAGCTCAGAGAGGCCGAGTCAACAATCAAGGAATTGGAGCGTGAGGTCGAGCGTTTAAGGATTGAAGCCGGAGAGGCCAAGGAAGATCATCAAGAAGCTATTCGAGATAAGGAGCGTGCCGAAGCTAATCTAGAAGAACTTCAAGATGAGTTTGCCAACAAGGCCGAGTCAACAATCAAGGAATTGGAGCGTGAGGTTGAGCGTTTGAGGATTGAAGTCGGAGAGGCCAAGGAAGATCATCAAGAAGCTATTCGAGATAAGGAGCGTGCCGAAGCTAATCTAGAAGAACTTCAAGATGAGTTAGCCAACAAATCCATTACAACTAAAGGCTTGAGTCGACAAATCGAGGAAAAGGCCAACCGATTACAAGACGACTTGGAGGACCTTCGAGAACGACACCAAAATCTGGAACATCAATATGCCGACAAAACACGTGAGGTCAAGAGAGTGCAAGAGAAGTTAGAGGACTTGAAACGTGATAGTGAAGTGAAGGAGCAAAAACTTCACGATAAACTCGAGCATGTCGAAAATGATTTGGATCAAACTATTCGTGAGCGAAAAGCTCTAGCCACGAGGCTCGAAAGTTTGCAGGGGCTACAGAGAGATTTCCAACAGAGAAATGATGAGAAGAATCTTCTCCAAAGCCGACATGATGCTCTAACAGCTGAATCTGCTGGTCTCCAGGCAGATTTGGCCAAAGCTAAGATTTTAATTAAGGATCTCGAAGACAAATTAGAGTACGAGAAGACATTTGCACTTGGTAACGAACGAGACGTGCGTAATCGATACACGGAGGAGATAGATCGCCTTAGTAACGAAGTTGAGGACCTCAAAGCAGAAATTCAAGACCTGCATCGTCTACTCCGCGGCTCCTCCGAAAAAAGAGAGCTAGCCACCGCCAAGAAAACCATCAGCAGACTCGAAGAGCGCATCCTGGAGTTGGCAAGTAAACCAGGGTCGGGTGATCAGCAGACCGATACTGCACATGAGCTTTCTGAAATCAAACACGATCTCACAGCACTGCGTCAAAAAGAGAACGAATACATTCAACGTGAAACCACTCACAAAGAGAAGGTCAAAGGCCTCAAGCGACAAATTGCCGACCTTGAACGTAAAGTGCACGAGGCAGATATGGCTCGATTTAATGTTGCCTCTTCACCGACTTCCGTTGGTGGCTCCGTTCACAAAGAAGTTGCCCAGCTTCGTCATCAGCTCTCGGAAGCACATCAGTCTTTGAAAGATCTCCGCTCTAGAATGAAGGAATCTGATAAAGAAGCAGCACGAAAAGTTGGTGCCATGAACATCAACTTCCAACATCAAGAACAATCCTGGGAAGCCGAGAAAGATCAGATGGAGCGTCAATTAGATGAACTACGCCTTACTAAAGATGAGCTCTCAGCCAGAAACGCTTCTTTTGAAGCAGCTATCAACAGACTCAGCGACAAGATTGATCGTCTCCAGAAAGCTCTCATGTCCGAACGTGCAAATAGCGGTGAAGGTCACACCATAGCTCTCGAGCGTCGTGACCTACACGAAATGCTCCAGGAAACTCAAATTCAGCGCGAATCCCTCGAACTCCTCATAAAGGAACGCGAAAATGCAATTCAGACTGTGAGCGCCAAGGAAGTTGAGCTTCGCAGCAGTCTTCGTCGTGTTCGTGATGAACGTAACAGAGAACGTGCCAGGGCACTCTCTACCAAAGAACAATTGGAACTTCTCGAGGAGGAATATGTCAAGTCCAAGGAAGACTACATCAGGGCGAAGAGTGAATGGGAGGCCGAAAAGCGTACGTTGAGTCGCGGTGTCAGATTCCCAAATATGTCAATATCATATACAGAGGACGAATTTCAGGCACTGAAGAAGGAGAAAGAAGAAGGCGAGAAGAGACTTTCCAAGGAAATAGAGAAGCGAGAAGAAAGACACGGGAAGGAACTCAGGGGCTTGTGTATGCAAATCGAATGGATGAAAGCCCGATGTGCTCGAGAAGAGAGCAAGCGAGCCGAATTAGCATACGCAAAGAGATATCTAACCGCTAAAATCAACATGTACGATGCTTGGTAAGTTCCTCCTTTTTTTTATCCCGCTTAACACCCCATCCACTAACATCCCATTAGCAACAAAGCCGATCTCCGCCTCCTCCGCCAAACAAGTCTCATCCCTGAACCTGCCCCAGCGCCTAAACCCAAAGCCACAATCCGCACTGTAGCTTTCTTAATCATAGCCAGTGTGCGCATGCGCAAAGGCGCAGAAGCCTGGGATAAGAATAAGAAAATTCATCAAAAGCTTCTCGGGAAATTAGAAGTTATGAGAGCAAATCGCGCAAAGATGATTTCATCTCAGGAAAATGGCGCGAGAGAAGCGATGCAAACATCGGTGTTAGCAAGAAAGGAATCATTTGCATCGCGTTCTGTATCTCGTGCCGGCTCGAGAAATCCATCCGGGAATCCATCGCTCATCAAGGCAAATCAAGCGCAACCAATTGTCAATCCGGCTTTTGGTGGCACTCCTAGGAAGAGTAGCCTTAAAAGTGCTGTGAGGGAAATATTGAAGGAAAGGGATGAGGAGATTACAGATCGAGTCAACGCGTTGTAAACCTTTCGTTGTGTTTGAGTGTTCTATTTGATTTCTTCTTCCAATGCCTGATTTGGGGCATTCCTTTATTTCTTTTCCTTACTTTTTTCTTCACCATCATGAATTTTGGCAATGTTAAGGATAGCGGAGTAGGAATGCAGGAATGATTATATGCATTGGGATTGATTGGATTGGGTTAGACGTGGCAGGGCAGAGCTAGGAAAATACTTATTACATTTTGTTTCTGGCGTTGGGGTTAATTGGGAAGAGTTAGGTATGGTATGGCATGGATAGGGGAAAATAGGAATAACTCATAAGTAATTGTTGGGCTTCTGGCATGCTGAAAACAATGGTTGCCATATATGCACAATCACCCTTAGCTTTAATCAGGAAATACTGTTGCGCACGAAGCCTTAGGATAAACATCTCAGCGGAATGGTATTCATTTTCCATTCATCTCAGCCTTGCTATCGTTCATTTTGTCAAGGAAAAGAGAGATGCCGACATGGACCTTACAGTTAGCTCATCATAAATTCCAAAGAAGGTCATCGCCTCGCAATTTACCAGTATCCCATTCGACCTTGTCCTTCTTAATCCCATGGCTGCATGCCTTTCCAGATCCCATCCATATGCGTGCCGTAAAACATTGCCCCTTGCATCAGAAACCCTTTAATACATTGAACGTGCGACTATTTACATGACAAAGAGAAGATTGGTGTCTGCTACAATTAGCATCACTAGAAGGACTGCAAAGGCAGAGGGAGGAACATACTCAACGGATGACTGCAACTGAGTTGCGGCTTTTGGCTATACTTGGTGGCAAGTTCGTCTCTGATGCTGTTCAGAAGCTGGACGTAACTCTGTTGTGGGTTCTTCTTCATAGCGGTGATAAAGGCCCATGACATGGCGCCAGTTGCTTGTGCAGCGATAGTAGCATCGGCCCTGCATCGGAATGGTTAGTCCTTATTCATGACCCAAGATGTATCAGGTAGGCCAGTGGATGAAGGTCCGATAAGTCGCTTGACCCAACGAGACTCGCAGCCCTTGGTCCATATCTTAGCCGTACTTGGCTATTAGTATAGACCTGGGGCTTTATAAATTGAACGTGACTATATGTATTTACATGTACGACCAGGACAAACTCCGATATCCCGACTCCGTAGTTAAAAATGCCGCGAAACGCCCTTGCAACACATTGCTGCGACCAGGATTTCTCCCAACCTTCGAAACATCTCATGTATAACAATGACAAGGAAGAAAATATACTAACGATGTCTGATCATCCTTGCTTCCCGACCACATAATCACATCAGCAGGCGATGTTTTAGTAGCCAAGGTCTTGTTGTAGGCATCGTCTCCAGTTGTTGCTTTCTTAAAGAATCCCATCAAATTACTTGCGACTCCACTCATATCACCTTGACTGTATGAAGAAATAACACCGAGAAGACCCTGGCCTGCTTCTTTGGCAAGGTTTGGTTCTTTGAGAACTCCTTGAGTGGAGTAAACATATGGCAAGTCGAGGGCGGTTCCGGAATGGCAAGAGTCGAAAATTGCTGTCAACCGAACACCAGGTTGCAGAGGCTGGACCATGATTCTGTGCATCTCGTCGTCGACAATGTGTCCGACTTGTCTGAAATCGACCGGATAAATAACTTCATCATAGCCATCCTCTTCATCGCCATCCAAATCCTTCGTTTGACCACCATGTCCTATCGATGTCAATACACGCAAAATTGTGATTCTTGGGCCACTGACCGGAATAATGGAAGAACAACGAATCATTGGGTCGTGCATCCTTCACCAACCAATGCATTGCTCGCAATATATTTTGCTTAGTAGGCTGACTCATTGGGTTTTGCTGGTCGTCCGTGAGAATCACCATGTCATCCCGCTGATACCCAAAGTTCTCGTGCAGATAAGATGACATGTTCTTAACATCATTGATGCATCCACGCAATTGACCACGCTGACCAAAGTAATTGATGCCTATCAGGACGGCTTTTCGTTTACCTGTGCAGTTGGAATATTGGAAGGAATAACCTTGAGGGGCACCTTGTCCAAACGAGTGCATTCCCTGTGGCGGTGGAGGAGGAGCATTTTGATTGCCATTTGTATAGGCGTTTGAGCTGACCGAGGGCATTCCTATAGAAAAGAATCAGTATTTTGACTATAACTTGGAGAATATCGGCGCGAACCTTGTCTACCATATTGTGGCGCATTTTGAGGCACACCATTGTATCCGCCGTACTGTTGCGGAGGGGGCTGTGGGTGCGAAATCATTAGTGAGAGGGACAAACTTCCGCATAGTTGAAGTTCTTACTTGAGAATATCCGTAAGGTTGTTGTGGGGGTGGAGGCTGGGGATATCCGTAGCCTCCTCCCTGGGGAGGAGGCGCTCCATATGATGGCTGAGGTCTGCATTAGAGTAAGTGGGAGTCCATGTGAACTGCATAGGGAGGGGGGATGGATCCTACGGGTAGTAGGGTTGGGGCGGGTACTGCTGGTTTGGTGCTCCATAAGCTCCATTATTGTACCCCGGATACCCCGACATATTGATTGTAAGTGATGAAGTTGTGAAGTTGTGAGCTTGTGAGCGACTGAAGATTGTCGAATGTCGATTGCTTCTTGTCGGCACAAAGCCCAGGGCGCTTGCGAGGGAGGGGGAAAAGCTTTTGAGTTCGCGACAACAATGAAGCGGATGGGTGTGAGACAAGATCAAGAAGTCGAGATTGATTTGATTGATTTGATTGATTCAACCGTGAGGGTGGATTCG
The DNA here is from genome assembly GCA_017357885.1 of Monilinia vaccinii-corymbosi. Taxonomy (NCBI): domain Eukaryota; kingdom Fungi; phylum Ascomycota; class Leotiomycetes; order Helotiales; family Sclerotiniaceae; genus Monilinia; species Monilinia vaccinii-corymbosi. The sequence continues at coordinate 3,199,328 of CP063406.1, read as the reverse complement.
GTAGATGACTTTATAGCTGCGAAGATATTCTTCGACAAGGAACTATCTGGAGATGTCGGTATTTCAACGTTGAGGCAGAGAGATGTAGGTAGTAGTGAGGAAGAACGGAGGGGGGAAGGAATCGGAAGATGCGATGCACGATGGCACAAGGGTTCGCGATGCGGGTACATACACTAAAGTATTATATAGAAAGGATTTACAGAATTTATAACAACATTTATAAATTAAGCTTGGAATCATATATATACAAGCCAATTAGCGATGATAAAATTACTAATAATATATATAATATGAGGGGCTCTTCTATATAGACGTTGCGACTACTTCTCCCCCTCCTCCTGTCGACTTCACTCTGCACGAGGAAGATGGAAGTCCAGGATTCTCATCGTGTAATGACGGAGTGTCCGAGATGTCAATCTCATGGCTGGCGTGGTCATGCATATATATATATATATATATATATCCATTGATGTCAGCCACACGCGGTCAATCAATTTGACGTGCTGCTTTATGATAAAGATCGGTTCCCGAGTACTTTACGTGCTCTCATTGCCGTTTATCACGTCAGCCATCTACCACATTGGCGCCAACTCAATTGATCTGGCCCATTGCTACGTGACATCTGTGGCTCGATAGCATGGATTTTCGTGGAATGCTGCTCGCCAACTCCAGCCCTACGACTTATCTCCATCAGCCAGATGACTTTGGGGCACCCACCAAGGAACCCATGCAGAAAAAAGGGTGACGCGCAGGGCAGGCATGGGGGTTTGTACTTCAGCATGAATCTACCTCTGTTTTGTCAATATGGCTAAGAGTAACATCTATTTGATATGGGTGTGATGGTGCAGTGTATATATTCACGAAACTTGTAATTTTGAATTTTCTTTGGAGATGAGCTCCTTGTGATTTGTATGCTCATCTATCAATGGTATGCACTGTCCACCCATCCATTTCCCATCTCCCTATTCGCTATTTTCTTCATTCCTCGTCAATTTCCATCGCTCCAATGGTTTTTTAACGTCCATTCCATCCTATGCAAGAAATTCCCTGTGCCCAAATCCACCCCAAACCCAAATCCGTCCAACAATATGCCATCTACTCCAGCCCAGAGATCTCCCTCTTTCCAACTCCCCCTACCTATCTATTTCTCTACATCCATCTCCCCCACTCCCCCAACCTCCCTCCTGTCCCCCTTCTCCTCCCCCCTCATGATCCAAGCCATCATCCCCCAAACAACCCCCATCGCCCCCACCCTGTCCTCTGCCCGAAACAAATCATACCATTTTGTCCTCCAAACAACCGTCCTCTCAAACCCCTCTTTTTCATCTTTTTCTCCGCCTATAACATCCAACACCCCCTTGCCTACCCTCCCCCTCAAAAAACTGACATGATGATTCAAACAACTAACCAAAAAAACCTCATCCCAATCCCCCTTTACCCCCCCTGGTTTTCCAATCGCCATATACCTCGTCTTCTTATCCCACGTACTGGCCGGGGGCATCATCTTACGGTAATTTTCATACATCTGTGCTTGACCTCCTAGACGCGCCGTGCGGGGTTTCTTTTGCGGAGGGCGTCTTTCGGGATTTGAAGGTTGGGTGAATTTGACGACGGGTATACGGAATATATCTTCATATTTATCTTCTGTCGAGGGTGTAGTAGTGGAGATGGAATCTGAAGTAGCGGCTTCGATTTCTTTACCAATCGGACCACCTCTCCCGCCGCCCCAGCGAGGAACGGTAGTCCACCATTTTCCCTCGCCAAAGCGTTTTTCTTCTTTCCCTTCACGATGCCGTTGTTGGGCTGTGAGTAGGATCGTAATAATCTCACGAGCGAGATCTAGGTTAGAGTCGAGGGGCGTGGTGAAAGATGTGGTTGAGCGGCAGGAGATAGCGGCGAGGGGACCTTCGAGGAAGCCTGCGCGGGCGGAACTGCCGTCGGTTGGAGTACGGTAGAGCATCGTAATGCCCATAGCGGAGAAGTGGGATGGAGATGAGGATTTTGATAGAGGTGGGTGGATATGGAGACGGGGCTCGATACGTGGGAAAGAAACGTTACAGCCGAAGTCATAGGCGACGAGTTTTATGAAAGCAGTTATGAGGCCTTGGCGGTATTCATGGGGGAGCTGGGAACTAGTACCAGTACGGACGTGAGTTTGTTGGTGGCGCGGAATTGTATCTTGGGTTTCTTGAGGTTCACCTCCAGTTTTATTTTCGGTTGAGTCGAGAGGAGAGCCAGTTGCTTTTGGAAGAGAAGTATCAAGCCAGTAACTTGAGAATACTTCCAGATTCTTGTAGAATTCATACGCATTGCCCAAACGAGCTGCTCCTGTTCCCTTTGGTTGGGGAATCCTCCGGACTGTACGAAAAGCAGCCGTGTTATCAATGGAAAGTTCTCTTCGGCGATCTAGATAAGTCTTTGCCCCGGGGCCTTTATTTCCATTACTTAACGGTCTTCTACTTGCTGTCGTAGCGTCTTCCAAGCTTTCCTCTGGAATATTTGTCCATTCGTCATCGGGTGGAAGAAATGAAGGATCTGGCAAGAACTCTTGAGGAGATGCATTCGGAATGATGTGAATACCCAATGCTTCGAAATGCGATAGTTTTATATCCGTTGGCCGATGAACGGTTTGGAGAAACGTGACTAGGGGTATCTCTCCCGGGGGAATATACTCTGGCGACTGGGGCGTGCTTGAAGGAAAAGTGAGAGGTGTTGGTGGTGGGATGGTCCGAGGCTTACCATCTACTGTGGTGGATAGTGGCGCTATGAAAGAGTAAGAATTCCGAGCAGTCATGAATGCGAATTATTTCCTATCTCATACTGTGGCAAATGTAGATGAGAGGATGGAGTTTTGAAATGCCTAGACGGCTAGATAGGATGGGAGGAAGGAGACAAGACAGAAACATGGAATACAATCGAGAGGAAAAGAGCACGGAGAAATGTGCATCGCTTTGATCAGATAGTCGAGAGACTCAATATTGATGAAATGCTTTCTTCCTCCGAAAATGATGTGGGAAGATGTACACACGAATTGCATGGACTGGACTGCTATTGAGATTCCATGAAGATTTTCGTGCCTTGAGGCCAAAAAGGAAGAACCTATTCGATCATAATAGAAAGAAAAAAAGAGGATGAAGTTGTCTCAATGCTTACCAAAGCTTGCAAAATTACCAAACATGATGATGTTGATGATGCTGTTGATGCTGGTGATGTTGATGCTGATGATGATGTCGATGTTGTCGAGGTTGTTGAGGTTGTTGGTATTGTTGATGGATCTCCTGTTTGTCTTTGCTCTATATGCTGGGATGATGTCCAATTGATAAATCCAAAGGCGAATGAATTGATTTGAACTATTGATGTAAGGTTATCGAAGCGATTCTTGTGAATTGAGGTGAGGTAAAGCAAGGGAAGGGGAAGGGGAGGAAAGGTGAGGTACTGTGATGTTGTTGCTTTGATTGTTATGATTATGAAGAAAGTTGAAGCAATCAATATATATATATATATATTAATTATACTTGTTATAGTTCAAATTTTATCTCTCTTCCAATCAATCTCTTGATTTTAGTGGGTGGTGCAAACTTACTTCATGCTTCTAAATTGGTATAAGTATTCGGATCAGCATGAAGTTGAATTGATATTATTTTTATGACGTAGAACAATTAGCTTCTACTACTCGACTACTTTCTCCTATTGCATTTTGCATTTTGCATTTTGCATTTATAACAATTCTTATTATATAAATAAAACGATTTATATAATGTAATTACTTTAAAATAAAAACAAAATTAAAAGCTACCTTATATATTAAAGATACTCGATTACTTCAATCCTGATGATTCCAAGTCTCAATGATTGGGGCAGAAACAAGGGCAAGGGAAGAGTAGATGGCATCCATTTCGTTCTCGTCATCATGGTGAAGCGTGTGAAAGTGAATGAATATATATATATATATGCAGATACTGTAAAAGAAATGAGCTCTTGGGACTTGGCATAAGCATTCAAGGATACTGAGGTCTAACATCTAGAACCACCTACCTACATAAGCTGTTCCAACCGTTCAACATCAGATAATGTAATAATTGGTGATTAGCCTCTAATATGTTTGCAAGAATGAACAAATTAGATTGAATAGATAAATGAATAAGAAGATATCTATATGATCTCGTTAGTAAGGAGGATATCGCTTATCAAGGGTTAATCTTACATATCCCCTTCATCATGATGATGACACCCAGTAGTAACCAACAAAATGCAATATTTCATCTAATTTGACCAGAAAGAAAGACTACAAGTGGCAGATAACAGCTTTGGTTGCATAACCTACTCCTAGTAGTAGTACTCAATTACCTTACCTTGCCCTTACCCCTACCCTAACCCTTCGAAGAACAGCTAATTTAGCAGCGCAGCGCAGATTTATCAACTAATTCAGCCTTTTCTACAAAGCATGGCAGCGGCAAGGCCCTTACCTCTCGTGCTTACGGACTATTCTTAACTCTTTCATTGTGAAATGTCGAATTGATTGGGAAGCAAGCATTTAAGAAGGCCGGAGCGTAAAACCAATCGTGTATCGGGCTTGCAAAATTATGCCCCCTCCCAGTGTAACAAAAGAAGACCATAGTAGTCTTTCAACCTGTTTTTTGGGGGGGGAAGAAATTGAGTAGTCCTGTTGCTCAATTTTGTTCTCATTTTTTTTTTTGCTGTGCTTTGCTTTGCCTTTTCATTGTTGGTTGCTGTTCGTTAGTTGTCGCAACATACCATCATGAAAACAACTTGAAGGGCCGAGGAGCCAGTATATAAATAATCTCCTCAAGGGCTGATTCAATACATTATTTGCAGTGACTGGTGTCGCCCTTTCTATTTTACATCATGTCGACGAGCGCAAACCAGCCGGCAGGATTTTCAATAACTTCTATCAATGGTGTACGATGTACTGCTGTCCCAAGGTCGGCCACTAAAGAACCATCGGCAGTTACTGCTGCAGTTCCAGTTTCATTATTTTCTGAATCTATGTCTTCATCAACTTCAACATCCACATCCACATCAACATCTACCGCTTCAGCTTCGACGTCGATTTCGGAAGCTACTACTCAGATCCCACAACCCATCCCAACATCAGGTATTGTAGTATCAGCTGCAACAAGTACACCAGCAGCTCCCGCCTCAAGTACATCACAAACTCAGACAACTTCGGCAGGTCTCCGTACGACAACATCTGCTAGTCCGGCCTTTGCAGTAACAACCCCGACTGAATTATCAAGTACCTCTTTGGCAATTGCTCAAAGCGAATTAAGTACTAAATCCTCGACTACTCATGATCCCGCAACCCACTCAACTTCAGCACCGAGAGTTACAGCATCATCAACAAAGCCATTGGAATCATCGTCTGCAGGTGGGATATCTTCGTGGGGTCGTCCAATGACTGCGTCAGTAATTGCAGGTATATTAGGCGGCATTGGGTTCCTTGCAATAGTTGTGTTGGTTATATTTTTCTGCAGCAGAAGACGAAAGTCAAAGAGAAATTCTCTCCTCGCGCCTTTGACTTCTGGCACTCTGGATAAACTCTACGATATTGATAAGAAGGCACAAGGCCAGTATCATGATATTTATGATGAGTCCGTAGAACCAGTGGGTGGGGGTACAAACTTCAAGGCACAGATAGGTGGTGCCGCAACAAATTTTGGCGTAGGTATAGCTGGCATAGGTTCTACTCTCAAGTCTCATGTCCTTCCAGGAAATAGGCTAATCGTAAATCTCAATAGAGGGAACTCACAATCCTTTGAGACCCCAATTCCATATCATAGCAGGAACAACTCTTTGGCATCTGTATATTCAGGGCACCACGCTGCAAAAGATCGGATGGACGATTTTACTAACAAGGTTAAAAGTGTCTTTCGAAGAACTCAAAAAGAAGAGACGAAGGCTTCTGCGATGGCACGTGGAATGTCAGAAAAGCAGGCCAACCTCAGCACTCTTCAGAAGTTCGGGAATTTGATGGACATGGATGATCGCAATTTGTCATGGGATTCCATTTCTCGACCTGATCCTGCAATGCCGAGAACTAATACACCTGTAGGTGATATCCGTCATTCTCGCGGCGAGTCATTGGACAGTACGACTCGAGGCCATAAGAATGTACCAAGTAGTGTGTATGGACCTGCTGCATATCGCACTCCAAGTATTAGCAATTTATCACGATACCCATCCAGTATAGCACCCAGCACGGAGAGCTTTCGCGACACCTTTTACTCTACAGCTTCCAACATAAATAACACACGCAAAATGGCTGGCCGATCCGATCCTTTCGACCTTGAGCGTCCAGAGCTATGGTTGCCAATATTGGCAAAGAATGACGGTTTGATGAGTGGCACGAGTAGTAGAGAGGGGGTCGGAAAAGCTAGATGGTGATAGCGATGAGGATGAAGATGACTTTCTTTTGTGGGACGGAGCTTGGGAGTGTGAGCAAAATATACCATTGGGGCCCACGTACCGTAGGAAAGGGAAGGGAAGGGAAGGGAAGAGTATTAATTGTTCGTAGTTGAATACTCGAGTAGTTTCCACAAGATTTTGGGTATCTTCTTGAAATATTGTTCCATGTAGTAGATATGTGCACGTGAGATTCTCAGCTTACTGCCCGAATTTCAAGGCCCCCAATACCCCACCCCGCCCAACTAGCGTCGGCAAAATTTCACACAGCAGCCCCAACAAGCAATTCTTCTTCTTTTTTCTTTGGACGACCAGCCAATTTTTTTCCCACCTCATCGTCGCTCTACAATTCTTTCACATCCAACTCACCACACGAAGTATGGGTGTCCCCTTTGATTTCGCGCCTGATAGGCCAGATCATATCGATGCTATCCTCAACGGACTCGATCGTTACAATCCCGAAACCACCAACATCTTTCAGGAATATGTGACGCTGCAGTGTGAGGAGAAGACTTACGACTGTTATGCCAATTTGGCGCTTCTGAAACTGTGAGTTGGATATTTTTGTTTTGCCTTTGCTCTTCTGCCCGAGTGAAAGAATAAGGGGAGCTCACAGCTCTTGAGCCATATCTCAACTGCTCATCGCAGACCGGCAAAGTCGAGAAAGGGGGAAGAAAAAAAGTCTATATGATGAATGAACGTTGAACGTTCCCTATTACCTGAAACTTTGGAGAATGAATCCCTCCATTTCATGAAGTTTATTATTAGCTCTATCTGAAAGACACGATCCAAATCACTTTTCACACTATGCCAAGATGCCATTTGGAATATGTAACTAATGTACCCAATCCAAACCATAGCTATCAATTCAACCCCCACCTCACCAAAGATGAAACAATCACCAACATTCTTGTCAAATCCCTCACCGTCTTCCCCTCCCCAGACTTCAGCCTCGCTCTTCACCTCCTCCCACCCCACATCCTCACCCCCATTTCCTCTTCTTCCGCCCTCCCCGCCGCAGGCGATGCCCCTCTCTCCGAAGCGGTTCAAAAACTCGCCGTCCTCAACACTCTACTCTCCTCAGCAAACTACAGCCAATTCTGGTCGACCCTCGACTCCGACGATTTATACGCCGATCTCATCGCCGACGTAAGCGGGTTTGAAGAACTAATCCGCATCCGTATCGCCTCCACCATTTCCCAATCCGTACGCGAGATTGCTACATCCGAGTTAGAGAACTGGCTCGGAATGAACGGTGAAGCATTTGAAAAATTTATCAAAGAGGTGTGTGGGTGGACTATAGAAAATGGCATCGTAATCGTTCCATTGAACAAAGAGAATGAGGCCAAGGGAACCGTGGTTCGGGAAAATGTCAAGATAGAACAATTCTCGAGGGTAATTAAGAGAGCTTATGAACAACCTGCTTAGGCGTAGCGGTTGGGTACTATGAGATATGCTTGTATGCAAGGGTTAATGGTTTGGAGGTTGGCGTTATACCAAGGTGTCCTTGAGGAACGGGAAAGGATGCATGCTCTCTATCTGTCTTGCATCTCGCTCGATGACGAGGATCTCGAGATGAGTGGCTGGCTTCTAGAAATCGCATCGATAGTAGTAGCAGCACTGTGAATCTTTTCTTCACTTGTAAGATGTATGCGAACTCTATTGCAAATAGCCGAATGAAAAAAAAGTCAAAAGCCCCAAATTATGCTTCATTTGTCATATGGTATTAACAATAATGACTATCTATTTGTATCCTGTTTCTTTCCAACCAACTCTTCCCACTGCACCCCAGCCCATTCCTCCACATATCCCGTCTTCCCACCTTCCACCCAATTGGGCACACAATCCCTCTCACAAACGCCCAAAATCACTGTCCCCCAATCCATCCCATCAAGACCCATTTCCTCCCTCTCCAACTCCATGATCGCATGCGGAGTTACCTGCACCTCAAAAACTCTCCCGGCTCCACAATTCGCACATCGAGGAATTCTCCAATTCGCACTCCCACTTCCCACTTTGATCTTCTCATTTCCCTTCCCAACATCCGCAAATATCTTCCCCACAGAATCGGTTTTAGAGTAGAGTAGAGGAGAACCGCGAAATTCATAACGAATTACTTGTTCGGGGTTTTGGGAGAGACGGTCGGCAAACTTTTGGAAAGTGGTATCGTGGGTGGATTCGAAGGTTTCATTGTCTTCTTTTCCGCCAGATGATGAGTCAGGAGTGTCGTCGACGACTGTGGCTTGAGGAGGTGGGGGGAGGGGCTCTTTGTCGAGGATTTCGTAATCGGCGTCAACGAGGTAGTAGAGGGGATAAGGGGTTGGGAGAGAAGTTGTTGGCCAGGGTTCTTGCAGTGGAGGGGTTGGAGATGAGAGTTGGGATTGCGGGTTATTGAGAGAGAGGGCGGATGCGAAAGTTTTGGGGAGGCCATCTTTTGGGGGTTCCGATGATTCTGGTACAGGGGTTGGAGAAGGAGCTTGAGGGGATTTGGCAGCGAGTTCTGTGGTGGATAGGCCGGCTGCTGCAAAGGGATTGGAAGATGTATTCCCTCCCGCAGCCGCAGAGAAAGGATTTGAGCCCATCGCAAATGGATTACCAGATGTCGAAGGCTTGGCACCAAATAGAGTTTCCCCTAAATTAACAACTGGTTTCGCAGGCTCTAATTTTGACTTCTCTTTCTCGGGCTCTCTTGCTTTTGCCTTGCTTGCAGATTGGGCAATTCGTGTACCGCGTAATGCGCGAATACTTCCTTCCTTCCTCCGGCATGTCTTGCGGCGACACGTTAGGATATAGAGACGACGTTCATGATCAGGAAAATGAGAGGGGAGATCGGCGTTGAGTTGAAGGATCAGGACCATTAGGTCATTGCAGACCTTGCATTTTGCGAGGGTGGCAGATGGAGGAGTGGTAGGGTCGATCCAGGTCTAGGGGTGAGTGTCAGCGGTATTGGAATAAATATTATAGGGGGCCTGCAAAGATAAATGGAGAGAACTTACTGGCTCGCCACCTAGATAACTAATTGTATCATCCTGAGCTTCTTTTCCAGCATAACCAAGTAAAACATTGGTTTCCGTGTAGTCGTCTTCTTCACCACCGGATGACTCACTATCATATGGAGCCATTGTAGCATTAAGTACAACAACGAGTGTAACGGATGCAATGAAATACAAAGAAAAGACCAGGAGTAGAGGACCGGAGTATAAATGGCTTGGGACAAGTATTGGTTGATTGCATTTGGATGTAAAAACTTCTATCAATCCGTTGCCCCGCGATAACATTTATTTTTACCCCCGCCAAACTTTTTTTTAAGCGAACGTAAGGCTGACAAGTGCAATGCCTTCCCAGTGAGCTTAATCTCCACCCTAGTTCGAAAGTTTCTGTCTTAACACGTGACCTAGCCCATCATATCATGACTGCCGGCCAGTCAGGAACAACTTCGTATTTGTTCAATATATATGTGGGTATCATTTCGATTTTTTTATATCTTCTTACATTACATTTTCTACTAGCATTAAGGTCATGTCCTCCTCTCAATGAATTTCTATCCTCGACACCATATCACCCCCCAAACGAGCAATCTCCGCCAGTATTGCAGATTTATTAATTTCAACATTTTTCGCCTCTTCCTCATCCCCATCCTTCTCTTCCACTGGCTTTGCCGCATATGCCAGGTTGACCTTGAATGCTCTCGAAATCGCTGTTTGCGGGTTCCATAACCCTCCAATCCGTGAGATGTCAGTTGCACTACGGAAGAAGACGATACTGCCAATGTAGAGACTCTCCAGTTCTTCGTTGAACATTTGAATAGGTCGATAGTCTACCTTGTCGATGCTCAGTTCTGACTGTACTTCAAGGTTCTTGAAGCGATGTGATTCCTTTCCCTTCGAGATACCAGTAGCCTTAGGATTCAAATGAATGACAAAATCATAGTCATTTGTGGATGTTGCAAATAGCGACCTAGGATCCAAATCTAGGCTTTGATCTTTGACGGCTTTACAAGCCGATCGTGCGAGAGCAGTCATTCGTGCGGCTACCATTTTCGATGGTCCTTTGTCAGTGAAAGTGGTGCCCGTTGTGTCATGATTCGATGCTGCAAATACAACCGTGCGATTCATGCCTGGGTCAATTTTCCGCCATGCCTCCAGCCTGGTGTTGATGGTGGAAACATCCTTGTCTGTCATCGTGCCGGTGAAGTCTACTATCAGTGGGCTTGATCGCCAATCCCACTTCGAGATAAAAAGTAAGGTTCTTAAAAATCCCGACATAGCACTCGATGGCGCCTTCCAGGGATAAGGTTGTAAAAAGGCCCGAACTGCCAAAAGCTCGATAAGCTCACCGCTGACATGTGCGGAAAGCATGTGGCGGTCGAACCATTTTTTAACAAGACGGATAGTTGGTGATAGAAGAGGAAATCGAGTGCAATGTGTTGATATAGATTGCGTATGTAATGGGAGCTGTATGTTAAACCGTTTATAAACAGAAAGTGCGGATGCCGCATCTTCTCGTGATCGATTATCACTGGACTTGTCCTTGACTAGACGTTCGAGGAGTGTCTGTTCTCGTTCATTGTGAATGCGCAGACGGAATGTGGCACCCGATGGATAGAACACATCCAAGAAGGCACAATTCTGAAGTGGTTGATCTTCATTCTCTATGCCCAGTCTTGTAGTTATACTGTCATTGGATTCAACCAAAAGTTCGCCAATCTTAAGAAGGAAAGCAATCTTAGTTCTTTGAATCGCAACAACATCATCTGGCCATCTCCCAGATCCTTCAAACTGAATTAAGACATCGGCAGGGGTATCTAGAGGTTGTCTCGGTCCAAATGAGGGAAGTTCAATCGATGAAGACCGCAATTGAGGATCCACCGCAGAGAGCTGTCTTAGTTGCAACGGTAGACTCTCCATATCCCTAATGTCCTTTTCAAAAGAGCTGTATGCTTGTTTGAGAACCTCGAAAGCTTTGGAGCTACTTCCGTACGAGGGTAGTAGTTTCTCAAAACCCTCACCAACAAAGCTCAATCCCTTGCTTACTTCGGCTCCGAAGTGTCGCTTTACCAGATAAGTGACGATATCGTCGAAAATGGAATAAGTTGAACCAGGTGACCAAACTAAACTCTCAAGGATACTTCCATCTTTGAAGCGTCTTAACTCTGCCTTCTCACCCCAGAACTTCTGGAATTTGGCTGCTTTCTTTTTATCTTCTGCTGGCGGGCCATGGTCAACTAGACGGCTGATATTCGCCGGGTCAAAGAGGACAGCAAGACTCAAGGTCTGGTCACGGTTTATCGTCGGCCCCGAGTTTTTGATTGGCCATGATTTTGTTTCGATGCCCTTAATATCTAAGAGCTTGATCCTATCGGACAAACCCTCCTTCAGGGTAGCGAATACACGATTCGCAACAGCGGTGGTGTGAATTTTATGATCACAACTGAACACACCATCTTTTTGTACAGGAATAGGAATATGGACGATGCAATCGTACTTCTGAAGGATTTGATCTGCCTTTGTGATGAAGCTTGGTTCAAATTGGTCAAAAGTAGGGTCATTGAGCATCATTAACGAAGTTTTTGCTTCATCGCGTAGTAACTCGTAAGAAGATGGAGTCATTTTGTATAGGACGTTGACACCTCTTGGCCCATCATAAAACATTGGTATGTCAGTTTTCGCCACTTGAATATCTGGTGCCTCGTAAAGCATTGGCTTTTTCGTTAGATCATTAGTCGACAAATATTGTACTACAGCCTTGAACATCTGGTAGCTGCTATATCCAGGGGATAGAAGACTATGCCCTCTAGGACCACCTCCTTTCAAGAGTAGAGCTGTCAGGGCTGCCCACTCAAAGTGTCCGATCCCTCCCTGAGATATAGCGCTACCAAAACCTCTCTGTCGCAGCCATATTCTGCCAAGAAGGCACGCATCTTTGAACCCTTGCGATGTCTTGGATGCGGTATGAAGCAGTTGGAGGTATGATTCAAAGTTACAATCTGCGCTCAATGACGAATTATAGAATGGTGAGGGTTCCGCTGCAATGGTGTCATTACCTGCTCCATCCTTAGGGCGAATCGAGTTTTTTGCAGGCCGTAGCTTGACTTCCGCAAAGAAGCCTCGAGGAGCAGCAGGTATGATATGAACCTCGAATCGCGAATTTGGATCAGTTTTGGTACTAGGCTTCCATCGAGCTACTAAAATCGGGTGTAGGCTGTTTCCGTTCAAAAATTCATACTCCAAAGTCAAGTCCGGCATTGAAGTATGGAGACCAGCTGTTATTGTTGCTAAATAGTAGGCCCTCTTGTAGAAGTACCTATAATTAAGGTAGTCTTTCTCCTGAAACATTGACTTCGGCATGTTCACAATCATATCGACACATAAAGGCCTTTCGGACTTGACCATAGTCCCTAATGCATAGCTTCCAACAACGTTGATACCGGCTGGCTTCGAATATGTGAGTTTGTAGGCCGCATTACTGTCGGGTTTAGGATCAGGAAAGGGAATGGCAATTTTGTGGGTTTTAGAGAACAATTTCTTGGCATCAGGAATCTATAAGACGTATATCAGTGACTGGCACAGGCTATAAGTTCAAGGCAAAGCTTACAGAAAGGGGTTCACCATCTCCAATTCCTTCAATGGCACTCTTGAGTTGGTGCAATGCGGATTTTATTCCTGCGGCGCGCTTCTCGTAATTTGGTCGCACTTCGTTCAACAGCTCGTCTACTTGAAGTTTGAAGATGCTCGACTTGTAAAGAGTCCCGGCATATAGTGCTGCATCTTGTTCATCATGGCCTCGTCTTGCAGGCGGGTGTTTGGGCTTTGATTGAAATTCATCCGCATCGTCTGATGAACTTTCTTCATCTGCGGACTTCTCTCCAACCTTGTCATTGTCTACCTCTGATCTTTGAAGTTGCGGAGTCTCGTCATCACTTGTATGTTCCAACTTGCGTCGTTTGGTGGTAAGAGGTGCCATGATGTAAATGCAAATGTAGATGTAAACGTAAAATGTTGTTGATGGGCTGGGCGAATCTTGTCAGCCTTCTCTACCGAAATGATATTTTTCCACCAAAAAAAAAAACTGCAAAATAATACCTTGACACCCCAAAATGCGCTATATTATTTAAGCTTAATTATTAAGTAAGACATTACACAAATAATTCAAGCTAACAAGTGGGATGGGATTTTAGGAAATTTATAATTACCAGACAGACTTTGAAAATTAAAATACATCCATCATCTTAAATATAAAAATGTCTGTCATTGAACTTGGAGAGTCTGTCCCTGCCTTGACACCACATGTAAGTACTTCTATCTAGATTAAAACTTCGAAATCTGGCAGCGAAGCTAATACCCTCCCAGGCTACGAGTGTTTCATTGCCAACATGGATTGACAATATTGGATACGAGGAGGGTGACCAAAGGGTAATGAGTAAATTGACCACTGGATACCCACGGTCAGTTTGCTTTGAGCTTCTCAACTTCTCCCCAATCACTTTCATCCAACTGATGTCGGTCTCGTGACTCAGGTTCTTCATCCACAAGCTTATCGTCGCATTCGCCGATGATATTGTTAAAGCATATGGCAGTCTAAATGAACAGGCAATGCTCTTCCCATCGGCCAAGACTGCTAGAAGATGTGTGGCGTTTATGCTTTCGAGGGAGAAGTCAACATCTCCAAATTCACTGAAGGTGGTTGATTTGGTTCTTGACCGTAATCTAGCACCATCAGAAGTTCTCACCAAAATCTCCCCTTCTATTTCAGCTGTATTATTTCCCAAGGAGTTGTTCCCGGTTGCGAAGCAATACTGGCAGCATGCCGGAGATGGCATCTCGAGCAGAAGGGCTGAATTTTGCCACACACTCTTCCAAGAAGGTTTACTAGAAAAAAAGACAAGTCCACCAAGTCCTCAGCATGGCGATAAGCTATCCAAAGGTCCTAAAAGGTACCAGAAAGGCTCCATAGACAAGACATCTAGAGGTCATAAGGGCTCAGTTGGCGGCGACGGCCACCAGTCCTCCATTACGCCGATAAACTCCGAGGCCCGGGAAAGTTCGCAATTCTTGGAAGAACGCTTTGGGCGAAACCTTGATGTTTCTTTTGTGGGAAATGCAAGATCTGCGATTCGCCGTCGAATAACAGGTTCCCTGATTGGTGAAGTGGATTTGGCCGTAACTCCAAGCACAAAAATGACCTCCAACATGCGTGGAGTCCCAGAGCTTTCTGAGGATGATGTTTATCTCTATCCGTGCGGAATGAACGCGATTTTCAATGCCCACCAGATGTTGTTGAAAACCAGAGGCTCCCTAAAAAGTATAACTTTCGGCTTCCCGTACGTTGATACTCTCAAGATTCTGCAAAAGTTCGGCCCTGGATGTACATTTTATGGCAATGGTTCCTCTGAAGACTTGGATGATTTGGAGAACAGATTGAAAGGAGGAGAAAGATACCTTGCACTATTCTGTGAATTTCCAGGGAACCCGATGCTGAACTGTCCAGACCTTGAACGAATCAGGGCACTGGCTGACAAATATGACTTCGCTGTGGTGGTTGACGAAACCATTGGTAATTTTATCAATGTCCATGTCCTACCATTCGCAGACATAGTCGTAAGCAGTCTTACAAAAATCTTCTCGGGCGAATGCAACGTCATGGGTGGGAGTACCATCTTCAATACTAGTGGAAAGTATTATCAATCTTTGAAAGCAACAGCTAAAACTGAATATGAAGATAATTACTGGGCCGAAGATGTTATGTTCCTGGAACGAAATAGCCGGCACTTTGTATCCCGAATCGAGAAGATTAATAACAATGCCGAAGTCATTTGCGACATTCTTCGATCCCATCCATTGGTCAAGTCGGTTTACTACCCCAAATACAACGCCTCTCGAACTTTTTACGATAATTGCCGTACGCCGAACGGAGGGTATGGTGGACTTCTTTCATTCACCTTCAAGGAAACGCCTCAAGCGGTTGCATTTTATGACAAGATCGAAACTGCCAAAGGACCCAGTTTGGGAACAAACTTCACATTAGCCTCACCTTATGTGATCTTGGCCCATTACCTGGAACTGGAGTGGGCAGCACAGTTTGGAGTACCTGCGGAACTGATTCGTATCAGCGTTGGCCTTGAAGATGCTAGTGATTTGAAGGCGAGATTCGCAATGGCACTGAAAGCAGCAGAGGATGCCACTTCTTGATTATCTGTCACATGCACGCGTAGCCTGCGATGCATTAGAAGGAGGTATTTGCTTTCGATTGGGTTATAAGGCCACTCGTCAATGAAGGAAATGTCGATCGGACAGTCTGAAAAACAGAAGCATTACATTATTCATGTGCAATAGCTGTGAAGAATCCATCAAAAGCGACTGAAGGATTGTGATCTTTAAGAATGTCGTAACCTATATCCTTCCTAAAGCTAAGAAAAGATGACCTCCATGAATGATACTCATGCATACCCACTCACTATAGGCTGTTGTTGCCTGCCCCGCTGGTATTAACGCCTTCAAGAAGCTTAAGTTGGTTTAAAAATCAATAATTTCGATGGATTAACGAATAGAATTTGGTTGGTGTTATATTTAACACTGATGGTGGTGTACCTAGTAATCTTACGATAGCGAGTTGTGGTGGGGCTTTATCTCGCTCGTATCACGTGTCTTCGTTAATTGCAAGAACGCGTAGCGTAATCAAACGCGCCAAATCCACCAACTTCAATTCGCATTTACTTCACATTTATCGGAGCAATCAAACACCAAACACCAAACACCAATATGGCTCCTCTAAAGCGTGCAAGACAGGAAGAAGGAGATGTTCTTGCCACCGAGAACGCAAGCTCAGCACTACGTCATGATAGTGTAAGTTGTTTTCAAATCGAATACCTACCTACCTACCACTATCTTTATGGCTCCTGTATCTTTGGCAGATGTCCTCCACGCTCAAGTTTACTTGTAAAATATCTATGCAGATCCATAGATGCTGACGTTTTACATTTTGTTCTAGCAACGAAAACGCGCCAAAATCTCATATGGTCAATCCTCTTCGAGACCTTCACAACCCCGCGATGACAGCTCCAGTTCTTCCGAAAATAGCAGTGATGATGATGACAACGAAGAAGAAGAAGTGACTATGCCTCCTGGAACCCAGTACGAGATGCTTCGCGATGCTGGATTCAAACATTTGGAACACGCTGAACACGATGATATGATTGCTACGCAACAGTTTCTTGCCAAAAACCAAATGATCGGCGACAACCATGCTGCCGATAATTCCATTATTGAGCACATTCAATGTGTGAATTTCATGAACCATGAAAACCTCAATGTTCCGTTGGGACCGCTCATCAATTTTGTTGTTGGAATGAATGGAAGCGGAAAGAGCGCAGTTTTAACTGGCATTACGCTTTGTTTGGGAGGAAAGCCCAGTGCTACGAACCGTGGAAGTAGCATGAAGAGCTTGATCAAATCAGGAACGGAACGAGGGATGCTTCTTGTCAGGCTGAAGAATCAGGGCCCTGACGCCTACCAACCAGATATATACGGAAAGTCGATCATTGTTGAGCGTCATTTCTCGAGGTCGGCCGGTGGTAGCAGCTACAAATTGAAGAACGCAGCAGGAAATGTTGTATCAACCAAGAAAGGTGACATGGACGACATCGTGGAGTATTTTCAGCTTCAAGTCGATAACCCAATGAATATTCTGACTCAAGATGAGGCGAAAACGTTCATTACCTCTTCTACGCCAGCTCAGAAATTTGACTTTTTCAGGAAGGGTGTACAACTTGAACAGCTCGATAATGATTACAAGCTGGTCTCCGAAAGTTGTGATCAGATCGAGACTCTTCTTGACGAAAGTGTCGGTGATCTTAAGGGACTGGAAAGAAAGCTTGAGGATGCAGAGGCGAAAAAGAAGATTTTTGATCAGCATCAAGATATGAGAGTGGAGAGAAAACTTCTTAAGCATCAGCTGACATGGTGTCAAGTTGATGATCAAGAGGGCGAGCTGGAGGAGCGCAGAAAGACGGTCTTAGAAACACAGCGAAAGATTGAGGAAAAGGAGTCTATTGTGGAAGAGAAAGACCGAGCATACCAGGCACTTCATTCTTCAGTTGAGCGAGCGCTTGAGAAGGTGAAGATTCTTGTAGATGAGCTTGCTCCGATCAAGGAAGAAGAGCAAGATGCTAAGTCGAAGGCTGATGAGGCAGACTCAGAAATTAAAAGAATCCACCAAGAATACAAGGAGATCCAGGGAGAGCTTAAGCAGGCGAGGATAAGAGCCCAAAACATACAAAGGGAGATTGAAGCCGAGCAGCAGCGCATAAAAGATGCTGATGGCGGATCTCTTAGTCGCAAATTCACGGAAATTGAAGCTGCCAAGGATGAAGCTTCGCAGGCCAGAGCCGAGCTAGAGAGAAGCCAAGGAGAGGCGCGCGAATTGATGGAGAAGAGTCAAGCTGCTAAGAGCGCAGTTGAAAAAGAGCAAGGTCCCTTGACTGCGAAACAAAACGAAGTGGAGAACTGTAGAAAAAGGCTAAGAGAAATGCAAAACAAACGCCCGGATCCGATGAATGGGTTTGACCACAAAATACCAGATTTACTCCAAAGGATACAGCAAGATCGAGGATTTCTTCACAAGCCTGTTGGTCCTATTGGTCTCCATGTGAAACTTCGCGATCCTAAGTGGTCACACATCCTTGAGGTAACTTTTGGTGGTGTCTTGAATAGCTTCGTTGTCACCAACAACGCGGACCAAGTCAGACTACAAAAGATAATATCTGCAATGGGTATACCCCGTACTCAAATCTACACGACGAAGCCCCAACCCATCGATACCGCCAACAACGAACCCGATCCACATTACATGACTATATTGAGAATGTTAGATATTGATAACGAGCTTGTGAGGAATACATTGATCATAAACCAAGCGATAGACCAGGTGCTACTGGTAGAAGACTTGAAAGAAGCGATGCAGATCATGAATCCCAGATCACGGCCGCCCAATGTCAGATATTGCTTCGCTCAAAATCCAAATAAGAGAGACTGGGGTGTTCGACTGTACTTGAATGGTCCAAACATGCAAAATAGTGCACAGGAATTCGTCCGCCCCTACAATTTTGCGTTTCGCATGAAAACAGATACTGAAGGCCGTATCACCTTTCAACAAGAAACTTTGAAGCAACTTCAAGAAGAAGAGTCAAGACTTGCAAACCATTTCCATGAATTGCAAAAGCGTGCTCAGGAGGCAGAAAGGGCCGTCCAACAACACAAGGCGACCCAAGGGAGAATGAAGATCCGTGTACAGAAGGCTGAGGAACGTGTTGAGTCATTGGAAACTGAACTTGGTAATCTTAATATTGAGGATGGCTTCTTGGACACTCTCAAAAGACAGCTAGAGGACGCCGAGAGTCTTGTCGAGCATTATGAAAATGCTTATGGTACAACTGGTATTGCAAGGGCGGACTGCAACAAGAAGACCGCAGGGCTAAGGCACGCCCACAAAACCGCCAAAAAACGTGTTGAGAATCATGAGAAGTTGATTGCTGATGCAAACCTGAAGGCAAGAGCTAAAGAACAAGCACGTAGTATCGCATTGGGAGAAAAGAATACCGCGCTTACGCAAGTTGATGCATACAAGGATCTGCTGACCGAAGCAGAGGCTAAGCTCGCAAACCAGGAGAATCGAGTGGAAAGTTACATTGCAGACGCAACACAGATCTGTGCCAGGGTTCCAGTACCGCCCAACGAAACTAGGGCCAGCCTCGAGGCTAAGTTCAAGAGCATCACGGATCAATTACAGCAGTATAGCAGGAGACTCGGTGTCACAGAGCAAGAAATTGTAGATGGCTACGTAAAGGCCCATGAGTTATTGAAGATCTTCAAAAGCCGCCGTAAACACATGGAGGAATTGCTACGGATCCTCAAACAGTCTTTTGCACAGCGCATGAGGCAATACCGCAGTTTCCAAAGACATATTTCAGCCAGATCTCGGATAAATTTCAACTATTTACTCAGCGAGAGAGCATTCAGGGGAAGACTTTCGATTGATCACAAGGCCAGATTATTGGATGTCCATGTCGAACCAGATGAGACAAGTAGTAACAAGAAGGGCCGACAAACCAAGACGCTTTCCGGAGGAGAGAAATCTTTCTCGTCTATCTGCCTACTTCTGTCTCTTTGGGAAGCTATGGGTGCTCCTCTTCGCTGTTTGGATGAATTCGACGTTTTCATGGATGATGTCAATCGGGATGTGAGCACCAAGATGATTGTAAGTTGCAAGACATTCAATTCACAATCCGATGTACACTGATGAAAATATAGATCAGCGCAGCTCGTCGCGCCGTCGGTAGACAATTTATTCTCATCACACCTAAAGCATTGGGAGCTGGCATTGAAGTTGGAGAAGATGTGAAAATTCACAAGTAAGTCATTCTGCTAGCAATGCCCAATCTTGTCACTAACATATGACAGACTTGATGACCCAAGAGAGAGAAATCAAAGATCCATCCGTGAAATGATAGGTGCAGCTTAATTAGGGGGTCCCTACTGTAATTTTGTTCGCTTCCAAGGGGCGCCGGAGAGGGTGGGGGGACCTGGGAATTATAACATTGCATTTAGGAGAACTTTAATTCTATGTTTTGCGATAGATATGGCGTCTATGGGGTGCTAGTTGGGGACCCGATATGGTATTGATCATATGGTTGCTGATGGTGGCAACTTTGATGTAAAAGTACATGAATATGAATACATAACCTTGGCTATTCTTCGCCCACTCTATCATTCCATTGCATATGAAATGAACATCCATTCCCCCATAGTATATATCATCATCCACTAAACCCTCACCCCCTTACTCCTCAAAACATTGATACCCGCCATCGCTGTAAAACCTAGCCATTGGCCAACACCCCCCACAATCCCTCCCAGAGCCTGCGAATCCCTAAATCTCCTCTCCAAAAACTCCCGCGTATCTCTAAAACCGGAGGATTCATCGGTCGTCATGTATAGTTCGGTAGCGGCATAGATGGTGGAAAGTGAAGCTCGCTTGGTGTACCAGGAACTATCGACTGAGGTGTCGCCGGATAGAAACCAGATTTCGTCGGAGAGGGAGTGGAGTTCGTGGAGGGAGGTGCGGAGGTTGGTGGGGAGAGTGAGGAGAGTTTGGGCCTAGGTGGGGGGAGGGGGGGGGTTAGTTGGGTTGAAGGAAGGTATGGGGATTGTATGGGATTATGGGATTTGGATGGGGACAGTGGGCGGGAAGGGGGGGTTATGGAAGTCTTGGGGGTGATTTGGGATAAATGTCTGAAGTAGGAAGAACGAACCTCCTGCCATTTATGAATCACATCTTTGTTTCCCATCAATCTCTCCCACGTTAAGGCTTTGACTCTCTTTCCTACTCCTTTCGGTGGTTCCCCTCCTTCGATTTCTGCGGGTGGAGCAATAAGCTCAGTATGATTCTTCAACGCTAACCTTTGGATGTGTAAATGGTAATGTGCGAGACTGAATGCTCCCTTGGGAAATAGATTCGTGGCGGCAGGTATATAGCCGACATCTTGGGCGCCCAGAGAAAGGGTATCGAGAGTGAAGCCGTAAGTCGGAA
This sequence comes from Monilinia vaccinii-corymbosi, assembly GCA_017357885.1. Classification (NCBI taxonomy): domain Eukaryota; kingdom Fungi; phylum Ascomycota; class Leotiomycetes; order Helotiales; family Sclerotiniaceae; genus Monilinia; species Monilinia vaccinii-corymbosi. Next base: position 3,178,322 of record CP063406.1, on the reverse strand, counting down.
TATGTGGAATGGAGGCGCGGAGGATACTTGTTTCTGTGGGTGGGAAGGGAGAATCTGAGGGAGACGGACGGTCGTAGGAATAGTATAATCTGGTGGAGAGGGAGGTGGGAAATGTGAGAGGCCGTAGATGGCGGGGTAGGAGTCTAATTGTGGGAGGTGACATTTTTGGAGGTGGTTTGTGAGGATAAATTTGGGTGGTGTCACTAGCTATAGATAGATGAGCATTGATAGCTTCAGCATGGACCAACAGTTAGTTCGTTGCTCGTACCGCGGGATATTCCTTTCGCCTTTCGCCTTTACGAGGTCGATCTATAGCTACTCCCACTTGAATTACATACAGTACAGTACAGTACAGTACAGCCGCGCGCGCAGAGCCTCTTGAATGAAGAAGTGGAAGTCAGTAAGCAGGTGAGGTGTGCCCTGGCCTGGCCTGTCTGTCTCTTCTTGCCTCTGATCTGCTTTTCGATATGCAGTAAGAATTCTTACTAAGAAATTTTGCCTCTCACAGCATTCATGCCATGTTTCTCTTCTCACCACACTATTCGTTGCAGCATCCTTTGCACGGTGCCCCGTTCAGTGTTGGTGTAGACTCGGTCGAACATACATTGCGGCACGCATATCAATCTTGTTCTTTCATAGCAGAGGAGCTGAAATCGGGCGTAGAAATGACACTTTGTGCTCGAGGCATCGTCTCGTGCACATATCAACTTGATTCTGTCGTGCTACGGGGAAGAGCTTCCGTTCGACCAGCCAGCGCAGCCCAGGTATCGCTGCAGATTTCAGCTGCAGGTCATCAATTTTTGGGAAATGTCATATCATTGGCGCTCAGGCCCTCGGATTCAAACGTTTCTGCCATGGTGGGTGATGAAGGAGTAAGCGGCTGGTAGATGGAGTAGAATGATCCCCGCTGAAGAGGTATCATTGGACTGCTGGACGTGGAAGGTTTCAACTTCCCTTCCTTATTCGAATAAACATAAACAAGTTCCCGTAACTTACTCGAGACTTGTTGATGTATACAGAGTGATCCTCTGTATTAATCACACACCCCTTGGATTACTATTTGAAGCTCCCCGCATGGATTTGTGGTGCAGCTGAAAATGCCTGAAAATGCCAAATTGATAGAGAACAACTGCCGGTGATCAACCGAAGAGGTCGGTCCAGAGTTCCTTTCCTGCAAGCTTATTTTCTCCAAACCCCATCCCCATCCCATCCCATCCCATTCCATTCCATTCATTCATTCATCACCATTTCATCCCATCCTACCCTCCTCCTCTCTTGTACCACCTGGACCTGGACCTGGACCTTGAGGAGAAGTGAAATCCCGGTGAGCCAACTTACCTTACCAATACGATACGTACGTACGTGATTGGATAGAGAAAGGGAAGCACGAAAAAAGGAAAAATAAAATAAATAAAAGTAAAATTTGGGCATTTCAACCTTTTCTTTGACCCAACTGAGGTTAGAAGCACGAGGTAAGCAAAGCTCCCCTCTCTCCCTCTCTCCCTCTCTTTATTCATTCAAGAGTCTTGTCCTCCCAATCCATTCATCGGCTTCTCCTCCAGCCTTGTCACCACACCAAGGGCGCGTTCGAAATAGGCATAACGATCCTTTATCATCTTGTTTGGGCAACGCCCTGGTTGACGAACATTGCCGCAGGGAGAAAAGAAAAGAAAAGAAAGAAAAGAACAGAACAGAAAAGAAAAAAGAAAAGAAAAAGAAATAAAAGAGAGAGAGACCCAGACCAGACGCTGTGCCATTGTGCCCTTGTTATAGCCCTTCTTCCTTACGGGTCCGTCCTAAAAGTCGTATCAAATACTCTTCACGAAGCTTCACTGGTTCACCCTTATTTGCCGATTGCAATCAATTAAACGTTACGTTTAATTCGCCCTTACTTAGCCCATAGAATCCTTGTGCGCAGTCACTTTGGAGTCCATTTCGCCTTCAACCTGCAGCTTAGAGCATTGAGCAGCAGCAGCCTCCTGATTCTACCATCACCTTATACTTTCATTCACAAGAGATACAATGGGTATGTTTCCCCCTCCCCCCCCTCTCTCCCCAACATCTTTTCCTCCCATTCCCAATTAGTCCATGAACCTTTCTTCCTCATTCACTTCTTTTTTTGGTCCTGCTTTATTCACGTCATCGAGCCGACCCGACCTTCAAGCCTTCAACTCTTCCTTAAACCTTTACACAAAATCACCCACCCCCACTTCAATCCTACTTGCCTTGGTACAATCTATTAACTATCTCTTATTCGATCTAGCTGACGATTCTTATCGACCACAAGTATGTTACATGCTTTCTTCTTCCCCAACAACCCTTTCATATAATATTGCGCACGTCGGGGCGTCAGCAATCCTAGGCAGCTTTGGAAACCTTGCGGGCTTTCGGCTTTATGCCATCTCATATTCACGCGCAAACCAGTCGTAAGATCCCATTGATCGCAACGCGCCAGTGCGCTTTCATGGAAGCCCTCTTCGAACTGATGGCGTAAGAACCTTGACGGTTTAATCCACACCCACCTACAAAACCTTCTCGCACAAGACAAATTTCTTGATGATCCCCTTGTCGTTTGGTCTACCTAATGGTTAAAGAAGCTTACGTTTCACAGAGAGAGAGATCTCGTTCACCTCGCCGACAACGTTCTCGCAGCCCAGGACGCACTCAACGTCGTCGTTCATATTCTCCTCGCAGTCGCTCTCGCAGCCGTGACGAACATCGCAGAAACGATCGTAGATCTCGATCCCCAATGTCGGGTGCTGCAGGTGTAGGTGGTTCTGGAGGATCAGCTTACGGTGGACAACCACATAGGACATACGAAGAGAGAGCTGCGGCTAGAGAACAAATGATGACCAGTCTACGAGAATCATCGCAACAAGACCGCCGTGTCTACGTCGGCAACTTATCATACGATGTTAAGTGGCATCATCTTAAAGACTTTATGAGATCTGGTCAGTGTTCGATAATGGAGGTTGGAGTTGGGGATATGGGCTAACTGGGGACTCGATTTCTTTAGCTGGAGAGGTTCTCTTTGCTGATGTGTTATTGCTTCCAAATGGAATGTCGAAGGTGGGCGCCTATACGTGATTGGCTTTGAATCTTTTCTTTTTCTCTTGGATTTTGATGGAATGTTGGATTGACGGATTGGGACGTTGTTCCGCGGGTATTGTAGGGATGCGGGTAAGTAACATCCCTGGCTTAATCGTTTCTCAAATGTTGACTTGAATTAGCATTGTAGAATATGCTACGAGGGAGCAAGCTCAACAGGCAGTCAACACTCTTTCCAACCAGAACCTTATGGGAAGACTCGTTTACGTTCGAGAGGTACGCAGGGATTCTGTGCCATTCAAAGTGCATTCAAAGCTTACTGATCATCGTAACAGGATCGTGAGGCCGAACCTCGATTCACCGGTACACCAGCAGGCGGCCGTGGCGGTTACGAAGGTAACGGTCCACCAGGAGGACGAGGTGGTTTCGGAGGTGGCTTCGGAGGTGGCATGGGCCCTGGTGGTGGAGGTGGAGGACGTCAAATCTACGTCTCCAACGTTTGTCTCCATCTATCTTTTTCCTTCGTATCCTTGTGGTATCGACAATATTGACTTGATGAATTAGCTTCCCTACACCGTTGGATGGCAAGATTTGAAAGATCTATTCCGCGGCGCTGGTATGTTTCCTCCCCTACACTCACCAAAACATGTGAACGATGCTGATCAATATTTTACAGCCCGAAACGGTGCCGTCGTTCGTGCCGATGTTCATGTTGGCCCTGATGGACGTCCCAAGGGCTCCGGTATCGTCGCTTTCGAATCCCCTGATGACGCTCGCAATGCTATTCAGCAATTCAATGGCTATGATTGGCAAGGTCGCCCTCTTGAAGTCCGCGAAGATCGTTTTGCCGGTGCTCAAGGATTCGGTGGTCCACGTGGAGGATTTGGCGGGGGTCGTGGTGGTTTCGGTGGTGGATTTGGAGGTCGTGGGGCCTTCGGTGGTGGCCGTGGCGGATTTGGCGGTGGATTTGGCGGAGGTCGTGGTGGCTTTGGAGGTTACGCCGGAGGTGCCGGTGGATTCGATGGTGGTGCTGGAGCTCCCGCAGCTGCACCCAACCCTTTCACCGACTACGCCACCGCCGGCACTGAGAGAAGTGAGATCATCTTCGTTCGCAATGTGAGTATTACTTTTAACTCCGGGTTGTTTCACGAACTAACACGCAATCTAGCTTCCATGGTCCACTAGCAACGAGGATCTTGTTGAGTTGTTCACTACCATTGGCAAAGTCGAGCAAGCTGAGATTCAATATGAGCCTAATGGACGATCCCGTGGTACCGGTGTCGTTCGCTTTGACTCTGCCGAGAACGCCGATACTGCCATTGAGAAATTCTCCGGCTATCAATACGGAGGCCGTCCTCTCGGTTTGAGCTTTGTCAAGTACCAAACCCCTGGTGGTGCAGGTGACGCTATGGATACTGAAGTCACCCACCTTACACAAGATCAAATTATGTGAGGCCGGGTCTGCGCTCACGGATGGTACCAAACTTTACGCCACATTTCGACCATGTTACAACACACATTCTTCTTTTTACTAAGCTCGACTTTCTCATGTGTACTCGAAAAGTCTAACCGCCCCAAGAGCCATCGGAGGTGGGGGATTCTACATTGAATAAATGAATGGTTTCATTTTTCCATCTTAGAATTACCTTGGTCTTTCGTTGCGAAACTGGAGGTGGATATTTATGCAATTTGCTTTTTCGGTTTCTTTCTTTCAAAAGTCTCTTCACACAGAATGGCCCTAATAGCAAGTACAATGAATGGCATTAGACGCCTGATACTGATAGCAATGCAAATCTGTTTTCGAGATCGACCTTTATTCGTGTGTGAGTGTGAATGTGAATGCGAGGAATTCAACATCATAAGTGTGTCTATACCACCCCAGCTCAAGCTTTATTAAAAGTACAAGATTGTCATCTTGTTGGTTTTGATATACAATCACAGATACTTGAGGGTAACACAATCACATGAGTCTTTCAAAATCTTATCTAGAAAATGGTTGTGAATCATCAAGCATCTTCTGCATCACATCTTTTTATTCACTCTGTCAGAGCTGGCTTTGGTCTTGCTCACATTATTTAATTCGAGACATCTCCCCCATCCATCCATTTTTCTTCTGGATGTACAACTAATGTCAAACTCCACGAATCATAACAAAGCTATCCCCTTTTCAAGAACAATAACAAAGCAATAACGCAAATTACGACCACTGCCACACTATCTATCATGTGTTACATACGCCCTTTTAGATATGAGTGCTGCAACCGTACCTACCTGACCATTGAGAAGAACAGCAGCTGTTCCGCAGGGTGGCCCTTGGAGAAATGTCCTGAAGATTTATGTCTTGTAGGTGGCTCAAAAAGCAGAGACAAAAGAAGGTTGATGGCAGGTATATGCTGGAGATGTCAAGCAGCTGCAGAAGGGCTTGACGGGGAGAGATACGAAGCTCGAAGACCATCCATCGATAACGCGGTCGTAGTTGAGAGCTTTAAGGACAGTAGCCCTGAAGGACGAAAAAGGACAGCTGAGCACGCTGGGAACTGTTGGCACTGCGGCGCGAGCCGTGACGGTATTAGGGACTGCGAAGCTTGTGATGGTACTGGCAGTGCACGCAAAGGAAAGAATAAGTTTAGCGAAGATACCCCTGAGGGTCAGGCCAAGAAAAAGCGTCGCACTTCTACCGCGGTCGCCGGAGGAGGTATTTCAAAGCCTAGGAGAGGTAGACCACCAGGAGCTTCTGGTAGGAAGAAGAAACTGGGGGCTATCAAGGAAGGGGGCCAAATGAACTTGAACACGCCTTCTATGAGCAGTAATACCGCATTCCAGCATGGAGAATTCCAGTCCGGCATTCCAGAACCCTCATACAGCAACCATTCTTGGGATTTTGATAACCATCATGGAGATCCCACTTTGCCCAGCCATGGTATGGGTTTTGTCTATGATTCCCACCCTGGCCAAGCCAATCCATACATATCAAACCGGGCATCTTTTTATCGACCCAACGCCGTGGCAGATGACACAATGAATCCTCAACAAGTGCAGGTGGAGTATCCCACCCAGCCGTATCAAAATCATGCCCACCCCTCCATCGTATTCGATCACGATACATCACATGGTGGAGCACGAATTGGTAACATCGGTGAAGGAGTAAGGTCCGATCCACAAGCTATTCTGGGCCCCCCTGAGGTATGTGAATTCGATTTCTAGTGACTATATATGAAGAGATGCTGATTAATAACCTTGGAACAGGCACAGTTTGCCCATTTTCCTACCAGCATGCACGGTAATGATGTGCAACATGAGAATCATAATGGCTGGTCTGATTATTCGGAAGGTTCGCTTTATCCTCCACCTGACAATACAAACAATGTGTTTGCGCTAACGGATCATGATGCACATTCAGGTCCAGTTGCACCAGTTCCTCAAATGACTCTAGATCTATTTACTCCTCAGAATACTTACTCTGGAACTTGGGCTCCGGCTTCGACTTCCCCTGCGACTGCGACTGCGACTGCGACTGCGACTTCAGCCATACCAGCTAATACATCTCCTATCCCTTCTCCTTCGGCTTCTCGTCTTGCTACTCCTCCATAAAGGATCCATCTTATTGTTCTTATCCATCCACCATATGTACTCACGATTTACAGGCATCATCTATACTATACTTTCCAGAGTCCAGAGAAACTCCGTGTTTCTGTTATAGAGCATGATCGATGTATTCTTCTCCTTCTATTCTTATCTTTCTTTCTTTCTTTCTTGGGTTTTCTTAGGCATGGGTATTTTTCTACTTGTTTCTTCCTTTTCCCTTTTCTTTCTATGATATTTGGTAACGAATAGATGAACCCGAATCGACCCAGATTTGTCACGGTGATATAAATTGGGATGGGTTTGTACTATAAGAAGGGTTCTTATATGAAGGGATTATCCGATAGTGTGTTGGCTCGTAGGGTTATATTATGATGGCGAGCGAGGAAATGAGCTGCTGGTGGGATCGATGGTGGTGGAGTATGCTGGTGGGATTCAATGGATTTGTTTATATGTGGAAGTGGAGATATGCTGGTGATCTGATTTGTAAATATTCCAGGCTTGGGAAGAGAGATCGTTGCCTGTACATCAATCAATGAACATATAGCACTTAAAAAACATACCCAAGAAGACTATTATGCTCATGATAAGTAATTGACATGCCGGTAGCTCGATTGTTGGCCGTGTTGAGCAGATACTTCGTAGGATCGTTGTATGTGAGACTTTCACATTGTTCAAGAATTGTTGAAGCATTGGTTCCCCCCCATAATGTAGGCTGGTGCTCATAAGAAGAAGTATGACCGGATTTTGAATACATGGATTTATATAATCCTTAAGAATGGATGTTTGACAGCTTGGAGAAACATCCCATATGCCCTGTCCGATAATGGTATATCCTTTCATATACCTCTCCATATAAATCAGATAGTAATGCCATCTACACGGCTCCATGCCGTGGTGTTAACAGCAAAATCTTCACCCCCTGAGAGACGCTACTTGGCACCTGATGTCATCGACGTTCGGTCCTCGGTACCCCCTTTATCCTCTCACCAAAAGATAACTTTTAGTCTTTCACTTCTTCTCCTCGCCAGGTGGAACAGCACCACTAGGAGTGGTCCCCATCTTCCTTTTCTTTGCCTTGAGCTTCTCTTTCGCCTTACTCCTATCTCTCTTCTTAAGCGCACTCATGCCACCTTTGCATATTTCTGCATATCTAGCGAAGAAAGATTCCAACTGATCCGGCTGTACAATCGTAGATAATTTTATCTTTTCCGCACGCTTCGCTTTGCCTTTACTATTCGTGGCGCGGATAAGGAGTGGCATAGGGACATCGCGTGCGAGGTCTGGAAATTGAGCAGCGAGGACGCCGGTGAGGGGAGGTGACGGTACAGCTGTGGAAGAATTGGAGGTAGTTTCGTGGCTAACTGATAGAATGATCAGAACAATAAACGATGCCAATAGGCAAGGGCTCCCGCAAATGAGGAAGTGTATGGTAGCACTTACAGCATTTCTGAGTCAAGGTAATAGATCCATGGCCTTTTTCCTTTCTGGAATCAAAGAGAGGAGTGAGTTTTGAGAAAAACTATGCAAGCAAGACGAGAAGTTAACTTTTGATCAGAATGAAGAAAGAGGGTAGTAATATAACAATATAACATACCTCGTCGTTGCTTAAATGTGACTCCATACTGTAAATTGATGTATGTCGTATATATATTTCAAATATTTAAGCTGTTGATGATGATGGTGGGGTTCTAGACCAGCCCAGGCTAGAAGCGAGGCTGACAGTGTTTGGCAAGGCTACTACTGATACTGTAGTTGAAAAAGAAAAAAAAAGTTCCTTATCGGTATCTGAAGCCCATCAGATCCTTTTTTGTTGTGATCTCAATCTATTGCAATTCTTGAAATAATCCTGAACTCTTTGCTTGGAGATAAGGATTAAATCTCAATCCGAATGATCTCTCTTGTTTACAATTCTTTTTCCGAAAAATGGCACCGCCAAAATCTAGAGCTCCAAAACTACCCAACAGTCTTCTTCAGCAATTAGGAGTGGATGGTAACTATTAGCCACCGACGATATGCCTTCATATGCTTACCTTTCTTTGCAGATGGTGGAGGAAATGGGGGCCGAGGCCGTAGGCGTCCTGGGCGTAAGGAACTTCGTAAGGCGGAAAGGCAAGAGAAGAAGCAGAGTAGATCCCAGTCCTCTAGGCCTCCTCCACAAAAGCGATTGAAGTCGCAACATGTCAGGCACAATAACGAAGACGATGAGGAGGAGGAGGAGGAAACAGATGAGGAAATCGAACCGTTGAATGAGAAAGTCATGCCCAAGAAAATAAAAGATGAAGGCCCAAAACCGAAATCTATATTGAAAACGACGAAGAAAGCAGACCCTCCACAAGCGAAGGCATTCCCTAAGGACGATCCAGTTTCAGAATCAAGAATTGGGAAAAATATCTCGAAAGCCGTCAAGGATAAGTTAGCAGAGGACGATGATGAAATCGCTGCTCTGGAAAAGAAGCTGGGATTGAAGGGGAAGAAGAAAGGCCTGCCGAAGTCATTCCAAGAAGATGGGTTAGATGAGCTCCTGGGTGATCTGGACGCTTTAGATGAGAGCGAAGATGAAGAAGTTCAACAAAAGAAGAAGGGAAAGGCGGAGGCGGATGATTGGCTCGAACGCAAGAGAGCCGAAGCCCGAAAGCGTGCGAGGGGCAACGAGAGTTCCGACGGTGAAGAAGACGAAGACGACGGGATGCCGGAAGATGATGACGATGACATTGAGGCATCTGACATATCAATGGATGAACCTGATTTCTTGGGTAGTGATTCTGATGATGATGGTCGTGATCTTGGAGATGAGGATACGGCCGATGATGACTTCGAAGGATTTGGGTCTGGCAGTGAAGGGGACGTCCCTCCAAAGCCAAAAGTTCGTGAAAACCCTTATGTAGCGCCCGTCACTTCGACTGCAGCTTCTTCTGGAAAATATATTCCCCCTTCATTACGAAAGGCATCTTCCTCGGATTCTGAGGATTTAGTGCGTCTGCGACGACAAACTCAAGGTCTGGTCAACAGGCTGACAGAAGCTAATCTGATCTCCCTTCTTGGGGAGATAGAAAAATTGTATCGGGTCAATGCCCGTCAACACATAACTTCTACACTTATTGATTTGCTCCTCACTTCCGTTTGCGAGCCAACGACTTTGCCGGATACCCTTATCATTCTCTCCGCTGGATTTATTGCCGCGATCTATAAGATTATTGGAACGGATTTTGGTGCTCAGGTAATTCAGAGAGTAGTTGAACTCTTTGATGAGCACTATTCGCGGGCAACATCAGCATCTATCCCCGATAGTAAGGAGACAACCAATCTAATAGCCCTACTTTCAGAATTGTATAATTTTCAAGTAGTAGGAAGCAGTCTCATTTTTGATTACATCAAGCTCTTTTTAGATACGCTATCAGAAATGAATGCTGAGCTTCTATTGAAGATTGTCCGCATTTCGGGCCCTCAACTGCGACAAGATGATCCTTCGTCATTAAAGGACATTGTTACTATGCTTCGACCTGCTGTCCAAAAAGCGGGTGGAGAAGAGAAATTATCTGTGAGGACAAAATTCATGATCGAAACCATCAATGATCTCAAAAACAATAAAATGAAAACTGGTGCGGTCGCTTCCGCCGTCACTTCAGAGCATACAATCCGGATGAGGAAGACACTCGGAACTCTAAATACTCGAAGTATAAAAGGTAGCGAGCCGCTAAGGATTGGTCTCAAGGATATTAGAGACTCGGATAGAAAGGGGAAATGGTGGTTGGTCGGTGCTAGTTGGGCAGGTAATGCTGAAGATGATAAAGAGCCCACTCCAAGAGACAAGCACGTCAGGGAAGTTCAAGGGGTAGATACAGGAACCTCTGATCTTGTTCAACTTGCCAGAGAGCAACGTATGAACACGGACATTCGTCGAGCTGTATTCATTGCCATCATGTCGGCCTCGGATTATCAAGACGCATATCTACGGCTGATGAAGCTAAAATTAAAAAAAGTCCAGGAGCTTGAGATACCGCAAGTACTGATACAATGTTCCAGTGCCGAAAAAATGTACAACCCATACTACACATTGATAGCGAAGAGATTATGTGGCGATAGGAAACTCAAGATGGCATTTCAGTTCAGTCTGTGGGACCTTTTTAAGAAGATGGGCGAGACAAATGATGACGATGACGATTTCGAAGAGGATACAGAGTTAGATACGAGGCACATTGTCAACCTAGCCAAGATGTTTGGTACTTTGATGGCTGAAGGCGGACTTGGACTTAACGTTCTCAAGAATTTGAATCTTAGCTATTTGCAGGCTAAGACGAAAACTTTCTGCGAGGTTCTTTTGATCACCCTTTTGCTTCAAAGTCAGAAAGCAGCAAAAGGAAGTCGAGACGAGAAGGCAATTGTAAATCTGTTCTCGAGGGTGAAGGATACCCCTCAGATGATAACTGGACTGCAATACTTCCTGAGGAAGATAGTTGGGAAGACGGATATAGCAGGGGGGAAGGTTGAAAAGGATACTGTTAAATGGGGCTGTAGGGTTGCTGGAGATACACTTCAAGATTTGGTTAATAATTAGATAACCCATGAATAAACATGTGTATATATATATTGACACCAGTAAATCTTAAGCCGAAACAAACCTTTCAAGTTGAATCAATGAGACACGTGATTACCGGGATAGTGAATCCGCTTCGTCCCGGCTCACTAAATAAACCGGCAGCGAGCGATCTTAAAACTTGTTGAACATTATAGAACAATACCCCTCATACAAAATGCTTCGCAGTTTATTAGTACCCAGGGCGGCCGCAAGGTCTGCTTTCAGACAACAATCTTCGTACGTGTAACTCCCAGGCTTCAATTCTTGTTGAAGCTTCTCTATACTGACTTTTTCCTCTTAACCAGCCTTCCTAGAATAGTCGCCCCTTCAGGGATTGCAAACTTATCGCGAAGAGGATATGCCACTGAAGCCGGTCAGTAGACTCGCTCAATTGCTATGGGGTGGGAGGCACTGACATGTAGAAGAGGAGCAGGACTTGGTCATCATCGGAGGTGGTGTTGCCGGATATGTTGCCGCTATCAAAGCTGGTCAAGAGGGCATGAAAGTACGGTTTGCTTGTCAGGAGGGAATCTATCTGCAGATTTTTAACAATAATCGCAGGTAACCTGTATAGAGAAGCGAGGAACTCTCGGAGGAACATGTTTGAATGTCGGTTGTATTCCCTCGAAAGCTCTACTCAACAATTCGCATCTCTATCACCAAATTTTACATGACACCAAAGCTCGAGGGATCGAGGTCGGAGATGTCAAACTTAACTTGCAACAAATGATGAAGTCAAAAGACACCGCAGTTGCTGGACTTACAAAGGGCGTTGAATTTTTGTTCAAGAAGAACAATGTTACATACGTCAAGGGCACTGCCACATTTACTGGCGAGCATGAAGTCAAGGTCAACCTTTCAGAGGGTGGAGAACAGACTATTGTTGGAAAGAACATTCTTATCGCTACTGGCAGTGAAGCTACACCATTCCCAGGTCTCGAAGTTGACGAGAAGAGAATTATCACCAGCACCGGAGCTATTGCGCTAGAGAAGGTTCCAGAGAGCATGGTTGTTATTGGTGGAGGCATCATTGGTCTTGAGATGAGCTCTGTCTGGTCAAGACTTGGCACGAAGGTTACAGTTGTTGAGTTTTTACCTCAAATCGGTGGACCTGGAATGGACGCGGAAATCGCAAAATCATCGCAAAAGATCCTTAAGAAGCAAGGCATTGACTTTAAGCTCAACACTAAGGTCATGGGCGGTGATGTTAGTGGCGAGAAGGTCAAGCTTAGCATTGAGGCTGCAAAGGGCGGCAAGGAAGAAACCGTAAGTTTAAATTACTAAACACCACATATGCAACGCTAACACCTTGTATAGCTTGAGGCAGATGTCGTACTTGTTGCTATTGGACGACGCCCATACACCGCTGGTCTCGGATTAGAGAGCATCGGTCTTGAGACTGATGATAAGGGAAGATTGGTCATCGACTCGGAATACCGAACCAAGCTGCCACACATCCGCGTTGTGGGTGACTGCACTTTCGGGCCTATGCTTGCCCACAAGGCCGAGGAAGAGGCTGTTGCAGTTGTCGAGTACATTAAGAAGGGATACGGCCACGTCAATTATGCTGCTATTCCATCTGTTATGTACACACACCCCGAAGTTGCATGGGTTGGCCAAAACGAACAAGAGCTTAAGGCTGCCGGAACTAAATACAAGATCGGCACATTCCCATTCTCGGCAAACTCGAGAGCGAAGACCAACTTGGACACTGAAGGTTTGGTAAAGATGCTTGCCGATGCCGAGACTGATAGAATTCTTGGTGTTCACATTATCGGACCAAATGCTGGAGAGATGATTGCGGAAGCTACATTGGCTATTGAATATGGCGCATCAAGTGAGGATATCGGACGCACCTGTCACGCACACCCGACATTGGCGGAAGCATTTAAGGAGGCTGCCATGGCTACTTATGGCAAAGCTGTTCACTATTAGGAGAATGTTGACAATGATAGAGCGTGGTTTGGTAATGAATGGTGCGAGCATAAGCATGAGAACTGAATTTGATTTGTGATTCGTGTAAGATATGGTTACATAAAGCATGTGCGGTACTACTTCAAAATAGCTCTCAAGAAATATATTATCTATTATCATCAAAGTTTCAATCAACAATCCCCGGATTAAGATCTAGAGCCAATGCTTAATCCCTCCTGATCCTCTATTACCTGCACGAGTCAAACCTTTTATAAGGAAGCATGGCGAGTTGCGATTTCCCGGATTATACAATGGCTGTGGAAGATACGTACTTACTGTATCTGATATCATCTCCTTTGTCTAATTTGTTTGCGAGGGATATTATTGATATACTACGATTCTAGCGAAATGATGAAGGTTTACAGGATCTTTCTAAGAATATTTAGGTGGCAGGCGATGTATGCCTGGGTCGATTGTCGAGAGTTCATGTACAAAACGAGGCGCTTTAAATGCAATTATCCTCTCCTCGAGCCTCCATTGAAGCAAGTTCTCTGCACAAATAATCATTGCATACCCCAATCTGGGTATCCGAACGACACCATTTGAAACATAATAACAGGGCCCTACCTAATGTATGAGATTGAAAACTGCATTCCCTCCTAATCTTTAAATGGAAATGCGTAACAATCTATATCCATCATCTTCCCCTTTTCTTTGGGCTCTCCCTCTCCACCAGCCCCTCAAATAGCCCATCCCTTTCTCTTGTAAGCTCCCTCAACTCCAGTCTCAAACTCTCCAGTTCCAGTCTCGCTAAATCAGTATCTTGTGGCAAACCATGGAAGGCCTTGACCTGTGTCTCCAAACCCTTGACTGTGTCTAACCACTCCTTAAATTTCTCTTCTTCGGCTTTAATGGTCTCCACTGTTACTTTGGGTGTATTAGATGAAGAAGATAGGGCGGCTATGCGCTCACGCATTTCGGGGAGTTTGCTAGCGAGGATTTTCGTTTTACGTTGGAGGTCGAGGGTTTGCTTGGGGAGGTCGGAGGGGGCGTGGTAGGAGGAGGATTGTAGGGAGTCGATCAGTTTGGATAGGTTGGTTATTTCGGTAGCGAGAGAGCGTTGGAGGATGGCCACGCGGGAGCTGGCTTGCGACAGGATATACGAAGTTGTTTGCAGCGAGAGGAGTTTGCGGCCAATGAGTTCGGGGGACGACGTGGAAAGATTGAGAGTCGTGGATAAGGATGCGAGGCTTTCGAGAGAGGTTTGGCCTTCGGGGGTGAGGGAGTCTTCGAGAGTAGTTAGAAGCTCGATACTGGGGTCATTTTCGAGGGAGGTTTGGATGGTGGTGAGAGCATGTTCTCGAGATCGAGCTAAGAGTTCCTGTTCTTCATCTGCGGTCTCATTGACTGACGCGAGGGAGAGGAGAGCTTTAAGTGTAGAGGGATTTCGTTCGAAGGGTGGGATGGGTTGATTGGCGAATTTGATGGAGAGCCAGTTGTCGATATATGACCAATCTTTCGCAGCTGCGAGTTGCTGGCGGGCGACTGTAGGAGAGAATATCGTTGCGGGCGAAAGATGAGACATATTGCATGTAGGAGGATAAGGAAGCCGATACGCAGATCTAACGTCGAAATATGAATTTGTAACGAGCCGAGCAGGGGTTGTCGGAAGTATTACCCAACTAGGATAAGACTCTGCATCATCCAACAATGCGCATTATTTAATTTAATTTAATGCGAACGCTACAGCCTTCTCGAAGGAAATCGAAAAGGCCACCTAATTATTTATATGGGTTGTTGGACCGCCCCCGAAAACCATCAACTCAATTTACTTACTATTCTCATTCTCTCTTCCTTCTCCCTTTCATGCATTGAACCTTGCGGTACTTTGATTCGTCTCAGACGGGCGTCCAGACATTCAATCAATATGATTGTGAAAGTAAAGTTATCAGTTATTGCCTTTGCTGCAACGCTCTTATCCTCATCAAACTCTTTGGTATCTGCCCTTTCTGCGGCCGACATTCCCTCTGATACACCCATCTCCTCCTTACTGGCATCCGCCAATGCTCATTTAGCCAAAGGCGAAACGAACGATGCCTTGACTTACTACGACATTGCGATCGCCCGTGATCCATCAAATTATCTAAGCCATTTCCGTCGCGGAGCTGCTTACTTGTCCCTTGGCCGAATGGCCCAGGCTGCCCAAGACTTTGATAAGGTGTTGACAATCAAACCTGGACATGAACCGGCATTATCACAACGGGCAAAAATTAGAGCAAAGAATGGCGATTGGGAGGCTGCAAAGCAAGATTACCTTGCCTTGGGCGCAGCTCCTGGGGCCGAGGAAGAACTCGGAAATCTAGTTGAGGCCCAAGGTGCAGCTAGTTTGGCGGCGGATGCAGAGAAGAGTCAAAACTGGGAAGAATGTGTGACGCAAGCTGGAGCGGCAATCATGGTTGCGTCTAAGGTAGTATCGCTTCGCAAAACTAGAGCCCATTGTCGATTCGAGCGCGGTGAAGTTCAGGAGGGAATGAGTGATCTCAAACACGTTCTTCAAATGCAACCAGGACTTACGGATCCCCATCTCCAGATTTCTACGATCAATTTTTACAGCTTGGGGGAACTGGAACAGGGCATGGATCAGTTGAGGAAATGTTTGCACTCAGATCCGGATTCAAAGAGCTGTAAGAAGCTGTATAGAAGAGAAAAAACTATCGACAAAATCTTGGCCCAGGTTCAGAAACATTTTAACAAGCATCAATACTCGAGCGGGGTGAAACTTCTCGTTCCATCCGGGGAGGAGGTTGGATTGGTTCAGGAGATCAAGGATGATATTAAGGAGTCCCGGGAGATTGGTATCATCCCGGAACATGCGCCAAATCACCTTGTTACTCGAACCGTGGAATTAGTTTGCCAAGCTTATCATGAGGTATGTTTAGACCTCTAGGGACCCTTCCCCTACTTACTAACACAACACAGACCAAGAATGTCAACAAGGCGACTACCTACTGTGACGAAGCACTTTCTCTTAACGAAAACTCACTTTACGGACTTCTCCACAAAGCTCAGCGACACATGGAAGCGGAGAATTACGAAGCTGCGATATCCAGCCTCAACACCGCAATGGAACATCACCCTGATGCTAAGCAGATCGCAGGGCTTCTGCAAAAGGCTGAAGTAGAGTTGAAGCGAAGCAAAACAAAAGATTATTACAAGATTCTAGGAGTTCCCAAGGATGCTGATGAGCTTCAGATCAAGTCGGCATACAGGAAATCCATCAAGCTAAACCATCCCGACAAGGCTCACAAGCTAGGAATTACCAAGGAAGCTGCTGAAAAGAAGATGGCTGCCATCAATGAAGCATATGAAGTCCTTAGTGACCCTGAACTGAAGGCTCGCTTCGATCAAGGAGATGATCCGAATGATCACGAACAGCCAAGAGGCAACCCGTTCCAAGGAGGTAGCCCATTCGGTGGTGGTGGATTCCCTTTCCAACATGGCGGACATCATGGCGGTGGTCAGCAATTCAACTTCAAGTTTGGTCAAGGGGGTTTTAACTTTGGCTAAGAAGAAGTAATCGATTCCGGGCGTTGGTTGGGGTTTTGGTTGACGGCGATTCAACCATTCAGTATAACTGTAACATATATAAATCACGGGGCTAAAGATATGCATGTGATGGCGTTCAAGATAGAGAAGCACATTCAAACTCACCGAGTGAACATTTTTCCATCAAATGAGAGAAAATATATCCCGTTGTATAATTAACATGTGACTGTGATTGTGATTATGTCGTGACGGACGAGGCTTCGTTTGATTCAATCTGTTAATCAGCCTTGTCTAATTTCGGGCGCTGGTGGGATTGGATTGGATTGGATTTGGCATTGACCACAACAACAACTTTAAAAAAGTGCCAGTCGACTGACCACTTTCTACTTCTTTTCTATATAAATGGTGCAACAGTCAGTATTCATTCAGTGTCTGTGTTGATCGCGACATACCGCTTTGCTTTGCTTTGCTTTGATCTGATTTGTTCAGTCTATTCTCTTTCTCGACCAGAATACGACTCCCTCTCTACTTCGGGATGCTCTCATCATAGCATCAATACCTACCTACCTACCTACCTACCTACCTACCTTCTCTACGATCTCGCCTTCGGTTTCGACCAACCAAACTATGGACGAATTCGAGGTTGCATACACTTTAGATAATGAACAGCAATTCTGGGATGGTATGTTCAGATGGCCTATTTGAACTGGTGTCACTTGGAGTACTAAAGACTGCCTTTAGAAATCGATGACATTGTTTCGGTGAAAGGTGCCTCGCATCAATTAATTGATAATGTGCTGCGATCCTACCTACATTTTACAACCAACTTCCACGATGAATACCTGCAGTCGGAGTTCGAGGTTGCAAAATGCCTGCACAAGTTGGTGCAAAGCGAGCTATTCGCAGAAAATAAGGACTATGTGAGGACGCAGATTGTTTATAGTCTGATGCAGGAAGACGTCCCAGCAACGCTGCATGTGATATCGAGCTTTCTCCTCTTCGATGGACGCAATAATGAGACAACTTTTGAGATAATGAATAAGGAGTCTTGTTTTCCAAGGCTGTTGGAGTTGGTCAAGAAAGGGAACAGAGAAGATCCAACTTTGCATAGACTGCTGTTGGAACTTTTGTATGAGATGTCAAGGATGCAGAGACTCAGTTTCGAGGACTTGGGTCAGGTGGATGATGAATTCATCGTATTTCTCTTTCAAATAATTGAAGAGCTGTCAGATGATGTTGATGATCCGTACCATTACCCTGTTATTCGGGTTTTAGTAAGTCCCTGCTCAATGTTTTATGCGCCAACGACTAATACCATTTCTAGTTGGTCTTGAATGAACAGTATATGGTTGCTTCTACATCATCACTGGATCCCTCACATCACCTAACAAATCGAGTGGTTAAAATTCTCAGCCATCAGGGTTCATCATACATGACATTTGGAGAGAATATCATTCTTTTGCTAAATCGCGAGACTGAAACCTCTCTACAACTCCTGATACTCAAGCTTTTATACTTACTATTTACTACAAACGCTACCTACGAATATTTCTACACTAATGATCTCCGTGTCCTCTTGGATGTCATAATTCGTAACCTCCTCGATCTTCCTAATGAGTTTGTCTCCCTACGTCACACATATCTTCGAGTCCTTTACCCATTACTTGCACATACACAATTGAAAGAACCACCGCATTACAAGAAAGACGAAGTAGTAAAAGTTCTGGGCATCCTCGGAGGATCAGGGAATGCACATTGGGAACCAGCAGACGAAACTACCCTACGACTGGTTGAGCGAGTAGCCAAAGTTCCCTGGCTTCGAGGTGATGACATCGTCGAAGGAGAAGTAGCGCGAAAGCTCCTCGGTATAAGTCTCTCGCCGTCGCAAACTGGTAGCTCAATTAGTGTTTCGGATGTAGCTGGTGTTACAGAAAAACCTGGTGTCCAAACACCGAGTCGGAGAGCGGGAAGTGAAACCACTGTGCCTGATCATGATGCGCCTGTAATCGTGCCCTCGGATGAACTCCTCAAGAAGAAGAAACGCGCGCTACCTCCGCTTCCGCCAGCGGTTAGATCAAGCAATTCCCAGAAGAAAGTACCACCCAAGACACCGCCGAGGAGGAGAACAAAACTTAAGGCTATGGTTACACAACCACCAGAGGCGACGGAGGTTGAGTAATGGACTGTGGGTATTCTGTGTATTATAGGTGAACTTGGAGTTATCATGGGGGGTTGGAATTAGGATGGACGGGTCTGGTTTTTGTTCCTCCATAAATACATTCAGTGGCGTCAGAGTGAGGAGTGTAGGTGTGGATGGTTGTTCATTCCTATTCATACATTGAAATTGAATATTACTTCTCGAAAGTTTCAAGAGTTGCCGGACACCCACTCAAGTTGTATTGAAGGTTGAGGTTTAGTAAATATATTAGTGGGAGACGATGAGACGATAGAATACAACCGGCCTTGAGCCCATACTCGTTGCCCCATTCTCCTTCGAACTTTCCATGGATGCAGCACTTCAATCTGAGATAAAAAGTTGACGAATAAGTATTCGTTCCAAGTAATTGTTCTCAACCGTTTCTTTTGGGGTGGGGGGTTTCCGAGATCTCGACTTCTTTCCTGCCTTGTCTCGCTTGTCCCCTTTTTCGCGAACCGAGCAGCTAAATAGAAATTGTTATGATACTTCTACCAAGCTCTAGCCATTAGGCTGAACTTGGGTCTACGGAAATGAACACAGAACTTTGTGGTTAGAGGCCACTTCATAATCCTTTTTATTCCCTCGAGACTTTTCTTAAGGCAACGGATTTTATGGTTGGCTTGAAGAATCAATCTCCTACTGCATCGCTGTTGTTTTACTTGTGCTCTGCATGAGAATCCGAAATTTTCGAATACGTATTTTAAGGTGGGTCCTTGGGCTTCGTTTGGTCTCTATGACATTATGACTCGATCGCCCTGGAACACATACGATCCTGTCATCTTATACCTTGGTAGCTTTCCAGCTTCAATTCTGACTTGAAGAAAAATAAGTTGAACTACTTGAAGTTTTTAAGTCCGGAAATTATCTCATTCGTTCAATCCGAAACCGTTTTCAAATTCTAAATAGAAAGTACCGCAGCTCTGGTATAAAAAGTTGGTGAGATGTTTGATTTCTATCGATTAACTTGTTAAAACATTTTATTGACTTTTTTGAGGTTCAAGAATATAGCAAGCGAAACCACTCCCACCGATACCTCGCAGCTAGCTAATGGGAAGAATACCAACTCTACTAAAAGGAGCAAGGCACAAGAACGACAGATGGATGAGATGAAAGAGTGAAAGCAGAGGGCTTCGAGATACTGCGTTGGCTTTCAGCAAATTTCATCATCAATATGAAAACGGACTTTTCAAGGTAATAAGAGGCAGTGAACAGGTCTAAAAAATCGGAAAGATTACGGTACTCCTTCATCTATTGACTGAACGGCGCACTTGTGAGTCTTCGATGTCGATATCAATTTGACGCTGTATTCCCTTTGCTTCTGTGGCTCTAGCTTGTGGAGAACCTGTGATGGTAGTCATCGAGGTCCCCGTATTCTGGATGCCAGTGCTACCAGACGTGAGAATATCGAGGTTGAAGTAGCGGGCATACTTTCGATCGGTGGACTTTAGAACATTCTCTTCATCGCTTTTTTGTTTCTGCCGGGTGGGTATCCGCGAGGAGATACTGCTATTCTTTGATTCGCGCAAAGTCGATCTGAGAGACACAAAAGGAATTGACATGACTCTGATGAGTTTCCAATACATGGACTGTGGTATCAGATCATTAACTTCTGCTTTTATTTCACGCGAGCACAAGGAGAGAGCCACCAAAGAGATTTTGTTTTTCTATCGGATGAAATGAAAGACTTGACGACACTTACATCTTCATGGCGCGCAGTATATGCTGCTGCTGGCATGCACGCACAAATAACTCCCACTAACATCTCGCTCAAGCTAGACAATATGAGCTTTCTAGGCCAATCAAGCGGTGGTAGGGTGCCAATTCGTTGCACTTACGTTGATATATTTACAGGTATTAGGTGCCATGTTGTGTCCGCGCTCGCGGTTAAAATATGTCGATAATAAATGCTGCAAATTGAGCATACACAAGCCCTAGTGATACCAAATCAGAAATTTATAACGATTGCAGAAGAAACATTTCTTACATGACACCAGAAAAGAACATCGACATCACTCCAAACTTTCTTCTTGGTGACATCCGAAGGGACGACACTCCTGCCATAGGAAGCACCAATATGTATAAGTCTAGTATAAGTCCAATGGCAGACTGTGGTACAGATAACTGAGTGATACGCTTCTCAGCCTCAGAAGTCTGATGTGTTAACCATGACTCTCCATGTTGAGGTGTCGAAAAGACGAACACGATAATGGTCAGGACCACATACGTTATCGCCGTTGTAGCCAAGCCTAACCAGGAACAAATTCGAAGCCACCGTAGCTGATTGAAGACCTGCAGATACAAGATGAAGAAACTCATCTTGATAAATAGGAAAGTGAGGGGTGTAAGAACGGTAATAAGGAAGGCTGGCTGTAAATTCTTTCATGAGTTTTATGCTTCCATGACTCCCATTCTGTATCTCCTCGGCGGACTTTTACTTACGATGAGTAGATCTAAGCTCGATGCTTGCAGAATGCTGATGTCCCATTCATGAATTCCAATGCGTCCTTTTTGAGCACCTGGGAGTTAAGGTTAGTTACATTACATCCTCCACAAGGTAAAGAATGGAGTACCCCAGATACACGCAACATAATATGCTACGCATCCGAACTGTAACGCATCAGCTCAGCGACCAAATCGAGGTATGAAAATAATAGCTATTACCATGCCCAGAGTTATCGTGCCTGTCGCTTGGTTAACAGTGATCAACGAGAAGGGAACACTGCTTCTACGAACCATCATCCCATGTAACCTTTTTCGTCAGAAGAGCTTTGACATAAAGCCTATTGATGAAAAACAGGAGCATTATCCCTAGAATAGCCGACGTGACGGTGATTTGGGTCGACCCTTTGCTATGGGGATGTACGAAGTTGGAAGTCACGCCTTCAGGCGGAGGGATTGCAGGGGTGCTGCCGAGGAGGGCGAGCACCTCCGGGGGTAAATTTGTCAAAGAGGGAGTGATCTGAGACATGAGAAACAGCGAGAAGGCTTTTTGTTGCCTCGGTGTTTGAAAGCAAGAAAGAACGAAAGAACGAAAGAACGAAGGAACGAAGGAACGAAGGAACGAAGGAATGATACTTTGATTATAAACGGAGAGTAAAGATGGGTGCAGTGAACTCTGTGTTGCCATTCTGCAACACCAACAGCAATCAGTCATGGTGGTGGGATCAGTCTGACTGAAGATACTGTGCCATGACTTCGCAGCAGAGCGTCTTCAGCAAAAGGTACCACTTCATACCAGACCCCAAATCACCCCTCGTCCCAGCCGAATAGAGGTGAGCATATGAAGGAATTCGTGCCACCCACCAAGAAACATGGTTGCAGAAGGATGGATGATCTCCACTAGATAGGGTGTAGACTTACTGCAGATGAGACTGTCAGCAATAATATATCACTCGACATACCCGACTTACCCTCACCGAGTCGGGTAATCAACTATGATTGGAAGATTGGAAGGTATTCAGCAAATTAGAATGGTGCAGCAATCATCTTCTGCTTGATAAAAATATCATGGTTTGTGGTTAGATGCACTCACTCACTCACTCCCTTCACCCCCTTCACTGCCCTTCCCATCCTTCCCCTTTCCCTCCCTTTCCCCTGTCAATGTCAACATCAGCATGCATCCTGGCGGCACAATAGATCGTGGCGTAAGGAAAGCTCACAAGAGGTTTCGAATTCACGAGCACCAGTGAATTTCGATTTCAATGATAAAAACGGGCTGGACGATGAGTTTCAACACTTCAAGTCGTCACACCTGAAACTTGTCCGTATTTCACACATTCGACATTCAATTTCAAGCAAAACTGCTTGTTGATGACAATGATGACAACGGCGCAGGAGTTGGGCGGTGGAGATGAGCCACTCAGTGTCCTTGTTATCGGAGGCTGTGGTTTTGTTGGCTATCACCTTGTGTGTCATTTTGCTGAGGATGCGACATTTTCTTCCGTCGCCGCTGCCAGTCGCTCTGCCTCCCACACCAAAGACCGAGTTAGTGGAGCGAGTTACCACGACGTTGATCTCACCGAAGATGGCTCAATTGAGAATTTGATCGATACTCTTAAGCCCACTGTGGTTGTTCACGCTGCATCTCCATCCCCTGTGACCGGAACGCCAAAAGACTACGACAAGGTGACGATCCAAGGAACGAAAGACCTCCTTAGAATTGCTAAAAAGTCGAAAGATGTACGAGCTCTTATTTACACCTCTTCATCGCTTCTATGCAAAGGCCCACAGCATGCCAATCTCACCGAAGAATCTCCACTTGCCGACAGCGATCCCAGAGCTCCCGCGTATGCTAAAGCCAAAGCTCTGGCGGAGAAACTAGTCTTAAGTGCAAATGAGCCCTTACCAGTTGATGAACTCGCAAAGAAAGTGGTCTCGTGGGAGGGCCACCTTTGCACCGGGGCGTTGAGACTTCCAATCGTCTACGGAACGCATGACTTAGTTTGCATTCCTGGTGCTCTCAACGCTTTGCAAACAGGTCGGACAAACGTGGTCCTGGGTGATGACAGCAATCTCTGGAGTTTTTGCAGTGTCGAAAATGCAGCAGTCTCTCACCTTTTACTTGCGCGAGTTCTCCTTGATACACACAGACGAAGATCTTCTAATCTTCCCACGGCAGATGGAGAGGCTTTCCATATCCACGATGGCGAATCACATAAATTCTGGGACTTTGCAAGAATGATCTGGGAATTTGCTGGGCACGCACCAAAGAATGAGAGAATTTTTCATCTACCAGCATGGTTTGCTTTGGGCCTTTCATCGTGCCTAGAATTGGTGTTCTGGATCTTTACATTCGGGACTAAAAGACCATACCAGTTGGGAAAGCAGCAGGTAGAGTATGCGCTATTTGAGCATACGTATAGTATCGAGAAGTCGAGGAAGGTGCTCGGGTATGAACCAAGACGAGATTTTGAGAGAGGTTTGAAGGAGGCTGTGATGTGGTCTCTAGAGTATGATGGTTGGGCAAAGAGACTTGAGAAAAGAGTCTCCAAGTAAGAAAAGGGGGTGACTGGAGTTGGTATTCCAGTATTTTCAAATTCAGATCTACCAGTATCGCTTTGCAAGACAAATAATAATATTTCAATGGTTTAATTTAACATGTATAAGTAATCATCAATGCTCCAACTTGGTTTGGATATCTGAAAAAGAACAGTATTCTTCGTAAATCTTTGATTCAAATGCTATTGCCAATTTTTGCCCGCCATTTTCGCTGCTTAGGGCGCATCACCCAAGAAAAACCCTGTCGCCTCGATCAACGAAAATGATATAGACTGCCCTGCAAAGAAGCCTAAGACTACGACTCAAAATACCACTTCTCCTCTCTTGAATCCTCCCTCGGCGCTATATTAACCATGACTTTCCTTCCGGGTGGAGCAATCTGGATTGTCATATTGTTGAGATCCTGACCGGGCTCAACCCATACCTTTCCGACTGGTACTACGTCGAACCTCATTGTTAGCATTGCCACAAGCGCTGCGACCTCAGCCATAGCGAAACCTCGGCCAGGACATAAATTCAGACCCCCGCCAAAGCCTCGGAAAGCATTCCCAGGGACTTTACCACAAAAGCGATCTGCACGAAATGAGTCTGCAGTCTCACCCCATGTCTCTTTATCGAAGTGTAATGCTCTATTAGCAATGATCACGATTGAGTCCTTCTTGAGTAGATACTGATCATTTCCCATGACCATATCTTCCATGACCATGCGTGGCCCCGATCCGGTAGCTCGGAACCGTAGGGCTTCTTGTTGAGTAGAGAAGAGTATTGGCGCATCTTTTAGTCTCATAAGACTAATTTTGCTCTCCAGAACGCCAGTTTCGGGTGATTTTTCGGTTTTCGTTATTGCTCTGACCTGCTTCCGAACTTCTTCAAGGAGCACTGGATCGGAAAATATGTGGAAGAGCGTCCAGAAAGCTGTAGGGACCGTGTTCGTCATTATTGCAATGCCGTTGACACATTCAAACCTAGCGAGATCGTCATGATTCATCTCGGAAGAAAGAGCCAAATATCTTGCTTTGACGAGCGATGAGCCATGCTCTTGAGAGCTGTTAGCGAAGTAACTGCTCATCGCCCTCACTACTACAGCTCTACCGTTAAAGGCTTTCGAGGCAATGAAACGAGGAAGAAAGTTTGTTAACAGGAGCGTGATGTTATCATCAGCAAAGTTCCTGAATCATGTTTAGCTAAATGCAGTTGAAATGAGATGTTCGAAGACAATGTACCAGAAACCAGCTTCAACTTTTGAATCTCTATACGGATTCTCAGGACCATAGACGCTCTCTGTTGTAGCAACCGTGATTTCGTGCTGAACCCATGCCCAAAGATCTGTAGTTGAAGTGTTCTTGCCTACTTCTTTTGCCAAATTGTCAAGGCGGGCCTTGACAACATCAGCTGCAGTGCGAATCATATCATCAACCCCACCAAGAGGAGAGATAGACTGCTGCGTGGCCTTCAACCCATCTATCAAAAGACTACGTTCCTCGGACGCTGGCTCTAAATTAGCAACCAGTTTCCTCGATGCATCTCTGCTCAGGCCCCCAAGTTCGGCTGTGAATCGAGCCTCCAAGTACCAAAACGAGGCTGTCTTGACCTGTCGGTGGAGAGAGTGCATCAGCTCTGCGGAGCCGACGATGTGGACCGTGCCGCCAAACATGGAAATGGAGATGATGGGTGCTTTCCATTTTTGGCTATGCGTTTGGGGGTGTGTATGTCAGCGAGACGTTCTGCGCTCTACGAGTGATCACTCACCAAAGCCTGGTGTAGTACGCACTTCTGTACCAGAAAAGACCGATAGCATGACCGATATATGGAATGGTTGCTGTAACTTCTTGGGGCTCTCGAGAATCTTTGCTCATCCTACCACGAAGGATTCTGCGTGAAACAATATAAGATACCCCTCCTATAGCTATAGTAGCTAAAAGTAGACCAATCTCGAAGTTGGGCATCATCTTCATCTACGAAATCTTTCTGATGGTTGTTCGGTGATTAACATAAACATTGATTTATATTACGATTTAACAGATTCTACAGAATCTATTCATAGCCAGAAGCCCTACTGGTCAACCAACTGTTAGAACGCCGAATGGTGGTGTGGCGTACGGCGCAAGATATCCGCGGCACTCCTGTCTTTATACATCGACGCCCAAAAGCATGTGCTGTATTACACAGGAGAATCTCAGCGGCATACCTGATCCCCTGCGAATCAGCTATTTTCGGCCCAAAGACTCGTCCGATATGACTGTCAGCTCTATGTCGGTAGCCGCAGGAGATGAAACTGCAAGGCTCCTAGCCCTGTGCTACAAAGTCTAGTTGCTTCGTAAGTCAAGGATTACTTTTCTTATTCGCATACTATCATTTTGCTCAGCTTGGGGTCGCAACCGACAAAAGGTTGGTTGAAGATGACAGCGATGCTGTTCCACAGCTTTATCCAGATTTATCCAGCTGCCAATAGCCCAATCGCTGCTACCAACCTTTCGAAGTTGACGTGCCCCGCGGCGCAGTAAAGTATGGTGTGCTCTCACCACATCATTCTTTTACGGATTCTGAATCCTGAGCACGAAAAGACCAAGGAATCTGGGCTATGTTTTTCTTCTCGGAGCAAAGTCGAAGACATGCTTGTGTCTGCCGAGGACGGACTGGGCCAAAAGAGATTGAGATATAGACCGCTGTGCCTCTCTGTCCGTCTTGTGTGGAAGATAAGGGGTAGTCAAATGGCATATACATTCCCTTGAGCAAGAAGTTATCGGCCTTGAGTTTTGTCGTATGATTACTAGCATCGAAATTGCAATCATCATGCTTCTCATTACTCTCCCAGATGAGCAATTGCTCATCATTCCTGTTTTTGCGACGTTGTTATGCCTTGTTTATGTCTCCTCATCTCTGCTCCGCAAAGCCCGCCTGCAATACTCGGAACAAGTAAGTCCGTGGAAATGTCTCTTGAAGCTTTATGATCATGAAAGTACTCTGTGTTGACTATATATCTAGTGCAAGAAACTCTCTTCACTCATACGAGAGAAGTTCCTGGCATACAGGTACCTCTTTAACGGCACATCTATCATAGAAGATAAGTACAGGAAAGTAGGTTCAAGCATGGCTTCATCCTCAAAACCATTGTGCTAACAAGTTAATCTCAGTCATCTCGTGATTCATTCGAGATCACGACTCCAGAAGGGAAGATTACCATGATCACATCTCAGAGCCACATCAGAGAATTGGATAAAGCGCCCAGAAATGTGTTGTCTCTTCATGCCGTTGCGAAAAAGGTTCGATATGCAAAGACTTGGGTGTTTCAAAGGCTAACCTGAACAAGTTCCTTCAGCCAAAACATACTATGCACGGATTCGAGTGGAAAGATCAACGGGGTGTAGAGGGAACCGGCTTCGTTCGCGCCCTGCGAATTCTCCTCACAACTCGCTTACCACAGCTTATCCCTAGTTTGAAGAGAGAGATACAAGATCAACTCACAGTTGAGATGAAAAATCAAAAGTCACTAAAAGATGGTCTGTTAATGAGAAGCTCTCTTTCGATCCAAGTCTAACTTTCCGTAGGTTGGCGACGCGTTCCTTTATTTGCAGCTTCGAAAAGAATGATCACCAGGCTCAATTGTGTAGTCTTCTTTCCTAGAGAATTATGTGAGTGCAATAATTGATTCCATTCTCACTGACTCAACTAACATGTCCACCCACAACACAGCTAGAGATCCCGATTTTGTGCAGGCAGCCCTTGACTTCCCTGAAGATGTTTATCTTGCCGCAGAAACCATCCGCATCTTG
The DNA here is from genome assembly GCA_017357885.1 of Monilinia vaccinii-corymbosi. Taxonomy (NCBI): domain Eukaryota; kingdom Fungi; phylum Ascomycota; class Leotiomycetes; order Helotiales; family Sclerotiniaceae; genus Monilinia; species Monilinia vaccinii-corymbosi. Next base: position 3,150,685 of record CP063406.1, on the reverse strand, counting down.
CCTCGCACTATTGCACCGTACACTTCATTCCATGTCTTACCTAAGATGTGGCCTTGGCTAACACTGTATAGTCTTGTTGCTAGGCTGTTGACGCATAACCATAGATCAACATCAGTCATGTATGAGTACCTCTCACCACTTGTCAAGCAGAGAATGGACAGCGCAGCCACAGGATCCGGAGATTACAATGGTACACAAGCAGTAAGTCAAACATGGCCAAAAGAGCTTTTTCATATTGGTTATTTGATGTGACGGGCTTTCATCTGGGTATCTGTAGATGCCCGTCTCATCTGCCCCTTCCGCACCTCCACTGGGAATACGAAAGAAAAGTATTTAACCCCAGTCTCAGGATGATTGCGTACAATGGCTCATCGATACCATTCCCAAGTCTGAGGTATGGAGTGTCGATAGACTGGTAGGTGAGATTATGGCAATATGGTACGGATCCCTCCATACACTAGCCATCGTAAGTTATTTCAGCAGCTATCGCAACCCAATGAGAAGTTCTCCCACCAACTTATTGGGCATTAGGCAACTACGTACGCTCTCGTCGACCTATACTCTCACCCGGAATATCTTGCTTCATTGAAAGCCGAAATAGACGGGCCACTTTTTGCACAATTTGAAACGACGGCTACAGGTTTGCCGGAGCTGGATAGCTTCCTCAAAGAATCGGCAAGATTAAGCGCATTTGAGAGCAGTAAGCTTCATTTTTGACTCTCCATTCAGTCATGGTATTGACATTTCAATAGCCGGAATACGACGCCATGCTCTTGAAGAATTTAAGTTTTCCGATGGCTTACGCATTCCAAAAGGTACAGAGGTGAGCGTCCCGTACCGCACCATGATGCGAGACGACAAGTATTTCCACAATTCTTTAACATTTGACGGCCGTCGATTCTTAAAAAATACAACTGGACCAGGAAGGATCGAAAAAGATTCGTCCATGCTCTCGGACGCATCGGACTCTTGGCTAGTATGGGGCGCTGGAAGGATATCGTGGTAAGTCGAACCCCAATGTGGGCGGATTGAAGTCTGACGAGATGGAAGTCCTGGTAGATTCTACGCCGTGGTAGTCCTGAAGCTCGTTCTCTCGCAAATTCTCACCGGCTACGAGTGTGAATTGGAAGAGATCAAGGGGCCACGATCGACTCAATGGAGAACTGCCTTGATCCCAAGAGCTAGGATTACATTGAGGATGAGACCTCGAGGCAAGTGTTAATTATAATAGATCTTTAGCTATAGATATTTCATTACTGAACTGTTTCTGCCGACAGGGAAAGAACTGACTTTGACTCTGAAGACAGCAGCAGATTGTATCTCCGCTATGATTATTAATCATGTGAATGTGAATGTGAATCCCGAGGTTCACCCGCTGTGTGGGTGGGTGAACTAACACAGACCCAAATAAGAATGAAACTTATAAAAATCAAAATAGTAATATTTAGATGACATCATCATTATATATAAGTTTACCTAGTAAGAGTTAACGGCCATAGCTTATCGCCTAATATCTTAACGCATAAGAAGAGTTTTAATAAAACTTTATATATGTATAAAAAATAATTAAAATTGAATAATACTAAAATTTCTCAATTATGATATAGATATAGATATATTTTTGTTCATTCATCTCAAATCCTGAAAACAAACAAGATAACCTGTTTCTTTATCCTCTCCTTATTATACCCAAAGGAATCATTTTTTCTTATTCATTATTATTAATAATTAAACATTGCCCCCGTGTCTAATTATTCTTGTCCTTGTCCTTGTCCTGATCCCTTAGCAGCAGCACAACAAACCAATTTAGCTTGAGCAGCTACGTCAACAATAAACTCATCACTCAGACCAGCGACTTCCCTTTCTCTCACTCCTCTTATTCTTTCGTTCCACCTTCAATCTTATTCACTGGTCATGTCTACCATCGGCACCAATTCCGCTATTCCTGCCCCGTCGCAATCACACATTGATCGAGGATACGGCGCGCCCAGCACTTCACGAGCTCCTCCACAACCTCACATCATCAACGGAGATCCTGCAGTGACCGATTTCGGTACAGGCGACCTCGACCTCGACCTCGACCATTCTGCCACGATTCAAAAGTCACACGGAAAATTCCACGAGGAGTGGGACGCAAGTCAACGAGGTAGCTCAATAATAGACGGCAATATGCATCGATCACATTCAGTCATGTCGCAAGGCGATACTTTGATTCCTTCGAGAGGGGGAACCCTGAAGAAGAGAGCTTCTTTAAAGAGAAGTGGCAGTAGACGAAGTTCGAGGGCTGGTAGTGTTCGCAGTCTGGTTGTTCATCCACAAGGTGATATCGACGAGTTGCACAGCGCTTTCTACTCTCCCGTCCCTACAAGCGGAAATCCCACCGAGATATTGGCGAATAGATTTCAATGTAATTATGAGCAGCCCTTCGTCTTGGCGGAAATATGCGGCAAGATGCTAACATTTATTTTCCCCTACAGCTTGGCGTAAGGTCCTCAAAGATCTTATTCTTTACTTCAAAGAAATCCAAAGTCAATATGAGCACCGAGCCAAGAGTCTTTTGAAAGTCTCGAATGTCATAAACAACACGACGGCACCTTCTGCCTTTCTGCCGACGGGTGGAATCGATGATGCTCTCCAAATCCTTCGCAATCACCACAAATCCGCAATTGCAGAGGCAAATAAGTCCAGAGACATCGAGCAAGATGTTATCCTTGCGTTGACCGGCTTGCGCAGCGATTTGCAACAGAAAATTAAAGAGATCAAGGGCTTATCGGGCGATTTCAAAAATTCAGTGGACAAGGAGATGGAAGCAACTCGAAGAGCTGTGACCGCGTTACAAGAGGGCTTGGGTCAATCGGATGTTGATCCCTCTCAAATGACTGGCAAGCATGATCCATACTTGCTTCGACTTGCCGTGGATCGTCAGGTCGAGAAGCAAATTGATGAAGAGAATTACCTACATCAGGTATGTTTTTCAAGTTTGCACAATGGCTCGGGAACTAATAATACCAGGCATACCTTAATTTGGAAGCCTCTGGACGGGAACTTGAGGCAATCGTAGTTGGGGAGATTCAAAAATCTTATAACGCTCTCGCAGGTATCTTGAAGCGTGAGGCAGATAGTGCTTATAACGCAGTGGACGAATTGCGTACGGGTCCAATTGCCATGCCAAAAGATCACGAATGGACTGCATTTGTAGAAAATGATGAACATTTTGTTGATCCTAAGATTCCTGTAAGGACACCAGATATTATTAGATATCCTGGTCAGGATAACGAGCTTGCTGGATGCATCAGAGAGGGTCTCTTGGAGAGAAAGTCTAAATTCCTCAAGGTAACTTCTTACTACCATAACCCTGTGTAATCTCCTGCTAACTTCAACTTAGTCTTACACGTAAGAGATCATACAAGTGATTATCAAATAAATGTATTGTTCTAATATTAATTCTAGTCCCGGCTGGTACGTCCTTTCTCCTACTCATCTACATGAGTTCCGTTCTGCGGATAAACTTCAAGCTCCCATCATGTCTCTCTACCTACCAGAGCAAAAACTTGGTTCTCATTCAAATGAGGGTGGATCCTCCAATAAGTTTATCCTCAAAGGTCGTCAAACTGGGACATTGCATCGTGGCCATTCTTGGGTTTTTAGAGCAGAAACACGTGATACTTTGCTCGCTTGGTATGAAGACATCAAGACTTTGACGGAAAAGTCCCCACAAGAGCGCAATGCGTTTGTGCGTCAGCATGCCCGCAGCGTCAGTGGCACATCACAACGAGCCAGCTCCATTAGTAGCGATGGCGTTATGGACGAGGAGGACGAAGAACCGTTTTCGACACATGCATCAGTCATTGTAGGCACTCAAGGACTCAAACAAGAACAGAAACGTCCTGAACCAGGTGGGAGATTTCCCTCAGATCTACAAGTTAATGCGGCGCGTGGCTTACAGGCTCCTCTCTCGCCTTCTAGCGGAAGTTCCATTGTTGGAGGAGAAGCAGATGATGCACTAGTCGCTGCTACAGCTCTGCCCGCGAGTCCTGTTGGCCATCATTATGGAGAGGACCCTAATCCCGCGTCGCCGACACACGCACAGATGATAAATCAAGCTGCTAAAGAAGATGGTGTAAATCCTTATACTTACGAACCTATTCAGAATATGAACACTATACATAATAATCATCACGAGTTACCCGCCGTTGCTGCAGTAGGCCTAGGTGGCGCTGCTTTGGGTGTCACAGGTACAGCCGCATACAACGATCACGAGCTACAAAAACAACGCGAGCAAGCAGCCAGGGAAGCAACAATCATAGCCACACCTGACACGGACAAACTTCGAGAACAAGCAGATAAGGAAGCTGCTTTGATTGCAGCTCCCGATGACCACATCTACGAAGGCAATGCCCAACAAAAAGCAGACTTTGAAGCCATGGCCGTTACTGCTCCCGATACGAATATGTCTGGCGGCCGTAGCCTCGGCGATACTAGCGCAGCTCCTTGGTTTAATGAAGCCCAGGAGACAGCGGCTCTGACAGCCATACATAATGCTGAACCAAAGTCGGCAGAGACGATCCTCGATCCTCTCGCTAAAGATCTCGAACGTCCAACCTTGGCTGCTGGACAAAACCACCAGAGTGTCGGGAGTATTAGCCAATTGCATGTGCCTGGAGAGTTTCCCAGGACCAGAACAGATACAGGAAGTTCTTTTGAGACATGAAACCTTTAAAGACGTTTCCTTTTTTCTTTTTCTTTTTCTTTTTCTCTTTCTCTTTCTCTTTCTCTTTCTTTTTCTTTTTTCCTCTCTTTTTGGTAGGACATCACTGGACTTTAATTGGAACCGGATATTTGGGAGCGAAAGAAGTGTTCTCGAAAGGATTCTATATGTATATACGTATTGGGTGGGCGGTGGGTTCGGCATTGACTAGTATGGTATATGGTATATGGAATGGATGGATAGGATGGATCGGGATGGAAACGGAGGGCACTGGGACTTAAGCATGGGGGTACGCTAGGTATGGGTATGGATGGTTTTGGTAAAAATTTCGCGATTCCTTTGCTTGAGGAGGATGGAATGGAATGCAATCGGATGAGGCGATTTTTTTATGGATTGATTTGCTACTGGCTACTTAAGTATCGCTAACTAGATTTATCCTGAATATGAAGATATTAATTTGTAGTTTCACGTTCACTTTCATATTGCTTACTCGGCTGCAAAGTTTGTGACCAAGAAAATACAGAGAAGTGCTGGCATAGAGTCTTCCCAAAACGAGACAACAAGACTTCCAATAATGACGTTGAAAATGCAAAATCATCGGGGGATTTCAAGTCCTGGCAGCACAAAATTGGCGGCGTAATGGTGGCTAAACAAAACGTATGCTATACCTACTGGCTTGCGAAGCGGTCTCTTGATTTTATGAAGGGAATTGGGTTGATGATTTGTTCGAGGGTTTGCTCTTGTATCGTTTGTGGTTGTTCTTGTTCCTTGATTCTTCTATTGTCCTCAAGTTGAGAGGTCTCTTGTCCTGTGTATGTTATATAAGCAAGATAAAACATTCCCCCTCCCCCTCCTTATATCTCCCTTCGTCTAGCCTGTCTATCTTGAAGCTATTTCCCCCCAACACTTCTCTCTACCACCTATTTCCACCTTTTTTTCTTCCTTCCTAGTATACTTGTAGCATATCGGTAAGTGGTCCTTGTCACCAAGGTATGGAAATAAGCTGACAGACAAGCACACATTTGGCTACTGAACTCATAATCACTCACTATGAGGATGGTTTGGTTGGAAGTGCGTTTTGCAAGTCATTTCATCAATTTGCCAATCGTATAATAATTCTAATGACTTGAATATCCCACACACCGAGCTAGTCGCGAATTTAACACGAAAATTCGCCAAATTGAGTAACAGAAACGCGTTTCGATGATTTCTTTTCCTGTCCTTTCCTGGTCCCATAGAGCATCTCGCCGTCTTCCCATATCATATATTTTCTTACCCCCATAACGTAGAATACAACAAAACCAACAAACATAATCGCATCCTTGTACCCCTGCCAGGGAATTTCATCCAGTGTATTATTAGCTCGCTTCCTTCCAAACACCAAAATTATGCTGGCCAACGCATGCAGAAAGAACACGATCAAAAGGGCCGTCAATTTCATATACAAAGTAACATAATCGTGAGAATAGAAGTTGATGCTCGTGAACATCAAAGTGAATCATAAACGTAAAACCAAAACAAAAAAATTAAAAACCAAATACATCATGCCAGTAGATCACCACCTAATTGCATACCCAGTCCAGTGTGCTTAGAAGCAGGACTTTCACGCATTGATGGGCTTGCATTTGGTGGATGAAAACTTTCAAATGTTAGGCGTCTGCGTGCAACAGTTAATGGAGTTTTCGCAGCCCTTGGAGTCCAAGTCGTTTGGGCGGGACTTGGTGTGATATTGACAAAGTCGGCGAAGTCGAATCCTTGAGAAGGCGTGGCCGGTGCCCCAAAGATTGAAAGGCCACCGCTATAACTAGGAGTAGTCATCATAGATGATGGCAAATCAAGCTTCCTGGACGGTGGAGTGGATGGTGGTTGCATGCTAGTTCGTGAAGCGGGGTTCGCGGGACTACTGAGGTACAGTAGGAGATCCGCTTCTTCTTGAGCTGATCTGCCATTGCCCTCCTTGTTTCGACGGTGTGGATTGCCCCTGCTTCGAATAGGAGATGGGGTTCGTGGAGACGAGGGTTGGATATTAAAGGAACGTAGGGGCAGGTGATTATCCTCATCATCAGATGGGGCAGCAAAGTTAGGAGAGATAAGGTCATCTGGCATATGTGAAGATCCTCTGTAGAAGGAGATATCCGGTCCTGCTGAGGTGGTGAAGTGAGGTCTGCGTGGCTTGATAGGGGACGACTGGGTTAACTGGCGTTGACTCTTCCAGGAACTATTTGGTTGACGTAGCAATCTACTCGGCGTGGGAGAAGAGCGAACCCTCTTTCGAGATGCACAAGTTGAGCTGGGTGGTTGAAAAGTGGTGTCGTACGACCTCTTCCTAGGCCCAGCATTGCGACCACTGGATACAACTCGATCGGAAAATATGGCTGCAGCCTTCAAGGGGGAACTCAGCAAGGTTCTTCGGCTCGAGTAGGGTAATTCAGAAGCAACGCTGGAGGATGAATCCGACAACATATCTCCGCTTGAGGTTGGCCGTCTTCTCCTCAATTCCTCTTCCATCCTCGGCTCTATCGTATCCAGGGTCAGGTCTTCCCAGCCTCTTTCGGTTTTGAATTGTGCGAGGGCCAGTCGATTCTGCAGTTTCCGAGCCATCTAGACAATTTACCATTAGTATAAGGTTGGGGCGGAGGGCTTGACTCGAATGGCACAAGAGAGTGCTGTCTACCTTGCTCAGCTCAGCCCTTTTCAGTATCGCACCTGCTACCTCCGCTGGTTGTTTTTTCCATGGGGAAGACATCTCTATTAATATTATGCACGTCTGGTGTAGATATCTAGATATCGATCCGCTTGTGGTTGAGGTTGAGGTGATGAGCGAAAGATAGCTCGCACTCTAATGGGGGTGGGGAGAAAGGTAGAAATTCTGAAATTCTTGCCAGGTCAGAAGGGGAAGGTCGGCTCCAAAAGTGAAAGTCGGCAGCCAGCCTTAGCTTCTTCCACCTTGGGGGGGAGGGGGTGTTTTTTTTTCTTTTTATCTTTTTCTTTCCGTTGCGGGTCAACAGTAGTGGTGGATAAGAGATTGTGCCAAAGTGTCTTTAAGAGATGTCGAAAAGATTCGCAATTATCGTATAATTTTAGCCATTTTATGTATATATATTTATATATTTATATTTATATTTTTTCAAAAAGGGAGTGAATTGGATAAAGGCTCGTTCATTCCTCTGCGCGGGTACTTATCGCTTGCAAGGGGGAAAGTGGTCAGACTGAGCTGCCAAGGGACGATTGGTCTAGCCGTAGCTGTCGGTTTTTGGGTCTTTAGAGGAAGGAGGAAGTGAAGACCAATCATTCAGTCAAACTCAATTTAATGATAATTATAATGTATGTAATTATTGCATTCATAAATGCTATAATATCTATTATATCTATTATCATATCTATTTATATATATATGATACTTTCGTTTAATCTTAGACCCACTTTAATCGAATATCCCTGGAGAACCTCTTTCCTTATCCCCAATTTAATTCAGGAACAAACAGGAACAACAGGAAGGAAATCTCCTCCTCCTCTCGTGTTCAACCTTATTATCTCAAGTAGGTATATATAAGATGAACTATACCATCTCCACATCTCTCAATTGTCAATCTTCAAATTGCTGATTTCAATGTCCTTCCTCAACAACAACAACAACAACAAAAACATATTATCCTTCCATTAGCCACAACCAACATCCCCTTGCTCTGCCTCCTCCCTACCTACACCATGGCCCCCTCATTCTTGAAGGATTTGAATAAGAGGCGTTCCAAATCCAGCGCCAAAACTACCGATTCCAGTACCGGGGAGCCTAATGCCAGTAATGCAAGCAATGGAAGTCCAGGTACAGGTACAGGTACAGGTACAGGTACAGTTACAGGTAGGCTTAGAGGCAACACTTTCACTCGGAGCAAATCGCAAAATTCCTTAAATTCCTCTCATGGCGCCACAACCCCTCCGGTTATGCCCAATTCACAGTCCTCATCAAACCTCTACAGCCTAGGAGCGACTCGTCTGACAGCTTCGACATCTGCATCCAGTAGGCAAAGTGTGACGGGGATGTCGGGCGTAGGATCCCCCTCTTCAAAATCGGCTCTGCCCGTCTCGCCATATTCGCCGCGAATTCTGTCCATTTCCGACAACACTTGGGTGAGCCAGCCCTTCCCGTTGCTCGTTCGAGATTTGGCGGAGCTAATAAATCTGGAATAGGTATATCAAAAGGTGTTATCGATATATGGCACAATATCAGATCCCTCAGAGGTACAGATAGACGGAACCCTCACAGTCACTCGTCTAGATGATGGGTTTCCTCCGACCAACTGGCCAGTCTCCGAGTCTCATTTCAAGGCACTGATATACCTTACCCCAGGACCCAATCGATTGAGGTTTGACTTCACATCTCCAAAACTTGCGAACAGCAACTCTCCTAATCCCATACACTCCTCCTCCCTCACTCTTCACATGCTACCAACCCTTACAAACCCCCCACTTCAATTGGTTATACTGCTCGGAAAGGATTCGCCGGGAACATTCGATGCTGTGCCTTCGCGCATCGAGAGAGAGGGCAATGGCTTGGATACCGCTATACGAAAGTTCAGAATGGCCGCTTATCTGTATGTATATTTTTATTCCATACAAACACCTCGGCTATCCTGACAGTAGGATGCCGAGCCATTCGTGCTGGAGTGAGCAGCCAGAATCATGCTGGCCTGGATGATTTTGAGGGCAAAGTGGCGTCCGTATTCAATTAAGTTTAGTCTTAGTTATCTAGATGGATATGAAGGTTCTCCTTTACTTGAAGAGACTGAACTAATGACTACCAGTTGGCAGGCATTTACCGCTGAACAGATGTATCGAAATAAGCTTGGCAGAAGGGTGTTCAGGTTCGAAGAAGAGTGGATTACGGGCACTTCGAACTATAGAGACCGTGAACTAGGAACGATGAGAAGTGAAGCAAGGGTTCATGTTATTCGAAGCTCAAAGACTGTTGCGGAGCTTCGAGATCTTGAGGTTGCGCAGCAGAACCAAAATGCCACTCGTCAAGGGGATCTTTTTTCATTCGCCTCTGAAGATGTCAAAAATTATTTTAAGCCCCAACCAGGTCAGAAACAGTATGTGACGGTTCTCCTCCTGGATGCTCATTGGGAGAAACGGCACAGCCTCATCACTGGTCACGCCGCCCTTGGAGGGGGAGGCGGCGAGCTCCAACTTGCTATTTTCGGTAGTCAGGCATTACAAAGTTACCCATCGACCATGGAAGAAGTTGTACCGGCATTTTCTGATTGCACAGTCACGGACACTAATCATGTAGCGAATGACTGTAATGAATCTGGCAGCAACTGGGAGGCTGCAAACATTGGAATAGGGGCCCACCTACACGAAGTAGGGCATTTGTTTGGATGCCCTCATCAAGAGAACGGAGTAATGCTTCGCGATTATGTTAGATTGAACCGATCTTTTACCATCAGGGAACCCTATTCAACGCGCACAAGATCCAAGGGCGGCCTGGTATTGCCAAGAGACGAATGCTCATGGCATAGATTGGACACTTTGCGTTTTAGAAGCCACCCATCGTTCGCCCTTCCCACTGACCCTCCACGAGTAAGTGATGACTCGATTCAAGTTTGGCCTGTGGATAATGGCATTGTGATTATTACGGCCGCATCTGGAGTGGCATTTCTCGAAATATTTACCGAGGGTGACGACCTTTGTCATTATTGGCAAGAATTCGGCGATGGGAATGGCAATGGGCCCATTCAACGACAAATTACTCTGACTGAGCAAGATCTAAGAAGTCAACTACCGGAGGACCACCGGAAGTCCAAACTGAAGATATCTGTGAAGTCATTCGGTGGTGGCAGCCATGAGGTTGACGATTTTGCTCAGCTCGTTTCAAAATCTAGCAGACTGAAGTTAAAGAACGGTCAGATGGCTTTCAGAAGCAGTAAGCTGGGTGCATCACAGATGGATTGCACCCAGCCGCAGGAGATCATATTTGATAGCACGGTTCATCAAACGAAATTGATGATACAAGTGAAGGTGTAAGTAGAAAAGTTACTTGAAGAAAACCGGAAGGATCATATAAAATCGCCATTCTCCATAAGGCGGCTGACTTGAGAGTACGAATGCTGACTTGTGTTCTAGCTGGGCGGGTTTCGCGCTCGACGGTATAGAGTTTCTTTACGAGGATGCGACCTCACAACTTTTTGGCAAGAGGGGTGGATCATCTGCAGATTTTAGTCTTGGTTTGTATCTCGGTTCATTTCTCAAGTATTTCGTCTCAATTGCTAATAGCTACCATAGACACACGTCGGGGAGAGTATATTACTGGGTTCTACGTCAGAAGTGGGTTGTGGCTGGATGGAATTGCAATTATGACTAGTTTAGGGAGGAAGTCCCAGGTTTTTGGAAACCCTGCTGGCGGTTCTGGGTTAGTATTTTTCCACCCTCTCCTGATTGTCGCTGTGGGCTTGTTTGAATGAGACCTCATAACCTTGCGGGAGTTGATTTCATACTCATGTCTGCCATCGGGCTACCATCGTCGACTTTTACTGACAATCTTTAGGCACACTTTGATACCCCCAAGAGGATACACAATTGCAGGCGTTTCAGGATCATGCGCATCGTGGATTGATGGTTTTGGTATTATTCTTACTCGGTAAGAGTATGAATGCAATATGGCTGGGAATTGGGGAGCAGTACACATTGACGTTGTATAATTTGGCTTGGGACGACATGGCTCCAACGGGTTTGGCAAATTCATGTTTAGTCCATGATATATCACTTTCTCAGGGCGGCTTCGGCAACAATACCTAGGCAAAGCACGAGTGCGAATGGCGTACTGGGGGCATACCTATCTACAGGAATGGTTTAGAATCAATGACAGTGTTTTGAGTACTTTCCTCGTCGTACACTTGGGGGTGATTTGAACATCTTGCACCATGCATAAAAGGCTTTTGATGAATATGTCCGGGACCAACCTACCTACTTACTTACTGTACCTAGTCAAACAGTATTTCCAACCATTTAGATGGGCACTACAATAAAATCAAAAGAATGGCACTCACTCGTGTATATCATCAATGGCTGTTGCTGAACGTGAATGAGCAGGTCGACCTTGATCTTTCTGTGCGCGGGTAAATAAACGTTTCCCTGCGAAGTAGGTGCTGTTGGTATTTTAAGCTTGCGCAAGCCTCCCTCCCCTTGTTCAACTGTGGCTTAGTGATCCCTCAACGTCATGGGTTTGCTAAACCCAGCTCTTCCAACGAAATAAAACAAACCTAGAAAACCACTTGCGCAAAATCTCAAAACCAACAACCTCACCATACCTCACCATACCTCACCATACCTCACCATACCTCACCATACTTCCCTCACCTTTCTCTACACGTCAAATACGCCGTGTGAGTTCATATATCTCAGATGTCGAAAAGAATTGGCCGCAATGCCGTAAATGGCGCAACGAAGGATTCCACAGTCGATGGGCCGGGTATGTTTACCATTACTTCCTTAATTGCCCCTCTGCCTCTGGTGCTCGAGGCTCGGGTGTGGATCATTGCAATGGATGCTAATCGGAAGTCTAGCTGAGGATAAACAAAAGAGATTGCTGGAGACGGATGCGGGTCATTTCTCTATGATTAAGATGCTGCACCTTGCGGATTTGATTACAGAACTCAATGGTAACGCCGCTCTTCCAGCATCCTCTCGCATGTATATACTGATTGGTGCTTCCCAGGATTCTGTGGTGTGATGTCTGTATTCTCCTCGATGAGGTATTGTCTGGGCCCCCACGACGCGTACGGAAACCTTTGGGCAGCCTTGGCCTTTATGCCTTTTGGATTGTTCTTTGATTTTATGGATGGGAAGGTTGCGAGGTGGAGAAAGAAGAGTAGCTTGATGGGCCAGGAGTTGGATTCTTTGGCTGATCTGGTGTTGTTCCCCAATCCAAGTTTGATATACTTTTGTTAATCATGCTCTAGGTCTCCTTTGGCGTCTCCCCCGCTGCCGCAGCCTTTGCCATTGGTCTCCGCACTCCCGTCGACCATCTCTTTCTCACTTTCTTCGTCCTTTGTGGTCTTACTCGTCTGGCCCGTTTCAACATCACCGTAGCCAATGTTCCTAAGGATGCAACGGGAAAGAGCAAGTATTTCGAAGGCACGCCGATCCCCACTTCCCTCTCCATTGCAGCTTTAATGGCATACTGGGTATCCAAGGGATGGGTGTTGGACAATATACCTTTGGGAACAGTGGGTGCTGGTACGGTCTTTGAATTCCATCCTGTGGTGGGACTTTTTGTGCTTTGGGGTTGCATGATGACTAGTAAGACTATTCATATTCCCAAGCCATGATTATTTGTTATGCTGGGGGTGGGATATGAAATATGGATGTGGGGAAGCAGCGGGGGAGGGAAGCCAGGGGAATAGACATACCCGGCTTGGTGGTAGGATGGAGATGATGTACGTATTATGATACCTCGAAGTTCATGAACTGGCGCAATAAATATATTAAGTGCATCCCTCTTCTTAAACTATAATAAAGTGATTCCATGCGAGAAGATTGCTTGGTGCGTTACATAGTCATGGATTCCGTCCATCTTCTGTCTGCGTCATAATACCCAATACTCGACTTCACATACCCAAATCCTAAAATAGCAGAAAATAGAAACCTAGCTATTAGAGTTGGCAGGAATGACACCAATCAAAACTCGTTTCATGGAATAATGGCCCGTGGTATTTGTTTCACCATCAGAATGTAAAGATCTCGATCGAGTTGCCGTGTAAAGTTTTGCAATCTGTAGGGAAAGTAGGATTAAACATTTGTCTATGGTGAAATCTAGGAATTGGATTGGGCAAATGAGAGGGGGATAGGACTACAGGTACATGTAGTGCGTGAGAGCCTTGCTGGTCTCTCACATTTGGCTGGGTGCTTGATTTCACTCTAGAGCAGAGTTCCCCTTGATGAAGTATGTATAATATGTTGCCCAACATTTCATAGTTTTCCTATCGTCCACCGACCATATTGACTATGAAAGTACAATTTTTGCACAGAAGTTCGCAGCAGCCCAAGCCGTACCTACGAACATATCCTTAAACGCCATATACCCAGGTTTGGTCTATCTCAGCTCTTTATCCCGCCATTTAACGTCCACCTCGGGAGAATCCTCCTCTCGCACCACCTCGAGAAGTGAAGCCAACTCCTCCTCTGGAGAAGCCACCGCCACCTCCTCTTGAGAAACCTCCACTGCCACCTCTTGGTGTAAAACCACCCCTTCCTCCACGTGGTGCGCCTCGTCCACCACCTCGTCCTCCTCTCATCGGTCCTCCTCTACCTCCTCTGGCACCACCAGCTCTCTTTGGTTTTGGTGCTCCTGGAGGTGGCTTGGGCTTTGGAAGGAATTTCTCCAACGGCAGAAGTTTGTCGCCGCCAATGAAGAATTTGTCGCCAGTCTTGAATGAAGTAGCTTGGATACCTTCGGAGGGCTTGATAGTGAAGTAGACTTGGTTGATGGGTCCGAGAATTTCATCGACTTTACCGATTGCGGTCTATGAATTGTTTATTAGCATGTGTTCTTCTAAAGTCAAGTAGAATTAGGGATATCCTTGCCTTGTTCTCTAGGTAGATTGGCGCATTGAAGTAAGGAATTTTAGTATTGATCGACTCGCAGACAATTTCTCCTTCACTGGCGTGGAGGAAAGATCCCATAGCTAGATCCAAATCAGCAATTGGCTCTGACATTGCAAATCGAAGTAGCCCTACCAAATACATCTGCTGGAGGGCCATTGTCTCTTTGCTGGAAACCACCGCGTCCTATTGCACATTGTTAGCAGTTGCGCACAATTGATCTTTGCAAATTCGCAAACGAATATTGACATACCTCCACCACGACCACCGAATCCTCCTCTGCCACCACCACCGAAACCAGTATTGGCGCCAGTACCACGACCGCCTCTTGATCCACCTCGGAAAGACATTGTTTAATATTGTCAATTATTTCGAGGGCGTTTTGGCGTAATCGTTGGAATGGTACAAAAATTGAAGCTCTCCAAAAAATTATTCCAAGCGAAAACTGAGTAGCGTGGAGCAAAAGCTGGGAGTGATTTTCATTGGCTGGGAATCATCTGGATGCTGAGTCATCTGTAACAGCGCAGGGGTAAGGTTAAGGTTAAATGAATGATATTTATTGAAAAAGATAGAACTTGACTCATCCCCAACAAACCTACCTACCTACCTCCAAACATCATGGAGCAAGCAAAAGAGGTCGTAGAGAAGGTGTCAGAGGGCATCAAAAACGTTGCCATTGGAGAGAAGAAACCAAAGGCACCCAAAGCACCAAAGCCAAAGAAGGAAAAGGAAAAGGGAGGGGATAGCGGGGCAGATGCTAGACCTTTGGAACTCAACCCAGCACCAGAATTTATTGCTCATCGCATAGCAGTTTTCGATAGGTTGAAGGCCAAATACGACGCAGAGATTGCTGCCAAACCAAGAGAACCTATCACCATTACACTTGCCGATGGGTCTGTCAAGGAGGGTATAGCTTGGGAAACCACACCCGCACATATCGCAGAGGGAATCTCGAAGAGTCTTCTGAAGCGTACCGTTGTTGCGAAGCTAAACGGAGATTCTGAACAGTTGTGGGACTTGGAGAGGCCTCTGGAAAAGGATTGCAAACTCGAGTTGCTTC
Organism: Monilinia vaccinii-corymbosi; assembly: GCA_017357885.1. Taxonomy (NCBI): domain Eukaryota; kingdom Fungi; phylum Ascomycota; class Leotiomycetes; order Helotiales; family Sclerotiniaceae; genus Monilinia; species Monilinia vaccinii-corymbosi. Next base: position 3,135,317 of record CP063406.1, on the reverse strand, counting down.
CTTTTGAAAATGAGGAGGGTAGAAGAGTCTTTTGGCATTCTAGCGCCCACATCTTGGGTGAGGCTTCAGAGAGACGATTCGGTTGCAGCTTGTGTATCGGTCCCCCAATCGACAACGGTTTTTATTATGAAATGGGTCTACCAGATCAGGGGTCGGTTACTGCGGACGACTGGCAGCCATTGGAGAAACTGGTTGGTCAAATCGTCAAGGAAAAGCAAAAGTTCGAGCGACTAGTTCTTTCTAAAGATGACCTTCTAGAGATGTTCAAGGACAACAAATACAAGCAGCATATCATTAAGGATAAGATTGCGGATGGAACAAACACCACTGTTTACCGTAACGGACCTCTCATCGATTTATGTCGAGGCCCGCACGTCCCCAACACTGGCAGAATCGAGACATTTGCTATTATGAAGAACTCTGCATCTTATTTCCTCGGAAACAAGGAGAATGACTCTCTGCAGAGAATCTACGGTGTATCGTTTCCAGATAAAAAACAAATGGCCGCACACAAGAAATTTTTGGAAGAAGCGGCAGCGCGTGATCACCGAAAGATTGGCAAAGATCAAGAATTGTTCTTCTTTCACGAATTATCCCCTGGGTCTGCCATGTGGCTACCACACGGTGCTCGTATCTACAACACTATCCAGTCATTTTTGAGAGAGCAATACTGGATCCGTGGCTACAACGAGGTAATCACGCCGAATATGTACAATTCTGAGCTCTGGAAGACTTCTGGTCATTGGGCACACTACAAAGATGGCATGTTTACCTTCCCAGTTGAGAAGGATGTTTTTGCTTTGAAGCCCATGAACTGTCCTGGGCATTGCTTGATGTTTGGGCACCGTGAGCGTTCTCACAGAGAACTACCTTGGCGAGTTGCAGACTTTGGTGTGCTTCATCGCAATGAAGCATCGGGTGCTTTGACCGGTTTGACAAGGGTCCGAAGATTCCAACAGGACGACGCTCACATCTTCTGTAAAGAAGATCAAATAAAGGACGAGATTGCAGGCTTGTTCGATTTCTTGAAGGCAGTCTACGGTCTTCTAGGCTTCACTTTCAAGTTGAAGCTCTCCACTCGTCCCGAAAAGTATTTGGGTAAGATTGAGACCTGGAACATGGCGGAGGATAAACTCCGAGCTGCATTGGACGAATTTGCGGCAGCACCTGGCGGAGCACCATGGGAACTCAACGAAGGTGATGGTGCCTTTTATGGCCCAAAGATCGATATTACTATCTGTGATTGTCTCAACAGAGAATGGCAATGCGCCACGATCCAGCTTGACTTCCAGTTACCACAAAACTTTGGCCTTGAATATAATACCGGCGACGTCCCGGCCAAGAAGGAAGAAGATGCTGCTAAAGCGCCAGTTGTGAAGCCAAAGAAAGCCACTGAACCAGAGGATCCGAATGCCCCTCAAAAGGAGAGGGTGTATAAGCCACTTACCCCTGGATGCGCCCGACCAGTCATGATTCACCGAGCCATGGCAGGTAGTATCGAGCGTTTCACGGCCATCCTGATCGAGCATTTCGCAGGCAAATGGCCCTTCTGGTTGAGTCCTCGACAAATTCTTGTCATTCCCGTTGGTGTCGGCTATTTCGAGTACGCAAAGGAAGTTCAAGCCATCTTCCACAAACAACAGATGTTCATCGATGTTGACCTCAGTGGCAACACTCTCCAAAAGAAGATTCGTACAGGTCAATTAGCACAATACAACTTTATCTTTGGTAAGTGATCGGGTTTATTTCGACTTTTGTACAAATTGGTACTAATTCTTTAAATAGTCGTCGGTGATACAGAAATGAAGGGCCGTGAAGTCAATGTCAGAAATCGCGATGATACATCAAGCCAAGATAGAGGAAAGCCGGTTTCATTGCAGGAGGCAATTGAAAAGCTCACAGTACTTCGTGATGAGCGAAGATCGGATAATCCATTCCCGGGTGAAGCAAAGGTTGTCGACGCACCTGTGGCACCCGCTGCTTGAAGTTCGAGATCTTCTGGGGAATGGAGTTGAGAGAGAAGATGAAGTGGCATGTACGATGATGATGATGAGCTATATGAGATAGTCAGGTGTGAACTGCGAGGAACATTATGAATGACTACTACACGAGAATGAACAATGTGATGCTAGGTATTTTCTTTGGTTCTGGCATGCCAGTGTCATGAAAAATGAGATGAGATGAGATAGAATGAGAATGAAAAAAGCATTACAGGCTCCTTCCAATCCCTGAACTGGTTCATTAAACGAGAGGGAAGTTTGTATACACCCAAGTATCATCTTGAGAGAATAGTAAGAGATTGTGTGATTGCGATCAATCACTGCAAATTTAATTTCTCAAGGATGGTTCTGATCTCATCAGCTACGAACTCCGGATCATCTATTTGTATAAAGTGGCCACAACCATTCGCAATTTTCACACCCTCACATCGCTCTTCGTCTGTTACACTCACTAACCCCTCATTATATTTCGCCCAATATCTACACATGATTAGTCGCCCCTTTCCCAACGAAGGGAAGGGTCTGCATCAAAACTTACGGGTTTGTGAACCTCAAACTCATACTCCTCGGCGTCCCCATCCTCTCTAAACTCATATCCGCAAAAGTAACCGGATCATGACCGACAACCGTAAGCCACGGTCCCTTCCCATCCGCACCAACGAGTTTTGGGCGATCAGCATAGGGCAGTAATTTTGGGCCAGCTCGTCGATCCATTGATTCGGAGTTTGGAACAGATAAATCAAACATGTTTATTAGCGCCTCGCGCGCTCCAATGTATTGTGCCAGCGTGCAATCAGGGGCGGTCACGAGAGTGGGATCGAAGGTGGGGGATAAAGGATCCGGGAGAAAATCGCTGTAGTTTACATTTGGAATGTTGGAGTCGAGAGAGAGGAGGGCGGAGCAGATGAAGGGGTGGTATTGGATGTAGAGGCGAGTTATGGGGACCTGTAGGGGATGTTATCTTAAGATAAGATGATATACAGTATGAATACCTACTGCAATCGAAGCAGCCACGAATATCACGCTCAATTTCCCATTCTCAACCTCGGTTTTCTGAAGCCCAAGTTTTGTTGTTGCGATCACTAGGATAATTTCATGGAGATCATTTGCAGCATCCATGAAATCATGTCCATATCCGTCCCCATCATCCAAAGGATCTCTTGCTGTGGTCAAGCCCTGTCCATAACGATCGAAGGTTAAGATTGATGGGGAATTTACAACACTTGATCGCAGGGCTGAGATACACGGCTCCCAAGAAGAAGCAGGAAGTCCGAGGCCATTCACAAAGACGATGAGGGTGTGATGTGGTTGGAGACTTGGTTCCGAGTGAGGAGCAGACGGTGGGAACAAGGTGTGAGAGATAGGAGAATATGGTTTCGTGGAAATGGTGAGGAAAGATGGAGATGGATCAATAGTAGAATGATCTGAAGATATATCTGCCATTTCTAAGGAAGTATCTGATGTTAAACTGATCGTATCAAACCCATTAATACTGCAACTTCCATGGAGTGGGACAAATTCATGAATCCAGCCTATAGTAAGGCGGGTGGATATACGGAGTAAGTCTAAGGCCAGGGGTAGTCGGATCTTTCTTAGATGTCCCTATCTCATCTCATCTCATCTCATCTCATCTTATCCCAATTGAGAAAATGGTTAGCAGGTGCCGATATTCGGTGGTTGAGAATTGGGTGGCAAGAAGAGCCTCTACAAACTTATACATGGGAGCAGAAGAAAGAGATCCTGGATGGATTGAGACCTTTGAAAGCAGTAAGAGTAGAGAGACCGGAGATATTCATTGGAGTCTGGATTGGAACAAGGGAAGGGAGTTTAGGTTTGACGTTGAGTGCTTGAGAGCATTAGAAAGAGAGCGATCCTGACATTTGCATTATAGGGCTCGAATATGTGGTAGGCGCTGCTATGAATATTGTGATTGGGCTCACTGAAACACCTCCATTGTAGAACAGTCAAGAAAAACTTGAAACTTCAACTTGTTAAGCTGGTTTGTTGATTGCCATTCATGGTATCAAGACATGTCCCCTTCAAATACAATGTACCTTAACGCCGCGCTATGCATCATCAAGATCCTTATTTTAGTATTGGAGCAACTTTTGCCCACTCATTCCATCTGCCTTCTGCCTAGAGAAGGAACAGAACTGATCTTTAATGGCCACCACTTCATAAGTTCCCTCTTGCGAAGAATGTATGATCTTGCTGTGTTCATATGAGCTCTCATGTCTGGTCTCCAGCACATGAGACTTCTGGCCCTTCTTTGCATTCGTACTTCTCGTGTACGTAAACTCAAAAGGTGGCACCCCCCAGAACTCGAATAGAAGCTCAGCCTGTCCACCCTCATGAATATCAACCTCAACCTGCCTTCCTTGGCTGATCTTAACACTGGGCATTTCATGGATGATTTTCGTGATTTCAGTCTTTGCTTTACACTCACTGGCCTTATCCGAGATAGCAGTAATGGTGAAATTGCCTGGCTTCTCGGCAATACGCCTGAAACTGGTGTTTGGCGATTTTGCCTTCCTTTGTACATTCTCGAACGTATAGAAAATTTCAAATGGCGCTGTTCCAGACAATGTGTACCCAATTCGTTCTCCAACACAATAATCTGTGCGAGAATCCAAAGGATGAATTGTGGGCACGTCATAAACTTGTACTTGCACATGAGGAGCTCCATGTTCCGTTTTTTGCTGGCATCCTCTGGAATCGCGAATTTTTCGGACACTAACTTGATGTATCCCTAGAGATAAAACTCGGTGAGGTATCCGGAAGTCATAATGGTTGAAATCGATATTGGCAATTTTGACAGTTTCGGGTCTTGAGCTGCTTTGGTGTTTGATGTCAATTTCAAGTGAAAAGGGAGGAATGCCTTCCAGTTTGATGGGGATGACTTCATCTCCGGCGAGCTCTTCCTTGCAGTACTTGTACGATTGTCCAGGTTTTATAAAATAGGCAGCTGGCTTCCTATTGACCTTCTGCTCAATGATGAGCGGGGAAAACTTTTTTGAGTCATGGTCGTAGAGATTATCAGAAAGCTCGGAGAACTTATATTCGTATAGGCCAGGCTTGACTGTGTCCAAAGAAACAGTCGAAATTCCAAGACCTGCATCAAACTCTTTGTTGCTGATAGATGCCGAGCCATGTTCTGGTTTATGACGAATTTGATATTTGACGTGGTAGGGGGGAGAACCTATAATTTGTTAGTCTAATCAGAGACGATCTAAGATGAACCATTCAACACACCAATGAGATTAACTTCCACTGCATCTATATCGCCTTCGCATACTTCATGCTTAACAAATTTCTCGCCATCCAGTACAAGAGCCGAATTGTCTGCAAGTTTGATCTTTGGTCTGGGAAGCCAGTCAACCTCAAACAAGGATGCCTTGGGATCGACTGTTCCCGGACATTGGTTGTCGGCCACATCAAGCAATTCGTATGTACCACGAGCATCAACCTTGACCGCATCATTGGTCGACATGGCCGTTTTCTCCAAAATCTTGCCAGAATCATCATTCAGATTTCGATACTTGACGTTCCAAGGAGGTTGGCCAGTCAAACGCAAAGGTAGCGGAATATTGGTGTCCTCAATAGTCATGATCTTGTGCTTGCCGTCCAGGTGGCCAAAAGCAACTCGAGGTCTTTGGTGCCTGACCATGAAATTGACCTCACCGTTAAGGAATATCTTGCACCCTGTCTTATCTTGAACGCTTGCAAGAGCGAGAGAATATTCACCGCCAGTAATCAAAGGATCGGTTTTGATCCTGTAGATATCGCTTTCGATTCCGGTGACTTTCTGCTTGCGACGTCGACCGTCATGCACAATCTCGTACTCCAACGTGAAAGGTGGTTCGCCAGAAAGCTCAACGTTCATCTCAATAGGCTCCTCGATACAGGCATCGATATCACCTGCAGGTCGTCTAAGATACGCCGAGGCAGGCGGCTTGACATCTTGTTCCAGAATTAGATCATTGCTGTTCAGTTTATGACCCCTGTAAATAGCATCATCCACAGAGGTAAATTGGTATTTGAAATGGCCCGCATCGCGAGGCTTGAGCTCAAGTTGGTGTCGTAATCCAAAAACCTTCACTGATTCATGCTTCAGGCCGCTCTTCGTAATTATGTTGTATCTTACGACAAATGGTGGGGTACCTATCAGATCAAGGTCAACGAGCAAGCCGATAGAATTACCAGCACATTTGTCGCTGATATTCTCGGCGCTTATAGACAACTGCGGCTCGGGCGGGTTCAGGAGTAAGCAAGAAGCAGGCTCTCTGACTTCACCTTCACAGAATTTGCTTTTAACGCCTACGAGAGTATAAAGACCCGGTTGGCGAATAATTGGCGATTGACGAGCATTGCGTGCAGAGTATTCTTCGAGAATCACCTTGCTACCGTGGTCACCCGCAGCCGTCAAGGTATCAAGAGGAGAGAACTTGTATGTCAATATGTGAGAGGTATCATCTGGTGTTCGGCCAGGTGATGCATATTTGACTGGAAGTTTTGCTGTATGGCCATTTGCAACCATTAATGGACTCCTAGAATCGCAACCGCTGAGTCTTGCAAGGGGTCTCTCGTGCACTATGAGGCCCTGTTCCATGTGCGTGTTTTTGGGATAGATGAGCTCTCCATCTTCACCAACAAGCGTGAAATTTGCAACATTACCAGTAGCATCGTGAATCTCATTGATGGAGTATAGCCACAACCCACTAGGGGTCATAGATTCATTCAGTGGGATGACGACTTTCCTTGCCTGCCCCCATGAAACGTCGTGGTTGCCTGGGGTGAGTAATGTGCTAGGCCTGGTTGTACCCAGAAGCGGCGAAAAAAAATTCTCTGGCTGATTACTTTGGAAGTGGAAACTGCGATCTTTGTCGTTGATGGTACGTCCATACACGATTTTTAGAGGCGCCGTCCCCTCGAGTTCGATGGAGAGATCAGAAAGGTCTCCCAGACACTTGTTCGACCCCGTGGACTTGATGATGGCCTTGGGGCATTTGACAACAAGGGTGTCAGACATCCTGCGTTGCACTTCCAGTTTCGACTGATCTATGATCTTGTGAAGTCTGTATAATCCCGGTTTCTTCACAACATAGTCAAGCAAGTAAACATTTGGCTCATCCTCCATCTTTTGAAAGTTCTTCATATCCCTTTTCTTCAACTCAATCGTTTCATTTGTATTTGTATCAAAGTCGAAGCGCAGTAGTTCAATGTGTACAGGTCTGGTCTGGTTGAAAAACATTGGTAGCTTGACAGCAGGGTGGCTACTGTCTAAACAGAATGGAAGGCCATCAGGGTTCAGGGTTGCGGATCTAATATGAGTTAGTATTGACATGGCATATTGTATAGCACATGGCTTGAGTTGAAATGTACCCCTCTGGCAAAATATTGATAATTTGTCTACCCATAATCAGAGATGAGTTTTGTAAAATGGTGGCAGGTCGAACACTATTCTCTGAAACGGAGAGTTCGCTGTCGAAGAAGGTTTTCGTGAGAAGTAGAACCCATACTTGAAGAGGAAGCTTCATAAAATTAGCTGTCCAGTCCCAGAGCTGCGTTGGAGGCCACTCACCCCGATTCTAAACATCAGCACGAAATCAAAGATAGCATGCAGTCCAAAGATAACATGAGATGTCCATTGTGACCACTCCAGCCATGGTATTTGGAGTTTTGGCACCAAGTATAAGAATAGTGCGTCCAGCACTACCCACTTCATGAATAAAGGAAAGGACTCGGATTCATCCTCGATCAACTGCCACCAATCATATAAACGCCATACAATTAGCAAGCCATATAGTCCCGTAACATACATACGCTGACTTGGAGCATCGATAAGTTCGACCGGTATCAACGGCGCATCGGATTCTATGGCCGCGGGTGAAGCCGTTGGGAGATCCCGCAATGGGGATGTTACTCGGGCTGACGGGTTCCTTTGGCCACTGCCAGGAGGGGGCGGAAAGCCAGAACGCATTCTCGGTGTTCCATGCATTTCTATTGAAGTACTATAATTATAGCATTCTTGATAGCTCAACGTTCGTTAGATTCGTGGATAGCTTGCTTATTCGAGATAATAAGCCGGCGAACGATTCGCAAATGAGGTCCCCGAAACTTCAATAAAATGGTGGTGTTGTGGTTGTGAATAGCAAGTATCGAATACTTCCTTTCCTTTCCAAGTTCAAAGTTTGACGCGTTTTCGTGAATTAAACAAATACTAGAGTGTTGGTCACGTGATGTTTTATTTCACCTCAATTCCAAGGCATCAAATGTCCACAGCCATTAACCTTTTCTTCTTGTGGTCTCAATTAGATGAATGCATATGTTCAGCCAAGTCAATCAATGTATATGAAAAGAAGATCAAGATCCAGATCAAGATCAAGATCAAGATGAAGATCAAGATGAAGATGAAACTTTTCTCACCGACCTACACAAACATACTCCAGTGACAGGCAGTATCCATCAGTCAATCAATCAACCTTACTTTTGCCTAGCTAGTCCCCTTCTTCAAACTATCTACTTTGTTGACACATCTCGTTTCCTTCTATACTGCCTGTCTATCTATACACCTTCAACCCTGTGCTAAGAGATCCTTTCGTTTTCTTCTTATCTGGCCATCCCATACCATATGAAAAGCCAGGTTCCACGGTTAGAGCAAGCAAACAATGGATGAGTTCCCTGCATCAGAGGGCGATGCAACCATCTCGGATTTTGAGCCAAGAAGACTCTCCTTGACGACTCAAAAGGATTCCAAGTCTCCCAGTGGAGTCTCTACGGATCCACGTGAAAATGACACAGTAACACCACCAGTAACACCAGAGATACTAGGTGAACAAATTTCCATGGATATTGCTGCAAGTCGTTCCAGGCGCTCTAGCGAGAAGGTTCGGAAATCGGAATCGGAAGTCATCGAGGAGGTAATGAAGCCACTCACAGATGATGAACGTAAGGCGTGGAAAGGGTGGTGTGAGCTAGAGAGCGACCCGGTAAGTTGCTGCGTGTGAACGTGTATGTTCTCTATTAATATTTTTACGTCACCAGGCACTTTTTAATTTCATATTGCGGGAGTATGGTGTCAAGGACGTCAAAATTCAAGAGGTCTTGGGCTTGGAGGACGACATGTTACAATATCTGCCGTATGAAGATCTCCGTCCATCCCAACTGCCCAAGATTAATGTTAACATCCCCCAAGGAAGCCGGTGTACGGACTAGTTTTCCTGTTTAAATACATAGATGATGACTCAGAAGATGAAGAAGAGCACCCAAAATGTCCAAACCATGTTTGGTTCGCCAATCAAGTCAGGAGGGTCCACAATATTACCTAGAGATTGGCTAACAGAATGCAGACTACACATAACGCCTGCGCTACTATTGCTCTTTTAAATATTGTGATGAATGTCCCGGATCTTGATCTCGGTGACAATATTAGCAGCTTCAAAGAGGCCACCCAACTTCTGAAACCAGCGTATCGCGGTCAAAAACTGAGTGAAAATGAATACATACGAAATCTCCATAATTCATTTGCTCGAAGAATGGATATTCTAAACGCAGACCTCGCTCTTTCCAACGAGGTTTCCGCCTGGAAGAAAAGAAGAAAAACGAAAAAAAAATGTGGAAAGAACAAGTCCAAGTCAGATGAGGAGTCGGGTTTTCACTTTATTGCATTCGTTCCTGTAGATGGGATTGTATGGCGACTTGATGGCTTACAACGCCAACCAGTCAGTTTAGGTGATTAAAAATCAATGATCGATCGAATAAGGCTGACGACACAAAGGAAAATATAATGATGACTGGATCTCCGTTGCCCGTGCCAACATCCATCAGCATATTGGCAAATACGGCGACGGGTTGCAATTTAATCTCTTGTCCTTGTGTAAAAGTCCTCTCCGCACCATTCCTCTGGAACTCGCCCAAAACATCCACGCAATTAAACTCGCAGAAGCTATGCTATCACAACGAACCCCGGATTGGAATGGCTTCAGTCAGACTGACGTTTCCGAACTCATTAGAGGACCCTCGGAGGTACTAGGAGTGACAGACAAGCTACTCCACGACACAGTACTTCCTGAAAGCACATTCAAAATACTCGAACAAGGAAGTAGAGATGCAGGCACCCTCCTTCGTCTGCGTCAGGAGTGGGTTGCTGAGCAAAGGGCACTGCGCATCACTTATATGGACGAACTGTCCTCTATCCATGAGGAGAACGAGCAAGCAGCGAGACGGAAGAAAGACCACACGCCATCAGTTTATCGTACTCTAAGAATTTTAGCTGACAAGGGACTTTTAAAAGAGATTATGGAAGAAGTTCAGACGATGTAGAGTGAACAATAGGATCAGCTAGTTCTCCATAAAGATCTAACTTTTCAATTGCAGTATTTAATACACGCACATACTAGTTAGTCATCGGGATACTCATTCCTGAAATTCGCAATAAACCGACAGTTCTCCTGATCGTATCGCTTGAAATATTGTCCCGCCACTCTCATCAACGATGCCACGTCGGGCTGCTCGCTAATTCCAATATTGTCCTCTGCCACATAACGTATACTGGCATCTTCTACACTGTTGTCATGCTCGTTAGTGTTTGGACCTTGCACGATACAGATTAGGGATACTTGCAGTACGTGATAGAAGCTTTGATGCCTACCTCTCGGGTAGGAATCGATTTGATGATCCGCTATCCAACTGGAGCTCATGTGGCACTCGATATCCCAACCAATTATCACTGCTGTATAACCATATCTTTGGTGGCGGAATGCTGTCCCGATCTTAAATTTCACCTGGTCCGTCCCACTAGATTTACTGCGAGTCCTCACTTGCCTCGGAGTTGAGTCTACGGCACGAATTAATCTTAGTTGTTCGGCTAATTCAGAGTGCTCCCTGGTAGACTTGTCGTATGATGAGAGAATGTATTTTTCGATAAGTGGAACGTCCTCCGGGAATGATTTCTCAAACCTGGACAGTAGCATGGGTACAAATTGATGCCGGTTGTGGCCAGCAGGAATCGGTGTTGGGTTCAAAAGAAAAGTTGCCCAGAGAGCCGAATATACTGCATGATCCATTTCCAGTAAGGGCACGCGTTGCAGTCGGGTAGTCATGAAGGGTGGGTCATGGCCGGGATGTGGGTTTTGTATGTCAGAAGAGTACTCTCGAACCGTTGAAACTATATTTCTAGTCGAACGGAGAACAATGTTGCTTGTAATAGAGGAATCCGCCACATATGTGTCGAAGGATACTCCTCGGACACCCCACACTGTCAACATACGCTGAAGATTCTCCACAGGGACCTCCGAGGTCGATCGGTATGGATCTAGATACATGGGTTCCACGGCACTATCCTTCTGTTTAAGTGGCTTGCCATCGAGGTCTTCGAAGGGCCTTGGATGAACCATGGCATATACGTGACTCGGCATACCGCAGACCCTAGCATCGAGCCCAATTCTACGAGCCACCGCACAAAATATTGCAACCGAGACCAGTGGTAACGAAGAATGTTCTGGTTCCTGCAGAGCCAGACCGATATAATTATTTTGTAAATCACGGTAATTGAGTTCAGACTTGAGTCCCAAAAAGTTGTGTTCGCGCAGAAATGTGACCACCGCAAGTGCTTGCTGTCGAGTGGACATATGATCAAGTTTGGGGTAGTCAATTCGTGTGCGAGCGGCAAGATCGTCGAGGATATCGGAAACCTATGCCAATGTATCAGTTAGACGCCTGATTAACTCAGTAATATGATAGAAAAACTACCTCCTGCTGATCTCCGATGTTGTCATGTAAGATAAACATATCGTACGCTCCTAGTGCTGCTTCAAGACATATATCCTCACCCGCGGCCAGCTTCGACCATACTGCGAGAGCTTTTGAGCGATGAATGTAGTCAAGCATTGCGCAAGCATAGTGCCTATGCACGTATTAGAGGGGAAACCATCTGCGCACGAAATAGCTTACCTTCTGGCAAGCTGGTCATCCCCATGAATGCGACAATGTCGCAAAAGAGTATCTTTTGCATCATATCCGAACTCTCCGATTTCTCCAAAGTTCGCAATACGGTTGGCTCGGCTCTGGAGGAGGTTATTCAAAGCTTTTGTCGTTCTTGAGTCTACGTTGTCGCGATGCATATATAAAGCTTTCCAATCCACATCCCCTACAGCACCCTCAACCTTGCGGGTAAAAGAATGTTTTGCATCCCAATATCGGAAGAGCGCGCAACAGTGGTGTCGCCAGAGTAACGGTGCATTTCCCAATCGGTTGAAGCGCTTTGAAATAAGTTGGACAGTCGAGAGATTATCGTGCGGAGAGATGTAGTAGAGGATCTGTTGCAAAATCTCATCGGGGAGAGAGGCAAAGCCCGAGACTCGGCCTGCGGAATCGTTCGAAGCCATCGCAGTAACGAGATTGCCCCCAGTGATAATCGGGTTACAGACAGAATTCAAGACTCGAATATGTGAGGTAGGCCAAATTTATACGTCGATTCGTTGAGAGGGTGATGGATGAGTGGTGAAATTTGATTGTCCTACTGGCGCGAGAGAGTTCAGACGTTCAGACGTTCAGATATCAAGTCATTCATTAGATGAGACTGACTGAGTGACTTGACTGACGACTACCTTGAGGTATGACAAGATAAAGCATACATCCCGTCTATCGAATCATGATGATGATGATGAGATAAAGTCAAGTTTTCCTTTGAGAAATTCACAATAAATGCAAATAAATACTACTCAGTAGGTAGGTTTTAGGATACAGTTGGAGGGAAGGCAAGGAAATATTACTCGATAAGAAGATGATGCTGCTCCCCCACTTGGCAGAGCGACAATAATCTGCCTGAGATGTAAGGTTACATATATATACACTAACCAGACGGTATATATATAAAGTACTATAAATTATTATATGAACAATATATACATACTTACTCAAGATCTAAGGATTCATTCGATTTCTTAAAATATTAACGTAGTAGAATAATAATAATAATTGTTCTGCTGTTCTGCTATACTATAATATTATTATTATTATTTCATCGCCCACCCCCTCCCTCATCATTGGATATCATGGAGAAAACAAAACGCCGTAATGTATAGTACTATCCAGTCCATTCCTACTCTCGCTGAAAGGTGATAATGCTGGAACGAACTTAAGCTTCCATCGCTTCTCTTTACATGATGTTGCAATATCTTTGTAAAGGGGTCTGTTCTGAAGGATGAATATAATATATGCCAAACCTTTCCCTGCCATCGATCGTTTCATGCTCGATTTGTTTTTCCTTCGTCTCTTTGGGGAAATTCTTCCGAAGAAATTTGGAGAGTTTTTCATCAATGTTGTCTATGCATGTGCATTAGCTAAGGATCATGTTACCATGTGCATTTCAATATAGCTAGCCTACCTTGATCTGCCTTCAAAACAACATCATCTCGACATAGGGGGCAAGCATTGGTCCCCCGCCTTTGCATGAATACTGTGCACCGAACACACAATACGTGGTTGCATCCCATTCTTATGGGTCGCCAAACTATGGCAAGGCAAACGGGGCACGTATAATCACTTAACTGAGGCACTATCTGAACAAGATCCTGCGTCATTTGTGCACACACTGATCTCCCCATCGCTTCCGTCATAATAGCGTCGGACTGGATCAGCCTTGGAAATGTCTGCCTGGCACCTAGAGTAGTCCTTTTGTCGAATTCTATTTTGGTTAGCTAGTGTTCGAGAAGACCTCAAGTCAGAGAGGTACCCCCAGATTTCAACCATAAGATATTAGACAAGTAGGAACTTACTTTTTAATATCTTAGCAATGGCTTTCTGATTCATCTCCTGGAACTGGAGATTCCGTAATAACGTGACATTGATGCTTATGAACTGGTTCACTATTGAGCTTAGCAGCCTCCATCTGAAGAACAGCGGAATTCAAGATGCATACATGCTTTACGGCTATGGGAGAGTTTGAACGTATCTACGATACCTCTCTTGACTACTTCGCTCTGGAACCACCTGCAAAGAGTTTTTCAGTCAAACGGCGCCCATGCTTACAGACACAGACACACTCACTGTAATCGCTGCAACGCAGCCACACTGTCACGCTTACCATGATCCTTTTCAAGATCCGAAAAGAAAATCCCAGCTTGGAGATAAACATCAAACAGTTCTCTCCATCGATACTGGTCGGTCTTTTTGAACCTTGACGGTTCACTGAGCTTAACGAGCTCCTTCGAGAGGTCGCCAACCTCGGCGACCAGAGCCTTCTGTTCCTCATCTTGGAGTGCATCAAGGTTTTCAACATCTCCTTGCAAAAGACCGAAGAATTCTGCATCAAAAGTAAGAGGCACCTCGACTTCACGGACAACAGGCCGTTCTATCCCACTTTTTGCCGGCGCGTCACTACAAGTCACATTAGCGGCTGTAAAATGGACTCCCGTAAAAATGTACTTACACGGGACCAATTCCCCCACTCTCGCCACCGGTGGTCTCACTTACTGACACATTGGAAAGATCCTGGTGGTGATTCACTAGATCCTCTAAATACTTTCTCGTATCAGCTGACAGCCTAGCATCAACGGTGACTCCTTGCTCAAGCCGTAAGATGAGGGTGGGTCTGAACTTCGATCCTTTTTGCCATCAATATCTCTCTCTACGTGTAAAGCATGAACAGTTGGTTATACCTTTGAAGTCATACAAGTAAGCTGGACCAGTCCTGGAGATCTCTCTCAATTTCGCAAGCGCGGTGGGATCCAGGCCGCACTCTGCTAACTCGGTAGCAATCTGAGGTTCTTTTAGCTCTTGCTTTCCTTTGTGAGATGTCGACGAACTTTTTTAAGAGACTTTTTGAGTAAACCATACGGAATGGCAGAATCTACCCAACGCGGCGGGAATTCCTCTCTGGCCAGAGCATCTTTGAATTCTTTGGCAAATTTCATGATATTTATTGCTGCTGATGTTGCATATAAAGCTATTGAGAAGACAAATTCATATGCGGCATTATTTACCTGGCTGGAACTATTCGATGGTAAGAGTAGTTAGTGAGTAAGTAGTACTTGTACGTACAATAATATCTCTCCATCTAATTATCTAGTAAATGTATAATTTAAAGTTGAGATTTATTACGATTACGAGTATATACGGTGTATATGTTTATATAAATAACATGGTGACGCTTACGTAATACGGTTATGTGAATCCCCATTTCATTCCAGCATTTCAATCGATATCTACACAACTTGATAAATTTCATACATACATACACATTGCAGATCCCCTACTTTGTACATTCTTATATTCACCCCTTCCCCTTCCCCTTCCCCCTGTCTGCTGGGTACGTATTGTCAATATTTGGTAGTCAATGGGTGCAGAACAATCTTCCTCAAGGGGAGATGAACAAAATAATGGCAGGGTCATGAAAACATGTTACTACGAATTATTAGGCGTCGAACGGCAAGCCTCAGATGACGAGTAAGAGCTTAGCTTTCACTTTTTCAATATCCTAAGATTGATGTCTTGTCTTTAGGATCAAAAGAGCTTACAGAAAGAAGGCATTGGAACTTCACCCCGATCGAAATTATGGCAACGTCGAGACGGCTACCGCAAAGTTTGCCGAAGTACAATCTGCCTACGAAGTCTTGTCAGATCCACAAGAAAGATCTTGGTATGACTCTCATCGGTTATCTATACTAGGAGGTGGGGACCCGGCAGAAGACGATTTTGCGGACAATGTTCGAATCACAAGCGCAGCACAGATCATAAGCTTGATTGGGAAATTTGATTCAGATATCTCCTTCACGGACGCTCCAAACGGGTTCTTCGGCATACTTCGCGAGACATTCGCAACTCTTGCAAAAGAGGAGAATGCCGCATGCGATTGGGACGGTCTTGAAAGGGCCGGTTATCCTGATTTTGGGAGAGCCGACGACGATTATGAGGATGTAGTCAAAATATTTTACAGATCCTGGGTGAACTTTACGACACAAAAGTCCTTTTCGTGGAAAGACCTCTACCGGACCTCCGATGCGCCGGATAGGGCAACCCGTCGGTTGATCGAGAAGGAAAATAAAAGGGCCCGGGATGACGCCAAAGCAGAGTTCAATGATGCCGTCAGACATCTTGTTTTGTTCGTTCGAAAAAGAGATCCTCGCTATACCCCGAATTCGCAAACCGAGACGGAAAGACAGAAAATATTGCGTGATATGGCTTCGGCTCAAGCAGCTCGTTCACGAGCGGCAAATCAGGCCAAGATGAACAATTATGTAATTCCGGATTGGGCAAAACCAGATGATACTGAGGAAGTCATTGAAGAATCGTCCGAAGAATCCGAGATTGAAGTGTTGGAGTGCGTTGTTTGTAACAAGACATTCAAAAGCGAGAACCAATTCGAGGCGCACACGAAAAGCAAAAAGCATGTCAAGGCCGTACAGGCTATTCAGAAGCAAATGCGTAAAGAAAATAAATCGCTTCATTTAGATACACCATTAGAACCAATAAACAGCTCTCTTGATGATGAGTTCGAAGAGGTTGACGATTCTCCAGACAATGGGAAGCGCAAGTCTACTGTCCAAGATAAAACCAAAGTCGGAGGAGAAGCAGATCCCTCGACATACGACCATGACTCGCCTGCTAGGCCGGAGGATGCAACCAATAATCATTCTGACACTGAAAGCGTCAATGATGACTACGCAACCAGAACAGTAATTGAGGAAAGATTAGTAGGAGAAATATCAGGGGATGAAACCCCTGTCAACCCCGAGGAGTCAAAAAATGATAAAGAACGAGATGCTTCTAGCATATCAACTCCGAAGAAACCTCTCGGCAAAGCCAAGGCTAAGCGTGCCAAAAAAGCTGCCCAAAAAGAAACTGCTGAGCAGCAGGGACAGAATGTAAGTTGTTTACCTTGATGCGTCCAATAGTCTGGGCTAGCAGGCCAGATAGAAGGCTCTCAATGGGTTCATAATTTGAACCGTTTCAATCCTTTAAATGATTTCAGCAATCAAAACACTCCTCAATGTTGGGCTCCGGACTATTGCGAACACTAATCTCCAAACGACAGGTCACTTGATGCTAATGAAATTCTAGTTTAAATGTGTGACTTGTCTCGAATCCTTCTCCTCAAAAACCATGCTCTTCAACCATATCAAAGAATATGACCATGCTCAAAATGTACAGAAGGCCGGAAACTCGAAAAAGAAGAGATAGAGGATGGATTGGCTGAATGATAAGGTTTGGAGCATTGGGTGTGTTTTGTGTTAGCTTTATACCCTTATTTGTAGAACAAGGCGTTTTAGACTAGAATGGCTCAGCATGCATAAGGCTTCCAAAAATGCATCTAGATTCAACCGTGTAGTCGCAACATTGCATTCTGACACAATAACAAATTAAGCCTATTTCTATAGAACCCGCCTACCCTGAACGCCTGATATGCCTAAACTTCCTGGGATAGGTTGTTGCCCCAGCGCCTCAACCATCCAACATGGTATCATCATCATCGTCGTCGTCGTCGAATGTTTCAACTTCATCAATGGCCCCATCCCGCTCTCCTCCAAGACTATACAATGCGGGGTCCTGATCAGCAACATGAATCACACCCTTGCCCTGTACTTCTTTAACTGCCCGTCGCCATTCTTTCCAGTCGTTTTCGTCGCGTATCAAGAATGCAATAAGCATGCTCGGGTCCATCTCCTTTATGTGCAGTCGTCGAAGCCGGCGTGTATGGCATGAGTCAATATCCTCGGTAGTATAGTCCTCCACGTTATCTTTGTATGGAAGCGCTGGTCGAGTTTGATGAGGGTCCAAATAAAAGAAGTCAGACTCCTGTACACCAACGAAGTAGTGCGATGAGGAAGGGCGACCTCTGTATTGAATCATTATATGATCACGACTATATTATACAGAAGGGTGACTCACCCTGCTACTCCTACAGATTGAGGCATCTGTAAGGAGTACTTCAGCGCCTCCCAGTAGACAGGAGTTATCTTGTCAAGTCCAAGCCTCGTGCCCACCAAGACGAGAGTCGGCGTGAAATCCGTGTTGTTTGGCTTTGCGATACTCATGAAAGTGTCTTCGTACACATCTGATCCATCACCTGTAATATACACCCGCAGCTCTGATTCGGCCTGGTTGTTGGTCAAAGCCCTATGTCTAATCAGTAGCTGACCTAAATTCTCATAGAGGGTGCTCTTACTGGATACAACGAGCAGTGGCGGATGGTCCGAACCACTCCCCGGGGTGCTTCCCACAAGCACTTGCACCATGCTCAACGAATTTGTGAATTGAGTAAGGGGCTCTAGGATCATCGGCAAATAAGGATAGGATTTTGCGTTCTTCGTTGCCAGATAAGCCTCGACGCCATTCTACGTCGTGATTAGCACAAGTATCAAGCAGAGCAACGGGGAGAAGGCGAACCTCTGCCCATTCTCAACGTTAGTAGTGCATTAGCCAACAGGCTCTGCCCGGACCTTATCATACAGCCCCACCCAGTGTCAGATGTAAAGCCGCCTTGATCAACAAGCTGACTTCTCAGTCGTACGGATATTGACATCGCAGTGAGGGCTTTCGGATCCTGCGACTTAGGTATCGCTGGAAAGTTTGATCGATATGTGAGCCAAATCTTGGCTTCGAAATCATCAAGGAATGCAGTTGGCCATCCTCCATCTGTGTTAGATGCATTGCAATCATCATAACCTGAGCTTGATTCAAGGCCTCCAACTGTACTATCTGGTGGAGTCGTCGCTTTAGTGGTGGGTAAAGATTGGGCGGGTAAAGATCCTCCTTCTTGGAGAGGAGAGTCTGTAGCGGGAGCTGAAGTAGATGGCTGCCCCGGAACTAGATATTCTTCTCCTAAGCACCAAATCGGTGACTTCGATGCGATATCGTTGGTAGGTTCAGGATCCCAGAAATACTGGACGAAGCGTTTATAACGACCTAAATCAACCGTCGTCATGGCTGAATGCGACTATGGCTCGTGTCTAAATTGTGTCGAATGCACATAAGACTTGTCGAATGTTGGGGTAAGGAAATGGCGGGGACAGGGACGGGGAAGGGGACGGGAGGGATGAGAGGGGAAAGGGAGATTGAGCCAAGTACTGATGAATTCTATAGATATTGAAGTATGCGATGCGAATATTATTATAACAAACACGAAAGTAAAAGGTTTGAGAAGTTCAGAAATGGTGTAAAAGTTTGAAGGACTGACTGTATGAGAAGATGATAATGTTCTGGGAGATTTGTGAGATTGGGAGATTTGGGTGGAAGTTTTGGAGATTGAAGGTTTTGGAGATTCGAAGGTTTGGAGGTTTGGATGACAGGCAGGTGATAACGCAAGTAGGTTAAGCTTCCTATGCATATATTACATAATAAGGTGATTATGGGCTTCTTCTCTTATCGATAAGAAAGTGTTTTAACCCAATTAGGTAGTTTTAGCTGATGTTTGCAATTGATCCTTCTTCACCTTTCCCTTTCCCTTTTCTTCTTCTTTTGATTCACCACCACCAACCAACTGTGCATGGCAAGACGAGTGTCGCATCGCGCAAGCCAAGCAAGCAAGCCATGCCACGAAATAAACGGGGAGGCGCCCATGGGAGGGGGTATTTCAACTCACCCAGAGGCGGCGGTGGAACTCCTAATCCTGGAACCTCTTTTATACCATTTGCCGGCGCATATGTTCCCCAGAGATCTCATACTGGTGATTTTCACATCTTCTTTCTTGCATTCAATCTTTTCCTTGATCGCTTCAGCAGCATGTTAGTAAAGACTAACAAGATTGACATATCACAGGCTTCACGCTTCAGGAAGAAGCTCGCAATACCGAACGTCATCATTCATACTGGAACTCTGATCAAAGATTGAGGGATACCAAAGTTAGCTTTGTCAGTGCTGGAGAGTTCAAACCGCCCGATCTTATTAAAGATTCCGAGGAAGCTTTGGCTGGAATGACCTTGGAGTCTTCAAAACTACCTGGAGAAGGCTTGTCCGCAGACGCACAAATGACGCATGGCGAGGAAGATATGACGGCACCATCTTCGTCGTTCATGATAGATACCAATGGTGGCAAGCCTGTTGAGACTGGTCTTGCACCTCCACGTTTACGTTCGATCTCTCCAGCTGGGTCCGACTCGAGCGAAGAAGTCATCCTATTCCACGGACGTGGTCAATTAGGAAGAAGAGATACCAGAATCGAAAACGACCTTCCACCATGCCCGGATCCAATAGATGTCAAGATTAAAGTGTTGGACGATAAACTTCTTGAGCAACGCAAACTATTAGAAGAAACTTTAGATGAAAAAGAGGCATCATTTGAGTCTATTCCACCCGAGTTGGCCGAGGCCCTAAATAAGGAGACGTCTTTGGGTGCGATACCACACGAGGCACCAAAATCATTTTCTCCCGACTTTGGGGCAATCCTACCCAAGCGCCAAACTAAAGGTCGACGACAAGGTTGCGCCAAACGAGGTCGTCGAACAACCGGAAAGGCGAATGAAAGTGATGAGGAGGATGCCATGATTGCGGATTATATTGCGAATATGGATCAGGAACACGGCATGGATGATGTCGGCCAGGCTTTCAATAAACGTGAGTTGGGAGGTGATGACGACGCTGCTTGGCAAGATGAATCTTCTGTGGAAGAATTACAGGATCCCGATCAACTTGAACGGCATGGATGGAGTCGAACGGAACTGCAGGATCTTGATGATCTAAGTACTTCTGATGAGGCTCGAGGCAAAGTTCAAACTGTTTTGTCCAAAAGGCATCGTGTTGGAGGCGTACAATACCTAATTGTCTGGGAGCATCAGGATGTAGATGAAGCCAGATGGGTTCCACTGCATGTGTTACAGGACTCTGGTGCCCTACCTCTCATCGAGGCGTTTGAAGCTGAGGAGAAGTTGATCGCCGAATTTGAAAGCAATGGAGGCGAAGACAGTGACGATTCCGATGGTGTTGGCGATGAGGATGATGACTACCGCGATGATAAGCAGGATCTAGTTCAAAGAAGGATCGACAGAATGGATGATGAACAAATTGCAAGGCTGTTGAGTAAGCAGGAAGAGCTTGGCATGGGTGGTGACGAAATCCTACTGTTCGATGATGACGTCAATGATGAGGGTGAAGAAATTGAGGCTCCTGCCGTTAATCTCAATAATTTCATACTATCAGGCAGGAGAGGTAGAATGGAAAGACAACGGCGCCAACGCGAATACCCGTCCGCCGCTCCATTGGCTGATGCTTACGATGGATTCGATGTCATGGACTTTGATCGGCCCAGTCTCAAAAAGAAACCCAAAGGCCGCAAAGGCAAATTGATTCTTGATGATATATCCGATTCGGAGCTTGAGGCCTCCATGCAATCGGCATGGAATAATGATCGTGTCAAGAAAAAGGAGAGAAAGCAAGAGCGTGAGATGTTACGTGCACAAGGTCTACTAACGGGCAAGAATGGCAAACCCGATATGAAGGCAAGATATAAGGTAGGCATGAGTATTGATGATATCAAGGAAGAAATCAAGGATTTCTTGAAGGGTGATAATACTACGTCAGTATTCTTTCTATTCGTCCTAATAAATGCTAACATTATAAAGACTTTCTCTCCCAGCAATGGACAAAGCGAATCGTAAATTCGTTCACGAAATCGCCAATTTCTTCAAGCTGAAGTCCAAGTCAGCCGGTCTAGGCAATAAGCGTTATCCAATTTTGTATCGCACTTCAAGAACAACCGTTTATGGAGACCGTGCCTACGAAGCTGCAGCATCAAAACTTTCGCGGCGTTTCCTTCCTCGTAATGACGTGGGTGGAAGAAGAGCAGGTGTTGTGCCCAGGCGAGGTGGTAGAGCTGGCGGTTGGGGTGGAGGTTTTGGAGCAGCCAGTTACCGTGATGGTGATGTAGTCGGTGCCTCGGCTCCTGAGCTGGGTGTTGAGAACCGAGGAAGAGCGATGTTGGAGAAGATGGGCTGGAGTGCGGGTACAGCTCTGGGTGCTCTAGATAATAAGGGAATTCTCCAGCCTGTCGCCCACGTTGTCAAAACAACCAAGGCTGGCTTGGGATAAGATATCTTGAAGTTATCAAAAACGAAGCTTGCAAAACAGCCGAGCGAGTAATCTTTAGTGGTTGATTGGCTGCTCAATCAATGCTCATCGGTATTTAGCTCTGTAGGATTAATGCAGAATTTCGATAGCGCATTCGAAATCGCTGAAGGGGGCCGATCAGTTTCCATTCAAGTGATTATCTCTTCATGGAACAGGGCGCATCGATCATGTTTTATCAAACCGGAGAGCGAAGGTGAATTAAGTTCATGTTTGAATTTCGTCTTCTATTTCCCTATTCTGATGTGAAGACGTTTGTTTATTGTACAGCCACGTACCCCGAAAACAGACCGTGAAGACATTTGCCCCCATAAAAAGCAGACCATCCATAACGCATTAAAAAGAAAACCCCAAGGTTCTCGAAGGACAACAGGCATCATCTGATAGATGACTCCAGAGCCCAAGCATATCCGATATCCCCCTAAAACCCCAAAGAAAAGACAGCTTATTTCGTGGATGAAGAGTACTTGGTGACAGCCTTGGTACCCTCAGAGACAGCGTGCTTGGCGAGTTCACCGGGAAGAATGAGACGGACACTGTACAATTGTTAGTGGTGAAGCATAATGATGAGATCGATTAGACACATACGAGGTTTGGATTTCTCTTGATGAGATGGTGCTCTTCTTGTTGTAAGCAGCGAGCTTAGAAGCCTCAGTAGCGACGCGCTCGAAGATATCATTGACGAAGGAATTCAAGATAGACATGGCACGGTTGGAGATACCAGTATCTGGGTGGACTTGCTTGAGAACTGCAAAATGAAAACGTTAGTAATTGTCCTCGTTGTTGTTGTTGATGTGTAAATGCGACGCGTAAATTTCGTACCGAAACGCGACGGGAAATTGGAAGTGGATCTGTACCTTTGTAGATGTATGAAGAGTAGGTCTCCTTGCGTCCCTTCTTCTTGCGTGGCTTTCCCTCACCGGCGGTGGTCTTCTTGCCAGCATCCAGCTTAGCTGGAACCTTTGATGCGGATGCAGGTGCCTGTCATTTTTTTTCCCGTGTTAGAATCAATCATCAGCATCCTCATCTGGAGACTCAACACGTACCTTGGCAGCAGCTGGTGCCTTGCTTGCAACTCCCTTTGGTGGCATTTTGCAAATGAAGCGTGGTGTGAATGGATTTGGAAGTTGATGTAGATGTATATGTTGGTTGCGTTCGCGTTGGCGTTGGCGTTGGCGTTGGGGATTGTCAAGAATTTTGATGTCGAGAATTGGATCGAAGGGAAAAGGAACTTTAATAGCAGAAGGGCTCAAAGGTTCTACGGTAGGATCAGAAGCTAAAGCTTTTGGACGCTAATCCCACCTTGGACTTATCAAGAGATTTCTTGGCGTTTCTTTTCCAGGAAGCAGCGATACGATTGGTCAGCAATGGTCAGGCAAAAAGGGAAGGGGCGATGTA
Organism: Monilinia vaccinii-corymbosi; assembly: GCA_017357885.1. Lineage (NCBI taxonomy): Eukaryota > Fungi > Ascomycota > Leotiomycetes > Helotiales > Sclerotiniaceae > Monilinia > Monilinia vaccinii-corymbosi. Next base: position 3,111,861 of record CP063406.1, on the reverse strand, counting down.
ATTGGTTCTTTGTGTTATAATGGGTCCGAGCTCACGTTGGGAAAGGAAGATGGATTTTTAGATCACTAACATCTGCTTATAAGATTCCTCTTCTTCCTCCAACAATTGCTTCCTCTCGACAACCAAAACTTTCGACACCACATATTCCGGATTTGACCATCAACCTCATCAACTAGATTTACTGCATCAACTTAATAAATCAATCAAAATGACTGGAGGAAAATCAGCTGGAGGAAAGGCAGGTTCTACCAAGAACGCCCAATCGTAAGTGCCATCCATTTCACTCGCTCTTCGAAATCGAACGCGAATGCGATCCCTCGCGCCTCTCCATTCTTCGAGTCGCGCTGTGTCGTGATCTATAATCTCGAGTCTCCCATGCTGATTTGCCTTCATTGCAGCCGTTCATCCAAGGCCGGTCTCGCGTTCCCAGTTGGTCGTGTCCACCGTCTTCTCCGAAAGGGTAACTATGCTCAACGTGTTGGTGCTGGTAAGTCGTATCCATCAAAGCGCTTGATGTTTCCATTCCTCACGCGTCTGTGTTAGGTGCCCCTGTCTATCTTGCCGCCGTTCTCGAGTACCTCGCTGCTGAAATCCTCGAGTTGGCTGGTAATGCTGCCCGCGACAACAAGAAGACCCGTATCATCCCACGTCATCTCCAACTCGCCATCAGAAACGATGAGGAATTGAACAAGCTTTTGGGACATGTTACAATCGCACAAGGTGGTGTCTTGCCAAACATTCATCAAAGTAGGTTTTCTAGATGCTGAATACACGCCGAATTTTTCTGACTTTCTTATAGACCTTCTGCCAAAGAAGACGGCCAAGGCTGCCGGTGGAAAACCTGCCAGTCAAGAGCTATAGATTTTTGCTTCTGGGTTGTTGGCTTGAGATGGTCTGCTTTCATGATAATGGGGTGTCGTATGGGTTTGGGTCTATGGTTACTATTTCGCGTTCCGGTTGTACATTAAAATCCATGGCAATGGATTAGGATTGCTTTCTGAATCAATCTTATGAATGAAAATCCGAATGATTATTCTTCATTACTTTCCAGAATACTACACTTTAGTTCAATTTTCACTTGTGGTGCAATGGAATGCGGATTTGAAAATAGGGGGCTTAAACGCGAGCCGCGTCTGTTATGGATTTGTTGGGTTGGAAGAGCTTTTCCCTGTTCGTCAGGCTGCTGCTCCAACTTTCGACATCCAGTTGCCATTGGAGCTCGTTGGTCATTCTTACAATCATCTCAGGAAGTTTGCAGTTGGCGTGCAATATGGTTGATACAAACCTATTCTTGGCCTTGTTCTTATTTCTTGTTCATTTCTCATCAGCTCGCGCAAAAAAACCATTCGGCGAGGGCCGCTTCTAGTCTTCGACGGGGTATTTAAGGCGAGCTGGAAATATCATCGAATTCTCTTGAATTATGTACATTTTCTCTTTTCTTTCACCAACTGTAGTTTCGCCATATAACCATCTATCCCTAATACCACGTGATACCCAGAAACTTATAAAACCATCTTTGGTGGAGCTGTGGAAGATTAATGAGATTATTTCGGCATTGCATAAATTATATGACTTACGGTCTAGAACTGGGGCAGGAAGGTTTCGTTCGTATTTCGATCCTAAAGGAGGACACTGTAAGTATGTAATGTGTGTTCAGCCAGCTTCAAGAAAGCCTACCTCCGGGGGCAGTTGGTGGACGGTATGGATCTGGGTGCTTCCACTTCTCAAGTAAATCCTCTGTCTCTTTGAACAGTGCCTGCGAGCCACACAATCAGTTTATGCCTCCCCGCGATGTCCCAATTGAGTAACTTGCCCTCTGTAATCTGGGGTCGTGGATATTCTTCTGGGCCTCAAATAATGATCTGATGTACAATGCTTGGCCTCTCCAAAGATATCGATGCACACACCAATCTAAGGAGAGCTTAAGGGAGCGTCGATAGAGCGACCTGGACAGGAGGGAGTCAGTACTGATGGGCTCTACCTATAGATAGATGCAAGTGGAGAGGAGAGTGATGCTCACGATACTGTAGCTCTGGTAGACATTGTGGGTCAAAACTAATCTTTTCTCTGCTTTGCTTTGCTGAAGCTTGAAAGATATGGCAAATGTCAAACACGACAATGATCTTTTATCGACCACTCGAGATCTCTATTTTGGGAGTGACGCTATTGATTGGGAACGTCTTTGCCGTGGTTGGTCGTCGTTGGTGGTCGCGGAATGAACACGGACAGTAATAGTTATTGCTTACTACGTGTGCGGGCGTCTGCGGGCGTCTGCGGGAACGAAGCCGGGAAATCGCTTGCTTGCTTCAACCATCGTACAATCAAATCAATAAATAGCATTTATTTGGAACCTTGGAACATTGGGAATAGTTTCTTTCTTTTTGCCTTTGACTCAGGTCGTCCTTTCTTCAAGACCTCTCTCTCCTTCTTTCTCTCTCTCTCTTCTCTCTCCCCCTCACAGAATATAATCTCTGTCTTTTTCTCTCCTGTCGAAATGCTTACCAGGAGGGTCTTAACAGCCTCGCGATTTTTGCGACTTCAATGTTCAGCGGCACCACAATTGAGATATCCATTCCCAGTCATCCAACAGTTTCGCAATTATGCCGACAAGGTTGTCAAGGTGCCACAGATGGCAGAGTCAATCTCTGAGGGTACTCTGAAGCAATGGTCAAAACAAATCGGGGATTACGTTGAGCAGGATGAGGAAATCGCTACAATCGAGACGGATAAAGTCGGTATAGCTGGCGATGTACTCGAGAATCCATAGCTAATAATGAAATCTTCAGATCGATGTAGCCGTCAATGCTCCCGAAGCTGGCACAATCAAGGAATTCTTGGCAAACGAAGAGGATACTGTTACCGTTGGTCAAGACTTGGTCCGTCTCGAACTTGGCGGTGCTCCAGAGGGTGGTAATAAAGAAAAGGCCTCTTCGGAACCAAAGGAACCAGCATCAAAAGACCAGTCAACATCGTCGGATCCTGAGCCATCTAAGGAGGAGTCAAAACCCAAAGAGGAATCTAGCTCTCCTCCAGCTCCGGAGAAGAAAGCAGCACCAAAGGAGACCCCTAAGCCTAAGCCAACGGAATCTAAGAAGCAAGAATCATCCAGTAGTTCGGGACCTACGTTGGGCAGTCGGGAGGAGCGCCGGGTATGAAACAGTCCTATTACTTTGATTAAATTTGTCCGGCTAACAATATTATTAGGTCAAGATGAATCGAATGCGACTACGCATTGCCGAGCGTTTGAAGCAATCCCAGAATACCGCAGCATCTCTGACAACCTTCAATGAGGTCGATATGTCATCTTTGATGGATTTCAGAAAGCTCTACAAGGATGAGGTACTCAAGAAGACTGGGGTCAAGCTTGGATTCATGAGTGCCTTTTCTCGTGCATCTGTGCTTGCTATGCGGGACATTCCTGCAGTGAACGCATCTATTGAGGGTCCAAATGGGGGTGACACCATTGTCTACAGAGATTATGTTGATATCAGTGTCGCCGTTGCTACAGAGAAGGGTTTGGTAACTCCTGTTGTTCGCAACACTGAGACCATGGACCTTGTTGGTATCGAGAAGACTATTGCTGATCTAGGCAAGAAGGTAGTTCAATCCTGTGAAATATTTGACTTGACTTTCACTTACATATTCCCAGGCTCGTGACAACAAACTTACAATTGAAGATATGGCTGGTGGCACTTTCACTATTAGCAACGGTGGTGTGTTTGGCTCTTTGATGGGCACACCCATCATCAATCTCCCACAGACTGCTGTATTGGGTCTACATGCTATTAAGGACAAGCCAGTTGTCGTCAATGGCCAAATTGTCATTCGTCCTATGATGTATCTGGCCTTGACCTATGATCATCGTCTTCTCGATGGCAGAGAGGCTGTCCAGTTTCTTGTTAAGGTTAAGGAGTACATAGAGGATCCAAGAAGGATGCTTTTGTAGACAATAGGAGTTATAATCTTGATTTTAAATTATACCTCGAATGCATAAATGTAATACAAGAAGCAGTATAAAGCTTTGCTTTATCTGAGCTTATAAGCTATTATGTTGATATAGATGGTAATATTCTTTGGGATATACTTTTCTTTGTAGTTTTTTATAGTCTAAAGTTGTTAATTAAAGCCAAACCAATATCACAGTGTAGTATATACTGATACTAATATTATTATTTTGCTATCAAATTATTTATAGTTATAACAATTTAAGAAGTAAAGTAAAATGAATTTGGTTTACGCTATGAATGTTTAAGGCATTTTTGTTTTCTAGAAAGTATATAAAGTATATTAAATTAAGGATTTATATGAAAATCTGATTAAATTGATATAAATCAATTTAAATTTTTGATTTTATAATATTATAATTTTAATTATAATTTTGTTGATTTATTTATTTATTTATTTTATTATAATTTTAATGTTTTAATTAATTTAATTTATTATTTTAATATATATATTTATTTATATAATTTATATATTTAATTAATATATAAATATATTTTATATAAATATATATAAAAATATTATTTAATAACTAATAAAAATAATAATAAATTCTAAAAAAGTTTTTAATTTTATTAATTTAATTTTTTTATAATATAAATATTATATTATTTAGAATTTTATTTTTTATAAATATTATAATTTATTTTATTTTATATAATATTTTAAATTATATTTTATTTATTATTATTTAATAATTTTATATTATTATTATAAAATATATATTAAATTTTTATAAAAAAAATAATATTAATTTTTTTTTTGATTATTAATTATAATAAAATTATATATATTAATTTTAATTTTTTAATATTTATTGAAATTATTTTTAATTTATTAATTTAAAAAATTATATAATTTTTATTATTTTATTTCAATTTATTTTTAATATAAAATTATATAAAAATTAAAATTATATTCAAAATTATATTATTTAAATTTGAATTGATATTATTATTTATAATTATATATATATTTTTCAAATTAATATTATTATTTAAATATAAATTTAAAAAATTTATTTTTATTAATATTTAATTTTAAATTTATAGAATATAAATATTTTATTAAGAATAAAAAATTTTAAATTAATTTATAATAAAAAAAGATTTTTTATTATTTAATTTTTTTAAAAAAAATAAAATAATATTTATAATTATTTTTATTTAAATTATATTTTTATATTTATAATAAAAAAAAATTTATTTTATTATAATAAAATTATAATTATATAATAATATAAATTAATTAAAAATTTAAAAATTAAATTATTAATTAATTAATTAATAAATATAATTACAAAATTATATTTAATTTTATTTATATTATATATAAAATTATATATAATATAAATATAATATAAATATTATATTTTAATTTATTATATATAGTTTTTTAAACTATATTTTAATTATAAATCTAAATTAATTAATAAATCTATTTTGAACTATATTCTATTATTGTTATTCTATAACACTATATAACTCCTTTCTTTCAATCACAAATTGTTGATCCGCTTATCTGTTCCAAATCAACCTAACTTCGCAAAAGCGTTTGTTGTTGTTATAACAAACAACATACCTATTTAATACAGTTTCCTAACCAGCCTAACTAACTACTTTTAAGAAACAAAAAACAAACTGATACCCTTTCAATTGATCTCCAATTAAAGAAATCCCTATCCGTTTGCAAAATCAAACGTTACTATAACCTTATATCCCGCTTTTTGCAAAAAACTTACAATTCATCTATTCCTATTTCATTTTCTACTATTAACCCTTTGTTTACTAATTCCATTACTTTTATCAAATTTATTAAAACTGTTTTGTTTTTTATTATTTCTATTAAACTTTAATTAAATAAAAAACTATTTGATTTTACTTTGTTTAATAATACTAAATCTAATTTTAATTATTTTATAACCCAAATTCCAAACAAAATATTTACTAATTTTAATTATTTTATTATTATTTATTTCTATTGATTTTATATTATTAAAAAATTTATTAAAACTATTATTACTTAAATTCATTTATATAACTAAAATAAACTACTTATTATATTAAAAAATTATCAAAATTTATTAAATATATTAAAAAAAATTAGATAAAAATATCAACAAAAAAACCAAAACCTAAAAATAATTAATAACTTTACAACAAAAAAATCTTCTATTTAATATTTTCTATACAAAATTCCAACAATTTACTCAAAAAACTAAAATAACTAACAATAATATTATTTTAATTATTCTATTAAAACAAAATCTATTAAACAAATTAACAAACCAAATAATTATTATTGTTTTTTCAATATATAATACTAACATTTATATTACTTTTTGCTAGAATCTAAAAAACCACTATTACTATATAAAACATAGCTATTTATCTTCTACTGTTTTACTTATTTATATTTCTATTATTACTCTTATTTCTATTTCCTGCTCTACTGTTAATCAAACATATATCAACAAAGCCCTTCTTATTGTTCCTGTTAAAGATCCGATAAATCTCAACTCCTAATACTATAACTCTATTGCCAACATTTCTTATAGAAAGCATAGCGAATGTTTTTGTTATAGTTCAATTGCATATATAATATATAACTGTCTCCGCTCTGACTCCTGTCCTGTACAGACCCGCTCCGCCATTATCAACCCTACCCCTACTTCGACCAGCCCCACTAGAAATCGCATTACCCGCCATTCCTTACTTACCTCACCCTTACGTTCACCCACCAACTCTATCGATTCGGAAAACAAAATACGTTTAAATTAAAATTGTACTAAGTGTTTGAACTATATATTTTACACTTATCCATTACTATTACTTAAAAAATAAACCTAATCAACAAGTTATTAAATCATACAAAACTAATAATTCTATCTGTTATTATTCTATTATCTAAAGCCAAAAACATATCAATTTATATTATAGTTAATAATAGCTACAAAGATTTCGCTTTTGCACATCGAAATTAGGTTGAAACCTAGAAAATATCTATTTCTATTTCATCTATATTATTCGAAGTTATAGAATTCAATAACAAAATCCAGTTTAAAAGCTATATAAGCTTATATATCTTTGTTAACTTGAAGATTAACAATTATATCGAAAAAAAGATCTAAATATATATAACAGAACTAACTCATTACTCTATGATTCTAAAAATTGTCTAATTAAAAAAGCACAACTTCTCAATCCAGTTTTCATCAAATATATTCCGATTCGATAACGATTATTGCCAAACTTATTGTAATATTCCTATTTAACTTATCTAGATTAAAACCCTATTTAATGTTCCAAAAAGAAGTAGATCTGCTTATCTGTTTACTTGTCTGCTTACTTTACAAGAAAGAGATATCGCTATTGTATCGATGAACACCTACAAAGCTTATATTCATTGTGGATATAATTTGTTTAATATTACTATAAAAATATCAAAAAAGCTATAAAAAAACCTAGTTTGATTAATTTAAACTAAATCTTTAAAGAATTCTATAAATAAAAGAATATATTTTCAAAAAAACATTAACAAATTACTATTCCATTATCTATATAACTATAAAATCCGTTTGCAAAAGAAAGCTATTCCGCCCTTCGGCTTCCTGTATTCGATGTTCGAATTAAAGCTTGAAACTCTAAAAGAATGATTTAAAAAGAATCTGTACAAAAGGTTTATTCGCTCAAGTTTTTCTTCTGTTGCTTTGTTTGTCCTGTTTGTAAAAAAGCCTGGCGGTAGATTACGATTCTATATAAACTATTATATTTTTAATAATCTATCTGCGAAAAATCGCTATCTGCTTCTATTAATTAAGGAATCTCTAAATAGTTTGAAAAGTATAAAGTACTTTATTAAAATCAATATCATTTTTACTTTCAATAATATCTGTATAAAAGAAAAGCAAAAATATCTAACTGTTTTCTGTATCCGATTTGGCCTATATGAAAGTCTGGTTATACTGTTCAGTTTAACTAGAGCTCTAGTAATCTTCTAGCGTTTTATTAACAATACTCTATGCAAATACCTGAACCAGTTCTGCATTGCCTATCTAAACGATGTACTGATTTACAGTAACACCTACAAAGAGCATATCGCTTATATCTGTAAAATCCTGAAAGCCTTTTGAAAAACTGGTTTGTATATTAAACTATCGAAATACAAATTCTTGAAATCTGAAATTATGTTTTTAAGCTTAATTGTAAGAAAAGATAATATCTATATAGATTCTAAAAAGATTATATAATTATAAAATAAAAAATATTTTATATTATTATTAATATTTAAACCTTTATAAAGTTTTCGAACTTTTATTAACGATTTATTAAAAGATTTTCAAAAATAATTAATTTAATAATTAATTTAACAAAAAAAAACATATTGTAACGAAGGTCAGTGGCTATGAGATCAACACTTAGAATTTCAACTTAAAAACTAACTACAATGAAATCTAGAGAGAGTATATATATATGGATCGCTGATCATGGAGCTTATATTAACACACTGGCCTCTCGGGTGCCAACCGAGGTCCGATCGCGGAGAGCTAACTAACGTGACGGTAATACTGTAACAGTATAGTATAAAAGAAAATTGAAATTTAGTTTGATAGATAGCTTTAACTATAATCGGTTTGTTAGCACAAAACTGGGCTTGCTAATAGAAAAAGCCAACAAGGTTATAACACTGATAATACAAAACATCTTTCCAGTTTAGGGTATAGTATCTACAGCAAACGTGCTTTGGGATGCAGAGCTGCTGTCAAACAATGTTGCACTGGAATATATATAGATGTAGTTTGCGTTTAGATTACAAATGCTAAACCTAATATACCCTTTAGTATTATAGCTTAAAACTCTAGTTTTGCTTTAACAACAAACAATAAAACTATAATATATAAATAAACTAATTTCACAAACCTTAAAACTAATATTAATTAAACTATTTTTTTTTGATTATTAAATTAATTTTATAAAAAATAAATTAAAAAAATTAATAATTAAAGAATTTATTATATAATAAAATTAATTAAATAAAAATATAATTAAAGTTTTTTTAAATAGTTTTAAATAATATAAAAATAAAATAAAACAAATAAATTATAAATATATTATATATAAAAAACAAATATTGATTAAAACAAATAATAATATAATTAATAATATTTTGAATATATTTAATATTAAAATAATTAGAATATTTAAAAATCTATAAAATATAATAAAAATTTTATAATTAATAATTATATAATTTTAAATATATATTAATAATATTTGAATTATATAATATATATAAATAAATATATTTAATATTTTTTAATAGATTTTTTTAGAATATTAAAAATTAATAAATTAATATAAAATTAATATTAAATAATTATTAAATTATATAAATATTATTTTTAGAAAAAAATTTAAAAAAAGTTTATATTATTTTTAATATAAAAATTAAAAAATAAAAAATAATTAATATTAAAATATATAATTTAAAATTATATATAAAAAATATATAAAAAATAAAAAAAAATATAAATTGAATTTTAATATTTGTTAAAAAATTAAATTTAATTAATTTATAAAAAAGTATTAAAAAAAATAAAATAAAATAAATAAATAAATAAATAAATAAATAAATAAATAAATAAATAAATAAATAAAATATAATTTAAAAAATTATATTAAATAAATTATAATATAATATTTTATAATAAATAATAAATTTTTATAAAAAAAAAATATTTATAATTTTTTATAATTTTAATTTATAATATTAAAAAATTATTAAAAAAATAATTAATTTTAAAAAAATAATAATAAAAAATAATTTTATAATAATTATAATATTATTATAAAATAATATTTTATATTTTTTTTTAAATTATTTTTAATAAATTATTATAAATAATATTTATTTTTTTATAATTTTATTATTTTTTTTAAATTTAATTTATTATTTTAATATTTATATTTAATTAATAAATAAATATTAAAATATATATAAAAATATTATTTTATAATTAATAATAATAATAATAATAAATTCTTAAATTTTTTATAATTCTTTAATATATATTATTTAATTTTTTTTATAATTATATTTTATATTTATAAATTTTTTTATAATATAAATATTACAAATTTAATTTTAAAATTATTAATTTATTTAAAATTTATTTATTAATAATTTTATTTTAAATAAAATTATATAAAACTATATATTAATAATATTAAATATAATTTAATTTTTAATACTAAATAATTTTATAAAAAAAAATCTATAATTTTTTTTTTAATTATATATTATATTTTTTGAATATTATATTATTAAAATTATATATTCTTTTATTTCTATATTATAATTATAAAATTAATTAAATTAAATAATATTATAATATTATTTTTATATTAATTAACTTTTTATAATTAAATTTTAATTAATATTCAAAAAAACAATATATTAATATAAATTTTATAATTAATAATTTATATATATATATTCTTTTTAAATTTTATTATAATTAATTTTATAATTAATAATTTTTATTATAAATAATTTAATTAATCAAATTAAATAATTTAATTAATTAATTTATATTTATTTTATATTTTATTATATTAATTCTAAAAACAAAAATATTCAATCTTATTTAATATTTTATTTTTTATAATTATATATAATATAATATAATATTTATATTATAAAAAAATTAAATAAATAAAATTAAAAACTTGTTGAAAATTTATTATTAATTTAATTGAATTATTATTATAGAATAATAATTTATAGAATAATAATAATAAAATATAATTTAAAATAGATTTATTAATCGATTTAAATTTATAATTAAAATAAAGTTTAAAGAATTATATATGTTATAGGGCCATAGCTATGTGACAGCTTAAACTGGCTAGTAACTTGAGAACCGGGTTACTAATCAGTCAGCTGACGGATATGATCACAGGATCATGTTTAATCTCGCTTATGTTATATGTAAAGGCTATATATAGCATAAACGTAGTATAAATACCATATTCTAGTTTGTTATATATAGCTTTTTGAGTTATATCTTAGTTATAAATCTAAACTAATTGATAGACTTGTTCTAAATCGTATTCTATCGTTGTTACTTTGTAATACTATATAGCTTCTCCTTTTCGACCACAAAATGTCGATCCGCCTATCCGCCTCAAGCCAATCTGATTCCACAGAAGCGTTTGCCGCTACTGTAGCGAACAACACATTTGCTTGATACAGTTTCCTAACTAGCTTAACTAATTACTTCCAAGAAACCGAAAAACAGACTAATACCCTTTCGACTAACCTTCAACTAAAGAAATCCATATCCATTCGCGAAATCAAACATTGCTACAACCTTATTTCCCGCCTTTTGCAAGAATCTTGCAATTCACTTACTCCTGCTCCAGTTTCTACTATTAACTCTTCGCCTATTAATTCTATTACTCTTATCGAATTCGCCAAAACTGTTTCATCTTTTATTATTTCTACCAAACTTTAATTGAATGAAAAGCTACTTAATCCTACTTTGTTTAATAACACCAAATCCAATCTTGACTGTTTTATAACCTAAATTCAGAACAAAATACTTGCTAACTTTAATCGTTTTACTATTACTTATTTCTGTTTATTTTATATTACTAAAAGATTTATTAAAACTATTATTGTTTAAATTCATTTATATAATTGAAATAGACTATTTGTTATATTAAAGGATTATTAAAATTTGTTAAATATATTGAAAAAAGTATATAGGAATATTAATAAAAAAACTAAAACTTGAAAACAATTAATAATTTTATAATAAAAGAATTTTTTATTTAATATTTTTTATATAGAATTCTAATAGTTTGTTTAAGAAACAGAAATGGCTAATGATGATACTATTCTAGTTATCCTGTTGGAACAAAGTTTGTTAAACGAATTAGTAGATCTAATAATCTATATTGTTTCTTTAATGTATAGTGTTGATGTTTATATTGTCTTTTGCCAGAATTTGGAAAACCGTTGTTAATATATGAAACATAGCTGTTTATCTTCTGCTGTTCTGCTTGTTCGCATTTCTATTACTGCTTTTGTTCCTGTTTCCTGTTCTACTGTTGATTAGACGTACGCCAACAAAGCTGCTTCTGCTATCCTTGTTGGAGATCTAATAAATCTCAGCTTCCAATGCTATAATCTTATTGTTAGCGTTTCCTGTCAAAAATACAGCGAATGCTTTTGTTATAGTTCAACTACATATATAATATATAATTGCCTTTACTCTGATTTTTGTCCTATATAGATCTGTTCTGCTATTATCAACTCTATCCCTATCTCGATCAGCTTGTCTAAAGGCTATACTACTTGCTGTTCCTTATCTGCCTTGTCCTTACATTCATCTATTGGTTTGGTTGATTCGAGAAACAAAGCATGCTTAAATTAAAGCTATACCAAACACTTGAATTATATACTTTGCATTTATCTATTATTACTACTCAAAAAGTAGACTTGATCGACAAGTTATTAAACTATGCAAAACTAATAATCCTGTCTATTACTATTCTATTGCTTAAAGCCAAAAATATACCGACTTATGCTATAGTTGATAACAGTTGCAAAAGTCTTGTTTTCGCAAATCGAAGTTAAGTTGAAACTTAGAAAATATCTATTTCTGCTCTATTTATGCTATTCAAAGTTATAAAATTCGATAGCAAAATTCAACCTAAAAACTGTATAAATTTATATATCTTTGTTGATTTGAGAATCAGTAATTATATTAAAAAAAGATCTAAATGTATATAATAGAATTAATTTATTATTTTATAATTTTAAAAATTGTTTGATTAAAAAAACATAATCTCTAAATCCAGTTCTTATTAAATATATTCCGATTCAATAATAATTATTGCTAAACTTATTATAGTATTTCTATTTAGTCTATCTGAATTAAAGTTTTATCTGATGTTCTAAAAAAAAGTAGATCTGTCTATCTATTTATTTATTTGTTTACTTTACAAAAAAGAAATATTATTATTATATTAATAAACATTTACAAAGTTTATATTTGTTATAAATATAATTTGTTTAATATTATTATAAAAAATATCGAAAAAGCTATAAAGAAACTTAGTCTAATCAATTTAAATTAGATTTTTAAAGAATTCTATAAATAGAAAAACATATTTTTATTTAGAAATATTGATAAGTTATTGCTCTATTGCTTATACAACTACAAAATCCATTTATAAAAAAAAGCTGTTCCGCTTTTCGATTTTCTATACTCGATATCCAAACTAGAATTTGAAGTTTTAAAAGAATGATTTGAAGAAAACCTATATAAAGGATTTATTTGCTTGAATTCTTTTTTTACTATTTTGCCTGTTTTGTTTGTAAAAAAATCTAATAATGATTTATGATTCTATATAAACTATTATACTTTAAACAATTTATTTGCGAAAAATTGTTATCTGTTTTTATTAATTAAAGAATCTTTGAATAGTTTGAAGGATATAAAGTATTTTATTAAAATCAATATCATTTTTGCTTTTAATAATATCTATATAAAAGAAAAACAAAAATATTTGACTGTTTTCTGTATTCAATTTGGTTTGTACAAAAGCTTAATTATATTGTTCGGTTTAATTAAAACTTTAGTAACCTTTTAATGCTTTATTAACAATATTTTATACAAATATTTAAACTAGTTCTGTATTATTTATTTAAACAATATATTGATTTATAATAAAATTTGTAAAAAATATATCATTTATATATATAAAATCTTAAAAGTCTTTCAAAAGATTAATTTGTATATTAAACTATTGAAATATGAATTCTTAAAACCTGAAACCACATTCTTAAATCTGATTATAGAAAAACATAACATCTATATAAACCCTAAAAAAATCTATACAATTGTAAAATAGAAAACGCCTTATACTATTATCAATATTTAAGTTTTTATAAAGTTTTCGAACTTTTATTAACGATTTATTAAAAGATTTTCAAAGATAATCAATTCAATAATTAACTTAACGAAAAAGAATATACTATTCTATTAAAACTTTACTTATAAAAAATTATTCAATCTTTTGAAAACTATTTTTACTAAAATACTAATTCTAGCTTTTTTCAACTAAAAAAAGAAAACAATCATCAAAACTGATATTTCAAATTATATTTCTATTAAAGTATTTTTCTAATATAATAATAAAAATATCTTTTGTTTTGTAATATTTTTCTTAAAAAAACATTCTATAATTGAATATAACTATAAAATTTACAATAAAAAATTATTAACTATAATTCATTATTTCAAAGAATAACATTTTAAATTAAAAAAAGTATTTTCTTCAATTAAAATAATAACTAATCACAAAAATCTAAAGTATTTTACAACAACTAAACTGTTAAACCACCGTCAAATCTGCTAATCTAAATTCCTATTCCGATTCAACTTCCGAATCATATATCGCCCTGAGAAACAAAATACTAAACCTAATGCTTTAACCAAAAAGTCAAAAGATCTATCTAAAAAAAAGAATAAACACCTTTTACACCAAAACCAAATCATTCTGAAACACGAAAATTTCAAACTTAATATATTCCTATCTGTTTCTGCTTCAACCATTTCTCATATTAAACACAACTGCTCTATACCAATAATACTGTTTAAAGGAAACCCTATTCTTATTTTTAATCTTATTCTTATTTCTAACTCTATTCCTATTCCTATTCTTATTCCTAATCCTGTTTCTGCTTTACCAAAGAAGAAAATAAGATTTATTGTAATTATAAAAAGTCAAACAATTAAAACTAACAATTTATCTCTACCTAAACCTTCTATTTCTATTCCTATAACTCTAATCCCTGAAAAATCCTTAAAAGAACCTGCCTAGTCTCCTAAACCTAATATACCCATTCTTAAACTATTAAAACTACCCAAAAACCTAAAAAGTTTGTTTAAAAAAAAATATATTGTTAACCCATTTCTGTTTTCCATTCTAGATATTCTACATAAAAGCAATTTGCATTACTCTAAAATCATATTAAACGATTATCAGAAAAACAACAGTTTGTTATACTACTAAAGCAAACTATATATTCTTGTTTTGGATAAACTGAAAATTGCTTTATTTTGTCTATACTACAATTCTTCTGTTATTAATTATCTGTATTGTATTTCTATATTTGAATTGTTTTCCTAAGATTACTATTGGCTTGGTTATTACAATTATATTTCCTGTTGAATGTGTAACTGCTACAATTGCTATTGTATTATTCCAAACTATTAAAGATAAAAAAACGTTCTATGCTTGTTTCTGATTCTACAACAAGTTTGGCTATATATTTTTATCGATTTTATAACACATTTATCCTGTAGTTCTGGATATAATACAATCTTTATAGTTATTGACTATTTGATTAAAATGAAGCACTTTCTACTCTGTTATAATATTTGTAACGCTAAAAGCGTTATTGATATGTTTCTGAAACATATATAGAAGCTTTATGGCTTGTTTAGTTTTGTAATATCTGATTGAAATGTTTAGTTTATTGTTGATTTCTGAAAGTATACTTGCAAATGTTTAGTGATTAACGTTAAACTATTTATTGTTTATCATTTTGAGATTGATAGTCAAATTGAATATGTAAATATAATGTTTAAACAATATTTGCGATTATATGTTGTATATTTACAAAACGATTAAGTCGAATAGTTATCATTAGTTGAATTTGCTTGTAATATTGTTTGGTTTGAAAGTTTCTATATAACTCTATTTTTTGCTAACTATAGTTATTATTTAAAGTTAGGATTCGAGTTTGTTCCTGTATCGAACAAACCTGCTATTCATAATGTTGAAGAGTTGATTAAAAAGATAGAAGCTATTTTAGTTTATCTACAAATTGAACTAATTGTTAATCAAACATATTATTTTAAAAACGTTAATGTTTGTTGTTTTTTTGTTTGTTAATACTTTGTTGAAGATTTAGTTTGGTTAGATGTATATAATATTAAGATCTTTTGGTTGTAAAAGAAACTAGATTGGAAGAATCTAAGTTTGTTCAAAGTGATTAAAGTGATCAGTTTATATGTTTATAAGTTAGAATTGTCTATTTTGATGTAGAATCATTTAATGTTTAATGTAAACTTTTTGTATTTTGTTATTAACGATTTATTGCTTAAACAAAAGAAGAATTCTTCGTTTTTGTTTATAAAGGTTAAAGGAATCGAATAATTCAAAGTTGAAAAAATTCTTGATTCTTGAATCGAATGTTATGATTGCAAAAGCTTACATTTAAAGTATATTATCAAATAGATCGGCTACAATAGCCTAACTGAAAAGCCTATTAAATACTTAGAAAATTGTTTTAAACTAATAATAGTGTTTCATTATTGTTATTCTGAAAAACCTGGCTTCTATAACTTTAACCGCTTCAATGGAGCTTGGACTTAGAGAAAGGGGTACTGTTATAGGGCTATAGTTATATAACAGCTTAAACTGGCTAGTAACTTGAGAACCGGGTTACTAATCAGTCAGTTGACGGATATGATCATAGGATTATATCTAATCTCGCTTATGTTATACGTAAAGGCCATATATAGTATAAGCATAATATAAATACTGTATTCTAGTCTGTTATACATAACTCTTTGAACTATATCTTAGTTATAAATCTGAACTGATTGATAGACCTGCTCTAAATCGTATTCTACCGCTGCTACTCCGTGACAATATATAATAAATTCAAATATAATATTTATATTATATTTATATTATATATAATTTTTATATACAATATTAAATATAATTTTATAATTATATTTATTAATTAATTAATTAATAATTTAATTTTTAAGTTTTTAATTAATTTAAATTATTATATAATTATAGTTATATAATAATTATTAATTAATATTTATATATATGTAAAATATATATAAAATATATATATTAAATATATATTGATTAATTAAATATATAAATTAAAAAATAAAATCTAAAAATTAAAATTATTATATTTATATTGTAAAAAAACTTATAAATATATAATATTTAATATGTTAAAGAATTATATTATATAAAGTATATATAAAGTTAATTAACAATCTTTAAAATTATTAATTAAAGATTTATATATAATTAATAAAACTTTATATATATTTATTATTATAATATATTTTGTTTTAATTTTATTAAAATATAATTTATAATTGTTTCAATTTTATTATATATATAACATATATAGTTTTTTTAATTTATTTTATAATTTAAATTTTAAATTTAATATATGTCACGGGGCCATGGCCACGTGACAGCTTAAACTGGCTAGGAACTTGAGAATCAAGTTACTAATCAGTCAGCTGATAGATGTGATCACGGGACCATGTTTAATCTCGCTTATATTATACATAAAGGCTATATATAGTATAAGTATATGTAAGCGTGTTGTGAGAGAAAAGAGATGAAGATTAACTAAATGAGCGAAGTCCACTTTTGTGTACTTCGCTTACTAAGCTAAAGCTAAGCTAATCTTAGTAAGATGAGTCATCCATGATGACTAATATGGTAACAGTATAGTATAAATACTATATTCTAGTCTATTATATATAATTCTTTGAGCTACGTTTTAGTTATAAATCTGAACTAATTATTAAACCTGCTTTAAACTATATTCCGCTTCTATTATTCTATAACACTATATAACTCCTTCCTTTCAACCACAAAATGTCGACCCGCCTATCCGCCCCAAGCCAACCTGACTTTGCAGAAGCGTTTGCCGCTGCTGTAGCGAACGACGCGCCTGCCTAATACAGTTTCCTAACCAGCCTAACTAACTACCTTCAAAAAACCAAAAAACAGACTGATGCCTTTTCGATTAACCTTCAACTAGAGAAATCCCTATCCGCTCGCGAAGTTAAATATTGTTACAATTTTATATTCCATCTTTTGCAAAAAGCTTATGATCTATTTATTTTTATTTCAGCTTTTGCTATTAATTCTTTATCTATTAATTCTACTATTTCTATTAAATCTATTAAAACTATTTTATCTTTTATTATTTCTATCAAACCTTAACTAAATAAAGAACTATCCAATTTTGCTTTATTTAATAACACCAAATCCAATTTCAATCATTTTATAGCTCAAATTCAAAACAAAATACTTATTAACTCTAATTGTTTTATTATTATTCATTTCTATTTATTTTATATTATTAAAAGATTTACTAAAACTATTATTATTTAAATTTGTTTATATAACCAAAATAAACTATTTATTATATTAAAGAATTATTAAAATTTGTTAAATATACTAAAAAAAGTATTTAAAAATATCAATAAAAAAACTAAAACTTAAAAACAATTAATAATTTTATAACAAAAAAATCGTTTATTTAATACTTTTTATATAAAATTTCAATAATTTATTTAAAAAACTAAAATAACTAACAATAATATTATTTTGATTATTCTATTAAAACAAAATCTATTAAATAAATTAATAAACCAAATAATTATTATTGTTTTTCTAATATATAATATCAATATTTATACTACCTTTTACTAAAACCTGAAAAACCGCTATTATTATATAAAACATAACTGTTTATCTTCTACTGTTTTGCTTATTCGCATTTCTACTATTACTCCTGTTTCTGTTTCCTGTTCTACTGCTGATCAAACATACACCAGCAAAGCCATTCCCACTATCCTTATTGGAGATCCGATAGATCTTAGCTCTTAACACTGCAACTCTGTTGCTGGCGTTTCCTGTAAAGAGTGTAACAAATGCTTTCGCTGTGGTTCAACTGTATATATAATATATGACTGCCTCTGTTCTGATTCTTGTTCTGTACAGACCCGCTCTACTACTATCAACTCTACTCTTGCTTCGACTAGCTTTTCTAGAGACCGCATTGTCTGTCGCTCCTCACCTGCTTTGCCCTTACGTTCATTCACCGGCTCTGTCGATTCGGGAAACAGAGCGCGCCTGGATTAAAGCTGTGCTGGGCGTTTAAACCATGCATTTTGCATTTGTCTATTGTTGTTACTTGAAGAGTAGATCTAATTGACGAGCTATTAAACTATACAAAACTAATAATCCTGTTTATCATTATCCTATTGCTTAAGGCTGAAAGCATATCGACTTATGTTATAGTCGATAATGGCTACAAAAGCTTTGCTTTTGTAGATTGAAGTTAAATTAAAGCCTAGAAAATACCTATTTCTGTTTTGTTTATATTATTCGAAATTATAAGATTCGATAGTAAAGTTCAGTTTAAAAACTATATAAGTTTATATATCTTTATTTACTTAAAGATCAACAATTATATTAAAAAGAAAATCCGAATATATATAACAGAACTAGTTTATTATTTTATGATTTTAAGAATTGTTTAGTTAAAAAAGTATAATTTTTGAATCCAGTTTTTATTGAATATGTTCTAATTCGATAGTGATTACTATTAAACTTATTGTAATACTTTTATTTAGCTTATTTAGATTAAAGTCTTATTTGATATTTTGAACAGAAGTAAACCTGCTTATCTGCCTATTTGTCTGTTTGCTTTACAAGAAAGAAATATCGTTATTATTTTGATAAACACTTACAAAGTTTATATTTGTTATAGATATGATTTGTTCAATATTATTATAGAAGATATCAAAAAAGCTATAAAGAAACCTAATTCGATTAATTTGAACTAAATCCTTAAGGAATTCTGTAAATAAAAAGATATGTTTTCATTTAGGAATACTGATAAGTTGTTGTTTTATTGCTTATACAATTACAAAATCTATTTGTAAGAAAGAGCTATTCTGCTCTTTGGCTTTCTGTACTCGATATTCAAGCTAAAGCTTAAAGCCCTGAAGGAGTGATTTAAAGAAAATCTGTATAAAGGATTTATTTGCTCAAGTTCCTTTTCCATTGTTTTGCTTGTTCTGTTTATAAAGAAATTTAACAATAAATTACAATTCTATATAGACTATTATATTTTAAATAATCTATTTACAAAAAATTGTTATTTGTTTTTATTAATTAAAGAATTTTTAAATAACTTAAAAAATATAAAATATTTTATTAAAATTAATATTATTTCTATTTTTAATAATATCTATATAAAAGAAAAATAAAAATATTTGATTATTTTCTGTATCCGATTTAACTTATATAAAAGCCTAGTTATACTATTCGGCTTAACTGAAACTTTAATAACCTTCCAGCACTTTATTAACAATACTTTATACAAATATCTAAACCAGTTTTATATTGTCTATTTAAACAATATATTGATTTATAGTAAAACTTATGAGAAATATGTTGCTCATATTTGCAAGATCCTAGAAGTCCTTTAAAAGGCTAATCTGTATATTAAACTATCGAAATACAAATTCCTGAAATCTGAAATTATATTTTTAAATTTGATTGTAAAGGAATATAGTATCTATATAGATATTGAAAAAATCTATACAATTATAAAATGAAAAACGTTTTGTATTGTTATTGATATTTAAGTTTTTATAAAGTTTTTGAACTTTTATTAACGATTTATCAAAAGATTTTTAAATATAATTAATTTAATAATTAATTTAACAAAAAAGAATATATTGTTTTATTAGGGTTTTATTTATAAAGAATTATTTAATCTTTTTAAGATTGTTTTTATTGAAATATTAATTCTAATTTTTTTTGATTAAAAAAAAAGTAATTATTAAAACTAATATTTCAAATTACATTTTTATTAAAATATTTTCTTAATATAATAATAAAAATATTCTTTATTCTATAATATTTTTTTAAAGTAAATATTTTATAATTAAATATAATTATAAGATTTATAATAAAGAATTATTAATTATAATTTGCTGTTTTGAAGAATAATATTTTAAATTAAAAAAAGTATTTTTTTCTAATTAAAATAATAATTAATTATAAAAATCTAAAGTATTTTATAATAACTAAATTGTTAAACCGTTATCAAATCTACTAATCTGAATTCCTATTCTAATTCAACTTCTGAATCATATATTGCCTTAGAAAACAAAATGTTAAGCTTGATACTCTGACCAAAAGATCAGAAGATCTGCTGAAAGAAAAGAATAAACGCTTTTTATATTAGAATTAGATCGTTCTGAAACACAAAAATTTCGAGTTTGATATATTCCTATCTGTTTCTGCTCTAACCATTTTTTGCATTAAACGTAATTGCTTTATATCAATAACACCGCTTGAAAAGAACCCTATTCTTATTCCTGATCCTGCTTCCGCTTCTAACCCTGTTCCTATTCCTGATCCTGTTTCCGCTTTACCAAAAAAGAAAATGAAATTCGCTGTAACTACAAGAAATCAAACAAATAAAACTAATAGCCCATCTTCGCTTAAACTCTCTATTCTTGTTCCTATAACCCCACTTCCCAAAAAATCTTTAAAAGAATCTGCCCAATCCTCTGAACCTAATATACCTACCCCCAAACTACTAAAACTGCCCAAAGCCCTAAAAAGCCTATTTCAAGAAAAATACACAATTAATCTGTTTCTGCTTTTTGTTCTAAATGCTTTATATAAAAACAATTTGCACTACCTCAAAATCACATTAAACAATTGCTAGAAAAACAACAGTTTGCTATATTACCAAAGCAAACTATATATCCTTGCTCTAAATGAACTGAAAGCTGCCCTGCTTCGCCTATACCACGATTCCCCTATTACTAACCACCTACACTGTATCCATACATTTGAACTGCTCTCCCAAAATTACTATTAGCCTAATTATTACAATTAAATTTCCCGTTAAATATATAACTGCTACAATTATCACCACACTGCCCTAAACCATTAAAAACAAAAAAACGTTTTATACTCACTCCTGATTCTACAACAAGCTTAGCTATATATCTCCATCGATTTTATAACACATTTGCTTTATAGTTCTAAATATAATACAATCTTTATAATCGTTAACCACTTAACCAAAATAAAACATTTCCTGTTTTATTACAGTATTTATAACACTAAAAACATCATTAATATATTCCTAAAATATATATAAAAGCTTTACAACTTACTCAGTTCTATAATATCCAATTAGAATATTTAGTTTATTATCGATTTCTGAAAACATATTTGTAAACATTTAGCGATCGATATTAAACTATTAATTATCTATTACCCTAAAACTGATAATCAAACTAAATATACAAATACAATATTTGAACAATATTTGCAATTGTATATTATATATCTACAAGACAACTAAGCTAAATAACTACTATTAGCCGAATTTGCTTATAATACTATTTAATCTAAAAGTTCCTATATAATTCCGTTCTTTGCTAACTATAATTATCATTTAAAATTAAAATTTAAACCTATCTTTATATCAAACAAACCTACTATTTGTAATATTAAAAAACTAATTAAAAAAAAACTATTTTAACTTATTTACAAACTAAACTAACTTTTAATCAAATATATTATTCCAAAAATATTTATATTTACTATTTTCCTATTTACTAATATTTTATTCAAAATCTAATCTAATTAAACATTTATAATATTAAAACTTTTCAATTACAAAAAAAATTAAACTAAAAAATCTAAATTTATTTACAATAATTAAAATAATCAATTTATATATTTATAAATTAAAACTATTTTTTTTAATAAAAAAACTATCTAATATTCAATATAAATCTTCTATATTTTATTATCAATAATTTATTATTTAAATAAAAAAATCTTTTATTTTTATTTATAAAAATCTAAAAAATTAAATAATTTAAAATTAAAAAAATCTATTATAAAATAATAATAATAAAATATAATTTAAAATAGATTTATTAATTAATTCAAATTTATAATTAAAATATAATTTAAAAAACTATATATAATAAATTAAAATATAATATTATTTATATTATATATTTTATTTAAATTAAATAAATTTAAAATTATATATATAAAAAATATAATTTTTATATTTATATTAAAATAAAATTAATAATAATTTTTTTATATAATTAATTTTTTTTATATAAAATTTTTTAATTAAAATCTTAAAATCTTAATTAAAATTTAAAATATTTTTTATTATATTTTAAAATTAATTATTTTTTTTAAAAATTAAATAATTAAATTTAATATTTAAAAAATTTATAATTTTATTCTTTAAAAATATAATATTAATTAAATTAATAATAAAAAATTAATATTAATTTATTTTTATTTTTAATATTTTAAAAAATTTATTTAAAAATTTATTAATTAATATTTTATAATAATATTAATTTCAAATTTTTTTATTTTAATTAAAATAAAATATTATAAAATTATAATTTTATAATAATTAAAATTAATTAAAAATTTAAAAATTAAATTATTAATTAATTAATTAATAAATATAATTATAAAATTATATTAATTTTATTTAAATATAATTATAAAATTATATTAATTTTATTTATATTATATATAAAAATTATATAAAATTTAAATATAATATAAATATTATATTTTAATTTTTTTTAAATTTTTTTTAAATCATATTTTAATTATAAATTTGAATTAATAAATAAATTTATTTTTATTTATATTTTATTATTATTATTTAATAATATAAAATTAATAAATTATTATAATATTTTTTATATTTATTTTTAAAATTTATTTTTAATAATAATATATATATTTTTTTTATATAATTATTTTTGAATATTTATTTTTTATTAATTGTTTTTTAAAAAATAAATATAATATATTTTTTTTAAATATTTATAATTTAATATTAATAAAAACAAATTTTTAAAATAAATTTTTAAATAATAATTTAAATTTTTTAAATATATATTATTTTATAATTTTATTATTTTTATTAGTTTTAATTGATTATTTTAATATATATATTTATTAATATAATTTTTATTATATTTATATTATTAAAAATTTTAAAAATAAATAATATAATTATAAAATTTTTTTAAATAATATATATTAAAAAATTAAAAAATTTTTTAGAATATATTATTATTAATATTAAATATAAAATAATATTTTTATATATATTTTATAAAAAATATTTATTTTTTAATATATATTAATTAATTAAATATATAAATTATATAAATAATATATATATTAAAATAATAAATTAATTTTAATAAAAATAATAAAATTATAATAATTTTTATATTTAATTTATTAAATAAATAATTATTGATTAATTGATTGAATTTACTATTAATAAGATTAGATTAATTGTATAAATATTTATCTATAATACAATTATAGTTTGATGGAACTAGTGTGAAACAAACCTATCAACAGTATACTGTAAATGGAAACTTGGCTATTGAATGATAGAGCTTCTGAAGTTTCGATTGCTAAAAGTTATATTATATAGGCTTTTAGCAATTTATATAACATATAGCGATTTTATATAATATATAGCGATTTTATATAATACTATAAAAGGTTTAATCACAATAATGTTAGATTGAATTGTTTTTGTAGTTATACAAAATCACTAAAACATCTAATATTCTGCAAGATCTCTTAGCGGAAGTTCTATATTTGGCTGGTCAAACTAGAACAGTTCTTTAGCTGTATAGAAGAAGGATACAAATATCTAAATATTTTGATATTGCAGTTTAAATTGTTTGAAAACTTTTTAATAATTATTTAATATTTTTAGTTTAATATTTATTAAATAAATATTTAAACAAAAATATAATAATTTAAATATTTATATTATTATTAATTGATTTTTAATTAAATATTAGATTATTATTAATTGATTTGAAAAAATTAAAATTTAAAAATGAAAATGTTTTTTTAAATAAATAAAAAAGAATTATAAAAAAAAAAGAAAATTATATTATTTTGAGTTTTAAAATTAGAATAAAATATAATTAGTATTAGAAAATATAATTTATAATTATATATAGGAAACTTTTTTTAATATAGGTTTATTTTTAATATTTTATAAAAGATTAAGTTTAATTAATTTATATAGAAATATCAAATTTAAAAGAAATAAAGAAATAAATAAATTTATATTTAATCTATAAAAATATATTAAAATATATATATTTTATATATTATTTAAAATATATATAAAAATATTATTTTATAATTAATATTAAAAATAATATATTCTAAATAATTTTATATCTTTTTAATATATATTATTTGATATTTTTTTATAATTATATTATATATTTTTAAACTTTTTAATATTATAAATTTTAGATTAATAAAATTAAAATAATTTAAATAAATATTAAAAAATTAAAAAAAATATATTTAATTTTATTATAATTTATTATAAAAGAATAAAAAATAAATATATCAAATAATAAAAAATAAATATATCAAATAATAAAAAATAAATATGTTAATTAATTTAAATTTATAATCTAAATATAATTTCAAAAATTATATAAAATAAATTAAAATATAATATTTATATATTATATATAGTTTTTATATATAGTTTTTATATATAATATATATAAAATTTAATATAATTTTATAATTATATTTATTTCTTTATTGATAATTTAAATATATTTTAAATTATCAATTTCTTTATTTTATTTAATGAATAATTTGATTTTCAAATTATTAAATTTGATTTTCAAATTATTAATTAATTTAAAGTTAATTTATTAATAATTTTTTTTATATAAAATTATTGATTTATTAGATTATTATATAATTATAGTTTTATAATATAATTAATATTTAAAAAAAATTAATATATATTTTGAAATAAAAATAAAAAATTATATGATATTATATAATAATAAATATATAAAAACAAATAAAAATTGTAATGTTTAATGTTTTAGAAAACTATATTATATAAAATATAAATAGAATTAATTAAAAATCTTTAGAATTATCAATTAAAGATTTATATATAACTAATAAAGCTTTATATATATTTATTGTTATAACATATTCTATTTCAGCTTTATTAAAAAGCGATTCATAAATGTCCTAATCCTGTTATATATATAACGCATATAGCTCTTTTAATCCATTTCGCGATTTAGGTTCTGAACTTAATGTATGGTGTATAAGTGGATCAACGCGGGTTGGCTATATGTAATAGCTTAAGTCATGGGCATAAAGTGCGTATGTAATACCTATGTATAAAGCATGTACTACATGTAACCATAAAGTATATGCTTTATATGATGTTCTGAATCTTCTAAATTATAACAAAAATAATTAAATAAAAAATTAAAGAATAAAAAATAATATTTTATATATAATAAATAATAACTTTTATTATTTAATAATATTAGAATAATAATAATTAAAATATCTTTTAATTAAAAATTAAAAATTAAAAATGATTATATTATTAATATATATTAAATATCAAATAAATAACTAAATATATAATAAATTTTTAAATTTAATTAAACTTTTTAATTAATAAAATTTTTAATATAAAATATAATATATTTAAATTGAAATTCAAATCTTTTATTAAAATATATTTATTATAATACAATAATAAAAGAAATATGGTTTAAAATAAATCTATTAATTAGTTTAAATTTATAATTAAAATGTAATCTAAAAAACTATATATAATAAACTAGAATATAGTATTTATATTATATATAGTTTTCATGTATAGTATAAATAAAATCAAATATAATCCTATAATTATATTTTATCAATTGATTGATTAATAACTTGATCTTTAAATTACTAATCAATTTTAAAGTTAGTTTACTAGTAACTCCACCTTACGTAAGGTTACTAGCCGGTCAGGCTGTCACGTGGCCTCAACCCCGTGACATATAAAGACAAAACTTTAAATCTCATTTATAAATCTATTTCTTATATTAATTAGTTTAATTATTAATTTATTAAAAATTTTATTATATATATCATGGGGTTGTGGCTACGTGACAGCCTAAACTAGCTAGTAACCTTACATAAGGTGGAGTTACTAGCAAACTAACCCTAAAACTGGTTAGTAACTTGAGGATCAAGTTACTTGAGGATCAAGTTACTAATCAATCAGCCGACGGATATGATCACGGGATCATGTCTAATCTCGCTTATGTTGTACGTGGAGGCCACGTATAGTATAAATACTATATTCTAATCCGTTATACGTGTGACGCTTGTGCCGTTAAAGAGCTCGTAGACGTATGATATAGTCACGAAAAGGTGCCAAATAGTATACGTTGGAGGGTCAAAAGATTCCTTAGAATATACTACTGCGGATCTATATACAACTAGATAGCTCTATATATATCTATTGTTACGGCACCTTCCATTCCTGCTCCACCAGAGCACGACTCATAAATCCCTCAATATAACGTAACGTGTGTAGATCTCTTAATCCACCTCGCGATTCAGGTTCTGAACTAATGCGTGGTGTATAAGTGGGTTACGCGGGTCGGCTAAACTAAGGGCCGGTAAGTACGTACGTAATGCCTATGCATAGAGCACGTGCTTCACGTGACGTTCTGAATTGTGTTCTGAATCGTAACAATACGTAGCTCTTTGAGCTACATCTTAGTTAAAAATCTGAACTAATTAATAAATCGATTTAAACTATATTTCTCCATTATCACTCTATGATAATATATAAAATTATTAATTGATTGAATTATTATATAATTACAATTCTATAACAAAATAAATATTGAAAAATAATAGATCTATAATAAGATATAGAATTATAATTAAAATGTAATTTAAAAAATTGCGAAAAACAAATTAATTTATAATATTTATATTGTATATAACTTTATATATAGTATATGTAAGAATTAAATACTTATTTATTAAATAAACATAATAGTTCTATAACAATATAAATTTATATAAACGTTTATTTAAACTATAAAAGTTGAAAGAGTAAATATTGTAAAATACATTAAATGTTACAGAGCGGTAGTAGCGGAATATAATTCAAAACAAATCTATTAATTAGTTTAGATTTATAACTAAGACGTAGTTTAAAGAGCTACATATAATAAACTAAATGTCACGGAGTAGCAGCAGTGGAATACGATTCAGAGCAGGTCTATCAATCAGTTCAGATTTATAACTAAGATGTAGCTCAAAGAGCTACGTATAACAGACTAGAATATAGTATTTATACTACGCTTATGCTATACATAGCCTCTTCGTATAACATAAACAAAATTAAACATGATCCCATGATTATATCTGTTAGTTGATTGATTAGTAACCCAATTCTCGAGTTACTAGCTAGTTTAAGCTGTCATATAGCCATAGCCTTATAACAGTACCCCCCTCTCTAAGCCCAAGCTCTGTTAAAGCGGCTAAGATTATAGAAGCCAGGCTTTTCAGGATAACGACAATGGAATACTGTTATTAGTTCAAGGTAGTCTTCTAAATACTTAACAGGTTCTTTAGTCGAACTATCGTAGCCGATCCATTTGACGATATACTTTAAACATAGGCTTTTATGATTATAATGTTCGATTCAAGAATCGAGGATCTCTTCAACTTCGAATTACTTGATTTCTTTGATCTTTATAAGCAAAAGCAAAGGATTTTTTTGTTTAAACAGCAGATCGTCAATAATAAAGTACACAAAGTTCACATTGAATATTAAATGATTCTTTATCGAAACAAGCAATTCCAACTTATAAGTGTATAAACTGATCACTTCAATCATTTTGAACAAGTTTAGGTTTTTCCAGTTTAGTTTCTTTTGCAATCAGAGAGTTTTAATATTACAAACGTCTAATCAGACTAGATCTCCAATAAAGTATTAGCAAACAGGAGAACAGTAGATATCAGTGTTTTTAGAGTAACACATTTGATTAATAGTTAGCTCAATCTGTAGATGAGCTGAGATAGCTTCTATTTTCTTAATCAGCTTTTCAGCGTTATGGATAACAGGTTTGTTCGATACAGAGGCAGGCTCGAATCCCAACTTCGGGTGATAGTTGTAGTTAGCAAAGAACAGAGTTATACAGGAACTTTCAGACCAAGCAGTATTAGAGGCAAATTCGGCTAGTGATAGCTATTCGGCCTAGTCGTCTTGTAGGTACGCGACGTACGATTGCAAGTATTGTTCAAATATTGTATTTATATGTTCAGTTTGATTATCAGTCTTAGGGTGATAAACGATTGATAGTTTGACGTTAATCGTTAAACATTTGCAAGTATGCTTTCAGAAATCGGCGATAAACTGAGTACCCCGATCGGATATCACGGAACTAGGCAGGCCGTGAAGTTTCTATATGTGTTTCAGGAATATATCAACGATGCTTTTAGCGTTACAGGTACTGTAGCAGGGTAGGAAGTGTTTCATTTTGGTCAGGCGGTCAACGACTACAAAGATCGTATTGTATCCAGAACTATAGGGCAGATATGTTATAAAATCGACAGAGATATATAGCTAGGCTTGTTGCGGAATCGGAAGCAAGCGTAGAACGCCTTTTTGTCTTTAACGGTTCGGAGCGGCATAGTAGCAACTGTAGCAGTTATATATTCAACAGGAAATGTAATCGTAATAACCAAACCAGTAATAATCTTAGGAAAGCAGTTCAAATGTACAAGTATAGTGTGGGTGGCTAGTGATAAGGGAATTGTAGTATAAGCAAAGCAGAGCAGTTTTCAGTTCATCTAGAGCAGAAACGTATAGCTTGTTTTGGTAGTATAGCAAGCTGTTGTTTTCTTGGCAATCGCTTAACATGATCTTGGGGTGATACGAATTGCTTTTATGCAAAGCATTTAGAACGGAAAGCGGAAGTGGGTCAACAATATACCTTTCCTTGAACAGGCTTTCTAGGCTTTTGAGCAGTTTTAGTAGTTCGAGGGCGGGTGTATCAGATTCAAGGGACCGAGCAGGTTCTTTTAGGGACTCTTCAGGGATTGGGGCTATAGAAACAGAAACAGAGAATTCAAGCAAAAGTAAACTGTTAGTTCTAACTGCTTGACTTCTTGTAATTGCAGCGAATCTCATTTTCTTCTTTGGTAAAACGGAAACAGGATCAGGAATAGGAATAGAAGCTTTAGACAGTGTTGTTGGTATAGAACAGTTGTGTTTAATGTAGAGAGTGGTCGGGGCAGAAACAGGCAGAAACATATCGGGCTTGAAATTTTCATGTTTCAGAACGATCTGGTTCTGGTGTAAGAGGCGTTCATTCCTTTCTTTAGGCAGATCTTCTGACTTCCTGGTCAGGATATTAGGCTTAGCATCTTGTTTCCCAAGGCAGTATATGATTCGAAAGTTGAATCGAGATAGGAATTTAGACTAACGGGCTTGGCAATGGTTTAACAGTTTAGTTGTTGTGAAATACTTTAGATTTTTGTGATTAGTTATTACTTTAATTGGAGAAGATACTTTTTCTAATTCAGGATGTTATTCTTTGAAATAGTGAATTATAATTAATAGTTTTTTATTGTAGATTTTGTAGTTATATTTAGTTATAGAATGTTTTTTTGAGAAAAATATTATAAAGTAAAGAATATTTTTATTATTATATTAAGAAAATACTTTAGTAGAAATGTAATTTGAAATATCGGTTTTAATAATTGTTTTCTTTTTTTAATCAAAAAAGACTAGAATTGGTATTTCAATAAAAGTAATTTTTAAAAGATTGAATAATTTTTTATAGATAAAGCTTTAGTAGAATAGTATGTTTTTTTTCGTTAAATTAATTATTGGATTAATTATCTTTGAAAATCTTTTAATAAATTGTTGATAAAAGTTCGAAAACCTTATAAAAGCTTAAATATCAATAACAATATAAAACGTTTTCTATTCTACGATTGTGCAAATCTTCTTAAAGTCTATACAGATGCTATGTTTCTTTATAATTAGACTTAGGAATATAGTTTCAGGTTTCAGGAATTCGCATTTCGATAGTTTAACGTATAGGCCGGCCTTCTGGAAGGCTTCTAGGATCTTGCGGATATAAACAATATGTTTCTCACAGGTCTTGCTGTAAATCAGTATATTATCTAAATAAGCAATACAGAACTAGTTTAGATATTCGCGTAGAATATCGTTAATGAAGCGCTAGAAAGTTGCTGGGACTCCAGTTAAGCTAAACAACATAACCAGGCTTTTGTATAAGCTGAATCGGATATAGAAAACAGTTAAATATTTTTGTTTTTTTTTTATACAGATATTGTTGAAAGCAAAGATGATATCGATTTTGATAAAGTACTTTATATCTTTTAAACTGTTCAGAGATTCCTTAGTTAACGGAAATAGGTAATGGTCTTTTGTAGATAGGTTGTTTAGAGCATAGTAGTTTATACAGAATCGTAAACCATTGCTAGATTTCTTTATAAACAGGATAGGCGAGGCAGTGGGAGAAGAACTTGAGCAGATAAATCCCTTGCGCAGGTTTTCTTCAAGCCACTCCTTCAGGGCTTCAAGTTCTAGCTTGGACATCGAGTATAAAGAGCCGAAGGGCGGAACAGCTTCCTTTTGCAAGCGGATTTTGTGGTTGTATAGGCGATGGGGCAGTAACTTATTGGCATTCCTGGATGAAAACACGTTTTCCCATTTACAGAATTCCTCAGGGATTTGATTCAGATTGATCAGACTAGGTTTTTTTATAGCTTTTTCGATATCTTCTACAATAATACTGAACAGATTATATCTACGATAAGCATAAGCTTCGTAGGTGTTCATCGATACAATAACGATATTTCTTTTTTGTAGAGCAAACGGGCAAGCAGGCAAATAGGCAGGTCTACTTCTTTTCGGAATATCAGATAGGGTTTTAATCTAGGTAAGCTGAGTAGGAGTACTACAATGAGTTTGGCAGTAATTACTATCGAATCGGAATGTATTCAACGAGAACTGGATCCGGGGGTTATGCTTTTTTAACCAAACAATTTCTAGGATTACAGGGTAATGAGCTAGTTCTGTTATATATATTCGGATCTTCTTTTCGATATAATCGTTGATTTTTAAGCCAATAGAGATGTATAAGCTTATATAGCTTTTAGGTTGGATTTTGCTGTCGAATTCTATAACTTCGAACAGTACAGATAGAACAGAAACAGGTATTTTCTGGACTTCAATTTAACTTCAATTTGCGAAAGCGAGGCTTTCGTAGCTGTTATCGACTATAGCATAAGTTGGTATGCTTTTGGCTTTAAGCAACAGAACAGTAACAAACAGGATTATTAGTTTTGTATAGTTTAATAGCTTGTCGATCAGGTCTATTTTTTGAGTAGCAGTAATAGATAAATACAAAGTGCATAATTCGAACGCCCAGCATAGTTTTAATCCAAACATGCTCTGTTTCTCGAATCAATTGAGCTGATAGATGAATGTAAAGACGAAACAGGCAAAGAGCAGTAGGCAATGCAGCTTCTAGAAGAGCTGATCAAGGTAGAGGTAAGGTTGATAGTAGCGGAACGGGTCTATATAGAACAGAAATCAGAATAGAGGCAATCATGTACTACATATGCAATTGAACTATAGCAAAAGCATTCGCTATACTTTCAACAGGAAACGCTGGCAACAGGATTACAGCGTTGGGAACTGAGATCTATCAGGTCTTTAGCGGGGATAGCAGAAGCAGCTCTGCTAGCGTACGTCTGATCAGCAACAGAGCGGAAAACAGGAACAGGAGTAGTAGTAGAAGTGCGAACAAGCAGAACAACAGAAAATAAACAGCCATGTTTTATGTATCGACAACAGTTCTTCAGGTTCTAACAAAAGGCAACATAAGCGTCAACACTATATATTAGAGAAACAGCATAGATTATTAAATCCGCTAATTCGTTTGACAAACCTTATTCCAATAGAATAACTAAAATAGCATTATCATTAGCTATTCCTGCTTCTTGAGCAAACTATTAGAATTCTATATAAAAGATATTAAACAGAAGATTCTTTTATTATAAAATCATTAATTGTTTCTGAGTTTTAGCTTTCTTATTAACATTCCCATATGCTTTTTCCAATATATTTAACAAATCCTAATAGTCCTTTAATATAACAAATAGTCCGTTTTGATTATATAAGCGAATTTGAACGATAGTGGCTTTAATAAGTCTTTTAATAATATAAAATAAACAGAAATGAACGATAATAAAGCGATTAGAGTTAGCAAATATTTTGTTCTGGATTTGGGTTATAAAACGGTTAAGATCGGATTTGGTACTATCAAACAGAGCAGGATCAGATAGTTTTTCATTCAATTAAGGTTTAATAGAAATAGTAGAAGACAAAACAGTTTTGGCGGATTCAGTAAAAGTAGTAGAATTAGTAAGCAAGAAGTTAATAGCAAAAGCTAAAATAGAAGTAGATAAATTGTAAGATTCTTGTAAAAAGCGGGAAACAAGGTTATAGTAATACTTGATTTTGCAAACGGATATGGATTTCTCTAGTTGAAGGTCAGTTGAAAGGGCATTAGTCTGTTTCTTGGTTTCTTATAGATAATTAGCTAGGCTAGTCAGGAAACTGTACTAAACAAGCGCGTCGTTCGCTACAGCAGCAGCAAACGCTTTTACAGAATCAGGTTAGCTTAGAGCAGATAGGCGGATCAACATTTTGTGATCGAAAAAGAGGAACTACGTAGTATTACAGAGTAATAACAATGGAATACAATTCAGAGCAAGTCTATCAATCAGTTTAGATTTATAACTAAAATATAGTTCAAAGAGCTATATATAACAGACTAAAATATAGTATTTATATTATGTTTATGCTATAGATAGCCTCTTCGTATAACATAAACGAGATTAGACATGATCCCGTGATCATATCTGTCAGCTAACTGATTAGTAACCCGATTCTCGAGTTACTAGCCAGTTTAAGCTGTCACGTAGCCATAGCCCTGTAACACTAAAATACAATATTTATATTATATTTATATTATATATAGCTTCTATATATAATATAAACGAGATTAAACGTAGTTGTATAATTATATCTATTAATTAACTGATTAATAACTTGATTCTCAAATTCCTAATCCGTTTAAACTATTATATAATCATAACTCCGTAATACTAAAATACGACTATGCTTTCTTCTACATATAAGAATTTAAGCTAATCAAATTATTATATTAATTGAAAATTTATATAAATAACTATAAATGAAAAAAGTATTATAAATTTTTTTTTTAGAATTAATAAATTGAAGATTTTGATAATTTTAATAATATATATTAATTATATCAATAATTGCTTAATAACATATTTTTATAGATCTAAACAATTATAATAAATTTTTTTTTTATAATATTCTATATTTCTTTTATTATTTACTTTAATTAATTGTCATGGAGCCATGGCCACGTGATAGCTTAAACTAGCTAGTAACTCGAGAATTGGGTTACTAATCAGTTAGCTGATGGATATGATCATGGGATCATATCTAATCTTGTTTATATTATATATAGAAGCTATATATAGTATAAGCGTAATATAAATACTGTATTCTAGTCTGTTATATATAACTCTTTAAGCTATATTTTAGTTATAAATCTAAACTGATTGATAGACCTACTCTGAATTGTATTCCATCACTACTACTCTGTAACACTATATAACTCCTCCTTTTCGATTACAAAATATCGATCTGCCTGTTTGCTCTGAGCTAACCTGATTCCGCAGAAACGTTTGCCGCTGCTGTAGCGAACGATATGTTTGCCTGGTACAGTTTTCTGATTAGCCTAGCTAATTATCTATAAGAAACCAAGAAACAAGTTGATGTTCTTTCAACTGATCTTCAACTGAAGAAATCCATATCTGCTTACAAAGTCAAGCATTGCCATAATTTTGTTTTCTGCTTTTTGCAAGAATCTTGCGATTTACTTATTCCTATTTCAGCTTTTATTATTAACTCTTTGTTTACTAATTCTGCTATTTCTACTAAATCCATTAAAACTGTTTTATCTTTTACTATTTCTATTAAACTTCAATTGAATAAAAAACTACTTGATTCTGCTCTATTTAATAACATCAAATCCGATCTCGATTGTTTTATAACTCAAATCCAGAACAAGATACTTATCAACTCTAATCGTTTTACTATTACTTATTCCTGTTTATCTTATATTACTGAAAGACTTATTAAAACTACTATTGCTCAAATTCGCTTATATAACCAAAACAGACTATTCGTTATACTAAAGAATTATCAGGATTTGTTAAATATATTAGAAAAAGTATATAAAAATATCAACAAAAAAGCTAAAACTCAAAAACAATTAATAACTTTACAACAAAAGAATCTTTTATTTAATATCTTTTATACAGAATTCCAACAATTTGCTTAAAAAACAGAAATGACTAATAATAATACTACTCTAGTTATTCTATTAAAACAAAATCTATCAAACAAATTAACAGATCTAATAATCTATACTGTTCCTTTAATATATAATACTAACATTTATACTACCTTTTACCAAAACCTAAAAAACCATCGCCAATACATAAAACATAACTGTTTATCTTTTACTGTTTTGCCCGTTCGCATTTCTACCACTACCCCTGTTCCTGTTTCCCACTTTACTGCTGATCAGACATACACCAGCAAAACTGCTCCTGCTATCCCCACTAGAAACCCAATAAATCTCAACTCCCAACGTTATAACCCTATTGCCAACATTTCCTATCGAAAACATAGCAAATACTTTTGCTATAGTTCAATTGCATATATAATATATAATTGCTCCTGCTCTGATTCCTGTTCTATACAAATCCATTCCACTATCATCAATTCTACTTTTACTTCGATTAGCCTCTCTAAAAGCTATACTACCCGCTACTCCTCACCTGCCTCGTCCTTACATTCACCCACCGGCTCGGTTGATTCGAGAAACAGAACATGCCTGGATTAAAACCATATCAAACATTTGAATCATACACTTTACATTTATCTACTACTGCTACTCAAAAAATAAATTTAATTAACAAACTATTAAACTATACAAAACTAATAATTCTATCTATTATTGTTCTATTATTTAAAACTAAAAATATACTAATTTATATTATAATCGATAATAGTTACAAAGATTTCGCTTTTACAAATCAAAATTAGGTTAAAGCCTAGAAAATACCTGTTTCTGCTCTATCTGCACTGTTCGAAGTTATAGGATTCAATAGTAAGATCCAGCCTGAAAGCCGCATAAGCTCATATATCTTTGTTAGCCTAAAAATCAACAATTATATCAAAAAAAAGATTCAAATATATATAACAAAACTAGTTCATTACTTTATAATTCTAAAAATTGTTTAATTAAAAAAGCATAATCCCCAAATCCAGTTTTTATCAAATATATTCCAATTCGATAACAATTATTGCTAAACTCATTATAATACTTCTACTTAGCCTACCCAAATTAAAACTCTATCTAATATTCCGAAAAGAAATAAACCTACTTATTTGCCTACTTGCTCACCTACTTTACAAAAAAAAGATATTGCTATTGTATCGATAAACACCTACAAAGCCTATACTTGTTATAAATATAATCTATTCAATATTACTATAAAAGATATCGAAAAAGCTATAAAGAAACCTAACCCAATCAACCTAAACCAAATCCCTAAGGAATTCTGCAAATAAAAAAATATATTCTTATCTAGAAATGCTAACAAATTACTACTTTATCGCCTATACAACTACAAAATCCACTTACAAAAAGAAGCTGTTCCGCCTTTCAGTCCTCTATACTCAATATCCAAACTAAAGCTTAAAGTCCTAAAGAAATAGCTTAAAAAAAATCTACATAAAGGATTTATCTATTCAAATTCCTTTTCCGCTACTTTATTTGTCCTATTTGTAAAAAAACCTAACAATAATTTATGATTCTATATAAACTATTATACTCTAAACAACCTATCAGCGAAAGATCGTTATCTGTTTCTATTAATTAAAGAATCTTTAAACAACTTGAAAAATATAAAATACTTTACCAAAATCAATATCATCTTTATTTTCAACAATATCTATATAAAAGAAAAACAAAAATATTTAACTGTTTTCTATACCCGATTCAGCCTATATAAAAACCTAGTTATACTATTCGACTTAACTAAAGCTTTAATAACCTTTCAGCGCTTTATTAACAATACTTTATACAAATATCTGAATCAGTTCTGTATTACTTACCTAGACAATATACTGATTTACAGCAAGACCTACAAAAAACACATCGTTTATATCTACAAAATCCTGGAAGCCCTTTAGAAGGCTGGCCTGTATATTAAACTATCGAAATGCGAATTCCTGAAATCTGAAACTATATTTCTAAACTTGATTATAAAGAAACATAGTATCCTTATAGATCTTAAAAAGATCTATATAATTGTAGAATAAAAAACGTTTTGTACTATTATCGATATTTAAACCTTTATAAAGTTTTCGAACTTTTATTAACGATTTATTAAAAGATTTTTAAAAATAATTAATTTAATAATTAATCTAACAAAAAAAAACATATTATTCTATTAAAATTTTATTTATAAAAAATCGTTTAATCTTTTAAAGATTACTTTTACTAAAATATCAATTTTAACTTTTTTTAATTAAAAAAAGAAAACAATTATCAAAACCAATACTTTAAATTATATTTCCATTAAAATATTTTCTTAATACAACAATAAAAATATTCTCTACTTTATAATGTTTTTCTTAAAAAAACATTCTATAACTAAATACAATTACAAAATCTATAATAAAAAACTATTAATTATAATTTATTGTTTTAAAAAATAACATTTTAAATTAAAAAAAATATTTTCTTTGATTAAAATAATAACTAATCACAAAAATCTAAAGTATTTCACAACAATTAAACTATTAAACTATTACTAAACTTGTTAGTTTAAGTTCCTATCCCAATTCAACTTCCAAATCATATATCGCTTTGGGAAACAAGGTACTAAGTTTAATACTTTGATTAAAAGGTCAAAGGATCTGCTTAAAAAGAAAAATGAACGTCTTTTATATCAAAGCCAAGTTGTTCTGAAACGCGAAAATTTCAAGCCTGATATATTCTTATCTGTTTTCGCCCCGACTACTTTCTATACTGAACACAACTGTTCTATATCAACAACATTGCCTGAAAAGAACCCTGTTCTTATTCTTAATCCTGTTCTTGCTTCTAACCCTGTTTTTGTTTCTGTTCCTATTCCTAATCCTATTTCCGTTTTACCAAAAAAGAAAATGAGATTCGTTGCAACTACAAGAAATCAAGCAGATAAAACTAATAGCTCATCTTTGCCTGAATCCTCTATTCCTGTTTCTATAGCTCCGATCCCTGAAAAGTCCTTGAAAGAACCTGTTCGGTCTTTTGAACCTGATATACCCGCCCTCGAACTACTAGAACTGCCTGAGGGTCTGGAAGGCCTGTTCAAAGAAGGATATGTTGTTGATCTGTTACCGCTTTCTGTTCTAGATGCTCTGTATAAAGGCAATTCGTGTTATTCTAAGATCATATTAAACGATTGCTAGGAAAATAACGGTTTGCTATATTACCAAAGCAAACTATATATCCTTGCTTTAGATGAACTGAAAGCTGTTCTGTTTTGTCTATACCACGATTCTCTTGTTATTGGTTATCTGTATTGTATCTGTATGTTTGAACTATTTTTCTGAGATTACTATTGGTTTGGTTATTACGATTACATTTCCTGTTGAATGTGTAACTGTTACAATTGCTACTACACTGCTTTGAACCGTTGAAAGCAAAAAAGCATTCTACGTTTACTTCTGATTTTACAACAAGCCTTGTTATATATTTCTGTCGATTTTATAATATATCTACTTTATAGTTTTGGATACAATGCGATCTTT
Organism: Monilinia vaccinii-corymbosi; assembly: GCA_017357885.1. NCBI lineage: Eukaryota > Fungi > Ascomycota > Leotiomycetes > Helotiales > Sclerotiniaceae > Monilinia > Monilinia vaccinii-corymbosi. The sequence continues at coordinate 3,073,059 of CP063406.1, read as the reverse complement.
GTAATCGTTGACCGTTTAACCAAAATAAAGCACTTTCTGCTCTGCTACAGTATCTATAACGCTGAAGGCATCGCTGATATGTTTCTGAAACATGTATAGAAATTCCATAACCTGCCCAGTTCTGTGATATCCGATCGGGGTGCTTAATTTATCATCGATTTCTGGAAATATATTTGCAAACATTTAGCGATTAATATCAAATTATTAATTGTTTAATACTTTAAAACTGATAATCAAACTGAATATATAAATGTTATATTTGAACAATACTTATAGTTATATATTGTATATTTACAAGACGATTAAGCCGAATAGCTGCCATTAGCCGAATTTGTCTGCAATACCGCCTGGTCTGAAAGCTCCTGTATAACTCCGTTCTTTGCTAACTATAACTATTACCCAAGGTTAGGATTCAAGTTTGTCCTTATATCAAACAAGTCTACTATTTGCAATACTAAAAAACTAATTAAAAAAATAAAAACTATTTCAGTTTATTTACAAACTAAACTAACTATTAATCAAATATATTACTTTAAAAATACTGATATCCACTGTTTTTCTATTTACCAATACTTTATTAAAGATCTAATTTGGTTAAACACTTATAATATTAAAACCTTCCAGCCGCAAAAGAAACTAAACTAAAAAAATCTAAGTTTATTCAAAATAATTAAAATGATCAGTTTATATACTTACAAATTGGAACTATCTATCTCAATAAAGAACCATTCAGTATTCAATATAAACCTTTTGCACCTTATTATTAACGATCCGTTGCTTAAACAAAGAAATCCTTTGCTTTCTGTGACGCTTGTGCCGTTAAAGAGCTCGTAGACGTATAGTATAGTCACAAAAGAGTGCCAAATAGTATATGTTAGAGGGTCAAAAGAATCTTTAGAATATACTACTGCTAATACTAACTACAGAACAGCGCTCCTTTATATGTTCTACACAAGGTGCACGTGCCTCGACACGTGCTCGCTAATCGAGCACGTGAGTTACACGGACAACACGTGCACTGGAGCGGTGAGCTAGGCTTTAGCAGAAACGGCAGAATCGTGACACTTTCGTTTATAGAAATCAAAAGAATCGAACAGTTCAAAGTTGAAAAGATCCTCGATTTTCGAATCGAACATTGTAATCGCAAAGGCCTACGCTTAAAGTATATCATCAAATAGATCGGCTACGATAACTCAACTGAAGAACGTGCTAAATACTTAGAAAACTGCTTTAAACTAATAACAACGTTCCATTGCTGTTATCCTGAAAAGTCTGGTCCTTATAACCTTAACTGCTTCAACAGAGTTTGGGCTTAGAGAAAAGGGTACTGTTACAGAGCTATAGCTACGTGACAGTTTAAACTGGCTAGTAACTCGAGAATCGGGTTACTAATCAATCAACTGACGGATATAATCACAGGATCATATTTAATCTCGCTTATGTTATACGTAGAAGCCACATATAGCATAAGCGTAGTATAAATACTATATTCTAGTCTGTTATACATAGCTCTTTGAGCTACGTCTTAGTTATAAATCTGAACTAATTGATAGACCTGCTCTGAATCGTATTCCACCGCTGCTACTCCGTGACATTAATTATAATTTAATTTATTCGTTAAATAATAGTTAAAAAGCCATTTCTATAACAAAGATCAATAGTTATAAAATCAACATTTAGAATTTCAATTTAAGAGTTAATTATAATAAAATCTAAAAAGAGTAAATATAAGCTCTGTAATCGGCGATTTATATATATAAACATGTTGGTCTCTCGAATGCCAACCAAGGTCCAATCGCAAAGAGTTAATTAATATAACGATAATACTATAACAATTTCTTTATTTAATTCTATATATTCTTAATAGAATTAAGATTAAAAAAAAAAAAGAAAACTGATAGATTTTTATAATATGTTTTTCCAAAAGTTCTTCTAGAATAATCTTTATAATATATTTAAAAACTTTATACTGTATAAATAAATACTTTAAGTATAATTTTATTTATTCGTTAATTATAAAAACAATATATTTTTGATATAATTAAACAATAATAGTTTTCTATTCTTTCTTCTAAAATATATCAGAACTTTTTTTTGTTTTTCCAAAAAAGCATTTTTAAAACTTTCTGATACCGCATAATAGGGTCATCTTGTTATGTGTTGTAAAAGCTATCCATTTCCTTATACTTCAGCTATACTATTTATATAGTTTACGTTGTAGACGTCGCTTCCTTCTATAATAGAGGAAGCGACAGTGGCTTTCTACGCCAGCTGTTATCTATATCTGTGGCGTTCCGTAACACTTTCATCTTTTCTTTTTGCGTTTTTGTTCTAATATATATATAAAATCTATAACTTTATCAACTCGACAAATAACATATATTTTTCTATAAAATCTTATTATAATCTATATTTCGTTAAATCATAAAATAACATTTTATTGTTTATCTATCTAATCAAGATGTTTTAAAACAAATTGAATTCGAAGTTTTTAATTCTTTTTAAAGATTGAAGGCTTATAAAGAGTAATGTAACTGTTATGGAGTAACAGTAGCAGAATACAATTCAGAATAGATTTATCAATCAGTTTAGATTTATAACTAAAATGTAACTCAAAAAGCTATATATAACAAACTAAAATACAATATTTATACTATACTTATACTATACATAGCCTCTACGTATAACATAAACGAGATTAAACATAATCCCATAATCACATCTATCAACTGACTAATTAGTAACTTGATTCTCAAGTTTCTAGCCAGTTTAAGCTATCACGTAACCATGACCCCGTAACAGTAACGTTTATATCCAATTCGTTATAGTTTAGTTTGTATAGTATATTCGCTAATCCTTTTTCAATTTAATATTACAATCACTTTTCAATATAGTATATATCGATTATTTTTTAAGGTTATTATAAATTCTATAAAACTATCAATTTGAGAAGTTGTTAAAAAAGAAAATCGATCAGAACGTTTTTTAGGCGTTGTATATATTGTATAAACATAAGCTATTTGCCTATAGCTTAGATCTATTCCTTTATCAAGAAAAAACCCTCTAATCCTTTGGAATTTCTATCCAACTCGATGAAGAGTACGTGCTTCAATTCGTTGATCGCGGGTCATTTCAGCTCTAGTAGGCGTCGATGGCTCTACAGGAGGAGGAGGCGGCAGCGGAGAAGGAGGAGATAGCGGAGGAGGAGATGGAGGTAGTGAACTTAATGGAGAGGAAGATCTCAATAGATTTGCTACATCTATTTTGATGATTTTGATGATTTTGATGATTTCAAGCATTCCAGTAAGATTTCTATGAAATTCCCTTTATTTCTGATTCTCAATATATTTTATTAAAGCAGCACTGATATTATATAAAGTGGCCAATCAAACCCCTGGTTTACCATTTACAAGGGGGTGTGGGCCTATTTAGAGTTTTTACAATACTTACCCTTCCAACCTCTGTATTCACCTTGCAGGATCATTCTGATAGGTTAAACTTAAGCTTATCATAATCTTCTCCGGAATTTGACTCTGGATTTTGGCTACCTTTATGAACTGAATTGAGACATACATACAATACAATCAAAACTAGCTACTTGTTCTTGCTTTTGTCCTTTCTCTTCCTCATCTTGATAGAATCATTATATCCAAAGGATATGACCACTGTTTACTCCTTCAATTCGTTCCATCAAATCACTTCACTTTACTTCACATCATATGAAATGTCTACCAGTCTATACTTACGAACGGCGAGAGCGTATACCAGAAATAGGAAAAAGGTAGTTCATTAGCATCTTCAGCTTCATGTATCACTCTAATGGAGCCTCTAGCAATCAATATTTCTCGCTCGCACATTGGCATCGACCTCCCGTCGCAATGAAATCAACAAAGTCCTTTCTTCAGCTTCCGAGGCCCTCAAGGATATGAAACCAGATAGCACAGTTCTATGTGGAGGGTTCGGTTTCTGTGGCGTACCAGATACCTTGATCGATGAAGTCGTTAACAAACCCGAACTCAAAGGTCTTGCTGCGGTTTTAAATAATGCCGGAACAGATGAATCAGGTCTTGGGAAATTGTTAAAAACAAAGCAGATCAAAAAAATGATTGGCAGTTATATCGGAGAGAACAAGACTTTCGAGAAGATGTACTTAACTGGAGAAGTGGAGTTAGAATTGACACCACAAGGAACTTTGGCAGAGAGGTGTGCTTTGGGTGGAAAAGGAATACCGGCTTTTTACACGCCAGCAGCGTTTGGAACGGTTGTACGAACTGGTGAGCTTCCACTTCGCAACTTATCCAAAGGATGTAAAAGTCTTTCACGGTAAACCATACCTCTTGGAAGAGAGCATTCGAGGTGACTACGCATTTGTAAAGGCGTGGAAAGCAGACAAGCTTGGAAATTGTCAATTTCGGCTGGCAGCAAATAACTTTAATGGTGCTATGCGGCGCAACGCAAAGATGACAATTGTGGAGGCAGAGAACATCGTTGAGCCTGGAGAGATCCCACCAGAGGCTGTCCATCTCCCCGGTATTTATTTCAAAAGAGTTATTCAGTCCATGGCGCCCAAGAACATCGAGAAATACACTTTCGCGAAAGATCCAAATGACCCAGCGGCGAAGAGTGCTCTAGGTAGCGGGGACACCGCTGCCAAGCGAGAGAGAATCGTCAGGCGTGCTGCAAAAGAATTAAAAAATGGAATGTATGCCAATCTAGGCATAGGAATGCCCATGCTTGCCCCGTCTTTTGTTGGTCCCGAAGTTGAGGTGCAGATGCAATCAGAAAATGGCATCCTGGGATTAGGTCCTTACCCCCAAAAGGGTTCAGAGGATGCGGATCTCATTAATGCTGGAAAAGAGACCGTGACACTTCACCCTGGTGCCGCTGTTTTTGGTAGCGAGGAAAGCTTTGGTATGATTAGATCAGGAAGAGGAATCTGACCATCTTGGGAGCTATGCAAGTGAGCGGAAATGGTGATCTTGCAAATTGGATGTTACCCGGGAAGATAAAGGGATTTGGGGGGGCTATGGATTTAGTCAGCAATCCTTCCATGACGAAGGTTGTGGTCACAATGGAACATTGTGACAAGAAAGGAAATGCAAAGATTGTGAAGCAATGCGAGTTCCCGCTGACTGGGAAAGCTTGTGTTTCGAGGATTATTACCGAATTGGTGAGTAGCTTATCACCAGCCCCCACGGGGTATTGACAAAGTGATAGGGCGTATTTGATGTCGATTTTACAAAGGGTCTTACCCTGATCGAGATTGCCGATGGAGTAACAGTGGATGAGATCAAGAGCAAGACAGATGCGCCGTTTACTGTCGCAGATGACCTAAAACTAATGTTGTAGACCAGGACCATAAAAGAAGGAGAATATGATCTTGTACCACAAAGAGGTTTGTAGTCCCGGAACATTCGATTATGAAGTGAAATCGAGCTTCAGAAGAATACCTGGCTCTGAAAAAAATGATGAGTACAGAGGGATAGTGCCTCGGCTGCCAAACTACCTGCAGAGAAATGTAAATATTTCCAAACGAATCATCACGTTTATAATAATGAATTGGTTCAAGGCAAGATAGGTATTGGCATTTCAAGGCTCTAGCTGCGGAATCTTGTCCGATCAACGAAAGCATGACAGAGCGACATAGGTAATCAAAAAACCCGTACCACTCGCACAGAAGACGATGCATTGGTGAGCAATTAGTGCATGCCTACCGGTGGCAAGCGAAAAAGAAACAGGCCTAAACTATTCGCCGCCTCTGAGAAGACGTAATGTAAGAAGTCCGGTCATAATACTATCTTACTACTTTTTGAAAGTTAAACCACCGCCAAAGCTGTGCTCACTGTTTCCACCCCCCTTGGTAACTTTGCCCTCAATGACCCCGGTTTCAAAGACACAGCTACCCATATCCATTTTCTTTGCAGGACCCGAAGGAGAAATGTCAAAGTCAAAAATATCCATTGGTAAGCCCAGAGTCGTACATGCTAATTCAATATTGTCAGTGTACAATCTTAAGATTTGGGAACAACAAATCAAGCTTACCGTTTGGGATATCAACTATTCCTGCAACGTGGCCTTGGACTGGAGCACAGGACAATAGAAGATATATTTGATAATCAGAGTATCCGAAGCGACGGAGATACTCGATGCATCGCAATATAGTTTCACGGTAGGCTACATTGACGTCCAAAAAATGCTTTTGGGATTAACTAGTATCTAATATGAATGGGGGAGACACAATGTACAACGTACCTGTTTACCATTATGATCAACACTAAATCCTTCAAAGGTAAGATATCTTCCTGGTCCATAATGTGGTTCGACTGGGCCAGGTAGATATATGGGCGATTTCATCCCAAGATCTGCGATACCATTCTTCATTACCTTGAAGTTGATGGTTATGACGCCGGACATCTCGATGGCACCACAGAAGGATATTTCACCATCACCCTCTAATGCTAAGATGAGTATTTGAAACCAAAACCAAAACACCAGAATGACAACTCACGAGAGAAATGGAGATCTCCAACAGAAAACTTGGCGCCTTTAACGTGTACCGGGAGATAAACCTAATTATGTTGTTAGTCTTCGCCTCGAGACACTTCCCCGTTAGATTTTCTCACTTTGCTTCCCCTGCTAAGATTCTTGATGTCGCAATTTCCACCATGTTCGGGACGACCTAGAAGAGCTTAGCTATAGAGAGATAACTTGGGTTAATACGTGACTATGATACCTGGGATTGTTCTTGCGCCTTCGCGGCCAACAATTGTTTTGATGTCTTGAGAAGCCGATCCAGCATGTACATTCTGAGGATTTGGTGGCTGAGCAACGATTCTGTCTAGCTTGTTCGCAGCAATCAGTTCTCCCTCACGCTCGTTCCAAATTTTTAGAACCTAAAATAAGACATTAGACTCGGTAGATATGAGGGGTTCGGGTAGGTTGACTGGTGAGTCGGCCAGGGTGTCCCATAATCTGGACTGCAATTCAGCTTTGAAACCCTTCGACATCCAAAAAGCTGCTGTGGGATTTCAAGTACAGATTGACCAAGTGAATTCGGTGTACACAGAAAAATCCAATATATAAGCTCAAGTCAAGAAATAAGAATCCATTATTCTCGAACTGCAGCCCGGACTTTTTGACAGGTTTGATTCGGTTCTATCGCCTGAATGCTGCAGGGCAGAAAGGGAAGAATACGAAATAAAAAGTTTGGACTCGCCTCTGCTGACGGCGCACAGCCAAGAATTCCCGGGTGTATCAATCCAGGGAATTTGACATGTGGGATATGTCGTGAAGAACAATAGATTCCCTCGAAATCCCAAATAGCCTTAGCCCTATATCATTATTCGTCAGTTCCAGATACCAAGGCACAATTCAAAGTTTGACATACGCCGATGGGTAAATTTCATCGAGAAAACCGCCTCCATTTTCTTTGGCGAAGACGCCTGGAAAGTTGAAGTCAATAAACACCAAGTCAACTGGAATTGCGTAGCCTGGCTATGGCTTACCTGTACTATACATTATCAGCAAACATCGTAGACTCAGTATTGAGGTTCGAGGAACTTACAAGCCCCAAGGATGCTCCTGATGTGGCTGGACATCCATAATCTCAACAATCAAGACATCTCCAGGCTCTGCTGTCTCAATTTCAAAGGGCCCAGATAAATAGTGGATTTTAGTTAAGTCGACATTCTTAACATCATCCGCACTGTCATCATTTTCTGAATTGGTAATGAGCAAAACACCAGGTAAGTGAGATGATTCGAAGGCGTACTGATTTGACCTCCAGTCCAGTCAACACATTCTATTTTGACCGTTTCGCCGTTCTTGATAGTGTCGGCGAATGGAATATCTGGGTGCCATCTGTTGTGAAGTTTTGGTTGGTTTTCTGCAGGCTCATCAAGTGAGACTTTGCAGATGTTGCGAATTTCCGATCGACCCATTATATCTTATATGATTGATGATTGATGAGCAGGAAGTACGGTAAAGAAAAGAATATCCAGGAAGAGGTAGAGAGAGGGGGAGAGAGGGAGAGAAGTGGGAGAGAGAGAAGAGAGTGTGTATGATAAAAGAAGTTTAATAAGCTATAAGTAAGTTATAATCTATTAAATACCTTTAAATATATATTTCTTTATCTGAAATCATAATTATGTATATTAATTATATATATAGCGATTAAAGAAGAAATAAACCAAGATTTTAAAAGATTAACTTTATTAATATTTAATATATAATAGTTTTATTTTATTTGTTAATTATGACTTATATATATTCTTTCTATCTTAGTCTACTGATCAGAACACGAACGCTAATATAAGCTTATCTCTCTTAGATAAGTGAATTGCATTAATCACATATTGAATCATTGATGAATATTACCTAATGAACGAGAATATACGAAGTATTAAAAGCATTTCAGACCAATTGTTGAACGGAAGTGATGTTGACATTGATATTGATGATGAATAGGTGCTAGGTTAATTAAGTTTTTGATGAATTTATATACACCGTAAGTATGCTCTGTAGATACGAGTAGATCTACCTCAACTAACCAGGTCTAGGTTTAGTTCAGTAACTGTGACGTTCAATGCCTTGGAGAGCTATACTATACGAAGTATGTATAGGGTCAACTGAGAATCCTTAGAATTATCGACTAGAGGTTTATATACAACTAATAGAGCTCTATATATAGCAGGATTAGGACAGTCATGAATCGTGCTCTGGTGGAGTTGAAATGGAATGTGCCGTAGCAATGGCTATATATAGAGCTCTATTAGTTGTATATAAACCTCTAGTCGATAATTCTAAGGATTCTCAGTTGACCCTATACATACTTCGTATAGTATAGCTCTCCAAGGCATTGAACGTCACAGTAACCTTATCAAGAGAATATAAAGTCAATATCAATTTTCTGTCTGTTCGAAACCACAAGCAAATCTTAACCTCTTTTGATCTTGAATTAATTACCTTGACCTCAACTCGCTATATGGTGGAGGTACCTCTGTGGCAGATGATGATGCTTTCTCGCCCGAACCACCTGGCGAGGTTGCCTTCGTGCTGGATGTATTCAGAGCATCTAGTTGATCCAGTTTGAGGTTCAAGAATGCATGCTTATTCTTCCATTTTTGCTGGCTAGCAGCAAAGTTATCCTCTTGTCCAACAGGTGGAGGTGGGTCGGTAATTTTGGTAATAAGATATGCTGTCGATGCTTCTGCGATGCCATAGACGAGCACACCCAGGAGAGGAATTCGGAGGAGGATATAGAACCCAATGCCAAAACCAAATAAAAGTCCTTCACGATCATGAAACCAGTTCTTCTTTTGCGCTTGAGTGAAGCTGATACGGGAGAAATATGGCTCCAGCTATATCCGTCAGCTACAATCATAATAGGTTCATGGTTGAAAACCCACCAACTCACGCATCAAACTGCGTGACGAGAAGTAACTTTGTAAAAATATCACGAGATATCTACGAGGCAAAAAGATACCTGTGCCAAATACTATGAGACCAGGACCGAGTCCTGCAGCTCTAATAACTGTCAGTAAAATAATCCGATTATGATTGCCGGGATTCCATACTTATGGAATGTGTAAAAACTAGCTGCCGGAAGTACGAATCGTCCGAGTATCGGAACATAAGATAAAGCATAAACCACCAAAGAAAGTCCGGCCTTTTTTCCAAACTTCATTAAGAACGCGGAGGTGTTCTCGGCTGTGCTTGTTTTATGTGTTGTGCCATCTCTCTTGGGATATCGTCGTAAATTTGAATAATATTCGTCTCGTAACGTGGAAGGTTCTTCCCCTTTGTGTTTCTCGTAATAGGTTTGGTCCACGAAAGCGAGGCTCATCATGAAACTGTAGATGTTAGTATGAAGATGTAAAAGGGTAGGTAGGGATTATGAGCTCGCAGGAAAATACTTACATGTTGTCCAGAGTGGGAGTGACTCGACTTAGTATACTCATGAGGAAGAAAGGAACCTGTAGAACATGATTCTGAATAAGATCCAAGCCTTCAACCACCCTATTATCGAAGGTTGAAGCTCCCAGGTCCACAACGAACGACAAAAACCATAGAAAGACCCTCACTCCAAAAACCTGCTACGTGTTAGCTCGCATGAGCTTGAGAAGTCCGATGAGAAATCGTAATCGTACGGGAATCTCGATGGCTAGTCGAATCACAAGGCCTGCTAAGACGGCGAGAGCAGCCTGTTTGTAGTGTTCTGAAGTGAACAATTGGGGATTCCGAAGAGCTGTCAGCGCTATAAGCCAGTCGTCAGTACTGCAAAGGAATTCCACATGCTGTGATCATTCTCCTCCAACACTAACCTCCTACGATGGTCAATTGTGCTCCTCGCAGAATCGCGTTTAAATCGAAATGGTCGACAGATAGCTTTTCCACCCAATCGTCACGATTTGCAAGTGGCTTTGGGGGATTGGACCTTTCAGATTCCATCCTGGCCATATTCAAATGGATGATCACTGGTGGATGGATGAGTTGAAAGTTGAAAGTTGAAGGTTGAAGGTTGAAAAGAAAAAAAAAAGATGTGCAGCATTCTTGAGTCCGCTCTCCTGAAGATGAAGACGTCATTCACAACTCTAGCTACCTATATATAGCTACGTAAATATATATATATAATATACGTAAATACCTTATTAAATCCTCATGATAATTATTGAAATTGATTATATAACCTCAATTCCTTCTCTATACGATATTTATAATAATAATCAAGGTTAGCTAAATCAATATCCCGAATTCCAACCCTTTTCTTATATAAATATATATATATATCTATATATAATTAATACTGAATAGGTATAAACATTAACCTTTCTACATACAAATCTCACTCACTCATCGTTCTTCAATTGAGTTACTACTTAGTTAATCAATCTCTTCCTCCTACTTTTATTCTCCCATCCGAAACGAAACGAAGGGATCTACCTCCTCCTCCTTCTCCTCATCATAATTTCATACATTCATCTCTTTATTCTCAACCTTGGAATTCAAAACCTGAAACAACGACAACGACAACACCTTTTCATCTACAATCCCATCATGGGCATGAAGCAGAACATATAAGAAGTAAAAAGTAATCTGGCTTGTGTTTGCCAATGGCTTTAAACCCTTCTACTTCCTTGACACGACCGGTGTCTGCTTCTGGTCGACTAACATCAACCCCCGATCCCCAGATTGAGATACTCTGCAGTGTTGATGGAGCCCGCATCATATCATTTTCAATTCCGGCATCCAGTTCATCGCGACCAAGCTCGAGCAATGGATCTGCGGAGGAGGATACGGACATACGTTCTTCGTTGAGATGGTCGTCCCCGGTGGAGAGGACGCTTGCCATTGGTATGCGCTTCATCGAAATTCGGTCTTGGCTCCAAGGAAAGTAGGTGTACTCAGACTGATATGGAAATTGCAGGTACTTTGCGCATCTATAGGGCTCCCGAGTCGGTTGCATTTGTCAACTGCCAGAAAGCTCTGAAGCCAATATTACCACGGAGTCAATGTTGGTTTGTCTCGGATGATGGATCCAGCAAATTTGTGTTGCAAGTACGAAAGTTGCAGGAGTATTGGCGAATCGAAATAAGAAACACAACCTCCGAAGAAATCCAAAAAGTAGAAGAGTTCAAGAAGATATTGGCGCAAATCTCATTATATGAGAAAACCCCTTGTCCATTTCAAAGGTCCTTTTCGGTTGATCTTCCGATTGCCCTTCAAGTCCCTGCCACCCAAAAGCCGTGGAAGCCAGTACAAAGATCATCATCCAGGATACCTTTACCCCGTGGTGATCTCTATCCGATTGCTTCAAAATCGGCATCTCTGACCTCAAGCTCGCCAAAGCTCTCATGCACAAGAGCCCGCTCTTGTTCCCCACTCCAAACTCATGCATTGCATCAATCCTCATCTAGCCCCACAGAGACATGCATACCACCAGACTTGGAATTTCAAAAAGAAGAAGAAACACCAGAAAAATCTTCAATCAAATCAACGAGCCCAACCACACAACCTCTGATCAATTTACCGCAAGCTCATTCGACCGAACCTCAGTTAACTGAATATGCTTCACCCCCATCAGAACCTATGATTCCTGTCGTGTCCCTTGTAGAGCTTGATGGGGGTGATAGTAGTGATGCGACAACGGACGAAACCAATGTCACGGCAAAGAATCCTGCTCAACCATCATATCCGCAATCGCCTGTCGAACCAAAGAGCCATTCACAAACATTACATCACCGTAGTCGATCAATTACGGCACCTCCTATTCTCTCTTTAATCACAAGTCCACCACCTTCAACGCGTCGAAATAGATCCCCCTTGAGGCAAGCCGCGGTCGACAATTCCGCATCAGAGCTTTCGTCAAGCGTTGAGTCATTTCACTCTACACAGTCATGGCACTCTCCACTTGATGTACCGCCATCACCACCTCTCTCCGGACCACCATCACCTACCACCACCTTTCCCTATCCCCACGATAATATTGTACTTCCAAAGAAAGCACACTCTACGCAAGCAACCTCGCAGCTCAATGTAACCCCCGAGATACACGGAACATGGCAAACACCTTCGCCTATCAATGGATCTCCTCGAAGTTTATCACCCGTTCCAAGAACTCCTACTTTAATCAACGACGGTGAAAAGTCTGAAGCTGATAGGTCTGAGGTCAACACTCCTTCGCCCCCAAGACTGAGAAACCGCGGTACCACAAGTAGAAACTCGGAAAGAAGAGCATTATCAAATCTTCCTGCAGCAGTAAATCTCTTCTCCCCGCCACCAAGGTCTCAACGACTACAAACCGCCCGACACTTCCCAACAGCAATCATCCAAAAGACGTGTGAAATTCTTCTCAGTCCTCCAAGTCACTTGCTTCACATGATGATGAAAATCGCCTCCAAAATCGCAGCAGGAGAATGGAGAGGCGTCTTACTTGGTGAAGGGGAAGCCGTACACTGGGACTTTACCGAGGATGAATATCACGGTGAAAATTGGAATGAGGATGACTTTGGATTTAGCCTCACTCCCACCCCCTCAAGGCGAAGGGCAGTTTCTTCACAATCGAGAGTCAGGATGACACCAGGCGAGAGCTGGGAAGTTGACTAGACATTGTTCTGCACACTAGGAACTTCCCATTTGTGATATAATGGTTTTGTAATTGGGCATTGGTCTGGATGATACCAGGCAAGATACACTCGGAGTCTTAGCAGGAACGCTATGCGAATAGTCACCAATTTGGTTGGGATGGGTGTTTCTATGATTTTGATAGGGCGCAATTTGGGCATGTAGGCATAGCATGGATATGATGTGTTAATATTAAGCAAGACATGAAATATAGATATTATTTGAGTCAACCTTACTCCCTTTCTAGCAAAGAAATCTGTGCTTTCTACGCATCTAGTATGTGCACAGTTTTATTGTGAGATCCGCATCTCCAATAATAGAGCGTTAGGAAGCTTTCTCTCCCAGATTCTCTTTTACGAGGGTCACGTTGAAACCCATTTAGTGATTGGAAAATAGAATTCTACCCTTGGCTTATCTTAATTCGGAAAAATATCCACCAACATCACCAGATTCCCACAAGTTCCCATCACACCCCCATCACACCCCCCCCTCATCCTCTTCCTCCTCGTCCTCGCCTACTTCACGAACCCCTTCCTTCCGCCCTCCACCCTCCTCTCACTCCTCGCCTAACCAGGAACCTACCTACTTCCTCCTTTCTCCCTCATCATAAAGCTTACCCAGCGTGACGACGTACGTAACTGCAACAACCACCAAGGATACATTTCATCACGTCACGTGACGGTTTTACATCCACATGAGATGGATCAGATAGATAGATGGATGGATACATTACAGTATTAGCATGCACATGCAACGCGATGTAAGGAAAAGGAATAATACTCGATTTAAATGAGTATGTATGTATACATCGTGGATTAGATTAATCGGATCGCTAATAGTCGATATGGGGGTGTGAGCTCAGCGGGAGGTGTTGGGAGTGATATTCAGAAGGGAAGGGAGGGAGAAAGAAGCCTATCGGGAGTGACTTTTGGAGAAGAAAGAATAAGGTCTGGGTTTGGGTTTGGCTGGATAGTGATTTTTTGTTCCGTAATCATATATTCAAAGCGTGACTTCAAAGGTACCTATTGAAATTTGGTAGTTGAAGAAGTCTTTATATTAATTACCTCTCTGTTTTACACAGCGCTACCGTGCAAAGATCAATGCTATGCTTGTGCTTCGCTCTTGTTGAACTTGGCTTCAATTCCAATCATCTCATCGTCTCATTCAAACATCAATTCCTCCCCTCTCAGCCACTCTTGACCATCTAAGAAATCGCTCTCATCGTCATCTCCACCACCGCAAAGGTTCCTGCGCTAACCGGCATAGCCCTCAATAAGGTTGGGAAGATACCCTTCCAGAAACCCCTGGCACCCTCCGCTCTCCAAGTCTTCGCAAAACAGTCTCTCATCCCGTTATACTTCATCTTCTCACCAAATCCATCACTCTGCATTTTGCTCTTGACAACATCAAAAGGATAACTAGCAAGCCATAAGGCTTCTCCCGCTAGACCGCCATAAAGAGCGATTTTCCAACTCGGGATATCCTTGCGTTCAATTTTGTTGCGAGCCGCGTCACTGTTCATCATGTATTCGAAAGACATGAACCACACACCGTAAGCTTGGGCTTCTCGAATAATGGTAACAGCTTCACCGCGATAGAGACCTTTGAGAACACCTTCATGCGCAGATAATTTGCGAACACAATCTACCGGGCCATTGTACAATCTTCCTGCACCGTGAGGTTGCGTCTGTAATCTAATTCTCACGTGTTCGATGGGACCCGAGATACCAGAGTTGGCGATACCAGCAAAAGCACCAGCTGCATAGTATTGTGCATATGAAAGGCCTGGAGAGAGAGGATTGCGCGATGTGTTGTAGGATTCGAGATAGCGACGGGCTTGGTGAAATGCTCCGAATTGGACAGAGACACAGGCTCCAATACCGATTAAAGGCGTGAGAGTGCCTTTGTAGAAGGCAAGTGCACCTTCATTGCGATAGATAGTTTGAGCCGCTTCCAAAGCATTTGCGTATTGTGTAGTAGTTTGGAGACGGACTTTGACTATATCGAAGGGTTGACCTGGGAAAGAAGTTAGATCATTTACCTGTACAACGTATGCTGTGGTATGACAGTCGTATAAGCAAGTCAGACGAAGAACCAGATAACACCAAAACCTATCAAATCTCCCTTTCAATGATAGAACAACCCATATCACGAAAGCCATCACTAGAAGGAAATCCCACTCCACAACACATCTCGTCACCCCGACGTGATTCACCCATAGAGTTCGGGCACTAGGTGCCATCGCAGAGTGAGATATAGACCCCTCAGAATCTTACTCACCCAATAAAACCTGAGCCACACCCCCCGCAGCACCTGCAAACAAGTCCTTCAAGGTCCTCTTGAATCCTCCTTCCTCCAATTCCGCTGCCGTGCCCGCCATTTCGTCTATTCTGGGCCTTTATCCTCCACAAGGCAGACTACCTTTCAACCTATTCAGACTTCACTTGTCCAATCGATCAATGGCTGATTTGGTCGATGGATAGATAGATACGATATCAGATATCAGGTATCTATTCGAAGGGGAAAAGAGGCTCAAAAGGATTTATCGTCCTCTTGAAGTCATTTGTTATCTTCAAAGAAAGATACTGTACTGGTGACCAATTCGGGCTGGTCATCGGAGTATCGCTTAGGGATGAAGCGTATGTGTGCCTAGATAATCAGGCCTGCATGTGTAAAAGGGTAAACCTTGGAATCTGAACTTTGTCTAATTTTGTGGGGACCTCTTGTGATTGTCAATACGAGTATGCAATTTCAAGAACCACACATGTCACCACTCATATATATACCATGGGACTTTTTCTTGTTCACAATCTCACATTCTCTCCAGTCTATCATACAGTATACAAATTATCATCTTCCATGGGGATCAAAAGACATCAAGAAAAAAAAAAAAAATCAAATGACGTCTAAGCAAGGTACAACAACAAAACAGGCATGCATCACACATTACTGCCCGATTGAATCAATTTTGAAAGTAAAGATGCCTCCATGAAGCAGCCAACATGCTGCCTATGCATAATACCAAAAGCATCACCTACAACATGATCATGCCAGCACCTGCCATTCCGGCAACCACGAGATAGGCTCCCAACTGCAACAAGCCCATGTCGAAACGTGGAACAATAGTAGCACCGGCAGCACTCTTCTTGTTCGGGTTGGATGAAGCGGTTGAGGTGCTGGAAGCTCCAGCGCCAGATGGTGCAGAGGTAACAGTTCCGGTTCCTGAAGACCCAGCTTGACTCAGGAGACTTGAACATTCTGAGCTCTTTGAGCCAGATTGGATCTTAGCACTGCCGTTGAAGTCACAAGCGGTGGATGCTTTGTTTTGGCTCTGGTAGTATTGGTCGAAAACGAAGGACAATTGTTGCGTGCCTGTGCACATGGAGTAGGCACCGTAAACTCCAGTGGTAGCATTCTTTCCAATACCGTCGCAGGCCTTGCTGTCCAGGCCGCAGACGTATTGGAAGAGTTCAGCACTAGCGTTACCAGAAACACTGCTGCTGGCAACACAGGACAACGACTTAACCATGCAGTCGCAGAGTTGCGAGTTTGCGATGGGAGGAAGTTTGCTTGATGCAGCCCAACCGTCACCGACTGCTGGGCATGCTTGTGCTGCTGTGTTGGGAGGGGTGTAGGAATCAGCATTAAGCAAGGTAGGATTGACTTTGGCCAATTGGGTTTTAAGAGCAGTAAAATCTGGGAGCTTTTCGACAGTGTTTCCGGAAACGGTTACAAGACCTGAAGAAAGATCGATTAGACTCTGCTTTGAAAAATGAATGGATGTCATGTCATACCATAATCATTGGCCTCTTGGAAATACATGTAGACAACTCCACCGGACCAGACATCAGTCATATTGGGGCCATAGATAGCTCCGACCTCGGTGAATTTACGGGGTGGGACAGTGTTGCAACCATATTCGGCAAAGAATGCAGGCACAGAGTAATTGGCGAATTCGAGCGTTCTTTGATCGTATCCTGATTCATGGAAGGAAGAATCACCGCACCACGAGTAGATATTGTATCCCCAGAAGTCAATAGACTCATCAGCTTTACCACAGTTGAAGTAATCTTTCAAGTCAGATCGGATGTTGGCATCATCGTTGGTGGCATAACCAACACCAATCGTGCGGTATTTCTTGGTCTTGATATAAGCCTTCATATCACGCACAGCAGCTTTGACGAAAGCACTGGCGTCGGTGTTGTTGACGTCGTTGGATACCTCATTACCGGCAAAGAATCCAAGAACGTTTGAGTAGCCAGCCATGGCACTGGGAGATGAAAATGTTAGCATGCGAAATCCATAGCAATGCAAGGAACTTTCTGGTATAAAATGTACGTACTCAATAACGGAAGCATAAGTGGCGAAGAGATCAGTGTTCCATTGTGGGTCGTCGCGGTTGATAGAAGATGAGGGGTTAGACAAATCTTGGAGAACATAGATGCCAGCATCCTGGAGCAAGCCCATACAGACGGAGTGGTCCAGAGAACCATTGATGGCGTAGACACGAATGGTGTTGGTGCCAAGTTCTTTCAGAAGAGGAATGTCACGCTTGCAAGCAGCCTCGTCTGCAAGAGGATCGGAAAAACTAGACGTTGCGCTCGGGTCGGCGGTGACGTCTCGTTGGTATGCCACACCACGAATGAAGAATTCGGTGCCGTTCTCGAAGAAGAAATGGGAACCCTAACATATGCATCAGTATCTCAACACGCTTCCACTGCGATTCGAACGAGGGGCATCCATCGGTCTGCATACCTTGATGACGATGGGAGGGAGATCAGCAGCGGCAGCAGACGAGGCGAACAGGGCGCCGGCCAATGCAGCAGCAGCCGCTGAAGCCAAGCCAAAAGTCTTCATGATGCGAATTGAAATACCAATGTGTTATGCTATATTATGATGATTGATTCTGGCGACGATAGATAGATGTATGTGAAGAAGTTGTTTTTTCTTTCTGTTCTTGTTTTTGATGAGGTACGGGAAGCAAGAAAGATGGAATTTTGAATTACTATACGAATTTCGAGAATACCGTCCGTCTCAGGTACGTTTGAGAAATGGATAGGAAAGAACGAGCGTGAGTGTATTTCTCCTTCTCTATCCTATCGACGGGTGCAAGTAGATGAGAACTAAGAGAGATGTAAACGAGTGTCTTGATCTCTCCAGAAAGGATTGAAAGATGGATGGGGTTTTAATGAATGCATGGGACCTCGATGGAAATCACAGCCATCTCATTAACGCGTGTGTGTGTGTGTGATGATGCATTTCGGGGGTGGGGATATTGAGAGGGGATTGAAAGATGAATTGATACAGCCTAACCCCAAGAAGAGATGTCACCGCCCCAATGAGCATCGAGGAATGCAAAGTATGACTTTGTGTGCAATATGAAACTCTGAATTCTTGTGGAACATCGACTTCTTCTCTTGTAATCGTGTTTATTTTCCATTCACAACTTTATGCAAATGATATTCCTTATCATTCCAATCCCCGTACCGAGTAGATATGCCTGGGATGTTGGTTTCAATTTTGGTTGATCGTAATTTGCAAACAAGCTTCGGGAATTTAACATAAGTAATACAGAGTACATAGCCACAAACATCGGTCGGCTATGCGAAATGATTAATGCAACGCCGCAGGAGGAACTGCTTCTCCCCTTCAAACCAACTCTGTGAGAACTTCCCATCCACCGTTTCGATCATTAGGCCTTTTCATGTACAGTACGGTACAGTACGGTACGGTACAGTACGGTACGGTACAGTACAGTACGGTACAGTCTTCCAATCTTCGCTTGTTTGTATGTTAAACTTCGGACCATTTCTTGTTCAATGATGATGCTTCTCCAATCAAGGGTCACACGCATCGCCACCTTGGCCGAATCTATTTTAGGAGGCAGGAGGGTACGCATGCAGGAAAAGGTCAAGTTGATGGAAGGGGAAGGGGAAGGGGGCTTGGTCATAAATAAATGCTCGAGGAGTCGAGAGACCGACGACTGGCTGCTTTTGCTGGAAATTAAACAGACCCAGCACGACGAGTAACAAATCACAGAGTGTCGAGTCCCTGTCGGCAGCTTTCGGTGATAGACAATCAATCAAATATCCTGGTTCTTCCGCAAAGTATCATCCATGCATGCATCCACTGATCCGATGCTGCTGTTTTCATACCCCTTTTCAGCTCTTGTGTGCTTCAGACTTGTCCTTTGCCCTGACGCTCTGGAGGGATATGCTTGACCACCATCGTCAATGGCTTCAATACCATCATGGAGATGTCAAGAAAGATCATGAGGATGATACAGATGAGAAAGGATGAGGTTGCATAATATTTTATGTTAGGAACAGAAGAGAAGAGAAGAGAAGAGAAGAGAAAGGCAGCAAGCAAAAATTGGAATACGGTTCCCCCCATTATGCGTCCTATTTATTTCGGACTGGTAGAACTTTCTTCTCCCTGAATTTCCTCTACCACTTCGAAGCGAGAGAAGATATCTAAGCTTAATGAGGAAGTATTCGATTCAATAAAAAATAAAAACAAACTTAAAACATGTAAACTCATAAATCTTCGTAAATAGTTGATTTGTTAAAGGCCTATTGTATCCCTCCCTCTTCACTCTCCTTCGAATCTCCCATTCTTGGGACAGAAAAGAAAAGAATATATCATCAGAACGAAGTCTTGATCATTTAACGTATTTTGAGTTCGAGAATAAAAAAAAGAGGACAGCAAAGCCGCCTTAACACCAGTCAGTCAAACAACACCAAAGCAGCAACGAAGAACCCATCCCAAAATTAAAGGGGAAAAAGGGGATTGTTATCATTTGCTTCCTTCCTTCCTTCCTTTTCTTCTCGAAAACAACTCAAAAAGTCATCAATCACATTTTATCTTCAACTTGAAAAGTCATTCATTACGGCTCAATTAAGAAACTTTATTTTTCGGGAGGAAAAAAAGGGTCAAGTTCTTGTAAACTCGTCTCGTCTATCCAATTCAATCCAAATTCAATTCAACCCTCCCAGGAGATTCATTCCTCTCCGTCGACCCTCCCCTCCTCCCAATTCGTCTTTCTTATTTAATCACAAGACCATCCATCAGCCATCCATTCACCCCTTGTGATCGGCCGCGAACATTTGGGACGGCCTGTCTTCCGCTCGAAGGTTCTCAACGGAATCATTCACTCTTCCAATGTGCCTTTAATCTGTGAGTCCCCCCCCACATTCAATTCATTCCCTTTCAATCGTCACACGCCAGTCCCTCTGGTGAAGCTCAGTATTAACATCACATCTCAGTAAACAATTTAGAACGCAATCATGTCGGGACAGCCGCCGGCACACCCGCAGCAAGGGGGTCATTACGACGAAGCCTACGGCCATCAACCGGGCAACACCGATTCTTATTACCAGGACGAGCACGGAGGTCAGCAGTATTACGATAATAATGGTGCTTATGAGCAAGGCCACGGCGGTCAACATCAGCAGAATGGCGAAGGATACTATGATGAATCGTAGGTGGCGTTGAAGAAGATGATTTGAGAGGCTGAAAGCTGACTGCGTATGACAGGGGCTACTACAATGCTGACGCCAACAATCCATATCAACAAGAGGGCGGCTACTATGAAGGTGGTGATCAACACCACGGCCAATATCAGGATGAGTACTACAATGACCAGTACTATGATCAAGGTGGTGCAGCAGGTGGCGAAGCACCTCAGGGCAAGCGTCGAGGCGATTCAGAAGAGGATTCCGAGACCTTCAGCGACTTTACCATGAGATCAGATATGGCTCGGGCCACCGATATGGATTACTATGGACGCGGCGATGAGCGATACAACAGTTACAACGAGAGCCAAATGGGCGGCCGTGGTTACAGACCACCCTCGTCGCAGGTTTCCTATGGTGGCAACAGATCTTCGGGAGCATCCACGCCAAATTTTGGGATGGATTACAACAACGTGCTTCCACCGGGACAGCGATCCAAGGAGCCATATCCAGCCTGGACCTCCGATGCCCAAATTCCCTTGTCGAAGGAGGAAGTCGAGGACATTTTCCTCGACCTGACGGCCAAATTTGGCTTTCAACGTGACAGCATGCGAAACGTTTACGATCATTTGATGACTTTGCTAGATTCAAGAGCTTCGCGTATGACACCAAATCAAGCTCTCTTATCACTCCACGCAGATTACATCGGTGGTGACAATGCAAACTATCGAAAGTGGTATTTTGCCGCTCATCTCGATTTGGATGATGCTGTGGGATTCGCCAACATGAAACTTGGCAAAGCAGATCGTCGTACGCGTAAAGCCCGCAAAGCAGCCAAGGCAAAGGCAGCAGATCCCAAGAACGAAGCCCAGACCCTGGAGCAAATGGAGGGTGACAACAGTCTTGAAGCTGCAGAGTACAGATGGAAGACTCGTATGAACCGAATGTCTCAGCATGACCGAGTCCGTCAATTGGCTCTTTACCTCCTTTGCTGGGGTGAAGCCAACCAAGTTCGATTCATGCCAGAAGTTCTGTGTTTCATCTTCAAGTGTGCCGATGACTACCTGAACTCACCCGCGTGCCAAAATTTGGTGGAGCCCGTGGAGGAATTTACGTACCTCAACAACGTCGTAACTCCCATCTACCAATACTGCAGAGACCAAGGTTACGAAATTCAGGATGGCAAGTATGTTCGTCGGGAGAGGGATCACAATCAGATTATTGGATATGATGACTGTAATCAGTTGTTCTGGTACCCCGAAGGTATTGAGAGAATCATCATGGAAGATAAGTCTCGCCTGGTGGATCTCCCCCCTGCGGAACGCTATCTCAAACTCAAGGACGTCAACTGGAACAAGGTTTTCTTCAAGACATATCGCGAAACTCGTTCTTGGTTCCACATGTTGGTCAATTTCAATCGCATTTGGGTTATTCACATTAGTGCCTTCTGGTTCTTCACGGCCAAGAACTCCCCAACGCTCCTGGTGAAGAATTACGAGCAACAGAGGAACAACCAACCTCCTGCCTCTGCGCAATGGTCTGCCGTTGCCCTGGGTGGTGCAATTGCAAGTCTTATCATGGTTATAGCTACAATCTGCGAATGGTCCTACGTTCCTCGTCGATGGGCAGGAGCACAACATTTGACCAAGAAACTGTTGTTCCTCCTCGCCGTTCTCGCTCTCAATGTCGCCCCTAGTGTTTACATCTTCGTCATTCCCAAGACCCAAGAGAAGCCGATTGCTTTGATTCTGGGTATTGTCCAGTTCTTTATTGCCCTAGTGACGTATTTCTTCTTCTCGATTATGCCGATGGGAGGATTGTTTGGTAGCTACTTGACCAGGAACTCCAGGCAGTACGTCGCCAGTCAAACCTTCACTGCCAGCTACCCTCGCTTGACGGGAAATGACATGTGGATGTCGTATGGTCTCTGGATCACTGTCTTTGGTGCCAAGTTGGCAGAATCGTATGTCTTCTTAACCCTGTCCTTCCGTGATCCTATCAGATACCTGGCCAGCATGAAGATCACCAACTGTGTTGGTGATGCTAGAATCGGCCATGTTCTCTGCAAACTGCAGCCCAAGATTCTCCTTGGTATTATGTTTGTCACGGATCTTACCTTGTTCTTCTTGGATACTTTCATGTGGTACATTATTATGAACACCATTTACTCCGTTGCGAGATCCTTCTACCTGGGTGTTTCTATCTGGACGCCATGGAGAAACATATTCTCGCGTCTGCCAAAGCGTATTTACTCCAAGGTTCTTGCCACTACCGACATGGAGATCAAGTACAAGCCAAAGGTCCTGATCTCGCAAATCTGGAACGCCATTGTCATCTCCATGTACAGAGAGCACCTTCTCGCCATTGACCACGTCCAAAAGCTTCTCTACCATCAAGTTCCGTCTGAGCAAGAGGGCAAGAGAACCCTTCGTGCTCCAACCTTCTTTGTTTCACAAGAAGATCATTCTTTCAAGACCGAGTTTTTCCCAAACCAGAGTGAAGCCGAGCGTCGTATTTCTTTCTTCGCCCAATCGCTGTCCACCCCTATTCCAGAACCACTTCCAGTCGATAACATGCCAACCTTTACGGTCATGATCCCTCATTACGGAGAGAAGATTCTGTTCTCCCTGCGTGAAATTATTCGTGAAGACGAGCCATACTCCCGTGTTACTATGCTTGAGTACTTGAAGCAATTGCACCCTCATGAGTGGGATTGCTTTGTCAAGGATACGAAGATTCTCGCAGATGAAACCTCGCAATTTAATGGTGACTACGAAAAGGATGAGAAGAACACCGCGAAGAGCAAGATTGACGATCTTCCTTTCTACTGCATTGGTTTCAAGTCAGCTGCTCCTGAGTACACTCTCCGCACACGTATCTGGGCATCTTTAAGAGCACAAACTCTTTACCGCACCATCTCTGGTTTCATGAACTACAGTCGTGCTATCAAACTTCTCTACCGTGTTGAGAATCCTGAGGTTGTCCAAATGTTTGGTGGGAACTCGGACAAGCTTGAGCGCGAGCTTGAGCGTATGGCCCGTCGCAAGTTCAAGCTCTGTGTTTCTATGCAACGTTATGCCAAATTCAAGAAGGAAGAGATGGAAAACACAGAATTCCTTCTCCGTGCCTATCCTGACCTCCAAATTGCTTACCTGGATGAAGAAGCCCCTCTCGCCGAAGGTGAAGAGCCACGTCTTTACTCTGCCCTGATTGATGGCCACTCTGAGATCATGGAAAATGGAATGCGCAGGCCCAAGTTCCGCATTCAACTTTCTGGCAATCCTATTCTTGGTGATGGAAAATCCGACAACCAAAACCATGCTATCATCTTCTATCGTGGCGAGTACATCCAACTCATCGATGCCAATCAGGATAACTATTTGGAAGAGTGCTTGAAGATTCGAAGTGTTTTGGCCGAGTTCGAGGAGATGACGACTGAAAATGTCTCTCCATATACTCCCGGTGTTTCCAACCCTAAGGTCGCCCCTGTCGCTATTCTTGGTGCTCGTGAATACATTTTCTCTGAGAACATAGGTATTCTGGGAGATGTCGCTGCCGGAAAGGAACAAACATTCGGTACACTCTTTGCACGTACTCTTGCTGCCATCGGTGGTAAGCTTCATTACGGACATCCTGATTTCCTGAACGGCATCTTCATGACCACGAGAGGTGGTGTTTCCAAAGCTCAAAAGGGTCTTCATCTTAACGAGGATATTTACGCTGGTATGACTGCACTTCTTCGTGGAGGCCGCATCAAGCATTGCGAGTACTACCAATGTGGCAAAGGTCGTGATCTTGGTTTTGGTTCGATTCTTAACTTCACCACAAAGATTGGAACGGGTATGGGTGAACAAATGCTCTCGCGAGAGTACTATTACCTTGGTACGCAATTGCCCATCGATCGTTTCTTGTCCTTCTACTACGCGCATCCTGGTTTCCATTTGAACAACATGTTCATTATGTTGTCCGTCAACCTGTTCATGATTTGCTTGATCAATCTGGGCGCCCTCAAGAATCAAGTCATCGAGTGTAAATACAACACCAACGTCCCCATCACCGATCCTCTCTATCCAACTGGTTGTGCAAACATCATCCCTATCACTAACTGGGTCTATCGTTGCGTCATCTCCATTTTCATTGTGTTCTTCATCTCTTTCGTGCCCTTAACGGTACAGGAATTGACAGAACGTGGTTTCTGGCGTGCGGCCACTCGTCTCGGAAAGCAATTTTGCTCTTTGTCGCCTTTCTTCGAGGTGTTCGTTTGTCAGATTTATGCCAACGCCGTACAACAAGATCTTTCATTCGGTGGAGCGAGATATATTGGAACCGGTCGTGGTTTTGCCACTGCTCGTATCCCGTTCGGTATTCTCTTCTCTCGATTCGCTGGACCTTCCATCTATCTGGGAGCGAGATTACTCATGATGTTGTTGTTCGCAACAATCACCGTTTGGCAAGCTGCGTTGGTCTACTTCTGGGTCACTCTCCTTGCTCTGTGCATCTCTCCGTTCTTGTATAATCCTCATCAATTTGCATGGAATGATTTCTTCATTGATTACAGAGACTATCTCAGATGGCTGTCTCGTGGAAATTCTCGTTCCCACGCCTCAAGTTGGATTGCTTTCTGCCGTCTCTCTCGTACCCGAATCACAGGTTATAAGCGCAAGGTCCTCGGAGATCCATCAGCGAAGATGTCAGGAGACACTGCCCGTGCTACAATGTCCAATCTTTTCTTCGGAGAAATCGTTGGTCCACTTATGATCGTTGCTCTCACCCTGGTTCCATATCTCTTTATTAACTCCCAGACTGGTGTTATCCCAGAGAATAACAACGGTGTCGAAACCAAAGCTACCAACGCCTTGATCCGTGTTGGCATTGTAGCTTTGGCTCCTGTTGCAGTTAACGCTGGTGTCTTGGCTGGAATGTTTGGTATGGCTTGTTGTATGGGTCCCGTTCTCAGCATGTGTTGCAAGAAATTCGGATCAGTTCTTGCCGCCATTGCACATGCGATTGCTGTTGTCATGTGCTTGGTGGTCTTTGAGGTTATGTTCTTACTGGAAGGATTCAGCTTCGCCAAGGCTTTGTTGGGAATGATTGCCTCCGCTGCCATTCAAAGATTTGTCTACAAGCTCATCATCAGTTTAGCACTGACGAGAGAATTGAAGACTGACACATCCAACATTGCTTTCTGGACTGGTAAATGGTATTCCATGGGTTGGCACTCGATTTCCCAGCCTGGTCGTGAATTCCTATGTAAGATTACTGAGCTTGGAATGTTTGCTGGTGACTTTGTTCTCGGTCATCTCATTCTTTTCATCATGCTTCCCATCATCGCTATCCCTCAAGTTGACAAGCTCCATTCTGTGATGCTCTTCTGGCTTCGCCCCAGGTATGTTTAATTCCCTCCCATCTGTCTTTGGTAATTTGTGCTCATCTTTTTTACAGTCGACAAATTCGTCCTCCAATTTACTCGCTGAAGCAATCCAAATTGCGAAAGAGACGTGTCTGGCGATATGCTGTTATATACTTCACCCTCTTCGTCGTTTTCCTTGCGTTGTTGGTTGGTCCTCTCTTTGCTGGCAAGATGATTTTGAGCGACAGCTTGATTAAAGCCATCCCAATGAACCTCTATCAACCTACCGGTCAAAACAACAATGACACCCGAGGTTACAACCAGACCGGTACTGGTTGCACGACGTGCACTGGCGCCAGTGCCACATCAGGTGCATCTAGCACCAACGCTGCCAAGATCCGATTGTTCTAAATTTCGACACTGTATAGATGGCTTTTGGGGCTGTAATATAGAATGGGATGGTATGCAGTACATTAAAATGATCTTTGGAACGGATGCGTGGCCATCGTCACTTTACGGGGTGTTTTTTTTTTTCAACTTTGAGTTAGGGTGTTTGCATGGTACACGGGTTTAGATATTCGTTTCTGTTTCTCTTCTTTTTTCCTTCCTTTGCTGTCCCATAATGACCCGAATGCAAAACTAGATGCGCAGGCCTCCAATCCCTAGCATTTAGATTACGGCTGTAATATGTCCTACGGTGCGCGAAAGATAATACAAAGTCTTTACAATGAATATGAGTAAATTTTTGTTTAACCGACTTCTCATGAACCAATGTTGAGAATTACTTGAGGTCTGAACATTGACTTGTTGATGAAATCGGCAAGTACACTAGCTTACTAATCTTCTTATGTCTGTCTGTCTGCCCTTGAATGGAAAATTCGCCACATGACTTCTTTGCTTATTCCATTCAGAATCGACAATATATATTTTAAATATATATATTTTAAATATATATTGTGCCATTTCATCAATTCGAATTTTCGGACATTTGATTATGCGAAGCCGATGCCAATTCCAATTCCAATCCCAATTCGCGACAACCACCCAACCCATCATTGACCCAATCAACACTTTTTTTGGCTAGCACTTTGTCAGTCAAGCAGAAGGGGGGGGGGACATTTCTCCCAATCGCCCATTCCTTTAATATTTGCTTTTCCCTCTTCTCATCTCGTACACTTCGATCGCTCCCTAACTCTCAAGATTGTCAATATGGACCTTCAGGATATTCAATCGTACATGGTCTCGTACATGAACGAGATCACATCGACCTTTCAAAAGCTGCCGGGTTCGGCCATGCTCATTCGATATATTCAATCAAGCTATCAAGACGACCCAGTCAGATCTGTTATTGAATTGATTCTTGTCATTTTCTTCATCAGGTATTTGTTGGCCCCGAGTTATGTGACGCATAACAACAATTTTGTTCAGTTGACTGAGGAGGTGAGTGACTTGCCCACACGTAGATTGGTCTGCGAGTCGGAATCATGTAGACTGATGAATGGGCTGGTAGGAAATTGATGATTTGGTGGATGAATGGCAGCCAGAGCCATTGGTATCCAAGATGACACCTTTCGAGGAGGCAGACAGCGAGAAAACTCCCATTATTGTCGGGTGAGTTATCGAGTTCCTCCCCCCTCCTACAATTCTGCTACTGTTACCGCCGTGTGCTAACCAATCGAAGACCTTCAGGTCCAAAATCCAAACTCTCAAACGGTCGAACTGTGACGAATCTCGCATCATACAATTTTTACAATTTTGTCGGCAACGAGCAAGTGAAAGAAAAGGCCATACAAACACTCAGGACTTATGGTGTAGGACCTTGCGGACCCCCTCAATTTTATGGCACACAAGATGTACACATGAAAACCGAAGCGGACATTGCATCATGCTTGGGAACGGAGGGATGTATCGTCTATGCCCATGCATTTTCTACGATTTCTAGTGTTATTCCAGCATTTTGTAAAAGAGGTGACATAATTGTGGCGGATCGAGCAAGCAACTATTCCATCAGGAAGGGTCTGCAGATATCTAGAAGTACCGTCAAGTATTTTGAGCATAATAATATGGAAGATTTAGAGAGAGTACTACAGAAGGTGGTCAAGGAACAAGCCAAGAGACCATTAACCAGAAGGTTTATCGTTACAGAGGGCCTGTCAGAAACAGTTGGTGATTGCGTGGATTTGCCTAAATTGGTGAGCATTCGAATCGGAATCCCTGGCAAAGCGCGTAGCTAACACAGGATTAGATTGAGCTTAAACGCCGCTACAAGTTCCGCTTGATGCTTGACGAAACATGGTCCTTTGGAGTTCTTGGTAGGACGGGTCGCGGTCTCACTGAAGCACAAAATGTCGACGCGTCACAAATTGATATGTTGATTGGATCATTAGCCGGGCCTCTTTGTGCAGGAGGTGGATTCTGCGCAGGCTCAAATGACGTGGTAGAACATCAACGGATCACCGCTGCTTCCTATACTTTCTCTGCTGCTTTACCAGCTATGTTGGCGACTACCGCTAGCGAAACGCTCAATATGCTACAAACCAACCCTGAGGTTTTGGTACAATGTAGAGAAAATATCAAGGCGATGCGAGCTCAGCTTGACCCCAGAAGCGATTGGGTTCGCTGCACTAGCGCCATTGAGAATCCTGTCATGCTGCTTGTTCTCAAGCCAGAGATTGTCAGTTCAAGACGATTGAGTACTGAGGAACAGGAACGTATCATGCAAGAATGTGTCGATGAGGTATTTCTCTCCACCCCGGCCCCTTGACTTTTCTCCCATGCACTAACTCAATCCCCAGTCCCTCGCAAACGGAGTTCTCATAACCCGACTCAAGAGTATGCCAATCTACTCGGGTAGTAATGGCAAAGACGAAGAGTGGAAATTGCAGCCAGCCCTTAAAGTTTGCATTACTACTGGACTCACGAAAAAGGAGATTGAGAAGGCCGGTGTCATCATCAGACATGCCATTACGAAAGTTATGACGAGAAAGACGAGTAGCAAGCTGGCTTTGCCAACTGCTTAGGTTTCTTGGTTGCATGCCTTGTCAAAGGGACATGATTTTTGAGATTTGGATGATGGATGATGGATGATGTTGCGGTGGTTGTAATGTATAATACAGTACATATACAAGTACTTGGGAGATGTGTATTAGAGTATTTCCTTTGGATTAGATTAGTCTCGAGTCTAGATTCTCATCTGATTTCTTATCTCTTTTGATTATCTTGACCCCTCTTTACTCTAATAGAGTTTCAATGATGAACTCCTGTTGGACGGATGAGTACGGACGAGTACGAGTCGACGAGGATTGTCTTGTCAGGAACTCTGCAGCCCTTGTCCTGGCTAGACTCATAGGAGATTTGTACCGTACCTGACTAACACATGCGTGGAGGTTTCAGGAGGATATACCAGTACCTTACCGTCAGTAGTATCATTATTATGGGAATGGTAATTTATCTTACTTTTTATTTAGAAAGTTTAATATAAAATAAGAGAAAGCTTTATTTGATTGTAATTTGATTACGATCTTGGGAATTTTAAGATTTTTCTTTCTTTCTTTCTTTTTATCAAGATCTTCTTTTCCCTCTTTTGTTCTGCTTCTTCTCCCCTCTTCTCCATCACTCTTTTGCATCTTCCAAAAAGGAAATACATTCATTCATTCCTTCCTTCCTCCATTCATTCATTCATTTCTCTCATAATCCTTCGCCAATCAATTCCATCTCGATATCTTGAGATCTAGGTCGGTTCTGAATTTCTCTCATCTCATCTCATCTGTTGCTAACCCCGCTGGCTGGTCATAGAGATAGAAGATTATCTATTAGAAATTTGAAACCGACATATCTTCTCTCGATATTACTTTCCAACATGAAGACGACTACTTTGTCCCTCGCAGCTTTATCGCTTCTCCAATTGACTTTGGCTCAACCACATGTCGGTATGTATAACAAGCTGGCAAACACGTTTTCTGACGACATGTCAATTAACATATGACAGGCCGTCACAATGCTCACCGAGCCCTCCACGAGAAGAGAGATCTGGGGACAGTTGTTGATACTGCCGTTGTCGAGGCTAGGGCCCCAGATGTGGTGGGATACCCCCCAGGTACGACTACCGCTCCCACCCAGACTCCCACCTATTTTCTAACACTTCTTCCTCTCTAGCCGCGTCTACCCCTGTCCCCAATCCACAAGCAGGGTTTGGATTTTCTTACACACCCTACTTGGCCAACAAACAATGCAAGACGCAAGAGCAAGTGAACCATGACTTTGCCGCTATCCCACCTGGATTTTCTACGGTTCGTATCTACGGACCTGACTGTAATCAAGTCCGCACTACTATGGTTGCTGCCAAGAAGTATGGATTCAAGATTTTTGCTGGTGTATATCATTTTGATAAAGTTGCAGCCGAAACTCAAGTCATCGTCGATGCTGTTCAGGGTGACTGGAGCCTCATCACCATGATCAGTATTGGAAATGAGTGGGTCAACAATGGAATAACTGATCCAGCTGGTGTTGCCAGTGCTGTTGCCACTGCCAGAGCTATACTTACAGCTGCCGGCTATCATGGAAAGATCGTGGCCGTTGATACTTTGGCTGCCGCAAGAGCCCACCCAGAACTTTGCGAGAACGTTCCGCAGTGCGTTCTCAACTGCCATCCTTTCTTCGATACCCATACCGCCGCTGAGGGGGCTGGTGAATTCATCGTCACTCAGATCGCCGAATTGAGAAAACTTTTGTCTAACCCTAACATTGATATCCTCATCTCGGAGACTGGATGGCCATCCTCTGGAATATCTCATGATAAGGCTGTCGCCTCTCCCGAAGCTCAGAAGGCTGCCATTGAGTCTATCAAGAAGAGTTTCGCTTCCAACCCATCCGGAGTTGTCCTTTTCAGTACATTCAATGAATTTTGGAAGAACAACAACCCACAACTTTTCAATGCAGAAAATTCCTGGGGTTTCCTCGGCCATGCTCCTTCCGATGTAGCAGCTGGCCTGATCGTCTAGTTTCTCATGCATGCCCGGATGATGATCTGATCCAATCTTTGGAGTATCCACGGCGTTTTCTGGGAATACACCATTATACGTACACAAATTTGGTCTGAACATACAAATCTTCACTGCTATGATTGTACTTGATGAAGTGGGAGGGGTTGATGGAAGGAAATTTGATGAGAAGCATGTGTGTATTTGATTTTTCTGGGCCAGCTGTTGGGTATAAGGCTTCACGCATATATGTGGGTGTGGAGGTGGAGGTTAGGTGAACGGAGGATGACAATGGTGGTGCTGTGACCCTCTGTTTATTTGATGGGAGAAATACTTTTCAGTTGTATATGGTGTGCCATTTCTATTTGGGGAGAGGTGAATGAGAGATAGGCGGGGGGGAGATAGACGATTGAGATGGTACTTGGTTGATTTCTACTGTACTTGAATTGATGAAGCAATGTTTGAGGAATTTACATCCATTTTAACTAAGCGCCCAAAATTAGGATATCCCGAGGTAATCTTATATCAAGGTTTCAACTAATCCTGATCAGATACCACTACATTCTGGTAAGTTTCGACAGGGTAGTATTCCAATAAACTGAATTTAAACTTCAACTTGGAAGGATTTCGATCAAGTAAGTATAAAATTATAATAATCATTATTACAACAACACTGAAATAAAAATATATACTTGAAGGGGTTTGAGATTCCAACATGTTTTATTTTTTTCACCAAAGATGCATTGAAACGCAAGTTTTAATATTTAGAATCTTCATATCGAGATTTTGCTGTAATGGGGTAGGTACGTAAAGAGCATGCATGCATACATGAATGAATGAATAAATGATTGATTATTGATGGCACCACCACCACCTCCCCAGGCCCCCCTGATTTTCCCCGGGTTGGAGAGGGACCCCCAATTTCACGGGGAGGGAGGAACATGGGAAGGCAGCAGCAGTTGAGATAGATAGATGGGCTGGGTGGGAGAATCGGACATTTGATCGTGAATGCATGACTCGGATGCATGATGTGATCCAATATCTTAACCCCCAGACGCTTACGAGGACTGTATGAACTCTGTCATGTCATACATGAGAGAGAGGTGGATAGGGCTGGAGATAGAGATCTTGGTGTTTTTTTTTATACTTTCCTTTTTACTTTGAAGGGGGGGAGTGGGAAGAGGGGGGCACGGAGGGGCGAGAAAGATGAAACATGAATATGTTATCATACTCTGTATTACTTTCATGCAATTGGAGATTTCAAGTCCATTGTGGTTCTTGGCGGGGAGGAGTAAAAGAGATTCAGGAAGATGTGAACCAACTTCCAAGGGAATTGGGAGGAAAATATTGCCAAGCTGTAACATTTCGATTGATTTGTGGATGTGCATTTGCATTTGCATACCAGAATATGAGACTTCTCAGACTTGCAAAATGTCACATATATCACATATATCATGGGACTCATACAGGTAGCTAAGAGGAACAGCGTTCAATTGTCCATCCTCAAAAGGTGGTCGACCTATTTGTTCACTATCATTTCCTCCCTTTCTCATCACAATCAAGTAATTTATGCAGCGATGGTGACCTCAACCTCAACACCAGCTTCGATGTTAATGATGATTTGCTTGACAACCTCAGTAGGGGCGTTGAGACTATGATATCGTTAGTACATTGTTCCCTGTTCTGTTGCTCCCATCTTTTTCTGATCCTGTGGCAGATTTCCAATCGTGAGGGAAGCGGAGGGAACCTACTCAATCAAACGCTTGTGGATTCTCATCTCAAAGCAATCCCAGGTCTTGGAACCTTCACCACAAGGGGTTTTACGGGTGGTGACCTTCAGGGTTTGGGTTGGGAGACGGACTGGTCCCTTGATGCGGAGTTCCTTGCCCTTGGCACGCTCGATGAGTTCACGGCAGACCTTCTCGAGGGAGTCAACCTTCTTGGAGGTGAGGGTGATTCTGATCTTGTGGGTTTTCTGTAAGGGAAGAAGAGGTTAGAATTACGGATGGTATTTTGTGAATCAACTTGCGATTTGCCCAACGATGAGCTATGAGCTATGAGCTAGCTGATCGCAAAGGGAAAACATACTGGGCCTTCACCGGCGAAATCCTTGTCCTTGTTGTAAGACATCTTGACTGATATTGATGAACAGAGAGAATGGGATTCTGTTGATTGAGTTTATTCCTTCAAGACTCGAACGATGGTTCCAGTTGCGGCAAAGTGATGAAGGTGGTCGGGTCGTAGAGAAGAAAAGAAATTCAAAATTGGTTCCGACGATGAGATAAAATTGTAGATTTGCGACTGTGGGCAAAAGTCTTGGCGCACAGGGCTAAGCGAATGTGTATCTGATTGGCTGATGATTACCTAATACAATAAATACCAAAAGCGCAAATCTGATGATGGTGCCTTATTCTTTTAAGGCATCCATGATGATTTACAACAACATCTTCATGGGGGTTCAAGTTACGAGTTCAGTACATATATATTTTATATTTTGATATATCTCTTTTTTATTCTTTCAGCTCAAATATAAATCTTATAAATATATAAATAAATATAAATTTATCTATATTATATAACCTTACCTAATTGACTCTTCATTCACCCAAATCCAACTCGGCAAACACCCCGCAACACTCCTTCCACCTCACCCAGTTTGCTTTTTGATCTGACCTCAGCTTGATATCTCATCACAATTTCTTCATCTTCTCCTTTCTCCTTTCTTCCTTCTCCCTTTCCCCTACTACATTGTGGTTAAACTTCCAAGATGGCTTCAAAAGCAATGCTTCTCCCACCTTTAGTTCCATACCCTAAGCCATCATGGAGGTCAAATATGCTACCCCAGGAATGGGAGACTTGTTTACATGCGTGGATATCTCTGGCGGAAGCACATTTATCTTTTTTGACTGCAGATTTTGCTCGGATCTCAGCCAAGGATGAATCCCTACCAAGATTCCTAGCATCTTATTTTGCTGAAATGGCTCTGTCACACGATGAGAACTTGTCAGGTGATGCTTCAAAGTCTAAGCAGCTTCGCAAACAAGCATACCTTCTGTTCTATAGGATGATAAAAGTTGAAAAGGCACCTGATCACTTACTACGTTGGGAAGTTCTCGCCGATGTGTGTAAGGTTTATGGGAAGGAAAAGGGTGGCAAAGTCACTACATTGGCATGGAGCAGGCACTCTACGGCAATGGAGGCTTCGTTGAGCACTGTCAGGAGTCTATTGACAGAAGAGCTAGATGCTAGGCTCAAGGGAGATCTTAAAGGCTCCGAGATACAATTGAGACGGTTAAATCATCTTCTACACGCTTCTCCTGAAGCAGCTTCTTTCTTCATGGCAGGGGATGATTTCGTGGATGCTCTCATAAGTTGTTACAAACTCATGAATCCACCATTACGCAAAGTAATTATCACTACTACCTATCTTTGTATAATTGGACTTACAGAAGGCCCCAAACCAAAATTCTCATCTCTTATCGACCAACTTTATTCGTTGAATGCTGCGGCTGAAGCACATAAGAAGGGCCCGACTAATGTAGATGATTCACTGGTCGCTGAGTTGGTTACGGCAACACCGGTACTAAAGCAGATTCAACAAAGAATCGATGCTAGTGGCTCGGTGTCTAGCAGAGCGAAGTCTGTAATCACTACTTTGCAAAGCTTTCGT
This sequence comes from Monilinia vaccinii-corymbosi, assembly GCA_017357885.1. Lineage (NCBI taxonomy): Eukaryota > Fungi > Ascomycota > Leotiomycetes > Helotiales > Sclerotiniaceae > Monilinia > Monilinia vaccinii-corymbosi. Next base: position 3,038,484 of record CP063406.1, on the reverse strand, counting down.
AAACCTAGAGGGAGTGGGAGACCTCCTCGCCTTATCAAGAAGAAGTCGAATAAGGGCAAGGGATTGGCTGAAGCCGATATTCATGGAGGTACCAATATACACGTTCATCAAATGAGCCTAATATCACAAATTCAGGATCTGTTCCCAGACCTTGGGTCAGGCTTTGTTGTAAAGTTACTTGAAGAATATCATGATAATACTGAGGAGGCTATATCACATCTTCTGGAGGGATCTTTACCGCCGAGTCTAGAGGGAGCCGATCGATCTGAAGAACTGTATGTATCCTCATTCCCCCCAAATCACCGATCTAACCATTTCTATAGGGATCTTCTCCACGAACCCTCTTCAAGCCACGCTGGCTTGGTGCCTCATTCAACCCCTCCACAACTTCCTACACGTCGTAATGTCTTTGATGATGATGAATTTGATCAACTCACAGTCGATGCTTCTCGTCTGCATTTTGGCCGTCGCAATCCCGACCAAACTGCCGACGATGTACTCCAAGATCGCTCTACAGCCCCCAACAAAGCCGCCATTCTTTCGGCCCTCGCTGCTTTCGACTCGGATGATGATGAAAGAGACGACACATATGATGTCGCCGATGTAGGCGGAACTGTGGATTCAAAAAATCCTGAGGAACATAATCCAGAAAACAATTCATCACAAGATACACATGATGAGGCACTATTCCACGCCTACAAGTCATCACCAGGCGTCTTCGCGAGAGATGCAACCACTCGAAGAAGCAAGGAAAGGGCAGCTATCAGACAAGAAACAGGCATGACGGACGAAGCACTTGAGGGATGGGCCGTAATGCTTTCTCGTGACCCGAGACAAATGCGACGACTGGAAACAAGATTCGCTACGTTCAAGGGAGAACAAACGAGGTTGGAAAGCACGGCCTGGAAATCTGTTGAAGGAGAAGAGGATGGAAACGGAAATGGGAATAGAGGTAGGGGAGGAAGATTTAGGAGACAAGGAAGAGGTGGGAGAGGGAGAAGAGGTGGTGGAAATGTGGCAGGTACGAGTGGTGACAAGGAGACTGATGTGGCCAGACAGAGGAAGGAAGCGAATAAAGGCTCGAGGGCAAATCACAATCGGAGGGAAGGGAGGGCGAGGAAAATGGCTAGGGGAGGGTTCCCTGGGTAGTGAGTACAGGATTTTGGTCTGTGGGATAGGGGGATGAAAGAGTCAGTTGAAAAAAATGCGAGCTATGGATATCAAAATCATCACAGTAGTGGAAATAGTGAACATTAGTATGGTACTTATTCTTGCCTTGATATTTGATATTAATGCTTGCTGTAAAAGTTCATAATGACACATAACCAAATTATTCAATTCGTCAGGTCATAATCTACGCATCTGATAAAGTTATGTGTCAACCATATCTTCGAACAATGCAATCATCTCAACCCTCAAGTTCCGTCTTGGATCTGAGCAACTAGTAGCCCAGCCATTAAACTCCACCGCCGCCAATACTTGCAGGCCACATAAGCCGAATCAGCCACCCACCATCTATATCCCAACACCAACCCCAAGCAACAATCACAGTCTCAAGCATCCACCTCAGCCATATTGTAATGACCCATCTGTTGTGCATGACCCGCTGCCTGAGCCTCTCCATGAACTATCACGCCACATTCTTTACATTTGATAGCCATCCGCCCTGTATCGGTAAAATAACGTTTCTCCTTTAGTTTTGAACATAACTCTACTGCTTTGGTGATGATTGTGTCGTCGGATGCTTCGAAGATCCGGACGTCGTTTTCGGGAGATGAGGGACCCGTGGCGGACGACGGGGAGAGGACCAAAAGATCGTAGTGGATTCCGGAATAGACAAGGATGCAGCGGTGTTTAGATGCGTTTTCGTGGAATTTGTGGATGGAAAGGGACTTGTGAATGGGTTAGTATTTGGGAACCCAAGGTTCAGTTGGGAATCACGTGAAATTCGTAGGTAACATACTTGAACATCAATACAAACAACCTCCATATCAAACGCTTCGGCTAAGATTCCCATCTCAATAGCACCGCCCCAAGCATCAGGAGTTTGAATCCAACGACAGTAATCGTCGGGTTCTTGTTCTAATACGACTTTGCTATAAAGTTCGGGGCTCCCTTGAATAGTGCTGGCTACAACAGAACGAAGCTCGGGCATGGAAAGGTCGTCGCCTGGCAAGACGGCGGTTCCAAAGGCCCGGAAGAGACAGGAGTTATCGTCAGGCATGACACGGAGAACTAGAGACTATCAGTAACATGAATGGAGAATGGAGATTATGAATGAAGCGAGTGAAGTGAAATACCTAGTGTAGCTCCACGTTCTGGAATTGGGATCTCAGGTACATCACTATCGATGCCTCTCTTACGCGAAAGAGACACAGGAGGTGCTGATTTTGACGGGTCTGATTTTTGGGTTACATCACCATGCATCCCAGAGAAAGAAAACGACGTTTCTCCTGAAGTCTGTCTATCTTTCACTTGCGGGGGAGTAGATGCTTTTGTAGAAGAAGTGGATTTTGGTGACCTAGAAGACTTCTGTTCTTCTCTTGAGCTGATAGTGAGTTGCTCGCCATTTAATTTAATCTCCAACTTGCTTAGAGATGATGAAGGCTCGCTTTGTGAAAGGAGAAGTGGTTTGGGCGGATAACCATATTTAATATCAAAATTATGGAGTGATGTTCTCGAAGTGATTTCAGATAGAAGATCAGCTATTTTGGCATCGTCAGGAAGAGTTATTGTGGAAGTCCCGTCGGGATATCGAATACGCATCCGCATCTTGATGATTTTGGTATGTTGTTATATCTAAGAAAATGCTTTCTTCAATTTGGGAACGAATTTCAATAGATAGATAGTCTCGTCTTATCCCGGTACCGTATATAGTTTAAAATCGAATGTTATGGGAGGTAGATTAAGTGAATAGTGTCTCTTCGCTGTACATTATATATATATATATGTGCCTTGCTTGTCTGTCCTGGTACCGATGTTGTTGTTGTCCCATCCCCTTTGGCTTACCTGCCGAGTTGTGTTGACCTTAATCACATGACCAAATTATCTTCCCAATCGGTTCCCGTTGCTTTTCATGGGGATCACGTCCCAACGCGATTACTCGAGCTTCCCTCCAAAGCGACAAATCCTTAGCAACACAACCCCGCGATATAGTCGCTGGATTAAACAAGTCAAGATGGAGTCGCCCATACCGGCACCGGCTCAGGATGAATCACCCGTCAAGGAAGAAGAGCCCGTAGCTTCCAATGATGTGGAAATGACCGATGCGCCAGAACCAGAAGCGGAACCAAAAGTAGAAGCACAAGCAGAACCAGAAGCAAAAGCAAAACCAGAACCAGAACCGGAACCGGAACGAGAACCAGAACCAGAAGTAGAAGCACAAGCAGAACCAGAACCAGAACCAGAAGCAAAAGCAAAAGCAGAATTAGAAACCGTTGCAAATCCAGGGACAGAAACCAAAGCAACCGAAACAGCGCCAACATCAGTGGGCTCTCTTGCAACGGCCTTTGGTATTACAAAGGATGGATATGCTGTTATGGATGAGGTGGTACATAGGTTGACGGCTTATCGCACTGAAGAGTATGTCAATTGAGTTTGCGCATTTGGTTTTCAAGGGATGCTAATATGGTTTTAAGCGGTTACGATATATCACAGTTATTTCAGCGCATGCTCAACAAGAGATTTTTGCCGGATTATTTCGAGGTGATTAAGGAACCTACTGCATTCAGCACAGTTAGAGTATGTATTTCCTACTTTCAAGATGCGCGCGAATGAAAGCTAATGGGATACCCTCGCAGCAAAAAATCATCAGGAAACAGTACAAGAACTTCAAGGAATTTGTCCGCGACTTTGCTCTCATATCTCACAATGCGCAAGTTTATAATCGCCCTTCTGCAGCTGCATATCACGACGCAATTGCGCTCAGGGAATTATTCAAGAAGGAAATGCAACAGCTGGTGGATGGGAAGGTTATTACTGCAGAGGAGGCAGAGATGCCTTACCTTGGAGAACTCCCACCCGTCGAAGACTCACCGCCACCGGGACCTGAAGAAGAAGAACAGGAGGAGGAGGATGACGAAGAAGATGAAGAAGAAGACGATGAAGACGACTCCGATGATGACAGTGCGAAACGAAAATACAAACGCAAAAATAGACGCTCGAGCATGAATAGGCGTGAAGGGGGTGACGAAACGAAGGAAATACCTGAGGGGCAGAAGAAGCGCGGCAGGCCACCCAAGGTGCATACACCCATGGAAGCTCGCATAAATAATATCCTGAAGGGATTAAGAAAATTCAAGAACCCTAGAGGAGAGCTCAAAATCGCACCATTCGAAAGATTACCCGATAAGACTAACATGCCGGAATATTACCAAGAAGTTAAGAATCCAATGGCAATGGATCTCATTAAGAGACAGGCAAAGCGCAAGAAGTATGGGAATGTGGGTGAAGTTCTCAAGGATTTAGAGCTCATGTTTGAAAATGCCAAGATATTCAATGAGGATGATAGTGAGGTTTACAACGATGCAGTATTCCTTCAGAATGAAGCTAGGGTTTTGGCGGAACAAGAGAAACAGAGACCAGATGAAGACTTTGCTTCTGAAGATGGCCGAATACCTTTGTCAGAGATACTTTACAAAGGGGAGGTATGGAAGGTTGGAGACTGGATCCACTTGACCAATCTTAATGATGTTACGAAACCAGTAGTTGGACAAATATACCGAACCTGGCGAGATATTGGAGGACAGGACTGGATCAATGCTTGCTGGTATTTACGACCCGAGCAAACAGTTCATAGATTTGACAAACATTTCTACGAAAATGAGGTTGTCAAGACTGGACGTTATATTGACCACAAGATTGATGATGTTGTTGATCGATGTTTTGTCATGTTTTTCACAAGATACTTCAAAGGACGCCCTCGTAATTTTCCAGCAAACAAGGAGATTTATGTCTGCGAGGCACGTTACAATGAAACTTTGTTCAAGCTCAACAAGATCAAGACCTGGGCTAGTTGTGTACCAGATGAGGTTAGGGAGAAAGATTATGAAATGGACCTCTTTGAGGTTCCAAGGCCAATGAAGAAGTTTCCGAGCCCCATCAAACATCTACTTCGCGATGATGCCACAGAAAACGATCCTACACCAAAGCCTACTGAAGGCGCAGATGGGGCGCCTCCTATTGTCGGAGCTGTGCATAAGCTGCCTCGCGGCGAAAATGTGAGCCTTCTTTCATGAGATGTATCAGTTTGCGTATTCTAACATTATAAAGGACTCTCCACCACCATCGCCTACCCCACCTCCCGCATCTCCCCTGCAAAATCCGGAGCCAATTCGCCCCCCGCCTACAAGTGATAGACCTCGATTCGATTCGCAAGGAGACATCTCAATGACTGGAACAACCCCAAGTGCCACTGCCTCGCCCATGATTAACCAGCACTCAACCCAACCATCATATACGCAAGCTTTTGCACAAGCTCGCCCATCTGCTTCTCCAGCTCCCCCTCAGCATTCACATTCATACAGCTCGCATGGAACTGCACCAGCTGCACCACCAACCCCATCGTATCAACCGACGACTAGTTATAGCCAATATACTACGGCCACTCCAAGTACCACTCACCACCATTCAAACCCACTGGCCAACTACCAAAGCTATCACACCAGCAGTACGCCGCGTATCAGTGGAATTAATTCGGTTTCACATGGCTCGCACGGTAACGCATATAATCCACCACGTCCAATCGAAGTTTATACACTTCCCGATGCAGCAAATTCTTCCATTCCAGCCGATGTTCGATCACAATTTCACACAGACGAATTTGGCCGGATCATTTTCTACACCTCGCCACCACTAGATTCCAATCCAGTCCCCGAGGAGTCGCAAAAGTTAGGGCACAGTTTGAAGTATTTAGCCAACAAAGTGCGCCGCAAGGAAGAACTCGAAAAGAAACGTAAGCTTCGCGAAGTGGCATTGGAGATCGAGGCCACTGAACGATTGAAGCGCGCAAAGGCCGATGCTGAGGTTAGAGAGCAGGCTATACTTGATACTCAAGTTAAGCATATCAAAGCCTGGACCGAGAACATGGTGAGGGGTACAGAGGCGCTTTATAAGCAGTTAGGCGATGGGGTTTGAAAGAAGAGAAAAGATATTGGGGATGCACGCTTTGGCTGGTGAGGGATGCAAGGCAGTCTCATGTGAACATTTGAACCAAAGCAGACGTTATTTGGGTTCCAGAAATGCGGATGATGTGCAGACTCTGGGGACACGACCAGGATCATTGCAGACGGGGTGCTGCGGAAAAAAGCGGCATGGTTACAATAAAAATGTGAGGCTTTTCCTGGGGAACAAATGATAGGAACTTGGGGTTAGCTGGCGTATCTGGCGTGGATTTTAATCGAGGACATTGTATGAAAGGAATCCTGATTTTCAAATTGTTCATACCCAGAGGAACTTTGATAGGCAGGTTAGAGCTGGGTAGAAGCCGTTGGGTTATTAATTGAAAACATTCTATCAATTTAATGAGATTTATGCTATTCAACTTGACCTTGCTTGTCGAATACTTCATCATGCGTATCGGGATTGGTGTATTTGGAGAATCACTTTCCACATGAATCATCTGAAGAATCATCTTTCCACGACTTATTCAGCATTCGCTTGCATAGATAACTCCACCAGCTCTCTTGGGTAAATAGAACTCTTTCAGGTATAAACAAGTACTAATCACCAAGCATCCAAAGAGCTTTACTGCTTGATAGGTTAGGGTCTCATATCTACACAACATCTTGATTGCATTCTGCCTAAACGGGAAGCAAGAAGTCATATCGTGAGTGGCAATGAAACATTTGATTCCTTTCAGTACACAGGGGCTTGTGTTGAGGGCAGGGATGTGGATAACGATGGAACATGGGATTTTGATTGTATAGGGGGTGATGCTTTAGCTTAGGGCTGGCAATGATAGCAAGATTAGGGAAGTTTGGATAGTATTTGGGCGTGGGAGGTTTGCGTTGATGAGCAGGCATGCTGGAAAGAGGTGATTAATGATGGCACTCATAATGGTGGAAGGATGTATAGAATATTGTTGGAAATAGCAGGAGCAAAACACAATAGAGATACCAAAGACAAAGAGCATGAGGAATTGGGAGAGCGCAGGAGATGTTTTGCCGGTGTATAAATCATATCTAAAATTAAGATCGGGGATAAATTAGTAGGGCGAATTAATTATGTAGCAATATTCAACCTGGCATGGAATTCAAATTCTCTGACATATATTGCAAGGCAAAGATAGGAACTAACCAGTCCACTCCCTAATACTCCTCATCACCTCTGATCATCCTCAACAATGCAGCCCTTGTAGTCTCCTCGTCGAAAGCACTCTCCAACAACAGGTCCAATTCTTGTGTAGCCTTGACGACCTGATCTCTCTTCTTCGGATCCTTGTTTGATAACCTTGATTTCCAGTGCTTGGCAAATGCCGTAATTTGTTGCACTAAAACCCTTTCCAATTCCTTTCTTGCATCTAATACTTTATCAACCACTGCCGGAAGTAATTGGCCTTTGATCATTGGTCTAATGTATGCTAGAGGATTAAACACTTGATGACGTGATTGGAGTTCTCTGAGAGTTTCCCAGATAGGAGTGAAATCGAGTTCAGCGGACTGACGAATAGAGTCTGGGATCTCATGAGTCATGAAAAGATTCTCGATGAGCATAAGATTCTTGATCAGGAAAATTTGAGCGTCCATTATGTTTGATGTTCGCTTTATGATTGTGGCAGCTCTCTGGAGAGATTCAGTAGTTCGATGTACGATCTCGTAAAGGACATCACCCTTTTTAAGCTGTAAACAGATGTCAGTGCGATCATGATTAGGCCGAGATGAATGGTGACGTACCGTTCTCTCATGCATGCTTTCATTGTATAAGACAAGTAAGCCAACTGCCTTCTTGACTGTTGGGAATGCATTTGAGGCTCCAGTCTCAGCAGATGTACTTTCCTCAGGGGACTTGAGTGTTGTAACAACTCGCAAGCCACTAGTTGGAATGACTTTCTCATTGGACAGCTTAGGAGCATTAGGAGATATAATCTTGAGATCCTCCATGGATGGCTTGAAGTGCTCAAGTTTCTTTGCTTCGGTGATGAAAAGCTGATCCGCCAATGGCCATAAATGAACTCCTAACAAAACTTGTGCAGCCAATCTTTGTCCATCGCGACTCTCATCTTCGTATGCCTCTGCTGAGATGAAAGTATCACCAAGCCAAGTGACCAAGTCGCAAACTCGATGCAAGTCACCATTGCTCAAATGCGGAACAAGGAACCCATGCAGCGTCTTGACATGAGACAGGCAGCTCTCCTCTAACCTCTCGAGGTATATAGAAGGCATGTTCCATGGAATAGGGGGCGAAGGATAATCTACCATGAGAGGTCCACCTTGAAAGAATTTAGCTGCCAATTTCAACTCATTCTGGCATATATCGAAGACATGTTGTACACAACGTCTAGCAGATAATTCAAACTCTTTATCCGGGAGAGGCGAACTAGGCGCGAATTTTTGAAGATCTTTAAGAACGATAGGTCCAACAGGATCACGAGATCTTATGTAGGCCTCGACTAACTGCTGATAGAGGTTATGCCATTGTTGAATGTAGGATGTTCGATCAATATCTCCTCTTCTCCCAAAAGCAAATTGGTCAGTGGTCAAAAGCCGTTCGATCGGAAGGCCTAGATTCTCTCTGGCAGATTCATACTTGCCATAGAGCAGAATGTATTGGCTTGTCTCCGTTTGTTCCTTCTCTTTCAGCTGTTTTGAAGCATCATCCGATGCCTCACGAAGAGCGTTTGAGAAGGCAACTTGTATGAGATTTAGGGCTTTATCTAAGAGGGTTGTATAGCGGGTTTTGTATACAGTTGAGTCTTTATAGTTTGGCTGCAAATAATTAGTCACGAAAACTCAAGAGCCGGTTTATAATCAATAGCCGCTCGTGAACTAGAATCATGCAGTTGCAGCTCAGAAATGTAAAGTGTATTTGTGCCGTAATCCAATGCACATCATATGTAGAAATTAGTGGCATCGAATTACAACGAAAGTAACATGGATAAACGCATTTTGGCCTAACTTCGATCAAGGAACTACCAAGTATCGAAGCCTCTGATGTATAGGTATATGGAATGCAGAACCTACATGCTGATCCATAAACTCAATACAAGAATTGAGATTCTCCAACATTTCCAAAAAGTCACCATTTTTAACCAGTCTTCCGGCACCAGGGGCATTCAATCTTCGAGTCAGAGGTTCAAGATAAGCATAGTATTGCAAGTCTGTCCCAACTTCATCTGCCAATTCACGAATGCGTTTTTGTTCTTGCAAGAGATCTTCACATTGAGCTTGAAAGGCTGTGGTTTGCGCTTCGACATTTTTGAAGGATTCGGAGAGGGTGGCTAGTGTATCTAACGCACTCGAGGTATCATTTAGGAGATTTTCAAGGTGACGTTCGGAAAGGACTAATTGGTCTAGATATAATCTTCATATCGTCAGCGCATTGCTTGGATTGCTATCGCTTGCATGTACATACTGGTATTCTTCGAGACTTGCATCCACAATGTCGCCCTCGAGCGCACTGTATCGCTCCTCAAATAGAGGAGTCCTAGGTTCCCCTTCTTCAGTACCCCGCTCATCTCGTGCATTCCCCTCATTTGTTTCCTTGCTTATATATGCCATAGCGACTTCGTAGAAATCGCTATATGATTTTGCTCTTCGTGCCAATGTCGCCTTTGGAGGATCTTTTGATAAGGGTCCATCCTCAAATGTGCCTAGCATTGGAGTGTTCTGGTTCAATATTTGGTTGTTACCCTGCATATCCTCGTTAACACGATACCTCCTTCTCAGAGTACGCGAAAGACTTACATTAGTTTGCTGCAAAAGGGACTCTGTGCGACGATGCTGTGCTGCCTGAGAGGTGACATTTTCCTTTTTGGAATGTGTATCCGGTACAAAACTGTACCACGCATCTGCGTACATGTTACCGGTTCCTCACATGTACGAGTTACAGTCACAGTGAGTGAAGTGAAATAAGGCTGAAGTGTTATGATAAGTATTCGGAACATCGCTTATTCTCGGGACAGGCACGGACCACCAAGCTTACCTTCTACAAGATGTTGATTGGCTTACCCGAGTAGTGAGAAGTCATCTCGTCATTGTCATTGAGCCACAAGGCTGAGAATAACTTATACGATGTGATGTGAGGGGAAGTGGCGATTCTAACAGAATTATTGTCTTCAACACACAAAGCCTGGCCCTCCCTCATTTATTGACACGGGCATAGGAAATACATGATGTTGTCAAGTAAGGCGGCATCAAGATGCAATACGCTTGCCCAACGAGCAAATCGACATGTCAATCATCCAAGTGCTTTCCAGAAGAGATGCATTGGATCCGGAGGGACAGGTGGTTACCGGGTTGCCTTTGCGACTAGAACTTCGAGGACAAGGACAGCAGCGTTGCTATTATCACTCACGATATGCGCCGGAGGCCTAGTTGCATCAGGCTACCCACGAGCCTTGCATGCAGAAGAGATTCCCACACCAGCCGAACTGCAATTCGAAAAGAAAAGGAAGAACACTAGCACAAAGGAAGAGAATCGAGATCAAATAAGTTCACAGCATTTGCAAGTAAAGAGAAGTTGGGAGAACCCAGGTGTATATGCATGGGGCTCAAATACGGGTCGAGTTGTTGCTCCTGATTCTGAGGAACCGAACATCAAAACTCCAAGACGAATACCATATTTCGATGGAAAGATAGTTCGAGATATTAAGTTGGACCGCAATTTTGCGGCAGCAATCACCGAGAAAGGCGACTTGCTACAATGGGGAACGGGATATTCGCCGGATAACAAGGGACCAACACCAACACTGACAGGGAAAGATCTCGTCAAGATATCTATATCGCGAGACCGCATTATAGCACTTTCGTCAAAAGGCACGGTATACTCAATTGCTGCATCGCAAGCAGACCAGAAATTGGAGCCCAAGCCACAAGAAAGTTCATGGATACCATTTTGGGGCAGTAAATCTCCAATAGGCTATCGAACATTGAACCCGGAGAAGTTGGTCTGGGGAGAAAAGATCAAAGATATTAGTAGCGGTCTCGAGCACTGCCTACTCCTAACATCCAAAGGACGTCTCTTCTCCGCTGCATCCGGCTCTGAAGACTATCCTACCAAAGGCCAGCTCGGCGTTCCTGGTTTAACATGGACATCACGCCCCCCTGGACGATACGACCAACCTCATTTAATCAGTACACTTCAAGGGTTTGAAATTACCAAAATTGCCACTGGTGACTACCACTCCCTCGCAGTTGACATCCAGGGCCGAGTTTTCAGTTTTGGTGACAACTCCCTCGGCCAACTCGGTTTTGAATACAATTCCGAATCATCTACCATTGATGCCCCCTCCCTTGTCCCCATCGACCGACTTTACAAAGGCACAAACCTACTTCCTCGCGTAACCGGCGTCTTCGCCGGCGGCGTAAACACATTTTTCACCGTCGACGCTACTCGAGTCGCCGGCCAATCGGAAGAAACCACCCCCCTAGATCTCGGCCGCATCACAGCCGATACCTGGGCCTGCGGCCAAGGAATCCACGGCACCCTCGGAAACGGCCGCTGGACACACGTCCAAGGGCTCCCCATCAAAATGAAAGCACTCTCCGGCCTCTTCGAATACGACGAAGTGGCCCGTACTGTGATTCCCATCCGTCTCTCGCGTCTCTCAATCGGCAGCACCCACGCATCTGCCGTAATGAACAACATCACGCATCTAAACGCCACATCATCATCCAGCTCTAATGATACGAATTGGGGCGCCGATGTGTTATGGTGGGGCGGAAACGAATTCTATCAACTTGGGACAGGAAAGAGGAATAATGTTAGCCAACCGGTTTACATCCAACCCTTGGATTTAGCGGCCGAAAAAGAAAAGGGGAGGAGAGAGGAACATCGCTTCCAAATTACACCAAGGAAGATGGTCAAGATTGGGGGTAGAAATGTGAGTGTAGAACAAAGAATTGAGTGTGGGCGAGGTTGTACGGCAGTTTATTCGGGAGCTTGATCAACCCACGTGTTGATGAGGGCGTAGCTAAGGCCCAGAGTGTAAATGTATCAAGTTCGACGACTGTATTGTTTACTGTATATATTTTACTTGAGCGATTGAAATCACCGGATAGGTGATGATGGAATCGGTATTCGGTAAGGATGGAAATGGTAAGGGGGAAACGAAACGAAACGAAACCCCAATGATTGTATATTTAGTATTTAGTTTTAGAAGATACTCGACTCTTTACCGCGGGTACGAGGGAACTTATCATATGCTTCAATGGCATACAGAATCAAGATATTCCATACCTACCTCGTAGTCTTGCAAATCATACACTCACACACAATGTAAGATTTACAAAATACCTGCAAATGTAAATCACAGTCCAACAATATATGCACACCTCCTACCAAATAGATTGAGGTTAATATGAAGAAATACCTTTTGTTATTCTAAACTTTTGGGAATGGGGGTTGCTGATTTAGTAGGCTACTACAATCACTCTCACAGGAACAAGCTATTGTATCTCATCGTATTTGGTTGGAATCAAAGATCTATAATCTTACACGTTTTAATACCAGCTCCACCAGAACAAAGGCTGTACGTTCAGCCATATAACCACCATGAGAACAATCATCGATCATGGACCATCTATCTAGTCATCACTGATTGCTTCCCTTTACGTTCCTACCATGCCCGTCCTTAATTAGATATTGCCCAGAAACGCCATCCACGCATGGAAATTAAAGTGCTTGTATGCACAAAGCATAGAGAAGAAAAATGCTCAACTTAGTTCTCTCCTCCCAAGATATGCAGCAACCATCCTAAGATTATCCAGTCATGAATGCCTCGATAAGATCACAACCTAAACACCATTGAACCAAGCATCTTACAAACCTGCCACAACGGCACTGTTTGCATTTATTTGCGGAGGTGGAGATCCCATAGAACCTGCTTGAGAGGCATTTCTGGCTTGATTTTGGGCGCCTTGTTGCTGGGAAATTTGTGCACGCTGACGGTCAATTATAGTTTGTTGCTCACCTGAAGTCAGAAAAGTACTCATGTTATTGTAGGAGTTTTGGTGATGCTGCTGCAGTGGTAAAGCAGGTTGAGGTTGAGGTTGGGGTGATTGAGAAGAGCCGTTCATGACGGCTGGTTGAGCTAATGGGCCTTGCATGTGTCTAGTGGCGTTTGGTGGTAGGATGGGAGGAGTGGGTGTTGAGTATGAGGTGCGGCCTTGGGGCTGAGAAAGATGGTTTTGTTGGTTGTACACTGGCTTTTGAGGAGAGCTCTGTCGACCAACATGTGCTCCATTCCCGTAAGATTGGGGATATGCAGCACCGTTTTGAATTGGCTGTTGTTGGGCAGCATACGGTGGCTGACTTGGATACTGCACTGTCTGAGGGGTAGCTTGTGGGGTATTTTGGTAAGGCTGCGTTGGAGGGCGTGTATAAGAAGGAGCGGGTGTATTATGGTGATACTGCTGCTGTTGACCGTTTGTTGGAGCATATTGAGTTGCTGCGGAACCTGGGGTTCGAAATTGGTGTGGGTAGGCAGGTCCAGCATATGCAGCTGGACGATAGGATGAGCCAGATGATGGCGCACGCTGTGCGTACGAAACAGGAACCGGCGCAGTGGCAGGAGGACGTTGCAAATTACTTGGTGGGGGTCGAATTGGGGTTTGCGCAGTAGGGTAATGTTGTCCAGTGGGGACTGAAGCTGGCCGCGAAGACGAATATTGGTTGCCATAAAGGGCAGCAGAAGAAGTGCTCCTATGTAAAGAAGAGCTGGTAGTGGGGCGTGTGTTTGAAGCTGCGCTCATTGCCGCCACTTTGGCGCGGGCTGCTACCTCGTCTTCCTCCATGACACCTTTCTGATCGGTCAACGGAACTTCAATCTTTGCGCTAATGCTGAGTTCAGCCAATTGATCGGAATTCAACTTCGCTACAGCATATGGTGGCAACATGGCAACCATCAATGCCAGCTGCGATTTGAGGATCTCATAAGTCATCACCTCTGAATCACCAGGCTTTGAGGGGGTTCCCATGAATGGAGTTTCCGATGCCCCAAATTCGCCGACAGGGCGAGCGGTAGCATTGAGAGATGAATGCCGATGTCTTTGGTATGAGTTGAGTGTCTCTAGCAGTTCCGAGATGCCCTGTAGTATCTCTTCAACATCCTTTTCTTCCACAGTCTTCTCCACGTTTGATTCAGCAAACATCAAGTTAGGGTCAATCGTGGCATTGGGATTTTCCTTCACTGCTTGCTCGAGTTCCTCCATTTCCTCATCGTTGAAAGCTAGGCTGTTAGTGCTTGGTTCCGTAGGAAAGCCATTGCTAAGCCCCTCAGCCTTTCCAACCATATCCCCCCATTGCTTTTCACCGATACGTTGCCACCAGATTTTATTCAAGACATTTTCCGGAGCGATGGCTTTAGAATCATCCTTAGTTGGCGCAAATCCTGAATATGCACTCCGAAACAAAGCATCCAACTTGGCAGCATCAACTTCGCTCGAGTCAATTTCTGCTTCGACATTTTCATCGGAGCCTGCGATTCTAATGCGTTTTCTTTCTGGACTGAGCGATCCAGAATTGCTATAGTCGAGCCACTGTCCAGTAGTTATTGGCTGTTTCGAATAGCAGGCGCTTCGTGAATCGGCAACTAGTGGCTGCTGCCAACCTTCAATTGACGACGGTAATGGGCTCTTGTAAGCCTTGGGAGGTTTCAATGGGTGAATATTTATGGGCGTTGGAAACAGTTCTCCTAGAGTCTGGGGACGTTTCTTATCATCTACAAAGCTCGCGGGCTGTATAGGAACGATATGAGTTGTCGTAATACCATTTGGCAGGCTGGCTTCGCGCAGAGGTTGAGGTATTGATTCTCCGTCAAACTTTATTGGAATCTGTAAGCTGGAGAACAGCTGTTTCGGTTGCGGTGCGTTTCCATAGAGTGTAAGAACCACTTTGCTATCCTCAGGCTTAGCAGTGACTGGCGCATTAGCATTGGGTCCAAAATTCCTGTTTGTCAAGTAGCTGCTAGAATTGATTGTTTGGTTACTATTCGCGCTTGCTCGTGGTCCTGTGGCTGCCTTCTCTCTGCGCACAAGCTCATGAGCTTTCTTCTTGAAGGCCAAGATCTTGACAGAGAGTTCAGATTGTCCGGCGGCAACAGGTATGTATTGATTGCGATTCGCGCCAATGGATAACTGTAGTCTCTCTATGATATCGGATGCCGCAGTGTCAATATCCTTAAGAACTTCATCGACAGTGAGATATTTGTTTTCTGACGCGCGTGATATAATAGATGGTGGATCGGTCGCGCCATCTGACTTTTGCCGTTTGACCTGATGTTCAGCAGATGTGGTCGGTTCAGGAAGAGGTCGCGTTAAGATGGAGGGTGAGGGGTCATGACTAGGAAATTTCAGATCAGTACAAGGTTTGTGTTGGATTGATTCTATACCAGAAGCAAGCTATCCTAGAACGTTTGGGAATGTTTATGCAGATGCTGAACTCACCGTTTGAGGACATCG
The DNA here is from genome assembly GCA_017357885.1 of Monilinia vaccinii-corymbosi. Lineage (NCBI taxonomy): Eukaryota > Fungi > Ascomycota > Leotiomycetes > Helotiales > Sclerotiniaceae > Monilinia > Monilinia vaccinii-corymbosi. The sequence goes on along the minus strand of CP063406.1, from coordinate 3,022,867 downwards.
ATCAAATCTTGAACAAGTTCTTGTTCATCACCCATCGACTGTTCTTTCGCAATTGCGATTTTGGATTCATTGCCCATACCGATGCCATTAATGTCATCGTCGCGTTTTCGTTTCGCAGATAGTGTAATGTCTGAATGAGGCTGAGTGGGGGGACTGAGGATCCCGTTGGTCGAGGCCATCGCGAAGTCTCACGGTCGGTTCGAAGTTTTTTGAATTTCCTTTTAGTTTTTCGCGTCGCGATCACAAATGGTATGTGTGTTACCGATGAAAGGGATACCCTTTTTTCCAGGTAAGAAGCAGTTGAATGACTTTTCGGGGGGGGGGAGGGGAGGGGAGGGGGAAAGGAAGGAAAAGCCAAATTCAGCCCAGCAAAGGCATTAAATGCTTCATTCAAGAGTAACTCTTCGAATATAAAAGGATGATTGAAAGGGTTGAAAGGGTTGAAAGGAAATGTCGTTATAAGGTTTGATATTGTGTAAGTATTCCGATGTTATTATTCATCAAGAATGGATTGCAAGGCTCCGAGAGATGAAGCAGAACTAAGAAAGGAAAGGAAAAGGCACGGATGATTTATGAAAGGTATCACGTGTGAAGCTGTGATTAGTCATCGTTCGATAAATTTCGATACACCTCTTTCTTCCATTATTCTACTTGTACGACTACGCGTAGGGAAGGAAACAGTACTGTACAATATGAACGGATGCAATCGTGTTTCTATCCTTCGAAATTTGGCAATGCCTTCTCATGGCGTTGTGCCAGGTTCTCATGCCTTACTTTGATCTTCGGGGTAAGCCATCATCCTCAAGAACTTCCTTGGAACTCTGATGAATTCTAACGTATTCTGCATATAGCCCCCCCTCGAGCTAAGGTATCACCCACTGTCACCTAGACATCATTCAAATACCTCTGATGTGGAAGGCGATCAGATCGAATATCCGAATAGCGGAAGCTCAATTGGAACTACCTCAGAAGCACCTTCGGATTCAACGAACGATGTGTTCAGCTATTCGTCGCCAAATTTGTGTCCCACCAAGAAAGGGTGGAAGAGCAACAGACGTAAAAAAGCACTGCGACCTTCCAGTCTTGAGGTTCTGGGGAAATGGCTAGATTTGCAAGATGATAACGCGCGGGAAGCATATTGGCAAAAGTTAAGATTCAAGGAGTATAAAGTCTTAGAATCAGCATTACCAACGATTTTATTGCAGCATATTAGAGTATGTCCATCAAGTTTTGTAGGTCGACACCACTAACCTTGAGGTAATGTAGCGATGCCCTTTGACCATGGGCATGACCCTTGGCTTGGAAAAACGAGGCTTCAGTATGGATGATCTCATCGTATGGGCTTGGATCATTGAAGGACGGCATTTAGATGAAAGGGCGCAGCGATTTCTTTCTTCGTCTTCACGAAAGCCGACATTTTTACTGTTGGAAATTCTCCGCCATGATCTTCAGCACGTGGAAACTTTTAGATCGCTTCTGGTTTATACTTGCACTAGGATTTTTTCGATAAATTCTCAACGCGCTGGGGGCTCTTGTTCAGGGGTTTCCGAGTCTTTTCTTGAGGAGGAGAGGGATGATATACTTTCGTTCTCTTCTCTCAACATGGAAGAAACTACCTTCAAAGTTCTTATCTCTCGTCTCCTTTACCAAGCCCGGCGCTTATTACCCTCTGCTGTCTACCTTATTTCTCATATGGTCCCTCCATATTTCTTCCATCATCTGAATCGTGGGTCTATCACAGACGTTCTAGAGCCGCGTGCACATAGCCGAGGCTCTAAACTCCTCAATAAATTACTTTATGTTCTCTCTTTGCCCTCACGTTTAGAACCACTCAAATCTATGGTCCACAATTGGCATGCTCAGAGAGTTCTCTTGAGTTTAGCAAATCGCACTAAGCCACCCTTGATTATCGATCGACTTGGGTATCATTCTGTGCAGGCTGTATTACTTGCCTCTCAGAAAACTGAAGAAGAATCAAGATTAGCTAAACTTCAGGCAAGAGATTGGCCTCCTTGGAGAGTCGACCAAGATGGTATGGATGCTCAGAGATCTTCGGATGAAGATTTAAGCAAGGTTGTTTTTGCAATAAGGCAAATGAAACAAGCTGGATACCATTCAAGCTTCCAAACTTATGCTTTTGGTATCCTTGGAGGACAGGAACATGATGGAACACCAACAATCCATACTAGGACGATGTCTAAAGCTCATATTCGAAAGTTGCGTTCTTTGGTGAGATTGAGTCCTCTAAATCCTCGGGTTTGGAGTGCAAGGATCAAAGCAACCCGTGATGTTCAAGAAGCATGGAGTGCTTTCAGGGATTATCGCCGCCAAGGCGGTATACCAACATCTTTGGTTTATCTTGCTATGATGGAGAAAATTGAAGCAGAAGATAAGAGAAATGGCCGCACCCAAATGGTGAATGTCTTACCTGGCGAGGGTACAGAAGTTCTTCCACCATACAGCGACAATCTCAGCGAATTTTACAAGGAGGAGCTTAGGCCACCACAAACTATGGATTTTCTATATGAAATCATGATATCATCCGGCATACAGCCAGAAAGTGACTGTCTACGTTTCCTCGTTAGTCATGCTAGAGGAATACCTGATGGTCTAAAATATCTTCGTCATGGTACACAACGCAATAGCTTTTTGAATTATCTGATTGGCCAAAACCTCAACCCACCAGAAAATTTTACATCGGTGGAGATTCGCATCATCCATGCTTTCATTACTTTACTTTGCAGATGTGCGGATAAACTTGTACCACGAGCCCCTTTAAACCCAGACCTTTCAACGTCCGTTGATTTGAAAAGGCTACACGAAGGAAGTTTGGATGTCATCAACAATATCAACGCGGATGCTGTAATGCCACAAACCTTGCCCCGGTCTAAGAAGTCCGGTATTAATCCTTTGTCACATACACTGGAACTCATAAGAACTAGCCGGACGAAGTATAGACCAACGTGGTATGCGGTCTTCGATGCGCTTGCTCGACCTGGTATTATCATTGATCCTAATGCAGTTGGTGACCCTCAAGATGACGTCAATTGCTGGAGAATCTCCGTTGCTACCCTGCAAGATTTCCACGATGCTGGGCTTGAGCTTGATCCTCAAGGCTTTCAATCAATTTGTCGATGTTTAGAGAAGGCAATTCTCGCATCGCTCCGAATGGACGAAGAGACACTGCTCGTGGAAGGAATCCATCTTGTCAAGGAAGAATTTGCAAAATTATCTTCAGCAAGTACAAATTACCTTGAACTTTCAGCGCTCTCACCAAATTTAAATGGCGCTATTCTGCATGCCTACATCCGTGTTCTAGGTCTAGCAGAAGATTTCGATGGCATCAAGGCCGTAGTGGATTGGATGGTACTTCATCACAAAAGTTTACTTACCCAGGCTCAGTGGAGCCGCAATGGCCACAAGCTTCTGCAAAGAGCTCTTATCGCCATCAAGGTCTTCTGTAATGGAACATCTTATGAGGAACAAGCTCGAGAATTGGTGGAAAGCGTCGGAGGCTGGGCATGGCCGAGCGATGAGGATGCTAGAGTTTACATTGAAGGAGGTACACCGGCAGAACCCAGTGGGAGCTCTTCAGCGATTGGTGAATCTGCTGAACAGAACCTGACTCTAGACTTCTAAGTCCTGATGCCGCAACGAGATGTCATGCGGATCTAGATACGGACTAAATATAAAAGGCTCAGATCTAAAGCTCTTAGATGTACACTATAGAAGTAGAGATTCTATCTATTCGAAGATAGCCGAGAAAAAAATACACTATCACAGATTCCCAGCGTTTACAACTCAATGCCTGTCATATATGTTCACCGTGTTATCTTGATATAAGACCCCAGAGATCGTTTTTGAAGTTCAAGTTCGCTTTTACCTGACCCCCTGTGTTATACCCTTGCAGTATGAAATCATGGAACAACCCCTACTCTAGAAGCTAAAAATCCCAGTTTATTGGATTTTTCTTATGATTCATCGGTATGGCTTCAAGGGGGGTTTCTCTTTTATTTTTATTTTTTTGGCTGTAATTTCTGGTTGGTTCTTCTCTTTGATATTTATATCAGTTGGGTGGTATTGTATTGTGGGAATGGATGAGGGAGTGGGTCTGGGCATGGGCATGGGGGTGTGTGGGTATGGGTATGGGTAGAAAGAAGTGTGGAAGAGATCCTATTTGTGCGGTTGATGTTGATATTGGGTTTTGTTTTGTTTTGCTTTTTTGAATGGAGATGAGATGAGGTGGGATTGGATTGGATTGGATTGGATTGGATGGGATGGGATATATAAGATATGCAGGAACGAACAAATTGATTGGCAATCATTGAGGATGTGAATCGAGATGTTACTGTCATGGCGTAGTATGGTGTAGGGATGGGGGGTGGGGAGGGGTGGATGTATGTTGGGTTGAGATTTGAGATTGTTCTGACAGCAGGCTGGCTTTGGGGGTTTTATAATATTCTTGATGAGTGGAGGGCGAAAGGTTGAGGAGGAGAAGATTTCATGAGCGTATAGCTTGGGGAGGGAGGCTCGAGGTGGAGATGGAGTCTTTGGTGGTATGATTTGTTGGTATGATTTGAATTTTCTCATTCGGAATATGTACCGTTGTACGGTTACAAAGTTAGAGAGTACTGTCTGTACAAGTATGAATCTCATCGACAAATAGAGTACGAGGAGAAAGAAGAATAGGCATAGAAATACATTTCCTCGTCTCTACTAAATACATGCCAAGTCCACCACTGAATTGAATGCCTTTACTATTCTTCCATCCGTCATCTCATGTACAATTTTTCTCCATCCACACACTGTTGTCTCTCTTCGTCGTCTATTCGGTGCTCAGGTATCATGTCACGTTCTCATCTTCTAAGCTCTAAGCTCTAAGCTGCAAGCTGCAAGCTCCAAGCTCCAAGCTCTTTATGAGGAGGAGTCGTTCCTCCCTCCTCCTCCTCCCCACCCTCTCTCACGAAGTAAACATCCCCAACTGCTTCTGCACATTCATGACCCTCCTCCACCTCTCCATCACCCCAAGCACGCTCATAACCCCCATCAACTCAAAATCATCCCCCAACCCCGCACTCCCACTCTCCAACTCCAACCACCGCATCATGCCCAAGACGTTCCTGCGCGGCTTCCGCGGCTTCCTCTTCCGTTCCGTATCAGCGCACCCTTCCATTCCCACCCCCACATAGACGGCGATGGTCTCGCCCGTCGAGCAGCGCATGAGCTTCATCTTCACGCCGCCTTTCTTCGACGTCATCTCTTCCGGGATGGAGGATAGGCCGAGGTGTGGGCCGGAAGACGAGGATGACGAGGATACCTGGCGCCATTCGAACTTCTCCTTGACGAAGGTTCGGGGGAGCGTGTGGTAGAAGGCGTAGCGCTCGGAGGTGAAGATTCCGCCGGTTGGGACGAGCTTTTCGGTTTTGTAGCCTTGGGATCGCACGCCGAATGTGAGGGAGTCTCCGGGGGCGGTGGGGAGATTGTAGGTGGTGGGGGGTGGAACGATGGGTTTGGAGGGCAGAGAGGAGGAGGAGGAGGATGATGATGGGGGCGTGACCGGGGAGCGGGGTCGTGTGGGTGGGGGGAGCGTGGTTATATCTGTTATGAGGGTGACGGTGTTGAAGCTCGCGAAGGCTAGGAGGGGGGATTTGGGTGAGGCGGTGGAATGGAGCGCTATATCGGGGTTATTGGCGTGACCTGTGGGTGGACAGGCGGGGGCGCTCTGAGATGTGGATTGGTGGATTGTGATGTAGAATAGTGGTGGTGGTGGTGACGGGGGGGCTGTTTGATTGTCAGTCGCCGGGTCCGGTGACGATGCCGAGAGAAGTACATCGCATATCGAATTCCTCGTAAAGGTCAACTCTCGTGGAAACCTAATCCCAGAGTTGGAGGGATTGATTGGAATATGGGATGGTGGTATATTTGATAGATGACTTGGATAGGTGGTAGTATTAAATCTTGACGTTATCGCTGATATTGGAGTTTGTGAAAAGGTAGATGGGACAACTGCTTCCGGAGCATCTGAGGGGTTTCTGACGGCCTCTGGGGCGTCTGAAGGGTTGATCACTGCTTCCGGAGCATCTGAGGGCTGGATTACTGCTTCTGGAGCATCTGAATGGGTATAATCTCGAGGGGTCTCTACCACCTCGGGCGCATCATCGTAATATGGTCTATGCTGTACCACTTCTGGTGCGTCGTAATAATGGAATTTGGGAGTGAGTTCTTCGAGGGTGTCATGATAGTAGGAGACGGTAGGACTGATCGATCCCACCGAGTCATCATCATAGATGGATTGATATGGAGGAGGAGTTTCGGATATGTGGTAGAAGCCCTCGTCGAACCCTAGAACTTCTTTCCACTTGCATACCGATCTTGTCCGCCTCTCGGACATTGTGTTGTCGGAACTCCCTCGATGTCAATATGCAAATCAATTGGAGCAGCATGAAAACTTGTACATAGATGGTAGAAGAAGAAGAAGAAGAAGAAGAAGAAGAAGAAGATGATGGTGCAGTAGATGAAGGTAAAGGAAGGGAAGGGAAGGGAAGAAGATAGATATTAGTAAGTTAGTCAATACTGAGTTAATAATGTCATACTTCGTACAATAAAGATGACAACGGGTAAATTTTCAAAGTGCATCTACATCATCTATTCTACTCTTATTCTACTCCTCTACTCCTCTACTCCTCACTGCTCGACTCCTCTACTCGTACATATATACTATGCCATAACGGCGCAGCGTGAGCTTTCATTTCGACCCCCCCTATTGGTCATTGATCGATTCTAGTGAGATCGACTCCCTGTTAACGTGGAAAGCCAAGAGGAGCCAGCAAATGAACAGAGCATTTCTTTCTTCTTCCTTATGGATGATGGACCCAATGCCGTAAAATCTCAGCTACGATGACACACGCGACATGACTCCAGGTACTAGGTAGCAAAAGCGAATACCTCCATCTCCACCATGCGAATCAGATCGGCGAGAAAAGATTTTCGGAGGAACAACAGGAAGGATAAGAAGAAGGGATGGCCTTTGGTGGCTGGGAAAGCCCTATGGATGGCGCTTCGAAGAGTTGTGCTTGCTTTGGTCTGGTCTCAAGCCTCCCACACTCCCATCATCTCCAGTTGTGTATGGAGGAATGGGATTGGTGGCATCTCCGCCTTGCCCCTGCATCTTCGTAAGCCTCTGGGTCCTGCGCTCCCCGGCAATTTCACCCAGGGGCCCCATAAGCTGACATCTTGTTGCAGAGAAGGGCATCTGCAGTACTTGGTGAAGTAACGCCACCGGACTGGATCAGCGAGAATGAGGGATGGAGATGAGACGACTTCCTGGTACGCTGACGGGGTCGTGTGTAACTCTTCGCCGAAGTGAATGCATATGAGGCTCGAGTCGATCTCTTTTCTTATTTCTTATTCATAAATAGGATTTGAAATCAAGTCTAAATACCAAAATAGTATTTTATAGCTGCGCACATCGTTCATTTCCTACAACGGCTTCCCCAACATGCCCCCGAGACACATCGATAAGACTACGGCTTGACCAATTAGAGATCCAAAGTCACATGTCGAGGGCAACGACTTGGTTGCAGAGTTTGAGAGAGAAAGCAAGAACAATAGTAAGCTCAAGGTCACAGTCACAAGTCTCGTCTCGAATTCTTATCCCTTCCTCGTATTGCATTCCTTCCTTCCTTCCTTTACTGAAACAAAAACAAAATATCTTCTTCTTCTTACTCTGCCTGTTCTGTCTGTCGTTTCCAGAACAATCTCGTCAAATCATGGCGCCCATCAAATACTACCCATCGCAAATCGGTTCGAAACTCGTTACCCCTTTGCCCTTCACTGCTTCTCCCATCAAATTGCTCTCGGAAGATTTATGGTCCGCGTTGAGAAATCTTCCATATACTCCCAATATCTTCCTCCCTCTTTCTCCCACGACGTCTGGCGCGCTGTGCGAATTATATCCTTCCCCAAAGAATTTGGGGAGTGTTGTTTTACATGTCGTTCTGTTCATTTTGCAATTTTCATTCTTGCTTTCGATTCCCATTTGGGTGTTGATGCCAATGTGGCTGGTGGCGATAGGATGCACAATGTTCTGGGCACTCAATCTCTCCATCTGCTTGATGTTGAATGGGCCAAGACGCGTGTCGACTTATGAATCGGCTCCCGAGTATGCCCAGAGAAAGCATGAGCATGCACACGAGCAATGGATCTTTTTAAATGGTGTTTGTGTTGGGTAATGCCATGAAAGAGACGAATCTGCTGTCATAAACTGATGGCTTGGTAGTCGTCACTGGCTCAAATGTGCCGTGAATCGCCTGGCGCTCACGTTTGGCCGCCCAGTCTTAGGAATTCACAATAGAACGTAGGCACTCTTTGTCCAAGAGCATATCCTCCCCTCTCTACTAACCAGGTATAGCAACGGCGCAGTCTTTGATCTTCTTGAATGTCTTGTCCAACGCTCCCTCAATTATGCCAGTAATGACATCCGTACCGCCTACCGCATCCTCAAAGGGAAGTTATACGACGCCGACATCCATCGAATCATTTTGGTTCTCCATTCTCAAGGTGCAATTGAAGGGAGCATGATAATTGACTGGCTCCTCGCCGAAATTCCTCAAGATCTTCTTCAAAAGCTTGAAGTCTACACATTCGGAAACGCTGCCAACCACTTCAACAATCCGCATCTCCATCTGGCATCTCAGCAAAACGCCCTGGCTCACCCATCTTTACCGGCCACTTCTCTCACGAGAACCATCACGACGCTTTTCACGAGCTCGAATAGATCCGTAGAAGTGCCCACGAGCCGAAATGGAAATGGAAAGTCAATTCCTCATATTGAACACTATGCACATACATATGATTTTGTGTCTAGATTCGGAGTGCTTCACTACCAACATGACTATATCAACGATGCGTTCGCACCACGTTTCATGGGAAGGCTATTTGAAGCAGAAGATGTAAGTATAACCAATCCACCTTCTACCCCATGATTTTCCACACCATCGTGACATCGCAATCTCGTACAACACCCGGCCATGCATCTCCTTATCTATCAAACCTCCACCCACCCCATCACTGATAAAAACTCACCCCCACCCCCTCATTCTCCCAAGCAGCTACTAACCCCCCCCTCTCCACCAAGAGCGGCCACATGTTCGTACAGCACTATCTCGACCGCATGTTCCCCCTCTCCAGATCCCTCCGCAAACGCCTGGCAGGAGCTGGCATGCAAAATGACGGCAAAGGACTAGTCGGTGGCTGGGACTGGGAACGCGTGGATGAAAATTCGTGCTTCATGAGAAGCGTGGTGCAAGGGATGGGGCGTGTGAAGCCAGACGATCGATTGGGAAGGGAAGGTTGGGAGGTTAGTTATGTGGGGGAATCGATGGATGATGATGGGGGGGATGATGAGGAGGAGGAGTATCGTGAGATTTTGCAGGGAAGAAGTGGAAAGATTGCGAGTGCGTATGCGAATGGCGCGGGGAAGAAAAGAGAGGGTCTAGGGGGAGTCACATTCAAGGAGGAGGGGATCACGTTGACGAATGGGGAAGGTAGGAGTGTCACGGCGTTTCGCCATAAGAAAGAGTTCAAGGTGAAGAATTTAAGTAGATTGTGGTTATATCGTGACGGGAAGAGTCCCATGAATTAGATTCAACTGAGTGGTGCTGCTTGGTTGGTTATTTCGTTTGTTCGAAAGTGCGAATTGGATATGCTGTTTTGCTGTTGTTGTATTTTTGCTCAGGAGAACTGCTTTTGGGTTTGATGAGACCGATTAGATGTTGAAATGTTTTGGTTCTATTGAGACTTATTTTTCACTTTGATGTATGGGGTATATATACCTGTGAGCTTGACAGATGAGGGACTTGGCGATTTTAGGATTGGGATTTGAGAATGCCAAAACGTCCACTTGTGGGATGAGTCGGATACCAACTCTTTTTATTACCTACCTGTGCAAGAAGGCCAACAGTCCAAAAGTGGTGAAAGAACAATCTTCCCATAAATATAGGTATCGTAATATTCTGAATTTAATGTCCCATGATGCTATGCTCCAAACCATGCATTCCTCCCTTCCAATGAATATGAGACCCCTATCCCATGCAAAACGCATCACGCATAAGCATCATCACGCTTTCCCTTGCAAACCGGGCAGCCACCTCTAATTCTGTCCCGTAACAACCTCGCCCTCGTAACCTTCGTCCCAATACTATGCACATTCGTATATCTGCGCTCATCATCCCCATCATCAAAGCCATCATAAGTAGGATGCCTTTCCGCATCCGCAGATTGACGAATCTGATCTTCATTCTTGCCGTGATGCAACAGGTGCGATAGGTGCCATACATGACCGCATGCAAAACCGACGAGTGTCTCCGTTTCGCCTTCGTAGAAAGCGGATTTGCAACTGATGCAATGTGCAGGCTTGTGCTTGTGTGATTGCTTTTCTGGAAGTGGTTGATTTTCGTTATTTCTCTCGAATTCAGGTTCCACAACGTCAAATTTGACGCCACGACGTTGTCCGGCTCGAAGAGTGTTTTGGGCCGTTGTAACTTCTCCCCTTAACACTCTTGCTACCCCTTGACTAATACTTTCTTGAATTTCGTATTCCTTAATCATTCTACTCAGGCCTTCTCTCAGGCCTTCGATCTCTAGACCCTCAGGGATTTTTCGAACTAATCGGATTGGATCAATTGCGGTTCCAACCTCTTCCAATAACCCACGGATAAATCTGGGTTTGTCCATAGAGTATTCGAGAAGATCATCCCAGAGGTCAGCATCATTCTGAGATTTTGCAAATGATATTGCTTGGGAGACATCTGCTAGACGATCAATGATGAGATAGAGAGCGCGTTTTGTTTGACCAGTCTTGGAGTACAGATACACGAGTTCCGGGATATATGAGTGGTTTTCGCATTCGAGTGTCGCCTAGAGACTGGTTAGCTTATAGTGAGTGAAAATGTGCGGCTACACAAACCTTTTCAAAAGTATAAAAGGTGGAAGATTTGAGAAATTCCATAAGTAGATCGCGATCATATGCCGCGAAGAGTTGTACAGCTAAATCAGCGAGACCATCGACGAGCATTCTACTTTCTGCTAATAGTCGATCACGATTTTCGCCTGGGAGTTCATCTATACCGTCTCCTTTCCAAAGCGAGCTAACGTAGAAGAAGAGGTACACTGGCATATCTTCTAGCTGGTCCACAACAACTTGGGGCCCAACGAGACCGTGATGAGCCTCATCAACAAGTAGCTGTATAGCTTCAGAGGTAGCCTCTTTTAACTCTGGTATTGAAGCATGTCGCTTTTGGCTCTGTGAGACGCGAAGCATAATGAGGCTAGGTATGTCATCCGCGATGGCGTCCACCAAATGATATTGTTTGATAAGACCCATAGCGGCGTCTGCATCTTGGAGCTTGATGTAACATTTCAAGGCTTCACGAGGTCGACCATCAGCTACGTAAAGTTTCCCAAGACTTTCCATGACGATTCGCCAATCTCTACCAGTTTCACCATTTTCTACACTGTCTTGGCGGACATCACGGTATTTGAGCTGGTTTTCTAGAGCTGTGGCTACAGCCTTGATATCGAACAAGTCGGGCGACCATTGTTCGAGCAATTCCCTAACCCGTGGTAAGTTGTGGGTAATGTAATGGCCCAGTATAACTTCATAAATCGTGGAAGGCAGCGGTGGGGTTATTTGTGCCGTCGGTACAAAGTTGGTAATTTCATCAAATTTATCCTTCCCCGCAAACATCCAGACCCAATGTTCCCACCTATCCGATGTACCTAGCACTTTGCCACAGATCTTGCCTGCAGCAGTCCAGTCATCGTTCTCAATTAAGGATTGAATCCACAGTTCACCAATTCTACGCTTCTCTTTTTCCACGGAGGAATTAATTAAGCGACTTGCAGATTCAATGGTTGTACTTTCGTTATCGTAGAAGTCATCACTACTTGAGTACGTTCGATCGGGAGTTGCTGGCCCAATTTCAGAGAGCTTTTCGGGAGATGATGAAATCACTTCTGGATGCTCATCGATTAGTTCCCAAGCCTCCTTGTGCTTTTCATGTTCTAATAACCACGAAAGGTGGTCCGAAAGGTCTCGTTTCGTGGCTAAGATACAGTCATAGGGGCTTTGAATAAATATTTTCATCCCTGGTGTGGCGATGTGAGGATGAGCAGCAGGGGCACGATTGTGGTGAACAAGCTTCGATCGAACAGAGGCATGTTTCGAATCACCATCGCCTGTACTTCCGTTGCTGATCACACTTGCACTGGAGCTGAGCAGTGATGTAGCGTTGATTGTAGCATTCCACATACCACTGCCCATTCCAGTCAAAGCTTCCAAGGTTCCTCGAGATGTTTGAACGACTGGCTGATTCCGAGCCGCAGGCAGCACGCATAAATGATAATCACCAGCCGAAAGTCTTTCATAACGGCTGACCGTCAGTCCATCGGTATCGACTTCTTGAGATGTTCCGAGATCAACAAGACGAAGTTCTGGCGAAAGTGCGTTTTGTCGACGTCGTATACCACCGCTCGGTTCGCTGCCCGTTGATGCTGTGGATGGCTGAGATTTGTGTCCTTTAGATGTAGCAGGTTCCTCATCTTCATCTCCATCAGGCATAACATAAGCAAGCACAACAAGTAAAGTTGGTGTATATAACGATAATCCAGAAATAATGCAATCCATTCGCAACCTGAGAATGTTAGAAGGAGCCTGTAATACTATGTATGTAGTAGACCGAAATTGCGACTCACATTTTGATGATCTCAGCGCTACCAACTGTACGCTCTCCCGCATTTTTTCCAACCCCAGTTCCACCAGGATGCACATTGATCATCCAGACTGTGCCTCCCCATCCAACGACCAACTTCTCAATTCGTAGTTTATCTCTCGATGCCTGCAGCCTTAATTTTGCGGCAGCAGGAGATACAATTGGGGCTTCGCGAGTTTTATCATCTTCATCCGTTTCAAGAGTTTTCTCATCTATCCATTCAACCCTAGCTTTCCAGACACTGGCCATATCTTCCCACTGCTCCCCATCTGGACGTGCTATATGGCCGATTCGCTTCCAAGCAGATTCAGTATCCGCACTTTCCAATTGTAGGTGAGACCGCATGATTTTGATACCGTGCTCATTGCTCCATGCAACATATCTTCCTGATAAGGACCATTTAATGGTATTGATTGTACCTTCTCCGGAGTGCAACACAGTATCCTTCCCAGTATGCGTTCCCAAACCAATAGTTCCTAGCCAACCACTAGCCGTTGCCGCTGCGCTTCCAGTAGTAGTAGAAGTCGAACTCGTCCCTGCTTTGCCGCCAACGGTGAGCACCAGGTTGCCTGCCAATCCTCCGGATATATATGTACGATCATTTTTGTAATCCGGTGACAAACTAACAGCTTGGACAGGCCTTGCAAAATCTCTCAATTGCACATCCTTTACATCAACAAGTGATGCTATGCAGACCTTGCCATCGACAGAAGATGTTCCAATGTATATTGCGTTCGAAGGGGTTTTTGGTAGTGTCGGAACTACAGGACTTCGAGCTGTACTTGCGGACAATTGGGACGTCATTGATGGGGTTCTCTGCGTTACATTTGGGGCATCTGGATGCATTCGCGATGCAAACCTTGGCACAGCTTCAGGGGCTGCTGTAGGTAGCGGAGGGGGGAAGGGGGATATGGAAATACTTGTAATCGAAGCTGAGTGGGCATGGTAGGTTCGAATCGACTTGAATGAAGGCAGTGACAATACATGCTGTATAAAGTATTAGCAGGGGATTTTCAGGAAAGGGTGGCAATTGGTGGTAATTGGTGGTAATTGGTGGCATACAATATTTCCATTGTGTGTACCAACAAACTATGAAAAAGTTAGCTAGAGAAATTCAATCAACCGGGGTGCCGGTTCACCATCTTGTCGCCAGCAACAAGGAAAGTACTTGTGGCATCTCCATTTCTATACACTGGCCCAAGATGGCTTGTCATTCGTGCATATTTCAGCTTGGGCTCCTCCTCTTCCTCCTCCTCTTCCTCCTCCTCATCCTCCTCTGATTCAGTCTCGACGGTGGTATCATCATCTCCCGTCTCAGTTCCACCTCCTTGACTGGACTCAACATGATCCAGATTCTTGGTGCCGCCTTGTTCTTCTGACCCTTCAGCCATAACGGCAGACTCTCACGATCACATCTGCTGTTGTTATCGAGGATGTGCAGGGGTAGCTACACCGACGACGTCAATGTCATGGAGAACCTTAAAGATAGCCGAGCCGAGTTCTAGGCTTTCGGCAGCAAAATTAATTTTTTGCAATCCCAAGCAACTGGTTCAAATCCCCGCAATCATGGACGATTTTCTACATAATTTATGGTGTATGCCTAGTAAGGTCTACAATTATCATGAAGTCTTTTTATCGTTCATTTTCTGCTGTCACAGTTGGACGGCCAATTGGTGAGAATACTTCACGGTTTCCTTATCGATGTCTGCAAGCTTCAAAACCAACATCACGTCCTAGAAAACGGGTTTTCTTTTCTGCCAAGGCTGCCCTTCAACAAGATGTCGCATCTTCTGATAATGAGCCGACCAGTGAGCTAAAGCCAGTTCAGAAACGGAAACCTGCACGATCGCCAGCTGGGAAGGCGAGTTTAAGGAGGGTAGCAGTTGAAGCTCAAAGATCCAGGCAGAACTCAACTCGACCTGAAGCCACATCAAAAAATGCTGAAGGCACGAATAGAGTCACTGCTATCTCTGTGGCAGATCACTTTGATATGGAAGCTGTAGCCCGAATTCTTCGATCGCATGGTTTCTCAATTGACCCGGACGGAACAGGCTTCGAGTTCGACGAGGTTATACATACTCGAGGGGTCAACAATGGGGATATATTTGTCTTTCCTTCGGGCTCACTTGTGGCATGGTCTTTAGGTGAGGATGTAGTTGCAGATTTGGCAACCAAAACGCTATTGCCAGCCGCTATCGATTCCCATGTGGGTGATGTTGAGATAGAAGATCTGGAATGTGAGGAAGACCCCAAGCGGGAGAACAGCAGTATCAGAGGAGATATCATTGTGCTGGGAACTAAGGACTCTCTGCGTGAGGGGCACCTAAGGTATGCCCAGCCCTACTCCTTCCTTGGCTCGTGAACGTTGACATTTTTCATAGCTCACGAGTCGACACAACTCTTGCGAAGATTGCCTTTTCCTCGGGCCTGGCTCGGTCAACAAAGCTTGCGGTACTAGAGACTATGCTGTCGAAGTACTTTGAATCCACTAAAGCTATACCTACATTACTTTCACGGGGGTCTAGATTACCTTTTAATCGACAATTTATGTTACAAAAGACTGGAGAGTTACTTGATTTGCGGGCGCGGTTGAACCATTATTCTGAGCTTACAGATTCCCTTCCAGATTTGTTTTGGGATAGTCGACATGAACTTGGCCTGGAGGGGTATTATGATCAGGTGGGAAGGGCTCTTGATGTTGGGGTGCGGATCAAGACCTTGAATCAGAAGATGGACTATGCCCAGGAAATTGCGACAATTCTTCGGGAGACGATGAGTGAGAAACACAGCATTCATTTAGAGTGGATCATTATTGTTCTCATTGCTGTGGAAGTAGGCTTTGAACTTCGGAGATTATGGAAAGAGCGAAGTGAACGACTAGAAATGGAAAAACGGGACACGATATGAAGTCGACTTGATTCGCTTTCCTTCTTCAAGATACCCCAAATAATCGAAAATTATACTGATTTCTTTTCTTTTCAACTGCGAAGTAAATCAAATTACAGCCCTGCGCCGTCCAACCTTTTTATATCTGCAATAGCCTTGATCCAGTTAACCAAGCATGTTCCATGAATTTTGAATTACTTTGTCATGCTTCTAGAGAGGCAATGATTCCCGACCAAGATGATATATCGACGAGTAACGACACATTAATGTTGATCGTGTGGCCTAATTGATTGGACATCGTCGTCGTGCACAGGCGCTAGGTCCGGCTGCAAGTAAGCAGCGATGAGGCTAGAGTTCAAAATTTCTTACAATGCAAATCAATCCTTCTATATCTATCTCTCCCTGGCCATGAGACATATGGGAGCAGCTATCCAAAAAGGAAAAGCATTTAAAGTATAGTTAGGAAGCGCCTACGTTCTACTTGGACCATGACGAATCTTCGGATCTCATCAGACTGTATCACCAACTACTTCGACCCTTGGCGTAAGGCAAATAGTGATATAGTACGGACGATCAAGATACCCGAACATCAAACAATTTCGGCTGCATACAAGAATCAATCGACTGCCAATTCCAGCAGAATTGCATACAAAAACGCACAGCCAAGTTTGGACCCGGGCCTGACGGCGATATCTGCGCACTCCATTGCCGAATTCTATAGACCTCTTGACCCACGGTCAGATCAGATGAGACTTCTGGAACGAGTACCATTTCAGCCTGACTCAGAAGATTGCGAAAATCTACCGTACTTCGAGCTTCTCGTAAAGTCGCTCAGCGAGTACCCAGAATCCTGCAGTGCAAAAATCTCAACATGTTTTAGTGGTGAGAATGTCTACATTACAAAAGATGAAGCCCTTCGTTTCTGGCTTGGCCCAATAACTCTACAGGCTTTGACTTGTCCAATGGAATTAGAAGAAGGGGTCGATACTGGGAGTGTCTTGCAATGAGAGATGCACTCTCCGAAGTCATGATGAATGGTGCCATACATGTGGATGAGTCCACCAGTCCTAGCACTAGATCCATTACCACTGCAATAATCGAATGAAATATATCGGTTGGGCCTTGGAGTGATTTTCAAATCTATACACCATTTTTGCAATCGTTAATCTGTTTCAGAGGAATTTAGAGCCACATAAACCTCAACATTTCATCCACAGATGGTGATCTTTCAACCTTATAACCTCAATGCTTGTCTTGCGTTGGCCGAAAACACTCCAATCGCAATCTGCATCGCGCACCATCGCATCCTTATAATTCCTTGAAGGAGCTATCTCGTATTACCAGAAAATAGTATGGATATCCTCTCATGTTCACCAGCCTCTCATGCAGAACAAGTTCTGGAATCGAATAGGGTTGTGGTGGTGGAAGTACAGGCGCTGCTGGTATGACGACGGGCGTTGGTTAAACTTAGACAGGGTCCTAGGGGTGATGATGCTGGAGGGCTGGTGCTGAAGGGAGAGTGGTGATGGGGGGCGTGTTTATATTAACGAGGACTCTGGCGGTCGATTTATGAGATGGTTGGTATATTCCAAAGACAAAGATATCGATCGACGTTGAAGATCTCGAGCTTCACCCATCCCATATCACCCACCCCTCTCATTGCTTAATCCTGCACGCCATGCTACCCGCGAACAACATCTTCAACATTCCCCCCAAGATCATCTCCGTTCTTCGTGATTGTCTCGATGATAGCTTCTGTCATGCCGAAAGAGGTATTGAGGTCTCGTGGTGAATGAATATGCTAGTTCGCGATTTTGATTCTCTCCAAGTACACATGCCACGATAATGAATCCATGCCAGTATGGGTCCAACCCTCATAGATTTGTAACTCCGCCATTACCATAAGGCTAAATAAATGAAAGGGACATTTTTTTTCTTGACGACTTAGTTGGGCCATCAAAAAAAAATATCCAGCGCGACACTCGCCTTGAAACGCCTAGCTAAATGCCACCCCGGTCCAGTATCAGACCCCATAATCCCGAACCTGGCCAGGAATAAAAACGTCCAGCGATCGTTATAACAAGAGGCTAGAAACAAAATTGCACAAAAAAAGGGGGGGGGGTAACAGACAAGAGTTCAGAGACGCAAGAAACTCATAGAGTTTCTTCCTTCTCCGCATCATGCTCATTCTGACGCGCAGCACCCGATTTCGAGACTTTCAATGGGCTATCAATCAAAAAGCCCCATTAACATCTTCCTGTACAGGCCACTCTCCAAAAACTCCGTGTCGATGTCCTCGTAGGCCGCGGCTCCTCCTCTTCCCCACATATTCTTGCTCAGCTTCACGATACACGCGTCGCCACTGACCCCTGCGCTCCACCTCTGGTTGAGTGTCAAGCCGTTGCCTTCGGGTGTGTATAATAACATATATGTGCCGGTGAGAGCATGATCTGCAGAATCTCTGATCCTGGCTAGACGGGAATACTTTTGTATTCTCGCATGCCAGGGATCCCCATCGCCCCAAAAGGATCGCATGTCGGGAATGTGTGAGAGGTGGTTATCTTTGTGTCCCTCGGATGTCGATGGTGCGGAGAGTGAGGAGAATGGGTCGTGTACCCGCTTGAGGTAGGAGGAGGACAGTGACAGAAGTAGTTTCAACCTGTGGAGAGGGAGGAGGAGTTGTGGTAAAGACTTTGTTGAAGATGCAAAGGCGATTTGTACTGATTCCTCGCTGGTGGCGTGGAGGCCGACTAGATGAGCTTGCATTGGAGGAAAGATGTGGTGTTTTGGCTTGGCCTGTGATGAATTCTGATTCGTTTTGGAGATCTCCGTATCGTTTTGCGGTGTCGGGGCCATGTTTATGGGTTGCAGGCGGACTGTATGCTCGTTGGATTTCCAGCTGGCCACGATACCTTTCAGTAGTTGACATGTTTACGAAATTAGACAGTGTGGATGCCCGAGAGTCAGCAGGAAGTGTTCTGTAGTTAGAGAAGTAAGGCTTAGCTCCTGCGGGGCATGGGAGCTACTGCGTTTAAAGTCTGTGCAATAATGCTCGTGATAAGCGTAATTCAGACCACGTCAAGAAGACCGAGTATAGCGGAACTGGAAGAAGTTACCGGTAAGGCTCGAGTTTGCGCAAGTGTAGAAGCCCTGCAGCGATATGAACTGAGTCACGGCGGCAAGATCTTGTTTGGTCAACCAATTAGGTTACAGGCGTTCTAATCACCAATCGCAAAAGAGAATAGTTCGGCGACTTTATGGTGGCGAAAGCTGAATGTGGTGGACGTTTTGGGGTGGATGAATGTAAAGAGCTATTAGACGATTGGGGGGTAGTCATTGTGCATACATTATCGACTTGCAAAATATTCAAACATTAGGCTTATGGAAGTGGAGAGAGAATAGCTGAAGGTCGGCCGTCCTTGATTCCATGAAAACCTTCAAAGGCGCAGCAATGGATTAGGTGACTTCTCTTGATCCAACCAACTGTTTTTTCGGAGGACCCGTTGAGGATATATTCTGCAGCAAGGTTTTGTCAGAAAGCATAAAAATTCCAGGAGTTTGGTTGAAACACGGATAGGGATTAGGATAAAGTGGCTAATCCATAATCCTTGTTGCTTTGCAAAGTTTACATGCTTTGGACCCTTTGAACGTCACAATCTGCAGAGTAAATCCAGACGAACGCGACCTCTTGAGTACCTCTTCCCTCGATTCAATACAGGTCGAGAGAAGAGGGTGCGGGGTCTTGTTTTGCAAAGCCCATGACAGCAATGCATCGTAATTACAACGAAAGATCCCACCCCGTTCGGCACATGCGAGTTTTTGCCGTACGTTGACTTTTTCCACCATTAGATAACAGTATATTATTTCACTGTGAAGCGCACACGCGAATTTCATGACCTAAGCTTACCTTCACTGGCATCATCAGAAATCAAATGACGATCCCTCAATATGCGATTCATCTCATATTGATTACGACGTAGCTGCGGGGGGGAAGTGTGATTGACTTGTTCAGGGGGAGGGAGAGAGTAGACGTCTTTAGCGATACAATACGATTATGCGAGTATACGAGTAAACTAGCCACCTCTTGCAGCCGCACGCTGTAATTAGATCTAAATATAAAG
Organism: Monilinia vaccinii-corymbosi; assembly: GCA_017357885.1. NCBI lineage: Eukaryota > Fungi > Ascomycota > Leotiomycetes > Helotiales > Sclerotiniaceae > Monilinia > Monilinia vaccinii-corymbosi. The sequence goes on along the minus strand of CP063406.1, from coordinate 3,003,090 downwards.
CTATATATCGATACAGATATCTGCTCATAAATATCGCTTAAAAGCGGACTCCAACAAAATGCAGTTGATATGCTATTAATGGCATTTCCACGCTATGTAGTTATCTTTTAACCCTTGTTATTTTCTCAGAGGTACGGAGTAGACAGACACCTTTGTAGAATATGTAGATTATGAAACTCCATTTCCAAAGATAAGTATGTAGAACATCTAAACAAAACATCGACGCATTTCATCATATAAATTTTTAATGCCAAAGTTCTACTGGGCTGATTTAGACTTAAAAATCTAAGCTTTTGCCACCCTGCGACAAGGGTATTCCATCCTTCTAACCTATATATTGCATATTGCATATTGCATTATATAATCTCAAAAGTATTTTTTAAATGACCGAATGTTTCTTTGAAATCGTTGAAGCAGCGGTAGGCTTATCTTCCTGTGGATCTGGGGTAGATATGAAAGCTTCGGCATAGCCATGAGATATGACTGGTGGCAATTTTACAGGAATTCAACATGGTAGGGAGATAAGCTTAATTTGATTGATATGCAGGACGGGGTTTCCGTCAGGGGTAGGAAATTGGCATTTTGGACCTACTGGTTCCAAGTCGCTGGAAGGATGCATATGATTCTACGTGTAGGTGATCTCCGGAGTCAGCTGTACTAGCCGAAGTAAGTTTGAATATGGCTGTTGAAGATGGAGAGATATGGAAAATTAGCTACACCTGGGTGCATCCAGCGTTCGATCAAGTGGGATGGCAAATTGATATAAAGAGAGCGTGGTCTGCTCGGGAATCATGGAAGCTGCACCCATTCACTATCGTTCACTTCTCCAAGACTTCTTGACATCATCATAACAGCTATCATCATGAAGACCTCCTTTAACGTTATTCTCTCCTTCCTCGCAGCCCAAGTATGTGCAATTCCTACGCTATACCTGACTGGTGATTCCACCATGGCTCTCGGCGGGGGTGGTCCGAGAACTCAAGGTTCGTGCTATCTTCTTCTTTTATCCTATAAATTATATATGCCACGAGAAAGCTTCAACTAACATGCTTGGCGCCCAGGTTTTGGTGAATACCTTAAAACCAGTTTCAAAGGTATCAGAGTCGTGAATGATGCTTTCGCTGGACGATCTGCACGCTCCTACTACAACCAGGGAAGGTTTGCTGCCGTGGCCGCAAAAGTTGTTCCTGGAGATTTTGTTCTTATGTATGTGCCCAATAACCTATCATGGTAAATACAAGATAGATGTGTACAGGACTGACACATCTCACAGGGAGTTCGGCCACAATGATGGAGGACCATTGACTAAAAATGAAGATGGCCGTCCGAGTTGCTTTGGAGGTGGTTCCGAGACGTGTATCTCTCCCAGGACCGGAGAGATCGTATATACATATGTACACTACCTTCTAGAAGCTAGGTTCGTACCTTCTGCCCTCGCCCTCCTTCCTTTCCTTTCCTTTCCTCTCCTCTCCTCTCCTCCTCAAAACCAGACTAACCCCCTCCAGTAAACTCATGACCGCAAAGGGCGCGCACGTAGTCATCGCCTCGCCCACCCCAGACAATCCCTGGGAAAGCGGCACTTTCGCCTACAGCCCCTCACGCTTCACTTGGTATGCAAAATCCGTCGCAGAACAAGCCGGACCCCTCGCTTCGTTTGTCGATCACGGTACTTATGTTGCCAACATTTACAAGTCCCTTGGTGCCAAGGTTGTGAACTCTTATTATCCCAAAGACCATACGCACACTAGTCCTGAGGGAGCCAGTACCGTGGCTGCGGCTTTCATGAAGGGATTGATGTGTGGAGGCAGTCCCTTGAGCGCTTATTCGAAGTACCCGATGAGCAGCATTCCTGGCAAATGTGTTTAGAGATTGAGGGGTGTGTTGGGGTGTTTGGCGTGTTTGGCGTGTTTTTTGTTATGTATATTTAAATTGAGAAATGGCCTTGGAACCCATATATATGGCAAGACCTTGATATAAGGATACCCTTTTAGCATGAAATATAACAATATCTCAAATTTTTCATACAAACATTTTTATCTCGATCAAACTTTCTTAATATATTTTATACATGGTTTATAGTAACAAAGCTACATTATCAATCTGTTCAAAATATACAAGAATTTGAAACCATAAAAATAATCTTTATTTTTCCATCAGAAATATATTAAGATTGACAATTATATTCTTATATAGAGTAAGTATTCTTAGATCGAGGTTTTACTAAATTTATATAATTTATATCTATTCTTCCGTTAGTGTTTATACAATCTTTTTCTATGTTCTGTCATCAAGAGGTATCTGCCCCTTCGCTAATCTTTGGATCTGTAATGCGTAATACGCATTTTGAAATCCGGCGCCGACTTGCTTGACAGGTGAATGACGAACCAAGAAAGGTGCTGCGTACAGGGGTGCCAGAGTGACATTTGCCTCCTCATCGGGTATATCCATATTAAGGATGATTTCCCTCAGCAATTTCGGTAGCAAGGCTACTGGTCGAGCGATCCCGACGAGATCACAACCGCCCGACCGCAGCGCCTCTTCCATCCCGATCCTCGGGCGGAAACCTCCGGTAACCATGAGAAGCACGGAGGGAAGCTGTTCGCGAACACTCTTGGGGCGAATTCGAGGAAGAAGCTCTCGCGAGAGCGGATTGAAGAGCTGCATTCCTCGTCCCGTGTGCCTTCTCTCAACATACGAGGATCCTCATAGGTGCCCCCGGAGATCTCTCGATAAAATCAATGCCGGCTTCCACTATACACCGAATTTGCTCCATGGTATCCGCGAGTGACTCGTTGCATGAGGCATCTACACGATTCAACCTAACACCGATGCAGAGTTCTTTACTCGTCTGCTCTCTCACCGCATGAATAATGCGCACGTCGACAACCTCGGCTCTCTTCCTGGCCGTGCAGCCAAACTCGTCGCTCCGGAGGTTCGACTTGGGAGAGAGGAAGTGTGCGAGAGAAGAAAAGAAAAACATGAACATAGAAAACACGAGTCTTTGGGAAAGTACTCTCGCGTCATGCAACTCATGATCAACACCTTCAAAACCCGCCTCGAAAGATTGTTTCGCGCACGCCACGAATTCATCGATGATGCCATCGGTCCCGGATATCTCATCAATGGCCAATTCACGTGGCGTACCAAACATCAACGCAGCAGCAGCTCGCTCGATCAAACTCTTACCGAATTTTAGTGGCACGGCTGAGGGGACAACTGTTTTGTCCAAAAAGCCGCGATTTCCGGCCGGGATTGACGGCCGGCGTGACATATTTGCACTATGGTTGGTGTTCCGGATCGTTGACAAGTTCATGCCCAGGATTTCCGGATGGCTTTGGTGGATTCGGTCGGTTGGAGAGTGCTAGCTACATATGCGTCGTTGTGGCCTGCTAGGTATTTGGAATGATACTTGGACGTTTCCTGATATGCCATGTTGGCATACGAGAATGTGATACAGGGACTTTCTTGAAGATTGGAGCTGGATAGATATGTGGCTTCAGGATTCGGTGAGGAAATAGGGCCATGATCATACATACCTGTCAATGATCATTTCCCAACCACCATCTACCCAATTGCCATACGCCTTTAAGAATTTCTCATCAGGCACGTGAGTGGACGACATGGCTTCAGCCATTGCACTCTTATATCCCTACAAAAGACCCATACAATCATCTACAGCATTTCGATCACGATGTTCTATATTGACATTTTTGTATTAGACAGAGAAAGGTTTGTTTTAGTATTCTTCTTAATCAGTTGATTTCGATTTCAAATCTATACTCCTGTTAAATTTATATTGATAAAATTAAAATGTAACACCATAGAATAAAAAGTAAATTGAAATCCATAAAATCGAGGATTTCAGCTTGAAATGCCGTATATGATGCCTTGGCTAATTTGTAGGGAGCTTGGGCTTCAAATTAGGATGATCATGAAGAGAATATTGATAGAATTGAAAGATTTTACGAGCACAAATCTTGCAAAGACGATCTGGCGAGCCAAAACCACATGGTAATGTGAGATCTTCGGAGAGTATCATGATTGAACAGTTCTCGTTTTCTTATTATTATTAGACGACCTTCGGCTATATTCATGCTGACTAAGCACTTACTAAAGGGGGTTCTGACCGTTTACAATGAAAACAAAGTCACATGGAGAGTATATGTAGCCTTTGCCAGTCTCATGGACCAATAGAACTCGGGAGCTTTCAAAGAGACAGTACAAGTGGGTATAAATTTCTCCAATTCAGATGGCTGAAAAAAACATCTTTGTGATTGTGATGTATTTGTATCACACGGAGAATGGCTAGTTGTAATAGATACGTCGTGCCGTCTCTGTGTCGAGGGCAGATTCTACGAAAGGTAGGATTATCTGTACAACACAATTCAGATCGAGATCCCCATCTTTTTGTTTGCGGCATCCCAGCCAATTTCCATGGCTATTATGACGCGAATGCTATATAAGAGCTCAATAAAGGGTCAAAAGCTTATTTAAAACTAATTATTGAAAAGCATCCAATACGGATGTTCTATACGGCTATATATACAGGAAGCGGATCACGTGATAGCGCAGCGACCGGGGCCAAACGTAACGCCGGATAACCTCCGATTAACCCAATCGGCGTGCCGATCGGAAGGATCGTAACAGCTACTATCCAGGATATTCGGGTCCAGCTTTTGACGATGTTCAATACTGGACTTGGTCTACATCAAAAGTCCATGCTCGCAATACTGCTGGTATAGTCACGCTTCGATCATCCTGTCCTCTTGATACACCTTTAATCCAAATGCAATCTCTCGACAAAGGAACCTCGAGCATGCGAAAAGCATCTCCATGCAACGTATGTCACGGTAGACACGCGACCAGCATACTTAGCTACTATATATAGCAAGCACGTGAATCAGCACACTATCGGTGCTAGTCATCTACTCTAAATAAGTATAGTTAGATAGTTTTCATAATATTATTTTCTTTATACATACTAAAACTAATAGTCAGTTGGACTATAACAACATACCGAGATGTACCATTTTTCTGTCAAATTATGAATAATCTGGTTTCCCCGGATTCTCCTTTTAACGAATTTAGAATTTTCTACGAAAATGAAGTTCTTGAGGAATTCACCCAGGATGAAGCTAGAGGTCGTCATGTTTCCTGCGCTAATCCTATTGGTACTGTCGATGACGTGTTGGCGGTTTTGGATGGTAGTTTTAGGGTTGGGGAAACGAGGGGATTGAGAGTCGTGGATGTGAATATTCTTTCGAAGATTCCCGGTTTTTATATTGTGGTGTTGGTTTATATGGTTAGCAAGAAGGCGGCGGCGGCGATTATTAAGCAGAATATTGCACGCACAGGTTATAAGGAGGTGGCTATTGAAGGTTTCTATGACAGTGCATCAGGTGGTGCTATTTGGTTTTCTTCGTTGTTTTGCAAAACTCTGCTTTGAGAAGGTCTATAGTAGAGATTGTTTTGTTAGACATAGGTTGGTCTTCTCTCGTTTAGATTGTATGTTTAAACATGTTTTAATTCAATTTGAATTTCATTGCATCGATTCGATTCGGTTAGGTTTTACCGATAAAGGGTTATTATATTCGGGGTCTCCGTTTGTTTCGGATGAACGTTAATTGTTTGCGTTTCAGATTACCCTAGTGAACCGCGAAAATGTTGATGGGTTAGTCTGATAGACTTTTTGATTCAGCAAAAATTCGATATGAGAATACGTTTTTTGATGCCAAAAATAAGAATATATTGAAGTATTCTTATATCAAGGATCGGCTAATCCGATGAAGTAGTGTTTCAATGTTATTTTGATTTGAATCTAATCACGTGTTCCCCAATCAATTAAAGTTATATTAAGATCCGATTAAATCCTGATAAGATAGTAGTGTTTTGATAGAATTTAGATCTAACCCTAATCACGTGATCTTCAACCACTTTAATCTAAAACGTAAAGGATTTTAACTCTTAAAGATACAAGCTTTGATATGTTTTAGATCTAAATTAATTAAGCATTTTAAAAGATAAACAGGGTAGAGCTTGTTTCTTATACTTTGACAGCAGTTTTTATTTCAACTTGCATAAACTCAATCGTATTTCGATCTAATCTTGAAGAGAAATAGCCAGCATTTCAAGTCTAATCTGAGATTGAATCGTGAAGTATAATAAAGTAATAATGAGGGTATTACCAGGTTCTCGGAATAGTCGACGACTTACTCTAAAGAGTAGAATGAAAAGAACTGTTAGAGTTATACAATAAGGAATCGATTAGTGGATTGTAAAGAGATCAAGACTTTTCATTATTATTCGAATTTACTATTATAAACCTCTATAAAGACTTAATTCTAGTTGTTTAGTCTCTATTGGATCCATTTTCTACAGGTTATATCCGGCTCATTCGGCTCTTCTGATCCTGATTCGCAATCAACTAAACCTTATAAGGCTCCTGTCAATTTAACCGACTATTAATTGTCTACGTTATTTTGATTTGTTCGACGTATTTATCGTTTAGGATAGCTTCGCTCTAGCTCTAGCTTATTAGTAGCTCGTTATTTTATACAAAGTAGTTACAAAGACGATTATACAAGATAATAGATAAATTATCATTTAGATAGATAGATAATGTTCGATGAAACTTGTTAGACTTTAACTTTCTAAAAGATACTACAAAGAGATAGCGATTATAGTAAACTATCTTTTAACTTGAAACCATTAGCAATGAAGACCTTCCCTTAACAGGGATTGTATTAATCAATTAGATCACTAGGATTTCCAAAATATCATAGAATTATAGTACGTTAAAATGAGGTCTTATATTGACGATAGAACTAATTCTTTAACCTCATTTTCAACCTTATCTCCATCATTCTAAATCGACGATTCTATACTTTTACTATAGGAAATTAAGCGAATTCCACAGCATAAAGGATTTAACCGAAAGATTACCTACATCAGACTTAGATTTAAAAGGGGGATATTCAGGGTTTATTTGAATTATATTAAATTAGTACACGGTATAAAACCAGCTCAGGGGCTAGAGAACACTTTCTATATGCCACTCTCTTATTCTATAGGTCCTACTGCGATTTTAGACTTGCTTTAATCTAACAACGTTGTTATCATTGCTTAAAGAGTAGAATATAAAACTCCGAATGAAGCTATTGAAACATGTTGAACGACTGGCGTGTGCGCTAACCATACGCTAATCTATATTCCGACGATATGTCTTCTCTATGGTATTAGAAAAATAAACTTTAAATAGAAGTGAAGGTAGGTATGGAAAACAGAGAAATGGCCTTCATGGAGAGAGAGAGAGAACGAGAGCATTTAATAGACGAGAACTAAGGCTAGCGAAAGGACTGGTAAGAAGAGAGAGCTGTTATAGATAACGAATTATGTAAAACTAACGATCACAATCAAATGAAAAAGGAGGGAAGTCGATGATCTATTTACTCTACTAAGGAATGAGTACAATATAATGCTCCCTCCATTATGGTTATATGATCTAGAGTGTCTTTTTGCTGTCTTATATTACTTATATGCTATTAAAAAACTATAGTGAAAGTTTTATATACAGTAGCGGAAAAGATAATTAAATAATAATTATATACTAAAAGATTGTATACAACTATAGAATATATATTGTTAAAAATTAAACCCAATGTAATATATATATATAAGATTACTACATGTTTATTATATACTTTTAGCTGGTTAAGTTTAATAAAATGTTGTTATAATTCGTAAATAGACTTTTTATATAGTATCACAATAATCAAAAAGAGTATAAAATTCCAAAAAGATAAAAGATCAAGAGAAAAGTATAGAATGTCCACCACAGTACCATGGAAATGTCCGAAGGTTGACAGCTCGTACTTTTCACCCTTTACTTAGTACTGACAAGAGGAGCTCTTTTATATATATACCATCTTGATATCTCATACTTGCTGTTACTCTCACTCACAATTCATTACTTCTTCAATCATCAAATCCATCGAGAAATCTCACCATGCAATACAAAGCCATCTTCCTTGCCGTCCTCGGCCTCAGCACAACCTCCTTCGCCTCGCCTCTCCCCAACGCCGATGCTATTGCCACTGTCCCTGATGTTGGATTCAAGGCCCTAGATTCACCAGATGGAATAGCTGGTAGAAATGACGATATCATCACCGAACGCGCTATCCCCACCATTGCGCATGTGAGGTCCTCGGTTCACAATCTCGCAACGATCGTCAGTGAAAACGTTAGACTTATCTATCTCGATGTTTCCATGACCTTAGGTTCTGGATATAAAGCTTCCTCGTTAATCGCCCGCCACATGGGCGCGATTGTCGACATCCTTCGTATTGCGAATAAGGGTGACTTGTCTACAGGCATACCTTCTGTGCTCCAGATTCCTGCTGCGCAGCTTGCGGATGTCGACTCCATCTTGGATGATGTGCGGGAGATTGTTTATGAACTCAATATAAAGCTTCCGCGTGCTTTCAAACTACTTTTGCCCAGTATGTATTTTTCCCGTACTCACATCGCCTCCTCTTGTCCTTCCGTTCCCGTCTCATTCTCAGTGAAACAATATATTGACAGATTTCTTTTAGCCGCCGCCCAAAATTTAGTTCGTCAACAAAGATCAGTTGAACAATTCAAAGGCCCAGTTACCAAATTAATTACCAACTACCTCCAGGCCCTTCGATGTTCGAAAGATCCGGGCTTGCACGCTAGAGTTAATGCGGCTGTTGCAAAAATTCAGTAATGGTGCCAGTGGCCATGGGCTTCTTTAGAAGAACAATTGAAATAAAATGATTTCAAGGCGTAAATTCCAAGTGAGATTGAATTAGTTGTATGTGATCATTATGTGATTATCATGTGATTGTAACTTAGGGTTAGGGCATACAATCTACCCTAAAGAGTAACGCAAGTAGATCTGATACACGTGATACGCTATTTAGTGGGGGTGGCTGAAAGCTTTAACCTTGACAAATTGCGGTTGGGCGATAGTAAAATCGCGACGCGAAAAAAGTTGAACTGTAATTATGATAGTGACAGCAAAGCTTTGAGAGTTCTCCTTCATACCTCAGCAACGCTCTCTTACATACCCAAGTCCAACTGTGTGCTTCATTCGGTCTCTTCTTGATTTCTACCATAAAGAGGATCGATCGCAAAAATGTCGTTCGGTGGCCAGACTCCAACGATTATTGTGCTGAAAGAGGGTCAGTTATTCTGATTTTTATTTGATGGCATGGAATACTGATTCAAGCGTGGAATGCAGGCACCGATTCTTCGCAGGGAAAGGGACAGATTATTAGCAATATTAATGCTTGTTTGGCTGTTCAGAACACAATAAGAAGCACCCTGGGACCATACGGTGGGGATTTATTGCTCGTGGATGAAAATGGACGACAAACTATTACTAATGACGGTGCCACTGTTATGAAGGCAGGGCCTCTCCTTATGAGCAATATCTGCAGATATGTGTGCATTACAGGAACTGACTATATCTAGTTACTCGATGTGGTCCACCCCGCGGCGCGAATCCTTACAGATATCTCTCGATCACAAGATGCGGAAGTCGGAGATGGAACAACATCTGTTGTTGTCTTAGCAGGTGAAATCTTGAAGGAGATCAAGGACCATGTTGAGCAAGGAACCAGCTCTCAGACAATTATCAAGGGGTTGAGAAGAGCTTCTGCGATGGCCGCCAACAAAATTAAGGAAATCGCTGTTAATACAAGTGAGGGTAACCAGAGGGAAACGCTTATAAAGTTGGCTGGAACTGCTATGAGCAGTAAGCTGATTAAGAGAAATACTGGATTCTTCACAAAGAGTATGGCTTCAATGTTTTGTAGTGGGACCGAGCTAACAAAATACAGTGGTCGTCGATGCGGTTTTAACATTAGACCAAGAGGACTTGAACGAGAAACACATTGGCATGAAGAAAATTCCCGGTGGATCCCTTACCGACTCGCTATTCGTTAACGGTGTTGCATTCAAAAAGACCTTTTCATACGCGGGATTCGAACAACAACCAAAATCTTTCAAGAATCCTAAAATCGTGTGCTTAAATGTCGAACTCGAGCTTAAGTCTGAGAAAGACAACGCAGAAGTTCGTGTCGAGCAAGTTTCAGAATACCAAGCTATTGTCGACGCCGAGTGGCAGATTATTTACAACAAGATGGAAGCTTTATACAAGACTGGCGCAAAGATTGTCCTTTCTAAGCTGCCAATTGGTGATCTTGCTACACAATATTTTGCCGATAGAGATATTTTCTGTGCCGGCCGTGTAGCATCCGATGATCTCGATCGCATCATCCAAGCCACTGGAGGATCTATCCAATCTACTTGTTCTGATATTCACCCTGAGCATCTCGGCACCTGTGGTTCGTTTGAAGAGCGTCAAATCGGCGGTGAAAGATTCAACTTTTTCGAAGACTGCCCAGCAGCCAAGACTTGCACATTAGTCCTCCGTGGAGGTGCCGAGCAATTCATCGCCGAAGTTGAACGTTCTCTCCACGATGCCATTATGATCGTCAAGCGCGCCATCAAGAACAACACAATCGTTGCCGGAGGTGGAGCTTGCGAAATGGAAGTGTCAGCCTATCTCCACCACTATGCTGACAACAATATCCGAAATAAACAACAAGCAATCATTAAATCTTTTGCCAAGGCCCTTGAGGTAATTCCCCGTCAACTTTGCGACAACGCAGGTTTCGATGCTACAGATATCCTCAACAAGCTCCGCGTGGAACACAGAAAAGGAAACATATGGGCTGGAGTTGATTTCGTGGGTGAGGGTATCAGAGATAATATGGAGGCTTTCGTTTGGGAACCTGCGTTGGTCAAGGTTAATGCCATACAAGCAGCAACTGAAGCTAGTTGTTTGATTTTGAGTGTGGATGAGACGATTAGAAATGAAGAGAGTGCGCAACCACAAGCTCCTCAAAGAGGTTTACCTCCGGGAGCAGCACAGAGAGCCTTGAGAGGCAGAGGAAGAGGTATGCCAAGAAGGTAAAGGGTAAATGGTACAGAGAGATCATGATTCATGAATGATGCAGGGGAGGATGGAAGATATGCATGATGGACGAGGTCATGGTCTAGTGGGTAAATTATTATCCAATGATATGATATACGAAGGCTAGATGTATGATAAATACATGCTTGCGCTTTAGAATTCAAAATTTCAACCCCTCGCTTATTTCAAGACATAGAGTATTGTGTTTTATGGCGAAACCATCACGTCCTTTGTTGACCAGCAGCCCTCTTTGAGATGACTCTTTTCACAGTGCAGGCACTGCTTTTCCTGAACTATCCGCCGATCCAAGGTCCAATACCGGATAGCGTAGCGCATTCCCTGACCTAGTTGTAGAACAGAACAGTATTTGTAAAACAGGGTAAATACCTGTTGTGTGGTCCTGGGGCATCTAAGATGCCCGCACGTTCTAGGCGAGACAACCATATCATATACGATGCAATATAACTTTCCGCGCTGATCGACAGCCAGCGACAGAGACAGATGGTATCTATGGATCGTGGGATTCCCCATGAGGTTCATGCATGCAAGTAAGTAATCAGTAGTTCCTCGGCTTCCAAATTCATCACTTTCCATCCCCATTTCCACTTCCACCGGATTAGATATTGATATCGAAGGCCTGATCTCACCCCCACCCCCACTCATTCTCCATCCCCCGCCTCCATGCCCCCTCTGGATATCATTTCCTGCGCCGCCCTCGCGGTCGCCATGACATTATCTTCGTGAGATTTATGTCTTTCGGTTCCTATCGTGTCATCCAACATCCTGTTACTACTCGCATCGCCTGCCATGGCGTGTTCTTCCATCGATGATGATCCTATATCCGCGATTTGTTCTGCGACTTCAACCTCATCTTGATCCACGAGCATGTCGTCAATGTCCCCGTCCACTACATCCCTGTCATCCTCTACACCCCCATGTACATCTACATCGACATCCGCATCCCGATCTCTCAACATCGCCTGAAAAGAGTCGGTGTCGTGTTCATGATGCGCGTCAAAGTGCTGTGTGGAATGAGGCGTGTGTGTATAATCCATGATTTGTGGATCTATTTGCAGGTAATCTGCTGGAGGATGTCTATGCGATGGAGATTGAGACTGTGATTGAGCTTGAGCTTGTGTACGAGATTCTGCATGATGGAGTTGCATTTGGGAGATGGGCGGTTGGTGCTGTTTGTGGTGGATGGGTGGGCTAGCATGAGAATGGGAAGAGGGGGATGGTAGTCTCCGGTTTAGAACTTGTGGCGATACAGAGGTATTACTATGGTCGTGATGTTGGTGTTGGATTTGCTGGTAGTCATGCCGCAGGTGGGAAGGTTGCGAGTGCTGAAGCTGATGTTGTTGCAGGTGATGATGTTGCTCAGGTAGAGATAGTATATTTGCATCCACCACGTCTAGTTTCTGAGGACTAGGTTGACGAGCTAGCTGGACTTGGGAATCTGGTTTGACAACTGGTGCTTTCCCCAACTCTTTGCATTCTCCACAGTTCTTAATTACAACACTAACCGTCTCCTTGATTCTAACCCAATGATATTTCTCAGCAATGATAGCGGTTGTTTTGTTGATTCCTCCATGTTGTAATACGTGTATACCCCTCGCAATTTCATATTGTTTTTGCGGGTCGCTAATCACTTCCTTTCCTTTTAACATGAGTTTGTCCTCGTCTGGTAGTAGTTTGTAATGTGTGGCAGCGCTACGAAGTCTACTTTTTTCCGCGCGGTCAGCACCTAATGGATATTCCTTGTGTTTCAAATAGAACTTGATTTTATCGAAGCGTTCTTCACTCACGAAGTCGGAGCCATCTGGCCCTAAATCCCGCCCATAGATAATAGCATCGATGAACTGCCCCGGATAGCTTTTGAGGTTTCCTGCACCCTTGACACGCCCAATGCGCTTGAAGCCTAATGCATCCCATATGCGACAAGAAGCTACATTCGTCTCATATACGAGATTGAAAACCGAGTATGTGTAACCGAGACGTGGCGCCCAGTCGAGGTAGCTTTCTCCTAGGAGACGTCCTACACCTCTACCTCGCGCAGCATCTGTAACAAGAAATCCCGCATTGCAAACGTGAGAGCTACGTCCTGGGTAGTTGGGTTTGATATAATAACTCCCTAAGCATTCTGTAGCCCAATTCTTGCCTTCGACCACTTCATCTGCGGACTCGAGACTGCCGAGAAGCATTACTGCACCGAAGTTTTGAAACCAATAAGACGCAAACTTCTCCTGGGGCATCACATCAATCATAGGATATGTGTCGCCCAATTCGATCTCTTTCCTAAATTGGTCGCTGAGGTATGCGAGAAGCGAGGGGGGGACTTGATTTTGGGACGCAAAAGGTACGATTGTAGCGACCGTTACTCGGTCACGTAAAGTGACCCGTCGAGGATACACATCGGGGGGTAGTGCGGGGTTCGCATCGTGGGGGTCTGGGAAAGGTGCTGAGCCCGAGGTTCGATAGATTGTGGGAGCACTGGGGTCGTCGAGCATGGCAGGCATCTTGAATGCTTGTCGGTAAGACGAGAGAGAACTAAAGGGGCTCAGGGGTAACTTGACTGGGTCGATAGGGTTAGAATAGGTACAGCTCCTTTGGTCTCACTCCAGGAGGACAAACCCAGACAACAACAGAGAAGGATACCTCTACCACGACAATCTGATCACCAGAAATGTCCAAGGATCAACGCCAGACGTCTTTTTCATATCATTCTTGGAAGATTCGAAGATATCTAGAATGTGATGAGATGTGCAGGTGTTGTTCTCAGAATGACAAGTGAAGATGTAAGAAGAGAACGTGGGTGCCTTATTACGTAATCATTGTCACGTGCAACAGATGTGAACATCACTCCAACTCCAACTCCAACGTTCACGTCGACGTTAACGCTCTTAGCCAAGCTTCCAAGTATTCTATCCACGTCGTTCCAGGAATATAAGGAAGCGTTGCTTGCATCTGTGCCGCATCTGTGCCGCATCTGCAATCTCTTGGCTCTGCCTCGTCCAAACTCTCTTCCAAAATGGAAAGCCTTTAGGTGACCATGGCTCAATCGTTGTTGATGCCGACGATGGTAGTATTTATATCATTCCAATGAGTCAGGTACTAAATGGTATTGATCTCAAAGCAACCCTGAGTAGGCTTCAAGTTCTTGTGCCATACGGATTACAATGTTGATCGCGCCAAAAACAAGCCCTTGGTCCTCAATTCACTTTTCCTAAGACTATTTGCCCCCTTTCAATCTAAATTCCCATCATATACTATCATCCTAGATTTCCCTGTGGCTATCATTCACCAATTGCGCGCCGTATCTGGAATCTTCAGAACGCGACCGAAAATAAACACACCCGCAGCAAACTATCCATAAATACAGCACGGCGTCTAGCGAACTACACGGTTCCTCGTTCTTACACAAACAACACTGTTCTCAAATCAGTGGGAACAATCAGATTCAACGCGATAGATGATCATTACCAAGTCCTTCTTGACATAACCAAAAGCATCTGTTCGTCAAGATCGGCCGCCGTCATATTGCAGATCTAACAATGCCGCACTTCATGCGTCCAGATAGAGCGTTGGTCACAACAGTTGAATCAGTTCCATGCTATGTCTGCGGCAAAGAGATAGCACATAACGGATTCGTCTGTCTATGCAACGATTCGAGATATTATTGCTCCATGACTTGTAGGGCACCGCATAAATATATCTGCATACCCTGGGTCACCAGGCTAAAGCCGCGCCCCTCACACATGCACAAACTTGCATTTTACTTTCCGCCAAATTATACAACCACCATGTTGTGCTGGGTTGCGTGTCCAACGATAACCAAGCCGCCATGTGTTCCTCCTTGCGAAGACTGCATTGTCTGCGAAGGCTGCCATGAATGTCGAGCGAACGACTATCCACTTCCTGATTCTATTCTTGCTCTAGGGGCAGGCACTACGGCCGTTGCAATTCAAGACATGATTTCTCGTTTGTATCTAGAGCCAGGAGTTACAGAAAGAGAGGATTGGACTTTTGGAACTTTATTTGGCTTGTCAGAAGACGCAATGGTGCATGGATGTAAGAAGAATAGAAGTATAGAGAGGCTTATTGCACAATCGCGGGATTGGAATGGACCGTTCGTGCTGGTCGGAAACGAATGGTCCGATTGCGAGGGAAACTTAAAGGCTAGGGACATCACGATGGAGGACTTGGAAACGGCCAAGAAGTTATTTCTTTCGACAACACCCAGGGAGGAAGATATCGAGGAAGATGCAGAAGATGAACGTATTGAGAAAAGCGTCCTGGAAATGCATGGTATACTGGCCGCTGCTCTGAAGAGGAAATAGGTTCTGATAGTTTCAGTCAATGTATGCTACGGTGCATCCTAGTATGAAAAGGGAATGAATATGTTTTGATAGTTTCAATCAATGTCGGCTATAGTAATCAATCTTAATATCCAGTGTCTTTAAATGTCCCTCAAGAACGACTCGACTTCTATGCATAGGATCTTATAATGGATTTTTATATTTTCATGCGACGTCTTACTTACCTAATTAGTGCCGACCAAGATTTGCTTCGGATAACGAGGTTGCCTGTTCTGTTCCACTTGGGTCTGCTACTCAATTAGCACGCCCTCTAATGGCATAAATGCTTGTATTGCCAGCCTTCTCGGCGCGTTTCTAGAGCCTACCACCCCCTCTCACCCGATTTACTCTTCCTTTTGAACGTGGCAAAATAAACGGAGTAAAAGAGAAGCAGGGACATCAAAATCACAAGAAGCGAAAGGAAAGGAAAGAGAGACATCATTAACACTACCAAAGAGAAGATAAGGAACAAAATCAACTTTAATATGGAAAAGTTGACATTACTATATAACACGGAGAAAGAATACCTACCCTACCATACCATACGCCCGCCATAAGCCCGCAAAATTCTCATAGCCATAACCACATTCATCACGGTATGCCATCAATCGAACAGCCAAATCTGATAAGTTTAACCCCAACCCCAACTGCGCAATCCAATCTCTCTCTCTCTCTACATCAGAGCTAACCCTCCAATTACCACCACCCCCCCCCAAACAAACAATCCCCCATCAACGACTGCCGCCGCACCCCCTTCAAACTCTGCAACCCCCTTACTACTACTGGCAGCGCCCAAGTTCAAAACCGGCGTGGGACTTGCCGCCGACCCAGCAGTCTCATTGCCATTCCCCGCCTCATCCGGATAGAACGGTTTCGCCACAATCCCGTGACTTGCACTCCCAGTGCCCGCTGGCTGATCAACTGCCCGCGCGGGAGTCGTCCACCCAACAGCCTGTTTAACCAGCGCCTGATTTCTACCTTTTGCCTCATCGAAATCGGCGTCGAGATTTGGAATTCCGCCATCAGAGCCAACGCCGAGGAGCTGGCCTGCGGGTATAATGCTTGGGGGGGTGGGGAGGGTAGGAATGAGGTTTTGGAGATGCCCGTTGTTTCCCATGCAGGTGAAGGCTGGGGTTAGCGGGCACTTGCCTCCTTTGCCACAGTCGGGGTATTCGGGATCATAGGTGGGTTCGGGACGGGGAGGGGGGTTGCAATTACCTTCGCCTCCGATACCTTGGATGAAATCGGAGACTTTACTGAAGATGGGGCTGACACCTGCGAGAGGCTTGCCGTTGGGTTGAGAGGGGGGTTTGGCGATGGGTGGGGTGATGGGAGAAGTGGGGGTGGTGGCTGGTGCGGGAGGATTTGGCGGTTGTGATACGACTGAGGAGGGTTGCGCAACTAGCGGAGCGCTAGAAGATGGCACTGTTGTCCCGACTGGGGGCCTAGATGATGGCGCGGGCTTTACAACAGCCGGAGGACTGGAAGATGCTGGACTGGCAATATTTCCAAGTTGATATATGCTAATTGATTTGACCAACCAGTACCTATTTTCAACATATCAGCCTTCTACTCTGTTCCATATCTGCATAAAATGAGAAAGACGTCACAAGTATAAACTTACTGATCGGTAAAAGCGCTCGGATTACCCGCCACATAATCCGTACAAGTGGCCGCCTTTGGTGCGCAAGTGGCATCACTCGACCAAACAGCGGCGGCCCAATCTCCACAAAACGTCGTGTCGAAAACTAACTTGTTTTCCCTGAAATGACTATCGATATCACAACTACCTTCGAAGTTCGAGACTGGGGTGCCCCATTTGCTTGGATCTGGGTTTGGCCCATGGATATCTGTGGGTGCTGAGCCGGCTGGGAAGAAGTAGACGCGGATTTTAGAGGAAGTCCATTCCATGGCATAGATGCCACCGCCGTTTGAGTTGAAGCCAGCACCATAGCTGATGGGACGTGGATCGCTAACTCCACAACCAACGCTGACTGGATTGGCGAAGTTGTTGCAGTTAGCGCTTTGAAGGGTACCCGTCTGTCTTGTGCCAGATACTGAGCATGTTCCCCCCCTGTATTTTATTCTCGTTAGTATGGGTTTCTTTAGCGCTGGTTTACTAGTTGTAAGGAGACTAACGCGTGTAGAGACATGAGATTGTAGTTCCGACTATTCACGCCCTCGATTATATCAATTTCCCCTATGAACGTATTTTAGCAATCAAGTTTCTCGTAGAAAGGGCATTACATACCATTGTTAGGCCAATTATCACCATAAGTCCACACTAAAAAACACAAATTGGTTCATCATTTATGTGAACTCTCGGCATCAAAAACTTACTAGCTGGCCATGATCCACAAGCACCACCAGGCATATGACTCAAATCAGCCACAAAAAGTCCATGAGTCCAAGTCTTCTTACTCTCAATTCTCACACTGTTTCTTCCTGCTCCACCAGAACTCAATACTGTCTTGGAGTCCACCCCCATATAGACGCCATCCTTCCTCACCGAAATCAAGCCCTGCTGAGAAGCAGCACTCTCGCTCACATATGTGACGAAGCCATGCGTAGGATCCGCCCCTGTAAAGAAATTAAAAGCATCGAAAAAGTTACTACCACTGTATTCTTCTTCCAGTTGATATCCCGTGAGTGCTGCGATATTATTTATGAAACTGAAGATGGTGAGGCATCTCAGAATGAGTGATGAGGTTGCCATTGTGAACTATCTTCAAATGGATGACGGAACGAAAGAGAGAAAAGAGTGACTGATTGAGATGAAATATCATGAGTTTTCGAGGGGGCGAGGATTAGACCACATTCTTATGTGCATTCGGGATAGTTCTAGACTCCAACCAAGTGATACCATTGAGATTGTTTCCTGTCCTCCAGCCCATTCGCGACCCCATTCGGGATCTATTGTCATGTGGGGAGTGATCTTAAACATACCATCGGAATGAAGAAGAGCATTCATTCCTAAGGATATCGAGATCTGCATAGGTCACCGAGGAATGTCCCGTCCCTCTGGCTTCCACAAGCGAGTGAAGGGAGCGAGAAAGCGAAAATACGGAATGCATCGATGCGAAGAATGCAGGGGGAGAAGGAACCAATCTATGTATCGACTGGATTTTCATAGGATATGTGCTTGCGTGCTTTTCCTTGGCCTTGGCCTTGCCTCTCGCTTGAGATTAGTTTGGGTGAGCATTCGATTTCCGACAACTCAGCTGGATTGATAGAATGAATAGCTGTAGAAACGCTCAATATTCTCAGCGTACTTCATGACACATCTGATGATTTGATGACACTCCATCAATCTCATGTTGTGATAACAATGCAGACGAAAGAAACTATTCTTGAATCTTGTGATATACCATCCATCCTGATAGATATGGAGGGAGATGGAAATGGAAATGATTAGCAGCACTCACTGCCAAACCTCATCAATCACATGCCCAAATCGCACTTCAAATTTTTGTTGCATATCTACAATGCTAATATAAAAACGAGATTAAAGATGATCCAAATATATCACATATTCATCACGTGCTCCTCTATCCCATCCCCAAATCCTAATGTTGCATATCTATGCTGAACACCGAACAACAATTCTGATCTCTGATTCTGCCTGATACGAATTAATGCCTGATATCTCGATGAAATATCCCTTATGTTTTTATAGATATGCAACAAAACAGATTCTTTGGCCGGGTCGTCTATATATCACGTGTTTTACATCAACCCAGGAGAGAAGGAAGGTGTGGTTTGAGTGAAGCTTTCTAGGATGAAGGGCATATCGAGGCTGTACTTGTGCACCATATAAATGAGTGATCGATCAGGAAAAACCAATCAATATTCGTAAATATCATCTGGACTTCTAAATAATCTCTTTCTCCCAACCCCCCAAGACCAAAACGCAAAGAAGCCATGCACGATAATACAAAAATTACAAAAAATGGATTTCCTCTTCCCCCTCCGATGAGACTCCAATCTGTGACCAAATACCCATTCGCTCCCCCTACAATTTCATACCCAACGCCTTGCCCACTCTTAAACTCTGTCTAATACTCAAATCTAACATGATTTCCTCACTACCTCCCGGAATAGCATAAGCTCTAACATCCCTATAAAGTCTCTCGATCTTTCCACCCTGACCACCACGACTATAACTCAAGCCGCCAAAAATCTGACTTGCCTCTCTGGCGCAGAATTCAAAGGTGACAGTAGACTGGGCCTTCAGACCAGCGATTGGCCCACCTAATTTCAACATGGCTTCCGTCTCGCCCATTTTCGAACATTGGTAAATGAGAGATTCGAGCCAAGAATAGGAGGCTTCGATTTGACGGGCCATATGAGCGAGTTTGAGGCGAATGACGGGGTGGTCAATGAGTTTCTTGCCAAAGGTGCGACGTTTATGTGCGTATTTTACGGATTCTTCGTAGCAGACACGGGAGAAGCGTAGACATTGGATGATTATACCAATTCTTTCGTGGTTGAAGTTTGTCATGATGACTATGAAGATATTAGTAGAAGCAAAGGAGTGGTGACCAGCAAGCATACCTTTAAATCCCTGATTCTCCTTTCCAATAAGATTCTCAACTGGAACCTTGACATCCTCGAATGTGATGTATGTAGTTCCTGAGGACCAAACACCTTGACAATCCATCTTTCTCGTACTAACACCACCGGCTGATCTCTCGATAAGAAGAACACTGACACCATTCATACCCTCCTTCCCAGTCCTAACAGCCGTGGTGAAATAATCACACCAAATACCATTGGTAATCCATTTCTTCTCACCATTCACGATATAGTGTTTTCCATCCTCCGTCAACTTGGCCTCACAAGTCAAATTCGCAACATCAGATCCGGCATCTGGCTCAGTAATAGCCAAACAAATCCTCTTATCACCGTTCAAAATCCCTGGCAGAATTCTCTCCAACAAAGGTTTCTTTCCAAATTTAACCAAAGGCGGGCAACCAATTCCGAATCCTCCAATGACATTCCAAACAAACCCACCACTTGCCGCACGCGACAATTCATCTGTGAGAACCAATTCATGGAATAAATCCCACTTCTCGGTTGGCACACTCTTGATTCTATTCTGGGTATATTGCGCGGGATAGTGAATACCCATAAGTCCCGCAAGATATCCCCTCGCCCCCATTTGTTTATATATCTCCTCCGGGACTCTGCGTGCCTCGTCCCAGTCACCCACATTTGGTTCGACTTTGGCCGATACCCATTCGCGGACTTCGTCACGAAGAGCAGCGTGCGTTTCATTAAAATATGGTGAGTGGTGCTATCTTCCCATTAGTATTATTCGCACTTTCTACAGAGGATGGAAAAACATACACCCTGATACCACGACGGGTCGGCAAACGGAATCAAATCCCCATACGCATCCAGCGGTTCCGATTCCTCCACAGCCTCTTTCGCAGCACCCGCCGGAGCGGGAACAACATTACCACTTTCCGCCTGTGGCTTGACTGCTTCTTTTGCTGGTGGAGGAGTAGCAGGTGGTGTTGGTGGTGCGGCTGCTGCTTTCTTTGTATCCAATGAACCAAGTTGAAGCTTTGCCTTGTATTTCTTCAAGATACCTTCATTGTGATATTTCCAGAATTGCTTCGACGCGTCTTTCCCAGCGACTCTTGTGAGAATCTTTTTGCCACCTGGATGGTCATCTTGGAATTTGGTGAGGTCGTAGACATCTCCGTCTACGATGATGTAGAGATCATCGGGTTTGTTGTGTGATGCAACATCGCTTTGACTGAAAGTCTTGGACATCTTTCTTGCTTTATGAATTGGATGTATGGTATATGGGAAACGAGAATACAAGTGAATAGGAAGTGAGGCAAGGTAAGTAAGATACGGGTCGATAAAGTGTGAGGAATGAAAGAATGAGATGGTGAGATGGGTGAGATGTGTTATTGACTACTGTTCTTAATTCAGCTGTACTTGTTCCCCAGCTTTTCTCCATCCTTTGCATCCTCTACATCCTACATCCAAAACGTCATGTGAATTTGATCTAACAATTCCTTTGGACATGATTGGTTCAAATATCGTATTTTGGCATGTGAAAATGGACCAGTTGCATTGACGGTTGCATTGACGACCGATTCCCGGATGCCGAGGTTCGTTGTGTGACGCCGAAGAGAGATACACGTGACCGTTCTCAACATCTACTCGTACATGTTTCGTTTTCAGCTCGGAGGGAGTTTATGTCGAGGTGAAATGGCAATTGAGCTATCAAATGGTATTATACTGCGCACGAACTTTTGAACATGAAATGCTGCTTCAAGAATCCTCCCAAAAATATTCCCAACACCGATCATCTTACTCCGACCAACCCCTATAGACAATTCTGCTTCCATAAACTCCTCCCTTCTTGAGCAATACTTGTCCCTTCCATTTGTCCTCATTGACTGCATTAACATACCGACTGGGCTCAACACAGAAACCACTTCTTGCTCCTCGGGCTTCGAGCCCATCAACCGCTGGTACATTGATATACTTCCCAGTATAAAATTGGAATGCGGGTTCAGTACTCAAGACTTCCAAGTGAATCCCAGTTTCTGGATGGAAAGCTTTCACTAAGCTCGTGAGGGGTGAAGATCGCGTATCGAGAGGAGTTGACTCGGATTTCGCATCTACAATGAAGCAATCATCAACACATGGTTCATCAGGTCCCAGCGTGAACTCCTTATTTGGTGGGATGCTCTCATATGGTTTAGGTCCCGAAGTAGGAATTCCTCCATCGTCGACTGGGAGGTAATCGTTTGTAGATAATGTGACGTGTGTGCCTTCGATTGTGGATTTGCCAGTAAGGTTAAAGTACCTATCACGCAAGCCACATTAGTTCTTTTCCCTAGAATAATACCGCTGGTTCCGGAAGACCATAGACTACTCACGAATGATTGGTAACGTTCACAGCCGTCTCCTCAACCCCCTTTCCATCATCCACCAACTTAACCTCATATTCGATACCCAACACCCTAACTTCCCGACCACCAACCTTCTGTTTCCCGGTCGTATAAACAACACTCACATCCAAAGTCCCAGGATACCCCTCCTCTCCATCCTCATCCCTCAACCTAAACTCCACACTCTCACCTCCCTCCAGCCCCTCAACCCCCGGAATCTGCCTCGTCCCAACCAATTTCGGACCTTGCCAAACACGCTTACCCCATCCCTTCACACCACCATGTAACGTATTCACGCCATCATTCTGCGCCAGCGCATAGGATCTTCCATTCAAAGAATTAATCTTCGCATTTGAAATCCGATTCGCAACTCTCCCAATCGTTTCGCCGAAAAATGGTTGATTATATTGTTGGTAGAGCTCCGCTCTGGGAAATGATTGGACGATATTCAACGACCTGCCTTTCGTGGGGACGAGGAATGTTTGAATAATGGCTCCCAAGGGGAGAAATTCGAAACCGGCTTCAAGTGGCATGTTGTCGTTGTCGTTGTCGTTGGGGTTAAAGAGGAGGAGAGTGAAGAAAAGAAGTAGGTGAGTTGGGGAGATTTCAATGTTGTGGAAGGCAATATTTGGTAATGAGAAGAAAATTGGTGAGGTCATACGTACAGATACGAGGAAGGAGGGGTAAATGTTTGTTGTCTTTATCCTGATTTCAAAGAGAGGATGGGGTTGAATGTGGGGTGAAGCTCTACGGGGAAAGTGGGGGTGAATCATCGATATATATATATATATATATATATATATATATATGGTATATAGATTTCGGGAGAAGTGTTAATCAATGTTTTATTATCAACTCTCACTAGATATCCCGGTGAGACACTCATATAGATTCAGATTTCGGCGGGTGCGAGCGATATGTTAATGTGACCAACTGGCTCAGATCGTGAGGCTCGAATGAAGGAGGAAAGGTCCGTTTCAGTGTTGATGAGAGTTCATATACGCCAGAATGTTTGTAGGAGAGTGAGAAGACTTGCCCTACAAGCCCCATCTTAGGGAGGATCAAGAATGGGCAACGAGGCGACACAAGCATTTGTGCCCAAATGCTGACACAATTGCGTAACCATGATCAAGGACGAAAGAGTATCGAAGCTTCGACATTGCGCACTTGATATAGATTGATCGAATAGCTAGCAGTGTCTGCAGCTGGAGACAACGCAGCAACAGCAGCTCAGCGCCATGAGCCGGAAGCCACCTGTCAAAAGAGTTACGCCACTGGGCTTTCGAGGAAACGTTTTAAGCCCATCAAACTCAACCACGTGCGAAGTGCCACGATGGGCACCGTATCAAAGGGTAGCCCTAGCCCTAAATAACTGCATGTTCTTCGTATAGTAGTAGTGCTGTACTACTGTGATATCCACAAACGGCCTGTATCCTTGACATCATCCAACCAAAATCTTGATACGGTGGAGTAAAGGAAAGCTTCTCGATAAAAAGCAATCTGCGCTAAACCTGATGCGGTAGGATGTAAACAATCAAGTTTTTCTTAATCTATCATAATCAATACAAGTGCATATATGTACAGAGTACACACTAATCATTAGTAAAGTATTAATATTATGATTTAAACCCATTCATTCTATGAATCGTCAAGAACTTTCTTCCAATTGCATACAACTTTGCTTTTCAGCAACACAATAAACATATCAAGTCTTGGCCAGGGAAACAAACAGACATCCAAGGGGTACGGCGGAGAACAACACGATCATGATCATGGAGGAAGATCAACCTGTTGATCTGAGAAGGAAAAGAAGAAGTTGTACTGGGGGAGAAGTACAATCGCGGTCAAATTCTGCAGCCTCTACTCTCATAGAAGTATCGATGCCTGCTCCTGCAACACCCAGAAGAGGAGGATCCAGGAAGCAGGTGAGGTTCTCTGATCCAGGACCGAATCTACTTCAAACGTCTACTTCTGGCTTGACACCATTTATTCGAAAGACTTCCATCTCATCTGCAAAATCACACCGTCGACATTCAGCGCCTGTACGTCTGCTTGGTCGTCGCCAGGGCAACGAGCCATATTCTGGAGAATTGCAATTCGCCCCACTACGACAAGTTTTAGATGGCAGGATTACGAGACGTTTGAAGAGGAATCGACTTAGTGAGGAAACTAATAAGATCGATTGGGAGAAAAAGCACGAGGCTAAAGCAAGAAAATCGGAGCTCTATCGACTTCGGAGGGAATTGGAGGAAAAGAACTATGAACTACAATGTGTAAAAGATGAATATGACGTTGCGAGTCAATTGGGTTTTGAGGCGGGCACATCTACTCGTGCAGATCCTGTTTTGGCGGAGAAGTTTCAGGAAATGGTAAAAGAGATCCAGGAGCTAAAGGCAGAATTGTCACAGAAGGAGGAACGTGCGATTGCTCACCATGACTGGCAAACGGGAACCCAGGATCCTTTCGACTTCGATGATGATGATGATGATGACGACGATCACAACATGATCTTGAGTGTGGATGGAGATCATGGTGTCCTGGAGATACAAGATGATGATGCTGGCATGGCGGTCGACTCTCCATGTGACGACCATGAGATGACGAAATTGAACGGCTCTTTCTCCAATACCGAGGACTCAAAGATCATGCCCACACGACACAATCTCCCATTCCCCTCACCACCTGCTACCATAGCTGATTCATCTTCCCAAAAGCCTTGCTGCGCATCAAGCTCGACACAAGCCAACTTCCCGGATCCTCTCAGCAGCAAGCTCGAATCCCAGCTTCTTGACTTGCAGGCAGAAATCAAGAGCCTTAATTCTGCTTTAGCCTTGAATAAGGACCATGAGCATCGTCTTTCTAGGAAGCTGTCGACGTACATTCCATCGGATCAATCTCATGATAACCCAACTCTCGACTCGGCCCTGGACTCCGTTCTCACAACTCTCGCTCTTGCACAAGCTCAAGTTCTAGAGAAGGAAGCATCGTTCAATGCTCTCTCAAATGAAGTAACCTCGCTAGGATTCTCCACCGACCCTGAAACCACCATCAGACTTATTGTCGAACAATTCCGTGCTGCAAGACTCGAGTTCGAGTCCCTTGCTCCCGGAGAGGCAACTGGAGGATTCCAAAATGACAAACTCCTCAGCATGCTACTAGCACGACTCAGGAGTTTGGTCGAAAAGGTCAAAAAACAAGATCAAATGATCGATCAATATCACGAGCAAGAAGTCATTCTTCGTCAGCAGTTGGCCGCTCGTATCGATGCCTTGCACGATGTACAGAAAGAGCTATCCGCAGTTTCGACAGCCGTTTCCCGAATGAGCAAAGAAGTCGCCGAAAACGAAATCTTAAACTCACGCCTCCAAACTGCATTGGACGGATACAGGAGCGAAGTATCAGGATTGCAAACTCTCGTCGAGGCAATTGAAGAGAAGCACCAAGCCATCGAGGATGATTTCAAGCGTGGAATCCATAATCTCGATGACCAACTCCAACGGGAAATAATGAGGGCTGATACATTTGCCGTGGAACTCGAAGGGAAGAATATGATTGTGGGTGAACTATCGGCAAGGTTGACGGCTGCGTTGAAAGCTTCTGAAACGCTTCAAGATCTCATTGATGAGAAAGAGGGACAGATATTTCTTTCAGATCGTCAACACGATGAGGATTTAAGGGAACGTGATGATCGGATAGCAGGCCTTCAGGAAGAGCTTGAGAGGACAACACTCATTCTCAAGAACACGCAAAAGGTGGTTGAGCATTTGAAACACGAAAACTCCGACTTGAAGACTGAAAATGAAGATCTGGATAATGTTGCAGAACGATTGAAGGAACAAGTGCACCGGGAAAAGAGAAGAGGAAAAAAGGTCGTCGAGGGAATGAGGAGACAACTTGCAGGTGTGTTGAATCTCGGAAACGGATATCTGGAGAGTGATGGGAATGAGTCGAGTGAGACGGAAGCTGGAGAGTGTACGACGCATCTCCAGGTTAAAGGTCCGGTTGTAAGAAGAGGTCAATATCTCGATGCAGGGCTGGCGAGGAGAAGATCAAGTGGTGGTGGTGGTCTTGCAGCGGGTGAAAAGAAAAAGAAGAGGAGATATGATAGTGGGTTGGGATTTTTGGAGGAGGAGGAGGAGGAGGAGGAGCAGGAGGAGGATGGGACTGAGAATATGCATGGTGATGGGGAGGGAGTTGATATCCTTGCTTGAGTATCTATGATGGATTGTATTGAGAAGAATTTCGGAGTTGGATGGCATAATGAACCATACCATAATATACCATTTGGGGGTTGGAAATGGAGTGGATGAGTGGATGGGATGGGCTGGCATGGGTACACATGGGTTCAAAGGGGGTAGCTACGAATCTGTCGGTATACATCTATTTCTTTTGTCATCTTGTTCAGGATAGGCAGGATACTATTGATACCTCTTTTTGTACACTCAATGAAGTAACGATTCCTATACGTACATCTAGGTTCGATACTAGTTCCAGTCGTAAAGTGGGAGGTTTCCTCCTCGGAGTCTCCATCAGCGCTAGCTCTTTGAAGAGATATGTATAAGAAGGTAAGGTCAAAACTCGGCATCCTAGACAGCGGAGATTAGAGGTGACATATCAATTATATCTCAATCAAGCACATGTAGGATCGATATAGTAATAGTCATAGTAACCATAGCAACCCTATGATTATATGGAAGTTTGGAGAGGGTGGTCCGTGCTTTCAATATCCCACTAAAATATGGGGTAATGTCAAGGCCTTCAAATCGAATTGAATTGAGGTTACATACAGTATTATTAAAACAATATTAGTTGGTGGCTTTTATATATATAGACCTGTTTATACGAGTCTATATCGAGGGCTAATATACATGAATTCATCGAAACGCTTTGTTCAATACTATAGAGTAAGTACACCGCTTTTCGGCTTGTTCGGACTCCGCAGGATGACTATTAGAAAAGAAGGGGTACAAGTTGTTATGGGGTTGGACGTTGGAGATTGACTTGCTTTTAATTAGGGGCACAATCACAATATATTATCCCGAATCTCCTCCATCACTGGTTATGCAGCTTCGCTCGTAGGTCTAATTAATCAATCTAATTTCTTAGTCTTTTTGATCCGATCTCAATCAGTCCCTTCGCTCGGTTTCGAAGGGGGGAAAAGGACAAGAAAAAGGGAGATACTCGTTCCTCACAACTCCTTCCCACCTTTGCTTCAATCCTAGTACCTGGAGAATGACTATTCAAGATATCCAACTCTAAAATAACGGTGGTCAATCGAAGGTTTGCGCGCATTGGATTCTAGGCTACAGTGTGCATTGTGAAGGTGGATCAATTCAGGACCCCCAAGCTCGCAGCACCACTATATTGTCTTTTAGAACGAACTTACTACGACGCTTCATGACGGCTCAGCTGCAATTGTGGCTGCCATCCATACCGTCGACAAGATGCCGAATGCACCGGCGAAGCGGCTCGGCGTGGGCCTGAATCTGGATGCCGGCTGCAGCAAAGGGAAGGGGAAGGGGAAGGGGAAGGAGGCAAGAAGTACATCTCCACCTCAGACACCGGAGGCGCAGCCTCCGCGCGAAGATAATATTACTTCATCGAACCAGGCGCTTAATGTGCGGAATGGGGGGGGGCAGGCTTTTTTAGATGACATTACACAAGATCCTTCCAACGCCGAACACGATGCTGAGAATGTACGACGGAGCCACCGGGATTCTCACGACCTCTCTCTCTCGCCCCGGCAAGTCACCCGCGACTCATTGGTGGACCATATGTTACTTTCCTTGGACCGTTTCTCATTTGGACAAGAGGATTTTAGCTTGCGCAATCCGACGCTGAATGAGGATCGATTGTATTCCGCCTTTGGTGATGACGAACTATATCACCCGCCTCAGAATTTCGCAGCGAGAGGTGGCAGAGGACACGCTTATTCCTACAGTTCGGACTGCGACCCGACCGATGACTCGAGTCGGTATTCCGACAAGATATCTCGCGGTCGAAGGAGCAATAGCAGTTCCAATTTTCAGCCGGGGGGCTTGGCTCGAGTCAACAGCATACGCAACGATATAGGTGGATCACTCCGAGGACCGCCAATCCCACCCTGCGGACGGAGAAAGAACACCGGGAGCAGCGTGGGAAGCAAGGGGAGCAGTGCGAATAGTTTCGACCTTGGGTACACACAATTTACAAGCAGTCAGAGGTGGGCGCATGGTGTGGCAGGACGCTCTTCCAGCCTTGATTACGGCTGTGATTACCACCACCACCTCACCTCCCTATCGAATGTGAGAAGGCAGACGAATGCAGATGCTTCTCCTGACTCGACGTACGATTACGACGCGGCTCCTACCCCTACCGTACCTGGTGGTCCACGACGCCCGCGACCGACGTCCCCCATTATGGTTTCACGACCCGACCCGACCATCCTCACTTCGCCCATGGAGAAATTAGAGAGGAAGAGGAGCGCAAAATCTTCCAAGAGCGCATACAAACCGAGAAGCTTCACCAATCCTGCCAGGCACGAATATGGATTGAGTGATCGCCGCAAGGAATTGCCGCCTATGCCGGCTTTCATAAAAGAGCAGCAGCCTTCTTCCCCATCCGGTGGGGGAAGTCCCAAAATGAAAGATCTCCCACCGGCTGCGCAGCCTTCGACCCAGGCACCGAAGGAGAGGCCTGGTTTCTTTAGGAGGGTTTTCGGTTCTGCCAGGAATACTAATGTTGCGGGACCCGAATCGCCACCGCACGTTTCCACTACGTCGACTGAAACCGCGGATCGCCCAGGTGGCAAAAGTCACATTGCTAATCAGATGAAGCCCCACACCGCACTCCTCCATCGAGAAAATCCGCAATCTCCCAAAGAACCTCCGCATGTACTGACTAAAAAGCCATCATCGTTCTTCCGCAGGCGCAAGAAGTCCGTGTCTGAGGCGGAGACGGTTCCAGTCCCTCCAATGCCCATGCCGCCGCCCACGAAACTTGAACCGCAGACATTGCGACCGGGCATTCAGCCTGAGGTTAGTCCTGTCAGTAGCCTTAGTCAAGTCATGAATCCATATATACACAGCCCCGGGAGACCTCCAACGGAGGCTCATTTGCCCACGGCTAGCCTGGACCGGCATGTGAACGACGGCATTTCCGATCATGTTGAACGTCAGCCGAATGTGAGGGGCTTCTCGCCCGATTACGATCCCGACCCAAATGCTACCATCAGGCCAATACCACCTTCAACACCAGCTTCCGCGCATGCCGGAGATAGCCGCCACCCATCATACTCCTCCATCAACCTCCCAAGTAGATCTGCAAGTACCAACTTGTCGACGCCTGGTAACTTTGATGAACAAGCCAAGGAGGATGGTGAAACCTTGCTCCGAGATTCTAACGATCAAGATCGTGATGCAGAACCTCAGTTGGGAGGAGCCACGAAAGATGCACTGGGTATTACATTTTTAGCAAGTCCGGATCTTCCCGGTCCCTCCCCTTCAGGGGTGAGAGATGTGGCCCCTGCTGTTGCGCAATGTGAGGAACCATCAATGGCTCCTGCCAAAGAAGAAGATTGGGTGGTGCTTACTCCTTCCAAGTCGGAATTTCCGGAGAAGGAGCGTGTCTGGTTGGAACCTGGATCATCGGAAGAAGATTTGCCATCAACAATTGATACCTTGAAACCCAGACACGCGAACTCAATTGCAGCTGCAAGATCAACGGATACCATCTACCAATCCGCCCTTAGTCTGCCCCTCTTGCAAGTTGAGGGACAAGAAGAAGGCCCGCCTTCTAGTCCTCCTGGGATGTCTGACGGCGAAGATATCGTGGCATTTGAATATCCCGACTCGGAAGGATTTGATGATGTCCCGCCCACAGAAGAAGATCAACTTAGAGCACAGAAGATTTACGATGGTAATGAGGATTTCATTCAGAAGGAGAAGGCCACGGCATGGATGGGAGATGAGGGAGCGGACAGAGCGAGAACCCTGAAAGCATACATGCGCCTTTTTGACTTTGCGAATCTTAATATACTTGCTTCGATGCGCGTACTCTGCAGTAGACTGGTGCTCAGGGGTGAAAGCCAACAGGTCGACAGAATATTAGACGCTTTCTCGAAGAGATGGTGTGAAAGCAATCCGAATCATGGTTTTAAATCTACAGGTGCGTCGTGAACATGTCCAACTTGTCTCAAACTAATATGCTTAGATGTCGTGCATACCATTTGCTACTCGGTTCTTCTTCTCAACACAGATTTGCACCTTGCCGACATTGAACAAAAGATGACTCGCAGCCAATTCATCAAGAATACCATGCCTACGATTCGTCGCATCGTCGCAGAGTCCGCGCAGGAGTTTGGGCTGAGCAGGCCCACGGTACTTCCTGGGAAGAGCTCCGCTTTTGACGATCCCAATGTGAATGATGAAAACGCCGACGCTGTATCGATTGAAGTCTACGAGAGACCTTCTTGGCGGTCTTCTTTCAAGCCGGCGCCTCGCCAAGATCCTGATAATCCAAACTCCCCCACGCCTTTGGATTACGATACGCCTATGGACGATTGTGGCCCCTTGGTCAAGGCACCCTTCCGTGGGACTCAACTCACCTGGGAAGTGCAGGTCGAGATTGTTCTCAAGGATTTCTACAATTCTATTCGAAATGATCGTCTGCCCCTATTCGGTGCCGTTGATAGGCCGCAAGCCCCTGCTTCCTCATCCAACACTCTTTCAGTGTTTACCAATGGTGTGCTCCGCCGTTCTCCCAGCGTGTTGAGCAAGTCTCCCTCGGAATCGGCAAGTTACATTCGTGGAAGAACGGCCGAGACTGTGCGCACAAATGGTAAGTGGAGCAACAAAACTCGATCTAGACCTCGTCTACACCCCAACTCTGGCATGGGATCTAGCAGGACCAGTTTGGATGATCAATCCATGTGGAGTCCTTCGGTGTCATCTAGTACTTGGAGCAAGTATTCTCTTGGCAAACATACCTCCATGTCGGTTGATTCTCTTGGTTCAGTGTTCCACGCCGGTGATTACCAACAGTCTATTGGATTCGCCAATGCTCTCAGTCAAGCCATTATCCGTGAGGAGACAGTTCATAGTTCAGGTAGTAAGGGTGGTAGTGATCATGAAGAACTCCGAGTTGCCCCCTTTCTCGATGATGAATCTTTGGAACTTGCTGGTGCGCCGTGGGCGAAGGAGGGCATGGTCAAGCACAAACATCACCTGGAAGCTCTTGATAAGAAATCAAAGGATCGCAATTGGGTCGAAACATTTGCTGTCATAGAAAAGGGCTATATGAGCTTGTTTTCATTCTCCTCGAAGAGTGTGCGACAAAAACCCAAGGGTAAATCTAACGGTGCGGTTTTTGGTGGTGGAAACTGGCAGGAAAACGCCGAGAATCTTGGCTCGTTTTTGCTTCGACAAACAATCGCTAGTTCTCTCCCGTCACCAGGATATTCCAAAGCTCGTCCGCATGTCTGGGCACTTTCTTTACCCACTGGAGCTGTACACCTTTTCCAAGTAGGCACAGCAGATATTGTGAAGGAATTTGTCTCGACGGCCAATTACTGGAGTGCTCGCTTGTCACACCATCCTCTTGTTGGCGGCATCAGCAACATCGAATACGGTTGGTCCGACGAGATTGTGAATAACGCCCTGGTCATGGCGATCAACGAACAAAACATGAGACCATCAACTTCGGGTGCTAGACCGAGCATGCAAAGCTCTTTGCGATCAAGCTTAGATCACGGTTATGGAGGTACGATCAGGTCAAGGCTACCGGGTGATAGAATCGTCATACACGACTGGAGCCCGCCCATACAGAGCATGAGGGCTAGTAATTTGATGGAACCGGATCAGTTGAAGACATTGACGGCTTATGTGCAGAGTGTCGAGGAAGAATTACAGAAACATAATTTGTTGAGGAATTCCATGCTTTTGGCTGTACGTTTTTTTTTCTTTTCATGTCCCCCCTTCTGGCTGTCCAATCATGACTAACTTTGAAAACAGTACACACCGCGTCACCCTAACGCTCAAAAAGCCATGGCCAATTGGGAGAAGAAATCCTCATACTTGCTTCGCGAAATTGTAAAGTTCACCACGTACATTGATAGTCTGCATGCGGCCGAAATAGCTCGACAAAGGATTTATGCCGAGAGAGCAGATCATCGAGCTGTGGCGGAGAGAAAGGATGAAGAGGAAGATGAGGAAGCAGCGGGTGATGCTACACTCACAGGACAAAAAGAGTAGTCAAAAAGTTTTCATTGTATGAAGAAGGATTGAAGATACATTACGACGATTATGTATACATGACACGGATCACGCTTTGCGCCCAAAAAAAAAAAAAATCACTCCCGATAAGTTATCCTCCTCAAGGATGATAATGGGATGGAGGGTATGGAATTGGGAAGGGAAGGGAAGGGAAGGGAAGGGAAGGAAAGGAAAGGAAAGGCGTTTCGCATCACGGTGAGGGAGGAAGTAGAAGGAAGGCTTTCTTTTTTTCATATTCTTGGCACTTATGAGTTGGTGATATCCTCGTTGTTACCTTTTTATCTATCTGGCTTCTTCTCATTGGCTTCGCTTTTGACTTGGGCTTGGACTTGATTTGTCACATGGGGATTGCAAGCAGATAGGTCAGTAGGCAGGCAGATGAACTCTCTTTTTTTCCACCTCCCTCTCTTCCTTTTTTATCATTCATATGATTTTTTTTTTCCAAGTTAAGAATAAGTTTTTGATTGAAAGTTATACCCCTGGGGTGTTTGCTGCTATTGCTTGATTTGTTTGTTTGCTTGTTTCTTTTTTTTGATTGGTTGTTTGCTCAGTGTTGGATTTTAGTGATTGCTGATTGGATTATTTTGTTTATTTATTTCGTTTGTTCTTTTTTTGAGATTGTTTCCTTTTTTTGATTGTTTTGATTGAGAGGGAAGAGGGAAGAGGGGAGGGGAGGGGAGGGGGAGAGGAGAGGAGAGGAGAGAAGGAGAATGAATAATATATTGATAAAAAAGTCAAGTGAATTGAAGTGAATAATAGGAGGTGCGGATTAGAATGATTGAGATTGAGATTGAGATTAAAGAATCATTCATAATAAATACTAGAGTCTATATATATATATATATATATATGTATATATGATAATATAATAAAACTGTTTTTCATCACACTCTTTTGATTTCAGTATAAAAGTAAGCGAGAATAATAGCAAAAGTAAGAGTTTATAAAACTGTTTGTTATAAGTTTAACTTGAAGATATAATCTGGATGATGATGGTGATGATGATGATAATAATGTAGGGTATGTATATAGTATGAAGTTTTGATTTTGATTTTGATTTGTTGGGTTGGATGGATGGATGGATGAGACATTGAGTATGAGTATGACCAGTATGAGTATCAGTATCAGCATGAGACAGACAATGGGGGTGGGTGCTGAAGAATCTTTGCAAAGGAAGTAGCCTCTAACGTCCAACACCCGATATGCGGTCAATTTCTTCTCTCGGTCAAGCATTTTGGTGTTGGTCTTCCCGTCGTCGGTCCCAGGGGGATGACGTACGGTAGGAATACTTTCGCACTCATCAACATATATATATCTCTTCATGCAATTAGCCTTTCTTTCCCTCACTCAAGCTATCTCATTTCCGTTTCCGCGCAATATCATCATCATGGTGTACCGGTAGCCCGTGAAGTAAGTAAGTTACTTTCCAAGCAGATGTATGTATCTATCTCTCTGGTGTGGTGTTGTTTGAATCTTGTGAATGCTGGGTTGATGTCAATTTCTCGCTTAGCGATATTTCTTGTTGACTAGATTTTTATCGAGGATTCTTTTTATGTCTGGTTAAATATTAGATTAGGCCTTATCTATCTATGTATGTTCTTGTCATAATTGGGATAGCAGTACTCATCATTCATTCGGTTCGGGGATCAATCTCGATCGATTCTTGGATCCCCAGAGCCTGAACCGAGCACAACCTTTGCAGGTCATAGACAGATGGAAGACAAGAGAAATGAAAAGCGCAATTGCGTCTTGCGTCTTGCGTGTAGCCTTTTTCGAGGACGTACAGCGAGGCAGCGAGGCAGCAAGGCAAAGAGTCTATGTTCAAGGTCGAGAACTCACGGCCAAGGAGTTCCCGAACATCGGATACAATGCCACCAATCAAGACAGATGATCAGAACAACCTTGGGATGCGAATGAGGATGCAGATTTAACCAAAAATTGCATTGCAGGTCCAAAAGAACAAAATCGATCAACGTCCGACTACTCTCCTCGAGTATGACATAACAAACTCAAAATATATCTTGTAGTCAACCCCCCCTACCTACAGATAGATCCATTCTATGCTCGGAACGAATCCCCCGAACAAAAGGAAACGGATGTGGCATCTCCTTCCTGTAAGGTTTACAAGTGCTGGTAAGGGGGTAGAAGGGCGGGTGCATGAGCGTTGGTCTGGTGATTATTTTGAGTTTCGAGAAGCGGGAGGTTACATTTCGGTGTTGCCGTCGTCTCATCAGTACATAGTACTACTTTTAATCATCTTCATCAACGCAACGCCCTTTGCCTTTGCGTTGTAAGACTAACTTTGACATGAGCTTGGTAAAAGTCTCAAACTAATCTCTACAAGTACCAGTACCAGTCGCATGTTGAAACTTTGCGCCATAAAGTTGAGCCAGGTACCTGCACTTACCTGGCTGTTGAGGTTCTCTCGAAACCTCATCGCAGCTAGGAGCAACAGGTTCAAACATAGATATATACTCCCTCCTTTCACTCACTACAGTACCTTTCTTGCCCCCTTTTTTTCCCTTCCTTTCCTTTCCCTTCCTTTCTTCTCCTTGAAATAGAGTTTCGGAACTTGGATAAGGTTACTACTGCACAAACATTCCCTGATCCATGCGCATTAAGCCAACCTTGATCTTCAAGGTCATAGAACCGGCTCCTCAAGCAAGTGCTGCGTTATATCACTGAAACATATCAAAAACAAACAAACAAACAAGCAAGCAAGCAAAAAGAGATAGAAAAATCAAAGTAGATAAAAAAATGGCTGCCCTGAAAACAAAGCTTTCATTTCACCTACAGAAGGTTAAACGAGCAAGCAATAGGGCAAGAAAGGTGCGTAAAAAACACAAGATAACATTCATTCCCTTTTCGACGACCATGACAACGACAACGACGACAGACAGACAGGCAATGAAAAGGACAAGATTCCCTCCCTGCTCTCCCAAAATCCCCCTTCACCCCTCCTCCCCCTCATCTTCTAAAATGGCTTGCTTACTTACATACATACCATCCATCAGCTGGCTATACGCACACGAACCTACTAATACTGTTGTACATCCTGGATATCTATTCTATTTCCCATACATAACCACGATGGCTCTCCCTCCTTCAAATATAACATAACTTGACGTATTTCCCTTCACTTCCCGGGTTTCCAATCTCCGAATCTCAAAGTAGTTGTAGTGTAGTGTAGTGTAGTGACTCGAGGTACTGTAATCTTACTGTACATATATTGAATTGTACATGCATATTCTCTCCCACACTTGAGGATCGATTCGAGTCGACTCGTTTGGTTCAATTTGTTTGATTCACAAAGTATAATAGAATGAATGGAATGTAACATTACGCGAAGGAGTGGTGAGACGAGACGAGATGAAATGAAATGAAATGCCAGGTTCTGTATACAGTAGAAGAAGTAACTTTCCTTCATCACATCACATCATATCACATCATAGCATAGCATAGCATAACATAGCCATAGCCCAAAAACCCAATCTCGGCGGCGAAGGGAAAAAGGAGCAGGAGATGGTGTCCGGTCCCGAAAGCTAAAGAAAAGAGTTGGTTGGGATTGCTTGCCTGCCCGGCAAGTGTTAGGTAAGTAAGTAAGTAAGTAAGTAAGTGTCGGGAGACAGGGATGGGGATGAGGATGGGGAAGTTGAGTTGATCACTTGGTTTAACTTATTTTACCTTCTTATCCTACCTTAACCCTATCCCTATCCTATCTGTGTATGCTGTGGGTGGGATATTGGGTTTTCATAATTTATAATTTAATCTAACCTAATCAACTTAATCTAATTTATAGTATCAGTATGAGTATGAGTATGAGTATAAGTATGAATATAAATAATGGCCTAGATTACTATAGCTTAAATTTAAATCTCGGAATTTCTGCTAATTTACCTAAGCTGCTGTACTCTGTAGGTCTAGCTGCATTCATTCCTTCCATCCTTCCCCCAAACACCTCCTCCTCCCCCCACAATCCTACATGCAATAGCAATCTCTCTCTCTCTCTCCTCTCTCATGATCCAAGCTCTTAGCACTCACTACTCTACAGTAAGTAAGTCAGTAAGTAACTCACTCCGTACATAATCTACCCTTAAGATGACTAGAACCAAGTAGGTACAGTCAGTAATCAGTATGGATATCCTGGATATCCTGGATATCCATCCACATTTCCCTCGAGTACCCATTACCAATGACCTTTTTGTCCACGTATATCCACCGCTCGCCGGGATTTCCCCCCCGCTTCTCCTTGATTGTTTCGGTCTGCTTGGTTCCAATCTAGTGGGCTTTGAAGTAGTCCGTTCTTTGGGGCTCTGTTGGCTTGGTTGGCGGGATGCCTTTGTGATGGTATGGGATGGGATACAAAATTCGAGATGCACATACCCGATGAATACGGGTGGGTGGTTGGTTGGTTGGCTGGTCGGGTGAAGTGGATGGATGGTATTAGGACGAGACGACTCGTATCGTGTGGTGTGGGTTACTTTTCGTAACGACCGCGAGAGGTGGCAAGCTGGAAGTGGTAATCTTCTTCTATTTGAATTCGCTCCCTCTAGCAAACTCAAGATTAGATTCTTCCTGCGCGTTGTTCTCTAACGTACATTGATGCATGTTCCATCTCTAGATCCCACTCTAGCCATCGCTTGAAATCTGATGGTGACTCTCGCACCCCTACTTTGTGATTTTTGTACTCCATGAGCGACGGTTGAATCGCAACACGCTACCCTGGAGTCCTTTGTGATGATAATATCATGAAGTATGTGGTTTTTTTTCCCCGCCAAGGCCCATACATATCCTGAACCCAACATACGTCGCGACCATCTCCGCAACCGTTCGCATAAACTTCCCAGTTCCGTTCCCCATGCTCCAGATCAAGATGGGCCATACGGGCCCTCAACAGCCACTCTCTTCCGAGAAGAATGCTCCCACTGACTAACCACATACGGTGGCGGGAGAGGGCTCCCCAGCGACGGCGAGAACGACGACTGGAGCGCGTCATTCGAACTCACAGCCCACCCCACACTCATTGGTCTTCTGGACCTACCACCTACACCATCCCACATCCAAGGATCCCATCGATCCTCTCCCATGCTGTCCACCGTCATCATCGCCTGTTGAAGCTCCGAGAGTTCTCCAGCTCTTTCAGCGTCTTCATTTCGTCTGGGAGGTGGAGGTGAGCGGCAGGGTTCAGCGCTCGTTCGCGCAGGATCTACACATGTAGATTCCGATGCATCGGGCTCGGCGTTCCAGTACGAAGACGGTGTGGACCATGGCAAGTCATCTCCGCCGAGACGATATCTCCCTGGCGTGGACGGCGAAGGTCGCTCGAAATAATCGGCGGGAGAAACGTCATCCAGTATTCGATGCGCTGATATTGGACTGGCGACAGGACTCAGAGGGCTAACTGGACTTAGTGGTTGTTGATTCCTGTCGTTGATAGCCGGCGGGGCAGATCTCCACAATTCCGATCCTTCCGTACTAATCCTCAAATCTTGACTTCTTTCTTGCTGCTGCTGCTGCTGCTGGGGCTCTTGGCGATAGTGAGGTTGTTGACTGGCGTGGAGGGGGCCAGGAGTTGATATTGACGGTCCTGACGAGTTACCCGAATGCGTGTTCGCTCTTGTTCTTGCCCTTGCTCTCTCCCTCTCCCTCATATTTCTCGATGTGTACGTCAACGACGCTCCACGCTCCTTATCATGATCCGACGACGAGACTTTAAACTCGAGGTTCAGGTAAAAGCCCGGCAAATGTGGCCAACGTGACGCTTTCCTTTCTGAATCGGGCGGCGCATTTGACGTCCTCCAAGATGATGGCATTTTATTTTTATTTATTGATTTCTTTCTATTTCTTCAATTTATTCCTTTCGATGACTTACTTATCCAACGTTGAGGTCTGGTTTAATAATTTGTTGCTTGGGTCGTTAAAGTCGCTTGTAGGTTGGATGGGGTGGAAGGGGGGGGGAGGCGTTACTTGTATATGGCCTTGCTAACAGCCAACAGCCTTGCAATCTCATAGGTCAACAAGCGATTTTAACGGCGTGAAACTCAAAATGTAAATGTATCACACCCGACAACCAGGTGCCACCCCCGCCAAAGTTAGATAGGAAGTCTCCAGGGCTCGCTGTGCCATCGTAGGCTTATTTGGTATGTAAAGATAGATGCAACCTTCAAGGGTGCGGAGGCTTAGCATTTCTGATTCCGTATGTTTGGAATAATGATAAAGAGGAAAACAGAAACAACTGTCCTCTCCGAATCGTGAAGTAACCGCGCCCCCCTACAAAGTTAGATAAAGTTCTCAGACAATTGCAAGATCCATCGAATAATGAAGAATTCGGTTATTCCGTTTCTATTTTTGATCTCGCATTCGGACATAAGATATGCAAACCTTGCGAGTACGGGCTACGTTCGGTACAAATGTCCGATAGATTGGCTAATTAGCTAATTAGCTTAGCCTTTCCGCTTAACTTCTGTCTAATTGGAATTCCAAGATCCACGTCACGATGAATGATATAAAATAATACGGGAGGTACCATGATGATTTAGACAACCAGTCATGCATCTAGGTAGCAATTATCTCGTTTGATGTCGTGTTTGATAGTAAACTTGAGTAGCCCTAAGATTTGTTGCTGTGAGATGCTCTGTAGATTATGAGGGCGAATTTAAGTAAACTTTATTCGTACATGGCGACCCCTTTCATCTTCCAGAACAAATCCTTGGGAGGAGTGGATCCATGGATCCATGGATCCCATGGACCCGAATGTCAAGTTACAACATGGAATAGATCAGATCAATTCCATTATTAGCCTTACAAATTCAAGCTTGGGCAATTAGACATGTCAACGGGTGGTCAGGTCGAGTCTACTATTCAATATATATAAGTACAGTCAGTCAGTATGAGCCAATACTGAGAAATTGGAAACCTGGGACATGGAGGAGCTTGTGAAATTGTCTTTTCACGTCTTGTAATATAATACGGCCTGGCTAGAAATTCGGTTGAAGTGAAGTGTCTTTGGTCAAGACTCCTTCGAACTCTCATAGAAACTCGTTAAGCCAGCCAAGTTAGAACTCAAAGGTTTGTGTCAAGTTGACGATCCGGATCAGTGGCATGAATGTCTATTTGAACATTACCGTTTAGCAGTCAACACTCCCCGGGGAAAGGGCCTCTTTCATATCCACAACGATATGGTTTTACGGTTGCCTATTGTGGAGAATCGACAATCAAATATTGTCCTTGGTTTATGGATTTTTCTAAATTTGACTTGATATAACCAAACCATTTCAATATGCCTCGTTTTGGCGCCGAATCTGCATGTGAGGTTGAGTATCAGACCTGCAACAAGTATCACCTTACCCGACAGTCAGACGGAATTACAGCTGGATAGTCCAAATCTGAAAAGATGAAAAGTCAGCCAGTGTCTACTTGAAGACTCATCTCATCTCATCTCAAATCTCAACGCTGTGACACTGACCTTCATGATGACCTCCCTTACACTGTCGATATATTTTGAAGATTATACCACGAGACGATTTTCAGTTCATCTCACCTGCTACTCCGCATTACTACTTAATTCCTGCAATAGATTACTATTGCTCGAATCCCGCACTCTGGCTTTGTCATCCAAACATCCACTGGCAATCATAGAATCATGATATTGCATAGAAGTGACCGAATATTGACGTGCCTCGACCTTCCACATCTCTTTGCAGTCCTCATTGACGAAGAGACAAATTACCCCACTCGCATCTGCCGCCAGAAGACTCGAAGGTAGTAATTGCATGAATGTTACAAGTTATGTAAAGCCTTCAAGGAAAACCGACATTCTCTGCAAATAAATGTCCAATCACCACAGCAGGGGAATACACGAAAAGGCTACCTACCCTGACCAATGCATCCAAACTTCTTTGCCTGGAAAGCACCGCGAAAAGGCACGTCCACAGTGCGCTCCCTATCAACGTCTGATCCAACTGCACTTCCACTTGATCCGGTTAATCTGGGTTGGGTTCTGATGCCCCTCCAACGAGACAAACCTCATCTCCGATCGAAGAGTGTCGAGAAAAGCCACTTTGATGCCGCCATCTGTAAGATCACTGACTCTTCGTCGAGAACGAAAGGCGTTGGCAGCGACTCTTATACAAAACAACTGTGGCTTCCATGCTGACAGATCGATACCACGAACTCGCAGCAATTAACACAATCAAAGCCATCCGCAAACCAGGTCTTCACCGACGTCAAAGTAATAAAACCAAGAACCCGTGCCTGGCCCAGCCTGGAACCAACCATTACAGCTTGTGATTAAAAAAGAACCCCCCACACCTATGCGCAGACAACCAGCCTATAGGACTTTGTCACTATTGTATAAAATGAACGAGAAGCTCCTCGAGGCGTACAACCCCCAACTTCCATGGCACTGGCAGTGTACGAAATCCGACATTCAGTTCGCCATCGCCATCGCCATCGCCATTCCCCAGCCACTCGAAACCACCCATACATATTGTCCATAACTGCGATGCCATATTAACAGTTGATATATGAGATAATTGAGGGATCGCTAGCTCGAGAGTGATGCGACCGACTATTTCAATTTTCCCATGACCTCGGATGAAAATTCATGTCATGCCAGGACTACGTACGGGAAAGACCCCCCTTCCCCCCCGCCACCCACCGCCACGATCCGAAGTGGAAATATTTAACTTTCTCAAAATCATACCTTTCGATACAAGTTGACAAGCGGTGCTGTGTGATGTAGGAAGGGTGGTATGTTTGCTTAAACAGCGACAGGCTCATGGGATTCTTCCGCATTAACCCTGCTGATGGTG
This sequence comes from Monilinia vaccinii-corymbosi, assembly GCA_017357885.1. Taxonomy (NCBI): domain Eukaryota; kingdom Fungi; phylum Ascomycota; class Leotiomycetes; order Helotiales; family Sclerotiniaceae; genus Monilinia; species Monilinia vaccinii-corymbosi. The sequence goes on along the minus strand of CP063406.1, from coordinate 2,961,753 downwards.
ATGTGTTTTTGGGCGGGCTCTAAACCTTTATTTCGACGTTCGGGGCTCTTCCAAAACATATCGAGAGAACTTCTCAGTTCTCAAAGGGGCTTTTAACCAAACCAAAGTTCAACCAGACACCCCCCCCCCAGACAAGGAATGATGTGAACAACAATGTTAAATTACTTCTATATTGTATCATTCACATCAACCACCTTCCTCCCTAAACCCCTCCACAATCCTCCCCAAAATCTCCCTCGCGACAAGCGGCTGAACCCTCCCCTCCGCATCTCCCCTCACCATCTTCCCCAACAAGAAATTGATCTTCCCCTGCTTCCCCCCCAATATATCCTCCACAGTCTTCATATCCTCTTCACAAACTTTCCTCGCCAATTCCTCATATTCACTGACATCCAATTTCCTCAACCATAATTTTTCCTCCTCGATGATCTCCTCGACGCTTTTTTCTTGTCCTGTTCGACCATGCTCAAACACTATCTTTAGTACCCTTTTGGCCGTTGTCCCGGTAATCTTCTCTTCGTTGAGATAATGTATCAGATGTCCCATTTGAGAATGTGAGATGATACATGATCCATGACTTGTGAATTGTAATGGATTTTCCTCTTCCGCATTATCTGATGCCAAAGCTCCCAACTCATGTAAAACCCAATTACTAGCCAATTTCCCCAATTTGGTCTGAGGCTCCCCGGGATTCAATAATGCCAAAACATCCACGACATCCCGAAAATATTCCACTCGTCCTCCATCATTCAAAGACACCAAATCAATTGCATCTTTAACCGTGATGCCGTAGTCGGATTGTAAAAGTTCCAATTCTTCGTCGGGTAGGACGCCGAGTGTCTCACTGAGATGCTGTGTAAGTTTTTCATCGATAATAACAGGGGCTAGATCTGGATCTGGCATATATCTATAATCCACCTCTCCTTCTTTTCCTCGAAGTCTTCGTGTCTCTGTACTTCCAATTGAGTACCCTCTGGTTTCTCCTTCAATAACCCCTCCTGCTTCAAGAACTGAGATTTGTCTATCACGTTCTGCTATGATGGCATCTTCAATCGATTTGAAGCTACTTAAATTCTTTATCTCGGTTCGTTGGCCCAATCCTTGAACTCCAGCATATTCATAACCCGAACCTTCTTCTGTTCTCCTTTTCACGGAAACATTAACATCTGCTCTCAATCCACCAGATTGCATACCAAGAACACAAGCATCCACCGAGTCTAACAACAGTTGTACCTTTCGGACAAATGCAGCTGCTGTACTCGGATGATGGATTTGCGGTAGTGATATAATCTCAATCAAAGGTAAACCCACGCGATTGAAATCCAACAAATGTATATCCCCAGGTTGTGAGATGGTTTTTGCCGTATCTTGTTCCATTTGCACTTGCTTAATCCCTATCCGTATCTCTTCCCCATCTTCCTTTGCAATTCCATCATGCGAATACAAGGTGATATATCCATCCTTCGCGAACGGTTCGTAGTACTGTGTAATCTGATACCCCGCAGGTTGATCCCAGTGAAAATAATGCTTGCGATCGAATTGGCTCTTCTTTTGTATGTTGCAATTCAAAGCCAATGCAGCTCGAATAGCAGGTATCAAAGTTTCCTTTTGGAATATTGGCATGGAACCTGGCAAGGCGACATCAAAATATGCGACATGCGTATTGGGTGTCGCATTGATGGTTGAGGCTGCATAGGAGAAAAGTTTTCGTTCGGTGCTCAATTGTGCATGTATTTCGATTCCCACCGTCAACTCCCATTCGTCAAGACTTTGCAACTTTTCGGTATTTCGCCTCGACCCTTCATCCCTCAATTGCTTGCGCGCTGCTTTGAACGAGTTTTGAATGCCGTGATTCGTGGAGGACGAAGAGGCTGATTCTGTGTCCGTATGCAATGCCTGTATTGCCCGAGATCTTGAGGCGTAGATTGACGATATGAGACCACGACGAAGACAACCTGTTGAGTTGATTTGACCCCCAAGCAGGTATCTGCGAAGGACGAGGGGCGAGAACCTAGCCATCAGACTTGTGCGGTCTTGGGCAAAGAATGTGTTGAATGAAATGAATCAAACTTCTGTCCTGATCAGGATAAATGGAGGGGGAAAGATAAAGAAAGCGAGAAAGAGATTCTGGATAGAATAGTAGGTAGCGTGACATATATATCCCGTGACACAACACAATCTCTACTCAGCTAAACATGCTTTACTTGTGTATTATATTTATATTTATATGGATAATCTATAGATTATCTATTACTTCATATATCATCTATTCACCAACCAGGCTTGCTTTGATTGTTGAAGGGAGAAATTTGAAACACTTCTCCTCCCTCACGAGACGGCGGTTATATACATACTCTTCTCCCTTTCCTTGCTTTCCTTCTCTTCGCTTCGCTTCCCTCCCCTTCACTACCATGTTTGCTCTGATCAAACATCTAAATCCATTCCATCCTTTTATCTTCATACCTGCTCGAATGATCAAGGTAAGCCGTGCTTAAACAACAATTCCTCCCTTCATCACCATCATGAGATATGTCCTGTGAAACTAATATGGCTAGATCCTTGATGGGACATGGCCACAAGATATAAACGATCAACGGTGGAATCAATCATCGAGGATTCCGAAGATGAATCAAGGGACGATGTAAGGGGTACTGGCCGAGAAGTCAAGAATGTTGCTGTTGCTATGACTCGTCGTCAACATCGATCTATGCACGAATCTCCCATGTCGTCTTCACCCCCAAAAGTCAATGCGACGAGGGAAAGAGAGAGATCGAGGAGGATGCATAAATCTATTCCAAGTGTTGGCAGACATTCTGCACCAAAGCCGAAACCCAAAAATATAATTGTGAAGCGCGCAAGTGGGTCATCTTCGAAGGGAAATGAAATGGAGGGGCAACGTCTTCGCCAAAGGCCTGCACAGCTGAACCGAGTGTTAAGCGCATCATCATCGTCGTCATCGTCGTCATCATCAAGTTCTTCGGATGAAAAGGAACATATGCCCCATCACAAATCGATTCTTGCGGCTTCAAGGGCAAAGTTAACATCCCCATCCATGATGTCGAATTTGACTTCCTTAACTACAACAACAAACAATTCAAGTGGCTCAAGTGGAAGTAATTCGACAGTAACGCAAGCTTCTATTCCGAAACAATCATCGACGGGAAATGAAGCTGAGATCCAAAAAGAGTCTCTATCACCAGCCGTACCATCTCCTCCAAATGTATTTGCATATTTGCAACAAGATTCTGAGGGAGAAGAAGATGAAGAACCGGAGGAGGAGGAGGAGGAGGAGCAAGAGGAAAAGCGGGTCGATACATCCAAGTGGTTGATTAACCATGATGATAAAGATTTCATCCCGCGTCCTCATCCTCCAGAGAAACGCCCAAGTGGTCCTTCTTCTGTATCAAGTAGTCTTCATAGTGATGATTTCTCGGCTCTAGAAGCCGATATCGACACGGATAGGAGTACATCCCCAGAAAGAAGTGTTCGTGGTCGAGAAGATTTACGCGTCAACACAAGATCGAAAGATGCATCAGTCAAATTAGCATCTCAAATAGCAGCCGCTAATCAAAGACAAAATTATTATGGGACAGCCCCATCATTTGGACCACCCACTTCTCATCGACCCAGAGACAGTAATCCACTTTCCCCTTCCGACCTTGAAACACCCCGCAATCCACATCCACCTGAACACTCACTTCATTCTCAAATCGATCCTAGGATTACAGGTTATGAACTTCTCGCCTCTCGCTTATCATCCTCTCATTCTGCTTCTGGTTCTGATACTGTAGTGGAAGATTGTATCAAACCCATGTATCGAAAATTTGAAGCATTAAATCATCGTCTTCTCCTTCATCTTCAAGATGAAATAAGCGAATTGGAAGAACAATTAAAAAGACTTGATCAAGCCGATACAGAATCTAGAAGGTTACGTCATACTGGCAATGGCAATATAGGAATCGATGTGATTCCTGCATCAAGAAGAGCAAGTGAACAAATGGGTGGTGATTTACAATGGCATAAAATTGATGTATTGGGAAGGATTGGTTATAAATTAGCACAATACAGTCAGCATCTTCCTGTGCCAGATTTCCCCACACCCTGCATATTACCCATACTAACCCCTTCCAGATCAAACCCTAAGCTCCTTTCACTCTATCCAATCACTCCCTCCTGCCTCCCAACCAGATATAAATCACTACCGCCAATACCTCCAAGCCGCACGCCCTATAGCCGAAGCAGAAACAAGATTCTTAGATCGAAAAGTCGAAGACGATTTAATATCTGTCGCATCAAGTTCATCTGGTTTCAGAAGTCAAAGTCCTCATGAAATTGGAGATCAATTCATCCGTCGTCAAAGACGCCCAATACTATTCTCATCCTCAACATCAGGTAGTAGCAACGACGGTCACCCAATCAAAAAAACACCTACGAGCACCCCCCTCGACTCACCACTCTTTCCACCCCCTTTCTCCAATCCCCAAAATACACCCGCACCTAATCCTCACGCAGAAGATTTCCCAACGTTGGCCCTAGCAATAGCTCTCAGTATCCTCATCCCGACCCTCATGTTCGTAACGGTCCCGACGTTTTTGGGTAGGATGACGGTGGTTTGTTTGGTAGGATCGGGTATCGTGGGAGCGCTCATTCACAGTGGCTTGATGGGTATCAATGATGTGTTGGGTAGTTTCAAGGGTTTGAATTCGAGGGGCTCGCAGAGAAGAGATGGCTTGGTTTGTGTAATGGTTTATTTGGTGTGTATGGGGGTTCTTGCGGGGGTTGTGAGGTAGGGTGGATTTGTGTATTTGTGTATTTGTCTGTATTAGGGGCGAGTGGGGAAGATTGAGAATGGGAATGCTGTGATGAAATATTCCATTTCGATTTCATATCCACACTTTTTAATTTTGGGTTGGCTACGAATACCCGATGTCACGATTACCATTTTATCGTTTTACGGAAACCTAAGATTTCATTGGGGTTGAGGGAAAGAAAAAAATGTTTTCCGAATTATGGAATTTGGATTGATATAGGGACTCGGGGCTTTTAATATTGGGTTTGGGTACAGTAAAAGCTTTCTCTTCTTGATAGTCTGTCTGACTTATCTGAATTGACAATATTCGATACCGTGAATCCAAGATTCTACTGATCCAATCTGTGACTGTGATAACTATCAGGAAACAACCTGGTTCAAGTCTGTCGAATAGGATTCCGCTCTTGTCGCTGCAGATACCGTGACAGCTAGCTGATTTCGATCTTCCTCCGAATGAATGAGGCTTCAAATGCTGACTTTGCACCTTCCTTTCAAATGAGGAGCTCAGGCTTGGATTCTTGATTTCCGTTTTTTTCGATGATCCTGTTGATGATATAATATAATACGATACAAGTTGATTTTAACGCTTTTTTTTGTTATTGTTATGGTATTGTTATGCTGATTCTGTTCTTTCTTGATGAGGGAGGCTTTGATTTTGGATTTTGGATTTTGATGGGCGTTTAGAAGAGGTATGGATGAAGTAGGCTAGGTTGGGGATCCGGAGAGGGGCTCAAAAAGGTCTTGGCAAGGGCTAAGGAGCTAGGGCTCGGTAGGAGCTAGAGCTAGAGTTAGAGCTAGAGCTAAAGGGTATGCATGCATGTATAAACGTTTTCTTTCTTTCTATCAACCTAGAAAGAAAGCTTTCTCTCAAGACTTTATAGTTTGAGTTATCTGATTTGAATCGACTACTTTGTGAAATATATTCGTAAGATTGATTGATTGAACGTTTATACTCTGTAAAGGGCAGAGGAGGTTTTAGAGTATAAATTTTAAATTTACAATATTAGTTTCATGGGCCGATTACTAAAGTAAACTGTTATCTTCTTGATAACTTCAAGTTGAACTGTGATAATCTGATCTGTTAGTAATCTACTTTAATCATCGTTATTATCTAATCTGATTTGATCCGATCTGATTATTATTATTGTTATCATATAATAAATCGTAAGTTACTTATAGTATTCGTATATATACAGCATTTAATTAAAATAGATTCTTTTACTGTAACTCTTCTCATTCTCATTCTCATTCTCGTTTTGTTTCGTCTTGTTTCGTTTCTCCTATAACACTGTAACTGTAACTGTAACTGTAACGCCGATGTTGTAACGCCGACGTTGTAACGCTGACGTTGTAACGGAAAAGCCGGATCTTTTTCCGTGTCCACCGCCTTATATACTAAACCCTAGGACTAGCCCCCCTACAATACCGCTCGGATCTACAGCCAACCAACACCGATATTAACCCAACCTAGCGCATTAAGTCGGTATACTATATCATATTTCTATATCATCTGTATTATTAACATCACTATCACAATACTCTTTTTAACTATAACGGAAAAAACCAAATCTTTTTCTATTTCGTTTTGAAAATATAACATAATCCACTAAGCGAAACTGTTGATATTGATTGGGTTTGATGAATCAATAGCAATAGGTAAGTTGATCTTATATATATATAAACCTAATTAAATAAGTAGATTCTTATCTTATATTGAAATCTGTCTGACTACTTTTCATAGAGTAGTTATATTAATGTTACGATTTCATAACATCATACCAACCAGCATCAGCATAATAGATGCGCTGCTCTAGATACATAACCTCCGATTCGGTAGCGTTCTGCACTATACAACTAGCTCTGATTAGATGGCGCCCGCGAGCTTAGTTGTATATAGCTTCCTGAAAACCCTTATAGCTTTCTAATAATTAATTCTAAAGATTCCTATTAACCCTCAATTCAACTGCGTTTTTGAACTCTTATATAGCATAAGCGTTGCAACTTATACAACATTTACTAATATAACATATGTTTAAATCGCTTCATTTATAGCTTTAGATTCTACTCTTCAAGTTCGAGCAATAAAAAAAACCATTGGGATTGAGATCTACTATTTATTGATCTTCAAAGTTTATTCCAACAAATATATATCATTTTCTTTAGAACTTTGTCTTGCTTTCTTTGCTTTCTTCTTCTTCTTCATGATCTCTGCCTTTCCATTTCCACGCAACCCACGCACCCCATCCCTCCCAAAAAACCTCCAAAAACCCCTCCCGTCCCCTCCCCTTCTCCAAAAAAAAAAAACAAAAAAAAAAGAATGTACAAGTCCCCACCAGCCACTCCGCCAAATCACCACAACCGCACGATCCACAGACCACACAACGTGACGAACAACGACGAAGCCGCAGTAGAAAAGAACTCGCTCCCGCCTACAACCACATATAAATATCCATAATATACCTCCACATTTTCCCGTCGTGAGAGAAATCCCATCCCCTTCTTCAGAACATCTACTGACACATCCCTTTCGGAACATCCCATCGACATCCCTCAAAAGAAGAGAGAAATCTCCTTGACAGAAAAATAGGTTACCAGTATACCAACGACTTATGATATGATTGCTTTCTTTTTGTCCAAAGACAAGAAGAGACTTTTTGAATTCGAGGCGTGTTTGATGTACCGCATGGATTACAGAGTTTCAAGGAATGATCTCGCCTTGTACTCCACCTTGCCGCGCGAAGATGTGCAGGGGGGATGGGGATGGATAGAGGAAGGAGAGATGAGCATGGATGGTATCACGTAGATAAAGTTTCATCACCGGGGGGTTGAGTTGCGAACGAACTTGTTCGGTTGAAATGATCAATGAAATAGGAGAGAGAGAAGGGAAAGAAAGGGGACTTGGGAATACGACTATATTCCCAATAAGCATCACTGGGTATCTATAATTCTCTTCATCTTCTCTTCGTCCAATCAATATACTACCATCTACCTTTCGCACCAAACAACAAATCCCCACTAGATCTTTCACTATTTTCCATCCTTGCCAACGCCCTACCAATATCGTTAACATCCAACTCTCCACTTCCAACATCAATCATTCTATCCACCGTCATAACCGCATCTTCATCCTCTCTCTGAACCAATTGTAACGCAAATGCATTCCGATTTTGCTTCGGCATTACTGGTTTCCCACCTATGAGAATGGTAAATCTGTGTTCACCCGTTATAAAAATATCAGTTGATATCTCGGTCCTTGTCTGTGGTGAAAATGAGGATTTAGGAGCTTGTTCGATGCCAGTACAACGTTCACCGAGGAGATTTACATATTCTAGTTTGATAGGACGGGAACCTGGGGATGTGTTGAAAATGTTTGCTGATGATTGACCTCTACGAGGATTGGCGGACCAGTATTTCGAGAGCGATGGGATAAGGGTGAATGATTCCCCTAGCCAGAAGAGTATGGATTCTTCATATGCTAGTTGAGACGATGCAGATGGAATCTCAAGTACTGATATACTTCCACGCATTGGACCTGTGGGGTGAACCCTGTTGCTGAATAAATCAGTTGTTTTACGAGTTCCAGGAGTCATGGGAGCGAACTTTGATTGGGTGATTTGTGGAAGACCGGAAGTTCTCGAGTTGGATCTAGTCGCGCCTTCAACATAACCTGCCAAGTTGAAATCCGATCGGGCACCTCCTTTGATAGTTTGTTGACCAAGAACACCTCTCTTTGCACCTGGTCCTACTCCATTCATATCCCATACACCCCATTCTCCATCATTGAGCAGTACAAGGACCGCCTTACCACCGCATACCCATTTTGCATCCACGATTGTCTTTCGACCAAATCCAGAACATGTTCTCTTTTGAGATGCGTAGGAATCAGCTTTGATATTTTTGAATCCAGGATATAAAGAGATTAGCCAAGATCCTTGCTCGGCAATAATACCCTCAGGATCTTCAGATGGGTTCACCAGGAGCTTATAATTATAGATTCGACAAGCACCAAGATTATCTGCGACTAATAAATGGCTTGAATGATGTTCTGATAGCGCCGGATTAAATGAAATGCAGACGGCTGGAGAAGGCATATAGATCGATTGGAATGGTGGTACCATTGCTGATGAAGATGGGATCGGTAGTGGTATACGCCATAGTTTAAATAATCCAGTGATTTCCTTTGAATGAGAAGCAATTATGATTTGTGTTTCTGTTGAGGAATTTGAATCATCTTTTGTCGAAGTTTGCTTCCCCTCGAAATCAACAGTCATGGATATTCCATCAGATATTTTTTTGTGGCCAGTCAAAATGACCATCGTCTCTCCCCATTTTCCATTCCCAACATTTGCTATCGCAGGATTAAGTCTAAAATCATCACGACCTTTACTTAAAGGAGACGGTGGTGTGAGAGGCAGTGTGATTAATCGAATAGTATTATCGGCGCAGGCTACCGCGAAAACAATCTTTTGTTTCAAAGGATCGATTCCTCGCCAGGGTGCGCCATCCGCTTTGAGTATCGCGCTTGGCAGAAGGCTGAGATGAAGAATATCGGTACCAAATTGCAAATCCAAGGTCTGTAGGATGTTAGGGTATGGCCGTCTAGGGTCAATCTCCTGCTCGTCATCTTCAAACTCTGGCTTATCCTCGAAAGGTGGTTTGGGAGCTTCATCTTCATCTGAATCGAGAGATATGACAGCTTTACTCGAACCGTTGGTCTTGACAGCCTTGGGAGGTATCCCTTGCTGAAGTTTGAAAGGCCTGCCACCCCTCCATATAATTTTCACACCATTCTCACTGCCTTGTAAGATGATTGTCGATCCATTAGGCGAGGGCAAAGGATACACTTTGGTATTATGAATGCGATGTGGCAACTCGTAACTATCAATGTTAGAGAAAGGAGCCTTGATGGTTATGATATGAAGCCATGTACCTCAATTGCGTATTTTGAGGATTCCTTGTAACCCTTGGATGAGGAAAGCCAGCCGCCATGACTTCGATCGAGGGCTGATTAGGAGGATCAAGCTGATGCGAATGTGATGATATTACTTGCACATCCCAAGGGTGAGTGAGAGGGAGAGGGAGGTCTGTATGAAGGCAATCGCGCTGGAGAAGCCGAGTCGCGTCAAGCTCTGTATCACGTGATAACTGATAGTTTGCCCGTCGTAATCCGACCGATGACTTGGATTTCCGTGGGTTTATGCCTCAGGCATAGATCTCATGGCTGGCCCATAAGGCGTCTCATCCATTACGTAACAGACCAGACTGGAAGACGAGTACGTTGTGTTGCCCCTTTAAATACATGTTAAATATAATTATATCCTTATATTCTTCAAAATATTACTTCATTGGCGTTATTCAAACTTTCATAGGAATATAGATGCCGTTATCCATAAATGCTAGTATTATATTGCATTATGATATAAACTTATTTGAAATCCTTCGAACCCTAATTCGGATTTCTTCACGGTAACAAGTATAACACTCAGCTTTTAGACTTAATATTAATCTATAAAAGCTTGTTTGATTCAGACCCCTCAAGAGATGGGTGACGGCTGATTTGATTTCACGTCTTCCGCAATACGCCATACAGGATCTGGGAATAGCGCCACGGCATCCAATTTTCCCTGCCCTGCCTGCCCTGCCTGCCCTGCCTGCCCTGCCCGAAAGTTTCAAAGAAGCAAAAGATGTTCAATGATCCGAGCACATTATGGCCATCCATCCATCATACATGCTTCTCTCAGTGGAGAATCCGAATGATTTCGCCGAAAGCTTCGTCTTATTCTCTTGATAGAGTTTGAAATGCAACCAAACGAAACACGTTGGTCGTCTTACAGTACAGATGACAGCTCGACCCCCCGTTCTCGCTGCCTCTTCGTACCCATCGCCCATGCGGTGTATCTTTTCCTCTTTTCACGTGGTCGTTTTTGACGGGAGCTAGCAGATTCTCGAGTGGAATTAGGGTTCGCGATACTCCTCGGTCCATACGTATAGCTAGCCAGGGTAACCTTCGATGCTACTAACGTAGGTTTGTCATCTCGGCCCTTGAAGATAGATACCGTATGCCCACCTCCCTTCAGAAAATATCTTCAAAACCTTCTTCAATATCGTTCATAACTTCTAAAGGTACCAACGGTTTTCCGGTTGAGTGAGTGCGAAAACAGATTCATCACCCTTCTTGAAACCATTGCTCGCGCGTCGTTGGACTATAATTTCACCACGACAGGCAAGATGGATGTCGGGAAAGAGGATATTCACAAGCCCTATCCTTCGGATCTCAACTCTAAAATCATCACATCCCCATCTTCAGACCATGAAAAACATGACCTTCCTCTCTCGCACGTCACTTCTCTCGCATCAACCTCCTCCGATTGGACCAATCGTGGGTGACCCTCTAGCTCCATTTGAACAAGGACTCACTCCACATCTTGAGACAGTTGCAGAACCACTTGCACATACACCATTAGGTCATACAAGAACCGGTACATCATACGCAACCACCAGGTCACGAAACCCATCATTCGAGGTTGATTTTGAAGAAAACGATCCTGACAATCCGAGAAATTGGCCGTTGTGGTATCGCTCTTTTACCATTTTTGCCGTGAGTTTTGGAACATGCGCTACGGTTTCGTACAGTTCATCGTATACTGCAAGTATGCCGGGAATGATCAAAGAATTCTCCATCACGAACGAAGCACTTGCAACGTTGGGTGTCACGACATACCTTTTTGGTTTGGCCATTGGAAGTTTGGTACTTGCACCGGCGAGTGAAATTTGGGGTAGGAGACCAGTTTATATCGGATCTATGGCTATATTTACGCTGATGGTTCTACCATGTGCTTTGAGCACGTCATTAGCCGAAATTCTATCGGGAAGGTTTGTTGGGTATGTTGATTTGAGATTCATCACTTTCGATTGATGCTAATGCAACACGTAGTGCGCTTGCAGGTGCTGCCATGATATCAAACTCGCCTGGTACAGTTGGAGATATCACGACTGAAGAGTTTCGTGCATTGGCATTCAGTTTTTGGAGTATCGGATCATTGAATGGTCCAATAGTGGGAACCCTTATTGGCGGCTTTACTGCCGAATACCTTGGGTGGAGATGGACCAACTGGGTTGTGATGATATTTGCTGGGTGCGCTTGGATATCTTGCTCACTCGTCAAGGAGACTTACGCACCAGCAATCTTAAGAAAGAGAGCCGCAAAAATGCGTGAAGAGATGGGTGATGAACGATATTGGTGCCGATTCGATGAGAAGAAAAGATGTGAGCAACTGCTCCCATGCTACGTTTCTAGAGGCGCTAATGTATGTCCTCAGTCCATGAAATCTTGAAGGTCAATCTTTCGAGGCCATTTATACTATGCGCTACAGAGCCAATTCTCTGGTTCTGGAATGCATATATTGGTGTAAGTTTCTTTCATGGCTTGACGTTGCCAATCTTGGTGCTACAATGTACCGGAATGTCTCAACTAAAGTTCTTTTGTCACGGGCACCCTTGAAGCTAATCAGCACAATTAGATCCTCTATGGCATTCTCTACCTTTGCTTCATCGCCTATCCGATCATCTATACAGACATGCGTGGATGGACCTTAGGCCAGACCGGTCTCGCCTTCCTAGGAATCGGACTGGGGTCCATACTTGCCATCATTGCCGAACCACTTCTTCGTAAAATGATCAATTCGCACAAGAAGGATCCGGACACGGGCAAGGTCCCACCCGAAGCTTCGGTGAGCGTTATTTGTATAGCTGCAATTTTGTGTCCCATTGGACAACTTTGGTTTAGTTGGACATGTGTTCCCATCACCGTTCATTGGGTCTGGCCGATTCTTGCTGGGGTTCCTTTTGGGGCTGGAAATACCTTGTCTTTTATCTACGGAACGACTTATCTCGCGGGATCGTATGGACTTTATGCCGCGTCCGCATTGGCGGGGAATAGCATGGCGAGATCGGTTCTTGGAGGTACATTGCCGCTGGCCGGCGTCGCGATGTACAGCGCGCTTAACCCACGGTGGGCGGGCACCTTGTTGGGATTGGTGCAGGTTTTCCTCATTCCCATTCCTTTCATGTTTTACAGATGGGGGTCGAAGATTCGGGACAAGAGTCCCTTGATCCGGCAGATGAGAGAGGAGCAGGAGAGGATCGACGCGAGGCCTGTGAAGGGGAGGAGATTGGGGATGGGAGAGGCTTAGGGGCATAGCTTGGATGGTACATGAGGATACTTGTGACTGAAGGATAAAAGATTCGCCTTGAGATAGGGAGTAGATGGTACCTACAAATACCAAAAATGAGTGATTAGCGAATGTCGAACACTTCTAGAAACTCCCCGAACCACGTATATGCTGAGGATCTACTTGCAAACCAAGCTGAATCGTAAATTAACCTTGGATATTATATTTTATTATGCCATATTATATTGTATTATATCGTATTTCTATATTTTCTACCCCTCTGGCAGGATAACCTCCTTCTCCCCCCCTCCCTTATTAATAAATCTTAAATTCTTTGTTTCTCCACAAATTTCTCGCACAGTCACTCACTCACCACCCACAAGTCACAAGTCACCGCCCTCCGCTCAACAACATCCATCATTCTTGAGATTTTCGAAGAACCCATTCGATCATCCTCATCCTCACTCATCAAGACCATTTTCCTTTTTTTTCTCTTTTTATTTAAACCCAACCCAAACCCCCCAAAAAGAATATAAGAAAGGTTAATCGTCTCGACGTTCAAGGCCATTTGATTCCAATCCCTCACGATATAAAGAAGATTTTTGCAATTTACCCAATCTGTGGCCGAAAACGAATTTTACTGTGACTTTCATTAGCCATGGCAACTTCGACACAGTTTGCATACAGAACTCTCAAGGGAATTGGTATCTTGGATGCCGCACCCGTCTATCAACCTTTGCCTGGTTTCCAGAGGCCCGAAGGTAACTCTCGCTGCTGTACCTATTCGCCATGCGGTCGGTACTTTGCGTGGGCGTCGAATGACGGGGTGACTGTCGTTGATGCGTTTGTCGGACACGTCATCACCAGCCTTCCCACGCCAAATGTCTACGAGCTGGGCTTCTCTCCTCGTGGCACCTACATCATCACTTGGGAGCGACCTTCGAAGGATGAAAATGGCGACGCGGTCAAGAATTTGAAGATTTGGCGCACCGTGGAAGATGTGCCGGCGGGAACTGAGAAGGAGGTTGTGGGGAGATTTGTGCAAAAGTCGCAGACTGGCTGGAACCTTCAGTACACTTTCGATGAGAAATATTGCGCCCGAAATGTCACAAATGAGGTACAATTCTACGAGAGCGGCGATCTGCGCACTGTTTGGAATAAGCTTCGTGTCGAAGGGGTCGCGGATTTTGCCATTTCTCCCGGAAACAATTACTCTGTAGCAGTTTTTGTTCCAGAGCGAAAGGTATGTGATATCTGGGGTGAAGGGTCTGATCTAGCTAACGCATCAACTTAGGGACAACCATCTGCGGTCAAAGTTTTCAACGTGCCTCAATTCAATGCCCCGGTTTCACAAAAGACATTCTTCAAGGGCGACAAGGTTCAATTGAAATGGAATCAATTGGGCACAACCTTGATTGTTCTCGCACAAACGGATGTTGACAAGTCGAACAAGAGTTACTATGGAGAGACTACCCTATATGTGTTGAGCGCAAGTGGTGGATTCGATTCTAGAATTACTCTCGACAAGGAAGGCCCAATTCACGATGTTTCATGGTCACCAAACTCGAAAGAATTTGGTGTGATTTACGGATACATGCCGGCAAAGACAACTATCTTTAACCAGAGAGCTGTTGCGACTCATACATTCCAACTTGGTCCGCGAAATACGATTTTGTTTTCTCCTACTGGTCGATTTGTTTTGGTGGCCGGTTTCGGAAACTTAGCCGGTCAAATGGATATCTACGATCTCGAAAAGGACTACAAGAAGATTTGTACAATTGAGGGTGGAAATCCCAGTGTTTGCGAGTGGAGTCCCGATAGCAAGTATATCTTGACAGCTACAACGAGTCCAAGATTACGAGTTGATAACGGGGTTCGATTATGGCACGTCGCCGGTGGAATTATGTACAACGAGGATATGGTTGAATTATACCACGTTACATGGAGACCACAACGACCCGACAGTTTTCCAGCCGGAGATTTCTTGAATCCAGTTCCTCAACCACATCCATCAGCTGTCGCTTACTTGGGCACGGTAAAAACCCCATCCAAGCCAGCGGGTGCTTATCGTCCCCCCGGAGCACGTGGTCAAGCTACACCATCTCACTTTAAGCGTGAAGATGAAGGTGGTTCTGCTCACATTGTTAGCAATGGTACTTCGATGGTAAACACCAATGGATTTGGTCGATCTCGTAGACAAGTTCCAGGTGCTGATTTATCTGATAATGCTGTCCCAGGAGCTGCCGCGGTTCCAGGTGCCGCTGAAGATGAAACCCTTTCCAAGGCTGCACTCAAGAACAAGAAGAAGCGTGAAGCAAAGAAAGCCAAGGAGGCGGAAGCTAAAGCAAGTGGTCTTGGCGCCGGGACTCCAGATGCACCTAGAGGTCCAGGTGGTGATCGTAGCCCAGATCGAAGAGATCGTCAACGTAGTCGCTCAAAGAGTAACAATAACATTCGCTCTCCGTCCCAACATCGTACTCCCGGTAACGGCGGCCCTCACAACCTTCACCAACACCCTCATCCTCATCCTCATCCAAGCCAACGCCAAAACGGAGGAGGTTCAGGTAATGCAGGTGGAATGAAGAATTTGTCCATCAACTCGAACCCAAAACCAATTACTCCAACTCCACAACTTTCCACTCCCGAATTCTCAATTACCAGCCCAGGCGGTGATGGTAGTCCATCGGCTAAGAAGAAGAGAGGATTACAGAAGAAGATTAGAGCGATTGAGGATTTGGAGATGAGAAGAGCTGGGGGTGAGAAGTTGGAAGATACTCAGGTCAAGAAGATTGCTACCAAGGGGGCGGTTCAAGCGGAGTTGGATGCACTTGAAAAGGATTAGATGATTTATTGGCTGGCTGGCTGGTTTTGGAGTGGGGGGCGGGATGGAGAGAAGTTGGTGGATAGAGATTGGGTCTTTGGAATGCTTTTTCATATCCTTTCATATGTCATGTTGAGAATGGACATGTGGAATGGGAATATTCCAAGACGGTGGACTTGCATATATGCATGGATGGATGGATGGAATGGGTAGATATAGCGTTGAGTCACAAGGAGCATGTGGTGATGTTGATGTTGATGTTTGCCATGTATGATAAGTAGTTGGTGGGGGGAATATTTGATGGGGTGGGTGGGTAGCGGGAAAATGGTAGTGGATAAGTGGATAGTGGATGGTCACTGGTGAACGATGATTGACGAATGACGAATGGATAAAGAGATCATTGCTATTATAATGCGAGCATTTGATGCATAGTCCTGTACTGTAACTCTAGACAAGAAATTAATCGAATCGAATCGCCTTGGTATCGATCAGCATTGGCATGAGCACCAGTATCAGTATAAATCTTAACATACTCATTCATGTTCAAGTAATCCCCATGAGAAGGAAAATGGATTTATAACGTTGGATTTACTGATTATTGGGATCGGGATTATCATTACTCTTCTTCCATCTACTAGTTAGTATTACTTACTCGCTCATTAGCACTCGATTACTTGTAATTAATAGGTAGGTAGATGTTTACTCCAGATCGTCGTAATTTGAAGCGCTAGCCATGGTACAGTACATATAGTCAATACTACTCTCGAGTAGAGAGAGCACTACTTGAGTATAATTAATAGTCATGGTGATAGTGATAGTAATAGCCCAGCAATAACAACTACAGATAGATTTTCATACACATATATAATAAAAAATTTAAAATGTTTATAAACTAAAAGTATATATATATACTCGTCGACTTTTGATTATGTTAAGATTAAGATTAAGACTTGGTTGGTTGGTTAATCTTTAGCTGATTTCGTTTCAAGTTTCTTTCTCGCTTATTTATAGCTAGATAGCTAGCTTGGCCCCCTGGCTAGTGCTAGTGCTAGTGCTAGTGCTAGTTTGGGAGGGAGGGGATGTTTGGAGGTAGTGATGGCTGGTATATATATATACAAAATAGGGGGGTCGGGGGGCTTGCGGGGGTTGTGATTGTTAATGTGATGGATGGATGGATACGTTTCTCTTGGTTGAGGGATAGGGATAGGGATACACTGTATGGAAGGTTAAGTTACGATGTACTCCCTCCCCTCTATATGAAGGTTAGATATCAACAGTATCTCGTAGATCGGGTCGGGTTAGGTTAGATGTGTGATTAAGGCTGCGTAACTTTTGTTTAGGGGAGGGGAAAGTAGTATAGTGGGATGGTGCGGGATAGATTAGACATGGTTATTCTTTGGGTATCAAGGTCATAGGGATTGTACGATTTGTTGCTTCTCGCTTCTCGCTTCGACATAGCTGGGTACTGGCTCTTGCTGTTTACTTCTTGGCTCATCATCCTGTGGTGCGGGTGGGAAGTTGGATTGGATGGATCACTTGGATGAGGGAGTTTGGGATCTTCCTCCCTTTTTAGGCACCCGGGATTTTCTTGGTAGATAGGGGTAGTGCTTCTTTTGAGTGTTCTGTTCTGCTGGGCGTTGTCGACTTTGTTGGAAGGATGATGGGCTCTTGTATGCTGTGAAATGTATATATATATTTTTTTGGGGGGGGGGGGGGAGGGGAGGGAGTTGTTGATTTGCTTCTTCTTCTTCTTCTTCTCTGTTGTGGGCTGCTTGTTTTGATGTTTTAGACGGGATGGATGGGTCAGAGTCAAGATTATGTATGGTTGTATGGAGGGAACAAGGAGTGGCGAGGGGGCAAAGGTGCCAGCCATGGCATATTTAAAGGGGTGGTAGACTGAGGAATGTTGTTACCATCATGTATTTCAGATTTCGACAGTGTAAGCGCTAGGAATCTTCTTCATTGCTATTTTCCCGTTCGTCATAGGGAGAGAATGTGTTCAAGTCACAGGAAAAGCGAGTAGAAGAGGTCTAAATGAGTGCATAATGCATAAAGAAAAATCATGTCAAATAACGCCTAATGCGTAGAATCTCCTGAACTAATAGTAGAAAACAAGGTATGCATGATGCAAAACGATGTTAACATGTCCTAAGACGTAAACTCGAAGTAAAAAACGTAAAGTAAAAGGCAAAGTAATGCAACATCCATGAATCAAAGTAGAGAAAAGGTATGCGTATTGTCGTGAATGCATGAAAAGATCCGTAGCACCAGTGAAATCGATCTATGAAGAAGCTACAAATCCCCTTCCCATCGGGATAGGAAGGCAGCTCTGGATAGACTTTCGAGACCTTACACCATGAGAATTCAAGATCCATCGCATATCATCGACCCAGTACCCCTCAAGTTCTCTAATATCCACGGCGAACAAACACGGTGACCTTCCAGAGCATTCCATGAACAGGACACTCCAAAACCTTGTAGGAGCGTCGCTTGTGCCACAAACCCTCGCGATCCTCTCTATCATCAACAAAAGCCCAGCGTTCTCCATTGATCATCTGCATTCCCTCGCACACAAGCTGCTGAGCAATCTCTGGTGCACTTGTCTCGCTATTCTGGCCACGAGCCCACAGAGGGATCTCAAGTTGAACCGGCCAGTAGTACCAAATCAACTCCATATTTTCCTTGGCACGAGGAGAATTGGTATTGATGACGATGTTGTTGGCCTGGTAGGGTGTATTGAGATGTGCTTGAGGCTGATACGGACCATGTGCTGGGTTTCCATACGGGAAAGGAGCAGCAGGACGTTCGAGTCTATGACGTTCAAGGCGGAACTTGACGTTCAACTGGCACTCAGGGCGAACAAAGTCAGGTAGAGGGATCGGGATGGAGGGATCGATAGAATAAGAGGAGCCACCGTACATGATGGGCCCCAACACGGATTGAGGAGGTTGATTGTTACGGGGGCCACTGTGAGCAGCAGGTTGGTGTTGTTGATAGTTAGGCTGAGCATAACCAACGCCGGATTGGTAGCCTTCTTGTTGCATAAAACCTGTTTGATTCGGTGCACCTTGATAGCTGTTAGGGTTGGCATAGGCAGCAGTGTAGTGGGTGTGGGCCATTGGTTCAGTTGGGGCTTGTTGCTGAACTCCTTGTTGATAGCCTTGATGTTGATAAGCTGGATGCTGTTGCTGACCATGACTGCCGTAACTACGATTAACATAGCCACTAGCGGGAGGAATGAAAGTTGACAATGGTAAGATATCAAAGAATGCGTGGTGAAGTTGACGGTTGGGTGGTTGTGCATAGGTGGCAATGGTAGGGTGCATGATGTGCTGAAAGAAGAAGGCCAACCGAGTTGTGTAAGCATGGATAGTTTGTGTAGCAGGGACAGCAACGCGCTGGCACATCTCGCAGCAAAACAGTTGAGGAAAAGGCTCAGGACTGTATTGAGTAAAGGGAGACTGCTGAGGCTGCTGAGATTGCCAGTTCTGTTGAGGGGCACTGTGCTGCGCTGGGCTCCATGCGCCACCACTGGAATATGCTTGATTAGAATTCATTGTCATGTATGTAGACTGTAGTTTGAAAGGTTTGAGGTAGGTAGAGGATACTAGGTGTTAATTTAGAAGTTGAAAGAAGCATTTAAAGTAGATGAAGTTTGTTCAGAGGTTGTTTTAAAAGTCCAGAACAATGTGAAAAGAGCAAGGAGAATAGAACGATCAAGACCTAATCAATGTAAGCGTTCGAAATGAGATACTGTTCTTGTGTGAACACAAGGTAACTTGAAATCAACCTATCTGTAGTAACTTCGTATTGTTTGTTCTTCAAGAACAAAAGTCGATCTAAAGGAGAAGAGGGGGATGTAGAAAGGAAGGAGGAGGAAGCTATATACTTTTGAAACGTTGATTTCAAATAATTCCTTGTTGAAGAAAATTTGAATAATCTAAAACCGTAGTGCAGCCTCAACTTTGTTCAATAGAGGCTTACCAATTATTCTTCACTATTTTCTACCACTCAATGAACCTAATGAGACCAATAAAAACTCTCATACGCAGCTAGATCATTCAAAGATCTATTCTATGACTTAGAAACGTCTCAATATTACTTAATGACCAGTCATATGGCTCCAATCAACTTCTAAATGATCAATTTGACAATTCACTGTATGTTAAAAGATAGATATATCTTGATTCTATCTAGAAAGCTGCAATTCCACCTCAAATTCTTTTGATAAAGCATATTCTACCTCTCAAAACTTTGAAAACGAGAAATTAAAGCGCTAATAGGCATCTGAATCACTAAATGGCCTATCATACTGCTCAGAATTGACACAAGAGAGCCTTGAATACCGCGTGAATCATCAACTGAGGCAGTTGGGAGTTGTATTGAGCCTCAAACCCCCTCAATTATTAACAGTACTGCTATTCAAATTGACCACTAAATGACCAATGGAATGATTTACTCTAGTATTCAGGGGCATTTATCTTGATTCTATCTAAATTTATTTCTTTCCCTCAGTCTTCCCACCAGAGTTTTGCAAGTCACTCAGGTCAAAGGTTGAGGTTAGAATATGCTTGCATGCGCGTCTAAATGACGGAATGGCCTATAATGCGGCTATAATTCTGAATCCCAGGACCTCCCCTGCCATTTAGATGAAGGTTAAATGACTAACTTGGGCCAATAAGAGCGCTAATGTGCGTCTAATTTAATCAATGACTCAAATTGGCGACTCTAGTCTAATATGATTGATATCTCTCCTTGCCCTTCAGACCCATTGTCGATCTCACTCGTTGAACTAAAACCCCTTGATTTATGATTCTAATTTAGTTGCAGTTTCATTCCATCTCTAATAGCCCTCAAATATCTAATAATTCACCAAACAACACAAATACCAAGCTCGGTTTAAATCCCATGCTTTTTTCCACATGTCCATGCCCCCTCAAAGAAAAACTGTGCATGGCTTTGCATGGTGAATGACTCATTTCCTTTCAAATTCTTTAGGTCTGTGTATAAAAATCCACCTATAGTTCACTGTTGTCCATATCAAGATATCAGACGACATTCTCGCTTCCAGTGAACTTTCAGTCTTGAAGAAATTCACCGACTTTCTTTGCCCGGCAAGTGCCTGGGTGGGGCGGGGTCGGGAGGATAACCTCAGATGTTTCAGGAAAGGAAAATTTGAAAGAAGAATTTGAATATGGCATTTAGCACTCCCTGGTGGGACTGTAGATAGGCCCCTAGCAAAGGAGCCCGAGATATTAGGTCAACAAATTTTGATATGGTTGGGAAGATGTTGGAAAATAGAGAGATTGAGTGGTAGTATGAGGCTGACAGATTACACTTTTGGATGTTGAAATGATAGATATATGTTAGCATAACTGGATACACAGGAAAAAATAAATGTATCAGCTCTACGATGATATGACGGAAGAATCTTTGTCTAATATGTGAAATTTAATGAATGAGTCTGGATGATTTTGTATCTTCTTTAAAGCTCCAGCCAGGTGTCAGAGGTTGACTTCTTCTTGTATTGGATATCAACACCAATTCAAATTACAAGATTGTCTTTTCCTCAATATCTGCTCTTAAAAATTCCGCTGAGAGGCGTCAAATAGGGATTAAAGTCTAGTATCAAGTAACCTCGAAGTCTCCATAACTTGAAACACAGCTAAGATATCATCAAATTCTTTGATAGCTGATAGTTGGTTTATGCCATGATAGCCTCATACCGCAGCGCCCAACTACCCGAGTCTCATTGAGAAGTACTATTTGAGAAGGTCCGTTGCACCCACAAGATTCCTGAGAGTTTGCACAGGTTGCACAATTCGACGAAGCATACATAGCTGACAAGGAAATTACAATTCAGAAAGTCGCCTCTTTATCCTACAATCCTATTCTATGCTTATAGAAATCTCACTCAAAATTGCCACCCAGGGTGTCTAAGTCAAGGTCCAAGGAAGCTCACAAGATTTTATACACAGTTAAGCCTACCACACTCTCCTACAATGCGGATGCTCACTTATGTAAAAGTATTCCATGATGCCAACTTCCAGCAGATCTAACTCGAATGTGATAGCCCAGGATATCTACTCGCATCACCAAGCCTCAGAGGTCCGCACAATTTGCACAGTTCAAGACCGCACAAACATCAACCACAGTCTTTCACAACGCCTATTTGCTTTAGCCTCATACTATAACGCTACAATTGAACGAATATTCCTCCGAAATGCCAAACTAGCAATCTAATTGCGTTTTCAACTTACCGAGTTTCCGGGGATTTCACACAGCTCTCACGGTTAGAGGCCCCCAAAAAGTCAACAACAATTTACCATAACTCGGTTTTCCTCTATCACATACAAGTTACACATATCTCTTCAAATGTCCCTCCAAAATTTCAAACAGGGGTTCTAATTGCCTGTCTCGTCAATTTGCCGAGTTTCTCAGGAGTTTGCGCAGCTCGCTGAGCTCGATACATGCCCGCCAAGTTAACTATACTCTACTATCCCGAATTAATGCCTTTCCCTTATGCCACGATACTGAATTTGCACGAATTTCGCTCCAAAGGACTAAACGAACCATCTAATTATGATGCCTAGTCTCCCTGGACATCTCGCACAATTCGGGACCCCTGAACATTCAACCAGCCTCTGCCATAACGCTCCTTTGTCGTACATAAAATTCCCCACGAATTATCAACCGAAGGATTCAAAGGAATCAACTAGCTTTGCAGAAGCTCGTAGTGTTCTCGCAGCTCAAGACCTTTAAAACTCAAAAGACACCCCCCACAACGCCCAACAGCCCTCTGATTACTATTAAAAATTCTTATATCTCCACACATACCACTGCGCATTTCCAAGTGAGGATTTGATCGCATCAGCTTTCCTAGGAATTCGCACAACTCGCACAAGTCAAGACTGCTAAGAAGTCAAACCCCAGCTACAACAACCCTATTTTCCAATTATATACCCTGCCTGGAACCCATTTTTCTATAGATAACGGTGCGAGGTACCAAGTAGGTCATCTAAGGCCAGCACAAAGTCCATTGAAAGCTCTTACCTCGCCACAGTTCGACACATACCAGAAAAGTTGAACACCATCTACTACAACCCTGATTGCGATCTAGCATAATTTATGATGCAATTTGTGTACGAGCATCTCTCCGGAGCACTAAAGAAAGTATCTAAGCTCAACAACTAGTATTCTAGGAGCTCGCATATTCCCCCGGTTCGAAACAGCTAGCAAGCAGATCAAACACCAACTACCATACAACCTACTTGAAATAACCCACAATATCTACAAATCTCTCCCTACTCGTGCCAAGCAAAGAACCAAACCCATTATTGAAGCCGCGAGGAGCACTCGCAGTTCTCACAGAGGAAACAAGTCAACACCAGCTAACATGTCGTCTATTTGCCCAATGACATAGCCCAATCATTATACGGATCTTCCTGCAGATTTCAAAAATAGAGGGTAGAATTCAGGCCCAGAAAAAGTCTCCAGGAAGCTTGTCGTATATTACGGGATGTTATACTGACCCTGCGTATAACCCGAATTTGCTGTGCTTCAAGCATGGCGCGTCATTTTGATGACAAAGCTTGTAAAGATCGATGCAAGATCAAGTCAAGATATCGATAGTCCATGGTTACTTATCACAGGCTACGAGCTTGCTAAATGGAGAGACGAGGAAGAACTATTGGATGAAGCTCAAAGAAAAAAGGGTTTTGTAAGTCGTATTTGAAAGGAATTTGGGTTTTGTCCACTCAAATGACTTGGGTTATAAGGAGAAAGTACATTCAAAAGCCTAGATTGAGCAGGTAAATCAGACCGCTCATTTTAAGGCTTATATTTGTAAGAGATTCGACGAAGCTGGGTCTGAATTATGTAAATCCGATCCAAGAAGTCCAAAGACCGCTAATTATCTCCTTCTGTCCTATCAACAACATCCACTGGGGATCTAATCTTGATATAAAACTTACCAAGAGCTCGTATATTAGATACGATACAAGGAATTCAACAAAGTTTATCACCCTCTGCCATCGTTCCTACAGTCGCGGGGTCCTCAACAACATTTGTTCCAAAATTACAAGCCAATCCATGACTGTAAGATACTTCTAATTAATTTGTCCACTACAATATACCAACGATGGAGCTAAATTTTTGGCAGACTACCATCAGCAGCTGCACTACACCTGGCAGATGAGGAGTTGTTCGACCAAACTCGAGGGGGATTGAGGGAGGTAAGATCACGCACGAATAAAAACATGATAGTCCTGGCGGCGAGGACTCTTGTGATGAGTGGGGAGGACGCTAAACTTTTAAGAAGACCTAGAGATGAGGCAGCTATTGACGGGGTAGGAAGTTGTCGAACAGTTATCATTTGAGAGGACTGAGTAACAGGAGTTCGCAGTAATTTGCCAAAAGTCAGGAATAACATCCCAACCAATCCAATCATCTTTCTACTGTTTCAAACTCTCTCAATTTCTCAATCCCTCAGATTTCTCACTTGAATTGCCAAATTCCATTTATCTCAATGCTATTAATGAAGATGTTCATGACTCCATCAAAATACTAGCTTATATTCCTATCTAATAGCGAGTAACTCCAAGACGAAGCACCAAGTACACCAGCCCAAATACTCCATACCAACAACCACACTTCTACCTCTTTCCCAAATCAACAATGTCGACTTTATCTTCACTTTAACCATAATCTCTATCCCCAACCTTAAACAACTTGTCAAAGGTCGACTGGAGGAAATAGAGAAGCTGCCCTATTCTATACAATTTCGAACTTTCACTTGGTTTGGTAGAGGATGGCTGGTTGGCATGGAAATTTTTTGAGTATTCATGCCCTCTCTAACATATGAATATGAAACCCAAATATTCCTATCGATCTGCGAGACGAGGATATGACAGGCTAGCTTCTCGCCTTGGAGCTAGAGTAAGCGCTTTAGGAATGAGAAAATCTCCGAAGTGAGATAAACTTCCCCCGGATAATATAGATTTCAGGGGTTACCTGAGAGCTGGAGTTGAGGGAGGTACTGTACTCTGTAGCGCTCCCTGATTGGAGCCTCTGAAGAGAAGAGGTACCTTAACCTCTGATTTAAATATTCAAGTTTGAAGTTTACAGTACTACCTTATTCTCCTACAGAACAGAATCCCCGGGGCAGAAACATATAGAATACAAATTAAATCTGCCACAAATCATCGAGAACAAAAACAAAACGGGTAATCTTACAAATATCTCATCGAGAAAACCAAAAGTAGAAAAGCACCGTGGTATCCCATCTCAAGAACGGCAAACATAAAGAAAGAAATAAAGATTCAAAATGAGAGAATAGCTAGGAGAAGGAGGTGGTGGTGGTAGAAAGGTACAGCACTCCAGAACAATACAACTAATATTGCGTCGATGCAGCCATCCATCCATCGCTCAACTCTCCGAATCCAAGTAACTTACGAGTTCAAGACAACACAAGGTAGGTAAACGCTTCGTATAGCTTCCGACCAATAGATAACGCAAAGTGCCATTTGCCTGAATCCTCACCCAAGATCTTCCTTCTGGCGTCAGCGTCAGCGTCATGCTAAATTCTCCCATTAGCCTCAAAAGCGAATGTGGCAAGACTTTATATTATCCGATCGTCCAAAACTATATCGCGATCTAGTAGGCAGCTATTTATTCTTTCTGTTAAACCAAGATAGCGCGTTACGATGGGTCATGGTGCTAATTGAGTTTATAGAGTATAATCATCACGTGGTCTACTGTGTGACTTGTCACGGGGCCATGGCCACGTGACAGCTTAAACTGGCTAGTAACTTGAGAACCGGGTTACTAATCAGTCAGCTGACGGATATGATCACGGGATCATGTCTAATCTCGCTTATGTTATACGTAAAGGCCACGTATAGCATAAGCGTAGTATAAATACTATATTCTAGTCTATTACATGTAGCTCTTTGAGCTACGTCTTAGTTATAAATCTGAACTGATTGATAGACCTGCTCTGAATCGTATTCCACCGCTGCTACTCCGTGACATGACTATTTGCAATTGATATATGTATATATAAGACTCAGCGAGGAAGATATAAGGAAATTTATTTTATTTTTATTTTATTTTTATCTTTTTGAGAAGTTTTTAAAACTAATGTTTGATTTGATATATTAAATTATTAGTATATGAATAAAAAGTATGTCGTACTCATTCTATTGGTCTAGATACCCTTGTATCACTTATGTAATACATGTTCTATATCGGTAAGATCTAACTCAACCCACAGTATAATCAAGCGTGGCTGTGGAATCTTGACTAGTCAGCATGGATGCTGGGTTATAAATGGAGAATGGGTGTTGATCATCTCCAAGTAGAGAGGTTCTCAGTTCTGTCGTTTTTCTAGCGTTGATTACTACATTGTATTACTTGCGTTACGTTGCGTGGCGCTGTATTAGTCGCGATTAGATTAATCTTACTTGATGCAAAGTTTAAGTCCCATGGGTCTAATATGCTGATTTAGGGGTTTTTATCATCCAACATTGTATAGATGTTGACTTCTTAGTAGATTAAATGGATCATGTATATATAAAGCAAATGAAGAATGATTCTGCAAGTTTTATTTGATATATCCATTGATTTATCCATCTACCCACTCTCTACACTATATCGTCCGCACCGGCATCGGCATTGCCATTCTCTTTCTAGAAGGTAATCTAATCCCACTTTTGCCCAGCCCGTGGCTTATATATGCACTTACTCGAATCGTTCAAGCAGAAGACGATGAAACCGTCGATTCTTAACCACCTACCCTAACTGAGATTAGATAAGGGGAAGAGTAGTCACCCCCCAATAATGATGTGGGCGATGGATGTACGTTACGCGTCTACTTGGTATCCCAACAAGTTGTTGCGGTCACGGGCACGCATATCATACCTCACAAGCGGAAGGGCTCCTCGGTAGTATTTTCCCTTTCCCCTTTTCAAGTTTCCCTTTTTTCACATCAATCGAGTTCAAAGTCCCAGGTTTGGTCAAATTGATGGCCCACCCCCAAATACCTCATGCGCAGCCTCCTGCCAAGAAGACCAAGGCGTTACAAGACGTTAGAAGCACTACAAGCATTACAAGCATTGCTTCCTCCCGGAAATCAGAAGCCATATCGGAAACGGTAGTGGGACTTTGAGTGGATTATCTTCAGGGTTGTTCGAAGTGGGATTGTAGGAGGCATATAATATCGTTTTGTATGATTGTGTGAATGTGTGCACGCGAGTATGTATGTATGTATTGCCTATCTATCTATCCATCTAATCTAGTCTAATCTAATCTAATACCGTTCGTTTCATCCTTCATCCCATCTTTGATGATATACCCACCGGCTGGATGTAACTCGACTCCAGACGAGATTCCAGACAAGGTGATCAACGTCTGTTCCCCTGATTCATCTATATTTGAATTGAAACATCATTTGGTATGCGTAATGTACCAACCAACTTTAATTGCATCCAACCCTTTCAACTGCGGGAAAGCGTGGTCCATGCGAGAGATATACTTTGAATTGCAAAGCTTGATTGGCCGAATAGAATATCTATATAATGACATTGGTCAATAACATCCTTGTTAAGCGATGAGGTTGCATACACATCAAAAGGCAAATAGATTAATGCCTTTCGGTTATTAATCGATGCGCTTGCGTTTTATATTGTACACGCTGAATATATAAATATAATCATCATCTCTCCCTATTCTGCGTGTTGCTCTTCCTTCTGCTGCTTCCTTCCCTCCTTCATTATCTCAAACTACTCCCACATCGACGATACGATACGATTGCATTCCATCCCTCTTTTCATCTGATTCACAGTGTTGATTTATGTAGAGGATTTTTCTCGGCTGATCATTCTTTTATCATCTATTTGAAATAGTTGCCCGTTCATTCCTTTTGACTATTCACTCTTTTGCATGCTTGATCTCGCGTTTTGGATCGATCCTCAGTCTATGCTAGTCATCGAGTGAAGACACCTACCTGCCTGCCTGCCTTTTTGACCGCAAACTACGATTGTACCTATCAGGAGGAAAAGGAAGGGAACGGAAGAGAAGAGTAGGGAACAGAGAGGAAACGGGAAAGAATACGCAGATAAGAAAGGGAAAGAGGCAAAGAGTTTCTGGTTCTTTCAAATTCGAATGCATATTCAGTCTTTGAGGGGGACGCTCTCAATCACTTACTACCTCCAAGATCATGACTGTCCAGCACGAAAATGTTAAATGGGTCGATGTATGTTCTTTCTTCTCTTCTTCATTTCCCTGTCGATTCAAGAAGCTAATCCGTTACTCTTACTCCAGGGCCTGAGAGGAATTGCATCCCTCGTAGTAGTCGCCACTCATATAGCTCGAGCTTTCGATGGAGATCTCTTCCTCCCCAGTTCCGGTGAAGGTGTTCGTCCTCGGCTCCTTCAACTCCCATTCCTTCGAATTGTACCCCAAGGTCGAATCGGCGTCACCATCTTTTCTCTCGTTACCGGCTATGTCTGCGCCCTGAAACCTATTCGACAATGCCGTGCGGGAAATACATCGGCTTGTTATACCACCATCTCCCGATCCGCTTTTCGGCGTGTACCGAGGTTAATCTTACCAGCGACGATTTCTACGACGATCATCTGGTTTTTATGTCAATTCGGAGTATATCATATCGCGAAGAGAAGCGATAGTTGGTGGATCGAAGCGACCTCGCCGGATATCACACCTTATTTTGGCGATGCGGTCAAGAGCTTGTTGTATCATCTGATCACGACGTGGACGAGAGGTTGGAATATTTATGATGGGAATCAATGGACTTTGTTACCATTGTTGAAGGGAGCCATGTTGGTTTACGTTTTTATGTTGGGAACGGGCGCCATGAAGCCGAGGTATAGGATGATGACGAGCATGGCGTTATTTGTTTATTTTTACATCTCGAATGATTGTAAGCTTCACATTTTGTTCTCTTTCCTCGACGTGTGCGGCATGTTGATCGATTCCCCTAGCTGCATTTGGAATGCAATTCTTCTTCGGAACTTTCTTATCTGACCTCTCACAACATCCACCGCACACTCAATGGCTTGCCACGGTCAAATGGCCCCGTTATTACCTAACTCCCGCTCTCATGATCCTCGGCTTGTTCTTTGCTTCATACCCAGAAGGTAAACCGGAATATCAGCCATGGTCTAAATCACTTCACAGCCTCTCTCTTTGGATCTTTCCCAACGACCCTGACATCCCACGTTATTACTCGGGCATCGGCCTCGATCTCATCGCTCTCGGTATCCACTTTTCTCCTCAGTGTAAAGAGTTCCTTTCCAATCAATATTTACTCTGGTTTGGAAAGAACAGTTTCGCCGTTTATTTGATCCACGGGACCTTGTTGAGAACTCTCTTGGTTTGGATGTTATACGGTGTTACCATGCCGGCCGACGTCGTCAACGACAAGGGAGAGACGGTGAAAGGCGTCCTGCAGATGTGTGGAAGATTTCGATGGTACACGATGTTGGCCATCTGGTTGGTCATCTTGTATGCATTCGCCAATGCATGGACCAAGTGGGTCGATCCTTGGTGTGGAAGGCTGACGCAGAGATTGGAGAGATATGTTTTTGAGGAGGATAGTGGACGTGGAGATGGGGGATGCCATGCTGTGAACCCAGCTGGAGGGGCGGAAAAGGGATTACTTGGTTGAAAGGGGGTGGAGATCTAAGCGGCGGGGGCGGGGGGGGGGAGCTCTTATGAGTCAGAGCATTGATGATTGAAATGAGGTGGGAGTTTTACGTGAAATATCCTTGGTCATATACTCACTCCCCTTGCGATATTAGAGTACAGGATGAGAAAGGTTTTTTTTTTTGGGGGGGGGGGGAAGCGGGCTCGTTCTTAGGAGTTTGAATGGATGAATGGGCATAGGTGGGTATAGGTTTGCAATTTTTTATGACGGTTGGGGCGGGGGGGGAAGGGGAGAGTCGTTTTTCAAACGTGGGAGCAATACTGTTGGAGGATGTATTGTAGTGTGGTGTAAAGTTATGTAGAGTGAGCGATACAAAGTATATAAGGGGATTTTTATTGAATGAAGAAGATCTATATATATGTGTGTGTCTGTGTGAATGAAGTGTGAATAAATGTGAACAAGTGTTGTGTTTAATAATGTAGATTGGATTGGGTTGGGTTATTTATATATAAGCTTATTTAAGCGGACTATTGATTCTATAGATGGTTAAGAAATCAATAATAACTTTGTAACTAATTGATAAGATAGTATAAGATTTATAGTCGTAAGTAGATGATATACTTTGAATAGAAAAGTTTTGAATTGTGTGCAGGATGTTAAACTTAAGAGATATATACTATTAGCTATAGCTAGCTAGTTCATAGTATATTGTTCAGGACTAACTTGAATGAGAATTAGCCATTTTATAAGAAGATTGTGAATCTTGTATTCTTATAGCATTACAATTATTGTGGTTGAGTTGTCAGTGATTAAGATTAGTTCGAGTAATCTCTTTCTCCAAGTTGCAATCTAATATTGAAGAGGTTATAGAGTCTAGTCTCGAAGAGTATAAACATCGGTTATCGTGTCACGCTAGCATATAACTAGTATCCACGTGATAAAAAGATTAGCATCCAAGTTATAAGCTACGAAGTATACGGATTCAAACTTCAAGATTTCATACGTCATCTATTCTCAGCACTAGAAGAATGACGGACATATCCATTCCCTCCAATTGCATCATATTGAATCCTGGATACTCAACCGTGACCTTACATCAGAATCAGAGTATCTATTTCAATATCTGCTTACTTTTTATAATCTGTTTTGAATTTCTATCATCAGTATTGTTGTAAAAATCTATATTAAACTTATAATTAATCTCACGAGATGTAGAATAATAGATCAGAATTAATGGGAACAGATTTATATCTAGTTTAGAATTAATCCACGCTTGAATATACAAAGTATAAATGCTTTGAGTTGATCTTATTTTGAACCCTATAAAGTATTCTTATATCAAGGTTTTTCCTTCCCGAGTTGGGTAACTTTCTGGGAATATCCCTCTTGGAATCTTTCCCCTGATCCGCGGAAGCGACATCCTCCATGCTGGTCCGTACAGCGCGATGTATGTATGTATGGACAGAAGGTAAATGATCAAATCTGATTGGATCAAGGTCAGTGTTTCCCCTCATCTGAATCAAGCTGGAACAGCTCTTTGCATGGGCTTATATGAGGTTGAGAACTTCATTCGGAACAGCTCATCGTATTCGTTTCTCCATACCATCCATCTACTCGCGTAACCTTATACATCACTCTTGCGGTCCGAAATACACATACGATCACACGATCACACGATTAAACCTCAAATGATCGATACAATGTGACAGCAATTACATATA
Source organism: Monilinia vaccinii-corymbosi (assembly GCA_017357885.1). NCBI lineage: Eukaryota > Fungi > Ascomycota > Leotiomycetes > Helotiales > Sclerotiniaceae > Monilinia > Monilinia vaccinii-corymbosi. Next base: position 2,930,564 of record CP063406.1, on the reverse strand, counting down.
CGTTCCCGCAGGCGAATCCCGAACAAAGAAGTGATGGTATAATCAATTAGTCTTTTCCCCTTGATCTTAGCATAGAGGGGTTCATTGATTGCGGCGTCGTGCCTTCTGGCGGCACGAGTAACCATTGGAGGGGTAAACAACTTCCTTGCTGTGGGGTACAGCAGCATTGATATGGCCCTGTCATCGGTGATCACGCCCATTCACAGCTTTGTGACGACAGGAGTAGCCGGTGACGCGAAAGCCAGATGTCATTGAATCCACCAATTGCGTTGTCATGGCGCGACGCAGCACGCACGCACGTACTGATGATCTACGAAGAATCCTGGGGAAAAAGTATATGTGTGTTGTTTTAGACCAATCATGTCAGATGCGCATCTAATTGCGAGAACAAGAAGATGATGGAAAATTTACAGGTTAGAGGGGGAATACTTGAAGATCTTCGATTCGAAATTAGTAAAGCGCCAGCAATTGGCGAAAGACAGCGATATGACCTAGAGGTATGTATGTAACGAAGTCACCTGCGGGAAAGAGACGAACAACACGTGGTCCCTGCGGGAGTACTAGAGGCTATAGAATCGGACTTATGGTCTGGGGCTAAGAATATTGCCAAGGCAATTTCAAAGCAGGAATTCGGGAGGGGGAGGGGTATGGATGGAAGAAAGTTGACATCTTCTTCGGTACCGAGTATTGTACCTGCCATGAATCCTACCGACCAGGCCTGCAATCCTGATTCTACCAGGAGAGTCTAGGGGGGGAGATAATCGATTGGTGCGCATTTTTGTGTGGAGATTGCTTTCTGCTTGGGCTCTGGCTGAAGGTTGACTGACGGGCGAGGAGAGATATTGAGCCAAGGTCGGACAAATTTCACACACACATTGATCCTAAGAAGGGAGCCACCGGTTGGAAATCTGGAATGCTGGGGACCCCAGAGAGTGGGAGGCCTTTTGTTGATGGAATTTGATGAAGATGGGATGGAAAATTACAGTTGCCTGTGTGTTGCGCCTCCGAAGGTCATTAAGAAACTCAATCTGAGTGCTCGTTGCTGCAGGAGTAAGGTATCTTGTGAGGGGGGCTAGGTACGGTACGGTTGACAAGTCGACTCCATGTTGCTTGTTCGAAGGCTCAGTTCTGGCAAATTGCTTTCGACAGTCTGATCCAAGAAGTATGGAGGAGAGGTACGAGGAACAAGTCTCTGGTATGCTCGTCCTATATAAGTTCGTTCCCCCTTCCATCAAAATGCTTTTCATCACACATCTCTTCACCCTTTCTTCACCCTCTCTTCACCATCTCATCGTTCTATTCCAACAATGATATTTTCCCGCCTCCTTCTCCCACTGGTCGGGCTCTTGAGCCTCGCGTCCGCATACGCAAACCCAGGTGCTTGTACTGGCGAATGTTTTGCACATGATCCAAGTGTGATCGAACGCAATGATGGTACTTGGTTTAAATTCAATACTGGTAAGGGTGTTGGAATCTGGAAGTCCCCGGCTCTTTCTGGGCCGTGGAAGTATGTTGGTGATGCTTTGAACGGAGGAAGTACGATTAATCACCCTGGAAAGGGCGATATTTGGGTGCGTTTCATTCTTTGAATTCCTTCATCATCTTACTAAATAACACAGGCACCTGATGTTTCGCTCATCGGCTCAACCTACTACATGTACTACGCCCTCTCAACCTTTGGTACTCAGGACTCAACAATCGGAGTCGCAAGCTCCTCAACGATGGAGCCAGGATCATGGACTGATCATGGTGCGGTTGGCATCAGTTCGTCAGCCGGCAGTCGTTATAATGCTATTGATCCCAATCTCATCAGGGCTGGCAACGATTATCTGTTAGTCTCCTCTTTCCTTGAATTAAAAACGATTCTCCCCACTGCCCCCCCTCCCATCAATCCTTTGGATGACACTCCAGCTAACCGTCTTTCTCCCCATGCAGCATAACCTTTGGATCTTTCTGGAACGGCATCCACCAAGTCAAGATGGCGAGTCCCCTCAAGGTCGCTGGAAGCGCCCCTTATGACCTCGCCTTCAATGCTACGGGTACCCACTCAACTGAAGGGGCCTTCATGTTCTTCCATGACAAGTTCTACTATCTACTATTCTCGTCTGGAATCTGTTGTGGATATCAGGATAAAAAGCCTGCTCCGGGTGAAGAATATAAGATTGTGATGTGCAGGAGTGCATCTGCTGAGGGTGTATTTGTCGACCGGAATAACAATGATTGTAGACAGAGTCACGGGTCGATCCTTTTGGCCAGTCACGACCTAGTTTACGGACCTGGTGGACAGTAAGTTTTCCTTCTTCCCCCCATCTTTTCATCTACCTCTCACGAAAACCCTCCTCATTCCCTCACCTCATCCTTCACCCATCTTTCCCTCGCGCACAAATTTCTAACCTCAAACAGAGGTGTCCTGAACACATCCAAAGGACCCCTCCTCTATTACCACTACGCCAATCTCAAGGGTGGCATTGCGGATAAAGACTACATCCTCGGATACAACTATCTCAACTTCGACAAGGATGGATGGCCATGGGTATAAATCTGTTGTTGTCTCCTCTCTCCATCAGGGAGGGTCTCCATCCTCAAAGACTTTCCCCAGCCTCGTCAACTTGATTCCTCACATCCCTCTATATCCGCGCCGAACCACGACGACAAGAGGAACGACAAGAGCACGCAGATAAGATGCCTCCTGTAAGATCACATGAACCTTTGTGCAACTTCCATCTCCCACTCGAGAGGTCCTGTTTTGCTCTACTTTGTCTTATCTTCTCGTCCTGCGCATACACACACCACATACACAAATCCCCATCCAATATCTGTCCATCTATCTATCCGTCGGTTTCCAATCCGTCCGCAACGCATCTTGTTACAATACGAGGAAGGGGATGGGCTTGGCTTATCCATCCATCACATGATTTTACTGTACCATAATGAAAAATACGAATAATTAATTGAATGGATTTGATCAAAGTTTATGATTATGACAAGATGTGTTAAATTTAGCTCAAGTGGTATTAATTATACGAGTTTCATAGATACTAGCTAGACTAGCAATTAATTATACTCTGTTCAATGGGAGTCTTTCTTATGATTAATTAATCAAAGCTCTGCTGTACTCAATTATAGCTATACTAGTATCGTTATTCAAATTCTATATGATACCTATCTATCCAGATAACATAACTTAATGTCACGCAATTAGCTGTTGTCAACAAATCGCATGGATCGTAGATCACATGATGATTATACTATATATATATAAGCCCAACCCAATTAACCGCATCGAGGAAGTAACGTTACTTTTTCTGTACAAACACTTATTACTTGATTATTAGTTGATAAATATAAAGTTGTTTATTTCTAGTCTGAAAGTATATCTACACATATAGTATATGCTCAAGCAACTCAAGCTAACATCAATTATGTATACTCTGGTTACCATGATCATATCAAATTCCTCGCTTATTCTGTCCTATTCTGTTCCATTGACGAACTAACTACTTCATACATGCAGTATTTGCTATTTTCATCCATCAACCTCTCTCTAAGCCGATGACCCTGGCGGGATCAGGATCAGGATCCCTCATGCTCTACTATACTATGCTATGCTATGCCATGCCGTGGATGATATACAGGAGTAGTATAAGGAGAATACTATACGTACTTACTGTATGTACTCCTATCTCATCACAGAGAGAAGTTACGGTACAGGAGTTACATATAATATATACTTTCTTCAATCTATAATCTTCAAATAAACCATGTGATTCTCCGGAAACTCCCATCCATCCTTTACCAAAACGCCTAATCATGCAATGTCCCCGCCCCCCTCTAGACTGTGTCAGTGATTCATACAATGAAATTAGATCTTCATTTCCCTTTGAAAACGGGTTTCCTCTTCTCCCTAAAAGCAACCAATGCCTCATTTCTATCCTCAGTCCCCACAACCCTCCCATACATGTCATTTTCGACATCCTCCCTCGCCCACCCCACTGCTGTCAATGCACTTCTCGTCGCAACCGGTCCTCCTTCACAAATCGTTCCTGCAAGTTCCACCGCTTCTTTCAAAACAGCCTCTTTAGCCCTCTTCATCAAGTCCCCCTTCCCTTCCCCTTCCCCTTCATCTTCCTTCACCTCCACCAATCTATCCGCAATCCCCAGAAAATAAGCTTCGGGCCCACCAACTCTCCTCCCCGTTAATATTAAATCCCGCGCTCGCCCGACGCCAATCAGTGCAGGCAGTCGATAGGTCCCACCTGCGCCTGGAATGATACCCAGTCTCGTTTCCGGTAATCCTACCACGGCCGTGGAGGCCAGAACGCGCATATGTGTACAGAGAGCCAATTCGAGACCACCACCTAGAGCAACCGAGGAAATAGCCGAGATCGTTGGGATCGGGAGAGTGGAGAGTTTAGTAAATGTCGAGCGAAGCTTATGGAGGAATGTTTGCGTCCTGTTTGGGGTTCATCAGTCCCCCCCCTTCATCTCTGCACGACTACATAACATATCAAGCACCCACCCAATATGACATGGAAAAGAACCTACATCTCAGGCGTAAACGTAGCCCTTTCCTTCAGATCCGCCCCCGCACAAAAAACCCCATCAACATCACTCGTGATGATTAAAGCCCTGGTGCGTCCTTCCTCTCCCTTGGCCGAAACTCTCTCCATTTCATTCCCATCCACATCGTATTCCGCCGCGATGTCATCTACGTGCGCGCGCAATTCCTGCAGCAGTTGGATACTAATAGCGTTGCGAGCTTCGGGGCGACAAAGCGATAGAACTCGAATCGAGCCATTGGAGTGCGGGGTAGGGATTTGAAAAGCGGAGATGAATTGAGGACGGCCGGAAGTGGCGGTTGAGTAGAGACGGTGGTTGAGGAGTTTGGGCAGAGTATATTTAAAAGGGAGATGAAGGATTGACGGCATTTTGAAGGGTTTGGAGGAGAGGCAGTAGATATTAATGCCATGAGGGATAGAAGTAGAGTTGTATATTGCGGATAATAGCGGGTACTGGCGGGTACTGGCGGATGCTTCCGAGGTAAACTTAATCCTGAGCTATGCATTCATAATCTTCCGGATCCATCTTCAATCCTCAATCTTCAACCAGTTCTTACCAGATACCAACAAGGATAACGGGTGACCCAAGACCTCAATCTTCAATCCACCATGTCCGCAACAGTCACCTCGCTCCCACCCGAAGCTATCGCCTTTGCCAGCAAAATGTATGACGCCGCTCGAAATGGGGATATCGAGGTATTCAAACAAGCCTTACCAGCCGGCTTACCGGCCAACATGACGAATGAGAAGGGTGATAGTCTTGTACGTTGCGCTTATCTTCTTATGCCAAACCAAACCGCCGTGTCTACTCCACTAGCCGAAGAAGTCAGGGGAAAGGAGTTCACCGGGAGAATTTTACCCCTCATCACGTGTCCCCACTCCTTTTCATAATTTTAGCATCTTCTCCTCCATGCTATCTATCACCTCCGATTTGACTCACCGTTCTGACATGACATGCGACATCAAATAGATAATGCTAGCCGCCTACCACGGTCATGCACCCCTCGTTCGACTCCTCCTCCAACACGGTGCCAATCCCAATTCGTTGAATGATCGAGGACAATCTCCTCTAGCGGGTGCTGTATTCAAGGGAGAGGCTGAAGTCGTAGAGGTATGTAGACGCTATTTTCATTTAAATATCTCATCTATTTTGAGAGGGAAGATCTTTCCAACCAAAGAATATATACATATAGGCACTACTCGAAGGCAACGCAGATCCAGATCATGGTTCTCCCAGCGCACTGAGGGCAGTGGAATTATTCAAGCAAGAAGAGCAGTGGTTGAAGAAGTTTGAAGAGGCTCCAGGAAGAGGAAAAGCTGCGTGAATGAGCAGGAAACGAATGATCTTAGGCCGGGTTGGTTGGTTATGGTGTGATTGGAGTTGTGATGGAAGGAATTTGATTTTGATTTTGATTTTGGGGTTATTTTGGGATTTTATTTGGGTAGGGGGGGAGGGGGAGTAGCCGACAGCAAATGAAATGATTTAAACTATCACTTGTTATACGTGAAGCATCACATCAACATTGAAAGCTAGAATTCTTGTCCCGATGTCTATTTAAACTATAGTATAAGTACAGAAACATCAATGTATACATTACAAAAGAAACTCAACATGCCCAATTAATTTCCCCTCCTCCATAAAAACACAACAGCAATCAACTCTCATACGCCCGCTCACCTATACACACAGGACCAATCCCCCAGAAGAATCAAACCAAATCATGAAATTCCCATCCCAATATCTCATCTCATCTCATCTCAGATAATTTCAGCCTCGAATACCAATGAGATAGATAGATGTAGGTAGATGTAGATGTAGATATAAAAGGCCTCGAATCAGATCAGATCAGATCAGACCTGACTGACTAGACAAGACTAGACTAGACCACGCTTCGCTTTCCATCAGATATGGACCATGAACCATGAATCCATGATAAAAATAACTTTTTTCATGGCTGTGAGAAGAAGAGAACATTAGGGTATATTTAGCCTGCGTTGAAATCTGTAACGGCATGAGAAAATTGATGCTTCTTCATCTGTGCACATATGTCTCTTGAACTCACGCACGGGGATGCATGCATACTCAATCATAACACCATCTTGTTACCAACAAAAATGCTCTATATCATTATAATCACCCCAGCTGCATCGTGAACCGACAAAATCGTCTTGATGATCCGACGCACAAAAACAACACTCCTTGAATGCCGTCAAACATGTGACTCTTGCGCTCCAAGTCATATAGTATGCCCATCATAACAACATAAATTCATCCATTCTCCCACCCCACCCCCAACATACCAAATTTTTTTCTACTCCATTTCACCAACCCAAACCCTCGACCTCAACCTCTGCACCACCTCCTTCCTAATCCATCTCATCTCCCTTCCCTCCTCCATCACCTTATCAGCCCACTCAAATAACAATCTCAATCCCAACAACCTGTCCTTATTCCCACTATCCAGCGTCGCATGTTCAAGTACCAACCTAGAATCCACAGATGTTTGTTCCGTGCCTGCATGTATATCTCTCGGTCCACCATGATCGGGCGGTAAGACCAATGCTCTTTCCGCTTTGGTAAGGCTCGCGAAAGCGGGTAATTCGAATAGCCATTGCAGGGATTGGTTGGCTGTTTGGTTGGCTGTTTGGTCAGCCTCGTCCAAGGCTTGAAGGGTCGCTTTGAATGCGTTGGTACTTGCGTCGTGAGCCGGGCGTTTGCGAACGTATAACACTTGGGTCGATTTAAATGCTTCAACATGTGCTTTATTGGTCTCCAAATCCAGAACAACGTTCCAGTATTCGGGACTGCACGTCCGTACTGTTTTGATCTGGTTAATTTCTGGAATGAGACAAGGTGTATGGAGTTGTTCTGCTCCCCCGTTTCGAAGTGTAATCTGAAGAGGTATGGGGACAGGTTGATCAGTATCGATATCTCTTGTGACGAGACATCTAGGTTCTGCTGCCAAGACCCAGAAATGACGGAAGGCTTGCAAGTGAGATTTATTATCTTGGACAGTTGATGGAAATATCGGGTAAAATGCCACAAGCAATGCAGCAATTGCTTTATCTGAAGTTCCGAATGTGAATGTTCCGCCACCCAAGAACAAAGCTCCAATGGCTAAATGAGCTGCAAGATGACTACCATAAGGTGTCTCACTATCATCACGACCATGCATTGAACGAAGTCTACGGAAAACAGCAATGTCTCCTGTACCCGCCATGACAGTAGCTGCGCCAAGTGCCAGCAAATCTTGACAGTTACGAACAGTATTTCTTGTCAACTTCTTGTCGAATGTGCTTGCGTCGATGTTACAAATTCGCCTGAATTCGTCCAAATAATGGAGCAATATATCTCTCGCGGTCAAATTTGCGGAACCGGCAAACCTCAAAGCGATGCTGAAGCAAAGTCCAGTCAGGATATCGTAAAAGGGGAGATCTGCCGATGTCAATGTTTTGATACTTTGTAACGAACTTTGACTCTTATAAGGAGTAGGTAGGCTCTTTTTAATCCATTTATGTGAAGGCTCTATTATACTCCACATGATCAAGTGTCGGGCAAGTGTTCGGAGTAGGAAAGCATCCGGTCGAACATAATCGAACTGAAGAACTGAATCTGGTACATCGATTTTCCGTGCCAATACCTGATTCTCCGATTTCATGTATATGAGAGCAATAGAAATAATTGCAGCAGCCGTAGATTTGTCCAGTATGTGAACAAGCTCAACCTTCTTGCTTCCGGCAGCGAGCGCAATAAGTCTCTCTGTAAGTCGCATATCATGAAGACCTTTGAGATCGGAGCCCTTACCAAGATTTATAAATCCGAGGGCAAAGCCTGCTGCAAGGCGATATCCTTCGTTTCTCAGAGGCTCTTCATCAATTTCTTGGTCAATATGCTCCATTTCAGATACCATGATTTCACTCATTCGACGATGTTGTGTATTACAATACAGCAAGCCAATTCCCATGATGCCAGTAGTCTGAGTAAGTGGAGAAAGATTTAACTCGGCTGCTCCAGGTGGGAGCATTCGTGTCACATGGACTGATAATAGTCGAGTGATTAATGAATCCATGGTTCCCAGGTAAGATGCAGCCAATCCTAAAAGTAGCCCAATTGAAGTCATCGTATGCTTTGGGGTCAAGTATCGAAAAGCAACCCACTTTGCGACATACTTAAGATGGCCATTTAGACCAAGTGCCAGTAGAAAGCCGGCATGACGATTACTCAGATCTTGAAGTGGTTTGTTGTAAAGAATCCATGAGGTATCAATTCCTTTGGCATCTCGAGAAATGCTAAGGCCAGCAGAAACACCTGCATGAAAGAATGCCCAGCAAACCTTTTCTTCGGTGAAAGCGTTCTTGTCAACACCAATAGTATTGTTGTTTGGCTTCATGACACAACTTAAATTGAACCCACCAATAGCAAATCGTTGGGTCAAGAGAGGTATGCGAGCACTATAATATAGCAATCCTCTTCCAGAAGGAATGGCCAATGTGCGATAGGCCAACATTTGAGCATGCTCTTTCTGAGCCTCTAATAAATCTGACTCTGACCAATCAGGTCTAGACTTGACACGGGCAATTGTCGGTCTGAAGGTATTCAGAATGTTGATTGCCTCATTCATTCTTCGGTCGTCTTTGAAAATTGCACGTGTAATAGCTTGACGATCTACTTCAGCGGATCCATCAAATGCTCCAGTAGTCTCAATCTCTGTTGTAGATGTGCAGATGGCATGAACGTCCAGATTTAATTCGTGTGACGGTGGCTATCCACGTTAGCTTTTGTGGATACGATTGGAAAATTTCACTCACTAATAGGGATGGCTGAAAATTCCGAGATGAGCGGCCAAGCTTTAGTAACATACTGACATCTTCACGACCCACCAATGCAAGTAATCCTTGACTCCATGTTGTTGGGGGTTCATTTTGACATTCCACAATTGCTTCTTGAAGAGGAGCAAGTATAGCCTCTGGCAAGGTCTCAAGAAAGAATCTATCTACCCCGGCAGCTGATAGCGCTTCTACAAATTGTACAGAAGACCAGCCATCTTGCATGCACGAAAATAATTGAGCAAGTTGGAGGGTTCTTGGTGTTGAGTTACGCCATCGCTCAATGTCTCGACTACCCCTGGTAGGAATAGTTGACCTGATCATGACCAGATCTTGAAGTGTTAAGAATGGCATTAATCTTTGAGCGAGAAAACAATCTTGAATCCAGGCGTAGATAGATGGACACTCAAATGGTTCAGCAATCTGAGAAGCCAAAACGAGATCTGTTGAGATGATAAGCAACTTTTGATTTGTAATTGATAACCCAAGGACTTACCAGTATCATAGGATGCATCTACTAATGAAGCTTCTTCGGTTTCATAGAAATCTATCCAGCTTTCCCATTTGAGCCATCGAACAATTTGCGCTAGGACCGGGAGTAAGGTAGGCATGCCAGTACTAAGAGAATCGGCTGTCATTGTGTTGAGCTTCCTTTCCTCTCGCAACAAATGCAAGGCTGCAATAATGTCAATCAAAGCAGCCTGACGAAGATCAAGAGATTTGCTGGTTGCCGATGGTAGATAGCCCGTAACAGCGTCCTGGCCCAATTTTGAATGGAAAAAAGTTCGTGCAAGATTCACGTGCTTCTTTATGAAGCTTCCCTTATCATTGGGTGTCGTTAAAAGGCCCTCGGAACTAGAAGACGAAATTACCCCCGAATCTTCTTGTTCATCCAGGAGCCAATTCCATGCGCGATTGTTAAGCCAAGGGGGCATAGGATTTCCATATGGAGCCAAATTACTGAGCATAGTCTCATAGCAGTCCATATCCACTTGCGCGCCACTGCCCGACCGTAATAATGCTGCGCGTGATTTCCTTGTAGTGTGAACCTTCTTCTGGGGCTGCTTTGCTTCACCAAAGCTGAAGACCATCGAGAAGAGAACGATGAGCAGAGATGACCACTCCGCATCTGCAGTATCAATGGACTCGAGTTGTAGCCACCTCATAGCATTCCACCACGCAACAAGCATCCCTTCACCTCCACTTGCACCTGGTAGAACTTTAGTACATACTTCAAGAACATTAGCCACATAAGGACTGCGAGGCTGCATGAGTATTTGCAGTTGGTGCATTTTGCCCTCATCATCCACCAAATCCACAAGGCCTCGAGGTTTTGGATTCCGCAGACCTTTCAAAGCACGAGGGCCTTGACTCAGTACTCTTTTGAACCCCTCCTCCCTCCTCTCACGAGGATACTGGTCGTGGCTCAGGTTTCGAGTGTTATGTTTGGCAAAATTTGCTGGAAGAGTTACCTTCATAAGGATGCTCCATGGGGCCTGCAAACTCAATTCTCCGATACCATCGTCTGTCTCGGTCAGAACTAAGATACGAGATATATTGCCATCGTCGAACTTGCAAGCATCAATAACACCTGGGGCTCTCATCACTTCTCTCAAGTTAACTAAAGTCACTTCCTTCTCCGAATGTGGAGGTACCTCATTCTCGTTAAATTGGGCTTTTCTATGTATTTTGGTATTAAGAGTCATCACAAGGAGCTTTTTCTCATCAGTATCCAGGATGCAAATGACGATTGAATTGCCTTGATGATCATCTGCTGCCGAGGGCGGTGCAGGCAGTATAAAGATCTTACAGTGGCTCTTTGCGGGCATATGCTGGCTCGAATATCGAACATTACTATGCTCGGCGGAGACACTGCAAACTTTAGATAGGATAATTTCCTGTCTAAGTGCATCAAATTCCTCATCATCGAGACCCATGTCATTGAAGCCGCCAAAGTCGCCTCCAGCTCGCAGTTGATCCAGAAGTTCATCAATTGGTGCTTCGAGATGACTATTAATGCTCTGGCTTAGTTGACTGGCTTGGGAGAAAGTCTGCCCATTCAACCCAACGCTCACTCGGGTATGTTGACTTCCTAGCGAATCTCGAAGTCGACCTGTACTATGCTGATGACCCGTTGCTAGTTCAGAGAAAGCGTTTCGTTCGTGTGAGGCGGATAAATCTGCTCTAGCTAACATTGAGCTCACACGCCGAGAGCTTCTTCTAGGAATAATACTGCCTTCATAGTCGGGATCAAGCGTGGAGGCAAAATCGATCTTTTTGTCTTTTTTCACATCCTCTGACCAACCAGGTTTTTTGAAACCAGAAGCAATTCCACCAAAACTTTCCCGGACCGTCTGTTGAATATTTCCCACAGGTGTTGTGGTTCCTGTCGGCAAGAATGAGCTTCGTCGACGTGACACCCCGCCACTCGGAATTCTGGATTTCCGGTTCGTTATTGTCTCTTGTCCAATATAGGCCAATCTCCACACAGTGTACATGCTAGTATCTCGGTTCAAGGTGATGGTTAGTACCAGAGGATTTTCTGAGTCCTTGGCAGAAAATTCGTTTGGCCGAGAGACGTGAAGAATTTCTTCCGAAGGATCCAATGTTGATATCTTGCCAGAGCTCCTTCGTTTTCCTCGACCATCAGACAAGCCCGGCTGCGCAACGATTAAACCCATCTCTGCCAATGGATCTGACAAAGAGAATAGACGTGGCCAATTCGCATCATTCTGAGCAGAAGGCGGTTCCCACAAATCTTTCAGGGTAGACATTTGGGTTGGCATTTGCATAGGAGCACCAAGATCTGCAGTAGAAAAGGTGGAGTGGACTGAACTTGCCGCCGACCATGATTGAGGCTGTGATGAGACAAATGAGTTGGGCGGTACTCGTGGGAATTTGAGAGACGCTGCAACATCAATATCCGCACGTAACTTTCGTTGTATAATGAGACCAATAGGTGCTGCGGTGGCAGACTCGACTTCGAATGGTAAATGTATGACATGGCTGGTGCCAGAGAGAAAATACACATGCGCCTGAGACTTCAAAAAGACCACAATTGCCTTTTCTTTTGAATTTGAGCTCTTTCTGTGCTGCTGTGGTGGTGGTGGTGGTCCATTCTTGGATGGTAATGGTCTGACACTAGGAAACAAGGTCAACAAGGCCTGTGTAATTGGTTCTTTTTCGAGGTCAAAGTTATAACTCTTTCGAAAAACCCCTCCCCGAGACCAGATCACACATCTGGGTGTGACTAGCAGTTCATCATCGACTTCTGAGCCTGTATCATCGTCGCAGGCATTGTACCAGTTGTAAGAACTACTATCTGCATCTGCAGGGAGGTACCCTTCTTTGATAGCATATTGAAGTCCTGTAGGTTGATGTAGGCCTAAAGAAGTGACCGAGGCCATATTTTGTCAAGTTTCCAGGGGATCATGAACGCACACAGTCTGCCATTATGACCTCGAGTCTCTTCGCCGTCCTCTACCTTTCTGGATTGCAGATTCTACAATGTCTGGATTGTCTGTATGAATACTTTGTAGTCAACGAGACGCGATTGAAGGAAGGTATAGGGTTAGCCCAGTGCACGGGCCAAGACGAGGCTACGACAAGGCTACCGAACAACAAAATCTGATGACAACATTGTTTGTCATCACAACCTACTCAAGCATTAGACATTAGACATTAGACATTAGACATTAGACATTAGACATTAGACATTAGTCTCGTGACATAATTCCTCGCTCGAATCTCCCCTTCAAAGAAATAATAGCGGAATAAATTAAATTCCAACAAAAGTTCTGGCTTTTCAAATGACTTTACGACTGCTTGTACATGTGTTTTCAAGGATGTCGAACTTTGCTTCCAATCCCCCGGGCCCCTTGTCGGCAGCCGCAAAGAAACAACGGCACGTTAAGAATACCTCGGCAGGATGTGTAGAGTTAACGTTACCTTGATCAAATCGATGGGATCTGATATCAACTTCATCATCAACTAGTTCATCACCAACTCATCATGATGTCGATGTTGCGATTCGTCAAAAACATGATTGATACCAAATTACCCGAGGATCGACCACGGCCCCTTTAATTTTGCCAATTGACTACCAGCTGGCCAATGAATAAATCGCCAAAATGACCTCAATTGGCAATTCGAGCGAAGATTCGAGGTTAAATGTCATATAGAACTTCATGTGTTGATATGGATAATATGTAATGCTGGTCTAACGTTCTTCTTATGCCCTTATCCTGTCTAATGCTCTTCTTATGCCTTTACACTCTACGTTTCACGAGTGGGAACCATTTTGATTGGCGAATTCTTCAATGCCTACCTCGATGGTAAGCTCGATCATGTCGATGGCATATATTACCGAGGGATTGAGAGCAGGAAAAAGCCAAGCGTTTATAAGAACGCCATGTGCCATTGCCAGACGGTGATATCTTCGTCAACAGCGTCGAATCCTCACACATTCATTCATTTCACATCTCAAAATTCATCATGGTTCACGCGAGCTTTGGCATTTTTCTGGGTCTAGTTGGGCTCGTCGCCGCTCAAAATGCCACCATTCCCCAAGGCGTTGTTCGAGGTATTTCGACCACCCTTCCAGGAGGCAAAGCATCTGTATCCAAATTTCTCGGTATACCATTTGCCAAAAGCCCTCAACGCTTCAGCCCCCCGGTCTCGGCAGAGGCATTCAAAAGCAATCCGTATGATGCGACACAATTGAAGGCATCTTGTATCCAGCAATTCAACTGTATGTGGTACTATCTTCATCTGTGTTGAGAATTTCTCTGACTTCTAGTAGACCCGGATAATGTTCGTGCCTTCACCAACAGGCTGTTTAATACTCCGCCACCTCCATCAGAAAGTGAGGATTGTCTATACATCAATGTATATGCCCCATCTGGAGCTACTCCTGCTTCGTCACTGCCCGTGATGGTTTGGATCCATGGTGGTGGCTTACAATTTGGATCAGCGTCATCACCATTCTATGATGGTGGTTTCATGGCTGGAAACCAGAATGTCGTCGTTGTCTCTTTCAATTACAGAACGAATGGTATATCCCCATGTTATTCATTCATCCAATCAAAATCAAGAAAAGTTCTGACCAAAAGCAGTTTTCGGCTTCCCAAACTCCCCCGAACTACCCACCATAGGCCAGAATCTTGGACTTCTTGATCAGCGCCTAGCACTAGCTTGGATCCAAAAGAACATTCCAGCATTTGGTGGTGATCCTCAAAAGGTAACCATCTTTGGAGAATCAGCGGGTGCCATGTCCGTGGATGCTCTCGTGACTAGTTATCCCACCAATTCACCATTCCGTGCAGCAATTATGCAATCTGGTCAAGACACTATTCGAACCCAAACCGCCACACCTGGAGGTACCGCCAAAAATGCTAGTCTTCTATCTTGGAATGCTCTTGCCTCTGGTCTCGGTTGTGCGAATGCAACTAGCCCTCTGGCTTGCCTTCGTGCTTCCGAACCATTAGCTATAAAGTCTTTCATTGAGCATTCACGACTATCGTTCAAGCCGGTGGTGGATGGTATCACACGTGTTTCCGACCCTAAACAGAAGAGGGCAGATCGTCAAATTGCAAACGTTCCGGTCCTTATCGGTTCGAATGCTCAAGAGGGTACTGCTTTGGCATATGGACAAAGCAACATCACCGCAGCGTTGAACACGCTCTTCCCAACCAAGAAAACTCTCCAGGATGAAGTTAGTGCTGCCTATGCCGTTGGCAAAGGGGGATTAAACACGCCCTTTCAAGCAATCGCAAAGATTTACACCGATTTAATATTCCAATGCGTAAGTTTCTCGTCCATCCACTCCTCCATTACCACATCACACACAACGAAATCTAAAATGCCACGCCCAATATAGCCCGCCAGCATCTACGCTGCCTCCAGTGCAGCCGCCTCGCACCCAACCTACCGGTACTATTACAATGCCACCTTTGCCAACATCCAACCACTCCCCGGTCTCAACGCCTACCACTCCTCGGAAATCCCTCTCGTCTTCGGCAACCTCCCCGCAAACTCTACCCCGGAACAAGTGAGCCTGAGCGCCCTACTTCAAAAGTCGTGGGCCAACTTTGCCAAAAACCCTCAAGCGGGTCCGGGGTGGGATAAAATCGATGCGAAAGCGGGTGGCGACAATGTTGCCGTCTTCACCCTGAACGGATTGGCGAGCGTGCGTGCAAAAGAATTGGACCAGCGGTGTGCTGTTCTCGAGCCTCTGCTGAAACGTTTGTAGGAGGGAAGATAAGATACTGTAGATGTCTGCCTGCCTCGCATAATCCATCCTATAAGGTGGCGCTGTGCGGCGCTGGAATAAACTCCGGGCATGTGGAGGCCAACAGTACAATTACTGTCATTCAGCGCGGTTATGTTATGTTATGATTGCTCAAGGAGTAGAGTAGAGTAGAATAGAGTAGCATCTAGGCTACGAACGAACGAAGGAAGGAAGCTAGCTAGCTATCTAGGTCCCCAAAAATATTGCCATTACTAAATTAGTACGCTCATATATCGTAAGCGAAATGTCCCGAACAGGAGATTTTCTCTTCATGGGGAACTAATGATGGTGATGATGATGAAACCGCCATCATATATATATATATATCGAAGATCTATTACGTACAAAGAGAGCTTCTTTAAGACCAAGTATATCTATCCATCCTATGAGCTGCTGCATCCAAAACATATATACATGGGAGATGTGGTGATGCTAACGCGAAGAATGTTTACCTTTCCCTTGTGCAATCATTGCAATCATTGCAATCGATCTGCATACATACGAGTATATATGAATTTCCTATGTTGTTTAAACTTACGTAACGTAACGTAATTATATAAATATAAATTTAGCCCCCTCCCCCGAACCACACAAGAAGAACATCGCAAAAATAATCAATTCCGCTCGCTCCTCGCTTCGCTATTCACCCTCGTTAAGGGTACCGGCTACCTAACCTATCTTGCATTAAACCTACCCCTACCCTTCCTAAGCTTAACCTAAGCTTAACCCCAGAAAATCGGTATACACCGTAGGCAAGCAAGCAAGGTAAGATGAGAAATCATCCGATGCTTGTTTGCTTGCTGATTATCAACATAGGCATCCCATCGCATGGTGAAAGTCGGTTTCGGTCTCGGTTTCGGTCTCGGTTAATTAAAACTAATTACAGCGAGCTGATCATGATATTCTTGCTGACATCTGAAACGTATCACATACATACAGTACAGTACAGAACAGTACAATAATGATCTCACCAAGAACTCGTGCCCCTGCGTCTGCGTCTGCAACTGCAACTACGAAATACAGTATGTATCTGTAACCGTCCTCGTTCCTTAAGCTTCCTCGTAAATTGTTCAATCTTCTCGCGCTGCAGAAACAGACAAACATACAAACAAACATACGACCCCGTATCAATCATATCGTATCATATCGTATCGCTTACCCGTGCGTAGCGTAGCTCAGGTTACCTACCTACCCACCTACCGAAGAATGACGCAACGCGAATGAATCATCCGTTCTCGAGAACTTCCCGAGACGCCGCGGGGGGCGAGGCGGCGAGGCGGCGAGGCGGCGAGGCGGTGTCCTGCCATCCATCTTACCTCAGCACTGATCCGCACTCGTCGCAGGCACAGGAGAATCATAAGATGATTACTGTACAGTACATACCACGTACCCGAGCAAGGAAGGTTACGCGATTACGTTATAGAATTTTTTATTTTTATTTTTATTTTTATTTACAGATGCGCCTTAGATGATGACCAAGCTGGTACATATCTAGGTTGAGTTGAAGGGATTCAAGATGAAACACGTGGAGAGGAAGGAAGGAGTGCGGAATATATATGCGACGATGTGTGGCGGCGGGGCGGGAACCTTCTTCTTATTCTAAGTTGGGGCCGGACAACTTGTTTTCTCGGTCGGGCAAAATTCTCGAATCTTACTTGTTCGCTGCCGTGCGGGATTTGTGTGTAGTGCAGTGCAAAAGGGGAGGCGAGTGCGCTGGCTGTTTGATGTTTTGTTTTGTTTTGTTTTGTGTTGTTTTGGGTTGTTTCTTGGCCGCGCGCTGTGTTGCCTACAGTACAGTATAGGACTTGGATACACGATGCGATGGGCAAGATATCGTTTAATCTCTCATCTCATCTCATCTCAGGTTTTCGATTCAGGAATTGAAAGTCCGAAAGCCACAGCGGGATCATCTAGGTACTGTAGGTAGAAAGGATGAAAATCCCTGTGTTGATAGATACATACTTGCAGAAGCGCCAAGCTGGAAACAGAGCAAGTCAGTGGGTTAGGGCTTACATTACAGTCTATTCAAGCGAATGCGTAGTTTGGCAAACCTGAGTTTGGCTTTTTAGTTTTTGTTTAGGGAGTTTGATTCTGATTGTTGCCTGCATCTTGACCATGGATATTGATGGGGAAGATGCTTGGTTAGACAAGCTACAAGCAGCCAACGTACAGTAAGTACAGTAGAATGTCCTGATCTACATCTGCCCGCGTGCATAAAGCGAGCTGACGCATGATATCTTGGGTTAATTAAGCTTCGTGGCGCGGCGATATGATACGATACGATACGCTGCTCTCGAGCTATATGCAGTCATAATAGCGATATGTCTCCTTACATGATGATATGCCACCATTATGTAAACCGGGCTTCAAGATTTAAACAGCCGTAGGTAAGGTACAGTTTGGTTTTCAAGAGTGGCAGGAGGAATTCCCTTTGTGTGAGTTATATACAAGTCACTCGGAAACTTATCTACATCCCCAGCCAGGCGTGAAGTGAAGACTCCATCATAGGGAAGGAACTAACTGCCTCTGCAAATCATATCATATCTATCGTACTAACTAGCCTTCACGATCCTATACGTTGCGTAATCTTACATCCATCCCTAGACGTAAATAATTGTTCGCTTTTTTAAATCTCGCTGCCACGGGAAAATGTCAAGTCAGCCAAGCCCATACGTAGTAAACTTCACGTCGCCCTCCATTTGATCAAGAAGGCACCGAGACAAACAAACCTCTTTCTCATATATATGTTTTTGGGATGTTGAAAGAAGGAATTGAATTGAATCATGGACCGAAGATTAGATAAATCAAATCAAATCTCTCTCTCTCATAAAACCTTCCCCAAAAACAATTCTGGCTCAAAGACTTGTTGGGATAGATAGATTACCCATCTTCCAGACTACTAACTACATGGCTTGCACACATCGCACTATCAAAATAAAATTATTAGCAGGGAGAAGAACACTGTATTGGACCGGAGTTCCGGCATGCAAGACCCGAGGGTAAAACACCATGTGCATCCTGTACGTTACGTTACGCACATGCGAGATAGGTTGGACATGGAAATGATTTCAATTGGACACGCGAGAGTACGTACCGAACGTATATGAATGGCTGATTAGGTGGGAAGAGAATGAATGCCTGCCACGGATGATTTGAAAGAAGAAAAAAGAGTTCAATTTTATGCTATTGGCCATGTATGTATGTATGTAGATAATTCTATTCAAATCAAAGGATAAAAGCGCAGCAGATGAGTGAGGAACCTTCCAGCTCGCATCATAACAATGTCCCAAGAACTCTATCGACGGAACTGAAGAGAAATGCATCGCAGAAGAGGAAGAAAAAAAAGCAAATAGGAAAGAAAAGGAAGATGAGTATGAAATGGAATGGAACAGCACAAAGCATCATCAATGTTCTCTAGGGAAATCAAACGATTACTCCGCCCTTTGCGGTACAAGTCTCAATCACCGAAGCAGGCGTGGTAGTCTGCGTGATGGTGATACTAGAGGGAAAGTCGTGTCAGTCAAATTGAACGAAACAATGAGGCTTTTCTCAAGAATAGAATGTCATTCGACAAAATGGACGGACGCATACCTGTGGGTAATGATCGATGTCACAGTTGTGACGGTACGAGTTTGCGTTGTCTCGGTACGGGTAGGGGTTGGCGCGGTGATGGTCGATGTAGTGACTCCTGTGAGGACCGTGACTGGTGCCGGCGTGCTATAGCTTGGTTAGACCTCAAACACGTCATCAAAGAAGGGGTTTGGTTCTCTTACATGGTGGCGAATGTGGTTGTAGTGGCTAAGTGAGAAACTTGGGTTAGCAAACGTAGAAACACATGACAGAAAGGTGTAGAATCAGGGTATCCAATTGTCAGGGGTAGCGACGAGGTCCAAGCTCTTCATGTTAACGGGCCTTTTCATCGTGAGTTCAAAACTCTCAAGAATGGTTTGACCCTTTCAAATGATATCAAGCCTTCAAATGAGACACGAATTCAAGGATTTAAGAACCTTCATTTTTGTACTGCGGTCCGAAACATTGTATATCCTATGAAGAATTTATATATATGAGACTTACCTGTAGTGTAAAATGTAGTAGTATTGGTGGTGGTGATAATTGTAGATGTCTTCCAATCAGATGTAGTTGTATCAGTTATGGTCAGAGTTGGAACATCTGGAGCACGCTTGTTGAGCTTCTTCTCCAGGAGACGTCCAACAGCACGACGCCCAAGAACATTAGCAATCTCAACAGAATCATCACGATTGTTAATATTAGCTCTTGGAGCTGGAGTGATTAGAGCCGCTGCCGGTGCTGGCATAGCAGTACGTTTGACATAAGAATTGGATGTAACACTTCGTGCCAATGCGAGATAATGTTGATTGGGGTACGGATCTTTGGTAGCAAGTTTTGTAGGAACTCTACATGACGCTGTTTTGGTGACGGTAACGATAGGGAAAGTAAACTTTCGAGAAATGACAGTCTGCGTGGAGGTAG
Organism: Monilinia vaccinii-corymbosi; assembly: GCA_017357885.1. NCBI lineage: Eukaryota > Fungi > Ascomycota > Leotiomycetes > Helotiales > Sclerotiniaceae > Monilinia > Monilinia vaccinii-corymbosi. The sequence goes on along the minus strand of CP063406.1, from coordinate 2,910,398 downwards.
AAGTTACTGTTGTTGTGACACTACTAGGTGTTATTGTAACTGTATTGTCTGCGGTGGCTGAAGGCTCGGTAATTGTCACAGCGGGGATCGTGGTTGAGTCAGTTTGTGTGATGGTGGTGGGTAAAGTGGTTGATGGTGTCACGACACTTGTAATATTTACTAGAAAGTGTCAAATATGATGACTTGATTTTATAAGGATTAAAATTGCTTACCTGTTGGAGTATACGTGACTGTAAGTTGAGGTCCAACTAGAAGATCAAATGTCCTTTGGGCAGCGAAAGAAGAACTATTTCCATTGTTTCCCAAAATGACAATAGTCCAACTTCCACTGTACATCTCATTTTTCAAGAGAGGACTGCCAAAAGTCAGTAGATTCATCACAACTGGAGACTTCATCAAAGAGTTGTATCTACCAGGTTGAAAGCTCATTGACGTTGTCAGGCTGTGTGGGAACATCGCTGCACAGCCAAGAGTTCTCATCAGGGCCAACAATAATTACATCAGCAATGCCAGTACAGCCCACAAACTGCGTGACGGTAGTGAAATTGGAGTTATCTAAGTTGTTGATGAAGTAACTAGCTCCATTCTGAAAATCAATACCGTATGATGCACAATCTGCTTTGGCATAGGAATATATAGAGGTCAATACAACGAATGCATAAGAGAGATGAACAATCGGAGACAACATGATGGAAAACAAAAATGATTGTGAGTGATGGAAGTGATGGAAGTGAGTTAGAACAAGGCTCTCGAGCTCATTATAGCAATATAAATTTTGAGGGTCCTGATGTAGGCTATGTAGATTGGATTTGAAGTGCTTCGCTCACATGGCCGAGCCTGTCCAAAAAAAGAAACATACCTTAGCTGAACGGACAGAAGCGTCAACAGACACAATAGCCACAGGATCGTCCGGCGCCATCTAGAATATTGACCGATCTCATATGAAAGCATAGGAAACCTCGTGATAGTGCAATGCAAGCGAAAAGTTTCCAGCTTCTGGGTTACACTTGAGCCCAAGAAGGAGGCCTTACTGCGCCGCACAACAAACGAAACATGCAGTTTTTCAAGAAGAAACTTGATTGGAAAGAGCATTGTAACGAGAGGAAGGATGAATACGAAGCATGATGCGATTGCTGACAGTGACTTCATCGATACTTACAAGAAGCCACTGCACAATAATGTGAGATAGCCAAGTGTTTCCGATCTTGTGGACGCAAACAAATGCCACAATGATCATCTTTGCAGCTATGTTGCATTCTCAATATCGGATGCTTACCGAGTGCACCATGCATCTTTGCCTGCTTGATGGGCAGGTCTGAACTGGGCATTGCCAGCTCCGATATAACCATGCTGCGACACAGCATCTATCGGGATCTTTCAAAATCTTGGTGAAGTGCGAACCGCCCAATCGTATTGTTGCTGAAAGCCTGAGCCGTAAGTTCGGTTTCTTCTATAGTATAGCGGCTTTCGTGGCTCTTCAAGGACGATCGGAGCGAGGAAAGTTGATGTTTATCAAACCTAGTGAAGGGGAAGCCCTGTTTCAGGGCAAGCACGTGCAATTTAAGGCTGAAATCCAAGCTAATAAATAAACGAGCCGCTGTTGTGGCTTACTATATTGCAGCCAAGGCTGCAGAAAAGGGTAGCTGCATAATATTGTTTGTACTACTTTGCACATCAAATGAAAGGTTTTTGGCCTCTTTTTGGTTTGTTCCTTGATTACTCACCGGCGGGTTCCAAGTTATGAATAGGGCGTGATTAGGCGTTGAAGGTCGCGAACAGTAGTTTTAGCCTAGCAGCACATGACTAGCGAGTCTAGACTAAGACTCCTGAAAATGGAACTCAGCATTCAATGACTTACAAGGGCTTCTTCCAGTCTGAGTAAGCCAACCAAGATATTCTCAACACTTTGACATCGTCGATCTTGAGTTGTACAGCAGAAGGCTTCCACCTTGACCCGTCAAAGACTAACACGGTCAGGGCTAAGCGATTCAGACATCTATCCTGCGGAAAATGATCCCACCTGAACATCTCAGCCTCGCATAGAAGAAGAACTCTGGCCTCGTCATAAGACCACTATAGCCAGTCTGCCTATACGGTATCTTCGGCACCTGAAAGCATACGTATGCCAATAATCGCATGCAACGCAGTTGTTGCTATTCTTATCATATTATCCCGAAGAAATCAGATGTAGAAGATCGGGCGGATTTTGGCGTACAACCAAAGCAGGTATTGTCCGAGGTCTGACGGCACATGTACCATGCTGCCGTGCTTGAATCTTTCATCAACATCATACACCATGCATTAAGTCGTATAATTCAGATTTTTTGAGGATTGGCATCGTGTGAAGGGCACGAGGATTTGAAATAATCGCGATTCAGGAGCCTTGGTTTTTATCGACGCCAGACAGTCTGACTCTGTTCAGCTCAAATCATAAGGTTAAATCTTTCGTTATTCATTATACTGCCCAAAACATAGGTAAGCCACGAGGCTTTTGAATTTCAGAGACGTCTGATAGCGTGTAGTGCTGCATTGGGCAGTTGATTCCCCTGCTTGTCAGCCGAGCCTCACATGGTGTGAGAGACGACACCGTGAGCTTGTGTGCGTCAACATGAAGAGAAATGTCCGTGTGGTAATCTGACTTGATAAATACAGCAAGTCTCACTTGAATGCGCCATATATCACTCTCTGAAGATCAATTCTATCAAGTTTCTTTCTCAAACTTGCTCAAGATGAAGTTCTTCAATATTATTTTCTTGGCTTCTTTTGCCGTAGGAGCCATTCTCCAGGGCCCAATTGATGAACGTGATGGACTGATAAATCGACAAGCGTCATCTTCTACAAATTCTTCAGGCTCGCCTGTGTCTGCCGGCCCCTCCACAACATCAAGTTCAACGTCTACCTCCGCTATTTCTAGCTTGGTCGCCGATCCTGCTTGTACGAACTCGCCTTTCACCAGGGCTTGTTGGGGAAACGGCTTTAGTATTGCAACTGATTTCGACACAAAAAATCCCACCACGGGTGTGACCCGAAAATACAATTTAGAAGTCACCAACACAACATGCTCTCCAGATGGAGTTACCCGCCATGACTGCATGTTGATCAATGGGCAATTTCCTGGACCAACCATATATGCTAACGTAAGTTTCACGTTCTTTCCACACACCTTGATCTCGTGTATAATTGGCTAAAAATCTTTTAGTGGGGTGATATGGTTCAAGTTACCCTGAAGAACTCTCTTCAAGACAACGGTACCGGTATCCATTGGCATGGGGTTCGTCAATACCACACATGTACCGAAGACGGTGTACCAGGGATCACTGAATGTCCATTGGCTCCTGGAGATACCAAAGTATATACTTTCCAAGCGACCCAGCACGGCACGAGTTGGTATCATAGCCATTTTTCTGGACAGTATGGTGAAGGTGTTCTTGGTGGTATAGTGTTCAATGGGCCTGCCAGTGCTAATTATGATATTGATCTTGGAACTTACATGGTACAAGATTGGTACTACACGCCCATATTCGCACTTACTGAAAGAGTTGCACACTCACAAGCTGGGCCTCCACCGGGTGACAATGGACTTATTAATGGTAGTATGGTTGCGCCCGCTGGTCAAACTGGTGGGAAGTATACGACGACTACTATCACCTCGGGAAAGAAGTATCGTCTTCGTCTCATCAACACTTCAGTTGATAATCATTTCATGGTTTCATTGGACGGTCATCCATTCACCGTAATCACCAATGATTTCGTAGCTATCCATCCATACACCACCAATTGGATCTTCCTTGGTATCGGTCAACGCTACGACGTGATAATCACTGCCAATCAAACAGTTGGAAGCTATTGGTTCCGAGCTGAAGTTCAAGCAGGGTGTGGCACAAACAACAATAATGGAAACATCAAGAGTATTTTCACTTACCAAGGAGCAAACGGCAGCACTCCAACCTCCACGGCTACACCTTACACCGGACGCTGTACCGATGAAAGAGGACTCATCCCCTTCTGGGACAGTTTTGTTCCTAGCGGCCCCCTTAGTGGCAACGTCGATCAACTGAACGTCGCCATCGACATTGGTGTCACTGCTGATGGACCAATCGTTAAATGGGGCATTAACCTCACCGCCCTAGATGTAGATTGGAATAAACCTATTCTCCAATACGTTCTTGATGGCAACAACTCCTGGCCTAAATCTGAGAATCTTATCTCTCTGCCCAATGCTGATCAGTGGTATTACTGGATTATTCAAGAAGTTGCTGGGCTAGCTAACGGAAATCCAATTTCTGTGAACGTTCCTCACCCAATTCATCTGCACGGTCATGATTTCTATGTCTTGGGTACAGGAGTTGGAACCTACAACAACACAATCAATGCACCAACCCTCGATTACGATAACCCGACCAGAAGAGATGTCGCCATGTTGCCAGCCGGTGGGTGGCTTGTTTTGGCATTTCAGACCGATAATCCCGGTGCTTGGTTGATGCACTGCCATATTGTAAGTTTCCCGGTGCACAAACCCTTCTTCCATAGCCTCTGTACTGATCTAGTTCTTAGGGCTGGCACGTAAGTGGAGGTCTCGCCGTTCAATTCCTCGAATCTCAAAACATAATCAACAGCGTAAACCCTATCTCACCAGCACTGACCAACACCTGCAACAAATGGAATGCATGGTATCCATCTCACGCTCCTTATTTCAAGACCGATTCTGGCGTTTAAATGAGCCATGGAGTCAAAAGTCCTTGGAAGAAACCTTTGGACAGGCAGCGTTGCAATCTTATTTCGTATTTCATTTACATTTCGTTGGTATTATCTGTCCTGGGATTCTTCTGGTTGGTGAACTTGATTTTGGTGGATCTCTTCGCGGTAACTCATAGCACTATATAAGTAACAAGTCTAGGGAATGGGTCTCTTGATTTCTAAGTATCATATGCCTTTGAGCAAAGGCATGTATTTTCATAATTGCTTCCAATGGTAGATTTGCAATTAAAAATAGAATTCATCCTCCCGAGTTCTGGTTGTCCATGCAATTGTCTTTTAATGAATAGAGCAACACTGTTGAAGCAGAGCCTAGGATTATTAGGGTAGCATCATGTATTCATGGAGCGGTGATCTTAATTGTCTCAATAGTGGCCATACCTATCATAACTTCTGTTTAATCATAACCCTGGACTTTTATCTCCGTAATTGAATATCAACGAAGCACCGAGTAGAAAACAAGGATATAGGATCGTTAGAATGGCATATGGGAGTGACAGGAATGACTCTTTTGTATGACTTTAGCGTGAATATAAAGGGCTACATATACGAGTGTATAAGGCCCTAGGCGAGAGCCTTACACGTGATTCCAAGAAAGATGATAGGATCTCAAATCTTGAACTCTAATATTAAAAACGGAGAGTCAACCGAATGAAGCTTCAAAGAATATTGTAGCATATACTTAAGTGCAGCAAAATATTTGGGATGCAGTAGGCGAAAAATAAAGGGGCGAGATAAAATACTGGCGTGCGGGAATTTAATGAGAGATCTATAACCCACCATTTCAATCATATCTCATATCAGAATGCAATGGTCGAAGAAGAATTCCTTCACCTGAACATCGAATTCCAATGAAAGATACCGTGGTCCAGCATCGATCGTCTCTAATAATAGCAGCGAGTCTTGTATATTCTCAACTTCGTTGGTGCGTCAGAGCATATTCACAGATTTCAGGGGTACAGCATCCGTTCCATCTCTGGTGCGGGCTAGTTGAAATAGGCCTGGGAACCTGTATTACATATGTGAGATTGGTCAAAGTCTGAGAGTATGAATTTTGTAGCGTGTTTTGAAGGAAAATATATAGGTATCTGCAAATTTCTTAACACCAGCATCGCATCTAGCAACACAATGAAATGACAATATCAAAGTCATTTCTGATAGCAAAAGTACTAAATTCAATCTCTTACCGTAGACGAATAAGATGATTCAAATTAGCTTCTCGCAAATTCACTTGTATTTTAGGGTTTATCGCAATCTCTGTCAGAACTCTCAATCGATTTTGATAGCCCATTTCTTGTACGACTCTGTTGATATGATAGTTGATTCTGTGTTGGATAATATAATATTGCGGTTCTCAAAGAATGGTAATCAATAGATGAAAAGATGAGTGAATGAGCCATATTACATGAAGCAATTCGGCTGGTCTGATGACAGTGAACTTATAAGGCGATATCTATGGAAAGGATTTTTCATCTGCTTTGAATAAGTTAGAAGAAAGACACAAAAGAGGAACAGTATCCCTGGAAGAGAGCAGAACAACTCGCCATAATTATCCATTACAGATACTTCAACCTCAATACTTGGAGGCTTTTTATGCAATGCCTTTTATTTACGTTGCAACGACTCCCTGTGAAACTGACAGCGTTATCTTCTTAGTCTCATCTTTGACAGCGAGTGCTCCGAATAAATAGCAAGAGCCTTTGGCTATTTAGCAAGTTTACGAAACCGTAACTCTGCGTGACCGTACAATATTTACTGTTATATACTCGTGAGTTGGTTGCAGGGGCGAGGGCATGGAGACACCATGTCGACGAGGAGTCATCTTCTGTTTGGTTTACATTCAGATTATTTCAAGCTCTGCATTATTGAGCTTTTAAATAGAAGAGAGGTGACTAGAACATGCGGGGCGTGGGGTGCGGGGTAAAGGGGAAATTAGGCCATTTCTCGCTTAAAATATTCGCGGGTTAGCGCTAAAATATCCAGAATGCGTGCAAGCTTGGACAATTCTCAAAGAAGGAGGATCGTGAATTGAAGGCTTATGAGATTGAAAAGATGGCTTGTTTCACACTCGTGTGAAACTCAATGAATCGATTAGTTTGTCAAATTCACTCACTACAAGAAACGCTGGAGATTTGAATGAAGTCGGTCAGGAACCGCGGAGAAGTTTTCGATTGACTTGTCTCATTTTATATCGTGATTAAAAAAGTAAGACCATTGAAATATGCAAGATTTGTATACGCATCAGACAATAATTTGGCGTTTAGTTCAAAACAAGAGAACATTCACTGAGCTGGCAAGGCTAGACTTATCGCCCTGCGCCCTATTGGTCACTTACTGTGGCTGAAATTTTGGCTGGTGGCTGGTGGCTGAACCCCGCACCAATGGTGATACAGCGTTTCTTCACCCTCAACTCAACCAACACAACTTCCAGCGAACAAACATCAACTTGTCCTGAACCAATATAATCCATACCTTTCAACTTCCAGCAAGATTTAACGCACAATAATTGTAGGTAATGCAATCATGATATCCTCTTTCATGAATTCCCCAAAACGGAAACGAAATCCTCTTCAGGCTCCAACCCCACCGGATTCATCACCCATGCGTATCCAGACTTTACCACCTTCAATATCTCCCGAAGAAGTTGATCAAGAGAGCCCACGCACAAAGGTTGCATACCACTTCCAGGGTCTTGCTCTTAATGGACCCAGCGATATACAGCAACTGAATCTAAAGAAGAACAAGGGACCAGAGACAACAAATGCTGAATCGCCAGTACGCAAAAGGGTCAAGATGTTTGCTGCCAAAGATGTGGATATGACGGAGAGTGCAGTAACTGAAATTCCCGAGACTCCGCAACCAAAAACCTTTGGGGCTACAGTTGTGGAAGAAAGGAAGGCCAATCCAATTGTTCCGGAGATGGGCAATGATGTTAGGCTACATAATGAGCTTGATCCTGTTGTATTCAAAGCTGGGTTGGGGGTAACAAAGGGAAAGAGTGATATGGGGAGGGCATATCCATCAATAAATCGACTAGCCGATTCTAAGTCTAGGAGAAAGAAGAGGATGGGTACACCACCGTTACCCAAATCTGAAAATGCCATGGATGAAGAAAGGGAGATTGTGGATCCAGACCAAGCAGCATTGACATGGCACGATGATGAAATCACCGGACATAAGCCAGACGATCCAGATGATGATGGAGAGGGAATCAACGGGATTGGATTTCGACCGACACCCGCCATTGCTTATGCAAGGACAGAAAAGAGAAGGCAACAAATGGCAGACTATAGGAGTCGGGAAGCAAGGGAGGCGAGAGCTCGAAGGAGTGAGAGGAGACGAGGCTCAGAGATGAAGGAAGCTGCTGCCAGGGAGAAGGCCGAGAATGTTGCCAGGAGAGTGCGATTCATAGATTTTGATAACCCAACTGTCATTTCAACGTCTTGAGTATATGGCACTGGATTCCCTTTTCTGGAGTTGCATGGATACTGTGGTTGCAATATTTGGTTTATCGGTACAATTTCAGGGTATGAATTGGAGGATGTTATTGGTATACGGATGGGCGTTCGGAAGGATTTGCGGAGGGACAGTGGTTTCAAACAAGTTATGCAAGCAGCTCATTATAGCGCAGTAATACATTATTTCAGGGGATTTGCTTCATTACCAAAATTTCCAATTTGATTTCTTGGCTGCTTCTTCAGCCTTTTTATCTGCTTCCTCCTTCAGTCTCCGCCTTTCTTTCCTCCTCTCTTCTGCTTGTGCCTCCTTTTCCGCCTTCTTCCTATCTATGATCTCTACGGCACGCTTCATATGTGCTCGTTCTAGACGTCTTCTGTACAAACAGAATTCATAAGCTCCGAAGGCAGAGAATACAAATGTCCCCACAGCCCAGTTCGCAGCTTTAGGTATCGGCGCTTTGCTAAGGTGTAAGCATCCAGCTATTTTGACTCACGATCCCATCCAATTGGAGTAACATACCTCCAAATATTGCCCTAATTCCACCCATCGCAAAACCTCCACCAATTCCTGTAAGAAAGCTCTCCCTCGCGCATGGATACATGTGGACTTGTGTGAAATCCTGCAAACGTACAGTCTTCATAGCTGCCCCTAGACTGGGTGTCTCCGTATGTGCTCCCGCAGTATTCTGGCCCGAGCCGTCGGGTAGGGCATTTGCATTTTCGGGTGGTGTGTGAAATACTTCGTATACTTTGTTGGGAGTTTTGACGTGATCGGGTGGTGAAGTTGCTCCTGGAGGCGGGCCTCGGGGGGTAGGATTGTTATCTCTTGTATCATCCGCCATTGATGGATGTTATGAATTGGGATGTGAATGTCTGTGGCTTGGTACAGAGTTGGATGGATGTACTAACGTGGGTCACCGTAGAAGGCTGCAACTCTGTATTGCTTAGTAAGCTTTCCGATAAGGCTGAATTTAACTTTACACGACCCAACGCGCTTAATATATTTTTCGCGAATCGACGCGTTTCCGGATCCCAATTGATCAATTGATGTCCTGCCCCCAAAACCTATGGGTCTTCAATCATACTTTCATGATTTGTGTAAAGACAAACTTCATACCATTCATGCGAACTCACCACGGTTTCTCGAGGAAAAGCCAATGAACCAAATAACTTTCACTCGACTTGTTAAATTTCCCCCCGAAGATCAAGGAAGTTCACCCCTTTCTCCTTGCCATTCTGGCACCTCATAATCACCCACAACCATGCCGCCACGAAAACCACAATATGGCTTCCGCCGCGGTGGGAAGCAAGCATATCATGGGCCTCGGAAAGCGAAAACCTTTGAAAAATCGTCGGGCAGAAACGAAGGCACATCTCTGGAAGAAAAGTTAGAGGCTGTTAAACTCGGCCACTCTATCGATGAAGCCATGGGGTTCTCGCGGCACGAATCTGGCAAGAAGAAAGTTGGATGGCTAGTCAATATAAAGGCTACCACTATTGAGGACGAGAAACATTCGGAGGGGCGAGCGGGAGTTGATTGCTATTTCATCGAAGATGATGGAGGAACTTTCAAAGCGACGGTGGGATACGAACCTTATTTTCTGGTCGCAGTAAAGAGGGGATACGAGCCAGAAGCTGAAGAATGGCTGAAGAGGGTACCGGGAGGTGGAGTGATCAAAAGCATAAAAAGAGTGGAAAAAGAGGATCTGTCGATGCCAAATCATTTACTAGGTTACAGGCGGAGTTTCTTCGAGTGCAGGTTTAGGAACGTATCGGATCTGCTGGCGGCTAGGAAGGACATTATGCCGGTGGCGGAGAAGAACAAGAAGAATATGAATGCGATGGATACTTATGCGGAGGTTGCCAGGTAGGCTTTCTGGACGTTCTAAGATTTCGAGAGAGGGGCTAATTGGGCTATAGTGCAAATGCTGGATTCGACCTTTTTGATGATTCACGAGATGATGATAAACGGCTTAATGTTTCTGTTGCCGAGGGTAGCGATTTTATTGTAGATATTAGGGAATGGGATGTGCCCTACCATGTACGGGTAATGATAGATAAAGGTAATGGAAGAATTTGCAATTTCTGGACAGCCAAGCTCATGAATTTTAGATATAAGAACAGGAAAATGGTATTCGGTGGAGGCAAAACACGGCACGACGACAATAAAATGTCTGGAAGACCGTCTGGCAAGAGCAGATCCAATTGTCATGGCATACGACATCGAGACAACAAAATTACCCCTGAAATTTCCAGATGCAACAATCGATCAAATTATGATGATATCGTACATGATAGACGGGCAAGGATTTTTGATCACGAATCGAGAAATCGTCTCCGAAGATATTGAGGATTTTGAATATACACCCAAACCAGAATACGATGGTCCCTTTATGATTTTTAATGAACCAGACGAGAAAGCTGTTATTGAACGGTTTTTCCTGCATATTAAGGAAGCACGGCCTACAGTTATAGCGACATACAACGGAGACTTTTTCGATTGGCCGTTTGTGGATGCGCGAGCTAGTGTTAATGGTATCGACATGTATCGAGAAATTGGATGGAGAAGAAGTCAAAGCGATGATCAGTACATTTGTGACTACAGCGCTCACATGGATTGTTTCCACTGGGTCAACCGTGACAGTTACTTGCCTCAAGGAAGTCGAGGTTTGAAAGCTGTAACAACAGCAAAGCTTGGTTACGACCCGGATGAAATCGATCCGGAACTGATGTTGAGATATGCCAGCGAGAGGCCTCAAACCCTCGCAGAGTATTCTGTTTCTGACGCTGTGGCAACATACTATTTGTACATGAAATATGTACACCCTTTTATATTCTCTCTATGTACTATTATTCCTCTGGGGCCAGACGCGGTTTTGCGGAAAGGAACAGGAACCCTTTGCGAAATGTTACTGATGGTGCAGGCTTACCAAAAAGAAATCGTACTACCCAATAAACACGTATCGCCGAAAGAATCTTTCTGGGAAGGTCATTTACTGGAGTCAGAAACTTATGTTGGTGGACATGTCGAAAGTATTGAGGCTGGTGTATTTCGAGCTGACATACCTGTCAATTTCGCGGTCGATACCACCGCTATCGATGAACTTCTCGAAGATTTAGATGCTGCACTGAAATTTAGTATCACAGTAGAAGAGAAGAAATCACTAGATGATATCGACAATTATGAGGAAGTTAAGCAACAGATTGCAGACCGCCTGAACAGCCTTAAAAAAACCGCAAACCGAAGCGAGAAACCCCTGATTTATCATTTGGATGTTGCTTCCATGTACCCTAATATCATGACGACGAATCGATTACAACCTGATTCTATGATTCAGGAGTCAGATTGTGCTGCATGCGATTTCAACCGACCTGGTAAAACCTGCGACCGAAGAATGCCTTGGGCCTGGAGAGGTGAATATATTCCAGCCAAGCGTGATGAATACAATATGATCAGACATTCGCTTGAGAATGAAAGATTTCCCGGAAAACATCCCAATAAGCCAACTAGATCATTTCAAGATCTTTCATACGACGAGCAAGCCACGCTGATACGAAAGCGCTTGCAAATTTACAGTCAGAAGATTTATCACAAGATTCATGAACAAACTACAATTGAACGAGAAGCGATTATCTGTCAACGAGAGAACCCTTTCTATATCGATACCGTAAAGGATTTCAGAGATCGTCGATATGATTACAAGGGTAAGCAGAAAGTCTGGAAAGGCAAAGCTGATGCTCTCAAATCAGCAGGTGCACCAGCAGTCGAGGTCGAAGAAGCGAAGAAGATGATTGTGTTATTCGACTCTTTACAGTTGGCTCACAAGGTCATTTTGAACTCATTTTACGGCTATGTGATGAGAAAAGGTTCGCGGTGGTATTCTATGGAGATGGCCGGTGTCACTTGTTTGACTGGAGCACACATCATTCAAATGGCTCGACAGCTAGTTGAACGAATTGGGCGACCTCTTGAATTGGATACAGATGGTATTTGGTGTATGCTTCCGGCCACATTTCCTGAGAATTATGCTTTCAAGATGAAGAACGGTAAAAAGCTCGCCATATCATACCCTTGCGTCATGTTAAATCATCTCGTTCACGACAAATTCACGAATCACCAATATCAAACTCTTTCTGACCCGAAAACATTCAAGTACGAAACGCATAGCGATAATTCTATTTTCTTCGAAGTTGATGGTCCTTATCGAGCTATGATTCTGCCAACTTCTAAAGAAGAAGGCAAGAATTTAAAGAAACGTTATGCAGTGTTCAACGACGACGGTAGTCTGGCTGAATTGAAGGGATTTGAGTTGAAGCGAAGAGGAGAGTTGAAGCTCATCAAGATCTTCCAGCAGCAGATTTTCAAGTTTTTCTTGGAGGGCACAACTCTTGAGGAAACATATCAATCGGTCGCGAAAGTTGCAAATCAATGGCTTGACGTGTTGGACTCTAAGGGAAAGACCCTTGCCGATGCAGAACTGATTGATCTCATCTGCGAAAACAGAAGTATGTCAAAGAGTCTGGAGGAATACGGCACGCAAAAATCAACTTCAATCACTACTGCAAAACGTTTGGCGGAATTTTTGGGTGAACAAATGGTGAAGGATAAAGGTTTGAATTGTAAGTACATTATTTGCGCCAAGCCGAAACATGCACCGGTAACAGAACGAGCTGTTCCGGTTGCTATATTCTCCTCGGATGTATCAGTAAAAAAAGATTACTTGCGCAAATGGTTGAAAGAAGAACCAACCGATATGGACCCAAGAGCTCTTTTGGATTGGGATTACTATTCTGAACGTCTCGGGTCCGTTATCCAGAAACTTATTACCATTCCTGCAGCTCTTCAGAAATGTTCAAATCCTGTGCCAAGAGTAGCACATCCCGAATGGCTGCAGAGAAGAATCCGGATCAAGGACGATAATATGAAGCAAAAGAAAATGACCGATATGTTTGCTAAAGCGCCTCTTGAGGACATATCAAACTTGCAAGATACAAGAATGGCCGACATGGAGGATTTTGGGACACAGCTCCTGAAGCCTAAGACTTTGAGTTCACAACTGAATGCAGAACCACACAAACCTATGAAGAGAAAGTTTCCTGAGCCTGTGGTGGCAGTATCCATAAACCCCTTCGCAGCTCTTCCTGACAAGATGCCATCACCCAGTGAAGATTATGAAAGATTCTTGGAGTATCAGAAACAGAAATGGAAGATCCAGAAACAGGCGCGAATACGACGTCGACATCTCTTTGGTGAGAATCGTGGTCCTCAAAGCAATATTGCGACGACTTTCCAAAATCAAGCCGAGCAGTTGTTCAAGAGCACCTGGCAAGTCTTGCAATTGAGAGGCACTGAAAGTCCAGGTATCGTTCTCGCATTCGTCCTTATCGATTCTAAAGTTCATACATTGAAAGTCCAGGTGCCGAGAACAGTTTTTCTCAACCTGAAGGGTAGTGAATTGCCAGATATTGAAATTGATGGTTGTGAAGCTGAGAAGGTTACCCACACACTACCAAACGGTCATCCGTCGGTCCATTTGTTCAAGCTTACAATGCCTGAGGATATCTATGTCAACGAAGCACAAAAGATATCTTTACTTTTCAACCATCCAAGTGTGGAAGGTGTATACGAAAAACAAGTTCCACTCAACATCCGTGCTGTCCTTCAGCTCGGCAGTTTGTGTACTTTTGATGAGACCCAGCCTGGTGTTCTCGGAAGAGGTCTCGAGCAAGGCTTCGACCTATCTGGACTTCGCCGGGCGTCTCCAAAGAACCCATATCTCTCGCATTCACCGATGGCATACCTCTACCTCTACCACGTCATTGCTGGTGATAGACAAATATTTGCGCTCTTCTCGACTTCGAAAGAACAGGCACATGTTGTCATTCTACAGAAAACCAAGGTTGCTGAACAGGATCTACCGAATATCGCGAAAACTTATGCGGATTGCCTTGCCAAACGACATCAAGATTCTAATGGAGAGGTGTGGCAAAATTGTTTCGATTACCAAGAAAGAGTTCAATTTAAAATCAGCCAAGTCACGACGAGAAGGAAAGCATTGCTTGAGGTTGGGGATCTGGTCAAGAAGATGAAGAACGATGAATCAAAGCCACTTATGCTCGTCGTCCAGTCCCCGCAAAGAAGATTACTTGTCCACGATGTACCTATTCTGGGAGACTTGCCTATACTTCCCCTGAAGCCTGATATTCAGGATAGCAAACTTCCTCCTTTAAATTGGCAATCCTTCATTGCAAAGCGCTTGGTGAACCACTACCTGAGTCTCGGAGAATGGGTCATTCATCTAACTGAACTCGCAAGATATGGAGATGTACCTCTCTGTAACCTCGAAAGGGATGATCCTCGATTCTTGATCGATGTGGCTTATGCGCGAAGATTGCAAAAGAACAACGTCGTGCTGTGGTGGTCTGGTGGACCAAAGCCAGATCATGCCGGTTACGAACTCGACGATGTTCTTGGAGGCCTTGATACAGTGCAAATGCCATCGGTGAATAATCCTGGTACATATCCATCGGTTTGTATTGAGCTTGATGTTAGAAACTTGGCTATCAATACCATTTTGACTTCTTCTTTGATCAACGAGTTGGAGGGAAGCGACTCGATATCTTTTAATCCTGCCGCGCCATCAGATGATGCACCTAGTGATGGCACCAATGTTCTATATGCTGAGAATGCCTTCGCTACTGCCGGTGTTACTGTCCTTCGAGAGATGGTGAAAGCTTGGTGGGCTGAAGCCTGCAAGGGCAGCAGCATGGCAGATATCATGGTCCAACATCTTGTACGATGGGTCGAAAATCCAGACTCTTTCCTATACGATCGATCATTGCATTATTATGTACAAATGATGTCTCGAAAGGCATTTCAACAACTGATGACCGATTTCAGACGCGTTGGTTCACATGTAGTATTCGCAAACTCAAATCGACTTCTACTACAAACAACCAAAGCCGAAGTCGGAAATGCATATGCATACAGTCAATACATCCTCAAATCGATCAAAGCAAAACCTCTTTTCCATTTTCTAGATCTCGAGATCAAAGAGTATTGGGATTATCTAGTCTGGTACGATGAATTCAACTATGGCGGTAAAGGCTGCTCGGAAGTCGTCGAAGCCGAAAACCAATCCCTCGACAATATCATGCACTGGCAACTCAGTAATTTCCTTCCTGACAAACTCCAACAAATTTTTAACGACTGGGTCTTGGAATTTATCGATATTATGCACCGTCTCAAGAAGCCCCGTCTCGGTATTGATTCTACACCTCGAGCCACGCAGCTGCCAGTTCAAAATCTGGGAGATGACAAAGAGGATAAGATTATTCTCGGGAAGAGTTTCGAAAAACCTCTAAAGAAGCAAATCGCAGGTATCATTCGCAGACAAAAGGATGAAATGCTCCATCCAGAACTAGCTGAGGATTACAGATTTCCCGTTCTCCCTGGCTCACATCTCAACCCTACCAATCCAGCACTGGAGCTGGTGAGGAGTCTCATGCAGGTTCTTTCTTTGGATAAAAATATTACACTGGAAGCACGATTGTTGAGAAAGGAATTGTTGGAAATGTTCGAAATCCGCGAATTTTCTAACGATGCTAAATTTCAAAACCCATCCACCTCGGCCAAACTCTTCGGCGTTGTCTGCGACTCTTGCACTACATCCCGCGATATGGATTTCTGTCGCGACGAAGATTTGCTTCCAAATAGTGAGGGAAGCTGGAGTTGGAAATGCACATTCTGTAACCAAGAGTTTGAACATTTGGGTATTGAAGAGAGGATTATTGGGGAGGTAATGGGGGCGGTTGGGGAATGGGTCGGTCAGGATTTAAAGTGTCTTAGGTGTGGAGGATTGAAGGTTAACGATTTGAGAGCTGGGTGTGGATGTGGAGGGGAATGGGGGGAGAGTGTTGAGAGGGGGGCTGTGAAGAGTAAGGTGGAAGGCTGGAGGAGGGTGGCAAGGGCTTATGGGTTAAGGATGTTGGGGGCAGTTGTGGAGGAGGTTTTAGGGGGGTTGTAGGTGGGTGGGGTTCAATCGATGGTGCATAGAGTTGTTGCTTGATTTATATTTGAAGTATGGATCGCATTGGGTATTGCGTAATGGATGGGAAAGGACGGCTTCTAAAAAATACATAGCCTTTCCTTTCGTGTTTACATATCAGTTAAGGAAAGATTCTCGCAACTTTTCTATATAACCTCTTAATCATTAAACGAAGCTCGCCGGGATTGTCCCTTCCTTCTTTGACTTTAGCATGAAAATGTTGTTTCACGATACATATACTTGATTCCTTTTTGTCTGGCCCCCATGAGACGGCATACACCCCAATAGCCTTTGCTAACCCCCCAAATACCTTCTGGCTCTTGTTGATCACGTTCAAAATGCTATTGCTAGAAGCTGAAGCTAAGGTTTCTATCAATATCGTGTCGTGGCCCATGCATAAATACATAGATCAGTCAGCAACCTTACATACATATAAACTCGGGATACAAAAATCGTCGATGTGCATGCTGAAAGCGTGGAAGCCCATGGCCATCTCCCCAAATATGATAACCTAACCTAACCCAACCTACCATATCATCAGCATCTCTCAGCACCACTCTCTAGTGATTATTCGCTCTTGCTTAATTGCATCAATAAAGCTTTTATGTTTACGCCCGTCATTCTTTCGCACAATCACGATGGTTAGTTTATCCATTTCCGAGTTTCGTTTGCTTGGTTTGGTTTACTTGGTCGATGTGGAATTATGACGTATCCTTTCGTGGATGATTTACCGCGGGAAAATCTGTGGAATTGCTGCAAGTCTGTGGAATGTGCACAGCGTGAAAAATGAAGGAAGAGGTATTCTCTAGCGTTAGTTGCTCATAACCTATTTACAATGTAATCTCGCCCCCTGACCCTGACTTCTAGTTTATGCGTTAGAACTCTCATTTCTGGTTTTTGTTTCGGGGGTGCTACGTTTAGAGCGAGCTGGACCTCGATAGCATGAGTAGGTTTGGTGGTTGTGTATCAGAGGAAGTAGTAGATTAAGTGCTATAATCTTCGTGTTCTACAGACTCGGATTGGGCATATATACAGTGTGCTGAGTCAGCATGACCCCTGACAGCATGAGGGAGAGGTTCGGCAAGAGAAGTTCTATCTTCTTATCTCCTAACCCGGGTCAAAATTGACGGCTATTTCGTTGCACTTGAACTAATTACCAGATTAGTGATAAATTGTATGCTTAGAAGTGAAAAGGTTCTTTATATCACTAATATCAAGAGAGATAGAGAGAGAGCAACACTGCAATATTCCGCCATAATTTCCGTTTATATTTGCGTTGTCGAAACCCCTATACGTAACATTTTTGGATGGCGAAGATGATCATGTCTGTATGTAGCCTTAGTGTCTCATGAAATGCGAAGAAGGCATTATTTTGAATGATTGATCATGAAGACCCCCAAAGACTTCAATGTGCGATCAGTCTAGCCACAAACGTGCAAATCTGAATACTATCAATGATAGATATCATGTTTTCTTACCGCCGCCATCAAGTTTCTAATTCATGCATCCGAAGATCTATCTACACTGTTTGTTGCTTTTATTGAGATTAAACAAGCCTCTTTCCCCTAGTATCACTAGAAGGAATATAGCAAGAGGAAAGAGAATGTATTTACGAGTACTAATAATTCTGAAGCATGAGAAAAGGATTGAAGAAGTTGGGTTTGAAGTCTTTCTCATTATAATTTGCAGAAATCACAACAAACCTATCGATCGATGATGGTCTAAAGGAGTCGAAGTTGAAATTTTCGCTAAAATTAGTTTTCCACGCTAAATTCTCGTCTCGCTAAACTTAAACTAGATTTCTTCGCTAAATTTACAAATATATATTTTTTGCCATCGCGATTCTATTGGTTCCCCCCCCCCCTGATATAATTAAATTGATTTAAAGATTTAATTGATATGCAGCGAAATTAAAATCAAAATCAAAATTTGGATTCAAGGCTATTCACAGAATCATTTGGATTTCAATGAATCTAGCTACTAGTTGCCCGCAGCCAAGCCACAAGGATAACTAACGTCTAATGATATTCTGTAGAAACAACCTGTGCCGCACAGATCGCAATTCTGTTAATGCATCTAGTATAATAATGTCAATTTGAAAATTTGATTGATGTGCGACAAAATCAGAAGGAAAGTCAAGGCTATTCACTTAACTGCGTGAGGTCCCAATGAACCTAGCCTTGTGCAGCGGGTTAGAAACTTCCTGAAAGAAGTGCTATTAGTTCTTTGGGCAATCTACAAGTGTAGTTTCTATTCAAGTTCTCTGGAAAGGCTCTCTCCCTGTTCGTGACCTAATTCGCTCTCTGAACATGATAATATTGGGTTTGAGATTAAGCGTATGCTAACAGCGGATTAGACACTGGATTCTGGTACAAGTTATTGCACATGAACCAAGCACATGCTTGATCATAATATTCTTAGACTTAGACCATGGGATGAAAGTCTTGGATCGCTGGATCGCGGGAAGAAATTGAAGTTCGAATTCCAATAAATTGAATTTCCCGAATCAATGAATCATCTAAAGCACATCTATCATGCCACTCGAATAAGATATCCAATCACTCACACCCCATCTTAGATAAATTCATGCGCAAAGATCTCCGCTTTCTGAACTATATATACTCCGCATGCAAAACATGCAAAGAACACTGTTTCCATTCACAGCAATTCATTCACCAGTGACAATTTCCTCTGAGTCGCTACGCATGACCATCTATTCACCGTACGAAAAACGATGGCACCAACCGTAATGCGAAGATAAAAGCCATACAGTTGCCAAGCCAGAGAAATACAATTTTTGAAATCCTTGCTCGAATGAACCAAGAAGACCGATATCGTTGAAGGGAAAGAATACATGCCAGTGGCCCCAATTTACCCCTTCTGTGCTTTGCTTTGCTTATTTTTGCGCACAAGTGAAGGCGCCAGCGCACTTCTTCACTACCGTTTTACCAGACGAGGAGTTCTCATCGTCTTCAATTCCGCACTTTCGCTGCCGTTGTCTTCTACTGCATTCTCCTCTTAAGTTTCACTTGTATGATTGACCTTTTGAAACACGCGCTGTTATAATAATCATCCCCGGTTGATGTTGATTCATTCTCCCTGCTGAATAAAGAATGTTAGCTTCATGTTTCCATTCTGGAATATGTCTTGAACAGATTGTCATATGAAGATAGCTGTCCTTATATATGCCAACCCAGCCCCAAACGAAAGGAGGGGTTGAGGGCCAAGTGACTTGACAGAGTAAAATTCACTCCTTGGCCATAATAAAGAAGCTACAAGTTGTCTCAGATATCCAAGCTCAACGCACCCCTCTCCTTTAACCATTGGTAAACACATCAGAGCACAGTGGCTACTAGCTATAGTGACTATTAGTTTGGAAGCTTTCATCTTAATTTCAGGCACTGATCTAAGTCCAGGATATTTCTTATCATATGTCATACCACACAATTCACGTTTATAACTTGATAGTGAAAGAAGTTGATGATTAGAAGATGCAAACTCCGACCTATTGAAAATAGGTGCATATGAGCTAGTACACTTGGCGTAATAGTCACGTGCTATTAGCTACAGCATCTTGACACCGTATGATGTATTTGCGCGAACATTTTTAAATATTCATAAAGGAAAGGAGACATGGAGACTTTGAGTGAGTGCCTGCTTTACTAGATAGATAAATAGATGCGTCCTCTTTAAACTCAAGGAGTGATCAAATGCAAATGCAAATGCAAATATGAGCGAGCCCATTACACGAAAAGGGAGGGTGCCGGGACATCACGGAATGGAATGCAGTTGATATGAATCTATCTATATCGTGTGCACAAGTCCATGAGATTGATCCATTTTGATAATCTATATAATCATACACATACACGTCTCAACTACTCTCTACCCCCCTCTTCTTCTCAGCCGCCTTTTGAGCAGCTGCTCTCGCTATACTCTCTGCCGTTACGGGTTCACCGAGACCTGGTGTGGGAAACCAAGTAACTATCCCCTCCTTGGCAGCTTCAAGACGTTTCCTCTGACCCTCCTCACCTGCACGACCCAAGACACCTGCGATGAGCTGGATACATCTCAGACTATCAAACGATTAGCAGCAGCACATTTCACGCAAGCGGTAAAGAAAGAGAAACGGCAAAAGACAAACCTGTCATCATTGGCCGGGATGGGGTACGTAACCCAGGTAGGATCCGCATCTGTATCGATAACCCCAATCGTCGGAATGTTATGCAGCCCACACTCATGCAACAAGGTGTAATTTTCCAACGGATTCAAGCAAACCACCAGATCCGGTTTCAGCGCCTTCCAGTTCGCAACCTTCTCCTCATACCCCGCGACATATTCATCATTGGCATCCACGGCCATGATCGCACACTTGGCCAGGATTTGATCGCCGTTGGTGATGCTGCCCGCCACCCACCGATTGAAAAGATGGCATCCCTTGGCGAGCGAAGCCGCTTTGACAACGGCCGAATCCTGACCGGCGCGAGTCCCCACGAAAAGTATGAGGCCACCATGGTACGCGACGCCTTCGACAACCTTGGCGCAACGACGGAGGTGCGCAGCCGTTTCCTCCAAGCTGATTATATGGATGCCCTGTCGGATACCATAAATATATCTCTGATTCGCCGGGTTCCACAGCTGAGTCGCATGGCCCAAATGGCTCTGACTGGCCATCAAGAGCTCCAGGGTAACATCCTTTGGCGCGGGGGGGTTGGTGATGAGTTGATACGGTTCATAGTGTTTTGGCACAACGGAACCTAACTTGGTAGTTCTTTTCTTGATGTGGTTGAAAAGTTGGAAGTCTCTTGCGACATTGGGGACGTTTGGATCCCGCGCCCTTTTCGGCTGTGGAGGTGTGAGGTTACGGGTGAGGTGGAGGGAATTGAGTGGGGGTTCGAGGGGATGGTGGTTGTCGATTGAGGCTTCAGGAGCTGGGGTCTCTGTTGAGAGTGTGCGCGATTGAGAGCGGCGGAGGGGTGCAGCGAGTGCTTTTCGGCCTATTTTGAGCTTCAATGAATGATGCCGACACAAAAGGGCAGTTAGCAGTGACTTACCATGCCGTATCGCAATATTTCTGAATATCATCGTCGAGGTGTCTATGACTTTTTTTTGGTGTTATCGAGAATCTTTTGAGATCTCGGACATTCCTATCGCGCTAGTGGGGAACTTCACGCTAACCTCTTTTGGAAAGTTGTCTTCGGTTTCGACAGCTACAATCTTTTCGAGAATATGAGCATCTATGGGATAATTCAAAGTTCACATGGAGTATGACATAGAGAGTGGTTTGCAAAGAAGGGTATAGACTTGAACTCGCGTAAAACTATCAAATGGTGATGAGAAGGCATCATGATGCTTGTACGACTCCGTCTCTGAGATCTACAAGCAATTAAAGTCTAATAATAATAATATGAACGCAAGCGCTAAGAGATTACATTATCGGCTTGTAGCGCGAGCCAATGCGAAAACTCCAACAATAACAACTGCAAGAGTCACAATGGCTCCTGGTAATAATAGCTCGTTTGGTACACCTGGAATGACCTCCGCAGCGGGCTGTGGGGCCGCCGCCTTTCGCGACTTTGATTTGACTCGGGGTCCATCATCACTCTCATCATCATCGTCATCCACAGCCCGACGTCTTCGAATAGTGGCTGATGCTGGAGGAGTCTCTATTTGAATGACGGGCGGTTGAGGATCTAAAGTAGCGGCCATTGGTGGCTTCTCTGGATCATGAACGAACAAGTCAACTTTATCCCGGTGGCCATTTTTGGCGAGAACAATGGCTTCCAGAAGATCTTGGTCGGTTGTAATGGATACAGAATCACCTTCATCGTCTAGATAGCTGAGAGCGAACCCGGATGATCCAAGTTTGCCATCCTCCACAGTTGCTACACCTCCGACAGCATCAATTTCTGTCCCCAATTTGTTTGCAACAGCAGTGATAAGTTCCGAGAGGCCATGGCTGGCTGTGACTTGGACTCTGTGCACACGTCCGCTTGGGGCCTTGAATTTGAATGCGAATGGGACATCCTCGGTGGGGATATCAACGTGGCGACTCACGTGCGAATGCGGAGGAGAGTCAGCACCCACGTGAGAAGCAGAATCATTAGGGGCAACACTGGGATCAACTTGGCGTTCGTGACCGCGTGACATGTCTGGGGACATGAGAGAGCGGCCACCGGTTGTGTGATGATGGCTCCCCTCGCCAGATATCATAGATTCGGTTTCATGCTCGAGAGACATCCAAAACTTGTTCCATGCGGGACCGCTATCACTTTCGCCAGTCTGCATGGTGTTGATTTGTTCCAAGGTTGCGTATGTCAGCTTGAGAACATCCACCATTCCGACAATTTCGCCTTGAGCGTTCATAACGGGCAAGTTCAAGTAATGACCATCTATGCAAATCAGCCAATGTACATCTCAAAACAAGGGCATCCTTCCTTACCATGCATCTTTCTTAGCGCCGCTTGAATGCTCATATCCATAGGAGCAAAATCTGGGTGCGGGGTCATGACACGTACGACAGAGCAGTTGGAGGGGTCCAATCCTGGTGCGATGACACGTAAAACGACATCTTTACTGGTGAAAATGCCAGTGATTGAGCCTCCGTCCTGAACAAGAACGGCCGTGGTATGGTTCTCCTTCATTAACGCCGCAGCTTCCTTGACTGATGTTCGCACCGTGACAGTTGTAGGTGGAATTCCCGTCAGGACTGATTCCAGGGTAGGTCCGGACATCTTTGATCGAAGCGCCTCTACATACTGAATAATTTGTTGCGGTTGACTGGAACCTAACTCCGATTGAACACCTTCCAAAGCATCATACAGTTTTCTTGATGAGCTATAAGCCCGCTCCAATTTTTCCATGGCATCGTAAAAGCACTTTGTGATATCCAGAATACCCGAGATATCTTGGTTTTCGTCCATGACGGGCAAATGACGGAATCCCTTTCTCACCATCAAATCCAAGGCATCGGTAGCACTCGTATCGGTTCTGGCGCAGAGTGGGTTCTTGGTCATGATCTCGGCGATTGTAATATTGGCGGCCTTGATTCCTGCGCCCACCACTCGGAACGCCAAATCTTTGGCCGTGAAAATGCCTGCAATGCGATCGTCATCATCGGTCACCAAGACACAATCCTCTCTCTTTGCTGCCATCAACTGTGCAGCCTCTGCCACGGTCGTATTAGGTTTTATCTGGAGGGCTTGACTTGGTCGAAGGGCGAGAACCGTTCCCGGCGGAGCTTTTCTTGTCTGTCGAGCACGACTTGTCATCTTGCTCTTCTTGCTGAGATCCGTCTCGATCTTCCGCCGGATGGCCTGTGGAACGGTTAACCTCGTCTTCCTCTTCGCCCGTCTCACTTGCGGCGGCATGGCTGGAGAGCTTGCACGCACACGGGAGATGTTTGGAAGCTCTCGAGATTTATAAAAGGCCAAAAGGGGGAGACAACTGGACATACCTCATCCCTCTTGGATTGTTTTGCTCTGCTTGCACTCATACTGGATCCACCGACTTCACTGTGTGTATTTGGAGTGGTATTTGCATGCGTCGCATGAGAATCTTGAGCGGGTCGAGGGATATTCGACGCCGAACTATTGCTAAAGACAGGCAGTTGATGACCACGCGCACGAATTGTCCCGGTAGTGGACATGATGGATTTATGGATTTATGGGTTTATGAATTTATGAATTTATGCACGGGGAGATAAGATGGAATAGGTTAGACCTCCCTCGAAACCCAATAGCGCGCATGCAAGTGAAGTGCAAGAGAAGAGAAAGAGAAAAGAGAAAAGAAAAAGTAGGAAAAGTCGTAAAAATTCACTTGATTTAACAGTCCAAATCGATTCTTTTTGTTCCTGTCCTATCTCTCCGCTGCTTATCTTCTCCTTTTCACCAGAGACAGGTAGCAATAGGAAGAATGTTGGTAACGAATGGGCGTTAGGGTAGGTAGGGTTGATAGGGAAACACCGAGATCTCCATTCAATAGTTGGAATTAACCGACAAGGATTTGGTAAACCTGCCCCAAAGAGGTATAAAACGCAATAATCACCACAATCACCATAATCATCATCGATTGATTGGTTCTTTCCATGAAATGATCCAATCCGTACTCGGAGAAACCAGTTGATCCGAAGTTTGTTTACAGTTGCCAGTTGCTCTCTCAACCCAAGCTAAATAGAGACCGACCATCTTTTCCCTCTCTCCCTCTTGACATTATCATCCATCCCAATCTCTCCATCTCTCCATCTCTCCGTCTCTCCACTCCATCTCCACAAATTCAAATATACACACACATTGTCCCTTCCTTAGCCATTGCCTAAAATAGAAAATATTCCTTACTTCCTTCACCGACCCGACCTGAGACGGCGGACCGTCCTTCTTTAGAAAAAAGGATCAGCTCTTTTTTCCCGCCTTTGACTTCAAAGGGCTGAGGAAGTCCTCAAATCTATTGGGAAAAGAAGAGAGAGACTCGAACAAGAGTCAAGAATAACTGCTGAGCAGTCCTAAAATTCAATCTGTTGCCCGGCCTAACGGCTTGCGCTGCGTGAGGTATGGATATCTAGACCGCTCCATCTTGCACATAACACATAATTATCACTATCATTGTCACGCACGCTAATAATGCAATGCATACATAGTCTCGGAGCATACAGGTTTGCTTAATTGCAATACTTTCAATCGACGACCTTTCCGAACTCTTCGAGCATTCATAATGCTGTCGAATCCAACCAACACCAACCTTCAAAATCGACATCGACAACACAGGCGTCAAAACTCAACACCCACCGCCTTCGATGCCGTCAAGGTCAACAACCTGCCACCCGTCCAGAGGCATGCCCACCGACGTGGGATGAGCCTGGACACACGCCCACGACCAATCCAACAGCAGGGACAATCGGTAAGTAACACTAACATAGGATATCAACCGACACAACAGCATATTGTGCGAGGGACGCAGCAGCAGAGACTGGTTCGCCCGGGCCAGCAGCCTTTCCCAATCTACGACAATGATGAGAACCAATTTGTTCCACCACCACTCATCGCCCCACACAGGCAGTCCTTCGACGCCGGATGCTCGAACCCATATGAGGTGCAAAGACATCAACACTCGTATTCTTATTCCGGCCCGATGAACCCAATCATGCCAGTCGACCCACACTTCAATGGGAGCAATGACTTTGATTTTTTCGCGACCAACACAGCAATGACACCAACATTCATGGAATTCTTCAACAACGATTCGGATATTCACAGTGTCGCTTCACAGCCAAGTTCGGCACACCACAGCAGAAGATCATCATGCAGTATTAGTGGTGTTGCTCAATTCGAGAACCTAGCTTTGAAATCACCGCAAAGACCCATTACACCTCCAGATGCAAACTCTACCGGTAAGTGGTCACTCGGACGTGTTGCCCTCCCAGGACATCATTCTCATTGCTCTAGATTACTTTCCTCCAGCTCCTCTGGAGAGCCCTTTCAACCGGACCATCAAGCAGGAGCACATACCGCAAAGATTCCGTGATGATTACGACACATCGATGGAGGAGACCATCAAGCCTAAAAGTAGTCAGAGGGCTAAGAATATTTTTGATGACATGAGACGAGAAGCTGAGATGAAAGCCGTGCCAACCCCACCCGAATCTGGACCCATGCCCACTGCCAGCACATTTGACTCCGCACCAATGCCAACGTCTAATTTCATGAACATGTCCAATATCAACCTCGACTTTATGAAGCATGATCCACAATTTCAAGCCGCTCAATACTCACCGACTCCTTCTAACCTTTCACACGATCTATCATATCCTTCAACACCAGAACCATCCCGCGGAAATGCCTCTAGAGATCCTTTCACCAACAGACCCATCTTGGAAGCGCCAGACATCTCGCCGTATCCCATGTCGAGTTATCACCACGGTATTCCCGCTTCCGAACCAGCTTGTAGTTCACCTGCTCGGTCGTACCGACGATCCGAATCAGTGTCGAGTATCAAGCTCGAAGAGTCAATTACGGATACGGGAATTACCATTGATGATATCGCGACCTACATCCAAGCACCGGAACCGGGTGATACAAAATGGCTCTGCTTGTATCCAGATTGTGGTAAGCGGTTTGGCCGAAAAGAAAATATCAAGTCACATGTTCAGACCCATCTTGGCGACAGGCAGTTCCAATGTCCACACTGCCACAAATGCTTTGTGCGCCAACACGATCTCAAACGACATGCAAAGATTCATAGTGGTGTAAAGCCTTATCCATGTCAATGTGGAAACAGTTTTG
The DNA here is from genome assembly GCA_017357885.1 of Monilinia vaccinii-corymbosi. NCBI lineage: Eukaryota > Fungi > Ascomycota > Leotiomycetes > Helotiales > Sclerotiniaceae > Monilinia > Monilinia vaccinii-corymbosi. The sequence continues at coordinate 2,883,860 of CP063406.1, read as the reverse complement.
CAAGACACGATGCTTTGACTCGACATAGACAGCGTGGGATGTGTATTGGCGCTTTTGAAGGCGTGGTCAAGAAGACAGTCAAGAGAGGCAGACCAAGGAAGAGTCGGCCTGATGATGAAGAACGCCATGAAAAGTCATCACGGACTCGAAGCAAGAACAAGACGAGCCCGTCCGAAACATCCTCGTCAGAATACTCTGAAAGTGCATGCGCCCAATCGCCTCGAAGTGATCTCGATGTACTTGATGATAAAGCCTTTGGAGAATATGGTTATTCCCAAAGCTCCCTCTCCACACATGATAGCTATCACTTTTCGAGAGAGAGGTCCTCATCAGTGGCAGCATCCGTATCTTCAATCTCTTCGATGACATCAATTGCCGAATGCGTAGAACCAAACGCAATCCAATCCACTCAACCTCCATCCATATTCCGCAATCGTTCCAACCTTTCGGAGCATATTTCATCGACTCCTGGCTCACCGACCAAATCTGCACAAAGCAACTACTCTCCGCCCGCTTTATGCCAGTCGTCTTCTTCGCCCACAGCTAGTGCCAACTACTATGATCTAGATGCTGTCTCGAATAGCGGTGAACTCAGCAATCTTCCCAACATCACCGAACAGGATGACATGTTCTTGGAGGCTTTTGCTACCACAGGGAATGCCGATGGCATACAGCTCGAGCGTGAGCCAGATCTTCTGATAGGAAAATTTGACAGCATGTTCGGCGTCACCACTGATAACTCTGGGTTATTCAGGAACGAAGAGGATGTATTCTTTGGAAGTCCATAAGCGTGACCATTTTTTGAGGGGGGAAGGGGATACTTCCCCAACCTCTTTTGGATTCCAATTGTACATTATAGGGCGTGGAATTGGGGCATCGGATAAAATAGGATGGATGGTTTAGGATAGGTGTAGGATTGGGGATATCTTTGGGTCCGGGATTGGATTGTTCATCTATCCATTTTTCAGGCGTTGCTCATATACTATTTTCGTTTTTCTCTCTCCATTTTTTTTTTTTTTTCTTTTTTTCCTTTTTCCTTTGTTTTTTTTTTTTGGTTTCATTGATTTATTGATTTATCTAGTTATGAGAATGAGAATGAACATGAGGATGATGATGGGGAATGAGGATGAGGTGATGAGGTTTGAATGAGGTGGGTTTTGAATAGTGTCGCATATGTATTATTTCTTTGATCAAAGGTACCATCTAATTGCTAGATAGGTATCTATAATCAATCATCTGTTTTGGATACTCTGATTAGATTTATGACCTGCAATTCACCACCACCTTGCCTTATATTTCATTCTGAGATGAAGTTTAAGATGGAAGATTTATTCACGTTTTATTATTCACTAGGGGGGTTTTTTTTTATCTCTTTTGGATGTTGAAACGTCTTCTTCCTCATTCACTTTGTTTGTAAGATTATCTTGCTTCGATCTTATTTCATTCATCTTCTATACTCTCTTCTCTTTTACATTTACACAACAAAACTTCCCTCTCAGATTCCAACAATCCAACAAGTTTTCTCTCTCTGTTCCTGTTTTCCAATTCGTATCTGTGAACATTTGTCAGCATGGGTTCTCTTCCAGCCGTTCACGCATTGAGCGCCAGGTTGGAGGATACGCCCTACCGCATGAGGGGCGGTGATGCTGATGCTAATGGTGATGGGGAGAAGTCAGGCCATGATAAGATTCGTCTCACCTATGTGCACGCCCACAGTACCGAGCTTCTGGATATCTCCCTCCGGCGCACAATTCGCGTTCCGGAAAATGGAGAGGCGCATGGGCTTCCACCGGATTGTGGGGCGTTTCCTATTTATTCGGTTCGTGAATATGCAGGTGGTCTGTCGGAGGAGATGGTGCTGAAGGGGGGTGTGTTTGTGCCGATTTATCGTAGGTTTTTTTTCTTTCCATGGACGGGTTGTGTCTAAGTCTTGTCAAGATCATGTCAAAGTCTCTTTGTGAAAGTGCGCAGAAAGCTAACATTTCCTCACAGAGCGAGAAGCAATGTGGATCAACTTTAAATCAACTCATCCATTTGCAGTCAAGATCTATGTTGGTGGAGTTAATGCTGTCTCTGGAGAACCTGCAGCCGAATCCCTGGCAACAAATCTGAGACGTAAGGCGACCTTGGACAAAGGCAAATCAATCCAGGACTATGTTGTCACTGGCCCCAGGGGTCAGCTCTGGCTTGATGGCATCGCCAAGCTTGATGGAAAAGTAATGCAGTTTGTTGCAACTTCCGTGGGTAACGGATACTCGATTGAGGCTCAGATTACTGGAGAAGATCGAGTCTGCGGAGTTCAAATGGAAATTATTCCATCGGTGATCAAAAGCATCGATGGTCATATTTGCGTAAAGACACTAACGGGAAAGGTGATGTGGTTCGCTTTCAACAATCACATGACGGTGGAGGTTCTCAAGATGAAATTGGAACAAATTGAGGGCCAACCTGTCAGTGAGCAGCGACTTGTTTTTGCAGGCAAACAATTGAATGATGGTAAGCTTTTCCCAGAGGATAGATAGCAAAGTCTGTAACTGATATCGATATCTAGATCGAAAGTTGAGTGAATATGGTGTTAAAGCAGTATGTAGCCGTTTCAATTAACCCTCTCAATTAACCCCTTCAATGCTCAATCAATCGACAGTATTCTTACTAACATTCTTCATCTCAACAGGGCTCAACAATCCACCTCGTCTTGAAGTTGAGAGGAGGTGGAGCTCGCCCAGATCCAAAAGTATCTGAATCGAACGTCAGAAACCCGGAGATGGCCATCGCTGCCGGCGGCCTCATCAAGCAAACCATCATCAAAGACTTTGTGCCATCCGCAGATTGGGATCAAGACAACACTCTCATGCTGAACATACAAATGCTCAACGCCGACGTCTTCCAAAGAGTCGTTGGCATCAACGCACCACCCACACCCATCTCGGCAGATACCTACGCTCGCTACGGATATCCCTTCTACAAGATCTATGAAGAACGCTCTGGGGTCCAAGGAGATTTCCCGGTGCAGAGCGTTGCGAGGTTGAAGGCGCTGAAGGGAATGAGGAGCTCTCCGGATGATGATGAGAATATCTCGTTCCGCGAAATCGCCATTGATCGCCACGGTGCGAAGGGAAGGGGAAGTTTCACGCCGGTCGAAGAAATGGAGGCTCAGATTAGAAATTTCAGCATCTCCAATGATTTGTCAGAGGATGGGACGGTCTGAACCATCTCATCGTGGAAGGGATCTTTAGCATCACTTCTTCTTCTTGCGTAAAACAAACATCAGATAGATAGATAACGAGGACCTGGATCGGATCGGATCTTGAGCGGTAAATTTTCAAATTGGGTGGATGGTGGATGGATGGTAGGTATGTAGGTATGTAGGTAGGTGTATGGTAAGCTGGCTGGCTGGCTAATTTGTGCGGGGGGGTTTTATTGTATTGTATTGTCGTGGTTGATGGATAGATAGCAAGCAATAGCAATGGTTTTACCACTCACTGTACGTACCATCCATCACTCTCTTTTTTTTTTGGCCTTGATGAATTGCTTGCTTGCTTGCTTGCTTGCTTTAAAAGTCCTTGGTATTATGATAGATGTGTGTGTGTGTGTATAGGTGAGCGGGTGAGCGGGTGAGCGGGGGTGGTGTGAAATGATTGATTGATTGATTGATGATTAAAATCTATTTGTTTTGGTCATTAGATGATATTATTAGATGATATCATTTTTCGACCTGGGAAATGTTATGTTTGATGTTGTTGATGGTAAGATGGTAAGGTGGATGGATGGATAGATGGTTTGAGAGGGAGAGGGAGAGAGGGGTTCAATTGAAGGGAGATGGGAGGTGGGAGGATTGATACCTTGGGATAACTTTGCATGATTATTTTATTTTTTACTTATTTATTTTCTTTTATTTTGTTTTATTTTGTTTTATGGGGTGATGATGGGGTTAGGGTTAAATGGCGGGTGTGAGGTGTGGGTTGAGATTGAGATGGGTGCTGAAGTTAATTAGACAAACAGACAGACAGACTGACTGACTACTGTATAGTAAGTATTAGATACTAGAAGAGAGAGAAGTTGCGCGAACAATAGCAATAACAATAATAATTACGCTTCGGCCTGGCCTATTTATTGTAAATGAAAGATTAGTTATCTTTGCTCTGAAGATTAGGTGGGATGGGATGGGATGGGAGATATAGAAAAGCGACGAATCTTCAACCTTCAGATAATAGAACGCAGAAAATATAAGATTTGAAGTTCTGAAAGCTAGAGTTATTTGTTCATCATCATCATCATCATCATCATCATCATCATCATGATAAATAAATAAATGTCGAAGGCGTAAGTAAGTAATTGAGGATGGGTTAAATTAATTAAGCGAGTGATAAATATGGACGCAGGATAGGGGGTGCGGAGGTGGGGTTTCGATCAGCAACAGAATAATTATTCTCAAAAGGACGGACGAACAAACGAACTTGGGGCTGTTTTACTGAGTATATATAATGTACTTGAGTATCATATTATATCTTGGTGAGGTAAGGTTGCATATATAGAAGGTGATGGATGATGCTCTTTTGATTTTCCTTGCCTTGCCCTTCTTCTCCTCCCAGGAAATCAATCGTGTGTGTATGTGTGTGTGGGAGCCAAAAAATCGTTCGTTCTCTTATTTGAAACTTTGAGGGTGAAAAGTTTGCGCTTTTTTGTTCACTTGCTTTTTCTTCTCACTCTCATGCATGCATGTATGTATTCACCTCCGAGCCCTCGAGATTGACTGACTGATTACGCGTGAAGAATGAGGGAGAAGCATTTGGTTGGTAGGTTTGGAGTATGCTTTTGGATTATATTTCTACTTCCGGTCTTTGTCAGGGGTTTGATGGGAAAACCGCACCATACTAGGGTAAATCTGTTCACGAAGATTGGTTATTTCAAGGCTACTCTGCATCTGACTTTGACACAGTCTGCGCGGAGGAGGTCCAGGATTGATGGCCAGAACACAGGAAGAAGAAAGACGGGGCAGAGAAGAACAAGCCAGCCAGAGCTCCCAGAGGATTAATCCACCAAGTCATTCATAAAGATACCGTCGACCCCGAACGCTACGATATTGCAAACCGAGTCAGTCGCCTTTAACGTACAGCTAGCTCATCGGCCCGAACACGTTCCGTGAGATCACGCGGATACGGGCACCGCCGACACTTACTATTGCAAAACCTTGTGCAAAACTTGGATTTCTTTCTCTTTTTTAAAAGGTTTGAGGAGTAGAGTGAGATTTGGACACAAGACTTGGATGGCATATTGAGGAGTGTTAGAGAGATGGATTTGAAGACAACTGGAGAGTATAGAAAAGAGGAGATCACTGACTAACATGAGGATTGTGAGGTTAAATTGGGTAGGTGGATAGACCAAGTGTTATCCTTCCTCAGAAACACAGAGAACACAAAGGGCGTATCTACAGCAACCCCGATCTTACTATTTGCGTCCTACTTGTGACGGGGGAAAGAGCAGCTTCATCTACGCACTCTAGCTCAGCCATGGGAATGATGAAGACTCGAATCCCGGGCACTACAGGTGTTTGCCAAAACATCAGTTTTAGCATATGTAGCAAACGCGGGAAATCAGCTTGAAGACCACGATTAGTTGCTAAATTTTCATAAGCAAGCCGAGTCTGGCTGACGAGTGACGCGTGGATACATTTTTGCACTATTATCGTATAAATGAGGTTAGTTCTCGACCTAAAGCTTCGAGAATTATATTGCTGATTTGCTTCGTGGGGATGTAACTTACGATTGGTCTGGCCTCCCCGGGAGAGACGGAAGAAATCTTGGAGGCTATGGATGAATATCCATAGGCAAAAAGAGTGAATAAGGTTTGCATCGGGGTGAACTTGAAAGTCTATGGGCGGCAGAAGTTAAGTAATTTATTTTCATTTCAGGAATTTGAATGCGAACGTGAACGTGAATGTGAATGTGAAAATTGAACAAGGTGGATAGATAAGTTGAACGACTTTCGTTCTCAGTTGGTATTTTTCGCAAGAAAGATGTTTGAGAATGTTCGGAACCATCTTGGTACGTACGAGTGTCAGGATGAAGAAAAAGAAGGCGAAAGAAATTAACCATGGGCAGGCACAATGGGAAATTGGGTGAGGAACTACTCCAATCCAAATTGCACTTTTTGAGAATCGTGAAAAGAAAAAAATTGCAGAATAGAAAGAGGATGAGTTGTTCATAAGATCGGGGGCAGATATCTATGCTATAGATCGAATGAACCAATTTATCTCATTGAGATCCATTCCTAGTCTATGGACACTTAAACTTGACGCATGTGATTTAATCTGGCATAACATATTCGCACTCTATCACATTGCGAAGTAACATTTATTTCAATTGCCGCTAAGATATTCAGCATGCACTGCGAGGATAAAAAAGCCAGCTATAACGCTAAATAGGTTACAAAAGTCTTGGGCTACGTATACCCAGAGCAGATTGTAATCATATAATCCGGAAACATCTTCGCGGAGGCCACGGGTCCTCATGTGCCGAAAGAGACGAGCAGGTCTACAATACCGTAGTGGTTCCGCTAACTCGCTAGCACTAAGATGATCATTATTGAGAATCTCAATAGGCTTACTTAAGACTCTGATGGCTTGTTTCTTCCCCTCCCCAAAAATACTGAAATGACACAAAATCAATAAATTTTGCATGAGGACTTTCACCTGTCAAATATGCACAAGCTATGCTATAATCCCGAGTATCCAATATTTTCATTTTCCTTGAATGAAAGAATCTCCAGAATTAGCATTTGGAGGCATCTAGACGACATAGGTAAAACTTTTTTTTTTGCTGTTTGTCTCCTTCAAATTAGCTTCGAGCCATTCATCGCTTAACGTTTTAGGGGGAACCGGACTCAAACTTTTTCGTGATCGTGAAAAATTATATTTTGTACAGTATTTCTAGCGGCGAGGAACTTTTTCGTCTTGCTGGCTCTAATCTTAGAGGGATTTTAATGCGTGTTTAGATTTTGTTTGCCCTTAGTCCGTCCGCGTCGCAATTTTCAAGAGATGGAATTTTCTTCTTGCACTGCCTTGAAAATTTTACCCTTCGCCCTTCATTCCAATATTTGTGAAGCACAAGATTACAAGAACACGGCGGTAAACACCACATATAGCAAGAATTGCAAGATCACAATCAGTTCGTTGCCTTTGCCACTCTATAAATACTCGAGTTGTAACAATCATCGCACGATGTCACGGCGACCCTGCCATGCCATATCTTGCGCGACCAAAGAAATTTCGACGCCTCTGCCACCATACATGGAGATGGTTGCACGTCGAGAGTTATACGTCGAGCCCCCAGTCCACGTACCAGAAATCTATCAGATCTGCCTTTACGGCATGAAGACCTTCATGATCGGCGATCTGCCCATTACCGAAACGGCATACGAAGTTCCGGCAGACTGGGACCTCCATGACAATGTTGCGAGCGAGTATACACCGGAGTCTGAGGCTTCGGGTGCGGTGACGGCCATCTTCGATCCGCGAGCAGAGGGCGAGAACGCTGCCATCAACCATGGATACTCCACCGCCAGCAACCCGTTCACGTCGTGGGAAATGCAGGAAGCAGAATGGGAGATTGACTGGAGAATCAGTTCTGTGATTGAAAGATTGGGCGAGCTTGTCGGCGGTGAAGCATATGATCGGGTGGTCAGTGAGGATATCAATCTTTCCGAATGAATGCCTCGAGGTAACTCCTCGAGTTTTTTTCTTCCGACACCGCTAGCACGAGTAAATTATGGCGTCGAAGATTCTCGGTTTCTCGTCGATCAAAGGTGGAATCGGGGTCAACCACCAACACCAAGCGATTCAAAACCATTCAGTGATTCCGACGCGGCAAGTGATACCGAACCCGAAAGTTGGTGAATCAGGATAGGTATACGCTTGGAGGGAGGTTGTTTTTGGCCAACAATATTCCCGTGATGGGTCAAGGGCGAATGGGCTCGCGGAAGGAGGAGGAGGATACGGTACTTGAGGTTTGAAAGGTATATTGAAATATCCAAAGTCTCTTCTTCATCCTTGCTTGTGTGATAGTATATGAAATGAGATAAAGAGCTTAAAATATACCCAGATATGATGAATCAGCATGCTTCAAACGTCAAACTCCCAAACATATTTTATACTTTTTGGAATATGTGTTATTCAAAAGCTATAATAAAATAAAGCCCAACTTTAAATCTTTTATAATGCAGGTTATAAAAAGAGTTCTAATATTATATAATGAAAGTTAGAAGTCAAGAAAAGAACATGCGGTATAAAAGCTTTCAGATATTAATCATACAGGAAGGATATTTAAAACAACTAATAACCGACTACCAACCATCTAACCCTAAATATCTATTGGGAATCTCAAATCTATCTTTTTTTTTCCCGTAACGCCCGCTGTACTCCATAACATTGAAAATGCCATCCAACTACTCAAGACGTGCGAAATTAACTCCTCTGCCTCTCCAACTCCTCCCAGCAGGATGCCATCATGGGATGAGTCGAGCTTCTGCCGGGGGCTTCCCGTTGTATTTGCAGACTTGGTTCATGTAGTTGCGGTTGATGAGGGGAGAGCATAGAGCCGCTGCGACGATGCCGAGAGGTAAGGAGGGTTTCGATATTGGTGGAAACGGCGCAGGGAATGATCAAAATTACTGCCAGAAAGAAAGTGATGCTATAGACCAACGTCATCCTACGACTTCGGAGAGAGGGGCGAACATCATTGGGCCTGGTCGTGGTTATTTTTTGGTCATGATTTTAGGATATCTCAATCAGATAGACATACCAATACCAAAACCCATCACGAAGACCACGATACTCACAAATGCCACCTCTTTAGAAACATCAAATTCCTTTTGCACCCCAACAATATCCGCGGTAATGATCGACGGAGGAGGCGCGAGCACAAAACAAGTGGCCGCAAAGACCATGGTAATGTACCATTTACAAGTCTTGGACCAATTTTTGGGATTCTGTGCATCATTGGGGAGGAAAGTGACGAGTTTTTATTTGATTTTCCCATTGCCTCGATGAGTTGGGAGAGGGATTTCGCCTTTGGGTTCTTGGCCATGTATTCTGAGAGATTGGCATTAGGACTTTGGGTTCGATAGGGAAGCCTTATGTCCAGGGCTGGGTCTCGGGTTTATTTTGTGAGAGGCGTGTTGTTGTGTGTTGCAGAGTGGTGGTGCTTGCACCGCGGGAATGGGTGGATTTGGTCGTTGTAGTGGGAGTAGCGGGCGATGTTTGTGAAGCTTTGTTATGACTGTTGAGGATGGATTCATATAATACATCCTGTGGATTATTTGAATGAGAAGAACTACTTTCTGTGTCTAACATTTTGATGGCCATGAATGCTGACCATGCAATGCAAGATGATATGATCGATAAGTGACTGATGCAACAAGGAGATAGAGAGAAGAAGTATGTATGTATATATGCAGTGCAATATAAAAAGGTACCCCGACCCTTCTATGCATTTCCACATTCCCCTCAACCAAAGATCTCACCCCAGACGCAGCGTCAAAGTCTTCACTATAAAGACCTCTCTACCTATTCCCTCACGACACTTCTCGCCCGCGAAATCCAAATCCAACATCTGCAGCCTCCGACACGAGTGAACCTTGCATGTCACATCCTCAATCCTACGAGAAAACAAGGCTAACGCAAAAGAGAGGGATTATGTAGTATATTCCCGCTTCCATCATCACCGTTCAATACAAACAGGTCTATATCTCGATTCGGCGGTTCTCCTCCCGAACGCTTGAGAACATGAATGTCATTTCAAGCAAAGGGGCGAGTTTGTTTGAGTAGGAAATTTATAATTATAATTATAATTATAATAATCTCATCCCATTCTCTCGGTGCAACATGCATATTAGAAGTGAAACTAGAAGGACGGGAAGAAATCATTTCATTCCAATCACCATTTGATATGGTTTCTTCCTCCATTAGCACACCCACTCACCATGTCAATCTAGAATCTAAACCTACTTGTTGAAACCGAATGACCTTATAAACTTACAAACGTAAAAGCCAGCCCGACTGCTAAAGTTAAATCTAAGCATAACATGATTGATACAACAGGTATCATTATAATTCATATCAAATAGTTCATTATATATAATACGTAATAATCAAATATCACGGAGTGAATCAGAATCAGTAGAACCTTTGTTGATACATATAAGAAGAATGAAGAAGATTCTAATGCGAAAGAAAGCTTTTATATCCTTTAGCACTTGCTCTAGCCCTAACACTAGCCCTAGAACTTACTTTACCACTTGTCTTAGCATTAGCACCTGCCCTAGCCCGAGCCCTAGCCCTAGCCCGAGCCCTAGCCTTAGCATCAGCACTAACACCTGCACTTGCTCTAGCCCTAACTAGCCCTAACACCAGCTCTAAAATTACCCAAAACCTCCAACATCAAAAAAAGTAAGTAATTAATTAACTTATCAATCACATCATTCTTACTACTATACTATACAAATTCCACAAAAATCACAAACTTTACAACTCTACAACCCTAAACATAAAACATAAAACAACAAGTTTACCTACTCTATTCTACTCTACTAGTAAACCTGAACCCTCGGCCTAAAGCAAAATTTCATCACTAGCAGGTATCTCACTAGATGATCTATTTGTTCAATCATGCTTCCCTTCTCTCCCTATTTCCCTCCCACCGTTCTTTGATCTAATCTAATAACCTCACCAAACAACTCAACTCACACTCCCACACACTCCCAAACTTCTTCCCCCGCCAAAAAAGGAAAGGAAATTTCCCCCCTTCTCTAAACCTAAATCCTTCCAATTTCCATCCATCCATCCAGCCAGCCAAAGAAATTGAACTGCGCCTGCGATTACCATCACAGCTATCATACATACATACATACATACATGACGAGGTTTCAACATGCAACATACAACATGCCAGAGTGGCTAGCTGGCTGGCTGGTATAAATAAGTGGTATTTATCTATCTACTAGTATACAAATATAAATATAGATATAATCAATCTTTTTTTTTTTTTTTTTTTTTTTTTGCTTTTTTTTGCTTTTCATTCATTATCATCATTATCGTTATCATCTCCCTAGGCCTGTACTAGTATTTAGCTAGATAGCTAGATAGCTAGATAGCTACATAGCTACATAGCTAGTCTTTCTTTTTGATAAGATAGATACATATATATATATGACCTAGAATCAGGCGTGTGGGCTGCTTGTTTCATTCGTTTTGTCTCGACATTGCTTTGATAAGATTACTTTACTTTACGTTACTTTACTTCAAATCCTCCGTTCCTTCCTTCCTTCCTTCCTCCCTTCCTCAAAGTATCGCAGTAGCATCCAAAACCGGTATATCCATACTCAAAAACGAATCCCAATCAAACCCCGTGAAATCCATCGATGCAATATTCGGCATCCCTGACATCACATGATTCCCATTCCCATTCCCATTCCCATTCCCATTCCCCAGCGCCATCATCGTCGACGATGGAATCATCTGTTTCCCATTCACGACCGGAACGTGCAGCGGACCACTCGCCATCGCACTAGTAGGGTCAGTTCTCTTCCCGAGGCCCTGTCCCAGTATCTTGATCTCCTCCTGTTTCCTCTTCTGAGACAATTCCACCAGCGTTCTCGCCGTGGCCGCGGATTCCGTCAGGGACCGAGTAGTAAAGCAGCGAGAGACCGCGTCGAGAGTTTCGAGGGCTTCGCCAATGTGCGATAATGCTTCGGGGGTATCCATGGCAAGGAGGACGCAGACGAATTGGAAGGGGATATTGCCCACGTGCCACCACGGCTGCCGACTTTCGACCATTCTCATGACGGCGCCCAAACCCTTGGTGCAGGTAGATATCACCTGATCAACGGCTTCTTGTGATATGCTGGAGGAGACAAGACGTAGACGCCGGTATAATCCTAAGCAGAGATTGGTCTGCGAGAGGATAGCTCCATCGGACCGCGCGTGAAAGGCGTACAGCGCTGCTATTCCTGCTTCGAATTCCACAGCGGTGTGGCTGACATCTTGATCCAGGCGCTCCGATATTTGAAACAACGTGAGGTAATCAAGCGTGATATCCATTTCGCCATCGGGTGAGGGAAGGCTCGGTGCAGGTATCTTCACGGTAACTTTCGATCGCCCATAATCGTTTGCAACCCATGAATTCATCAACCGAGCTATCCAAAATAACCTCTGCATGTCCATCACTCCACAGCCGACCAGTGTACCGCGGTCAAGCTCCCCGTCGTTACTGGTGTGATCGGAATTGTCTTCCATTCCCACACTCTCAATGATATGCATGGTAGTACAGCTAGCAATCCATGCAGCATGAGGACAAGCTGTACATCTGAGAAAAAGCGTCCTTAGTACCCACGCAACCACATGGTGTCGAGAAGGATAATTCAGCACACTCGTCGTTTCCAAGGCCACCTTTGCCAACTCTACCAACGATGCTTCCGCCGGACTGGGATTACCACCCGAGAATAAAGAGCCCATTGCCGCGATACCACACAGTATTGGGTCATGTGGATCGGAGTGATCAAAGTTGATTCCCCACCTCTCGACGATCTTCCGCTCCACCAGATCTCTCTTGAAGATACCGAAGATCTGATGTGTGGTATCGAAATAGTAATTTGCCAGTCTCTGCATCTCGGCTTGATCGATGACCCTCGTCATCGCCGGCTGTGCATATGATGGTTCATCCTTGAGACCCAGATTCCAAGCCAGATGAGGTTTGCTCAACTTGCCGGCATCCAATTTCAAAGCCAAGGATGTGGCAAATGCTTTCCCCCAAAGATTCGTATCCTGCGCTCCCGATTGAGGTGCGTGTCCACTCTCAGCCTCCGCCTTCTCTTTCTCCTTCTCGTCTCGATGATGAATACTCGCATCAGGGGAACTGTGACTGTGAGAAACATCCGTGCCGTGATCCTTCAGCGCATGTCTCCGTCGTTTCCTCGGGCCAAGCTCATAATAACATTCATAGACATATCGGACGCACGTTGCGCAAGGCTCGGAGCCATCACAACGTTTCTTTCTCGATTTACAAGGTTGACATGCTCGTTTAACCCGTTGCCGCCCAGGTCGGATCTCAGGTCGGACATCAGATTCTTGTTGATTCGGGTCACCTTGCTGATCTCCTCCGTCCAGTGTGAAGGATTGTGGCTGCACTGGTCTGGTTGATTCATTTGGTGATGGATTCAACAATTGATTATCCATATTTTGGTTTCTTTTCTCTCCTTCTCCTTCTCCGATACACCTGATGATAGACGGGATATGCAAGGGAAAGAATATACTGTAAGGCTGGCTGTGAAAGAGACCTCAGTACGAAGGAAGCAGAGTAGAGAGCATGATTATAGCACTTTTCATCGAATTATAGATAATATATATTATATATATATATATATATATATATAGAAGATGGAAAATAAAAAAGACCATCAAAAGCTCGATTGATTGGCTCATGGAAGAAAAGATCGGTCGGATAAGGCGGAATGATTAAGTGTAACCTTGGTCCAACTTAAAAGATTAAGATTCATTATGGCGAAGATCTACCGACACGACGGATTTTAGTTCAAGAGTGAAGAAGGGGAAGATTTAATTTCTCTGGCTTATTAAAGAATATCATATATCACGTCAGATGCGACCAGATCCATCTACGGAACAAGAACCGCAATTCCCCTCTTGCCTCGCATATGATAATCCAATGCAATTCGGTTCAAAGGAAAGAAGAGCGAAAGAACACGCGCGCCCACAAAGGGAATCGAAACCTGGCATAAACGACGCTTTGCTCGCTTTGAAGATTGCGTCTGCCTCTGGTCGAGGTACCTCATTACGGTGCTGGACTCTTGAGCCCTGATGTACGAACCATGAACCCGTCACTTATCGACCTTGGACCACGCATAACGCCTCGTAATAGTTTTTGGCCCGTTTCTCCGGGCATCGTCGTTTCCAGGCTCCCATGGGATGACCTCCCTGATTGCCCTAGGGCAATACAAATTGTTTGTTTCATTCTTGTTTCCCTCGTCTATATCGAAAGATCAACCTCACACACTTTCCACTCCGTGATATTTCATCTTCTGAGATCCACGCTCGATCCACGTTCGCCCCGTATTGTGTCCAAATAATCCCCCCTTGAGGCATCCATGCTTGGCCTTAACGAAGCACTTGAGCTTCGTCTTCTTCTCGCTCGTGTTTCATTTGGGTCCAAGGGATTAAGACCTGATGTGCGAGCAAAGAGATTGAGGATGTCGGATAATGTAATCACGCCCGTCAAACGACCGGAGATACGTGCGCCGGGGAGAGATGCTGCGGAGACGGCTGGGAACGAAGGTGAGGGTGGTACGGAACCACTGACACTTGGTTGCTGGACGACCGGGGCGTGTGCGAGGGATGGGGTTGTAGGGGCTGATGGAGATGGAGATGCGGATTCAACGACCCACATACGATGAGATCTGGTTGCGACAAGTTTTGCTACTGTATGAGCGAGAGTCGAATAAGGATTGACGTGGAAGACTGGGAAGGAATCCTTTCCGTCACCAATACCTCGTTCGCTAAGTATTACAGAGATGAAGTGGATGCAGGAGGATTTGAGGAGAGGTAGACTGCTTGTGTGTGTAAGAAGTCTAGTATCGGCCGTTGAAATGTTGCCAATAACATTTGCTGCGTTATCAACTACTGCAATACTTGTTATTCCTTCATAGCTCATAAGTTGAAGAGCATCTGTGAGAAGTTTATCGCCACTGTATCCATGTTAGCAAAATCCCGTGATGAGCAATTTGATAACTCACTTGATCGCAATAGCTTGCTGTGTTCCAATATTCAAGTCTCTCAAAATAGTGGGATATAACTGATCGATAGCCGGAAAACTGCTACCATTATCCCACAAGAATTTGACCAGTTTCAACTGACTCAAAATTCCCACAACTGTGGTGGTCCCCGGTTTGCAAACAAGGATGCGATGTACGCCACTGCCAAATATTTCTACGGCCTTGGAAAGGTCTTCTGATTGTGAAAGGGTCGTAAGAGGTTCTTTCTTGGCAAGTGTTATCACATCTCGAAGTGGGATAGGTGTACGCCCCCGAGCTCTGCCTGCTAATTGCGAGAATGACTCTTTCTGTTCTTCATCGGGATCTGCCAATCCAAGGACAACCAGAAGGTATGCATTGAGATCATTGTAATCGAAGCTGTCGCAAGCGGTCGCATCATTTGGAGTTTCGCGGATCAGGATAACATTCGGAGGACCAGATTCTATCAGTGCCTATGTGAAAGATTAGTATTTCAATCCTATGACGAGAGGAAGTCCATGCCAACCTTTGTCGCATGCTCAACGTCTGTATCGAGTTCACACCAATGAACATCAGTCTCCTGGACCAGTTCTCCCACTTGTATTTGTCTCCAATCTCTGCCTGCAAATCTCGGATCGCCACTTTTCTGGGCTGGAGGGTGGTTGAGGAGCTCTTGCACTGCAGCTTGGGTAAACGACGGATGTCTTTGGGCTCTTGGCGAGTGTCGTAGATTATCCGCGAAGCTAGAACGATGGCTGATATTCGTAGTATTGTTATTCACAGGAGAGGCAGTGCTCTGCCGCGAGGGAGGATCAAAGGCTGCACGATCTGCCATGTCAAGTGTTGATGGGATGCTCGGGGCTTATCGATGGTGCTTGTGAAAGAGATGGAGTCGACGAGGTGTTGAGGATGCGGGTATAGTATGGGACCCCTTAACCAACCCAAGAACTCGATGGAAGCTTGAATCCTCAAAACGATATACACGTGCATAGGCGATATTAGTACGCTAAGATAAGAGGTGATCACGGCTAAATGACATGACTCGATATATATCTTGATTGGCTGATGATCTCTCCCTTGTTATGACAACCACCTAAATCAGCAGGCACGGTTTAGCGCCACACAGGCAGCTTTGATTGTTGTTTTGATGTTCAAATTTGGGTAGGAGATGTAAAACCCCCCCCACTCCAACCTTCATCCAGCTTCGACATTCTTGGAATAAAGGACGAAAAAAGCCAAAACCTCCCCCTCGGAACACCGATTCGTTTTTCGACTTCACCGTTACCATCATAATATCTCCCTTCCCTCGAGCCTGTAGGAATCAAGGCGCATCGAATGCGCCTCGCGCCAAAGTTCACGTCCATCGCTTCTTCCTAATACTCCAACCTTCCGATTTCCGACTCCCGTATCCATCCATTGATTCTCCCCAGCCTTTCAGCCCACACATCCAACATGTCTGTTCTCCCAGCAGAGGCACATACAGAGCTTGCACAGTTGCTGTCAGCTCTGCAATGTATCGACAATAATGTTCGCTCACCAGCCGAGGAGCACCTGAACAGTAACTGGGTAGCCGCCAAACCTGAGTTGTTGTTGATGGGTTTGGTCGAACATATACACGGTTCCAACGATACAACTGTAAGATATTTCTATCTCTCACTGGGCCTCCAGATCTTATTTGAAGAGTCGCTTGACTAATGTTAAACACGTTGCAGACCCGGGCCTTCGCTGCGATTATCTTCCGTCGTATAGCTTCCAAACCGCGCAAAATAGATGACAACAGCACAATCGAGCTATTCCTCGCCATCCCAAAGCAACAGGCATATGCCATCCGACACAAGCTCATAGAAGCACTAGGCCTCGAAAAGTCGAATTCGGTTAGGAATAAGATTGGGGATGCGGTTGCTGAAATAGCGAGAGAATATTCTGATAATGGTATGTTGCTTGAGCGCAGGATACATGTGTTATGAATGGCAATCTAACGTTGTCTAGGTGACCAATGGCCAGAAATCTTGGGTGTCCTCTCTACTCTCAGTTCTTCACAGGTACCTGGACAGAGAGAAATTGCATATAGAATATTTGCTACAACTCCTGGCATAATTGAAAAGCAACATGAAGATACAGTGCTTACGGCTTTCAAAGGTGGCTTTCAAGATAGCGAGACAGAAGTAAGTCTTCTTCTTTACCAGTGGGAAATAGGATGAATGGTTGACAACATAACAAGGTCCGCTTGGCAGCCATGGAAGCATTTGCATCCTTTTTCTCTAGTCTCGGCAAACAGTCACAACCGAAATATTATGCGCTCATCCCAGAAGTTCTTTCGATTCTCCCACCCTTGAAGGAAGCCCAGGACTCGGAAGGTCTCACAACAGCACTGATCTCACTTATGAATCTTGCCGAGGTCGCCCCCAAGATGTTCAAGCCATTATTCCACAATCTCGTCACCTTCTCAATTCAAATAATCCAGGACAAAGAATTGACAGATCAAGCTCGCCAAAATGCACTCGAACTCATGGTAACATTCGCAGATTATGCTCCAGCCATGGTGAAAAAAGACCCAAGTTTTGTCACCGACATGATAACTCAATGCTTGAGTCTCATGACTGATATTGGCGCTGATGACGATGACGCAGCTGAATGGAATGCTTCTGATGATGTATGGTGATCTCCCCCCAAGTTCAAAAAGTCATTCACTAACTTGGATAGATGGACCCCGAAGAGAGCGATTTGAACCATGTTGCTGGTGAGCAATGCATGGACCGATTGGCAAACAAGCTTGGAGGATCAGTTATTTTGGCACCTACATTTAATTGGCTTCCCAGAATGATGCTCTCTGAAGCATGGAGAGACAGGCATGCTGCATTGATGGCGATTTCGGCGATTTCAGAAGGATGCCGAGACTTGATGCTTGGAGAACTGAACAGGGTTCTGGAGCTTGTCATTCCCGCCCTGAGCGATCCACATCCACGTGTGCGTTGGGCTGGTTGCAATGCTCTTGGACAAATGAGCACAGATTTCGCAGGAACCATGCAGGAGCAATATCACCAAAATGTAGTGCGCAACATCATCCCGGTTTTAAGAAGCCCAGAACCTCGTGTTCAAGCTCATGCAGCCGCTGCGCTTGTCAACTTCTGTGAAGAAGCGGAAAAGAGAATTCTTGAGCCATACTTGGACGAATTGTTGAACGACTTGTTCCAACTCCTTCAAAGTCCAAAGAGATATGTTCAGGAACAAGCTCTCTCCACTATCGCCACCATTGCCGACTCTGCAGAGGCTGCCTTCGCCAAGTACTATGATACCTTGATGCCTATACTCTTCAACGTTTTGAAGGAGGATTCAACCAAGGAGCTGCGCCTGTTACGCGCGAAAGCAATGGAATGTGCTACTCTTATTGCTTTGGCGGTCGGGAGAGAGAGACTGGGCAATGATGCAACAGTATTGGTTCAATTACTGGCCAGCGTTCAACAAGGTCTTGTTGATGCCGATGATCCACAAGCTCAATACCTCATGCACTGTTGGGGACGTATGTGTAGGGTTATGGGCACCGACTTCCTCGAATATCTAGGATATGTCATGCCTCCTCTGTTGGAGCTGGCAAGTGTCAAAGCAGATATTCAACTTCTTGACGACGAAGATGCAGTTGATGCAGTACAAGCACAAGAGGGCTGGGAGCTTGTTCCGCTCAAGGGCAAAGTGATTGGTATCAAAACTAGCACCCTTGATGACAAGCACATGGCAATTGAACTTTTGGTAGTCTACGCCCAGGTTTTGGAGGCTCATTTCGCTTCTTACGTCCAAGCTGTCATGGCGACTATTGCTCTACCAGGTCTTGCATTCTTCTTCCATGATCCCGTTCGCGTGGTATCGGCGAAGTGTGTACCGCAACTTCTCAACTCTTACAAGAAAGCGTATGGTGCCGAGTCTGTTGAAACAAGAGATCTTTGGGCAAATACAATCCCCAAGATTCTGGAGGTTTTGAGTGCCGAACCAGCTATTGATACACTGGCCGAAATGTATCAATGCTTCTACGAATCGGTAGAAGTCATGGGCAAAAACTGTCTTACCCAACAGCACATGGAATCGTTCATGGAATCTGCCATCTCCGCTCTCGATGATTACAAGGACCGTGTTAAAGCCAGAATGGACGAACGGGCTGATGCAAATCGAGAAGAAGGCGACGAGGAATCGGAGGAAACACTTTACGCAATCGAGGACGATCAAACTCTCCTTTCCGACATGAACAAAGCATTCCATTGCATTTTCAAGAATCATGGTACCCAATTCTTGCCCTCGTGGGAAAAACTCCTCACGACTTATTCGGCTTTCCTTTCAAGCGAGGACCCTACACAAAGACAATGGGGCTTGTGTATCATTGACGATGTTCTTGAGTTTTGTGGTGATTTAAGCTACCAATACATGGAATCTCTGATCAAAAACCCGTTGATTGCTGGGTGTCAAGATGCTGCCCCTGCTAACCGTCAAGCAGCCACCTATGGTATTGGTGTCGCAGCCCAACGAGGAGGTTCACAATGGACTCAATTTGTCGGCGGTGTCATTGGGCTCTTGTTCAGGGCTACACAAATCCCCAACGCGAGAGCTGATGACGATGTCTACGCTACGGAGAACGCTTGTGCAGCCATCGCCAAGATATTGCATTTCAACCCAGGTGGTGTTGCGAATCAGCAAGAAGTTGTGACTGCATGGGTTGATACTTTACCTGTAGTAAATGATGAAGAGGCTGCTCCATACGCATACCTTTTCCTTACTCAACTCATTGAACAGTAAGTCTATATAGTGAACTTGGATTAGTAACACGCTAATATATCGCTAGACAAAATCCCGCCGTTACTTCCCAACCTGACAAGGTATTCGTTTTCGTTGTCCAAGCCCTTGAAGCCGAGACATTGCAAGGACCTACAGCCACCAGGGTCGTTGAAGCCACCAAGAATCTCCTGGCGACATCAGGCGTGGCTCCCGCACACCTCTTGGCGCAACTTTCCGTCGACACTCAAGCAATGGTTCAAGCATGGTTTGCTTGATCTCTCTCTCTCTCTCTCTCTCTCTCTCTCTCTCTCTCCACCTTGGGATTGACATTCGAATTGCATGGGTGGTTGAGGATATGAGAGGTTTTGATGATAGAATGATACCACATGAGCACGTATATTTTTCGGGTTATCTTTGGGATGGTTGGGCTAAGGGAGTGGCTGGGATTTGGCTAGTCATCAATCATACTGGAACAGTTTCATGAGTGGATGGATGACATTGCAGTAACATAGGGAGCAGATGAAGGATAGGGCAAGTTACCCTTTTATCAGGGGCAGCGGGAGTGATGGAGGAATGTTCTGATCTGTTTGTGTTCTCAATAGCGAGAAGGAGTCTGCTTTCATTTGTATGCCAAAAGATAGTCAGACAGACGGAGAGGAGAGGAGAGGAGAGGAGAGGAGAGGAGAGAGAAGAAGAAAAAAGGATATTCTGATATGTTGACCAAAGAGGTTACACCCCAATTACCACAAACCGACCAAAGTATACTTGCAGGTACCATTGATGTGAAATTGCAATGTTATAATCAAGGGACCCTAGATACATGATGGTACGACGAGGCTCACTGTTGTGGATAATGGCTGATATGCATATGGCGACCCTACATACATGATACAGGAGCGTGCCGTTCCGTAACGTGCCGTGCCGTGCCGTGCCGTGCCGTGCCGTGATTCGTGGCAATCTTCCAATCACCATAATATACGGTGTCCTTGGAAAGAATGATTGATACTTCTTCCAAGGTAAGTAGCATAGTCACGTGATTTTCGATTCGTTCTGGTTATATTGTTCCGTCTCACCGCCTTGTTTTTGGCTTATCAATCGGTGGAAGATCATTTTGCCCATACGGAACCCATCCGGAAGATCCAAGGCGGTGAGATTTGTAAGGGGTCTAGGCTGGGGAGGGCATTTTGTTATTTACTCTCGTAGTTATTCAATATGATTTGATCAGATTTTATATATCTTCTTTTAATTATATATACCTATATATAGAATTGTTTCTTTCTTTTCTTAAATCTATTCTTTTTCTTCATTTCATATATATGGATATATATATATATATATGTATATTATCATGACTGGATTTGAGATCCGGGATCCGGGATCTGGGATTGGGATTGATCTTCTGAAATCTTTAACACGGCGAGATCCAATGATAAACTCTATATTAATCCAATCAACTGTCAAAATACCATAACATTACACTCAAGGGCGCATACTTGATTGATACGTTATATGTACGACGACGCTTTAGAGTTTGCCTTGGAACGCCTCTGTTGGGGGGAAGTGGATTGGAACCTTTGATTAAACAGGGAGGGAACATTGAAGAGGGGTTGAAGGGCCAGGACTAGAACCAGAACCAGAACCAGGACAAGGTGCAGGATCATCGCAGCGAGGCTGATTTGCCTTCAATTTCAACCACGACCAAAGCCACCATCACAACCACGACGATACGAGAGCAGATGTCGACATTATGAATAATATATTCTTCAACTCGTCAATGTCTCAAGCAGATCTGCAGCGGCAGGTTGCTGAGAGGAGGGCGCATAGACCGCGGGCTCAACAGCAGCGACAGCAGCAGCGACAGCAGCAGCAGCAGCAGCAGCAGCAGCAGCACCATTCCCCACAGCCTAATTCTAATCCGATGAACATGAACGATGTGATGAGTGGTGGCGATAGTTTGGACGATATCATCATGCAAAACAATCACGAATTACAACGGCGACAGAGCTACTCGCAAACATTTTCGCCAGATCATGATCGCAGATCTTCTTCCATGTTGGAATTTGGCAATAGCGACTCGACTTTGACCTCCTTCCAATTTGGCACACCAACATCCGGCTCCGAGAACCCAATGCTACGACGACAATCGACTGGTGAATTAGATTTAGGTATCGTTTATGGTAATATGGGGGCCGAGATGAATATGCAGATGCCGCAAATGGGGTATTCGGATTCTGTACGGCCAATTCCCATGTCTATGGATTCAAGCGTGGGATATCCGGGATTTACGGGGGATATGATACCTGGAATGATGAGTTATGTCCCTATGGGGATGGACAGCATGTCTCAAGATTCTTCAATGGGCATGTACTCGGGCAACAACTATTCTCCTACGATGTACGCAGGCGATTCCATGGATTCGATGGATTCGGATTTTATCATGGGGAATCATGATAGTCTAAGAGCGATGTCTGGAGGTATGAATGATGACCATGACGAAGCGATGACATCGAGATCCGGTCTTGGAGGTGTCATGGTCCAATCATCAAACGATATGGGAATGTCTCAGAGCGTAGTCGATTACAACTCTCCATCTACCCCGAATGCCCCTGCGAATATTTTGAACCGAGCATCAAGCAACACGAGTATGATGCCTACGGCCTTATCATCTGTATCAACCCCCACAGTCACCCCTGCTACCGCCCCAAGTCGGCAGACTTCTGCAGGGATATATTCTAGTACGGGGTTTGACATGCTTGCTGCATTAATGAGGGTGGTAAGCAGGAAGAACAAAGTCATTGAAATCGGTGCTGTCGATTTATCTTGCGCATTTGTTGTCTGCGATTTAAGAGAGCCGGATTGCCCCATAATATACGTTTCTGATGTGTTTGAGAGACTCACTGGATACTCAAAACACGAAGTCTTGGGGAGAAACTGCCGATTCCTTCAATCGCCCGATGGCAAAATTCAAGCAGGTGAACGTAGACTAGACACCGAGAATACCAAGGTCTATGAACTCAAGAAAGCCGTAGATACGAGAGCGGAAACTCAGCAGGCCATTATTAATTATCGGAAAGGGGGCCAGCCATTCATGAATCTTTTAACAATGATTCCGATTCCGGCGAATGATGATGATCCTGGTGTTTCTCTGATGGTCGGATTTCAGGTTGATGTGGTTGCGAACCCAAATAGCATTGATGCCGATACGGCTGGCGGGAATTACACGATGAATTACAAACAAGGCACATTGCCACGATATGTTTGGCAACCACCTCAGCAAGTCAGCCGCACAACGGACGGTGGTCAAACGATCAGTCCTGATGATGTGAGCTCCGTGCTGGCCTCATACGACAATGGTAGCGATCCAGAACTTACCAAAAGAATGTGGGATAAAGTACTATTGGAAAATACCGACGACATCGTTCATGTTCTTTCTTTGAAGGGGCTATTCCTCTATCTCTCGCCATCATGTCGTCAAGTCCTGGAATATGACTCGTCCGAGTTAATAGGAACTGCACTCTCCTCAGTCTGCCACCCTAGTGATATAGTCCCCGTCACTCGAGAATTGAAGGAAACGTCACAAGGCACTGCTGTCAATGTGGTATTCCGCATTCGTCGAAAGAATAGTGGCTATACATGGTTTGAAAGTCACGGCTCGTTATGTGTAGAGCAGGGAAAAGGTCGAAAATGTATCGTCATGGTCGGTAGAGAAAGGCCAGTTTATGCATTGGCTCGAAGCGACCTGAACCGTTCGGAAGGCTTCGGTGAGACGGAATTATTTTCAAAACTCTCAACATCGGGCATGTTTTTATTTATTTCATCACACGTGAGATCGCTTTTGGATCGAATGCCCGAGGATCTTGTCGGTACGAGCTTCCAAGCATTGATGCGTTCCGAATCTAAGATCGAATTTGGTCGTTCCCTAGAAAAGGCAAGAACGGGAAGGATCGTCAGTTATCGACATGAGATTTTCAATAAACGCGGTGTTGTTTTGCAAGCTGAAACTACACTATATCCTGGAGATGCAACTGAAGGGCATAAACCTACGTTTCTTGTTGCTCAGACTCGATTTTCTAAATCAACTTCTCGAAATGTTGCTCAAGCTCTTGGAGCTAATGGTACTACGATTCCTGGCGGTAAAGCCATGGCCATGAACTCCATGAACAAAAAATATACTCAGTCTCCAGAAGGAACACCCTCAAGCCATCATTCTATGACACCGGGTTCTTCTAACGTAGCTCTGCCTGTGACACAACCAGGTGGCTGTGGACTTCCAATTGGATCTCAAGATGCAGCTTTAGCATCCGAGGATAACATATTTGTCGAACTAAAAACAACACGATGTACAAGCTGGCAGTACGAACTTCGACAAATGGAAAAGAATAATCGATTACTCGCTGAAGAATTAGCAAGCTTAGTATCTGCCAAGAAGAAACGAAAGAGAAGAAAAGGAGCTGGTAACTCACAACGAGATTGTGTTAATTGCCATACCAAAAACACCCCGGAATGGAGAAGAGGGCCCAGCGGGAATCGAGATTTATGCAATAGTTGTGGATTAAGATGGGCGAAAATGGTAAGTCATGATGGTTCTGAAACCATACTCACAGCTGAACCAGCTGTTGATCATTCATCATCCTCCACATCTTGAAGTTGAGTTTGTTGAAAATGCCCTGCCTCAATCCCCGGTTGTTCCATGTTGAGATCGAAGCCCAAAAAAGAAAAAAAAATCGAAAAGTTCTCAGTGGATAATTTCAAAATCAATGGCGGGTCAAGGTGCCTTTTCGCTATTATCCGCTTTCGCAATGCGAGGAAATATTACCAGGCAATTAACTGCTTAACGCCTTTTTGCTCTACAGTTGTTCTTAGTTTGTGTTCTTACCCACCCCATCGCATTATTACGGCACACGGCACTAATTTCATATCTTCTAAACGTTCAGCAAGGTCGCATCTCGTCGCGCGGTTCTAAACGTAGTGGTAGTAAGGATGGTGATGCTTCGAGCCGAAATTCCAATTCCCCAATTCATTCTAGTCCGCTACAGAATGAGCTTACAGCGAAAATGCCGTCTATGACGCCGAATTTAAATATTAGCCCAGGAAATTCGAACACGCAAGCACCAGGTTCAGTGAAAATTCAGAGGTCGGAATCGGTGGGTAGCGTCGGGAGTCGGGCGAAGGAGGAAACAGGAGGTAATGTCAACAAAGGAAGTATTGGACACGGGAAGATTGGGGTAGGAGGGATTAGCAATGGTGGGATTATGGGGGGTGGCACAGCGGTTCCAGCTTCTCTGGGTGGAAGAACGACGATTGAGAGTCAGCCGGTCCATGCGAGGAGTGTGGGATTTAACGAGGGGGGGATTAGCGGGATTACTAATATTGAAGAGGGAGGGGAGGCAAGTGGGTCGGTATCGATGGGTGCGGGGATTAGATGATGAAGGTGAAGGTAGATTGATATCTTGGTTTTTTTTTTATGCTTGGGGTCGATGAATGGATTCATAGATATCTTTGCTTGGCAGGTTCTCGCTATCAGATTCTGGGGATGGGTAGGGTAGGGTAGGGTAGCCTGAGGGTAGAGTGGGGTTGCCGGTTCCCTGGCCCCGGCCCCGGCTGGCTTGAATTGAGAGATGGAAAGTTGAAAGTTGAACCCCTCAAACTTGAACCCCTCATAAACCCGGGTCAAGGGCGTGGGCATAAAATTGCGTTGTGGGTTGAGGGTTGAGGGTTTTTGAAAAGGAGTTGTGGGGCGTGGTATTTTGCTCGGGGGGTGCAGGGTGGCTGGATGGAATAGGGTGAAGGAGTAGATGGTGTGGATTGATTGAAATGGATTGAAATGAGTGTGAGGATAAAGAAAGAAAATAAGGAAGGAAGGAAGGAAAGAATGAAGGAATGGATCGAAACCTTTAATTTGAAATGAATGATCCGGATCGATTTGAGCTTCAGCTTAAAATGAAATGAAATGAAATGAAATGACCCTTAATATCAAACACTCAATTTGCAGATACTTTACGGAGTATTCGCTTAGCAAGTGCCGTGAATAATATAATCAAATACACTGGGGTAGGTGTAACAGTGTAACAGGGGTGGCTTTTAGCAGGTCATATATATGTATAATTGGTGGGAGGTAGAAGGTGGGAGGTGGGAATAGGGGGGGGGGGGGCAGGATGGATGGATGGATAGACTATGAGTTGTTGGATATTGGATAATGGATAATGTGGAGGGCTTGGAGCTTGTGGATTAGATTGTAGATTGTATATATATATTATTGAATGTATGGAATTAGCTAATTAGCTAGCTAACTTGTACTTGTACTTGTACTTTTCCCTTTATCTGACTGCTTCTCATGGTATGATTCTATAGTAGTATTAGTAATGAAATTCCATTCTCGTTGTGTTTCGTTGTGTTGTATTTGATTAATCTAGATAGAATGTTAATGTTAATGTTAATGTTACTTTACTCTATCTATACGTACATGTTATCTTATTTACTTTACTTACTACATACTCCACATGCTCCCTCCTTTAATAAGTAATTCGCAATAATGGCTGTGGGTTCAGTTTCGTTATACGTAATTAGATTAGATTAGATTAGATTAGCATGGGATGGCAATGGGTTTGTTTTAGAATAGAAGTGTTCATGTTCTAGAAGTTTAAGCTTAAGAATGTGACGGATATATACAGCGTATATATAACCTTACTTTAGCCTTTGCCCCATGCCTCATAAGAGACACGCGTCCGTACGTCGATTGCAATTGAATGAATGAATATATTACTTTTCAGGATCATTCGTTCTGCAGGAGATAGATGGATGTATGCTAGAGTATGAAGGTTGGTTGGACTTATTAGCATCACTCTGACTGCAGCTGACCACTGCTTCACTGCTTCCTTAAGCTTGAAGTAATCTTATATTTGCTCTTGTACATGTATTATTTCAGCGTCAACGTAAGTTGATCAGATCATGTTAACATTTCACCTCAGATACCCACCCAGCATGAGTCTCGCCATCCATCGGCGTAGGCTAAGTTAAGCACGGCAGGCATACCGGGTCTGCGTAAGCGAAGATAGAGGTTAATGATGGATGGACGTCGCCCGACGCTCTTCAGATTCTCGCCGAAGATCTGAATTGTGAGGGAGTGATTTTGGAACGATGGCCTTACACTCGCACGCAATAAACCACACAAACCTTGAAATATATGATTATGATTACATTGTCATTATATTGAATTGTTGATGATGTTTTGGTATCAAAACATGATATTTTAAATTACTGAACATTGAGCAGAAACTCCAAGTATGTACAAAGTCGCCAAAAAATAATAATAATGTTATATACATGAAAACCCACACCTCTCCAGTCATCGTCTTCGAGGGCAGAAAAAACTATACTAGAAAAAAAAAAGAGATCTAGAAAGTAGCCTTGGCGAGATTGCTGGCGAAGTTGCCTTCCTTGAAAGGAACATTTCCAGCTCCGAAGTCAGTATTCTGAAGAGCACTTCGAGCTTCGGATGTTAGAGATTCCCAAGCAATTAATGGTTGTTGGCCCCCTTTGACGTTGGTGAGGCTAAGCGAGTGGTCGAGGGGCCAGGTACTCATGTATTGGATGAGGGGGCTGGTACCAGCGAGGGAGTATGCATTGGTTGAGCAGTCCCAACCTCCGTGAGCGGAAGGACAGACCGCTGCGATATTGGCAGCGTTCGTGCTGGTACCGTCCTTGAGCCAGACAATAACTCCCTCCCAGTCGTGACGATGTCCGATCTTGGAGGATGGCTCGTCTTTGGGGAAATACCTGTATATCTGTGAGCGTGGAGTGATGTGTGGCGCCCGAGCAGGAGAACTTACCAAGAATACATGACCGCATAGTGAGAACCGTATTGGCCTCCTCGAACGTAAACTTGTCCGGTACTACTGCTGCATCCAGAATCGCTAGTGCCTTCGGGTTTCAAACCACCACTAAAATGTGTCAGAAACTTCACCATCGTTGAGCGAGGGATAATGGAGTGAGGCTATCATACCTTGTGTTTCCCGCAGCATCGACAGCTGGGTAAGGTACGCAGCCATTGACGACCTTGAGATATGGCTTGTATGCCAAATATACTGAGCCGACTGTGCCACCAGGAACTTGTGGCGGAAATCCCACAACTTTATCATGCGCGATGACACTGCGACTCTCGAGTTGCGATGGCGCGGCAGCTGCAGTCGAAGCCAAGAGCGAAAGGGAAAGTTGAAGAGACTTTGAGAAGGCAACCATGATGAAGATTTGCTTGGATGGGTTATTGTATTCTTGTGAAGAGTGAGCAATGAGTGAAAGAAAGAATAGAGTGAGTTGTAGCTATAACAAAAGTAGAGAGTGTTTGAGGTCTTTATACCATAACCTTAGATTTAAACTTTAGGCATGGTTCGTATTGGACCCTGACTGTTCGTCTTGGACTCTTACTCCGCCCAATCGAGCTCGTATGAAGATCATTTGGAAACAACAGGCGAGCTCTCTGTGGTTCTAGATCATTGATCATACTCAGCGATTGTTTACCCAATGAAATTCCGTTCGTGGCGATATCACTCCCGATAAACTTCGGGTCCTGACGATACGCCCCAGCCGGACGAACGATTGTGGGCACGTTTCAGTTCATGGCATGCGCAACTCGTGACAGACATGGGAATGTCCCACTTTTCTATTTATTTTCCGGAAGATGTAGCGTGCAGGGAAGTTATTCGGAGTTAACCAAAAATGTGATGGGGTCGTCACGTTATAAAGACAGCCAGCCAATGGATAATAATAATACTCTTCCCCCCCCCTAATCAAAGATTAAATATTTACGTGTCTACACCGCAAAATATTTAAGTGTTGTTCAGGGGGGTTAGCATCTCTAATACTTCGCGTAACCGTTAGCGAGAAATATGATTTTGTTAGAGGTATGTATTTAGCGATGCAATAAACTAGCCAGCTTATCTCTACTGTATAATTGAAATTGATCATTCCGGTTATGTAAATACTGAATAAATATGATCTCGTTTAGTTTAGTTTCGCTTTTTTCATGAAACTTTCAAGTATGACAAAAGTTAATTAGATTCATGTTCGTAAGAAATACATTATCAGTTGCATTTCCCCGCTAGCTATCTCTCATAAAAGCTAAGCTCGACTAATCTAACTGAGCTATCATTTACCACTAGGTAGTCCTTGCCGTTGTTTTGAACACTATGCCTAAATAAGAGCTACGAGAGGTAACTAGTTTGTCACATTGCTAAATACCTGTATTGAATATTTCATTTTCCCGCCAACCTCTACCTACAGCTTTATTCATAGAACATGATTTACAACTTGAAGTACTTTTCTCTTTCAAGAGATAATTAATATAAAATTAGATTTCAGAATTTATTAATCGTGTGTTTTGTATTTATTTACCTGTGGTTAATATTTTCCCTGAGTGATAATCTTATTAGCTTGGAAACAGATTAAAAAGAAGCTTAAATAAATAAGCCTAAGAAAGGCGGGATGTCGGCTTCTATCAAAGTTACCCCTGATCAATCAAGTTAGCAATACAAGGGCCTGATCTCACAGGCCACCATATACATGTATATAGTTTAGCCGATGAAGTTTAACTACTTGGTAAGATTATATATTACATATATACAATGAAGACCCCTACACCTAGCTGTCTCTCAATAATCTGCATCGGCTTTTTTTTTTTGGTCATCTGCTTGAATATCAAAAGCTTATATCATCGTCAATAATCCGACACCAACTTTATTCGGTGGGTCTGAAGATCCCACAACGCCTACAACGTTCGTGATACATCGAGCCACCGATAGAGTTCCGAGGTTGTTTAATTAACCTTAATCGCAATTACCAGCCAGACTAATTACTGGGTCAAACAATGCATTCCTTCCACTATTCAACCAAACCTCATCACGATCTGATAATATAAGTATAAGGCGGTATATCGGTTAAGTCCTGGGATGTCATCTAAAGCACGGATTGGTTTGCCTCTTTACCATGATATTGCAGAGGGCAGCAGTATTTAAGGTGGTCGCTTGCCCCGCCTTAGAGAAAAATGAAGCAAGCGTTCGTTGAAATTTCGAATAGGGGATTATGGATGTTTTGGTGGATAAAGTACGAAGGGCCTCCTTGGACGATGAGAAAAGAACATGAGCGCTAAGACTTCTAGGTAGGTCTAATGGCCTGAGAATAACTATAATTATAATATATATTCCGACATTAGCAACTCCCGAGCTAAATAGGCGAATAGATCATATATAGAATTCTATACGCCCAAATAACTCAAAAAGCTCTAATCCTAGCCCTCAAACCATCTCTTTGTACGTATGCCCATGTACATGCCCATGCTTATGCCCATGCCTATCCCTGTGCTCTATACATGATTCTTCTTTCCATTGCCGTTGTGTCCTGCACATCGGAGTGTTTGTAGGTTGAAATGCTTCAGGAGAAATATATATAGCTACAGGTAATACCGACCCTTGCTACCACCAAGCCGTGTTCCAATTAACCACCCTGCTGAGGAATCCACTTGTGTTACCAGAGGTTGTTGTAGATAGATCAAAATAAGGTTTTGTGGCTTATATGGTTAACTGAAACTTAATATCCACTTGTTGATTGAATTCAAAGAAGTGCCGAATCGAAGTTAAGGAGAACCTCTGCTAACTAAATTAAGCAACTTTGTGTTGCTTTTCAAAGTTGTCCTTTAAGCAACAATTTGTATCCTTGGAAACAGCAACATATGCAAATTAGCGTCCTTTTCATCCCGATTTCGTAGTTTCGAATTCAAAATGAAGCTATATTAGTTAGTTCTGCACTACTAAACTAATTCAAAAATCTACTATATGATCTTCTTTTATATCAACCGTTCTTTTCGCCTTTTCACCCCTTCACCCCTTTCATCCCTTCCCCTTCCCCATTTCCTTCCCCTATTCAATTCAAAGTTGAAAGAACTTCAAATCAAAAATAAAATTGCCAGATATTTAGACTTAGGCTAATAATATCATCAACATAAACTCTAATTCAATCAAAGCTAGTAGCCATTTAGCTAAATCTAGATTTTGATTTGAAAGAAACGAAATATACGATTTAGCGTTAGAGAACGAGAAAAACGATGTGTTGCTTTTCCCAGTCTATAGAGATGATATGCAATTTCCGCATGATTTAAATAGCAGCAAAATAAACAAAAAAACAGCGATATAAACCTAAGAAATGTTGTACAATATTTACGGTTCAACCTCTATGGCGTTGTAAACACTGCAAACACTGACCACCTAGCGGAACTTGAAAAATAATCAATGCCAGACGGTCTTCTTTTTGATTAAAGGAAAAAAGACATCTTCTTATCGAATCGAACAAATGGAGAAGGGGACCTTTTGTTGAATCAAAGAGAAAGGGGGGCGGGGAGGGGGGTGTTTGTTCGTAGAGTGGAGCCTGAAAAGAAAGAGAAAGCTTTGTTGCAAGGACATATTTCAAGATTTTGAGAAAATCGAGAATTTAGATCGAAATGAGTGAAACATGCAGTGAGTGGTAGGAATAACGTCGTTAATGCTGTAAATACTGGCACTTAGCGGAACTTGAAATTGATGTTGATGAAGGGGGATGAGAGGGGGGAAGGGGTGATTTTCTGAAAAATGGAGAAGAGAAAAGGATAGAATCTCTTTATATAGTGAAATTCTGATTGGAGGAAAAATCTTGTTGTAGAAAGTCAAATGGAAAAGATTTAAATCAAATTCTGGAAAGAATAGATAGGTTCTTCCGGTATATATTGGGGAATGAATGTTGGTTAATCGTGATGGTGCAAGAATTGTCAATTTACATCGTGCGGGACAAATGAATAATTAGACGCTCAGGAAATAGACATCCTTGATGACAACTTGGTATATATTGCGCTTCAGTCGGGGTACATGGTTTTGTTTGGATGGTATCTTGTCTACATGCGTTTCAAGCCAGAAGGCGCAACAACATTATGTTGAAAGCTCAGGGTGTTCGAAAATCCATCCATTCATATTGAAATGTGACCTTCTTTTCAACCTAATTCGGCGCTCTTTCAAGGTCCGTGATCGTTGAATCTTCAGAATGTCTCACGCCGTGTTCCGATTTCATATGGGCATTGAGAATATCTCTGTCTCGATATGTAAGCTCGCAAGCAATACACTTCGAATTATTCGAGGTGTGAATAGCGGAAAGGTGCCTATAAACATATTCCCTAATCGTAAACTTCTTTGGGCAAAGCGAGCATCCAAACGGTTCCCCATTTGATTTATGCACGCCTCTCATATGTCGACGAACACTAGAAGAGCTATTGAAACTTTTACCACAATCTGTAACTTTACAGATATATTTACCTGATGACAAGTTGCTATCGGAATCATCGTATTCAAAAAGAGATTCCCGGGAAGTTTTGAAAGATTTAGGTTTCAAGGGACATTCCAAAGAAGGTTTCTCGGTCTTGGGGTTCGATCCTTCGGATGTGTTCAGAGACTGTGACGACGATGTTGGTGGTGGTGGTGGGATTACATCTTTCTGATCACTTGATGAGCCATCTAATTTTGACTGCTTAGGAATGACATACTTTTTCTACGTTAACACATGCACAACTCAATGTTTTAAGTGATCACTTACATAAGGTCTTGATTTTTTCTGAGAGATAACTGAAGTATCGGGAGAGTCTTCCCATTTGCGTTTTTCACTGGCCGCTACAGGAGTCCGTGCAGATGTGGGTTCTGGTTGGATTTGTGGGACATGTTTGGCAGACTTTGCAACAGCAAGTTCCAATCTTCCACTTTGCTTTCCACTGCGCGGCAGCGAAGTCGTTATGACTTTGTCTACGGGTGATGAATCTTGCGGAGCTTTGGGGGCCGAGGTCTTGCGGATTAACACCGGTGGGCTGGTGCTGATAGTCGCAGCGAGTAAAGATTCAACCACAGCTCTGGCATCGGGATACTCAACACATAAGCGTAAGAGTATCTTGCCAAGTCGATCGGCACTCGAGGCTGTGATGGCGTCTGCGAGGGGTCGAAAAAATTGTCTCTTGTCAGGTTCAACTGATCTGAGTATAGTTGAAGATAAAGAACTACTCAGAGGTGGTTTTCTGGACGAAGTCGCACAAGATGTTTCATTGTCTGAATCGAAGCCTAATACTGGCTTGATGTTGTCATCCTCAGATGAGATATCTGGTACTTCAAGAACTTCCAAGGCCTCTTTCAATGCTTTAACTTTTTGGGCCAGCCTCTGTGCGAATAGAAGTTTGTAGTCCAAGGTTTCCCCAGTATCCATATTGGATTCGTCAGTCATCACGAACAAGCCGCCACCACCACAATATTAATCTCCACTTTATTCGACAGATCAAATATCAAAAGCAATCAAAAGATCGATGCAGGAATGTGATAGAGGTGTCTTGGCTGGGAAGATGTATATTGAAAAGAAAAGGTAGAGAAGAAGAAGAAGAAGAAGTCTAGAGACATTCTGAATTAGAAGTTCTTACAGCTATCAATCCACATTTGAAGCTAATAGAGGAAACTGTTGAGAAGGTATTACACGTGATCTAAATAAGGAAAGTGCCTAGATAAGCGAGATTAGATAACATACACACTACTTGTTCTTGTACTTTTGATCACGTGATCACAGTTCAAATGATATGGAATTGCATTCTATCCTCGTACATCTCTTCGATATCAGACGGGAAAGATGTTCGAATTCCTTTAGCAGCAAGCCTCCACCCCCTTCATTTAATCTCATGTACCAATCTAATACTATCCTGCATGAGCATGTCGAGTAGTGCATCGATATGTATTTTTATTTCGTGCCCATCCTGAGCTGAAAGCTGTATTGGCATGTTGAATTTATTTCAGATTGCCCTTACATTGAGGTATTGCAAGTGAAGGCTATTGGTGGCGTGGTGCGAAAAAAGGAAATCCTCTCATCTTGTGAGACCTATGGGCTATTCGGCGTGTCTTACCCATCAACTCCTGCATTCGGATGTATCTTTCCAAGTCACGCTTTTAGCACGTGCACTCTCTTTCTATCATCATGGTTGACAGTTTTCAGCCATTTCTCCCGAGCTGGCCCGAGTCAACTTGATCTTGCCTGTATCGTTTGTTTTATCTATTCTTGTGATCAGAGACATGCCCCTTGATGGCTCTAAGGATTTGCCCCGACCATCAATTATTTAGTATTTCAATATTCTTTACCTTGCTCCGTTTCTTACTTCTCCTTCATTCTCATCGTTGATTGTCCTTCTCTTTGCATTTAAGTCCTCCATCTTTCCGGGAGGTTTGACAACGCCAGCCTTCAAGCATCACTCGTTTTGCTCAAAGCAATCATGGCACCACGTTCGTTAAGAGATTCTTTATTCTTTGCCGCCAACTTTGGTCTTGCTAGTGCAAGCATCAAGTTAGAGGATCGTGAACATCCGCATGTTAATAGGGACCTTGCACCCCGTCAGGCCAACTGCCCACCTCCTGTCACAGTAACTGTTTATCCAAGTTCCTGTTCAACGCCCTCATCTTCCAGTGTAGCAACATCATCACCTTTTTCTACATCCACTTCAGAGCCTGAATCGACAACAAATACCGTGCCAATTATCTCCATCCAATCGTCGAGTTTCCCGTCACTCCTCCCATCATCGCCGCTTCCACCTTCGGAGTCCCTATCATCATCAGCGTATATTTCGGTTAGCAACACTTTATCCTCTGAATCTATTCTCAGCAGTAGCAATGCTCCATCCCCAAGCACATTCTCGGGCTTACCATCACTCCTCCCATCATCGCTACTTCCATCTTCGGAGTCCCTATCATCATCAGTTTATATTTCGGTTAGCAGCACTTTATCCTCTGGATCTATTCCCAGCAGTGGCAATGCTCCATCCACAGATTTGGGTTCTTCAACTTTCATCCCAGTTGCTAGTTCAAGCGCGGCTTTGGTCTCGAGCTCAACTATTTCGGAGCCAGTTTCCGAATCCAGCTTTTCTTCTGGCTCTATTCTGAGCTCAATTCCTCTTTCATCCACAGCCGTACCAAGTAGTTCGATCGGCTCATTTGAACCAACATCCTCGGCCTCTTCTGCTGTAATAAGTTCAAGTGCTGATTCATCATCATTCATTCCAGCCAGCTCAAGCGCCTCCACTTCAGGATCGTCGATCCCTGGGCCAACACAAATCGCATCACTCAACACGGCCGCTGGTGAATATCAGAAGATGGGTTGCTTTGTGGATGTTAATTTGGATGGCTTCCCATTGACTCCACCTCCCACACCCATCGCTGATACCACTGATCCATCGATTGTTGATACCCCAGCCCACTGTGCATTTTTCTGCTCTACAGCCGACAATGGTGCAGCATTTGATTATATGGGAATTGAACCAGGCCATTGCTATTGTTCAAATGGTTTCAACCTTGGTCAACAGGAAGGTGTTTGTAACTTCCCATGCGCAGGAGATTCATCCCAATCTTGTGGAGGAGCTTCACCAGTTACTAGATTCACACGTCGCACCGGTTCCCCATCAATTGTCGCTTACCGACTTGTCCCTAGGAACCCATCATCTTCCACTGTAATATCTTCACCCGCTACATCATCAACGGCTCAAGATTTATCATCTTCGACCTTTAGCTCTCTTGCTAGTCTCGCCGAATCATCCGCCGTCAATACTTTTGTAGGAACCTCATCTAATGTAGTAGCTTCATCGACCATGGTTTCTGAGTCATCTGCTGTCCCCACCTCTCAATCATCATCATTCTTTAGTTTAGAACCCAGCTCGACCTCCGAGGTACAAAGCCAATCGAATATATTACCAACCACCACTTCTCTACCCCAAAGTTCAATCCAGAGTTCAATCCAAAGTTCAATCCCAAGTTCAATCCATAGTTCAATCCAGAGTTCATCTCTCACCTCCGAGTCACCAAGTAGTACACAGTTCTCTTCATCAGCTGCTTCCTCCTCATCTTCCACCCGCACATCTTCGAGCCCAAGCTCTAGTACCACATCCACTTGTCCTGCGGCAACAATCACAAACGGTGGTTTCGAATCCAGAGCTTTGGCACCATGGGCGGCAAGAAGTGATGGCATCGCGAATGCCAAGAGCAATGTTGTTATCAATAACCCTGCAGTTGCCCACAGCGGTAGCTCTTACCTGTAAGCGTCTTTCCCACTTTGGCTTCTCTCAGCCAGCCATTTCCCGCAGTCCCGCCCTCTTTAACTCAAGCTAAACCCCTCTAGCCAAATAACCATGACCGAAGACTTCCTCTCCCTCGTCCAACAAATCACGACCATCTGCCCCACCACTAAATCCCTCACCGTAACCGCATGGGGTCAAGCCGCTAAATCCCACGACTGCTACCTTCAAATCTGTATCAACAGAGATAGCTACTGTTCCATCCCCACACCCTTGAATAAGGGAAAATGGAAGCAGAACAAGCTTGTCTACATGCCAAGAAAGCACTTGGTTGGCAAGACCAATGCAAAGGTTCAGATTTATACCGAGTGCAGAGGTGAAAGTGATGGTGTGGTTTTGGTTGATGATGTGGTCATTACCAAGACGAAGCTGTCTGGAAGAGCAGTGGTGCCGCAACTTGCGCCTAGAATGGGTACTTTGAGATGAGGATGATATGTTTTAGGATTATTTCAATATTATCTTATACATTTACGGTATGAGTTTGTATTCTTTCATTGCCAGTAAAGTTTCAAGGAGAAGGAGATAATGTGGGTGGTATGGTTGTCTTTTTCTTTCGTTCTTTTTAGATCGGTTTGTTTTGGATTTTGGCTTTCTTTTTTAGGGCTGAAGGGAATTAGGGTAAAAGGAAAGAGATGGTGAGAGGAGAAATATTACGATAGATTGGGGTTTTTTCCTTCATCCTTATGTATTAGTCATGAGGTCAGGCTAGGTTATATCTATAGGAGTAGCTCAATTCGAGATGGTATTCACTCTTTGAGTTTCTTTCCTTCTCGGGGATTTCTTGATTCAAAGTGATCATTTTCGCTCGCTATACTTGCATAACGCAAATATAATTAATCGTCGTACTGAGTAATCTAAGAAGAAAAAATAATGTTATATATAGATATATATATTAGAAAACACCCATCACCAGCAACGAGAAATCCAACTGAGAGACCCCAAGAACCCACAATCAAACTGACTTGTCAATAAAAGAAAGAGCGATGGGGATTCAGAGTCAATCACTGAGATGGTATAATCCGGCGTATCTTGAACACGCCTCGCGCTGGTGATGCATCTTTATTTCCTATTTTGTATTCCAATGAGTAATATTGAATGCCACATTACCGATATTATTAAATGGCATATATATCCAATATTGTATGTATATCACTGGTAATATTACTCACATATAGAAATACTGAAATTCAACATATTCTTTTCCACATAAGAATAGTGAAGCTATATTCAATGGAATATAATCGGATTATCATGCAATCAATGAAATTCTAGTAATTCAATATATTCTTGGTAATATCTATTGTAGTTAATATACTCACTCGCATATTGTTATAAAAAAAATAACATTACTTGTGTATATTAAGGTAATGTTTCAGGCTGTAGCATTCGCCACTATACTACTAACTAACTTACTCTGTTCCCATGACTGCGGACTAATCTCACATTTCCCAACTTGATAAAATGACAGGGACAGAAGAACATTCTTGCGAGCCTCCAAAGCACCGCTGGCGATAGAGATTGTACCTGGATCCGGGTGATTTGGGTTGAAAGAATGAATACGCGCATAAACCGTAGGATAGCCAGCCTTATGAAAGTATGATCTTACGAAGCTATTCGATCGAAGCAAGAGGTGCCCAAGAGAACAAAAGTTTGGCGTGAAGCAGTGGTCACGTTGCGGGATTGTATCAATGATGAATTCCTGACTCTCTGGGTCAGACAACTTGTAAATTGAGAGCTGTAAACCTTATGGTACTTTTCGATATTTGAGTTTGGTTTGTACAATGATACAGTGTATAGACAGACTTTCATACAAGACGACATACTTTAATTTATCAAGTTGTGCTCAACAGGGAGATATGAGCAGGACACTCTCTACGAACGTTTGAATCTAGATTCGGACAATTGAACAGTATCTCAGATATGTAGAAGGAAGAACTTTATATGTCGGGTGTGTAGCTATAATATGAATTCCGTTTGTAGCGTAGTCAAGGTACTCTCAAAGCTTTTAGCTGTAATATAATGCAACGAAATCAATTCACACTGTTGAATGGTGCATGCACTTGAGAAAGGGGAATATTCTAGAGAGCGAAATGTGGAAGTTTCCTCGAAGTCGTGAAAGGCTCTTGGTGTGCAGAATTTTGCGTGTGCAACACGTGACAATCGCTACAACGAAAAAGGGGCAGCAACACTTACAAAGCGATTCCGGATATGTAGGGGAAATCTCATGCAAGATGTAAGAGATGGTGTATGAGGATATTAACTGCATTTATTGAGGTTTTAGATTACGCATGTGTATGAGATGATCGGGCTGTGGCTCATTAGACCACAATCTCGAAACCGGGGTCAGCTCCAGGACTTGCTGTGATGGTGTTACCCAACAAGTACGACATCTCCGAGGGCAAGCCGAGCTGGGGGACGTAGCGAGCTCGGCGGCTCCGAGAAAATTTAACGTCATGATCTATGGTTACTGAGCCTTTCTGAGCTTTATTTTGGGATTTTGAACAATATCCCGCGAGCCAAAATCCAGCCTCGCTTAAGCCTACCAAAAGCAAGTGACCACCTGGTGGACCTGGGTTTGTAAGACATATATGCATGTCATCATCTTGTACTTGTAGCAGATCTAGTACACGACCTTTCACCTCTGTAACGATATCAAGTCATATGGTTGTTCGCGAGTTCGTTGTCGCACAAAACAGTTTGTGGGCGACACAGACCATACGTAGCCAACATTTAATATCATTCGTTGTGCTACGGCACGGTGCCAAGTGTACAAGTCGTGCGTCTCGAATGATGATTTGGAACTCTAGGTATTGCATTATCCAAATTGAAAAGCTAGGATTATCGCCAACGAGGAGCGCAACTAGGAATTCCAAGTTGGGAATTGACAGCCTGAAAACTACTGGAGTTGAGCGAAGGATACAGTACAGTGTTAAGGTTCCACTACATGAATTTGCAAAGTGAATTTGCAAAGTGTATCATAACGCCATGCTCCGACACCCACCAAAAAAAGAGCCGATGCTAAGTATCCTCGTGGGTGTAGTGAAACCAATCAAATAGTACTACTATGGATTCATGCGGTTTTCTTGTTGTGTATAAGGAGGGTTAGCTAGGTAATTGTACGACAACTATCCCCTAAAACACTATAAACGCGTTGGAAGTTTTTCGTGCATGCGCGCCGAGGCGTTTGCACCTACTCTAGTGCTTCATCATATGATTTACCGACGCCCTTTTAGTTGTAGAGAAGTATGACAGTACTGAACGGGCATTAGCCAGTGGAAAGGTGTCCACGCCAGGTAGATCACAGCTCAACGTTATACATGCGTGAGCAAACAGACTTTCTGATAGTAGATTTGTTTAAATACTACAATCTATCGAGATGTTATTCTTCCCTTTCCATTATGAAACTAAGTTTCAACAAAGGCTTTAGAGCTCTGAACTACAAACCCATTCTTTCCAATAACGTATTACACATTCAAGTACGAGTATCTCCACGATATACGCCATCATGTCAGGCACTGGTAAGAGCTCTCTCATGGCCGGACTGGGCTCTGTCTCTTCTGAGTAAGTCTTCATTTTCTTTTCTTGCCTTCTTCACTCAGTTAAATCACTCGGTATTGGTTTCTACGTCTCGACATACTATGCTGTTCTTTAATATACTTTTCCTGGTGTACCATCTAGCGGACTGTTTCTCAAAAGCTGTTTGACCATGTGGTAAATGATTGCCTCAGGCTAAGTGTGTCTGGGCCCATTTCCACTCTATACATCTTCTTCCCTCCTAAACTCTAGATCATCTAATCACAATCACTATCCCCCCCATCATCTTTAGTTCTTCAAGCTCGTTAGTCCTGGTTCTTCTAACACCCTTTTCTTCCATTCAGCCAAAATATCACATCTTCACATCGTCTCTCGCACGCTGCATCCTCGACCGAAGCCAAAGCTCTCTCTGCTCGCCGCATCCAACTCTACTTTGCCGACACCGACTCTTCCATCCCATACACCTCTCTTGCCCACCGATCCGACGATCATTCCGCAAAAATCTCGGCTGCGGGGCATAGAATGAGTGCCAAGTTGCAGAGTTTCGATGCAAGATTTGGGGGTCAAGGGGGAGCTCAACGGGAAAATTGAAAGTCTGCGACAGATTGGGCAGCGGCGCCTTCATACATTGGAGCGTGGGCTATGGCGGTAAAAACATTGTGGGAGTGATGGGAATAGTCTAGCGAGAATGAAAAAAAAAAAAATCTCAAACCATGATTGATACCTCTGATCCGTTGTAAAGTGATTTGAGCAAGCTTTCTCAACATTTGCTTTGGCAAATTCAAAGCTTGAAATGTTCCTGTTAGAGAAATATTTCAAAGCTTACGCTCTTCAGCAATCGACTTGTGAAGCCATGCAGAAGAGAACAGCTAAAATAAGATTCAAGGTGACGAAGATGAACATTACTAGAAGAACTCGAGAACAGCATGAAAGAAAGATGGCTAATCTATACAAGAAAAGATTCTATGATATCTCCATAGACTCTCCAACTCATTACACCCCCCTAACCCTCATCCTTCACTCCCAGCTCCAATCAACTACCTTCTCCGCCTTCTTAATCGATCTGTCCTCCTCCGCTTGCGCTTCATGCCAAGGCTCTTCGCCTATGGCCTCCCAGATCGTTACATTCAAAAGGCTTTCCAGATTTTCCTCAATTGCTTTGGCCAATGTTTCCGCTTCAGCTTGACCTCTCTGCGGACGCGAGAGGGGTGATTAAGCGAGAAAAGAACATGCCCGCTCAGATCTTGGCAGTGGTCATGTGATGAGACTAATCACAAGCGAATAATCAGGTTACGAGTGAATTTGCATTTGAACTTATAGTTATAGTTATATTTATCCTTTCCACCAATCCAACGACATCTTTTATCTAGTCAAACCCCCTAAATCCCTAAATCCCTAAGTCCCTAAATCCCTAAATCACGGGCACTACTAGGCTTCTATCTTTTTAGTCCAGCCTTATCTTACACAATCCAGCCCGCCTTCAAACCCCCCAATATCGATTCAACCCCAAGAGAATAGGAATGAGAATAAGAATACCGTGTTCAACATAAACACGACAACAGACACCAAATCAATAAGCATTCCTTCATAAACGAAGATCAAAATGACTTCTACACCTACATTGATTGGCATGCCCGAACCACCATCAAATACCGATACTCCAACCGATGCACCGTAAATACTTCACCCCGCAAGCATACTCTCCATCAAAAGGCTAATCCAATCTATCCCAGTGGAACCCCAAATTCAACCATGACCTCGCTCTCTGCCCTCTCCACCACCGCAATCAAAGATGGCCATCGCGGATCCGCTCATGCAAGCTCCCATCATCAGCATACCCTCTCCAGCAATACCCTCGAAGCCCAGCGCGCCGATCGAATCTCGCGTCTCGCGGGTCTCGAGCGTGTAACCACAGCTACGCCCCAAAATCCCAGCGGTGCCACGTCAGCCCCCGGACCTGCGGCGGCACAAATTCCAGGTTACTTCGATCAGGCAGGGAACCCTGTATATACAACTCGCATGTCGACGGTCGGCACAGCATCTGCTACCGGTTCCACGACGGGAAGAACGACTACATGGGCGTCGAATAGCACAAAGGGACAGACGGAAGCCGATGATGACGAGCTGAGCATGGATAACAATTATCGGGAGATAGATGATCGCGATAGATTTTCCACATCGGCCATGGATGAGGAGATAGATGGGGATGGAATGAGTGATGATACGAGTTTAGTAGGCTTTGGCGAAGGCGCCGGAAGCACCGTCAGCGGCCCAACATACAGCAGGAGCAATCTCCTCGCAAGTCCCAACGCAGTAGGAAAGAGCGGTCTAGCCAAAGAATTACAGAGCAGCGCGCCCGGAACCCCCGTCAGCACATCCACATCCGCGACTACCGAGCAGCAGAAACGCGACGCGAGAATGCTCGATGGGATCACGGATGATAATACCAGTGGATACGTGGATACGGCAGCTCGAGGTCAGGGAGTGGGAGTGGCTGGAAATCGCAATTCGACGGGTTCGGCACAGGGTACGGGTATAGGTGCCGAAGTAGCAGAGAGAATCTTGAAGGAGAGAATTGAAGATAGCTCATCTGCAGCAAGTAGACCACCACTTGGTAGTCCCGACCAAGCAGGTCTTGGCAAATTTTATTTCGAAGAGAAGAAGTAAAATTGCTTTTTTTGGGGGGGGGGGGGGGGTTGCGGGTTTACTGGCTGGGCGAAGTGTACATCGGATCTTCCAATTCTCTGGATCGTTCAATATTGGCTGGCGTTGATCTTCTTGCCTCTTTTATGGCGATCGGTTGGTTTATGTATGGGGGGAGTACCTATGGATGGGGTTTGCTGCTAGGTGGATAGGCTTCTTATGATGATGATATGTTGCTTGAGATGAGATGATGTCATACGAGAAATGAAGAAGCTTACGTGTGAATTGGGAAATATGATGAATATAAAGATCAAGTTTTCCATCTTCTTGATCTCGTTTAAAGCGCATCTCCCCTATGTTCGTGTGTGGGAAATCCGAGATCCTCCCCGCTTTGGCCCGTCTTATATCGTTTGTCGTCAACAACCCCCATGAAGACGAGCGGAGAGTGTTAACGTTCGACCTCCCATTCTATACATTCCTATCCTATTCGTACGTTCATACATTCATACCATACCATACCATACGAAACGATACGATATGAAACGAGATAATTCCATCTCTATCTACATTCCAGATTCAGGAAATAGGAATAGAGAGGATTTTGTATTTTCCGCCTACGCCATAATTCAATCAATTCATCATACAAAAAGAGAAATACCGCGAATCACTATATTATATTATAGTAGGTAGGTAGGTAGGTATCATATGCATCCATACATTCATAGCATGAACCTCCTCTCTTCTTTTACCTTCCCTTCACACATAAAAAAAAATACCCCTTGATTTTAATATTTCAATTCTCATCACTTCAAGAACAATCTTTGTTCTTCTCCCCGTTGACTAATGTCAAAATCACTTCTTGAACGTAGCACTTCTTCCACCTCTCTCTCCTGTTTGTACTCTCCTCATTCCCTTTGCCGCATCCATACTCTTCTGGTACGGATCAAACGGTTTATCTTTCTTTGCTTTCCCACCCTTTCCACCCTTCTCAGCCTTGGCTTTCTTAGAATTGAGGACCGAATCTGCTTTACCGTAGTCGAAGTCTTCTTCCTCTTCTTGTTCTTCCGGTTCAGCTTCCTCTACTTCTTCGGCTACCTTTTCGGCTTCATTTTTCTTCTCCTCCTTGATCCTCTGCTTCTCTTCCTCCTTTCTCTGCTTTTTCCACACCCTCATCTCCTCCTTGTGCGCCGCTCTACTTCCTGCGCTCTCGGCTTTGCTTTCGACCTTACCTTGGCGTCTCTCGATAGCTGCGGCACGGGTCCAGTCGAGGGTAATGTCATATTTGCCAGCGGCCTCCTGATCCTCAGCGGTGTCGGTCATGCCTTCACTCTTTCTTTTCGAGCCGCGTTTAAGAACAAAAGTATCATCTTTTGCTTTGCTAGGTGTTGGTGTTTGAGCTTCTGGCATGGCGAGACGAGGTCGATCGGTAAGGGGCGTAGATGAGGGGGCGAAAACTTCTTCCGAGAGTTGGGGTAAGGGAATTGCAAGTCTCATACTGTCTTGGTCAGGGGTAGCGATTGAAGGTTCCCATATACTGCTTCCAAATGCACCTCCCCAGAAAGAAGATGTTTCAGTTGTAAGTTCGGTTTTGTCTACCGGCGTTACGTCGAATTCAGTCGTCTTTAGAGATGCAGATTTCGCCCCAATGTTCGATTTTGGAGTGCCGACAGTATCTGGTGATCTTCTGAGTACATCTATCGATTTTGGGCCATCTTTTCCGCTTGCCTTTGCAGATTTGATGATTTCAAGGAGCTCTCCGGTGCGTGATTTCATACTGTGAGATATTGGTCGAATGATGCCGAGTAAAGCAATCATATCCATCGGCATGAATTTTGCTAGGTTAACAACGGTAGAATTCGACATGACGAAACTTATACTGTCATCATCCTTTCTTGCTATCTGATCTCTCCAGGCGTGTACGGCCTTGAAAACAGCGAATTGCTCGCTATCCAAAAGAGCAGGCGTCTTGTAAATTAATCCAAACCATCCTCCCGGTCCTTTTCCAGATTCTGCGTTATAAATTGGTCGCTCATATCGAAATAATGAAGTCTCTTTAGACTTTTGTAATACTGCCTCCAATGGACTTTCCCCTGTGAATTCAGAGTGAGGTGCGTCAATTAGCTCATTTCGTAGATTATCAAAGATATAGAGA
Organism: Monilinia vaccinii-corymbosi; assembly: GCA_017357885.1. Classification (NCBI taxonomy): domain Eukaryota; kingdom Fungi; phylum Ascomycota; class Leotiomycetes; order Helotiales; family Sclerotiniaceae; genus Monilinia; species Monilinia vaccinii-corymbosi. The sequence goes on along the minus strand of CP063406.1, from coordinate 2,839,821 downwards.
AGGAAATGCGTGTCAGCTCTAGCATAGAAGAACATCTCTTCAGGAAGTGGTCTAAAAACTCTTAGTATAAAAAGGTAAAGATCTCATGATACGACTCACCTGATACGCCAATCTGCCAATTGGTACTTCTTGTCGGCATCGAAATCAATATAGTTCTTGAGTAAGAAAGCTAAGCTTCCTCCAGCGAGTCCTAAAGCTCTGCATGCGCAATGTGTATCGAATAAGCCAACAACATATAACCCAAGATCTCGTTGAAGCCATATGATATCCATAAAAGCACCGTGGAAAACCTAACTCGTTAGCAAACATTGATGGTTCCTGAGAAGTATACAAGATACCTTGATTATACTTGGATCAGCAAAGACCTCATTAAGAACTTGTAGCTGTTGTCTCCATGGCCTGAGGGTATCCACAATCCAATCTTTTTCGCGAGTACTGATTTGCATCAAAGACACAAGACCAACATATGAACGAGTATCATGATGTTCCAAGTCGACCGCGATCTCCGTAGCACTTTTAAGCTCTTCTAGCATCTCTAGAACACCCTCATAAGTATCTACAAATGTCGCAGATGTGCTTTCGATCGGTAGGTATTTTATTGGTTCTGCCTTTTCAAACATGGCTTTTGGGTATTGTAACTGTAGGATTTCCGTTTCATAGGGATGTTTGTACCTAAATTGCTGGTTAGTAAATCTTATAGTGGTACCCATTTCCTAAAGTTTCCCCGATTTGTCCCGTTTTGCTCTGGAGCGATTGACTCTAGCGGATTTGCTTAAATCTTCTGGCCTCTCTCCTTTGCGCCGGGGTCCAAATGAAAGCAATGCGAGGGGGATAAAATTGGTGTAGTCATACTGTTTCTGGTCGAATTCGTTTTTCATCATACCAAGACTATCCTCGAGCGGCACCTTCGCATGAGGTTTGGTTTTGAGAAGAGGTAGCCAAGGTGATGTGTCTTCATTGTCGGGTTTGACCTCGAATGCGAGTTGTGGCTTCATAAGGTTCTGTGTGCGGAGAGAGTTGTCAAGGAATCTTTTTGGGGGTTTAGATGTCGCAGAAGACTGGCAGATATCAGAACATAAGCCAATGCCATGCGCGACTTAATCCTCACCTCTTCGACTTGTTTTCTTTTGATAATTCCTGTATATTCGTCCAGGCAAGTGTCCGTTTTTTCAAGCAAGGAATCCACGACGTCCACAACATTGCGCCAATTATTATCCACATCGTCGACATCTTCCAAAGTAGGTACTTTTAGACCCGATACAGAGCCTGCGGACTTGAGCAACTCATTCGCAAGCGCAAGTAAGCGCGCGTTCTGTTGGTCGAGAGCACTTCCCACCTCAGGATTCAATGATCGATGAAAAGCGAGGTCTTCTGAAGATACCTGGCCGGCAGTTTTGATGGTTGATACAAGAGCTGCTTGAACTTCATCTTGTAAGGACTTGAAGTCCTGAGTATCATCAGCCATAACTGACGGAATTAATGGTTGTTTGGTGCAAAAGATTGCATGTGCAGTTTGTTCTTGGGTTTCGATTTTCTCCAAAAATGTTCAAAGTTTCAATCATTGTTCATTATTCTGCCGGGAGAGCGGTGGAGCCTCTAAACCTTGTTGCAGACAAGGCTGGGGTCTTCTCCGCATTATTCAGATCTCGTGACCTGGTTGCTTACTTCCTCACATGACAAAGAATCTCCGGATCCAATTGCAACGACGAGTATTAAATTCCTATCTATCATAATGTCGGCTTCACTTGCACCGGAATGCAATGAAGTGAAAGAGTGCGTCGTGACTTCTATCTTGATCTCCTATTCTATTTCTATAGATGCTGATATCTTTTCCAGACGGTATGATTCGTGCTTCTTGAAGTGGTATAGCGAAAGTAAGCAACAGCAGGAGTACATCTACGTTCTAGACCTCGTAGGCTAACGTTAATCGTGAGAATACCTTCGAGGTAAAGGGACGACCGATGAGTGCGAATCCTTATTCAAGGATTACAAGAAATGCCTAACAGTACGTTTGGGAATCCCTTCGGTAGTTCTGAACGGTTGCCATTCTAATTGATTGTCTCTAGGGCGCTTTGAAAGAGCGTGGTATCGATAAAATGCTTGAAGATGCACGAGAGGATCACAAGGAGAATGATGGCGTAAATATGCGGCGGCCATGTAAGTTTGTATCATCTTTCTGGATATCACCAACCGCTAATAGTTGAGTGGTGGTAGGATGAAATATATATGTATGCAGGGCATCAAATTGTACACAAAAGAGGCGTCAGGATGGTATTGCAGTTCGCGCTCTGCTCATTCTTATTGGGGGTTTCAATCTATCTCGACCTGTATAATATACCAGCAACATATCTCCCGTCGCCTATGTCTTGCCTCTCAATGCCAGACTTTGATGGTCATGACCGTGGGATTCTGAGAGAGAGACTTCCACTGGATGATTTCTATAATCTTTGTAACCATTTATATCAATAATACACCGAGTATAAAAGGAATATGTATCACGTGACTCACTACATCAACCCAGATTGTTCTAGACCCCCCTTACTTAATAAATTTATTATCTCCATCTCCATCTCCATCTCCATCCCTTCCCACTGTCATCTTCTCCGCCGGTTACATCTTTCTCCAATTCCTACAATACAATCCTACAGCGACAGTGATGCGCCAGAAATAGGAAACGATTCATGCACCCCTTCTCTATCCTCACACTTGCGATATTCGTAGCCGGCTACATCACTGCGAGGTGGGATCTGGTTACTAGACTTTATGAGCTCGCAATATTCGCATGGGATCACGGAGTAGTGGTTAGCTTTATTACCTCCCGAATCTACTCGATACACATCACTGATGCTACCTTCGCGCATAGGCACGCACTCTCAAAGGATTCGCGATTCTTTCCCTCTTCTTCTTTCTATTCATAATACCAGTGGAAAGGCTCGCGTCGAGGGAGGCGACACTAGTAACCAAGCACGATATCTACAGCACAAACCTAGCTAATAATTCGATAGCATCCGCGGTCTGGAAGCGTTGGCATATCTGCACGAGAACAATTGCGACGAAGGGGATCTTTTTGAAGGGAAGCAGTTCGAGTCAACTGAGCATCTGTCATGCCCGATCATGATGGTTTGATGAGGATTTTCTGGCCGAGGGATATACCGAGAAGTGATTCACCTGGCGTGATAGTTGGCTGGAGGAACTCGGGACTTGATATATTTGTCGTTGCGATATTGGAGGATGTTGACGTGAGTAGCAATAAGGCTATGGAAACAGGTTGGACTGACGCAACGGCAGGCGCGCAATGTAGAGAATGCATTGAAAGTTGGAACCCTGTTCCGAAATGCAAGTCACCCTATCGAACGAATATATGCGTTATGCGGGCAGTCCTCATTGCAGGTATTGGGTCTGGCAAATTCACCAAAAGCCGACGTTGATACTCTTCAAATCCGCGCAACGACAGGATCTGCATACAAACTACCTCAGATATCTTGTGCTCGGGCGTCGACAAATCAAATAGTCGTTTTTGATAGACCTCTGCCTAACAGGATGCAATACATATCCTTAAAGCCAATATCATTAGCACTGGATGATAAGGCTGGAATGACGTTTCATGCACCTGGCAGCGTTGATGCTGAGGAAGAACTAGAAGAGCTAAGACGAAGAAAAAAAACTCAGGATCTAGTCGAAAAGTTGAAGTATCACTCGGTCGTTAAACATCCGCCATCCCAAAAAGAACTTGCCTTGCCAAGAATAGTCAATCAAATCAACTCTGCTTGGGAGGTTCATCAACTATTACAGAAAAACATCTCGCTTGTTGGAACTCGATCAAGGAGAAGTCTGAGTGTATCAGAAAGAGTAGTAGAGTCAGCAACCACGATGCGTGATTTCGTTCTTTTGGTGATATGGCAAATCATCACTCTCTACATATATCCTATTCTACGGCGTGGATTTATCATTGGTCTTGTGTGTCATAGGTTTGCTGCCGAAGCTTTACTGTTGGTTCTAGATTGGAGGGCCAAGCCAGATTATGCAGCTCTGAAAGATATCTCTGCAACTGCACAACAGGTTGAAATACGCCTACAACAATTCTGCTACTGGCCTATGCAATATGTTACTCTTCGGAGGAGCAAAAGAGACTGGGCTAGTGTGACGACAAGCCATCCTGACTATATAAGGTTTTACAACAGTCTGTGGCTAGTTGCAAACGATGTCATAATTGGAATTGCACTAGGGTCATATATCATTGACAATTCCGCCTGGGTCGCAGAAACCATCAGTGATATCCTGAGCACTTACTCTATAGCTGCACTTCAAAGAACGATAACTTGGTTGATGGACTGGCCGGCTGGCTTGAAACTTAACACTGAGCTGGCTGCTTTCCTTGGTGATTTGTTCTTATGGGTCATTGATCATTGGTCGAGTATGATTACTTATTGCTCCCATAAACTATACGTCAGCTAACTTCCCCAGGCTGCATTGAAACTTTACACCCGGTATTGCCTCATGTTATACGGGTTGTTGGATTTTCTAGTTTTGCTGGGGCCAGCATGCCAATCGCATTGTTTTCAGATCTACTTACCATCCTAACACTACATATCTACTCATTTTATATGGCTTCTGCACGCATTTTCAATTGGCAATACACAATTCTCCTCTCCTTGTTTCAATTGTTTCGCGGCAAAAAGCATAACGTGCTACGAAAACGCATCGACTCTTGCGATTATGATCTAGATCAATTATTGCTCGGCACAATTTTATTCACGCTGCTCTTCTTTCTCTTGCCTACAGTAGTTGTATTCTACTTGGCGTTTACATGTGCACGCATGGCCATCATCTTATTAAAGGCTGTTTTAGACGCTTTACTTGCATGCTTAAATCATTTCCCACTCTTTGCACTAATGCTACGACTTAAAGATTCACAGCGATTGCCAGGTTGGTTCTCATCCGATATTTGCAGATTAAATCAGGCTAACATATACAGGTGGTATACGATTTGAACTTCGAGATACCCAAGAACTAGCAAGTCAAATACCTCGCACTCCATCTCCCCCACCAACGTCTTATATCTATCTCAAAGTAGGATTATCCTCACTCGCCCTCACCCATATTCACATTGCTAACGTCAAGACCTATAGTCCGTTCCCCTCACTTTTCGCGCCATGTTCCACCAGTATTTCCAACTTGGTCATCGCATCCGTAAACACTACGCGTCACCCCGTGTCCTCCTCTGTCTCGCCACGGGCACATTCGTGCCTCCTATCCATCGTAAAAATCTCTATTCTCTTCAATACAGCATGTTGCCGGCACGTCGAGCGGGTATTTGGGATATGTGGCATGCTCTGACGGCCAACTCGGATGAAGGCAAGGATAAGGAGAAGAGGAGGGCCGGTAGTGTTGGGTGTTTGAATGGTGGCGTCGCTAGCTTGGCCATGGGGAATGGGAATTTGAGGAGGGGGAATGGCTACATGGCGAGAAGGGGTGGGCATTAAGGAGGGGTGGAAATGATAGGAGGGATGAAGGATGAGATGAGTAATACGACGGGTGTTTTGTATATATGGGTTGGGTTGGGTTGGGTCGGAGTGAAACAAAACGAGCTGGGACGAGACCATTCCAGAGAGTAAGCGAGGGGTTGATTGGCGATAGATAGTTTCTGTATGTAGTGAGTGCATGTAGACACGGATTACTTAATGATAATATTTCATGAATCATATCGTCAGATTTGATGTATTCGTACAAGAGAATATGTAGCAAGTGTGTGTGTGTGTGTGTGTGTTTGTGTGAAGTAATCATCATTCCATCGCATTCACTCGTTGTCAAAATCTCATACTATCATATCCGGTACCGTCAACCCATTCATTCATTCATTCATTCATTCATTCATTCCCTTTCCATCAATCATCATCAAGATCATCATATCCCCTCTCCCCTCTCCCCCGTACAACTTCCCCTACAACTTCCCCTTCACCTCCTCCACCTTCCCCTTCACCTCCCCCTTCACCTCCTTCGCCTTCCCCTTCGCTTCCCCCACGACCTCCTGCGCCTTCCCCTTCACGCTACCCGTAGCCTCGGCAGCTTTTCCCTTCGCATCCCCCTTGGCTTCTCGGCTTGAACCGTTCGCTGCGGCTGCTGCGGCTGCGGCTGCATCCTTGACTTTTTGCGTGGCGGTTTCTGCGGGTGCGTTGTTAGTTGTGGTGTTAGGTTGTGTTTGTGTATTTGGGGTTGGAGGGATATGATATGAAGCAGGGAAGGAGGGAAGGAAGGACGTGAAGGAGGAAAGCAAGATAACATACGACCAACCTCAATACCATCGACAATCTTACTCGCAATGGCCTTATCCACCGTCTTCGCAGCGTCCTTGACGGTTTCCGTCGCGGACTTCTGGGGCACAGCGGTGCGTGAGAAGGGTCTGATTCTGATGGCTGTGATGGCTCTGACGGTGGTGTGTTGGCGGAAGAGGGTGCGGGTGAGGGTGCGGGTTCGAGATTGCATTTTGATGGGCTGATTGTTGTAATATATTATATTGTGATGAATCAAGCGTATTGAAGAGTATTGAAGACGGACTTCAGTGTTAAAGAGTAAGAAGAGAGACGTTCAAATACCATTCCCACGTACCTACCTAACCTAGTTAGCAAAGTAGCAAGTTCGCACGCAAGCTAGAGCTGAGAGCTTTCTCTTCATGACGTCACTACATACATCACTTGTTTCGGTTTGTGCTAGCTACTTTGGGAACCTCTTAACCCCTTCCCCTCTTCTTCTTCAAAGCCCCCCTTGATGTTTAATTAAGTCTATACGGTGTATATATACATCAGATGTATAAAATTTATAATAATAAAGTTCATATAATAATTCATTCTCCTTAAATCATAACAATATCTTTATCCCACTAAACCTAACCTAACCTAGCCTAGCCTCGCCTCATCCACCTTAAAAACCACCCCCTCCGAAAAAAGAAAGAAAAAATATCCCCCGCTCCCAAACCCATCAAACCAATCAAACCCACCCCAAATCCCGATTCCCGATTCCCAATTCCACTCCCCAAAACCGAACCAAACCAAGTCCAAAATAAAAAATAAAAAATAAAAAGAGACCTGAACAGAAGGGGATTCGAACCCCTGCGGGCTAAGCCCATGAGAATTTGTAATTGAAGTATTTAGAAAATCAATTAAGCCCTTATTACATTGTTGACATGTAATGAAAGAGAGCTTGAGTCACACGCCATAACCACTCGGCCATCTGTCCTTTTTGGTCAAATCGTTTGTGGGAGTGCTGCGCGTTTCTTGGTATATGTATACAGAAATAAAGTGCGTGTACGCGGGAATCTTTCGATGAAGGAGATAGATTGAAGGAGAAAACACTTGGGCCTGCATCGGCTTCAAAGTTGTTGGTGGAGAGAAATTAATTGTTCGCGTTTTTCTCATTTATGATTCGTCGATGGATGCTGAACTCGACTGTAGCTAACTAGTCTTCAAGATGTACTCAAGTACTGTATATAAATTTCGAAATTTTGAACTGTTTTATTTGATTTCGTTCTTTCGTTTTATTATATTTAAATTAATTTATTTATTTGAATATACAAATTGATCCGTAGATACTAATTAATTCATTACCATCAAACCAACTTCGTTGTCGAATTCCAAAAAGCGAGATATACTCCCCCTAATACAACAGATGCTGATCATATACACATATATAATGTAACACACCCAAACTGTGCCCTTCAATAAATATCTTTTCCTCTCAATCCCCAACTCTTATCCTATGATCATAAAGCCTATTCCTCCAAGTACTCCTGCCAAAACAATCGCCGTTAGGAATCCCGCGCCCAGTCTATCTCGACTGGTAATTGGTTTGTCGGCCGACCCATCATTTTTCGTACTACTTCCACTTCCACTTCCGCCCGCGGAATTACCCACACTGGTTCCACCATTATCGTTTGTGACGAGATCTGGAGCTGATCCAATGAGTGTTGCTTGAATAACACTGAGGGCACTCATTTGTTCTCCCACTCCGTACTTGCCATCGTAGGTGCTACCTGCAGTCCAATGCTCTCCACACGCTCGTCCACTTTCTCCTCCGTCGCATTGTTTGGCTGCGGCTTGGGCAGATGCTTTGATGTAGCGCATGATTGTGGCTTCGGTGAATGGAGCGACTTTAGTGGTTCCGGCCATCCAACGAGAAAGGTAGGCTTTGAACGTCTGCTGGTCAGTATCACAGCCGGCTGGGGTGTCTTCGCATGCTACCTCAAACATAATATTGTCTTTGAAGAAGACGCTACTGGCGTTCAAGAGACCTTCTGTTCGGGTTTTCCAAAGCGATGATCCGTTGGTCTATTAAGAATGTATTAGTGGGGCTGTATAGCTTATTTTGAAATATGTTGCGAAGGAAAAGGGGGACGAACGTAATTATACATCATGGCGGCCCCAAAAAGATATATGCCGGAATTATATGTCCATTGTACATGGTCGACGGAGCTGCAATTATCGACATCGGATGAACCATCATAAACTTGATAACCGGCACCAACCAATCCAACAGATTGTTCCCAAGAAAAGACTTTCTCCGCCCAATCCGCATATGATGAATTTCCAGTATATCTTGCCAACCTAGCTCCAAGGTTAAAGAAACAACCATTCGCAATGCTGTTCTTATAATTGTACCCGGCGTTGAATGTGAAGATCTGCCATCTCAATCCACCTCCGCATGTTGATTCATCCCATCGAGCTGCCATATCATTAAATACTGCTTGCGCCATTGCTAGCCAACCAGGTATTCCGCTGTCTGGATTATCAAAGTTTGCCTCTGCTGCTGACATGACAGCCATTCCCCAAAATCCCTGGTCATCGTTTCCTTCTGTTTTGGTTTGATTCAAAGGCATGAAATCGTATTGATTGCCTGCTTGATGTAGAAGTGCTTCCTTTACTTCGGCATTGTACGTAGTGTCCCTCGTATAATACCAATAATCGATCATTATACCAAACATAGCTCCTGCTTCCCACCAATAATAAGGGTCAGGTAAATTACCAGCAACATCTCCGGTGTTATTTCCCGTATAATATTTCATCATATCGTAGGCGACGTCTGACGCGGCGGTTTTGATACTCTCTAATGATATTCATCCCATCAGCATTCTGCTCGCTGTACGTTTGAAGCAAAGAGATCAACAGAACGTACCTTCAGAGCTTAGATCCATAGTAAGTGCACCAACCAAACTGCTACATGTCGAACATATCGCAGCGGTATATGCCAAGACTTCTCCTCCACTCACCCTCATCTTGCTCCTCTTCCTTCGTTCTTCACGATCACCAATTCAAAAGAAAGGGGGTCCGATCAGTCCCCAGATATGCAAGCGATTCGGCCAAACGAGAGAACAGGATAAAGGAGGTCGAGTAGCCCTAATAATCGAAAAGAAAAGCTTACCCGATTACTCCTAGCAAGACAAGAAAAGAAGGAATAAAGACTACTCTCCAAAACTTTAGAGAGAAGACGACATGCGTCCCCCATCACTCAGCAACAGATCCATAGTAACCGCACTCTTTCTCCACTGCTCCATATTTGACATGCGCCCCACGGCAAGTTGCCTACCTGCTTTGTTCGAATCGGCCTTGCTCGTCAGCCAAATTCCAGGGGATTCCGAAACACTCTTGTAAGAATCTTGTGGATCCACCAGCGGCCGGTGGCTTGCCGCTTTCCTGGTAAGGGAAGGGAAGAGAAAGATATAACCGTCACAAATGAATAACGGACACGCATTGGCTTACGTGGTGGGTGCGCCATGCATCCTTGTTTGGTATCTGTGTAAGATAGCCCTCAGCCCTCAGCCCTCATCTCCCAGAGACATCCACACTCTTTCCACCCCTTGAGTCTGAACATGGTGAATGAAGAATCGGCCTGTCAAATGTGACACTTTGAGTGATGATAGAAGCCAAGCAATGGCTGTCTTGCATGACGAGAGATCTATCCTGAGACTGAAGAGCTTAGGAAAAGCTTGACTCCACCAACTCCCGACAAAGAGCCAGGCCGGAGCCGGAGCCGTACTTCCGGAGACTTGTTATTAACTGTTCCTATCACGTGTTCCTACGGGTACTCCTATTCTGATGTGGAAGCCACCATGGCCCAATATCATCTCATCCCACCAAGCGAAGCCAAGAAAAAGCACCTTGGTGGTTAAGGTTAACAAGGAGAACTGGTAGGTGGCTAGCTACAGGCGGGTCGACATATCGTGACCCATCATGATTCACACACCATCTCTTGAACATCACGTTTTACAACCTTGTTGGCTTAATTAGTATCCTCAAGGTGCTTGAATCATATCTTTATCTTTGTCTGGACATCGTATCTTGAGAAGAACGTAGCCTTATAGATGGAAGCTATCCTCCATACCACTTGCAATCTACCCCTCTAGAATCAGCAATCATGAAGATTATCAGCCCGCGCCGGAAGAGAGATACGTATACGAACAGACCCGAGGGCCTCAAAGATCCTTGTGGGCTTCTGCAACTGCATGTGAAGCTAGACATCATTTCCAAGTGGTCAAATCAACTCTTTGATATCATACTGAAGAAACATCGCGGTCATAGGGATTATGATGGTATAATCGAGCTCATCCACGGCTTGGACCTATCCGAGCTTCGCGCATTCTTGGTGAGAGGCTTAGCTTGCAGAAATCTCCCCGAGTATCGAGACCTGAAGTATCCTCAGATCGGGTCGAAGCCTACGGCACCACTGGAAGTCGGTGATCGGACATTCCCCTCCTTTAAACGACTCCCAGTCGAGCTTCGTCTGGATATATGGGAATACGTATTCGCCGAGGATCTCCTCCCCAAGGTTCATCATCTAAACAGCACTGACCGCCATACTGGAAGGATAACCGATTCAGCCACCTCACATCTCCCATTTTCGAACATCGTCCACGTCTGCAGGGAGTCGAGAGAATGGTACCTCTCTCGAACACATAATACCTGGGCATTCGGCACATACGTCAATTTTCAAAGCGACATCATTTACCTTACCCAACAAATTGAAGAATCCACGCTCCTTTACAAAAATCTTCTCTCCAACCCTCACATGATGAACGTGCAAAACTTGGCCATGCGTCGAACATCCCTCACCGATAACCCTCAAAAGACCTTCACCCACATTGAGGCATTTGCAAACATGCGAGAAAATCTCCCCTCGCTGAAGAACATTTACGTTGTCATGAATGAGATACGAAAGTCAACAATCATCGATCAGGATAGAGACATCAGGTTCAAACACCTTTCGGCCAGGCAGAAAAGGAAGTGGATAGATGTTGGATATGCGCGAAAATGGCTTAGATGGCTGAGTGAGAAGATGACGGAGAGAGGCTACCGGAGTGTAGATCCTCATTTCGTGATGGTTGGTACTAAGTGTGAGGATATACTATCTTCGGAATATGGAGAGATAACTTTTGAGAGAAGAATTCGTGATGGAACTTTGGAGCTGTTTTGATCCATGGTGGTGGTGGAAGGTCTGTCGCATGGCTTTTGAATGTGGAAGTACATATACAATGGTTTAGGAATAGATCCTAGACGCATGGCGAGAGTTGAACTCAATCTACGAACACGAGTTCATAGCTTAGCAGCTTCCCAGGGGAAAGTATCAGGTGTACTGCTTGATATTGTGGGAGAATGAAAGGATGCACTGGAACTTATAGGGTCTAGCAGAGGTTGGCAGTGACGGAGGGCTTGGAGAGGACGGGCAAGCATGCAAGCCATGATGAGAGGAACATTTTCCAAGGGCCGGGCAGCATGTTCATAAACGGCTTGCCATCGAGGCATGCACCCTACAGAAGGATACCAACCATACTGAAGCGACACGTGAAGTGTTCACACGAGTAGCCTGAGCTCTTATATTCATAGTCGGGTCAAAACGAGAACTTCTTAATATACTCGAGTACAATGTCCCTCCTAGAAAGAGAACACGCACCCCCCTTCTTGAAGCAAATAATGATGATGTGGAAATCTCTCTCCTCTTTACTTGAGTACTTGACTCGGCGTATATCAATTAGCTAAGAGAAAAATAGGACCTTACCACCATGTAAATGTGGTTGGTTGGCTTCGCTCATATTACAAGGGCGGATCGAAAGCAAGCCCACCCACAAAAAGATGATTTTAAATGCAAAAATAAAAAGCTGATTATTGGTCGAGGTGTGCCTCGACTCGCAGAATGCGGCTTCTGTGGATCGAACACAGTGCCTCCAGATAGACAGACAGGAATCTGTTGGGGATCTGAAGTTGGACTTCAGTCTGGCGCTCTCCCAAGTGAGCTAAAGCCGCTTGGGTGTTTGTGTTGTTTGTTGGAACGGCGGCGCTTGTTTTGTTATTCAGCTTCCAGATGATCTTCTCCGTTGACATCATGTGGGGTAGGTATCCTCCTTATGAGTCAACGGTAGCGTACGAGTAATGAAAAGCTATAATTAATTAAATACGAGTCGTCTAAATTGATCTTGTTATAAGAAGCTTGGCTAGCTTCAACTTTATATGCATCGATTGAATCTTGATTATCTCTCTCTTTTCGAAACGATCCAGATCTAGAAAAGGGCTACGAGTACATACATAGACATGACTTAGGGCAATATACAAACTGGCGACGACGGTAGCGAGTTTCGATGAACCAGACGTTACATTGCGTGCGGATTGAGAGAACCGCGAGAGCCCGAAGCCAAGGAAATAAGATGAAATCTCACCATGCATGAAGGTTGCATTGTTCGAACTGGCAGCACTCGCTCCATCGATCTAATTGATAATTATATGTATGTCGTTTAGGGCTTCATGATCAAGACTCTCGAATGGCGACGACAAGAATGTTGCTTGGCTCTCCTCTTTTGAAATTGCCTGTTCCGGTTCCAGTCCCGGCCGATAACGATGCTCGTAGGAATGTCTATACTTTGGCCGGGACTGCTGAATTTTTCGACTCCGATGCGGTACACTGACATGTGGCAAGAAAAGCAGGACTCCTGGAAGGCCTACTAGATGAATCCATGAGTGAGTGAGTTTCCACCATTAGAAGCGAGGTCATAACTGCAACGTTAACCTTGCCCCCATGGACTCGGCTAGTGCCTCCAGCTGCAGTTTATGCGTGAGAGGCCACCTCGATGAGTCGAGAAGATCGCTAGCTATAGGAGAGTTTTTGCACAATGTCGACATATAGAAGAACATGGCAACCCTTCGAATGCACCTTTTGTAACCCAAAGATCTACAAGCCCGCTTGACCACGTTTAGCCCCCCTTTCAGTGCCGAGGAACCAGTGGGGCGTCGGGCGTGAGGCATCTCGGGTTCCATAACTGACTGATAGAATTGGAATGATTTCTACAGATACTCTGTGGATGTTTACTATCCAACGGAGCCTATCAACCAGTTCGTATTTTCAACAGATTTTACACTCCATCTTTTTCGCATACCCGTAAGTATACCAACTACTCGAGTTAGCAGGAAAAGATGCATAACATGTAAGCCTCCAAAACCTTGGTTGAAAAAATCAATTTCATAGAGTTAAAAGTGTCAAGAACTTACCAGTATATCACTCGCATATGAGCGCCGCTATTGACAAGGTTGTCGAGCAGTTGTAATATTTATGGCTTGAAATTCACATTATTGCGGCAACGGCATGTGTCTCTCTATACGTGATTATGTAATTGAAATAATATTATATCACGATTTGGTTTCTCGTATACATAAATGCAGATTTTTTGATACAGATTATCTGAGACCCACACGGGGGCTCCGAGTCTTGCAACTGCTCTGCACTCGATCTGGCGTCATGAGCAGAAGACGCTTATAAAGTCATTTTATACAGAGCTTCACACGTGCGTGCACGAGGAAGATCCATGGACGGAGAAGGCAGCATTTGGTTTTTTCCACGCCTGAATCATGCATGCATATGGGGGGAAAGAATCATGAACTCCGTGCTAAGAGCTTCCTGAAAGTCTGAGCATGATGGCTTCTTCGGACTTTGCGAGAAGCTTAAGTAGGGTATACTTTATGCCGTTACGGGCGGCTTCGGATTCAGTCATGGATGCACGGCTTTGCATATATTTATAATAGGCTGCGTGCTCTACAACATGTGCAAACCGGATTCGATGCAATGTAGAGCGAGATGTCCCACGCTGACGCTACCGTCCTTCCGCTTGAAGGCTTTCCTCTAACCATTTTCGTCGTGTCGAGCGTCGGTCTGTTGCTCTCGATGATCACTGTAGCAGGGAGAGCCTACTGCAGGCTTGTCGAGAACCTATTTGGTTGGGACGATGGGCTGATGGTGCTTGGATTGGTAGTTACATTACTGTCTTGGCCCTTTGATTCACGACTGTGGTTAACCGGTGCTAGATCGTCTTTGCCGTCGATGTCGGCTTGACCTGCCATGGTACTCGGGTCGGCATTGGTTCATTCAACAGCAGCCTCAATGTGCATCTCGCATCCGAAGGCTCGAAGTACCTCGTCATGTGGCTGATATTTTATCTGATAGCTCTGGCCATCATCAAAAGCTCCATCTGTGTGACGCTCTTGCGTATTGCCGGCGCGCACAAGGTGTACCGCCTGTTCTTGTGGGGCTTGCTTGCCATCACCATCTGCACCTTCGTAGCGACCCTCACAGGCGTTCTGCTTCTGTGTAGACCTGTGTCGGCAAATTGGGATGGCTTGTTGCTAGAAGAAGGAAAGGGGAAGTGTGAGGGCATGGACGTGATAGTTGCTTTGAGTTATACCTCGATGGTCTGTACCATTCTAACTGACACGGCTTTCGCGCTGTTTCCCGGCGTAATGTTATATAAATCGCAGATGCCATTGGCCAGGAAGATACAAGTAGGCTTGCTTTTGTCCTTCGCTTCCGTGTAAGCCCATCCACACCCATCGTCTATTCTAGCTGCCGTAGCTAACCAAAACCTCTCGCCCAGCGCTTCAATATGCACCATCATCCGAATACCGTACATTAAGCACAACCGCAACCCCAAAGACAATCTACTCTGTACGTTCTTCCCAAACGCCATTTCCATCGCAACAGTACTTTACTGACCCCTCTCTAGATTACACCGGCTTCATCGTTCTCCTATCCAACACCGAAACCGCCATTGGCTGCGTCGCGAGCTCCATCCCTGCATTCCGACACCTTCTCCGTCGCCAAAAACCCAAGAATGCATCGAGCTCAGCGCTGCACGGCACCCACGATGCTGCTGCACAGGGCAGCGGCGGCCGACAGAACTCCAAAGTGCGAGTCTTCTGCCACCCGACCGACATCGGCATGACGCTCGCCAGCGTACGCGCTCACGGAGACGAAGAGTGGACGAGACTGAATGGTCCGGATTCCGACCACAGTTCGGATCTGAGTACCGGAGGTGTGATTCGCTCAGATTATACGTACCAGGTTGAATTATCAAAGTTGCCACAACCGAGTCAGTCGGAATCGACCAGGGAGCTGGTTCGTGATAGATCTTTGTGTTAGGGAAGACAGGGAGGGACCTTCTATTTGTTCTTCTCTTTAACCTAACACTAAAAGAAACAACAAGGCGTGTATGGCCAGCCAGATATCTGCCTTGTATATTAATGATTGAATTGTAATACGACTCCTTTAGATCTTATTATGACGCTCTGCTTTGTATGGCATCTTACTCTGCTCAGACTTGAACATCTCGTCTAGTCTTAGACCAAGCATTGAACTCCAATTTTAAATCTATAGTCTTTACCCAATCATTCTATCTTTATTGAATTGCTAAATCCTGTATCTATATGTTTTGTTCTTATCTTTATATCCAACCTTCTACTTCTATCTCTCCTCTATATCCATACCTTCTACTACAGTACATCCCTAACAACTTTAAATCCCCAAAGCCAAGCCACGATCATCCTCTAGACCAAAATCTCACTCATCACTCTATCCTTAACACCAATATCTTTTCCCCCTTTCGCCCCCAATTCCCTCATAATCCACTCATACGCTGCCCACTGAGCTGCATTTACAACAAAAGCTCTCAAACTACAAACACCTAGGCCTCTAAAGAATACACCCATGCCTTCATTGCGATATGCTAGTTTTGCTATTTCCAGCGCTCCTTTCCGTTTTTGCGGCCGTGTCCCTAGGAGAAGTGATGTGGTTTCTGAAGATGAAGTTGGAGAGAGGATTTGCGCTTGAAGTCTTGTCTTGACGACATCAAGCGGGAAGACACTGGCCCATGTTATGACACCAGCTACACCTCCGCAGAGAAGAATTTTAATTGCTTCATTGCGAGAAGTCGTTGTGTTTTCGATCCCTGGTGAGACTGAAGATGAAGAGAGGAAATAAGAAGAGTAAAGACGAGAAGATAATTCATAACTCCAGAAATAAAATCCATATCCTACACTATCCCTCAGCGCGGTAAGTACACCACCAAAATACAAGCCTCGAATCCCAGTAGTAGATAAGATGGAACGGGTAATGGCTAAGGAGGAGAGAGGAGGGCTAGAGAGTTGGGCGCGGCATTTTATCAATTCAGTGGGGGTTGAAATAATCGACGAACAGAGACCCCCAATGGTGCCGGCGAGGAAGGTGGATGACAGTGGGACGGATTCGGTATGAGAAGGAGTATAGGTAGGATGGAGGAGAGAGAGGGTACGGTTGTAGGTTACGAAGAGGAGAGCGTTAAGAGCACCAGTTGTGAGGATGGGAGCAGCAGTTCCACGGATGAGAGAGCTGGGGGTGGGGAAAACGGTGGTGGGTGGCGTAGAAGCGACGGTGGTGAGATTAGGAGAGAGACCATTGCCACGTGATGAACTCGAGGCTTGAAGACGAACTTTGAGAAGATCCAGAGGATTGCCGATGATAATGCTGATAGCGCCGCTAATATAGCCAGCCCAGAAATCGGCGGACATTCTTTAATCTAGATGTATGATGAGAAAGGGGGCAGTTTTCGGAAAAGTGCTGTTATCGTGCGGTCATGCCTCGGACCAACGGAATGGTTTGTTGGCGATACAGAACAACAAAGGGATACTTTTTGGAGTTCAAAGCAAAATCCTTGCGGGATTTCTATCGACTTGCCAACATGAATCACGTTATTGGTGTTTTTGTTTGCATGTGCTCTGAGGATGTTGGAACACCTATATAAAGATTTCTTCTTTAGTGGCGGCTCCTCGGGTCGGCATAACCTTAATGGGTTTGCCAAGGAAAAGCACTTTCTCCAACCTCACATCTTCCAGCAACACACCTCGCGTGTGGAGAAGTGATAGCAGTAAAAGGATTCAGGCACTGGACAGGAATATCTGACTTTATCCGGTCTTCCAGCGCCGAAGGCGAATGAAGGGTTGCTTTGACTCCAGTCGCATGGCGGGTTTGAGTATCCAAAGTTATCAGATATTCACATAAGAGATAACGAAACACTACCCCAATACAAACATAATCTTCGTGAAAAACTTCCAGAAGATGATTGGAGTTGGAGCTTCAAGTCGCCGGCTCCAGGCTCTCCTCTGTTGGCTTATGGCTTCTCTTGTAGTACGAATATAGCCACCATTTCCCAGATATATGCTGCGAGTGACAGTCCCTATCTAGAGGGCGGGCTTCGTTCAATTACTGGCAACTATGCAGTTTCATGAGCCTTCCAATCTTCAGGGTAACAGGAGCAGCTGGCAAACCATGATTGATGTGCACTGCACTCCTGGATACATTTATAGGAATGAGATGGTTGAAAGTGCAGAATTCCTGCAAGATGAAGATGAACTTGACATCATAAATGGATCGTTGAGATATTGTGTAAATTGGTCAGGTAACTTGAAATGAGAGGAAAGCACGGAAGGAACCTGCAGCCATGCATCTTTAGGCACGATCACGTGTTTACGCGTCGTGAGGTTGCTCAACTCTCGCCATCACCCATCGCCACGCCACATCAACAAAAATAGCGACATCAAACCACAACCACAATCCAATTGGAACATTATTCACGACTCGGTATATTTTGGAGGTGTTATCCCATTGACAGCATAATGATAACGCCACCGAGCGATAACGAGAGTGTGAACGCGCAAACACCAATTCCCCTCGCAGGCAAAAAGAGAATTGGACTTGCAGAGACTCCTCAATCGATCAATCGACTCAAACAACCTTTTCGCATTACAGCAGGCGAAGACAAGGAGAATACACCTCCTGCGACACAGCGGGGACGATTGTATGGCGGGACCCCTCAATCTGTCGACAAATTAATAAAACCATTTCGATGTCCTGGTTCGGCAACGATAACTCGAGCCTCAGTGAAACCCGCTCGAAAGAGGCGGAAGGTTGATTATGGAGGGGCGGATGGCGAACAGGAAGATGGAGACAAACCTTGGACAAATGAGGATCGATTGGCTCTTGCGAATAGAGATGCGAATAAGTTTCCTGTCTTCCAGGTGAAGGATAAAGATGCCATGTTCAAAAAACGCTTTTCGGTACCTTTAATAAATAAAAACGGAGGAGGATACAATCCTAATCGACCGCCGCCAACTCTTGGACTGAGGCAGGGTGCGGTATTCATTGCGAAGGCTTTACATGATCCAAGTGGCGAGTTTGCGATTGTTCTCTACGACCCTACAATTGATGAGAAGCCGAGGAGTATCGAAGAGGCTAAAAAGGCAGACGAAGAATCCAAGAACGAGCACGGAAAGAAGGATGATGAGCCTGAGAAACCTGTAGTAAAACTGGATGCCCCATTGGCACATAAAAGCTTGGCCGAGATATTAGGAATAAAGAAGGCTGTGGAAGGTGAACGGCCTAAGGTTCCAGTTGTGATTGATCCTCGACTCGCAAAGGTTTTGCGACCTCATCAAATTGAAGGTGTGAAATTCATGTACAGATGTGTTACTGGTATGGTGGACGACAGAGCGAATGGATGTATCATGGCAGATGAGATGGGTTTGGGAAAGACTTTGCAGTGCATTACTCTCATGTGGACAATGCTGAAGCAATCTACCGACGCTGGGAAGCCGACTATCAATAAGGCCATCATTGCCTGTCCATCGAGTTTGGTCAAGAATTGGGCAAATGAGTTGATCAAGTGGCTGGGTCCGGATGCTATTCAACCATTTGCAATTGATGGTAAAGCATCCAAGGAGGAACTCACCCAGCAATTACGACAATGGGCTATAGCGAGTGGTCGATCTATTACCAGGCCTGTCATCATTGTTTCTTATGAAACGTTACGACTTTACGTTGATGAGCTCAAACATACCCAAATTGGACTGATGCTATGCGACGAGGGACATCGCTTGAAGAATGGAGACAGTCAAACATTCCTAGCATTGAACAGTCTCAATGTTACTAGAAGAGTCATTTTATCCGGAACTCCAATCCAGAACGATTTGACAGAATATTTCTCTCTCGTCAGCTTCGCAAATCCTGGTCTTTTAGGCACTCGGATGGAGTTCCGCAAGAAATACGAATTGCCAATTCAACGTGGTCGAGATGCCGCTGGCAGCGATAAAGATCGACAAAAGGGAGATGAGTGTATCAGAGATCTCCTCAATGTTGTCAACAAATTTATCATTCGCCGAACAAACGATATTCTCTCCAAATACTTACCTGTCAAATACGAGCACGTCGTATTCTGCAGCCTCGCACCCTTTCAACTTGATCTATATAATCATTTTATCACTAGTCCAGATATCAAGGCTCTTCTAAGAGGAAAAGGAAGTCAGCCCCTCAAAGCCATTGGTATGCTTAAGAAGCTTTGCAACCATCCCGACCTTCTAAATCTTTCTGAAGACCTCCCCGGCTGCGAACAATACTGGCCGGAAGACTACGTTCCTAAAGATGGACGTGGCCGCGATCGCGACATTAAACCTTGGTATTCAGGGAAAATGCAAGTCCTGGACCGCATGCTCGCACGCATCCGTCAAGATACAAACGACAAAATCGTGCTAATCTCTAACTACACTCAAACTCTCGACATGTTCGACAAACTGTGTCGAAGCCGTGGCTACGGCTCCTTGCGTCTCGACGGTACCATGAATGTAACTAAACGTCAAAAACTCGTCGACAAATTCAATGACCCAGACGGTCAAGAATTTGTCTTCCTGCTCAGTAGTAAAGCCGGTGGATGCGGTCTCAATCTCATTGGAGCCAACCGTCTCGTCCTCTTCGATCCTGATTGGAACCCCGCCGCCGATCAACAAGCTCTTGCGCGAGTATGGCGTGATGGACAAAAGAAAGATTGCTTTGTATACCGGTTCATCGCCACAGGCACCATTGAAGAAAAAATCTTTCAACGTCAATCTCATAAACAATCACTTTCATCCTGTGTCGTGGACTCTGCGGAAGATGTCGAGAGGCATTTTAGTTTGGATTCATTGAGGGAATTGTTCCAATATAGGAAGGATACCACGAGTGATACGCACGATACGTTTAAATGTAAGAGGTGCAAGCCGGATGGGAAACAATTTTTGAAGGCCCAGGCTATGATGTATGGTGATACGAGCACGTGGAATCATTTTGTTAATAGTGGACTTGGGACGATTCAGGATTTATTGTTAAGGCAGGAGTGTGGGGATGAGAATGTTAGTGCAGTGTTTCAGTATATTAGTCATTAAGGTGTTAAAGTTGGGGGGGAATGGAAATGAGGTGGTTTTGATGGATGGGATTGGCCATTGGGAGCATTTTTTTGTTATCCTTTTGGGTTTTTTTTTTGGTTTGGCGTGAAGGGGGGTCGAACAGAAATGAAAAAGGGGCAAATCTTTTAGATGGTCTGTCTAAGCGGGAGTTTTGGAATGACAATGAGAGAAGCGATTATAAAAAGGGGTTATTTGATTTTGATTTTGATTCCCAAAGATGCTGCTTCACTCGATCACATACTGTACATTTCATTTTCCCAGATACTCTCGTATATACAAACAGACAAAACAAGAGTCAAAGTCAAAAAATCCATCATCCATCATCTACCATCCAAGTCCCAATTGCAAACCCCAGCCTCAACCCGTCTGCATACATACATATACATACATACATATACATGCAATCAATCACAACAACAATCTGCAAGTTACCAAATCAAATCACCAGTTATCAGTTACCACGTCTGCCACATTTACTCGTACTGTACTACTGTACTGTACTGTATTGTACTGTACTGTACTGTACTTGTATATAGTTAAACCTCGAATATAAAAAGAATATGCTTTCTCAACACTCATTAACAAGAATAAGAATATTCAATTCATTCATTCTTATATCAAAGTTTAAAAAGCAAGTTGATATTTTTATTTGAATTTTTATTTGTTATATTATATAGTATATTATGGATGTACGGGATTGTGGCTACGTGACAGCTAAACTGACTAGTAAACTGACAATTAAACTGACTAGTAACTTTAAAGTAAAGTTATTAGTAAACTGATTAATATAATCATAAGATTATATCTAATTTTGCTTACATTATATATAAAAGCTATATATAATATAAGTACTATAGTTTACATCTTAATTATAATTCTGTACTTATTTGTTAGGTTTATGCTGAGTCAGCACGGCCTCTTATAGTGAAATCTAACATTATTATCATCAATAGCTTCATCCAATTTGTGCCTATTAGCCACTCTAATTCTATGCATCTAAGAGGTTCTACTCTGTGTCACGCTTTTGACGTCTCAGCCGGCCTAGCCGCCGCTCCGGCGCACATGCCCGCTATCACAACTCACATGCCTAACACTCCAGTTCACATACTCGATTAGCAAGCACATGCCTAGCACATACACTTTATATAAATTATATATAAAAGCATTATCCTATAGTTTAGCTAAACCAGTAACAAATTCTAAGGAAGTTTTTGACCTTGTTCATTCAGCTCTTTTACAGCACAAACGTCATACTGTGTATTCAACTTGCTTATAACTCTAACATTATTATTAAACCCGCTCTGAACTGTATTCCGCTCGCTATCATGTTGTTGTCACGATTCTGCCGTTTCTGCTAAGCCTAGCTCACCGCTCCGGTGCACGTGCTGTCCGTGTAGCTCACGTGCTCGATTAGCGAGCACGTGTTAGAGCACATGCACCTTGTGTAGAATATATATAGGAACGCTGTTCTGTAGCTAGTATTAGCAGTAGTATATTCTAAGGAATCTTATGACCCTCCAACATATACTATTTGGCACTCTTTCGTGACTATATTATCCGTCTACAAGCTCTTTAACGGCACAAGCGTCACATATAGAGGGTTTTAAAAGTATACGATATAAAAAACTAAGAATATTAATAAGTCTCGAGTTTGATCTCGTTTATTCTTTTTCTATCAAAAATAATATACATGAAGGATTGAGATGAAGGTTCTTTCTTATATTGATTGTATGTATTATTGCGTCAAGGTTATTTTGATACTTTTTTATATTTTTTTATATCGAGGGATTTCTTCTATTATATATCGATCTTTGCAAGGTTTTGTTGTGCTGTATATCGACTGAAACATAAAACAAAACAGGTACATATATACATCCCCACCTACCTACCTACCTACCTAGGTATCGATCGACAGGGGAAAACACGGGAGACACGGGAGACAAGGTGGAGTGGGTGGGGCGAAACACGGCATAGCATACAGCATAAATATAAATATGGATGTTCAAGGGTTAAGATTACAAGAACTGACTGTGCATACATACATCTCCTTCCTCCTCCTTCCTCCACACGAATCCCCACCACCGTGAGGTACACAGACGGACGGGAACGAAAGGTAATATCGTGGTGGCGTGTGATGTGTGATGTGTGGTTCGAGTGTATAGATATATACATCTGTATGTACAGGGGGAGGGGGATTGGCGAGTAACAAAAGAGACAGAAGAACAGAATACAAATATCATATCATATCATTTAAAATAAAAAACACCACAGAAGCAAGCAAGCAAGCACGATTCCAAGTGTATGTATGTATGCACTAGTACATAGGTCATCATGTCATATAATTCACGCATTGAAATGGCCGTTTCAGAAGAAGAAAGGAAAAGATGGCTGGCTGGCTGTATTGTCCACGTGCTTGCTTTAGTCAATTATTGACATCGTCTTATCAAAGCTATAGAATTATAAATGTATATTGATGTATATATGGCATATTGTATTCCTCCCGCGCATCGAACAATGTGACAAAGAGATGAATGAATATACCCATATATGTATGACAAGAGATGAGAAATGAGCGGTAGAGAAAACAGAGGATCCAATGTTGAATTAGACATGAAAGTGAATAAATAGTAGAACCGAACGCTTGCAGAGGAGGCAATGCTGAGTGTCCTGATGCCGAGAGAGAGAGGGAGAAAACAAAAGAAAAGTCCGCGAGGTCGGCCACCCACGGTGTATATATGATGTTTGATTTTAAAAATTAGTTCCGGTTGCCGAGAAGACAGGAGAAGGAAGCTGGTTGGCGATAGACTGATCAGTAATGCTCCATGTAGCGGAGGATTCGAGCCCGATTGATGATCTAGCCAATGAGATTTGGCATGACGCAATTGTTGCTCAGGATATTGATGTTTCCCTGCGTACCTCGACTGTTAGAATCGTCATCGCAAAGCAATTGGGCGAACCAAGTGATAAAATGGAAGATAAGACAGGCCTGGTGGGGGACTCACGCTAGATGGGGCGTCTGACAAGTTACAGCAAGACCACTGGCCGCCGTCACAGTTCTTGTTTTGCCCCAAGATGCTACCAATGATGCCGTTGCTGATATCAAAATTTGAACCTATTCCTATGGTCAGCCTCAAGTTCTGGTACAAACCCAGCAAAGTGATGGGTAAATGTCAACAGCATAACGTCGGGACTTACATTGAGCATCCAACATATTGAACATATTTCCTTCATCCTTATTTTGTGGTATTTGCTTACAGCATTGGATAGATAGTGATGAAGTACATGCCGGAGCGTTACCATTACCTCGAACAAAGAGCCCCTTGCCCGAGGGGATAGCAATGACCATTGAGGCCAACGAGAGAACCGTAGTAGCGAGAGTGAAACGCATTTTGATTGTGAGGAGGGTGGTGTTGGTTTTGGTACTTGAACTAGAAGCGTGTGAATGTGAGCTAGAGTATCTTCTGAAGCGAGGTTGTTCAGAGAATGTCAAGCAAATGAATGTGAGTTGGTGAGTTGATGAGGTGATGAGATGAAGAGCGAGAGGTTGAGAGGCCGATAATTTATACACGAAAGTCCCTCCTAATAGAACTGTTTTAGAATAAATTGGACAAGTGGAGGTCAACAATATACTTTGAATTCAAATTGTTCTTATTACTTAAAAAGTAGAATTTTAAATTACAAACGGAAGCTATTTAAGCATACCAAACCATTAGTGTATGCTAGCCGTCGCTGGATAGGTTATATGATCTACATTCCTACAAACTGTAACATTGAAAAGGCAAGGTAGGGGCTATAATCTAAGAAAACAGCCAATTCAACTCACTCTCAAGCGGCCGAAATATTGAAATGAATAGGTGCAAAAGTTACTGCGCGATCGGAGACCGTGAATCATCAAATCAAGATGTTTCTTGCACAGACGAAAAGATGGAGCCATCAGCCATCGTGGCAAACGTGATGACAATGTGCAAGAGAAAGTAGACATGACTGAGTAAACAAGGAAAATACGTAGACAAGGATCATGTCAGGGCGCTTTCCCGTGTGGCCATGCACAACATCATCGATAAACATGGGATAAAACTATATTACCACGCGTTGACGTCCCCTATGCTTGAAAGGAAGAGCTCAAAGAACGAAAGTTGATATGTATAACTTCAAATTGGGCATCGTAGCTAGTAGCTCGAGCCAAAAATACGATACAAAGTGAAGGAGAAAATAAAAATGTTTACTCTGCCGAACACATTTAGAGCTTGTGATGCTCAATTGCTATCATCCTCCAGTCAACTAGTCCTACTAGAATGACCCAAAAGATCCGATTTCTTATTTCCCATGGTCAATTTGCCACTGGTAATTTTGCCACTGGTAATCTGGCATGCCAAGTTCTCACAGAGTACCAAAATACCCTGAATTTACGTGAATCTCGCTTATCCCCTTTCAAGCACCGTGTGCGTAGGAATACAAGAGAAGTAGTTGCTATCCAAGGTCAGCTTAATTTGGATTCCAAACAGTCCACCAGACGCCAATATTGGCCGCTACAATCAAATCTAACATCTTTAAGCCCTCATCATGTATGATCAACTTTCCCAGTTTCGCTCGTTTGCCTTTGTTTCCGCCACCAGCCTTCTCTTGTCCAATACTAAGGTCCAATCGATCGTCATTATCGTTTGATATTGTCAGCTCGTCTAAACAGCCATGTAATCTCCGTGTCAAGGGCGGAGAATCCTCTTCATATGATGAGCTGATTGATGAAGGTCTTGGTGGTAGTGAAGGAAGATCTTCTCCATCAGCTGCACGTATGGTAGAACGAGACCTTCTACGCGGCTGAGTTTCAGATGGACGTTGAGGGGTAGCCGTAGATAGTTTTTTGCGAAAACTTCCTAGCTTTCGGGTGAGTTTAGACGGACCACTCTTAACTTGAGCTGCAGCTAAGTCCATTTTCTCTTTGTCAAACAAATCTGAACTTGGTAGATTAAAACGAAGTTCGCTCACAGTCACCCAGCTGGACGAGGAGGTGAGAGCGTCTGCGGATACTGGAGCTGGTAATCTGTGTCGACAACGTAAGGATCGGCCTGCACCACCAGTGGAAAATGTGCAGGTACCCCCCCAAGGGCTCAAGAATGTGTAACCCTTGGCGCGAGAATTCTCGGGTCCTTCCGTGGGCCGATTGTCTGATTCAAATTGCTGCGGACCATCCGAGCTGGCGCTGCTATTTCTGCTGTGACTTACCGAGAAATCAGATAGTGTCTTTTTATGTTGCCTGAAGGTTTGATTCCATGAACTAGCCCATTCCATCGAGACTTCACGGTGAAAGCCTGATCCGGAGACCCCATACTTTTGGGCTACTGATGTGGAACCTTCATTTCCGGGATGTTTAGAATTAGCTTCTTGTAACTCCCGATTTAGAGTTGTACCGGGGAGCTTAATCTTGCCTATCGCATGAGTGTTGTGGCGAAAAAAGTTATAGCCGGGTGTTGTGATATGCACAGAAATATTATAGTATGGCTTCTTAGTCGCCGTCATCGCACCAGTAGGTGGGTTTGATTTTCCTTCCACTATGCCAACATTCCATTGTCCACCCGAACTTGGGTCTCGTCGAATGATGGTTATGGAAAATGCCTTTGCAAGATCGTCACTTGGTTTGGGCCTCTCAAACATCGTATGGCTACTTGGAGGGCGCTGTGACGTTTCCAGGTTATTATGATTAGAGCTACCAATTTGAGAAGACCCTGCAGTTAATATTGAACTTTGGGACGTTGAATTGGGAAGTGGCCTCCTAGTGAGGGTATTGGAATGAGCAAGAGGACGCTGACCTACAGGCCGCCGGGAGGTGCCTGCTTTTGCTACCATTGGCGTATTGGTGAAGTTATCACGCGGATTCAGGACGGTATCTTGTCCCGAAGTATCTTCCTTCTGAATATCTAGCGCATTTTCTTGTCGTCGTGAACGCTCTGGGCTCAATACCGCTCGCCTATCGATATCTAAAGACTGGGCTCTAGAGCCATCGGGCAAAGGTTTTCGGGCTAAAGTCTTCCTAGACAATGCCCGAGAAGGAACCGGCTGCACCTCGGCCAAAAGCTGCGCATCATCATCCGAGTTTAGATGCAAGTAATATAAAGAGCTTGCGATGTCTTCGGACGTCACACTTTTTAGTTGTGGTTTCAAGGTAGTAAGAATGATGTCTAGGAAAATAAATATCAGTCATGATGGCCAGCACCCCCATTTTCTGATAGACTCACCATTACTCCCAGGTACTCGAGCGATATAAAGTACTAGATTGGCCCTTTTTTGCTCAGTTGGGTTTCGTGGATATTTCGGAGGGTTCCCCGCAAGTTGGGTGAGTCCAGAAAGGGAGTTTGCTTCCACAAAATCCTGAGCAGACATCCTTTCTATCCCCGGTGTTTGAAATGGATTCTGGGATCAAGTGTGAGGGAAAGAAGAAGGAGGAGGGGGAGAAGAGGGAGAAGAAGTCTCTTCGCTTCACATTCGTTCGTGTTTCTCTAGGGTGGATGATATTCTTCAAGGCAAAGCAATGGAAAAAGAATCGCATCAAGCGGATTCAAACGACTCAGGCAGGTTGAAGAAAGAGCTCTTGCAGCTTGACCTTTTCCTTATTACGTTGGACAGCAGAAAAGGAGAAGAGCAGACAAGATGAAAAGATGGAAATATACCCAGATACTTTGCGTGTCAGGGTGAGAGATGGCGTATAGATCGGCTATCCTTAGACTGGACGTTGACTGGGGGTATCATATGGCGGTAGGTGAAGGAAATCAATAAGGGGTATGAATGTATGGATGTGTGAATGGATGTGTGAATGTGTGTCTGAATGTATGTATGTATGTATGTATGTATGTATGTATGTATGTATGTATGAACGTATGACTGTCTCTATCTATGCAAGTCGTTGTAAGAAGTTATAATGAACGAGATATTTATTGATGCTAATTAAATGGTTGCCACGACATCATATTATATATCAGGTATGACCAGGTATATATAATAGGATTATGATATAAAGTTATAATTGCACGTGAGCAGAGAAGGCAGAAGGAAGGTGGCCAAACACGTGACGAGGCTGAAGATAATGATCATCCTACTAATTATCTTGAAGAAGGGAGAAAAGAGAAAAGCTTCAATATTTTTTTACCAACCACAATTTCAACCATTATCACATTATACAATTCAACACAATTCAACATCATAAGCCTCGATGATTATGATCTTGTATGCGTAACATTACTCAAATTTCAAGTTGTATCTTCAAATTCCTCTTGTAATCCGTTTGCCATTGGGAAAAGATGGCAGAGAGTACACTTCAAGTTTGTCTTCTTTCCCCGCCTTGCATTTCATCCATTGACATTTCCCCTCGTTCTTAGGACCGATTGCGAGAGCATGCAGAGGCATTCGATGGATTGTTATCTCTCATTCCGGCAAAATATTACTATGCCAAAGATACCAGTGTATGTGAAAACTTGTTCGCTTTGGCTTCAATTGGTAGCATCACCATGCTGACCATCATTTTCCTATCTAGGATCAATGGAAGAAGAAGAAGCAAACTAAGCAAGAGGCTGCCGCAGCAAGACGCGCAAAGCTTAATCAAGAGTCTGCAAAGACAGCAAAGGATGTCATGGATGAAAAGGCCAGGAAGAGAAAATTGGAAGAGTCTGAAGATGTCGAAGATGTTGAAGACGGATCGGAGATAGAAGGCATCGAAAAAGAATTACCCAAGCAAGGATTAAAGAAGCCAGTGGAGAAGCCAGCGAAGAAACTGAAGACGGGTAGCGAATCCGCCAGGGAGACAGGCAACGCTGCTACGCAGAAGAATGGCTCAACACCCAAGCAGAATCTGACACCTGAGGAAGAGGCAGCAAAATTGGAAAAGAGAATTCAGAAAGAAGAACATAGAAAGGCAAAGGCAGCTATGAAGACAGCTAAACAGAAGGCAAAGAGGGAGGAGGCCGCCAAACAAGTCGTCAAATTACCAACGGAGGACATTCCTGCCAGTGAGTCTACCAACAAGGATAAAGTGACCGACGAGGAAGTTGGCAAGCAAGCTGCCACTACCGAAGCCGCCACCAAAAAGTCTATTGAGCATGAAATTGCGGCAGACGAGGAACCAGAACACGATGACGAAATTGGACATTTTGAAGCTGAAGGTTTAGAAGAGCCCGAATCTACAAAATCCTCGCCACCCTCATCTACTTTCTCAGCACCCAATGAAGATGCAACCAGCGGGGGCACATCCACATCCTCTACCATACCTCCTACTGCCCCTCCCAAGCACATTACCCTCCCAGCCGACCCAGAAATTCTCCGTTCCAGGTTAGCAGCTCGTATCGAAGCTCTACGTGCCGCACGCAAAGCATCCAACTCCGATGGTACCCCTGTCCGTAATCGCCAAGAACTCATGGAACAACGCCGCAAGAAGGAAGAGCAACGCAGAGCCCACAAAAAACAACTCCGACTTCAAGCCAAGATTGATGAAGAGGCTCGACGAGAAGCCGCATTAATATCAGCAAGAAGTAGTCCAGCTGGGAGCTTGCTCAGCCCTCTAATCCGCTCGCCCGAAAATAATTTCGCCTTTGGGAGAGTCGCATTCGGAGATGGCCAAGCCCTCAACGAAGACCTAACTGCACTGAAATCGATACCCAAGAAAAAGGGACCACAAGATGTAAATAGTGCACTTGCCGCAGCAGCTAAGAAGCAATCTCGATTAGAAAGCATGGATGCCGCCAAACGTGAAGACATTGAAGAGAAAGAACGTTGGTTAATCGCTAAAAAGCGCGTGAATGGCGAGAAAGTTAGAGACGATAGTTCATTATTGAAGAAGACCCTGAAGAGAAAAGAGAAGCAAAAGAAGAAGAGCGAAAAAGAATGGACGGAGAGGATAGATGGAGTGAAGAAGGCGGGAGCTATGAAACAGAAGAAGAGAGAAGAGAATTTACGGGCCAGGAGAGAAGGAAAGGGCGGAAAGGGAAAGAAGGGTGGAAAGGGTGGAAAGCCTGCGGGAGGTGCAAAGAAGAAGAGTAGGCCAGGTTTTGAGGGTAGTTTTGGAGGCGGAGGAAAGAAAAAGTAAACGAGAGTTGAGGATGGAGGATGGAAAACACAATAGAGGAGGTGGTGGCAATGGAAAGGAAAGGAGGAATGGAACAAAATCTTGTCTATATTCATGTCTACGGTGTAGATGGGCCAGCGAAGGGTAACCATCCAAATGCATGGATGGGTGGATGGATGGATAACGGTGCTGCTACATTGGTCAAGGGCAAGAATACTCTACAACACCATCTACAGTTGGCAATTTTGTAAAAATATAACTGAACCCCCAGTGAACCCATGCACGCCTGTCGTTTGCGTGATCCCGATCCCCATTTTCAATACTAGGCAATTGCAATATGCTTGAAGCACCCACCTTTTTACTTTGAGAACCGAACTCGCATATATAACACTTCATTCACATGAGCACGAGCACAAACACAGGCACAGGCACAGCACCCCAATCCCAAAGCCTCATTGCTCAATTTGATATAAGACCTTCATTCGATCGAGAAACAAAACGCATTTGATAGTATATAGCCGCTCACACACACTCTCGAGATCAAGCTCTTCCGGCCCCATCGCCTCGGCCTCACCCAACAAAAAGAAATGCACGCCAACCAGAAGAACCAGAAATACCAAGAATCGCATCTGAAAGCCCGGTAATTTGCTTTTGTTTTGATTTTTCGCTATTACAACAGGCCTAGAAATTCAGATATTTCTTTTCTTTTTGACAAGAAAAACTCCCGTTCGGCCTCAATCCGTCTTCATCGTTCGCTCCCCTGCCCTGCCCATTCGCTTCATGTTTTCGCATTCTTCAAAGTACGTTTCTTAGCGCATGGCCCAAGGGCAGATAAGTGAGATTAGACTTTTCCCTTCCTCATTTGCCTGCCTGCGCTGTGCTAGAGTCTAATGTCCCCTACTCCTCCCCCAAATGGAATGAAAATGAATGGTGTAGTATTAGCATGGCAAAAGATCTCGCTGTATGTTTGTTTTGTTTGGAATTTTCTTTTCATCGTAAAGGTAGTGAGATGGTTCCGTCAGCCGCGCTGATGTAATATCGAATTGTATGTGTATAAAGCGATTACAGCAAAGAGTCCAAACGAGTAAAAACACTTAGACATGCGGCTACGACTTCGAGTTGTAGCTCTTTATCTTTTCCACTATTTACCTCCTATTTGCAGTATTAGTATCTGTCGTTTGAAGATGTGACAGGGGTGATGGGTAAATAGAGGATAATACATACATCCGTAATTACCTGTCCCAAATTTGCACCAATGCCTGCTGAGCCTCCCGCTCTCTTTCCAAATGGCCATTGACTATACTCTGCCAATAACTCATCGACTTGAGCAAATGCTCGTTCTCTGGATTCATGACCGAGGGATGCAAGGGCGTTCTCTAATACGTTGGCTGCATATGCAGCACATACCATGGCAATCGTTCTGATATATCTGAATTCGAGGTTTTCGGGGAGAAATTGACTGCCGGGAAGTACAACCGTTCGTTGTGTGAGGACATTTCTGACTCTTCTTCTGATCTCTTCCTTTGCTCCACCGTCTGCTACAGGGTGTGTCGCCATATCAAACAAAAGGAAGTTCTTCTTCTCGGTCCTTAGAATGCCCTTGTCGACCAATCCTTTGGCTAATCTTTCTCGGACTTGTTTCAATTGGTATCCGATCTTCATAAGATTCCATGTCTCGCCTGTTAAATTTGGTTAGCATTGAGACTCTCATGATGTGGGAAACTGCAAATTCTTACCACTCATCAAATCAATCCATGAACTGACACTCATCTTCTCGCTCGCTTTCATCATTTTCAACGCTTCATCTAAGAGTACCTCTCCCGTCAAGGTATCATCGATAACCTCAATTACTCTGTCCGCTAGAGGGAACCGCCGCCTCGATGAATCCTTCTGCATGCTCACACGCCCTCTGAACGCCAGCTCGATAACAATACATCCACGGAGCGCATAAGAAATATTATCATTCCAAAACGAAAGGTATCCCTAAAACTTAACATTAGCCGTCGCAGATCCGCAAAGCACCACCTGTTCAGATCAAGCCACCTACTTGCTTATCCTTCAATCCCAGCAGCAAAACCTCCTCCATCAACGTTAATTTAGGTTGTTTACTTCGCTCAGCACTTTCGCTAATATCTCTTGGATCAAAGGCAATCTTGTGTCCGTTTTCACCGCTTTCATATGACGTTTCTGGACCGCTGGTATCGCGTGAATTGCTGGCTTTGGGCACCGGCGACGTAACCCGACTCGATTCTCCATTTTCCGTATCGCCAGCCCCTCCTCCACCACCTCTTCTGCGTGTGAGTCCCGAAGACATTGGTCTTATCGCAAAGCCGATTGTATATGTAGTATTTGATGTAGATGTAGGGGTGTTCGTGGGAAATTAAGCAAAGGGAAATAGACTTTTGTCCTCTTCGCAGTAAGGCAGCGGCGTTACCGCTCGCAAAAGCAACCCCGCCAGTATCTTATCTTTCCTATGGTCGACAAATTGATTAATTCTCGAGGTTCTAGATGCTCGATTCGTCGTTGTTAGTATCGAGAATAAAAAAAGTGGGCGGGGCGAATGGCTGGTTTGAAGGTTTTGTTCAGGACTCGTACTTCAAGTTCGAGAGAGCCTTTGAGGTACGGTGCGCGGATGGATGCGCAGGGATGCCCAATCAAAACACGCTAAGATTTTATCGATTTCTTTGGCCAGGGAAGTGGGAGACGAGCGGAGAGGAGACGATGTATAGAACATTATGAGGCCTCATACAGATACAGATACAGATTCGGATTTGTATCTTCCTTCATGTCTTTCATATATGTGGAGGCACCATAGATTTTGGACTAAGGCGGTCTAAACATTTTTACAGGCGCATAGAATCACATCACTTCTATGAACGAATTGAAGCTGTGCAAGTTTCCCCTCCCTTGTATCGCCGCCAATTCAAGAGTTATCTCTCATTCATGACCCAAGCCCCATTGTCTTTCTTCCATCTCGACCTTCCCACGTATTATACAGTTCCAAAACCTAATGAGCTGTGAACGCTGTTAGCTATTCCACCTGCTGTGTAAAATACCATCATCATGGACTCACCATCTGGTTGGTGGAGGATATATTCGATGGCTTGGTCAACTATTGGATTTGTTAGACTGTTGTTGCTACCTTCAACATTCCCGCCAAGAAAACATACCACTGAGAATAGAATCCGCATCCTTATCTGGGATTTCAATACTGAATTCCTGTAACCGCATCAGTCTCCAATCCCCTGTTGTGAATTATCCTGCACAAACCTCCTCGATGGCCATGACAACTTCTACGGTGTCCAGGCTATCCAACCCAAGATCATTCGAGAAATGCGCACTTGGTGAAAGCTACCCACTGTCAATCATAACGTCCTGGCTCTCTTTTCTATCACCTATCATACCTTCGCCGGGTCCGAAACCTGCAGATGATGTTAGTATTTTCCCGCGAAAAAGTTACCGAGCGCGCTTACCTTGTCGAAGTTGCTCAGTAAAGAGAGAATTCTGCCCTCAACTTCTTTCCTGTTGAGACTGGCTGCTGCGGAGTAGCATCTTGCAGCTTGGAACGCTGAAGGGGCAAATTGAGATTTTGTGACGCAAGAACTTGGGGCGATAGGACGAGCAATTGCTGCAGGTCTTTGGGCAGCCTTGCTAACAGCGCTGCGGGCTGATCTGAGAAGAGCGGTTCTAAACATCTTGATATGCGGAGGAAATTCGAAGGGGCGTCTGAGGATAATGCGGTAGTAGACGTTGAACTTGATGATGGAGATGGCTTCCCAGATTATTTAGCTTTAGCGTATTTTACGCCCACGTGACCAAGGATGCGACAGCAAGTTGGAGAGAGTTCTTTGGAGTCAGTTTGATTGATACAACAGTAGGTAAGTGGTGTATAATAAGAGATCGTATTCCGAGCACTGAATTCAATTCTATTTGCGCTTTTAGAATATAAATCGAAGTCGTGGCGTAAAACAAAAGCCTTCTACTTTCGGCCAATCATAGGAAGTCATTTCGAAATCAAGTTCTTGAAGTTCCGTCAACCCTCAAAGAATACCTATCTATCAACAATCCTGCCACGAGCAACCCCTCGCAATGGCAACGACAAAGCCTGTAACCATGCTCGTGGCGCGCAGTCGTCCAGCGTCTACTTTAACAGCTTCAACAATCCGCACATTCACACCCATCGCATCTAGAGCAACTTTCTCGACTTCTCAATTCCGAGGCGCCACCCCAGCTGGACCTCCACCACCGGGCTTCAGACTCCCAAAACCTGTAAGATGGGACCAGA
Organism: Monilinia vaccinii-corymbosi; assembly: GCA_017357885.1. NCBI lineage: Eukaryota > Fungi > Ascomycota > Leotiomycetes > Helotiales > Sclerotiniaceae > Monilinia > Monilinia vaccinii-corymbosi. The sequence continues at coordinate 2,805,938 of CP063406.1, read as the reverse complement.
GTAAGGAGAGTACGATGGATAAGGCGGGGAAATATTTCCTTCTGTCGGAGATGTTCAGGGGTATGTACGTGGTATTGGAACAATACTTTAGGCCTCCGTAAGTTCTGCCATTGAGTTTCAATCACTCTATTCCAGTGGCTAATATCTTGCAGATATACAATTTATTATCCTTTCGAGAAGGTGTGCAATTCGGGGTATATCACGGTGGCAACGAGTACTTATAGAGCATAGGGCCCAATTTCTCCACGATTCAGAGGCGAGCACGCTTTACGAAGATACCCCTCAGGAGAAGAACGATGCATTGCTTGCAAGCTTTGCGAGGCTGTATGTTATTATGTTCTTACGGGAATTTCTGTATCCTAATGTCGTCTAGATCTGTCCCGCACAAGCTATTACGATCGAAGCAGAGGAGCGTGAAGACGGAAGCCGCAGAACAACTCGCTACGATATCGATATGACAAAGTGTATCTACTGTGGTTTTTGTCAGGAGAGTTGCCCAGTTGATGCTATTGTGGAATCACCAAATGCCGAGTATGCCACCGAGACTAGGGAGGAGTTATTGTATAACAAGGAGAAGGTAGGTCTACACATAACGCATCGGCGTGTTCAATCAATCACTAATAAATTATTCTACAGTTATTGGCTAATGGGGACAAATGGGAGCCGGAATTGGCAGCAGCAGCAAGAGCTGATGCGCCATACAGATAACTATATTTTTATTTGTTGCGAGGTGGTGGGACACTGTACATATCGGGGATGATTCTTCAAAAATGCAAGTAAACGGACACAGAAGCTTTCATGACTTGTGCCACAACTTATTCCCATAGGTTTGAGTTATATTATGTGTGGTATTGGCTATCCATAGTCTGCAAGTGTAGATAGCGGTCCTCGTGAGGCTCCCCTGGTGGCCCTAGCTTCTCAAGCCGACTGGATTTTGTCTCGTTTGAGTATTTTGCTTTCACAGCAGTCATGAATATTTAGAGATTCATTCTTGAGTGAGTACTACTGCTAATGTTTGTCGGAGTTTTCGGTGAATGGCGCTCTTCAACGTTTCAATTCAATTTAGACATTCAAACTCTTGCCTGCACATGTTGAACCAAGCGAAAGTAACAACTCTGCGGTCTAGAATTCTGAAGACTCGTCCCTAAAAGCCAGGAACAATGGCAGTTGCCACACAATGTCCTCCACAGCAATTAGTGTCTCATTCGCTGCCGAGCCCTCGGGGAATCAGTCTGCACTCTCGTCTGAGCAGCCCTCGTCTAGCCTATTCCCAGCTTATAACCAAGACAATCTTGATTTAGGGTTGCAGGAATCTTCAGATTCCTCTGGCGATGAAGACTCCGCTTCCGTCAGTGGTCTCTCGTACAGAAGACTTCTAGAATCAAGATTTGTGAAAGGGGTCGCCTTCGTATGGAGACTCAGACGAAAATACAAGAAGGGGAAGTTGGAGAAAGCTTGCGGTCAATTCGGATTTGAGTTCAGAGAAGAAAGCATTTTTTTTTAAATTGGAAAAATGTGTTAATGAAAGACGATTGCTCAATTGCACTTTGTCACAGGCACTGCCTTATGGTAAGGTGGTGAGACTAGACACCGGCACGAAATATGATTATAGGGAGGCGGATATTGGGAGGAGGATGTCGGTTGGAGTATCTTGCTTCTTAAGCAAGCGCCTTCTTTTGATGCATCTATAAGCGTTGAGGGTGACAACAGAACCGAGGAAACTCATTCCAATGTCGCACCTACACAGGCATCTCCTTCACGTCCATGGATTGAGTGTAAGGAATTAAATGGAATCTCATTGATCCAGTCACCGACATTGAAAAATGGATCCCTTCACACGCTCGTAGCAGGACGTACAAAAAATACGAGCGTCCTGTCTATTCTTTCCTCTCCCTTTGCACCATATCTCTCTTTCTCCTTTACAGACAATTGCCTCGATAAAGCCAGGAATCAGGACCGAAAGTTTTGAGGAGTACCACCTCTCTCTATCCTCTCTGCAGACCCTTCCTCAAACACTAGGACAAGCAAACTTTTCAACAGCGTTCGTTACAGGCACAGAAAACACTGGTGTATACTATGCAGGCGCATCAATTTCGGTTGGAAACCCCCGGAGACGCAAGAAGGTCGGTCTATGTTGATATTCCGCTGATACCATCCATCATCTTCCTCAAACCCAGTAGAGCAACACTCGGATCATAAAGTAATCACTGATGAGGTTAGAAAAGTGAAATCTTTAGAGGGAGGCAAATCTCAACATACTCGTCGCTCTTCACGCGAGCACAAAAATGAGTATCGCCATCCCTCTCACACAGCGCAGAAGAATACGCTGCCAGCCCCGTCGCCACGCTGTTAAAGCAGAACCCAGTCTTCAAACGCGAACATCACTCAGAAATAGTAAAAGGGATGGTAGAATGAATATGGTACTGTAGAGCGTATGCGTATTGCTTGGTTCGGATTGAATACAATACAATACAGACCTCGCTAAGCGGGTAAAGGAGGGGTGGGTGGTGGGTATGTTATTTTGAGGGGTTGGGATGGATCCGCAAATTGCCCGGGCTCTTGGATCCAATGGTCAATTATTGACAGTACTGTATGTAATTCTTACAGTGGCTTTCGAGCTTAGATGGGGATAGGATAGGAAGTTGGACGTGTTGGGGATTTACAATCGGTTGTGGGTTTCGATTGAAGGAGAGAGAGGGGGGGGGGGGGGGTTCAATGTGAGATTGTAGAATGAGTAAGAGATGAGTGAGTGAAGGATTATGTCTGTCGTTGAAGTGAAGTTTATATATACTATAGATGGTTTGAATCTTATCTGCCGGATGAATTGTGAAGGGGTTGAATTTGGATGTTGAGTTTGGATTTTGGTCTTATTATTCAATTAATGTACATACAGCAAGTGTCATTTTTGGAAGGAAAGCTTTTCTTCATTGATCGATTTACACGCTGTAGATTTGACTCTTCTATTTCTAAAACATGAGGATTCCTACCGCTTTCCAAATCAGAGCTGATGCTGCTACAAGAATAAGACGCCCCATTTCAATACAAACTCGCCCGTATATTGACGATTTGAATATTTTCTCCAGCATGATTGAGTGAGCGATATTCAAAATTCGCGTGTCAAAAAGATAAGAACAAAAAAAAATAAACCTCCAGTACATTGATCCGTAACCTAACCTACATAACTCCCAATTTCCCATTTACCATCCAAATCCCTCATCGTGCCACCACACGTATCGACCCTTCTCAACCCATTTCCCCACGTGTGTCCTTAGCTCTGCGGCCATGCCAGGTGGTCCACAAACTAGTATCGCCACCCTTTCTCCCAACCCTTGGGCGAATGTTTGGTCGACTATGGCGCGTAGATCGGGGCGAGAATATGTCATCTTGGGTTTATTGCGGGTCGATGGCATATTTTGCATTTCTACGCCGCCAGATTCGGAGGAAGACGTGAAGTCTGGGTTGGAGGTTTGAGGGCTGGTGACGTATATTTCGATGCCGTCGACATCTGTGCTTTCGGCTTTTGGTTCAACTTTTTCTTCTCGGTCGGAGTCTTCGTCTTCGTCCGAAGAATCCTCAATCTCGAAAGAAGGTGGTTTGGGTGAGGATGATACCCATGAGGATTCGGCTGCGTCTCTCATAACCCATATCATCCTTACACTGGCATTTACTCTGCCTTCATTTTCCATTTCTTCCTTCACGGCTCGGTAGATGGGGATGGTAAATGTGGCACCGACGCCGCCGGCTACGAGTAATATTCTATCAAACCTCTCGGCTAGCCTGGGGAATTTGCGAGAAGTTCCATATGGGCCTTCGATTTTCAGGGGTGGACGGGCTTTGCTAAGACGAGAGAGCGATGACAGAGCGGATGTTGTGGGGCCGTTCTGGACGCGGAGGGTCAGAGTGACGTGTGGCGAGGGGGTAGCTGAAACAGAAGCGACGGTGAATGGATTGTATAGGAATTCGTGGAGATGGGGATTGTATTCGGCGGTGTTTGGAACCGAGGATGGAGGTATAGATAGGTAAATGTGTTGACCTGGTGCGTATTGGAAGCGAGAAAGCTGGGAAGGAGTAACTGGAATAGTGACTTTCAGAAGAGAAGTTTCTGGCACTGGCTGGATGGTAGTGAAGGCGGTAAAGGTGGTAAGTTTTCGAATGACGACGTCGATTATGAAAAGTGCGACTGCTTCGATAATGTAGACACGGAGAGGAGTGGCATGAAAGAATAGGAGGGGAACTATAGCAAAGGCGACAAATACATGGACTGTAAAGAATACTCGATAAGACCAGCGACGAACAGCGGTTGAACTTGTGATAACCAGGAGGTTAATAAGCTGGAAAGAAACTACCCCGAAGATGACCACAGGTGTTGTGAGCTTCTGGGATAAGTTTCCAATCTGGATAAAAACATTCAAATACCAGCCGGCATGGCAAAAGAGAAGCGCCCAAAGAACTCGACCTGATATTCGGTGCCAGGTATTGAGTTGCTCATGGGATGATCCAAATAGTACGGAAAGTGGTGAACGTAAAGACTTCATGGACAGTGCATAATGCACGGGGAATTGTGATGCTGCAACTACTCCAAATCTTTTGGTTATATGGAAATAATCTGAGAAATCGTTAGCCATTGTGTTTAGATCTAGAACATCCAATTCATCTGCAAGAGATACCGGGATCATTTTACAGATCTGGTCTGCTAGTTTGGGTGATTAGATACCCTATCAAGGCATCTAGAGTCCTCCTTTTCAAGTTCTCCAGAAAAGCAACTCTCGTACACAAATGGCCATAGCAACTTTACTCGGACCAGTACAGTATACCCATGAACAGCAATCAAGATCACAAACATGAAGATAGAATTCACATACCATCACCAGTATTATGCACACACAAAAAGCCCATCCAAGCCCCCCACACGCCTGCAGCAATCCAATGACCCCTCTCCCCCCAGCCCTGCCCAACTTCCTCTCCTAACCACCACACTAGACTTCTAAGCTTCCTTTCCAAGATGGCCCTCGTTGAATTCCTCCGTTTCTTCAACGTGGGAGAGCTGGGCACAGCTGAATAATCAACTCCAGATCTTCGACGTTCGAAACATACCCATACTGATAGGCGGTAGAGATTATAGAGCACAATCGGGATGAAAAGAGAGAGTTGAGCGTAGACGCCATAACGGTCGAGGAGTAGACGTCTCTGGGCCAGTTGCTCTTTGGTATGATCAAAGTAGATGCGATAGGGCCAGGACATTGTGACGTGTGGTTGATGGATGATATTGAAGACGTCGACGATCAGAAAGAAAGAAAGTGTAGATTCATATTAAGAACATGCTCGACTTGACGGTATTCTATTTATATTTATCTTTCTTCCTTGGCTAAATCTGTCATCTCATAGTCTCGTCCTCCCCCGAAACCTCTCGGCCTATGTTGTAGGTAACCTTACCTAAGCTTACCTAAGCAACTACTTGTAGCCCAACCAATGAATGAAGACCTCCTGATGACGTAATGCAAATAGAGACAAAAGACGTCAGGAACTCCAAAAAATTGAGGGTATGCGGAAAAGCAAAATGCCATCTGCCATCAACATCACAACATCTATCATTTCAAAGGGGGTCAATTGAAGATATACACCCATGCTATGACTAAAATCACTATGCGCCGTATGCGCGCCTCATCAATTCTCTTCCAATCAAGCTTCAACCTCAAATCCCAATTCCAACCATCCCTCAGAAGCATCTACCCCTCCACCCAACGTCTTCTCCAAACCAACACCATCCCCCCAACTCTCACCCCTACCCACGCCGTCAACGGCCCCCCCTCCACCCTCCCCGCGCCCCTCGACCTGCCCATCCGCCAACCCAACCAACCCTTCTTCTTCAAATACGCCCTGACGCTCGGAAAAGCCTACGCCAACTTCTACAAAACAGGCGTCAAGAACATCTACCACAACTTCATCGCCTCCCGCAACGTCCAGGCACGCATTGACGAAAAACACCAATCATGCATCGCATCCGCCGTCCGCGGCGAATCAATCTCCCGCTCGGATTTCCAGCTATTGGCGAGGAATCGGCACGACGTGAAACGGGTGCCGATATTCGCGCTGGTGTTTCTGCTGTGTGGGGAGTTTACGCCGTTGGTGGTGATTGCGATTAGCAATGTGGTGCCGTGGACGTGTAGGATCCCGAAGCAGATCGATTCGGATCGGAAGAAGTTGGAGGAGAGGAGGGCCATTAGTTTTAGGAATTTGACCATGAAGACTCCGGCGAGTGGGACGGGCGTGCAGGCCCTGCAACGCATGCAGCTATTGCATATCAGTTGGAGTTTGGGGTTGAGTAGTAGCATGTGGGATTATATAGGGGGCAGGTTGCCAGGATTGCCGAATGCGATCCTGAAGAGGAAGGTGGCGAAGAGGGTGGAGTATTTGGAGTTGGATGATCTGTTGATCCAGAGGGATGGAGGTGTGAAGGCGATGGATGAGGAAGAGTTGAGGATGGCGTGTGTGGAGAGGGGCATCAATGTCATCGGAAGGGATGTTCATAAGTTGCGGATGCATATGAATGCCTGGTTAAGGTCGAGGGAAAAGACTGGGGTTGAAAATTTACTCTTGACTAGGTGAGTAGGCAGATGGTTTTGAAACGCCTGGAGCTGTTCGACTGATCAATTTCAAGACCAGCAGCATGGCCTTCGCAGCCTAAAGCGCTCTAAATGTCACTCATACTTGTACCAAAGCACACGAATTTCATGTTTAGATACACTCCACTTCTCTTTCTTATGCATTCGAAGGATAGTCTCAACCCACCTACAGCAATTGTAGGATACGAGAAAAGGCAACCATGCTTCTCACTCAATAAATATGCCTCACTCAGTATATAGACAGGCACAGTAATAGAAAGATCTCTGCATCATTTGTTAATCGTTTATGAGGAGCGGTGATATCTACCTACGCACAATGCGGTTCCCCTGTTCTGGTTTATTCCCCAATATGTCCTCTTTGCAAAAGCCTCGTGAGGCTGCATCCCTCATACACATCATACGAGTAGGAAAAATACAACTTCTAATATCATAACAACGCCCACACCATGCCATGCCATGACCCCCGAAATGCACATGTAAGGAAGACATCGCGTGATAGACCCTAGAACGCCATTCTCATATGCAAGCTCAACGATGGCCTCCCAGACGAAAGAAACATTAACCATGAATGCACTATTCACTGCCTATATCTCGCCAGTTGAGCCATGATAGCCTGAACCTGCTGTGCGTCTTGTCCATTTTGCTGTGCGGCTTGCTGCCCATATACATTATTTTTATAGCTACCATAAGGGTCGGCGGCTGCTTGTTGCATTGGTTGCTGATAAATTGGTTGAGGTGCTGGCTGTTGTGGTGCTAAGCCGCCCAATAAACTGACAAGGTCGACTGCCGAATTTGCTGCCACAGCGGGTGCATTCTGTTGCTGAGGCATATTGTTCAACGTACCCAACAACTTCTGCAAAGTGGTATTGTCCAACTGTCCCATGATGTTTGCAATATTTGGATTTGGTTGTGCTGTTAGGGCTGGTGCTTGGTATACTGGGGCTGGATTTTGCGGGTACTGGGGTCTTTGAGCTGTGGATTTCGCACGTACAACAAGCTCAGCAGCAATTTTAGGCTCCAGATCTTGATATTCATCGAATCGAACGGCAGCATCGATGCCTCCTGAGCGATCAAATACTTGAAGAGGTATTTTGCTGGCATTTTGGGATCTCATATCGAGTTGAGAAACGGCGATGACACCTTCAAGGATCTGTCGACGAACGACGGCCTGAAGAGGAAGTCTAGGGCTGAGGAACATTACTTCGGTTTTTACACCTCGTCCACGAAGTTCTCCTTCAACCCAGGACACAAATCCTCGATCTAGCTCCGCCATGAGAATAATTTGAACATCGGGAACCATTGGGGGCTCGCGTCGAGGAATTTGAAGTGTGCCATCTTCACTTTCTTCACGAGTTCTGGGGCTTGGGCTTCGGTCTCGATAGCTGCCACGTTGTGCGCCTTGAAAGGGGGATCGTGAGCGGCGTCTATCTCTACCATCATAAGATGCACTGCTACGAGAAGATCGGTGTTCATCTCTACCTCTATAACCTCGACTTGGCGATGGGGATCTACCCGGTCGATAGCCATCGTGTGTGCGCTGGTGGCCATGCTGTTGTTGTGGTCTGTGACGATCACTATGGTTGCGATCATTTTGGTTGTAGTTGGAACCACGAGATTCAAACTGGGAATTCCGACTACGACTTGATGTGTTTCCTCTGGCACGTTCGGGAGATTGAGATCGTCGCCAGGACTGACTGGAACCCTGGTCCTTTCGTGTGTTCTTTTGCGCCTTGGAGACTTCGAGATCTGAACAAGAGAATATTAGCCTAGGTTTCAGGAGTGAAATGAAATGACTTACGCATTTTGCGACCTCTAACTTCCTTGCCCTGCTCCATCTCGAGAGCTTTATAACAAGCTACAGCATCATGAAATTGGACAAAGCCAAATGCTTGTTTGATTGATATTTGGGCAAGTTCACCATACTTGTGAAAAACATGGAACAGATCTCGTTTGGTGAGTTTTTCAGATGGAAGGTTACCTAAGATGTATTAGATTTTTGATGTTTCGTGTCATCGCGTGAGATCTTCTTACCTATAAACAATCGTGAGCCTTTGGGGAATCGTTCCCAGAGCCCTTCGGTGACATATGTTCGCTCTCTGTCAAGAAATTCATCATATTTTTTCTGAACTGCTGGACCCCAAGGCCTGTCATCATTATCATGTCCATCAGAGGATGGGACAGACGGAATGCGGTGGGATTGGAGGTGATTTTTTGGGCTCTTCGCGTCTTGGGAATGATTGAAAGAAACAGAAGGGGGTGGGGGAAGTCCATATCGGGGATCAGTAGCGGTACCAGGAGCACCGACTGCAACTAATGATGGAGTTACACCAGAGTGGTTATAGGAATTGGGCTGGTGGGAATAAGCTGAACCTCCAACATTGTACTTATGGGGATCATCGAAAGAAGTATAATTGGAACGTTTGGGAATTTGTGTAATTTGTGGACGGGGGGGGAGGCTTGCATGTGTGGGTAGGCTTGAGCTACCTTTTGGAGGGGCATTGCTAGAAGAGGAAGAGTTTGGGCGGGCAGCTTGTGCATTCATCTCGGCATTGGCAGTAATATTGTCCAAAAGCTGCTGAATGTCTATGTCTCGGTTGGTATCCCCAGAGCTTGTGGGTTCCGTCTTGATAGTGGGGTTTGGAGAATCATCAGAGCTTTGGGCAGCTGGAGGCTGAGGAATCGAGGCAACAGTAAGAGAAGGGGTGGTAGGGGCGGGTTGGGTTTCTGGGCCATGTTGGGTATCAAATGTGGCAGATCGATCGTTGGGAAGAGAAGTGGACAATTCGCTCGTTGGCACTGTGTTAGAGAGACTGTTCGACTTTTGGTCAACTGCCTGTGATTGATCGTGACTATCTGAATGTTCTTCTCCATCAGAGTCAAATGTCATGGCATAATCATCGCTTCCATCTTCCTCCTCAAATTTTACTTCAGCTGTATCCTCATCCTTCTCATCATATGCATCTGAAAATCGAGTGTCGGAAGGGGAAGATTCAATGGTCTCAGGAACCACCAAGGAAACCTTGGATGGTTCGTGGTTCGCGGTCATGTTGAAAGCCTGATCAATTTGATGTTGGAGAACAGGAATTTCGGATGGATTAGGGGTGTGAACCTGAACCTGAACCTGAACCTGGAGTGGAGAGAGCGGAGACTGGATTTTGGTATGGAATTCAGGTGCTTCCACAGTCATAAATATCCTTGGTATGGACTTGGAATGCACACAAGAGGACCAAAGTTGAATGAATCTGAATCTGAATCTGAATCTGAATCTGAATCTGAAATTTCCGGCCACGTCCTGCCTTGGGAGAAGATACAAACCGATAATCAATGGTAATTATGGAATCTGATTGATTGGCAAAGGTGATGCCAAAAGGTTCTCAATCAAAAGTTGGCAGATCTAGGCAGAATTTGACTGATTGCTCAATTGAAATGAAAGCTTCGAGGGGCAAACTGCAAACAAATCAAACAAGCGTTAATTATCCCAGAATACTATAAGAAAAAGAGTCGTCTTAGTATTTCAAAAGATGCTTGAGTATTTGCTGCTGTTTGTTTGATGGCTTCTTGAATATGTGGTGTTGTTTTGTCAAGAGGTTGCTTGAAGTTGCTTGAAGTTGTTGGTTGTCAAGATTGTCGCAAATACTTTGGATTCCTTGAGAAAGAAATCCTGAAAGACCATTTTGGCGCTAGTTTGCACTTGCAGGATTTGAAGTTCGGCTAAAGTTCGGAAGTTTTACCCCATCTCAGCTTATATATAATAGTTTCCGTTTGCAATACATTCACTTTGAATTCTATATGAACCTCGAGGCAGGTGAGGCGTTGAACATGAGCATTGAAGGCTAGCAAAGTCACAATACATATCAGAGGTTGTGCACATCAGCGTTGTCGACATGCGTTATTCCAGTGCGTTTGTCAAGCTCACAGCTAAGCTGCTGCAATCTTCTCTTCAAGTGGTCAAACCAAGACCTCTCCTTTCAAATTTAGACCTCCCAGGTCCCAAATCCTATTCTGTTCAATCAACAGATGAGGCTGAATATGAGGCTGCCAGAAAATGGCACTCTGAGTTCAATGATTCTACCATACCTGAAAAGATAGCCAAGACAACCTATGTACACTCAGGAGGTGCTGGTGGCCAAAAAGTAAACAAGTACGTTGGAGCTTATCGAACTCTATAGAGAGAATTTCCAGATACTAATGACCCCAAGAACAGCTTCCAAAGCGAATACTGTTTGGCCAATGAAGGAACTTGAAGCCATTCTACCCCCAATAATATCGAAAGGATTACGCCGCGGCACACATTATGTAAAGAATGCTGATGCGATTCAGATTCAATGTGATAGTAGTCGGAGCCGGACTAAGAACCAGAAGGAGACACATCAAAGGCTCTATGAGGAAGTGAAGCACATATATAAAACGACTGTTCCTGGAAAAGCCTCTATTGAACAACAGCAGAGAGTGAAGCACTTGTAAGTCATGTATTCTTCATTTCACCTTGTGCGCGTTAAAACATCATTACGCCATGAGCCTTATGCTTCTCGCAGAACAGAATCCCCCAAAGAGGGCTTCAAGAAGTTCTTTCGAGCAAACCACATGGGGGGGAAGGAGATCAGAAAGTATCTCAAGCAGCTCAGAAGGGACAAGGAAAACAAAAAGCGGATTCGGCAGCAGTTAGTAGCTGAAGCGAATTCTGAGGCCACTCAAACCAAGAGAGGTAGAAATAAGTGAATGCTAGAGTTTAGATCTGAGGCACTCTATGATAGCGTTGAGGTGCTGCCACCTGGTGACTTTACTGACACGGGCTAATATGTTCAATCTCAGACAAAACTCGGCCAATATAGCGAGATTGAAGATGAAAAAGCAACATGGGGATAGAAAGAGGTCTAGAAGCGGTGGGAAAGGTGGTGGAGACTTTTGAAATAGATTTATTGAATGTACAGCTCTGAAGGGGGTACGATACATTGGCTCACCAAGCAAGGAAGCATATTGTCATCTACATCATTCACTTAGATACTCACCCGTATTCACGTCGTAACTCCTCGCCATACACTAGCAATCTCGAACCATCTATCTACCTACTGACTAATCTCATCCCGAGGTCCCTGACCAATTAGAGGAAGCAAGACATGATATGATATTAGCACCACGGCTGGGCTAAGCGATCTGCGATGAGGATCTTTTTTTCTCTTTTTTAACGAGCGAAGGGGAAGGGAGGTGAGGTGAGGTGAGGTGAGGGGGGGTTATGAAGAGAGGGAGGGGAGTATATAAAGGGATGGATAGGAGAAAGGATTGATTGGGGGATGGAGAACCTACAGAATCTGACATGATATGGTATGATTTGATCATGAGAGGGGTAGAAGGGAGGAAGTGTGTGTGTATAATCAAAAGATACCTCATTGTTACTCGATAATATATCTTAATATTAACACTACATATAATTAATCAATGGGTTTAGAAGCAGAATATCTCGCCCTTTTATCCCTCTAGATTTCCGTTATTACTACAATCTACCTTACCTCACCTTATCTCTATCCTTCTCATACATATCAGTCTGCAATACTAACACCAATACAAATGGAATTCTCTCCTTACTTGTTTAACCTTGCCTCCTTGTGAGCATGTTGAGAGTACAAAAGACAAGGACTGACTAGATGAGCGAAGTCCACTTTTGTGTCCTTCGCTTACTAAGCTAAAGCTAAGCTAGTTTCGGTATGCTGAGTCATCTATGATGACTTGTGCGGTAACACTCCGGCCTAAAACCCAACCCAACCCCACTCCACCCCACCCAAATTTCCGACAACATCAGATCAGACCAAGGTCAAATGAAATGAAATAAAATCTAATCTGATCGACAAGCGGAAAAAAAGAAAGAAAAAAAAAGAAAAAAAGAAAAAGGGTAGATAGGATTCCGTACTATAGCCAATCAATCTCCCGTACTTCTCGCGGAGAAGATAAAGTCGTGCACGTGGGGATCACTTCTTTTCCGTACCGAGAGAAGTATGTATGATAACGACGGTGTAACATTTACAGTTCGGTTTCGCGGCGTTGATCCGTTTATACGTTCGTACAGCAAGAAGTACAGTACAGAGGGGGCCACGCGTATGGATGGATGGATCGGATCGATAATGATTATAAATAGATAACGGAGGGGGCTAGCGCTCTCCCCCTTAAAGCTCGTTCGTTCGCTCGCTCGCTCATCGACGATCTATTGTTTTATTTTACAGTATTTAGTCCTTGAAGTACTTCACTGGGGAGACGGGGCGACGGGCGGGGTTTGATCGAGGTCACTTGATGGGTGCAGCATTGGGAGGCAACATCACAGGGTATCGTATATCGTATATCGTATATCGATGGATATCATGAAAGCGAGGTGGAGTGGAGCGGAGCGAAGTTGTCTATTTTCAAAGAGAAGAAGATACGGTAACTACTGTGAGAATAGCATCACCTTGAAGTATTCTTGTTTCCAGCGCTATTGAAATGGGATATAGTATCGATCTGATAGGTTAGCTGGCTGTGTGGCGTAGTGTAGGTTACGGAGTGGATGAGATTCCACTGTGCTTGTGCTGTGCTGGGACAAGCCCCGAGAGTTAAGAGAATGAACTCGAGCAGACTGGGGATGCCTGTAGAGGGGTTGGGGGTGAAGGCAAGTCTGATGCTGTACATATGATAGATAATGAAAGGTCTGACAATGGATCGCGTGACGTTCACGTTCACGTTGACGTTGGCGATTGTGTTTGAGATGGATGTGATAGATTTGATAAGATTAGACTGGTGAAACTTACCGAAGTTCCCGGAGCTTACCCTTCTGATTGTGATGTCCATCTCGACTAATCTGTTAAACTTAGTCGAGTGTGCGCGCGCTTCCGTGAGGGGCTGGGCCATGCTTGGCGCCGAACAAGCCATGGGATGGGCCATGTTGGCCAAGGCAATCACCGACCCGACGGGCAGGGCAGCCATAGCAGGTGGCAGGTGGGCAGCCAGCCATCTTTGAAACTGGCGAGGGGAAGGCTTATATAAGACGGCAATGGTTATCTTCAACACCGGAACACCGGAACATCGGAACATCGGAACATCGGTCTTTGTTGCTGTTGAGGGTGAGTGGGTGAGTGAGTGAGTGAAACCTGGAATTGGAAAGTTTAAACATCTCTCAAAAAGTCCGACGTATTATAAAGTCGTAAAGTTGTCGCTGCATAGCCTTTCTCTCTCTCTTCAAAGCTCACGGGTGATTGGAGGTCATCATCATCATCATAGTACACCCGGACTCGGATAGCTCGGATAGTTCGCATGCCTCGCATAAGCCTTCATTATCATCATCATCATCTGCTTCCCCTTTTCCCACCGTTTTCGTTTTCGTAACCACAATAACCATAATAATAATTATAACAATATATCGTCTTCTTTGACAAGTTTGCCAAGATCTATAACATAACCTAACCCTAGTCGATAATACTTTCCTTACCTAAGCATCCTAGATCCCATTTCTTTCTCTTTCCTTATAATTTTCCATTCCACTTGTTTTCATCACGTCGGTCGCTTCTTTCCACCTCCCCAATCCCATCCCATCCCATCCCATCCCACATCAACCAACCCAACCCAAACCCTTCTCATCAACCTTCATCAACACCTTCAATCCTCATACTTACTATGATTCGATAAGATAAATTCAACAATATCAATCCCATCAATTTATTATTCACGAGACAATCATCCCTTCCGACAGTGATAAGATCCGCATCCTCCCTTTTCTTCGTTGCGCGCATCCCGCCAATCCCCGTCGATCCGTCGAAACGCCTCACCGTGAACAGAAATATTCGACCTTGTCTTGTTACCTCCGCATCCTTTCACCATGGCGGAAACAAGTTACTATTCGACCATCTCGCCCACCTTTACAAAATCCAAGATGCCATTCTCGTGGCCGTCGATACCCAATCCTATCCCTCGCAGAGTGAGACGGAGGTTACGATCCAAGTTTCGTTCGGGTTCATCTCCAGCGTCATCGATAGCTTCAATTGAGACGTCTTTCAATCCAAAGGATACACTGCGAGCCTTGAGGTCACATAGGTGGTCGGTTTATGATGGGCAATATCTGATATTGATCATTATTGCGATATTCTCGCTTTCAATTAGTCAGGCTCCTGGGCCTCTCGTGAAGACTGGAGCTGCAACTCTTTTGATGCTTGCTCTCTTAATGCCAGTAACAAGGCAGTTCTTCTTGCCCGTTCTTCCAATCTTCACCTGGCTGGTCTTCTTTTTCAATGCTCGGTATGCAAACCCCTTCTTGCGTTATCATGTGAATGAATTGTCTAGGCGCTCGTTCGGAGCAGGCACAGAGATCCTTTCCAGACCGCTTTCTTCTAATCACTATCACAGTTTTATTCCTGCCGAATATCGTCCACACATCTGGGTTAAAGTCCTGCCTGCCCTCGAAAATATCTTTTATGGAGCAAATATTAGCAACATCCTCTCGGCACACCAACATGTAGCGCTCGATGTCCTGGCATGGTTGCCTTATGGCATTCTACACTTTGGAGGGCCGTTTGTTTGGGCTGCACTCATGTTCCTCTTCGGTCCCCCGGGTACGGTACCGGTTTTTGCGCGAACATTCGGCTATTTGAATATCATTGGAGTTGCAATTCAGCTGATCTTCCCATGTTCGCCCCCATGGTATGAGAATTTGTACGGTCTTGCACCTGCAAACTATTCCATGGAAGGATCACCGGCAGGACTTGCACGAATCGATTTACTGTTTGGTCTCGATATGTATACGACAAACTTCACGGCATCACCGCTAGTTTTTGGCGCTTTCCCGTCATTACATTCTGGCAATGCCGTTTTGGAGGCACTCTTCATGAGTCATTGCTTCCCCAAGCTACGACCATTTGTGATTGCATACGCCATGTGGATGTGGTGGGCAACGATGTACCTCTCTCACCATTACGCCGTTGATCTCGTGGCGGGTGGTTTTCTCGCGGCCATTGCCTTTTATATCTCCAAGACCAACTTTCTGCCAAGAATGCAACCGGGCAAGGTGTTCCGTTGGGACTACGATTATGTTGAGATAGGCGATCTACCAACCGGTCTTTATGAATATGGACTGGCAGCACTCGAACAAGATTTCCGCCATGACAGCAGCGACGAATGGACCATGGGATCATCTTCTTCATTTTCTTCTGGATCTAGAAGCCCAATTGACGAGAATGGATCAGCATGGGAGGGTGATACCTTGGCATCGCAAGCTTCAGACAGTGAGCTCAGCGAGATCATTGTTAGGTGATCTTTTTACGTCTGCAATAGCCTTGCACTTGACAGGAGCAAATCTTTTCAACTTTGCAAGTGGAGAGATATTCTCATCATGATTTTACGGCAATATCATGTTACGGCGTTAGCATATGAGCGACTTCTACCCTAATTCGACTCCCAATTCCGACATTCCCTGCATTACTGGGCGTTTCGAACATTTGTACATATATTTTAAACTACATTCGGGGACCATTCGATTCGAAGATTTGGATACACTAGTTCCTTACAGTACATACTAATGATAATACTGCCGGGATCCATTCGCTGTGCCGATCTGCTGCGCCATTTCGACATTACGAGCGGTTCTTGGTCACCTTTTCGATTCTTCTTTCACTTCTTACTGTCGTCCACACCTATACCCTCAAAGGTTGACTTGTGGGCAAGGGCATTTTTATTTATTTATTCGCCCACTTTGTGTGAATAAAAGGCCTCAACTATCGCTAGAGTTACCGCCGCTCTTATCTCTTCTCTCGGGGATTTTTGTAGAGAAGAAGTTTGTGCTGGGCTCGCCATGTATACTCTCTATTTTTTAAGGGAATTCTTTATAAAGTCTTTCGCTGAATATAGATTCTTCGATTCTTCCTTACCTTCTCTCTCCTTTTTGTTGATTGTGATGAGGAGGGATTCTAATGTCATGGATGGGATGTAATGTGCATGGGACTCGGATTATAGATGGGATTCCGGAATGACATAACAGAACTGCACCACTGCAAGTTGTTTTGGGTTGGGATTACATCTGTCGCGATGGACTGGGCTCGGATTGGTCCAGATGGGATGGGATGAGCTGATGGCATACTTTTTTTTTGGATTTGAAAATGAGGTGAATCAGAGGTGGAGTGATTTCTTTCGCTGGCTTTTTTTTATTGAAAGAGGGAGCGAGGATGTTGTAATTGAAAGTAATGAAACAAAAAAGAGCAAGACAAAGACAAAAGACGGTTGATATGAGAATTGAATTAACGAAATGAGTAGAACTCAATTAAAAGGGTTTTAACCTTGTTTTTGCTGCTATGAGGAATGATGTTGTGATCCTATCTTTCCTCTTAATATCATCTACCAAACCGTTATTGCAGCATACAAAACACATTCATATATCATAAAACCCCAGCTTCAAACTTGAAAGGTTTAGTATCAGCATAAAAGAAAGAACCCAAATAAATCTCTTTAAGAAACACACAATGCATACCCTGTTAAACGTCCCACTCGTCACGTGATGTGTCGTGATTTTCAAATGCTCATGTTGTTGTTTTATTTTACTTTAATTACTCTTTTCTATATGTAAAACTTGGTTAGTGTTTGGTTTGATTAGCAATTTTATATGATGTATGCATGTATGTATTTGTATATATTGTTAGTTTTGTTTTGTTTCTTTTCTTTCTTTCTGAACATTTTTTATTTATTTATTTATTTATTTAGTTATTTATTGGTTTATTGTATCGCGATTCTGCCGTTTCTGCTAAGCCTAGCTCACCGCTCCGGTGCACGTGCTCGATTAGCGAGCACGTGTCAGAGCACGTGCACCTTGTGTAGAATATATATAGGAGCGCTGTTCCATAGCTAGTATTAGCAGTAGTATATTCTAAGGAATCTTATGACCCTCCAACGTATACTATTTGGCACTCTTTCGTGACTATATTGTCCGTCTACGAGCTCTTGAACGGCACAAGCGTCACAGTTCCTATTATTAATCAATTCTCCTAATTCCTTAATGATTCTTTCATAATTCATCCATCTTACTCACTGCTAAATAACAGTTATTGAAATAGCTGACTACTCATCTACTAGAAGGAGCTTGTAGAAAGAAAAGATGAGGTTAATTTAATCTAACCTAACCTAACCTAATGAGATAGATAGATAGATAGATAGTTTAGCGAGTTACATAAACCAACCCAACCCATCCAAATCAAGTCAAGTCAGTACTTGTCAGTCTATCATCCATCATCTTTATCGATATCTATCATCATCATCATCATCATCATTATATTTATATGCACGTGCTGACTCAGCATAAACCTAACAGATGTGATAATATAATTCGATAAATTATCAATCTATTGAAATCATACAAGTTGAAAAGGAAGGAGGTCTTACTTATCATCATCATATATAAATAGATCATTGTCAAAAACTCTAGACGATAACTTTTAAATTAACCTCCGCATCTTATGACATACACCTACCTACCTACCTACCTACCTACATTATATAGCTTGCCACTCCCATCCCCATCATTACCTCATCCACTCACTCCCCATGCCCCCAATTCATTAAGCTATACCATAACGCATTGATAAGTATCTTGCATTTTCCTTTCGAGAACCCCCCGTTTCCGTTGACTTTGAATTTGGGAAAAAAGGAAAAAGATACCAAACGAATCCGAACAGAAAACCAAATCAGAGAAAGAGGAATGCACAATTTCACTCCCAACCCGACCCCCACCCAAAAACCCCGTTCATGTCATCTTTACTCATCATATGTCAGTGAACCTAACCATAATATCTGGGCTCATCAAAAACGTGATATCTATGCCCTCTCACTCCCTCCCCCTTGAACAATTCTGGAAATCTCTTTCCCACCTCCACTTTATCCTCCTCAACCCTCCTATTCCTCACTTCATCATTCTCACCCTCTGGTTCCCCAACAAGGAACTTCCCAACTTGAATTTCTGTATCCGTAATGGTGCCCCTAGAAACCCTAGCATACGCCGATCGTCTAAGTCCTTTATAAAGAATGTATTCACACCATCTATCCCAATCACTCGGATCAATGTCATGCATACCAGATCTTTCGGATACATAGGTATTGTAATTGCCTTCTAGAGGTTCCGTGACAAGGTAGGAGAGGAGGATGGAAGGGTTAGTGGAAGCGCCCATTAAATCGGCTAGGTATTCGGATTGAAGTCTTCGATCTTCTGGATCTTCTTCTTGGCCTGAATGGAAGACGAAGACATCAACTGGGCTTCCATAAACGTCAAGGGTAGCCGCAATTGCGGGTGCTAATTCTCCTACCGGTGATGGGAGTAAATGATGCGTGGAATTAAGGATTGGGAACTTTGAGAGAAGAGCACACCCCCAAGTGTGTTTGTTAGGACCTGGTCCATAATCAACGTACATTCCGAGGTCTTCTGCAAGGAATTGAGTCGTGTCACGGTTACCCATGATGATACGTTGAAGATCCGATTCAAGAAGTCCAATGACGTCGATCTCCAACTCTTTGATTACATCTCGCATACGATATTCGGATGACCACATATCATTGTCTAGACTGAAGTGAATGGTCCAAATACCGGCCGTGAAGATCTTCTCTTCTTTGTGGTAAGGAACATAATCATTGGTGGGAAATCGCAAATATGCTGTTGAAATGGAGGCGAGTTGAAGTGCTCCAATGATGTAGAGGTAGTATAAACGCTGCTTTCGCTGATTTAAGAAAGCATTGAACCGTTTTCGTTGTGCTGCAGGAGTAGATGAGAAAGTAGCGAAAACCCCAGAACCAATGAGTAACATCGTGACAATCATGACCCAGTCTGTATGTTCTCTAACAAGAGGACCACCAGGAACGAAGGCATAAGCCACAACCCAAACATGGAATAACACCATGAAGTTGTATACGAGGAAACCAATTCCAAATGCTTTAGCTGGACTCTTTCGTGCAGCTGATCCCAATAATGGAACAGATACGGCCATGAGGTAAACAGCCAAGATCAAGCCGCCATAGTAACCCTTCCAATGACTATATAGCGTGAGGAAGGTAGCACCCACACAACCAATGCCATAAAATGTCCAGCTACGGGCTAAAGATTCGTTGAATAATCCGAGAATGAGGCCAACTCCCATTGCGGCGATTGTCCAGGCACCATGAGGTGCTGAGATTGGACCACGAACAGGGTATCCCTCCCAAACCCAAAGAATCATTGTGCTAGAATCGGATAGCAGAGAATGTAAAGCGAATAAAAGACCTCCAATACCAAAACCTGCAAGAAGTGATGGCCCTTCCTTACGATTTTGAACTGAAAGTTGATCTCCAGCAGCTGGACTTTGTCTTGTCGATCGCAAAACAGCCAGAAAAGCAATTATGAGACCATAGCCATTCAAGCCACCATTTTCAGCATGTGAAGTTGGCCAGATAGGATTATTGGTGCGGAATGCAAACTTAACAACACTTGATGCTATGAGGCCGATAGCCCAAGCTGAGATCTTTGATTCGAGGCGACCTGGCTGTCCTGCTGATGCGTACCAAGTAGCTGCCCAAGATGTGCATGACATCCAAATACCGAAAGCAACGATGAAAAGCCTAGGCGCTGGATTCTTGACTTGATATGCAAATAATCCAGCCAAGGATATGAGATGACATATTCGAAGGTTCTTTACAACCAATGCTCGCACCGATCTAATTCCTAAGAACAATGGCGAAACGGTGCACATTACCATAACTTCATAACCTGAAATACCCATGTGCCATAGAGGAAAGTCTACTATAATTAGCGAATCTCATCCGAGTCTTGTTTTAAAATACTTACACCAGACGACTATTCCCAAAGAAGTCAACATGGACCAGAATACGAACTGCAGAAATCTCAGTAATGCTCTTCAATATATCATCGCAAGCACTTACGCCATTGTAGACATCAGCCGCTGCATCGAAAGCTTCGGGCCATGAAAAAGATTGACCAAATAATTGGCCGACCTCCTTATCTTTTCTACTTACCTATTAGCTCGAAATATCAAAGGGGTACTAGATATCACAAACTCTTTTTCAAGGACTTTATCAACAACCATCTTGTCTTTTCTAAATAATGATATTGGTTTAGACATGCTCATAAGATATTCCATCGCCAACAAATGCTATACATTATCTTGGAAGCCAACGAACGTACCCCTTAGACTGGCCCTTGACATCCTTCACAACTAACTCGAAAGTCTCAAAATCGAGTGCTGTAACAGCATCGAAAGCCACATCGAACAAAATCAAAGCCCATTCGAAGAAAGCGTATGTTGTGTATGCTAAGAATTCGGTTAGTCAAGATTCCGATGCCTTAATTTAGTTGAAAAATGTTACCCCCAGCCACCCTGTGAACTTTGTGTTGTATAAAAAAATAAATCAATGGTACTAAAGTTCCAAAGAAAGATCCCGCAAGAAATTTTCGATATTTGACAGCTCGTGCATTGTTTGGACTTAAAGCTAGACATCCTAAAGTCCACGGCAAGGTAGCCACCAGATATGAAATCATAAAAATATCATGCCAATCGTGATCGTCCGTGGATGTAACATATGTCCATCCACCACATGTAAGAGTACGGAAGACGCCCGCAAAAGCAACGAATTTTGGTAAAGTCGAATGCGGCCGCGCGGTGAGAAGGTACCACAATCCAACGAGGGCAAATCTAGGACCTGCAGGATATGTTAGACAGGGCTTCGCATCGCTCCGATGATCTTAGTTTCTGCCACACACCGGATGTAATAGCTATAAAGACCATGAAAAAAGAACGTTCCGGGTATCGATCCCCAATTGTGGCAGAAACGGAGGGGAACCATTCATCTGGATAACCCCAATATTCATTTTGAACTATTTTATGATAATGGAGAGAAATGCCAACGATGAGTGCGCTGAGAAAAGCAGCTGTTATAAAATTGTTAGCAAGCCTGAGGTCAACAAGAAACCAAATGGTGGTGCTGCTATTGTTCTTACTATATGCGATTGCCGTATGTGCCCATGACACCCATTTACCTGAGAAAGCGATCACAGTCTCGCCGTCCTTAGATTTAGATGCCATCTGTGATCTTGATCACTCTGTATATGAAATATGAAATATTCACATCCAAACGAGTGTAAAGCGAAGCATCCGGAGATATCAAGAAGGAAAGGAAAGGAAAGGAAAGGGAGGAAAGGGAAATGTATTTGACTATTAAGCCGTTCGATCCGTGTCGGTGCCCTTATCAACGCAATTGATTGTATTGACTTTTGTCCCTCCCTCCAAGGCAAAACAATTTCTCAGCCTTCCGAAAGCTTCACGACGATCCGTTGGTTCTGGTGGGTGGTTGATTAGGGTGGAGGGGTGGATGTGGATCGAACTGTGCAAACCCCCGTCCTGCGGAGTTTCGGTTAATCAAATAATCCGAGAGATGATAACGAAGCTAATTCTGGCAGAACTTTCTGCGAGACAGTTCACCGCCCCAAAGAATTTCTAAAGATCTCTCCCAGGTAAATCATACAAGTCAAGTCAAGTCGATCGATTTTCAAATAATCACACAATAATGTCGGGCGCAAGTGATAAAGCAAGATTTTATCTTGAGCAAGGTGTTCCTCAATTGCAAGAATTCGAACAGAAGAAGATATTTACCAAGGTTTGTTTACTATTTACTTCCATCATATGCGACGTTTTTACCTGATGCGGTCAACTACTTACTAGAGAAATTACCTAGGATGAGATTAAGACATTGGTAAAAAAGCGATCCGATTTCGAGCATAGAGTATTGGCGAGAGGCTCGCAAGCTGTCGATTTTGCTCGATATGCCGCGTGGGAAATGAGTCTCGAGCATCTACGCCAAAAAAGATGTAAACGAATGCGCATAAAAGGAAGCTCATCGCATGCCGGTCAAGCGCGCGTATTTGGTGTGCTTGATAGAGGTGTTAAGAAACATCCAGGTGATTTAGCGTTATGGATGTCATATCTGGAATATGCAAGGCAAGCAAAAGCGACGAAAAAATTCAAAGCAGTCTTGACGGCGGCGATTCGATTACATCCTACGAAACCGGAATTGTGGCTCTATGCGGCAAAATGGGCATTGGAATTGGATGCGGATATGAATGAGGCGAGGAGTTTTATGCAAAGAGGAACTCGGTTCTGTACCAGGAGTAAAGATTTATGGATCGAATATGCAAAGTTGGAGATGATCTATTTGGCAAAGATTGCTATCCGCAGGAGGATTCTTGGTCTAGATGTTGATAGGACCATTGAAGCACCAAAGGAGATCGAAGAGACAGCTGAGGAGTCCGGTTTCACAACATCACAGGATATGATC
This sequence comes from Monilinia vaccinii-corymbosi, assembly GCA_017357885.1. Taxonomy (NCBI): domain Eukaryota; kingdom Fungi; phylum Ascomycota; class Leotiomycetes; order Helotiales; family Sclerotiniaceae; genus Monilinia; species Monilinia vaccinii-corymbosi. The sequence goes on along the minus strand of CP063406.1, from coordinate 2,783,007 downwards.
GCAATTCCCGATTTTAAGGATAACACGATGCAACCTAGCATGATGGCGAGGGTAGGAGTAGATTCTGAAGCCGCCAAAGATCCAATGACCACACCGGCTCTTAATGGTGCAATTCCACTCGCCATATTCGATGTTGCTAAGAAGCAACCATTTTTCTCATCAGTCGCGGCGGAAGATTTCTTTGACATGTTTGCAGCCTTCACTCAAGTTAAATGCCTTCCCAAAATCCTCCAACATGTGTTGAATAGCATGTTGGAATCATATCCTAAAGATCCTACAACGTTCAATTGTTATATTCGCCTGCCGTTAGTTGGTATTGACCATACATCTCCCGAGTTTGCGGTAGCTATTGGGTCGGCACTTGATCGTCTCAAGGAATCTACGGAGAAGACCAATGATAAAACTCAACTGTCATTGAAGACAAAAGCATGGGTCGAAGCAATCCTAGCATTGCCAGAGTTAGATTCCGGTATCCAAACAGTGTTGCAACATACACTTCGCAAGTTGGAGTAAGCTGCATATCTTAGGCGTACAGAATAATTATGCGGACTTGGAGGCGTGGACGAATATGCAACGTCTGAATTTACATTCGACAATGAAAGCGAGGGAAGCACACCGGTGACAGCGGACAGACCCAGGGCCTTTGACTATACATCAGATAAGGAGGGGTATCAGGCACTATTCTTGACCTTGTTCATAATGTATGGGGGGGGCAAATTTTCCGACGGCGTTTGGCTTCTTTGGACAGGAGTATGGGAGGAGGGTCTCTCTATATCAGGATCTTTTCCTGAGATACTGGAGGATAAAAAGTCTCTTTGATACCAAAAATCAATCCAATTACCCTACATCTTCTTAAGCCCTCGGATCTACATGTGTGCATACAAATGATTAGAAATGATCAGAGTTGATCTATTGATCCATGCCGTCCTTTCCCAGGCATACATACCTATGCTAAGAGGTGGAAGTGAACCAAGTGATTCTCAAAGTTGAGACAAGAGTTTCCAACCAAATCGCCGGTTGGAATTTTTGGTCCTGAATGATGTCCCTCAAAGTTTTTGATTACATGTACATGTCTCATCCTGTCAAATAGTCTCTCTCATACCGTTGATATTAAGCAATGGCATGGCGTAGTGAATAGAAACTTCACTTATATCTATCTGATTTGATTAGTTTATTTGATGTTTTTAGTTTATATATAAGATGGATCAATATATATAGAATGTTAAATATTCTTCTTTTCTTTTCTTTTCTTGTATATTTGATTTATTTAATCAATTATGATTTGTTTCGTGTAAATTAGTATTCATAGCATCAATATTCATCCCCGTTTATCACTAATTGATCAACATTGACGTCGTTTGTAACAATTGTTGATTTCGAACTATTGATATGTCAAGTCATGTTGGCCAAGGGAGCGGATGAATACTTTCAAAGGGTTACGTTCAAATTCACTCAAATCATATATTCCAGTTATGTACAGATAACATCTTGGCTAAAGATCCAAGCCAAACAAAACAACCAACACATCCTCATCTCTCAAAGATCAACCAACATCCCAGATTTCAATCACTAGATAGATAATCTGCCCTGATGCTCCCTGCTTTTATGCTTTTATGCTTGAGCTTTCCCAAGTCTTTCCTTTCATTTCGTTTCGTTTCATTTCGTCTTGTTTCGCTTCGCTTTTGTTATGTTGCCTTTGACGGGCTTGTATCCATACCAGCATGTATCCTAGTGACCAGCACTTCACCAAAGAATAACATGGATGGAATACTCTGATAGCCTCCTAATCCTCAAACCAACCACCCCACAATCGGTGGGTAAATCTGTTCCTCCCACACCCTCCCACCCCGCACTGGCCTCCCCACCCTAGCCCGCTCAATACTCTTCAAGATCCTCTCTCGATCCCCCTTACTCGCTGCGATCCTCGCCGAGATCGATGCGTGAGCTCCCGCTCCCTCTCCCACTCCCGCGCCCATTCCCGAACGCATCTGCGTCTGCATCTGCGCGCTCGCCTGCGCCGACGTCTGATGATACAGTGACTTTGCCGTGGTTTGAAAGGAGGTTGGGAAGGGGATCTTGGATTGGTGGTTATAGCGGAGGAGATGGCGGGCGATGGCGGGGATGGCTTCTGGGGCTGGCATTTTGGGTGCGTGGGTTGCGTTGCGTTGATAGGTTGATATGGAGAAACGAGCGATGAAGGCTAGCGTGAGGGTTCCTGCCGGTATTTATTGCAGAGAGGTAATCGGTAACCTAGTCCTTGCGTATCGTATGATGTGGTATTTTGAAGAGCTGAAGAGAAAGAGATCGACGAGTTTGGAAAGACGCTGGAGGGACAATGAGTATTTGTTATAGACGTGAACTTTAACTCTCCGGAACTACTCAAAGAGGAAAGAATGGCTTCGTTCCAGCACAGGAAATGCAGCGTGTATGGTGTGGTGTGATATGCACGTGAGATATTGCAGAGAAAGCGAGAGATTCAAGATACGATGATGCAACGTACGACAAGTACAACGAAAGAATAGTATGAGGTCAGAAGAGATAGAATCTAGTGCAGAAAGAAAAGTACCAGCAGGAAACCCCATCCAATATATACTCGAGCAATCATCACACACGCAAACCCAACCACGACACCACGCGATAACATCACCACCTACCCCCTCAGCCCGATAATGCCGACATGCTGCCGTGCAACAGCCAAGAAACCCAAGAAACCCACGCGACGTGCCCAGCGTGCCCAGCCGTGCCAGATCTCTGAAACCATGTTGCATGAAGCCTCAAGTCACGATACGAAACGAAACGACACGTCACGTTACGTCAAACGAAACCAATTCAATTCAAGTCAATTCAAACCCAGGCTCACCCACAATAAAGCTACGAAAAAGACGACAAGCTCAATCAGCCGAGAAAAGAATCACTCATCAAGAAAATATAACCAGTTATAAGTAATATGGTAAGAATCGGACCTGAACCTATTGAAACAGCAGCTAGCATCGAGTTCGTTACGGGTCACATTACATAAACATACTTGGGAGGAACAATCAAAAGAAATCTATGACAGCGTACTGTAAACCGCAAACCGCAAAGCAAAAACATCTTTCTCACACCAAGCCAATACTTGTAATAATATCGGATCTTGTTTGGTGTCCGAGAAGGGGATACAGTAAACAAGGCATCGTCGTCTTGGGCGGGAAGATCCCGTGATTGACTAAGCGAAATCTCCTTGGGCAGTGGGGGGTGGAGAAGGCTAAGGGGTCAGAGAAGAAGGAGAAGAAGGAGAATTGCTTGAGGTGCCAAGATCTCGGAAATGGTTAGAACTTGATGCGACTCCAGCAGAGCCGTTGGTATCTTATCGTAGATGAAGTGGAAAGTATCTAAAACTACATATCCTCGAGTTGTTATATCCACGCACCTGTAACACCCCATGAGTATCATGATAGTTTGAAATGCATCCTGTCGTTAAGAAATCTACAGTTGCCCTTGGTCATCCCACTAGTTTTCCAAGAGTCCTTGGCTTGTTTGCCTTTCATCTCATCTTCATCATGCGACCAAATATTCCCCACCCAAAGATGCCCATAAAATACTTCAGCTCTTCACCCGAAGAATGAGTGAGCTTAGGATGCTAAAGAGAGAATCATACTCGTAATGACCTTGTGTCTGCCTAGTGCATCGCAAGGAGTAAATAAAAAGTGGTAAAGGGTGCTCGCAGAGCCAAAAGAGAGGAAGGAGAATGGAAAATTGAATATCGAAGATGCTTTTCGTGTTGATCATCTTCCTAATATTTTTGCGGTTCCGGCAGACCACAAACCCTTCGACGTCTCTGCAATCTTTCTAGTCTGTGCCTCAATCTGTGCTTCGGTTTGGCCCTGGCCAGAACCTCTCTCAACACCCCTCAAAAATTCTTCACGCTCTTCATTTTTCATGCCGGCTGTACCATATCCGGAATCAATATCCATGGGCCCATCTCCATCCCCAGATCCCATTCCACCTAATCCTGAATCTTTGCTATTCGCATTGAAAGGTCTGGCGCCACGTTCAGGATCTGTAGATTTTGAACCGTCCATCATACCAGCTTGACCTTCGCGGAGTTTGTTAATGGCGCGTATAGTATCGATAGCAGCATGAAGAGTTCGTCTGGCATTGAAATTCTTCTTAATCACTGGAAGTAAATCGCTCCCTTTACCATCCTTTGATAATGACTCTCCCGTGACGAAAGGGTGCGATAATGCTTCGTGGGCCGTCATTCTTTGTGTGGGATCAATTGTAAGACACTTCTTGATGAACTCTCGTGCCCCCCGACTCACACCTCGCCAGTATTCTATAGGTGTAAAGCTATAGTCCGCAATGAGAATGGCTTGCATTTCCTCCAGGTTGGAATCTCTGTCGAAGGGTGTGTATCCGCATAGTAAAAAGTATGTAATGACACCGATTGCCCAAATATCTACCGGCTTTCCGTGACCTGTCTTTTTGAAGATTTCTGGTGCCATATAACCTGGCGTACCGCAAGTGGTCGTCAAAACGTGGAATTGTTCCTCGTCCATTATCCTGCTCAAGCCAAAATCTGCAATCAATAAATCCGCATTATCTTCTGGTGTTCGAAATAGCAAATTCTCTGGTTTGAGATCTCGATGAACGATGCCATGGTCGTGAAGGTAGGCCACAGCGGAAAGGGTTGCTCTGATCAGGTCCGCAGCATCGGATTCGAAGTATGAACCCTTCCGGCAGATGCGATCGAACAATTCTCCCCCAAGCGCCAAATCGGTCACCAAGTATAAATTATTAAGTGTTTCGAAGTAATCGACCAAGGTGAGGATGTTTTGATGCCCCATCGACACGCGTTTGAGTACAGCGATTTCATTTCGAACCTATCAGGAGAATGTTAGCTATGATTAACACCATACACCTATCCACCCATTCTTCAAGGGACAAAAGCCACAGAGCAAGTGATTACCATGTGTTCTCTGCCCGCCATCAAACGTTTATTAATGACCTTGGCGGCGTAATATCTGCCCGTGTCAATATGGACGCATTCTTTCACCACCGAATATGAACCTGCGCCCAACGTCTTTCCCGTCTTGTATCGACATGCTTGGACTTGAGGTTGCGGTCTTCCCTGCTGCGAACTCGGGGGGGTTGAGGCGCTCATCTTGTGATTTGATGCGAGGCGATGCGAGGCGATGCGATGCGGCTATTACACGGAGTATTCGTATTTTAACAAGAAAGATGCGCGCGGGGGTGGAAGGAAGGTGACGATGAGCTCAACGACCTATGATGAACTCGGAAAGTAAGTTTGCGGGTAATCCTCGGGATAGTTGCGATAAGCACCGTCTACTGAAGCAAGGGCGAGAGCTAAAATAGAAATTACAAGTTATAAGTTTGAAGGTTGGAGGTTGGAGGTTGGAGGTTGGAGGTTGAAGTCATACGTGATATTGATAGTTAGTCCTTCAAGGGGTGACAAGTGATTGATCCCATATCCCATCGGTTAGCTGACAAGCGAGGGGCAGAGAAATGAAGAATACGAAGCACGAAGCTATGAACGGACGACGGCACGAAACGGTACCAGGTAACCTTACAAGTAGACAAGTAGCAAGTATCTAAAATAGAAGTCAGCCGAGAGCAGTAGAGAGTACGGAGTTCGTCGCAGGCGAAGGTTTGGTCTTGTAAAATTTTCAAACCTTGATCTATTCTTGTTCATCCAAGTAACCTTATCACCAGAATTCATCCCACACGTGACAAATATGTCTCAATATATACGACCTCAATAACAAGATTAATTCTACCCAAGATGATATTCGAAACCCTAAATCGTATTGCCAGGACTGCGCCTTGTCATATCCCAACTCTTGACCAGGAACCGGTGTCTTGTGTGGTCATGATGTGTATGCCCGTTGAAATTTCACTTAATCCTGCCCTTGTCTCATTTTCAGCTCCTTCTTCTTTACCTGCTCTCCATTGCAAGTCCTCGTCGCTTCGTACAGTCCTTTGGATCTCTCCTCATATCGTTGCTTGTTATTCTCTTTGTTTTGGCTTCGGTGTCCCTTCCAATAACAGCTCATAGAAAGTCGGGCTCGATTGAGCTTCTTCTGTGGTGAAGGAAGATGGGCCCTCGTGGTATTGGCTCTAGTGGTAGCGATGCATCAAGTAGAAGCCGCATAATTCAAAGACAGTTGAATTCTCCCATAATCCCATATCGACCCACAAATACATCTCTCCCTACTCCGACAAGATCCTCCACGAGTCAAACGAACTCTCCATACCCAACTTTTACCTCATTTTCCACGGCCGAACTATCATCCTCTGACCGCACCACAATAATAGCAGGTGTTCTCGGGGGCTCTGGAGGAATATTAATTATATCTATAATTGTTATATACTTATTGGCAAAACGCAAAGCGAGGAAGCCCACCGATCCCAAGCGAGGCACTCGGGAAGGATCCCACAGTGGAAAACACAACTCGGTCTCTGGTGTCCCTTTCCTTAGAAAGGATAGTCTTCATGATGAGGGTGAAATCTCTCGACCCCCAATGGTCGCCGATACTTCATACCAAGGAGTGAACATGAGAGGCGGCCAGACAAGCTATCCGGATCTATCCAGTGAAATGGAAACCGATAGATTCCTACCAAGTCATGAGGAAACCCAACAGAGAATGTCCACGGGAAGAGCAGATGAAGGTCAATTACCATCCGATACTCCCATCTCCCCAGTTCGAAGGGGAGACCCATTCTCAGATCAGAATCGTCTATCCCAAGTGTCACGGAACACCGTTTCACCAGATAGGCCAGGGATTATCCGACACGATACTATGGGCTTTCCTCTCGATGATGACGACACTACCTATATCGGTCCTGATGGTCAACAACACCGCATCTCTAGAGTAATGCAAAGCACCCCGATCTTATCCCCCTCTCCCATCCACCCCAGCATCTCCCAACAAGCCTTCGAACGAGCTATTTTGGAAAGTCCAAACCAAGGCCAAGATCGAATGGAACCTCAACGCCTTGATTCTCTCACCTCAAATTACGATGATCCATATGAACCTGAAGATGAAAATGATACAGTTCCACCCTTCTATGAATCATTTTCGGTGGAACGATGTTTATCCCCAGTCAGTGCGCAACCGGGTTCGTGGATCGCAGCACACAATCCACATTTGGCCGTCGCTGGACCTTCTGGTGTGCGGAGGAATGTGAGTGTGAGGACCGTGAGCAGTTTTGCGCCGAGTGTGATTACTGATGCCGAGTTGGAAAGGCTAGGGGTGGGACGGAAGGTGGTATGATGTAAATAGGTGGGAAGTGGAACGATTGTATGAATTTGATTTGGGGGATTTGGGAGGAGGTAATTAAGGACGGAAGGAAGTGGGGCTTAATTGGTGAGAATAATGAGGCTGGGTGGTATGTGCAAGGAGGCACATTTAAATAGGCGTTGCGGGGGAAACACCATATGATATCCTGGTCCGGTCAGGGCTAATGACTACTTTCTTGCATCTGTTTTGTTATATCCCACTTACTTTGTTGGCATCACTCCGTCGGTCACCTGTTCTCATAGAGTCCGACCACCATGCCATGCGCTTCTTGATCTACCACCCGGGGAGCTTCCCAATTCGCATAATAAATACATCAGGATATTTTTTTGGCCAGTCCTCCGAACCGATGTCAACTTTCCATCTCCCGCCAGTGCAGGCGATATCGCTCCATCTACATCTAGATGAGAGGTTATCGTGATGGGAATTTGGAACGTCAGCGGATCACATGGGAGACCTGGTGGACTTGAAGAGAAAGACAGGAGGGAAGGAATCTCGCATGTGCATATATGTAAAATATATACATTATATAAAATATCCACATTATCTAATATCACATCTCCGGGTTTTTACATCAATATGGATATACATATCTTTATGTTCAAACACCCCGGGTCCGGTTCGTTGGCTACTCATCTCATCTTCATCTGGTATAGGTATGTTTGGTTTTTTTGAGGTGCTGGTGTATTTGGGGTTAAGGGTTGGAGTTAGAGTTGGAGTTAGAGTTGATGAGAATTCATGAATGAGATTGGATTTCCTTTGTTGATTGAGCTTAAGGTGGTGAGATATGTGGTGGGATCGGCTTTTGGAGTGTATTTATGTGGTTTTGGGGTTTCAAAAATGAATTTAAGATTTCTATATGAATACTTTCGCTTTACTCAAGTAAAAGATTATAACTTTACGAACAAATAGAGATGAGTCTCGCTTAATCTCATAGCCCCCCCTATAATATCAACATTCTAGACGCAGCCGCTGGCGCTCTAGTCTGATTATTTCAGTACTTTTGAATAATCCGATTGCTTCTTATGATAAATATTACTTACGGTCTTGCTCTCATTCAAAATAAAAAGCGATATTTAAACTTAGTATCTTTTTCATTAATTCGCTACGGGTCGTCTATTGCATCCGTGTAACCAAAGAGCCGAACCTCTTGCCGTCACTAATGCTCGTTCCTTTCGGGGAATGGCTCTCGACGACTATGCATATAGCAAGCACTTTCCGTATTCGCTTTGGGCGAATCTATCTACCTTTGTTAGATTTAAGGTATCATCAGATCAGGCCTTGATGTTTATATATAGAAATTTAGCTAGCTACGAGTACAGCCTACAATAATTCCTTACTCATAGATTTCAAGTTTAATACAGTCGCAGGTTTATCTACACTTTTTTGGTCATAGTAGGGTCTATGCAAAATACGCTGTATTCTCATCACTGATTGAACCGCCGAGTTACCTAGCTTTTTGGCGCTGGTGTCACGTAAGCTGAGGTTGACACCAACAGCGGTTTAGCATTAAAATATATAGCATTCGAATTTTTGCTGTTCGATTCATCTCCTCCATCAAAATGTGACGCGAAGCTCATCATCAAGGATCCCGCCAACAGCTTTCTGTGTTATCCAGGTCTCTCTTCGTTCTCCTCCAGAAGGAGCAATTTGCATTACTTGTTGCTCCTCGTGGCAGAGAAAGCCTCAAGAGCATACCTCAATTACTATGCCCTGATATCTGATGATTGGTATTCTCTGTTCTAAAAATGAACTTATAGGGAAAATCGCTACCTATCAAACTGCCGACTGGTGAATACCTTCGTCTGATATCCCATGTCGGAACCGTCTTTCTCCGGTATTTATTCTCATATTAAATCAGAAATCCAGTCATAAGAGACACTCACAGGTTTCCTTTTGCATTGTAGATTTACGTCGCTTACTGTCATTTCTCTCTTCTCTCAGACTTCTCATCAAATTTAACTCACCATTCAACCCAACGCTTTCTTCTCCAGCAAGATTCAAGCATTGTGAATTCTTTACAAAGATCTCCCATTTGATCTCTCGTTATGATTGTCTTCTATCGAGAATCGTTGGCACCTGTGAATACCATGATAATACTACTTTTCCTGTTGATCTGGAGCCTTTTGAGCGGGCTTGCTGCAGCTGCTGTAGATTACTCTGATCTCAATGCCACTTTCTTCTATCTTACTCTTTATCCAGACGCGACGATCACTAAAGTGAGCCAGCTGCTTCTTCCCATGGATCCACCGATTTGAGGACCAGCTAACACGCAGCAGTTTCAAAGTGTTCAAGTGGTTCCTCGTTCCTCCATGGGGCTGCGAACACCAGGCGATGTCCAAGCTATCTGGCCTGCGCTCCAGAACAATGAAAACATGATACAAACTGCGGTCGCAAACCAAGGTAGCATTGGAGAATGGTTCTACATTGGATTGGAATATTGCTGCGCGTATGTATCCGTTCTCATTTTCTACCCTCAATTCAATTCCCTTTTAGAAATCGACCCAGGTTGACCAAAAACATGCGAATTGGGAAAGCTAACGTGTACTACTTTCAAGACCTAAAGACGTGCAATTTGATAAGGCTCAGCAGGGTGCGCCCACCATCTTTGCCAATGCTTATTCACAGGCAGATGGGCTGACAGAAATGCAGTATATCCTGGAGATCGTATAGACACTCAATACGAATTGACGGATGCAAATACCGGTATCTATACTGTTTCATGGAAGATTGAGCGAGGTCAAACTGGCATACAAGCTGGCGCAACGGGCTTTTCTGCAGTAACTCCATTCAGCCCTCAGGAACATCGTGAGTCACTTGACACATTATCCTTCGTTACTTGTAAAGATGATTCAGTGATAAAGTATGCTAACGAAACAATCACTAGAAACTCCTGCAGGTCAAGGCCCTTTCCAAAAAGTAAGCAGATGATTCAACTGTATGTTTTTGTCGTTTGGAGTGAGACTGACCATTTCTAGACAATTTTCGCGATTGAAACACAGAAAGGAGGTACCTGGGATTTCGGACCAGTTCAATGGGATCGAATTACTATACAAGCCAACACTACAAGTAGTGACTGGTGTCACAAGTATGTCCCTAACCTTTTCTCCGAACCCCTACTTCCAATCTCTCTGGTCTCTATTATCCACCTAGCAATCGATTTCACAAACTAACCATTGCTAGTCCTACGAGCAATACCGACTTCGATTACTATCTCGCCACCCCCACCGTCTTCATCTCTGGCTCTCAAGTCACATGCAAGTTTTCCTCCATGATACTCGGAGATAAGACACCACCTACACCACCTTCATCCCCCACAGCAGCCTCCTCCTACATCGATGCCGGCCCAACCACCCAAGAAAGCATCATCGATATCGCTCTCACTGGCAACCCCATCTCGGCCGTATACCACCGGACACCAGCACTCGCAACCCCCCAAAGCATAGCAGCATGCGAGGTACCCAACTCCACGCTCCCCAACGGCCTCCCAGACCCATCCTACTCCTCCAAACTAGCTGTCGAACTGGCATGCGACGCAGGGAATTCTGCCAGAATGTCGCGGTACTCCTCAGCGCTGAATGAGCAATTGGAAAGCGTGTACGGCACGATAACCATCACGACTGCGGATGGAGATAGTGTGTTGACCACGGTCACGACATACAATTATATTGCCGCAGCATCGTTTGGTGGGAAGCCACCGCCTGACGGGTGGTTAGCGAGTGTAGCGGCCAATTCCACCGCTGGGGCGCGTGGGACTCTTTTGATAACGCCGCTGTGGTTGGCATCCTGGTTTGTACCGCTGTCATTGTTGATGTTGGTGTTGGGGTGAGTTTCTTCCTGTTTGAAAGACGTAGAGGTAGACGTAGATAGATAATGATGAGACATGAGCTTCAAATTTGAGATTGTAACTGGCTGTTAATTGAATCAATCATGGTGTTTACTCTCATGATAGACGATTTATTGCATACGATACTCTAGATCTTGCTTCATTTTCTTCATCTCCGATTGTGTGTGTATTTATTTCCTTGCCCATCAAGATCTCGCCCCTATACCCAAGCGAAACCAACCCACAATGAGCCAGCCACCCACCATATCATTTTCAACGTTCTAGGCTTGAAGCTTTACACCTCGAGAGAAGTAATGGAGTTTTGGCGAGTATTCGCTATAGGTATATGGCTAAGATAAAGACTTGAAATGGAACTGGGAGGGCAGGCGCTCATGTACCCAAGATAATCTATGAAGAAGGGGGAAGAGGAAACAGATGAGATTAGAAGTGTTTTAAAATTTTGGGGACAGATCTTGATAATAGGAATTTGATGCTTTGAATCTTGTAATGTTAGAGTTCGAGATCAAAATCTTATGAGAGGATTATCATCCATATCTCGTCAGGAGATTAGATGACATTTTCGTGACACCAGTGTCACGGCTGAGACTTCAGATAATGCACATAGTTTATTTATTTATAGCATTTAGAAAATCTCTGAGTCTCGTTCTTAAAGCTATATATACCAACATATAGGAATATAGGCATACTGTGAATAATCCTTAAAGCTCCATCAACAAAACTACCAAACGAGATCAATGCAATAACTCCAGACTCCATTTACTATCCCCATTGCATAATATATGACTTGTATTAATAGCACACGCTATATCATCAAGTGAAGATAAAACACATTTGGGGAAAAGATATTGACAATTCAGATTGGCAGAACGTTCATCACTACAGAACCACACCTCTCCCCCAAAAACAACACTTTCTTCATGATTCAGAGAAAGAAAAAGGAAGAGGAGGTAAAAGGAGATATAGTACAACCACAAAAAGTAAAAAGCTACATACAACCTTGAGCGAGGGGTAAAATTGAACGAGAGGCAACGTAGTAATGACCAGCTAACCTCAAACTAGGGATCGAAACGGATTGAAAAGAAGTTTTGTCATTTTGCAATTTCACTTACCTCGACGCAAACAATGGTTTCGATCTATATCCTTAGCTGTAGAGAATAGCAAATTCAATTCATGAGATAGTATTCTACACAAGTAAAGCCAATACTTCGTTCCCGTAAAAGGCGTTATCTTGGTCACTAATCAAGCTATCTTAATTCTCACATGGCAAAGCGCGCTATGCACAAATACTTTCAAGAAAACCCTCCCATGTATCTTTCTTCCACGGTGCGACCATGACAGCCCTTTGAGCATCACTAGCCTTCCCAGTGCCTGCATATGCGGTAGCTAGATCTTCAGCACTCAGCGTTCCACGTGGAGGTACGGATCTCTTAGCTATCAGTACTGCCATCTCAGCGGCAGATTCATCACTAGTAAGATTGGCCAACCTCGACCAACCATGTGTTGATCCTGGATGCAGTAAGATATCTTTCTGCACCTCAGCCAATACCTTTTGTTCCGCGTTATTCTCCGCGAGTGCAGCAATTGCACGGAGGACTTCTCCAACATTTGCTTGTTCTACATCCGTGATTGTTCGACTGGTAAGAAGAGTTTGTAATTCCGCGGTTACTGCTTCGATACTTTCGGTATCAGAGTTAAACAGAGCTATGATTCCGAGAAGAAGTACGGATTGTACATGGTCAGGATGAGATTCTACGCACTCAAAAAGCAGATCCTGTGCCTTGGCACGAGACGATTCGGTGCCATGAGCCCATAAAACTTGAGCCAGGACGCACACTGCATCAGGGTTTCCATTAGATTCTTCGAGAGCAGGCTCGAAATATTCAAGAGCAGTATCTAAGTTTTTCAAATAGTATTGTGCGAGACCAACAGTAAGGTGAGCTGATAGTCTGCATTTTTGGAGGGCTTCCGCGGAAAGCTGATTACCACTATCTTCAGCACAGAGCTGTAAGGCAAGATCCCCACTATCGGCGGCTTCTTCATACTCGTGATTTGCCAACTGAGATCGAGCAAGATCTGCTTTGGCCAAAGCGAACCGAGATAGTGATTCAGGTGATTCAGTGACTTCGTAATCGGCTTCAGCTGTTCCACAGATTGAAGTCAAAGTTGTTGCAGCTGAGGGAATATCATTTGCACGTTCGAAAAAAAGTGACAAAAGGTGTTTCGAGATAATATCATCAGGAGCCATTGATTGCACTTGATTAAGCGCAAACAAAGGTTGTGCCAAATTTGACACATTAGAAATATTCTTCTGCGCTAAGATCTGATCGAAAGTAGATTTTGAGTATTGACGATGCGTGATTAAGGAAGATGATCCAGATATTTCCATAGCATGGGTAAAGAGAAGATTGGCCTCCTTCGCATCGCCCATCATAAGAGCAAGAATTCCCTGTCCAATCCAAGCATGCGAGTAGTCTGGATCGGTTGATTGAGCTCTAGTGAAAGCATCGTTGGCAAGTTGATAATCATTCTGCAGTAGATATAGTGTCCCTAAATTGGACCATGTCTGGGCACTTCTCTCATTCAAGTACAGGCTTCGAACAAAAGAATGCTGTGCAACCTTGGGGTTGAGCTCGCTGGTGACAACTCCTAATGCGTTCCAGAACTCCGAGTTGCCTGCCTCTAGTTCAATAGCTCTTTTGAAACATCGCACCGCCGCTTTCTGGTATCTGGTCGATTTTTTCTTCAAACTGGGAGATAGGCAGACGTGGGCACGATACTCGATCCAACCAAGGTTATAGTAAGCAACTGCCTGTGCGTGTGTATCGTGAGATGAAGCATGAACAGCCCGCTTGTGAGCTAGAATTGCTGCATGAAGACATCGAGTTAAAAACAATCCCTCCTGTTCATCGGCAGGATATAAGCCCTTTGCAAGAACGACATCTACAGAAACTCCATCAACATCTGCCAAAACATCATAAGTAGGGGCCCACTCCTCAAGTAATTTCCTGATATTTGTATCTGGAAACTCGCTGGTACGGCCCCTAACCCAAGAGTAAACAGCACAAGCATCGCCTACAGCTCGCCAGAGGTTGAAGGCATCAGGTCTGCTTTCTGAAACTTGACTGGCAACTTCAATAGCCTCAGATGCACGTTGAGTGGCTTGACCAAAAAGCCCCTTCTCGATGCCATCCCAAGCACTATCAACCAAAGTTTGGATCAGGGCAACGGAAACCCCAAATTCCGCGGGACGGCCTTGAAGCACATCTTTGTACCCCTGAATGGCATCGTCAAAATCCCCTAGCTCACGTTTTACATTTGCGAGCATATGCTTGGCGAACCACGTTTCGCCATCTTGCCTTTGTTCAATCTCACTCTCAAATTGTTCTGCGTGGTGGAAAGCTTTTGTTGCAGCAACGTAACGCCCGGAATTGTGATAGCTTTCACCAAGACCGACCCAGGAATGATAATCAGTAGGTGTGATGCGCAGTGCAGACTGGAAAGAAACAATGCTCTTCGAGTAGTCTTGTTTATTCAACTCGGCAGTTCCAAGAGCCGCAAATGGCCAACTGATGCCCTTTTTCTTCGACCCAGGTGCTGGTCTAACTTTTCCTGAATTAACAACTCGTTGAGCAACGGATTCAACCAGGTCCCATTCGCCCTGATCCGCGAATAATCTAGCTAGGCGTTCGGCAGCTTCCACTTCCGAGTATGAAAGCTCGAAGGCTTTCTGGAAACACTTTCGAGATCTCTTTTTGTCTCTCAAATAATCAGCATAGAATATACCCAGACTAGTATATGCTGGAGCAAAATTAAGATTACTTTTCAGCGATGCGAGAAAATATGAGTAAGCACCATTCCTGTCTTTACGTGCAGATTTCGAGGTATCTATATTCCATAGGCAGACACCCACACGATATTGTGTTTGGGCCAACAAATCTCGAGATTTCAGATCTCTGCCTTCGATTTGAGGTAAGCACTCTTCCAGCTCTTCACGTCCACGAAGATAATCGCCATTAAGAGCCTTCACCCACGCGGCCTCAGCCTTAACGCGAACATTCGTAGGATCTCGTTGCAAAGCACGTTCAAGGAAGTCGATAGCGGCAGGGAAGTCATCTTCCTCCTCATAAATTAAGCCAATTCCTATAAGAGCTGGTGTTGAGGTCGGATTTTCCTTGAGAAGTCCATCAAATAGAGCTTTTGCTTCTGGATGGTTCTTTGGCGACTGATAGAATACGAGAGCAGTACCTAACAAAGCAGTAAATGATTGGGATGCATTTTTGAACTTGAAGCCAGTTTTGTTGGATTCCTCTAATGCAAGCCGCCTTGCATTTCGCATAAGTTCTACCGCACATTCATGCTCGTCTAGGAACTGATAATACTCTCCCATGAGACGGTGCGCCAATATTGATGTAGGTGAGTCCGTCATTCCCTCGGTCATGATCAATAGACGATCTTCTGCAGACATCGAAAAGTCATCTAATTTGACTCCTCCACCATCATCATCATCCGAACTACTTTCATCATGATTTTTGTTATTTGCAGGAGGATCTGGAGTTCGTGATGGAGGTGGAAATGGAGAAATTTCACTAGACATGAATCCCCGTAGAACCTGAGCTAGACCGCTGGTAGGGAAGAAGCCTACGTATTCTCGCAGAACATTAACATCCAAGCTTTGAATACTTTCCGGGTCTAGCCACTCAATAGCAATATCCCAGGCCAATCTATACGGGTGTTTGATGATAACCATATCAGTTGCCAGCTTGAATAGTTTTGAGCGTTTTTCTGCCTTTAAATCTCCCGGTGGAAGAGTAACCAGAGCCTCTAGACACCTCCCAATAAGCTTCTCTTCGTATTGCCGACGGATCTCATCATCGGTTGTCCAGTCTATAATCTTATTGTAGAGTTCCTCCAAATTACTATCTTTCAAGACTTCTCGTTTGACTTCAACTGTCACTTGAGTAACTTTGGCACCCAACCTCAATCGTCGCTCTCCGATTTCCTTATTAATGCGCTCTTTTTCTTCAAATTCGGTGATCTGAGCCATGATTTGGTATGTATGCGACGGATGAGGAATGCGGCCTTCCAGATATTCGTAAATTGGGCTATCAGGCAGAATGATCTCCATAGACTTTCGATGTTCCAGACGTGTTCCTTGATTTTTGGCAAAGGCGAGAAACTTGTCAACGACATCTTGACACTTGTATTTGTCGTCCTGTGCGTGATAGATTTGAGCTAATCGCAAAGCTGCAACTTGATATTGTCCAACTCTAGCACCACCTTGCTTCTCGTATAGCTGGATGAGGCCTTGCCATGCATGTGGCTCTCCATCTTTAATCTTGGTTGCGGCACCGTACGCTTCTTCGGCTTCTGGGTATTTTGATTGTTTACTATAGGCAAATCCTAAGAAAATATTCCTGGGAGCAGTCAGACATTACACCGAGAATATTATACGCAAGTAGCAAGGGGGATGAGCTTTGACTTACGCCTGGTAGCTGTTTGGATCCGAATTGAGAAGATTCCTAGCTTGTTGAATAGCGACATCATAGTTTTGCGATTGAACTGCAGCATTTATAGCTTTCAGCGCGGCTTTGGTTCCTGACATTTTGTGATATCAGGTAATTTGATCGGCATAGTTCTGCCAACAAAACAGATTTGACGGGCGAACCAAGCAATAGTATGTACCTTACATGTACACCTGCAGCAGCAAATACTCTTTGGTCAGGTAACCTTAACCTTACAGCCTTGTCCTCGGCTAGTGTGTGGTTCCAATTTCCTACTTAGCCTTACGCTGCTCGGGTCGGATTATCTAGCTTATCTCATTACCCACTCTTAAACATCGTCATAAGCAATATCAATCAACAACAACCATCTACTTGCAATTGGTACCTACTCCGTCCAAACTTCCAATCGAAACCAAAGAGCCAAGAATCCCGAATACATGAATTCATACCAGTATGTATCAACATCACCTACGAATCATCTCGTCTAATACTTACTGCATGCAGATGGAACAACGGATGCAGATAGATCCACTGTGAATGAACCTGATCAAGGTTGTCTCAAGAGAAGCAGGCAATCAAGCGCTGTCTGCCAAAAGTTAAAATCATTTCATACCTTTCCTGCTAGGATAGGGCATATTCTCGAATCCACCACGAGATACTCATTCAGTTATGTCACCACTGCGACTTACGATCGAAAATGGACTCTTTCGAGATTCTCATGGCCGTGAAGTTATTCTTCGAGGAATAAATCTTGCTGGAGACGCCAAGTATCCAAGCAATCCAGACCAACCGTCTCACATCCCTAAAGACTTCTATGATGGAGATCATGTTGACTTCCATTCTCGTCCGTTTCCCCAAGAAGACGCACATATCCATTTCTCGCGATTAAAGCGTTGGGGTTACAATACGATACGATATGTTTTCACATGGGAGGCGATAGAATCGGCAGGGCCGGGCATATATGATGAAGAATGGATTCAGCACACCATTGAGATCCTGCGATTAGCCAAAGGTTATGGGTTTTACATTTTTATGGACCCCCATCAGGATGTCGTAAGTGTTCATCCTTCTAAATCTTACACGACTAACAAATCAGTGGTCGAGGTTTACTGGTGGGTCAGGGGCTCCGATGTGGACTCTCTACGCCTGCGGGCTCGATCCTGAGAAGTTCGCTGTGACAGAAGCGGCGGTTGTACATAATACATATCCAGAACCCGAGAACTTCCCCAAAATGATTTGGTCTACAAACTATACTCGCTTGGCTTGTCAGACGATATTTACGTTCTTCTTCGCTGGTCGGGACTTCGCGCCGAAATGTATCATTGATGGTAAGAACATCCAAGATTACCTTCAAGACCACTTCGTAAATGCTTGCGCCCATCTTGCAAAACGAATACATGAAGCAGGAGATCTCGAGAACGATGTGGTAATTGGCTGGGAAAGCATGAACGAGCCTAATCGAGGGTTTGTGGGTTGGGTAGATATTTCCAGCATTCCAAGCGAGCAGAAATTACAGAAAGGGACATCTCCGACTGCGTTCCAAGCCATGTTGACTGGATCTGGTAGAGCATGTGAAATAGATACTTGGGATTTCGGAGGAATGGGGCCCCATAAGTCTGGTCGGACTCTTGTTGACCCTCAAGGAGAGATGGCATGGTTACCAGTAGACTATGATGAGTCGAGATACGGCTATAAGCGGGATCCCGGTTGGAAACTAGGAGAGTGTATCTGGGCACAGCATGGCGTATGGGACCCATCAACGGATACTTTGCTAAAGAAAGATTACTTCAAGAAGAATCCACAAACAGGGCAAGAACTTAGCTACGAAGAGTTCACAAACTCGTATTATATGGATTACTATCGAAAGCACCGAGATGCTATCAGGGCTCATCACAAGGACTCGATTTTATTTTGTCAGCCACCTGTATTGGAAATACCTCCATCAATCAAGGGTACCAAAGATGATGATCCCCTCATGGTATATGCGCCTCATTACTACGACGGTGTCACTCTCATGACTAAAAAGTGGAATCGTTATTGGAATGTTGATGTCTTGGGCATTTTACGAGGTCGATACCTTAGTCCTGCTTTTGCTGTGAAGATAGGAGAGACGGCAATCAGGAATTGTTTCCGGGATCAACTTTCGGCTATCAAGAAAGAGGGTGAAGACTATATGGGAAATCACCCATGTGTTTTAACAGAATTTGGTATTCCTTATGATATGGATGATAAGTATGCTTACAAAACAGGTGATTATTCTAGTCAAACAGGAGCCATGGACGCAAATCACTTTGCCATAGAAGGAAGTGCTATGGCAGGATATACTCTATGGCTCTATATGTGCGAGGCAAGTAGCCAGAATCCTGTTCACTTGGTTACTACTAATGATCTGCAGAATAAACATTCACTCGGTGACCAATGGAATGGTGAAGATCTTTCAATTTTCTCCCTAGATGATTTACCTTTACCGCTCGACGCAAAGCCTCCGACACCCAACGAATCAAACTCATCACTGGTAGATCATGAAGCTGAACCCAATACCAAAAAACAAAACTCAGACGAGTCAACTGTCAATCCAGGTAACTTAAGAGCAACATTGAAAACTCCCTCAATTTCATCGAAGCAAACTGATAGCCCCCCTGAACTCACCGATTCTCCTGGTTACCGAGCTGCCGAAGCCTACGTTCGCCCGTCCCCCATCGCAACAGCTGGCAGGATTTTAAACTACGGATTTGACCTACGAAATTGCATTTTTACATTCCGACTCCATGCTGGTGAAGCAGCTTCCGAAAACACTCCTACCGAAATATTCCTCCCTGAATTCCATTTCCCGAAGGATAAATGTGATGTTGTGGTTAGTGCAGGAAAATGGACAATTAGTAAAGATGATGAGGATGGAGGCATGATTCAGAGACTTAGATGGTGGCATGCGGAGGGTGAACATTCTATCAAAGTTACTGGCGTGATGAGACGACAGAATATGAAGTTGGGAAAGGAGGAAGAAGATGGGTATTATGATCAGTGTCAACGGAACAGAACTTGCCAGTTGATGTGAAGGAATGGTACCGAATGAAGATGACACATATGGTTTTAGCATCCTTGGAGTTTGAGGTTTGTGGATATCAATAGGTTTAATATGCAATGGCATTGAGGCGGCTACATATTATTAGTCCCATGTACGGAGTAGCATCAAGATCGTATACGACTGAAATGAAACCCAACATGATATGAGAAATCCATATAAATAAATCCTGCCATGGGTTTTCCTCGGAGGTAGATTGAACATCGGGAGCCGATCTACAACTCCCGGTGACCCTTGCTCTTTTCGCGGGGTTCATCGGGATAGGGCTCCGGGACTGGTGGTCCGAGCACAATCAGGCTCCGTACAAGGCTGATTGTAACATACTTTATTCTCTTTCTACAAGTAAACTCATTCACAACTCTTTCGACGGCAACTTTGTACCTCTTCTCCTATCTGATTTCTTTGCAATGTGTTTTCGCATGTCTTTTCACGCCTGTCCTTTACTTGCAGGTGAGATGAAGGGCCCTTGTGTGTGTTAACTTCCTTTCATTTCGTCTAGATTCATCGTCTTTCTTGATCATCAGCATTATCTGATTCTCGCCTACTCACTCGCCCACTCACCTTCCATGAGAGAAGATGGACCATCCCGCCAGCAATAGCGTCCCCCCCCTCCTCCTCACCTCCCTCCAAACCTCGCACTTTCCCCTTCCCAGCCCCGCCTTCCTGCACCCCATCCTCCATCCCTCCACGCATCTGCCGCCGCCGCTCCCCGCCCTCGTCGCCACAACCAAACATCGCCTCCTCAGCAGCTCCCTCACCAGCCCGCATCTCCTCTCGCCCAGCACCTCCTCACTCCCCGCCACCCTATGCAACGCCCTCGTCGAAGAAGCCATCCTCGACGTCGACGTGCCCGTCCAAGTCCTCGACATCGAAGACATGGGCCGATCCAAGGGCGATCTCCTGCTCGAAATCGAAAGCGAGCGCTTGGGAGAGCGCATCAAGGGGCGCGAGGTCATCCGCGTCATTGACGACGCGGCCGCGCAACAAGCACAGACGCAAACGCAGACGCAGACGCAAACGCAGCATCCCCGCCTGGCGAATTCCCCCGGCCCGTTTAAACTCCTGCTTCAGGATTACAAGGGCGGCACCATCTATGGCTATGAGACGATGCACGTGGAGAAGATTGGGTTTCCGCCCAAGATGCACATCGGGTGTAAGATCATGTTGAAGAGCGGAACGAGGGTTTGTAGGGGGATGGTGTGGTTGGAGGAGAGGACTTGCGTGGTGCTTGGGGGACGCGTGGAGGGGTTGGATAGTGTTTGGAGGGAGGGATGGGAGAGGAGGCTTAGGGAGCAGCTGGGGAGGAGAGGTGAGTGATGGGAGCCCGGGCGCTTGTGGATGGATACGGTTGAAGAAGGTACGAATATATGAATTTGGGGCTAGCTAGCTATGAGATGTATCAGAGAAAGACTGTGCTGCTGATGGTAGTGATGGCTGGGACTAGTGACATTTCCATCGATATCATTCGATATCGGAATGATGGGGAGGCTGTCAATTCATATTCTGAGCCCTCGACAGACCACCTTTTTACGTCGCAAGCACTCGTTCTCGCCAACAAACTTGCATGGCAGAGAACGACTCCCCCAAAGTCTACATACAGGTTTGATGGGCTGAACGTACATGAAGGAGGAAGTCACTCCCGCCCCTCCTCCCAGCGGTTGAGAGTCGACAATACGAGGTGGTAGATCATACATTTGATGCGACAAAAGTCTACTGACTTACAGCTCGACATTCTCATTAGAGCAGAGAAGAAAAGCAAGTGGGATAAGAAGAGTGCTCGTTCACATGTAGGCAAGATGGAACCAATCGATCATGTGTAAACCTTCGTTAAAATAAAAACCTAGCAAATGAAGTCAAAAAAAAAAGGCTCTATGTAACATGATCTCATGCCATCATAATTTCCATTCCATCTCACTTTCAAATCATCTCAATTGATATCGCCCCGACTAATTTCCAGTCGTCCGAGTTCATCCTGTACATTATGAAAAATGCCCGCCGAGTCTCCTCTTTGGCTTGTCACCTCAGGCTATCCAACTCATACGCAAGTTTTGTACCCATCTCATCTCGTCATCCCTTTAGTGAAACCCTCGCCATTTCAAGTCTCTCGGCGATGCATGATAGCCCCAGTCCAGAATAGAAAACTGCAAGTACAACCTCAAATCTTTGAAAATCAATGCCACGAGCGCACACTCTTTCTAGGATCAGAATAATCAAGATTTCAAGACTCAAGGTTTCCAAATCGTGCAATGAAGGAGATCCGAAGCAAAGCAAAGAGTCATGGCAAAGTCTATCGCATGATCTCTTCGTAGATCAATGTTTTGAGTTGTTCCTTGGTGAGGTTATCCTTGTTTTTGTCGAAATCAAAGAATTCTTCGGGAATAGGGTTGGCGGTAGGCTCATCTTCTGGGTCATGGTATGGTTCAAGATATGGGTGTTTTAGTGCTTCCTCGACAGTGATTCTCTTCACTGGGTTAAATGCGAGAAGTTTTTCGAGGAGGTCCAATGCGAGCTCCGAGGTCTTGGGGAACATGGTCTTGAATGGGACCTTCTTCTTGAAAGGCAATGATCTGATATACTCTCTTGCGCGACGAGATTTGATACCATAGTAGTCTTCCATCGTCGGGGTACCGAGAACGTCAAGAATGAGTGTCAATTGGTGGTGATCTGAAAATTATCAGCAAGGCACGTCAGTCCTATGCAAGTTGTACTCACAATCCTTTCCAGGGAATAGGGGCTTTCCGCTTAACATCTCGGCCAAAATACATCCAACAGACCATACATCAATAGCCTTGGTGTACTCCTTGAATGTCAACATGATTTCTGGAGCACGATACCATCTCGTGGCAACATATTCAGTCATGAAACCGGAGTTATCTTCTTGGGACGCAGCGGACCTAGCAAGACCAAAATCGCAGACCTTCAAATCGCAGTTGGCATTAAGCAAGAGGTTGGATGGTTTCAAATCTCTGTGGAGGACATTCGCTGAGTGCATAGCTTTCAGGGCTCGGAGGGTCTGGTAGATGAAGTACTGGCAATGGTCATCAGATAGATCTTGTGTGCGGATTACACGATGCATGTCGGTCTCCATGAGTTCCTGGTTCTGCATTAGCATATTGTTCTATCCCCAGCCAATACCACCAATCTGCATACCTGAATAAGGTAGACTTCGGTGAAGGACTCGTAGTTTCGGGGCTTTTGAATATCGAGGATGGAGATAATGTTCTCGTGGTTGAAGTATCTAAGCAGCTTCATTTCACGAAGAGTTCGCAAGCAGAACATGGAATGGTCGAATGGTGTAATCTTCTTAATGGCGACCTTTTGGCCCGATGGCTTGTGCAAAGCTGAACTGTCCACCGAAATCGTATTAGCACTCCGTCGTATTCTGCAACCACCCTCCCTCGGTTTCCAATCGAGTGAAATCGAGGTTATACGAGTATCAAGGTGGGGTAGCATACCAGACGACACCGTAAGCTCCCTCTCCTACAACATCCTGAATGTCATATTGCTCGCTGACATTGAAGGAGATCTTTCGTGATCCCGAAGTGGGATTAGGCGCACGATTTGCCATGGTGTGGTGATAGATATATGAAGCGAAAGATTGTATGCTGTGAAATCGAAGGACTGGAGACTCGTCGACCAGTTATAAACACTTGATAACAGCTTTGCTGTGTGATTACAGGA
This sequence comes from Monilinia vaccinii-corymbosi, assembly GCA_017357885.1. NCBI lineage: Eukaryota > Fungi > Ascomycota > Leotiomycetes > Helotiales > Sclerotiniaceae > Monilinia > Monilinia vaccinii-corymbosi. Next base: position 2,759,598 of record CP063406.1, on the reverse strand, counting down.
TTGATGAGCAGGAGCCAAAGTCAGAAATGCCAATTGCGTTGAAGGTAGAACAGTAGAAGCCCAGAAACTTCTCTTTGTCGTCGTTTGTTGTGGATCTTCCAAGCGATGTCAAAGCAAAGTATAGGATGGGTTGGGTTGAATGACGCTCTTTTATTCTTTCGGCCCCCAAGACTTTCTTTTCTTTGGGATGAATTGGTCGGGAGCTGAACTTGTGCAAGAAGAATAAGCTATTGCTTTGGTAAATTGATGAATGGTCTGTGAAGATGAATCGTGAATGCTGTCTTCCCAAGCACCGCACCTTCTTGCGCTCGGTCCTGTCTTGTAGGTGAGTAGTTATCAAGCTTGGGCTTGTCGCAGCGTGGATAGAGTCGTAATTCTTGCAATATGACTAGCGGAGAGTGATCTGGTAGTAGTGAGGGCAATCTTTGGAAAGCTCGTCCCAATCGTGCTTGTTCTATATTGAAACGGAGGGCAATCAGCATTTCCCCCTCTGTTTGCTGCGTTTGAGTCTCGGTGAAATCCTTCTGCTATTTTGAGGCCAAGCTCAAGGTTCCAAAGCTTCCAGAAGAGTGTGAGACTGATTCAAACGAATGCGCAGCAAGGTGAAGATGAAAGATTGAACAAGAATCCATCCAACATATTTTGCACTGTTTGGGAGGCGAGAGAGACACATCATATCTTACCTGTACTTTGAATTCGTTGTTCCAGTTCCAGCTCCAGCTCCAGACCCAGATGATCCAGCTGCCCCGCTACAAGGATGTGGTTTCTCTCTTCAAGATTTCAGTTCAGATCCTTGAATATAAACAGTTGCTGGAAGAAGGAAAACTTGAAGGGGTAAAGGTCGATGGATGATGTAGAACTTCAGAGGCATTTGAAAGAAGCAGGCCAGAAAAAGAAGAGGAAGAGGAAGAGGAAGAAACGGGAAATGACCCTTGATCCCAGATAAGTCGATGGAATATGTATGAAGTGTGGGTGGGTTGTTGAAGCATGGGTAAGAGGAGAAGAGGTAAGAGGAGGGGCGGTTGAGCTGATTGGAAGATTACGTATAGGTCAACGTTTAATATATAAGCGCCCAACTATATATATCACACACGGCATAGGAAGATAGAGAACTTGAAGCTCAAGCACGGGAAGCAGCATCTTGTAAGTGTTGGCTCAGAGATGAAGATCTACAGAGTACATTTACTGAAGGACGTATAACGTTTTGGCCTTCTCTCTCAAAGTCTCCTTCCTCCCCATATATCCATTCCCATGGCCAGTGTCCAACCCAAGCACTCAAAGATAAGCAGCCTCAGATCCCGCCCCCTATTCAATTTGACCGTCCACATCAACTCGCGTCTACCTGCTCTTGAGCTACGCCGCTACTCCCCCTACCTCATTCACTAGCAGCTAGCAGCCAAGTAGCCAGTAGCTACACCCGTGCATCCAAACCCTACCCTACCCTACCCCCTAGAATGCCGCAAATGCCCACCCACCCAACAAGGAGTGGTGGTTCATGCGAAGCACCCACACACATACAATCAAAGCCTAATCGATGAACAAGTAAGCGCTCAATTCGATCGCAAGTCTCATCACATCAAGGAATTCGCAAAGATAAAATGTAATCAATACCCGGCCGACCTGTAAAAGTTTTTTCATTAATCAAGGCGTGGAATGAACATGACAAGCACTACGCGTAACTCACGCACGAATCTTAATTAACCATCGACCCCCCTCCCCCCCCTCAGGCTCTCTCTCTCCTATCAATAAGCGATCGCAACAGACAGAAATTTCGAGAAAACATACCCAAACCTCAAATCTTCCTATCCCATCCCATAAAGCTTAAATGAAACCCCCGTCCCCCCTCACCTACTCTACCCTGCCTACCCCATCCCATCACATCCGACATCTAACAAGAGAACCACCACCACCACCCTACGGATCTCTCACTTCACTTCACTTCACTTAACCTAACCTAACCTAACCTCCACCGCGTGCTCTCCTCTCCTCTCCTCTCCTCTCCTCTCCGTTCAAGCAAGCAAGCAAGCAGCGAGTAAGCAAGCAGGTATATATATCCAAAATGCACACCCACACTCCAACACCGCATTACATTTCATCCTGTATATCAATCATGTTTCATTTACAACTACTGTACTCAGCTTTACTCCATTGCTCTCGACATAGCTAGCTAGCTAGGTATGCAGGATGCTTGGTGGTTGTATCGAGGCTCACAAGATTATATTCAGAGTTCTTTTCAAGAGGCAGACCACAGAAGCCCAGACACAAGTCCAAATAACCCCCAACACACAAGTTAGAAGAAGAAAGGTAAAAAGAAAAAATTTTTCATTTTTTTTATTGGGATCATTTCGTTGGAACAGAAGCACTACTGCATCTGCCGTTGCAAAAGTAATCAGAAGAAAGCCTTAGAGCATAAATTAGTGCATCCTCGCCATTCATGTTTGCATGACTCCCCTCCACTTCCACTATCCCACGTACCCTTTTCACCTACGAAAATCCGCTGCCCCGATCATTCATTTATCCATTGGTCCAACCACTCCTACCTCCTACCTTCCAACCCCCTAAGAACTAACCTTTTCCCTCATCATTCCCATCCACTGCTGAAAGCTCATTCCTTGATCCGCTCTATCCTCCACCAACAGAGTTTGAGCCCACAACTTCAAGCTTGGTTCACCATCCTCGCGCACCACATACAAATGTGGAACCACGATACTACCCACCCCTCTGCTTCTGTAATCCCTCGCCTTCTGAAAGATATTTCTAACCCTCTCACTAAAGTCATTATCCAGTTCCGGTAGACTTGATTTTCCAACCTTGAGTTTCGTTCGGTCGGGGACATCGAAAACATCAGCCAGAAGCTGTGGAACGGCGTCACGGCCGACCCAGAGGAATTGAGTTTGACCATCATCAATAAGATAGAGACCGAAAGGGACGAGACGTTCGGAGGAGAGGTTCATAGGGGGTGGAAGGACGATTTGGTTCGTTTCTGGGTCTGGGATACCAGCATTATCTGGCATGTCATGTAATGAGTAAAGACGTGGATAGATGTATTGCATCAAGAGTGGAAGAGGAAGGGTAGACAATTGGCAAAGAGCCGCCGATCTTAAATCCGAAGGAATTTGTGCAGACTTTCGAAGTCCAACATTCTTGATGAGGCCAAGGAACAAAACAGGCAATCCACGGAGGTTGGCAGGGAATTGAAGTCCACCACCACCCATATTTCCACCTGCAAGCTCCTTCTTGAAAGTTTGAAGAAGTTCAATCAATTTCGATTGCAGAGCTTCACGTGCAGGCTCAAGTCCACCACTCAATGCACGTTCAACAGCCTTGTGACTGAAGTAAGTAGCGATTGCGCACTGATCAGCAGATGCATAGACGTCTTGAAGAGTAGTAGTTGTAGGTAATGTCAAAGTCATGACTCTAATGCGTCGTTCCCCATTACTGGTGGTATGCAAGACCGCAGTTTGCATGCAGACAAAGTTCTTCGAGAGAGATTCATCGATGGCGACTTCAACAACATAGCTTTGATCGCGAGGGAAAGCCGGGAAGGCACAGAGATCCGAACTTCGGTTGAAGAAATTGCCGTAGAAAGTGCTCATTCGGAGACCAGTGGTAGCACGAACACGTAATACTGCCTCAAGACCAATCTCAGCAGATAGGTAATCACTTAACTCTGTAGCAAACTTGATAGCATCCTCACTTCTCCCAGCATTCCAGCCGGGGTAGAAATAGGTTTGACCACCAGTATATCTCGGAAGGTTGCTAAGAGAAGCAACATCCTGATATTGTGACGAGAACAAGAACATATCGATAGAAACTTGATTCTTCGAACACTCGACCGCAAAACTCTTGTAGAAACTGTTGGCTGTTTGTAACAGGCTACTTTCCTTTGAGGTACCCAATAGCTTCTTATCCTCACGCATTTCTAATTTGCCATATCCAACGTTAGGTAATGAAGCCGTGATTACCACAATTTTTCCTCCAAGAGGCGAAATAAGTTTGTGGCCAGCACGAAGGGCCGATCCCATACATGATCCATTGTTTGTATTGGTCTGGAACATCTGAGGAAGAGTCATCAGGAACTTCTCAACATTCAACCTGCATTCAGACAATGGGACCAATAACTCTTGGGGAACTGGAAGGAAGGGCTCCTCTAAATCACTAACAACCAGCATGTTTGTCTCTCCATTTTCCTCCGTGTCTTTTGGAACTTGGAAGTAATGTAGGCTGGAGTCCACAGCCATAAATCCCACTCGTGTTCTTCGATCAGCATTTGGTATCCTGTTAAGACTATCGAGAATAGTTCTAGCACTGGTAGCCAACAAGCCACAAGATACCGAAGCAAAGCTGACATCGAACAAGCAGAGATAGACAAGTGGTTGTGGAGGTCTAACCATATATTCCTGAGGTGCAACAAACTCCACAACGGCATGGTTAAGCTCCGGTCGTTGCCATCGATCAACGCTCTTTTGTGCAGCTGCATCCCAATCAAAAGCCTGTGGAACGTCATTCGTGAGGTTACACATATTACATCTCCACCTGTGACCATGATCAAGGAATGAGACATATGGGTTGATGTATGAACGACATCGTCTACAACGTGAAATGACCTGATCTTGAACAACTGGCACGGGATCGTCAACATCGTGCAATGAAGTATATGGTTGGATGACTAATGCGAAAGGAAGTTTCGATTTCTTAAGGAGGGAATTGGTTGTGGGAACGGCATTCAAAGTTGATCTAACATATTTTGAAGGGCAATTCGCATCAGGCGAGGGGGTAACACTTGACTATTTAAACATTAGCATAAACATCCCACGAGCTGGACCGTCAAAGCTTACATTTGGAGGTAAAACGATTGGAGGGGGGGGCAAATCCAACTCTGCAACATTGAAAGGTTGGTTGATAAGATCTGTAGCATAAAGCTGATTCAGAGTAACCTGAGACAGTACACCAGGGCGACCCTGGGCTACGAGAGGTTGTTGTGGCCCACCCATTCCCATCTGTCCCATTCCCTGTGTGATTCCCCCTACACCAGGAGAAACAGGTGCACCTGGACCTGGGTACCCAGCATCAGGGGGCTGATAACCCCCCACACCGCCGCCATATGGTGGTTGAGGGAACCCCCCTTGAGGAGCCCCGACCAAGCCAGCCTGTGGAGCTCCGTACGCAGCTGCAGGATCTGGCTGAGCTTGATAATCGCCATATGCAGCAGGCTGTGCGGGTTGGAATTGAGCACCACCATGCGTTTGTCCTCCTAGAGCCGAATTCGCACCTTGTCCGAAGCCATAAGCTTGTGTCGCATAACCCCTCTTCTTCTTCTTTCCCGCATCTGCTCCCGGAGGTCCAGCTTGTGGTGGAGGGGATGTACTCTGTTGTCCATAGCCTGGCTGCGCGGGGCTTTGCTGTGCATATGGATCTTGAGGGGGGAAAGCCTGACCCGGGTATCCATCTTGCGGTGCTGCCATATTTGCTGCTTGTTTGCTTCTCTACGGCCTTGTCGAGGTTCACGATGTGCTGCAGGGGCGCAAGAATATTCGGCGTCGCCCTTGAAAGCTAGTTGCCGTATCGTTCGTAGGGTAGGTTGCGTATGAAAACTGTCAATCAACTCCCAATCTTCGGGTTCTTGGGTCGGGTTAAGTACTAGGTAGTTTCGGAACACGTTGCGAAGAAAGTCCTACCTGGGTAGATGAGCTCCGAACGGGTTCAAAAACTAAGGGGTAGTCGAGCCAGCAAGAGAGAAATCAAAACGATCATCAAACGAGCTCACGACATTGAATTGAAGGATGTATGATGAGGGTTGAGGTTCAATAGTTTTTGGTCTGGTCTTCTCAAAAATGAATCCTGGCCTTTCCTCCACATGCCCACCCGCCACGATTGACCACGGTTGACCGCCCACCACCGAAACTCATTAAGTAATCAACCTTATCGAAGCCGGGGGTCACGTGATTCCACACATATAACCTTGTTTCACTTGGAATGAGCTAATAATAGCTTATTCATATATATATATCTATTTATATTTATGTTTGTATATATTTCCTTCTTGCAATCGAACTCCAACTGTACTACAATCTACCAATACTCATATCAATCCATCCATTGCAATCAACAATAATGGCCTGGGGATCTTCATCAAAGCCTCCTCCACCACCCCGCTCTGCATTAAGGTATGTATATGTTAAGTATACTTCTCCTTGCCAATCAACCCACTAACCATGTCCTCCCCCTCCAACAATAGCAAGCTCCTCCCTCTCTTAATCTTCATGGTGGTCATCGGCGCATTCGCCGTCATCGCCTATCACGTCTACCTTGTCACGCAACAAGTCTCCAAGTCGGCCTCGGACACGCTGGCGACCAAGAATGTCTCCTTCACGAAGGACGGCGTCAAAGTTGGAGTCAAGCACATGAAGAATGAGAGTTATGTGGATAAGACTCAGGGCTTCTTGGTCAAGGCTTGGAATTTGAGTAGTTGGCCGGCATATCAGTCAAGGCTGGGATGGGCCAGGGAAACTGGAAATGGGAATGGGAATGGGAATGGGAATGGGAATGGAAACCGGGATGTTGGAAAAGGTGAATCTAGGAAACCGTAAGCTTCGTCTCGTTCTTCTTCTATGAATACAGTATGCCAACTTGGCTTCAATTCTCCTCCTCTACCATTCATTCCCCCCCCTCCCCCTTCAGCTCAGCATCCAAACGCGCCAAGCATGCAGGACGAAAGAAAATTGCTGACGTCACCCCTTCCTTCCCCTTTCAGATTCTCCCGCTCTTCCTCCACCACGACCACCACCACCACCAGATAAAATCCCCTCGCGCACACAAATTCACCTCATCTCACTGACTACAGTCCTTCACTTCAATCCCTCTGTCTACCTCTTCGCACTTTGCATTACCACACCACATTTCCAACCTCTCATTACATTACATTACAGCACCACCTCTGGGAAAAGAGAAAATTTCATCTGAGCTCACAATTGCAGCCAGATAACTACTTACGCCTTGGCTGCGCAGAAAATGGGATTGGGCGTTCACCGGGCTTCTTCATTCTGGGTTTGATCGGGGGGGTTCATTCAATGTGGCAATGCAATAATAGATGAATTTCTACACTCGTCTCGTCTTTTATGGTTGATCTACTTACTACTTACTTCTCCTCTCCATGCGTGAGATTCAAGAAAGGAAGGAATATGATATCTACAACAAGTGATTGGCTACTCTACTACACATCCCTCGCTGTCCCCCCCTAATATACTTATCAAAGTAAAGAAAGATAAAAATCAAAACCAGGTTTATGGTTCCAAAGCGGGAATATATGATGAATGCCATAAATATATCTCGGGTGGTCTACTCTAACGGTTAATTTTTAATATGATACCAAGATCAATAAGACTAGACCAACAACCCTACTTACAGTATATATACATATATACATATATATAAGCGTAATTCGATTCGATCCAATTCAAATCCAACCCACTCCCCCCTCCCCCTCCTCCCTCCCATTCACTGTAGAGTAGAGTGCATACAAAATGATGCAATAAATAAGCAACACGAATAGAGAGCATGACAACATGCCATGCCATCATCGCACGATGGAAAAAAAAACAATCTAAGATATATATAAAAAATATACACACCCCAAGAGACAGAGATGCTGCTGCACTGTATATAAATAAACAAGAGACGCCGGCATCCCATGTACCTATGCATGCATATTTCGCCTCCCAACCCAAGCTCAAGCCCAAGCCCAAGGCCAATCCCAAATCCAAATCCAGTACATGACATTCCCCCCACCTTCGCCCTTGATATGAAAATTTGGAAAAAAATAAAAATAATCGGTTCCGGTTCCGGTTCTTGGTTTTCCTCTTGCAATGCCAATGTGTATGCAGAGAGACGACGTGATGCGCGATAAACTCCTTCCGGCTCTGACCATGCCATTCCCTTTCATGCATTTTTATATCATCCCCCATGCTTCTCTCTAAACCCCTCAGTCATCAAGCCGTCGTTTCCCACCAGCCCAATCCCTCCAACCATGCATACTTCCTCCCCTGCTCACTACCAGCCTTCCAATTCAACTCCACCGTCTTCGGCATGGCATTCGCCGCGCCAGGCCCTACCACACTGCCATGGCCATGACCCCCACCCAACGCATATCTGCTCTGTTGATACTGCAGCAGAACGCTACTCATCCCACTCCCAGCACCCCCCCCGGTGACCCCATGACTCCGCTGTTCCTGCCCCTCCCTCGCCTTCTCCATGGCGGCTTTCCGTTCCCGCTCCCACATCTCCCTCTTCATTGCTTCGCGTTGCTGGAATGTGAGAGAGGAGGTTGAAGGGTTGAGGGTGGGCATGATGGCTGGTTTGCCTGGGGGACGCATGGAATTGGCTCCGTTGGGGGATGCGTAGCCTGCGTTATCGCGACGGACAATCATGGATGGAAGTCGGAGTTGCAGCTATTACATATAAGTACATAGAAGTATATATGAAGAGATGGAGAAGTTTAGATCGATCAAAGAGAGAGAGGAAACCTACACAGCTAACAACCTTCGCTTGATTTAGCCCCATGATCTCCGCAATAAACTTAAATCGTCCCTTCACCCACAAACGTTGTGAGTCTGTCGTAAAATCGCTACAACTAATCGATAGTAATGGCCATATCGTATGAAACCCTCCCAAAGCCTTCACACCAGTGACATCCTCTCCACCGCCCATGATATCCCCTGGTTTCAGTCGTCCCTCGCTATCTAGGTGCCAACCAAACATGAATGGAACAGATGCGATAATATCACTAATCATCTCCTGGCCCATCCTCGACATCTGCGCGTACTCCGGGGTGGTCCTGTAATCCACCGGATAGCATAGCCATGCTGCAGAGCGAATGACGATAGCAGCGATGAAGATTCTCGAGACGCGGGCAATATTCCATGCTGAGCAGGCGAAAACATCCGAGTAGAGATCGACTCGTCCGGGACAAACATCGGCTTTTGTAATATCCCCTCCGGGAACATTATCCACCCACGCTACCGTGTTTTTGGTTTGCGTGTCTTCCCATCGCTGATAGTCCTGCTCGACTTCAAGGGCTCGATGCATGATCTCACTGACCAAGGCGTTAGTCTCGGCCGACCGAGGATGAGACATTAGGATTCTATTTAAATCGCCTCGCAGTTCCGCGACTTGAAGATTTAACCGATTGACAAAGGCAGACCCTTCATCTTTTTGCGCATCGGCACACCACCAATCGGTCCCTAGCATGGGAGTTTTGGATGAGGAGAGAGAATTGACGAGCTAGCTTGATATCAATATCAACCCCGCGGATACAAAGGGCAATAAACCTACCATCTGTCCTCGAACGCTTTGGAATAGAGCCACACCCACTTTCGTCCTCAGCTGCTTCTTGCCTCGCATCCTCACAATTTGCACGGCTCCATCGATATGTGAGCCCCACGCCGTGATACTTGCTTTCTCTTGAGTGATGGTTTCGAAGAATCCTAACAATAGAATGGAAGCCAAGGTTTGATCGGTTTTTTGATGCACGGGATTTTGCAGGGCCAAGTTGACAACCCTCAAGGCCTTTGTGTATTGCTCAAGAGCCAAATTCATCAGAGGGCTTCCTCTTGCATTTGGTCTATTTGCCAAAGAGGCCATCGCGACAGCTTGGAATGAAAGTGATAGCGCCGATCTAGGAGACTCCGTCTTGATCAAGGGTAGGATGTAGTCAAAAGAGCCTCGCATCTGACCATTTTGGGGTACGATGACATAATTCGACACGAAAAAGCATGGCGCTTGTTGCTCGATAGAACTAGTGAAGCCCACCTGTATCCCTAATGGATGTGATGATGATGAAGGATCATTATCCGATCCAAACTTGGTCAGGTCCCTTCCAGTCGTTAGATACGCTATCTCGGTCTCAGAAGAGCTTGCACTAGACATTGAAAGCTTTCGATTCCCATTACCTCGATTTCCCGGCGCAGTCTGGGTATTGCTGTCGTCAGCCTTGTTCTTGTTCTTCATGGAACGTCGTGCCCTTCTCTCTGTCGCTTTCGTCTCATTACGGAAGACGAGATCAAAGTCATCCTTGTATCCCGGACATTGTCGTCTTGATTTTTGACAGTGGAGGCAAGTCGGCTTAGTTTCATCACACTATTTTAGTTACGACATCAGCACTGTAGAAGTTCCTCACACGTACGTCCACGACGGAAACGCGCACCTTTATTCTTCGGGTTCTGCACATCTGGCAGCCCCGTGAAGGTTTACCACAGTACACCATGGTGATACAGCTTCCCTTCCCTTATCTTTGAACAGGCCCAACGCAGAAGATATCTTCCTCGGGGCTCGAAATCGATGAACCAAGTGAATCTCCCAAAGTCCATGCGACATCAACAAACACATCAAGTTGGAAGCCGGCAGTTGGCTGATGATATAAGCTCTCAAAAGCCTAAATCCTCCGAGGGGCTTGGCTGCAATGCGTGGATGGAGAAATGAAGCAGCAGGAACGAGGATTGAAAGGTAAAACGGACAATATGTTGTTGCAGACGGAGATGGAGAGGAGAAGGCGGAGTAGAGTAGAGTAGAGTAAGAAGAGAGATGATCAAACTGGGGGCATATTGCTTCCAGAGTCAATTGCATCAGCATGAGTGCAGAATGGAGTTTCTATTAGTTTAAGATTGATTGTTTGGATCCGGCAAAGCTTCTTATCAATGGGGCCGACAATCCTCGCGCTCCTATTTGAGATGTTTAAGAGAAGGCACTAGAGATCCCGACCCCGAAGGTCTAAATGCCGTGATCCGGGAGCCTTCTTCATTCTTCATTCTTCATTGGCAAGGACAGAGTATATCTTCAAAATCCAGCTCGCTCCGATGAGCCATGACATAGTACGTACGAGGATGTGAAACACAACCATGTCACGTCCCTTTCGATTCTTCCATTTTCCCGCTCTGCACGATTCCCAAGCGACTTCTCTGCCCAAGATCTCAAAGCCCCCAAGTCTTGCACCAGCAAGGTCCCCTCCATCGATGCAATCAATTCGATTGCAAGTGGCATCCATCCATCTCTGACAATGAGTGCCCCCTTCATCAACACTCGCATTCCCACAGCATCCCAATTTCCACCCACGCTACCCATCTGGTTCGTGGCCCCCTCATACCCCCCCCGCTCGCCTCCAGACAGAACAGAACCGAATGCGGCTGGAAAGGGTGAGATCTGGCGAAATCGAGAACAGAACCCCTGAGATCTGGCTCACTGCGCCCCCCTCTGACTAGGGCTGCATAATCTATATAGCATACGGCATAAATAAGCTCGCTTGGTGGTCATCATGTTGATGATGCTCTAGGTCTGGTGGTGCCTGACCTATGTACATATGGGACGCTTTTGGCAGATGAAGCTTTTAAATGCACATTCTAGATCCAGAGTCCATACACATACATACGGCCACGAGAGAAACATAAACAGAGAATCCACCTTCACCCGAACCTCCCTCCGTATACGGCCACAGCCTCCAGAACCCACAAGTAACAAGCGGACCCATGCCTAAATGCGAATGAACATATCCATACTCCGTACTCTGCACATAAATGCAATGTACGGATACCCAACGGCGGCGATCAGAGAGCATTGTAAATCTTCTTGCAAAACATCCTCGGTACAAGTACTGTGTGCGACTGAGTACAGAGCATAGCAATTTTGAAAACACACTGTACTTCCTAGTAATAATTTTTAAGATACCTTTGAATACTGGTATACCGTGGTAACCTGCGCATTATGTAGATAGATCGCGTCTTGTTTATTTCCGCATGACCAAAGCCAGCGTACTGTAGCCCCTTGGAACACACCCACGCACCTTACCTTCTCGACTTATCTTCAACCCACTTCCCAACCCTTCTACGGGTTTGCCTATATCCACCCCCCCCATACTCTCAGCCTCAATCATCAAAAAGGCTTGCCACACCCTCTAAATCATCAATCTCACTCTTTATCTTCTTGTCATCTTCAACTGGTCCCTTCATAAACGCCTCCTGCATCTTACTCCTCTCCTTCCTCGCCGCACTCGCGCTCTTCGAAATTCTGCCCTGTTCACTAATGCTAACACCCTTCAAATCCTTTAGTAGATACAGTACCAAAGCTCTCTGCTGTCTCTGGGGAAAGCCCTGTTTTTGCAATGAGTCGATACATTTATCTACGGCCTTTTCTTCAATGCCTGGTAAACTGAGGAGGATCTGTTTCGGGGTTTCCGTGAGAGGTGCGTAGCAGACCAAAATCGATGCAATTAAGTGAGCAAGATCCTTCTGTAGTTCTACGAAATAAGGCTCATTTAGGGAAGAGATAGCTGCTTTGAGAACTTCGGTACTGATAAATTCTCTAATAGAGGAAGAGAAGGGCGAATCGTTACCTGAGGCAAAATCCGGAACGATTGACCGAAATACACGGAGGACAATACCGCAGCAACGTGTATCTCGCATTCGGATGGCATGGGTTAGGAAAAGTAGTAGAGGCTCTAGAATCCTTGAGGATGTGAGGCAAAATTTTCTCATGCTTGGATATGCGTTCGCTTGAGGTTGAATAAACGTCGAAGCCTCTTTGGCTGAGCTTGGCGAGGGCGCGCGTCCAATATCTGACAAATTATTAGCTTTGTCCACAAATGAGAAACTGCCTGGTAATCTACTTGGTCGTGTTGGGTCAAGAAATCCAGCAACCATCATGACTGATGTATGTGTTAACTGTCGCAAGATACTCTCCTCCTTCATCTCCTCAGTCAAAGTGTCTTCATCTGCCGGAACCGCATTCTTGTGAGACAATTTTTCCCATTCGGAGCTGCACTTGGCGTCCATTTGAGTAAAGCAAGATGCCAATATGGGAGGCACGAAATGGGATCGAGCCTCGACTGGACATTCATCCACCAGAAGTCGCACAATATTTAACAAAGCAATAAGTTGATGTGAAGACAAGCAATGAGCATCTGAGAACAGAGCATGTGCAAGTGGTCCAGGAAGCTCGCTAAAACCATAGAAGTCGACATCCAAACTACTCATTGAAAAGAGTATTGAGTAGCAAGACTCTCTCACAGTACGAATTGAGCCTCGGATGGATGATGCAAGGCCTTCCATGGTAGATTTGGTACCGGTTACCCTAGCATAGAAGTCATCTTTGCTGCCAACAGAAATTCCAGCTTGCCAGAAGCGGTCCGTTAGAATCCGACTGACAATAGGTGCCATCCCTGGAGGAAGTTCATTCCAATTTGCGGGATTGTGGAACGCATGTGCATGACTCAGAAGGGTTAGCAGAATGATTAGACAGGGACTATTTACCTACCTTAGGTACTTGAGAAGATTTGGTAATATGATGGGCAATGCATCTCGCCATAAATCACAGGAAAGGTTATACGCAGGATCATCTCTACGGATTTTTTCGGTTGAGCAACCTAGAAACGATTTTGTAGTTCTCAACGGTAAGGCCTGTACTACAATGAACAACAATCTTGGATATCAAAAAAAAATGATCATACCTTCAATCTCTCTTCCATCTCCTTCTGGATGGATTGCGCCTCTGAGTCAAGCTGATACGCCGACCAATCTTGCATCTCATGAACTCGCCTGGTGACAAGAAAGTCTCTTACGCGGTTCAATCCAAGCAGGTTGCAGAATCCAGAGAAGCTTTGAATTGCCCTATTCATTTCTAAGTCTTGCCAACTCATCTGCACAGGTGTCAGAAATCCTTTCAATTTTTGCAGACGAATTTCTGGTTCAAGCTTCGAAGTACGATGGCTGCCAGAATTAGTTTGGCTTCTAGGCAATTAATGGAAGAGAAAACTATACATGATCGTGAATAAGAAGGTTTGATAAGATGTCTGACGTTTTTTATCAAGATTTCTAGCAGAAATGATTTCGTTGACCTTTGCTTGTAGCTGATCATAGACGTCCTGCAAGCTTGAATTAGTACGAGTCTATTGACAATCTTGGTAGAACTTACTAATAGTTGATCAGGCATTTTCCCGGCTAATCGTTGCAGCTCATAAGCAGACTCGGCTTGTAATTCTTTCACGGCTTCGGTGTAAGCGGCGGCATTTGGATACTCCATGGGTTGTGTCATCAAAATATGTTCCAGAACTTTTAGCATGAAGCCCACTTTGTTGTCCAAAGCGGTGGTCGAAAAAGCGACGGCAAGCTGTATGATCCTCTTTGTAATTATTGGATCCTAGTGGATAAGATTAGACAAAAATTGGGACAATGTGATCACAAAATACCTCGAATTTGAGTTCCAACAATCGTTCACCCCAAGCTTCTAGGTTGTTCTCTATACTTGTGCGCTCTTGCTCCTGTGATTTGTCAGTAAGACTTGATTAATCTCAACATCTAATATATACTCACATCTCGTTGGAGATCACAGCCATGACTGCCTCGCCACTTCATATATCCTTTGAGTGATGCTTCTACTACAGTGAAATTCTTGTCGACTCGTAGTATTGGCATCGAGGTTTTGGAGTAATTCTCCACTAAATCCAGGTCAGCTATTTGTGATACAACGATAGAGGGATCAATTACCAGAAAAGGCCGGACATCCATCATAAATATGCTGCAAAGAGTTGTCAACTTTGCCCAAGATATGATACAAAGCTTCGGATTGCTTTTGTCGAACAACAAGCTCTATGATTTGCGAACAGTATCGGCGATAGTTACCAAGAAATGCATGTCTCTCTGGTTGCGTATCGATATCTTCCTGCAAAAAGATATACTCAGGATCTGCGCTGTTATCTGGCATGTTCTCATAGCGAATCAGGCGTGAACTACAAAGTTCTAAAAGAGGTGCAATTAAAGGGGTTATGGTAGAAGACCCTCCGATGGTTGGCGAGCGAAGTAGCTTTGTCCACGTAAGAATGATGGGTATCGAAACAACAAGACTTTGACTTTGAGCAATGGCAAGAAGAAGGTTCAGAAGGTTAGAAAGATCGCAGGATTCAGGTATAGCTGAGATTTTAGATTCTATGAACGCTCCAAGATTGGACATCATCTGCATGAGGTTAGTACGTATAAATGAATCATCAAAAATATGTCAAACCTCAGAAAACTTCTTGGCAAATAGGTACTTTTCATCATCAATATCATCTGCATCTACCACAGACCATTGGAATAGATTTCGTAGTAAGCCAACCACTTCACTGGTATACATCGGGCATACAAGTTCTAAGAATTCTTCATCCGAAAAGTGCACACGAGTATAAAGTGCAAATAAAGCCTGAACGGATGCCTAAGGGGTATCAGTGCTGAAAGCTCGTTTAACGGGTACTTTCAAAAACTTACCAGTTGAACTGGTGTACTAGGTGCCGCGAGACATTTGCACATATATTGAACGCATTGGGCACTGGAGATGGCTTTTGGTACGATCCAGGGTACCACAGACTTATAGACAGCCAATATCTTAACTGCGCAGCTTTGATACTGAGGACTCGAGATGTCCAACTGAAGGCACTGGCCTAGCAATCCCCCAATTCTTACTAGCCAACCTTCGTCTCCATGTCTCAAAACCGCACCGAGCTGTCGATTCGGGAACGCTTCGGATAACACAACTGCGGGTGTAAAGATCTCGACACAAGCCTTGCTCAGTGCGCCCTCACGTAAGACGGTGACAGCGTCTTCGCCATTAAAGACCTCGTCGGAAAGGGTCTCGAGGACAAACAGAACAAACTCCTTGTGGACTACAGGGCCTGGGCGCTCCCATAGACTCACAAGAAGTTTATCCATATCAGTCCACTCCGATCCCCAACTTCTTTTTGCAACCTCCACCCACAGTTGCGCTGTCTTGTTTCGCAGATATAAAGGATCCTCCTGAGCTAGATCCTCGGAGAGTTGAATAATCCATAGCCGCAGTGCACTTGCTTGCGCCTCCGAATATGCTGCCCATCTATGTTTTATAGCATGCTCCAGAAGGGACAATGCATAGTGGCGTACCACCGGCTGTTGTGATTTGTCAGATGCCAAGGTAAAACCATGATAAGGCGCTTCGTCTTCGGCTTTGATATTCTCGAGGAAACTCGAGGCTTGTTGGCGGGACTGGTTGGACGAATATGGACTATGAACGAGTTCCAGGGCTTCATGGATTTGTGACAATAGCGCTGTGTTTCCATTTGTTTGTGCAACTGATACCCCGATGGCAGCTGTGCTATGGCCGTTAGTGGAGCCGTTCATGGTGACCTATTACGATAAAATGAGAAGCCAAAAATTCTTGCCGATCCTTTGAATTTATCGCTGAAATCACACCACGTCTTGCTAAGGAGAGAATCGAATTATGTGATCTGACCTAGCTTTATGTATGAGTTCAGATGGTGGTCCAAAAGAGCTTTATCGAAGCCGCTTGGAAAGACTATAGCTAGATATAGATAGAGTGAAGAAGTATAGGAATGAGAATTACAAGAAAAGTGAAAGATATTGTGTCAGCGCAATCAAAGAAGGTACAGGATGTCGGTCTTGAAGAAAATCCTCGGATGCTGAGTTCATTCGACAAATTTGAAGTGGATTTGCAATTGATACTGGAGATTGTAAACTGAAGCAATCACCGATGAAGTTCAGCCTTCTCCTTCTTCCATGGTTTTGATTTCAGCGGCGCTGCAGGCCCAGCCTTGTGGATCCACTTAATCACATGCACTTCTTACATAATCACTTTGAGTCGCATCAAAAACAAATCTCAAAGTTATACAACTACCCGAACTGTTCTAGCTTCTATTCTACTCGAGTAGTTTACAGAAACTTGGGCCTAGATCCAGTTCGTATATTATTTCATAGTTGCAAATATGGCTGGCATTCAGTGTTCAAAAAGACAACGATAATTCTATATTATTGAGGAAATTGTTGGTTGTTGGACACTATTACCCTATCCTCGAGATATTTTACGTCTATGAATGCCTTGTCCCTTGAAAGTGATTGAGATATCATTTCTCCATCACACTTTGAGGATTCTACTCCTCAATCTCATCCCCATTCTTCTTCATTTCGCCTACCAGAAATCTCCACTCCTCACTACTTACTTTGCTCACACTCAATCGTGCCAACTTCAACATCTGCATATTGTTCAATGCATTTCCTCTTTCCTCAAACCATGCTTTGATCTCTTTGAGAGTGATGGGTGTTTTGAGTTTCTGGCGAAATTTGACGTGCACCACACTCCACTTGGGATCATCTGGTGAGGATTTAGGATCATAATATGCGGCTTTGGGGTCATGAGCCGAGACTGTTATTCTTGTTAGCATGGAGGACTGGCATTTGAGGATTGGGGGGAATGTTTACGATCAGGAGAATGTTCTTCGACAATTTCCATGATTCCAACAATTGCAGGAATTTTGCATGATGAATGGTAAAAGAAAGCTAGATCTCCCTTCTTCATCGCACGAAGGTTGTTGCGTGCTAATATATATGTAAGTGTTGTTACGATATCGTTGAATTGCAAAGTGACACACCTGAATATGCTCGTATTCCTTTGAAAAACGTTAGTGTTAATGTTGACCTGGAATACATGTGGAAGGGATAACATACCATCCCAAGGCTCTGGTTCCGTCTTCGCTGCCAAATCATCGATGGAGAATTTAATATCATGCCCTTTTTCCATACGAGATTCGGGCTCAGCTTTCATGAGCCAATATTGACGAGTTGATGAGGAATTTGATGTAGATTTGGCACCATTTAGTTGAGATGATTTGGTGGATGTGGTAGAACTCTGAGAAAATGATCGGGAGGTTAAATTCAAACACGTGCTCCTTTGAAAAAGTACCGAGTAGCTGCGATTGATAAAAATATGATACATTTTGCTGTACAAAGGCCGAATGGGGAAGTGAAGATGAATGAATAGATATGTTGAAATACCGAACCTACAATGATATCATTTAGGACTGGACCATTCGTTGCCTTCTTCTGGTTCCCCTTCTTGGATGATTGTAATGAGGTTGTCGTCTCTTTATTGTTTCTCTTTTGGCGATTAGATCTTCGCGGTTCTACGGGAACAACATCATCATCCCCGACTTTTCTCTTGAGCATCGTGTGTTGATCAATGAGTGCTGATGCTGATAGAAACCTTGAATCTTTATGGTGCAGTGCCGGCCGCGAGTTTAACGCTAGCTCGTTAGTGAACGGGTGATTGAATGCGGAATATTATGGAGCAGCAAGGATTAAGCGAAAGAAATGACGACCACAAACTAAAAATCACAATTAAAGCTAACCAATTTTACCAACATGAGAAGAGAGATATTACAAATATATATAGATATATATAGATATATACTGGTATATATAATCTGAAATCGATTCAATAATACTTGTTGATACAAGATGTCCTGATCCTTTTCTATCCAAATCCCAACCTTCTTGTTCTCTTCCGGTGACGGATATCTATCTATTTATTGATTTATGCTTGATGTATTAAGGTTATTTCCTCTTACAGTAACCCTGTCCCGTAAGATGAAGGCCACATTATTCCGTCAAAATCATGCATTCCTTCCACGAAGCCTCCGTGCTGCAACGAGATACTATCCTGTATTCGGGCTCCACATCACCAACGACCAATTCGGATAGAGTTCCAGGCAATCTTGTGAAGAAGTTTGTATCCTCGTTCTCTTCCTCTTTTCCCTCAGCTGTTCGTTGAGTTCACTCATGCTCACCGCAATGGCTTTCTATCAATCAAGATGGTTATGAGGGAGGATAGAGAGAGAGAGAGAGGCTCAAAGATCGATCTATCAGTCAAGGTAGCAATGGAAGAGGATGTCATAATATTAAGATGAGATGCCAGCCATCCTTTTTAGCATGCAGTAGACAGAAATGGCCCCTACGCATGCCCCGGGAGATAAAGGGTACGAGGTCCCAAGATGATATTGGTAACTCGCTGCGGAGGAAAGACCAAGTAAGACTGATACAACTGGTAGTGTTACGATCTAGCCCGATCGGCACGCTGATTGGATCAATCGGAGGATATGAGGCGTTACGCTGGTCACGCTCGCTACGCGAGCACGTGATCAGCTCCTGTGTATATATAAGGTCTATGGAACTTGCTTATTGCGAGTTCTCTAGTAATTAATTCTAAGGATTTGTTTAACCTCTTATTGAGCTCTTACATAGCATTCGTCACAGGTAGAACCAACCGACCAACCAACCATCCTCATCTCCATCCCCATCCCTCCCCATCCCATTTCCATCCATCTCATCCCCAAGCTAAAGAGGCAAAATCTACCACGGTATTATTGGTCTGTGTGTATGTATGTTTGTGTGTGTGTGATATCTCCATGATGTGAGGTGAACTGAAATGAGTCTAGGGAAACTAAATGAGGAACGGGCATATTTATACCAGCATATCCTTCGTAGACGGCATTTCCAACCTATCAATCTGGATCTTTTTTGGATCGTCAGGTAAGGCAATGGTTTCTACGCCAAAAGCTTATATCCCGGTGGACCTTTGAACAATCAAATAAAAGTCCAATTCCCCCCTCTTTTCCCTCTCTCTCCTACTTTTTCATACTCTCATGATCAGATTCTCGTCTTCCATTTGCTTTGCCTTTCCCTCTTACTTTCTGCCCTCGAGTCATCTTTGCATTTCTTTCAAATTCTCCGTTATCCTCGGGCTCCTCTTCCTTGTCAAACCAAAAAGAAAAACAGGGCGGCCTGCATGGCAACAACAAAATGAACATGATTGATATTGACAAGCTTTGGACTTCCTTCCTTCCTTCTTCTGCCCTTCAGTTTTTGACGAGGAGTTCAACCATTTTCTATCCTTATTTAAAGCGACCATCAGTTTCACACCGCATCAGGAACAATCATGACCAGGAATTTTCCTACAGCATACTTGCTTACTCGCCACGTTCATTAACCAAGGCATCTTCAGGGCACCCCAGTATTGGAAAATGTCTTCAGATTGGATTTCATTCGGATTTAATTCGGATCAAGTCAAGTCAGTTCAATTCATCAATTCAAGTCTTCGAGTAATGCCGTTGATCGGGCATCTGGATGGTTTACGAATTGAGTTCGGCCAAATCCATGAATGATGTGATTGGCTTAACAATCGAAGTTAGCTCCCTCCTTCATAAGCACAACCAAGGTGGCAAGAGAGAGAGAGGCTGCGACATTCATCCGACCTTGCGAGTATTCAATAACGCAACCCCTCCCGCCTCCTGCCCCCGGAAAGTTCTAAATAGATGTTCGAAAACTTGATCGCTGCCTGGGTATTTTCATATCATCTTATCATCTGCTTGCTGATTCGGTCCATCTCCCGATTCACCCAACGTGTTACCGCATCTTTCACGTATATTTCGCCAACCATCGGCCCCTCCCCCCATTCTCTGTCGGAGCCATTCATAATTCGACCTTACTTTTGGAGCCGAGTTATTCATACGGGTATGTTCCGATCTTTCCAATCATCTTTTTATGTTATTGGAGCAAGTTGTACCGACGGGCGACTTATCTACCTACATCCTACATCCACCACACGGAGTTGAGCTTGCCGCTTCCTTCGTCGCTGCCTTACCTTGCCGCCGGTATTACCTTATCCGAATGACCGCCAAACGATCTTCCTCGACTCCCTCAATCGCACAACAACAGAGCCAAACCATCAGCAACCACGTGACCCCTTCCCAAATCCTGGTCACGCTTCTTCCTCCTCTCATGTGTCATCCTCTACTCAGATCGGTCAATCAACCAACCCCCATTCGATAACTCTGGATCTTTCTCCAACTGCCATGGGATAATTGACTAACACAACATATTCTCTTTTAGAACAATTATTGTTATTATTATTATTTTTTCCACTAATATTCTATTCCTTTCATTATTGGTAGGTGGATGTTGGATTTCTCTCCAATTCGCTCTTTTTTTTCTCTCTTATCTTCTCCTCCTCCGCCTCCTCCTTTGTACCTTGGGAAATCCTCCGTTTCGGCCTTCTCATTGAACGAGGCGAAGTATTTCTGGGGCGTTACTTTTTTAGTCACTAACCCTAATCTTACATTAGCGCATAATTCAGGTGAAGAGAGACTCCGAGACTGTCAAAACAATTTGGGACCTCAACAGCGCGCGTCGATAGGTAAGACCTTACCTTTCATTCCTTTCATTCCTCATCCTTATGTTATAAAGATGTCACGAGACATGGTATAGTGGTTGATGCGCATATTGATTGAAAGTTCCTTGATGATGTTGATAATTTAGTTGATGAAGCAATTGTTTCCTCCTTTGCTTCATTTTGACCCATCAGCGCGTCGCGATTTTCATCGCGCCAGATTCTATCTTTCATTTGTGCATCTCCATCTTGATCTTGATGGATTTCAATGGATCCTAACTTCACTTTGATCATCGCTGACACTTGTGCGCATCCACAGATGGGTTGCCACTACTATCATCCACAGACATGAGCTCCTGGATGAACGACGCTGCCGTCCAAAATCACAATGGCGCAGGCTTCAATCACCTCAACGACTCTAATACGGGAGGAAGTATGATGGACCCATCGGCTTTTATGCCCACTTCATCATCCTTTGATCCCAATCAATTCCAAAATCAACAATTACAACAAAGAATGCAAAATGGTGGAATGCGCAATGGGTCGCCAGCTTTCAATAATCCCGTGTATCAGACCAATCCTGTGATTCCATCAAAGAGACCAAGGGGAAGGGAAGATGGTTCAGTTACATCACCGAGGCAAGCTCCTGGCATGTTGCCCAACTCTCGCTCGCAAACTCCGCAACAAGGTGCTTATTCTGGGTTTCAACCTAATAATGTCCCACCGCAACATGCGCCTCAACAGACTCCATATTCGCATCTGCAAAATGGATCCAGCAATGCTAGTCCGTCTCCTATCATGGCTAACCAGCTACGTCCTGGCGGCGTACCACAACGAGTCTCCACAGCGTCCCCTCATCCATTCTCACCATCACAATCCGACCATGGCAGCCGAGTCGATACACCACAAAGTAGTACATTTGCCCAGAATACTCCTTTTGCACCTGCATACAGTCAAAATTTTACACCCCCACCTGGTCGGTCGTCGGCGCCACCACAAAGCGCGATGGCAACACCACAGATGCCACCTACGATGTCACAACCTCAAATGTACAATCAACAGGCCCAGCCACCGAACCACCAGCCGCAACAAAAAAACCCTTTGGACCAAAATAGACAGATGTTCCAAATGCGACTACAACAACAACAATCAATGCAGCAGCAGCAGCAGCAACAACAACAACAACAGAGCAATCTACATGCTGCGCAACGACAGACCATGTCACCTGGTGTGAACCCATTATCTCAAGGTCAGATGATGCAAGCACCAAATGGCCAATTTGCTGGCATGCGACCTCAGCAAGCTCCATTAGCCCAAAACCACAATCAGAACAACTTCCTCAAAAGCTTGGCTGCCTTTATGCAGTCAAAGGGCCTTACGTTAGAGGCCAATCCATTTGTTGGTGATCGACATATCAATATTTTTATGTTGTATCTCTCAGTTAACAAGTACGGAGGCTACCGGAATGTTACAACACAAAACGGATGGGGGCAAATCTCACAAGCCTTGAATATGCATCAATTGAGATATCCAGCTGTGCCCGCGCAACTTAAAGCTCTATATGAGAGGAATCTTCTTTTGTTTGAGGAGGCCTTCCAGTCAAATATGCAACGGCAAAGAGCAGCCGCAATGAAACAGGGTGGTAATATAGGCGTACCTCAAATATCACCCATTAAACAGATGCCCCCAGCGAATTCTATGCAAGCGTCGCATTATATGCAACAACAGATGGCCCAACAGCAGCATCTCCAGCCGCAACAAACTACTGCGATGAAGCAAATGACCCCTTTACATCATCCTCAACAGCCTGTTATGAATGGTTTCTCGACACCGCAGCCCCCACAAACACATTCCTTGGGGCCTCAAAGCCATGCTCGAAATAGTCTCTCGAGGAGTGTTGAGGCTACCCCACCGCAAAATGGTAGCGCCTACCCAATACCTTCTCCAGCCTTAATGCCCAAGCCTGGTAGTATATCATTATCACCTCATCCTAGCATGGTCCCTGGGGCATTAGATGAGCAAACCCAAGACGAACTAATGAACGTGGTCCTAAAGGACAATTTGAGGACGTTTACTCGTATCCCTGATTCCCACGGCGGTCTTGTGCTGAGCGCTCTCTGGGCTAAGGGAGATCTGTTGTTGAAATTGAAGCCGGATTTTCCACCACTGACCGACATTGGTACCATTGACGTTCATGCTTTGACTATGAGCCTGCAATCTGGACTACATGCTGAAGTACGTTTGGCTTTAGATACTTTGATCCTTGTATCTTCGGAACCTCGCCTACCGCTGGAATTGAAGTCCTGTGACGATCTGATCGAGTCACTTATTGATTGCGCCGAGGATCAAGTTGAATTGCTAGCTGAGAACGCAGCAGAAGTTTCAGATGTGATGCTCATAAATTCATATGAAGATGTTGTCCGCACCTGCCAGATTGAGCATGGTACTCTACAAGATATTCGACCTTTTGGGTCAGATGAGTACAAGATAGACCGAGCTGTGGAGAAATTGATCTGCATAACCAGTATTATGCGAAATCTCTCATTTAATGAACCAAACCAAGAATTACTGGCAGAAGACTTTGTTATCAAATTCTTATGTGTGGTGATAAGGTATCTGGGAACTCGAAATATGCTACTCAGGACGCATCAAAATACGTTAGAGTTTATGAAAGATGCCGTTGTTTTGCTATCAAACCTCGCACATGAGATCAAGTTACCTGGTCGCGAACAAGCATTATGCTTATTGCATTTCCTCTTGGCATTTGCACCCTGCCCTCCTCCAAATGTAACGGGATCCGATAGAATCACATTCTCGACATACGATCCGACTATACATTATTATATCTATCCTGCCATTGATAGTCTTGCCAAGTTACTGGCTCGAGACGAACCAAACCGGACCCATTACAAAACTATTTTTGCCTCTGACGTGTCTTCGTCTCCGCCTTTCGACCTTTTGACAAGAACATTCGCGTTGTCCATCTCGCCAATACCTGACCAGCAAAGGGATTTTAAACGGGGGAATTTCCTCCCTCTTGTGGAAACACGAAAAGCAATGTTAATGCAAGGGATACTGGCGGCGGAACTGCTGGCAAACCTTGCGCCCGGGTACGACAGTGGCATTGCCAAAGCTTGGTTGACTTCCGAGGATGGATTCGCAAAGAACCTTTCACATCTTATATTATCATTATGTTACGAGGCTCCACAGGGACCTTCACATGGCAGATTGTCTGCCGTACCTAAAGCGGCAGAGGAAGACTCAATGTTACATATCATTCTTGGTGGTATTGGGATATTGCGTCGACTGGCTGAAAAGTCACGAGATCCTGAAGATCCGACTTCTATGATACCCATACCGGGGATGCCAACGACGGAACGATTAATAAAACTACATGAACGCAAGCAGCCTAGGCTTAAAGAGGCATTGCGGCAATTGTGCGCTTTTACAAGTCTTGGCTAAAGGAGCGTTTGGGTTTCCATATAGGTATCAAGGTTCATAGACGCATGAATCAACAGCGTATGGAGTCGGCGTTTGTAATTTGATATATGTGCCTGCTTGCTCAAGCGTGGCATCTGCTTGACGTGTGTGATTCGTGTGGTATGGTTGGCATTGGTTTTTGTGTACAATGGATGACAGGTTCTCTTCGAAAGCAAGAGTGTGTATTGTACATATAGGCATGAGCATGTAGAATGATAGTCGAAGCAAATCATTGCTTTGAAACACAACGAAATCAGCATGAGTTCTCAATCGACCATCTAACGTGCCGTGAATATTCCATTAAAAGTGTCGCTCCTCCAGGAATTTCTCCACATCTTGTTTGTGCCAGCCCTGTGATATAGTTAGGATACTGATGAAGCTTCCTGGAGCTGCTCAGCGTACCTTGATTATGATTTGCTTCGTCAATTGATTAACCCGGATCTGCTTGTTGGAAAATGCCTCTTCTAACTGCTCTTTCAACTTCATAATATCCCCTTCAATCTTTCTTATTTTTGTCTGCTTCAAGTTACCCCCAGCTTTGGCAAGTAAGTACACTGGCAGGTTTTTGGATGGCGTTCGGGATACCCAGTACGGTTGGTTTGGGACTGCCGCAGAGGTGGTTTGTGAGGGGGTCGACGACGAAGTTGAGGTTGCTTCATTTATTGGGCGCGAGGAGATGGGGTTTGTAGATAGTCTAGCGACGCCCAGAAAATATCGTATGGTTGTTGGTCTAGGCAAAGCCAGAGGTCTGAGAAATTGAAGGGACATCTTGGAAGAAAGTATGCGGTTGTGAAATTTATTGAATTTCTATTCAATCAATCAATTATGATGATATAAATGTTCAAGTTCCCCAAATTCAACAAAAAATACGCTAATAATTTAAGCTAACCTTACTCCACTAGCGCGAAGTTTTGTAGGCGGGCGCGCACACAATCATCAAATTCCGACATCTTTTATCCTGCGAATTCGAAAGTGCGAACCCCACCACTATTTCCAACTCACGACAGCACAATAGGATCGCAATCATGGCGGACAATACTCCCACGACTGCGAGTGACCTTCTCAATGGTGCTGCTCAAGCAGCCAAAACCCCCGAGGAAATCGCCAAAGAGCACGATCTCCTTCCTAGACTCATTACCCACCTCGACCGGCATTTAATCTTCCCTTTGTTACAGTTTGTCGCAGATCAAGATGAGGAACCGTCGCCAGAAATCACCAAGGCAAAATTTGAGCTGCTGAAGAAGACCAACATGACAGATTATGTGGCAAGTCTGCACTGCGAAATCGAGGGGGTTGAGGAACCACCAAAGGAATACGCAACCAAGAGACAAGAAATTCTCGAACGATTAGATATTTTCGGACAAGAGAGCGAGAAGATTACCGATTTGCTAGGTAGAGAGGACGTTGTTACTGGCTTGAGAAGTGACAAGGTTGCTAACTTGGAGTTCTTGAAGAAGGAGCATGATGTACGTGTTGGGAATATTTGTCCTTCTGAGAATTCAATCTAACAATAAATAGGTCACTATTGAGATGGTTAACGTTCTATATGACTTCGGTAACTTCCAATACAGCTGTGGAAATTACGGGGCAGCTGCCGAGCTCCTTTACCAATTCAGGGTTCTCTCTACCGATGATGACAAAGTCGCTGCGGCAACATGGGGCAAATTGGCTTGTGAGATCTTGACTGGAAACTGGGAATCCGCCATGGAGGAAGTCCAAAAAGTGAAGGAATTGATCGAGACAAAGCTCTTCAACAAACCTCTCGCACAACTTAACCACCGAACTTGGCTCATTCACTGGGCTTTGTTCCCATTCTTCAACCATGAACCCGCTCGTGATATTATCTGCGACCTTTTCTTCTCTCCAGCATTCATCAATACCATTCAAACTGCCTGCCCATGGATCCTTCGATATTTGACTGCTGCAGTTATCACCAACCGCAACCGTACCCGCAACACTGGTCAATATCAAAAGCAACTTAAAGATATCATCCGTATCGTCAGGCAAGAGAACTACGAGTACTCTGACCCAGTCACCGACTTCATCAAAGCTTTATACCTCGACTTCGACTTCGAAGAAGCACAAAAGAAACTTTCCGAAGCTGAAGAAGTTCTCCGTACCGATTTCTTCCTTGTCGCAGCCTCCGAAACATTTGTTGAGGCCGCAAGACATCTGATCAGTGAGAGCTACTGCAAGATTCATCAAAGAATTGATATCAAGGATTTGAGTGCAAGACTGGGATTGAACCAAGATGAGGGTGAAAAATGGATCGTCAATCTCATCAGAGATACCAGAGTTGATGCCAAGATCGATTACAAGGAAGGAACAGTTGTCATGAACCACCCACCAAGCAGCGTATACCAACAAGTAATTGAGAGGACGAAGGGAGGATTCTTCAGAACACAAGTTCTAAGCGCGGCTGTTGCAAAGTAAAGATTCTATTCTACGTTGGAGAGAAGTTGGGGAACGTGGAAGCTGTTATCTAGACCTCTGATAATGGGTGGATGTGATCATGCATACTTAACGATGTATATCGGTCGGTCTGTTACGATCTAGCCTGGTCTGCATGGCTGTAGGCTGGCTGGCGTTTGGATTGGGGAAAATGAATAGCAAAAACGGAATGAGAATGACATGATATTGCAGGATGATCGATTGAGTTCAGTCCTGGCTATGCCCAATTTTTCAACGCGATTTATGGGTATGAGGAACACAAAATGAAGCTCAGATGTAGATGCGATGCGGAGAATTAGACAGGTGTACTAAATGCAAATGGCTCCTTTTGCCTAAATTTACTATATTAATTGACCAACAAGCGTACTGCATATCGAAATATGTACTTTAATATGCACTTCAATATGCGGTGTCATCAATATGTTGCTTGCGTTTTCATCTAGACTTCTATGACAGTATCAGCATATATATACTGCTACAGATTTCAAAGCTTTTGCGGTATAGTTGCCGATTATAGTTTTGACATAAACAGTCAAGACGCAACGCTACCGCAGTGGAAGATGGGTGGTGAATGTTTTTTTCCCCGGGTTTTACCAGAGTATATACATATGGATTAAATGTTGAGTATTAGAAATATTTGTATGGTGTTTTCGGTTCTTGCTTGTCGAACAGCTTCAGTACCTGGTCCAGATTCAGCTCCAACCATCAAAACCTGCAGGCGGGTCTGAAATATCAGAATCAGAATCAGAATCTCCTGCAGACAAAAAATAGAACAAAGCAAGCTTGGTCTTTGCAAGCGTTCCATCTTGTTCTCTGTTGTTATGGACGTAGTTCTTTCAAGTGCGGACAACGGAAGTTGGAGAACAATAATATTGCCTGAACAATGCTCTTCTCCTCCTCCTTAAGATGATGGCGTTTCTCTCTCTTTTTTTACTTTCTCGGTTCTTTTGGAACGTAGAAATCTTCATTCTACTACTATACTACTACTACTACTACTACTGCTACTACTACTACTACTACTACTACTACTACTACTTGCTATTTACAGTAGTACTTACTATTTACCAAGATACGTCTTACACTCAAACCATACTTACAATGAATACATCCATCCATCCATTCATCCAACCATACAGGATCCCAAACCCATCCACAAAAGAGAACATCACTCACCCCGATGCCCAGACCCACACTCCCTACGACGTCTCACCCGAAGACGAACCCAGAGCCCCAGGGACCGCATCCCCCGTTTCCCCTCTCACCCCGCAGTTTCTCCCTCATGCCCACGTTGAAATTGCATTTGGACTTGCGACCCCGAGCGCAGGACTCGCACCCTGCGGACAGTGGGATGTTTATGGTGTGGGTGATTATTATCATCAGGATCGTGAGGAATTTGTTCTTCTGAGTTCATGCTCGGAATCTACGACGTTGCTCCTGTCTCCTGATTCCTCGGTTGAACTTTACTTGTGCTTGTAGGATCCATCGAGTGATATGATCTCAACACTGTCAAACTGCGAGAGCTTAGACTACCGCATCGGCGCTGACAAAAGGATACATGATACATACATATTAGCTTTTCCTTCATATTTGTGACAAGGGAAGAAGAAGAATGCAAAAACAAAAGTAACAAAAACATACGACAGCAGGGGTTCGCTGGTGGTCACCCGCCCAACTACTAATCTGCCGATCTGAGGCTTGTGTATGGCAGAGCGGACGGGATGCCCAATTCTCCTCAGTCTATGGTCGTATGTGACAGATTCTGAGTTATGAGAGGATATACCTAGGTGGGGAGAAGGGCTCGCTGATTGTGGATGAGAAGTTGTTCTACATTTGAGATGCGAAAATAGAAGTCAAAAGCATCTATCTATAGCTATATTCTTGCAAGTTGCAACAAACAGCAGCAAAAGGTGTACAGAGCTCTGGAGATTTCTCGATTGCACGAGATTTGCGAAATTTATGATGAAATGTATGTTTGTTTACAAGCGTACGGAAGAGGCTTGCACCAGTTAGGGCAACTTGGGTTGTTATAACTGGTCAAAGTTCGCTGAACATCACGATCCGGTGGCGTCTGTGTGTATGATGAGGTTACGAGTGTGGCATAGACAATGTTCATAGCAACGCTTTGTGGGCTTTGCAATTGATACACCATGGCTGACAGTCTTTATTGTTGCGAGACCATGGTTGGTTGTACTTGATATTCTTTGTATCTCCAAAAACAGTCAGTAATACACTCCCGGGACATTCTTTGTTGCCAGAATCAATGAAAAAATCAATGTCCAAAACTTTGGACGCCGCCTAGATATGTCTCTCTTGAATATGTATGCAATCTCCAAACATCATTATACAAATAAGTTGTTTTGTTCTTCTCTTTTTCGGAATCCTGCCAGTGGTTTAGGAGAGCTTATCCGAAATAAATGGCATCAGAAACCCCTTTAAGCTTTGAGGCTAGGCTCGAGGCCGCTGACGCAGCCTGGCTTGCCAGCTCCTCGACCTGGAATGATGAATACTTCGAATTGTTTTCTATGCCCCATGCGAAATGGCTAGGAAAGAAAGTTCTACGCAGAGGAAATCACACACTGACAGGATTATGGGAGCTCGTCAATCAGGTAACTGGCGAAACTCATGCCCGGATGGTGGTCAAACAAAAGTCTCTCGTCAAACCATCACAGGAGTTATCCCTTGAAAGCAAGGCCTTGAAAGTATTTCGGGGTACTTCGAAACACGTCATCCAGCTTACTAGAGAGAGATATGAAAGTCAGGGAAACGGTGCGTACAACGGGATCTCAGGATTGGAAGACCTAGATCCACTACCGGAGGATGATGAGGTCACAGTGGAAAGGCTATACCTGGAGTATTGTGAAAACGGAGGTATGCAAACATGGATGAAAGAGGAGATTTTGTATGTGTCGACCTTCTACCTTCATTCATGAAGAGGGGAAGCTAATCAAGGTTGTCAGTGGAAGATATTCAAATCCATCGTCCGAACCAATGCCAGAATGGATTTTTTGGAAGGTGTGGGAGGCCTTAGCGAGGGGCATATGCGTACTGACATATGGAGTGGAGAAACTTGACGGGGGGAATATGCTCGACAGGCCTTATGTTCATTTCGATATTCAGCCTAAGAATAGTAAGCAAAAGATATTAGCCCTGTGCTCTACAACACACAAATCTCGACCGATCAACTAATTTCTCCTCGCGATGTAAAGTTCTTGTTGGTGGTTTCGAGGGTGATCATACAAAGGTTCCAGTAATAAAGGTATATAGAGATAAGGATTCGATACATACTTCTACACTGGTTCTTACATTCATTAGATTGCCAACTTTGGCCGGTGCCAAGATATAGAAGTCCCACAAACCGATCGCTTTAGGAAGGAGATGCAGCTTAGAGGGAATCAATCTGCAAATGTGATTCCACCCGAGCAGAATCTAATTCGGGACGAGCAATTCATGGGTAGTTGGAGTAATGTATGGCAAGCCGCCAAATGCGTTAGCACGCTGTTTACCGAGGGAGAATATTATTCAACTCGTCCTGCTAGCTATGATTCGACCGTTTTTGAATCGACTATCCAATATTCCCATCCGGACATCAACAATAACGAACCCTTCGAAACATTTGGTCCAGATCTGAAGAAAGGATTGGAAAGAAAGTACGGTGGAAAAGGAAGAATCTATAGTGAAAATGTGGATAAGATGTTGTATTGGTGTCTGGCTGTTGACGTAGAAATACGACCCGGGCCACGGATTTTGTTGAGTGAAATCTTGAAGATACTCAATACAATGCTTGAGCCTGGAGAAGGTGGAAACGATAGAGAAGATGACTTCGAATCTTCCCCACCACCAAGTACAAAGGCAAGCGAGGGAAAGGAGAGAAGGGAAGAGAGAGAAGAGAGAGGGGCAATACAGGAGCAGGTAAAAAGGGGCGAGAAGGACAAGGAAGGTGGCGAACCACCGCCATCTCCTCCTCAGTTACCAAATTTCTCAAGATCTCGTCTGAAGAAGTTCAGAAAATTGAGAGCATACAGAATCGATCCGTAATGCTACGTACGTACTATCTATGCTGGCCAAGATTTTTTGTGGAGGAATCTTCGGGTTTATAATTCCACTCAGATAATGGAGATATGCTTTGTAAAAACTTCCTGGCATGGAATTGCGACGCAATACAATAATAGTAGTTCTACTAAAAGGAAAATTCGAAATCCCTGTGTTGTCCGCTAAACCAAGCAGTACGAATCTTTGCAGTGCTTCCAGAGAAGATGCATGCATCCCATGTGATTGTATAGCATACGAGATAGGATCTTTAAACACCTTTACTATTCTACGGTGCATATCTGGGATGACTCGGAGTTGAGATCAACAGATCCAGCTTTCACTGAAGATGCAACAAAAACTTGTTTATCGCATGTATCTATCCCTTCCCAAGTAGCATGCGCAATCACTATCCTTAAATAACAGTGGTCTTGAGGCGGCAGTGTTATGCTGCTCAAACTCTAATATGAGATAGCATATATGAAATACCAACAGTTGTATCGATCTGATATTTCGTATTGAGATATATAGTACAAGACAGACCTCGAGGTTGCAATGAAAACTCAAATGAGTTCAAAAACTGATCATCTAATACGACATAAACAGCATGTAAACCAACGTGAAAGCTATAGCTGATAGTCGTACACAGGAATCTTAATACAGCACGTGTGCAATCCTACTATTCATACAATGCCTGCTGCCACCATTCACATCTCTTATTGGCAGTCGTATCGGTCTGCAAACTTCCCAAGCCAGTAGATCCAAGAACAACTGTGGTAGCATTCTTTTGGTACTCTGGGAAGAAAGGCACTCCACGCCCGTTGGGATTACCCGTCATAGCAAAATTCATGATATATCTCTGTAAAACGGCTGCAACTGTAGCATTCACAGGCAGCCCGACATTTAAAGTTGTAGTATCACCATTGAAAAAGGTGTATGCAATATCTTCGCCGTGTAATCCTGGTGGAACTGTAAAGTAGTATGAATAAGTTTTGTTAAGAAAAGCTGTGTTCAAGTAGCGAGTGTTGCAAGTGAAAGAAATATCGGCTGTAATTAGAGATGCTCGTTCGAAGAAACTCCTGTATGGATAAGAGCCATTGTAGACTGGAGGGTATAGAGTCCCAGTTACGTAAGAAAGTGTGGACTTGGAAATGGTGGGTAGAACTGACACAAGATTATCGGAGAGAGAGGCTTCGGTAGAGAGGAAAGGAGATGCAAAGAATGCACCTTCGTTAGAATTGTGTGCAGTCATAACCTTGACATTTTTGTAAAACTTTCCATCGCGGAGTAGTTTAGCTGGTAGTTCAGGTACAAAAGTGCCGTCAACTGTTGGTCCAAAGGTAAAAGTACCATAAGGGGCGGATCGCGCCGTAACGATAGTGTTGAGTCCGGCCAGAGTAGTAAAGTCAAGGTTCCTTAAATCGGATACTGAGGTGATGTTGGCGTCGATGAGTGACTGTGCTTGTTTGATGACATTTTGAAAGGTTGCCTCCTGCTGATCATCCGAGTATACGGGGGGGTAACCAGGACTTTGTAAAATAGCCTGGGAGAAAGGTACACGACCATATCTGCCACCATATGCCGTAATCTGATGCATGATAGATCCAGCTCCGGCACTTTCGCCAAGGACTGTTACTCGATTTGCATCTCCACCAAAAAGGTGTATGTACTTTTGTACCCTAGGAATATCGAGTCAGTAAAAGAGTCACTAGGCTTGCCCTGTATAGCAATGAAAAGAGCCTTACCATTCCAATGCGAATCTCTGGTCGAGAAGCGCAGCATTTGCCGTTCCACTTTTCTCAAAGGTCGGGCCAGAAAGCCATCCCTAGATGAGTATGATTAGTTACTTTCCTCAGATTCAGCGAGTACAAACTTACAAAAAGGCCAAGTCTATAATTAAAGGCAACGTAGACTACACCTTCACCTCCATTCTCTTTGCTCCTGGAAATCAAGGTAGCAGGATTTCCTGCGTCAAATTTTGATCCGCCCACATAGCCACCTCCGTATATCCAGACTACAACAGGCGCCCGTTTGCCGCGAGAGTCATAAATAGACTTGGGGACAATGACGTCAAGAAACAAGCAGTCTTCTGAAGTCAGTGGTGCCGGTGCGGAAAGTCCAGAGATGGTGAGATTTTTCTCGGCCGCTTCTACTCCTGCCTTGACAAGTCCTAGGGCAGCTGCGCTGGCACCCCCAAGGAAGTTCACGGCAACTTGTTCCCAATATGGTATTGCCTGGGCACAAATAGCGCCTTGCTGGCCATTATTGATGGTCCGGTTCACTTTGGGTTTGACTGGAGCTGAAAATCGAAGATTTCCGGTAGGTGGCGCAGCGTATCGAATATTTGAGAAATTATAGTACTGTCCTGTCTCCTGTGATCATCTTTAGCTTCCGCTCCAGAGCTTGACTATTTAGGTTTTGCATACATTGATCGTAGCCTGGTGGAGACTATACTTGAGATCAACGACTGGTAGGGGTGCGTGGAGTGCGTTGAAGTCTGGCCGCTTGAATGCGTATGCTATTTTAACTGCACTCGCAACAATCACAACGAGCTTGGTGGCAATCATTTTGGATTCTCGAAAAAGCAATCTGCAGCTGAACAACAACAACAACCAACACAAAGGGAAGTGTGACAGAAGGGAAATTGTTCTCTATTATAGTAAGCGTGCATCTGCGACGTGACCTGAGTGGCTTGCCACATACCCAACTCTTGCCTCGGCACTGAGAATACTGTTAACAGTAATGATCAGAGCACGAACTATTAATTAGCAGGCTTGATCATGGCATCCACTTCCATGTTCGGAAAATAATATGAGCAGCCAATGCTCTAGCAACGGCGTGGGGATTGCGTTCTACGGGGCATATAGCATGAGCGGATCTCGTATGGCCACAGCACTCACTGGCATCGATCTCCTAGTCAGCTGATACTTGTGCATTCAACGGTGAATCATCCATTTTGGACGAAAGAATAGGACATATACTCCTATTCCAACAGGGCGTCCCAATATGATGCCGAGATGTCTATTGAGTCCAGATCAGACAAAGTTGCGGAGTTATACAGAAAGTTGGTCAAAGGCAGGACCAACCTTGGCTACACCGAGCCAACACGCCTACTTGGCAGGGATCTACACCTCCTCGGCTAAATGGCAACAGAACGCATATTACACCAGATGAAGCTATTTATGTTTGTTGTGAAAAATCCTTGAATATTTATGTTTTTTGAATCTTATATTTATCATGCTGTATTGGAAAAGATCTAACAATACTGATTTTACACAAAGTCATAATAGGGTTCATTGCACTCGTTTCATTTTCGTCATTTAGCCGAGTACACATAAAGCATGTCCCTTTTCACAGCCCTGTAATAAGAACGCGGATTGGGCGGATTAAAGCGTTGAAATTCACGCATGAATGAGCCTGCCTTCTTGGATGATTTCCAAGATTTCGCCCCTGAGAGGTTCCACATACCCGCATCGAGCTGCCAAGTCGAAGAAAGCAAATTGTTACTCTCCTTTTCTGGATCGGATTTTCTTTGTTCGCGACGCCGTAGGATCTCTGGAACCAAGAGCTTCTTTGCTCGTCGAACATAGATGGCTCCTCTCCATGATGGAGGCAGCAGGAAAACCAGAATTCGATGTGTCCACATCGGGCAATCGCAAGGCCACGAGTGCCACAAAGACTACTTCCGGTCAAAATGGCTCGCGATTTCTTATACGCAGCCGTCTTGCCATTTTCTGTGGATCTGTTGATATCTCTAACCATTCCTCTGGCGGCACAATGGCAGCCCTGGGAAAATACGAGCACTTATTCGCGAGACCAACCGCAAGATGCTATGGTAAAGCCTAATCGTTAGCCATTTATCTAGCAAGCAGATCAAGAGCCAAGTTCAATAGTGTTGGTTCTTTACTCGGGAGGAGTCCAAGTACCTTTGCCGTCGGGAAGATCCCTTGTCAGAGCATATTCTAGCTCATCTTGCATCGGGCGTGTTAGGCTGTTCAACTTGGGCGTCAACTTTTTGACCAATGTCCGAAAGTGTACGCTGTTGCGTAGAATGATATTCATGTTGGTTTCACGCTCCTCGAACATATGCATTGTAGCTACTGATGGAAAAACATCACAACATATACGAGGCGCAGTGTATCAAATGTCACGTAGTACTTTGCTTACTTGATCATATTTCAATCCGAGACATTCTATATATCCAGAGAATTCCCTCTCTACCCAGTTTTTCTTCCTTCTCATCTTTTCCCCATTCTTTGTTTCCTGTAGCAGAATGGAAAATTTAACTTACGGGAGCCTGTGCAATGGGTTTAGGCGCAAGATTGGCAACATCATCATCTGATTTCCAAACAAGAATGCAGACTGATTTTATTGCTTGTATATTGCCACGCTTGTGCTTTTCAACACCTTTTTTCATCCCTCATCGAAGTTCTGTGGAAGCCCTGCATGGATTGTATCGCGAGTCCCGTTCATCTAAACTATGCTTTCTGGAATGATTCCTTACCGCATCAAGAAATTGCACGATGAACATGGTGCTGTTCTGCGAGTTGCTCCAGACGAGCTTTCGTTCAGAGCCCCAAGCACAGAAGGATATTTACCTGCAGAAGCAGTTTTTCGCCCAAAAGTTTGGGGCTCTAGACCACCTGGCGTTGAGGCACACAGCTTCATCACTGCCAACGCCACTGACCATGCTGGATTTCGAAAGGCTCCCCAGCCAGCATTCTCAGATAGAGCAACAAAGAGTCACGAACCAGCAGTTAAAAAGAACTCCACACGACATTTGTCATCATTGGAGATCTGGGATGGGGGGTTCATCTTTTAATTGCCTTCAAGAGAGCTCATATCATCCACGGATTAAAGTAGTTATTCATTTCAAAGCCGTGCCTGTTGCAAACTCTATCAAATACTTTCCATTGCCTGAAGCATTCCTTATGAAAGTTACACCAGCTTCAGCTCTCCAAGATTGACGTCAAGCCCTCGAGACCGCTCCTTCTAAGGCCCAAGACCAGCTTCATCATGACGTCGATCATTCTGATATTATGTCTCATGTCATCGATCACAAAAAATATTCACCTGAGACAGGTCTTTCAACGGGCGGAATAGAGATGAACTCCATGGCCTTGATTGTTGCAGGCAGCGAGACTTTGACGACTACTCTGCTGCAATTCACTTTTTCCTTGAGAATCCCAGGTGCCTGGAGACTTTGGAAAGAGAAATTCGCATGAACCTTAGCACAGAAGAGCAAATAACTAACGACTCCACAAGTTCACTGCCGCCGTATCTCATGGCGGTGCTCAACGAGTCGTTGTGAATGTCTCCTCCACCTCTGGATAGTCTGAGACGTGTGGTACCGAGTGGGGGTGCTACAATCGCAGGTCACTTCGTTCCCGGAGGCACAACTGTTTCGGTGGCATGCTGGTCTCTATTCAATCCGGTATGAATTTCCTACTACGGAATATAGATTCATACAATTTAGAATATACTACTCTTTTAGAACAAGAAATATTGAATCATGGCATAATGTTAATCTCTATGGAATTGATATGCTATTCAAGGGCAGACCCTTGAATAGAAGATTAACGTAGATAAGCATGGCTATATTCCATCTCAATCATAGATTGAGCAACTTACTTAACTACGATAATTGAAATGCTATTACTACTATTCAACTTTCCCAATATTAAGATTCGTAATCTTATAAACTTTAGCCATTATCCTATATTTCAAGATTACTATATCTATAATTTATGTGGCGCTTGTGCCGTTAAAGAGCTCGTAGACGGACAATATAGTCACGAAAGAGTGCCAAATAGTATATGTTGGAGGGTCATAAGATTCCTTAGAATATACTACTGCTAATACTAGCTATGGAACAGCGCTCCTATATATATTCTACACAAGGTGCACGTGCTCTGACACGTGCTCGCTAATCGAGCACGTGAGCTACGCGGGCAAGCACGCGCATCGGAGCGGTGAGCTAGGCTTGGCAGAAACGGCAGAATCGTGACAATTTGAGGTTACTATATAAATTATAGAATTAAAAGAAAAAGACTTTCCTTTTGGCTTTCAAACTTCGAAATCGGAGAATTTACGAAAATATTTAAAAACTATGATCGAGTAAAAAACAGAAAGTTAATAATAACGAAATCGAAATTGTGAAATTAGTAACAGTAAGACAACGATAATAAGATCTATAAAACGCTTTTATACCCTTTCCTGTCACGATTCAGAACGTCACGTGTGGCACGTGCTTTATGCATAGGCATTACGTACGCACTTTATGCCCATGACTCAATCTATTGCATATAGCCGGCCCTTAGTTTAGCCGACCCGCGTTGATCCACTTATACACCATGCATTAGTTCAGAGCCTGAATCGCGAGGTGGATTAAGAGGCCTATATGCGTTACTTTATATAGCAGGATTGGGGCATTCATGAGTCGTTCTCTGGTGGAGCTGAAATGGAATGTGCCGTGGCAATGGGTATATATATAGAGCTCTACTAGTCGTATATAGATCTCCAGTAGGTAATTCTAAGGAATTTCAGTTGACCCTATATATACTTCGTATAATATAGCTCTCTAAGGCATTGAACGTCACATTTCCGCTTTAGCTCTAGCTCAGGCCCTGCTCTTGCCTTAGCTCCCTAGCTCCTACCCTTGCTCTCTAGCTCCTGCTCTAGTTCTCTAGCTCTCTAGCTCCTGCCAGGACCCCTGACAGTAATTGAGCATAGACACCGCCATCATATCCCACAAGAGTTTATTCGACAGGAAAGCACCGGCGCATAATTGTTGCAAATGGTCCAAGTAAAAGGAATATATTCCAAATACGAATATTTGACTGAGTTCCTGCGTGGAAACACATATGCCCGGCATCATGAAGTCTTGCAAGAAACAGATATATCCTTCAATGATGGACGCTTGTATTGCGCATTCTGACACTTGATCAAAGATGGGAAGTTTCGAGAGGAACTTGGTAAACTTATTCACTGCGGTATCACTGATATTCGTGAGTTCCATGAGTTCACTCGACCATGAATGAAGGCTGTTGGAAAAGTTCGGAGCCTCGTTATATGCCGCTAGACAGAAGGCCAGAGCCATACGTTACCTTTTCTACCCAGATCTAGGTTCTATCGTCCCAATGCATGTTGTTCTTGGCGAGAAAGTCTTGCTTTTTGAACTGCTTCCATGACTCTTGGGGTCAGAATCTGAGACCAAGGGAGGGGAGAAGAATTGACCAGTGTAAGCATATCCACTAGTCTCACACGACTGTCCCCATGATCCATCGTCATTTTGTGAATATAATATTCGGGTAAGCACTTGCATGAGGGTGGGGGGAACTTCTTTAACCAATCTTCTGGCAGAGAAGATAGTTTCCCTTGGCTCCACAAGGTAAGAAGCTTGCGAAGCGTTTGAGCCAAAAGCATCATCGAATAATGACCGGGTGTATTTTGAGAATTTGGTCGGTACTAAAATCTCAAGAAAGTGGACTTAGGCATACCCATTTGTCTTGAACTTTCCCTAGAGACCATATTCTGCACAAGGAAGACGCTGCTTTCACCATTTGTTTGGAGTAACAAGATGATTTCTTTACATGTAATGATGCATTCAGGACGTTGCAATTTGCACTGAAGCTAGCGGCCCGTTCCGATCTGTACGCTTGGAAGTGGGTCGCGGTTTCGTAAGTTGATATCATTTCCTCGGGTGTTACGAGATCTCAAGTAGGTTCAATGTCTCGATTGCCTTGGTAGTGTCATCCGCATCAGCGAGAGCCAATGGAACTGGTTGGGTTAGCTGGCTTCATTCAAAAATTATATCGAGGATGCTGGGAAGAGTTACCGAATCCAACAATGCCATCTTGCACCTGAAGTTCTTTCTTTGGAAATTCTGACGGAATGATCAAGTTATACGGGCCCAGTACATTATTCGAGAAATGGGATTTCAGCAGAGTATAGAGGATCTGTTGGGCAAAAATCAATATGAGAAGTCTCGAAATTCTTCATTCAAACAGGACTCTTACCCAGGTCACTTCGAAACTTGTGGTTGGAAATGCGCGTGGCACACTTCCAGTACCTCTCCCAATACTGTGAGCGACAGCATTTCTCAGTTCTGCCTCCTGATCCCAAACAGAACAGTTCATCAAATAAGCCGCCGTAGAAGATGGAGAAGCCATGGAATGCCCATTTATTTTGTAATGAACGATGCGATTGAAATCCATCTTGCCAACGAAGGCCTCCAAGGAATGCAAAAGGATAGTTTTGAATGTTCTATAGAGAATCCCAGGGCGAAACTTGGCCATCTTCATATCCCTTAGTGTCTGGATATTATACTCTTTCAACATATCCAACAGAGCTGGCACAAGGATTTCAAACCCAGCATAATCAGATCTTTCGACGTCCCATGTCTGAAGCTGGGTCATGTGATGATTGGTGACCGAAGGAGGGACTGAAGATGCAGACCACTGGAGCTGGCATTCAGGGTAGCCGAGAACTTGATGAGAGAGAGCAATGCAGCACCAGTGTTCAATACACCATCCACAGTGGATGCATAAGTTTCCCAGCCACCACCTTGGGCTTGTGATTCCAACAGGTACTGAGAACAAGTAACGCCGCAATGTTGCGATTCAGAAGAGGAGTGAGAAATAGACCTTGGGGCAACTTTCAAGCACATAAATTCACTTGGTTTATAGCGCGGTACTCAAGTGTGCAGTGCATTCATTCATGTATTGCGTGAAGTTCTAATATTCGGTACGCATGCTTGCCGCTCTAAAGAGCGGCTTTGGCTGTGAAAAGGCCGTCTCCTCGGTCGCGAGAGGTTGCATCTGCCCCGGTGCCCCTCCCCGTTGAGTGAGGATTTGTTTACAGAAACTAACGTAGCGTGACCCACTTTATTTATAAGTTGTCCTTGTTGGTAAATTATTGCCATTATTATACATTACTGGCTTAGCTGTCTCTACCAGGAAGCACCCTAACATTACAGGTGTAAGGCATTCGACCTCGCACATCATGTCTACAATCGCGCAACCTCGGGAAAGCTCCGTCAACGGACGTCGCGTATCTCTACTCACTACACCTACCTCCTCAACACGCCCGAGTTTGGATCATACCCGTTCGTCTGAAGCTTCCCCCAATCGAGGAACCACAATCGCGATACCTCGACGCAATCGCGCCGCTCTGCGAGAATATTACAACCTCAAGAAAGGGCAAGAAGCTCCTACCGACGATGCTGCATCCGAAGTATCCTCGATACACTTTGATAGTGAAGTGCAAGAAAGCGAGATGGACAAGGATGGATTTGATGGCGAGAAATATGTAAAGGAGGTTCTGGAGAAACAAACACTGGGAGAGCTGCTACGGACGTACAATGGAGTACTGACTGATATACGGGCTCTGGATGCCGAGAAGAAGGCACTGGTTTATGATAATTACAGTAAGTTGATTACGGCAACAGAGACGATAAGGAAAATGAGGACGAGTATGGATCCGTTAAATCCGATGGCCAGTACGTTGGATCCGGCTATTGCGAACATCTACGAGAGGGCCGAAAAGATTAAGAGTGATCTGAAGGAAGGTATTCCGGAGTCACAGAGGAAGCTCATGGAAATGGGGGTAGAAGAAAGGGCGGCTTTTCAGAAGAAACAAAATATGAAGAAGCTCGTGTTACGAGTATTGGAAACACCTGAGAATCTGAGAAACTTGATAGCGGGGGGTCACGAAGAGGAGGCCAAATCGGAGTGGGAGAAAGCCTCGGCATTGTTGAGAAGGTGGAAAGAGAGGGGCGTGGGTGGAAGTGATGTGCAAGCTTGTATCGAGGATGGGGAGGCAGCTTTGAGGGGCGAGCCTCCAAATGAGCAGAGTTGGGTCAACATCAAGGCAAAAAGAACATCATAGCAGTGATGACAACGGCACACGAATCATAATTTTAATGAGTACAGACACATGAGTATTTGTGTAAATTGGCAGGGACACTCACTATCTTACCAGTTTACCTCATCCTTGTGAATGATGTCAAAGGGATCCCTATCGACCTCGCTTACCGCGATATCCGCTTTTCCCTCCATTGCTTCCGTTAATGCAGACTGCATTCGGTCCTTTAAGAATGCCCTCTCTGTGTTGCTGTGGAAGGCAGTAAGAACACATTTACCCTGCTCAACGGCAGCCAATGCCTCATGATGGCTTAATTCTCCCGTGAATAACAGGTCGACATCCAACCCGTTAAGCATTGATCCTCCAGACCCGGCACAAATTCCAATGGAAGAAATTTCAACTGAAGACTTTTGCCCTTTCGGTATGGATTGTGGAACGGCTACGGAAAGTCCGGATATACGGCCACCGACTTGGAGTGAGGATTGTATCCGCGCAACAAGGTCTCCTAGCCTTTGAGGTTGCTTAAATCGGACGATCCGGCCGTATCCGGCACCTTCGAATCCATTGGGTATGTCCTTGACCGAATTGATTATTGAGCGTTCGTGGTCGATGGACTTGGTACCGACGCTATTGAATCTCAGTCTCATGTCACGAGTTGAGTGGACAGGGAAAGAATAACGTACGATGGATCCTTCTTCAATGGCCGATCAGTGACTATATCGGCAAGCCAATCATTGAGACCTTCTGGTGCAGCATCTACGGCGGTATGAGGGCTGTAAACACTGATGCCTTCTTGAGCAAGACGGAGCAGAGAACTCTGTTGGGAGTCGGCGAGGGTGACTGCCTTCAAAGGTCGGAAAATGATAGGATCTTGAAGATTAATTAGTTATATGATATTTTTCCTTTCTGAATACCAAGTCTACTTACGATATGTGACAATGACTGAATCTTTTCTACGAATAGCTTCGTCTGCAACCCCCTTTGTGAGATCGACAGTCAAAAGAACCGAATCCTTAAGATGATTTTCGCGGTGAGGTGCCTCCAACAAAACTTAGGGATTATCAGTGATCATGAAAGCTTCACTCCAAGGATTTGCGATAGAAACTCACGACCCGTATTGTCGAAACTACTATCGGCGAGTTTCTCTGGATACCTACTCGTAAAATGTACTGTGAGTGATGTACTTTTTGAAGATTTTGGTTTACCATGACTTACAACTTTCTCATAGCCGTCACAACAGCCTGGGTGAATGGAGAAGAAGTTGTAGACATGGTTCTTTTCGGTCTCGCGATGTTCTTAGAAACTAGCCTTGAGAACATCACATTCAATATCGAGTTGTGTACAGTATGGTTTGCCAACCCACATCCATGGATGGTGATGACTTTCTCCAAAGGTGCAACGCTTAAACTGATTAAAGCGGCGGCATTTCCGCATCATCACAATCGCAATCGCAATCCCCGATTTCGCATACGTATCTCGAGAAAATCCGATACACCTCATTGTCTGACATATCAGTATTTCACTACCATAGAAAGGATGGCAGAAGGGTCAGGCGTATCGGCCGAAGCTCTCAAGCTCAAGATCACTGACTTGCTGAATGCAAGTCATGTTGAAATTGAAG
Source organism: Monilinia vaccinii-corymbosi (assembly GCA_017357885.1). Classification (NCBI taxonomy): domain Eukaryota; kingdom Fungi; phylum Ascomycota; class Leotiomycetes; order Helotiales; family Sclerotiniaceae; genus Monilinia; species Monilinia vaccinii-corymbosi. The sequence continues at coordinate 2,717,150 of CP063406.1, read as the reverse complement.
ACATGTCAGGTACGAATACCCTCTACTGCCCCGCAATACCCCCCGCCATACTGATTAATTTCGATCCATAGGAGGATGCGGCCAGGCATTTTCCGCGTTAATCGTTTCACCAAAATTTGAGAAGAAGACCACCTTGGCAAGACATAGATTGGTAAATGGAGCTTTGAAGACGGAGATTGCAGCTATCCATGCCTGGACCCCAAAGTGCTACACGCCGGAACAGTGGGAGAAGCAGAAGGAGGATGGCAAGGGGGCGGTTGCGCCAGGAAAGAACACTACTGGGGAGGTTGTGGATGGAACAACCGCTTAAGGAACGGAGATAATTGGAGTTCTGGCGCAAAATATACCTAAACTACGGCTTCTGGAGTGGCGAGGATAACTTGATGGAGATTTGGTTTCCCAGAAACAATGGGCTGGTTGGAAAGGGTTATGGTAGACCAAGGAGTCACTAAGAAGGGGAAAGCCCATATGTGATTGAGACCCGTGTAGAGGGTCAGATGGATGGCCTCTCGTCGAGGTACTGGTGAAGTGGTAGAGCAACATGAAGCACCGGGCTTGTTACCACTCCCGGCCTCATGAATACCAGGGCCAGTGTCTTTCAATGCATGTGGGCCTGATTCATACAATGCCGAGTTCCTCAGCCACATGTTGCCTAAGCTCCTGCATGCTCATTCACATAAGGTCCAGCATACTGTTCAGGCCTTCAAATAAGTCAAGACAATGTCAAGTATCATGCAGCAAATTGTCCAAGCCTGCTTCCCGTCTCCAGGCCAGAGCATCCCATTGCGAGTGATCATGTCTGAACCTTGCTGACACGCTGTGCAATAACACTGAAAACTGCAATAGATGATATGAATAGAACTATGTTGTAGAACTATAATCTTTAAGTCAGGACGAGGTCAGTCTTTTGAGATTCAAGGAAACCTACTGCATTCCTTGAATACGTGCTCTCCTCAGCATCGGTTCTTGCTTCAACAAAGAGACGTCGAAGATTTGGTAAATTTGCCTTGGAGAAAGCCATCGTCAGCGTCGCAACTCAGTTAAAATAAAAGGGATGAATGTTACCATGATGAGTCTTGAAATTCAATAAGTTTACCAACAATTTGTTTTGCTTCATATATGACTTTAGTGAAAGGGGATTACGAGCAATTGCCCAAACCTTCCTTACCTTATCCCCTGTTCTTTCAAGAACTACTAGCGAGGTCCTCCGCAAAGCGGGTTTACCTATCAACAATCATCACTTTGACAGCAGCCCCATACTACACAACACCATTTACAAATCTCACGATTCACCCTTCCTTACCTGACGGAACATCCCCGCAGAACTTCACCTCGAAAGTCGCATAGCTCACGATAATCAACCACTGCCACGAACTGTGGGCTTATTGTTAAACGACAACTAAGCCATAGGCGTATGAGGGGCACCCTCAAGGTCGCCATCTGTGTGAGCGATGGCGGTAAATAGAATCAAAGGGGCCTTCGCGCCACCAAAGAAGGGTGAGACTTATGAGTTGAGAGCGGGTTTAGTATCTCAATATGCCTACGAGCGCAAGGAAGCAATTCAGAAGACCATCATGTCCATGACCTTGGGCAAAGATGTGTCTGCGCTGTTTCCGGATGTTTTAAAGAACATTGCTACATCAGATTTAGACCAGAAGAAGCTGGTGTATCTGTATTTAATGTATGCAAAGCCCATTCATGGGGATTAGAAATGAACGGTGTGCTAATGTTTACTCTAGGAACTATGCCAAATCGCATCCCGACCTTTGTATTCTAGCGGTCAATACTTTCGTACAAGATACCGAAGACCCAAATCCACTGGTGCGAGCCCTTGCGATACGGACAATGGGTTGTATTCGAGTAGACAAGATGGTAGATTACATGGAGGAACCATTACGGAAAACGTTAAGGGACGAATCACCATATGTGCGAAAGACTGCAGCAATCTGCGTTGCAAAACTATTCGATCTTAATCCCACAATGTGTCTCGAAAACGGGTTTCTAGGAACTCTGCAAGAATTGATTGGAGATCCCAATCCTATGGTGGTGGCCAATTCGGTGACGGCGCTCGTAGAAATCAATGAGACGGCGCCAGAGACAAAGGCTTTGCAGATCACATCTACGACATTAAAGAAGATGCTTATGGCTTTGAACGAGTGTACCGAATGGGGAAGAGTTACAATTTTGTCTACTCTTGCAGAATATCAGGCTACAGATGTTAAGGAGTCAGAACATATTTGTGAAAGAGTATCTCCTCAATTTCAACATGTCAATCCAAGTGTTGTTTTAGCTGCTGTCAAGGTTGTTTTCCTTCACATGAAGAACATAAATGCAGACTTGGGAAAGCAATATTTGAAGAAAATGGCTCCACCACTTGGTAAGTGGAAAATTCATGATTAGGATGAATTGCGCTAATACCTCCCCAGTAACCCTTGTTGCTTCCGCCCCAGAAGTCCAATATGTTGCATTGAGGAACATTGATCTCCTCCTGCAAGCAAAGCCAGACATTCTTAGCAAAGAACTCAGAGTCTTCTTCTGCAAGTATAATGACCCTCCATATGTTAAATTCCAAAAACTGGAAATTATGGTACGGATAGCAAACGACAAAAATGTTGATCAATTGTTAGCTGAACTCAAGGAATACGCTCAAGAAGTCGATATGGATTTTGTTCGAAGAGCTGTCAAGGCTATTGGCCAAGCAGCCATCAAAATTGAGAGCGCAAGTGAAAAGTGTGTCAACACACTACTTGATTTGATTGCTACGAAGGTTAACTACGTGGTCCAAGAGGCTATCGTGGTTATCAAAGACATCTTCAGAAAATATCCAGGATATGAAGGTATTATTCCAACCTTGTGCAAGTACATTGACGAATTGGATGAGCCAAATGCACGTGGAGCTCTGATTTGGATTGTCGGGGAGTATGCCGAGAAGATTAGCAATGCGGACGACATCCTTGCTGGATTCGTTGAAGGTTTTATGGAAGAGTTTACACAAACTCAACTTCAAATCCTGACAGCTGTCGTCAAGCTATTCTTGAAGAAGCCAGACAACAATCAAGGCCTTGTTCAAAAGGTATTACAAGTATCGACGGCCGAAAACGACAACCCTGATCTCAGAGACAGAGCTTATGTGTATTGGCGTTTGTTGTCAGGTGATCTCTCAATAGCAAAGGTATTCGTCACCACACACTCCTATCACTGAGCTTAATAATGCTAATATTAAATCCAGGACATTATCCTCTCCGATAAACCCCCAATCACCACAACCATGTCATCCCTTCCCCAATCACTCCTCGACCAACTCTTAACCGAACTCAGCACCCTCGCTTCTGTCTACCACAAACCCCCTGAGACATTCGTCGGTCAAGGTCGTTACGGTGCCGATGCGATTCAAAATGCTGCCATTCAAGAACAGCGCCAAAACGCTGTCGAAAACCCCATCGCAGCCGCCGTTGCCGCAGGCACAAATGGTGCTCCTGCGCCGAACATCGCAGAGAATCTCCTCGATATTGATTTCGATGGTTCAGCTCCAGCAAGTGCAGATGCACCTCCAATTGCCGGGGCTAGTGGATTGGAAGGATTGGCAGGAACACCACAAAGGGTAGCTAGTCCAGCTGGTGGTACGAATGCGGGTGGTAGTATGGCGGATATGATGGGCTTATTTGATGCTCCAGCTCCAGTCCCTGCTGCAGGCGGACTGGGACTGGGAAGTGATATGATGGGTGGATTTGCAGGGCTGGATTTGAGTGGAGCTAGTCAACCACCCAGTGCCCATATGCAGTTACAGCAAGGTGGGAAGAAAACAAATGAGGATTTGTTGGGAATGTTCTAGAGTATTCGTGGCACGAAAGTGAAAAGAGCGGAGGCGAGGGATTCTTCAATAAAGCCAGTGGTTAAAGGGTAGCAACATCAGTATGTATGTATGTATGTATTCAAAGCGATTCAATAAATGTAAAGGTCCTTGTAGTGATCCTATAAACTATAATTACAAGCAAACGTACCCAGAGAATAGAAAATCATACAATACCATCCATCCACTTAGTGGAAATGAACTTGCAACGTTACCGGTTGAATCAAATCAAGTATCGATAAATGCTTTCTAAGAAAATAAGAATCATAACACTTTTTCAATTCTCTTTTTCCTTTATTCTTTATATATGTTGATATTTTAAGAACTTCAAATACATTTTATTTTTATTGTTTTTATTGTTTTAATCTTTCTGTTGCTTTATGAATATAATAAATATAGGATTCGAGTTGATTTTGAGTCGATCTGAATAAAATCCATCATAACCAACGATCATGACTTACTCGTACCGATCAGCACAACTGACCGACCGATTCAGACCGCTCGCTCGCTCGGCTTCTATTAGCCGGCACTTCGCTCAGGCCTGCTTTGCACCAGCACGATTCCGACTGGCGTTGCTTTACTCTGGTACTTTGCGCCGCTCAGCTCGGCTCGGCTCAGCTCGGCTCGGCTCAGCTCGGTTCTGATGAGTGAGTGAGTGAGTGAGTGAGTGACATAACTAGCTAACTATCGATTTCTCGCTTTTACATGCACTCCTCTGTATAGCACAAAACAAGCTAGCTTATAAAAATAAAATAAAATCGCATCGAGATTGAAATTGAAATTTTGTAAGTTTTGAGTTTCATACGTATACGTATATATTTGTATTAATAGATATATATATACTCTTGATAATAAGAGAATTTAAATTTCTAGTTTTATTGTTTGATAGTTTTATTAAAATATAATATATAAATAAATATATAAAATAAAACTTGAACTATCTGTAACCATTCAATATTGTTATATTTGTCTTGTCATGCCGTTGTTGAGGTTACCTTGATGATGGTCATTGATATTCAATTTTCAATAGAGCACATATTAATATGTAATAGTAACCTCATCTAATGGTTATTTCATCATTTTTTTCTCCTTACTTTCTTGTACTCTACTTGAGCAATCATATCCTTCGATCAATCCATTCTTTCTTTCTTTTCTTTCCCAGAACCCATTCATGTTATCATAAGCTAACTTAAAACGCCATCCATATCCATGTATGTATGCTATGGAAGGCATGTGACAATCCATCAAAAAGCTTCTCTAACCTCCCTTGAGGATGCCACAACCAGTGTTCCCAATCTAATCATCAAACTCTCCTGGTTCCAATCTCCCCTCCTCTCTCTGTTCTCCTAAATTAAACTGCTTGACCCCTTCCATCAACTCCTGAACTTTGGATATGATGCCCGTTCCACCCTCTTTACTACTTGCTTTCTTGGCAGCATGCTCACTAATCTTCATCAATTCACCTACGAAACTCTCACCCCACCACGCACTCGTGTATTTAAAGACATATTTTTCCAATTTCTTGAAGTTGATTTCTCTTTGTTCAGGAGACATCGTTACCGCCTCGTGGATTGCATCGGCGAGTTCCTCCGTATTCCATGGGTTAACGATAAGAGCACCGTTGAGAGATTGTGCGGCACCCGTGAATTCGGAGAGGATCATTACACCGTGACGTTTACGCTGTGTGGCAATGTATTCGTAGGAGACGAGGTTCATGCCATCGCGAGTACTGGATACGAGACAGGCATCGGAGACGGCGTAGAGAGCGGTGAGTTCTTCGAAACTAACTGATCGATGGAGGAAATGGATGGGCATGAATTCGATGGTACCAAAGCGCCCGTTGATGCGGCCGACAAGTTCATTGACGACGGCACGTAGATTTTGGTATTCTTCAACGTCTTGTCGAGATGGAACGGCAACTTGAACAAGTACTACCTTTCCAATCCATTCAGGATGTTCCGTGAGGAAAACTTCAAGGGCGTGTAACTTTTGAGGGACACCCTTGATGTAGTCCAATCTGTCAACCCCGACGATGAGTTTGACGCCTTCAAATTTGCGCTCCAACTGAGCGATACGATCTGTAACTGATTCTTTTTGGAGGGCTTCGATGAATTTCTCGGGGTCAATACCGATAGGGAAAGCGGCTACTGTAATATATTTTCCACGGAACTCGACGCCGTTGGGCGTTGTTTGCGTTTCCCTATATATTTTTTAGCTGAAATTCATGAGGGATACCATTTATACTAACAAGATTCTAGAGCAGCTACTAAGGAAATGCCTAGCATAATCATATGTATGGAAGCCGATCAAATCGCAATGAAGGACACCCAACAACAAAGATTCTCTTACAGGCAAGATCCTGTATATCTCGCTGGAAGGAAAAGGCGTATGAAGGAAGAAGCCAATCTTGACATTCTTTTTGCTCGAGCCGATTTCATCGCGCAACATTTCTGGGAGAAGCATAAGATGATAATCATGGACCCAAATTAAATCTCCATCTTGTACATCTTTGGCAATCGTTTTCGCAAACAGTCTGTTGACCTCTTTGTATGCGGCCCATGATGACTCGTCGAATGTAATCTCTCCCGGATGGTAATGGAAGAGAGGCCAAAGGATGGAATCTATAGAGGTTGTTGTTAATGTCTGCAGACGCAACAAGATAGAGCTGGCAGAGATTGCATACTGGAGAACCCGTTGTAATGCCTATCGGCCAACTCATCATCGATGAAGACTGGATGAGCATCATATTCATCCTTCAGTCTCTTAACCAAAGGTGTAGCCTCAGCATCTGGCACCTCCAAACCTGGCCAGCCAAACCACTGGAAGGTAGTTGTTTTTGCCAAGCCACTCAACCCCGTCACCAACCCACCCGAGGATTGAGAGAAACTATATTGACCATCGTCGGCTCGTTTGATTGTAATAGGTAATCTGTTGGATACTAGAAGTAGTCTGCCCGAAGCCTTAGGCTCCTCATCAACTAAAGAAGGCATGCTGTAGTTGTTTGCTTTGGGGTTGAATGTTTTGAATAATTTGGTATCGGCACGCCTCGGACTGGCTGATCTGCAAGAAGGGGTTCCTAAGTCGAAATAGTTCTTGTTAGATGGAAGGAAGCTGTCGAAGAGGAGGGAGAAGAAGAAGATGATGATGTCAAGCTTTACAAAGCTACAAGCGACAAACGGGTGTTCCCGGCAAGGCTAGACAAGATGCCATAGACTTGGAGAAATCAGGGTGGGAGGGGTTTGCCTTCGTTGTCTTGCTATGAAGCTACTACATACATACCTGTCTATTTTGGGGGAAGTGAAGGAAAAGAAGAGACTTGTTCTAAAGTTTGTGATATTACACGGCATCTCAATACTCTTCTATATACCCCGCCACCCCAGAAACATAAAGCATTATTTTAGAGTTGGCAAATTACCTCATCGCCTCCATCCATGATATCGATAGATATGCATAAGATTTTATACGCACTTTATACCAATGTTATGTGAGTTTGAAGCGGAAACCAATCGCCACGTGATAAGTAAGCGACGTCGGAAATTCAAAGCCGAGATCGCAGGTCGTATGTTTGTTGTCTTCTCTTGCGCTGCGTATTCCATCCATCCTGCACGGGTTGTCCTGCATAATTCAATCAGTATGTTACCACATCACATCTCGGATCAAGCCGGAAGACGAAAGCTCGCAAAGTTTCTCTCGAGACGGCTTCGCCACCAGTGCTTTCCCATGCCGACATATTTCCGTCCTTCTCGCGCTGTAACCTCGTGGCCCAAATGATGATGTGAGGTACGGTTTATGTAACATCATCGTTCGGCCAGTTCTGAAATGATGATGAAAATGCCGCTTCGCCTATACCAAGATACGGTCTCGATATTCACCATGACTAACTGGTATGATAAGATAAAAGATTCTACATCTACATCTACACCTACAGTACTCGCACTACTGCCTGCACGGCACCACCTCCGATGATTTTCCGGTCGATAAGAGCTTCAAAAGTGGGCCGAGATATATATCGTCAAGTGCTCGAGCAAAGTAAGCAGTTCAACCTGACACTGACACTGACCCAAAAATTGACGCGACGCACCTGGAAACAATCAATATATCCCCATGGCCATGGACCTTCAATTTCGCCGAGCTACTGTAGATGACATCCCGCAACTGCATCCGCTCATCGATGCGTCGGTCCGAGGCCTTCAAGCGGGACACTACACGCCAGCCCAAATAGCCGGTGCTCTGAAATCGGTGTACGGCGTTGATACCCAACTCATCAAAGACGGAAACTACTTTGTAGTGACTTCTGGAGATGTGATCGTGGGAAGTGGAGGAATATCTTATCGGTCTACGTTGTATGGAGGAGATCAATTTGCGACTCGAGATTCGAAGCTTCTAGATCCCGCAGTAGATGGCGCCAGAATTCGCGCTTTCTTTGTTCACCCTAGTTGGACGCGGAGAGGGATTGCTGGCATGATCATTCGCGCTTGTGAGAATGCTGCGATAGAAGCGGGGTTCAAGAAGGCCGAGATTGGCTCAACTCTGAGTGGCGTTGCTTTCTATGAGAAAATGGGGTATACGGCGTTGGGAAGATCAGATGCCCCTTTAGACGACGGACTAACGTTGGAGATTGTCAAGATGGGAAAGAGTTTGGTACGATGAGACGCTCGAGTTTCGACACGAGGCCGAGGGTGAAGCATCTATCATATGTCAGATGTCGGAGAAGCAAGCAATGCTGTCACAGCATGGATGGGAGCCCGATGGCCGATGGCCGATGACCGATGACCGCGGGCTCGAGAGAGGGATGGAGGGGGGAGGGGGAATGTCGCTTCTCGATTCTCGATCCGTCTCTGGCTGATGTAATCCAAACTCTTTTCATCAGCCCAATCAATGACTTTTGATCAACCAAAGGCCTTTTAGCCTTCTCGTCGCACAGAGCGAAGATTCTTAGTTTAACCTAATATTTACCTAATTGCGTGGTCGGACGCCGATGGATTCTAGACTTGATGCTTCCACCTTCTTTTGCCCTTTTGCCCTTTTGCCCTTTTGCCCTTTTGCCTGATAAGCAAAGGATTGAAACTGAATATAAAGTTTCTCACAGATACCGTCGATGATAAAGGGCGCGTTGAGATCGAGGGCGGAATTGAATGGAGATTTCGTGGAGTTGGACTGGATATAAAGTATGTCTTTCAGGTGCATCGTCGATGGCCCATGGCCAGAAGTCCGCCGTCAAGAAGGGAACCGTTTTTCGTTTTTTGAGTACGGGTCCTTGTATGTTCCGTGCTCGCGCTAACCTCCTTTGGGTAGCAGTTCACGAACAGCCACCACCACGCTGGATTTAAGTTGAGCTAGTGAATTATGCTTATACGATAATGTGTAATTATTGCCATAAATGTGGCATATTATCCCGTAAATCCCATAAATCCTATATTTAAACCTTTTTCCCTTGTGGCGATGCCTTTCGCAACTTCGATGGAAGCCGTTGGATCGAATTATCCCTACAGTATCCACTTTGGACCAATCACCGCCAGCTTATGTCACCGTGACAAAGATGTCCCACTGGTTTTCAGATCTCGAGAACCTTGGGGTGCTGGGTGAATCGTATTTTGAACCACATCATCAGAGAAAGTTCCTACCGACCCAAGAAAGACATCAAAGATGAAGCCGATAGCTCCAATTGCCCATGGAAATATGGGGATTCATGATCCATCACGTCTTTAGAAGGTATTCTTCCAAACACACATATAATCTACTTTCATCGAGGAAACGCCCCAGGGCAATCAATTCTTCCAGTTCCATTTCTTATCCCAACGTCACGGCTTCGACTGCAACCAAGAGGTCGAGTGTGCCAGTACCCCACGGTCGATTGCAATGGGTTCGGTACAGTGATAAATAGAGAACTTCATATGATTTGTTGCATCGTCTCCGCGACTATGAACTTGGAATCGGGCTCACCCAAGGTTGCGACTAGTTCTCATCCTCGAAGACCTCCAGCGCACCTCTCAGTATCCTTGCGGCACGATCTGCCCTCAGTTGAAGACGAGAAGCCAGCTTCAAACGCTCGAGCACTTGCGGAAACTTCGACCAAGCCAGACGATGGATCCGCCTCACCCCTCAGGAAACAATCATCGGACGATTCAGAAGATACTTCTGGGACGAACGTGAACGAATGGTTCGATCGCTCCAACGCAGGTCCTGCGATTGCTGTCAATCAAGACCCCGGAGAAACCAGTAAGTGGTGAGGTGACTTCACCACCTACGGTAGATTAACATACTGGCAGGTGACCCTCCGTACTTTATTCAGCAAAGCTCTAATGATGACACCGATTCCAGCAAAGATTTGCCCCTTCGATCCAAACGACACAGCCTGCATCCATTAAACATCATATCAAGATCCCGAGACGGTAGCACTTCGGACGAGTACCGCAGCATCATTGATGATTTGACCATTGAAAATCAGAAGCTGAAGGAGCAATTGAGGAGGTATGGACGTTCATCTGTCGCCCACTTGGAGAAGGAAAAGCTCTTCGAAGTTAAGGTCCATTCCTTATCTGCACGTAAACGTAGGGATTTGGAAGAACTTCTTCATGCATTCTCTACTAGTTTAGAAAGTTCCGAAGACCTCGGCATCAAGGCTGGGCATCCATCTATGGGCTATCCGCTTTCTGGTAAAGCCTCCAAGCATAAATCTGTTTCCTCCGGATCTAATTCACGACCAACGGATTCCGCATATGCGTCGATGTCAAGGTACGGGCCATCACATAGCTCCTCGGCCGAGGGAGGACGTCGAACAGCTCAAACGCGGGACGCGGCAGATCGACGAATGCAGAGCTTCCTACAGGATATTCCTCAGGGCCTGCTACCGAGAACTTCGCTAGAGCCGACTGAGAATCAGAGGAAGAAGATGGTTGTTCGGCGTCTGGAACAATTATTCACGGGAAAGACCGGGCCACTCGTCGATATACACAGCCACTCTTTGCAACAACAAGAGGTGTCTAATTCTGCTGCAAGAGCGGATCAAGTCTCAAAAAACCCACATCATCCCAGGGAGGGTGTGCGCGAAGCTCACATTGGCCCACATAATATGGAACTAGATAAACAGGGATTAGTAAGTACCCAAAACAACTCAAAGAATAGCAAATCGCCAACAAAACAGTCAAATTCTTCCCACTCAAACTCTTCCCACTCAAATTCGTCCCTATCGAATTCTTCACCGGAGCAGAGGCCAACTAGACCCTTGGATTTGGATCCAGATCGTGACCAAATTGGTTCAGACAACGTCGAGTATATTCGCCACCTTGGCATCTCAGCACCCCAGCTATTAAATGAAGAATCTCAGGATGCAGCCGTTGACGCCGAAGGGTGGGTTTATTTGAATCTTCTGATCAACATGGCACAATTGCATATTATCAACGTTACTCCCGACTTCATCAGATCTGCGGTTACGGAATTGAGTAAAAAGCTTCAAATATCTCCAGATGGCAAGAAACTACGGTGGAGAGGTGGTACTCAAGGTACGAGACTGAGTAGCGACAGTGGTAGTAGCAGTGTTCATCGTCGGTCTCCTCTTGATAGTGATGGTAGTGATGAAGTTTCGCGCAAAAGGCGCAAGGTTCATGCCAACAAGTTGACTTTCACTGGACCAGAACCCTCGAAATTTTTGAACGAGAACTCAAAGAGTTCTGTTGCGACTGGCCCATTCCATTATGAGCCCATATTTTGTCGTTATCCGCAACAGTCTTGTGATGCGTCTTGCGATGGTAGTGTCATGTCGCAAAACCATTACAATCATGCCGGCTTTGCATCCTCTGACCTGGCGCTTACCAACTTTGTTTCCCGCGACGACGGGCCGATGATATTCTATAGCGGAGCCAAGTTTTTCAGTGACCTTTCTGGCGATCGTGGTTATCCTGAGAGTCCGCTACATCTTACTACTGGAGTTGACAAAGATGGCTATAGTAGCCACACTCAGGATGCGATCGGCTGCTCACGCCCTCAGAGACATCTTCTTAAGAACAGGACCCCTTCAGGCTCGCTGTTACCATTCAGGCCTTTCAAAGACTACTCCAAAGGAGTAGATTTGTTTCAAACCCCCGAAACGAGACCGCAAACTCCAAGTGTACTTTCCGATGACATGGATTTTGAGTTCACTACCGACATGGCTTGTGATAGTTCGGACTCTCCCTCGTCTCTCGTTGATCTTAGTGTCTGTGGGCTTGGGGGCGTACAGCCAGCTGATCACTTCCTTTACAAGGTACACACATGTTGGACGATAAATAAAGATCATTTTCCTGTCAAAGTCTCCAGATTTTCTGCGCCACGCTCAACTTCAAAGAAGATGGTACATACCATTCCAAAGTCTTCACTGGATTCATTTCACAACCCTCATCCCCAGGACAAGGCGGACAGCCCAATCAGTAAATTGGCTTGTTTGACCGCTCGTGCCAATGAGCCTTTATCTCCTTTACCGCCCCAACCCTACGAGAATTTACCTGTTAAGATTGAGAACATCTCGGAAGAATTTGTGAGACTTGAACCGTCAGCACTGCCTGAGCCAACCTCTTATTACAACGTGTTCTCGGCTACTGAATATACAGGCGAAGATTCTGATTCCTCGTCTTTTTCAGGAATAGCTCACCTCCGTGATGAGCCCTTAGAGAGAGATGAGGATCTAATTGCAGACAATGACATACACGTGTCTTCTAACGATGATGTTATGGATGTCGAAGATGATGATGACGATAGCATCGATATGTTGGCTTATGCACGAGAAGTCGATCCTACAGCCGTGGCCGCACAGGAAGAAAATTACGAACGTGAAGCAAGTGACAAGTCAGTCCAGCTAGGAAGTGAAGCCTCAAGATCCGTAATCCCAGTCGACTTTCAGGGGGGTTCGGAATCGGAACTTTGATAATTGTCTGTCATGGTTCGTCATAATGGATTTAGCGAGCACAAGCATTGCTGTGATGTGCTATGCTTTGGAAGACATTTACGGATGGCATTGTCTTTGGGAATAGGTGTGGTAGATGCAGGGTTGTCCTTTGTCTTTTTTTTGTTTATCTCTGTTTATTGGCATGCATGGGATTGCGAGGTTCTTTCTTGGGTAAAATTCGGCGCAAGGCAGAGATACCATAATGACGGTTATTTTTGAGCGGGCATTTTGAATGAATGATATCATAGGATATGGACAAATGGATTCATGATTAGAGATATACCAAGCGATTGATTATCCTTTTCACCTCGAGCACTTGTGATTTGATGTAATGTGATGTGAGATTTAGAAAGTGCGAAGACTAAAATGATAACAATTAAAAATAGAATGATCTCGAACTACATGTCTCGATTGACATATATTTTTGTCTTTTGATGTGTTCCAATCAACAATGTTGCTATTTGAGATTATTACCATAATATTAGATCCATCCAACTTCAAACTTGTGAATATATATATAATTTTTCAGCAGACGGGGTTCGACAATCAATGAATAAATAAGGGAGATGGTAAGCTTTGCTTGCCCCTGAAGTTGAAAAGCCATGCTCAGACAGAACAATCTGATCATCCAACTCGACAAGAACCTTTTCAATGCCTCCTTCTCCTGGGATATACCCTATAAATGATATTTTACAATTTTCAAGACGGCTCTGCATGTGTTTGAGCTTGTTGTTGTTGTCAGGTGGGCAATCTTAGATTTTGATTTTGATTTGCTTTTATTCAAAAGTCCTCAGGAGAGGAGGGTACAAGTAATAAGACCTTTTATAGGATGAGATGAGACGAGACGAGACAAAAGGGTTTTGCTCATCTCGACGGCATTTCTCCCTTCAGTGCTGGCCCTTTGTATCTATTTTAGGTAACTGACTAACTAATTTCATCGATGGGTGAGAGATTGAGGTCAGAAGGGACGGTTTAGCCGAGGACTTTCTCGGCGGCGCTGACTATAGGAGGGGGAAGAGTTGTGTTAGTGTGTTGTGTCTTGTTTTTTAGAAAAAATAGAGGCGGGATTGGGATTGGGGTTGAGGTTGGGTGGAGTGAGGATTCAGGGGGGAGGGTGCATGCAACGCAATCTTACCATCCAAACCCGTGTTGTCGGGCTCAACATGGATAGCCTTGACTTTTCCATCTTCAATCTGGAGTGCATAACGTTTACTGCGGGGACCACCGAAGATGGCGGTACCGTCGAAGGCTAGATCGAGGGCGGAGGTGAACGATGCCGTGGGGTCCCCGAGGAAGCGGATCTAGAGGGTGTTAGAGTGGCTGATTGGGGAAGGGGGAGAGAAGATGGGTGGGGTGAGAATGGGAAAATGTACGTACACCAGATTTACCGGTGGGATCGAGAGTTGCGCCCCATGCTTTGGTCCTAGAAATTTTGTATTAGTATGAATGATTGATTGATGTTTCGTCCATGCGATATCCTCGTGTTGCCATTTTCTTGCCAATTTTATATACGAGGGGTACGAAAAAGGATACTGGAGGGTTCGCTATTCAGGTATCTCACTTACACAAATGGGTCATTGACCGCAACCACAAACACATTGCCTGCTTCCTTGAGCTTGGGGTGGTTGATATAACCTGGGATGTGAGAATTGGAACACGAGGGGCCTAGTCGATTGTTTAGTTTAGGGCTAGGGCATCTCCTTTTCGACAGTGATATCTTGGCATCTAAGACTCGGGGGAGGAGGAGAAGAGAAGAAGAAGAGAAATCACACACTGAAAGCAGCAGGGACCCCAATGATCAAAGCTTTGCCCGCAGTCAGCTCGCTCAGATTGATCTTGTTGGCGGGAGAATTCTCGACCAAAGTATCGAGGTCGGGGATTTTGTCGCCCACTGTGATGAATGCGCGAGGGGTAGTGGAGAAGGCGCGGATAGCTTGGGCAGCGGCAAGGCGCTGGATGGCGAATCTGGTGGCCATTTGAACCTTACGTACACACACACTTACTTGTGCCTGTACGGAGTTTATAAGTCCTTTGAAGTTATTTTGAGGCTTTTATCTTCTCCAAGGGCCATGGTTGTTAACCTTGTTTACGCTGTTAAGGGGTGCTTTTATCAGGTCACATGCTCCGCACACTAGCCTGAACTTAATTATCTACAGACTTACTCTCTACACGCCCTCTGCCACTCACACCACACTCGTATTTCCTGATGTTGCTAGCGCACCATTTGATTGGTGCGCATCGGGTGCGCATCGATAAAAGCCACCAATCCACCTCCACCCTCTTTTCGAAGGACGGGGAAGCGACGTCTTGGAACTTAATTTCCCTCATCTTCCCATTTCTTGGTTCGTCATGCATGTGAGCGAACTGCAGCTGAACGTTGTGATGAACCTCATGCTCGCCACTTGAGGAAACTCTGTTTTTGCGGAGATCCTGGGGTTTGGCGGAGTATAAAAGCTATGCTTTTTCTCTGTTCTCTTCCGTTTTGCTTCCATCCCATATCTATATTCTCAAGATGAGGTTCTTCTCCTTGGTGCTGCTTCCTGCAGTCTTCGAAACAGCTCTCGCGGCCTTTTCTGGCGTCACCATTTTTACTCCTGGGGCCGATTGGACTGATCCAGGCGTTCTCTATGCCCGATCTGTCGAGCTACCAGGTGGTGTTCTCCTAGCCACCTGGGAAGCCTATAGCCCCCAGCCGCCTCTTGTCAATTTCCCCATTTTCAACAGTACAGATGGTGGCAAATCATGGAAACACATGTCGAATATCAAGGATAAGGTCAATGGTTGGGGATTGAGATACCAACCATTCTTATACGTGTTGACGGAGAAAATTGGGAATTTCAAAGCCGGTACCATTATTGCAGCGGGAAATTCCATACCAGAGGATTTGAGTAAGACTCAGATCGATGTTTATGCTAGTACGGATCACGGATTTACTTGGGACTTTGTATCAACAGTGGCAAAGGGTGGTGCCGCCCAGCCTAACAACGGAGTTCCTGCAGTTTGGGAACCATTCCTTCTTACTTATCAGGGGAAAATCGTCCGTAAGTCCTCACCATATAGTCTGCGTCAGCCAACGTAAATACTAACCAAATATTAAGTCTACTACTCCGACCAACGAGATAAACAATACGGTCAAAAGCTTTTGCATACTGTTTCCTCTGATCTTCTTACTTGGGGAGACCTCACAGACGACGTTCATTACCCAGTCTATACCGCTCGTCCAGGAATGACAACCATCACGCAACTCCCCAACAAACAATACCTCATGACTTATGAATACGGCGGTGGCCCCACCGTAGCCAATCCCTCCACCTACCAATTTCCCGTCCACTACCGTATATCCTCCTCCCCTCTTACCTTCCTCTCCGCCCCGGATAATGCCATCATAACGAACAACGGCATCCAACCGATCGGCTCCCCTTACGTAACCTGGACACCCGTTGGCGGCGTTAACGGCACCATCATCGTCAGTTGTGGAACTCGCAGCGAAATTTTCGTAAACAGAGCTTTAGGTGACAAGAGTGCATGGAAAACTATAAAGACTCCTGAAGGCACTAGTTACTCGAGACACTTGCGAGTTTTGGACACTGACAAGAACCAACTTATGATTATGGGGGGTGGAGTCTTGCCGCCTAGTAAGACGAACAAGGTCACGGTTAGCGTGATTGATATCACGCAAGGGCTTGCTGCGGAGTCCTAGATGCAATTGAGAGGAGGATTGAGATTGAGGTCTGTTCAGGAAATAATCGGTTGAGGAAATAATCAATAGGAAATGAGAAATGAGAACTTTGATTAATTTGCATATTTGGCTTAAGAGTTTGAATCAAACCTGGTGAAAAGTATTACAAAGAGTAAGACCAGTAAGTTCAGGTATTACCTAATCTTTGGATCTCCCTGAGAGAGTACCCACCTGTCAATATTAGTTCCCACGACGTCGATTGAGCGCTGGTTCTCTCTCGGTTCGAGCTTGAGCTAGACGGTGCTATAAGAGGTGCTAAAGCTCAGACCTTGCCTAAATTTGATACAGCTATGCTCGCTTTGGGTGTGCTGCGACCTTATGAAAGGGGAAGATGTCCTTGTTAACCTTCGTCGGAAGCAAACGGCCTAGGTCATCTGTGCTGGTCACACGAGAATGCCGTGGCTTCAGTTTCTATTCCTACTGCCATCTCAAGGCCGTGTAGTTGGCAGAGCTGGTTCTTATGATAGTCGTCAATGGCACAGTTGCTCGTATCGTCCCAGAAACACAGTCCTGGTGGTCTTCAATTTAAAACCATCTCAATCCATGAACGGGTCGAGATCTACTTGGCATGCTCAAGTAATTATTTAACAAATCGTGCACATCACGCAGCCGTAAATCGCCGGAAACCGTAATCCCATCGCCCACGCCGCATGATTAGTAGAGATTGTAGCTTCCGATTTGTTTATATCAAGACCTCAGCAATACTCGGCTAAAATCCAGCTGTCTCCTTTAATTTCAACCACTTCAAGCTAATTCGGAACTGAAACATTCGAAGAGTAAACTCCAATTCGCTAACAATCTAACAAATCGATAAGAATGACTCGTATACAGAGTATACAAAGACCACCCCGATGATCCCCAGCTACCCCTCCTCACATTCTGTTACCCTGATTGTCAGGATAGGCATCTGGTGAATCATTGTGGGTGTATATGAAAGAATAGGAAAATCAGTGTAATAACATACCATGTCGGCGATTGGATATGTAAGCTTACTAATCGGCTAAGATCGGATCGGTAGCGGGTTCCAGTTCCCAGGCAGTACTGGATTTGTCAGCAAATAGCTAGACAACTGAGTTCACTGCAACACATGACAATTGACATACACTCACTTTTACTCCGTACACATTCTCCCTAACCTTCTTAACATCCTCTCTACCTGTTAAAACACATTCCATTCCGTCTTCTTCTTTTGCATAGACGGAGAAGGTCTCAGCGAATCCTTATCCGCTGCTCAGTTCAATGCTCAGCTTACATACATCAACAATCACACGCCACCGCTGACTCGTTATCTTGAGGGTCACTCACACCGAAATCTTTCATCTTCGGTAGCCTTGTTGTGTGTAGGACCTCGTCGGCTTTGACGAGCCAAGCACACTCATTCACAGTCACCATTTCTTCCCAATCTAAAAAGAGAAAGGCGGCTGAGGCGATACCACCCAACGATCATAACGAGACTCGATCCAACAAACGGATCGCCTCAGCAGCAGCTGCTTTGAAATCTTCAGACAAGGCCGCAGCACTTCCCTCGCCACAAACAAACAGCAATAGTATGGATTCCGAGGACGACTTCATGTCTGGAGGATCAAGTGATGACGATGATGTCCTCATGGGGGAAAGTGACAACGAGGAGGAGTCGGAGGACGGTAGGGGTATATTTTCTCAACCTCCTCTACGCATCCCCCCCACCCATCTGAGCATTGCTAATGTTTGGGATATTTAGACTTCGGTTTTGAAGAATCAGCGCCAGACATCAGCTTCAAAGATGATAACTCGCACAAGAAGAAGAAGACGTTTGATATAAATTACAAGGTTCACCGTCCCGAGGATATCCAAGCTCAGCAGGATGAACTTATCAATGAAGTTAACATGATACTCGATATTCGAAAAGAAGACGCGGCCATTCTCTTGAGACACTTCAGGTGGAATAAAGAACGCTTGATCGAGGATTATATGGACCGCCCCAAAAAGGTTCTCGATGATGCTGGCTTGGTATCTAGTGAATTTGGGCCACCCAAACTCGAGGTCATACCAGGTTTTGCGTGCGATATCTGCTGTGAAGATGAACCCGGATTACAATCGTTTGCTATGAAATGTGGGCATCGATACTGCGTTGATTGCTACAATCGCTACCTAACCCAAAAGATCAAGGAGGAGGGAGAAGCAGCTCGTATTCAGTGTCCACACGACGGGTGCCGACGAATTATGGATAGTCATTCTCTCGATTTACTTGTGGCTGCAGATTTAAAATCACGGTACCACGAACTTCTTACGAGAACATACGTTGAAGACAAAGAGTTCCTGAAATGGTGCCCCGCCCCGGATTGTCAAAACGCAATCGAATGTGGGATCAAGAAGAAAGATCTCGATAAAGTCGTCCCCACAGTTGCATGTGAGTGCAAGCATCGTTTCTGCTTTGGTTGTATATTGGCGGATCATCAACCTGCACCTTGCACACTGGTCAAGAAGTGGCTGAAGAAGTGTGCAGATGATTCGGAAACTGCCAACTGGATTTCTGCCAACACAAAAGAATGCCCGAGATGTAATTCTACTATCGAGAAGAACGGAGGATGCAATCATATGACATGCCGAAAGTGCAAACATGAGTTTTGCTGGATGTGTATGGGATTATGGTCGGAGCACGGTACAAGCTGGTACAACTGCAACAGATTCGAAGAAAAGAGCGGTTCCGAAGCCAGAGATGCTCAGGCCAACTCCCGAAAATCGTTGGAGCGTTACCTCCACTATTACAATCGATATGCCAATCACGAACAATCAGCAAAGTTGGATAAAGATATTTATCACAAGACAGAGAAAAAGATGATTCAACTCCAATCTGCCTCTGGGTTATCTTGGATTGAAGTTCAATATCTCAATTCGGCCAGTCAAGCCCTTCAAACTTGCCGTCAAACTTTGAAATGGACCTATGCTTTCGCTTTCTATCTCCAACGCAACAATCTCACCGAGATGTTCGAGGACAACCAAAGAGATCTCGAAATGGCAGTTGAGGCTTTGTCCGAAATGTTTGAGAAACCAGTTCAGGAACTTGCAGCTCAGAAGTTAAAGGTTGAAATCATGGACAAAACATCATACTGTAACAAACGCAGGGTCATTCTACTCGCAGATACCGCTGATAATCTTGCCAATGGTGCATGGTCTTGGGGCTCTACCTTCTGATTACACTCAACTCTTTACTTGCTTATTGGGCAAGAATCTCCATGGATTGGGATTTAAAGCAACAAACATTCTTAAGTATACAATTTGTTCTATTCATCATCTTCTATGCCCTTTTAGCAATTTCTAGACTTCAGACTTCAGATGTCTATTGTACAGTGATTGAAATTCCTCTCTGCATCATTGGGCGTTTGTGCTGGTTTATCCTCATCGCACCAGATAATCTTTCGATTTAATGAGCGGCCTATTCAGATCTTTGGCATGGACACTTTATGGCATGAGATGGCAAGCATGGATTCGTACTCACAAGAGAACGGTGCATTATCTCTCTGTTACTCTACTTACCTGTCATCATCCTTGTTTCATCAATCATGGCGTGGTGGGGGTTTCATCTGTTTTTTTGCTTCTTTTACAACTTGCCTGTGTTGTCTCTTTGCAAGGCCACGAGATGATCTATCTATGTTTTTTTGGCGGGTATGGTATGGTATGGACTGGACTGGACTGGACTGGTAGGGATTTCCCTTGACTGGCTACTGGCTGCTTGTTGGCAAAGGATTTGGAGGAGTACATGGGACAGGTTGTATGATGGCACAGGACAGTACAAACAGAGAATGGAAGAGAAGCAAGGAGATGAATGAGCTACCAACCATACAAGAATAAGTATAGCAAGATTGACAGTAAGCGCAGAAAGAAAGGAAATCTTATTCAGAGTAGGGTTGAGACATATTGAAATGAACATTAGCGAGTTACTTTGTACTTCAAAATAAAACAAAAGGTTAAACAATGTTTTATGTAATTTTTTTTCTTGAAGTGCAGTGATGATGTGCCGCTGATGAATTCCTAAGCTTTCTCATGCTATATGAGAGCTTGAGGGATTTCTACCATTTGATAGCAATGAAACCAACAATTAAACTTATGTAGCATATTAAAAGAAGACACAGCGAACGAGTAGAAAAGCCACCTAGGGCTTCACAAGCACCAGTGTAGGCAGACTAAAACCTATATTCATCAAGCATATCTCTTGAAATTCGTTATACAGCATTCATATCATATCGCGCGTAGGCAATCGTACGTAGTCAGACATGCTATCTCATAATATACACAGCATAACCTAGCTAGGCATCGCCATAAAGCAGAGTGGAAAGGGTATGAAGACAAGGTTGAAGTGAAGGAAAACTCAAATAAAAACGCTTTTCCTTTTTTTTTCTCTTTCTTTTCGTCCAGCAAAAGAACCTATGCCTCAATAAATTTCTTGACGTTCTGCAACCATCTCAAATACTCCTTCTGCTCCTTCACATCAATGTAACCCGGAACGAAAATGGCCAAAGCCTGGTTGATTCCCCGCTCGTCCAGATATCTCTCGAACAAGACCTGGAGATCCTCATCCAGGTTTCCGTAAGGAGGCCCAACGTACAAATCTTGACGTTGATGGGCTGCCTCGGTTGTCTTGGCATAGGCGTGCGAAGCGTCCGAGTAGTAGTACACGTTATCGACGACGATGTTGCCTTCTTCGGCAACGGTCTCGATGGCGAGCGCACCTTTGTTCTTCTTCTCCACAATGATGTTTATGCGGGCGGGGAACCCTTGGGTTTCGCCTTCGAGCTCTGAGGGGTCCTCAGGATCGAGATCTTTCGAGTTGTTGGCGTCGTCGGTGTCTTCCTCGTCGGCCATGGCGCTGTCTTGGAACTCGTCGCTGTCAGGGTCGTAGGCATTCAGGTCGGCGATGGAGAAGGACACGCGGATTCTGGGGGTTGTGTTGTCAGTTTTGTAGTTTTTCTTCTTATTTTCGTGGCGTTTTAATTTTTCTGGTTCATATTTTTTCTTCTGTTCAAATTTGTAGGATGTTAGAGAGGGGGAAGGTAGAAATACATACTTCTCGTCACCAAAGTTTCTTGTTAAGACAACCTCTTCTTGGCCAGGAGTATCGATGATCTTAAAAGGGCCATTCTCCAAATAATCCTTCACACTGGTAGGGACTTCCTCATCAAGCTTCATGTCCTCCTCCATTTTGATCTCGCTAGCGAGCTTCTGAGCTAACTCGGCATCACTTTCTGGAGAGGCGGATTTGGCTCGAATTGAGGAAGTAGAGAATGCGGATGCGCATTGAAGTCTGGAGGCAGGGAAAGCGGTTTGGAGGAGAGTTGGACGGGTGGTTTTGATGGCGGTGTTGGTGATGCCTCGTGCAACTCGAGGAGCTGAACGGACAATGGTGCGGAGGGAAAGCATGGTGATTTAGGTACTTTTGGGGTGAAATTGGAGGTAGTGTTGATGTTGATGGAAAATTGTGGTATGGAAGTTTTCACTATCTAACGTTTTCTCGAGCTCGGCTCCAGAGGAACTTTTTTAGTCGGAAAAAAGGTTGATCCGTTTATATAATTTTTGAGATGATTTCATATAAAGGGCTTGTTCTTGACTTTTTAAGATCTTTTGTTGTATATTTGTTTGAAATGTATCTTATTATTCTTAAGTTTTAATATTCTGAGATTTGTTGTAGGTCTCAACTCAATTCAAATAACAACAATAAATATCATCCACAATCTTGCTCCCGCAACTTTGGGTATTGATATATAAACTCCACCAACGCCGCCAATCCTACTTATTGACTTCTGCCAATCATGAAGATCCTTTGGGTGGGAATTTGCTCTCCTGGATATGCCCGCTGCTCGATAAGCGCACCCATTTCAAAGTGCTAAGATATGACCAAGTTGAGTTTTCCCATAGAGCCAAAGCCATTACATTGTCCGAATTGGTAAGGTCTGGTAGGTCTACATGTTGTTAGTTGTAGGGGCCAAAAGATGCAATAAGAGTATTGACGAACAGAATCCATTCTCGTATTCCTTCTCATCTGCAGCTATTTTGATCTTTAGAAGATCCTCCCTGGTACTCGCTGGTCGCCCGGGACGGCGCTCTTTCTTCAGAGCACTAAGCTCTTCATCATTTTGGTGGACAAAACTGCATGTACAGTTAGATAGGAACGTTCAAAGGATCGCTGTTTGGGGGCCGCATTACGTTGTTATCAGACTATGTATCGCATCGAGGTCGAATGGCTTCACACCGTTCTTCTTTACAGCTTCTTGGAAATAAAGAGCCCGCTCCACTATCATATATGTCAATTGAAGCTCGTGGTACTGTGAACTGGGTCGACTACATACATATGGGACGATTATGTCTCTTTCTCTCAGCGGCCATTCTGTCCAATTTATCATCTCGTCCTCCTGCTCTTCTTAAACTGCGAGAATCCCGGGAATTTTCATGTAAAGCAGTAACTTCTCCTCCCTTCTTCTTGGAGATATGCTTGGAGACCTTCTTCAGACTTTTCGGCATTGTGGAGGCTCGTAGGTAGTTTATCGACGGATGTACGTACTCGAGGATGTTGGCAGAATACGTTGAATGAAGATGGATGATATCGCTGTCGATGTCGATGTTATACGTACTGTAACTTTTTTTCCATATCGCATTCTTTATCGCAAAGCTTCTCCACTTATTATTTATCTGCTAGCAAGGATATGAGGTCATGTGGTTGCCGTGGTATTCGACGCGCCTTCCACACGCGTTCGATCCATCATGCAGGTTTCAGTGGGAGGGAACCTTTTTGAACTTGATATCAACAACATCAACATCAACATCAACATCAACAGCAACGACATCTTCACGATAAACCTACGACAACTTTAATGACCATTGATTGATTCTCTCCCCCTCATTCATGTCCTGAATTATACATTCGTTTCATCCTTTACTTGCCACCCTACTTCGTAACACTTGGTTCATGATCCAATGACTCCCCAAGTCTCCTTTTGTTGATTTGTCTGTTGTGTGCTGCTGATATTCTGGTCAATATGGGGATCAATGGTATGTATATCCTATAGGTCATTTCTTTCAAGTCCTGTCATGTTAACGACTTGTAGGTCTCCTCCCTTTGCTCAAATCCATCCAAAAACCATGTAATTTGAAGAAGTTCGATGGTAAAACCCTCGGCGTGGATGCTTATGGCTGGCTACATCGTGGAACTGTATCATGTGCTTTGGATCTTGCGATGGGGAAGCCAACAAGAAAGTATGGAGGCTGAGACCAGTATGGAAGTGTATATGCTGACCGGAACAGCAGATATGTTGAGTATTGTATGCACCGGGTCCGAATGTTACTGCATTTTGGCGTCACCCCCTACTTGATATTTGATGGTGATTACTTGCCAAGTAAAGCTGCGACAGAAATGGACAGAGCAAGGCACCGGAGAGATAGTAAACGACTTGGGCAAGAGTTATTGAATGCCGGGAAGATCTCTCAAGCATACCTTGAATTTCAGAAAGCGGTCGACGTGACTCCAGAGATGGCCCGTCATGTGATTGATGAGTTGAAAGATATGGGGGTACAATACGTTGTAGCCCCATACGAGGCCGATGCTCAAATGGTTTACCTAGAACGAAAAGGTATAATCGATGGAATTTTGTCTGAGGACTCTGATCTACTAGTGTTTGGTGCCAAATGCCTTCTTACCAAATTGGATCAGTACGGAAACTGTATCGAAATCAACAAAGCCGATTTTTGCGCGTGCAAAGATGTCAATTTGACGGGTTGGTCCGATGCCGAGTTTCGAAGGATGGCAATTCTAAGTGGCTGTGATTATCTGGCCAACATGAACAAGATGGGACTAAAGACAGCTTATCGGCTGGTCCGCAAACATAAGACGATTGAAAAGGTTGTAAGGATGATTCAATTTGACGGAAAATTCCATGTGCCTAACAATTACCTCGAATCTTTTTATCAAGCCGAGTTCACTTTTTTACATCAAAGAGTTTTCTGTCCCGAAAAGCTCACCGTGGTTCTTCATACTGAACCTGATCTCCCACTTACGGAAGATCAAACCCAGTTTATTGGACACGACGTTTTGCCAGAAATTGCTCAAGGAGTTGCAAAAGGAGATTTGAATCCTATCACCAAACAGCCCATTGTGACTGAACGGGGAAACAAAATGGCGAATCCTTTCATGGCTTCAAAGAGGTCTGTTTCTACCAACGACCTCAAAAAGGGTGTTTCGATCGATGCATATTTCAAAGCCAAACGGACACCCCTTGCAGAGCTCGACATCAATTGCTTTACGCCTTCTCCAAGTCAGCAAGAGCTTCTTTCTAGAAACTCTGGAACATGGGTTTCTGAACCGGTTCGTCCATACTTGCAGCGATCTACCACTGAAATCGAGCCACAATTACCTCCCCACCCTACTCATAGCGACAGATCGACTGGACGGCGAGTAAATTCACCCACCGAGTCTCGTCCACCAAAGCGTGCTCGTCTATGTGAAGACGACTCGTTCCTTGAAACCCCAGGAACTAGTCAGAAAGGGGAACTTGGTCGAAGCCGTTTCTTTGCGGATGGATTCCAAGATGACAGTCCAAGTATCTCGAAGGTCTCCAAGAAAAGGAATAAGCGGAAGGATGAAATCACCATCTTTTCAGACGATTCAATTGAAGAAGCTATGATGAGTCTTCCAGATGTCGACAACTATTTGAAAACCAAGCAGCCAAAAATTAACATCTTCAGAGACGCTTTGATCACTTGCAACTCTCAAGAAAGTACAGATAAATCTGCCCAACACGATCAGGCTGAGGGCGCTCAAAGTACGGTTCCTGGTCTTGAATCTTCTACCTCCAGCAGGAACTCTTCTGAGCAACCACCCTCTCCGACTCTCAAAGCTTCCACCCCCCTTTCAGACTTAAAAAGCAGGTTTTCTTTCGGTGCTTCAACTCTTGCAACACCCAAAACCACTCTCAGCCAAGGTCTTCCAACCCCACCATCCTCCTCGGCTCAGTTTCAATCGAAGATTCCTGTTTCAGCGAAGTCGATTACCACAACTGCAAAGAAGCCTATTGCCTCGACCAGAGCTGTTCTCACCCCCCTTCAGCGATTGGGTGCTGCTGCATCAAACCGCTTCAAACTACCGCCAACACCTCCTATGAGCCCCATGCTTGCCGCCGGTCCCATTGCATTCCTTCGAAAGACCAACGTTCCCTTACCTGAGACCAGTAAAGAGAACCAGTCGAAACTGGCAGAGGTCCAGCCCGAATCTATTCCCTTGCCACCAGCCGACGAACTCGAAATTGCCGCTTTAAGCCAGAGAGGCAGCGAGGACATGATTATACCAGATAGTGAAGGAGAGGAAGAGCCATTATCGCCTACCGAACATAGACCAAGTAAGGTATTAGGTTTGAGTCTCGACTTAAAAAGGTTCGCATATGCTGGTTGAAGGATGTCATTACACTATCTTTGAACCTGATCAATACCACGACCCTAGAATAAGACGAATAGATACGAACAAGTCAACGATGCCACGTGTAAAAATGTTGAGTATTCGATCGAAACGCACAACTTAAGAAGAAAAGGAACATACATTATTGGATTAACTGTTGCTATTAGATTTGCTCAATTATGGAATTTTGAACGAGAGACATTGATATGAAGGGTTGATTTCAGAGTAGTGGAATGGAATGAAGATTGGTATTGTGAGCAGTAGAAAAAGGATCCATGATGTGTTTCTTGATACCACTCTTAAAAGAGAAAGAAGAAGATGACATCATGCTGTTCTTGTTTTTTTTTGCCTTTCATCAGACAGTTAATAATTAGGATTAGGATTTATCAGGGAAGAAAGAAAATCAGATAAAACGCTCTTTCAAAATGATATGAATATGGAAAGAAACATGGAAAAAAATGTGCCCAAGAATGTATAGAAATCATATCATCCTCTCTCATCTCCCCTTTTCTCTTTTCCCCCTGATCAGCCTTGGACGAGTATCCATATCAGTCAGAGTTTGATGGTTTATCGTCTGGTGAGTGTGCGATGGGGATGGGGGATGGCGGATGGTAGTCATGGCGACGAGATATCGAGGTGAATCACGCGTCTCGCTAGTAGCCTGCGTCAGGCAAAGGGAAGTATATATAATTATATGATTACTAGTAGTCCCTGGGTGAGCAAGCAACAAACAGTAAGATGAATGATATAATTGTAAAAAAGCCACAAGTCCCTCTCCTCGTATATACTTGTGATATTCAGTAATGCATATATGCTCGATTAAGTACACCAAAAGAAAGATAAAACAGAATGATATTCAAGTTTGAGTACGCTTGTTATAATTCAGTTCGATAAATCAATCCTATCAACAAGTTCTACGTCACATATTTATTCATCCAGCCATGCTAATCTCCCCCATAAACTTCTCATTGGGACCGATATCGGTTTGATTCGATTTGATTCGATACAGCGAGGAAGATAGATAGGATAGATATAAGCAAGCATGCCACACTACAAAAAAAACAGGAGAATGAGATTGTCTAACGCCCGCTTGTCCAACCAGATGATGTTTAAAAGTCAGTAGGGAGCCCCCCTTCATTCAAAAGAGCAATCACGGAAATCTTTTATTAAAGAATCTCCCTCCTACTCCCCCCATAGGCTCTTTTGTGCCCTGACCCTACCCTTTCCTATCCTGCCCATATAAACTCCCAGGGTAAACTTTCTTTACTCTTCAAGGGTGAACGAATATCCCATGTCCAGTTTCCATATCACCCAAACTATCCTATCTCATCACATTCCTTAAACAATCGTCTCACTCTCTTCGCCACTCGCAATGATCGGTACTGATAATCCTCGCTCTGGACTCTGTAATACCAGTTGTTCGTGTCTTCTGGCTCTGATAAAATCGCTCAAAGATCTAATCAAGATGAACCACCCAACTATCATAAGTATATATGCAAACCATTCATTGCTTGCAATATCCGAGATACCACCGCTTCCAGAATCCATTCCTGCTGTCGCGGCTTGGTTAACCTTTTCGGGGTCGAATTCGTGGCTATTTGGATCGGGAGGTTGAGCATATGATGCATCATTTGAACCCGATGGTGGTGTAACGACGTTGCTTGTGCCTTTCATATAGAAACCGTACTGGATGAGCGTGATTCCGAGACCAGCACGAGATCCGTTCTTTGCAGCGTGTGTAGTATGTAGGAGATATGTGAGGAGGAAGCCGACGAGTTGGAATGACATTGATATCATGCCGTTCCAGATAAAGGAGAATAAGGATCCAACTGGAAGACCCTCGACATAAACTTCGTCAAGTCCACCGAACCCAGGTGCAAGAATAGTGGTTTCCCAATAAGGTGGAGCCGCGTCTGCCGCGGCTTGTTCATATGTCTAGATTTAGTCAGGATAAGTTAATAACATGGTAGAAATAAGGTATACGTACAGGTGGATGTTCTTCTTGTTTCTCGCCTCTCTCGGGCTTGGCACTTAGATTTGCAAAGACACCATCAGACCCTGAGCCACCACCATACACTCTCCCACCTGGCACCGGTGCAAATGCCGGCATCGCCGTCACTGTTCTTTGAGTATCTGATGGATTTTCATCGCCCGCCGTTCCCGCAGTGAGTCTCTCCGTTGATGATGAAGGATTTCCCCGCATTAATCGTTGTCTATCATCTCCATCATTATCCTCGTCATCAGATGCATCATCACCAAAGGTATCCGCCAAGTTCTGGTCTACGGGCGCTGTATAGTGTCGTAAAGAAGGAGAAGACGTTCGCGATCGGAAGGATGGTGGAGGGGATGTAGGTATCTGAGGGGTATCTTCTTCGTTCGCAGATATCTATTCACGTTGCATATTAGTATCGTTCTCCAACAATGGGCGCTGCATCCACCCTTTGAAGCCTGGCGAAGATTAGCGGGGGGGTACACACCCTCTCATATCGTTGCGAACTCATATTGAAGTCGGTACTGGGCAAACAAAAACAGAAGGAAAACGACGAAGGAACAATCGGATGAGCAAATGAATGTACAGGTTTGAGAGAAGAGGCAAGTAAGTGAGGAAGGAAAAAAAGGAAATGGTAGTTGCGGAAGTGGGGAGAGTGAGAAGAGGAGGAAAAAGCCAAAGGAAGAGAAGTTGAAGGGAGAGGAAAGTCGTGAAGTTATGATTTGATGGATCTCTCGGCTTTGTTTGAGATAAGTGTTAGGTAGTAAGTAGTTTGGATTAAAAGGGGATCATCAATATGAAATCCTAAATAAAAACCCTAATTACAATTATATAATTATTATAAATCTACAAATTAATTAATATTGATCGAAATAAATACCAAATGATAGAGTGATTATTATAAGTTTATATTAAAATTGAAATTAAAATTAGAATAAAATAGAAATAAAAATAAAAGTTATATGAATTTAAAGATAATAAAACTCCGATTGTTTTTAATTTTTTAATTTTTAGGTAGCCTAGTAAATCTATAAATCTATATATAGCGCTAAATGCTAAATCCACACCCCTTCTCTGATCCGAAGTACGTGATGAATGATATGAGGTTATCTGCATGAATGAAGAATTATTATTGACCAATTGATTATCATCCATCCATTTCAAAACATCATCATGTCGCAATCAGTAAGTTTTCTGCCCGTCCTTGCCCTCGCTCCTTTACCTTTACAATCAAATTTCCCTTCTCTCGGATCCGCTCGCTTTCCGAGAAGACGATCTGATCGGATACGGGTATGATACACTCGAGCAACTTGCATTTGGATCTAGAAGTCTAGAATTGCATATATACAGTATCTCCTCCCACTCACTCCATTCCCCGCACTCTACGGACCCCCCGACTCCCAACCCCCAAACTAACCCCTTCCCTCTCCCTCCCCTTCTAGCCCGTCTACCGCCACTACATCCGAGCCCTCTCCCGCTGGCCAAAAGACGCACTCCGCCCTTCAGCCCAATTTCAAGATGCCATTCAACGACGCCTAGAGAGAGTCGCGGCGGCCGGCAAATTCGATGAGAAGAAGGAGCTGGCACAGGTAAATGCTTTGTATAGTTTGGTGGAGAATCGGTATCGGGGGAAGGTATGTTTTGACTTTTTTTGGGGGGAGGATCTTCTGCTTCTTGATTTGGGGGCTTGGGTTTTTGAGAAAGGCAAGGCAGGAGATGCGAGGGAATACAAGATGAACATGATAGAGGAAAAGGAACAGAGAGCCGCCTAGCACACGACAAGTCCCCCCAAAAATCACTCGCTAACGCCCGCCACCCAGTACCCTCTCACATCGAAAACAATGAAACCAACCAGCAACCCAACATACTACGAAGATTTAGTAAAGGAGTTGGAAGAGGCGCCCAACCGAAGTTGGTTTCAACAACTGGTAAATAAATGGAAGGGGGCTTTACGATTTCAATGAGAGGATAAGAAATAGATGTCATAATGTATCAATATGGATCTTGGAATTTGTGTGAATATTTGGCGTTTACCGATTACTGCTATGGGTGGATTCCTCGATAGTCAGATTGATCTGAAATCATGGCGGAAATCTTAAATACATCCGCAGGACTTTTTATACGTGCCCTTGGATTCCAGACATCAAGCTCTTTCCCTCTCTTCTACTCGCACGAATGCAAGTGAAGCTCAGATACGCACCCCTGATGTACACATACAAAGCAACAAAGCTCACCATTCCATCCCTCCTACCGAGACCACCATCCCTGATCTTCCACAGCAGTTGAATGCAGCAATGCTCTCCAAAACCAGGTACCAGGTGAGATATATCACGGAATTCTACGAGGTGCGACTGATGTCAAGCTGCGCTTGTAATGCACCGAGACCACCCCCACCCTCCCCAACATTCAAAGCTCAACCCCGTTCAAAGGTATTTCCCATGCGGATCCACTCTCCCCATCAACTCAATACTCTGCTCATACATCGTAAAGACAATGCCCCCACTCAAGATCAACCTCCCCAACCTCGGCAGCGCGCCACTCCAAAACGTCAACACGCCCTCATTCCGCGCGATCAAACTCGCGCAGTGCACGCTGTTCTTGTACAGACGCCGCGCCTCGATGCTCTGCATGCGCGTCTTGACCGTATCCAGCGGCTGCGTCACGTACACGGTGATGATGCCGGCCAGCCCCCCAATGCCAAACGTGCTCAGCGCGCCGAGCTTCTCGCCCGGCGCCGCGTACGACTGCGCGAGCTGGCGCAGCGACGTGTAGGACCCGAAGCGCACAGCCGAGTTGGCAGATTGTCGCGCCGTCGTCGGCACGAACCCTTGGAAGAAGCCGCGGAGACCGCGCTCACGCGCAATGATGGGCACGGCGTGGAGGAAGCCTTTCAGGCGGGGTTTGGCACTCTTGCGATCATCGATTCTGGAGGGGGGGCAAGCGGGGGGAAACGTTAGACTCGTGTGTATAGTAGTAGTGTGGTAGTGAGAATTTTGCGTTTGGATTTGGAAGAGGGGGGGAGGGGGCGGGGTGGGGGGATAAATACAACGTCGTTTTGATACTCTCGAATGGCGTCACGGCTAATAGACTCTCTGTAACGCCGGCTCCGAATCCAGCGACCACGGTCCGAGGCCCTGAGATCTTTCCGTCGGCATCTTGTAGGAGGGCTCTATATTGATCGAAGGCGACGAATCCTAGACTTGTGCATCAGTATGTATTCACACACATTTAACATTTCACATTTAACACATGCACATGCGCATTCCCCCCCAAAAAGTAAAAACCCTAAAAAACAACCTACGAATGCCCGCCTTCAGCGAATTCCCCAATATCAACGTCGTGCACCCGGCATACCACTGCGCGCCAAACTTCGGCCACGGCAACTGGCCTCCTTGCGGCAGGCGTCGGTTGAGCTGCGTGTGGGTCTTGGCGAATTCAAAGGGGTATGTGATGGCGATTTCGACGGCGCCGGCGGTGCTGCCTGCGATGATGCTGCGGAGGGGGCTGGGCTTTTTTTTGCTGGAGGAGGAGGGGTTTGTGGTGGTGGATGACGATGCCATTTTTGGGGGTTGGGTGGGATAGGTATGTAGGACGGGAATATTAAAGAACAAGGTAGCTGCTATGGGTAGATAGATATTCGTCCATGTAAAACTCAACCTAACAATAGCTAGCCAGCGAGCACTTGGACTGGACTGGAGTGAATAAGTAGATACCTATCGGTCATCAGCGATTCAAAGAGAGAAGAAAATCAGAAAATAAAACATAAAAAACTTTTTTCGTTTCTTTGTTTATCTATTATGTATGTATTTTATATGTTTATTTTTGATTTACGATATTACTGATTGAGTATTTTAGCGATGTACTGTAATTATTACCGTACGATAGATACGAGTTTATTGTGAGTGATGCAATGGATATTGCTGCTTTAAGCGAAGGGGGTAAGGTTATTTATATAAGGGAGGTATTTCAAGATTCGTGACAAACTCGAGTTAGCTAGTAGGACTTCTCTTAATGCTAGCTAGCCAGCTACCTGGGTGCTTACTTACTTTTAGAAGTATAATTCGATCGATTGAGAAATTCGTTGTCTAACCTTTATATATGTCGTATGCTTCATTTTCTCGGTTGGACTACCGAGTCACCCTTCTTTTGCTCCCATGCCAAGATATCGAGATATCAAGATCCAAGAGTAATCTCACCTTGACATGGTGTGCGCACAAGAATTAATATTGCTTCTTAAATTGGTTTGCTGCTAGCTATGAATTGTACAGTCAGGAAGGAAAAAGCTGCGCTTCAGTCATGCAAAGATAGGTAGTGGTACAAGTAGGATTGTATGCTCAAAGGCTGAACCCCCAATACTCCATATGTATCTCGACCCCATTGTCAACGCCTTGGTATGGTTACCATTTCATCCCATACAAGAGAGGATATTTTCAAGAATCAAAAGCTCTACAAAAGAAAAACACATCGATCTATCCCAGCTAGACATCATTCCGTTACACAACCTTACTAATTGAAAACCATCGGTGTTCCTCCCAAATTCGGTGCAAGTTGAATGGTACCATATCCTCCAGGCATACCGGTCATACCCATTTGCTCTCGCTCAAGCTTCTCCTGATCCATACGGGCACGATCTGCTTTGGTGATACGGGATTTCCGTGTTGCTGTGCTTCCGCCACGGGATCCCACTCCGCCTGATGTTGTAACAGCTCTGCTGCCGGAACTAGCACGACTTGTGGTAGTGGCTTTCTCGCCAGAAACCTTGGGCTTTCGAATGCGAACCTTCTTTGCTGGGCCCTCACCCCTAGGGTGCATGTTAGTATCATATCCAAACTCATCGGGACCTGATGGTACGTACCTATCGAGCGTGGGTTTTTCACCCTCGCGAACGAGAGGACCCGAATAAACAAAGAAGCCATCATTGGCAGCGGCAGCCTGTTGCTCCCACAGCATCTCAGAGTCATCAACAAAGCCGTCGTCTTTATCATACTCATCCTCCCTGGTCTTTCTCTTTGGCTTGGCTTTTCTCGTACCGCCATCAGTACCAATGCGCCCGTCACTCATTCCACCCATCTCAACATTGCTGCCCTCACCTTCAGAATCCAATGACATTTCATCACCACTCTCCTTGCTTGAGCCATTTCTCTCCAAGGCAGCACCTGCCGCTGCAACTCTTGCAAGGCGATCACGCTGAGCTGCCAACCGAGGGTGTAAGGCATCCCAGCCATATGTCTCCTCGGCCATACGAGCAAAGTTGACATAAACATTTACTTCGCCATCGTTCAAGGGGACATCAAGAACAATTGTCGGAGCACGAGTTTCCGAACCATCAATACCGAGCTGCATTGGGCCAGAACCCGGAAGTGGCGGTGGGGTAAAAAGAACACTGTCTTTTTCCTTCTCTTTTCCCTTGGCCGATAGCTTTGGTGTTGATGTTCCCGAAATTCCATTGGTCGCGTTTTTCTTAGCCGAGTTACCGTTGGAAGGTTGCGGCTCCTTTTGCGACAAAACAATTGGAGCGGAAGGTGGCGTGGGAGCGGATATTGGTTGCGACGTTAATGTGGGTGTAGGTGCAAACGCACGAGGAACATTTGAATCAGAAGCTGCTGATAAACCAAGTCTGTTAATTATGGGAGATGCAGGTAGAGAAGCATGCCCATCCTGTTGGCGTTGTTGGTGCATCAGGAAAGAATGAGCTGATGGGGAAGTCAATGGTTGATTGGGGGGGTCGACAAGGCTAGAAATCGAAGGGGATGCACTGGCGCGATTGGTGACTTGAGGTGGGATCGGCGAACCTTGAGAACTGTTGTACGAGTTGTGATTGACGAGGGTTTCTCGAACCGGATCATAATTGGATCTAATAGGATCGTAATTCTGACCACTGGTGCGAGTCGTGCTTTGGGATTGTAGTATTCCCATTTGTGACTGAGATTGTTGTTGTGGTTGTGGTTGTGGTTGTGGTGGTTGTGATGGTGGAGCCACTTGGGTTTGGGGTTGAGGTGGGGCAGAAGTGAAGAAAGATTTGGGAATAGCCTCACTTTCTCCCGATCTGGCAATTGTGGCGTTTTGTACGGGTGGGGTTGCAGGAACACTAAAACTTGTATCGCTCATACGCATTCCAGGAGCATTATTAATTTTTGGCTGTCGAGAAGATTCTGCAGCGTTTGTGTTGTCCGAGCTTGTTGTTGCTGCCTTCTTTCGTGGCTTGGGAGGAGGAGCGTTGGGATCTCTCGGTTTGCGAATTCTTTTAGGTTTTGGTGCATCGGTATTGGTAGCCGAACTAACATCCCCAGCCTTCGGTCTAGGCTTCCTCACTGCTTTCTTGCGAGCTGGTTTTTCTGTTGTTGGTTCACCTAAATTGGAGGGATCAACAGGAATGCCACTGGTACCATTATTACGAGGTTGAGCATCATCCATCTCGGGACTTGATCTTGGTGGAGACGATAAATCGGAATTGCTGTTGTTGGAACCCAGTTGTGGCGAACCCCCGCGAACATCATGAGGAGTTGGCATTGTGACCCCAAAACTCAAATTAATCCGATTTGAATGACGAGTGATTGGATCAAGACCATCTATTGAGATTTCAAGATGGAAGAAGGACCAATTCGGATCTCTTTGCGTGGATTGTAAGGTAAACGGGGTGTTTTGTTGTTGTTGTTGTTGTTGTTAATGTTGTTGTTGACGAAAAAGGGTGGTGGTACGGAAGATGGAGGAAACCTTCTGAATAGCTTCAATTTCGAAATAGTGATGATTCGAAGAGAAATTCGTTGTTGTTGATGAGAAGCGAGGTGACATCAAAGGATACGGTAGATGAACAGATAGTTGCGATTAGTTAGCATCTCATGGGAGTATTTTGGGACCGTGATCGATAGGAAGACCAACAGGATTGATGGAACAAAAAAAAGATCAATTGAAATGTTGCGATTTGTTAGATGTAGGGGAAGAGAAGAAGGGAAGAAGGAGAAGAGGAAGAAGAGGAATAGAAGAGGAAGAAGATATTGTGATGAAAGGGGGATTTTAGACCTCTTGTACTTTGATCATACACTTTGGATTCTCAAGCGACATCTCCCAATCATTATTTCACAGGCACATGGGATTTACAGTCATCCGAATCGAATGAACTCTTTTTCCGCGTGGAAGAAGGCATAAGGCGAGGCAGGCAGAGCAGAGCAAGGCAGGGCAGGGCAGGGCAGGGCAGGGCAAGGCCAGGCAAGGCAGGGCAAGGCCAGGCAAGGCCAGGCAAGGCAAAAGGAGGGTGATGGGCGAAGAAGAAAGGGAATTAGATGGCCAAGAGGTTGAAGTTTGGGGGGAAGAGGGACGAGGGAAGAGGGACATGGGACATGGGGACATTGAGAAGTTGGGTTAAAGACGGGATGCCCAGTTGCGAGAACATGGATGAACGGATGGATGATGTAGCTTGATGGACTGATTGACCGAATATTCGACGGATAACTTGCATGATGAGATGAGATGAGATGAGATGAGATGAGAACTCTGGAGACAGTAGATAGTAGATAAGAGATAATAGATAAAAGAGCTAGCTATTATTAGACTTAGTGCCTCAAAGAAAGAGCGACCGACCTTCCGTACGCAGCCTTCATCATGCGTACAGCCGTGGATGCATTTGAGGGCTTTTGATTTGACTTGTTGGAGAAATAGGATGGGGCAAATAAGGACCAATCAGCTGCCATCTCCCGGCGTAAAGTTACTCGATGCGGACTAGCGGGCTATATATCGGTACTGTATCTGGTAGATGATCAACTTCTTCCGGCCGAGAGTATAATTAAACTCATTACGATTCTGCCAACAGGTGGTGCCTATATATGTGATTTAGGGAAACTCGTGTGTTCTATATATATCTATAAATACAAATACAGATATGCATATGAAGAAATCCCGTCATCGGACGTGACACGGAATTGACATTTCATCCGATGGAGATATCGATCTTGCCAATAAGTTGCTCGACGTCTGGTGGCTTCCCGAAATAAATGTCGGTAGGATGCAGCTAGTCCATCTGGGATTAGCCCATAACCTTATTTTTGCGTGGAGGCTCACCCTTTGTATATCCCGGCAGCCTTGCATACGGATCTTAAATTTCCCCACAACCTAAACCAAAAGATTCCAGAAATCCAACAATCATGGAGTTTCGCGGTCAGCGGTTTACCGTTAGTCTTGAGGATCGTGAGGATGAGGATGAGGTCGGATCAAGTTCAAATATTCCGTCTGCTTCTGCTTTCGTCGCGGATATTAAAGAGCGTTCGCCAAAACCACCAACGGCTCCTCAGTTCAACCCTTCGGCGACTGGTTTTCCAGAGCATAAAAAGCGCATCCGAGTATCAGCATTCAAGAAACAAAGGGCAGGAAATACAAATGAGGCCGTGGCAGATTCTCCCAGTGCTTTTGGAGTGCCCCCTTCTCAGGGACGTCCAACGGGCAGAGAGCCGTCTAAGCGTGAAGACGAATTCAATCTAGAGACGGAACGGAAGAGAATAGACGAGGAAAACAGACTGAGGATAGCTTCCATGTCAAAAGAGGAAATTGAGCAGGAACAAGAAGAGCTACTCGCCTCCTTAGATCCTTCGTTAATTCAACGGCTTTTGAAGAGAGCAAATTTTGATGATGGACGTGGTGATACTGGGATTGACCCCCCTTCGTCAACCCAACCTTCAAATGGTGATGAAAATCGAGCAGCGGCTCCAGAGGCCAAAAGCGATGCTATTCCTGCCCCCAAACCAGAAGGCAAGCCAGTTGCGCCTCAAAAACCTGTTAGATTTGAGGAAGATGAAGAACCAGCAAATCCTATAGATCTCAAGCCGGCCTCTGAGTCAGCATCTAAAACTCTTGAAACCCCGCGACCATCCATGCATTTCCCTACTGCTTCCGCTGTTCCAGACTTGGATCCGAACGATCCATCCTTTCTCGAAAACTTACACCAAAAATATTACCCCTCACTTCCTGCGGACCCTTCGAAGCTTGCTTGGATGGCACCAATACCTACCCATGGCTCTGTAGCAGATCAAGAATCACCTTACTACCCCGCAGCTGAGGCTTTGGCGGCATCAGCCCTTCGATTCGATTTCAGGGGTGGTTTGTTGCCACCTAGAATTGCAAGAGCTATGCCAGTTACAAAAGGTCTGCATCATCATGGTGAGGCTCCTGAAGCTGCTGGCTATACAATTCCGGAATTGGCAAGATTAGCTCGCTCTGCGTTCCCAGCTCAAAGATGTATTGCATTTCAAACTCTGGGAAGGTTTCTTTACAGGCTGGGGAGAGGTGAGTGGGGAGATGGTGGTACTGAGATGTCGAAGGGTCTATGGAGAATCGTGGAAGAGGGAAAAATCATCCAGACTCTTGAGGAGGCTGCTAATGCCGAGGGTGGACACCAAGGTAGTAAGACTTATGCGATAGAGGCTTTATGGCTGTGGCAGAAAGGGGGCGGACATGTCTGGAAAGCGGATTGATGAATTACGATGATCGTTTTTGCCTTGATATATTGCAATATCTTCCAAAAGCTTATGTGAAATTTGCCTCAATTTTTTTCGTTGAGAGATACATGGCGATGCCCAATCAAGCTGATCGCGTCCCACATTATTCGTCTGTTGTTTGTACAACATCTCATGCTAACTAACATACAAATTGAAATCAAATGCCTTTTATATTCCCTAGGTCATCACATACCGTGAAGCGTCACATGAAGGAGTTGCGCTTTCTGATTTCTATCAGAGGAGTTTCCCAACTTCCGTCTTCCTTTTCGAAATTACATGTCTCTCAAGTAGCCCAAAGTCTTCTATCTTCAATACAACTTGGGCTATACCATTCTATTCTATTCTATTATTATTCTCGTCTTGGCTTTTGGTTCTGGTTCTCGTTTTGATTTTTGGCTTCTTCACACCCGTCTCCCATTGGACTCTTCATTGAACAACATCCAATCATCTCCCATTAAACCACCGTCGCAAAAGCAGTGTTATAATTATTCATATTCAATCAGAACATACCGTGCCTGGCTGAGTCTTGGGCTCGGGCTCACTTTGGAGCGGGATGGAATATATATATATATCTTTGGGGATCCATCCAAGAAAAGATGGTTTCAAAAAAAAAAAGAAAAAAACCCGTCACGACACGGCTGCGCCACGGTTCAGTCTCCAGGGAAGAAGCAGAAGAAGCGATGCAAGGACCGGAGCAAGGAGGAGAGAAAGAAGGAAGAAGGGGCGGATCGAGGAGATTGTTGAAATCGACGACGTCGGCACCGCGAACAATATCGCCGCTGTACCTTTCGTGCCAATTATAAAGGTACCCCGCCCCCTCCCTGTGCACTCGCGTCGTATTCTTCAAAGCTGCATTCATGCATGCATGCACCACCCCACGGACATCCATCATCCCATGGAGACGTGATCCCAAGGAGCTGACTTCACCTGCACCTTTTCCGGAATGCATCCGATGCCAGAGGTACGCACGCATGCATCTCTCTGAACATTGACAGTGGGCGAGTCGCACCCTCCCTCGTGTCTCTTATCTCGCAGCGGAGTTCCAACGCCCCAAGCGAATGGACCAACCATATCATGACCGTTCGAACTTCACACCGCGCAAAGTTTTCTGGGTTGATGCCGACGACGGAACAGGAAACCAATGCCTGTATATTTGAATACCAAACAGGATGGGGTGAGGGGTGATGTGGTGTGATTAGATGGATCTAATCAAGAATACACGAAAGCATTGGAAGGAAATCAGTCCGTTCTCATCCCATTTTCTGGATACTGAGGTGCTCTCCAAGTGCAGTTTCCATGTCCATCCTAAAGGAGCGACATGTCTATTGTTGGGTATTCGGGGTGATGAGTTATTCCTTATCCATCTTTTTCATATAGAGAAACAAAAAAACAAAAAACAGATTGGATCACAGCAGTGGATTAAAAATTTAGTATGAGTAATGTCAATGGCTTGGGGTCTCTTCAACTATGCCTTCCCTGTGTTAACGAGTTAAAATCTACCATACATCCGATTGTACCATCGTAGAGTAAAATTGAGATTTTCGTTCCCTCCATCAGACCACGCCGTAACCAACCCTATCTGTAACATCATAGCCTCATCCCAACTTAATCTGCCCTTTTCTTGGAGTCCTCCTCGACCTCACCTGCGCTACTAGCACTGGGTGTCTTCAAGCCCTCACCCTCGGCGCTATCCAACCCACCTGAATGTTCATCATCATCCCACGCATCCTCCACATTCTCATCCCAATTATCAACCTCGTCATCCAGCGTCCTCGTCGCCGCAGCCACGCCACTCTCCTGTGCTCCCACGCCCTCTCCCAATTCCAAATCGCGTTCTTCGTCCCCGGGCACGACATGATACGTCTTCGCCAGCCGTTTCCGCTCCAGCATGCGTAAATGATACCAACTACATAGCGCTATGGCAGCCAGCGAGCCCACGATATTGGCGACGATATCGTAGAAATCAAAGGTTCGGCCGTTGGGTAAGAGAGCCTGGAGGAACTCCGAGCCCACGCCAAGGATCCCGGTGCAGACGATTAGCGTGAAGTTGAGGTTGCGTCGGCGGCTGGTATCGAGGATCCAGTAGAAGACGAGGGTGAGGAGGAAGAAGGTAAGGGTGTGGAGGACTTTGTCGTTGATGACGGCATCGACTTGGATGGATGTTAGGCCGGCGTAACCGGAGAGGAGGATGAGGAACAGGAAGGCTCCTATGGTTGCACGATTGATGCGTTAGCTTGGGAGATCTATGGGGAATGGGTGTGGAGAAGGAGGGGGAGGGACATGGAACTAAGAGATTAGCCAGAGGTAGTATTTACCTGCAAAGGGTAGCCGTATACGCATTTTCTTCAGGGAGCTCCTTTCTTTGCTTTGCTTTTCTGTGCTTTGCTTTGCTTCTCTTGCTAAGTTGAACCTTGGGGTCACAAAAGCATTACCACGGCCTTTTATTCTTTCCTCTATTGGGAGATGTGAAGTCTCGAGGATACGGTGTTCTCTTGTTTTCCTCCTCCTTCTGCTTCTTTATGTCCAGATAAGCTCTCTTGTGTTCAAAAAGGGTTCAGAGCTTCTCCATCTCAATCCATGTGGGTTGGCTGGGCTGGCCGGGCTGGCTGGGCTGGCTGCAGCTTGAGAAACATCCCAAGGGTTATAATCGGTTCGTCTATTTCGTGTACCTATCAATTTGGGCACGGGCCACATCTTCAGTGTTTGATCATGGAGATTCCGTACGAGGTAATTCAAGCCGTACGGTAGCAGGACAGATAGATAATTGAAAGGTTTATATTTATATCTCGATATCGCGATATGTGTTTGTAGATTGTGATGTGCTGTAGCTCGATAGAAGAGGATTGAGGCCATTTGTATGCAGTGACGGTGAGTGTAAATGGAAAACCATGATGCAAATGCAAATGATGATTGATTCATTGTCTTCTCTACACACTACAAGTGCTCGATTTCTAGGTAAGGGAATCACAGACAACGTCCTACAAACCACCAAATCCAACCTCACCCCAAGAAACCTCATCAAAACATCAACGCCAACGCCATAAATCAATCAATCCTTTGCGCAAGTCGGGTACAAAGATGCGCACGATTTTGAATCCCATTTAAATCAAGAAAAGGCGACGACTCTACGACGGTTTGTCGCGACCGAGAGACCTGACGTTATGGGCGGCGGAGAGAGGGGACTTTTGTCTCGCTCTGGGGTATCCGGACACAACTCTTTCATCATGAATGGCTCGCCATGGCCGCCTTCCTCATCGAATATGATCCATGCACAAAAGCCTTTTCACAATAAAAACAATACTCCTCCGCGGTCACATACTCCGAGCATATTCGATGCCACAATGGCCGACTCGGCCAACGTACAGGATGAGGAAAGTCAGAGGACCATCTTTAAAGCACTCTATCGCCGCAGCGAGGCAAAGTTGGCGGGATTGTTTGGAGGTGGTGATTGCACGGCAGATGATGACCAGCACCAAGATGTCTCGGCACAAAATACACAATTGGTCGAGGATGCAACTGTCGTCGAACCGGCTAAGCAAGAACAACCGCCCAAGAAGCCGGCGCGCGCTATAGATGAAGATAATTATGATGACGAGGACGAGGACGAGGACGAGCAACAAGATTCCCCCAGCAAAGGAAGAAGCGCGAATGCTTTGTTGTCGCCCTCGAAGTCTGGGAGCTCACCAATCCAGTCCGACTTATCCCCCTCAAAGAACACGGAACAAAATAAAGATGATGCCGCCGGCGACCAATCTAAAACGTCTGAAGATGTGCGCAAGAAATTGGAAGAGGAGAAGAAGGCCGTGGTGGATACTGCCAAACGCAGTTTCAATACCATATTCTATACATTGGAGAATGATCGGATTGCTATGCTGGAACAGCAGCGGCTGGAGGAATCTGAAAGGCAAACTGATGCGGAAATGGACAATCATGGAAATGTTGGACCTGTCAGTGGTCGGCCGGCAGAACAGCATAGTTCTCTGGCGAATGCCGAGATGGGCGCATCGAGTTTGACCTTGAAGAACCTCTTTGCTCGCATCGACGCGAAGCGTGACAGGGTTCAAGCTACAGATGCAGAGTTGAGGGCCTTGATTAATGAAGTCCGTAAGAACAGAAGCAAATGGGCCAATGAGGACAACGTGAACCAGGAAGAATTATACGAGGCTGCGGAGAAGGTTTTGAGTGAACTCAAGGCTATGACCGAATACTCTGCCCCTTTTCTCGTCAGGGTGAACAAGCGCGAGGCCCCTGATTATTACAATGGTAACTTCCATCATAGTTGATACACATTTCGTCCTAGAGCTGACATGAAATAGTTATCAAGCAACCCATGGACCTCGGCACCATGACTAAGAAGTTGAAGTCATTGGTATATAAATCTAAGAAGGAGTTTGTTACTGATCTTGACTTGATCTGGGAAAACTGCCTTAAATATAATGGCCAAGATAAACATCCTTTGAGGAAAAATGCGGAAAATATGAGGAAAGAGGCAGCAAAACTTATACCTTTGATTCCGGATCTTATTATTCGACCCCGCGCAGAAGTGGAGGCAGAGGAACGTCGCAAGCAAAACGGAGGCGACGATGCCGATGAAAGTGACGATGAGCCTATCATGTCTTCTCGAGGTCGAGGCGAAGGTGGTCGAGGTGTAAAGGGATCTACCAAGGCAAGAACAAACACTTCCGGGCGTGATGAAAGCACTCCAGGAATTGACCAGAAACCCGCCATTCAACTAAACGGTGTTCTCGGAAATCTTAACCATGATGGTTCGGAAGTAGACGGTAGCCAAAATGGGTTTTCTACTCCAATTCATGGATCCGTCACACCCAGTGGTATGAATGGCGTTGCTAGTCAGGTCGATGGTATGGATATCGATGCTCCTTCTATCAACGGTCTAGGTCTGACTCATGGATTTGGAGGAGAAGATATCTATGAGGATGAAGAGTACAAGATCTGGAAACAGGTTACCAAGAAAAACCGTGCCTTGGTTGCTAAAGAACGAGCTCGATTGTTCAAAGGTGATAAGCTCAACCCGGACGAACCTGCTCTTTTGAGAAGCAAGGCTGGGATGAGGAGATGGCTGCGCCAGCGGAAGCAAGATGACCCTGGTGGCTCGAAAGTTGAAGGTGTTATTGAAGACAAAACCGTGAAACAAGGTGCAGAGACTCTTGCTGAAGGCATGGAGGGTGAAGAAGAACAATTCTTGCCCGATTACTACGATCCACTATCAGCCATTCCAGACATCAACCCAAAATTACAATGGGTTGAGGATGCGGATGGTAACCTAGTTGAGCAGTCGGCAGAATTTCTGCGAATGGTACCTGCTGGGCACTTTACAGCACCGAAAAGTTTCTTGACCGACAAAGTCGAGGCCAATATGAAGCAGATGCAAGAAACGAGAAAGTTGTGTTCCAAGATTGGTATTATCAAACAAATGCAGTTGCAGGCACAGGTAAGACTGATAGTTCTGACCGGATGTCGAAAGTCACTGATTCACTCTTGCAGATGTACAACAATCAATTTCCCAAGTATGAGCCCGCACCATTTGTAGAAGCAGATATAGAACCGCATGTCACATCAGACGATGGTCCTATCATGTCCCCATGGGTCTGCAAAGCTGCAATGCAACGATCTGTCGCCAAGTTGTGCTATCATGCTGGTTTCGAAGAATTACAACCGTCTGCTTTAGATGTCATCACTGATATTGCTGAAGACTACTTCAGTAAAATTGTCAAAACTTTTGGTGTCTACCGAGAAGCCCATAAAATCCCCGCTGCCCCTGGCTCTCGAAGTAAATGGCAGGAACGCTATACCAACGAAGAAGTCGTTTTACATACTCTGGGTGAAAACGGTTTGGATGTAGAAGCCTTGGAGAGTTATGTCAAGGATGACGTTGAGCGTTTAGGGACCAAACTTTCGGTCATGCATGAACGCATGAAGTCTCACCTTACAGATTTACTCAGGCCTGCTCTTACAGACGGTACACAGGATGGATCGGGAGCTTTCAACGAAGGTAGTGAACAATTTGTTGGTGGTGACTTCGCCGCAGAGCTTGGCGAAGATTACTTTGGGTTTAAAGAGCTCGGCTTGGCCAGTGAATTCTCGATGACGAGCCTGGGTGTACCGCTGCATCTTCTCCATACGAGAGTACGTAGCGCCTACCAGGGACCTACCGCAGCTGCACCACAAGCTGAAATATTCGCACAACTTGCACCTTTACCACCCATCACCAAAGAAAGTGTCATGAATCAAATCGGCCTCATCAAGAACTTCTTCCTCACAAAGTTACACGCAAACAACAACGAACCTCTCCTGGAGGACGAAGAGCTCACTGGAAAACAAAAGCCAACCAGGCCTCGTCTCGGGCCCACAGGCAAAATTACCAGTCCTCGCAAACGTCCACTTAAGGAACAGAGTGGCAATGCGAAAAAAAAGAAGAAGCTTGATAATGGTATGGCAGTGGACTCGCAAGCCTCTGTCAAAACTGGCG
Organism: Monilinia vaccinii-corymbosi; assembly: GCA_017357885.1. NCBI lineage: Eukaryota > Fungi > Ascomycota > Leotiomycetes > Helotiales > Sclerotiniaceae > Monilinia > Monilinia vaccinii-corymbosi. Next base: position 2,673,258 of record CP063406.1, on the reverse strand, counting down.
CAAGTGTAAGTCCGCAAAAGGGGGACGGCTCTAAAAAGGTCAAGTCTGGTTTGCCGAACGGTAATGTGGGATCGGTTTCGCTGGATAGAGCGGATAGTCAGGATAACAATAGCCCGGTGGAAAAGGATGATGGAGCATTGGGTCCGATGAGTCCGGAGAGCATTGAAGGGAAGCTGTAGGAGGGGATACACAAAAGTTTTTGTTAGATGGGGTGGCGGGCTGTGGTGTCCCTATACATGAAGGTGGTGTTCTTGATGTGGCTATCTATGGGTAAGACATGTGCATTCGTGCATTTACTATCTATTCTCCCGAATCGGATGGAAGACGGGGGAAAACAGGGGAATGGGATGAGTATAGCATGATGGATTTGATGTTCATCTACAAGAACACCACACAACCTGCATGTATATGGATGGATGGATGGATGGTATAAATAGGGAGGAAGCAATTCAAGTATACTAGTACATATGGGATTGGGTGACATGTTATTGGCAGTACTGGTAGGCTCCGATTGATTAGGAGAAGATACGGAGCCAAGGGTGGGAGGGATATTCTGATATTAAATGAAAGAGAGCAAGCGAGCAAGCAAGCACAGACCGACAGTTAATTATTTCACATTATATGTATTAAGAGTCAATATTTCCATGCTTTATTGTTTTTTAATCCTTTTCTTCTTGATCGGGGGGAGGGGTGGGGGCGCGCTTGGGGGAAAGTAAGGTTGGGGAGATGTTGAGAAAGTTTACGTTTTTTTTTTGGGGGGGGGGGGTTGCTGAGTGCTGCGTGCTGGGCTTTCTGGGTGGTGTGTGACTAACTTGTGGGTTCTTCGAACGGAAGATTTGGGATTGGAGGGTTGGTTGGATTTGGTTGGGCTTGGCTGGCTTGGGTTGGGTTGGGATGGGATGGGATAGCTGGATGGATGGATGGATACCTATGGGATAGGAATAGGATAGGATAGGTTAGGTTAGGTTAGGATTGATTTGTTCCTCCTCTTTGATCGTCTTTTTTCTTTTCCTCCTCCTCCTCCTCCTCCTCCTTCTTCTTCTCCTTCTTCTTTGCGTTCTTTGTGTCATGGTATGCTATGGATTGGATATGGAGGTGGAGATGGAGATGGATAGCGGTATGGTATGGGTATGCAAATTTCGAAAGGGAAGGCTCAATTTGCTATTTTGCGATACTGCGATTCTGCGATGCTGCGTTCCGGCATTCATTTATTCATTTATTCATTTGCATATATGGTATGGTATAGTATGGTATGGTGAGTTGAGTTGGGGAGTGAGAGTCAGGTTGAGTTGGCGCGGGGATTGGGAGGGGGAAGAAAAAAAGCTATCTTTTTTCTTTTCTTCTTTTCTTTTTTTCTTTTTCGCGTGCGTGATGTTTTGGGATGGAGAGGGAGAGGGAGAGGGAGGGCAATGAAATGGAGTTTCTGAGCTTTCATGCTTGTATTTTATGGGTGGATGGGTAGGGGATGAGGGGGCGAAGGGGGGGGAGGGGGGAGCGGAGCAGAGAGAGGGAGGGAGAGAGAGGATCTACTGTATCGATCCGATCCGATGGGGTGTGTATATGGAATTGGAAGAGGAAGAGGAAGACGAATATGCTTCATCTAATCTGATCTGATCTGTTCCGGGTAGTGAGTGAGTGAGCGAGTGAGTGAGCGGTAGTTCTTTGCTGGGCCATTGGGGGAGGAGGGGGGGGGACGCGTTAGGAATCGTTCGGAATCGTTTCGGAAAAGGAATCAATCATGTTTGTTATTGTTGTTGTGTGCTTTGTGCTTGTTGTATACACAGTGTCAGTGTTGTCTTGTTGTTGGTAGTGGCTCATATGTGTGTTAGGATGAGGATGAGGATGAGCTGTGTGATCTTTATATACCTGTTTGTTCATATTTGAATATCAAGGTAGAGTAGTAGTTAGTATCCTATCGTATTTGAGCATCCAACATAACTACTACTCTATATTTCATTTTGAATATTCCTATATAATATAATTTTTCTTCTTCACATACAAGATATCTTTGTCCGTTGGTGATCATAGAATCTTGTTACATTGAGTATACCAAAATGACTTGTGGCCTCTTTCCTGTTTTTGCTATTTTCTCATCATAATGCCATCATCATTATTGTACTTGGTAAATAAAATGGGATACCTTAACGCCTATGGCTATGTGGAAATATGCTCCTGATAAATAAATTGAACGCCAACTTGATTTTTGGATTTCTTTTGCTTTCTGGTTTGGAAGTTTTGATCTTATGCAGCGGCCACTGGGGGTTGTGCGGCTTGGGAGGATTGCAGTTTTATTATCTGAGGGGGGGGTTGTTAGAGGGGTTTTGGGAGGGGAAGAGGGGAAGAGGGGAAGAGGGGAAGAGGGGAAGATGGAAAACGGGAAAAAATAAGACATACCTCCATTTTCAAGCCGTCGCTTTTGTCTTGTGCATCTTTGATTGCTTGTTCTACTCGTTTTCTGTTTGGCGGGGCTCTGTTAGCAACATACCCGAGTGCCAAAGCTCCTCCTTGAAAGCTTCCTCAAGGAAGAGAAGGAACCTGCAACTCACATTTCCTTGTCGATAAATTCTAAGCGTCCGTCAACGGCCATGACGGCTTCGGCTTTATCTTGTTTTAGAAGGACTGGACCGACGAGCTTGTAGATGTTCGAATTGGAGTCTAGGGCGGCAAACTCCTGGGTGGAGGAGAAGTTAGTGGTGTGCTTTGAGGGTGAGATTGAGGAGCATGCTTTTTGAGGAGAGCTTGGAGAGTAGGATTGGGAAGGGTGAGGTACTTTCTGAACGCCCTTGTTTTCTTGTTGTTGAGATTCCAGCTTTTGACGGGAGAAAATGGAGGTTTGGAGGTCTGGGCGGAGGTTAGCATATATATTGTAAGGTAAGAGAGAGGAGCGGAGCAGGGGTAAAGACCTGCTTGAAGGTTTTGATATTCCGCGCTGAGGGCTTCAAAACGCTGTTGTTCTTCTGCCATGGTTGAGGAGGTGTGAGGAAGTGTGAGGGAGGGAGGGTATCTGATTTCTAGACTTGAGTTCAAGGGCTGGATAGCTTTAAATATCTCCTGCGATGCTTGCCTTTTGCGGAAAAGGGCGAGGTCAACACTTGGATAGAGTCACGACAAGGACGTCAGATCTTGAGATGTAGATGTAGATGTAGAGGTAGAGGTGTAGATATGGTGGTGGTGGTGTCTAGTGCAATCGCGGGGCAACCAAGACACCGCCAAGCTCAAGCGACAACCCAGAACTTCACATCTTAAGATTCATTCCCCTCCACAAATCCATAACCGTTCAAGATACATCCGACGAGAATAGAGAGAGCCGAGCTTTCGATTTGTTAGATTTCTTCTATTTCTTCTTACTTTCTATAATTCCAAGAGCTTCACTTGTGGAACCCCTTCGTATTCCACCGAATCGAATCGCTATCTATTTAGATTGAACGACAAGCTGCTTCATCTACATATCGAACATCACCCACCACACACAAGCTCCACCCTCAACATGTCGAATACCGATTTCCTGGGCCGCGCCATAGACGTGGTGAAGAAGGCCATCGAAGCCGATACCGCTGCGGAATATGAAAAGGCCTACCAGCTTTACTACCAATCCCTCGAACTCTTCATGCTCGCACTCAAATGGGAAAAGAATGCCAAATCCAAGGAGATGATTCGCGCGAAAGCTGGCGAATACATGGAGCGAGCCGAAAAACTAAAAACACACCTTGCGGATGCGGAAGGCAAGCGGAAGAAACCTAGCATGATGGGTGCGAATGGGAGTTCGACGGGAGGAAAAGGAAACGAAGAGGAAGGGGACCCGGAAAGCAAGAAATTGAGAAATGCATTGCAGGGTGCGATTTTGCAGGATAAGCCAAATATTAAGTGGGAGGATGTTGCGGGTTTGGAGGCTGCCAAAGAAGCGCTGAAGGAGGCTGTTATTCTCCCGATTAAGTTTCCGCATCTGTTTACGGGGAAAAGACAACCTTGGAAGGGTATTCTACTTTATGGACCACCGGGAACGGGAAAGAGTTATTTGGCCAAGGCGGTGGCTACGGAAGCCAATAGTACTTTTTTCAGTGTGAGCAGTTCGGATTTGGTCAGTAAATGGATGGGTGAGAGTGAAAGGTGCGTTCCATGAATTCCTCCTCTGAAATTGGGGCACGTCTCATCATTAAACAGGTTGGTTAAACAGCTATTTACCATGGCGCGCGAAAATAAACCTTCTATTATCTTCATTGACGAAGTAGATGCCCTTTGTGGTCCTAGAGGAGAAGGAGAATCCGAGGCCTCGAGACGTATCAAAACGGAAATGCTGGTACAGATGGATGGTGTAGGACGGGATAGTCGAGGCGTGCTAGTTCTGGGCGCTACAAACATTCCCTGGCAATTAGATGCTGCCATTCGACGTCGTTTCCAACGTCGTGTACACATTTCACTCCCCGATTTACCGGCGCGAACAAAAATGTTCGAGATCAGTGTCGGAAATACACCTTGTGAACTTGTGGCGGCCGATTACAGGAAGCTTGGAGAGCTGAGTGAAGGGTATTCTGGAAGTGATATCAGCATTGCGGTCCAAGATGCTTTGATGCAACCCGTACGGAAGATCCAGACTGCTACCCATTATAAAAAGGTAAGCAAACCCCTCCCAAGTTCCACATCACAAGTCCCGCTTTCCTGCAATCCAAGAAAGTAGTTAACACATCCCCAAAAGGTCATGTCCGAAGGCGTAGAAAAGCTAACCCCCTGCTCACCTGGCGATGCCGGCGCCATGGAAATGTCCTGGACAGAAGTCGATTCCGACAAGCTACTCGAGCCACCCCTTCAAGTAAAGGATTTCATCAAAGCCATCAAGGGCTCTAGACCTACCGTCTCACAGGAAGATATCCAAAGGAGTTCAGACTGGACAAATGAGTTTGGTAGTGAAGGTGCTTGATTTTCGCCCTCCTTCCATTGATGCAAGGAAAGCCTGGGCTACAGTAGTAATAGCAAAGAAAGAAAGAAAAGCTGCAAGCTGGACGGAAGGTGACAGGAGAGGAGTATAGGGCATGGCATGGTGGCGAGTAAGGCGTTTATAAATGGATAGGGTTCCTAACTGAAATGAACGTCCGGCATGATTTGGAAGTTTTCGAATAAGAAGGGCGAAGAGTTACAGAAATACAATACAATATGACAATAATGTCAAGTCTCCAATGAGAAAGCTTTCCCACAGGGTATTGAGTTATATGCTTTTTTCCAATTTTATGCACCTCATAGTGTCGTCTAGCCATATAACGTACCTATGCAAGCCAGAGATACGGAAGAAACAAAAGTAGCCCTCAACGCCCATAATAACACAGCTATACTCCGCCATGACCCAGCTACCCGAAATTTACAAGATGAAGACAAAGGAGAAGACGTCTAAACAAAACAAGAATCTACTCTGTCTTGCTCTTCTTCTTCTTTTTCTTCTTCTCGCCCTCCTCTTCACCGTTGGCTTCACTATGGCTTCTCTTCTTGTCTTTCTTCTCACTCTTCTCGCTCTTTTCCTTCTTCCCCTTCTTCTCCTTCTTGTCCTTGGATTTCTTCTCTTTCTTGGAGTCAGAGGCAGGGGCAACGTCGACCATTTCCGTATCTTCGGCGGTTGGGTCCTCGACGTTGATATCACCAAGAACGGCATCCATTGCTTTTTTCTATCAAATTGTTAGCTAATAGATCACGAGTAGCAGCATTTCAAGATTCTTACCATGGCATCTTGGTTCTTCGTTGGCGCGGTACCGGTGGCATAGAAATCTAATCTTTCTTCGACTTGTGCTCTCAATGCCTCACCAAATTTGCTGGTTGGTGTCTCGGTAAAGTTATCGATTCTGCTTGCAATACTGCACTTGTTTGCCAAGAATCTGGAGATACGTCCCTTGTTCTTTGCGCCGGCGCGACCAATAAAGCTAGAGTGGTAGATCAATCCATATTTTGGTGTGTTACCCTTGGTCTTGAGTGCTCGGAACAATGCCTTCTCAGCACCGAGAATTTGGACAGTGGAGGCTGGGTATTTTGAGAGGTTGGTAAGGGAACCGGCGTGGGAGATAAGTCTAGCAGCAACAACTTCACCAATCAAAGCAGCCAAGTTGGGTGCAACAATAGCCATTTTGTCGGTCAAGTATTGGAAAAGGGACCTTCTGTACTCGGCGAGCTTGACAACACGGTTTGCGAATGCGGAAACATTCTCCATATCATTCACAGAAATATCTTGACCCATAGAAACCTTTGCAGCATCGATGATGGCTTGCGCGATGTCTCCATCATCGTTGACGACAGCGGCAATATCGTGTAACGATTCGTCGCTCAAGTTCTTCTTATTGCCAATTGCCAATGCAAGCTTGGCATATGTGTGGTTATCAGAGACGATTCGAATAAGTTCTGGGAAGTGCCATCCGTACCATTCACGAACACGCATCGAGAAAGTATTGACAGCCTTGTCGAGGTGATCTAAAGTAGCGATAGCTTGGATGATGTGGTTATCGTTCTTCTGGACTGAGAACTTGACCTTAGCACGCGAATATGCGTGTCCAAGACCCAATTGAGCTCTCTCGACATCACCCTCTTGTAGACCCTTCAACAATTTTGGTGCGTGTAATCGCAATCCTCTAAGCAAGTCTGCGACAACCTCAGAAGTTTCACCCGTCTCACAAGAAATACCTGGGAATTCCTCCTTGATGCTACCAGCCAAAGTCTTGTCGGAAACTCCAAGAATGGTCTTCTTCTTCTTCGATGGCTTTGGCATGTTCAGTTCCAAGTTCGACTTTAAGTAATCGGAAAGTACACCTTCGGAGATCAAGTTGATATTTTCAAGCGCCTCAGCAGCATTTCTAGAGTAATGGTCAATTCAGACTCTCCGTCCTGCAAAGCATTTAATAGCTAACCTGTATGGCGCAAAGTTGACAAGCTTGACCATTTTGCCAAATTTCGCAAGATCTTGGCCAGCATCTTGAACTTCCTTCAATCGATTGCCAATTGTGTCGGCTTGGTGCACAACCTGAAAGATGGCGAAACCAGTGGCCGACTCATGGAGAAGGTAGTCAACGGCAGACATCTTGTCGATATTATGTTGTCGTTGGTGGTTGATGTATTGAATTGAAAGGTAAGCTTCCACAAATTTTCAGAAGCTCTTGGGATTATTTTTTTCGTCGTGGGATGCCCGTGAAATGCGCTAAGCTTAAAATTGTTCGTGGTAGTTTTAGCCGTGGTATCACGTGCTGCGATTCGCCTAATCTTTACCTATTTTGCATGTTTCCTCTCGGAATGGATAACACGATACTCTACGAGATTTGGGTAGTGATGATGAAGCATCCAAGACAATCCGGGAAGATGTCCCAGAGCATATAAGTATCTTCTGTAGCAAGTGTCACATAAAGCCATACCGTACTCAATACATAACATGTTCCTATGCCATCCATGCACCCTATCCATACACCCCATTCCATTCCATTCCATTCCATGCCATGCCATGCCAAAATCCTATAAAATCCATGCTTTATATCATGATTTTCCGGCTTCCAGAAACGCCATACATCCATGCCTTGACGTACACAAGTAAAAGGTATCAAGTATCAGTCTCAGGTATCAACATGCCCTTACTACATCATGTCTAGAAATACTGTAACTCTCCATTTCCATTCCCATTTCCACCACTTTTTCCACCATTGCTCTTCTGAAGCTGAGCTTGATATTGTTGGAATTGTGCCTGGACCAATTGCTGAGGGGTTTGATAGTTCTTTTGCAGCGGTGGGAAATCTTCGTAGGCGACTGCTGGATTATAAACTGGTGGGGTATTGTTTGAGGGTTCATTGACATCGTCAAGAGATCGGTAGCCGCGCCCTTTCCCTTTGCCACCTCCCCCTCCATTGCCCCCACCATTGCCACCTCGATTATTACGAGCATAACCACCACGTTGCGGTCCATTTCCGCGGTGATTACCTCGGCCACCACCACCACCACCACCACGACCACCAGAATTATTATCGTGCCCTCCTCTCTTGCTTGGTCCTGGATTGTGATCACCATACGATCCGCTTGGCTGCCTAAGCTCAGGGGAATGTTTGCGCTTGAATGATTTATTTGGAAACAAACTCTCATACTCGTTCTCTGAAAGATCTTCCTTCTCTATCCTGAGAAGGACTTTCTCACCGACAGTACTTTCAAAGACAAATGCCTTCTCTGGTGGAACAGGTTGCCAATTGTGAATCTTACCTGCATCAATTGGCCGAGCTCCTTTGCGCAATGCGAGAACGACAATAGGAATAGGATTCTCGGTATAAAACTTTTTTGTCTCTGGTACAGGTTTGACACGAGCGGCCCAAATCTTGTTCTCATAGACTGCTGTTCCTGTGACTTCCCAGGAAGTCTTACTACCCATCCCGCCAACCTTTTGCAGGATACTGTCTGGACATGGTCGGGGAGTGATGAGAACATTGTTGGCTAAGAATTTGGCCTCTGTATCTGGCATATTTGAGGGAAGCTGAGCTAAAGTAAGCAGCTTCTGAGTGTCAGCATTATTGATCAAATATCCGGTATAGAAAACAGTCTTCTTAATTTGAAGCCTATCGCCATGTTTCCCTGCATCGATTGCAGCATTGTGATCGTTGATCAAACGCTGTACCTCTGCAGCTTCCATGACAGGATCAAGTAAGGTGGCACCATCCGCAACCTGAATTACTTCTGCAACGATAGGAGGGCGAGATGGAGTACCAGTAGAGCCATTTTGAAGCCTGTTGTAATCCGCAAAGAAATCTCTGAATGCCTTAACATGTCTAACTCTGTCCTCGTAGATCCTGATTTCTTCAGCACCCTTGTATGTCTCCATCAAAGCTTCCAAGAAACATTGCTTGAAGTTCATCGTACTACCAAATCTCTCATTTCTGGGACCTGCTGCTGGTTTCAAGACAATCATATCAACATCAAGACCTTTGCTAGCAAGCATTCTTTTCAGTAACTCTGAAAACCCGGCCTCAGAACGACCAGTCAAAAGAATTGAAAGAGCATCTTTTTGTTGCATGCTCAACTCAATGAGTTCAACAATTCGCTCATTCCACCAACCTTCCCAAGCTCGAGGCTCCTCTTTCTCTATACCTTCACCTGTAGCTGCAAGAATCCTCGAGTCGTGCCACCAACCGCCAGTCGCAAATGTATCTAGAGTCTGTAGGAAGCCTATCGTTGGGCCGTTCCATAATTTCGGATTGGGAAGAGGGCTGTTGAAGACTAAGAAGAAAAGTTAGCATGTAATATTTCGGTAGAAGTGAGGAAAGAGTGTGGCAAGGTGCTAAAGCTTGTCCTCCAAAATAAAGCATCCAACGTACGGGTATTATCAAAATCATAGACATGGAGTGCCTTAATTTTATCAACCGCTGCAAAAAAATCAGTCACCCATTCATCCCATCCCATCCCCAGCCTTCTGAGCTTCTGAGCTTCTAAAATATCTTACAAGGCAATTGTTTATCCGCAACAGACCAGCGATTCAAGGCTGTGGTCGTATACTGGTTCGATACTCCATTTGGAGTGGCCGCCATGATAAGGCGTAAGAAGACACGGCCGGCCGTATGTGCAATTTTGTTGAAGGGAAAATTGGATATTGGTAAAATTTTGTATATAGATAGGATGAAATCGAGGGATCAATGAGATGAAATTGTCGTTGTTTTTGCAGATGCGACTGATGACTCTATCTGGTCGGGTATCACTTCCCTCGAATCTTTGATTGACTTTACCACTTAGAGATTAGCGTCACAATACAGTAGCCGTGTACTCCTATTAGCCGAGTTTGAAAATTACACCAAAAATATAGAATTGTACTGCTCATTAATCTTGTTCAAGATGCCATCTACAATCCGAAGCTTTAACACTCCTGGATTCCTCAAGATAATCAAAGAAAGACTATATCTACAATGCCACGTTAAACCCAATTGCAGCGCGTCCAGAGTGGGCATCAAACCCTTCTCCGACACCTCTGCGTCCCTGGAAGTATGCGTCTCATCACCAGCACGAGATAATGAGGCTAATGAAGGGGTTATCGAAGTTTTAAGCCGTGTATGAAGTTATTCTAGTCATGAGCTATGTGGTTGGTACAGCGGTTCTGACGGTACGTATGTTTAGATATTGAAATGTCCAAAGACGGATCTGGAAGTGATTCGGGGGAAGAAATCGAGGGAGAAGACCATTGCGGTCACCGGTCTGGGGGATCTAAAGAATGATTCTAGGCGTGTCCTTGAGAGGGTTGAAGAACGCTTGCTAGTATCGGCCAGAGATGATGTGAATTCTTGATCTATCTAATCTCTCCCGCAGCATCAACTATGAGCCCCCCAATCCAATGATTACATTGATTAGAATCGTTATTATAATTATTGTTATATATGATTAAAACGCCTTTTTGTCTATAAGCGACTTTCTTAAAACCGCATTGTTTATAGGCTTCATGTTGTGATTTATTTAGTCCTACAATGATCCCCTGCTGGCCCCTGGACCCTTTTTGTTGATCCTCTCATGCCCGTCATCCAGTAGACAGGCGAAGGAAGGATCAACCATTCGAGAGGGTGATCATCAATAAGAAGCGCCCACGTTATATGGACTTTCTCGATCGAACCAAAGCGCCCAAAGCATTCGCAGCTGGTGGCGGTCCAGAGGATGAGAACTTATCATAGATTGAGGCACTGTAAGCTTTGATTCCAGGCAGCTGCTCCAGAGAGTGATGTGAGCTTAGCGGATCGCGAAATGTCCTGCATCGTGACAAACACGATAAGTGAGATTCAAGCATCAACTCGAGTGATACCTGCCTTGGAGCGCTCTCCACGGAATGAGGAGGAGCCAACTGGATAACTGACCGACACAAGTGGAAAGCAGTCGCGATTGCTGATGGATGTCCCCAAAATGAACATCTGGTGGGTGGACAAGGAAAACCTAACGCAACAAGCCAGCAATCTTGAGATATCTATGTGTCGCACAGCATGTATGTGATTATTGGCTGTAGAAAAACAAAATTGAGGTATTACAGTACCAAAGCGGAATGACTAGGATTTCCTGTCAACCAAGGTCTAGGAAAGGCAATGCATGCACGCATGTTCGTTGAAGTCGGGAAAAGATCATCACTAGATAGATGTAAAGAATCGAGTACAAAGTATGATTTTAGCCAATGTCTGATTTGACTAGGCCTTTCCGTACCACAGACATCCAAAAGGAAGAAAAAGGTGCCGAGAAGTTGAATGGAGGACGAACTCTTCCATCAGCGGCGTATCTTCATTGTTACATGCCACATACAGCTGTCGCAGTACTCATAGCCGAGGACTCGGGAGGGTCCCTCCCATAAGCAAGCCACAGATCGTGATTGAGGATATCCTCTCAACTTATGCATCAGTAGTTTAATATGCGAACCCGTGAGTATGGAGACATCAAAAGAAGATCTTCTCTTCGGATACGGGTACAGGATATGATACATGGAAGGTGGGATGAAATATCGTCTAGCACTGTATGTCTTTTGAGAGAAGCCGATTTCCGATTTCCGATGTAGCAGCGGAGAATTTGAAAGCTTTAAATGACGATACAGGCCAATAAGATTCCGAAAGCAACTAATTAATCAACTTTACTTTGTATGAAGCTTGAAACTCGAAAGGAAGATCTTGATGCTTTGGTCTCTCAAGAACAAGATGGATAATACCTCATGATTCTTGCTTGGCGCGAGCTGATTCGTATTGTTTACCTCTTGTGCATACAGATTGTAACACGTCTTTAGTCAGTCTGAGCCAAAAAGGAAAGAAACATTATGCAACCCCTCGGCTGTGGCTGTTCACCGTCACGCCTTGTTACCAGCTCTTTGGCACCCCGGGCAGTGTGGAAAAGCCTCTGTCCTGAGAAAAGGGGGATTCTTTTGTATGAAGGAAATCACAAGTTCAGACAGCAGCATTATGGACACCCCAAAGGGTGGCTGGTCTTTATCCGATCCTGGGTTCTTTTTATAAAGCATGTGCTTTTTCGGTTAGAACCCAGACCCCCTTCATGGAAGCTTGACGGAGTAGGCCTTTCCTTTCCAAGTTCCAGCACATAGCACATTAGTCGAGTCACAATCTAATTCAGCCAGGGGCCTCTTCCGAAAAGATCAAATGAATTAAACAAGATAAGTATCTTCATGGCCCCTTTGCCGCGGCTTCTTTTTGCCCCTCTCATGCATCAATGCAGCACAGAGTAGACTTATTAGCCGAACTGGAGAATGCTTCCCACACACCCCTTACCGTGTCCACCGTCAAATGGAAGTTAGTATATCTTCCAGGTAAGGTCTGAAGTCTAATTCGCATCCCCACTTGCACCAGGATGGACTAGGTAATCTTCTTAGCCGTCGTAAGTAGATCAAGTTGATTCTTTTAACTTCTTATCTCACCTAAACTACTCGCACTCGAGTACTTGCATCCATCCACCTTCCAAGAGCAGACGCATCAACAAAACCTTCTCGTTAACGTTACCCTACTCCTCTCTTCGTCCCTTCTCTGGTTCCCTCGAGTTCTAGATCTCGTCCTGCTGCTCTTCACATCCTGAATCCTTCGTTCTAGACTTTGTGTTTCCCTTCATATTACTTATCTGCAGCTTGTTATCCGATACCGATAGCCTTTCAGCCTCTGGGGAAAAGAAAAGACATTGATTATCGTCTTATCATCATTATCATCATCGTCATCAGCAGCAGCAGCAGCATCGGCATCCATTCTTGTTTTATCGAACAATCCTTCGGAATTCTTGAAATGACTTCCCGTTAAGCCGTGCTACTTTGTTGTCCAGGGCCTTACACCTACAGTTAAGGCACTCTCTTTTTTTCTTTCGACCAACAGAAAGGCCCGTGCATCTTGTCTGCAAGAGGTCATTTGTAATACTGAAGGACTTTTGATCCGTCGTCCTTTTTCCCCTTCTTCACCCGTCTATATAGAGGTTTATCCTCGACACGATCCTCGACAAATTAGGTCACTTTGGGGAAGGGCAGGATCTCTGTGGATATTACGGTCAGAGGGCAGATACCGTCAAGATGATGGAGAAAGGCGGAGATATGGCTGGCCCTTCCGCCAACAATTCCAGCGACTTTGTGAGTACCCCGTCTGCTTGTATCTTTTCGCGAACTCATGTTCCGACTCTCGAAATACTTCCCATCGCTAACAACCCCCTTTCATAGGTCCGGAAATTATACAAGTGAGAGATGATCCCTTTGAATGTCTTGACTGGATACTTTTTTATGCGACAGTCCGCTAATCCGCCCACCGTGTAGAATGCTCGAAGATCCCTCATATGAATCTATAGTGCGGTGGGGTGAAGGAGGAGAGAGTTTCGTGGTTCTAGAAGTGCGTCTGCGTCTGCAATTTGAGAATTGAACCTGGGTCTCTTGTTAACATCCATGTTATAGAACGAGAAGTTTACCAAACAAATCCTCCCGAAGCATTTCAAGCACAGCAACTTTGCTAGTTTCGTTAGACAACTCAACAAGTATGATTTCCACAAGGTTCGACAAAACAATGAAGACAATACGCAATCGCCATATGGGCAAAGTGTGCGTGGTATTTCCAAGTGTACAAGATTGCATACTAATCGACTTTCAGGCTTGGGAATTCAAACATCCCGAATTTCAGGCGAACAAAAAAGATTCATTAGACAACATCAGGCGAAAGACACCAGCTCCGAGAAAAGCTGCCCAGACGAGTGAAGAGACGTACCCAGCCCATGCCCAACAACAAATGGACCTTCTGAATACTCAACTCATGGCCACGCAACAGCAACTACAGGGTCTATCTCGCAATTATCAGGATCTAGCACAGCTTAATGTAATGCTCTTACAGCAAGTTGTTGATTGCCAGAAGTTTATCAAGAATCATGACGGAGTTATGCGTAGCATGTTTGGCCATCTGTTCAGCCAAGATGCGCAGCGGCGAAATGGGAGGGCTGCAGGCCTTTCAAATGGCACTGCGCCCAACATGCTCGGTCGACCAGCGGATGATAATCATCCATCGACCCCATTACTCCAAGCTCAGAACCTTCTTGGGCAACTCTCAGCCGAGAATTATCCCAGCAAAGAATTAGAGCAGATGAGTCACGATCATCACTTGCGAACAGATTACTCGACTCCTCCAAACGATCCAGGGGGTCTTATTTCCATGACGCCGATCTCAGAATCACGAACGGCCCCAGCGGGCTATTCTATGGACAAGTCAGAACTAGATTTGGTTTATCCTGTCGGTGCTATAAATGGTATTGACCCAATCGATGAACAGCATGCCAATAACATTCCATATGCACTTCCCCCTTCGGGATTAATGCCGCGAGACAGTATGCCCCCCGCCGACTTAATACCTCAACCTGCACGTACATCCGGTCCACGCAAGGAAGGTGCGGTTTCAATCTGGGGTGATCAAAAACCGAGGATATTATTGGTTGAGGATGATCAGGTGTGCGCACGAATCGGAACCAAGTTTTTACAATCTTTTGAGTGTGGAGTCGATATAGCTGTAAGTCTCTATCCGCGCTCGTCAATATTCTGTATGTGGTAAGCTTACACCCCAACAGCGTGATGGTCTCGAAGCAGTAAGCAAAATGAACCTCGGTGTAGACCACCACTTCGATCTCATTTTGATGGACATCATCATGCCTCACCTTGATGGAGTTTCTGCAACTGTCTGCATACGAGGAATGTGTGCAGATATTCCCATCATTGCAATGACATCAAACATTCGAACCGACGATATTGAGATGTACTTCCGTTATGGTCAGTCACATTTCACGAACACTTTTGTTTCTTTTGCAAGTATTGACTTGGTTAGGTATGAATGACGTCTTGCCCAAGCCTTTCACGAAAGAGGGTATGATGAAGGCTCTCGAGAAACACTTGGCACATTTCAGGAAAAAGCCGCAACCGCTTGGTTTCCCAAGCCCTAGACAAATGTCACACCCGGGTGGTTTTGTCACACCAAGCCAATCGCATCCCCCATTAGGTTTGAACATGGGTCAATTAACCGCGACCCAATCAATAGTAGACGATGCATCTTCTGGAAAGTCACCTCAAACAGCTACATCTTGGCAGTCGCCTGTTCAGTTGCCGGGGGGTTCTCCTGTTGTGACCTCGGCTCCCGGCACTTATATGCAGCCTACCATGCAACCTAATGGCATGAGGGACCCATCTTATTCTGTGACCCCAACCCACTCTCATCCTCAATCTGGGTTTCCTCCACCCCTTTCGAATCTAAATAATCAGAGACCCCCACATAGGAGAGGCATATCCGATCTGAGTGCTGCCAGCACGCCAGATGGCAATCCCGATCAAAAACGTCAAAGGATGTATGCCCAGCCTGGAAACTTCCAGCAATGATGAGATGTCTCTTTGGTGGTCACTGCCTTTGTTTGACCAAAGGGGACACAACAGTTATAGAATACTCGGCCATCCGATCAAGCGAAAATAATGCAAGGCTTGGGATGATCAACTGAAGAGGGCATCGAATTGCCTCTTTCAGTCCTTCCATGATCTGCTTGATCTTCTGCTCGATGGATCGACTTCCAGGTTTCCTGTTCCTCATCGCCATTCAACTCAATCTATACTTCATTTGTACATTTTTCCCTTGTTCCTGCTCCAGCATTGGATTTGGATG
This sequence comes from Monilinia vaccinii-corymbosi, assembly GCA_017357885.1. Classification (NCBI taxonomy): domain Eukaryota; kingdom Fungi; phylum Ascomycota; class Leotiomycetes; order Helotiales; family Sclerotiniaceae; genus Monilinia; species Monilinia vaccinii-corymbosi. The sequence continues at coordinate 2,657,650 of CP063406.1, read as the reverse complement.
CATAATCCCTACCGGACAACCGTCCTTTTTGGACATCAAAAGCTCAGATTGTAACTTCTGAAATAATTCTTTCGCATAGCCGGATGGTTTGGTGAGATCGATACCCGGCGAGCCATGAAGGCAACTCGGTGTTAAAGGATAGAAATTCAAGATGCGAATCATGACATGGTTCCGTTTGGGGCGGGGAGTATATGGACGGGTGGATGGCGTTGAAATGGCAATTGGGGGAAGCTTTATACACGTGCGATTTAATGTTAAACAAGCGAGCTCGATGTTGGCTTTGCTGGAATGAAGAGATGTGGAAGAGGAAAATCAGTTGAAAGTAGTTGAACCATTTAAGCAAAAGTTTGCTGGAAATGCAATCATTGAAAGCTAAGCAATCATATTGAACATAGAAAAGATTAAAATTTTGAATAATTCAATTGGTACGTTTAACGTAGTGATGAAGTGACGAGATGACGAGATGACGAGATGAGTATGAAGGGGGATGAAGCCGATACTTATATACATGCGGTGAATGGCAAGGGGATCTAGATCGTCAGCCCACATGAAGGTCTAGATTCCAAAAGACTATCTGGTATATGCAGTGAGCCTTGGAGGAAGCGAAACGAGACCAAGGAGAGAGGCATACGAGGGAGGGGTGGACAAGGCTGACAAGGCTGACAAGGTGGACAAGGCTGCATGTCAAGGATTACGGCCGACTTGCGATCCCCCACTAGAAAAACTCAAAAATACTAATAGCTAAGGAAGGGCTGCGAAGTGATTGATCATGAGTCAGCTCACGAATTGATTGTTTGTACATGTTTGATTCCTCGATTCTCATGATTCTGGACTTTTATCATATCTAGAATTGTTGAGAAGAGAAGACTGAGTTACTATTACGATTTCATCACTCTACGAAGAAAGAAACACATCTAGACAAGCAAACGAATATGGCACAATCACATCCCTCAAGGCCCCCCAAAAATGCTGGCGGCACTGGAGGAAAGGGGGCGCAAGGAGGGGCGAAAGGAAAGAAAGGTGCTGTTGCAGGTGGAGGGGGAAAGAAAGAAGACGAGAGGGATGAGACTTTGCAAGCTGTTGTACTTGCAGATTCCTTCGAGACGAGGTTTAATCCATTTACATTAGATACGCCTAGATGTTTATTACCTCTAGCAAACACACCTCTCATCGAATACACCCTCGAATTCCTGGCCATGTCCGGTGTTGCTGATATTTACGTATACTGCGGAGCACATACCGACGCAGTAGAAGAATACCTCCAAAACTCCAAATGGGATCCGCACAATTCGCCCTCGTCACCTTTTCGCAAACTCATGATTGTCAAGACTACGGCCCATTCGGTGGGTGATGTGATGCGGGATTTGGATGCGCGGAATTGGATAACCGGGGATTTTCTCCTGGTTCATGGGGATTTGGTTTCGAATTTGCCGATTGATGGTGCGTTGGCTGCACATAGAGCCAGGAGATATGCGAACAAGAATGCTATTATGACCATGGTTTTGAGGTCGGGAGGGTTGGGGGATCATCGAACGAAATCAAATGGTATCACACCAGTATTTGTCATGGATCCTACCAAGAACCGATGTCTTCATTACGAGGAGATGAACCCGCTTCAATCGAATAGATACCTTAGTCTGGATCCGGATTTACTTTCCGAGAATTCTGAAATAGAGATTCGAACGGATTTTATTGATTGCGGTATCGATATTTGTACACCAGATGTACTTGCATTGTGGGCAGAATCTTTCGATTACGAAGTTCCCAGACGGCATTTCTTACATGGAGTGTTGAAGGATTATGAGTTGAATGGGAAGACCATCCATACGGAGATTGTGACGGACCACTACGCAGCTCGAGCATTCAATTTACAAGCATATGAAGCTATCACCAAGGATGTACTGGGAAGATGGACATACCCTCTTGTCCCAGACAGCAATTTGGTTGCAGGACAAACTTATAAATTCCAACGAGGTGGATTTTGCAAAGAAAATGGTGTTATCCTAGCCCGAACATGCAAGATTGGTAAGAGGACAGTACTGGGGGCAGGTACCAGTGTAGGAGATGGTTCTACGATCATCAATAGTACCATTGGGAGGGGATGTCGAATTGGAAAGAATGTCACAATTCAAAATGCCTACGTTTGGGATGATGTAGTAATTGGCGATGGATCATTCGTGGATAGGTCGATTATTGCCAATAATGTTTTGGTTGGGCAGAAATGCAATGTTACTGAAGGCTCGCTCCTTTCATTTGGTGTGAGAATAACTGATGGCAAGGAAATCACCAAAGGATCACGCATTACAACGGGACAGAAAGGAAAGGATGATTATGAGACATCAGAGCCAACACCCAGCGATTTCAAACTCGTTGGGGAAGGGGGAGAAGGCTATGAATTCGAAGATGACGAGGAATTCGAAGATGAAGAATCTAGCGCCTTTCACTCGAGTCTCGTATACTCAACCCAGCACCTCAATCTATCCAGCGAATCCATCTCCACCGTCTCGTCTGAACTATCTGCTGGCGCGATCGACACCCGGTCCCGTCACTCAAGTTTCGCAGGTTCCATCTCTGATGATGAACATGGTCAAGGTTCCTCGGAAGCTTTCCACCATGACGCCGTTCAGGGTCTTCTCGATACTTTGAGGGAAAACGGCGATTTCGACAGTGCGAAGTTGGAATTCATGGGTCTCAGACTTAGCAATGACGCCGATGATTATCAAATTCGTCGAGCCATCGCAGCCGCCTTTAGCAAATTCATCGCGGAATTAGTGACATCCGGCAGCAAAAACGCCAGCGACGCAACGATGCAAGCATTAAATGTCGCGGGAGCGCAAAAATTCTTGAACGAGGTGGCGATTGGGATTGAGAAGAAGGAGGAGGGGATGAAGGAATTCTTGGTTTGTTTGCAGAAGGGATTGGTGGGGAAACAGAATGCGGGTGCGGTGATGGCGAGCTTGTGTCAGAAACTTTACGAGCGGGATATTGTGGGGGAGGAAGCAATTCTTGGGTGGTGGGCGGATGCGGATGGTCTGGGGGTGGAAGAGGATGTGGAGATGAAGAAGGTGAGGGAGAAGACGCTTGTTCTTGTGGAGTGGTTGAGAGAGGCGGAGAGTGAGGAGAGTAGTAGTGAGGAGGAGGAGGAGGAGGAAGAAGAAGATGGTGATTAAGAATTTCGAGTTGATGGGAAAAGATGGGAAGAAAGCTTAAGGAAGGAAAGCAGAAAAGTGTTACAGTGAGCTAGATTGATTTGAGATTTGATTTGTATATCCCCCGTCTCAATGTCGATCAAGTAGATTCAAGGTAAAAAGAATATATATTATATATATATATATCTGAATGGAAATGAAATTAGTTTTTACAATTTTATATTATATTCGTCTACAGTAAGAGTAAGAAGAGTAAGTAAGTACTCTATGAGTAGTAAATGTAGTGTAGTGTAGTTCTCCCCCCCCCCCTTTTTTTTTAAACGACGGGATCGATCGTACATACATACAGATAGACAGAGGTAAGTTCGTTATTGCTGTATGTAATTAGATTTAGATTAGATTAGAGTAGATGAGAGTAGATTAGAGTAGAGTAGTTGTAATTGGTACTGCAATTGGTACTGTACAGAGAGAGTAATTAATGCTTACACTGTTTATATATACTGTATACATACAGTATTCAGTTCAGTTCAGTTCAGTGCAAGTAACTCTGTAGTTTAAAGTTACTCTCTAAACTTACTCTCTAAACTCATCCACTCACTTATTCACTCACTTCATTCTTTAACATAAACCTACTTACTACCTAACAACCCACATTACTATTACAGTAAGTAGTGCATATTGCACCTCACTCATTGATTAAAATGGAATTGCTCTTTCTGCTCTTCTTACAGTAATCCCAATCCCATCAATCCCCTAAATGTATATTACTTGATCCCTACTCGACTATGTACATACTATAAATAATAAAACAACACACATGAAAAACACGAAAAACATAGTAAACATAATAAACATGAAAAAAGAATATGAAATATGACAAAAAAGGGGGAATATAGGGGAATATAGGGGAGTTCTCATCTGTTCTGGTTCTGGTTCTGGTTGGGTCCGTGACAACTTTGACTCATCTATCTACTTCTCCTATATATCATCAGTTGAATCTAATTATAATCCAACCCATCCAGTACTCACTTCACTCAGAGAAGCTCATTCCTCTTCCTCACTTATATTCTAGAATATCAATCTACCGTACCGATACACAAGACAACTTGCTCAAAAGTATAAAACGTGTGAATCCCATGTCTAAAGTTCTTGTTGTCTTTCTGTACGTACCAACTACCTAACATATTTCCCGCCGAGAAGTCTTCGGGAAAATATCGCAATGCTATAGAGTTCCCCTTCTTCTTCTCCAATTCCCCTTGTATGCACACTCATTTCCCTCCATCATCCATAATGCCAGTCGTCTTGATTATTTCACCATTTTCCTACATGTAACATCCTTAAAAAAAAGTCCCATTTCCATCTCACAACTCTTCCATCCGACACCACAACACCTAATCATTCCCCTTATAACACCACCCCACCCCCCAAAACATGTATATACATCTACTGAGCAACTGGCGCTTGAACAGTCTGCTCACTGGGAACTGGAGCCGGAGCTGTGGTTCCAGTAGCAATCGTACCCGGGTTAACATTCTCCGTGTTAATAACATGTTGCTCTCCATTTGCCTTCTCAGCAGAAGCCCACTTGGGAGGTTTAGCCCAAGCAGGATCTGTCCAAGGACCCTCATCACTCATCGCACACCCCCCCTTGCAATCACAACTACCACCAAAAATCTTGGGTAAATTCTCCTTGGGAACTTGCGCCAATAACTCCTTCTGATATCCCGTTCCCAAAACATGAATCTTCTCAACGGTAATGGGATCCAACCATCCCTTGACAACACCAAAGACGGTAGAGAACCCCCATGGTGCGTTGATCAAGTACAATTTTCCGAGGCGCTCAGGGTAATAGTTTTGAGACATGCCCGAGGCTTGTTTGACGTAAGCATAGACTGAGGGAACCTTGGTGATCCCAACGCCCTTGAGATCCATAATTGTGCAGCAGGTTTCGAGGAGAGAACCAGCTTTGCGTGAACAGGCTGGGAGACGTGGATCTGCCATTTTTTCATACTCGACAGCGAGGTTTTGGAGCATGCGCTCTGATGTAGTGATCTTGTACATGGCGTTTAGGTCGATGTTGCCCATTTGTTCAATGTAAACGGGACGGCCATCCTATTGAGATGGGGGATGTGATTAGATAATGTTTCTCTGAAGGAAAGGGGAATGGAAAGAGCATGAGAAATGTACCTTATCGGTTTTATGGTAGTATTGAGGATAGTATTTGAAAACTTCCTCCTTCTCCTTATAATCAAAGGTACGAACAAGCTCATCGAGTCCAAAATCTTTTCTCCACTGTTCAGCCTCGACAAACCTACCCCATAAACAATCAGTAAGAGGAAGAAAAACAGAACAGGTGTAAATATATCAAGGGAGCCATACATCTTCTCAGCAAGGGCGACATCGAACTTGCGTGCTCTTAAGAATCGAAGCTGTAAATAAACAATGATTAGTGTTCCCAGCCGAATATCAAAAGAAGGAGAGGAAAAGGAGAAAAGAACACACCAAAGTCAAAGTATCCAATCTCTCCGTTAAGCCCGCCGCCTCCAACTTCAACCTCAACTGGTCAACCTGAGCATCTTGCTCGGGGGTCGTGTGTCCAGGGTGTCCACTTTGCGCTGTGGGAGACGTGGTTGGGAAATCGTAATGATCATATTTCGGATCGAGTTTGATTGCTGGGTTTGCGGCTGCCATGGTTGTTTATTCTTCTCAAATCTTGGTTGGTAAGGGAAGGGAGAGAGAGAGGGAAAGGAAAGAAGTGAATGTTGTTGTTGTTGTTGAGTACGAAACTAGAAGAGATGAAGTAGAAGAGACAGGTCGTTGGCCAAGAGGGGCACTAGCTTCACTCACGAGTTCATTAGTAAGCGAAGGAAAGGGAAGGGGAATCAGGGGAACTTGGAAAGTTTGTTATGTTACTAAAAACTTTATTATTAAAGGGAACCAGAAAACTGGAAGGAGTATGTTTTATATTTATTGATCCAGGAAAAAGTAAAGCACAAGAGTGTGTGATCTTTAGATAATAACTTCTTTCTTTCTTCCACATTTTATCCTTCATCCTTCATCCATTAGAGCCACCAGTCTTTCCATCCTTGTCGTCCGTTGCCTCTTGTTCATTCTTCTCTTTACGTTTCATCGTGACATCCCAATTGTATACCCTAGCGGTAGCAACGTCCATGGTCTATTACAAGGTTCGTCAGCTTAACCCCATCTCTGCCTGTTGCTTCCCCGGGTTGGGACGTATGTAAACGTAACGTACCGTAATCTGCTCCCTTAAGAAATCAAGATCATCCTCGCAATTGCTGCAGTTTTGTTTTGCGGTTGCGAGTCGTTTGGAAAGTAGTTCTTCTGCCTCATCGATAGGATAGGATAACATAACATTGGCCTAATCCAGCATGTCAATGCGGAATCATAGCACTCATCTCGGAGGTCAAACATACCCCTAACCATAGATACACTTCTTGCGTGGGTGGAATGTTGGCTTTGGCATACAGAGTATCATTTAACTCAAAAGTAGCCTGTATAGGATCCGAGCCCTCCTACCACACAATCTGTCAGCTCCAGTCTCCCCTGCGCTCCTCCTCCTTTCAAACCGCCCCCCTCCGCCCCCCTCGTCATATCCAGCAGCAGCCAACAACATACCTTTCTCGTCTTCAAAAACCTCACAGTATCAAGCGTCTTCTGAATATCTGGAATATTGATCTTGTACCCCGAAATCCTCTTTTGTAGATTGACCTCCATAAACTGATATTTCCTAGGGTCCAAAAATGAGCCGACATTCCCACATTCCATCCATTCATATATATCCGCGTCGTGAAGGCCCAACATACGATATCATCTCCTGGAATCTCCTCAACGTAGGTTCGACATCCTCGCGCGAAGAAACATAATCCTCGACTCGATCGACAAACGGCGCATATGGTATACCTCGCTCATTTGTGCGGGCAACATCCTTCCTAATGTTGAGCTTAGTTTCTTCGCAAATGGTGGGATGAATTGCTTTCATGCTCGGAGATCTATCACTTACTTGGTAGTGGTGTCCGCCATATTTGGCGTCTGCGATTCAAAACTATTGCAGCTTTCAAAACTATTGACTTGCCCACTACAACATAAGGCTAGTGTTCTCGCTTATGTAATCATGGGCTGAAATATGTAGGTAGGTGTATAAATGTATGTGTGTATATGTATATATGAGATTTTACTATGCCTGTTACTTCCAGTAAATGTATAGATATGTGCATTATATATGTTGTTCATCGGTATTTGTATTGTGCTAGTAGTAGCTATGTAAACATCAAGGAAAATAATTTGATCACGATCAATCAATCATAGGCATTCTGGCCAAGGAAAAAGTGACCCCCTTCCCAATAGGAAACCACGAATAGTTATTATTAGAAATAAGACCTTCCTATTCTACAAACTAAAAGGAATCTCTCGTCTCCGAATCCCCGCCCTTGAGATATCTGGACGTATCCAATTTGCCACAATTTGGCAATTTGGCTCAATGAGAGTGCATTTAAGCCTTTGCTTTAGCAAGACCAACAGTGTTCTTGCCAAGATGATAGATGGAGTAATATTTTCGGAGGAATGCATCACCCAAGATAGCAAGAGGGCCAACTGGTTCTGGGAAGTCCATACCCTAAATTGCTGTTAGCAACTGCATATCAGAAGAATGGATGCAATAAGAAAACTTACCATAATGGTGGAAATGCAGGATTCCTGAACCTCGAGGATGTAGTCGTAAGAGGTAATGGAGAAATCGTGACCGCTGAGAGTGAAGGTAAGATCTGGGAGACTGTCACGCTTGGCGCAGTCGACAGTGTATTGACCGTTCCAACTCTTCTTAGCACCAATCTCCTTGTTGAGAAGCTCAGCGAGAGTGGTTGGAAGAGCAATGAGGGAAGTTCCGGTGTCAAGTATGACACCAGTGTTGTCAAGCTCAGCCTTAGCATCACCAAAGGCGATGGCATCAAGATCAACTTCCCAGTAAGCCTTACGTCTCAATGGGATCTCGGTAATCTTGCCCTCATAGTGGTCCTTGTTAACACCACCAAAGATGGCCTCGGAGCCCTCTGCATCCGCAGTGGAGTCACCCAAGTAAAAGGCAAAAACTGGCTCGTCCAAAAGTCCTTGGTCAACCATGCTGTAGAAAGGTGGGACAATCTTGTTGACGGAGATGGTATCATAGCCAAGACCCAAGATACCATCGAATCTACCAAAGGCAAATGCAAGACCTGGTTCTTCGGTAGCTTCAGCGAAGACCTGATTCTTAATCTTGAGGTCACCAATACAGACCTCATCCTGAGAGGTGAAACCACTCAAGGAACCTGAGCCATATCTGATCTCGAAAGATGTTCCATTCTTCTTGTATGTAGATGAGGAGGATGAGTCGTACTTTGTGTGAAGGTAGCACGCGATCGACCCGCACTCGGACGATGGAACCCAAAGATTGGAACTTCCGGTATCAAAAACGACCTTGAATGTTTGTGGTGGTGTTCCGATAGTAATTTCCGAGAAGTCTATTCAAGAGTCAGTAGCTGAAAAGTAGTTGGGGCATCAATGTATATCCTTACATTGAGCATTAAGGAAGTTGGAAACCGGAACACTATGGTAGCCTCCCTCAGCATGAACGGAAGTCTCTTTGAACATCTCCTTGACGTGAGATTGAGGCCTGACACCCATATACTTTTGACCCAAATGTTTGGCATGAGTCTCCATGTTAGCAGTAGCAAGTTGCTCACTCAAGGAAACCTTCTTGAGAGGCATCTTGTGAACACCAGCGCTCACACTGCCGAGCAGCGATGCTGCGGCGAGAAATGCACCTTTCATGATGTGAGATTGATTCGATTTGATTATAAGGGATTAATGAAAGAGTTGAAAGAGAAGAAGATGGGATTCTTTTGATGAAATTCAATGTTGAGAGTGTAGAAGAAGTTGGGAGGTTTGATTGTTGATAAGAGACAGGAAGAATGGCTGATGATGAAGACGGGTTCACCTTGGGGAATGATACGCTAAGAACGAATAAAATGACGATAGCGATTACCTATTACGGTGGTCTCCACTTATAAGTGACTCTTAACGAATCAGAGCTGGTCACGAGGTCTCGAGACTATCGAATGATACTTGAAGGTTACGTAATCAGATGGATAGATAAGATAATCAAATGGATCCATCGCCGTGTACTCTGTGAGTGCTGTGCCAGGCCAGGCACATGCGCGGAACAACGGATCTACCCGATCCGGCACCAACCCGCTTTTTCGATTCAGGTACGACTTGAATATATATGCATATGATCAAAGATCCATGGAAAGATCCAATTAGACCAACTTGGATCCTGACCGCAGGATTTAGGTTGGGGTCTTACACGTGCTGAGCGGCGATTAGTCGAACCTGTGAGTAAGCATAAAGTCATGACATGGTAGAAGCAGTTGGTTTTCTACCGAGGTATCTCATAAGGTCGATTGAATTCGACCTCTAACTTTTACTCATAAACCCCTGCCACTCCCTGGTATATCATGACGACGTTGAATCTGTCAAAAGAAGTAGCGCCTGCAAATGATGAATCCTAATTGCTTTTCTTTCCCACACCCAATCCCAAAACACCAGAACCAAATGCTAAATCATCAAACATCTATTCTCTCCATCCTTCAACTGGAAGAGGAAAGCTGCTAGCCCAGGCAGCAACCTCCTTTCTCAACTCATTGATCTTCTCAATCTCACCACCAGCAATCTTGGCCTTGAAATCCTTGAGCTTGTTGTCGCTCTTTGGCAAAGAAGCTTGGACTTCCTTGCAGATCTTGATGCTCTGATCAATGTAGGATGCCACTCTTTTGAAGTCCTCAGTGCCGAATCCACGACTGGTCATGGCTGGGGTACCAATACGGATACCGCAAGGGGTCAAGGCAGACTTGTCACCTGGAATGGCGTTCTTGTTGCAAGCAATGTTAATTTGCTCCAAAACGGCCTCAACACGGGCACCATCAAGTGCTTGTGCTCTGAGATCGAGGAGAACCATGTGGGAGTCAGTGCCATCAGCGACAAGCTTGTAGCCCAATTGCTTGAACTCGTTCTCGAGAGCCTTGGCGTTGTCAACAACTTGTTGTTGATATTTCTTAAAGTCATCAGTTGTGGCTTGCTTAAGGGCGACAGCAAGAGCTGTGATGGTGTGGTTGTGGGGTCCACCTTGGTGACCTGGGAATACGGAGAAGTTGATTGGACCTTCGAGATCGTAAACAGTCTCCTTTCCGGTCTTGGCATCAGTCTTACGGACACCCTTGCGGAAGAAAATCATGGCACCACGAGGACCACGGAGAGACTTATGGGTAGTGGTGGTAACAATATCAGCGTGCACAAATGGACTTGGGATGACACCGGCGGCGATCAAACCAGAGATGTGAGCCATATCAACAACAAGGTAAGCACCGACAAGATCAGCGATCTTGCGCATGCGGGCATAGTCGATAAGACGGCAGTAAGCAGAAGTTCCGGCAACGAGAACCTTTGGTCTGTACATCAAAGCATTGGCCTCGAGTTGGTCATAATCAATGATACCAGTCTCCAAGTTAACACGGTATGGGAAGGTCTCGAAGTATGTTGATACTGCGGAGATCCTAACATGTACATTAGTTTGACGAAAATATGAAGAAACAATAATCTTGCAACTCACTTTCTCTGGGGAGTTTGATAGCCGTGAGACAAGTGACCACCGTGTGGGAGATCAAGACCCATAAGTCTGTCATGTGGTCTCATGATAGCCTGGTAAACTTGAAGGTTTGCTGGAGAACCACTCAAGCATTGAACATTGACACCCCATTTCTCGGAGTCCAAATTGAATGCCTTGAGAGCACGAGCTTGGCAGGTCAACTCAATCGAGTCGATGTGTTGGTTTCCACCATAGTATCTGGCACCTGGGTATCCCTCAGAGTATTTGTTCGACATTGGTGATCCCAAAGCATCGAAGACGGCACGGGAGGTAACATTCTCGGAGGCAATGAGAATGATAGATTCACGCTGGCGTTGGATCTCGAGTTTCTGCATTTCGTATGAGTTACTTGCACAATTGAAAGGTGTCTATTTGGTCCACTTACCATGATCTCAGCGATCTCAGGATCAGTCTCAACCAAAGACTTTTCCAACATCTATCATAGGCATGGCGAGTCAGTAAAGCTCTTCACACATCTTCTATCGAAGCGTGATTGGTGTGGCAACAAACCTCTTGATGAGACTTTGGGAGGGCGTATGTAGAAGACATGATTGCAAATGTAATTGTCTGAACTGCAAAAGAGGATGTAGATGTTTAGTATTGAAGTGAAGGTTGATGCAGAGGTAAGAAAGACAAAGACGTAAAGTATACAAAAATTTGGTCGAGCTAAGAGTTGCCCCTCTAAACAAGCTCGCCGGACCGGAGTTGATATTAACCAATGAAAACCCCACAGATATTACCCACGTGACTCGCTACTAGCTTCGAGTATGTGGGTCGCTGTTGGGTGGACAAATGGTAAAACTACGGGACAGAATATGATGATTATTGTGATATTGAGATTCATCCATGGTATATATTATAAAGCCAACCTTATGAATGAGTTGAATGCTAGCTGCTCTACTCTAATTCTCCATTAGAGACTGCAAGTCTTTGATACACTATGTCTCAACTATCAAAAATTATCAGTCCGAGACTCCAAGCGTCTCCTCTTTGCCTCTTTTTGCGCCTTTTTCTCACGCCTAGCTTCATCCTTAGATTTTGTACCTGGATCCTGAGTGCCGACTACTCCTGTAGCCTTCTTCTTCGTGGTGTTCGTGGTCGAATTAGATGTCGTAGGATGGGTTCGTGAGAGAGCTGTATCTGAATTAGATGATTTAAATGCCTTGCTTGGTGGCAGTATAGAAAGTTGAGAAGCTCTAGTATTAGTGGTTGTCTCGGGGTCCGAATCGGAAGGCGAGTTGGCCCGTAGTCGTAGTGGTATGGACTGATTCGCCAACTCAGTTACTGCCTGTTTCTTCAAATTTTTCAGTTCCTGTGTTTCGTGTGAGGTTGGTGTGAACGAACTCTTATGTCTCTTTTTCTTATCTCCAGAATCCTTGTGCTTCTTTTTCGATGACTGATCCACTCCCTCCCTGGAGTCTTTCTCGGACTTCTTCGACTTATCAGATTTCGATTTCTTTGCGGGGATTGAAGCTGGTGGTGCTTCTTCCATCTCTACGTCTGATGCTTCATCCTCTGACATTGCAATTTTCTGAAACTTGGGAGCTCGTTCCTCCGAATCACTCTCATCGTCATCGGGCCCAATGATACCAGGGGCACTTGCGAACCCAATTGGCTGATATCGCGCCTTCAGACCTTTAGGCTGTTGGCGGACGGGTCTCTTCGCGGGCACTGTAGCCTGGCTGGAAGTGTTCTTGGAAAGGTTGATGACTTGTTGTATACGATATATCCTGTCGATGGGTTTTTTCTCTAAAACGATGCATCAGCACATTGAAAGATAATTAGTTATAGGAGAAATTTTACCAATAGAATAGCCATCTTTGTAGTTGCATGGCAACAAGATCTTGGTATATGTCTTGTCCTCGAGTGTATCATGAACAAAACCATAATCATTGCCTTCCTGCGAAAATACTGCCTTGCCCAATTTTGCATCTTGTAGCGAAATCTCCTTCACAGAATTAATGGGCACCGATGCAGGTGCTGTAATGTACCAAATCTCTTTGCCCTCCAAATAAGACTCGCTGAATAGTTGCAACGCTTCACTCGAGTTCTTCGAAGACGACTTTTCAAATCCGGGAGGGGGCTTGAAGGGCGCAACTTTTAACGATACGGTTTTGGCATTTTTCCTAATATGAGATCAGTGCACGAATTCAACATCTGATGAGTTTGGAGATACTTACTTGGACGGCAGAGGCGCGGCAGATTTATTTCCATTCGCATTTGATTCGCTTTCTTCATCTGACCCCTCGCCCTCTTCTTCATCACTGCCGCTTCCACTTTCACTCTCCTCGCCGCTCTCAGCCTCGGAACTGTCACTACTTTCTGCGGCCTTGCCATTGGATTTGGACTTCGACTTGAATGTGGATTTCACAGCAGGGTTAGATGGCAGGGAATCATTGTCGCTATCGAAACTTGGATTGGCTTCCTTAGGCTCGTCTTTCTCATCGTCGCTTTCTGCAACGAATTCGGTGCTCTTGAAGTTTTGCGGCGATGTGGTGACTTTAGTTTTGGTTGTAGGTTTTGAAGAGGATTTAGAGGACTTTTTCTTTTCCTTTAACTGGCGAGAAGTGGCTTTTGACGAAACCATGATCAATCGGTATGGCTTTATTTTCAGGCGAATTGGTGGAGGACTTGTTCAATATTCTAGTTGTAAACAAATGGAAAATCGCATCGAAACTTTTTTTTGGCAAGGCTCGGGAAAACTCCGGATCTAACTTTTTTGATATCCCGAGCTGCCTCGAGCTCTGCCTCACATTTATCTAGCTGTATACATGGGAATTTCAAAATTATGTCGAGTAAGAGAAGAAAGCTGGATGCTTCTGGAAAGTCTCGTAAGTTCAATATATTGTCAAAAAAACGGTACATTTTGGCTGAGAACAATGCAGCGATGAGTGCCGTAAGTGCATTCGCAGCTAGAAAGGCACAAGCTGCTGCCCAGAGCACTGGTAGTCCACAAAAAGGGACTCCCTCTTTACAAGCTCATAGTCAAAAGCTTACTCGGAAGGTCAAGAATAATGTCCCTTCAAGAGACATCAAGCAAGGACAATCGAGCCAAGTTGGAAATGCCTTGCCTGCCATAACCCAGGGCTTCATTGCTGATGGCAATGGACCAGGAGAAGATCCACAGAACCATGTCTCGAGGTGGGTTTGCTTCTCTTGCATTATGACATTATCCCCTCACCAAATATTGATGTGGAACAGTTCTGATTCACGTGAGCAGTCACCTGGAGTGGTCTTCGACAGGCCGTTGATGGTGTTATCTACTTTCAGGCCCAGTGATGATAATACCAGAGTCCTGAAAAGCAGGGCACTGGCGTTAAAGCTTGCGCCTGGTGAGGTCGGTGATCTAGTCTCTATGAACCATATAAGCTGACCCTTTATAGAGATTAGTTCTTCTTGGGCAATGCAATCTTGAGGTTGTAGAAGGGCAAATTACGATCCTAGGGTCCATTTTGAAAGCTTCGACATTGAAGCATCGAATACATGCAGCTGCCTCACATTCATTACCAGTCATCAGATGTCCAGATGGAGAAATCAGCCCTGCAGTTCTTCATCTCCATCAGTCCGATTGTGGAATGAGATCTCTAGAATCTCTCTCTCCGCTTTTTGGGAAATTATGGAACGATGATGCACAAGTGTTTGGATCGGGAAACAGTCATCTTTCTACAAAGATTGGAAGGAGCACATTTCAAATTGTGAGCAAATCCTACTTACGGCCGATCACCTCCCCCCCAGAATGGAACAAAATGTTATCAGAATTGTCAAACTCAATTCAGGCCACAAAACGAATCATGATTTGTGGCCCCAAGTCATCAGGAAAATCGACTTTTGCAAAGTTGCTCGCAAATAGACTTTTGTCTAGTCAGAATGAGACCCAAAATTCCACCTCGAGCTCGAGAAGGGGTCCTGGCGTGGCTCTACTTGATCTAGATCCAGGCCAGCCAGAATATTCTCACCCTGGTCAAATATCCCTCATCCACATTCAAGAACCGAATTTTGCCCCCTCAATTACTCATCCCATACCAGGAATCAAGAACCGTCTGATTCGTGCACATGCTCTAGGTGCGGTTTCACCATCTATGGATCCAAGTCTCTACATATCATGTGCGCTGGATCTATTTGCCCATTATCGCAGTTTGTCATCTCTTTATTCCCACTGTCCTTTGGTTATCAACACTCCTGGCTGGGTTTTCGGGACCGGCCTTGAAATTCTCGTAGACTTAATAGTCAAAGTGCGCCCATCAGAAGTCATATACATGTCTAAAACAGGTCCTTCTGAAGTCATTGAAAGTTTACAAGATGCCGCCAAAACGACGGCTCTCATTACTCTTCCTTCACAAACCAGTGAATTTATGGCACGAACTTCAGCTCACCTTCGAAAAATGCAGTCTATGTCATATTTCCATCTGGATTCTACGAATAAAAATGAACTTGCATGGAATGGGACGCCATTAACATTCATCCCTCCTTGGGAGATCAAGTATTCTGGCCGAAATTCTGGTATACTAGGTATTATATGTTACGGTGAACAGCCACCGCCGGACCTCCTTGCTGAAACCATCAATGGCTCCATAGTATCTATTGTTGTTATCGACGACTCAGCTGCAATACCTGGTTATTCTTCGCCCCAAAATGGAAATGACGAGACATCCGACCCCGACCCCGACCCCGACACACTTCATGCTTCCAATTCCGCTTCGAATCTCGAAGGTGTCAAAACTCCGCTGATCCTTCCCACACCGCATGAAAGAATTCCCTATTTCAATCCCCTCAATGCCATAACTCTCGATCCAAAGTATTCCCACACCATAGGAACAGCACTTGTCCGTGGAATTGACGTAAATCGCCAGCGCTTACAAGTTCTGACCCCTATTTTCCCAGAAATACTCGAAGAGATCAACCAGGAGGGCAAGAAAATAGTTCTTGTGAGCGGGAAATTGGATACCCCAGGATGGGCATACATCGAAGAATTAACAAAAAGAACATGGCTAGAGAAAGAGAAGAGGAGGAAGGAGCTGGATGGAGGAGGAGAAGAAGAAGAAGAAGAGGATGGGGATGAGGATAGCGATTCAGAGGAGGATGGAACTGAGACGCCAAGTTTAGGGTCGAATGATGCGGATATCGTATTTCGCAACGCCCCTTGGGTTGAAAAGCTTATGGGCTCGCAGGGAAGGGGTATAGGAGCCAGAGTTTGGAGGGTTAGGAGAGATTTGGGGAAGATGGGAGATTCGAACTAGAGTCCCACTTCAAGCTGCTCAATAATTCGGTTTGAGAACTGATGGAGAGGTCAACTATTATCCAACCACTTACTCACGGGTATAAAATCATATTAACGCATCTATATTCTTCTCGTACCAACTAACTCCTCTGGATTTGGCGAGGAGAACACGTTCATAAATTAATAGTCCGGTCAAAAGATTGAATTGGAAAAAGCAAGCGTATCGAGGAACTGGGCGAGTGATTGGACGGTGTCAAACAGAAAGTCAGGGACTTGTTGGATGGGATCCGCATGTACTTTTGTGTAGATTAGAGGCACAGCGGCCAAACTGTCGGACGGCGCGGTATCATTGCATTGAAACTCAACGTATATATAATAGGTACAAGTACACTTTCTTCTTTCTCTTTCGCTGATCTGATTTTGCTTCATCTTTCACGGCTGGAAGATGCAGCAGAGCACGAGGCTGGTTCTCCTTGATGATATGCATACATACATACATGTTGGAATTGTGCTTCAACATAATTACCACCAGGATAACACCATTCCCTGACCGGAGCATGTGAGAGCGAGTAGAACAGCAACGGATTGTTCTAATGCATATATATATATTACATACCAAAATGTGAAAACTGGCGCCAGCAGACCGAACATTATAAGCATCTTAAAATTCTATATGAGAAACGATTTGAGGAAGGCTAGGCTAGGCTCTCGAGTCGAGGTGATAATTAGAGGGCGGACTGAATCAATTTCCCCAAACGTATTTGGAAAACTCAAATCAGTCTTCTCACACGGGTTTAATTCCATAACAAAAAAAAAAGAGGCCAAGCCAAGCCACACATCTCCATCTCCATCTGGAGCCATCTCGCAGCGCGACAATCAACGAGGAGGAAAAGAATCATCAATCATGATTGATCTATCTATCTACTTGTATGATGTATACTAGTATACTAACTAACTAATCCAAGCAATCTCTCCCTCTTTCTCAATCCTTTCCTTTTTCCTCTCGCTCCAACACCATCCACCATCTCCTCGCTAGGAACAGGGGGGGAAGGAGGGGGGGGAAGGAGGGGGGGGGAATCCATTCAACTGACTGGGAATATTATACTGTATCACAGCGCTATTCACCCTCCCCTCTTCCCCAAAATAGAACAATAAAATCAAAATCAAAATCCCTTTTGTAAGGAAGGAAGAAAGAATCCGTATCGCAATACGTACGTACGTACGTCTCCAGTGGACTGCTAGCTAGATTCCAGCACCACACCACACCACACCACACCACAGCGCGCACAAAACCCCTCTGAACCCTGTATTCTTATCCATCATCATCAGCGGCCTTCTTCTGCCTATGCCTCTGCCTATACCCATGCCCATGCCGATACCCATCACCAACTAACAAGCAGCAAGGACCAAGCACCAAGAACCATATCATACATAACATCATAAACAATACTCGAGTATATATAGACAAACAACTCTATCGGCGGGAGGGGAAGGGGGAGGGGGTTGAAAGTTAAAAAGGTAGCTCGGAGAGAGAGATTATACCCACTACAAAGTCCATCCAGCCACACCAGAAAAAACTTTCCTCACCTCCATCCACAGAGTCACTCACGGCCACGCACTCCATGGAACAAACAATAACTCATTGTCAAAAAGGCGCTTTCAAAAATCCAATGACATGTATCATCAGATGACATCGAATACAGTGTAGATGATACAATTTCAGGCCAGCAATCACCCTTGATTTTCTCCAGGCTCCAACTCCAACTCGACTCCACTAGGAGATAATAAGTCAAAAGGCTCACAAGATATACTACTGCATGGAGAGTTCCTATTCCTATTTCAACTTGAACCTTTATTAAGATATATGATATTCCGCAAAATCAGATACCTCATAGTAACACATAAACTCTACCCATCCGTCACTCCATCACAATCACTGCATAGGTTAATCCAAATCCAGTCATAGGAAAGGAGATTCCATGTCAATAGGGTATAGATTCATGAAGTTTGTAATAAATTCCCCGCATTCGGCGCAGAGTCTATGAATACAAACGCAATGTTTGGTATGTTGGTACAGTTGCAAAAGCCTAAAATGAGTCATCTGATACTTGTCAGAAATGTCCCATTTCAAGGGATTTTTCATCTTCCACCTCACTCCCATGCCAGCTCTCCTCCCCTCTATCATTATCTCGAGTATCAACTCTCTATTTATAGAAGTCGAATTTGTCGGCCTGAGGAATGTTAGTATATGTTGACGTGAGGCACTCATACTTGCTTGGGTGCTCAGCTCGATACATACCTCTTGTGCACCCTTGACTTGACTAGAATAGGCATCTTCAAGATCAGATTGAATGATGTTGTACCTATTCTTTCTTACCGCTCTCAAACCAGCTTCTTGCATGATAGCCGCGATGATAGCACCAGATAATGGATCATTTCGGATGATCAAACTGTCAAGATCAACTTCTGGTGACAATGACATTCTTGATGCAATAGTAGTGAAGATCAATCTTCTCTCTCTGCGATCGCGAAGGTTAGGGAATTCAATCTTTCTATCCAATCGACCAGGACGAAGTAACGCAGGGTCGAGAGTATCGGCACGGTTGGTAGCCATAATGACCTTAACATTAGATGTTTGATCGAAGCCATCCATTTGATTCAGAAGTTCAAGAAGAATACGCTGGACTTCTCTGTCGGCACCAGTTTGTGCATCAAAACGCTTCGTAGCGATAGCATCGATTTCATCAATGAAGATGATGGCTGGGGAGTTTTCGCGGGCCATACGGAAGACATCACGGACCATACGTGGACCTTCTCCAAGATATTTTTGTACGAATTCCGAACCAACAACACGGATGAAGTTCGCCGTTGTCGAGTTTGCTACTGCTTTGACAAGCATAGTTTTTCCAGTTCCCGGTGGGCCATAAAGTAAAACACCTCGGGGTGGATCGATACCAATTTGCTTGTAGAGGTCGAAATGTGTTAAAGGAAGCTCTACTGCTTCTCGGATCTCCTGCTTCTGCATATCAAGTCCTCCAACATCTGCATATGTCACGTCGGGTTTCTCATCGGATCCTAACATAGCGATTGATGAATCGGCCTCGGGAGGTAAGATGTCAACCAAGGAATTCGAATGTCTGTGAAGAGCAACAGAGGATGATGGTTTCAGGAGTTCGCGGTCGAGGGTGGATAGAATTCGAACGACATAGTTGGACCCTGTTGATGATTGTACAATCCCAGTACTGTTTTTATTGTGTTAGTATTTTTGAGCGTATTCATGTGGCTCAGAGTGAGTTGTACTTTTGATCAATGGCTTCCATAAATTGTCCTATCACCAAAGGCACACTCTGGATCCGTTTGATCTCCTCTTGGGCCCGCACAAGTTCTCTCTTCAAGCTTCTGTTCAGGTAACGATGATCAGTATTTTGTCCATATAACAGATGGAGCTCAGATCGCAGACCGTTGTTCATCCTTGATATATTCTTCTTGAAGCTGGATATACCTGTCACACTCAGTTGGTATTTTGTTTCTGTAGATGCATCCGATGGCATACTAACTCCAGATGACGTTGCAGCTTCTTCAATGTTGAGTACTCATCACTACCATCAGTTCCTAAGCCCTCCAGCGAGTCTATGTTTGGTATCGAGGATGGTAATGGTTTTCGGTGAGGCAAGACCTGAGTCGCAGGGTTCTCGAATAAAACGTCACCCATAGTGAGGATGTGTTGGTCTAATGTGAATGCGGATGCGAACGACGTTGTAGTAGTGGTGAGATGAGATGTGGATGGCGATGATGATGTTGGTTATGTCGAAATGGGTAGCTATTTCGAGTTCGGTTCTAGGTTCTAGGTAATCAGAAGGCGCGCGTATAATAAGAAGCTCAAGGCTGGGCTTGGGGCTTGTCATGGAGCTTGTGATTAGCTAATCGTAACCTTAGGCACCAACAGACACCCACAATGCGGGAAGCTCCCTATGGCCTAACATATAAGGCAGTAAATGACCCTTCGTAAAATCGGGTGGACACTCTAGAACACCATTCCTAGAATGGATTAGCTTCACATAGTGGATACTATCAGTGACTCCACCAGATATGGGGTAGGTTATTCCTCTATTCATCCATCTCAAAGGCTCTCCTTCGAATAATCACCCATCTTCCATTCACCCAAATCATATACGACGACAACAACAACAAGAACGACAGCAACAACAACAGTATTTCGAAGATAATCACTAGGACTTCTTTTACTTCATACTTAGAGCTCCTATTCAACTCTACTTCAGCTCCTCCTCCTTCTCCTCCCCCTTCTCTACCACTCTTCAACCATGTTGTCATCTATCACCATTCCAACAAGTAGAAACCCCAACAAGGCTCCTGTCACCAGAAGTCCAAGCAGTTCATCGTCTTACTCAAGTTCCCATACAACATCACAGCAGTCACCACCAAGCTCTTCTTCTTCTCCTTCGTCAAATTATCAATATGGATATGACCGGAGACGAAGCCTTTTGAGTAAGTTCTGATCTTTGTCTGTGATTGTCATCCCGTCCCCGGAATGCAGGAGTAGCTAAATTGTGGGCTGTGACTTCTCATCTTGGATGGCAAAGAATATAACTGATACTTCTGTTTTTAGGTTCAGCACTTGCAAAAGAAGAACATACTACGATTAATATTGGTGATCCTGATGGAACTCCACGACTTGTAGGTCATTCTTTCAGCTGGGAATGTGGCAATAATTCAATATGTACTAATAAATGTCCCTTTTTAGATCACTTGCGTTCGTTCTTCACAAGGTTTTGACTGGAACCCAGGTAAAAAAAAAGGATTATACACATTTTCTTTCGATTATACTAATTCGTTGAAGAAATATTCCTCCCTTCCTATATGGAATCTGACTTCGAATCACTCGAACGAAAGCGCGACCCTGTCCATGAGATTCGATTGAGCGATGAGGAAATCAAGCAAATGTTTCCTCAATAGACATGTACAAGATACAAGGCTGGCGGAAATTGATATAAATTGACGGGTACGGGTTTGCACATTCTGGCGCTGCGGATCTGAACAGATCATGGCTATATCATGGATAAAGGAGCACGTTTTATTATAGGTAGCCTGGTCAGCGATTACGAATGGCATACACTTTTAGGAACCGGAGGAATTTGATTTTGTTGGGAAATATGAGGAGTTTGGATTATTGCTCTTTGGGCTACGACTATTTGGTTATGATGGATTAGGCGTCCCTCTCCTCGCAAAAGATTCCCCCAAAGGCATTCGATTTCTTATCTTTATTTCAAAAATATGCAATTTTTGTCTATACCTACTCTGAAATTCTCATACCAATAGTTTTGTGTGGCGTATGAGGGAATAGAGTGAGCTCAGCCGCATGTGAAGGTCGACTATATGGGCTACAAAGGCTGCACTCGGGACCACCGATGTTGTGATACATGTAGTGGCACCAACTGAAGATTCAAACAGAGAGAGTGACTGGATTCCAACACAACCAACAGAAGCATGAGATTATTTAAAAGATCTTTCATTTGGCATCTTCTTTTGTGTCAAACAACAGCATTCCTGCTCAAAGTGGTTTTATTAGATGGCTGAGGTGACTCTGTGACACCTTTTTCTCTCTCTCGATGAAGTCATCGCTAGAGTCAGCCTGATAACATGAATGTTTGTTTCTCTTTCCTTATGAAGCTTGGTAGAAACTATTGACTGAATCCAAACTCAAGGACCTAGTCGAATGGGGACCCCACGAGATGGGTAACGGTTAGTCATATAACTTCCTGTCATCATTGCATTATTGTCCTCAAATACGCTGACACAACACATTACTCGTATCGGTAACCTTGGAACGTGATACGAAAAGTACTTGGTCGCGTAAATGAATAATTAAGTTTAAATGTCAATCAAATCTTCTCGAGTAGTACAGTAGTTTTGTTTACTCGTGGGCCCTTTAAATTTAATCTTCGGCTGTGCCAGTTGCGCGCGCCCCTTTATTATTTTTGACAGCTCGCTTGCCTTACGAGTTCACTCGCCGCTGCTGTCTGTGGGCATGTGTTGTGCATGTGTGTGGGTATGTATCTTTGATATTTAACTTGGTAAGTATGTGTGAAAATATCCATCTTAAATGAAATATAAAGGGTTCATAAGGGTTAGTTAGATCCTGTAAAACCCGTCTTGCCCACGCATCATACAATCTTTGCTTCGTACGTAGGAATGCGTGGATGAGTGAGCAACGAATGCATAATTGGACTTTCAATAACTCCTCTCAAGTCTTGACGAAACAAACTTTTGAGTGCAAGTAAGTACCCTTACGGTATATAATATTACTTTTATCAACGCGAGTTTCATCTGTTTCTTCTTGAAACCTGATTGGGTCATCGGCATGGGTAAATAAATATATTTATGATTATTATATGCGTAAAGTATTGAGGCTTGAATGATAATAATCATATCTCATAATTACGAATACCATTTGTAACCCCACTACTAATACTGCCCTGCAGCTTGTCTAGATCTTTTCCCCGGTTCCCCGGAGAAAAATAAAATTCGCCAAGACTTCTAGCTTCCCGCGGGAGAAATGGGTATGGTTTAGATATGCGCACGTCCGGCTAAAAACTCGAAAGCGGAAAGTGTTCAACTTCTTTCTCAAGGTTAACCTCCCCAAAAAGAACAAAAAAACCCCCAAAAAAAACAATATGTACTACTTATTATTATTAGATGCATATTCCATCCATTGCATTGTTCATCTCATTTTCATGCATTCATGCATGTCCTCCAAATCTTGGCCGGTGGTTATGGTTACAGATCCCGATATTTAAGCTAGTCGTGGTCATTAGTTTGTGGATGAGGATCAACCCGGGTCATTTGAATCGGGGCTTAGCATTGCCAGCGGTTGTTGAGCTGGTTCTGCGGAGGTGAGAAACGTTGCGTGCCAAGTTAGGATCGGCCCAATCGGATTGCGTTGCATGTAACCTAATTATCAATCACGTGTGCAAATCGAGAGAGTGAGAGCCAAGGTGTAAATCATGTCCAATCAGGCTGGGGTCCCGATGAAAATTGCCGTTTCATCTCACGGGAAGAAGAAGTCTACGTTGCGCTCGGGGTTGGTACGTGAGAAACGTGACTGATTTCATATTTTTTTCAACCTCCGGCTATGTTTTTCTGGACCGGGATCGGTAGGCTCGAGACTTCGTTTGCTTCTCGATGCGATCAGGCCGTCTTTTTCCAACAGCGAAGATGGGATTCGTACGGATAAGTGTGGCTGTCATTCATTCGGATTAGCCACTCCACTCATGAAATGGTATTATCATACGGTACGTACCTCAGTGTACATGTCGCTTCCTTGGCTAACGCCTAACTCCTCCGTGGCATATTTTATCCTTCCCAGGGCCCACGTCCTTTGCGCTTGCGTGACAAAGTCTGATGTCGCCACGGAAAATAGAGGCCACATCATGAAAAGTCCAGAGAGCCCTTTCGCACGGTTGTTACCTTCTTCTCCGCATGCGAAGCTATGATTAGAAGGGCTTGCTTCATCCATAGCTGTTGGTATCTCACCGAGGCAATTAGGCACGCTAGCGATGATGTCCCGGATGATTTCTTCGCCAGCCATCATGGCTGTCCCATACTCTACGCTGGTTCGATAATCCTGTGGTGAGCACAACCATGCAGCGCATCGGATGATCGTACTGTGAATGAGCAGTCGAGACCCTCGGGACAGATTCCAGACATGGGCCGTCCAAACTTCACTGTACTTGTCAATCGTCCCTGGAAATGATTTCGATTCGGCAAGTTTCGCTTTGGGTATATGATCAATCCACCCTATGGACTTGTATTTCCACTCAGCGGGAGTGGCCTCTGCCCAATCCAAGTAGCCCTGTTCTATGGCTTTGGCACTCTTCATCAAATTCAGGACCCTTTCGAAGTCTTGAGGGAGCCGTTTTGCATTGGCCATAAGATCATCACAATCGACACGAGCTTTTGCCACTTGGGATTGAAGATGGTTGAATTTAGTCGGACCTCCCCTCGTCCCAGTTCGGATTCCTGTAAAGACTTCATTCCACTCCTGTGGGACATCAGAAGGTTTTCCATTGAGCAGGCAGCTGAGATGCTGCTCGTCAAAATTAGTTGCGCGGATCGATTAAGGAGGAAAGCTTGGATTAGGACGTACCAAGTGTGTCTTCACAGTCCAGACCAGTTCTAAAGTTAGTGGGGACATCGGAGCTTTTGGGTTGCGCATCTTCAGTAGTGCTGTGGCTCCTGTTACATGAGAGTTCCAGGAGTTCCACCCTTCATTCTCTTTTACGAGGCTATACGTCACCGTCTATTCATCGTCAGTGACAATTTTGCAACAGGGAGAGGAAAACCCCAACCTCGAATAAACCGAGCAGCAAAACGGCTGCAAGCGTCGTATCTTGGATCGCTTTTTTGGAATCGCTGATGGCATTGGTTGCTTGACGTAATGCCTTTGAATAAGCCTGCTCGGCTCTTGGCTTCAACATCCTTGCATGGGGTTGATTTCCCAATGTAGCCAGCGCTACTGCAGATAGGGAGTCGGATAACAGAGCCGAGGGCTGAAGTTTCATTAATGGGAGGAGAAATCCGAGAAAGCCACGTTTTACTGCTCCATGAGGAATTAACACATAATTCGAAAGGAAGAAACAAATTGCGCGTTCCTCCAATGCTGCCGTTAACAGTGGATATAGCGAATGTGTTGCATTGTGTACTGCCTCTACCAATATCTGGGCGCTGGGCCCGGAATCCTGTCTTGTCTTTCCTTGCGCGTGAGTTATAGCCCTGTGTTCAGATCGACTCCGGTCGTGAGGGTCGATCATTTGGTTTCTTGGCAGGACTGCTGTACTCGCGCTCTTGGGAGATGCCTTGCGCCGTAGAGTGCTGGCCACCTTACGCTGCAAAGAATCACTGACTGGCCGATATCCGAGACACTCGCGCTTCAATCTTCCGCAGTTGCCACAGCCTGGCTTTTTCTCGTCACACTGATCTCACATTAGTCACTCTGTCATGTTGTCTATTTGAAATGTCTCCTAACCTTGACGCGCCGAGATCTGCAGAGATGACATCCTCTCGATGGTTTACCCGTGTTTACCATCTTGTCGATTTTTCTTTTGTGCTCTTCAGTTTGGATTTGGTCCACTGAATCCGGAATTTTATATGGGGTTGAATGAAGGCTTAATACCGTGGAATCTACGTTGAGAAAGGCAGACGTCTCACAATTACTTGTGAATTTCAGGAACTGCGGAGGGATGATGCCAAACCATTTAAGCCTTTCCCTATGTATGCACGATGCTGATACGTGCTCGGTTTCAACCTTGCTGCCGCATTCCGATCGCCGCCTGAGTGGATGGAGGTAATCAATGGTATTTTGGGGTGGGCTAGCTTGCCAGATGAAGTTTCCTTGATTTCTCATCAAACTGCTTTCGGGCTTTCGGGCTTTGAGACTTTCAGTCTTCAACCGTGCAACTCACTACAAGGCGGATCACGCGTGGTTGTCATGTCCATCGGGATGCTTCCTAGTGTTGATCCTCGCCCAAGCTTCTTGTTGTGAGATATTTCTTCAAACAGGGTAGCTGAGTGATCTGGAAGAATTATTGGTTTAGATGGTAAACATCCCGACTTGAAACTCATTAACTATCCCAAGTTTGATTAGAGATTCATCACAAGTTGCACCAACGGGTAGTATGGTGAACATCCGAGCGTTGTTGAATCTTGAGACTGACTAGTTTACCGTTTCATGCATTGTCCGAATGGGGGGCTCATGACTTAAGCTTTTAATTTCCCGTTGTTTTACGCACAAGCTGTCTTGTGAGGTATTGTAGATAGATTATCTACTCTACTCTATTAGAATTGAATGGAATGGTACTGGTATGGTTGATTACTCGACTTCGTATGATGTGCATCGGTTTTGATGGACTCGTTTGAAACCCTCACCTAACACTGATTCTAACCAGGTTTACCACCACGGTAGCTCTGCTCTGCTCTATGCTTGTTGGTATGATCGCTTAGAGGTCGAAGGGAACCGGATCGAGACGGGAATCGTCGAATAGCTTTGAGGAGGTTGCCTTAGACTACAGTAATAAAAGATGCTCACTTGGGATCATGGATATTCTTCATGCCATGTGTATGTGATATACATGTACGCCCGCCCACGAATAAGCGTACCAACTAGCTCACTCATCACCAGCAACTACGATTTTAATTACAGACGAGAAATCATAGGGGGAGATCTATATATAGCTAGGAACTCGGAAAATCAATGACTAATCATGATTTGCTCTTGGCTCTACGCACAGACCTTTCTCGGATGGGGTTACCTAGGTACCCGTCGGTATATTTTGCATGTAAACAATACAACATTCATATAGCCAACCATTGCATTCAGTACTCTGCGTATAGGATTCCCGCGTTTCCACGCATTGACGAGTTGGGTTCGTGTTTTTTACTTGACGGGCGAGTTTTCGGTTGCTTGAGGAAGCGAGGGAGGAAGGAAGGAAGGAAGGTTTGCTTGGATATCAATCATATCCTGCAATATTATACTAGGGACTCGAGTACCCTACCTACCTACGTTATACAACACAGTTACCTCCGGCGATAATATTATATGCACGGGTGGCTTGCGATAGGTTGAAGACGGGAAAAAGAGAGTAAAGAGAAAGAAAGGAGGGAAGGAAGGAAGGAAAAGAGAAGAAGAAGAGGAAGAATGGCAGAACAACAACAACGTAAAATCGAACTTCAATCTCCAGATGATCTTCAATATTTGGTTGCGAACGTGAAGCGTGCAGCGAGGGAAATGATCGATCGGGATTTACCGCCGATTGAGGGAGAAGATGCGATGAGGAGATTGGTGGAGGAGATCGTGGGAGAGGTTCGTTCTGTTTTTCTTTTTGCTTTGCTTATGTTTTGGGGAGATCATTGCTTTTCGCTTCATCTTCTGGATGTTCATCTCGGCGCATATAACTGACATCTCCCTCTTCCCCCCACAAACAGTATATCCACAAAACCTTCCTCACAGCCTCCGCCTCCATCTCCGTTAATGGCATGTCGCCCCCGGATAAACTGCTCGAACAGATACGCGCGGAAGAAGATATTATCGAGGAGAGGGAAGAACATGAGCCGTTCAATGGGCAGCTGTGGGAAAAGGCCAAGGGGTTGGCGGTTCGCGAGGAGGAATTGGTCGAGCAGATTGCGGCGCTGAGGAGGAGCGTGCCGGGGATTGTGACGGCGAGGGAGGGCGCGTGGAAGAAGGGGGTTGAGGAGGATGAGGCTAGGATCGAGGAGTTGGGGGCGAGGTTGGCGGCGGAGGATGATGTGGGGGAGGTGGGGTTGGGCTTGGAATTTAATGAGAGGCAAGGGGTGGTGGAGGGGGATTGGGAGAGGGGCATCGCGAGGTTGGAGGGGTTGAAGAGGGGATTGCCGGAGGTTGGGGCAAGGAGGGAGAGGGCGGGACGTGCGGAGGAATATGTTAGGGGGACGGGGAGGAATGATTAGTTTGGTTTGTTTGGTTTGTTTTACGAAACAGTGGGAGAAAAATTTGAGAGAGAGAAAGAGAGAGAGAGGGGCGTTTAGCTGCGCTTATTCATGGATACTGGCAAATTATACCCGGATTTTGCTTAGCGTTTTAAACATGAATGAATGGGCAAGATGATTGCTATTCTATTTCTAAGCTTGCCTATTTCGCGTCTGTCATAGTGGCATCATTTCCTTTACTTTGCTCGGGTGCCTTTTGCTCTTCGGCCTGCTTTTCAGCTCCAAGAGATACTTCACCATCTTCATCACCACCTTCACTCTCATCCCCACTCTGCCCACCCTCCTCCTCCTCTCCCCCTCCATTACCCCCCTCCCCATCCCCACTAGTCTTCAACTCCGCCTTCTTTCTCTTCGGGATAACCTTCAAAAACGCCTCTGCCCAATCTCCCGTCTCTAACCATCGAATCATTATCTCCATCACGTGATTCACTGTCAACACCGTCCGACTCTGCATCGTCATGTATTCTCCAATGGGTAATTTGGCGGTAGGGATCCCGGCTTCGCATGCTCGCTTGTAGCATAGTCCCTTGTGGCGGTTCTTGTCGACGATCCCGCCGATGATGTAGGTTGTGTTGGGGGTAAGTGTTGTGAGGGTGTTTTCGGAGTCGGAGGAGAGGTAGATTATGTTTGGGGGAGTGGTGGTGGTGGTGGTGATGGGTGGGATCTGTTCGGGGGCTTGGGGGGTTTCTGAGGATATCGGGACAGGTTTTGGTCGATCTTCTTTGAATTCTGGCTGCGTGGATTCTGTTGCATCTGCTGCTGACCCCGCCAGTTTCTTGGATTCCATGACCGGTTTCTTCCATTCCTCAAGACCATTCTTCGTTGCCAAAGCCCCCACTAATTTTCCTCCCTCGGGTCCCCTCATAATTCCATCCATAATCCCCGCCGCCTCGACCCACCCCTCCTCGAAAAACTTTACCCCCTTCCAACTGTTAAAATTTCCTGCTAACACCCCCTCAAACCTCTCCTTCATCTTCCCCCGCCACCCCGCTATCGCCATATGTCCCCGGTATACCGCAGTCCGATTATCACTATAGCATCGCGTTACTTGCCCGGTCAAGGATACGATCTCTTTTTCCATCATGTAGGATTCAAAATCGCAATCGATGAGAAAAGCGACGGGCACTTGGATAGGACGACGAGATGAGGAGGGAGGGGGTGGAGGGAGGAGGCCCGATGCATGAGCTGCTGCTTTGCGTGCTTGCTTTTCTTTGCGTTTGGTGCGTCGGAATTCGGCGCGTTTGGCTTTGTTGGCTTTCCATTCTTCTTCCCTTTTGCGTTTTTTCATTTGGGATTTGGAGAAGGGGTTGGGTTTGTTTGCATCGGTGGTGGTGCTTGGTTCGGTAGCTTTGGAGGCGGGATGGATGGGGGTATCTTGAGGGGCTGTGGGAGTTTCGAGATCCGTCGTTGACTCATTGGGATTGGAACTCGGGGCAATCGAATTGCCACATGCTGGCGCATCATTGGTAGGTCCGACTTTGCGGATTTTGGATGGTCGTTCGTCGAAGTCGGACATTTTGAATGTAGATTGGATTGATCATTGGGGTGGAGGAATTTGAATTTGAATTCTCAAGAGTAAATTGAATTTTCCCCCCACCGCTTTGGCAGAACGCGTAGATTTTGGTCTAGCGTGGCGCCCGTCGCGTCTCCTTGATTTTGAAATTGTCATATAAAATTGTAAATTGCCTTTGGAAAATTAACTTTGATTGATGAATTGCACTTGATTTTCTTAACTTTGAGATCATTTTTTTGGTGTTGTTTCTCTTAAATCAATCTCCAGGAAATCTATCAATCTATCAAAATGTCCTCTCGTCCTGAGCTTAAGGTACGCCACCTCATGAGAATATCTCCTTGGGTCTCAAGGTGTTGGCTCTTGACTGACATGCTTCATTAGGTTGATGATGAGCTTGGATTCATTAAGTTCTTCAAGAGTTTACCTCAAAGGAATGGAGAAACCATTAGAATCTTCGATAGAGGAGACTATTATACTGCTCATGGAGATGATGCATCCTTCATTGCTCGCACTGTATGTAGATTTGGCAAACGCAGGCATGCATACATCTAACACTTTCAGGTTTACAAAACTACCTCAGTTCTTAGAGATCTAGGCAGTAGCTCCTCCAAAATCCCTTCAGTTACGATGACCATAACCGTATACAAAAACTTCTTACGAGAAGCTCTTTATCGAATGGGGAAGAGAGTGGAGATACTCACAACCTCCGGAAAGAACAATTGGCAAGTGACAAAAACTGCATCTCCAGGAAACCTGCAAGACGTTGAGGAGGAATTAGGAGGGTCCTTTGATGCTGCACCGATCATTCTCGCTGTCAAGGTATCCGCAAAGGCATCCGAGGCAAGAAATATAGGTGTATGTTTCGCCGATGCAAGTGTTCGAGAGTTGGGAGTCAGCGAATTTCTTGACAATGATTTATACTCAAATTTCGAATCGTTACTTATCCAGCTGGGAGTAAAGGAATGCCTGATACAAGTAGACAGAAGGACAAAAGATGTGGAATTAACAAAACTTAAGCAAATCATCGAAAATTGTGGTTGTGCCTGGACAGAACGAGCAGGAGGAATCTTTGGGACCAAAGATATCGAGCAAGATCTTGCAAGACTTTTGAAGGATGAAAAATCTGCAGGAATCCTTCCACAGACTGATTTAAAACTTGCTATGGGCTCAGCCGCAGCTCTTATTAATTATTTGGGTGTGCTACATGATTCATCGAATTTCGGACAATATCAACTTTATCAACATGATCTTTCGCAGTTCATGAAACTAGATGCTTCTGCGTTGAAAGCTCTAAACCTTATGCCTGGACCGAGGGATGGATCGAAGACTATGTCACTTTATGGCTTACTCAATCACTGCAAGACACCAGTGGGAAGTAGGCTTTTAGCGCAATGGTTAAAACAACCGTTGATGAGCTTGGAGGAGATCGAAAAAAGACAGCAGCTAGTCGAAGCGTTTGTCGAAGATCAAGAATTGAGGCAGAGCATCCAAGAAGAACATATGAAATCGATACCCGACTTATATCGATTGGCCAAAAGATTTCAGAAGAGGTTGGCAAACCTTGAAGATGTTGTCCGAGCATATCAAGTTGTCATCAGGATACCAGGTTTCATTGGCACTCTCGAAGCTGTTATGGATGAAAAGTATCGCACTGCTCTCGATGAGGCGTATACAATCAAACTTCGTGAATGCAGTGATCATCTTGGAAGGTTGGCAGAGTTGGTTGAGACCACTGTTGACCTTGAAGCTATGGATAACCACGAATATATCATCAAGCCTGATTTCGACCCAAATCTTCAAACGATTAGTCGAGAATTGGAAAAACTCAAGTACGAGATGAATAAAGAGTTCCGTGTGGTAGCAAAAGATCTCGGCCAAGAAATTGAGAAGAAAATCTTCTTGGAAAACAACAAAATTCACGGTTGGTGTATGCGACTCACACGAAGCGAATCCTCTTGTATTCGTAATAAGAGCGAGTACCAAGAATGTCAAACACTCAAGAGTGGTGTATTCTTTACCACCTCCCGGCTTCTCTCTATTCGCCGCAAATTTGACCAACTCTCCGAAAATTACCACCGCACTCAAGCCAGCCTTGTTAGCGAAGTCGTTGGTGTAGCCGCCTCCTATTCCCCAGTCATCGAAACCCTCGCCTCTATTCTCGCCCACCTCGATGTCATCATTTCTCTTGCTCATACCTCCGTTCACGCTCCTACCTCTTACATCCGTCCTAAAATGCATCCTCGTGGCAAAGGTTCCACCATCCTTAAGGAAGCTCGTCATCCTTGTATGGAAATGCAAGATGATATTCAATTTATTACCAACGATGTCTCTCTCATCCGCAACGAATCCTCCTTCCTTACAATAACAGGGCCGAACATGGGAGGCAAGTCCACATACATTCGTCAAATCGGTGTTATAGCATTGATGGCCCAAGTTGGCTGTTTTGTACCTTGTTCCGAAGCCGAACTTACGATCTTTGATTGCATATTGGCACGAGTAGGGGCATCTGATTCACAACTTAAAGGTGTATCGACTTTTATGGCGGAAATGTTGGAGACGGCTAATATACTCAAATCTGCAACTTCAGAATCCCTCATCATTATCGATGAATTGGGCAGAGGTACTAGTACTTATGATGGGTTTGGATTAGCGTGGGCTATTTCTGAATACATCGTTAGAGAAATAGGTGCATTTAGTATGTTTGCCACCCACTTCCACGAATTGACGGCGCTGGCCGACAGTTTCCCCCAGGTCAAAAATTTACATGTCGTGGCGCATGTCGCTACAGATGCATGCTCACAAGAAAAGAAGAGAGAAGTTACCCTGCTTTATAAGGTCGAGGAGGGAATCTGCGACCAGAGTTTCGGTATCCATGTAGCGGAGCTTGTTAAATTCCCAAAGAAAGTTATAGCGATGGCGAGAAGAAAAGCAGAGGAGCTTGAGGATTTTGGGACTAGTGCGAAGGGAGGTGAGGTGACGGATAATGGCGATCCGACGTCTACGGCGGGAAGCCAGGAGTTTTCGAAGGAGGATGTGGAGGAGGGGAGTCGATTGTTGAAGGAGGT
Source organism: Monilinia vaccinii-corymbosi (assembly GCA_017357885.1). Taxonomy (NCBI): domain Eukaryota; kingdom Fungi; phylum Ascomycota; class Leotiomycetes; order Helotiales; family Sclerotiniaceae; genus Monilinia; species Monilinia vaccinii-corymbosi. Next base: position 2,625,471 of record CP063406.1, on the reverse strand, counting down.
TTTGAAGAAGTGGAAGGCGGAGGTTGATAAGAGGGAGGAGATGGAAGAGATGGGAAAGGAAGAGAAGATTAGTTTGTTGCGGAAACTTGTAAGAAGCGATGAGAGATTATTGGGAAATTCGTTTTTTAAGAGTCTCCAAACTTTGTAGTGGGGAAGGATATAGGAAGGGAGGGAAGAGCTTGAGAGGCTAATTGGCGTCTTGGGGGATGGGCAAAATGAATGATTTGGCTGGGTGGCGCTATTTCTCATACATTGTTTATGGTACAATATGCTGGATGTCTTTGCAGAAAGCAAGACTAAATACTATATACAAGCAAACTTCCATCCTACGCCTTATTTCAATATTTCAAATGTTTAATAAGAGGGTTTGGATTCATAATGTACGTAAGGGTGAAGGAGACGTGAAGTTTGAATGATATAATATAGGCGAGATGTCATTTCCTCTCAGGAGGTCGTGAATTAGATACAGATAACCTGTTTATATATAACAAGATGACTCGAGTAGATTCACCGCAACGCGTTTGTTTGGTTTCTACGCCGCCGTGCGCTTTATCGTCTAACCGAAAACAGGACATCGCTTCCAAGCCAAGGGTCCACTCGGCACATAAGCTTTACTTCGCAGATAAAGGAAAGAAGGGGATTCAAGGGACGAACCGAACGGCGGGAGGAAGGTTATCCGATATCGAGAACCTCGAGGCAGATCAACCGGAATGTCCATTCCGAATATGCAATGTCGATGTTATCCGCGAGGGCTTCGCATTCGCCCTAATGCGCATCTTATCCCCCCCTCTCTCGTTTCTCCTCTCTCATCTCTCACCTCCTCTGAAAAGCAATAGCTTAATATCAATCCGGATTCAAGTCCGCAACAGCAAGTGGTAACGCAAATACAAACAAAAGATGAGACAGTAGGAACCAGCCCAGAATATGGAATCGAAGGTTGAGCCTGGTGCTCGGCCAACAACGGTTGAATCATCTTTGCAACCATTAGGCGTAACAGCCACAAGCGAGAACGAAGCGACAGAGCTTCAAGCCATCACAACTACTCCGAGTAATACATTTTCTTTATCCGCGGTGGAACCAGTGGATGTTCAAATACGAAATCTCTCCGTCAGCGTCGACATATCTCCTTCGGCCTTTTCTATAGAACGGTTATTTCCACGAAAGAAAGCTCAAGATGGAGTCGCCACACCCATCACGAAACAAATCCTGCATTCAGTATCTGCCTCGATGCCTATCGGCACACTAACTGCAATTATCGGTGGCAGTGGCTCAGGCAAGACGACTATGTTGAATACAATGGCCGAGCGAATGATGAGTGGTCGATTGACAATTGGTGGGACGACAACTTTTAATGGCATGGCGAGTGTGCATAGTATTCGAAGCGCGTATGTCATGCAACAGGATGTGTTACTCCCGACTTTGACCGTTCGAGAGACGCTACGATATGCCGCAGATCTACGATTGCCGCCACCGACAACCGAAGAGGAGAGGAAGAAGGTTGTAGAGGAGGTAATTTTGGAGCTTGGTTTGAAGGAATGCGCCGACACACGAATTGGAAGCACTCAACACAAGGGATGTTCTGGGGGAGAGAAAAGGAGAACTAGCATTGGTGTCCAACTGTTGAGCAATCCAAGTGTCTTATTTTTGGATGAACCGACCACCGGACTCGATGCTACTAGTGCATTTCAAGTAGTGAGAACTCTCAAAGGCTTGGCCGGGAAAGGTCGCACAATTGTAACGACTATTCATCAGCCGAGATCCGAAATATGGGGAATGTTTGACGGCCTAGTGATTCTAACGAGAGGGAGTCTGGTGTATTCTGGCAAAGCCGCCGACTGCTTGTCCTGGTTCAAAGGAATTGGAATGGAGTTGCCCGCATTTGTCAATCCTGCTGAATTCTTGATTGATATCGCAGCTGTTGATAATCGCTCACCTGAACTTGAAGCAGCGTCATCTGCAAGAGTTGAGAGTTTGAAACTCGCTTGGGCAGAAGAAAATGATAGAAAGTTCATACAAGATAATGACAAGGGCATATCTGCTGTGGCGCCCAACGCCCATGATCTTGCACCAAAAAAGTGGACACGACACTCCCCCTTCATCCGTCAGACTCGTGTGCTAACCTCTCGAACCTTTGTCACGACCTATCGTGACCCCATGGGTATGTTCGGATCTCTTATAGAAGCAATCGGATTGGGAATCATGAGCGGTTGGGTATTCTTTAGCTTGCGAGAGGATCTTTCTGGTATTCGCAGTCGCCAGGGAGCACTCTACACTGCTGCAGCGTTACAAGGCTATCTCATGCTTTTGTTCGAAACATATCGCTTAACGATCGATATACAAGTTTTTGATCGCGAGAATAACGAGAATGTGGTTGATGTCATTCCCTTTTTGCTGAGTAGAAGGATTGCGAGATTTTTTACTGAAGATTTGCCCGTTCCGCTGATCTACTCACTCATATTCTACTGGATGGCAGGCTTCAGGTCAGACGGTTCAACTTTCCTTATATTCTTTGCTATTGTGTTGCTCTCTCAGTATGTTGCAGTCACCTTGGCTATGACGTGCGTTGCAGCTTCAAGAAATTTTCCTGGTGCATCTCTCATTGCAAATATGGGTTATACAATTCAGAGTTTCGCTTGTGGATTCTTTATACAAAGTAACACCATACCAGCCTACGTACGTTGGCTGAAGTGGACAGCCTACGTCTTCTATGCGTTTGGAGCTTTGTGTTCAAATGAGTTCTTTGGCCAATTTTACGACTGTCCTTATGAAGGCGGAAAGTCAAATCCGCAATGTGTAGAATACACTGGCGCTTTTATTATAGATTCTCTGGGCTTTCCTGATGATTGGATTGTCAGGCCAATCATTATTCTATTCTGCTATTCGATTATGTTCTATGTTCTGGCGGGCATAGGTTTGCGGTTCATAAAGGTTGAAATGTCAATTGCGAGAGCACGAGGTTCAGATGCGGACTTTTCCGCCGGAAAAGAAAAGATGACAGCAAGGTCTGCGGCGGAAGTGAGAACGGTAAGTATATATTTACTTCTGTTTTGATAATGTCATAACTGGCAAACCCTGTGTCATGGTGAAATGGAGCTAATTATTACAGGTTGATATTGGCCTCAATAAATTTGCGTTAGATCTAGATAAACGAAATTCTCTCGGAAGGAGACAACCTACCAAAACTATTCTGAATCCAGTCACGGCAACGTTTCGAGCCGGAGTGCTAAACGTAATAATGGGACCATCAGGCAGTGGCAAAACGTCTCTTCTCAATGCTATGGCATTGCGATTACGCAACTCCATTGGAACAAAGTATCGACCAAGTGGAGGTATGACTTTCAATGGAGCAGTACCATCGGCTTCCGTCATACGATCTGTTTGTTGTTATGTCTGTCAGGATGATGATGCACTTCTTCCTTCCTTGACGGTTAGGGAAACCCTTCATTTTGCGGCTGGACTACGTCTCCCACCATTCATGACTAAGGAACAGAAAACTCGACGTGCTGAGGATGTTCTCCTGAAGATGGGTCTGAAAGATTGCGCCGACAATCTTATTGGATCGGATCTCATTAAAGGTATATCAGGTGGTGAGAAGCGGAGAGTGACCATCGCAGTTCAGGTTTTGACCGATCCAAGGGTAAGTCTATCAAGAAATCTTGCTTACCCCCATCATACAGATGTATTGCACCATGACATTTGTCTCCTCTAACGTAACAACATAGGTGCTTCTCTTGGATGAACCAACTTCTGGTCTAGATGCATTCACCGCTTCATCCATCATGGAAGTGCTTCACGGACTCGCCCAAGAAGGTCGAACTTTGATCCTTACAATACATCAATCTCGTTCGGATACTTTTAAGCATTTTGGAAGTGTTCTTTTGTTGGCACGTGGAGGATATCCAGTCTTTGCTGGCAAAGGCTCCGATATGATTTCATACTTTGATACGCTGGGCCATCCGTGTCCCACAACAACCAACCCAGCCGATTTTGCACTTGATCTAATTACCATCGATCTCCAGAAGTCCAGTCGGGAGCAGGCCACTCGGTCCAAAGTGAGAGATTTAATCACCTCCTGGTCATCTGCGGATTTTGCGAAACGCATCAGCCCCACAACAATATCTACACCTGCAGAACTTGGCTCCCTAGTCCGTAAAACATCAGGCTTTTTATCGGCGTATCCTATTCTCGTTCATCGAGCTTCGATAAACTTTCGTCGGCAGCCTCATTTACTCATGGCTCGAATCATGCAGGTTTTGGGTCTTGCTATAATACTTACTTTGTTCTTCGCGCCTTTGAAACATGACTATTATTCCGTACAGAATCGATTAGGGTTCATCCAGGAGTTTTGCGCCTTCTATTTCGTGGGCATGCTGCAGAATATTGCAGTTTATCCCAATGAAAAAGATGTGTTTTATCGAGAAAACGATGATGGCATTTACAGCGTCGAAGCCTTTTTCGCACAATACACTACACTGGAGATACCGTTTGAGATTTTGACATCATTGATGTTCGCAATATTGGTAGATCTAGCTGCTGGGCTACCCAGAAATGCACAGGTTTTCTTCGTGTGTTTTTTCAACTGCTTTTGCATTGTTAATTGTGGAGAGAGTTTAGGTATTATGGTATGTCCATCTTCATTCTTTTGATATACTCAACATCACTCACACCCCCCCAGTTCAATACCCTCTTCTCCCATACCGGCTTTGCCATGAATCTCACCAGTGTCTTCCTATCTGTCGCACAATTCATGTCCGGTATTCTCTCCATCAACATGCCTGTCTTTCTCCAAGGTGTCAACTATCTCTCTCCCATCCGCTACGCGATTCGCAATCTTGCCCCTTATACATTAAGAGGTATCAGGTTTACATGCACGAATGCGCAGAGATTGCCAAATGGAAATTGCCCTATTAGTACGGGGGTGGATGCACTAGAGCTGTATGATTTGAACACAGATCCGCTATGGAATATTGTGGCGTTGGGGATTTGTACACTGGTTTATAGGGTATTGGCGTATGCGCTACTAAAAGGAATGAGAACGCAATGGGGGAGTTTGAAGAAAATGGGCGGAAGAAATGTAGATGGAGTAGGTGCTTAAGGTGTAGGTTGCTGGCGTGACAAAGAGGGATTTTTTCATATTCCAGGAACTGACTATAAGAGGCGATGGCTGGTACATATACGCAGATAGTAGTCATGTTCATATTCAAAGTTGAATCATTATACATGCATACGTAGAAAAAAAACGGTCTACAACGCAACATACACATATAACGCATCTACAAGAGCTAAAATCAAATTAATATCTACCCTTACACATCCGCATGTTTCATGCCATGAAATACTTTGCTTACCATATTTTATATCTCAATCATACTCTCTCTACGTTGGCTACTCTAGCTCTCTCTTCCTTGACTAAATCTTCCTCCGTGCCTTGTATATAGAAATACAGAAATACAGAAATACAATACACATAGATAGTATCTCATCTTTCATTATCTCTCACATCTTACATCTCACATCTGACATCTGACTTCTGAAGTCTCGAGGCCCCACCAGTGTCTCATAATCTCGCCTTCGTTGCATGCATTTGATGGGTGGGTAGGGTATCGTATGCAGCGTTATGGTCTCGCGCTTGATGTTGGGTTGGGGGATTGGGGATTGGGGAATGCATGATATGGGGTGGGTGGGGGGGGATCGAATGGGTATGGATGGATGGGCGGGCCGGGATGGGGGAGTGGTCGATTGGAGAGTTGGTTGGTGGTTGGTTGAGAGTTAAGAGGGGCTTCTTTGCAGTTGGGAGGTTGAGGAGGCAACGTGGGATTTTGGATGATGTGATTGGTGAATGGGGATTGGGGATTAGTGATTAGTGATTGGAAACTTGATGATTGATGGATATCTCATCGTCAGAGTTCTTGACATATAGGTTGCTTGGTACTGTCAGCTCGCCGAGGAGGGGCTCTCGTGGATTCTTGGAGATGGGATGGGATGGGATGGGGCGATTCTGGCTGGTGTTGGATTGGACGAGCCTCCGACTTGCGGTGGCGTGGGAGGAGTGAGAGGATGTGGTGCTGGCTAAAGAAACTTCAGACTCGCTAAATTTATTTTCTGACGATCTTCTTGAGATGGTGGATGATGGAGAAACTTGGATACATACTGAGTTGCGTCAGGTCCCAAGAGTGTTGCGCTCCAGCCTTCGAATTTGGATCTTGATTGAGAAGGAAGATCTTACTCCGTTATCCAATCCGTGTTGATATTGACGTATCGCTAGAGAGCCAGGTGCGAGTGCTGCATGCACCCACCTACCTGATCCGATCCTTCTCAATCATCATACATCTTGGCCCGCCCTTGACATATCACTCCCAGCTTCATATCTATGACGACTACTCATAATACCGCCGGTATTGCTTCACATTCTTACTGCTTCTTGTTGCCCAATCAAATATAGGGCTCAGCCCTCAATCTTGGTGGCTCACGAGCTTCCCTACAGTGCGGGATCCTTACTTGGAGTCCCGCTCATGTGGAGGTTCGGCGATGGTGGGCAGATCAGATAGGCGTTCATGATACTTCCTGGCGTCTCATTCACGAAATAAATTGTAGGGTTGAGTCATAGTGGGAGTTGGAGATACTTACTTTACTTGGCTGTATGGTGGAAAATTGGAAAGCTTCTTACGAACAGCTGTTCTCGTCTAAATGTATCTATCCCCCAATGTCTTGTCCAATCCACTGGGATTGGACGCTGCTGGGTATCAAGTCAGGGCGGTAACTTTGATTTCTGAAACTGGCTGGGTTGATGGGGTAGGGGTGTTTGCGCCAGAGATGAGGTGAGGTGAGGTGAGATGACCTGGGGAGGATGGTATACAGGCCTCCCGTTGACGACATATTGCCGTTTTAATGCCTCGCTAAACTCTTTGTGGGTCGTATTTGTTCTGTATTTGGATGGTTTATCATTAATCTAGTTTCTATCCCCATGCTTTCATATAAAAGATCTCGCCGTCTCACTCGCTTCTTTTCTTACCTGCAATATAGGAGTTCAGGCCCAAGAATCTAGGCCGCTCTTCATGTGTTCAACAACCAACGAATCTACGGACGTCTTGTCAATGCCCAGGGGTTCGGAACGTCTCAACATTGTTGCCGGTCATGGATAGGTGCATCGGAAAGCTGGCTCGGCTGATTAGTGATGCTAAGTGCCAAGTATGAGGTGAACTGGTGTGCAGTGGTTTCACTCTATCAGTGTTTCATCAAGGCGGTTTCTGGATTTACTTCCTCGCTTCCTTGCAGTCTTGTTCGAGTACAAGCAATGCAGAATACTTACAACTTCTCAGGGATAGCCTAGCCCCCCTACACTATTGCCCAATGTAATCAATCCGACCTATTCTTCGATGCAGTATGAAGGTCGATCGTTGTGCCAATCCCGCGGACTAGGTAGACGACCCAGTGCTGGTAGCAAGATAGGCTTGATTGATGATTTCAGTGCGTGGAGTTGACGGCTTGACCTTTCAGCCTCTCATTTGCTAGTCTCCTTCTTAGCTGGGGTCATTCTTAGCAAAGTTGGGGGACTTTTATGAGATAAAATTCGTGCAGGCCTGTGGTGAAAGAGCTTGGAGGTTCGATTTCTTTTCTGTTGGGTACGTATAGAGTAGGCGTCGGGCTTGACCTACCTGAATCTCCATCGCAATTGTTTACAGTGCCGTAGTTTGATCCTGGGTTCTATTAGTTGGAATAGATGGCATCTTACTGAACTTTCAAACATAACAATCATCTTAAGATCTAACGGCACTGCGAATTGATGAGTCGTCGCTGACTCCGGGGCCTTATCATAAGATCTATGGAGGGTTCTTTTTATGCAGGGCGTCGGAGCTATTCAAAATTCATGAATGAATATTGTCCTTGTTTCAAGTCGTTAGTGTCAGGCTCGATTCAGCATTCTCATTGGGTCCCAATCTATCGTATGGTGCTCATCTTCTCCATCTGGAATATGGCCGGTATCTCCTTTATAGCCGAATCAGTAAGATGGTGGGAAAGATCTATGGAAGTAATATTTATCGTTGTTTGGGGTAAATGGTTCTGTGGTCAAGTGCTTGGTAGAGACACCGCAGAACTATGCACTCAAATTTCTGTGTGGCTTTAGATACTCACGATTTCCTATTCCTGGTGCACCGCGCCATGGTGACTATATAGCATGGCATTCGCGTGGCCGTAAGTGAGTACAGTATATATGCATGTGCATGAGTAACAGGTGTACTCTTCAAAGTTCCTTGCAATGGCTTGCCATGGCTTAACATCGTTGCATAGTATGGCAGGACCCTTTGTGCTCCGTTATCACTTCCTCTCTTATGTTCGGCCTCTTACCAGATGCTGCAGGGTGCAAATGCGTATTAGAGACTTGAACCTCAAATGCACATTGAAGCTTCTACCTCAATGTCAAGGATAAGCTTTCGGCTGCCATTCAAAGTCTTTGGTCAATTTATTTCAAACTTGAACTGCGTGTGTGAAGATCAAACTCGTGCCTGAAAGGTATCGGTACGACAGTTGGTAGTCCGAGCAGATGTCAGTGGCTTGAACTACAAGTCCTAGCTCTCCGGAAACCGTGACATCCACATGTATATAAAAAGTAGACGACGATCCGGTTTGTGGTTGAATGAGGCTTACGAAACGGCTCCAAGCTTCGGCTGTTGTCTTCCGCTGCCGTCTGTCAGGATATACGTTCTTGTACTGTATTTCTCAGCACTAGCTGCAATCTTTAGGCTTGACGCCACCAAATATTTCATCTCTAGACTTCTGGCTGTCATGTGACTCATTCCGACGACCGCCTACTTCTTACTATTATGACTCGCAAACTTGTACAACTTTCGGCTGTGGTTAATGCTAAGGGCTGACTGGCGATGAGCTATTAATACCTCAATGTTTATGCTAATGCTTGGAATGCTTTGATATGTGGAGTTACGACCGGTCATGCTGATACCGAACAGCTTGCAGAGCCTTACACCTCGTATTGTCCCGTATATCATCAAGCTTATTGTTACACCAGCTTGACCTGCAAGTCGGGGTGACTGTTCGGCGTAGACTTGTAGGTTTTTACACAGAAATTCGGTAAGAGAAATATGCTATCACGAAGTTATCCTGAGTGATTTCGATTACAGTACCAGTGTACTTGAAATTGTACAGTATTCTTCAACCGTGGGGGTCCTGGCTGAGTGTATCATTTTCGGAAGAATTTACGATGCTACACTACACATAATGGGAATCTGACAGGTATCATGTAAGGCTGGCATAACAGGAAAGCAACGTTAAACTTTCGATACAAGCCGGCCTGAGATGGTTCCGGTCATACGGGCGGGATGCTAATGGAGCTGGGATGAAAAATGAAAGTCTCCAGCTATCCGAATGTGGATATATGATGGAGCGAGGAGCTTGCATATTTTCTGGCGTGATTGGCCCGCCTTGAGCCTTGGGGTGAGATGCTTCGAGGACCGTCCCAGTGGCGCTCGGAATTCCAGCACGGCGTATCCGGGGAAAACGCGATGCAGAACTATTCAAGCAGAAGGATATTTGGATCTAATCTCAATCAGATCACATCTGTTATACGAAGAATGGCCAACATCTCATTAAGGGATAGATAAGACCACAGAAGCTGTCGGTTATCCCACCACAAAAGCTCAAGGCTTCGTTTAAACTTAACTAGATATGTTGAACTGTACAAAGGTGTTGGTTACTTTGCAAGAATGGCAACAGCTGGAGCTAATCTCTACTCAATGTCACTGCTTCTCGGAATTTTCACATGCCATCAGTACAAGGGTCGCAGGTTCATGCCGCTCAAAGCTAATCTCACGAATACTTTGATAGCCAACCATGAAGCTAAATTGAAAGCATACGCCAATACCATTACATAGCTACTACTCGAGTACTTGAGAAGACTAATGAAGTATGGACTACAAAGCTCACAGCCTCGTTTTTCGATGGAGGTTGGATAGATGAGTGAGTGTAAGTTTATAAGGTTAACCGATCTCTGCAGTATTTGGGAAGGTTCTATTTGGCATTTCATGGATATATAGGTGAAGATTTGGAACTCTTTGTCTAATCTCCAGGGTTTGAAGATAAACCCTGGCTGTGGGGGTTCTCATCACAAGCTGAATCGTGGTGGGCACGAATGGCGGGGTTGTAGTCTGTTTCATTCCTCAGGTTCCTTTCGAAATACAAATTACGGATGACCTCGATAAGTCTAAAGAGATCTCAACCGAGACTTCTCATTCTAGAAGTATTCCTTCGGGACGCTCCGGCCCTCGTATAAATTTCCCTCGATACTTCCTCGATGTTTCCTCGATGTCTATAGAATGCGAAAGAAAGACTTTACCTATTTTGGTACTTGACAGCATTCTCTCGGAACTAATTCCTCTAAAGGGCTCTCATTTTCAGCCAAGATATTCACCACGGTTTCACTGCTTCAAGCTAAGGAGCTGGATAGATTAATCAAAGTGGTTACACGGCCTTTGTGGAACATTAGATACATATCTACGAATTGAAGCCACAAAATGCAAACAATATTTGTAAGGGGGTGCACTGTGGGGTTCATAACCGATAAAGTCATCTGTTACCGTCCCCTCGCGCTGCTTTGGTTCGCACACCCACATGTGATGATCATGTTTCTTATGCACTGTTCGAGTTACTATTCGCTATTATGCTATCATGCTATGACGTGCATAGTATGTCTATTTGCCTGTCATCCCTACGCGTACCTTATTCCGATACTTGGGCTTTGCATTCCTGGTTAGTCTCAATGTAACCGACCTCGTTTGTTATCAAATAGCAGGGCCCGATCTGTCTAGACGATACTAGCTGGATTGCTTATTTTCGTCTATTGTTACAGGCTTTGTTGTCTTCATTTCAACGGCTTGGTTACAGTTCCATCGGTACTTTCACTGTTGCACCAACTAATCCCACGACTTGCAATGTTCCAGAAAGGGCACAGTATGCTGCTTCGAAAGTTCGTGTTACTTGTCACAACAGACCTCGTTTTTCCCTGCAACGGAATCTTGCATAATCATGCTACAAACAACATTTAATTTACATCCCGCTTCAAATGTATACTTGAGTACACGTGGGCTTCATTATACCCAAGAAAAGCTGATTTGGACTCATACAAGAACGCTTAAACAGGCATTTCGCGTGTGACTCTAGTTTGGGTTTAGACCTGGTTAGGTAGGTGTTCGATTATCGAGAGGTTCTTACAAAAGTTTGTACAATTGATCATCTTCACGATAAAAATCCTACCACTTCGAGTTGTAGAAATGGGTGCCTGCAGTCTACTTATTGATTTTGAGGATACATTCCATACCAAGATCCCCATCTCAGCTGTTAGCCAAGCTCTCAACCGGTGGCTTTCCGGCTGGGATTTGACCCCTCCATCAGATCTACACGAGGGTGTCTGGTCCCTGTGCTCTTGGGGATCTACGCACAAGAAGATCTCATAATCCTTCAGTCCAGCAGATTTCACAGTATCACTTGGCCAGCCTCAGTTCCAATATTGACATCAAGCTTAACGACTACGACGAAGCCACTGCATAGCTTAATACGACATTCCCTTAGTCGGCGAATTAGAGGCTGGGTGCCTCTGAACCCTAGTCACAATGAATGTGTGTGGTCTGACGGTGCATAAGATATTAGGTTCTTTGGTAATGTTATGGCCACCTATTCTTATCCTTACAAAAGGTTTATCGAATCTAAGCCTTGTCCATAGGGCTTGCCTGCAAATCTTGTAACAACTCAGTCAAGCATAAAGTCATCAGCCGCTGACAGCACGGTATGCTTGGGATATTGACAAGCTTTAACCATTCAAATCCCTATCAGATCCCCCCTCAATGGAAACTACGATAAATGGAAAGACACAGACTGCCAATGTTAAATGGAGAAAATGATTTTTTGCACATATTGCGGAAAGAGTTTCACTCGGAAGGAACATCTTGAGAGACATATACCAAGTCGTAAGCAACAAAGAATTCTGATCTCTCTATTGTATAGTAGCTGTCCGCTAAGATAGTCTCCCTCTTACAGATACAAATGTAAAGCCACATAGGTGTACCTTGTGTCAACTTTCCTTTCCTAGAAGGTATTCGCAAGCTCGTACTATTGCCATGCCAGGACTCGAGCTTTACTAATGTTTGACGTCTAGAGATCTTCTACAGAGGCATCATTCCACATATCATGAAGCGAAGGATCCCATGGAACCATTACCCGGTGGTGTTCCAACAGTGAACGGCCGAACACCAATCGCATGTATCAATTGTGCTAGCGCAAAGACCGGTTGTGATAAGAGAGTTCCCTGCTCAAGATGCGCTGAGAAGAATCTACCCTGTGCCAGTAGATATGCCCGACGTTCATCAAAAGCTGCGAACCGGTCTTCGAGCTTGCACAAGAAGACACCACCAGTTCAAGAGCCACCGCATGATCCCATGGATCAGGACATAGCACCGAAAGAAACAATCTCAGACACAAAACTCAGTCCTGCAAAAACTCCCATCGATCCGCAGTTTACGGGAGTAACACCGGGAAAGGCCGCGTATCCTGCACAAGATTTACGTTTCACTGTCGATAGTTTCGGACCTTCCCCTGGGGAAAACCTCGTAGGTATAGACCATACGATGTTTGTAAACACCGAAACCATGAATGGAAATATTAACTACCAAGACTTGATGGCATGGAGTCATTATCCACTAGACCTAGAAATATACTCGTTGGGATCAGAAATGCCCAGCAGTTTGTTAACGCCAAGCTTCTTAGAGTCCAGCGATACCTCATCAAACTCAGAGCCAATGCCCTCTGGATCTCTGCATCCATCTCCAGCAATGTCACATACCAAGAGTGCTAGCATTTCTTCCCAGTCAGATGCAAATCCGTCTATCAGACTAGCCGAAATTGCCATTCCTACCCTTGCCGATAATAATACCATAGACTTTGAGCTACTTGCAGCTGCAGAATCAGCATGGCCTCTTGCTAGATGCAATCCTCGATTGATTTCCGGGCCCTTAGCACGAACCGCTATAGCATACCTCGAGAATCTGGAGCAACACTCGAAGCATGATACTACATGGGAGTCATTGGATCATGATGTGAAACCGGTTGAGGCTCAGTACGGAAATGGGATATCAGTTATGCCAGTGAGTGCAAGCACCAGAGATCGGATAATTGCCATCACCCAGAGCTTCCTGCATACAGCTCTTGAAACGCATCGAGGAGGCTTAAAAGGCTGGCCAAAATCTTCAAGTCCAGACGTAGGATTCAATTTCTTGGCCCTACCCCCGTCCAACGTCTTGGAGTACTTTCTTCGAAGTCACGTTCGCAGTTTAGCTCCGTACTATACGCTGATTAATGGTGGCAACCTTGATCCTAACGAGCTAATGCTTAATAATCAAACTTCAACTTTACTTCTGTTATTGATGATAGCCCACGGTGCAGCAGCTCTTCCAACCGCCGAAGCTAGATGCTTGACAGCAGGGCTGACTGAAGCTTGTCGTATATCACTATTCAAGGTGATTGAGAAGAATGTTGATTTATCAGCTGATCCGGTAGTATTTAAGTGTGCGCTATTGTTCACAATACTCGGTGCTTGGAGTGGAGATGCTTCTCACATGAATCTATCTATAGCACAAAGAGGGATGTATCTTGCGGTTAGTTTTCACTGTTATTGATTCTTTCTAATATACTGATTGTATGGGGCTAGATGTTGAAACATGCTGGAATGTTGGAACCTCATATACCGATGACACCCTCTTTTCACGAAACACCGAATGCAGATACACAGTGGAAGATATGGTTACAGAGGGAAAAGAAGAGCAGGTACGATTCCCGCTTCGAAAGTATCACCGGTCGCAAAACACGATAGTCTTTTGTTTCATCCGATATCAGTTGCGTGCATTATATGAAGCTGACAGTATTTCTAGGCTGGTCTACAACTGGGCCATGGTGGATCAGGAGCTGAGCTTATTTCATGATACTGCACCTATCATGTCCATCACAGAACTCGAGACTCCAATGCCTGGTTTAGAGTGCTTATGGCTCGCTAAAAGTGCAAACGAATGGGCAACAATTGTTCAGCAAACCTACGTCAGCACCGATTGGCTTTCGAATTCAAATTCAATTGGAACACCCCCTATAGAGCCTTCATTATGTGGCCTCTTCCGAGATATGCTTTCTGATAATATCGAACGTCGCCATGGGCAATTATCTCCACTACAGTTGAAACTTCTACTTCACCCGCTTCACAGCTCATTATGTCATCTTCACCAAGCTTTGAGCTTCCATTCTGAAGTGTATAGCTCCCGGCAGGGAACTAGAACTGTCACAAAAGCATCTAACTTATTGCGTCTCGAGGAAGCCCAGTCACTACTCCAGAAATGGTACGATCTGTGCGAATTCCATGCCAAAAACGATCCGAGCTGCCAGGTTACTCAATCTAATCTGGTCCTGTATCACCTCATCAGCTTGAACGCCGTGACATTCTTCCCCGAGATCGAGCGCCTAGCAAGAAAGGAAGATTTCGATGGTACAAGCCTGGAGCTTTCTCTTCGCTACAAAAGATGCATATACAATACAGGGGAAGCTCTTTTTCATTGCGGACAAGTCCTCCGTCTCCTGACTTCAATGCCAAAGGAAGGACGTCCGCGTTGGTGGTCAGTGGCTATATATCGTGCTACTATGATCTTGTGGCTTGAGAGCGTATCACGCATGGAAACCTATACACAAAGGCTCGATAAAGGTCCGATATTTCCGATTGATGCAGTGACCCCGGACCATCCATCTGTCAGATCTTATCTCTGGAATGGAGAAGGTGTTCCAGTTCTCAGCAAGACTGAGGGGTACGTGGAACTCCATAAACCCAATGATGTCATGCATCATTGCATCTCTTTACTCGAATATGGTGTGACACTACCGGTGTCGGACGGGATAAGGAGGAAGCTATTGGCGTTTTCAAAGAATTGGAACATAGATACTATGCTACAGAATATATAAATCACTGGGTAGGTATTCTTCTAGGCGTCTCGGGCTTTGCAGATCTCAAGGTATAGAGCCATTCTCACATTGGAATTTGAGATTTTCTGAAATAATATGTCACTTTATTCTGTTGTATTTTGGCATCAAGGAACCAAACTCCACATTTTCATAGGCTGGGGGGTTCTTAATGCAAGGATTCAACTTGATTGAAGTATACCTTCGAATACCACTGCTCCGGGTCCTCATTGTGCTTTTCTTTGCTTCCAGCGAGACACCGAAGAGCAGGACGGGAGAGTTACCGAGGAAGTATTAGGATTATGCACGTGCAATCACCGGTAGACGTGAATAAAGATATTGATCAAGAAGTTGAAACAGATGCAGGGATCAATATTGGGCTGCATATTTGGCAGAGGTGTTAATGGGTCGCCAATGCTTTGTATCTTGAATGGGGACCTAGTTGCGAAAGCAGCCTATTGGCATTGGAGTGATAAGATGGCATAGCAGGCGTACTTGTCATGGAAAGTGCCTCAAATCTGTAACAGGAGTTCGATTGCGGATTTTGTAGTATGGCAATGTTTACTCACCTAACATCGGGATGTGCAAATAGGACTGATTAGGACTTCCGGACATCCGTTGGGGAATTCCACTATAGAGCCTGGTGCCAATCATCAAGTGTTGGAGAATCATTCTTATATGCTCAAAAACGGGCTTGAATGATGCGGACTGAAAACTGGTTGGCTTGTAAGAAGCTGCTCGGTCGGTCCTGACTCCATTGAGCCGATCACGTTTTTTCCACGTGATTACAGTCAAGGACAACCCAAACTCGACCCAAAAAATATATTCGAACAATCTAATGTTTATTGTAATTTCCAGACCAGACATTCATACAATTCGAAACAAACCGCTTCTTCCAGCCTTCGACTGGATCCAGTCAGCCGTACATGCAAGTGAGATGGTACACAACACCACGTATGATATATAAACAAACTAATACTCTAATAGGCAGGCCTTCTCTTATCAACCGGCTCGAGGAATGCTATTGATACCGGCTTGGTAGCATTGCCAGTCAGCTGCCGACTCTTCTCCGAACACTGTCATAAACACCTGGGCAGCAATAATGCCCCATTGGAGATTCAAGCACCCAAGAATTCGATGCGCTACTCGGGACCAAAATATCGTACAAAGGCTGGAGGCCATTCTTTTGACAGCTGATACGCTTGAAGTAGATGGACATCTTCGAGTGAATTGAGGATCCTCTTGTCCAGCTGGCACCAGCAAAACTGGCAGTGGCATTCCGTAATTTGTCCGCCCATGACTCGATCAATAAACGTGAAGAACTAACTGCAAGACAAGTTTCATCGAAACGATGCCTGCGAAAATAAATACATCGCGATAGTGATTGGAAAAACTGCACGATGAAACTAATCCAAGTTTTGACGACCTGATGCAATATAGTTCTTGCAGTATTACATCTATTTCACTCCTCCACCGCACAGTCAAACGCTACAAAAGAGTGTCACGTATATTTTGCCTTCTCTTGAACATCAGCCCATGAGCTTGGCATATCTTTCAAGGCAACCTTCCTACTACCCGTGTGTCTCTCCCCATCCCCAGCCGTTAAAAGCTGAAAGAACTTGGGAGTTCTCTATCGTATGAAAAGAACGAATGTTCCAAAGCTCACGAAAGACCATTTGATTATGGTGGTGTTGGTGGAAGCCAGCATCAAGCCTGATGGTATGTGAAACGATGTCATGGAAGGATGAACGACTCACTGGCGCTAATTGAGGCTTTTGGTTCACCTAGAAGGCCGTGAAAGACTCCTTTTGATCTGATGATAGGGCCAAAGAATTTGAGAGCCTCTCAAGACCATGCTTGATGCCGACACATCTACAACCAATAATCAGAGGAGCGTCAAGCTTTGTTTTCCATCTTGAATCTATTGTCATCTAATATGCATTCAACACTTCTGGTAATATCTGATGCTATTCATCAAAATTTAATTCCCAATCCTCTTCGGTCCATGGCATAAGGCTAGAACACACGTATACAAATGCCGTTTACATGCCGGTAACAATTAGAAACAAAGTCAGCTTACAACAACCCGACGAACCGACTATTATCCATCCCATATCATGCAGCCGATCCAATCGTCCCTCCCATAAATTCTTCTCGGGCGTCAGCGAAAAGGACGATAAAAACCAGGCTATGCTCTACTTACTGCAACAGCATTCTAGACCTTCAGCCATCATAAAACTAAAACCTCATCTACATCGACCCAAAGAACACCCTCATTTCTCTGTATTACTTAAAGCACATACATGCACTTCCTACTCGTATGCAGCATCCTACTTCCGCTTTGCTCATCTCCATCTTAGCTTACAACGCACCGTGCACGCACGGTACGAGCTACTCACCCGATAGATAGATGTCAGGCTCATCATGTACGTACGCCATATTCCTATCCATATTAAGGCCCCCCCATCATCTAGCGTTCCACGATCTCATTCAAGGAGTTAGTTATTCAGGGCTATCAAGCCATGCGCTTTCCTGCGTAGAGTGAATCGTGTTCTAGATATCGTACTGTACCATCAACTTATATGTTGCCATTTACAAATTGATCATTTCACCATATGTTCAATGAAGTACTGTAAGATACCAAATTTTCTCAGTGGGAATAATATTCTGAATTTATTGGATCAACATTTATCTACAATTTTTTTCTTACATGTCATTCTACAGAAAAGATAACTCAAGAAGAATATTCACAAATATCTTTGAAAAATGCGTTGGAATCGTGTGAAATTTGTAAGTGTTGCTACAGTTAGCGAAGTTGTGGTGAGATTGAGGTGCCATGCAGCATATACGTTGTCGAGCACGAGTAACTGTGTCATGGACCGACCCATAGATAGATCGGTTGCACGGCATAGGATGCGGCTGGGAGGAACAAGGATCGTCAAACGTGAACTGCAGGATCGATGCGCCCATTTATTGGTGGCGAAGTGGGTGTGTTCATGGGTTTCTGCCGCATTCGGGGATGCGAAGTACATATTGCTTGCTGCGCGTCTAGGCAGAGATAAGATGAGTTGTAGGTAGGTAGGTGTGGAGTGTGGGGTGCAATTGCGTTGGGGGAGCAGGCAGGCGGGCAGGCAATAGGCACGCGACGTGGACACACACGCGAGAATTATGTGAGATGGATGAGATTCACCCATCCATACTCGAGTAGACTTGCATGGAATGGTGTTTCATATCTGCCGAGAGACTACAATCAATCGCTCGCTCTAGCCAGCCGCTTGGTTCGAATTTTCATGAATTTGTAAAGGAATCGATGGATTGTAGAATGAATGCTTGGAGGGACAAGATATGGGGAAACAGGATGTTTGAAATTCTTTTGTAAATGCGGCATTCATATTTAGCTATTGTACGTACGTAAATACCAGCAACGAAAGTAATATTCATAAAAAAGAACCTGTAAGAAATCAATGACCTAATTTGTCCAGAACAAAAATATCCGCCCCAACAAGCACCACCAAACCAAGTAAGTTCTGATACTAGAAAAAAAATAAACTTTAGGCAATCACATCATAAGAGCCTCTCTCATAAAGTCCCCTAGAAGTTTTACCTGGCGACATAATTAGTATGTGATTAGATGACAGCAGATTCGAGAGCTTAAACTTACATGAGGTGCGTGCATCATAGAGAAATGATTTCCTGGCATATGCCTTGTTACGAATTTTTCGTTTCCCAGGTATTTATCCCAGATATAGGGTCCGAACTCCGTTCTATTATCTAACAAGAATTGAGCGTGGCCGTATGGGAAGGGGTCCGGTCGTGGATCTGTCGGTAGCTTGCAAACGCCATCTTCACACCAAATAGCCATTACTTGCGGTACCTTCTTGGGGTTGATTGCCTCTGGCATGTAAGTAGATAAGGCTTGAACAGAGGAGGCAAAATGAGGAAGAAGCCATTCAGGAATTTTGCTCGCGTCACCATCGCCAAGAAGACCAATGGAAGCAAACCACTTGTGAAGTGATGATGGAAGAGGTTCAATGATATCGGGGCATGGCGTATCAATGAGAATGAGCTTGTCGACAACTTCGTTGTTTTTGGTGAGCTGGTTGACTACTTCATAGGCAATAACACCACCAGCACTCCATCCGGCCAGGAGATAGGGGCCTATTGGTTGGCGACGCTTCATCTCGTTGATATAATGAGTTGCTATTCCGACTACGCCACAAGTGAATTCTTCCGGGGTCTTCATGAAAGGTGAGTTCAAACCAAAAACAGCGACGTCAGATGAAAGTGTCGGGATCTCAATGTACGAAGTGGCGGATCCACTTCCGTCTGGCACGATCCAAAGGTACTTGCTAGCTTTCCTCATGTTTCCCTGAAGAAGGATTGAGTTGGCTACTCTCTTGGTTGCGGTCTGCACGCTAGGGACAATGGTGGAGGCGGCCTGTATGGCTGGCTTTGGCTTCTCCGATGGGGTCTTGGGCTTCGGCTTGGGTTTCGAGGGCGCTTCAACATTTAGAGCCTTTTCAATATCTCGAATAGTCAGGTTGACCTGAAACAGATCCGGTGGAAGCGAGAGTCCCGTCTTCTCTCGCAATCGGCCAAGCACCGTAAGAGCCATGAGTGAATCCATACCAAGTGAGGCGAGATCAGGGCAGCTCGCAACTTCTAAAACGTCAATCGCCATTTCTTCCGCGATTGTAACCCTAATGATATCACCGAGATTATCTAAAGTCCCAGTCGCAGAAATATCGTCATCCGAGGGGTCTGTGAACTCTGAATCATCTTGTGGATCGTGTGCCGACTCCCCAAGACTAGGTGTACTTACAGGGGAACTTGGATCTTCACTGTAGGTGACAGACGGTTTTCCTTCGAATTGCGATAAAAATGACTTGAAAGCTCCAATGTTGGTATAGTTGATGAATTCGTTAGAGTTGATATCGATATCTAATTCTTCTCGCAATCTTCCACATACCGTCAAGGCCATTAGTGAATCGACTCCAAGATCGGTGAAAGCGATGTTGTCAACAAGTTCATCAATCGTAACCCCAACTTCCATGGCGAGAATATCCATGACTTGAGAAGTAACAGACAAGAGCTTTTGGTTTACCTTGGTGATATTGGCCTTGGTAACTTGTGTCTTTTTGGCAACCTTCGAGTTCGAGGCCTTGGATGGTTGAGGCGCTCGAACTGCGGGAGCTGGCTTCGCGGCAGCTGCAGAACCCACTGGAGGTAAGAACATGTTGAGAACTTTTCGAGGAATAGCTTGGAAAGCCAGCCCGCCAACAATCCCGATAATTTTATCCCCATCGAAAACGTAAACATCGCCTGCCATGGTCTTATCCTTACGCTGCTGCATTCTGACGTAGGAGCGGTAGCTCTTTTCTGCCCTTAGAGGCTCGGCAAATTTCAAAGATTCCCAGCCATGTGAAATGTAGACTTTTTCTCGCGAATCAACAGCATCTGAGCCATTGACGATAAATCCAGAAATATGTGCCACGCTGTCGATCCAGTACGGACTGCATTTGAATGTTCCATCTTTCTCTGAAGTTTGGAACACGACACGCGATGTAGCTTCCATCTTCATGCTGTCGAGAATGACCTCTTCCATGCCACGGTATTTCTGGTCGTAATCAACCAATGCAGTAAAAAGTTTATATGCAAGACCACGGCCAATTTTAGAAGCTTTACCATTTCTTTCGGCCTCTTGTAGCCAATCAATCCGTGACTGAATGAGATACGCAGTTCGCTGGAAGTCGGCAAAATAATCTTCCGTGTCGCCAAAGAAAACTTGACAATTCGCATGCTCAACCCTAGCCTTATCAGTGCCTGTTGTGAAGAGGAGATCGGCACAACCAGTTGCCGCATTGACCGTGGCAGTGAGTGTCAGTACTTGGGATTTCCCTTGAGGGTCAGCGATCAATGACTTTGGCACCTTCATCCATCCAACATCCATGCCTAAATTCTTAACATCCGGCCGGACAAGTTTATAGGCATACTCGCATAAAGTCAAAGCCATATCTGCGTACAAGGACTAAAAGATTGTTAGTATATGCAATTATCTCAGATTTCTGATACCTACTGATGGGCATAACATGGCTCCATTGACCAAGTGGCCAGAAACAACTCCGCGAAGATCAGTTCGTGCCAGATCAGACTCGGCAGAAATTACAACGACATCTCCATTAATATTTTCACTTGTGACGGTATGAATGGTAGAAGTTGAAAGCTTAGGCCTAGGAGGCTCCAAGAGAAGTGGAGCTTTACCCGGTAACTCTCCCTTTGTCAAGCACCAGTCTCCTTCATACTGAATCCAATAGTTTTTGTCGTCGAATGCGTATGTGGGTAAGTCGAGAAGATGAACCGAGTTATAAAAGTCTCTGTGATACTCATTCCAGTCAATTTCAACCCCAGAAGTATGCAAGACGCTGAGACTGTTGCTGAGAGTCTTGTATGCACTCTCGTTTCGGCGAAGCGAAGGAGCAGCGACAGTAGAGGTCCCAACCGTTGCTTTCACCAGTCCCAAACAGACTGGATGCGGTCCAACTTCAAGCCAAACAGTCTTCTCGTCTATAATACCAGAGCTTTGGGCAGAAACAAGACCATCCAAGAAATTGACGGGTTGTCTAGCATGATTGCGAAGATATGCAGCATTAATGGTCTCAGATTCTTCCAGGCATCTGCCAAGTAGGGAAGAGATGAGAGGTACCTTCTCTTTGCTGAAAGGTACAGATTCAGCTAGTTGTTCGAATTGGTCCAAGATAGGCTCCACCTGGGCAGAGTGAAAGGCGAATGGAACCTTGAGTTGTGTGCACTTGAAACCCAAGTTGCATAATCGATTGGAAACTTGTGAGATCTCAGCAGCCTCGCCACTAAGAACAGTCTCTCGAGTACTGTTGATGCAAGCGATGTTGACGGGTGCCCCGATCTCTTCAAGAGCTTCCGTTACTGCTGATCTCGACCCTGGAACTGCAAGCATTGCATGAGTTCCGGCAGTACATTTTTCAATCAATAATTGTGCTCGTCTTCCAACCAAGTAAATGGTGTCACTGGCAGATAATATCCCAGCAACATTTAGTGCAGCATATTCACCCAGACTATGACCGATCACAACAGAAGGTTTGAGTCCCCATGATTCCCAGAGTCGGGCCATTGTCATTTCCAAGCACACAATGGCAAGTTGCACCATCACAGGTGACAGGCCTTGCATGTCGGTAACACTGCCATCAATCAAACAGATGAATGATGGAAATCCAAGGATTATAGCAATTCTTTCGAATTCCATGATAGTTTCTTTGAACAACGATGAATGTTCGAACAACTCGCGACCCATTGCTGCGTACTGAGATCCCTGACCTGTGAATAAAAATGCAACTTTAGGTGGTTCTGGTAAAACAGGGATAAATTGTTCATGTAGCTTGGATTTCAGCGCTGTCGAGACTTCGAATGTTTGACTTGCGGTCACTGTCATTCTCCACTTATGTTGTATCCTTCGTGCAGTAGTGGTGTATGCCAAATCCGCAATGCTGATATCTCTATTGCGTTCGAGATAAGATATCAGACGCTCTGCATTGTTAAGCATAGCAGACTTGGACTTGGCCGTGATTGCAATGACATGCGTGGAGCGAGGGTCGGCAATTTTGGAAGGTAGATCGGGTGCGTCTTCAAGTAACAAACCAGTATTTCCTCCGGCAGCGCTGAAGTTATTAACAAATATGCGTCGTGGAGCACCAGACTTCTTTCTGGGTAGTGGCGTATTTTTGAAGGCGATATGTACATTGCGCTCCGCGAGATCTTTAGGAAATCCTTGATTAATGGTTTTCTTGATGCCAACGTGAGGAGGTATGGCGTTCTTTTGTAACATCATCAAGCATTTGATGAGAGCGGTGACACCAGATGCGGCTTCACCATGTCCAACATTTGCTTTCACAGCGCCAAGATACAGCGGTTGATCTGGTCTTCTCTTACGTTCTGCTGATGCGAAAACATTGGTGACAGATTTCATCTCTGTTCCATCACCGGCCTGAGTTCCAGTACCGTGCATTTCCACGTAGTCAATATCATTAGGATCAACACCCGCCTTGGCTAAAATACGCTTGTATAGGATCTCTTGTGTTCCCCCGTGGGGATGAGTAATTGAAACAGCGTCTGCGGAATGGTTGGTAGCACTTCCAAGAATAACCGCCAAGACGTTGTCCTTGCTATAAGAACGAAAATTAGCTTTCAATTAAACGTACCAGGAGACAAAGATCGGACGTACTCAGCTAATGCATAATCCAATCTCTTGATTATAACGGTACCGATTCCATCTGCTCTGCAATATCCATCGGCATCGTGATCAAAAGTAGCACACGGCCCATTTTTTGATAAGAACTGCCCTCGGCTAAGTCCTGAAAAGATATCCGGGTTGGTCATACATGAGAGACCACCCACAATGGCTGTATCGCAATCTCCAGCCCACAGAGATGTACAGGCTAGTTGAAGTGCAGCAGCGCTAGAGGAACAAGCTGTATCAATATTGAAAGACGGTCCTGAAAATCCGAAATGATAATTGATTCGACCTGGCCCGAAGGCTCTTACACCTCCTGTGATGAAATACGTATCCACATCCTGGGCCGCATTTATTTCACGCCAGTCATCACTCGTTTGTCCATAAAATGTACCAATTCGATCAAGCTTTGTAGAATGCGTTCTGTTGGGGACATAACCGGCCATTTCCAGAGCTTCATATGCAGTTGCAAGCCCGAGACGTTGCATAGGACAAGTTTGGTAAGCCTCGCGAGGAGACATGTTAAAAAACCTGGGATCAAAAAGCCCTGGATTCTCAATCCAGCATCCGTAGGGAGTATGACTGGTATTTCTAATTTTGCTTGTAGGATCAAAATGTGTCGCAACATCGAATCTGTCTTTCGGCACCTCTCTATGAACATCTAGGCCATTTTCAAGTAATTCCCATAATTTTTCGTGGCTTGCAGCATCAGGAAATCTTCCAGCCATTCCCACAATGGCAAGCTTGGGTTTTCCAGGAGAAACTTCTGTCGATTTCTGTTGCTTGGCCCCCTGCTGGTTTCCAGACTGAGGTGATTGGAGAGTAATTTGCAGCTCTGTTTGAGATTCCAGGGCTGTCGCCAAAGCCTTGGCCGCACTTGTAGGCCCTAATCAAAATTAGCAAACGTATAAGACTTCTCTCAGGACAGCTTCTTACCAAACGGAACAATCTGGCACTCTTGGCCTTGAAACTCCTTTGCCTTTTGGACACAACCCCGGAGAATCTTGCTGAACAACAATGGCTCGGTCAAAATCTCGAGCAAAACCGCTTGGAGCAACAACCCTGGCTCTTGCTCAGTATACCAAGTTCCAGTCGTGCAAGAAATAACAGGAAATCTTGTTTTCTGGTTGCCGAGTGCTTCACGGACCTTTTCGTCTTTCAAATGCAGGATATGCTCCACATTCAAACTCGAACGCAGATGAGCAGCATGATAGGGGCCGTGGACGGGGATGGATACTGGTTTTTCCTGGAAAACTTCAGACGCAAAAAGCGACCTCAAAGTAGAAGGAGGGCCACTTATTGCAATACCCGAAGCTATCGCACTGATATATGCCTGGTTTATCAGAGGCGTTGTCTTGAAAAAGTTAGTAAAAATCCAAGAGATTTTAAAGCTGATAACGAACATTTTTTTTGTGAAATTCGCAAAGTATTGAGCTGACTTCACTCTCCAGGGCACCTGGAATAATATAAGTCCAGCTTTCTGGCAATTCTGATCGGTTATTAAGCCTATCGGCAAGAGCTGCGACGTGCGCTCCCGTTCGGAATGCCATCAACACTACTTGGATGGCGATGGGTATTAGCTGGGATATTGATGGAGAAGAAGCAATTGCGGCTGCTGCCAAAAGCCCGGTACACAAGCCAATGAGGCAAGTTTGACTGGGACTAGTCGACTCTCCATGTTCTTTCTCGTGACGACTGGTTGATTGTGTTAGTATCAGAGCCGATTATTTAGAGTTTGCATACTGACTCGATATATTGAGATAACTGGGCAATGCATAAGAGGGCGCTGTCTACAGCAGGATTTCTGATATTTCCAGCGTGATATAACTTATTCAGCTCGATGATCGTGGTGAATTCTGGTATTCTATTTCGCTGGAGGCTCGGTAGTCGATCGATTTCCTCCCTTAGAGCATAGCCAGCTTGCTCAAGGAATGATCTCGAAAGCACACTTGGTCTCCCATGTTGACAGAAGTCAGTCAAGAAAGTATGTGTGTCCAGTGACTGATCACCAAAGACTAGGAAAGACATTGTGTCCTCCATATTCAATATGATACAAAAAACTAAGTTGGAAGAAGAAACCCCAGAAGATGCCGCTGGTATTTCATCAGATCTATATGCACAGTTTGTGGAGGGACCTGTATATATTAGATTTCCAAAAGAAGGCTCAGCTCGACTCTTTGGATTTGAAATCAATTTACGGAGTAACCTTTAGCTTCAACCATGTCATGATGTCAAGATTGTGTGGATCATTATCAGCCCATAGACTTTTGATATCTTTTGTCCGGTCATCAATCTCGAAATGATAGAACAAACAAGGGTAAAAAAGCTTGTTTGGAATGATGGAGGGTGCGGGCCGACTAAAGAGGTAGATTGAACTGGGGGTCTAACAATGGCAATACCATAGATCGCATTACTCTCCTTTCGGTATCAACGTCTATTGCCGGAAAGGTAGTTGCTAACCCAACGCCGATACGGATACGAAATGAGATGGTTTGTCCTGTTCTGCCGCCACATTTGTGATTAGTTGTTCTGAGGAAATCGGACTGAATCAAAAGGATCTCATTCGCCCGAGATTAGGTACCCAAGATACGAGAGTAATTGGAATTCGAGCCTGGTGGTACCTCGCATAAGCAACGTCCGTACTGACAGTACATAACACCGCATCATTGATTGTAACGAGTTCCGGTGCGACATTGTCCGGCGGACATCCCCACGCGGCCATGGCCCAAACCTCAATTCTGAGAAGCTCGGCCTGCTAGCTGAACGCATCCCAACGAGGGATTGGGGTTTTTTTGGCGGGCCAATGTCTTAAACTCGACCAGCTAGACCACCGTGAGATATACATGTTAATCGGAACAGACTGTCAACCGTGGAGGATATATCCATAACTCAATGAGTGCGGTTGTACAGCTGCAGTTGCAGTTGCAGGATAGGAGGAGTTGGTGTTGGGGTGAGATTGTGGGACCGGAAAATAAGGTTGAACACGCTAGCGAAACGAGATTCACAGTATGCTTGTGACACGTGACCTACGCAAGCCACCCTTCTTTCTTCCGCCGAATATGTTCAATTGTAATTTGATTCCTGCCTTTCTTTCTCCTTCTTTTTCGCCTCTCTTCATTCACGCCTTCGATCTCAAGAGAACCCGAAATTAGATCTTTCCAAGAACACCATGATTCAGCAACGCACAGCAACGTAGAGCAACATTTTCGCAGTGACATCGATCCGGTTACAGGGGCCTCGGTTGTTCCGACAGCTAGGCTCGAGCATGAATACTTTTCCTCATTTCATCACATTCTGTTTCATGTGAGGAATCTTAACATAGTTATCCCAGGCTTGATGCATATCCGAGTGGGAAACTTGCATATTATTGACCTCAGTCATACTAGGGACAGCTATCAGACGATATATATCACGTGATTATATCGTGTGCCCAAACATCATGGCAAGCTACACCCGAGGGGTGCGTTGGACCTTTCTTCTTATGAGATATCTTCTATGGAGTACGTGTGCTGCTTTTGTACGAAGTTGGCACTCTCTCGAAGCAAAACTTGGGCCCACTACTAGTGTTAGCGCAGGTTGAGATCAATATACCGACCTCGTCAAACACAGGGCCCTTTGCATTGGAAGTTCTAGATTGCAGATTAACTTCCGATAGGTAAAACTCAGGGCAACTTCTGGGATCTGGTACAAAGATGCAGCGCCTATTCCAGAATGACTTTCTTCACTATCCCTTGCAAAACGGCCTCGATAGAGGAAGTGTCGCCAGCACTGCAGTCCTCCACAACATATCGTGCCGAAGGTTATCGCGATGAGTACAGGTGCAGTTAGTGTTTTTCTGTCATGGCTTACCAGACAAAGACAAAAAATAGATGCTTGCCTGTACTGCAGGTACGGAATGCCTTTTCCGAGCACCACAATCTTGTATCGTTTTTTGGTCTAGTCGGATAGTGATGGCTAAGTCATGGCTAAGTTGCCCCGTTACAGGTATATTTTCAACAATCCCAAGTATGAAGTGATATATATATAGTTCGCATAGAGGCAAGTTGTTTTTCCCAGGCGATTTGAGATCCTTGTTCAATCATGAATACAGTTAAAAGCGAAGGATGGATCGATGACCCAAGGACTTGTTTCTGGGGTTCACAGACATCCACTCGTGAGACTCAACCAGAGATTAAACAGAAGGTTTAAGACAGCCGTTTGTTTTCGGGCGAAGAAATTGGGCACCGATGATCTAAAGATCTCATAATGAATTTTAATTCCTAGATATTCAATTATGAAAAGCTAAGTAGCAGATCGATAACCCAACACCTTGTCTCGTTCCGACATCAGCAACTAATACGCTCTGTTGAAGATTGAAACATTGGGATCCTCATGTTTTCGTCACTACTTGTCACTTCTTGGCATGATGTTACGAAGTGTGAGCTGAAAGATTACCATTGTACCTTTGTTCTATGTGAACAACTTGAATAAGTTTTCCAATGCCGAGGATACTTTTCACAACCAAGCCACGGCAGATATGTAATATAAGCCGTAACACCCTGTAGATCCGTGACACCTACACACGATTATCACTTTACCATGATTGATTTGCGACAGGACCATTCACGCCATGGATGAGGCGTGCCTCATATTTGTACAGGAGTGCCATTAACGAACCAGTTCCGGTTTCATGTTCACATCCTTTCTGGATATAATGGTGTGATAGACACTTCCCCTTCTTGTTCCTCTACCATCTTTCTCTGTCCAACTAAGACGAGCATCCAAATCCAAACATTCAAATAGAGACCCCTGTTAATGTCCAGAATTCTAGGAGTAGAGAGACTGGGGCCTTGCCAGAAGATTTAAGGCGATTTTCTAATCCCCTTGACGCAGGAACGGAAGCCATTCTCTCTCTCATCATACTCATAAAAGTACTCATCTCTGTCACGGCATTAACCACTTCCATTGTCACTTCTTCGCCGTTTGTGGCCACACTGGCGCCTGTAAACTCAGCCGCGCAATCATCGCATGACGATCGGCTCAAATGCATATTCTGATCATGATGAACTGGAACTAAAGTTACAGGAAGTTCCTGCTGGCTTCTGGAGGGGTTGAATCCCAAGCACCCCGCCATCGATTCGCCAAAAGGAAAACACAATTCTAATTACTTCCCCCTCCTTTTCAAGAATTGTGAACATTTCCCATGGAGAATGAGAAAGAAAGCGAAAAAAGCCATCTGACCGTTCCAATGGACGGACGACCGGTTTGGGGAATACGGGGTTCTCCAGATTTATGTCACCTCCCACCTGCCCGGAGCTGCGACTCACAGTGGCGGGCTATAGCCACTCGTGACATCGAGGAGATGGGGGATTAAGGAGATGTGAAAGTCTCAGCCTATAGAGATTCTTTTCTGGTATTCATTGGTAGCCCCAGGCTGGAGTATGATTCCCTTTGCTTCCACACCGCTTCTAGTCGTGAAGATGCTGGTGGTAACCTGACGCGCTGCCTTGAGAATAAGATCTAGCGGCACCGCTGGCAAGTTATATTAAGTGAGTGTTGAGGTGCAGATGGCTGTGAAACCTTTACGCGATTGATGAAGCAGAAGCAGAAAATTATCATCAGTCACGAATGGTACCATTGAAATCTGACCATAAGCAATACCATCCTGAATTCAATGTTGCTTCCCACAGCAACGGTCTCGGACATCTAATTTCCATGTGAAAATCGAGCAACTTTTGGGGGCCCGTTTGATCGCACAGCCCTCGTAAAATTACTAAAGTGTGTTGGACCTTAGGAAATGGCCATGCTGTACCTTTGCATGGCGGATGCTCAAGTAACATCAGAAGACCATAGATGCTGTATAAGAAAGTGGAAAGAGTTGTGAAAGAACTAGCTCCTGCGATACGAACGAACTAGCTTGTCGCATTGGACATTGGTCCGGCCATGCCTCCCTAGAACTGTCTAGTCTAAGCACACTCAGCTAGATTTGAACTCCGGAGACTGTATAATATCCATAACATAAATGAGAAATCCAATTCTTCAGTCCAATATCGAAAAGGGAATGTGAGCTGTATACATTCGGCAGCAATACATACCCAATGTCCCATACACCGTGCGCCATGGCATCTCATCCTCATCCTCATCCTCATCCTCAATCCTACTCACTCATAGAGGACCATTGGTATATCCATCCTCTCATCTGTCAAACTTGGTATATGCTTTGGTGGCTCATCGATACTAACTTCGTGCGAAACAACGAACGAAGTTTTGCGACGCCTGATATGATCACATCCCGAAGATGGCGAGTGTAAGCTTTGAAATCACATTGTAGTACTTTCATCAGATTTACTTTCTCAAATAGCTTCCCAAAACTTATCACCAACATCCCTTGACCAGCAGCCCGGCACGTATGAACCGTGGACACGAATACCACCTGTTGGCCTCGTTACCTTGATACAGTCAATACTCCGGAGTTCTTTCTTTCCGTCCTGTGTGGAAGCTTGGCATACAACAGCAACCACGCTCCTGTCAACCATCTGTCAATTTCGTTTTATGATCTCTTCGGCAGCCTCGCTTTTCGTGAGATCCACAGCTACACAACCTTTTTCCGCGGCTTGTAGGATTACACGCTCCTTTCCACAATCCACGACAAAAACTTTGCTTGCTCCTCTACGATCTGCACTATATGCAGCCATAAGTCCAACCGGCCAGCTCCAAATACGGCAATTGGCTCTCCTGGTTGGAAACCAGAGAGCACAACACCATGCCATCCAGTTGGAAACATGCCTGCAAGAAGAAGAAAATCTGGCTCGTGTTCTTTTCCAGCGAGAAGAGGAAGGCAGTTGAATTCGGCTCAGGGAACACGAATCTATTGAGCTTGATCCCCTTGATAAGGTCCCATTGCAACATATCCTGGATGCACCGCCTGCGTACCCGCCTTGATGATGGCAATGAAGAGCAAACAGAAAGTTCTGACGAAAACTTAAGGATTGACATCCGTACAAAGGCTGTTGAGTTACCCCTCTTCGCAAATCCTAGATCTCCCATCTGCAACATTAAATGGCATGACAACACGGTCTCCATCACTACCCCCATATTCTCATTTCTAAAACATAATCCACCTTGGGCAGCCGTTCTTTCCTGATACATATGCAAATCACTTCCACCGATTGCCAATGCCTTCTCCTAATATTGCATTTATACAAGTCATTATTTGCTACAAAGAAAAGAAAGTAGCAAAACGCATATTTTAGCCTTTTTTATATCAAATGAAATCCTGATTTCGGTTTCAAATGAGTAGCTTCAATCAACTAATTCTGCACTAATTACGTGTCTTTTCCTGTTGATTCTTTTTTGCTTCTCCCTTTTTTTGCTTTTCCGTTCTTTTCCGTTCTTTTTTGTTACCATGGTTACCGATCGACACAGCCGATGTAATAGTTGGGAATAGTTCGGGCACATATGCTTTAGCAATTATATGCCGGTTATATATATTTAGAGTGATATAAAAGCTAAAAAGCTTCTTGAGCTTCTAGATTTTAGTAATAAATTCTAAGGATACTTTTTCTGATTTATTTACTTTAACATCTACACATCCTTTTTCAATATCTACAAACTCTCAACCACCCCAGAAATACACAAAACTCCCATATACTACTTGTATACCGTATACAATGGCACAAGTTTATAGCGCAGTAATCGTTACTCCAGCACCGGGAAAAGAAGCGCGTGTATGTGACATCACTGTCCCCTCCCCCTCCCCCTCGTCAACTCTAACATACCGACCCCTCGCCTCCAGCTTCGAGAACTTTTCACCCAACTCGCCAACCACGTCGAGAAAAACGAAAAGGAAATTCTCAAATTCCAGGTCTTCGAGCAACACGACGGTGAAAACGGAAATGTATTTGTCTTCCACGAATTGTGTATGTTGTTCCCCTCTATCCCTCTCTCTCCACAGCCGTGTGAAATCATCGATGTTGACAAGATTCAGACCAAGATGAAGCCGCACACGAAGCACATTTCAAAACGCCTTACTTCACCGAGTTTTCTAAAACCTTCACTGATGAAGGGCTTCTGGGTGCCCCGGTAGACATCAAAAAGATGAAACTATTTGCTGGATTCGAGAGCCGCTAGATTCACCATCTCAAAATGCCTAACTCGTATGAGATAACCTGAATTAAACACAAATCCTACTCTTCCCATGCTATTTCTCTGCATATACTCTTCCATTCTCTCTACCCGTCTTTGGCATTGCACATCCTTGATCTCATCGTTAATCAACCAAGAAATGATCACCAACTCCTTGTAAGATTTACTTTCATCGGGGTTTTCTGTGATACATACTTTGCAAACTAAACCAACCACATGAACGCTCCAGTTTCCGGATCGAGACTATGAAACAAATAAAGCATCGATGCTCTAATAGGTGCGATTTGTTACTCGGTAAAGACCATACAATCCCGATACAATAAGCAGATAGCCTCGTTGAAAGATTACGTTCCCCCCTCAAACAAGCATCTCCTCGTCATACTGTTATTCCCATTGTCACCCACAAGCAACCTCGCACTACTTTCTGTGCCGTCTGCAAAATGTGCAGTCGCAAGGTCAAAACCGGATGGTGATGTAAGAGATGAGAGGTTCTTCCCTTCTTCACAGACATTCAGGTCTGCGACGAGCATGTTGCGAGCCTTGTGATGATCTAGACGGCGACGCAATTTACTTGGTGGTATCCTATAGCGGGGCTCCGCTCTACGGGCGTTGAGCAAGAGAAAATTTCCACCGTCGTCGTTAAGGGTTTGGTCTATTGTTGCCTATGACGATGAACGTGTTAGTAGCTGGATTGTTTGACCATTGTCCAATTCGTCAAATCCAGCTTCTTTCCTTCACACAATTAATCAACATTTCATCTTCTGAGAACTTCACAACAATCCATTTACCAGGTCCTGACATCATACTTCTTCCTGTAGGGATTAGCTCAGATAAGCTCTCCCCTATAGTTCTCTGTAGACTCCTTAAACATCACCATAATATCGTCTCATCAGCAATCCCCGCTGAATGAAAACGTGCCGCTGCCGCTTTCATATCGCTCTTTTCCCAGTCCCCTTCAGTCATCCATCCTCCCCTTCCCACCCAACTCTCCCCATCCCCCTCTCCTCCTCGTTTAAATCACCCACATGCAAAGTAATAGCCCAACCATACACTCCCTTCCCCATCTCGTCACCCTCCCCCTCCCCAATCTCAAGCTCTATTCCATTCTCCCTACTAGTACACCTCCGAGCCAATATCAATATCAATATCCATCCCACGATTCCCGCCCCCCACAGCAAGAACCTTCAAGTTTGACCCCTCAGCCCCATCGTCTTCCTATTATCATAACATCAGCACCGCATATATCCCAAACATAATCCCCAAACCCAGCGAACAATAACTCACCACAGCATTTTAAACCTCCACGCTCTGAAACTATCTCTCTCTCTCTCTCTCTCGCCCAGTCTAAAATCCAACTGAAAACATTCCATCCAAATGGAACCGAAAATCAAATGAAAATAATATAATATAGTAGCTAGCTACTAGCTAGCTAACAACAAGTCCGTTTCGACCCTACTCTACGTACGCCCTCTACCTATGCCTCTGCAAAGAAAGCGACGATTAGACTACGAATACCCCCCGCACCCATTAGATCGATCTAATAGATTTTCCTCGTACATGTGTGTACGTTTCAGAGCGATCAACGCGAAACGCAGATGGGAGACTCGACTCGACTCCTTGTCCTCTAACCAGCCTCTCTCGTGAATCCAGGATGGGGGGTAAGGGGGGAGGGCTTCACTTGAAGATGAAAGAATCGATCTCAATGTTCATTCATTTCTCCACCCCAATACAATACAATAAAATACAATAGATAAGAAGATCTTTAATCTCGTCTTTACTTTCCTCTGAAATCCCTCCCCGCATTTCCCTCCCCCTCCTCGAATTTCGTCGCTACATATCTCAAATATACCTACCTACCTACCTTCCCATCTCCTCGTCTCCATCATTAAATTAAACATCCCGAGGTAGTCTTTTAGTTGTGTACGTACACGGATCCACAGCTTTATCATCTATCATCTATCATCTTTCGTCTTTCATATTCATATTCATAACCCCCAGCCAACAAAAGGATAAGTAAGACGGACGCAATAACTCTGGCCAGCCAGCCTTAAAGCTTACTTTCAGAAGAGCGATGTGCTTCAACATCCTCTGTATTTCTTCCTCATACCTCTCTCTCTCCCTCTCTCTCTCCAATTTTCCATCCCTATAATAACTAGCATGAACCCCTCCCTTCCTCGCAACAGACTCAGAACTCGGCGCCTAGAAATCCCCATGATAAAAAAAAAACAATAACGCAATCATCATCTCATCTCATCCCATCCCGAAAAGTGCGCCGCCAATGCTAATTCTAACCAAGTAACATCCTATCTCACTTGAGTACATCACATCATTCATCCCAACTTGAATATATCCCGCTTTATATATCCCGCATTAACACTGGCACTCTCTTATATCGCATCGTCGTAGTATTCCAGTTCCAGAACGTTCGTTCATATGTATATATGTATGTATGTATATGTAGCCTGAATTGTCTTGTTCCAGACGAGACGAGATGAGATGAGATGAGATAAAACATCAGATATCAAACAGGCCTTCGATGCTCAAAACAGAAGCCAGCATGCCCCGAATTCGAAGAGTGAGCGAGTGATATCTTCTAATTACCCATAACAATACCAAGAATACGGAGTATAACCAATGGGTAGGTGAGCCCAGCTGAATTATCAACCTCTCTCTCTGTTTAGTATCGAGGCTGCTAATGCTATGCTGAGGCCAAGATTGAAAAAAGAAGACTTTAAATTGGTCTGATCTGGTATTGCTTGGTTAGCGTGTCTTGTTCAAGGCGCGAGGTCTTTTTTAGACTCTGGATCAGGAATAACCAGGTTAGTTGTGTGCAAGTAAAGAAGAGCGGACTCTTCACTTCATAAACAAGTACATGTAACGACTTGAATTCATAGAGAAGTGCGTGTCCTAGCTCATCCGTCAGTCGATCCATTACAAGCCGACGTTATCTCCAAACACCACCCTAAGTATTTAGACTCTTCCTAGAATTTCGTATCCCGCTAGATCTCATCATCTTTAATACATCCATACTATACACGCACCACTTTAGTTTTACGTTGTTCCAGCCAATGTCATGTTATATCTGTCATATCTGTCATCATATCACAAACGTGCGTGCGTTTCCTTTAAGTTCAACTCCTGACAAAAATAGCGGCGGTAATGACATAATAGTTCACTCACTTGAGCGTAGACTAGACTCCACTCCACTATTCTAGAGGTATTAGTATAGAGAAAGCCAAGGGGGAAAAATAGAAGAGAAGATTCCATTTCGGAAACGCATAATAATGCATGAAGGAAGAGGATAGCTGCGAAAGCTTTCGTAGGAGAAGAAACAAAAACAAGGAACAAACCCCAATCGAATCGAATCAAACGAAGCATTTCAATAAAACCTCGACAACCTAACCTAACCTAACCGAAATTCGAAAACCCAATCCCCTTCCCCTTCACCTCGCCAAACGATCGGCCATCGAACCCCCAATCCAAACCAATCCAACCCCCCAAAAAAGAAACATCATGCCTCCAATCCCACCAACCACCTTCAAACACCCAGCAGTATACACCCTGACATCCCTCCCAGCCGACCTCAAAGCGCCATACCACAATCCCTACGACCCGCCCTCCCCCTCCCCCGGCCCAACTCCCGACACCCTCCCCAATCCCTGGCCTCTCGCACTCCTAATCATCGCCGTCTTCTTGATCGCAGCATGCATTTACCGGGGGTGCACTCGCGGCTCCAACCATGATCACATGTCCCGATATACCTCGGCTGGGAAGCAATGTCTGTGTCCGTTGGGCAAACACAGATATATCAGCACTGCGTGTAGTGTGAAGATAATCTGATTCTTCCTCCACTCACTCTACTGTAGATCGATGTCTGGGAGGAGGGAGTGGTCGGTGTTGGGAGTGTTTTTTCCCTCGAGGAAGGGTGGACTAAACAATGATTTGGGACGTGGATGGGGGTTTGGTGATGTAATGTGATGTCATGTCATCCATGGGGGAGGACGATCTGCTTGAAGATATGTATATACATATATACATATATATATTGCGACTACGCAAGGAATCAAATAGATTGAGAAGCTCTACATAAAGAAGTCCCATCTTAGACCTCAACAAAGATGTTAAATAGTAGCATAGCAGTTCTCTTCTCCAAATGTGTTTTTCCCCTCTTGGTGATCAATCCACAAGTCGTGAGATCGTAACGTCTGGGAGGAGGGGAGGGGGGATATTGTAGCAAAATATGCAACAACCAGAGCTATGTATGCAATGCCAATGAAAAACATATGTAAAAGGAAAAAGGTATCCAGAATCTATACCCCTCCCTCTCTGCCTTTGAAAACAGAACGACTCCATCATACAGATTTACTTGCTCTCAATCGACCGTGTCCGCCCAGCCCATCCACAATCCAAACTCACCTCTCTCTCTCCTCTCATCCCCTTTCTCCGTCCCCTCCACCCGCCAACCAACCTCGCATTTCCCGCATACTCCGAATATTAATCCATCCCACCCCTTTCATACGTACCCAGTACCCAGCCGCTAGACCCAATGCAACAACAGCAATCCCCCCCCCGGCCCCAAATTCATTTTCGCATCACAACATCCCGCGTCGCACATGACGTAGAGAATAGCACTGCACTCAATGCACATGTAATATCCACCAGATCCGCAGCCGTCCATCCATCCCATCCTGCCACCCCCAAGTCACTCACTGACTCACTCACTCGCAGGCACCCATTTTGACCGCATACGGACGGTCCCACTTCCACCGCATCTACATACATACATGATGTACCCTCATCATCCATTCATCCTCCGCATATATATATTGAATGCAAATGCAACGTACCTGTCCATGTCATACACGGCGGCCGAACCAAAATGCGCTGGTGGGGACCGCATATCGCATATCCTGTCATATATATATATAAATATATATGCAAACATTCGATTTCCTCGGCCGCTTTCCTTTCGTATACGTATATATCGCACTTGTCTCGTGTGAATCATCCGGGGTGGATTATTGAGAAAATCTCGTACGCCAGGACCACCGCCGCGATCATTCCCGCATGGATGGATGGCCGTATTCGTATCGTAGCAATTGCAATACAGGCAGATGTGCACCGGAGGGTGTCGTCGATGGTCATGGTCGGTGGGGAGGGAATGCTAAGCACTTGTATCCCATCACTGCTGTACATCTGAAGCTTCTCGTAAAGAGTAATCTTGCTTACTCTTACTCCGTTTGCACACAGCGTACCACTGCTGGCTGTATGTATGTATCCTGCCTGTGCATATCATATCAACCCCATGTGCCACAGACATCATGTTCAGGGTCTCCATCGACATCTCCATCAACCTCTCCACGGCAGTCGGACATCCAATCCAATCCAATCATGCAACCCTGGTGTCACAGGGTGGGTGGGTGGAATTCGGACTGAAGCTGTTGTCCGTTTCTCTCGCACATCACATTCTGGTTTTCTTTTCTTTTTTTTTTGCACATGCATGCTTTCGACCATCTCTATGTATATGTATATTTAGAACAGCATCTGGTAGGTCTTATCATAACCCATAACCCATCACGATATTTGCAGCAGGGATTATACACAAAACGTATACGATTACTTTCGATTCTCAACGACAACGATATAAGAAGAGCGAGCAGTTTACTATTAACAAACTGATTTTAGATTTCGAGAGCCTCGATCTCTATTCATATATATATTCTTTCTATATAATCAAAATTCACCAAATAGAATAAATAGCAAAGAGAGCATTCATTCGCCCTCCATTCGCCAGTGATATATAGAATTACAGACAACATACTCACTCGTAACCTCGCCCGCCAACTTGAAGCCAAAGTCGGTCTACTCTGCACTTTGCATCAATCAAACCAAACCCTCTTGATTCTTTTCTGAGCTCAGATATAAAATTCAACATCCTTCTTCAGTGATGCAGCAAAAACCGTTCAAATAGGAAATGATTTGCCGTCGCTGTCGAGATGGATAATCACGTGATATTTATACGAGTTGAAGCTTTTGATGCTGTTAATGAGCGAGATCTTTCAAGGTTTGAACATTTAACTTGAATGATACGAGTCTGAATATTCAAGTAGTTATAAACCTTTAAGTTGTAAAAGTTTATATATCTATCACACTACCAAGTACAATAGTTGAGATTGGTTTGAATGTCACGGTATGTAAACTTATCACTCGAGTAGATAGAGTTATACAGTAACTCTGAATCTAAATACATCTTGAGATTTTATCCTTTTAAATATATGATACTAATTAATAAGACTTGGAAGATAACATTACTGGTACAAGAGAGTTATTATGAATGAATATATGTATCTATCAATCTATTAGTTCTTATGATATCCTACTTCCATCAAACGAGAATAATAAACGAGAAGATTAAAGGGGGATGGATAATGAGTGTCAGTGAATGAGGAACTTTTACATGTAACATGAATGAATGAATGAATACATCATACATAGCTGTAAAGTAAAGGCTTTTGAAACTTGAAGGTTAATGACAATCAATGCAGTTAGTTCTATGATAATACGTCAAGTTAGAGTAAAGAGTTTGTGATTCCATCTGATTACATATCTAAATCATATTTGAACATTATAATCCTTCCATCATGATTACGCCCGCCCGCCCGCCCCCTGGTCAAATCCAATCCAATCCACTCCATAGAAGTCACTCACACTCCCAAAGTAAAACCCCCCCCCCCCACCCATGATTAATACTAAGAAAAGATGCAGCAGGGAAAATAAAAGATACGCTGCCGTTGAATGAAATGATCAGAGGAATTCTAAAAGGAGGACTTCAAATACCCCCTTCTACCTCGACACCAAATCTCCCAGCCTCAAACCATTCAAATCCCACGCGACGCTTCCTTCCTCCCTCTCTGCCTCCCTAGCAAAAGAAACTCACCACCTTCTCCCTAAACGTCGTATTCTCCTCCGCACGCCACCCAACCACTCCCTCATCCTCGAGCCCCTGACACCCCGTATCCAGATCCGCCTCCAGACTCCTCACAAACCTCGTCTTGCACACGATCTTATGGCCCACATACGCCACCAAAAACAGAATCAAGCTAATATACGCCACAAAGAACTTCTCCACATCAAACGCAGGGATCCACGCCGTGAATCCCTGCGTCAGGATAATAAGAATGGTGAAGCCCAGCCCGTACCACGCGAACCACGGCTGCCAGAGCGCTTTATACGGCAGGCGATCCCGACTAATGCCACGCGCCTCCAGCGCCCTCATAAACGCAATGTGGCACCCGCAGATGCAGGCCCAGCTGATGAATCCCGCGACCGAGGAAATATTCTGCAGCCATGCAAAGGCGGTGCCGCCGCCTTCGCTCTCGTTCATGAAGGCCAGCAGGCCAAAGGCAGCGGAGAAGGCGACGGCGTAGTACGGGACTCCGGAGTGGCTCGTGGTGAGGAAGATGCGCGGCGCGCAGTGCCCCTCGGCGAGGCCGACGAGGATGCGCGAGCCGGAGTACACGTTGGAGTTGGCGGCGCTGAGGACCACGAAGAGGAGCACGGCGTTGATGAGCCCGGGGAGCGTCTTGATGCCGGCCAATTTCGCCGCGATGACAAATGGGCTGGCCGCGGCGTCCGAGCCTCCCGTGAGCAATTCCGGGTTGTCGTATGGAACCAGCAGGCCGATGAAGAAGATGGTGCCGATGAAGAACAGCAGGATGCGGAAGAAGGTTTTCCGAATCGCGCTGGGGACGTTCACGCGGGGGTTCTCGGTCTCGCCGGCGGCGATCCCCACGAGTTCGGTTCCTTGGTATGAAAACCCGGCTTGGATGAGGACCGCCCAGAAGCCGACGAATTTGGCGGCCGGGTTCTCGGGGTTGATCAGATAGGGGGCGAACGCGCCTGGGTGGGCCCAATTGCGGAATCCGAGGTATCCCTGTTGGCCCGCTCCCGCGTCGATGCAGATGCCGAAGATGAGGAAGCCGAGCACGGTGACGACCTTGACGAGCGAGAACCAGAATTCCACCTCGCCGTAGAAGCTGACGGGCAGAAAATTGACGCCGGTGATGAGGAACCAGAAGACGCCGATGAAGATGCCGATGTTGAGCTGCGGGGCCCAGTATTGGATGATGAGCCCGGTGGCGGTGAGTTCGAGGGCGTACGTGATGGCCCAGGAGAACCAATAGATCCAGCCCATGGCAAATCCCAGCGAGGGATCGACGAAGCGTGCTGCGTACAGAGTGAATGCTCCCGGGACCGGGATGAAGGTTGCCATTTCGCCAAGGGACATCATGACGCTGTAGACGAGGGACCCGACGAAGACGTACGCGATGAGCGCACCCGCTGGACCGGATTGAGCGATTGCGGATCCGGATCCTATGAAGAGACCCGTGCCGATTGTTCCACCTGGAGAATCATTAGCATTTTCGTCCTCCATCTCATCACCCCTCACCCGCTGCTGCATCTCGCGATCCAGAGCGACGCAAAGGTATGGTGCTGAGCCATAGAGGAGTTAACGAACCAATAGCAATCATCTGCAAATGTCTACTCTTCAACCTCCTCTGCAGCTCCGGCCCACTGCCGACCTGCACCGCCCTCTCCGGATCCTGCGACGAACGTCCCGAAGACGAATCTTGTTTCTCATCTCCCGCGGCCTTATTTGTTGCCTGAATACTAGCCATCTCCGACTGTGGAACCATGTTCATGTTCAAGTTCCTCCACGTCCCAATTGCAAGGTGCCTTTCGATTCTTCGATTCTTCGATTCCTCTCACCGAATCTTCTTCTTGCCGCTACGACTACTACTGTTTATATAGTATTTCGGCCTGCCTGCCTGCCTGCCTGCCTGCTCCCATGCAGTGAGTGACTCGAGCAAGCGTAAGGACTTGAAATTGGAAACTGGAAACTGGCAACTGAAAACCTCGACGACTTCAAACTACGTCGAAAGGCTACAGTATATACAGCAAGCAACAGTAAGAGCAACAGACAACCCGCGAAACGCTTAACTCTCTCCTTCAAGTTCAAGTTCCTCTCGTGCGTGCTGTCCTGTCCGTTCGTCTGTCTATCTGTCTATCTGTCAATTCCTCACAAAGTCCTTGAGGGGGGAAAATATTAGTCGATTCCCACGCAATATAAAGAAAGAGGGGGGGGGCGAGGGGGCAAGCAGGCATTAATCAAATGATATAGTAAAAAACATTGACATACATACGTATGATACATCAATCAATCAGAAGGAGAATGCGAAAAGTTCGAACGCCATATACATAATAAAAATCAGTCTTTCCCTCCCTCCCGAAAAATAAAGAAAAAATTCCAAAAAAAATTGTGCAAGCTAGTGAGTGACTGACATAACCTCATCCGTTTTAGTCCAGAGTGGTCAGACATCCCACCCCAACAGATAAGATCTGACGTTTTAACTAGTTAGTCATGGGCAGTAGATAGATAGATAGACAGAATCTAGCTAATCTAATCTATTCTACCCCTTGCGATTGTATAGAGGGGTACACACGGTATAACTTGAATTAGATTGGATTAGATGAGATTTCATGTACTCTGTACATTAAATCCTCAGTTTGAATAATACATACATACATATAACCTTAATACAGAGAGAGATCAAGAAGAATCAAAAGCCTGGAAGCGAAGTTTAAGGTTAATTGATTTAGGCTATTTGAATCGAGATGAACGTGTGTATTATATATATAACCTATTTTGAGAAAGATCGAGATGTCTCTATATTAATAACGATTATATAAATTTCATTTTCATATTGTCATTATGGAAAACACATTGTCAACATGAACTACTCTTAGACTATAGATAAGAAAGAAAAAGGTCTACTTACTAGTAATAGTAATTAGTTTAACCGATAAAGTCTAATCTAGTATTAAATAACCCTTGAGATTAATTCCAATTCTTTTAGCGAGCGCACCATGCTCTATAAAAAATCACGATCTTTACTTCTGTATAAGAAAAAACTATAAATCATAATAATGATTATTGAAAACCTAAAACTTTTAATTACAGCATGAACTAGTTTAGTAACGCTCTCTCAAAAAATATAAATTCTTCTTTTTCTTCTTATTTCAGAGGCGAAAGAGTGGCGGGTGGCGAGAAGGCGAGAGGCGAAAGGCGAGAAGCGAAAGTTTAAAAGGGTTGAAGAAAAGTATGTACGGTATATGTGTATTTACTCCGTGGCTTCTTTTGTGATTAAAATTAATTGACAAATAAATAAATGGATAGATACAATATGTAAGATCTTCAAGTTCATTCTGAATTGGAATATATACAGAATACAATACTGTATTTTCGAAACTATTCATGGTGGTGTATTGGGATAATGAAATTAACAACTAACCACTACAGCGTCTTATACATGAATTGAAAAGAATATATACAAAAGATACCATGTCCGCGTCAACAAAGATTCGTTTCCTATATATAGAACTATTCCATTAATTATATACATCATACATTACTTGCAACTCAACTCAACTCAGCTCATTCAACCACTCAGACTACTACAACAATCATATAACTACCATCTACTAGTATCTCGCCCGCTCGCTTGCCATCTAATATCTATCTAATTAGCCGAGTCTGATGCTCTCTCTCTCTCGGCCTATGATTCTGGCATACTGTTCTCTCTTTGTATTACTGTATATCTTGTTGTTTATAAAAAAGAAGAAAGACGCAACAGCAGTATGTAGCTTTCATGGTAGGGCGCACGCAATATCTAGATATGTAGGTAGGGAGAGGCGCAATGGGGAATGAAGTTGGTATCTCAAAAGGAAAGGAAAAAACAAAAAACACCCTCCTTGTGCACATCAGCATGGCATGTCAAGTCGCATTGGCTCTGATAACGTGAATCCATCCCCGGGGCCTTTCTTCCCTGTGATCAAGATCAAAATCAAGATCAAAAGAGAAAGAAATGTGTCGTGTCGCAATGGCAGAAAACGTCGCGTCGGGTTCGCATCAAGTCATCAATCAAAATCATGATCTTGGTTCAAAAAAAAAAAAAAAAAAAAAAAAAAACCTTCGTAAACCCCAAACAAACCTCAAGTTTTGTAAGTTTTGTTCTCCAGCTTCTCCTGCCTCAAGTCGCGGTCGCGGTCCAACGAATTTCTAAACGAGTCTTCGTCCGCGGCCTCGATGACAGGGCCCGTGTAGTACTTCTTGCCGGAAACGTACCAGAAGAGCGTGGAAAAGCCGAGGATCAATCCGATAAAGGCGATGGCGTAGTTCATGTTGAGGGGCGTCACGGGCCGCTCGGTCGGGAGCACGAAGATGATGCTGGCAAACACGGTCCAGATACAGGCCCACGCATTAACCGCGATGCTGAATCGCCCCATGTGCCATGGGCCCGGCTCAAACTTGCCAAACATCAGTTTGCAGACGATGGGGATGCAATAGCTCCAGTCTAGCGCGATGGCGCACACGTTGAAGACGCCAGAGATGGCGGTGTAGGACCCGAGACCGATCAGGTTGATGGCGATGCAGAGGGCGACGGATATCCAGACGGCGGCCACGGGCGTTCCTGTTATGGGCATGATTTGCGTCCAGGTTTTGGAGAAGGGGAGGAGCTTGTCACGGGAGAAGGCAAAAACGGTTCGTGCCAACGATTGCTAGATTGATTGTCAGCCCTATTTTTTTATTTTTTTTTTGGTTTTTTTTTCCTTTGCAGGGGGCGAAAGGCAAATGATTTCATGACCTACCATGGCAGTGAAACAAACGAATTCAAGAATGACGAATCCACACACGGTATAGAAAATCCCACCTCCCTTCCCAAGACTGTTGTAGAAAAGTTGAGCAACAGGCTGTCCGATAGTCGTACCAAGAATATCGGCCGGGTCGCCCATGCAGAAACAAAGTACGATGTTGAAGATGAATCCCGCGAGGTAGGTGAAGAGCATGGCCGTGGAGATGGCCCAGGGTGCTTTCTTTTCCGGCTCGGTAATCCTAATTACATCATCATTAGCTCAAACGACTCGCGCGGGAACGCACGCATTACATACTCTTCGGTGATGTGAGCCGTGGCGTCGTAATCGGTCATGGTCCACGAAACGGAGAGGAAGCCAAAGAGGAAGCTGAATCCAACAGGGGTCCAGCCCGAGCTCGACTCAACATCGGTAAATACGTAGGTGGCGTTGTGTTTGTTGGGCGTCTTGACCAAGAGGGCAATGCAGCACGAGACCAAGACAAGAACATGGAAGATGACGTAACTCTTGGTCATCTTCTCCATCCAATAGGTGGACAGGGAATTAACCAGCCCGGTCAGGACCAGCAGGCCTGCCATCACGCCCACCGTTGTATTCGCCGTAATGGCGTAGTCGAAATCTTTGCCGATCGAGACGGCGGCAAGCAGCATCTGAGAGGCCCCGTATTGGGAGGAGGCCACGCCAGCGACCTGTCCAAGCAAATTCAGCCAACCCGTCACCCAACTGACAGAAGGCACCCACGGCTGCGGCGCCAGGCGTGAAATTGTAAAGTATAAACCGCCGGATGTAGGATACGCAGAGACCAGCTCTGCAACCGAGAGCTAGCACGGCATTAGCGAATCTCAATTGAATCCCAGAGAACCAACTTACAGC
This sequence comes from Monilinia vaccinii-corymbosi, assembly GCA_017357885.1. Classification (NCBI taxonomy): domain Eukaryota; kingdom Fungi; phylum Ascomycota; class Leotiomycetes; order Helotiales; family Sclerotiniaceae; genus Monilinia; species Monilinia vaccinii-corymbosi. The sequence goes on along the minus strand of CP063406.1, from coordinate 2,581,502 downwards.
GATACACATGCAGCCCGCGCCAGATATCAGCCAGCACCAGACGGCCGCGGCAGACCCCCCGGAAATTATGGGGTACGAAAATGTGGTCATGACCGTCGCAAACAGTCCGCTGATGGAGACGGCGAAGGAGAAGGTCGAGAGGTATCCGAATTCTCTCTTGAGGACAGGCTTGTATCCAAACTGCGCGGCGAGCTGTGCATCATCATCCGGGCCCTCCTCCATCCCGACGACGTTTCTCCGGTGCAACGCTCCTTGCTTGTTGGCATGAGGTGCAAACATCCCACCGGATGAAGTATTATGGTCCGCCATGTTGATCTTCGTATACGTATGAGTCGCGAATGGATGAGGAGGCCTTTTGATCTATACCCGTCCGATGCGTCCGAATTCGAACAACGAGTGTACGGATATGTGTGGCAGAGGGAGGCTGAAGGCAAGTCAAGAGATGAAGGGGGAAAAAGATCTCTAAGGTTATTGCACCGTACAAAAAAAGCCTTTTATCTATCGTGTTCTCCAGCGTACACTTTTAGCAGGATTACTAGGGTCTTGGCTAAAGTTTAAAAAAAATCTTTACAGCGTTATAGCTCCAAGACAGGTGAGGCGGCGCAAGTGGAAAAATTACGTTTGAGCCGTGCATTTACGTAACAGTGGGAACGGGGTTCAGCTGTTGGTCTTACGTTGACAAGTCTGGGGTAAGGTCAAAGGTTATCATCGTGGGAAGGCAGGGTTTTGAACTCTTGATGCCCTAATAGTAGTAGTAGTTAGCTGCTTGGATCGTTAAGAGGTAAGTCTGACCTACCGTAATCGTAAATGCAGTAAGCGCGAGCCGGCGTGGAGTTGGTCTAGTCGATCGACTTCTACTTTGGCATGCGCGGGCAACTTTCGAGAGTGGAAGTCGATGGAGATGCATGCATCATCTCGCATAGTGGACAGGTTGCTTTCTTGGTTGCAGCAAACCTCAATATAAGCATACGTGGTTTTAGCGTTAAAAATAAACATATATCAAGGTCATGGCATGTTCGTTCGGCTAATTCCGATGGGTGGCAGTAATTTAGGCCCAACCTCATCATGTGATGCTGGATTAGTTTTATATTTCTAATGAAAATTGAATATAGATGGAATATATATAAAGGTATCAAAACTCTATACACGTTATTTTCCACATTTACCGTGACCGCTATGAAAGCGTGAAGATAGATCAATAATGATCAAACCTTGGTGGTGCTGAACCGTGACTGTTGAAGGAGTTCCCTTGTATATAATTGAGAGTAGATTGAAGGATAGCTGCTACCTTCTTTAGCTTCTAAAGCTCGATGGTTTGGAAACTTAAATAGATTGTTGGATGAAGGGTTTTGACTTAGATCAAAGCATGCACTCTATTATTGTGAGGGTTAGCTTTTGCTTCATTTCCTCAGGCTGGATCTAGTTGGAGTTAATACTATAAATTCTGTTGTTTCTCACCATCTGTTTAGTAAATTATTTCCCATCTCTCATTTCTGAATTCTAAATGTCTAAATGTCTTCTCTGGCTCCTTATCATTACCACGTCTTGGAAACAGCAAACATGAATCCACACAATATTAGTTGTTCACCTACCACGTCCATTTCTCAGGTTGGCATTATAACTCCGATATGGATACCTAAATAAATGCGGAGTGATTCTTATCGCGAGCATTATTGCTAAAAGAGGTAAGTGGATCAAAGGGGCATTGAATTGGTAACGACAGTGGGCGGTCGCGTAGAGTAGAACTCGGTAACCACTACCATCATCACACAGTAACATGTGTTGACTAAAGACTTCGGAGATAGCTCGCATTGAAGTTTAAACAGCATCGGAATTGATACGCAAGCCATCTGATTTGTACTGTATCTAGATATTAGTCGTTTATTTCCCCTAATCCATCCAGCCTTATCTACCTACCTTGAGCATGGATATCAGGCTGGCGTGTAATGGGCCTGACCTGCTGACTCCATGCCGATATCGATAACTATATAGGAGGATAACTGAGACAAATGATCTAGAGTCTCCTCGTATCTAATCGATCTAGAATCCATCTAATCAAGGTTATCCAGCATAATTATCTCTCCCCGATAACACAATCCTGATAATTGCTAGAAGTTGCCATTATCGCCTTGGGTATGAAGATGCTACTGCTACCCGCTGCGGCTAATCAGATCACCATCTATCTTCCAGGATTTTTTTCAATTGGGATGCTGTATCAACTTTTGACGTTTTGGAGTAAAGTTAACGAACGGGCGAAGGTGTTTCTCCAGGGACCAACCATTGCTTAAATCGGACAAGCCGAGTTGTTGGGTTATGAGCAAGCTATTGACAGATACAGTTGGAACTTCACAAATGCATATAATTAGAGGCATAAACCTAACACCGAGATTCAACAAAAGCCACCTTTTTCTGCTTTGGACAAGCTTAAGGCCGAATTCGATAGGCAGAGGGTTCAACCATAGCAGGGCCGTCCCGATCTTTTCAGATCGGAATCTAGAATTTGCATATTATTCACGAACCTCGTTAAATCTGCATGTGATCTGGAACTCACACCCCAACCAAGAGCAAAGATACAACTGAGAGATCACTTGTCGTTCTAGGTGTTGCAGATGCTGTTCATATTACAACCTACTATGTAGGGAGCACATTATTTGAGCAATTGACGGAAAGATTTGGTGGCCCAGCTGCATCTGCTTATGCATCAAGAAGTGGTGGACCTGCGGGTGTGGTCCTAGGTGGTATCAGATAGTCTTACAAAGGTAGCCGTGATCGTGACCATCCATAGGATATCGACTGCCAAAGGAATACTCCCAGCTATTTGGGAATGACGTGGAATGAAGATACGTTTAGTTTACATTTGGCTTTTGTTAGCTTAACATTTATACTTATAGCATATATACCTACCATTTGCACAACTATCCAATACAACAATCTGGATAGCAAGTATCGGAAGAGCAATATCAGCCCCCATGAGGGTTTTCGGGAGTGGCAAAAGCATGATCTCGTACCTTTTTTTCGTTGAGCTCTGTTGACAGTTAAGTAGCCTTTTATTTACTATTCAAAAGCACAGCCATTCCTTTTGCCTCCAACATGCAGACTTCATCCTGGACATCTCAGAGCCCTGCTTCTGCCTCAAGCTCAAATACGGTTTGTGACGGCAAAAGTCTCAATCTCCAGGGTCTGTTGGATCATTTGGGGTGTATACTAGGCTAATGCCACGAGGTGTCGATCCTCAGAATCTCCAAGCTAGCAGCCTTTCCCAAAGCTTTCAACTCACCTCATCTCTAATCGGCATGAGACTTTCGTTCCTGCTAGGCCCATTGCGATTTATTGTCCCCAAATCGTTGAAATCTCCGGCGTACAAGTAGGTAGGTAGGTACATGGATACGTCGATTCGTTTCGTTTATAGAAAAAGCAATGAATGGCGAGGGAACCGAAGAGTCTTTAGCGCAGCACAGGCAGCTAAAAGGACTTATCGAACAAACACAGTGTTCTTCAGGCATTGATGACAGCCCAGAACACAACACAAGAATCCTCCTCTCGAGAAACCCAGCCAGCCGTTTACGAAAAACGACGAGCTGAGGTACGAGATCTCAATTTAGAATTATTGTGACGGCTATCCGATAACTTGTGTGAACTGGGTTTTCTGAGAAACATCATTTAGGAATGTATATAATTTACTACTTTGAGCATCTGTTGATTTTAAATGGCAAAGCTCTGATTGACTGCAACAGCCCTTCGAATCATACTCCGCGTAGCATTGTGTGAGACTACTTTGCTATGAGGCGGTGGCAGTGGTGGAAAGGATCTAACATACGTTCCCCAGGGCAGGGCACAAAGGTGTATTCCAACTACTCGACTGCATCAACTGAGAACCGAGAAGCTGTCTGTGTCTTCAGCAACTTGTGTTACGGTTAGCATATGGCCAATATAATCTTCCTGCCCTGCGCTGTATATCTCGAACATAGCATCTGGATTTGACAAAAGCACATGATTGGGGCCTGTCTCTACAACAGGTCCATTGCCTAATCAGACAACCAAGAAATAGTATAAAGGAGCTTGACCCAGGCCGTGGAACGTTTGTATGCTTCAATCGATGGCGTTGAAGCGATACTGTAGTCGAACCTTGGATGGAAGTCCGGTTTCACCGCCCATTAAAAACGGCAGAACATTTTATCTTTCATGTGCATCACACATCACCAAGTTACATTATCGCTACTATGATCAAGGCCATCGCAGACTGCATGTTCATTTCAATCGAACCAAATCTCAGGGATTATCATCATGAGAGCTGCACAGATGTTGGCCATGATGAATTCTTGTGGCCTTGGTATTATGATGAGCTGCTGCTGCTACAAAGGCACAAAGGCAGGTAGGTACATTCCTCTCTGCATTCATCAATCTACCAATAGTGCTGGAAACATGAGGAATGCAGGGTAAAACCATGGTGAATCAACCACCCAGATGGCTGTGGGACTTTGATTCTTGATTCTGACCCTTCTTCTCCGCCGTGAGTTATTCCAAGAACCCTTTCCATGGCTAATACTCACGGAAATTGCAATTGAACCGAGCACAAACAGAACTATGAGTCGACGTCCAATAAGAGATGCTGTCCGTGGCATCATTGGGTTCGGAACCGATGCATATGCCTCCTACAAAGAGAAGAAATCTGATGCAGCAGAGAGTAACCAGAGGGCGACAACCCCAGAGGCTTCAGCTCCTCCGTTTGATAGCCCCATGACTATTCCTGATACCCATGGATACGAAAGTTACGATGAAGATGATGAAGGTGATTGGATTCGAGATGACACACAAGCCGAACTATCTCTATACAATCAAGAGATAATGGATGCACCTGAGAGTGTAAAGCGAATATTGGACGACTTCACGAAACAACATCCCGGATCACCTTCTAGTCGGCCAAACATGAAGCAAGGGCTGCCCGTTCCAGTCATTATTCCAGAACGAAGACCAGGATCTAAACATCGAGGTTTTGTAAGGGCTTATGCTCCAGTCTTGATAGACTGTGGTATAGACCAGGACACTTTCATGGATTTTCTCGTAGGATTTGAGGCTTCTATCAAAGTACGATTCCTTATGATAAAATGATATATAGTGGCTAACCATTTGTGCAGGCATCACCATATTTTCACGTAATCAATTTGGCTGTGGCTGCGAGTGTTATGGCCGAAGGCATCGCTGTGGCGCCAAGCATTATTGTTCATGCTGCTGCATTCGCAGTGCATACCAGTATTGAATTTGGTAGAAGGGCATATATGTCCAAAGAGTATGTCAAGTCCGATCCACTTATTGTAAAGCTGAGAGGTATGAATCTAATTCTACCCCTTAGGCAAAACAAATATCTCGATGGAATGAACAATAAACTATTCAAGCCTCATGGACTTTATGCTATGCTTATGACTTGGAAACCAGCTCGCTCTTCGGCCTCCCAAACTCTCATATCTACTGTTAACATGAACACCAAGATAGTCACATCTGTCGCTGCTCGTGAGGTTTCCGGTCGCAGCAGTCTTCATTCTACCAGTGGCAAAACAATCGGGCAATCACAGATTCCAGAGAGTGCCGAGTTAATCTTTCCATTATTGGAGACAGCAAGTGATGAGCAAAAAGAAAATGCAATGAAAAAAGCAGGTGTATGGTTTGAGGAATGGAGGGATAAGAGAAGCACGACGAAATTTGTATGTTTTTCCATGTATCAAGACGAATTCTCTATAGTTCGATCAGGCCTGGATGAAGATTGATCTGACTTTATTTGATTAGGCATCTGAAAATCCTTCAACAACGTTAGCAATTAACGCTGGCGAGCCAAAGGCGCCTTCGTCACGCTGGGCCGATCCTTCTCACCCTGTCAACCAAGGAGGGGTCATTGGAGTTTTGTCTGGTGGCCATCTAGGTCGTGCTGCTCGGAAAGAGAGAAGGCGAGAGAGGAAAGGCTTACCGAAAGATGAAAATCCTAAACCTCACCGAACTGGAATTTTGAGGACTGCGAAAAGACAGCTTCACGAGGTAAGTGTTTTAACTAGGAAAGACTAATGCCATAGTCCCTCGAATGCTTACATGGTAATAGGATGTTCTGTATCTTATGATCGTTAATATGCCTTCCGACGAAGAAATGAAGATTGTTGCTAAAATGGCGAAGGACAAAAAGGCCTAGGTGTAAAACCGGTACCTTTCTTTCCAAAATTTCTCTCTGTGGCATCATTCATGACATGCTTCCCAAATTTTACGTCGTTGCATGAGTCTGTAATTTTCCTGGATCGTCGGAATCTATTTTTCTAGAAGAGCTAATCCTCTTTATTATCATCACCAATAGCATTCTGAACTTTACTCTTCTTGTATTCGTGCATTGTTATTACTTCTTCATTGGACGATATATTTTTTTATATTGAAATCAAACGAGCTTCAAGATAAGAGCTGCCATCAGGGAAATAACACTTTGAGTCCTCGTCAGATATCGAGCTATCGATATTATTCGGCCAACCAAAGGCCGAATTTCCCTGGAATTTGCTATGAAGTATCGAAATCGCGATATTCAAGATTAGTAATATAATCATCCATATCCTGTGCATCGAAAAGGTCCCCTATTTCGTCAACACTCGTTGCAAAAAGTTTTGTTTGATAGCCTCATTACTTTTCTATGCCTTTCACTATTCTCTCCAGTTGATCACACGTTAGGTTTCCCCCATTCATCCTTCAGATATTTACCTGCCAATTTGCTCGTCAGAATCCCTTTGAAGTTAACCTGCTCTTTCTATCTGAATCCAACGCTATTAATCTGGGTGCTGGAACTCCTGATTTCCTTGCAAAAGCCATGGTGGCTGCTTGACTCGATGTTTCATGGCTCTCTTGTAAAGGATTTCGAACGCCCATGTGATAAACTCTCTCGCGCTCTCTCTGTTATTATTCCTTCTTCCTTCTTCCATTCTTATCTTCTAATGAATAATTATCTTGTAGACCCTTCTAAACGATATAACTTGAGTCAAAAGAAACAATGCAGGGTATATCAGGCCTTAAACCTAGACAATTGAGTACAAGCGTACGCAGTCGTACCTTTCTCCGCTCAAATGGCCAGCGGGGTAGTCTCCACAGTGTTCAATGTCTGGAATAGACAGAGAGAGTCATAATGTTTGAGGAGATTGCCCGGGGTCAGCATTGAGTGTGACGGTGGTGTTCACGGAACTTTTGAACCTCACGCCTTGTGGAGAATCGAGGAAATGCATTCGAATCTTGTTGGAGTGCCGTGGCGTGGCGTAGTAACTTCTATGTGATTAGCTTCATCCTCGATAAGTCGTAATTGATTGACGGGAGACCAGAAGTGATGATTGTATTTTACAACTACGGAGGGAAACAGGGATAAAGGATGCTAAGTCACCTGTGAAACTTCAGGTTTTGTCGGGATTCAAGGCGGTACGGCAGATGCCCGCATCGTCATTCCTGAACACCTCATTTTTGTTCTAGACCATTGGAAAGTCTGAGTAAAACATTACTTTATCATCCGAAAAATTGTGGGACCGCTACTATCAAAAAATAGGACGAAATTTAATTTTAACATAAATGTTAAGAAAAGTATAGGCTACCCATATCTGCCCTTCAATTACAAAACGCAGCCGACTGATTAACACCCCACGAAGCCAAATAGCTCATATGCCATTCCAAACGTATACCTCAACTATTCGCTGATCCAGTAGCCGAAAAAAAACTCTTCTGTACCAAAATCTTCTCACCCGGATACTTCTGAGATTCCAAGTCCCTAATCCCACTCGTAACAACTGAAGTCGGACCTTCTTTATTCCAGGGCGCCTTCTCATGGGATGGGCTTGGTAGATTGTTGGACTGGGATTCGGAAGGATTTCTTCGGAATATGGAGCTCTTGTCGCTGCGGATGGAGAATGCGGAGCGAACACTACCAATCATGCTATCGAGGTTGCGACCGCCGCGTAGGAGAGGGGCTAGCGTGGGAAGACAGGCGGTTATGGTGGAGGCGTAGGCTTCAATATGTGCCCAGAGGTTGACTTCGTCGTCGAGTCCTGAGGGATGGTGTTAGGGTATGGATGGGAGGTGTGTGGAGAGGGAAAGAGCAGATACTTACTGAGATCAGGTGTGCTTGTCCCGAAAAGTTTCTGGGAGAAATAAAGCCTGATACAAGATGAGATGAGACAGCTATGATGATTTAGTATTGGCAATGAGCAGAATATTTCCAAGTTGGAATTCTAGGGGATTCTTACAAGCCACCAAGAAGGAAGACAGCCGAAACATAAATTTTCTTATCCGTTGGCATGTGTAGGCCCTTAATCACGGGAAAAGGAAGACTCAAAACTGCCAGATCAAGGAAGATATCCACGGCAGCACAAGCGATGATAAGATTCGGGACATCAAGAACAAATTGGGTACCGATTAACTCTGGTGGTGTGTCCCAATAGGATGCAACAGGGTGTGCAGAGAAGAGGAAAAGCTAGGATGAAGTCATCACTATGTTTATTGCTTCCTAGGAACCTTGAATACTTACAAAGAATGATAAGATGATGTACAGTGAGATCATACCCAACACGACATTTGCACACGTCTTGAAAGTTCGACCGGTGAAGATGCGTTTATAAAAGACGACGACCGATATTTTTATGAGTCCATACAAAAAATGACAGATCAGGGCATCTGCAAACTGTACTGCGAAGAATCGCTCAATATTTGGGAAACTCAATGTCGATAGATGAACTCCTCGAAGTCCAGTCGCCGCTGCATAGACGCATTCAATGCATAGCCCTATTGAGCATACCTGATCAGAGAAAGATTTGTTGTTCAGTGAGAGATATCATTAGAATTGGATTGTGGAATGAACATACCAAACAGAATAAAATCAACCAGTCGTCCGCTCCTAGGCTCAGCTTACTTCTCTTCCTCGCATAGAATCTCAGGGAAACGATGATGGTTGTGAGGACTGCGAGAATCACATTGGCGACAACACCGCTGACAGCTATTTTGGGGATGGCCATAATCCCGATGAAAGAAACGTCAGGCTAATTATTATTTTTATCGTTGGAAATATCACGACAAAATTATCCTTCGAGATGTAACATGTAACACGCCTATCGCCTTGACTTTGGAGGGAGATATTTTCACATATATGTCTCCCATGAGCTTCGTCAGATATTATTGCTGGGATCCATCGCTACTCTTGGGACATGGTTCTGTACATGCAAAATCTCGAGGTCGATGGAGGTGGAAAGCTGTTACTGGTTCATGTAGCCTGGATTGTTTTGCTGTTGGTTTGCATCCGTGTACTTTTGGTTTTAGATGCTGCAGTATTCATCTCACTCCTTACAATGCACTTTCGTTTCATGACTCGGATGCTTCATTTCTTTTTTCTCATTTCAATCCTCCCGTGCCCTTCAATTTCTCCCTCATGCCTTTCTTCACGCACTCCCAAGACGACCCCCCCCACATCCGTCCAATAGGATGTCAACCTGCACCTCGCGTGGAACCATAAGCACGTTTCTGCCAATACTCGCGAACTAATCACTTCTCTCAATACATACGCGCATAAGCTGTCAATCTCATCCCGTTCTATATTTCCACTGCCGTGCAACATCGCAACGCTGGGAATTGGCTTGGGCTGGCTCGCCAAGGCTATCTGTAAAGTTTATCTGTACGACACTGTCGACAGACAGGCAGACAAGCTCACGCATGTTTCCCCCCTCGTTCATGCCTGCCTCATTTTTGCCGCCCTGATTTTCTGGCTTTGGATCGCTTGATGATTGAAAGTCGTACGACTGGTGCAGTTGAAATGAAGCCGGATCAACTGCGACCCGGGACTGATGATGATGCTGATGGATAATAATATATTTGATCGGGAATTTGAGACCTCGAGTCGTTGGAGCGGCGGGCAGGATGTTACTCCCGGACCGGCTGAGGTGGGATTACGGGCTCTTGAACTTCTTTGCGGATTTTAGGACGTTGCCGTGTGGATGGATGGATGGATGGATGGATGTTTTATTGTTTGGGTAGTTGGTTACATATCCATCGGAACTTGGCTCAAGCCGCTTCTTTTCTTCGTTGCGGTTGGAAGTTTGATTTGATTTGATTTGATAAGGGGAGTGAGTAGTGAGCGAGTGGGAAAACTTGGATCTTGGATTTTTTTTTTTTTTTTTGCTTCCAAGATATACTATCTCCGGGAGTTTGATGGGTGTTTTGAATGGGGGAAATCTAAGGAGATATGGGGGTCTTTTTTTTTTTTTTGTACACTGGGCACGATTCAAACTCCTGAGAATCCAGGACGCACCACTGGCATCCATGATCGTGCCGGGAACCGTGGCACGTCTTGCTCTTGCTCTGCGCATGGGAAATGAAATGCAGCATCGTAGATGGCGTTCGATAATGCATTCTTCGCATGATCAAGGCTGCTCATCTCGCTCACGCCATCTCCGACTTGCTGTCTGCATGTTTTCGTGCCGCACACCACGGTCAGGACTGTATGTAGATAGTATGTCGGTAGGTATTCAGGAACTCCAATGGAGAATATCTGGAGACGTTTCTTTTTTTTCTCTTCTCCCTGTGTTATGTTGTGTTGTGTTGCGTTGTAGCGCCATCCAACGATTCACGTACTTACTTACTGACCCACCTACTTCTACGAGTAACATCTCAGGTCACACACACACACACACACACACACGAGAACTATCCTCACACTTCTTGGCACGATGTGGCTTCCACGACTCAGCAGGAACCCGCCTTATACCAAGCTCGCTCACGGATCCAGCGGCGCAGAGGCAGAAGACCATGGCCATGAAGGTTCTAGAAAGAGAAAGGGAAACGTAAGATGGAACATCTTCCTCGTTCTCGCCCTGTGCTTCTCGTCTGGCGCACTGGGATTTGTCTTTGCGAGACTCCTGGAGAGACGATCGGTTGTTTCTTCGGTCTCGGTAGGACCTCAATGTACATCAGCTCTATTCTTTCTTTCCTGCGTGTAGAGTAGAGTAGAGTAAAGCTGATTGATACCCCCTTCATAGTTGCCAAGCAACCGAGGACATTCGCCTACAATCGTGATTTCTCATACCCGCCATCCAACGCTACAGATGCAGCTTGGGATGGACTTTTTCCCGGGAAAGGCAGCAGCAGCAGCAGCAAAGGCTTTTTTAACCATCCCTATGCAGCAGGAGAGAGAGCCACGTTGAGTGTCCTGCATCAGCTCCACTGTTTGGTAGGAAATATATCCCTCCTTTCCCTGCTTTATGCGCCGCGGAATTCTTTCTTGGTCTCATCATCACCCGCTCTTTCCTTGGATTACTTTAGATGAGGGGGGGGTTTTTTTACCCCCTCCCCTGCCTGTATGGGTGCGTTTCATGGGCGTGGAGAACTGATGCGAGGAATAGGATGCGATACGCCACATATACTACCTCAACAACGACGCCGCGACAACAGCGACGACCCTGCTTCTTGAAGAAGACCTCGCGCCGCATTTGAGAAGCAGCCATGTGAGGCATTGCATTGATTTCTTAAGGCAGTCCTTGATGTGCTGTGGGGATTCGAGTATTGAGAAGGTGGATCCGGAACTCAATGTAAGCTAGTCCGCCCACCCTACCTGCCCTTTCTTTCCCCTATTGAGGTCCATGATCAAGTGACTTTGGAAGTTCTGCGGGGTAGGGGAGGGGTTGATTGATATGATATGATAGGATAGGATAGGATAGGGGCAAGGTGGTACAGGTTGCCCATTGGGGAATATTGCTTACGCGATTGAGTGAGTTAGGGTGTCACGGGCTGGGGAACGGAGCATAGTTGTACGAATTGGGATGAGTTGCAGGGGTGGGTTGGGGAGAGACTCAGATTGGACGGGGAGAGAAGCGCGATGGGGATGGGGATGGGGAATGGCCATGTGTGATGAATGGATATGGAAGGCCATTGCGGATGAGCTTGGATCGAAAAACTATATCATGCTGAGAATTGTATGATGCAGAAATCATCCGCAAAGCTTCGACCGGCGGTTATTGTTGCAGGATCGGACAGAAACTTCATCAATGCATGATGGTAACATACATGTAGTGTTAGTATTAAAAGGATTGCAGGATCAAGTTGTGCGTGCGATTGGTGCTCGGGTGTGTGCGAGAAGCTACGTAGATCATTTTCCAGACAGTTGTGAGATGGCTGTAGCATAAGCGTTGAAAGCCGCATTCAAGTTCTCGTGGAAGGGCAAGACCACCAGGCCGACGGCCATGTAGCACCAAGCAAAAGCGTCGAGGAAACTTATATCTCATTCAAATTGTTGCATGCAACAAAGATGTCCAAAATGAGCTTCCAGTGGTTGCGAACTCCCATATCAATCATGCATCTGGTGCCAATCTCGGATTCACGAGCGCAGCCATTTCTTCTTCACTCACAACACGATCGGCAAGAGACTCCATCAGTGCGTCCCAGTCCACGCACCGATGCTCTGTGGCCTTGACGTGCGGCTGTGGTTTTGACAATTTGTCCCATCCGAAGGTTGTCAGCGTTGTGTCGCCCTGACACATGACCGCACTGCGTAGAACATCGAAGCAGTGATCTGGTGGCTGCGTTAATACCACGCACGATCTGCACAGAATCGGAGAACAATAGCTACAGTACCTGCATGGACATCCCAATGTTCTATTGTGGGATCTGTGATATTGGGGTAATAATGGTCTCGATAATTCCAGCGTCGGAGCATCTTCTGTCGTCCTGTTAGCTGCCTGGGGAAGGAAATTCATCGTCGGGGCAGAACTTGCTATGCAATGGAGCTGATGATGTGCTCCAATCCAGACCATATGTCCGCCGCCTTCCGGTAACGCTATGGACTTTTGCTTTCTTTTTTCTAGCTCCTCTGCTGTGACGCGTATGTTCATGTTTTTCAAGAGATCGTGCCACGCACGGTCTACGGAATCGCTTGGTGGTCCGGCGTAAGGCGACGATGGAAGATCGGGGGGAGTAACGGGAACATATTGGATGCTCACACCCGGTATTGCTAAGGACATCAGCAACCAAACGTGATGCAAAGACGATGAAGCTTACGGTGGACTGCAGTGGATATATCCAAAGCCGATCGACGCCAGGCGAAGATGAAGACGATGGTGTAAGCGGCAATAAGTGCCGCATGCCAAAAGATTACTCGCCAAGATATTCTTGAGTCGTCGGTTCTGTGTGTAAGAACTTCATTATCTGACCTTTCTTGGTCAGGCAAAAATGCCTTCGATTCTGACGACATTGTGCTGTGGACGCAAATGTTGAACCGTATCGAAGATTCACGCGAGTGAATTGCGCATCGCTTTAATTTGAGAACAGTGATATCGGCGAGTCAGGCCCGTATTCATCAGATGAAAGCATTGATTTCGGGATTGCTACCTGAAGTACATCACATCGTATGCTTGTCTGAGTAGGCTTCCGCGCTTCGTGTGCACACAGCCAAGAATATCATCAGAGAATCCAACATCCGATGAAACCTCCGCAAACGATGGGGAAATATTGATATCAAAATATGCTCGTATGAGAGATGATCAACGCTCAAGAAGCTGAAAGCGATGGTATGCAATAAAATGAATATCGAGTACACTTTAGGTGATCGGCTAACTGCACAGCCATAGAAATCTGCGCTGGGAAAATATGAATGTCCGGAACTTGTGAAATCTAATTTTGAATAACGATGATGGGGAAACCGATAAGGCTGTTTCCTAGAAAGATGCTCCCTACTACTGTAGAAATTAACCTTGATCAATCAATATACTGACACCCTTATTACTCGCTACTTATGCATGTCAAAGAGAAAGCTTTCTACTCTTTGTCATCATCCAATATATTGATATCTTTCGAACCAATCCATCCCAACATGATCATAGCCATCACTATCTAGGGCACGAATACAAAAGGATCGACTAGACCCACCATATACATTCTCTCGGATACCAAACACCCTTCGGATTCCACGAAACCAAAGAAAAACACAGCAAAATGCGCGTAGCTCTTTACCAAATTGTAGTACTCGGTTTTGGACTTGTGACTATCGCTGCCCCTCTAGTCCATCCCGGTAAGTCATACCGAGCACATAACCGATATTTGACGCAGCTAACATGGATGATGATTGAAGACTCTTCTGCTATTCGAGCGACAGGTTCGTGAAAATACCTTTTAGGTATGCAGCATGATTGTGCTAAGATATATGGCAGATGGAGATGAATACGTGAGATGGCCCGACAACGCTGTGGATGAAAACGGGCTTCTTGTTGCAGCGTATGAAGGAAGCACAAGGATCTAGAAGTGGGGAGATTGGAGAGTCCGAATCGGATGGGGATGGCTTGAGAATGCTGCTATACTTGTAATGAATGGATGGGAACGCAAGATGGAAATTTGATGCACGGTGAGCTTTTCGGCAGTTTGCGCCAAGGGGTAACCCTAGCCTAGGCGAATGTAACCAATCACTTCTCGGAAGACTTTATGCTGAATTCAATATTGCCAACGATTGGAGTGAGCCGATTCGTCGCCAGTGAACAGTACAACTGTTGGTGTATCAGAAATTCAATGGAAATTCTAACAAATTGCGACTCCTTTCCGTTTTCCAAAGCTATAATGATAAGTTCCTAGTTAGATGATGCCTTGCTTTTTGCTACACCTCTTTCACTCTGCCACTACTTGCAGACTCAAGCGGTGTAAGAAAACTAGAGCATACGCCTCCGTAAAGTTGTAGTCACACAGGCTTCGTAAAACAAAAGCCTTCTACAACAGAGGCTTCCATCTCCATCCGAAAATGCCATCTTTATACATTGATATCTTGTTGCTCGTTCCCTTCATCGTTTGTTATCAGCTTTTCATCAAATGGAAACTCCGGGCGCAAATACCTGCTCAATGTCTCCCACCTCCAGAGCTGCCCCGCTCCGACCCTCTCTTCGGCTTGGATCTCTTTGGAGGATCTTTGAAGACACGGAATCAGCACAAGATATTAGAAACAAATGCAAAGCATCATGAGACCTATGGCAAGACGTTTCAGGCTCTGCGTCTTGGTCGAACCACCATTTACACAGCTCATCCAGAGA
The DNA here is from genome assembly GCA_017357885.1 of Monilinia vaccinii-corymbosi. NCBI lineage: Eukaryota > Fungi > Ascomycota > Leotiomycetes > Helotiales > Sclerotiniaceae > Monilinia > Monilinia vaccinii-corymbosi. The sequence continues at coordinate 2,566,452 of CP063406.1, read as the reverse complement.
ATCTAAAAGCTGTTTACGGCACACACTGGAAAGAATGGGGTACGGGGAGAGCGAGTTCTATGGAACCGTTTTGTGGCCCAGGATTTGTGACGAGAGATGGCGAGGAATGGCGGAGTTATCGAACTTTGTTTGCTTCAGCCTTGACTGAAGCCAATACTGTCAATCTGAATTTACTAGACAAGGCTTACAAGCAGTGCATAAAAGACTTGCCATCAAATGGGGAGACTGTGGACCTGGCACCAATTTTCAACGAATTAGTAAGTTGAGATTCAAGGTCAGGATGTATGCCAATTGACCAGCAGTAGTTTCTAGATCTATCAGTTCAATTCTTGTTGGGCGGGTGTCTTGAAGAGTTGTATTCGGGAGGCTCGCCTGTGGATATGCATACTTTCGAAGATGCATTTGATACAGCACAAGGCTGGATGGGTATTCGATTGTCGTTTGGCAGATTTGGACGCGGTATTTCTCTATTCAGTCAGAGATGGAAAGGATCATGCAGCACAGTACATTCTTTCGTGGATCACCACATCAATAAAGCGACTGAGAAACGGAAAATCTTAAAGTCGGAAAACTCTCCATCTAGTCTTCTCGAAAACCTGATGATGCGAGGAAAGAGCCCGGTTGAGATTCGCTCACAAATCATCCAAGGCATGCTAGTCACACAAGATACCACGGGGATCGTATTGAGTAATGCTATTTTCCTTTTATCAAGAGCTCCAGAAATCTGGTCACGACTTCGAGAGGAAGTTGCTGGGATCGGCCCAGTTAAAGACTGGAAGGCAGCGGACCTCAAGAACCTGAAGCTGCTTCATCATTGTATTAAAGAATGTGAGATGCCATGATCTTAGTAAATTCTCCGGTTGAAATCACTGACAAAGTTAGCTCTGCGCATCTATCCTCTGTTCCACGCAAACGGTAGAGTAGCTGTTACTGAGACGACTCTCCCAACAGGGGGAGGCCCCGACGGTACAGCACCAGTCTTCATCCCAACTGGCACAAGGATTAGTACAAATTTCTACACCCTTCATAGGGATAAATCAGTCTTTGGTGACGACATCGAGTCATTTAATCCCGACAGATGGAATTCCATCTCCCCAAGTAATTGGGAGTTTATGCCATTCAGTCACGGTCCGCGCAGCTGCGCTGGTCGACACAAAGCTTTAGGAGAGGCTTCATACATCATTGCTAGAATGGCAGTACAGTTTGAGAGGATAGAGAGTCGCGACTATAGGCCTTGGACCGAAGATGTGAAACTGGTGGCGAAGAATGGAAATGGCTGTCAAGTGGCCTTGTGCCCGGCATAATAAGGAGCAACTGCCATAACCAGCGAGTTGTTGTAGTAGGATTCACCAATAATTGGATAGATGAGATATAAATTGCATCTCGACAGTGAGCTTTTGTTTTGCCATCACGTGTGCAGGCGGTGAGATATACGTACTGCCTGCCACGCTTATCGCTCTTTACGTACATTGTGGAAACCACGTACGTATATAACATTGCGGCTGGTTCAGTCGACGCTGGAAGTTTCCACATGATTTCGCTGATATTTCAGTCTATGATGCCTGAAGTGTCTGACTGGGGGCCTCCGCGTACGTTTGCAGAGTTGCGAGCGAAAACCCCATGGCCAATCTCCATCTTCAGATCCAGGTGAAAGGCTTCTCTCGGGATCAGATACCCCAGGTCCTTCGACTGAGATTCCTTCGAAGATTCGGGTGCCTTGTACTTCCTATCCTCGTCACACTCAACTGGTTTGTAATTTATCATGGGACTTTTCATGAGGGAATCGTGCGAGTGCGAGTGCGAATCAACGATATATGGGCTTTCATCAGGGGTATGGTGCAAGAAAAGGTATTATTTTGTAGGTAGAGAAAAATACAAGCACGAAAGAAACTCGAAAATCGTTTGACAAATGCTCCATCGCCTGATATGAATCTTCTACCCCAAATCTACAAACATCCTTCCGCCGCGAGGCAGCCTCCAAGATTGTGGTCCGAGTCGCATTGCTAGTAATGGCGACTCCTAAGCAGCCCGACATTGGTCCTCAGGAACCCTGATTCCCTTTGTCAACAACGCCAATCCTGCCTCTGGCAAGGTATCTACACCATCGTCTTTTGGTATTGTTCCTACATATGCATTGAAGTTGTAGTTACCACAGATGCATTTCATGGTAACATTTCGGGCACTGGTGTCGATGATCACTGGCTTTGACTTTCGGTAGAGTGCGAAGGTTTGAGCTCCAACGCTCATGGGGACGCTCCATGTGCTTACACCTCTTGAAACCGGGTATTCGAATTTGTTGCCGCCGGAAGTCACGACCAACTTGCCGGAAGATTTGAAGATGGCAGTGATGAAGATAGAATCGGTCATGGATTGCCAGCCATCTGGTCTTCCGTGGGCGTAAGCGGTGGATGTTGTGTCGATCATGGTTGTATCGGTGGCGTCGCAGTCGAGGGAGGCCGGGTTGGGTCGGTACCAGTAGATGATGCTGTCCTCTTTGGCAAACCTGGTTGGTACCGTCTTACCGGCGTGGAATGCTTGGATGTAGGGTTTGGCGATATCGAGGAATCCTCCGTGAGGCCTATTTCGATTAGTTTGATCCCTTAAGGAGAGAAGAGTTGTTTGGAGGAACGAGTGTCTTACATATGGTTGGCCCATTTTGAAGCTCCATCATCAGTGTGAATGGGAGACAATGGTCCCACGTAACTACTCTCACCTACATCCATTTAGCATTTTATCCAATTGTACACTCGAGGATGCATCGAACTCACCATAATCGTTCCAGCTAATGATAAACACAAATCTAGGCTTTGATTCTAAGAGTTCTTGCCATCTCGAAGACCAGAGGTTGTCGGCGGGGAAAACCCAATTCTTACTATATGACACCTCGGCGCCATAATGAGTAAAGTACCACGGACTAGCGGGTGCCACGTAATCCTTCTTGCCCAATACCTTCTTGTAAGCTTCATCACCCATGGCAACGGTAAGATTTACGGCCGAAGTAGGTGCTCTGTTAGCACCATTATTGGGCCAAGCCATGCGGTTGAGAGCAGCATCCACTTCGTCGTAGATATCAGGCTTGCTAGGAGCCCAGTTGGGCGCAAAGTAAATGGGGACTCCAGCGCTCTTTCGCATAGCCGTTACATTGAGGCCCTCACCGAGGAATGTCGAGACGAAGACTTTATCATCGACGCGCAATTGCGCAGGGTGCTTGGCGTATTTTGCAATCTTGGCGCCGATTTGTTCGGCTGCCGTTGCTGGGGCCCAGTAGTTAAAGTCGAAGGAGAGGAAAAGTTTCATGTTGTTTTTGGCGGCGGATTCGTAGGCCAAGTCAAGTTGCTTGTCTGTATAGTCATCGGTAGCGACATTAATGGCGAAGGCATCGATTCCGGCATCAGCGGCCAGAGTCATGTCGAGGTTGTAGTCATCTGCACTCGCGCGGTTGCTGACAATACCGAGCTTGGATTGTTAGAGACGTACTCCGTTTCAATAGGGGAAGGGGTAAAATACCATAAAGTGTGCGAAGACATAGCGCTGGGGGGTATTCTTTTCTTCTTCGGTTATGGGAGCCGGAACGGCGGCAGCAGCAGCTGGGACGCTGTTCAGGAGCATGAAAAGCCATGGAATGGCCTTCAAGAAGCCTTTTGAATGCATGGTTAGAGAGCGTTTTAATCTATCAGGATTGAAAATGAACGTCGTGGTGTCTGTTTATATAATAAAAGAGTGGATTATACAGGTATCACGATGCGATATCGCTGTGAAAAGAGAGACTGGAAACTCGCAAAGAGAGGAGGGCAGACTCTTCGCCTTATATACTTCACGAAAGTCGAGTAAATCTACCGAAGGATGCCAAGCGGGTTATGAACCCCCATGCCGACCTTCGTTTAGGTTTGATTCCCTTTGTACTGGGACGGACCTCTTCGTATTCTTGTCTACTCTATAAGGTTTATCTTTCTGAATTTTTTGATGAAATTGTTTAAGTTTATGTCCGGTATATTGTCTTTGACGATACGTCAAGATTCTTGATATATCCACCTCTAACTCTATATAGAGTTTGATTAGAAGTGTACTAAAGATCGTATTGACATCGTATTAACATGAATCCTATCTAATCCTTTGCTAGAATACACTGGGTAGAATTAGATTGGAATAGATGTCACGGCACGGTAGCAAGCGGAGGTAGGGTTAAATACAAAACATAGCTTTAGAAGCTATAAGGGGTAGACTAAACGACCGTACTTATACTATGTGACTTTACACATAGTTTTAAGCGAAGGTTCATTATGTGTCAATATTATAGTTTAATTCATTGTTTATAGTATTTGAAACAATATTTAAGAGATATTGATTATTGAAAGATTGTATTTCTTACCAAAATCGATCTAATGAACTCTTACACTATTTAAAGTTAACGCATGAAATAAGTCCACCGAGAAAATACCCCTGTGATAACACAGCATCGGATAACTAGCGCAAGGTACAAACAAGATCCTTCGAATCGTAAGAGGTACTTATCATTAACTCTTCGTATAGACGTTGTAAACATCAAGATCTATCAACATTAATATCGATGGAGACTTTCTTTCAATGTGCTCGAGATTCTCCATAGTTAATTTGACTTTCTACACAAAAGAGCGGTTTTCAATTAGAAAGCCTTTTCAGTACAGTTTACAACAGTATAGTTCTTCGTTAGAAGTACGTTACGAGGTTATAGAATCGTAGGTTCAACAGCGAAATTACTTGAAGATACTCTTTTCGTATTTGAAAAATTTGTTGCTGGAAATGTACCCATTTAGTTAGCTGGCCAATACGCAAGTTTGATATCATTATACTTTCGTATCAATATACGATATATTATATCAACCTCGATATAAGAATGGTTTTGACGCATTTTTGGTGGGAAAAAAGACTAATGTTTCTGTCACGCAGCAAGTAGACGGTTAAGGGATCGCATGGATTGTAGATCACGTGATGTATTTATTATACCATATAAACCCAATCAACGGCATTGAGGGATGTGGCGTCCCTTTTTACGTGATAATAACTATGAAATTCATATAAAGCTATACTTATGTTAGATTCATGCTAAATTATACTTTATTAAAACTAATTAAAGATTACATAATCTTTGATATAAAAATGACTCGATATGTTCCTATTTTTAGCACAGAAAAGCATACATATTCTGATATCAAGTTTTGGCTGTTGTAGCAACTTGAAATCAAATCCATCATCTCCTCTTTAGCCTTTTATGTTTCAAACAAAATATGCAAAGGACAATTCGTTACTCGATGTCATTAAAATACGAATCGGAGACTAATTAGTTAAATGATGTCCAGAGCAGCATTAAGGCTGACGGGATTCAACTTGTATAGATAGAGCAGAGCTAACTAAACGAGACGAAGCAAAAACCTCCATATGAGGAAAATTTCTTCGACGTAGGCCTAGACTAAGGATATTTCTCTAGGTATCTCGATATCGAAGTCCAGCTAATTTAGACCTGAACTTAATCAATGATCTTCGATTAGTTTCGATGGAATATGATGACTAGTATCCTTATATCAAGGTTTCGCTGTCACAGTATCGTTGGTATATATCACCTCGATGCCAGTGGTAATAAGACGTCTACTAGTCTAATCACTAGATATACTCTTGAAATCATGATTATCATTCAAATTATTCCCAATTGGTCTATATCCTATTTCTTCCTACCGTTCAGGTTAATCGCAGCGGAGATTATAGGACAAAGATATATCGTATATCTACTATACTTGACGTCTACCTAATCGCATGTTCAAGCATTAATGCACTTATATTACCTCACCACGCGAACAACGACTTGCTTGGAAAAGCGAGAAAATGCCTTCAGATCACTAACTAAACTTATATCTTTTTCTACGCTGTGATATGCTAATTCTAGTGCCTCCATATCCATACCCATATCCGTTTCTATACTTATCCTTATACTTCTAATTATGCCTATACATATATCTCTCTCCCCCTCCCTCTCTCCCCCTCCCCCCTCCGCCTTTTCCTTTCTCAATATTTTCTTTCTCAAATATCAATTTATATCATACTTTTATTAACCAAGCTTTCCTCACTTCTCCCTTTCCTCCTCCATTGCCACTTTCCTTCTCTCCCAATCCATATTCTTATATCTCTCCCTCTCCCTCTCTCTCCCTCTCTCCACCTATATTACCTTCACCCCTTCCCTACTCCATCCTCATTCTCCTCTTTTTATCTATCCCCCTATCCATCTATCCCTTTCCCTTTCCTCCCTATCCCTCCCTATCCCCCTATCCCCCATATCCCCCTCCTCATCTAACCCCCCTACCCCCCCTTCACATTCCAAATTTCCCTATAATTCCATAAAAACCGTGTACGCCTAAAACCGTATACGGAAAGAAGAAAAGGATTGAAGAAGAGGAGGGTCAAAATTTCAGTAATATGGGTTTTTGAGGACAGAAAGAATGTTTGGTATCCTTCATAAATATAATCTTCTATTTTGATCTCCACAGCATCGATTCTAGAATTCATGCTATATATACAGACTTACTTACGCATCAATCTTCTCAAATACAAACTCGAATTCCTTCTCATCACATTTCACTTGAAACTCTTCCTTAACTCCTGGTCCACAAGCAGCCGATCCAACACCAGCGGCCTCCGCATCTAACCTCCAAAGAACATTCTTTTCTTTCACCAAATCTTTTGGATGTCGAGCCTTCTGTAATTTAGTTGGTGAATATCTGGTAGCTGCCCATTGGAAGGTTTTGGGATTTCCAGATGAGCTTGCCTTGATTCCTACTCCATAGGAATTAGTCATTTTAACCCATCTAGTACTCATTCGATTTCCGTTTTCTTGAGGAACATCATATGGAGTGTGGAGTTGATCCACGTCAGCAGAGTATATACCAAGCTTCTGTGAAGAGCGTTTATCAACATATGATTCTCCTGGTCCAATGCCAAACCATTCGGCATTATCAAGATCATCACGAAGTTCGATGTCTAAGCCAACTCTGGGTAGATTGGTTGGCATGGACCCAGTGGGCTTGAGGTGTACTTTGATTTTCAATGAACCTGTAGATGAGATTCGATATGTGCTTGTTGCTTCAAAACCCCAGTTCAAGATTGGAGGTGAAATGAATGTCATGGCAGTGAAAATAACCTGATCTTCGCTGGTCTCCACATCCAAAGACCTAAGCTGCGATGTCATAGCATCCAAACCAAATCTCTTATAGTAAGGGCAGTCAAAAGGTACATCATTATCCGTCGGTGCACGCCAGAAACCGGGTTTTATCGAGGATATTGATGTTTTCTTTGACTTTGAAGTTGCTGAACTGGTAAAGTTCCACTGGGTCAAGCTACCACGAACTGCATCGAACGAAAAGGAGAAATTAGAGCCGGTAACTCTGTACTCTGTTCTGGTTGAAGCAACATTGAGACGTGATGCGTTTTTAAGGTCAATTCGAGAAATCGAATCTTCACTTGGACTTGAGAGCTGCTCTTGCATCCACGCAAGCTCATGGCCAGCATCAGCCCAAGCTGTTGAAAACTTTTGTTGAAAGGTAACTGTAATCCATTGCTCCTCGGTCTTTCCCTTTCCAGAGATGCCATGTGGCAATTGTATCGAAGATGATTTTCCTGGAAGAATATCCGGAAGGACCAAATCTCCAGAACTCAAGATTTTCCGACTTCAAAAGTTAGCAAATGCAGGTTTCCAAGTGCAAAAGATAATAACGAACCTGTTTCCAAACGACTCAATCTTATATGAAGCGGCGACATGATCAAGTCCGATAAAGTCATAACCATTGGCGATGATTATTTTATCACCCTCAACCCAAGCACGAATTGGAGCAATGACTTTCTTGAGCTCTGTCAAGCCCGGTGTAGGTGTATGGTCACTGTAGCACAATCCATCCATGACAAATGTATCATCATTTGGGACGTCACCAAAATCACCACCGTATGCGTAAAATCCTTCTTTTCCTGGTTCCGTCTTCCAGAGTCCATGATTCGCCCACTCCCAAATCCATCCGCCTTGAAGTCTTTCAAACTTACGGAAAGCAGCTTGATAATCTTCTAAGCCTCCAGGCCCATTACCCATGGCATGGGCATATTCGCAAAGTACAATAGGTTTATCAAAAGAACCATTGGATACACCAGTATTCTCCACGTGATGGATAAGCACATCAATTGGTGGATACATGTAGGAGAACATATCCGCGGATAACGCTTCAGCATCACCTTCGTAATGAATCAATCGACTAGGATCAAACGACTTTGCATATTCATACATTGCTTTGTGATTCTGGCCATAAAATGATTCGTTACCGAGGGACCACAGGATAATTGAGGGATGGTTTTTATCTCGATGCACAAGCTGGGTCATTCGATCGATGTATGCATCTCGCCAAGTCTCATTGTCAGATGTAAACTTTGCGGCTTGCGGGAATGTCAATAGTTTACGTTCTTCGTAAGGTATTGATGCCGGAATATCAGCTGGGTATGCAATGGCATCATAGAATCCATGACATTCCAAATCTGCCTCATCCATTACCCACAACCCAAGCTCATCACACAGATCATATATCCCAGGGTGTGATGGATAATGCGAGCAGCGGAGAGCATTAATATTATGCTGCTTCATCAAGAGTAAATCTTGTTTGATGAAAGATAATGGTACTGCACGCCCAAAGTGTGGGTGATGATCGTGACGATTCGCACCGTTGAATAAAATGGTTTTTCCATTGACTGTGATAAGGCCATTCTTCAGTTCCACGGAACGGAAACCGACGTTTTGGTAGACTGTGTGGGTAGTCTCGTTATTGACATGGAGAGAGATTTCAAGCTGGTATAAATATGGTGTCTCAGCAGTCCATTTTTGGGGCTTTGAGACAGACAAACTCAAGGCAAGCTTCTTAGAGTTGGACTCGAAAGAGTTGGAACCGGTTGATATGATCTCATCATCATTGGAACTATCGCGAAGTGTGAGCTTCACTTCGCCGGAAGATGGCACAAACAAATCTAGAGCCACTTCCAAAGTAGCATCATTGTAGTTTTCGTCAAGCTTGGGTGTGATGAAATAATCATCTATTCGCCCCGCTGCAGGAAATGATATAAGATTTACATCTCTGAATATGCCTAGAAAATAATTTATTAGTCCATGTTTGATCATCTCATTTTCCCTCGATCAAGTCAAGCATACCGGATAACCACCATTGATCTTGATCCTCAATATATGATCCATCGCACCATTGATATACGCGAACCCAGACTTCATTTTCACCTCCTCGGTTAACAACCGAAGAAATATCAAACTCCGCCGCATTTCTAGATCCTTGGGAATATCCAACAAATCCTCCATTGACCCAGACATGGTAAGCACTGTCTACACCATCAAATCTCAATCGTAATTGAGAATCTTTATCCCATGATTCGGGAACATAAAACAATCTGCGATACGTTCCTGTTGGATTTTCGGTTGGGACGTGTGGAGGACAAACCGGGAAAGGAAAGATTGTATTTGTATATTGAGGTCGACCGTGCCCTTGAAGTTGCCAGTGCCCTGGAACTGTGATATTTCCCCATTCTGTTTCATCCTCTGGCAGTGTGTCAATTTGTTTGTTTGCAACAGCTGGCAATTCTGAGGTAGGTGTGTTTGATGGAGTGGGAAGTGGTGCATGTTTCGGTGTTGGAGCATAATGAAAGTCCCATGTGCCATTCAACAGGATAGAGGTAGGAGGGATATAATATGATCTTGCTGGAAGTCGATTTCGTTGGAGGATTTTCTCATTGCAGATATCCGAATCGGAAGCCATGATGATGATAATGACGATGATCCTATAGCTGCCGTGGACAGTGCGATAAGTATGTTTAAATCAAGAAGAATCTCAGATTACTTCTGGCATGTATTATACTCCAATAGCATCAATAACAACGCAGTCACGATTGCTGAAAGTGCCCCTTTTCGCCCCGATTGAGAATTGCACCACTCTTGTGCATACTAGGAAACCCATTATCTCCCATTGAGCCTGACAGGAAAGGGATATATGTGAAGAGGGTATGGTATCATGAAGGGATTCGAAGTGGAAGTTCAATTGCTTTGCTTTGCTTTGCTTTGCCTTGCCTTCTTGCCTTGCGAAGAATGAATGAGGGGTAAACTTACATAGCTCGGCTCCGTGTCCCCGAAATCCCGGTATTTATAATATATACTAGGATACTCTCACCACGTGCACGACTTCTCCCTGGCTCTGGCATGTCGCAAGGTTTTATCCAAACCTTGATTCACATTCAAGGCTTATATGTGCCGTCACTCCTCTTCCCCATCATATCCATCCGGGGTGTATAAGAGGGCTTCAAGGCTCATTGAGCATGGCTCGTCTCTATGCTAATGACATGAAGGCATATAGGTATGGAAAGTTCCATCCATCCCTTTACTGCCAGACGATTGATGGCAACTATCTGATGCCAGGCAGTTTTCTTCCGAGTGCGTTGCTATCGGCGTCTGATGGTGCCATGAAGAGGATGCAAGAGAATAGGTATGGTTTGCCAGAGATGACGGACATTGATCCGTTGGTTGTATCTCTGTTACCTGGGTATGATGTATATATAGCATCCATCCATGGCTGGCGGTGTTAGACATCAATACGAATCCGAATCTAAACTTACATAATCAATCGTATTGGCTAACCTCAACACGCTTAGCGCGAGAACCTTAACGTGACCAGTTACAATTGATATCGATACATCCATCCCTAGGATTGTCTAATGGATAACACCTGTCTCCTATTTTGAATCCCCCATTCTTCATTGTACGGTATTGCAAAGCAAAGTTACGAGCAGTTGGTGTGGCTTGTGATAGTAGTGCTATGTCGGCCGGAGATCCTGTGCCACGAATAAGACGGCGGGCAGCTCATGCAGTATGAACTTCGGACAATTCTTGCATGGAACATGCTTAACCCGTGATGCAGTGTGATGTTTGTCGATTGAGGAAAATCAGGTGCTCATCTTCCAGTTGAGGGTGGTGTCAACTTACAGTATACTTATGCTGAAACTTGATATCGCAGGTGCGACGGGCACAATCCATGTGCCACGTGTTTAGCTACAGGTCAGGACTGTTCTTATGGTCTCGATGTTAATCCGTCAGTTACCACTCCATCTTCAGCAGGTGTCTAGTCCTCTTCTAACATCCATCATGATACTCTTAGTCGAGGCAAAAATGACTCCATTTTGGAGGGTGTCCTCCGCATTGAGAGATATCTACAGGACATGAATGCTATGATTGTATATGATCTATCCCGGTTCATGCCAACGAAATCGGCGTTCCATGGCTTACACTTGTCGTAGACTTCATCGCCTGGTTTTCTCAATCACCAAGTGTCCAATCATCACAACTCGGTCCATTCAGGAGGGGCTACGATTGCATCACCTTCACTGTCACAACAGATTTCCCGTCATTTATCTTTTTATGACGATCAAAGTGTTCATAATGCAGTTTTATCTTCATTTCATACTTCGACCACAGAATCCATTCTCTCATGGCAATTGTTCGATGTTTTTCCCTCCATCAGACAAAACTATATCTCTATCTTTCACTTGGAACAAGCAATCATGCCAATTCCTAGCAGATTCTATGCTATGCATCCATGCGTTGGAAGTCCAGAGTTGGATCATATTCTCGAGTCATTTCAAGCAAATTTGAACTTCTGGTACCCTGTCATGTCAAATAACAAGAGGAATCAACTTCGGAAGTACATCCTACTGCGGAAATTGGAAGAACCAAAAACATTATCTGTATTGGCTCTGTTGATGATAGCATTAGGTTGCGCAAGTCAATCAATTGTTAATATTGCCCTTCCGAGAGATTTGACGCCAGAAGAGAATGAGTATTGCAAAGGACGGAAGCTTATGGCAGATATATGTTTCGATGAAGTTTTGAAAAGAATGTACATCCCACATACCGAGATGAGTTCTACTGCTGTTCAATGTCTTTTCTATACCGCGTAAGTATTCCTTCCTTCCATCCAAAAATAACAAGTATTGACTTGAGAGTCCAGAGTATACTTTGCATTTTCTCAACGACCACTTCAAGCATGGGAATACATTAATGCAACTGCAGCAAAATGTCGATTACTTTTATCTTATCACTCACCAGGTGAATCGGATCAAGATATCGAATGCTTGAGACGTATTTTCTGGTCATGTTATATTCTAGAGAGGTGAGTCTAAAGCTATGAAGTAAAGTTTTTCAGTTTTCCAATTGATCAATATAAGTGATTATCTAGCTGAGGTATCTGGTCTTCCAGAATCGGGTCTTGCATCGATCGAATCGACCATTCCTCTACCAGGGAACTATAATACACATGACGCACAAGTGGATGAGGAAAATTCGTCACTGTATTTCTTGGCTTGTATATCAATGCGGCGACTTCTAAATCGCGTCCACAATCTTCTATATGCTAAAGAAAAAGGAGCGAGTCTTGACGATGCGCGATTCCCTTTTATTGTAGAAGAATTAGACCATCAACTGGAAGAATGGCGAGATTTTCTACCCCCAGCTCTGCAATTCGTCGTTGATACACAACCTGCTCAAGGTCAACACGCAGGATTCTTGAGACAGCGATATTTAACATGCAGAAGCGTCATTTATCGACCTTATCTAACATTCGTCCTCACCAATCACTCCCAGGATATTAAGATAGCACAAAACGTGCTGGAAAAATGCCGGAATTGTCTAGATGCTTGTCTACTTCACATAGTCAATCTGAGAGGCTTTGCACATACCCTTGTGATGGATGTTTGGATCTGTTCTCTATCGTACGATCCTTTTTTTTCTTCCTCTTCTTATTCCTCTTCCTCTTTCCCTTCTTTTTTACTTCTCCTGTTCCTCTTCCTCTCCCCCTATTCCCATAACACCAATCTCTAACCTTTCCACAGCATGACCGGTGCAATGCTCATCCTCCTCGCAGCATCCCGCACCCCACATCTTCGTAAACTCCTAGGTCCAGATATCACGCATATCGGATCGCATCTTCAATCGTTGATCCAGCGATGGGTTTGTATCCCGGGAGATAATCACTCGCCGAGCATTGAGCAGAGTTTGAGGATGATGGGTGAGATTGATGGATTTTTATACCAGGAGTTTTGTTCGGAAAAGGGGGGTTAGGCGGTTTATAAGATAGCTTGTTGTCTGTGTATCCTGTGGAGATCTCACCGCTTGATTTGCTGGCTTTACTGGGTCCATGTGCTGGGCATGAGGATGCTTTTGATGAATGATGAGATGAACCTTGTGAAATCTCAGAAGCACACTTTGAGGATGTTTTGATTAATATTTCGGAAAACGGCGGAAAAGCGGTGAGAAAAGAACCGAATTATGCTGCTCAAGGTTTCCAATCACGTGTTATTGAAGATGTTTAAATTGAGTTTATTCGGAGTTTATCTATAAGATAAGTTTAACCGTACCAGAAAATGAATAGATAGACTACATGACCTTGTATGCCAAGTAAGGTTACGGCTACATCTTCACGTGTCGACCGACTTACTTGCTTACTTTACTGTGTGAAGCAAAGCAAAGCAAAGCAAAGGTTTTCCCACCCCGCCCAAGAAGATAGATAGGATCGAAAGCTCGAAAGGAAACAGTAAACGAACAGCGCCCTTTTTGTCGTCCAGTCCAGGAGATAGATATCTTCCACAATGCTCCCATCGACACCCTATCCGCCTGCTGGCACGGGATACTGGGGTCCGGTCACATCGACGATCAATTGGTGCGAAGAAGCGCGTGCTCCTCTTTCTTATGCTTCCCAGTCTTCATTTGTCCATTGGTCCATCTGTCCATCGTCATCACGGCTAACATAGGGTTCAGGACTACTACGCCACCATCTATTCGGCCGAGATCGTGAACACGGTTACGAATTTGATGTTTGTGTTCTTGGCGTGGAAGGGCATTGATAGCTGCATCCGGTATGGGCACGATGGCGTATTCCTCGTGGGTTTCATCAGCTATCTGGTGATCGGCGTGGGCAGCATGTTGTTCCATTCGACCTTGATTTGTACCTGACCCCTTTTTCTCTCCATCTCCCCGTCAACAAGATGCGCCGAGGGAAGCATGATTAACGGCCGCGAATTAGATCCCATGCAGCTCATCGATGAGCTGGCCATGATTTACATGATGTGCATCCTGGTGTACGCCGTCTTTTCCCACCGTAAATCCCCTCGGGCGCGTACGCTGATCGCGCTCTCGGTGCTCGGCGTGGCCGTCTTCATCACGCTCTACTATCACTATCTCCAAGATCCGGTGTTTCATCAGAATATGTTCGCGCTGCTGACGACGGTCGTGGTGTTCCGCAGCATGTGGATTATGGAGAGTCTGCTCAACCCTAGCCGTCGTCAAAAGGGCAGCACGATTGATGCGGCGGAGCAGAAACGGAGAGATCGGCGCGATGCGGCCATCTTGGAGAAGATGTGGCGTATGAATTACGTCGGGTTGGGTTATGTGGCGACTGCATTTGGCATTTGGAATTTGGATAATATTTATTGCGGCACGATTAGGAGGTGGAGGAGGGAGATGGGACTACCGTGGGGCATCTTGTTGGAGGGCCATGCATGGTGGTGAGTACTCATCTTGCGCGTGATTTTTTTTTTGTTGTTTTTTCGCTTTTTACAAAGGGGAGAAGACTAATAGATCTAGGCATATCTTGACTGGGATCTCAGCGTACAATCACTTGGTTTGGTTCATTTGGCTGCGCTATTGCCGAGACGGACGACAGGATCTTGTAGAGTTGGATTGGCCGTCGACTTTCACCTCCATGCCGGTTGTAAGGAGAGTTCAATCGCGAGGAAAGGAGCTATGAGTGGAGCGGAGCGTCTCTTTTGAGTGTCTGTGTACGTGTATCAGCTGATCAAGCCGTCTATTTTATATATAAAGCTATATTTCGACATGAGTGTAAGTAAGAGCGTTACTCGAAATAGCGGAGCGCGAATGAGCAAGTCATGTATGTATATACACGATGGATGAAAGGAGCCTGAAAGGTATCATCTACCTTTTTGCGGGAAAATACAGGACGATCTATAACAAGTTTGGCATCAATCACTCTATTTCTTTCTTTCTTTCTTTCTTTCTACTTTTCAATCTGCATTCTTTCATCTTGTATATCTCAAATCTCAAATCTCAAATCTCATCTCCTACAATTCCAATTCCACTTCTTCATCCTCACATATTTTCATTACAGTCAGTAACCAAGCCAGAACGCAACCAGATGATGGATGGCGTGTCAATCTCAATCTTCATCATTCATTCATTCATCATCGGATTTCATTCGTCTTCAAAAATAAAAATTAATTTCCCGAAACTTGAACTTAAAGGAAGAACTTAATCAAATCATAATTAGTTTCTTGAAGTGCCGTCACTTTGACTGAAGACACGCATAAAATCCTTCCCTCTCTGTAAGTTGGAAAAGAAAAAAGAAAAGAAAATTGTTTTAATAGTACGGCTGTGTAGCGTTGCAGCGTTGCAGCGTTGTAGAGGGCTGGCTTTTGTTGCTCATCGAGCTGGGTGAAGCGAAGGTGATTAGATTGTTTGAGAAGCCGCGAGGAGGTATGAGCGATCGATTTACACATTTTTCCATGAGTAAACATACCCCCCCGTGTTCTATGACTCTCAAAAAGACATGAATCTTCAAAGGGGGCGACACAGAGTAAGTCAGCAGCGAACGTGACATGTCCGTCACCCTTCATGGAATTGTATGGAAAGAAAGGAGGAGCCAAAGTGCTTGAAGCGAGAGCAGCCGAAAGAAAGCTTCCAAGCGAGTAGCAAACGGTAAATTCGTATGCAAATCTATCTATTCGTTATTCCAGGAGTTTCAAGTTATTCCTACGGTTTATAGCTCTGCGTTGCGCATTGTTTTTTGGTTTTTTTAAACGGACAGTTTCAACTGCGGTATTGAAATTAAAAACATCTCTTCAAAACATTCATTCATTGAGCATTCATTAAAAGTCATCAATACAATTCGCCTAGGGTGAAAACTTGTGTAAATAAAACCTCAAATAAACGATTATCTATCCATCATCCTTCTATCTAATAGATCAAGGTCCTTCCAAGCGTACCAAAGTACTCCAAAATAGCCCAAATCCCCGTCCAATGCACTTTAAAAAAAAATCTCTCTCCAGAACCGTTTCACCGCACATCAAAGCTCATCATCAAAACTTCATCGCATCCCGCCTCAACTCCCAAAACGCCACCCAGATATCATCCGCCAAGGGCGGATTCGCGCTCGGGTTCGCCTTGAGATGCGCACCCCCCCTCACCTCCACCAAGAAGGCCTCCATCGCCCTCTCCGAGAGCCCATAGTGGCGCAGCCGCGCATCCGCGCCCACCATCATCACGCGATCGAAGAGATCCGCCAGCATCTCGGCGGGGAAGTCCTCGCCGCGGTCCTCGGACCGCGGGTGCACGCGCCGGAGCGTCGTGTCGGCGAGGTAGCTGCGCAGGGGCGAGCCGGGCGCGGTGCGCGCGTAGATGGCCGTGCAGATGTCGGCGGGGAGGCCCTGGAGCGGCGTGAAGAAGCGCAGGGTTTCGATGGCGCGGAGGGCCGCGTTTTGCAGCGTCGGCATCAGCACCTTGTCACCCAGAAACCATAGATCAATTAGCTGCGTTGTGTGCTCGAAGGCGAGCGCTTGCGACTTTTGCAGGTACTGGTCGAGGTAGTCGCCTTGCAGGGTGCTGAGGCCGATGCCCGGGGGGAGGTTCTGTCGGTCCGCACGCTCGAAGGTTTCGACGGGGTGGAGATCTTGCTTGTACACCCATTGGATGAGGAGGGCGAAGATCTCGCGGCTGGATTCGGCGAAGTGGAGGGTCTGGGTGTGGGATTCGGCGAAGCCGGAGTTGAAGGCGGCGCTGAAGTAGGGGGAGGCGTGGGTTAAGAACTCTTTGTGCACGTAGAAGGGGGGGCCATCGATTAAGCCGTCCTCTCCCTTGATATAGATGATGACCATGTCCATTGATACATCCCTGTTGTAGGGTAGTTAGTACTGATTATTGTGGAAATAGATGCATGTATGATAAAGGGGAAGCTAATACATACATCCAAGTAGGAGGTTCACGTCGATTGGCAGAAACACTCAAACGATTGATCCTTCGAGTTGAGGGATCCAGAAGACTTTGGTCCTCAGAACCAAAAACACCTCGACTTGGAGAACCAGCAATAAGACTTGCAAGGCTAGGGAATGTGCTCATAGGCTGCAGAGACGGTGATGATCTACGAGAAGGTAGTGGTGCCAGCGGAGCCACGTTGCCTGACAAATAGTCACGGACAACCTGTGCATAGGAGCGATAGGGGCCCACCTGGAGCGGCAAAGCGAGACCAGCGGTCGAACCAGTTTGACGAGCCATGTATTGCCGATATGCAATTGGCTGCTGGAGGAGACTTTGTGGACCAGCCGCAGGATTGGGATGACCAGCATTGCCATGTTGTGCCCAAGCTGTTGCTTGATTGTTCATTATTGCGCTAGCTGTCGTTGCTTGTGTTATTCGTAATGGAATCGTCGTGAGAAGTCAAGTTCGTGATGCAAGAGGACCTAATCGCCTGATAATTGCTTTCAAACGCAAGTTAGCCAAGGTGAAAAGGGCGAAAGAATAGATTGGATATACGTACAAGCAAGCAACACGAGTATCACACGTAGAAAAGCTATTATTCGAGTGTGCAATGGGATAGTTGAAGTAAAAGTCTCAAAATAACAATCTCAAAGAGTAAAAGTTAAGTTAGCATCGGCAGCAAGGTGAAAAAATGTCATCTAGGAGTTGTTCTTGCGTCTACCTAATAACGTAAAGCTAAAGACTGCCTGATAGCAGTATTAGACGTTACTGAAGACCAAAAAAGTCTTGGAAGGAGACAGAAGATTGAAAGAAACTTTCAAAATCCACTGTCACAGACACAAAATATCTCCAAAACGGGTTTCGGTTGGTCTTTTCGTTTGGATTTTGAGAGGAATCAATGGTATAAAGCTATTATTGCTTTATAGAAAGGTATCTCAATGTCAAAGGGAGAAATCAAGAAGTCATTCAACAGTTGGTGGTATCAAAAGAGTTGTACAAAGCTTGAAGAAAGCAGGAATCAATCACAGAGTCACGATGTAGATACAATTATATACAGCAATATCTTCAAGGCTATGTATGCACCTGGTGAATTCTTGAATATGCTTCGATACCAATCGGTATTTTAAAAATGTTAACTCCGAGATGAAGCTACCCCTATTCTGTCTCTCATCCGATCCCCTCATCATTCGATCTATCTCGAGGCTGACAAAATTGTTTTCCTATAGACTTCTTCTATCCTGAAAGCAATCATACAACAGTAAGTCGAATACCATTCATAATAAAAAATGCTTCTCCCAACTAATTACTCAGGCACCACATCTAGGCCAATAAGCGAATGTCCCACACTTGAACCCCGTTCCAACGAATTTCCCAGCCTTTCCTTCTTGATCAGTATTTGGCTCCAGGCGGCAATGGCATTTCAGGATCCTCAGCATAATACTGCATCATTGCCTCTCTTGTTCGCATGCTATATTGGTCAACAAATAGATCGTCAGATGCGGAAGCAGAGTCCAAAAACTGTTGAATCGCATCAATAGTTTCTGCTGGGCAATCGGGGAGTTCCAAGTGTCGATTTGCAACCGAGACGGTTAAAGCACTGATAAAGTATCTTCGGAGCTTGGTACCCTCAGACGCGAGTCGATGAACTTTCTCGGATAGCTCGTTCAGCCGAACGGAGCCAATAGAATGTAACCAACCTCTATGGTATTCCAAGGCATCTATGACAAGATTTTGAAGTCCAGGAACGAAGGTAAACTCTGCCAAGATCCAAAGATCTATCAGAGACTCTATAGTCTCCTTGTAACCTCTTTCTACTGCTTCCCGTTCTTCCATTTCATCTTGGTCCAATTCAGCCAAGGCACTCCTGCTAGTATCACGAAGCTCTTGTGTGTAAATCCACTCCACATATCTTCCAAAGACCTCCTTGGATGTACCACTCACGGCGATAGTTTCAATTCCGTCTACAACTTCTGCTCTATCGTTGAAAGCAGCGTTGAAATGGGATGAGTAGTGACAGATCAACGCTTTATGCACATAGAATACATCCACATATGGGTTTTCGTCGTTTCCATCGCTAACTTCAATCCTTACAATCTCATGCTGTGGATCCCTATAGAATTCTATAAGCTCTACCGTGTTCAAAGCAATTCACGCGGGCTTCCTAACTTACCTCATGCGAGGAGCCGCAAACTGATTTTGGAATTCTCTGGATTGCGCAATCTTGGAATCTCGAAAGATCAATGGCCGTTTCCACACTATCTCCTCATCGTAGCTAAGAGACGCATATTCTCTACGCAATCCCGGATAATCATCAAAATCTTTAACAATTGCCTCCTTTGCAGCTTGGAACACCTCTTCTTTATATTGCGCAGCGCGATTCGGTTCAACCAAACGCATGATGTGAGCCTTTCAGAGTCGAGCGGCCACCTTTGGTTGTGTTGTTGATGAATATTGAACGTCTAGAAATAGAAAGAGGTGAAAATAATACTCAAGACTGCACTTTTGAACTACTTCAAGTATTTATAGATATCGATGATCTAGTTTACTTGAGTTGTGAATCTTTCATGAAATCAACAATCACTCATGTAAGAGTAGATGGTATCAATCTCTCTCTTTCCCTATTTGGTGAAATTCTAAACTCAAATGATTAAGCAATACGATCATTATCCCTATTTAGGATATGAGATTAAACACAGCTAAGTGCTCCTTCTTTGACAATCATACAACCTTCATGTTGTTTATCTTGCTAGAAGGCAACATAAAATGCAACGATCACACCCTTTCAAGTTGGAACCTCATGTGTACAAATCGGCAATGGTTCCCCAAGAGCAATGTATAAACGAAAGATGTAGTGGGAACAGTGAGAAAGAAACTGTGTCCAAGTTCCTCAACCCTAAGTCATGATAGATTCTCCGCTGGTGATCATCTCAATCACCTCACTCTCCATCCCATCGTCACTTCCTGTTTCGACCATAAAGCCAAGATCACACTCGAGGGAAGAACAAAGAGCATCACGCGACTTGCGGTATTTGCTTCTCTCTCTCATATTTCCTCCCTCTCTCACTGATTAACTAGGATTTTTGCCTTTGCCATTATGCCAGCCAGATATCGATTTACCATGGCGTCAGACAAACTCACCACGCAGAATGGGCAATCCATTGATCTAATCACCCGGTTTCAGGTCTTAAGGAAGGTGCTGTGCAATGGATCCGATACATCCTTTTTCAAAAATTTGTTTCCGATGTCAACAAGACCACCTACCTCTACCTAGTAGATACACCGATACATCCTCCTCCCTTTCACTCACGAATATACATACCATACCTATCATCCATTCTCTTGCCCCTTCAACCCCTATGAATATTCTTAGCCAATGAATAATTATTGCATACCTTCGGTATCGAAAAGACCTCTCCTATTCCTGTCGGTAAATGTTAGATTCGCCCTGCACCTAAGCATTGCCATTCTCCTCCTCAGATACTATTACCACATATACACATCCGATCGAGCGATCCCCGAGCTCCCATAGCTTGCTTACCCTTCACCAGTTCCAATTCCATCCATTCGTCATCCGGAAGATGAAGACGGAAAATATCACATCCCATGAATACGAAACCATCGTGGCAATAGAGCGAACATGCTCGGGGATTTCCCTCCTAGGTTGTTCCTTCATAATCATCACGTTCCTCACCACGACGGCCTTCCGCAAACCCATCAATCGGTTGGTATTCTACGCATCCATCGGGAACCTCTTCACCAACTTCGGCACGTTCATATCACGATCCACACTTTCAGATCCCGATGGCCCTTTTTGTCAATTCCAAGCCTTTCTGATCCAGATGTGAGTCCATTCTTTCGTGGGGGGAGAGATGGGAGAGGAAAAATCTGACAAATCTCCAAAGGTTTCTCCCCGCGGATGCATACTGGACCTTGGCCATGGCATGTAACGTGATGTTTACATTTTTCTTTCACTTCGACCTGGTCGAGCTTCGACAGCTGGAAAAGTGGTACGTGCTCATGTGTTACGGCATCCCATTCATTCCCGCCTTCGTCTTCTTCTTCGTGCATAATCGACAAGACGGTGATATGTATGGGAGTGCCATCTCGTGGTGCTGGATCGACACAAAGTGGAGCTGGTGGAGGATCTGGAGCTTTTACGCGCCAGCCTGGTATGTGTTCCCATCTGCATCATCTAAGGTTAGCCTCCCCTAACTGTTTGGATAGGCTCGCCATTGCAATCACGATGATAATCTATGGCGTCGCCGGCAAAAAGATCTACGACAAAAGACAAGAGCTCCACAGAGCCAACGAGCGAGCATCGCCCGACCCGCCTCAACCCAAACCCCGTCAAGAAACCTCGACATCCCCCCAAGCCAAGATCCTCCCAACCACGCACGACCCCCCACAAGCCAGCGCGACCACTCCCGCCCGACCCGGACCCCCCCGCAGCCGCCCCAACAAAAAGGCCAACGCGGCGCTCTGGGCCTACGCCAAGGTCTCGCTCCTCTTCTTCCTCGCCCTGATGATCACGTGGATTCCCTCGACGGCCAATCGTATCTATTCGATCTCTAACCCGGGCAACGTGAATATTCCGCTGCAGTATGTTTCGGTGGGGGTCTTGCCGCTGCAGGGCTTTTGGAATGCGGCGATTTATATCCTGACGAGTTTGGATGCTTGTCGGGTGTGTTGGACGGCGTTGAAGAAACCGGTGGTTTTGTTTAGAGGGGGGTAGTGGGTAGGTGAGGTGAGGTGAGGTGAGGTGTGATGGGTTGATGGGATAGAAAGGTATAAGAGAAATGAGTAAGGGGAAGCGAGGGGAGGCGAGGAGAGTATGAAATATCGATATGGATATAGGAACAGACGAACAAAACCATGCCAAAAATTGGAATAGGAACAATTCGAACAATCCACCTTTCTCATTATACTTCTTTAAACTTGATTGAAACCAAAGAAGATAAAAAAATAATAAAAAAATAAAATAATCCTCGATTCTTTCTTCAGATCCCTAAGATTATTTATTATTCCGGATAAAATTGTACGGAATATTTTGATCTTCTAGACGAGTAGATGGATTGTAGTAAAATCATCAAAAGGGAAAAGTATCAATAAGTCGATTCTCAATGATTCAGTTCAACTGGTTTCTTTATTATGCAATACTCGTACATTGGTTGAATCTTGGTTGGTATCGGGTTATCGTTTATGTACAGACAGGGCTTTGGAGGGGGGGGGTGTAGATAGTATGTAGTATAACTTCTAATGTCATCCTGTACTGAGAATGCAAGAGAGAGCACACACACGCACACATTTCACAATTCAAAAGGTACCTCCTCTCCTGTCCTCTCCAATCTCCATGGTTTTCCAAGCCGATGCTCGGGCTGCCACATAACTTTTACTTCGAATCGCCTTGTATATGCCGTGCAAGCCAGCAATCGGCCAAGCCTTGAAGAATTTCTCGGAGCGGCTCACGGGTTTCGTGACTTCGGCCTGGGGCGCCTTGACCTTTTCGTACACGCTCGGGAGACCCGTCGCGCGGTATTTTTGGCGGAGTGCGTCGTACCATCGCCGGTCGTACATGGCCCAGAATTGTTCTTCGCTGTAGTACGTTTGTGCGTAGAGCCATTTCATACCGCCCAGTTCCTGGAGGGTCTTCTCGAGACTCACGTTGGCCTTGACGAGATCTTTTTCTTTGCCGTAGCCCCAGAGTCCGATGTTGAGGAGGGGCTTGAGGGTTTTGCCGTCGGCTTCGTACGCGGTGGAGTGGGGGTGCATGGTGGGTGTGGGGCTCTGCTTGAGGGGACAGAGCCAGAGGGGATAGATGCCGAAATATTCGTCCGTGTAGTCTACGAATTGCGTGGCCGTGGAATAGGGTAGCGCGAGATCTTGGACAATGTAGCCGGGTGGCATACCGGCGGTGTGGAGGGCCGTATATAGCATCCGTGTATGTAAAAAGTCATCGAGGAACCATCGAGTGAATTTGTTGAATGGGAAGGAAAAATATTTGAAGGCGGAAGCACCTACCCAGAATGCTCCTCGGTCATACCGGAAGAGATATTCTGCCAGAGGTATAGCGAATCTGGGGGCATCTTTGCCATTTCGATCGCTGTTGTCGATACTGGATTCTACGTGCATGTAAAACCAAGGATCGGAAGCACTGCCAAATCGTTGTACGGGAGTATTTTCCGTTGGGGTATCTGTCAAACGACCCGTCACAATGGCACCTTTCTTTTTGGAAAACATGATCCCATCCACATAATCAATACTCGGATCTGCGGTCACCTCTTCGATCTTCTTGATTGCATCTGGCATATCAGATACCGGATGGTAGGTCGTCTCAACATATTTCCTCGCCTTTCGTAACTGCAACTCCACCAATGTAGTAACCCCCATACTGCCCACCGCCCCAGCAGCACCATGAAATAAATCAGAGTTCTCCGTCTTCGAACATTGAATGATCTGCCCATCCGCCAGTATCATCTCCACCCGATTTATAGTCTCGTTAAAGAATCCATGACGAAAAGAACTGCTTTCCCCTGAGGTTCCCGCATACCCTCCCCCCGCCGTAATTCCAGGAAACTCCATCACAACGGGTGGCACCAGTCCATATTTCAACGTCGCCTCTACCAACCTATCCATAGGGACATTAGGTTCGACCCATGCTGTCTGAGTCGCAGCATTGACATCGAGGACATTCGACAATGCCCCAATATTGATCATATTTGACCCTTTTGCATTATTTCGTGTACTATTCGTGGAGCCATGATTGATTCGAAATTTCTCTTTTCTTTCGTAGAATTGTCGAACGTCTGAGGAGATTTGAGCGACGGCTTGATTGTGAAGATCAAGAGCTGGAGAGGTAATGGTTGAGGTGAAGGTGGAGGTGGAGGTAGAGAGATGGTGTTGCTTGGTGTCTTTGTGCCATGGTTTTCGCGGGGTTGCTAAGGTTATTGTTGTCGTCGACAGTCTTGATGAATGGATAGTAAGCTTAATATCATTTCCTGTGAGGGACGTCGGATTTCTGAATGACCTCAATGGCGTATTATTATGAAGTCCTCGCCGTATTGAAATCATGTCTCTTGATGATATATATATGTAACATTATGGCTGAGGGAGCATTAGCTGGAGAGAACGTTGGAACCTTAAATTTAAGGTTCACAAACAACTAATTCTCAGAACGACGTCGACGACAACTCGACATGATGGCAGCTTTATAAGGTTATGTGTACAGCTGCCGTGTCTAGCTTTAGATACCCAAATTAGATTCCATTATATCCCAAGTACTACAGCGGGGTAGATTGTGGCGGCGGTAGTGTTACTTAGGAAAAGAGCCTTGATCAAGACATCTGAAGACTTCTTCGCCTTCTGTCAACGGGTCGTCGTGCAAACTTCTACGCGTCTTATGCTGTACTTACCTGTCAGTTTGTGGCAAATCATGCTGACTAGATTCTTGCAGTCTACTCGAGTAGACGAAGTGAAGATCTAGAGGGACAAGATGGCGTTTCAAGATTTAGCCGACGAACCAAATCCGTTCTTTCGTTAACCTACTCGAGTATATGCTGGCTAAAGTCACTTGAGATTCGAAAAGGTTTGGAAGATGATAGCTGAAGCTTATACAATCTTGGTACTATTTTCCGAGCTATATACTGCTTTCGGTAAATGAGCTGAGCTCCTTTCATCGCTTGAAATATTACTTAACTCAACCAGATTCTCATCGTCGCTTATTTGAACTTTACAATTGCCTCGGCAAGATTTCTTCTTCTTCTTCTTCTCCTCCTTCAAATTATCCACCACAATTACCTACAAGATGGCAACGGAGATAAGATTCAAGTCTAGAATTCCTATTGTCCTCGGTGCAATGACATTCGGAAAGCCCGGTAAGTCAATCCTCACAATCAACTCCAATACTCCCAACCTAACATCTTCAAGGCGTCGTGCAAACCCGAGTTCACGACATCAAAGATGTCTCCTCCATGATCTCTCTCTTCCAATCCTATGGCTATAATGAAATGGATACCGCCCGCGTATATGGAAAGGGATCTTCCGAGGAATACCTTGGACAACTTCAACCCTCATACACCGACCGTGGTATCATCATGGCCACTAAGCTCTATCCCAACAATTCAGTCTATCCTAATAACATGGATGGAAGTAACATCACACATTCAGCTAAGGACCTCAGGCTACATTTAGATAGAAGCTTGAAGGCTTTGGGGGTTGACAAGGTCGACCTCTTTTATCTACATGCTCCGGATAGAAATGTACCCTTTGAAGAAACATTTGGCATGTGTGACGTATTGCACAAGGAAGGGAAGTTCAACCGGTTAGGCGTAAGCAACTTTATGTCATGGGAAGTCGCCCAAGTCCAAGAAATCTGCATCAAAAATAACGTAGGCCCCTCCGCAAACCATACATATTTCATAACATCATCATCATCCCCAACCCAGAACTCCAAACTCATCCATTCTAACATCATCACATCTGCAAAAGTGGATCCGACCAACCGTCTACCAAGGCGTCTACAACGCCATCCAACGCTCCATCGAGCCCGAGCTCCTCCCCTGTCTCCACCACTACAACATGTCCTTCTACGCCTTCAACCCCCTCGCCGGCGGCTACCTCACCTCACGCTACCACCGCCACCAACCCACCACCTCCCCCACGTCCCGCTTCGACGCCTCCACCATCCAAGGCCAAACGTACCGCAAGCGCTACTGGAACGACAGCGCCTTTGACGCGCTCGATCTCATCCGCGAAGCCGCGAGCGCAGCGCGCCTGTCCGAAAGCGAGTGTGCGCTCAGATGGCTCGCGCACCATGCCCGTCTGGACCCCGAGAGGGGCGATCGCATCATCGTGGGCGCGAGCAGCCAGGCGCATTTGAGGGAGAATTTGGCGGATTTGGAGAAGGGTCCGTTGGCGGAGGGGGTGCTGGGGGCGTTGGATCGCGCGTGGGAGAGGACGAGGGGGGTTGTGGAGGGGTATTGGCATTGAGTTTTGGGTGGAGGGGTGCTGGCTGCTGAGTTTTAGGTGCGCTTTGTTCTTGGGTGTTAGTGTTAGGGATTCAAGTGTTCCCGATGAAATGAAATTGTATGACGAATCTTGAAAAACATATTAAAAAGTAGGTGCGTTTTTGTTGTAGTCATGGCATGGACTGAGTTGCGTTCATGATTTGATCAATTAATATTCTTGCATTTCAATCTATATAACAGCCTTATATATATCCAAATTATTTCCTTTTTATCTATCCATCTCTATTCTCATCTTAATAGTCATCATATCATACCCCACTGCGTCTTTCAAACTATCCTCCTCCTCAACAAAAGAAA
The DNA here is from genome assembly GCA_017357885.1 of Monilinia vaccinii-corymbosi. Taxonomy (NCBI): domain Eukaryota; kingdom Fungi; phylum Ascomycota; class Leotiomycetes; order Helotiales; family Sclerotiniaceae; genus Monilinia; species Monilinia vaccinii-corymbosi. The sequence continues at coordinate 2,540,043 of CP063406.1, read as the reverse complement.
CCCATCCAAGAATTTTTTTTAAACAAGAACATAAAAACATCGGGAAAAGCTTTACTGCACCGGTGCACATGGTAAAGACGATTTTACAAGTAAATGCATTCATTCACTCACTATCCGATAATTGAGTTAGCGCAAGATAGAATGAATATTATCCAAATGGCTCCCCCCTCCCCCCTTCCCTTCCCTCCAACCCAACCCTCAAAACCTAGTCTCCTTAACCCAAATACAATTATCAGCCTGCAAATCCCCCACCACCACCCTCCCCTCTGCACTCAACACCACCCCCTCATCATTACACTCCGTACCGGAAAGCTTCCTCGTGTGTTCGCACTCCTGCCTGCTGACGCCGGCCTCATCCCGCGGGATCCACAGCTTGGGATCGCGTCCGCGCGCCACGCAGGGCGGGAAATACGCATCTTCGTGCTGCGTGCGCGTGTATGCGAATCCGTGGTCTGTGGCCGGCAGCGCGGCCGTGAGGGCGCGCAGGATGTGGTAGTCGGAGAAGATTTCGGGGTGGAGGAATTTGAGGAGGGGGTTGGGCGGCTGCGAGGGGTCGTAGGTGGGGGAGATGAGCGGCGTGAGGTAGGTGAGGTAGGGGGTGAGTTTTTGGAGGTGCGGGTGGATTTTTGAGTGGAGGGCTGTGCGGAGGAAGGTGAGGGTTAGTTTGGAGAGGTGGGGGAGTCCTTCGATTTGTGAGGGGTGGGTGCGCCGGGTTTGGGGGTTGGGTTCGTGTGCTTCTTCTTCTCCTTCTTCTTCTTCGTTGTCGTCGTCGGAATCTTTGGTGGGGGGTTTGGAGGTGGCGTTTTTAGGTTCGTTTTCCTCTTTTATGGCAGAATAGGGCATAGGTGTGTCGGACATACGATGGGTGATGTATATCGATACGGCCGGTTGAAGTTGAGGCTGAGATGGAGGTGGAGTTTGCATTGGGAAAAATGAATCATTTTCATTCGCGGGGTTTCCACTATTTGTCGCTGGTATCGCAGGTGTCTGGAGGTCGGCATTAAACGCTAGCCCGCGATATAATTCTTCGACGGCGAGGGTTCGAGGGAGATTCCACAGGAGTGGCCCGAGTGCTTCGTTGAGACTTATGTGGATCAATGCGGTAAAGATGGTTAATCCAAACATAATCACCAAAGGTCCAAATGCGCTTCGTAATCCGAAAAGTCCGATGAGGCAGATCTCAGCGAGGTATACACCGGTGAGGAGCTGCTTGAGAGCATGGGGGTATAAGAGTCCTCGTGTTGAGATTTCCGATGAATATGTGTAGAGGAGGTTGTATTTGAATACAATGTAGATGAGATATAAGCCGATGAGCGCGAATACGATGGTCAATGGAGTGATCAGGGAATAGGTGATTGCTATCACGCCCATGTTCGTGAATACAGGATATACCGCTCCCCAGTGCACAACCTTGAGTCGGTGCCACTTGTTTATCATGAGTCTAGGATTTTGCTCATTCTGAAAGATTAAGTGACGAATAAGGGCAGGTAGTTGCAGCAATCTAGTGGCCGACATGGCGAGTCCTTGAATGATAAAATATGATACGTAAAAGTTTGACGATTTGGGAAGGTTTTGGGAAAGGAGTGATCGTACAGACGTTGGATTTTCGAGGATTTTCTCGAATGCTGCGGACGCGGCAGAGGTGATGGTCGTTACGAGAAATACTTGTACGACTTGGAATACAAAGTAGGTAGATTGTGTATATAGCTCAATCATGGAGTAAGAGGGTATACCGGCTTGACGAGCACAACTGCGCAAGATGACGGGAACTAGTGCCATGAGAAAGGTCAATGCCAGAGCTGGTAGCAAGCCAGTAATCAAACCCAGAATTGAAGGTGGGAGTTTGTTGATCCAATGAAGGAAGGGAACCTTTGTGGTTAAGAAATTGATGTTGGATATTATTCCAATCAATGCGCAAGGAACAGACCAGAATATAACCATGCAGGCCACAAAACCTTGGATTGCAAAGCCGCGCACGATACGTTCCCACCATTTCATTCGAAGCGATTCCCATACAATTTCATGTGGGCGAATGCCATTGATGTGTGGTGTCATGTGAAAGGCGCGGTGATGGGATAGGGTTTGATAGGCTGATTGAGCATTAACTTGGGTATCAAACTCAATGAATGCAGCGGGTAATGGCTTGACTTTTCCCTGCCGATGATTTCTTCTCAATTTGTTGATCTGAGGTGCCATTTCCTTGAGTCGATTCCGCGTCCATTTTATAGTATCGACGCTTCTTCCATAGTTTGATAGTGGTCGATGGGTAGGTCTCCAGTTATGAGGTATCCATTGTGAAGCAATTGATCCACTGACTCCAGGTGGAGGCCCGAACATCCCATAACCATTCTCTCCCCATTTTAGGCCTGGGGTGGTGGAAGGTTCCTCGGAGGGTGCAGGGGAGTTTGTCTGTGCCTTCGCTATTTCGGTAACAGTTGCCTCCTTCTTTTGATCTATGGGACTGGAACTTGATCCCACCAGTGTGTCGTTGGGTGGCATTGGGACTTCCGAGATCTCATTATCCCTAGGCGCTACGTCGGCTAGACTCCTAACCAAGCCTGGCTTCCGATTCTCTGTGCCCGTAGATGCTCGCTTTGTCTCTTGCCTTAAATTCATACCGATACTTGATTCTAGATCAGGATGACCATGTTTCAGAGCTCTATTCCTCTCTTTATTCGCCATCTTGATTAGCGTAGTCTCTGCCCTTTCGAGTCGATAAGCAGTTTGATTTCTTTCATCCACCAAGTCTTGCAACTTCCCAGTTTCTCCTGGGATCCAAATGTGTTTAACGGCATCGCCGAAAATCTTCCTCAATTTGGCTTCTTCCAGATTTTGTTGAGGGACACATGTGAATAATACAGTCCTCGATGACAAGCGCTTGGCGTAATAAGGGTGTAGTAGATATGCTTGACGTAGATTGATGTAGTATACACACTCTCGTGAGACCGTATATAAGATAAAACCTAATTCATTATCAGTGAAATCCTGGATGTCGGGGAATTGTACCGACCAAAAAAGAGCCATGCCAAGAACGCATGAACATAGTAGATTTTCGGATTGTTAACATTTCCAAATGACAATTGATCAAGCTGATCATTCCCTGCACCTCCAAGCACATGTAATGGTATCAAGACTGGAAACACGAGACCACACCCTCCAAGACATATTACACACATGATTTTGAGAAATCTGAGGAAAAGGTACCCATCGAGCGAGGATTGATTCAGCACCGCCTCATCTGGGGTATTAAAGAAAGGTTTCACCCAATCGAACCATCCTGGTGGTAATTCTGCACTTCGTTCACTATTTCATCGTCAGTTGAGGTCTCTGGATTTGGGCTATTTCACATACTGCGGTTCTAGACTACTTAGAAATGTCCTTGGTGCATATACCCTCGGGAATTTCCTTCGCAGCACCAAGAACGATATGGCGCAGACGGCAGCAAGGATGCCCACAGGAACCAGAGTGGAGAAGAGTGCTGAGAATGACGATGAATTAGGCCCTGTCGGCGCGACTGTCAAGGTCGAAGCAGTAGCATTCTCTCTCGAAGAACCCACCCTTGGATCAGTACTCTGATTCTACGAATCCGAAAGGACAATCGAAATGTTAGCAAATTCGATTCTTCCTGTCAAAAAAGACGCTGGGGATCCTGTGAAACCATACCACTCCTCTCCTGAAATCCATCCTCAACCCTTCACTAATCGCACTCAAAAGTGCCATTGGAATGGAATTCCCTTTGACCTCTTCCACTCACGTCAAGACCCATCTCATCTGAAAATACATCCCGCCAGCATCACGATCATTCAACGTGTAATCTCAAGAAACAACGCATCACAATACCGAAGTGCGAATCTCTATTACTTCTACTCTCTACAGACCCTGGTGCATATTTTTCGCCGTAGATCATCAACTAGTAAATGCTTCCATTTTCTGGCGCGCTGAATATGAGTTAAGGTTACAGGGTTAATTTCCGAATCGGGTAAAGAAGACGCTCTCATTGGATAAAGTAGTCAGGTTAAGGTTAAATGGCAGGGGGATCAAGACAAACAGGGCTAGATTTGTGATCCTTTTGCCACGGAATTCGTTCCCATACGACGTTCCTGATTAGCCTGCAGGAAGGGTGTCTAAATGAAGATATACGTGTTTGTAATAACCTACCTACTATGATTTATAGTCAATTGACACGTGACAAAAGCAGAATGAGTGAGGGTCTTGCCGAGCCCCTGTCCTGTTCTCAAGGCTTCGGATCAATTCCCGGGGTTAAGTTTATCCGGATAATTAACGGTATCATCATAACATCATCAGGTTTGAGGACCATATGAAGCTTTTCTTCATGGAACCTCTTTGCTGGAATTAACGTTACATGATCGCTGTTGTAAGATTACCTACACTTATCGCTTGCTACATGATCATAACCACTACTCTCTCAAACCCCCAACCAAAGAACGAGCATCGCTGATTCCACCACAGAACCACCTAACCCCCTCATACTTCCCATCGAGGGCCACCGAAATATCTATGTCTATAAATCCACAACTTTTTAAATTCTGGAATCGCTTCTCCAGCCAAACTTTTCCTCATGCGCTCAAAACCCACCTGAGTTATGCAAACCTCTCCTCGTGACAGAACTTCCAGTATCCCTCTCAACTTATCATTATCTTTCTCATTCCGTACCCTATCCCCAAACGGCTTCGGCTGCTCTACCCAACCGCGAACCAATCCATATTGTTTCCAAACATGCCAAAGCCATCTATTCTCCCGTTCATCATCCTGACTCCCCTTATCCAGCCATCTCCTCAATCTCCTCGACTTTCTCAGCCTTTCATTCTCATCTCGTGACGCAGACCAGTTTACCCCCAGATCATCTCCGCTGGGATACGATATTTCTCTATGTTCAGGTTTGGGATTACACTCTGGATCAAATGCCGGTCGGTATGCGGATTCCGCCATTCGATCGAGTATTTTGTTCCGAAATTCGGCTGCTTGGTCTTCCCCAAAGTTGCTCATGGATTCTGCAACCCGAATTCTGTGGTATAATAACGCCATCCATTCCGTTTTGCAGAGGAGCCATTGTGAGCAGCCGACCACATCGATTCTGCATGCATGTTTAGCCGTGGTTATAATACGGTTCAGATGGTTCGAGCAATGCCTTCACGGGTTACCACTTGGTAGATTGAACCAATACAGGCTGCAGACTGCAGAATGAAATTGTAAACTTTGTCATGGAACAACTGAAAGTTGGATTCATATCGGATGTTTCGTTCTTACCCTGGGCTAGGCTTCTCGCTCGGATGAAACCATATGCCTGGAATATCAATCCATGTTTCTGAGTCATCTTCCGTTGTTTCTGGTAGAATGCGGATTCTCATTCCTTGATCGGGTCTAGAAGTAATAAATAAAGTGTTTGGAGAGAGTAGCTGTGGCGTGGGATCAGCTGGGTTTGTAGGGATGAATGGGGCGGATAGAGGGGATAGGGTAGAGGGAGTAGAGGGAGTTAAGTGGTTGAGATGGTTCAGCGTGAGAGGCCTTGAATGCATAATGGAAAGTGAGTTGGGCTCATTGGCAATTAGAAGAGGTGAATGACTGGTATATTGACGATCACCAGATGGCTGTTTATGAGTACTGTAAGATACGGCAACGGCGTTTCCAAATTGGATGGCGCGGGTAGATCCAGGCACAGGAAGAGGACCGCGCCCGGAATCATCAGGGGTACTTGGACCATCCAGGTTTGAATCTGTTCTTTTCGCCGCACTGAGCTTCCTGCGAGCGATTTTTGTTTCGCAACCTCGTTCGATTTTTTGGCATTCACCATGGCTTCGTTTGCTTGCATTCGGACTGTGTGAAACTTGACTTGAGTAATTTGAGGTCGGGGAAGCTCCTGGTGACCAACAAGAAAGTTTGACACAGGTAACTTTCCCTCCTTGGTCAAGAAACATCGCCAAAACAGTCTGTCTTCGAGGTCAGAATCGATGAATGGAGGCTAAGAATAGGCGATGTGACACATACAAGATACAGCGTAACAAGATCTGGATCCCATTCAGAAGCCTCATTAGCCCAAGCCGCAGTGCTACTCGCGACGGTTGAGAGGCGAAGTTGGCGGGCTAGTGTATCGAGCTGAGCACGAAGTTCGTGGCGGGTAAAGGTTGAAGGTGGGAAATTTGCAAAGTCGATGGGTTCAAGGCCTGATATATAGGCGGTATCAGATGATGAGGAGTAATTCTGTAAGTCAGAAGAACCTGATACATCTGACGGAGATGCGCTGGGACCTAGTTCGCTGATATTATCGTACGGTGAGTAGTAGTTAGGATCGTATGCATTGGTGAAGCCTGATGATGACGGAGTGGAGTCTGTATCAATGGCTATATGTAGCTGTGACGATGCTTTGAGATCCGATAAGCTGATTTTCTCAGAAGAAGAGTCATTTTTGCACATTGTATTGATATGGATATGTAGTTTGAAAATAAAGAAAACTAGTTATGTATATAAAGTATGCCGGTAACGTTTAACGAATGCGTATAGGTTGTTATTGAGATATTGTGGAAGAACGAAAACCATGAGTTTCATGTAGCATTGGAGAATATTCTGAGGGAAGCAGCAATCGGCGTCAGATACATTTTGATATCATTTCGGGAAGTCACGATAGAAGTTTGAATTCATGTGCCTGTTTGGACTACAACAGTGAAAGGTCTTCGGTTCCTCTCCTCGCGTGAAATATTCTGATTGACTAAAGTATTGGATCAGCTGAGTTATCAAATGCCTTTGAGAGATCCACCCATCTATACAACTCATAACCCTTCAGATATCAATACCACAGCCTTTATAGACATGTACAAAAAGAGCCCTTTCTTAAAAGAGCCCCGGACAGATTGCTGCATGAGGGTCTTGGATTCTTATTCTTTCATAAGAAGAGTGTATTTGCAACGTCGTAGTTTCTAGCGATGATTGGAGACCCCCAAAAGCCTCCAAAGACATTGTGAACAAACATGTCGTTTGAGAAAGAGGTGAAGGAAACAAGAAGGTTCTCTGGATCTAATGATTTAGAAGTTTTGTAGTCTTGGGCAGCCTCGATGCGATTGGACTGGCGGCAGTGGCTGGAGAGAGAGTAAGGCTAATGCTAATCACGTGATAGATACATGGTGAATGAACCTCATGTTTCCCGTGCTTGCATTACCCCTTGCCCCTTGCCGAGCAAGGCTACGGATGAATTGCCATTGCAAATCCTCAAGATTGCCACAGTTGGTCTTCATTCTCGTGCTATTCTAGTCGTTGTCTTTCGTATATGTTCTCTCCCGTTGTGCATGAACTCGTTCTATGGCCAGGAATAAGGATGAGTTCATCCACTGCATGGCCACAACATTTCATCGGGCGGGAAGATTCTCAGCGTCAAGAAAGAAGACGAATCAAAAGCTTGATCATCATTCTCACATACTTACTTGGGTATGTTTACCCCGCATCAACCTAGGAAATATAATTCGGCAAAGCTACCCCAACTTTCGATTGGTCACTCCTCGGTCTATCATTGAACGAGCTATCTCCCTTGATTGCTATATTAATAGATGCATCCGGGCCTTGACGAGGAGTGCTATGCTTCGTATGGCTTTGGACCGAGAAGGTTTGTGATTAGATCAAATTTAATCAAAGTCCTGCATCTGAGTTTCTTGTGGTGTCGGATATCAAGCACATCTTGCCGATATCGAGAACATCAATCGGATACGCAGGAACAAGATAAAGTAATTATATCGAAATGGCGTTGTGGAAGAGGAAAATTGCTGTTGCTGATGATGTGGTTACATCTGCGGTTCATTTGACATTGCGACAATCTCTCATACCTAACTTTCTGGGTGAGTTGCAATCGACCTAATCATCTTATTTCTTGAAGCTCATTTACCTATCCATACAGTTACGATTCTTTTCTTCCTCTGGCAAGACAAAAGCCCTTTGACAAATGAGAAACTTTCGACTAATCAAATATCAGGGGATTTGCCTACGGTCTTCTCGATGTTTTAAATCCTCATTTCCAAGCGGCCCTCAACATCACACCTTCAAAGGCCTCTGGCCTCTCAGCCGCCTACTTCGGTGCTTATGCGCTCTGTCCAACAACAATAAGTGGTTGGATACTTAGAAGATGGGGATTTAGAGTCACTTTCATGACCGGACTTTGTGTCCTTGCTGTTGGTTGTCTTTTGATGTGGCCAAGTGGAGTGAGGCATTCATTCGGCGGATACTGCGGTAGTATGTTTGTGGTTGGAGCTGGATTATCTACTCTCGAAACTGCAGCAGATCCTTTCCTCTCAATATGCGGTCCTCCAAGATACTCTGAAATTCGACTCAATCTTGCACAAGCTGTCCAGGCCGTCGGTTCTTTCGTCGCACCCCTTCTAGCTTCCCGTGTATTTTTCGCGAAGACCGTCGACAATGATCAGGGACTCAAAAATGTTCAATGGACATATCTTGGCGTTGCTTGTTTCGTTGCTTTACTCATCATCTTATTTTATTTGGCGCCAATGCCAGAAATCACAGATGCAGATATGGGCACTCAAGAATTGGAGATTGCTGATTATGATCCTGGACCATTCCGAAGACAATTCAATCTCTTTCTTGCTGTCTGGAGTATGTTCTGTTATATTGGTGCTCAAGGTAAGCACAATGTCATGTATTCTAACCAGCCTCGACGAATACTAAAACGAGACAGTTTCCGTTGCAAACTACTTTGTCAATTTTTGCGAGGAGGCAGGAAGAGATGCTTCTACCAGCTGTAGGTTTCCTTGAAGATTTTCTTCATCCAATACCCCACTAACTTGCTGCAGCCGATTTATTCGCCGCGGCTCAAGGTCTCTATGCCTTTAACCGTTTCGTAGCCGGTGCTATCATGACTTTCAAATCCGTCAAACCTCGATACATTCTAGCCAGCTACCTCTTCCTCTCTTGGCTCTTCGTCTTGTCAGCCTCGCAAGCCCACGGTACCGGTAGTATCGCTTGTCTTATCCTCGTCCTCTGTTCTGAATCCGCCTGTTTTGCCACCACCTTCACGCTCGGCCTCCGCGGCCTCGGTCGTCATACCAAGCTCGGAGGATCACTCCTCGTCGCTGCGATTTCCGGAGGTGCCGTCTTCCCACCCATGACGGGTGCTCTCGCCACACATCTCCAGAAGACGGGAAGCAAGAAGCCTTTCCACATGGCGATGCTGATTCCGATGATGGCATTCGTGTTGGCCTATATCTACCCGTTATATGTTAATTTTTATGTTAGGGAGAGGATGGATGAGAGGAGATTGACTGCTGTGGGCATTGAGCCGGTGAATGAAAAGGAGTTTGCGTTGAAGGAGACAGAGAGTGTTGCTGCGCCTGGACAAGCTAAAGAGCTTGAGTCTGGTAATGGAGGCTTGGAAACGGTTGAGAGATTAGACAAGAATTGAGGGGCTTGTGCTGGGGTCTTTATACATTTCGGAGTTATAGTAGGCTGGTTAATTGGAGGGATGGGGGAGGGGCTCCTAAAATTTTTGCTCGATACTGGTTACTCGATGCTCCGAGTCGTCAGGTATAATCATGCTTTAGGTTAATGGGTATTATTAATACCATATAGTAACACAACTATTCTCTCATAATAGCATGTAACGATAAATCCCCATCTGAATCTCTCCACCCATCTCTTTGGAACCTTTCAACCAAAAGAATTGAAGCTTTTTTTGTCGGAGAAAAGCTTCAAGGTTGAATTCTGCTTGGATTCCACCCCTGATAGCATGATGAGCGGTATGAGAATGAGAATAGACGATTTAAAGTCACAAGAGTGGATGTGTTTGAGGAGAGACGTGAGAATTTCATTCGTGGTTGGTTTGTTTTAAACAGCTTACTTACATCCATAATCTAGATGCGATTTTCCGATGAGATGGCAGATGTAAAAGGTACCTACCAATTTTCATGAGAAATAATTGAGGATTAACATGTGATAACATTATGATTGAGACTGCGTATCAGAACACGAAATCTCGAACCAAATCTCCCAGCCACTAACTAGCATGCGTCTGTCCACCACATACCCTCACAACACGGTACCCGTTTCTGCATATCACACATTATTAATCCTCTCTTGAATCCCGAGGTCTTCCTCGTTTTGCTAGTCATTTTCATTTTCATTTTGGAGTACGCCTCCTTCCTCAGGTATCCCTTAATACGACAAGATAGATCAGATCAGATCACCCACCCTTCAAGTTCGCCTAATTATAACATAACACCAACAACCAAGATATCCCCGAACGGAAATCTCTCCCTTCACCACACCGTCGAGAATCTTTCCTAGAATGCATCGCTCGCACGTCTCTTTCTTCCTGAGCAGCGAGAATGCGTTGAAGAAACTTCTTAGTTAGTGTGTTGTTGAGGTCGATGCTAGCGCCATATGGGGTGGCTATGTCGCTGTGTCATGGGTGATGATACCTATCTCTCTTGCCGTTATGTTGGATATGTGTGGGAGACATTTTGAAGGAAGGTGTACCTTAATATTGATTAGATGATCGTGAATGCCAGTGCGAAATGGATCATATTCATTGGAAAGATACTTACGAGGTTACAATAGCCGAGTTTCTTCAAGTGACTGCAGAGATGAAGGGGTTCGAAAGGACTGGGGTTGCAATTGCGAAGGGAGGAAAGTACCTTTCATATGTAATTATGTCAATTACTAGGGCTTGGATCAGTACGCTATTATTAGTAGCTTGATTTCTCTTTCGTCTGGCTGATGTATGTTAAGGGATCAGTCACGTGTCATGGTGTATGAATCTGAATTGACTTTTTGGTTTATTATTCTTTCCGAGTGGAATATTCTAAAGGCATGATTGAGAAGATATGAGAATGCAAAATGAGTCAACGTTCCAGGTAGCTGAATTTTCTTGAATTTAATGAACATCATAAATAGCTATGTACATTATTCTAGACGGATGGGAAGGATATTACACATAGAACAAACGTGAGCACAGAAGTAGTTAGATACAGCTTGAGAAGATCCGGGAAAAGAAAACCACACTCCTAGATGCTCTCTTTGAATGAGAAACATCACATCCATCTGTCACATCGAAATTCCTCTAGCTCCCCGTTCTCCAAATTTCCCCTTCGTCCATCAACTCAGGATAGCTGTGGATAATCCCATTGAGAACCGCAGCTAGTGGTGGATTGATAGGTTGAAGCGTAACAGGATCAACTGCTTGACCGAGCAGCGTATAAGATGGAAGCCCCTCCAAGCCGGGCGTATACGCCGGAGGCGAAGGGCTTCCTTCCTCTGCGGTTCTCACATCCATCGAATAACTTGGAGGCGCGTCGTTTCCCCCTTCTTCCATGATCTCATCCAATCTCAAGGTTGTATTGGAGCCCAGTGTTTGCTCTTGAGCTTTCTTCATGAAAGATCCCCATATAATCCAGAAGGCGACCAGAATCATCGTGACAAGGGTGAAGACTAATACGCAAACTATCAAGATATCGTGCTTTCTCAATTTTTGGCATTCGATGGATGTATAGTCAAGACTGTTATTGGGGTCATTGCAGTTCATTGGTTGAGAGGTGTTCGAACTGAGGTCGGTATCGGTGGTGGATTTTATGACGAGGGCTGCTGCAGAGCCGAGACTGGGCAGGGAGGCGGTAATTGGAGGCATGGCTTTGATTTTGTTTCTGGGAGTGAAGGATATCGAGGATGATGAGAAGTGAGATGCAGAATTTGGGGAAATGTCTGGAGAAGGAGAAGGAAATTCCTTTCTACTTATGTCCTACTATAGCTGCTAAGAAACTTTTGGATACTAGAGTCGCCCGATCAAAATACTTGACAAATCGCGTCAGTAAACATCGCACGTTCATACCACAATCAAGGATTGTTTGAGTGTACATGTCATTCTTGCAAATTAATGGGCCTTTTTGTCCGGAAATAATCAGAGCAAGTCAACAGTGATAGGATAGGTCTATGATCTACAATACTATTTGTTGTTTATTTTGCTGTTGTATGATACCATTTGACATCAAATTCCGGAACCCAGGATAGAGTAAGAGTCACGCTGGCCTAGTATCAGTCTGAATGAAAATAGTTTATAAACCTACTGAACGTTGGGGCTAGTTAGTTGTTTAGTCTGAATTGGGACATGGTAAACTTTCCATTGCGGTCTGAGTATGAGAATATTGATAAGATTAAAGGTTAAAAGAGGGTATTTTTGCCCTAGAAAGGAAAAAGGTGAACGAGGTAAATGGCCAATTCACATGGCATTTCCATGTATCGATGAAATAACGTGACGTTGAAAGCTCGAAGTCCTTTCTGAAAATCCCATTTACCTTGAGTCACGATGAAAAAGATTCATGCAAACCAAAGGCTCCGGGTATTGAAGTTCTATTGTACTCGATAGAGTGAAATATGAACAATGTCACACATCCATTTCATTTGAAGTTTATGTATACACTAACTTATACTAAGGTTAGAGCAGGTTTATTAGGCGTGGACCCTTACCGATGACAATTTGGATCTGGCTTAATGAATGCGGACGCTAGATTGAACTATCCAGCTCGGTTGTGGGGTAGCGCTCGCTAGCTCCCAACCGAATCACTCCGGCTGGAATCTAAAGGGGTACTAAGCGAACTAGTTCATCTCGACTGGATATAAGCCCGGAGATATTTGTTCATTGAACCACTCAGACATCAATTACTATTTGGACGATCCAATAAGTTGAATCTTCTCCTTTTAAAGGATTCATATATGGCCTTTTTGCCTGATTCATCGGGGCTAAATACAACAGAATGATGAAATTCTTACTAGTATAGAGTTCTGCACACACCAGCGTGGATGTAACGGGAACTAGATGTCTCCCAAAGGCTCTCAAGTCCTATATTTCCCTCTTTCTTTCTTTTGCATAAACAATATTCTGATACCTGTCAAGCAGAAACATTCGTCGAGAATTTCACACTGAGTTCTTTACTCGAAGACCACCTCTCACAGTCTTGCTGCAAAGACATCTACCATTTTACCCCCAAAAAACATCCAGAATGACGACTCAAAGCCCAAAAGCCAACACTGTCGTCCCCGGTGTCGTTCCATCTTCCTCTACCTCTTCCTCTCCCGCTGATGCCCACGCTCACACGTCCAAAGCAGGTGGCCAAGCCGTACCACCACATATCAATATGATTGCCCCAGCCTTAATCGTATTTTCGGCTATCATTCTCGTTGTTCTCATCTATCGAGTATGTTTCCGGTCAACAAAGAGGATCACCAGATTACGTCTCAGAAGAGGACAAGCCCGGATTGGCAGAGGAGAGACGTTGGGTTTGCTGGAGGAAGGTGGTCGTGATGATGATTATGACGACGAGTATCGGGCTGTAGAGTCAGATCGGGGTGTAAATGGAAATGGAAATGGACGTTGCGTTACTACCACGTATTGTCTATCGGAAGTGGTGGTTGGGCGCGGGGGAGCAGCCCAGGAGCCAGTGCGGATTGTATTGCCTATTGCAATTCGAGGAGCGAGGGTAACTGGTGCTAATGCTACTGCTACTGCTAATGCCAATGCCAATGCCAATGCCAATGCCAACACCAATGCTCATGCCTCCTCATCGACAGCGGGCGAAAATCAAGATGACATCCGCACTAGATACGACCTCGAGACGCTGCATCACCTAGCGGAAAACAACGCCACTGCAACTGGCCACTGGAGATATAAGATTGAGGTTTTGGATGAGGCGGAGCGGGAGAGGAGAGGTTGGTATGCGGAATGGATGATGATGCAGATGCGCGAGGGACTTGCACATTCTCCCAGTGATTTTTGGTAGGAATGAATTAATGTGGAGAGAGTTTATTCGGCAACCGGGTGCCGGTGGAGGAGAGAAGGTGATGTGGTTGTATGTATGTATGTATTTATGGTTCGTTGCTACTCTAGAGAAAACGTTTTAAAAGGAGGGCAGGGTCGATGGTGAGGGTGGCGGTTTGGTGATGTGTGGAGGGATCGGGGTACGGTTCAGACTTTTGCATATGCAATTTCTACAAAATGTTTGATGTCTAATTAGGATGCAAAGGGGTGGGATGAGGATGAGGCAATCCATAGTTACACAATTTGATTCATATTGAACATATTGATTACCTCGCTTAGGATTCCAATATATTAATCTATCTATGTAAAGGCTTACCAACTAATCCATTCACTAACTAACCTCTTGATAATTTTGAAAACATAATACTATATTCTCATCACCACCCAAACCCTAGTCTTTTAATACATACTCTGAATATATGTCCTTTATAAGGATACAAGTCAAGAGTTCGTTTTACGATCTTCCCACCGTTCAAGTATTCCCTTGAAGCCAAATGATATTACAAAACTGCTGGAAAGCACTAAGAAAATATGCCATGGATTGAAATTGAACACTCTACCAGCTCTAACAGAACGATATACAAAAGAAAAGCGTGCATTCTTCTTTAGTTGCATTATATTGGTTGGTTTGTGTGAGTGGATTATATTTATTATTTCTTCTATAACTAGACCTTTATGCACCTTATCTATGATTCCATGCTAGACTGCAACACGAACCTTTACCTGCTCTTCCCGCGCCCTCTCCCTCCCTCACCCACTCCCCCAACCACTCAACCACCTCAGCAAACGCATCCCTCCCACAATCCGCAAGAGCCCCCTCCTCCCCCCTCCAACCCATCAAAGCCACGCGTAAACCCCACACCACGAAAAAAAGAGCAGCGAGATCCTCAAGCGACTCGTGACTGATCCCACTGCACGCCAAAATATTCCAAGATGCTCGCCGTCGCCGTCGTCGTCGTTATCCTCAACACAAAAAATCTGTGACTAAACGTGCGCCAGTCCAGGTAGCGCAGATATGCATGTACGAGGAGCTTCCGGGTTTTTGGCGTGACACTTTGGCCTTGCGTGAGCAGTGTGAAGATGCGCGGGATGATGATGATCGAGGTTGATGAGGGGGGAGAAGCTAAGAGCTTGTAGGTATCTGACTCTCGCTGTGGCTTTTTGCTAGCACACTGGCATCGCGATTCCTGGCCTGGAGGGTCTCCTCCAAGAGGCGTTTTTCGAGCGAGAGATATCCGTGTGGGGGGAAGGGGAAGGGGAATTGGAATGGGAGACGGGGGGTTGCACTGAGGGGTGGGAGGGTTTCGATGCGGATTTTGGTGGAGGGGGAGGAGAGGAGAGGAGCGAGAGGAGGATATCAAGTATGTTTTGGATGTTGGTGGGGTTTGATATGATGAAGGGGATGGAGAAGAGAGAAGTGATGATGGCGGGTTCGATGTCTCCTTTGTATTTTTGGAAGCGTTGGATTGATAGACGGTCCAGGTTTGAGATTTCGAAAGATACGTTTCGTGAGAACGGGCTTCAAGGACCGCAGTGTAAAAATCTGGAAGTAATTTCTCATTGGTCGAAGTTTGGATGAGAAATTGATCAGCTTCCTCCGTTTCCAGTCTTCCTATCAGACGGAATATTTCTTTGGCTATGGTAACACGCTGACGAGGGATATCTGTCTGGAGTTTGAATGCTTGGATTGTATTCATCGATTTGATAATGTGACGGCATGAATCAGTCACCATTTTCGCCCCTTTATTGTCCTTTCCAGCTCCATCATCATAATCACTATTATCAGCCTTATTTTTCATCGAATTCTCATCCTCGTCAGACGAAGGTAACAATGACAAAATTGTCTTTTGTACTGAATCCGTGTCGAATGTGCCCAAAGCTCCTGTGGCAGTTTCATACACCATTGCAATGGATGGGGTAGTTAAATGCAAGAGTATCTTCGGTTCGATGAAATTCAGAAGTGCAATGGTTTTAACACATACCGCAACATGATGCAACACCTCCTTGTCTTCTTCCATCTGGGCTTCAAGTAGGGAGGCAAACTTTTCCTGCTGCTTCCGTGTCCACTTTCGATAAATTCACAGACGATGTTCCAAGAGGTCGTAGAGGTTGGGTGATAGAGTTGTTTGAACGATGCCCATAATCATACTTGTAGCAAATTTCCCTGATACATAAGAAAACATATCGATTTAAGCCAAGATATCCCGCTTGACCAACGGTACCATTTGAGACACAGTCCATCCCGGAAAATATATTAAAAGACTTGATAGTATCTCGATTATGTCATCGATCCCGGAACGAGATAAATGACTTGCGTCCAAAGCTTGCTTGATAATTCGCTCTAGCAGGGGAAGGTGCTCTTCACAGCACCTTCCACCTGGAATTTTTGAAAGAGCCTCGAGCATTACAAATCGGACGGGATCTTGATCATTCCCGTACCGGATGACAAGATTCAATGCACCTGAAATATGATTTTCATCATGCAATGCCGCCTTGAAATGGGATCTCAATGCAGAAGAACGGATATCCGCATCTTTTGAATCTAGGAAAGGCTTTTGAAGCTCAATCCCTTCATAGCATGCAAGGAATCCAAGATATGAGATGCGATCAGATGGTTTTGCTTGCAAGGTAGAAAGAGTAACATGCCGACGCGCCTCTTCAAGTCGACAGATATCTGGTAGACGTGAGACAACAATGGCGTTAAGAACGCCCTCTTTAGAACGCCATATATAACGTATGACTGGGTATAGAGCTGGACGCTGCGCAAGAGTAAGAGCTTCAAAGTCCCCGGTAGAAATTTTGTTGTTTTCGAAAACAGGCAGGGTATGCTCAACAGACAGGTGTTTGAGGCTAGCGTGACCGAAAGACACTTTGCCCAGAGCAACAACATCATCCTTCCCAAGAACCATTTGCACACAAGCATCTGGAGTGGCAGATAAAAACCCTTGTAGCGGGATATGCGACAATGGGAACTTCTCTGCCATGGCTGTGAGGAGTTTCGAAGCGGCATCTGGCCTTTTACTTATCCATTGCGAAATAATCGAATTGATGATATCCAAGAAGACGGCATTCACCGCTTCCGACGACTCGATGCAATCTTCCAGATGAGCCTGCACAATGGAAGGATGATGACTCGCCAACCTAAGCCAATCCTTTTCTTCAAGCTCTGTAGCCAAACGCGGAAGATTCTCAGAAACATATTGCGAGGAAGAAAGCGGGAAGATTCTCCGAAAGACGCTCGAGTCTTCTCTCCCCGCAATTCCATTCAAATATTGATCGATGACTCCTATCTTCGTCTTGAGTCGTCTCCAGCGTTTGGCATATCTCATGCGACTCAAAGATCTGATCTGCAGCTTTGGCGGTACGCAACGCAATGCGTGGAGGATTTGGTCATCTGTGCCCAAAAGCTCCACAAGATGCATCGCTCGACTTTGGAGCCATTGAGATGATGAAGCACGTGAAAGATAGTGAAGTGGGAGATGAACATCTTGACTACCATGACAAGAATCGAGGGCGAGCTTTTGCTCGTAGGTAGAACCATCTAGTAACTCGTATATCATAGATCGCGTTGAAGGGTTTGTGGTTGATTGTTGACCAATTCTTAGCATTTGTTTGGCACGCTCATTATATGTGAGACGTTCACATTGTTCAAGAGCTGTTGAGACATTTTTTGATGCCATGATGCTGACAGTGAGATGATAGCTGTGAGGATTGTAGTTCGGACAATGTAGGTGAGGAATAAATAGAATAGTAAGATTTGGAAGGGGGGGGTTGAATTGGATTGAATTGGCAATTAGGCGTTAGGTCCTGAGGTTAGAAGATATTAGATGTTAGAAATTAGATATTATATGATCAAGATAAATCTAAAATCAACACAAAGACGAAAGATCAATATATAATTAACATAGGACATATAATATAGGTAAGCAATGATGTAAGAGTATTGATTAGTCTTAACCTTCAAGATCTATCTTTGAGAACATCTAATAGTTTGTTAGACTAACAAATAATGAAGCGAACCTACAGACCCAACAGAACCAGCGGAACCAGCAGAACCGACAAGAACCCAACCACCTTCTCACATCGATGTACATAAAATGACTTAGGCCGTGCATTGGATGTTCAAGCGTGTTCTAGGCTTCGGAAGTATTCGTCTAGTGCCAGTATTAACGATGGTGGGCCTTCTAAAGGCCTCCACTTCAAACTTATAGAGATATCATTGAAAGACTTCGCTGCAAAGAAGACAAAAACAATACTAGAAGTTTTGATATAGAGAAAAGATATCAAGAGATGCAGCAAATACAAAGAAAGAATATCCTATCGAAGAAAATTATATAATATATGATTGCCTTGCAATAACAACTTCAATAACCAAGGAAGTCTATATACAGCTAGTTAGAACCTCATTCATTCTTTGCTTATTTACCTTGATATACCGTAAAATTTCGTCATTCATCAAATACATATACATACATACATAAAATCCAAAACGCCGGGGGACGAATATCACCCCAGATATATCCATATGCTATTTGTGACGGAAGAATATTTCTTGAGTCGACAAAGTAAATTATTATTCCTTCCTTCCTTGTCTGAAGAATTGCACGAAACGATTTTGGGGCCTCAATCGTGATTTGGAGTTGGAGTTTTCAGATGTGCTGCCAATCTCAACCATACCGGAAATTGCGGATGGTGCCATTGGTCCTAACGGTCCTAATGGTGGTAATGGTTTTGCTCTAAGCTTTGCATCCGCTAAAGACGTTTTGGTCATTTGGCTATTGGAACTCGTCGTTCCTATGTTATTTGTATCACTTCTAGGTGTGTTGGGGTGCTGGATTTGGGCTATAGATGAAGGACTATTTGTGCCCTTGGGAATTGGGGGAGGTCTCCGTGAAGGGATAAATCCATTAGGTCCAAATCTGTTGGGCGTAATTTCACTTTGTGGAGGGGCAATTGAAGGTTGCAATGGGAGTGAGGATTTGCGGCGAAGTAATGGGGTGGGTGTATCACTTATGGAAGTTGCCAAGCGCTCAGCCTCTACTTGATCCATCATTGTGTTGAAAGCAGAGACAGGTGTTGTGGGGCCGTATCCAGTATTACGTTTGCGAGGATTTTCAGATATTCTCTGAGATGGTGCAGTTTTTGGCCTATGTTGTTGCATGCAATAGTTGACTCTTCGTCGTAGATCAACGTTCTGGTCCTCCAAAATTTTGGCAGCATTTTCTGCGGCAAGGGCACGCCCAAGAAGCCGTTTGTTCTCGGCCTCGAAGTCATTTATAGCTTCGATAGCAGTGGTTGCATGTAACTACGTATATAATGAGTATGTTGGCATATATAATCGGAAACAAGAAATCTTACAGAAAGTGTGGGACTAAGTGGAGATTTGAAATCCATATTGAAATTCTGGGGTTTGATCGCCCCAGGAGAAGTATCTTCCAATTCGGCAATAAATGATGATACGGCCGAATTTGGGGAACCGTTCTTCATCGCCGAAGATGATTCAAAGACCGAATCGACTGCAGAAACAGGTGTTGTTCTATCGTGCAAAAAATGGTTTAATTGTTGTCGACTCGATGTGTAGTTCCATGCACTGTGTGGAGTAACTAGAAGACTCAACGTCGGAGTCATACCATTTGTATTTTGACGACGGGGAGCCATAGAGGGGCGGAGGTTGTCTTGAGAAATTGATGTCTTCATCATTCCTCGTTTCGCGCTGCGGCTCTTTTGAGGCTTCTCCCTAGGCTGCATTTGAGATACAACATGAGGCATTGCTGTACGTCTTGCTCCGCAGGATATGAGTGCAGAGCAAGAGAAATGTCAGACTGGGCAAATCCTAACCACGATGCCAAACGTGTAAAGAGAACTTGACACGGGAATCACCTGTACAAATAACTCATCCGGAAATCCCGAGACAATATATGGTGGGTTAGTTGTTGAAGGTTATATTCTTGTACGACGGGGAATTGGATCGATGGCAATTATCTAGATTCGCGAACCGCCATGAAAGAGGATTATAATCAAGGAAGGCTTAGAATCCCAAGCGATGAGGCTGGAACATCACCAAGTAGATATAAGAGTAACGAAGGAATGGACCCCATCTCACGTTGTATTTTTCGACTCGAGCTGGAAGCCTTGATCAATCATTTCAAGCGGGGATGCGGCAACGCAGCTGCAGCCGATCGTGCCTCAATGGTAAGAATCATCCTCAACCACTCGGTTAAACACAGTGACCTGAAACACACGAAGGAGTGTCTTTGGACGAACCATAAACGCACAGAATGGCTCGTAACCGCCTGGGGGCGGTCGCTAATCTCTTCCTCTCGATGGTCACGATTTACGACGCAGCGAGATGTAAACATGATACCTTGCAATCGATTTCGAGATGAGTTTCATGTGCTATTGCGATGTACCCCCATGTATCCCAAAATACACTCTCCGTATAGATGTGCAGGATGAAGCATGCAAAGACAAGCGCATCGCAAGTGCGGAAGTATCTTGGGGTCGAAAACAGATCAGGATGATCATGAAGGCCTTGGAGTCAAATGATGGTGCCCACATGATCCTTAATTGATGCGCGCTCTCAATGGGATCGACCCCCTTACCTTACAAGACACCTACCTCATCGGAGTTGAAAATGAAGCAAAGCAAGCAAACAGACACAATACAATCACATCACAGCATGAAGGAGAATGTGAGTGTAGATAGATATGGATATGGATGTGAATGTGAATGTGAATGTATTGTGTGTGTGTTGAGAGCGTAGATGGTGATATGAGAAGGAGAAGGAGAAGGAGAGAGGATGATCAAAGAAGTCAAAGGAAGAGACTAGTCTAGTATAGTCTAGTCTAGTCTACATTAGGTCAAAGTAGGTGTATCGATTACGGTGACCGAGATGGGGTTGTGTTATGTAAGCAAAGCATCGGAATGGCTGTGATTCTTCTTTTGACTTGTCAACAGTGTCAATATTAAAACAATATGTACACCCCCCAAGACATCTCAAATCACAACAAGGATTCTTCTTCTAGGAAATATTCTAGGTCACCTTCGACGGATTCTGAAGAAGCAGAGAGGAGGCGGAGGAGGCGCAGGAGAGAAGGAGACGCTGACCGTGGTGCTTCAACCCAATCTGATCGACGTGATGATCATTCGAAAGGCACGAGAGATAGATACGAAGACAAGGAGAGACATCGCAGGCGGTCGCGTAGTCCAAATGATTCTGACTCTCGTCGACACAAAGATCATCGAGATTTCCATCGCAGAAGAAGAGATACATCGAGGGATCGAAGGCGAATCAAAGATGATGAGAACATCAACTCGGCAGAATCAGCGACGAAATCTGTTGCGAGTCGAAGAAAGACCGGTCCTTTACCATCCCAAGCTGCATCATTTCAATCAAATAAAGACCCATCATCAGCTGCTCTCGTGCGCACCGGAGATGAAGCGATTCCAGAGAAAGAGAAGCCAAACTTAGGACAGACGGGAGTTCTAGCAGCGGCTTCAAACACAATCACACAGGCAGATGGAAATGCTATAGTACTAAAGTATCATGAGCCACCCGAAGCATGCAAGCCACCCGCTAGAGACGACTGGAAACTTTTCGTATTCAAAGGCGCCGACATCATCGAAACAATTGACTTGAGTACAAGAAGTTGTTGGCTTATCGGCCGTGAGCTTGCGGTGGTTGATCTGGCTGCGGAGCATCCTAGTATCAGTAAACAACACGCCGTCATACAATTCAAAGCGACCGAAAAGGTGAACGAATTTGGAGATAAGACCCGCAAAGTTAAGCCATACTTGATCGATCTTGAATCTGCGAATGGTACAATGCTGAATAAGGATCCCATGGACAAGAGTCGATATGTAGAGTTAATGGATAAGGATATGATACAGTTTGGTCACAGCACAAGAGAATACGTGCTAATGTTGGCGCCGAGAACTTAAGCAGAGGAGACTTTTCAAAGAAGGTGATGGCCATTCATGATGGTATATTCTCGGGAATATTCTTCTACTTTTTTGCTGTGACAAATGGATTGCGCGACACTGTTGAAGCAGAAGTCAGCTGCAACTCATCACCGGATTTTCAAACCGCGCGAATCATAGAGATGGTCAAAGGAAAAGAATGTATGTGTTAAGGACTCATGTCTATCACAGCACTAGTCACCTTGCCTCACTCACTCTCCCACAGCACGACCATAGCACGGCCATTCCAAGCTTACTATTGTAGTTCGACCGAGATCAGATAGAGTCTGGAAAGCTTCAATTTTTAGAGCATTTCGAAGTGCCGGTCCTAATACTTAGCGAAAGTTTGAGTCCCATGAACTTCTGGCTTGTGCGAATTCGGATGGCAAACCCCTATGACTCAACCAGGTCACCACCCCTCGCCAGGAAACTCTATCCGCCCCCTTCATTACACCAGCAAAGTCTCGTGATTCGGCTCCTTTTGCAGCATTGACGCTATTCCCCAAGAATAATTCCTCTCAGCATGCGCCTCGATGCGTCTGAGGCTCAGAAACATGTAGTGGAGGGCACTTTGTACATTTCAAGATACCGAGCTCACTCAGCTTACTATTAGTTTACTAAATGCCAAACACATTTTGCCACCAACCTTCCAATCAAAGTGGTAGGCATGACTCTCCAAGATGGTATCCATCGAATCCCCAGTAAATGTTACTAATCCAAGGTCCGGATCTATCCCACCGTGACTCTCTCTTCGTCTTACCGTGATACAAAAGCGGATACTTCGGACAATTTATGACGATTTGGTTTGATCGTTCCTCCCACTAAATCGCCCTAAATACTTGAGTATATTTGCCCGGTTGGAGTTGGGTACAGGGGTACAAAACCTAGATATCATATGTCTAATCGTATAGTTAGGTGAAGCTGGGTTAGTGAGGTTACCTTGGATTAGATTAGTTCTTTTTTATACGATATCATAAGTCGAGTAAGCAGGTGAATCTAGTTTTGATGGGCTATGGTTAGGAGAGTTGGTATAGATTAGGTTAAGTTCCCCTGATGCAACCACGGCGCCATCCGTACGACTATTCTAGGATGGGATGGGATGGGATGTACTTAGCTTGCAAGTAAGTGTCAACTACTTGGACGTTGGGGATGGGGATGGCGAATGAATTCCATTGGGGAAAAGGGCGTTTAGCTGTTGTATAGATAGATTATCGAAGAGTAGCTAGCTAATTACTTGTATCTATCGTCAAATAGACAGACTACTTACTATATATAAGCCTTTTCTTCATAACCTTACTGAATGTTGGGTTTTATAGCCCTATCGATGAACTCAAATCTATCCCAACTCCATCCCAACCCCATACCCATCCTTGACCTAGTTGCTTACTACCTTGTCACCAGCTGTCTTCAATGTCTTCACACCCTCACTCCAACTAATGCCCCTCATTATTAGTATATCTATTACGATGCCTCCATGTCTTAAACTTAATAAATGTCTGTTATTTTCCCGTGTGACGAACCCTCCCTAACCTCTTAGCGCGTGCCACACCCTTCACGAGTACATCAATATACACCGAAGATTTAAATTTATATGCCTCCAACTACGTCAATCGAGTCAGGCAGACGTTTCCGATACTTTTGCGTCCCCAGCCCTTCCTTTATAAGTCTTCTTCTCTCTTTCATGCTTGTATATGCAACGATTGAACTCGAGCTTCATCGCGGACTCACGAAGATCTCGACATGGTAAGTGGACAAACTATACATCCTCCGTGAACATATCGATCGGCTAATCTCATTCTCTGGCAGGATGGATCCGCTATAGACCCCAATGAAATCAATCGTTACGAAGTCACAGAAGTCTATGCTCATCCCGAAGCAGAAGCAGATATCGTGCTCGTTCATGGTTTGAATGGTCACCCCCAGCATACGTGGACGGCTAAGAACGGCGTGTTCTGGCCTACCACTCTTCTGCCCGTCACCCTCAGTTCGAAAGATCCTGCCAAATCAGCCAAAGTTCGGATCCTGGTATACGGATACAATGCGGATGTTGTCGCTTTTGGGGAGAAGTCGGCTTCTCATGATAGAATACACGAACATGCTCAAAGTTTGGTTTCGAGTCTGGCGCTAGAGAGAAAGAGTGAAGAGGCCGACGAAAACCCAATCATTTGGGTCGCACATAGCCTGGGGGGTATCTTGGTAAAACGAGTAAGTGGCCATTGCTCATCCAACCCCACACTTACATACATAAAATATTGACCCGAGTCTCCAAGGCTCTCGAGATTTCCCATGATTATCAAGGAAAGAGCAATGACGAGATTCGTTCAATCGCAGTCGCAACCTTCGGCATCATATTTCTTGGTACTCCTCATACTGGGGCGGATCCGGCAAAATGGGGGTTGATCTTTCAGGGAATGGTATCTGCTTTGATACCAAAGAAGGCTGTGGACTCGGAATCAATTCTCATCAAGACGTTGACGACGAACAATGAGACACTTGCCAATATCAACCTTCACTTTCTCGACATCTACCAGCGCTTCAAGATCTGCATGGTCCATGAGAGTTTGAAGAGCGATTTCAAAGGAACGAAAGCCTTCGTCGTGGATCAAGCCTCCGCCAGCCCTCTCCTTCCCGATGTATCTTACTTTGGCATCGAGGCCACACACAGCGGGATATGCAAATATGAAAGCAAGAGAGCGCCCGGCTACATGAACGTTTCCACCAAGCTGAAGACATGGGCTTTGGAAGCTTCCCCGGTCATCCGAGCACGCTGGAGAGAAGAAAAGCAAAAAAGAATTCAGGAGAGAGAAGCGCAGATCCGAGAGCTGAGAGGACAATTCGAAGATGTACGCTGTCTTTTCCCCTTGCCCCGGAATCTCACTAACGCATTGGCAGCCAACTTTAGCGCCAGTCATTCCACAACAGGGTATGTACCAAAGCAACTTAGGTGGCTCTTCATCAGTTCATCATCAGCCTAGTCTAATTGAGCCTGCTGGAGCAAGACCTGCTCTTGATTATAAGGTGTGGGAAGTTGCGGAAAGAGACACTGAGATGGTGGATCGTTGAAAATGATGTCGAGATTTCTTTGTCCTCTGGACCTCGGGCATGCATGAAGATTATAAGATTTTCTCTAGGTCATCTGGGAGCTTGATTGTTTCTTTTTTTTTTCTTTTAATTTGTTGGAGGAAGCTGATTTGTTTGGTTCCGTAGATTCATCGAATTCAGTTCAAACCGTTCCAAGCATTGAGCCTGATAATACAGACGAGAGTGCAGAATATTTCATCAAACCCCCTGGATTTCGTCCCAATTCCATCTTCGTCGGTCGACGAGAAGAGCTAATCGAGATGCACAAGATGTTGTTTGATGAAACGAGACGATCTCAAGGCTCATCTGCAGTTTTGATTCAAAGCATGCCTGGTGGTGGTAAGACTCATTTAGCTCGACAATACACATTCCAACACAAACATGAATTCCCTGGCGGCGTATTCTGGATTCGAGCGAAGAGTGAACAGGAGATTACGGCAGGGTTTTGGCAAATTGCACGCAAAGCAGCTTTGAAACCTTCGATGGTTAATGAAGACCCTAAAGTCCTCGATAATCCGGATCAATTTGTTAAACTGGTCAAGAAATGGCTGAATCATAGACGCGATTGGCTGTTAATACTGGATGGTATTCACTTTGACGATAGCCTGCGAAGGTTCATTCCTGACAGCATCAACACGAGTATCATCTACACCTCAACGGAGAAGTCTGTCAGCGGTGATCATCATTTTATGAACCCACAGGTTTTGAAGTTGTTGCCGCTGTCGGCTCGAGAAGCACAACATCTCTTGTTACGAGAATTAGACAAGAAGGAACCATTCCTTCAAGATGATCTCAGACATTCAATGGAATTGATTCAGGCAATGGAGTCTTTGCCTGTGGTTATTCATGTCGTTGCTCAACGATTGAAAGCTACTGACGAACCACTGGCCAGATATGCTAGATCATATGCATCGGCGCCAAAGGGACTGAGAAAACTTCAGGCTTTCACATCTGTAGTGGAACAATTGGAGAAGCTTGGAGCTTATGAGACGCTCAACCTGATAAATCTTCTGTGTTTCTTCAGTCAACATGTTCCGGTTGAGATGATTGCTTTAGGTAATGTTTTGGTTGAACCTCTCTCCATTGCATGTGTGCTAACGAATTTATGAGGCTTGGATGCACTCGATGTTCCCATCAGAGCCAGTGAGCCAACTACAGGTAGATCGCTGAACAACACGTTCAAAGTATTGAACAAGTTTGCTTTAATCGACCGAAACGAACAAGAGGTCTTGCTCAACTCATCTCAAACCTCAAAAGGCAGCATAGATTTGCTGTCAGATAACATTGATGTCATTAGGTTGCATAGTGCCGTCCAAGGATTCTTCAGGGAAACTTTACTTGCAAAAGGAAAATTACCCATGTGGCTTGACCGAGCTATTGGAGTGTTTTGCCATTCATTCGACCAAGCCAACGAACGCATCACACAGAAGACACGAACTGGTCTCGTAGAGGATTATCGACTCTATGAGATCCACGGGATCAGACTTCAGCAGCATCTCGAAAGACACAAGAAGGAATATATCAAGCGACATAAGAAAGAAATGTTGGACCCTGAAGCTACGCACATCATGCTAAAAGATGCACTGGATGCTATACGTAGCGAAATCCAACGACGGACTCCAGAGTCTTCTCACGTGATTGCTGGAGGTCGACCAGAAGCATTCCAAACTTCCATCTTCGATCGAACTAGCAGCTCTTCTGATGCTGGGCCTGACCCAGAGACGCCCGTAGAGAAGTTTTCGGAAGGTAATCCTTGGATCCTTGGGCCACACATCGAGTCTCCTCAGCGTCTTGTTCATGATCCAGATTTTCTCCAACAAGTAGAAAACATTCAAAAGATTCAATTCCAACCTCAATTGCCACCCGAACCTCCCAAGGAGGATACTAGATATGATAGCGGTCGAAAAGGCTCTAATTTGACGGTTCAGCCATTGAAGCCAATAGTCTCTCAAGCTGACTCACCTGAAAGCCCTGGGGGTCCATGGGAAGTAGTCAAATCCCGACGGACAAGGTCTACAGCACCAAGACTTGATCTTCACCGAACCATTCGAGCTCAAGAATCAAAAAGGTATCGTGTTCGTGAAAGCTCTGTCCGATCTACGACTCCGGGTTTTGCAGATCCACGTGTGACCAGTGTCACAGCACATGGTGAATTGCAACAGCCTGATAATCTACGACCACAGTCTCGTGGAAGCTTATCCGGTCAATCTAGTGCCAGGGTGGCACTTGCGCATATCAGTAAAACTAGTCCACCGCCAATTCGAGGTGGAGGTCCAATTCAAGATCGAAGAGCATCGGGACATAAGTTGCCCGAGATCGATCATCTCACCCGGGCTCCAACTTACGCATCTGCCGTTGCTGGCCCAATGAGAGAGACAGCTTCCAGACATGGTACTGAAGATAACTTTAGTGACACAACTTCAACCCCTGGATACCCTGAGCTGACAGCAGCAATCGCTACTCCACAACGTATTCCTCATGATAGAGAACCGCCAACCCCTCGACCACGCACACCGTATACCCCCATGCCACCATATCCCAGAACCCCGGATTTGTACTATCAACTGCCATACCCTGCATCCGATAGCAACTTGTATAATATGCCTCACATGAACTTCAGTCATGATGATTTCCAGCCTATCCCAGACCCATTCAATAATATCTATCCCATCATGGCAGGTCCAATCCCCACAACAAGATCTTCAGTACCTTACACATCGATGTCACCACCTCTCAAAAGAGATCTCCCTCATGATTACCCGGGCTGGGATTCACAATCTTACCCCAGCGTACTCGATGGCTCGTTGCACATTCCAACCTCACACCAAACAAATCCGCAGAATCCCAACCAGCTGAACCTCCCCACTCACTTCACATCCCTCTCCTCACCTAGCCTTCTCCGGTCCCACGAATATCGCTCCCACTCAACATACTATCCCGGGCACCCGGAATTTTCCCATTCCGACACGACCACCGGTCCCAGCAGCGCTCGCACCTCGCCACAAGAATCACACCAAACCTCACAGGCCATGTCGCGCAACGCATCCGGTCGCTCGACGCAGTCGGCGCGTTCTCTCCACCGCGCCACGGCGCGGCCCCGCTCCACTTCGACATCGGCCTCGGATCCCCGTCACGCGTCCCTCGTGGACACGGAACCCATCCCCCAGCGCTCGACCTTTTCCCCGCGCATCCACGTCCCGCCTCCCGCGAGGGGTTATCAGGTTGATTCTTCGTATCAGAGTCCGCAGGATCGTGAGAGGGGTATGGTTAGGAAGAGTCCGAGGTTGTCTTTTGCGAGGGCGGCGGTGGGTGAGGCGG
The DNA here is from genome assembly GCA_017357885.1 of Monilinia vaccinii-corymbosi. NCBI lineage: Eukaryota > Fungi > Ascomycota > Leotiomycetes > Helotiales > Sclerotiniaceae > Monilinia > Monilinia vaccinii-corymbosi. Next base: position 2,511,866 of record CP063406.1, on the reverse strand, counting down.
CTGGTCAGGTGGTTTTTGTTGATGAGGAGAGGGGGGGGAATGGAGATAGGGAAAGAGGGAGAGAGAGGTCGAGGCAGATGCAGAGTCAGGGTCAGAGTAAGAGTCAATATGCTTCTGCGCAAGCGAGGGTGCCGAGGACGTTTGATCCTTTGGCGCCGAATTTTAGTCCGAGGATGGGCATGCCGCCGCAGGTGCAGATGCAGATGACGTATCCGGGTGAGGAGAGACCGAGGGGGGTGGCGAGGGATGTGAATTTGATCTATCCCAAAAGTCCAGATTTGGGGGAGGGGAATGCACTTTCTCATGGTGCGAGGAAGAGGGAAATCGAGGCTCCGGAAATGAAGAGGGGTGGGAGTGGGGGGAGCGGGGGGTTGGTGGTTGCTGGGGGGAGGGTGGTGGAGTTTGGTGAGTCTGGACGGAGGTTTGAGGGGGGGGAGGGGAGGGGTAGCAGGAGGGGGGGGAGGCGGGTGGAAATGCAGAGGATGGGTGGGGGGGATGGGGGGATTGTTGAGTTTGGGGAGACGGGGCTGGGTATTCAGACTCGTGATGATTTGGCGGGGATGGGGATGGGGGTGGGGGGTGGGAATGCATATGTCGGAGGTGAGCGTTGGTGGGGCGAGGAGTTCGGGGCTGGCGCGGGGGGTGATGGAAGGGGTTGGTATGGGGAGATGAGGAGTAACAGTCGCTAAGGGTGGTAGAATACCATATGATGGTTCTGGAAAACAAAAAAGGGGGATGTTGGATGGATGGATTTTTCTACCTTTTCTTCTTTCTTCTTGCATCACAATGTTGGGGAGTTTGGTATTAGGGTCATGTTATACATATGTATATGCAGTTGCATGAAAAGAGTTCGATATAAAGCACGAACAACTGGATGGATGAAATGAAACGAGGGGGCATGGTGCATTAGGGGATAAATTGGAACGGGTTGGCTTGGAGTATACTGTGTTTTATATACTATGGGGGTTGGGTTGGGCTGGGCTGGGGATTATCAAGGGGTTATTATTATGGGAAGGCGTTTATGGGGGGGGGGGGAGTCTTATACAATTTTGCAGATATGGATATATGGATATGGAGATGGGAGATGGGATTATACTATATGGAGATGGGATTATAGGATTATATGGCTGACTGGCTGACTGGCTGACTGGTTATATCGATGGGGAATTTGTATGGGTATTATGGGGGTAGCATGAACGAACGAATGAACGAATGGATGAATGAATATATATCATATACGCCGGCCGTATGATATGATATGATATTGAATAGTAGAGAAATGAAGGGGAAAGGAAAAAAAGAAAATATATATATATATATATATATATATATTTCGAATATATAGATAGATAAATTATGATATATTTGATGAGTACCTTACTCGCGTAAATGTGTCTATATAGATTTCGAGGTTGTTGTTGATGAGATAGGTAGTGCATGCATCATGATTTATCTTGTGATTAACTAACCAACCCACTTACGTAAACCACGTAAGAGGGAGGGAGGGAGGTTTGTAGGTTTGTAGGTAGTCAGCCGGGCTCTACAGTACAGTACAGTACAGACAGAAAGTAAGATTATATTTCGGATCGTTAAACTTACCTCAGTGACTCGGCGCACCGGCGTTTAGTATCGTATCGTGTCGTATCGTATCGTATCGATATAGTATTGTCGAGTTCCTGCGGGTAACTTGAAGAGATGAGGAAGAGAGGCTGACTCTACGATGGATGGCCTAGAGAACGGTGGGCGGGATGTGGATGGGATGTGTGAGGAAGGACTTGGATGGGTTGAGGGATAGCAGATCTTGATGTTGATATTCGATCATCGTATTTACTCCTTAAAAGCCTCGACGGTTCCTGGATGGCTAGCTAGCTAGCATTTGTGATTTGATGTGATGTGATGGGCAGGGAAACGAAAATTCCTTGGAGACAAACGTCCATGGATCATCATCATCATCATCTGATCCACCAAAGAGGGGTGATGATGAACTCATCGTCGTCGACGCATAACTTCGAGAGAGATCCCGCACGCATGCCTAGGGATATGAGGTGTACTGTGTGAGGGTTCTCATCCACGTCAACAATGAGGGTTGGGTATTGCTTACTGTGACATTATCATCGCCTCCTATCAAGTCATCTTGTTGTTATTTTCAGGCCATTCTCAACATTCCACGTACCCCTAACGCACCCAAAGAACAACACCAAACTCACCTGCTGATATGATTATTTCAGAACTCTGAATCATTGTGAACATATGCAGATGCGGATGTAATACAAGTTCAACAAACAGTACGAGGTGGGTTACCCATCAATCATCAATCGGCCTACAATCAATCACCCTCGTTGTCAATGAAGAAAAAAAAAAAAATACGTGTGTAGAACTACCAATCCAACCCAAGGCTTATAGCCCTATAGTCAGTTTTATAGCGTTGGGCTAAGAGGGCTAATCCAAACTACCACCACACGTTGAATATATAACATAACCCACGATCCCATCCCATTTAAAACAAAACAAAATAAAATGAATATTCTTTCTCCATACATACATACATATATATCATTACCCTACCCAGTACGAGAAGAACAACATTAACATTCAAGACACCAAAGGCAGCAAACTCCAAACCCACACCCACCGTTGAAAGATGTTTACTTACTGTGACTACTTTTCCTTCTACCTCCACATACGCGAGCGAATCGAAGCCAGCAACATGGACCGTGACGCATTCCGAATAGCATCCTCAGTCACCATGATCATCACGTTACTCCTGATATTCTTCTTCATCGCCAAGCCTTCTCCTCGCGAAGCTTGCATGTACAGGAACATGGAGTGGATGTGGGACGAAACGGACGACTGAAGAAAACAAAAGGGATTGGAAAAGATTTTAGCGAGAACGGATGCTATCTTTTGGTGGATGGCTGGCTGGCTGGCTGGATGGAGGATGGATAGATGGTGCGCGCGAGCGATCTAATCAGGCGCAAAACGGGCACGTGAAAGTTTGCGACGGGATTCTACGAAAGTGGAGGTGTTAATTATATGGAAGGGAAGGGAAATGGGGGCGGGGGCGGGGGGGGGATACTTATATAAGGGGTGGGATGTGAATTTTTCAAAACCCGACATGGGAGCGCATGGCATTCGAGTCGATGGGTGATCGCATATCCTGGATCACGGCGGAGGGCCGAAGGATACATCGAGCGGGAGATTCGAGAGGGTAAAGCACCCAAGCTGGGCGCGAACTCGCACACCCGAGCTACAGTATTATTCGGGCTCCTTCCTCTCTGTAGACCAACACCCACCCATTGTGACATAAAATGGGTTACAAGTCGCCTACGGCGGATAGTATCGCCGCGCCTAGCGTGGGCGACCCTATATAGATATAGCGAGTTGCTCTTAGCTCAGACTTCACTACTGAATCATAACTACATCTTCAATCCCTTCAAAACTCTTCTATATAGCTTCATACTGCGTGACACCCATCTATCCTATCCATCACATGAACCTTTCTCAAACCCGGAAAATGAAAGTGGGAGGGGGATTCTCAATACGTCAGCCTCGACCGAAGGCAAGGATGGCGAGCTTCAATTGATATCCTAGGCATGCTGCATATCTGCAGCATGGCTCGACAATGAGATGAGATAAGGAATCATCAGCTACATCTCCATTTCGAATCATATTACCTACCTACCTACCTTCCTTCCTTTTGAGCTTTCGAACATTCTTTCTTTCTGCAGAAGACATGTTTCATGGAGAGGTGAATATACGATAGGGATAAGATCAAAGTCAGGGATGGAAAAATGGGAGATGTAGAGATGAGAGTTTAAAGAAAGCTCGCAGAAATACCCCATCGTAGGGCCAGACCCTGAAGGGATCGAGGATAAGAAATAACTGGCTTTCTTTCCGTGGAGTAATATCTTTCCATGTCCAACTTTGGGTAGAGAGAGTTCGAATGTAGATATCTCAAGCGCGTTTTCCGGCACAAAAAGAGAAAGATATTCAAGGAAATATTAATCCATTACCTAAATATGAATCATAAATCAAGGAAAGGGTATTTGAGGTGACATGCTGAGATTTCATGTAAATCTTTGATCGACATAGGCCATAGCCAGAATCCATAACCTCCATGTATTTCAACGTGCTCCTTGATCTGAATTAAATCGCTTGAACTTTTGTACTTTCTAGACATACGTAGTGGCGCCCATAACACCTATATTTCCTCATGCTGTTCCAGTTTCAACCCTTGGACCCAACTTCCATTCCAACTTCCATTCCAACTACCATCCTCATCAAGAGATTCCTAAACTCGCGATTTCACCTTGCTCGTTCGAATTTCGAGTTCCTATCAGGTACGAACACTTCCACCTCATCTTCACCTGATCACCTTTCCCATGCTCTACACCTTGTAGGTATATCTTTTGGGTAATGCCCGAATTTTGGCGGGGATGAAGCCTACGTCCACTTTGGGGCTGGAGTTTGAGTGTATAACCCTATTGATCTTGTTAGAATGTGCAAATCAAATCAAGATTCGGTAAGAAATAACATACTTTAGTGACTGCAGCTTGAAATGTCAAGTCGGATATTGGTTCATTTGCATTATTTGAAAATGCAACGGATAAAGTGATAACGTCAGGTGTGCTAGGTTCGCGGGTAGCATTCAAGGATATTTTGAGATTGGTATTACTAATTGTTAAGTCATTGGTAGATGGAAGACCCTCGGGCAAGGCAGACGAGAATGCCCATTCATCATCGTCCGTTGCAGGTGCTGGGGCATTTGCTGAATGTGAAATCGGAGGTTTGGGATTGGCAAAATCGAACATAGAGCCTGATTGTTGAGGAGTAGATTGTCTTGGAGATGTGAGAGCAGCGAATGGATCAATATTTGAGGGAGAAGATCCTGAAAACGCGGCTTGTTGCTGCTGCAAAAGAGATGGCTGTGGAGTGGTGGGTTTCGATAGTGGCTGCGAGGATCCAAATGCAGAAAATGCGGAATAATCAGGTTTCACAGGTACGATTGAAGATACCGGAGATACTGATGGTGTGGGTGCTTTGGCAGTGCTGTTTTCGGTTGTTGAAGACATTAATGCAGGGCCAGGAATATCTGAAACTTGTTAATATGGAAAGTTTGAAACTGCAAAGGGGACTTACTGGTATTGTTCCCAAACCCAAGAGCGATGCCACCACCTTCGCCATATGAGGCCTCTCCCAAAGACAACCCTAATAAGTCATCTTCTAGACCTCCAGGTTGTGAAGTGCTCGCCAGCGCATTATTAGTAGATGAGCTTCCATTAGTCTCCGGTTCACCATCGAAATCGATCAAGGAGAGTTCATTTGCAGAATTCTTGCTGACACCTGTACTGGTACCAAGGGTGCCCTTGGCAATCTTCAAAGCTGCATCCACATCGCCTTTCTTCATCAACTTATACCTTTCAACAGTACGATGTATACTATCATTGATTTCCAAGAGCTTCGCGACTGCTTCGTGATCATCCGATTCCTCCTCACACATTTTCTGTATTTTGGGATGCGCACTCTGAAGGGCCGAGGCAAGCTCTTCGTAGACATCGCCCTCTGTCATAACATCTCCAGGCTTAAATGCTTCGAGTCGCTCTTCCAGTAATCTTGCTTTCTGTTGAACCTTCCCAACTTCTTCTGCCGCCTTTGCTCGATAATCAGTTTTTGACCTCGTATCGTATCCTGCCATTATTTTCATCAACCTGTTGGCTTCCTGCAAGTCTTCGGGCCCACCACGACGGATCAGTTCCTGTAACTTCGCAGACTGTGCTGCCCTTTCCTCTTCTTCCATCTCCTCGGCGGATTTTAGATTCTACGATACAATCAGTCTGCCATCCCAGTAACCCCTCTAAATCCCCACCGGACTTACATCACTCGGGTTGAGCACTGCAGCATCCTCCAACCTAACTTCTGGGAACACGTATCCCTTATAACTCAACAGTCTATGCATATCTCTTATAAAGCCTAAATCCTCCTTGTACCTCGAAGTCTGACATATTGTGCCCCTCCACTCCTCGATAGCTTCCAGGATCTTCATCTGAACTTTACTCGGCCTGATAGGTGGTCTTTCCGGGAACCTCCTCACCAATTCATTCAAAAACTCCTTTGTACTGATCTGCAGGTGAAACGGATATCCGCAATTCTTCACACAAATGTCCAACAGGACAAGAGCCAATATTGCGACATTCGGATTACGATGATTGATATAATTGACAATCGCGATAGCTGCTTCCCGTGGCGCATTTCCCTTTTTCGAGTTGATGAGGTCGGATATCTCAAGATTCATGGCCAGATTTGGCTCGTAGTTTTCGGGGGAGCAGGCTTGCTGAATATATCGTTGGAGAGGGGAGGGTCCTGGATCTCCCATCATGGAGAAACGGTCTCGTGCCGCCATTCTTGCGGAAGCTGCCTCCATGTGGAGGTATGATTGTGTATATTACCAACCTGGATAGTATTGTGCTGGATACAGAGTGTCTGTTGTGGAAACTTCGTATTTGAGCTGATGCGGCGCGAGAGAGAGTGGTGGTGAGCTCAGTGGGGTGGACAGGATTTGGACACGACTGGACCAACAGGACCAACAAGGACCGCTGGCGAGGTTGCTTAGTCAGCATTATTTTCCAGGCGTATTACTTCATCTCAAGGTTCACAAAGTTTTTACTCGATCCTGCATCTTGTTGATCTCTGGGAAAGAGGTCGCCACATATATTCAAGAAAAACGGCATATTTTAACCATGGTTCGACATAAGAAAGATAGCTTCTCTTCTCGAGGCAAGAAGTATACCAATCCTCCACGAAATAGAGGTCCTCGTCACCATTCCGACGATGAATCACAACCCCGCCCCTCACGCCCCGCCTTCAAAGCTGCATGTTGGGATCTTGGCCATTGCGATCCGAAACGATGCTCTGGAAAGAAGCTCATGAAACTTAACCTTATGCGAGAGTTAAGCATTGGTCAAAAGCATCAAGGCGTGATAATATCTCCCAATGCGAAAGCTACCATATCGCCGGCAGATCGCGAGATAATGCTACAGTACGGTGCGGCGGTTGTTGAATGTTCTTGGGCGCGCACATCAGAAGTTCCTTGGTCGAGGATTGGTGGAAAATGCGAAAGATTATTGCCATATCTCGTGGCGGCAAACTCGGTCAACTATGGCAAACCTTGGAGGCTAAACTGCGTGGAAGCTTTGGGGGCTGCCTTCTTTATATGCGGATTCGAGGATTGGGCAGAGCAAATTTTGGAGAACTTCAATTATGGCAGATCGTTTCTAGACATCAATTCAAGTCTCTTGAAGCGATATGCAGCATGCAAGGATGAGGAAGAAATCAAAAAGGCTCAGGAGGCTTGGTTGGCGAAATTGGAGAAGGAATATAGAGAAAGCAGAGAGGTTGGCTCGGATGGTGAGGATGACATTTGGAAGAGTGGAAATACGAATCATAGATTGCCGGAGAGTTCTGAAGATGAGGATGAAGAGGATGATGAAGAAGGCAAGGAAAGTGGGGATGAGGTCGATGGCATCTATCTCGGCAAAGAACGAGAAAAAAAGAAAGCCCTGGCTGACGATGATGATGAGGAGGAGGAGCAAGAAGATAAGGATCCTTTTGCTATCTCCGATGACGATGAGGATGATGAAGAAGAAATGGCAGAACTTCGTCGACGAGTTCTTACCTCGAAACCCTTTGCAAACCCACAAAACACAAGCCAGAAAGCCGTCCCAGAAAAGATCTCAAGACCGGTACCATTGAAAGAAGATTCTGAGGTTGAAGCGGACTCTGATAATGGAGAAGATGATGAGTTTGACAATATTATTGATGCCACTCCCGTTACAGACCGAACTGGTATATTGGCAAAAGAGAAAGCTAAGTCCGTGGCTCCAGCAATTGCCAGTGCTACATTTTCCAAGACGGTCGTTGGCGCACCGAAAAAATGGTAGGTGTATCACAATATTACAATTAAATACATATTTCAAGATGTGTAACTGAACAACGTTTGACTGATTTGAGCTTATGAGATTAATTATAATGTCTGTATCATTTAGAATCACCCACCAACCATGGTCAAGGGGTATTTTACAGTGTCCAGTTGTCAAGACTAATCCGACAATACTGAAAGAAACAATTCAATCCATTACGTCACTCATTATTCAGGAAAGCCATAGATGATGAGCATGTTTCCTAGGAATTGAAGCACTGCAAGACTCGTAGTGGTATCCCTGGAATGATAGCAGCCAGTTAGTTAGCATTTCATATGCCGAATCATAGTGATGTACATGGGCATTGATATCTGTAGCGATTCGTGAACAAGGGGATGAACTAGTTTATACAGAGTAGGTTGGTTGTTCGATACTACGGAAGATTAGCGCGGATTGGTTAGCGAGACGAGTCCGATGCGGGAGAATCTCTCTAAGAAGCATTTTGTATAAAATCAGAGATTTATACTCCGTAGAGAACTCCAGCAATATGGACCTGCACCCGCAGCATCGTCGTTGATGTTGCTTGCCCCCCGCCCCCTCCCAAAAATCGAGGTCGGATGAATTAATTATGCTCAACATGAGTAGATATAGACACTAACTAGTAGATCCAGCTTAACCGAGATCCCCTATTTTCACCGATCCAGAATTACGGAGTTAGTCGCATCAAATCAAATCAAATGCAGACGCTAAAATGAATGTATTAAATTACCCATACCACGGCCAGAATATGGGAATTCCGTACGAGTACAATATTAATACAATACCAGAATCGGGTTATTTATTCTGGATGAATGAATGAATCTCGGGCTATCCTATCACATTCGATTCTACCACTGTAGTTATTCTTCAATCAATCTCAGATTTCAAATACTTACTAATAGTAATATTGAAGTGGTGATATTTATAATATTATAATTATAATTAAATCAAAGATTAGTTTCGTTGTACTCTATATAAAACAGTCAATCATCATCATCTATTTCGTTTAGGGAATAGTTATGAAAAACTACTCTGTACTGTACTATTCTAAACCCGTTGTAAAAAAAAAAGATAAAAAAGCGTTTTCGATCTAATACTAACTAACTACTGTACCTAGCATTCGTTGACCGCATCGATAGATACTAGAGACTAGTTAGTGTGAATCCATCAGAAAGCTTAGATCCACTACTGTAATAAGGATACAGGATTTACTCTTTTAGAGCTTAAAATAAAGAGGATATTTCACAGTATTATACAGTATCGAAGAAATCCGGTTAATTCCGGTAGAGTAAATAGAAGTGGTATTTTCCCCAATTGCAAGACTAACATACAAGTACATATTTACCTTAAGTTTGCATGTATACAACCCAGCAGCCAGCTGCCTTTTTCTACTCTATACTCTGTATATAAGAAGCTTAATTAACTTTTAAAGAAAAGGAAGTTAAGATCTACATGTAATATCGATCTCAAAGAGAACCAACCTATCAAATCTCGAGTCTGATAAGAAGGAATGAAGTAAGTTAGATCGGGTATCCGAGATTCTGAGTCGATAGAGTATAGCGTGCCCCATATGCTTTTAGTTAGAGGTTAGGCTAGGTTAATATGAATGTCCACTCGACCGATCTATTAACTTCTCACCGTCTTTCTGTCACGCAGATCCAAGGTTATGGACGGTATTATGTTATTCCGTCCGGTACGATATCTACTTGACTACTTCGATTCATAGTAAGTGTTAGATCTGAATACTTGAGTTCTTGTATAGATTATGTAAAATCATTTCTTATAGATCATAGTTACAGTATTCAAGTATATATACTCTTTAATGTATATCATCTTTATATATATTTACAAGATTCTTCAGTCACGGCACATCATATATTAAAGTTGATAAATCGAGTGGACATTTGATTTATATACTCTGTACAACAAATGCTATATAAATTAGTTCACAAACTTCAAATTCAATTTTTTATACCATGTTTCATTATTATGCTATATGTTTCACGATTATAAATACCAGCTTTATCACTGAACTAGTACGTCCCCCCATTTGTAATTCAACATTCAAGTTAATAACTCAACTCAACCTCAAACAACCGAATATCAATCAATCAACAATGGCCAAACTATCCTCCTCGATCCTTTTCATCCCATTTCTCTTCTCCATCACCAATGCTTCTTCAGGCTACCTAAGCCACTGCGATGCCACCTCTCTCGTCTATATTTACCCCGGGCTGTCTTTGACTCAGCCAGAAATAATCATCAAGTGCCAAGGGCGACCGTTAAGCTTGGATGTAAACCATTGCATCGGAAACGATAATGGCAATCTCGTCGTACGTGTTTCCGCGCGAAGTCTCTCTTATGATTTTCGACTTACCGTACCACCGTACCGTGACTAACAACCAGTCCTGAGAAAATAGTGGAAGAGAAAGTACGTATCCCAACAAACAAACCAACAACCCCTTCCACAGAATGGATGTGCCATGCCAGCATACATGTATCCCATCCCATTCCAATCCAATATCCCGATGCTAAAAAAACATCACCAACCACAGTGGCAATTTCCTAGGCCAAGCCGCCGGCTGCAGCGGCTGTATTGTCCCTGATTTGACCACCCAGATCTGCTGCAAGAAATGCGACAAAGCATTTCACAGCGGGATAAAATCAAATACGTGCATTGAGACCAGTATGTGTTGTCTCCCTCCTAGTGAGATGCGTATTTCCATTTCCATTTCTAACATACATGTGTGCAATAAATAGATAAGGGTATTGGATATGTAAATGGACGATTGGTGTGTTAACGTTGAAGTCACGAGTCCGAATCGATGTCGAGAGTCGATGTCGATATAATGATTGGTTGGATGGAACTTCAAGTTGAGAGAGCAAGTGATTTGATTTATTTGGAGTGAGAGCGAGAGCGAGAGCGAGAGCGACTGACGTTAACGTTGAATGATTACAATATACGTTAAATTCCGAATACTGTTAATATCAATCTGCTCAACGTGGTTGATTAATATATACTTTAAAATTTGCGTAAATTCGCTTTTATTATCAAAATAACCAAAAATACACTATCCTACAAAGTACAAGCGACTTTCTTCAACTTGTATTTACTTATAGAATACATTTTATTATAATATATAAATGATCATTGAGAAGAAAGAATTCGAGTTTAAATCAGAAGATTCCCTAGAATTGACTTGACCTAACTACTTAGCTGACTATAGATCGAGAGCCAGCCATACTAGGGAAGAAAAGACTGATATATATCACGATTTCGTAGCATCGTGCTGACCGACCGGCATGATAGATGGACAGCACTTTGCACTGCACTTCAGTTCACTTCCCATGAGATAACAATCACCAGCTTAACTATATAACAATCATACAACCTCCTAAAAGCCCTTGTATTATAATATAGCTCTTTAAAGATTCTCCCAAAGATTCCTGCAACCCTCATCATTTGTTAAGCTTTTATACAGCACTAGCGTTACAGTAAAGACTAATTAATAATACATCCAATCTAGATATACAAAAAAGATAGATATAACAATAACAACAAAATCCAGGATGAATGAATTGTTATTGAAAAGAGAAAGTAATAAGAAAAGATTAAACATACATACATTTCCGTCTAATTGAACTACAGAGAGATTGATGCGAGATGATCACTATCACGTGACGCGACGCGACGCGACGTGCCATAACATCATGATACAACATATTATTCCCTCTCAGTCTTGTTATCCTCCCAGGACAATGAACTATAAACAACAGACAATAACAACAAAGATAATGATTCCTTTCCATTCCATTCAATCAAATCAAATTAAGTTTACAAGTAGTCCGGATACACTAAATAACCTTAAACTTAAACTTAAACTCAAACTTAACCCTAAACTTAACCTTAACCCTAGCACGAACAAAAAGAAATATATATCCAACTATATGTTGGAAGTCGGGAAGATTATCATGTATAGGAAAAGTTGTAGTTGAGAATTTGAATCTTCATTTTACTGCAATCAATCTAAGCTCAATGAAAGCCTCAGTATTCATTCATCATCACCATCCATTCAACCCCCAAATACCTAAAACAATGCTCGCTGTGCTACTCGCAATCATAAAAAGTACCTTCACAAAAAGCACAAAGTAGAGAGATCAAGAAAACAAACACGCAAACAAAAAGAAAGAGGTAGGGAAATAAGAAAAGTAAAGGATATTTCTCATCTCTCAACCTCAAATCCCCAAATCTCCAAATCCCCCAATCCCCAAATCATAATTTCGATATAATTTGTTTCGTTGTGTTCATAACCTCATTCACTCTGATATCCTACACCCTTTTTTTCTCTCTGGTTCCTTCAAATCTTGTCCCTCTTTCAATTGTTTTGCTTTCGCTTTTGATTTCCATTTTCCCACCCAATCATAATCGTATGTTAGGATTTTTCCTTTCCATCATGTCATTATCGTGAAGGTTTGTTCATGATTCCATTCTCATATGATCCCCCCATCAACTTCCACACCTCAGATAGCATTTGCACCGGTTGCTTTGAATACCTTGAGTGGAATAATCTTTCCCTTTCCAGCTGCAAACTTCTGAGCTGCAAACTTCTCTCTCGCCAACTCAATGGCACTCTTTTGTCTCTCTCCTCCTTCCCCACCTTTGCCTTTGCCATGAGGCTTTCCAATCCCATCCCCAAGTATTTCCTTTCCAACAATGGCATTTGCATTACCATCCTGACTCTTCAATACCGTTTGAGCCGAGATATTCACCTTTCCTTGCGCATCACCACTCTTAACCCTCTTCACCCAATCCGCCCTTCTTCTCTTGAATAAATCCATAGACCAATTTCTCCAAACAATCCTTCCTGTCCAACTATCTCTGAGAACAGCTTCGTAAGGCATGAGGGTCATGGCAATACGTTCACAAAGAGAGAATAAAGAAGCGGAAGAGGTAGAAGTTGGAGTGGTTGTCGTGTGGAGTAAAGAATCTAGGATATGAGTTCCTGCGGAAGATAAGGAGAGTGTAATGATTGGTGGCTGATTCGATGTAGTGGTCGACGTTGGAGATGAAATCATGGAGTTGATGAGTTTGCGACGGAAAAGAAGGTTCGAAGGGGTATTAGGTGGAGATGGGAGAAGCGATGCTTGAATGATGTGAGTTGTGGTTTGGTATAAGGAGAGTGCAAGGATAGTAGAGGTAGGAAGTGCCAGCAAAGCATTTTGAATGAGTTGAGCCGGTGGTCCAGGGATTTTAAGCATTGCCTGAGCAAGTAAAGATCCATGAAGTTGAGAGGGGGTAGGTTTTGGATGAATGACAACTGGTGCTGGCGCCCCATCATCAGTAGTCACAGGAGGTGGTGCAGTAGCAGCTGTAAGAGTTTCGAGGGAAATATCGGCCATTTTCAACATCAACCGATTCTTATCAGATCCATATGCAGCGGCGATACTATTCGTGAGAGCTTCCGTACTGGCACGTCGAACCTGGCAACGTTCCAATAAAACTTTGATGATGTTTGTCCGATTCCTGGCAACCAAGCCTTCAATCTGTGGAGAGATTTCTTTTATTGCTTCCTCGAGATCCTCTTTGCTCAGACGATTCAAAACTCGAATGACAACATAAGATGCAATTTCGTTTCGTGCCAATCCTGCGATTCGATCCTTGAAAATTGCCCGATAGATTTGTTTGAACAGCTTTCCTGGGCTGTGGGTCATGATTGTCTCCAAGACTCTAGATCCAATTTGATCGTAGACAATACCATTGACAAAGATAGCCGATTGACTACCTTCCACAGCAATATCATCTGGTAAAAGTGTCGAGATCAAAGTCTTTTGTTCCGAATTGCTGCCCTTCTTTGTATTTGGGTTTGTGAGCTCCAATTCGAGTAACAACTGCAAGCAAGGATTTCCCGTAGGGTGTCCAACCAAGACCTGAATGAAGGCTCTATCCATGGAAGCAATGGTATCCGAAACAATCTTCTCAATTGCCCATAAGAAAGATTCTGGCACCGTACGCTTGTTGAGGGAATACTCGCTAGGGGCGGCATCCAATCCATTTATACCGATCTTTTCCTTCTTCTTGCTTTGTAATAACGATTTTGTTGAAGACTTTTCCAAAGGTCGACCGGAAAGGATAATGAGTAAAACTCGAAGGGTATGAGATGCGAATCGATCGGTGAGGAGGGAAGATAATTGTCCTTCAAGTTCGTCCAACGTAGCTAGGAACAAACTCTCCATAGATTCAGTAACCTCATCTTCTTCGTTTGCATCTGCGACTACCTCTTTCTTTTCTTCCTTCTTTTCTTGTCCCGTGAGTTCCTCTGTCACAACCGAAGCCGATTGAATGAACAAAGTTTCACAACAATGACTTGCAAAACGATGTGACACCAAATGAGGAAAATTTCCTGCAAACTGAGCAAACAACTTCTTCTTCTGCTGCGGCGTGCTCAGCAAAATTAATCTTTCCATTAACCTCGAACATGATTGACTACAAGCAATCTTCAATTCCTTCCCTTTGGCTTCACGATATACATTTGCGAGAAAGAGGCTTCGTTCCTCTGCCGAAGGGAAATGGTTCGATTCGAGTAACTCATCGGCTCTGCGAAAATATTCTTGCTCTTCATCTTCGAGTAAACCATAATATGGACGATCTGCCACTTCGATTGCATTTGTTCCTGTGGGAGCGGGCAAAGAAAAAGTTTGATCGTTATCTGGGGGGGCTCTGAATGAAACGGCTTCATCTTGTGAGGATGATCTTCGCTTTTTTGAATCTTGATGATGGAGATCCCCATGATCGTCTTCCCTCTCGATATTCTCTTCTCTCTTCCTCTTCAACGTATCTCTCCTCCCTCTGGCGTGCTTATTTTCTTTTGGCATGGTGGCGGGTAAGATGTCAGATGTGAGATGTAAGGTGTAAGATGAATTGTGTTGAATTGAATGTTTGGAAGGGGAGGGAAGAGAAAGGGAAAGATAGTCTTTATCAAGGGAGAGAGAAAGCGAATATTAATATGGATGTCCTATGTAGAAGACGAGTTGATGTAAGAAATTCTACAATCCAAAGTTTTCGGAAATGTAAAATGCGGGCGCTAGCGGGTTCGCCTTGTATTATATGAAAACGAAGTGGCTCACACTTTTAGGTCAATGCCTCTTTTATATTATATAATGCATAATAAATAAAACGTATTGTATTTTTTTTATTTTTTTTATATTATAATTACAGTATAAGCGGTGAGATTTAAATTGATCAAATTCTTGATCTTTTTCTTTTTCTTCTTCTTTTTTCCCCTCAAATACACTCGTTGGTGATATCATTATTTATCGATAGTATATATATAATATATATATATATATATATATAATATATATCGTATTACTAATTCATCCATCTTCATTTCCTCTCCCTCTCTTCCTCTCTCCCTTGACCGACGGCATCCTTCACCTCTTGTCCATTTCCTTCTTCAACATGCCTTCAATCACAGACACCAATGTCTCAGACAATTCAAACGGGCAACCGCCATTGAACCGTGCTGATGAAGTAGCAGATGTATGTGAGAGCCAAAGAGTCCATGCATGCAGATAGATGCATGAATCCATTCATCCATTCAACCACATCCATCCATTCAATCTCCTATATCGAAACTCAACTCGCCTCAACTCGGTCATTTCATTTCATTTCATTTCCTTCCATACCACAGCCACCATTCATAAAAGTACACATCATCTAACATCTTCATGCCCCCTCCCTAGTTACTCAATGCCGTTCAATCCCTCATCATCCCATTCATCAGATCAGCAGATGAAGATGCCAGTACCAAATCCTCCGGTCATGGAAAGGTTATTCCTGGCGGAAGTCCAAGAACAACTCTTTTCGAACATCATCAACCCGAGAATTTACTTCAACTTCTAGACTTCGATCTTCCCATCGATGGAAAGGGAAAGGTTGGTTTGTTGGCTACCGTTGAGCAAGTGCTCAAGTATAGCGTCAATACATGGGATCAAGGATTTTTGGATAAACTCTATTCCAGCACCAACGCAGTATGCATCCACAATTGAAGCGGTGAAGCACCACCGTATATACAAGTGCATACACAGGTATACATCAGCTGAAAACTAGATGCAGGTTGGTGTTATCTCCGAGTTGATATTAGCCGTTTTGAATACCAACGTAAGACTCAATTTCGTTTGGAAAAAGAAAAGAAAAAAGAAAAAGAAGCACAAAAACGTAAACGTCACGAATATCAACCTGGTACTAACATCGTTCGATCAATAGCTTCACGTATTCCAAGTATCACCCGCCCTAACCGTTATCGAAAAGACCACAGCCAAAACCTTCGCCAACCTCTTTGGCTTCAATGGACCTCATGCAGGAGGAATCTCAACTCAAGGTGGTTCAGCCTCAAACACAACCTCCATAATCATCGCTCGAAACAATCTTTTTCCAGAAACAAAACAAACCGGAAATGCATCTCACGAATTCGTTCTCTTTACTTCAGCCCATGGTCACTACTCCCTTGAAAAAGCAGCACAAATGTGTGGGCTTGGAACAAATAACGTGATATCCGTCCCCGTCGACGCTCAAGGCCGCATGATTCCCAGCGAACTCAACGCCCTCATCCAAAAAGCCCAATCCGAAAACAAAACCCCCTTCTACGTAAACGCCACAGCAGGAACCACCGTCCTCGGATCCTACGACCCCTTCACCGAAATCTCTCACATCTGCAAATCCCACAACCTCTGGCTACACATCGATGCCTCCTGGGGCGGCCCCGCCATCTTCTCCCCCGCCCACAAAGGCCAACTCGCAGGGTCCCACCTCGCCGACTCCCTCGCTGTCAACCCGCACAAAATGATGAACGTCCCTCTAACCTGTTCCTTCCTCCTCGGGCCCGACCTCACCAAATTTCACAAAGCAAACACCCTCCCCGCAGACTACCTCTTCCACACCATCTCCCCAGGCGCAGAAGTATGGGACCTAGCCGACCTAACTCTCCAATGCGGACGCCGCGGTGACTCCCTCAAGCTCGCCCTCTCCTGGATCTACTACGGCACCACCGGCTTCACCACGCAAATCGACCACGCCTTCTCCATCGCCTCCCACCTCTCCCACCTGGTATCCGCCCACCCGGATCTCATCCTCGTGTCTGCAAATCCGCCGCCGTGCTTACAGGTGTGTTTTTACTATGCCAAGGGCGGGAAGCTGGGGTCCCAAGACGTCAATACGAAGATGACGCAGGAGGTGGCGGGGAAATTGTTAGCGAGGGGTTTCATGGTTGATTATGCGAGTGGGGAGCAAGGGAAATTTTTTCGCGTCGTGGTTAATGTTCAGACGAGAAGGGAAACGGTGGAGGGCTTGGTGAAGGCGATTGCGGAGATTGGGGGGAGTTGTTGTTTTTGAAGAGAGAGTGAAGTAAGTGTGTCGGTAGGTAGGGTAGATTGTGATGTAAATCTTCAGATTACAGATATACAGATTGCAGATATACGGAGTAAACATGCATACGAGTTAGATACAGATACACCAATAAATATATATATATATATATATATACCCAACACCGGGGCCAGCATATACCTAGCACCTACCTATAGCTCCCCAGCGTCAACCCAGCATCAACCAAACCCCCAGCCCACCAAATAAAGACAAAACACCAAAACCGCATTAATACATCATCATTAATACATCATCGTCATTAAACCCCGAACCCCAAACCCAGAACCTATAAATATCCATCGTCTCGTCTCGTATCGATCGGGTTATCTGAGATATATATATATATACATTTGGCATCTGAAATCCGACATCTGGTATCATCTCGGTACCAATGCTACTACTGTAATGAGTATATATATAATCAATCTTTGATGCATCCATCCATCCCATTCCTCCATCCATCGAGAAAGAGTACAGAGTACAGAGTACAATACAACAATATTTATATTTATATTTATATTTATATTTATTTCTTTCCTATATGCATGTATGCATGCATTTAGGATGGATGGAGGGAGGGATGGAGTAAGATGGGTGGGTGCGTGTGTGTTTAACTTGTGATTCTTGATTCTTATACTAGGTGAGGTGCGATATATATCCCAATGACTTTTCTATATTCAGTACTCTACTTTTTCTTACATACGTTCATTCAATCAATCAGATCAGTATTCACCTCTCACCTCTCACCTCTCACCTCTCATCATTCATTGCATTCAAGTTCCATTTGCGTTTTGCATGCCCCCCCCCCCCCAAAAAATGCAAAATGGTATCTATCATATCTATTTATACTTACATGTAACACACATCTCAAGATGCGAACTGTGGGGAGATCCCGAACTTCCCCAGAAACAAACTTGAAGAAGAATTTACAAATATCTCTTCTCCTGAATTTCTTCATACGCCTGGATTCGATCACCGACTTGAAAGTCTGTCCAGCCCACAAACGACATCCCACACTCCCCACCCTTCCTCATTTCCTGCACATCTTTCTTGGCGTTCTTGAGCGTTTCGAGTTTACCTATTAAGAAGGGGGAAGAAATTAGTAAATGTGGGACTTTCCAAGGAAAGGAAGGAAAAAATTATGGTTGCGTGTAAGGGGAAGGGGAACAGAACATACCATCAAAGATTTTTTCCCCGTCTCTCAACACCCGATACCTAGCATCCTTCGGGATCGTACCATTGCGAACCTTGCAACCGGCAACATTCTTGTTTTTTCGTCCCTTGAAGTTGATTTCAAAGATCTGAGCCACCATAGCTTCGCCCAAGACCCTTTGCGTAACTAATGGTGGTAAGAATTTAGACATCTCAGCTCGCACATCATCCATCAATCGATAGATAATATTGTGATCCAAGATTTGAACCTTGTTCTGAGCTGCGAATTGAGAAATGCTGGGTTCGACTTCAGTATTGAAGTTGATGACATAGCCCTTGGCGGTAGCCGCATGCTCGATATCAAATTCGCTGAGTTTACCAACCCCGGATCGAAGAACGATGGCTTCCACTTCTTTGGTTCCAGCAGCTTTCAATTGATCCATCACGGCTTCCACAGATCCACTGACGTCACCCTTGACGATGAAGTAAACAGGTTTGGGACCAGTAGGTTTTTGGTCAGGCGTAGTGGTATTAGATGCTTCACCCTTTTCACCATTTTCACCCTCTTCCCCAGTAAGTGCAGCCTCTTTCTCGGCCTTTTCACGTTCACGCTTATCGTGTTCGATCTTGCGACTTTCATTGATAGCTTCCATGTCCGCGGCTAGTTTGTCTCGTTCCTCCTTTTCAAGTCGGAATTGAATGACACTTTTAGCTTTTGCTTCATCAGGAGCTTGAATAGCTTCATCCCCAGCAACCGGTTGTTCTCTCCATCCGTCGATCTCTACTGGAGTACCAGGGCCAGCTTCATCAATATTAACACCTGCTTCGTTACGTAGACATCTAATCCTTGCCCAGGTTCTACCAGCCACGATGAAATCTCCTGGTCGCATGGTACCTCTTCGAACCAAGATTGTAGCAACCTTGCCCATAGATTTGATACTGGTTTCAATGACATAACCTTCTGCTGGACCATCTTTCTCGGCACGCATATCAAGGATCTCGGATAATGTAACGGCGGCTTCTTCCAAATCATCCATTCCTTTACCAGTTAAACCACTAACACACACAACCTGAGTGTCACCACCATAATCTTCAATATCAACACCATGACGAGCAAGATCCTGTTTGACACGTTCAATATCAATCTCAGGCTTATCAATTTTATTGATTGCGACGATTATTGGCACCTTTGCTGCTTTAGCATGATTGATAGCTTCGATAGTCTGTGGTTTGACACTGTCATCTGCAGCAACAACCAAAATGACAATATCTGTAACATT
Organism: Monilinia vaccinii-corymbosi; assembly: GCA_017357885.1. Lineage (NCBI taxonomy): Eukaryota > Fungi > Ascomycota > Leotiomycetes > Helotiales > Sclerotiniaceae > Monilinia > Monilinia vaccinii-corymbosi. Next base: position 2,492,055 of record CP063406.1, on the reverse strand, counting down.
AGCACCCCTTTGACGCATGCTCAAAAAGGCCTCGTGACCAGGAGTGTCAAGGAAGGTGATGGTTTTTCCTGAAGGCATAGGGACAGAAAAAGCTCCGATATGTTGAGTAATGCCACCATGTTCTGATGCCGCCACAGAAGACTTTCGGAGATAATCCAGGATGGTAGTTTTACCATGATCAACGTGACCCATGATGGTAATAACAGGAGCTCTTTGTGGAAGTATTGATGGATCTTCCGCTGGAGGTCTCGGCTTCAAGTCTTCAGATTCGCCTCTTTCTATTATAGCCTCAAAGTTGTATTCCATGGCAATAAGTCCAGCATTTTCAGCATTCAAAATGTGATCATGGTTTACATCTTCAAATCCCAATTCCACCATTTTCTCAAGAAAGTCATCAAGCTTGACCCTGAGAGCCACAGCTAGGTTAGAGACGCTGATAAATTCGGGTAAAATGATTGGGGTTGGTGCTGCGGCCTTTTCTGCTGCCTTTTCACGTTTTCGTTGTTTTTTCATCTCTGCTCGTTCGGCAGCCAAACCTCTCTCTTCATCCTCGTCTTGATACAATTTCATTTCCCGACTTCTCCTTCCCTGCTTTTTGGAACCTTTCCCATGTGCATTCTTGGGCTCCCTGTTCTGTGAACTTTTCGTAATCGGTGCGTCACCAACTGCAAAACGTCCGGAGAACTTTCGATGTAGAATTTCCGATTCCGAAGGGGATGAAATGGCTTGGGTGTCAGGTTCACGACCATCTAGCGTTGGTTCTTCTGCTTCCGTGGACAGTGAACGATATTCTACTAGCTCTTCGACAGGTTTCTGGACTGGATTTTCAACTTGCTCTTCGACAGGTTTCTGGACGGGATTTTCAACTTGCTCTTCGACAGGTTTCTGGACGGGATTTTCAACTTGTTCCTCGACAGGTTTCTGGACGGGATTTTCAACTGCTCTGCCTATTACTGGCTCAGACAATGGGTCTGGAACTTTTAGGCCAGGGATTTTGAATCCACTTCCACCAGCCTTACCAAAGCCTGCGCCAAATGAAGAAAATCCTGAAGGCCCGACAGATCCAAAAGTTTTCGACGTACTACGAGCAAATGGTGCTGGTTCAGTAGGACGTGTTGGTTGAGGAGGATGCGCTGGTTCCGGAGTCATTCTAGAGGTTGAATTGAATGAAGGTCTACTAATAGCACTATCTTGCGAAGGCCGGTAATTGTTCCATGAAGTCCTTTGTGGAGTCGATGTTGCAGTATTACCTCTGTCATAATTATTAGGCCTGCTCCACATGTCTGCTCGTGGAACTTCTGCGAAAGTGCCTCTTTCAGAGGGAATTTTATTTCTCAGTGGCGTATAAGTCCCCGAACTAGCTTCTCTTTCCCTTTTTGTTTGAGCTTCAGCAATAGGATCTTGTGGTGGTGGTGGAGATGGTGGTGGTGGAGGTGGTGGTTTTTCTTCGACCTTCTTCCTCAATTGTGCCCATTGTGATGCGTCTTCAGAAGATCCTTTAGTAATTTCAGATGCAGTAGTGGCTTCCGTAGAGTTATTTATTATTTCGCTAGAAGTTTGACTACGAATTCGATTATCGTCTTTCGTAAAGAAGCGCAAATGCCCATCGGGTTGCGCGCGCTGCTTGTTCATCTCATATATATCCATTTCCTGTTTCCTCAAAGCTGCTCTTCTAGCTAATTCTATTCTCGCCTCATGTGAGAGCGGTAATGGCTTATTTCCTCTGGTAAACTCGGGTCCCGGACCCGAAGGTATGTTAATCTTTCGTGGTTGGCTTATAGGTAGCTCTTCAACCGGTGGCTCAGGTTTTGGCGGATCTGGTATTCTTGACTTCATGGGAATTCCTGCTGCTGGGCGACCAAAACTGGCACCAGATCCTACTCCTGGAACTTTAGAAGCTCCAAAGCTTGGTTTGGCAAAACCATTTCCCATTCCCATTCCCATTCCCATTCCCTTTCCCACCCCTGGTCCTGAACGCCATGATGCAGCAGGTGTCTGCTGTGGCAGAGGGAGAGTCGATTCATCATCTTCAGATTCTCGTACCGCAGCACCTTCGCCAGGTGGTTTTGATCTCGAATCAGAGGATTGTAGAAATCGGCGTTGTACTTGTGGAGGACCGCGAGTTGCACCAAGTCGATGCCAACAGAAAGCGCATACTGATGGCGTTGTTGGGTCCTATATGAATGAGCATTTGACAATAAGCAGAAGAAGAGGACTGACATACTTTTAATACACCGCGACCCCTCCTCATGATTGCATTGTTGATTCAATGAATATTCAAATAATTTTCATCAAGTTGCTCGAGCACCCACCTGCATGAATTTACGGATGCCGGAACTTGCCATTCTCGCTTTTGTTGTCGTTACTGTAAAGCTGTTGAAGCAATATCACAACTACTTGTGGACGATTCTTCTATCTGCGAAGAATCAATATCAAGAATGCCTCCTCCCAAAACAAAGTCCAAAAGGACATTCAAAACCACCTCCGCCACGAGATCATCCGCGATCACTTCAGACGAACCTCCAGCTCCTTTTACTCGACCTCCTCCAAAGCTTGAACCGTTCCTCAAGAAGCTTTCAAAGTATCATATCTACATCGCGCATATCGACAAGTACCCCGCCGACTTTAAGAAAAAGATATTCCTTGTGCCAATGCTTATGAACATTGCAATCATCGCAGGACTCGCATGGCGCGCATCTATCATCTTCCCCTTTTACATGAAGATTTGCTTTTCGATGATGGGAAAATACAACGAGACTACAATCGAGACGCATAAAATACCATTGAATGACACAGGATACGAGATATTACGTCGTGCCTCAATCTTTATGATTGATCTACTCTTATACATTTTTGTATGGCCATGGCCTCGAGATTTCTTTCTAGGGCGAACAGGTGGCAATCCTATATCGTGGCGAATTGGGGTAGGTTTCCGTGAGAGAGAGATCATTGTGCGCAGGAGCAGAAGGTGGGATCGAATGATTGGCGATTTCTTGAAAGAAGATAATGAAACTGGCAAAGAATTAATGTCTTCAAATGTCAGACGGGCCATCGAACCAGGATGGATGTCACAAAAGACCGGATATTTGATGTTGAATAAGGAGTGGGATTTGGATTGGAAAGCTATGGTACAGGCTACAAAGCTGGTGGATAAGAAGACTATGAGTCTTGAAGATTTCAAGACGACGGTTTTTGCATGGCATGCCGCTTATGGATGGATGGTTCAAACTGAAGCTCCGATCGACCCGAATAGTAAGGAAGAGCTAGGGAGGAAGAAGATTACAGCTTTCAAGGATGAATTAACATTGATGGGAAAGGAGAACCTTTTTTTCAAGTGGATTGAATTGGTTCAATTCGAGTCCTCAAAACCGGATGGATTCGGTCCAGAGCAGCAAAAAGCCACCATGGAGAAAGCCAAAATAATGTTTGAGGCACAAGGAGTCGACTTTGAAGCATTCTGGGAGAAAATTGGTGGAACCGAAGGATTGCCTGGGATGGATTAATCATAGTATGGAGAAAGATACAATACCCTATAGAAAAAGTCATTTGTTTTACGCTTCAGGTATGAACAGCGGTGCAAAGGAGAGGTTGGTGAAGCAAATGCCAAAACCCTACCAAATTGACTGTCAAATGCTGACGACACATGTTTCTACCGCGAAGTGGAGGCGCTGTCAATATACATAAATGTTGGTAGCTCAAAAATAATGACTTGATGCACTTTCCCACCACATCAGAAGACTCCCAAATGTCTACCAGTGTAGACAAAGAAATGGCAATTTATACTTGGATTGCACTTTAGCTTCAGCTACTGTACCTTTGTCTTGCCTCCTCTTCTAGAATCCTGGTTTCAAGGTTTTGGTTCGATAGAGAGAACTACTTCGGTAATTCATATGTTGAACGTGGTTAGCATGCTTATTTCATTGGGGAAGCTATTTTCAATACCCAACAATCTCAAGTCCAGAGTTTTATTCACCCTACCTAGAATGGTTGCCTCTCAAGGATTTCCGCGCCCGGCAGCCCGGGAAAGCTCTCTGGTTCCCAATCGCAATAATTCACATCTCACATGCTCCTCCTGGACCTTTACTATATCCCAAGATACATGCGTCAAAATCCTCATTCGACATGTCGCAATGCCATGAAAAATGAATTCATCAGAATCGCTTTTCGTCACATTACCCATCTCAAGTTCTTACTACCCCTCTCAATAAACCAGAGATCAGAGAGATCGATTTATACTCATGAAAACTTCGAAAAAGATATACAAAGGCTTTCTTGCGAATAGCTCAGTTGCTTCAGCTAGAATTTGAGAAATATAGCACCCTCAAATATTCCAACCCGATGAACAAAAGACCGCCATTCTCCTTCACGGTAGTTCATATATACTTGGCTCTGGTAGAATGTCAGAATATGCGGATACTGCTGAAATTCTTATGAACATCTTTGCCACCCAATCAAAGTCTTTGCAAAAGTTTTATTGCATGTCTACAATTCCTGTTTACAGGGCTTATCCTAACAAGCGCTTACATAGCAAAGACGGTTCTAGTAATGCATGTGCATTTCGGCTTTGGATTGAGTATCACTTCTTTAGTGTTTTGTAGTCCAATCATAATACTCTGATGGCTTTTGTCGCACATCTAAGATTTCCATTTGCAAGGCTCACCTTGACAAGCGCTCATTATCTTCTACAGTTTGGTGTTGCCATATTGGAAATGGTTACCCTTCTCCGCCACGCTCATCCTGAAACATGTTCAATTATCATCTATATCGTTGTGAGTAATATTCACTCCTTTATTGAAACACTCATTCTCCTGTAAGCTCCTGGGATTCATGACTCAGGCCATCATCTTTGGGGGGTTTTTGGTGCTGTTAGTATTTATCTAAGTCACATCAGTCTTTCAAGCAGGTTTGGTTGCATGCCTATGATTTTCCTTTGCAGGGGTCTTCCTAACAATCTTCGAGTGAAACTCACAGACTCCATACCTAGGCAGTTCAATGGCTCTTTTAAATTTCCAGTCTATGCCTACTGCACCATATCATATTCCAATCACAATACTGCAATGGTCCTTGTTGCACGCCTGACATCTCTTGTTACAAGGTTCACCCCAACAAGCGTTCAATCGCTACTTATAGTCTCCATTATAGCGCTCTCTCCATCACCTCAGTAGTCAAGAAAGTACTTGAACGAGTCATTTTTCTTCTAGTAGCCCTGTGATCCCGAGTCTAGAACACTGTGAACCTTCCGCGCGTGACGAGCATCGGGAGACAGGAATTATTTCCCTTTTATCCAGCTTCATATTCATCGCTAAGTGGCGACGGAAAATTGAGACCAAATTTCGTGGTTCCTAATTTTCATATGGTGTTGACGATGTTGAAAAGTCCACGGGGAATTTTTCCAAACTAATCGTCTAATAGTCATGTGATCTAACCCTTTTCTTTTGAACTACAGCTTCGCTAGTTTGCAAGCTAACGATAGCCGGAAAGACTAGCCCTAACCTAAATCAGCCAATCCTACCCCAACGAACGACTTTTCGTCAGAATTCCATCATGTCATACATCGAACTTTTTCCAATGAATGATCAAGTGCGGTGAGGAAGTAGTCGTAGTCATCGTCTTGTAATTAGTATACACTATACACTATGCTAGTAAACTTTTCTCCCGTACACTATTCTTCACAAAATGCAAGATATCATTTCTCGCATCGTAACCTAAAACTCAGATTCTTTTGCATTCATTCATTAATTCCACCCACACAGCACCCTCCCAGATCTCCAAAACCAAACAACCTGCCACCCAATACCCCAAAACCCAACCCCCAACGCCTTCATATCCAGCGATACCTCAACACCACCCACCTCAACACATCCGGCGAACTCACTCGTCGCCATTACACAAAATCACATAGCAAAATATATCCCGCACGCACAACTATCCTCAGCCGCCTCGTAGGAATATTTCTCCCTCGCCATGAATTTTCATCAAACTCTTCGATGGCTTTCTCGTTGTCGTTGTCGTCGTCGTCGCCGAGCGCAGGAACAAAAGCCGCAGCACGATGAGGAAGATGAGGAAGCTCAATCATTACAAGTGCAGAGGATGATTATCGAGGAGATTTCGATGGGTGGGAGAGGGTTGGTGTATCCAGTTCCGAGCACAGAGGGCTGGAGGAAGTGAGTTTCCTTTTGCCTGGGGGTTTTAGATCTATGTTTTTTTTGTCTCTCAAGGCTCGATATGATGGAATTAGTTGGTTGATTTTTCTTCATGCTGGGTGAGGTTATATTGATTTGTGCGTGCGTGGGTAGCATGGGGTTATGTTCGATGGAGATCTTCGTATTCATTTTACATGCTTCGTACGTCGTACACATACAGATGATTACGACGATGTGAGAATTGAGAGAATAGATTTCCCTTCACAAGGTCAAATCTTCACGACCCCATCTCATATAATCTCATCATCTCGAATAACTTCCAGGGCAAAAAACAAAGCACGAGCATCCTATCAAGCTCTCCCATCGATGGTCCAACTTCAATATTCAGATTCAGACCGGAATCCCAAAATGAAATGATGTGGTCTCGGCTCTCGATGCCACATAGCATTCATCACCCCTATGCCGCACATCAACTTCTTCTTCTTCACACATCGAATTAGTTATTCTTATTTCAACTCGCTCGTGTAATATATCAATCTGCACGTAGGGTTCTCCAACCAAGACCAATTGTATCTAGTATTTCGGATTCATCTCTATTAATACTATAACTGTAACTGTAGCAGTAACAGTAATATCACATCACCTCACTCACAGATCACAGGATCAAACAGCCGTATGGACACGAACTCCGTTTCGAACCCAGACTCCAAGTCCGATTTCCGTCCCTCTATCCCTCCTGACGCGCCTAGAATTAAGCTAATAGCGATCGATACTCCAACCAAGCCAAGCCAGAATTGCAAAATCATCACGTCAAATGAGATGAGCACGGTGAGAAATTTCTCTCAGGAACCCCCACACTTCCCCCTTCATGTGCAAAGTATCACATCACCGACTCATCCAAAAAAAAATCAATATATCATCTCAATTACCCTACGTACGTACATACATACATAAAATGACTCTAGTAGTCAATCTACAGACTACAGACTAAAGACTAAAACCCACTCCAAAACCACCACAGCACAAAACCCACAGAACAACCACCACACCAACACCCACCACCAAGCCAAACCAAACCAAACCAAACCCATCCAACTCCCCAAGATCCACAATCTGCCTGTCTGTCCGTCCTCAGTCACCAAAACCCGAAAACCCCAAAACCCCAAAACCTAAAAACGCAGCCGACGACTCGAGGATTTGACAAAAAACAGTAATGACATTACTCGCTCCACATTGACGCTTTCACATCAAATCGTCAGTGCATACTAGTATATACTAGTATATACTAGTATAGTAGTAGCAGACAGGAAACGGGATCTAGCGTGACGCGACGTGATAGACCATATTCGTAAAAGTAACTATGGTATGGGATAGAGTTTCGATAGTGTGAAGGGTTTTACTTGCATGCGACTCTTTTTTTCATGTACTAGTATACATACATACAACATCTGACCGACAGAATCATGAATGGATGCAATAGCGTCGTCTTCAACAAGTCCAAGCAACGTTATTGACGAAGATGATGTGATGGAGTTTGCTCTTTAGCCTGCTATTGCTATACTAGGTGAACCTTAGGGTAGACTATCCAAGGTTAGCTATGTGTTCGCGTCCAACGGGTTCTTCTTTTCAAGATGATGATATTTTCAGTTCATATGGTAATGCGGGCCTGGAGTAAACTTGGACTTGGCACAGTGGTATAAAAGGATGGGTTTCCGCCCAGTGACAAAAGATTTCCTATTCACATACTTCATACACACACACACACACACACACACACACACACACACCCATACACCAAATCAAACAAAAACTCCCAAAAACAATCTTCGAATCATTTCCAATTGAAAATGTTCTCCATCATCAACTCCGTAAAAGTCTCCTTCTCTACCATCCCTCGCCCCAATCCGGACGGAGTCTTGGGTCATATCCTAGCATCTTTTCTTGAAACAGATCCATTCCTGATGGGAATTTGTGTGGGAACCATCATACTTTACGCCATTCTGGTTTTGAAAGATTTCGTGTTTCAGGGGGAGAGGCCCAGCCCTATCCCTAGCCCTGCACCGGCGCGATCAAATTTTGATGATAAAGCTTTCTTCCTTTGGATTTCGAAGAGATATGAAGGAAAGGTAAAAGAGAAAGTTGAGGAAGCAAAAAGAAATGTTGACAAGGCAAATGAGATTTTTGAGAAAGCAAAAAAGAATGTTGAGGAGGTAAATAAGGATTTTGAGAAGACGAAAGAGGATTCTGAGAAAATCAAGAAATGGATTGAGAAGGTTATTAAAGGAATCAACAATCCTACCGAGTATAAGAAAAGCACCTCTGTGAAAGAGGATGTAGCAGGAGAGAAAGACTTCCCTTCCAACCCCATCGCCACCCTCCCGGAAATGATTCGCCTCAGTTATTTCCTCTCCGCAGATGTTCAAGATGTGCGATTCAAACTCATAGCTAACAGAAGTGAGCCGTTTAAAGTCCACTGGACACAGGCCCAATGTCAACAAAGAAGCAATGAGATGTTAAGAGAGGAATGGGCAAAGGAGCCAGGGCTGACATATGAAGGGTGGTGTAAGAAGAATGGATGGATAGAGGCGATGACACTGTATCTTGCTCACACGGAAGATATCAAGGAGGAGACCAACAACGAAACAAACGATGGAGAAAATATCTCAGCTCAATCCATGGATCAAAGTACCACAATAGGTTCCGAACGATTCGATACGGAGAAGGTATTAGCAGAGAGAATAACGCAACGAAATATACCCACCGAAGAAGCGATCAACCCATCAACCCAATCCGAAATCCAATCACCTACCCAGAATAGCAAAGAAGAAATCTCACTGCTCTTCGCAGAAGCCCTCAACATTGTATCTGATATTAAAATCGGAGGTGGGACATTCCAGCAATTCTTTGCCGATACCTTCTTTCAAAGAGGCGACTGGATGGGAGAAAAATGGGTATATAAAAGGCTTAAGGAGTGGTCTAACAGAGTTGATTATTTTCCTACTACGGAAGACGAGAAAAGGGCCTTGGAGGTATGGAAGAAGTGTGCTTTGAAAATTAAAGGGAAGAAATCGGATGATGAGGAGGAGGATGACGAGGATGACGAGGATGAGGATGAGGAGGACGACGACGACGACGACGACGACCATGATAGTGATGATGAAGAGGATGAGGACGATGATGCTGATGACGAGGATGACGATGAGGATGAGGATGAGGATGACGACGATGACGATGATGGTGATGTTGCTGATGCTGCTTCTACAGATGATGAAGGGTATGAAGCCACAGATGAAGTAGAAGACGACACTCCGGAGAACAGCATAACACACGACAGCGATGGCTATTACACAGAGGATGAGGACTCTGGAATTGATTGCTCGGCCGACATAGACGGCACTTGGGAAGGATAACTTGATAAAAAGATTGGAATAATTAGAACGAGCTACAATTTGGAAATAGATGATTTGATATTCTTACAAGGCATGAAATGAAGTTGGTGATGCGGATCTTGATATGAATGATGTCTCTACAGTAGTTTAACCTTACACGTGACATACACTTCGTTGAATCTTCGGATAGGGAAGGCAATTAAGGGGCAACTATGTAACTTCGATTGCTTGTTCAACAGTAGCATTTCCCAATTGTATAAAACATGTTGATGCTAGTGATTTAGAATCTAATATCTATTTGATGAAGAACATAATATGAAACATATACGCATCACTAAAGTGCGGCGTCTTCTAAATACGCTGTATACTATTTCAATGACTCTTACCAGCCTCTAAGACACGCAATCCATCTAAACCCAACCATCAAGCTCCCCAGCCTTTCTACCAATCCCATCCCACCCACAAATCATCCCACAACATTCCCTTCACCCCCCTCACACCACGCCTTCACATTCTCCACCACCACCCTCCTCAACTTCTCCACACTACTCCTCCCATACCACGCCACATGTGGACTCAAAACCAACCTCCCCGTATCCCTCAACGTCCCCACTCTCGCCGCATCCACAAGCACATTATCTCTCCCCGCCGGCTCCGTCATAAAAACATCCGTCGCCGCACCAGCAATCACACCCTCCCTCAACGCACGCACCAAATCCTCTTCATTTACGATTCCCCCGCGAGCGACGTTGACAACCAGTGCATCTTTCCTCATCACACATAATTCAGAGGAGGTGATGAGGTTTGCGGTGGCGGGCGTGAGGGGGAGGGTGAGGAAGAGGACGGTGCTGGTTGCGAGGACGGTGGGGAAGGGCGTGTAGTTTGGTCGGGTCTCGGTTGAGGGGACGCCTTTTCGTTCGCACATTTGGACCGTCATCCCGAGGGCGCGGCAGAGCTTCGCTACTCGGTTTCCTGGTTGGAATTAGTTTGTGAGCCGGAGGGTATGGTGATTCGTTCTGAATTTACGGGGGGGAGGAGGGAGAAGGGAGAAGAAAACTGCAATGGGTGCCAGGTCACATGATTTGCGTTCTTTTGATGAAAATTGTTTCAGGAGGGGTTGAAGAATCGAGAAGCGAACTACGCTTCGATTCCTCCTTCCCTTTAACCCCAATTCCCCTCATCTCAAACGAGAAGCGCACAAGAAGAAGAAAAATCCTCACCTAACTCTCCACCCCCTACAATTCCCACCACTTCCCCCTTAAACCCCGCCATCGACCCCCCATAAAAACACCCTGTCAGGCTTCTCTTCTCCCCCCACTCTATCCCCTCCCGAGTCCTCTCATGCATCCCCACCACGTTCCTCCTCAGCGCCATATACAGCGACAGCGCATGCTCGGAAACCGCCTCGTTACTCGCCGCCGGAACATTCGATACCGAGATCCCCCTCTCCCGACAATACTCAACATCGACCAGATCCGTGCCGATGGCCGACACCGCCACGTGCCTCAGATGGGGCAGTTGGGCCATCAGGGAAGAAGGGAGGGGGAAGCGGGTGGTGATGAGGACGTGCGCGTCTTGGAGTTGGGAAATGAGTATGTCGGGCGCGGGAGGGGGGGTGCAGAGTTCGGTGTAGGTGTATGGGATAGGTAGGGAGGAGAAGTCGGGGGCGGGGGAGTGGATGGGGTCGAGGCGGATGAGGCGGAGGGGTGAGGGGAGGTTTGGGCGGAGGGTGGGGGTGGAGATTGGATTGGTCATTTTTTGGATGGATGGATGGATCGAATGGGGTTTATATATTGGGTGAACTTGATTGTTTGTAAGAAAAGAAAAGAAAAGAAAAGAAAAGGGTAAGAACGGCTTAATTTGTAATACCGTTTGGTTTGTCTGTAAAAAGGCGTGAAAGATATTCATCCGTCAATCTTTCCCTTCATTGGTTAATTACACGAATTAAACATTAAGGTTGGTTTTTAACAAGGTTATAAAAAAAAGGGGCTGAAATAATAGAAGAGTATGAATTACCCGATCTTCCTGTCCTTATCATTAATATTATCATTATTATTATTATTATTATTTATTATTACTACTACTATCAAATCACGATAATTAGATGAAACTTATATGGCCTTATATAATCTTATACATTAATAATCTTCCGAGTCCTGATTCGTATTCAAAACCCGTGATGAATGAATACGACATTCTAACGAATGAGGCGGATGAGCATGATATATGATGTATAGTCTGCTTCTATGCATGAGTCATACATATGGTCTAAATTCTTTTATCTCAAGGAAGTAGGGGGAGAGGGAGGAAGAGGAAGAGGCACGGGTCTTGACTACTTGTAAATACGATACTGGATGATAGAGGATTAAATGCATGTTGTACGGCTTGCTATATCTCAATTCTAAATCAAATATAAGAAACACATACACTCGTGATATTCCCACCAACACATACATTCATTCTATATCACCTGCAACGCTTTATTCAATCGCCCTCTCGGATCTAGACTTCCGACTTCCATGAATACATGAAAGGTCAGGTACGTGCATGTATTACGATTTCTTAGATGCCGGAGTCCTTGGCGGCTAGATGTTTTCTTCATCTTAGTCAAGGAATTGTGGATGAGCGAGGGAGAGGGAGAGGGAGAAAGGATGGAATAGAAGAGGAAGGACATGCAGATAGGAATGCTAACCTTGAAATACACCTGGGGAGCTAAAGCTAATGACGTTTCCTTGAGCATCAGTCATTGAAGCAGTAGATGCATCAACTGCCGCAGCTGATTGACGAGGTTTGAGTACTATATCCTATTAGCATTGAGGAAGTTGTGCGTGGCTTCTGTAGGTAAGAGAAGAAGAGAAGAGTACAGTGGCCTATCCGGTATTTCCCAGGCAAATACCTGTTCTTAAAATTTGAAACTGCTTGGGCAATTCAATCATGTGTTACCTCTTTGAATTTCAGAATTTTGCCTCAGAAGATACAGGAAGAGTTTCATTTAGAAAAGCCTCGAACAGGCTACCATAAAGACGGTTGAATAACCAAGAAAGTGAGGAAATTGGAAGAGTACAAAACATACGAGAAATAGGTGTAGCGATCACAATGGTGATGAGAGAGATCATTGCGAAGAGTGTGAATTGCATGATTTCTAAGCTTGCTAAGTTGATCTGGGTTGAGAGTGGTAGCAAAAGAAAGAGTAAGAATTCCTGATGGAAGTGTAATAATTCCGGTGAAGTCGTCCGGCGACAAGATATTGAATATATTATAGTTTTTCGAAGAAGGAGATGCTGTCTTGAATAGATAGAGGATGAGATGTAGACAATCACAAAATCAATATATATTCCCCAACTTGGAGACTGTATATCTTTATATTTCACACTTTCAAAGCCGAAAAAAGGACTCAACTTCAAACCGACGCCTCCCACATCCCCAAACGATGTTTCATTCCTACTCAAACCTGAAGCTTGCTTGATCCGCGAACACCCACCAAGTAAAAGGGAAGAACTGGGGTTCAGAACGCTACATGGCTTATCAGATTGCTTTGAGACATTCAAAGGATAAGCCCAGAGCTTCTTTTGTATAAGGATGGGTAACTAGACAGTGCTGATATGATATGTCAGGGGCACAAAACGTGAATGAAGTAAAGCGAGATGCAAAGTGTTGCAGACGTTGATATCAATATGGAATAGTCTTTAGTCTTTAGTCTTTAGTCTTTAGTCTTTAGTCTTTAGTTCTTAGTCAGTCCTTAGTAATAATTATGGTTAATCTTCGGTAGTTCAAGAGTGGAGAAGCGGAAGGGGTTAAGGTTACCCCGCCATGGAATTCCAACATCAACATCAACATCCACATCAACTCACCTACTTGCATTACTAAACGCTTACATCACGATTATCATACAATAGATCAATACAATACAGAATACAATACATGAATCCAAATCCTTCTACTTCCACGGATATCATATTCATATTCACAAATCTATCCACCAATAACCGTACAAATCATGGCAACACCCGATCTTTGCCTCTATTGTTTCGAAGTCTTGACTTCTTTTCATGAAAAGACACCTACATTGGCCCTGGAAACCGTGCAAAGATTATGGAAAGCATATCCCAAAGGTCTCGAGCTTCCATCTTCCCCAGAAGTAGAAGAGGAGGAAGATCCTCCCGCTCTTGATGTACCCCTCAAACCTACCGTCAATACAAACCCAAATGCAAATACAAACACAAACACAAACACAAGTACGGCCCGTCACCCCATCATCCAACGCATCACACGAGCCACGTCAGGAAGCAGTACCCCATCCTCAAGCTCCTCATCCGAACGAACATCCACGTCGAATTCAACCGATGCCACGACCCCCTCCAGCTCCACCACATCCTTCACCCCCATCGGCATCTCCCCATCCACGCGAAACACAGCCCAACTCCCCACCCCCCGCAACCTCGCGAATTGGGCCTCCCCCCTCTTCGTCACATGGAACACGCTATCCAGCAGCAACCACCCGCATCAAAACTCCCCCACCCTCCGCGGTTGCATCGGAACCTTCTCCGCCGAACCCATCAAGACCTCGCTCAAGGAATACGCCCTCACATCCGCCATCCACGACACACGCTTCACGCCCATCACGCTGGAGGAGCTCCCCACGCTCGAAGTCGCCGTCACGCTGCTCACCGACTTTGAAACGTGCAGCCACCCCCTTGACTGGGAGATTGGCGTCCACGGGATCCGCATCACGTTTTACTACAAGAACAAGCGATACGGCGCGTGCTACCTTCCCGACGTCGCGGTCGAACAAGAGTGGGATCGGGAGGAGACGGTGGTGAGTGCGATGCGGAAGGCGGGCTGGGGGGGGCGCCGGGAGAAGTGGAGGGAGGTGGGTCAGTTGAACGTGATTAAGTATCAGGGGAGGAAGGAGAGCGTGACGTGGAAGGAATATAATGAGTGGAAGAGTTGGGTTCAAAAATTCATGCATGAGATGAAGGCTAGTAATCCCAAGGAGGCTATTGATGCCGCTGATGCTGCAGCGGCGGCAGCGGCAGCCGAGAGATCATAAGATGGATACCATGATGGGAATTTCAGAACACATGGAAAATTCCATCAAACTTTCGCGAGCATGGGATGGATGGGAGGAGCCCATCAAGATAAGGCGAAGAAAGGAAACGAAGATACGAAGATACGAGGAAACGATCAATGATACAAGGCTCTACTGTAATAGGAGGCGGGAGCTGAGCCATCACAGCGCACCATGACATGCATGGTAAAGACAACCTCAGCGGGTTTCCCCTCACACATCTTTATTTACCTTTTTCCCAGTGTGATCCCCCTCCTCGATTCAATCAGAAGCTTTCTTCCAAAAACCAAAACCAAAAAAAAAACATAATTATAGATAGACAATAAATGAAAGGAATTTTTTTTTTTTCTTTTTTTTCTTTTTATTATACCAAGAACTAACTCCTCATGAACTTAGCTGATGCGATGCATACATGCGAACATGATTAAGTGACAGAACAACAGACATCATGATGAAGATGATGATGAAGATGGGGATGACGAAGAGGACAAGAAGATCTCTCACTCATTAGGGGGTTTCTCCTCCTCCTCCTCCTCCCATCCGCTGAACTTTTCATGTGTGAGTGAGTACTCAGAGTTCCCTAATCGATTCATCTCATCTCATTTACATCTACATAATATCCAAGAGTAATATCCAAGAAAAGAAAAGAAAAGAAAAGAATCATCCATCTCGCTTTAAATATGGTAGGTATAATTAATGTTATTCATTCATCCATTGACCCTTCACTTGTCTTTCCCCCCTTTACCCCCTTTCCCCTTTCCCCTTTCCCCTTTCCCCTTCATACATACATACTTGCAAATATACATGCAAACAAATAAATACAAAACATAAATAAGCTAGCTATCCAGCGCAGCATCGATCAGACGATTAAGCGAGCGAGTAATACATGCAAGTAAATACGTACGTAACGTAACGTAAAGCAAAATCACAGCCCGTATACGTAGTAGGTAGGTAGGTAGTGAAGGAAGTAAGTAAGTCATTAAAGGATATCGAGTCGAGTGAGGGACTCATGATCAGCCTAGCCCAGCCCAGCCCATTGACCAATCCCATCTCATCTCATCTCAAGATCCCCCCCCCCCCGATCCCCCTTCTCCCCCAAAAATCCCATCATCAGGTAAGCTCAACTCCAACAAGCCAACTTCCGGCTCACCTGCCTCCATGCCCTCTTCCCCGCGGATCCCCCGAGTCCCCCATCCATCCTCTTTTCATTCTCGCCGCTCAAATTATGCTCCGGCGGTAAAGGCGTAAGCGGTTTCGTCACCGCCCTCCGCGTACCGAATTTCTCCCTGCCATCTGCCTCTGCCTCTCCCACTTCGTCTCCCTCTTCTTCCGCCTCTCCCTCTCCCTCTGCACCCACCCCAACCCCATTCACCATCTCATCACCACCACCATCCCCATCACCATCCTCCCTCTCCCTCTCCCCATCCTCCCTCCACATCTCCAACCTTTTCCTCCCCTCCACAACCCGCCTAACAATCAACGCAAACGTCTCCTCGATATTCACAATGCTCCGCGCGCTCGTCTCCATAAACCCACAATTCCTCGCTCGGGCCCACTCCAAACCCTGCGACGCCGTCACCTCGCGCGACTGCTGCAGATCACATTTATTCCCCGCCACAATCTTGATCGGGGCCGCATACGCATTCTCGCACCCCGCCGCCGCATGCGCATGCGGCGGCGGAAACAACCTCGACTTCACCCGCGATCTCGTCGACGACGACGACGCTCCCATCTTCCGCGCACGCATCCACTCCTCGCCGCGCACATCGCCCTCCATGCTCACGAGCTCGTCGAACCAGGCGAGCGCGCCGAGGCTCTCGCGGCGCGTGATGTCGTAGACGAGGAGGAAGGCATCGCTGCGCATGCTGCCGTTGGCGCTCTGCCACATGCCGCGGTATTCTTCCTGGCCGGCCGTGTCGGTGATGTGGAGGTGGAACGTCTGGCCGTCGATGCGCCGCGTCACCGTGTAGGAATCTTCGATGGTGGGGTCGTAGTCGGATGTCCATTGCGATTTGACGAGACGCAGGGTCAGGGCCGATTTGCCGACGCCGCCGTCGCCGAGGATCGTGATGGTGATGCGGTTGGGGGGGTGCGGGGTGCTGGTCATGGTAGGTGATGGTGATGATGATGATGATGTTTTGTGTGACGTGATATGGGCTGAAGGAAGCAGAGGAGAGAATGGGATGGGATGGGATGGGATGTTGAGGATTAATAGGGGTTGGAGAGGTTGGATGTTTGAGATATAGTACAATATGAATTGAGGTTGACTCGAATTGTCGCAGATATTTGTTCTTTCTTTTAATACTCCATCGATATCCGCTGGGCTGAATGCTCCGCTCCAACAGTTAGTTGCTTGGTCGTTTCGTTCCTGTATGAATGCGTGTGTGAATGTATTGATCCAACCTTCCTGTCCTACCTTTCCATTTCCATTTCCAACCTACTCACCAAATCAAACCTACCCTTTCTTTCCTCTTTCCCATCCCATCCCTTCCTTCCGAAAGATTCAAAAAAACCAAATTACTTGTTGATCAAAAGAAGCAATTCCACACGGACGCGTAATATAAACCAGCCAAACAAGGACTCATTGGTAATATATCTAATATCTAACATCTTCTATTATATTTATATTACATAAACTAAACAACGAAATAAAATTAAAAAATGGCACGTCAAATCCAGGAAATTGAAATGATGCAAGTTCAACGACTTCAAGAAGAAAAGGTCCCTCTCACGTCTAGAAGAGGGAGGACTAAGGTTGCATCTCCTATTCTTTTCCTCGCTACCGGCTAAACGCCAATCTTACTTTTTTTAGGAATCATTTCATGCGTCGTCCATAATTGATATTGATATAAGATTACTTGGTCAATTTCAACGGGAGACAATCCTAATGCACATCACAACCATCACCAAAGAAACCCAAGTTTGATATGCCATCACATTTCTTATTTAGTTGTGGGAAATCTAGCTGATGCTCATCAAAAGAATCTTAATCCTCATCCACATTGGCCACTTAATAAAATGATTTCTCAAATGAGAGTATCAACCATGAGCTACACTCAAACGGAAAGAGAAAGAAAGCCATCCTGCCACTGTTGCACCACCAGATTCAATAATATCTTTCCATCACCAAGTCCATAACGACGTCCAGGTACCCTTATGCACAAATAGAAGGAGGATATCCTTAAGCTCAATCCCTGAAATGAATCCGAGACAGAGTTAAAGTCCTAAGAAGTGAAAAGATTCAAGTCCTATTCCCAAATCCCTCATAAACCAATTGCGGAATGCAACTAGCTGGCAGAGAAAGATTGAGAAATCGTGGGATCGGGGATCCAAAGGTCAAAAAATATGTAATAAAACAAAAGAGAGAAAGAAAGAGAAAGGCGTTAAGACCGAGGACAAGGGTCAAAGATCATGTTGGTTGGAGAGAAGAAAGAGGAACTTAGATGTACCACATACCCTGGCGAATCTTGTCGAGATCCACCTGCTGAACACGCTCGGACTCGTCAAGTTTTCCCAAAGGAAGAAGTGGCACATCTTGAACCAGGTTGCTTGATCCAGTTTCACTGCTTGCTGGAACGCTCTGGCCGGTAGCGACCTTCTTGGCGGCTGCCTCATAGACTTTCTCGAGGAACTTTTCTCCACCACGAGGTCCTTCACTATGGCCATGAGCTTCGTGTGCACGAGCACGATTAGAAGCAAGATGTGCATAATACACAGCAGGGTCTGAAACATGTTAGTAAGAGATGAATGGTTAAGAGGTGTGTATTGTGAAACTTACACAAAGAGACAGGAGTAGTAGAGCGCATGTATTGATAACAATGCTGGTAGACCATGCGTTGGAAATCATTGACTGGAACCTTTGCTTCATCCATGATGACTTGGTAATGAACTGGTCGAGCAGTACCCTGAATAGCAGAGTGGGAGCTAAGATAGAAATCATACTCAAATGGATGAGTGATATCACGTTCAACCAAGGTACCTGGAAGAGCGTTTCCGTTCTTGTCACCAGCTGACATATCATTGTCCTTTGGAAAGAATCTCAAGTGATGACGCTTCGTACAAACAGTGACAGTCCAACGAGTCTGAGATTAATTAGTAAGATTATCGCGAGGTTGGATAATGCCAAAACTTACACCAGTAGTTACTGTACCAAATTCTTTTAAGAGAGCTGCCTTCATGTCCTTAATTTCCTGATTGATGACATGTTCGAACTGTCCTTCGGAAACACCATCTCTGAAATAGTAGATATGTTGAGGGCCGTTTTTGATACCAAGCTTTTTAACCCAGTACTGATATAATGGAATCAACATAGTCTTGATGTTATCCTTGGTAATCATCTCAACACGATGGCCGTTGGTTTGAACTGCAGCAGCATATCGGCAAGCTATCGCATCCATGGACATTGTCAGACAAGCCATTGAAGATTGTGGTGAGCCCGGTGTTGCGTGTGATACATCGGCACCGATGATCATAGTTGGTCGGGGGAAGAATGGCTTAGGTGGCTTGGAATCAGCAACCTTGCAAGTAGTTCCGCCCAACTTGGCGTTGACCTTCATGCAGACGTTGGAACAGTATTGGGCCTGTCCCTTCATAACATGACCAACATTCAGCACTATGCTTGTGTTAGTTGAGTTTTTGAAATGGGATAGTTGCTACTTACTCTGAGAAACCATTCCGAAACGGCATTCACTGTTCTTCTTAAAACGCTCGTACTGGAAGGAATCACGACCAGGTAAGATAAAAAATATGATCTGCGGCGTTTGATTGTGGTGACGTCCAGTTTGTTGCCGAGCGGCGTGAACACCAGCAGCAACGTGGTCTACAATGCCAGAGACTTGAATGATGGGAGGAGTCTTGTTCATGACTCTACCACCATGACCAATATACGTCTGAACAAACAGCTGAATGAAGGCCTTGACAGCAGGTACTGGAATACAATCAGCAACAATGCAAACAGCCCATGAATTCAATGGTTCAGGGTTGGCGTATAAAAATTTCTTGCCCCGCAAGTCCCAACGACCGGAGGTCCTGGGATCAATTGTTGCCCTATCAAATTGAACAACTGGATTGGGGAGAACACGGGCTTGAGTCTATAATGTGTAAGTATTATATATCAAGAAGAAAAGTGCGGGCAAAATAACTTACCATGGTCATAGTTTCTTCGATCTTGCAACCAAAATGTGCGAGATAAGGATCCTTCGACCAGTTCAACATGCCAAGGCCATGTTGGATTGATTCCAAACGGACCTTTGGCTTAGTGACTGCAAACTTGATCATGGAAGCAGTCTGGTTGGAATCAAGCTTGAACTGATACTTCTGATTTGGAAGCAAAGTACAAACTTCCATGGGGAAGAAGCCTGCTCTCTCGGTCTCAATCAATGGGGCCCACCAATATTGAAGGTTAATGTTGTACTTGTACTTGAAGTACTCATACACAGAGGTCTCCTTGCCAGTATCCTTTGGGGTAAAAAAGTGGTTCTTAGCATTAAGACCGGTCTTGGAATACTGCTCGTGATTGGAGAAAGTAAAACGCTTGATGGTGTAAACCTTCTTGTCTAGGTTGAAATATTAGTGATGGTGTTGTGCATCGAAGTAGAAATACATACCCTCCTGCTTGCCATGATGCTTAAGATGGAACTTTAATTTCTTCATTTTTTCAAGAGTCTTGAATTCAGAAGATTTTTCAAATTTACCAAAAGCGTTTTTGAATGGCAGGAGATGAGTGCGGAAAATATCATAGCTGAGCGATCGATTTCGAGCACTGCATACGTTGCGAGCTGCCTGCATTACATCTTGGGAAGTCCAAAATGTACCATTGGCAACATCAACATTAACTGCAAGACCACTAATGGCCTTGCCCTCAGGTAGGTGATTGCACAGCCGAATTGAAGAGTAAACACCCTTCATAGCCTCAATCGTATGGTCCAAAGGAGAACGCTGAGGTCCACGAGCAAAGAAGCTGCGCTTTTGGACAGTGTACTTTTCACTGGGCCATTGACGAAGCATGTGGTCAAGGAAATCTGACATAAGAGTTAGTTGATTCATGAAAAGTGCATCGAAGACTTACTGATAGCACAGAGAACACTGTTATCAAATTCAATTTCCTTATTGAGATAAGCATGTAAGGCAGCCATTCTGATGACTGTTGTTTGCTTTATAATGCAATAGACAACACGATCCGGGTTTGGATCGCGACCATTCTCGAGATCCAAATCCACAGCTATTCTGACCTCTGAACGAGCAAGAGGGTTTGCACACCTAAGAACAATGAGCATCTTGTAAAAGTGAAGGTAAGTGAAAGTTGCTCACCAAGCAATCTTGTTGCCATCCCAAAGCCACACCTTGCCATGCTTTGCCAACTCTGCCTTAACAGGTCGAGACTCCCAGACCTTCTTGATGAGGCCCATCTTCTCAGCACCATTGCCGATCAAGATCTGAATTTTGTATTAGTACTTGAGGGTGAGTTATGAGGGATTTTCCAATACTACATCATACTGATAGATATCATTTCTTGGCGCGTCAAGAACCTTATACTGGTTGACGCGAATGCTAACAGCCTTGCCCTGGGTGTTGTAACCTGGACGAGCAGGGAGAATGGAGGAAGCCGGAACGTCATACTTCAATTTATCGTCAGCGGATCGTACACCATAGTTGCGGTATTCCATATTGACGGTTGATTGAGGTCACGAATAAGGCGAAAGAAATAGAGTATGTAGGTCAGAGGGATTTGAAGGATAACAATGTGAAGTGAGGAGGGAAAGTAGAAATGGCTGGCTGAAGAATCGACCTGCAATAAAGACTGGCAAAAGTAGTGGTTTTTATTGTGATTGTGTTGGATATTGATGTGTATTGATATGTGTGTAAGTATTAAGGATGGTTGGAGGAAGAGTAGGAGGTAGAGGGGAGCTTTTGAGTGTTTGGTTGTAGGAAGGATGGAGGTGGAGAGAGAGGGAGAGCTCTTTTGTAGACAACGATATTGAGGTAGTAGGAAAACTAGCTTAGGGGAAGGAGGAATAATGGAAAGCACACTATGGAGTGAATGATGTACTACCCCTACTGAAGATTGTTCAGAGCGGGGTATGAATGCTTAGTGGGCCATTGCTTTCAACTTTCCCTCGTTCTTTCCGCAGTTGTTCAACCACCCAAGGTAATAGCTTGTTGTAATTGAGGGGGCAAGATACCTAAGGCAGTCTGGGGTAAGGAGGAGTATGGTAGGGAAGGTGAGGTAAGGCAAGATAAGATTGCTCGAGGCGCAACGAACTTGTTGACCATAGCGGGGTGAGGCAGTAATATTCAAGACACTCAGTAGCTGACGGACATGACCAAGAACAGCACCATGCAGCTTGACATACTTCCTTGAAGCAGCATTAACGTTCTCAGACAGGGAAAACCCCAGGACAAACAGCACATTGCATATGAACAAACAAAATTTGTTACTCACGTTATCACGGTAACTTGGAAGCTCAACGCGTGTGTTGAATTTTCTTCCCTCTTCTTTCTTAGGGTCTCTGGCAGGATCGAAACCAACACCTTGGCCAAATGGGTGCGGCTGGCGCCGTTCACCGGTTCCATCGAAACCACCTGAGGGTGGGGCATCCGACGAAGGCGCCGGTGGTTCATCGACGACAGATGGTGGCTGCTGCTGGTCAGATTTTCCGACCGATGACGCCGGGCTCTGATTCGCACGACGCTGTTGACCAACACCCATGATGTCGGTTTTAGTGGTGTCTGCAGGCGGGAGAGATGATGTTAGCAAGTGTTATGAATGCCATCGAATCATGAAGTTTTGATGATGTGAAGAAAAGTGAGATGGAAGGACTCGAAAAGCGAAGCAAGTGCCAAGAATCGTGATGAGGCAAGAGTGTGCTCAACTTACCCAAAGTTGACCACCGCTGGAGAGTTGTTCTTGTTATCGCTGTGCGGTACTTGGAAGTACAACAAGACGGCAGGAAATAATGGCTGGCCGCAAAGCTGCAGGGAGACAAATAAGTTAGCAAAAGAATTGACAATCCGTATCAAGATGAGATGAGATGAGAGAGAAAACCTGTTGAGCAAGCATAACAAGCAAAGAGCAAACAAACGCCATGTCGAGTTGAATTCCAATGTGAATCGCTAACAACTGCATTCTGGATGAAAAGGAATTACTTACTTGTACTCTGCGCTCTAGATCGATGAGAAATATTGTTGGCAAAAAAAAGTCGAGGTTGTGAGAGGGAAAGAGGTTGAAGGAGGAAGATCCAGCGACAGCAATGGTTTTTCTCTTTCACTGTCACGCTAGTGTTTGAGTTTTCGAATAAGCGGGATTGGTCTCTATTTCCTCAAGTGAATTTTAGTTCAAATGAGGCAGGAGTGAAAGATGAGATGATGCTCTTTCCATTTTAGGAAGAGGCAGGATGATAGGATAGGACCTTTAAATGGCTGCCGTCTCCTACATCGGCAAGAGCCGCATTATCCATGGCTCACACATGTTTCTTTCCTTTTCACGGCTACTTGCTTATATGAATCATATTGTTTGGGCTTGACAAACGGATAGGTAGTAAAATCGATTTGGGTATGACAAATCATTATTTGACCCCTCAATTATTCCAAAGGCTTGTGTAATGTACATTCAGAGCTGATCGGCCTCTTGCAGTAAAACCTGCAGCCGCCCCTAAACGCCACATTATGAGAAAGAAAACTGCATATCCTTGTGCATAGTTTTGACTTCCGTAGAATCAACCCCTTCCCGCCTAGCGAATAGCAACGGTAAACTCTGGAGTCGAACACAATACGCAGAACTAGAAAGGCCCGCCTCCTCTAATCGACCAACAGCAAATAGGAGACATGTAGAGCATTTTGAAGAAAAGAGGCTGTTTAAAAGTACATCGTGAGGTTTGGGTTGTCATTGTGATGAAGGGAAGAAAGTTCATGTGCGAGTTGGGTGATGGAATCACCGTCGCTGGATAGACATCATCATCATCGATAAGAGTATCCTGTAGAAGATTCAAAAGTTAGCTTCAACGATAATATCCACCATTGGCATTTCCATTTCCAGGATATTGGGTTTGCGTATATGGCCCAGGTTGCTGCTGCTGCTGCTGCCCTTGCCATGCTCTATTCTCAAAACTAGCATTGCGTGAATGAGAAGGCACCTGATTATATCCTCCTCCCCATTGATTATCCTGGGGGGTGGCAGGAGACCTGGTGTAATCATGACCCTGAATTACGCTTGAAACTCGATCATCAACAGGAAGATAACCAGGCTGCGGTGGGCGACGCGAGTCTCCAGAATATCCATTGTTTCCAGTATTTTGTGCACCGTAGCCATAAGATTCACGTGTATTGGGAGCTTGGTAACTGGGTATCATACCGTCATAGCGCTGTGATTGTTGAGGTTGTTGAGGCTGTTCCCGCGCATTCTTCCATTGTATGAAATCAGGCACCTCGGTTCGGGCAAGAAGCTGCACCATTT
Source organism: Monilinia vaccinii-corymbosi (assembly GCA_017357885.1). Classification (NCBI taxonomy): domain Eukaryota; kingdom Fungi; phylum Ascomycota; class Leotiomycetes; order Helotiales; family Sclerotiniaceae; genus Monilinia; species Monilinia vaccinii-corymbosi. The sequence continues at coordinate 2,468,004 of CP063406.1, read as the reverse complement.
CATGCGGAATGAATTTGACACCTTTCAGCTGTGGATCGCGAAGATAGATATCTGAACGAGGAATAATACTAAGGAGAAATGTGATGTCTCGGGGGATTACGTAAGGTGCTGCATTTGATTGCCATGCGGGTGCGCCTTGTGTTTGCTGTATCCCCTTTTGTTGAGCCAGTCTGCGCCCTGCTGCTCCCTTCAATGGAGACTGGCCACGAGCTAGTTTTCGTGGAGGGTTGAGGTCATTCTCGAAGTCTTCGGGTGGGAAAGGTCGCTTTGGTGAGTTTGTATTTTGAATCGACACAAATGGTGGGTGTTGCTGTGGTCGTGGGCTTTGTTCCTGTACATACTGAGGTCGGGGACTGTCTGGAATCGACGGAGCTTGCTCAATTGATTGCATAATCAACTTAGGTCTCATTTGTGAAGCAGGCGAGACAATTGGCCGTACGGCAGTAGGGTCGAACCCTTCAACACTATAACGCGAGGAGAACCTTAGGAGTTTCGGATCGTCTGGGAAGAGTTCCGCCATGCGCTTCTCTAGCTTCTTGATCTGATCTAGAGTTCCAAACTGAGATTCGTAACGATGGAAGTAAACGTAAAGCGGCTTTGTCTTGTGTACGGTTTCAGGCTTTTGTGCGAGGCGGCTGACTGCTGTCTCGAAAGCAACTCGAGCATCTACTCCATAGTTAGTGCCGTAAACGAAAAGGGATTCAAGGGAGATCTTACTGGTGATGTCTGAAATAGAAATCAAGTGCTTCAAGTACTCTAAAAGGTAGGCTTCATCGGTTGGGAAAAGTTTAGCTCCTCTTTCAAAGATCTTTGTACCAGACTTGTCTTTGTATACCATATGCTCAATCAAGGCACTGGCAACATAAACTTCACTCGTGATCATGCCGCGTTGACGAGCCTCGGCGAAAATGAATCTTGACCCGGTCTTTGCCTCAATGGAACCATTTCCTTGAATGCGCCGCATGGCCCTCATCAGTGCAATCCAGGAGAAGGACACTGTTCGCTGCAAAAGCTTTCTCTGCATTTCATAACCCTGAGTGATGGCACTCAATTGAGTAGCTTTAACACTTTCTCTGGCATCTTTATCGGGATCACTGTCATCATCATCATCCTCTGCCTTTCTCACGATTGCACTGATAGAGGCGTCGATGGCGGAGCTTTCCTCAAGTCTAGCCTTTTCTTTCGTCTCCCTGACTTTCAACTCAGCGATAAGCTCATACAGAGAGTCCAAAAGCTTAGCGTATGGAGCCCGAACTATTGCTCCTTTCTCGGTATCGCTCTTCCCAGCTTCTTCAGTAGCGAGTGTGGACTCAAGTCTATCGGCTTTTTTGAAAGCCAATAGACAGCTCTCTGGATTTGCAGCGATTCCATCAGCAAGGAAGTTATCCCCTTCCTTCTCTAAATTGTTATTGAAGCACCACTCAGCAGCATCAACCCAAATCTCAGGCCAGAAACGTAATGCCATGACAGCTTGCTTATAGACGTATAAGATGCGCTGTTTGTAAGCATCCAACTCATCAGCCTTCAGAACCAAAGGGTCTTCCTGCTCCCAAGATATCCACTTTTTCCATAGCTCAAGTTGATGTAAATATTCTTGGTCCCCTTCAAATCCAAAGGCGGGTGGAAGTCGAGGTAAAGTTGTACGCTGAATTCCGCGTATCAAGTTGTCCAAGGCAGTGTTGGCACTTCTTGCAGTCATGTAATTTGGAGATCTTTCTTGAAGAAATTTGCGACCCTAGTATGACCCGTCAGCCATAAACCATAGATATATGAGGGCCAAACTCACCGTCATCTTATTCAAGCCCATCTCAAATTGGTCATACTGTTTCCATAATTCATTCACGTTTGACATGGGAATACATATGGCACGTTGATAGACTTTTCGCAATTGATCCATCTTTTGTTGATCTTGCCAACTACTCCCACCGATTGAACCAGGTGCACTACGAATGAATTGAATGTAATCCTGCCAAATCTTACCAGAGTCTCTATCAATTCCAATGTTTGCCAAGACAAAATCGTATGCTTGGGAAACGGTTGCACGAGCAGAACCACTGGGGTCGACATTAAGGTCGTTCATTCGGCGAATATAGTTCAAGTAGACCGACCAAAGTTGAATGTTAGGAACATTCAACAATGATTTACCAAAGATTTGTTCTGCTGCACTAAAGTTTTCGCATTCGAGTTCCATCTCAGTATAGGCCACCCAAATCTCCGCCTGGTTCGTTGTTAGCAACTGTGTACGGTCGAAGGTTGCATACGACTTACAGCGTGTGGGAAAACCTTCAAAAATCTTTCATACACTACTCTGGCATCATCCAACTTGTTGCGCTTGCGATGTTCACCAATCAAAGCAAGCCAAGCTTCCATATCACCTCGCGGATCCTCCTTGACACGATCCTCAAGCATACCGAGCTTATCATGTGGAAGACGAGCTCTCGGGACAGATGTACTTTGTTCCGTACCAACTGAACTGGGCACTTGCACCGAAGTTTGTTCTATGGGTGTTCCCACGTTACTCGGGTTCATAGAATTAGGAATGGAGGACAAAGCTTCAGCCTTGCGATCAACTTGATTCTCCATTTTAATGGGTACTTCCTGTTGAACGGTAGAGTTTTGCAATGGGGAAGGAGATCGTTTGGGGTTATCAGAAGTTGGAAGTTGCAAATGACCAGGATTAAGTGGTGTAGATTCGTCATTTTCCTCATCAGAATCATCTGCTATGAATCCCCCGACAGTTTTTGGTTTGCGCACAGAAGTTTGAGAGCTAGGTCTTGAGCGATCTTGTTCAGTTACCACAGCTGGAAGGGATGTAACAGAGGAAGGGTCATAATCGCCGCCAGCGGCTAACGCAGCTGCGCCAGAAGGAGATAAAGCACGAGAAACTTGGGCATCTTTAACGGAATCTTGCTTGACATGTTCGTTGTTATCTTCTGTATTGGAAGGTAAATCTCCCTCTGCGATTCCATCATCTCCATCTTCCCAAGCCGTCGCATCTTGTCCCGCCTGTAACTGATGTAAAAGAGCTATGTCTGCATCTTCCTCCGCCATCTTGAAGACTGCTTTGATATATTATTCGCGAAGAGGGTATCTCGAGATCAATGGTAGTAAACGGCTACAAGTTTGTTAGCACCATGTGTGTGTATCGGAAAGGCAAGGAAGTGAGGGAAGGCTTACTTACCACTATGCACGGTGAAACCAACATGCGCAGATTCAAAGGATAGTTGGACGCAACAAAGAAAGTTGAGTGAATGCAGATAGATAGATGTATTGTTGCAGGAATCAAAGGGAAAACAACCAAACTTCCTTCCTGGTAGGATTTACCCAAGGGAGGTAGGTTGAAAGGGTGGCAAAGCTGATGGTGGATCTGAACAGGTAGGTAGAGGTTACCCAAGGCAAGACCAGGCCAGGCAAGGCAGAGCAAAGAAAAAGAAAAAGATGATTATATAAGATGAGCTAGTCCCGATATCGTTAGCGTCTCTATTAGTAGAGTGAAATTCGCGGTTTATCAGATTCTACGCGATTTACTGTGACGCGTCAGAATACTGCCCAGCTCCCACTTCTGACCGCCTTATAAACCACCTCGACCTCTGCTTTCTTCTTCCTCATCATCACCATCAACAACAAGACAAGACAAGCACAACGTGTAACAACTTCAACCATTTACACCAAGTTTTGCCATATTTTGGTTAAAAAAGACTCCAGACTCTAGACTCCAGAGTCCATATCTTGAATCAACACTTTCCCGTCTTTTGGACCTTCATCAACACTTCATAACCAATCCCTTTCAAGATGTCTGTCGTCTCACTTCTTGGTGTCAACGTTCTCAATAATCCCGCCAAATTTGGTGATCCTTATGAGTTTGAGATCACTTTTGAGTGCCTTGAGGCCTTGCAAAAGGGTAATTCTCTTCCCTTCTTGTTTTTGGCTCATCCTTTTGCTTCTTCTTTCAGTTGCTAATCTATCTTTGCACTACAGATCTTGAATGGAAATTGACCTATGTTGGTTCTGCCACGTCGTGAGTCTCCACCTTCCTCAATTCCTGCCATCTCAGACCTAAAATCTAACAAATAAAGTGATGAGCATGACCAAGAACTTGATTCTCTCCTTGTCGGTCCCATCCCCGTTGGCGTAAACAAATTCCTCTTCCAGGCAGATGCCCCAGATACCAAGAGAATTCCAGATGCCGAGATCCTCGGTGTTACCGTCATCCTCCTCACTTGCGCCTACGATGGTAGAGAGTTTGTCAGGGTTGGTTACTATGTCAACAATGAATATGACTCTGAGGAATTGAACGCCGATCCCCCCGCTAAGCCACTTCTTGATCGAGTCAAGAGAAATGTTCTTGCTGAGAAGCCCCGTGTCACTAGATTTGCCATCAAGTGGTGAGTCATTATTTATCTGTGAGGCGACGCATCATACTAACGTTGGATTGCAGGGACTCCGATGCATCTGCTCCAGCTGAATTCCCACCTGAGCAACCTGAGGCTGATTTGGTAGCCGATGGAGAAGAATATGGTGCCGAAGAAGCTGGTGAAGAAGAGGATGAAGAGGCCGAGGTAGAGGAAGGCGGTCCAGTTGACCCAGACGCAATGGAACAAGATTCAGAGATGGCTGGTGTGGAGGTTGAGGGTGTTGCAGCTGAGGAAACAGGTGATGAGAGTGAGGATCTTGAGGCTGAGAGTAGCGGCGAATCTGATGAAGAAGTTGAGGAAGAAGAGGGCCCTGGAGATGATGACATGGAAATGGATGGAGTTGAAAAAACCGGTGTTGAGAAGGTTGGTGGCGTTTCACATCAAGCTGACGCAGTTATGGCCCACTGATTCAATACCCCATACATAGTTTTGATTTTAGAGTTCATTGAGCGTTTTACGATAGGTTATGACTGGGAGGAAAGCAAACATTAAGGTAGTTAGATGATAATTACGGGATGTCAACCATGATATTATAAATAAGAATATCAAATAGGCTTACAAATTCTTTTTAGTATAGCATAGAAATTATGACATTTTCCACATGGACTTGTGAAATTTTTTCAACTTGAACCATCAATATCATCAAAAGAAAATAACTTCTCACAAGTGATTTCCCCCCTTTCCTCTCTGATCCTTTTCTTCGCTTACGCATCCACTAGTGATCCCATCCCATCCTACCAAGTCCAAGTATCTATACAAACTCCCCTCCTTTCCGCACCCCTCAAAGTAAGATTCAAGACTCTAAACCCATTATGTATACTGTCCGTTTCGTTCTTTAATAAAATAACTAACAAATCAAGTAAACAAATATGAAATAAAAACAACAACATAACCAAACAAAACAAAACAAATAATATAATATAATATAACAACAAAACAAGTAAACAAAACATATATAATATAATAATATAATATAACAACATAATATAACAACAAAAAATATCCCTATCCCTATCCCTATCTCTATCCTATCCCATTCAATCCCATCTTATACTATATACTATATACAATATACTATATCTACTCTACTCGTATCTCCCAATCAATCAATCAATCAAATATTGTATACTTGTCTACTGTATGTATACAGTATATATACCAACTAAGCTGAACAAGCAAGCCAACAAGCAACAAGCAACAAGCCAACAAACGACAAGCCAACAAGCCAACAAAAATATACATGCTATATGATACGACGAGTAAGATAGACCAGTCGGTGCCAATGCTTCAAATATCTATCTACCTACCATTCTTAGCTCAAGCCAACGTTAACTCAATACGAATTGAAAATCGAAGCGTAAATAAATTACTTGTAAAAGATTAAGATTGATATTCTATTCTATTCTATAATATAATAACATCTCCTCTCTCCTCTTCTCTCCTATTATTACTTTCGGATAAATAAAATAAATAAAATATATACATACGAAAGGTTTGATATTTAAATGACTGACGAGAACACAATTCTCATCATCATGAATTAAAAGAAAAATAGCAAAATCAAATCTTTGCATGAGATAAGATAAAATGTGTTTGAAAAGTGCGAAAAGCTAAAGCTAAACGCACTACATCCAACGCCCATCTATCTATACACACGCTCATACTTCGGGAGACCTAAAGTATTTTCAAAGAACATTTCCCACGCCAGGTATCCCATCAAAATCCCCAAAACGCCCATCAACCAAACCATCCATCCATTGATCCCTACTTTTGTTCTCCCCTCAACTTCTAAAACCACTTCCCGGTAATGCCTCCCAACAACATACTTCTCTTCTGCTTATTAACATACTTGCTAACATCATCGGCCCATCCTGCACTATTCTCCTGCACTTTATCCATATTATCCCCCATAATGTTAAGGTTCTCTGTCCTTTCATTCAACTGCCTGGTCATGTATTCGCCCCATCCCTCTTGACTTCCACTAGGGCCCGCTCCACCACCGGCACCACGAGCAAGGCGTTCTTCCTCGGCCGATGCAGCGAGCATGCGTTTGCTCGGTGGACGATCGGGACCACCGATGAGAAGATCAAGGTCCGTTGGTGAAACATACTGCGTTCCGGATATCCATTGAAGATTGGAGATGGTGGGACGTGGAGGAATCAACGCGTCTGGGTTAAACAACTTATCTTGGCTTCGACCCAGGGGTAGCCCAGTTCCCCAGACGTTGACCATTGCAATCTCACTTGGGCCGGTCCACCCTAAGATATCGCCAGAGGGCGTGACGACACTATTTGAGCTTCGAGTTTTGTCTAGCATGTCAAGTTTTGCCATGCCAATTTCTTTAAGTGCTGGGAGTGAATAAGCGCGAGTCGTCCCATCACCGAAAACTCCGACGAGAGCAAAACCATGAAGTTCGAATTCGGTGACAGCAGCGGAATCACAAAAGCCATCGTCGAAAGTTTTGTGAGCACCTTTGGCGCTAGAAGGTTTAAAGATGCGAGCTTCAGTTTGAGTTACTACTCGATTATTAGTATCATGCTCAGGAAAAGGAAAATCAAGAATTTTGTGTGTTGAATAATAACTGTAGGCATGGCAGCTACCAACCTCCCTTTGTATCTTAGGAGGGCAGTGGTTCCCACGCCCACGATTGACTTACCAACTACCAGAGCACCATGAGTTTGGTGTCCATTGCGAAGTGCAGCTACAGTGGGTCCAGTTGCCGATGCAGGTTTACCCGTTTCAGCCACAATGGGTGTGATTGAGATTACCTTATCAGAGGAGGCAGTTACTCCTACAAACTGAGCTGTATATCCACCATTCTGCTGTGGTAATATTTTGAACGTGACGACTTTGCCATTGTTTGTTCCCACAAAACAAGCAATGCTAGAATATTTATCATCATCTAGTGTCATAACACCAAATTCAATACAAACAGGCCATTCTGGTCTAGCAGAAGTTTGGCTACTTCCTTTCCTCATAAAGCTGCTTCTCTTATCTTGTTTGATGAAGTCGCTCATTGCAGCGGTAAAAATGATGGATGGTCCTCGGAGATCGATGATTGAGAAGATTCCGCCTTCAGATCCGACTGCAACGAATCCAACATCTGAAATTCGAATCGCACTTATGGGTCCTTGTGCCATATCATATAGAATAAATGGCTGCAAACCTTCTTTTAAAGATGGTTCTGCACGAACGGAAATATCTGTGATGCCACCTTGTTGAGTTTGGTTTGCTGGCTGTTCGCTACCATACGCTCTGTTGCCACCCCATCTATAAATCACAGCTTCACCAGCTGTCGTGCCAACACATAATTCTCCAGTGATTGAAGCCATATTAATTGCAGAGATATTCACATCTTCAAAACGTGCAACGGCTCTAGCGATATCAACCTGTAGAGCACTAGAGTTCTCAAGTTCATCACCATGCCCGACATCCCAAATTCTGACTGTACCATCACCGTGAGCGGTTTGAATGATATTCCGTGCTTCGTATCTTCGTAAATGTTTTACACCCTCTGCGCCTCCTTTCAGGAGCTGAGGACCAATAGAACGAGTTTCGGTCATGCCAAGCCATCGTCCTCTATCCACGGCAGATACTGTCATAAAATTGACGAATGGGTGAACAAATGAGAGGGAAGGATGAAGTTGATTGGTGGGCGAGATAGGATGACCAGTAGGGAAGCTTAATGTAACCAGCTCACCAGATGTAAGAAGTGCAATGATGGCGATAGGATCTTGCACACCAGCAAAATGCGGAGAAGCACGGGGGATAAGACAGAAATCCGCAATGTCTGCACCAGTGGGCGTTTGAATGAAATGCTGACGTTTCGCATTGAAGTGCTCAGTCAAGACTGTCCAGGTTGAAGTCGCGTAAACGGGGGTTACTCCCAATTCCATAAATGTCATACCTTTAGTAGGCGTCGTTGTGGGTACACCTCCAGCTACGAGTAGACCAGTATCATCAGGGTTTTCCTTGCAACACCAAGCTATTTTAGAGAAATCCTCCTTGAAAGAGAAGGTGCCAGTGGGATTGCCAGGGCTTTGCGGTTGAGAGCCAGGCACATTTACATGTGTGTCCTGTAAAGTTCGAGCCATCACAATCCGTCCATCCTTGGGATCCCAGAACACAATGCTTGCATCATCATGCGCGGTAGCAATGAATGTCCCTGTTGGATGCCATAGAGCTTGCGTAAGACGTGGTTGTCTCAGCGCATCCTTTCCCGTAGGATCTCCCTTCCCACCAGGAGCTCCGGCTGGAACTTCATATTGAAAGTATTTGGTAGGTTTGTTCTGCTTGAACGAGTATATCACAGCTCCCTCCGTATATCCGATCAACAATTGTCCAATATCTCTCGGATGTAATTGTAGAGACACGCAACTCAACAGCCTTGATCGTGGATTCTTTTCGCGCCAGAAGTTCGGAAGGCGTAAAGGCGCAAGCTTCTCTCTATCCAAGTCGTAACATATGATATCTCCAGTTTGTAATCCGATCAAACACCAATCCAGCATAGGGTCAGTCACAATTGTCATCACTACTCCTGGCGGAGAGTACGCCGCCAGCTTTTTGGCCGTCGCCAAATCCCATACTATCACTTCGTTCTTCGAGTCCACACTGATAAGTCTGTCGGCGCAAAACTGTAGCGTTTTGACGGATGCTCGGCGGGGCAAAGTCAGCTTGGCTTGAACCCTCTTTTGGCCGAAGATGTAGATCTGCCCACTTCCGAAGGTTGTCTCATTCGTTCCGACCGCAAGTAAAGACTGTACTGGATCAAATGCGAGCGAACTAAGGGGGTTAGAAGTTAGTTGGGGGTTCCTTCATCGTTATATGGTGTCCATGCCGAACGTACCCTATTTGAGAATTGATGCCAAGACGATCCCGATCATCCAGCGCGAACAAACCTGGGAGGATACCTGCGGACAGATCATTTTGTATGCCTGCTTGTTTTCCACGTAGAAATCCTGCCATAATGTTCTGACCGACGTGGAATTTTAAATGAGGTTGGTGATGTTTGGTCGATGGGTAGGTCAAACAGAAACAGAAGGATGAATACTTTAAAGCCTGAAATGAGATTGCTTGCTTTCTTTACGTCATCTATACTTCGGTTGGCATGAATTGAACAAGAAATCATCGTACCCTCCCTTGCATCACCACCAGATATTTACGTCTTCAACTTGGATTATGCAGCATGCGATCTCGGTACAGGAAGGTTAAGAAGGTCAAGTTTATCACATGGACATGCATCGGCGACACTGGATAAGATGTTGGTTATTCACGGTGAAGGTTGTCCTGGCTCCCATCCCCAAATCTCCCAATATTCATGCCATGCGCTCCGTATATTGGCATCTCTTTTCTGCAATCTCCATAAACCTTCTCCCACCAAGGAATGAAGCTCCGTCTCGAGCTCTTCTCGGCGGACCCCAGCTTGAATCAATTCTTGTGTCAAGTCGATTTGTCTTTTGATCTGAGCCACCGGGTTGATGTAGTACGGTGGTGGAAGTATTGCATCGACGGCTCGTTTCTGCGCTGCAGCATGATCACAATCCTTGCATCGAGGTAAGGTGCGGTCACAATCGAGAGAAGCTCTGATGCGAGGGAATGTGCGAGCAATACATGCGAAAGCGGGAGGCAGTACGAGAGGACGGTCGCATGCTGGACAGGCGGACATCTTGTTCTGCAGATGATTCTCGAGATGAAATAGGCTCGGCAGTGACTATAGGTGAGTGATTGAAGAGGAGGAGGAATTGAAATGTATAGCAAGTAGAGGGCGTATTCATAGTTGGAAAATTAGGTTGAATCTTCTTGACGCTTCTATTGTTACTCTGCCTTTTCACCGGGCTTGAACAAAGAGCTCATCGTTTGATGGAACTGGATGTGAAAGCCATGGTCCAACAGTCGATATGCCTCCCTAGCTAGTACTGCAAACATCCTTTCTTTGTTCAATTCTGGTGTCGTCGAAAACAAATCGATTCGCAACGCCGCAATACCACAACGCTTGCGAATTTGCACCAGTAGCACGGATACAATGCCATTCGTTCTTGTTTGCAAACAACAATGAAACGACCATTGTCGTAAATGTCCCGTTTTTTGTATTTCTTCATGACCCAACGCATTCTCATGCCATAGGATGAAGGGTAAGTAAACGAATCAAGTTCTCTTCTATCCTGCAATTTCCCCTCCAAGATCCCGCCATGGCAAGACATAAGACCAGAGTGAATATTGAGGAATCAGTTTTAGTTTTATGAAGAGGAGAGAAGAGAAAAAAAGAGAGCAGAAGTCGAAAACGGAGATGGATGAAAATCTCTGCATCATGTGATCTAAGCGACACCCTCGCCGAGCTAATCCCGATTCGATGAGGTGATGCTGAGTAAGCTCGTCACAGCAATCCTCACATTCTCATTGGTCAGAGCTGCCACTAAGTCTCGGAGCCAAAACTACGGCGGGGTTCAATGCCCCCGCAACAAAATCCAATGGACATCCTCTGAATGGATGGAAAGTACAATCAAGCACTCATCCTTCTGCTGACATCACAAAAATCGAAAAGCTATTTCGTACTCACTCTTGTTCGAACTCTAAACGCAAACAACGGTCTAATAATCAATCACCCTTTGGGTATCCCGATAATATCTTGACATGGCACCAGGAGGACCAGCAGCCGGTCGTGGCAGAGGTGGAAAGTTTAAGAAGTTCACTCGTGGAGGTAAGAAAGTTAGATTTCCGATAGAGTATCGGAAACGATGCTGATCTTTACTTTTTAATAGGTGGCAAGCACTTTTCTCGCGATCTCCGACCTCTTGATGCCGACGGAAACGAAATTCGTGAAAGGAATGCCGATGATTCATCTTCAGAAGAGGAAGCGGATTCGGAGGCGGAATCTTCTGAAGAGGAGGAAGAGAAACCAGAGATGACTCGTGAACAACGTCGTGCCGCTGCCAAGGCCAAGAAGGAGGCTGCTATCAAGAAGAAGAACCAGAAGGTCGCACAAGTTGGAGATCTTCCAACTGATAGTGAAGAGGAGAGTGAGGATGACGACATGCCCGCCAACCCCAATCACAGCAAGGCTGCCCGAAATCAGGCAAAAGCCCCACCAAAGTCTGTTGATGAAGTCGCCGGAGATGTCGCAAAAATGAGCGTCAGCAAGAAACCTCAAGAATTGAGTCGCAAGGAGAGAGAGGCAATCGAGGCGCAAAAGAAGAAAGAAGCATATCAGAGGTTACATTTGGCCGGAAAGACTGATGAGGCTCAAGCCGATCTCGCAAGATTGGCCAAGGTCAGGGAAGAGAGACGTTTGGCAGCAGAACGCAAGGCTGTAGGTTCTATCCATATCCTTTTACGCTTTGAAACTCTACTAACGCTGCGTAGGCTGAAGAAGAAGAACGCAAGGAACAGGAAAAGGCAAAGTCAGAGCAGTTAGCAAGAGAACAGAGAAGAAGGGAAGCTGCCATGGGACCTGCAGCCAAAGGAAAAAAGGGGAAGAAATGAGGGATGGGATTCTCTGGAGGAAGCAGATCTAGTCCTCTGTTTTTGTGGTGAAGACTTCTAGAATACATATGCAGGCATATCCGTGAGGTTCGGCGAGGCGTTTCCCTTCCCATGCTTGTATTGCTTGCCGATCATCACGATCATATCCGATAATGAATCAAAACGATACCTCCCCATTTCCGCCGCTGCCAATCACGTGATGCCATCCCACCCAGTCTTGGCAGAGCCCGATTCTGACTCGTAACTTTTGCAGCAGGATGCAAGGATCGTCTCCATAAAGAATTCACCGCCACTCAGTCGCAACGGGCGCGAAGATGCATCGATATGCATCCCCAAGCATGACAACTCATTCAGGTACCATGAAGTGCTTTGTGGCTCTCCTGCTCCTGGGCCCCAGATTACTCGTGTCTGGCAAGGGTCTGCTCAAGTCTTGAAATTCGTATTCGTCGGTCCAGCCATTTGTCTTCTTTCCTGCACATTCTGTTACACACTCAACTAAAATGTCGAGTCTTAGTAACGCGGAAGAATTGTTGAAGCGGCTTGATGATCAGCATCAAGCCTACCTCGAGACATTCAAGCTGGTCCACGAGGCTTTGAACAATAGTGTCACTCATCCGAATCCTGCCAGTGCACCACAAAGTCCTGGTTCGATTCGAACCTTCACCAAACGGCAAAGAAGATGTACGCGAGACGATATCTCGGAATTACGACCGTCAACACTTCACAGCTCGGTCTTGTCGGGAGAGAGTGATGAGAGCGATGACGATGACGATTTATATGTTCAAACACCGCTCGCCCCGTTTACATATGTCGAAGAACAACTACGACAGCATTTGAGTACTTACAATTTCACAGATGCTGGTCACACCATCCTGGAAAGCGTGATTACGAAAACTGGGCGACTCTTAGATCCTGTTCTTTTTCCAGATTATCCTAGAGCTGATCGATCTCATAACTCCCACTATTCTGTGTTTGATGTTGGAAAAGATGGTGCCCCTCTATCAAGACGAGATGTCGTTCAGCCAGGTACCACCAAGATCGATTCGGCTATATGGCAAGCAATTAAGGTGGGTGAAGCAATCCACTACAACATCATTTTCATGACAACTAAGATATTGAGCGAAGGATTTAAATAGTGATCCCGAATCACTTCGAACTGCTGTTGGCCGGATAACGTAAGTCTCGGCGCCGTTTCCTATACGGAGATTTCTTCAACTAACATGCGTAAAGTATCGTTCGAGAGCCGTCTCCTGTTATTTTGGGGGCTTTACATCTCTCCTTGAACAAGGCTTTCGATATGGATGAAATATTCAATTATCTAGTTTCTGGCGAGATCACATCAGTATGTGTTCGAACTTCGCCGAATTTCTTCTATTACTTACAATTCAGGCCAACATACTGCGACGCCCATTCGCGGCTGACAGCCGGCAACAAAAGTCTTTTATTTTCAGCTTCGAATACTGGACAATAGTTGGGGAGGAATGCCAGCCAATGCCTTGGCAACTGGCTGACAAAACGCCGAGTACTTCAAAAGACCATATTCCAATATCGAGATGCAATTCCGTGGTAGCTCTCTCGTTATCTGGAGGCCCCATCCGGAAATTGCGAAACTCTGCTAGGCGTGCTCGCACTGACCATGGGTATGTCTATGATCCATGGGCAGCATGGCATGTTCTTAACATACAGTGCTATCCCGACCATCGACATACTATGGATGTCCATGATTCAACAAAACATTACGTCAATGGACCGGAGGCGTTTCTGCATACTGTCCTCTCGGAATTTAAAGATGCAGAAAAGAGATTCGAGGCTATATATTTGACAATTAGCAAGCTTGTTTCACCGCCGGTACATTGACTCTCGACTCTCCAAGATCTTCGTATGATACTAATCAGATTCAAGGCCAATTTTATGTTTGATGGTGAAATCAGAGACAAACTACTTTTCGAAGATGAAGAATTTACCTACTCCCGCCGCTATTTCTGGGCCTATCAAACACTTGGTCTTATGAAGAGCGGACTGAAGGCTATAATGGATAGCTATGAAGACACATTCACAGACGATGTTTGGGAGGGAAAACATAAAACGATATGGCCCATGTTAGATCCGGATTCTCACCGAAATAAATACTGGCAGAAACGAATGCAAAAACTCAAACTCGATTTTGAAAAGCAGATAGCCAATCTCTCCAAGCTATACGACGAAACCGACGAGAAGATGAAAGAGATCAGAACGTTGAGAGATCAACTTTTCTCGGGTACGAGTGTCTTGGAAAGTAGGAAGAGCGTGGAGATGGCCGCAGTGACGATATTGCAGGGTCACAACATCAAGCTCCTCACGATGGTTTCAATATTCTTTCTTCCCCTCACATTTGTAACCTCTGTATATGGTATGACGAATATGTCGGTCAAACAAGATTTCACTCCGTTTGGGATAACGATGGTGACTGTCTGCGTTCCATTCTTCTTTTTGGTTGGGGGGCTAAACACGACTAGTGGGATGCAGTTTTGGAGAGTAAAGTGGTACAAATTCCTGGGACTTTTCGGGCAACAGGGCATTCACTCTGGGTCTTGCTCTTCATCGACGACCAAGAACTTATCACCGATGTTAGGTATGTATATTCCCCAGGACAAACAAAAAAGAATAAACCGCTAACGTTTTCCAAGACCCCGCAGCACTACCCGACCCTAGTACAAGTGCAAGTGCAATAAGATTTACTAACGATAAGCCCAACCCTCTATCATACGCATATACAATCTCTACTGCCCAGTCCCTTGCAGCCCGCAAAGAACTTATCTCTAACCCTGCCCAAAATTCCCCATCAAACCCTCCCTTTTCACCATCAGCCACGCCCTCATCGCCGTCTATGAACCCGATACCAGAGCATCCAATCGCAATACCAATGCCATCGCATGCACCATTATCTAGGCCAAAATATACGTCGATCTCTTCAAGTGATACGCTTCCTGCCAGGACAGGACCAAGACCTAGGAGTGCGAGCTGGTGGAACATGGTTCTGAAGAAGGGGAAAAGAAATGCCACTGGCCAAGGAGATGGTTTTGGTCGGGTATGATATGAATTTGGAGACTGGATGTATAAGGCTTCTTTGTTTCCGCTGTCTAGATTGAGATGTATATGAGAGTTCGCTCCTGAACATAATACTCTCGCGAGTTGATGTCGATAGGAATTTCCTAAAGAACCCCAAAAGCTCAATGATTATTCTTCTTAATCATTCAGACAATCACAGGAAGCTCAAGACATCGAGTTTAAATATCAAGGGCATGTTCTTGTGCTTGTCTATTTTTGAGAGCTGGTACCTTTATTAGACGCGATAAGGAGTTGGTGAGGTATATGAGGGCTTAACCGAGCGGCGCTGACAGGGTGAAGAGGAGGAAGAGAGGTATCGTGGACGGGGACGGGAGAATTAGCGTCGAGAAGAGGGGGGAAATTGGGAGTAGGAGCAGAGTTGCACCGCCGGAAATAATGGAAGAACAAAACCTGTTCTATATTGTGAATAGACCTGGTAGCTGTCTCAAAAAATACACAACCTTCCTTATTCACATAAGAGAATCCTAACACGTATAGTTCTTGATTCAGACCTTGCTTCACTACTTGGCAAGTTTATCGCATTTCAATTTCATCAGTGGTCATCTCAACTGCATATGTTAAACATCTTGCATTGTGGAACTTATCCCACTTCCACCCAAAGCTGTCTCGCCAAGTCCCATCACCCTCCCCGTGCATCCTCGTCAATCCCAATGTTTCCGTCCTTCACTAAGCATAATCCGCTCCCACAGCTAAGAAGACACTGCAGTCCCATGCTGGAAAGTCAGGAAGCCCCAACACAGGGGTTGGGACGGGGCTACCCCGCCCACCTGTGCTTGCTACACCAGTAGTAGTAGTAGTAGTTACTTGGGCATCTTTGTTTTCGTTGTCGTCGATAGAAGCTGAGTCTTGGTATTGGCCTTGGACTGCCGTTGGGGATTGGTCGCGGCTGGAATCGCAGCGTGTGGGTTTTTCGGACACGTTCGTCTTGGGCTTGGCTTCAAGGGTTGGCTTCGTGCACTTGGGCTTGGGCTCGGGCTCGTCTTGAAGTCTCATGGTATAGTTACAATACCTGCAGGGTCGCACCACGCTCACGGATCCGTATTGGCAGCGTTTACACGATCGGCAGTACCAGGTATTGGTGCCCATGGCGTGCTTTGTTG
The DNA here is from genome assembly GCA_017357885.1 of Monilinia vaccinii-corymbosi. Lineage (NCBI taxonomy): Eukaryota > Fungi > Ascomycota > Leotiomycetes > Helotiales > Sclerotiniaceae > Monilinia > Monilinia vaccinii-corymbosi. The sequence continues at coordinate 2,451,902 of CP063406.1, read as the reverse complement.
AGGGTTTTGATTTTTGCTATTATTGAAGATTGAGAAAGTTTGAGTTTGAGCTTGAGCTTGATTTTGAAGTGGTGATCGTGATGTGTGTGTGGGTTTGTATTGCTTGTGTTGGGATTTAAAAGGAGTTTGAGGAGATCGAAGGCGGTTTCTTAAGGAGAGGGTTTGGGGCGTATGGGAGGGGAGAACAAGTCATAAAGGGGTATTTGAACGGAAACCGCTTGCTGAGATGCGGTAGTGAAGTTTCTTTGTGAGACATTCAGTAACTACTATCTTGTCTAAAGCACCTGTGATGGAATGGAAAGGCCTAACTGGAAGGAAGTTGCATGCACAGCTTTGAGTGTTGTTTCTGATATCCAACAAGGTGATGAGTGATCGGTTAGGTTAGGTTAGATGTTCGCACGATATGCCCTCGTTTCGTAACTGTGATTGGGGTGGTTGCCGACTTCTTGTTATGGTTTACAAGGAGAATTTATAGACTGAGGAATGGCTTGCTTATCGAATTTTCTTCAATGGTGGGAATGGGAGGATAGCGGTGAATGGCAGGTTATGAGACGTTCTTCGGGCACACTCTGAAGGTTCACTGTTTTGCAAGGCTTTAGGAGTCAGTATATGTGACAGGATCTGCTACCTGAATTCTTCATTCACCAATCATGCATGGTTTCTTGTGAATCACGTACGCAGCCCATCTACTTACTGTATCTTAAATCTGCCTGCCCTCATGTTCTCCACAACCTAAAGGAAACACTCACATCTCCTTATGCATAAATACGCATATCTCGATTATTCACAGCGTGCAGTCTTCGCAAATGAATCCCCATTCACACGCGGGTAGGTAGATTCAAACATCCAACTCGATATAAAATAGTCCGATCAAACCCCTCCCTCCAACAGCTCATCCTCTCACCACCTCTCTCCACACTCCAACACAACAACAGAGCACAACCAAAAGTCCCTCGCTTGGCACGAAGAAGAAAGTATCTCATAATTACAACAAATCCCCAACATGGGCTCCTCAAGCACCAAACCATCACACCACCCCATCGAAGCCATCACCACTTGGCCCTGTTCATGTGGAACCCTCAATAGATGTTACGCCGGTAAAGCCGCGAGAAAGTGCAAGAACGACAACTACGGCACATACTAGATATTCAACGATGAGAAACGCGAATGGGAGGAGAACTATCATGAAGGAAAGAGCTTGTACGACGAGTCGTGGCAGCATGATCGAAAGGTAGACTAGGAGAGGTTGATGAGGCGGCTGGACATGTACATTGAGGCTTGTGCTCGGTCCTGGGGGACGAGTTGAACGGGCGTGCGGTGGAGAATCAGGGTGAAAGTACGTAATCGAGGAATCGCGTTTTCGAGAATGGCTTAAGCTTGGCTCTCCTTGGTTGATCATGAGATGGATGTCCTTTGGGGAAGGCTTGATCGGAAGCCCAGAGTGATGATGCGGCGGAGGCTTGATCAAGCGTGGATTTGGGTATGGCTTTATTCAGTGGTGGACAAGACGGAAGCAGATTCTAGTTTTGATTACGAGGACGAAGGATTTGATGGGAGTGAGATTGGGTGGAAATGATGAACAAACAAATTGGGGAATCGCCTCTATTCCCCTAACTACCGAATTCATGGTAGGAATCATCTCCTCAGATAATAGACGCCTGATTTATATAAATATATAAAATAAATAGATACACTCAACTCACTCATATTTTCCTCGCTTAAATTTGGGTTATGATCCATAATCTCGCCTATTCATTACCCATTCCCTTCATTCCTTTACCACCCTACAAACAAACACCTCCTATTAGTTACTATAATCATCACTTTGATCCTGCGATCTATGAGCGATCATTAAACTACGAATGAACCTGGCATGAACAGTAATGAATCAGTGATCATGATAAGAAATGATACGATCCAAGCGAGCTTGGATAAAGTGAATAAATTGTAAGGACCCCCCCAAGGATCATCAGCATAAGATATAATCGCATGTTGTATTTTCTGCGAGTTCTATGGACTGCCACTTATCATCGATAGCAACGACCAAAAAGCTGGGGGAACATGTTTTCTGAATTGATAGCTCTTCACACTGTTGATCAAAGTTTGTGAAAGTGTAACAGAGATTTCGAAACTTGACGGAGCATCGACCTCATGTCGAATTTCCGATGGTGCCAGATTCCAAAGCCCAACACGTCATAAACCATCATCACCTGGACCTTCGTCTTGGATCCAACGAGTTAACAGTTCCGCAAAGTCGCGTCTCTTGCTAGCCTTTGCGTGGGAAGATAGATTGTATTCTGTAAGTGAATACGAACATCCTTCGGCATTCTCCAGACTAATAGAGCTGTGGATAAGTACCTGGCAAGGCTAATAATCAATTCGAGTCTGCACAGGTTCTATATGCAGAATAAAACCCCTAACCAATGAGATGGATGCAAATGGCCTTTGAGCCGTGCCGTTGATGTTTTCTCCGAGTACCTAGGCGAGTTTTGTAGACTGAGGTGAGAATGCTTGTCCTTTCAAGCTCGGTTACACGAAATGGCTCGAGCTTCAATTTCAGGGGCTTGTTGATGAGGGGACCGAGCACCAGTTGTATAAAGATTTCCATACATAATACAACAGATGTAGTGCAGAAAGAGTATCGAGAAGCAAGCGCCTGCGAGATGACATCCATTTCTCATCCATGGATCGATGTCTTTGATCTATCTCTAACCGTAGCGCTCCCAAATACTTGTGTTTCCTGCAAATGACCTAACCGAACCTAACCCAATGACCATATTCTCGTACCATCATCATAATCATAATCTTCATATTCATTATCGTTTGGGTCTCTGGTCAATTATCCGAAATTCTAGACCTTCTGCCTCGAATACATGGCCAGGTCGCAGTGCATCCGTGTAGATATTTCTTTCCTCGTGAGGATGGAAAAGTCCGGTCTGTTTACAATTCAAAACAGCCGGCATACCTGGAGGGTCGGTCAAACGAAATACTCCCCATCTGTTTTGTAGTTAGTACATGACCAGTGAACAGGAAGTAGATAAAAAAAGGTACTTACGAAGGATTTTTACTAGGTGCGCAAACAATTGCGATACTCTCAGGCATCATGATTTGATATCCACAATGAGTGTGTAAATCTCGACTACTCATGAAGCAGCTTTGTGTGGGGTGGGTATGTATCCATCCTAGGACCATCAAGTCTTCAGATGCGCAGTAGTCAAAGAAAGCACTTTCATTGGTAGTTTCACAAGTATCGCTGGTACTTGTCTGTTCTGGAATAACGAGTCGCGATATGAACAGGGCATTCGATATTAAGGTTCCGCATAACATTCCACAAGTTTCGAGATTTGCCTGTGTATTCGAGGCTGCGCAGGCCAGAAATTCCTGTCGCAACGTAGGCGGAAGGAAAACTGTTCGGAGAGGTTTACCATTTTCGAGATAAGCTGAAGGTCGGAAAGTGAACTTCGGATCTTGACCAGCCATATCTGATGATGAACTCTCTCGCCTATCTGATACATGCTTTTCGGGTATTGCTGGAGGGCTTTCATAAGCTGGAGGTTCAAACGCTTCTTTCGGTGGTTTCAGAGGTAGTCGACTAGGAGGTGAGGGTGTTTTCAAGTCATGAATAATAAGAGGTTGAGACTTGGAGATCGATGGATATCGGTAATCATTGCTACCATTCCTGGTCGCTGTTTGCACATACCGTGCAGGTCGAGAAGAAAGCTTCGCAGGTCTCTTCTTCTCCTCATCTGGCACAATATCATGTGAACCATCCAACCTTCTCCTTGAGGCTTCCATATGTCGGCGCACATCATCATCCTCAACATTATGATCAGACTTGGATAATGCTGCTTCCCAGTCATCCCACAACCCGGCTGTCCGTCTTTCTTGCTCCTCCTCCTCACTAACACCTGCTTGTCGCGTAGCACGTCGTACGGCATCTCTCCTTCTAATCTCTTTGTGTGCCAACTTCACAGCCAATTCGCCATTGTCCGCAGCGGTTAATGTAGTTGTATTCCCCGCAATCGCTGGGTCGGAAGCAGCCAGATCCGCTCGAGATGATGGTCGCGATGTCTCGTTTTCTCGCGCTGCATGGATTTCTTTTCTTCTTTCCAGAGCCCTTTGCCAGTTATCGTAGCGCGTATTAATCCTAGGTTTCAATGCCTCTAATCTGTCTAATACATCTGGGAGTGTTTTCTGGGCAGCTCTTAAACCACGTTTAGTTTCTGGGTCCTTTGCAGATGGATGCCGGGGTAGGTTTTCTGCAACCAAAGCCGCATATCGCATGAATAAAAGGTAGGCTTGCTGATCATTATCTTCTGCCCTATAGATATGCGCCTGACCAAGTTAGAATTCCACCACACCAACACAGCACTCCAAAATTGACTGAGCATTCTACTAACCTCTCTCAAAAGTGTATCGGCCGTCCTTAACCAATATTTGAGCGCGATGGAGGGATTAAATTCAAAATCTGAAGCTTTGGCAGAGATTTCTTTGATGCTCATCGGCTTCGAGACCTGTAAAGATGACCCCGCCATGATATTGAATCGAAAGCCTCGAGCGCAGTAACGGTACGAGTGACAGTCGAATGAAGAGAGAGCATTAAGAAGGTATAAAGAGACAGAGGGAGAAACAACGACGGAGATGGAGAAGAGATATTACATTTCCATTTTGGGTTTGTTGCCTTATACGTTGTGTGCCTGTCTTATGATATGGATGCTTTTCCGCGTCAACTCTTTGTTAAGAGCATAAGCACGTGATTGCTCACTTAGCTGTCAGCCTTGCAGCCACAAAAGCTTACCTTAACCTCAGCCTTGTCTTCAACCTATATAGCTAAGCAAAGCTCAAAAAATTATTTTCGTACAAAGTTCAACACTTCCACAATCCATTGATAAATTGTGTACAGCAGTTCGACAAAGTTGTCCACCCTCTACGATTATTAGCCATCATTCTTCTCAAGCAAGCTCGATTGAATCAGAAGCATTGATGTTTCGCATCTATCTGCGTTCAAGTAGAACCATTCAACTACTTAGATCTCCGGTCATTTTACAACGTTCACGCCTTCAACGAATACATTGCTCGTCGAGTTGTAATCTGCCTAGAACCGCCAAGTCATCAGATCTATCCAAGATTAATGATGATGATGATGATGATGAACCTCCAGTCAAGAGAACGCGCCGTAAGAGTGTTGGCTCCAAAGCTGTGGAAGGACCAGACGGATTGCCAGTGAAGGTAAAGAAATCTAGGAGTAAGAAGTCTGTGACCTCAGAAGACGTTGAGGAAGAGGATGGTGTGGTAGTGGAACCAGTGAAAGTTAGGAAGCCTAGGAGTAAGAAGTCTGTGACTCCAGAAGACGTTGAGGAAGAGGATGGTGTGGTAGTGGAACCAGTGAAAGTTAGGAAGCCTAGGAGTAAGAAGTCTGTGACTCCAGAAGACGTTGAGGAAGAGGATGGTGTGGTAGTGGAACCAGTGAAAGTTAGGAAGCCTAGGAGTAAGAAGTCTGTGACTCCAGAAGACGTTGAGGAAGAGGATGGTGTGGTAGTGGAACCGGTGAAAGTTAGGAAGCCTAGGAGGAAGAAGTCTGTGACTCCAGAAGACGTTGAGGAAGAGGATGGTGTGGTAGTGGAGCCGGTGAAAGTAAGGAAGCCTAGGAGCAAGAAGTCTGTGACTTTGGAAGGCGTTGAAGAAAAGGATGGTTTGGTAGTGGAGCCGGTGAAGCGTAGGCGCAGAAAATCCGCAAGTGTTGAAAGCGTTGTAGACAACCAAGACGAGTCGGTGATACAAGCGCAAACCTCCTCAAATACTTCGCAATCACTACCTCCTCCAGTAGAGCCTGTGATGCCAAAAAAAGGTCGGCCTTTCAAATATTCACTGGATAATGGGGATTTGGAGGGGAAATCGGTTGAACCTGGAGAGTCAAAAGAGTCGAATGCTGAACTGGAAGAAGTGGTTCCTGAAATAAACGAAAACGACTTCATCAAAATCCCTCCCAGCCTTAAAAAACACTTCGCAGAAGCATACAAAGGAGGGGCAACTATGGGTGATAGAACACGCATAAATATAGTCAATGAGGCACTCTGTGGTAAGAGCCTTTTCTTCTTTCCCATTCGTTACCAATAGTAATCCAAGCTAGATGATATAATGGATCGTTTGAAGCCATCCCTCTCCAAACATATGGGATGTGATATTATCGACATAAATCCTGGCGTAGGTATTTGGTCATCTAAGATACATGATTTTCTTAAACCTCGATCACATCTCTTGATGGAACCCGATGTTAAGAAATATCTTCCCTACCTCCAACCTCTTCTTGATGCGAGAGATTCTACCTACCGGCATATACCAAAATCTGGAACAGTCTGGGAACATCTTGGTAATGTTACGACTCCAGAGTTCTTACCTCACCAGGTAAAACTTTCGCCGGATGATCCGAAGATTAATGAACCAAATGATACTCTACTCGTCATTGCGAATCTTGGACATTTTCCTAGAAAGAGATATCGTGGATTTGAATCCATATCACAACTAGTCATATATCAGCTTCTATCTGCAGCAAGATCACATGCCTTGTTCCATCAATATGGTCTCATACGGATGCTGATATGGTTACCGGATGAGGAGAAGGCAGCGTGGCTAGTACGCAATATTGCTCAAATGCGCAAGAATGCTATGGAAGCCCAAATAACTACCAAGTACATTCGAGAGATTGCAAGTTCAACTAGGGATAACCACCGATTCGTGAGAGACTCTGAGGCTGCGTTACAAAATTCGATAAAGGTCGTCACTGCCATGAATAAAATGGGCATAACAACCCCTAAACATAGGCATGGGGAAATGGAGATAGAAGCCAGAAAGTCACTTGCTGCAGGTGGCCATGAAGTGAAGATTGACGATTTTGATCGCTTTAAAAGAGGTTGGTTGACGGAATGGCAAGATCTCACCCGGCAACTTCGCGAAGGTACCTTGAATAGATATTCGGATGAAGGCGGGAATGGAAAGAAGACTTACAGTGAGGAGTATCGACGTTTGGTCTTTATGAATGCAAAGATCAAAGCGCTCAATGGTCAGGGAAAACTTGCAAGCGATCTTATCAAATATTACAATGAAATCAACGAATTTCAAGCCGAACTCAAAAAAGCAAATCCCGATTCGGTAGACCTACAAGCTTCCAGAGATAGATTAAAGGAAATGATTGCGGAATATGATCGCAGATTTGAAAAGCTGCCAATAGCTGCCCAAAGCCTTTATATAATCAGACTCGATGCTGCGCGGATCACTACAGAATTCGAGAAGAGAGAGGTAGAGCCTCTCAAATTATATGCAAATGAATTCATTCCCTCCTCGGAAATGTGTCTCCTGGATTTTCAGCCACAAGCCCTCTGGCCCATCCTCCGAGAAAATTACCCCGAGAACTTTGATGTTTTCGAATACATACTCAGCACTATGTACGCATCTCCAATTAGCACGGTTTATGAAGCATTGGAAGGGTTATGGCCTGGCGCGATGGAATACATAGTTGACGGATGTCCTTCCCTAACAGACCCCTCGGTCGGAGGAGGCTTTGACCTGAAGCATATGACGGTGAGGTCGCTAACGCCAGACATGTTGAAGGAGATTTTGGAGGCATGGATGAAGTGGCCGTTCCGTCCTACTAGGTATGAACTGATGTATAGGAGTGGGAGTTCGGTTTATGATCCAGACCGCGTAGAGGATGAAGGGCATGATGGCCCGTAAGTCTGGTGCGGTTTCAATTAAATCAGAATATTTATATTCCTGTGTTGCTACTCTATTGCTTCCTTGTTGCCAAATTCATATATTTCTGGGTGCCTGACTCATTTTGAATGCGGGTATCGTCGCCGATACTAATGAACAATCACAGGCATTTCCTCTTTGACAACCCGAAGCCATACCTTCTTAATGATTAACCCTGCAGGTATCATGCTGTTTTAAATGTCTAAGTGAGAAGGAGTCGCGGGATTTATGACCAGGCTTGAAGTGATCCCGTGTGCGCATTAGGAGAAAGGGTGGACAATATATCATGCCTTGTTGGTACTGGGGCTATATGGTATGATGAAAGCCTTCACTAATCCAACAGTCATTAACATTGCGCTCAGAACATGATGTGTAGGCGGATCGTGGCATTGCATTTTGTAAGTTGACGCATTTCAGTTGTGCGGGTTTGACTCGAGAATCCCACATCCTGAAGTCACTATGCGACTGTATGATTTGAGAGGCTTTCTGCCTTTGGCATTCTTGATCTGTTTCTTGTTATCGTTTGGCCTACTGTTATGCATGCTCAAAGCTCAAAGTTGATTTCCTTACTTGTGATTTCCTTGTCCCGGATATCTTAACCTTACACTGGTCCATAACGTTGTGTACAAAGATGCAACATATGCTTGGGCGGCGCATCTATCTCACACTCTTGGACGGTTAGATGCACGCTAGGGCTTTGGTTCCCTACACTCTATCAACCAAGGAGACAGGATATATGCTAAATACAGACATGACAGGTTCACAATGCGGGCGGCTAATATACCAAGTACTCCTTCAATTAAGGGTTGCTATATCACGTGTTTTTTGTTCGGTTACAACCACGCCACAAATCAGCTGACTGGCAAGTGGAACGAACAAGTTGGTAGGTGACGGGGTGAGGTTACATAAGGTTATATGAATACAATGTTAATAAATCGTTCTCTCTCTCTCTCCCTCTCTCTCTCTCTTGCAACAACCTTATCATCTCACTCATCGCAATGGACTCTATCAAAACATGGGCAGATGGCCCTTTCAAATTACTCTCAACCCCGAGAGCATCATTGGAAGTATTATATAACCTCATATACCCCAAGATACACAATAGCGATATCAAAAACTTACATGAAAGATAGGGTGAAGCCGAATCGGTAGCTTCCCGTAATGCCTCGGAGATGGCTTTGGTCCACAATATCTTACTGAGAGGTCTGAATTGCATCTACCTCCAGGCGCCTAATGTCAAAGAGACCAGTGATATTGCAGATTTCATGCAGTTTTGCGATGCGTGGTCTTCCATCCTGCACTCTCACCACGCGGCCGAGGAAACGGTCTATTTCAAGTTGCTGGATGAACAGAGTGCCAGAGACGATGTGTTCACGGCTAATCACACCGAGCATGAGAGGTTTCTCCCCGGCTTGTTCGCTTTCGATCTCTATGTATCCGGCGTCAGGGATAACGCCAACTCGTACGATGGACAGAGGGTGAGGGAATTGATTGACGCGTTCGGAACCGATCTCGAGACCCATTTGCACCACGAGATTGCCCTTCTCGAGGATCTCGCAACGGATGGTTTGATTGACTGGGACCAGTGTGGGAAAGCGATGGCTCAATATTCCAAGAAACACGCCGACAGGGTATGTAGTTAGTTCATTCTTGATCCGAAAAAGAAGGGTGGGGGGGAATATCCGAATCCAACTAACAGAAGCATGGATGATAGGTGCGCGATGTCCCTTTCTTGATCACAAACTCAGATGTGACGTACGAGTCGGGCATCCATGGTCCGAGATTTCCACCATTTCCTTGGTTGGTGGGTTTCATCTTCAGGTGGATCTATATCCCCAAGTTGAAGGGGGCTTGGAGGTTTTCCAGCTGTGATGATTATGGGATTCCAAAGGAGCTTCCCTTTGCGTGACCAGCTAGCTTTCTTGAATGCGGCTTTCGAGAGGGTAGGGTTGGTCAGTCAGTGTATATGTCAGAGAATGATCTCATTTGAGAAGGAAATGGGGGTTTTTTTTGGGTTTATGGACTGTTGTTGCATGTAGCTTTTGGATTTGGATTTGGATTTGGATTTGGAGTATTTGGATATATATTTATAGGTTCGGTTCGCATGCTTACGTTATACACCTCAGGATGTTTAGGGTGAAAATGACACACACTACATGTACACTCAACTAGACTTCTACTCGAGTATAGTAGTAGTAGTAGCATGTATCATTATAATATAATCTCAACCCTAACCCTAACCAAAGAACCTTGGAGTAAGTATCATTGTATCTACATATATACTCGAAATCTGCAAGGTTCACGTTCCAGATGCGCAAGAAGCGATCATCTCAGGTCCAGCTGGGCGCACACACTCACACTCAGAGTAGATGACGATCGTGCCTACGCTGCTCCTCCAAGCCGGAACGAACGAACGAACGAACGAACCCGCGGGTCTCAAAGTGCGCGCGGAAACCGGTGGAGGGTGGCGTCGTCGTCGTCAATGGATGTGGCTGGCCGACTCCGACGTGCCTGATGCGATGATGGACTTACTTGTATAAGAGCACGAGTACCCAGCATGCACCGCGTCGTGTATCGGACGGCGAAAAGCTCGACTCGTTACTCGCTACTCGCTTCCTCTCCATCGATTATGATGATGATGAGATAAATGGTGGAGATGGAGATGGAGATGTTACCCCTCGCTCGGGTGGGTGTGACCGAGGATCCACCCGTCAGAATATCCTCCGATCAGATCACGGCGGGGAGATGGATATGCATGTATGTGTTGGATCGTCGTTCGATGACGGTTTCTGGGAAAGATTGAAAGAAGAGAGAGATGGATGGATGTATGTATCTTGATCTTGATCATTTGGCACGTGTGAACAGAAGAGTGAAGCATTTTGATTGATGCATGCATCTAAAGAAATAATGGTTGAAATTCCTGGTAAAGCTGTGACGCACGTAGGCACGATGCGCAACTTATACATCATTGCATCATTGATGAATGAAATATGATGATGATGATGATGATGATATATTTCCCTCCATCCCTATTTCCCCCCCAAAACGCCTGCCAGCCATGTAAATGCATCACTTGTATCTCGTCTGTCATGTCATGTCATGTCATCATGACCCCAATTCGTAAACCCTTTCCCATCCCCAGACTCCACGTATCCGAATCCCATCCCCAATTATGCCATGCCATGCCATCCCATCGCATCGCATCGCCAAGTCTCGCCCACGCGCCCCCTCCCCCCCCGCAAAACCTCCTCAATCATCCATGCGATAAACCTGAAAACTCATAATCATCATCCAAAACAAAAAGACGACGCCAATCAGCTGCAGCGCCCAAGCCGCCACCCAGCTCTGACAGATCGAGCGTTCCTGCAGCCAGGCCAGCGTGCCGGTCGTCGCGCCGCTCTGTGGATTCGCCATCACGTACAGGTTGCAATTACCATTGACGGAGCCCGTGGGGCCCCACAGCTGCACCGACCACACGATCAAGCCGACCATCCACAGCACGAAGAGGATGAACGAGCCGAGGATCACGATGCCGGGGAGCAATTGCCGCTGCGAGATCAACCAGAGCATCAGGATCAAGAAGGCCACGCCGAGGGTGGCCGAGACGACCCAGTAGGGAAAATACCATGGGACCCCGAGTAGCATTTGGTTTTGGACGTAGAGGAAGTACGCCGAGATGCCGAGGATAGTCGTGGAGACGATTAGCATGATGAGGATCCAGATGTTGAGTTGCAGGGGCGGCCAGCGGTATTTGGTGCGAGTGCGGGTTAAGACGACGGTGGAGCGTTCGCGGTATCCTCCTGTGGTGGAGGAGGAGAGAGTTGAAACCATATTGGTGGATTTGATGGTGGGTGTGGAGGATGGTAAGTGTAGTGAGAAGCCAATTTGTCTCCTCTTCTCTCCTCTTCTCTTCTCTTCTTCTATCCCTTTGACCTTATTCTTATGCTGCGTATCTGCTGCCGTCCCTCAACAAGTCGTCCGCCGGGAAATCCCCAAAATATACCAACCAGTATTTATCTGTGAAATCCCACCCACCGTAAGACTTTTCGAAACTCAATTTTCGGCGCGTCGAATTATAATGAGGGTACTTTGATAACCGCCGCAATCTCCCAGCCTCTTCAATAAGTTTCTAAAGTTAAACGTGCGACTTTGCAGGTAAAAATATAATAGACGTAAACCTTCCTTTCCTTTCCCTTCCATGAGTGAGTGAATGGGTGAGTTGATGGAGTGATTGATGGATCGATGGCCGGGAGATAGTATGGTCAGCTGCCTCGCCGGCTCAAACAATTCAGACGGGAAGATTCAAAAGCATGTAGATGAAGGAAAAGAAGTAGAGTAGAGAACTTGTAGAGATGTTGAAGTTTAAGAGGGAGGGACGGGAAGAGAAGGATAAGAAGCAAAAGACTCGTACTCGAGAACATCCATGCATATAATTAATCGGGCCATTGGTGTTGGCCGGGGTGGAACGCCGAAGAGCAAGACATGCATCACATCACACAGGACAGCCAGCACATCACCAAAATAGCAAATATAAAGTAACTGCATCTGCATCTGCGTCTGCATCTGCATCTGCATCTGCCTCTGCATGATTGGCAGTACTTTATCGAGGTACTCGGCATGGAAAAGATTCGGGAATTGGGAGTCGAGGGGGGGACATTGTATATTCTGAGAAAGAAGATTCATCGCCGGTGATGACCATGAACATGTTACTCGGCGGTGAAGCTGAGATAGGTGGGGAGGTTTTGATATTTATTTACTGTGTCTTGGATTCACCGACAAAATCCCATATCCAAAGCGAAAATAGCCCGACCTCGATCTAAGGGTATACCTTTCCTTGTATCATCAAAATCCATCCCCAATATCCCCAAAGTAATCTCAGAGTAGGCTTTCACCCAAAGCGCATCTAACCAATGAACATCCAGCTCTCACGGTTTCGTGTGCTCCAATATCATTGATACCAGGCTCGAGTGTAGGGTTGACTTCCACCAAGTCCATGGCAATCAAAGAACCCGTCTCGTGAACGCACTCCGCAATATAATCTCCTTCTCGCAAGGTTAAGCCCCCACGAACAGGTGTACCGGTAGAAGGAGCATATGTAGGATCAAGAGCATCGACATCGAATGAGAGATGAATTGGGGTGTCGTTACCGATATGACCGAGTGCCATTTCCATCACTCTGCCGATGCCGTATCTGTAGATAAAACTCAAGTTAGTGGGTGTACAAGATGAATGAGAATTGGTGCAACTGGACCACGAACCTATCAATATCATGCATGCTGAATGCCTTGATTCCATTGTCGCGGAGGATCTTCTTCTCTCCTCGATCCACATCTCTCAATCCAATGTAGACAATCTTCTTTACGCTAACCATATGCTCATCCTTCAGCCATCCAAAGATGTCGGGCTGCTCTTCCTGGGCCAGGCGTGTTAAAAATGCGACGGGCATCCCGTGAACATTTCCCGAATCCGAGGTTTCTGGCGTGTTGATATCGGCATGTGCATCAACCCAGATCAATGCCATTTCTCTTCCCAAGCGCTCACGAATGGCTTTCGCAGTTCCGGATACTGAACCGATGGCAATCGAATGATCACCTCCCAGAGTCAAAACGCAACGACCTTCCTTGGCATGTTCATAAACTTGTTCCGAGAGCTTCTGTGTGACGGCAGAGACACTACGTGGATTCTTCATATTTCGGTGGTCTGGGTCATCGGATGGGATCAATTCCTTGTAGGAATGAACGGTGTTATCATGGTGAAGTTTGTAACCTAGGTCTTCCTCGAGTTGAGAGAGAAGGCCACTTTTGATGAGTGCTGAAGGTGCTGCATCAACTCCTGCTTTACACTGAGTTTTGATGCCATTAGCTGGAGAGTTTTTAGGGGAATAGAAAAGAGGGCAACTTACTTGTCCACCAGAAAACCCAACAGCTACAACACCAAGTTGGTCGCCTTTCGACAAGAACTTTGGCTGAATCATCGATGTAGTCGTCATGGTGAATGATGGTGTGGAGGTTATCCAGTGGAGGGGATGTCGTTGTCGGATTGGGTTGGTTTGGTGAGTAGTGTGCGCGGACTTTACTGATTTAGTTGATAGTAGCCGTTGTAGTTTGATGGCGAGCGGGGTTGTTGGTGGGGGGGGGGTTGTGATAATATGTAGATCTTGAATGAATAGAAGAGAAGAGAAGACTGAAAGAGCTTGAGAAGAAATAGAAATAGAAATAGAAAAAGATAGGAATGGGAAGATGTCGAGGTATTTGTAGCCTCTCTCTCGCCCCTCTCCCCCTCTCCCCCTCTCCCCCTCTCCCCCTCTCCCCCTCCCCCTCTCCCTCTCTCTCCTATACTGCTGACCTACCTTGTTTGCTCTCCTCTTTTCTCCTCTTTTCTTTTCTTTTCATAAAGTAATAGGGCATTGGCAAACATGCCCAAGAGAAACTAATTGCAAATAGCCCTTTCTCATACCTCTTCTCACCTAATTTTCCATGTTCATAACCCCTAAGCGCAGGTTTTGGCGACGCGTCTAACACTTAGGGGAAGTTTCTTTCCCCCGTTTCCCCTAAGTGATAATATACACGAGATTGAAGATCCCATGATGGCCAGGGAAATGAACGAGCCAATCGGGAAAGTATGGGTAAGATGGGAAGAAAGATGCTACGGAGCAGCACATGATCGATATTCATTCATGTATCCAGGCAAGGTAGGTTGACATGAGGCTTTTGATCTTTGGAATGGAATGGAGGAGCAACAGGAGTGATGGATAAGAGGAAGGCTATCATGAATTGTTGTCGTCGTACCTGGCGCGCTAGAATGGCTAATCTTCCACATCCTCAACTCCAATTGATCCATGGCGAGGTCATTTATTTGATTTCTGATATCTTCTGGGTAAATGAAGGGTATGTTAATGGGTGATAAAAGCCGCAATCGAGATTGGGTTTTATCAGACATCACAGATCACGTGTCAGTACAACACTTGAGATAAACAACTCTTATCTCCACGCATGATGGCCTCAGGTAATTATGAACGGATGATGAAACCGACTTCAGACTCGTGTTGTAGTTGCAGATTCATACGTCTATTTACGTTGCTGCTGTTTGGTGTCATCTCATTGCATCTCGCCGTGATATAACCCATAATCCTGTCCAGTCCAGCCCAGTCCACTCCTTGTCCATTCCGTCCCATCCCACCCCACCCCCTTCATCACCAAATGGTATAAATAAATAAAATTCATCATGCCCGCCCTGCCCCATCGTGAAATTTGCCGTTTAGTTGGAGAACTTGGGATTGACCTTGGATCTACACGACGTAGGGTTTGGTAAGCTCATGCTCTTTCCATTTCGATTGAAAAGGGAGATGGAAGAGAAGAATATGAACGTACCCAGTTTGCTTCTCGTACAACCCCCGCACCCCATCCGTGATCTTCTCATTTTGCTCGCGGCTTAAGGTGTGGCCGGTCTTCTTCTCGATGAAGTCGAGTCCTGGAGGATATGATGTGGTTAGCAAGAGTAACTGATTGATCTTCTGAAGATTCCGTGTGAGACGAACCTTTGTCGCCATAATCTTCCTTTTGGGCAGCAGCGTTGGTGGTGGTGTTGGTGCTACCGGTGCTTCCTGAGCCACCCATTACGGCATCCTTTGCTTTGTTGACGAAATCCATTTTTGGTGTTGATTTGAGTTGAGTTGAATTGATGTCGAGGTTGTAGTTTGTATCAAGCAGTGACCCGTCACCATGGCGTCTTATATACCCCTCTCCCTCGATACCTTGCTTCCCTGGCGATGACGTATGCCAAGGAATTGCCAGCTGCTTGGGGAAGAATCACCACAACTCAATCTGTAGCTCAAGTTATACTTTTCTATACTTGCATGTCACCGATAACAAGTGCATTTGCATTTCCTGCGCTTGGGGAAGTGTTGACTTCCGCAACACTATATCCTCCAGCTATGAGCCAGAGCTTGAAATGGCTCGTAGCAGTGTATATATATATGGCATGCGGCGACCCTGCAGAGCATTTCTCTCGAGATGTTGAGTATATGAGATGGAGTTACCCCGGGCTTCCACCCATATCCCAAGCACATCAAGACGATGCTCGATTGAAGTCGTGCGTGGTGCCGGGCTCGTGGCTCTTTGGAAAGTCTTGAGAAGGTTGCTTCAACTCTTGGGGGTTACCAGGAAGAAACGAGAGATCGTGGCGTGTATGTGTATGTAGCCTAGGGATTTTCACCTTGCTCTGCTTCTTTTGGCTACCCATCTGGATTATCAATGGCATCAACAATCATACGTGCAATCATTATAACTTGCGGCTTTGGTGTCGTTACTTTTTAACAGGCTTAAAGAGCAGAGAAAGGTCGTTTTGGCCAAGGGAGAAGATTTTTCTTCTTCACTCAACCGGACTTGATATTTCTCTCGAATAGAAATCGTTGTACCGTCATACAAGAATCAGGCTATCAGAGAGTATATACATACACCAGGAAATCATCCAAAGAATGATCGACGACAGCTGTACATGTCTTCATCTCTTGCTGGAGTCGCGACAACTTAGGTTTGAATGTACTGCAGTCGCCATGAGTGATTGGTAGCAGCACCCAGTATTCTCCCATCCAACACCGCTCACCCCCCTATTGAACCAAATCATTCAGACTTCCTTGGTTCAAAATTTCATTTTCAACGAGTCTCCCCGTCTCCTTCACCTCGCCATCAACACGCTCATAGCGCACGAGGGTAGGAACATTATCGACATTCCATGTTGTCCTGAAGACATTGTCGGGGACTCTCCACCTGTATATACAATTTATTAGTGAGCTCCACGAGGACCAAGCACATTTGACAGGAGATTTTCGAGACGGCATACTCGGACCTCTGTCCCACCTCAACCAATCGGACCTCAAATTCATCCCCTGCAAACTTGGCCTCAATCACGGGCAATGCAGCTCTCACATCCGGACACCAGGGCTGCTGCGTTACTGGATCGGTGGAGGAGATGAAGGAAAGGAAGAGCTTTTGACCTGGCTTCTCGGGTAAATCGAGAGATTTCGGGGAGCTGGGAAGTTTAAACTCTTTGGTGACGGGCATTTTGAATGGTTCTCTGCAAGAATTGATGGGGTGAAGATGAGAGAGGTGCAAAAAAGGCGATGGTGACTTTGTTGTTGTCTGGAAGAAGGTGGGATTGAGGGCTTTGGTGATGATCAATCTTGCTAATATCTTGGATCTTCTTATCAATGTCGCAATAGTGGCCACTCATTGCCATTGCTTATAATAAGGTGGGGGTTGATGCCCGCCGTGTTAAGATCCATTCATGCTAGTACACTTACAACAATAACAAAAATGTAGCACTACTCGAGCACTCGAACACTGAAGCACTCAATTACAAGTATAAACTACGACGACAACATCAATCGGAGCCGGCTCTGTTGTGAGAAATGAGGATCGGTTGGAGGCAGGTCATCGTGGACATTAAGCTGACGAATGGCTGGCTTCACGTTGCGGCCTCGGAGAACTGCAACGACAAGGCAAATGCACATGGTTAAAGAAACACTGGAATATTTCATTCGGGAAGCGGGAAAGGGTAATCGCATTGACTTTTCTAGTATATTCAAAATCGAGTCTCGCAGGCCGCCCCTGGAAAGTGATACAACAATTGCTAGCCGCACGTTGTCTCGTCGACGAAGACATTCTCACGGCAATTGCTCTTTTCAACGGCAGCTCTGTCTCAACAGAACCGTGGGTGGGATAAAGTCTCCTGTACATATCGTGGCAAGTCTTGAGCCGGCCGGATCTTGGCGTGGGCATGAATGGCGTTCGGATTATTGTCGCACGTTAATTCGTTCATAACGAAGTTAACATGCTACTTGGAAGATGGTTCCTTTTGTCCCGCTTCCAGAGAAGGGAAGACTTTATCTAGAGCTCCAACACTCTACGAAGTAGATACTACGAGTTCCGAAGCGAGAGGGATGAGGTTCAAGTTTATCAATGATTACCTAATTCTCTAACTGGAATAAGTTTAACCCCTCACAGCTTTTGAAGGTGGGGTACAGCCTGTGGCCTTAGCGATGAGGCCGTTATCTTGACGAGAAGGACCCATACACATAACTCGAGTAAAGTTACCTATAATTACATCCCTTCAGACCTCTCTACACACACAAACACACATATATTCCAATATCCTTTTGATCCTGAATGGAAGACCAATTAGTTATGATCAGCCTTCCTGATTTCCATTTATTTTAACTCGAATGCGACAACGATAACACCTAAGGAGTGATTCGCTGTTTCTATCATCCACGAGTGGCCGAGCGCACTACACGACACGACACGACACGACCGACTCCCGAAGAAGAAAACACAACATACGAAACCTGCAAGAACAGAACAGATACAGCGAATGCGACGCGTCGAAATATCTGCGAGGTAAGATGGCGGAGGGAGATGATTTCACCGTGTCGACTTTGTCAACAATATCTGGAACCGATTCACAACCACACACTGCACGACAGGATTCGGAAAACGAAGCTTTTACATTTCATACGATTGGGGACCTTGCGACGGAGAGAAGTGACAATGATGATTTCAGATCTATGAATGCTCGTGCTTTCGAGCAAAATAATCAATTGCAATCTTCCGACCCTCCGAATTTACCCTCTTTACCCCCTCCGGCTGAGAGCAGTGTACTTTATGCTCATAGCGACAATGAAGATAATCGAAGTGAAGGCTTGTTGAGTGCTCTGGATGCAAAGGCCATGGAATGCCACTTGGATAATGTCGAATCGAGTTTTCTTCCGACGGTTTCACCAATAAGTATAGATGGGAAGGCTGGTGCTGATGATACATATTTGTTTGATGCGGATCGGAATGGTCGAAAGTCCGCCGCAACGGAAACACAAACACCCAGGAAGACTGCGAGTAGTAATGAAAGTCAAGTTCATGCTTCACCAGCGACACCAGAAGGTGCATACAAAACTCCAGGCGCTGCCCCTAGATACTCCGTGCAAGTCGAACAGCATGATTCGGAACAATTTGGGAACACAGATTCTGCCCTCGAAACTCTTTCATCTTCACCGACAGCCGCTGCAGCCGCAAGAAGTATCTCTCGAGCAATGTCAATGGCAAGCGTGGGGGAAAACTTTGAAACTGCATCACAATCTCTCTCTCAATCGCAGGCACAATCAGATGAAGGGGATATGGAAGCCACACCAACAAGATCCCGCCAAAATCTGCGTGCGTTTGCCGAATCGGAGAAGGACAGTTCGAGCTTGCACCATGAATCACCGAATCGGAGCATAAACCGAAATTTGACGGTCGATGCCGGCATGACTCCAGGGGGGGCGCTCTCTACACGCAATCCCTCTCGACCTAAATTTCTGCAAAGTCGACACTCGAGTCAACGGTCTTCCGTTTCTTCTTTCATTACGAACTCTGAAAATCATGATGAACGAAGCGACCTTACCCTTGGTGCAGATTACGCTCTGCAATCTGGAGGTGCGGTTCCCTCAAGTGGGTTGTCGCGGAGTGGGAGCATGACTTTATCTAGGACTATAAGTTTGGGAAGTATGGCGTCTGGAATTGATGAGAGTGTGGATTCATCTGGAAGAGTAGAAGGGCCCTTGGCCACCTTAGCCGAAGAAGATCTAAACCGTGGGAGGGCTGAACATCAAACAAACTCCGCACCAGAAACCCCACGAGCATCTAGTCGACCCATGGTACCGCCTACCGACACCATCATTGCCCAACATGTTCGCATGGTCCAAGTACCAGAATCAATGGCTAAAGACTTTCGCAATAAGCACGGCGTACATGCACCCAGCAAGTCGGCAAGTTTTGCAGCATCTGCTCTAGGTCACCGAAATGGGAAGAATCTCACCCTGAAGGAACAGAGCAGCACAATCGAAAGATTATCGAAGGAGAACTTTGATTTGAAATTGAAAGTCATGTTTCTCAGCGATAGATTAGACAAGCTTTCGGAGGAAGGTGTTAAGGAAATGATTTCCGAGAATGTTGAACTCAAGACAGGTCTGGCGGTCATGCAAAGAGACAACAAAGCTCTCCGCAAAAAGGTGAAAGACCTTGAGAAACAAGTCAAAGATGACGAGGACCGACCATCTACAGCTCGATCAGGCACGTCGACAGAAGGAAGTCCGAGATGGTACCAAGAGGGCGCTTTCGAAAGGGAGGAGGAGCTTCTCTACCTAAGAGAAAAGGTTGAGGAATATGTGACGGAAATTGAAAGGCTGAGGAGCGAAAGCCTTACTCGGGAAAATGAGAAGAGGAACCTTGCAGATTTAGTGCGTACAATGGGGGAGAGACGAGGTCAAAATATTGAGACACGAGAGGAAATGGACGTTTGGAAAGATCTACTGGAGCAAGAAACTGCCCGCAGAGAGCAAAGCGATGATGAGATCAAAGTTCTCCGAGAAGAAATCTTTCGATTGAAATCCGAAGCGACAGCCGCAGGACATGGATTGAATCATACTACTAATATTTACAATATTACGAAGAAACGTATGGCATCACCTACGCGACCAAAGTCTGAATTGTCTGATCGCACGCAAGAGGGCAGGAATGGCACATATAGTTCAGCGAGTACATTGGTAGATGAGATCCGACGAGATAATGAGCAACTCCGACATGAGAATGCAGAGCTAAGACGAGAGGTAGGGGCGCAAACATCAATGCTGACTTCTCGGAATCGCGAAAAGGAAAGACTTTACCAAGAAATCGAGGACTTGAAGCTTGGTCAGAGGAGAGGTGGTACTTCTGTGGGCGGAGAAAGTATCTTCGAGCGATCAGCATCGCGAGCGCACGAAAGATCATCGTCCGGGACAAGTGCGGGGGCAAGGCAGGTAGGCTTGAGTGAAGCTGAGCGTGAGGAATTTGAGAATAAACAAGCCGAGCTTCGAGACACAATCAATAGCCTCAAACTTCGCAATCAGGATTTACAGCGTGAACTTGACTCTTGCATGGAGGATTTTGAGACTGCCGTTGAGCATAAGAAGGAAACCGAAGGTTTGGCCCAAGAATTGCAAGAAGCTTTGGATATTGCCGAAAACGATTTACTCACCATGCAAGCCGACCGGGATGAAGCACTTCAAGGTCAAGAAGAAGCTGAATTGATGTTCGAATCATTACGCAAAGAAGCTCAAGAAGAGCTGGATGGTTTTGCTGCAGAGCAAGAAGAAGCTAATGCAGAAATTGAGCGCCTACATGCCGAAGTCGCCGAAGAGAAGGAGAATTTCATTGCCCTCCAAAATGAAATGAGAGAGATGAGTGACATTGTCGTTGGGCTGGAGGATGATCATGAGAAAAAAACCAAAAAGATTCGAGAGCTAGAAAGGGAATTGGATGAAGCCAACAGAGAACTTGAGGAGATTGAGAAGAATTATGTGGAATCTAACGAGAAGGTCAACCGACTCAATGTTCAGCAAGAATCTAGCCAAAATGAGATTGCATTCCTTCGAGAAGAACAAGATGGAGACAAGATTAAGATTGGTGATCTTGAGGCCGCCATTCGAAACTTGGAGCATGGTCTTCAGGAAGAACAGGAACGTGCGAGAGAACTTGATGAACGTCTTGATGAGGAGAGGCATCAAAGAGAGGTTGTTGCTAACCAGGAAAAGCAAGAGATTCAACAGTTCATCAATGAACTCAACCGCGAAGCAACGAATGCTAAAGATGAGGCTCGGAGATTACGAAAAAATCTTACATCGAGGGAAGTTGAGGCCGCAGAATGGAAGCAGAGACTTATGGAGCTTGAGAATAATCTCAGGGAAGCACTGGGTGATCTCAATGGTACCAGGTCAAGTCTATTGAATGTATGTTTATTACATCTAATCCATCTCATCCATCCATGTATTTTGTCTGCGTGTACTAACGTGAATTGTACAGTCCATCGCGAAGCTTCAACGCGAACTCGAAAATACCATTCGCGAGCTAGACTCAAGCAAAGCCTCTCTTGCCGAAAAGGAACGCATGATTAAACAACGCGACGACCTGTTAGAATCGCATGCACTTGAATCTCGTAAATTGGCGGATATGCTCGATAAAGAACGCCAGACTCATCGTCTCACCAAGAACCAGTACGAGACATCCCAAAAAACGTCTTCACATACGACTCGAACTCTTTCACAACAAGAGTCTCGACTTTTGGAATTGGAAACCTCTCGTCAACAAGATAGAAGAAAGATGGCACAATTAGAGAACAACTTCAAGGAACAACTTACGGAAAGGAATAACTTGCTTTTGGGATTGTGGGTCAGGTTGTCCAGTCTTTGCGGAACTGATTGGTCTCACAATAACTCACTCATCAATGGTCGTGCCTTACCATCGCTAGAAGCGGTGTCAACCATGTTCCCCGGCTTCTCAAAGAACCTCCTGGCTGCCGTAAAAACCATAGAAACTCTTGTTGGGGATTTCCGAGGTAGAGTCAAGGATTTGGATAGAAGACTTTGGAAGGAATACTCGGCACTGGAGAATCGATTCGAGATACAGACAAAGAAGTTGGATAGGTTGGAGACACTGGCGAGGAGTGCGGTCCCACTCAATAGTCTGGATAGTAGGGCCGAGGTTGTTAAGCTCAAAGATTTAAATCGCAGCCTCCGAACCGAAATCTCCACCTTGAAAGCAGCAAACGAAGTTGGAGGGGGTGCCTATGAGGCATCAACATCACCTTCTCCATCAATTCCTACTGGTCCTCGTCGTCGGATTGATAACTCTAGAACATCTACCATGACTCGCCACTCGTCTGCTTCCACCGGTGATGCTATTCCACGCACCGAATCATCCCGTTCGGGTGCGAATTCTAGTGCCATGGCTAGGTTGGAAGGAGAGGAGGAGTACAAGCCAGATCTCCGCTGGCAAGTCAGGTTACAGGAATTGGAGTTTAAGTTAAAGGCAGAGAGGGAAGCGAGGAAACTGGATCGAACCAGTGCGGCGCAACGATTAAGGGAGAAGGATCGAGAGAATCGGGAACTTATGGAGCAGATGGAAAGAGGTAGAGCCAGGGATGGGAGAAGCACTGGATTTGGCAAGTAAAAGGTGAAGCTGAAGCTCTGTACGAGTTTGGATTGAGTCTGGAGGGGTTCTGAGGCTAGCAGGCGTCGGGGAATATCAGTGGCAATGGGAATGGGCATGGGAATGTAGGATTACGAGGCCGAAGGTATACATGGGCCGGCGTTCATCGGTTCGGGTTAAGATTAATGTTGGTGCAAGGCGAGGCGTCCCGGTGATTGGGACATGCGATATCTAGAGGATTGATGACAGACAGCTTTTGCGGAACCCACGATGAAGATCTGGCGGGTGATTTGAGGATTCCGGCCTGGCGCGGGTGGCGGTAGAATATTGTGGATACCATTCATGTTTTATACCATTAATCTGTACATGTACATGGGGTTTCGATGTTGATGGAAAATGATTCGATGAGAGACCTGTACCATGCACGGTAGCGCATGAAAGGACCGACGGAGAAAAGGCGCATCGCCGCATCAAGGCATCGTGTATGGCTGGCTGCACCTTTCCATTCCCCACGCCTCCTTGATGCTCCATGCTCTGTCCACCCATCCAATGAAAGCCAGCCAGTTCCGATGCGAAACTTGTGGATATGCTATGAGATGAGATGGGCTATCAAGGTTTGTTTGAGAAAGAAGAGAAAGAGAAGACTTGCTCTCCTCCCGCCTGCATTGGATATGAATGGGTACACCCGTAAGTTGTCGTCGGTGTATATTTGTTTGCATATCACACGTATTATCGTACCACAGTGCAGTGACGTGAGTGGCAGATTGGCCATTGACGTAGGATTGCTATCTCTCGTGAATATCTCCAGATGGACAGGAAGAAATTGGATCACATTGCGTTTGTATGTATATATCAATGCGGAACAAATGATGAATAAAAAGTATAATTATGATTGATTGTATAAGGGGCAATATATATCGCCTTATCATGTCAGAACTCGTCAGCTTCAGGATCGCGAACCGCTTCAACACCAACAAATCCAACGCCAATGCCAACCGCAATACTACGTCTGGAAATCGATAACTAACTGATATATTGTATATTTCCATTGAACTTGAACTTTCTAGCTAATTTCGCTCGGCTTAACTCCACCCGTCCCGTCCCGTCTCCGTCCCATCTCCTCCCATCCCGTTCCGCCCTGCAACCCAACTTTACACCTTCGGATCGTCGCGTCTTCCCGTCTTCCCGTCTTCCCGTCCGTCTTTCCAAGCTAGCTATCTATCTACTCATCATATCCAGGGTCCAGATCTTTCCCCATATCTCAAGAGAGGAAGAAATCAGCACACAACCTCGATTTCATGATTGAAGAATGCCAATCTCTTCACCAATCCTCATGGCTGCGTATCCGGGCCCCCCTCGAAGACCTGGGGGTTTCGTTCGTTACATCCTTGGCGCATTCATCATTCTTCTCCTCGTCTTCTACCTCAAAAGCGCGGAAGAAATATCTTCATTTACCTACATGACTCCCGCAATCTCGACTGATCCTTCCACGACCAGATATCCTTCCGCCCATGAATTCCCTGTTCCCATTCCGAATCCGAATCCGAAGCCGAAACCGCAGCAGGAAAATCCAATCGATACCTTGATCGCAAATGCAGAAAAGACCTTTCAGGAATTATTACACAAGGAGAGCCATCATGTGAATGCTGCTGCGGCAGAGTACCGGAAACGAAGAGGAAGACATCCACCTCCCGGATTCGACGCGTGGTTTAAATTCGCCCAGGAAAACAATGCCGTCATGGTGGAGGATTTCTTTGATCAAATCTATCATGACTTGGGTCCATACTGGGGAGTGAATCCGTCGGGGATGCGAACCCTGGCGAGAGATGCGGGCATGGTCATTAGTATTCGCAATGGGAATGCGACGGCCGATAGCGATTGGTTCTGGACACAGATCTGGTTGCAATTGATTGGGACGATACAAAAAGACCTGCCGGATATGGATATTCCTCTCAATGCCATGGATGAGCCGAGGATGGTCGTGCCATGGGAGGTGATCAATGAAAAGATGGACAAGGAACGAGCGACTAGGAAACTCGCAGATGTCCACCTGGTTTCTGAGCATTATGGAAGTTTGCCTGCCCCACGACACGCCGGAGATGGGGAACAAGACCCACCACGAAGAGAATGGGAGAATTCAGGTACGGGGGGTGAAAATATTTGTCTGGGAGTCAATTGACTGACGTTGACAGGTCCATACTGGAAAATTGCCGTCAGAGGTTGCCACCCAGATAGCCTGGCACGTCGAGCTGAAGTCATGACGGATTTCTCCAAAACCCCGACGATTTCCATGGGACACTCTTCTTTGCATACGTACAAAGGTTATGTTTCGAATCATAGTCTCTCGGCTGATTTTTGTCACCAACCCGATCTGCAATCCCTCCATGGCGCCATGATCAACCCCCTCTCTATCTCTTCCACGCAAGAACTATTTCCTCTCTTCGGCGGTTCAAAGCTGAGCACGAATAACGAGATTTTATTACCCGCCCCAATGTATTGGGCACGGGAAGAAAGATTCTCGGGTGGTGATGATCATGGAGGCCCTTGGCATGACAAGTTGAATAAAGCTATTTGGAGAGGTGTGGCGACGGGTGGACGTCACAGGGAAGATAATTGGAAAGGGTTTCAACGCCATCGCTTCGTTTCCATGTCCAATCATACATCGGTTTCGCGAGCGGAATCTTGGGAGGCGATCCCTCCCAATTTCGCCCTTCCAACATCGACTTACAACATCGGCGCGCAACAAGAAAATCGACTGGGGGGATGGATTCATGAATGGTCGGATGTGGGATTTATCGACTTGATGTGTGACGAGGACCGGGAGGACGGAGCATGCTCTTATGCGGATCCTTACTTTTCTCTCAAGGATGGTCAAAAGATGTCTCAACAATTCCAGAGCAAGTATATTCCTGATATCGACGGCAATTCTTTCTCGGGGCGTTATCGTGGATTCTTACTCTCCACTTCCCTCCCCATCAAAGCCACCATCTTTCGAGAGTGGCACGACTCACGCTTGATTCCCTGGAAGCATTTCGTCCCCATGGACAATCGTTACATGGACTTTTACGGTATCATGCAATACTTTCTCGGTTACGAAGGGGAAAATTTCAGGGTGGAAGGTCATGATGCGGACGCCGAGCGGATCGCCATGGCGGGTCAACAATGGGCCAACAAGGTTTTAAGAAGGGAGGACATGCAGATTTATGTCATGAGATTACTGTTGGAGTACGCACGAGTTTCGAGTGATGATCGCGCCAATCTGGGATTTGTGAAGGATCTCTTGTGATTTCTCTCCCATCTCCTTTTCTGTTCTGCATGCCGGCTTGGCAATGCAATACAATACCATGACACGGCTATTACTTCGGATGGGAAAAAAGCCATGGGTATATGCGTCCGGATCAAAGTTTAAATAAAGTAAGTGTGCATGTTTAAAGCGGGCGGCGCGCGGTGTAACTGGTTGGGATTACATACCTTTCTCGTCTGGGTTGGACTGAAAAGCTCGGCGTTTTGGTTCTTTATCTTCCAAAGCTTTGATTGTGATTGTCTCCCTCCTCTCTCTTCTTCTGGCAATGATCGAGTGAGTGCTTTTCCAGTGGGGAGCAAGGCAAAGAAAGATTGGTGGGTGGAGAAGCGATGACTATATATATTATGTTCCAACCCGTACCGATCATTTGACCAATGAGGAATCGTTTCACAGGAAGATTTAAAGTTTAAAGTTATATTTGAAACAAGAAGTCAGGATAAGCATATATATAGGCTTTCGGGAGTGGGCCACATTTATGAAGGCCGTACTCATGCTGTGACAAGATCGGCACAAAGCAACAGGAGCAGGCAGTCAGCCATATATCAAGTAGATGTTATACATATATTCACCTATTCATACATTGCTCCTGATTAGATGGAGTGGGAAGGGACGGGATAATCAACAATGGGACCCCTTTCTTATCCTATTTGCCTTCAAGATCCGATCCGAAATTATGATTCTCTAATATCTTCGGAGATGATGGTTTGCTCAGATCTGACTTGCCACCTTTATTTCATTGAATCATTCATCTGGTATCTCACGCCCCTTACGCCCCTTACACCACGTTGCACACGTCACACGTCCCTCGTCACTCTGATCACTCTGGTCACTTTTCCTTTGATTTGATTCATGCACTCACTCACTCATTCAATTCATTACTCAATGGATTTGAGGCATCGTGACTCAACCGCGGCTCCGACGCCAGAATCTCTCACAGCCAATGTCTCTCCCGTCATCTATGCGGCTTCCATCACCACTTTTTGTCTTGCTTCAATTGTGATACCCCTTCGAATCTTTTCGAGAATAGTCTCCGGTACGAAATTTTGGTTGGATGATTGGTTCATCTTCCTTGCATATGTATGTAGCCCTTACTCTTTGGCTCCTGGCTCCTGGCTCCTGGCTCCTGGCTTCTCTTCTTTGACATCCCATCCCATACAGCTATGTGCATGTGGTGTCTTTGCCACCACAGTCATATGTAAGTCACGAATTTGTCATCCTCATCCATCTCGATTGTCTCTCCCGTCAATACTCATCATGGACGTCTTAGGGATTCACTTTGGCGTGGGCCAGCATGTCGCAACAGTCATGTCCAACGATCCATCCGATGTATATGGCCTACTGAAGGCGATCACTCCCGGTGAGATTTCTTATGCACTAAGCCTTTTGTTTTCCAAGTACTCAATCTTATCATTCTACTGGCGCGTATTTGGAATCTCAAGCATGCGCACCATCATCCTGGTCATGGCAGCCGTCGTTACTCTATGGGCAGTTTCTGCGGTGAGTCTCATCCTGCGCCAACAAATTCATCGGGTTTTCTAACGAGACAGGGAATAGACCATCGCCAGTTTTCTGGCTTGCATCCCACTTGAAGCTTTATGGAATCCCAACATTCCCGGAAAGTGTATGCCTTTGGCCAATTTCTACCTGGGCGTCTCATTTCCAAATGTGATGACGGATTGGATTCTTTTATTCATCCCCATCAAATACATCTGGAGCTTGCAAATGCCGAAAAGTCAAAAGTTGGTTGTTTCAGGAATGTTTGCCGTGGGTAGCTTGTGAGTTCTCATCCGATCCTCATCGCCCCCACCATGGGCTGATTTGGCGTAGTGTCTGCATCGTCTCTCTCATCCGACTCATCATCATCTACCACCTCGACCTCACCGATATCACGTGGGGTCTCGTCGATCTCGTCGTCTGGACGGGTGTCGAAAGCTTCAGGTAAATCACCCCACCACCATCCATCTGCTCTGGTCCTCACCCCCGTGTACGTGCTGCTGTTGACTTGGGGGATCGATCGCATAGTGCCGTCTTCTGCGCCTGCTGTCCATCCCTCAAACCGCTCTACAACCTCACGATGGGCAAAGCCGCGACCCACCCTTCGAGCTTGGCAGGCCCCAGTCCCTACTCTCGATCTCAGTCGTACCATCGGCGCACGTCGAAGAGAAAACCCCACGACTCGAGCTTGAGCACGCGGGCGCACCCTGAATGCTTTGCTCGGCTGGGAGATGATGATTCTTGGATCGCAGTCACCATGCCTGAAAGGGTTATCATGCAGCCCGATGATATCAATCTGAATGATCTACCCAGGAGCGCCGTTGAAAGTCACGCGATCAAGGAAGCGCGTTGGCGAGAGAGTGGAGGTTATTAGGGTAGGGGGGGGGGGGGGGTTTCGATTGATTGACTGAGGGATGGATGGATATTGTTGATATTGTCTTTCTTTCACCCAGCTCGATCTCCATCTTCTACCCGCTTGTGCCGCCAAAATTGGGACGGGGACTTTCAACCTTAATGCAATTTAATTCAATTATTACCTTATCTCCAGGAGTTATGTACAAAATTAGCAGTGTTTCTCATTAAATATTAGCCAGTTAAAGATGGCGCTAGCGCTAGTTGATTCATTGTTTATATATGAGCTCTCAGTAGTTGTCGCTTCTTAAGTTACGCCATTTCTTGTTCGTCTTTTTATATTTATTATTGTTTTGAATAGTGGTTGATTTGATTAGTAGTTATGATTTGTGTGGATTGGATCGGACTGGACTTTTGGAATTCTTTTTACAATTGACTCGAAGCCAAATCGCTTCATCAGCTATCACGTATGTAACCATGCATCCGACCGAGCATGAAGTCCGGGTGGACAATTGTGCTTATTTCCTAGGCCTAATCGCGTTTCGTTTCGTTTCGTTTCTGAACACGCTTTTTTTCTTTGGAGAGGGAAATATCTGTATTGCATATATGCTGACAGTTAGTTACACGCGACCAGGGAACATTCGACTCATGCATCTGTCTACTGCCTGGGAAAGGCTATGATTAACCTCTGGATTGACATTTTCCAACAGGAGCTGGTAGTAATGGGAGAAGATCACTAAATGTGCATATCTTGAGACGATGTACAATGAACAGACTTGCCGACCCATTGGGAAAGTCGGCCGAACAGCTGAAGGCAGAAAGAAGACTACTTTTCACGCGAGTGGACTGATGATGAATGTCACAATCACGACATGGAGATATCCTATCGAGGATTTCTCGAAGCATTTCGATTCGATATATAAGTTGTTGGAGCTTTGTTATTTTCTATGTTGTTCTTCGAAGCTCTGTCTGTTTTATTCTTATGTATGGGGTCCCCAACGTGATCGAGTTGAAGTTCAAGCTAAAGTAGTTCCACGTTTCTCAACTCGTGGATTTGGTTCTCAATCCGGGCGGCTCGCTATCTTATCTGTTGGCCACACAATCAATCCTTTCATGCCACGTATTGAGCTGTTGACAAGCAGGCGCGTGGGCGGGGGCGGGGTTGTGCAAGCCCCTGCTTTTGACTTCGGCCCACCATTTCTCTGCAGTATCATACCTGGTAGCGGTATGCAAAATGAGTTCCTGTTACTCAAAGAGCAGGCCCACGAGGCTTGGGGAAACGATGGACCCCCACGGCCAGGAACCTGGCCCAGAGCCGCAATTATCTGGCAACTTTGCTTTTGACGGCAGTGGTGCAGACCTCAAGATGAAGATACCCCAGGCAGACATTTTGCGCGTTCTTGGAGGTGTCTTGGTGGCAATGAAGAGCCTGGATGGTGTTTCTTCGCCCAAAGTCTCGCCATGATCAGCCTGCAACACCTGACGACCTCGACTTAACGTGGGGTATGGTCTACCATGCCCTCTTCCGTGACAAGCTTCCAGGACCCCTTTGTACCGCAGCTCGCAGTGCACAAGGATTTGTTGCAGCCGCCCTCTGCAGCCTGGTGAAGGACGGGCCAGATCGAGGAACTGTTCCGTCTCCACGCCTGGCTTCCAGATGGACAAAGAGGCAACAAGAACGTTGCCATCCACTCACGCCAAGCAGGCCTGGGCTCCAAGCTGGATTCTGGCTGGTGCGGGCAGGAACCGGACGTTCCACGTTCAATCAGCCACCAATCCTGCTTTTGCAACACATAACAAGTATGTATGCTGTTCGGTGGAGTGGCGCCCCAGGAGAAAAGCAATGAATGCATGCCAACACATCATACAAAAACACACCGTTTGAAACCTTCTCAATTATTGACCAAAACCGAGGAGATGGCCCGGGGGGGGGGGGGCAACCCTAGCTCGTATCGAACTCCACACCAAAAATATGAGCTATAGAATAACCATCGGCCTCTGATCATCCCAGTACCGTTGCACCGGAAGTTGTACTTGCAACATTGTTCTTCTTTGACGCTCAGCGCGGTTTTCACCCCTGATACGCCATCCCACCAAAGGAAAATCTTTTTTTTGTTCAGCCTCGAGATCGAGATACTACAAGGCATGAAGTTGAAAACCTTGGTAAATATTATCAACACATCATGATCTGGGAAGTATATAGTGGGTGAAAGGTCCCACGAGGGATGTTATACTAGATGGTAGAATCGTGAACTTTATGAAGGACCATGAACAAGATGTTAAGGATACACGTGACTGAGGAATCTTAGGTCAGTGATATCAAGCAGGGATTATGTATATAGCTAAGCCACAAGGGGGTATATAGCTAGCTACCCGCCTTGCAGGAAGAATGAGCCAATCGGATAAAGATTACATCATGCAGCCATTCGGGAGCTAATTATAAGGGCGCCTTGGCACTTCAATGAGGCTCAACGTCTAACTACCTACGAACTACACCGTATATAAAGCCCCCTCCCTCTTTGCTGCCGCTCAAACTTGACCCCTGCAGGAGCACCACGTATTTCCCTCGGAAGCAACATTACATGCAGACCAAATAGCATCCTTTTCTTGTTACTATTGGCTAATCATATACAGCGAGCGCTGGTTGATTGATCGGTGTCGCTTCTTACGCGAATTCTTTCTGATCTTTTACTTCTATCGTTGTTTTTTCAACGCTCGTTAATGGAGGTCTATGTGGACGGACTTCCAGACTCTTTTATATTCATCTCGGGTTGATGGTTGTTCATATGAACTATTATGTTCGTACCCTCGTTAGATGAAGGGGGTGATGGGGTGTTATGTTTCTCGTGGCCCGAGCGGGGGATTATGAATGTCATATTCATAAGGGGGGGTACCATAGTTGGTAACTTCTCTATTAGTGAAAAGTACACATGATGAAAGTCTACAAAATGATGAGATTGCCTCCTCTCCTCTTTTGGTTCTTCGTTCCATCACAACAATTCATCCCCCAGGAATCAATTGCCACGTCCATATGCATATATCCATCGTATTTACCATCGATGTATTACGAGTACACCATTCATAACTACCCAGTTGACTATCTCGAACTACGATCATAGGAGAAGCTGAGGCAACGGGACATCAAAGAGACAAGGGTGTCAAGAAGAAGGGAAGCACCATTTCATCAGCCTAAACTCAGAGATAATAAGCCCAGACAAATAAAGGAGTCAAGATTGGTCCTCGCTAGTAATAGGTGTCTTTCTAGCTAAACTTGCATCGACCTTTTGATTTTCGACCGCATTGAGTCCTGTACTTGCTGGATTGGCTTCTGGACTGCGCTGACTGCATCTAAAATTGAATTGATAAGCATTGGATTCGTTAATCTCAAATGTGGAAATTGAGCTCTATATGAACTAACCATCCTGAAAAGCCTCAAATTGGTCCCAATCAACCCCTTTTTCCTTCAAAATCGCAAGTGATTTTCGTACTTCCATCCCAGCTTCCCCACATCTACTCTGACCTGGCCATAAATGAAGCGGTGTCGACCTCCCTCGTTAATGGTCTTGTCAATCCAGATCCATCCCCAGGTACAAAGCGCTCGCGCGTCAACGAAGATGCGATTGTTGGTTTGGAGGAGCGTCCGTCTGTTCTCCGGACGGGATAACATCTTGAACCAAATGGCATCTACCATCGCATCACATCACATCGTCCGATATCCTATCCCACTCGGCCGGGCCATGTTAGGGCGCAGGCTTGTTGCCCAACTTCTTGCGGTATTTGGCTTTGCACTCAGTCTTATTGTGAAAGGGGGGAATGCAGTGAGGACCGAGTTTAGCAAGAGGGACTACGACTAGCTCCGGGCCAGACCTAATCTGTAGGCTAGGAGGAAAAGGGTAGCAAATAAAGCAATACAATTACGTATAACACAACAAACAACAAAATAAAAAGTGAATAACGAATCCTATAACATAACCAACTGATGATCTATAAAAGTAGCAATAGAAGGTAATATATATAAGCCTAAAGCCCCTTTCTACTAGCCGAGATCACGTGGTATGTATGGGGTCATTCAGCCATCTCACATCATCTCATTAAAGAGCATCTAATCATTATCAAGCCATGCATTCCCCGCTTGGAAAGAGCCGGAAAGAACCAGCACAATCAAATAAATCACACAGAGGAAGTTACATTTCAGCAGACGGCCGGCCACGCGAGGCTTTGATCACCGACGAAGGGAAGAAGAACTTCAAAAAGAAGCTAAAACCGGGCTGTAGAAGGTTCCGAGGTATGAGATATACTTTAGATGAGTGAATTAGACCGCAAAGACCGTTTATGACAATGGATATATAGATTTGAATATGTTAGTGGATGGATGGGCGGATGAGTTGAGCGAGACAGATAAACAGCGATGCTTATGAATGACGAAATGAAGAATTAGTGGGCGAACGCGCCGGAGTGATGGATAGGAATACGTTGATACTCGAGTATTTACACATGCACCACCATCATCTTCGAGCAACCCTCTATACAACCCTCAACGTCCGTAGACATTACAGTACTAGGGGTAATATGTCCCGAACCAATACTACTTGATTGATTGCCAGCTTCCGTCATAGACACAGCATCATAGCTTGTTTGCTCGAAAAGATCTTGACTTTCCAACCTTTGCGAAAGTCCAGATTCCCCTATGCTGGAATGCTCCGAGACCTCAAAATTTAGATCAGAGGGTAATTGATCAACAACAGAATAAATTCTTTTCACATGAATCGGCATCCAGTTATCGTAGACATTCTTAGTGAATTTATATGCCGTCCATTTCTCTTTACCATCTAATACTGTAAAGTCAAATGCATGAATCTTATGACGGTAGAACGTGGTTTTCCGCTCATCAATCACAGGATAATGACCATAAATCCTTACGCATTGATCACTATGCGAGATTGAAAATGCGAGTATCTCTCGATGAAGCTCTTTTTCTCGTTTTACAAGTCTGAAGAGATTGACTACCCCTCTCACTGCAATTGTCATGCTGTGAGCATTTTGTCGATCGGCAACATCGAGAGCCGAGGCACCGCACTTCACTTCCGAAGTAAGAAACGGAAAGTGCATCCGAAAAGTAGCCATGTAATAATTCTGAAAATCATCAATTCGACCAATGAAGGGTTTGAGTTTTTGCAATTGTTCGGGCGTAAACGCAGATCGTGCGAACCCTACCGAATAATCGGGTTGTGGACGAGAACCGCAAACAGTGAAAGACTTATTCCAGCCTTCATTTGCACCTTCAACCAAAACATCGAGATGTGTGGCACCATAAGAGGCTAAACTTTCCGCAGAAGGGACGATCAATCGAGCAATATCTAGAATAACCCTTTGCTCATTCCTACCACGGATCTTTTGGCAGACCATGTCGAATATGTCATCGTTGAATAAAGAGTCTTTAGGTGTTGCCTGCTCTTTCTCCAGTAAACTTCGGCAGAGGTTCTTGCTTGCATCTGTAATGCCCAAATTGGACTCGAACATAAAGCTACCACCTTCGTCCGCAAGAGCAGCTTCATAGCTCGCTTTTAGGTATGTCACAGATTTTAACTCCCTCGGCTGTTGATGTTGATCGCTGGGTGTAACACATGTAGGTGATTCATAGGTAGGTTCCCATTGTTGGCTAGGACGAGATGAAGAAGATTTCCCCCTCCTAAGCGGATTATTCATATTGCTCTCTGGTTCAAAGTATTCGTTCGGCCAACGAAATTCCTTTGTCCAATATTCAAGTGGTTTGATCCTCTCCTCGATACCAGTCGCTGTATCCTCGCAAATTGTATCCACCGTGTCAAGTTGTGGAGTGGATGACCGGAGTTTTTTTTGCAAGGAATGATAGCGGAAGGGGAGGTGGCTTCATTTTGTGATCGTTTTCGCTTTAATGCTGGATTCTCTACCTGCGAAAACTTGACATGAGTTAGCTTTGTCGTATATCAAACTGAGAATAACACACCATACCCCTATACCAGGAGCATTCTTATCTTCGAATGTAGTTTGTTCTTGAGGGTGTGGCATCGCCTTCATGATCAAGCGTACACTCTTAACAGCAGATGACTGTGATCGTTTCTCTTCTAACACTTAGACTTGCCGCTCACGTGTAGTTGTAGCTATATCGACCTGGAGGCAAAGGGTTATTGGATAAGTAGAAGTGGATTGCAGACTTGACATGGTGGATAACAAGAGAAGGGCGCGGCTCGTGGATATCAGTTGACGCTAGGCCAAATAGAGATAATTGTGGCGGGGCAAAACAAGGCTGACAATCTATTTTTATATAATAACTAGTTATCTGATCTATATGTTGAAAGAATAATGAAAAGTGTTGGTACAATAGGATTAGTTGACAAGTTTGTAGCTTAGATTCCCACCGTTGATTGAAGCTTGTGTTATGATCATATCGATTGGAAGAATCGGAGGTTATCCAGAGTTACAACAGTCACGCTCGCTAAACAAACACATAACTCCTTTTGCATTTGATCCTTTTGATTGATCTCTTATACATTTTAATTTATATTTTGATCACACGTAGAAACAAGAGCCGAAATGGAGAGAAAAAGTGTATGTTTTTATCCAAAGGAGCGGAGCCTACTTTATGAGTAACGAAGCTAGTATAAACGTGGTAAAACCCTCTATTGTAATCCATCTTCCGTTCCTGATATCTATCATCAAAATGCAATATTGATCATAACGTCTTGATATGTAGCTCTACCAGTTATTAGTTTTCTTTCTTATAGATTATCTAGCGGATTTATTACTTACAGACGATGTCAATCTATCAAAGCATAGCCAAACACTTTTCGTTCTTGGGCAGAAGACTAGATACTATTAGTTTTATTTCTATAGATTATATGATTGACTTACCGGAAATGCCATTTTGATGGGTAAGTGGTTCTCACACCACCTTTTGGACATTTAATTAGGTCGATCAGAAATCCAGTACACACATTGAAATTCAAATATTTATCGACATCTTCCATATTCCAAACGGAAACTTCATAGGCAAAAGATCCGAAGTCCACACAGGTGGTTGTACCAAGACTGGCACGTTGCAATCCGGCTATCGGTTTGCAGAGATCGTTGATTCTGTTAAGTGCTTCTTTTGGATTGCCAGTTGCAAAGTTGACATGAGTACAACGAGGCGGTGAGTCAGCAGCATAGACGACAGAGCTCGTGAAAGAGAGAATAGCGAGAACTGGAAGATTGGAGAGCTTCATAGTGATGGTATTGTTTGAGGTTTTGAACGTGGAATGTTAAAAGAATGAAGTGAGTATCGATGTAGAATAAAGATCAATAACTTGAAATCAACGAACTATATGTACAAAAGATCAAAAGCGTTAATTTGATTCTTACGTTGGTTATACTCGTATAGTAAAATTAAAATAAGAGAACTACGTATCCAAAATATCAAAAACGTTAGATTTAGTTTGGTTCTTGTTCAAACAAACTTTGATTATATTATATCATAACTAGTTGATGTATATCACGGAATATAAAGCTGTTTTACTGGAACATCGTTGTTCCAGACCGTTGTTAACGACATCTTATACTTTATAGTATACTTTCTGTCACGGGGCCATGGCCACGTGACAGCTTAAACTGGCTAGGAACTTGAGAATCAAGTTACTAGCCAGTCAGCTGATAAGATGTGATCACGGGATCATGTCTAATCTCGCTTATGTTATACGTAGAGGCCACGTATAGCATAAGTATAGTATAAATACTGTATTCTAGTCTGTTATACGTAGCTCTTTGAGCTACGTCTTAGTTATAAATCTGAACTGATTGATAGACCTGCTCTGAACTGTATCCTACCGCTGCTACTCCGTGACACTTCAATCCATTATCTCTTTTATCACATTTAATTATACTAGGGTGGAATGCAATGAGAATCGAGTTCATTAAAAGGGACTAAACAAGCTTTGGATTAGGTTTAATCTGTAAACTAAAAGAAGAACAACAAGATAAGAAGTGGATAACGAATCTTATAATATATAAGCCTAAAGCCCTCCTTTACTAACCGAGATTGCGTAATGTAAGGTAAATTATAGAGGCATGTTATTCTGTCGTCTTATAGTATTAATACTAATCATTTTGAATAGAAGAAAGTGTTATAGTGTGATAACAAGTAGATATAAACTGAAACAGATCTAATAATGTCATAATAAGATAACAAGTGGATATAGATAAGAATAGGTTTAATAATAGAATATAACCAAGTTCTTTATTTAATATGCTGATTACCTCTTTCATTTCAGATACTATTTACATCAAACATCACGATTTTCAAAAGTTAATAACTTTATAACTAATGAATATAATAATATATATGATGCTTGTGCCGTAAAAGAGCTTGTAGATATATAGTATAGTCACAAAAGAATGCCAAATAGTACATGTTGGAGGATCATAAGATTCCTTAGGATTTACTACTGCTACTACTAGCTACGGAACAGCGCTCTTATATATATCCTACACGAGGTGCACGTGAGCTGCAGGGGCAAGCACGTGCACCGGAGCGGTGAGCTAGGCTGGCAGAAACAGCAGAATCGTGACAATATATAAAAGTTCAATAAAAAAGTTAAAAGTATCTATATGTAAAAACAAGTCATGTGTTTGTATGACAAATATAATCAATGTAATGTTAGATAACTTCTGATTAACTTAATTGGTATACTGATCGGTACAATCATAACACTTGTGATAGCTTAATCAAGAAAGTCAAAATAATTTCTAAAATTAATCATTGAAGAGTATTTTATGCGAATGCTTTATATATACAAAGCCAATCACGTGTCCATGTAGCAAGCGCGAATAATGAAACTCTAGATAACTTCTGGTTCTATCAATCGATATACTGATCGATTGTCACGGAGCGGTAACGGCGGAATACAGTTCAGAGCAGGTCTATCAATCAGTTCAGATTTATAACTAAGACGTAGCTCAAAGAGCTACGTATAACAGACTAGAATACAGTATTTATACTATACTTATGCTATACGTGGCCTCTACGTATAACATAAGCGAGATTAGACATGATCCCGTGATCACATCTTATCAGCTGACTGGCTAGTAACTTGATTCTCAAGTTCCTAGCCAGTTTAAGCTGTCACGTGGCCATGGCCCCGTGACATGAAGAAGAGAGCGAAAAACTATATATGTTTTTCGCTAATTAAGCTAAGCTAATAGAACTAATGTTTAGCGAAGGCTTTGTTATATAACTTTACAAAGTTTATAGTTATAACGCAAATGTTATATAAGAGTTCAAAACGAGGGTTAATTGTATTCTTAGAATTATCTACTAGAAAGCTCGCTGTCACGATTCTGCCGTTTCTGCTAAGCCTAGCTCACCGCTCCGGTGCACGTGCTTGCCCGCGTAGCTCACGTGCTCGATTAGCGAGCACGTGTCCGAGCACGTGCACCTTGTGTAGAATATATATAGGAGCGCTGTTCCATAGCTAGTATTAGTAGTAGTATATTCTAAGGAATCTTATGACCCTCTAACGTATACTATTTGGCACTCTTTCGTGACTATATTATCCGTCTACGAGCTCTTTAACGGCACAAGCGTCACACTCGCAATACATAAGATAAATATACCTATTTATTTATTTATTTCTTTATTTATTTATTTATTTTAAGTTTAACGTCTCTGTGTAAGCTGGCTAGACTTAACCTCCCGCAGGGTATTAGAGACGGGCCTACATCAAAGAAAGCCTCCCATGTATAGTTACAAACTGTACTTCCCAATACTAACTACGCTCTGCTTTTCTAGCTTTAAAGCTAAAAGCAGTATAGCTTTCTTCCTTCCTTGCGATCCTCTCTCCTCCGTTTGAGAAAGCGTTCTCGTTTTTGAATCTCGATCCTTTTGGATCAGTTAATAACAATTTGGTATTCAACTGATAATCAGTTGATGGCAACATATGTACTCGATCGAGTTATCACATATTTAGTTTAGGCGCTTGTTTAACAAGCGTTGAACTGGAAATATTGAGTAACTGCCAAGAAGTTTTCGAACAGCTTAGGTTGCGATATCAAAGTGCTTAGGTACTTATGTCCTTCTTCTGTGCAGTTAGAGAGGCGGTCTGGTTTGGCCGGCCAGACATGGAATTTCCGTTGGGAGATCTTGCAGAACACCAAATGCTCTGGTGATTTTGTATAACCGCAAAGACAGTCGAGTTTGGCATTATCGTGGTTGAACCTTCTATAGTACTGCGCAAAATCGCTGTACGCTGTACAGATCGCTAGGAGTCTGTACAATGTGGCTTGTATCAGTCGAAGTTCTGGAAGCTCTGTTATTGAATAGCCAAATCTCCATTTGCAGT
The DNA here is from genome assembly GCA_017357885.1 of Monilinia vaccinii-corymbosi. Lineage (NCBI taxonomy): Eukaryota > Fungi > Ascomycota > Leotiomycetes > Helotiales > Sclerotiniaceae > Monilinia > Monilinia vaccinii-corymbosi. The sequence continues at coordinate 2,413,158 of CP063406.1, read as the reverse complement.
ACACTGCTGATAAGCTTGCTTCGCGTTGGTTCCACTAAGCTATAGTTGTATCGCGGGCGAGCATTTGCGTTGTCGAGCCAATCCTGTTGATAGTAGGTTCAGCCGACTGGTCGTTGTTTATTCGTTTAGCGTTCGTCTCGACATTTGCTAGTTTGTCTGTCTTTTTGTTGCTTACAATGCTTATATAACCTGGCGACTATCTGATGCTGACTTTATAACGGTTTATCAGTTTATAGCATTCCAGAAAAGTCTATTGAAAAGTATTGAAAGCGTTTGTTTGTATACATTATATGACCGAGGTGCTGTCAATATACATTTAGAGCTATGCAGTTGCCGGCTGTAGGATCTCTATTGCGCTTTGCAGCCTTTTAAACGCTCCAATCGCTTCGGCGTCGAATACGTGCAAAGTGCTGTTGATCGCACCGCTGCCCGTTCTGACCAATGTTTGGCTTTTGTATACAGTGTATCTATAGTCTATTAGTTTAGCTTTATTTTGATATTGTTTAAAACCATCTGAAAAGACTATGATTATATCTTTGTTTAACTGGCTTTATTATATAGTGAATTCTTCAGCAATTAGCTTTTTTGGCTTGCTTTCTATAAAGTCGGTTCGATAATCAGGGGAAAAGTGTAGCTTTGCTAGTACCGGCCTTGGAGCCTGTGGGATCAGATCGTCTGCACGCCGCAGTTTCGTCGCTCGTTGCCAAGGCAGGGCCGGAGCCTCGAGCCGTAACACTAGAGGGTGTGCCGGGTCCAGCGTCCGTAGCCTAAGCGCGAACCGCACCCGTGCATGTTCCAGTGCCACACCGCCTGACGGCAGATAATTATACCTATATATATACATCTGGCCGGTGACGTGTCCGCGTAGCGAGCGTGACCTCCGATTCTCCCAATCGGCACGATCGTAACTGTCACGATTCTGACGTTTCGGCCGGCCTAGCCGCCGCTCCGGCGCACGTGCTTGCTGACACAGCTCACGTGCTCGATTAGCGAGCACGTGCGCTTCATGTAAAATATATATAGGAGCGCTGTTCCGTAGTTTAACTGGCTAGTAGTAAATTCTAAGGAACTTCATGACCCTCTAACGTATGCTATTTGGCCCTCTTTTGTGACTATACCATACGTCTACGAGCTCTTTACGGCATAAGCGTCACAATTTTCATGGTTCGTTATAAATTCAAGATTGTAAGCAAATCATATACATAGTCATTTACATCTTTAGATATCTATTTTAATCGAATAGCTAACGGGCACAACGTTGATAGTGTAGAAAGTAGTCGAACTCTCTTTTAATCCTAACATTATTATACGTTAAGTGCATTGATTGAAGCTATTTTGCATTTTTTATCCTTGATAGTTAATGATAATAGAAGAAATGAATAGGTCAATCGTTGATTGAATATGTTGTCAAGGTTTTACGAATGTATCAACCGGTCGTTGTAATTACTAGTTGATTAAGAATGGAAATTTTATAATATTGATACTATGAGCAATACAAGTGAGTGTAACCTATATTTGCCGAACCTCCTTCATACGATGGAGCCAAAGTCGAATCAACAACCTCTTGGCATATTGTATATATAGTTCCATCATTTCCTGGTTTGAACTGTGAAATACTCATCTCAAGTCTTCATTTCTTTAGGGTCAAGAATCAACATCAACATCATGAAGCTCTCCAACCTTTCAGTTCTTGCCGTTCTTTCCTATACAAGCTCTACTGTTCATGCCGATGGTTGCTTCTCTAGAGAAGTAGACTCGTCAGTGGGCGATCCAAATCTTGCACGTTCCCATCTCAAAGAATTATGTACAAAATGGAGTGGCGAAACTTATCCCCCAAAAATAAGTGGCTATTATTGTTCTCAACTCGGCCCATATGCTTATGGATTTTCTTTTTTTAATATTGGAGTCGAAGAGGCAGATCAACTACTCTCCAAAATCGAATGTGAGGACCTTGTTAGGCAAATTCTCTCTTGCCCAAGAGCTGGTTCTTTTTCAACAAACCGTTGGAAAATTTCGTAAGTTAATCATCAAATAAATCTATGGAAAAGATAACTAACAATATTCGATTTAGCGGTCAAGTAAGACGTGGAAGATGTTAAGTTCACTTGGTTTCGAAATCCTTGTTGGATACAAGAGATGGGAGATTATGTTTAGTAGGAGGAAATATCATCAGCCTTTTCTTAAAGCCTTGGTAGTTTGAGATGGAAGGAGTTAGAATTGTAGGGTGATTGGTTGTCAGATGGAGATTCGTTGTTGTCGTTGTCGTCGTCGTCGTTCTTAATTTGCCTGCTTCAATACAAGAGTTAACCCCCAGCTTATTATAATCTTGCGTCAACAGCTAAATGGACAAAATCAAAAGAACCCGAATGCTAAACTCCTCTTGTGACGATTGGAATGGCTATAGGGCGTATTACAGGTTACTTCTTATTGCTCGAAAGGTTGTATGTTGTTCATCCGCACTTCAAACTCTTTCGTAGTGAGTTCAAAGGATCCCTTTGACCTCTTGAAAGCGTTTTTTAGTACGAGTAAGGAGAGTCACGGCATGTTTGGAACGATTGTATAAGGTTCTTGAAAAGAGCTCAATTCAAGTAAAGAAATAGCAGATAACTGAGGATCCTCCACAGAATAAGACTAGTGATCAAGTAGTCTGACACCAGGTCTGACACCAGAACAATATATATCATGAAAACAAACAAACGCCGATCATCATCATTTTTAAATCCGAAGTTGAGCAGACATCCGAAAAGTCTGGTCCTTTTCGTACTGTAATCCACATAACGCCTCCGAAACCGCATTTTCATATCTCAGTCGCTTAGAGAGAGCAGTGCAAGTCACCTGAATTGTCCATCTTGCAGGATTTGGCGTAGACGTATGCAAGCTAGCAAACTATTAGATTTCATGTGTTCGGATTATTACAAGGAAGATTTTCTTACGTTGATATATCCACCATCGGACCAGGTGTAGAAAGAATTGTTTCTTGACATGTACATACAATCATAGCTAATATATCTGTTAATCATCTGAGAAAATCAAGACCTTGGAATATGCTTACTCGGTATAGAGATTTCCTCTCTTGAGTCTGAACTTTTCAAATGAGTTGATGCGCTTGCTATCTAACAAGCCATATCCCTTGTTGTAACAAATTGCGGCTGGCCATGCCCAGTAGTTACGGTTTTTGGCCCACATTTTATTGGTACACTCTTTCGTAAATCTCTCGCGAACCTAGGATTTGGAACAAATTAGCTAGAAGCTTCCCAAACATGTTATAATTCGAGGCCAATTGGAATTACTTACAGCGTTCCAGCTGGGGAGATATTTGATAATATTGGCAGCGTAGACAGCGGCCTCAGTGACGACTGTGGTTACAGCCACGGTGACAGCCGTGTTACCTGCGAGAATGAGTATAGGAAGGACACGCTTTTCAAGGTCTTCTTCATCCCTTTTGGTGACTGATGAATCCGGCTTGGCAGTCATGACACCGTTCTGGATCTATGAAGATATTAGATGCTTAAATTTCAAGTAATTAGTTTATACTTACAGTACCGCTGAATACCTCTCTCGTTGCAGGTTCAATAACAGCATTATCGCCGTTAGCAGCTTTCGCAGGGGGAGCGTCAGCTGCAGCGGCTGGAGCTGCAGCGGCTGGAGCAGCAGCGACTGCGGGAAGAGCAGCTGCATGGGAAAGAGCCGCGAAGGCGATGATGGCAGCAGTGGTGAACTTCATTTTGAAGATGTTGTAAAGAGTGTGAGTTTGTTAACGAATGTATTTGCTCTGATGTTTACTTTGGTGTTTAAAAGAATGTTGGCACAATGAATGTGAATGTAAAAAGAATGTGGTTGATTGAATGAATGAACGTGTGCATGATTAGAAACAATTCACTGGGAATTCCATCGAGTACATATACCTTTTTGATCCTCATACAATGGTCATTCTTACTATGCGATTCGTCATTTTTGACTTGATACTCGATCAGAGCCAAAGGATCCCCCGCTCAGACTCAGTTCATAACTTGATACTCGATGAAAGTCTGAATGGAGGGAGTTCTCAGACTCAATTCTATCATATAGACTGACTGTTCTGAAAAATAATCGCAGCAATGGTGGAAACCTTGTCAACAATCTAACAACTACATGTTCGTCTAGATGAGATCAGGAATGGTTTTCTATTAAGCAATGACACTTGCGCGAGATACTTACTCGAAGTACGTACTTCATCGTAGCTTCAACCTCTGGTAACCCCAAGACAAGACAACGTCTATAGCTAGCGACGTCATGCCATGATTGCTTCAACCTAGGAAGCGAAGCGGACAAGCCCTAGTGTTGTTTCTCAGAAGGCCTAGCCTTTATGCATGAATCAGTGAAGGAACCGAGGCCATTCACGTATTGTCCGTTCCTGTATCAAAGTGTGCGTGCTCATTCTCAATTCCGCTACTAAATGAAACCGTTGAGTCAAAGCCATATATCACATGTCATCGCAAAGTAAATGCACGTCATAGATTATTGCTCTCAAGTCGTGTTGAGCATTCGACGTTGAGAGGCCAGCGTATCTACTCGTATATCTCCAAACTCCAGTGAATGCTACTTCCCGATGAAACCTCAACTCCACGTCGCTGAAATGCATGATGAAAAGTCAAATTCGTTCATCCCCACCTCATTCATTTGAAAAGTCTCTTACCCCCGACTCTAGAAGCAAATCTTTCAACCCCACTACGTTGTTGCAATTGCCATAGATTCAATTGTCCAGCCAATCCATCTTCATTTCCTAGTCTCAACCTTCTCAATGCCTCCCTCAAATGATCTGCTTGCAAAGGCGCTCTCCTCAATTCCTTGGTTGCCTTGACCTCTCCACCATTCTCTTCTCCATTAGCGGTAGCCGTTACCTCCACTCCGGGGTGGACAAGTCCTGAGTTTGGTTCTCCAGCTTCGATCCATTGCGTTTGTACCTTCCTCGCACCTTCAATCAACTCTCCAACAAACTGTTTGGCAACACTCTTTACCGCCAAAATGACGGTACCTGGCACACTTTGCGAAAGAGTCTGATTCACAATCCTCCTAATCGTGGCATCAGGAAATTTTACCGCTCTCATAGCTGTATAACGTTCAAACTGTTCAGGATCCAGGTGATTCGCCAATAAAGCCCTTCTTTGTATCTCTCTTTGCTTTTCTTCAATGCTAGACGTCATTGATGTCATAGTTTGATCCACATTATTGTCTTCTTCTTCATCCTCTTCAATGTTTCCCGTAGATGTTCGTCGTTTCTTTGAAGCAGGTCCCTCCGATTTTACTGGGCCGCCAACATTGGATCCCTCGAAATCACTCTTTCCACTTTTCGATTTCCTCACGCGTTTCCTTTTCGATGGACCACCAGCGACACTTCCACTAACAAGTGACACATTGTCAAGACTTGGTGAACGCTCATAGCCAGGTGTAAATTCTGCGGATTCGGGGGGGAAAGAGGTTTGGCGTAAAGGATGCGCAGAGTGAGTTGAAGTTGTAGATATCATACTTGCTTTCCGACGTTTTATAGAGATGACTTCCGAGGCGCGACGTGAATGCGACAAGGTGGTTGCGGATAGTGGCACTGGGTTCGATGGTATTGTGAGGGAGAGGGAATTCTGAGGAGATTCTGCGGGTGCTGGTGGAGATGCCATGTCGACTGGCAACTTCGCTGTAATTCGGTATCGCGCCGTCGATCTTGAGCTGGTCAGTGCTAAATGGATGGATGGATGGATGGATATTATTATTGTAGCCTTAGACGCGAAGCTCTTATCGACGATGAGGGAGGGGTTGGTAAGTAAGTCCAAGTTGAAGATATATGTATGGATTTGGCAGTAGTAGTGAGCGAGTGAGGTTGTTAAATATCATATAAATAGTATAAATAATGTACATATATAATATGATATAAAATGGATATAAACAGTATAAATACTACATATATACGTCTATATACAAGGCTGAAACCCTCTCTGCTGTACCTTGCTTTCTAGTGTAAGGCTGGTCTCCACTTGAGACAAACCTGACCAATCGAGCTCATCTCCGAATCCCCTATCCCACACTATCGATCCCACTACCCGGTGATAAATGAATCTCGTGGTGAAACTTTTGATATATATACAATCTCGGCAACGAACGCGACATCCAAATACGTACAATCAGTGGAAGATGATACACTTCTCCAGCATGGATGGGAACAAGGTGGAAGCAGACAAGGAAAATGGAGAATTGAGTGGAGGAAGTTCCAAGCGCAAATCGGAGGGTATTGGCGGGGAAGAACTAAGCAAGAGGAAGAAGAAGAAGAAGTCAAAGGCAAATGGGCATGGACATAGAAGACTCAGTGTCAGCACAAAACCGGCGAGAGACCCAAGAGATGAAGCTACAACTACGCCAGAGGAGACTGCAGTGGAAGTGTCGAGAAGTCCAAGTCCTGTGATTGATTTCGATGGGTTGAGTCGTCCAAGTATGTTGCCATCCCTCAATCCAAATTCCACAACGCAAGATACAAGCGCGCAGATGGCTAACATTCATGGCAGGTAAGGGTGCACGAGAACGTCTTGACGAATCGCCTGAACAAGCTGCCCTCCGAATGTCAAAGTTGACTGGCGCAGTTCGCACAATTCTCGAATGCATTGGAGAAGATCCGGATAGAGAAGGTCTTTTAGCTACACCGGAACGTTACGCTAAAGCAATGCTGTACCTCACGAAAGGGTATCAGGAAAATGTGAGGGACATTGTAAATGATGCGATTTTCCACGAGGACCATAATGAATTGGTTATTGTCAAAGATATCGAGGTCTTCAGTATGTGCGAACATCACATGGTTCCATTTACTGGAAAGGTATGCTGGTCCCTTGGATCTTGATCGAGGCAGTGAAAACTAATTATTTGGAAACACAGATGCACATTGGCTATATTCCGGATCGAAATGTTATCGGTATCTCAAAGTTGCCACGAATTGCGGATATGTTCTCACGAAGACTACAAATTCAAGAGAGGCTCACCAAAGATGTTGCACATGCCGTTATGGAAATTCTTAAACCACAAGGTGTGGCAGTTGTTATGGAATCGAGCCATTTATGTATGGTTATGCGTGGAGTTGAGAAAACAAGTGCCACGACGATTACAAGTTGTGTTCTGGGCTGTATAGAGAAGAGGGAGAAGACTAGAAACGAGTTCTTTAGCCTGGTAGGTTTGAATAGATGATTGATGGAGTAATGCGAAAATGGGTGGTTGTTTTCTGCATTTGCATAGTGCGGCGTTTGGGAAAAGGTACAATGGTCTTCAACTCCACCATGGGAAGGCGTTCTTTTTTGGTCTTAACGCCATATCTTGTTACTATTTTCTTCGTCCATATCGAATCATTGGCTATCCTAGGTCTATGGCCTAGACTCCAACAAATAAAAGTTGGAAGGATGGCTCCACTGGCATGTTGTCAGTATTTCCTTCCAGAAGGTTCCTACCACATCCTATAGCAATTGCTCCCGGTGCGAGTCCATTACTCCATTCGTGTGTATGATTGCGCTGTGATTTTTGTCAATTCCATCGCACAACCCCTAATTCTCCAAGCTCCCCTCTTTCTGCATGTTCTACCACTACCTCTACGACATTCCATATCTTGTCTGCAACCTCATGCAAACTATCACCTGCATTAATGGCTTTCATTATACGTCGCTCATGCTCGAACCCCGGAACAGCAACATTTTTCAACGTCAGGAATCCTTCTCTAACTCTCCTTTGCATCTCTCTCGTCTCGTATTTTTCATCCCCGTACCCGCCTCGCTTTTCTGCTTCCTCGGGCTCTAGATCCAAGAATATCACTTTGTCCGGCATTGGCAGTCCTACTTCAGGGTTTTTGCACCATTCGAGAGAAAGATGCTTCGGAGATGCTTTCGGATATTTGGAAGAGGTATAAACCATCCCAGAATAGTAATAACGATCGCAGACGATTGTATAGCCTTGCGCGATAAACGCACGAATTTCTTGAGCCTTCTCCCATCGATTCGCAGAAAAGAGAAGGTGTATCGATTGATCGGGGAGGCTCGTGGAGGATTGGAGGTAGGAATTTATCTGTTGGCCAATTGATGTTGTTCTATCTTGGATCAAACTGATGAGCTTGAAATTCTCCTCCCGCCCTGATCAGGAGAGGCGTGATCAGGTCGGTGTAAGAATGAAATGATAAATACCGGGAAATCTCATCAGCTTGACATTCCGTCCAGAAGCATAAAGTCTGTCGCATACTTTCTTCACCTGAGTCGTTTTTCCAGCTCGGTCGAGTCCTTCCATTAAGATGAATGAACCCCGGGATATTGGGAGTGAGGACTCCTGATAGGGATAGGGATCTGGAGTGGGAGTGGGAGTTGCCATATTGCGAGTCTTGTATGCATGTAAAGATAGAGAGAAAAAGAGGGGGGTATGAAAAAGGAAGCTGTGTGTAGGTAGCCAGCCTCGTGAAAGAACTTTCAGCCTTGTTGTTAGCTCCAATGACAATAACCTTAACATCTACATCTACATCTGCCAAAGAATATCCCACCAGCCATAAACAACGAATGCGCCGACAATAATACTGATTCCTACAGATGTTAGCATCTCAAAGATCTTTCGGAGTCTCTTCCATCTGCCTCCCATCTGCCTTACATCCAACACATCCACCATTCTTCAACAATTGTCTGCGACCGTTCCTCCCCCTCCATACCAAATCCAAAGCCGCACTCGATCGAGATGGCGGATCCTAAGTTAGTATGGAACCCTGATAATGTTCGCGACGTTGCGGAGTCCGTTGGTATCTCACAATTGGGCGAGGAGGCAGTGAGAGCATTGTCGCAGGAAGTCGAATATCGAGTCGGTCAGGTCATTGTTGAAGCGCTGCGATTTATGCATCAAGGCAAAAGAACAGTATTGGGCACACAGGATATTTCACAAGCGCTCAAAGTATTGGATGTCGAGCCACTTTATGGCTACGAATCTACGAGACCGCTGAGATTTGGAGAGGCAAGCTTGGGTCCTGGTCAGCCACTTTTCTACATTGAGGATGAGGAAGTAGATTTTGAGAAACTGATTAATGCGCCCCTCCCCAAGGTTCCGAGGGACATGTCATTTACGGGTAAGGGAAATTGGAAAATTCATGGGCTTGTTATGATACTGATTATAAGCAAACAGCACATTGGCTTGCAGTCGAAGGTGTTCAACCCTCAATTCCACAAAATCCTACTACAGCAGAGGCTCGCGCCAATGACTTGGTACCTAAAGGTCCTGGTGCGAATCCCAATCTTGGAGCTCTGGCTGGTAACGATAATGTTTCAGTCAAACCTTTAGTCAAACATATTGTATCGAAGGAGTTGATACTATTCTTCGACAAGATTCGCGCAGCTATCCTCGACGAAGATGATGACCTGGAAGTCGTGACATTACGAGAATCCGCGCTAGAAAGTGTGAGATCAGACCCGGGTCTTCATCAACTGGTCCCATATTTTGTCCATTTCATTGCAGAAAAGGTCACTCACTCTTTGGGCAACCTTTTCGTATTGCAACAAATGTTGAAATTAGCAAATTCCCTCATTTCAAATAAGACCCTCTTCGTCAATCCTTACATATCTAGTCTTTGCCCACCTATTCTTACATGCCTAGTCGGTCGTACACTCGGCACCGGGGCATCGGATGAGTTGAAAGAAAGGTATCAGCTGCGCGACACGGCGGCATCTCTCATCGGTATCATCTCTAAAAAATACACGGCATCAAACGCACAGCTTAGGGCGAGGCTAGCAAGATCGTGTTTGAAATTCTTCTTGGATCCAACACGCTCTCCGGGAGAACATTATGGTGCCATCAGTGGACTCTTGGCAATCGGTGGTCCTGATGGCGTTCGAGCTCTCATTCTTCCAAACTTGAAAGCTTTCGATTATGTGTTGAACAAGTTGAGAACTGACAGAACTTGGGATGATAGGGAGACTCACATGTTGATTGCGCTAATTGTGAAAGCGGTTGTGAGTCTTTCTGAGGATTGCAATCTTCTTACGAATGGTATCAATGGTGCAAATGGTAATGAAGTGAATGGGGTGATGGATGTAGATGATGATGATGAAGGACAAGAGCTAGAAGATTTTCTGGGGCCTACTATTGGGAGGAAGATACGAAATGCGAAGGATCATAAATTGAACAAGGCAATTCTCGAAGCTAGAGAGAAGAGCTAAAGAAATTGTGATATATGGAGTGGCATGGAGGCATCATGGCATCATGGGCGTTCTAAGGCGCATCTGGGCGGGCATGGATTGGGCCGGGTATTAAAATGCGAGTAGGTACTCCTACGTGAATATGCAGTTGATAGGATAGATAGGTATCTTCTTCATTCGTCAGCATGAATCAATGTACTTGGGGCTGGCAAACTTCCAATGCAACATTTCGCAGTCGGTTAAAGGCCCCTTTTCATGAACATGCCAGTTGTCGGGATATGCGCATCTGTGTCGAATTTGGCAGAACAATCCAGACATACATATTGCTTCCGATCAAATATCAGACCGTGTCTTGAATCACCCAAGCCATGGGATTTTTCTCGTGATATATACTACTCAACATTCTGTTTATAGGCTTTAGGGTATGCAATCGTGGGAGACTCGTTACTCGTAACGCGGCGTCGATGTGAGATTGACCTGTTGAGAAGGTGAGGAGGAGATTCTCTCAGGCAATGTAGATGGGCAAGAAGAGGGAGTGAGTGTATTGATGATGTTGTTAAGGAAGGTTAAAGGGCAGATAGATGATAAATAACAAGTCAGATTATGAGAAGCATCCATCATAAAGAGAGCCTGTAGATTTCATCATCATCATCATCATCATCAGGTATATATATACATACATACATAACTTCTCCTTCCCTTGAGTTTGTTTGGGATTTGAAGCACCCAAGCTATAGATAGCTAGCTGGAGCCGCGGGATATGTCCATGTATATATATACATCGATGGGATGGGATGGGATGGGGTATCCCTCCTACATGTAAGGTCTGTACAGACAGTATCCACGCTCTTCTTTGCTCTTGTCTGCTCTTCCCTCCCCTCCCCCTCCCTTCCAAACTCCAACCAGGATTCTCCCTCCGGCTAGCTAGCTATATAGCTAGCTACAAGTATCACATCAACATCACATCACATCGCCAAACCAGCACCGTACAAACGCCCTTCCCTCCCTCTCCCGCGCTTCAAAATAATATGCAAACCGCCCATGTATGTATGTACCTCCTTCCAAATCTTTCCATCCTATAAATGAAACTCCCAACTCCAAGTGTAGATGTATGCATCAGTAACTCCAATCTTAAAAGCCAAGAATCAAAATAAAACGACAAACACATCAAATCAAATCATCCCAAATCATCAAACTATAACCCTAACCCTAGCCCTAACCCCTCAGAATAACAATTACAACGATCATAACGATAGTAACACCACACCACATCCATCCACCCATCCACCCATCCTACCATTCAAAAAACTCCAACTCCAACTCAACCTTTCCTCCTAAACGCCTCATATCTCATATAAATAAACCTAATAACAATAACAATAACAATAACAACGACAACGACAACAACAAAGACATGGAACATAACAAGACAAGACAAGACTCTATCAGCCACCTCCTACCATAAAAGCCCTAATAACATCAACATCAGCATCAACATCAGCATCAGCATCACTACAGAATGAGCTCTTGATAAAGAAATTTAAAATTGAAACTAGATGATGAGTTCAACTTCAACCTCTAATACACACACACAAGATAAAATCTTTTCCACTCCCAATCCTGAACCTATATATATATATATATATATATAAATCAAGAAGAAGAATAAACCGAAATCCATCAAACTTTTCAGAACGCTTCAGAACCGTTCAGAACCTTGTAAGAAAAGCCAAAAAAAACAAAAAAAAAAAAAAAAAAAAAAAAAAACAAAAAAATTGAAACTTTATTTGATAATATCTAATAAATAGTTATGAAAGAAAAAAAAAAAGAAAGAAAAAAAAAGAAAGAGAGCAAGCTTCATTCATTCATTCACTCACTTACTCATAAAATGTTTAAAATGAGCAAAACTTAGATTTTTTGGGCCAAAGAGCTATAAATGGATGCTCGAGTAAAAGGAAGAGGGGAGGGGAGGGGAGGGGATGGGATGATGAAGAAGAAAAGAAAGAAAGTGGACTAGACAGGGAGGTCATATCAAATCATCATCGCGCACTTGTACCCTGGAATCCTCATGGGTTTTGGTGAAGTTTAAAACATCTCATCATGCATTTCTAAATGACAAGGGAGAGGCGTGAGGAGCAAGGGGGGGAAGGGGTGACAGTGATCGTAGTTTCATGAGATGGTATTGACGCGTTGATACTGCGGACCACCGACACTTTCAATATGACCGCCCCTTCTTCATTCAACGCCAACATGTTTCCACTACAGTATCGCTAGGTTTGGTTTGTATGTGTAAAAAAGGTATCTCATGTCTTTCTCTATGTCCGCCCCGCCTGCCCCAAGAACTGCCACACGTCGCGAGGATGCATCGTGATTACAGCACGGCTTGCCTCCCCGCTACGATGGCCGTGTCCTTCCGTCCCACCTCTGCCGTCTATTAGATTCACCAACCCACCAACCCATCATAAGACTGCAATAATGCAGGAATTGAGAAAGGAATACGCAAACGCGACAAAAAAGATGCAGATTAAATCAAAACCTCGTGAATTTCTTAATAGTGTCCATGTACACCTCTCTTGCCCTTTCCATGCTTGTGAACATGTCTCTTTCTTGCAGCACCGTTGACCATGACGGTATCTTCAACCCAGAAAGTTTCATCAATCTCGATCACCTCGTCGCCATCGTTGCACTTGGTAGTGGTTTGGACAGATTTTGAATAGTAGCCCTTTTTATCGTCATCTTGAGCAGCAGCAAGTTCAGCAGCAGCAGGGGGAGCAGTGATGGCTGCATTTTCTGGCTTGGTCGGGTCAGGCTTCTTGTCTGCAACGGCGGCGAAGACACCACCTTGTGCGGCGGGAGCAGGTGATGCGCCTGAAGCATCTGTAGCGGGCTTCTGGTCATTGGCTGCAGCACCGGCGCCATGCTTCACGGCTCTTTCGGGTCCAGCTTGGATGGGGTTGTTTCCGGGGAGGGCATCCATAGGACCAGTCACATCTTCGTTCCTGAGTTCCTCTGGGATGTCGAGCTTGCAAGTTCCCCATCCACTCTCATCTTGGATTTGGAAAAGCGGACAGTCCTCGATTTTACCGGAAAGGTTGGTGCAGGTATCAATCGCTGATTGCAAGAAATCCGGCTTCCATCCCGTGACGAAGTCTGCATGGTATCCGCAGCCAGTTGGGTCACCGTTGGAAACGAAGAAGTCTCCATCGACACCTTTGAAGGCGGCAGTGTTCCAGATGGTTTCATAGAAGAGCGAGGGCAGACGGGTGTCGAATCCCTTGGGACAATCACCACCCATGACCAGAGAGGGGTATGCCACGTGAGCTTTTGAATCTGGTGAGGATACTCCTGCGGCTTCGTTCCAACACGATGGGAACATGATCTCAAACCTGACACCATCTGCGCAATGGGCATCGAGGTATGCCTTGTTTGGCAAGGAATGACGATAGAGTGATGGTTCGGGAGGGGCACCGTAGTTCAAGCAGTTGAAGCCCAGAGCGACTTGTTTGAGGAAACTTTGGGTGTTATATGGAGCTTGGTTCCAACTAGACTTGTCGACATCAGGAACAGGATAAGAGAAGTTGCGTTGTTCATTATCTCCCGCAATCATGGAAAAGCCTTTGGGGAAAGCCTTGATGTTGTCTCCGTAGAGAAGGTAGTATCTGTTTCCGGATGGGATTAGTCATGAGTTATCCTTGGACGACCCGCTCGTCATTCGTGGTGAGAGAAAAAAGGGCCAACTTACGCAAGCATACCGCCCACTTGCTCAACCAGCTGAAATTTGCCAGTAGCCGCATTCTTGAAATAGATGGAAGGAGTCCAGTAGGCCGATTTATCTTGAGTTACTGAGCATGAGGTACAGTTTGAAGCCATCAATTCGTCGTAGCCTGATTTGATTCCCAAACCTATCCACCGAATAACATCAGTACTGTGCTCTCTCTTCTCAGCGAAGATGCCAACTTACCGCCGGATCCATGAGTCGAATGTGCATGGAGGCCCACACTGTTGTAGTTGACCAAAGGATCGATTCTCGCTACGGCCGTTCTACCTCTACATGGCAAACGCCAGAAAGCATCCACGTTGCCAGCTAAACCCGCCAGGATGGTCGCCTTCTCGATGAAGGAATTTCCGCGCATGTTGGCTGCTTGTACTTATTTGAGTGATGTATGTCGAAGATTGAAGACGATCAAGAGACACGAAGGAATGTGGAGAACGGAGATATAAAATCAAAAACGTTCTTTGAAGTAGTAGTAGTAGTTGTTGTTGTTAATATTCGAGTGTGGAGATTGATTGTAGATATTCACTTTGCCAAATGATCAATCTAGAAATCCAAACCCTTACCAATGGCGCAAAATGGTGCGATTAACTTGATAATAAGTCTCCCTCAGGACGATATTTGTAACGAATGATATTTGATTGTAGAGACGCAATGCTCCTCGACGTGTGCCTTGCCACGGATGAGAGCTGAGTCCAAAGGAGTGTGGAAGTATTTATCTCGAAGCGAAATGAAAGAATGTAATTGTCAATATGGACGGGTGGAGAAGGAGTAAGAGCAATCGCGCACGAGAGAGCGAGCGAGAGGAAGAGAAAGAGAGATGTAAGTAGCAATGATGCAGCAGGGCGGAGGAAGGGGAGCAGTAATAAAAGGGGGATGGAAGGGAAAGGTGGAAGGATGCACGATGGATCCCCACATGAACAGGGTGATAGCGAGCGAATGAGAGGGCGAGAGGGAGATTGGCAGATGCAGAGGTTGATGGAGAAAAGAGATCTTAATTAGACGCCCACATAAGAGATGCCGAGGAAGACGATGGGGTGGATAAGAGGCATAAGGGGCAGGGCAGGGCAGGGCAGGGCAGGGCAGGGCAGGGCAGGGGAAAGGGGAAGGGGAGGGAGGGGTGCTATACTGTCCTGTACTATACTGCGCTGTGCTCAATCGAGATTAGCTGAGATGAGACGAGAGACGAGACGAGATGAGGTGAGATGAGAAGAGATGAGATAAGAGATTGGCGCTCGCTGATGTTGATGCAGGTGTTGGTGTTGATGTTGGCAAGAGAGGACGAGGACGAGGACGAGAGCGCGCCACAGGCAGAAACGATCAAAGTGTGAAACAAAGCCAAAAGATGGATATTACTTCCTCATCGGGTCTAGTGCATTATGATCCAATCTCGTCGCAAGGTCAAAGAATGGATGGGCATTTTTCATGCCCAATGGGGTTTAGGCCACGTTGAGACATTCATTTAGAGTTTCAGGGGGAAATGATTGGTGAGGCCAAACGCTCCCTCTCTCGATTAATCTCCATATACGACAATCACACATCAGGGAATTCCTGGCGGCCACTCTATCATGGTTCGACAAAAGAAATTGAGCATGAAACTCAAAGTGAGATGAAGATGGAGATGGAATGAGGAGAGCGAAATCAATAGGTCAATCTTACAGAGAATGATAAGGCTTCACACTACAAAGCATAACGAAACACAGATGAGTCTATGCCATTGGCCGGCCTCCCTGCAGGTAATGTTAGAACCGCCCTCTCTGTCCAGCCGCGGAATTTGCCTCACAGTCACCAATCACAACGTGCATTTCATATCGTCCAGGACAATCACGCCGTCGTCATCAGATCATTCCTTCAGAGTTCACGCCGATGGCAATACGAACACAGCCAAGGATGGGCCGGAGCATAGGAACCAACCATACCATCGGCGTGGATTGGATCCGAAATTTGGAAACGTGGAAAGGATGCCTCTTCCATGGAAATGATTGCTCATGAACTCGGATCACATTGGTTATCTACGTTTGCACTGTTAGCGAGGCACGCTCACCTCAACCATACATCCTGAAGCTTACTCACTCGATGGGGCTTGGCCCGTTTCCCCCGCCCAAGTGACTTTCTTGACGTGCTGAAGAAGCAGCCGTCGTTTTCTTCCTGCGTGTTTCATCCCAGGCAAACTAAGTAAGGAGATCCGCAACATTCATTGGCATCTCGTCGATCTGAGTTGAATAGTACACTGTTTCAAACGTGTGAGCCCTGGTGACCCTGCGTGGCAAGAGTAAAATGGAAAACAAAAACTCACACTCAATATCTCTCAAAATCCTGACATCCTCACTAGTTACGAAATTGATCGCAACCCCCTTCCGTCCGAATCTACCACTTCGACCAATACGATGAATATAATTCTCACGGTTACTTGGTAAATCGTAATTTATAACCAATGAAACCTGTTGAACATCAATACCGCGCGCCCAAACATCCGTAGAGATTAACACTCGAGAGTTTCCTTGTCGGAAATCTTGCATGATGCTATCTCTTTCCTTCTGGGGCATCTCCCCATGCATTGACGATACAGTAAAGTTGGCTTCACGCATCTTATCCGTCAACCAATCCACCTTTCTTCTTGTGTTGCAGAAAATAACGGCCTGAGTGATGGTGAGGGTATCGTATAAATCACAAAGGGTGTCAAATTTCCATTCTTCCTTCTCCACAGCAATAAAGTACTGCTTCAATCCTTCCAAAGTCAACTCATCACGCTTGACAAGAATACGGACAGGGTCGGTCATGAACTTCGTAGTCATATCAAGAACATCGTATGGTAGGGTAGCGGAAACCACAACAACTTGTGTTGCGGGTGGGAGGTAACGGTAAACATCGTAGATCTGCTCTCTGAACCCACGGTTTAACAGTTCATCAGCTTCATCAAGAACCAGCATCTTGATATGACGAGTGCGAAGGTTTCGACGACGAATCATATCTGCGACACGGCCGGGTGTTCCAGATACAATGTGTTGTCCATAATCCAGCTTGCGGATATCCTCTCCCACGTTGGTACCTCCAATGCACGCATGACATTGTACATTCATATAGTCTCCCAGTGCCATAACAACCGATTGAATTTGGGTCGCAAGTTCTCGAGTGGGTGATAGGACGAGTGCTTGAGTTTCGCGGACGGCGGTATCGATGACCTGAAGCATACTGATAGAGAAGGTCGCAGTTTTACCAGTACCGGATTGAGCTTGAGCAATCGTATCACGACCTTTGCAGATTTGTACAATCGCGCGAGATTGAACGGCTGAAGGAGATTCGTAGCCATAGGCGTAGATACCACGAAGTAAATTTTCTGCATGATTGTAAGCTTAATGGCCAATTTTCACACAAGTCAACATACCCTTCAGATGCATATCTTGGAAAGTTGGCGCGACGGTGACATCCGCAGAAGTTGTAAACTCCATACGGTCGTCCATCTTCCTGTCGATTCCTTCTGCCATGATTGCGGTTCTGCTTGTATGTTTGTGGGCGAAGTTGAGATGAGATGAGAATATGAATATTTGAGGTATTCCGTCTTCACATTCATACGAGTGAGTAGATTGCGATAAAGGAAGCTCTGAAATTTTAGCGTGGAAATTGAAAGTTAGATGTTAGCGCGAAATGATTGGTTGGCGCAAAAAGTTCGAGAGCCATCAACATAATAACATCAATCTTTCGCCTCAGATACAGTCCAATATACACCACTACATCAAGCCAGCATCGTTCTAGTTTATCTTCGATCTGATACCAGACTGACGACATGATCTTAGAAGAGCAGAGATTCCTTCATGAGGATCTCGAAAGGCTTGAACAAGGCATCGCGGATAGAGTAGTTGAAGACCCAAAACAGGTAAGAATTGAAGCTATTTGTCTGTCAAGCAATCAATCAATCAATCAACCATGCTGACTACGATTGAGGTTCGAGAGCGGTTGAATAGAGATCATCAGATTGCCCATTTCCTCGATCGGATTCAAGATCAGTCCAAACGATTACTCGACATTTACAAAGATGTCGATGGTGTGCGAAGTAAAGAGATTCAATCCATATCGACCGGCGAACCACTGGAAGAATTCTACAAGCAACTTGGAGAGATCAAGAGCTTCCATCAGAGATACCCAAATGAACCAGTCGAGAACCTTGAGAAGGCTTACAAGAAAAAGGCCCCTACAGAAGGAGAGACTGCCACATCAGAAATTGACAACCTGTTCACTGGAGAGGAAGCCTTTGGACGTTTCATAGATCTTACAACCATCCATGAATTATTCCTTAACCTTCCGAATATCAAGCGCCTCTCATATTTACAATATCTGGACAACTTCGATTCATTCGCACCCCCAACATGTCCAGTGAAGCGTGCAGATAAGATGACAGATCAATACTTCGCATATGTGGGAGAATTGGCAAATTATCTCGAAGGCTTCATGCGTCGAACAAGGCCATTGGAGAACCTTGATAAGTTATTCACGAGTGTTGAGGAAGATTTCGAGAAGGCATGGAAAGATAATGATGTTCCTGGATGGAAACTTGAGATTACAGCACCGGTAAATGGATCGAGTACGTCTGGAATATGGTGCGCGGATTGTGAGAAGGAGTTCAAGAATGAGAACGTCTATAAAGGCCATTTACCGGGAAAAAAGCACGTTCGAGCCGCAGAAGCGCGAGCGGCGCGACTGGCCGAGACTGGAGAGGAGAGCAAAGGTGCAGCACAACCAGCATCATCTACCTCTCGCCTAAAGGAACGTGCCATAGCAGAGCGAGAATACAGAGTAAGACGTCTCGCTGCTGCTATGACACAAGAAAGAAGTGATACTCGAGTGAACGTGGAACGAAAGCAAGGTATGACCGAACGTGAGCGACAAATGGAGCTTGATTCGTTATTCGCCGAGTCATCATCTGCAGCACCTCGGGATGGAGACTCCGACAGCGAGTCGGATGGAGACGATAAAATTTATAACCCACTGAAGCTGCCATTGGCCTGGGACGGCAAGCCTATTCCTTTCTGGCTCTATAAGCTCCATGGACTCGGTGTTGAATTCAAGTGTGAGATTTGTGGAAATTATGTTTACATGGGCAGGAGAGCTTTTGACAAACATTTCAATGAGGCTCGTCATATCTATGGCTTAAAGTGCTTGGGTATCACAAATACAACACTATTCCGAGAGATCACGGGAATTGAAGATGCGTTGAAGCTTTGGGATAAATTGCAAAGGGAAAAGAAGAAGGGGAAGACGGAAGAAACTGGTGTCGTTCAAATGGAGGATGCGGAAGGAAACGTTATGCCCGAGAAGGTTTACTACGATTTGCAAAAGCAAGGCTTGCTGTAGTTGGATTGGCCCATGGAGTCAGTTGGAGGGGGGCTGTATAATGAGAATGTATGTATCAACCATACCCATGACGAGCCTGTTTACTGCGTAATGGACAACAGTGTCTGTCTCGGTTGTTTCATGATTAGATGTACAAAATACTTGCCTAATTGAGGTACTATTACGGCGCAATACTACTTTATGGTATGAATTTGGGACGTTTCAAGTGCAAAAGGCTTGGGGGATATAGGCTCAGGATTTAACGCGATCACAAAGTTTGAAATATTCCGTACATGTTCTGAGCGTGTCTCTAACTCCTTTCCAGAAATAATTCGTTCGAAACATTGTTCTGCATTGGTTCTACACCTCCTTGACATTTATTCTAGGAATGCCTCATGCATTGTCCCTGAGGTACACCGCCAGCTATCATGCCACCCCAAACTTCTGCGCCGGCAGCGTAATTTATTGCGGCTCCCACTGCACACAAGTTGGGGAGGCGGGGCTCTTTTATCTTCTTCTACCAAGGCATCCTCAACGAGCTCGTCCCCGTTTTCGTTCCTTCGCAATTGATTTTAATCCTCGATGTGCTATTAGACATTCACGTAATGTTTAGGTTTTCACATGATCACTACGCACAGGAAGTTTTTGGTTTGCTTGCAAGCTTTGGCAACCAGACGCCGTAGACTCACCCGTAAAGGAGAATGCCGCGGGAAATGGTATTTTGCTGATAGATGGACAATCTCAATACAGATCTAATCTAGCCGATTTGATAGGCGAAGGGAGGGGCATTCAGAGTATATTTTCTTGGCCTTTCTGTTTCGGGGTAGGTGCAGCAGCTATTAGTGTAAAGATTGCGCTTTTTCGTTTGTGGTTGAGAGGAATAGTGTGGTGGGTGTGTGTTTGAATATCCCCAAGACATAGGTGGACGATTGGAAACTCCTCTTGCAATCTACTGTGATCACTTCAGATGCTGAATGGTAACCAACGCGCTCATCTCAAAGCTCGAGACGTGTTGGGGAGAGTTTCCCCCGATGGATGAACATATTACCATCCGAGTACTGGCCGGGCCCAACGCTGTGGTTATGAGCTGCCAAAGCACGCGAATGTCGAGATTTAACCGTGGAACTCCGTGGCTTGGTAGCCAACGGAAAACCTCACTACGTTGGTAACCTTAGCCGTGGCAGCCCTCCCTGCGAGGCTCTTGATAATGTGTATGTGACGAGAAATTCTGCAGGCAGGATATTACTGTTGGACTCACCTAACCGATCTCGACAGAGGTCTAGATAATGCCGTCTTTCAATTTAAAACTTCAATGAAGTGAAGCAACTGAGCCTGCTTCTTTGGTCTGATGATCGATTGGTCTGACCATGGCCATTACGGTTCTTCTTGCATTGGCTGGATTAGTGCCTGCTGCAGCGTTGAATTGATGTAGTCTTATTCATGGGGCGGTACAGTTTCTTAGAACGGTGCTATGCTCTGTGCATAGTAGAAAGGTGTGCAGTAGATCGATCGGTGGCTGGGATGGATGGGAAGAGAACAATCGCCGAGATTTAGAAGGACAGGTTCCATCGAAATGATGATCTTCAACAGGCCTCTTCACTTCATTGATCACACTCTCTATTTCACATATCCAAAGTCCTTGAACTGTTCGCGATTGGACAACGCATCAAAATGGTGCGTGCTACTTTGGCTGGCTAGAAACCTCTCCTTTGATGTGAGGTGAGCTGAGCTGAGCTGAGGTGATGCGTCGAAAGTAGCCCACACCACAAAGACACACCCTTCCTTCATAGCCTGAACATCTCATCTCAGCAGCTTCGAGATAAATCTCTTGCGCGAGATCTTTCTTGTTCAGCGTCTATGAGGATAATGGTTACGGAGAATAAATGGCATCGCGTACGTACCCTGTGGAAAATTAGCCAAGAAGTCCTGGATATATCTCACATTACCATCATGGGATCGATGCAGCCAGCTCTCCGGTTGTGAGGTCGTGATACTGTCGAGTACGAGCAGCATCGTACATGCAGCAGCCGGGGATTCTGGAATCTCCGAAATATCTAGACTTTGCATGTGTATGTATGGTTCGGGGAATCAGAACGACAGGGTGTGCCAAAGCACGAACTCACACATCCGCAATCATATATTCCTGGCATTGTTTTTTTCTTTTTTTCTTCTTTTCTTCTGCTTTCTTCTCATTGACCTAAGAATCCATATCTATCATCTATCAATCACTTGACCCGCTCGCTCTGGTGGAAAAATCATATCCCCGCCCTCAAGTATGTGGATGAACGTCTTATTTGTTTCATTGGCCAATACTTCCATTTTGTTTAGGAACTAATATATCCCACAGGGATATGTTTAGTTCTGTTCATGCTATCATGAACTAGATTGAGATCCAACGCATTCCACGCCTTAGCAACCAACGCCTTAAATCAAACCCACCACCAATTGAAACTAACCCAATGCTTCCCAATAAATAACTCCCGCCAATATCCTATTCTGCATCACAATCTATTTCTCTCTGGTATCTTCTCTTTCTGGTTCTCTTCAGCACATTGCTCACAGCCACATCCGCCACCATCACTGAACCACTTGGTCAAGGAGGTCCGAATGGCCCATCGAGCTTCACTCATATCCCCATTTCCCGACTTTCCCATGGCCAATTTCGGGTTTCCGAAATACTCCTCTTGCGTGTAATTCCCCATGGGATCACCAACGTAGCTAATGGTCAACTCCTCACCCGCCTTGATGTTTCTACTAGCCCTGCAGATAACACTACTACTTCCAGGTTTCATCAACTCCTGATGTGATCCCTCTCCAGCCACGAGCCACGATATATCATCGGTTCCGTCGGAGACTGTACCCATCCAAGATACGTTTTTTCTGCAGCTATGGTTGAAAAACAAGTAGCAGGGACTTAGCACGATTAGATGCGCTTTTTGGTTTTGTCCAAAGCTAGAGAGTGCAAGCCCGGAGGATTGAGACGCCGGTGCGGGAGAACGGCCTCGTAGAAGGCCAGCAATGTTAATCGTGCTAGTATTGGCGTTGTTTGACATGCGCCAGTAAATTGTCTGAATGAGTTCTGGGGTCCAGATATTTGCGAGGAGCTTGGTTTTGCCCTCGTGTATTTTCTTCACCGGAGAAAAAATGTCAATACCGAGATCAATCAGAATGCGTGTAGGTGCGACGATGTTGTCTTCATAGGACCAATCGTAGCTATGGCCAGCTTCTTTGTTATTACTAATGTAATTCGCGGTCATTCTCGCTACCAATGGATGTAGTAAGGGGTTCTTTTGGGGTACGGAATCTTTCAACCAACCAGGTGTGCTAAGGACGATGCCAATCACTCGCAAAAACATGATAGGGTTCCAATCAGTTTGAAGCGAGCCCGCATTATAGAGCCAGCCGAAATCTATACCACACTGTATTTTATGATAACTGCCGACGGCGATATCATGGCAGCCCTTGGAGCAGAAAGACACCTTGCATCCGCACGACGGACGACGAATCTCAGATGGATGTGTGAAGGGGGGGATAAGAGCGGCATGACAGGCGTCGCAAAATAATCCAGTTGATGGAGAGACATCGGAAATGCACGCAATTGACTTATCGGCTAAAATCGATTCGCCTTCTTCGATGTCGCGCTTGGCGAAGATGCCAAGGGGACCAACGTCTCGTGTCTTGAGAAGGGCAGAAAGAGGTTTGAATGTGGATGCTGCGCCTGGAGGGCCAAAGACAACAGGTCGAACTTCTGCGTTGAGGGATGGAAACACGGAATTTACTTGTCTAACTAGACGCGGTGTGCGAACGAAAAGCTTTGGGGCCATCCATGGGTATTTCTTTTGATATATCAATCCCGGACGAGTAGCGGCCATGATATCGACGGCTTGCCCCTTCTTGATATCTTCCATTGCCGAGTGATGTCTGTCTTGGAACGATTCACATAGCAAGCATCTGAGATCGAGTAATTCGACATCGTTGGGGAAAATCTCGAGGCCAAGCTTGACTACCATCAGACCATCCCAAAATGCCGCAGAATGCAACAATCCCTGGACCAAACATCGATAGGCGCGAATGTGCATCGAATTTAACTCATCCATGATTATTGCGACAGAATTGGTGCAGAGCCGAGCTGAAACAGCCGTGAATACTGAGCGGGACAACTCAGATTGTTGGGGGGTAATGGTTTGAAGACCAGATTTGAGGAGGAGAAGAGCGCGATACGCGTTATGAGATGAGGTGTCGCTAAAAGCTAGCTTGGCATCAAGGTTGGACAGGTCGATGTAGAAGGAAGGATCGTGCGGCGCGAGGGTTACATCGTGTACGAGTGCCCTCCGGTAGAGGATGAGGTTGTCGAGCTGATTCTGTTAGAAGTATTGTTAATGGATGCACTGAATGATGCGGGGAATACTTGCCTTCTCTTGGAGACCGATAGATATATTGGTGATGCCATCGAATTGACTTGTTCCAGTCCATTCATGACGGATTGTCAACTTTTCTGTACTTTCTGTGGCGCTACTAGGGGAATCTTCCCCCTGCAAGCCTTTGGCCACATCAATGTTGGTTGAAACCGATTCCGTTACTTGTCCGAGTGCTGGCAGTGAGGCTGATGGGAGAACCTTCTCCAGGGCCTTCTCAAACGTCTCTGAATTCGCATTCTTCTCCGGTGGTGGAGTCAGTTCCTTCGTAAGACCTCCATTGGCTAGCTCGATATGATCAGGTGCCGGGTCTTTAAATACTTCCCCATTCTTTGCAACTCTCTCTCCTTCGTCAGTTTTGGGTTCGACCTTTAGATTCTTCCATAGAGGAGACGCAAGTGAAGTCTTCTCAGTTTTGACCTTGAAGCTGGGAGTGGGCTCATCATCATAAAGCGAAGCAAATGTTAAAGCCAATTTTCTCTTAAGCTTTGCAGGATTCGAAGATCGAATGACGAGGGCAGGAGGCCTCGGCATAAGATCTTCATGGCCGCATGGAGAGGTAGGAGGAGTGTCGGTGGAGTTGACTTCAACTTGAGAAGGTGGGGCGATAAGATCTGACATTGTTGTAATAGTTTTCGGCTAAAAAAATATGGTGTAAAGTGAATAGATAGAGGAGTAGATGATCAAATTATGAAGAAGAAATGTAGTGTCTGGTAATGATAGATAGGTGAGTAAGAGTACAACTAGAGTCAGGAGTGGATCTAGATACAAATGAGATTAGGTTTATCCAAGAAAGAAAATGCAAGGAAATGTTCGGGCAGAGCAAAAAATCAAAGTGATGATTGTTAATCTCGGTTTGATGGGAGTGAGTATTGGTGACCAACCTTTTGTTGGCGGAACCGAATGGGAAAGCCGCAGCATGCAGGTTTATTTATGCCGCTGGCCAAATAAAGCCTGCGAGGATGGTGAGAATAATGGAGATGATAATGGGAGTGATGAGAATCAAAGAATCGTTGAGTATTGCAATGCTAAGTAAGAGGGCGGTGGGGAAACAGATACTTTGGAAGGCGCTGTATGGTAGTAATGTATCTCGATACGACTTGGAGTAGTGTAAGATGTAGGGGAGGATAAAGTTGAAGTTTTTAGTGTGTATTGAAGGTTTAGGGGTGTTGTAAGGTTGGTTGTTTATTTCAAAAGAATCATACTATCTCAGGAAGTAAGGCAGTTCTTAAATAGAGGCCTGTCGGGCTTGAAGGACTTGAGGGGAAGAAGCCCTCCTGCCCTTGAATTCACCCCTATCAAGAGAATGAAGAGAACTACTACATCCCCGCTATTTTTGGGATACGACCGTGTTGACAATGATGACAGCAATATGAGCATATGTCCAACGAACAACGGCAAGGCACGAACTCAAATAGTTTTCGTTCTCGAGAACCAGTTAAAGGACAATTTGCGATAGCAAAGATTATTATAAAATCATGCAGGTCATAGCTTTAGTAATGGTTTAATAAGAGGGTATACTCCTTAAAGCAATTAAAGCAAAGGAAACTAATCGATTGACAGTAGGAACCGGTAGGATCATAGCCGAAATAGCCTCCTTATTTAAGCGATAATGGCAACGCGAAACTTCGACAGTGAAAGGGGCCCATCATGGCTTGTCATCCCATGGTTGCAATCAATTTCCAGCGTGAGACGAAACTGTTCCCTAAGTACGTTTGAGCTTCGTATCAATATTGTCTCGCTATTAGGAAGGATGATGAATATTCAAAGTTGAGGATTTATCGACACTGGCGAGAAATCTGGACCTTCAGCACTCACCCATAACCAATCACCGGCTGTCCATCTTTTATGCTAGTGGGTACAAAGCCTGTAAAATTTGTTACAGATTGGCAAGAAGTGCCGGTGATGACAATAATGGCGGTGACTAACCACTTAGGTGGCTTTTTGATGAGAAGTTGCCATTTCTCAGGAGAACACGGGAACTTCTTCAGACGGCCACAAATCAACGCAACGCAGGAAATTTCACACACCACTGTCAAACTCTCCGATCGCCTAAAGATTTAATACCAGAACCTAATTTGGTCATATGGAAATCGATCAGTCAACAGAAGCCAGCCGTCATGACAAAAGTGAATGGCTGCGAGGATGGCGTCAAACTTTCGAAGAGAAAGTGAAGATCGTTGGTTTCTTCAATCAGTCGAATCACAGCAAAAAGTGATCACAAGGCGGTGTATATGGTCGGTATGCTCAGAGGAATAAAACAAATGCAATATGGTAGCAAGAAGCGATTAAAATTGAAAATCAGAATATGCCTGTAGTGGATGTCAAAGAGTGAAGCCGAATTTGATGAGAAGCGACTAGGCATAAGAGTTACAAGGTGATACCTGTACACTGCTAGACGTCACAAAAGCTCAGACGGATTCCATTGATAAAATTTCGGTTTTCATGACAATGAAAACCAAGTTTTCAGAGCAAGAAAGTATCGCGAGGTCAAATTCAGCTTGAATCGGAAAACTCATCACATTTGACATGGCGGCAGGGCTGTGATCTTTATAAATGGTGACACCTGTCAACTGACGAAAAAAGAGTCATGGAAACAGTTCCCCGAGTAGTTTTGACAACGATTCTCAAAGGACCACCTTTCGTCGATATCTGCTGCTGCTGTACCTGCAGGGTGAAATTCACTGGAGAGAATTGGCACCACGCTGAAACTAGAAGAAGCTCCTCGTTAGGAAAGCGAATCTCTTTAATAGATCATATCTTCTTTCCCGGGGACCCTCGTATCAATACAACAACACAACATTGTTGCAGTATGAATGATATAACTCCTCAACTTTTGCGGTCAGCGTGTGTTTGCAAAGAAGCAACAAACCGAGCGCATATTTGTCGCTTGGTTGTATATGGAGCTCTAAGAGCAGAGAGGATATAAATATGGACTCGGGGTAGGCATTCGGGGACATCATTGAAGGCCGCCATAAGCTATGGATTGGTTTTTATCAAGAAGAACGAACTTGCTGTGCCCTCAATTAGACTTAAGACGGGTCTACTCGAGTATAAGATCAGATGTTCATCTGCTTTCCGGGACGGCTTAACTTATTCCCGGGATAAATTCAAGGTTATAACAGCTTAGGGCTTCGTTAAGGCTTAGTTAGGGGTGGAGATACATTTTAGCATGGCGTGGGAAAGGGAGGCGAACATTGTTCAAGATGGGAGGACGTATTCACAAGAACATTCGGTTTGAGTAGACCACGCGATGTATTTTGGAAATTCAGAGTTGGATCTAATTGCAAGAAGTTACGTAGTTTCGGGATATCTAGTTCGCTATTCTAATTGCCTCTACAATATAGAATCTTACACAACAATGGAACATTTCTATATATCAGCATTTGATATTGTACTAAACAGATTTAAATAAATAGAACACAAAGCTGTATTTAAACATATAATCTTTAACAACTGTTCAAAACCCTAAAAACCTTATTGTATTAATAACTAGACTTACTACAATCAAACATATATAAACCACAAACTCAGAAGGAAAATCTGATTTCTGCATTTATACTCAAATAAAGCCAGAAACATTATTGTAAAAACTGTATCTTAAATGCCAACACTATCAAAACATATAAAATAACTTATTATATTTCTTTTGAGCAAATAGAAAAGTAGTATATATATCGATTAACGTTTGTCTTTAATTGTCACGATTTTGACGTCTCGGCCGGCCTAGCCGCCGCTCCGGCGCACGTGCTTGCTGTCACAACTCACGTGCCTGACACTTCAGCTCACGTGCTCGATTAGCGAGCACGTGCGCTTCATGTAAATTATATATAGGAGCGTTGTCCCGTAGCCTAGCTAGACCAGTAGTAAATTCTAAGGAAGTTTTTGACCCTGTTCATTCAGCTCTTATACGGCACAAGCGTCACACTATACAAAAACGTTAAGCTATAAATAAATAAATAGATTGCCCCTTTCTTCCTTTCATTATCCTATTCTTCAGATCTTGACCGCCTCTTTCGGCAACCAGATACTCTGCGGATTACACCACTCCTGCAATCCACGCAATCCCCACTCCACTCCAAGACCGCTATTCTTGAAGCCTCCAAAGGGAACTTTTGGATTCAAATAAAAGTGGGTATTTACCCAAACACTGCCAGCCTGCAACTCACGAGCCATGTTCTCGGCCCTCGTGATATCTTTGCTCCATACTGAGGATCCCAATCCTGAAAGGGTGTCATTCACTCTCTCTACTATTTCCTCGTCCGAGCCACTCCATTTTAGAACAGGGACAATGGGCCCAAATGGCTCGAGCTGTACGATTCTTTCGCTATCGGGCGGGTTATCGATGATTGTGGGGAGGGCAAAATAGCCTTTGTTCAATGTATCGTTCTTCTTGATGCTCTCGTTTGAACCCCCAAGAGCAACTTTTAACCCGTTCTTCTTGATGTCGTCGTAGAAACTTTGTACTATGTCAAGTTGAGCCTGGTTCTGAATTGGGCCCACATAGTTTGTAGGATCCGCCCCAGATCCGACTTTTAGGGTGGAGGCGTGAGATACGAGAGCCGAAAGGAATTTGTCGTAGATATCTGCATGAACGTAGATGCGTTTTATGGCCATGCATATTTGACCGGAGTTTATGAATGCTAATTGAGCGATCTGTTGATGCATTGATTAGTTGAGTATTGGATGGACAGCCTGTCTTGTCAGAACACCACTTTCGCCACTTTGCCATTCTCGATTCCCATTTAGATGTTCGAAGCCATGTATTCGCCAACGAAACATCGGTAGACAGCTTGGGGATAGTGGGAAGGGAAACAGATAATGAAACAAACTCGACAAACATACCTGTGGAGCCACATTCGCAACATCAACATCCTCACAAATAATACACGAGTCGTTTCCACCCAGCTCCAAGGTGACCCGCTTCAATGTTCTAGCGCAACTCTCCATGATCTTTTTGCCAGTTTCAGTACCCCCGGTAAACGCTATTTTGCCAATGCCGGGATGAGCCGTACACATAGGTCCCAAGTCAGGCCCACCACTCAACGATTGTAATACTCCCGGAGGGAAGAACTTGTTCCCTAATTCCACAATCTTGAGCGCACAATATGGTGCATCAGGACTTGGCTTGATGATGATTGCATTTCCAGCCCACAATGCAGGTGCCAGCTTTCCTACCGTAAGTAAAATTGGATAGTTCCAAGGTACCAGTCCACAGGATACTCCAATGGGCACATATCTCACACTTGCTATCATTGTATCCGTTTCGTCAACAACTTCTTCAGTAAGTTCAAGTTCTGTAGTTTGTCGAACCGTCGCTAAACTTCGGGCGAACTCATCTTGGGCGAGAAAATTGGCCTTTCCTTGTTCTGCTATGAGGAGATTGACGAATTCGCTTTTGAATGATTCCAATGCATCAGCAAAGGCATGGAAAATGGCGCGGCGTTCTGTGATAGAAGTGCGAGACCATGCTTTTTGAGCTTTTTTTGCCGCAGCTACCGCCTCATCTAGCTCGGTAATTGTCGACTGTAAGATTGGATGGAGTTAGTAATGCCTATCAAGGACAAGTCTTACGGGAGCTGAGGAGCCAATCCTGTATGGCAAAAGCAAAAATGAAATTTCAGGTCGGGAAACAGGATTAGATGTTGACAAAAGAGAGTTTAGTGAACGGAATAATCATACTAGTGGAACGGGAGGATTGGGTTCGCCGGTGGTTGGGTTGACGCTGTGTCTAGTTTGTGCTGTATTGGTCAATTTTCCATCGATCGTGTTATAGAAGGTCTAGGATGCTGTTAGCCATGTATTTTGCAGCAGAACCTTTCCGGGTATGTGACTTTCTATCACGACTAGGGATTGTGCGACTGAGAAACAATCTCCGACTCAGATTCGACCAAAGGCGGCATGATAGTCACCACGTGATTAGTCTTACCTGAAAGTCCATTGTGATCTTTGTCTCTCTTGACGCCATCATAAGAGCAGAACGATTCTGAAGATATAAAATGAATGCGAAGTCAATCTTCTTTAGAAATCATGAAGGAAGAAAGCAGAATGGGGATGCTGAAGATATAATCTGAGCTGGTGAGTGAGAACCGAGAACCTGCTACCCCTCATTTAATAGGCTTTCGTTGTATTAGCTCTATGCTTTTCGTATGATCAATGTCAATGCCAGCCTATGCCAGTCATGCATGTCTTACACATGTTAATGTAGTGTGGAATCAGTTGTGGCCCACACTTCCGCCTCTATTATTTCGCAAACTTACGTTTTAAAAAGTAAACTTCATTCTACAGTTAAGTTAATACAAGAGATTAATAATCAAATAATACAATTTCAAACTTGAAATAGAAAATTAGACTGATTTGGATCAAAAAATTTGAAAAAAAAATAAAGAAAAATTGAAATTACTTTTTTTGTTTTAAACTTGTAAAAAATTGATTTTTTAATTCAGAAAAGTTAATATCATACATGTATAACTTAAACATATAAGGATCTGAACCTTGGTTAATTGTATTATTAGAATTTGGGTTTTCTATCACGATTGTGACCGATTAGCACACCGATTGATATTGCTTCAAACTGTACTCTGTACAGCTCCGATTGGAAACGCTCACATGCTTTTTTAATAGAATCAAAAGAATTCTTGGAATAAATTACGAAGGAAAACCATCATGTGTTTATAAGTCTTTTATATTGATTTGTATTGATCCTTAATTATTGAGCTCTTATACGACGTAAGCGTTACATCTACTTGATGCAATTTTGTATCGTCGTTATCTGTCAGAGCTAGAGAGCTAGAGAGCTAGAAAGCTTAAGCGTTACATCTACTTTGTGCAATTTTGTATCGTCGTTATCTGTCAGAGCTTAGAGAGCTTGAGAGCTTTGAGAGCTAGAGCAGAAGCTAGAGCAGAAGCTAGAGAGCTAAGGCAGAAGCTAGAAAGCTTGCTCATCTTCATAGCTATCTGAATGAACTATTCGGTACAGTGACCCTATTACAAGTATAATAGCAGGGGATGACGTTATTGGCTACAGGCCACGTATTAAGAGAGCCGGAATAGTTCAGTTAAGGTAAATTACGATTCGTATTTAAGAGGCCCATTTACAGAGTAAATAGGAGGTTAGGCAACTACTCTATAGTATTAGTTTATATGGAGCTTATAGTAGTTGACTTGAAAAGTAATGAAAAGTTTGGATCTCTTTTCTTGATCTATTAGTCGATTTCTTGTATTATGATTCTAACAATTCTTTTCCTTTACTCTATTAAAGCAAGTCGTCGCGTATTAGAAAAACTTGAGATTGCCTTATTATTATTTTTATTATACTTTAAATATTAGATCGAAATGCTTATCAATTCCCTTTATGTTTATACTTTATATTAGGCCCTATTAAAGGTCAATTTCTAACTTTTATCAAAGACTATTTTCTTTTATATTTATCCTTCAGATTAAGTCTTATTTGAAGTCATTCTTTCTTAAGATTCTACTTCGTTTTAGACCTAAAATATAAGTTATATTCCTTCAAGATTATACATCAGATCAAGTCGAAATATAGGCCGTATTTCTTCAAGTTTAAGCCTTAAATTAAACCCAAGATCAAAGCTATAGTCTTTCAATATACTGTTGAGTATCTTTATATCTAAGCATAGGAAACGAGCCCTACCCTATCTACAAAACAAGAATGTCATCGAGGCCTATGATTGGTCGAAATACCACCCCTTTATCTACGAAACGAGAATGTCACAGAAGTATATTATTGGTCGAAATACCACTTCTCTATCTACAAAACGAGAATGTTACAGAAGCATGTTATTGATCGATATTCCATCTCTTGAAGTGCCGAAAAGAAAATCAGTTGAAATATCTTTAAAACGAGCGAATTAGAATATATTTTAAATTGAATTTTACTTATTGAGCTATGAAGTTAAATATGTTAATGGTATATAAGCGAATCAAAAGCTAATTATCTATATACAAAAGTAAATGCTAAAACAGAAAAAACGTTATTTAGAAGAAAATATAATGTGCTTGTTAGAATTGGCTTATACAATAAAAGAATCGAAGTCATGTATACAAAAAGAATGATAATATACTATAGTTATATTGAAATTCAATGATAATAGTGTTTAAGTTAAGGCTAATAACCTTCAAGTTAACGACAATATACTTACTGTAGTTGTTGAGTAGCACAGTATGCTGAAGTTATGTTGAAGTTAGGTTTAATAACCCTCAAGTTGAAAGTAAGACGCTGTAGATATCAAGTAGCATAATGCACTGAAATCGAGACAAATAGCCCTCCAATTGATAAAATAATATTGCCGAATTCATATGTATAAAAAGAATAATATTGAAATGTTGATTTAGCGTTATATTGCGATTGGAGCAATACAATTAATTTATTTCACACTGGCATACAAATAGAAGAAGAGCAACGAAAAGTCTTTGACCTCTTGATGTACTACTTACTAGTAGCCTGACTTCTTGCTATTGACGTTCTAGCCAGAACTGTATATATATAAGAACGATTTAATACTACTCGTAATACAATCAACGAATAAGTCTTGAAATTTTAAGCCAAATAGCAAGCATCATTTTTAAAAGACTAAGGCAGGCAGGAAAATATAGACGTTGTCGGCTATATTCGTTCGAATATAAAGAGGTGCAAATTGAATATAAAATTTGATCCACCGGGGTATCTACCCAACAAACATCATTATGTGATAATATTACATCGCTCAAGCCAGAAAGAATCATCAAGTTCTATTCTCGCGACTTTTGACCCCCGCCGACCCTACTCATTCTCACGCTCCTTATTTCGGTATTGGTGGTTTTCGTGATGCCCATTCCCAAAATAGAATCTTCAATACTCAGACTTCTCGAGTCGCTCCAATCGCGACTCTTCCCTCGTACTCCCCCCCATTTCCCCCCGTGCCTAGATATCCGCTTGCCGAGGGGTTTTCCCTTCAATGCAGCGGGCCGTGGATCTTGCAATGGCGCGCTTTCCAACTCGATACCCTGCCCACCTCCATCGGTAGCATGTGGCAATGGCTCATTCGATACGTCATCGTAATGCTCCCGAGCTTTCTTCTTTCCAGTTGCAATGGTCGTTATGACACCCGAGTGCAAAGGGATATCATCCCTCAATTTGCAATCATCAGAGTCTTCTCCCGATCTAGCGCTGCTCAAAGCTCCCACATCTGAGTTCAAATTATTTTGCCTGATGTATCCACCTCCTTCGCTATCTGGATGGCGACTCCAATTGGTACTCAAGCGGCTCTGTCCGGTCGTTGAGTTACCAAACAGTTTGGTACGTGTAAAAAAATTGCGAAAAAGGGGGCGTAGTGTTGCAGCCGAGCTAGCAATGATTCCAATGCATGTTTCGGTAGTGGACCATATAGCTACATCGACGGTAGCAAAGAGAAAATCGTCCACGTTGGAGAGGTCGCGGAGGTATGGCATGCGAATGATGGTTGCAGTCGAGGCACTATCATTGTATTCATGTAAGCTTATGCTGACCCAGCTAGCTCTCAAAGGTGGGAATAGAGGTTTAAATGGCGTATGGGGGAAACAGGAGACGAAGAAGGGAACAAGCAGAACATACATGGCCCCCATAGATAAAATAATAGCCACACTGATTTTGTCTCTCGGTGTCATCTGTAAAGTACATATAACCCATATTGGAATAAGACTCAAAATCCAGTCTGTGGCACAGCTAATGGCACTATATGCATATCCCGCAACGACTGTAAAATTGGCATCTACACACGTCCCACTTTCACCGGTAAACTTTGTCCAGAAATATCTGGAAGGTTGACATTGAAAAATGAAGACAAGAAAATAGAAGGTACCACCTACTTCGGATACAGCAAGTGTAGCGAGAATGATGTATCGATGGAGTGGTACACTTGATAGTCGAAGGAGGAAAACTGAAATAGAAAGCTTAAGGAACATGTTGGAGAGAACGTAGAGGGATTCACATAGCCACCAATACTGAAGCGAAGGTTCAAGTCAGCAAAGGCTCATAATGAGGAAACATGGTGATATAAAAAATCCTTCGCAGTAGCCGGGGAACATGTTCTAGAGTCACAGACCACAGGAATCAGGTAATCCTATTCGGGGGTGAAGCTTCTGCCCTCACACTGCTCGACCTCTTGTGATCGAGGGAAAGGGCCACTGATGATCGCTGGAGTAAGTAATAAGAGATGGAAATACCTTGAGGCCAACCGGAAGATCTTCAGGCGTAATATCCCAAATATGCCGACCACTTCCATAAGCTATAGACATCAACGAAAATATAGAATAGGACACAAAAAGCACCTTTTCAGAGACTAATTAGCAAAAACACCCCAAGCCAGCTCGACAATCAAGAGGGAAAGCAGAAGACTAACCCAAGCAACAACAGCAAAGATATCATCCCAGCCAAAATTCTTGATAACAAACACACGACAATGCAATCGAAGTGAAATGGAAATTGTCGCTAACACAATAAAGACTATATTGGTTACTTGTATCTGTGATTCTCTATGATCGTGTGGTAGTGGCTGTACCGGTGACGCTGATGAATCCATATTCTCTATGGTCTGTCGTCAGTGGCAGCAGCCAGCTGTATTGAAACCGGAAGTTCAGCTATCGTCACACCTCCCGAAGACGTCCCAGTGTCTTCTTGAATACCAAGATGAATTGAACATCAACCCAGTTAGTGAGTGTGACTTTGACAAACTTGAACGCAAAACGCCCGAAGAGCAACGAGGCCCGAAAGAAGGATGTATTTTATTTGCGTAACCGTTGGATCGGGAAGACCGACGATCACATTTGAAGGATTCAAAATCTCCCCAGCACAAGGAACCAGGTATTTAAATGAATTCCAGGTATAAATCTAGAGTTGCGGCCATTTTGCTCAAGAGTGGAGATGTGGGAGCAGATCTGGTATTGTGAATAGAGCGATGAATAATAATGTCCCACATGGGAAAGAAGTATGACGCTACCAAGATTCCTATCTGCATCACTTACTAACAGATGGGATTGTGCAAACTGATAACGCTGATCTGAAGGTCTATACCGGGGGTAGTATCAAGGTTATTTCGCCTGCCAATTAGCCCCTCGACAGCTAAATCATCATCGAGAGCAGCAATAACTTACCTATGAAGGTAGTTGAATCAAGATTTAGGAAGGGAGTAACTTCCTGTGTGCAGACACTTCAATGGGATCAATCCATCCATTCTGATGAGTGTGAAAGAAAAGAAACCAACACTTATGGAACTCGCTTCTTAGGGCTGGCTTGGTACTGTATTGTACGTACGACAACGACGACGGCATTGATCGGAAAACCCAGCGGCCAAAAACCCAGGGGAAATCAACCTTCCCCCATGCTTATTAGCTTTTTTCCTCTCCCTGATACTCGTAAATGGGTTTGGTTCCTGGGATAAGCCTTGCGAATGTGCCGTGCTTACAGCAAGTACCACTGCGCTGTGCCCGTAGTTGATGATTTTTTAAGTGGAACCATTATGATATGAGTAAAGCTATTCCAGAATATTCCACTCAACCGGTAATAGTATGGATCAGTACAGAACTTGAAAGGCGGAAGCTCTAAAACATCTTTATTGTTATATCTACAATACTGTTAGTAATTAGATTGATATACATATTCTAACAAATCTAGACGAGCTACAATACGAGTAGGCGAACACCCACCCGTTCGCCCTTCCGATTCCAAAGATAATTTACGTTGAAGAGAAAGCACCCGATACTATAGGATCATGATCAGGATCAAAAGAGTTTGAGTTTTATAAATTCCCCCTCCCCCGCCCGAAAAAGGGGAGCCGAACTTGAAGCTGTCCAGGGATTTAGCTCGCTAATCATTATTGCAGTAAATAACCTACGCATTTTATTTTATTTTATTTGATTTTATTAAATTCATATAATTTAACATTTATTTACAGGAGGAAGGGAAGTATAAAATATTAATATTAATATGCAAATCCCAACGGCAGGGCAGGCAGGCAGATTGTAGACGCCGGTCGATCATTAGCTGTTCTTGGGATTCGTATAATCCCAGCCGAACCTGTCAGGGCAAGACTGGCTCGCACCACAAGCCATGCATGACAATGACATGTTGTAAGTTTATGTACGGAGTTATACAAGTACGTATATGGAGTACAGACAGAGGTAAGTCGTAATTATATATGCATGCTATATCAATTCATTGATAGTACAAGTACTGCATTTTTGGTGTTCAGTCTATATGAAATCGGTTGAGCTTGAAAGCTTGATATCTGTGGATTTTATAATGTATATCCTCGAGTATAAGTACAAGGCTAATCTGTACCTAGTTTTATCAAAGGGGGAATCCCCTCAATCCGATAGATCTCGAATACATCTTGTAACATAATTTACATTGAACGTATACATCATATCAACCACCAATTTGACTCTAATTGGGGCTGATCATCGAGCTTTGCTGCGATCATTCACTCTCTTCTACCCCTCTTTCTACCCCTCTCCGTTTTTTTCATCTCCCTTTCCAATCTCCTCTTCTCGCTTTGACGCCTGATTTCCTCGGCTATCTCTGCTTGCCTCCTCTTCTCGTAAGCTTCAGCTCTGGACTTCGCTGCAGCGTCATCTTGTTTTGCTCTTCTTTCTTTCGTCATATCCACCATGCCTTTCTTGGCGCTCTGAAATCTGTCCATTACATTTCCCAAAGTGCCGTCTAGTGAATATCTCTTCGGACTTTTTATCTCTGCTTCAGAACTTGTAACTTCTCTCATTTTCAAGATGTTTTGGGATGGTGATGGGTTAGGGTCTGCAAGGGGCGTCATGTTTGCCCATGATCGGAATTGAGGAGTGCGGAAAAGTGTGGATTGGCCAAAGGAAAATGCGGAAGACACTAAGAATGAGAGTTGAACGGCAGCGGGCATAAATGATGTGAAGAGCATGGAGAGCGCAGGCATACCCCATTGCATCGCCTGAACCATACCGGGTGTGAGATTAGAAACGCCTGTCTCGCCACCTTTCTATAGTGGTCTCGAATCAGCCTCTCCATTCCACGATACGTTGGAAGATCCTAACTTACTTTCAAAACAAAATGAAGGATTGTACTTGTAGCAAGAGGTAATATGAAATAAGGATCCGGGATACTTAAATTGTAAAACCACAAGATTCCTCCATCCAGTAACCCTGGAACTGGTACTTCTGACATCTGCCTCAATAGTTTCCATGTTCCGTACCCAATGAATATTTGCACCACCGGCATGAAACTTTTCCACATTGAGATACCCGCCCGCTTAAATATCCGCTGTAATTCTGCTCTCTGCATCATCATCTCAGCTGTGTCGCCTCTCCTTTTCGCCTCCATCATCAGTGCCTGGACTGGAGCAGTATATGATTTTATAGCAGCCATACGAGATGCGTTTTCTGCGGCATCGAGGAAAGGTTTGAATAGAAGAATTCTCCATGCGACAGCCGCGAGGCCGATGGACACCCACCAGGGGGTTCCAGCATAGACATGGATATGCTCCAGCATCCATTCCATGACAGCGGTAGGACCCCATCCATAGTCAAGACCAAGAGAATGCAGGTACCCAATGTGCTCGGGCGCGGAGAGGATATCAGGATTGACATCAGCGTTGACCTCAAGCGGTGCAGGTTTGAATTCGGGTGTGGAGGTCTCAATTGGAGGTATCGGGGAGTTTACAGGAGGGATAGCGGAGGGTGAGGTGGATGCGAATCGTATGGAGGTGGCATTTCGGATCAAGGTATTCGCTCTTGAGAGAGGAGATGGAGTGATTGACTGTGAAAGCAATGTCCTGCTTCTAATGGGTCGATGTACATTTGAAGAAAACTTGAAGAGATCAGCAAAGGTACAGTTCCAATTCCTATTCCAGTTCCAATTCCAATTGCCCTTAGTTGCGCCATGAGGCTTGAGGCATGAGGCATGAGGAAAGCAAATACCTGTCTAATTCCATATGATTCAATCTGCCGTCTACTCAAGGCCACCGATTGATTAGAACACCTGAATCCTCTGCTGGGTATCATTTTTTATGTTGTGGATATTTCTCCCCCTCGAAGGTTCCGAAGGCTCAGCATCAGAAAATCAAAATCACAAGTCACAAAAATTATTTGGTGGCGACGATGATAGTGTGAGGTTATCGCATCACGTGATATAAATATAGTTACCTGTACCGACTTGAGTAGAAGTAGTTATACGTATGAGATCCTTCCACTAAATAAATAAATCCATTCTTCCTGGCACATTTCATATCTCATATCTCATATACAGATCTATCACCAGTCTTCATCCAGTCAAGGGACTTTCACTCCTATTGATATCAAATGCCAAATATCAAATACCTTCAACGGCTGCGCATGTCTCTTTCTCTGCATGTCTCCGTTTTGGAGATGTCATATATGAATTCCTGCCTCTCCTTTGGAAAGAGTTGGGTATAACTTCAAACGCCGTTGTATGCTGCACGTCTTATACCATCTTCTCTCATTCCAGACTCGTCAGATCATCTAGACTTCCCTCTCTCCTCTTGCGCTCTATTGGACTATCTCTGATTTCAATTCCTGGTCCTACAGATCTTCGTGTGGGTGGGAAAACCTATGCGGATGAAGTAAGGATCAGCATCAAACCTGGAAGGGAGAAGAAGAGAGGGGGCTCTCCCCGTGCATGAACCACATCTTCATGATATATATTATGAACTCTCGAGCCGGGTATCGAAGAATGAAAGAAGCTCCCTACCTTAGTATTACTCCATCCCAATCTAAATGCGGCCTCGTGAGCAAATAGCTCTCCGAATCCCAGCATAAGTCCATTGACAAACGGTAATACAAGGTTGATCGCGGCACCCCGGAGTAAACCCCAAAACGTGGGAGGAGAGTAAAGAATCATCTGCGGGGAGGTTGATGAGGATGGTGAAGGAGACGTCCCATCTTCATTGCGAGAATATTGCTCTGAGTCGGAGGGTATGGTTATCCCAGATTCGTTGAGTGGGTTGATTTGTTCATCTGAAGACATATTTCGTGGATGGCGAGTGTCTTGTTGAATAGTAAAATAAGCTGGCTTAAAATCGTATGAAGAAAAGATCTAGATCTATCAGTCTTGAACTGAACGTTATTGTTTGATATTGTATCAAGGAGATCGATAGGGATATCGATAAGTTTAACCTTACGGAAAATAAGATAATCCGTCGCCGACTCAAGCCCCGCCAATAAACTTACAGTAGCTGTCTGATTTTCAAGTTACTTATAACTACCTACCCGTCGCTCCATCTTCACGATCCGTCAAACTCCAATCTATCTAAGAAGCCAGCCATTTGAAGCAGGACATATTCAACTTTATTGTTTTCTAACTCGGTGATAATACTCAATCATGGCGGACAACGATAACCATGATGAATTGATCTCTCAGTTCTGCGAAGTTACGAATGTTTCTGCATCAGAGGTAGGCTCACAGTTTGGGATCCCCCTTTGATTCTTTATCGTTGATTGCTGATGAAATTGATTTGCTCAACTTTAGGCCCAACAATTCCTCGCCGCAAATCAATGGGATTATGCCGGAGCGATGTCGGAATACTTTACTTCTCAGGAAGAAGGGAATGCAGAGGCTCCAGGACCCGTACCGAATGAAACTCCACAAACACCTTACACCGGCCCAAGAACTCTCGATGGCAAACCAGCTCCCGATAACGGTAAACAACCTGCAAAATCAACTGGCAAAGCGGGAGGCCGTGGAGGTATCGCAACTCTTGGATCTTTGAATCAAGGTTCTTCTGGTCACCCTGCCTCTGGTCATGCGGCCTATATGGATGATGACGATTCAAACGATCCTGATTATGAGCCAGACGAACAACCTAGAGATTTATTCGCTGGGGGTGAAAAGTCAGGATTGGCTGTCCAAGATCCCTCGAGAAGACTCGATGCGAGAAAGATTGTTGGTGATATCATCAAGCAAGCTCAAGCGTGAGTTTTTTTTGCATTCAAAATCTCTGGATTGACTTTCTTACCGTTTACAGTAATTCCAAAGAAACCGGAGAGCCATCTTCAGCAGCCAGGCCATCTCGATTCCGTGGCAGTGGTCAAACCCTGGGTGGCGATGATACCCCTTCTCAAGTCATTCCCGATCCTCACCCCACTACACCCCCTTCCCAGAATGAGAGAAGAACCTTGCACCTTTGGGAGGATGGATTCAGTGTTGAAGATGGCCCGCTTCATCGATTCGATGACCCAGCGAACGCGCAAGACCTCCAGTCGATACAAAGCGGTCGAGCTCCTCTTCATTTGATGAATGTTAGACCAAACGAAACCGTTGATGTTCAATTGCACAAACATAATGAACCCTATAAGGCTCCACCTAAAGTTTACAAGCCTTTTGGTGGATCGGGTCAAAGACTTGGTAGTCCTACACCAGGCGGATCGTCGGCTTCTGCGGCTACACTAGCTTCCACCTTAGCACCTGCACCAGCAACCGCCTCGACGGCAACCCCAGAAGTTCAAGTCGATCCTTCGCAACCGACACTCACCCTCAGAATCCAACTAGCAAATGGCACTCGTCTTCCAGCTCGATTCAACACCACACATACAGTAGGAGATGTATATGAGTTCATTGCAAGGGCATACCCTGGTGGCAATGAGCGCGCCTGGGTACTAGCAACAACCTTCCCAAATAAAGATCATACCGATAAAAGTGAAGTTTTGGGTCAAATGCCAGAATTTAAAAGAGGTGGCACAGCCGTTCAGAAGTGGGCTTGAAGAGCGTGTAACAAAGCTGGATGGGACTGTAATAGTGGTTTGCTAAAAGGCAGAATCAAGTATGGCAATGTTTCAACTCGCTAGCAATATCCAATGGGCGTTTTAAGGAACTCTGGGACAGCGAATAAACGGCATTTCAAGACATAGATAGGTGGTCTGATACTTCATAATGACAGACAAAATTGACATCAAACATGCTCCTCACATCTAAACTTTGATGCTGTTAAAAAGTAGTGAGGTTACTTGCACCCTGGGAAAGGAGAGGGAGACAGTTCATGCATGACCAAACCCAACCAAATATATCGATCGTTACGAGGACCCATGTGACAATAGGCCTATAATCTCCAGTCAGTCACATACAGTGGATATCGATGATAATGTTTGGCAAAGACTTCTAATGTCTTTATTTCAAGTTAATCATAAGTTCTGATTACCTTGATTGGTGTTGTACGTTTGAGGAGCCATCCATCCCCTCCCTGGCTCCATCGTCTGAGGAGGATGATTTCAAAAACCCGCTTGAAGAAGCATCCACCGACTTTCGAGGCCCACTATTCACCATCTTATTCACCCTGAGTGGGGATGATGATGCGCTTATATAACCTGGAATGTGCCCGAACTTGCAGTTCTGTCGAGCCTGGCCATGGGTACGGCATTGGTGTCATATTGCAAATATATCCTCTTGGAATGAGATGACGCTGAATTTTGATCCTAGAAATATATGAGGAGGATAACCGGCTTCGTTCGCATGAAAAAAGGTCACATATTTAAACACGGCTGTTGTGATCTATTCCAGCAGATAGATAAATACCTTTGTTGTCGTCGAATTCGGTCATTTTTGGGTCCTCCATTGTCATTATCCGTGGGAAGATATTGTTGCCGTTGGTCTCAGTCTGCGGGTATGTGGGCAGCAAAGATTTTTCAGTGGATGGAATGTTTACCATATGGATTTAGACGTGAAAAAGTGGTATTTTTCCCGTCGTGAAGATGCGTTTGCTAATGCGTTTTCATGATGAGACGCTCTGATATACACGTCGAGCGGATGGTATTCAAAGACCCATGGCGTTGAATATGCTTTATATAATAGAGATTCAGATAATATGCACAAGACTACCAAGCAACGCTTTGAACATAGGTTGTAACTCCAATTTTCCCTAAACTCTGCCATATCCCACGCGTCAACGTTGCAATGTGTGCGTAACATGTGGATTGAATCGGCGGAATCTCTCAAGTCCTAAAGTTCTCGCGGCTGCAATAGCATAAAGGGGTTTCCAGGTTCCAGAATGGGAAACCGGGTTTCTTCCTGTGCGTCCATCTTGGCAAGCCAAAATCTCGAAAGTCTTTTCTCCTTCCCGGCTCGAAGGTCGAAGGAGGGGAACTCTGATGGCGAATAGAGGCTGAATCCTTCCCAGAAACGTGGACAGTGGGAATTTCTCGGGAGAGGTTGACTATTATTCCTGCCCATCAGAGCAAATTACTGTCATCCCGAGGAAAGTCTTTCGCTTTTGTCTTTCTGATTCTGATTGTTCCTCAAAGAGAATGAGTATGGCCCCGCGTTTTCGTTTCCAGTCAAACATCTGCCCGCCTCAAGATCCTTCAAACTTCGATTGAAATATCTTGCTGAAGACGCCTGGTGACCCACGAAGATGGGATGTTGGTGAGAATACGGCATGCTTACAACCCCCAGCCAGAGAGGCAGAATCGAGAATAGATAACCCTACGTAGGTACTTGGATGGGAAGCATGGCATGCGCCGGCCATAGACCATCCAGTAAAACAGAGCTCTCGCCAAAATTCCACCTAAAATCCAACAGAATTTACAGCGCAGAACCCAAGGCCACAACTACTGAGACCTATGTCGACCCGAGGGAAATAGCGCCCCAAAATACTGTTCTCATCAAGAAGAACAGATGACTGCCATATATATACCTGACAATATAATCACCGAGAGTTAACCTTACACCAGGCGTCAAGAAAAGTATTCAAAGGAAAAGAGAAACGGGGAGCGGGCACGTGGAGTATGAAGGCTAATTCTACCGACAGCGTACCCCTTTACGACCTTGGTCTTCGTGATCTTGAAGCCTTCTTTCACCATGGGAGGGAATGATGAGCTCTCTATCAACTGCAGGCTCTGATGATCGGTAAAATGGTGCCAAGAGGGCAGAGGGAGAGGTGGATGTAGAGGTAGAGGTAGGAGATCCCTAACTTGTCGTCTTCCCTAGTCTATCTCAAAGAGGTGAATTTAGGCACGCTGACGCCCTTTCGCACTTGGATAATCCCTCATTGTTTGGAGGACAGAATGAAGATAGACATGGAGATAGAAGATGACGACGTTTATTATTATGAACTATCTGCGACTTAGGCTTCGGTCTTCACTACTATCTCCTCTTTGGCCGCGCCATTCGTCCTGTTCACAATCCCCTCCCCATCACCTGTCGTCGTAGCAGCAGCAGTAATCTCCGGTTTGACGTGACTGGCTCTCGCTGCTTTCTTCATCTGCCTCTTACTCATGGGTAGTTCGGGTTGCTTCTTCGAACTAACCTCCAGCTCGCCATTAAAGCTGACCTCCCACTTTTCTCTTGCTTTCTTCTCATCTTCTTCACTCCACTGTCTCGGTAATACTGCAAACACCAAATAAGAAGTATGAGTCCTCACGTCTGGTTCCGTCTTATGTATTAATTTTCCTTCCTTGTAAATCTTACCCTCTACCAAACTCTTTATCAATGTTGCCCTAGTATTTGGGTTTTGTCTTGGCATCTTCTCTGGGGCATCGCCTTTCTTGTGAAAACCTTGATGTCCGGTGTCGACTTCTAACAATCGGCTAACGGCTTCCTCAACATTTGCTGGTGTAGTTTGTAAGCCTCTTTGAACTCCATTATCAATGCCTATTCTTTCTCGACGGATCTCGAATCGCCTTGCTGATAATTCTACCATTTCAATATCAACCCAACCAAGTTGTCGCATGACTGAGATAGTCCGTTGGACTTGTTCGATACAAGGAGAGAAGGTGCAGAGATGAACTTGTGCTTCGGGATTGAGAGCAGAAACGAATGGTTCGGTGATGGGTTTGATTGGAGCCAGCTCCCCGTTCGGACCTTTGATGGGAGGTGGAGGAGACCGAGTAAGATGTGGGAGTGCTAACCATGGAGCCGGTAGATCCAGAAATATAGACTCTGCCTTTGGACTTTTTCCATCTACTAAGAATCCCCCTTCACATACATCTCGATGCGTAATCTCCACAAGTCTATCCAATCCATGCTCTGCTAATTCTTCAGCCAATTTAGCATGTCTCGGTTTGTGAAATTCGAAACTCCAGACTTTTCCTAACTTGCGCTTCTTCGTGGTATGCTCATCAGGATATCCGCTAAATACAGCTCTTGTAGATGCATGCGTGAAAGATCCACTGCCCGCTCCTGCTTCAATCAGACTAGTTCCAGGTCGTGCGCGGATGCGATGTAAAATATAACTGTAATCGGGCGTATAGACAACCTGCGTTCGATGAGGTAACGAATTGGTCCAATTTTCAGGCGTAGGTGGCAGGAAATGGATAAACCCGCTTCCAGCAGCTACGGCTTCTGTCATCTCCTTGGCTGCACTCGCAGGAGCCGAAGATCCATCCTCAGCATTTTCCGCAACGAGCTCATTGGCGTTTGAAGTATCGGCCGCGTCCACATCGGCTCGTTTTCGTTTTTTATCATCTCTTCGTCCTCTAGACCCAGTGTCAACTTTCGATGCAAGAACCTGACTTCCCCATGGTATTCCAATCAAGGTCGCATGTGGAAAGGATCCAAATCGAGTATTCGTGACTTTGCCCTCTGCGTATCCTTCATCTTTTTCATCAAAGCGCTTTAGAATCGTCGGAGTTTGGAGATCTCTTTTCAAATGGAGAATTGCCAATTGGCCTGCAGAAGAAAGCTCTCCAGGATAGAGAAATGGGGACCTGTTGGTAGTCATATCTATGAACTGTTGATTCTGCGACCAAATTCTAGACTTTTCCGCTGCCTTTGGTCAACATGTCATGGCGAAAGAAGAAATAATTTTACAGATTG
This sequence comes from Monilinia vaccinii-corymbosi, assembly GCA_017357885.1. Lineage (NCBI taxonomy): Eukaryota > Fungi > Ascomycota > Leotiomycetes > Helotiales > Sclerotiniaceae > Monilinia > Monilinia vaccinii-corymbosi. Next base: position 2,368,698 of record CP063406.1, on the reverse strand, counting down.
CAAGGCTACTGATATTGAGCAAGGCTGAAAGGTAGCCTCATAATAGATTTGTTTTCAAGCCCACCACCAGGCACCCATCTACCTGCCTACTTTAGGTTCCTCGGCACGTGACGAACTATATATATATATATATATAATACCACAACAAAGACGGTGACTCAATTTCTTCATGTTGTATGACTGAATGTTTTTTTCTTTGCGCTCTCTAAGATATCCAACCTTTCCTCATTCTCATATTCATATTCATGTTCTCAAGTTTACCGTTAGAAAGTTTGCGACGAACAATCTCACAAGAATGGATCAACTGAAGCTTCACAACTCTTTGAAACCTGGAGCTCCAGTCCCATTTGTCCCCATCGAGAAGGGAAAGGTTTCTTGGTATGCCTGCGGACCTACGGTATATGACCATTCGCATTTGGGTCACGCTAGAAATTATGTCTCGACCGATATCATCCGGAGGATTATGAAAGATTATTTTGGTTTTGATTTGAAGTTTGTTATGAACATTACAGATGTCGATGACAAGGTGGGATGCGCAGAATGAGGAACCGCGGAGGCAATTGACTGATGATGCGGAACAGATTATCCTGAAAGCCAGAAGACAAAGGCTATTGGAGTTGGAAAAATTGAAAACATATACGGAACCTGAGCTCGCAAAGTTGGCTGCAGAAGCTTTTCAGTCATACGCAACCGCAAACCTCCCTGAACTACTGAAAGATGGCACCCAACTGACACCTGAAAACTATGCGGAAAAGAGGGATGCTGCATACGGGAAGGTATTGGCCGGTGGGGCCTTGACTGGTGAAGGGAAGCCGGGAGACGCAGAAGCTAAGATGAAGATGCACATTAGCAATCTTTCCTCGGCGGCGCAAGCAATACAGCAAGAGAAGGTTTTCGGGGGAGCAGATGAAATACTCCTACCCTACCTTGACTCTTTATACAAGGATACGATCGATGCTAAGGACCATACTATTTTCACAAACGTCACACAATACTGGGAGGACCGATTTATGGAGGATATGGATGCACTGAATGTTATGCGCCCAGATGTGATTACCCGAGTTACCACCTATGTACCACAGATTGCTATCTTCGTCGAGAAAATCATCCAGAAGGGATTCGCATATGAATCAGATGGGTCGGTTTATTTCGATATTGCAGCATTCGAGAAAGCCGGCAACCCCTACGCGCGATTACGACCAGAAAGTAAAAACGACAAGGCTTTACAAGAAGAAGGAGAAGGATCACTATCAAAAAATTTGGGTGGTAAGCGTGGAGCAGGAGATTTTGCTCTTTGGAAGAAATCAAAAGCTGGAGAGCCAAGTTGGCCCAGTCCATGGGGTGAAGGTAGACCTGGATGGCATATTGAGTGCTCTGTTATGGCTTCAGACGTATTGGGATCAAAGATGGATATTCATTCTGGTGGTATTGATCTTGCATTCCCTCATCATGACAACGAATTGGCGCAAAGTGAGGCATATTTCTGCGAACATGAGCATGGACCGCATGAGTGGGTAAACTACTTTTTGCATATGGGTCATCTTTCTATTGCAGGATCAAAGATGTCAAAATCTCTGAAGAACTTCCAAACAATCAGAGATGCACTGGCTACCGATTATACCCCTCGGTCAATGAGAATAGTGTTCTTGATGGGAAGATGGAACGATGGTGTTGAAATTTCGCCGGATATGAGGCTCATGGCTGATGGATGGGAAGCCACGGTCAATAACTTCTTTGTCAACGTCAAGTCCCTCATCATCGAGGCTGGAAATCCAACATCTGTCGCGGAGTTGAAGTCCCTTTCGATTCATCCAGAACTTCAAGCCGCATTAGATAAGGCACAAGCAGATCTTCAGGCCGCCCTCACCGAATCCTTCGACACACCACGAGCAATGCTTATTTTGCAAGAACTTATCAAGGAATCAAATGTTCACATAGGCTCTCACAAATCAGACCTTGACATTCAGGGCCTTGAGAAGGTTGCTCGGTGGGTAACTAAAATTGTTGGAATCTTCGGCCTTGATGCCAACGCAACAGCCCCATACGATGGACTTGGCTGGGCTAGTACTTCTGTGGATAGTAATCATACCCCCGAGCAGATTGTGGCACCTTATTCCGAAGTATTCAAGCAAGTCAAACAAGAAATTGAAGGCTTATCTTTACATTCCGAGACACTTGATAAATTACTAACGACGGATGTTGACGGTGAATTTGCTTCACTCGTCTCATCAGGCACCAAAGACCAGGAAGCTCTTGCCTTGCCATATATCCGTGCCGTTGCCAAGACTCGAGATGAGTTGCGCAGAGTAGCACCCACTTCCGAACACAAGAAACACATCCTGTCATTATCCGATCGAATCCGCGATCACGATCTTACGAATCTCGGTGTATATTTGGATGATAGACCAGATGATCAAGGATCACTCATCAAATTCATTCCCAAAGAAGAACTCCTAGCACAAAGAGAAGAAAAGCTGGCCAAGGAAAAGGAAAGGGCTGCACAAAAGGAAGCCGCCAAACTTGCTCGAGAAAAGTTGGAACAAGAGAAGCTTGAAAAGGCCAAACTTAATCCGGTGGATATGTTTAAGGATGAGAGGTTTATTGCGTGGGATTCTGATGGCATACCCACCAAGACGAAAGATGGCGAAGATGTTCCAAAGAGTGCATTGAAGAAGTTAAAGAAGGACTGGGATAGACAAAAGAAGGCTCACGAAGAATGGAAGGCTAAGACACAAGCATGAGGGGAAGGACTCGAAGGGGCAGTGGGGAAAGTGGAAAAGTGGAATTGAGATAATGACTGTAGTCTTCAGAAGATCTTGTTCTTGAGCAATGGAGAGAGAGAAACATTTTATTATATATAAATAAATAATAAAAGAAGTTGAAAGTAAACAAGATCTATATATGCTTCGCTCTCTGTGGATTACTAATTAATAATATCCACTCTCGGTTATCCATATCGGCCAACAATGCATTTCCATCTGATCTCTCTCTGAACCCCTACTCAAGTACAACTTCCCATTCCTGCCCGCCCACCGTTCCCCTCAATTACCATACCCAAAATACATCTCACGATAAATTGACCCGCCATCCATCTTTTCCGTTCTCACCGTCCACCTTTGTTGCTTCGAGAATGATCTGATATTCATGATATCTCATCCCGTTCAAGGGGGGGACATCAGACGAGTGTGGAGGTATCTTTGTGAGGTGAAGGGAAAGGGAGGTAGAGGCAGAGGTAAAGGGAGAGGGGGAGAGGGAGAGACAGAGAGAGAGAGGTGGAGTTTGAGAGTTTGAGAGTTTGAGAGTTGAGTGTGAGAGTTTGATGGTTTGATGGTTTGGTGGAGGAAAGGTGTGGTGTTTACCAGTAAACAGCATGGATCTCACCCATCTCGATGCCTCATATGAAATCGTTACTGATTCAAGTCCGACTGGTAACGGTAATGGCACTAAAACTACTTCCGGTACTCCAAAAAGCTCTACCGGGACACCTTCAACTACAACATCTTTGGGGGGAAGTCCAAATCCATCACTACCATTACTGTCACAGTCTCAAAACCTCACAACAACTAGAAATCGATTTCAATGTCCTCAATGTCCAAAAAACTTTACGAGGATTGAGAATTTAACTCGACATCAAGCTAATCGTGAGTACTCTCATATATACATATATATATTTATATCAATCACGTGCTAATTACTTTTTAGATGATGAAGTTGGTAAATTTGCTTGTCCGGTTTGCAAGAAAAGATTTACGAGAAGTGATCTGTTAAGTCGACATCGTCGAATACACAAACAAAATAATGGTCCGGATAAGCGAGGGAGTTCTTCGAGAACTCATATAACACAATGTTCTGCGTCTCCTTCATCTCAACCTCAACCCATTTCAAATCTTGTACATGGCGAGGAAAAATCCACCCCAATCAATCATGTTTATGGAAGTGCCTTACCGCCTAGTATGCCATATCGTACCAGTCCTAGTGACATTTTACCACCTATCCAAGAGGCATTATATTCTGATTCACGCTCATCTTCGGCTCCATCTCAAGGTCTCTCGAGTCTTGTCGAAGCTGCATTGGCACCGCCTCCTCTAGATGATGGACTTAACGTTCCCGAGAATTTCAATCCCAATACATGGGATGGCTTTATGCTTTACAATGATTCCCCAAATGTTTACATGGGATCATATGATGCTGATATCTCTTGGACATTGGACTGCTTCAGCCAAGATTCTTGGAGTAACATGGAATTAGACTTTGGTTTTAGTGCCCCAGGAGTGGTACAGCCTGATCCTTCTGGTCAATCTAATGATCTGTATGCTGAAGGAGACGAGGAAGATTGGCCGGACAAAGTCAGTAGACTAGAGAGTCCACCGCGATGGGACCCCAAAGCTTTTCCTCGATTATGCCCCGGATCATGGCATTCGGCTGCTCTCGAAGCTAGGGCGAGCAGCTTCACAATTGGTCCAAGGCAGCAGGTCAACGATATATTACGATCAACTTTACTAGGCATACTACAAGCTGATCTTCCGGCTGAATCGGGTGATACGGTATGTGTGGAAATAAGCCTTTCTACATTTCCACCATCGGAAGTGTTGGACTATTTTCTCAGGCTTTATTTTCGACATGTCCATCCACGATTTCCCATCACCCACATCCCAACGTTCGATATTTTCGCCAGCTCTCCTCTTCTAGTCTTGTCAATGATGTTTCTAGGATCTTGTTACTCAACTTCAGATCGTGGTAGATTTTTACGACTGTTTCATAATCGTGGCAGAGTGGCGAGTATGCGATTGCATGAAATTGAAGAGAAACATGTCAGTCTATCCTCCCGAATCAATGATACTCGCTAATCCTTTATAGCTACGAGTTCTTGACAACATTTTCACTTTATTTAATCTCCTACTCGCTGGGGCTTGGGGCGGCAGTAAAAAAAAGTTTGAGTATGCGGAGGGTGTGAGGGGTATTCTGGTCACGGCTGGCCGAAGAGCTCGGTTGCTAGATTGTAGGCCAACGTCTAGAGTTCAGCTTGATCCAAATTCCCTACCCAACAATTCGCCACAGGAAGTCGAATGGTTTTCATGGATAGAGACTGAGAAGAGAAAGAGGCTTGGATTATCGATTTATGTATGCTTGCCCCATCCTTGACAGTTCCTCATTACTGACATCCCAATAGATTCTCGACTGCCAGTATGCTACTCTATTCAACGTTCAGTCGTGTATCAGTAGAGCGGAAACCACCAATTGTGTCTTCCCGTGCCCGGAACAACATTGGGAGGCGCCATCACCACAAGCCTGGAAAATGCTTCTTGGTCCGGCTGATATACCACCCGCGACCTATTTTCTCCATGCTTTAAATGGTGTTCTTCTTCATAAATGGACCAAACCTCCTCCGCCTGTCATTCCTACCACCATATACGGCAGAACTCTCCTTCTTTATGCGATACACACTCTTATATTTGACTGGCGTACATCAGTGTCCATGTTGAATCCCACCGGGCTCATGGGCACAATGGGAAATTATGCACTAGATATTGGCACGGGGCTTTGGAGCAGGAGAAAGTGGTTGATAGATGCATTAGATTCCTGGAGCAAAAATTATGGTTCCAGTTCTGGAGAACAATCCGTAGCTGGAAAACTTCTCTGCGCTTTAGGATATGTCAACTTGGATGTGAGTCTTAGTGATGTTCACTTAATGGCAGGTCGATCTTCCAATCGGCAAGATTGTGATTTCGCAGCCGTCAATCTGCGGTATTGGGCGAATAGCGAAATTGTTGGTGGTACGATGAAAAATGTGTATGAAATGCTCGCTTTGTCTGAACAATGCATTCGAATGAGAGATAGTAGAGGTGGGGATGGAGTACTAGGTACTATGGGATCTTGTAGTAGTAGACCGGAAGAAGCGAGTTATGAGATCGCGGTGTGTCTTTTTACTGGGGGCTTGGTCTGTTGGGTCTATAAAGAGTTGAGAACGGGATTGGTGGGAAGGGAGAGGGAGGAGGTGGTGGAAGGTATCAGGAGCGCGGGGAGGGGCTTGAGGGGTATGAGATGTTGGGGATTATGTGAGACGTTTGGGAGAATTTTGGCCGGGTTTGAAGCATAGGGAGTAGGGTTATTTGGGTTGGGTTGGGCTTTGTTTGCGAGGGGAGTTTTTCGGCTCCCAACTAGCAAGTCACTTGCTTTTATCTTGATGGATTGGGATTGGGATTTTCAGTGAATTAGCGCTCTCAGCTTCACCTGTATATAATTTATCAACACTCTCATTTTTTGCAAGCTCCAGGGATTTTCGCTCGCTTAATATCCTTCCTACCTCGCTAGATCGCCGAATCTTCTTTCTTTCTTTCTCCAATCTGACTTCCTCAAAGCTCATCCTTGAGTTCGACTTGAGAATGGATGCTGAGTAATGTCCTCGCTCCTCTTGCCGAGTGAAATTACTTTGACTAAAACCCCTCTTATGGATGGATGTAAAAGGAAAGAAGGAAAAAAGGCTCTTTAACTTTCTAGCCTGCTCACAAAATCGCCTCTTACTTTAACCTTGGGGAATCTTTGCATACGTACAAGTAGAACAGGTAGGTACTTACTAGCATCATACCTATCCACTAGGTCTAGTCTGGTCTAGTCTGTTCTGAGATATTTGTTCATGAAGTTTTAACCTCGCAAGCAAGCAAGCAAGCGATATATCCCCATGTCTACTGTTACGTAGCGTACCGTACCGTACAAGAAGAGATGGTAATAAAGTTCGCAGATTGATTGATCCCTGGGTTATATCATTCGCCCACTGGTAGACCTACCACGGTCGGCACCGGTCTTGTAACTCTTACAATCAATTTGTCGGTGTTGTTTTGAGTGGAGAGCTGGCGCTTTTTGATGGCGGCGGATTGGATTGGATTGGATTGGAATGTGTAATGGGGAGAGAAAGGAAGTGTTGGTTGTTTTGTAAGTGAGTGGGTGGGTGAATGATTCCTTGATAAAGGTTGGCTAATTAGCATGTTATTGAAATGTTCTCGGAAGAGAAAATACTGTGAGCCGGTCCGACCGAGTCCCAGCGAATTCGATGAGATTTAGCCTTAGCATGGTGGCGGCGAGCGGTAGATAGATGGAGTAAAAGGTAGTAACAACAACAATACAAAATAGCAATTGGTAGAATTTTTATCGTCCAATGTGATTATTTCCATTTTTCGTAAAGGATGACTGATATATATATCAGCATTACCGAGAATACGAGCTGGTTGGTTATATAAATATAAATATAAAATAGATATGTTCATTTGTGATCTATAACACGTTCTCATGATTTACTAAAGGGGGAAGCGCGTACGGCAGGATCGATATACTTCCTGAGATCGTTGATATAAGGCTTCGCGGGAAGTAAATGGGGGGAAGAGAAGAAAAGGGATGAGGGGGATGAAGGGAGGGAAGATGATTATTGGGTTATAACGATTATAATAGAGGAATGAAAACGCAATAGAGGTACTGGGGAAAGCAGAAAAAGAAGGAGTGACAAAGATATTGACAACAGAAAAGAACTAATCATTCCCTTCTTTTCGCAAGATACATAAACGTATCTAGACTACTAATCATCGCAGACTCATACCAATTCAAGATCTAAATGAGACTTGGGATGAGAATGGGGATAATCATTTTTGAACGGGGTAATGATAATTAATGATAATAATGATGGTTGTGATGAGAGATCAACAGAAAATATGGAAAAATAACTTGACACGAGGGCGAGCGAGGGGTTAACCTAAAATCTTAGAAGAGAAGACGAACGTTGACGAACTGGAATAACGAAGGAAATGAAACCATCACGGTTGAAATTAAGTACGTACTGCGTTGCGTATTGCAAGTTTGGTAACTCGGCTAAAGGATTTTTGTTAGTGATCTAGTCGTGCTGTATTTACTTTCCTCAACTAGAATTATAACCTACGATATATATACATGAGCATATACAGCACCTCCAAACAATTGCCCCAACCCAACCACACCCAACCCAGCCAACTGGGAAACGAACGACTCACTCACTCGCCTTGAAATTCCACGATATACAACATACACAGCTCCAAAACCCGACCCGACCCGCACACCTCAACGTCCAAGCACTCACTCACTTTTAGCACTAGCACTGGTAATTTCGATGGTACAGACCTGGTCTAGGCAGACCCGGACCCAGACCCGGACCCGGAGAAGCACATACATATACATACACGCATACACATACACAGCTAATCCAAATCCATCGATCCCGATTTCCACCCCCGCCCCCGCCCCCCTTAGATTACGCGAATACGCGAATACGCGAATGGATGAATGAATGAATGAATTATCAACAACAACAACAACAACAACTACATGTACATCAATCAATCAATCTTCACCTCGGCTCGGCTCGGCTGGGGCCATTTGAGTTGAGTTGGTTTAATTATACTCCGTTCTCCGTAAGGTAGATATAAATAATGTGAGTAATAGTACTACTGCACTGTGGTAAATATAATATAATATAATGTATGTATGTATTTACTAGTATAGTACGTAAGTAACCTTGATATATATATATATATTTAAAATTTAAAACTTTCGTTTTATTTAATTATGTAATTAATATTGTAATTCTTGAAAAGGGTGAGAGAAGGAAGAAAATAAGGAAAGAAAGAAAGAATAAAGGAATGTGAAAGGATATCCAAGAAACGCATAAGAGAATAACAATACTGTATGTAGCAGAAATTTATCTGCGAGCTAATTATATCATTGTGTAGATGATAATGCCAAGTAAGGTATAAGAGATTATATACGAGTATATATATATGTGTGTGTATAGGATGAAGAGACCGTACGTAGTGTTAAATAGACTGTGTGTTTCATTTCATTTTCACTTCATCAAGAATGTTGCCATCTCATCTAGATAAAAAAACATGCAAAAAAAAAGAGAGAAAAAACGCCAACGTCCTTATATCTATCCTAGATGAAGCATTCTTTCTTTTCCTTTCCCTTCCTTTCCCTTCCCCCTCCAACCTCCAACCTCACTCATACCCCCCGGAACCCCAACCCTCAACCTCCTCCCCCAAAACCTCATCAGCGGCAAAACCTCCTCCCGTCCCCTCATCATCCCATCCCCCTCCCTCTCCCACTTCACATACTCCACATGCGCAAACGCACTCCTGATGCCCTCCAACGCGGCCCTCGTGATAGCCGTCTTGCGATTCCCGCCCGCCACCAACACAGGCGTTTGAATGCGGCCGTCCCCTCCTCCCCTCCCCATCACGTCCACGCTGCCGAAGGAGAAGGAGCGAGGAAGGGGACCGCCGATGGAGATGGCGCCGCCGAGCTCCTCGTGGCGGTGGTGGTGGGCCAGCGTGGCGAGCGCCAGCGTGCCTCCCTGGCCAAAGCCAAAGAGAAAGATGTGGCGTGCGGGGAAGCGGCATGTGCGGATCAGGGTGTCGGTGATGAGGGAGGAGAGGAGGGTCGAGGAGGTGGTGAGGTCCGCGTCGAGATCGAGGCTGCCGGTTGCGGAGTCGAATTCGAGATCGGGGGCCCAGTGGAAGGAGGGCGCGTCGGACCCTGTGATGAGGGCGGGGATGGGGGTTGGCGCTTGAGGGATAAGGGAGGCGGTTTGGGGGAGGGAGAGATTGTTGGCTGTGCGATGTTGCTTAGTTTGAGGGTGGGTGCGTGGGTTTGTTGTCTTGGATTCAATTCAGCAGAGAGAAAGGAATAGACTCACCCAGCTGCGTGAACCCCTCCTTGGTATCCCCAAGGCCATGAAGCAATATCAAGATATTCGTATTCTCCCCATCCTTTGACGGCAAAATATCACACGATATATTCTTTGGCAGATCATCGACCGTGGGCAGACGTGGTGCAGTCATATTTTCTTTTCTTCGTGGTGAGTTGGGATTTCAGCCTTGCGGGAAAGGCTGATGGATTTCCCGCCGGCTAAACGAGGTTGTGGGTTATGCGAGAAGGGGGTGCATAAAACGAAATCGATTATGTAATAATGCATTCATGAAGCTGGAACCTTGATAGAATGGATTGGATAATTAATAGCAGAAGCTATGGCTGTCATCCATCATCACACCTCTCATCCATGTATCCGATGCACTCTCCGCATCATGCATTGCTCACTGCATGGAGGGGCGAAGCAGCCAGCACAGCAGCAGCAGCAGCAGCAACAACAACCACAACCACAACCTTGACGGGAACGAGGAGGATCAAGACGAATGCATGTTAAAGCCACCGTGGTCGAATGGCCATGGTTGAGAAGGTATATACGTTTTATGCTTCGGGTGAGTGGATTCCCAGAGCTGCCGCGTCAGAAACTGATTCATTGCCCGCATACCGTACGAGCAGAGATTGGTTGATGGGATACAGTGCGGGGCTTGATTGGATATACGGTATGCTACTTCATTTGGCTTAAGTGAATCGAGGAGATGTGCAGATATGTGGAAACCAGGGAGGCACAGCAGATGAGGGGGATTGTGTAGCTCTATTTAAACCCCTCATATCTCCCTCCTCCTCTGCTCAACTCTTTCCCTCTCCATCAACAACTACCAAACGACTACAACTGCAACTGCAACTTCAACCACCATCCAAACAAACCTCTTCAAACCTTTCAACTCTCACCAAGTAAATCTGTCACGATGGTTTTCGGCTGGGGTCAGTTCTTTTCTTTTCTCCCCCTTTTCATCCATCCTTGATGGCCTTGCTTGACTGACATCCATCTCTTATTCCAGGTGAATCTCAAGACCATTACGACCAATACCAGAACCAAGACACTGCCAGTCTCGGTCATGAGGTCCTCGCAGGTGGTGCGGGTTTCGCGGCCATGAAGATGTTCGAAGACAGACAACGCAAGGAGGGTACGTTCCACGCTTCACGCCTCGTCAACTTCACTCAGATCAATACACTAACATGCATCTCTAGGAAAGCCCGTCTCCCACGCCTTCGCCAAGGAGCTGATCGCTGGTTTCGCCGCTGGTGAAATCGACAAGTTGGCTGAGACCAAGGGTGAGGACTGGGTCCGTGAGCACCGCATGCGAGAGAAATCCAAGGAGCAAGCTGAGCACCTCTACGATCAACACTATGGTCAAGATGATCAATATGACCCGTACGTGTCCCCTCCCCTCCTATGCTATGTCCTCTCGCCTTCACTCTCGAGCATTCTGCTAACATACACCTACCTTCCCTGACAGAAACCAACGTGGACCACCCGAGCACCTCAACAAATATGACAACAATTATTAACTCCTCGCACGAATGAGCATGGAACCCATTGGCATATCAGAATTGATAGGATGATGAATTGATGGACTCTTTTTGCTCTTTGGATGGGAGGGAAGTGGATGATGATGAACTTTACACATCGCGTGGCTTTTTCAACCACACCGTGTGGGAAATCCGGGTATTAGCAGAACCAAATCTTACATCGAAATACAAAGATTTTGACGATAATTTGACATTGATGATGACGATGATGATGATTCTGTTGAAGTTGAAGATATCCCTACTACATTGCCAAGACTGTATGGAGCTTGGTCAAACATACCAAAGAGATAAGATCCTCAACCCTCGGATTATGCTTGCGGTTCTGGTATCTAAGGGTTAATGTAACGATCCCTATCTTCTTCTACTTATCTAGCATCTTGATCTATCTCATCACTCATCAACACTCAATTCATCAATTCAACTCAACGACCGCTTCACTCATCATCATCAATTCAATTCATCCCGATTCTATTCTATCAATGACAATGGTTAAAAATAAGCCATCGACATCTTCTCTCAACTCCACTCCCATGCCTCCTTCGGCCTCCACGAGCATGTCCTCCAATATGCCGGATAAATTACCGATTCGCAGTCTTGGAGCTGTGGTATCCAAATCCCGCAAAACGACCGAGTGTGATGCTAAGAAGGGCGAAGCTGCCTCATCTGGAGATTCATCTGGAGATGCCACCGCGGATGGAGCTAAATTGGGCGGTCAAATGGCTTCCATCTGGGCACTTGAGGATTGGGCCGGGGGAAATAAAGGTACGCGGCAACGACGTCTTGCGGAAGGTGATGCTCGTGTGGGTGCAGTCATGAACGATACGATTCGGCCAGAACACGGAGGACCTAGTGTGAGTCTTGAGGCCGGTGAAGCTTTCACCATGTGGGAAATTAACAGGCCAAGAGAGGAGAGGCAAGAGGTACATAGAAGTTTGGCTATGTTGGAAAAATACCAACAAGAGGAAGAGAGACGAGAGACACAGAGAAGGTTGGCTATCATGGAAATATGCCAAAAAGAGGAAAAGAAACAAGGTATCAAGGAACACATCAAACGGATAGCGGCAGAGAAACACGGGGCTGAGAAGACGGCAAGACCAAATATTGATGGTCTTTCTGAGAGGGAAATAATTATGCTGCGTATGAAAGCCGAAAAGGAAAGGCGATCTACTGAGCTATACAATGAAATCATGAAAAATTGGGATCAACCAAAAGAGCTCCCTCAATGGTTTCCGATGGATACTTCTGCACCTTCAACAAGACCCCGTTCTTCATCGATTGAAAATGAACAGAGATTGGAAGAAACTTGGGCCCAAACCTATCCAAACGCTACTCCTGCGACCAAGGCTACCAAACCTTCACTATTTCAGATGATGCCAAAGACTTCTCAACAATCTTCGTCTGCTGGTGTTGGCAATGGTTATACAAATGGCGGGGAAACTCTGTTTCAGCGATACCATGAATTCACACAGAACCATGGGAACGTGAAAAATTCACTCATTGGAAACGGGTTGAGAGTTCAAGAAGCCAAGATGGCAAAGCAGGAGTATAAACTCAAGGAAGCCGAGGAATATGCAGAACCTTTCATTAACTTCATGACGGAAAACCCAACCGTTTGGCATGCGATTCATTATTGGGAGAATAAGTTGGACAAGGCTGGATTTACCAAGGTGAGTTCATCTCTTGTTTCTTTCCGTTCTTGATATTCCAGCTCGCTCAATCAAACACAAAACACATGATGCTAACCATACTTAACCCATAGCTCTCCCCTCGAGAATCATGGAACGAAAAGCTCAAACCCAACGGAAGATATTACGTAAATCGTAATGGTACATCCCTCATTGCATTCTCCGTGGGTGGTGCCTACAAACCTGGAAATGGAATAGCAATGGTCGCTGCACACTCCGATTCACTTACAGCTCGCTTGAAGCCCACCAGCACCAAGAATAACAAAGCTGGATATGTACAACTTGGAGTAGCCCCTTATGCTGGTGCTTTGAATGAAACTTGGTGGGACAGAGATCTTGGAATCGGCGGTAGAGTCTTGGTCAAGGATGAGAAAACTGGAAGTGTTTCTCAGAGGTTGGTGAAGTTGGGCTGGCCAATTGCACGTATCCCATCTCTCGCTCCCCATTTTGGTGTTGGGATGTTTGGTCAAAACAACAAGGAAACACAACTCGTACCAATCATTGGCCTCGATAATTCTGATATTGAATCTTTGCCTTCATCCTCGTCTCCCCCTAAGGAATTCCAACCATCCAGCCTCTTGGGTGCGAGATCCTCATTCATTTCTACCCAACCACCAAAACTTGTCAATCTCATTGCGAAAGAATTGCACATTGAAAATAAAGAGAATATTGTCAACTGGGAACTTGAACTGTTTGATACCCAGCCCGCTCAACTTGGTGGTCTCGACAAAGAATTCATTTTCGCAGGTCGCATCGATGATAAAGTATGTTCGTGGTCCTCCATTGAAGCACTCCTCTCGAGCTCTGGCTCGGCGGAATCCAAGGACTCCGGTATCATCTCCCTGGTCGCTCTTTTCGACGACGAGGAAATCGGCTCGCTCCTACGACAGGGAGCAAGAGGTAATTTCCTCCCAGGAACCGTCGAACAAATTGTGGAGTCCTTCAACCACGGCCAATTTAGTCCTAATATTTTGATGGAAACATATGCTAAATCGTTCCTCGTCTCCTTCGACGTCACACATGCTGCCAACCCTAACTTCCTCGAAAAATACCTCGAGGGTCATGCACCTAGACTTAATGTAGGCTTGTCAATTGATGCGGATAGTAATGGGCATGCCACGACGGATTCTGTCTCAACCGCTATTCTCCAGAGATTGGCCGAGAAATCGGGACAGCAACTCCAAACCTTTATGATTCGAAACGATTCTAGATCAGGTGGAACAGTAGGACCTATGTTGAGCTCAAAGATGGGGGTTCGAGCTATTGATGTGGGTATTGCTCAGTTGAGTATGCACAGTATCAGAGCTACGACTGGAAGCAAGGATCCGGGATTGGGAGCTAAGATGATCGAGGGGGTCTTTAAGGGCTGGGAGGAAGTCGATGCGGAGTTTGCTGCCGGTAAAGGTTGGTAGACGTCCCTCATCCCGCGCGGGTCGCGAACTTTAGAGGATGAGGTCATATAGATGGCGTTGGATTGGATTGGAGCGGATCTTGGGGATTATGCTCTATGATATATATATATATATGGTATGGGAATAGAGGAAGGATTTCACATACTGTATTCTGGAGAGATGGATGAAGGGGGTAGATGGATTAGTGTAATTTTTATGTATCATTTGCTTCATGGAAAGTTGTATATATCAACATTGTGAATATTTTTTCTCTTCTTTTCTTCTTTTGCTCTTGATTGTGTTTATGCCTTTTAGTAGATTATGTTTGTTAATGGATTATTCAATAGTTGGATGTATGAAGTATGAAGGAGAGGAAGAGGGTAGGGAGTGGGGAGTTGGGGAGTGGTGAGTAATAAATGATGAATGGTAAAGAGGAAGATAAAAGTTAGAGGTTAGAGATTAGAGGTTAGAAGGGGGATGGATGGATAACTAGGTGTTGATGGGATTTATTTGGTTGGTTGGTTGGGTTTGGGGGGGGGAGGGGTGGGGGGTTTAGAAGTTATAAGTTATGTTGGAATTTGTGGGTATGAGTGAGGATGAGTATGAGTGTATATATGATCGTGACGAGCTGGGGGGGGAATGTTGGGATGACGATGATTATTATTCTAGTTGTTTATTTGTTTGCTTGTTTGTTTGTTTAGTTGATACTTTTTTAGGCTTTTTTGCTTTGTATGTGTATGTGTATGTGTGTGGGTATGGGTGTGGGATCGAAGGGGGGGAGAGATGAGGGATAAGAGATGAGAGATGAGAGAAGAGTTGGAGAAGTGTGAAGGGATGGGATAGGGTAAGCGTGCTTTTAGATGGAAGTGGAAGTGGAAGAAGAAGAAGAACAAGAAGAAGAAGGAGGAGGAGGAGGAGGAGGAGGAGAAAAGGTGAGGTGAGTACGTTATGTTGTTGATTTATTTCTTCTCTATCCGCGCGTGTGGGAGTGGGAGCTGTTGGACTCGGAGGGAGGACTCGGAGGGAGGATCTTATATCGTACGTATTGTATTATTGCACTGTATTGATTGAAGGGGATTTTCCGTAGGTGAGGGGGGGGAGGTGGGGGGTGAATTTATAAAAGGGAATTGTGGGGTTAGAGATGTAGTGTTTGTTTATAGATCCATGGATTCACTCAGTGAACGCCATTCCCGCGTGATTCTAAGCTTTCTTTCGATGAGATGAGGTGAGGTGAGGTGAAGCTAGGTTTGGTAGGGAGGGGTTGAGGGGTTGAGGGGTTAAAGTTAAGATTAAGCGAGGCAGATAAGCGATGGATACGATACGTAGAAGGGAAAGGGGGGCTAGCTTATAAAAGAAGACTCGCTCTTCCGAACGTTTTGCAGATCAAGAATAAATGGCCCCTGGGGAAAAAAGTTATTGTAATGCAATGCAATGGAGCGTGTTACCGTACTTGTATTTTTTTTCTTAAGGAAAAGCTGGTTGGTTGGCTGTTATGGCAGATAATCTATAGTTTAGCTTTTGGGATATCAATCGATATGAGAGGGAAGAATTGTCGAAATTCCCTTCTCGCTGTCACTCGCTATATCGCTTTCTGAACTTGTTTGGTTGTTTTGTTTCTATATCGGCTGTGTATCTTTTTCGTTGTTTTTAATATTTTGATTGTTTGCTGTTCGATTACTTATTGATAATACTGTCAAAACTAATGTTTTATATGTATTTCATCAAACTTGCAAGATGGTTTTCTTTTCGTTATTTGAAACAGGCTCCTCCAAACAATCACAAAGCTTTAAAAGTCCTTGAGCGATACATTGAAAACACTTTATCAGTGCTTTCATAGATGCAGGTTCTTGAGTGCTTACAGACAACGATTTATTAAAGTGGGTGAAGTTGATATTTAATTGCATGAATAAATGGCTGCAAATCTATCCACTCAGGCTTGCGTGATTTGTGCTAATAAGTTCCACTTGTAAGATTACCTTGGCACAACGATTGCGGAGTTCTGAAGTAGAGTCTGTTTCCAAATGCTATCTTCAACTCGATAACTTGTAGTTAATATGCTGTTGAGGATCAATACGACCGTCTCGATTATAAGATATACATGACCTCAGGATCGTAAGCCTAGAATGATCAACCTCTCTACATCCTACATCAAGAATAGATTGCCCACTTGCAGCGCCCATTCGAAATACCGCTTCGCAATCCATGCATGGTTGGGAGAGTGGGAGGGACGTGATGAGTTGACGGCATGCTTTCCAGAGAGGCTTTCCTGTTGGCTTTCACTCTGTCTTGTCATCTTTGAGAGAGGTAGAAGATATTTTTTGTTGTTAGTTTCTTTCTTCGCTCGTTGAGTGTTTTGTTATCGTTTATTTTGACCGTCGGCTACGAAAATTAGGATGGAATGACAATCACAATCACATTCAAGCCGCGATTATTAGAAAGAAGTATCGTGTCGTATCGTATCGTATAGGAAAATGGCAATATACGCCGTGTCAAAACTCCATCTGGCTATAGCTTGCGCTTCTAAAACTTCTGCTAACTTTGCATAGTCGGTGCGTGGGGTTGACCATTCAAATTTCAGAAGAAGTGGCTGAATACATACATACATACATACTGTAGGCCGAAAAAACATTCACTCATCTAAATTTCATAAGCCCTCAACCCTCCAAACTCCGAGAGAAGTTTTATAAGAGAGCTTGTGAACGTTGAATTCTGGTCTACAACAGCCACTTCGCGCAGAGTATCGAGACTTGAGGGCGTGTAGCAATCAATGTGCTCCGTAATCTTTTGTGATGAGTTGGTTTCACTTGGAGTTTGGTTACTTGTGACGTCTTATTTGGCTATGGTTGTAAGTGTACATTCCTAATGAGGTCGGGAGTGTAAGTGATTGGCAGTGTAAGTATATTCGTTGTCGTGTTTCCCTTTTCAAATGCTATCATCCAATCCACAACTATCGATGATGATTAACCGTCAACTCACAGCGATGATATAGGTACTACTCTATCAATTATGGATGGATGTATATGAGAAAATGTATAGTTTCCGGAAGAAAATCTTGCATCGGTATATCTATACTTGACACAAAAATATAGTATCAAAAAATCGACTTCCTTTCCACATAAACACACTTTGTTTCATTTGGCTAGAATTTTCATATGCTGGAGAGAATCTATAGTAGATTTTAAATATAAAGAAGAACCTTCAATGACTCGAGGATTAGCGTGGATATTACACAAAGATCCAGGCTCAGAAACGAGCTAAATTCTATAAGAGCTCTCAACTACGCGATGTCAGCACATTCTCGGTAATTGCTTATTTATTGCAATTCAAGACGGATAGGCTTATTTTCTGTTGATCATCTTCCAAGTTGCTTCTCTCAAAGAAGAAGATTTGAAGAAGTTTATTTATTGTTACTTTTTGTCTTCTTGAGTCATTCAGCTACTGTAGCTCACGTTGGGTTTTATCTCTCTCGATAGATTTATACCGTCTGATGTTTGCTAATCATATAGTAGTAGCGCATACATGCTTGATTTGATGACAGTCAAAATATAAGAATATGCATTGCATTCACACTTTACTCGCTCGTATGAACACATACGAAGATGCCACGCTTCAACCACTGTAGCACCAGAAGAAACTGCTGTTTTCTGGGGATCGAACCAGGAAGTTCTGTTTTAACATGATTTAACTCTTTATCAGTAGCTGCGTTGATGGAAGTTTAAATAGACTGTACATCACAATCTTTCTTTTGGAGTGTTAGTGAATATTCGCAGAAGGTATAATGTTACGGAACGTCACGAACATAGATGACAGTTAGTGCATAAAGCTATTGTTGCTTCTTTTGCTATAGAAGGAAGCGACGTTTGCAATGTAAACTACATAAACAGCATAGCTTGAGCATTAAAGAATGGACAGCTTTTACAACACAAAATAATATGATCCCATATGCAGTATCATATAAAGTGTATAGTAAAGAAAAGATAACGTTTTTTTACAAAAGGGCTTGATTTAACTATTCTATCAAGTATATCAATGATAAATAAACAGCAATTGGACTTCATACAGAACGTAGCGGCGGTGATAAGATTATCTTCTAACAATTAATTATTTCCTCAAAATGATAACTAAACTCATTCTTTTATTCAAAGAAGATGAAAAGTTTTGATATAGAATTGATCATTTATATTTCATTTCTTTCTATGTTTTCTCGTCTCTTTATGTCATGATGATAAAAGTAGAGAAAACTCTATTTCAAGAAATGCGCAGATGGAGAATCAGAAGACAGCATTTTTTTCTATTAAGCGAGTATTGAGAAGGGTTAAGGGGGGCGGGAGGGGGGAGATCTGGAAAGTTTATGCTTTTTGATGAATTCAGAACCGGAGATGAATTCACCAAGTATGTACCAATCAGGGTAATAAGTCTTATCCATTCTCGGTTCTAAGAGTGAAGATTGATTTAGCTGTCTTTTATTTATAATTTTAAATATAAAATAATGTATAATACACTCAAAGACGCATTGGCGTTAATAAACGGATATTTTCTGCTACGCTCGAAGACACTTGAGTGTTCATTGAACCATAGTTATAAAGAAAACTAGTAGAATTAGCTATTTTACTGTCTTCAAGTATTTGCCGCTTTATAATCATCACTTAGTGATCTTGTTGAGCGAGTATCTAGCCATCACCATCACATTAGCTTCATTCAATTTATGTCTATTAGCCACTCTAATTATATACATTTCTGAGGTTCCACTGTGCATTCAGATTGCTTATAACCCAACAGATATTGGTTTAAATCTTTGAATAGCTTTAAATTTGACAAGGATGAAAAAGGAAAAGGAAAGAAAAAGCAAAAAGATAAGGAAAGGAAAGGAAAGGAAAGGAAAGGAAAGGAAAGTAAAAGCTGCAATAAATGTAATGAGAGAAAGTCGTCGATTGTTGTATACCACTGCTACAAAGGAAGATGATGTAAGATGCCAAGATCTTTGAATCCTCTCTCGTCTTCATCTATCGAGCCATGACTATATTTCCACACAACGCTGTCGGTAGTCTTTTTGGCAATGTGTGATTCAAGGTAAGGCGAAGTGAGTGATTTATTGCCTGGATGGCATTTTTTCACGGATGTTAGGTAGTGAGTACCAACCATGTCGTCAAATTTAGAGGTTGAAGTGCCTTGCATGACATCGGTACGCTAGTCTTTGTTGGGAATTCTTGTATTAAGGTTACTAGATCCGAGATGCAAGGGCGGACAACAGGGACTTGAACCATTTTAGCGTCTACTGTTATATGTATGTCAGTTAATGAGGGTTGACCACGGGTTGAGAGCGGGGCGGTTTCTTTAAAATGAACTCCTATTCGAGGTCTTTAGCGATGCGATTAACTAGCTATCTCTGGTGCGTCACGTTTAGATTTGTTTATAGAAAGTGATTAAGGGTTTACATAAGCATTTTTCTCTTTTAAGGGGTAGATATACTCTTTCAAGAGTTAGCTAGTGTGGAAATGGACTTGATAATTGATGAATTGTGTTTCTTGCGTTCACTTCTGACCAATATTTAGTGTGGGTGAGAACAAAATGACCGAAATCCATTACAAATTACTTCCATTTCGATGTTTTGACCAAAATTATTTACCTCGTGATTTTCAAGTAGAGCTACTTATAGCTTTTGTTAAAATCTAATTGTACCCTCTCAACTATGCGACCGCAAGGCGGTTGTAAGGAATAGCTAATTTCTTATATCGTTCAAGGTCACTATTAATAAACGGGTTGAATTAGAGATTGATAAAGGTTCTCATATCTAGCTAGCTAAAAAAAAAATAAGATGTAGACTTTCTGGATTGTGGGCACCGCTTTTAAAGTCGCATTTTAGATAGGATATAGATTAAAGGTTTAGACTGCAGGTCTTGAACGGTTCGCTACAAGTCCTCATTTTCTTTTATTGGGTTCTTTATACCAATCAACGTTCGGGTATTGCGGGACTGGATGTATTGCTGTTGATGAAGGTTTAAGGCCGGGTTTTACAAAAATTTCAAGGTAGCTAGCTTATTTGCTCGTCGACAAAATAAGGTTAAATATCAACTTGAACGTATATAAAACTCAGATTAAACCAGCTACAGTGTGAGTCCATCATCTATAATCTCACTTAACACTTCTAAGATAATAAGTTGATAGATAGTCGTCTTACCTTTATCCTCATGATTCCCTGAGCGCGAGATAGGATGTACGAGGTGCGGTGTATAGTATTCAATTATCTGTCCTAGCGATTAAACTTGTTCTTTCAAATATAAAATACCTCAAAAAGCCTCCATGGCATTTTCTTAAGCGGATGTTTCTTCTCCTTGGTAGACCAGACTAATCTAACAACGACGACGACCAAGTTTGAGCTTATGGACACTGCCTCTTGAACCTTTGTAGGGTATTTTATCCAAGCAAACTTCTCCCTGCTTCTGATCCTACGCCATTTAGAGACTTACAGTTAGACTATAGAGATTCTGGACATTCTTTTATTTGTATGTCAGAGACAATCATGCACTGTATATATCACATCCGCGGGTATTTGTTGTCGTCTTTCTCTATAGCCAATAGAATCTTTCCGTTCCAACAGTCTTTAAATCGCACTTTAGTAGAAGCAAGAATTTGAATTGCAACCTACTGCTTCAACCCAAGCAATACAGACACGGTATAAAGGTATATTCATCTAAACATACTCAAAAATCCCCCCGAAACCGTAAAACATAGATGTGATAAACGTTTCTCTTTCAATTCTTTCATTAAACCGCCTGTTTAAATCATTTTATTACGAATAGTTCAATTTAGCAAGAAACCTTCAATTAAAATGCGGCTTATATGCATCTTTGTCCCAAGATTAAAATATTAATGAATCAAACGAAGCTTAAGCGAAATTCTTTCTTCATTAATGCTTTAGATGACTAATTACATAACTAATAAATAATTCAGAGTGATTTATGAAAGGATATGTTATATCGACGAGACAGAAATCAAAAGGACTATTAATACGAGCTATTTAATATTTTGTAATAATGCCAATGAATGAAACTATTCTATAAGCACTTTTTGAATCTGTGTTAAAAACAGTTAACTATTAACAATTCTAAAAAAAATATGTTAGTTAGGCTGACGGTCTCATCGAGTCATTGTTGGATATGGATTGAGTGAAAAAATCTAGTCTCAGGGTGGATGAAGATGTCTTGAGAGAATATTTTTATATTCTACTTTCATATCTTGAGTCTACACATACACCGGTTGATGATACAAATTTCTCAATCTGAACAACAGAAGCTGGGCTTACGTCTGAGAAGAATCCGGATGTTGTGCCAGCGTAATTCTTTTGTCAGTGGTTAGGTCTAGGCTGGCAAGCTTGACTTGGGAAGAGGTAAGTTTGATGTTTAAGTGACTGAAATCAAGTACTTATAGGTAAATTCGTCCCTGACTTTGAAATTAAAATCAATGCATGCATCCATCCACAATGATCACGGGTTTATATCCGAGATGTTTCCTTTGTATCCAAGTCCCCACTTCAACTCAAAATGCGAGTCAATTTCAAAATTGAGATGTGCAACAATTAATCAAAGAAACAGAAAGATTTCCATTAAGGAATGTTGCGAGTCAATCTCAAAATTAAGATATGCAACAAATAATTAGAAAAGTAGAGAGGTGTCCACCAAGGAATGCTGCCAGTCAAAATTGGGCATTTTCGACATGCAAGCGATATCTCCTCGGCCAATATGAGGAAGACAAGAGGAGATCTAACTCCACAATGAACGGCACGAGTCAATGTTTAGATGTGCAACAAAGACTTCTTTGATGCTGTGGAGTATTCTTGAACTTGAGAGATACCCACAACGTTTCTACAATGTGAATATGTGACTTGGGGGGGAAGAGGGGAGGCGAAGTGACAAGGGAGGTAAAATCCACAGGTATTCAACGGTCAGTGACAAATACAACCTAGACCACACAATGGATAGCAGCAGTACGATTCAATAATCAACCAGATAGATATGCAAAAAATCATTCTCAAGACTAATTGAATCAATCTTAAGAATCTTGCCGCATCAAACTTTGGATACTGTGTAAGAAAACGCATGGATGGGTTGGTGGAATGAAGATCATATGACAAGGTTTGTTGACCTCGAGTCATGATGCTTTCCGGCTTTAGGTTACTCCACCCTAGTGCTTCTGATTGCATTTTAGATTAGTATTTCGGCGGGCGGGTAATACCCGCTGGATTTTACCCATACCCATACGTTCCATACGGAGATAACCCCAAAAATAGATTTTGTGGTGGGAGAGTCTCGTCTTTTGAGTTTGCACTCTGGGCACCGTTAGTGGTCGAAGATGACGGGATTAACCCAGACATTATTAACCTTACGCGCATGAGCAATTCTCCTTCTTCTTAAATATTCTGCTCCAAGACGAACTCCCGTCCGGCGCCAAGGCCATCTATGGCTTTGCCTTGCACCGGACTGGAATGTCTCCGAGATGATTGAACGAGGAAGCTTCGTTCTATGGATCATGGTGGGATTTTGTTGCATGTCTAGAACGGTAACGGAGCATACTATCCAATCTTGTCTACATCGCCGAGTGTTGTATCATGGGAGAAGTTCAAAGATCACTGCAAGCGTACGGAACAACCCAACTCGTTAAGGTTCACGTAACCGAGTTTTATGTATTCACTCAGTAAATGAGGCTGAAATGAATGAGGGATCTTCTTGGAGGAACATTTTTTGTTCTAGTTTCAATTCGTAGTTTGAGGACCGTCAATTTCCAATTCCAAGTCCAATTGCGTAAAAGTTATGCCACAGTACTACAGTTGGTTGTACGTCGTACAACAGTAAATGACACCCAAACTTCGAAATCCTTACTGTACCTTTCCTATTACAGCTAATATGCCGAGCCGTGTCCAGGATCGTCGGACACAGCCGAAGTAAAGTTTAATTGTGCCGTTGTGGAGCACGAGAGCGCTTGCATGCTTGCATGTATTACTGTGTTGATGGTGGAAGAAACTGACTCGCATTGATTTCTTGCTTTTGTTGATCTTAATGTAAAGGCATGTTAGATCAAACATATAAAGTAGGGTTGGGCTCTTTACGAGTACGTATAAAAAGTAACATACTCGCTTAAGTTTCACAGAGCTCTTATAAACTCATTTTTTCTCATTAAGATATTAGATGATATTTGTTTATGAAAGCATAACAATAGTGGAGATGAGATTCTTACGATAGATAGATAAAGAAGAAGAATTAGAAGGGTTTAGAACAACACAATCGTTTAGATCACCAGGTGGATCAACGAATTGACAGAACTAGCTAGTATTTGTTTACAAGTTAACTACTCTTAATTTCTTCTACTCTTGCTAGAATTCTAGTAAGTCTTACGATTATAATAATCTCAGGTTGAACGGCCACGTCTATTAAGCAGCATTGGCTTCTTAACCTGTGGTCAACAAAGCTCCTGCAATGCAATGCCAGCACCGAGAATCATAAATCCGCTGATGGTTAAAATATCAATCCCAGATTTGAGAGGAGACACAGCGAGCTGTGACTGAAAGTAGAGAGGTAGAATGTATATACACCACCCAAGAAGAATTGATATGACGAAGTTAAAAAAGTATACAGTGGCAGAGGTTCGGTGTGAGAAAAGAGCCACAGCGGCATCGTAGGCTAGCTATAATCAGCCTGCTGCACAAAAAAACACACACAATCCAGCCCAAAAAGCCAAGGGCAATAGATAGTATGGTACGTCAAGATCCCAAGGGGTAAACAACTCCTCCTTGCATCATGCCTAGGAGAATCGATGTTATAGATGCGATAAGAATTGCGTTGCCCGAGTAATAGATGCGAGCTAATGAATGTTCCCAAGTAAGAGACTTCTTCTACGAGACGCGCAAAAACGGTATGATAACCGCCGGGGTAACAGCACAAACTGAGATATTAATCCACGAAACCCCATTTCCAAGACGTTCAGCTTACAATGGCGCCGCCAATTCCCCAAGCACAATATCTAGATATGTACTGCGCTCGCGAAGAGGAACAAGATCATATAGAATCAAGCCGATCAGCATAATCACGCAACCATCACCCATTCATGGCACTAATAGTCCGGTTATAAATAGAGCTGAAGTGTTAGCGCCTCCCGCGATTCCATTTCCAAAGGCGAAAAGAGCAACTGAGAAGAAAGAACAATGGATAGTGGCACCCGAAAATATTGGATATCTGACTGTATAAACGTTGAATGACAGTTTTGGCAAATACATAGCCACTCCCTAGTCAAATATAGTTCTCTTGGACATTGAGTTCTCTAGTGGCGACTGTTAAGGCATCAAAGATAATAGTCGCATCAGTCGAGCTGATAAAGCCAGCGAGACAGAGATCAAGGAAGATGAGCCAGAAACGTAAACCTTTTAGACTATTTGTCTTTTCAAGCTCTGTGAGGCCCTGAGGCGCGTCTGATTTGAGTGTCAAATTAGAAGTAATTACAATCTCTGGATCTTTGATTAAGTCTGTTTCTGATGGTTTCTCCGGTTGGAGATTGGATTGCAACGAGTCTAGGCCCTTTAACTTCATTTTGGAAGCAGAAGAATGATATTGTTGAATCCTCGCTTGTCTTCCTCATCAATATTCATCTCAAGTATTATGAAGCATTTTATTTCACCAACGAAATATTTCTAGGTCGCCAACAATAAGGTGACACTGTTATTTTGGGTTACATAATTCTGACCATTATGGTCACCCGAAGAGCCGCAAATAAATCATTGCGTTTAAGTCTGCAATATGATTTGTTCTTCGACTGATTATATAGTTTTTTGTGCTCCTTCCTATATGCCTAGTCATGTTTTACGTGAGAGTATCGAATCATCGACTTGAATAGTATCTAGGTTTATCGTAAGAATCTAGAGAACAACACAAACATGGTATAATTTCGGATGAGATGCTTATTGGTTGCTTTGTCACAAACCTATAGCTGTGCCTCAGCATAATGCATGATACACATTCTCCAGGTTGCCTATTGGGTTGCAAACAAAAGTACTAATAAGACTCCATCCATGGAGATCACTCCTACGATGCTATAAAGTTTGGTAAAGGGCCGCAAACTTTTGATGCCTTTAAATAAGGATTTCACATCGGCCCATTTCTTTTTAACCTAGTCATCGCCTTTTTTTTCAACAGATGGAACTACAAATTGGCACAGAAGTTGCAAAAGGAGTAGAAGCGAGAATGCAGCCCATATTACAATCAGTGTGCAATGCAATAATTTCAGAATCTAGACGTGGCTATCTTCTCCTGCAGGAAAACCAACATCTCGTTCCGAAGAAGAGAAAGAAAAGATAGGCGGGGAAAGAAAAGTTAGTGACGTTGGATATGCGATGTGCAGAGCCTCTATCGATCCCGATTTACTCGGATCTGGCAAACATCGTGAACTAACTGCCTGGCTCCTTACCTGTCTCAGTTGAAGTCACTTAAGTAATCTACTGCACTGTTTTTTCATCCCCAACCTATATCTCTTCATTCAATATCCTGTCAACTTTCTGCGTACCCCTTGATTCTGTTGTTCTCATTCTGTTCATGCAACGGCCAGAAGTGAGCCCGTGGCATAGAAATAAGTTCGGATATATTTGCCCTTGAGGGAAGAGCCCCGATCAAATACATGGCCCATCAAATTGAACATGGGGAGACCATCAGCTCTCTCCCCTCATCGTTTGACGACACCACCTGGCTGGCGATGATTTGCAAGGCCGGTGATAGCCACGCGTTGCTTTCCCTCAAGTGTTTGCAGTACCTGCCTGAAGCCCGAAGTGAAGATGGGGACAGGCCAGAAGATGCTTCAGAGCTAGGTGGGATTATGAATGAAATGGTAGCGACTGTTGCGTTTAATGCGTACGAGAAAAGGGCATAGAGCCACGATGCTTATTTTCTCGCCGATTTTGTGTCCCAAATCTCGAAGACTGAACGGCATTCTGGAAAAGAATTGCAGTCTTGAGATTTCGCTTCTTCGGTTCATATTGGATTCGCAATTTTTGGGCCTCAACATCTCATATTTTTAGAGGAGGCCTATAAGAAGCTTGAATTTGCGTGGCGTCCATCACTCAGACTGGGATAGCGGTAAGCTACACAAGTTGCCACAGGACTTGCTTCGCAACCAAATACCGCCTTTTATATTTCATATATGTTGTACGCTCGAAGCTCAATTATCAGGTGGCTTATGGAGTCAAATGCACCTTCAAGGGAGATTATAGTATGTGCAATCTTGGCTCTGAAAACCGTCTTATTACTTCCATCACTAGTAGATTTCGAACCCCAAATCGAACCCTAAGTTCTAAAATTTATTAAACAAGGTCTCTGCTTGCGATGACTGGGGCTCGGTGGAGCATATCTGGGTCGAGAAAGCTACGAATGCGCCGCATTCCCTGTCGATGCGTTATAGTATAGCCGCACTGTACGATGACGTGGAAGGTTCCTTCAGATGGGGCGAGAGAGTCAGATCTCTGGCCAAAGTTTCAAGTGAAATGGTCGTCAAACTCGCAAAGTTTTTCTCTCAATTAGATGAAGGGAACTAGAGGAACTAGAAGCAGTGTATCACGTGACAAAGGATAGACTTCATAAGCGCGCCAATGGGGTAATCTTAAGTCTATATATAGTAAGTTTCATTCAACACCCCTTACCCATCCCAACAAAAATATGGCTATTTCAACAACAACAACAGCAACTTGCAATATAAATGGAATTGTTGCACATCTCAATTCTCAACGTTTTACCTCGGTCGGTCACGTTCATCCTGTAACATCACCCAAGCAGTTAGTTCTATGCAGGATTACAAGCGAGGAAAATAGTGTAAGGTGTATGACTCGAGTCTCGGAGCACAAGCCATGAAAAGTCTTCTCCGGGTTTCAGATTCCAAAGCGACCTCGCTGTTGAAATATCTGGAACCTCAACCTCAACCTCAACTGAAAACCTTGATATACCTACTCGTACCTACCCAACTCTACCATCGATCATCGCCAGAAGAAGCAACTACAATTTCTTCTCAGCCTCAGCTTAATCGGGATATTCGGAGTTGAAAGGACTATATAGCGTCCATGTTCCCGAATTGTTTAATCACGGAATATATGTTTTGTTGCATATCGACTTACTCGTTAAAGGGCAATCCATATGGATGGACTAACGCTCAATGTAACTTTGAAAGATCTAACTGGCACTTTAAGTTCTGATGCTCGGGAATTTTAAACTCAATTTCATCGAGCTGCAATCACATGGTCTGTAAATTGGGGACCTTCAGAGATAATGTCCATATCTCTATCTCAGCCCCCTTGGAAGATTAAGTTCTCCATGAATTCACCTCGTTTTCCCCTGGTTTATTCACACAGCTCGTTACCGTTGCTACCTTGCGATGCAGAAGATAGCTCAAGGTTATAACCTTACACTGGTATGCACTGCATCTCTGGTGGATGTCGTACTTCGTTCCTGCCAATCGGAACTCTAAGCGCTACCTGCTCAACCTTAAGTAGATGACAAACTTAATCTAATTGTTGCACATCTGAATTTCCATGGAAATAACGGAATTTTCCATGCACTTTTCCATGCAATTTTCTCGGTACAGGTGGATATTACAGCATTTTTGAGTTTCGACGTCATGCTGTAAGCCATGCCACATCATCGCCCATGTACCACATCAACACATCCACCAGGTCGATGGTCATGTGTGCAGGACCCAATGAAATTCTCTTTTTCAAGAAAAATCGATTTGTTGCAAATCGCAGTGTTACCCAAGAATATAAAGTTTGCCGATCATTTTTCTATGGAGCTTTGCTTTGGCGCACATGAAGTTGTGCATGTCTTCATCGCCAGGCTAAGCTTATATATATATACTGGACCTGAGAAAGGACCAATTGAAATTCAAATGTCACCCACCGAGTTTGGTTTGCGATTAGTCACTGCGCCAAGCTCATAACATGAATCAATCATCAAAACGACAAGGTCTTAGCTTCGTCCGCTGGCTTCGTGGACCCTTGAGGTTTATATCACCAAATCCTTTCCTCAATGATACCATTATGAGCGGTTCTTGAACTGACTGGAAGTATACAGTCAGCCCTTCATGTGAATTGACAGAAAGAAACTCCTTCACCTCATGCATCCGTTTATAGGTTTACACGACTCTTGTTGTACATCTCATAACCTATAACAACTCCAAGATCGACTCAATTACCAACTTGATCCCTGTCGATAGGTGAAGAGGGAGAGTTTTTCTATAGGTACTCGAAATGGGGGGGGTATAACCATCATGAGGTTATTTCAATTTATACCTCGCGAGGAATGAAGGCCGGAACTTTCTGATTCGCTTCAAATAGCCTTATCTAGGCAGACGGCTTGGAGAGCGTTTACACGTCCCAATTTTCCGACTAGATTGATTGAGAGTTCAGAGTTAGTCAAGAATCTTTGGATGATTTCAAGTGTGATCTATAAAGTCACTTGTATTAAACCAGAATCTTGGGCTATCCTTGTCTTAAATGAATAATTAGCATGAAAGGCTATGATGAACTTTAGCTCAGTAGAGAAATAGGCTTCAAGCAAGCCTGAAAAGCCACTGTTAGCGGTAAGTTACAATTCTCTTACTTGTTACTATGAACTTCAGAACTGATCAATATCAAGCAATATATCGTTATTGTCTCAATCTATCAGGAACAATCCACATTATTGTTTCAATTCATCACGAACAATCAACCTCATTGTCTCAATTCATCATGAACAATCAACGTACCGATTAGATCAATGACTTTCAAACCATCAATAATATCCTTCTGTTGCGTTTTAGAATATTATCTGCGAACTGATCTGTTCGATTCAAATCCTCAATCATACTTGGAAGTATTGAAGTCTAAACAACTGTAAACGAATTAGAAATAGTATTAAAATTACTAGATTGAAAAACTTCTATCGAATTATCTATACTTATCAACGATCAAGTAAAGTTTAGAGATTTTGAAGGTAGATTTATTATATAATTATAATATATCCATTTTCTAAAGAACATCAAAGTTAAACCTCAAATTAGAAAATAATTAGATCATTTTTGACAAGCGTGGTTGGGATTGATGAAGTTAGAACCTCTTTCTTTCAATACATATGACTGACTCCTTTACCATTTCATCTTCAAGACCTCTTTATATTACAAAGTTCAGTAACACTATATATACTCTTCTCTTTTCTATTCTTTTTATGCTTTTTTCTTTCTCTTTTGTTTTATTTATTCTTTCAAATTTGAAGCCATTCAGACATTTAAGCTAATATTATAAACACTCATGAATACAAAGATTAAGCGAATACAAAAACAAAAAGAAAAGTTACTTTGATACAATTGACTTACGTATATCACTTTGTTTGCATTGAAAATAAAATTACATAGATGTTACTAAGTTCTTACTAATTATTCTTAAAGTCATACAAATTACTCGTAACATGTTAGTTAGCAGGTTAAAAGCTTCTTGGAAAGAGACTAACTTATACTACTCGTACTAGTATTGTCATTGAGTATCCTCACTGATGGTGCCACTAGATTGACATCTCGATACATATTGAGAATCATCCCGAGCTAGGTACGCAACTCTGCAACCTCTACTCGTCTTCTCTATTCTGCAATACAGACCACCACATAGGTCTCCTACGAAAGAAAGCCTTCTGCCTGCCTTGCTGTCACACATTACAACCCTAACCAAAATGCAACCTGATAACTTAGTTCCACTCCCATTTCTTTTAGTATCGGCATTCCGACTTATGCACCTCGGCAGTATCATCTTCTGGTGGTGGATCAAGTTCCATAAATATCCCACACTTAACCCTAGCCTTAAAGGACTCTGCGTATTCATCTTCTTCTGGTTTATCTTCGAATTACAACACATGTTGATAAATTTCGCCACCCACGCCTTGCGCACCAAACGAAAAATGCTCCTCAAGGGAATCATCCCCGTCATCGAAGATGATCTCCACAACATCGAATACATGCAATGCCCAGAAATCAACGAAGATTTCACCAAATTCACATACATCCCCTGTCCGCGCATCCGCCACCAAGCCGCCAAATACAAGATCCACCTCATGTTCGAGGAGCTCAGCCAGGAACTCACGGCGCAGAACCAACTGCTCCACCGAGCCGCGTCCGCGAGCGGCATGACGCCGGACCTCGAGAGTCAGAATGTCGAGTTTCGCGCGCCGTCCTTGAAAACCATGACCCCGGACCAGAAGTTCATGCAAGATGGTGGTTTATACGACTGTGGATGTGGAATGTACGGGGAGGACAGTCCGTGTGAAGATTTTGAACCGACGATCGACTGGAA
The DNA here is from genome assembly GCA_017357885.1 of Monilinia vaccinii-corymbosi. Lineage (NCBI taxonomy): Eukaryota > Fungi > Ascomycota > Leotiomycetes > Helotiales > Sclerotiniaceae > Monilinia > Monilinia vaccinii-corymbosi. Next base: position 2,338,030 of record CP063406.1, on the reverse strand, counting down.
TGATGACTCGATAACGTTCACGTCGATCCCCGAACAAGAGTACATTGAATGCGAAAGATGGGAAATCGAGGAGGAAATCGTGACGATCCAGAACAATCACCGTTTCAAGGAGCGACGGAGGAAACGCCAGGAAGCAGAAGCTCTGATTTTGAAAGAAAAACTTGGGGAGGAGAGTTCTTGTATGATAGATGAGAAGTAGCTCGTTTTGGATATAGTGGAGGGGATATGTTCACAGGGATTCTACTAGTTTTGCTTTCAATCTGAACGGCATCCGCAGGAACACCAATTAGAACACATCTATCTCTATATAAAACTGTTGATGTTTCGAATATGGTTAAACTTATTAAAGTCAAATATCTATTATATTTTATAAAATACGTTTCCTATCTTTTATATATATATATAGATTAAAATAGTCAGTGATTTGTTTTTTAATATTTGAATTATATTATAAAATATATTAAGTAATATATTACGAAGTTGACTACCGTCAAAATTACTCTTCTGTTCAAATTACAACAACTTTACATGTCATAAAATAGCTCAGTAGAATCCTTCAAGTATCAAATATGTATTTAGATAACTATAAAGAAGAAAAAGCATTTTAGATTGATAGAATGCTTTTATATTCTCTTAACTCTAACTTGAGTTTAAATTCAAACTTTTGCTTTTGCTTTTGTTTTTGCTTTAGTCCTTTAGTCCTTACCTTTGCACTCGAACTCTTTAACTTCTATTTTAACTTTCTAACTTTTACCAGAACCTCTAATACTCTATTCCCTTTTGAGCTTTCTCTCTATCTACATTCCTACTTTCTTCCTGATTTAACTCTTGCCCTCTCTTACTGGTCTAGTTTTTGTCCTTTCTTTCTAATCTAACTCTTGCTCTCTTTTCCTAATCTAATTCTTATCCCTCCCCTTCAAAAAGAAAACCCAGTGTTACGAATGACCCGTATACAACCTACTAGTCTCGCTTGGATAATAGATCTTCCGAATCGTATAAAGGTGATAGACGCTAGGCCTCTATATATAGCTCTTGTTGTTCTTTATAGTTATCTCTTCCTTTTATAGCTTTAAATTCGAAGTGTTGATTTCAATAGCCATGACTTTCGTCACATCCAGAATCTTATTCAACAAACTTAAACTAATTATGAATTACATAAATAGCATAACTTATGAAAGAATAAAACATCAGCTTTTTTCAACAACAACAATAAATATAACCCCAAAATAAAACTACACTCTTCAACTCATATTAGAATCTTTAACATTAAAAGAATTATAGAAATATATATAATTACAAAACTTCAAGTTCAAAACCAACCAAAAAAATATATATATATATAACATTTCCAAGACCAGAAACTAGAAGATTATATAAAATCCAAGATCTACTTACTATAAACATAATAGTATATTATTCTACTAACAAGTACTGTTCCTTTCCGTATTAAGAAATTTCTACCGATTAGGAAATCGAAGCGAGATATCAACAGATTCTATAATGATAAACTCAAAGTTAATAATTTCACAATGAAATTCCACAATGAAATCACAGATATGATATTTGATAATAATACACATATCAAGTAATAATAGAACAGAGAACAATCGTCGAAGCAATGTCTGTTGTTAAATAATATCGATTTCGCTATATATATATATATATATCTCTAGCCAGTCAACCCCATCGCCAATTCTCATCAACAACTCGAGAATCCCCTCAACCTTGAGGTCCATTCAACTTCAAATCCTCCTCCTCCTCAGTCAAGTCCTCACCATCCTCCCAATACTCACTAAAAAAGAACCAAGCAGAGCAAAAGCTAGAAAACCCCGCTCCTCCCCCACTTCCCCCCCAAACCAGGAACCCCATCCATTGAATTGTAAACATAAAACCCAAATGTATGCATGCGACGACAACCTTAGTCCTCATTTTACTACACCTTCCTTCTAATCTCTTATTGTAAAACCCAAACCCAAACTCACAAGCAATCTCAACCGGACCCATTCCGATCCCCAATCCCTCAATCCATGCATAATAAGAATAAGGAAGAGAAAATCAATCCCAGAATAATACATCGGCATCGAAAATCGAATATCCGTGCAACATTACATAGCATCATCTGAATGCTGGGGTTATTGAGCCCATTCCTTGAGAAACGCCTCCAATCCATAAAGTAACTACTCCTCGAAAATTTAAACACCGCATGTATGATACCGGCCAATCCCCAATGCCCTCTTTATATTCTCTTTCGCCATCATAAGTTCTTTTTCACCTTTTGTATGATACGCCATGCCCGCTTTTTACCAAATACCCCGATGACCAACCGTATCGCACCAATCAAGGTCCATCGAATAATAAATCCATGTTAACACCCCCCTCATCCCACTTCGTAGCTTCGGCCGTGTCCTTGTCATCGATTGGTTTTCTATCACCTGATGATCCGTCTTTGTGTCCACTCGCACTAGGCTCCTCATCACCATTTGTAAGCTCTCCAAACATCTTATCTCCTATAATCTTGTCTTCACCAGCAGTGACACTTAAAGGAGTTTGAACAGAACTACTGACACCCATTGCAAAGTTATCCCTTAATGGGCTGTTAAGTGATACTGAAGGATCCATTCTCGATAATCCCGCCTCATTGAAAATATTTGGTCGATGAGGGGATGCATGACCAAATGTAGGTGTACCTGCCGCACCGCCATGTAAATAAGCATGTGGGGCGAAAGCTGGAGATGGATTCGTTGACGACGCCATACTAGTATATGGATCTTGTGCGTAACTTGCGTATGGATGTGCATGATCATGCGCCGTGGAAAGACCACTCAAGACCGGGCCATGAGGACCCATAATTGGACCTGAACTAGTAGCAAAACTATGAGCTGTAGGAGTTCCAGGTTGTGATCTTCCTGGAGCTGGCTGCAAAGGCATTGGGCGGCTTCCACTAGGTTCACTACTCTTTCGCTTACAACTTTGAGGTCTAATCTTCACACTCACCGGTAGATTGAGTGGATCATCAACTCCATGTTGTGCCATCAACTTTTGAAGCTTGGTTGGTCTAGGCTTTCTCGTTGATTTTGAAGATTCAAGAACTGGTGGAGGTTCTGGTGCAACTGGTGACCATTTATGAAGTTCTTGTCTGAAGAAATTGGTTTCATACGCGAGAAGAATTTCTGAACCTTCAATCTTTCTTAAATAGAAGCGTTGAGTTTCAGATTCATCTGCTGTAGCCATGACTGGGTTGCAAAACGGTGCAATATGAGTTCGGAATTCCTGCGCATTGTTGATGATGGAGTCAAGGATAGCTTCTTCATCAGGTTGGAATGGTAAATTTGGAATCTCATCTTGCCATGCTTGTAAATCTTCGAGCTTTGGCCTGGCAGCATCACGAGGAATACGTACACGCCAATCGCATATTGGACAAGTATACTTTTCATCATCCTTAACCTTACCACGAGCAATCTTTAAACATTTACCATGGTACCTATTAGGCATTAGTCAAACCCGACCCCGACGAAAAATAAATGGAAAACATACCATTCGTGACAAAGCTCACACTCAATCATCATGCCAGCTTCAACCCTCCGACAAAGACAAAATACCTCACGGAATCTAGGGTCTTCCCAACTATGAAGTTTGTCATTCGAGGGAGAAGGCTCACGGGATAGAGGCTCCGCTGGAAGTCGAGGTTTATCTTGAGTGATATCAAAACAATCCAAATTTCGTTCCATAACATACTCCATGTGTTGTTTGAGAATGTGTAATGGGGCGTTTGCCTTGCCAAACAATTTCTTTCCTTTTCGCATCCAATCCTCGTGTCGTTTGATTTCTTTTTCCAAATCAAGAGTGCCACTTGGCTTGCTACCCAGGCCTTGAAGTTCTTTCTGAAGTACAGCAACTTCTGAATAAGCTGGGCGTTTCGTAAAGTCAGGATCTCTACAGCGTTCGTATAAAGAAACGATCTGTTTATGAACTTCTCGATGCTTATTCAAAATCTGATCAACCTGAGCCAATGTTTCCTGGGATACAGGCAATGAAGCAGCTTGAGCTTGTTGGGACAAAGCTTCCAATTGTGGATAATGAACCGTCTCTGCACCAATGACTTCTTTAGCTTTCACCTCCCAATTCATACCGGCAATCTTTTGTTCCTTGTAGTAGATCAAGTAATCGTTGTAATCTGGCACCCCGAGTTTGGCAGCTTCGTCGATGATGTCCCCAACTTCCTTCAACGACAGAAATACTCCACGGTTATCACGGGCTCGATCATTCCACTTCATCTGTTGAACTTCCTTCTCGAGTTTATCGATCTCAGGCATGTCGACATTAAATCCACGCCCAACCTCAAGAAGTTCTTCGAATTCATTCGTACGTCTTGAACTAGGGTGGGCCAAGGCAGCTCGGGCATCGTTCTGGAACTTTGTAATGGCATCGGCTCGCTCCCGTAGTTGATCGATCTCAGGACAATGGAACGCAATCCTATCGGCATCTTTCAATAACTTGACGACGTTTTCGAATTTTCGTAATTCACGATCTTTCTCTTCCATTTCCGCAGCCCTACTCCCTTTACGCCAAGCCTTTTCGTTCTTTCGTCGATTCTGCTGTTTGCGAACGGTGTAGTTTGTCGCTTCTTCCACCCATTCGTTACATCGATCAACAAATTTCTTGAGTGAGGGAAGGGATGGTAAATCATACGGGATGCGTTCTCCTTCATTTAGAAGTGTGCGCAAAGTTTTCAATGATGGAGTCGCATCTTCTTCGAGGTACTTTTCCACCTTCTCCTCCCAAATTTCAGGCAGACCTGCTTTATCCGCTACCTTTCGATGCATGGTTGAAATGGCTTCTTCTGTACGACGATAGTGAAGAGTGTGATCAGTACCAGTAAATCTTTGCGCCTCAGGAATATCGCAACATTCGTATGTACCTGCGTGAAGGAGACACATGACTTTGCCACTCTGGTTACACTTGAACCTAGAGATATATGCATAGGCTTTGCAATGTACGCATTGATACTCTTCCTCCGGAACATCGTCTTCATCGATCTGGAATCCAATATGACATCGGGGACCAGCGCCTTCAATGACATCAGTAACCACACACGTGTGACCATCTTCCTTGTGTCTATCAATGAATTCTTTTCTTTGTGAAACCTCTCGATCACGAAGTCGTTCAAGAGCAGGCGCTAACCATTTAGCGGTCTGGATAGTAACACCACCAGTTGCCGCACCTTCAGCCGCAGTCCACAAGAGCTCGTCGTGGGAGAAACATGGTTGTCTTCTAAATTGTTGGAGCCTTTCAACTCCAGAAGCTCCAAATGGTTCCCAATCGGTAGGTGCGAAATTAACAGCTTCATTGAAATTGAACCCATGATTAAAGCCGGCATGGTATGCTTGAGGGAACGTGATGACGAATTGACCAGCTCTTTGATCGAGAGCATATACTCTCACGCCTGCTTTTTTCAATTGTTCTGGAGTCAAGAGTGTGACCAATTGAAATAACAAATCAGGTTGTGTCTCAAATAATTCCGGTACAGCTTCTCGCATGGCCTCTTCAAATTTCTCGGCATCTTCTCCTGGAATCCCGTACCAAGTCTTGGTGGATCCAAAATGTTGATAATTTGCGGAATATGCGTAGTGATCCTCGTTGTGCCAACAGAAAGTCGAAAAGATCATGCCGACATAAAGCCAAGGTACCGTCATACCGGAAATATCCGATTTGATGTGTCGGAAGAGAGAATCTCCATGAAGGGGCATGATGGTCAAATTCCAGGGGTCGGTCGAGTAAGGATTTTGCGGTTGCCTCTCAATCGTTGGGAAGCCACTTCCGTGCGTCGTTGAATGAATGTCGGCACCGTACTCAACCTCGACCGTCTCTTCCAAACTCGCAACCAATCGCCAAAACTCTCTTTCAATGTCATCTTCCGTAACCGGGCGAGGACAGTTGAGGACAGGATCGAATGGCATCTTGTTTTGAAAGTATCCTTCCTTGAAATCTGCCGCCTTTTCTTGAAACTGCTTGAGTGAGTAGATTCCACCTTCTTCAAATCCAAATTGGCCATCTCCAACCAAGCATCTGGGGCAGTGCCAGTCAAAGTCTGGCTTGTGAGTCACGGGAGGATCAAGACATTGCATATGATGACCATAATCGCATGATTCACAAATCAGAATTTTGTCAGCATCATCACCCTTCCCACAGGTCTCGCATTTCTGGTGAAAGTCTAAGTATATGTCCGTAGAGATGGTAGAGGAGAGAGAAGAGTTACTACTGACCTCCCCAGGTGTGGTCGATCCACGTTCTCCTGGATTTCTAGGTGGTGTTGGTCGAAACTGGGTCATATGTGATCCAGCCACAGTTGGTACAGCATCTGCAGGGGGTACCATTAGCCGGGGGATCTTGACCAATGACACATCAAAGTTTCCAAATTAGACCTTCGATGTTGCAATGGCGCATCGATTCCATGCACGATGAAGATGAAATACAACTTTACCTTTCTTGAGTCGCTTGCTACGTCTTCCACCATTTTCAGCATCTTCTGATGGTTGACTTCCTTTGCCCGAATCGAGACTTTCATGACTTAATTGCCTCTTGAGTGATGGATGAGAAGTGAAACTATTTAGTACTGGAGCCGAACTGAGTGCCGAAGGTTTGTACTCGGGTGTGTTTTTGGCGGATGACATTGGACTATCAAACGGTCTTCGGGGTGTTGGTGTAAAATTGACACTGGGCTCTCGTTCACGGCGATTGGCATTAACAGGAGTAAACGATGAGGGCGTCGAATTAACAGCTGTAAAGCCACCAGCATTAACCGGAGTAAAACTAGATGTCGATTGTGGTTTTGGTACGGCAGGAGCATCTAACATCGGGATGCTTCTCATGCCCTTTTCAAATTCTTCCTTCATGACACTCGAGTTCAAAGCATCCGATGCGCGCATCGCTGGAGATTCACCCCTCAAACTCGATGGGGTATGTTGTACTGATCTCTTCATCGGTGAATTCGCAGGAGATGGTGTAAGCGGTCCCCCGTATTCATATTCTAGTTGTTGGTGTACTCCCGGCTTGGCCAATCGCAGATATTCTTCATATGGATGCAACCATCTTTGGTATGAGTTTTTCAATGACGTTGATAATGAAGACATGATCTTTCCGCTGTATCCCAAGTCCCTACCAATCTCGGCCCATTTCTTAAGCTTGCAGACTTTCTCGAATCCGCCTCTCGTTTCCACCGCCTTCTTAAGTTTGTACAAATCGAGAGGCCGTTTATCGACGCTGGGGAAACGATTGAGATTGGTTCCATGTTGCTTATGAAATTTGGCAAGTTGATCAAGATATGTAAGATTCGCTCGTGTACCTTGAAGGGGTTAGAAGTTGAGAAGGTGGATTGTGTAGGAGGGAGTCGGTCGGGGATCATGTTGCGATAGAACTTACTGCCTTCAACCGAATTTAATTCTTGTTTGCGCGTGCGAAAATGGAAACGCTATGAGTTGTTAGAAGCAATCTGCGAAGATGATGATACTATGAATCCAATCGAATCATGCCCGTGGTGGTGCTAAACGTACCTCGGTGTCAATCGCAAAATCCGGTTTCCAGGTATCTGGTGGGATAATCTTGCAGATACCAAATTGTGAAGCTTCCGGCGCAATGCTTTTAATATATGCATATGGGTCTTTGAATTCCTCTGCCGTGGGTCTGTATGTTGGCGCTTCTTGCAAACCATGGGGACGCATCTTTTTGGTTGTCTCTCGGCTAGCCGTTGGCTGTCCTCTCCTCTCCACGCTGGTTAAATCTAGAGGTGGCGATACCATTGCACTCAAAGCTGTCGGAGCCGCGGCCGGATTTGAAGCAGTTCCATTTCCATTGGACTTTCCTCGATTGGAACTTGAGTTAGCGTTGGGGGTACCGATGGGGGGTGAGGCTCGCATCGTGGAGCTCGACGCCGTGGAGTTCGTGGGTACCTGAACCATATTGGCGATTTAATCCACCCAAGGGGGTAGATATTGGGGAGCTGTAGATTGATGTTGATCGCGGATTCCAGAGGAGACTCAAATTATCGACATCGGATTCTGGAAATGGTAAAGAGAGAGATTGGTGTACCGATGGTGAAGTTGAGATATTCGTATGATTTCCACTCGTAAGACACGTACATGCAAGGCAAATGAGGAGAAAGGGAAATGGCCAGAGGTACAGGAAATTTCGAGACGATATCAAAGTGAATCTGTAGCAGCACGAAGATTATAGAACAGGGAGGAATGAGGGTTATGACTTTTTGATGGCCTCATATGATTTTCAAGGGCGATGGGTTAGTTGCTGTTGTCGGCAGAAGTGTTGGTGGAAGGGTACAGGTTGAAGTTGAAGTCGGAGTTGAAAGGGCTGATTGATTCGTCGGATCAAATGGATGGATGGATGGATGGATGTGCGAGAAGGAGGATGAATTGAGTTGAATTGAGTTGAGTTGAGACGATATGGGGTGGAGAGTGGAGGAGGGCAGGGCGGATAGAGAGATATCGAACGGAGAGGGCGAGAGGGAGAGGAAGAGGAAGAGGGAGAGAGGGATCAAGGTACGAAATCCAAGATCCCAGTCTAGATTAATCCGGCTAAGCAAGCCTTTCACACTTTCTGATATTGATATTGATATATATTTATATTTATATTTATATTTATCTTTATCTTTATCTTGATGTTTATATATACATCTATATATACATGACTAGTAGTCGTATAAATCTATATATGTTAAATTGATTAATTGATCAATCTTAACCTTGAAACCCTGATCTTTATATATCAGATAAGGTTACCACGTGATTCGTTGTCCATACGTTGATATATGACCTTACTCAGGTAAATCTTATAAAATCCAGCATTATATGATCTTATACTATATTATATTAATCCAAGGAGAAAAGGTTTGCTTTCCTAATTGTTCGAAGGCTAATGGATTATTGACGGAGGCTAACGCGGTGTTTGATTTTATTCTTCGTTCTTAATCATAATGAGATAAGATGCAAATAAGGTTACTCGAAAAGATGACAACATCGATTTTATATCTTCATTTCCATTCAACGTCAGCACCAACCACAACAGATGACTCTCGACCGTCCAATCCCTTCACTTTATTGTTGCTATCTTCTGCGATCAACCCTCCAGCGCCAGAGGTTATACATTGGATCCACTCCAAATCCAGGTACGTTTTCTTTTGATCTCAATATGCTTGCAGTAACCAACGGATGAACATCTAGTCAGGCGACTTCGGCAGCATAATGGTTTGGTAAAAGGGGGTGCCGCGAGAACGAGTCGATCTTCTTCGAGACCATGGGAAATGTCTTGTATTGTGACTGGCTTTCCCACTTCAATTGCGGCATTACAGTTTGAGTATGTATCTCTTTATTTCAATTCCGTTCCTTCCCTTATATACATATATCCCACTACCAAACATACTAACCTACCATTAGATGGGCGTGGCAAAATCCACATGTAACTCTTCATATTCCATCATCATCCCGAATTTCACATGCTACTCAGAGGAAACGTTCGGGTCATCCAAGGCGACCTCGACTTACCATCCAATCAGCCCTAGCAAACTTGAAACTTCTCCTGGACGTTCCATCATTCTCCCGATGGCCATTAGAAGTGAGGTTCTTTGCTCCGGATGTTCATGAAGCTTGGATCAAATGGTCGAACGGGATCGGTGAACCATTGAGGGACTCTCTACCTATCACGACGGATTTTCCGCCCGCAGAATCAAAAGGAGACGGAGAGGAGAGTCCTCAGGGTACAGTGGCAAAGCATGGAATTGAAGTATTAAAGCTTGCCTACGAGGATACAAAACAACATTTGGAGAAAGGCAAAAGAATCTTCCATGCTGACATGCAAGCATCTTGCAAGATTTGCAAACAGGATCTCCATCCTGATTCAGGCCTCCATACCATCTGTCCGAATCCCGGTTGCGATGCGATCACTCACATGACATGCTTGAGTCGATATTTTCTTCGGGGCGAGAAGACGGATGAAAAGCCCTTGGTCCCCATCAAAGGATCATGCCCGGGATGCAAAATGGAAATTCGGTGGAAAGATGTCGTGACGGAATTATCATTAAGGATGAGAGGACCACAATTGATTGAGAAGTTGTTAAAACCAAAGAGAGTGAAGAAGGCAAAGAGCGCTATAGCATCTCAGGCAATGATCGAATCCGAAGATGATCAGGACGAGGAAGAGGAAGAAGAGGAAGACGAGGAAGACGAGCAGGGTTATATCAACGAAGGTGAATTGGACCAACCAAATTCCGAAGAAGAAAATGGGTTCAGAAATTACTTTGATTCAGATGATTCAGATGATTCAGATATCTAATAGGCACAATCAACACATTACTCGAGTTATAGTAGTTGTCTTCCATACAAATCAAACTTACCAGGTAAGTGCCCCACACTCGCCAAGCGACGAAATCCCTGGGTATGTATGCACGAACGAATACAGATAGAATTGTAATGGATGTAACTCACCGCCAACGATTACAACGTAGCTAATTCATACCCATTACCCTTTTCCAACGCACTCTTCCAAGCACCTCTCTCCTGCACCTTTTTTCTCCACTGCGAAATCTTGGGATACTTCTCGAAATCCACATATTTTCTTGCTGCCAAGAAATCCATCGGCCAACTCAACATTACATCTGATCTTCCCAAGTTCTTTCCGTTAAACCATCCATCCGTCAATTGTGTCTCCAAATATGAAAACTGTGACGCATACTCCGGTCCAGTGAAGCTCTTATGTACGTTTGACTTGACCCACCCTTGTAGTATAGACAATGGCCACGGAGATTTGGTTGCCACAATTTCAAATACCAACTCAATCATCCCGAACGTCCCAATCGTCGAGCCGGCAAACGACGTCAAGCTTTCATCGCGCACCTGATCCTGCGCGGCAAACCTGCCTTCGTGGTCGTACGTGTCAATCAAGTATCCGAGGATCGCACTGGTTTCGACGATGGCCCGATTGTCGGATGTGACAAGGACGGGGGCTTTCCCCAAAGGATGCACGTTGCTGAGCTCCGGTGGCGCCCGACCTCCAACGCGGGTATGGCATACGAGGTGGTATTCGATTCCCAGCTCTTCCAAGAACCAAAGGACTCGTTGAGATTGCGAGTTCTATATCACGGGTTGCTGTCAGTATAAGGTTGTATGGGTGCAACAGTTGGCTCCGACGGGGTGCATGCCCCACTTACATTGAGGTGGTGAAGGGTTGGGATTCCAGGCTGATCCGTGGAAGCCATGATAAATGTTGATGATGCGAGATGTTTGAATGTTAGCAATGCGGAGGCGATACTGGGCAAGCAGAGAGATGAGAGGTGAAAGATACAAAGGAATTACGATTTTTACATGTCGTCGTCTTCCCGGATTGCCATTTATACATCCGCCCCGTTCGGAATTGGAATGTTCCGAAAATAAACTTACCGAGGCCTATATATATTATATTATATATTATATTAATCTTATATGAAAACAGCCCTCATGATCAACTTTATGTTGCTAACCGTTATACAGAGTAGAAAATCCAATCGCGCACTTGCATGTGCTTCAAATTCAATGCACCTCCGGCATGGATAATTGCATATGCAGTGACACACTGGGTTACAGGAAAGGCCCCCCTCATATTAAGCCGCCTCGAGCCCTCCATTGAGTGATGGGGAGCTTCGTTCATTCCACTTCTTCATTTCTACAGCTACTTTTTATCCCTTTTTCCCCTGGGTCCCCTTCGGATTCAACATCATTTTGACTTTTCATTCAAAGCATTATGGCTACGACTCAAGACAAGCCCATTGTGTTGCACATCGGAGATGCAGTGAAATGGAACCTCGATTTATATGCCCAATTTGCGGAGGACTTCACCATCATACGACCTTCAGCTGAGGAGCGTCAACGCGGCGAATTCATGAAAGCACTGAAGGAAAATAGGTGGGGTTCTTTCTCCGCCATCTTCAGACCTTTTTGGAATACCGGTGGTGAAATGGGAAGATGGGACGCGGAACTTATTCCCTTGATACCCAAATCCTGTCGAATATTTGCCTCTGCTGGGGCGGGCTTTGATTGGGTCGATGTGGACCTTTTAGCCGACCGAGGTATGCCGTCTTTTGTAACATATCTTGATTTCATCTTGCTGATTTGATCTTGTGAACAGGTATCATATATTGCAACAGGTACAGAGTTGCTTGATGCATATTCCTACAAACACGTGGTTGACAAGAACTTACAGCGCGTGGGCTACCAGCGAATCGGTGGCGGATTTTGCTATATTTTTGATTCTAGCTACATTCCGAAACCTAACTTGGTGCGAGACCCTGGCCTTCACAGGTCCCTGTTGATTACATGTCATAAATGCTAATATCATGCACAGGTGCACAGAAGCTGCTCGTTCAGGAGCAGCATCATTCCAAGATTGCCATGCAAATGCCGCAATTCTATCGCGTAACCCTCGTGGTCATACTCTGGGAGTGGTAGGCCTCGGAAATATTGGTTACAACATTGCCCGCAAGGCCTACCTAGCCTTTGGCATGAAAATTCTCTACCACGACATCATTCGAAAAAATCCATCTCAAGAAGCGGATATCGAAGCACGGTTCTTCTGCAACCTAGATGAGATGTTGGCTCTCAGTGATTGTGTAGTTCTAGCCACGCCTGCTCCTCCCGATGGTAGGAAGTTTCTCGATCGACAGAGGCTAAGCAAATTCAAAGAAAAGAGTAGGTTTGTGAATATTGCAAGAGGAGTCCTGGTGGATGAAACAGCACTGGCCGAAGCTGTTGAGTCGGGAAAGTTGGTGGGTGTGGGTCTGGATGTTCATGAGCATGAACCCAGAGTGAATGATAGATTGAAAGCTTCGAGGAATGTTACGCTTACTAGCCATAATGCCGGCGGAACACTTGAAACGTGGGTTGTCATTCTTCGCTTGCACTGGTTGACTTTCACTAACATACATTGCGTAAGACATATTGGATTTGAGGAGTTGTCGATGAAAAATATCGATGCCTTTCTGAAGGGGAAGGAACCATTGACACCGGTCAACAAGCATTTTATAGGAAAGGCGAAGCACAACTTGTGACGAGTGCATTTACACCGCCCGGAAACTTTTTCGGAACCTCCATCCATTTCATAAGCAGGAAATCATACTTATATGCGTGATGTTGGCAGTTGGCGAAAGCCAGTCATGGCATCCTGAAATTCGGTACCTGAAAGATCCATGTTATTTTCCCCCTGATAGGCGCTGCCAAGAAGGTTTCTGTCGGGTCTTTAGCCGCCTCTTACCACACATTATGTCAAAAAGAACGATGTGAATAATGGTGGGCGCCATCCTCCGTTCATCCAGGTCTTCATGCATAGGGTATCTATCAGATAATTATACAAAAGAGCTATCAGACAATAACTTTAATTACAATAGTTTTCATAAAGATAACTATCCTTGTTATGTATCCAGTGCTGATATGTAATAAATACAATTGTTTTTTATGAAAGCTATTGTAACTAGAGCTACTGCTTGATCGCTCTCTTGTATAGTTATCTGTTGGGTACCCTACGTATGAAGACCTGGATGAAGACTGTACGGGATATGCTTTGCCCGTCAAATTCTTCTGAAGCCTTACAAATGCTACCATCATGGTCCCTCATACCGCCATGCATGCGCATCTGGACACCTCCCAGCACGATGTGAAATGAGTGGCAGGTAACCATACTCATTTATTCGAACGGTACCTAGTTCCGAACGTGGTATGTAGAATCCTGTATGATGTTTCTCGGGGCACCAAGCGACAATGGACGACGGGAGATGGATATATATAACTGAAGGGGGTGTTCAACAAAATGACTTGCATTTTTGTACTTTTTCTGATCTGATACAGAGGTTTATGGGAATATGATGAATCAAATGTAGTAGAAGGATACATTATTTAGTTAGAGAGTCTCTTTTATGGAAAATCAGCTTCATACAGCAGAGTCAGTCACCTAGGCGTAGCGGATATCACATGGCTATTGACTATACGCCGTAGGCAAGGTTCCGCTAGTTAGTCCTCTAATGTTCCTTCAACTCGGCGAATCTCAAGGAACACATGGCGCTCCGTGAGATGAGTGGGATGATGAACTCGAATCAGAAGTGATACATACCTAGTAAGAAGAGTATGTTTTATGTTATGTGTGTTGTGTTATGTTACGGTTCTTAATGCACAAACCAAACCAGCAGTAAGTTGTCTTTTGAAAACCTAAACTCGAAAATTACCCGGCCACTCACTCCGCCATGATGAAGACAGTTCAGTTCAGCCTTAGAAGTTCATATTGTATTGAGAGCACTACTAGTAACCCAATGCCTGTCTCAAGTCACGCTCTCAGGCTCTCGTCTATAATCGTATATCATACGTACGTACGTGCATGTTATATCGACAAGTGATAACTCGAGTAAAGATGCGAGCAGTGCGACATGGTAATGTGGGTTTAGTGGTAACAAGAGTTTTTTTGTTTCTGTTTTTCATCCACTTTATCCCCATTCAGCTGGCCACGAAGTTTTCTTTCGCGACCGACCGCGCACACCCGGATCGTAGCTGTAGCCGCAGCCCGCTGGCACATATTCCTTCATAATGACCCAATTGCAACTTTTGAGGACGAGGGAGGAAGCCCATAAACGGGCGTCTTTCCTGGTCCTAGTCCCGGTCAGTCCCTGGTGGCCATAGCTGACTTATTTGAGGGGAGCCCTTGTCATCGTCATGCAGACTTCGTTTACCATGAGAGTATAAATCGGGGCCAGGTCATGGAGTCCGACCGGCCGTGACGCTGTCTCTTTCCATGCGGTTCCATCTTCCTTGGATGGCCATTTGACTAATGCGTGAAGCATTCTCGCTGCCAATTTTCCAGGAAACATACATCTAGCGAGTATCCAGGATCCTGGGAGGTAAACGTCGAATTTTGAGATTGTTTGAAGACACGATGCCGTCGATGGAACGGGAAACTTGTCGTGCCGCGCTTCGTAGTGTGCCATCATCGCTGCGACACAACGCCCTGGAATATCATCTGGCATGTTAGCAAGATGTTACGTGGGAACGACGCTGTGGGATTCGACCAAAGGCGAAAGGCCGCGTGGATTAAGCGAGAAGGGGTTTTCTCCGTAGAGAATGCTGGTTCCCCATGTCCGTAACTTTCTGCATGAAAGAAGGACCGCCACGCCGGATATCGGAGTCACGGGAATGCTAGATCGATGAATGATGTGAACGCTGAAATCTTTGCGGTGGTGGATACATAAATCCATAAAGCTGAATGAAGGAAGAACAAACATACTTACTATCAGAAAACCGATTCAATTTAATATGTGAAGGCCAATCTGACAGATCGTTCCACAAGTCTGCCGTATCACGATATTCATCTGTCTACCCATCAAGGAGTCTTTCAAGCGCCAAAATTTAAACTACGGTTTACATGGGCTCTTTTTGACGCTCGTTCATCTGTTTTGACATGACTTCCTTCAATTCTTTTTGTTGTACTCGTAGACCTACCTGCACATGCATCTCATCTAGTTCCATCATGTTCAATAGCCCCTTCTATACTCGAATTGAAATCCCAGTCCTGATGTGGATATATGCCACCTCCGCACCAAACTTAGCTGAACCCTTTTCTTCCTCAGTTCTTGGAATCCAGGCTAAACTTGATGGCGAAACAAAAGAGCATATAGATGATTACCATAGGTCATCTATAAACTGTTCAATATGAGACAACCCCTAGCACTTGATTTGCACTAGCAAAAGAACCTGTATTTGATGTCTGATTGGCAGTCTAGTAGGCGCGGTGGCAAATCTTATCCAAACAATGAAGCTGTTAGAATATACTGAGTAGCATAAAATATTGGTCTAGATCTTCAGGGACGGGGACAATTTTGCTGGCTAGTTGAAAAGTGGACAATTTGGGGATTGCGTAGTAAGACTATATGATATCCATCCATGAAAATCAATAACTGGTCAGTAGATAATAACTGGTTGGAATGAGTGGAGTCCAAAACACGCCTAATGCTCCGGCCAACATTAACAGGAGCTCTGAAATGGTGATGGATCAAAATAATTTAAAAAAAACCATCGAGCCAGCTGCCTCCTTCATCACCAGTAGTATCAGCTCCAGCCCCTTCATTTTCACCGTCCGGCGATCCTTCTGGTGGGCTTTGAATCATCGAACCAGCTGTAGCTCCGCCTATCGCCCCAACCGGAATCGGTATAGGCAATCCCCAGGCAAATGGATCCGCTTTACCAAGAACACTATTTTCAGCACTAATCTCAAAGCTACTTTTCTGTCTCTCTCCATTCTGTTCTTTAAACACGTTCAACGTTGCTACAGAGCCAAGGTGTACATATGTGGGAAATTGTTGCAGGAGCCTCATACTGACTTCTTCTCCATCAGCCTCCGTAATATTGCAGATGAATTCGATGTTCGGACCGTGAACTAAGTGGTTCCTTGGCACGAGTTGCGATTTTCTAAATTCCTCGTACAAGTTGTCGTAGTACATACTCCAGTCTTTCCTGCGAGCTACTTCAAGTATGACATTGGGATACCGTAATAAACAGTTGACGCGGCCAATCTCGAATGGGTGTAACGTGCTCGCAATACTTTGTATTCTTTGGGCTTGTATCTCGGGACAAGTATGGTCGAGCACGATGTCAAAAAGCTTGGCTTCCTTGGAGGAGAATTGTAGCCAGGGAGATAATGCGTGCTCACAATCCTCCAAAGTTCTATTTTCGGCTCATCAAACGTGTAATGTTGGAGGCTGGCTGTAGAACCTATATTGTGATCGGCAGGTTGTAAGGCCAAGGGGTTGCGGCCGCACACGACGCGCTGCGAGTGAAAAGGAGCGAAGCATCGTAAAGGTTGGTTAGTTTACGATCGATAGCTGAACTAGATTTGCACGAAGAAGCACCAGAACCCGCAAAAAAGCAAAGTGTAGAACTCCGTTTCCAGTTATCGTATTTTGACAAGGTCTAACCGAACACGAGCCACAATATGCGCCTCTTATTGTGGCGGTTTTCCGAATCCCCTCATTAAGCACGATTTTAAGGTTTTGATCCCTTTTTATCTAGATGATTATAATGATATTGAATTGATTAATAGAGATCTCTTATTTTTATAGATGATGAAAAAATGAACCGGATGTACCAGTAAGACGCAGAACTTGTCTTATATATTTCTTGAAAATTACTAATAGATTGATACAGCAAGCAGCAGAGGTTACCATTTATATAGCCATCTTCACAACTTGCTGCAACTCACTCGACGCTCCACCCCCTAAAAAAACTCGCCTATTTCCTCAGCACAAGAAGCATGCGCCCTGTGTATCCTGTATCCTTTTAGTTTGTGAAATCAACCATTCCATTCCATTCCGTTCCAGTTCTGGGATGTCATAATAAAGTGATAAGTGATCCCCCAAAGATCTGCATCCCCAATTTAGCGCTTACCAGGGCTTCAACTGTGCCATGGCCAACTTTACTCACAGGCCTCTTAGATAGCCGCTCGTTTCAAAAGACAACCTTTTCCTTTCATTTCTAGGGAAAAGAAACAAACTAGAAAACATAGGGGGATCTGGGATCTGACCTCTATATATTGGTGACTTTTGGTAGGTTATCTATTCGGTCGGTCAACCGCGCCTTTTTCTTGTTGTTGTTCTGTTACGTTGTGACTTATTGTGCCTTCATTCTTTCGTTCATTCGTTCGTTCGTTCATTCAAGTGAATAAATCTATCTATTTTGTCAACGACTTCATCAAATTCAGATTGTATTGTGCTGTATTTGGATAGGTTACATTACGTTACACATTCCGATTTTCAATCACCATCTTCCTCCAGGCCTCGGCCAGCAATCCTCAAGAATGAAACTATTCTCACGACCGCCCATTCCTCTCGCCCTATTGTTCACGACCGTTGATGTCCTGGCACAAAAAGATAATGGGGAAGATTGCTCGTGTTTTCGAACCGATAGCGCATCATCTGGATATTTCACATACCATCGATTCCATGATTTTCGACACGTAGCCGCAGCTTCAACGACGGTTCCGGAATTGATCTCGAATGAGAGTGATACATCCAATGCGCTTGCCACCTCGAAATTCTTTTCGGATCAAGCGTGGAATAATGATTGGTCGACGCAGACGTGGAATAATAGTGATTCGATGGTTGCGAGTGGCAGTAGCGTGTTGATGGTCAACTCTCCGAATAATGTATATATTGGTACGCTCTCCAAGCCTTGTCGCTGTATGTATATCAGTGGAGATGTTAACATAGCTTCCCCAGAAACCTCAAACGACAGTGATACCTCCTACGATACCTACCTCACCCTCCGCACAGCGCGTCTCGAAAACTTCCAATCCGTCGCCGAATTCGACTCCAACGAAAAGAACTTCCGATTCCTCTCCGCGCGTTTCCTCGCCCGGGTCGTGGGCTCCGAGGGAGCATGTGCAGGAATGTTCACGTATCTCGATGCCAACCCCGTCCAAGAAGCCGACATCGAGATCCTCACATCGGGGCCCCGCAACGTGGTCCAATACACGAACCAGCCATCTCTCAACAAAGACGGCGATGTAGAACCGCGCGCGACATCCAACGCGTCCACGCCCGATGGGAATCTGGATTGGAGCGTCTGGAACACATATCGCATGGATTGGATGCCCAGGCAAACATCCTGGTATGTCAACGGCGAAAGCGTCGCCAATATCACGTACCAAGTCCCGAAGAGTCCGAGCAGCTTGTTGTTGAACATGTGGAGTGATGGCGGGGAATGGACGGGAAATATGTCGCTTTTTGACGAGGCATTCCTGCACATCCAGTGGGTTGAGTTGGCGTATAATACTAGTGGGGATTATGCGGGAAGCAAGAGAGAGTTGTGGAAGAGAAAGAGTAAGGGGTGTAAGGTTGTTTGTGGGATTGATGAGGGGGTGAGCGTTACAGGAACGCCGGCGTTGTTGATTAATAATTCGAATTTGGGGGCGATGGGTTGGAGAGAGGGGTCGGGGAGTATGGGTTGGATTCCGCTTGTTATGCTTGGGTTGGCTGCTTTTGGGTCGCTTTGATCTTCGGGTATGGATGGAGATTCGGGATTTTTGTAGAAATGTACGAATGGATAATGAATGGTTGGGATTTACACATGAAGATAAAGCTAGAAAGAGGTGGTTATTCTCTAAGCAGCCCCCTTTGAGAATCTTGAGGCGTTGTTGTTAAAAATTTACATATTTACATATTAATCTACAATGACAAGATCCACATATACATTACCCACACAAAACACTAGCGATATACCCCCCAATATTCTCCAGCCAACCCACATGCTCTCATTCATCCCTATCCCTATCCCTCTACCCCTCAAATCGAATCCGGCCTCCTACCCCGCAAGTTGCTTTCATACGTTCATATCGACGCGCTATCCTTCATCGCATGCATACACATACACTTACACATACGCATTCACTCCTATGATTTACAACAGCTCTTCTCGCTTAAATTTATTTAAGTTTTTCCTGGCATATGTGAAATGATGAGTTCGTAAATATATGTATGTATATATATATATATATATATATGCGCCTGAGGAGTAAAAGGAGATCGAAGAATTGCCTATCTACCTGGTGGAGGTAGATGGTTTATCATGGTCTTCAGTTATAGCTAGAAAGATAGATAGAAAGATAGATAGATAGATAGATAGATGTTTTAGGCTGAGGTGGGGATGGGGTTTGGTATGAAGGATGAGATGAGATGAGGTGAGATAAGATGATTCCGGATCGCCTTTTCAAAATACGAATCATGAGGAGTTAGTTAGTCGCACATGGGTTGGTGCTAAGCTAGGGAACTGGTGATTCTTTGATGTGTGATTAGGCGGGGCGCCGAGGTGGGGGGGGGGTGTGGGGGGGTTTGAGTTTGTATCTGGGGTTGGAAGGGAGGAGAATAGAATGGAATGGTATTTATTTGTTTTTGATTTGATGGTTGCTGTTAGTTATTGCTGTTTATTTTTATGGCATTTTGGAGATAAGTTGTAACTGTGAGTGATAAGATGAGATCAAATGGATTCCTCAAAAGTCCCTGATTCTAGCCCTATTAATTATACTGTTATCACATCCAAAGGAAACTATACCTCATCTCTAAAACACAATACCTTGAGTTCTGTAGGTTTTGATCACCGGAACTGGAATGAACGTCTGAGTTTGAAGTTGTGTTTGTAGTAGTAGATGGATGCTGGATGCATTGTCTTATATAATGATCTGGAACCTGAAAGTAGACTGTTGTGGGAATAAGAAGGGAGAAAGAAAAGTGTTATAAGCTAGTTGATGAATCCTGGTAAGTTTTTAATGATACTTTTTCGTTATTATTGATTGAGTCTCGTTAGGATGCTGAAGAAAGATCTATAAAGATAAGATACTTGGATTGTATAGAGATTCACTGATTCTTTTATGATTAGTTCTTAATCCATAAAAGACTTCTTCTCTCTTTTTACTTGACTAACTTGAAATACCTGACCGTTGCGGGATTGAATGGAGATGAATGAACGTTGGTTTGATTCTTTGATGCCATTAATAAGTGGCATATTACTGTTATTACTGCTTCTTGTTTTGCTTTTTTGTTTTACTTTGATGAAAAACTTCTCTTTTTTCAGCAGCGGTTCTTGGCGTTTCCGGGGCCGCTTCGTTAGGGGCAGTTTTGTCATTCATGTTGTCATTACTCAACATTCCTGTATCTATTTGCGTGTTATCTGTAAATCTAGGGTTTACGGGGCTGGATTCGTTTATTTTAGTGTTAATTGGTTCCTGTTCGAGAGCAGGGGAGGTTTCTTTTTGAGCATTTCTGCCCGTTTTCTGGTTTGTTATGTTTCATAAAAATTGCTGTTGAACTTCTACTAGAATACCTTATATGCAGAAGGAATTTAGTTAATGAAGGGATCTAATGTATTCCACTATTTGAGCTTTAGATTTGTTTTGCAATTTCTGTTCGTTAGAGCTGTTGGAGTATATTCAAGAAGCGAGGGGGTGATTTAATATTCATGTGATGAGTGGTATATAGAAAGAATATTCATTTGGGATTGAATTAACATGTAAATATTTCTAAAAAAAATTGAATATACAAGAACCTCAATAATATTGTTGGAGAGAGATCAAAGGTAGTAGTATATATTATCACGATAAAAGTAACGCCACTTCTACCAAAGTGGTTAATTGGGTTTATATAATTCATTAAGAATCATTTGATGCTTATATAATCCGCATTGTTTACTGTATGACATATATGTTATTTTATAGTAGTATATTTTTGTTAGAGATAGATCAATGTGTTTATATGAGCATATAGTGATTAAAAGAGATGAGGATTGACTAAATGAGCGAAGTTCACTTTTGTGTCCTTAGCTGATTAAGCTAATGCTAAGCTACTTTTAGTGTGCCGAGTTATCTTTGATGACTCGTATGATAACAGTTTATATTATATTATATATATTGTAAAAGCATTAAGCTAATATTAAATATATTGTATTAGAGTGCTATTCTAGATGCTATATATAGTGTATGTTAAAGATGAGTACACTATAGCAAGCTCTTGATATATAATTACAATAATATGATATATTATATTAATCAATTTAGTTTTATATATAGTAATATTATAAATTCTTTACTGTTTAAACTCATCTAATTTGTATATTGAAGTAGGGTTATATAATTGTAAGCTTTTAGATATTCATTATTTTGTCTTTTGAATTCGTTTTTATTAATTCACTCATCTAATTTCACTACAATGCTCAATCTACCTCGCAAATAATATTAAGAATACTGTTTTGTTTTGTTCTATCTTTTTGCTATTGTTTATTTAAAGGTTGAATAGCTGGAGTGTCTTCATCTACTCATATTGCCTCTGCTATCACGAGCAATGACTCCATGTCGAGAATATAATAGAGTTTCTAGAAGATCTAGAATATAAAATTGATGTAACGAAATCCAATTATAGTTCGATTAGTCTAAGATTATAATTTACTAGATGATTAAATAACCAATATATTTACATATCGCTATTAATATTAATGTTTACTATCAATATCATAAAGAGTAAAACAAAGTATATTAATTTAACAATAATGATTTATATCTCTCATTTACTTGAAAATAAACGAGAAATCAAAAGTCTAATTCATATTATTAAAGATTTCTATTGTATAAGAGGCTGCACATCAAATAACAAGAAATGCAGATTCGAGGTTAACTGTAAATAATTCTACAAAGAAAGGAATTTATAAGAGATTTCTTCAACTATATACTGCCTTTTTCTAACGTTGCATTAACAGAATCATATACTCTTTTACCCATATGCTATGATTAGATGACCTGTCAAGTTAAATAACTTGATTAATCAAGTTAAATAACTTGACTAATCAACTTATATTCAGTTTACCTTTTGTCACATTGACTACGAAGGCAAAAGCCCTGAGCCTCATCCATAGTTCTACCCCTTACATATTGTTACTTTATACAATAATACTTTTGAAGATATAGAAAAGAAGAAGCGAGCTATATTGAAGCGTTAAAAGAGAGTTATAGTATAATTTCAACAACAACAAAAGAACTTCTTTGATAATCAAAGAGATATCGATTAGAGCTGGTTGTATTTGAAAGATGTTGATAAACAGCATAAATGCTATCGATAGTTTCTTCATTTTGATGAATACCACTTAATTGCCAATATTTCGTTTGATTAACAGGAATGCGTTTTAGTTGAAGTATTTTAAAGTATAATTTGAAACTGTCTTCAAATAATTCAACAAAACGTATATAAGGAAAGTAATCAAGAACATAATAGTATAAAAGTTGAATTATATTTCAACAGTGAATCTTTCTGAATACATTTTTTCAACAGAAACTTCAATAATCAGTTTTGAATAACCCCTTTTTCTTTTCATTCTCTGTTTTTAGATTCAATCAAGCTTTTAAAATCCAAGTTTTCTTTATATCTTCCTTCTTATCAAAGCAATCGTTAAATCAAAATCTTGTTTTGTGCGCAATAACCAGTATGAGTTCAAGTTATAGTCGTCACAAGACTATAAAGACGTTCTTGCTTCTGTTTTGGGTTCTAAGGATCGTTTAGATATTCGATTATATCATCATGAAAATCATAGAGTTTGAAAACAGATGTGTAAGTCTGATTTCCTCTATCGTCTTTATTAGTTTTAGTGCGATAATCAACAACGATAATTATATTTTAAAGTCTAAAGTCTAGATTAAAGAGTCTCTCATAGAACCTTTCATTTTTATTATCTATATTGAAGATCCCAAGTTGTATATTTCCTTGATGTCTGATGAGAGTCTTCTCTGATACTTTTGAAGGAATAAATGCTTAATGACGATCGTTTTATATCTCTGCTATCGTTTCTTCAAGGCCACTTATTATTGTCAGACTAATGATTCAGAATTCTGTCTATTCAATGTGTCAAACTCTTATAGAATTCAACCTTTTCAGATAAGATTTCTATCTAGAATCCAACATGTAGCAGTCCCAATTCAATTTGAGCAATGGAGATAACACAGACATGAGTATCTTCTACATTAATCTAGAACTCTAAACAATTACTGTCGTACTGTTCAAAGTTTTTAAGTTTATTTTAATTGAACTCTCTATATATTAAGTAAAACCAAGATTAACAGCTAATTTTAATACTAGTTCTAAGTATAACATTAAGACTTCCTCAGTATTAAAATTATCAGAGAGAGGTAGAGAGGTCAGAGTGAGATGCATGGATTGTTATACAGTAGTGAATCTAGTACTAAATGTGCGTGCATAACCGAGCGGTGGCCCTGGGCACGTGATTCTAACAAAAAGATCTGTTCTTCTACGATTTTGTTTATATAAGGTTATAAGGTAATGTTGATCAAGTAAACCTTATCGTTATAAGAAGCACTTCTCAAACCAATATTCAATTGATGATTTTGAAAATCATTCTTGTGTTGTGTTGTTGTTAGGTTTATGCTGAGTCAGCACGTGCTTTTAAACCAAACTCAAGGGCTAGAGAACACGTAGCATTAATAGCTTCATTCAATTTATGTCTACTAGCTATACTAATTATATGCATTTAAGAAGCTCCACTGTGTCAATAGCTTTCTCATAACCCAACAAATTGCCACGAGTCTGTGCACCCATTGGTGCTCCTAAACGAATTAACCTTACCATAACTCACATGATTAGGAAAGATAGTTTTCAAAGTTGGGGCACCCATCCATGATTTGACTACAGCTATTAAACTAAACAGGAAGGTTTATGAGACAAACATATTGCATTGGCATTATCATCATAATAAAAATGTCATCATTCCCCAGATACATCGTCCATGCACAAAATACATGGAGTTCAGGGTTCCAGTAGTCTTGATGTGCTGAGACGGTTTGATGTATTTGCCGGGGAGAGAGACAATCGGCAGCGGCATGAAGCATTATCGAGACTGGCCATACTACAAAGCCGAAGTTGGTTTTCGCGCTCTGGGTGCCATCGGATATCACTTTCCCAGGGAATGCGATTATTCCCAAGAGCCTATAAATCTTGGCATTTTACCCTGTACCTAATATTGAAACCTCTCTCCCACTAAGCCTCAAAATGCTACCCTCAATATTTATATAGCGAGCGATCTTATCCCAGCTTTGGCTTCTCAGGCCAACTATCCAAAACCATCTCCTTCCCATTCAACGCAAAGCCCCACTCATCCTTCCCATCAATGTCAACCACAACCTTATAGTCGCCCGGATACAACACCAAATCTCCATTCTCATTCCCTCTCGCCAAGCTTGCCAGATTTAACTTCAATTCTGAATTCGCCGTCTTACCTGCAGCAACATCATGGATCCTGGTGTAAGCAACTAGAGACTTCTTGGGATACGGTGTTGGTCCGAAAGAGCCAGTCAGGAAAAGCAGAAGTACGTAGTCCGATTTCGTGGAGCCCGTATTGGAAACTCTTACTGGAAGAGTGAGGAAGGGCGTTAAGTCTTTATACGTTGATGCATTTGAAAGTAGATCAGATATCTCAAATGCGTTAGGTGATGGAGATATAATGGTGGCATTGAAAGTGGTATATTGCAATCCAAACCCGAATTCAAAAACAGGAGTTCCATTATACCATTTGTAAGTACGTCCCGGGTTATTTTCCCCGGGCTTTACATTCATATCGGTCATCGAGACCTGGTTTACGTAATTGCTGGGGTATTGAGTAATGGGAAGGCGGCCTGCTGGTGCTGATTTCCCTGTGAGGATGTTGAAAATAGCTGTTCCACCATCTTGGCCAGGGTAACCGGCCCAGATTAGAGCATTGATGCCGGGGTTAGTCAGAAGAGAAGAAGAATCTATCATACAGCCCATCTGGGAGATGATGAGAGGGGTGGATAGATTAGAGAGTTGATTGATGAGAGATAGTTGAGTCGCGGGCCAGGAAATGGTCGTTCGATCCTGATTTTGAGAACGTCAGCCAAGATTATATTATTTCTAATCTTAGGAAATGTACCTTTGCTTCATCTTCAATAGAGTCATCGATCCCACCAATATATATGACAACATCAGCCTTTTCGGCAGCAGTGATAGCTGCCGTAAACCCTGCTGTGCTTGTCGAATCAATATCTGCACCTTGTACGTATGTAACGTTGAAGCCGGCATTCTGCGCTGCAACCAATGGGGAGCGCAAGTACGGAGCTTGCCCATAATAATTCCCTTGCATCTGAGTCGTCGCATTTACCCATGGACCAATTAATGCCAGATTTGTGATATTCGAGGACAAAGGCAGGAATCCGTCATTTTTGAGTAAGACAATCCCATCTTCTGCCGACTGAAGTGCAAGTTTCTGAGCAACAGGAGAAGAAACATCAGACCAGCTTAGTTGACGATATGGCTGAACAGAAGCAGGGTCAAAATAGCCGAGCCGGACTAGTGATGCGTAGCGCCGGATAAGGGATCGGTCTAGAGTAGATATATTGTACAGACTTTGGTTATAAGCTGAACCTAGATACGTGGGCCAGAAAGTACCACAATCAAGATCAGTTCCTGCATTCAGTGCGTCGGCCGCTGCTTGCTCTGGGGTGGATGTGTAGTGGTGAGAATCCCAGATATTCTGTATAGCACGACAATCACCTGTTTCGTTTAGTAGTCATAACATTTTATATAATGGGAAATCTCTCTCACCGGTTATCCATTGATCTTCATCTGTCCACCCCCAATGTTCTCGCAAAAGACTTTGCAATAACCACTCATCAGCACAGGTGGGGACGCCATTCACCGCATTATAACTACACATAACACTCTGCACATTCGAGTCCCTGGCGCATTGCTGAAATGATGGAAGATAATAGTCTCTCAGATCTTGGAAACTTATTTTTGCATCAAATCCATATCTTTGAACCCCACCGCTTTCCTCGAGATCATACCCTGCGAAATGCTTGCAAGTAGCAACCCCTTTCTTGTAAGGTAGATCATCGAGACCACCTTGGAACCCGGCGACTAGTGCATTGACGTAACTTGAGATATGGAAAGGGTCCTCGCCAGGTGTCTCTTGGCCTCGACCCCAGCGGGGGTCTTTATAGGGATTAATGTTAGGTGTCCAATAGTTAAGGCCAAATCTATTAGCATTGCTAAAAGCACGCGCTTCCGTGGAAATCTGAGAAGCTACATTGTGTATTAATTCGTCGTCGAATGCTGCTCCCATTAATATTGGTTGGGGGAATGATGTGGAGTAGGAAAAGTTGTTTCCAGAAGCTCCCCAAGAAGCCCCGAAGGCAAGGCCATGAAGGGCTTCATTCCACCTGGAAGCCTTCGTTTCAGTAAGACAACAATATCTTTCGCTGATGAGGACTTACCATTCGTATGCAGGAAGACCAATCCTTGGAACACCAGGGCTTGTGTTTCCCGTATTATTGATCTTTTCAGCCAAGGTAAACAATGATACCAGCTACGGGACATTAACACAACGTTAAAAGTAATTTATCTATCTACGACTTTGACTTACTGCTGTAGCTCTTGTATACGGATCAGCGGTCGTATCACAAACTGTATTGTTGGCCAACTGACAAGTACTAGTAAGTAAAGGCCCAGTGCAAAGTTAGAGCTTAACAATAAGGTTTCACTGACAGGACCGTTCACACAATCGGGAAATTTTTGTGCACTAGCACTAGTGATAGCGATGGCACTTGATAACTTTGAAAACCGCATTATAAACGCAATAACTTCGTCTGGTGATAAAATACAGCGAGAGAAGACTTGATAATGTATCGTTTCTCCAATATCCAGTTGAGAACATCAAGCAAGATATAATTACAATCCAGGTTCTTCATCTTGATAAAGGCTAAAGAGTTGTTTTCGATCGACAGAGGGGAGTGAGGAGAGAATTACTTTAGCCTGATTGTAGCAGCGATAATTGAGGGGACATTGCAATTATCTTGACTGTTCGGTTCTATATTAGATCTTTGATGAAATGTCTTGCATATGAAGTGCGGGGAGAATCTGCACCTTGAGTTGGTAGCGTACGGAAATGAATCCCATAGGCGCGGGTGTGCATGTATTACCCCTGATTCTGCCGGCGGCCGCCGTGTGTGTCGGGGAGTATTTCCGAAGCATTTGTTGATCGGTCACGATCGTAGCATTTTCTCATTTATATATCATTTTTAAAAATTCTATTGATGTTTTATTTAAAAATTATATATATGAATTATAGATTAACAATATAATAGAATGTATTGAAAATTAAGGTCTAAAAATGTTGATATTAGGCTGTTTTTGGTGAGAAATCGAATTAGGTGAACTGTGATCAAATGAGTATAAATAAACCTGTGATTGATTTTTAGAATCTACAAGTGCGGAATCACTGTAGATGGTTGGCTATTTAGGCTTATATACATAACTGAAGGGCACGGCATGGCCATGATAGCATACTTAACCTTCGTGGAGAAAATAATTGATATCTAATATCCTGGGGAAAGGAAATCTATTATACATATACCGATAGCTTGGCTCTACTTCTTCGTGCTGTTGGTGTACTAATGGCGATAAGAGATTAGGCTCTTCTGTCACATGAAACCAAGTCTTTCTCCTTTTGGTCCTCCATTAAGATCAACGAGTCCCAAAATAACCAGACTAATGATGAGAGAAACCTTCATGAAAGTGAAAATGACTTCGAACTAAAGTTCATTAGCTAGGATAAAATAAAGGAAACTTCTGATAAATTGATCCTCACTATACACCCGAACCTCGCAGGAATTCAGAATACAATCATTACCAAGGATTCAATTTACCCAACTGCCGAATATATACTCGAATCCCAGAATTAAGGTTCGCAGCTGCACTGAGCTCCATTATACCCGAGATAGCCACACTGTACTCTGATTCACAAATTGCACCCGGTCGCAGCTCCCAGACCAGGCTCCACGAATGACGTAGCATGCCGCACTAATCTAGCAGTTGCTAGCATGAATGTATGCAGTGATCTCGCCGCTTGTGTTCTATATCTTGAATGGCCAATACTCTGATTTGTTATAGCTATGCTATCTTTGAAACTCACGTTAACTTTCGCAGTCATAGTCTAACACTCCTGTATTTTCCCCTCGAAATCTCTCAGAACCATTCCAGCAATAGCTATCATATTCGTATGCCTTTCTTCCAAATTTTGCTTGATATTCTACTTGATGGGAACATCCGCTATTGAGCACATCACAGTGTCGATGTAAGTCGCTGGATGAGAGAATACTTCAGGCTTCATGATCGATGATTTTGGAACCACCGATGCAGCTGAATTTGAACTCATGGGTATACCCAATTAACAAGCTACCCGCGGCAAAAGTTCGAAATATTAAGTTTCAAACCAAACATTCTGACGTAAGGGGCCTTCATCGACATGATATACCATTCAGGGGTTTGAGAACTTCCATTGATGTCAGATGTCAGATAATCTGATTGGACTGGATATAACTTGAAGTTTATCCAAGGGAAACTTACGATAGTATGTATATTGGAAACTCATAATATCTTGAAATTGAACAAGTATAATTTGTAACGATCGTGTTCAGGGTATAGCCAACAACGTGTGAATCAATCTTTTGTTAGAACGGATATAGCAAGGAATTAATTAGTATAACAAAGGTTCCAAAGCTAATACAAATAGTATATATAAATCTGTTTAACTACTTTCGGATCTTCAAAGTCAGGCCCGCAAGTTGCTAGTCGTTGAAACTCGGGCAAGCAGAGTTTTCCTACATCTTTCTAGAGTATTCATTCATTAGAGCCGTAATATGTTTAATAATAAAAATAATAAACTACGATACTCAAGAATGGTAGGAGCTTGTGCCTTTTATATCTCCTTTTATTATGTTCCCCTGCGAAAACCTTAAGCGAATCAGCATAACCCGATTAGGTTAGTCACAGAATTTACGCTTATCTTTCGATTCAAAATTTTCCACAGATCAAGCGTGAAAATTTGCCAAAATATCGAAATTTGGCCTATGCAAGAGATTTCAATCACTTCAGTGAAACCTACTTAGCAGTACCCATCATTCAACCTTTCCATAGAGGGATGGAGAGTAGAATTTTAACTCTCAAATACCTTTACCTACCCAGAAGAGGCGTTTAGCTATAGGTTGTTCTGGTGCTTTGATAAGAAGATATCCCCGCCAAGATCTATGGTTACAGATAACATGCAAACATGCACATCTACAAGGGCGAGTCATGTAAAGACCAAAGGCGAAATGCGGAGAGTGACGAGATATCCGGGCAATCTATGTTCTGGGAAGCAAACAAAGCAATTGCAGAGAAACGCCAACTTCCAATTCATGTAGACATGAAGACTCTTGACAATCAATCAATCAATTCCTCCTCCACTGCACCACATCTCGCCAATATGGGGACAGAAAACCATGATGCAAAGTCTCCGGCTAAAGCTGCTCATGTCAACATGATAGCAGGTTGTATAATTGCGATTGCTCCAGCTGAAGGTCTGCGGTCTATGCTGGGGGTCTCTTGGGAGAGAATGCTTCGACTACAGCAGGTCTCGCAAATATCTTACAAAAACCCGGCCATCGCCTATACCGGAATTGTTTACAACACTGAACCGATCACCTAAAGCAACTATATAGTTTCCATGAATACAAAGCGGATATCGATGTCTGCTGGAATGAAACTTGGGGCAAGTGGAGGTCAATAATGTGCTCTAAATTCAGGTTGTCACTATTGGTCAAGGAGTAGAATATAAAGCTACAAACGAAGCTATATAAGGATGCTGAGCCACTAACGTGGGCTAACACACACACTAGTAGGTTCTATATATGTCACATTATTCATATTCCAACAATATCTTATGAGTTTTAGGCATGGATTCAAAAGCGTAGACTCTTACCATTACCATTGTCGTACAACAAATATAGAAGCTGAAATGGGATGTAAGGACCGATGAAGAGCAGGAATTTCTGGATATTCTCGCAACAATTGATGGGAATATTGTTCAATGAACGACAGCATTACATAAAATACTGTTTACCAGTTCCGAGACATGTCCTATGACCACTGCGAATTCTCAGAAAATTGAAGCACTGCGAGGAACACTTTATACTTGTAAACTAATCGCTATTACTAGCGGTCTAGATTTGGCATTTGAGCGTGGATTATGCTGCCTTTAAAAGCTGGTTGAAGGAACCGGAAGCAAAGGTCAATCCCGGAAAAGTAACGAGGCCACCTCGACAAATGGTTTATATTCTTCCAAGGGTACACTCGAGTCATTTCAGTTGGGATCAGTTGAGGTACCAAGAATGCTTATGGGTCTATGGCGATTCTCTAGTCCTGCTCGGGACAGTGCTTCCCGATCGAACATTAATCTTCATTTCAGGAACCATGTAGAATCTGGACTCGGTGCTTATTATTTGACCGATCTATATGGTGATGGTGAAGTTACATTCGTAAGAGTGCCATCGTCGTTGCAAGACAACCTACTGATAAGCTCTTCAGGGTCAATTTAGACATGTGCTAGAAGATTCAGAGGCCACATATTGTGCGACGAAATGAGCAGTCTTCGAGCAAATTCAAATAACTAAAGAAGTCGGGGCTGCAAATATATCTCAGTGTCTCGCAGCAATCAACTCTACGAGTGTGGAGTTGCTTCAGTTTCACTGGCAAGGCGTACGTGAATCTAGATGATGATTGTTAGCTTATAAACTAGCAGATAATACAGCACAACTGTCATCAGTATGAAGAAGCTATCCGATTGATAGATGACACCCCAAAGGCCAAAGTTTGGGCCCCTGTAACTTTGATTCTGACCATATGTGCAAAAGTTTGGAAAGCGCCGTCAAGGCAGCATCGAATCAAGTTTAGTTCTCTTTACAAGACCTGCGAACCACTTTCAAGATGGCTGAAAGTTTGAGGAAGCATAAAGTAAACTTCTCACTTACGGTTCATTATGCGGTGGATTTTGGAAAACTGCTCTTTAACCTTTTAGATGATGTCATCACAAATGTACATGTTCCGAGGTGAATTTCAACATTGCAATTCTTGAATTAATAAAGTTTACTAATCATTTCAAGATTGTTGTAATTCATCTGTTCATGAACTAAGTTATCGTATCAATTGGTTTATTTATAAATGAATAAAACTTAAGAGCATTTCAAAATACATCTAGTTTTTAGAAGATTTGAAACCTGGAAATTGAGGCTAATCAACCTCATTGTCGCTTAACCTCCTCGTCGCTTAATCTTATTCATTTTTAAATGAATTTCATTATTTCTATCTAATTTTACTATTACATATGATCATTCTAATAGAATTTATAAATATAATGACAATTGAATCAATAGCTATGAATTTGAATGATAGTAGTAGATGAATAGGGTTAAACATCGATAAGATTAAACAAGATTAATTGTATTACGATCGTAACGCAATCAGCACGCTAACCTGAGTCGCTCAGCACGTGTACGTTAGTGCTTACGTGCAAGATGCATCTAGATAGCATATATAAGACCCGAGAGACATTACGAGTTCTTATTATCTTAGTAGTAAATTCTAAAAATACTATTCACCCTATTTATTCATATAGATCGGCTTTGATTTTAAGGTTTTCGTTTTTCTATAGATGAATTTATGACGAATCGCTTTTGTATTCGTATCGATGAAAATTATCTCGAAATAAACTCAGTTATATGAAACTGCATAAATTAATAAACTGAATTCTTAATTAATAGGCTCAATCACCCTCTTCTTTTCGAAGTAAATGTTAAAGATTGAGTCAAGTCATATAAATCTAACAAGTAAGATTTATTACTGGCTATGGCTTATGCAAAAGAATCTGATCATTCAGATGAGGTCAGTACTGGTAGATCCATCAGTTGACAGTTGCTTCCGGGGCGAGTGTATTGAGGTATTAACTACGTTGATTTCGCAATCACCACAATAATGTAGCAGCTGCAATAGACGTGTACCCCGGAGAATGTTGAAATGATCACCATCGGGGGAGTATGAAAACGTTTCCAAGAACCACCCATCATCCTTGCGTTCATATGTCTAGTATACTCTTGCCGCCAGAAAGTCCGAAACTAGGGTAAACTGAGGTGCATTATAGAATGATCAACTACAAGATGGATACCCATTGCGGCCTGTTCCCGAGTTGCGGACTTTCTGGAGGCATGGATAGCGATTAGATGGGCCCTAGACTAGACCATGATCATGTGGAAGCTATAATTATTGGCGATAGGGTGGGAACCAACGACCATGTTGATGGAAACCTTATAAATTTCTCAATTAAGCTCAGGCGCGGCTCAGGCGCGGAGAATAAAGTTATTGGATGAATCCAGAGCAAGAGATGGTTGTGAGGTAAAGGGAGATTGTGGATCAGCATATAGACAACCATATATTAATTGAAAAGCCAACTCTAGAAGTGGTACGTATACAAGAGATTTCAAATACCCATGACTAGAAGTTACGGGCCAAAATACTCACTCTCATATCCTCTAATTAAAAGTTAAATATTACCTCGATCCACATGTATTTGGAGAACAGAATCTACTATTGGTAGCAAGTCATATCATCAAAACCTGATGTGCTATATACTATCCTAGATTTGAAATCATAACGAATCTACAAGTCTTTCCAATGATTGTGTTGTGGGACAGATCCAGCAAATAATTCGTATTCAGGGAGAAGAGTAAATTCCTGTAAATCAAGAATAACTGTGCCGATCTCGGTGCATTATGGGCCTCAAATTCAGGCATGCATCGGCGTTTTAAGGTGGTGTGATGGTGTTGTGATGTGGTGGTGAGATGAAGAGGGGTTATAGAAATGATGTCGTCCCCGGAGACTAAGAAGTATTAGCAACTAGTTTCCTAGTTACTTTTTAAGCAACATATTTTCAAAACCTAATTGTATCAAATATCAATATATTCTAAATCCAGCTTTTTATGGTTCAAGGTCTAGAATCTAAGCGATAGACGAAGCTATTTAAACATGCCGAACTTCTAGCGTGCGCACTAATCGCACTCTAATAGGTGCTGTATAAGTCACCTGATCTACATTTCAAGAGTTCTGGCATCTACTTACCGCATATGTAACGCTTTGACACCAAAACCCCGATTTTTTTCAATTTCTTATACTTTTGTTTCCTTTTTGATTAATAAATTATTTTTCAATATTATAATGAATATTCAGTAAGATTCTTATAAAAAATGAATTATTTTTGATTATTTTTACTGTAGATTTATATAGAATTAAAATGAAAGTTTCGAAATTTCATAAATCTTTCGCTTATTTTGTATAAGAAAATCGTTACAAACGCGAAATTTTCAATTTTTTTAAATTTTAAACTTATATAAATTTTTGAAAACATGAATCATATATGATTTATATCAAGAGTTATAAAATTGGATATAGATTTGATATTTTAAGGTTTAATACAATAGAGTTTGTAGAAGTGTTATTAAAATAGTAGTCGACAAACTAATTATTAATACGCGTGTACTTGAAGTAATATATAGTATCCTGTAATATAAGCTGAAGAATATATATTTGATATAATCGAAAACATGTTTGTTGCTACAACAAGACGGGATGACTAAAAACTGTTCGAAAATAATTTCTACGTCGCCTGCTATGAATACAGGTCATTCTGGCTCCAAAACACCCAGGCAAGTAACCTTCGAACCTCACTGTTTAAAACATTTTCTAAAATGATATCTCTAGTCAAATAGCTTGCCTGGAATGTAGAAGTGTCAAGTTGAAGTGTAGAGCTGTGGCTGTAAACGAGAAATGTGAGCGATGCAACCGAAAGTCGCTTGAGTGTGTGTTTGAGCAACACCGAAGAGGAAGAAAACTAGGCACAAGGTGTTCATTCCATTCCATCCAAACTTGAGCCATTTACTAATTCTTGGTTTAGAATAAAGCGAAATATCCAAAGAGACAATGCACAAATTAGAAGCGCACCAATTTCTAAGCAAAGCGATTTGCCTCCAAACGCGATACATGAAGTAGGCCGACCAATATCCCCCCATCCGCCGCTACGTGGCCAAGTGGATGCGCCGGAATCCCCACCAGAAATTGCACAATCATGGGGCAAAGAAGGATTGCAACAAGCCGAAAGATTAATTAAAGAAGTTAAATTCGAAGATTTCTCCATGGAAAATGTTCTATCTATACCTTATTTCCTGATACCTCGGTCTGCACCTATGAGATCGCCAATTCCTGGAGTAGATAAGTTCAATGACCCGATCGCGTGTAACATTCTCAGTTTCCCTGTTGCATTGGGGTTGTTTGAAAGGTAAATAAATGTCCTTATGTTTTGAAGTCACCCAACTGAAGCAGAATTCCATAATATTTGGTTGCACTTCTGACAGGAAATAGTTTTATGCGATGTTTGAATCCATATATCTGTCAATTAGATCCCAAACTCCATACCTTTGACTACGTTCGCCATCGTTCAGCATTCCTTCTCACAGCAATTCTTTCGGCATCTTCTAAAGCTTTTCACCCCGCACTTCATCCAACACTCAGGTCCCATGCCGATAATCTACTTGGGACGGTATTTACGCGAGGAACCAAGTCTACAGAGACTGTCCAAGCAATTTTAATCTTCACTCACTGGAAAGAGCCAGCTGAGATACGTACTTGGCTGCTTGTTGGTTATGCTATCCGTATGTCTATTGAGCTCGGATGGCATGAGTTAGAGCCAGTCTCACACAAGCCACGAACTGCAAGAGATGAAATTAGTATTAGAGAAGCTAGAAATATTGAGAGGACATGGTTACTCTTGTTTCTTTATGATAGAGGGTTAGTTTTCCAACTTAAAGGATTATGACGCGCTCTAATATTTGGCAGCCTTAGCTTACAGCTCGATAAACCATGTATGCTTGATCAGAACAATCTAATATCCAAAGGGAGCGAATGGTATCAAGAAAAATACGCTGTTCCTGGCGGCGACATGGTTCTCTCGGCATTCGTTCGCCTGCGACTAATAAGTACTGAGATAATTGAACTTGCGTCATCCATGGAGTTAGAAGCTCTAAAACCTCGTTCAGAAAATCTATCTAAACTTCTCAATACTGAAATTAACATATGGGAAAAAGACTGGTTGCCCAAGTTTGAAAATGGTTTGCCAAATTTCAATACCCAAATTATCATTCATCACTAATTCCCAGCAGAAACTGTTGCCCCTCCTCATCGATTCCTTGTCAACTTCTACAGTTCACACCTTCGTCTTCTACTCAACTCGTATACTCTACAGCACTCCCTCAAATTTCCGAATAAGGGGGTTGCAATCTCGAAGTTCGCATTGTGGAAATGTTCATCAAGTGCAATCGACATGTTAGATAAGATCTCTAACTTTATTGGACCGCTCAAACAGCTTTACTTTGTACAAGACTCGGTTCATGAGATGACTGCATATGCTGCTATCTTTCTCATCAAGGTAACTATACTAAATCCTCACGATTTTCATCAAAATCAACGCATCAACCTAATAGCTAACAACGATAGTTACTCGTTGCTCTCCCTAAGAATTTTCGATCGGGTCTCGAGACACAATCCCTACAAGCAATTCTTCTTTCGTCTGAGAGCTTCTCTCGACAATGCGCCACGCAAATGACGGGCTGTGCCATCCAAGCACGATTTCTCAAGAACCTTGTAGATGAATATCAGAGATTTAAATCTGAGAATAGCAATGAAAGCCGAGATCTTAGCATTAATTCGCATCATTCTAATACACCCATGGCGCGAGATGACCTCCAAAATCGAATGAACACCGATATCAACAATAACCACCAGGTACCCGGAAACATGCAAAACTATCAAGGTGCCAGAGACTTCACAGACAACAATTCAACCAACGGAAGCGCAACGGATCTGAGCACAGATTTTATAAACGACAATGAAACTTGGGAAGAGATGTTGATCGATGATGGATTTTGGATGTACGGGGCGAACACTCTATCGGATAACACAGTCCAATATTATAATGAGCAAAGCAATCCTGAGCTCACATATTGGCCTGAATATCTAGCCATCTAGATTCTGTATATCATGATCTTAACTATCGGGGTTCAAAAGTGAGGGATACTTCCTGTCGTCGGGGAACCTTAGGATTATGATCTGGATGATTATTCGGAATGCCGGCAAAATTTGGTGTCTCGCAGATTCATCGTACATCTTGCTCGAAACTTTCAAATCTGGAGGGGTTGAGCACTTGTGGGGTTTGACGTCGGCTATTATCACCAGAATCGGGATGTCTCAAGCTACGACCACCTTACTCTTGAAGGCGAGATGTCGTATCCACCCCCTAGACAGGGAATTGGTATATATGATTTATGTTCGTTCACCTATTCTACCCCTTTTCTCCCCCAGATATCCATCGGCTCGGGAAAAACTAACATAGATGCAGCATACGCCATCCCCCTTTTAGCCGCAGAACCTGGAAGCGCACATGCAAATGATTGGACGAATACAGATGGATTAGTTGCCTGTCCGAAATCAGATTGTAGGAGTTAGTTGGAAATTTCAAGGACGGGGTTGAGGACTTTTGGGCATGGGGGAACTGTTTTTCTTGGGTTGGAGGGCGATATTTGATTGCTAGGGATTAATGTGGGAGTTTCGGAGGGCTTGGTGTGCTTTGCAGTCACGGGTACTCGAGCAAAGATTTTCTATTTGGGTAAGGCTGGATATTATGATTTTTCAATTGGTGATGAATGGACTCATGGCTTCGTACTCGGTGTAATAATAGGAAACCTGACGTATTCCTCTAAATCTATATGTTATATTTAATTTTCAACCTATACCATTCAAGATATAAAGCTAAAATGAAACAGGAAAGAATCACAATTTGAATGAGTATTCCAAATTTGCTGTTAAGCTTATACAATAAATTGCAATAGTAAATAGACAGAAACTACTCGCTAGCTTTATATCCCCAACCTTAAAAGATATCGCATCATCATCGGGGAAATTAATATTTGTGTCGTAATCAGGTGTACATGTTCGCCACTGTCTTACGCACATACTATATAGCTCTATATTGTACTACTGTACATATCACTTAATATAGTTACATATAGTCATTCGTTCCAATAATGTAATATCTTGAGGGTAGGTAGGAATCATGGTTAACACGCGACGGATATCTTTGAGCGCCGATATTTCTTGGCGATTCACAAGCGATATTGGAGGAGTCTAGATATCGAAGATGATTTGAGAAGTGGTATGTAGGGAATCTTGCTTTGATGCGAGGATGTAATCTTACTACTGTTGCAAATACTACTGTTATATCGACTATAGCCTTATATCGCATTACCGGCCGAGACAAGACTAGAACTACTCGTCGCCCAATTAAACACTGAAATACCGCGCAAATATATGCCTTTATTCGGGGTGATACCGTAGTAAGCCCTTCATCCCTTCTACCATAGATGGCCATGCTCGGACTAATATGGCCTAGGTAAAAGATGAAGACACCTAGATCTCTGCCTGCATTTCCCACATTTCAGGATCTCGCACCCTCGGTCTCAATATTACCTACTGGACTGCAGCAAATTCGGCTGGTCCACCAAGGAAAACTGTCAATATAGAGTACATTACTTCTGGTACATTTCCGATGGAGTTGTGGCAAAGCTGGCCTCAGGTCTTTTCGTCTCGGTCAGAATCTTTGATGTTGCGGACAAGGCACTGGCATTATCTCTTCATGGAGACCAATATGCGAGACAGCACTAAGGATTGAATGGATCCGGTGAATATAGTCAAAATCAAGTTACGAAGTTAGTAATGAACTTTCCCCTTCTTCAGAGAGTAGACGCCCTATATACGGCCTTTCGAACGTAGTTCGAGAGAGTGTAGAACATGCTCGTCTAATGCTACATGAGACATTGTACCATAGTCTTACCATAGTGGTACGATGTTTCCAAGTATATCACGCTCTCCGATATCATGCGATGATTGAAAATATGGCCAAAACATCCAAAGTTATTTATAACACTGATTCCGCCGTTCTGATGCCGATGCACAGTAATTGAGGCTTGGTCTAGTGGCCAACAAGCCGGTTTCGCAATTGTTAACTTACTGTTTGGCGAAGTTAATCCGAGTGGAAATCGCCAACTAGACAGTTCAGATTTCTCAGGATCTAGAAACTGAATTCGCGATACGACGGATACGATATCGTCGCTATTTCTATTTAGTTATGGTTTAAGGCTAGGTCAGAGTGAGATGTATATATTGTCATGCAGAAGTGGATCTAGTGTTATATAAAGCTACACCACGTTTAGTCTATCGTCTCTTTAGTTAGATACGTCAAATGAAACATCGTATAGCAAAACGATTTTGGAACAGATTACTCAGGCCAGTTTTTAGTTTGTTTCGAGAATATCAATTTAACAAAATTATAAGAATTAAATTAGTAGTAATAATACTCTGAAAATCAAAATAAGAACAAAATTTTATATAATATTTGATAATATCGTCACGGAACGTCACTTCGTTCCACCGGAACTAGATTATTCCAGGCCGTTTTTGACGAAATGTCACGATTAATTGCGCCATGTCTAGGGTACGTATGCCAATCAGATCACTCTGATTAGAGCATTCTAGCTCTCATCTCTCTTATTTATTGTCAAAGTATGTTTAAAAATCTTAACACCAGGCACTTTCCTGATTTGTAGCTTTATTCCGTCCTGTTAAACCTATATGCTTTAGTTCCACGTCTATATCCGCGGCTATATGCACCTCATGTCAAGGGTCTTGGCAAGAGCTAGAGAACTAGTAGGGTAGGAGCCAGAAAGCTAGAGTAGGAGCTAGAGAGCTAGTGTAAGAGCTAGAGAGCTAGGGCAAGAGCCAGGGCTTGAGCTAGAATTAGATCTGAAAGGAAAGGGGTATAAAAGCATTCTATAGATCTAGAATGCTTTCTTTTTTTTAGTATAGTTATATGAATGCATACCTCAAGGATTCCACAGATCCATTCCGTGACACCTCATATTAGGTCTATATATAAGACCATTTTCCTTCAAGGAATATAACCAGTTTCAATATTTCTAGCTGATCAATATATGATTATATATCTGTTACGATTTCGTGACAACGTAATGCCGATCGGCATGATAGATGTGCCGCTCCGGGCGCTCGATACGGCAGCGCTTTGCGCGTACGACTCTGATTAGATGATATTTGTATG
Source organism: Monilinia vaccinii-corymbosi (assembly GCA_017357885.1). Taxonomy (NCBI): domain Eukaryota; kingdom Fungi; phylum Ascomycota; class Leotiomycetes; order Helotiales; family Sclerotiniaceae; genus Monilinia; species Monilinia vaccinii-corymbosi. Next base: position 2,298,371 of record CP063406.1, on the reverse strand, counting down.
TGTTTAGCCATAGAATAGTTATATAGCCTTTTGAAATCCTCTATAGCTTTCTAATAATCAATTTTAAAGATTCCTATTGATATTCAATTCATTATGTTATTAAACTCTTATATAATACAAATGTTTCAATATTAAAATCTTTTTCATTTTGAATATATAGTTTAATTGATTTTGATCAAGGAATTTGTCACGGAACATTACAATGTTCCACGGAACTACGTTATTCCGGTGCGTTGTTGACGACATGTCACGCTTTATTGTCAATCAGATCACTATATATGTTTAAAGTTGCCTCTCATATATGTCTTCTAAGGCTATATATAGGGCCATTTTTCCTTGAGGAATATAACCAAGTTCAAACTCTTCAAGCTTTTGTTATATGATTCACTATTGTAATCACTTCAATAGATTCTTCCACGTGACCCTGGACTATAATTGACCTACATAATAAAATTCGGTTTAATTTAAGTCCAGCACAAACTCAAACACGGCCTGAGTAATGTGTGAAATGAAAAAAAGTGAGGATTGAGAGAAACATAATGGGATGGATGAAAGTGGTGGAAATGTATGTTGTCGGAATATGTCATGTGATCAGAGGGTGCGGTCGAGCTTTAGCGCATACGCTAATGCATTATTATATATTATAATTATATTTAACGTTCGGGGAGCTTGAAAAGGCTTCGACCTCCTGTGGGGTTCTGTGGACGGGCTAATCGGGAATGCAGCAATATGCAAAATGCCCCGATCCGAGTGCGGCGAACCCTTGTCGAGTCCCGCTCAATCGGTGCAATCCCTGCGGCCCTCCCTCTTCCGTTCGAGGGGCGTTACGCTAACGTATTGCCACTCCTTATACGATCCACTTTATATAATATAATTCTCCGAGTCATCAATACGCTTTGATCAAGAGCTAGTGTTTATAGTTATTGACAATATGCTGTCAGTATACATACGTAAGCCAGCGATCTTATCGTTACGAAAACACACTTTATTTAATATATAATTAATTGGTTTTCATATCCAATTCCAATCTATCGAAAGAATAATGGACTGTTGAATCTAAAACCGTCTGCAGTGACGTCTCCGCTTGTAGATTCTAAAAATCAATCCGTAGATTAATGTACGACCTCAGGCTTTTTTGATCGCACCAATTAAAAAGTATCTGCGAGATCTTACGTACAAATCTTTGTCATTAAGACTCATACACCGCTAATTTAGATTGACAGAGGTATCAATTCATCAGCTGTTTTAGCTCATCGGCCCATCTTGTAATATACGATATTACTCACAATTTCATAATTAACATCGATACGAATAGAGATGAGATGAATACTCAGAGATGCATTATCTCAAATTTCAACTAATAGATGGAATAATAAAAGATATAGTATACTACTCTTCCTATTCACAACACTTGCAGGCCATGTATCTCATGTACAAGTATGACACATCATCACGTGACCATCGCCGCATGACCTCGGCTAGTGAAGGAGGGCCGTAGGCCTACATATATCACAATCAATTGAATAAGACTTGTTTTACCTCCCACCTACTAGCTGATTGTTGAGTTATACATCGTTGTATTGCCATATTCACTTCCCCTTCCCTCACCTACTATACCGCCGGATCAGGCATAGCCTCTAGCGCACCGTATTCCCACACACAGAAGGCCTCTCCCACCTACCCATATCATCTTACAGTGTGAGAACGAGAAACAGTGAGATGTGTTGGAGGTACATGCCGAGTGACCCAAGATAATAATAATGGCAGAGTATTTTGTAGATAACGTATAAGAGAAACGCATATTCAATTACAGAATTTCACACCATTCAAATTGAAGAAACAAACTCCAAAGCTATTTTTCTATCTCAACAATAAATACATTTCCCTATCCGGAGATTCCTATACAACAATTCCACTCGATCATCTTGAGAATCAACGATTGCACTACACGCAGTATCGTGAGTCAGTCCCAGGTCTCATCTCACTGGTATCTCCACAACCTCTGATGCATGACGCACAAGAAAGCACGTCTAACTCAGTGTTCAAATCAAAAAGTCACACCTGTCAATAATAGAAGGCCGTCTGCAAAGCTCGATGAGTGAGTGTATCAAACCTTCAACTCCTGCTCCACGCGGAAAGGAGAGAACGAGAAATCGACCCCTGTCATCACATTAGAGAATTCCCTTTCCTCCATACGCATATGATATAAGTGAGAGTGAGAGTCAGACCGTGCTACGCTTAGAACAAACAGGGCAGCAAAAGTCCAGAGGATGATGGCTTGGACTCTTAGCAGCCAGATCTGGTCCTGTGGGGATACCGAAGTACTTCTAGGACAAAGTGACTAAAGGATCAAATGGGATTTGCAAACGCCATGCCAACAATATAAAGTCTCAAGTAAAACTTTCGAATAAAATTCTGCAAACTATAATGCTTACTTGATCGATCCACCCTTATTACCTTGGTTTATACTTCTGTGGATTCAAACTTCCACAGATCAGGACTTCGCAGAGGTAGATAGATCTGTGATTCTACAAAATCATGATAGTTGTGAAACCTGTATGCATGTTACCAAATCCTATACATATACATAGTGACAGTAAAACCCTAGCCGAATTCAAACTTCTGTTCCATGACCCTAACTCATCCATACCTAACTCTCCCACAAAAACATCCCATGCAGATCGTAAAAAATAAACATATCTTATGCCTATCCCTATCCCATACCACTATGTTAGCTCATTCTTTCATCCCATCAACTTCAAACATAAAACACGATGAAGACTTCTTACCTAACCCGAAGCACAAGCCGTGGGAGGACAATATCCATGATTGCAAGCGAAACTACAGAGTCCCAAATAACTATCATCCTCGCCCGATAACGGTTTTCCGGGTGGGCTATTAGCTGGAGGTGCCGGAATAGGCGTACTCGCATAACTGGTACATGTGCACGGACCAGGAGGACAATAGCTATATTGACAGCAGAAATTGCAGAGTCCTACGTAATTTCCGGGACCGGTACCGGCAACACAAAAGGATGTTCCGGATGGTGCAGCCGATGTCGTGGATGTTTTGCTGGTTGATGTCGTTATCGGCTTAGTTGTAGTTGTCGGATAAGTTGTAGTTTTAGGGACGGGTGCGGAAGTTGAGGAGATGGGGGATCCGTCAGAATTGTATGTGCAGGCTGTTGGGGGACAATAACCATGGTTGCAAGTGAAATTGCAGAGGCCCGAGTAGGTTGTGGAATCTTCACCTGCGAGGGGATAGCCGGGTGTATTGGTAACAGGGGGAGCGGCGTTTCCAATTGCGGCGTAGCTTGAGCATGTGCATGGAGCTGGACAATAACCGAAGTTACAGGAGAATGAACAGAGGCCGACGTAATTTCCAGGTCCAGTTCCTGAGACACATGTACCAGATGGTACGGATGATGTTGTAGATGTTGTGCTGTTAAAATGTTAGATATTGGAAGACAGTAATAAAAGAAAGGCTTACGTGGTTGTAGTTGACTTAGTGGTCGTAGGTGGAGTTGTGACTGGTGGGGTAGTAGTTGGAGGCTTGGTGGTAGTAGAAGGGGGAACAACGGTTCCACCTCCTGGTGGGGTCGTTGTTGGCTTGATTGGTGCAGTCGGTAACGACGGAGTTGCGCTACACGTGCTAACGTGAAGTCCTGCAGTCAAGGAAGCCACACCATCATGAAGAAGTGGATCAGATGGTCCATCTGGCACTGTTCCAACATATGCATTGAAGTTATAGATACCGCAAATACAAACATCTGTGACATCGTGGAGACTGACAGCCTCGAGCAAGATTTCGGTGCCACGTTGAAGGAAGAACTGTTGCTTGCCAATTTTCATGTCAACTTGGTATGATGAAGCTCCGGCTGGAGCATTGAATTGTTGTACGTTGCTTCCAGACATTACTGTAACAATTCCTGGAGCTTTAAGCAGTGCGACGACGAATATCGAGTCCTGCATATCCTCCCAGCCATCTGGCCGCCCTTGAAAGTAATTTCCACTGCTGTTACTAGCAGGTACCATTGTAGTATCTGTCGCATCGCAGTTAAGAGTACGGAGATTTGGTCGATACCAATATATGAGCTGATCGGAAGTTATGTAACTGTTTGGAGACGATGCACCGTCATGGTAAGCAGCGATAAATGGTTTCGCCATATCCAACCAACCATCGTGAGGCCTTAAATGGTTAATTTCTTTTTCTCTCGAGAAGATGGAAGCGAACTTACATATCATTGACCCACTTTGAATTCCCGTCATCGAAATGCAAAGAATTCAGAGGGCCAATATAATGAGACTCTCCATAGTCATTCCAAGTGACAATTTCGAGATATTGTGGGCCGAGCGTCAAGATCTCATTCCAACGTTGAAACCATAGGAGATCGGATGGAAAGATCCAGTTCTTGCTGTAAGGAACTTCCTTTGAAGTTGTTAACATTTCGCTTGAAATTCTATCGACTGAAATAACTCACTGGACCGAAATGAGTGCTAAACCAAGGAGATACAGCTATACATAATGTTAATCACCAGTCATCGTTAAGACAACAAATACTTACGAGCGATGTATGGCTTCCCCGCTAGTGCTTTGATGTATGCGGCATCGCCGGCCTCAACAGTGACATTGGCGCCGGGAGTAGGTGCTTTATTGTTTCCGTTGTTCGGCCATGCCTGGTACAAAGGTTCAGTTTCGATATGAGTTGGAGAGACTGATCACTCACCATCCAATTCAAAGCACCATCAATTGTCCCGAAGTTTGTTCCCATCTCCGGATGAAAGTTCGGCGCAAAAAAAATCGGGATACCAGCACCAGCTCTCAAAGCAGCAATATCAAGCTGATCACCAGCAAATGATGATGCAAAAGCTTTGCCATCAACAAACAACTGCGCTGGCAGAGCTGCGTACTTCGCAATCATTTGTCCAATTTGCGTTGCTTGGCTAGATGGGTTCCACCAATTAAAATCAAATGAGATGAACACTTTCATCCCATTCTTTGCTGCGGATTGATACGCAAAGCCAAGTTGTGTATCCGTGTATGGATCAACTCCAATGTTCAAAGCAAATGCATCAATGCCGAGAGATTTGGCACGCTGCATGTCGGCGTCGAAATCTTGAGGACCAACTCGTTCACCTACGATTCCAATCTTGAGGACTTGTTAGCATGTAAGCTTTTGAGAGAACTCGCGTGACCTAAATATTTCTCAAGAGAGCTGAAATTTACTTGCCATGAAGTGACAGAAGACAAGTCTTCCATTAGACTGTCTTTCTTCGAGGGAGACAACATCATAGGATGTTGGAGCTGCAATGGCAAAGGTTGCAGATAATATCAACAGAATAGCTTTCAGAAAAGCCTTACTTGAAAACATCATATATATCAGTAACGAGAACTGTGTTGCGTGAGGTTACAGGAAGGGGTAAGTTAGTTGTTCAGGGTTGATTTGAGAAGATATGGTCTTGGAGAAAGAGATGTGAAATATAAAGGTTGGAAGGACAAAAGTGTTTCATTTTGTTATTCAGAGCTCCTGCCGTATAACATCTGTATTCGATAATGCCGTAATTGGTTATTCCCTAGGTAACTTTAGGGGTGACCACGAGACAACCCAGTTTATTCACTTTCGATGCCGAATATCACACCCAAGAAAAGATCCTTGGAATAATTTACTGTTATTGGGTATGCTGATATCTTATTGAATTCTGAGGAACATACGTAGCGGCGTCAATAACGAATAACTAATTGACAACCTACCTTACCCCGCACTACTAAGCGAGTGATATAAGATTATAACGTTTCATGATCTGAATTACTCACTCGAGCCCAGATGATATATCGAGGAAAGAGAAGGTCTCCGGATAAGAAAATCCTCAAGTTGAGACTTGAGACACCGATAATTTTGGCCTGTCAAGGGCATTTTCTCAGGTATGCTGAACAATCGAATATAATCAAATTCCAAATTGGGAAGCAGCCATGAAACTTTCATGATGAAAGCAATTTCTAGTCGTGGGGGTGTTCTCAAATTTAACATATGAAACCGCCGATGAGAATTCTATGTGGTAATTTATCCACAGCAATTCACTGACGGCCAAGAGGAGCGGGTTTGCCATCTATCCAAGAAAAGAAGGCATTTGTGAATCAAAGCCCATGATGTATATCAAGTCAAGTGTGCTTTGAGCGTTGATCAACACTGCACATATAGTTCTTGAGGTTGCTTTCAAGTTCACTTGTGAGCTAAACAGCCGGAGAAAAATCATGATGATGACCCAGGCGGACGGAAACAAAATGTACCATTGGCCACTTTGTCCGAATAATGAAACTTTTGAGGATATCAATACTCAAAAGGCATGTTGTGGGAACAAACGTTACACCCAGCATATATATCATGCATACCGAAATCTGGAACTATGCAGCTCAATCATTCAGACCAGAATGTGACTAGTCTTATAGTTGTATTGCTCGAGGAAATACGTCAGCGAGGTCATCGGATTCGAGGAAGTCCTCGAAATGGTATCTTGAAAAGAGAGTGATGTATTAATGATCACAAGGTCAATTTGAAGGGCCGACTAGATATCGGTAGGAGTTAAGGGAAGTTGTGAAATTCGATATTTTCGGAGAATTAGAACAAAACTTCCAAGCCGAGATCAACATTATGTATATTTCAGGATGTTTAATAGGATGAATACCACAGATGGGAGTTGTAGCGAGGGAAGGAAGAAAGGAGTGCGTATGAAAGAAATGATGTCGGAACTGGAATATTAAATTTCCCGGACAATGCACGGGCCACTCACCAGACTAAGGTTTAGTTTAAGTCACGTTTTTCTTAGCCTTCTTATACACGTGATAGGCATGGAAGATCACTCACCATGTATGTAACCTACTCGTGCCGCAAGAAAGTCCGCAGCGTAGGTTGCCTAAACTGATACATACAACCAAAAGGAGGATAACCTTAACCAACTTGTCCAAAAAAGATCTCCTCAAACCCGGCTACCGAGCTCATCGCTAACCTTAATAAGGTTATACGAGCCGCCTGCATGATTTGAACGTCCAAATAACCTTAGCGTGACTTATTGTGGCAGAGTCTCACTATCACTGATCATGGATTAGCCTCACGAGGCTCTATTTCCATATGTTAATTCGGCAAATAAAAGAGAACTCAATTCCTTCTCGATCAAGGGCCTTGTATCCAGGTGCTTAGCGAGGGTATTTGGTAAGGTAAGGTTAGGTTAGGTCGTAGAACCATATCAGACATGTGGACGCCAGTACCTAAGCATATACTATCCCCCCCTTGACTCTTTTCCAGAACCTCTATTTTGCCTATACAGCTTACCCCGCTATCTTACAAGAGAGTTCATGAACTTTATTCGACTGTTGAGCATTACCTGTTTGTAATCCAAAGACCCGAGAGATAATCCATTCACTGTGTAGGATCAAGTGTTGCACTATTACCTTCTTGAAATATAACTAGCTATCAACAACTAAGAAGTAGGCTTTTCTCAAAGTACATTACAATAGTTAGATTAGTAGCTTCCTTCCTTTCTTCCTTTCATCTTTCTATCCAATCTGTTTAATCTAACCTACTTCAAAGCCAAATCTAACAACCACAATACAAATACCAATATAACAAAAAAGGCCCAATAATAATAGAGATATAGAACATTAAACATACAGAACATTTCTTGTAGAAAAAAATCCCATCAAATAAATCCACTTCACTTCAAGTTCAACCTAATCTAATCTAATTACATCACATTACATAAAGTACTCGTAATTTCATGACTACAAAAAAAAAAAGATTCATATTTGAATTCTGTCACTGATTCATTTATGTATTTATGTTGATCCTGAGATCATACTATCCTATTCTATCCTCCCCTACCCTATCCCATCCCATCCCACCCCATCCTCCACTTACTCACCAGTACCTCTAACTCTAAACTCCACATACGGACCATCCTTCATACTCGTAAAACTATCCCTCAACTGATATTCCTCCCTCCTCCGTCTGCCCACCTCCAGATGCTCACCTCCCTCCCCAACCGTGTACCCCTCCGCCACCCTCATCTCATACAAAAAGACGACGCGCGCCAAACTCGTCATCAACTCCACGTACGCGACAGCCTTGCCAATGCATCCGCGAGGACCGATGCTAAAGGGGCAAAATGCGCTTTGGGCGAGCGCGAGGGACTCGTGCGTGATGTGCTGCGCCGAGGAAGATGCGATCCAGCGTTCGGGGAGGAAGGTGAAGGGGGAAGGGTAGTAGGTGGGGTGGTGGTGGATCGCGTAGTGTGGGGTCCCCACGATGTAGCCTGCGGGGATGTGGAGCCCGTCAATGTCGATCCCACCGGGGAGAACTTCACGGGGAAGAATCCCACCAACGGGCGGCGAGAGACGCATCGATTCATCGATTACGGCTCGGAGATATTGGCAGCTGTTAAGAGTAGGACCGGAATGAATATCTTCGACGTCGGAAAACGTGGACATGATTTCTTTGGTGAGAACCTCTAACTTGCTCGGGTTGTGGACCAAGTAGAAGAATGCTGCTGCTAACGCTGTAGATGTGGTATCAGATCCAGCGATGATAAGTAAGTTACTCTCGCCCCAAAGCTCTGGGGTTGTAAATCCTTGTCCTGTCTCTGCATCACGAGCGTTCAGAAGATAGTAGAAGAAATCCTTTCGGTCGGTCTCAAGGCCAATCTTGGTTCTTTCAGCAGCTTGCGCCCGACTGTAGGCCATGTACTTCATTCTTTGAGCGTAAATCTTACGAAAGAGGATTTTGCTCAAACCGATCGTCTTAATGATTGGGTATGTGCCGGTCTAAGGAGTTAGCGTGTACTTGTCAGAATGCCAAATTGACTTCTTACGATCAAGTGAGTATGAGCAGCGTTCCCAATTAAATCAATCACATGGCGATTCGATGCATTTTCCAACATTTCAAATGCCTTGCCAAAGCAAAGATCACCCATAACATCAAAAGTCAGGTAGTTACACCAATCAGCCATATTCTGAGCAACACTCCATCCACCCGCCGATTTTTCCGCCGATGCTTTGGGTTGACCAAGATTGTTACAGAAAGTCCTGACATTAGCTAGAATGTACCTCTCCATCGTCTTGATCGCACCGTCCGAGAATGCGTACGAGAGAACTCTTCTCTTTCTTGCATGGCTGGCTTTGTCGATGCTGCTGTGGGTATTGAATGTATCCTTGGTCGGTGGGAAGACCGAGTAAAATTGGGACTTCTTGACGTTCGATTTATGACCATAGATTGTTTTCAAAGCCGTGTTTGAATTGATGGAGAGACTATCGGGGCCATATCGCACCACAGGACCTGGTCAGTTAGCATCGTCGAGCTCTGGCCTGGAAGAGAATCATCTACCATATTTCTCATGGCATCGATAGAATTCAAGATGCCGATCACCTTTCCACGCATGATAAACCGAGTACCAATCTGTAATCTTCGCCAGGAATGGACCAGGATATTTTGCCAGAGGATGAATAGTCAGACGATAGATGGTGAGAATGGCAAGCTACGATGGGATCAATCCTCAGCCCAAAGTACCCGCATCATGCAAGGAACACTTACATATACCAGGGAGACAAGAGTTGCAGAGACCAGAGTCCACGAGGTTGCGTTTAGGATGAAATGCATTGTGAATGGAAATTGTGTTGATGGAAAGAGAAATGAAGATACGACACTACTTCTTTATAGGTCACAAGTGGAGATACGGTACCACTTCCTCATTGAGATGCGTTTTGACGGGAATCAGCCTGTGATACACCCCCCCTCTCCTCTTTGTCCGACGATAACCGAGAAGCATTATATTGAGAAGTCGAGACAAAGGGATGGAATTAAGGGCTGTAGGAAGGAGTAAAGGAACGGATCCCTTCCGCACTTATATATCAAGTGCAAAGCCGAAGAAACCATTAAAGAGCCATACTCCATGGATACTCAGCTACGTAAGGTTATACATATATATTATATCAAGACGGCAATATTAACGACCTAACCATACGTTAGCGAACCCATTAGACGAATAAGCTATATAACAACATGACTTCACAGCCAACATCACTAGCACCACGAAAGAAGAAGAAAAAAGATCGGCAACGGGCCGGCGGGGAAATGTACGAAGTATATGCGGGGTAATGTTAGATCTCGATGAGTCAGCAAGTATAGTTGAACAGACTCTAAACATGATAATAATCACGTGCAGAGGGCTCGCCACGGCGTACCCACTTCTGGCACAACACTATATTAGCACCCTAATACGATACTGTTAGGTTATACCATCAATAGCTTCATTCAATTTATGCCTATTAGCTATTTTGATTCTATACATCTCAGCGGTTCCACTGCACATTCAACTTGCTCATAACTCTAGCAGATACACTTGATGCTAGTCTTACCCTTCCCGTAATCATAACTCCAGACACTCCACTTCCACTCTACTCTGTACGACACGATACATACTATACATCCTATTATTTATACTGTACGACACTTACTATCCATCATATTCTCTATCCCTCCCCTCCCTCTCAAAAAGAAAGAAAAAAACGTCAAATCAAATTACATACGACAATATAAAAAACAAAGTTTTGTTTTGTTCTGTTTTGTTGCATATCTGCGACAGCTGTCAAATATTTCAAAGTGGAGCTTTATGGGCGGGCCCGAGCCCATCTGGGGGGGCTATGATTTGTTGCACATCTGTGACAGCTGTCAAATTTGTAGTGGGGATTTTGGTGAGTGGGTGCGTGCGTGAACGGTTTGAGTGAAACTAAGCGTTTTGAAATCTGCGCGGATGCTTCCATATATTATACGAGACTCATTGCTAAGTCTCGGAAATGTCTATTTTCATGCCAATGGAATGGTCCGTATCTAGTCTATCCCAATATGCCTAACCCCAACACCTCATGGAACCATTCATCACCTTGTCCTCGTTTATGGTAAGCAGTAACCGCCATCAATAATGATATCCGTTCCAGTGCAGTAGCTCGAGGCATCACTGGCGAGGAAAAGGAATACACCCTTCAACTCATGAGCCTCTCCTTCTCTGCCCATGGGAATCTTATCCTTCCAAGTATTCTTGATCTCGGCTGAGCAGAATTGGGATATCTCGGTTGCGATGTAACCTGGTGAAACCGTGTTGGAGCGTGCATATCCAACCCATTCTACTGCAAGAGATTTGCCTGCATTCAATTAGTATACCGGAAAAGGAAAAAGGACAGATGTACAAACATAGATGAATAACACCCGCTTTGGCGGCATTGTATGGAGCCTGATACTGTGGAATATTGACGATGTGTCCACTCATACTTGCAGTAGCCACAAAACTTCCAGAACTAAATCCCTCCAATTTCTTTCCATCAATGGTAGTACCTTCCTTCTTCTGTCTTCTCCAATGCTGACCGGCAGCACGAGCACAATAGAATGTACCATCAAAATCGGTCCTAACAACCTTGTTAAAGTGATCGAGATCTCCGTCGAGGGAAGAACCTTGAGTCCATGGAATTCCAGAGTTCGCGATGAAGATATCGAGCCGACCATTGAGCTCAGTGACGGCAGTGTTGACAGCCTTTTCGACCTCTTCGAATGAGGTAACATTGACCTGGTATGCCTTGCCTGTTTATTCGTGTAACCATGAGTCATTGTGCTGTACCACCTCGGGTGCTTGTAGTAAGTGGGAGTACGAACAAGTAACACCATATTCCTTTGCAATCTTCTCAGCCTCAACAATGGCGTGCTTGTTGCTGTTGTACCAAATGGCAACATTCGCACCAGCTTCAGCTAGCGCTTGGGCAACAGCAAGTCCAATCCCGGCACCGGCGCCAGATACAATCGCCGTTCTCCCTTTGAGTGAAAACATTGGGAACACCTTTGATGTATAGGTGGGGGCCTCGGTGAGGTAGTGCTTAAACTTTCCATCGTGAATTGATTCGCCAGCCATGATTGCAGTTGATATATTCTCCACGCGGGGAGATATGAAAATGATGATTTGGATTGTTAAAAGGAGAGCAGATGAGATGAATTTGTGTATGTATTTGGTCGATTGAAGAAAGGAAGACAACTTGATGTAAGGTTAGTGGGGGTTGCACGATGGACAATCTGATGAGTAAGGAAGATGGTCAGGGCCCTCTGCAATGCGACTGGACCGCTTCCTGATGTGTGTTTGAGGGTGTTTGTCCGTCAGTAAGACAATATGCATCCTGGTGGCTGCGAGAGAGAAGCTTTGTCGGAATGCCTCTATATGGTAACTCCGCTGGTAGTTTTGTACGAGCAAAGAGAAATGATAAGAAATGGGGGTTCTTCGGAGGCCAAGTCAAAGCCCGAGTTCCCAGCTTGTCCCCTGCGAACTACATCCTTGGCGCTGCTTGGAATGCCGTGTCAGGTGATTGCTTCTGATAAGGTTACTGTATTTCATGATAGAAAACGTGAGTGACGAGGAGTTCAAGTCAATATTGATACGCTGCTAATGTAACACGTTAATATGATATTGCAAATATGACGAGCGATATAGGGGTCGCTCGGATAAGGATCGGAGCGGAAAGGTGGAATACAGCACGCACGTGATATTAGGCAGCACTTACCCGCTCTAGTCTACACCGTTGACATACATGCAACTTCCTTGCAAATCGGACTAAAGAAACCCCGACATTCATCGCCAACTACCCCCCGCCACCCCGCCACGCAACCAAAAAGAACGCTTACTCAAATCTGGAAATCCCGACACCGCTCCGCTCTGTACAAGTAACTTCCATACGCCGTCTGAAGTCTCTCTATCCCTCACTATCTTCATGATATAGGCACCCATCTTATCCTCTGCACCGTTTAGTCTCGGCAATTTAACCCAATGCCTCTTTCCCTTAAGGAGTCTTTGAACCCTCCTCGAAATTTCCGTCGGTTGCACACAAAACCTTTCAATGCAACGTAACGCAATCGTGTGAGGTACGTTCCTGACTTGCAGCCTTCAGAGGCTAGGCCGGTGCCTTTGCAACGCATCAAGGACTCGGTACTTCTTTCGTCGATCCTGGTATATAGGAAAGCCTCCACGAACACCACTCCCCGTTGCCGAGATTAACCTGAGGAAGCTTTGGTTTTGGCATGGCGTTCTCTAAGCTCCTCAATTCTATGACTTGTGCTACTCACACTGCCAGGCCAGTCGAAGAAGCCCTTCTCAAAACGAAACGGATTTATCAGCGGAACTAGGAGATATTGAGTCACGGTATTGTCCCAGTGGATTATATATTGAATTATAATTCTGGTTGGTGCTGAGTAATGCCTGAGGGAGTCAGTAACCCAGACCAGGCTGAGCAGAAATGGGATAGGCAGATGTCCTTCAAGCTTAAGTATCACCCGGTCTCATTATATGCTAGTTGACCTCCTCGCCTTCCCCGTACTTAGTGGCCGGATTGCCCTTCATAATTGGAAACAGAACATAAGCAGGAAGAGGACAATAATTCACATAAGACACAGTCTTGATGAAAAGTGGTTATATTCTGAAGACTATCCAACGAACGTGACATTGACGACAGGTAGTACTGAATATCTTAGTTTTATTCCAATACTAGACATAGCTCAACAATCCTATGCACTCGTCTATTTAGCAATCATCTGTTCTGGTGACATACCATGATGTCCTAGAACTTTAGCCTTCTGTAGAGTAGCCACAGTCTTTTGAATAACAGCCAGATCTACTTTCTTGGTGCTGCTCGCAAATCTGACCGTCTTCAACCATTCCTTTGCATCCTCCTCACTATAATCCAATGAAGTACTGATGTATTTGACAGCCTCGCCTTGGTTCTCCTGGAAATACTTAATTCCCTTGTCGAGTTTCTCAAACAAATCATCCAACCTCTTATCCTCCGAGTTCTTGAGCACGGTCGTGCTGGCAACAATTTTCCAGCTGCTCCATGGTGTGTATATCTCACCGATTTTCTTGATCTCTCCGCTGTCGTAATATCTCTTGGAGGTAAAGTGCTCCCACATGAAGAAATCCGCCGTGCCATCATTTACTCCCTTGCGTAACTTCTCGAATGTCTCCAGAGGAACGACGTCAAACGGTCCATCCGATGATTGACTCTCATCGAGCCAACCCTGCTCATCTGCGAGCACGAATCCCATCACGTAGCTCCCGCTTCCTATTCTGGATACTCCGATCTTGCCATTCTTGAGATCGGGGATGCCATTCAAAGATCTGTTTGCGCCGGTGGAGATGGCCCAGCCTATTCTCATTTCATCAATTAGCCATCGTCACGTCTGCATTGTATCTATGTGCCTGGAAGATGGGGTCGACATACACAACGGTGTTTCGACATAAGTCCCAACAATCCTATAGCCCCCATCACCCTCCACATCCGACTTGCCCAACCCCGCCACCCACCCTTCGGTAAGACCAAGGGCGGCATCGATTTCCCCCGAGCGGAGGGATGTAATCATGTGTCCAGTGCCGGCTGGGAAGGGAATCAATTCGGCATCGAGACCGAAATACTTCTGGGCGAAGTAAAGAGGGGTAGAGAAGTGCTCGGGGACATATCCGATTTTGAGGGGTGCTCCTTTAATAGCCATGTTGGATGGAATTCGTGTTTTGATACAATTGCGGATGTTTCTCACAGGTTTCAGATAAATGTAGAGCTTTGCTTGAGTTGAGGTATGAAGAGAGCGATGTGTCTGTCTAATAAGGGCTTTCTTTATAGCAGGTCGTAGACGAATGCATATGTTTTTAGGTTTTAGTATATATTGAGCAAGTATAGCGGGGTAGATTGGGGGAAAAGACCTCAAGTAGCTTTATATAGAGGATAGTTTGAGTCACAGGAATCCTTTACTGCAGGGCAAACCTGTTTCATTAAGAGTATACTAGAAATGTTAAATCATCAAGAAAATTCAAATTAATATACAGAGTTAGCAACCTTCAGGTACTTTGGTCACGCCGGGTCACGTGCATCTAATCACCTTGTACTATACTTTCCAAACTAACTTTTATATTAAAAGCTGTTTACTTCTATTAATAATAATAACGTTTCAAATTACTTGTATACTTTTTATCAGCTTACCCTATGCGTATTTACTTCTTCTACCCGTATACTATACCACGTTGGGGCCTTTACGGTGTACGCAATCAAAATCACACTTACACCGCCTTTATTTTGCCATTTACCACATGATTCTGCCCATACAATTTGATTCTCGGGCAGTTAGTTGTAAGAAAGCTGCGGCCAGTTCCCTCCGACACACGTGTTTCTGCTATCCCCAACTTAAACCTTACCTCACATCCTACCTTAGCTACACTTCAATACAACAGCACAAGCAACAAACATGGCATCAGCTACCGCACAACGTCGTCTTCTTCAGGAATATCGCTCCCTTACCAATAACCCACCAGAAGGCATTACCGCAGGTCCGGTCTCAGAAGATGACTTGTTATATTGGGAAGCTTTAATTCAAGGACCAGAGGGTACACCATTTGAAGGGGGAGTCTTTGCTGCAGAGTTGAAGTTTCCAAAGGATTATCCCCTTGCACCGCCTAGCATGAGGTTCCTTGGGGAGGTTTGGCATCCTAATGGTGAGATTTCCTTATTTTCTTTGTGCCGCGACCTCCATCATTCAGAACACATCACCGCCTGAGGAGCATAATACTTATATGGTCTGTGACTCAGTCTACCCGAGCGGCCTCGTCTGCATATCCATTCTTCATCCACCCGGAGACGACCCAAATCACTACGAGCACGCATCGGAGCGCTGGTCACCTATTCAAAGCGTCGAGAAAATCTTAATAAGTGTAATGAGTATGTTGGCAGAACCAAATGATGAGAGTCCTGCAAACGTGGAAGCTGCCAAGCAATGGAGAGAGCATAGGTCAGAATATGAGCAGAAGGTCCGGGATGGATGTAGAAGGATGCTTGGGTTGTGAGAGGATATCGTGGACAATGGACTCGGTATCAGATAACAGGTTGAAATGATCCAAAGATGCCGGAAGATAATGGTCCGTTCCTTAGGGTCATTCCGTGGGATAGAATTCGCCATTGAAAGGTTTTGTTTGCGATTCCATAATCGGGAACATCAGTGCCAGAGAACCAGATGTGCACAAAATATGTGAACATAGGGAGGGAGCTCGAGGGTCTCATTGAATTACATGGTGTTTGGTGCCAGAGAGTAGGTTGATACGGGAGTTATGAGATAGTGATAGTGATATCATGTCAATGCGATTACGTTACTAGTATGGACCAGAAAACCCATTCGTATTCCTACAGGAGGATTTGGGGATGATTGAGGCAGGCCAGCACAAGCTTTCGTTTCAAATATGCACACGTGGCTAAACATTGCGCAAGCTTTTAGTCCGCTCTAACTTTTCGAGGTGAAGAAGTTGTCACTTGAAAGGTGACTACTAGGTAGGCCTCTTTGTGATACAGCTAACAAGCAAAAGATTAGACGAATAGGCGCTAACCCTTCTATGCAGATATGTAAGCAAAGGCGTCCAGTCAATCATATATCAAGCGTATCTGAAGGCAGTCGGATGAGAGCTTGTTGAACCATTCCCAGTAGTTTGGGTGGTGAAAGAAATTCGTCGAATATTGTCTCGAATTAACCACAAATGCTCGATCTATCTTCTAGAAATCTAATTGTTCTTGTTACCAGCACATTTATCACGAAACTCATCGTGTTACGATTGAATGTTGATAGGACGATGCCCAGCATTGAGCTGAACATTACGTTATTGTTACCTCGCCTAGTGGCGTTAGAATACTATCAAGGAAATGCTCTCTCTATTGCATATAGTATCACTGTAACACCTGCCACACAACTGGATCCTATATGCAACTCGACGTGGCCTATGCAAGTCAGAATCGAATATACCTGCAGTGCGTACAATTCGCCTGTATCAGGCTAAATATCAACGATATGTTCCTTCGGCCGACTGCGACGAACTTCTTCACTATTCTTTAATTCTTCACAAAATATTGTGAGCGACTCGACATCACAATGAGCTTTGGCTTTGGCATAGGGGACATCATCGCAGTGATTCAGCTTGCCCAGAAAATACGAAATAAATTTACCGGTGCACCAAATCAGTATAAGCCTATCTCTGACGAGCAAGTTGTCTTATTAGTATTTCAAATGACAATGACTGACCAAACAATATAGTGTGAGAAACCTTCGCATCGTGCTTCAAGATATCGAAGAAGAGCCATCAGTTCCAGACCTTGATGCAATACAGAACAATAAACTGAAAGAAATTGTGAATGGCTGTCGTAATGTTCTTGAAGATTTACAGCAAATGTTAAACAAATATGGAGAGCTTGAATCGGATTCCCGAGGCGTTGGAAAAAAGATAAAAATAGTTTGGAAGAAACTTCAATGGGATCCGAAGCAAATTGCTGAGCTTCGGAGTCGCATTGCGACAAGTGTTAATCTTCTAAACAACTTTCAAGGAAAACTTACCCAGTAAATTACCTTCCCCATATATGAATGCTCCACTAACTTTATCTAGCAAACAATTACAAGAAATGAAGAGCAATGCAGACCAATTCTATAAGCGACAAGCAATTCAAGAACTTAACCAGGAATCCCTAAAAATTGTTAACTGGCTTACCTCGATCGATTATGCCCCCCAACAGCATGACTATATCAAACAGCGACAGGGGGAAACAGGAAAGTGGCTCCTAGACTCGCAAGAGTTCAACAATTGGGTAAATTCCGATAAGCAGAAACTTTTCTGTCCAGGCATCCCAGGTGCAGGCAAGACTATCCTTACGTCAATTGTCGTAGAAGAGATTACCAACCGCTTGGAAAAGGACAAAAACATGGGACTTGCGTATTTATATTGCAATTTCCGACGCAAACACGAGCAAACAATTGATGATCTACTATCAAGTCTTCTCAAGCAACTAGCGAACGTCAACCTTTTCTACCAGACGCTGTGAAAAATCTTCACAACAAACACTCATACAGGCAGACGAGACCATCATCAGATGAGCTTTCAAGGGCTCTTCAGTCTGTGGTTGGCATATATTCCAAAGTCTTTATTATTGTCGATGCTCTCGATGAGTGTGATGTGGCCGGTCATTGGCGAATGAGTTTTCTATCAAAGCTTTTCGATCTTCAAGAAGATGCCAATTGAGCCTTTTTGCAACTTCAAGACATATTCCAGATATTAAAGAAATGTTCGATCAATCTCCATGGCTGGAAATCCGAGCAAGAGAGGAGGACGTGGAAAGATACTTAGATGGCCAGATGTCGCAGCTACCTCAATACGTGCTTAGGAACCAAGGGCTGCAAGATGACATCAAGAGTCAAATCATTAAAGCAGTTGATGGAATGTATGTAACTCTTTCATAACTTAGGGAATAATACTTATGTATCCTTTTAGGTTCTTGCTTGCCCGACTTCACCTTGATTCGCTAAGAGGGAAAAAATCCCCCAAGGCTATCAGGCAAGCTCTGGAAAAGCTCCCAACAGGATCCGATGCATACGATTTTGCATATAAAGACGTTATGGAAAGAATTGAAAGTCAACTCCCGGACAAGACAGATCTTGCAAAGCAAGTTCTGTCGTGGATCACTTGTGCAAAAAGGCCTCTTAAAGCAATTGAACTCCAGGAAGCTATTGCAGTAGAGGTAAATGAGTCGAAGCTTGATAAAGAAAATTTATCAGACATCGTTTATATGGTTTCTATATGTGCTGGGTTGGTGAATTTTGATGAGGAAAGTAACATCATCCGTTTGGTTCATTATACAACACAGGAATACTTTGAACAAACAAAAGGCGACTGGTTCCCAGATGCACAGACTTATATCACAACTATCTGCTTTACATATCTCTCATTGAACGTTTTTGAAGACAGATTTTGCAAAACAACCAAAGACTTTAAAGGGCGATTGCGATCAAATCAGTTCTTCGAATACGCCGCAACAAACTGGGAACATCATGCTCACAAGGCTTCGATCTTAAATCAACCATTAAGCCAGGCAGCTGTGAAATTTTTCAAAAGTGAAGCCAAAGTTAATGCGTCATGGCAAATGCTAAAGCTTTCGAAACGCTTTTCTTGGACGGGTCCTTCCTCTAGCAAAAGAATGTTTATGGTGACAGCAGGAATTCATCTAATAGCATATTTTGGGGTTGAGGGTATTTTGAAGCTTTTGCTTGATACAGGTGGATTTGAAATCGATTTGAAGCGTACTATGCCTGAAATTCTCGACGATGACTCTTTTGATTCAGAACGAACACCACTTTCATATGCTGTTGAGAATGGTCACAAGACATAATTGAAGCTTTTGCTAGATACAGGCAAAGTCGAAATCAATTCGAAGAGTTGTTTTCTGTTTCAAACACCACTTTTGTATGCAATTAAAAGTTGCAATACAGTAATGGTGAAGCTTTTACTCGATACAAATAAAGCTGATATCAATTCGAAAGATATATTTGGTAATACGCCTGTTATATATGCTGTCAAAACAAGGAACAACTTAAGTATAAGGCTTTTGCGTTATACAAATAGATTCGATATTGAAACTTGCGAAAGAAGAAGTTTTGACATATTGAAGTTGCTGTTGGAAACTGTTACGATTCTGCCGTTTCGGCTAGCCTAGCTCACCGCTCCGGTGTACGTGCTTGCCTATGCAGTTCACGTGCTCGATTAGCGAGTATGTGCTAGAGCACGTGCATTTCGTGTAGAATATATATAGGAGCGCTGTTCTGTAGTTAGTAGTAGTAGTAGTAAATTCTAAGGAATCTTATAACCCTCTAATGTGTACTATTTGGTATTCTTTTGTGACTATACTATATGTCTACGAGCTCTTTTACGGCACAAATGTTACAGAAACAGGCAAAGCCGATATTGAATCTCGTGACAACAGTGGCCGAACGCCCTTCTCGTACGCTGTTTCAAAGCATGTTCATATGTTGAAGTTTTGGCTCGATATAGGCAAAATCGACATCAAATCTCGTGATAATCATAGCCGAACACCCTTCTCGTACGCTTTTACAAAGAATATTGACATATTGAAGTTTTTGTTTGATACAGGCGATATTAATTCTTCTGATAATGAAGGTCGAACGCCATTCTCGTATGCTGCCGAAAGTGTAAATAAATCAGGATTCGAGTTTTTGCTCAATACTTGCAAAGCTGGGATTGATCGGGCGGATGGAAACGGTAGAACACCGCTCTGGTGGGCTGCTAACGGGAGGAAAGAGGCGGTAGTGAAACTATTGGTCGAGCGAGGTGCTAATCTATATCTTCGTTCTAGAGCTAAGAGGTATATCATGGAAGTAATGCCGGAAGTGAAAGATGAATTTGACAGAAGATATGTCAATTCATTGTCAGACATATGGAGACTTTTCGAGTGAAAGGGGGGACTGTTTGGTGGAATGAGGCGGCTCTCTTGATATGTGTTTTGCACTGGTTGCTTGATTCTTCTTGTTTGGTTATTTATTGGGAGTTTTTGTATCCTTGTTTTTCATCATTTCTACCTCAATAGTTATATCAATGATCAATCTTACCACGAATTTATCGTACTGTGTCGTGAATGATCCCTCATTTCCTGTCCCCGAATCTTGGATAGGTGTTGCTCATCTATTCTACATGAAATAAAGTGAACTCAATATCCTATAGGTACTGAGATTATACTCATTAGCCAGAAAACCCAAGAAAACCCCGTCATTAGACGACAAAATACAAGCTAGACATTTAAGTTAAATTATCAACACTTCGCTAAAAATAGCGGGACCGAAATGGCTAAAGGCTTTCATTGCTCAATTTGACTGAGTTTTTGATGTTGGCCATTCCGGACGGCGACATGCTAGAAAAGTTACATTGAGAGGATATTAATTATATAGGATTAAATTGAAGTAGCTAAAATTAGGGTAGAGTATAGGCAGACTATTTCTTCAACCGAATACTACTCTAATTATATCATTGAAGTGTATACGGATCTATTTGGTCATGAATAAGAGTGTATTTGCAGGGGCCAAGTTAGATGTTTGAAAGTATTTTGGCAGTTCCATATATAAGTGCGCTTAAACCGTTCAACTCAAAAGTCATGATGCAGAAGAAAACTGTTAAAATCCATGGGTGATTTTAGATCTGATCGTCCAAGAAATCTCTCACAATACGGGCTTTTCCCCATCCCGTTCTTATTAAAGTCCTGTGTCTTGTTTCTGTTAGACCCAATATGTATTTATCGTCCCATCTTCTCTATGGCAAGCTATCTATCTATCCATCTATTGTTGGGTTTCGAGAACATATAAATGAAAGGCAGCCATCCTGTGAGCAGACGCATGTAGTACAATCATCCCGAACTTTCTCTATCAGAAAGACTTTCAAGGCAGGAAGATGACGATCCTGCAGATACTGTAAGATTGAACTCTTGAAAAGGTAAAGTATATGTATGGTGATTAATCTATATCGCGTGTCACGGTAATCACGTGACTAGCACGCTAGTGGTGCTAACCACCTATTTACTATAACTAAGCATACTAGTAGTGTATGGATCGTATTTGTTGTATTGTAAAAGCTGTCGTTTTCTTATTCTGTACAACTGCGCTATTTATGTATCCTGCAATACACGTTGCGTTTTGCGTTGTGTTACATATAATATAGAACGCGTCGTATAAACGCGAGCGTTATATGTAATTAGATAGTTTCTTGTCATGTAACATATGTGTCGGGTCGGGCCTTTCTGCATTTGCGGGAATTTGTTATTCCGGGCCGACCTGACATCTTATTTAATTAGCACTTCATTAAAACGCATCACCAAGAGGGGTTACTATCATCCTATCGCTTAATATGCCTTCATTATACATTAGGCCTAGATCATTTCTTAGTACGTCTTCCTTTAGTGTTATATGTCTAAGAAATATTACTTGTAGATCTATATATACTACTAACTCTTATAGTTAATGGTTAAGCTTCATTCTACATATAAAATGACCCTTTTTCATATCTGTCTTCCGTATATACAGCGGCTACTAGCGCCTGCTAACGTATATGCTAGCGCACGCACTAGTAGACCGGTATGCTTAAATAGTACTGTTTATAGCTCTAAGTTCTGTCCTTCGAGCAATAATAGCCACCCGAATTCAGACCCGCTATTGATCACCAATTACTCAAAGTTTATTCCAACATCATTGTATATGTAGCGCTTTAGTCGAAGTGCGAGCCTAAGATCGTCTTCGAGATTCAATATAATTGTTGTTTTGCTTGCAACAATAGCTTATATTAATCATATGAAAATCTCATTTCATTATATTTCTTTTGAAAAGATTTATATCGTTTTGATTTGTATAATTTATCTTTTTTTATCATGTAGTCGAAAGTATTACCACTGTATGAGCATTTTCATGATGTTGAATCTAAATTGATGGTATATAGATCCGGTAAAACTTCGGCGATGACAATTTGTGTGTAGAATCTCTTGATTTTACGGAAAGAAACTTAGATTACATAATATTTATAATAGTTCTTAGTTTTTAGTTTATTAAATATTATAGAGTACATCAGTGAAATCTTGGGGTATCGAATAGTTATCTACGATAACTATGAAGGAGAGAAAACTTGTTAGATTGATAGAAAGCTTTTATTCTCTTTAGTTCTAGCTCTAGTTTAACTCCTAGCTTAAACTCTAACTGTCTAACTCCTACACTAGCTTTTTTAGCTCCTGCTCTAGCTCTCTAGCTCCCGCTCCCGCTTTAGCTTTCTAGCTCTCGTTCTTTAACAATAGCTATAGTTATAATAAACAGAATGATTACTTTTCATTGATGTCGGAATATAGATCATATGTCTTCTACGGCTAGTTCTGCGGCCTCTAGCAGTAGTGCTAACGTATATACCAGTAGACTTGAAAGACATAAATAACTTTGTTTGTAGCTTTAGATGCTAGACTTATAACCAATAACCAACCATTCGAATTCATATCTATTATTAATCTTCATTTGTTCAAAGTTTATTCTAATGGTTGCTTTTTAGGTTTCAAAATCAAGAGAATTGGAAAAATACTTACAACTTATTATAATTTGAATAGAAGAATGATAATCCTTAAGTGTTATATAGATGATGTTGCAATAACAAGATTAGTAACAACGTTAACCAACGACAAGATCAACGACGACAAAGTTAATAATAATATAATTGACAAAGTTAATACAGAAAATATTATTAATGATAATGTAGATTTCAATCGTCAATATTGTTCATTTATTTTTGATTATTCAAGTTCTTTTTATTAGTATATCAATCGGAGAATTTCATTATATATCGATATTGTTATTCAATCTGTTAGTAAAAACTAGCCTTTCCTATGATTAGATTTAATTCATTCTTCATAATTTCTTTATAGTTATTGTATTTAACCTGCAAAATATCAATTTCTAATAATGTATTTCATCATCGTTCATAACGCTTAGAATATTCGCTTAAACCTTCAATGATCTACTCAAACCTCTACTCATAATAATATCTTATGAGCATATAATTAATAATTAGATTTGAAGTTATCTCCTCATTATTTGAATTACGTTTAAACATTAAAAGTTATGTTTTATTAAATCATTTTTTGACTTTCATCATTACCACGTGGTCCCTCTCTCTTGCGTGACTTGTTGACCTTCAATTCCACAATTCTTCATATGGATTAGCGTCTACAAAGCTCACTTGTCTATTTAACTCTTCTCAACGCGCACTTTTACACTACTTCTATTTCTTTCCTCATTCTTCAGACTTCAGAATCATTCAGATAAGTCGATCAATGCTACAGCATTGATAAAAGCTTGTCAAATCGCCAAGATAAGCTTTTTATCATTATTCGACTGAAAATTTCAAGCATGTAAGATATCATATTCGTTGAGAAGTTCCTGAAGTATTAACAATTTTTCCAGATCTTCCTCTCGTCTATCATTCCATCACAAGCCAGCGCCGTTATCATGGAACCTCCATCTACCATGGAACCTCCATCTGACATCGAATGGCAAACCGTCCAAACTGCCAACGGAAACGAATTTCAGTTCGGCTTCAAGAGCACAGAACAGTCCACAAGCCAAACAAGGACTAAACGCGAGATCGCTCGCGAAGACTTTGACATTTCTGTTCGATGGGAACCAAAAACCTGGTATGATTGGGTCGAGGACTCCGGTGATGTGAGATCTCGGGCGGCTATTACACAGCATTGTGTTTGCGATTATCGCGGTACCAATTATCGCTACGTGCTCTTGATTGAAAACACCGAGCATTATAACTACGGGTTCTGGGATGAGAGTGGCGATTGCTACTCTCTCGATACATACAGAAATGGTCAGCACTATTTACGGTACAATTCGGACAACCCTGCGATTGTCCGTATTACAGGGAGCTAAATATTGATTTGAAGTGAGAACATTGAGGCCTGAGTGTTCTTTGGATTTGAATATTTGTGCTGGGATTATGCTGAGTTAATATGTGACGACAGAGCCGAATCTCCTGCCGCCAATAGTATTTAGACGGCACGAAGCGTAGAATACGAGTCAAGCTACTGGCATAAACTTTGTCACTCCTATTTGTTGCCTTCGCTATTTATTTCTGTTTATCATTTCTATCTGTTTTCAGATCTACCACGTTCATTAAACGAAAGGCCTTAAGCCTTCGACTTTGCGTATATAAACTTAGCTAGCCATTTATCTACAATGAGTTCTTCACTTGTAGATTCTAGGAATCTATTGTAGGTTTATCTACTAATAATTTGCTGAATTGTAATCACTAATTTGACGCTTATGCCATAAAAGAGCTCAGAGGGGGTCAATAAGGATCCTTAGAATTAACTACTAAGGAGCCCGTAGGGCTCCCAGGAGACTATACTACGACTACGCTAGCGATCGCTACCCAATCGGAAGTATGCGCCTGGAGCGGCGCGTCTATATGCCGATGAGCACGATTGAGAGCTCGATCGCAACAACTAATGATTTATGACATAAAATGAGTAACATAGCACCTCGGTTGATAGTATCGCCGCGTCTAACACGAGAAAAGATATTTATATGACCAATCAGAAGCTTTTCGCTTTTAACTCCGAGTCTAACTTCAATAGACTAATTCAACAACACTCTATACTAGTACCTTCAAAATCTTCTTATATACTATCTTCATACTTTCTATCTACACTACTACTAGTACACATAGTATACACAATAAATTTTAACTGATAAGATTCATACTAACTAGTACATAAGAAAGTGGAATCGATTAAATTGATAGTATCGCCACGTCTAACACAAAAGACCTTCACTCAATCAATAAAATATCGAGATTCTTCATTCCTCTAATTATCATTTATCAAAAGTCTAACTTGACTGTATGTTCTCTATTGATCATATCATGACATGGTAAACATGTGATAAGTATATTAACTGTCACAGTAAACACGCAACTAGCACACTACTAGTAGCGGTGCTAGCCACCGGTATACCTACTTAGTAATAAATAAGTATAATTAAATAATCTTCAAAATATCATCTTCTTTTTATACCTATTAAAGTATACATCTAATCATGCTATAACAGATCACCAGCAGGACCAAGGCACCCCCGCATATTTGTTGAGGCACTGGCAACCTTAGCCAGCCATACTGTTTTTACATCTCACTAATGTAATGATCAAGATTTCGCGTTAGTCATGAAGCTACAAGTGATAGGTACTGTATACAAGTACCATTCTCAAAGCAATACAGATGTATCAGGAAAAACGTCGTCATCCAAAATACAGAAATTCATAATCATATTTGATGTGGATTTTACATGTAGAAAGAAACTCATTGGTCAGCCCTTTGCTGAAAGATTACTATTGTATTCGTTTCAGAAACACTATCATCACTTCAATCCGCTCATAAAGAAGATCACCAAATCAAATGTCTGCCATAAAAAGTTAGTTTGACTCATCGTAGAAAAAGAATATTACCTACTCACCCTAGCCCAAACAATAACTTAAAACATTTACTCCATAATCACACCAATCTCTCTTATATTCTCCAACTCTTCCTCGTTTAACTCGCGACCTTCCATCTCCTGTTCCATTCTGTCCCGCCAATAGCCCTCTATAAACACGCTCAACGAGTCGTGAGAATTTTCGTATTCGGCAACGAACTCCTCCATCAGATGCTCTAGTTGATCGATCAAACACACTTGCTCCTCCCTGATCTCCGGGAAATCATCTTTCTCTCCAGGCTGGAATTCCCTACGACCTCGACAACATGTATGCGTGAGCCCGAGTCTATCAAATGTCATGACACGCAATATATTGTGCGAAAGATGTGGAAATTTTGCGAAACTTGGCTCTAAGAACTCAGCCAGAACAGAAGAACGCTTTAAATTGCGCTCGGACCAAGCATCTAGGTAAAGGACTGTTGAAGCACGAGTAATTGGTAAACAGCCGCTCAACGAGCAAGCGCAGAGACAGTCGTCTGTGAAATTATCGGCAAGGCATTCCTTTATTTTCTCCGCACAATCTTCTGACCCTTTGAAAGCTACTAGCAAGGGCCCGAAGTGGTCCATTTTTGCCATTGCTGCCATTTTCGTCCCAACAGTATGCGACACCGTTTGTTTGTTCTCAAAGAGTGGCAAGGAAAGATCTAGGCCCTTCTCAACAAACCACTGTAGTATTTTAACGTGATGTGGCATGAAGATATGCAACGGAAATAAAATATCTGGAATGCGCATATAAAAAGACATGAAGGGTGTATATCCGCCATGGATGGTAGCATACCCATCGATGTCCCTGAATCCCGCCTGCCATAATATCTCTGCTGATTCTGGAGTCAGATCTCGATTATGATATACAGTGTTCGAATATGGCGATAGAACTGGGGTGAACATAGGGTCTGTAGGGGGGACGTTTGAATTTATGATTCTGGAAATTTCTGCTAGTTGGAGATCAGGCATTCGGTCGGTTTTCAGCCAATCATGAAACCATGGGGGAACATGAATAGATAAAGCCCGTCGTAGAATTCTTTGCCGTCTATCCACCACAGCAGAGAAGAGTTCCGACCTGATTACAGCATCCGGTATGAAAATGAAAATCGATCTCAGGTATATTCGGCAATTGACCTTCAAGCGGTCCAAGATAAGAAATTGATTTTGGTTCTCTGAGTGTAGAGGACTACCATGTGCAATAAGGACTCTAACTGAATCAAGGCAATTTGCTCTGACTGCAAGAAAAATTGGTAATATCCCCACTTTATCGCACTGGTTCACATTTGCCCCAGCTTTGAGTAATATCAAAAGGCCTTGCGGCCATGCATGGGCGATATGGAGTGGTGTCTCACCATGATCGAAAAGTGTTAAATTTGCTACATTCGGGCACCGATCCAAAAGCCTTCTGAGCTGGGCTTCAGAGCGCGTTAGTATGAGTTCAATGATCTCGGGCGAATTTAAAGCTTGTGAAAGGTCAGATATTAGGCCAATATTGTAAATACAGGTAAGACATACCATCCACCCTGTGGGTAGCCTCAAGAAAATGCTCCATCTGCTGCTGGTATTCCTTGAAGGGCATCAATGTACTAAATTCACCACTATAATAGAACTTGCTTTTAAAATCTATTCCATAGCCAGCATCTAAAATCATTTCCTGGATATCGAAAAATTCTTTCTTAACTTCAACTAGTTTATCCGGGATATCGGACAGAATGCGAAGAACCTGCTCAAAAGAGGTGCTAAAGAGACCAATGAATGATAAGCAGGCGATGAAATATTATTTTTGCGTATGAAAGGGGGCGTACTGGGCTTTTTTTCCAATATCGAGGCTGACTCCTACGGAGATACAAGAGTATACAAGATGGCGAAGTATTTTGGCATGGGGAGAAAAATCCGTCCAGAACTCAGGATGACATCTATGTCTCTTATAGGGAGGATGTAGCATCCCCACCACATGAGATATCCACGACATTGCAGCCTACAAAGATTAACTACATTGAGTCGAAGATAAAGCACAATGCTAGGCAACACAGTACACACCTCTATGATAGTTTCCCCTTCTGGAGTGACGTCTTTTGCCGATGCCTTGCCATCATGATATAGTTCGAATAACCCTATCAACTTGACATGCATGATCGCTTCTACCGATAGTATACCATCGGGGTATGAATTCCTATCTGACCGGAAATCAAATAACTTGAAGCTAGGGGAGTCATTAGGAACCACAGAGATGAATTTAAGCTGAGGGCTTATTGAAAAGCCGCCTGCACCTTGGGTCAACGAAATGGTGGCTTGCAAGGAAAACCGCAAAAGTTTACTGCAGAGCATGTAACTTGCACCTATAGCTTTAACTTGCTGTGCAAGGTGATAGTATGGACAGGTAATGCGATGGGAAGAGCTGTGGTTCCAAAACGCAGAGAATGCTATATTTTCGGGGACATGTTGGTGTAGTAGCCCTTTTTAGACATTTCTCGAGGGCATACACATTTTGGCCAGATATATGGTGGAGCCGTAGAATTGGAAATCTGCTGTCTTCTCGAAAAATACACATCATCTCTGATCGCCTCAAATCTCGAGCACTGTTCTGCCATCAGAGACGGCTGGCGGGTAGGCTGATGATTCATCTTCATTTGTGATTCCTGAAACCATTAGAACAGGTTCGACCTAGAACGAGACAAGGAGTCACCAGTGTATTAAACCTCACCAAGATACCCTCAAAGTTATTGGTGGCATATTTTGTGAGGTTTGAAGTCATGGAAATGTGGTGGTGGCAACTCTCCCTTTTTGCGTTATCAGCGAGACAATGGAATGATGAGACTGTAGGACTTACAGGGTCAAAGCTTGGACGGCAAGGTTGAGGTTATCCTGAAGACCATCCAAAGACTTGGCGACATCATTGAGATCATCTCGAAAGAATGGGTATGTAAGGCGCTTTCTCAAAGTTCCCTTGCCATGTTTTCTGAGTGCATGTTCCAAGACCTGTAATGATGTATGGCAGTTGTTTATTGTGAGGGCAACCGATGAGGGAATGCTACCACCATCACAGCTGATCTTTTGCAACAAGGATTTGAGGTGCTGGAGGACAGCGTGCAGGCCCTCGGTGTGACGTTCAATGCCTTGGAGAGCTATACTATACGAAGTATGTATAGGGTCAACTGAGAATCCTTAGAATTATCGACTAGAGGTCTATATACAACTAATAGAGCTCTATATATAGCTATTGCTACGGCACATTCCGTTTCAACTCCAACAGAACACGATTCATGACTATCCTAATCCTGCTATATACATAACGCATATAGCCCTTTTAATCCACCTCGTAATGAACTTAACGCATAGTGTATACGTGGATCTCAACGCGGGTTGGCTATATGCAATATCTTGAGTTATAGGCATGCCGGGCGTACATGTCGGGCGTATATGCCGGGCGTACATAATGCCTACGCATAAAGCACGTGCTCCACGTGACGTTCTGAATCTTCTGAATCGTAACACTCGGCTTTGAGCTTGAATAAGCTAATCTCCCTATTAAAGTTCTTGCACTCAGAGCAATAGGATATCAAGCCTTGGGAAAGTTGGAGTGCCAGGGAAATCACGCCGATGATGCTGCTGGCGGTAGAGAATGGATCACACATATTTATTTAAACTTGCGGAATGCAAATTGGCAAAATTATTGCAGAAGTTTCCTGGACCTTCAAAATCTACAAAGGAAAGTAAGATAAGAGTATTCCAAAAACGCATAGAACAGTTTAGCTATCTTTAAGAAACGGGGGGCCATGAACAGCGAGATCATGATTAAGTCAAAGCACTGCCTGATTAATTTAACCCTTGAAAGGCGGCTTTCCGTCCTCTGTGTCCATCGGAAATCCAATTGAAGTTGTTGGTATGACCACGAGCCTTCCTATACCTCAAAACTATAGAAAGAGGACATTGATCGTCCAACCATTAATCCAAGGGAGGTCAGATGACAAGCAGGATTGCTCAGAGGCTGATTTAGTCGCCCAGTTGGAGATACCCTATGCAACAACCAAAATGCAAATCAGCAAAGCTTTGCTTGTGGCCAAACGGGATAACCAATCACATGATAGCACAGCAGGAAGGGGCAGCAATATTTCAAATGAAGATGTTCCGCAGAAAGACCGCAGCGCTTGCATTAAGCCATCAATCCATTACGGGGGGCATCTATGGATCCGTTGGAGAAGAGGGTGAGCACTGCCTAGCAGCGGGTTGAGGTTTTAGATGTCTCCAAATGCCAGATACTGGACATGGTGTATGAGCTTTGCTTGCATGGAGTAACCGTGGTGAGCACCGGTCAAGTACCTCTCGATCCATTCTCAGAAGAAGACTCTTGGTTGACTGGGTTCGACAAAAGACTTCTTTATGTGCGATACTTCGAGACGCTTTCATGATTATTTGTTGTTGTAGACAAGAGGTCAAGTTAGAGTTAGGTAAGCTTCAGGCTAGTCACACACTAATTCCAGGACCCCTGACCACCATCAACCTCATCAAACAATTCAAAGCCATCACGACTCTCGCGACTCTCACGACTCTCCCTCGTCCAATGCCTCCAATTCCACTTCCCACAACTCCTAGAATCGTCATATATTATCAGACGCAACATCATTCCGATGGCAGATCATGTTCCATATTGCCCATCATTACTCAGCCCAATATCGCCGTGACCCATGTAAACGTCGCCGCAATCCATCTCAACGACCCCCCGGGGAATATAACTCTGGTACATCTGCTATGCTTGCCACACGCAAATATAAGTACTAACAGAACGGCAGAATGACCACGTCCCTCACGATGCACGATATGCCACCATGTGGGCCGAGCTCCGCATCCTCCAAGCGTCCGGAATGAAAGTGATGGGAATGCTTGGTGGGGCAGCCCAGGGTTCATTTACACGACTCGATCAAGACGAGGCCATATTCGAAATCTACTATATCCCTCTGCGGAACCTGATTCGCGAGCGCGGCCTCGATGGCTTGGATCTAGATGTGGAGGAAGAGATGTCGCTCGCCGGCATCATCCGATTGATTGATCGACTGAAGGCAGATTTTGGGCCGGGGTTTCTCATTACACTTGCGCCTGTCGCTGCGGCGTTGATATCTGAACGCCCGGAACATAATCTGAGTGGCTTTAACTATGAGGCGCTGGAGGTGATGAGGGGAAGCAGCATTGCGTGGTATAACACACAGTTTTATTGTGGGTGGGGGGATATGAGTAAGACGGCGGGATACGATATGATGATGATGCGGGGATGGCCTGCACATAAAGTTGTGGTGGGTATGGTGACCAATCCGGGGAATGGTACAGGATGGGTTCCTTTTGGGGTGTTGCGAGAAGTGCTTCTCAACCTCAAGTTAAGATATCCTGCATTTGGTGGGGTTATGGGTTGGGAATATTTCAATTCTTTACCCGGGGATAGAGATAGACCTTGGGAGTGGGCCGCGTGGATGACCCAGGTTCTTGATAAATTGCCTGTAGCTGCGCCTTTGATTACAAGTGCCAGTACCAGTGCTGTGGTAGAGAAGCAGAAACCTCTTGTGAGCAGGATTGTAGATGATGATCTTAAAGGGGATGCTCCTCTCCCTTCGGAATTTGAGTATCATTCTGAAGGCCTTGTAGAAGATTAATGATACCCCTTTTCTTGCATAGTTATAACATTTTTGGGGGGGACCCGAAGTTTCGTTGCCATGTGTCGAAGAAGGTGGATTTAGACCTATCTGAATATCCACTACATTTCTACTCTAGTCATGATTCATCGACATTTAAAACCATCCAGAGCTGGAATCATGAATAAAGAATGACATCATTTCCATTTCCATTCCAAATATCTAAAGTTCTCGATCGCATCGTGGAAATCCATGTCTTCTACAGTTACAACGGCATGCAGCAACAAGTGGAAGCTGCAAACCTCTGCATGGATGTTATAATCAGCTCCTATATACCCCCTTTGTTCCTCCCCATCCTATCCTTCCTTTATCCTCTTGGGAGTGTATATCATATCTTCCGCCCCTTCATCTCCTGAGCCTCACCCTTCACGGCAGGATACCTACCTATCCCTCATCTGGAGTCTGTCTGCGCATCTTCGTCGTCGCTAACGAATGGTCATGGGTCATGGAGAGGAGAGGAGAGGAGAGTTCCATCCATGCATGCACCACCAAGCAGGAAAGGATTACAGTAAGTACAACGAAGTGCTCCCTCCAAGTCATCCACACATCTACACATCCATCTATTTCTCCGTCACAAATGCCACGAGCAGTCAGGCGCCTGAGGCGTGAAGGCTGCCAAAGCCCAGTTTCGTTACCCAAATGCATCTTGCGGTGTGGGATGCTTTGATGCTAATTCTCCTCTGCGATAGTCCGAGGAGGAGTACAGCTAATTCAGGGTCCAAGCAGAGCTTATGGATGAGGCGTGTAGGAAGCGGGCTCATGGTATAAATCAAGATATTGCTCGTCTGAGGGAGCTTTCGAGTTAACATTGGAAGAACGTAATACCATGGACAATACAACAAAATACCTACTAAGTAAGCATCCAGTGTTATAATGAATGCCACATAATATTATTATTCATCGCCTCTACCCCTACCCTTTCCCCTTCCCCCCACCCATCCATCCATACTACTCCGAAGAGAAACGAACAACAGAGAAACAGATTGCCTACCAAATCATTGCCAAAGATTACAATAACAGTCAGTAGGGTATAACCATCATCAGCATCAAACAAAAACGAAAACAAATCAGGATAGGACAGAGTGAGACTCAAACGACTACCATGCATTCCCAATCGAGTTCCACTAACCTGAGTGCGATGCGATAGAAAGCCTCTCTCCTTCCCTTGCGTCTTCAATCCAGCCAAAGAGAACTTTTTCCTTCTTCTTTTCCTTCTCTTTTGCTAATTCTTTTCCCCTCGATATACGGGGGGGGTTTATTCCAGATTCCGGCTTCAAGAAAGTACTTCAGTCAAGATGGGCGGGCAGTCGATCGGTTCCGACGATTGATCAGCCAAATGTAAAGGAGATGTTGGGACGTTTATTATGTGGATCTTATGCGTGGGAGGTAGGTTCATTCGTCTGATCCTCTGCACGCTCCTGGTGTTGTTGTTTAATTTGGTTTTGGGTTGGGAGAGCGCAATTTGGGGAATCGGTGGTGGGTGGGAGGGAGTTAGATGCCTTAGTCGCTTGAATCAACCAATTAATTCATGAGCTCCCATAGATTTCAGAGAATCTCACCGTTTGCTTACAAAATACATTCATTCTCTCATCATTCTCTCACAATCCCTTTGTGAGAGCTAGCTATCCCAAATACTTCCTACCTACACCGCACCGATATCCACATGGCCAATAGGTTGAAGCGGGATTTACGCAGTCACGAGTCAAGACTCGAGACCCCTCCTTTCGAAATGCCCACTTGAAGATGCCCGGCACTGAGAGCACCGAGAAGACAGAGAAGAGAGAGGACGTTGAAGTCACTCGCTGATATTGCGACCCGAGGGAATACGATTACTTCCAGGGCCATAGTCCACGTTTTTCAAAGAAAATTCATATATTCGGTGAGTGAAAACCTTCAAGTGCATGGTCTGGGAGGGATAGATAGATGGGGGGAACAGAAGAAAAAGTTTGGCATGGTTGGAGACTGACGGTATTGAAATGCACCATCTGTGTCGACGGCTACAAAATCTACGAAGAAAGAGATAGATGATTCTCAATTTTTGTATAGGGGGTTAGCGAGTATAACCGTCATCAAATTAAGTTAGCAAAACTTCCATCAATACCGCAATTAATTCTATCATTCCTGCGTAAATGAATATAATCTTAAAACAATGAATGAGAAACGAAGAAAGGAAAAAGAAGGTAGTGCATGTATTTCTATAAAAATTGTATTATTTCGTCCTCTATCCATCCAGAATAGAGGAAGCATCTTTTCCTTGTATTTTCCTTTCTTGGATTCATCCATTCATCCAGCTATGACTAACCCCAAACATATCAAAGCCATCCAACTCAAAAACACCCACATCATCACAACGTTAACCCAGCTCAAAAGCCACTCGGAGAAACCAACTCACTCCATCAACCTCTCTCTCCCTTCACAGACTCCATTCTCTCGCCTCTCTCCCTTCCCCTCCCCAATCCAATCCAATCCAATCCCTCATTCACATATGCCCACGCATCATGCATCATGCATCATGCATCATGCATCCACCAACCCCAACTCCGTCTTCGAATACGAAGACCTGACCCGACTTCAATCAAAATCTCAATATGCGAGTAGCTAAGATGGCTCGGCAGCTTGCTTATTGCTTACCTCGAATACGTGAGCAAATCTTGGACTATGGGGTTCCCTCACATCACCGCATCCACTCATAGTTGGACGTGCCGACAAATTCCACGTAATTATGACGCTGCTTTCGTCCTTGTCTTGTCGCCTGCCATTTGGTATGCGATTCTGGGGTCAAAACTCGGACCGGATGGATCTATCGGATACATCTACGTTTAACGCTGTGTGTATCTAGGGGGATATGAGAGGGGGAAGATGGGGGGGAAAGGGGGGAAAAGGGGGGCAGAAAGTAACTCAATGAATGCAACAACGACGATTGACGAAGCGATTCCGCCATTTATAACCTTTAAATCCAGCCTCACCAGAATCTGCGCTCATGATAAATAAAACATAGATTTAACCTTTTTCAGCGAAGAGCCCCCGACGAAAATAAGAATCATACTCTACGGCGTGAAGTCAATCGCGCACCCCATCCCATTTTTCCCCTTCTCAACCTGGGAATCGTCGCACGCTCACCTTGTATCATTCATTACGCCTTATTTATATTTTTCTCCTCTCGTAGATTGTGATGATGTGCTAGGCGCTTCCTACATACACCATACACCATACATACATCATTTGCCTCACGAAATCCCGCCCACGCATCTATAATTAGCATAAAGAGAACCTGGTTGTCTTGATTGGATAAATTGAATTATTGAAAAAGATGAAGACGAATCAGCTAGGCTAGATCGTTTCAAACAGACGTAGCTATAAAAAGAAAGAGCTCATCTTTGCTCGAGGTCGATTTTGACCCAGAACCCTGATCCCCCATGGTCTATGGCCTATGGTCCCTCAAGCTTTCGTTAGATGACCATGTCACATCGTATCATATCGTATCGGCAAATTCCAAAGGCGTGTTGATGAAGGGAATTTGAATGAAAAAACAAAAAAGAGAAATGTCGAAAATGAAAAGAAAGAAAGAGGATAGATATCCATCCCATCGCTCAATCCATCGATGGCCGCCGGAATGAGATGTAGAATGGCAGGCCTGGTATCTATCTGCATGTGCAGCCGAGATCATGAATGTGAGAGAAAGGAAAGAAAGGAAAAAAAGAAGAAGAACCATATGATGAGTGTCCCCGCCGAGATCTCTGGTGCATCCATCCCATCCGGCATAAAGCATCAATACCATGCATGCGAAGCCCGTAAGATGCCAAATCCACCTCAAACGCAGGATCATTCTTTTCCGTCACCTCTACATGGCGGAGCATCGTCGAAAGCGCTTCGTGTCTCTTTTATCCTTGGGCTTTACCAATGGCTTCGGTTCCCCAACTCCCTTGATCATCTCCGATCTAACCTCTTCTTCACCCGTCTGCACTCCCCCTTCGCTCCCCATCATCTCCCTCTCCCTCTCCAGTTCCCTCTCCCTTTCCCTCTCCCTCTCCTCCTCCATCTCACATTCCCTCTCCCACCTCTCATCCGAATCCTTATACCCCAACCTCCGCGACTGCGCCTCCAACCGCTCCCGAAACGCCTCATATTCTTCGTATTCTCTCCCGGGCGTCGTCGACCTCGTAGCCCTAACCCCCACACCCCAATCCATTCCTGACTCCCCACCCTCCACCTGCGCACGTGAAGAACCTCCCCCATCGCCATGAGTACCACCCGGCGGCGACCCTGCACGATCACGATAGATAAGCGCACGCACACCCGGAGTCAGGGCTGCCAGGTCAATATATGACGGCAGCGGGTTGTCGATGCTGGGATCCTTGGCGGGGAACGGTCTGTAATTCGGGTTCTCTTTTTGGGATGGTGTTCCACCTAGATCAACACCACGTCAGAAGAGAAAGCAAAGAATATGAATGAGCCCCATCTCCTATCTTCCATCTCTCTCATCCTTTCTCCCCGTATTCTCCAAAACCCCAACCTCCTCCCCCTCACGCCGGGCCCAAGAAAAAAAAAGAGCAGGAAAAGCATACAAAACTCCTCCCAAACCAGTCTCTCCCCAATAAACTGCACGTAGTCCGGCCTCACCGCCCTCAAACCCAAAAAGAACTCTTCGCTTGCAGTGATCTTCATGGCCTTCTCCACCCCCACCGCAAATTCATCGACGCTGACGTGTTCTCCTTCAATGGATTGTAGATGCTGACTGAGGAGGAGACGGCTGAGTTCGGGAAGGACCGTCTGGAAAAGTGTCGATGTGGGAGTTTCGTGTTCAGTGATATCCGTACCCGCTGAAAGGGCATTCGGGAGCGTCATATTGAGGACTTCGTTGTTGGGTGTGTAGGGAGGGAGGCGTCTTTGATGGGGGAGGCGGTCGATCTTGGGCGAGTTGGCGTGGTTGTTGTCGTTGCTATGGTTAGTATTGTGTTGAATGGATGAGATTCAATCCGGATAGAGAAAGGTACGAGGAACTATACCTCAGTACGTTGCTGTACGTTGCTGTACGGTGTGGGATGTGTGGAAGATGCCTCCTCGATACAGATGTCCAAGGTGGCTATAAAGTTGGAAGTTTGAAGCAGTCGTCGCAACAATATCTTTGAAGGATGTGTTGTCTAGTGAGAGAAGGCTGTTGGCTTGAGTATCGTACGTGTGATCGGGTGTTTCCGCCGCTGCTCTCAATCCCCACCTCTGTTTACATGGGTTTCATTGGACAAGCCACCACTCTGCCGTGCTGGAGCAATACAATACAATGCGCGGCAGTGAAGTGAATCGTTAGAATTCGGATGGCCTGTCGCTTTTGGGACGAGCGATTCGTAATGCCAGTCGACATGGAGGCTTCAAAGTAGACGCCTTGCCGGGAGCTATAGACACGAAGCCAACACAGGTCACACAAAGCATTTTGTTGTAAGCTCGAGGCTATTTGATTCAACTATGTATTGCTTCAATGGATGTGTCGTCTAGTTCTACCAATTTTTCAAGCATAGCCTGCATCACTCTCTCTTCAGCGTCAAATCCATCCTCTTCTTGATCGTCGAGTGCCATAAT
This sequence comes from Monilinia vaccinii-corymbosi, assembly GCA_017357885.1. Lineage (NCBI taxonomy): Eukaryota > Fungi > Ascomycota > Leotiomycetes > Helotiales > Sclerotiniaceae > Monilinia > Monilinia vaccinii-corymbosi. Next base: position 2,261,195 of record CP063406.1, on the reverse strand, counting down.
TTGTAACTCAATCCTCCTTGCTTGCCCCAACATTTCTACGGCTTGCTTGTTGTAATACCAAGCTTTGCCTTCGCATTCCCTAGCACCTCGATTTGCACGTCTCATCGCCGTTTCCAATTCTTCGCGTTCAGCGGAGAAGGACTTTTCGGCAGGCTTAACAGGCTGGAATTCCTGGAAGGTCTCGCCAACAACACTCCCATATCCCGAGTCAGATCGTATCATATTCTCCCCATCCTGCTTTGTTGGCTTCACTGTTTTATCGTAACTGGTTGGGCTACCACTCTCAAAGTCGTCGCCACCTCCTCGCATGTGGGCAGTGCCAGAAAGATTGGTGAGATCCACGGGAAATGGGTTATGGTACAAGGAAAAGGCGTCAGTCATGCGATCCAATGGACCATCATTCAATGGATTGATAGCTGTGAAGGGAATTCTGCTCTTGCCATTTCTATCGACAACTAATGATCATCACCAGGCAGCTTCCATATTATTCATAACCAGCATGTTTACTCTTGACTTGCAGAAATGCTGCCAGATCTTGTAATCGATCGTGTACTGGGTGTAGTCGGGCCTGCCAAGTCGTTGAAAATAGGGATGGTTTGCAACCTCCGATGTAATCTCCGAGATCTCCTCACTAGATTTGAGCCAAGCGGCCGCTCTTCTGGGGGGGCTGATGTCTTCTACAACTCTTCGTTGAAGGATTGCTCGGATGGATTGGTAGGAGAAATCCTGGGCATCTGCATTGCATTGAAAGGACGGCTCTTCTGCCTGCAAAAGAGCAGGACAATACTCGGATTCAGACATCCTTCGAAGTGTGGCTTATTCTTTCGGTGATGAAGAATTTCCTGAAACGGATGGAAGGGTCGTGTGAAGAATGGAGACGTCGAGATGCCCAAGAGATCTGATAATCATGGAGAGTAAAGCAAGCCTTATTGATCTTGTGCGAAATCCAAAAGATGTAACTATGGGAGAAGTGCATGAAGATGCGTATTCATTGATTGTTTCGGATACTAAATGATTTATGCCGGGAAAGGCTCAGGATCCCTTTGAAGAGGCCCTTCTCGTTATCTTGCGAACATGAATAAAGAGGAAGGTAAGCCTCTTTTATACTCTGGGTGGTAACTACAGAAAGAGGAGGGAAGAAGGTAACGTGATGGTTTAGGGGGCTAAACGAGTCAGCCACTGCTCTTTTCATTGGTCAACCATGATAAACCATCCAGAACAAGCGTAAGTCCAACGTTGCTGCAGATCCTTTTGATTATTGAATTTACTAAGAACCTCTATATTCTATGAAGAGGAAATATTGATGAAGATCTACATGTCAAGGAGATATATTGCTATTGGGTTAGAATTTAGAATCTAGACTACGAATAGAAGAAGTGAGAAGGGCGATAGATGTACGAAGACGTTATATAACGTCAAACAACTATAGTTGAATACAATCATCTTCTACAAATTTATCCTCACTTCTCATCTAATGGTATTGCCAATCACATAATCTAGCTTGAGTGGTCGACTCCAGTTCCATGTCTTTGTCGATCATATCATGTCCCACAGCATCATTCCTCATAGGGCTAGCCAGACAGTCATACTTGAGTCTTCCTTCCGACATCCAAAGATCAGCGTGAGCTAGAAAATGAATCGTTTTGATTTGAGGATATCTCTCTCGAGGTTCTTTCGGTATTACTTTGATGTTCTTTCTGGCGACATGAGCGACAATTATTCATACAGAAGACATCATCGTCATGCGAAATCATAAATATGATGTTATTGGCGTCGAATATAACAGGTCGTGTGCAACTTGATTTAAAAGAGTTGAGTGGATTCAATAGATTTTATAAACTTGAGCTACTTCGGTACCTTCACGTCCAAGCATATCATTATGATAATGAAAGATCTACTTCCCCACACTGACCTACTGTTAGCTCGTCCCTTTTGTGCTGATCACACGCAGCGATGTGTGTCGGAGGGCATTCCTGACTTCAAAATCCCAATAATGAGAAGTTCGGAACAGATTGAGGTTTATATTACTGCTAATACTTCATAATATCTTATTCATTCCATCTTTTCCAATTATATTTCATTATTAAACGAAAAAAGGTCTTTAAATATAGCCGTAAAGGTCAAAGTGATGGATTAGGTACAGTAACAACCGAACCGAGCGATAAAATCCAGCAGCATTACCCATCCTGTCGACCCAAGAGCCCGTGAAGACCCCCTCGAGAAAAACGATAATTGGGGAAATAAGCAAACCAAGACCTACACATTGCTAGGGATCAGATATGACAGGAGCTATCATGGGTCTAGGTAGGCTCAGATTGATTCGTAGCCCTAGTAGTAAATAATCCATCTTTTTAGGTTAGAGCAATTCTGTAGTAAGTGCAGTGGGACCTCAATGGCATAGGAGTAAAATAACATAGAACTAGCTATTATAGTCTACATATCCTCTAAACTCAAATCTGACATATATACAGTGCATCCATCCTACATCATGAATATCCTCTTTTTAAAGTATATCCTTAGACGTATGATGAATCAATCGTGAACTACTTCTCGTACACACTCATCATCGTTCAAGATCCTCCCATATCCAGATCATCAATTGTACCCCGATAATGCCCGCTCCAAGATTTAAAAGAAGAAAATTAAAAATGTACATCCGGGTACGCCTTGAAGTAATGACCTCGCGATAGTATATACCATACCAACTCTCCTCTCAAATCAAGTTTTGACGTTATGGTCCCTGAAAGAATCCATTCATCTCGATACTTTCTATACATACTTCTATCTCCGTTTGAACTATCTCATGATGAATTATCTTCTGATAACTTTATATCAGTAAACCTGCTACGTACTCAACTATCCCTCCCTGAAAAAAGAAATAGTTCTATTGAACTTCCCATCCCTTTCTTTTTCGACCTTGAAATTTTCAAACAACTAGATCAAAGAATAATCTTATCTTACATCCAAAGAAGATACACCCGTGGGATTGATCAATCTCAAAACATTGTTATCAACTAGACTCGGGCCAAAAGATATCAGTTTGATCTTCAACTCTTTGACATAAGAGTTCTAGAATCAATCTACTTACTAACACCGCACATATAACGCTTTGACATCCCAAACCCCCCCCCTTTACTTTTTTTCAACTTTTTTTCCAATTAATTTACGTATTATTAAATTGAACTATTTTTAAATATGTTATACACAAGATTTCTGTACATACGAATCCATAACGCCAGATATAAAGCCAATCTTAAGAAAAAAGTGAGTAGATTAACTAAATGTAATATAATAGTTGCTTGATCAATGAAGTACGTGATTGCATCAACTTGTTCATATATAAATAAATAAAATTAATGAAGACCTGGGAAGTAAAGTTACTCAACCTCATTCTTATCTGCCTCGTCGTCGCTCATCATATTATTTATTACTTATCTCATTGTCGACCATTTCTTAATCTTATTATTGCCTGCTTACCTTTGAGTTTCTCAGCAACTCACCTTTATACTATAACTATAGATATTATTCAATTCTGTAGGCCTTGGGGTGTAGAAATATCTGATAATTCCTGGAAAACTCCAAGCAAAGTAAGTAAATGAATGAATATCTCTCTCCTTCTCTTTCTCTTTCTCATTGTTAAGAGATGATGTTCTTTCGGCTAAGCCCCTTCGGTTATGTTGGGACGATGCTGAGTCAGCACACTGTATATATACTAGAGAATACATAGTAGATGTCAACAACTAATTCCACTGCTCGATATATATGCCACCCTGTTGTTCGATGCCATTGAGGTCATGTCAAGATTTATTCACAGAGTAATCTTCCATATATATCTACAACTTGTGTTCCAATACGCCTGCCTATCTAGCATTTATAGAAATTTAAATTGGGAGGAGATTTATATATGAATGTTATTTACCAAATACTCCTCAGTATTACTCGCTTTTGAAATATTTCCAAGGGAGGATTTCTCTTTAGACCTTATTTTTAAAGAAGCTTAAACCTCTTTTTGTAAACGTCAAAGGCTAGAGAGCGTCGAAATTGATTGGAAATAAAGGGTTGTCACAGATTGAAACGTATAATAAAAGGATTTAATCTTTCATTCCTTTGTTTTCTTTCCTTTCTTGTTTGTTTTCTTCAGCTTGTTCTTACTTCTACCACCACCACCACCCATAGGCTTTCTAATTGTCTTATCGTCAACGAACCTCAAACATAACTATCCGCAAGCTAGCTCATTCAACTCCAGCTTCAGGCCAAATTTTTATTGAAACTTCAATATTAATCCACCTGATAGACTTAGCAATAGTATCAATCAGACCTGCTCGCAAGGTCAACTATAGTTAAACTCCGCTGGAGGCTTAAAATAGGTACACATCACATCACAATGATTCCTCCACCTCCACTCTCTATTTTGACACCCACCTTCTGTCTTTCCAACGTCTTTTCATGATAGTAACTTTTTACGATTACAAGTGCTAATCAAATCACACCAAGCCTCTCTCTGACCGAGTTTCGTTACTTCGCTCAACTGTAGAAGGACATAATGAGGCTGAATACTCACTAAAGATATCAGAGTTGAGAATTCTTTCGAACATACATACATACCATTTGTCCATAATGAAAAATAACAACCTTCACGGTAATTTTATTTCAAGGCACCTGGAAACACACCGACTCGATTCCGCATGAAAGTAGATACTATATCATATAATTAAAAAAAAAACCATTCATGTATGCCGAATAGAGTGAGATTCGCTCGAAGTCCCGCTTGAGCAGATATCAAGAAAGTTTTCCATCGTCCTCCGCAACAAACAGGGAATTCCATTTTATAATCACCATTCTTTCGATGCTATGCTATGCTCGAGAAAATATTTCCGTCGTCGAGGACACTCGTGATAAAATTCTCTGGGTAATTCACCACGTTGAATTCTGTCCTTCCTTCCTTCTTTGCTCCTCCCTGAAGTTCGGCATGGGAAATATCCCGGAGGAAATGCTTCATAAAACGATTTGGAAAAGCGAGATGGGATCGAAAACTCTCCAGGAACCTGAGTTCAGGAGTGGGATTAGGATTTCAAAGACGTTTGCCTCTCCAACGGTCCAACTGACTGGGGATACAAGAAAAGCCAAAGAAGCCATCGGCCAGCAAATAGCAAGAGGTGGCATGATACTTGCTCTGTTCGCCGATGACTAAAGAAAGCATCGAGAAATCCTGGGGAACTTTGATAAACCAAGTATCTGAATTTACTTGAGTTTGCTTGAAAGGCGCCTTCTTGAATCATGGACTACATCCTCTGAAAATTACAGGCTCATTTTAAATAATCCAGAGTCAACTGGCGTGTGCTTCTGGAATGTGAGTCTGGCATGTGAGTCTAGCATATGCAAGCAGGATATCCCAGTATAATACTGATGAAAAGGCTTTCTTTCTATTGTTCCAATCGGCTTCATTTTCCGAATCCATAATTAGGTCGAACGCAGAAGAAGTAATGGGGACTGATACAAGCATGATGTTTTTTTGGTATCATTGTAATATCCTTAGACGACTTGTAGGATTCAATATGTTCATATAGATCCAGAAATGTACATTTTCTTATCATGCATTCATGTATCTGTTATGATTATTTGCTCGAATATGGAATCAACTTGTATATTTCCAAGTGATAATCAATGTTACAGAACGGGCTTTATATGCTATAATACGAGAAGAATAAGTGACTCTTTACAGCTGTATTTCATTCCATCATCTTCCTCTCCACTCATAAAGCTAGAGCAGGCCATGTACTAGCCAAATACTATAACAATACAGTCACTAGATCAATGACTTTTATCATTGATTTGTTTTGTTTCAAGGGTATTGATTTAAGTTGTTAAAAATTAATGTGTTCTATCATCCTACGACCAGAGTTTCTAAACAACACCCTATAAATAACTTTTCAACTCCTAATTTACTCAATGCACAATGAATTGGAATGCCTCAATAAATCAATCTTCCAAATCAGAAGACTCAAGAAGCTATTTATTCCTTGCCAAATTCTTCAAGTGATCCCATATGTCAAAAATCCAACAGCCTCATGTCGCAATTCCATGTAATCTTTTTGCTTTAACCCATACTTCGATATCATTTATCTTGGTAAAAAAAAACATGCATCCGAACATTCATTAACTTCTCTTTCTTGTTTGGAAACACGCAAATCTCAAAGATAGCCTTTTCGTGTACTCTGAACATTCACAGTGGGTATGATTTGAATACAGGAAATTGGAATTTCCCTGGTGACAATAGATATATTTGTGGTCTTCACAAGGCTACTGGTGGAGGCTGTTCAGCAATTCAAGCTCTTCACAGCATACCTGAAGAGATCGCATTGAATAAGCTTGTGCCAGGTTCTAAAAGCACCAGAGAGGTCTTTCTTGTCGTAAGATCCCTTCCTGACTATTATACAGCAGGCAAAATAGCGAACATGCTCACCTTCCCTGCCCTCAAATGATAAATAATCGAAGGAGATTTGGAATACGGAACTCGGCCGTGTTCACTCCGGGCTCGATATGGGATGCGGACCAAACCGACGAAGAAATAGTGAATGACCTAATTTCAACTTCGTTTCTCTTGCATCCGAAATCAAGGATGTCCAAGAGAAGAATCTCAAACACGACGGGATCATAGTGAGCTTGTACGATGTTGTTAAGTTGTCTGTGGATCATAGAAAATTCCTGGATGAATTAAAGCATCAAACCGGTGTTGAATTACAACCTTTGAAGGTAGAGTATCCCTCCTCCGACCCGTAATTTTGACGAGATCGAAATGGCCTTGTACAACGGTAAAGGTGTAGGAATTGATACATGCAAGAAGACCAAAGAGCGGCTGGTGAGGGAAGCAACGAAGGAATCTATCATATTATTGCTAAGAATACTCACATCAAGGAAATCAAATGGCTGAAATGTATTCTTAGTGATAATCAAGATGAATATTAGAGTATATGTACTTTCCCTCAAAGTACAAGCAACCACTTCTCTGTTACGTAATAGCATTATGCTATTACCCGAGTTTTGATCCCTACCTAGAAAAACAAATAACATATCAGACAGTAGCTTCGTCTGATTCGCCCAATATGATGGATACCTTGAAAGATAATAATTGAAAGCTTCTCCTGCCTGCCTGATGAACTAATGCGCTGTTGAATTCAAATTTCATTTCCAGCGGCTCAAAAGCAGATATGATAAATGAGAATTAATCACAGCATCTGAAAAGAATAAATTAGGTCATGAATGGGAGAACTGCTGTATGAACAACACTTTTCCAAAGTAGAACATAGCTGTACAACACAACACACTTGGTAACCTTCAATGTGGCGTCACTAGCACCTGCATCTCCAAATACTTAATAGTTCCAGTTATCTCGTCTTGTCAACATCCATTTGAATCTTACACCACAAAAACCCAAACAAAAAAAAACCCCCAGGCCAAGAACTTCTAGACATCATCTTCATCCTGGATCATACAAAAGCAAAAGATCAGTCAAAAGTTTTCAGACCGTTTAGTCACTGACAAGGCTGTCTTTCTTTGATGACTTCTTTTTAAAAACGTCTATTGGCAATTCTTTCATCGACCAACAAATTCGCACGGAGACAACATGTCGAACAACAACAGTTCACCCTCTTCTAGACCTGTATTTACCACAGGTAGATGGCCCTGGAGAGTTGGAGGTCTTCATCGAGGTGTCAATGTTCAAGGTGAATCACCTAGTGAGATTACCAATCGACTAGCTGGACTTGAGTTGGAGAAAGCCAAGTAAGTTTCCAGGATCCTTATATTCACATCGCCACACCACCCTCAAGTCCTGACCCAACCCTATGCATATCCATTTTGAGTACGAGCGAATGCTGACCATCACTAGCAAGCCACTTACAGATTTCATGCCGTTCTGTAGTCTCGCTCCTGAGATTCGATTCAAGGTCTGGAACTTCGCCGCCCGCGCAGAGACGCGAATCCTCGAGCTAGTTCGCCATCCCCATTACGCATACAGTTTGGACCATAGAATTTTTCAGGTATCCAGGCCAGGACAAAAGGTCCCCGGGATTATGCAAGCCAACCGCGAATCTCGTCGCGAAGGTATGCTCGTGTTTGAAAAGCGTTATATCAACGTTCATACGATTTTCCAATATATGAACAATGATGAGCGTCCATGGACCTGGTACAACCCGCACAATGATATCATATTCTTCGGCAAAGACACCTGCATTCGTACTATTGTTAATTTCTACGACGTTAAATCCAATGAGAATTATGCCAAGGTCGCTTTCCGTTGCGCGGATGTGATTGGCACATGCAAGGCAAGATGCGATTTTGACCCCTCGAAGTTTCCAAACAATGATAAACGAAGCTTGTGTAGCTGGGGAGCTGCTATCGGTGGTGCTGGCGTTGGTATTCTGGGAGTACTTCACGGAAAAGATGAAGAGATTGCCATGAATGATATGGTGCCTGGAGCTCCTGGTGTGAAGGAGGTATTCTTCGTGGTGGAGACCGAGTGCATGCAGTTCGAGGCTGGAGCTATGCCTTCTAACTTAACATTCCGCCCACCGATTCATAACGGACTTACTAATGGCCAGGAGAGGGAAAAAACTTATCTTCAGGCTGCCATTCGTCAAGTTCGTTCCGGAAATGGTGTTGTTAATTGTGGTGAAAATAGGTGGAACACAGACAACTACCCAGACTTCAACTTCGTCTCCTTGGCTCCCCCATTGAAAGTTCGCAGTGGTAAGGTTCTGAAGCACGATTCAATCATGGTTCCAGCCAAGCATGCTAGTGAGTTGATTTATCCCGGGAGCAAGTTCCTCTATGATTTGGGGCAGAAGACCGGGGTCGATATCATTCACTGCGAAATGATATACCAAGGCCTGAAGGAGAGAGAGATTGGTTTGTTTAATGGCACTGAAGAGGGCATTGAAAAGGCCAAGGGAGAGATCAAGAAGCAACTGGTATGTTAATCAATCTGTCTATGACTGGCGAGCTTACGCTAACGCAGAATAAAGCTTGCCGATTTCAATTATCATCAAGGTGCTGAACGTGATGCTGACCGTGATGCTGAACATGGTGCTGAAAGTCGTCGTGCTGAACGTCGTGATAAGAGGTCATTTGTTTGTTGATGAGGCTGAGGGTGAGGGGATCGATATCTCCAATATTCTGTAGCGTGAGTGCGTGAGTGCAAATACTTCTTTTCTATGGATGAGAGTCGACTTGCCAGGTATTTAGCAGTCTTTTATGGGAGATCAGTCATTTTCTGTGAAGATAGAAGTTTCATGCGAACAATAGCTGCGACTTGCAAGTCACGCATTTTGATCAAGCACGTGACGTGATGAAATAAAGTTTGGTTGCAGATCTACAAAATGAGAAAGAATGTACAACTGTAAGCGTGTTGTGAGAGAAAAGAGATGAAGATTAACTAAATGAGCGAAGTCCACTTTTGTGTACTTCGCTTACTAAGCTAAAGCTAAGCTAATCTTAGTAAGATGAGTCATCCATGATGACGAATGTGGTAACAACAACTCCTGGAATTCTGTCTTTTTATAGATGTGCAACAAAAGTTTTGTGATTTATCACGTGATTTACACACATCCAATCGAGACCCTCTAGAGAAACGTGATATGGACTGACTCACTAGACTTCTCGTGTTCAAAAACTAATATTCGGAGCGATACTGTTGCATAGTTCCGCGAGCCTCCAAGGATGTGCAAAGTTTTGGAAGCCGTCTTTTGATCGAGATATAGACAAAGTAAGTATATGGAGTCTACATAGATAGGGTAGGTATTGGACGTGAGCGATTTGACTCCATTTCTGTACATCGATGTATACATATCCAAAACAACACGACGCTTGCCAAACACCCAATTCGTTCTATTACAAAAGTATCTACCACACATACCCAAACAAATCCGCACCATCAATCAATTCGGCAAATTGTCTGCACCAATCAAGTCAGCCAGCCATCAAACACTTGAAATTCCAAGGACAACTTACCGTCCTCCTCTCTTTGAAGTCCTTATACAAACCCTCCCAGATATCCCTTCCTCGACAATCATCTCCCTCTTCAATCGGCACACAATCTGGTCCCTTTCCCTCCCACTCCAAGTCATTCATTTCCCATGGTTTTCTCAACGGCCAATCGCTAAAATGTACGAATTTCGCTTTTCGAAGGACTTGTTCTGGATCCCACACATTTGTCTCATGGCCTTTGCCCCAAAAACCTCTATGCCTATCAACAGGACGACGGAATTCTCCTGTGAGAAGAGAGTATATTTGATGATCGATTAAACCGCATGAATCTTTTTGTTGGGCAAAGACTGAGTTTATGATATCCATGTCATAAGTGCCGACACCAGCTTTTCGAACCTCTACTTCAAGCCGTTCAAACTCGCTTGCTGAAGGCTTTATCAGGGTTATATGGGATGCAAGTTTTGGGACACCTCGTGGGTCGAGCCAATATGCTCTTGGTGCGAGCAATTGTGTTGTGTTTGACATTGGAGCGAGAAACAGTTCGTCCATAGATTGAAGAATGGTGGAGTCAGAGTCAAGGACGAGAAGTTTTTCGTAGGAGGTTTGGTTGAATGCCAAGAGCTTGGTGTAACTTTCCGCCCATTCATCTATCATCTATTAGCATCCTCATGATTTTGCTCGACGCGGGGTTGTGATGAAGCTCATTACCAGCTGTAGCATGCCTGTGCTGCAAAATGTCTACATTTTTCAATTTTACTTTGTATTGATCTCGAGCCTGGATCAACATTTGAGTAATAGGCTCAGCAGCCTTCCCATTGGTATCCACAGTCCATTCTTTTTTCCATAATTGCGGATAAAGCAGTACCCTATCAGCTTTGCTACCCAATCTATTCAGCGACTCAAACAACATCAATGCATTGCACAAATGATTTTGTGTTGTCGCGTAGGTAATGTACGCGTATTTCCCCCACTCGATACCCGTCTCTTTGCCCGTCAAGGGTTCTGCAACGATAGGAGGTTCTTTCAAACATGAAGGAGTCTTGTACTCGACATGCAGTTGTTTTGCTTTGTGTGCTCCATGAGGGAGGAGTAGTAGTATGGTTACTACACAGATGACGATGGGTATGGCTGTTCGTACTGGTCTTGAGCGAAGAATTTGGGCAATGGTTGGTTTGGCTGGTTTAGGAGGTGGTGGTTCATCGATGTCAAAATTGATAATCGGTAGATAAGGCGAATTTTGGAGAAAGTCTGGTAGATCTGCCTGTGCTTGATGTGACATATTGATACAGGCTCAATTGAGCTCCTCAATCGGGAGCGATATAATATCCAAGATGGAGGGGGGGTATCACGTGATATATATATATATATGAAAACTTGAGCGGATGATATCTATCGCTATCAGTTGTCAAAAGGTTCTGATGTGAGATTGAGACTTACCGAAAATCATCCAATTGAAACGCCAATTCAAATGCCCAAAACTTAACCTAACGTGTGAGGCATGAAAGTAGATAAGATCTAAGATGGATTGATGAAAGATCTGTCGCGGTGAGTAACGTGTCAACGACGGTGGGGCTATTTTTGGATCTTGGTGCTTACTAAGCCTGAAGCTTGCTCGTGGGATAGGGGTATCACGGGATCAGATCCAATCTTTGAGTTGCATATTGAGGTTATTGCCAGATCAGATTAATTTTACATCTTTATGTCTCTAAAATATCAATCGTGAATAATATCATGCGTCTAATTTTGACCCTTGGAACAATTCAAACGATGCTTCATCTTACCAACCTGAGTCCTTGACTTACATCCTTATACTTGTTTGGTCCATGGAAATCATTGCTGCAGTATGGGTTTTGCATACCGTCCAGAGATAACTACTTTCCAATCCCACTCCACCCCTTCCCCCACCAAAACAATACAAAGGAGGAAGAGGGGGATAGATTTTCATCAACAACACACTACACGTACCTCATCGCCTTCATACCCCTCCCTATTCCTTTCCCCAAACTCCCAAACTGCTTTCCTCGACCTCTCTCTGACCCTCTGATATCGAAGGAGAGCGCGCGGGGATTCCCATACCGCTCCATCGCTAGCAAGAACACCCATCACCCAAGAATGAGTAGAAACGTTTTGTCCTCGCACCTTGTCCCCCATCATCCTTTTCAGATTCGTAGGAGGATGCATTCACAAGTTCCAAAGAACTGTACAGATAGCGGTTCTGCTGAAAGGTATCTCGGCGTACATATACAGTACTATGCCTCCTTGAAGAGGCAAAGGATAGATGAATCTCCCCTCAACATCATCTGGAACGATTGGAATTCCCGCGAAAGTACAGTATAGAATTACGCAACGCCTCAGCTGCGGCAAAGCTTCGGTGGAAACTCGCTTATGTTTCGAGTACCTCAAGGATTTGTAGTGAGATGTCTCTTCAACAGCAGCTATCCTTCAGATAAGAGTGAGATAGAGTGAGAAGCACGAGCAGATTTCTGTTGCATTTCCTGCCAAGGCTAATGATGCGTATGCAAATATCCGTGGCAGCCAAGAGTGGGCGGGCAGTGGTCCTTCCTTTCCGGGAGAGAAAAGGAAAGAATCCTGCAGAGTATTGATTACGCCAAGATCGGGCCAGCAAGCATGTTGTGGTAGAGAATCTCGCTCGTTTCTGGATCCCAACTGTGGGAAGTGGATCCTGCCGCCCGCCAGGCAAGCAGTAAATCCACCTATGGACATGAGGCAAACATCTTTTGTTGCAGATCTACAATTTTTCTAAATTCCGTGAATATCTGCCGAGACGCCTTCAGGCTGGAATTTGCGAGGTTTGATGGAGGATCAGGCGAGACATCAGCAGACGTAAAAACCGTGTTGAATGGGCTGACGGCGGCACAGCGCAAAGACCAAGCCATTGTGGCGGTTCTCGCCTCCACCCCATTAGTTTCTGTTCTTTTTTTCTTGGTTGCACATCGTAAAACCGCCACATTCCGCGTAGTTCCTGAGGATCTGCCGGGATGGCTGCATATGAGGATGTGGGAAATGTTGCATGGCAGCGGAACGGACTGGTTGAGTGCACCACGTCCAAGCAAATGTCGCAGGGATCGAAGTCCGGAAATCCGACACAGGAAGGTTGTGCCGCCAACCGGGCCCCTTCATCTCGCCAATCCAGCCAACTCCTCCTTCACAACACCGCGATGAAAGGCACCCCCTCCTCGGTATAATCGCCGAAACATCTCATCTCATCTCATTGCCATCTCGGATCCTCAACCGTCGATCACTGTATCTCTTTGCACACGGCCAGTCCCCTGACAGTCTCCTATTTATCAGCCGATGTACATTGTGCATGTCCTGATTCGTCAGCATTGCCCCAAAGATTATATATGTATGATGAGGAAAAAGTGGAATGCATAGAGTTTTGTTGCACATCTATTATATCGGAGTTGGATAAATCACCGTGATCATCCCCAACGCTGTGGATAACTGTGCTTGCGATATTATATACATAGGCCGATGCTTCAAGACAACCAAGCTTTGCCCAATCATCTAGAATCTGGAAGCATTTGTTGCATGTCTATCTAAACTCCGAGATCCGTTGCTTTTTCTTTTTTATATATCATCGGACATCAGTTTTGCTTTTTCCCCCTAGCGGCGTGGTCCTTCGCTGCAACAACATGTACCGTGTAATATCCGAACCGCCGCCACAGCTTCCACGGCCACTCTGCTAACCTCCGTGTTATCTGTGTTGCATATCGATTTAAAATTCGAGAGTGCAAATGTGCCCCTTCTTTCTCCCTTTTCATCTTGGGTCCGAGCCAGAAATTGACCATTCGGCAATTCAATGTCGGTGTTAATCTACCCATTTGGGCCATGCATGCCGTGCCGACTTGTCTGGTCTCCGAAAGATTTACTTTCCACATGACAATTCTATTGGTTTTGAGAGCAAAAAGTCGCCGGGTAGAGAAAATGTTGCATGTCGTGAAATCCGAGTCAGGTGAATCTAGATGATGATAATGTTTTGTTGCACGTCTATATAAGTCCGAAAATGATCATCGGAGCTGTTGTTGTCCGGAGATTCCTTGACAGCTTTGCTTGGGCATTTCCATTTCAGATTCCGCCATCGTATTCCGGCCGTGCATTGCGACGAGCACCAGGGGCTGGCTTCAACGGTCAATCCGCGCTTTCCCTCCATCACCAATTCCATCATGGTCGTTGCAATTTGCCTGTCCAAGTTTGCTCCACGGGGGCCTTGGTCTCTCTCACACGACAACAACGAGCTCTCCCAATAGACCCCCAGCCAATACGCCGGGCCGTCCTTTCCGGGCCATCCTTCTCCACCATCCTACTATAAAATACAACAATGTTGCACATCTCATAGTTCCCGCAACTCCGCAATTCCGCACCTCCGACATCACATCACGTCCACGGGCAGCATTATCATTGGCGCAGCGACGTGATCTGCATGACATTGGACAATACCCTTACTTAACCTTACAAGTGACGGCAATGCAATCGAATTGAATTGCGGGGTCGCTTGCTTCCGAGCTTCCGGGGACGCGGCGGCTTATGTGCCGAACACGCCGCAAAGGCGTATATAAGGAGGAGAGATGGAAATGGAAAGGGCAGTCCTCACCTCCTTTCGGCGTACAAGCTATATGCCAGAAAACAAACCAGACGAAAGTTTTCCCTTGCAAATCTCACCATCTGCGGACTCTCGGATATGGGTTGTAGCAACATTATCTCCAGATGACAGATGAAGATGCAAAGCTAAAGTTGAAGTTTTGTTGGCTTTAGGCTAATCGGATGATGCAAAGGTCATACTTATTTATACCGCCCAGGCTTGTATTGGATACTTGGTTATGTTACCTGACGAAGACTCCTTTTCGCCGTCTTTCATGAGATGATAGCAGAACACTGTATCACTCTTTCAAAGATCCGGTATAATTTACATGGTATTAAGAGAAGACCTCTAAATGGGAAAGAAGGGTTCGAAGAGCACGCAAATACACACCTTCTTGTCTGCCCACCTACTAACTAATCGAAATATCGCGGATATAGCACCAAGCTTCCACGGATCCGCAACATAAATCCGAAATATATCACATGTGCATGCAAAGATCATGGCAAAAGAAATGCGAGGGTACTGTACATGTATACCACCTTGCGGGCAAACAATCACGTACATATCCAACGATAAGGATTCCTTCCTGTATGCAGCGACCCAGCCAGCCTATTGATGGAAGAACTAGATGGAGTACATATTCATGAAATATTTGAATCGTTTAAAGGTTCGTTTAAAAGTTCGGCTGTTTCGGGTATACTTTAACACTTGAATCATATCATCCGTCTTTCTTCCTGCCTCAATCTAGTCTTCACTGTTGATCTGAGCTTCGAGCTTATTGTTTGATTTGTTGGCTAGGAGATTATTTCATTGTGGGGGATAAGCTATGTCAGAAACGTCCATAGAGCACCGCATACAAACGAGTATCTTGAAAATCGTTTTGATGAGCTAGATGAGGCACAAGATGGCTCTGAGTCCAAGAGTACATTAAATCCTATTCTGACTAGCAATTTCGTGCAAGATGATGCACGGGAGCAAAACCGCAAATTTGATATGGCACAACCGCCACTGATAGCCTAAGTTCACAGCATTGTCTGCTGATGAAGGATCTAGCAGATATGCCATTGAGAGATTCCTCGCCGACTATAATAGTATTTCGTATTCTTCTACCGCCATATACCACTTCTGGTCGCCGAAGAACCGAGAAATGTTCCTGGGCGTGAGGAAGCCTTTGAAGGATAGACTTGTTGCTGAAAAAAGACTCGATCTGAGAGAGTTCATCACAGTAAGGACTGACTTTGCGT
Source organism: Monilinia vaccinii-corymbosi (assembly GCA_017357885.1). Classification (NCBI taxonomy): domain Eukaryota; kingdom Fungi; phylum Ascomycota; class Leotiomycetes; order Helotiales; family Sclerotiniaceae; genus Monilinia; species Monilinia vaccinii-corymbosi. Next base: position 2,245,364 of record CP063406.1, on the reverse strand, counting down.
GTTTTTCGACCCCGGTAGAAGAGAAGAGAAGGGAATGTTTGTTGTGTTGACAGAGGTACGAAATGCTTCAATGTTAGGTAAATTATGACTTGAGGGGCTCGGGATGCCATCCTGCATTTCTTCTAGGCACCGAAGCGTATTCTGCTGTGCGCTTCTTTTGAAAGTCTACAACTTCCACCTCCTTTCCCTTGAAGCAGCTTGCTTGATTGAGGTTGGATATCTCTGAGACTAACAGTTCCATTGGTCAAGAGCGCTCTCTTGAAAAGCGCCCAAGTGGTTCTCTTACCACGGCTGAGCCTCAGGAGTAACCAAAATCTCACGTACTCTGAGCATCATGAGAGAAGTCATGATTGCAATGCAAAGCTGATCTAACTATTTAAGGAGTAATGGTCATGTGATCATTGTAACCCTTGCTGTCGCTCGCTAAAGTAAGTTCACTCAATCACTAAAATCACTCCTCAAACTATTTGTCATCACCACTGGCTCCTCCTGACTTTTTCCTTCTTCATCGCCGCTGCTATCAACAAACATGTTGGAATAACCTCACCCCAGCTTGGAGAATAAGTAACTGCAAAGATGGCAAGGCAATGCCATGCTTCGGCAGTTGTATCTCTGGATTGCCTAAAGGCTGCCAATATTAAATATTGATAACCTTACATTCCACCTGCTCTTCGGTGCAAGGGAGAGTTGTTCGAATGCCAATGAGATCTCCAGGAGATATCAGTCCTACAGGTAGGAATGCGAGAGCGCGTTCTTTCCGAGAAGTGCCATGGCAACCCCTACATTTTGAGCATCTCTGTTTGTTGTTTTTCCTTCTCCTTGCTGTCATTTTTAAATCAATACTGTCTTTACAATGAACACCTTCAAAAATCAATATCCCAAGTACAGATATAATACCAAAAGATGGGAAAGTTCTCTCTATGATTTTAGTATAATCTACGCTCATTTAATTTCTCTTTTAGAAGCGCGAGTTGCGATAGTGTAGAGCTTGGATCCCGCGATAGATTCAATCCATTATCTTGGGCAAATCGACATTTCAACATGCCTCCTCCGTATATAGGAGCAGAAGTTCCAATCGGCTCGACAACAGTACCACTAGGTGGAGTTATTGGTATTGCCATTGGGGGTGCGATCGTGCTAATTGTAGTTGGAGTTACGATTACATACATTCGACGGAACCATCGCAATGTGATTGGACTTCGATCAAATGAAGTTAAAGACAACAAGGTGATAAGCTTAGCTGCTCGCACCAATTCATTATCATATTCTATTCCTTTGTTTGCGACTCCTTACCATTATCTTCCTCCTAGGCATGCCCCGCGTCGACGGGCCACGGTGGCGCGCAGAGGCTTTATTGACGAGGACGAAGATGAAGAGGATGATAATATAGTCAGACCGGGTACAAAGAGGTCATCAGGGCAGAAGGGCCTCTTTCAAAGACAAAGGTCTGGCATCAGGGAATCGTGGCCATTGGCAGCCAGGGTTCAAATGCCTACAACATCACTCCCGCACGTTCAATCCGAGAGAAACATACGAATCAATTGCGTCGCTCCGCCAGGATATGTTCTCTCTCAGCCACAACGCCCAAAGAGAGCTTTCTCTAGGAAAACTCATGTCAAGAATTCAGATTCTGTGGAGGATATCACGATTGTTGACGGAGAACCCAGAATAAACCATGGCAGACGTCGCTCCAACTCAGAAAATCATTTGACTTCGATATTAAAGTCAACATCTCAACGTCTCAGAGATACCCAGAGACAAACTGTGAGTAGGAATTGGAACAATCTTGGCAAGTTTCCAGGATCACCTCCCAAACAAAGGTTACCGAGCCCCCCAAGAAACAGAGCAACAGAGAGCAGAGAGGTTCTTATCGCTTCTGGATGTTCTACGCCAGACCAGTATTCCCTACAGGAAACACAATCACCGTGCACTCCGAGCCCAGGAAAGAGGGTTCCACGAACCGCTGGTAGAGCATTTAACAAACGAGGAAGATCACCGACGCCTTCTGGAGGATCCGATGACAGCCTTTGTGGAATTGACATCCCTGATCTTTTTATCCCGTCTCAACTTACATCGCCAAGTAAAAGTGGACGAAGATATGAACAGCGACATCAAATGAGTCTTTCGCCAACGAAAGGTTCTGAAGGCGCACCAAAGACGAATCATAGCTCGAAAAAATCACTCACAAACGATCCTTTCTTCTCTTCTGTGAAGAGTGCAAAAGTCATGCCATCTGCTACGATATATGGACCACAACCTCGCCATATGAGAAAAGCTACATTTGGACAAGAAGAAGCACTGGAAAAGGCCAACCAACTAGGTGATCTTCCACTCAAAGATATCTCTGGAAACCAATTAGGACCACTGGTGAGGGAACCTAGGTCCCCACCGCAATCATCAGAGTTGAATCCATTTCAATGGTCACCAAAGGGGGCCATGAAACCTCGAACTATCTCAGCAAGTCCTAACAAGATTATATCTAAGAGAAAAGGTCATAAGCGATCTAATGTCGTACGAATTTCTGGACTGACTAGGCCAACAAGTGTGAGTGTAGTGCATGAAGAGTCCGAAGGAGAGTCTCCTGGCATTACAACAATATCTCGGCCGACCCTTCGTGTAGTCGAGCCAAGTCCTTCGTGTACTTCACTCGCAAGTCGACAATCTAGTGTACTTATGCCTCGGCCACCATCTGTATCTACCTTCAATCCAAACATTCGTATATCATCCTTGACGCCAGCGTTGCGACAGGCACCAGTGAAACATGAAGTATCCACCACGCCACCTCCTTTGAAAATCAACCCGACATTCAAGATTCCACCACTTAAGCCGGTAGAAAGGAATGCATCTCTGGAGCCAGAAGAGTACTCTCCCACACCTTCATCTTCGAAAGCCAATCTAATTTTCAGCATTCCAGAACTCAAACCGATAGAACGACATGTTTCCGATTCCTCAAATCCGGATCAATACTCGCCACCTTTATCGGTCTGTAATTATTACGCCGAGAACATGAACTCTGATGTCGAGTTCTTTAAACATGCTCGGTCTTCACGTGCAATGAAGTCTCAGGTTCGTCGTCATTGTCAAAACATTGACGAGGAAATTATCAGCCCAGATACTCCAACTGAGAATTTGGTCTCTTTCCCACCGCTTCCTTCACCAGAATCTGGAATTCGAGTTGTAGACCCAAGTGATGAGTCAGATCTTCCCGAATATTTGAAATTGGGACGCCCGGTATCAAGAATTGGAAATCCACCGAGTCTCGCCCGCTTCCCTCATATCAACACAACTAACATCAGAGCACCGAGTCCTAAGCGAGTGTCTTTCACAAATACTCCCAATGCAAGGCCTACCAGTCCGGCTCGTCCTTCTCAGTTATTTACAAGAGCTGTCAATAACGCACTAGTCCTCGGTCCCAGACCTCCTCCATTTTCCAATGCTGCGTCGCCCTTAATCATTCCATCGGCATCTCTACCCGCACCGCCACTTCTCAGTACTCCCCTCCCAATACCCGTTCATCTTACCGGACCCCGTCCAGAGCCCCGCAAATCTACTTCTTACAGCCCCGCAATGACTCATACATCTAACTCTCCGCGGAACTCAATCGCCACAAGCATCGGTCTGTTACGTCGAATGAACTCTGACATTTCTTGCATCAGTACTGGAGGTACCGATTCTCCTCCTTTAGTTTCCGGTATAGGTCTCGACTGGGGTGATCGTCGTCATCCGAATCGTGCGTCTCGGTTTTACCTTGCAATTGGCTCACCTATAGAGAGTGCAGCAGTTCCATCTCGTCTATCTTCTCTCAGTATGCTTTATCCAAACACTTATTCCACTTACTTTAGTTCCTACTTCCCTCAATTCAACGATTCAAGTACTAGTGTCAACAGCATCGGTGAGAGACGGCAGCCTAGGAGCGATCTAATGAATCCTAATTATGGAAACTTGCAAGACATACTCGAGGATATAAGCGCAAGTCAGGAGGGAAGCCAAGGAGGAAGTACGAGAGGAAGTAGTCCGGCGGCAATGGGAAGACATGGATTGGATGTTAAGGAGAAGAAGTTATCTTTAACGAATCTTACTTTACTTCCCGACGGAGGCATCGGTTATATGATGGATTATCAAGATGAAGATGATGCTTTCATCGAACCGCTATCACTATCGAAAACAAACGTCAATGCAGAAAAAGAAACAAAGGCAAACGATGAAGTCAAGGAAGTGCGATGGTCCGACGCAATGATCAAACCTCTCGTGAAAACTACACGTCGAGAAAGTAAAATGGAACATCCTACCCCGAAAATGCTGGCCAAGTGGGCATGGGGTCCCGCGGTCAATGCGGCAAGGGAGAGACTGAGCAGGAGTCCGACACGCGATAAGGAGAACGAGGTGGATCATGATTGGGTCAAGGGGAGTGGTAGCCCGGAGAGCGTGGAATTCTATGATCAGGAGGGGTTTCTGAAAAATTCGCCGGGGCGTACAAACGCGGATGAAGAGATGAGGGGAAGGGGGAGCAGTGCGACGGTTCATGGTTTGAGTGTAGGTGTAGGTGTAATGGAAGAGGATGGGAGGGAGACTTTATCTACACATGTTGTTATATGACGTTGCCTGGATGCAATGGCCTTTGTCTGGGCCGGTTAGAGCGAAGGCTCGGCTGGATTGGATCGCATTGGTGAAGAGGGGAAGGGGAAATACATTCGTCTAATTCTCTGTGTGTTTCGCAACGCACAGTACTATAGTTAATCTTCTTCGTACATTAAATTAAGCATGGGGAGGGAGGGTGCTTATGGCTTGATATGGGATCGTCTATTTAATCACCCTCGCACTAGTACATCTCTTCCGTATACTTTACTTTAGCTTACGCACTTCATCAATAATTCGTTTATCACAAGGCCAAACATAGATAGCATGGAAGTGATTTATCAGGCTACATTACATGAATGAATTCCTCCTATATACCAAATGAACCAGGGTGTCTTGATCTACAATATTTATCAACCTCACCATCTACTTAAAATACACCGCGCCCTTTCCTGAGCTCCATCTGCTACCTCACCTCACCTCTCCCCTCTTCTATTCTATTCAATTGCCTCCTTCATCTTCTTCATCGTATTAGCCATTCTTTACAATGCAACGTCTAACTCTCTTCTCTTCTCTTCTCTTCTCTTGCCTTGCCTTGCCTTGCCCCGTTCTACGAGACTTTGATCCGCGGTATACTTACTTACTATATATACTATATATACTAGATAGATACGATGCTACTACAACGAGAAATGAATCATGAACCATGAATCGGCAAATGCAATTGAAATGTTGATCGTTCGTTCGTCTCTCTCGCATGAGATAAAATCAAATCACATCATTACTATTCTTATTAAGAAGGTTCTTCCTCCTTGGGTATGCAATTCTTCGTAATCCTCAAGTCAGACAGCCCAGCCCGCAGAACACCCAATTCGAATAGCGTGCGTAAAGTGAATTCAGATAACCGAGTGCGAGATGTGTCAACGAAGTAGAAAATATCCATCCGAATTTCATCTCAACCCAAGTTCTCCTTCTCCAAAGCCTCTACACCCTCCTTTCCATGGGTTGCAACATCTGATGTCTTCAAGGAGTATTTGACTGGTTTTGCGGCGTTGAAGATTTCGGTTAGTTCTTCGAGCTACGATGATGACGTTAATTATGAGTTCAAGATTCATATACACCAGGTAGAACATCATCATGAAGGTTGCTAGCATGATCTCATCTTACCGTTCTCCCTTTTGTCTCCACGAAGAAAAACTGAAGCGTACCACGTTAGCGGATTTGATTTCGTGAATGAATGTTTGGCAGGAAAGGGGGGGCAGCGAGCTCACGTATATAAAGGCGGCTTCGAATAAATCCCAAAAGATAAATCTACGCAATCATCAATCAGAACATCTCCAACCCAGTCATCATCTAATGAACCTACAAATAATAATACCTCCACCCCGCCCTCGAAAAGGCAATCCCCGTCACAAAAGTATTGTAAAACCCAGCCACATTCCCCACCAACGTATAGAGTGCCATTCCCTTTGCGCGACTCTCATATCTCAAGACTTCCACGGCATAAAGTCCCTGCAAGGGTGTCCATCCAACTGCAAATACGAAACTGAATAGGAATATCATGGCGATTTCGGCTTTAGATGCAGCGGAGGATTTGGCGATGGTGAGATGGGTGCTAGGGGATGTGGTGGTGTTGAGGGCGTTGAGAATGAGGATTATAAGGAAGAGGAGGGAGATTATGAGAGTAGAGAGAAGGAGTTGCGGGCGCCGGCCCCAGTGGTCGGTGTAGGCTGCGCCTATTAGGGCACCCGCGAAAGATAGTACGGATTGCATTCCTTGCTAGGTCTTCTTAGTTTGGGCTTCACAAGTGGAGAATTTGATTGATACTCACGAGAAGCAATTGGGTATGATTATCCTCAATCCCGGCACCTGCTAGCATTTGTGGGTAATAGTAACTCACTGGACCTATCCAAACGTTAACAATCAAACTCGCTTCTCTAGAGACCTGTTCCAGGCCATACCCTAGGCGCTAGCGAAGAAAAAGAGAAAGGAGTAGACAAACATACCATTACCAGTCCACTGCCCAAACAAAGCAACAGCGCAAGTCAACATAGTCCGATATCTAACCTCCTTCGATTCAAATAGTTCTCGGAAATCCCACCATCGTTTGTCTGCACCCGTCTTCGATATCTCTTCCATCATTTCGCGAAGTTCTAATTGTACCAATGGAGAATTTCTGTCACCTATTGGTACATTGAAGATTAATATTTTATTTCTTTGGTTAGATAAGATGGTAATTTACCTTCTCCGTGATACTTGGTCACAATATCAAGAGCCTCCTCATGTCGATCATTTGCTATCAGCCATCTTGGACTCTGGATATTACATGTCAATATCCCTCAATATAGTTCTCATGGAATCGAAGCTTTCATGCAGAAGGAAAAAAAAGCGCATACTTCTGGCAGGAACAGAACCGAAATAAAAACGATCCCAGAAAACATCATCTGCAGCCACAATGGAATTCTCCAAGCCTGAGACCCATTGATGTAGCTCGTGCCATATGGTACTATCTATCTCAGAAGATATCCAACCGAATAGAGGAGCCAAAGAAAATACTAACTAAAAGTCCCTGGTATAGCACCCACGAAGTAGAATGTCGTATAAATACCTGTCATGGCACCTCGAAAAGACGGATGCGCCATTTCACTGACACTAAGAATCGTCAGCAACGACTTCCTCCCTGCTCAATGCTTACTCACTAAGGCAAAGCCGAACTAGGACCCATTGCAGCACCAACACCTACCCTATCAGCATCCCAGACTTTCACATTTAACACAGATGCCACCAGACACGTACCAAGCATAAACCTCCCAATCATAAAAGCCGCCAAATTCCTACTCGAAGCCTGAACAATCGCCCCAACAATAACAACCCCAGCACCCAAAAACATACCCCATCGTCTCCCTTTCCACTGACATCCCACCATCAACCATCAGCGTTATTCTCATCAGTCCCCTCCTTCCACTATGCCTCTATTAGATTCCCCCATCTTCTCCACCCCCAAACTCTCAAACACAAATGAAAAGCCTCAAACCTACATCAGCAGCGGGTCCCGCAAACCCCGCGCCCACCAAATTCCCGATAGTGAAGACCGCATAAACAATCCCCGTCGCCGGCGTCCCCTCCGTAAGTGAAAATCCAAAGTAACTCCGATACTGCGCGTAAGAATTAATAGAACTCATGACGCTTCCATCGTAGCCATTTACTGCTGCATTGAGGGTGGCGAGGAGAAGAATTATGTAGAGCTTTTTCTCGGGACAGTTGGTGTTAGTGAGCGATGTATGATTGGAAGGCAGAGAAAAGGAAAGGAGAAAACAAAAAGTACCTGCAGCATCCTCCAAGTCCACAAGGAAGGGTTTTGCATCGCCGTCGCATCTGCCAGCTTTACGCTCCGCACATTTTTCATACTCTCTAAACCCTTCAAACCGCCAACGTTTCCAGAAGCTGGATCCGAATGTGCATCCAAATGACTCTGTAATCCACCCCCCATTGGCGTAATCCCCGACATATTTATATGTACCAATTCCTTCATTTCAAATCATTCACACAAACACACCAGCATAAAGAAATGAAGAAGATTTTGACCGAAAACTATACTCGAGTATAAGATGCTGTGTAATTGAAGGCCTTGATATAATAGGCGAGAAATGCGGGGATTCGAGGGGTACGACGTTAATCACTTCATGTACCCACCCCACTTTCGATAAGGTCGTGTTGGTCCAACAGTTGGTCCTATTGATTTCTTTGGTCTGCTTTTGGTGATGGGGGAAGTGACAGCGATGGATGTAACGTTTCGATGGGTTTATACGTGATCACATGGGCAAGAACGAGATTGATCATTGAGGTCATTGAATTTGAAACCTTGCTCATATATTGTGAAGTTGCGTAGCATTAGATTATCTTATACTTGGTACAGGTCTAAGGCGTTCTTGCTACATCCTCTAGTCCCGGCTGCGATTGGGCGACCAGCGTTTGAGGACAACTTCCCTCACCTTGTACTTTCGAAGTAATTCATCAACGCTATTCTCTTTGGTGCCTCCTCCAACGGGAGGGGGTACATCCACGTAAACCAAAATCAAAGTTTTCTTAACCTGTGTGATGACTCGGTTGATACAATGCATCCAAGGCCAGCGTCTTTCTTGTTTTCCTTTCACGTAATTTTGCAAAAACGGACCACTAGACCAGTAAGGATCACTGTATGATGGAAGAATCAAAACAGCAAATTCAGCATGACTGAAAACTGGTCCGCGATTGTAGAGGAGATAGTCAACGGAGAATTTGGTCCCACCACGCACTACCCAACCCAAAGAACGGAAATGATGATAAACCACATAATTAACCAGAAACGGATCATCTGTTGACAAGCCAGGATTTGAAATAGGTGGGAAATAAGAGGTCTTTCTGAAGAGACTAAACAAATCCTGATTCGAAATGGGAGATTTGGTGTCAGGGTCAAGGACTGTAAGAGCTCCTAATCCGTAGGAAAGAAAGAAAGCTTCTTCCATTGTCAATTGGAAATGCTCCTGATCTTCGATGACCATGTCTTCATCCAAAGCAACCTCAGCATTTGCGTCAGGTTTCTCCTCTGTACTTATAATAGTCCGTCCAGGACTAGGTGGTTGTGATGGGAAAAAGGTGGTTTGTTCCACAGTTGGGGAGAATCGAACACTTTTTTGACGATCCATGACAGGTGCTGAACCGTTTTCAAGTACGTCACCATCAGATCCACCACTGCTCTGAGCCTCGACGACTGATACTGGAGTCATTGGATCGTAAATCGCATTTTCGATACGGTCGGCGATGAGTGTTGGGCCATTGAGTTCATCCTTGTTGACCGCCAATGTTTGCTCTGGTGTTGCTACTTTTTGTGTATCAGGTGTGGGGACTGAACAGGTGTCCATCTCAACAGACGTTGGAGGAGTGATGTATCCTTCCAAGACCGCATTATCCTTTTCAATGCCAATATTCAGTGCATTGTTCGTTGTAAGCGCGTGAGTGGCAGAATTTGGCAAGGCGAGCAATTCCAACGGCCCAACCGGGGCAGAATACATATTTGACTTATAAGTGGACTCTGCCATCGATGAAACAACTGTCAATGGAGCCTTGAAGTCTGTAAGGTTTTGGGCTCTGAAATCTAGTTCAGCGATAGAGTTTGGCAGAGCGAGAATTGACGAGGGCCAAGTAGGTGCAACGAATGATGCGACACCAGATGAAGCAACCTCGTTGGGATCAACTACATATTTGGGCGACGGCTCTTTAATTACTTCTGTTTTGACAATCGCAGTAGACGAATTTGGTAGAGCAAGAAGTTGCATCGGACCAGTAGGCGCATTAACCATTGCGACACTAGATAAAACAACGTCGGCAGCAGCTAAACAACTGTCCAATGACTCTTCAATGGCTTCAACCTTTTGTCCTCGCTCAGTGGGAGCGGGGAGACTATCAACTTGGACTATGAATTTTTCCTCAGTTGGAAGAATTAAATTTGTATTAGGTAATTCATTTGCCTTGGCTTCTGCCAATAAAGTCTGATCAATAGCTTCTCTTTCTTTTCTGGCCCGCTCCCACTTGGTTTGTTGGCGATCGGCGCGTCGCTTTCTTGTCACATCCTCGCTCGCAACGGCCTTTGAGACACCTCTTCGCTTTTTCTCTCGAGTCAGCCAACTTGGTTCACTGCGACTAAGACTACCTTTCCCATAGAAACCTTGCTCCCAAAGACCTCTGATAGATCGAGAGTCTGTTACATGAATAGATCGCGTCTCAGGCGAGAAGTAACCATGGTAAAGGGTGTCAAAATGTGATGAAGGACGATTGATTGTCTGTGACAACCAAACATAAAGAACATGGAAGAGTGAGAGGGGATTATGAGGTATGAGAGTAGGAAGAGGAAATGTGCGTAGGGGAGCAGGTAGTCCGTAAAGCTTATTCAACTGTTGAAACTTGGACGGTTTAGGACCAACATTCTTGGGTTTTGCAGGCGTGCATGCCTCAATGGGAGGATCAGCCGGGGACCGTACTTTTGCGTCTGCCATGATTGAAAGGTGAGGCTATCGCGAGGTCATGGCGATTTCCTGTTTGAGTCAAATCGTTAGTCACTCTTGGGAATAGCATGTATGCCACTCGAAACAAGAATATAGAATTATTTGCAATGCTCAGATACCGTTGTAGTCTTCTCCGAAGAGAGTTGAGCGTACAGAGAGGACGAACAAAGTCAGAGCCGTCACTCTAAGCATCGAATCGAGTCATCACCACATTGCATGGCCGTTAAATTGGATTAAGCTGTCGGATTGGATTGATACCATATGGAGATGTGTAGATAGAAGAGGGTGGGGGGACTTACAAGTTGCCATGACTCTTCTCCGGCTGTTGGGAGAAGATGTTGTGGTCGAAGGAATTCTCAAAATTGCAGGTTTTGATAGCTTTTGACATATGGTTGCAGAATTTTCTGTCAAGAGCACCAAGAAGAAGTTTTTCTTTTGACGCTAATCGTTTTCCGGTAAGTTCCGCATAGTTCTAGCCTCTAAGATTTCCGTAAAATCATATTATATAACAAGGTTAAAGTATTTGGCATTTATTACATACTCTACATACAGCGTATATACGTGATATTGTTATCTTTTATAATAAATACGAATCTATTATTGCTTTGACTTGTCTGGAGTAAATTAACGTTGTAACAACTCATAGCATTCCATCATGTTATCTATAACATCATCATTTTACGTTATCTTCCAACGTAAATCAATCGTTATAAGAATGCATAGTTTATAAAATCTCTTCAATATCATCGAGCGTAATTAAATCACCCTTTTAGAAAAAAGACAATTGATAAACTCCAATAAAGTTGCGTTTGAGTTTGATCCAACAATGATATGTTCGTTTAGATTACAGTTTTCTCTCGTCTTAATAAAACTATAAAAACCATATACAAACCTAAACACATGTATCTTTGGGATTATAATATACAAGCTGTTTCTCTCCTTTCTCTCCTTTCTCTCCTTTCTCTCTTCTTCATATTTTACCTCTCGTATGCCATAATATACATATCCTGATCCTTGTCATCGCTCTTCTGTCGTCGCTTTGCTGTCAACAACTTGTAAATGGAAGCAAGAGGAGGATAGCCGCTTTATCTATCATCGAAAATGTTTGGTCTTGATTTCAGCCCTAGCAACTTTCCTCCAATATACATCATCGCCTTGGCATCTGGGACTTGGTTTCTTTTCATCATCCTCATCCAAGCGATCGGCTCTATCCAATTGTAAGATTCCTTGTCCAGGCATTTGTATCCACGTCGAGTTCTAATACACTGATGCTTCCAGGTTCCGTCGCTACTCTTCCGTCCCGAAGCCTGCCGTTTCCCCCAACTTAGCAAGCAATCTAATCCCTCATGTTACTATTCTACGACCAGTCAAAGGACTAGTGCCTCAATTATACGAATGCCTCGCGGCTACCTTCAGACAGACATACCCCGCTGAGAAGTTGACCATATACTTGTGTGTCAGTTCAACTAGCGATCCTGCATACCCAGTCCTTCAACGTCTGGTGGCGGACTTTCCTCGATTCGATGTCAAGATTTTAATAGAAGAGGAGGATCCATATTTGAGTGGTCATGGAGGAGAGGTCGGCAACCTTGGTCCTAATCCCAAAATTCGCAATATGAGTCGCGGATACAGGGAGGCGAAAGGAGATATTGTGTGGACGCTCGATTGCAACGTCTGGGTCGGAAGCGGCACTGCTGGACGAATGGTGGACAAATTATGTGGCTTCAAGGCCGATGGCACAAGGGCAACACCATACAAATTCGTTCACTTGCTACCATTAGTTGTAGAAACCGCTGGAGACAGTATAAATGAAGAGGCTGAAGGACTTCTCACCACCAGGCAAGAAGTCTCGTCCACCGTACCTAACCACGAGTCCCATCTGAACGCAAGCGCAAGGATTGGTGGTGGTCGTCTTGAAGAATCTTTCATGGCATCGTCACACGCGAAATTCTACACTGCCATCAATACAGTGTCGGTAGCTCCTTGCATCGTTGGCAAGTCAAACATGTTTAGACGATCTCATCTGAATTATGTCACCTCCACGTCTTCTGATTTCGCTCCGGGAATCGACTTCTTCTCGGAAAACATTTGTGAAGATCACTTGATTGGAGATTTGTTGTGGCGAAAGCAAGTACCGGAAGAAGAGGCAGGAGAAAAATGGGAGAAGCACGGCTTGGTACTTGGTGACTTGGCTGTTCAACCATTGGCTGGTATGTCAGTCCGGGAATACATCGCACGTCGAGTAAGGTGGCTCAGGGTCCGAAAGTGGACCGTTACCCTAGCCACATTTATCGAACCTGGTGTTGAATCCCTCTTATGTTCGGCTTATGGCTCCTTTGCAATTACGACATTACCTTGGTTTCACGACAACTTGGGCGTGCCTCAAACCTGGCTTGCCTTTACCATAGTCTGGTTGTCAAACGTTGTTGCATGGATGACACTTGATCGGCTTGTTTATACTAACCTTCATTCTGGTGCGTCTGTCGAGGTAGACGCAAATACGCCTTCTTTCGCACGACCTCCGCGGTCGAGATCTAGAAGACCTTTCAAAGAGTGGGCCGCTGCATGGCTCGGCAGAGAAATTCTTGCGTTGCCGATCTGGACATGGGCTTGTCTTGGTGGGTCAACCGTGGTGTGGAGAGGTAAAAAGTTTCGCGTCAACTTCGATATGAAAGTAGTCGAGATTAAGGATGAGGAAAGATCCTCGATTCATGAAGTTGAAAATGCCCGATCGCGCAGCAAAGACAGACGTGATTAAATATCCTTGTACATATACCAACTAATAATCAATAATATCACTGCACCGCATTCGGCTTTTACATCGCCTACCCGTCAAGCGACCATTGGTGGGCTAATCAAGGACAGCGACATCTTTATATGTATGCCGACGCAAGTGCCAATCCGGGGTCCCCTCAAGATACAAAATGGATCGATCAGAATGACCTGGGTTGTCGTTCTGCATCCCCTTCCTATCAAAATTCCATCAGAATCCGTTCAAAACTACCCCCCTCAAATTTTCGTGGAATTGCTTACCATTTGTCTAGCTGTTTAGCCCTTATCGTACACGCTAAGTTTCGTGTTCCATCCCTCCACATTTTCATACGTTTGGCATGACCCACACATTCCCCTTGAAGCTGTCACGGAGTGGATCAGTAGAATCTTTGGGTATCGAATAGTCATTCAGATGACTACGGATTGGAGTATGAAGAAGAGAAAGCTTTCTAGGTCGATAGAAAGCTTTTATGCTCTTTAGTTCTAGCTTAGCATAGTATTATATAGCATCAAATAATCGTCGCCTGTATTATAATATAAATACATTGAATTTAAAGTCTTGTTGTATATAATGTAATTGACATATACTCTGTACGGTGTATAATAACAAATCACAATCATATGATCCTGTTGGTTTTCTTCTATCTGCAATGAAAAACTCTATCTATCTCGGCTCTCTCACCGATTATTCTATAGAGTGAGTATAGAGTTATAGAGTTATAGAGTTATAGAGTATAGAGTATAGAGTGAGTGCAGAGTTACAGAGTATATAGTTAGTATACACCGTAAGCTAACTTGAATGCTACCAACTGACTGGCTGGCTGGCTGGCTACAAACTTAATCATCATTCATTCATCATCCATCATCATGATCATGGCAAAATACTAACTTTATATCTATAGTGTTTAACTCTTACTCGGCATATAATAGAATTTAGAATTGTCATGCGGCTGCTCCAGTAGGATTTCAATATCGTGGTGGATACTTATGTATGTATGTATGTATGTATGTATGCTAGCTATACTCTTCCTTCTGAAGGGAGAGAAAAGGAGGAGGAGGATGGTTGGGTTGGGTTGGGTTGGGTTGGGTAGGGTAGGTTGGGTAGAGGAGGAATGAATGAATAGGGGGCGAGTTATGCAACTAACTAACTAATTGAGTTGAATTAATTTGCGAGGGGGACGGGGAGGGACGGAGGGAATTTATCACAAGAGCAAGAGTAAACGCAAGAGCAGATCTCAGCCCAGCCCAGCCCAGCCGTATCATCATCATCATCATTGAATACCGAATAGGTAGGTTAATTGCGTGAAAGCTTTTGAATATTCCACGATTCGTCTTGTGATATGATATGATATGATATGATATTTCAGAGGAGTCTGTCTCTGTCGGTGAAAGAGCCGTCAAGGAAGAACATGCAAAAAATGAGTATATATGCTAACAGACGAGTGTGAAATACAGACAGGAGACTAGCGAAATCTCCTTGTCGAGGACTGCTAAACGTTGAGTCACATGTCTTTTCCGCTACAATTGGTTTGATTGCACGGTGAATCTTGAATGCTTGAGTATTGAAGAAGTTGTTCATATTTGAATTATTTACCATATACTTTTATTAGGATAGCCAACGCCATATGACAACACCTCACGCCTGGACTCCCAAAGCCAGCGAATAGTACGATCCAACCTTGAACCATAAACCATTTCCTTCCTATTCATCTACCATTCCTTTGCTTCGACTCCCTCCGGTGGACTGGTCTCGAATTTGCCCTGACTGGCCTGTTTCCAGTTGGTACTCAATGAAGTGCCATTACTTTCCACGAAACTCTTCATCATTGCTCTTCTCGTATCTGCATCGGAATTTTTATAGAGTTTTTTGAAAAAGGCATTCATTGGGTCTCCGCCAAATTCTTCGTCGTCTTCGGCGGTTGGGTCGTCACCTTTTTTCTTGTCAGAGTTGAGGGCGGATGTTGCGAGGTCATCCCAATTCTTGGGACCATTACGGGAGGATGTTGGGTAAGATGGGGCTTTATCGGCTTTGGGGTTCAGGATGGCAGCTGGAATTTCCGGCTTGTTTTCCTCGGTAGATTTGCCGGTGATGGGTTCGGTTCCTTCCAAACTAGACCACTTAAGTCCTTGCTTTAACTTATGCAGATCAATCTCGACTTTGTTTGGTGTAATGTTGAACTTGCTCTTGCTAGGATCGATTTGTGCGTAGAGTGGCGAGGCAGTGAAGTCGTATGTAGTGTCAGTTTGCCCGATTGGGAATGATACTCCAACCTACGAATTATTAGCTTGTATGAATTAGAACGGCTAAGTATTGACATACCTGATCATCTTCGATGGTAATTTGTGCATTTTCTTTTGCAACGCCCTTGGCAAAAATGGTAATAGTAACCGTTGAGTTTGATTGAAACCATCTGCACGATCGTGTTAGCTTTCTGTTTGCTACTTGGAAAACTGGTACACGCACTCTTGTCGAATCTTTTCCTTTGGGGTAACTGCTGGAGCAGATACTGGCGCAGATGAAGGTGCTACCGACTTTTCTGGTGCTTTCCCCTTCTCTATCTTGGGAGTTTGTTTCTCAGGGACTTCCTTGACAGTACATTCATTACACTCTGCCTCCTCACCACCTGCAAGATCGTAGTCCGCTCTGACCTTTGCCTGCCAAATAGTCAGACCCTTTTCCTTTTCATTCTTCTGTCTGCACCAATTCAAGCACAATCTCGAATCTCCGAATCTGCCCAAGCCATGAAGGGCAACGGCTCGACGAAATTGTGCCGTGGCGATGAGTTCACGACGAGAACGAGCAACGGCTGCATGAACGGCAGCGTCAGCATCTGCGAGAGCTGCTTCGTGATTTTGGGCACGTTGATGTGCTGTAGAGCGGAGGATAAGGTAATTTGGAGAGGTAGGGCTTTCGCTGAGAGCTTTGGTTAAATGGGCGATGGCAGCGGGGTAATCCTTCTTATCGATGGCGGCTTTGCCGAGAGCTGCTTGGGTCGACATGATAACTTTAGACAGGCTGTGTATCTGGGGTTTATATGTACTTGAGAGAGGCTGATGTTAATATAAGAAGTGTCTGTTGTTGCTCTTCTTATACTATTTGTTCCATTTATGTTTGGACTGGAACTTTCGACAGCTAGGCTTAGCCTTATTATCGATCGGTAGCGTCAACGTCGCAAGAGCGCCTCCACCAATCAGAGCGTTATATTTGTGTGGGGGTGGCTTGGTGGCTGAAATCCCCAGTTGCTGTACAAACAGAATTATACTAGTGAGTCAAGAGACTAGCTATCTCTAGCGTTAAAATGGAATTGACCATTCAGGTCATTCCATCCAAATAATCAGATCCACTTTGACTACTTTTATGTACAGAGTTTGAATGGTCAGATACCCTCGCTAGGCCTAATCAAGCTTGGCTCATAAACCCCTTTCAAAGATTTAAACTTATACATTACATTAAATTAAATTAAGTATATAGAATCATAATTACATGTCACCTGCGGCGTTGTGCCTTGACTCCTCGCATACAGCTAAAGAAGCGTCACATCTCCATAACGCTTGGCAAACATTCCCAATGCCTTCATGGGAAAGATAAACTTATAGTTAGGGTATGAGATCATACAACTCTTATTGAAAACACCCTCGATGGCCTCCTGTAGCCACTCTCCATTTGCTTGTTGTCTGCTCATGATAAGCTTAAGACCCTTCTCGATGGGTGCCCGATCTGGATAGTTGGCCTCAAGTAACGCAATACATGCCCAAGCGGTCTGTACAACTTGAGAACCAGATGGATGCTCGATGTATTCTGCTTGTTCACATGACTGATGCTAGGTTAGAAGGAGCTCCAATGATGGTTAAGTATCCACATACCTTGTAGCTTTCAGACCACCCACCATCACTTCTTTGTTTGGAGATGAAAAAGTCACATCCTTTCTTTACATGCTCACTGTTCTCATAAGTCTCTCCAATGCTTGCAAGACTCTCAAGGGCGAACATTCCCGCGTATGTGAAACAAATACCCCAACTACCATACCAGCTGCCATTAGCATATTGTGCTCTTCTGATATATTCAATGGCTCTGTTCTTGAAAGCTTTGATTTCGGAGGCGCGATAATCCGGATAGTATTTTGTGAACAATGATAATGCAGTAACCACAGCAGTTGTACATTCAGGATAGTCATATTCGATCATGATTCTGCCGAACACTTCTGCTGCATTCAACATCTCCAATCTCTCCGAGCCCCGAGTTGGTTCATATGACGCACAGCCACCAGACTTATTCTGATAGGTGAGAAGCGTATCTATAGCATCAAAGATACGTTGATCTTCAAGTAAAGTCGGATATCCAGGAGTACGTTGTAAAAGTATAACAGCTTTCAAAGCTTCAGAGATACAATCACTAACAGCATATCCTTGGTCCTTATTACTGAAGGTCCAGGCCCCTTTTCGTTGCTGGCGATAGCAGATATCTTGATCAACGACATTCTCTCGAATTTGCTGATCTTCGAGAAATTCGAGCGCCCTAGTCAACATTGGTCTCCATCTTGGATCTTCAGCCAAACCGGCGTCCACTACAGCTTGAATTAAGAAGGCAGTGTCCCAGCACTGTACTCCATTCGTCCCATTCATCAGCATACCTTCATTCTTGACCCACATGAAATCTGCCATTCTTTCGCGATGTCTTTGTACCGAGTAAGAATTCGGGCCTTCTTGAATATAACATGCAAGAAAGTTCATGGGTCCATTGACTGGTCCAAGGTTGGAATAGTCAGTATTTTTATCTTCCATTTGGATCAATTTGAACACCCAATATTCAGCTTGCTTGGCCAACGCATCAGTCCGGAGATATGGGTTGTAGACGTTGACAAGTAGCCAATTTACTGTATTCAGGAGCCATGATTTTGGGTGATAGTTATCTTTTGGATGAATACTGTTTCGATTTCCAGCCCAATTGATAGCCGTGTAAGGTTCTACAAAAAGCTCTTGTCGCAGTTGTTCAACAATGGGAGTTGCTTTGTGTGTGAACTTTTTAGACCAGATGAAAGACATTGGTGCATAGACTTGACGCATATGGACCCACCATCTCCAAGGATGAAAAGGTACCCAGTCAGGCAACAGCCAAAACTCTGGCGGTACAGGATTGACGATATCCCACTGGCATACACCAAGAACACTCAGCCAAAACTTTGCCCAATGCGGTCCGTTCTTCGCACCACCAAGCTTGTGTAATGTTCCTCTAGCCTTGATCATCCGTTCGTCCTCTTCACTGACTCCAATTAATCGGAGAACGGTATAATTCATAGCAGTTCCAAAGACAGTACTCTCGCCCTCAATATGTAATCCCCATCCTCCATCATCTGGATGTGCTCGTGCAAAAAGATAATTCTTTATCTCCGTTGCAATGTGATCGGGGATTGGAGTCTCGGTGACCGTCCAAGTGATAACCAGACCAGGGAGCAAAAACATTGGACCACCATATTCACATGCCCAGTTTCCAGGGGGAAGCTGAAGGTGTTGGAAGAATTCGAGGGAATTATTGACGGAATCCAGAGGACTTTGCGCTTTTGGCAAATCAGGTAGATTCTATTCACATCATCAGCAACCATGGTGGAGCTTGGCGTGATGTTCCTCCTACAGTCGGCAGTCCCAGGAAATACTTGTCTGCAGTTGTTTGTGGCCATTCAGCAGCATCTTCATCATCCTCAAGGTAATGCCATGTCTGCCGACCTCTTTCATCGAGTAAACGCCATCGAGAATAATCGGTACGTTCTTGCAGCTTTGGTCGTGTCGTAGACGGTGTAGTTGTCGAAGTTGAAGAATTGAATGATCTCTTTTCTCCCGTCTTTGACTGATTATCAGTGCCATCCAAAGCACTGATCTTTGTTCGCGCCATTGTAGAAAATGTTGAATTGGGTGGGAACTCCCTAAAAGTTAGAACTATTTTATACTTCCCAGGGGCGGTCAGAGGTGGCAGTAACATTCCGCTTTAGCGTGGTCCGCTTCTTTTTTAACTCTCGCCTCCGTCCCTTCAGATGTTACATCTTTAACCTTTAACTTCTGCAAGCGATCAAAATGCGCTTCCAGCTGATATAATTTGAATCAACGTTGAGAATGCCATGGACTTAGATCTTTCATCGGATATCTTGAGAGAGGAACGAACACCGTCTTCATCAAGCCCATGGCTACATGATCTACCCTCCAGGAAACTGATCAGTGAAATTGATGCTACAGCTGTGTCCTCTCAGCCAGCACCTCACAGTAACTACGCCAGTCCTCCAACATCGCCAGGATCGATACCTGTAAAGAGCGAACAGCGTGACCCTGGAAACACTTCCACTTTATCATACCAAACAGGATCTGCTATATGTAAAATCGAGGAAATTTGCGAAGCAATGACTGACTGTATCATCGGACGAAGGAAAAAGTTTTCAATCTGTCTGAAATCACGAAATTCCAACACGAAACATAGAGCTGAAGACAGCAAAGAACAAACTATTCCGAGGACTATAATTGTACAGTTTCCAAATTCCTCACCTCGGGAAGCGTGGAAATTTAGTAGGTTTGAGGCCCTTCCTTGGAAGCTCGTACTAAACCAATGAAGGCGCGTTGCTGCGAATACTCGAGCTTTCGCATGAGGCGCTTGTCACTGGTAACATCATAACCAAAAGGTGCGTCACTGCCGTTAGAACCCCAAATCTCTTTGAGCTGACTGTCCGGACATATCAGGGACATGTATTATCGAGACCCGGAGCTCTTTACGAAGCAAGCCATCGTCGATCGTTTTGTAGATGACATTGCATACTCCATTGGATTGAAGCGTGATGCTCTCAATGTGGTAAGTGAATTTTACTCCAAAAGCCTCCTCAGTTTATATCTAATTCAGATATTATAGATGGCAGCCGTCAAGGGGCTAGTAGCAGGTTCGTTTGTTATCAAAAGAAGGAACAAGTCCGTCATGGACTACTCTTCAACGGCAGATGTTGGCTTCCTCTCCTCTCTTGTTTCATGTCTTTTCACTAATTCTTTCAGTCACAATTGGTGCCATGGGTAAAAGAAATTGAGGATATTGATCTTTTGCAGGTCAAGTGGATATTGGTTATTGAGAAGGAGGTTGTACACATTCATCTGCGGGACTGCAACATCTCTAACTGCATATAGGCGACTTTTCGCACCTTGGCAGAAAAGCAATATTGGGAATTTTCAATGGCAGGGAAAGGGGTCTTGCTTACAGTATGTGATATCGCTTCCCTTTGTGGGCTCTCCCTTTTTCCTAATTTTCATAGGCCAAAGGTTATCCTGATATACAAAGTCGACAATTTCTCCACTATTTAGGGAAAAATTATCCATTGATACCGATATATGCACTGGTAGACTTCGATCCCGATGGCATAGGGATTATGTCCACGTATAAACATGGTTCTGCCGCACTAGCTCATGAAAACGAAGATCTGTCTGTTCCTTCCATATGCTGGCTTGGGCTTAAAAGCACAGATATGATGCTAGGGGGAGAAGAAAATGAGGGCCTACTCAAACTGACGAAACGCGATAGGCGACTCGCAGTGAGGATGCTACAGAGGGACGTGTGCCAAGAGAATGGGAATGAGGAAGAGTGGAGAAGAGAACTTCAAGTTATGTTGATGCTAAACAAAAAAGCAGAGATACAGATCATTGGGAATGGCGATGCATTAGAGGGCTGGCTCAATAGAAGCCTTGGAGATCAAAATATCAAAGTGGGAATACCATGAAAACATGACATTCAAACACTTCACCACTTACAGATTTGTTGTCTAAGCGAGGCCCAAAACATTTCGCCAATCATATGGAAGCAAAGATCAACATTCACATCTTCTCCAAAAGCGCTATCCCGACACAGACTTAAACCCAAAGGCTTTCTACGGGCCAAAAAGGCCCAAAAGATTCATTCAGATCGTCATCCGCTATATTTCTCTACTCGGGTGGAACTCTGGACTTCCAGGGCTGATCTTACACCATGGGTGTAAAAGTGGAAAGTTAGGTTGCCCACTCGGCCATGCGACTTCGTGTAAGAAGTATTTTTGATACACGCTTCGCCTTTCTCACGTATTTATTGCCATGGAGGAGTGAGTGATGGTGGTGAATTGAATATGGAATCGATTTGTGGATCTCAAGCGAGGGCGGTGGGATTTGCGGACGATGCAAAGGGTATGTATGTATGGATGATTAGTATAAATAACAATCAATCAATCCATATGTTTTTCTGTTTGGAAATTTAAACAATCTTGATTTGTTATTTGTTATTTGTCCCATATGGTCATGATTAAAGTTATGTCGAGCTGTTTATGTATGATCCAGGGGTTGGTTGATGGATATCCATTCACTCATTCATTCCTTTTGGCAGCCAGTTTATGAATATGAATATGAATGATATACAGCAAGTACATCTTCTTCTCCCCTGTCTATCTGTCTATGCCATATAGCAAGCATACTTGAGTAGTTGCTTGAGTCGTACTCGAGTAATAGGGAAGGAAGGCAAGGAAATATCAAGATATCACCATAAAGATCCCCAGAAATTATGTCATCTCTCCACGAATAAAGCTTTGAATCCTAACAGATATTCTGTTTTGATCGAATCACCTACCTACCTACATACCTATCTATCTACCTGATCAGACCAGACTAGGAGGAACGAACGGAATAGAATAGAATAGAATAGAATATGCAGTTAGGTAGGTAGGTAGGCATGTAGGCATGTAGGCATGTAGGTATGTAGGTATCTGAAAATAACGCGAGTTGGTTGATGTTGTTTTGTAATGTGGTGATTCGATTGGATCGCATCGGAATACTGTTGGGCTATGGTTTGGCATGGTGCGGTATGATGCGGTTTGATATACGAGTATATTGACGGACGGGGTCTCTTGAGTATGGATGGATGGATGGATGGATGCGGGCAGAGGAGGGCAGGGCAGAGGAGAGGAGCCTGAAGAATATATATACTATATATACTATACATTACACAGAACAAGCTAGCCAACCCATCATAATCATATATACACACATACACATGCATGCGTGCACCCTCTTTAAACAACTTACCTACTCGACTCATTTATTATACATCTACAACAGTAAATACAACAGTAAATTGAATATATACTCCTTCTCATCTCAAATCTCAAGTCTCAAATTTTATTGCATCGTATTGTATTATATAACATGGTCCAGAGTAGAATGGAGTGGAATTATTTATCCTCCCTACCCTACTGGTCCAGAGTAAACGAGTGAGTGAGTGAAAAGTGGCTAGCCATCGATAGACATCCGTCTCAAGACCATTCATTATTAATTCCTGCATCATGTTTTGGCTTTCTTCTTCTTCTTCTTCTTCTACTTCTACTTCTTCATTCCATTCCATCGCATACATACATACATCCATACATACATACATACACTTTTCACCCACCCACCCCCTCTCATCTCAATCCAAACCAAGCACATGGAATCCCAACATCATAGTCGTCGATAAACCCAACCAGCAATTGTGGATTTAAAGCGACAGATACAACTTGCGATCCCAGGAGTCCCTCGGTATGAAAGACATGTCAAAAGATAACCATGCATACCTATTTCTTATACCATCCATCCATCCATCCATCGATTCTCCAGATAGCCGCTTCACCACTTCCATCCAACCCATTCATATCCATCCCGAAGCCCCACGCCGCACGCCGTAATTTTTTCGTAAAACTCCACCAACTAGCTCACGGTAGATATCCGCGCCATTAAGTTCGTTGGTCGCCATCGTCGAACCTGTCGATCCCGAATTTCAATCCTGTCCATTCAAAGTTTCCATGCCATTATCATTGTCGTATAATTTCGTAAGGTGTCGTAAAAGATGTTTTTTCTCCTCAAAGAGTGCTTCATCTTCCGACATCGTTTTGATTTCTCCCCCCCCACCACCAACCATCCTTTCCATCAATTCGGCTCCCGCTCCTAGAAGCGGATTCTCCCGGTAAAATGCAGGACCACGACGACAGCAGCAGCCACAATGATCGCCACGGCGAATGTGACACCTAGACAGATGAGACGGCATTGGCGTTTCTCCTTATACTGTTGGTCCAACCAGTCTCCATCACCACTACTACTATTCCCAAACACAATATTGTTAGCGAACCCCCTACTTCCCTAATTATCCGATTGATCCATCCATCCATTTGATTCCCACATCATCTCCTATCCCTCCATCCTCTCCTCTCCTCCCCAAGCACAGCTTCAAAAGAAGAAGAAGAAGAAGAAACACAGCCACCTACCCAGAAGAAACCTTTCTCTTCGCCAACCTCTCACTCGCAAAACCACTCTCAATCTCCTTCAGATCCACCTCCGACATATGCACCGCCGTCGAGAATCTCTTCCAGAACATCGGGTCTCTGACCAAACCCATGCTGGGGGATTGCATGGAGATGGGTCTCTGTGAGACCTCTTGCTTCAATGGGGAGGGGCGATGTTCCTTGATCCCGAAATTGCGTGGCTTACCTCCCATCTTGTCGAGCTAGCTGTTGTGTGATGATGATGAAGATGAAGATGAAGAAAGTAGTCGGATCCGATCCGATCAAACGTTGTCGAAAAGTAAGTTTAATTATCGGAAATGAAATGAAATGATTTCAGACGGAAAGTCGATCCGACCCGTCCCTTCCCTTCTCTTCCCTTCTTCTGGACGACTTGGGGATATCTAAGATAACCTCACGCAAGAGGTTGATTGATGGTAGATGGATGGAAGTTGATAGGATGACTGGCTGGATGCGAACGGTAATTTGTAGTAGATGACGAGTCACTGACTGTCGCTGTCTGTCTCCTCTTCAAAAACCTTAATCCGTCTCCATCAAAAGCAATATATTGTTGTCGATGATGATCTTATATTAAAAGCAGCAAGGCGTACGTACATATAAGGTTATATATGTATATATATATATACGGAATATATGTAATTATTGCATATTAATTATTGATTGCTTGCATGACTTATAAGTTGCATCACGCCAATTGATTGTATTAGCACCATCATCATCATCATCTCATTCAATCCCACAATCACCCATCAACCCCGACCATTGCATCACCAGCCAGCTGCAGTCAGCTCACCACCCTGAGGGACCTGCATATTACCACCCCACCATCATCTATCTCCACCCACCCATCCATCCATCCATCCCTCCCTCTCAAAATCAAATCAATATATCAAAATGGGTAACGCGACCCCACCCCTCCCCTACTGGCAAACCAACATCCCAGCGCACCTCCGCCCGCTCACCTGCCCGCCCTTCCTCCAAAACCTCTCCCAGAAAGACATCAGCATCCTCCTCACCCCCTCCCCCTCCCCCTGCAACCCGCACCCACACCCCCACCCCCACCTCTCCTGGCCCTCCGTCCAACAAATCATCCGCCAAAACAACCTCGACCGCTTCCAGCGCAAACCGCTCGATCTCCGCCGCTACCTCGAACACTGCCACGCCGTGCGCGCCCAGCACGGTTCCATGATGCGGTACATACTCGATGTGAAATTGGGGTGGCGAGAAGAGGAGATGAAGCTGCTGAGAGCGTCTTCGCCTTCATCTTCGCCTTCATCGTCGTATTTTAAGCGTGCCATTGCCAATGCCAATGCTGACGCGCATGATGCATACAATAATGATAGTAG
This sequence comes from Monilinia vaccinii-corymbosi, assembly GCA_017357885.1. Classification (NCBI taxonomy): domain Eukaryota; kingdom Fungi; phylum Ascomycota; class Leotiomycetes; order Helotiales; family Sclerotiniaceae; genus Monilinia; species Monilinia vaccinii-corymbosi. Next base: position 2,220,317 of record CP063406.1, on the reverse strand, counting down.
CGCCATCAGAGTCCTGCTCAACGATTGGCCGTACGCCATCGACGAGAAGATCGTGCATCTCGTGGTCTGGACCAAGTTCGCACTCGAGGATGATCCGGAGACCGGGGAGACGCGGGAGGATGTGAAGAGGGATATTGAGACGTGGGTCGAGATGCGTTTTGGGGAGAGGTGTGGCCGTGACAATGTATGTGTGTGCTGTTTCTTTCTTTCTTTCTTTGTTTTTCCTTTTTTCCAGACCCTCCTTTTTCTCCTTCTCCTTTCTGTAACCCCCTTTCTGATATCTGCACGTGCGTGCGATTTGTGCTGTGGGCTACATTCAAAATTCTCCCGCCAGTGGGCATCTATCTATCTATCATATGGGTTGTTGGGTGGGGAGGTAAGTAGATAACCACGCTTACATCGAAGCTGATGAGAATTTCACGTGTGTGCAGGTGATCTGGTTTAGGAACTGGAAGAGTTTGAAGTCGATTCATGCCGTGGAGCACTTCCACGTGATGCTCTATGATCCCGACCCAGAATTTGTCAAGGAGGTGACGAGGGCAAAAGGAGAGAGAGAGAGAGATCTTTCCATTCAAGGCTCGAGGCTCGATTGAATGAGGCTGGGAAGGTAGATGGAGGGCGGAGTGGCGAGGGGTTTTTTTACGGCGTTCATATATCAAGGTGTTCAATGGAGTGATTCCGGAAAGGTGGGTGGGACATGAGATATGAATAGAGACTAATCATAGAGGAGAGCAAGACAGGTCAGATTTTGATCATACTGGTAGATAAGAATAAATTCAAAACTGTATGCTTGAATCCGTGAACAGTCTCGCAGTCACTAAATTTATGCCGACCTCCTTCCTGTTGCCATGGCTATGCCTACCGTACCTACCAATCGATTTCAATGCAATCCAAAAAATGCCACATCCAGCAACTCAGGTATAGCCCTCGTAACTCCTGGACCATCCAATCAAACGCCACAAATGTACCGAGTTTGCAAGACGCCCGCTTCCTTATAGAAAGAACCATTTCAACTCACACAGCACTGACCTAACCATATTCTCTCGGTACCCCTAGACCCTCTTCCCTTTGTAACCTGAATGATTCCTCTTCTTCTTCCTCCTCGCGGATCTTGTCCTCAACCTCTTGTTTCCATGCTGTCAAATCGGGCGGGATTTGCCGACTTTGCACACTCGGTGCATGTTCAACAAAGCGCAACTGTTCATGAATGCTCGATACAATATCATTGATCTTCTTCTCGGTATTGTGATTTCGTTTGATCCCAGTTTGACCTTTGGCAGCTAACAACTCAGTTAGGTCTGGATATAAGGATTGGTCTCGAAAGTGACTGCGATAAGGAGTATGCAAAGGGAGCTCCTCGTTTAGATTTGCGCCAATTGCAATACTGGTTTCGTTTGTCCAGGCACGTGCGACATTGCGAGGTGTGTAACCGCCTCCCCCGACAAGCATAAGTGGTAGGTTCAAACTCTTGATGTACTCAACACAAGCGCCATGACCCTGGACGAGAACATTGAATGTACCGATACGATCACCTGCAAGTGAATCGGCGCCACATTGGAGGACTATGGCACTAGGGCGGAATTTTTCGTTACATTTTGAGATGACTTGTTTGAATACCCTTAAATATTGATCGTCATCGATACCGTCGTTCAATGGGACATTGACAGCGTGATGGGCACCTGGATTGCTTTCGCTTTTGGGACCAGTCTCGTCCAGACCGCCCGTTCCAGGGAAAAAGTTTATGGGGTCGAATTTGTGGAATGAAACTGTCATAACTCGACCTGATGACCAAAAAGCCTCTTCTACCCCATCACCGTGGTGAACATCTATATCGATATATAAAACCCTTGGAAACCTTCTCAACATTTGAAGTATGGCGAGCACAATATCGTTCACGTAACAAAATCCAGAAGCTTCGGATTTCTTGGCATGATGCAAACCTCCAGACCAATTAATGGCAATATTTGACTCCTCGTTGCAAAGTTTGCGAGCAGCATCAATCGATGCACCCGAGTATATCGAACAGTAATTAAACAGCCCATCGAAAACCGGACAATCATAACTACCGAGGTTGTATGGTTTGTTATCGTCTTCGTCCGGTAGACCAACCTTGGCAGTCTTTAGATATTCTAAATATTCATGGGTGTGAAATTCCTCCAATTCCTCTTGGGTTGCTCTTCGCGAAGCAAAAGTATCCATGGCAGCATGCATACCGTATGCCATGATCAATCCTTTTGCGAGAGTCAAACGCCACGGTTTCATGGGATGGCTTCTGCCGAAATGATGTTTCTCAACCATTGGGTTGATATGAAATGAAACATTGTATCCCGTCGGCCGAACGATTCCATTCTTTATAATTTCTGCTTTGACTGCAGCAGCATATTTGGAATTATCGCAGTCATCCGGTTGATTTAGTGGGATCCCGTATTCTTGAACAATACCGTTCATCTTGAGTGTGATCTCGAGGGCGCAGATCAGGAGTTGAGCTATTAAACTGTGATTGTAAATATGATTCAATGTGTCAGATTCGGGGAATGCGCTCTGCATCAGGATGCGAGTTAGCTGAGGGTAACAGTTGAGAAAGATGCAATTCAATGTACCTTTCGTCCGAAGCCAATTGGCAAACACGCAGTTTGTTCTTGAATCGGTTGTTCACCTAACCATACTTTCGAATAAAATAGGAAGATATATGAAACTGGAGCGCGGCAGCGTATTGAGTATTGAGTTATTGAGGCTCTGCGGCAGAAATATATTGGTAGAGGAAATGCTGCATGCTTACTAACCAACTAGCTCCAACCTTAAAGCATGGCGATTAAAATGGCCAATCATGTTGTCTTTTTTGCCGAGCGGCTAACGGCTAATCGTTTGTCACTATAATGAGAAGTCGCGCGTATTGTTCGCTGTTCGCTGTTCGCTCCTTGCCCCAAAAATTCCAATTTTCTTAATCAAATAGGATAAGAATACTGGAGCCAACCCCTTCACTAAACTTATATTATACAGGTAGATAGATTATATTGATAACTTTTATCCGTCGATAACTTTTAACTTTTTATCCAGGTAAGCTAACTGTCGCGACTTCAGTTTTGCATGCGCATCCATTCCTATCAAAAAGATCATATTATCCCTATCCGTCTTTTGGTTTGGGTTTGGCTTTTGGTTTGGCTTTTGGTTTTGCTCTTGGTCTTGGCTACTTCCTTTCTCAAGATCCTATCATATCTTACACAATACGTTCGCTGCGGGATTCCCGTCAACGTTAATAACAATGCCCAGAGACGATCTTTCTATCGATTTTGTTCCCAAACACAGACACAATATGCCACAGGTCGAGCATTTAGATACAGCGGGAGTTCTCGATGACTGGATCAACCGCGTCGCGAATTTGCCCCACGAAATTGCCTTCAAGCAAGATGAGATAGGCGAAAAGGATAAGGCGATGCAAGAGTGCCTCACCATCATAGCAAAGCACGATTCCGCTCTTCAGAAGTGGACCAAAGCAAACGGGGGCCACCAACCGAATCCGAAAGAAGCTGCCTTGCACAAAATCATCCTGGAGAATTTCGACAGAGCTGAGCGCTTTCAAGATGAGAAAATTAAGTTATCCAAAGATCTAGACACACTTGTTGAGAACCACGTTCGACGACTCGACTTGCAAATCAAAGGATTACAAGATCGAGGAGAGTTTCCACAAGACCCAAATTTGCCTTCACTGCTACGACCACAGCCGGTCGAACGCCCCCGGTTAGATACGCACGCCGCCGCAAGACCACTGGGTGAAATCATAAACACGGTCTCTACTTCTCATGTACGACACCCGAGTAATTCCAGAATTCCTACCAACATCGGTCAACTCAATGGCGTAACGGCGTCTTCTGCTCCAGCAACGCCAGCTGCCACCTTACTATTACAAAGACAAGCTCGAGAATCATCTCTTGGAGCGACCAATAAGCGGCCAAGGCTAACTGGAGGACTGGGTACTTTACCGGTGGCTTCTAGTGGACTTGCTCGCCATTCGTCAATGACCCCGGGTACTCCTCGTGGAGGTACCCCGTCTGCCGTGCGTGGAGGTAGTGCTGGACCTAGAAATTCGCAGAAGAAGAAAGTTGCCCCGCATGGTAGTAGACAAAGTGGCGCTCCACGCAAAGGCAAACCAGGAAAATCGGGCCTTAGCAGGTTAAAGCGCGGACATAAGAACTCGCCATCCTCCGCAAATGACAGTGAGCTTAGTGATGCAGAATCTGGCTCTGTCGAGGAAGAAGAATCCGCGGGACGTCAAGGTAAGGACGCTGATGGAGACGATGATGTGGTTGATGTTGATGATGAGGACGGTGGAGATGACAAGAAATACTGCCTTTGTCACAATATCAGCTATGGAGACATGGTGGCCTGCGACAACGAGGACTGTCCGTATGAGTGGTTTCATTGGTCTTGTGTAGGCGTCAAGAGTGATCCCTTGGGTACATGGATTTGCCCAGTCTGTACTCCGAAAATGCCCAAAAAGGCCTAAGAGTATTGTTTCGTGGGAGGCGTTTTGGGATCACCGCCGCGGAGTTTTGGAGCAAAGGCAAATACAAATTATCTACGGTTAAGTCTGGGGATCAGGGGCGTTTTTAGCTAGAGCTAGCTGGAATTTAAGATGCGTAAATTATCAATGATAGTATACCAATTAGATTAATATCAATCCAACTTCAGAGGGATGAATACATCAAAAGCGCTTTATACAATTCACCCACCCACCGCCTTTGTTATTCTGCCAATATACTTAGCTTCTACCTCCCCGCTCAAACAATTGGAAATAGTTACAACTACAAATGTAACCATCGCTCCTTCCTCAATCCAACGCTCTCTCTCAATTGAAATTCATCAAAGTCACAATGGACTCACAGTAGGTTTCATCGCACTTTCTTGGTTTCCATCAACATCAATCAATATATGACAAACACAGCAAACACAGCAAACATAGCATAACATTGATATTCCCCTTGCTTTTTATCCTGGCACCATTCTCTTGCCCTTGCTCTATCATCTCAAGCAGCATCAAATATCCCTTTTCCTGCATTCACTGACATACTACCTCTTTATCCAAGAGTTGATCCTAGTCATCCTTCGGCAGCTCCCAGCGAAGTAAGTATCGGAGATCCATCTATCTGATTCCCAGAAACGAATGCTAACAAGAGCAGAACTATCCTCCTATCTCTAATATGACTACCATGTCAAGATGGGAGCTCTTGAAGGCTCGGGAAGAGCCTGTCGCCGTCATAGAAATCAAAGATTTGCAGGTAGAAGCTTTCATTGGGGCTGATGCATGGGGTTGGGATTGGGATGTGAAAAATTGTCAAAGCCAGCCCATTCTTGTTTCCATGTCACTTTCTCTGCGACAGCCTTTCTCAACGGCTTCCGAGAAAGATGATCTTACGGAGGATACTATCCACTATGGACGCCTTAGATCCGGAATCATCGAATCTGTCAGTAACTTTAACTCACCACAATTCAATCCTATGAGTCCAATGTATTTTTGTCCGGGCGTACTTATCTTGCATATTGCTGAGTACTTCTCACAAGTGGCCAGGTTGACGACAGGAAAGTACATCAATTGGTCCTCCTATAAAGTCATGCTTCCAAAATCATCCTTATTCGGGGCTGGCATCAGTTTGACTGTGGAAACTCTCTACAACGCACCGTCTTTGAAGAACAAGAATGGGGCTTGGGGCGCTGCCTGTACCCTTCGAGTGCATGACCTCACAGTCCCCATCATCATAGGCATGTTGGACAAAGAGCGCGTTAGGAAACAGAACGTGGTTGCGAACGTTGAGATAGACAGATATCAATCAATTGGAGATTTGCATTGGGATATAGAGCAGATGATTTTGAGGGTAAATAGCCTGAAAGCTACATTGATACTCTTTTTTGGAGCATGTGTACTAACTCGGCTTTGATGATTTTTAGACGATGGAAGAATCTTCTTTTCAAACTCTGGAGGCATTGGCAGAACAAATCGGCAAACGAGTCACCAGACACATTTTGATCCCTAACCTCATTGCAAAAGTCCGCTCAGAAAGTGCTAAAGCTAACAATAAGTGGGAGAGTTACAGCGATGACTACAAGATGGTCCCCTGGAAGAAGACGGAGATTATCAACCTTTGTTCAACCATCAAGATAAAGTTGGAGAAGCCGGGTATCTATATTGATACCACACCTGGTGTTGAGATGACGATGGATATTCGACCTCTTCCAAATTCGCCGTATTTTTCATTGTGGAAGGGGTACAAGAGGTTGAGTACGCCTAAACGCCCGTTTGAGGGTTCGCTTAACGAATGGATTGCGAAGAACAGCCCAGAAGGTATGACGGAAGGAGATTCCACCATGCTAGATCTTGCGCAACAGATGGAGGCTTTCCAAGCCAGTCTCGCTGAGTCCAGAAGATTTACGAGTGAAGTCATTTCTCGGCCATCGTCCTCCTCCAAAAGCATACCGGGAGGTCTGAAGAATGAAGAGTCCGGCTTGGCAGATCTTCAGCGCAAGATGGAAAGCTTCCAAGCGGGTTTCGCTCAGTCCAAAAAAAATACGGATGAAATCAATGCTCAGGCACAATCCTCTCATTCCAAGCCTTAGGTTAGGTTGTAGAAAAGGGAGGCTTCATTGTGGTACTGTCTCTGGCCCAAGCCAAATTCTCAGAGGTCCCATGTGTCCTTCGGTGGTTTTCACAGGAGGATGTGGAAAGCAAGACACGTGTATTGTAATGGGCTGGCTGGATGAGATGTTATGTATTTGGAAATCTTCTGGATACTCACAGCGGGTACTTTCCTTGGCATGAGAGCCAGCCTTTTGCGGTAAATTTGGGTCGGGTCACGCGACGGCTGTATTTAACCAGTAGGCTAGCTGTTGGGGAAAGAAAATATGTTTGTTATTCTTCTTCTTCTTCTTCTTCTTCTTCTTCTACACGAGCCTGCCTGTCTGCATTGGTTGTTAAGATCAGCGATGTATATTACATTATATCACATTACAGCAAGCAAGCAAGCGAGCACATGATCAAAATATTCAAAAAAACATATATATACAGCATCACCATCCATTCCATACGTATATAGTGATTAAAACTTTTTTCGTCATCGTCTTCATTAAGAGAGACGAGAGACAAAAGATAGCCCATGTATGTATGTATGTATGTATGTATTTGATTGATTGAGTAATCCTTTTCTTCGCGACTTCCTGCTGCAATTTAGTCGTCCATCTGTCTGTCTGTCAGTCGTCAGTCATATTATCAGCTTTACCCATGCCTTTACCCATGCCCATGCCCATGCCCATCCCTATGCCATTCAGTACGGAGTACTTTCTGGTGAGGTGAGGTGAGGTGAGCTGAGTTTCTGAGTTTCTGAGTTTTAGAGTTTCATGTTCGCCTTGCCTTGCCTTGCCTTGCCTTCCCAAGCCACGCAAGAGCAAGAGCAAGAGCAAGACGTGCTTGCTTGCGTAGTAAGTAGGGTAAGTACGGAGTACGGACTAGGCATGAAATGAAATGAATATGGATGGGTTATGGGTTATGGGTTATGTGATATGTATGGGAAGCGGGGTTAGAGTAGAGTAGAGGTTGGTTTTAAAGTCATGATATATATCATATCATATCATATCATACACGCCTTGATGCCTTGATGCCTTGATTTACTCTACTCTACTCTACGCTACTCTTTACTCTGTACTTTGTACTTACTCTCGTTGTTATTGAGGTGGGTAGGGTAGGTAGTTATGCTGTACGCTGTACGCTGTAGTATAATATCATATATGTATATCTGTATATTTGTATATCTGTCTCTCTGTATATATGTATGTTTGTATGTACATGTACGTTCGTTCGTCAGTATATCTATATTTTACAATTTCAATTTCCCAACAGGACCAACCAATTCCATGCGTACCTCGCGCCGTGAGAGACAAGAAACCCAAGGTTACATGAATAATAAAAAATGATATCCTATTATATCCTATCCCATGATTCCGATTCCGATTCCGACTCCGTTTCCGTTTCCGTTTTCGTATTCCAATGCTTACATACCCCCTCCGCTCCCCTCTCTTCCCTAGCACCCATCACCATCACCATCACCAAGAATAAATACCCCTTGCCTCCCACCCCGAGAAAAAAAAAAAGAACAAATGATAATAGACTCATTAGAATCTTTCCGGACTCTGAGCACCGGGCATCGCCACCTCGCGTGCATGTTCCGCCTCGATTTCCAATTCATCTCTCTGGATCGAATATGCTTTCCACGCGACGAATGTACACAAGATCATGCCCACGACGAGGGCGGAACCCATCAACATCCCATTGATGGGCACGGGGTTTCCGTGGAAGACTTTATGGAGCAAGGCATCTAGCCCGCTTTGGCTGAAATTGAGGAGGCCGGCGAGACAGATGATGAAACCGTAGACCGTGCCAAAGGTGCGGAATCCGAAGACCTTGGCTGAGTAGTCGGATACGGCCGTGTAGTAGAATGGACGATAGAGGACGAAGAGGGAGACATTGGCGTAGGCGGCCCAGGAAAAGGGAAGCATGCCGAGGACGCCGATGGTAGTGGCGATGGTAACGAGGAGGGAGAGAACGAATGGGGTACTGGTGTTGTCCAGAATGACGCCGATGAAAGGAATGGAGAGAATACCTCCGAGGGGGAGAGCGAGATCGAAGAAAGTGTTGACCTCGACGGCTTTGTGGTAGGAATGCAGGAGGTACTCGTATTGTGGACGAATGGTGGCGACGAAGAAATTGATGCGTGTCATTTGGATGACGGTGAAAAGTGTGATGAGGACAAACCATGGCGAGAGGATCTGCTGTGCGACCGTCTTGCCGTGCAACGCTCCCCACACTCCGGAGATTTTATTCTTGCGCTCTTCCTGTTTGACTTGCTTACTGCCTGGCTTGGTGCCCAGAAGCTCGGTTATTTCCGAGACAACCGGTGCACGACGCTGGCGACGTTCTTCGCGAAGGAGAGCCGTGGCTTCATCCATCTGATCGTCGAACAAATCGTCGTCTTCAACTTGCTTGACCATTTCGCCTACGGTCTTGTACGATTGCGATGGCATGACAGATACCTGTGCGGCCAGAATAAATGCGGGAACGATCAGGTACATGAGAAAGAACTGTTTGATGTGCAATGTGCCATCACTCCATTGATACATAATTCGATATACAAGAAAGAGGGCACTAGAGGTGTCAAAGGCACCTTCAAAAGCATTAGGTCTGATTCGCGTCGAGGCAGAATGGACATGACTTACCTGTTAACAGAGCCAAGATCAAGCCCGAATGTTTGGGGAAAGTATTGGAAAGCTGATAGGAAGTAATCAAGAAGAAAGCTCCTCCAAGGGCCAAAAGCAAATATCCAGGGATGAAACCATCAAAGGGAAGCTCCTTGGCAAAAGCAAAAAGCGCGGCGCCAGCCGCCAAGAAAATGCTTCCTATGATGCCAGCTACTCTGGGGCCAAAATTATCCAAGATGGAACCGATGGGTAAAGCTGCAACGTTTGTGCCCACTGCCGCGACCGTGAACATCAAGTTCAGGCGAATCTCCTGCTCAAAGCAAGTTCGTACCCCTTCTTTCAGCTCATCGTCCGTACAATATTCTCGATACACACCCTCGCGAATAAGGACCGGCTTGAGAGCTGCGTATCCGAAGACAACGCCGGCGGCGAGAAGGCAATATACGACTGCAATTGCAACTTGTACTATGATTGAGAATTTCATCAGTAAATGTGCACTCGAAGGTGATGGTTCCCAAGTATCAGATGAGAGCATTCGAATATCGCAAGCCAGTAGGAGCATCCCCACACCTCACTTCACCCCCGACAGGCGTCACTCACAAATTCGCTTCCCCTTGGACACCTCAAAGGCCGCCACCGTTTCGATCTCCTCGACCACATGGTGTTCCTGCTCCAACTCATCTCCCCAATTTCCCGGCAACGGACTAAAGGTCAATTTCCTGCGTTGCGAACCAGCCGGGGATCTGCCTCTTTCCGGGGACAACGACTCCAGAGATGTGACTCTCTGAGAAAGCGACATATTTTGGACAACCTGCACTGTTTCCCACTCGATGGGTGAACCGATATATAGGCGACAAAGGCGGTGGCAGTATTAATCCTCGTGGTTTAAATTCGCTGCATGGAGAAAAGAATATTGCGGGGTAGGAAGATCTTTAAGTAATAGAAATTGAAAGTGTGGCTGGGGAAAAGCTCTAGTCAAAGATCACCCGTTCCAATTTTCCAAAGGGAAGCAAGTAGGAGGGAAAGGTTTTAGGAACGGGTCGTTTTATATATACATGCGATTAAGCTCTGATGAGTGAGAAGCTAAAACTTAGGTCAATCAGGAACTTTTAACCCTATGCCGAGCAAATTCTTCTCACAGGATACATTATTGCAAGTATGAATTTGACTACCTACTTATGAAATACCTCCCTATCCCTTCCCATTGCCAATTCAATCATCCACTCCGTCGCCCCAAGTCAACCATAAATTCCCCATCAATTTTTTCAAAATGCCCTCGGCGCAGGTCTTGTGCTCCCCCAATGATTAATGCACCCATACTAGGGTACGGTAGTTCCAACCAAGGAAATTCGTAAATACGGTAGGCAACGGCGCACTACAAAAACATCCCTATCCGCCATGGTACCTTCGTCTCCTAGAAAGTAAAACAAAACAGAGGAAAGAATCCATCGCAAGCTTTTGACCTCATACCCGGAGAGACATGACATTGGAAGAGGGTTTCGTGCGTCCACCCCCTACGTTCGCCAGATAATGTACCATCCATCCATCCATCCTAATGTACACGTAAATGGTATTATATCCCATCAGAGCCCAAATGAACCAACGGGCGTGCCGTCTCTGCTGCTTCGACCAGTTTCCTTCTTGCTGAGTAGACTTCTTCCGAAACCCGGACGAATCTTTGGACTTTCCGATCCGTTCTCGGTCGAGCTCATGATGAAATTAGATTTTACCATGATGAAGCCGGCCCCGCAACGGATTTGCTTCTCTTGCATCGTGCCAGTTTCATCCACGACGAGAATTCCCTCGCCGAGATCATCGTCTGAGCCAAAGGTGTTATGTCCCTTGACCGAGACTTGAAAGGTCGCATCTGCGGAAGTTGTGCATCTGAAGCTTTCTTTCTTCTCGTTGAAGGTCACGATGCCAGTAGGGGATTTGATATGATCAGTCTTGTGGATGACTTTAGGCTTGGCCCCAAGCGATTTAACATAGACCATAACGCTTGAAGCAGGTGGAAATCCAGATGCAGACACAATTGTGAAGTTTGCAATGCCCATAGGCCCGCTTGTAGTACCAGGAGAAGCCATAACACCAGAGTGTGCCGAGGCTGCTCCAAAGGACTTTGTTCGTCCATGATTCGGTTCTGGAGGAGTTATTGGAAGTTGTGTTTCTGGAACTGGTGGCCCTGAACCTGTAAGACCACTCACGCGTCTTAGTCCGCCAGTACCATTAGTCACAGGAACATCGTTCTCCAACTCGACAACAGCGCTGCCGTTTGCATCTTCTTCGTCCTTCTTCTTGCTCTTAAAGCCGTGTCGGATGAACGAAGCTCCTTTTCCAACACCATGTGCAGCCAAGCCAACGCCCTTGATTGGAGCTCCCGCGACTCCAGTAACGATTTTACCTGGTGTGGCAAACGTGCCAGAAAATGTCGAGGATCCCTGTCTTGACCTTGTCACATAGTCTGGGCGGAAGAGCAAGCGCAGACGAATAGACCCTGATTTGCCTTCCAGAGCCAGGTTCATTTCCTTTGGCTTGAATGGTTCCAAAAGATTCAGATTGATTTGAGCTTTGCCAAGGAAATCGGCCTTGTCACCAAAGTCCCAATCCATAACATTGCAAACAAAGTTTGCAGCTGTTCTGGAAGGCACATCTATCTCGAAAAATTCATTCCAGGCTGGGTGTAGAGTCTTCTTCTGGACCTTGGTCTTGAATACCGAGTTTCCATTGAACTCGAACTTGCAATATGGATCGGAATATCCATTACGGTCCGCAGAAGGAAGGTCCGCAGCATCTAGAACATCTACTCGAAGTTTACCCATGTTGTTGATACTCTCGCTTGGGTCCAACTTCATCTTAACTGGAATATACTTCAGTGAGACCTTGATGTTACTGGTATGGCCGTCCTCGTCTCTAAGCTTGAGTCTAACGTGGGTGTTAGCAGTTGTCTCATGTTAGGGCTCCAAAGAAAAGGGACAGTGATGAGATTTGCACTTACATGGTAGGATTATTCAGGCACTGTTTCAGGGTAGCTAGCGTATCCCCACTCAAGCGGGCAATGGTTGAATCTTTCTTCTCATCCCCCTTACTCTGCTTTTCTCGGAGACGTATGGTGATCTTGGAGAAATCGAGTTCGCGAACAAAGCAATCCCCAATCTCGTCCAAGGTCATCTTCTTCGATTTTATGGTGGAGGACGAATATGATGGGAATGCCATATCATCAACAACGACTTCCACATGAACATTACTTCGGGTGAGGTCACAATCAATTATTTTGAAGATGATAAGACCGGATTCGTACTTGAGTAGCTCTTCAGGGCTAAGACGGACCTTGGGAAGATGTTTTTCTTTCGTAGTCTCTTCTTGCTCCTGAACGCCATCAGCTAGCTTGGCAGCCATCGCAGATTCACTGGAAGATCGAGTGGCCTTTTCCGAGCCACTGCCATCCTCCACATCATTCTTGGCGCCATCCTCCAGGCCCGTGATCCGACCTCTCTCGGAATTGGCTTTGCGGGTCGCCTCCTCTTTTGCTTCTTCCTCATCTTCGGGATCTGCAATGTTTAGACATGGATAGAATGCCGCAGTATAATTGAGTACTCCTTTTGGAGAGCCCTTTCCATGCATGCGCAATGGACCGGCCTGTGGGACCTTTTCATCATGTACGATGAATTCTCCATTTTCAAGCTGTCGAACGTAATCGGACGCCAGTAGTTCAATAGATCCCAATGTACGGTCGCTGTTGATAGTCTCTTGATCCATAACTTCCAAAGTCAATTTCTCTCTAACACTGTGCACGGGCACATATACGACTTCATCGAAATCTGGGTCAAGATTATTCTGGAATGTGACCGTTCGAGCTTTCTCTATCCCCGATAAGAGCACTCTGACGTAAGGATCAGATTTACCCAACGTTTCGAGGTTACGTAAATCTCGCGCATTTTTGAAGTGAAATCTCATTACACCAATAGGTGTGACATAGCCGCCAGTACCTGCGCCCACCCCTTGCAAGGCGATTGGCTTCCATTGCAGCGTCATCTTGACTCTGCCAGAATTGGCGCCAGCAAGGGTGTACCACTCTTGGCCCTTCTCCATCAAGTTCAGCATGTCGTTGAGCTTGATTTGATAAGTACCAAGGATGGGATCAGTGACAAGTTCTCGGTCATCCTTAATGACAAGACCGAAAGTAGCAGACTTTCTGTCGGTGATAAGAATTTCCTTGGATCCATTGTCCCAAATAGGGTTGTTGGTCCTCTTCAATTTTCTGGTGATATGGATTTCCTTGTTGTTTAGTAAAAGCACAGCGTAAGGGTTGAGCTGGCCAATAAGACTCTTGGTACCGTCGAGGTCTTTAGCCTGTTCGACACAGAAACGAGCAATGCCGGTATTAGATTCAGGAGGCGATTCCTTCGTACCATCTGGGAGAGCTCGTCCTTCGAGAACGGGAAAGAAACGTAGATCTGCAGCCAGTATACCACGTGCTTTGCCATTTACCAATACTTCTAGCTGTTCGTTTTCATATTCTGTAACCTCTTGCACTCTCTCCAACGGGAAAGTAGCAGTACCGAGTTCTTTATCTTTTCGATATTCATTGTAATCGAATATAGCCATCGTGAGACTCTCGGTGAAGGATGTAAGGATAACGTATTTCGTTTCATTCCATTTGGGATTGGCATTTTCCTTGATGATCTTGGTTTGTGCTAGAGGTGCGCCATTATTGATTGACAAGACAGTATATGGATCTGGTGTTCCAGCAAACTTGTCAGGATTCTTGAGCCCTTGAGCACCGTGAAGGGTGACAGCCAATACACCAATGGCCTGATCAACGGCAGATCCAGACAACATCTTCGCGACCTCGATTGGGAACACATTAGGCGCATACATGATGGGCCCTATATTCGCATGAATCTGTTCCAAAATAAAACTTTCAAGTCCAGGAATGAAATTGATGTCGAATCCAAGCGTTTCACCCCCAAGAGGTTTGCATACATAATCGATTGCTTTTAAGAAGTCAGCCTAAAAAGGTCCACAAATCGTTTGCGAAATAAATATAATGCAGTATCTGAAGTCGCATCGAAAATTGTGCGTCACTCTGTGGTGGGATAAGATTTGGACATCTTGGAGGTATTACAGCTCGCGGCGACCCCGTGCTATGCAACTCCTTATCGGGACCGCAGGCTGACATGGGCCAAGAATGAAGGGAGGGAGGGAGGAAGCAAAGAAAGAAAGCAAAACTTACTAGGTTTTTCCAGAAATGAGACTTCAATTCTTTCCACATGAGGAAACGGTATTTGAAGCTTGATCTTGACACGCATCAGACCCGAGAAAGCCATGTCCTCCACGATAACATCTAGACCTTTACTAATCATGGCCTTTCCAATTCTGATTTCCAGGACAACTTTTGGGTTGACCTTGTTCTTAATTTGGCGAGAAGTCATGTCGGCATGATCATTTGGAGTGAAGCTAAACTTCCAATCCATGAGCACTATATCGTCCTCTGCTTTGGGGTATGTCTTGACGTGCTCCAGCCGAGGCGGCTTCGTACCCAAAGTGAATGTCTTCATGCGAAGACTATCCAGGAACGCAGGGGTTGCCGTACTTAATACTTGGTCAACCGAATTGATGACGGTTTCCGCGAGAACTGGCTGAAAAATCGGCCAAAACTTGACCATGAAGCTGTTCATCCATTCCAGACTTTCCGTGTCTGTTTCCAGTTTGTTCTTGGCAAGCTCTCGATTGATATCATCGCGAAAGTTGCGTCTTACTCGGCGTATCGACGTCCTGTAGTATGTACCGCATATTGCCATGATAATAAATACCCAACTGAGACCTCCACCCAGAGTGGCTACGAACCACGAGGAGAGGCAAGCGAATATGATGACGGCGGTATTTTGATACCAATCTATGTAAAATTAGCACGGACTCACATACAACACTGGACATCACATTACCGCCATAAAATTTATCTTCAATTTTGCCTTCTATCCAGGTTTGGTGATCGAGGAGACTTTCCCCTTCGATGGATTCGCCAGAATCTCCGGTGCCAAATCTTGGAGCCCAACCAGCTCTTTCGATCCAGCGCGCATCCTCATCCTCGTCTACATATCCGTTCGCCACTGGCTGGTGCGATTGCTTGCCGTCCTTTGCAGGAGCTGCGAGGGCTCCCGCCGTAGAGGGGGGTGGTAGATCGTAAGCTCCCGGCGAACCATCGTCAATGTCTGTAGGGACCGCGACCCCTTTTGACTTGTGTTCATGGTGAAAGCCTTCTGGAACATGCTGCACACGCTTCTGCATTAGCAAACACCTGAGGACTGACGGGGGATCAATCAACTTACAGCCCGCGCCTGTGCTGCCTTTTCTTCTGGACTCGCGTCTGGGTCGAACGAGAATGCGGAGACACCTGCTCTCCTACTCTCATCGACGATCTTTGCCTGCGCATCTTCCGACGTCACCGAGCGATTCGGGTTTTGCGCTGCTTCCACTGCACCCTGCTGCTTGAGCTCCCCCTCCAATCCGCTGGTTGTCGACATATTTGCTATGATGATTGATACCTTTCCAGGCCAATTGAGGCTGCCGACGTTCCCAACGTCACCTGTAACAGCGTTCGTCCAACGCGACAACGACGGAATGGGTCGCTGGAAAGCGTAGCCCGCGAATCGAACGAAAAGAAAGGGAGAAAGGGAAGCTCTTGATGATGAAGAGATGTGGCAGGCAGGGGAAAGTGGAGTGCAATGTCAGTAAGGTTGCACAGCGATGGGCTCCGGGAGAAGAAGTAAGATGATTAGGGGAGGGACGGGACGGGGATTTGGACCCTTCAAATGTGTTCTTCTTCAGGACCTCAAGTCTTGGTCGATCGTCTTTTATCGACCAAAAAAAGAAAGAAAAAAATGCAGGATGCGATTTATCTGTTGAGCGGAATTGAAAAGACGATGACGACAGTTCCAAGAGGCATTTTCTTGACTGGGCTTCCTTGTTATCAAGATCAAGAACGAGGAGCAATCTTTTGTCACCTTTCGTCGTTTTCAGGCGATCGTATAATATAATCACACTTCGTAATCAATTTCACTTATCTGGAGCTCCGTGATACGGATATCCTCCTGGCTTTGTGGCAACTGCGTTTTACATCATGGATCAAGATAAGAATATTTGCCGTTTCTGGTCTGGACTATCGATAATCTCCCTTCCTTGTCCAGGCGAGATGAGAGCCGATCACTTGAAATTAATCACATCGGTCGAGGTGCAGCTAGCCTGATTGGCGCAGCCGGATGGAGGGCATAAACGGCATAGATAGCAAGCCAACTTCACGTAGCAGCATATTAGATGTGGAACGGGCGAGAAACAAATCATCTTACTTCGGTGTTCCCTCACACGCTATCATCCGTCGGCGCAGTCGGATAATCTCCGCATTGTTGGGGACGATGATTCCCTCGTTCCTGAGAAGACGTGTCTAACGTATTGTAGACACGAGTCTCTATGGCCTCATGTATATACGCAGGTACCTATCCTTTTGGGAAGAGATAGCCTTATATATGCCTCCACGTAAATTCGAGCGGCCTTTCACCGTAATTTGGATTTACAGGACAGTTCGTGACTATTACGTACTCGCCCGTACGTATTGGATGTGCAAGTACGCAAATGCATTCCTTGGTCTGTTTTCACCACGTTTTATCTTCTAATGCTTTGCCTTGCTTTGATACCACACAAGAACAAACACAAACATGGACGCAGCCGAGAGGAAAGAGAACAAGCAGCTCAAGGGTCGATTCATAGGGAAGTTCTTTGGAAGTGGAAATAAATCATCGTCGAGCGCCCCTCCGCCGCGGCTCGACCAAGAGGTCTCCGACTTTCTTCATGGGCCTCCGCGACCACCGGCGCTCGACCGAATTGATATTTCCGGCGCGCGCCGATGGCCCACGGCAGCCGATGTGAGTAATTCGAGACGCCATCGATCCACGAGCCCAGAACGGAGTGGGAGGAAAGGACTGGTCGTGCGGTTTACGGAGGCACAGCCAGAGGTCATCGGCGAAGGAGGTGATGAATGTGCGTCCCCCACAGTTGAGATCGCAGAATCTCTGCGATCTCGAGCCTCGACAATTCCACAGCAAAAGCACGCCGGAAGATCTGATCCTCTGCCGGATCGTGGCTCACAGGGACCTGCGGAGAGATATGGGGATCCCGGCACATTTAAGCCAGGACCTCTGCGACGCATACAGACGAGCTTCTCGCCCGTACCGGGCAATGATTCTCCACTCGACAACGAACCTTCTAAACCCTACGGGAACCCAAGAAACGAGCCGGGCGATAATGGGAATGCCAAAAAGGGATCCTATAGTTCGTTCGATGCGAAGACGGAAGCGGCAATGCGTGCATCAGAGGGTAAAGCATTTATACGGGCAGTTTCAGGAGGCCATGTTGATGAACGAGATCTCTCGCGGGCGTCCTTGACCGCAAGCGAGAGTTCGCCCACGCAAGGAACCCTTCACCTAAATACGAATGATAATGCACAGTTAAGCTCTTCGCCAGGATCACTGGTGAATCCTTCTCAGAGAGCCGAGACACCTAGCGAAAATGGGAAGGCCAATCCTACCGTCAGAGAAGAAAGTCCCCCATTATTTTCAAGGCTTTCCAATACAAACCATCCGAGTGCAGTCGACGGTCCCGCCCCTACCCCTGCCCCCGCCGTACGAGCCCCAACCTTTCGTTTGAAAGATGCAGCAATGGTTATAGTGGATGATTCCCTGAATGAATTTGTGAGACGTACGTCTCACATATTCAAATTATTTAGACTCTCGGCCGAGACACTGAAACCACTCTCATCTTGCTCACTAGAAGAGCTTGTCAGAGCTGGGTTATGGTGGTTTCTCAAAGGCCGATCCGAGCTGGAAAGTAGTATGAGGGATCGATTCACGAATTCCGAGGCAATGCAGAGCTCACTTGCTCGCCAGCAAGCGTATTCAAATCTCGCAAAGGCATATTGGTTAATGGAAGATATTGCTCCCCAATGTCCCGAGATGATGGACCAAAGGAACACAGAAACATTGCACAGCATCATTAATGATGCTTTGGAATCGCGTCACGCAATTTTATCTGGCTTGAAAAAGCTGACAATGGTAAGCATCCATGCACACAGGGTGAAGTGGTTTTGCTGATCCCGGAAATTACAGTCTATGAAGCGAAACAATATCCTCCCGCCATCGGGCGAAGATGCCCCATTGCCCCAAGGTATTGATAATCAGATATGGACAAGAGACGAAGGCGATCGATCATTGTTGTCACTACAGCGTCCCAATACGACCCTGAGCTTATCTGAAGCTCTTCCATTAGGTGACTCAAGCACAAGTTTCACATATGGACGTCACTTTGTGGATGTATACCTGTTGGAGGAAGCAGCTTCGCAGCATTACCGTTGCCCTTGTCTTCTCTCTA
Organism: Monilinia vaccinii-corymbosi; assembly: GCA_017357885.1. NCBI lineage: Eukaryota > Fungi > Ascomycota > Leotiomycetes > Helotiales > Sclerotiniaceae > Monilinia > Monilinia vaccinii-corymbosi. The sequence goes on along the minus strand of CP063406.1, from coordinate 2,201,657 downwards.
TCGTTCGAGTATGCGATGAAGAAGATCTGAGTTTTGTAATAATCAATCAAAGTGGAACCTTGAAACTCATGATTCACCATGACAAAGCCCACGGTCCCACATGGAATGATGTGCATTGGTTACAAAAGAACAACTCACTCAACATCAAGCTTCCGAGAGGTTTTGAACTTCGGATAAATTGTACCCCCCAAGATTTTAGGAGTCTCAGGGGCTCTTACGACTTTCAAAACAATGTACGGCAAAGTCTGGCCCGACTCGAGGATGAAGACGCGCTTTTCCAAATGACCATGAAAGTTTTCCAATGCTTTGGCCAAGAAAAGCACGCTCAGCCATTCCCAACCGAACCTGTGCCAAACTGCGAGGTAAGATTGTTTGAAAAGAGCACCGTCGAAAAAGCAGCGGCGGGCCCTAGAAAGAAGCATAGGGGATTTCGACTGGTTGTTATGACTGGAAAGATGACGAAATTCTTACGTGGAATCGATCAAGATATCTTACCCACCACCCCCATTCAGTTCAGTCTTTTGAGGGGTGACCATGGCCATCCAGCACTCCTGTTAAAAATTGATGATGGAAACACCGGGTCTTCGATGGTGTTTACATTCGACGAGGAAGATCAGAGAGCTAGATTGCATGCTCTACTCACGGGCGGAGTGATAGGACGCGAAGAGACTGTATATGGTGAAGCACCCATTCAGTCGTTTGTCATTGAGGAACCGGGAAGCCCCGCGCCGCGTCTCGGGGGCTTAGAATGGCAAAGCGTTCGGATAATCAATGAAGATGCCTTTGATACTCACAATGCCAAGACCGTTCTCTCCGAACATTTAAGAGTCATTATGGATTTTAAAACTGGTACACTCACAGATCGATTTAATATTGGACCTGGGGAGTTGAAACTTCGACTCGATCTTCGCTCGCCTAATGAATTGAAGATCTTGAGGCAACCCCAGCACGATATGACCATAATGGCGACTCAAGCACAACCATCAAATCAGTCTCCAACCGAATTCGCTGAAGTACTAGGGGTAATTGCCAGAGCGGCAACAACCCGTACCTATGTGTTTCCCAGCCTCAAAGAACTGCATCTTTTCCAAGCAGCATTGACGGGATTCGCCGTTGCATTTGATGGTATGGCATCATCTTTCAACATCTCGAGAAGAAGAATGGTAGTGCCCATCTACAAGAAATGGGATGCTGCCATCACTAGAGTGCAATTGGTCCAAAAAGAAAAAAATGTGCAATTGCTTGCTTTCTTTGAAAATTTCAATCATGGGGACTGTATGGGCTTCGCTTTGAAGTCCACGGATACGTTTGAAAGCTCAAACAAGAGTGGAAAGTTCTCCCTACGTATCGTTGATGCAAAATTTTCCATGCCAAAGCCTCGTGGTGAGGGAAATGCTGCGTTGGAAAGTGCTTTTGTCAATCTGGACGTAGGTATTTTCTTCGATACTAATCCCAACATGATTATACGAGACCATGAGTATCAATTGGCTAATATTTTTCAGATGCCTGACTACCCCGGCGAGCATGATGATATCACAGTCGTATTTGATACGGAAACGGGTATGTCCGACGGTTTCTTTTTTTTTTTTTTTAATTTTTTTTCCCTTCTCGTTGACTTTACCCAAACCCTAATTTGAGCCTTAGTTTCTTGGCTTCTTGGTAAATTTGTAAATTTGTAAATTTGTAAATATATTCAGTCTTATCGACCGGCGACAAACATCACATTGAGGTTGACATTTAGGGTTTCATTTGCTAACTCGCCTAATTAGAACGAGATGCATTTGCCAAATGCTTACCGGCACCAGTCAAAGGGACTTCACGAATGGGATCAGTAAAGAGATAAAAGCAAGCTTTTGGATATGAGGGTTTTTGCCATAAAGAGCATATGATTTTATTGATGCGAGGCGCACGGCGCATATACTGGAATCCGAATATTAGCGCATTAGCATTCCGGAGAGCGTCCTGGAGTTTGTTTGGGGGCTGACACCAATCAGCACGATTACCATGAAATTGGCATTTTATGTGGAGAGCATCGATCTTCTTATCCCGAGCTCCGAGTTATCTACAATGCACTTGAGTCTGCTTACTTGTAGGTACCTAGATTCTTCTGATCATCCTTACTATTGGCGAACAGAAAGAAATGCATCGCCTCGACGACATGCACAGCTCTCTCTATCTGATGTGCTAAATGAAAGCTCACGCTATATGCCATTGTATGTGCGCAATCGACAGAGTACTTGGTGAAGTATGAAAGTGTGTCCAGGATGAATCGATATACTCCCAGGAAGGGGTCAGTCCACGATTAATCCCATTGCCAATAATACCCATTGCTGCAATACCCACACCCACACCCACACCCACACACCCATACCCACAGCCTAACTAGGTTTGCATCCGTATCCCGACCTGTAATGCGCGAAGGGGGTCTATTTATAGTGGTAGCGAATCTGCGCATCTAAGAAATCACAGCCACACTACAAGGGAAGAAAAAACGAAAGAAAGAAAAAGGGAAAAAGGGAAAAGAAAAGAAGAAGAAAAAGGCCAAAAAGAGAAAGAGAGGCAAACTTATTCTTTCCTCCCCCTCCTTGCTTAGGCTTTGGACCTCGGCCGGGCCGCTGAAATTCGATAGATACACTCTGTAGACACCTGGCGAATGTAAATTGCAGAGTATACCACCAAGTCATAAACAAATTAACAAAAAAGATCAAATTAATGGTTAACTTTTGCCTAGCCGCATGTAGAAATTGGAATCAAAGTTGGGTCTGTCAATCTCTATATAATCATAATGATAGAAATAATAATCGCAAAATAAGCCGATACCTTACTGGACCTGCTCCGAAACATTTCTGGTTCTACTAGTGGCTCATCATCATGAGGGAGAGCCCGCAATTACGAGATGGGTTCTTTTCGCAAGCAAGCATATAACTTATTATTAATTCGTTGCATTACATGATGATACACAACACAGGAAGGAGTATCCTACACCTACCTACCTGCCCTACTTGCAACTCAATACCATCTCTCCATCTTTAGATCGATTCATTCTTGCCTCGCCTCGCCTCGCCTCGCCTTGCCTTGCCGTCTGTCAAAATTTTAGATTTGGGACTGGGACTTAGTATACGTTAGGTGTTTCAGGAGAAACCAGGCCAGGCCATCCATCATCAACCATCATACAAGTCGGTGACATTTGGGATCTTTTGAATTCGCCAGCCTAACCTACGGGCGCGACTTGTTTACCAATAAGCACTCTCACGCTCCGGGGACGGCGACCACATCATCATGGCCTTTTGATCCGGTCAATCAAATCACCACACCTCGTATGCTTTAGCCTCAACTAAAGCTCGTCGCGGGGTACCCTCACACGCACTTGCACTACCAATGCCCGGAAATTTAAGATACGACGCCCAGGTCATTCCGGATTTCGATGTTGATCATGATCGAACGAGTTTTCCAAATACCACACTGACAATGTCCACGGGCGGCTGGGAGCGAGAGAATATAAGATGGGGGGGGTGTACGGGCGAGCTGCTATACTCGAATCGATCGCATCCATCCCCCCCTCCTCGAAGTTCGGTCCGAGAGCAGTCGCATACACCATGTCTTCGGTGGAGGGCTCCGAAGAAAACCTCTTCGGGTGTCTGGGGGATTCTCATGGTGTTGATCTCAACCTTCTGGATCGCTCCTGTGTCTGCCGTCTTCATAGAGTTCTCAAACTGCTTGGGAGAGAGCTACCAGGGCAACGAGCCTTATAATCTACAATTTGTTCCGTATTTCCTATGGGCAGTGTTCAATACCACCGAATCAACTCATAACCTTGCGGTCCAAGTATGGGGGGACGTGAAGGGATCCGGCCCAGGATCCCCCCCAATTCCCCCGCCTCCAATCAACGACACAGCATACTGGAAGAGCAACTCATCCGACACCAACAATGGCAAGATTACAGACCAACCCGAACCAACTGCTAACAAACTTACCACGCTCTCTAACAAGGTCACGGTGCTGACCTATGAGCCGTACAGTGGGTTTGTCGAATTCTGTAATCAGCTTGTCAACGGCTCATGTCCTCTGGGCCCTTCTTTCAATGCATCAAGGTAGGCTAGCCACGCTTCAATCTATTGTGAGAGTGCTCGAATAGCTAATCGGTTCCAGGTGGGACCCATACACCTTTCCTTCCTTTGGGTTCAATAACAACTTCTATTCCTCATATGCTTTCACTTCGTTCACTGTAACCATGGTGATCAAGAACGGCGATGCTGCTGCGACCGCTATCGGCTGCATATCAGCTGATATCACGCCTGATATCGGAAGCAGTCTAGCTGGAGTTGTGAAGTATGTCCCTATGATTGTGCTCGTGTGCGTCGGGTTTGCAACGGCTTTCGCCGGAATATACAGCCCTTGGGGCACTAATGATATCTTTCGATGGACAACAAACTATGGCCGAGATGCCGACCTTCTTCGTTTGGTAACACCTGGCTTCGGCGATTGCTTGCAATACATACAATTTGTTGTTCTCACCGGATGCCTGACGCTTAATTACCCTGGTTTTTATCAGCCTATCGTCAGCCAAGTTTCCTGGTCGTCTTTGATGTTCAACGAAAGCTTCATCAGCAACACCTACAAAGATAGCCTGGTCGATGGCATATATGTAGTGAATGGAACCTATGGTCTTGATCGGATGAGGCAGCTGGTGGGAATGGGAGAGACCGACGATGTCTGGGCCGGGATGGCTGTCTGGCTTCTGGCCATCATTGGAGTCGTCCTCGTACTTATTCAGATTGGATTTGCGATGCGTTGGATGTGGAGACTTCTCATGGGCACTCAAGAAGAGGATCTGAGGAGGAAGAACATGCCATTTTCTTTTGGGAATGTGATTCGCATTGTGTTTAACTATTTCTTGCTCCCCGTCGTGGCTCTTTCCATGTTTCAACTAGTCGAGGCTGCCAAGTCACCAGCCTATGCGACCGGTCTGGCTTTGCTCATGCTAATCGTAATCATCGTTTTTGCCATCTACCTGTTGTACCTCATTGCGACGACAAGACCTAAATCCTACCTGTTCGATGATCTCCCCACGGTCCTCACTTACGGAGCATTGTACAACACATATTCGGATAATGCGGCCCCCTTCGCCCTCGTGCCGGTACTGCTGACCTTTCTCCGCGGCATCTCCATCGGAGCTGTTCAACCTTCGGGTATTGCCCAGCTCGTCCTTCTTGCGATTTGCGAGGTCATCACGATTTTGACGTTGCATGCGTTTCGCCCGTTCCATTCGCCAACGTCAATGAATGCGTACCACACGTTCTTCGCCGCCGTGCGTTTCTCAACCATCTTGTTGATGATAGCATTTGCTCCTTCACTGGGTATTACCGAGGGGCCAAAGGGATGGGTTGGCTATGCGATTCTCCTCATGCATGCTATCGTGCTCATCCTTGGTTTTATGCTGAATGCGATCCAGACCATCATCGAAGTTGCTGCCAGGCTTGCGGGGGCTGGAGGCGATGAGAGCGGCGCAGCTCGAGGTGGCCTGTCCAAAGTGTTTGGCATGAGACAGTTGTCGAGGAGGTTACCTCGCCGGGATGCCACATCGCGTCAGAGTCAACTATCAAGTGCCGCTATGCTTTCGGAACAAGAGAGAAAGTCATATCTAATCGATGGGGGCGGGCATCGAAGCCAATCCGCTGGCAGTTCTGGCAAATTGCTTGCCAGGCAAAGTACCAATCCCGATGGCATGGCTGTAGATGCTTTCGGTACAATGCCTGCACATCGCGCTGGCAGCTTTGCGCCCAGCTCTTATACCCCAACCACACCAGGAGGGGCAAGCACTTTTTCATTCTTGCCCTCGGCTGCAGCACCGAGTGGTCGAGGACGCAGCAGAGGCCCCATATTGGGCTTGGACACAACAGATACAGCCGATCCTTACTATCGGCCACCCAGATTCCGTCGGCCGGCGGCAGAGGCTTATTCTCCAGGGGCGAGGAGTCGAAGTTCGTGGGCTAGTGGCGATTGGGCTCATAGACACTGGAGCCAACACGAATCACCGCCCGCCAACCCTGATGCCATTGAACCGTTCGAGGGAGCGTCAACCTCTGGTGGCAACAGTCCGTCGCAGCAACAAACGTTAGACGGAGCCCCGCTAGAACTGAACCGATCGAAAGCCGATTACACTACCCGAGAGGTTGACTTTTACTATGGAGTTCGTGGGCCTGCTTTGAATGCAGAAGCACCTAGCCGTAGAATCAAGACTGGTCCAACCGATCCTACAGGAATCCCTGCATCTGCGGTGGGTTGGTTTAAGGGCCTCTTTAAGGGCAAGACGAAAGAGAAGGGCAAAGGGTTCGAGGTGGTGAGGAGTTCAAGGATGCCGCCGGGAATGAGTAACGCCCGGAATATACCTGGCGATGAGTCACCGCCAGAAGGGATTCCCATTGCCACGGGAGCCATTCGACATGGTCCGATTGACTCCGATTCTGATGATGAAGTTGAGGTGACTGGTCCGTCAGGAGGCCAAGGTGGCCCATCGCACGTGGACGGAGCAGATTCTGAAGATGACGGCGAATTGGTGAGTCCTATGGAATCCGACGATGGACACAGCTACCATGATGAAGGTGAGTTTGAGATGACTAGGATTTCCGATGTTCCTCCCTCGCTTCAAGGACTCAGGATCCCCGATGGGGGTATGGAGCTGCCCAGTAGATTTCCGTCCAAGGCTAGCTCAAGGATAGCTCATGGTTCACGAGCTGGCGATCCAACACTGAATGTGCCTTCAAGGCCGCCAAGCCCGCTAAGCCGATCACCCACGGTACCACGAAAGAGCTCCCGCCGAAAGTCACAGAATATCAGTGTAGATTTCAGTCTTCCAGGCCCTCGTCACCACGTGGCTCAAGACTCGCTCGCGTCCCGACTTCCATTTGAAAGGTCAGATTCCAACAATCGACATTCGGACAACACATCTGTCCGATCCAGCGAAGCGACACATGAAGGATATGGGCATTCTCGGAACACGTCTTTCGGAAATTTCACCGAGACGTACGGAAATGAGCGGCCAACGAGCGTGGGATATGTTTCCCAGCACCACATCCACACGATCAATCCTCCGGAGAATAACCCGCAATATCTTGGCAGCTCCGCTGAACTGGTGGATGGCATGGTTAGCGGGAGCTCATCCATGGACCACGCTCGTTGATGGAAGGTCGAAGGCTCGTTTTTTTTACAAGACGGAAAATTTCCCTCACTTTTTTTTTTTTTCACTCTCCTCATATGGCAGGACAGGGCAGGGCAGGCAAGCATTTGGTCGTCGCGTGAACGAATTTCCTTGGGTCGGAACAAAAAGTCTCTTGGGTGTGTGTGTGTTTTTTGCTGCCCTGGTGTCTACGGTGTCTAATTGTAGAAAGGACTGGAGACTGGAGACTGGAGTCATATGGCGCGACGGGCAGGTGGATAGCGATGGGATTGTTATGGTTGGGTGGGATGGGATGGGATGGGGTAGGCTGATTGTTTGGAGTGGGATGGGATGGGTGGGAGAGGCTGATTGTTTGAAGTCAGAGACAGAGAGAGGCATATCGTTCACGTATTCTTGTCTATATAATATCTACTACGTTCACGATGGTTGTAATAATATAGTATGCGTGGTGAGGATGAGGAGGAGGGGAAGGGGTGGGTGCTGGATGGAAGGGGAGGGATAGAAGGGGGGGGGGGGGATAGGTGCAGGTGCTGGTGCTGGTGCTGATGCTGGTGCTGGATGAAATGGGAGCGGAGGGGAGGGACAGATGCAGGTGCTGAGTGGAAGTTGAGGGGAGGGGAGGGGAGGGGAGGGATAGATGAAGATTTTGCAGAGGCTGCCCCTCCCTGTGAACGGAGGGGTCAGATTAGCCAGTCAATGGTTCGGATGGGATCGGATGGGATAGTGGATGCGGAAAATATAGATATGGACTCGGATAGGAATATGGGATATGGATGGATCACTTTAACATATTTTTGGCTCGCGGTATACATATATATATACATACAGATGCTTTGAATGTATCTATATCAATTGGCAAATTGAATTATTTCATATATATATATATATATCAAATAACCGTTGACTTCGTCATTACATGTATGTAATATTGGATTAGACTAGTTTGTTTTTTTCTATTTTACGAGGAAAGAAGAAGATTTAGAAGAAAAGAAAAGAACAGAACAGAAAACAATAGAATAGAATTTAGTTATTCATTAATAGAAGTAATAATAATTAAAAAAGCGTATTTATATTAAGGTTATATATGATTATAAGGCTTATATTGATTTACGGAGGTTGTTGGGGTGGGGTAAGTTATTGTAAAACACACCGGGCTCCCCCATAGACTCACGCATTGGATACTACATACACCAAACACCAAACACCAAACACCAAACACCAAACACCAAACATCAAACACCAAATCTAAATTTCTTGTCTACCTCATTAAGCCTTGTGAGGCTGACGTCTCCGTAATCAAAGCAAACCTTTTTTCCCTTGCACTTTGGTGTTTGGGGCTGTTTAATCACAACCTTTTTTCTTCTTGAGCGAGCCTCCTATTGCCACTCCCATCTTTGGAACCTTAAAGCTTGTGGATACATTGATCCGATTCGAATATCTCGAGTACTTGAACCCATACAAATCGCAAGGATGGTTAGTTTAGGTCATGTTCATCGGAGGCTGTCTGGTGCAAGTACGTTCTTTTCTCTCGTCCATTCCCCATCTGCTCTGGAGCGAAGCAGACCACTCCACTGGAAATCGCATCACTGATGACAATATGAGAATTCTAGGCAACCGATCTTCCGTCGATGAATCGAAGATTTCTGATGCCGAAGATGAGACGACGGTCGTGGAGTCGGATCAGGGAAATGGTAGGATTCCTACTCATGAGCCTTGGGAAAGGGAGAGAGGAGAGGAGGATGTGCAGAGGCTGACGTGGAATCGTACACAGTTCTCTCCCACATCATCTCACAACTTCGTCCTGGAGCGGATCTGAGCCGCGTCGTCTTGCCTACCTTTATTCTCGAGCCTAGGAGTATGCTGGAGAGGATCACAAAGTGCGTACCGACCGGAGCTTCGGAAGGGAGGGAATCTTGAGGGTCTGGCATGCTGATGATGGTGTATAGCTTCATGGCACATCCGGAAACTCTGCTACCCATGGCGGAGATTGATGATCCCTTGCAAAGGTTTACTTCGGTCGTTAAGTTTTACTTGAGTGGATGGCATATCAAACCTCCGTAAGGCAGCACCCATTCATTTGGGAGGAGATGTTGTACTGATGAGATGTTGCAGAGGGGTCAAGAAGCCACTGAATCCTATCCTCGGCGAAATTTATACCTGCTACTGGCAGTTCCCAGACAATACGAAAGGCTACTATATCGCGGAGCAAACCTCACATCACCCTCCCAAGTCGAGCTACTTCTACATGGCGCCTGAACATAACATTCGAATCGATGGCTGCTTGAAGCCTCGAAGCAAATTTTTGGGCAATTCTGCGGCTAGTCTGATGGAGGGAATTGCTATATTGAGATTTTTGAATCGAGGAGCTGGGCCCAAGGGAGAACGATAGTGCGTTCCCTCCCTACCGACAGAATGCGGATTGTGAGCGATGGTGAGATGCTAACTTGCTAACAGTATTCTGACGCAACCCAACATGTACGCTCGAGGCATCCTCTTCGGCAAGATGAAGTATGAGCTTGGCGATCACAGTTTTGTGCGCTGCCCGGAGCTTGGATTCAGCGCGGATATTGAATTCAAGACGAAAGGTTACTTTGGAGGGACGTACAATGCTATTGGGGGCACAATTAAGAGTGATAAGACAGGGGAAGTTCTGTATGAGCTATCGGGTATGTGGAGTGGAGAGATGTTTATTAAGAACGTTAGGGTATGGTTCACCTAACTTTGGATGGCTGTGAAAGCTACTAATTGTGCGTTTAGACGGGCAAAAAAGACCTCTTATTCGATGCCACGAGAGCAAGACCATCACCTCCCTTGTCGAGACCTTTAGAAGAGCAAGAAGATCGAGAATCGCAAAAGTTATGGCTCAAGACGGCGAAAGCGGTGAAGGAGCGCAACCATGAGCTTGCGACAGATGAGAAGACGTTTATCGAAGATATGCAGAGAGATGAAGCAGCAAAGAGGGCAGAAGATGGCGTTGAATGGACCCCGAGGTTGTTTCGACCTGTTAGAGGTGGTCCCGGTGGCTCCGAAGAGGGTGAGGAAGATCTGGATTGGATCTTGAATGCCAGCATGTAAGTTTGGTAGAAGTCTTTCGTCCTGTAGCGTACTAACGTGGGAAACAGTGATGGCGATACTCCACAAAAACAGATGGAACAAATCCTCGCCGTCTATCCAATCCTACCAGGTCAGAAATGCACGGAAAAAAACCATATTCCTCCACAGCATCACCAACACATAGAACAGGCCAAGCCAGTACCAGAACCAGTGCAAGCGGCCGCTCCGGTTTCATTACACCCTCAGGAGAAGGACAAGGAGAATCTCACTGATTTCAGTAGTGACTCGCCGGTGCCAGCTCAATACCAACAAATTCCAGTGGATCTCCACGCAGCCCAGACGCCAAACAATGACCAGCAACAGAAGGATCTTGAGCGTATCCTGCAATCTACTAGCACGGTACAAGGCCAACACCAGAGCTCGTTGATCAATTTCCATGATGATCTAAAGAAAGATTTACCAGTAGCTACTGACACCCGACGGGACACGGACACTCAAAGCCTGGATGAGTTTGTAGACGCCGAGGGATGATTCGAACAAGGAGGGGTGTGGGGAGACGCCACGCTGGAATCAGCCAGGCCAGGTCAATAAAAGGCTCGAATGCAATACTCGGCACATCCTGGGCTGAGTCGTCCCAAGTTAATCTCTCCTCTTACCGAAATTTCCTTCTCCCTCCTATGGGTGGTGGAAAAGGGCAGGTGCCGGGGATCACAAATAGGCTTGCACGAAACGTTTTGGTGGCTCAGATATACTACTAGATTGGGCTGGCGGGCGTTGAGCTTTACCTATGTTATATATGCTCGGATCTTTTCTTCTATCTGCGGGCGAGATTGCTGGACGGGAGGGGGGGTAAACGGGTTAAAATGAATTGGCGGAATGATTACCTGGGCTGAAGCTGAACTGAACTTAATGAAATACACCGAAATTCTCATGTCTGTTGTTGGGTTTTAACTTGCGCGCGCGCGTGTGTGAAACATGTGCATACGCTTTTTTCAAACATCTTTTTTGTTAGCATTTATACCAAATTTTTGATGCGGTGATTATACATGAGCTTCTTGCTTTTTTTTATCTCTTTCGCTTAGATGCCACCTCCCCCCCCCCCATCTATCAACTGCGTGAAGTGAATAGAAGACCATAAACGCCAAATAATATGACTGACTGACTGCAACTTCATTGAGACCCCGTCTCTTCGCATTCACCCGAGCTGTACCTAACCTAACCTAAACTAACCTACTCCTGCTTTCGGATTGGATTGGATTGCGTGTTGAGAAGTTATCCTCTGCTCTGGCCTGATCGTTCTCCTCTCACTCTCACAGTGAGTGAGTGGGATAGATGTTCTCAGCTATCTTGGGGGACCGCCAAATCCTCACGCTCACTCCCTCAACTCACTCCATCCATGCGTGCATGCATCTAAAAAAGCATCATATCCCACCGTGACCTCCCTCCCTAATATCTCTTCCTCGTCGGCTCGGGACTCGGACTCCTCGTCACGCTCCTCTCATCTCGGCCCCTCATCCTCAACCACTTCTTCGTGCTCAGCTCCAACTCACGATCCAGCTCCTCGCTTGGGTTCTTGCGGTGGATGAAATTGCAGAAGCCGCCGCGCACGCAGCCTTCGCCGCTGTTGAGTCGACAGCAGGCTTCGCGGAAATCCGTGACGGGCGAGAGCTCGCAGTAGATGGGCCGCGCGGCGTACCAGCGTGAATTCAGGGCGTCGCAGGCTTTTTGCGCCGAATCTTCGTACTTGAAGCGCGCGTAGACGTTGCCGATTAGATCTGTAGGGGGAGGTGGAGGGTGGTGTTAGTCATGTTTTTTTTCCCATTCTGTTGTTGCAAAATGAAGGGGCGAAGGAGATGAGATGAGATGAGATGAGATGGGAAATGAGAGGAGAATACATACGATCATTATTATTATCACACACCACCACCTCCTCAATCTCGCCAAACTTGCACATCTCGCACCAGAAATCCTCGTAGAAGGCATCGAAGTGATTTTGCAACTGCGAAGGATTCATCTTGTTTTTGGGATCGTAGGCAGGGTTTTGGTAGAGGTTGGGGAGGAGGATGGTTTGCGAGTACGAGGGTTTGACGTGTTTACGGGAACAGCGGTCGCCGTGGCGGCAGGCGCCGATTTTGTAGTAAAAGGAACAGTTTACCTTGTCGGCTTCGGTGCCGAAGATGGAGGCGAGGTAGTTGGCCATTTTGGATGTGTTGGAACGGTGAGGTTGGGGGGGGGTGAGGATCGGATAGGTAGGTTACTTGTAGCTGTCGGGATAGATAGATGGGCTTCGAATGTTTGTCTCTCTGTGTGTGGCAGTTGGTGTACCGAGAGAACAACTAACTTCTGGGTTGATAGCACTCTCTTTTCGTATGCGCAACTGAAGGTAGGCGACGGTGGGTATGTAGAGATGAGGCGCTTGATAATGTTCGCGACAAGAAAGTTCCTGATATCTAGGACCGGCCCGAGCTTCTTAACTTAGCGTGCTTTCCGTAAGGTTAGGTTTGGGCTGACTAATCACAGGTTCGCCCGCATTCTAGAAGAAGGATTTCAAATCAACTACTACGTATTGGATTGACCTCGTCGTCACATGTCAACCCAGACCTGGATCTTTCCCAATAGGCCTGTGAGTACGTACTTGTTAGAACGTATACTCAGTAGTTGGAGCTAATAGATGCTGTCAGAATTGCTTTTTGTTTGTCGAGGCTTGAGGGCAGCAGGAGGCAAAATCTTGTTGTGCTTGGACGTTGGTTGTCTTCAATCCCGCCAGTCGAGGTGATCATCATTTTACTTTCCTTACCATATAATACACTAGATGTACTTGAAACTCGCAATACATAAGCTGGACAATTTATGAAAGATAGCAAAAATGTTCAATTCTGTGCTGGGTAGTCCCAGCTCAAGTACTATGGCATATCCTGCAATAACCTTGATAACCATCCTCGAATGCTAAAATTGCACATACTGTGTCAAAACTGTTCAACTCATCCCATATCCAGATGGCCCCTAATCAGCATTCTTGTTGCATAGTTTGCCGAATGCCGCGGCCGCCTTCTCAAATGCATTCTTCTTCTCGGGAGTGGCGATGAAGGTTTTCTGTTCACCATCCTTTTCATACCGCTCGAGGCTATACAGCTCATCGTGAAGTTGCAGCTCTGATAGAGCGATATTACCACTGCCTGCTTCTTCCACGATGCGCTGGACAACTTTGAGCTCCTTGGGCTGTGCGCGACCAATGCCCTGTTCGAAGCGGATCTTTACTGCGACTATATTCCCTGCTGATCCTCCTTCACTCCAAGTAACCATTAAATCCCCCTTGCTCTCTGGAAAGGCCCAGGGGTGAGCAAACATATGGGCAGTGTATGCGAATTTCTCTATATGGCCCAAGGGGTATGCCTTCATTAGGTCGACGATTTCGAAAGGACCCCAAGGATTGACAGCTCGTCCGAACATCAGCTTGCTATCACCCGTACGGGTGCAGCCGACAAAGCCGAATCTGTATGGCGAGGCCTCTCCAAACAACTTTGTGTTGAATATCTGACCATGTAGATAGTTCTTTAGGACTGGCCAGGAAAAGAAATGGTTTTTAACCCAACCTCTTGCACCACCCCAGTACTCCCAACAAGCTCTTGCCTTTGCCAACTCCAAAGGTGCCCGGCCTAGTACCACGTCGTAATCCCCATTGTAATCGCCACCCTTGTGGCCGTAGGCGTATAAATACTTTCCATCGGAATGTACCGAGAAAGTTCCAAGTCGAGGCTCACTAGGCTATCATTATCTTAGTAAGTTGTTCGCATTAGTAAAGGTTAGTTAACTTACATAAAATAATATACGCTCGTTCCAACCAGCCATCTCACGCTTAGTTACAATAGTCGTTGGATTGGTACGATAATCAACATCCACAGAGGCTATGCCGACCGCTACGAGAAAGGTAGATCCATCCTTTCTGACTCCTCGGTATTCGAAAAAGGTCCATCCATAGGCTGCGGCGCCGGTGATAAGATACCAAGCGATTCCACCAGTGGCCCAGAAAATCTTATTGTCATCCTTCTTGTCAATTTCGTCCTCGAAACGCTTGAACAAGCTTGGAATTTGTCTCTCGCTGATATCAACATTGATCGATCCCGGTGGCGCCAAGTACTTCGACATGACTGGATTCGTGGGATTGGTAAGAAACGAAAGTGTGCAATCGGTCTTTCCTAGAAACTGGCCTGCCGCATTGTGACAGAATGTGTTGTTAAATTGGAAGAGCACATGTTTGTTTGGCAGTGCGCTTGATCGTCCTCCCATTCTCGGATAGGAATTTCCGCTCTCTTGGGTAGTGTTAGATTCTGAGTTCTGATAGAATTTCTTGAGCCGACTTACCATCATATAAATGACCCAGTGGTACAACATGCTTGATGATGGGGGGCCACACAACGTATTGGTTGATTTCTGGCATTTCCCTTTGAGTTTTTGAAGCCATTTTAAAGGAGAATGATAAGCAACAGTTCTTCTTTTCGGAATCGAACTCTCTTCGTAATGGTCCCTGAGCTGTTTTCAATGTTGTCATGGGAATAGTCGCAGTTGTAGGTAAAAGCGAAGATTCGCTTCCGACTGCTCTTGCCACATTTGACGGATTTGAAGATTAATCGCAGGGAGAGAGAGATGAACCCTGATGGATACCAAAAGGCTAAGGCGGGCTGATTATCCTTAAATGTAGTCTGGGAAGCCACTGTCCATATGTTTGCGTCAGACTCATTGAAGCTGAAAACCTCACACCCACTTCAAGAGGCATTGTTTGTGCCAGCCATATCAAACTCCCACACCACAGTTGCCCTAAAGAACTGAGAAGCGATCCATTCCATGAATCACATCTTGACAATGACAATAGACGGATGAAGTTGTTGTTGTTGTGTTGATGATGAAAAAGATGGAAACAAATGGATTATTAGAAAGGCTGTTGTTATATTTTTAAGACGAAAGGTGGTATAAAAAATATCTGTGGGATTGTACTGGTTTTGGCAAATAGGATCTAGCGAGGAGTGATCAATCAATCTCCTCTACCCTGCCATGTGAATCTGGTCAATGTCCAACTCCTCCTCATTGTTATTCTATTGTCAGATCCGCCTTACGTGCCACACGATATGACTTCAAGTAATATTTGCTTGAGTAGCTGTAGCGCTTTGGTGAATGACACTGATAACCTCACAAAATTTGTACATTTATGATTTGTTGAATTGGTGTGCCTTGACAAGAAAGAGCAGCATGGATGAAATTATCGCATTTCTATACCATCTAAAAAACGCTCAACACTATGAAAATGGAAGAACTTTTGGAAATATTGCTTCCATCAGCAGGGATCATTTAATACATAGGTATAGTTTTACGGCTGAGGTTGCATGGGAACTTTTTGGGGGTATTCTTAGAGACCTCTTACTGTTTAGAAATCTATAGAGAGATACATCTACTCTAGCTTCAATGTCTCAAATTGCTTGATCGTCTCCTCAAAACCACGCTGTTCAGTCTCGAGATCTGCCAGCTTCTTCTTCTCAATCTCTTGTAGCTCTTGGCTGACTTTTTGTTGGTATGCGGGATCATCAAGAATCTTCCTTTGTCTCTCAATACCTGAGCGAGTCTTCTCTAGCTTCTTTGCAGCCTTTTGGATCTCGCCATCAATGTCTACACGACCTTTGACATGCAAGAAGACAGCAGCAGCGGAGGATACGGAGAATACTACGCATCCAGCTGGGCGAGCATCGGTTGAGGATAGTACTTCCAAGGAGGAGACGCCTTTACCGGATAACGACTTGATAGATTGAACTTGAGATGTAACAGTGGCGTGGGAGATGGAATCATAGGCTTGGACAAACACTAAAGCTGGTTAGTAATGGGCATTTGTGTTGCGGATTATAATGACTTACCCTTTCCTTCATCTTTAAGCGAATATTCGGACATCAAAGATCGAATACCCTTAGATACACCCAAGACAAGTTCATAAGCTGCTTCAGATGCAGGATCATCCAACTCTGCTTCATAGACTGGGTATCTTGCGAGAACAATAGATGGGGTCTTATCTTCTGGACGTCTAGGAAGACGTTGCCAGAGCTCTTCCGTCAAGAAAGGCATGTAAGGATGAATCATGGTTAAAGCTCCTTCAAGAGCAGTATACAGAGTATCAGTAGCAGATCTCTTTTCCTCCTCGGTACCTTCCTGAAGAATTGCCTTGGAATTCTCAATATACACATCGCACAATTGATTATACCAATATTGGTAAATAGCAGTTGTTGAACGCATGAATTCACGATCTTCGAGGTTTTGGTTGATTTCTTTCGCGGCTGTTGTCATCTTATGTAAGATCCAGCGCTCAGCCAATGACTCCTTTCCAGTGAGTTTTGCCGTCTTTTGAGGAACAAAATCCGCAGGCAATTTGCCAACCACATATTTAGTCGCCTGGTAGATCTTGTTGCAGAACTTTCGGTATCCATGGATGACCTTGATATCAAATGCAATATCTCCACCTCCAGTAGTGTATGATACCAGCGCAAATCGCAAAGCATCTGTACCACATTCTGGGATACCATCAGGGAAAGCGGTTTTCTGATACTTCTTTGCCTTTTCAACTTCAGCTGGGGCAAGATTACCTACTAAAAGCTTGGCATGTAAATCTTCAAGAGCTATACCTTGAATCACATCTTGAGGATCGATGACGTTGCCTAAGGATTTCGACATCTTTCTACCATCAGAGTCACGAACCAGAGAGTGACAGTATACTTCTGTAAATGGTACTTTGCCGGTCATCTTGATGCCAAACATGATCATTCGTGCCACCCAGAAGAACAAAATATCCCAGCCAGTCTCGAGTACTGATGTTGGGTATAGTTTTTCGAAGTCATTTGTCTTCTTTGGCCAGCCCATAGTGGCGAAAGGCCAAAGACCAGATGAGAACCAGGTATCCAACACATCCTCGTCTCTCTTGAGCGTGAAGGTCTTGCCAGGAAGAGCCTTCTTGGCCTTGATTTCTGCTTCCTCTTGTGTTCTGCCGGCGAACCACCGATCACCATTACTCTCGTCATTCTCATCGCCTTCGATTTGAGCAAAATACATAGGTGCTTGGTGACCCCACCAGAGCTGTCTCGATAAGCACCAATCATTGATATTCTCCATCCATCGAAGATAACTCTTCTCCGCAGATTCAGGCTTGATCTTGACCTCGCCAGACTTCACAACCTTGATAGCTTCGTCCGCCATTTCTCTCATCTTCATCCACCACTGCGGCTTCAACATTGGCTCAATCACATCCTTTGACTTTTCACAGAGTGGGACAGTCATGGGATTATCTTTCTTGTCGACGTATAGACCAGCCTTCTTAAGATCCTCCTGAATAGTGTAACGAACATCGAATCGTTTTTGTCCGGCATAAGGGCCTGCATTGTCGTTCATCTTACCATCATCAGTCAAGATGTTGATGAACTCAAGATTATGTCGCTGGCCAAGAGCAAAATCATTAGGGTCGTGAGCTGGGGTAATCTTGACAGCACCAGTACCGAAGTCCTTTTCAACATATGTATCGGCAACAATTGGCATCAATCGTCCTTTGATGAAAGGGTGAATAGCGTTCTTTCCAACAAGATGTGTGTAACGAGTATCATCAGGATGGACTGCAATACCAGTATCACCTAACATAGTTTCAACACGAGTTGTTGCAACCTCGATCTTTTCCTTGGATCCTTCAATTTGGTACTGGAAGTGAACAATGATACCAAATTCCACTTTCTTATCGTATCCTGGTACATCAAGAAGAGTGCGGCCTGTAAGTTCCTTGTTGGTTACTTCGAGATTCGATAAGGAAGTATTGAGTTTTGTGCACCAGTTTACAAGTCTGTTGGCTCTGTAAATAATACCTTCCTCGTGCAGAGTTACGAAAGTTTCAGTAACAGCGGCAGAGAAATTCTCGTTCATCGTGAAAGCTTCACGGGTCCAATCAAAGGATCCACCCATTCTGCGGAGAACAGCATTGATTTTCTTGTGGTATTCATCCTTCCAGTCCCAGACAGTCTCAACGAATTTGGGTCTTCCAAGATCATGACGAGTCTTCTGCTCTCGGCGCCAGAGCATATTCTCAACAACGCTCTGAGTCGAGATACCAGCGTGATCGCATCCTGGAAGCCAGAGTGTCGTCTTTCCATGCATACGGTTCCAACGAATGAGTAAATCTTGCAAAGCATTAGGAAGAGCATGCCCCATATGTAGGTTTCCAGTGACGTTGGGCGGTGGCTCGACAATAACAAACGATCCCTCGGGTTTCACTTCTCCATCTGCTGTAAACTCTGGCTTGAAGAAGCCCTCCTTCTCCCACCACGAGTACCAAGCTGATTCGACGGCAATAGGATTGTATGCCTTATAGTAAGGATCATCGAAAGATTTTATAACTATAAAAACCATTTAGCTTGTTGATCGATATGGACCGATAATCGGATTAACATACTCTTTTTCTCTCCTTCTGGGGTATCCTCGACATATTTTGGCAAGACTTCCTCAGCAGCCTTCTTTTCGGCTTTTACTTTCTTCTCCTTATTCTTGCTTGTCGCAGCGGTGGCAGCGCTTGCTTTTTGAGCTTGCTGTTTCTGGTCAAACTTGGCTTGTTTCTCTGCCTTCTTGCGTTCTCTCTCGACTGCGCAGCAGAGCATTAGCTTGCAAAACTCTTAGCATCTGGATGGGGATCGTACGCTCTTTCTCGCTTTTTACTTTCTTTTCGCCTTCACCAGCTATTGGGGCTGCATTTTGTCCTGGCACATGCAAACCAGTTCCGCTGGATTGTGCAGCGTCTGCAAGCGCAGCTTTTGTTTCGTTTGAGACTGCTGGTGGCTGCCCTGTTGCCGGACCAGTATTTTCCCCAACTGCAGATTCATTTCAGTTAATTGTACTATTTGCTATATTTACAACATTGAAGTCCTTACTTGGATTGTATGAAGCAGCGTTGGTAGCCATTCTGATGGGTGGAAGATTGAAAATACTTCTGTCAAGCGATCTGCGCACACAGAGCGCCCTGAACAAAGGTCGAGACGTCTTGAAAGCGTCGGGTCTGTAAAACTGAGGGGAACCGACTGAAGTTGTAGACACTTTGGGAGCTGGCTTATTTTTATTGCAATCTTCAAGCCAAATGCATATGCGATAAGTTATGACTCTTCGAGTTTGGGCAAATCACCCCTCGTGTGGCTTGTATCTTCGAGTGGCAGTGCGTTAGCCTTAGTACATGTGGCTGGTGAGCCAACTTCTGAAATTCCGTCCTGAGAAAATCAATCAAACATCTTCAATCGATCAACTTCTCATCACGTTATTCTTAAAATCACTTAATATATTTATTTTATCATATATATCATTCATCGAAGTCTCTTGCTGTACTATAACTATAATCAAGCCGTTTCCTGTAAAGATACGGCTGTTGATACATTTGTTCTTTCACCAGGTAGTACTGGCCATTCCCAAAGTTCGAGTGTTTTTGATGTTGTGAATCTATCTCACGTATTGATAAAGTCGGCGGGGAGAGCACACATATAGGATGGCAATCAAGGCATTGCCAGACTCAACAATTCATCTCTTAGGTTCTTCACAAGCTCTCACCACACCCACGTCACTCATCAAGGAGCTCATTGATAATGCCCTCGATGCCAAAGCGACGAGTATTGATATTCATATTTCTCAAAATACCATTGATAAAATTGAGGTTCGCGATAATGGACATGGTATTCAGCCCGAGGATCTTGATGCGTTGGGGAGGCGCGGCCACACTTCCAAATTGACAACATTTATAGAGCTCAGGAATCTGGGTGGGAGAAGTCTGGGATTTCGAGGAGAGGCCCTGGCATCTGCTTGTCAACTTGGTGATGTCTCAATAACCACAAAGATGGATGGCCAACCAGTTGCAACATGTGTAAAGTTGAAGGCACTGGGTGGGGTCCAATCACAATCTCGAACTTCCCATCCAATTGGAACAACAGTCTGTGTGATGAACTTCATGTCGAAGTTACCCGTCAGAAAACAAACAGCCCTGAAAGAAGCACCGAAAACGATCGGTAAAATTCAAGAGTTGGTACAGAGGTATGCTCTAGCACGGCTTTCTATTAAGCTTACCTTGAAGATTGTAAAGGGCACCAAAGGAGCATGGTCGTACGCGCCTCGTCCACATGGTGCGATCAAAGATTCGGTATCTCTTGTCATTGGGCGAGAAGCTGCTTTGCAATGTTCGGAAACGTCAATAATGTTCCCTGAATCTCCCAGTCTTGAGATTGACGCCGGCGTGGGTGTCCCAGCTGATGTTAGTCTTGCAAATAAGGTGGTTGCTTCTTATTTCCGCCTTGAAGCTTTTATCCCCAGACCTGATGCGGACCACGGTAAAATAGGAAGTGGACAATATTTATCCGTTGATTCCAGGCCAGTAGCATCCGAAAAGGGGACCATGAAGAAGATCATAGCCATTTTCAAGAAATATCTTCGAAATGGGTTGGCAGAGTCTTCTTTAGATAAGATTAAGAACCCATTTATGCGCCTCAACATTGTTTGTCCTGAAGCGAGTTATGATCCCAACGTTGAACCCGCTAAGGATGACATTATTTTCGAGGATGAGATGCTGGTGCTGGAAGCGGCAGAGAAGATGTTTAAGAATTTTTATGGAGAGTGCGGTGAGGTGGTGTCTAAGCTAGCGAAGAGTAGTATCGAGACTAATTCCAACGGATTTGATGTTCTTCTTGCCCGGAAACATCAGCAGGATTCTTCAATGTCATCTTCTGTTGTCAACACGCCCGGAGGCACTCCTTTAACTACTTACTCAAACCCAGACATTGCATCTAATGTTTGTCCCGTAACTTCTTCAACGCTGACAGATTCACAAGACTATGAGGCGTCCGAGGAACTAAATGCCCCAAGGAAGCGCAAATGGGCATGTGATATGTCTCAAGACTACACAGAATATACAGACGATTTCCGTCCTCGATCTTCTGTCAATAAAACGCAGAAGCGCCCTGGTTTGAACAGCAACTGGCAGCCTGTTTCGGTTGATTTGAATCCATGGGTCATCGCTAAAATGACTGCTCCAGTCCAGAATGTAACTACCACGAATTCCAGTATCATTAACGCAAACTCAAGCTCAGGCGCATCGCCCAATTCAATTGAGAATCGCCTCCCTCAAGCTGCGTCGCCCCAAACAATCGCTACTGCGCTCTCACCTGTACAAAACCACCAAGTTGACAATATCAATACCAGCATGGCAGAGATCTTACAGTCGCACTCCGATTTTAGGAGTCGTATTTACGATAAATCAATGCAGCCGGGTGATGTTTCAGATCTAATAACTGAGCATGATCTACCCGAAGCCCGCCGGCATAATCCGCTAAACAGAAATGGATTCAATGCGGCTACAACTTTCGTTGAAAATTCTTTGATGTCACCTCCAGGCACATCCCCAAACACGCAACTGCCAAAGCAAACGAGAGCCCGAGGACCAAACAAACCATTTGTACCTCATTTCCGATCATCAAATTCTAGCGGTGCACCAGTTGGGCATGTTCAAACACAGCTGGGATTTCCTTGCCAGCCTTTTTCAGTACAAAGAGAGGCACGCAACGCTCCTATTGCGACTGCAACTCTAGCTCCAGAAGCACAACCATCAAATCCCGAGCTGGAGTGGGCTATGGATTTTGAACACAGAAAAGAGAGCGCTACTAGACGCCGCCGAGACGAGCTTCAAGCTATGCGAGAGATGTTTCAACAGACACCCGCTACAAGCCAAGTTTCTCCACGGCCTTCCCCTCACAAGAATCGTTACAATGCTGCTTTAACTAACCTTGAAATACCCCGAGAGAGTCTAAGAGAGAAATCACCAGAGGCGAACAACGAATCTGTTAACACCTCTCTTCCAGATAGCGATCCTCGTGGTTACTTTATGAAGCGACAAAAGTCGTTTTCTGTTATGTCTAGCATCGCAGGAGGCCCTCGAAAATTGAAGCGAGCTCAGACACTACGCCTTCCCTTGGAATCGATCCCCGAAGATCTACAAACCCATAGGCTTCTTCAGACGGTTCAGAGTGATCCTGATGGAATCTCAAAGCTTATCATGGAGACCACGAAGCAGGACACCTATGTTCGTCGTGGAGTGCAAGCCTGTGGCCTTGAGATGACTGCCGCAGATAGAGAGATCATGGGAAAGAAACTGTATCAAGTGGTTGAGGTATGGATCAATTCTGGAAGAGGAGAGAAGTGTGATGTTGAATTTGGATTTGGTGGACTGGACTCGCTTAGTGGTGCTTGATTTTTATTTTTTTGATAGTTTTATATGGCTTCCATATGGCGTTTTGCTAGATTTATGATACCCATTTGCTTTTGTAGCGCTCTGCTTTGTTATAGATCATGGGCGAGATTTTTATTGTAATCTCAACATCTTTAGCAAGATGCTCTATCCTAATGTATATATACATGGAGCTCTCGAATGGAAAGGTAATATAATCTAATGGCCCTCTGAAATTCTATTTCTCATCCATCAATGACTTGAAGCCTTGCAACAAATCATCCTTTAAATCCTCCCACCCCTCGATTCCTACACTGAATCGCAACAATTTATGGTCAATCATCGTATCCGACATTGCCTTCCACTCAACCAAGCTCTCTACGCCTCCCAAGCTGGTCGCATGATGAAATAACTCTAGCTTACTCGGTAACCTCTTCGCAAACGCCACTTCCTTCAGAATGATCGAAAACACGGGTCCAAACCCATTCGGCATCTGCTTCAACAACCACCCATCCTTGATATCCTCTTCCTGCAGACTCGCATGCTCGATCTTAAGCACGGCTCGCCTCACCGCCTCCGTCTCCGCATCACTAGATTTCAAGGCGTCGTCCAGCCACGCGACCAGATTCTGAGTCGAAGCCGATTGCAGCTTCACCCGAATCTCCAACGTCCGCACGCTGCGGATGCCCAGCCATCCCTCCAGCGACCCCATCACGTTTCCAAGGAGCAATCGCTCTGCTTGCAAGCCTCGAAACCAGCCTCGCTCAACGTGCTGGGGATTTACCGCGAGGATCCCACATAGCATGTCGGAATGCCCGCCGACGTACTTCGTGCCGCTGTGCATGACGATATCGGCGCCCCAGAGAAAGGGGTCCTGGAGCGGCGGTGGCGCAAAGGTTGCATCGACGCACAGGAATGCGCCGCGCGCGTGAGCCTTGGCGGCAAAAGTGGCGATGTTGTACGCGGTTCCTTGGGGGTTGAGCGGGGTTTCGAGGTGGATGAGATCGCCGGGCTGGAGATCTTCGGCTGGGCAGTCCAGGGGGAGTTTTTGGATCCCGGTCAGTTTCTTGTGGAGGTCGATGACTTCGTCGCAGCCGTGGTATCCGTCTCCGATGGAGATACGCTTGGGGTTGAAGTAGACGAGGAGGGCGTGGAAGGCCGAGAGGCCGGATGCGTAGGTTAGGGTGGGCCCTTTTAGGACCGTGCTGAGGATTGCTTCGAAGCGGGTGGTGTTTGGGGCTGTGTGTCGGGAATATGTATGGCCTTCCTGAGGTGCATGTAACTGTGTAGTGAGTGGCATCAGTATCTAATTATAAACATAAGATCGAGAGAGAGAGAGCATTGGGTGCATGTATGTGATTGGATGACGCGCGGGGAAAAGCAACTCACATCTAATTCACTCAACGGAACGAGATGATCTGGGTTATTACTGTAGCGGAAAGTAGTGGATACGTGAAGAGCTGGCGCGACATCTTGACCTCTGTTGAGGAAATCATCCGCGTGGACGGTTTGGGAAGAGAGTGATAGACCCGGCTGGCGGTTTGCCATTTGTGCGAGATGGAGTGAAAAGGTGTATTGTTATTATGATTTTTAGTTCAACCAGCAGGTTGTATAAGGGGGGGGAGGGGGGTGATGCGAGCTCGAGCTCGAGGTCGAGGTAAGTTGGACGATTATTTGTAGTTAGTTGGTGAAGACGGAATTCGTAACACATCGGGTCTTCGGAGATGGCTTATCTCTTGCAGCACAGCAGCAAGGCAATCCGTACATTTTACTCCGTCAAATTTATAACTCCGTAAATCAAGTGATTAACTTTCATGTATTATTATCTAGCTCGCGTTGAAGTTCATTCCAAATACGAATGAGATATCGTCAAGTAATCTTCGCTATCTAATCTATAAATCCTGTTGATCCTTCGATCTCGTAATTTAAACTTTTTACAGCAAAAACTTCGCTGTAAGCATTCAAATCCTCGATATGACAATTTAAACCTCAATATAAGAATGATAATCTCGATCCTTAACGTATCAGAATTAGTTAAAATTATTATTAGAATTAGCTAAACTAGAGTTCAACTGATTGACTTGCCAGTGTCGCTAAGGTTAACTGACCCCCCTGGCCCCCCTTTTCGATTCTGAACTATATGTACAATGTTTCTTAACCATCACAACATTCCTACAGGTACAAGCACAAGGAAATAAATAGTAAAGATATAAGATTGACGCACGTATAATTACCATCATGCCCATTCAAGGTTGGACTACCAGTTCAGCGAGTCAGGCAGTCAGGGATAAAGGAATTTAATAAATACAGAGTACATGCTTGAAGGAAACCCGAACTCTGGATATTCTCTTAACTTTATTCCATATGTACGACCTGCACTATTCAATGAACTCTGTTCGACTAATGTAAAATCCACAACGAAACCAATTAAAAAAGGCTATGTATCATTCGGATCTATAACATCATCATGCTTTGATGCGAATCTTCCATGCCATAAAATTCGCCGGATTTTTGATTCGCGTATTCGATTCAAACCCACCCGATCAGATCCCACCCCGCCTCACATCACCGTACATTTTGCAGGGTGCCTCTTCGGCTGCGGCTGAGCCTCTGTATTATATGCCACGGGCTCAGACGAAGTAGTGGGCTTCGAATCCCATGTTACATCTGTCCAGCCCCCACTACCTGCTGCATCACCTTTGAGCTTACTTCTCTTTGCCATCATACCCTTTCTCCAGCCGTTTCGTTTTGATATTCTGTTATTTTGCGCCGTGTTGCGCTCGACTCTGCTTGTTTCTCCAAAAAGAGGTATCGGCATGTTGAAGCGTGAGGCGCCAGTGTCGCTTATCGAAGTTGCACTGTAAATTGTCTCGAGTCGTTGTAGTGATGGGCGTAAGCTATTTGTGGATGCAGAGTATCTGTGTGAACCGACGCTTGCTCGTCGAGAAGGAGCACTATGGCCAGTAGTAGCACGAACAGTCGTATTTGAACGCGAAATTCTTGAACCATAAGCGCCCGCGGCTGCACGAGGTGTGGTAGTAAGAGAATTTAAATGCTCAGGAGTAGAGCCAGAGCGACGTCGAGATGGGTCTCTCAGACTAGCTGGACGCCCGCTGCGACTATTAAAACGTGCTAGAAGATCAGCACTGGGGAGCACTAATCCGGAGGATGAATTTGCAGCTTCATTTGCAGGAGTCTTGGGCAACACTGGTGCAAAATCGTCTTCTCTACGAACGGGAACATATACGTCTGTAGACTCTGGGGGAGCGAGGGGAGAGGGCGAAATATTTTCAACCCCTGGGAACGTTGAGCTTCGCCGTCTAGGCGTTATATCTGAGGCTTCATGTATCGGCATTGGTGGTTGTGTCACTGTATGCGGCTGTAGAGGAGTAGAGCTGCCCCCATTTTCTCCTGTTATTGCGGTTGTAGGTCTACTGTTCTGTAAAAGAGAGACTTCATCAACTGTTGTACCTTCCAAATCCAGTAATCGTCTGTCTAAAGTTGCATTCATGGGTTGAGGAATGGGAGAGACAGGTGATTGTACCGTAGCCCCAATGGTAGAGTTGGGAGTGAAATTGGTCGTGTCATAATCATCGCTGCTGAGTTCGGCAGGCCGCCTGGGTGAGGTTCTTGCAAGGCTTGGTTGAGGAGTGCCAACTGGGGAAACATCATAAAGGCTGTTACGATCAGGGGTTGTAGGACGCTCATCAATGTTTGTACTTGAAGGACTTGTCACTGGTCGAGTAGCTTCATCATCTGTAGGGCTAATCACGGGAGGCACAGTGGCTGGGTCACTGAGTCTGCGTTGGAAAGGATATCTCTGCTCGCGCAGAGCGTCGGGAAGAGGTCGTTGAAGAACTGGAGCATCTAACCCTGGGAAATCAAGCACTTTAGCACTTTGAGTACTTGCTCTTTGCAGAGCTCTTGCATGATCTGCAAGTATAGATCTCTGAATGTGTTCAGGAAGTGGAGGGATCGGGTCTTTTTGATAAGGAGGAGGTGGTGGCTCCCAGTTGTCTGCATCACTTTCATGCGGATGCTCTTCACGACCATCTGCGCGACGATACTCGATATGTTCTTGTATCATTGATCGAGGATGTAGCCTTCGGTTAACCGCAGCAGCTGTGGCAGCGCGGCGTAGAGTCGTGCCTGAGCGGGGTGCTGTATTTGCATAAGGATCGTCAAAAGCTTCCTGATCGTAATCAATGGAAGCCGTCTCTGCTGAATCGGACGTGCTTTCTGGGCGGTTCGTTTGTCTAGGCAAAGGAGGGAGAGAGATGCTAGATGAATCACTCATACTCTGCAGTGCTGGGATTGGCGGTGGATCCGGGAAGGTCGTTGTGGTAACCGAATGATGGCCTTTGCGCTGCGCCACTGTTCTTCTTCTATAAATGGCTACCTCGGTATCCAGATCTCTGTGTTCTTCCTCCAGTATTTCCAGATCATCTCGTTGACCCACCTCTATAGTTGTTGTGGTTTTCCTGCCATTGTTTGTCCCACAGGCGAAGTCCAGTATACAAATACGACCGCCATCCACTGGACTCATGTTATCATCCTCACCTACGCTGCATTCACGTCTTACTCCCGGCGCAACAGCTATGAGCCTTTCACCATGTAGTTGTTTTGTCTCTTCTTGAACCCAGCTCAAAGCACTCACTCCATCCAATGAGGTTATTTGGCAACCTTCAACGAATGTATTGCGGGATTTATCGCACAGGAGTTGCCACTGTGGAATGCGAAAATTGTTGTGATCCAACGATCTGTTTACAGAACGTAGAGATGGCGCGCTGTTTCGACGTCCGACTTGACTTAGAGGTGTGCCTGGTGCAGTTTCTGCATTACTATTTGAGCCCACAGTGGCAGGCGTAGGATCCAAATTCTCTGGAATTCCCCACAGCCAAACGCTACCTCGACTATAACCTACTGCTGCTAGATTTCCAGACTGGTTTGCTGCCGCTTTTGACGCGGGTGCTTCTCCATTTGGCCCTACAAAATGAACTTTACCGTTGCGTAGATCATCCATCCTCACAGCTCGAAATGTTTCAAAAATACGATCATATGTGAAAGTCCAACTTGCTTCGTCGTCATGAGGACTGGACAGTAGCACTGCATGGCTACAGTCTCGGCTACCATTGGGGAAAAGAATTGAAGTTGTCCAAAGTGCACTAATGCGATCTTCAGGAGAAAAACTCCCCGGATCATAGTATGGCGCGGTTAAGACGACGGTGCTGGAATTCCTGGATTGTAATGTGGTCCCCAAGAGCAAATCAGAATCATGAGAAAATGTCAAAGAATCAACGCCATAGGCCTTTACTGCGCGACTTGTACCAATTTCGCGCAGCGAGGTCAGTTCTACCCCAAAGCTAAAAATAGCGGGGTTAGCAGCACTCTAATTAGTAAGAAGCAATACACAAGAAGAAAGGCTTGTCAAAACTATTTGGGATGTCTAAAGGAAAAATGGGGACAGCCAGGTCCGTCAAGAATTGATGTATGAATAACCCTGAACGAAATACACTTACTCATAAGCCGCGGCGAGAACCTGCCCAGTGGGAGAGAGGGCAATGGTTCTTGGGGCATGATCCAGTGCCACAGACCGAGTTTGCTTCGGTGGCCGCACAGTCAAGTCGTAAAGATTGACCTGAAGATCATTCGAAAGAACCGCAAGCATAGAGCCATCATCTGTAATTGTCGTTGCAGCCGGGCGTCGCAAGATTTTGAGTTCTCGTATGATATGAACCTCTGGAGCCGTGACATCTATGATATGAATTCGAGATGAGTTATAGGCGAGGACCAAAACTCCACGAGGAGAGATGGAAAAATGGCAGGCTTCTCCCCCTGGCGCACTGGACGAACTTATTGATGTCGAGACTAAGCTTATCACCGTTTCTTGAGGCCGTAAATACGCTTCGAACAGGTTGCGTTTGACCTCTTGCGCGAAAAGACTCCGCAGGCGTGGGAGACTATCCTCATCCTCCGAAGCCGGAATTGTATTGTGTGCGGCCGAGTAGGAAGGGCATTGAGCGAGATGATGCGAATAAAGGTAGGCTTGTTGCGAGATTTCCCTCCATCTCGAATTCAATAAGATGAGAGAGGCAAAAGTGTTGGCATTAGTAAGGAGTAGAATCCTAGAGAATATGATTAGAAGATTTACATGACGTTCTTATTTGCAGCGCTCACTGTAGAATAATGTCTTCGGGAAGCCTTTCGAATGCGCTCTTCTCCATACCAGGGGGTGTTTCTGCCAATTGCTTCTCCGATTCCACCGAAGAGATTGAACTTATCGAGGTGCTCCTGTTAGACATTTTTGAGAGTGAAAGAAATAGATTTCCATAAGTTCATTTATGAGAATTGATATTCAGCCAAGGAAGAGAGGTATACAGCAGGATGGATCTGGCTCGCAGATTTGAAGATGCGATTCCGAAGATATGGCGATAACTAAGTATTAATTACAGTGAGATGGATGAAAAGGGAAATGGAGATAGAGTTGCCGCCTGAAGCATGGTCCGCTCAGCCTCCAAGGCTATCTGAATAGGGATGATATGCTCTCTTTCGGAGTGAATCCGAATTCACGGCGCCTGCACCAATACATCCATATTATGCAACGAAAGTGATAGGAATTGATGATCGACTTGGCAGTAAAGTTAGGGGCGCGGGTTCACCAGTTCCAAGAATAGCTCAAATACATAAGAATGAAATGTTATACAAGCTCATCCAATCATGGAGGAGCATTGTGCGCCGTCGCATATGTACGGAGGAGAAGAATCTAAGAATAGCTTCAACAAGAAGAACGTTGATTGTATCGTACAGTTACGTATACAAAGGGGCGGACCGGTAGTTATTAATAATACGATGTATTACATAATCCATCTCTGTGTTTTAGCCTCAATTTATAAGACGCTAAGCTGAGAGAGGTTTAGCTTTCTTTATCTGATCCTTCCATTCTTCTCTTCCATTCTCATTCTCATTCTCCCTCTCCCTCTCTCCTGCTTTCCGTACAACATCATGCCGCCGCCACCACAAGACTTTGATTATGAAGAACTTACCAACACCTTAATCAATAACTTCAATATTCTAGCAGATGAGGTTCAACTCTTAAGTGACAGAAAGACAATCTTGGAGCATAAACTGCGCTATTCACATTCTCAAGTAAGTCTAATGCATATCTTCTCTATCTCAAATTATCATCCAACTCTCCATCTCCACGTCCTTTTAATGATGTACACAAATAGCTCTAGAACAAAGTTGCTTGTTGCAAAGTAGCAATGCCGATAAACTACCAAATTGTCTGAATTTTCTTTCGACTTTGATCTTCGATCTTCTTCATGGAATCATTCGAGACAACCAAGACTAATATATCTGTATATATTCATAGTACCAAGCCTTGGCAGATAAATATGCCCCCTCAGATCCTGAGATCGCGAGTACATTAGCAAAACTTCAATTACCTCCAGATTCACAAATAACTGTTCCTGATCGTGGTGGGTTTGTGCCGTTGCCACTTCGTAAACAGCCAACTTCGAAGCATCAGACTGCAGTTGCAATAAGGGACGGAAGAAAGGCAGCACAGCGTCTTGCAGCTATATCTGGAAAGTCTGCCGGATCTACAACTAGTAAAAGTATATCTGGTGGAATTAGTAATATGAGACTGTCCGCACGACGAACCTCCTTATCAACTGTTCTCGAACAAGATTTTACTGTGCCTGGAAAGAAGAGTTCATTGCTGTGTCCATTTGTAACTATGCCTAACGGAACGAAATCCATGAAGACCCCCAATGCTCAGGATACCAGCACTGGTGAATCCGATCAACCATTGACTCCTATCGATACCCAAGACCCTACCCCCCACCACTCCTCAGATCCTATCTGCGCACAAATGTACGCCGAGACGATGTCATCCCCGCCCCCATCAGCAACAGGCCCTGGTGCTCAATGTCCAATTCGATACCTTAATCAACATTCACCTGAAGAGATAGCACGATATTTTGAAACCCACAAACATGAGGTCCCCCGCAGTCATGAGATTTGCGTTAAGCGATATCAACGAAACGAGGATGATGTGAGGATGATAGATGCGAAATATGGAAACCTTGTGAGCATGATTCAGGGCCTGGGCCAAAAACATCAACCAATGCTACCTACAAAGGAAGAGCAAGAAGCTTACGAGGTCGAACGTGCATCCAACGAGAGAGTGGAGAATTGGGCGAACAATGTCAGTGTTGATGGCAACGAATCGACACACGAAACTCAGTCTACCCCCGCAGATGACAGAGAAAGTCGTTTTGACAGGCCAATGAAAGAGGTCAGGGTGGGCGAATCTCCAAGCAGACCATGGGGAATTTCGGTTCCAGTCTATGATCAACCCCCTGACCATAGACCGGTGTCCCCACCTCCAGCGCCTGTGTCCGTCCCCTTGGACAATTATTCAAAGCCTCCCGGAAAGTGTCCATTTGGAAATACTGCGGCATCGAATGCGGAGCCAAAACCAACACACGAATTGCCCACAACTTCAGTTGAAGCAGCAAGACCAGCAGGTTGTCCTTTTGGCCAAGGTCAGCAGGTTAAGGATGCAAACCCCTCTACAAATTACGATGCACCCCCCGTATTTCACGAACAACCGGCCTTCATACAACCCGAACAGCTCCAGATGCAGGGCAATGGGCCAAAGATGGTTTTTACAGGGCCCGTATTCATAGGATATCCCATGGAACAAGCAATTGCTTTTATGAAGCAGTATCAGGCACATATTGAATGATTTTACAGTTTGACGATGAGGCGTTGATAGCGACTCGGTTTCGGATTACTTTTTAGCGATGGAGTTTCAGCCGTGCATATGGAATGAATGGCCATTAATGGTGTTATTTTGCGGGGGTAAGTATATGGTTTTTGCACAAACCTGGCGATGTAGGCATACTAGGGTAGTTTAGGAACTTTGCAGCAATTGATGGGAAATACCACAATTCAAGATGATCAAAACCGCAACACAAGAATGCTACAGTCCAATATTTTCACTGAATCTGACCAAGTGCTAAGGTCGCAAAGAGTCATCTCTCATTTACCCCCCCGTTACCCTCTCGCTCGATCTCATCGTTTCCCAGTGGAAAGAAGACATGCATACTAGATAAAACATATGCCATTTAATGATTTCCCTATCTCGAACGCCAAACTGCGGGGACGCAATCAGACCCAGCCCGACCCAGAATGTATGCCGCGTAAACATTTCATGCAACATGCCCCATCATGATTCCCGTGCCATAACCAAACCCCCAAAGCCAATCTAAGTTCTCGTGGTATTTCCCACCCCCCCTATCCCTGCCTCCTCACCTAAAACCTCGCCCACAAAAGCATCCTCGTCCTCGTCTACAAAATCCGTATACCCCGCGGGCTCATCTTCAGTGTCCCATAATGATATATCGTCATCGTCCATCAGCGCCGCCACATTGCCATTCGCCGCTTCGAGCTCCTCTATCTCGAGTTCTTTGGCGCGCGCCATGGTGCGTCGGTAGATTATATAGCCGACTGTGGCGCCGAGTGCGCCGCCGAAGACTATGCTGGCGTAGTTTATGACCTTGGTGGAGGTATCCATGCCTTTGTCGCCGGCGAGCGAACCCAGCCGGCTTCCAATGAAGACATGGATGAGGAGTTTCGGCGAGACCAAGGCCGTGGCAAGCGCGTAGTTGAGCGGTCGTACGGTGGGAAAGGTGGCGACGGCGGCGTTGGAGAGAGAGTACGGGAGGGGGCAGAGACGAATCATACAGAGGATCTTGATCCCATCATGTTTGAGCGTCAGGGCGAGGGCTTCGAAACGTTTATCTTGGCCCACGAGGCGATGTACGTAGGTGGAAAGGATGGTTCTCGAAGCTAGGAATGAGCAGAAGGAGCCTGCCACTGTTGCGCTCGCCACGACCACCCAGCCTTTTGGAACCCCGTAAACAAAACCGGCAATGGTGATGGTGGTGGAATAGCCTATGAGTGGTGGGAAGGCCGCGATGAATGTCATGGCCCATAGAATCATCCAGCCTCCTCGCATATCCCTCCATCGTTCTGCGAATGGAGCGAGACTGGCGAAAATCTGATGCTGGTAGACCAGGAAGAGGGCGATCAGGACGACGTTGAGGATTGCGGCGAGAATCGCAAGTCCTTTTTGTATAGGAGAAAAATTCTGCCATGTTGACATCACCTTTCTCTGTAGCTTGTCGGCTTGGCGAAGGATCTGTTCCTTGAAGGAGGTGCTATGCTGGGTAGAGTATGGCGAGGCATAACCGTTGGCTCGTCGCACACTGGAGGATATACGCCTTGACCATGGTGGCCTCTCTGCTTGTTGGATCGGAGAGGTAGGAGACTCGAGAGGACTTATAGGTAGAGCCAATGCTCTCGCGGTCGAGCTATAATCGGCCGGCATTGTAGAGAGCGTATGATGTGTGCTTTTGGTATGGAACGGAAACCGGAATGGTAGCTTGCTGATCGGAATCCAAGTTCAGGTGGGAAGGAAAAGGCTATAGTATAGTATCATCATACATAACTGAACTGAAGTGATGAAGTTAATCTGGGAGATAGTGGCTAGGGTGTACCCTTCCAGCAGGCTCAGGGCCGGGCTGTGCGTCTTTGAAACGGGAAAAGCAGGTTGGCGCCCCTAGGAATATGTTCGTACAGAGTATGTTTTGGAGGAGAAGAGAGTTGAATGATATTGAAAGCTTAAATGAAGACATTGAGTTTGAAGGATTGGGATGGATCTAGTTGATTATGATTTATAAGATATTTATTAAGATATATAGTTTACGTTATAATTATTTTTTAATTTAAAATCATTGATATATTCAATTTTTGAACTATGTTGCTGTTATTTCAAGTTATTATATATATACTATATTACATATATTATATATAATTCAACCAATCATATACCTTTTTTTCTATCTATTTATTTATTTATTTATTTATTTATTTCTTTCTTTCTTTCTTTCTTTCTGGAAACTAAAAGGAAATATGCAGAGCTAATACGCAGGTAAGAAGAAGTTAGAAGTGCTGTCCGTAGCTGTCCGACCCCACGAACCTTACCCTAATCCCCTTTCTTCATCATACATCCATCCTCCATATTCACCCATCATTAATCTGACATGTAAGAGCCCGGTGCCTTGATCGTGTTTATCATCATCCTCACCACATATTACCCACTTGCACATCTTTCGAGCTGTCTTTCCCGGACCCATCATCAATCGCGAACTGTGGTCTCACCTGCCTTGCCTTGCCTTGCCTTGCCTTGCCTGACCTTTTCTTACAATCCCCCCTCAACAACAGACTATCTTTTAGCCTTTCCACTCTTTCCTCCCTTCTTCCTTCCACCTCCTGCGAACGGCATACAATCTACACAGGCAATACAATAATCCAATCCGATCATTACTTAAGGCTTCTTGACGAAAATGGTGGCCGACGATACATACGAGATCTGCCTCCCTATCCTCGAAGATGCGACCCTCGAGGACGAGGACAAGACGGATAAACTGGAGGAACTACTCAAGAATGAAACTACCATGACCGGAACAGTGCTGGAAAATGCTGTATTAGATGTATTGTGGCGGTATCGCGAAAGTACTGCGAGTGCTAACTCACCACCGGCGATGCGACACACTGTCCTCCGTCGTCCATCCCCTGCCCCATGGCAAGTCCCACGTGGTGGAACACCAGTATCTTCCTCCCCTCGTCTCGGAGTCAGTCCTCTCGCTCCGCATGGCTTCATGCCGCAATCCTTCTCTCGAACCAAGTCTATTCAAGGCTCCCCCTTTACCTCACCGCGACCCTCCCCACGACTCGCCTTTTCCAGCCC
Source organism: Monilinia vaccinii-corymbosi (assembly GCA_017357885.1). Taxonomy (NCBI): domain Eukaryota; kingdom Fungi; phylum Ascomycota; class Leotiomycetes; order Helotiales; family Sclerotiniaceae; genus Monilinia; species Monilinia vaccinii-corymbosi. The sequence goes on along the minus strand of CP063406.1, from coordinate 2,167,346 downwards.
TGCCATTCCTCATAGTCCGAACCTGAACGCATACGAGTTCCCGACCGATACTAGTCCTACACAAGATATTTATGGTGACTACGGAAGTGAAAATGTAGACTGGCTTGTGAATGATGATGCTGTTAGTATTACATCATCGTCCGTCGGTGGAAGTGGCCTCAACGCTGCTGCTGCTGAATACATTTCACCCCAGCAGAACGATATGAGCTCCCATGAAATGTTGCGATCAATTTTTGGCCCTTCAAAGTCGGTGGAAGAGATTGAAGCGGCCCTTGCTTTGCACGGATATGATTTGAGCGCTACGATTGCTGCATTTATGGACACTCAGCCGGCTGATGCTTCCGTACAAGCAGAAGGTGATGGCACCAAAGCTATTTTGATTGGTAAATCTATGGTGGCGGATGTACCTCGCCCAAACACCCCAGCTGGTCAACAACGAAGCGGTGTTGTCTGTCGATTTTGGCTGTCTACCGGACAATGTCTACGTGCGGATTGCAGATTTAGCCATGATTTAACTAACCACATCTGCAAGTAAGTTTCCCCTTGCTCCGGTAAATTTACATTCCCTTATCATTCTACAGGTATTGGGTCATGGGCAATTGCCTTGCAGGAGATACTTGCATCTTCAGCCACGATCCCTCATCGTTCATGAGCCGACTCTCTCTCGAAGGGAGTAACACACCCCCAACTTCAAATGCTCAGCCGAGTTTCCAGTTCCAAGATTACAATGCTTTTCCCTCGTTACAATCCATGCAAGAACAGTGGCCAAATTCTTATTCATCGACCAATGCCTTCAGCAACTACCAGCAGGGTGGTTTTACTCCACCGCCTGGCTTCAAAAGTCTACAAGGCTACAACAGTGATGGGAGCCAGCGATCTCGACCAGGTAGTCGAGCCAGAGATGTGCCTGCAGCTCCAGCGCTGGATGATACCGAGGCATTTCCATCACTGGGTGCTGTGAGTACCAAGGGCAAAAAGCATCACGGAAAGCGGGGTGGTCATGGGCACAATAAAGAAAATAACGGCCCAAGCTCTCTCGCGGATGTGGTAAAACTGTCACCTTCACCTGGCCCTGGTATGATGCAAGATAAGAAGAAAATTGGCAGAAACGGCAACTCCAACAATATCCGCAATGGCGAGAACAGCGCTACTGCGCAGGCTATCCCAGCACCACAACATATTCCATGGTTAGAAACTGGGGAAAGAGCTAACAAAGCATACCTCAAAGCCAGACAAGATGCAATCAAGCATGGTGGTTTGAGGAATAAATTCTTACAAAGGTTGGTCAAATAGTTCACGTCACACAACATACTTGTATTAACAAAATCTAGCGCCGCTCAAGCTTGGAACCGTAATGATGCCCGCGCTGCAAAGGCACTTAGTCTTCGTGGCCAAAGTGAGAATGATCTCATGAGAAAAGCGCATCGGGAAGCAGCTCGTGAGCTTTACGAAGAACGTAATAAGAGCAACTCCTCCAACGTGGAGCTTTACGTTGATTTGCATGGTCTGCATCCCGAAGAAGCCGTTGAATATCTAGAACGCGTCCTACTCGATAACAGCAAAGAATCAAGGCCAGTTTATGCCATTACAGGTACGGGCCACCACAGCAAGAACGGCAAAGATAAGGTTGGTAAAGCCATTCGTACCTTCTTGAACGAATGGAGATACGCATACCGCGAGTTCTCGGTACCTGGTGACAGGAATAATGTAGGTGGTATCTTAGGCATCGATGCTCGATCTTACGATAAGACATTATCTAGGGAAAGTAATGGGGCAGATGATGGTGCAAAGGATGAGGTTGATATTTTGAGTCAAGGTCATGAGATCGGTGGCGGGAAAATCAAACTTCTCGTACGAAACCAAGATCGAAATCAAGATGTTCCCAAGGGGCCTAGTGGCAAAGGCCGATAACTCAGAAAGAAAGAAAGAATAAATAAATTATCAAACCGTCTGAATATTTTGTATGATCTAAAGCTTTGCTCCGGGATTCTCTTGCTTTATCTGTGTTCTCGCATCATTGATCCCTGTATCTGTTGCATCCTTTCTACTCGATGTCTTCTCCTCAAGTTGGCCCGTGACTTGTAGTTTTGCGATGATATCTTCATCTCCAACATGAGCAACATGCTATATTATGAATTAGGCTCAAGTAATAGCACGTACAGACAGAAGCTTACCTCAAATTCCGGCTCTTCCCCAAATGCAATTCTAGCCGCATCTACATGTTGTCAGTTGGTGATGACCATTCAATCTACCCCGCCATCTGTCCCTCGCGAAAATTTCAACTCACCAACCAATATTTTTGCCGTCATCCCCCAAACTTTATATCTCGTCAGTCCCTGGTCCTCTCGCTTGTCCAGTTCCCCTGCAATAGCGGCCTGCCCTCCCTCTCTGACCTTGGGCTTCGATACCTTTTGATTCGTGATGGGCACATGGAAATTATGCATCCGCCACTTCCTATCATGCCAGTCGTGCCAAGCCCCACTATACCAATCACTCTTCTTGCCCGGCAGCAAAGATTCATCTTCCCTCCTCACCTCATCTTCCACGCGCAAGAAGTTATGCAGAGGAGCGGAAAACACAGCCGCCACTTCTCGCGCATCCAATCGCGGCATCAGATCCTCCCCCACCCTCACATCTCTCCCCCCCGCCGCCGCCGTCGCATCATCATGCGCGTGCAGAAAGGCCACGCAGGGCCCCACCACCACGGATGTCCGGGCCAGATACAACGGCAGCTGGCACAGGTGCTCGATGGTGAGCGGCGCGCGCACCTCGTCGTCATCCCGCGGAAGGCCAATCTCCTCGCTGGCCTCGCGGCGCGCCATCTCGAAGGGCGTCTCGGTGAGCGTGTCGGCTTTCCCGCCCGGCAGGGCGGCGTGCCCGGAAAAACTGCGTAGTGTGCTGGCGCGCATGGTGATGACGACGCGGAGGTCGCCGTGCTGGTCGGCGAAGAGGAGGAGGAGGACTGCGGCGCGGCGGTGGAGGGGGAGCCGGTTCCAGATTGTGGGGGAGGGGGGGGCTTTGTAGGTACGGAGTCGGGTGAGAGCGGCCTTGTTTATTTTAGGGTTATGTGGATTTTGGAGGGGGGGGGGCGGGGGGATTTTGGATGGGAAGTTTGACTCGGACGTTGCGCATGTGGAGGGGGTCTCGAGCTCCCTCCCACAACCACGTGGGGGAAAATGTCAAGGTGGAATGAATTAAATTAAATTACGTACTGTGGAGGCTGCGGAAAGAGGAGCCATGCTACTTACTACCTCTCACTCCTGGCGGTATTGAAGGATCGATCGTACGTGTTGTTTTGAAAAATGCTGTTTGTTTGTTTTTTTTTGTGGCTGCAATTCCTTTCAATTCAATTCAATTCTCTTTCTTATCCTCCTCACTCGTCCGTTCGTTCACATCTACTGTACTGACTGTATCGTATCGTATCGTATCTTGACGGTGGGATGGATGGATGGATGGGTGGATTTTCTGAAGGAGAGAGAGAGAAAGAAAGGAAAGAGGGAGAGAAAGGAAAGAAAGGGAAAAAAGGAAGGGAAAAAAGATGTATAATTCGTTTATATGCATTCATTTATTAGATTAGATGAGATGAGATGTATAGACGATCCGGCTGAATGAATGAATAGCAGAGCATGGCATACATAGCATATGAACGAAGGACACGAATCGAATCGAATTCGCTTCATGTTAGTATGATATAGTATAGTATAGTATACCACCAAGATCAAGATCAAGTTTGGGTGCGATCGAAGCTAAAGTATATGTATGCATATGGGTATCTATCGTAAACTCCCTCCTCTGAGGATACCGTGGTCAGCGTTACAGCCCGTTGGGTGTAAGAGTTATACTAATATATACTAGTGATGTGATGTGATTAGAGCTGGATGGATGGATACTGTCTGCAAGTTTCAAGACGCGGATGGAGGGAGGACTTGGGTTGGAAAGGACAGAAGGCATGCTGGGGATTTAGGGGTGAGTATTATGTGGTTTATTGGAGAGGGATTATGAAGTGAAGTGCTTGTACGTATATATACGATTCATCTAATCGGTGGAACATGTAAGGGCAAGAGGAAGAGTAAAGCTGATGATTGATAGATTTTGTATTTTTGAACATATAAAAGCGGAATTTGATTTGATTTGATTCGATTCATAGTGAGTAGTATTACATCGAGGTGTGGGCTTGATTTATATGTCACGGTGTGCGCGGACAAGTACTGTACTGTACGAGGGCGTGAAGTGGTGGTTCTTCCTCACCGATCGATCTTATCCCTTGTTTCGGAGCTACGGTACAATACATGCGTTTCATGAAGTCGGTTGGTTGGCCACTCGAGGATAACCTGGACGAACGTATTGTCTTCGGTATGCATGGGGGCACAGGCACAGGATACAAGCGAGAAAGGAGTGCTTGGCGGGGCAGGATAGTTTACGGCGTCGTACATAGCTTGCAATTCCGTGCGAGGGATGACGGACAGATGGGCGGTTGTACCCATGCCACATACGGGTCGCTGTCTGGATTCGGTCCTGTCCCTTGGAGCAAAGCTTGTTCTGATGTCGACGAGCAAGGTTGCCTTGGCATCGAGCAAGGGATTAGCGAGATGGGAGAATTGAATGTATAATGGCAGCTTTTACCCAGAATAGCTTCAAGCCTCCAGGCGAGCCCCGAGTCTCATCCGTAGGCAAGGGTTAAAGACCTAGATGAAGGCCCGAGTTTGAGTAGCGGCTTCGGTGTCTCGCTGCGAGAACCACCACATGCGTACGGTGGACGTGGAGCCTGAGAGAGAGTTATGCAATGACGTGTACAGTCTGTAAATCTCCGTTCACATCGCTGTTTGAAGGATTTGTTATGTTCAATAGCTGAGATGTTGTTGCGTCACGTCCAAAGGCAACATGTACAATGGACGGTGTTTACCAGGAAGGAAGGTGTGAATGATGCAATCATCTCATGCAATCTATTGCTTTAGGAACGCAACGAGCCGCAGGTCCCGCCGCCTTTGCTCGCAAGGAGTCACTCGTCGAGGCAGAATGCGTTGATGGGGGGCAAAAAAGGCGGTGAGATGCTATTTATGGACAAGTGGAGGGATCACGCTTATTCCTCTTCTCTTCTCCTACCTGCTACACATACTCGAGTATCGCGACAGCTATCTCACAATAATAATCAGCTGAAGTCCTCACAGTAAGGTTGTTAAAAGGACCGTTCCCGTTGATGACGGATAGCTTTATCGGAGGAAAGATCGCATTGTGTCAAGGGGCAGGGCAAGGGGAAAAGGGAAAGGGGCAAAATAAAGGGATAGACAGACCGATAGATAAAGAAAAAGATAGTAGTGATAGATTTGTTTATTATTCTTATTGTCGCACGCGGTTGCATTCAAAAAGCAAGATTAGCTAATCATCCTTCTAGCTCCCGTTCTTTAATTTAGCTTCCCCTTTAATGTTTGAAACCTATAATGACATCCCACCTGCAAACTGTTGTCCATCCTTTACAATCATACATATATATTAGGAAGAAAGGATTCATTTCTGGTGATGATTTAGTTCAGCCTCACTGGGACTCAGCTGCATTCTTCACTTCAGCCATTGCTCATCTCAGCTACCGCGCCGCTCTATCCCGCCAGGGCTGTATCAAATATATTAAGCATCATGGTGCCACCGGCAAGAAATTGGCTCTCTCGCTTCTTTATACCAGGGCGCGGCCGAAGGGTGGCGGATCATGGCCGTGGTCATGGCCATGGTCATGGCCATGGTCATGTTCACGGTCATCATCATGGTCATCATCATAAAAGACCTCATGGAGAAAAGGAGGTCCCGTCAGAATGTGGTGAGTGATGCGTCTATATCCCTATATATCTATCTACGTTACGATTGGTCCCGAAGACTTTCTCCAACCGCGGGCATCAAGATCATCCATTCTTATTATCCTCTACATGCCCCCCACACCAGCCAAAGATATCCCATTTTGTCGCTAGCGCTCCAGAGTGGATGGGTCCTTGCAGATATCCGAAAACCAATCAGACGTCGAGGTCATATAACCACCCCTGAAACAAGCAAACAGCTACTAGATGATCAATTGGCCTCAAAGGATTCAGATGACGCCGCTGTGTTTCGACTTTGTACATTCCATGCGGATTTTGGACTTTTTCATCTCCCTTGTTGAAATTTCTCTCCATATCCTGCAAGTAAATCCTTCATGTACCACGCAGGAGTGCAGGGTAGTACCCGCATCAAGATTAACTGAAATGGGATGAAATAGCTGCGAGCTGCATCGAAGGGAAGAGTATCTTCAACTCCTTCCTTTCGCTCCTTTGCTTCCGTACAATCCTCAATACGCAGTTGTAGCCTGGTGCCCTGCTATATGTAGTACCTCTGTTCTGTATTCAGAATCACACTCATTTGATTTGCTTTACCCCTCACTCCTTTCTTCTTTCTTTTGATTGAACTGGTTTCTCGGTCCATTGGAATCTGTCGCCATGCGATTTTCACTCCTTCTTCTGGCATCAACGCTGACTGCGTCTGTCATTTCAGCTCAGAAATATGTCTTTGCACACGTGGTGATGGGTAACACTGCCCATCATAATACCGACGACTGGGTCAACGATATCAAAACTGCTCAGGCTGCAGGTATCGACGCCTTTGCTCTCAACGTTGCTGCGGGCGATAACAATACCCCAGCGCAGGTCGCCAAAGCTTTCACGGCTGCCACAACTCTCGGTGGCAGCTTCAAGTTATTCTTCTCTTTCGATTACCTTGGTGGAACTGGGCCTTGGCCTGCCACAGGTCCCGATTCAGTCGCATCATATCTCAATCGATATGGAGTAAGCCCTGCATACTTCAAGTATAATGGGCAAGTTTTCGCATCAACTTTTGAAGGTGTAAACAATGCTGGCGACTGGACACCTGATGGACCAATTCGATGCGCTGTTCAAGACACTGTTGGCTCCATCTACTTTGTACCTGATTATACGAGCTTGGGTCCTTCTGGTTTTACAGCACAGCTCGACAATGTTCAGGGTGGTTTTAGTTGGGACATGTGGCCCTCCGGGCCAGAAGACATGACAACTGCAAGTGACATCGCTTGGCAGAGCACGCTGGGTAGCAAAAGTTACATGATGGGCGTCTCCCCTTGGTTCTTCCACAGCGATGCAAATCCTATTGCGTGGATGTGGAGGAGTGATGATCTATGGGCGCAGCGCTGGCAACAAGTTTTTCAAATTCAACCTCAATTCGTTCAGTACGTATTTCCATTGCCTTTGACCGTCCCATCAAACAAATAAACTAACATACCAACACAGAATTGTCACTTGGAACGACTGGGGCGAATCGTCCTACATCGGCCCCCTGGTCTCCGATCATGAAGTTCCCGCAAACTCCCTTAAATACGTTAAAGACATGCCGCATGAACACCTCCTCACCCTCCTGCCCTACTACATCTCCAAATACAAAGGCACAAATTCCACTCTCGTTACCGACTCCATGCAATACTGGTACCGCACATCTCCCGCCTCAGGTGGATTTCTTGGCGGCGTCATAGGAAACAACCCCACACAGGGCCAAGCGGAATATAGCCCCAACCTTCTCTGCCAAGATAAAGTGTTCTTCACCGCGCTGTTGAAATCACCTGCCGAGGTGCGCGTACAAATTGGCAATTATCCAGCACGGAGCTACACCGGGAAAGCGGGATTGAACCATTGGAGTCAACCATTTGCAGGTCAGACGGGAAATGTAACCTTCAGTATTGTGAGGAACGGAGAGACTGTGAAGAGTGAGACTGGGGCTGAGATTACGGCGTCGAGTTCGTTGTTGGGTGGACTTACAAATTTCAATAGTTGGGTTGGAGGTTTTTAGAGGGAGCTGGTTGGCATGCTGGGATTATAGTACGAGAGAGAATGGTGTTGACGAGCGATGATACTTTTTCGGCTTGGATTTCGCTTCCACCTCTATTTTTTACGTAATGGGTGGCTGTCAGTATATCATCCAATCGTCATACTGCAACGACATCTCATGATAGTGGAATGAATGGGATTATATGAGACGGTTTTGATGTGATGGTAGAGGCTGGGGGGGGGGTTTTCTTCACATTTTTCTTCCAATTCGATTCGATGCATTCTGTCAATATATGGCAGATGAAACATAGAGCAACCTTATACCCTTTTTGTATTTCAGATTATTTTAGATTATTTCACCAATTTATACTTATTACACCGTGACAAAACCAAGATTAGATAGACAAAGCGTTGTGTATTCTTTTTTTGGTTGTACATTTCATACACCTCATACAAGTCTGTGAATCAAAGTATTGGAAAAGAACTTCGTATACTGGTACACAGAAGGGGATTGGACTCAGTTCCATGCATGCCGAGTCGCCTCACCCTGCATCTATCTTCACACTTATATGCATCGGCGCGGGGTTGGCTTGATCATGAAAGCTTCCCTTTCTAGAGTGCATTTACTTAAGTGAAAATAAAGTTTCCCGTTGTGCTTGGTTTAGCCGAAGCCACACTAAGAGCACAAGCCACACAAAGCTTGGCGATAAAGCGATAAAAAGTCCCAAAAAAAAGTTCTGGAGGATGAAATGGTAGCGACAGTAAGGATTTGATTTGCACTGCAACAATCTCATCAAGATGCCACCATCTCAGCTCAAGAGGTTGAAAGCCTCTCTCCGAGAGCAAGGAATTGTCGGCCCTCAGCAATCGAAAAAGCAAAAGAAACAGAATGCACAAAATGGCGTCAACAAGGAGAAGAAGATCAAAAGGAGTGTCGCGCTCAGTGAAATTCGAGATCAGTTCAATCCGTTCGAGATCAAGCAGGCCAAAGCCCCCAAATTCGAAGTGACGAGCAATAAAACACTCAGTGGAAGGATCTCCAAGGGTATCAAGAAACCGGGTCTGGCGAGGGGCCTTGCTGAAGAAAATGTGAGTTTATATCCATGAGAAAGTTTTGACGTCTACTAACATTCAATCAGCGCCGCAAAACTTTACTTGTGGAAATGCAGAGCAGGAACCGAGTGGGAGGTATAATAGATAAGCGTTTCGGAGAAAACGACCCTTCAATGGCTCCAGAAGACAAGATGCTCGAACGTTTCACGCAGGAGAAGCAGTGGGGACACAAGAATAGCTCGGCATTTGATCTTGAAGACGACGAAATACCTGGCGAGCTTACGCACATGGGACAGTCACTCTCTTTGGACGGTCCTACGATTAGGGATGATTTTGATGACGATGACTTGGAACTGTCGGATGCTGATGACCATGAGTCGGATGAGGAGCGACAGGCACGAAAACGCCGCCGAGGATCCAATTCCGAAGGTTCAGACGAGGAGGAGGAAGGGACTTCCTTGCCTGAACGAAAAAAGTCGAAACAAGAGGTTATGAAGGAGCTCATCGCTAAATCTAAAATGCACAAATATGAGCGCCAAGCAGCCAAGGATGACGACGAGGACCTGCGAGAAGAATTGGATAAAGAAATGTCAGGTATTCATGAGCTCCTCCGCGGTATGGCGCCTAAACCACCACCTGCGCCACCTGCGGATGTCCCCGGTATGAATCCAGAGCGGATAGCATTGATGAATGGGGGTGATCGAGCGAAGTTGGAAAAGGAATACGATATTCGAATGAGACAAATGGCACAAGACAAACGATCCCAACCTACAGAAAGATCGAAAACCGAAGACGAAAAAATGGAGCAGGAGTCAAGAAGATTGCGCGAATTGGAAGCGAAGAGACTGCGTCGCATGGAGGGTATGGCTGAAGATAGTGACGAGGAGAAAGATGAACGCAAAGGAGGAGAAGATGAAGAGGATGAAGAGGAAGATTACGGACTGGGTGCTGGCATCAAAGCCCGTCCTACTGCTGCGGAACTAGGGGCCGACGATGAAGACGATTTCATTATAGATGATGACCTCGTAGCGAGTGGTTCAGATCTCGATGAGTCGGAGGATGAATCTGATGAGCAGGAGGATGAATCTGATAATGAAGATGACGAATTTCTCAAAGGTCTGCTTACCGAAGAAGAAGCTAAAAGGCCGGAGTTTTTGACGGGTGCAAACGCCCCTCTCCCTGAAGCAGAGCTGCCTGCCAAAAACGGTGTCAATGGTGATCTTGCTTATACCTTTCATTGCCCACAATCGCACGCAGAGCTGCTTGAGGTTACCAAAGGTATTGCCTTGTTAGACCTACCAACGGTTGTGCAACGCATCAGAGCTTTGTATCACCCTAAGCTCAACTCAGAAAACAAGGGAAAGCTAGGAAATTTCGCCGTTTCCCTCGTTTCCCATATTTCTTACCTTGCAAACCAATCTCAGCAACCTCCTTTTTCTGTTCTAGAGAATGTTATCCGCCACATCCATTCGCTCGCTAAGACGTTCCCTCTTGAAATTGCTAATGCCTTCAGGCGACAGCTCGACGAAATCAATCAATCACGAGCTCTGTCCCTAAAGGTTGGTGATCTCGTGATTCTGACGGCCATTGGAACCATATTCCCAACTTCAGATCATTTTCATCAAGTAGTGACCCCAGCAATCTTGACTATGGGAAGATACCTTGGCCAAAAGATTCCTCGGGTTCTATCTGATTACACCATGGGAGCATATCTTTGCACTCTATGCCTACAATATCAAAGATTGTCCAAGAGATATGTTCCAGAAGTAGGAAGCTTTATCGAAAACACACTATGTGCTTTAGCACCCACCAAAATTCCAAAGATCCCTGGCTGCTTTCCATATCACGAGCCCAAAAGCTCTGTCCGCATAGAGAAAGCCACAGCATCAGACCGTCAAATTGACTTCTATGATTGTGTTCCACAGGAATTATCAGCAGATGACGAAGAGTCCTTGAAGCTCGCGTTACTCGAGGCAAGCATCAAAATCTTGAACGCAAGTGCTGATTTGTGGACGGACAAATCAGCCTTCACCGAAGTCTTTGAACCAGCCTTGACGATCCTCCAACATCTGGGAAGCCAATCTTGCAAATCCAAGCTCCCGGAAAGCACCCAGGTAAGTCGTCACTCACAAAATCATTTCGGACGTATACATAAGTTAAGTGCTGATCATGCATCCCCCCCTCCCCCCTCTAGACCAGCATCCGCAAATCCACCTCCAAATTCCAAACCATGTTGCGCCTCGCCCACCTCGCGCGCCGCCCCCTCGAGCTGCATCACCATCGGCCCCTCGCCATCAAAACCTCCATCCCGAAGTTCGAAGACTCGTACAATCCCGATAAGCACTACGATCCTGATCGTGAACGTGCCGAGACGGCTAAGCTGCGCGCCGAGCATAAGAAGGAGAAGAAGGGTGCTATGCGTGAGCTGCGCAAGGATAGCAATTTCATCGCGCGCGAGAGCTTGAGGCAGAAGAAGGAGAAGGATGCCGCGCATGAGAAGAAGATGAAGAGGCTCATTGCGGAGATTCAAGGTGAGGAGGGAAAGGAGTCGAATGCGTATGAGCGAGAGAGGGAGTGGAGGAGGAAGGGGAAGAAATAGAACGTCGTCACCACGTAATGAAGTTGGACTGGTGGTGTAGTGTACATTTAGGATCCACGTGTCAAGAGAAAAAGTCATGCATAAATGATAGATACCAACTTTAAAGGTTAAGGGAATAAAATTACTTGTCCGTATTTGCTCTTCATAAATCATCTCTTCTTGTTCATTGTGTCCATACTCTCGAGTCATTCATCCTTCAAATTCAATTTTTGCCTTCATTGCTATCATCACATGTCACTAGTCCCGCTCAAGGAATCAAATCACACTCGAGGCCTCAATTTCCTTTCTCAATTCCTCATTCTCCTGGGTAATACCACTGTATTTGTTAATCCAGTCGAAAACCTCCTTGTGCCAGACTCTGGAATTCTCAGGTTTCAACACCCACTATGATGGGATGACACCGCAATTAGCGTCACTCGCTACCAATAACCGAGCAAGCTCAGGGGAGGAGAAAGAAAAAAAAAACTCACATGATTCTCATCTGGAAAGGTCAAAAATCTACTATCGACTCCACGCGTCTGCAACACGTTAAAGGGGGCCAATCCTTCCGAAATGGGCAGTCTATAATCCAAGTCGTTATGAATTATGAGGTGGGGGGTTTCCCAATTGGCAGTGTGACGGGCAGGATTCCATTTCTTATAGCCTTTAGGGTTATCCCAGAGTGTGCCTTCAAAATCATGATGAGGGAAGAACAATTCGTCGGATGCGTATTGGTTGAGGGTTGAGAAGACACCATCATGAGTTACGAGAGCTTTGAATTTGCGACCCAAATCGTGACCCTGGATCCAGTTTATCATAAAGCCACCGTAGCTGGCCCCAGCAGCTACAGCACGGTTGGTGTCGACGTAGGGTCTAGCAAGTGTTAATGTCGCTCAAGTTTGCCCATCTACGATCCATGTTTAGAGGACTTACAGGTTTTTCTCAATATACTCAAATCCCTTAACAAGGTCTATGTATGGTCGTCCTCCCCACTGGCCTATGATACCATTTTGCAAGGCCATACCATAACCAGTGCTTCCTGTAGGGTTTGGAGTCACTACAACGTAGCCCTGCTCAGCAAATACCGCAGGGTTCCATCTTGTGCTCCATCCTTCGTTCCAGGAACCTTGCGGCTAATATCATGATTAGTATATTGTTAATAGATTTGGTCAGATGATGGATCACTTACTCCACCATGAATGAGATACGCAAGAGGATACTTCTTGTTCTTATCAAAGTTTGATGGTCGAAATACCCAGGCGTGTACTTTGTAATCTTTAGCTCCTGTATACCAGAACTCATCAACTTGATTTTGTGAAAGCCCGAAAGCTCTTCCCTCGTCCGAATTCGAAGAAACAAGAATCTTTTCAAACGGCTTGGAGGGGTTAATGATCGAATAGAAGCTGTTGTCAATCAATGAATTTCCACTGATGAACAAGTCACCATTTGGAAGAACATGCTTATCCGTCACAGTCCCGCTATTTGTGAGGGCTTCTGGTAATCTCGTAGCATGGCGTGGAGAAGCTGGTAACTGGAACAGCTTTACTCGACCGTTTTCTTCCGCTGTTACGTATATTGTCTGCCCGTCTTTGCTGAACGTGACATTTTCGGGTTTCAAGTCCCATCCACCCCTACCGTCCTCTGTTTCAAAGAATTCTTGGACGTTTGTAAGGTCAGTAATATCAGGTATCAACAAAAGTCTTGTTTTATCACTTTCGTACTGTATGTCTAATTCTTGTTAGAATAATGGTAGTGTAACATAGTCAAAAAAAGAGACATACTCTTCATTCTTGTAAAGATCACCGATTGTGCGTCTGGTGAGAACACTGGTCCTTGACTATAGCCCCCCAAGTTGCCGGTCACTACCAACTGGGGTGTTGGAGCTTGAGACTCTGTGAATGTCTTCAGGGGAATGTAGTAGAGATCGGTTTTCGTATAGTTGGCTGGATCAATTCCGGGATCTTTGGCGACAAAAACAATACCATTTTTACTGATATCAAAATCTCCAGTTCCTCCAAATGGTGGTACTGGAGACTCGAGAGAGATTTGGTGGCCAGATAAAGCATTCAACAATCCAGAGACTTTAATATCCTCGCAATCCTTGCTTTTTGTAATCGTTGCATACCAGATAGCATTCTTGTTCTCCGTAACCCATGCATCCCATTCTCTAACAAATAGCTCTGAGTATACCTTGGCCGTTGATAAAGGCTTCTTCGCCGTCGCAGCATTATATAAACTTCCAGATGGGGTTGCCAAGCCTGGAGGCGGTGAGAGTTAGTGTTGTGATCAGAAGCAAGAGTAGGTTGATTTCTTGTGATCCATGGACAGAGTAAAACATTGAACATTTGTATGAACTTGAATGTCTTCATTGGATCGGATCGAGTGAGTAGGGAGCTGTAGGTATATGAAAATACATACCAGTGACAGCTATGCCTACGACGTTCGAAGCGAGAGTTGTAATCTTCATGTTGGAGAGAGCACCATCCCATGTCGTGATGATCTTCGGCCTACCAATTGTCAGCAAGGGCCACTTCATGTTTGACATAGCGTCATATATACTTCTTTTCCACATCATTTGCATCGGCCAGTACCAGATGTGTAGCTCCATTCTCTCCAGATCTCAGCCATACCACCTCATTATCCCATCCCAGCCACACTGGACCACTGTCACTCGGGTTATCGCTCAGAGTTGAACTTTGTCCGGTGCCTATATTCAAGACATTGATTTTGGCGCTCTTGGAATTGGTTTGGAAAGAATAAGCCGACACGGTATACAATGCCAATGTACCATCTGCATTGGGTGTTGCTGCTGATCTCCGAGGAGCAGAAATCAGCACCTCTGGGGTGAAGGTTGAGGAATTGACACGAATGGTCATGATGATTTGATTTGGGTTGAGGATTAGATCTAGTTGAAGTGAGAAGGTGTCCGACACCTCGATGTTTCAATGCTAGATATGGCGACAGCCACGTCGTAATGGAATTGGCGAGCTTCATGTACAATGCGGCAGGAATCATCCCAACAACGGCTAAACCTGCACTAACCTTGAACGGAGTGCTTCTGGCGGTGACCATGGGCAGTAAGGCTAACTGTAGCCGACCTTCATGTAACGAATTCCATGTCACGATAAAACTTTCCCTGTCGACGAATTCCATCCACTGAACTGACCCATCTCAACGTCAAAAATACTTTTAATCGGATCATACAGACAGGCATTCGATTCTTTGACGTCTGTCTTCACGCTTCACTCAGACTTCATAAGTTTTGAACATTCTTATCCAATAGAAGCGATCTTTGCATCTCCACTGTGCAACCCATCCTCTCCAATGCTGAGCAGCCTCGCAGCGCAAGCTGAGCAATGTCTTCTCGTATGGGGCCTAGCACCTCGAGGATCACTCTCCTTGTTGGCATTTGAACCGCAACTGATGATAGGGCTAGGTTTGGAAGAGATCTTCATCTATTTCAAACCTCCCAAGCATTGCAATTACGATTGCTTACATTCTAGTGATTGGTGCTTATGGTGCTTCTCACGGTTCATATCATCATGCTTATTCTTAAACATACTCTTTCTTTGCTATTGTCATTTCTATTTTCCCTTTCTTTCGTTGTGCTTCTTTCTCGTCTCATCTTACTACCTTTTAGCTAAAGCCACGAATATGAGAATACTTCGAGACCTCCTACTGCAGTCAATTGCATTAGGGGTATGTCGAGCCGAAATTGTTTTCCGGTCTCCTTCAATGGGAGAAGTGATTGGTCCAGGGCCGTATAAGATCCGTGCGAGTGATAATGGGACAGTACCTACACTCGGCCAATTTGATGATGCGAGTTGGGAAGTGGTTCTTTTCACTGGAAATGATACTGCTCCTGTAAGTTTTGCTTTCACCTGGATGGGCTCGGGGGCATGCACATGTAGCAAGAGAGTGAAAAGAGGAGCGAGAAAATTAATTGACGAATTGTTGCTGAAATCTGCATACATGTACAGTTTGAGCTTTGGGAATATAGACTTTCAGGATACCAAATGAAAGATCCAACAACTCAATCTCCTCCGGTAAACATTCGAAAGAATGTAAGTCTGAGTTTAGAAAATAAATTGTAAGAGCTCTCCCTGCTCTTGTTCCTCCATCGATACCACTTACCAAAGCTAAATAGCTTTTTCGGTTACCGTTCCTACCTGACTTCCAACGAATCTATTTGGATTACAGCCTACTCCGACCGATTTACTCTTACCAATATGAACGGCACTTTGCCTGAAGATGTGGCCGCCGCAAATAACAATGTGAGCTCGACGACTGCCCCAAAGAGGACAATTTCTTGCGGGGCAAAGGCAGGAGGGGCGTGTGACCATAAGGTATTAGAGAGTCTAGGATTGGGTGCAGCAAGCCAAGTAGATGCCAGCACAACCAGGAGTAAGAAAATGAGTGGAGCTGCGATTGCAGGAATCGTGGTGGGAGTCGTGGCGGCATTATCGATTACGACCACCGCAGTGATATTCTTCATAACAAGAGCGAAGAAGAGAAAGATGTTGAGGGGAGAAATGATAAGGAATGATATGGGCCAGGCAGGCCAGGACCCGGGTGCCTTCTACGAAGGTGATGCTTATGGAGGAGTGATGAAGAAAAGGGGGCCTGAGGAGTTGGAAAGCAATAGAACTTATGAAATGAGTGCAGGTCATCGCTTGGCGGAGATGCCGGAGAATCCATGAGCTTTGATTCAGATAGCCGCTCCTGTCTTAACCATGTAGTGCAGGGCCTCCAAGGGCACGGATTGTATTTTCTGTTCCTGATCTCAACCTATTTTACATAGGAGTTGTAGTCATCAATGAACGTAGTGGTTTTGATAAGGAAGTTGATCGTGAACTAGATTATATTGTGAAGCCAAACCCCGCAAAAGGTTAATCCTGACTAAGTGGGGCCGCAATCAAGGTGATATGAATTGCCCTTCGTCACCGCCCAATGTGATGGATTTGTACTCACTCGTAGCTCACATACGATTGATTCCAAGCAAAACAACCAAAGAATCCACCACACGACCACTTCGATTCCTGCATGTCGTATAACCAAACATGGCGATAATATTGCCCGTAGGACAGGAGCGCTTATTCTTTCTGGGCTTGGGAATTACAACATGTGCTGTTTTGGCCTTCGTGCGCCATCGCCTTGTTCATTTTCGTGAAGCAGCTACCATTCCGCCCACCGAGAACAAATCGCATTTCATCGACCAGAAGACCGAAGATTCCTTAAATCTCAGTACATTGAATACATTATTGAACAACCCAAACTATGGAATTCGAGAGACTGCGTCAATCATTGTTTGTGAACGTGCTATTCACAACGAATTCGCCATCAATGCCCTACTTTATGAGATTAGTCAACCAGAATATGACCGACGAGAGAAGGCAATCAGAGCTTTGATTATGATGGTTAACGGCTGTATGTATTCCTAATCTTAACAGCATGTGACTTCAACTCATTTAATCTTCTAGCTACTGTCACTCGATTACATAAACCCGAAACATACGAAGCGCTCGTCAGGAGCCTGGAATACTCCGTGGATGATTATGAGCACCATGAATACGACCCATATTGGGACAACTGGTACCTTCGCGACATGGCAGAAACAAGTTGTCTCAGAATAATATATGAACTGCTATGCAAATATGATGTTGATGAGCTTCTAAAGGCTGGGTTTATAGAACGTTGGCTGGTGAAAGAGCCTTGGGGTAAAACTGCAGAGACAACTGCTGCTAATTTTATGGATTCGCTCAAAAAAGAGAAGCTCTTGAATCGAGTGCTTGTGCCGATTTTCAATGATGCAGAGGGCAGGAAACGGTTAGAAGAAGCGCAACTCATACCAGCAAAACCTGATTTGGCTGGAAGGCATCTTGCGATGGAAGGGAGTGAGGATCAAGACATGGAAGATTTCGAAGGCACCTTTGCCGAAAGAAGGCCAAGAGATCAGAGTACCGCAGAAGAGCATCTCAGGAGGCGTCATAGAGAAGCTATGGTTCTGAATGACGGCACAAGGCCACTTGAGCGAGGCGACATCTATGAGCATCAACGACGCAGGAGATCTATTGAATGAAGGGAAAATTCTCTTGCGAGAAAGAAAGGAGGGAAAGACTTCAAAGTGAAGTCGAAAAGTTTGTTTCGAGCAACTATACTACATGCTCGGTCTATTAGTATTAGGTAGGTTGATCCGATGTTGATATTGGATCGGCGATACTTGTATATCGCCTCGGTCCTCAAATCACACAAGCCACTGACGTGGAAAATAGGTATGGAAAGATTACCGCCGCATGCACCTGTGAGAACTTCGAAGCAAAGCACCAGAAGAACAGTGTCATACCGCTCCACGGAATTAAATATCAAGCTCTCAAAATCACTCCTGCATGGCTTTCGGGTTAGCTGGGGTAGAGCTATCGGCTGCCTAGACCTCGCCAGCGCACAGTCCAGTGCATAGCTTCGATAGTTTCCAGGAAGAAGCTAGCGGAACAGAATTCGTTTGAGAGAAGGGAATAGTAAACATGAAATCCGACGGAAACGCCCAAAATGCTCAAGTTCTCACGGTCAAAGTTGTATGCTCATCTTTTACACTTTAATATTGTACCTGCATTGATTACAGGGACCAGGGTCATCCTGACATCATAACATGACAACCATGTTGGACAAGCAACGAAATGGAAGATAGATATTCTTTCTTCTCTCTCTGTTCGGCTGTCTCAGACCCCCTTATGCCCCTTCTAGCAGAATAGTGGATGGTGGCGGAATGACAGATAGAACAAGGAATGCATGAAGCAAAAGCTCCCTTTGATGATGTGATCTTCTTCCTACCAACCGTCCTCTGATCATGAGTCTCAGCTTCATATTGTAGCTTCTTCTCCTCCGATCCCCTCTCTCATGACCATTCCCCTCATTCCCCTCGCCATAGATGAACGAAGTGCCTCCTTCGTGCCTGCCAACCCTCACCCCTCACTTGCTTCGCTTCTTTCCCTCTCCATTCAGTCACCCTGGTTACCCATCACCCATCTTCCATCTCACTTGGACTTCTGGCCGGCGACATAAATCCCATCACAAGCACGACAACCCATAGAACTTCCACGATTAAAAATCAAATAACATCATTATTTATCATTATCGTACAGAAGGTGCCACCAGATAATCAAGCACGTTGATTGGCGGGCAATTGGTGAATTGTGAAGGGTGGGCTATCCAGAAAACAACGATAGATAACGCCCGCTGGTCAAATGTCGACTCTGAAAAGGTCCCCAAAAAAACCAGCCTTCGTCAAAACGGCTGCAATTTCGAATACAAAATCAACTCCCAATCTCAACGCTGCTTATAATTTGGCATTGCTACAAGCTTCAGCAGGTGTGCCACTTTACCCATCTCCTCCCAACAACGCTCTGGGGTTTGGATTAAATAATCCTGCATCAAAGCCGACCCGACAATCCTCGCTCTCTGTTACATCCCTTACCTCAGGTTCCCTTGCGAATATTCCAGATGCAAGTAAAAAATACCCGCTTTCAACAGTCTTGGATGAGGATTCGACAATAATCGGCAACATGCAACCATATACACCGTCTAGAGTTGGCGGTGGACCAGATGAATTGGAGGTGGGCGACATAGTCGATGTGCCTGGTAACATGCATGGCACTGTCAAGTTTGTGGGAAGTGTGCAAGGCAAAAAAGGTGTGTTTGCTGGAGTGGAGCTGAGTGAGATTTTTGCGTCCAAGGGCAAGAACAACGGTGATGTGGATGGGTAAGACAGAGAGTCAACAACTACCTGCAAAAAAGAAAACAATGACCTGACTGATGGGTGACACAGAGTTCATTACTTTTCGACATCGATTGATGGTGCTGGAATCTTTCTACCGGTCAGCAGAGCGACAAGACGCAGCACTCCAACCTCAAATGATGATTCTTTTCCTCTTTCGCCACCCTCTCCATCCATGGGTAACAGGATTGGTAGGCTGGGAACAGACTTCAACACTCCACCAATTCCTGCCTTATCAAAGTTCAGTCAATCTGTCGGCCCAGGCAAAGCAGCCGGCCCATATGTCCAGAAAACCCGCCCATCAATGGCCGCACCAGCCACGTCACGACCAGAGTCTCCAGTACGAAAAGCAGCCGCTGCTAGACCATCACTGAGTACACCTGCACAAAGAGTTACATCTCGATATGCAAGCCCTGCGCCTGCTGCAAACTTTGGACAGAGCGTTAGAGGAACACAAGATTCTAGGGACCCAAGTAAGAAAGCCGGGCACACAGCAAGAAATGGTATAAGGACACCAGTTCCTCCTCGAAGTGTTTCGGCACTTGGAACAGGAAATAGACCTGAAGCAATGAACTACAGTGATGAAGACATACCTCCGGCAGGAATTGCGCGTACGACAACAAATGGGAGCGTAGGTTCAATATCTTCCTTCAACGCGAAGTTGCGACCTGCATCAAGATCCGGGTCGCGTACAACATCCCGAGCTACTGATGATGAGGTTGAGCGATTGAAGATTCAACTGGAGGATCGGGATAGGCAATTAAAAGAACTAGAAAGGAGCCTGCGTGATATGGACAGCAGTGTACAATCGTTGATGGAGAACACCAATGAGAACATGGGCGTTCATAGAAATAGTCGGGGAAGCATGGAGGACAAAGATGTATCACAACTGAGAGCAACGATTCGTGAAAAGAACGAAAAAATCGCCTTGCTGACTGCCGAATTTGACCAGCATCGAGCCGATTTCAGAAGCACAATAGACACACTTGAGATGGCTGGCGTTGAAACCGAGCGGGTATACGAGGAGCGCTTAAGTCATCTTGTGATGGAGCTCAAATTAATGCAGGAGAACAGTCATGATGTCAAGCATGTTGCTGTACAATTGAGACAGCTCGAAGAACTTGTCCAGGAGCTTGAGGAAGGTCTCGAAGATGCTCGACGTGGTGAAGCCGAAGCTCGCGGTGAAGTTGAGTTTTTGCGTGGCGAGGTTGAAAGAACCCGATCTGAACTCCGTCGTGAGAGGGAGAAGACTGCCGAAGCTCTTAGTAACGCAAAGCCTCATGCAGATGTAGATGATGAAGCATATTTCCAAGAGATTACGCAAAGAGATGACGAGATTCGTGGGCTGAAGGCCATCATCCACTCACTCAGCAGAGATAACATAACTGATGAAAGTTCCTCAGATCATGACAAAATCATTTTGCGACCAGAACTCAACCGAAGCCATACAGAAGGCGCTTCAGTTTCCGAGGAGGAGCGTCGCATCCGGGAAAAGTTGGAAAGGGAAGTGAACGAACTTCGTGCCGTACTAGAAAGCAAAGCCAGCAAGGAAGAACAGATGGAGCGCGAGTTGGAGGGACTACGAAGGGAAAGGATCAGCAACCCTGCTACCCATCATACGAGTGCCGTGAGCAGTCAAACTATGACACAGGATAGGAATACTCCCCGGGATTCTAAAGACGCGATTGTAAGCTGGCGGGACCGCGAAGAAGCATCAGATGCCCACCACAATAATTCGGAGGCAACGCCAGAGAATGATAGTTTCTCTTCAGAGGATTTCTGTGAATTGTGCGACACCTCGGGTCATGATGTCCTGCATTGCCCCATGTTCGGCTCCAATGGCGATAGCAGAAGCACTTCGAAGAATGAGTCTGCTCCACAGCAAAGAAAAGAAAGGGATATTGTCGTGGAAGGGCCCAAAAACCCACCTGGCTCATCCAACGAGCAATACAAACCAGCACCATTAACACCAGCAAAGAAGTCATCTGATGCTTCGCTTATCAAGACCACCTTCAACCACATGGGACCAGGTGCTGCTCCTGGAAAGGAAAGTGGGGTCATCAATATGGATAAATGGTGCGGCGTATGTGAACGAGATGGGCATGACAGCATTGATTGTCCATTTGAAGATGCCTTTTAGGAGATTATGACTATGATTGATCCAGGATAAACGGTTACCGCGATGTCGATTTCTTCCTTTCTTTGTTGTTAGTTGTTAGTCATAAGCAGGGCCGCATTGCAAGGAGTGTTATCCATCTGCAATATACCCTTTTGGTTCTCTAATTCATGTATGCTTCTTATGCGACGAGATTAAGGAGAGGGATGATTACGTTTTTACGAGGATTGGATGAGATGACAATGAATTGAATGGAACGGAATGAGGGAAAGGGAGGCGATGACGGAGAACATGAAGTTGGAACGTAATGATCATGTAGTATACTTTGTTAAATTAACGATGATGATATAAAGATTCATTCTGGGTGGTAGTGTTTTCACAACAGCTGGGCATGAGCAAGCAATATTTGTTTAGATCAAAAAGGTTATGATGATGATGCTGCTGCTGGCTAGGAGTTGGTG
This sequence comes from Monilinia vaccinii-corymbosi, assembly GCA_017357885.1. Classification (NCBI taxonomy): domain Eukaryota; kingdom Fungi; phylum Ascomycota; class Leotiomycetes; order Helotiales; family Sclerotiniaceae; genus Monilinia; species Monilinia vaccinii-corymbosi. Next base: position 2,145,556 of record CP063406.1, on the reverse strand, counting down.
GGATTATCATTTCTGAGATGATTGAGGTAGATCTGTAGTAGAACATTGGCGGTTTTCAGGGCTTAGTTTTGAGGAGCAGAATCTTGTTTTTTTCATCGCTGCATGTCACTGCTGCACAGATTCACCGGGGATTATTTTTTTTAGAAAATTCTCATTCATTCAAGTATTCCAGCCAAGAGTCCACGGGGGGCAATCCAGAGGGCAGAGTAGATAGATGCGTGGATAAAATCCCATAAGAAAAACCCCTTTCAAAAACGCTCCAAATAATTTCTCCTACACGGTTCCCGTAACGCCTTCTTCACGATATACGTACATACATACACGTAACCCCCATCATCATGACTTCTCCTCCTCCGCTCCATGGCCACCAAGCGTGAGCCTCACACGCTCCTCCAGCTCCGCCACCGTCATCTCCCCAATGCCAAAAATGGCATTGTGCACGCGCTCAAACTTGCCGCCAAAGGCGAAACTCGCGTCGGATGTCACGTTTGCTGCTGCTGCAGCATCATCGATAGTGCGCACATCCCATTTCTCGCCGGGCGCCGCGAGGGACTGCGCGATGCACACGAGCTGCTGGTGGGACACGTCCACGTCTTTGATGCGGATGGGCCGGTTGGCCGTCTCGCGGGGGTGCGTGAGGATTCTGCGGACGGCCTTGGCGAGCGAGGCGAGCGTGGTGAGGGAGGTGGGCAGGCTGCTCGTGGCGGGGTGCAGCGTCGCGGTGCGGGATTGCGCGTCGAAGAAGAGGTTGTTGGCGAGGCTGAGCTCGAGCAGCGGGTTGCAGAAGAGCAGCGTGTAGCTGAGTGGGGTGCGGGTGTGGCTGGCTTGCGCTTGCACTTGCGCGTCGAGGTACGCTTCGATGGCGATCTTGGCGGCGAAGAGCGCGGGCGGGGGAGCGAGCGAGCGCAGCGTGGGCGAGTAGAAGTCGTAGCTGTATTCGGAGGGGAGGAAGCGCCGCACGTGGGCGCGGATGCAGGCGGTGATTAGGAGGGTTTGCGTGGGGATGGCGGTGGGGGAGATGGTGGAGATTACGGCGTCTTGGTTGGCTAGGGCGTGGGTTAGAGAGGGGAGCGATGTGTAATCTACCTGGATTACTTTGAGCGTGGGGGCGGAGCGGGGGGGTTGGTAGGTTGTGGAGTCGCGGGTCAAGATTGTCATGTCGAAGAGCTCTGACTTCAGGAGCTCGGTGAGGATTGCTTGGCCGACTGGGCCGGATGCCTGGATTTTTTGGTTATTCGATCGTGTAGTGTGGTGGTTATAGGGGGGAGGGGAGACTCACGCCAGCTAGAGCGACCTTTTTGATGGTTATATCAAAGGGCATGGTCGAGATGAGATGATCACGATTTGTGTGTATCTCAGATGAATGTGATGAGCGAGCACGATATACAACCAAACCAATGTTGAATAGAATATAGAATGAAGGGAGGGAAGGATATGGAGTTTCGAATTGAAAAGAGAATATATATATATATATATATATATATTTATAAAATATATAATATAATATAATATTTTTGTGGTCTGACGGAAATCACACCACCTTATTAACCTTTAACTCTTGGCCGGAGACGACCATGAATGAATATCGGGGGTTTTTTTTCATATATCGATCGTAAGTTTATATATTATATTTACCCATTTTACCCTTTTTCCGATCTATTTTCCTATATCAACTTAAGTCTAGTTGTCGTCCGTGTTGGTGTTGGTCCATTGAATGTCACAATTCTATAAGCGAAACATCGAAATAACTGATTTTTCAAATCTATACTCATATAACTTCTTGATTAAGTTGAAAGATCTCAGGCTATTTCATGTAAATAAACTAATAAATTCCTAATGTATAATATGATATTTACTTTTCATTCTAAATCAATGAACGATGTTTCCAATGAGTATTAGACTAAATTAGAATTTGCTTGTTAAATTATTTCTTAAAAATTATATAAAATGAAATTATAATACATGTTTGAAGTTGTGGATATTGGAGTGAGTGTTCTTGTGTGAAATTGTGCTTGCTAGTGCTTCTGGAATGGTGATAACCCACTGATGGATCGTAATGGATTGAAAAGGGCAAATTGCACCGAATGAAGAAATCTGTGATGATGACGGAACCAGATATGTCGCGCCTGGTGGCGGATTGGTTGGAACGCTCCAAACGCCACGGTATCCATATATCAATCAGCATGCAAATTTGCTCTCACCCAGTGGCGGGAGAACCCATTGGAGACGGGTCAAAAATATATGCTAATAGCTTCTGCGTCACTCACGCCTCCTTCATTGAAGTCCTAACATATACTCTTCTCCCCCAATCAAGTAAAACCAAACAAAGTTTTCGCATTTTCGAATCCAATCATATCCTTCGTATTCCCCGGTAATTCCAACCCATCAAACCACCCCGCCTGCTCCACATCATCCTCAAAAGGATAATCCACACTAAAGAGAACCCTGTTGGCACCGATCGAGCCAATCGCCGCATTAAGCGTCGTCAGACTCATCACTCCACTCGTGGTCACCCAGAAATTCTTCTCCCAGTACGTAAGCAGATCAGACTTCATTGCCCAAGAGCCAGGAGTCATGTGTCTCATTCGCTGTTTCATCCTCGTGAGGTAGAAAGGGAGCCCTTCTCCGCAATGCCCAAGGATAATCTTGATATCGGGATATCGGTCAAAGACGCCCGAGAGCATAATGCGCAGAGCATGCGTCATGGTCTCGGTACTGAAGCCCAGTACCGAACCGGCCAGGAACTCATAGCCGACAAACGATGTTTGTTGCTGGGGGATCGGTTCCCGGGGATGTAGGTAGAGGGGGACATTCAGCTCCTGGACTTTCGCCCAGAAAACCTCGTACATGGGATGATCCAGGTATATCGGTGCGTTTGCAGAGTTGTTGTTCGTATACCCATTTGACCAAATCCCAACACCCCCCAAGTCCTTGACACATCGTTCTGCTTCGGCAGCTGCAGCTTCCGCATCCTGTAAGGGAACCTGACAGAAGAATTCGAAGCGGGATGAGTGGATCCCGGTTTTGTAGATTGCGGCGGTTTCATTGTTGACTGCTGAGGCTGCATAGATGGCATAGGTGGTGTTGAAGATTCCTTGAATGCCGGGCCCGGTAAGCGAGAGAATACTGATTGATATATTTGCCTTGTCCATTTCTTCAATCCGGGCGGCAATACTCGATGCTGAGCCGTCTAGTCGACTTCCGGTAGTACCTTGATAAGATTTTGCCGTGTAGGGAATCTCATCGGTGAGAGGGAAGTATGGTGTTGTGTATGATACATTGAAGACCGCAGTATTGATGTGCTCCTCAAGTACAATTTTTCCCGACACAGATGTTTGCAATGATGTGAAAGTAGGCCGATCAATAACTGGAATCTGCTGTCCTTGAAGGGTGGAAAAGAAAGAAAGAAAAAGAATGCATGATGAAGGATACATCTTCATCTTTTCGCTTAAAAGGATAAGATATAGAAGAGATGGTGTCTGGGCATATCAACAACAGAATGAAAAAACATATAACAATCTTTATACTTTTTTGAACTGGAAAATGACGACATTACTATGAATGTTTCCGCAGCAAAGTAGAGAGAGTGATGAGAAAAATGGAGATGCTATCGATATCATACCCTGTTACCATTCACCGCTCTCCGGAGCACGATAACAGCTGCCTCTGCGGGCCTCTGCTTGCAAAACGCGGGCGGGCTTGAATAATGCGCATTATTAATGCTACATACAGCAAGATCTTGATATGAGAAGACATCTTTGGTGGTTGAAACAAGCATTTTTCGATCAATCCCGATGAAGCACAGATATAACTCCAGTTAATCTCCATAACATAGGTAATCTAACTTGAAACCTAATTGCTCGGCTAGATGATAGGAGACCCCAAGACCCATTACACGAAATTAAACTTATAATAACTCTTCCAAAAACGAATATAGTTACAACAAGTGTTATATGAATTTTGATTATAAATAATATTACGAATAACATTGCTCATTAATAAAGCTACTATCAAATTTTCAATCGATTTCATATAATTTTGATTCTTATATCTTCAAATTTGAATTTAAAACTTTTCTTTCTTATCTTCTTATCAAAAATATATTAAGACCAAAATTAACGTTCTTGCAAAGAAATTATTTTTATATTAAAAATTCCTGTATCTAGGTTTTGTTACGATCATGGCCGATAGAATGGTTTGGAATTAGTTCGGGCATTGTACGCGTTAGCTTACATGTGCCGAATCATTCATCTCAGCATCTCGGTAATGGTATCAGTTCTTGACACGATTCTTTGTTTCTTGATACTCAACTTCAAAGAATCTATAACCCAAAACATCCCATATCACTCACTGATCACTGATCAAGATTTTTCTATTCTTTCATGAATGATCACGCCTGAAACTAAGTCCAGAACTTCTCTCTCATTCTGGAATATTCCCACATCTGTCTTCCATCTAGCATAAGGTTACGTCTCGTCTTTGTTTCCATAATTTCATATTATCAATGGTGGCGAGGATGCACTTGCAGAAAATGCCTATGCCACTCTTTCTCAAACTGTTAAGGCTACTTCGTTCTCGTTCGCTTTCGAAGTCGTTATGGCGCACGATTCTCCATCCAAAGCTAAATTACGAACCACATTGCCATTTGCTTTACAATCAAATGGACATCCCCTTTCTCACCCCAACTCCCAGTCCCAACTACACTTAAATGTGCATGCAAAATTAGGACCATGGGCACAGTGGGGTCAAACCTCGGCTTCCCTGAATGGTTTGGAAACTATGGAGCGGCCAAAAATGACGCATAGCGTAACGCCGGGAGACAAGCATCATTTTAATAAAGATCCGCTACCCGTGGTCCCGAGTATTCTAGTGAAGAGATCTGGAAGGGGAAGTAGAAGACTTGATGGGAGGTTGAATGAGTATGGTGATCCTGTTCCAAGGCCTAGTATGGATATTTCTGGTTCGATGAGTTACGATGACAATGTGACGAGAAGAGATAAAAAGATGCAGAAAGTAGTCTCAAGAGCTTATTCTTCGCCCAAGACTAGAACATTAACTCCACCTCCCGATCCACCCATGTCAAAATCAGCAACAAAAGTCATGCAGAGAACGGGGTATGATCCCACCATGGAGATAAGAGAGGGAGGAGGAAGTCCACTGTCTTCATTGCATATAATTACAGACAACTCTGACGACAGTTCTGGCAGCAGTTACAGTCAGGAAGATGACACAAATTCATCAATAGCTCAACGGAACCAATCTATTGGTTCTGTCCCAGTTTCTCCGATGCAACAGGATGAAATGCATTTGCATTCCCCCAAATACAGCGTTAGCAATGTGTCAAGTCCGACTAGCTCAACACCGAAATCATTAGTCGCATCACCAGAATATAAACAAAGGGTATCAATGTTTATGCAAGGATATCTAGGAGAACCAAACGATAAGCGAAGCCCGCCTCATAGCACAAGCTTTGAGGACTTGATAGATCAAGAAAGAGTAAGGTCCGAATATCAAGGCAGAGGTGATAATCCACTCGGACATGATGTTCATAATGATGATCTGGCACTCATGCCACTACCACTAGCAGTACCAATAAGGAAAGGTCGACAAAGCTATTTCAGCGAAAGCGCAGAAGATTGCGAACCACAGACTCATGTTGCTCCGCTATTCGCCAACGAACAACAGCAGAGTATTCATCAGCCATCAACAGTCTCATTTACGCCATCCATGTCTTCACCAAATCCAATAACACCTGAACCAAAGAAAACTCGAAAGAGAGATTTTGCAGGGGGTAAACACCCCTTGAAAAGTCCCTTTGCGTTTCTCTCAAATCACAAAACACCAGAATCGCCAAAAGGGACAGGATCAACAGTATCACTGGGGAATAAAATTTCCGGCGCTTTAAAACAGCTATCATTCACGAAAACATTGCCAACTGACAGGAATGAAGTAATCCCGGATGCTAGGAGAAGCCCAACAGGCCCAAATACACCCATGCCGAAGAAATCGGGGTTTATGGGAATCAAAGGGACCCAGGATGTGATACAGAAGGGTAATGAACATTTTCATGGGGTGGTAGAGAAGGCAAAGTTGAGCGTTAATCGGAAGGACAGGAGAAGAAAAGAATTGAAGGAACAAATTGTGGTTGTTGGGATGATGGATCAAACTCCAGGTCAATAACCAGTTTCTCTCAAGTGTGGCGTTCCCTTGCATTATATCTCCGAGTACAATATACTAATTGCTCTTGTGAATAGATGGGAGGGCATCTGAATGGCTTTGATTTTGGACACGAGATGGTACAAGAAGAGGATGAATTAATGGGAAGCAATGGTTTAATTCAAGGTGGAAGATTCGTTATGCTGGGCTTCAAGTACAAGTAGAATGCAGTTCTGAGGCCTCGCTGAAGCTCTCCCTCCCTGTAGCATAGCTCGTATTGCTGAATGTATGCCGTCGAGGAACTCTGTCGCCGGCGAATCGTATATCGCGACCGTACCTGCAGCTGCAACCCCGCATCTTTGCGCCACCCGCACAAAGGCTTGGAATACAGGACAACCTCGCCGACCCCCTCAGATTGATGCCTTTGGATCATAACTTGCTTTGCTTTGCTTTCCTGGTTGTGATGTTGTGGTTGTGGTCCAGGAATGATGAATGGTTGTCGAGGTAATTAAGTTTGACGTTGTTGATCTGCCAAGCCCTCCCACGTAATAGGAAATCCTCCCCCGCACTTTCCCAAAGCTACCCCTTGTTCCCTAGTGCTAATCAACGTAGTACTGGTATACCTCTCCACTTTCCTGAGCTGTTTGGATTAACTTTCAAGAATCCTTCAAGAATCCTTCGTCAACCTTCAACATTCAACAACTTCTACAGTTAAAACCCTTTGCTTCATTCACTTCAGTTCAGTTCATTGCATTCAAATCATCTCCATTCCACCAATCTCATCAGTTTCATCAGTAAAATCCTCCAATTGCCAATCATGGGTGGTGAAACTATCCCCAGGACAGAGCTGAAGAGCTCATATCCTGTCAGGTCCGAGGGACCCAAGGGCAAATTGATAGCCGATCTCTACAAAGATCGAATTGGCCAATTCTACGGTGGTGGTCAATATGAAGGGAAGAATTTACGAGCGTAGGCCATATGAGCTCTCTGTTCTTTTTCATCTGCTAATCGATCATTGTTGATAGAATGATGAACGAAGGAATCGTTTCCGGGGAACCGCATATCAAGCTGTCGGTCTGGGACGCTCCGGACCTCTCTCGACCGACCTTCCAAGATGCCACCAGCCACGAGTTTAGAACAACACATATTGGTGAATCTTTTGGTCCTTCATGGTCAACCCATTGGTTCAAAGTCCGCATCACTGTCCCTTCAGACTTTCTGAAGAAGGACTTATTGGAGTTGCATTGGGATGCCAACAATGAAGGTATGGTTTGGACCGAGGATGGTAACCCTCTTCAGGGATTAACGGGAGGCGGTGAGAGAGTCGAGTGGATCTTGCCAGATGAGTTCCGCGATGGGCAGGAACATACAATTTATATTGAGATGGGTAAGAGAAAGAAAGTTGATTGGTTTGTCTATTAATGCTAACATCGAATGTAGCCTGCAATGGGATGTTTGGTAATGCACCAGGTGGAGATTCCATTCAACCCCCAAATCCTGATAAATACTTTCAATTATCCAAAGCTGAGATTGTTGCCGTAAACGTGGAAGCCCGAGCTTTGTGGATTGATATTTGGGAAATCGGAGATGCTGCTCGAGAATTTCCATCCGAGTCATGGGAACAGCACAAGGCATTGAGGGTTGCAAATGAAATCATTGATGCCTTTGAATTAGGAAACCAAGACTCAATCCTTAAAGGCCGAAAAATCGCACAAGAGTATCTGGGCGAGAATGTCAGCTCTTCTAAGGTCTACGAGACTGGTACAAAGCCTATTGTTTATGCTATCGGTCACTGCCATATTGATACTTGTTGGCTTTGGCCATGGGCTGAGACCAAAAGAAAGGTCGCTAGGTCTTGGTCTAATCAATGTGATCTTATGGATCGTTACCCCGAGCATCGATTTGCCGTCTCACAGGCTCAACAATATAAATGGTTGAAAGAGTACTATCCTTATGTATTTGACCGAGTTAAGGAGAAGGTTAAACAGGGAAAATTCCAACCTGTCGGAGGCAGTTGGGTCGAGCACGATACCAACTTGCCCAGTGGTGAGTCCCTTGTACGTCAATTCTTGTATGGCCAAAGATTCTTCGAAAGCAATTTTGGAGAGAGATGCAAGACATTTTGGCTACCAGATACATTCGGTTACTCCAGTCAACTTCCTCAACTCTGTCGTCTCGCAGGGATGAAACGGTTCTTCACTCAAAAACTTAGCTGGAACAACATCAACAACTTTCCACATACCACCTTCAACTGGGTCTCTCTTGATGGTAGTCAGGTTATTTGTCATATGGCACCTTCCGAAACATACACTGCGAATGCAGATTTCGGTGATGTCAGAAGATCGGTAACCCAACATAAGTCCATGGATCAAGATGAGACATCGCTTCTTGTCTTTGGAAAAGGTGATGGCGGTGGAGGACCAACTTTCCAGATGATTGAGAAGCTCAGACGTCTTCGTGGAATGAGTGATACCGTTGGACTTCTGCCAAGAGTTCATATGGGTGACTCCGTTGAAGATTTCTTTGATCGCTTGGAGAAGAGGGTTTCTGATGGTCTAGATTTAGTGACCTGGTATGGTGAATTATACTTTGAGCTTCATCGTGGAACCTATACGTAAGTTGTATTTTTGACTCTTATGATACACTTATTCTGACATGACCCAGGACACAAGCGAATAATAAGCGCAACAATAGAAACTCGGAGATTATGCTACACAATATTGAACTTCTCTCAACAATCGCAAGTCTTAAATGTAAAGAATTCAAGTATCCTAAAGAGGATATCGATGATATGTGGGAGGCTGTATTGTTGTGCCAGTTTCATGACTGCTTGCCCGGATCCTCCATTGAAATGTGTTACGATGACAGTGATGAGGTACGTGAACTGCCCCTAATATCAGCTTCATGCAATACTAATACGTAAAAGCTGTATGAAAAGGTATTCAAGACTGGTGAAAAGATCCTCAAGGAGCTCTACAAGGTTCTAGGTGTGAAGCAAGCCGGAGACTCATCCAAGGATGATAATCCTGTGGCCCTCAACACCATGCCATGGCACAGGAGAGAAATTGTTCCACTTGGAAACAATACTGCCGGAGTTGCATGTGGCCAAGGCAATTTCTTGAGCATCAAGACGTTCAAGATTGCCGAGGCACCAGAAGTTACTGTCAAAGAGGTCAAGAAAGGTGTTTTCCTGTTACAAAACGAACAACTCAAAGTCCAAGTCGAAGGCGGCGTTATTACATCTCTCTACGATCGACAAGCGCAGAGAGAAGTCGTGCCGAAAGGAGGTAAAGCCAACCAATATGTTATCTTTGATGATAAACCACTTTATTGGCAAGCTTGGGATGTGGAAGTCTTCCACTTAGAATCTCGCAAGGAGTTGCCCCAGGGAGATACCAAGATTGTGCAAAATGATGCTCATAGAGTCAGTGTTATGACCGAAATGAAGATCAGCAAAGACAGCTGGGTGAAGACTCATATTAGTCTGTCGGCCGCGTTCGAGGGTCAACAATCTTATGTTGAGGTAGAAAGTGAGGTCGAGTGGAAGGAAAGTATGAAATTCCTTAAAGTCGAATTCCCCGTCGACGTTCGAAATACCGAAGCATCTTACGAGACACAATTCGGTATCGTGAAAAGACCTACCCATTATAACACTACGTAAGTTTGAATCCCTTTTATTCTCAGAGTATACAACTAACTGAAGATAGCTGGGATATGGCCAAGTTCGAAGTATGCTGTCATAAATTCGCAGATCTCTCTGAGAATGGATATGGTGTTTCCATCTTGAACGACAGCAAATACGGCTTCGCTACTTGGGGCAATGTGATGCGCTTGTCACTTCTTCGCGCCCCAAAAGCCCCAGATGCCCATGCTGATATGGGACGTCACCATATTCGTTGGGCTATCCTACCTCATCAGGGAGCTCTTGGCTCAACTACTGTTCGCACGGCATTCAATTTCAACAACCCGCTTAAGGTTTATAGCGCCTCCGAAGATATTCAGACCAGTGCATTTGAGAGCCCAATCAAACTTACGGGAGATCCATCTTTGATTCTAGATACCGTCAAGCGAGGTGAAGATGATGAGGATGTTAGTCGTGGTGAATTGAAGAAGAGAAAGGGACAAAGTGTTATCTTGAGAATCTATGATAGTTTGGGTGGAACTAGTAGGGGTACGATTGAGACGACCCTGGATGTGAAGAGGGTTTGGAAGACAAATGTTTTGGAGGATGACGGAGAGGAACTCAAGATTGAGGGAGGGAAAATTGATATTACTTTGAAGCCATTCGAGGTAGGTACATTTAGGTTGCAGTTGTAGGTTCGGGCCTATATATGAAATTATGAGAGAAAAATCAGGGATGAGGATTAGTTTAAAAAAGATTGGCAAGTATGCAGAATGAATTGAGGTGCATCAGATGTGATTGAATGTTTCCTCCCGCTTACCCGCCGTGTAATCAAATGAATTATCTATTCAATTTTCTTATTCCATGGCGAATGTCACTGGAATGAATGAGCTTTATCATGTCCGCTGTAACTTGCAACAGGAAATCTCGCTGAAGTATAGGGGGGGAAAAAACGCTTGGATTATAGTTTTTGTATTTCAAATGTCATCTAATTTCATCATCGTAAGTTAAGAGTATCGCAACGCTACTATGCTTTCAGGAACCAATATAAACGCCCTTAACCATGAATAGGTAGCCCCAAACTTTTCGAGATATGCCGCTTTGATTTTCGCTTAGCCCAAGGCCAGTGCAAAAAATCTACATGTTTAAATCTTGAAATATTCACATCATCTCATCATCACATCGTCACATCATCACATCATCCTCATTCCCCAAATCATCCATATGAATCCTCGCCCATGGACTCTTGATCCTAAGGCTTCTCCCCCATCTCCCCAACACATATGGAATCGGCATGAGGAGGATAGCCGCAAATCCCAAGACGCTCACTGCCCAATGTACTCCCAGCCGGTGAAACATCTGCGTTCCAAATAGGGGGAACACACCCCCGATGATGTTGCGCGCGAAACATACGCTGGCGAGTGCCGATGCGGCATATACTTTGTAGGTGTCTTCGATGTACATGAATGTCATTTGGATGATGGTGTAGAAGGACCAGCCGTAGAAGACAGAGGCGATGATCGGTACGATCCAATGGATGGTTCCGGGCTGGACAGACCATCCAAACCAGAAGAGCGATATGGGGAATACGGCGGCGCCTACCATACTCAGTTGCACACGTGCCTCGGGCACGTTCTTGATCGTTCCGTCGGCGGCGGTGATCTTGCGGAGATAGTAGCGCTCTTGCCAGATATGTGTGACGGGTCCTAGGAGAGCACCAACACAAACGCCGAGGTTAGCAAGACCGGTTTGGATGGTGTTGAAGCCGTAACCTTCGGAGAAGACGATGGTGAAGGCGCCGTTGAATAGAAAGGATATGCCGAAGAGATACCCGTTGTACGCGGCCGTGAAAAGAATGACAGGTTCAGTGAAGAGCAGGTGGAAGGGACGGGTAAGCGCGGTGGCGAAGACTTGGGTCGCGGGTTGTGTGCGCATATTGGGCGGAACGTCCAGGTCTTGATTTCCCGTTTCTTTGCGTAGGCGAGCTGCACGGCGACGCAGGAGCACAGAGTGTCGGGTCTCTTTGAGGGAGACGCACAGGAGGAGGAAAAATCCAGCGGTGGCTCCACACATACCCCACAGAACACCGTGGAGCCCGTGCAGCTGAGCTATGAACGAGAAGGCGAAAACTCCACTTGCAGATCCTCCGGCGGAGGTTACAGTGTAGATTGCCAAGGGCATACCGGTGTGTTCGTGATGAAACATGTCGGCGATTGTTCCTCCGATGTTTGCTGTGGGTTGTTAGTTGTTTTGTACAGACTCGATGACTGGAGGACTAACTGATTGATGCAGAAGCAAAAAATCCCGTGATGAACCTCAGGATTATGAAGCCAGCGACGTTGTCCACTAACGCTGTACCCAGCAAGAGCAGTGTAGTAATGAAGAAGTTGGCCAGGTAAACCGGAGTTCGTCCATAATACTCGCTGAGAGGTGCCAGCAGCATAGGGCCGAACCCCAGACCAATAACATAGATAACCAAAGGAAGCGTAGCAACTTCAGCTGACGTGCCAAATCTTGCCTGAAAGTCAGGAATCGAGGGCGAGTAACCTGAAGCTATCCTGGAGAACAGAAGTTAGCATTTGAACCATCGCAATGAACCGAGAGAGAGTTACCATAGACAACTAAAATTGGCGATTGTCAAGGCCATGAGAATTGACCATTTTCTCGGCCACGACCAGTTGAGCGGATTTTCCGGGTCGTTGGGGACAAATTCGACCAAGTTCGGATCATGCCCATGATTTGGTCGAAGGCTATCATGATGGACTTTCTCTTCTACTTTCTCGACATCGATATCGCTTGAGGTGGAGGGATGATTGTCACCAATCTCTTTGTGGCCCATGGTTGTAACGACGAGAAAAATATGTGAGTGTGAAATTTGATGGATATACCAAGCAAATGCCAAGATTCCAGCGGCGGATCCGTTCTTTATAGGAAAATAGACGATAAGAATTGTCCTAACATGGGTTCCATGCACGCATGTGAGACAGGGGAGGTGCTCAATCAAGAAGCGGAAGGTGTCAGGGGGTTAAGCAAACACCGCTTATCTGGCGGCAGATGCAAGGAGGGAGTTGAGAGCTGCTGAATCGGGGGTTCCCAGAAGGAAAAAAATGGCTGGTTTTCCCTGCGGTATTTATATCGATTATATACAAACCACACAATTAGTGCGGGATATTAGTGGGTTGGTATCGCTCAGGTTAGCCGGTTGGACGGCTGCGTGTTTCCACGAGTTACGACTCATTCAGTCCTGAAACTCCCCGTCACTAAAGCCAAGGTGACATCAGAACCTCAATAACATGACCATAACGATAGACAAACCCCAGAACACCTCAGACCACCTGATCAACCAACTTAGTACTTAGTACTTAGTACAAACAAACCCCTTTATCAGCAATAAGTAAACTTTAGCGCCTACTTGTAGAGCTCGGTCTCCTCCATCAGACTAGTCTGAAACTGATAAACCGGGATTTGGCTTGATTTGGGTTGGCTCCGCTAGCATAAATACAGAATAGGATAGAGGGTTGGTTCTCCTTCGCTAATTCTTCCAATCGGGTCCTCTATTTACCCTTCCATCATGATTGCATATACAGAGTATACCCATCTGAATTGCTACTCGATCGTTAAAAGTGGCGCCGCTTCTTGCTGTGATAAGTTACAACAACCTCGGTTAACGCACCGATACAGGACACCGTATAACTTTCCGTTCTGGAAAGCTTATCCTCCCAAGGGTTTCAGCGATTGGTCCAAGACATCACGGGAATATCCCCATTCCAGTCAGGGGGAGGGGGGAGGATACAAAATTAGCGCGTCGGGACAAATGAAATTATTGCGTCGAGATGTGAGATGCTAAAACTCGCTTCCGGCCGCCTCCTCCTTCTACATCTTCATGAAGTTTAAGCGAAGTTCATCTATCTCAATTGCTTCGTAATTATTAAACCTAAACCCCCCCCTTCTTAGTTCTTCGTCTCTGTCTAGTAATTAATATCAACAGAGTAGCTTATTGCATTTCTAAACACCACCCCTAATAATACAGAGATCTAAAGATATAGATGTTCGACTAAAGTAAAGTAATCTATCGCGGATATCAAGCGCTAATCATTTTCGGTTGCAGGCTCGACTAACTACTCTAGATCTCATGACCTTTCGTGGGGGACGCCGTTGCGGGAATCAACCATTCCGATCACTCATTCCAGCAAATAATTTGAATAGTTCTTACACCAATATTTCGCTGGTCGGGGCCCAGATAATGTATATTGATATTAGATCTAGATCATATGATGATTGTGAAGAGTGGGATGGATGGATGTCTATCGATCGATAAAAAACTTCAATAATCAAGTAACTATTTAGCGATGCTACAAACTAGTTATTTTGATTTAGACCTTAGAATTTTAAATTGAAGAAAAGAGAATAAGGATTAAGAATCAGTAAAGGTTTCTATAACATAAATATATTGGAATCTCTAATATCAAATGAATACAAATATCTTATAGTCTTTCAGGAGTTCTAGCGATATCATGGATTAATCAAATCCCAATTAAGCGAACGGGTTCATTCTCAGTATGCTAGAGGATAATTCTCTCGTTCGTCGATCACTGCGGGAGTACTGTTAGGGATCATAGGATCATAGCATTAGAACTATCAACCCTTTTCCATCCCATAACAAGAATAATAATACCCTCTCCCAGCACCTAAAAGTAATCATTAGCTTTGAAATTTGCTTTGAAATCAGTTGAACTTCTCTCTCATACAATTGCACTAGATTACGTGTCGGTATTAACTTCCACCAACCATCGATTGCATGATGACCTCCTGTGGTTAAGTAGATCCCTCGTTATGGATGGTACAATATCCTCCGTTGTAGATCTTGCATCGTAATTGAGTCTTCTTTATACATTCGTGATACCATATGACGCCATTCGCGAAGAGAACAACTGTCAATTCTTGTGATGCCTCACGTCTCAAGTCCGCAGAACAGGCAGCTTCTCGAGAGACTGAACGATAGAGTTTCGTCAGTTGGTCCTCATGAACGTATGAGAATACACGAATATTAGATCATTATGAAAGCAAATCTAAATGTTTGGGAAGTTGAAAGCAACTCAAACGTTCGAAATTGGGAATTACGAAACGAAAGAATTGTAACTGTATATGTTGCCACGGCGGAATTGCTTCAACCCCACATTCCGTTGCTTCCAGCACCGGACATCATCTCAGCTACGAGGCAATTTTCAACACAAAGACCCATATGTACCTTGACAGCTTCCGATTCAGTCTTCGCTGAAGGGGAAATCAAAGAGTTGCCGGTGCTGCTGATCATGCTAGTTCCTTGATAACAATCCTCGCACCACCACTTGCGACAATTTTCGCAGTACCTGTTTCGCAGACAATCCATGCAGCGAACCATTAGTTTTCTCCGAGATGTAGACCAGTCAAATGGTGTTTTTGCAGCCTTGATAGAAGATGCATGAAGGGGAAGGGGCGACAAGAGTGGAAACATGACCATAGGTGATTGCCCAAACACTGAGGCATCTTTAGAAGACCCGCAGCTACTGCATTCATTCAAAGAATGGGTCGCTGCACGCGCTTCTACGCGATTTTGCAAACGGTCATACCAAAGACCTGGGCTGCCACGTGGCAAGCTTGCTAAATGACGAGGGCCTCTGCACGGAAATGCATCAAAACTAATGATCCCTTCACAGTAAACCATAATCGCCGCCCAATCGTCATGGATGGGTTTTGGGAACACATTCCCACTGCCCGGATGCCAAACCTCGCCCTCACGCAACATACCATCTTCTGAAGCAATTTCGGATCTTGGATTCCATTGAGCGCCAAGCTGCGCTCCTTGCGAGGACGTCACTCCATAATTAGGAACTGCATCTATAGGTGCCATGCTAGCAGGATACTTCATCACATCCTTCTGATATTTTACAACCTGTGGAATAACCTTATCCTTGAGACCAAAAATATAGAGACCTTGAAGTCTAGGTGTATTCTTGGGTCTTGATGGGCGGCATGAATATTTCAGAGCTCCCCTCAATTTTGCTTCGTTGAGGTTTTGTACTTCGCGGATTGATAGGAGGCGAACATTGTAAGACTCATTCAGAATGATTTCGCTTAACAAGTCCGAAGGAACCGAAAGACCGTCCAGTATCAAAGTTTGGACATCAAGCAATATATTTCGATTGCAGAGGTTCTTGAAAATCCCTCTCAAAGGACCACCATAGAAGCTTCGAGGATGTCAATACACAATGTCTCTTAATTAGGAGAGGCAACGCGGACTCATCTTCTGTCAAATTCTCATCCCATTGTGCATTTCTCCAGACCTCTCCACATTGATCAATTGCTTCAACTTCGTACTCCGCGGACTTGACATCCGAGAGCTTCAAATAACGGAAAACATGAGGAGTCTCGTAAATGAGTGTCTTGAAAGATTTCGAAGTAGCTCCCAGAGCTAAAAGAGAAGAAATGGGTAGATAAGGGACAGTCTGGTAAAGAAGCAAAGTATTTGATAGCACCCTCCACAGAGAAGATGACAATGTGCTTGTAGTGGGTTGAGATTGGCACTCCATGGGATTAGATGTCGAGTCTTGGAGAAATTTCTATAACTTACCTTCAATGCTTAGTCATGCCACCGAGCCACCAAGCCACCGACAGCCACAAGTCATGGGCTTATCGATAAGGACTCTTACATGGAAGGATCCAGCATTATCTGACATCCCAGCATGAATTCATCATTCATCATCATCATCATATATCTATACTGCCCCAAGTACTTTTACTAAGTATTCAACACAATACAACATAAAACAACAACAAACTTCAAGAACCACAAGAACAGGCTACTTTCAGTTTGGATTCCAATAAGCCTGCAATACCCAGCAATACCCAGTTTTCGACGCGGCCAAAGGACAATATGGCGGGGACTCCAGATATTTCCTTAACATGGTCATCAGTCTATACAGTTGCCCCGAAAGACAATGTTTCTTTGCCTGGTGATAAGATACTATTACCACAGTCTGCTCTGGAACAGCTATTGGCAGCTTCTACTGTTACAGTCAATTCCAGCAGCCGCCCAAGTAATGTCGCCTTTGATCCATTCAATCCATATTCATTGGCAGCAGCTCGAATAGAACAGTCACAATGGAGAGACACTCAACAACAGTTGCCTCATCCTCTCACATTTCGGCTGGTTAATTCAAAGAATGGGAATATAGTGCATGCGGGAATTCGAGAGTTCTCCGCAGATGAGGGAGAAGTTGTCCTGAGTCCATTTTTGCTTGAGGCGCTGGGGATCACTGCGCCCATACGAAAACCAAGTCCAGAGGCCGAGAGCAGGAGAGAACCAGCGGATGCGCCTATAGACCTTACAGATAGCCCCTTGATCGACCTTACGCGCGACGAGACAATAGACCTTACAGACGAAATCGAAGAAGTTGCGCAAATCACCGTACATGCGAAACAACTTCCTAAAGGGACATATGTTAGATTGAGGCCATTAGAAGCTGGATATAACCCTGAAGATTGGAAATCGCTACTTGAAAAACATCTGAGGGAAAATTTCACAACCTTAACGAATGGAGAAATATTGACAGTTCGAGGATCAAAATCGGAGGAATTTCGATTTCTAATTGACAAATTCGCGCCAGAAGGAGATGGCATTTGTGTTGTGGATACAGATCTAGAGGTCGATATCGAAGCTCTTAATGAGGAACAAGCTCGAGAAACCTTGAAGCAGATTATGGCAAAAGCACAAAAAACTCCAGGAACAGCCCAAGGAAGTTCGATTGGCGGAGATCTAGACCTGTGGAAAGCTTTTCAAGGGCAAGTTGCAGAAGGAGACTACGTCGACTATACTCTCCCTTCATGGGACCGATCACATGGCCTTGATATTGAGCTGTCGCTCGAGGATGATGGCGATGTGGAGCTATTTATTAGTCCTCAATCAGCGCACCAAAGAGCAAAACCACGAGAAGATGAACATGTTCTCGGGGATTTCTCAAACAATACAACCAAGAGAATAGCCATACAATCTTCGAACGTGGAATTAGACGGAGCTGATGCACTGTTAATTTCTGTTTACTGTCGAGCATCTGAAGCCGAGCCATCGCACGGACCCCGAAAATATTCACTCAGAGTGAAGTCGCTTGAGAAAGGGGCAAGCCCTGGATCTTCAAGTAATCCGGTGTCTATCGAAGAAGATACTGAAATGCATGGATCTGATGAGGAACCATGTAAAAATTGTCATCAATGGGTACCAAAGCGGACCATGATGCTTCACGAGAACTTCTGCTTTCGTAATAATATCTCATGCCCTCATTGTCACAATGTGTTTCAGAAGAAATCTCAAGAATGGCAGGGCCATTGGCATTGTCCTTATGACTCCACGCACGGAAATTCGCCAGCAAGCAAAGCTAAACACGATTCTGTATTCCACGAATCCCGTCCATGCCCTAATTGTCCCTACGAAGCCACAAATCTCAGAGACCTTGCCACTCACCGTACGTCCGTATGTCCCGGCAAGATTATCCTCTGTCAATTCTGCCACCTTGAAGTCCCCCAAGAGGGCGACCCGTTCGACCCATCGCCCGAAAGTCTCATATCTGGTCTGACGGCGCACGAGCTTGCCGATGGCGCGCGAACCACGGAATGTCACCTCTGCAGCAAGATCGTTCGACTGCGCGACATGTCAACGCATCTCAAACACCACGAGCTCGAGAAGAACAATCGATTCAAGCCAGCGGTATGTAGGAATGTCTACTGTGGTAGAACTCTCGAGGGGGTGGGTAAGAACGGAGAAGTCGGAGCCGGTTCGCGAATGGGCCAGGGCCCGGGTAATGATTTGGGTCTTTGCAGCATTTGCTTCGGCCCACTGTACGTCAGCATGCACGACCCGTTGGGAAAAGCCATGAAGCGACGCGTGGAGCGGAGGTACCTCAGTCAGATGATGACGGGCTGCGGCAAGAAATGGTGTGCAAATCTCTACTGCAAGACGGCCAAGACGCGAGAGGCCAAGGGGCCTCAGGTCGCGTTGACGGCAAAAGAAGCCCTGCCGCAGATTCAACCCCTCATCGCTCAAATAGACGATAATACCGAACCCATGTATTTCTGCGTGGATGAAGGGAGTCAGAAGCGGAGAAGCCTGGCGGAAATGTTGGCCGTGGAGGCAGGAGAAGCTTGGGAGTTGGAGTGGTGCATTGCGGCTTGTGAAGCGGAAGGCGCAAATCTAGATAGGGTTCGGACATGGCTGAGTAATTGGGCTCCGAGGAAAGCATAGCGAGGTTTGTATTTGGGGGGACGGGGCCGCTACATTTTAGAATGGAGAGGAAATTGTGTAGTAGAGCGTGGTACGGGTTGCGCTTAGCAAGGGAGTTTAGGTGGTTGGATGGATGGATGCTGATGATACGATTGATACCAATTTATAGGCTAGGCTATAGCCATTGACATTCTGTACTTAAAGTATACATACCTGTACTTACTGCCATCACCAATTCCGCAAACGAACTGCCATCATACAAATTAGTCGGTGATTCCGGTGATTTTCTATGTGCTACTTACTTACTGTACCTCGTAAACCAGACCCTCGAAAACAAGGGTTTTCACAAGATATGGATATGGATTGCATAATTTCTTTAAAAACATCCCCAAGCATCCATCCATGGAGACGAGAAAAGGTTTCTATTAAAACTAAAAAAGAAAAAAAAATATTAAGTATTACGATCGCCGTATCCCATCCATGCATCCATGCATTCATGCATTCATCCATTCATTGCGCATCCCGCAACACACGGCCGCAAGAGCTTCACCAACCATGAGACGACATTCGGGCCGGCCTAGCCTACTGAAAGCTCTGGCTCAAAATGCCCGGCTTTCTCACCTGCAAGTCCAACAGCATCTGGCCAAACAATCCATTGGCCCAACTGAACCACTGGCGACTCCATCGGTGCTGATCGAAGGTATCGATGGATTCGTGGATGAGGCCAAGGCCGTCGGTGCTGCTGACGATCTCCTTGAGGCTGCTGGTGATTTCGGCGTCGTCGGATGATGTGAGGATGCGGATTATGCTTGCCATGGGCCAGGCGCGACCGGGTCCGACGTGTGGGCCACCGACGCTGTGAGGGTTAGTGGGGGTTTTGGGGGGGCGGGGGAGAGGAAAACTTACGCGTTAATGACGGGGCCGCGCATGAAGTAGGGGTTGGATTTGGAGAGGATGAATTTTCGCGTGTTTTGATATACGGTGTCGTTTGCACTGAGATAGCCGAAGAATGGAGCGCTCAAGAGAGATGGAATGTTGGCGTCGTCCATACGGTTTGCTAATACACGTTAGAGATGACTCTGGGATTGAAGGAGGAGGAGGAGGAGGGTACCGGAACCAAAACCGTCAACTTCGTAGGCGTAAACCTTTCCATATGTAGGATCCTTCACAATGCCATGTTTGGCGATGGCGCTTCGGATACTACTTGCAAATTTGTGCATGTGATCCGAGAGATCCTTTTGCCCGCCGATGGCGGCCATGATCTTACTGCATGATTCCAGGTAGCGAGAGAACATCATGTTAGCTGGGATGAAGAGTTGATAGATGGTGCTGTTGTGATTCAATGTTAACTCTCATGCTGCGTTCGAGGGGGGGGGGAGGGGGTCCTTACGCATCGTCACTGGGTCGAAATGCAGATCGCACCAAGCCAGTACCCTCCTGTACAGGATTTCCAGCTCCGGAATTGCCGAGCGTTTCGAATGAGCTGGTTGTTTGTCTCTGCCACGTGTATGGACTAGTGTTGACACGCCCGTCTGCATCATAAGTTCCGACCAAGAGGCCTTCGGCTGTCGAGATGATAGTCTCAATAGCACTGACCCAGTTGAACTTCTTGAAGAATGAAACATCACCCGTAGATTCATAGTAATCGGTGGAGATCTCCAAGAATGCTGCCAAGGAGTCCAGTTCCCACTTGCACTCGAAAGTGATATTGGTGGATTCTGGAGGAGTAAATTTATCTGGAGTGTCCTGGTTCTTTTGAGGGGGGATTCCGCTTTCGGCTGGTGCTTGGAAAGAGTTGCAGTATGGTGCTTCGATGATGTATCGAGCTTGGAGGTTGATGACGCCTCTGTAGAGACTAGCAAGTGAATCATGGGAAGAATCATTCGTCAACAAGGTCCGATAGCTTTGCATCTGGTTTGCTGAGTCTCGTAGCCACATGGCATCGATATCTCCCGTGATCAAAAAGGTCAATTCTTCTTCGGCGTTGTCGGCAGCATAGCCTCTCCATTTGACAGCTGTATCCAGAGAATTCGGGAACGAGTTTTGGAAGATGCGGTAGAGATCAGGGTCTGCAATTACAGACTTCATATCATCGATGGTCTTCTCCACGACCGAGGAGTTGAAGGTTCGACAAGCTGGGTCTGGACGCATCCACGAGAGAGCATATCTTCCACTGCTGAGAGGTGGATGCTGTGATATTGAATGTTGAGAGTAATCGGGACATTGTGCCTGTGCCTGTGCCTGTGCCTGAGCTGCCGAGAAGAGGGAGGCAGTCGCAACGATGAAGCTGTTAGAGGCCTTCATGATGATTGAGGCTTGTGGGAATTGGAGTCAAGTCGTTTGTTTGTTCGAGCCCTTGATATATCTTCACTGGCGCGTGAGGTGATTGTACTTCGATCGTACTCCATGCCAGGTCCAACCATGCAAAGCAGAGGTCACATTCAGTCAGCAATCGGTCAAGAGATCAATATTGAATGTAGATCTGCTGGCTTTTGCGGGGTAATGCATCTTAATGTAGTTATACAAAATCTAGATATATTAATTAGTAATTTGATCAACGACAATACCAATAGACACGGAGTCCAAATACTAATACAGAGTGGACGAATGACCAGCCCCACCGAATCTCCAAGTCCCTCGTCCGGGGTTCCCCTCGAAAGACTCGATAGTATCGTCCATATAAAGTATAATTATGCGATGATGATGAATTTTAATTTAAGATTTCATGCGAGATGGGATGATGGAAAGAATGGAGCGGAGTATATTCGCCTGCTTGAGAAAATAGGAGTGTAAGATGTATTCAGTCACCAACAGTTGTCTTTCGGGCAGGGAACAATTCATTGAAGAGCAGAATCAATGTCTATTTGCAACAAACACAGCCATGGAAAACGAAACACGCATTTTTTTCATCATCTTCCCTTGCCTTTTCTGGGAACATTCCCACCACCACCAACAGGTCTTCTAGGAACTACTCGCTCTCGTTCAGGCTGCCTTTCCTCTGAGAAAACTTGTCCTCCATGTCCTAGCTCATCACCCGAATCCGATTCCTCACTGCTATCAGAGATTGTTATGACATCGATTTCTCCCCGAGGAGAATTACGATTCCTGGGAGAAGAATCAGAGGGAGCCCTAGCTGTGGCAGGATAGCCTTGTGGTGGGCTACGCTGGACTGAAGTATAAGAGATTTCGGCGGGACCAGAATAATTACGATGACCTGAAGATGATGGAATGGATGCGGGCTGATCAGCGGGAACCTGGTAATCAAAGGGATCAGCAACATGGTATTGAGAAGAAAGGGAGGTCCGTTTGTTATAGGTAGAACTCCAGCTTTCCTCATTGGGCAAAGAATGACGAAGACTGTTGTTATGAGAAGCAGCAGGCCGCATGCCGTCAGAGAAATGTCGCATCGTACCTGGGGGTGAACGGCCACCGCCGTGACCGGCTGATGGGCGAGATGCTCCTTTATCCGAAGGATGCTTACTACCAATTGGAGTGTGTGACGGTCCACGCGGTCCATCAACTATGGTTCCAGGTCCTGCAGGAGTACTGTGCGAACTACCTGATTGTCTTTTCGATTTTCTTTTCTTTGGATCACTGGCGGGCTTAGGGTCCAGAAGGGAAGCAATATCAACAGTTTTTCGTTCAATTCGTCGTTTCTTTTCAGCTCCGCTCCCACTCAATCCTTTCTTGGAGGCTTTTTCGGCAGCAGCGGCTTGCATGCGAATTCGTCGGCGTTCTAAAGCGTCAAGCTCTTCTTGAGTAAGCCTTACATCTTGTCTTCCTTTTTCTTGAGCACGTCGAATGCGAGCGAGAGCACCTTGTACTACTGCTTCCTCGTTGCTCCCCTGCAAAGCCAGTTGTCTGTCCCCTCCGTCTTGATAGTCTGAATATTCGGAATCGGACTCGGAAGACGAATCGGCCTTATCATAAGAATAACCCCTCCTAGGCCTTGTGTTTGAAGAAATATCTATACCCGTGAAATGCAGTGGATCGCTTGCAAATCGTTTCTCACCCAAATGTAACCCAACGCTTTGTATATCTGTATTACCCTCGCTATCAAGCTCCTCGACACGCGACTGCTGCCAATGTCCCTCCCCCTGCTCCCACTGTCTTCTCCTTCTGCTCCCCTTCGCACCCGATGGTCTTCCCCACTGGGGCATAGACTTGGGAGATCGCGGCCGACCGTCTAGACCGCCTCCCCAGAAAAAGCCTCATCGATTGGTTTATCCATAAACGAGGCATGTCCTATGATACTAACTCCACTTGCTCCGATGAGCCAGAGGAGTGTTGTGAATGGTGACGCAATAATTCCAAGAGGAACTGCAACGATTAAGAGAGCAGTATAAAGTTGCGAGGAGGTAGCTTGAAAGCCAGCAATCCTTAAGTCTTGACCCTCAAGCTTTCCGATCGCCCACATACCTCCTACGGCAAGAGTGATATCGAAAAGAAGTAGGAGATTGGTGAGCAAGCTGTAGATACTAAGCATAACGAATAATGCAAAGTAATTGCTGGCAAAATGCCCAAGATTATAATTAACCCTTGACTGAACTTCGCCAAAGTTTGCGGGTTTGGAAAGGCGCTTGAGGTCGAAGAATTCATTTACAGGCTTGAGGTTGGCAAATCTGGTAGAAAGAGATTGTGCTCGCACACCAGAAAACCTATCTGACAGATTGAACCTGGACGCAAGTACGTCGAAGGGAATACTGAGTCGCGACATGTTGTTGTTGTTGTTGTTGTTGTTGTTGTTGAAGGAAGAAGTTTGGTTGGGTGGGACGTTTGAGAGGGTAGGTAGAAAGATTATACTTTTCTCCCTTTATTGGTCTAGCCCTTGTCGTTTTGGACTTGCGAGATCTGTCAAAATAGGAAAAAACTGGTCAGCAATAGGCACAAGAGACACCACAATTTGAAGTTTTCGAGGTTGGGACGTTGGGAAGAATAAACGAATGTTGATTAGTAGTAATGGAAAGGAGGCCTACAAATGAGGTGCGTAAGACGAGGCGAGTATGGGTACGGAGTAGCGAGTCAAGATGCAATCAATGAAACCTTTGATATAGTTGCATTGATGATGATGACTCGAGCTGAAGTGTTTGAACTGATAGACAGTACTAGAGTCGTAGTAGCCTTGAGCGAACGAACGAACGAACGAACGAACGAACGAGCGAATGAATGGACGGACCCCTTATCAAGGAGATCTGGAAGAAGAAGAGTGAAAAGAGGGAAGGGATGATATCAAGAGGAAGAGGAAGAGGGGGAGGGGGAGATTTATATTGATGCGGTGAAGGCTGTGTTTGAGTGGTTGAGTGGATTTGAAGGATCGGGGTAGGAACATGAATTATTCTTCGTATTAGCTTCGTCCCGGCAAAAGAATTCGGGGGTTGATGACTAAGCAGCCAGACGAACTAGTACGTATATATGCTCTGTATAATTATAATTATAATAATCCTCACTTCGGTCCAAAACTAAAGAAGAGGGTCCTGAGCGTTCTATTCGTTCCAGTCGCTCCAGTCGCTCCAGTCGCTCCAGTCGCTCCATTCGCTCCATCATCCTTGCCGTTTCCTTATAACCTCGTTGTCATCTATATACCCCCAGCTCCTCCGCCACCTCCCGTCCCAAGAGGAAAGAAGGAACACATCACCGGCTCGTCTGGTCCTTTCTATTTCTACTTCACTCCGCCAAGATGAGAGGATTCTTTTATCCTATCGCTATCCTAGCCTGCCTTCTGGCCGTTGTTGCAGCATGGAGCAAAGAAGGTAAGTTGGCCTATACAGAGTCCATTGATATTTGATATTTCTGCCCAACTCCCAACTCCCAACTCCCATACCTTCCTTACTTGCATCTTGTCCTCCTTGGTATGTGTCAAATAGCTCATGGCGAATTCTAGATCAGGAAATCTTTCGTCTGCAACATGAAATCGCTGTCCATGAAGGCGCCCAGGTGACATTTTACGATTTCTTCGATATCAAACCGTCTGCCAGTCAGGAAGAGATAAGAGCTGCATATAAAAAGAAGTCTCGTACTCTGCATCCAGACAAGGTCAAGGCTCAATTCATCGCCGATAGATCCACAGGGAAGGGCCAAAAGTCCAAGAGTAAAAAGCCTGTCTCAAAGGCGCCTTCGCAGGCAGAAATCAAGGCGCAACACCAAGCTGCTAGTGAGCGATTCGCACGTTTGGGATTGGTAAACAAAATCCTATTGGGAGAAGGTCGCGAACGTTACGATTCATTCTTAAAGAATGGATTCCCAAAGTGGAAGGGTACGGGTTATTACTATTCTCGATTCCGCCCCGGCTTCGGCACGGTGCTTGTGGGCCTCTTCATCTTCGTCGGAGGTGGTGGTCATTACCTTGCCCTCTATCTGAGCTGGAAGAGACAACGCGAGTTCGTTGAGAGATATATCACATTCGCAAGAAATGCTGCGTGGGGTGGAAGTTCCAACCTCATTGCGCCTGGCCTTGAGGGGATGTCCACACCTGGAACAGATACTGATGCCGATGCCGATCCTATGGCCCAGCCAATGAACCGAAGACAAAGACGCATGCAGGAAAAGGATTCCAAGAAGGACAAATCTGAAAAGAAGGCCAAGAAGGCCAGGGCATCTACACCTGCAACTCCAACATCTATCACTGGACCAAAGAAGAGAGTCGTTGCCGAAAATGGCAAAGTTCTCATTGTTGATTCTGCCAGTAACGTATACTTGGAACAAGCTGATGAGGATGGTAAAATGAGAGAGTTCTTGCTTGATGTAAGTTGTTCTCGCATAATTTTGTGATGATCTCACTAATATACAATCTAGCTCAACGAATTTCCTGCTCCTACTGTGAAAGACACTGCTCTATTCCGCCTGCCAATCTTTGCCTTCAACAAGACTATTGGTCGTGTTTTGAACAAAGCTCCAGTTGAGGAAGAATATGAAGAGATACAAGAGGACGCATCCAACAGCTCCGGTGCTGAGGATTTTGAGGTTCTTGACAAAGTCAAGACCACTGCAACCAACGGCAATGGAAAAGCAACAAGAAGAAACAAGAAAAATGGTCGATGAGCATTGGGGTGCGGGTGTTTTGGGTAGAGATTGTAATAAAATACTTGTAGCATAGAAAAAAGTTTTCATCGCATTTCAATTCAAGAGAAAATATCTCCCCAGCCATGAAGTCAATGGCGGATTGTGAAGCTTGCACCACAGGACCTGGGCTGTATAGTTCTTTTTTTGCTCACAGGTGGTGACCAGTGAATCAATGAGTACGTACTCGTCTTCTAGGTTTGGATCGTTTGGATCTTGGCTACAATAATGAACACGCCAAGTCAGTCATATAATTTTGATATGCCTGTTGAGGGAAAGGTTGGTCGCAGCTCCACCTCGATTCTTTCGCTCAACCAGCTCCCACTAGCTTCATCCCCCTTTATGATTTTACCGACTCCTAATGCTGAATCTTGAGTAGTAGGGTCTCTCCCAGATCTAGGCATTGATTGCATCCGAATCACTATTTAGTTCTCTAGTTCTCTAGTTCCCTTGCTCTTGGACACATGTCCTGGGTATTGTCGGAGATTTTAATTGTCATGCTGCTACTCGTCATCTTTGGTATATCATGCGTCAAAGAGTATCCTATCATGTTCTTGTTCTTGTTGTCTTTTTTTTCTTCTCGAAGTTCCCTTGTCTACATAGATAGCTCAACTCATTAGAGAGAGAGAAGAAGTTGGAACATTTGATTCCTGACTTAGAATCTTCTTGATGCCTTCTAGACCTACGCTTAATCCAAAGTCTTCTTCTTCGCTCATCACTTTTGTTGTTCTGTGTTGGGCTGAGGCTTTGAATTGGCGAAAGAAAAATCTCTTCTTTTTGTTGTGTTGGTTAAGCGAGTCCAAAAGGGTGCTCAATAAGATCTCAATAGGGTGCTCAATAGACAGACTGCTTTTCTTGTTGTTTCAATGAATCTTGCGATAACATGTCAACCATCCCTTTATTATATCTTCGTAGAATCTATATTGGGCCTCTTTGAAAAATCTGAACAAGTTCTCTGCTGGTGTAGTGTGGAAAGGGGGGGTTTTTTTCGGTCTAGATGAAATTTCTGTTAGAGAAGTGGATCAGGTTGGGAAACGAGTGTTTACAGATGGGATGAGGTGCTATTGATGATTGCAGAGTTGGGATGAGAGTCTCGCTCTGCCTCTGAACTATCATCATATCCACCTCTCATGATCAGATTGCAATCTCATACTCGTTAGTACATGGTCTATTAGATAGTACATGGTGACAATCAACGAGTAATCACTGAGGAACCTCTCAATCTCCAAAGAAAAGTCTACGATACCACGTGGATGTGAAAGTAGTCCTTCTTTCGAGTAAATTGTTCCGCAAAACCTTTGTCGTCGCAGGACCTTTCTTTTTCTCCCTCGCTTCGAAGTCTATTGAGACCCTCAATAGGAAAATTTTCCTCTGTGAATCTCAATCGAAGCTACTTTTCCTCAAAGATAGCTTTTCTTTTGACGGCGTTCTCCCGCTTTTGTGTCTTCTTGTTCGCATTGAACAACGCAACGTTCTCACGCCTATAAATCACGTCAACTTCGTGCTTTTTGATACCATCTCTTCTCTTCTCCTCCCCTGTACCCATATTCCATCTTTACGAGATATCTAAACACTTACACTTACACTTACACCTACACTTACACTTGTTGTAACACACTACCTTTATCTTCATAACCACTACATTCACTATGAAGTTCACAAACTCAATCGCTCTCGCCATCTTGGCTGCTACCGCCATCGCCGTCGCTGTTCCCGAGACTCAACCTTGGTGCGGAAGGTAAGACCTTGCATGATTCTCTTTTCCCACCCCCCGATCTACCTCATGCGAAAATCATCCAATGCTAACCTATATAACTTTCTAGACCCGGACAACCATGCAAGCGTGAGGCTGTCGCGGCCCCCGTCTCCGAGGCCCAACCATGGTGCGGACGCCCCGGTAAACCATGCAAACGCAATGCCGAGCCCTGGTGCGGCCGCCCCGGCCAACCATGCAAGCGTGCACCACTCCCCGAAGCTGAAGCCGAGGCATGGTGCGGACGCCCTGGCCAAGGTTGCCGTAAGACCAAGCGTGCTGCGGAGGCTCTCGCGGAGGCTCTTGCGGAGCCAGAGGCTGAGGCCGATGTCGAGGAGGCTGTCGTTAAGAGATGTAACATGGTTGGTGGTGCTTGCTTCGAGGCCAAGAGACTCGCGAGAGATCTTGCCGAGACTGTTGCCGAGACCACCGCCGACCCTGCTGCTTACTTGGAGTCCCTCACCCTCGAGACCCGTGAGGGTAAGTTCTCACTTCCTCCCCCCCCCATGTTTCCCACTCCTCCATCAATTAGATATGCTAACAAAGCTCTCCAGCCTCCGAAGTAGCTGCCCGCGAAGCCGAGGCATGGTGCGGACGCCCCGGACAACCATGCAAGAGGAGCGCCGAAGCGGAGGCCGACGCCGAAGCCGAAGCCTGGTGTGGACGTCCTGGACAGCCATGCCGCAAAGTTCGCCGTTCCGCTGAAGCCATGGCCGAGGCTCTCGCCGAGGCTACCCCCGTCGCGTGGTGTGGACGCCCCGGACAACCATGCAAGAGAGGCGCCGAAGCGGAGGCTCTTGCCGAGGCCGAAGCCAACGCGGAGGCATGGTGTGGACGTCCCGGGCAACCATGCCGCAAGGCGAAGAGAAATGCCTACGCGTTGGCTTACGCTGCCGACATGGCACTCAAGCAACTATAGGCGACTCGCTGCTCCCGCCACAGCCATTGACGGGGTCGCGCCGAGAACTGCACTGGATCGCAGCCCACGGATACCCGGCTCGCATCCATTCTAGCTCGTCAACATGATTCCCGCGACACGTCGACATCCTCAGACTTCAACTGGTCTGTCTGCATTCTTTTTGGTCTCTTGCACTACAGTACACACACACAAATAGCGCTAGACTTTTGCGCCCGAAAAAAAAACACCTTCGATGCTTGTTTTTTTTTTCCGATACCCCTTTTTTCTTTTTTGTTCCTAAAACATACATACTACTTTACTTTTCACACTATATACATTTTACTTCTTTTCGCCCACACATCGTCGTCGGCACTTTTTGGGAGCTCCTCCTCCTCTCCTGGAGGAATCCCAACAAACATAATAAGTTTTTCAGAGGGGGAATCTTTGCTGCGAGAAAAAAAAAAGCAACAACAACGCTTGGAATATATACAGAGAAGGTTTTCCTTGAAAAAACTTGTTTTTTATATAACTTTTTTTTATATCACACACATACAAGGTCGGATATTGTGGGGGCTTGGGCATGGGCTGCTAGCAGGATATATACATCTTTTCGTCTTTGATATTAATTCATTCTCTTGAATTATTGTCGTTGGGTCGATTTGATGATGTTCCTGGGGAACCTGGGACCTGGGCGTCCGCAGTGTTTGATATGATTTTATGGGGGATATGTAACATTATATGGGCATAACTTTCGATCCAGGTCCACGTTGGTTGGGCCTTCCAAAAACTTCATTCGTATACTACTTACTTACTTGGGATTGTGTTGTTGGGATGGTTTTGATTGTGATTGTGATTGTGCTTGTGATGGCAGCTGAGAACACTCAATACTAGCATAGCAGCCAGTCCTATAATGTGAATGATTGCAGATGATATTGTGCGGTGCTTTTGATATATCTCGAGGTTGTAATTCTCACCAATTGCAGTTTGCAGTTTTATTCAGCAGCACTATTAAACAATCCATTTTTTGTTATACATTTGCAACAAGCAATGAAGAACGAGCTACTTATTCTTTTCTTGATATATAACTGAAACCTATTTATCATGGCTGTAATTTCTTTGCATATAAATCATATGCAACGTCCGGCCCTGCGTCCCGAGATCACCGCTTCCGCTTTCCGCCCCTGTTTAATCGCGACTATTAAAATATTTTCAAAATTCGGAGCACTTGTAATAATATAGCTCTAAATTTTAAAAGACACTCAGAGAGGAAAAGAATGCAGTCCGGGTGTTAGCGCAGGTTGCGAAAGGTGACTTGGAGAGGCAGGCTCGGGTTGGTGATATAGCACTAATTGCTTCCAACTTATTCCCCCACACAAATGATCCGTATTTTATCGTTCATAAAATGATTACAGAACTGATCGTAGAAAGACAAACAGTCAGAGCACATCCGCAATTTGTTGAGCGTGATAATCGCCGGTGGTGGACTTGGAAGAACGTCATGCAAGCTCCTAACTTGCGACGACTCCATGCTTGCAGATGAAGAATCATCCTCGTCGAAAATCCAGTGCCGATCCATGTAGTACGCAATGAGCTGCTTCTCTACGTGGGATGCGCAGCTCCGTGAGACGTCGAAGCCAATGGTTCTGCAAAGGGCTTGTGCTTTCCCCGTCCATATCTCATTGTTCAGAATGTCCGCCCTATGACCCTGCGAGTAGCCACTCATTGCACTTATGACAGGATACCGCGCTCCTCGATCAAGCCTCGCGGATGCTTTGACTTCCTCCCCGGGTCCGATCTCATAGCTTGTATCAGCCCTGTAATACCAAAGCAAGGTCGGTGATGTCTTGCGAAAATACCCATGATGGATTTGTGATGGCTCCATCCCGTTGAGTCTATCCCGGCCAATTGTTTCGCGTCTCGTCAAGCAAGCCAAAATTTGTCTCCGCTTCCTGTTCGCGTCCGGGCGTACCATAACTATGCCGTTTGCTCGAGATATACGCTCTTCTTCGTTCCGTAGAGAATCAACGGCAAAGTCAGCTTCACGGTGCCCATTAGCATCCTCTGCATATATACTAGCACCACTATCGATGAGGAATTAGACGGTTTCAAGATGTCCCCATAGAGCAGCCTCCATCGATGCAGTTCTATCATAATAGTTCCTCTGGTCAATGGAGACCCCCTTCTGTTTTAACCATTTGACAGTATCCAATCCAGCATCCTCAGTTGCGGCAAGAAGGATCCCGTTGTTCCCTTTGCGATCAACGGCATTCGCAAATGAGCCTTCGGGATATTCGCGGAAAAGCGCTTCGAGTTGTTTCAAATCCTTTGCACAGCATGCCGAAAAATAATAGTTGGAGCGAAAGGATTTATCTTTCTTGAGGTCTGTCCATAGATCATCGAAATTGGGTGGCTGCTTGCCGAGTTCTTCGGAATCAGATAATCTTATGCTATTCAGAGAGTCTGCGATCGCGACCACATCTTTTGCGGCAGCCTGATCGTTCTCATCTGGGCAGCTCGAGTATTCATCGAGGAGACGCCGGGGCTGAGACCTCAGCGAAAGGGGATCACAAAGCCGGCCTTGGTGGATCACAGTGTAGATCATGCTTTCTTCTTTGTCCAACTCCCAGCCAAAAGGGACAGTGAGGTCGGATTCTTCGTCGGGGTACAGGATTTGGTAGGATTGGCTACCAGGTATATTGTGGCAATCAGCACACCGGCGCTGCATCTCTCTTGGGAGTTGTCCGACCCCGTGTCCATGGGAACCGAGGCAAAAGGGGCACTTGACTCGAAGAGTGCTTGCAGATCGACAGAGCACCAACGCTGTTGGAAGTGCTTCCATTATCAGTGTAATTTGCGCGCGTTGGATGGGCGTTCGTATAAGCCGCTGTTTTGGTTGACTGATCGGAGAGTGTCAGCAATGTATATGTGTAATGAACGCCGTGCACAGAGCAGTTCTATCACCATCTGAGCCGCTGTTAAAGTCGTCGCCAAGGTCATCATAAGTCTTGCGTGCTGATAGCGTGCTCTTCTCGGCAACCTTTCGAATCCGTCATCTATAAGGCCATCTTCGGATTCGTTAGCAATTTTGCAACAGGAGTCCCTTTGGAGGCCAGAGCCAAAACCCAAAGAAGTTCGTCGCTCTACTGAATTATAGCCAGAGCGCAAAACAATTTGAGAAAAGAAGATTTCGTGAAGTGGAAAAGCGGGAAGTGGGGTATTTCTTAGCCCGAGGAGAAGACAGCCGATTTCGTTGGCAATGGGCGGCCTTCAATAGAGTAGAAAGGCAGCGGTAGCACCTAGGGCATAAAGCATGAAGAAGTTCATATTACGCAATCTATTATATCTGAGGCCTCAATTCGGAATCTAGTTCAGATTCTCAAACATACCTTTTTTATCCCCCTGATAACACTGCCTCCACAAGCGCCAGCAATACTTCGTACGCTTAGGATGAAATAAGTCAGGCTAGGTGCGGATAATCCTTCGATATCGCGAACGACCCTTACAAAACTACGGCGCAGTTGAAGCCTTGCAGAAATAGAATCCATCAAATCTGAGCACCCTGAAGGTAGGATAGCTGGAAGGCATGCAAATTTTGTATAGAGGTCAGCGCAAATGTCGAGGAACAGTGCAGTACCTGATTGCCTTTGAAAGTTTGTGGCAAAACACATTTTGTGATTGAAGAGTATTGTAAAAAATATACACGTCATATATGCTTTCGAGGCCTCTTGGTCCACGCGCTTGGGCATGATTTGGATTCCATCCCTTGAGACCTCAATTGCTCCCTGATAACCTTCAAACGTCCAATATCTCTTTCCTTGTCGATCACTGTGATCCGTCTACCGAATACCCTGACGTTCGGTAATGACAGCAATTCTTCTTCTTGATCCAAGGCTTCCTTCAGGGTTGGAGGTTTGGGTGGGATGATAAGATTTTGCAAGAGCTTTCCTGCCGTACTTGAGGAGTTGATGATGTTGTCGGGTATTCTTACACCTGTTAATTGCATTACGCGTTTAACGACCTATAAAGCATTAGAAAAGTTTCCAACAAATTATTTCATAATGTAACCTACAGCAAATTTGATCGCGGGGTCGGCAAGAGAAATCTGGAGCCAAGAATTTCCCCAAGATGCGACCAATGCTTCAGATTTGGCCTTCAAAGGGTCCACGGTTGAGCGATCTGCTGCAACATCCTCCTCTGATTCAGTAGGATTTCCCTTCTCTGCCGTTTCGTCGATCTCTGGTGTAGGCTCTGGATGTAAAGGATCTACTGGCGACCTATCGGCAGCTACATCTTCTTCGGACTCGGTAGGTGCGCCCTTCTCTGTGGTCTCATCAATTGAAGAGGTCGCAGCAAGGCGAGCTTTACGTCTTTGTTTGCCTTTTTTGGGGGGAGTAACAGGAGTGACAGGTGTAAAAGATTGAATTAGTTGCTCCAGGGAGCCGTCTTCTAAGAATTGTAGAATAGCACCCGATTCCGAAGGATTGATTTGCACATTTGCAGTAATATCGGGACCAGGCTCAGTCAGGAAAATGTCCGACAAAGGCCTTCCAGCTTGTCGTAAGGCAAAAACTTCGACTATAGCACGGTGTAATGCTGCAGTCGCTCCTCCAGCACCTTTGACCTTTTTCTGTGAAATGAAAACTTTATATGGACATTCCTCGCTCTCGGATCTCATGTAACCACCAACTATTTCCAATCCTTCTGCATTATCTGCTGGTTGATAATCGTAGGCATCCTCAGCGGCTATCCTCTCCTCCTGTTCGAACTTTTGTTCCGGTTCCGGTTCCGGTTCCGGTTCTTGCACTGACAGTTGACTAGGCCCAGTATAAGGATCCAAAGATGTGGATGGGGTTTGTTTGAACAGACGGCGTCGCACTCGCTGACTGAATGATTCTTTGTCTGCTCCTCGTAAAGAAGACGTTGAAAATGCGGAAATCTGGGTTCTGCAAGCCGAGCAACGGTACGCATAAGACTTTGGTGCTATCGGCCGAGGACGTAAGAGGCCAATCGACCTATCTATTCTTGTTATTCGACGCATTGTGTGTGTGTGGATCAAAGGATTAACATAGAGTGAGGCTCTTGCTCTTGAATATATATATCGACATCGCTTTGAGCTTGAACTTTTTGGATCGAAATGAGCTAGTCTATAAAGATACTAGCGCTTACGGAGTACTGGGGAAGATCCGAAGCATCAATCACGTCGCATTATGATAAAACTTTAATGACCAAGATACCAATCCAATCAATTGTGACGACGACTTGAGGTACTTTCATTTTTGTATGGTAGAGTGAGATTTAAGTTTTCTCTCACGCATTACAAGCAATTCCACCAATATTTCATTGACCCAAGTGCCAACGGGTTCAAAGGGCTTGACACGTTTCTAGAGAACGGAGATGAGGGGCATATACTTCTTGTGTGTCCTGTGTACGTTGGGTGCTTCGACAATAGCAGGCTGTAAGTATATATTCGATATTGTTGGTGTATCTGATTACTGATCTTGTGTACAGCACCTCCGTCTTTTTGCAAATGTACATGCTTTACTAATAGCACCATCATTCCCCTATCTTCGCACTCTACATCCGATAAACCAGAATCGAAACACGATCCTCGTACCCCAGCTTCGACATGTACTTTGTGCAATCGAGCGTTCTGCCTCGCCCAGCGACTACCAATATGTAAAGAGGCTGGAGAGAAAGATATCCTCACAACATGCTTTCAACGAGATAGCACAAAGGATCAGATTGTAGTGCTGACTTTCATCGCTGGTACTTTAGGTTTGCTTGGTTGGGCAGCGATACAAAAAATTCTTGATAAGAGGAAGGGCTTAGACGCTGGCATTGGAGACGCACAACAAGGTTATGCTCCTGTTGGGGCTAGATGACCGCATACTCTAGAGATCTAAAAATCCAGGAGAAACGTTTAAAATTGCATGAGTTGAGGGAATAAGTCATTCTCTCTAATACTTGTTGTATTAGCAAAGCCTCTTAGTCCAGAACTGGATTGACAGTATATGAAATGGAGTGCCAATATGACTCTATACCGCCCTCAGAACCTCAACACAGACGCTGAAGCTTTGAAGATACGTTTCTAGCTCATTTGGCATGGAAAGAACAATGCCGAAGCTTTGGATTATGGGCCGTTGTTCCAAACTAAGGAGGAACAACGGGGTATGAATTCAATGCGTACTGTATTCTGACTCAAACTTGCACGCTCTGCAGTTCTTATGCACAAAAACGCCGTTCGTCTATTATCATCATCATCATCATCATCTCAAAGTATAACATATTTTTATGGACTGCCATTTACACTTGAAGCTTTGTATCTATTGCTCCTGTACCCTATTACATGAAAAACCTTCGAACACATCCAAAATATGTCACAACAAGTCCCGGCTGACCCTTTCTTACGTTTCATGGACAAGTTTCGCTCCACCATGGCAGGCCGACTGCAAGGAATAATTCCACACGAGATAATTTTGGAGTTGGTGGACAAAACCATATGGCACGCACTCCAAGAAGACAGACGAGATTATAGCTACATTGTTTTGCAGGCAGTATTTGAAAGCATGGGTACATCTCAGGAGCAGAAGCATAGGCTTATACAGTACGCCGGATGGGCCAATTCTATGTCGTCCCAGCGTGGAAATGTCGTATTTCCGCCCACCCAGCCTATTAATTACAACGATTCGTGGAACGCAAGGCAAGAGGGTTATAGAGGACCCGCCCGAGTCGGGAATTTTCCCAGACCTTGCGCCATTGAGCAGGAGAACGTGCAAAAACAAGTCTTGGGAGATCTCACTCATCCCATCTCACAGCTGGATGAAAGTTTGTTCGAGGCGGACTCTCCAGAGGTTCTCTCGTCAAGCCCATCGACCCGTCACTCCCACCCGTTTGAACTGAGCTTGTCAACGGAGACACGCATGTGGGAGGAATTCAAGTTTACAGAGGATTCATGTATTGAAAAAACTGCGAATTTCAATGGGAATGGATGACAGACTTATCCAATCACAAGGCACCATACAATATGGAGATTATCTTTTTATCAACATTCGGTCTTGTTAAGACGTACCAAGCTGTCCATTGCTAAGGCCGTCGATATCTCCTTTTCTCACCAATCATAGGAGACAATTCTTGTCCATGGAATTTGCTTGCTCGCCTGGAAAGCTTTGATCCACTACTAAAATTATCTTGAGGGATCCCAATTCTGTGAGGCCAAGCCCAAGAACATGATATATATTGTGGGTGGAATAACTGGGCAAGGCGATTTGAAGTTTGGTCACTTGTAATGGAAAGAACTAAGAGGTTCTGATAGCGAGGGTTCAATCACCCCAATTATGTATAATTATCCAAATGGCCCCTGGCTGGTGGGGGCGTGAGCTCGTTAAGTAGTATTGATTTTTTTTTCATCACCCTCTCTCTGTTCCTGAAATGCTCAACTTTGATTATCCGATGATTAATCCGAATTCAGTCCCACCGCATTTTTTCTAGTCTCCCATTCCGTGATGGCAAGCATACACCATTCGAACCTCTTTCTCCTTCTGTCTTTATCACCCACTCCTTTCCTATCCCGAAAGTCTGTTTCCGTCTCGATATAATCAGTTGATTGGTGATACTCTGGCTCACACTCTGGGCACCCATATCCCGAATTTATCACTGTCCGTTTGTGAATCGAGGGACAAAGGGTCGTTTTAGATTTCTGCCGTCGATCTACCGGCGGAGGAAGTGATAGATTGTAAATTGCCTGTGGACAGGTTGTGATGATTTGGTCAGATGCGGCGGCGGAAGAGCCGAGTTCTGAGGCATTGGATGGGGTGATGCGAGTCGCATGGCAAAGGGATGTGGTTACGTGGTTACATACTTGATAGTAGGTGTTGATCAGTTCGCAGGGGGTCGACTTGGATTCATTTGCCATCTTGGGGTGATTCTCTTTCTTCTTGGGCTCTCCTCTTACCGGTATATGGAAAACGTCGAACCCCCGTTTGTTTTATCGATTGTCAAAGAATTGATCACAATGCCGTTTTGGGAAATGCTGGGGACGGCCTTTTATTCTTCCGAACGACGAGAACAATGGCTTTGTGAGTCGGACCCTTCTACTCCTAACTACTTCATTCTCGAATGCAGTATGTCGCTACATCCGAAAAGAAGTTGATATTTCTCAAAGCAAGAATTTGGGACGAGAATCGACTAGACCAGCCGTGGAATTTTCAAGATAATAAATAGACCGCCATTGGTATTCTTCAGAAAGCACAAAGTAAACAACTGATAATTTAAAGAGTTTTCATTATCGCAAAACTTTGATATCTCCCCTGGAAAGATTGTAATCAAATCTGATACCCAGTCATTACGGAGAGGGGTTGCTGGCGTAATTGGGACCAAGTTTCATCATTATACCAAAAGACGAATTAGGTTCCTCAATCTCCCAACCACCTTTTGCCATTAGGGGCTCGCTAAGGACTTTGCTAATTTTCAAGAGATGTTGATCACAGAATCTGGGTGCTACAACAGATATTCCGATGGGCATCCCATGCTCTCCCGTAAATGCAGGAATACTGATAACAGGCATATGGACCCCCTATACAAAGTTAGTTGGAACCAATTGAATAATTAGCACTCACAGTCCAGAACCAGTTGAACGCTGCACTGCCAAAATCCCCTAGGCCAAGGGGTGCTTCGTCAACGACACTAGGTGTAATGATAGCAGAGTAGTTCGCGACGATCTTGTCAAAGATAGGTCGCATCTTTGTGTATTGATCCAAGGCCTCTATTCTTTCTTTGCGAGTATAGTTGAATACGTTTTCGACAAGTCCACGAATTTCCGGAGCCAACTTCGTTTTGTCGATCCGATACTCTCTGAGGAAGGACTCTTGGGCGTCGCTGTAGGCAACTACAGTGTGTATCCGTTTCACAGAACCAAGATCGCTGAATTCCTCGTGAAATGCCACTTCTTCGACCTTTACCCCATGGCTTTCGAGAATCATGGTAGCTTTCTCCATAGCAGCAATGGTCCCAGATCCAGCCTGGGGCCAAACTGGAGTTTTGATGAGAGCCACTCGAGCTTCTTTCAGTGGTATATCTACGAGAGGTCCATGGTCATGGAGGCCAAAGACATCTGAAAGTAGTTGCAGATCTTCAATAGCACGAGCAAAGAAGCCAAAGCTATCTAAATTCAGGCTGCAGACCTTCTGGCCTTCAGTTGAGATTGAACTGTAAGTTGTTTTCATACCAAAGATCCCGGTATATGATGCCGGGCGGATAATACTGCCACCAGTTTGCGTCCCGAGACTAAGAGGAACTTGAAAATCTGCCACTGATGCAGCTGACCCGCTAGATGAGCCGCCTGGGGTGCGGTTCGGGTCATGGGGATTAGTAGTATCGGGCCCTGAATTCGTCCACGTGAACTCTGACGTTGTGGTTTTACCTGCGGCCCAAATTAGAAGGGGGGAAAAACCAAGAATAAGAGCGCGGGCCATTCGTAGAATAGAAAAGACAGATGCATCAATGCTAGGCCGATTTCCTCGGTATAATGGGGAGCCAAATTCCGTTGGCATATCTAGCATGCATGAGCAGTTTCATCCACCATGAGAAGATTGAAGGTTGCCTTTGGTATTGATCACGTCTTTAATGGCCACTGTGACCCCATGTAGCGGGCCCCTCTGATCATGAGGGACCTGGTAGAGCGATCGAGCTTGATCGAGCACCAGCTGCGCATCTGAGGCAAAAACGGTGAATACTTCTTTCTCCTTTGCACGACCAGAAAGATGGCAAAGCCTACCTACCAATGTACGCCCAGGCCTTCACCATACCATCTCTCCCTTTGATGCGGCCCAAGAGGGAGTGCGCATATTGCTCCACCGTGAACATATTCTGCCGGAGCAGTGCAAGGACACGGGTGGCTGTCAAGAGGTGCAGCTTTGTCAATTCCTCCATGGTGGTTAGGCGTTGACCGTCGTAGGGTGTGGAGTCGTCGAGGGATTGATGTAGATTGTGTGAGGGGAAATCTGGGCTAGAAACTGATCGATTCGGCGTCCGTTAAGAGAGAAGACCTCCATTCATAGTACGCAGGAAGGAAGCTGTGCCTGGAAGGAAAGTCACGGAAAAGGTGATCCAAGTTTGATTTAGCATTTTGGAAATGCTCTCACTTATTTTCAATCACTACGAGCGAGGTTGGATACCAAAAGATTGGAAGCATCTTGGAATAACCTGAATGCGAAGTTGGCATGATTCATTGGGTTACATGTTACCTTCTTTCGCTGCAATTTACCTGAACTATTCGATGAGATCTATCATTATTGGTGAGATAACCTGAAAGTACTCAGAATACTTCCAAAAATGCCAAAAGTAGCTTCTTCTACAGCATCACAACTTTTGGGATGCTAGGATTCGTTGAGTAAGCCCACAGTTCCAGCCAGGCGCCTGTATGGAACCAGATACGGCTAAGCCTCAAAGTGAGGCGACTATTATCCAACTATTATCCACCCAGTCGAATTCTTTTATCACACCACGACTTCAATCTAATGAGCCTATTATGATTTCGCACTCATCGCATAGAAGGAAGTGGCGGCTGCAACAGAGACCACCAATACCACCTTAGACCCTGCGCAAGCGGAGTCGTGCTTGTGGAAATTTGCACTCAAACAAACTAAAAAATGCGCCTTCTTCAGCTCAAAAGTGACGGCAGCTTCGAACTTACAGACGCGTTTGAGGACAACAAAATTCCCAAGTATGCCATCCTGTCGCATACGTGGCTAACCGATGATGAAGAGGTCCGCTTTGAAGATCTGGTGGAGGGAAACGCCCACCACAAGGCTGCCGGGTCCCACAAGATCAAGTTTTGTGGAGAGCAAGCTGCACGAGATAACTTAAGCTACTTCTGGGTTGATACCTGTTGCATAAATAAGACCAGCAGTGCGGAGCTTCAGGAGGCGATCATATCAATGTTTAAATGGTACCGTAACGCTACCAAATGTTACGTCTACCTTGCAGATGTTTCTGTACCTGAAGATGTGGTAGTAAACAAAGATCCTCCATACTCATGGGAATCAAATTTTCGCAGTAGTAGGTGGTTTACTCGGGGTTGGACTCTTCAGGAACCTATTGCCCGAAAATCTGTTGAGTTCTTCTCTGCCCAAGGCAGGCGACTAGGCGATCAGATCTCATTGGAGTATTACATTCATGAAATAACAGAGATTCCTTATCAGGCTTTACGCGGAGAGTCCTTGGACCAGTTCAGCGTTGCTGAGCGACTGTCATGGGCTACGAACCGACAAACAAAGCGCAAAGAAGACAAGGCATACTCACTGCTAGGAATCTTCTCCATCTTTATGCCGCTAATTTATGGCGAGGAAGGTTATGCGTTCACACGGCTGCAGGAAGAAATCGACAAAAAGCACGCCGAAGCTACCAAGCTGGATCACTTGCTCCAAAGGTTACCCACCGCCCCTCAAGCAGCCTTTAACTCACTCGATAACCAGCATGCATCAACGTGTCTGCCCAATCCCAGAATAGAACTTCTTCAAGATATAAAAGAATGGGTTGACGGGCCAGACGAGAGGCGTGTCTTCTGGCTGAACGGGATAGCGGGAACAGGCAAATCTACCGTTGCTCGTACCATCGCCAGAAACTACCAAGACCGAGGCAATCTGGGAGCAAGGGATGTCGGTCTCGCTGAGAAATTATTCACGACTCTTGCTTCGCAGCTAGCGGCAAAGATACCGGCTGTAAGACATTACATCTGCGAAGCTATCATGCAGCATCCAGACATTGAACTACAATCTCACAGAGACCAATGGGATAAACTGATCCTCGATCCCCTCTCAAAGCTCGACGGCATTTCTTCTCCCTCGGCAATTGTGCTTGTGATTGACGCGCTGGATGAATGTGACAGCGATAGAGACATCAGCGCTCTTTTGAGGCTCTTGGCACAGACTAGATCACTGAGTAACATCCGATTGCGAGTATTCATCACAAGTAGACCAGAAATTGCAATTCGTTGTGGTTTCAATCAGATACCGGCAGCTGAACGCCAGGTCTTCGTTCTCCAAGAGATATTACAAACAATAGTGGACCATGATCTCGGTCTTTTCTTTAAACATCACCTCAGATTGATCAGAGAAGAACGTGGTTTTGCTGCCGACTGGCCTGGCTCGCGAATTATCAAGCGCTTGGTTGATATTTCGTGTGGTCTCTTCATATGGGCCTCCACTGGTGTCGTTACATCCGTGAAGGCAAACGAATGGCGAAGAGGCGAATTGAAAGCATTATCAATAATCATCGCTCTGGCGATGGTCCGGAAAAGCAACTAGACGAAATTTACATTACCGTTCTCAAAGACTCTATGAAGCTGGGCTACAATGACGAGGAGAAACAAGAATTGTACGACATGCTCAGAGAGGTTCTAGGAAGTATCGTAATCCTCTTTTCTCCTCTTTCTACGGACTCCTTGGCAAAGTTGCTGGATCATTCACAAAGCCATGTCACTGAGACACTGGCGGACTTACATACAATCTTCTATATTCCTGGTCAGACCCGCCGCCCAATTCGCCCACATCATCCCACATTCCGCGACTTTCTTCTTGATAAAAATCGGTGCAGAGACTTAAATTTCTGGGTAGATGAAAAGCAGGCACACAAAGCTGCAGGGGATAACTGCATACAGCTTATGGCGAAGATGCTCAAAAGAAATATCTGTGACCTCCCATCGCCAGGCACGCTTGTCAAAGATGTTGAACCCAGCCTGATAGAGCAACACATTCCTCCCGAGCTTGAATACGCATGTCTCTACTGGATTCAGCACTACCGAGAGAGCGGGGCACACCTCTGCGA
Organism: Monilinia vaccinii-corymbosi; assembly: GCA_017357885.1. Classification (NCBI taxonomy): domain Eukaryota; kingdom Fungi; phylum Ascomycota; class Leotiomycetes; order Helotiales; family Sclerotiniaceae; genus Monilinia; species Monilinia vaccinii-corymbosi. The sequence continues at coordinate 2,103,996 of CP063406.1, read as the reverse complement.
TGATGACCATGTCCATCGCTTCTTCCAGCAGCATTTTCTTCATTGGCTTGAAGCCTTGAACCTGATGGGCAAGGGCTCTCAAGCGGGTACAATAATCAGAATGTACCAATCTTTACTTACGGTACGTATTCACACCAAATCATGGCACGTATATGTGATTAAAGTTCGTGATTTTGTAGTCTTCAGATAACTTGCGTCAAACACCGTATGTTAAGGATGCAAGGCGATTTATTTTCGCATTTCAAGGAATACTCGAACAGACGCCTCTCCAGACATATTGCGCTGCTCTTGCATTCATCAGGCGCACCAATGAGCTTAAACACCATTTCTGGGGTGAGATAAAATACGGGATGAAAGACATCCAAATCGCTGACGCACGTGCTGCTATCAAGGTCAAGGATGAAGTCAACTATGCTAACGACATAGCTTTCACTCCAGATGGTCGACAGGTCGCGTCGGGGGCGACCCACGAGATTGTAAGGCTTTGGGACGTAGAAAAAAAGACTTCACTCGGCAAATTCGAAGGGCAAACGGAAAAAGTTAGTTCTGTCGCAATCTCACCAGATGGGACAATGATTGCTTCGGGCTCGGATGATGCTACGGTCATGGTCTGGGACCTAAAAACGAGAGTGACATGTTATACTTTGAGGGGTCATTCACGTTGGGTTAACTCCGTGAAATTCTCCCCAAATGGTAAACTGCTCGCGTCAGCCTCGATGGACGAAACAATTCGAGTCTCTGATGCGGTAAGTGGAGAGGAGCTTAACGTATTTGACGGCTACTCAAGCTGTGTTAACGCTATCGCATTTTCCCCAGATAGCTCTTTGCTTGGCTCCGGCTCAGCAGATCAAATGGTGAGGCTCTGGGATATCGCAAAGGGAGGAATACATCTAATACTTGATGGCCATGCAGGCTGTGTGAACTCTGTTTTTTTCTCGCCTGACGGAAAGCATATAGTGTCAGGATCAGATGATCTGACTGGTAGGGTATGGGACACGGTTACAGGAACAGAGTTCATGGTATTAAGAGGACATGAGAAAAAGGCCACAGCTGTCACATTCGCCCCGCATGGTCTTTTGATCGCGTCGGGCTCTGATGATAATACTGTTCGACTTTGGGCGGCAAATACAGGGGACCTACTGATTACGCTTAGAGCCCATACAAGTGGCATTAATTCTGTCTGTTTCTCCCCTGATGGCCAGCTTCTCGCATCGGGCTCATTTGACGACGAAGTTAAGCTTTGGGATGCCAAGACTGGAGAGATACTTGGCGCCCTCGATGACTTTGAGGAGAATACCACATTTGGCTTACCGCCAGGCCAGAAGATGGCTGTAGAAAAGATAGACAGTCTCGACTACGGCCCAACGCCCATTGAAAATAAAAAATTAATAGGCCATTCGAGTACAGTCATTTGTGAAGCCTTCTCATCTGATGGTCAATTGGTGGCGACTGGTTCGCACGATTCCACCATCAAGTTATGGGAAAAAGACGTAGCGGAGCGCTGGAAACTTGAGGGTCACTCAAGTAGCATCAACTACCTCGCATTCTCCGCAGATAGTCATCTCATCGCGTCAGCATCGATGGACAAAACAGTCAAGATATAGAACACAGCAACAGGAGCATTATTATACACGCTTTCCGGCCACTCAGATAACGTCCGCTTTGTTGTTTTCTCGCCAGATGGCCGTCTACTCGCTTCATGCTCTACCGACAAAACAACGAGGCTTTGGGACGTAGCGACCGGAGCGACACTGAGAACACTCGAAGGCCACTCAGACACGGTCAACCACGTCGCATCTCCACCAGACGGTAGTATGCTCGCTTCATGTTCAGCGGATACAACAATAAGACTCTGGAATATAGGCCTAGAAGCTGCAGTACTAGCTGCAACGCTTAGAAGCCATATGGACACGGTGAATTCAGTTGCGTTCTCATCGGACGGCAGTCTACTCGTATCCTGCTCGGCAGACACAACTATAAGACTCTGGAGCACAGCAGGGACACCGCACGGGACTATCAAGGGCCATATGCTTTCCGTCAACTCAATCTCATTCTCGCCAGATAACAAGCTGGTCATTTCATGTTCGGACGACGAGACGATTCGAATCTGGGATTTGGAAACGAAATGTGCACAAAGCACTCTGGAACTGGATCTACCTGTGCGCAGCGTATCGTTCTCCAATTGCGGACAATATATTAGGACTGATAGGGGCGTGTTAGACATTGCTTCTTTCCCATCTTCTTCTCCTTTCGATGATAGGCGACCTTCGCTTGCTTCAGATTGTCCTCGTACACTGTTCGCAAAGAAGAATTGGTTGAGGAGAGGGATAGAAAATGTTCTATGGCTTCCTGGTGAGTATCATGCGACAAGTGTGGGTGCTTGGGGGGATATGATTGTTCTGGGACACTCGTCTGGGAGTATTTCGTTTATCTACTTTTGATTTTGTTAGTATATATATATAGCGGCTAAAACTACGTTATTCCGCTCCGCTCCGTGACCAACCGATTTCATATGCCGTTCCCCAATTAGGTAAGACTAAAAATTATCTATAACCCGGATCATATTTCTACCTTTTCACGGCTCCCATGCTCTTCCGAACACAACCTACCAAAAATCCCTAATATTCTTTCTCTCTCTCATTTCGAGATGCTGGCAAGAAATTCAGTCAGGTCGGCGCAAGTATGTGACTTTGTTAAAAAGAATTATCAACTACCAATGATCAACTGCAGAGTCTAATGTTCAGATTATTTCTGTGTCTCTGTCTGTATCTATGTGCGTCACAAGCTAATACCAACTCCTATCAGAGCCTTTTGCGAACCGCCCACGTCGCTCCCACTAGGACTTTCGCAACTGTCCAATCCGACATCTTCAAGCCTACAAAGTATGGTGGAAAATATACCGTTACTTTAATACCTGGTGACGGTATTGGAGCCGAGGTTGCTGAGTCCGTCAAGACCATCTTCAAAGCAGACAATGTGCCGGTCGAATGGGAACAGGTTGATGTATCTGGCGTTGAGACTGGAAACAAGCACTCCGAGGATCTTTTCCGGGAGTCAATAGTATCCTTGAAGAGAAACAAGCTTGGTCTCAAGGGTATCTTGCACACCCCTGTTGAGAGATCCGGTCACCAATCTTTCAACGTCGCACTGAGACAAGAACTCGATATTTACGCATCCATTGTCCTCATCAAGAATATCCCAGGATACAAGACCCGCCACGACAATGTCGATCTCTGCATTATCCGTGAGAACACCGAGGGAGAATACTCTGGATTGGAACATCAATCTGTTCCAGGTGTGGTTGAATCCCTCAAAATCATTACCCGCGCCAAGTCCGAGAGAATTGCCAAATTCGCATTCAGCTTTGCTCTTGCAAACAACCGCAAGAAGGTTACCTGTATCCACAAGGCCAACATAATGAAGCTTGCAGACGGTCTTTTCCGCAAGACCTTCAATGACGTTGCGAAGGATTACCCCACTTTGCAGACCAACGATATGATAGTCGACAATGCATCTATGCAATGTGTGTCTCGACCACAACAATTCGATGTTATGGTTATGCCCAACTTGTACGGAGGAATCTTGTCCAACGTCGGTGCTGCTTTGGTCGGTGGCCCAGGTCTCGTACCCGGATGCAACATGGGCCGTGAGGTCGCTGTTTTCGAGCCTGGTTGCCGTCACGTTGGTTTAGATATCAAGGGCAAGGACCAAGCTAACCCAACTGCTATGATCCTTTCTGGTTCCATGCTTTTGAGACACCTTGGTCTGGATGACCATGCCAACAGAATCTCCAAGGCTGTCTATGATGTCATTGCTGAAGGGTAAGAGATACCAAAGTGTTAAAATACAAGATTCTAGTCACTAACATTCTATAGTGCCGTAAGAACTCGTGATATGGGCGGGAACAACTCTACTCACCAGTTCACCCGTGCTATTTTGGATAAGATGGAGTTGGCTGCATAGAGTGGTGGATAGTCTGTATAAAGAATACCCTAGATATGAATGACGGTGTACGTTGAGGGGTAGAAGTGCATACGAAATTCCTTGAACTCCACAAATCTACTCTTCCTGATTTTGACGTGATTTCATGTCTTTACTGCTCAAGTTTCGAGCTCTAGCTACAAGGAAGGATATTGAGATACTAGGGATGATTACAACTTCAGATCTTTTGATTACAAAAAGATTCGGAGTTTGGGTATTCATGTTATAACCTACCTATGCTCGGTACTTCACATTCATATTCGAGTTCCTATGAATTGCAGCTCACCGGGGGGGCCTGTTCATCTGGTGTTACTTGACGAGCCAAAAGACACGTCCAATGTATTGTACCTGGGAGGCTTGGTTGATCATTGTCACTCTCGGAACTCTGCTGTCACACAAAATACGGTTTTTTTCATTGATGCTCATACAGCTGATATCATAAACACTCCGTACCCCCATCTCCTTAACGCCTTTTGCATGCATAAACACACATGACTTTTCCCAACCCAAGCCTTCTAAAAAGCAATATTTCTCTTTCTCCCCGTATATTTACTGGTATTCTTAACCACCTTCCCTTTCCTCTCCATCTGTTCTTTCTTTCCCAGAATCCACGCCTTACTACCCTTCTTAATATCCTTCCTGCCCTTCTCCCTGTGTTTCTTCCTCGCATCCAATACATCCACCCCATCCATACCTTTTACCACCCCGGTGATATCTCCATTGGCTGCCTCTATATCTCCACCTCCCACAGTCAATACCAAATACAACTTTGCATTCTTCGTTCCCGGATCATCCTCCAATATTCCCGCTCCAAATCCTGCTTTGATGGCCGCACCCGTAATCATGCCTCGCTGCTGATCATTCTTCGGGTAAAATTGGCAGACTGCTCGACCGCCTCTTTTTAACGATGCATACAAGCCGCCGAAAAACCTGGAAAGTCGACCCGCACTCGAGACCTCGCTGCTCTCGGCATTGCACAACCATTGGATCGCGCTGATGCTGATGGCGGCGTCGAAACTTCCTGCGCGGAATGGAACCCCCTGTCCGATATCACTCAGCATGAGATCGCCCTCCACGTCGCGCTGCAGGGCAATGTCTAGCATGGACGCGCTGATGTCCATCCCAACCCAGATGTGCGGACCGCCCTCGTCGTCGGGAACCGCGGACAGGATCTCGCCCGAGAGTCCGGAGCCGCAGCCGATGTCGAGGAGGAGGGACGGCGTTTTGAGGTCGAGGAGCTCGAGGGCTCGGTGCGTCATGCTCGCTTGGATGTTTTGGATTCGTGAGGAGGTGGTGTATTTGCGGGCTTCGGTGTCGTTGTAGTGGAGGTCGGGGGGGCTGACGGATGTGTTAGGGCAGTGTGGTGGGAATGGGGGGTTGTCGCTTTGAGGTTAGGTGAGGTGAGGAAGGGGGGGGATCTTACAGTGTATCTTCTGGACGAGACATCTTTGTGATGTGAGCGATGGGAATTATATCTGATTAGCTTCTTATTTCTTCTCGTACAAATATGACTGTCCAATGTTCAATACAACTCTTTTGTCGTAAAGTAGCAGAACAGCAATTCGGAATTATAGCACACAAATTTCTTGATTCTCAATCGAATCCAGACTTTGGTGGTGAGGGAGCGATAAGAAGATAAAAAATTAATTTCTGGCACCAACTCAATTGAGCCGAATCTTAGCCGATCCAATATCTGGGGTAGCCAAAGAACAGCTATCAATTCACGGGTGGCGGGTGGCCTTTTGTCTCCTGGACACCTTTACTTAAACATAACATAATGAAGTAGCCATAACGTCGGTATTCCTGCCAGTCTTCAAAATCATGTGGATATTACCTATCGTCGGATACCTGGGCGTGGCGGTTGGATTTGGTTTCCTCACGACTGCTATTGGTACGTTCATCCCATCTCGAGCTGCTTACGATGACCCGCGACGGACGCGTCTTCCCGAATTCTACGTGGATGGAGAGAGGGAGATACGAGTTGAGATGCACGCATCCATTTGCTGATTTCTGACATGACATATAGCCTCGGGATTATACTATCTCTCGGAGCTCGTCGAAGAACACACGGTCATGGCAAAACGTTTCTTGACCCGCATGATATATGCGGTTATTGGGCTCCAAACAATTCTATGCGTGGTCGACGGCTTTAGCTTTAAGCTGAGCGTCATGAGCATTCTTTCTCATCTGGTATATTTGGGAAACATGAGGAGATTCCCCGTGGTCCATCTGAGCAATCCTCTGTTCATCATCTCATGCGGTATGTGCGCCCCTGCCCTTCTGAAATCGTGAGGAGATGGAAGGTATGCTGATGGCTACCTGGATAGCTCTCGTGTTGGTAAATCACTATCTCTGGTTCCGCCACTTCGCCACCGGCCCCATCACCACCCCGACTTCCATCTACGATACATCGGAGTATCCGGACTTTACGCAGATTGCCTCGTTCTTTGGGCTTTGTGTGTGGCTGACTCCGTTTGCGCTCTTTGTTTCCTTGTCGGCGAGTGATAATGTGTTGCCGACGATGGGGAGCGAGGAGCCGAGTATACCGGGGGCGGATGGGAAGTCAAAGGGGAAGAGAGAGGGAATTGCGAAGGTTATTATTGATTCGGTTAGGAATGGAATTGCAGAGTTGGGGAGGATTGCTGGATTCTGGAAGGTAGATCGGGGGTTTTGATGGGGAGGGTGCATTTGATTGTATTATAGCGGTGATACCAGCTTGCGGCATGAGGCATTGTATGAATAACGGTCGAAAAACACGATGGCATTATAGGTCAAGTGTCAAAATTTGTTCGGCTTGATATTTTGCTAATGATGTGCTGTACAAATAAGCTAGTTTTCAGGGGTATCTTCCCACCAAATCTCCGAACTAGATCTCCATGCCCATTTGTAATGTCCTATGGTAAGTTTGAGTTCTGTAGGTGAATATGTGTATAGCAATATTGTATAGCAATGTTTGGGTAATAAAAGTATCCTTCTATCACAACATTAGCAAGTCTCAAAGGCAAGTATGGTTTGTAAAACGCACCTATCTTCAAGCAGCAGACTGCGTATGGCCAAGATCTCTCAAGGCAGCTATACGGCCAAGGAGAACGGTGTTCAATTCACGAGCCATACTCAGAGTCTTGCCCTCGATAAACGTGATGCTTTTGAGAATCTGATTTTCAAGCTCTTGGCGTCTCTTATTCAGTGAGTAAAGATGGTTCCACTGAGCCTTCTGAATCTTGGCTCTATATCATTGTCATTGTCAATCCATGGGCGTACGAGTTTTTCGACGGCACATTAAGCAAAAACTCGGTTTCCCAAAGCCACAACGGGAGAAGCATGCATGTCCCGTGCAAAAAGAAACCCCCCAACAGAAGTTCAATATGGGTATGGGAATGAGAACTTGAAGAAGTGAACTCACCTCCGAGTTCTCCTATCCTCATACAGCGCCTCAATCTTCTTCTGCACATCCTTGATGCGCTTCGCACGGTCAGTCTCAATCTTGGTGCGCTTGGCGTCGCGACGCTTTTTCGTCTGCATGATTGATGTCTTGTTAGTTGAAGTGCGGTCGGCAAAAGGGAAGATTTGGACGAGATTAATACATCAGCCATCATTTCATTGGCTCTTTGGACAAAATCCATCGTCGTCACTGAAGATTGGGAGGAAACTAGAGACGCCACATCGTCGTCTGTTGACATCTGATTCTGATTCTGATTCTGATTCTGATTTCGAGGAGGCATTGCCGATAGACTGGGAGTGTGAGGATTAAGTTTGAAAAATCGATATTGAAGTTAATGTCGTGAGAATTTTGAGGTGAAGACAAAGTTACTCAAGTTAGAGCTAGCTCCTCGATTCAGCCAATCAGACGTTAGCGCATATATAATATTTACTCCAACAATCAACCCGGTGATCCGTGCCTCGCCCCGCTAAAACTTACAAAATATTCCCTGACCACTTTTTTCTCGATTTCTCCATCATATCATCTTCATCTCCATCTAAATATCAAAAGCTACCTTTTTGGCATTCTTCACGCAAAGGCAAAGATGGGTCTCGCTGCCCCCAAAAAGTGTGTTTCTATTTCCTCGCTTTCTTCCCAGGAATTGGGTTCATTTGAATACCAAACTAACAAGCTTTCCTCTAGTAAAATCAAACTCTCCCACGACCCCAATAACACAAGATGGTCGGGCAATACCGACAGTTTTGGTCACCGCATGATGAAATCGCAAGGCTGGACACCTGGCGAGTACCTGGGCGCGAAAGATGCCGCTCATGCTGAATTTCATACCGCAGCCAATGCGTCGCATATTCGTGTGATGATCAAGGACAATACTTTGGGACTGGGTGCGAAAGTAGGGAGTGGAGTGGGTCATGGGGAATGTACGGGCTTGGATGTTTTCCAGAACTTACTGGGGAGATTGAATGGAAAGGAAGAGGCGGAGATTGAGAAGGAGCAGAAGGGGAGGGATGACTTGAAGAGGGCGATCTATGCGGAGAGAAAATGGGGCAGCATTAGATTTGTGAAGGGGGGCGTTTTGGTTGGTGATAAGATTCAGGACTTAATTGATGGGGAGAAGGAGAGGGTGAAGGCTTTGGGGTCGAAGGAGAAATCGGTGGAGAGAGATAACAGCAGTGAAGAGAGCGATTCAAGTTCAGATGAGGAGGACAAAACTCCAGAACCTGTGGCCGAGAAGAAGAGGAAGTCTTCAAAACGAAAGAGAGAGGAGCAGGAAGACGAAGAGAAAAGTTCCAGCAAGAAAAGTAAGAAGGAGAAAAAGAGCAAGAAGCGAAAGAGCGAGGATGAGGACGACAAAGACAAGGCCGAGTCCAAGAAGTCGAAGAAGTCCAAAAAAGATCACAAGTTCAAGTCAAGATCTACCTCCGAATCAGAGAGCGAAAACTTAGACGACGCTGCAATCAAGGCACGCAAGAAGGAGAAGAAAGAGAAGAAACGAAGAGAAAAGGAAGCAGCTGCAGCGGGCGCAGATCCCGAAGACACCCCCTCCACCTCCAAATCCTCCAAGAGGAAATCAAAGAAGGATAAACACAAATCATCCTCCACATCCGAATCATCCACCAAAGAAAGTACACCAACCGTCACAGAAACCAGCGGAAGACCAGCACCCATGGGTATACGTTCCATCCGAGCTCGACATATTGCACAGAAGAGGATGGCAAGTATGGATGTAGCGAGTTTGAATCAGGTTCGTATTTTTTTCATTACATAAGAAGAAGAAGAGCTAATTCCTGCGTCAGATTTTCATGATTAAATCGCAGGCGTAATATAAAGGATAATAATTAGAGGGAGGATAGAAGAAGGATAAGCAGGGGTAACTTACAATAATATAAAATATGGGGACCCCCATCTGATCAACCGAAATGGAAATGCACAATTTCTTCTCCCTAAAGACAAGAAGGCAGAGAGAGATACAACACTCCGTCCCATATACCGAGAAAGTCCAACCCCCCCCCCGCCCCCTCTCCTTTTCCTCCCAAAATCTCTCCGAGAACCAGCCCATCAACGTCGATGGATAGGATAGGACAGGACCTAGGTCATCTCATCTCATCTCATCTCGTCAATAAATAAATGCCATGACCATGTACATGTACCATCCATGCATGTTATTGGGGTGTAGTAGAGTAGAGGGTAGATGGAGTAGAGAGTATTAATAACGTACACATCATCATATCCAATATCCCCCATCCCCATCCCCACCCGGGAGGTTCGCGGCGAAACATGATGGATACAGATATATATACATATACATATACAGGGAAGATCAAGGTGGGTGGGTGGTGGTGGTGGTGTTATGTGTTGAGGGATGACTGATATCGTGGCCTTTTTGTTAGCTCATATAGGGAAATTAAGGAAGGGTTTGTGGTATTATCTATATCTATATGTATATTACATGGTTTTCACATATACATTATTAGCAAGTCACTCACAGTCCAAGACAAATATACTTGTGATTTGTTTTAATCTCTCTTTTTTGTCTTCCCAAGCCTGACATAGAGGCCAGTGCCAAGGTTAGCTAGCTAATGGGCCATGTAAAGTACAATTTTGAAAGTAAAAGAGCAGCGCAGGAAAAGATCAAACGCAGAAAAACAGCCCATTCCATGCCAATTCGCTTCATTTTCTTTCATTTAAGCAGGCAATCATGCAAGCAAGCCATCCATTCCCAATTTCCCACCCAATCCCAAAAGTACAAGCGCCAGCAATATAAAGGACTTCATCAATCATCATTCTGGGATATCTTATCCGCCCATGCTTTCATACACACCGTCCGAGAGCGCCAGCCTGCTCAGTATCTTTCATGCTTCCTGGACTCATCGACCTTGCACCTCCACTCGCAAGTAAAACAAATTCTGAGAATGAAACGTCCAGCGTACACTCCGATATCCGGTCACCTAATCCTATATCCTGCCCACCTCTCGCTTCCCCTAGAACTGTAAATCATTTTCGATCTTTCTGCTTTGCTCATTCCTCGTCTCTCTTCATCCCCCAACTTTGCAGATTTGATGCTTCGTACCAATACTGTATTGAACCCAACGCGATTGCTTGCTCGATGCTTGTGAAAGATTTCTTTGTTCCCCAAAAGACGCCAAGGTTTGAAGGATCCGCTCATGATCAATTTGATGCTCTTGCTCGAGAATGACAAAAGGAAATTAGCCTGCAAACGCACCCCAATCAATCCATATAGAAGTCTCCCTTGAGGATGCGCTCTTGGAAGGCATCCGGCTGCTTCCGAGCGGGTTTCAACGGGGCAGGAGGAGGCATGGCCGTGGGAGGGGACGGAGCATCACCGATACTCTTTGCTCGCTCATGCATCGTAGCATGGAGTCGTTGATTGTGCGGGGGAGATGTGGATAGGGGAGGACGTTGCGATTGAAAGACAGTGCTCTCGGCACGAGATCTAAGCTGCTCGGACCAGTTGAAACCGCCTTCACCTGGACGAGCAGAAGAAGCAAAGTCAGAAGGAGTTCTGGGTTTTGATTGCGTGCTTGCCTGTTGGGTCTGAGATGTTGGAGGCGTGGTTCTACCACCACCTGGACAACCTGCTGGGATTGGGGGTAAAGAAGAAGTATAAGAAGGTATTCTACCATTTGAGCCCGGGCTCCCGTTGCCCACACGAACCGTTCGGAGTGCTTGAGCGCCGAACGACATGCGGCGTGTGAAGGGTGTCGACGGCGTGCTCATGGCAGGACCCTCGTCATCATCAATCGCACTCTCATCGATGGATGAGGAGGCCGTCGAAACACTGCCCCGGCGACCGCCAAACGGAAATGCCGACGATGCGGTCGGAGAAGCACCCGATAAGCCGAGAGTGGAAACTGACATGCGTCGCTTGTGATCTTGCGAGGCCGTCGTGCTGATGGCCGAGGGGAATGGGCCAATGGGACCTCCGGCAGAAGTGCTGTTGGAACGGAAGATGTTGGTGAAGGTCTGGGCGGAGATGGAACCACGACGGGGCCTGGCCGGGCCCTCATTGGGAGGCGTCGTATTATCGTTATTGTCGTTGGAAGACATGATAGATAGTCAAGGAGCAAAGGTGGATGGGCTGAAAGAGAGATACTGGAAATGGGCGTAAGCTTGATCCTTTGTCGTATGCTCTTATATATTGGCACCAACGGAGCGATTCACAAGAGTGCTTTCTTTGTTCTTTGGATATTCAGTGAAGTCATTGATTTATCGTATGTCTGTTCTTGAATGGCTGTAAGAAGAGAAAGAGGAGAGGAGAGGAGAGGAGAAGGAGGAAGAGGAAGAGGAAGAGGATCCTAAGGTGTTGGTGGTAGGCGGATGGATGTTTAAATTTAAGTTCGAGGTTAAAATGCTTACGATGGAAAAGGGAAAGAGGAGAAGAAGGAGGAGAGCTTATATGGTATCATATTCTATCATGCCATTATTATATATTGTATATTCTCATATATTGTCATATATTGTCATATATTGTCATATATTGATGGTATATCCATCATATTGCCTGGGATCTTATCCATCCTCTGTTTATCGATCCTTGCCTAGCGTGAGATCGCGAGAGCCTTCCCCGCAATCAAAACCGCACTAAGGCTCCCAATGTCCTCGCGCTAAGCCCAATGCACATCGGACAAGGAATCCAGAACCTGCCCACTCGGCCAATCACGGCATTCAGATGAATCATTGCGTGATTGTACGACTAATCGTATGGATTATCAGCAACGCAGCGAGCGGCACATTCCGAAACAAACAGCAGTATCATATTGCGTTTCGCTTTCGCTTTCGGCTCCAGTTCCGCTTCCGCTTCCGCTTCCGCCTTCCATTTCCACTTCCATTCATCTCTTCTCCATCTCCATCTCCATCTCCATCTCCATCTGGCAAAGAAAAGCTCCAATCCCTCAACGGCCAACTCCTCTTGTCATCCACCTCTGCCGTACCGACATCTCCTGCATCCCCCCATGCTGCGTTCCCCAGCTGCAAGTGGTTCGGAGAGTATCTCACGCCCCATTCGAGAGAATCCTGCATGCTGCCCTTTCCCCTCTATGAACACTTCTTGTTCCAGTATAGGATCTTCACAGATCATCAAGGAACCTCCCCAATCGCAAGTAGATATATCCCCTCGTGTGGAAAAGCCCGCCCAATCATCGATGCGCGATAAGAGGTGATGCTTATCCGGAAGGAGAGGGGGCGTTGGTTGATCTTTCTGGGAAGGGGAAGGGTCGTTGGTTTCAACCGAGACTTCTCTCGGCTCACGTGATATATCCTCGCACATCTTGCACCAACCGATCTTTGTTCTTTCTGCTTTTGGCTTCCCGAAATCCAACCTAAACAAGCTAAACATCTTCCAGATCTACAGAGTACTTCAGTTAAGTGGAATTCCCATGTACCATAAAGGGGCAGTGGAACCATCGACACCATTGCATGAGCTCCACTTGAGAGCTCCGATTTGACGGCGCGCTACTCGAGTGGAATTGCTTTTGTACCTCCGTAGGCGTGCAATTAAATGCCGTACATTAGTCGACGTGCTCAGTCGAGCTGCATCATACTCATATAGTGGCATCTCTTCTGGGAGTAATCCGATTCGAGCTGCCTTGTTTGATGTCCGAGAATCCAATCCATCATCCACATTGTGACGGACCTTGTCTGGTATACAACTCGTTAGTGAGCCTTTTCATCCAGGCCGGCCTGGTAAGCTGGGATCGGGCGACGTGCTTCATTCTGCTGGATAAGCCTCAAACTTCTTGGGTCCTTCTAGAGACCACCATCATGTTGCAAGGCCAAGGCCAAAGCAACGAGCAAGGATATTGATCTTCTATCATACCATATCCATGATAAGACCCAACCTACATACATACCCCAAAACTGCCTCAACCCCATCCATTCATTGTTCAGTAAGTTTTCCATATCTTCTTACCCCGCATCGATAGTCATAGTCATAGTCCGTCAAGTCACTAGTTGCAAAGACTGCTTGGTGTCAGCCATGCTCTAGGCGAGGCGCTCCAGATTCTTTCTTTCTTTCCTTCCTTCTCATTTGCCGTGTTGACTGTATATCAGCTAGCTCAGAGGCTAGAGGACGCGTATAGTGGTCTATAATAACTACTTCCACGTACATACAGAGAGTGAGTATATATATATGCTAATCTTATTCCATTCTGTTCTTATTCTATTCCATGCCATGCCATGCCCATGCCATGCCATTGAGTAAGTAGTAAGTATGTATGTAACATGCTGGCTGATCCATAGCCGAGCAGCTTGGTTTGATTTGATTAAGTTTAAGATGCGGGGAGAGGAGAGCTTAGGGTTTCCCTAGTTAGTTGTAGTGGATCGATCCACCGGAGTTTGAATGGTGTATATAAAAATAAAATAATATCAAATTCTAGAAAGAAGTAACTAATCAATTATTCTTCAAGGTGTTTCTTGATTCCTATTGTATTATACATATATAATAGCGCGCTACGCTATATGGACGATGCAGCTAGCTGGAAATCAGGCTATATATAGGATATACACAGTAAATGGTATTATATATCCTCATACAATCAATCACCCTTGATCCACGACAAGATCTGTCGGTGGGAAAATGGGTAAGTAGGTCGATCCGGAGATCTAGATAGCCAACTTCTTCGTTTCTGAGGGTCTTGCATGCAGGGTTTGATGGTTGGGCTGGGTTGGTTGATTGTGTATGTGTGTAGTCTTCATCTGGATTATATACTTGTCGAGGTGTTGAGATATTTAGACACCTAGATAGACCTATATATATGTATATGTACAGTATAGCTAGCTTTAAGCTGGTTGCTGGTTGCTGGTGGTGAGATGAGATGAGATGAGATTGAGATTGATATAGTATGGTTGTATACGGTCTACAGTATTTTCCGATTCGATTCTTCTTCTTGACGTGATGTGATGTGATGTGATGTGATGTGATGCGACATGTGATATGGTATGGAACAAACTACTGTACAACTCCTCTCTATATTTGATATTTACAAAGAGTACGTACTGTATGTATATGTACGTATGTGTGTATACTTGGATTTGATTCTATATCTGTTAGTTGGGGGGATCTTGCCCCTTAGCTGCAGATTTCTTCTTGGGAGGAATAATTGCAAGCATCGTGTATGATCTATTTGAGTTCGTTGGTAGGTTGTTAGGTAGGTGGGTAGATGATAGTAGGTGCTTGCTACAGATAGTTGTATGCCAAGGGTGGGTACGCCGTAGCGAGCCCTCAACACGTGATACAACAATAGTATGTATGTATGCATGTAAGTAGGTGGTGCTAAGGCTAGACAGAATACGCAGGGTATGTATCTGAGTTAGCATATGGTAAATCGCCCCAAGACCTCATTCTTTCATTTCATTTCATTTCAACAACTGGCTGCGCAGGGCGATGAAAACAAAATAAAACGGATAAGTGCTGCTGAAGTTACTTGCAGTTAATCATTCACCCTCCTCCTCTCCCCCAAGAAAGCCCGCTCACAATATTAATGCAGTTTGTTAGTTAGTTGGTTAGTTTGTTGATTAGCTTTAAATAACCTCACTTCACTTCACTTCATGTATAAACCACATATAGACAGGCAGATATCGTTATAGTTATCGAAGCTATCTGGGATTTATCGCTTATTTTGCGTGATGAAGCTTATGCTATGCTATACTATGTTATACTATATCATCAATCATCATGTCCAGAAATGAGAATGTATCGAAATCTCGAATTCCTCGCTTGCTTGCTCGCTTGTACCAGCTTGTACTGTGCAAGGTTGGTAGGTAGGTGGGTAGGTACTTGTTTGTCGAGGATAGGGGGTTCTTGATTCTAGTCATGGCAGAGAGGTAAAAACGAGCAACATCCCAGAAACATCTCCATCTCCATCCCCACCTCCTTGAAGAAGAAGAAGAGGGAAGAAGGAAGAAAAAAAAAACTCAAGTGACAATGGATTGCATATGCTATGACTGCCCTCTTCTCTTCTCTTCTCTTTATTAACATTCAACCCTATGCCTTCAGCAGGCAGGCAGGCCACGCGGAGTTGATGATCATGATTTGATCTCTGACGTCCCTACTCCTTCGAATTCAAAGTATGTATCTATTCTTCTCGAATGAATATTAGGTTTGTAATCATAATCATAATCAAACCCATCATCATCCTCATCATCACATGCAGTCAGTCAGTCAGTCAGTCAGTCAGTCAGTCTCAAAAAGTTATTTTTTTCCCTCGCTCCTGAAGAGTTGTATTGTATGTATGTATGAACTCCCCCCGTCTTGTTTGTTTTCATTGCACGCAAAATTGGAACATTAACTCAATCACTTCAGCCTTCACGAGACGGGGCCGTTGTAAAATCGTGGAAGCAAGCAATCAGAGATCAAGCCTTCAAAATCACACTTCACACTGGATTTGATTGATTTGGCAAAGGAAACGGAAATCTAGTGTACTACTACTACTACTACTACTAATACTACAATGGTAGATAACAAAACCTGGTGATTAGTATTAGTATACATGTAAGTTTGAAGTGACATAATGTCGTCCAACCCCTATCTGTCCCCAAAAAAACACACACGTATCTCTGATCTTTTGCCTCTGTCGCGCGGATGGGACATGATCATAACAAAGATACCTCCATTTTTTAACCCTTTGCTGCTGCTTGGCATGCGTTTAAACTTCCTACGACGGCGAAGCACATCACGGGAGAGACAGCATATGAGATCTGCTTCGGAATTAGTCATCTTCTACACCCGGAACCAAACAACTGACCGCAAGTAATTTCGCAATCTTGTGTTGATCTTCCTCGCTAGCATCACTGACTTCCACCATGGTCACGAGTTTGACGGCCGACGGACCCAACGGCATGAACATCATCGAGAACCAAAGCATCGGGTCTTCCCCCACCCAATGCGTGTTCTTGGCCAGGTAGTAAATGATGCTCGTCGAGAGCACGGGCCAAATGGTGAATCTCACCGCGAGAACATACGCCGTCATGAACCAGGGTGTTCCCGCGGCCTCTTTGCCCTTCCCCTTCTCGCTGCTCTTCGTCACGGCCGAATAGAGTGACACGCCGGCCCCCACGACAGGCAAGGACACAAAAAGTATGCCGATGTTTTCCAACGATGCGGTGAGCCATGCCGTGAAGATTCCCCCATCGACCGTTTCGTTGAAAAATGCGCGGTGGAGGGCAGGCGAGAGCCCGACAATGGCACCGGCGACGGCACCAAGCAGAGGTGCATTCAAGAAATCATAAAAGAAGAGGAGCCACCATCGAACTCGATCGCTAAGTTCAAACCATCGCCGTCGGCTCACCACAGAGAGGCGCCGTTCATATACAATCGATCGATTGGTGGCTCGCGTGGAAGATTTCATGGAAGCTCGCCTCGATGGGAAGAACGAGGTCGACTTGCTTGATATGGCTGACCTGTAATGAGGCGAGAGCAGATTGGTGTGTTCGGTGGGAAAGTTAAACGCATCGCTCTCCTCTTCACTCTCCCCCTCCCTATCCTGCTGTACTTGCGCCAGTGCCGACAAGAGATCCTCCTCTTCCGGCGGATCAATCGCGAATTCCGTGTCCATCATACGGGGGCCGATGGCGAAAGTCAAACAGCTTGAAAGGACGGAATAGACGAGAAAATACGATTTCGCCTGTTCGACGGGATTGTATCCCGTGCCTCCATCCTCCAAAAAGAGCGGGTTCAAAAGTCCCGTTTGATCTAGAGCTTGGATCAGCATGAGCGGATAGCTGGTCGTATTGTTGAACATGATCGTGGCCGTGATCCAATCCGGCATCCCGAATAAGAAGTGGGCACCGGCGCCGAGCAAAAATGATATCGTGTGTGTGAAGCATGCCCAGACGAGGATGACGTTGTAGCGATGACCCCCGCCCGCATGCAGTTCCCTGCCAATCTTCACAAACTCCAATGCAGGCAGAAAGAACTTGACTGAAATCTTGGACATCATCTTGGCGGATTTGCTATCGAGCAGCTTCATGTAGACGGCAAGGGTACCGTAGAATATCACGAGGAGCACCGCCATGCTGGCTTGAAAGGCTGCCACGAGGGAGGTGGTGAGACTGGAAGCCATGATTGGAGGATTGGGCGAGAGAAATTGAGAAGGAAACTAACCATACGTTTGAACGGCTCCGTTTTGGAGTTGAGCTCGATGGGATGGGATTGGATTGCGAGTTGTTGAGAAAGTGGTTTTCTTCCCAAAACAATTTCCCCGAGGATCAATCATCTAGATTAGGAAGTCGAAGTCGAAGTCGAAGTAGAAAATCCGAATTGGGTAGCCACGACATCTTGAAATGGCCCAGTCGCGATCAATCAATGTGCGAATACCACGCATCGCTACTTCCGTCACGACAGGAAGTTTTATAAGCGCCTCAAGGATTACACGCATTCATTCATTTGATGGAAACCGCTTCGACGGAAAATATATGGGGAAGGAATTAGATGGAGCTGAATTGCAACTTAAACAGATTTGATTGATACGGGTGCCATTGCAGTGATACATGCTGTGCTACTCCAGCTGTCAGAAATATACCCGGTAGTATCTTCCACACTTACCAGTATCTCCGTGATTAGCCAGCGATGCTTCGCTTTTGATGGGAAGAAGAGTGAGTGGGAATAAATGAAGAGCCAGCCGTGTTTGCTGAGGTTTTGGAAAGTTTTGACATGTTCGTTTCTCGAGGTCGATCAAGAATTCAGAAGATGGATGTTGGGTTTATATTAACATGTCAATTGGGTAGTTGGCTAGCTAGAAGAGATTGTTTCCATCGCTTGGTACGTAAGAATGAAGAACTTAGTTGCTTAGCTGTGATGAGTTCGGGGATTCATTCTCTTTATCCAGAATTATTTTAGTATTATATATGGCGCTAACCAACTGTCTTAGCATACATACCACCTTATAGTAGGCTTATTCTCCAGGGCACTCAGACATGCAACAAAACTTCTGAAGAGGTTGGGTTATTCGTTTGTATTGAGGTGAAATTGGATGAGAATTTTCAGTGAATGACAAAGAATGGTCTCAATTTTACTCAGTATGAGATGTCTCATATATGGTCATTTGGCTACCGCCAACTATGCCCTAACGTTTCTTTCCAATTCACGCCGTTACCCGGCTTGCTTCACTGCCCAGTCGAGGTCACTGAGTGCATATACAATGTACTTCAAGTGTGGGTGGGGCCTTGAGTTTTTGACACGAGCTTCATTATCAGGGAAATATCTTGAATTTCTGACTAGGCTCTACAACTCCGATGAATTCAACACTGGCAGTGTTCAGTGAGATCGTTCTCCTGCATCGTAGCGCGCATACTCAAGTTTGCTGCACATACAATCTTTGAAAGTGGAACGAACTCCTTCGAATGTTAGATGTACAACCTCATTGAAGACCCGCTGTTGTTATCATCATTAAGGTGAGGGAATTCGGTTAGGGAAGGAAAAGGGGCCAGGGGACTCGGAAACCATCGCTAATCTACCTGTATTGGTTAAGCGAATTTGAAATGTAGCCGGTGGAATTATTAATTTTTCTCTCAACCTCGTTTGTATCTTGACTAGATTTCCGATACTTGCTGTTGTATGCTTTTCGAAGTTTGATCATTGTTTGATTTTGAGATACTGTAGCTAGTTTTAAAGTTTGTTTTGATTATATCTAACTGTTATTTGTATATTTAATTTAAGATTTGTATTATCTGGATTGTATTGAAGCTTACTAGTACTTTCAATTTCTTGCTTGTTTAAACTTTAGATGATATAACTTGAATACTCCGATTTTCAAGACTTGGCGACTACGGAGTATATACATATACTAATAGAAACTTAGGAAGCAAGCCTTAGCGTACACACAAGTTAGACCCCCTGAATTATCCCCTCGCTGTTGCCAGTGGACAGTTCCTGTAATCCCCAAGTACTGTAGCCGCGACTGTGTCTTCATGATACAGTAAATAGATCACGAATGCATGACGGCCGCCAGCTTCATCATATTTTTCCGCATCACCGCGCCCGGATGTTCTCGAGATGCTCGCTCCACGTGGATTGAGTTTCGAGGGCTTCAATTTGGAGTAACATGTGACGGTCACGGTCACGTGAGGTATAGACAGTTGCACGTGGGGGGTTCGAGTAGCACTCGTACTAGTATTATTTTTCGCGTCTTCTCCTGTCCCCTTTTCTAACCAAACCATCCACCCACCACCACGCCAAAAAGCCATCTATACGCAACCAAATAAAAAGAAATAGTATAAAAAAGCGAATATGAAGAGAAAAGAAGCAATCCTCAATCCCTCGATATGCTCAAGCCAAATCCGCGGCGAGTGATACAACAATGGGTAAGAAAAGGAGGGAGGGAAGGAAGGAAGCAGGGGTATATATTTTTCCGTACCACGCAGTGGCGCGCGCCAATCCATCCTCGTCATCCAGAAGATGGAATAAAAGAATATAAAATAGAAAGGGATCCCAGTTAATTCAACTGATTATTCCACCCCGCACCAAAGCTTATCAATATGCGTTGCATCGCATTGCATCGCACCGCATCATCATGAATGATTCCAGAAGAGATTAAAAATATATCCAACCCGTATCATCACGTGTGTGAGTTGAGCGATGCGGAGGTGTTGGCGGGATCGAGGTGTTTGTTGTTTGGTAGGATTACAGTGAGAAGACATTATTCAAGACTCCGGGGTCACGACAAGAGTATGTTTTGAGGAGATATCTTGGTCGTTCATCGGGCTTGTTCGTGTAGAAACAAGAAGGCGCGAACAAATGAGTAAATTTGGGGTGAGGAAGAAGAAAAAAAGACGAAGAGGAGTTTTGAAAATATCGTCAAGCCGTAAAGGGAAGGTTTCGTCAGAAGAAATGTAAAGAAAGGTCTGAATGTGGCGTGAAAAGATGTTCGCATCGAAGATTTCGTAGAGAGTTGGAGGAAGAATTCGAGATGGCGTATCTTGGGCGTGGTCCACGATACATTCCTGGAAAAGAGCTACAGGTAGATGGAAGATTCGGGGAATGACAATCACTCAACGCTTGATTATCGCTACCTGTTCCCGCATTCTTGTCTTGGATCGTTTATTTGTTTGCCTACAGCAACGCTGCCATGGCCACAGCAAACAATCCCATTGCGCAAACGCTTCCAGCTTGAACACTTGGTGCTGCGCCAAGGAATACCATGGGTCCATCTCCAGTGGGTTGTGCAGTGGGTGCTGGGCCCGTTCGGTGTGTCGTTGGGGTGACCGTTGGGGTGATCGTTTGGGTCTTGTAAAGGTTTCCAACACCGCACCCTGTCCCTGTAGGAGCAGGAACAGTTGAAGTCTGGTTGTAAGCGCGAGTAGAGGTCGCATTTGAGCCGCGAGGATGGGAAATGGTTCGAGTGTGGTGGGAAGTAGAGTGGCGTGTCGTGGTTATTGGGCCGTCATAATACGCACACACGAATGCGACAAAGAGGGAAAGCATCAATGCTTTGAGACCGTAGAACTGCATTTTGAATGTGGCAATTTGACTTTATTGACAAGAGAGAATGTTTTTGATGGTGAGAGCTAACAATGAACGTGCTCGTAATGTGGATGTGTATTGATGATGATAGAGACTTTGCCAACGAAGCCTGAGTGTCTTTCTAGGAAGCAAGATACGAGTATTTTGATAATGAATGTGTGTGTTGGGTATTGAAAAGAGAAGGAAGAGAGGGAAGAAGTTCGAGGGGCAATATAAAGAAGATATCTGAGTGGGGGAATGGGGGAATTTGGTTTAGACGTGCTCTCTTTTCCCTGTGTCCTTCGTTGGGTTTGACCAGGGAAAGGAGGAATCCTGGCTCCGAATAGTTAATACAGAGTTGATATATCTAGATCTCATTAGTCATTACTACTATGCTCATATGATTTAATATAAGCGATCCAATCAAAAAGCTTCCTCTCCTATTCTCAAATCTACTCAACTATGATAAGCAAGGAAGAAAATAGTCTTTTTGGTCATACAAATGAAATTTGAATTGAACTCTGATGGACAAACGATAATCTCGGGACCTTTGAATTAGTTTTTGTTAGTTTGTACTCCCAGCCATATTCTTATCACTTCATCACTTTGTTTCATTTCCTTTTTGCTTTCTCCTTGATCATACAATGAACCATTAAGATAATCATGCATCAAGACCTTCTTTCTTTACCGTAGCTCACCTTTAGTCTCATTAGTCTCATTAGTCTTCTATTCTTGAAATATCAAAGCACACATCTGTTATATTTCATTCCTTTTTCAAAAGCATCTAATATGATTAGAACTCTTGGAACATACATCTTTGCTACAGTCATTCCATCGACCGTTCACTTAATCTTGCAATCTTAAAAATCTTAACGTCAATACTCAGTACAAGGATAGGACAAGGGTTCCAACAGTAAAAGGTGCAGGAAAGTTGTTAGAGAAAGTATTATATAGAGCAAAATATGCTCAAGAAAAAGTCAAAGCTTTCTGTTCAGATTATGAGTAATTCCATTATAGCATCAAGCAAATATGCATATGTGTGTAAATTGAATTGACAAGAATATTCTAATTTTTGATCTTTATCTATAGAACTAGTTGAAATAGTTAAAATTAGTAAGAATTTAAAATGTGTATAAGAGAAATCATTGAATATCTATTCAAAATTATCAAATTAGTGCATAGTAAATAGGCGGAAACTGTAATATCAAAATAGTGAGTTTATAATACTTAACCTTTATTCTGATACAAATCTGGTTTTGATAGACACAAAAAGGTTGACTCGGAAATAAGCGAGATTTTAGTGTAGTTCAACCTTTTGTGTCCACTCCTCCACCATCTATTGCATATGGGTAGGGTAGTTTGGCTAACGGCTAGTATGGGTACCTGAATTAGTGGTTAATCTTGACTTAAATTCTAACGTTCCTATTTCCAATAGAATTCAGCCTTTGAAGTTATTAACGCTGTTAGTTTGTGCCACCTACTACTACCTCACCTACCTTACGATCCTCACCTACCAGAGAGAATTCTTTACCTACTTGTTGCCGAGCACTATTGAGGCTGATTATGAATGATATTATACCTAGATATTATACTAGGTCAAATCAAATAAAATGACAATACAGAAAGGATATGAAGAAAGAAAGTAACTAGCTAGACATGCAGAAGAAAACCCCTACGGAGTACAAAATCCAAATTCCTACGCAACACATCCATCGTTCCTTGTCCGCTACGACTGTCAAACACACTGCTGCAGCCTTGCGGAAGATTCTTTTTATTTTCATTCAATTTAATCTTTTGATGATTGGAAAGGGGCTAAGATCTAGTTAGAGAATTTTCAAAAATTTCAGTCCCATTCTCGGAATACCTTCACAAATAATCTCATCCATATCGCCATCATCTAAAAGAGAGTTTCGCGGTGAGGATCAACCAAATCTTACAATGTTGAAAAATGATACTGTACTCTCGAAATCAAACTCTCTCTGACTCGTTCATCGAACCCTACTATATTACATTCATGTTACAAGCGATGGAGGGGCCGGCGCCTTTAATTACCTTGAACCATGTTACGCAAAGTCACTCAAACACACGCGTCGTGTCAGTTGACATGGATTTACTGTTTATGACAGTACAGTACTTACGGAGCTCCTCTTTGAATTCCTGGCATGAATCTTCAGATGAGGAGAAGTTTGATGCGTGATCTAGATTTAGATCATGCGTGTTGTGTTTTTGAGTGGAATCTTTCTTATCTTACTTTACCTTACTTATCCTTGGAGTCAAGGAAGAGAACTGGGAATTATCACTTCTATTCTCAATGGCATGAACTCTATCTTATAACGATGTTTATCATTAGGTCAGACAGAGATCGTTTGATGTGATCTCAAGAGTGTATCACGTGATGCGATTTATATCACTCGTTGTATATATCCCCAATGATAGTATCTGGGTTGTCGAGCCATAGCTTTTACAAGCTCATCCCTTAATATCATGTCTCAAGTCCCCGTTAGACTATAGATCTCATCAAGTAACTCCTTTCTCACATCCTTCCCGACCATATCGCTCGCCCATGGTAGTCCCTCGGTAAAACTATCGTCGGCGACTCCATTCCTCTAGAAAGCGGACAATCCCTCTCGGGTCCCTTCCCATGAAAGAATGCTATAATCTTAAATCCGTCCGCAAGAATATTACCGCAGACGAGAATTTCGGATCGATATTTGTTAGGCTCGTGGTATTGTCGTCGCTAGATCATCAGGGTTTGTATCGTGTGTACATCCTAAAGCGGTATCGACATCGTCCTTCTGACAAATAGGAATACCCCGAGGCCAGCGAGGAGGGTGTGTAAGTGGCCATGGAAGCCCCACTCGATGGCCGAAAATCCTTCTCCACGGATGTCCATACCCACCCCCCTCTGCCTCTTCCATATCCGGCGGTAACGATGCTCTTGTATTCTCGAACGACGGTCTGACATATTTGAAGTCGGCGGCTCGAGCCGGGGCGGCCCAGTTGGGCATCATGGGCTCGTATATCTGCCATGTGGAAATGCGCTCGGATTCGGGAGACGTTTTCATCGGCTCTGGCAGCGTCCCAATGGAGAGTCGAATGAACTTATGAGGACGGTTGAAGTCTCCCCTGAGGGTGGGTGCATAATGCTGTTCGGCCTGATCAGGCTCAACCCCCTCTCGCTTGACCGCACGCCCTTCCGGTTGATACGTGAACACCACGAGGAAAATGCCATACAAATCCGCCGTGACTTGTTGAATATCTTCATGTCTGATGGCACAATACGGAATGCCCAATCGCTCTGTCAAATTCAAATTGTTGTGCCCTTTTCGCGCTCGATTCAGCTCTTTATATACGGCGTGGCGAGGACCAGCTTTGTTTTCAAGAGCGCGATTGACATATATCCTATGTTGCGCTTTCACGTGAGGCCACAATTCCCAGTTCCCATATACGCACCAGGCTACTACATATCAGTCCGGTTAGCATCTATCTAATTTCCTTGCTCGGACAGAAGCTGCAGGGTAGAAGTACCAGCTCGGTAATATGAATTTGAGATGGTCCAAATGGGACTTTGACGACCATGGTAGTAGTGTTGTTCGTCTGCGGGGTAGCTTCGAACAATGTTGAACTTGGTCTTCTCAATCAAGGGGAATCCAGCAACTCCAATCTCGGTGAATGGTTTCAGGCGTTGCTTCTTCACCGTTGGCCCGGTGATCTCATACTCCTCCATGGTTTGCTGTAGGCGCTGGTCCGGCAGCTCATCAATATCAGTCGCGTGGTTGATCACAGGCAGTGGGGGGACTTTTTGGCCGTAAAATATCGAAAGCCATTGGAGAACGTCAAATGCAGGGATCTCTTCCTCTTCATCTTCATTTTCACCTTTTTCCCTTCCCGGTTGAACTGGTATATAATCACCAATGTCGCTTCCGCGAGGTGGTCGCCCTGGAACTTTGGAATCGAATGTAAAATGTGAGATATATGCTTTCGACATTTTGAAGTTATGCTACGCACTAAACACTCTGAGATTGAAGTTGTTGTGTGAGGATATGCCGTTGAATGTTTCGATAGAGATGTTTTTATAATAGTTGCTTGCAATAGAGCAGTATTTGTGGGCTATAGTCTTTTGTCTTGAACTTTGAACAAAGCAAAATCCAAGTCCGGTCTTCACATTGTCCTTTGTTGATACAAAGGTTCGGATGCAGAGGGTGAGATGTCTAGAAGCGCTATGGGTATCTGCATAGTACTCTTGGGAAGAGGCAAGTGTATCAAGGCCGGATATTGGACTCGCATTCAAATATGGATATCCCAGGCGTCTAAGAATACAGGTCTTCGGAAGCATGGCCTCATTCCGTGCATAAATTACCTTCTTTATAGTCCAGTGGTAACAGCAGATACACATAACTTCAAACTCATACTCGAGTATACTGTGCATACTATTCCAACATATCTCTACCTCATATCCGAACAAACCTGCAGCAACATCTCGGTATGAACATCTCGGTAGGTACCCATCTCTCCTGTTCGCGATATAACTCCTCAATTCTTCAGGGGCTCCCTCCACCTCTTAGTCAGAGTCGGGAATTTCAACAGCTTCTGCTGCGACCTTTTTAAATGGTGCTTTTGATGGTCCCGCCAATGGTGCCTTTTTCTTCCCGCCACGTTCGCCTTCTAACCACCATTTCAACGAAGTCGGGTCGTTCTCCCTTTCCGCCATCTCCCTCTCTTCTCTAATCCATCGAGTCATAAGATCCAAATCGAGAGCTCCACCCGCATCATTGTATCCCAGCACCCTAGCCAGATCCAGCGCGTTCGGCGTTGGAATAACAGGCTGCGCAATCGGGGGAGGCAGAATAGGTCTGCCTGCCCCCCCAAACGGCTTGTGCCTCACTCTCCCCGGGCGGGGATCGATGGCCGCACCATCTGGGAGCGGGAATTGAACCTCGGGATTGGCGTGCGGGACTAAGGCCTGATAGTGGTTGCGATTCAAAAGATGGAAAAAGACATGCGTGGCGTTGTATTGGCCGTATAGGCCAATGGTCTGATGATCTTGCTGTTTTTGGGATTGGGTTTGGTCGGCAGGCCGCGGCTGTTGCTCGTAAAGGATTATAAAGAGGTTGTAGATGTCGGCTGTGACGCTGAAGAGCTCAGATGTCTGCCACGCCTACACAGGTTTCTTAACATCAGTACCCCCCCCGAAAATCACGACATGATCCATGTGCTCATCTGGAAGGAGAACTTACATGTGGAATGCTAAGTTGTTGCCACATATTTCGGTTGTTGGATCCTCTGATGCTATTCAAATTCCAATAGAAGTCGTATCGTGGGTGAGCAGGATGTGTAAGCACATATCGGAAGAAGTACAAGTGCTCATATTTCACCAGATGCCAAAACTTTGTCGTTGCATATAGAGCCATGGAAACTAAAGCTGTCAACACCGATTCTTACGCAGAAGAGAGTCATAGATCAAAAGACTTACCAGCACCAAAAAAGCAATTGCCGTCGTTGGGAACTGGCATGGAATAAAATGAATGGTCGCCCATATACTTGAAATTCTTCTTTGTCCTGTGCCCTTCCGACTTTTGTAAAGGCATCGCTTTGACTTCCGGCAATTCCCCAATAGCAGCGATACTATTTCGTATTTTCTTATCCCCATCCGCTTCTGGATTATTTCTCCATCGATATTCAAAGTTTCCGGGTCCTGGGACTTTTTTGCGTATTTCATCTGTATCAGGGGTTTTAACCCTGGGGGCGCGAACATCTTGCGGAGACAAGGGTAGTATTGCTTGTTGTTGTGCTGGGAGAGCATGAGGTTGATTTAGGGGTTTAGGAACTTCTTTTCTCTTGCCTTCGTCTACCTTTCGCTTCTTTTCCCGATTATCTTCATCATAATCCTTCTCTTCTTCCCTGGGGCGACCACGCTTCTTTTGAACATCCTCCAATTCATCCTCCTTCTCCTCCTTATTCCTCCAATTAGCCGGCAAAGTAATCTTCGTGATTCTGGCTGGAGCCGGAGGAGTTACAGGAGGGGGAGGAGGGGGACCAAGAGGTTTGGAAGGCCGCCATTCGGGGTGGATTATCCACCATGGAGCCTTGAGTTTGTCTTCACTGAGCCATTCCCTTGGCTTTGTTATCGGCTCATCCGAAGGAGAACGTGCCCTTCTCTCTCGCCCGGTTCTTGCTATCCAGTTGATGGGCTGGGTCCTGGAGGGTCGTCTGAATCGAGGACGGGGTACATTGATACTGGGGTTGCGGGCGAGCGCACGGGATGATCTACTTTGGTCCATAATGCTATGATTGGTAATTTGAGGTTATGTTGAGGCTCAAGTCTGTAAAAATCGTTATAACACGAGTGAATCTTTGCCTGATGTGACTTGGGAAATCTCGAACTCAGTCTCATGGCGCTTATATGGATCTTTGGATATTGAAATGTATATGAGACTTTCATAAGCTGTGATCAAGCTCCCCTCGACAGTGTTTTTGGTAGATGTAGATATCTTTGACGTTTTAGGATTTGGAATGAAAGGGATAACGGGGAGACAAAGACACCTTTGCCGGAACGAGGCGAGGATACAAAGAGTGACTTTCTATTGACTCAAGAAGGATGTATAATGATTGTGCAATTAACAAAAAATATTATTTCTTCATTTCGAGGAACGCATAGCCTTCACTCATCTTCTACTTACACAGCCCGAAGGAAGTTATGATTCTATATAACTTTCTCAAGCAGCTCAGCGTAACATAACATACCAACAAGATATCCCGTGATTCCCTTTCTCCTCACTCTTTCTCCGGAGTCCATTGTTGATGCCAAAGCTCATCACTCGAACAAGCTTGTAAGTGCAACGGCTCAAAAAGCGAGGACTAATCGATTGCCAACTCTGAGGATCTTCGGCGTGAACGCGACGACGCTATGGTAAACGGACTGAAATCCTTTGGTTCCATCATCCTGATAGGGGTCAACGGTCACCACTCTTGGATAAGATATAGTCACCATGGATGGAACATCATCCATATTCGTGCGAGCATTGTAGGGTTCCACAACGAACGATAAAAGATTTATCCCACGCCAAACGACAGCAAGGTTCCAAAGAAGAAAGCCGCCATTCTCCGTACAGGAACTGAGCTCATATGGATGTGATGATAGACAATAAAGTTCTGAGCATCAACAACCTCAATAATCACATCAAGGTTACTCGTGCCCCTATTCTTCATCAAGGTCAAAAATGATTGGATGTTTCCATACATCGGCTCCGGATATGTTTCCGCAAACATCACCCCTATGTGCACATAAGGTTAGGGTTACCGTTCATCAATTCCATGCCACTTCATTCCTATCCGAGTAAAAGAAAAACAACAAAATTAAAAACGAAGCTTTTAAATTCGAGGATGATACGAAAAAGAAAGAAAAAAAAGAGCCAAAACATAGATCGACGTCGGCATGATTCGAACATGCGCCCCCGAAAGGAATTGATTTCTAGTCAATCACGTTAACCACTCCGTCACGACGCCTTTGATAATTTGATGATACAAGCCAAGTTTGTGGCAATATATTACAAAGGTGGGACCTACCAAAAGCTTGACAAGGGCTCGACCAGTTGAGCTCTCTGCGCAATTGCTCTCAAAAACTAATAGAAAGAAATCAAACTGCGAGTAAGTACAACAAGAATCACTTTGTATTAAGCATATTAATTAGCTTGTTACAAGGAAAAAGAGTGTAGTATCTAATCTACGATAAGAACCCCCCCGGCGGCGCTCATCTAAGCGCCTACCATTCATTCATTCGTTTCCACGCACCGCCCCCTTAAATTTCTACTCGACTCGTAGTCTAGTCTTATACAGTATCTCCAGCGAAAACTCCGACCGTCGGGTTACTGGTTCAGGAAGGTGGTGGGAAGTCTACGAGTACGAAATATGCAGTATGCATCCCCTCGTTTATAAGCCTCTGCGGTGTACTTTTATCTATACATGACAACCACAAAGCTTATCGAGGTTTCCAAGGGAGATGGATAACTCTCTTTCTCTTCCCAAACCCTAAATATCTAACCGGCCAGCGATACCTCCCTCCCTTCCCACTCCCCCCAAGTTATCCAACAGATAAACGAAGAGATAAATCCCTACCTGCCTACCTTCCCGTCCCTTCCCGTCCCTTCCCTTCCCTTCCCTTCCCTTCCCTCCACCTTACATTCACTCACCCCACCATACCAACCACAGATACTTGGGAAATCTCGTCAACAGGCAAGATCAACAGTATATCTATCTATCTATATATCTCTCTCTCTCGCCCTTCACCCATCCCTCATCCCTCATGCCCTCATTCTCATCTCATCTCATCTCATCTCATCATCCCATCAAACCCAATCCATAAACCCCTAAACCCAACCCAACCTAACCGAACCCAACCCTTAAACCTCAAACCTTAAACCTTCAAACTTTTCAACCTTCAACGCCTCAATCCCTAACCCCTCAACCCTCTCAAATTCCCCTCCTCCTTTCTCCCCTCCTCCCCATCTTCCCTGCACCCCCTCCCCTCCTCCCAATCCCTCAGTCCTATAAACTCCTAAATCCCTCATCTCATTCCTATAAAAAGAGAGAGAGAGCGACAAAAGCGGTGGGTGCCAATCTGAAGCTAAAGTCGTATGTTAATCATCAGGGCATATCATGATGCTTCCTTCGCTGTCTCAAAGCCGATGATGAAGATTCTCCCGCCAATACATCCGACGCAGCCAGCTAGCTACAACCGGACGAAAAACATCACGAGGAGATAGCACACACATTCAAAGTAACTTCTGGGTGATAGGGATTGAGATTGCACTCTCCACGTCACGTCATGTAGTCTATTATTCATCGAAACCATCTTCAAGAACCCATCCCATCATCCCATGTACCACCCACATCAAATCCATGCCAATCATCCATCAAACCGCAATCAATCCCATGCCCCCAAGCCTCCCATCGAAGAACAAAAAGTATATCACCCAGAGCAGCAAGCTATCCTCCCAATCTCTAGACCGGTAAGCTATCAATGCGATGCACCACCCAAACCACCACAATGCACCCGAATCAAAGGAAAGAAAGAAAAAGACAGACCCCAAAGCTGATATATCAATGCGCATGTGAAAAAAAGAGAAACAGAAAAACAAAGGCTAGCTATCCTTCTCCGTGTATGAAAATAAAATAAAAATTAAACTTCAGAGTAAGCTGCCTATTGGTATCCTATGCTTGCGCGCACGCGAAATGCCAAATGTAAAGTCAAGAAGAAAAGGTAACTCCGAAAGCCTGTGGCCCGGTGAAAACAGAAAGAGAAAATGCGATGCGATGTGCTGTGGGAAGATACAATGAGGAAGGATGGGAAACTTCATATCGGGGAATGGAAAGGGGCGGGCGATGGTCAATGAAGAGATCACCACCCTTCCAAACTCATATCGAGGATGAAGATTAGATGAGCTCAAATCCATCATCCTCAAGTGGCTCTGCTTCCTCGGCCTTCGTCTTAGTCTCTCCACGCGTACGAGAGAGAGCCTTGGATCTTGGACTCTTTCTGCCTCTTTGTCTTTGAAGAATGGTCTCCCCCTCCGCATCCAAAACTTCATACTCTCCCCTAACTATCTTCTCCGTCTGCTCGTTGACCCATTTTTGCTCCGCCAAGTCCACAAGCCCACCCAAGTCTACTCTGTTATCTGGTGTATCTCGTCTATCAAAAGAGTAGAGAACACCTTCATCGCCAGCATTCTTGGTTGCTGTGGCGATGGATGGAGAGGCATTATTGTAGTGTGTAGGGAGGAGATCGAGCAGGGACTTGGAGAGAGGAGAGGATGCATTATCTGCAGCCTCGATGTGAGCATCGACTTTGCGTGCGATACGGGATAAAGAAACGGGTCCGTGGTTATAAGAAGGGGACCCCGATGGTTTGGGGGTGGTATTGGAGTGGCTACGGAGATGACGGTCGCTGTTGCAAATGCAGAAGCTATGAGTTAGTGATTTCTTATATTCAGTATTGGCAGAATGACAAACATACATTTGACTCCACGGCTTCTGGGGCCTAACCTTCTCCTTTCCTTTAGCGGATCCCTCTTTGGAACCATCCGTTGAGTATATAATAGTGCGATTTACACCTGCGAGTGGGCGAGCTCCCATAATCCATTTATGGGAGTGATCCTTCTCACGTTTGAAGGCCTGGGCCTCGGAACGAATATCCCGGTGTTGAATGGGAGAGGCTGCAGTGTTGATGGTAGTGGCAGACATGTTGTATATCTTGCTTGTATTTGGCTGGTGAATTTGTATGGCACAAAGCTGAGGGTTTAGTTTGTGTGCTTGTAGTATCTGATCTTGTTATTTTGTTCTGGATGGAGATGGTGCCGTTCTTTGGATCTTTGGAGATATATAGGATATTCGTTAAACCAGTTGATGAAAGCAAAAGGAACAAGTATGATTCAGACTTTGTCCGGATGACTGTGATGAGTAGTCGCGGCGCAAGAGTGAACCACACCAAGGGATTGATTATGTTCAATGAAAGGAGAAGGTGCTTGGGGTGTGAGTCAGGCGAGGCTGATGTCCGAAGACGATAACCGGATAAGTGAGGATAAGGAAGGATCTGGTTCTGTTGCTGGGTTGCCTAGACGTTTAGATGATTAGATGATGAAAGGAGAAGAGAGGGAGGCAGAAGAAAGGATAGGAATGGAGAGAAGGGAGATAAAGAGAAGTCGAACAACAAACAGGGATAGGAGGCATAGCCTAGATTCCATTGGCCATCACCGGACCTGGAGGAATAATGAAGACTGTGTATCTTCGTCATCTTTGTCTATCTTGCTCTCGCTCTCGCTTCTTTCTTGATTTGGCAGTTGCTTGTGATTTGGAGAATAGGGGTTGAAAGCGGAACTTGACTAATTCCACCTTGTTGGATCTCTTATCTAAGGTTACCTACCCACCTTCCTTGTCATTCTCTAGTGAAGCTCTAGTTCGTTATCGCTTTGCATAATCATATATACTCCTTTGATTGGCGAGGTTTGAATGGAGAGAGTACACGTGATTGATTGCTGAGGAACTATTCTAAGAAGGGCAATATCATAAAGGCGACATCATAACGAGGTCGCTCATTTGATGAGCCATTCCCAGCCCTACCGACCCGGGGAACAGAGAGATAGGGAATCCATCATCATCCAAGAGGTCAAGTCAAGCCTCCCCGTCATTCCGAATATACGTCGTGGTCAGAAGATTGAACCATTGGAAATCGTTATTTCATGCATAATGACGCTTTCTGCTGACACTCCCACGCCTTATGGCATGAATTCTATCGATCAGTCGAAGAATCATCTCACGTTGAACAGGCAAAACGTGATCGATATGAAAGCTTATCTCGTTCACATGAGCAGATCCCGAATAAATGCTTATGCCAAGAAGAATAACTATTTACATTGGAAAGCGGACAGCGGAAAGCTCCGAAGATCTCTACGATTACAAGTTATGCTTGATATGTACAGGTGAAAGGAGAAACGACAAAAATTTGAACTTGACAGGTTGAGCAATCCACGTGACTAAAGACCAGCTTTTTGACGCCACTCGCCCTGGGGGGAAAACAAATGTGTGGTTGGGAGATCGGGTGATACCCCTATATCGAGCCGTAGACACTGATGGGAGTGCATCTAGAGTCTAGCAGAAGGCACCGTTTGGAACATTGAAGCAGGATGAGTTCTTTCCTCCCGTCACGGAAACCCCGGACCATGCCCACTATTCGGAGTCAGGATTTTGCAATCATCAAATAACACAAGAAGGACGGGAGGAGTAACTTACGTTAGTGCAAGAACCATCTCCACACTCAATATGAATGTTGGTACCGGTAGATTTGACGGTTCCGTTGATTTGGTTGAGGGTGAACTTTTCGATGCTGACACCATTGGTTGGGTTGCCAGCTTTTCCATTGTAAGATTGGGTGACGATGATACCGTAGTTGGTAATGCTTTCAAGTGTGATGCCTGAGTAGGAAATGCCAGAGACGGTTCCATTGGTACCAGCGGAGGTCTTGATACGGACACCTTGGAAATGTTAGTATGTTGATTATGTATTGATTTGAATGAAGGATCATGCAAGACTGACCATTTTGTGAATTTTTGATCTCGCAGTCTTGAAACTTCACATTTCTAACGGTGTTATCAGCTCTCCCACCAACGGATCCAATGGAAAGACCATGACCGCCGGAGCAGACACAGTCGGAGAAAGTAATATTCTTGAACAATAATTAGTATTTTTTTGGCCCAAGATCAACGAATATCGACTTACCGTGCCGGAATTGATAGCAATACAGTCATCTTGATTGTATACATTGGCACCAGTGATTTTCACACCCGTACTTGATCCAATATCAAAACCATCGGTATTATGACCCAGGGGACTTGTATTACCAGCTTTGGCATCGATGGTGACGTCTCTAATCGTTAGGTTTTTAGCACCATTAATGCTGAAAACCTGCAGTGGTGGGTTATAGATGTAGAGACTATCAATGGTTGAGGATATCAATTTGTGTGCAAAGAAGAATTTGGGCTTTGTCTTTCCTCCATTGCCACCCTTTCCATCCCAGTAGGAAGCTCCCTGGCCATCAAGGTAAGAACCAGGTGTTTGAGTAATATTGATATTGGTTCCCGAAACCGAAACCAAAGGACCAGACCATTGTTCATAGCCAAAGGTAGTGACACCCTTAAAGATGACCTATCTATCTGTTAGCATAGTGTAGACCTTTGGCGCGTTGGTATATACTCACTGTAGTGCCTTTGTTGAGACCTGTCAAGTCCAAAGTTGTACCAGCTGGTACTTTAAGTCCTGAGAGAACGATGGTGGAACAAGAAGTCTTGGACTTGAGTAATGACGCAGCTCCTTTTGAGCCTGAAAAGGTACAATTACCTCGCTTAGTAAGATATGAAGCAGCGTATGATGCTGGTACTGGTACTGGTTCTGGTGCGGCAGCGGGAGCAGCCGAAACTAAAGCGGATGAAGCTCCTAAGAGGAGACAGGTAGAAAGCTTAACCATTTTTACAATAAGGCAAGGAATGAATTGGGGAGATGATGCGAAGGATACTCGGATTAAGACGCGACTATTTGGCGTTCTTATATGGCTTCTCTGCCCCATGGCAGATCCCAATTGATTAGAGCTTTGCCCTCGACTGACAGCAATCATTCTTACCGCCGGCCGAAAGAAACCATGCTGTGGTAATTACTTTTCATCCCAGTCGCACCGGAAGTCAAGATTTAGATTGTCTAAAGTGGAGAGTTCTATGAACAATGCGTAAGCCCAAGGTAACGTTGCCCTACTACAGAGTCTCCAGTTCTATCTTCGAGAATGTGAAATCTACTGGGAGCACCAGTTAGGTGTGTTTCCTACCCCTGATGAGAATACCACGACCCACAAGAGAAAGGTATGTGCTTGAAAATGGAAGGATCACGCCCAAGTGATAGAATTTACTAGAAGGTGGAAATCATTCTGGATCTAATCTCGGAGGTCTTCAATGATTCCCATGCGGTCCGCAGACTTGTCGCGGATTGGTCAATTCGAGATCGTTAGATGACGTTTCCCCGGGTTTCATGACGATGGGACTATGGGCGAACTATATAATTCGGGTTTTGATTGTATAATTTAATATTATACCGCTTTTTGAATCTTACAGCAAAAACCTCGTTAAAGCATCCGAGTTCTCAATAAAAACATATTCTCGATATAGACATTAATTTCGGTCCCAACCTATTGTTGATGAAAATATAACTAATATTGTATGTTTATGTTTTAAAGTTCTAATACTTCTGTATATGCTTAATTCACATGATATTATAAAATTTATACCCGATTTATATTATATAAAACTAATCCAAGTTTGGGATTACATCATGATAAAACTAATCGGAGATTATATGATTACTAGATTTGGGCTTAAATTACCACCCCATCGGAAAACAACCCAACTTCGATATAAACATTTTCGATATACATTTATTTTTTAACGTTAAAAAACTTATCCTTATATCGAGATTTTGCTGTATACCAAGACTGTGTATATATCTTATAGCCAATTAGATTTATAAGATTAAATTTGAGGCATTTTTTTAAATGAGCGATGGAAAAAAATGTTATATTAGTATTATGATAATCAATTTGAATTTATAAATAAGAGATAAAAACATTAAATTAATTAAGGAAAAATATTTATTTGGTTATAATTTCACCTAAAACGTTAAATCGATTCATATAATTTAAATTCTGAAATAATACTTATACATATAAGATCACTACACCGTAGATGAGACACGTAAGAATACCATCCGCTTATTTCAAAGCACAAATGGATTCTCCACAATGCCACCTTAAACAATGTCGTATTCGTAAAGCCCAATTCGAACCTGTGATATTATGTTACTCTTCCCAGAGACACTGTTCCCCGGCATCGTCGACCTTAGGAGGGGCACATCATCGGCTTGCCCACTTGGCGAGCCCGATCAGGATGCATATTAGATAAGGGCAAAACCCGTGGAGACATTTCAAACGCTGACGAGCGATGCTTCCCAAATGGATTCTCGCAAAACTTGAAATTCCGTTTGCAAAGTATGGTAAATTAATCCATGTTCTAATTGGTGGCATCACAATCTCTTGACTCTGTGTAGCCGATCACATGATATCCTCCAAGCAACGATGAGTATTGAACCATGTTACCATTAAATCACGGGGTTGATTCAAACTAATTGCAAGAGTAAGGGTCAAAGTGAAGATGCTAACTAGAGGCTAGAGCTACTAGGTATTCGGGAATCTATGATTCTGACCGTAGGCAGTAGACAGTAGGCTTTAACCGGTCTACTGGCACGAATAGACTCTCTAATTTTAGAGTTCGAGTCGTTGGTATTGGTTGTTTGAACTTGAACAGTTCTAGACCCTCGCCCTTGAGAACATTTTCTTTTTTAACTTCTTACTTTTTTACTAGATGTTGCAGTATTATATAGAGATGCTTAGATATATATAGTTAGTTTGAGCTATAGTAGAGTTCTTCGCTAAACCTATAATAAGATCTTACAACAAGTAGCTTCAAGTTGCTAATTATACCAATAAGATATTATAATAATACATTATAATATATAATTAATGAATTAACCATTTCAATCTTAAGTATTATGCTTAAGTCTTATGTAATACTTTGAATCAAATAAAATATAAATATTTGCTATAATGATATTCTATCAACTAAAAACTTAAAGCCTAATTATTAACCAAAAAAGCCAAAAAAATCTAGACCCTTACTTTTAATAATAGCATGTATCATTTAAATATATACAAGAGATCGAATATTGTTTTATTAAATAAGGGCTTTGACGTTTCATAGTCATGTCAACCGCTCCCCTATATCCAATTGCAATATGCCAAGCCCTTCGGGGCTCGGCAATAAGCTTCCTATATTCCGACATGAACGCCTGCTCGGGAATTTGTTAACCTGGATCACATTGATGTTGGTGCATTCTTAGCATGAAGGTTGTCGAAGAACGATTCGTCCCGAGTTATCAAAGATCTACATTTCTAGGACTCCATCCAGGATGGTCAACAACGTGTTTTCCAGGGTTTCTCCGAAACACACAGAAGTTTAAACCACGATGCCGCAGCCACGCTCTCTGTCAAAATGCAAGGTATGTTTACTGGTACTGCGAAAATGAGAGCTTGCTTGCTGTCAGCACACTGATACCTGATAATCTCCGTAGTTTCCCCATGCAATACTCTTCATCTTGAAACAATATCACTGTATTATTGATTAGAAAGATACGGAATGTTTGAAAATATCGTGGAAACTAGTGGAGTATATCTTGAGCAATATAGACAAGGCTTGTTTTACTGTAATTTAGATGACAAATACGTAATTTTAGCATGATCAAACTTTTTGATTATTGTTATACCAAGAGTAGATTAGATTCATCGATGTTGCGTTACGATAAAATGAATAATATAACAATAGTGAACTTGAAAATAATCACATCTATTGAAATACTATGAATTAACTTGCACTTTGTTATTATCAGCAAAATAAAAATGAAGTATGTTAATTTTTATCAAGCTCTCAAATTATCTAATCCGCAATTTAACATTAATTTGAAGAGATATATACTCTAGAAGCTCTAGTCATCGCTTTTCGCATAATAGCGTGACATTTTGTAACATAATCTCTACAAAATAAGCGAAATCCCTGGGGGAAAAAACGTGAATTTTTGATTTATATTCTATACAAATTTATAATAGAAATATCTAAAAACAACGTTTTTTTTAAATAATAACTTCATTCAATCTCTATTGTTATCTTGTATATAATTCAATCTATTCAATTAATGACAAAATAAACATAGATAGAAAAAGTTGAAAATTGTAGGTTTCTTAATGTCAAAGCGTACGTTATAGATATAGTAAGTAGGTTTCAGAACTTGATGGATATTCAATCACATTGCATCTTAGAATAATAGGGTAAAGATCGGATTATAAATGATGTTGATGATGATGATGATAAGATTTTACGTTCGTGGAATTTGTTAGACTCTAACTCGAACCTCTTAAAGAATACTGTGAATAAGCTAAAACTAAGCTTAATTTTGACGTCTTAGCGTCTAAGAATTCTTAATTCATAATAGAATCTGATATTATACGAGTACTCGTATTATAACTGGTCATTAATAAAAAAGCTTGGCCCTAATAAAAATGCTTGATATTCATAATAATCATATGATTTGAGCGTTTTTCTATCTATAAGCGACTCGCATTCGCTTACAAAACTCACTTTGTACGAAGATTTCCTTCTTGTAAACCTAAAGTATGCTAACCAAGCATGCATTAACTTGTAGAGAATCATATTATAAAGATCATTTCATAAAGATTATATAATCGATACTGAGAAATCATACATATATATATGTTAAACCATCAAATAATTCATTGTTTTCTTTTGAATACTCTCAAAATGCTATAAAAAAAACTTCGCCTCATGACTATACAATTATCTAATTTGATTAATATTACGTATTAATGAGGCGACAACCATTTGATGTCATATAACACACTAAAAATCGCAACCCTAATATATACTCGGAGTATTCAAAAATTTATTTTTAGTCCTAGTATAATGCAACCTCAAGACCCAACCCTAGTTCAAGCTACAAAAGGCTTGTTTCAAAGATCAACATAATCTAAAATCTCCTTCAAGTAGGGGTTCAGAGATAAAACTAAGCCCACATATGGGTACACCAACACGACAGTTTGTTCATCGTTGTGGACCAAAGCATGCAGCAGGCATGGCGGAATTTATTAAGGTACGACATGTCTCCCCAAAACTCTTGATAATAGAGTGAATGCTCAAGGATTGGTGCTTCTATTCTATTTTATTCTATTCTATTCAGGGGCATCAACTGATACGAGAATCATCTCATTTTACTTATTGCCAAAGATGAATGAATGATTTACTACACATATTTGACTCATATCAATCATTCCTATCTACGAGTTATCATGTTCACTTAAATCATCTACTCCTTCCTGATGCATTGGGTTCAATGATTCCAAAGTTATAGGACCTGTGTTCAATAACGTTCCATTATCTACTCGAGTACAAACTTTACACAATATGCTCGATCAAAGCTACTGAGCATCAAATATACGTCACGCGCGACTATGTTTACAAGTGTTTGATATCGAATGTCACAGAGAGTGATGAGTTACTTCCTTCCCAGCTGGTCAATATTAAGACACCGCTGAATATCACGTAGCTCAATTACTCCCATTCATACGCTCTGTCACGGGTATATCACGTGACAACACCACTAGCAGATTAGCACAATGGCTAATAGCATATTTACATAGCTTGATAATACCATCTTCTTTACACCGACTCATTTGACGGTTAGTTGTGCCACATAACACGCTCGCTACCACCAATTATTCTCTCCATCGTCACTTATCCCGGACAACGACAGCATGACTTCTAATAAAGATGATTTCTCCAGGTTCTGTAAAACCTCTCTCCGCGCACACACCATCCTCACACAATTCTCGGCGCGGTTGGGATATCTCAATTGTTTGAATGCTGGCACACAAGTTTCTTCACGCATGGATTGATTGATCAATTGATTCTGCTGTTCCATCGCGGTAATTGAAGGATGATTCAATAAGCATACCTCCCATCCTGCCCGAGATATTTATCTCGAGTTCATCACTTAGCTTCTTTTGCGTACTGATTGATAACTTTAAATTTAAACCCCCCCCCCGGTTCCTCGTTTCTTCACAGAGCAAACTATATCTACATTGAGTATTCTCAAATCTCCTCTCAATCGTTGAGGAGTCTCGATAGTTATTGGGGAAATCAGCAAGGACAGACACATGGTCCCTGAAAAGCAACAGGTTTCGTCTCTCAGATTATGCATGAGTGGAAGATATCAATTGTTCAAGGGGCGTGATAGATGCGTGCCGCTGCCAATACCGTTAGTTGTTGCGCTAATTATCGTTTGAATGCCGTCAGGATATCATTTTTCATGATTACTTGTTTTGATCATACTCGCCTGGGTCTTACAGTACAACAGGTACATGTTGTGTGTGATATCTTTCTAGATAGGCTGAGCTGGCTGGCCATCAGTAACAGCCAGAAAGCAGAACACGCATGAAATCAGACCAATGAATTTCTTATGGAAATGATTTTGAGAGAATGCTCTCATCCATGTTCTTTCTTATATATCTCTCCAGTTGATCTATGGGATGCCCACCTCATACATACTGTGCATTTATTAGCAGGCAGTCAGTAGTATATCATGTGAGTTATTCTACTCACGACCAAAATCCTTCGATATCTTCTTATAAATCCAAGCCCTTGACATCCCGAGAATCACATGATGGATTTATGATGCGGGTAACAGACTGAGGCGTGCAACAGAACCATATCCGACGGTTGAGCAAACAGACTAGCCGGTGGAGATGGGTTGGAGAGTTGTTGAGGATTCTTTGAGTTTGGAAAGGGGAAGGGAGATGCTCTCTCTGATCGCGGAATGGTAGGGCGATCTGTTGCTTGAGTTGTTTTGTTTTCAAAATTTAAGGTTAAGGTTTAACTTGTTCGTTGTAGGCTATAGGTTATTGCTGTCTAATTACTGGATAAGCTTGAGAGTTGAGATATTGTGGAGAATATAGGATGGATTATGATAGTTACCAAACCTTGGAGAGAGGTAATTATGAATAAAACTCCATCCGGTTCATTTTGGATATCAAAATAACTCGTGATATTTCTTGACCTTCCAGGCAAAGACTTGTTTTTCTCTCTCTAAAAGTCCCTCCCGTCAAATGTTCAACTATCCGAAACATATAAGTATTGGTTTGTTCAAGTTGTTCAGAAAGTTCATAGTTGGAGATGGTAGACTCAAAGGAGATGACGCTGTAGATTATACATGTGTAAAAAATAGTTGAATGAAGGAAAGAGAAGGAAAGGAATGAAATGGGGGTAAAGGAAGAAGGGCTAGAGGATCAAGTCTAAGAACCTCTAATTAAAGATATGTTCCCTTCAGGTGTTCTGGAAATGGAAAATTATTGATGACACATAACACAAGGTTTCTCATGAAGCACAAGAAAACAGCAAAGCCATCACAGACACCAAGACAATTCAAGCAGGGAAAGATATCATAAAGTATCTAAAAATTACATTAAAATACTGTACAGCAATATCAAGCAGCATCTTTATCTCATTCAAACAAAGGAAATCCCCCCGAGTCGATTCCTTTCATACCAATCATCATGATAATCAGTCTTGAATATCCATCACTTAATTTACAAAAGAGCAATAACACCCATAAAGATGGCAATCAAGCTCATGGAAATGGTAGAACGGCTAGCAGCACCGGTGAAAGTCATGCTTGAAGTGGCTGGTGAGGATCCAACGGGGGAACCTGGGGCAGTGGTAATACGTGTTACTGCTGAAGTTGACTTCGTGGGTTTGCTGGAAGCGGTTCCACTGGCATAGTATCCAGAGGTACCGTTCTTAGATCCAGTTGGGTAGACTGGGGATCCAGTGGGAACGATCTCACCAGGGACGTTGACGCTGGATGGTGCGGCCCATCCTGGGTCATTAACGCTGGATGGTGCAGGGCTACCTGGAACGTTGACGCTGGATGGGGCGACGATGATACCTTCGGCAGATGAAACGGAAACGGCTGTACCTGGGATACCATATGCAGGAGCAGAAGCCTCAGGGGAGTCTGGGTGTCCTGCAGCACCTGAAGGAGCGCTAGCACCTGCAGTTTGAATGATGGTAACGATAGATAGAGGCTTGGTCCAGAAATGATTAGCTAATAATTTCATAAACCTATAGGGGTAAACTTACAACAGTGACGATGGATGGTTGAGCACATCCTTCAGATCCTGGGTTTCCGGATGGACCAACAGCAGATCCCGATGGTTGAGATCCAGCAACTGGTGCAGATGTTGTCAAACCTGATGGAGAGCCGATTGATTGTCCAGCAGTAGGGGCAACTGGGATGAGAGTAACAGTACTGTAAACTTGATCTGCGCTAGTGGCAGGTCCAGGGTTTCCTGAGGGTGTGGCAGTATTGAAGTAAGAGCTTGGGCATGAACCAGGGTGCGCTGGATTGCACCCTCCTGGAATACCAGAGGGAGAGGCAGCTGGAACATAGGAGGAGCTTGGGCATGAACCAGGGTGAGCTGGGTTGCATCCTCCTGGAATACCAGAGGGAGAGGCAGCTGGGGCAGAAGAACTTGGGCATGAACCAGGGTGAGCTGGGTTGCATCCTCCTGGAATACCAGAGGCAGCTGGGGCAGAGGGTGTGACAGTATTGAAGTAAGAGCTTGGGCATGAACCAGGGTGAGCTGGATTGCATCCTCCTGGAATACCAGTGGCAGTTGGGGCAGATGTAGTCACTCCAGAGTTTTGGGGAGCAGATGATGCCCATGGGGATGATCCAGATGGAGCTGGAGCATTACCGTTTGGAACGGAAGAAGCTGGGGCACTTCCTTGTGGAACATCAGAAGAACCACTTGGAATTGGAGTTCCTTGAGTAGGAACGGCAATAGTTCTGGTGTTGTAGATAGTGGAGGATTCGAAAATGGTAGAATAAAGTGTGCTTATCTCCAGACTGGTGAATCCTTGGCCGGTCTGGGTCCAAGTTATTGGGTAGACAGTAACGTAAGATTGAACAGAGACAGTGCTATAGATCTGCTCTGTAGAAACACCTTGTGAAACAGCTGGGGAGGAGACAGCTGGACTAGTGACTTGGGAAGGACCAGATGGATATGATCCAGATGGCTTGACGATAGCAGTGCTTGTGGCAACAATGGTGGAAGTTCTGTAAGCAGTAGAAATGGTAGAAGTAGTTATAGTGGTAGTCTTTCCTCCGTTCGTCTGAGTCAAAGTAACCGGGCAAATGGTGGTGGATATGTCAACAGTGATAGTAGTGTACTCAATATCCGAGGTTGCAGCTGGAGAAGAGATAACTGAAGATGCTCCGGTGACACTAGCACCACTATCAGAAGTAGCTGAAGCGGCAGGTGCGGTAGTGTCAAAATAAGAACTTGGGCATGAACCAGGGTGCGCT
Organism: Monilinia vaccinii-corymbosi; assembly: GCA_017357885.1. Lineage (NCBI taxonomy): Eukaryota > Fungi > Ascomycota > Leotiomycetes > Helotiales > Sclerotiniaceae > Monilinia > Monilinia vaccinii-corymbosi. Next base: position 2,061,541 of record CP063406.1, on the reverse strand, counting down.
GGGTTGCACCCTCCTGGAATACCAGAGGGAGAGGCAGCTGGGGCAGAAGAACTTGGGCATGAACCAGGGTGAGCTGGGTTGCACCCTCCTGGAATTCCAGAGATACTGGAGAAGGGTGCAGTAGCTGAAGCGGCAGGTGCGGTAGTAGTGTCAAAATAAGAACTTGGACATGAACCAGGGTGCGCTGGGTTGCACCCTCCTGGAATACCAGAGGGAGAGGCAGCTGGGGCAGAAGAACTTGGGCATGAACCAGGGTGAGCTGGGTTGCACCCTCCTGGAATGCCAGATATACTAGAGAAGGGTGCAGTAGCTGAAGCGGCAGGTGCAGTAGTAGTGTCAAAATAAGAACTTGGGCATGAACCAGGGTGCGCTGGATTGCACCCTCCTGGAATGCCAGATATACTAGAGAAGGGTGCAGTAGCTGAAGCGGCAGGTGCAGTAGTAGTGTCAAAATAAGAACTTGGGCATGAACCAGGGTGCGCTGGATTGCACCCTCCTGGAATTCCAGAGATACTAGAGAAGGATGCAGTAGCTGAAGCGGCAGGTGCGGTGGTAGTGTCGAAATAAGAGCTTGGGCATGAACCAGGGTGCGCTGGATTGCATCCTCCTGGAATTCCAGAGATACTGGAGAAGGATGCAGTAGCAACAGAACTTGGGCATGATCCAGGATGGGCTGGATTACATCCTCCTGGAATTCCAGAGATACTAGAGAACGAAGCAGTTGCTGTACCAGAAGTGCTTGGGCATGATCCAGGGTGGGCTGGGTTGCATCCTCCTGGAATTCCGGAGATACTAGAGAACGATGCAGTTGCTGTAGAGCTTGGGCATGATCCAGGGTGGGCTGGGTTGCACTTTCCTGGGATGCCGGAGATACTAGAGAAGGATGCAGTAGCAGTAGAGCTTGGGCATGATCCAGGGTGAGCTGGATTGCACCCTCCTGGGATGCCGGAGATACTGGACAAAGGTGCAGTAGCGGTACCAGATGAGCCAGCAGGGACAGTTGAAGCGCTGTTAATTTCACCAGTGCTTGTCTTGGCTGGAGTAGAGCCCGAAACTGGGCAAGCAGTTTGACCAGAGAGAAGGACACCAGATGAAACACATGGCAAAGAACCAGCGGCTGAGCCAGATGGTGAAGGACCAGCGATGGAAAGGGAAACACCGACGGATGCTGAATTACCTGGGGCAGAGCCAGATGGCCAAACACCAGTTGGGAATGCGCCAGATGGCCAAACACCAGGGCCAGATGGCCAGACACCAGTTGGGAATGGGCTAGATGGCGAGGGACCACCGATGGAAAGGGAAACACCGACGGATGCCGAATTATCTGGAGCAGAGCCAGATGGGGCTATACCAGATGGGGCTACACCAGTTGGGAATGCTTCAGATGGCCAAACACCAGTTGGGAATGCGCCAGATGGCGAGGGACCACCAATGGAAAGGGAAACACCAACACTTTCAGATGCTGAAATACCTGGGGCAGAGCCAGATGGGGCGGCGCCAGTTGGGAATGGGCCAGATGGCCAGGCACCAGATGGGAAAGAGCCAGATGGCCAAGCGCCACTACCAGGAGCCGAAGCAGTTGGAATTGCACCACTAATCTCTACAGGGCTAGTGTGGGCAGGAATGCCAATGGAAAGGGAGAGGCCAACACTTCCGGGAAGAATTGCGGATGGAGTAGGGATATCGGTTCCCCATGGTTTTGAACTAATAGCTGCAGTACCAGTAGCAGTAGCAGTAGCAGTAGAAGCTGGTCTAGTTGTGCAAACAGGAGCAAAAGCAACAACGTTCAAAGTGATAGCAGCAGCAGCTGAAATATCGAAAGCGGAAAAGTCAATCTTGGAGACTCCAGAAGCAGCAGCACCAATGTTGATATCGCATGTACCAGTGACGGAAAGTGGGCAAGCATCGGTGCTGCCAATGACGGCGACATAATGAAGTAAATCGGCGTAGGCACCAAGTTCAAACCCATATCCAATGCCGAAGACAGAGACGGTAGTACCTGCCTCAATCCTGACGCGCAAAGAAGCCTGGAATGTGGCCTCACCGGCAAGAACAGTGATAGGAAGTTCGGTCATCACGGCACCATCAAAATCGTGGTTCTTTATAGTACCGGTCAAGAGATCAACAGTCATGGAAGCACCCTCTGGGAAGGAGAATTCGAAACCACCAGAAAGATCGACCCCGGAATCAACGGACATAACCAAGTCGAGGAAGAGGTTCATATCGGTAGAAACGGTTTCGAGAAGAGAGACATCGGAAACAAGACCAGCTTCGAAAATGTTGAGAGTATAGGCAGATGCTTTGGCGGAGAAGACATCAAGTTCGATATGACCTCCAACATTCTCCAAAGAGATCAAACATTCCATATTTGAGGCCTCTAGAATGGTTTTGAAAGGATGCTTCAAGAATCCAAGAGCTTCTCCCATAAAATCTTGGGAAAATTCAGCGGCGGTGTTTGTAACGACAGCTGTACCCCATGTTCGGCAATCACGACACTTGATTTGAGCTCCAGCTGCACCTTCCAAGCTGATTCCGATATCCGTACTCTGGCCGCCGTCAAACGAACCGAATACGTCCAATCCTGCACTGACTCCACTATAAATATATTAGCAACATGCAATAATGTAACTTGATCCTCAGGAATGCTCACGTATCCAACAAGACCTCAGCCTGCTTTGAACAACTAATGTCATGGTTGTAGATTTGCTTGCCATTCTGGCCATAATTTCTAGCAGAGATACCGGCATCGACATCAGCTCTGTCGGAATAAAGTTCAGGTGCATAAGCCGGAGGATGTGCTACAACATTTGTAGCTAGGACTGCCCCTAGCAGGGCCGTCCCGAGAGACGAGGAAAACATAATTTAGCGATTAATAATGAACAATAATTAATGTATTAAACACGAAAAGAAAAAAGAGCGCAAATGATTGTAAGAGGCCTAAAAAGGACCTTCTGTAAAGAGAGTGGTAAAGAATGCAAAGCAAGCTGGAGAAGAAAAGAATCGAGGAGAGGAAGAACATCTTTTAAACAAGACGACCTTCTCGATCTCGCCCCTGAAGCTTGAAGAAGTGCTGAAACTAACTGGCTAATCATCTCGAATGAGCAACGTACCTTCACTTACCGAAATGAAAGTGTCTCTCCCCTATCCCCTGCCTCGTGTCTGGATTAACGGATATCTTCTCCTTATTGAGTACAAAAATACGGGGTACCTTCGGGTGAAAGCCCAAGCTGTCGAGGCACTTGATCTCTCATAGGCTTCATCTGATAAAATTTGGGATAAAAATAAGGTACCTGTGCAGTGTGTATTAAAATAGTACCAAAAATAAGGACCAAAGCACTACTTTCCTCCATACGGTCAGATATGACCCTGTTAGAAAGAGCTTCAAGGGAACAGGGGAAAAGAAAATGGGAGATTTTCACTTCTTCAGACCTAATGAAGAGCACTATCGATCGATAACCGAGCATGCGCCACAGACACATTCGGAAACCCCCATGAAGCTATACGGCATAAAGTTGGCAGTGGGGCGGCACATCCCCTTGAAAAACAGTTCGGTGTTTCGAGTAGGGGATTCCAGGCCCGTATAAAGTCGAAGATTTTAAGAGAGTTCAAGAATCTTCATCTAATGTGTATAATAGTTTCTCGGGTAGCAAGAGATGCCGAGGGACCGCCTCCAAAGAAGAACGGTTGGTCCCTGAAAGGGTGAATAGCATGCATATTCTGTATGTTTTGAAGATCCACCTGAGACTTGATAGCTATTCACTAGTAGTAAGGGACGAACTACTTACGGCACTGCAATTGTCCGTTCATGCACCTAACCCTTTCAAAGGCTGTGATATGTTTCCAGGGACCAGTAACCCGGATGAACTGGTTATTGGATAACCATACCTTCTATCCCATCCTCTCCTATCCTATCATCAGATCCCAATCTCTCTCTCTGGTCTCTGGATTCTGGATCCTGGACTCTGGACTCTAGACTCTGGAGTCCACCAGGTAGCCGGTCTGTATCTGTATCTGTATCTGTATCTATACCAAGTACATAGAGTCCCAGAATAGATACCATTTCCCACTCCGTGGCCTCCTGTATCCAATTAGTGAGAATAAGATTATGCCACTGTAAATAACCTTACCCGTCATAAAGTTAAGATCTGCACTTTTACCCACAACGTCCCACTTCATGACTCGACCAAGCAATTATTGTGCACTACTGTTGTGAACTACTGATTGTTGTTCGGTTGAAGTTAGTTTGTTCTAGCCGTAAGCTTAACTTAACCCCTTCAAGCGAAATTGCCGCGATCCGGCGTTAAGCCAGAACTTAATTCTCATCCTCACCTTGCAATTGTGCAATCATTGAGTTGTTAAAATAAACAAAGGCAAAGGCTATCCGTGTGGATATTTTGGGACATTGAAATCAAATCAACTTCTAGCACCAACACGAACAATGTCTCTCTCCTCCTACCTAGCCAAGAACTACCTCACCGCCTCCACGCCATCCTCCTCCTCCTCCAGCACCACAAGCAAAAAGCGTAAACGCAAAGTCGCTACCCAGCCCGGCCTCACAATCGCAGACGATGATGCCCCAGGCTGGAGCAACCCCCGCGACCATGCCTCCGACGACGACACCCCCATAATATCCAACCACTCCTCCTCAGAATTCCGCAAAACAAAAAAATCCGCCTGGAAAACCGTCGGCGTGCCTGCCCTCAAGCCACCACACGATGATAATAGGGAAGCAGCAGAGGCCGATAGGATCATACAGGAAGCTGCGGCGGAGAATTCCGCCGCCTTGCATAGAGATGAGGAACCTGCAATTGAGGAGAGTCGCGGAGGATTACAGATGGCCGACGCAGCCGCCGCACAGTTTGAGAAGAAGAAGCGGGAAGAAGCTGCGAGATGGGCGCGGGAATCATCACACAGTGGCGCTAGCAAGAACAAATCAAAGGGGACCGAAGAAACTGTATATCGAGATGCAACGGGTCGACGAATCGACATAAGTATGCGTCGGTCGGAAGCCAAGAAAGAAATGGATGAGAAAGCACGCAAGGAATTAGAGGAAAAGGAGGCGCAGAAAGGTGATGTACAATTGTTGGCTAAAGCCAAGAGGAGAGAGGCCTTGGATGAAGCGAGATTTATGACGGTGGCGAGGGGAATAGATGATGTGGAGATGAATGAGGAACTGAAGGAGGTAGAGCGGTGGAATGATCCTGCGATGCAATTTTTGAGTAAGGAGAAGAAGGGGAAGAGTAAGACGGGGAAACCATTGTATAAAGGTTCTGCGGCACCGAATCGTTATGGTATTCGTCCGGGACATAGGTGGGATGGGGTGGATAGGGGAAATGGGTGGGAGGCGGAAAGGTTTAGGGGAGAGAATAGGAGGGTGAGGAATAAGGAATTAGACTTTCAATGGCAGATGGATACTTAGGTATGAAGTTCAATTTTTCCATGTACATTGGTTATTTTCATCGGTGCTCAAATAATGAATAATCACGATATAGACATAACATTAATACGATTCTGTGTATTTCGTACGTAGGTCCTGAAGCCAAACCATGAATGGTATCTGAAAACATGAGGAAATCTATGCATACATTGCCTGAAGGACCTCGTATGTATGAGTAGAACTTTTTCCTCCGTAGTTGGCATTCGCATTCACAATTAACATCATCCTCCATCATCATCATCCATCACACCCTCTCAATTCTGAAAGCCATTTCCTTTCTTCCCAAGGCATCAAAATGCTTTTCTACCAAATTCGTTTCGTTTACCGCAGCGACCGTTAACTTGCTTCTTATCTTCATACCACAGAAGACCCTCGTAAGGTATTAAATCATCCGTCGTCCGCAATCAAATTTCTCCCTTCACAATACATCTGACCATCAGAAGACGTCCTGTTAAAACCATCAAGCGCCCATGACATTAATCTCTCTAAACCTTTGGCCGCAAGAGCTTATCAGCTCCATATTTAGTATTTCTCTTTATCATGGCCATAAATTCTGCTTTTGTGGTCTGTCCTTCAGCATCACCGACTCTACCACGGAAATGCCCGAGCAATTGACCAATAGAGATACCCGTCGAAGGCAAAGCAGCAACAATTTCTTTGGGTGTGATTGCTCCGGAGCCAGACGGTGCTGGTGCTGCAGGCTCTACAATAGGATTATTAGCAAACTTGTAATTTTGTACATTACTAAATGAATGATGAACCGTGACTTACCAGCTGCCTGAGCAGGGCTACCAGCACGGCTAACTGATTTACCTGGTGCCGGACTACCGCGTCGTGAACTTGTTGGGGATCCTCCAATACGAAGAGTAATCTTTTTCTTCTTTCCACCGGCTCCGTCTGACATTTCGCCTCCTGTGGCCTCTCCATCGCTTGTGGCACCTTGCGGGTTTGGTGGTGTTGAATTGATCCTTGAAAGTTCGGATGGATTTACAGAAATCTTGACAATAGAAGACTTTCTCTGAGTTTGTCTTGGAATTGGCGTAGATGTACCTGTAGGTTGAGATGAGCTGACATGCTTCTTCTTATGCTTCTTCCTGGATGATTCATTTCCACTTGATTCCGACAGATTTGGAGATCCTGGCCTCTTGAGGCTCTTAGATTTCTTCATAGGATCAGTGTGCTTAGGTCTACCTGAAGGTGTGTTGTTACCCTTCGATGATGTGCCGGCAGTTTTTACTTCAGCCTTCAACTTGGCCTTGGCCTCTTCATCCTTTTTCTTATCAATCTCCTTTTGCTTCTCTTCATCTGAGGTGTCATCTTCGCTCTGTTTGTTGTTAGCAGGTAGAAATAATAGATCCAAGGCATACATACATCTGTTGAAGCATATGGATTGCTTGAATCACTATCATAAATGAAATTCTTCTCGCGCTTTGTTAAAGCCTTTCGGACACTCTTTCCTAACTTTTTCTTTGCCTCTTCTTCTTGCTCTTCTTTGATAAGATCTCTCTCAACAGTTTCTTCGTCAGCTTCACCGAACAAGTTTGCTGATCTTTGATCCTGCCTAATTCTTTCTTGTGCGTCCTTTACATCTTCATCCCTATCTGGCTCAACTGTGGCAAGCTCATCATCATCCTGGAACAAATCATCCTCATCAAAATCCAGCTCATCAATGTCTCGTGTTTCATTCCTACTAGATCCTTTGAAACTGGAGCTCTCAGTCTTGACAGTGTACAACTTATTCATTCCTCTGATATTGTCTTGGATTGCACGCTGTGCCTCATTTTTTTCATGTGTTTTCATGGCCCACCTAGATTCCTTAGTCTTCTTGCTCAATAAAGCCTCGGCTTCATCGATTGTAAGGGTGTTGAACTTGTTCTTTGGTGTGAACTTGTACCATTTTTCAACTGGGATCATCTTGAAAGCACTTCCTTCTGTGAAGAACATGACATTAACTTCTGACAAGGCACTCTCATAATTACCGACCCAGATATTTTTATTGTCAGCATCTTCCAGGTGCCAAGGTAAAGCTTCTTCATATCTAAGATCAGACTCTTTCTTTTGCTCTGCCGTCTTATCTAATCGATATACTTGAGTTGTCTTTTCATTTCGGAAAGATTGAGCTTTTCTCGCAGCAAGTGCTGTAGCATTGTTGCCAGTGGGAGCTATTTGTGCACGATCGGCGGCCTTCTGCGCTTCTTTCTCAGCCCTTAAGATTTCTAATCTCTCTCTCTCCTTTGAATCAACCGGGTCCTCCATTACCGTGTCTTCGTCTTTCACTGCTTTGCCAGCTGGTGGTTGTCGAGGGTCTCTGCGATGAAGAGAAATCGGTCGCGTGAACTCATCCTGCTTTGTAGGGTCAACCTCTTTATTTCCAGAAAATCTCATAGCATGATATCGTAATCCCTCTCGCAAAGCCCGCCTGGTGGTGAAGAGAGGGTAATCTGTAAATTCTCCCTTCGGAGGATGCGTCCAACCATCATATGTTTTTCTGGGCGCAACATTGCCATTGGCAGGAATTGGGCCTCGTGGACCTGGTGCTCGTGGGCCGGTGAAGCTGTTTAATGATGTGGGTCCATTTGGTCTAGCTGGTGTCAAGCCATTCAAGTTCGCGCCGGCAGGTTTTGATGGTATATTTGGCCTGCGAATAGGTTTCTTTCGAGGTCTCAGAGGATCGGCAGCCTTAGGTTTACGTGTAAATTGTGGTGCGCCGCCGCTGTTGGGGGTGGGGGTGGGAGTTCGTCCGTTTGACATGCCTGATGGTGAGGCAGACATCTTTAAGAGTTGATTTGAAGGTCCCAAGATGCCCAGGTGGTCAAAGATCGGCCAGAAGAGGAAGAGATACGCCAGATATCCAAGTGTCCTGGAATGAATGGCTCAATAAAAGCTTTCTTGTTCAGAGGATTTGGAGGATGCTGTAGTTGTGAAAGGAAGGGAATCCACTCGGTCGCAAAAGCTGAAAAGTGCCGGTATCTTTATTCTCCAAGGTCGTACTCATATGCAATCAGTATATCTTGTCGGACTGGTGGTAGAGTCAGTGTAAGCTGATTGTTTCCTTGTTGTGACAAGTTGCTTTGTTGTGTCGACCTGTTGACTTTTGATGGGTTGCTCCATTCAAGATCCAATCCAATACCGCTTGGTGCAATGACAAGCAGGGCCAAAGAACCACCCACTGTGCGCTATGCCTAATTTAGGATAGTAACATCGGGATCCAGAATCCTTGTCAACTGGGCAAAAGCATAAGGCACGTGCAAGAAGGATAAGCTTCCTTTTTTTTCTTTTTGCCTTAGCTGCCTTAGCTGCTTAGCTTACCCCCATCACCATCACCATCACCATCACCATCGCCATTCATCCCTCTTCCATCTTGAAGGAGGATGGAAAGAGACGATTCTCCTACTCTACATCACTTCACTTCACTTCACCACCCAATGGAAAACGTATCTTATCGCAACTGAGTCTAAATACAGCCTTACTCGTCTTTGATCTCAATTCACTACTGATACCTTCCTGTTCATGGAGTAAGATCTCCAGCTATCTGGGATACCTATCCAAGGAAGAGATCAATAATCAGATGATCTATCTGTATTCGCTCACTACTAGGTATCATTCTATCGTTTGAAGTTGATTTTTACTTTCTGCAATTATTCTTCCAAAGGTTTAGCTTGCCAGCAGTATGTTTCCTGTAGGGCAAGAGCAAGATGGCTACCTACCTCAAGGAGGTTTTGGTGGTAATGGACTTGAAGATCGACTCCGGGGTCTCATTCTAAATAATGCCAATGTCACTACGAATAGTGAAAGCATCGCCATGCATCCATCTCCTGCTGCTGCAGCTGGTCTCGCTACTCCTCACTTACCACCCCACATGCTCTCGGCCAGCTCATCAGAACAGCAGCAATATCTCTCGATTATGGCTGCCAAAGCGGCTGCGACAGTACAGGCTGTTCCCACTAACACTGCTCCGTTTCCCCCACAGACGGGAAAGAAGAGAATGAACCAAGCACAAAGACGACAAATGAATTCTCAACTCTCAGTTCCAATCGATACCAGACAACAAAAACAGCAGCATCAGCATCAGCATCAGCATCAGCAAATCCGACAAAACCCAGGTACATCTTCCCGAAATTATGCACCTTCTTTGAGACAACAGCAACCCACGCCATCCACCCCTCACTACTATCAAAATAACCGCGGGAATAACCAAGTGCAACAACAGCAACAGTTTTCTCCACGCTTCTCAAACCAAACTCCAACAACCCCCTATACTCCTCAGATGGCTCATCCAAACTCTTCTCGGTCAGGGGGGTATTCAAAGCAAGAAAGTCCGAATCCTCAGCTTCAAGGGCCTATGTATCCGCAGCAACATCAACAGCATCCTTGGCGAAACATGAATCAAGCAGCTCCTGGACCAGGTTCGTTCACTTCAAGACCTACTCCACAGAATCGGCAATTGTATCAACCAGGCCCTTCAACTCCTGGTGGCCAGGGACGTAGAAATTTTGGGGTGACTAATGAAGAAATTGCCTTCCAAAGCGCATTCTTGGACAAATTGGCCGAAGAGTGTGTTCCAAAAGTGGCCATTGACACCGATGAGGCAAAGAAGAAGGAAGAGTTCCGAGCTCATATTGAAAAGATTTGCAGAGCAGCAATCACAGAACATGAGCAAGAGGAGCTTGGTAACAAAGAATTTGATGCTTCAACTGTCGAATTAAAATGCTACGGAAGTTTGAGCTCGGGGTTTGCGATCAAGGGTTCTGATATGGATCTTGCAATACTTACACCATTCTCCAACCCATCTGCGGAGTCGTCGGAATCCCAAATACCACGATTGCTGGAGAAGAAGCTACTGAGCCTTGGCTATGGTGCACGATTACTCACCAGAACAAGAGTCCCTATCATCAAGCTTTGCGAGAAACCACTCGAAAAGTTAATGTCCGATCTTTTAGAGGAGCGTAAGAAATGGGAGGAAGGCGTGGTTGAAGACCAAGATGATGACGATGATGCAGACGAAAAGCACTTGGAAATTCATAAAACAAAGTCCCCAGAACAAATTCTGGTGGACGCAGATTCGAAAACTAACCCCACGGACCCAATCACGATAGACGCTGATTCGAAAGTCAAACCATTGACAAAGACCATGAGCAAGACAAGCAAACACATCAACAAAGGAGAAGTGCAACCGGCTGATAAGAAACCAATTACTCTGAAGCAAAAGGAGCACCAGAATCTTGTTGACTACCATATTTGTGCCAAACGTGCTCTAAGAAAACATGGCGGGCGCGATTTGTCTCTGAACTCCACTGACATTAATATGGAAGAGACGAAAGTTCTCAATGAAGTTTCTCGAGCTTTTATCCTTGGACTATACTCCGAGGAATTATCTAATCGACTTTCGAAATATCCATCTATCTCTCCATTATTTGATCCTTCCGTGCCCTTTGTCCAACGATCCTTGAACGGAATCTGCACACAGATTGAGGGGGAGAGACTAGCTATGGCATGGGAGAGGCGGCCATTATTGGAAGCAACCGAGAGACAAGAGTCGGATGCTCTTGCTGTTCTTGAGGCATGGAAGGTTTTGCAGAACAAAACTGGGCCACTTACCGAATCCGAACTTTATAATAGACAATTGCATGCCACTTCAGAACGACTGAAGAAAATCAATTCATTGCAGTTCTTGTATCTCGAGCAATTGATGTTTGAGAGCCCAAAACAATATTTTGCGAGGGTCGAGAGACTCAAGGGAGATCTTGAAGGCAAGGGAGTGCCTCAGCATCTCATCCGTCAACATAAATTGAAGGATGAAGAAGTTGCCACCCAATTTGTGAAGCATTACATTAATGGCGTTCATGATTCCCAGACTCGAGAAGCTTTACAATGCATGGAGGGAATAGCGACATTGAAAGATGTAGCTCGCCGACATCAAATTTTGCAACTTGCCAGAGATTATGAACATGCCCTCGAGGTTAATTTGTACGATGAAGACTCCAGGGCATATGTGGAAAGATACATTCCGATATTGCAAGATCTAGCTAGTAAGCAGTGTTCTGTAGATTCATCACATGCGGAACTAGTAGAAGTTATGCGCACTCTTCCTGACCCGACTCAAATATCGCTTAACAAACCACGAGATCGATACAAGGATCATCTTGAGTTTCCCAAAGAGAAGGTTGGAATTCAATGCGATATCAATTTTTCAAACCATTTGGCCCTGCATAACACATTACTTCTCAGATTGTACTCTGTTTGTGATCCAAGGGTTAAGACGGTGGTACTATTTGTGAAGCATTGGGCAAAGGTTCGCGGGATCAATACTCCATATCGAGGTACTCTTGGTAGTTACGGCTATGTACTAATGGTTTTACACTACCTCATGAATATTGTTCAACCTCCAGTTTTGCCCAATCTTCAACGCATGAATAAAGAGCCACCTGCACATCTTTCTCCTGCCGAGAAAGCAGCGCAGACGACTTGTGATGGTCAAGATGTGAGATTTTGGAGAAACGAAGCAGAGATCAGATCTTTGGCGGAGAGGAGAATGTTGACACACAACCATGACTCGGTGGGTATGTTGCTCCGGGGCTTTTTCGAATACTTTGCACAGAGTGCGCAAATGACAACTGTTCAAGGTGTCAGGGGGTTTGAATGGGGTCGTGAGGTTTTGAGTTTGCGATCAGACTATGGCATCCTTAGCAAACAAGAGAAAGGATGGGTCGGTGCAAGAACGGTCGTTGAAACTACACAAATTGCGGCTCCCCCCACGACACCGAAGCTTTCGACTCTAGCAATTCCCAAACCTGCCGATGATGGGAATACTGGCAACTCATGTTCTGAGCCAGAACCCAAACTTGAGAAGCAGCCTCCTAGGACCACGGAAGAGATTAAAGAGGTCCGCCATCGATATCTCTTGGCGATCGAAGATCCGTTCGAGATAGAGCACAATATCGCACGTACTGTAACTCATAATGGAATTGTGTCGATCCGAGATGAATTCAGACGTGCGTGGGGCATTATAAAATCTTTGGGTACTGGATTCCAATCCAAGGATGGACTCTTAGATTCAATTCCTAATCCTGGCGATTCTAAAGTTGAATTGCAAACTCTACTCAACACAATTCATGGGTTGGAAAAGATTTGAGTTGTGGTGTTCCGGCTGGAAAAGTTTCAGGGTTGCCTTGAGGGATATCTCGGCTATTTCGGGTGGTGGAAGTAAGGACGGAAAAACTGGAGCACTTGGCGTTGTTGAGAAGAGATGAACTTAGTGAATGTATGATGGATGCATTGTGAATGACGAGATATTAGATTAGTCCTTGCTAACGAAACGAAACGAATCAAGATGTACGAATCCAAATGAGCATTTCATTCAACTAATCTTACTAAATAAGCTTTGACAATATCTCGTAATAAAGTTGGGGGACTTCTTATCTGGGGAATTCCCCACAAGCGAAAGTCAATTTCTCCAGGATTTCTCCAGGATTATATCAGGATTATATCGGGATTACCCTAGGATTAGCACAAACTAATGTGAGGCGAGCATCTTCATTGGAACGCCATCATGTTTGATGGAAATTATGGAGGGGCATTGGTGCAATTATTACTGCGATCATTTCCGTGTGGAAGGCAACCCCTTGATCATACGGCACAGCAAAGCATGCTATAGCTTGTGGTCCCTTTTAAGACTAGGGGAAAGAGGGGAGGGGAGTGGAGTACATGTATAATGGTTCTCTGCTGTTATCTTGCATCCGCTGTCTTTCTTCTTTTGCTATCTATCATCTGCAGAACTTCATCAAGGAGGCATTCTATCAATACCTACGTTTTTGAAAACAGAGGCAAGATGGCTCTTTTCAACACTACCTCGAAGAGATGGTACAATTGGTCAGTGTCATCCCCAAAGGTCAAACCAAAGCGTCAAGAAGTCTAATTCGTCTATAGGTACATATCTATGGTGGCAGCTTCATGTATGGTGTTGTACGGTTATGATGCTTCTGTTTTCAATGCGTGTCAAAACTCCAAACATTGGGTTGCATACTTCGATAAGCCTGTAAGTACATCCAAGATACTAATTGACAGTCTTCCGGTAGCTAACAGCACTCAGAGTCCATATACCCTCGGCCTTGTGAACACATCTTACAATATCGGTGGTATCGTGTCTGGATTCTTCTTTGGTGGACCAATCGTACGTGCAAACTCTCCACAATGAATCTTCAGGCTAACATACTTCGAGGCCGATAGACTTGGACGAAGATGGGGGATGGGAATTGGTTGTCTCTTAACCATCATTGCCACTTTCGTCCAGTGTTTCGCACCCAGAGGAAACTTGAATGCATTCATTGGAGGTCGTGTCATCATTGGTCTTGGGCAAGGGATTGCTCTGAGTACGTACCCTCTATCTCGGCATTTGTTTAGTATTTTTTCTTAACTATCACATAGCTGCTGGACCAGTCTACATTGGAGAACTTGCACCACCTTCAATAAGAGGTTCAATCATGGGCTTTTGGCAGCTCTTCTACTCGGTTGGTTCATTTCTTGCCTATTGGATTGCCTACGCCACCGGAAAACATACTGCTGCTCTTGGAGATTGGGATTGGAAAACCATCGTCATATTCCAAATCCTCGTTCCAATGATTGTCTGTGTTCTTTTGCCATTCATTCCAGAGACTCCACGTTGGTACATTCGACATGGAAACAATATCGAAGCAGCCCGCAAATCCCTTCGTTCCATACGAGACACTGAACAAGAAGTCGAAGATGAACTCCTCCAAATCAGAGAAGCGCTCGAGTATGAAAGGGAACAAGCATCTACCAGTTCCTACAAAGCGCTTTGGTTGGACAAATCTATCCGCAAAAGAATGTGGATTGCATTCATCATCAACGGAGGTCAACAACTCACAGGCCAAGGAAGTCTCAATAGTTACTCATCAGCTATCTACAAAGGTATCTATAAAGACGCCGAAACCATCAATCTGATCAACGCCATCAACGGTACCTGTGGTATTCTCTTTACCCTCAACGCCGTCTGGACCGTCGACCGCTACGGGCGCAAATTCCTGTTTATCGTTGGAGGTATCGGAATGGCGCTCTGCATGATCGCTTTTGCTTCTGTGGGTGTCGCCACTCCCGATTTATATTACATGAACGGGAAGACGAAAACCCTGACGAAAGATCAACCCGTCGGGATCGCGCTCACATTTTTGTTGTTCCTGTTCATCTTTTTCTATAAGCCGACGTGGGGTGCTACGACGTGGATTTGGACCTCCGAGGTCTTTAGTATGAATGTGAGAGCGCAGGCTGTGGGGATGTGCACCCAGTGGCAGAATGTGTCGAATTTGGTTTTTAACCAGTTCTTTCCGGTCTTCTTGGCTAAATGTAGTTTGTAAGTTTTTTTTTGGGTCCACCTCTTCTCATATCCCTTCATCTTCTCCTCTTACTCTCCCCAATATCACGTGTCTCAACACCTCAACTAACACTCTTCTTCCACAGCAAAACTTTCTACTTCTTTGGCGCCATCAACTGTCTCCTAGCCCTCTTTGTCATATTTATCGTGCCGGAAACTCGCAATGTCATGTTGGAGGAGATGGATGTACTCTTTGGAGGCGTCAATCACGTGGAAAAGGGTGGTGCGCAGATGGATCTCGAGACCACGCACACGCAGTCTAGTGAGATTGGGGGCGAGGAGGTGACGAGGGAGCGTATTGTCCTGAGCGAGAAGGCTTAGTAGGGATGGGGGAGGAGTGTGAGAGAGGATGAATGTATGATCCCTTATGAGAAGGATCATGAGGGCCCGGGCCCGGGGGGGTGATATTCATGCAATGCATGCGGCTTGGATTTTGGAATATGATATATTATAATATATATACATACAAACTCGATCGATATACTGGATATATTTCTTTTCTCACTCATATAATAAAATACATATATACACATTTACTCTCTTATCTCATGATGCATGCCAAAAAGGAGTTCTCGAGAACTAAAGCATCTATCTTTCTTTAGCCTCTGCATTAATCCAGATGCACATTTCTCCTCCTCCATAATCACCTACCTACTCTGTACCTGCCTCATCATCCCAGCACTCTATTCTACTCTCATATCCCCCATCCTTCCTCCCTCTCCTTCCTTCAATGGAATAGAATGGAATAGACTAAACCTAAACCTAAACCTCGTACATCCATCCATCCATCCATCTAATCTATCTACTCAGCAATAATGCTTGCTTGTCGACTCAACTCAATCTCAGCCTCAGTCTCAGTTTATGTGTATTATGATCTAGAACCCTCGCTCCCTCCCTCCATCACTCACTCATGCAGAAGTTATGCCCCCGGAGAATACTGTGTGTAGCCTTCTCCTCTTCATCTCCACCATGACTCGCAATACAATGCATGCAATGAATGCTAGGAATACCCATTTTCGGTACAGTACAGTACAAGTACAGCGTTTTGAAAAACCTTGATGTCAATAGCGATACTTTTTTAATTTAATTTATTTTACTCTGGACGGAGTATTAGCGCTGAAAATAAGTCATCTTTTATAGTTCTGCTCGTTAGTTTCGATAAGATAAGATATCTGATATCTAGATGATGAGATGATTGATATTTTAGGAGAATTTAGTCGAGGAAGTATAATAGATAGATATAGATATAGATATAGATATAGATATGGATATGGATATGGGATCTACTCTGTTCGGAGTATATCTTTTGGGTTATCGGGTTTAATCTAATTGAAACAAATTCAATCTGATCAGATCGAATCAGATCATGTGATCGAGTCAGATCTAGGTTTGTTTAATCTCAATCATGTGATGTGATAGGTTAGATCTAATTCTCATGTGTGTGTGTGTGTGATTTCGATGGAATTAACATTGTAGGAAAAGTAAAATAGGATGGAATTGGAATTAAAATTGAATATAGATATACTTTGGCAGGTGAATGGGGTGGAATTGGGCAACTCGTGCGGTGGGATATGTAAGTTTACATTATGTGGGCTTATGTTGAATTCAAATGTGAGGGCGAGAGGATTGTGAAGACGACTGACTCATGAACTTATCGAATCATCATCTATATATAGCACCCCTAAGATACAAATATCAAAAATAACCAAGTAAAAGAACCATCTAATAGACATCCCTCCCATTCTCTAACTTTCAACATAGCGGTGCTAAAACAGTTTTAGAGTTTCCATCACTCCTTATAATTACTCGCTTACAGAAATCACGTCGGACTCCTGAGAGGTGCAAAAATCTGCATACTTAAAAGTAGCCAGAGCAGTACCAGAATCCCCGTTCCCCGTCGCGTACAATCCCAGCATCATGCCGGTAAATGCAGCACCGATGGGTGGATTGGCCGTCATCTCATCAACTGTTGCTTCGCATAACCATTTTGTGCTCTCCTCGTTGGCGCCATCACACGGTGCATAGCCCAGTTTATACCCTTCGTCGGTACACCAGATATACAGCATCACATCGCCCTCTGTTTGGAGCTGGTCACGTCCAGTCTGTGCATCGTGGCCGTTGACGACGTGGTAGAATTCAATCGCCCGTCTACTGGTATCTGAAGGCCAGCTGCGCATGCCGATGCTGGTATGGGTCAGGTAGTTCCAATATACTACCGTGCCGGCTTCCATGTGGGGAGAAGTGGGCGTAAATGAAAGACGGGTTGACCAAACTCCATTG
The DNA here is from genome assembly GCA_017357885.1 of Monilinia vaccinii-corymbosi. NCBI lineage: Eukaryota > Fungi > Ascomycota > Leotiomycetes > Helotiales > Sclerotiniaceae > Monilinia > Monilinia vaccinii-corymbosi. The sequence continues at coordinate 2,044,436 of CP063406.1, read as the reverse complement.
CGAGCTGTTTGTTTGCGGAGGAAGAGCGTGGGACAGGCTGGACTGCTGAGGGTATAAGGGCTGCCGATTAGACGGAGGCCGGACAGATTGGTGCTGATTTCATAGTCTCGTTTTTGAGGGGTGTCTATGTGGGTTAGCTCATACCACTCTTTTCTCTTCTTTAGATCTCTCGCTTGGTGTGTGCGTAATGATAGATGGGATGATTACTTTTTCGATACCAACCAAGTTGCAACTCCGGATCTGTAAACTCATCACGCCATCTGGTAGGTTGCTGTAGTTGATATAGTCCTGGCCCCTCGCTCTGGAGTGTAATTTTCCTGCCGTTGTTTATGACCGGCCAGTCATTCTCCCATCTCATTGGGACGAGGAATGTTTCTCTCCCTGTTATATGTTCGTTGGTCACCAGGTTTCTTGATGGATTGGTATGCTAAACTTACCAAAGACAGAAGATTTCCAACCTCCGGGTACTTTCTCATGCTCACCAGTCCCGGACGGGAAAGATCTGGTTCCTTCAGCCAATTTAATCGGTCGACAGGCAAGCATAAATGCCCACCAATTTCCATTTTTATCTTCAACAATATCTACATGGCCCGTGTTTACCACTTCGTCGCCCTCAACTCCAGTTTCCCACAACGGAGCATTTCCAATCTCCCAGGGTCCTAATGGCCCACTGGAAGATCGTGATACCCATTCACAATGTCCTGATTCCGTGCCACCTTCTGCTGTGAAAAGGTAGTAGAACTTCCCTCGCTTGAATATGTGGGAACCTTCTGCAATCCCAGATTCCGAGGAGCGAATCACTTTGGGAGCAGATGTGGAAGCACCAGTAGCAAGATCAACAGCAGCAATGTGGATAGCAAAATCCTTGAGAGATTTCCCTCGCGTTCGCTCATGCATGCGTCGAGTGGTTGATAGATAGACTCTCCCATCACCATCATCGAAAAAGAGCTTTGTTTTATGATTAGACACCATCGTCACCCGCAATCTCATCGCCAGGATCAGCAAAGACGATAAAGGCGAAAAATACTTACATCCTGATCAAAGCCTACTTCATCGAACCAAACAGGCTCACTCCATTCGCCCCCAAAAACATCCTCTGCCCTACATTTTACATAGAATCCCCTCGGCCAAATCCGTTCATCTTCCTGCGGTCGGTATCTATCGAAACATGCCGCGGTGATGTAGAACCATCCCTCGTGCTCCCGAATCGTCGGAGCCCATATCCCGCCTCCGGGCTCGGGCGTCCGGATATCAAGCTGCGAGCGACGGGTCAGCGCGTGGGATACGAGTTTCCATGATACTAAATCTGTGCTGTGGTATATAGGAATCCCGGGAAAGTATTCAAAGGAGGAGGTAATGAGGAAATAGTTGTCGCCGGAGCGGATAACAGAGGGGTCAGGATGACTACCTGGGAGAATGGGGTTGCTGTAGGTGTTGCTTTGGGCCATGATGATGGACTCGGGAGTTTTGGAGCTACTCATGCCAGTGGATGAAGCTGGCTATGATTTTGCTTGAGATTAGATGAGACGAGGAGAGATAACCTATCTATTTTATCATTGGTGGAAAATTCGTATAAACTTAATTATAATGTATCGTATCGTTTGCTAAATAGAGTATAATTACAGTAAATAAAGATATTTTTATTATTTATATCTAGGTTTTGCTGTAAAACATAAACATACTCTCTCTTCATCTAATGCTGACTGACGGCTTAGTAAGTAATAGCGTTGTTGTTTTGTCATTTCTTGCATTATAAAAATCATCCTTCAAAATGTTCATCAACTTACAAAATAAGCTCTAGAATTTCAAGTGAAATTCGAGAATGTGTCTCTTGAAGCTTCATCTCAACATCAAGTATTCTTCAACTTTAGCCTATGCTGGTTAATCTTCAACGCCAGGCTAATATGATGAGCTTCTCCTTCTGGCTGCATTTTAGATTAACAGATGCATATGGCACCCGCACCCTATCCGGGATATATAGGTAGGTAGGTACTTGAAGATGGAACAATCTCTACTACTCATCATTCTCCCATTCTCTCTGTGCCACGTTCCTTCGCTCCTCAGATCTGTGAGAATCAAACAGACGGGCGATTGCAATGCATATCAAGCCGGGCATTCACGCTTTGCTCTCTGTCCTCCTACTTTCTTCCAGTGCTGAGGCTACATCCTTAATCTCTTCACCTCCGAAAATCATCATCTCTCCCCTTCAACCAGCCAAACCCCATCTAACCACCACTACCCTTTCCACCCCGCGAAACCGCACTTGCCATGTTTCTTCCTTAGGTTCTGGTCTCGACGATTCCCCCGCTCTACTAGCCGCCATCAAATCTTGCAACAACGGCGGAATCGTCCAGTTAAACGAAACCCTCTACACAATTTCCACTGCCCTAGACATCCACTCTCTCCAATCCATTGATTTCAACATTTCCGGCACCATACAATTCCCCCCCAATATACAATATTGGACAGCCAATAGTTTCAAGTATGCTTTCCAAGATAGTAGTGCCTTTTGGCAATGGGGAGGAAACGATATAAATTGGTATGGAGGAGGAACTATTGATGGGAATGGCCAACCCTGGTGGGATGCTTTTGCCAAAGATAAATCACTGGGTCGACCAATCTTATTTGTGATGAATGGAGTAAATGGAGGGAGTATGAGTAACTTGAACATGAAGAGTCCGCCGGATTGGTTTAATTTTATTACTGGGAGTCAAGATGTATTGGTGAGTGGGATGACGTTGACGGCGGTCACAAACAATTCTAATCCGGTGAAGAATTCCGGTGAGTTCTCTCCTACTTTCCCTCTTGGTCTTTCTTCTTCGATGAATGTTTTTGAACCGACTAATACCCACAGATGGCTGGGACACCTACCTCTCCTCTCATATCACCATCCAAAACTCTACCATCATCAACACGGATGACTGTGTCTCCTTCAAACCTAACAGCAGCTCCATCCTCGTTCAAAACCTCGACTGTACTGGCTCACACGGGATATCTGTCGGGAGTTTAGGACAATACGTTGGAGTGACCGATATTGTCGAGGACGTCTACATCTACAACAACAAATTAAGTAAATCTAGCGATGCGGCGAGGATAAAAGTATGGGCAGGCGCGGTCCCGAATTCGGATGGGACTTTACCGTATGGTGCTGGGGGCGGAGATGGTATTGTGAGAAACATCACATACGATGGGATGACGGTTGTCAGTGATGATTGTGAGCATGCATTTCTCGATTCAGCCTCTGCTGCCTGCTGGTGCTAACTTGACGATGCGATAGATTCAATTGAACTGACATCTTGCTATATGTCAAGTACTGCAGATTGTAACGCCTATCCCGTAAGTATCTCACCCTCACTCCTTCCTACCTCTCTTCTTGTATACAGGAATGACCGAGTAACCGCATTCTAGACGAAAATGATCATCCAAGATGTCGTATTCAAGAATTTCACCGGCGTCTCAAGCAAAAAGCACGACCCTAAAGTTGGAAGTCTGGTGTGCAGCAGCGCAGCCGTACGTACATTCATCCTCTGCTCTTCGAATCCATAGCGAAACTAACGCATCCACAGTCATGTATCAACATCTCAGCGCAAAATGTCAATATCACGACGCCGAGCGGAAAGACTGCAAAATGGACTTGTACGAATATGGACAGAGCGTTATTGGATATAAATTGTGTCTAGGGATGATGTGTCTCTTGCCAGCGGATGGTGTTGTAGTCTTCTCAACGCTTCTCAATATATAGTCCAGACCGCGATGCACACGTCCGTCTTCGTGCCAATGAACTCCTATGCACACTCTGTGCCTATCTATGTGATATCATTCACAATAAGGTCATCGAGGTCAACTTTGACCTGACCAACTTATCGTGACAAAAAGTCTTGCCCTAAAATATGACGCTCTACGGGAGTAGTGCGAGTAAGGCAGGCGGTGGAACAATTAAACGGCAGAAAAGAGGACTTGCATTTTAAATTTACCCCTCCAAAAATCCGTCACTGGCGATCACCCAAAGAACATCAACATGCCGACAGAACTAGAAGAAGTAAGATTCAGTTGGTTGATGTCTCTCTACTGTCCTAACGGTTATCACAGCTTGTCGATTTCATATCTCATGGAAACACTCAAGTGCGGACGATCGGTATGTTCAAATTGTTTGAATCATAACCATCGCAGAAAGCATGCCTGACTGATTTGCGCCACCCCATAGCCGTCGAGAGTTTGATTCCATATTCGTTGTCGCAACCTTCGATATTCAAGACGAATGAGCTTCTGCCAATTAAGGATCTGAAGCTACTGGTCCGCGACTACAAAGTACGACCTCAATCCCGGAAATACCTGTATCGGTGGAGGCGCGACTGACGCCTGCACAGCAAATAGCCAAAGATGCCATCACAATCCTCATAAACCTGTCGACAGACAAGGAGGTTTTGGAAAATCTTGCGGGTGATAAGGAGCTTATCAACACCTTACTTGGCAAAGTGACAGTATGTTAGTCTCCATTCCTGGTCTCTTCATCAACAGCATCTAACAGCGCTTCATTCTTAGAACCCCGCAGAACCAAACGCAAACCTCATTGCTATGTTACTTGCAAATCTTGCAAAGTGGGATGATTTGAAGAAGGTTATAACTCTCGAACGTCCTGCACCGCAAGAATTAAAGTCAAATAACCGCGCGATTGATCAATTGATGGACCTTTTTGTGAAGGGTGCGGATGGGACATACAATAAAGATGCAGACTATGACTATCTTGCATATCTATTCGCAGATTTGGCCAAGCACGAAGAAGGACGTAAATATTTCCTGACAAAACAGGAATACGATGGTGTCGTGCCTCTGACGAAAATGACGGTTTTTACCGAACATAAATCCGATATTCGTCGCAAGGGAGTCGCCTCGACGATAAAAAATGTTGCTTTCGAGATTGATTCACATCCTTCATTCTTAGACGAGGATGAGATTAATATCTTGCCATATCTTCTACTGCCTATTATGGGAAATGAGGAATTCGATGAAGAAGATACCATGGCAATGTTACCAGATCTACAACTTTTACCCCCAGATAAGGAGAGAGACAGCGATCCAACGATCATGCAAACGCACGTGGAAACATTGACGTTACTCACGACTACAAGAGCGGGGAGAGATATTATGAGGGAGATCAAGGTTTATCCAATCATAAGGGAGTTACATTTGAAGATTGACCATGATGAGATGAGAGAGGCTTGCGAGAGACTTGTACAGGTTCTTATGCGAGATGAAGAAGGAGAAGAAAAAGTGGATGCGGGAATGACACGCTTGTCTAGAAGGTCCGACAAACCCTTTTCATCTCCGAAGCCGTTCTCATCGCAGTCAAACGGTGTTGCGGGAGGGTGGGCATCACAAGATGCGGAAGATCCAGCATCAGATTCAGATGACGATAAGATAGTAGAAGTATAAATCAACAAATATATCCAATATCGTTTCGCATTTTATCCATGTATTCCCTGGGAACCTATCTATCACTCACATCACCCCTCAACTCAAAGTGAAACTGTTGCTAACTGCCGTAAAAGCACTAATCTTCCCCAAAACACTCTTCGAATCCCCATTGTATCGGATTCTATACGTGCCGGCCTTCGTCCCATCCCCAGTCCCCGTCTCCCAACTCACCACCACAGAACTAGTCCCCGTCACACTATTGAGCCTAGTCCACGTATACACCAAATGCCAATCTTGATCATCTCTCACCGTCGTCCACTTCCCACCCGTCCCTAGCTGTTCAATAGCGGTAAAGGTACCTTCCAACCGCAAATTATTACGAGGATTCGCACCCACAAACGTCGCGCTGACCACCGACCCAATCTTATACGTTGTTGCACTCGGCTGCACCAAGACGCTGCCAAAAGCCCCACTGTCATAAGCGACGCCCGTGATAAAACTCAAACTCGCATTAACATTGTTCGGCGCGCTGGGGCCGGCCGCCGGTCGACTCGTGTTCGTCGCCGCGAGATATCCCACGGCGCCCGTGGTGAGGTGGATGTACGCTTCGAGCTCGTGTGGTCCGTACAAGGTCGACGCGCCTTCGTAGCGCTGGATGGCGTATTCTTCGGGCGTGGTGACGTAGTGTGCGTAGGTGTTTGCGGGGCCGCCGAGCACGATCTTTGGTGCTGTGGAGGTTACTTTGGCGTTGCGGGCTGCGGTTGCAAGGGCGGATTTCCAGCGTCGCCCGGACATGGTGGTTACTTCGGAGGGGGAGATGATCATGATTAGTTGGCCGACGCGGAGGAGTTGGATGTCGACTAGAGGGTTGGTTGGTTGGTTAGTGAGGTTTGTTTGGGTGGCGGGGGGTTGAAATTGAGAAGGGATGGGATGGAACGTACCGATATTGGGAGACCAAGGATAAGGGCTTGACATTTCACCCACGTCCAAGAGAACAGGCTTGGGATATTGACACGAAACCTAAAGATACGTCAAAATTGGGGGTTTCCGCAACGTCGATTTTCCACATGATTGTTGAGAACAACATACCTGTTGAGCAGTTGGGACTCGAAGCAGACCACCCACCACCGACCAGAGAGGATTGCTGGGTGCACCGGGATCGTTTTGGGTAAAATCGAAAGCTCCTGGTCCGTCACTGGTACCGGCCGCAAACGAAAATCCGAGTGCGGCGGGACACGTTTGCACCGTGGATCCATTGGCCAGAGGGAAGTCGTAGAATTGCATATCGTGGAAGAAATGGAACGATTTGACACTCCCATCCACGACGGGCGTCCCGACTGTATCCAATGTATTCTATAGACATCAGATCAGGACTGGGCGATGGCGAGTGGAGGGAAGGGTGAGAGAAGACTTACGTAAAGGGCTTGAGCACCCGCATATTGCCTCTCGCCAATGATGTAACAGCTCGACACTCCTAGATCTAAAGCTTGGAATGCGGGGCCGCGACCATGACACGTCTCGGATATCCCGGCACACGTACTGTTGTTCGTCGTACACTGTTTGCCAGAGCCGTCGTCGCACCAGGCTCCGAGGACATTGGGCGTGGTGTCTCCAACGCTGGATTGCGAGAATCCCGCGACGAAGCCTGGCGCGGCTTTGGGATCGGTTAGAGCTGCCTTCTCGAAGAGATACGCCGCAACTCCCTTGTTATCCCCTGAGGTTACGGTTAGCGGTGTGCTTCTGCCGTCTTCGGCGGTCGAAGATCGGGAGAACTTACCGGTTACATGCGTGTTATTCTCCAGCATTGAAGTGCCATGAACGCTAAACCATGTCAAGACGCCGATGTTCAAGCCATCTGACGCTCGTTGGAACCGAAGCATCGTTAGCGTTTTATCCACATCATCTTTGTACAATGCCCTTTCCGCGGCGGGGTTGGCAAGATATGCAAAGATGCTACGGTTGATATTTGCATCTGTAACAGTCGTGTCGCCGGTCGTTAGATATCCAGTCGTGAGTGATTCGTGGGCTCTCTTGATCGAGAGCACGGCACCGTCTACAATTGCTTGGTAGCTTTGTTTATCGAAGCCTAATGAAGTAATCTGAGGCAGGAGGTAGTTGTAGTATGCTCCCGGGCCAGAATGTTGATGGGTTCCCGTGACGGCAATATTGTCCTTGCCATAGACTGAATATTCCGAGCCCAGATTGGCCAGCCCTTGGAGTATCCCATATCTAATGGCAGTATCCCCAGATGCAGTGTCGAGAACTAGGTAGACGAATCGATCGGAAGGATTCTTGACATCCCCGACAATGAACGCTCGGGAGTATATGCGCTGACGCAGCCCGGTTCCAACTTGGGGGAGACTGGCATAGCCCATGAAGTTCACTTCGACCACAGGACTATGGGTTATTAGCACAAACAGGTACACCCCGATCGGGCTCAACTCCAGCAGTCTTACCCCGTGATATCGGCCTTGCCGACTCCTATGAGATATTTATCACCTGTGGCTCGTGGCTCATGCTCATGCTCGTCTGTCCATTCTGAATTGGCATCGGAAAACTCGCCGATGGGCCTCAGCCCCTCAACCCGTGCCAGTCCCACCACCGCCGCAGTCAAGGCAGAGAGCAAGACAAAGCCAGCGAATGCGAAAAAGATTGCGCGCGCGAGAGAGCGTTTGCGAGGACTTCTTGGCTGTTCATCTTTCACCTTTTCGTCCGTCGGGACGGGCGCATACTCAAAGCTCGACATGATGAATGACAACAGAGCGAAAGTAGAGAGCGGTGTTAGAGAGACACGCCCAAAGGAGGGCGGGAAGTAGATGATTGATATATAAGCCCGAAATGAGATTCCATGGGTGTGGCTCGCGTAGTAGAATCATAGTTACACGCGCCGTCCCTTGACCTTGCGTACGTAGCTAAGCTTGTCTGGTTGAAGTCTTGAAGAAGATGATGGCGGACATTTGGACAGATGAAGGTAGTGGCGTGGGGTAAAGTTCACTCATCATAGCATCGCAGCATCGCAGCCCCATTGCTTGTATTATTCCCCCAATGTACCGAGGGGTTCGGTGATCAATTTCTTCTTTGGTATCATCAGCCGATCATCCCCCCCTGACCCCATCTTGTGTGTTCTGGATAGAGAGAGGACTTTGAGAGTATGTACTCTGTCAAGACTTACTACAGTACTTCGTATTTAAGCAAAGTTTGTTGAACGAAAGATAATTACTCTGTAGCATCGAAAAAGCCTATGCTTTTAGCTTTTATTATTATTTTTATTTCTAGATGACGCGTATTGTTAATACTTGATGAGATAGGTTTCTATCATGATAAAGTTTATAACGGTAAACTTAGTAGTATCAAGGCGATGAGAGAGAAAAGTCCCTAGAATATTTGATACAACCGAAACTTTGTATATCACATTCGGCATATAATCTTTAACGTTCTGTATACTCGAGTAGATTGTGATATGGCTGTTGAGTGTATATTTGATCCGCATATACAGTACTTCCTCTCGACCAATAACATGTGTACATGTACCGGTACAGTTCTTTACTTCCCCACCTACATATATGTATGCATGCATGTGTTTTCCAAAGGGAATGCGGGGGATCAAGCTTTTGTGGCGCCCATCTCGGCTTCTTCTTAGGAGGGGAACTCGAGGAGAACTTGTGTAGCAATGATGTATACGTACTGTATCGCTAGATTTGGCAGGTCGTTGATTGCATACTTTGTCGGCTGCAACCATATCGACCTTACCGCTTGGCACCTGGTCTAATGTTCTTGGCCAATATCGCTTGTGGTTCGGATTGTCGAGTTGGAGCGAGTCTATGGAGTATGAGCGCAGTGGGTGGGACCTCGATGGTGTAGAATAATAGAGTTGGCATGTAGTCTGTCCTTTAACCTCCGAGCTAGCTTATGTAGAGTTTGCTGACTCAGCATAAGCCTAACACGGAGACTTGTAGAGTGGGCTAAAATGTAAAATGATCAAAAAATACAACTTACCTACCTATTCCTGCCAGCTGTACAACTTCCGATTCATAGAGCAACAGTGGAGTCCAGACGGATGGATTGTCAAAACGTGACTTTCACGTGAGGAGATGCCATCTCTTCTACTGTGAAGCATGATGTTGAGATAAAAATAAACCGATATCGTGCACGGTGTGACGGCAGAGCCGGAACTCCTCCCGCCACTAAGATTTATCACATACAGTATGTTGTAGTATACATCTCTGTGCACTCACTCCAATAGGAAGCCGACGCTTACGGCTCTCTCCTTTCGTCCAAGGCACTACGCTTTGATTTGAAGGCATTGTGACAGGGGAGCCGGAACTCCTGCCGCCACTAAGTTATGTCACATTTTGGGTCCTTGAACAAATCGGGTTATTTGCTTGGCTTGGATCTATCTAATCTGAATTTGATGGGTTGAATTTTCAAGGGTGCAAGAATGGACTCGGGAAGGCCAAAGTCATGGAAAACCATAAGTTTATCATCTCAGGTGTGGTATTCTGGAGAAGGTGCGGTTAATGCCACTGTATGGCTATATCGCACAAAGCCTAATGGTGAGGGCCAAATGGACAGCGGACATGGATAGAATTTTATCATTCTCTACATTGAAGTTGGAATTGACCTTGGTTGCTCTCCTGGTGTCATCGGAGAAGCTTTAATAAACGGACCTACCTACTTCGACCGTATCACTGTTTCTCAGAAGTGTGGCATTACTAGCAATAATGCGCAATCGTCGCAACGGTCTTCCTGTTTTGGAGTTTTATGTTCTGTCTCTGTTCCGAGAAAAATTCATTGCTTGGAGGTATCAGGAAAGGATAACGAGACCAAGACTTGTTAGCCATTTGCAAAAAAAGGAATCGAGTTGCTTCTAGAACAATGTTTTCTCAAAGGTTGTATTTTTGACAATGTTCATATTGTTCTTTACTCCTCGCTTAACGAACAATACTAAGGGGAAGCACCTCTACCAATTCTCGACTCAAGGTATTGTGCCTCTCATTACTATCGGAGGGTATGAACCTGAGCAAATTTTCTTGAATACCTTCTCTCCTTGCTTGCTACATAGATTTTGTTCAATGCTTCCCACATCATCTATTGCATACAAGATTTCGTCTCGATGACAATGCTAAAGGGCAAAGGCTCAAAGAGCCACACACGAAATGACTACTCAACCTCACGATTTGAATTGGCAGATGATGATCAATACTCATCTGTTAAATTGCGCAATTCCGATGACTACCAGTCCGACGACATCATCAAATCATCCTTCCGGTCTTTGTTCACATTTACGACCAAAAAGCATACCCTCAACCTGGTTTTATGTATAATTTTCGCAATAGCGAGCGGTGTTCTGAAACCGATATCGGCAATATTTTATGGAAATATCTTTGGCTCCCTGACTGATTATGGAGGCGGTGTCATCACAGCACAAGAGACATTACATCGGGTCTCGAAATGGTGCATAGCTATCTCCGTACTTGGAGGCGCAGTATGGTTATTCGAAGGCTTGTTCCTGTGTTCATGGGTAATATTTGGAGAACTCCAAGCGAGAAGTGTCCGCGAGAAAATGTTTGCTGGCATGTTGGAGAAGGACTTGGAATGGTTCGATCTGCGTAAAGATGGTATAGGATCATTATTGATTCGAATTGAAACGTAAGCATATTGATCCTTGAGGCAAAGAAACAATACTGACTGTATACTAGTCAAATCCGAGAGCTTCAATTGTCTACCTCTCAGCCTCTTGGGTTCCTTTTCTTTGAGACTGCTGGAGCCGCAGCAGCTCTTGGGACCGCCTTCTTCTACTCCTGGAGCTTGACTCTTGTCATTATAGCGGCATTTCCGATTGCTGGTGGAGTACTTTACCTCATCGCTAAGAAAATGGGACCTGCCATCGAAGCCCAGAAGCGAGAACTTTCCCAAGCTTCGAAATTCACCAACACTGCCATGACAGCAATCGATACCGTCAAAGCATTTAACGGAGAAGATCAGGAGGTTTGGCAATATTTTACGGCCATCAAAAGATCTACCGTTTATTATATGATACAAGCCAGGTCAAACGCACTTCAATTCGGTATTACAAATTTCGTCATAATAGCGATCTTCGTTCAAGGCTTCTGGTATGGTATCTCGTTGGTCGATCGTGGACTGGATGCTGGAAAAGTTCTTACGACTTTCTATGCTTGCCTGAGCGGGATGGTGGCTATAGAAGTTATCCTGCCACAATGGCTTGTTTTAGCAAAGGGGATGTCGGCAGGGGCCACTCTCAAGTCCATTATGGATCAAGTGGACCGAGGAGGTATCGCAAAAAGAAAAGTAGAGTCTATAAAACCAGGATTTTGCGATGGCGACATTGAAGTAAATGATGTGAGTACAATTAGCCATGATCAGTCGCTCAAACTGACCAAGTTCAGGTAACCTTTGCATACCCTACAAATCGAAAACAAAATGCCCTTACCAAAACGACTTTCTTCTTTCCCGCAGGCGAAACGACGTTTGTAGTTGGCCAAAGTGGTTCCGGGAAAAGCACGCTGGGAAATCTACTGCTCAAATTCTATGAGCCAAACGAAGGCAGTATCTTAATAGACGGTCAAGAAATAAAGTATATTGACACTGATTGGTTGAGGCATAACATCACGTTGGTACTGCAGCAGAGCGTCGTTTTCAATGAAACAGTCAGGAAAAACATAGAATTCGGTAAAGAAGGGGCGACCAATGAAGCAGAAATCCTGAAGGCCTGTTCCACAGCCAGCTTAGAGCAAGTAATTGCCGATCTTCCCGATGGCCTCGATACAATGATTGGTTCGAAGGAAAGACAATTGAGTGGTGGGCAAAAACAACGGGTTGCATTGGCTAGAGCCAGATTGAGGGATGCACCTATTCTAATTCTCGATGAAGGAACAAGTGCCCTCGATCTTATCAACAGAATTAAAGTCATGGATAACATTCGCGAATGGCGGAAGGGGAAAACGACAATCATTGTGACACATGATATCTCACAGATTTTAGATGATGACTATGTTTACGTTATGGAACAGAGTAGGGTCGTCCAGGAAGGGTATCGCAGAAAGCTTTCGGCGAAAGCCAACGGTACTTTTGCAACATTTTCGCCACTACCAGAGGCGACTAGGGAACAGCCTATTGACTTATCCGACATGAGAAGAAACTCAGACCCTGGAACGCCATTATCTGGAGGCTTTGAAGAGTTCGTTCAAGAATTGACCCCTCGTTTCTCCACAATGTCTACACTCTATAGTCCACGTGCTGCAACTGTTCGCTCTTTGGATATGTCTAATAGACGGTTGTCGCTCGGATATGCTTCAATATCCTATGCTAATAACCTGCGATCAAACGAGACTTGGACATCTAGAATTGACAGCTCGCATTCAAGGTTTGTCGATTTTCAGAGGCCCTCACAATTTCAAAATTTCCAAGCGTCGGATAATAAATCATCTATATATTCCATTTCACCGCCAAGATACCACGACGAAAAAGTTCAGTCTATCTCAAAATACCCCATGGAAGATCAGGGCTTTGACAGGAAATCCCCAATTCTGAGACCTATCAGTTTGGCACCAATAGAGATAGACCGGGACTCTAAAGGTGCTACAATGGATTATCGCTTGGAACATTCTGACCACTCCACCGAGAATGCGGACGAATCCAAACCGGAGGACAAAGCGAAGCATGTCAAACCTAAGTCCTTGACCAAGATATTCAAGACTGTTTGGCCAATGCTGGATAAAAGGGAACGTATAGTACTCTTGAGCGGATTCCTTGCGGCATTCATCGTGGCCGCAGCAACGCCCGCATTCTCCGTCATATTCGCCAAACTTCTCAACACATTCTACCAAACACAGGATCGAAACTTGAATGCTATGAAGTGGTCACTGGCTCTGCTTGGGGTTGCAATAATTGATGGCACAGCATGTTTTTGCTCACATTATGCTTTGGAACATGCTGGGCAAGCCTGGGTGAGTGCTCTACGCGTAGAGGCATTGAAGAGAATCCTTAGTCAACCCAAATCCTGGTTTGAAGAATCTACGAACTCTCCTGGTCGACTGAACGAAATCTTGGATAGGAATCCCGAGGAAATGCGCAATCTTGTTGGTCGCTTTGCTGGTATAGTGTTCACAGCATTTTTTATGCTCCTGATATCGATCATATGGGCCTTTGTGAATACATGGAAACTTACGTTGGTATCGATGGCATGTGGACCTGTTATATATGCATTCACCAAACTTTTCAATCGGGTGAGTGGAAAGTGGGAGAACAAGTGCAACTACGCATCCGAAACTACCGCCAGCATCTTCTCGGAAACCTTTTCCAACATTAAAGTTGTACGGGCTTTTACTCTGGAAACATACTTTCGGACCAAGCACACCAGAGCCACCAAAGACCTGTATAAAGTTGGACGGATACGAGCAAACTACTCAGGAATGCTTTGGGGATTGACAGACGCAATGTCGTTCTTCACCAGCGCCACCATCTTCTACTACGCCACTGTTCTCATTACCAAGAATGAAATCAGTGTCTCCACGGCGCTGCAAACGGTTAATCTTTTGATCTTTGGAATTTCTAACAGCACCAACTTGCTGGCCATGGTACCCCAAATCAATTCTTCTCGCGTTACTGCTACTCATATTCTGGAGTTAGCCAATCTTGATTTATCTTCCTCGCATGAAAATGGAGGGACCGAACGGCTTTCTTCTATATTCCCGATACAATTCAACCGTCTCTCATTTACATATCCCGCGCGCCCCGAAACACGAACGCTTTCATCTGTCTCTTTATCCATCGCCTCCAACTCAACCACCGCACTGGTCGGACCTTCCGGCTCCGGAAAATCTACAATGGCTGCCCTACTTATCGGTCTCTACCCACCTGATACCTCAGTACCACCCCCTTTAACATTCAATCACGTTCCCATCACCGATTGTCACATCCCATCTCTACGCGCTTCTATCTCCCTCGTCCCACAAACCCCGATTCTATTCCCAGCCACCATACTTCACAATATCATCTACGGTCTCCCGGAGTCTTCTCCTTATGCCAATCTCTTATCTGCTATGGCTGCGGCAACAGATGCTGGGATTCATGAGTTTATCACTTCGCTTCCGCAGAGTTATAATACGATGGTGGGTGATGGAGGGCAAGAGTTGTCTGGGGGACAGGCACAGAGAGTGGTGATAGCGAGGGCGCTGGTGAGGAAACCAAAGTTGTTGATACTAGATGAAGCGACGAGTGGCCTCGATGGAGGGAGTGCTGAGGTTGTAAGGGAGACGGTACAGAAGTTGAGGGAGAAAGAAGGGATGGCCACGGTTGTCGTTAGTCATACGGTTGGGATGATGAAGATGGCGGGGCGAGTTGTGGTAATGGATCAAGGAAAAATAGTTGAGAGTGGTGGGTTTGAGGAGTTGAAGAATAGAGTGGGCGGGAATTTTGGGGCACTGATTCAAGAGGGGCTAAGGAATAATGCGAACATGGAAGAAGAGAATGATATTGGAGAGGGGAGCAGTAAAGCTCTTGTTGGCGCTCACAGAGGGAGTGGATTGGGAATTAGTATCCCTGGATATGAGGAGCATATTGACGGTGGAAGGAATACGCCTCTTGGAAATGAAAGGAGGAGGGAAACTTGGCTGCGACCAAATAGTCGTTGAGATGTGGCATGATTCACTACCGGTGTTGCTTCTCACAACGTTTGAAGATTCCGAATTAAAGGAATGAGAATTGAACTTCATCATATGGATGGAATATTGCATTCATTGATGTCGATGAAATGAACAATAGCAATAGTAGTAATCGCTAACGGAGATTAATCTTGGTTAGAGTGGGTTCTAACCCTGTGGCTTGTTTTACTTTTAGCGAATTGAAAGACCTAATGGCAAATTCTTCTTCCGCATTTCTAAATTGAACTCCACCAAATATCACATCTAACAGTGATCTTAAGCTTACAGTTTCATAACTCGAGGATCATAGTTGATCCTTCTGTCGGGACCGGGCCGTATTGAACGACTCGACTTCTTGCATTGTCTCTGCATGTCTCTGCAATTTCCCATAGATTCCTTCTCGCCTGTGAATCTTCCAAGAACACCATGAGGATCTTTTCGTCATCATGATTGGATAGTGTTACATCGGAAGGGAGACGTTATCCGATCAACCCCACAACTTTCCATGCAATTCATCGGATCTCGGGATCAGGAGAACATTCAACACTACAATTAGGTCTCGCGTCTCTCGCACGTGTAGCTCAGCAGTTTATCTTGAGCTTCACATTGATTATTTTCGAGTTTTATGACTGATAATGCTTGGAATGATTCACAGCGTACTATGGACTATCAAGTGGCAATGTCATTGGAGGAGAAACCTGATCACCACTTTGAATGGTCCCAGTTCGATAGTCTCGAGCCCAGGTTATTCCAAATCCATAATGTTCTTGGCATGTTCTTTCTGCCAGATGCATGAGTTGCACAGTATTGGAGCTGCCATTCCTTCCAATCACCTTGCTATCTCTGAACATTCATACATTTCCCATACAAATTTTTGGGTCCAACAGTTGGTCGTGCTACATCATCAATTATTACTATTTCCCGAAGAAAACATGTGGTCTTATATTCCCAATTTATTCATGCGTCCAACGCTCAACATGGCCCTTCGAGCACCTACTCTTTAGGCAAGTTCTACGAGATCCTTTTCACCCCAATCTAGGACCCTAGATTATGAATTTCTATAAGACCTCTCATGATGTCAAACGTCCTTTCCCTCATTCCCTTGGGTTTATCCGAAGTGCTCTCCTGAATCATGAATTTGGTTTGGATCCTCCCCTTCTTTATATTAGATGCTGTCCAAGCGCATGCCGATTATTCCCAATTTGTGAATGTATTGTGAGTACACGATAGATATTTGATATTGAAAAATACCTAACAACACAAGTACCGGGTCACAAAACGGTGGCAATGACTTTTCTGGTGTTGCTCGACCTTGGGGAATGGTCAAACTTGCTCCAGATCTACTTGTTCAGGGTACCGACTCGTACTCGGGCTATCTTCCTAATGGCAACTTTTCTGGCTTCAGCATGATGCATGAGCAAGGCACTGGAGGTGCTCCTAAATATGGAACGGTTGCTCAATTGCCCTTGGTAGGGAGAATCAATAACCCCCTATCAAGTATAACTGTCGGGAGAGCACTGCCTGACCAAGCCTCTGTGGGCTATTATCGAGCTCAGACAAGTGACAATGTCGTTGTCGAGCTTGCTGCAACCTCACATGCGGGGCTGTATCAATATACTTTTCCCACTTCTAGCACCTTGAACAACATTTTGATTGATGTCAGCCATGTAATTCCTTCTTTCAGAGGTCAAGGGTTGGGTCAAGCCTACGACGGAGGAAGTTTCGAAATATTTCCCGATGGTCATTATGAGGCATCTGGGGTTTACAACAACGGGTGGAACAGATCCCCTGATTGGACGATATATTCATGTAAGCCCACTTTGTATCATATGATCTCCGAGTTAACCTGATCTATAAAGGCGGCTATTTTAATGTAACACCTTCTGCTTCTAATGTTTACTCAAACTCGGCCGCTGGCGGTAGTGTCGTTGAGCCCAATAAATCAGCTACTGCAGCCGATTTGAATACTCTTGTTGGTGGACTGTATACATTCAATGCTACCGCTATTGCATCGCGTGTCGGAATCTCATGGATCTCCAAGGAGAAGGCATGCCAGAATGTCAATGACGAGATCCCAGATGATGCCACATTTTCAATCGTCGTTTCAGACACAAAGTCTGTTTGGAACGACGAAGTCCTATCAAGAATCACAACTACTTCCACCAATGCCACAAATCTTGGGTTACTGTATACATCAATGTATTTCATGAGTCTTCTTCCAACCAATCAGACAGGAGAGAATCCGGGATGGGCTTCCACAGAACCATATTATCAAGATATCTTCACTCTTTGGGATCTATTTCGTTGCAGCACTGCTCTGTTTCACGTCCTTCAGCCTACTATTTACGAAGAATACATTCGTTCCTTGATTGATATCTGGCGCCATGATGGCTATATGCCAGATGCTCGCTCCTCCAACTACAACGGTCGTACACAAGGTGGTTCCAACGCAGACAACGTTCTCGCCGATGCTTACGTGAAGGGTGTAAGAGGCAAAATCAATTGGCAAGATGGCTACGCAGCCATGGTGAAGGACGCCGAAGTTCAGCCCACCAATACTGTGCCACCGGACCCAATGGCTCCCGATGCATCGACAAAAGAAGGGAGGGGCGCACTGCCCGACTGGAAAAAGTATGGTTATATCACCCCAACATACAGTCGTGCCGGTTCACGCGCCGTCGAATACGCATACAATGATTTCTCACTCTATCAAGTCGCTCGTGGACTGGGCAAGAGAGATGATGCAGCCAGATATCTTGCACGCTCGCGTAATTGGAGGAATCACTGGAATCACAATCTAACCTCCATTGGATACTCAGGGTTTGTGGTTCCTCGTGCAGCCGCAGGCTCTTCGACTCCTTTCGTGGCTGTGGATCCGTTGACCAATGATGGATACTGGGGTGATCCATTTTATGAAGGAAGCTCGTGGCATTATTCTTGGGGTGATATCCATGACATGGATACTATTATCCAATACATGGGAGGCGATTCTACGTTTTACAAGAGACTGGAGACCATGTTTACGGTTGGTGTCAACCCCCATAATCCCGGCGGTATTATCTTTGATGCTACGAATGAGGTGTATGTTACCCCTTTCTTCCTTGCTCATCGCATTTTAAGCAAGCTCCGATGAAACAACCAACTCACAAGCATCAGTACATTCAACGTCCCATATCTATACAACTTCATCAACAACCAATCCCGCTCCACATACCAATCACGAAAAGTAGCCAAAAGCTACAGTCTCACTCCCAACGGGCTCCCCGGCAACTCCGACGCAGGCGCCATGCAAACATGGCTCATATGGAACATGCTGGGACTCTACCCCATCACCGCCACGCCCAACTTCCTCATCACATCTCCATGGTTCGAATCCACCACGATTGATTTAGGGACTCGTGGATCCTCAGGTTATGGTCGCAAGACGTTGAGGATTACGAGTACGGGCGGGGATGGGAACGGGGATGCGAATTATTATGTGCAGAGTTTGAAGGTCAATGGGAGGGATTGGTGCAAGAACTGGTTGGAGTGGACGGATGTTTTTGAGGAGGGGGGAACGCTGGAGTTTGTGCTGGGGAGTGAACCGAGTGGGTGGGATGAGGGGGGCGAGAGGGTTCCTAGCCCTGCAACGGAGGGGGATACGAGTGAGAGGATATCGAAAAGGGAAGTGGGAGGGAGGAGATAAAGGTATGGGTGGATTATTAGTCCATGGTAAATATTGGGCCGCGATCTACATATTTCGTTTCTTGGCCGGCTTCAGGTGTTGGTGGTGGCATCCCATCTTTTTGATATAATTAGATAATTTACCTCTATTCGTTTAATTAGCAATCCCCAAATTAGCACACTATTTTTCATCGAAGTCTCAATGTATAGAACAATCGGATTATCTAACGAATCCATCCCGACGGCAAATCAGCCCAATACTACTTACTGTAGCATCCAAGGGTCCTTGGAAAACCCTCCCCTCCCCTCTCTCTGGCATCTTCGTATAGCTTGAATCAATTCCCTCGGAGCTTCTCCAACGAGCTAGCTCGCTAACCGTGAGAACCGCGAGAAGCAACTTGACGACGCAACATACATCCTCATGATAAGACATAAGCACTACACTGTAGTACCAACCTAGATCGGTACTTACAACGCCCACTCCAGGAACTAACTGGGTGGGTAGGTAGGTAGGTAGGTATACAAATTACATTGGAACCAGTAGGTTACCTAGCGCTGCTTATAAAATAGGATAGTGATAAGATGGCATGAGATGAGATATCATCGAATATGAATCGAACATGAATGGATTAAAATATAAATATACAGGTATATAAAAGTACAAATAGAAGAAGTAAGTGTAAAGAAATGCTATTGCTAGCTGGCTATATATATATGTATATACCCAAGAAGAATTGAAAAAATATCCCCATATCAGAATCCTCATCCGATAAGTATAAGTATAGCACCTCGTGCATATATATTATATACACCCATCCCATCCCATTCTATCCGTTATACAACCTTTTTGTATCAGCACCGAGTCAGCGTCCCACTTAAAAAAGAGGTAAGATATCCATCTAGACTCTGCAGGTCTATAAGATAAGCCAAGTCGACGTCGACCCCCCGAGCCCCAGCGAGAAAGTAAAAAAATATCCCGACACCGAACCCCCTCGCCAGTCCTCACGTTAACACAATTTTTTCCTTGATTTGTTTTTTTGTTTGTTTGTCTGATCTAAAGTCCCGAATCAACCTCATCCACAACATTGTGATTGGAAAACGAATTCCACTGCGCGCACCCGTGATCAAACGAGTTCGGAATCTTCATCTCATTCTGGATCTTCTCGGGATGCTCCAAGATGCTCGCCGACAACCCCCCACTGACATGCCACACGATGTGGCAATGGAACGGCCAGACGCCCGGGTTGTCGGTGTTGATTTGCCAGACGAAGTGGCCCTTGGGTCGCACGATCTGCACGTCTCGGCGTTGGGGGTTGCTCTGGCGGGTGATGGTTGTGCCGTCCCAGTCGCCGGGGCCTTCGGAGAGGATTTGCATGTTGTGGCCGTGGAGATGCATGGGGTGGGCGGCGGGCGTGGGGTTGTTGACGATGATGCGGATGGTGGAGTTGCTGCCGACGTTTTGAACGTTCCATTCGTCGGGGAAGTAAGTGTAGCCTTTGTTGGCGAGGAGGAGGACGGGGTCGTTGTAATCTGCGCGGAAGGATTTTCCGCCGAGGGTCCAGAGGAAGCTTCCGGTGTCGTTGACGTAGAAGTTGATATCCATGTTTTGGGTGGTGGAGGGTTCATCTGCGGCGATGGTATAGTAGGGTTCAGTGACTGAGAGATCATCGTTTGCGCAGGTTCCTGGATCGGGTACGTCCCAGGGGGTACTTGTAGGGGTATGGTCAGTGTCTGCTTGGTCGTAGTAGATTGCTGCGAGGGCGATTGGCTGGTTGGTGGAGGAGCAGAGGGTAGAAATGTTTGATCTCATCCAGTATGCTGAGTCTGGGCTTCCGTTGGCGGTGACGAGTACGTCGGTTCTTTGGCCAACTGCCAAGGTGACGACATTGGTGGTATATGGTTTCTGCATTTATCAGGATTCGCTCTGAGAAATAAGTGTCCGGGGTACTTACAATCGGTACAAAGTCGTTGGCGATGACAACCAGGGTATGTCCATCAATACTGAACCTTTGCATAGCCTCCGAACCGGCATTGATCAACCTCAGCCTATGTGTCTTGCCTGTTTCAAACTTAAACTTGGAGATACCCGCAAAGTCAGAACATTCATTGTCATCTCCAGCAGCCTTGGTACTACAGTCGAAAGTCATCTTTCCATTGATGAGATTGTTGTCTGATTTTGGTCTTGAATTTCCTGTTCCACCACCGGCCATGACTTCTTCGACGAGACTAAAATAATCCTTGTGAAAATAGTCCTGCAAGAAAACCGGTCCGACGTCAACATCATATGGAGCGTTGCTAGGTCCGTGGATAACCATAGGTCCTGCAAGTCCAGCTGAAACAATGTTAGTGGAAAAGATCAAGGTGGAATAATGGTCAAGCTTACCAGCATATTGAGCAGAATAATGCGAGTGGTACCAGGAGCTTCCATAAAGGTCGGCCTTGAAGGTATATGTAAAAGAAGCACCTGGAGCAATAGGGCATTGCGATACAGCAGGTACACCATCCATATACTGAGATTCTTTCTGTAATAAGCCGTGCCAATGCATTGTTGTTCCTTCTTCGGGCTCAGTAATCTGGTTGCGAACATTAATCTCGAAAGTATCTCCCCAATTCGCCTCGATAAGGGGCCCTGGATATTGTCCATTGATTAACATGACATCCTTAGTATATCCATCCGGAGCAATTTTCCCTCTCGTGATGGTGAAGTCATAGGAACGGACAACTCCTGTGTCGGGAGCTGAGGTGTAAGGATCGTTGCCACCTGCGGTCAATGACCCCCAAGGGAACCCATCTGGAAGAGGATTGTTCGTGAGGAAACGAGGGAGAGGTGGATTGATTAAAGTTCCCCAAAGTGATAGTCTAAAGAATCTTTGTTAGTAAAAAGCCATCAAATGGTGTTTCCCCAGCTACAGAAGTGAGCCTCACCCATTGGTCGCTTGTTGAGACAAGGTGTTCGCTACTCCAGTGGCCCCATGAAGCATATGCATTATAAAATCGTCGAAAAGCATGTTGAAGTAGTCCTTCTGATTAAACTGGACGAGTACTTGGAAAGTGCGGAAGGCGTAAGCAAGTTGTAGATATTAGAGAGAGCAATTGGTGATGCTATATATGAGAAGAGCTACGGAGACTTCCATAGTCTTCTGTCCGCGCTCAAGCCGACAAAGATTTGCTCTAGCTTGCACAAACCCATACCGGGTAACTTGAAGAATATCAGATATTCCCAGCGTTTCATCTGGGACTTGTGTTCTAGCGTAGAATCCGTCATCTACAACTGGATTTTGATATGATCGTAGCGAAACGAGCTCCCCATCTAGTGCCCCATGAACAAACCATTTATCACCCTGCATCGAGGTGATTGGAAGATGGAGGGATCGAGGGTGAGCTAGAGGGGAGCTAGAAGAACTACGATCAAGGGAGGTCGTGATGTAGATGAGCTTGAGGCATGATCCAGATTCCATATTGACTTTTCAGTTAGTGCAAATAATAGATGCACTACAATTACAAATATGGGAAGATGCACCTGATGAAGTAGCCCATCTAATTGACGAAAGTATAGAGCGAAGGAATTGTACTGCAACAACTCCTCTACAATTTTAATGAACGCAGTACCAGCATAGTACAAATAGGGGTATATACTCTACTCACGAATCGAATACGCATAGACAACACAGGGTTCTCTACTGATTGGCACTAATAAGATGTGATGTAGATCATGGACCCTAGCCAGCTCCAGAAGCGAAGCTAATCGAGGTTTATAAATAACACACGAGTATATAATAAAAAACAAAAAATGTTAATCAATATTAATAAAATACAATAGAGAAACGAATAATCTTTTTTTAACTTCATGTTTAACAAAGAATCAAGAGATCTATACCGTGACTAGATTGATTTACGTCGTGTAATCTAATTGACATTTTGATCTGGACAATGCTCCGATGATAACCAGTCGATCACCATTCAAAGAAGAATCTAATTCTAATGTTTCAGATTAAAACAAATTGGTTTCCATATCCGGTCGCTGCTGTATAGTAAAGGGTCGAAATATACGGAGGATACAATTGCATAGCTCTCAGCCTCAACATCTGTCAATATCGCTTTCCTCCGAAGGTCCATTAATTTGTCTACAGTTCCGGCATTGAAGGACACGGCTAACACTCTTATGTGCAAATGCTACTCTACTAGCCGCAAAAAGTATTCCCTATACAAAAACGCTTGATGGGAAGTCAACATCGTACCGATCGATAGTGTATCTCCCGAATCAATGGCTGCAGGGTTTGGTGATAATTGGTTATCTTGCCATGCAAGGTCGCACTACAAGTACTGCCATGAAGTAATAGGTACTGGTGGTAGTCACCACTCATAGCATAAACCTCCTTGAGAGGTTAAGCCACGATCTTATTACAGCCCAATTGAGTAGCAGTATCACACACTATATGTACTCTGTAATAGCTGGCTACTCTACACAGCATCGTGGTTTTCGCATGCATGGTACCTCCAGAGAGCAATAGCCCACGAAAAAGAAAACTGCAACTGCTATGAACAAAACACCAAATCTACTTACATTCGATTCGATAGTCACTAATAAACCCCCTGAATTGACTATGAATGTCGATTGTAATCTTACGAAAAACGGGATTACTAAAAAATAAAACAGCTTTATAGCGTAGGGCTATATCGCTGATTATATTATAGAATTTCTTATAATATTGAAAGTAAATATAATGTAGATTAGATAGATATTCCATAAATACACACACATACATACATTATCAAGTAACTCAGTCGGAAACATCAGAGCAACTAACTTAACTGTTGGAGGCAGATCTTCGCTTCGGAAGCGTAAAGGAAAGTTAGCGAGGAAGTAAGATTATGAGTAGAGGAAGCTATTTATCAGCTAATGAGTTTAGGGTTGACTCTATCCGCTAGGTCCTTTCGACCAACTGCTGCTGATATGATGATCAATCCGAGTGTACGGTACCGACTATATATCTACGAGCACAGTATTTGTGCGGCAGCCGTAGACTTACATGCATATTGACGATCCAATAATAACAGAACATCAAAGTATTTCAAGATAGTCCCAATAGCTAGCTAGCTAAGCTATGAACAAAGCTATTTTAATTGAATCGCCAAGATCAAGACCAAGATCAAGATATACAAATAGAGTACTACTCTACCAAATTACAAATGGCAAACCCATCGACGGATATGTATATAGCCCCCTTTCCGCCGACCTGTATGTACATTTTCTCCTTGAACTCGAATTTCAAACTTCAAACTTCAAACTTCCACCCTCGAATTTTCAAACTTCTAGTTGAATGTATGTATGCATGTACCGAGAACGTCCCCAACTTCTCCAATAACAAAGATTCCCCAGGTAAAGAGGTATATATATACATCTTCGGTTTTACATATATCATATAGTTTTATATGGATTAGCTGGCTAGCATAGACGCACTCCGAAGAACCAAATACAAGTACCTCGTCTAGTGCCTCCCTAGTATCTGAGCATTCACCGGAACAACTACTTAGGAGCATAGAATAAGTCATCAGCGCCACTCATAGTAAACCGCCTTGTGATAAAACAAGCACTTACTCAAGCAGTTAGTGTGAAGCTTTCGTCTGACCATGGGTTTAGGGAGCTCGAGTTCATCGGTACCGTACTCCATACATTGAGGAGATAAAATAGCCAGCACCCGGCCCCATCGAATACCCACAGGCATGTACGTCATGGTTGTTGAATGGTTTGTGGTACAGCTTTAACCTCACAATATTCATGTGGTTTTCACCAGAGGATGTCAAGACTCCAGCACAACAGCCATGAAGTTATATACACGCCATATCGAGAACAGATCGTGTAGAGAATCTCATCAATTGGTTGCATCCATTTTATATGGCTTAACTGCGATTTTGCCAGGAGCGAGGGTCTTGGCCAGAGGCAAATGATACTTTGAACATAGGCTACATCCTGCTTCTTCATCCAATAGTCGGAAGTCTCTATGGAAGACTAAGAAAATCGACTGGAAACAATGTTAGAGTGGTCGTTCCGGATAATCGCAGTAGCGATATACAACACGAGAATTCCATAAAATCTCACATTAATGATCAATGCAGACGCGAGATCGTTGCAACCGCCCGACAATCGAGCTCGGATGATACACATTGACAAATCTAGATGATTTCAGTATTGTTGAAGCGACCTCATCAGGAGGCTCGAAAAGAAAACTCCGGGGAGATTCTGTTGATACATTTTGGATCCATTGAACTCCGTCCCTATGCAAACAGATGAGCAGAGATAACAGAAAATTTGATATCCCCTATGCCTCTACCCATTGTGGATAAACACATGCCAAAGCATTCACCGGCTTCCATCTACCCCCCAGGGTATATATATGCACTTCCCCTCCATATCATGGTGGCGCATTTTCGATCACGACGATCGCGAAGGACGATGTGGGCGATTCATAATCAGAGGGCGGCGGTTTGCACGACCGAATGCTGCTAATGTTTCTGGGGATGCAATACTGTCGGAACGAATGGTACTTCCAATGGCCATGAAGAATCTGAGAGGTAACTCATTAGCATATCGAACATGATTTGAGGGGCGAACAACCATAATATACATACCCGAAAGTAGATCCTGAAGTGAGCATATATGTACGCAGAGTTCTCCACACTCCATTCGGACCAGGGCCAAATTTGATGATGGTAAGTGTGCCTTGAATCTGGGTCAGGATGAAGCTTTTTGATCACTGCCGCTTCAACATACCATACATAAACCCCAATATAGCACCAACAGCTGTTATGATTGAGCATGGTCAGTAATCTATATCGACGAATGAGATCATGGTCGCATACTGCCACCCATCATCGCTCCCATCTGGACTATAGAACAGAATCAGTAGGGGGTCCAACGTTTGAGCATTCCAAGCAGTCGGTAGTGAGTCGGCTGTCTTCTTACGTACGCTTATTCCAGATGGTTTGGCCACCTGGATGGCCTTGAGGCTGTGGTACTGGAGGCATATTGGAGGGTACTTTCTTTTGAGATGATGATCAGATCTAGAGTTCAATTCAATGTCATCTACGGGACGAGCTCGAGGAAGATATTCCCCCACATTCTGGCCTGAATCCCAAGGCCAGAATGGATGGATTACATCATCCATCCACCTTCACGTGATATTATCGAAAAGAAACATATGCTGATTTGATTTGATTCGAGTCGATTCAATGCAATGTTGTTGTCGTTGATATCATGATTCTCTTACTCTCTCTTATACATAACATTTAGACGTTGGCCCATTCTTCTACTTCTCTCCCTCTTCTCTTCTCTTCTCTTCTATCTGCAGGAGAGCGCGTGCGCAAGTGCTCTTATCTCAGACTCTGGTTGGCCAAACATATACCTCGCGTGTCTTAACCCAATGTCCAAACTTTCCAGCTTGGCAACGTCAAATTGAAATAAGTTTCCTTTTCTACCATCAGCAATTAACCTACAATACCTGCATTGCATAGATGTAAGTCTTTTCACTCTATTCTTTTGATCGAGAGCCCACCTGGCATCGTTGCTGATGCCTTCCGCCTTTTCTTGCACACCCCTTTCGCTGTCTCCTTGCTTGCTGGCCACCCTGGCGCTAAATCTTGGTGGGCAACTACTAACGATGATTCCAAAATCAGTGCGATACGATATCTCTTCTATCACCCTTTAGCAGATAGAACGTTGCAGACATTTAGCCATTGTCAGTCTAGACCAGAGAGTCGTCGAAGCGGGGCACCTTGGTTGCAGTCGAGGTTGAATGGGGGGCAAAGCAACAACATTCCAACCATCTCGTTCAACTAGCATCATCAGAGATCCACCTGCTAGCTATTCAAACACCTTCGATAACAAACTCAATCGATGACGGCAGTTGCAAATCCACCAAGTTTCCCGCAGATCAATAGGTCGGCATGGGGATCAAGTGTTAACCAAGGAGGAATGAATCCTATGAACACTGACGAAGTGACAAGAATGTTCATGCCACGGAAAAGCGTTCAGCGCGCCAACTCATCGTCCTCGATAAATTCATCATCTTCAAACTCCTCTACGTCATCCGCCTCAACGGTATCGCAACAAGCGCCACAGGCTAATGGTGGTGCACCTATGTCCTCATCTAGTGAATCAAATGGAAACTGGGGAACGGCAGCAACTCGAAAGAAAGTTCCAAGGGTGCTACCGTCATGGAATAATAAATCGGACTCGACAGTTGGTCCCAGTGCAGCACGGCTTCCTTCATCTGCATCGACAAATGGTAATTCTGGCTCGACGATCCACCAACCGGCTCCCATGGTACCATCACAACACGTTGCGCCAAATGGTTCACAGCAGATGAGACCCCAGGGTCAACCGGCAGAAGGGGAGCCAATGCTTTACTTATTGTCTATGAATGGCACTTTTGACCACAAGAGGATATCAGTACCCTTCTACCCAGACAGTTTAAGGATTGGACGCCAGACGAATGCCAAGACCGTACCATCGCCGGCAAACGGTTTCTTTGATTCAAAAGTATTATCCAGACAACATGCGGAGATTTGGGCAGATCGAAGTGGGAAGATATGGATTCGAGATGTTAAATCCTCCAATGGTACTTTTGTTAATGGAGCGCGGTTATCGGCAGAAAACAAGGACTCAGATCCACATGAATTACAGTCGCAAGATCATCTCGAACTTGGTATCGACATTGTGAGCGAGGACCAGAAGACTGTTGTGCATCATAAAGTCGCCGCAAAGGTCGAACATGCAGGTTTTGCGTGCTCGACTAACAATGTTCTGGATATGAGCTTTGGTGACTTCAATCCTGCCAATGGATCAATGATGTTGTCATCTCAAGGACCAATGATGAGAGGTAGAACTGGAAGCCAGAGCTCAGTGAATAGTAATGGTCGCATGGGGCCACCAGGTAGCGTAGCTGGGAGTCAAATGAGTGTCATGGGCCAGCAACGCCCAATGAACTTTTGGTTAACCCCCGTTACAACAGAGCAGATAGTAAAGAGGCTTTCTGTAAGTTCAAAGAATTGCGCGAGTTGATTCATTGAGCTAATACATAATCTAGCACGAAATGCGGACAGCCCGACTACAAAACTCTGACTTGGGTCGAGCGGATACCTTTTTTGGAGGCCTCTTATCTAAAGATAATGTAAAAGAACTCGAGGCTGCGCCAACTTCAGAAGCAGCCAAACCTGTAGTAGCCAACGGTTCTATGTTACTCTTCAGAGCTGAAGGAAAGCCTCGATTCTCCGACCCTCCCGCTCCCCCGCCTCAACAACCTCTTCCTGAAAAGCCAGATGTTGCTCGCTCTCATAACTTTGATCCTGCATCACCTACTGCCTCGGTGAGAAGACCTACTGCAGAAAAACAAAGATCCCTGATGAATAGCTCTCCGGTCAAAGAGGTTAGTAGTCAAATAGTTACGTTGGTGGAGGCCTTGGCATCGGCCAAGAAAGAGATTGATTCGCAGAGTGCTCGGATGCGGGATCTAGAGGATATGCTCCAAAAAGAACGGCAAGCAC
The DNA here is from genome assembly GCA_017357885.1 of Monilinia vaccinii-corymbosi. Taxonomy (NCBI): domain Eukaryota; kingdom Fungi; phylum Ascomycota; class Leotiomycetes; order Helotiales; family Sclerotiniaceae; genus Monilinia; species Monilinia vaccinii-corymbosi. Next base: position 2,016,153 of record CP063406.1, on the reverse strand, counting down.
GAGAAACGGCGGAACAAATGGCTAAAAGAATGGAGCTGCAAACTTCCGAGAGTCATATGAATGGAAGCGCTGAATCTGGTACGGAAGGATCAATTATCGAAGATGCTTTCGAACCACCCTCCGATGATGTGTCACCGCAAGATAAGGCCCACTCACTTGTGAATGATAATGGCATTGCCGACTCATCTCATCTGTTAACACAACGACTTGGAAGTATGCTTTCTGATATGCAGGAGCTGCGAAACAAAATGGAGGCATACAAGAAGAGAGCAGAGACTGCCGAAGCAGAAATGGATACCAACCGTAATACTTTAGCTGAGATGATTGAAAGGATTCGCTCGGGCGAGCAACTTAGACAATTGGCTTCTTCCGATCGACCAAAATCTCCATCGAAGCAATCCTCCGACAAATTTACAAATGGAGCTGCAAATGGTACTGGTTTGGCATTCCATTCCCTCAGACGACCAAACGGTATACAGCGTGCATCGTCCGAAAAAGATGAGCTTCACGGATCGCTCAAGCATGCGGTCGTTTCCTCAAAAAACACTGGCCACGATCCTTTATTGTACCACACAACGCCTTATGTTTCCATGTTTGGCGTTGTCATGATTGGTATGGGATTAATGGCGTATCTTAACGGTTGGCAACCACCAAAAGTCGATCGCTAGAACACATTCTTTTAATACACGATTTCCTTCCTGTACGAATTTAAACGCAAATGATTCCGAAGCGACACAAATCAGGTCATCGAGACCAAAATTCTGTATTTAGTCTCCTTTGTCATTTTCACGGGGCAATTCTTTAACTTTGCATGTAGGCGTTGTGGGGTAGCGGAGTTGTGGGAATCGTAACATTGGGGAAAGCAGGCATGGGCAAGCGATAGGGGCACAACAATACCAAGATTCTGGTTCTTTTGATTGTTTGAGAGGAAATGGATGGGTTCGTCCGCATACGTATACCAAAACGGGCTCGGGGATGGTATGGGGGGGTCGATTGAATGGTTTGTCATCTTGGTGGAATAGTTACTTATACTTGTTGATCATGGCTCAACATGGAACCCATTGTCTTTTATATTTTGAGAATGTGCATTTAAAATGGTCGCCTTTGACCCAATCGTCGCATTGTTTTTCTACTTTTACCAAATTCCTATTAAGGGTATCTTTTCCATGTATAGAGATGATCTGTATAGTACTTGTATGGTATGCTCAGAGGGATCAAGATGAATTCTCAGAGTTGAGAAGATCATCTCGAGGATTGCATTCTCCATTAGAAAACCCATCTCCTATCCTCGCAAGCAATTTTGAAGTTTTTGAGAGTTCAAATGTATGATACTACCTACCTAATATCACCTAGAAAGATTAGACCAATTAAATTCAATCTTGATCTCACAATTGACTTGCTTGATACAATCCTTCCTATCTTTTCAATCTATATGGACCATCATGAATCTTGAGGTGTATTCATCTCAGCTACCAGATATTCTGCATCGTTCGTCGTCTCTTGGAAGATTTGCAGATTGGATCATGATATCATTACTTGGTGGATAAAGAGGGAGGGCGGGAGGGAAGGAGGGAAGGGAGGAAGGATTTTGAGTTGGGGGTTGGGCTGGGGGTTTGGATTTACGAGCTGAAGGATGGATAGATACACGAGACTTACTTTAATGCTTGATGCATTGGCTCATGATACAAGAATGGAGAGTTGGCTAGTAGTAGTGTTGGGGAATAGCAGATACTCGAGATTGGATTCGGGGATGATGGAATAATCGGAAAGGCTGTTTTGTTTTGTTTCGTGGTAATACTGTACAGTTAGTTAGTTATTGAGGAAGGATTCTCTTGATGTAGGATTCCATTACATTCCATTTTTTCCCTCATCTTGGGTTGTCGTCCCTGTCGCGACCGATCGATCTTAGTACGTGCATGATTTCATCATCCGAATATGTAGGAGAGGTTGTTGTCCCGGAAAGCATGGGGCTTGAGTTATGCACCAGAGCATCAGGATGTCTTTTACTATCCTCTTGGAGATTCAGATCTCGTGACTCTCAGGGTTACGAAAGACGATCTTTTCAACGCAGACTTACTGTGTGATTGGGTCTGCGGTATGTCGAGCCCGATGATCATGATGAAAATGGCTTTTCTATAGAGTGGTGGGCTATGTAGTTGCGTGATCATGGTCTTGTTGTGGCGTCATCCCTCTTGCTGCATCCTGATGTTTTCTAACCGCTGCAACAACTGAGTTGCTCTCATCGTGATAGTTAGTTCGATCCTTCATCAAAACATGATGCGTGTACAGTGCAAGTGCAGTGCGTAACTGCCGTGCGTGTGTGTGGTTCTTGATCAAGAAAGAGGAGTGCTCTTTCCATTTCTGGGACGTCTTCGGTGTACGGAGTGATGCACACATATCCTTGACTTCTAACTCGAGTGTAAATTTTGCCTGTAGCATTTCTCCGCGTATCCAATTTCTTGTTTTTTTATATATCGTCGCATCACCTATATCGATATCCAAAAAAGAAAACGAGTTCGATGAGTATGGAAACGCGTGTGGCTAAATCGAGCGAGACGAGCCAACCAGAGAAAAATATCGTCGTTGAGCAATTAGCTGAATCGGGGGCTAAGTTCAAGATTATCGGTGGGAGGGTTAGGAGCCATCCATTCCACACGATCCGTAGCATCTAATCATATTGCAATGCAGACTTATTATGCCAACGGGAATGACGAGATTGTAATCAGGGTATCTACCGAAAAGGAGCCTCACGATGCTCACACATATCATGAGCTAACCATCTGTGAGAATGAGCCCGTTGTGGTCCGGGTGGGGGGGGGTGCGTTCGTTACTGACCGATGGATTGATTACGCACGCAGGGAACTCGGAGGATAGGCTTACATGCTGTGTCTGCCTAGGGGGCCGCGTTCTCAGGAACAAATTGTTTCGGTGTGGACACCCCAAAGGCTGTGGGAGGCATTACCATCGAGAGTGTGGCCGCGCCGTCGGATGCCTCTACTACGGATCAGGCATGAAGCTCGAATGCCCGGTCCATTATCAAGGGTGGGAGGAGGACGGCATCCGCTTCAGATATGAGCCTGAGAGGGCAGGATCGGACTTTGACAGGGTGGTGGCGGAAATTCGGGGTCTTTTGTCTGAGAACGAGTGGGATGTTGGGGATCGGCCGATCGTGGGAGAGATTAACATGGGGGCTATAAATACGTTGCTGCTGATTGGTAAGTATCGGCAGCAGGTTGGTGATACGGAGTTCCTATTGCTGATGAGGGATTTGGTGGACGAGGTCTTGCGCACCGTTGCGAGTAAGGGGGACGATTAGGATTCACTGGAGCAATCAAAACCATTTGGAGCCATCCAAGTTACTTGAGCCACAAAAATATAAGATCATTGGAACCATGAAACCCAGACGGTTTCTCCAAGATGGAGACACAACAAGCGAACAGTCTGAGGCTTACTACATTTAGACTCACAGTAGTTATGAGATGCATCCGGAGAAGAATAGGGAGTGCGGCATCAAGTTCATATATCCAACAGTCGATCCGAAACCTGAGAAGTCCCTCGCAGAAACGAGTCAGTATCGCGAGACTCAAAATTATTCTACCGTGCATCTATCCCAGTGTGTTTTGCCAATCCAGGGTGATTGATTCATTAATCGATCGATGGTTGTGCCCAGATGCGGAAAGGAAACTTGAAGAAATATGGATGGTATGGTGTAAGCGTGTTGTGAGAGAAAAGAGATGAAGATTAACTAAATGAGCGAAGTCCACTTTTGTGTACTTCGCTTACTAAGCTAAAGCTAAGCTAATCTTGGTAAGCTGAGTCACCCGTGATGACTAATGAGAGCTAAAGAGAGCAAGTATAATGTTGTACTAAGCGAGGGTGTTGACCTAATGTGACGTTAATCTCAACAACTAACTCACTTGAGCGATCATTCTTTGACTCTTATCATCTTCTACGAAGATGTCTAATTCAAAACTTCAATCACCAAGCTAATCAGCCAACTGCTCAATTTAACCGTTCAACAGGTTCAGCGAATGTAACTTCCAATCATAAATCGTAATACCATCGAATTTACCGCCCCTTATTATCCAATGAATATAGATGACGAGAAATCTAAAAGTTTAATCGACGCTGCGAACGATATTCTAAAGGTCAACCACAACATCCACCGTTCCTTCACCCTTTAATCTCTCAACTTCCATCCATCCTCCCTCTTCAACACCCACAATCAAACCATCTACACAACATCTTCTCCATTTAAATCCTTCACCAGATTCCTCAAAATCTATCCTCAATTTCTCAATGCTTTCATATCCCACCTCGCCTTTTTGACCATCTTCATCCCATGTCATCCCAACATGACTTCCATCTTTATAGGCCTCTTCCATAACTCTCATTGTTTGCTTACCAGTTGCCGCTCCAAAATGTACGACTCGTAGTTGGCCATCTAGGGGCTGACTTGCAGGAGATATGGTGAAAGTACGCTCAAGTTTGGAAACTAGTGAGGAGAGAATATACCCATGCTCTTTTCTCGCAAGACGTTCTTCCGTACCATTGGATCTTGTCAATGTAACAGAAGCCTTATAAGCATGCGGTAGAGCTCCATCCTTTGGATAAAGTAAATCACCGGCTACCAAGTGAAATCTCTTGTCTCCATGTTTTCGATATTCGACTGTATCGCTGTCGGCAACAAGGGTAGCATGAAGGCCATAACTGGCGACGACTGCGCCGTAGACGATATTGTTGGTAAGGGGTGTCTCAGTTTGACCTTCATTGGTTATAGTTCTTGCCCCAGAAGAAAACCTCACGCTAAAGATGGGAAGTGGTAAAGGTGCACCATGAAGTAGTGTCCTTAGACCTTGTATGTATATTGACGGGATGGGTGACGGCCGATGTAAAGAATGGAAGAGGGCATTTCCTGTACCAAGGGGAAGTTGAGATAGGGTTGGTTTGACATATGAACTGTACGCAGATCGTGAGTAGCGAATGACACAAATGGAACATGCGGAGAAGCCCACCTCGATCTTTCTCCACTCTCAAGCAATCCATTTATCGTATCCACCATCCCGCCATCACCACTCAACATCAATACTGATTGCTTTGTTCCTTTATTTGCGCCATCTAATAGTCTTGAGCTTGCAAATTCTTTCACCGAATCTGCGTCATCTGTCCTAACCAAAGTGTAGCTTGTTTCCGGTAAGCCAATGGAATCAAGAATGCGATGTAATACAGCATCATAAAAGTCCGGTGCCAGCCCCGTTCCCGACAATGTTGATATTAAAACATAGATTTGAGTTTCGGTGGATCGAAGGTATGTTGGCAGACTCTTGATCAAATAACTCTCGAGGCACTCTCGAGGAAGGTTGGTGGCAGGTGTTGTGTTGAATTCGAAGGGGAGCGTTTTTACCCCTCCATCGATTGGCAGCAGACTGAAGATTGTATAGCCCAGAGCACCATCTTGACCCTCGTTCCCCGTCACACAAATTACATCTTCTCCTTTGATCTTGCCACCCGATACTCCGCCATCGATCGCGACAGCACCCGACCATGTTAGGTCGCCATCCCGATAAGAGAAGTGTACAGGATGGTCGGCGAGATAAGCATAGGTCGTCGTCGCACTGCTCTCGGTAACTTCCGTATCATTATCAGAGCTATATGCAGCATCAGAGTTGGTTGAAGGTGTAGAATATGACATGGTGCGAAGATGATGGGATGAAGCCGAAGTGAAATGCCATGATGCTGAAAATGTGAGAAGTAATTGGGGCTTGATGATTTTGTTTGACTCGATAACCAGAACAAGCATGAATTCTTATCAGCTTATGTAATCCACCTCATGATCATGTGACTTCCATTCATCAGCTTACGTAATTGACCTGCAATATACGGAGGATGATTTTATAAAAGCTTAACATAATTAAGCATTTCCCGTATTTTGGCTCGTAGTTGCGAGTTACGGGATCTAAAATAGGAAAATAAACTATTTATCAATATTAACCTTAATAATTAAATTAAGCTTAATCCGCTGCTACCTTTCCCCACACCCTTCTCCTTTTTGATTGCTGTTGCTATATCGAGCTAGACCTTCATTAAACTTATTCGACCTTTGATATTCTTCTGTCCTCTCCCTCCTCCTCCTCCTCCTCCTCCTCGTCTTCTTCCTCTTCTCCTTCCACCATACAAAACAGAAACAATGCCTCGAATACCACTGCATCGTTTCATCGCCATCGCCGTCGTGGCCTTTCTCCTCGTTCTATCATACTATCACAAAGATTTCTCACAGACTTTCGTACCTGCATTTAGGGAAACGACAAAAGATGGACATCATGTATCACCAGGAGAGCAGGCGGCTCCTCATCATGAGATCCAAACTCAACCCGCAGAAATCTCACGGGTGGAATTAAACATCACGGATGTTGATGATGCTGCTTTTTTGCACGACGTCTTGAAGAAGAACAACGTCGAATTGGACATCAATTATGTGATGAGGACGATGCGATATCTCCCAGATGCGAAAGAGAGACCCACGATGACCAATACGAGCCAGGAACTATTTCCTCATGGGTGGACGAAGGTTACGCTTGATGGTGTGAATCGGCTCCCTCCGGATACATTGGAGCCTTTGGAAATTCATGTCATGAAAAGTCCACGACCAGACGAGATTGATGCTTCCGAGTTATTATTCGGAGTCTCAACTACGTATAAGAGATTCAGCGATCAGGTTAATGGGCCCGTGAAGGAATGGGTACGATGGCTTACAGACGGAAATGGGACATCGAATGGAGCAGGGCTGGTCTTACAATTGCATGATACGACCGATGAGCAATGGGCAGCTGCTCGAAAATTACTCACCGAGGTTGGAATCGCGGCGACGGTGATGCATTCGGATCCGTCATTGGATATGCCGGGAAGATATGTTGATTTGGTGCCCATTTTGTACAGTCATCCATCCAGACCGAAGAGAAAATATTTGGCATTGATTGATGATGATACTTTCTTTCCTTCACTTGGTGCATTGATGAAGGAGTTGCACAATTATGATCCTGAGAAGGAGAACTACATCGGTACACTCACGGAACGAGTAGATTTCATCATGCACGATCGAGTTCCCATGGTAAGAACCTTAAAATCCTTCCCTGTTAAGGTTAACTCCTCGCTAACCTTGACGTAATCAAGGCTTACGGAGGAGCCGGTGTATTTATTACCCCTCCCCTCGCAAAAACCTTGATTGGACTCCCCTGTCTAGACGTCGACCCGGCTACTGGCGAGTACACAGAGTCCGGATTCCAAGGCGATCGACTCCTCTACCACTGCATCAAAAACCACACATCCATCACCCTCAACTACTTGCCCCGACTAAACCAACTCGATCAATGGGGCGACGCATCCGGCTTCTACGAAGCCGGTCACCAACCCCTCTCTCTCCACCACTACAAATCCTGGCACCACGCAAACCCCGATATCTCCCACCTCGTATCCGATGCCTGCGGCGAAGCTTGCATCTTCCAACGCTTCGGCTTCGACGGACCCGGAGCCTCCAAATGGGTCCTCGCCAACGGATACTCGCTCGCCGAATACCCCACCGGTATCCACTGGGACATGACGAAGATGGAGGGCACCTTCGATCTGGGTGATGCTGGCTCGTGGGCGTCGGGAAAAGAAGACGTGCGGCTAGCGTTGGCGTATGGGGCGCTCCGTGAAGGCTTGAGCTACACGGGGAAGAAGAGGGCATGGGAGGCTCTGGGGGGGAGGAGGAGGGCGCACGGCGTCGTCGATATGATTTATGTGAAGAGGAGGGGTGATCATCGGTGGGTTGGTGAAGGTGAGGATGAAGAGGATAGAGAAAATGTTGTGGTTTTGAGGTTTGTTCCTTGATTTTTTTTGTGGCGGGGCCTCTCTTGCCTACTTCAATTCTTGAGTTTTCTTTGAGCTATACCAGGTACTCTGTATGTCTAACGGGCTCTGATTCGATTTTTTCTGGATATCGATTTGTCGGGTTGACGATTTCGTGTATATATATATATGTGTTCATATTTGAACAAATGGTTTGCATTGGGTTTTTGTTCTATTCTGATCTGTTTTATTCTTATATGTTTCATCAAAGGCGTCGTGGGTTCAAAGTTGGGTGTGTACATATATCCATCCAGTATGATGAATTACTCGCGCATTGAATGCAGGTAGATTCTGATTGGCGTTTTTCTTTGGGGGGAGAAAGATGGGTTGGGGGTGAATGGGATGAATAACATCTTGGGAATATCAGATTGAGATCTAGATCTAGATGTATAAATAGATCTATAAAGAAAGATGAACAAATACAGATATAGATAAAAAAAGAAAGGAAGAATATTCTATCTATTTGAATCTATCTATGAAGAGAGAGAGAGAGAGCGAAATCTGATGAACATATACCTGTGTAGGCCTTGAAGGAAATTCGTGAAGCGACGCATGATACTATCTCGACGGATTCAGAGGACTGGTTGGCTCATGGATAGTAAGTTTCGTTTATTCATGAACGAAGAGGGAAAACTCTCTGGCGCACAAACAATTCAAGTGTTTCTATATAGCATGCATTGAAATCACAAGATCGCAAACTAACTCAGCCTTTCAGTTCAGAATGGTCATCAGCCAATGTTGATCATCTCCCAGTTGCAGTGGCCTATCCCAAATCTACTCAAGAGGTCTCCAAAATCGCGACGATATGTCACAAGTATCGTGTACCGATTGTTCCTTTTTCAGGGGGTTCAAGTCTGGAAGGAAATGTATCTTGTCCTTATGGGGGTGTTAGCGTGGATTTTGCATTTATGGATCAGATTATTGCGTTTCATGAAGAAGATATGGATGTTCAACCATCTGTTTCTGTAAGAGGTCCAAACTGACTTGGCATCATTCGTCTACCTCCTTGGATGGAAATGCTAATTTTGTCTTAGTGGATGGATCTCAATGATGAGCTTGCAAAACGTCAATCCGGAATCTTCTTCCCAGTTGATCCAGGTCCAAGTGCAAAAATAGGGGGTATGGTGGGAACAAATTGCTCGGGAACCAACTGCGTTCGTTACGGCTGGATGAAAGATTGGGTCATAAACCTAACCGTGGTCCTCTCGGATGGAACGATCATCAAAACCAAACGCCGACCTCGTAAATTCTCGGCCGGCTACAATCTTAACAGTCTCTTTGTAGGCTCCGAAGGGACACTCGGTCTCGTCACCGAAATAACTCTTAAGCTTGCCGTAGTAACCTCCGAATACTCCGTCGCCGTGGTCACTTTCCCCACTCTACGAGACGCGGCGGCAGCAGCAGCCGGTGTGATGCGTGCGGGTATTCAAGTCGCGGCTATGGAGATTATGGATAAGGTTCAGATGAAGGTCGTCAATCTTTCCAAATCCACGGCCCCAAGGCAGTGGAAAGAACTCCCGACTCTCTTCTTCAAGTTCTCCGGCACCAAAGCCTCAGTGAAGGAGACCATCGCAATGGTATCTGCCATCGCGCGCGCCCACCACGGGTCTTCGTTTGAATTCGCCAAGGATGCGCGTGAACAAAAACTCCTGTGGTCGGCGCGAAAAGAATCGCTATGGAGTATGCTCGCTCTCCGCAGAGGAGTGAGGTCTGGAGCACGGATGTCGCCGTTCCGTTCTCGAGATTGGCCGATATCATTGAGTTGAGCAAGAAGGAGATGGATGAGCTGGGCCTCTTTGCTGGTATCTTGGGCCATGTGGGAGATGGCAATTTTCATGAGAGCATCATGTATGATAAGAGAGTGCCGGGGGAGATGGAAAAGGTCGAGCGGTGTGTTAAGAATATGGTGATTCGGGCGCTGGAGATGGAGGGCACGGTTACGGTATGCATGCATGATATATGTCGACGACCAAACTTGATATCAAGAACCACAAGGATTCTGAGGACTAACGGCGAGATGAAATATAGGGAGAACATGGCATCGGCACCGGGAAGAAGCATTCCCTTCTCATGGAGCTGGGACCCGATACTCTGGGAGTCATGAAATCTATTAAATTGGCATTAGGCGAGTTGTTGTTGTTGTTTTCGTTTTCTTTTCTCCCGCTAGGAAAATATATATCGAATATGTGGACTAACTGACTTGATGCGATAGATCCCCATTGGATAATGAATCCGGGTAAGATTATAGATCCTCGTCAATAGATAGATCACTGGGGAAGGTATCATGGGATTTGAAGATATAGCACATTTACATCTTGGAGACAGGCAATTTGGAAGGCAACTTTTCGCAGCATGACATGGCATGGCATGCATGCATGCATGGGAGGGATGCGCGTGCGTGCGTGTGTGCGTGCATTGAACCTTGAGTATTGAGTATTGAGTATTGAAATTGAGCATCGAACATGGGATCCAGAGAGGAGGACATGGAGGCGAGGCCTTTTTGCATTACATATATTCACTCACTCGTATGAATTGGACACTTGCGTGTGTGCATGGTTGTGTGGGGCCTATTTTAATATATGCTTGTATTTAGGGATGGGGATGGAGATGGAGATGGAGGGGTTGCATGGGATGAGGGGGAGTAAGGAGTAAGGAGAGGTGGTAGGACACACGCTATATAACTCTTGACGCTAGTTTAGATACAGCTCTACTATCGTAGATGGTGTTCCTCAAAGATCTTCTGTATGAGATCCATCTCTATATAAAAATCCAACCTCCAAAGCTCCTCGCCTCAAATTTCAAAATATCGGAGGGAAATCCTCCTCCCTCAGAATTAATAATCATCCCCACCACCTCCATCTCCCCCATCATCGTCATCTTCCTCTCCGTTCTCAAAGTACTGCTCCGCATCATAATCACCACCCATATCCTCATCATCCTCGTAATCATTATCCTGTTCCTCCTCCTCCTCCTCTCCCACATCATCTCCTTCTCCTTCTGCCCCCTCTACTCCCGTCGCCTGTTCAATCTTCGCCAGTAAAGCTCTAGTCCTCTCAGATGGGTCTTCATCGCCCATTGCCGCTAACGCAGCATTATCCTTCGCAGCCTTGACTTCTTCTTCTCCGTCTAGAACGGACCATAATTCCTTGGGAAAAAACTCCTTGTTGAAGCTCATTTCGCTCACTAATGGTATCGCCCGTTTCATCCTCTGGTATTTCATGCTATATGTTTCTACTCCGTGAAAAGGATCAAAGTCCGCCTTGATGTCTCGTCCATATTGCGCATTAAATTGGGCTTCTCCGAACGTTTTAACAGGCACATCGGTATCTCGCTTGGTGGAATGGGTATAGAGAGGACCGCGGTGGATCTTGTCGCGAAGTGTGCGGTAGTATTTTACCTGTGTGCGTTCTTGGCGTGTGAGAGGAGAGGGGCGTTTAAGGTTGGGATGACGCTGGAGATGTATATGTTAGCAAGCGTTCCTCATCCAAGGGCAATTCGAATTGAAAATAGAAGTGCGACGAGGGACGCATAGATTCCAAAGGGATCAGAGAATATGACGCACAGGATAGTCATCATTTGGTGTGAAGTCAAGTTTCAAGTCTGCATCATGATCCCATGTTGCACCCTTTATGCCCCCTCCTCTCGCACCTCCTCTCCCTCCACGGAAAGCCATCTTAGATGAGACCTCTTATACTGCTGGAGTGATTGACGATTGTGGGTGATTCGCAGCCAGTGTAAGGTTAAGAGGTAGCGCGTATTTTTGGGTGATGGATATACTTTCAATGGATGCAAGGTATTCGTGACAAGAGGTATTGAGGCTAGATAGATGTAAATCAAATCGTCATCCCGCAATTGTTGTTCTGTAAAGATATATTTTTGCCAATTTACAAGGCGGTGTGTGAGCATGTAGAGATTAAAAGAGATGAGGATTAACTAAGTGGGTGAAGTCCACTTCTGTGTCCTCAGCTGATTAAGCTAGGCTAAGCTACTTTTAGTGTGCTGAGTCATCAAAGATGACTCATATGGTAACACGTGGGATATAATTTGGTGAAAAATACCCGAACCACGTGTCGAACCCTTGTTTTGTTGCATATCTCATTTTCCCAAGATCTGTCGATTGATATATTGCCATTGAAATTCCTAACTAATCCCAAAGTGGTCACCGCTTTTGGTTTGGCTTGATTATTTGATTGATGATAGCTTCCTAAGCTTTGAAAGTCAATATAGACATCTTCAATGCTCTTTACGTTTCTACAATAACGTTGACCTTTTGAAGTTTGGTCTTCAAACTACCACAACACTCAACCGCTCACTCAATATCCATTCGCAAGCGATAAGAGACAGATTGCCCAAGATGGATATAGATGATACTCCGATATTCAGGTTGGATGAGCTTGAAGCACATCTTCAAGAGCTGGTCAAATCTCCAGATACTCCAATTGATGCGAAGCTTTTCGATGCAGTAGAGTTACAGCTTACAGGTATGCCCTTTTCTATGCCGAACTTATATTGTAGAGAGGCCTCCAAATCAAGTCTTCATGTTACACAATCATGATAGCTTATACCTTCTACTTAGAATACAACATCTCCCCTCTGATTCCGAAGTTACTTCCAACCATTACCCAAATCCTTCTTACAACTCGACAAGATCCTACAGTACTCGCCAGTCTATCTGTCAAGTTACTACAGCCAATTACATTTCCCCAGGCCCTGGAATTGGCTGCCGAGGACGCCCTGATTATCGCACTTCGATCTCCTATACCTGCTGCAAATATTCTTGCTGTGACAATCATCGAGAAGGCTGCTAAAAGTCCGAGCCATGTAGCACTTCTATCTAATATGAAAGGAGTGGTGGAGAATTATATCAGAGCATGGCTCAGCAATCCTCACGTCGAAGTTGGCGAAAAAACTACACAGGTTCTAGGAAAACTTCTAGCGGTAGATTCCGATCGAAGATCATCTATCACAAATGGCGTAGGGAGCATGGATCTTGATTCTCGGCATCCACCTGGCCAGGGGCTGCTTTGGCGACGAATCTTTCAAGACCAAGATGCCTACGAAATGTTGTTCTCGTTATGTAGCTTGAATACCATCGGAACTGGCGACGATGGCCTCGGTGGAAGACAAAAGACCCTCGCTCAAGCTCGTCTCTTGAGACTTCTTCCTCGTTTGGCGTCACTGGATTCTCGTATGATATCCCAGACTTATTTGCCTGAAGTTGACAAAAAATACATCTCACAAGGCGGAAAACACGGGCTTCTGTATTTCGCAGCAATGGAAATGGTAGATAAGGAAGATTTGCTTATGCATATGACGTTGACTATTTTCTTCTTGGAATTTCTGGATGCAATTAGTACTACGGAGCTGACGGGGCCAACGAAGGAATATGTCGCCGCAATGATGAAGAAAGCTATGGAGTCAGACGTGGAATTACGTCAGTCGGTTGAGGATATTACTGTATCTCCAGATTCAACTCCAGAGTTGATAGCTCTGGTTCACTCTTTGAGCCGAGAAGGTTGATGGAGCTTGGAGGGAACCATGCTCAGGCGTTCATACGCTGACTGGGCTGATATCTCAACCAATGTCTCAACCATACCGTTCCAAGATCAACTACACAGCTCATAGCTCAGATTATTCGGTTTGCAAACCTTTTTTACATAAAGACCCTCTTCCTCCCGCGTGTAACCTATGGTTAAGTGGGCATCGCTAAAGCATTAATGACTGACAATACAAAGGTCGCATTCTTGATAGAGTAGTCAAGGACAGATGACAAGATACTTTGGTCACGGGCAGGCTACAAGGTTACATGTAGGTTTGGCTTTTTGGTGCTGCAATTAATCACTTCATTGCAGTGCACCCAATAATGTTGACATCGATATTCCGAGAGTTAGGCTACATATTGACGTAGCAGAGAAAATGGACATGTCGCAACATTTTCAATACTACTTGCTGTATCTCCACGCTTCTGCTTTCATGTTTGATTATACTCATGCATCATTGAATTTTCATTATATTTTCTAAAGAATTCCAAAGATTATTATATCGTAATTAATCGAGTGGGTAGGATTTGGTTCAAAAAGTCCAAGGTCATGATGATCAACAGGCATTATAGCAGTAGTATTCTGGGGTGGCTTGGACAACAAGAGAAGAAACAGAAGAGCATCAAGATGCTTTTCGCGTGTTGATAGGCTGATGATAATGTATGTGAAGGACGATCCTGACGATCAATTTTGAGCTTGATTCAACACCTCAAGATATTATTGAAGGGTCAACGTGAGAAAACACTCGGATATATCTCAGGAGGCATTTCGCTCTTGAATGTCATTCTATGCAATTATTAGATGTCTATTGAAATTCGGAAATTTTATCATTCACACCACCCTTTCCTTTCTTACTGGGTATCTCGGCTACTCATAATCTAACACCGATTGAGGCTAATCTCCTCCCGAGGGACTATTTGCTGACACCTTTTGTATCAGTGGGTGCATTTAGAGAAGACGAGCTTTGCTTCTGGCCTATTGTAAGGGTGGATACACATGGGACGGGATGGTGGTAGTGGTCGGATCTTCTAGTTTTTGATCTTGCACCTGACTAATGGCCTGTCAAATAGACGGGGTCTCAGGGGGGGTTATTCTTTTGAAGTCAAATGAGTACTCGAGTATGTCTGTGTATACTGTACGTACATACGTGCAGTAGTCAGTCCCTTTGGCTAAAAAAGACTGAAAGGGAAATTCGAAGGCTCGAAGAGTTCCAACTGTGTTTTGAATAACACTTGCATGTGCCTTGAGGGTAAGTATACATGATATACATGAGAAAGTGACCCGGCCGATAATTCGAGCCGGGTTTCTGGGACAACACTAGACCGATCTTACTCATTATATCAATATTGTGGAAATCATTACAATGCTTAAGTCCCACTCATGCCTATTACTTTGTCCCCGTAAGGTAACGACCCAGCTCAAAATTGATTCGAGAAGAATCTCTTAGCCTAAGTAGAACTCGTTGGATAAAGGAACCTACGCCGTTCTTGCAGAACCATCCAGGGTCGGGCTTATTTGTACAAAGGCTTAGTCCACCCTCTTCATTGGTCATTGGAATCTCCATCAAACCGCTTGGCTTGGCTTATTTACCTTTTCTGTTAAGTCTGTCATGAATGGCCTTATACAGTTATACTAACTAGTCATCCCTTTCGTCCCTTGCATGTTTAGCGAGTAGAATCACAGTTTTCATTGGACATTCTTCATGCAAGTCAATGGCATCTTGGCTATCATCATTGCTAAGATAAAACATTTGTGTAGCCCCTGGCTAACGATGGACAGTTCAGTTTTGGTCCCGACAATGACGGAGTTAGGAGAAGTGGCACACACCCTTGTTCTATATAATATTTTCACTCCTTTCTCCTTCTCTCCCTCTCCTCTCTCCCTCTTTTGATTTCTAGACATCAAGTGTCTCATCCACCGGTGACCGTGCCGTGCAAACATTTGTTTGCGTCCTGTCGTTGACAATCATACCATCCCTGGCTTCGCTCTCTACACTTTCATTTTTGCTTATCTATTTAATGGTCCTTACAATGTATTCATCAAAGACCTTTACTGTAGCTGCAGCTACTTTTGCATTAATCGCTCCTTCTGTAGCACTTTACGATGCATTCTCGCCAACAAACTTGGCTTTGTATTGGGTACGCCTTACAACCAGATCCAAAATGCTATTACTGATCGTGAAAAAAGGGTTCCGGACCATATCAAGCGAATCTTTCATACTACTGCGAACAATCTACAGTGGACATCATTCCATTAGCTTTCATGAATGTGTTTCCTGCCCAAGGTGATGGTTATCCAGCGGAGAACTTTGGTAATGCTTGTTATGGTCAACCAATCTTTACACCGGGCCCAGGTTATCCATTAGGCGACGTAGATACTTCGAAAGATCAGCTCTACGTACAATGTCCAGGCATTCAGGAGGGAATCCCTTACTGTCAATCACTGGGGAAGAAGATATTGCTTTCTCTTGGGGGGGCTTCTACCACTTATCAACTTACAGGTGCAGCCGATGGACAATACTTTGCGGATTTCCTGTGGGGAAGTTATGGTCTTTTCAAGCAATCATGGTTGGATGCTGGTGGAATTAGACCAATGGACGGTGGATACTATGGCACTGATCCCAACATTCATATTGATATTGATGGATTTGACTTCGATATTGAAATCACTCCTACTGGTAAGACAGGAAATCATACACGAGAGTCTCGTGTTAAACCCAGACTAACATGAAATAGATTCATCTGAGGGATATATTGCAATGATTAACAGGCTCCGAGAACATTTTGCTGAAAACCCCTCAAAAAAATACTTCATTTCAGGAGCTCCACAATGTCCAATACCCGAGCCAAACATGGGAGCCATGATTGCCGGTGCAAAATTTGATCTTTTGTGGATCCAGTTCTACAACAATGAACAGGCCCAGTGCACAGCTCGTCAATGGGCCGACAACTATGCTTCGACAGGACAAGAATTCTCGGCAGAATTCACATACGATCAATGGGTTTCAACTATCAACAGTGGCGCAAGTGCGGGTGCCTCAATCTATCTTGGTCTCCTCGGCTCTCCATTGGCCGGAACCGCAACCGACTATATATCTCCCCTTGAGGCACAAGAGTTAATTGATTCCTACCAAAATAAGCCTCAATTCGGAGGTGTTATGATTTGGGAAGCGACATATTCCCAAGAGAACACAGATGCTGAGCTTAACGGGCAGTCGTATCACGCATTTATCAAGTCTTGCTTGTCTCCCCATGCACCTCCTCTTACCTCGAGGTCCTCAGTGGTTTCCACCACGACTACTTGTGGTTCCAGCTCCACATCAGAGGCTCCAATTACTTCTAGCGCACCATCTTCAACCTTTTCAGGCTCATCAATTTATTCATCTGAGTCTTCTGCTGCGCCATCCTCAATTTCTTCGGATGTCTTGATTACTCCATCATTGACTTCCACGTTTATTTCAGAGTCTTCTGCTGCTCCATCATCGACGTCCCATGAAATTTCGACTACTTCCTCATCCGCCTCGCTATTGATCGCAGAATCCCCAGCTGTGCAATCTTCAAGTCACTCAGAATCGGTAGCCTCTCCGTCAATTTCCTCTTCATTGATTTCCCCAACTCCAGCATCATCTAGATATTCAATTCCAGAATACTCACACAACGCAACATCCCATTTGACACATTCCTCAAAGCCAGCAGGTATTAGCACATTACCCGTGCAATCTTCCAAACCAACGGGTAGCTACGCATTCACAGCTCATTCCTCCACGTCCACAATAAGCCACAGCTCCAATTCCCACTCAACTAGACCATCATCGAAGCCATCGTCTGCTTACACTGCTCCTGAATATACATCTATCTCCACTTTCAGCAGCGAGAGCAAAACTAAGGCTAAGACCGAGACCGAGACCGAGATCAAGACCAAGGCATCATCGATAGTCCCATCCGGAAATCCGGTATCTAGTTCCTCCATCGTCGTTTCTTCTACTGCGCTGTATGGAAATAATACTTATAGCCACTCGAAGGCCAAGCCAGCTCCTACCTCCACATCATCCGCTGAAGGGGTCACCGTCTTGCCAAGCAGTTCGACGCAGCCCGGATCTACTGCAACTGAGTCTACTGTGGTAGGATCTTCGACAACCGGTGCCAGTGAAATATCTTCTGGACCTGTTACCAGCGGTGGATATGCGTCATCGGCAACCGGTTCTGCCTCCGTCAGTGTATCTACTTCATCTGGAAGCGGCTCAATAACTTCAGTTGCTCAGTACATCACATCCACAGCATACGTCACCACTGTCTACACTATCACATCATGTGCCGCAACTGTAACTGATTGTCCGGCTAGATCTGGTAAAGTAACCACTGAGACTATCTCATCATACACCTCCGTGTATTCAATCGACGTGTCTAGCGCTCTTGTCAATGTCCCTAGTTCAGAAGCTTCTACTGCAGCTGGTGCTTTGACCTCAATTACCCTTGCTGGGGAGTCTTCAGCTCCCGGAGTATCATCACCAGTACTCACTTTAGAAGTCTCTTCTCCAGCTGGCGTTCTGACCTCGGTTCCCGTACTGGAAGCTTCATCTATCACTCTAGTGCCATCACCAGCACCCACTTTAGAAGCTTCTTTTGCAGCTGGTGTTTTGACCTTGGCCCTCGCACTTGGAGCTTCATCATCATTCCCCAGCTTAGAAGTCTCTTCGGCAGCTGGAAGTTTGACCTCACTTTCCCTTGTTGGGGCATCCTCAGCCTCTGAGGTATCATTACCAATCCCCACCTCTGAAGCCGAAGCCACAAGCCCGACAAGTCACTACACAACCATAATCCCCACTCCAATCAACTGCCAAACAACCACAAAACCCGCTATCATCGCCATATCCACAATAACTGTCGTGCCCGTTCCAATGGCATCCACCATCTTGGAACCACCATACGATGCTGGCGATGAAACGCTAGTGGCATCTGGATCGGCATCTCTTACTCCTGTGCCTAAACCCAGTTCATACGTTACCAAGGTGGAGAGTCAGAGTACTACGTCGGCGGTACCGCGTCCGACGGCTTTCAATTTCGAGGCAAGTGCGGATAGGGTTGTGGGGAAGGTGGGAGTGGGACTTGTGGCCGGGGTAGCCATGTTGGGCTTTTTGATCGTTTAGATGATGATGGCGATTCACGTATTGCAAGATAGAAAGAGAAGGATTTCTCGAGTACGTAGTTTATGATTCAATTTCATCTGTTGATATTTTAATAGTACGAGTATGTATGCATTTTATGATTCATGATCTATTTCACTCATATATATGTCTTGATACGTATTTCAGCACGTGTAAAGCAGGCACAGTAGTATGTCGGAGAGGACATCCGGGGATGCTTCAACGTTGTGGAATATAGGAAAGAGGTGAGAGGATGAAAGGAAGAGTTGCTCCTCGAAACAGTCCGTAGATTCTGGTTGGAAAGCCACATTTCTGGGATAAAGAGCAGGCAATGGATGAGATGACCAGACTCGAACTTTTTCGATCATGTAGCCTTATGCTGCATATGATAATGCAACAATATGTAGTTTTTTTTTCCAAAGATTAGTCTTTTGAGAGTCCCGCTATCTTACTCGAAGACGAAACTATTAGCTGATATGTATCTATAATACTGGTAATGATTGGAGGGGCTTGACCTCATTTTGTGTCACGGCTCAATCACTTTGATTTTTTTCTTGTAAACCTCGAAGCCATTATCTAATCTAATCTCGAGGAATAGATTCCTGCAAGTTAGTCAAAGATTGCCCATTGCCTTTGTTCCATCTTATCTCTGTATGGTGGTTGGTTGCCGTGCGAGTCGAGAGGTTTGGTTGTTGGTGGATGCTGGATTGTGGGTGAGTTTAAAGGGTTGAAAGATAGTATATACCGCCAGAGTTCGGGGATCTGCCTGGAAGAGGTAGATAGATGACTTTAGATGAGTTGACCCGTTCAATCTCTGATAGAAGAAAGAGAGGAAGATAAAAAAGTCCTTCAACAGGAATCCAGTGCCTTTGAGAAGCCATCGAGGCAAGAGAAAACAGGAATCAACACAACACCGCACATTCTCTCGCCTAACCCAAAAAGCCTTACTGAGCCTCGATCAACTTCATCTTCTGCCCTCATCTTCTATTCACTGCCATACATGTCAAAAGTAATAAACCCAACAAGACAATCCAAGATGTCGCTCCACCATGAAAACAAACACAAGTTCTCAAAGTCCTCATGCCCTAACAGGTCTCCCACTTGCTTCTCGATCAACACATTGGCGAAAAGCTAATATTCAATCATAGATATCCGGTATCCCACAACGCTCAAGAGCAGCCACATCAATCACATCAATAATCCGACTTATACGATCAACGTTCCATCCGAACCGGCAGGTTTGGGTGTCTTATTTATCAAATCAATCAAATCAGCAGGTTTTCACAAGCAGGTATAAAAGAGGACAACAACAAAACGCATAAAGCAACATCTGAAGTTCTTAAATAACTCCTCTCATCAGGTATTAGTGCTGAAAACAAGCGTAAGTTTCCTTCCTCCATTCCAAATTGACTGTGGCAGACTTGTGGGCTATGAGAACTGAGAACTACTTTTTTGGGTTATTTCTTTTTGTTGTTATCCCGAAGTGAGATTGGTTGTCTTGTTATATGATATGTAGTTATTTTGAGCTCTAGCTGTTTCTGTTACAAAAGAGTCGGATCTCTTGCTGTGAATTTGTAACAAAACGTGATTCAATCATTTCATTAGCTTCTCAACTCTTTTCTCCAGACTTCTCTCAAACTCTCTCATACCATCCTCAAGAACCTTCATACTACCACCTTTAACCAGGTAAACTAATCTCCTCCTCTGCTCTTCTTCTTCTTCATCCCTACTCTCGTCGCCTCTCTCTCCCTCTACGTCTCTCCACCCTTCAACAAGTTTTCTCACCAGCCACCGATCATGACTCACCACCACAACTCCTCCATTCCAACCCCTTATAACCTCCCCTACAGCCCTTACCGTCCAAAAGTCCAAATGTGTCGTAACTTCATCCAGCACCAATAATTGCGGCTCCTTCCATATCAATCTCGCCAATGCTAACCTTACAAGCTGGCCACCAGAAAGTCTATTGATCGGAACATCCGATACGATCCGACCCTGCAAACCCAAACCACCTAGGATCCCGCGAATATCTTGCTCACCGAGTACACCCTCTACATCCGAGGTCATAAGCGAGAGAGCTGTAAGTTCCGACGAGGCATGCGAGAGCGTCTGAAGATCTTCCACGGAATGTTGGGAGTAATAGGCTAATCTCAACCGGGGATGTTTGGTCAAGGTTCCCTGGGTGGGCTTGGCCGTTTCGGTGAGGAGTGAAAGGAGTGTGGATTTTCCACTTCCGTTTAACCCTACAATTCCAATCCGATCACCCATATGGATTGTCAGGTCAACATTTTCCAAGATGAACGGCGAAGGAGTCGTACTCGTACTTGTGCTAGGTTTCGAAGATGGTGCAGCTGGGTATCGAAACGAGACATTTTCCAACGAGATCAAGGGTCCTGGAAACCGCAGATCAGGAGCGAGAGGAAACGTCATCGAGATAGCTCTCTCCTCGGGCGGAATCTCAATATCTTCTCTAGCTTTCAAATGGTAACCGCTCAAGTCACGATTGAGTTTGAATCTGGTCCCTTTGGCACTCACTTCCATGCCCATCCTATTGTCTAGTTTCTTTTGTCTGGACTTGGCTTGACGGAGTTTATTTTCATCACCGGCAGCTTTGCCTTGTTTGATGTTTTGTTGGATGGTTTGTTGCATGTGGGACTTTTGCTTTTCTTGGGCGTCTCGCATCCGCGTTAAATGGAGAGTCTTTTCGCGGATGGAGGATTCGTATGTGGCGAGGGAACCGCGGAAGTACGTGAGCGTTTGGCTGTGGAGGATGATGATCTCTTGGCATGTGGCGGTGATGAAATCGCGATCGTGAGAGACGATTATAATGGTTGGGGGATTGGGAGTGGATTCTTTGAGCTTTTCGAGGTATTTCTGTAGCCAGATGATGCCGAGGAGATCGAGAAAATTCGTTGGTTCGTCGAGGATTAGAACGTCAGTTGGCTGAAGGAGTATGGAGGCAAGATTGGTGCGCATTCTCCATCCTCCAGATAGAGTGTTGACTGGTTCATCTAAATTTCTTTTCGGGAACCCTAAACCCGCGAGGATATTGCGTGCCTTGGCCTCGATATCGGCGAGTATGGTGGGCTCCAGCTGTAATTGCAGCTCCGCCAGAAGTTCTGCTGCGAGATCTGTCTCTTCTTTGATTGTGGCCTCACCAATATCTTCGTCCTTTTGGTTGATGCTGTACCTCAAATTAGAAGTTATGCGCCTCGTTAGACCGTGAACAATTACCGTTTCGCAGACTCCGCAATTGTCTTCTCAAAAGCAATCAATGCTTTCCGTGCTGTCATACCCCGTGTTCCACTCCTTAGTCTAGCATCCTTGTCCTTCTCGAATAGCTCTCTCTTCAGTCTTTCATGCTGAACTTGCCGAAGAGCACGCGTAGGGGCCAACGCATCTTGCTGGCTATCCACAGCTTTCAGCAGTACTATGGCTTCTATCAATATCCAAATTACCTATTCAAGCATCGCAATTCCAAGACATACCATCAATTTCGTGCTGAATTTCACTCCTCGAGGTTGCCCTGTCAATAACTTCCTCCAATACCGACAACCTACTTCCCTTCTTTTCCTCAGACTCAACATTTTTTTCACACCCCTCTATAATATCGGCATCTCTCAAATCTGTATCTGTTTGCTGCAAGATACAAATCCGGGTTTGTACAGGAATGCCCGGAATCAATTTCTCCGCAATGGCCTTCAGCAACGCTTTACATCACACCAATCATTAGTCCCCTGATTTTCGACTCGGCCAGGGATGACATACTCGATTTTCCCGTTCCGTTTCTCCCAATCAATGCATAACATATTCCTGCCTTGAGCTTCAAGCTTGCATGGGATAATATCTCGAGTCCTTCTGCTCTAGATTTCCCTTTTGCTTTTCCACCCGCTTTTCCCGAAGACGTCACGGCGATGTTTAAACCTTCGATATCGAGCTACGATATCTACCCATCAGAATTCATCCCAAGATAAAACAATGTTGAAATTGTGCCAAAGAGAAGATGTGGTTTACCTCCTGATAAACCGGATTCTCAATATGGAATCTAGTTTGTTTACACGAACATAAGATCGTGGTTGCTGATTCTCCTTGAGACATCGCGTTTTCCTCTCTTGCTTCAGTTGAGATTTGAAGAGAAGTCTGCTCTCCAGCGAGTAGCGGAAGAAAATTGAAAATAAGGAATGAGAGAAGTGAAGAATAACAATCAGACTTGACCATGAGCCTACTATCAATGGAATGGACGTTCCTCGAAAATATAGAAGAAATGCTCTCCAGCTTCAGACTCGTTACCACGTTCGGTCGGCGTGACTCACATCTCACAACAAGTGAATTCTTCATGCAACACAAACATGTCTTGCCATTAACCTGATACGCCTCCAAGTGAATCACATATTCAGATATATATTATTGTATTGAATGACTCGTTCTCTCAAAGACGGACGTCGTATAGCTATAGTTCACCACAAATGGTAACGGCCATCGAACATTTTGTTGGCCGAAAGTTTCAATATGCGTTGCGCGATCACGTGTTAGTTGTTTTATACGTTTTAATACGAGTAGGAAAGTTGAAGAAGATGCTTTTTGTTACTATATGTGTTAGGTTTATGCTGAGTCAGCACAGCCTCTTATAGTGAAATGGTTCATATGCTTTATATAAATTATATATGAAAACGTTATTCTACAGTCTAATTAAGCGGTTGATCACAGAGCCCGTATCAACACGCTAGCCTTTCGGGTGCCAACTGAGGGCCGATCGCGGAGAGCTACTAACGTGACGGTAACACCGTAACATATAACAAAAGTGTTCATAAATACTAATAAAAAAGAGAACAAGAAAAAGAAAAAAGAACATATATATCAACAAAAAGCATAGTCTATAAGTTATAGCCCCTTATAGTCATTTCAAAACCTCAAGAAGCAAATATATTTAACATTTTTCCAATAGTTGTCAATATCAGCATAAACAAAAACATATAACCTACAGAAAGCACTATTTCGACTTTACTATCGCTACATCAATAGCCTCAAACAATAACAACAACAAGAATTATAAACCACTACAGAACGGTACCGCTTTTATCACCAAAGTGATGCCAACACTATCAATGTATTATTTTCTTTCTCTAACCATCTATCTACACATCAAGAGTCATTGATATGAAAGCTTGAGTGCTGTCATCTGGTCTTATCTTATCGCATCAAAAGAAATTCATGTACGCCAGCAATTCCCATACCAGTCAAATTAATTTAAAGCTTAAAAGGTTGCAACGGCAACTGCGATGGCTTGACTATCTGAGTGAGAGATCGAAATGCTAATCTCTTTCACACCAGCTTTCTCTGCTGCTGTTGCAGCATCACCGTGAAGCTATGTTTTCGTTAGCGAATCTTCATTGAACATGAAGGGGCTTGAACTTACCGAGACGGTGGGCGCACCCTTTTCGTTGTTAGTAATCTCAATCTCCTTCAATGGTGCTCCGGCTCCCTTGCTTGCAACCCCGAGAGATTTGAAGACTGCCTCCTTTGCACTCCACTTTCCAGCGAAAGATGCCTGTGGGTGGGGTGCCTGCTTGCAGTACGCAACCTCTTTCTCGGTGAAATTTCTTTCCAAGAACGTGTCGTTCTCAATGTTGATAGCAGCAATATCCTCTACATCAACGCCAACTTTGTTATTAGGAGTTGCAGCACCCTTTGCAAGAGACTCAACCATTTGCTTTGTGCTCTCCGTCTTTTCCTTATTAACAGCCTTCTTGGCGAAGTTTGGTGCATAGGTGAGAGCAGAAGTTTTCTTGTCGACCGACACACGAGCATCTGGGTTAAGGAATACAGCTCCTTGTTGTTCATCAGTGTAAGGGGAGTGGTCCTTGGCAACAAACAAGGTGTTCGTGATCATTCCATTGTGGAAGAATCGGTAGGCCTTCTTCTGTCTGGCCTCAACCTTAGTGCAGTATGCAGAGTATGTCTGCTCATCAAGGGTGGCGAACAAGTACTTGGGATGGATACCAATAGCTTGAGCACCCTTTTGACCGAAACCGAATGAAGTAACCGAAAAGGCTTTGATACCATCTGTTTGAATACTGCGACTGGGGTAGACGATGTAGTCGAACTTCTCCATGACCTGGTCAACATTGTCGGCATTTCTGTTACCAGGGACCAAACCACTGTTGAGGACCTGCAAACAACCGTTAAGCATCCAAGCACCAGCAGCACCCTTGGGATGACCTGTCAGATATTTCTGGAAGATGCCCATGATAGCGTTACCCTTCTTACGGCCAAGATGCTCCATTTGATGGCAAATGACTGAAGACTCATTCTTATCGTTTGCAACAGTCGAGGTGCCGTGGAAAGAAGCGACATCCAGGTCGTCGATGGTAAGACCCCAAGTAGCAAGGGCACCACGAAGAGGCGCAATGCTAGGATCCTTCTTCCAGAAGTTGTTACCAAGACTGTTCAAGACCTCGCGCTCTTGACGTAAAGCCTCACGCTCGATATGTTGTGCTCTGTCTTGAGCATATTCAACTTCATTGAAGTCTCCTCCTTGAGCCTTCATAGCAGAAATCTCCTCGTGTAAATACTCGAGCTCTGATTCTTGCCATGCTTTGATGCTCTTCTTGCGAAGCTCAACTTGTCTGCGGCGGTACTTGATATCCAGAAGAGGCGATGGGAACTTGCCGGGGTTTTCACGAGCGGTCGTGAGAACACCTTGACCTGGAGCAGGTACCGACCGTCCAATCTTATCGGTGGCAGTGGTGGTCAATCCGAGGATACCATAGATTGGAACACCCATGTCAAGAGCAAGTCTAGCAGTCATGATGACTTGGATACCACAACCTTGCGACTCCATGAAACCATTTCTGGTGGTGGTAGTAGGACGAGACATTTCCTTAGGTGTACGGCCATGAGCGATTTCATCGACAGCATTGCTCGTGGCCTTCATGTTGGCAAACTCGTATGAACCTTCCTCTTGGAAGTCATCGAAACCACCAACAAAGCAGACGCGAGCTTTTCCTTCCACAATGGTCTCGTAGCCAATGTCAACGGATTCAACTGAAGTAGCGCAAGCTCCAACAGGAGTCTTGATTGGACCAGTGGAGGATATCAGCAACATGTTGACCCAAGCACTCATAGTGTTGATGAAAGACTCCTGGAGAATGTCCTTTTGGAGTGGTTTGTCCAAGAAGCGGTCTTTGTACATTCCTCTCAGAGCCGAGGTCCCACCAATACCTGATCCAATACAGTTACCCACTTCGGAAATGTGAACATACTGGTAGAATTCATATGGATCAGTAATACCAGATGCCAAGAGGGACTCAACCGTGCAGACCAGGACGAACAAGGTCACAGGGTCAACTTGTGAGATGATATCATCTGGAATACCATATTTCTTAGCATCCCATCCAGTAGGGATTTGACCTGCGACAAGTCGGTCGAAGCGAAGGGCCTTTGGAATAAGCAAGGTGGCACCCTTTCGCATGCGGACGAGATACTCTCCAGATTCAGGGATCTCGAAGATCTCAGCCTTGTCGCCGTGCTCACGTTTGAACTCCTCTGCTGTTTCCTTGGAGGTCTCAAATGGCTCCAAGTCCTCTTCGATGACAACCTCTTGGAGCAATTGCTTCTTCTCTGGGTTGTAACCATTGAAGAGTTCAGGCTCAATCAAACGGATACCGGAGTGTTCGAGGATGTATTTCTCGTATTTGCCCTTGATATCCTTGTCGTCAACTGGATCTCCAGTCTTGGCATCAACCCATCCTGCATATGACTTTCCTTTCAGGTTACCATTGTGGTTCTTGATGAGACCCATGATCCAGGCCATCTCAACACAACCTTCCAAAGAGAATTGGCCATAGGCCTCCATCTCCCATCTCGTACGAGAGTTACCCCATGGTCCAACTTCAGCGAAACCAGTGACCACAACAACCTTCTCAAGGTCAACCATTCCCTTGAGATTTTCGTTGAGTGGAGCGACTTCCTTCGTCCAGTCTGGCAATGGTGGGAAATCGTATTTGATGTTTGCACGCGGTTCAATTGTGACCTTTTTATAGAGGGCCTCACTATCATCACCGTTGACAATCTTGTTCTCAATAGCAGTCTCCTTGGTGACAGCTTGTCGAACTTCGCTAGTCTCCATGATATCTTTTCGGAGTTTGGTCATCAAGTCCTTGAGGTTAGGAATGAATTGCAAACCCCCGTTCAGATCAGCAAAGACTGGCTCAGATTGGCAGAGGTCAACAATGTTAGGAGCCATCAGACCTAACAAGTTGAAAGCCATTTCTTGCTGAGAGAAGGTGCGCACACCGTAAGCCTCAACACCTTCTGCGACAATGTTGTTACCAGACATGAGACCAGTACCACGAGTCCATCCAATGACAGCCCCGCAAATGGTGAGGAAGCTGCCCCAGCTTTCCGAGTGCCACCTATTGAACAAGGTTTCCAATGCGAGCTTGGATTCGGCGTAAAGACCGTCGTTTCCAAAGGTCCCGTGGTTTGGAGAAAGAGGCAAAACGACTTGAGCAGGTCTAGTCTCGAATCCTCGCTCGAATTTCTGGGTCTTGACACAGCCCAAAAGACGGAGAAGATTGGTCAACATGATACGATGAGCAAGCTCGGATTTAGAGTCGATGCTATCAATCTCACGACCGTTTTCGGGGATGGCCGCAAATGGAATGACATAGTCGAGATCCCACCCAAGACCCTTCTTTGGATCGTAGATGTAATCGACCAAGGCCTCCACATCTTGTTTGCTGCCTTGGTTGAAGGGAACAACGATAAGTTGAGATCCTCGGGATCCATAGCGAGCATACATTGATTGATAATACTCGGTGACTTTTCTGGAGAATCGACTGGTGGTTACAACAACCTTGGCACCTCCACTGATCAACCCTTGCAAAACGTCGGCACCAATCGAGCCAGCTCCGGCACCAGTCATCAAAGCATTCTTTCCTTGGAACGTGACACCAGATTTAGCAGCTTGCTCTAGACCATCAAGGTAAAGGCCAGTCAGCTTCTTGCTGTATTCCCAACCATGCTCATCCTTTCTCTTCAAGTGAAGGAAGGGAATGGTTTCGACCTTTCCAGCCTTTGCCCGGCCATTGGTCTCTTCACCCTTCTTCATCTTGACCCCGTTCTTCTTACCGGATGAGCGCTTGCCATTAGCATTCTCCTTTGGGATGATTTGGCCTTCGCTCATGGCTAGAGAGCGAATAACATCGCAGTAAAGACTCTTGATTTGCAGTTGAGATGCTTTTGAGAGCTTGTGTTGCTGCTTGATAAGTTTGTAAATACGGCCGAGATCGCTCTGAACCTTGGTTCTGTTTCCGTATTCGGAAATCTTTCCTCCATCAGCCATTTCTCGCACATAGTGCTCAAGCTTTCGTACACTAGATCTGGGGATTTCAGCATAATCTAGGTTGCCGCGAGCATCAATTGTTGTGTGTGGCCCCGTTGGTAATGCAACATCCTTGTATACAGGCGACTCGTTGAGCACATCCCTGCAGTTATCAATGAGCGATTGTCCAAGTTCTTTCGCAAGCTTGTAAGTCTCGCCACGCTCAGTTGGGCAGTTATCAATATGGTATTGCATGAACTCGAGAAGGGTGGGATTGGATCTGTTCATGATACGAATACACTGGCTGACAATTTCACGATCAACTGCTTGAAGTCGACCGAAAATGATATCGTAGTACATCGTCAAGGCATCTTGTCGCGCCCAATTCCAGGAAGAATCGTATACTCTCGCTTTCAATTGGGTGAAGACAGGTTCAATACCTGCAGCGTAAAACTCTCCGTGTTCGACGTTCCACAGGTCGAGTTGCGCTTGAAGAGCCTTCTCTGACTGTTGTGCACCAATGAACGCCTTGTCACCTGCGCGGAGATCCATCTTGAGGTATCTGGCGAAAAGTTCAAGCTGCTGCTTGAAAAGTGCTCTCTGATCCTTGGTCAGAGCATCAAGAGCAGCAGGATCCATCATCATTCCACCACCTGAAGCACCTGCATCAGCACTGGCAGACACCGTCGAAATACTAATTCCTGCATTTGCTGCATATTTTTGTGAAACATCGTCGAGGAATGCCTTGGCATCATTTTCGGATCCCAAACGTGCGGCTGGCTCCATTGTTAAAGCCAAAAGCAAGACACCATCTTGTCTTCCAGATGCCAAACCCCATCGTGTTTCCAAGTATTTTCGTGCTGCAGTGATATTGAATCCACCAGGCATTTTTGAGGATATTAATCTCGCAACAAGAGATGATGATTGTTTTCCTAATTGACCATTGAAAGTTTGCTGCATCGAGGCTCCTAATTCGTCCAAAGGGGTGTCTTCTGGTTTCTCAGGTGTTGAACCAAATTCTTTGCCCAAATCTCCCAATATTTCGTTTTGAAGCGTAGATTTTCCTGTAGAAATTCCATGGTTAGCTTTTACGGCGGTGGCCATTGAAAAAGACGGCTCTTACCTCCGACGAGATCCTTAATGGCCTTGCTCAATGGAATTTCCAAAAGAGGCTTCTTCAGTTTTTGGGCAATCAAAGATCGCACAATATCTATGGCTCCAACTGGGGCATCTGGGACTTGTGCAGCGGGACCTGCACTGGGTGGAGGGGCTGCTGCAACTGGTGCCGGTGCTGACCCAGAAGATGCTGCCGGTGCTGGAGTAGATTCACCTGGTACGGCCGCGGGCTCATCCTCCACCGGGTCGACATCATAATAAATCTCTTTGGCATCCTTATTGTAGCATAGAATTTGACGCTGAATGGATTTTGCTGCATCGTAGGCTTCGTATTTCGAGGCAAGTGTCCGCTTGGCCATAGTGCCAAGGGTATCTGCAGGACCGATTTCGACGATTCTCTCGGTCGTCTTCTCATCCAAAATCACATCTTGTGTCTCGATCCATCTGACGGGAGATGCAAATTGATATGCCAACAGCTCAACCAGGAGCGTATGGGCGAGCTCTTGCTCAACTTCAGGACGCATGGTGAAGGAGTTGTGATTCGAGGAAGATTGAACGGTATTCGAAGGGGGTATCAGAAAGACTACCCTCAGAATCCCTCTCAAGTCTAGATGTAACTGTAGGCTTTTGATCAAGGGGAATTGAAATAAGATAAAATCAAAATAAGGTTTGAATGAGGAGGAGAGACAGAAGAGAAAGAGAGGAGATCTTCTAACAATCTGGTGGAGCAGAAGAAGAGGCAAATTGGGTCGAGGAAAGAGTGATTCCAACGGCTGACTACATTTTTTTGGCTTCTCCTCCCAACAGACGGGAGATGATTGGGCACTAGAGATGGATTAGGTTTAGTTTGATCCACCAACCCCTGTTGATAACGCTTCTCCCCTTCCCCTCCAAAAGCAACATCTCCACGGCCTTTTCAACCCAACAAGGCAGTCCGTATCAGATGATCATGGCCAAATGGGTCAGAGGCATAAGCACGCTTCTCCGATTGAGAGAAGGAAGGGGCGGAGGAAAAGGACCCTTGATTGTTGTGGTATGCACAAACCGGGGCCACAATATACAAACCCTGCCTTTCCAGGCGATCAGGCCGCCAAGACACGCCCGCCCCCTCATTCTCTCAAAGACTTCAATGAAGAGATATCAATCATGACATCAAGTTCCCTTCTCCATCAACAAGGAGCCCCTTTTATTTGGAATTTCCGATGGTGCCACGACGAAGCTTCAGGGGAGAAGAGGGGAAGTAGGGTGTCCAACCCTACCCGTCTGTCTACCCGAGGGGTGCTACTTTAGTCGGGCTAGTCGATAGCAAACAAACAAATACTTGAAATGATTTCATGTCCTCTTGGGTGGGACCTTTGGATGTATAGAATAATGCTGCTATCTGTGATATATTCTCTAGCTTCAGATTGTCATCGATAGTTCCGTTCAATCTATGCTTATCAGCCATTCTAATCCTACGCATCCGAAAGGCTCCATGATGCAGTATCAACAGTATATAATAGTCGTTCATGCAAGCTCAGACCAGGGATCCTGGCGCCCCAACAAATCTCTAACCAAATTGTATGGATGAACTGAAAAAAGCGAAGCTTTTGAATCATTGGGAGCTTCCTAACAAGAACAATCCTTCTCCTCGAGATATAGCCAAAAATTAAATTTGCAATACAATACAATAAAATAAAAAGGCACATTTTTTACAGATTGCTCTTTCTATCTCTCGCTCTCGCTCTCGCTCTTTCCTCTCTTCATTTTGGTGGAGCGGCTCGAATTGTATCCGTGTTAGAATTAAAAAGACCACTCCCAGACCAAAATTCCCTTTTTCCTCCTGCCCTCCATTGAGTTTGTGGGGTCCCAAGAATAATGTGAGTGCCATTCAACCTTTCAATCCTCCATCGAATTCCCTTTACTGACCTTTCTCACCATCAGTCAAGAGGCAAATTCATCACTGCTACACATCATGTACGGCACTGCTACCGGCCCCCAGACGGGCGTCTCGACACCACGATCCTCATCATCTCTGCGACCACTCGTTCTCTCACATGGCTCGTTGGAGCATTCCTTTTTGATACCCACAAATCTTCATTTCCAAGCCTCTCAGA
Source organism: Monilinia vaccinii-corymbosi (assembly GCA_017357885.1). Lineage (NCBI taxonomy): Eukaryota > Fungi > Ascomycota > Leotiomycetes > Helotiales > Sclerotiniaceae > Monilinia > Monilinia vaccinii-corymbosi. Next base: position 1,985,046 of record CP063406.1, on the reverse strand, counting down.
TCAAAGACCGCTTTCTCGCATCCCTTCCCGAGCCTACGGATGAACTCGCACAAGATGACGAGCCTTCATCCGTGGCTGAGCTTGTGGCCAGGTATTTGGGGTTTGTAGCGCAAGACGTGGATGATGGAGAAGACGATGCGCAAGGATCATATGAGGAAGTCTTGAAACTCGTGCTCAATGAATTTGAACGGGCTTTCTTGAGGGGCAACGAGGTTCACGCGTTGACTGCTACCCTTCCCGGGATTGATGCAAAGAAGCTCAAAGTAGTCGAAGCCTACTATGCGGCGCGTGCAGCGAGCAACAGACCCATCCGCCCTCACCAATCAGCATTGTTCAGAGCAGCCAGCGACGGAGAAGCTAAGATTTATAACGTTTTCGGTGGACAAGGAAATATCGAAGAATACTTCGATGAGCTTCGGGAGCTGTACCGAACATATGCTGTCTTTCTGGAGGACTTGATCACTGATTCTGCGGAACTGTTGCAGACTCTGTCAAAAGACCCCAGAGCCGAGAAATTATACCCCAAAGGTTTGGACATCATGGCCTGGCTTCATGATCCCGAGTCCACCCCAGATATCGATTATTTGGTTTCTGCGCCAGTCAGTTTCCCATTGATTGGTTTGGTGCAGCTTTGTCATTATGCTGTCACATGTAGAGTTCTGGGTCTGACCCCAGGGCAATTCAGAGACAGGATTAGCGGGACCACTGGTCACTCGCAAGGTGTTGTTTTGGCCGCGGCTACTGCTGCTGCTGACTCCTGGGATTCATTCGACAAAGTCGCAGTTTCAGCCCTTACCATTCTGTTCTGGATTGGATCTCGAAGTCAACAGACATTCCCGAGAACCTCCTTGGCACCGACTATTCTCCAGGACTCCATGGATCATGGTGAAGGAACACCCACGCCTATGTTGAGCATTCGTGATTTGTCACAAGCTCAGGTTCAGGAACACATCAACGCAACCAACAAATATCTTCCAGAAGATAGGCAAATTGCCATCTCTCTCATTAACAGTGCTAGAAATATGGTTGTGGCAGGACCTCCAATTTCTTTGTATGGTCTCAACCTTCAATTGCGTAAAGTCAAGGCCCCAACTGGTCTCGACCAGACTCGAATCCCATTCACCGAGCGCAAAGTTCGATTTGTCAACAGATTCTTGCCAATCACATCGCCTTTCCACAGCAAATATCTTTCTGAAGCTACAGCTCATATCAACGAAGACCTCAAAGACGTTGAGATTGATAGTAAGATATTAGGTATTCCCGTTTATGACACCAATACTGGAAATGACATTCGGGATGATATTCAGGGCAATATTGTACCAACCTTGGTACGCTTGATCACCCACGATACGGTTCAATGGGAAAAGGCCACAGTCTTTCCAAATGCAACTCACGTCCTTGATTTCGGTCCTGGTGGCGTGTCTGGCCTTGGTGTCTTGACCAGCCGTAACAAGGATGGAACTGGCGTTCGTGTTATCTTGGCAGGCGCAGTCAGTGGCACCGTTCCAGAAGTCGGCTACAAGCCTGAGCTTTTTGATCGCGATGAAGAACATGCCGTCAAGTATGCCGTTGATTGGGTAAAGGAGCATGGTCCAAAATTGGTCAAGACTTCAAGTGGTCAAACATTTGTGGATACAAAGATGAGTCGAGTTTTGGGAGTCCCCCCTGTCATGGTTGCTGGTATGACACCATGTACTGTTCCTTGGACTTTCGTCGCCGCGACTATGAACGCTGGGTACCAAATTGAGTTGGCTGGAGGTGGATACTACAATGCCAAGACTATGACCGAGGCTTTGAGGAAGATTGAGAATGCTATTCCCGCTGGTCGTGGTATCACTGTCAACCTTATTTATGTCAACCCACGTGCTATGCAATGGCAAATCCCACTCATTGGGCAATTGCGTGCGGAAGGCGTACCGATCGAAGGTCTGACAATTGGTGCTGGCGTACCATCCATTGAGGTCGCACAAGAATACATTGAAACTCTTGGCCTAAAACATATTGCGTTCAAGCCAGGATCTATGGAGGCTATCCAAGCCGTTGTCAATATTGCCAAGGCCAACCCAACTTTCCCAGTCATTCTTCAATGGACTGGAGGACGTGGAGGTGGACATCACTCCTTTGAAGATTTCCATCAACCAATTCTTTCAATGTACTCCCGTATCCGAAGACAAGAGAACGTGATATTGGTTGCAGGTAGTGGTTTCGGTGGCGCAGAAGACACTTATCCTTATATCACTGGTGAATGGTCAAAGAATTATGGCTACCCACCAATGCCATTTGATGGATGTCTCTTTGGTAGCCGTGTCATGACAGCCAAAGAAGCACTTACCAGCAAAAACGCCAAGAAGGCTATCACTGAAGCCGAAGGTCTTGATGATGCCGCGTGGGAGAACACGTACAAGGGCCCAGCCGGTGGTGTGATTACTGTTCGATCCGAAATGGGCGAGCCAATTCACAAATTGGCGACTCGTGGTGTTAAGTTTTGGGCAGAGATGGATGCCAAGATCTTCAGTTTACCAAAGGACAAGCGAGTGCCTGAATTGAAGAAGAACCGTGACTACATCATCAAGAAGTTGAATGATGACTTCCAAAAGGTGTGGTTTGGACGAAACAAAGCCGGAGAAGCTGTTGACCTCGAGGATATGACATACGGTGAAGTTGTTCGTCGGATGGTGGACTTGATGTATGTTAAGCATGAGTCTCGCTGGATCGACAAGTCATATATCAAGCTCACTGGTGACTTCATTCGCCGTGTCGAGGAGCGTTTCACAACTGGTCAAGGAAAGCCATCATTGCTTCAGAGCTACTCGGATTTGGAAGACCCTTATCCAACTGTGGAAAAGATCTTGGCTGCTTACCCAGCGTCCGAGAAACAACTCATCAACGCCCAAGATGTGCAACACTTCCTCATGCTTTGCCAGCGTAGAGGTCAAAAGCCAACCACCTTCGTGCCATCTCTTGATGAGAACTTTGAATTCTTCTTCAAGAAGGATTCTCTTTGGCAATCTGAGGATCTTGAGGCTGTCATCGGCCAAGATGTAGGCAGAACTTGTATCTTGCAAGGACCAATGGCCGTCAAATACTCAAAGGTTGTAGATGAGCCAATCAAGGAAATCCTCGACGGCGTTCACAACTCACACATCAAGTCTTTGACGCAAGATATTTACGGTGGTGACGAGGCCTCCATCCCAGTGGTTGAATACTTTGGTGGCAAGCTTATCGAGGCTGAAGAAGAGGTTGACTTTGAGGGTCTCACAATCTCGGAAGATACGGAGAAGAACATTTACCGATTGTCATACTCTCCTACTGCTGTTCTCCCGCCTCTCGAGGCCTGGCTATCTTTGCTTGCCGGTCGCAAGAGATCATGGCGACACGCTCTCTTCACCTCGGAAGTATTTGTGCAAGGACAGAAATTCCAAACAAACCCAATGAAGCGAATCTTTGCCCCTGTGAAGGGACTTTTTGTTGAGATCACTCATCCTAACGATCCTTCAAATACCGTGATTACCGTCAAGGAGCAACCCAGACCAAATCATTACGTCACTGTCATTGATGTGAAATTGGTCGGCAAGAACGAGATCTTGGTCAACATGATCAAGGACACTACTGCAGTCGGCAAGCCAATATCACTCCCTTTGAAGTTCACATACCACCCTGAGGCTGGTTACGCTCCAATACGCGAGGTGATGGATGATAGGAATGATCGTATCAAGGAATTCTACTGGCGAGCCTGGTTCGGTAGTGAGACTCTTGACCTTGACGCCTCGGTCACGGGCATTTTCAATGGTGGTAAGGCTACAATTACCAGTGAAGCTATTAACGACTTCGTCCATGCTGTCGGCAACACTGGAGAAGCTTTCGTTGACCGACCTGGCAAGGAGGTCTTCGCTCCTATGGATTTCGCCATCGTCGTTGGATGGAAAGCCATTACCAAGCCAATCTTCCCTCGAACCATTGATGGTGACCTTCTCAAGCTTGTGCATCTTTCCAACGGCTTCCGTATGATCCCTGGAGCCGAACCATTGAAGAAGGGTGATGAAGTTGAGACTACGGCCCAGATCAATGCGGTTCTCAACCAAGACTCCGGTAAGATGGTCGAGGTATGCGGCACCATTACGAGAGAAGGACGTCCAGTGATGGAGGTTACTTCACAATTTTTGTACCGAGGTGCATACAGCGATTTTGAGAACACCTTCCAGCGTAAGACCGAGACACCCATGCAGATCAATCTTGCGACCTCGAAGGACGTTGCCGTCTTAAGATCCAAGGAGTGGTTCAATTTGGATGAGCCAGACCACGAACTACTCGGTCAAACCTTGACCTTCCGTCTTGAGAGTCTCGTCCGCTTCAAGAACAAGACCGTTTTCTCAAGTGTTGAGACTAGAGGCCAAGTCTTGTTGGAGCTTCCAACCAAGGAGATTATTCAAGTTGCCAGTGTCGAGTACGAAGCGGGTGTTTCGCACGGTAACCCTGTCATTGATTATCTTGAGCGTCATGGATCTTCCATTGAACAACCCATCAAGTTTGAGAATCCAATTCCTCTCAATGGCAAGACTCCACTCTCTCTCCGAGCACCAACATCCAACGAGACCTACGCTCGTGTTTCGGGTGATTATAACCCTATTCACGTTTCTCGTGTCTTCTCTAGCTACGCAAACCTACCTGGCACGATCACACACGGCATGTACTCTAGTGCAGCTGTCCGCAGCTTAGTCGAGACCTGGGCTGCAGAGAACCACGTTGGTCGTGTTCGCAGCTTTCACGCTCAATTGACTGGTATGGTTCTTCCAAACGATGATATCGAAGTTAAGTTGCAGCATGTTGGTATGGTTGCTGGTCGTAAGATTATCAAGGTCGAGGCAAGCAACAAGGAGACTGAAGACAAGGTTTTACTTGGTGAGGCTGAAGTCGAACAACCAGTCTCAGCATACGTCTTCACTGGGCAAGGTTCACAAGAGCAAGGTATGGGTATGGAGTTATACGCTAGCAGTCCTGTTGCCAAGGAAGTTTGGGATCGTGCCGATAAGCATTTCATGGACAACTATGGTAAGTTGCTTGAGCTGATTTTTACGTCATCTTTTCTAACAATATTAGGCTTCGCTATCACCAACATTGTCAAGAACAATCCTAAGGAACTCACTATTCACTTCGGAGGACCTCGTGGCAAGGCAATTCGTCAAAATTACATGTCCATGACTTTCGAAACTGTCGGTGCCGATGGTTCTATCAAATCCGAGAAGATGTTCAAGGAAGTCGACGAACGTACAACATCATATACCTACCGATCACCGACAGGTCTTCTTTCCGCCACTCAATTCACACAACCCGCCTTGACATTGATGGAGAAGGCAAGTTTCGAAGATATGCGCTCCAAGGGACTTGTTCAACGTGACAGCAGTTTCGCTGGTCACTCTCTTGGCGAGTACTCTGCTCTTGCTGCTTTGGCAGATGTTATGCCAATTGAGAGTTTGGTTTCTGTCGTTTTCTACCGAGGTTTGACTATGCAAGTCGCTGTGGAACGTGATGCTTCTGGACGATCCAATTACTCCATGTGTGCTGTCAACCCCAGCAGAATTTCCAAGACTTTTAACGAAGAAGCTCTTCAATATGTTGTTGCAAACATTGCTGAAGAAACCAGCTGGTTATTGGAAATTGTCAACTACAACATCGCCAACATGCAATACGTTTGTGCTGGTGATCTTCGAGCCCTCGACACTCTCACCGGTGTTACAAACTACCTTAAAGCTCAAAGAATCGACATCCAAGAGCTCATGCAAACCTTGAGTCTCGATGATGTCAAGGCACATCTCGTCCAGATCATCCGCGAGTGTGCTACACAAACCGAAGCCAAACCCAAACCTGTTGATCTCCAAAGGGGTTTCGCTACCATCCCTCTTAAGGGTATTGATGTACCTTTCCACTCGACATTCTTGAGAAGTGGTGTCAAGCCATTCAGAAGTTTCCTACTCAAGAAAATTAACAAGACAACGATCGATCCGAGCAAGTTGATTGGAAAGTACATTCCTAACGTTACTGCTAGACCTTTCGAATTGACCAAGGAGTACTTTGAGGATGTTTATCGTCTGACTAACAGTCCAAAGATTGGAAATGTGTTGGCGAACTGGCATAAATACCAAGATGGGTATGAAGAGCCTAGTGGAGATGAAGTGGAGGTTGAAGCAAATGGCGTTAATGGAACGCAATAGATGGGCTAGGGGGTGGGGTATATGGGAGAGAAAATGGAACGAGGCGAGATGATGCGGGCGTCGAGGTCTTTATAAGCGCGCCAATGCTTACATGATGGATGAAAAAGTCAATCATCTTACTTAGATCAGATGGCAGATGGATTGATGGATGAAGCGTTTGCAAAATTATATGTTAGTGTATGATTGTAGCACAATGTAATCTCTTTTTTCTTTCTCTTATTAAATCTTGCCCTGGCTCTGATGATAATATATAGATAGGTGTGAGCATGTAGTGATTAAAAGAGATGAGGATTGACTAAGTGGGCGAAGTCCACTTTTGTGTCCTCAGCTGACTAAGCTAATGCTAAGCTACTTCAAAGATGACTCGTATGGTAACAATAGGGTTATCATTATATCATGTTGTTAGAAACACTATCGCTACTACTCCATACTCCCTTTAATATTCCCTTTCAATATCACATCCCATCACATCACATTATAATCTAGCATCCATCTGCATATATACACACAATCTAATTGAATGGATGAATAAGTGTAGGTCGAGTTTGTAATATATAATATCTATTCCATTGTTAATGTATTGTATGTATGTTGATCCTTGCTTCTTCCATTCATCCATATATATCCACATCCACATCCATATATATATATATATATATATACCCATCCATCTACTCGAATAGATACATATCCACCATGTACATACATATATACATACATACATACATATATGATCAACCTCAACCTGTAGTAAAAACGCCAGCCAGATCCATGTAAATAAGGCAAGGTAAGTCAAGGTAACAAAAGTCCCACCCACCTCACCTCTGTCTGACCTTTCTCCTCTTTCCCTCTATATAAAATAAAGCAATGAATGCACAATTCCCAATTTCCGTTTCCCAACTTCCACATGCAGCAAGCAGGCAAGGTCAAAGCCCAAGATAAAAAGACAAAAAGACCCCCCAAAAAAAACACATCTCACCTCCTCCTCCAAATACCCATTCCCCATCCCCCTCTCAGCACAGCCAATCCCCACGCCATGCCTAAACTATCCCACATGACATTCAACTTGCTACCGCCAACCTCATGCCACCCAATTGCCTGTTCCGATACTCTGATTCCCTTTCCCCCGACGGCAGGTGCACTCTCAGCCAACATGAGCATTTCAACATCGAAGATCCAACCTTCCGCATGCATATATGGAATAATATGAGGTAGAGCCGCGCGTGTGAAGAGCTTGAATCCGCATTGTGTATCGCGTATACAGGACGTGGCGGGAGGAGTAAGTAGACGGAGGAGGAGATGGAAGCCATGCATCAAGGCGTTACGGAGAGCAGAACGCTGTAAGTGTTGGCTTTTTTTCTTCGTCTTTTTCATAGGAATATAATTTGTGGGATGGGTGAGATGAAGAGTGAGAAGCATACCTTAACAACCGCCTCGCTACCAACCAACCACGCTCTACTCCCAACCGCAACACCCCTCCCCTCGGAATCCACCACCTGTTTCGCACCCTCAACAAGTTTCCCCAAATCAGCAAACCGACTCGCGCCATCCGCATCAGCAAACACTGCATATTCCCCCCTCACATGCCTCATCCCATGTGTAACGGCTCCTCCCTTGCCTCGATTTTCTTCTAGCGTCACGATCCTCAAAACATCATGCAGATTGTGTTTCCTAGAGAACTCTAACGCGACTTGTACTGTTTTGTCCTTGCTACCATCATTTACGAGTAAAATTTCATAGCCGGTTCCAGTTCCTTTTCCTTTCGGGATGCGGCCGTAGGTATTATCTAGAACGGAGAGAGCTTCTTCCAACATGCCAGTTAGACGTTTTTCTTCGTTGTAGGCTGGGACTACGAGACTCATTTCGATTTCAGCGGGCTCAATATCACCTGTACTAATACCCTTTTCGTTGGAGGGGCTTGTTTTGGCGACGGAGGCTTCGCGGTGGGCGACCCAGCTGTCATACCAACAGGTGAGAGGTTTCGTCTCTGTAGCGCCGGAGGGAGTCGTCGTAGTATATGACTTTTCCGAGGCGTAGGGAGGTCTAGGAACCGGGGCGACGAATAGTAGTAGAGCGTATATCTGATGTATAAATCATTAGTACATTTCTGAACAGTACAATCCCCCAAGAAGCAAGAAGCAAGAAAAGAAACTCACACAGCCCAATCCTACACCCACCAACCCCACCAAACCCAACAATAATACATGCCCCGGCGTATCCCTCAAAGTCTCCCAGATCACCCCCAATATACTCAAGGGAAATTCCAATAACCCCTCCATATCGAACACCGGATGTGACTGCGAAATGGGAAAATGATGACGTCCTCGAGTCCGTCCCTGGCGTCCGTCCCGTGCGTCAATGGCTCGAATCCTCCAGCGGGAAGGAAGCCTTCACCCCGAATTTCAATTCCTCCGTATCATCCAGACAAGACCACACAATCGCACCCTCCACACGTCAATCTCGAATTGCCAATCCCAATCCCACACGCAATCCCCCCCGAATCCCAAGATCCAATCCTCCTCCAACAAGCCAAGCAAAGCAACCAAGCACACTATTCAAAGAAAAAGAACGTAAGTGAGAGTAGTGCGAAGGAATGAGTGGAAGAAGAGAGTAGAAGAAGGTCAAATCCAATTCGTGTTTCTAAATCTGGCGTATGATCTAATATAAGTAAAAAAGACACGGTTGAAGAACATCGTATCCCCCCCCGTCCTTCGTTAACCGTTACAGCCTGGTCCAAGCGTAGGGGACCCCTGCTTAACCTTGAGCTCTGCGCAGCCTTATGCGAAGTGGGGCTTTTGATATATAAATAGTAGCCTTGTTTACGTAAGATATTACATAATATATATCCCTCGGGTCTATCTCAAAACGCCCCCATTGTAGAAATCTCTATTCGACAAAGATGTTATTGACCATCTTAGCTCATCTCATCTCATCTCATCTCATCTTCTTTCCATCACACCCCCTCCTCCCCAATCTATCATTTTCTTCCGGATCCACCCCTCCCAATCCATCCATCAATCCCCCCCACCAATATGAAACCCATAGAAATCTCGGTTCCTATTCCACTGTACAAGTATTGGCAATCAAGTATTTGCATAGTTTCCCCCCTTTCCCCGTCAAAACCAAAGCCAATGAGCCAAACCAAGGAAACAGCTCATGATGCAGACGAGATTGAAGCACTGGCACCAAAAGCCAAAGTAATCACTTTCACCTGCTTAACTGGTGATGATATATCAACATTCATTCCCTCCCCTTCGCCCAAACTCCATTTCGTGCAATCAAAAAGCGCCATTCCCCTGGAGATATCCCATTCTTCCATGTAAAAAAAACCTTCGCAAATCAAAGTGATTACATCTCAACTCGAGCTGCCACCTGGGCTGTCACGGCCAGTTTTAATAGCTGAAGATAGGCTGATGGCAATCTTCTTAGGTCCGTTACTGCTATCTCGAGTTTTGTTGAAGCTCTGTTTCCTCCTAATGATGCTGCTGTTGGATGATGTAGAAATCGTTGAGCTCCTTCGTTTGTGGTTGGAAAGTTTGCCGAGTTCATCTTCTTCATCTTCCGCTCGCCTACGCTTTTCCGACAACCTTGCTGGTGGAGTAGGTGTGGAAGAAGTGGGAGTCATGACCACCTCGTCCTCGCTGGAATACTTTGAGGCCAGAGGTTTTGGTGAGGGTGTTAGATTTGGGGTAGCAGAGTTTATACCAGTAGGAATGTCGTTTTCAGGATTTTCGTTTTCTTCATCAGATGGATAGTCAACCAAAGGTTTTGGGTTGGGTGACGCTCCATTTCTCAAGTTCTGTTCAGTTTGACGCTTGTCCTCCTCATCATCAGAAGTGTTGAAATATGCTTCTTCATCGGGATCCAAATCCTTGATACCTGAGCCCCATCTACTGCCTCTGCTTGTCTCGGGTCTTTTTGCGTCTTCATCTTCAGTGTCTAAGAAGGAAGTTTCTATACTTGAGGCGAATCCTTGGCTGTTATCATACCTTAGGATGAAATTTCTAAACGTATCGACATAGGTGATGGTTTCAAATTTCTCTCGGTAGTTTTTGACTAGGTGTGCAATCAAAACCTTCTGACTCGAACCTTGATTCTTGATAAATTCAAAGAATTCTAAACATGCCGAATTCAGGAGATTATCTCTAGGCATTGTTTCAATCACAAGATCTAAGACTGGCTCAAAGAGATGATCTTGCATCATCTGTTGATTGTAAAACTCATCTTGTAAACCGACCAAATTTCGGAAGAACTTCAACGCCGCTAAAAGTTGTTAGTAAAGCTTTTGACTCCCAAGAATGGAACCAACTCACTTAGTTTTAAGTATTTCTCTGGGCTTCCCAGAAGCTGAGAAATGCGTTGAGCCAGTGCTTCCGACAATACAAAATATTTACTGCGGTGCATATGCTGCCTGATGAAAAAGCAAAGTATCTCGATCAAGTAGATGAACAGAGATACCTGATGGACAGTAAAGTTCATATCCTCTTGCCCTTTCAAATCCACTAAAGGTTTGAATAATTTCTTTGCTGATTCTTCATAGAAATGATTGAGGAAAAATTCGTGCTGAGGATCTGCCTGAGGTCTAAGTCTGGCTCCTGGTGTTTCAACATTGGCTTTGGCACCGCCTTCCACAGGGCCAGGATGGCTACCTGGATCCAAAAGAACCTTGATTGCATCTGCTATTTGAGCCTTCACACCCAAATCTGCTTCTACGAGAAGCAGATCAATAAGAGAATCAGTTAGAAGAGTTTGCTTCTCATTCATTTGTCGAAATATGGTTTGACGAATCATTTGAGGGTCATGGTCGATCATGGAAACCAATACGTCTGTGGCCCCAACTCTGACTACAACATCGTTATGTCGAAGAGCAAAGTCGATGACAGACAAAAGGCCATGGCTTAAGAGATTGTTGTATAGCGTTTGTCTCGCTGGTTGTTGCAAATTCTTGGCAACAGCACAGCACTGTTGTATGAAAAGAACAGCCTCCTTTTTCTTTTCCTGATCTTCTCCTGATGTGAAAATTCCAAATAGTTCCTTGAGAAATGCGGTATTTGTCTGCAAATGCTGAATGATCTCAACTTGATTGAAGAAGATGAGGCCATTAAGAACTGAAAAGGTGGGGTCATCCAAAATTCGGGCAAGCACAACATCTTTGAGATATTGTAGCCGGTGTGTATGATGTATCTTTTGCAGCACATTGTCTTCGGCTATCCGAACAACCTCCTTGAATCTACCCTCTTTACCTAACCAATGTCGATGATTGGCCTTATGGCTTGGGAAATCTGGGTCATACTCCAAAGCTCCCACAACACCAAGAACCACCTCATCTGTTACGATATGTTCAATGATCGAATTATCATTCAACAATATCACCGACTTCATGATCATGCAAAGGCGATGTAAGCTTGATAGATCCTCCAGGTCCTCAGCTATTTCCACCAGTGGTATCAATCTTCGGATGTAGTTCTCGTTGATAATCAATTTCGTAAGGGCTTCCCGTCCAACGGTTGTACTGCCCAACACTCTCATCTGCGCGTCTACTTCTACCAAGTTACCAAGCGAAGGATTGGGGAGCGATGTCGGAATCACTGGCTCTGGCACTAGGTCCTCCGATATATTATCTTCTGTAGGAGATCATGAGTATCATTGGACCAAAAAGACCGCCACGATCGAAGAGGCTCAGAAGATTATTGAACTTACCCTCTATAACGATTCCTCCCATCCCTCCAGGTACACCCAAGGTCGTTTGTATATTATTGATAAATCTCCTATGAAGGCCATCAGCTCAATGCGCCACCATATATTATATTGACACGTTAATCGCGACATGCTACGACTTACCAAACAGCTGTACAACCCTCTGCTTCTTGAAAGCTGAGGGCCATGTCCAGTCCATTATCCGGTTCTGTCCAAACTATAAGGGTTTCTGGATGATATTCATCAGTAGAGATCGTGATAATCATGCGCTGATCCAATATACCTTGTTGTTTCTGAAATTCATCTCCTTTAACTATCTTGGTCTCAAGAAGTGTGCAGCCTGGGTGCTCTTCTGATTGTACCATTACTCTAGGGTCTGATCTTTCGGGTCCATTTTCCTATGCGTATCCGAGATGGTCAGACAACAAGTTCTCGCAAGAGTGGAAAAGAAGGACGAGGATAAGAACGACAGGCACGCGATCAACAATAGCCTGCGTCAAGGTTGAGGAATTCGGAGGTAAACATACAAGCATAAAGTCAGCTCTGCAGAAGCCGGTACCTCTATCAAACCAGTCGCCATCGCGCAACTCATAGACCTTGACTCTTCTCTTGTCGTTTGGCGGATTTTGAGTAGGCTCTTTCGCCTGTGCCATCCTCGAAGGTTGTAGTTCCCCCTCCAGTTCCTCTTGGACGTATTCCAACACCTCGGATGAGATATCTAGCTGTTGTTGGAGGGACAGCGGCGGATGCGTCTGAGTGATAAGGTTAATGGGCGCCACAGTGGATTGTTGCTTGCGCCTCGGGTCGCGCGTTAAATGGGAAGTTTGGTTAAGGCGTCGGAATGAAATTCCGGATAAGATAAGAATTGATTAAAGTAAGCGACGGCGATGATCCCTTCGAATTGCGATGGGTTTCGGATTGCTTGTACGGGTTAATTCAATTACCAAAGTTGCGTTGCTGGCGTGCGGGTTCGGGATGATGAAATGCCATTCATTAGTGGAACGAACGAACTTACTCTAGACAGACGGACGGCCTTGGGTTCAAAGACTCGCCAAGAGCAAAAGGGCTAATTAAGTGATCAGAATACAGTTTGAGCATGTGGTGATATCGATATCGATGCTTGGGATGGATGGATGTCCACGCCGATTCTATGGTACGCTTGTACTACATCTGCTGGCTCAGATGTCGTACAATGAATGGATGGTACGGTCGATTTCGTACAGCTGTCGGATCCGTCATCACGTGTCCTCGAGGTCCAATATTTCTATATATAGAGCGGATAACTCCGCAGTCTTGACTGAATTCTCTCTACTCCATCCAGTCCGGCATAGATCGACCAATTGGTCCTTGGGCTGAATGTTACCCTTGACTATGGCTAGGTAGACAAGGAGGTGCTGAGAATGCCTTCGACTTTGGGACCTCTTGGATCGCCAATTCGATTTCTGCGCTTCTTGAGACATGGCCATGGGGAGTACCGGTATCCAGCTGGATTTCGAATCCTCAACACTTCCGTCCCTTGTCTGACCAGGATTAGGATCCGATGCATGACTGATCGAACGGGTGCGCAGGGCATGGTAGTGGGGGCAAAGCGATTCTCAGACGCTCATCTACGCTGTATATCTGCCTGGATAGATTTCCAAGGTCAGTCAGTAGCTGGACTCCATCTGTACTGCCAAACCTTCTTCTGAAGATTGGGCCCCAATGACCGAACAGTTCATGATTTGCACTTTGACTTTTCGATACCCTGCCGTTCCCGCCGTCTCCGCCTTTCATACTCCTCAGCATCTGGTCATCCTCGAGCTCCGTACTGAAGATGGAAAATCTTTCTAACTGAAAGATGATAACGGCTACCGGGATGTTTTATCCATCTACGGTATGGATTGTTGTAGGGTTGACTGGAATAATTATTGGCGATCAAAAAGGGGCCAAGTGCAATGGAAGAAAAAGGGGTTGAAGGCATATCATTCACCGCGAGAGTTGGCCGAGGAGCTATAGCTAGCTGGTCGCAATTCTGTAAATAAAGATTTTAAATCTTGCAAATAATCAGAACAGACATATAAACCAACGGGCCAGGCTCAACCATATACGAGTATCGTATCGGTATGTGATGCGTACGATAGTTAGGAGTTGCATACTATGTGCAGCATCACCAACGTCACTCGAGAGATCTCTTAACTTACAAATTCATTCCCAACACGCCCACTGTATTTTTATCCCGACTCCAGGAGACTATTTCGGCTCCGTAAAATCGTCCTAGTTCATCGGGACTTTTCCATATCTACTTCTGAGTAGAGTAAGTAGGCTTTGTTCCGACCGCTCATGGCCATGGCAGGATTAAGAAACACGATTCCCTAGTTACCGCCATCAATACTCGGATACACGCATATTTCTGTAGGACAGGTGCTAAGTGCTACCAAGAGCATTGGTGGCACTATCTGTCTGCCTAGTATACTCCGGCATGTGTCGGAATTACTAAGGTCAATTCGGGAGCACCAGGCATTTCAGCTCTGGATCGACTGCTTCTACTCACTGAGTTACTATTCCCATCCATTCCAGTCATCACAGAAGAGTTCGATATGCATGGCTGTACTCAGACAATGCTTACACAGTAAGGCTGGACAATAATCCCAACAAAGTGCTTATTGACCATCTGATTCATCACAAGGCTAGTTACTCGGCAGACGGACCCAAAGACGCTCAAGCAAAAAGAAGCGTTGCTAGAAGATTTAAGAGCAAGGTCCTGTTATTTTCTGTGGTCTTGATCGGCGACGATATTGCGTTACTTTGCATGCCCAATCTTCTGCTCTTTAGCATCCTGAAAGCCCCCTGCGGATATGGTTTCGATGCAGGCAGGATGTCTAGGCATAGGGAAAAGGATGCAAGAACGTGTTACAAGAGTGATTACCCATTGATGACAGCATCTCTCGGGATGATCAAGCCATTATCTGAAGTCAAATAAGATCAAGGCTACTCCCTTGGTGAGAGTTCTCTCTTTCCTTTCATCTTCATCAAGCTCAGCTGTGTTCTAATCCAGCTGCACTTCATCTTGCATAACGTGATATTGTGATACAACCAAGACAAATATCTACAGAACAACATTATCATCCATTTCTACCGTCTCTTCTCGTACATACATTAGAAATACACATACTGTCTGGGTTCAGAAGTTACATCGACGGTTCTAGCCTGATTCGGTCTCCACCCAAAAGCCGGACTCATCACCCAGGCGCCCCTTCCCCCTTTCCAAGCGAAAACAATACTTATTGTCTCCGAGGCTCAGCCTCTTTTTTCTTCCTCCTGAAGCCAGAATACTTGAAACGACTAAATTGTTAGTTCTTGATAGAAAGCAACCAGAGGTAGAAGGCTATCACCGCGATTTCGGACCTTTCCCGTGCGTATTCTTAAGAACCAACCACCTTTCACGCCAATATTCCTCCACGTTCCACGCCACATTATCAAATCTACACACACGCCGTCACCCTCTTACGACACTATCACTACTCCGAATAGCGCCGTCGATATTTTGGTCTCTCCCAGCCCATTTGATACCCCTGCCAAGCCATCGAAATATCTAGGCCGATGAGTTTTGAGAGCAGCGGGATTTGATTTGATATCACCACAGACAGCCACCATACGATTCAGCGGGAGGGGAAGACGACGATCTAACAGATTCAAAGTCAGTGCGGTGCAGTGCAGCTTGCATATATTAAGGCCTTCTGCAAAGCGTTTTCTCTTTGCGAAATCATCGACATCAACATCCCCTTTGTCCTTTCTTTGCCTTTTAATCACCTCCACTGTAATTTCATTGGATCACCATCTTTTCAACCTCTTTAATCACTTCACAATCATTCTACTTTCCACTATTACCTCTTCTTCTTCTTCCTCCGTATAAAAGCCAACTATATACCAATCATGTCGATTTTCTCAAAGATCAAGAGCTCCAAAAAGGCTGCGAAACAACACAAGGAAAAGGTCAACGTCGAACAACAACAGCAAAAACAAGCAGAGGCAGCAGTTGCCAAAACTCCATACAAACATCTTCCAGCTCACGCTGCTTTCGATGCCCTTTCTGGGGCACCTTCATCATGGAAAAACGAAGATCGAAGCAAAATCAGAGCGCATCACAAGAGAAGAAGTCAGATGACCCTCAGTCGTACTAATAGTAGTCTTTCATTTGTATCATCCACTTCTGGTGCTACACCGTCACCACGCACCGCTGGTCACGATAGCTCCAATCCCACATGGAATGATCGCGTGGGCGATGTATCATATTTGACCGAGAAGCTTCAGTCACGACCACCCACACTTAAAGCCAAAGCATATAAATATCGTTCAAATCACGGAACCGACTCTGCTATCGGTAGAAGTCCATTATCTAGTCACTTTCAGAGTGAAAGTAAGTTACATTCCCCATCCTGTACTCCATATTCAGCATGCTGACTTTGTCGTGTGATAGCTACATCCCCAACTACCAGTTCCGGAAGCAGCATTCAGAGTTCTTCATCTTCCCATGATCTTGGAATTGATGGTGCCCCCAGTGTTCCACAAAGACTGCGACCTCGTCATTCCTTCCGACCTGAGCCGGTCGTATTTGAAGACCAGAACGTCTTCTCCAGGTTGCATACAAGTACCACTCGCAAATTGGGCGAAGCACCAATCTTAACCGCATCACAAGTTCAACTCCCTAAACCAGCATCCGTCGTGGTCGCACCACCCGCATGCAAGAAGAACCGATGGTCTTCGATGGGAAGACACGCCCCTTCACCCATCGCCGTCTGATGTTGACATTGATGATGGCGGGAAATAAAATCCATGGGGGAACTCAAAGATTTGTCCAATAGGAAAGCTGCAGGTCTCTCTCTGTTTGAGCGGAACTTCTTCTTCTCTGTACTTGGAGGATCATCTCTTTTTTCCTCCATTGACGCTTGTAACAACGGGAGCCTGCATTCTTTCTCGCGCATCGCATTTGGTATGATGACGGGAAATTACTTTGATGCCTGCCCATGCTTGCTTTGCCTATCTACAAAGGGGTTTCTCATCGGATGGATTGACTTGGCTCAACTTGGCTATATATTTTTTCTCCCTTCTTCTCATTCTTGAGAACCTTTTACTTTAATGCTTCCTTCAATTTAAATGGTTGTTTGATGATTCTTTCTGTTTTTCGTGATATAAAAGAGCCTAGGTAAAAAGATGAATGGAATGAAGCGTGATTTGAATTGACTTGAATTGACTTGACTTGATGCGATTTCCACAATCTATGTCTATATTTCTACGCTTACATGTTTCGACACTTGATTGCAGTAGCAGTGGCAGTTGTCGTCGTTATGAGCAACCCCATCCCTTCCTCTTGTCTGTCTGTCATACTGGAGATGCAGAGATGCAGAGATGCAGAGATGGCATACCCAAGGAAGAAGAGGGGACTTTAATTGAACGCGAGAGGAAATTCTGTAGATAGTGTGGATACTATTCACTCATGGTATGGTATATATGCACATATTCGTTATATATTAACTAGTATTGTATAGTATGGTATGGTATAAGGGGTATTTATTATTTGTTACATGGATACATTCAATTCATTTCAATCTTTTTTCTTTCTTTGCTTGCTTGTTTTCCCCCATCCAATCTCATCTCATCTCCAAACTTCCCTCCCTCCCTCTCACGATCGGATCAAAGAAGGAAGGAAGGATTGCCCTGCCCTAACCCGTTATTGCCTTGCCCACACCATTCAGATTCCATTCAATTCCATCCCGAACCAAACCAGATCAGATCACGCTACTCCGAACCCAAAGGCATTCCGAACCAGACCAAACCAACCCACTCCGAACCAAATTCAATCAACCCTATGTATGTATGAATGGAAGGATAGAAAGATAGATAGATGGATATATTAAAAAACCCCAAGAAGAGAAAATTCCCGCTCGCCGCTAGACGTGTGATGGATAGATATATAGATATATAGATATATATACACTTCATGTGGTGTAGCTGCATGGTTGCGTAGCTGCGAAAATGAAATATGAAATATGAAATATGAATATGCAAAGAGGTCACGCAAAAATGCAAAAAGAGAAAGCTAGCGAGCCAAGAATGAATAGATAAGCGCTGTGCTACTTGTAATTACGATCCCCTCCCCCGCCGTTCCCCCGTTCCTCGTGTTGTGCGGATGGGAATTGGTGATGGTGATGGGAATGGCGAGATGTTATGCGATGCGATGCGAAACGATGCGAGACGATTCAAAGGCGAAATGCACGCTAATGTTGTGACGAGAGAGACAAAAGAAAGCGTAATGTAAATGTAAAAATGTTAATGTAAATGCCAATGCTAATGTAAATGTAAATGTTGATGTGAATGTAAATGTAAATGTAAATGTAAATGTAAATGTAAATGTAAATGTAAATGTAAATGTAAATGTAAATGTAAATGTAAATGTAAATGTAAATGTAAATGTAAATGTAAATGTTGATGTGAATGAATGTAAATGTAAACACAGACGATCTCTTTCTTTCCGCCCTTTTCCTCCCGCTCACTCGCTTCGAGCGCGGGACTCCTTCGGTTCCCCCTCATCATGGCTTCGACCCTCCCTTGACTACTGTTTAATCCATTTCCATCTGCACCTCCATCAGCACCAACGTAGGAGTTGAAGATCCCGAACGCAGCCGACCCAACCCATCACGCGCAACCCCCCGCGGACCCAATTTCGCGACGCTCTGCTGCAGCTGCCAGTCCGACTCCCCCCCCGTCGTCACATTATCATCACCATACGTGACGATTTTCCTGACCCGATTTGTATCCGTGAGTTCACTTCTTTCGCGAGGGGGGCTGCTGCTGCTGCTGCTGCGCTTGGGATCACGCGCGTGGCGTTTGGAGATGGAGCCGCTGATTTTGATGGGGATGAGCAGTTGGCGCTGGCTACGCGAGAGGCTGACTTGGCGCGCGATGGACACGCTCGCCGCGGCCTCGAGACGTTTTTGTTCGGCGTCGCGGGAGTCGGCGGTGCGGGGAGGGTCGAGCTGCTCGTCGTCGTCGTTGAGGAGGGAGGATGTGATGGAGCAGGTGGATCCTTGCTTGTGGTGCGTGGTGTAGGGGGGTTCGGGGGGCTGGGGGACGCCGATGGAGGTTGAGCGTGGGGGGTAGGGAGATGCGGGTGTGGGTGGGGAAAGTTGACGTCGGGAGGTGAGGTTGCTGACTTGTATTCTCGTTTCTTGATCTTGGTGAGGTGATTGATTGCTCGTGGGAGTTTTTCTTGCTTCGGCTTCTCTCCCCCTTTCTTGCTTGTCTTGTCCCTTTGTTGAGCGTGCGTCAGCTTCCGAGTCTTCGGTGGCAGGTGGTGATAAAAGTTGTAATGCGTTTGGTGACCAAGTACTTGCGGTGTGAAGTTGTGGTGAGGCTGCTCCGTGTTTTTCGAGAGCCTCTGCTCGGGCTTCAAGTTCAGCTCCCTAAGTCATAACATTAGCGCAATCCAGCTGTAATCAAAAGCATGTAATACCTCTGCAGTAAATGCTTCCTCTGCACTCTCAAGGCTATCCAGTGTTGCTTGGCGCCTTTGAAGGAGAGCTGATGTGGTCGTGGAAGGTTTTGGTAAAATCTCCCCAAACATCACACTGTATCTTTCCATGTGCACCGAAGGAATTTTCAGATCAAGGATTCGTCCTTCGGGTGACACTTTGGGATAGGATTGCAGAGCTTCTACTCCAATCGGATCTTGGACACGAACATCTAGAGTCCCTGCTCGGATACTTGTTGAAGATGAAAAGGTATCGTTCCATGGGATATCTGGTTGAAATCCAGGTTCAAAAACTCTACCAATGCGTTTGGCTTTTGATGTTGATAAAGAGGAGTCGTCCAGTGGGATATCCCGTTGGAATACGGGCTCGCGAGATCTGCCAGTGCGTTTGGCCTCTGATGTTGATGAAGAGGAATCCGTCGGTGGGACATCCGGTTGGGGTGCGGGCTCAAGTTGATAGAATGAGTCAGCTGCTTTCACCTTCTTACTTCCAAATAATCCAAACCATTTTCGGCCCTTCTTTTGCTTCGGAGAAACAACAGAAGCGTCACGTGCAGACATGTCGTCCAGAGAAAGAGGACTAAGAATCACGCCTGCTTGCCAGTGTTCTTGTGGGCAAGCAGGACTTTTCAGTGCCGTCCCAATCTCAGGTTCACTGGCGTTCTTATATGCCCTCCTACTTGCATCGATAGGATCGGGACTACGGGGCCTTGCTCTAGGTTCCACCACCTGGGGCACAGCTGGTGAAGGGAAGTCATAGAAAGAAGGACCGTCTTTCCCATGTGCTGTCAAGGGATTGAAGAATAGATCCTCCCCTCTTTCCCTTTTGGTAGTATTGGCCCTCCGAGGAAAAGTTCCCATTGCTTTCTTGGGAGCACCCGAAGTAGAAGGTCTCTCTGGAAATCTACGCCGGTCTTCACATCGAGCCTCGATTTTACTAACGGTGCTGGGATCAACAGCCTTGCCCTGTGCATCGTCTGTGACATGCAGTGAAGTGCTAGAGGGTGTTGTTGCGTCTCGACCTCTAAGTCGGGACATCACCGACTTGGACCTAGCGAGATTCTTCGCCATGGCTTGTTCCCGGGGAACGGGCCTATCTTGCTGATCTTGACGGAGTATGGCGGATACGGTAAAACGAGTGTATAGATAGATAGATCTAGCGATTGCTGAAAGGCTAAGGAGTGGACGGGTCACGCCAGGAGACCCTTGAAATGCGGAAAGGAATCGTGGTGAGGCAGGAAAAGAGCGGAATAATCTTTTGCCAGTGTGAGGAATCTCGGGTAGATGGAAAAGAATGACAGAAATGATAGGAAAATTGATTCAATGACTTATCTCATAGTCACATCGCGCTTCTCGCTCAGCCCTGCAAGTTGGAGTCTGTCAGTAGCCAAGAAGAGATGGGGTTCCTCGGGATATTGTGCCCTGCAGGTAGATTGTTGGGACGTTTAATTTGAAGATGTGACGAAGACAAGGGCTTAGTTTTGAAAGAGGGGAGGCGAGCGAAGGGTTGTGAAGAGTGTAACAAAGAACCCACTAGCATGCGCAAAAGCAACGTCAAGATGATCAAATTTTGAAAAGGTGTTTTTGAATCAAGCACATAATAAGACCAGCATACATATAATTTATGTTTAAATTATATTAAAGCTTGAAAGTACGAAGAGATGCATGAATCCTCGCCATGCTATTGGTTAGGAAGACCGCGTTAAGCGATGGGCATCGCTTTTCCGCTTTCCAGGGGCCATCCACCCAGCACAAAAACTATTGGGCTAGTTGGAGTTAACTCAACCTTAGCGCAGTCCAGTAGTTGATCAGCTTCTAGGATAAGGAAAGGCCTCAGGGCGGCTCAGAGGTTAGGAGTGTGACTGCAATCATAACGATCAATCATTTGGATCGCTTAGACGTGACATGGGATGAATGAGATGATCTAGATGTTGCTAAGGTTCCGAGAGGAGAGGGCAGGGGAGTTCCCGGACCAAACGGTGGTTTGGCTAGGGATCATCATTCTTCAGATGAAGACCATGGAATTTCAACAGTTTTGCATTTCTTGCCGGGAAGCGAGTTGCACCTGCGGTGTCTACATGCATAATACCGACCTAATAAGTGATCTTACATCGGTGATCTAAATAGACTGGCGCATCAAAATCCCAAAGAGCAAACTCAGGGTTATGGTGGAGATGCATTAATCTTACTACCTAACTCGCGGTCCAATGATAAGATCATGATGAGGGGTGGTCTTCTGCGTGTGGGATGGATGGATTGTCACTCGACCGTTACGAGGACCCACCGTTTAACATTTGTTGGAGAGAGAGAGACGAGGGACTGAGAGTGAGAGCAGATGATCTGGACATGGCTGCTATAATCATGGACGCCTCGGACTACAGGCCAAGGACGGTGCATAAATGGAACGGTATCAGCGGACGGCACGCGGCTGTCGGAAAGGGATTCAAATCAGCACGCTAAGATAGAGGGAAAACGCCGATGACGTATTGGTTCTGGCCATAGTCCTCCGCAGACCTCACGATGAGTCGGTAACATCATCATCTCTGCATGGCATCTCCATATCATGAAGGTTGGCGTCGGAGCTTCATTCACGAGGGGCAAGGAGCAAGGAACATCAAGGACAGAAGTCAAAAGAGAACAATCCATCCTCAGGGAAAGATCATCTGCATTAACCTTAACTCGCCTACCTCCTTCATCACATATAAACTCTACACCTGTGCTTCCGATATCTAGGTGTGTATAAAAACCACCACCGTGAAACGAAGCAGATCGGCTATCGAGTTCCTTCTTCCTCTCTCCACCATGATAAATCTCCCGTCACATTCGTCGTACGTATACATCTGCACAGCAGCAACCCCTCGATGCACGCGCATTACCCTTTTCCAACGTCCAAATCTATATCACAATCCGGCAAATCCCGATAGGGCAAAATCCTGTGATGGAATGTCACATCGCAACTGGATCACATCATCAATCTTCCAATTCATTTCAACAGACTTGAAAGCATAAGTTTGTTATTATCATCATTGTTATGTATGTGAAATACAATAAAAACAATTTTGTTCCAAGCTGAAAGAATATATTCTTCGGGTTATGAAAAGGTTATTTCTAGAAGTGTATGTGTAAAAGATGGTTAATGTCAAGGTTTTGCTAGCTATAATAAGTATCGATCTGAATCTACTCCAAGCATACATCTGGAGTATACAGACTAAGTCCGTTCCCAAGTAAAACGAGGTTTACATACAAGGAAGGCTACCCACTTCCTGACAGCATAATATATATCAACGAACGATATGAGCTCACCAAACAAGCATGGCGCATTAACAAAGCGCACATACAGAGTACATGTCCGGTCTGTGATTCCATTCTGGTACATCAACCATACTATAACTCCTCTCTACCGAGGACCTGCCGTAATATCCATCTCTCCATCCATCCCATCCCATCCCTTGAGATCTGCACATCGAATTCAGATGCCGGACGGAATGTACTGTATAGGTTCGGATGGATATATTCGCAAATAAGTAATGCATGCTATCTGGGGGAAGGGGGAGGGCGGCTCCTGCAACTGCAGACAGAACAGGACAGAACAGGGATGAATTGTACAATTAAGGAACGTATGGATGAATAGGCGGTTTCAGTAAAATTAACGAAGGTATGGATGGATGGACGGCTCCTGCAAGTGCAGACCGAGCAGGACAGAATAGGGACGAATTGCAAAGTCAAGGAACGGGAAGGGCGGCTTCTGCAAATGCAGAGAGAACAGGAAAGTATGGATGGATGAGCGGCTTCTGCAAGCGCAGACCGAACAGGACCGAACAGGGACGAATTGCAAAGTCAAGGGAAGTATGTATGTAGGGGCTTTCGATTGAAGTGCCGACTGCCTGACAAGTTCCAGCTCATAATTCTTTTTCCGTGACGGAATCATCACCATCATACCGCCACTGTGTTTGGGTATGCGGTGTACTTCATCTTGTATCATGTCATATACACTGTCTGCTGGACACTCGAGGTGATGACTGGAAGAACGAATCAGAGGAAGCAGGAGTAGAGCAGAAGTACCTTTTCTTGTATCAAAGATCTTTTGGTTTGGATTTGATTATATGGTTATATGATCAGTTTCAATAGAGTATAATTTGATATATACTTCATATAATGCTCAAATCATTGTATCGTTATATAAAATAGATAAGGAAAGAGGTGCCACTTTATATAATTTCCCACATTGCACACCGCAAACAACAACTCACCGTCTTACCCCACCAAGAGAAAAAAAGAAAAGAAAGAAGAAAAGGAGTCCGGTTTGAAGACCAATCCATCCCATCCTCATCCATCAAACTAAGAACAACAACCCCCCTTCAAAACTTATCACAAACTCCAACTCTCCCTTCTTCTTACCACGGTCAAATCTCTCGTGATATTTAATCTTATCGCAAGGATCTCGATTCAATCTTCATCTTAATCAATCCAATCCAATCCACCAAACATCAAGATGTCGTGGCAGGGTAAGTCTGTGTCATCTTCTTCTTCTACTTTGATTGAGGCTTACTTACCCCTCCTTCACCCTCCATGGTGCTTGTTGATGTTGCTGCTGCTGCTGTTGCTACCTGAAATGAAATGGAAAGGAAACGAGCCCTTTTACTGATGATGTGGATGTAGCTTATATCGACCAGAGGTACGAACATCTATCATGAGGAGATCCTGGAGAAGCTGGATGAGGATAGGATAAGATGCTGATGGGAATCATAGCCTTTGCGGAAGTGGTCATGTCGAGAAGGGAGCTATCTACAATTTGGAGGGAACCTCTTGCTGGGCCACCAGTCCCGGCTTTGCGGTGAGCAAACCCTCCACATCATCATTCGCTTCAACTATTCTACATCTTCGTCTGCCGGTTTGGGTTCGCATGTTGGCAGATGAGACTTCGAGTACGATTATGGATACAGATCACTTGCTACTGGTTCCGAATCTCATCGAATCAAGCGCTGACATGAAATCAAATACAGATTACACCCGAAGAAATGGCCGAGGTCGTAAAGGGTCTTAATGGCAACCATGATGATCTATACGCAAACGGATTACATATTGCGGGCGAGAGATATGTTCTCACAAAGGTGGAGGATGAAAACAAGGTGCTTTATGCTAGAAAGGTAAGTTGTATGATTTCATCAGCCTTACGACGACCTCACCGATTACTCTTCTCAACCTTATCCGATGTTCAACCTCAACACGTATATCTGACCAACATACTCGACTTCTCCTTTTTATGTTGGGATATTTACATGTACACCTGCTAATTATACCTTTTCGAAAAAATAGGGTAAAGATGGACTCGTCATCGGTAAAACTGTTCAAGCCATCGTCGTGGCCCGCTACGTCGACCCAATGATCGCCGGAAACACAGCTGAGACGGTTCAAAAATTGGTCGATTACCTCGTTAAAGTTGGCTACTAAATATCCTGCGAAATAGCAAACAATGGATTATTTCTTCTGCTACTTTTCCGAAGTTTTTTATGCTGCTGCTGCTGAAAATAATGATGATATTACGATTGTTGGATGGAGGAGGATGTGGATAGGGGATGGGGAATTTGCATATTTGAGAAATTGGGAGTGATGGTGAGGAGGTGATGGGAGGTAGGAAGTAGGGAAGTAAAAGGAGATGCTAGAATAGTATCAATCTTTTTGATTTGGTAGGAACGAATGAATGAATGAATGCTTTATTTATATTTCAATGGGAATTAGCTACAATCAGTTCTACTTTGCCTACTCCAGTATACTTTTTCCTTTGTATTTGTTTTTATTGCATCATCAGCAGGAGAAGGGAAGAGATTCTGTGGCCATTTTATTCCAAATTTAACTAGTATGTTGGATCAACAGTTATATATATATATATAGATATATAAATGGAGTGAATCTTTGAGGATGGTGAGTTTCGCCATTTATCATCATCTTCTGTTACCATACGAGTCATCTTTGATGACTCGGCACACTAAAAGTAGCTTAGCCTAGCTTAGTCAGCTGAGGACACGAAAGTGGACTTCGCCCACTTAGTTAATCCTCATCTCGTTTAATCTCTACATGCTCACATCTTCCCATTTACCCATCTATCAACCCCACCCCAACTCTCTTTCTATTAATAGTTGAAACGAAGGCAGGCTATTTATCAAATACGAGAAGAGGGAATCGAGAGTATTATTCACATCAACGTCAATCTTTGCGCTCTCTCACATACATACATCGAAATGTAGATATCGATATATACACATATGTACATCTATCTAAAATCCCAATTCATGCTCTTGTACTCTTATACTCATACATCTCATACAGCTTCAAGTAACCAATCTCAGTTGATCTGATCTGATCTGATCTGTTACATATAGCTAGTACGCAAACAGTATCTACATACATAGATACAGTATAAGTATTGTATTGTATTGAACTTGGCTTTACTGCTTCACTCCGTACTTTACTTCTTCACCACTTTGCTCACCACTTTAGCCCCCCTAACCCAATCCAATCCAACCCAGACCTAGACCTACCCTACCTACTTATTTACTACATCATGTTGATATAATATATAATATAATATATGACATAATATGAGAACTATAGATAAATACTATACTATACAATAGATAGTACTCACTGAGTACCCACTCAGTACTCAGAGCATCATCCATCATCATATTAGATTAGATTAGATTAGATTAGATTTAGATTTTAGATTAGATTGGACCAAGTTGCTTCACGCTTCACGCTTCACGCCTCAAGCGTCATCATCCATAACCTAACCGCTCATCCCTCATCACTCATTCATTGCACCCCTCCGCCCCTCCCCCCCAAAATTCGCTCGAACCAATAAAAAGATGAGATGAGATAAGAAATCACTAAGCCAACCCACAAACACCTCTCCTCTCCCTCTCCCTTTCCCTCTGCCCCCCTTCCCCCCCATCAGAAAATTACCCACTCTAGAATTTTCCCAACCCCAAACCTCAACATCCATAATCCATAATACCATAATCCAACAACATACCATACACCCCCCCCCCCAAATGCTGCTCTCCACGAGAGATGATTAATGCAAAGAGGAAGAAGAAGAAGAAGAAAAGACTTCAAGCTCAAGCTCAAACCAAGCAAGCAAGCTTCGATGCCTTCCCCCTCCCCCGTGAAAAAACGAGAGAACGAAAAAAAAGCCCATAAAAAAAGGGGGTACAGTATCAACTCTCTCTCTCTCTCCCCCTCCCCACCCCTTCATGGTCTCTCCTGTTTCTTTACACGCTCGCTCATGCGCTGGCTTGTTTGCACATTCGCTTTCGGATTTGCCTGGCTTCCACTATTCAATACCCAATATCGATATTCATATCGATATCCCATACTTTGAGACTTTCTTTTCGTTCCTGCCATGAATATACAAAGGAGGTGCGTCGGGTTTGTGGATGTGAGTTGTGGAAAATTTGGTCATGTAAATTCAACATTCCGCGTTCTCTTTCCCCATCCCACTTCGTATTTCTCATTTCTCATTTCCCCATTCTCCTCCGCTTGGTTTCGCGACGGCGTTATGTCGGGTTTGGAGTTTTGCAGTCTTGGTTGTATCCAAGATCAACTCAAGACCTATTGGCCTTCCCACATCTTCCTAACCGCTACCTGGTAATCTTTTCACCTCCCCCTTACCCCCCACTTAACAACACTTTCCCTTCCTCTTTACCTCATCCCCCTCCTCATCCCTCCTTTCCCTACCATCCCCATGAAAATTCCCACCCCCGCCAATCTGCACCTCACTGCTCATGGGCGTCCCACCTCCCGTCAAGTTCAACAACCAACTCCTCCGATCACCCCTCCCCACCCTAAAACTGCCTCCTGGCCGCATAATCCCATCAAAATAACCCGTTTGACCCTCCATCACCAATCCATCACCATTCATCGGAGTCCCAGGAGTCTGAGTCGCGCTCAACAATTGTTCCTTCATTTTATTATTCTGCTCCACAAGTTTCCTCGTGATAACTCGAAAGACTTCTTCGACACCCTCTCCACTCTCAGCGCTAACTTCATGGCAGCAATCCCAACCAACCTCCATACCCCAGAACCCCGAACTCCTCTTACTAGAAGGTGAGCGAGCGCCTTCCATCCCCGCCGCCGTATTCCCTCCTGCTCCCCCAGAACCCCAGATCCCGCCTCCAGATCCCCCCCAGCTCCCATAGCCCCGTTCGCCTCCTCCTGAGATTGAAGCTGTCGTGGGTGGTGTGCTACCGGCCGCAGAAGCGACGTTCTCGGCAACATACGCAATGCATCTTTCAAATGGGACTTCCCTAGCACTCGGATCCTTGGCCACAAGATCAGCCTTGGTGCCCACGACGTGCAAGATGATATCTGCAGGGAGATTGCGGCGGAGTTCCGTGAGCCAGACGGACATTTCGGTAAAGGAGGTTTGGGATGTGATGCTATAGCAGAGGATACAGGCGTTTGCGCCGCGATAATAGAGGCGGGATATGGATCTGCCAATTCTTTGGTTAGCATATGTTGTTATTCTGCCACCCTTGCATGCTTCTCTTCCACTACTCCCCCCTCACCCCTACACCCCCAAATAAAGAAAGCGTCCCAAGACATACCTAAATCTCTCTTGGCCCGCCGTATCCCAAATCTGCAACCTCACCAGCGTATCACTCTCCGCATCCACAACCCTCTTTGTTAAAAAACTCGCTCCAACCGTCGACGTAGTAGTTTTGGGATTAAATTGATTTTTGATATAGCGCATGAGGAGAGAAGTTTTGCCTACTCCTTGGGCTCCCAGGACCACGATTTTGGCTTCGAGGGAGGTGGCCATTTTGAATTTTGGGTGGTTTGGCGGGTATATCTATCCCAAATGCTTGAGGGTGGTATATGAATGTATGTGGGTGGGTATGAGACGGATGACTGGGTGTTGTAAAACCAGTATATTGGTAGAGGGGTAGGTGGGTAGGTGAAGATGACTAGAATCGTATCTGCGAAATGACTGATCTTCTCCGCTCGTTCTGCGACAATATGACTCCGCAGATTCTTTCCGTTTATTCTCCTTTTCTCCGTCCAAGTTGCGTTGTATCGAAAAAGTATATCTTCTCCCAGAGCGAGCACTCAACTCTCTATCCTCTCAAAATCTCGTGATCCAAGTCTCAAACCGCAACTCTCGATTCTCGAATTCTCGAATTCTCAACTCTCGCCACGTCCTCGTCTTCCAAACTAGTTCTTCGATTCGAGTATGCTCCCTCTTCCCTCTAACCACGTTCTCCTTTCCTCTCTCCTGAGTGTGTTAGATCTCCGTCGAATCCGTTTCCGTATCCGCTGATGTCGTTTCGTTTCGTTTCGCAGTGATTCATGTGCCTGCCTAGATCCAGGTGTTCCTCATATTTCTTAGCCCTGATATCATATCTTCATATTATCCTCATATTCTCTCGCTCGTATCGTATCATATCATCTCATCCCATCCCATCCCAAACTCATATATATATATCCAATCTTTCGATGCGATGCGATTCGACTCGACTCGACTCCAAGGTCCAATCCAATAATTTACCCTCCCTATAGGTACTCGTAGGTGATGACTTGTTGAATCCTCTCTTTCTCTCTCTCTCTCTCTCTCTCTTCGATCCAAATCCAAATCCAAATCCAAATCCAATCAAAGTTAAACCTCGGCTTCGATGCTTCGTAGATCAATGCAAACATCAAACACACTTAAGTCTAAGCACATCAGCACATTATCAGCCCCTCAAAAAAGAAACCCAAAAATGCCAAGAAGAAAGGTTATCAAATCCAAAAGCTAAGCTAACCTATGTACTAGGATTAGTACTACAGACTTAGACTTAAAACCTAGACTTAGAACTACTCAGTAAGTAAGTGGAGTTGGCAGAACAAAGTAGCATCTCATCGCATAGCATAGCATCGCCTCACATATCGTATTGTCGTATAGCATGTGGCATGTGGCATGTGGCATATACAAGTAGTATGTATATACGTGGCGTAGATATATATAGTAGGAGGGCTTGGTCTGATTAATACCCTAGGCAACCTTACCTTCTTAACCTAAATAAGCACCTACAGTAAGTAGTAGTAAGTAGTATAATCCAATATGCTTTCTGGATTATTATTACAAATCTCTATCTACTTGGCAATCATCGTTTGTATGCTCGAGTTGAAGATATCATATGATATCTATGTAATCTTACTGGCTCTCTACAAACGACTAATGTATTCACAAGTTCCACGAGCCAGCTAACCTAAGCCCCTCCCCTCCCCTCCCCTTCCCTCCGCAGTATTTACAACTTCGCCTTGGCCTTCTCAGCAGGGTTCGCCAAAGGATCATAGGTAGCCAAACCCTATAAGATCATTCATTAGTCCAAGAATCTCCTTATCCTCACGTCAACATCCAAGAAGAAAAGTCCAAACTTACCAAAGTGTCACTGGGGACCGTCGTAGTATGTAAACTCAGCCCTCTCGTATCTATCAATGTTGGATTTAACTGATCCACACTAGAGCACCCAATCAACCTCATATTCATCTCCATCTCATCCTTCAATAATTGCATGGCACGATCGACTCCTGCCAATCCATACGCACTCATGGCATACAAGAATGGTCTACCGATTCCAACCCCCTTTGCACCTAAGCATAGGGCTTTGATGATATCGGTAGATCTTCGAACTCCTCCATCAATGTATATCTCAATACGGTTCTCCCATCCACGTTCTCGGAGAACAGGCATGACTTCTGCTAGAACTTCTATACCCGATCTAGCGAAATCTAATTGACGACCGCCGTGATTCGAGAGGACGACACCTTGAACGCCAGATTCGACAGCTCGAATCACATCTTCCACTCTTTGAACACCCTTGAGAATGATAGGCATATTGGTAATAGATTGAAACCAAGGCAGATCTTTCCAGCTCAAAGCTGGATCGATAAAACTTGAGATGGCTCTTGCTGCACCTTGAGAATTATCTGTAGATTGGCCACTGCTTGATTGTACAGATGTTCCGACATCCGTAAACTTGGAACGCATATCTTTTTCTCTTCTTCCCAATTGAGGAGCATCAACGGTAATAAAGAGGCCTTTGCAACCACGATGTTCAGCATATTGAACAATCTTTTTGGTGATTTCTCGATCTTTGTTGACGTATAGTTGTAACCATTGAACCTGGTCTCCCTCTGCTGCATCCATGATCTCATCAAATGAGCAAGAAGCAAGGGTTGGAATCATCTGTATAACATTGTGTTTCTTTGCCGCTCGAGTGAAGATGACCTCTCCTTCTGGATGTCCAAGCTTTCCTAATGCTGTAGCCGTCACATAGAAAGGGATATCACATTTCGTTCCCAGCATAGTTGTGGTGAAATCGACCTTTTCCACATCCACAAGAATCTTTGGTCGAAACCATATTTTATGAAAGGCAGAATGATTCTCTCTCATCGTCTACTACTGTTAGAAATTATATGCGGAAATCAAGGGTCATCTTACAATTTCGTCATCAGCGCCACTAGAATAATATGCCCAAGCCGTTTTCTTCATGACCCTTCTTGCCACCGACTCAAAATCCATCAAATTGTAACACTGTTCTAGGATTGGCATGCGTGCAATTCTATCTTGTCTTTCTGCTTCTTCTGGATCGAATTCCTTTTCTTCCTTCTCGACGGTGCCCATATCAACTGGTCCTAGATGTTTTGATACATCTAAGAATTTGTCGAGAGTATCGGGTGGATGAATGGGTTCATATTCTTCTGTTGCATCTTTGCCCTTTGTTGTAATATTAGTTCTCTGCATGCAATTGATCCATCCGAGGGAGATTTACGGCATATTTGAGAATGATCTTGGGACCACCAGGATGTTCTATATATGCGATTAATTCCAACCTGTCTTCAGAGCATCTGATGTATATGTCTTCATACCGGGTAAGAATTCCGTCACATCATAAGCTTTCCCCTATATCAAATGTTAGCCCTTGCCACACATAACCACCCATGTGACCAAAAACATACATGAACAATCACCCAACATGAGTCTCTCGAGCTGTGTTCTGCAACTTCCTGTCCAGTCAATTTGGCCATCTTGTCGATGACTTTGCAATTGGTATCTTCAAAGTCCAAGAGAAGTCCAAGAGATAAATAACTTTGTGGAGAAGCCTCGGGAACGGATAAGAATAAGCATCAGGGGGAAGGAAGGCCATTCCATATTTGGCTTAGCACAAAATGAATATTGATATCTTGAATCTTCATAAATCATAAATCTACAACTTCAACTGCATTTCCCACTTCCGTTGATGATTGATAAACAACCGCAGCATTAATCATCATTCCACCATTGCCACCACTTGGGCCAACCATCAATCTTTGCCACAAGATTCCCTTGACTCCATACCAAATCACTTTGGCAGCATCGACCCATGCAAGACTCGGTATAAAATCTATCACCAAACCCCCCCTCTTTCCCTCCATCAGTCGTTCATACGCTTCTTGTCCCTTATCCCAAAATACTGCTTGACGGCCATGTCCGGAGTGTATATGTCCAAAGACATGAAGTCGAGGTTTGACCTTCCATATTTCTTCGAGTAAGGATTTGCAACCCAAGTTGATGTCGAGATGATGTCGAGGAGGGGAATGAGTAATAAGCACATCGGTATCCCTCGGTATCCGGTTGTCCCATGGCGCGAGATGTCTTGGATATTGAAAACTGTCAATTCAGAACACGATTAGCATCTGATTGTCTCCAAACGATGGAGATATGCTTACGCAAAGTCAGAACCGCCGCATTGAGGAATATCTGGTGATCCATAAACCTTCAATTTCCTCCCTCCCTTGAATTTCAACGTGACAGCTCTATTCTCCAAATAATGTAAACTTTTCAAATTCAGCCTTCTCTTCTTATCTTCTTCTCTCCTCGACTGGGGATCAAAATAACTATCATGATTCCCGCAAATAAACACTTTCTCTCGATGTGGCTGCTGATCTAACCAATCTATCTGCGCCTGTATTTCTTCAACCGTACCCGCATTGGTTAAATCTCCCGCGTGAATCAAGAGATCACCAGGAGGGATCGGCAATTGATTGCAATGCGTATCTGAGATACAAACGACGCGGACAGGAGGTTTATTGCGAGGAGGTTTGAAGGGCGCACCGCGGAAAGAGAGGAGGATGGTGTAGAGGTGGAAGATCAATGTGCGGAGAGGGGATTCGAGGAGGGAATCAAGAGGGGTTGGTGGATCGTATATATCTTTTCGACGGGACCATGGGTATATCGTCTTTTTTTTCGGTGCCATGATTAGAAATCTGCTGTTGAGTGTTGATAGGTACAGTATAGGGCAGGTCTCAATGAAGAGTTGCCTTTGTCTTTCTAGACCGACAGATTTAGATGAAGTTATTCATAGAGTTGTGGTATTCTGATTAGTCAGCATAGGTTGCTAGTAATTTACATGGGGTGTATGTAACCAAGGCCAGGATAAACACCTAGCGATAATTTCGTCATGGTCAGGGACTTTTTTGATTGAAGCTTGATTGAAGCTTGTGAATAACTTCTATTCTCAAATGTCAACACAGAGCTGCTTCATTGCCACCTTTTAACCTCGCCTGCATTGTATATCTTCTTCTACATGTCTGCGAAGACTTGAGTCGAGTCATTCAAAGTTCTTCTGGCAGATTCGCATCGACAACATGGCTTCGCTCAAGAGTATCTATGAGCCAAACCCGACTCTGGGAGATGCTCTGAATACGAATTTTGAGTAAGTACAAGTACATGGGAAGGAATCATGAATACCAGCTTATCTGATTGTTTAGAGTCGACTTCGTGATTGACTATCGTTTTGCTACTACGAGTAGGAGAGCTCAACTTTTTCCATTCAGCCTGACAGAAACTGATGAACCCTTCCAGATAGAGAACAAGCCGAAGCACAATTTGTCAAGCTTATCGAAGCCCTCAATGATGCTGGGTTAATGACCGAAGTACGAAATGGAGATAATTGTGCCCTCCTGATATTCATCAAAATTGCCTCGAGCAGTCATCTCAGATCCAAAGTCTATCGCTCGAGAGTACAAGATTGGTTGTATGGAGTTCGAACAGCGGCACCAGAAAAGAACATTCAAGAAGCTTTGAGCGCAGAGCCAATGACTGAAGCCGAGCGATTAAGATTGGTATATTTGTTAATCACGAAACCAAGAAATGAAGGTGGCGCGGGCATTACACCTAAGAGAGGAGAATGGGCGGGCGTCGAGTCGATATTTCCCCTTCATGATCATGCATTCAATAAGGCTTGGATTAAGGAAATCACTTCAAAATATCTTCTCACCAATAAGGATCTTGAGGATATCAAGGATAGATTCGGAGAGAAGATTGGTTTCTATTTCGCCTTCCTACAATCTTACTTCATGTTCTTAATCTTTCCAGCGGCATTCGGATTCTGCGCTTGGGTCCTTTTCGGTGCATACTCTCCAGTATATGCCATAGTCAATGGCTTGTGGTGTATTGTCTATACGGAATATTGGAAGAAACAAGAAACAGATCTTGCAGTTCAATGGGGTGTTAGAGGAGTTTCAAAGATTCAACATAAACGACCTGATTTTAAGCACGAAAGAGAGATCAAGGATCCAATCACTGGAGAGCAAATTAAGTTCTACTCGCCAGTGAAAAGAATGGGTCGTCAGTTACTACAAGTGCCATTTGCCCTTTGTGCTATTGTTATTCTAGGAAGTTTGATTGCAACTTGCTTTGCTATTGAAATTTTCATTTCTGAAGTTTATAATGGCCCATTTAAGGCATATTTGGTATGTGAATTTGAATCAATCCTGAAATCGAGACCGCAGCTAATCATAGGTAGACCTTCTTGCCAACCGTCATTCTTACGGTTTTTATGCCAACCTTATCTGCTCTCTTGACAGGGTTTGCCTCAAGATTGACAGATTTTGAGAATTATGAGACTATTGATGGTAAGTAACTACCTGTGATCTTCTAATCGAGTACCACTGATCTCAATTAGCTCATGAAGCGGCAATGGTTCAAAAGATCTTCGTCCTCAATTTTATAACATCCTACATGCCAATCTTCTTAACAGCATTCGTTTACGTCCCATTCGCTCCAGTCATAGTCCCCCATTTGGACATCTTTCAAATGGCCGTAAGACCGTTCGCCGAAAATGACGAGCAAATGACGACACCAAAAGCTGGGTTCCAAATTAATCCTGACAGATTGAAGAAACAGGTCATCTACTTTACCGTTACAGCACAAATCGTTAATTTTGCTCTTGAG
This sequence comes from Monilinia vaccinii-corymbosi, assembly GCA_017357885.1. Lineage (NCBI taxonomy): Eukaryota > Fungi > Ascomycota > Leotiomycetes > Helotiales > Sclerotiniaceae > Monilinia > Monilinia vaccinii-corymbosi. Next base: position 1,950,377 of record CP063406.1, on the reverse strand, counting down.
GTTATTGTCCCATACGTCAAGAGAAGCCTCTTCAGAAAGTACAAAAAAGTTCAAGCAGATCGTGCCGCCAAGCGTGGAGGTTCTCCTATACCAGATAATGATCACCCAGAAGAAATCGCATTATTGACTCGGGTGAGAAACGAGGCCGAACTTGGCATCTATGATGTTACAACAGATTTCAGAGAAATGGTTGTCCAATTCGGTTACCTATCTTTATTCTCGGTTGTCTGGCCTCTAACTGGCCTTTCATTTCTTATAAATAATTGGATTGAACTCCGCGGTGACGCTCTTAAAATTGCGCTCGAAACTCAACGCCCTGTTCCCTTCCGCGCAGATTCAATTGGTCCCTGGCTCGATTCTCTCAGTTTCTTATCTTGGCTTGGTAGTCTTAGCACCGCAGCTCTTGTTTACCTTTTTTCGGGAGATGGATTCGGTCCAGATGGTACCCCAAGTAAAATTACAGGGTGGGGCTTACTACTCACGATGTTCTTCTCAGAACATATTTATCTAGCCCTTCGACGCTCTATCCGATTTGTATTGAGCATAATCGATAGTCCTGGTTTACAAAGAGAAAGAAGAGAGAGATTTGAGGTTAGGAAGTATGTCATTCCTGCTATTTTTGCGAAGTTTCTGATCTCTTTTTTGTTGGCGTGTACTTCTTTTCACAAGAGACTAATGAGGTGTGATGAATAGACAATATTTGCAAGAAACGATCTCGCAAGAAGCGGCCGAGAAAGCTGCACAGGGTGGAATTACCCTGGGAGGAATTACCCAGAGTGAAAGAATTAGTCGAAGTACGTTGGAGGAAGAGGCTAGAGAGTCCACTTTGAGGGGTCATGGAACGGCAGAGGAAAGGTATGTTTATTTTTGCTCCTCGTTTCTTTGAGATATTTACTTTTTATACACCTGGTGATGAGTCTAATGCCAAAACATAGATTCTGGGCAAGACAAAGAGGTCAAGGGGAAACTATCGCAATGGGAAGGAGCTTTATTAATAAAGCAGCTCCAACACAGGTGGAGTCGAAAAAGGAACTTTAGGGCTTTCTTCTCCCTATTATGAGATGAGATGTGTTGACATGATTGATGAAATGATTGATGATTCAAAAATTGATATGCTTTTTTTTGTTGTATCTGGAATATGGTTGTGGTTGTGGTTGGCGCTTAGCGGGTCGTCAGTTAGCAGTTTAGCGGATTAGCGGATTAGCGGTTAGCGATAGGAGAGAGAGGGGGGAGGAAGGAAGGAAAAGGGGAAATTTAAATTAAAAAATTGGTTCGGTTCAGTTCAGTAGTTCAATTCAATTCGCTTGGGTTCGGTTAAGAGAAACAAAAAAGGAGAAATCGTACTGTACTTGTGATAAATACATATATAACAAACTTTAAGTGTACAAGTGTACATAACATAGCATTAGCATATAATCACAATGCTATGGAGTCAATCGATTCTCTTTTATTCTTTTATTCTTTTATTCATTCTTTTATTCATTCGTAATTTCTCCTTTTGTTACTCGTTGCTTGTAACGGCTAGTTGCTCGTTGCTCGTTGCTTTTTGAATCGTTGGTTGATAGGTTGGTTATAGTATAGGGCTAGGGCTAGGGCTAGGGCTAGGGCTAGGGCTGCTGGTTAGGGCTGCTGGTTGCTGGGTGCTGGTTGTTGATAGATGATAGATTGGATTGCGAGTATGAGTATGAGGATTATATGGATATGGGATGTGGGATATGGATATGGGATATGGATATGAAGTGATGAGGGAGATGAGATGAGATGAAAGGGGGTGGAGCGGTATAGATCAAGATCAAGATCTCAAGCGTTGAAGAGAATTATATATATTGATTGATTACAAGACAAGTTAAATGATACATGAGCATCGACTTCTTGATGATGATCAAGAAGTTGTATGCTGTAGCTGCAAGAGAAAAGAAAAGAAAAAGAAAAAAGAAAAAGAGGTTTTACTTGTAGTTCTAAGATCATTTTCTTTTATCCCTCTAACCTTTTCTCCCCTCCCTTTTCTTGCCTTTTTTCAAATCATAAACGTCCATTAAAATGCATATAAACACCGCGTAGCATCCATCGCTGTCTCATAAGAGATATGATAAGAAGTCATGGATGATTCTTCTCATACATGTATCCCCTCCTCTACCCATCAGACATCATCCCCTACTCCCTTTCATTAACATTATACAATTCTCCTTTTCCCTCCAACCCATGCTCACCCCCAAGCACCTGTTCCCAGCTTCAACTCCTTATCTCACTCCAAATAAATGGGAAGATCACCACACATGCCTTCCAAAAAACTTCGACGCTCTGTTCGATTGCCAAAGGCACCTTCCACATCCCACTCAATCCCCCCATAATCTCCCCAATCAAAATCCAAATGGTTAACATGGCCACGGCGTAAAAATGATATATCAATACCAATGGCTGTTTAATAATACCCGCTAATAAACCGGCAGGACCGTCGATACAATTCCCTCCTTTGCGGAAGTACTGAAAACAGCCTTTTTGAAGGGCTTTGAGTTGGGGATCATTGGCCGCGAAGAGTGCATAGAGTGCTTGTGCGAGAATATTTATGATGGAGGAGAGCGATTTGCGACGCCAATGAAATTCCTTCATGGCTTTGGTGATGGCGACTGTATCGTCAAGACTGGGAATCTTTTCGGGGGAGAGCAGAGAGGAGAGGAGGACGACGTCGTTGAAGGCTACGGTCATGCCGCCTCCGGTTAGGGGATGACGCATGTTCATGGCGTCGCCGAGGAGGAGCACGCCTTTTTGGGTTTGGGTGGAAGGGGGGAGCCAACTGTTTGGCATGCTGCGGGGTATCTTGCCATCTTCAAGGGCTTTGAGGAAACAGGGTCGGACTTGGGGGGGGAGGACGGGGAGAACGGTGTTGTGGATGTAATTTCTGACTCCGCCTGCGGACGGGGATGCTTCGGGGATGTTTTCGGGGACGTCGATCAGAGCGCGAGTTTCGTGAGTGCCGATCTGGTACAGGAGGACGGGGGAGATGTTGGAGAGGACCACGATTCCGTGGTTGGGCGCTGGCATGGGACAATCGATTAATTCTAGAGCGTAGAATTTACTCTTCACAACGGGCGTTTTGTTGATGTATTGTTTGCGGAATTTGGAAGCATATCCATCTGCGATGATGGTGAGATGACCAAAATAGCAATCATCTTCCTTTGTGCCCGTGGATGGATTCGTCGTTCGTGTGCGCACACCTAGCACTCGGACGTCGGTTTTTCCGCCCGTGATGGTTTCCGTGACTTCAGTTTCGACAATGGTGATGTTGGGTTGGCTGGCACATGCTTTACGCAGTTGAGAGATAAATCGGCCATGATGAAAACTTCTCCCCTCGGGCCTTCTACTCTTTTCCTCTCCCGAATCCCCTTCTGCAGCCGCGCCCGCAATCATGGGGTACGGGATGGAAACGGGGGTTCCGTGATATATCACCTCGTATCCCTTGACGACGACCGAATCGATATCTTCCAGGCAGTGTGCGAGGCCCAATTTCTCCAGCGCGGACACGCCGCCGGGTTGGAGAAGTTCGCCGACTATTCGATCGGGTTCCTTGAGCCATCGTTCGAGGAGGAGGACGCTACGACCTTGTTGAGCGAGGGCGTATGCTATGGCGCATCCGAATACACCGGCTCCTACCACGACCACATCTGCTTCGTGATAGACGGGACGTTGTTCCTCGGTAGCAGATTCCAGCATGGAGGTAAGTGACATGGTCGGAATTGTCAATTGGATGATGAATTGGAGAGAATTGAGAGGTGTTTCCGGTGGGTTTTCACAGAAAGCTGCTATAGAAGAAGAGAGGAAGGGCGGAGGGAAAGAGATATGAATTTCAATATTGTATTTCGGTTCGTAGTCGACCAGAAATGGACAACATATCAGAAGAAGGATAAAGGGTAAGAGTAAGGTAAGGATGGGTAAGGGTCACGATAACGGTAACGGTAACGGTAGAACCTCAGGAGCCGCCGAGATAGCAGACAACAATCAATGAGCTGATTCACGTGGCGAGGATGATGTGATGGATGAACTGAGGATATTAAAGGATTATACTAATAATTGTATTTGGTGTGAGAAGCTTACCCGAATCGGAAATAATATCGTTGATCCTATAAATAAGCTTTATTAGTGGTCTTGGCATCGGTGAACGATAATGACAATGATGGATTATGTAATCTACTACTACGAGATCCTTCTAAAATCCAGCGCAGAAATTAAAAGGGGTTAAAACCGTACCACCATAAAAACACGTGATTCACTAATCCCCATCAAATCCCTTGATTAGATAATCACCCTACCGGTACTTTTCCTTCCGAAGAACCAATTATGGTTCGACCAGACGAATGATAATAATTTCTTATATCTCTTCCCTATATCCTTCTTGAATCAGCCTCCTCTTGCTCTTCTGCTTACACCTTCAAGACTTATCCAATTGCTTCCCTTCCCTTCCCTTCCCTTCCCTTCCCTTCCTTTCCTTTGCTTTCCATTGCAAGTTACAGCAATGGATCTCTTATCGAATTCAACCCTTTCTGCAACGCCAGCGACCTTTTTCGGTATCTACGATGAGTTGAGTAAATACAATGTTCATCTCAACATATTTGAACGCCTCTGGGCCGTAAGTTAGTCTTTGGATCCATCCGTCGATCTATACTAATGAAGAGGTCTAGAGTTGGTACGCGTACATGCAAAATGATGTCCTGGCCACGGGCATCATGAGTTTCGTGATGCACGAAGTATTTTATTTTGGACGCAGTCTTCCTTGGATTATTATCGATCAAATTCCTTACTTCAACAAATACAAGATTCAAGGGGTGAGGCAACACAATAAAGCAATATCGAATCTTAGCTAACCACGTCTTGCTTTCAGAATAAAATCCCTACTGCGGCCGAACAATGGGCATGTACAAAGCTTGTTCTCCTCTCCCATTTTACCGTCGAACTTCCTCAAATCTACCTCTTCCACCCGATGGCTAAATACTTTGGAATGGGCACCGACGTGCCATTCCCATCTCTTTTCACCATCGCCTATCAAGTCGCCATCTTCTTCGTCCTTGAAGATACCTGGCATTACTGGGTACACCGCCTCATGCACTTCGGCTGGCTCTACAGGAAAATTCACAAGGTCCACCACCAATACTCTGCACCCTTTGGTCTTGCCGCCGAATACGCTTCTCCAATTGAAGTGATGGTTCTCGGACTGGGAACGGTCGGATCTCCTATTCTCTGGGTGATGCTCACCGGAAACTTACACATCTTGACCATGTACATTTGGATCGTTTGCAGACTTTTCCAAGCTGTTGATGCGCATAGTGGATATGAATTCCCATGGTCTCTACATCATTTCTTGCCCTTCTGGGCTGGTGCGGAACATCATGATGTACATCATGAGAGGTTCATCGGAAACTATGCGAGTTCGTTCAGATGGTGGGATTATTGTTTGGATACTGAGAGTGGACCTGAGGCTGCCAAGAAGCGAAGAGAAAGAAAGATGGCCAAGGAAGGCAAGAAGGCTCAGTGAAAATCTTATTACTAGCCCGTCTTTACACTTGGGATGAAAGTGAAGGTGGAGATTGTACATATTGGGATGTCACATCATTTTCCTGTTTGAGCTTGAGGCAAAGCAAGTGCTGCTTGAAGGTTGTGCAGAAAGGCATGAAGGCATGTATGAATGGATAGATGACGATGAAAAATGAGAGATGAGAGGGCACAAACATTTACATTATGGTAATAAGGAAATGGTCATTCGGCGACATGGCCGAAACTCAACTACTACCCAAAGATATACACAAACGCTGGTGCTTTAGGGGGGTTTGAACTATTCTTCCCTTTTATAGATCGTTCAGGTCATTATACTTGTAATCAATAAATAATTTTCCTTGTTTGATATGATGCATTTGGATTTGCAAATTAAGTGGAGTGAAGGGATTTATGTGTTGCTGTGTTGAATGTATGATTGTCACGGGGAAGTCAATTATATACTCTAATTGTTACATTGTGGATATGATGTATTGCATCAATTTTATATTCTTCTTCGCAGAGGATGGATGGATGTATCAGTTCATGTTTTATTTATTGGTTTATTGATTTGTCTTTCAACAATATTCTATTTATCCTTTTATATTTGAGTATTTGGGTATTTGTTTCATTATTCGGTTTTGGTTTTGGTTTTGGTTCATATCTTGTGAGTTTGGAGCGAGGGAGTAAAAGAGAGAGAAAATGAAGCTTTTCCATCTGGTGTCAAGGGGCAATCTGAGGGACTATCGCGAGATTGGCATTTTGTAGATGTGCAACAAAACGTGTGTATAGAGGGGAGTGAGTGAGTCATGTGGGGGGAAAGGAAAGGAAAGGAAATGGGACGAGAGGGAGTGAAGGGAGTATGTTGATGTTTGGAGTGATATCGAGATATTGAGATGTCTATCTGGGCGAACGAGCAATGCCATTTTGAAATTCCTCATCTTGAAGGTTTGAAGATGGAATGAGGAAGAATTGAAGCTTTTCAGTCTGGCGTATTCTTCCATTTTAACAACTATCTCGAGATCTATCTTTTGTAGTCGTGCAACAAAACTTTGGAGAATATATGCGAGCGAGGTGATTGGGCGGGAGCAGAGTGAAGGCTGTGTTTGTTCAAGTGAATGTGAAAGTGAAGAGAGGAGAGGAGAGGAGAGGAGAGGAGCGACGACGAGGTTGCATATTTCTTGGAGGGAGGTGGGTTGCCCACCTGGATTTTGATCTCTTCATCTTGTTCTCAAGCTGTAGAAACAAAATGAAGCTTTTCAATTTGGTATAATACCTTCATATTGATCACTATTCTGAGATCTATATTTTGTAGTCGTGCAACAAAACTTTTGAGGCAGTGAGGTGGACTGGACTGGATGGAGGGAGGAAACTGGAGTGAATGGTGAGTGAGGTTTGAATGGAGTGAATGGAGTGAAGCGAAAGTAGATGATGGATGGCAAGATGTCTCAGCGCGAAGGATGAAAGTAATAAAGGATGATATATAAGAACTTCTATTCATCTTGATGTCTGGAGTGAACCTCGACTTTCCTCGGGACGTTGAAGCATCAAAGGGTCAGTTAGGGCTAATATAGTTTCCAATACTTGGATGCGGTTCATATAGAGTCGCCCCATCGAACATCATATGTATCTACCTCATTGTTGAACGCAAGTCCACCAAACTTCTTCATCTATCATTCCGATTTGGACCTAGCCATCAAGACGCATTGTGATGTTAAAATCTGCTGCAGCAGTGGGTAGAATGTCCAGGGCGGAGAAAGAAGAAGGCTATTTAATTGTATTTGGTATGGCAAAGTAAAGAATATAAGTATACACATACTATCGAAGAAAGATTTGAGCTGAAACACCTGTGTCCAAAGACCTAGGCAGGTCTTTGATAGGGAAGAAACGGACTGGTAAGCAAGCCTAGACCTCGCTGGAGCTTGAAACGATGACGAGGGAGTTCGAATTGATACTTTGAGTTCGCCATAAGTACTGTTGTAGACTTTTGCTGTTGCTACACGAAAGTATAGCTTATAACACATAACCTGCCAATAGTTTCGACTCCCGAAGATAAGTCGAGTAGATCAATGGTATCAATCTCTAAACACAGCTAGCTCATCTATCTCATCGGCTTGAATTCTCCAAAAAGGATCCAAGATCTTACAATATGAGCTCGAGCTCAATATTCCAATTGTCGTTACTTATGGCCAGAAATCAAAATGATCGATCATGAGAAAAGAAAAATCAAAGAAGGCTGGCATGTACATGAGAGTACGTATACAGTTATCGGAATGCAGTCCAGACTAGTGAAGGTTCCGTGGGTGTCTATTACTCTACTCGAGTATTTGAAGTAAAAACCTCAGCCTGGGGGGAGCCCTATAGCTAGGCCTGGGATATAAAAGCTTGATCGATATATATCATCCAATCCTTAAAAGGGAGATCGAGTTGTTTGAGCAGAAGAGAGAGCCTTGAAACTACTACTCGTATATCAATGACCGACTTATAGCTAGCTGTAAAGCAAGAGGTGGAAATCTAGTCTGGTGCACGTGGGAGATTTCCCGTTTCCCCTTTTAAACTCACCAGAAACATCTCGAGCTCATCATCACATCTATCAGAGATAGGCTTAAAAAAACAATCTTCCCCCTTCTTCAAATAACTACGTACGGAGTAACTCACACGTGCACTGCGACTATAATGAAAGAAAATTGATGTTATGTATCCGTAAACCCACCTTACCCATCACTCCATTCCACTCCACTCCGTAATCAGTAAGCCCCATCCATCATATGTAGTAAATACTTCCCACACCTCCAACAAAAAAACAATGGTGAGATGGCCGAGTTGGTCTAAGGCGCCAGGTTAAGGTTACAACCTTCAACAAGATTGATACAATCTCCTGGTCTAGTAATAGGCGTGGGTTCGAATCCCACTCTCATCAAGCACGCACAATATATTTTTTGTCGATTATTATCTTATTGTAAAATTGTTTTCATCACTATCAATAATATCATTATATTTAAATAAGTAAAGCCTTTTCTTTCTTTCGACTTTATAATTGTTGTAATCACGTGCTAAGGGCTCGCTACGGCGTCCCCACTCCTGGCACACACTAGCACTCTAATAATAATATTGCTATCTATCACTAGTAGTAATGATATCCCCCCTTTTACCCACATTTTAGTAGGGTTATATGAAGAATATAGAATACACAGACCACTCTCTAAAAAAAAAAAAAAAAAAAATATTATCCATCGCTTCTTTTTTTCGTAGTGGCTGGTGGGTGCGCGCGGGGGCTGTGATTAGATTAGTCAGCGTGAGCGAGGCGAACCCCTTTATATGTATACTGTTCTCTCTGGCAAAATGTTCTCCAAAACTTCTCATAAAAGCAGAAGAAGAAGAAGAATATTATTATTATCATTACTACTCAAGTATAGTAATCGTCAAAATCTCCTTATTTCTTTTGTACTTTCATTCTCTTATTCGAATCGATTCGATAAACCTCATTAACCAACTATATATTGTCACGATTCTGCCGTTTCTGCTAAGCCTAGCTCACCGCTCCGATGCACGTGCTTGCCCGTGTAGCTCACGTGCTCGATTAGCGAGCACGTGTCAGAGCAAGTGCACCTGGTGTAGAATATATATAGGAGCGCTATTCCATAGCTAGTATTAGCAGTAGTATATTCCAAGGAATCTTATGACCCTCCAACGTATATTATTTAGCACTCTTTCGTGACTATATTATCTGTCTACGAGCTCTTTAACAGCATAAGCGTTACAAGAACCTTTGGAGTTGAGTGACGATTGATTCTTGAATTGGTATCTATGACACTTGGCTATAGTATCTATCCTGAGGAGATGAAATTGAAAATGAGAAAGTCTTCTTATGAGATGGGATATAGGAAGATATATTATATTTATTTTTTTCTTTTCTATCTTCTTTTTTTCTTTCTGTTTTTCTTCTTTCTTATTGATTTATTTTATCATAAACTATACATTATAGATGAAATCAGATAATTATAGTGTAGTGTGAAAGAAAGAAAGAAAGAAAGAAAGCTTTTATAAGAAGAGAAGAGAAGGGTGGTTATATATGTGACGCTTGTGCTGTTAAAGAGCTTATAGACGGATAATATAGTCACGAAAGAGTGCCAAATAATATACGTTGGAGGGTCATAAGATTCCTTAGAATATACTACTGCTAATACTAGCTATGGAATAGCGCTCCTATATATATTCTACACCAGGTGCACGTGCTCTGACACGTGCTCGCTAATCGAGCACGTGAGCTACACGGGCAAGCACGTGCATCGGAGCGGTGAGCTAGGCTTAGCAGAAACAGCAGAATCGTGACAGTTCTAGAAAATATAACAAAGGTTCTTAATCGTGTGTGTATTTCATCTAGGTTACTGGTTTTTAGGGTATACCTTTTTGGCCATCTACTCATTCTACGCAGAGCTCTCTCTCTCTCTCTCTCTCTCCTTTTCAATGACAATTTTCTCGCTTATTTTATATTCATCCCATCCCGTATCATCTCATCACCGGTACCCCAAACCCCTTTCAAAGTTCCGCCTTCCGACTTTCAAATAACATCCACCTGACCCCCTTAACCAACATCCTCCCCAACACCTTCAGTACCCCCCAAAGCCTATCCCCACTCCTATAATCTCCATCAAGCTCCATAACTCCCTCCCTAGCATAAACATTCCTCCCCTTGACCCAGGTCCCCAAAACCTTCAAATCCCGCAACTCCCCAACTCTTTCTCCATCCATATTCATCACATCCCCATCAACTACAATCCAATCCGCCCATTTGCCTTCATCTATTGCCCCAGTTTTGTTTTCAAGTTTCCAGCCCCAGGCTGCATTACGGGTGAAGCCATGAATTGCTTGTTTGATGGTTAGAGATTCTTCTGGATACCAGCCCTTTTGACCGGAAGGTGAGGCACCGGTTTTGGGATCGAGACGAGTTACTGCGGCGTAAATCCCATGGAAAGGATTTGGGGGCTCGACTGGAAAATCAGAACCGAGGACTGGGCCGGGATATGATGAATGGTTGTGAAGAGTGGATGGGAAGAATGATAGCATGCGATATGCGGAATTGGCGAGTCGCTCTTCTCCGAGACGGGATAATGCGTAGGCCATATCGGATGTAGCATGCGTTGGTTGTATACTAGGAAGAATTCCCATATCTAAAATGCGGGCTTGGTCGTCGGGATGCTATGAGATATGTTAGAAAAATAGTGGCTGTAGACACGGGGATTTACGATGATTTGAGCATGCTCGATTCTTAACCGTCTTTCTTGATTGCAGCCATGACAATCAGGCCCTAGAACCGCCTCAAATGCATTAATAGCAGCACGATTAGCTCTGTCACCGATAGCATGAATATTGATCTGGTAGTCCCAATGATAATACTAGACGATTAAGTAAGTCTCATATGCATGCAAAGAAAAAAAGGGGCGAAGAAGGGATTACCTTTTTGACAACTTTTATTAATTCAGTCTCGTTGATCAGCATCATTCCACTGTACTCAGGTTTATCGGAGTATGGTTCCAACATCGCTGCTCCCCAAGAACCTAAAGCCCCATCCGCAAAAAGCTTTATTCCTCCAAACAAAAGCATGTCACCTCCACCAGAACCATCTCTCATGACTTTCACTGTTCGTAACTCTTGATGACAATAAGTGTTCCTCTCTTCACACTCTCCCATGACTCGAATTCTGACGCTCAATTCATCTCTTCTGGCCAAATCTTGTAAAATTTTCATATCTTCCATTCGCATACCAGCGTCGCTCATGGCCGTGATGCCTACTTTATTCAATTCCCCCATTGCGGTTTTGAGCCATCGTACTTTTTGAGATATATCCGGCTTTGGCGCAAGAGGATAAATGTGATTGTCCATTGCATTATCGCAAAAGACACCAGGTCCAGGATTAGTAATGATATACCCACCAGGAGGAGCTTCAGGGAGAGGATGTGGAAGAAGCGAGAGGACTTTTTCCGAAGTCCATACACAATGGAGATCAACTCTATCCAGCAAAATATATAAATCCTTCAGTTCAGGATCTTCAGAGAGTTGCTTCTAAAAACCCCGTCAGCCAATATATCACAACACCGTCTTCTCACCCCATAAGATAATGAGATCAAAATGAACACATACAGCAGTAGGCATCACGCCCTCAAAATGAGCTTGGTCCCACCCCACCCCCCTAATCCATTTCTCCCTCTCTCCATAACCTTCCCCCTGATGTCGTCCCAACCACTCCTTAATCCTCGCCCTCACATCCTCAACACTCTCCGCATCATACAAACTCACGCTCTCCAGCATTTCCCCATACTGCAAGATATGACCATGTGACTCAATCATTCCCGGCAACACATACCCATTCAACCAAGTAATCTTCTCGCCCTCCTCCCCCTTGGGAACATGGTCCAAGACCTGGGTTACGAGATCGATTCTAGTGCGGAAACATTTAGGATTGGGAACGGCAGGAGAGAGTGTGCTGATGGTATATGGATCGCGCACGCAGTAGAGGGTCGAGGAGGTCCAGGTATCATAGAGAGAGTGTAGGTTGGCGGTTATGAAGAGTATGAGATATCCCAAGATGAAGAGGGCGAGGGGATGCATCCTACTTGGCAGATGGACGTAACCTTACTGCCAGTAGAAGGTGGTGGGTGAAATAAAGAAAATCTTTTATATAACTTGCATGCATGGGTTTGGAGAGAGATAATAAAATATTTGATGTCGTGTAATGATTTTATTCTGTTGTGCCACTACACTGGGATGAGATGTAGTGCACTTCCATACCCAGCAACTAACTCTCTTTCGCCCTTCCTATATAAGATGGTAGAAGTCAATCTGTGGTCAAAAGAGGAAACAACAAATCGAATGGATGACATGTGATAATCACGTGTGTATTGACTTCCAGCAATGTTAACCCAAAAGAATAAAATGTAAGATCTACGAAATTTGGTTGCTCATGGTATATCTACGCATGGGATATAAAGTCCTCCGTCTATGTTCAAAGCCTTTTCAAGTTGTCGATTGAAAAACACCCAAAAAACGCCAAGCTAAAAACATCAATGTCCCATGTGTAGCAAAATGCCCTCTCCTCATGCATCTCTCATCTGACATCATCGTGATCCATTATATGATCTCTATAATCATAATCTAAGATCTCAAAAATGTCTTGAAAACCTCGGACTCTGTGCAATCCGTCCAAGGATATCCAATCTGCTGCAAAAACGATTCCAGCTCCTTGACCTCGTCATCAGGGCACACGATACCCGTTAGAACCTTTCCAATATCACTTCCTGCATTACGGTATTGGAAAAGGCTAATGTTGTATCTCGGTCTTAAAGTTGCGAGGAATTTCTCGAGCGCACCAGGTCTTTCTGGGAAATTGAACATGTAGAGTCGCTCATTTGGTACTGCGGAAGGACCACCCACTAGGTAGCGAATGTGTGATTTGGCAAGTTCATTTCCAGAGAGATCGGTGGGGTTCATGCCGCTGGATGAGATACGGGAAAGAAGAGATTGGAGCTCTTCTTCTCTCTGGGACGCTGGTGACGTGATAGAAATACCAATAAGTACATTTGCAATGACATCTGTAGCATATCGATAAGAGAATTCGGTGACGGCATGTGGCATGACGGCCTTGATGAGTTCGGAAAAGGATCCAGGGGATTCAGGAATGCTGACACTGAGGAGAGCTTCTTTACCTTCTCCAAGAGCGGCACGTTCGGCCACGAATCGAAGACGATCAAAGTTCATATTTGCTCCCGAGGCGATAGCAACAAGGTTTCGGGACGTGTCGGGTGATGGGTTGGCCGCAACGTATTTCTTAAGCCCTGCTAAAGCAAGAGCTCCAGCTGGTTCGACAATGGATCGTGTGTCTTCGAAAACATCCTTGATAGCGGCGCATATCTCGTCCGTCGTGACTTGAATGACATCATCAATGACCTCTTGACATATCCTGAATGTCTCCTCTCCCACATTCTTGACTGCCGCACCATCTGCAAATAATCCCACCTCTTTCAATGCCACTCGTTTTCCAGCTGCGAGTGATTGCACCATGGCATTCGCATCATAAGTTTCCACACCAATGATCTTGACGTGCGGAGCAATGCGCTTAACATAAATACCAATTCCAGAAATCAACCCACCGCCTCCCACACAACAGAATATAGCCTCGAGCTTTTGAATATTCGTCTGCCTGAGAAGCTCCATGCCAATCGTGCCCTGTCCTGCAATGACATAAGGATCATCAAATGGAGCAATATTCGTCAACCCGTGCAATTTCTCCAGCCTTTCACACTCCTCCTTCGCAGCATCGAAATCCGGCCCATGCAGCACAACCGATCCTCCCAGTCTCGATACATTGAGATGTTTAATACTAGGTGTGCCTTCGGGCATCACAATCGTAGCGGGGATCTTGAGTCGCCGCGCAGAGTACGCAACGCCTTGTGCATGATTTCCAGCCGAACAAGCAACAACACCTTTCCAACAAACCTTCGGGTCCAGATGTGCCATCTTATTATATGCGCCCCTCAACTTGAAACTAAACACAGGCTGAAGGTCTTCTCGTTTGAGCAATACATTGCATTCTAATCGATTGCTGAGGTTGGTCGCTGGAGTAAGGGGGGTCTCCTTGACGACTTCGTAGACTCGAGAGGTGAGGATGAGTCGTAGATACTGGATTCAATTGATTAGCTATAGATCTGGCAAAAGCACATTGAGCACCCTCACATCAGGATATCCATTTGGCAGAATGAATTCTTGAGGTACGATGCTCCTGACTTTGGATTTTGGACTTCCGCATGGCGGGGATGGTCTGGTAGTATTTTCCGTCAGAGAAAAGGAATTGAGACTAGGAGTTTGAGGACGGTGTGAAGAGGTCTGCCCATTTGTTGCGTCGCCGTTCTGCATGGTTGAAATAATGTGTATGTGTATGTGGATGTATATGATGATTCTGCAATGGAATACGAGAATATTTACTTATGCCGTGTTCGATATCGGAGCTTCGAAATCTCTCCAATTGCATTCCGCAGGGATGTTTAAGTTTAGAGTGCCGATGATATCACGACCTCGTTAATTCGATGCTTCACCAGGTTATGGAGGGGCAAAATCCTTTGATAAAGCTTTTGATATCAACAAATTCACAGATTCGCGGATTCACGGCTTCACTCCTCAATAGGTACTTGACTTTGATATCGCAAGGAAGAATCTATCAATCAATCAATCAACATGTCGAATAATACCCCGTTGCCGTCGTCTTTTGATGGCGATACGTACGTGCCTTTTTTGGAGAATGCCTTTCCCCCGTCCATAGCTAATGGCATGATAGTGATTTCTATGAAGAAAACCCCTGGCGGAAGATAGCCCGTCGTATGAAGGAAGAGCCTCTCATTCCTCTAGGTAGCTCATCCCTTGAACCCTCCTCTGATCCAATTCCCCAAGCTAATATGCCCCTTCGTAGGCTGTCTCCTCACAACCCTCGCCCTCATCGGCGCAACCCGATCCATGCGAGCCGGCGACCACAATCGTACACAGCGCATGTTCCGCGCACGTATATATGCCCAAGGCTTCACAGTCTTAGCCATGGTAGCTGGATCCATGTACTGGGAATCCGACCGAAAGAAGCGCAAGGAATTTGAGGGATTGTTGGCAGATCAGAAAGCGAAGGAAAAGAAAGAGGCTTGGGTCAGAGAGTTGGAAGCCAGAGACGAGGAGGAGAAGGAAATTCAGAGGGCGAGAGATCAAAGGAGGAGAAGGGCAGAGGAGAGGCAGGTGGCCCCAGTCGCTGTAACAGATGCGGCGAATGCGGCTGTGGAGGAGGGCGACAAGGCGCAGAATGGGATTATGGACCAGGTGAAGGGTGTGTTTTGGGGAAAGAAGTGATGGATGCAGTGTTTGGGACGAGAGGGGTCAAATGTGCAAGAGTGGTATACCATTGACAGTTGGTGTCTGGTGTTATTTGCGGTTATCGGCTATTAGTGTATATCTGGGGATGAAATTCTACAAACTCCATTCATTCATTCCTTCATCAGCATCCTCATAGGATTAGTCAGGGGTGGATTACTGAAACAGCCAAAAAAGAGAGATTCTCCATATCCAAGTATTGAGATCGTAATGTAAGTCTACTCGTTGTACCACCCGTGGGTGGGTGTATGAACTGATGATACTACATGGGAGTTGAAGGTTGAATATTATTTCATGAACTAGAGCATCTGCTGGAGTATGAAGATACCAAATCCTCGGAAGAATAGATCCCATCGAAAGTCTTTTGAGTTTCTGCGCCATTCATGCTACATTTGTCCCAAATACCTCAATACCCAACCCGCCTTTAGAACTCCGAGCTTAAATCATCGATCAATTCATCGAACCACCACTCCTATTCCCCCCAATAAGCCCGGCCATTTCTAACAACGCCCTGTCAGCTTCAATATCACCCGACCCGAGATTAATCTTCCTCCTGGCTTCCGCTTCTCTCTCTTCCCATGCCCACATCTCCTTTTGCTTTTGAGCTTCAGCATCACCCCCACAGCCCCAAACTTCCAAACTCTCGATTTCGAATCGGTCCTGGAAGTCATTACGTCTCGTTTCGCTATTGTGGAATGCTCCTCCGCCAGATGTATAGTTGTGCGTAAAGACACCAAACTCAAAGGATGAATCCAGGTATAGTGACACAGCGCCGAGGTTCACATGAGAGGAGAGCCCCGCGGTTTTCTTTGCTTTGGGATGTGGACACCCAAAAGATAAACATGGATGGGCTGATGGAGGCTTAGAAAATGCTACGTAGTCCCTATTAATTATGGAGGCGTGGAAAACTTCATGAACAGGTTCGAGTTGGAAAAGTAGTGTATCCGTATCTCCAAAGCACTCTGTGTGAGTCTGCCTCCAGGGCTGGGAGAGATACATTCCAAAAACAACTCTTGATGATTTGCTACTATTGGGGAATCTTTTAGGTGGTAATGTGTCTGCGAAGTTTCTTTCCTGACCCCCAGTAGGAGAATCGCCAATTCTATTTCCGGCAACCAAGAGGATAGTTGGAGCGCGCCAGTTGAAAACTCTTGTCTCGAAGCTACCCATACTGAAGCCAGCATCGCCACCTGAATAGAGGAGTCGGAGACGACGAAAGAGAGATTCTCCAGGGAGGAAAAAGGAGAGTTGGGACAGGACATTTAGATCCAATATTTCACCTATTTGAGGAAGAAGAGGTTGATCTATGTCAGTATTTGGAAGTGATGCAGGTGGCGGTTCTGATGGATATTTTCGCTTGGTGAAGTCAATGTTCTTGGAGAACAGAAAGTGCTCGAATAAAGGGTTGAAACCATTAAATATAAAAGGTAAGGAAATGGGTATCACAGTGTTAAATTGATGTATTTTAACGCCAGGGAGCTTTTCCACGTTTACAAATGCTGCAAGAATGTTGTCTGCTGTTTTTCGAAGACTTTCCAACTGTTCGCTGGCGAGTCTTTCGGTATGGTGAGTCAAACTCTCTTGAATCCCTAACGGTGCTACCAACAGGAGCAGCATAATCAACTTTTTGAGATTGTCGGATGGGATTGTAGCCTGAGCTATTGGGGGATCCCCGTGACGGAAAACTTCAATGGCATCAAGTGACTCAAGTGCAGTTAAAGCAAGATCGTCATCATCATCCTCTTCCTCTTCATCATCATTCGCGGCTGCATCGATAGCGAATCCTGTGGCATGGCTCTTGACGACACTCTCTCTTTCTGATAGCGGAGGAGCTGTTTCCGTCTTAATACGTTCATTCTCGATCCCCGTGCGAGATTCCCTTCGATCGTAAACAGCGAGACTTCGAAACAGCAGCTTGGTCCGGTCCCTATTACCCTTCTTAAGCACCCTCAGATATCTTTCCGTCATAATAACCACCACCATAATCATTTGTTCAAATCCCAATACCACTGGCGCATCCTTACCGAAAGGAAACGCCCCAAGGTAAGATACCATTTGGAATATAATCGGGGATGCGCCGAGGATATCCGGAATCTCCAAGAATCGCGCAATGGTATCTTCCTTGAAATACGCGACCCCATCTTGGTGATCTGCAAGGCTCCTGAAGACATCTTGGAACGAATACAATTCGAGAGGTGTAAAGCATCGTTTTGCAAACTTCTGAGCCTATGTGGAAATTATTACCAGTGAACGAAAGGAAGTGGTTGGAGATCCAGGAGGGGAGACTTCCACGGATCGCACACTTACCAGCTCATGACTCAACTGCTCTGTGGTAACATGTTTAATACTTGTGCCAGACTGACTTTGTCCCATTTTGATTTCTGTCTCGAATACATCGCCTTGACCTGTATGACAAGCTGGGAGGAACCATATCAAGACCACTACGATGGAATTATTGAATGATGGAGTGCTTACATAATAATTATACGGTACGATTAGGTTAGCGGGGAGGCCTCCTCTATTTAGGATTCTGGGAGGAGCTCCGATTGGTGTTTACGTACTATGCATACTTTGCATACTTTGCATACCGCTGCCGCAACCAATTCTCTTTCTTGGTCACAGTCAAGGTTGCAGCAAAGGTTGCAGTAAGAGTCTTACAAGTGTTCGAATCAAAGACAGACACCATGGCCCGGCCTGGATTCTTCCTGCGCGGTGTGAAATAGGGACGGCGAGCTCCAATGGGAAAGTAGTGATACGCCTACCTCTAGCTCGAGTCAACTTGCAATATTTTGATGCTCGAGCACAAAGTTCCTGGGATAGATGCAATCCCACACGATCGCATAGATTGCTCTGGTAAATTTTGACAGCTACACGAGGAGCTTTTACTTTCGGGATCATGACTCGACTTTGCCTGATTGGCTTCAAACATGCCCAGTATGCCTCCCTAGAAAGAACTGTCGGTTTTGAAAACGTCGAGAGTCAGCATGATAGCATAGGGTGGTGTTTGACTGGAGCATTCGGTCTTGTCTTGAGGTCTCGCTTTATTGAATGGAACATATTACCATATGGCCTATCGATTCAGCACGATAGTACGTGGTTCTCTAGTAAGTTTAATACATGCTAAAACGGTTGACTCAAGTATTATTGCCCGAGATGAATCTGTTGCTATCACTTTGATCGCGAATAACATTAGCAATTATATCATATATTCAGACTACATCATCGCATTCGGTCAATCGAGTCGGATCATCGAGCAAGGGACCTCCGAATGCTTGGAAACAAATGGTGGATATGTGGAGAATTTGGCGACTCGATATAAATCAGAGGGTGATGCTGCCGGAGAAATAGATATGGAGGAGAAGACGCAAAAGCGAAATCCATTCGCGACTACAGAGAGCGACCATTTCTTGAATGAGGCTGCAAGTCTCAACCGGCAAACTGGCGATGCCTCAGTCTACCATTGTTACTTTGCTTCTATTGGATGGGTAGCGAATGGGCTATTCTTCCTTTGTGTAATTGCCGGAATTTGCTCCAAGTTACTGGACCCGAGATAGCTGTGGTTGCTGAAGGCAAGGACGCAAATCCATCCTGGCTGGTAATATTTGGGTTGTTATCTGGTGTTTCCCTGATAGGATTCATGGCGGGTGTTTGCCATTTGATGCTGAAAAGTGCAAAAGTTCTCCACCAGAGACTGTTGAAGTCTGTAATGGGAGCGCCTGTTCACTGCTACGGACGCTGGAACTACTACATATAGGTATATTGGTTGCATTTTATTCTTAATTTGTCGTTGATGTTGAACGTGGATTCAGTCAAGACATGCCTATCGTTGATGGAAACCTCCCATATGCAATGGTTGACCTCTCAACGTCCATATTCCAGCAATAATGGGATCTGTTCCAATGTCTCTATCGGCGGGATACTTTACCGCAACTGTCCCTGTTGTCGGCTCTTTACTCACATGTTACCTACATGTTAATGACTGTTGACCCTAAATAGAACTACAAAAGTTACATCTCAGAAAGTTTCGTCAAATACGTCTCTTGGATCTCGAGGCAAAAAACACTCTCTATACTTCTCACTTCATGGAGACCCTCAGCGGTCTAATCACCCTTCGAGCTTTTGGCTAGACCGAGAAATTCTGTGAGCAAAACCTCGCTGTGTTGGACACATCTCGACAACCCCTGCTACGTCCTCTTTTGTATCCAACGCTGGCTTGGTCTCATCCTCGATCTTCTTGTTACAGCACTAGCTGCAATCCTCATGATTCTCATCGTCAAACTCCGCACCAACATCAGTCCCGATTACGTTGGTCTCGCACTCTTCAATTTCATGACACCCAATGAATGGCTATTGTGAGAGGAGGTAGGATTATTGTATTGAGTGAGGCTACGAGTAGGGTTAATAAATTGGTGCAGAGGGTTGGCCATTAGGGAAATTTTCGAGGATTTGTACGATTCTTGTTGTTGCGCATTTTGATCGGATGGTATTTTTGGGAAAGGGGTAGAGGGGTAGGAGGCTGATGGGACGGGAGGGAGACGCATTTAGCGAATTCTTGATTTGAAACGAATGAAACGTTTATTAAGCTGTTAATCAAAGCTTAATGCCATGTTTTATATTTAAATCAGAATAGAGTAAGAGGATTTTACTTTATCTTCCTTTATCTTTACTTTTTTTGACAAGGCAAATGTTAAAGTTGGTTTTAATTCTCCCTCCCTGCACTAACTTCCCGCTCTTCTCTTATCAAATACCTCAGGTTCTCCCTCTCTCTGATTGATCAATTACGATCACGCATCACCATGGATCTAGTTTAACTTTACCATGCATGATCATTTTGCTTTAAATATATGCTTAACACAAAGCCACTTGATCTTAATCTCGAATCTCTGAATTCTTAAATCCTTCATTATTCACCACGATAGATAGCGAGAGGATGAATGGAGCGAGGCATGTACGTACCCCCAAAAACCCGGATCCCGAGAAGAATTCTTCATACAGATCATCAGCCTGTTCGGGAGGTCCCGGAGGCAGAAGGTGTAATGCAATGTAATGCAGCTTCAAACAAGTTATTCGTTGTTGCTTTGGGGTTTTGGTTTGCTCATTTTACTGTGGTCACTTTATGATGTGCATTGCATACGGCAGTCAGTACTGTTTGTTGCAGACAACGTCAGCCAGTTGGTAGGTACCGTACCGGATGCCACCCTCCGTTCGCATGGGAAAGTTGCGGTTGAGGCATCGCGGGGGCGTGGGCGTGGGCGAGAGGAAATCAAGAACTTGGCCGCCGGGCATCGACGGGTACCATGATTCCATATATGTTTTTTTGATATCGTCAAGGCGGTGGGTGTCGTGTCGTGTCGTATCGCATCGTATCGTTATCAGCAAATGAAACATATACGAAGTATTTCGCAGCCAGCCTTGAGGCGATTCGAGTGATTCTAATCAACATTCCGATGACGGAGAGTAGGCAAGGTGATTGATGTCAGAAGCGAAAATGAAGGGGTTCCAAACCTAAAGGTTGAATGCTAGGCGATTTTTCTTTTTGCAGAAACGCTGACGGGTTGGTATCTAGCATCTACGAGTTAATTATCAATTTACTAAGTAGTATATGAGTAGGGCATTATTACATGCTATTGAAGATAGGCATAATAACCTTGATACTCCGTGATAAAATTCTTGTTTCGCTGGACTTTTGCATGGGGGATGTGAGGGATGCATATGGCGGCTCCTTATCAAAGCAGAAGCCTGATGCTTTGCTTCTCTTCCCTCTCTCTCTTGAATAAATGCTAAAATCCTGCGCACAAACCAAATTTCGATCTTTGAGCAAATCTAAAATGGGAGCCCTTCACCCTTGATCTGTAACAAATGATAAATCCTACTCGTTGGATTTGCATGGGTCGACCCTTAATCTAACATCGACTGTACTCTGTATCTCCGAGTATAGCAAGATTAGACTAGACGATTTGAGCAATGCACGGTTCTTGAACTTTGCTCCACTGATAAGGTGGAAGCAAGATAAGCGCCTGCTCGCTAAAGTCACACTGTAGCCTGTATAGAGTTTAGCGGATAGTGTCTAATAGGTCTTGACCACTTAGCCCTCCATATAAGCAATTGAGACCCCTACACCTGGCGATTCTCTCAAGGGTATGTAGGTATGTATAGTATGTAGAGAATATAGTCTTGAACTGGATTGGATTGGATCTGGATGGACTGTATATAAGCTGCTTGACGGAATAGAAAAAAAGGGCGGCTTTCCGCTAGTACGTATGCAAGTCGACAGGTATCCAGACTCTCGGAGAGACAAGGGTCAATGAGGCTTGTCACTTTATCAGGCGACGGTGAGATTAGTTTCTTCGGTTTGATGCATGTGCTAATCTCTAAATGGTTGGAGATGTATCCAGGAGTGTATTTTGTGGAGAAGTGGAAATTCGTTCTCGAGCCAAACTTTAAAAGTCTGGACTGGGAAGCTAACACGAAGCTGGGCCCCGTTGGACTTTTGCTGGGAGAAGGTGTGAGCAAGACTCATATCGCCCACCGGTCAGTGACCCAATGTTTGTTTCGGGCGGTTTTGCTTAAAACACCTAGTTGGTAACTGTATGACGACGTTGATCGAAGAACTCTTGTACTTCTTCAAGGAAGCTTTTCAAACATACCTTTCGGCTTCAACGGATGCCGCGTCCCTTGATCAACCCAAAGCCCTAACGCCTCCCAACAGCCACGAACGCCTCCAACGCCTTCAACGCCTTCGACGTAGCGTTGGGCTTTTGCGATTACGTAGTTGTAAAAAACTCGAATCTTTAAATCATAATTAGATGATACAATATCCATCTATATGATATCTATATAATTTACAGTGTTAGTTTTAGTCAAGTTGTCATTTATTCTTCCAAAGTCTTGAAAAGGATGTTTAATTTCTAATAATTATCGTATCTATTATCTAAATGATACTTCAAGTTATATAAAACGTACAGTAGTTATCTGAAGTGATGAGCCGTGAAATAATAATCGTGGTCATCCATCTACATGGGAGGATCTACTACGATGCGCTGATAATATGTACTGATATCTCTCTCTCACTCCACCAATCAGTCCAATCTATTTCAAATCGAGCTACTCTTATCTTCATCTCCTCTCAATCCTTCCCTTCCAAGAATTCCCAATGCACTTTGTCGTTGCGTGCGCATATGTTAATTAAATCCTTCTGAAGGTTTGGCGCCATCCTTGCAAATCAGCGCAATGTGATTCGGCGTGGCGAAATGTGGAGGTAGATCTTGCTCGGTTTTTGGTATGTTACTGTGTCATACATATCCCAATGCGTGGAGCGAAAACCTGTCAAGAACCCAGACTTCCAGAGAGGGAGAGGGAAGGAGAGAGAGAGAGAGAGAAGAATGGTAAGGGAAACTAGGAATGCCTCCCCCCTTGACAAGTGACAAGTAGTGAGATAGATAGGAGAGCGATAACTAAACCACTAGTGCGAGCACTAGGGGGAATAAGTGGATTGACTACCTGGAGATCGGGTGGAGGGGTCTTGGAGGCTTGGTACGGTTGATGGTTTGTGGGAAAGCTACAGTAAATGCGAGTCGATGCTTTTTTGGAAATTGGACCGGTCTGCATGCTGTCTTTTCTAGGTATAGTCTAGGATGATCATCGAGATTGGCCTCCCCAAGAGAAGCTTTGCTGGGCATGATATAGAGAAGGGTTTCCCCCTCGTACCCATCCATTCCTCTCTTCCCTTCAAGTACTATCATATTAGGAAAAACCTCGAGAGCTTTGTTCGAGTCGGGTACTCTAGTTGTTGTGAGACCTTTTTCTCCTCATCGCATTTACGGTTAATTTAATCTTTGATACCTCATCAACAACACGCCTGTCTCTCGTTATGGAGGATTCAAAGTATAACGACCCCGAAAAGGGCTACTCCGGTGAACCAGATCGTACTTCGTCCCCTATCGTAACTCCAGCATATGCTCAGGATACCAAGGCACCTTGGGCAACGAGGTTCGTCGACAGCTTCAAGAGAGACCCCAATGCTGCTGTTGTGAAACCAATTCAGGGGGAGGGTGTTGAGGGATTCGATCACCGAGCTGCTGCTGAAGCTACTGCCAATTCTGCTTTGGCTAGAAAATTGAAACCTCGCCACTTGCAGATGATTGCAATTGGAGGCTCTATCGGTATGTGATGTCTCTCTAACTTATAACCATAAACGTGAATACTAATGGTGACATCATAGGTACTGGTCTCTTCGTCACATCCGGAGCTGCTCTCTCAACAGGTGGTCCCGCATCTTTGATTATCGCATATGGCATCATTGGTATAATGTTGTTCTGTACTGTCCACGCATTGGGAGAAATGGCCGTCGTCTTCCCTGTCGCTGGTTCCTTCGCCGCCTACTCTACCCGCTTCATTGATCCTGCTTGGGGGTTCGCAATGGGATGGAATTATGCTATTCAATGGCTTGTTGTTTTACCTCTCGAGATTGTCGCGGCTTCAATTACGTTAGGGTATTGGCCCGGTGCGTCTGACACTAATGCAGCTGCTTGGGTCACGATTTTCTTCGTGGTTATTGTTGCGATCAACTTCTTTGGCGTGAAAGGTTATGGAGAGGCTGAGTTTGTCTTCTCAATCATCAAGGTTGCTGCCGTTATTGGATTCATCATCCTCGGCATCGTCCTTGATTGCGGAGGACAAAGTGGGGGGGGGGAATACATTGGAGATCGTTATTGGTATCCCAATACCGTTCCAGACAGCTATGCTGGTTATTTAGAACCTTCAAACCAAGATTCGAACGGAAATCCTGTACCTATCGTATCTGGTGCTTTCCACAACGGCTTCAAGGGTCTTTGCTCTGTCTTCATCACAGCTGCCTTCTCTTTCGCTGGTACCGAGCTTGTCGGCTTGGCCGCAGCCGAGACTGCAAACCCGCGTAAATCCCTCCCAACAGCCATTAAGCAAGTATTCTGGCGTATTTGTCTCTTTTACATGGTGGCCTTGACCTTAGTCAGCGTTCTCGTCCCATACGGCGATCAAAGACTCTTGGGAAGCGGTTCCACTGATGCCAAAGCTTCCCCATTCGTCATCGCAATCAACAATGCTGGAATCAAGGTCCTCCCTTCCGTCATGAACGTCGTTATTCTTATCGCTGTTCTCTCCGTCGGAAACTCTTCTATCTATGGCTCATCGCGAACCATTGCCGCTCTCGCAGAACAAGGTCAAGCTCCAAAAATATTCGCCTATATAGATCGCAAGGGCCGTCCTCTCGCTGCCATCATCTTTGCCTCGATTATCGGTTTCCTCTGCTACGTCGTCGCTGGTGGCCAAGCAACCGCCAGCACCGCACTTGGCTGGCTCTACTCTATCTCCGGTCTCTCCTCCATCTTCACATGGGGATCCATCTGTCTTGCACACATCCGATTCCGTGCTGCCTGGAAAGCCCAAGGCCACTCCCTCGATGAGCTCGCCTTCAAATCCCAGGTCGGCGTCATCGGTTCCTGGGTTGGCTTCATTCTCAACGTTCTCGTCCTGATTGCACAGTTCTGGACCGCCCTCTGGCCCATTGGTTATGGCGATTTGAATTCCAGCGAGATTGCGGAAAGTTTCTTCCTTGCATACCTGGCGGCTCCCGTCGTCTTGCTGTTTTATATCCCATACAAGCTCTATTACAAAACCCCATTCATGAAGGCGTTGGACATGGATTTGGCTTCTGGAAAGAGAGATTTGGATACTCCGGCGTTGATTGAACAGGATCGTGCAGAGAGAGCTTCCTGGCCGGCTTGGAAGAGAGTTTACAGGACTTTGTGCTAAATCGCATGTCTCAAAAGGGGAAGAAAGGCGTTTGGGGTGCTTGTTCTATGATCCCACGTATTGTATTTATTATACGTTTAATGATTGGGTATACTCCAGTGTCTGGATAGACAGATGAGGAAAGGGGGAAAAACAGATATCTAGGTGGTTGGGTGATATGGCCTTGGTGTAACATTATCATCAGTCGATGTTAGGAACGGAAATAGGCCTAAAAGTTTAGATGCAGATAATATGTAGCGTGATAATATATTATAATTTACTTTCGTGACCAACTGTTATTTGATCTTCGTGTCTTGGACTTTGATGAAGATAGGATTGTGAGCTCATGTTTCTCGGATTCTAGATCACATTAGTCATCATTTGTGGTTTGAAATGGTGATGGGGGTGGGTATTCGTTGGATTCTTCAGCCACAACACAACACATCTCCTCTTCTCTTCTCTTATCTCTAAGCCTCGTCTCTATATTTTAGTGCTATTGGGTTAGAGCAAGTCAGTCTATTCTAACAGGGTGGCAGTGGCATCCAGAGTCATAGAATTAGTCGTTCTAATCTACGTGTCCTTGAGCCTCGGAGCTAATATAGCTTAGCTTATATACAGGGGATTCGAAGGAGGTGGACTAGTGAGGAAGGAGATTTAAAGGGTGTACGGAGTATAAGGGAGGAGCTAGCTTATCTGCTGCTAATATGGGTACTGGATGACATAGTACCTTTTTTTTTCATGCTGAACTTGGGTTGGGGCTGGTGCTCGTGCTCGTGCTAATTAGTGCCGAGGCGTCGGAATTACTGCAGATCTAGATCTAAAGCTTGGGCGAGGGGCTGGAGTTATTTTAGCTGGTGGTGTGAGGGATCGTTGGCTCGTCAGTCATCATAGATAGATCTTTTCAACATCTCAATGTACATAGATCTAGACAGGCAGCTCGCTCGACTTTTCCAATATGACTGACGGACTGATCAGTCATCATATCATTACACACTCAACTCAACTCAACTCAGCCTCGTGTTTGACGTCATACCGCATCTCATGATTTAGCTTGAAAGTTTTCCGATCTGTTGCATATCTGAGTTAATATACTATTAGTAGATACTTCTGCAGCATGGGTGGTTTTATCCAGTCACATATACGCTAGTTTAGCCTATTACTAGCTCCAGAGATGGCTTACGCTGGCCTTTCTATTGTTCAATCCACACCCTCTTCCACTTAATCCACTCGTTTTTCTACCTCCCATATTTAGTATATATTCCTTCAACATCGCAGCGTGCTTTTACTGTACGTTACCCCTTTATTGTTCATTTCTTTTTTATTTCTAAAATATTTTCATCAACGTTATTTATTCCTCGCGATAAAACTTCTGATTTTCCTCATGCTCTTCTAACTTGCCAATAAACATATGTATACATGTGCATTTCCTCTCCTCTTCGTCTTCATGTCTAGCGAAATGAAAGCTGGAGATCAAAATCGACATCACAATCTCGTGATCGGGGCTTCCTTAACCTTATCTATTTTTATAACGCTAGAACTAGGTGGTTTATTGTCATATACTCGTGCATCCATCTCTCGCATGGATATGAGGACGTGTGATTTGGTATTAGTATATCATTTCATACCTCGTGATGGAGATTTTGTTCGAAGACTTATGGTTTATTGCAGTTGTCATCATAGGATTTGAAGGTTATGTCTGAGGGAAGTGTATATAAATAGATAAGCGGTGATCGCTCTGCGCCCCCCTTTTGATTTAGCAATTTTTCTCGCTTGTCTTTTTATCGTCATGTCTCAAAGTGGGTATGCAATTGCAAGCATGTCCACGAGGATATCTTGGATGATCTGAATTAGGTGAAAGAGAGGTCGAGGATGGATATCGAGTCGGAAGCAGATGTCTTCTGATACAATACAAGACAAAATGAAGAAGAGGGGTGAGCAGAGAGAAAGGTCAGAGATTCTGTTAATCTCAACGTCTACTATGAAGGATATTATATTACTTGAGAAATGTCTAGTGGATCGAGAAAGTGCTTGTATCAAGGGAAGATACCGAGCATGGACCAAAGCCGCGAAGACGGAGATGAGAATGGCTCTTGAAAACATTTTTGTTGGTTTATCTTCGAGATTGCTGCAATAGATAGTGGATGAAGGATTTTGCGTATTTTTGCTTCAAATGCGATAGCGGGATGAGTAAGATTCTCAAGTCTTCAATTCAATTGTCCTATCAAAGCTATTTAGATGGCTCAACATGCTTTAAGTTGTTAATATTCCACTTTTCAGAAAGCCCTTTCTTCAAATCATTACCCGGGAAAAGATTAGAAAGCACCACACCAGTATGAACTCCCATCTGATCACTTTCCATCTTCTTAAACACAGCTAAAATTCCATCCTTTTCATGGAAGTAATTCCAATCTTCGTCACTCACGTCATTGAATGTCTTGATCAGGAGTAAAGCAAGCGAAGCTATACCTGCTGCCAAAGCAGTAGCAACCGATGAGCCCGAGACCGTACCCTGAATATACTTTTCCATATATGACGGACCATCGGCTTCAATATCCTCCCCAGGGACAAGAGTGTTTACGTTTTTAGGGTCGGAAGTTGGCCTCATATGTCCGTATCGATCTGTGGCGGCTATTCTTACAGTTTTGTCATACATCGCAGGCCAAATTTCACCCGAGTATGCTCCTTCATCTGCGGTTGAGCAGAATAGCAGAGTTTGGCGCTTATTGTCCTTTTTAGTTCCTTCCACTGCAATTTTCACAGCATGCTGAAGCACACCATAATTCTTCTTGGTTACCCAACTCATAGAAATTATGTCTACCCTTTGCTCCAAGGCCCATTCGATAGCCTGCTGTAGACGTTAATAGGATGGTTCATGTTGAATAATCAACGTACTACATACTTTGGCTGCATCTGCAGGAAGAATGTCCTTGCTGCCTTTTCCTACTCGAGCAATATCTGGGATAATTGAAATAGATTAGTCCTCTATACTGATACTCCTTGACTGGACACGGTTGATACAGATATTGCATAGTCTCGCTGTTACTATTGGAAAAGGGACAGATTCAGAGACTACTTACATATACGACAATATGGGTTTGTTTGTCCAATCAATGAAGCCATTTGTGTCCTATGAGGATCTGCCACCATCCACCAAGGTAGTATTCGATGCCCACTGTCAATGTCCGCCTTAACATATGAAACTCCTTTAGATCATGTGCTTCACATTTGTTCGAATTCTATCGACACCATTGTCGATAATTGCGATTTTGATGCGCTTGTCTTCGGTTCCGACTGGAGGCTTATTTGTTAGTTCTTCAAACCTCTCTCTCTCTTCTCCGTCTTCTGGGCTCTTGTTTAACTGATCAAGATAATCAAGAGAAGGTTTCAATTGGTCAAGAAAGTCAAGCCTAATCGAATCCAGCATGTTTCTAAAGACTTATTGGAGAATCTTACTTTGGCACAAATGGCTCTTCATTTTCACGATACTGGACGACTGGGAAGTCCCACTCTGCGTTTTCCTCAATCTTCAGGGTAAACTTATATCCAGGCCTTTTCGAATCATCATGGCTTTTCTCAAGCCAGGCTTTATACTTTGTGACAAGTTCAGTGTGACGTTTGAGAGCAAGTTGATCATGTATATGCTTGCAGCAGTTAGAATATTTTTGAGCCGACAAATATGCGGACAAGAAGAAAAATGGAACACACAAACCTCTGACGGATTCAAGTTTATGATGTTGATGGTGACTTCCTCTAACTGTTTAATATGTGTCAATACCTCCTACGAACTTGAAAAATGTAGCAATAGTCAACATACCTTTCGCAGCTTTGCCAGTCCATCGTCACTTAACCAGTGGTAAAGCACGCTCCAATTACCACTTGAATAGAGCACAAGTTCCGTAAAGTGGTCAGCGTGACTTGAGCTCGTCAGGATATCCAGATTTACATCCAGCTTACGCCAGTCAAACTTCTCAATTTCGAACTTGTTAATGATGGATTCTTGAACGAATGTGTCGCTCATTGAGTTTGTGGTGCTATCCGGCATGTTTATTGTCTTCTCCAGAAACAAAAGCGGTCAGAGCTGAAATGTAACCCCAAAAAGAACTTGATGTATTCCCTTATCACGTCCATCTCAAATTTGACTTCATATCGTGAAAATTGCCGGTTCCAAACAGGTTGCGCTATATGTTCTAATGGCGAACGCTTCAAGTTATACACTGCCAATGCTGCTTCAACCTCTTTCGCTAAACGCGTCGAGTTCTGGCAATTATGATTGGGATCCAACAGCTCAGTCCTTGACGTATACTAACATTTATCTAGTGTAATTGCTGTGCATGACCTGGGTAGTAGCTGCTATGTGTGGTTGGAGAACCTGCTACCAGATTATATACGCGATCCTTGTGTAATGAGCTTCGAATATAAGCCAGGTTCCGATGTAGGCATTTCGACTGAAGAATTCAAAGAATTGGCAATTAGATTGTTGGATGCAATTCTACATGGCAGGACTTCTTTCGAGGTGTGTCCACTTTATCACTGAAGCTTAGATATAGCTAGGTAGTCCGAAGGCCTAATTCTAATCGTCCCACGTAGTCTCGCTCTTTAGTATTCGTAGGGCATGGCATAGGAGGACTTATCATTAAACAGGCAAGATTAAAGCCCTGAAACTCCAATCACCTATCTATCTTTTCCACCTTTTGCTAATCAACTTGGTAGGCCTTACTAAATGCAATTGACATGAGCAATTCATCAGTTGCTGCTAGAACCTCTCTTCTGGTAGGCTAGAAGTATTCAAATTAACTACATGAAATTTAACTTTATTTGCGAGAGAAGCATTATCAGTACTGATCACTTAATAATTATTTATAGATATTTTTTTCAACTCCCCACCGAGCTCAGCGCGAGCATTTATGGCAGAGAATAGCTTGCAGGTTGATTTTTGCAACCTACCAAAATTGGCAAGGACAGTGTGAAGTGTTAGAGATGATCACGCAATTATCGCGGGTACTTCAAACATCAAGTGAGGATTTCCAAAAAATCAAGAGGATTTACAATACTTTGAATGTCATCGAGGATCCCTCTGTCACTGTTATATTATCAGTAAGTCCAAGTCCATCAAGTATTGGCCAGTACCTGACTGTGCATGCCCAGGATGTCAGCAACTATAAGCATGAGATGACTTTAGGCGTTCCGAAGGAGCAAATACTTCTCCGCGCCCAAAGCCACATTGAAATATGCACGTTTTCGGACTCAGAAGATAGTACATTTCAAACAATTTGTAACCGAATTAACACCTCAACAGGTTTGTTCTTTGATTCTAGACATTCTTTTGACACTGCTCACACGTTAAAGTTCCTGATCCCGAATACCTGGAATGCTTAAGATCTCTCGCGCAGGCAGACTGTGAGAACTATGTGCCACGGAAAGTCTTTCCACCTCCTTTCGTGGTCGAACCCAAGTGGATTCTCGAACATGAATCATACAGCACTTGGGTGAACAACCCTAAGACTGTACTTCAAATAAAAGGGCAGTCCGGTTGTGGTCTTTCTACTCTTACATCTTATATAGCTCGAGAGCAAGAAAAGATCATGGCTAATATGAGAGTAATCAAATTCTCATTCGACTCGAGAGATGATCGTTACTGCTCTGTTTACAAAATGCTTGCTTCTCTTACCTATCAAATTCTCTGCCTTGAACCGAAAGCCTTTAGTCATATTTCCCTCTTATAGCGAGAAATACTGAGGCATATACATTGGAGAATCAACAGATCATGGTTCCGGTTACGGTTTCTGCTCAGCTATGGCTGTGTTGGGACTACAATCTGTATAATCGAGAGTGTAGACGAGTGCGACGGATCTCACATCGCATTCTTAAACAACCTACTTCGACTGCCAATAGACAACTCTGACAAATCAACAAGCCTCAAAATCATCATCACTTCGGCGACACTATTGAAAGACACGGGCTCTCTGATATCAATTGATTTAGTTGACGAAAAAACTCTCCATCGAGGAAAAGATTACTTCAAAGACATAATCGAAACCGAATCATCCAAACTCCAGCGGAAATGGCCGAAATTTCCAACTGTTGATAATGAGGTGAAAGATATGCTTGGAGAATTCGAGGTGAAGTTTTTGGACGGTTCGATTACAGTGGCAACGGCTAATTTCGCATTAACCTGTCTTGGAGCTTTACCTATCCCTTCGACAAGATTTTCTATGATGAAGGCTTGGAAATCGCCCCCGAGGAAATCAGATGATATATATCACTGGTTCATTGATCAGATCCCACCTCAGTATGCCCAACTATCTCGGGCATTACTCTCGTGGATGGCCTTGGCTTTTCGCCCCCTCAAACTCGACGAGCTTGCCCTCCCACTGACACTCAAAGTGGATGGAAGTTCCGATTCGAAGGACGAGTTCAGACTACAAGATCAAGTACCACAAGACCTCAAATCTGACCTCAAATGCATCTTTGGATATCTCGTCCGGATTGAGCATGGCGAGGTTCATTTCGTACAGAAGTCATTTCGAAATTTCATTCTGAATGCTGCACCCTGCAGAGAAGATTGCATTCTTTCATGGTCTAAGCATATGGACCACAATTTAGTGGCTCAAAAATGTCTAAACTATCTCTCTTTGTTTAAGAAAGGACAGAGAGATCGTGCTGATTTTCTTGAATATGCAACCAATTTCTGGCCCGCCCATTATACTAAAGCAATTCCAAGCGATCAACTAAAATCGGCACTTGTGTCATTCCTTGAGAGTGGAATAGAAATTTGGTCGGAATCGTATTTCAAGGGGCATACCAAGGCAGACTGGTTACCATCAAGCAATCCGCTTGTGGTTGCGGTTGGAGCTGGCTCTGACGACCTTGTACAAATGATGCTAAACCGTTCACATTTTAATAAAAGCGAGCTGCAAATGGGCCTCGAGGTTGCAATTCAGCGAGGAAATGAACCGCTGGTCCGGCAACTATACGGCCTCAAGGCGGAGAGTCCACAAGTGTTGCATATTGCAGCAAGGTACGGACAGGAAAATGTTGTGGAAACACTTCTCGATCATGGGGCAGGTGTAATGGCTGTGGATGCGAGAGGCATGATTCCACTGCATTCAGCTTGCATTGCGGGTAATATACCAATGGTCGAAACTCTGCTTAAACATGGATCAAACAAAGAAGCAAAGGTGCAGGAGCCAAATGGAACAAGTAGCGTGACTCGGGGGTCCACACCCTTGCATCTGGCAAGTAAATTTGGCCATGACGAGGTTGTAGTAAGGCTTTTGCGGAGCGACAACGAATCAGAGACAGGAGTCGATCCTATGCCCGTTGATGCCAATGGCTCAACCCCGCTTCACTTGGCATGTGAGTGGCAGCAACAAAAAGTGGTCAACTCTCTAGTAAGCCAACATTCTATTAGCGTCGATACGGTTGACAAGAACCAAATGACTCCATTGCACTTTTCCGTGGCATCTTGATGCCATGAAATTTTAGAAGCCCTGATACAGGCTTACTCGGACGCAATCTCTCAAAAGACAGGAAAACCCCCTCTTTCCGAGCTATTCAGGCGGCAAGATATAAGAGAACGAACAGTATTACACTTGGCAGCCGAGTATGGAAATGAGACAATCATAAAGAAACTGTATTCAGACAGTGGAAAAGAGGAATTTGAAAGCATGTCTAGAATGCAAGACGAAGATAAACACGTCCCTCTACATTGTGCGTCTAAGAATGGCCATAAGGCAGTTGTGGAGGTACTTCTCGAAACAGATGCAACACAGATTCAGGCAGAGGACAGCAGCAACTCTATACCAATCCATCTAGCGGTCTCGAATGGTCATACTGACGCGGTTAAACCTTTATGCCAAAAACATCGTCTATGTGATGCTACTCTCGACGTCTGGAATTACAATATCTGGTGTCCATTACACCTTGCATGTGAGAATGGGTACACCGAAATTGTGAGATTGCTATTCGAAAATAACGCAGGACCGAACGTAGCAGGCAAAGATGGTAACATACCCCTTCATCTAGCCGTGAAAGGGAGATTCCTCGGAACTACGAAAGAGCTCTTGCAGAATGGTGCGAACTTTCTTTTGGCTAACGATTATGGAACCACACCTCTGCACTTAGCTGTCAAAAGTGGGAACTTGAGGCTGGTAAGGCAATTATTGAAAAAATCGAAAGAACTATCAATTTCCGACACCAACAAATATTTGAATGCCAGAGAAAAGAGCGGTCAATCATCTATCATGCTCGCAGTTCAGGGAGGTCATCTGAACGTGCTTCAAGAACTCTGTAAAGCAGGTGCTAATCTTGACGAAGTCGATGATGGAAAGCGAAATTTGGTGCATGTTTCTGCAGAAACTAAGCATATAATTATTCTCAACTATCTTTTGGAAGAGAGGAAGATATACATTCACAGCACCGATAACAACAAAAAAACACCGTTGCATTTTGGAGCCAGAGCAGGAAACTTGAATATTATAACAGAACTTCTTGATAGAGGTGGGAATCCCAAGGCTTTAGATGAACAGGGCCTGTTCCCATGTGAGGTGGCATCAAATGATGAGGTGGCCGAGAAGCTTATCCGGAAATCATGCAATGATCTTGAAGACGATGAAAGAGGCAGACTCTTGAAACATTTTGCTGAAAGAGAGTATGGTAAGGCTATAGGGCATGTTTTCGATCCTATTGCCCAAATAGATGTTCGAGATGATGAAGGTCGGACCCCTCTTTCCCACGCAGCGGCTAGTGGGAATTTCGAGGTGGTCAGCAAACTTCTCGAGCAACAAATTGTGGATCCAAACTCGATAGATTCAGTGGGACGAACACCAATTTCATATGCCGCAGAAAATGGGAATCCGCAGGTAATCAAACTGATCGCTGAAAAGCTCAGTCCCCTTTCCAAGGTTGATCAAAGAGATGAGAACCAACTCTCGCCTCTGTGGTATGCCGTGACCGCCAAGAAGCACTTGGCAGTAAATCAACTCTTAGAACTCAACGCAGACCCAAACATCAAGGACAGCTCTGGTTACACCCCTTTGCATATTGCAGCTATTTTTGGATCTACCGAGATTTGCAAGGCGCTGCTATCGTCTAATAAAGTTCTGGAGTGCAATGTCCCTAGTAATGATAACGCCACCCCAATGTATTTGGCGGCTTACCATGGACATGAAGAAATTGTCAGCAGAAACATTTAGATCCCAATGTATCAGGTCCATCTGGATGGTTCCCTCTTCACGCTGCTTTCGACAATGGCGAAATCCTGAATTCATTACTTAAAGCCGGTGCGCGGGTGGATGCGAAGACTGATGCGGGCGAGACAACTCTATCATTGACTGCCGACTCGATGTCTTTTTTGAGCCAAGTAAAAACTTTATTAGCCTATAATGCAGACCCTCTCGCGCCCAATAATGCTAAGCATACACCACTGCATATAGCTGCAAAGAATAGTCATGGGGATGACTTGGAAATCCTCGAGCTGCTACTGGCTCGTGTATCTGGAGTTATAGATGTGACAGATGAATATGGTCAGACTCCTTTGATGGAAGCTGTTCTGTCGGGGAGCTACGAGGCAGTCAAAAAGCTCGTTGAAAAGAGAGGTGCTTTAAAACATCCCCTTGTATGCAACAATGATGGACGTACGCCATTTCACCTGGCTGCACAAGTGGCCAATGAAGGAATAGACGCCAAAGACAAAAAAGGACAAACACCTTTAATGGAAGCTGTCTTATCCAGAAATAACAAGGCGGTGAAGATACTTGTGGGACGAGATGATGTTGACATCTCACAGGTGGATGAGGACGGCCATACGTCACTCTGGCTAGCAATTGAAAATTTCGACTCCGAGATTATGGAGATGATCTTAGATAAAACTGATGCGACAAAACTACAAGAAAGTTCCGGCAATCTTTTGGCTCGAGCAGCAGAAAAGGAAAGCATCCAGGCTCTGAAATTACTATGGCCTAGAATCCTACAATCCGGTTCCCATGATGCACAAGTTTTTGAAATAGCAGCAGCCCAAGAGGATATTGATCTTATTGAGATGATTCTTGAAGATGGGAGAGCCCAAACTGGAAGGATGAGAGCATGGATGGACTCTCAAAGATATCAGCACGGCATATCAGTCAAGACACAATCAGGAAATAGACGACGCTGCGAGTGACGCACTTGAAAACAGATTTCTTCAGCCAACTGCGATGAGTAAAAATGACAAATCTGAGGGACTAGAATTGCTTGACGAAACTGGATTGACAGTAAAATACTCTACCAGTAGCACACGTGAAGGTCAGGTCTTTCAGGTTTTATTCCAGCCGCATCATCGTATAGCATCTAATTGATGTGCTAACTCGAACCTCGCGTTTAGGCCCAGCATCGATTAGAGCCGACCATCCAATTCCACCAACTGAAAAATTCTACTTCAAAATGACCGTACACAATGCTGGTGATCATCGGTAAGCATTAGGTTTCACCCCAAATGAAAAATGCGAAAGCAGGCTGAAATACTTCTCTACTAGCATTGCAATTGGATTTGAGCACAAGGTCGCGTCACTGGAAGACAGACCCGGCCTAACTCTTTCCTCGTGGGGATATCACGGAGAGGATGGAGGACTATTTATATCTGGAGATTGGGGATTGCAGAACAAAGTTCGTAAAGAAAGATCTTATGGTAAGGGAGCTGTAACAGGATGCTGTATTGATCCTGTGAAAGGGACTGCATATTTCACACGAGATGGAAAACGCCTAAGTATAGCAATATGATATCCCAGTTGATTCAAAGGAATACTAACGAAAATGACTAGGACATGAATTCAAGAAACTTTTCGGTAGATTATTCCCAATGGTGGGTTTGTCGTCTGATGAGACGGAGGTTGAAATATGGTTTAATTGTGGAGAAGAAGCTCAAAATCAAGATTGGGAAGGTGAAGGTGAGAGTGAGAACGAGAACGAGAACGAGAACGAGAACGAGAATGAGAACGACCTTACACCAGAAAAAGAAGACAGTAAAGAAGGACTACCTTCCGTTACAGGAGATGATTCAAGAGAGACACGTTCGATGTTGGAACTGCGTGATTTAAGAAGAAAGATGCGTTCGTTAGAAGAACAGTCGGAGCGGTTTGAACACCGGGAATGAGAAGGCTACTTACTCGTACTCGTATCAACACCATCATAGAGGGCCCGCAGGCATCATCAATGTTATCCTCGAATATCAACATACTATTTTCCATTTCGATTACCTCAATGCCAGCTATTGCGCGCTGACAATACTATGTGATGAACTAGTACCCATACTTCATTCCTATCCGCGTTCCCTTCTCAACCAACCAACTGGTTTCTAAGCTCTTACTACATACACAGTAGCGTAAGAAGTTCAATTTCCCTGCATACCTACCTACCACCACCACCAAAGAGTCCCAGTTCTCTGCTCGTGGTGTAGATGAGTAGGTAAGTAAGTACTCTAGATAGAGATCAAGAGAATTCTCCATCGATTTCGGGGGGGAAAGCTTTTGATGCTTTTATATGCGCTACCTGCAATACCATCTATCTATCGATTGCTTGCTTATGTTTACTTCCACACATGTACAGCATAACCCAATTCATGATATAGCTGTTAGGCTTATACTGAGTCAGCACGTGTATATAACACAAACTCAGGGGCTAGGGGATATGTAGCAGATGACAACATTATCATCATCAATAGCTTCAGTCAATTTAGGCCTATTAGCCACTCTAATGATATGCATTTACGAGTTTCCATTGTGCATTCAGCTTGCTTATAACCCAACAATAAAGAGTACGGTAGAATATCTATCCATTGCTTGCTTATTTTACTTCCACGACGTAACCCAATTATAAGCCAAATCCGTGGCTTGAAATGAAAAAGACGAAAAAGATAAAAAGGTTGATTATAAGACAGGACCAACCGGGGGGCTAGGGTTTAGGGTTTAAGGTTTAGGGTTAGCGAGGTCTTCATACAACCTTACCTCAGCCTCAACCTCCTTACTCGATCGAGTACATCGCCTCGCCACTCATACCTCATATAGTAAGTATCTAAGTAGCTGGGTATCATGATGCTACTATCTTAATAAAGAGAGAGAGAGGAAGAGGGGAATTGGGGAATTGGGGTTTACAGGAGCTTATAAAAATAGTGAGTTGATCTTGATCTTGATTTTGATCTCACCCTCACCTCCTTTACTTACATACATACATACATATTCCCCCCCCTCCAAAAGAACATATCTCTCATTAGATACAAAAATTAAATTAAATTAAATCAACTAATACTACAACCAGATATTGCAAGGGGCCTCTCAACCCATACCGCCGCCACCAAAGAAGAAAAAAAAATGTTTATGCATCATCCCTCATCCTTCGCTTGATCCGAACGGGCATCCCATCAGAAGGCTTAGCACTGGCGATTAGTTCCTGATACGCACGGTCGCCTGAGATTTTTCGCATTAGCATTCGAGTTTCCCATATCCCATCTCCGCACCATCTTGGAAACAAAAAAAAAAGAAAAAGAAAAAGAAAAAGAAAAACAAACTCACCAAACATTCCACGTGTACCATTAAGAACATCACCCGGTTCCCTCCGACCCTGTTTCCGATCCCACGTCTCGTAATCCGACGTGATGTCGAATTCCCTCAAGGACATGGCCATGATGATTTTCATCTCGAGGAGCGCCAGCTCCTGGCCGACGCAATCGCGCGATCCCCGCTCAAAGGGGCGCCACGCATCCTTGGGGATGTCTTGAAAGTTGTCGGGCGCCGGCAGGAAGCGTTCGGGGATGAACTCAAAGGGCGCAGGGAAGAGGTCTTCGCGGTGGTGGATCGTGTGCACGCACACCATGACCATGAAGTTCTTGGTGGGGTACTGTCGACCGTCGTGGTGGAGCACGAGATCATCGCCATGCCGTGCGGTATCTGCCGGGGGGTACCTCCTCAGGGTTTCTTTGATGCAGCTGGAGACGTATGGCAGCCGATTCACGATGCTTGGGTTCTCTCGTATCATATCCCCGGTTCGCGAGGGATCCTTCCCAAACACCGTATCCAATTCTTCGCGTGCTTTGGCTAAGCACCGGGGATTCTGGCCGAGGAGATGATATGTGTACGCGATGGTGCTGGAAGTGGTGTCGTGACCGGCGAAGAGAAATGTTTTCATCTGATCAATCGAGACTTGCTTGAAAGTTTGATCCAATCCTCGATCACCCAACGCGACATCGTCCTTCTCTTGCTGAAGAATATATTCATCGAGAGCGATATCAATAATTGGCTTCTTCCTATTCTTCGAAGAACTACCCCGCTTCTCTACAAATCGAGCATCCAGGACCTTGTTGAGATAATTGTCCATCCTCCACTCATAATACCTTCGCATAAGCGGACCCAACGGATTCAAATTCACCAGCGGATTCGTCGCAATAATCTTCGGCGTCCAAGAAATAGATTTCCGAAAGCACTCCACCAGTTCATTTTGCGTCGTTTGAGAGTTCAGATTGATATCCAGAACAACATGGCCCATGATATCAATCGTCGCAAAAGCCGCCGCCTCTTCAATCGGATGCACCTCTCCGGAATCCGCAAGCGTGCCGAGAACATGGCGGAAGATATCCGCCTCGTCAACAATACTCGGGACGAGTGTGATCAGATGGGCGAGCGCAAATCCCGGGTTGAATAGTGCTCGATTCTTCTTCCATTCCATACCATCCGTGAGTAAGATACTTGTCTTCCCCGTGATATGCCCAACATATTGCTGAGCCACCACCGATTTTGGGAGTGAATGATTTTGCGTGCATTGTGCAGCGAGGCTCTAGTGAATGTTAGTGATGCTCGACATCATTCTTCAATTGAATTAGTTATTATGTAAGAGGCCCATATACCGGTTCACAGATAATAAGTTGTCTCCATGGAAAGAACGGCCAGTTGTCCAGAATGAACAAATCCTTCAATTGATATTGGTTGTATATCATAGTCATAATACCATGAGGATGCGCAGTCACAGGTGCATGAGCATACTGATCACCCATCGATTTCAGCGTGCCTAGTATGATACTGAAGGGAGGGCAGGGTATTCCAGACGCCTATGAAGTTGGTCAGCACGTGCAAAATTGCAGGGGAGATTGATCAGGTTGCTCACATATTCTCTGTATGATTGTCTATATCGAATGAATCGAAACACCCCGGCTATGGTGGCAACAGCCAGAACTGTTGTAGCCAACACGGCGAGCTTATTGAAAAGTACACTGTGGGCAGCGAACGCCTCTCCAGCGGAAGTGATGGATAAATTTTCCATTTTGGGGAGATGCGTGGAGGTTTTCGAGAGTGCAAATGTTGTGGGTGAACGGTAATGCTACCGTACTACTAGTGTGCCGCCTCGAGACCTAGCCACCTCGATGGGTAATACATTGTACTCCTACAAATTGAGGGCTAAGCGAGAAATCTTTGACATTATAATATTCACCCGACAGCTTCAAAAGCGGGCCCAGGGACAAGATGATTGAAATGAGGAAGTGAACAACTAATCACGAGTAGGTATATATTGAATGTCACCGCTTCCAAGCTAAAACTTTTCAGATGATTACGTGAGATATAAAAAGCCCAGCAAGAAAGAATAGTCGAGTAGATTCGAATCAACTCCATCAAATCAAATAAAAAAAGAAATCCAAATTCCATCATTCGAATCAGAAAGGATTCAGATATCCATGCCAAACACTAAACAACATCGCTAAGCTATGGCCCAGCCCGACCCCATACCCATATTATAAGTGATTGTTGACGATGCCTACGCATGAGTGACTACAGTGTACCGTGCAAATTCGTATATACTAAACCAAACCCATCCATCCATCCATCTCAGATAGTCTCAACACCATTTCATAGATTTTTTTTCGCATCCACTTACCTCGTTTTTTCTCATGGCCCCTTCAAGTAGAGCTCAATCATCCTCCTCAAAGCGGTGAACTATCCCTTCTCTCCACCCCGAGCCTCTCTTCCTTTCCCCCCTCCTTTCCTCCATCTAATATCACACCCCTCGCCAGCCATTTCTCCATCTCCGGTATCAACTCCCCTATACGGAACGGTTTCGTAACTACACTATCCATCCCCGCCTCTTTCGCCCTCGAAATCTGTTCACTCCTCGCGTTGGCTGTAATAGCTATGACCGGTACCCTTCCCTTAACCTTCCCCTCCCTCTCCCATCTACGTATCTCTTGTACGCACGTAAGACCATCCATTATCGGCATTTCGAGATCCATCAATAGAATATTACATGGGATACCTGTGTCACCTTCTGGTAGGGTAGTTGAAAATGTGGATTTTTCAAGAAATTCGAGAGCTTCCAGGCCATGATTTGCGACGCTGACAATGCAGCCTGCGCTGCGAAGTTGTTTGCTTAAGATCTGATGGATAGTTAGCCCGGAATCCCAAAAGTATGAGAGAAATTTTTACCTTTTGATTGATAAGGTTGTCCTCCACAATAAGGATATGCTTTGGGGCTGATGAAGCTGGACTTGCAGAACGAGGACTTCTTGTACTTGGACGACTAGGACCTTTCAACGGTGCGAGAGAATTGTTTGTAATGATATTATTTTGGGCTTCAATATCCATCTGAGGAATAATAGAACTCTCATCACCAGGAGGATCGCAGCGACGGGTACGAATGTAAAATGCAAAGGTACTTCCTACCCCTGCTTTTGAGGCCACGCCTATTTGACCACCTTGAACCTCCGTAAGCTCGCGAGAAATAAAGAGGCCGAGACCAGACCCGCCGTATTGAATATGTGTTCGAGGTGAGGCTTGAGAAAATCTCCTGAATAGGAGGTTGCGTTCAGATTCATCAATACCACGTCCGCTATCTTTGACCTCGATATGTAGATATATAATCTCGCCATCTCCCCACTCACTCTCTGGGGTATGTTCTTTGTGACTACTACTTCTTGAAAGGTAGACAAGACCTGGTGTGCTAGGAGGCTCGAGCCCGACGCTCACTGTTATGTCAATATTCCGTTTTTCCTGAGCTTGTGTAAATTTGATCGCGTTTGTGACAAGGTTGATGAGAACTTGTATTAATCTACTGGGGTCCAGTTTGATCCAGTCGATATCTAGCTCCTCGAATGAGGGCGATACATGAAATCTCAGGGCGACACCACTCTTCTGTAATTCTCCATCAAATATCCTCAGCGCATCTTTGATAATAAGTAATGGTTGCACTTCGGTAGGAGTGACGAACAACAGGCCAGAATCCAATTTGCTCAGCGTAAGAATATCGTCAATGATTCTTTTCTGATGCTGGGCACACAGTAAAATTGTTGAAGCTGCATCTGCATATCCATGAACCGCCTCTCTTGGAAGGATGATATCATTAGTGCCCCCATCGAATTCTTTAACAGAGGTTCCAATCATTTCTGCACATAGTATGATCGCTAGCAATGGATTCCTCATTTCATGCGATGTCATGTCGATGAAATTCTCTTGCTGTCGTTTGAACTCAACTGCTTCTAGCACTTTTCGTTTCTGAAAGTCCTCTGCCCATTTTTGTCGACTGATATCGGTCAAGCAACCCAAAACGCCGACGACCTTACCATCATCTGACTTTTCGGGATATGCAGCGGCTATTATCCAAGCTGGGCCATCGATTTCCTCATCTCCAATCTTGTCAGCACCCTTAAAGAGTGCTCGTAGGCGAATTTCAAATGAGACAGATTCCCCATTCATGAGTTTCTTCCAGTTCAAATCCATTATGTGCCAATCTTCATGCATAAGACTTTGGTACCAACACTTCAAAAAAAGACTTGTCAGCAAAATGCAAAATCCAGAAATAGGGAGAAACAGAAAACTAAAGATTGTTGTAGATGCGTTGACACCAACGAGCTATGGAACGACTTGGAGCAGGTGCGACAGCCCAAATCAATTTATTTTGGTCATACCTACATGCCTGGGAATTATTGGCATATTAAATAGTAATTTATCAGCATCAAAATTCTGGATCCACTTGGACGGATAATTATTGACGGCTGATTTCTGAATGTTCCATCTGAAGTTGGATAACGAGATGCTCAGAATCAAAGTC
Source organism: Monilinia vaccinii-corymbosi (assembly GCA_017357885.1). Classification (NCBI taxonomy): domain Eukaryota; kingdom Fungi; phylum Ascomycota; class Leotiomycetes; order Helotiales; family Sclerotiniaceae; genus Monilinia; species Monilinia vaccinii-corymbosi. Next base: position 1,908,122 of record CP063406.1, on the reverse strand, counting down.
TCGAACTCGGCACACTCTATATACTTCACAATCATTTGAAACAAATCCAAAGGTGCGTGCATCAATATACCTATGCGGGGATTCAAGTAAGAAGATCACAACATACCATGGGACTGGTCAAACCTCTCGGGCACTCCGTTAGATTATAATATACCTCATTAGCATAAATCAATCTCCCATCCGCATCAATATGGAACATTCCAACAGGGGCTAGATCGGCCATCCGTCTGAAACGACTCTCAATCTCCGAGGCCTCATGAGCTTGGATCTCGAGCTTCCTTGAAAGTCGATTGCGATCTTGGTATGCATGTTCGGCAGCCATTCGACCACGTCGAATCTCATCTTCAAAAAGTACTGCCGCAGCCATTGAGGTGGCGAGTTGTTGACTAAGAAGTTGTATGAATAATCGATAGTCATCATCGTATTTCCGTCGAGCATTAAGTCCAATAATAAGAAAGCCAAGAACATTATCGGTAGTTGCTCTGATTGGCAAGAAAATGACTGTATTCCAAGCAAGCACACCCTGAAGAGCTGTGATCAGAGGTTTAGGGACAGTACCATCTTCTCGATGTAAGAGCGTAGGCGAATCTGATTTGAAAAGCTCCTTGAAACTTGGCAGGAATTCCGCCATATGGTAGTCGGACTTGATATATTTTGGCACGTTCTTCTCAGCATCGGGAACTCTCACCGAGCCTTCTAGAACCCAATTAGAGTGATGGCTTAGTGCTGAAGATTCGGAGAGTGTTTCGTTAACATCGTTGCCAGCGGAGTATAACAAAGCATACGGTAGATCCGGATGGTCTAGTTCCAACCCTCGGAGAAGTTGCTGCCAAAAGTCCTTGGGTTCTCGAGATGATGCAATGAATTGGCCCAATCGTAATAAAAATATCATTCTGCGATCTGCAACAACTTGCCTGGTGGTGTCAAATACAGGATTGTAACTGCAATGCCAAATTAGTGTGGGCCTTCAACCAATGTATGCATAAGAGAGGTTTTAGACTTACAAGGCAAGATTGCAGTCATAGCTATTGCAACTGAACGGTAGAATCGATATGGAATAATATGTCTCTTCCAAGTATCCATATCTTTCGATGAAAAACCTTGCATCGTCCTCGGTCGAAGCTTTACCAGTTTCATATGCCTTGTTGAAGATATTGACGAAAGCGTCTTCAATCTCGGCCCATGCTTCCGAAAAAGGCTTCCCCATCATCCCAGGATGTTTCTGTCCTGTAACTATCTTGTATGGTTCGTTGTACATCAAAACTCTGGTCTGACCCCAAAACATAGCGGCAGGTCTTGGATCTGACATGAGAAAATTGCACATCCTCTGTAGCTCAAGTGGCCAAGAATCTATAGGACCAAGCTCTGTAGATGCCCAATCAAAATCGAGGAAAAACCGTACGTGAGGTGACAATTCTACCATTGTATTCGGCGCAAATATATCGAATCGACCATGCACAGCACTATCTGCTTCATCAGCCTTCTTCAAGGTGATCGGCTCCTGTGCTGGCGGAAATATTGATATTTTATCCTCCCGATGGAGTCGATAAGCCTCTAGTTGAGATTCCGGTAAGGATTTAGGAGCGTCGCCAGATTCTGAGATAGGTCGTGCCTTTTGAGATGAAAGGGTTTGTGATCGATGTATCGTGGGTTTTTCCGCGACAGCATTTGTCCTTCCTCCTACATCTCCCGCAATAACCCTCCATCTTTTCTTCAGCGTCTGCGCCGTCCATCTCACTCCACAATATATTGTGACAGGTGTTTTTCCATGACCGAAATCCCCCCTTGCCCAATCCAAAAATTCCCTATGCTTTTCGTCTTTCGCAGCCACCGCCAGATCAAGAGATTCTCCAACTTTGCTTCCCAGCACTTGTAATCCCTTCAGCCGCGAGTTCGTGTATGCCGGTGCCGTCTCATCGGGTCTCATGAGGTCCAGAATGAAAAGGGCCCTTTCATCCGAATCGAGCAATTCGAGAACTCCTATATTACTCAAACCATCCGGCGGCATGAGAGGACTCGAAAGTGGATCCACAACTACCGATGCAACCTGCGTTGAATCTTTTGCCTCTTGATCTTGAGAGGAGGTTATGGCGAGGCCACTTATCATCGATAGCAGATTTTCCATGGCAAAGATTGACACATTCACCCACCGATTGTCTCTCCTTTCTTGTTCAATCAATAAATCTTGCTGTCTTTCTGTTGCGTTGGTAGTTGGGTACAGGATGTATGGCTGGCTGGCTAGCTAGCTATTGGTTGGCAAGTCACCTCACCAAGAAGGAAGAGAAGAATGAAAGGGATCGTTGAAAACAAGCTCGACACACCGACTGTGGCAGCAGTATTGAGAGTAGAAGTCGAAGTAGTGGTAGAGGCACAGCCAAAACGAGATACTGGTAGCGTCTTCGTAGATCGATCGTGTTGTGTGCTACAAAGTTAAACGGCGAGCAAGGAAGAGACGGTTTGCGGACTCCCCCAGTCGTGTTCTTCCTTTAGTGGATACCCCATGAGTTTGTTGAGGGTGAGGGTGAGTTACTGATCCTATTCCTATCCCAGTCGACGAGATACAACGCTGGTAGCTGTCTCGCATGGCCAAAAGCGGCCGCGTTGAATCTTAGTAAGAGCTCTCAACAGCTTCATAGACGAAAACAGGCTTTAGTACGATTTGAGCACTTTATTTGTACATGAGCCGAATGCTACGCGGAAGGAAGTATATTAATCCATCTTGACCCTGGATTAGTTATTTATTATATCGTGGAATGTTTTTGATCGATAATCGAAAAATCGCCAAGAGCGCTAAAGCAATTGAGAGCCGGAAAAGAAAAAGAAAAGAGTCCAAGGTAGATTTGGAGGGCGTCTGCAGAGTTACTGTGGTTCTATCATGCAAGAAAAGCAGGGAGCTTATCGGTTGGGGTTGAGATACGACTCTGTTATATAAAGTGCGAGTTGAAGGAGCTCTGAGAATGAAGCATGCAATCCTATCTAGTCTAGCTCCACCGCTTTTCACATGTACATCTCGAACGAAGCCATACGGCTCGAAGCGGCATTGACCGGCGTGCCGATCAGTTGTGGTTGTCATCTCAAAGCATAATCGTTGCAATCACGTGGAGAGGGCTCGCTACGGCGTACCGGTGTATATGCAGCACCTGGACGTGATGCTAACATTAGAGTTACATTCTTATCTACAGCCGGTGAATCGGCTAGACGGCTAGATAATAGAAGAGAAATAGGCGGAAGTAAAACTATATACCGCTATTATCCATTCATCAGTGTGCAAGATGATTAACCCGTCCAAGAAAATCTGAATACTGTAATGAATCAAGTTGGAAAATGATTGAAGGTTAGAAATTCTCACATTCCAAGTCTGGCCATGAATCAATAAAGGGAGGCGAAGGGTTTTTCAGAACCTTCCATACTTTTCAAGGGATCACTTTACTCCCCGTCTCAATTGAACTCCTCAAAAAATGCCAGCATCTTCCGATGAAACCAATCTTCCTCCTGAATGGGTATGGCATGACCATCGCCTTCTCGAATTTCTGCTTTGCCGGGTTGAAGAAATGCAATCAGTTTTTCACCATGAGGAAAGGATATGAGTTGGTCACTGGTGCCGCTGTATAGAATGTCAGTCATTTTTTCCATCATCCAGCCATAACCGAAAGGGTGCTCACTGCATGACGGCAATCCTCTCCCTTCCTACTTTGTCTCCCAACTCTTTGAGTTGCGCGGGGCTCTTGTGATGCCAGCCAGCAGCGATGGCCTGAAGAAGAAACCCGATGGTCTTGAAGGAGTTGGGATCAAGCCGTTTCGTGAGTTCGGCAGCAGCAAAGCGCTCATAATTGGTGGAGAAGCGTGCGTAGGGAAAAGGATGCCCGGGTGGAGGTTCAACCAAGGGTGTCGATTCGGTAGGCAGATGAGCTAATGGGGTGGTTAATTAGCGGGAGTAGAGGGTTGTAGAAATGATAGAAGGTGGAATGGAAAAGGGAGATCGACGGTGTCAAGAGGTAGAATAAGGAAAAGGATAAACCAACTACTATCTGGCAATGATAGCCACGAAGAAGGGAACAGTGATAAAGATGCATCAAGAACTGATCGATCAAGCGGTTTAGGGACAAACATCATGACTCTTGTGCGCAGGTTTTCAAAGAAGCTGGTTGTGTTTTCAATGTAAGCACACGTGGAAAGCAAGTTGATAGTGGCAATTCGATGTGGGATCATCAATGCCTGTGTAGATTATCAGCGTAAGTCTTGAACGATGTAGCCATTGAAGGATAGAAAGAGCTTACTAGTTCTTGTGCAATCATCCCGCCCATACTAACTCCGGTGATATTCAACTGTCTATCCTTCGTCCAACCCAGATGATCGAGTAGCTCGATACAATCTTTGGCCATTTCCGAGGTCGAATATCGTAGGATTGGGGTATCTGATGCGCCCATACCTCGATTGTCGAACACCAGCGAGGAATACTCATCTGCTCTTTCGTGCCCAAAGTACAGGGTCTGTCTTTGCCATGTTGATTTGTTTGAACCTAAGCCCATAATCCACTGGACAGAACAGAGACATGAGATTAGCAAGATGAGAGTGGAATCACGTGACCGCATCAAAATAGGTTTCGTCCAGCGGGCCACAAGTTGCAGCTGATGTAAAGAGAGCCGACAATAGACAGAGTAGCATGAGTTGCCGTAGGCATGATTGCATTTCATGTATCTCAGCTCCAACGCTGTGAGATTGTCGCCCTTCACTATCCGGTCCGCCAATGCGCTTAATCTCAAGATCATCAACTTACCACAAGCTTCGTCTCTCCACTGCCATGAACTTCCCAGTCAATATTAAATGGTCCTCCTCTACCCCTCCCAACCGGTAGCTTTCCACTTTTCGTGGGTGTAAGCCTCCATATCGTGTCCGGATAAGACCTGTGTGCCAGGATTTCCGCTACACTTGGACGCTTATCAGCTGGCGGCTCACTGGAAGACATAAGGGATTAGTAACTCAATTATTTGACAGTATTTCATATTTCTGGGGTATATGACGGATTTTACATTTGGCCCATTATGTATGTGTTGGGGGAATATCAGAGTTGAATGGGATTTTGATTTGATGGATCGATCGGAAGGAAGAACATTGTTGATAGGATAAGGTTATACGACTAATCGTCTTAACCTTATTAATCTTAGTTTAAAGTCGCTAAAAGTTCAATGCTTGAAGGTTTCGTTTTTCAATTCTACAACATTTCTTTCTACACAACATAACAACCAACAGTGATGGGTTTCATGGACTAATATGGAACCTTTTTCCCCTTTTTGGGAGATATTCAAGATCTATGCGGATTACCTACTCTTTCGATCTGAATCTGATCAGGATCTTGTTCTGCATGAGTTGGCATCTAATCTCCAGGCTGAACGATCATATGATGCCGGCCACACACCATTCTTTCCTGGTGCCAAAATACCCTTGGGGTCGAGAGCGTTCTTGATCTTCTCATTCAACTTCATCTGCGCGTTATCATTCCAGTTATATGTTTCTGCAATTTGATCCATCAAGGCAAGATGAGTTCTGTATTCTCCCCACCCATTGTCGGCACAAGCCTGAATGAGCTCACGAAGAAGCTGGAGGACTCGTCGTTTCTGGTCCTCGTTTTCACGGTCAAATACCAAGCATATGATATGATGCATCTCGCGCATACCGATGGTGAATGTTCCGAAGAAGTCAAAACCTGCCTCAAGGGTCATCTTTTGAGTAAGTGCGTACTGCTTGGTTGCATCTTCACCAGAGATTCTGGAAATGGGCGAAAGGCAAATATGGGCACCATTAGGTAGCCAGTCCACCCACGAAAGCTCATCAGTTGTTGGAATACCTTGTAGGGTCTTTGCACGAATATGAAGAACGCATTTCTCCTTAATATCTTCTGGGAGGAAGAACTTGGCACCTTCGATAGTTCCGAAGGCGTCTTTAAGGACTTCCCAGAGAATGTCGCGTACAGGTTTAGGGCCATACAGAGCGCCGTAGAAGTTCCATCGGCCAAGGTTGAGTTTCTTGGCTATGGTATCAATTTCTTCTTCGGTGAGGGGTCGGTCAACATCATAGTATGATTTCTTGGTTCCCATTACTGCAGCATCTAAGATGATGTGTCGGATTGAGGGCACATTTTGGATAACCATTTGCAATCGGAGTGGACGGATAACATCAACGATCTTTGGCAAATCGGTGTCCTTTGGAAATGTAATGAGATAAGGCTGGTAACCTCCTGGGTTTGGCATAAGCTATAAATGACTTCCGTTAGTAGTCTCTCATGGCCCGATGACTAGAGTATTGATATAACTTACCCAGATGCCCATCTTTGTCACAATACCGAGGTTACTTTGTGAAAAGATACCATCGTTATATGGACCAAAACCATAAGGGAACAACTAGAGATTTGGTGAGCTCGAATACCTTTATGTTGCAACTGGACTAAGCATACCTGCCAGCACTTGTTTCCCGGTTGTTGATCCAAACTTCCCCCCTCAACAGTTGGTTGTGTTGGGTCGGGCAAAGCGCCCATACCTGTTCTGATAAGCTCGCCTGTAGGAAGTACAACCTCGAGACCACAATGCATCATAAAATGGTCTGTTCAATGCATCAGCAAACAATTCCTTCTTTCCTAATATCAAGTATTGCGAACCTCCGTATGGCGTATATCCAACACCACGCTCAATGCTGTTTCCAATCACGGAACCGCCACCCAAATCTGGAGTATCGATCCAGAGTTGATCGTCTAATTTCTTCTCCCTTATGTAGTCATAAAGACTAAAGAAAGTCACACCTGGCTCTAGCAGTGCATATGCTCCTTCGGTGTTAACTTCTAACACCTTGTTCATGTTCTTGCCCATATTTAACCCTATGCTTCCAGGAACTCTTGGGGCTGCTCCTCCATATCCCAAATTTCTACCCATTGAGAATGGCCAAAGTGGAATTTCGAACTCATTGCAAAGCCTGACGATTGCCTGAACTTCTTCGACGTTACGGGGCGCAATGGAAGCAGATACGACGAAGTAATCTTTGTCGAATATGTGGTACATATCATGTGCTTTGGAGGGGTCGGTGTAAAGCTCTTTTGTCAGCTCTTCTTTCTTTTTGATGATGATAATATTTTCCGCACCAGCTATCTCCTCGGCACGGCAAATAAATTCTGCAAATTTCTCTGAATTGGTTCCTGGCGGCAGAGCAAGAGGATCGTTTGTTCCTGGTGTGGTAGCTGTGTGAGGTACCCGAAGAGGGAGAGGAGCGCCGGTGGTGACGAGAGGGATTGCCATTTTGATAAGAAGCAGCAGATTACACGGTAAATTGAATTGAATGGTGACTTGAACAGCAAAGAGAGGATAGGATTCAAGGAAAGGCAAATGTCCGTTAAATAGACTCTTAGCGTCGAAAACCTCGCAAGTTGGGTAACCGGGCACGCATCGTGGGGTTACCAGGTTTTAGAATCACGTGCATAGAATCAACTAGTATCATGAAATGGACAAAGCCTTTTCACTGCTTTTTCTAAACCACTAACACGACCTGTCGAACTGTGTGCATCAAATTGTGTGTGTTGTGTTGTAAAAGCTTCTTATGACTTCTCTGTAGCAACATTAGCTTCGCTTCTGTCTAGTGACACAACCGTTGTTATGTGGCTTATACAGCTAAACTAGTGGTGGCGCAATGTTTGCTTACTGAATCTTAAGGTCACCCCGCCATTAACCCCTAACTCAGAACAAGCACACATTCCAAAGCAAACACTCCCAACCGCCTGTCAAGTCAATATACAAAAATATGGCCAACACGAGAGAGGCCAGTCATGCTGGCTCTTGGTATACTTCCAATCCATCCATTCTTTCCAATGAGCTCGACGCTTGGTTGGCCCAAGTCCCATCCTCAATCGAAGATACCAAATTGCCTGTTCCCGGCGCAAGAGTTATTATTGCACCGTGAGCGAGCTTCTACTCTTACACACACATATATGGCCTTTCTAACCATCAAAAGTCATGCAGGCTATTCATACTCAGGACCTGCTGCAGCATGGGCTTACAAATCCCTCGACTTCTCCAAGGCAAAACGAGTATTTCTTCTCGGACCCTCGCATGCATGGTACCTTGATCGATGTGCTCTATCCGCGCACACGAGGTATGCGACGCCATTGGGAGATTTGATTGTTGATAAACACACGGTTCAAGATTTGGCCGACACAGGAGAATTTATCACGATGACAACCGAACAAGATGAGACCGAACATTCTCTCGAAATGCATCTTCCATATATTCACAAAATGCTCTCTCAACAATTCTCCTCTCCTTCCGAATTCCCAACGTTAGTCCCGATACTCGTCGGTAATACCAACGCGGCTGCAGAGAAAATGTTTGGCGCAATCTTAGCTAGATATTTAGCAGATGAAACCAGTGTGTTCATTGTTAGTTCTGATTTTTGTCATTGGGGTCCTCGATTTCAATACACCTATTATCTTCCCGCAAGCCCATCTGCAGAAGCAAGAGATACATCTGGGGGATATTCTCTATCGAGGAAGGATAGAAACCCCACCCAGCCCCCTATTCACGAGAGTATTGGAAGGCTAGATAGGCTAACTATGGATGCGATAGAAGGAGGGCAACATGAAGATTTTCTAGGGAACTTGGAAGATACGGGAAATACAGTTTGCGGCAGACACCCAATAGGAGTCACAATGGCAGCTATTGAAAAATTAAAGGAAGACAAGTTGATTGATGGCGAGAAGGGCAGATTTAAGTTTGTGAGATATGAAAGGAGTAATGACGTGGTGAGAGTTGACGATGGCTCTGTGAGCTATGCTAGTGCATATGCCATACTTTGAAACACTGGCAGAGTTTCATAATGATCTATGAATTGATGATTTGATTGGGGTGAAATGGTCGGCGTCTGGGAGATTATGCATAAGTTTGGAGTTCATGTCCACGAACTAAAGAATCACACTAAACAATTTCGCATGATAGATATCTACGAAAGCATGGAAATCAACACAATCTAATCTCTGCCGAAGATCTTCATGGCTGGCTTAGGGCTGGTCAGTTTAGATCATGGTATGATTCTCGTCATTTAGAAATAATATCCTTTCCTTTCATACTTGACATAGTTGCCATAGGATCACCATTACAATGTATAATAATCCCACAACTTCAACATGGAACTACACTACACGATACAGCCACTACACTTATATGATATGAATTGAGGGGCAAGGTTAGTTTAGATGGCATCGTCACGCCCCTGTCATCAATATGATGAATCTCAATTAGGGTCAAGTGCTAGCACGACGATGTATGTGTGACTGACTGACTCACTGGTGATGAATGATAATCGATCCAGTCGGTGTCTGATTTCGCATTTCCTATTTCCTGACGATATCAATACTCGATACAGTATTCTTCTCATCATGCACCCACCACCAGACCACCACATATAACCTTAACGCTTCTTACTCCGTACTTATGTGTACACATACATTCATACCCCCCCTCTACCTCTCTACCTCTCTACCCCCTCATAAAAATCTAATCCCAATACCGAATCGCCCCATCCAAGCCCGCCGTAGCAACCTTGGAGCTCTCCTGCGGATTCCACTCCACACACGTAACCGCCTCTTTACTCGCCTGAAATTTATGATACATCTTACACTGTTTCCAATCCCAGAAACATACGAATCCGCCACTATCACCCGACGCGACGAATTGTCCATCGGGACTACACGCCACATCGATAGCATAACCCGCGTTATTATGTCCCTTGAAGACCTTCTTGCGGTTCTGGCGAAACTTGTCCGTCGCGCCATAGACGAAGATGTTATTATCCGACGATTGATACGCGACCCATTTCTTCGACGGGTGGAGCGAGGCGCGCGTCATGGGGTACATGTGCGGTTCGGCAATGTATTTGATCGGCACGGGGATGTTGTAATCCCAAGCGCGTAGCGATTTATCGTCAGAGGTGGTGATGAAGCGACGGTTTTCATCCACGAATGTGATGGTGTTGACGGCGGCAAGATGGTGATCGTACTCCTGGACAATCTTGCCAGTGCGGATATCGAATTGGATGATCTTCTTGTCCGACATGCCCGCGAGGAATTCATTGCTGTGCTCGGGGTCGGGATTGAAACGGACGACGTGAGGAGATTTGCCCGTGGTGAATCGATTTATACACTGTCCTGTTTCGGTATCCCACAGCTTCATCATGCGGTCGTAGGAGGCGGAAATAAACTGTGTGCCGGTAGCGTTAAATGCGACATCTGATAAAGCTTTGGAGTGACCCGAATACGTTCGTAATAGCTCCCTTGAATGATAAGCGTCCCAAATTTTGACCGTCGTATCTGCACTTCCCGAGAGGAGTAAATGTCCCGACTCAGGGAAGAATCGTATTCCCACGACGGACTTTGTATGTCCCTTCCAAGTATGCATCAGCTTCTTCGGAACATAGTTCTTGATACTCCCAACCTCTTTCTTCAAATCCACGTCCAGATCCAGTGGGGCATGCATATATGTCCGACCTTGATAATCATACTGTTCGCTTCCCTCGAAGGTTGTTGTCTCATCACCCAATTCTTCGACCTCTTGCCTTTTCGCCAAAGCTTGTGGTGGTGCAGCAACAACAGTTCCACTCTCTATGACCTCATCCTCCTCCTCCTCGACCTCCTCGTATTCCTCGCCACTCCTTAGCGGTTCATCCTCATCAACCTCCTCATATTCCTCTCTCTTATATCTCGCCCAGGGTCCAACATAAGCGTCATCACCTTCCGCTATACTTGAATCGCCCTTCTTCTGTCTCTTACTTCGTATCCTGGCCGATTCCTCCTTTGCTTGCGCACCCGAAAGATGATTCCCCCTTCGCTCCACCGCGCGATATTGATCTCGAAATGTATGTTCACTGAGATAAGTTTCCTCCGCATGTCCAGTGAGAACATTTTTGCGCTTCAGTGAACTTTTCTCGTCCTTGAAAGGATTCGCAGGGCCTTGTATCGCGCGGGCCAAATTATCGGCGCTGTATTGCACCACGGCGTGTTCAGGATCTTGTGCATTTCTGGCTATGAGGGCGTTTTGAGGCGCCATATTAGGAGGATATGCACCAAAATCCGCCATTCTTAGAGATGATGCTTGAATTTTTGAAAGATGAAGGAATGTCAATGGAGTTGTCCGTCACAATTTCTCGTCTCACAACTTGAAGGTTGATCATGAAATTGAGAGGTACAAGGCGGGAATGGATTCTCGAGATGATGACAAGGCTGAAGTTATCACGTGATCTATTTGATGTCCATGCATCCAGTCCAAATATGCGAATTACTTCACGTATGGTTGGTACAAGGCTGAGGTGGTTTAACTAAGATTGATTGACAGAGGCTTGACAGAGGACTGACTGAAGGGTTCAAATTCAATAATATCCCTTCAGACCAAGTCAAGCTCTGAAGAGATAATCGCAAAACAATATTCATTCATATGTTGATTATCAAAAAAAGAACATGCCATCTCTAGCACGTTAGGTATTTATCCACACAGAACTTCTATACGAAGCCCAGCTATTATGGAAAAATCTCCCCCATCTCATTGCATTTCCTTTCCTTTCCGGCCGGACACAACACCCACCACTATTTATCCATTCGTCCAGCCATACCATTCGTAGTCAACACATCGTAGAGATCGTATGGCACATATAAAACCTGCCACCCATTTTCATAATCCTAGTCCCATCTCATCGACATAGTTCTGCTCTGGGCTCGAGAACTTATAGCTATACCTATGCCTCCACTTTATACCGGTCGCCAATGTTACTCTCAAGTCAATGCGCCTCGTCTCGGATCAAGGCAACGATCATAGAGTAGAGATAGAAGAAGAACATGACAAGGTGGAAACCGAGCTTGATGAAAGATTCCTGTAAAGGAGAGAGTTGTCAGTAAGACCTTGAGAATTCATTGAAACATCGAAACGGAGATTATCTTACCTTCTTGTGGACATTGAGCTTTCTGAAAATTTCAGTGGCATCGAGAAGATGTGCGTTGTCGAGGATTCTAAGTGTCTGTCAGTGAATGGCCCAAGATATCGATATTCCAACGCCTCATATCTCACTTACTTCTTGACGTTGAATGCCAAAAGGGGCAGGTTAAGAACGAGCGCAACCCAGTACCCATTGATGAGGAATAAGAGTGTCAAGAAGCCATGAACCGCCGCTTCAGGAATAATATACGCATTCAAACGGTTGCAGAGATCGATAGGATTGATGTAGTCACTGTGCCATTCACAGTTAGTCTTCGAACGGAGTATATACATGCTTATCGCATGTAGCAGAGAGCAACTCTCTAGATTCGAGGTCGTGAGTAAGAGCAGATGAGGAGTAATGACTCACCACTCAAGATCACTATACATAATAGTGAAGAAGACCTGTAAGAACAGATTGACGGCATTGATAAGGACCGCCAACAGGTACAACCATGCCTCTCCTGACATCATCTTGGGCCAACTATACGAATCGCGTTGAATACGCGATTGAATCTTCTTCCTTGGTATGGGTTATCAAGCTGAAATATCTGCGAAGAAAAGAGACTCCTGAAGAATATAGACTCGAGGCGCGATGTTGCTTTTTTAGAAGCTCGGGTGTTCTGCGTTATCGTTAGGTGAGTGCGAGTTGTTGGTGTTGTTGTTCTTTGAAGGGGATTTTTTCGTAGTTCGAGCTTAAGCTCTTTAAGGTGGGGAAGTGCTCCAAAATGGGTTTCGTTTTGCTGATTCTGCCTTAGTCCTCCCTCCCTTGGATTGAGAGTAGATGTTACAGTATGAACCAAGATTATTTTTCAATCCTATGCAGTATATGCAGTACAGCTGCTTTGACCTTGGGAGAAGCTGTGATACTGTAGCATAGAGAGAGGATGAGTTTGAGTTTGAGTTTTGAGTTTGAGGAAAAAGGAAAGTGGGAAAGATTCGGATGAGGGTGATGATGTGAAGGGATCTATTGGCTTACGAGGATGCATCCACATATATATCAGGGGAATTGATAGGTAGTAGAGGCAGAGAGAGGCAGAGGTGTAGAGGTATTATAGATGTGAGATAGAGTTATATTGACTTGCTTATCGTCTTGTCTGGTCTCGAGCTCATCGTTGCATCTTTTTGAGTTCTGCTTGTCAGCATCTCAGGTCCAGCTCGTGGCTCGAGCTTGAAGGTATTACATATTCCGGTTTACATCCATGGGTTGCACGTAAACGGTAGGTTTGGTCTCGGTGACTTGGTTAGCTAGCGACTTGGCTCTATAATCTTTTTATGCTAATCATAACTCAAACTGCCACTTCTTTTTTCTCTCCGTTGGTTGCCTCTTCTGGAACCACGGGCATGGCTATAGGTCCACCGGGAGAGTTGGGTAATCTTCTGGTCAATACTTCACAACCGTCATCTGTGATCAAGAGAGTATGCTCTGCGAGGTGTTAGTAGGGAGCCACCGTCGACCAATACCAGAATTACATACCAAATTGAGCCGTTTTCTTCCCATCTTGAGTAACACTGGTCCAGTTATCGGGCCAGGTCTTATCCCTATGTGTTCCTAACGCAATCATGGGCTCGATGGTAAAGCACATCCCAGGTTTGGCTGAACCCACAGCCTTGTTTTTCGCATAATGAGGAATATTGGGTACACAATGGAACAAGCTGTTGATACCATGACCACAGTAGGCCTTAATAACACTACAATTCGACTCCTTGGCGCGCTTCTCTATGACATTTCCAAAGTCTCTGAATAGCACTCCCGGTTTGACGATTTTAATGGCCTCATCCAGACATTCTCGTGCAGCTTCCACCACTCGTACTGTGTCAGGGTCCGCCTTTGCTTTGTCACCAATATAGTATGTCTCGTTCAGATCGCCATGGAAGCCCCCGTGATAGAGTGTAACGTCAATGTTGAGGATATCGCCATCCTTCAATACCCGTCTATCCGGAATACCATGGCAAATTACCTCGTTGACTGACGTGCAAACTGACTTGGGGAAATCGCAATAATTGAGAGGAGAAGGGTATGACTGGATCAATCAGTAATTTTGGCCTCTCGCGCAACAACACACTCACATTTCTCTCCAGGCAGGCTTTGTGTACAATCTCGTCGATGTAGTCGGTAGTGACTCCAGGCCGAGCGGCTGCGGCTGCAATATCCAGTACTTCTCTCCCCAACCGACAAACCTTTCTCATGCCTTCTTGTTGCTCCTTGTTCAAGATTTCAATCTTACTTCTTTGACTCGTCCTTTCGCTGCGTGGAACCCCATCTCTCCAGTAGTCGGGGTGCTGGATCGTTTTTGGAACCTCTCGGTGATCGGACAATGGGTAAACAGGTCGTAAATCTCCGGTAAATGGGAAAGTAGGGAAAGGATTGTAGAGGCCGGTAGCTGGATCGGGTTTAGAAACGACTTTTGGGGTGAAGAGATTACTGAGGAAATTACTCTGTGGCTTGTGCACCTTCTTATGTTCACTCTATATAATGTTTGTTAGCACTAAGCCCCTCCTCAGCCAGAACTCAAATTGCGGATGGAGGGGTATGATGTGCAGATATTTGAGAGATCCCAAATGCCCCGACTCTGGACTGGACTGGGCAATGAATTGATTGGGGAGGATTGAACAGCGGTTCGTACATACCCAACTTTTCTTAAAACAATCTTGCGAACAGAAAAAACTGTCCTTCATGCCCAGCTTCAAACATGTTGGACATTGTAACGAGCCAGCTTCATTCTCACACTCCAGGCCGATACACTTTCGCGTCGACGTAGAATCTTCGGCAGTCATGGTAGGTGGAATCGATCTGCAAGAAATTGATAAATCTAGGAATATTGAAGGTTGACACTTTTCGAGGGATCTTGACGCCTCAATAACCGTCCAGTGAGAGAGGAGAGGAGATGAAATTTCTGGCGAACTTCTGATTCATGTCAAGCCCATGCATGCTCTAGAAAGGGCGTGAAGGCAATATGGAGGGAATTGAGCCAATGCAATCAATCTTTTATGCCAGAGCGGTGTAACCCTAAAGCAGGTGGGAGGATCACGTGTATTCAGTTTATAGGTTCTAGTTTGCTTTTGGTCAGAAGAAGAAATAATTAGAGTCGGAGCACTATGAGTATATCTTTTCCTTGTTGCATGAGAAGCTTTTTTAATTTGTATTTTCGTCATCGATACAAAGACTTGATGCATCTTTTCAATATTTGGTTTCGTGGGCTTATTTGAAATAAAACTCAAAAATGGCTGGAAAATGCTCAAGGCAAAAGACCGTCATCATTGGAGCTGGTCCGGTTGGATCTTTGGCAGCGTTGTATGCAGCTCAAAGAGGGGACGATGTAGAAATCTACGAGCTCCGAAGTGGTACGTACGTTGTAGACTTGGAGACGTTGGATAACTCCATATGTCATGATCTCTCCATTAACAAAGTCCTAGATCTTCGGGACCCTTCCACCACACCTTTAAATTTCACAAAGTCTATCAATCTCGCGCTGTCAGAACGAGGTATAAATGCCATCAGACAGTCTGGTCACACGGAGCTTCTAAAAAGTATCATGAAAGAGGCGATTCCGATGGGCGGGAGGATGATTCATGGCAGGACGGCGAGCAAGGAGCTTTACGAACAGTCCCAAGACTATGATATCCATGGAAGGGTATGGAAATCTGTAATCACAACCATCCTTCTTCTCACTGATGAAATTCTTAGTCAATTTATGCTGTGGATAGAGGAGATCTAAATAAACGGCTCCTTGATGAGCTGGAGTCTCTACCCAATGTCCAATTCAAGTTCAACCACAAGCTGACGGGAGCGGACTTTAAGAACAAAAAGGCGTGGTTTGAAGTTCATGGTGGCAAATCACTTCAATGGTCCATCGAGATTAGAGATCAAGAGGTCGAGGTTGATTTTGACTTTCTCATCGGAGCGGATGGCGCACATTCGGCTACACGTTATCACTTGATGAAGTATCTCCGGATGGATTACCAGCAAGAATACATCGATACCCTCTGGTGTGAGTTTACGATCGAAGCGCAAAATCAGTTGGGAGAGGACCCTGAATCCATATTCAAAATATCCCCCCATCACTTACACATCTGGCCTGGTCAAGACTTGATGTTCATTGCAATCCCTAGCACGGTATGTGTTCTCTTGCGGTAACTTGTGACTATCTTACATGAAATAGGATGGTTCCTTCACATGCACCCTCTTCATGCCATCAGCTCCATACAATAGACTTGAAGCAAGCCCGAAAGACGTCCCTTCATTCTTTGATGAACACTTTCCAGGCGTCACGAAACTGATCGATCCTGCCTCCCTGATATCATCCTTCACCAACAATCCACATCTTCCACTCATAAGTATCAAATGCAAACCATACCACTTCCTCGACTCTGCTGTCATTCTCGGCGACGCCGCTCACGCCATGGTCCCTTTCTACGGACAAGGGATGAACTCTGGCCTCGAAGACGTGCGCGTTCTCTACTCCATCCTCGATAACGAAAAACGCAACTTTCCTCGTCTCAGTCCCGAGGCCTGTCGCTCTCTCGCGCTCAACCTGTACTCAGACATCCGCAAAGCCGACGCCCACGCCATCAACGATCTGGCGCTTCAAAACTACACCGAGATGCGCGCCTCGGTCGTCTCACCCACCTACAAATTCCGCAAATGGCTAGAGGAAACCCTGAGTGTCTACGTGCCTCGGCTCGGATGGCAGACCAAATACTCCCGCGTGAGCTTTAGCAACGAGCGCTACTCGGAAATCATCCGGAAGAGCGAGAGACAGGGAAAATTCATCCTGCTGGGATTGGTGGGTGCATTAACGGGACCCATGGCGATGGCGGCCTTGTTGGCTTACTATCGATGGAGAAGAGCGCGTGGGCCCACCAGGGGATTCTTGAAGCTCGGAGCGATATTAGGAGGATGGTTGGGGTGGAAGAGGGCTTGAGTGGATGAATGCATGCATCGCTCGATTGCCGGATCTGTGTTGTTTTGTACATTCTTCCACTCCACTCCCTCCCTCTCTCCCTCCCCACACAAGAAAGAAAGAAAGACATGGGACGGCCAGTCAAAATCCTCACGATGTATTATTATTAGAGATAGATGATCAATGAGTGTCATGACATCCAATCATCCATCTACTGTCCATAATCCGTGCATTTGTCTGGAATATAAATAAACGATATCTACTACCGTAGATAGCACAAGTACACTACCTCTTGTATTCATCCACCTTCTTCCTCAAAATGGTCTAATAAATACATACATACACTCAACTGGCAAATCAGATCAAATCATCAAATCATCAAACATCGCCCAAAAAACCCCACGGCCAACAAACGTATCTATCTAACCCTGAAGGATCTTATGTTGTGGTTCTCCATAAAACCCCGTGCTTGCTTGCTTGACCTTGAAGTTATCCATCCATCCCAAAAAAGTCATAAAAACCATAATAATAATAAAGTTCATGATTGGAAGAATACAATACAATACAAATACACACAATCCAATCAATTGCAAGAACTCCCTCTTATTCTTATCCCTATCCCTATGCTTATCGCTTGCTTCATCGCTTTCAACCCAGGAGGTCAACCAAACCAGAGAAGACCTGACCTACCCAAACCCCAAAACCCAAGATATCTTCATCTTCATCTTATCTTTCCCCCGAAGATTGAACGAAACGTTCACCAGCTTCGTCATGACCCCCCCCCTGGCATCATGCGCAGATCTATCTCATTCTCTTTTGAATTTCTGTGGATGGGATGGGAGGATAATGGTCTTCATGTGCGTATGCGTATGATCGCGAGGCGCTAATTGCATGAGCGTATCCATATCCCATTCCCGCATCGCGACATCATTTTTTCCCCATTTCATCCTCTTCCTCGTCGCCTTTCCTCCCCCGATAATCTAGTTATCCCGCGCCCGCAACAGGAACAAGCGTTGTCGCTCCTCGGCGTCCTCGGTGGCTCGGAATGTTCCTGTTCCTCCTCCTCCGCCGCCAACGGCAGCACCGCGGGTGACGGGTGAGAGTTGGAGGAAGGGATTGTAGGTGTTGTCGGTGGCGCTGGGGGTGGTGACGGTGGAGGAGGAGCGCGAGTGCGCGTTGAGGACGAGCCAGCCGTCGGTAGTGAAGTCGGTGGTGGAGTCGGTGGAGGTGGAGGAGGTGGAGGAGGTGCGGTCTGCGGGGGGGGGGAGGGGGTGTTAGTTGGGTTTGGATTTGGATTTTGGGGGGGATGGGGATGGGGATGGGAAGTGCTTACAGGCACGAGTTTGTTGAGTGATGTTGCAAGACATGGTGATTTTGGTGAGGCGTTGTGTGGTTGGTTGGTTGATTTAACTGATGAATTTGTAGATAGATAGATATGAGTTTGGTGTGTTGGCTATTATTGGTTTGTTGGCTTGCTTTGCTTGATTGAATGATGATGATGATGAGATAGAAATTACGAGGGGAAAAGACTCTGAATATATACACTTTCCCCATCCACCTTCTCCCTCCATCCCTCCATGCCTCCATGCCTCCTTCCGTTCCCACCCCATCAAGCCACCTCAACTAGCAAACACTCAAAGGCTTGGGAACCGCCCTATCGCGTCCGACGAAACCTGGGCATGACGGGCGCCACGGCAGGCATAGACGGATTCACACGCTCCCCAATCCGTCAGCCAAGCTGGCACTGGGATGGGGTACGTACATGAAAAAGGAGACGAAATTCCGCCAAGAGATATCAGATATTAGATATTAGATATTTTGTTTCGGGCGTGTTTGTGTGTCTGTGTGTGGGAAGGAAGAAGAAGGGGCGTCAAGTCTTACTTCCTCCACCCCCCCTACCCGAAAGTTATGGCTTGGCGACGATTATGAACCAAAGAATCTTCCACGGGAGCGCCGGGAGCCAATCCGGAGTCTGCATGTGGGAAACATGGGCGGAGGCATCCTGGCCTTGGTTGCTGAGCGTCGTGCCAAATCTCCGCATCGAGATGGCTTCATATCACAAGTTTTTTTAAAACATCCTTGGTATTGGTTTTCCTGTGTCAACAACAGGTATGGATGGATGCATGTATGGTTCCTCCTGCCACATTTCAGCACGGTTTCTTGGCGGTCTTGGGGTTGTTTGCGAGTCTCCTTCTTCTTTCTTCTCGTCGGTATACAGAGTTGGGTTTGTGAAGGTCGGCGTTCTCCAGATGATGAAGGGGCTTTCTTCGCTTGGTGGGGTTTGGAGAGATAACGATACGCCTGGGGTTTTACCCGTGATCCGACTCAGCTCGGGGTTTCGAGTAGCAACCTAGTGTTTTATATCATCGTGTGTTATATACATAGAATAGTTACAGCAATGGGTAATGACTATTCAAAAAAGCAAAATCACCCTTGAATATTATTCGATATTATTATTTTATTATTTGAGGGTTATACGAGTACCTCCACGGTCGAAGAGGAGTGGCTTGGCATCTGTAATGCGGGTTTAGACGATCTTGGTATTGGTGCTATTGTGCTGGGCGAACTGGAACATCGCCCACTATTGTCCTCGCACGAAGATCCAAGAACCCAACTCCGCATGCGAAGCACCACTGTTGTACCCATGAATCTCTCGTCGAATCCTTGCCTGACCTGATAGGCCGCCGGCAAACGGTAGTTCTTTAACGTTGTCTGCTTGGCGTGAGGCTGACGTTTCCGAGTTAGTTTGAGAGTCGAAAGTTCTTGGATGCTGGAAATGGATGCGGAGAAGGGCTTGGGATGTTTGGATCGTCTGAAACATGTCAAGTGACTATTTATTCACATACAATCCTGTCGCACCAAGGATTCCCAAGTATCTTGGCCATGTATGTATGTATATATGAGCTCGTTGCGAGAACTCAACTTCATCCGCTAAACCGTTTGGAAATTTCCCAGTTTTGCACGGAGAAAGAAGCACGCTCAATGCTTACCCTCCACGTTGAGGAAAAAGAAAGGGGACCAGACACCAAGCTATATTAGACACCCAAGACGTTCAAAGACAAGTCTCACTGCATGCTTTGTGCTGCAAGTCCCATTTCAATATGCTGACTTGTAGCGATGATTGTAGCGTTTCGGCCTTTGCAACCTTGTCTCCAATGATACTACAAGTGGTGCAGCTTGATGACACATCCACTACTGCCTTATTGTCACTCCATGGAGATTTCTCCCATTGGAGGCTGTATGATGAGATGTCAAGGACAGACAGCGAGTTGACGGACGTACGGAGAAGAGGAGCACACGACACCTCTCCCCTCGATTCCAAGATAAATGTACCCGCAGCTTACCAACGACCCCAGCTCTTCACCGACGGACGGACGGAGTACACGAAGCACGAAGCACGAGGCACGAAGCACGAAGCACGAGGCACGAAGCACGAAGCACGAAGCACGAAGTACAAAGTACACGACATTCTGACTAAGAAATCCGCAATAGATGCAACGACACATTGGCAGTGAGCCCCGCCATTCAGCTCTCATCCTCATGATGACGCCGATACGGGACTTCTTCAATGTTAGAGGTAAAAGTCTAAATAAATGATAACCTTGGCGTCAGTTGTCATATTATTTCGGAAAGTACGAGATACGAGATGGAGAACATGACACCAACACCATAGAGTTGAA
The DNA here is from genome assembly GCA_017357885.1 of Monilinia vaccinii-corymbosi. Taxonomy (NCBI): domain Eukaryota; kingdom Fungi; phylum Ascomycota; class Leotiomycetes; order Helotiales; family Sclerotiniaceae; genus Monilinia; species Monilinia vaccinii-corymbosi. Next base: position 1,887,542 of record CP063406.1, on the reverse strand, counting down.
GCTCAAGATGATTAAGATTGCTAGAGGTGGCGAAGAAAGAAATCGATGCTGATGATGATAATTATTCTCGACTTCTCAGCTTCTTGTTGGCAAATTCAACAAGGGGCTCTTGGTATCCCTCGACAGGGAGAGGCTGTGATGATCACTAGGCGAGCATAAAATTCTGTCTTGTCCTGTCCTGTCCTGTCATACATGCATGTACCAACCAGTACGAAAGAAAGCGCTAGCACTTTCGGAACACATGAATTCCAGCATAACACTGAATCATATGCGGCGGTATGAAGAAGATACCAATCCACCTCATATCGTAATATCCAACCAAATCATCCCCCAGGACATAGGCCAAGTTGAGAAGTTTGAACCAAATCCATGTATTCAATATAGCAGGCAGAATCGAATTAAGACTGCGCAGATTGTCTTTTCAATATGAGCTTTGAAGATAATGAAGATGTTTGGTCTTAGAGCATGCGAATAGTAAGTTTGGCTATGGCTCAGAGAACATGCGGGGAATGTCGATCACCTGGTATAATGTAATAAATAGTCCGATAAATACTAAATAGATCTCATTCAACTTCCTCGCAGATACTTCCCGCCTCCTCTCCGGGACAAGAAATAGCATCGGCTTTCGAAAGGTCTTCATTCCTACTCTGACCGGGATAGGAAAAACAAAAACATATCCGGCCAACGAAAAGCCTCAAGGAAGAACGAAACAAACATACCATCGTGGAACTGTATATAAACTACATGCTCAAATGTTAAGCAAACACATCTTAGAAGCAGCCAAGATCTCAACAGCCATATATTACATCTCCGCTTAAGCAGGCAAACTTGGTTCTCGACGGGAGAAAAACTTGTTGTTATTGCCAAGCTGATATACATATATATTGCATCCTCGGTCTAATACGTATATACATACTATCATATCATATCCCTCATCATGATCTTAGTTAGATCTCTTCATCGATCACTCTGCTTCTTTTCGCACTTTTATATATCCTTGCTATTGAGAACAACACAAAATAACTCTGTAAGCAACCAAGAACTTAACTTCCATAAGCTTCCCTCCTACAACTAACTACCAACGAGAAAATAAATACTACAACAGTGCATGGAATGCTTTATACCACCAGTAACCTTTTGTTCATTTCTATCTTTAACAACGATCGAACTTCTCCTCTCCTCTTCTTCTTGCCCCAACACTAAAGATTTAACTGCCCTAACTTACGCTCGCTCGCCTAACTTCTCATATTAACTAACCCTTTTCCTTTTCCCCACGGGCTAATTCAATAGTACGGTACGGTACAGTACGGTGTATAGTCAACTACAGAGTACAAGTAACTAACTCTTGATTTCTTGGCAATCTATTCTATTCTATTCTATTCTATTCTATTCCGTATATAGGTATATATGGATTTGAGATCTTGATGGATTAGATGGATGGATTAGATGGATGGATTAGATGGATGGATTAGATTACTGGGGAGGATTATTTGTTGGATGGGTGGGTGGATGAGGTGGTACTGTACTGTACTGTATACTGTATACGCTTTGGTTTGAGTTAGATATATATGCAGTAGATGAATGATGGATGGATGGATGGATATCATTAATCATAATACTTTGTTTGTAAACAAAGCGGGCAACGTGAAGCGAAGTGTATTAATAGGCTAGGTAGGGCTCGGTTTTATGGACCAACCATATTATATTAAAGTGCGGGTTCCCCACCATACTTATTTCTTGCAATGAAGTCTTGCTTGCAGTTTTGTTTTGTTTCTTTTCTTTGCGATGAAGAAGTGAAGTTGACGTTGTTCTTCAGCGATCCTCTCGGAGAGACGGGACCTTCTATTTGTCGTGTTGATATAATAACAACATCGGACTGACTTCCCAACCGATACCCAAACCGACACCCAAATGACATGATATGATATAACATAGCAGGAAAATATATCCTCATCCAACTCTCGCAGCCCTTCTCACTCTCTCCACCCTATCTATTCCTAAGACAAACACTATCTTCGCCTTCTCCCCTTCAAATGAGATCAGATCGGATCGGATCGACTCGAACTAACTCTCACTGTACAGAGTATATAAATAAGCTAGCCCGGAGGCGAAAGGACACGTACTCGTACGTATATGCCATTGAGGTTCCAACATATAGAACTACACTTTTATTAAGAACTTGCTCGATGAACCTCACAGGAAAGAAAAGTTATTGATTCGTGCGGGATGTTGTGGGTGGAGTTGGAGTTGGAGTATTGTTTGTGGTTTTTGTTCCCCCCCTCTTCCTCTTCTTCCTCTTCGTCTTCTTCCTTCCCCTCTAAACCCCCCCCTTTTCTCGCTACTACCAGTGAGATAGATGGAAAGGGAAGCGAGCTCATCTATCTTCAGATAAAAATGCCATCTACTTACTCTATACTAAATAATACAAGAGAAAGATCGATATCACATACCCTAATGGTGTTACTCTCCTCTCCTCTCCTCTCCCTACGCTACAAAAATCAGTGGCGTGTACGGCGAGTAGGGCTGGGATCTCGAGGGGGAAGGTGGGGCGAAGGTGGTCGATAAGTGTGTATGGGATGAGGGTAGAGTAGATAATATGCAAGGGCTTGTATATATGGATAATCGTGGTGTTTGGGAGAAGGTATGTATATCGTGGGAAGTGAAGGGCTAGAGCTGGGTGATGTAAGTAAAGTTCAAGCTTAGCGATGGATGTTGTGCAGGGAAGATAGCAAGGCTATCTATCTCCGGTATGTTATCTAGTTTTTCAGCATGAAAGTAAGGGAGGGACTTACTTGTAAGATGGGGGGTGGGGGGTCAGAAAGATCTTATTCATATTCATACTTGCAGAGTACGTATACGATACTAGAAGACAGTATGTATGGTATGTATGCACTATACATATAACCGCAAGCTCTCGGGCTATCCCATTCCATCCCATCCCATCCCTTTCCCTTCTCATACCCACCCAGCCACCCACCATGCGAAGATGTTTCCGTGAACCGCACCGCACCGCACCGCACCGCATGAGGAGGTAGAATCGCATTTCTAACAACAGCTCCCAAGAGACTTCACATGTGTTAGCTAGCATCTCCTAATCATGCCCAATAGTGTAAAATCAGCCGCTAATGGGCTACTCTAGAATCCGAAGAATGAATAGAATAGAATAGCACCTTACTCTAATGTAATTAATCGATTAATCAATACATACATACTGAGTACATGTTTATCTTATTCATCTCCCTCCCTCTCTACACTCGAAACTCGAAAAAATAGATAGATAGAGAGATAGATAGATAAACTTTAGCTCTATTCTATTCTCCTCTGCTTTTCTCTTCTCTTCTAATTATATTACTAGTATATACAAGCTTAATTAAGCAAGCGAGGAGGGAGAGAAGCAAAAGGAAGCAAGGTAGGTATGTAGGTATCTCAAATATAAGATAGACCATGCAAGCAAGCAAGATTCCACCAAAAAACCATCAACGTCGTGGCATATCCTTGACCCTGATCATCCAGACGTACCATGCCGTCCGTACCCACCCATACCCATCCATACCAATTAAAGAAAAGCCATCATCAATCGCGACTTTTCGTTTTATTTTTTTTGTGTTTTTATATTTTTTATTTTCGCACATCCGGTGAGAATCATTCCTCAAAAACTTTCCATTCTCTCTCAATCCCACCCCCCAGCTCTCAAAAAGAAGCACTTCATAAAGCCGCCGCCGCCGTGCTGTCGGCGATGACCTGCTTCACATTCAACGCCAAGCTCAAGTTGGTGCTCGCCAGCGCCCGCTCATAATACACGAGGTGCTGTCCGTTGTAAATGGCACTTTGGCCAATGATGCTCAGATCCACGAATCCTGTCGTCGGGTTCATGCTGCTGATGATCTTGGCTTGGTTCATGGTGCCGGTCATGGGGATGGTGTTGTTGCCCGGGACCAGCGTCATGTTTTCGATGGTGGCGTTTCCGATGACGCCGCTGGCGGTGCTGAGTTGCAGCGTGACGTTTCCCATGGCGATGGTCATGTCGGAGGGGTTGGGTATGTATGCGTGGCCGGAGAGGTTGGGGCCGGAGAGCGCGGTGAGGTTGACGCGGACGCCGGTGACGTTGAAGCCTTTGAGTCCGTTGAGCCCTTTGTACGTGCTGGTTTGGTTGTAGTCGATGTTGACGACGGGGAGGGCACCCAGGTGGAGTTTGGTCTTTCCGACGAGTGCCGTGGTGACGTATTCGCGGCTGAGGACGGCGGTGGCGAAGTCGCTCAGAGCGTTGATGCTGACGATGGAGAGTTCTTGGTTTGCGATGGAAATGCTGGATTTGGGGTGGAGAGCGTGGATTCGGGGAAGTGGGATGATTACCATGGGCTCCGGGGCATATTGGCCGTTTGTGACTAGGTAAGAGGAGGCGTTGAAAGGGTCGAGGGTGGGTGTGTACATGGATGGACTGTGAAGGGTTCCTATTTGGGAGAGGACGATGGTGTCTGGAGTTGGATTGGTGAAGTTGAGCTGGGTGATTTCGAGGGAAGCATCGTCCACACCATCTTGGGCAATCTTAGGCATGGCGACGTAAATACTGGTTTGGTCAGTATAGTCTTCAAGTGCTTGGCTGCAGGAAAACCCTTACAGGCATAATGCAATGATGAGGAATATTATGCAGAAAATTAACAGATGTAGCCACCAAAACCGAGCGCAATGTCTCTTTACTTTGCCACCCAATGATTGTTTTGCTGGTACAGGAGTTACTGGATACTGCTCAACATCCTCTCGCTCGACTTTCTTGTCGGAATCGTCTAGAGTCCCGGCCATTTTGTTTTCCAACGACTAGTTGAATAATTAGGTTCCGATAATGCCTTTGTTTCCCCAGGGATAGAAATGTCGGGGCTATTTCCGCCTGCTCAAATGGACTTTATGATTATATATATAGGTAAATACGATCATCCAATAACTCCAGTTAGACGAGGTCGCATTACCATGAAATAAAGAAATGAAAGAGGAAACAAAGAGAATGGCGGAAGCTTTCAACACCTCTATCTATATCCTCAAATCATCAGTGGGGTATATAGGAAACAAGAAGGCCTATGCAATGCGGAAAATTTGTGATTGCCCAGAGTTTTGCTGTTACTGGGGCAAACAGGATATGAAAGATACAACGGATAGGAAAACAAGTTACAGATCTCTCGGATCTGCCTTCGATCCCCTCATCTGGGAATCATCTCCGATTTGAATCATAGTGATAATAATATACTCGACGGAGCACAAAGTGACTTGTAACCCAAGAATCTACACAATTAGCTTAGAACAACTTTGTTAAGCTTTATGGCGTAATTAAAGACAAGGGACGGTAAACCTAATGAAGAAGGTGATGGATCATTTTAGTCATCCCCTCCCTTAGCGAGAAAGAAGTGATCTAGGGGTCACAAGGTGCAGGTTGTTGTACAGCCAGTCATCTTGAGCTGAAATCTCTTCGGTAGCGCCTGAGACGGGTGATGCTCCTTTATTGGGTAATGCCTGCGATTTTGTTTGTTTTGTGCTACGACGCTACCCCAGAGTCGGAGCTGGAGTTGGAGCTGGAGTTGTCCATCCGTTTATACACCGTACAGAGAAAAACGAGTGGATTAAGTGGAAGAGGGTGTCGATTGAAGAATAGAAAGGCCAGGGTAGATAAGCCATCTCTGGAGCTAGTAATAGGCTAAACTAGCGTACACGTGACCTGATAAAACCACCCATGCTACATACAGTACTTTTGTAACTAATTAGGCCTTTTTTTGACCTTATTAATATTGGAGCAATTTGTCTGGTTATAACGGTAGTAATCGTTTTATCTCAACTTTATTAATCAAGATTAACATTAACACCCGATTATAAAAACTCTTTTAATCATCCTCAAGATTCATCATCTTAGGGCTATTCGCTACGCTACCCCACCTTAAATATAGCTTATTTGTAGAAATGTAGATCACGTGACTTGTACAGCGATCACTAGACTGGCGCTAACGTGTTTACTTGTAGATGGGTGCTAGCTGGGTTTATACAAACTAGAGATAACGATGATGATGATGATGATGATATTGAACGTCCGTGAAGCTTACTGGGCTTTAACCTCTACAAGAGAATCGGGGACTAATGCCCTTAGATTCGGAGACTTATTGCTTCAACTGGAAGGAACTATATATACGCCCGAGAGCTATCGGAGTGAAGGCTTACTATACGCTATATGAGGTATACTTTAGTGGCGGCAAGTGTAACGCTTGCGTCGCGAGTACAAGAGCGATCTTGCTGAGGAAGCATTATATTCGAGTATACCTTTAAACATATAAATCGCATAGCTACAAATTGATGCATACGCAGGAGTTCCGGCTCTAAAGTCTACAAGTTGGGTCCGTGAACACAATTCATTTCTCACCAAAAACACTGGTAGCCTAATATCAACATTTTCAAAAACTTATTTTAAATTTAATCATTTATAAAGATAGTTTATCTTCCGTTCAATTATATTTACAAAAAAGCTAGAATTATTATTGAGTTTCTGTCACGGAGCGGCAGGGGCGGAATACAGTTCAGAGTAGGTCTATCAATCAGTTCAGATTTATAACTAAGACGTAGCTCTTTGAGCTACGTATAACAGACTAGAATACAATATTTATACTATACTTATGCTATACGTGGCCTCTACGTATAACATAAGCGAGATTAGACGTGGTCCCGTGATCATGTCTATCAGCTGACTGGTTAGTGACTTGATTCTCAGGTTCCTAGCCAATTTAAGCTGTCACGTGGCCATGACCCCGTGACAGTTTCACGTTTTATATAAAATGAATAAGACTAATCGTTAGCAAAAGAGGGGGATCACGTGGCTTTACACACTCGTTTACTCATACATTTTCAAATCTGTAAACTTTGAATATGGTTCGGCTTGTGATAGATGGATGGTATGAATGTTTCTCAATAACTGCTATTTGGAGAATAATATTAACATAACGTTAACCTACCTTAGGGATGGGTATGGTGTCGAGTAGAATTGCTGGCATTATATCTATGCTGGGTACCAAATATGGCGAAAACTTTCTTTCACCGGTGGTTCTTGCAATTGGAATGGAGGGAGATACTGTACGGGGAAAGTGGGAAGGGCTCGCTCCTAGATGGTTGATTTTCTCGTCGATATATCCATCTGAAGAAGAGCGGATTTGGCTTGAAGATGTGAGGTTGAATTCAAAGTAATGTATTTCTCCATCTCACTGTTGGTGCGTGTGCTTGTGCCGGAGAACTGCAGTACAGAAAGCGCGCTTCTACTTCTTGAATGGATTTCAATTAACTTTTATCGATAGATAAGAGTATTGTTCTCGTCTCTAAATAGACAACGTCCATACTACTCACCTGTTGAAATTCGACAAGAAATGTTTCAAAAATAGTATTCACAGCCCAACATAAAAGGGAAACGCAAACGAAGAACGAGAGAATAGATTTACTTGTGGTATATTGGATTTTGGCCAGACCTAGATCTGTTGAACGTCCCTAAGTATAGGCAGAAAACACCTTGAGAAGGACCATGGCCGGACTCAATTTGAACAACAAACACACCAAGAATATCCAGCACCTAGATGCAGGGAGCCATTCTAATGATATATCAGTCACTCGGTTCACGAATAACAGGCTGGTGAGCAGTTGAGACGCATGTCTGACATCGGACATCAACACCTTGAGGTAGTTCTGGACTTCAATACACTTACCTGTATGAGTATATATATTCAAGCACCTTATCTACCTACAACGACAGCATGGAAAGCAACAACAAACGGATGCGAAGATCTTCATGCCTAGTTTCAAGCACTTTAATATTGCTTTCAACTAAATCAACCATGAAGCTAAAACAACCAGGAAAACTTACTTCGGAGGCAAACTGCCATTACTCAGATGCAATCAAACGATCCAAATAATACCTTTCTCTTGCAGTTTATATAGCCTGGACTACGCAGAAGTAACACTTCTTCGCAAGAAACAATCAAGACTTGCAGCTACTGCTTGATTTATCCACGCTTGAATGCTTACTTACCATCCGGAACTCACGTACGCCATGTATTGAAATCAACTCTGATGTGGGCGCAACATAAAGCAGGAACCTCTGTGCGTTGATCCTTCGGGACAGATACGGAGATGCTCGGCATTACCTGGACGAGACTGAAGAAGAGTATCCGACGAAACCCACGCCCTTCAAGTTGGCTCTTTGATATCATACCGTTCATGGTGCAATTGAAGATGAACGTTGAGTTTGGGATGCGAAACGTGATGTTGGGATGTGTTGAAGGTTATTACCGCTGAAGCTCGTGTCGGCAATGTTGATCATGTCATCTCCAGAATTCTCGTCCGTGTGAACGATGAACTTGGGTCGACCCCAGCCAACATCCAAACCTGAAAATGTATGCACTATACGAGTAGTATGTATGTATTGGGCAAGCGGGAATTTTTGAAGATTGGGAGTCAGCAGGTGACGGGGAAATGAGTTATTATCTTGTCGATGGATTATCAGAGGAGTTCTAACTAAGCATGATCGGGACCCGAGATGGGCTTATTCATCGAGGTGTGGATTATACGAGACGGATACGCTCCTCTGACCGGGAAGGAGCTCGAGAGATCTGCAGATCGGCGAAGATGGAGGAAGCGTTAAGGCTCTGGTCTAATTGGCGAAGCGTATGCTTTTGTATATTTAAGTAATATACTTTTTGATTTCTGGAGAATCATATTTTCTACGTGTGGAAATCTATCGTCGTCGCTTGTTCTGAGTATCTCTCAGGAGGTCTGGCTTAGTGGCTCCGGAAGTTAATTATCATCACCATGAAAGGAATTCGTCTGTGAAATGATATGTGGGAAAGGTAGATCCATGGGGTACCTTGGAGATAGCGAGATTGAAGCAAGATGCTTGAACGTATTGGAGGCATTGGGGCGCGCCTTTGTGGGGAGCTGATGATGGATTGCGTATCGGATTGCATTCTTGATGGAATCATCAAACTGCTATAAGGTATGGCATTCCGCACGTAGCAATAAGAAGCTTGTGGGGAAAATCATTTACCCCATGCAGCATGTCTCCAGGGAATCAATCCCATATGATTAGTATCGTGAAAGGTCTTACTTGCCTCTGATGGCAATAAAGTGGGCAGCAGATGTACCTGAATGGTTTTCCTGATCATGCTGTTTGAGTTTTGCCAATCTTACTAGATAGATCCCACCCGATTCACCTTGCTAGACTTTCGTCGGCACAGAACAGCATCCGCGCAGTGTATTTTGATCTGTCCATGAAATACTCGTAGCCATGAACTTTCTGACTATTTAATGATAGATTGGCAATTCATACTTGTATTGGCTGTTTTCTAGTCGATAGTCTGAGATTTCGAGTTTCTGTAATATTCGTCAATCTCCCCTTGCTTGTCATCGGTATATCGAGCATATTACTAGCTCCATCAGACATTGGCGAAAGAAAGGGGGAAGGGAAGAGGTGGGAACGTAGCGAATCTTGGAAAGCTCAATAGGCATTTTCTCGCTTCACTTGATGATCTCGTACCCGTACTCGGCGACGCCATGTGGCGATTATCGATGAGGCAAAACTTGAGGTTGGTGAGGACGGAATTCTTTCTTTGTATATGGTGCCGGCTACGAAGCTGAGGATTCATTTCTCAGGGCCAGAGAGATACGTAAGTATGTTTAAGTATTACATTTCGATTTCACTCTATGAAGTAGTAGTTCTTCGATCTTTTACGCTCAGTTGTGTTAACGACGAGTAGAAATCATAACTATTAGATCAACAATCGAAAATGTTTGTTATTGTTTGCCATGTATGTTTTTTTTGAAGATGGGGATGTACTGTATTGTATGTCTAAGACTCATTTTCTTCTCCCCGTGTTGGATATAGATATAAGTGTTGAGATTGGATTGAGTAGGGTCAAAAGAGTTCTAAGGTTGGGTGTAAGAGGATGGTTATGATGATCTTAGTCGGAGCTATTTGAAGCCTGTTACTGTAGGTTTACAGCTAAAGCAAGCTATGGAAGTGTACGAGTACCTGGGGACAGAAATAACAGGCGCTTTATGAAGATGGAAGCAGTGTTGTATATGAAATAGATGTGTTGTTGTACTCGTATATGTTAAACTTCCAAATTACATATCACATTACACCCCAAGTAATCCAATACAACACAACACAACACAAGGTTCGGCAAAGTTCAGCAAGTTAAAAAAGCAAAGCAAAAACTCCTATCCTATCCTATCCTATTTACTAATATTCATTCATAGTCATAAATGATTCCAGATCCGATTCCCGATTCCCGATTCCGTATCCAGTTTTGTGTGAGTTGGTTGGGTTGGATGGCTTCTCGTGTTTTATCATGATCATGATCATGATCGTAATTGATGGCAGTGCGAAAACGAAAAGTGCTTTGGTGATTCTGATGTATGTCCTGTGCTATCCTGTTCTGTCCCGAATGGCCTGTCCTGTTCTTTTCATATCCATAATCGTATCCAATCCCATTCATGATCCTATCCTATTCATAATCCTATCCATATCCATAGCCATAACCCAACCATAACCATAACCCAACCCTCAACTCTTACCCCCAATCACTCCCCACTACTCCCTAACCCTCCCCAAAACCTTCTTCCCCGGCTGAAAAGTACTCCTCGTCCCCGTCCCCGCCCCCGTCCAGACCTTCGTCTTCTCCGTAATCGAACCCGTAGAATGCGTCTTCTGCAACGCGAGACGAGCCATCTCGCCCTGATCTTGATCTGCGGCTTGGGGTTGAGAGAGACGACGTTTGCGTTCGACGCGGTAGCTTTTGGTGGGGAGGTGCATCGATGTGAGGGCGGCGGCTAGACCTAGTGCTGAGGCTAGGGGGGGAAGGGGGAGAGGGAAGGTTAGTTAGTTGTCTAGTTGCGGGGGAAGGAGAGTTTTGAGGGGTTGATGGATGGGGAGAGGAGATGGATGAATATATGATGAAAACAAGTCGTTCACATCAAGTAGTATCGATACGCGAGCGATACATCATGAACGAAACAACGAAACTCCAAACAAGACGTGAGACTTACCACCAGCAGTAACGATTCCAGTCACAGCAACCATGATGATGATGATGATGATGATGAATAGATGATTTCTCGTTGTCGTTTGTGATGAGGTGAGGTAAGGTAAGGTAAGGTAAGGAAGGGTACCAGGTGTGATTTGGGTGAGACGCAATGTTTGGTTTCTGGCTTCTTTGTTGATGGGTTTGTTGTATGTATTCTTTCAGGATGGAGGTAGGTAGAGAGGTGAAGAGGTACAGATCTCGAGAGGATTGAATAGACGATGAAAGAAAGGTTGTAGCTATTGTACATGTACCGTATATAAGTATCTCCCCTCTCCTCCTTCTCCTCCTTCTCCTCCCTCTTCTTGCAATCAGCCCAGCCCAGTCCAGTACAATCCAATCTAATCCAATCAGCCCATTCAATAACATCAGATACACACCAACCACCAATCACCAATCACCAAACCAGGTATACGTAACCTCACAATCAATCCCAAGTAAGACAGACAGACATCTCATGAATGGTTAATCGTGCGGGGTAAGGTACCATCCCGTACCATCACATCCCATCCCGTCCGAAACCTCACCACTCAAATTACAACCATACTACTCGAGTGAGAGCAGGATTGAATGCTTGGGGGAGGATAGGATCGGATAGGATTGATCATGATGGGATTGATTATTACTAGTGGTATATAGTATATAGTATATAGTATATGTATAGGTATATAAGTATACAAGTATATATATAGTATGTAGGATCCACTTTTTTGAGTTTTGCTTAACCATTTAGCGTCGGCAGATTTGAAGGGGCCTGGGGTAATTGTGGGGATGTGGGTTAGTGTGTGGGTTAGTGAGTGGGGGTTGATTGAGTGATGAGTATTGTTTGGAGTGAAGATGGGTGGTGATGGGTGCTACTTATTGATATATATCATTTAATCTCAAGTAATGGGTTGGAGGGTGAACATGGAGAACAAGATGGCTGGTTATGAATAGAGAAAGAGACAAGTGAATACAACAATCCCGCCATCCCACAGGCACAGGCACCAAGCTATCTCCAAGGCATAGCTAGTTTCAATCTTCAATCCATTAGGCACTAGACGAAAGAACAACCCAACATACTCTTTGTCTATCTCGGTGATTTTAGACGTGTAAAATCTCGAGATTTTCCATGGACGATCAAGAAGTAATCAAGAGTCATCGGGGAAGATGAAGAATTTAGGATTATCATCAGAGGAGTCTCTATCGCCATACCATACCATTTTCAATCGATCCGAGTGCTGAATGGTAGTAATTAGAGTAGAGGTGAAGAGATAAATATCGATAGTATAAAGGTACGATTGAAGGATAGTGGCAGCGAAGGCGAAGGCGAGAAAATGACAAAACTCACTCGTGGAAAAAAGACATGAGGATTACCCTGGAACCTTTGGGTCAGACGGCACGATATGTATATGCGGAGACATGAGATGCGTTTAAAGAGCGGCATTATCACCCGAGGGCGAGGTTTGCCACTTCTCCTATCCGAGATTCCCATCTCATAAGGGTTATCTCACCACGAAGAATCAACAACATGAACCAAATCTCTAGTGTCAAACTAATCGTTGTTGATTGTTGTGAACAGTTGTCAGTGTATTAGTACATTGGCTATTATTAAAAAGCCACAAGCCAGTGGTTTTCATAGGGTTGTTCTTCTTCTTTTCAACTTAACATACAACTGGTCCTCTTCGGAATAACTTCAGAATAACTACCGGTCCTCTCCAAGATTGCAGCATACGTTCCAGAATCACCTCCAAAAGCCAGCTTTTAATGGAATCTGGATGGATGGATGAATCGGATTCTCAATTCGGCTCCGAGTCTATCATCTTTCCACACCCCCTTCTTTCAACGTGAGTGGGTTTCATAGGCTGGTTTTCTCTCAAACCAGAAATCCGGGATGAAGTTCATCATGTTGAGATTGCGCTCTTGTGATGATTGATATTGGGAGGGCTTAGTCTAGAGAGTAAAATATAAAATGTAATCGCTCGACTGAATTGCTTTTTGGGGGTGTATAAATCAGCACGCGTATTACTCCTATAAACTTATCTCGCTTGTTACGGAATGTCATGGAGGTAAGGTACAGTTAGTACATCAGGCCACTGTCGCTTCCTTTGCTATGAAAGGAAGCAACATCTCCGACATAAACTACATAAATAACATAGCTTAGACATTAGAGAATGATCAGCTTTACAATACATCATAATTTGATCCCTAATGTGGTATCATCGCTTCTGATTTTGATTCGTTTCGTTGACTTCATTAGCTTAATAGTTCATGATGAGTATTCAATTGAATATACTCTATGGGATATAAGAAGAGCGACGATGCGGGATATTCAGTGACAATCATGATGATATCTGTAATAGAGAGAAGCGACGTTGGGTAAAAAGACAGCGATGATTTAACTGTTTAGATGATAGTCATTCTGTTGGATAGCTTTGTTATATATATGGCGATCACTCAAATGTCAATTCGCATGCGCAATAAAGAAGATTCTATCTTATAAATCTTCCGCGAAGTGGCTTGCCATGTCTGATTATTAGATGTATATTGTAGATCCATAGTAGAAGTATTGCGGTTCTTTTATACTTACTTCTCACGCATCAAGAGTAGAAGTTGTACAAGTAAGTACACGATTCCATAGACTGCCTCGAAGAGAAATCGCCACTCTCTCAAGATTATCTATCCCATATCAAATCCTGTATCCTCATAGAGAATAAATATCACATGCTGTTCCGAGCACCCAGAAAGTTTTCTATTATCTATCAGGCAACGAACGGATCATTCCAACACTACTGTCCAGTGTGATTTGTGCTAATATTGGGAAAATCAAGCTTGAGGATTCAAGTTCCTAGAATCGTATTGGACATGGGGTTTGTAACTATGGTATGGGCTTGGAGAAGAGAAGTGATTTTGATGAAGATTTGATGATGGTAATCTAGTGTAGAGAATTTGACGATGAATTTGGGAATGAATAGGTTTGACGATAGCTGAAAAAACGACAATGGCATTTTGTCTGCAAATTTCTTATGCCTTGTGACACGCGGATTCGAATCCCAATATTTTTACTTTCGGGCTCAATACATATCCATCAAGATAAGTCTGTTTTTTCGTGATGGTGATTGTTCGAATATTTGACTGTCGACCTAATTGTTGGCGGCCAGTAGTGTTTATACAGAGTATGATTTTGTTGAATAAGTCCCCTCCCTACCCTCATTTCTCAGCCATCATTTTACACCAAAAATCACTCGCTATGAATAGATAGCACATACCTCGCTATCTCCTCGAGTATTTAAATCTTCAAAGGAAATCTTTCATAAATACAACTATCTGAAACGCATTTTCCAAAGTCTTGTAAGCGCCTCGGGGGTGTTGATAGAAAGGCTGTAGCGTCTTCTTATGCGTAACTCCAGTAGGAAAGCAAGCCTTTCAAGTCTTGTGGTTATGATTATAACGGTAAATAATGAGGGAAATCTGATGTTTTGAAGTAGAATTTGGGGATTGGGAGAAGAGTGGTGATTTGGGCGAGTAGTATGCTGATGATGATGGAGAAGAAGTGACAGTTGTAGGTATACCTAGGATAATAAGTGACAGCAATATCATATCGAAATGCGGCGATGATTATAAGTTGGGTGTAAGATTATATCTCTTTGCAAAACCGAATTTTATATATGGATGTATTACAACAGATTCATTGTTAGTATCTATTCTCGCATAGAAATCGATCACGGCGCAGATTCCGATAACTATACATTATGAATGGTATGGCTACATACTGCGGCCGGGCATATAACGTAACTCATACCAGGGTGAGTTCTGTAGTGATAATTGTTCGAAAAGATGATGAGTCTCATGATGCTTTTATAATAGACCAAGGAGACTACTCTGTGAAAGCTATTAGTAATACTCTAACATCAAGTATATCATCAAACCAAGCCTAATAGTGAATAATATCCACTATTGGTGATTTGGGTAGTTACTCTTTCTGAGAGACTGACCTTTTATTCTCCCATTAATCTGCGCGAAGCTTCAGATATCCCTCCACCTTGGGTTTGGACGATAGAGGAAAAGACTTCTGGCACAAGATCGACGATTGTCAAGGGGACACTTCGAACATCTGTGGGTGCCCTTGTCTAATTTCAATCAAGGCTTTTCGGGAATCCTTATTCAAATTGTCGTTCTACGCGATAGTATCAGCCGTATCGTCAATCGTAGGGACTGGAAGCCAAAATTTAGAATGGCGATAAGTATCAGATTGCCTTCTACTGTATATACCAACTTTGGGTTGGCCCGAGGCCGCTTGTGCTGCGATACAGCTGGCGTAACAGCTACCGATGTTATCAAGAAGAGTGAGTGGAGTTACGAAATTCAAAAAATCGACAGAAAATATGTGAATCCAAAGGATCTAACTAAGAAAATTGTTGGAGGCTTCACACTTGAGGAGCTTCTGCGAGAAAAGTATCAAAGAAATAGACCGCGGGTTAACTAAAACGAGCATGTCAATGCCAGATCTGAGTCTAGACCGAGGATACGTAGATTATAAAAACTAATTTACTACGATGCTTCCCACGATACCATATACCTATGCCATTGAGGTTATACTGCACACTTGGCTTGCTCTAAACCGAACAGAGCGATTATGGGTCGTCATATTGAAAAGGCAGGGAGGAGTAAGTCGAAGATTTTGTAAATAATGGGTGCTTTCACCACATTCACGTGAATATCACGTGTGGGATGGTGAGACGATGGCTAGTCTCCCTCACAGTACCTTGATCATCAATATGTGGCTTTATATAGAAAGATCTTCGAATTTACACTACCTCTGTTACATGTCACAATATACCAGACTTCCCGTTCCAGCGTGCTTATTCCAACCCCGCCTCTGTGCATATCCTCAATCAGTACATCCTCTTCAATTTCGAAGAGTTCTCTCCAAGCTATCAACCCCACAGTAACTCCAACTATGACTTCCAAATCCACCCACATCTACAGACAAGTCGATATCATCTATCCATTTACCTCACGCCCATTTCAATCGCAGTACTATATATACGTACATGGAGGAGGTCTTACCGCTTTCAACCGAGAACTCATTCCATCCCATATCGCTCAATCATGTCTCCTCTGAAACTGGCCCATCATCAGCGCAGATTATCGTCTCATGCCATAAGCAAGTGCTCGGGATATATTGGACGATTTAGTATCTGCCTATTGCCAACTGTATTCATCTTTAAATACTGCATTCACATCCCCGATCTTACAGGTCTAAGAGTGATACAAGACTTCTCTGAAAAAGCCCTTCCCTTCGAAATATCACTTGGAAATATACTAGTAAGTTCGTGAACTCCATCCACATCTATACATCAAAACTAAGCTAACCACCCCTATCAACAAATAAACCACCGACGCGATACAAGCAGCTCCCCAACATCCAATAAAACCCATAATTCCAAGCAAACCTATCCTAGAGAGATCATGTTGACACGAACATTGTACTTAGCCCACTCTGCACCGAGAGACTTTCCAAGTTTAACAGCACCTGCCTTGGAGACGTTGTAGCAGGATTGTTCTCGCAGAAGCACCAGGCTTCGAGTAACCCCTGCTTGAAGGTTTGTCTGGACTACGTGACTAATACGGCCGTTCGGGAGTGCTGGACGGTTTGCTGTACCAGCGAGTGAGCCTTCATCGCTGGAAGTCGTAAGTCGACAGGTGGTTTCTCTATCTAATCCTAACATGCACCTTTCTAGTGAAATGACGATAATTGGGCCGCAAATACAGTCTGGGATCATGGAAGCCAGTTTTTCTGGGGGGCTGAGGCTGAACTTTTTGTTGAAAGGACTTTGGTGAGGATGGACTGGGCATGAAAACTTCTGATTCCAGTAACTCCGAGCCTGCAGCTGGGAGGGAACCTCAACCGTATGGATAAATACTGCTCCAAGTTATTACGAGAAGGGACACGAGATCCGGAGATCATCTCGAAACTTTGATTGTTGATACCATTCTTCAAGCTGCCGCTACGCCAAAAGCCGGCGGGTCGAGAAGCCAAAAGCGGGGTATTGGTATTTTGAGAAGATTTCATTCGGTATGACTAGATAGTAGCTGCTAGCTTATCCGAAGTAATCCTTTCTCCACCAGAAGCTTCCTCATCAATCAAGCCTCAACCTGGGCATCTTCACTGACGCCAGACTGCTTGCAGAGAATGGATGCGGCTTCTCCGAACCTCGAAGGCTGAATGGAGCAACTCCCCTACAACTAGCTCTATTCTATAAGCAAAGCCGTACAGCTGGTTTGAAGTTTAAAGTTGAATCAAAGGTTCTCTGTCCCTTCTTCTATCTCAGCCCCTCCGCTCATATCCGGATGTTGAATCGTTGCCCTCGATGAATTCTCCGCGTTCCAATTTACCTCTGGTACCGGAGTGCTTGTGATCGCAGGGAACAGAACTAGAGAAGCCGTATCGCAATTAATATTTGTGCGAGGTGGAAATGCGGGAGGATTCTTGAGGAAGTGCAAGTGCATGAAGTAGAAAAAATGTGGAGAATTAAAAATGTCGTGGATGACGCCTCATTCATTCATGCTTTACAGTGGAATTTGGAATCCATTAATCGCATCAGCCTGAATATATAGTGCGCTGTTGTCACGTACAGCCATCAATACTCATACAACATATCATATGGTGAGAAAACAGAACCTAAAACATGTCAGCTCATCTAACATAATGAGGTTTCAGCAGGGATTTGGTTTTCTGAGAGTGAGCCTACCAATATGATACAAGCACAAGCATACACAAACATCACTCTCACAATTGCCATGCACGCTGAGGCGGCTAAAGGGAATAGAATATATTACTATATATCTAACTAACAAACTGTCATACAAAACTATGCCGGCAACGCGAATGTAAAACCTTTAACAAGTCGATGCTTTGAAAGCCCTTGTTTCCAGTTTAGTTGACCGAGACAGCCCCAAGTTACAATGTGACTTGGTGCAACAACACTCGTCGACACTGATTCTGTTGAGACCAGTCGTGTACACGACGAATCTGTTGTTGCACCAAGTCACATTGTAACTTGGCGTACTCTTTCGGGTTGCGGTCATGGCCGCGTTACCCAGGGAGCCACCCTATTGTTTGGTGCTGCAACTGTTGGGGGCTCCCTGGGTCCGGGGACGCATCGCATGAAAGTTTCCGCCAATACATCTCGACGCGAGTATATCCTACCCATCTCAGTGGGAGTTCGCGTCAGCTAGCGTGCCAACCGAACCCCACCCACCACATTTATACCTAAGCTTAGGGGAGGGCTGCCCTCCCCAGAGCCATCTCACATGATATTTGGTACATTGGTGGATAAATTGGAGGGATTTATAACGGGAATCATTTCCGAATAGGCCCTTACGTCTTGAATCACTAAGTTTGTCAGCTCAAAGTTATGGGTTGTGGGGGTGCGTATAGTATAACTCACAACTGGTTCGTTTTCCCATTGGAAATTGTAGTCAAAACCGACAGAGGAACAAGATTCCGTTGTAAAGTCGAGTGTTCTGTATATACCAGTCAGAAATGAAGACCTTGGGAAAGGGTTGCGGTGACTAGTATTCACTTCGATGGAGGGGAAAGAGAAACTTACTCGAGGACCCCGCATCACCACACCATACCACCACCATATCTCGATGATATTCTTGCCGTCATGTCAGACATCTGCTCAGGGTGTTAGTCAGCAATGAAAGAATGCCAGGAGAGCGTCTCGGTCGCCAGTGAGCATTCAATTTGAATGCAGGGAAGGGAAGGAAGCAACTTACTTTGATATCGATCATCCACCACCATACCATAAAACTCCACCCTACCACCTCCCAACAAATTTTCTTTCATTGTATCAGCCTTCCCGCGAGGTTCCGAATTAGAAAGATGAAAAATCCAGCTTTGGTTTCTCGCCCTTTGGGTCAACTCGACTGTCTACTATTTGACTTGGTTAGCAAAGATCTAGCAATTGCAATCATATTCTCAGGTTTTGGGGGGAAGATAAAACTGACGTAAAGCTGCCACCAATTCCCGCATTTGGATCTCTTGAATCTCGGGTCCCGGTGAGTAATTATTGAATTGGAGTGATAACGTGGAATTGATGATGTGGTAGATATCATCATGATCAACAAACCATTCCTGGAACTGCGGCGAGTTGTCGCCGTCATTAATTTTCGATCTTTTCTCTGTGCCGTTGTCATTAATCGTGAGACCCATTAGGCTCACCAGCCTCTGGGCTGTGAGCCCTGCGTCCGAGACAACTCCCTTCTCAAAGAGGTCGCGGTCGTTGGGCCTCCCCGATTGCATCCTCGACCCGAGAGAGCTAGGCAGCCCGCGCAGACGGATAATCGGAGTAAATGACCCGGTACGTGCCAATGGGTGCCGGAGGAGGGGTTGTCGAGACTTGATTAATCTCACCCACGCCCTCCTCTGACTTCCCATCAGAGTCCTACTCCAGCGAGGTGCCGCCAGACGTGCCCCTCGTACTTTGGCATGCCACTGGGGCAGCGAGGCACGTCTGGCGCGCTCATTTCAGCACAATGGCACTAGCGCTGGTGCATGTGGTGAGTTCTTGGTCCCTCCCCATATACAAGGGATTTTGTGCGGCAGGCGGCAGGACACAGGACATTGTCCATAGGCATTTCGTGGGGGTGGAGGAGCCGGAGAGGCTTGGAAAGTTTGCATTTCCACCCCCACGATGCCTGCCGGCACTGTATATGGTTCGGTCCCAAGTACCCACCACATGGCTTGTCGATGATCGAGTTTTCAATCATCTTGCTTGTCTGAAGTTCTTTGGATTAGCAAAGATACGATGGAAGGTGAGGGACTTTGATGGATTCAGATAGACAAACATACCTCTTGACAACCTGGCACCACCTGCGGTTGGTAAGACCGAGGTGGGCCGTCACAGATTGAGACCATTTGGTCCCAGAAGGTCTGGAAAAGATTAGGATGTTAGCATGTGATTGTCCTTTACCAAGTGGATGAGCGAGAATTCCAATGAAGGATGACGGCAGATTAAAAGCATTTATTCTGACATACCTTGGGATTTGTCTCACTTTGAGAAGATGGAGCACAGCACGGCACCATGTGACGCAGCGTGACCAGTTGCTGTGCTCCATCCCTCGCATATAGACCGAAGTATCGCGATCGTCATCAAAGCCTATGAAACACGGTTGAATATTAGCAAGGCATCCTTTCTGCCCAGCACCATTGGTCGTGGACGATAAATGGCGAAGATCGGAACCCATGATGGATAACGGTCAGAGATTAGAAGATGGGGAAAAGGTTCGATCTTACGTACCATTTCTTCCTCGTTTGAGGAAGGAGCAGGCCAGAGAAAGAAATAAGATGGAAGGTTGAAGATGGAAGCTTGAAGGTGCAAAGTTGAAGATGGAAAATATAAGAAGGATTCGAAAGTTGTGGGAAAGAAGGAATTCGCTTCTAATCTAAAATCAAACCAACTATCAAAGGCGGCAGAATTCTTAATTTCCCTTAGCGCCAAAAAAACAGGGTAACATGACACCATTAACCCTACCTAAGCCTCCTCTAGCCCAATTGAATACTGGGTAGTTAGTTCTCTTTTAGTCCTAGTGCCAAATATCTTCAACTACTCAACTTCCCTTCTTTCTTCCTCATCTCTTTTTTCCTTTCCTCTTCCTCAAATCAAGCCTTCAAGTTTCATGGATCCTAGCATTTGATAACTCCCCACTCTTATGCCGAAAGAACCATCAAGTATAACTCAAAGCAGATTAATATGGAATCATCAACGCTCAAGGCAGAGAGTCTATCTGTACGAGGGTGCAAAAGGGTTCCTACATTACATGACTTGATGAAATAACGTATACACGCGTACTGGCAGCTGATTCTGATCCTGAAACGTTTCGCGGCTGCTCACATGAACTGTATGCCCCCCTCTCGCTCTCGCTCTTTCAATTTCAATCACATAATCCCTTCCTCCTTCAATCACCATGATATCATCCGCTCCCTCCCACTCCCAGCCTCATGCACCACCATGCGCTACCCTGCACTAAACGACCAAACCTCGATTTCCCTAACCCTTTTAAAAATATAAAATTCCAATTCCAATCCCAATTCCCTGCCTTCATCTCCCATCAATCCTCAGTCCATCAGTCCATCAGCTAGCTCACCATTCCATCCATCATCCATCATCCAGTCAATCAATCCCACCCTCCCCAAAAACAAAATAATAAACCACCATCAAAGAAAAACAAAAAATCCAAAAAAATCATCCAATTACCTAACCTAATCCATATATGAAATAAGCGTGACTCACCCACCACCAAAACAATCGAACACCAAAGGCGGTCTCTCGAAGCGAGATCCCCTATTGCAAACAAAAAAAAACTAACTATAGCCTAGACATTTTTTTTTATTCTTCACAAAATTGTTTATTTTGAATCTGCTAACCTTCATCTACAATCACAATCGGAATCACAACTAAACTCTTATACAATTACAATTACAGTTATAATGATCCAGACAAAAGACTCAAAGATTCACCGATCCACATACTAAAGAATCAAGAACAAAGGAACAACAATCACAACGATGCAAATTCATTCATTCACTTCCTACAGTATTTCCCACACTTGAATTCGCTGATATTTCTATTTTGCATCTACAGAAACTCGCTGATATGCTCATCCGCATAGGAAACTCAACTCTTCCATCTTGAATACCGAATCCCCCACAAGATAAAAGAGAAAAAAGGTGAATCTACCGATACTGATGCCGAAATAAAATCATCCTCGTACAAGTGACCCACCCACAAGCTGAAGCTCCAGCATTAAAGCCAAGCCATTCATATCAACCCACCATGAAAAATCCCCCTACAAGCTAAGCTAGCCCACCATTCGAACACAGCCCCTCTCAATCCACATCCCCATCCACATCCACATCCCGATCCCCATCCCCATCAAACCACCTCCCACCCGCCGCATCCCTCTCTCTCATCTCCCACACACTATAACCCGTCCTTAGACCCAAAAGACGACGAGTACTAGTACCCACAGCCCAAGGGCAACTCAAAGTGCTCTTTGTCAATTTCTCCACCAGAAGCACCGATGAACGACTCGATTCACCAGTCTCACCACTATCCAGAGTAGAACTGCTGCCTTTTTGCTTCGCAGATTCTTTCGCGTGCATTCTCGGATTGTGACGCGCATTTCCGCTCATCGATGCTGTGCGCTTCGAGTCTTTCGCCTTGAGCCTTACTTCCTCGGATGGTAATTTAGCTGGGAGAGATCGAGAAGGGGAGCTAGATTTTGGATATCGAAGGGGGTGTTGAGCTAACAGATGGGTCTCGAACCGCCTATTCTCGTCCCTGGTCATTGGAGCCTCGAAAATATTAGCTTCGAGACGCGGAGAATGAAGTTCCTCGCCAGCCCCATCAATATTCCGATCTGAATTGGCAGTGAAACTTGTAGTACCTCTTCCCACCTGAAGACCCGAGAGCCATTTTTGACAGGCAGCCATTCGATGGCGCCGTGAAGTGGAAGATTTAGAGATCTTCATCTTTCTAGAATGGATACTGGACTCTTCCTCGATCCGCACACCTCGATACTTTACCCGCCGACTATGTCTAGATTTTTGGGCCTTTACCCTCTTGCGCTGTATACCACCGCTCCAGCCCCGAGTGAAGACTGGCGCTTCCACTGGTTTCCGTGGCGATAATCCACAGCTGCAAAAGAAACATGCACGTCTGAACCCCACCACATCACATACAGCGCAAGAATCTCCCTTCTCAGAGGAAGATTCTGTCTCCCAACCATCCGAATCTACCTGCGCACAAGAATGTGAACGTTCCGACGAATTCGCGAAAAAAGTCACCCCGAATCCACAAACATAGCATTCGGCCGTAAATTTCGACGCTCCACACATAGGGCAACTATCGTCAGATTCCACGGACTCGGACATCCCGAGAGAGGAATCCACGAAGCCTTTCTTGAAGGCCTGGGTGCGATTTGATAACCTTCTAAGCTCCGGCCCCACTTTCGGTTGCTCGTCCTGCACCAAGTTCCAATCACAAACATCGCACTGATCCGCCCAGAACCAAGGTGCGGAACATTTTACACACGAGTTTCTTCGGGTAGGAGGTGTTCCCTGTATAGATCTTGGTGTGCCGCAAAGACTATCTGGTCTTGATCTCTGAAACTGGGAGCTTGTAGGCTGGGCAGCAATCGATGTGTTTTTCCCAGTCGAGCCATCTTCCGAACGGAGACTTTGAGATTCCAAGATATCTTTTAGCGTTGAAGAAACTCCCCCAAGTAGCGATTCCTTCTTGAGAATATCTCCACATGAATGCCGACCCAGTTTTTTGATAGTGGTAGCTTGAGCATCAACTGTAAATTGAGCCTCTATGACTTTGGAATCCGATGTAGCGTGGGAACTTTCTATGGGGTAGCTTCTGGTGCTTGTTCCCCTTGAAAGTGAAAGAATTTCTCCAACATTCCTGGCCAACACTCTTTGTAAAAACTCTACCAATTCAGGAGTTGCGATTTCCAATCGTGTTGCCATGATATCCTGTAATTCCTTCTCGTTCTCATCAAAAGGTATGGCAACATAGTGCATCCATTTCAAAGCCAACGTCTGAAATAAAATCATGCCCATTTCTCTAGAGTGTTTCCCGAAACAATTTCGTGTGACAAAGGCCAAATATAGACGTGATACCCCAAAGATAGGATCGAGTTTCTCAATTTTGTTGTAAGTATTGATGCGGCGAATAAATTGGTTTAGCCATTCATGGACCCCTTCTTCACATTGACATCTGTCTGACGGAATAATATACGATTTTGAATGACCTCCACTTCGGATGCCTCTATCTTCATTCTTAGATGCAAGGAGTCGATCAAGTGTGCAGAATGTATCTGGAGTGAGCTCTTCAGATGAAGTAAGAGCCTGGGCGATGAAGTATTTTAACGCGGCTACGAATATATAAGTCCTCGAAACTTTCATATTTTCCAAATTCAAACGAGATGGGTTCTCTGACGTATTTACCTTCAATCTTGGCGTAGTGTTGAAGGACAGCGTCTCAGGGTTGAGGTGCTTCAAAACCTCGTTTTCAAATGGATCATCTCCAGCTTTGAACCGTACGAGTTCGTAAAGGCCCGTAGCCACATTTCGTGTGGCTCCAGTTGAAGTTATGGAGTGGAGATGATGAGTCGTGTTTCGGAATTCTGATAATGGTCTTTGATGTTTCCTTTTGTCTTTGTCCTGTTTGAAGTTAGCAACCTGATCGTGTGGAGTAGCTACTTCACGATAGTCGTCTTCGTACCATGTAATTCAGTAGCAACATCGATAGATCCAAGAAATCGTCATAACCGGTTTTCTTCTCACTGTTAGCAACGTGGCTCCTCCAAGTGCTTGACAGATATAAGTCTCATACCTTGTATCCCAATAGCAAGTCAGGTAGTGATATGGAGGAATATTTACGAATCTCATTCTCCACATCAATCCCATGCCGAATTGGCCCGGCGACTTCTTGCACCTTGTCATCATCAGACAGATCCAATACATCCTTGATGGCCTCATCTTTGACAGACTTATCGTGTTCAATATCAACACCCATATGAACCGATGACGAGCCCGTCCAATTTTTACCCCTAATTTTAATCTCGGACCAGAAAGAATCTGCCCTCTCTCGATAGCCTGGACATCCTCGAAGAAACATCTTTATGTTCTATTCACCTGGGCCTGATTTTATGCCACCCAAAGCCGCAGATTATTGGTATTGCCTCTTTGGATACTAGGATTGCTCGACTCCGTAGATTTCTAAATATTCTATTGTGAAACTGGCTGCGTATGGGACACCTTATTCTGAGTACTTGATGCTGCCAAAGAGTTGACTTATAGACAAAGACGGTGAGTATCGGGGTCGATATCGATATGCTGTGAAGTTTGGAGTTTGGATCGGGAAAGGATAAAGACGAGCAGAACTATCATGTAAATGAGCGAGTTCTGAATGCAGTATAAATCTGTTGATATTAAGACGATGGCACCAACTTAGAGCGCGTTGGTGGTGTTAATAAAATACGATGAATGTGAAGTATAAGAACGGGAGGCTGTCTCGAGAGAAACGCCAGGTCACCTTGGCCATCACTTGTAGATTTCAGAACCGAAAAGGTTGTTTTGAATGTGTAGTGTTGTTACTTCCATAATGAGCAAATCTATTTCTTACAAGAAACGTGACTGCCGCTCCCAGGTATGATCTATCACAAATTTGGATTCAAAATAAGCAAGAGCTTTCAACACCAGCAGACCCAGCAAATTTAAACCAATCTCATGAACATTACCAAATTACCAACGCAAATATCAGCATTTGGATATTTTTCATGCAGATTCTAACTCAGGTTTTCGCACCCTAGGAACTTCTCGTAGACCTAAAGCATGCGTAATCATTCTCGAAGCAACACTGACTGACGTCTTGGGTCGCGTGGCTAGAGGCTGTCTAGTTGTGGGAGTAATTAAAGTAGTGAGGCGTGCCTTTGATTTTTGTGTTTTGTTGTTCGAGGTAGCAGTATCGCTGCGGCCCCATGATTTCAGTACTTCGGCAGGGTGTTGTTGTTGCTTGGTTGGTGGTAACTTGGGTGATGTATTGCGTGACTGGAGGCTTCTGCGTGGTATCTTTGGGGTGGCTTGGATTAACCATTTTGAAGCCTTAAAGACCTCTGACGGTGTGAGCGAAATCTGATTAGCACTTCTGTCTCTTAAGCCCTTCAATGGTACCGGCTTCGCCCCATTTTCCAACTCAGTAATGACTTCCTCAGAGCCCTCATTGGGAACTCCAGAGCTCATACCTACTTCTTCATCTTCAAAATTTGCCTTCTTCTCGAGAACTGCGGTCTCCTTCGTGTCTAATTTTGTTCTAAAAGCCCCTTGTTTATTGAAAGCTTTTGCAGCGGATTTTCCTGAACCCTCCCCAACGATTAAACCCAACTTGTCTTCCATGACCATATTCTCCATTGCGATTGGTACGACGGCGGTGGCAATATCTCCAGCAGTACTCTTCTCAAAATCTTCACCAATATCGGCCTCCGCCTTGATTTCCTTCTCAACCAATACTAGCGCACTAAACCCAACAATAACCCAGTCAACAACACCTTCAGGAAGTATATTCTTTTGCCACAAAACATCATCTCGCACCATCGTATCAGCTTGCTGTCGAAAAACCGGCACCTTGGGGTTGTGCTGCCATTGATTCTCATCTCGATCAGTGAGGCCTTTGATGTTTGCTGCGGCGCATTAGACAATGTCCCCTAAATCGGATCAAGGTTCTTACTTTGCGACATATTCCCGTTGTTTATTGAGATGAAAGCGTTTTCAACGGCTTGAGAACCTGAGAGGATCGCTCTCTTGAATTGTGGAAATGTATTTGAAGGTTCGACAGGATAGAGATCTTGAAGAATAAAGCAAAAATGCGTGATATTGGAAGAAGAAGAAGAGATTTTTGTCTTCGTTCTATGAGATGAAGTGATCAAATGTGGATTCGTGTCGCCACATCTTATTTCTGCGAGGTTGTAAAGACTAAGTATCTCAAAATGGAAGGCACTCACTCTGGATGGAATATCGTTCTTGCTAATTTAGGTCAATGGGGTTGATATTTTCCTGGCCACTTTCATGAATGTTAAAGATAACTGAGCTTTGATGTATTTTTTAGATATATTTTGTATTGAGCTAAACATGATGCTTTTCTCTCTTTCAAAAGCACCAGTATTGTTGAGTGAGATTCATGTGACATGCCCAATGCAGAACATCAACAAGATGATTGAGAAATACAATGAAAACAATACTAAACAACGTAGTCTATCTTTCGTTCATCAAACTCAAAGACAAATTCTTTGTCTTCATAGAAATCTAGTAGATGTATATGAACAACTGGTGACAGACCGTGACTAATCTAAACGTTCATTAATCTCTTTGGAATTTTGTTTCTTTATTTTGTTGAACGTGTTATTATAGTTCATGTTCATGAGAATATTAACTCTTCGCTATAATGTTCCTTATGTATACTCTTCAGCAAGTAGGTGGAGCTAGAGTGACTTAAAATTTGATTTCAGGAGAAACTGTACTTTCCCGGCTAATCTTGAAACGAACCCCTTTTCATTTTTCTGTTAAGAAGTATATTCAATTGTTCTACCATCAATCTTATGAAAACGAGGTTTATAAAATTAATGTGCCTTTGAAAGTGGAATGAACTTGACTACAGAAAGGATTGCAAGTGGATATTCTATAAAAAATACAAACGGAAATGAAGGCTAAGAAGGGGCAAATTGATTCCACTAAAATAATAGCAAAAAAATTATGTTCTCATGTGCTCCGCAGTCCTCATATAAGGGGGAAGGAATGTTAACTTACACGATTGTCTGAACGTTGTGGTTGGCAATTTCCTCCCCTGTTTGCCTTCCGAGTTTTATCTTTTTAAATGGTGCTTTTCGCTTTTTGTACATTCATGATGAATGTAATAGGATGTCTTCTGACTGGGTAGGGGGTTTCTGGCTGTGATGTCATTGTGAGGCCAAAAGGATTAAGTATTTTTAAACTGTAAAGTATTCTCTGCAATAAATCCGCCGCATTTAGAGAGCTCATCTGCAAATACCATTGATGCTTCATCTAAGATACTTTACTCATAATCTCTGTTGTAGTACAACTGACTATTAGGGTAAAAAACTTTTAGCTATAAAGAAGATATATACTGTTATAAAAACTATCTAACTATTCTAATTATAGTAAATGACTAGCAGCGCCAGCGTGCTAATCACGTGTTTATTATCATAGCTAGTGTACTGGTCACGGTATACACGTGACAATCTCCATGGAGCAGGTGGAGTCAAATGAGATACTGCAGGATCGCATTGCCAATCTTCCAGCTGAGAATGAAGATAATAATATACTGGTATTATTTTGGTTCATGTTATGATTGGTGTAAAAGGTTAGGGTTAGTAAGTGAAGTTGAAATTGGAAGTGATTTTTTGCACTGAGCACCTAAAAGAAGGTTCTCATTGTATGGTCTTGCTGTTGTTTGTGTACATGGTACATATAGAGTAGGGATTTACATACATTTTGTTTCAATACTGGAGCTGTCTGATTGGTACCCACAAGCATGTTTCCCGCACTCTGCCAGTTGCTCTGCTATATTTCATTGGCAAGTTGGACTACTACCATTGTTTCCTCAGCCACAAAACTCGCGTGGTTCTCTCGCGACTTGCGATGAACGAGATGCAGAATTTAGCATTCTTCGGAAAAGAGCCTTGCTTGACAGGACATTTTTCTTTCCACTTGGCCATCCAAAGAGTATTACCAGTGTTAAACTCTTGGTTTTGGTGCTTTTGCCACCACTAGTTCATTCCGCGATGCAACATCTTGCTCAATATCTACCCGCGTTTAAAACATGCTTATTTATGGGCCTCGATTGACAATATACATGATGCATGCCTTAGACAACTGTGGACATGCATGAATGACAATTATGTCAATATCTCACGGGAACGAGAAGGTCAAAGGCATAATAATAAGCATGCTAATGTCAAAACATGCACAGGGGCAGCTTGACGCCACTAGCCCCGCATTTCTGAGAGTTTCATCCCACGGGCGATGTCAACTTCTCCCCTGAAGATGCCAACGACTCTTTCCCAGTATACCGGTATCAATCACCACCCCCAAAACACTCATCTATGTCATCACTGATGGTCATAGCAATCATATTCTTCTGAAAGTCCCGCTCCAGCGCCCTCAACACAAAATGCAAAAGCCATACTAATCTTTTCTCGGCGTTTCATTGTTGACCTTCCGAAAGGATAACCCTCCGGGAATCAATCTGGAACCACCCCCGATGATCGACCAGCTCTACCACCACCAACGGCCTCCACTTCTGTTAATATCAAGCCGTGTGACTGAACGAATTTGTAGATCATACTCCGATGCAGCTCTACGACGGGAATCATTGATGGGAAACCACCCAGGTACGTAGATACCTACTCTCCACTCAATGTTGCCGCCACACTGATATTCTTCTCCGCCAAGTTTTAACCATCACGGGTAAAACTTTACCAATCACATTTCTACAATCAAACATATAGCAGAAGAGAAAAAGAAAGCAAGTCGTCCGGATAAGGTTATCCGGCTATTTATGTGGACCCTTAGCCTTAACCTTAACCTTAATACATGGTGTACCCGTCTACTCCACCAACGGACCCACGAACCCACGAACCCATGGCCCATTAGCCACTGCAGTCCATTTCCGGCATGTGTCCCTACATATCACAAAAATACCTAGGTATATAGAAGTGCAACTCCTACCGACAACCAAAGCATGCTGAGTACGAGGACAAACACGGCCAGGATGAGAACCGAGGTACAGCTTAGATGGAGGCGTAGGCCTTTTATCCTTCCATCATACCATTACCATGCCCTAACATCAGCATGTTCCCCAGATGCACGAAAGAGAAATAACAGGACGTCGATATTAGAATCTATGCACCCCAGAACGCCTTTGTAAATTTCACGTGCACTGCAAGGTTACGTACATATATAACAGGTCACGAACATGTACTAAGAATCTAGGTGATACATCTATTCATGCGTCTTCTTCCAAGAAAAGTCTCTACTACAGAAAAGGATGCTTGGGGGTCTTGCTGGGTAGTTTTGGTGTCATTAGACTGAGAGTCATGCTTAGTCAAAAGCCCGCATAAGGCTATCTTCCGAAAACAACCTTTCCTAAGCTTCGGAACTCCCTTAATTCCACGTGCGAACTTGTATGTCGCTATGAGGAATTAAGCCTTGAAAGGGAGCAAAAGCACCAAGAGCAAGCTAAAATGCGACCGACCAAATTTCAAGTTGTTCCAAGCTCCATCCGCTTCATCATCAACAAACTAATTGACCTCCCTGCCAATATCAGTTGATAGATAACATTCTCCACCCCCATTCTTGCGAGACATTCATTTCTACGAGTCATCAAGTGCTCAGAAAGAGTATATCATCTTCGGCATTATCACATTGTTAGATTTCATCGCGTCCAATGAGCAGCGTTTCCGGATTTTGAAAAATAAGCCGTATGTGATAGATTATAGACGTGACAGCTCGAGAGCTGAGGTTCTATGCCTTGTGATTCTTATTATAACATCGGTAGTTTATGCTTCTATGCGACGGAACGAAAAGCTATGTTATGTCACGAATAGACGGAAGCTAACTGATTCCTTCGGCACATCTCGTTCTTCTAGGAGTTTGCCGTTTGCCGAACAACTTCCGACGAGAAAATTTCGCGGATTAGTTCTTCAGTTTCTCTATTCAAGTTACAAGTTATTTATATTTCTGACTCTGGCATGGCCTTCTTCGTAAATTCCACTTCATCTACAGGATCAAAGCCTTTCTTTATGTTGCTCAATAGTTAGACCCGAAGTGGCAATAATATCTTGACCCTGAATTTTGTTTCCAGTCACATATACTGAGTAGATAACTTCAACATTCATAACCTACTGTTATTAGATTATTCGATTTGAAGTTTTTCAACTTTGAGATGGAAAAAAATAAAAATAAAACATTTAGATTAATAATATTACTAATTTAATGTCTAATCCAATTAGAAGTAGTTATTCAACCAAATTTATATTTTGATTTGAAATCTGTAATTCAGCGCTGAAAAGCAACGATGTGTTGCTTTTCCCGGTCTGTAGGCGGTCCAGTCGTCGGGTTGATAACTGTGAAGATCTGAAACATCCCCAAGACTTCCTGCTATAGGGGCGAGGTTGAGCAAGACCCAGGCTCTTCTTGACGCTTCCTTCTCGTATAAGCCTAACCTAGATGGGCTCCGTGCGAATATTCCAGGGTCCAGACCCTTCATTTCCGACTTCACCACCATTCAGAACCGGGGGAATATCTCCATCTTACATGTCCTGCATGATCTTCATTATTACTGTCGAAAGCTGGGTATCGCCTAATGAACAATGTAGTCCCAAAAAAGTCTTCTTACATTCCATATGCCGATTCCTCCATAGCATGTCCGCGTTTCGAATACAGAGCCACAGCAGATGTTGCGCCACTTTTCGTCTTCACTGAAACGACGCGCATTGTGCTTGGACAAATAATCTATTTTGTGGAGAGCATCAGCATTTTATATTGCTTGAATAGAGGGGGTGGGGTAGAGGGGCTAGGTGGACGGAGAATTATAGAACGAACTTGTGTATAATGTCACCATTTTCCTAGGTCTTCGAGGTTGATCTTCTGGCCCCGATACTAGCTGTTCTCGTGGGTCTAGTAGGGTATTGCCCTGCGATGAATTTCAGCATCACTGACGGTCCTGGCATCCCAGTAAACATTCTCTCCCCGGTTGCAGTTGCTAGAATCTGGAGGGTCGACCGAGTTGCAAGGTACCCCTCTTTCCTGCGAAGGAGTGTGCATAGCTTTCGGCGGCTATTTCTAGTTCGCTATCCCACTAGAAATTGTTGAAGTTAGTTTGAAGCTGCGTGAGGTTACTAGAAAGCGACGGAACAGTGTTAAAAAAGGATTATCCAAGGGTTCTAATCGTGATGTAATAGGCTCCCATCCAAAAGGGGTCGAGTTAAGCCTGGAGCACATCGACGTGCTAATAAATTTGTCAGTGCTGGGTGGTAGATCATGTCAGCAAGGAAACATACCTTGGCATTGTTATGCATTGTGAGAATATTCTGAATTAGTTCTTGTAACATCTTGATTTTGTTCTGTCCCTATGAAAAATCCTGCAATGCACTAGAGACTGCCCGCGTAATCATTTGAAGAGCTACAATGAGAAAAGAGAAATGAGCGAGTGAATCATTCAGCATGTGCGTAGTTGACTCGACTGAAGACATCCATATTGTGCCAACTTTGGCGATTCGTCTGATGCGAAAACTCATATGAAGATCTACCAATGTTAACCCTAGGTCCAAGGGTTTAAATTTCTCGAATCAGTGACTGAACATTCTAGCGACCAATACCCATCCCCTCTTTTCTCCATAGCAGTCGTCATTTCTATCTAAATCGATCTCAAGATTCGCGATTAGATAAAATCTCAGGGGCAGCTTACGATTTCACCACTGGCATGCCAACTTTACTCCCGCATTGAATGAGTCAGGTATATGAGAGCTCGGGCGAATGGCAAGCGACCACTGTGAATTGAAGATCATGTATATTTCAAGAACAATCTCCGCTGTGGTGTTCCTATACTTCAAGTGGCGCAGCCGAAGACGTTGAATTTGGCCACAATCGACAACCCACCCACACTCCCGTAAGAGTGATATTTGCGTAGATCTCGTCCTACTTTTTGTTCGCGGGTCGATCGTCACAGTCGAAAACAGGTTGTTACAACTGGATAGACGTTGTGTGTCTCGGTATCGAGCAGATCTGAGAGGAAACCATGTATATATTAATATCCGCATCTCCAATAATACATCAGTACAGCCGACCACATGTTCCTTGACTGACCCATGATTTATTTTGTGGCAAGCGCCACCATGCATATTTGGGAGGTATGCTGCATATCTTGGCACTATACAAGCGGGGGTATTTTCCTCAACAATATGTGGGTCTCGGAGATCATCGTGAGATTCTTTGATACAAAGATATTTTGGCTTCAGGAAAATCTCTAGGCCTCTATTAGAATAGTCCAATCATCGCTGGGCGAATGGAAAGCTCGTGCAAAGACTAGACTTCGTTATCACTTTGCAGATTGTGACGAGATTGGAATACTAGGGTGACAGTGATCTCTGGAAGTCTAAAACGATCTTATTGAGATGGCTGACCTTGCAGATTTTGTTTCCGGGTCATATAGATTGGTAGATCTATGGAGTCTTCGTGCACCAATTTATCCTCCAACTGCCCCGTCAAACTTGAGATGTTATTTTTGTGTCGTGCCTGTCGACCAACGGCAAATATCGCCAGGCATGGATTTCTATAGTGCCATATTCCACCCCCAAGGCATATAGCAGGTCTGTTGAGGAGTCCCGAGCATCGACCATGGCTATCGCGGCGATGAAGGTAAAGTTATCCCTACAACACAGTTTCTGCAAAAGGCCGTGAAGCACCTGAACCTCCACGTCATGGTTTCCCCAGACTTCGGTAGATGTTCTGGAATATAGGCTAAATGCAACGAAGGGATGAACTGCATGGTAGTGTGTGAAAATTTACATAGGCGCTGCATCAAGAAAAATTGCTTCTTACTTGATGAAGCTTCACAATCAATTTTGCTTGTATAAGAACCAGATTGAACCTTGACTTGTTCGAGTCAGATACAATCAAGAACCCCCTAGTCATTCTCGCTTATGCACGTCGTCTTGCAATCCCAATCAAGACTTTCATTTTCCACCTGTTTTTGGCTTACGGAGCCTGAACCTCCGCAATAACGTCAATGTTGGTGACTAAAGCCAGATCCTTTGAAGATATCACAAAACTTTCAACTCTAATTTTTGAAATTTGATAATATGACAATCCTAATCGTGGTGACTCAAGCCACCATCAAGCGTAGGACCAAACTCTCAGCATTCCATTACCCTTTCATACCACCCTTAACTCGGCCTCATCTTGTTCAACGATGGTCATTTCCCCATAAGTCAATGCAGAGCCAAAAGCAGTCTGCAACGTGATCCCACCATCCAAGGAATCTTCCCTCTGAACATTTCGCGCTTCATTTCTCTGATGGCACACACAGTCTTAAAATATCCATCGACATTTCCGGGGTCGAATTCTGCCCCATTTAGCCGGTTGCTTTTTACCGAACCCCAGATTTGGAACCTGCATAAAGTTCACAGGGGGTCCCAACTCGATGCAGAACTGCAAAGTTTGCAGATACCCATAACCCTAAGCATATCTATCGTCTGATATACCAAGCCATGCTGCGCGTTCTCCTCCACCTGCCATTACTATTGCAGAACGCTGTTCACGCGGCACGTAATCAATGCTATTTTCTGAAGAAGATAGCGTGAACCTAAATCAACAAAAGCCTCAACATTCGCTCCCAAACAGCCGGGGTTGCACATGAAATTATTATTTTTTGGGTTTTCCAACATTCTATGAATGAGATTACCTCCAAGAATCATCCTTACTCCTTGAAAATCACCTATGCCAAGGTAGATTTCATAATTCCACTTCTTACATGCCTTATATCGGCGCAATGTCCATCTCATCTCAGGAAAACTCCCCCCTCTCCACCACTGGAAGCGGTAGACATTTCTCACTGTCTCAGGACAAATTGGATACCAGTATACCATCACCACAACCTTCTCTCGCAAAAGTTGAAGATCTAAAATCTCCAGCCTCGCTGAAATCACCAAATGGTCGTCGCATCGCCACCTTTTCCCGAGACGGTATCTTGGGATCTGCTCAGAAAGCTAGGAATTTATCACAATCTTCCGGAGATAGAGAATGTATCACGAATGGACCACAAAATAGAAGGAACCAGAATCAAAATGGGCATGGAAATGAGAATGGGAATCAGAACCAGAATGGAAATAGTGATGACGGAATCAACCCTCTGAAGAGAAGGAATACTGATGCGGGTCTTGACTACCCAAGGCGAAGAGCTACCATAGCCGTATGCAATCCAGTCTTGAGCAACGGGAACAAGACTAACAAGAGGATAGTGTGAGATATGTCGGTCTCGAAAGTCCCGATGCGACGGGACCAAGCCAAAATGCAAACTTTGCTCCGAACTTGGTGCCGAATGTATCTATCGCGAGCCAGGTATCAAGCTCGATGCTGGTGATAAACTAATATTGGAGCACCTTACTCGAATCGAAGGGCTCATTCAATCAACCTTAATCGGGCAAACATCCAACCTTGCTCTATCCACGGGATCATCTATCCACGGAGGAACCACAACCAGTGGGGATGATTTGATGATGGCAGCTAATGGGGGCTTCGCATCTCTACTTTATACCACGGGCCCTGACACTTGGACCAATCCTACCAATATCTCGACGATGCCCAAAATCCACACGAATGCCGCGTTGCACTTGCTCCAATGGCCTTTGATCCGCGATTTAGTATCACGACCCTACGATCCTCAAATTCTCCTTCAGCTTGAGATGGCGAGAGAGCCTCTTGAATTTTCCAAGACGCCATGCTTGGACCTCTCCAATACCTCTGCGTACATCGAAGCATTTTTCGCAAAAGTAAACGTCTGGTATGCGTGTGTCAACCCATACAATTGGGCCAATCACTACCGCGTCGCCTTATCCAATGGTTTTCGCGAAGGTCCTGAAAGTTGCATTGTTCTCTTGATCCTCGCACTGGGGCAAGCTAGTTGCAGCGGGAGCATATCGAGAGCAGTCAGCTCGGAAGATCCTCCCGGACTTCCATATTTTGCAGCAGCGTGGGCCCTTCTTCCCAGTTTGATCACCAGGAGCTCCGTCATATCTGCTCAGTGTAATCTTCTTGCCTCTGCATATTTGTTTTACCTTGTGAGGCCATTGGAGGCGTGGACACTATTGGGGAGTACGAGCACGAAGCTTCAACTTCTTTTGAGTGCACCGGGAAGAATACCAGCGAGCCAGAGAGAATTATGTGAGCGGGTATATTGGAATGCATTGTTATTTGAGAGCGATCTTTTGGCCGAGCTCGACTTGCCACACTTGGGGATCGTTCAATATGAGGAAGTGGTAGGGCTCCCAGGAGGTTTCGAGCAAGAAGATGAGGATGGAGT
Source organism: Monilinia vaccinii-corymbosi (assembly GCA_017357885.1). Lineage (NCBI taxonomy): Eukaryota > Fungi > Ascomycota > Leotiomycetes > Helotiales > Sclerotiniaceae > Monilinia > Monilinia vaccinii-corymbosi. The sequence goes on along the minus strand of CP063406.1, from coordinate 1,851,790 downwards.
GGGACGAGATGAGCTTTGGTATTTTTTGGCCGAAATTGCACTTCGCCGACTACTGAATCGTGTCAGTCAGCTCATTTATTCAAAAGACTCGATGGCATCGACATCAAGCTTGGAACCTGTCGTGGCGGAACTGGATTTCCAACTATCACAGTGGTACGAAAGTCTACCTCTACCTTTACAGTTTTCATATACGCGAACACCTCTTCCCGACCCCGTCCAAACAGTGTTGAGACTGAGGTATTTTGCTTGTCGAACCATCATCTTCAGGCCATACATTCTCGCTGTGCTCGATAACGAACAGGCAGCTATGGATCCATCAGTTCGAGAAAATTGTGGAAAATGCCTCGAAGCCTCCATCAGACAACTGGAGCACATAAGCGCACAGTGAGTACCCCCACCATCTCCTTCTCTCTTAACAATCACCTGACTAAATCTGTGCAGCCACGCAGGCCATATGCCCTACCTTTGGCAAGGAGCCCTTAGCATAGTTTCCCAAACCCTTCTTGTAATGGGCGCCACCATGTCCCCCTCTCTGTCCGCCATCATAAATTCGCTTGTAATACACGACACAATCGACGGCATCATCAATAATGTCGTCATAGAAATCGAAAGATACGCTCATCTAGCACCGAGCTTGAGTCTCTCTGCCGAGATAATCAGGGAAGCCGAAATGCGAAGACGCAGTAACCTTGGCGGCTGAAGATGAATGCAGCCGGGAGATCAGCAGATTATGAGTATTCGGAACAAAGCTGAGATGGCAAGAGGTAAGAGGCAAGCTAGGGCCAACGTGGCAGTTTTGTGAAGAGATATATAGAGCTCTTGGACAGTACAAGCCTGCGAAAAGCCACAACCTCTGGAAAGTAAGGCTGGATATCGGTCCAAGAGTTTGCGCGCTGGTAAATTCGGGGTTTGTAGAGGTTGTGGGGTGACTGTTGAGCTTTTCGGGCCTGGTGACGAAAGGCCACTTCGCATACTTGTGAGCCACCCCGCATTTTCTTGAGTAATGATCTTGTAGATGGGGATGTGTGGGTGTTACACGTCCAGATGTTGTATATAGGCATGCTTGGGTTGCGAGTGTCGGCTTGTTGTGGAGTGCTTTCTGGCTGTGCGTATTGCTGTTCTACTCTTGTTGTTAGCGCTTGCAACTCCCTCCATGTGTTTTTGTGCATTGTGTGGGATCGTGGGGGTTTGCTTGGCTCAAAGGTACCTCAGTATATGTACATAAAGAAGAAACTTGATTCTTAGCTGGATTATAAAAGCTGTTTCATTGGTATTCTTTTGTTGCCTCCATTGATATGTGATATGCATGTTGCAATGACATAACTCTCAAGTCCAGTTGGCTATAGAATCTTGACTTGCTGTGTAGAAGATTGAGTTGTGGTGGTATTCGTGTCTATGTCTAGATGGTGTAATGGATATGAGATACCCGCAGGATTGGCATGGTCTTATTTGAGACCTTTCAGTTGAGATTGTGCTGGATCTTGTCAAACTAACAATGATGATGACTATGAAGCAGACTTCCATCAGAGAAGGATAGAGTACATTAAAGAATGATAGTGAAGTCAAGAGATATCTTGATACCGTAGCATAAAAATTCAATATCAAGAATTATCAGATACCAACCATTCCCATATATTCCAGCCGACCTCGTCTAAAAGCCACTCGGTCGGTATATCTCTACTTACGACCCGGTTATCAAAACAAACAAAAGTTCTCATGGCCTTGTCGAGCCGTGCTTGACTCTCGCTAACATTCTGAATAGTGAAAACCAGACTTTCGATAGTCTGCTAACTTCCAAGTTAGCCATTCCATATTACTGTACACTCAGATGACTTGAAGATCAAACAGGACTGAGCACTAGTCAAAGGCGACGTACCGCTGATTGTATGCCATTGTACTTTGTCTGTCTCATCCTCGCATGTATGAAGCAATAACATTTGGCAACTTCAGAAGTTACCTCTAAACGTCAGGGTTAGTGAGATCTACGTCTAAAAGGTAAGAGCCTAGTTCCTTGTTATCAACAACTGACAAGGCCCATGAGAACTACTACTTTTTGTCAATTTCTTGTCAATTTTTTGTCAATTTTATCCCTTAGATGGGATCTTATAAAGCCTAGCTGTCAAGGAAGGCTTCATGATATCTGTAGTTCTCAAAATAAGTGGAACATGTTCAACCTCTTAGCCCGAGTATTACCCAGAGAGCCAATAGAAGATTCATCTGATTTGAGATACACAACCGAAATAGATATAATTGGAGACTCAACACAGACGTTAAACATACGCCATGTATATTCATCCTCAGTTACATACAGCTCTTTTTTGTATCCACTTCTAGTCTTTAAGCCAATGATCAATAAATATACTCCTCGTTCATATCTTCACATCGAATAAAATATTTGCTGATGTTCTTATATTCAAAGAAAAGATCAATCTCAAAGGCATGCATAGAGTATAAAACAATCAAATCAGCACTTGTTTTACTAGAAGAAACATAGATATTCGGAAAAGAGACAAAGACAAACAATACGAAAAACTATAACAGACTGAAAATACAATCCAACAAAAAGACCAAAAACAACAACACCAAAAAGCAAAAGGAGCCATCAGCTGATACTTCATACATTGTGAACCGAGAACCTAAGACGTTATCAGCCAGCAGCCTCAAACAGAGTGATATTTCTTGTCAGTGATGGCCTAAAACAAAGCCATATGTCTTGTATATTTCAATCTCTTCAATGTGCAAACTTTAGCTGCCGCATACCAGATATTTCTTCAAGATTGCTTTGCTTGCAATGCCTCAAGTTCCCCGACGCAACAAGTACTCTTTCATTCTTCCCCTAATGCCATGCCACATCAGCCTTGAAAGAAGGTGGTTCTTCGTCTTCATCTTCATGCCCACCCGCACGTGTCTTTTCCTCCCTTTGCATTCACTGAAATGCTTTAGGCGGTATGATCAATATATCCCAAGTTGAGGCAGCTCCAGGAACACAAAAACATACAAGTTCTCATGGCTCAACAGGCTGACCGTTTGACTCGGTTTCCAAAAAGAAAAGATTCGCTAACATCTCACAGACAAATAACACACAAGACAGAAAACCATCCCAACACGCCGATTTTCGAACGGTGGCTACAGATGTAGCATGGCAATAGGCATGACAACAAGATGTACATATCCATCAGTAAATCAACAACTCAACAACTCAACACATTGCTGACCAGACCGGTCTGCGAATTAAAAAATCCTACAAATAATCAGAATCCAAGCCTAGATTGGAAAAGCAAACATATAAAAACACGGAAAAACAGATGAACAATGTCTATATACGATGAGGTGCAAGAAGTATCTGTTTCTTGTACGTGTTTAGTAAGTATGTATCTAATTCCTTGATGACAGATTGATAAGACATAAGAACTTGTTTTATTTTTATACATTACAATTATCTTTAATAACTTGAAGTTATTTTGAAAAACATGAATGAGTCGCGTAGAATCGTATTATATTTCTCATGACCTTCAATCTTCCCATATAACCCTAGGCCGAAAATGTGCCAGTCAGCTAGCTATTCATGCCATGATGTTACTTACAGCCGCTGCAATTACACACTTGATGCATCCATCATCCCGCGTTTCCCAACCCCCAATCATCCACCCATCCATCTTCCCCAGCTAGTTCCCAATCATCCTGCCAATCATCCTATCAACTCCACCTCTCGCTTCCCTCTGCACGTTCTCAAACCTCATGACTCCACAGCTCTCACTCTCCACATGCTGCACCAATCCACTCAACAACCTAAAATCCTTCCCACACCTCGGACCTGGACACCGATACATCTTCTGGTCATGCACGGGGCTTCTCAGATGCGCATTCAATCTCATGAGAGTGACGAATTCAGCATTGCATAGCGTGCACTCGTAGTAATATCCGTTCCAGGAGCGTTCACTCGCGATGTTGGTGGAAGCGGAGAAGGTGGGATACTCGATTTGGCGCGTGGTGATGACGTGGTTGCGGTCTAGGCGGCGAATTTCGGCGTTGATGCGCGCGCGATCGATGCCAGAACGGCAAGTGCCTGACTCGAGGTGGATGATGAGAGCGGATGCGGTTGGGTATTTGGTGGGACAGAAGGGGCATTTCATTGAGGAGCCCATGTGGATCTTGGAGCGTTGATGCTAAGAGGGTTGGGTTAGATCTGATCTGCATACGGCAATATCTCCGATGGTATGGGGTGACATTGAAAGATATCTCATGTTTTTGGTGACAGCTTACCTGCTTTAGATTGTGTGCACTTTGAAACATACGTTGGCATGGTTCACAATAACGATCAGCGTTGGAGTAGTCCATTTTGGGGAGAATCGAAAGAGGATGAGGAGGGAATGGATGGTGAGAGAGTGACGAGGGATGAAAAGCAATGAGAGCTTGCTAAATCTTTGAGGAAGGAGCTGGAGGGAGGCTTGGCCCCAGATATAGCAGAGAAGGGCAGGCTAGCCAGTCAGTTAACAATTAGGGCCTCTTTTAACTTTACTCTTGAAGAGGGGGTTGGCGGTTAACTGTAAATGATTTTGACTAGACAATCAGTCATTCCCCTTTCAAAATCGAACATTTCAACTATATCAACTATTTCAATAACAATTTCAGTTGTTTCATTTATTATTAAAAGTTTAATGATTTTAATGATTTCTAGTAAATCTAATTAGTTTAAACATAATGATTCTAAATTGTTTTCGATTTATTTGATTGGTTTTATTGATAAATATGAAAATTTACAATACTTTCTCTATTTACAGTCTCTTATATAAATTTTCAATTAATGTAATAATATAATTGGCTGACTAGATAGTATGATGGGATACATATAATCATAACAAATCCATGTATCCATAAGAATGAATATAATTAATTTCTATAACAAAATAATCTGAAATGATCAATTCCATTTCTGTATAGAATATATACCTACCTACCTACCCACCTTATTATTGGAACATATCACGGAGTGGCTCAGTGGAATCCTTGGGGTAGGGTATCGAATAGTTGTATTCAGACAACTATGAAGGAGAGAAAGCATCCTCGATTGATAGCTATAGAATGCTTTTATGCCCTCCAGCTCTAGCTCTGGCCTAATCTCCTACTCTAGCTCTTTAGCTCCAGCTCCAGCTCCAGCTCCAGCTCCAGCTCTCTCATCCTTCTCATCTATAACGAACAAACATTACATCCGTTACCCCCATCGCCCTATGCCATCCATCCAATGTACCAACAGTTCGATCATATCCCCATGCCCATCTCAAGCTAAGCAAGGTTCTCAGTATCAAACCCAGGAAAGGACATCTTACAAGATTATACTTCTACCACTTCAAGAATGTTTCACGTCACCAACATGCCGTGATATGGTCGCAGATTCATACAGCTCGATACGGGTTAAACAACAAGGCGATCTTCAATGCGGGTTGAATACCACTTGGCACCAGGGTACAGTGGTGCGAGGAAATTGCCCGTGGTCCAAATTTGGGGACGGGGGAGACTACCTCCGGCGTGCTGGCTGTACCCATATCCCAAGAAAATCATTCCTTCACCCCAGAGATACCTCGAGACTCTTCCCGAGTAGTGCGTAAAAAAGGGCTGCCTTCTCAATTCACAGAACGAAGAAAAAAGAACGAGGAGCTGGGCCCAGGACCAATGGCATCACTAAATTTCTTATACAATATCCATACTACAGTCACAGGTTATTCGGGCCTCCTTCCTTTCCTTCCCTTCCCTTCCCTACCCATCCATCCTATCCATTCCCAGCCCATCCACCCCTCTAACCCACATTGTCAAATTCTAGATCTTCTCAAATCTAAACCATGTACGCTCACGCTATCAAATATATTTCCATAGTCACCCCACTTGCACTATCCCGCCCTTTTTGAAAAACGAAAAAAGAAATTGCTATCGCTCGCAAAGCATTTGAAAATCTAGAATTGGCAAATTCAAAGAATCGCATGCGCATTTTGGAGAAAAACATTAAACAAGGCAAAACAAAGGAAATCTACTCAATTCTCTTTTTTCCTTCCTCGGCATTCGCATACCGTGCTGTACTTAACCCACGCTCGTGTTTATTAGTTATTAGTCCTCCGACTAATTTGTCCTTGCGCACATTGTTTAATGCTTCGTTGTAGCCTTCTATTGCCCAAGGGCGAGGATTCAGTTTTGGCCAGTTGACCTGTGAAGGGATTTGTTAGCAAAAAGAGGCTGTAGGATGAATTGCGTTCCAAATAGGCAAAGCTAAACCTGATGAAAGAAAGGAAACCATGGAATATAAGAAATAGAGGGTATATAATAGGGGGAGGAACATACATATAGCATTCCATTGCCATAAACGAAATTAGCACACCATACTGCTACCACCAACCAAACTAGAATCCAGATCCTCAAGGGCAATACTGCGGCATTAGGTAAACGAGGGGTGAAAAGGCCAACAAGAACGAAGAAGATGCTGAAGGCCAGTATATAAGGTATGCTTTGAATGAGTAATGGTCTTCTATCTGCAGTAATAAGATGAGAGCCAATGTTGGCGTTACTGGGGAGATAATAGCCTAAAAAGAGGTCGAAAGAATCCTGTTTGGGACCATCTAAGAAATTGTTTCTCACGTATCGAGTGATGGAATTTTGGAGATCTTGAAGAGCACCGGCTTTGGTTCGAACACCGGTGCGTGTGAAGTCAGTTTTGAGAGCACCGGTTCCAGAATAGGACTTTGAGACGACATCAGCATTGTCAGCCCAAAGTTTGCGGAAAAGGACCTCAAATTCTGAGTCGGCTGATGTGAAGTTCTCGCCACGGGAAAGAACACCAAGATCTGTCAATTGGCGGTTGAGCGTCCAGCGGCCAAGCATGCTTTGCACGACATTTGTTCTGTCAAGGCAATCCATACAATTTGTCCTGACAACACTGGTTTGATGATTGCGAACTTCGAGTCGACCATCAATATCAGCAGGCATATCAACGCCACGGAAGTATTGTTGTATTTCGAGCGCAGTGCTAAGTTGGTCAAGCAGTAATTGTGCTCGATGCCATTTCAATCCCTTGGTTTCGTTGTGGAAATCGAAGTATACGTAGTGCAGTCTGTCCATCTCCTGTCTCCTTCCACTAGGCTCAACCACTCGGAATTTCTCATTTGTAACTTGATCGCTTTGTCTACCTTCGGTTGGGGCTGAGACCAAGATCTTCACCATCTGTTCATAAGCTTCTTTTACCCGTTGCTCTCGCCCTTTCTGGTTCACCAAGTTTACCAAGTAATTGTCCCCATAAGTTCGTATCTGCTCGTCAAAATGCGCTCTGGCGGCAGGAACAGCGTTCTCTACTCCTCGAACCTGAAGCTTCGGTGTATAGTGTAAGGTGTTGACTTCGGCCCAGTATACTGGGACACTTCCTCTCGTTTGTACGTATGACAATATTTGCATCTCTCTGCCGCCTGAGCCTCCAACTTTTCCATTCTGCATCCCAGCTCCTCCCTCAAACCCACCAAGCCCACTGGTGCTATCATTGAGAATAATGATTTGCTCTGTCTCGTTGAAATTCGAAACGTGCCCTTCCTCGTCAACTCCTCGAGAAAAGTATCTAGTCCCAGCTCGATATCTGGATCTTCGAGTAATCAAGACGAATGTCAATGGAGTAGACTTGACTTTAGTGTTCGCAATCTCCAGCATTCCAAACATTACTGGCAAAATATATGGGTCCACCCCTGGTTGTTGTCCCTGTTGAATTCGGGAGCCGGATGTTCGGAAATCTATTAAATCAGATTGAATAAATCTGTTCCAGAAAAATCTGTGATCTGCTCGCTTCCAGAGAGGAGCTGATGGATCGAGTTGGGATTGCCTTTGGAAAGTATTGGTGATGTCGGAGGAATAGGAAAAGTACATTGGTCCAGACTTAATGAAACTCTTAAGAAGGTTAAGGTATGTATCTTCATCTTGGTCTCGAAGTATTCGTTCTCGGAGAGGCAGAAATTCGGTCGCAACCACTTTGTATACCGTATGTCCCTTCAGCCTCCCCACCGGTTGTGCCTTTGTAATTACAATAATGTACCTATCTAGGGGGATATCAGTTTCAACTCCCAACTCCTGAATAGCGTGTTTGTGAAATACCCAGCCGTAGTTTGATGATGCCCAATATACCAGCAATGCTTGAGACACGCTTTCCTCCCCAGAGTGCGCCATCGTTGAGTCGCAAATCACCCGTTGGACGATCTACCACGAGGGTTGGTGCTGAGGGGGAAGATGGCGATGTGAATGCATAATGTGATGTGGAAGCATGAACGTTAATGTCTCGAAATGGCACCGACCTAGCCATTTTCGAGTGATCTATTCTGCAGATGGTGTGTGTATTGTGTTTGTCATGAACAATGTTGTCTATAAGCTCTGTCAAGCTTGATATAGCTGTCTTCTAATTGCCAGCTCGGAGCCTTGCCCTTACAATATCTAAAATTAACCTTGGGTGGGTACTCACTAAAGGCACACCCTTGATATTGCCACCCATGTGCCTAGTTTCTATGGGTTTGTTCCTGGGTGCTAATATCAGAATGGTGAGACATTGTTCTATTAGGAGTGTGAATCTAGTCTTTTATATTGCATTGTGATAGGTTAACGTTCAAAGAACATCCAGCAGCCATTCAGCATGACCCACGTGACTTGTCCCAATCCATCGAAGCGACTTAGGGATCCATCGTCACTTTCCAGGTTACGGCTGGTTCTCCAAGACCAAGAAAGACCAAGATAACATTTAACTTTGCATCCGCCATTTCCACCTTCCACCGATGAAATAAATCCGTCACATTACGACACGAGCATATACCATTTGCCAGACGCAGACGATATTTCTCACTCCATCAAATCTCATCTACATTCCAACATGTCTGCTCGAGGTCCCCCAGGCTCTCGTGCTGGAAACTCACGATTTGCGCAGTTTAAACTGGTTTTACTTGGTAGGTGGTTCCGAGGGGTTCCTGGGATGTTTATCCGGGTTTGCTGACAACAATCTATGATAGGGGAATCTGCCGTTGGAAAGGTACGAGCTATTGTTCTTCGGGTAGTCTGATTCCAAATGCTGATGATCGAAATAGAGCTCACTGGTTTTACGATTCGTCAAGGTATGTATCAACCCTTCCGAGCAAGAAGATTGTCCCACACTAACTTACTATACTAGGATCAATTTGATGATTGTGAGTAGCCTCCCAATGAATCAGATTCGGATATCGTAGGCCTCGAGAAGTTTGCGCAGGGACTTTGGGACCGACAAAGACCACACCGCTGACTATTCGACAGATCGCGAGAGTACTATCGGTGCAGCCTTTTTAACTCAGACAATTTCCCTCGACGAGAATACCACAGTTAAATTTGAAATATGGGATACTGCAGGCCAAGAGAGATACAAGTCGCTAGCACCTATGTATTACCGAAACGCCAACTGTGCTGTTGTTGTTTATGATATTACACAAGCTGTACGCTTCTCTACTTCTACATTGGAAAGTGCCGGCTAACACATGTGGCAGTCCTCTTTGGATAAGGCCAAATCCTGGGTGAAAGAACTTCAACGACAAGCAAACGAGAATATCATCATTGCTCTAGCCGGTAACAAACTTGATTTAGTCACGGAACAACCAGATAAACGTGCCATCACTACTGAAGATGCTTCAAATTATGCGAGAGAAGCCGGTTTACTGTTCTTCGAGACTTCCGCCAAAACCTCCGAGAACGTGAGAGAATTATTCACGGCCATTGCAAAGAAACTGCCATTAGATCAAGCCGGTTCAAGAAATCCCAGAGCTGGTGGTCCACGTGGAACGGGTGTTAATCTCAGGCCGGAGGCGCCAGGAACACAAGCGGGCACAGGATGCGCTTGTTGAAGATACTTTGTGATGAATATGCGGTGGAGTATGGGACATATTGGATGCAATGAACCTTTGATACCAAGAATTAACCATTGTCGGGGCTTTTTCACAAATAGTGTTCCTTTTCAAACCAGATTGCTTGGTTGAGGGCAGCATACATGTGGCCACTTCGACATTTACGAGAGCAATCGTTTTAATAACTTGATGGCTCTGAATTCTCGTAGCAAGGGGTTTGATTCGCAGCAGATTTCTGCTTGCCAGGCGTGAAAGGGTTTTCGTTTTCTTTTTTGACGGATTGATTCTTCGGCATTTGGGATGTACGATATGCAATAGAACCATGCATTTACACAACTTGTTTCAATGAATAGGACATGTGGAGGAATGATCTTCATAATGATTGTTTCCAATACACGAATTTACATTATACTTTATACCTTACAAGATGATTTCTCTGATTTTTTGAACACATCGTGAATTCGTATCGTAGCCTTGCACATCTGAAGGCGGAGATTGAAGGTTGGATGGATTGGGTTTTCTGCATCATCGTCCAGAAAGTTGTCATGGTCCGAGCTTTTCCTAGGAACCTAAAAGCGTTTTTATCCTGAACCGTATAATATTTAACATCGCCAACCTCAAATATAACTTGTCGCTCCACGCAGCCTGTCATGCTGCGAGCTGGTCTTCGATCGACGAGGGCGTTGGGTCTCAGACCCAACGTTGTCAGTCCTGGACGTCAATGGATGGCACCACCTGGTCGGGTCATATCGGATACGATGGTATGAAGCTTCCCAATATCCTATTCGGGATAACTAAGTGGTGTGATGAATGCTGATAGCTCTTGCGAATACAGAGAAGCTACTCCGATAAACCAAGCATATCAGATTCGAGGTCCCCAGTACTTCCCGGATCTGCCAGCGCGGCCACAACAGAACCACTGCCACCAGGAGCAGTAGTAACTCCAAATTCAGCTGCCCCAACACCAGCTACTCCGACCTCTACCACAATTCCTGCAGGAAATGTTCCTCTGACTCCCCCAACTCCAGGGGTCCAGATACCAGGGCCTCCCTCTCCATCATCGATCCCACCACCTCCCGCGCCAAAGCCAAAGAGACGCTTGTTCCGCAAATTCTTCAAAACATTATTTCTTTTAACTACATTGGGCTTTGCTGGGGGAGTTTACTATTCTCGAATCAATGATAATTTCTACGACTTCTTTACGGAATATGTACCATTTGGAGAGGAAGTTATTCTCTACATTGAGGAACAGGAATTTAAAAAACGTTTCCCTCTGATCGCAAACCGAGCTCCAAAGCCCCCTAGAGATACTGGGGAACTGGTCAAGATTCCAAGCCAAAGCGGGGTATCATGGAGGGTCGCAAATGAGAACAGGGAATCTACAGGACGACACACTAGTTCAGCGAAGGACAAGGCAAAGCCATCCGAAGCTATTCAGACACCAAAAGACTCAAACCCAGCTGAAAGAGCCAAGGCCGTTGAGCAAGTGAAGAGCTCCCCAGCCCCACAGGCTATTCCGGAACCTGAGCCAAGAAACTCTCAAAAAGACCCGGAAGTCAATGAGCCATCCAGAGCATACAAGAAAATTGAGCGAATTGACCCCATTAGCATTCCCCATGGAAATGAGCATGTGGTCCAAGAGCTGGTTAAGATCATGAATGATATCATTACAGTCGTTAATGCCGACAATGCAAATGCTAGATTTACATCTACTATGGACAAGGCCAAGGCAGAATTAAACAAGGTTGGAGCCAAGATTTTGGCTATGAAGGAGGCAGCATTGAAGGAAGCCGACGAGAAGATCAAGGCTAACGATGGAGAATTCGATCGTGCCGCTATGCAACTTATGCAAAGCTTCAAGAACCAACAAGCAGAGCAAGAAACTCAGTTCAGAGCCGAATACGAAGCTGAGCGCAAGAGAATTCACGAGAACTACGAGCAAAAGCTCAAGTTCGAGCTTGATCGTGCAAACGAAGTTAATGAGCAAAGACTCAAGAACCAATTGACGGAGCAAGCTCTTGAACTCAAGCGTGCATTTTTAGCTGATGTTAAAAACCGTGTGGAGGAAGAACGGGAAGGTCGCCTCGGCAAGCTTTCCGAGCTAACCAACACCGTCAATGACCTTGAGAAGCTTACCGGTGATTGGAACACCGTCGTTGACGCAAATCTCAAGACTCAACATCTTCATGTTGCTGTAGAAGCAGTTCGTGCTAACCTCGAAAAATCTCAAATCCCACGACCATTTACCAGAGAACTTGCTGCCCTAAAGGAAATCGCATCTGATGACCCAGTTGTCAATGCGGCAATTGCGTCTATAAACCCAATCGCCTACCAAAAGGGTATTCCAAGCTCCTCTGCGCTCATCGATCGCTTCCGTCGTGTTGCATCCGAAGTTCGCAAAGCTTCATTGTTACCGGAGGAGGCTGGTGTCGCCAGCCATGCTTCAAGTTACATATTGAGCAAACTTCTTTTCAAGAAGAAGGGCTTGGCTACTGGTGATGACGTAGAGAGCATCTTGACTCGAGCGGAGACTTTCCTCGAGGAAGGTGACCTGGATGCTGCAGCTAGAGAGGTGAACGGATTAAAGGGATGGGCAAAGACTTTAAGTAAAGATTGGTTGGGTGAGGTCAGAAAGGTTCTTGAAGTTCAGCAAGCTCTTGATGTAAGTTTTCCACTCGCTTGCGATTCACATTTCTACGAAATTTCGTTGGCTAACAAGTTTCCAGGTAATTGCAACAGAAGCAAGATTACAAAGTTTGAGAGTCGAATAGAGGAATAACAATAGAGTTTTCTTTACGTCTGTACATGAAGTTCGATGGTATCCAGAAGGGGATTTAGCGATGACCACATGTGGGTGGAGATCGATCAGTCATTGATTTTGACTGTTTGTAGAAGTACGGATAGTAAAATTAGAATATATGTACCTGATTACTGCTGATATCATGATGTCCATATGGTTTAGTTCCTCTTTCACGGAAAATAAGTCTTCAGATTGTTTAATACTGCAAGTGCCGTGTAACCTTCAGGGAGAGTCATCAAGGGTGCATCTACGCCTAGATTGAGTGATCTGGTATAATGGACCTTAGAATTTCTACGATATGCCTTTAGCATTCATGGGTTTGAATGATACCCCGGTGTGACAACACGATCGAAGATAACTTCATTGATCTTTCTGCGGTATTCAGATAGCGATACGATGCAATTTTGTTTGATTTGGATGACCATATATCTTCTCTCAATTGCCCAAGAGCCAAGTGGCTGATGCATACACTTGATTGCCTTGGCGTTTATGTCGGTAGGTGTGTTGGGTAGCGGAAATTGTTCTCACCAGGAGAATATTAGGATGCGAATTAGCATTAGCCAATCTACTCTTCAAACGGCGACATTGTTAACCCATGAAGATTTTACAAACGGGATTCGTTCGCTATGCTATGCTATGCGCTTTCTAAGGGGAAATGTATCTTTCCTACATCGGCGAACGCTAGCGAATTTTTTGATGCGGTCTTCCGCTCGGTGAGCAGGCAGTCGGGGTTTGGCCCGTTGGCTAAGCATAGTTCATGGAATGGGCGCATACGCAAGTCTGGGGGCTTTACATGATCCCAGTGAGGAGCTAGGTTCTCTCTTACCTTTGATTCCTCATGTGCCCGGATTTCCCCAGATTATTTAGCCCTTCAAAGTAGAATGGTACATCCTCCAAGCTTGAAATCCTTTCATCATCGTCCCACAACTGCCATTTTCATCCCCTCTAAATGGCTAGTAAATAGAAGCAGAAAGGTAATGATTTCACAATCCTTCTACTGCAGAATTGAAAGCTAATGAGAAAAGTATGGCTTTCTCAAAGCTCCTTTTACCCGCGTGGGAGGAGTTACACGTGAGCCCTGGATTTTCACCACAACATCACCCAATATTCAACCGATCTTCCCTTGACATTCAAGTTTTCCGCAATGAATCCGAATCACTCAAAGTAGAGCGATGGTCCATCTATCCCTCACTCCACCCCAACGTATCACAGCTACTAGAGGAAGATAACCTCTACTTCGATTTCCACACCATCGATGATACACAAGATTGCATCCGAGAATACGATACAAACATCATGGGCCGCTTCACCTGCTCCAACATCTCTTGTCTTAGACACGCATGGTCGAGCAAGAAAATCGCAGTCACGATTCGAATGTATGTGAACTCTGAATACAATGCAAAAGTATATCATCAGCACTGCAAGGGTTGCCATCGTCTCAGTCAACCGGCTTTGAATCGTACGTATGCCAAGATAGTGGCGTATCGTGTCAAGAAGTGGAATGGGATCGAGGTGGACCTTCCGCGCTATGAGGGTCAGGATAATAGGAAGCCGCATAATAAGGAGTTGTGTGAGGGGTGTAGGGATGGGAGGTGTGGGAGGTGTGGGAAAATGGAGGAGGTTGAGGTTAAGCAAGAGGATTTTGATTGATTCTTCATAGGAGGGTGGTTTTATTTGTATGCTCAAGGTTCAAGACAGTTAAGTAACAGTATTCGTCAACTGAGTGACGTGAATTCTTTTCTCCTCAAGATCCCTCTACTTCACTTTCTTACTCTCTACCCTCTCAAATGCCTCGCTTTGAAAGGTTGTCAAGAATTTATCCACATACTCATCACAAATCCCACAAACATCATCATGAGCGTAGACGCTCTTGGAAATGACTACCTTGATCATTCCGGTCCATCTACTGTTCTTGGGATTCTTCTCCAAGTCTTGCTCCCTCGCACTGCTCCCTCCTGCACTGTCACCTCTTGAACTGTCTTCTGCCGAGCTTTCTTCTCTCCAAGCAAAGTTAAACCCATTATGGAACTTAACACCGTACGTAGAATAGTATCTCGATGTGTAAACTTCGCGGTATATATAATCATACACCAAGCCCATTCTCACACCTTCATCTCTCCTAACCATCTCGTCCCACCCGTAATGCCCATAGTCATCGCTCCTTCTTTGTTGAATCAACATTCCTTCCGGCGCAGGTTGACAAACGAACATTTTACGCCAGCTTGCATCAGATCTTCTGTAGGCATTTTCGGCCTGGACAGATCGGCTCCATTCCAAGGCCATGAATGCCTCGCCATGGAAATATGGTGTTGATTTGATCTCAAACCACGCTGGAAATTTCTCGGCCAGAAGAGGATTGAGGGTAAGTCCTGTATCCTGGGCAGCACCTTTGAAGAAGAGGCTCTCTTGAAGAGGAGGATACGTCTGGATTAAGGTGGCCCAGGATTTCGAGACGCGTTGAGAGAGGAGGAGAGTCTTCACATCGAGATGGAGGAGGATGTGGGCGAGGATTTCGGGGAGGAGGAGTGCTTGTTCAGTTTGCGAGGCTGGTGTGGACATTGTGATACTGGTAAACATGAGAACAATAAGCTGAGTAAAACAATACTGTACTTTATAAAGAGTAGACTGGCCAAGGAACTACATAGATTGGAAGAGTAAGTATTTATTTATTTAAAGGTTGTATCGCTGTTTTCGCCTATTTTGCCGCTGCTTTAATAATTTTGAATACATAGCCAACTTTTCCTCTTTCAAAATTGAAAATTTCAATTTCTCATTGATTATTTCAATAATTTTTACAATTTTTGTGATTTTAATTCTAATATATCTAATTAATCTAAATCAACTTTGAATAATAATAAATATAATAATTTTGAATTGTTTTCAATTTATTTGATTGATTTCATTAATAAATATAAAAATTTATAATACTTTCTCTATCTATAATCTTCTATATAAATTTTCAACTAGTATTGTTAGAGCTATAAACAAGTTGAATATACAGTAGAACTTCTTAGATGTATAGAATTAGAATAACTAATAAATATAAATTCAATAAAGCTATTGATTATAATAATGTTGTTATTTACCATATATTCTCTGGTTTTAGATCTCATTATAAAGAGCTATATTGACTCAATATAATAATATAATTAACTAGTGCTTCTACATGTAGATAAAAACACAGTCGTAATGTGTTTTACAATACTTACCCTTTCGACCTTCGTATATAACGCCACGTAATCTAAACTAAAACATCGAGTTACATCAACATCAATCCATCCTATAAGAGCTTGACAACAATCGACTTGCTTTCTCCTATGACATAAATAACACGCAACTATTTATCGCAAAGAAAACAGCAAGAACACATACTTATCGTTCTTTCTTATCCTAGATCTTCATTTGACTCCAAATTAAAGTTATGTTAGTTAGTGCTATTGTAAGGAATAGAACTCTGAATGAGGTCTAGAGCTTTTGTCTTGATAGTCAATATGACAAAAGATAAACTGTGTGGCGAAGGTCAGTGGCTATGAGATCAACACTTAGAATTTCAACTTAACGAGCTAGCTACAATGGATATAGAGAGGCTATATATATATATATGGATCGTCGGCCATGGAGCCCGTATCAACACGCTGGCCTCTCGGGTGCCAACCGAGGGCCGATCGCGGAGAGCTACTAACGTGACGGTAACACCGTAACATAATTCTACAAAAAAGAGATCTATAAAAGATTCCTTCAACAATATATCGTGTTCTTTTAATATCACATTAATAGAATCATATACTCTTCTACTGCTGGCATCGCTTGGTGATACGTACAGTACCGTTCTGTGGTTCTGAAATTCTTGTTGTTATTGTTCTTGTCGGAAGCTCTTGATGTGGCGACAGCGAGGTCGAAACAAGTGCCCTCTGTGGGTCACGTGCCCTCGCTTATGCCGACAGATAGATATAAAACGACGATGTATGATGTATGATATATGATTTACGCTTTACGCTTTTTCGTTGAGATGTATATATATCTACCATTTATCTGAATCTCGGCACCGATCCAATCTAATCTACTTTACTTCGTGATCAGATCAGATCAGGAATTATCGAAAAGGCGGGAAAAAAGGCTAAATGGGATGAACGCCCCAGGTTGAAGCGATTGAAAGTTGTGCCCCCCTTCCCCCTTCCCCCCTTTCCCCCCTACGGGATGATTGGATGTTAATTTATTTAAACTTTCTTTGAAGGAGGGGAACAAATCTAGAACCGGGGACTATTGACCCACGCTGCGAGGAGGTGAGTAACAAGACAAGCTCTTTCGGATTGGGGCGCGGATGGTTGGTGTCCCTCTAGCTCTCGGTCAGATCTTTGAGATTGGCTGTGGTTTGTGACGTGCGAGTAACTCGTACTCGAGAATGGATTAGAGAGAAAAAGCAAGGTTTCTGATGGGTCAGCAAGCAGCTATTGGGCCTCGATCCGTACTTCTGACATTTCCTAGTGGCTTATACGTATACTACATAGGGCGCGACTCATGGGCGAGTAACAAATGCCGAGTCAGAGATTACTTGCGTACATGACATATACTCGTACTTACTACAGTAAGTACTCTCATGTAAAGAGCCTCAGGTGCAGTTGCAGCGCGACGCAGCAATCTCTCCGCGTTGTTCATTTCTTCTATAGCTATAGGGCTTGTGTGACTCCTCCATTCATTCTGCTCGATCGTTTGATTTGCCATCTTGACTTGGCATACGCAGCCCCGGATACCATTCTTTATATTCAATACGGTGGATGAGGGTTGTGACATCGAGGGAGATTAAACTGGACGGCGTACCCGGAAGACGGATTCGGACATTATAATACCCTTCGATCGGTCAGAGAAGGCCCATTTTCTATAACACGACGCCAAATATCACTCGCTCGAGATTATCGATAGAGCTTAAGAACAAGTGGGAGCGGAGTTGGTCTCGGCGCGAAAGGTCCAGCCTAGACTAGTTGAAGGGTTCATAAACAAGGTCGCCCTGGGTTCGGTAGCCCGTCGAGATAGATACGAACTTCCTCGCGGGATACGCTCGCGACTTCCCGCCCACATGTACGACGATTTTGCGGCTCCTGTCAAGGGCATCATAAAGGCACTAGATGTGGGAATAAAGTTGACCAAGAGGATTGCGGCATCCGCCAGTCACGGCCCGGAGAATTTAATATATATATCGGAGTTGGCGCAGGGTTTGCAAAGGAATTTGGAGAAGACGAGTCAAGCTATCGCGGATGATTATAGAGATGCGGTAAGATCATGCGGCGAAGATTTTGTCAAGGCGTTGATGGATGATGGTAAGCAAAGAGTTGTTGAGGATATGGAATTTCAGTTCCGGAGAGTCATTGACTGATGGCGTTGTAGAAGCTATTCCAACTCGACTGAAGGGGGTTAAAATTGATCTGAGGGATCAAATCGATGAATGTCAAGATTTCGATGAGAATCTCGAATCCTTTCAGCCAACAGCTTTCACCAATGTTAAACAACAATTGAAAAGATGTCGGGCGGAATGTACGTTTATCTTCAACAATGTTCGGGATCGCATAGATCGGACGGACCTAGATCACTTGCGGATGGAGGATAAATCTCCCCCTTTGAGTCCCATACATATTCCAATCAGGGACCAAACACCAGGTCCTATCAATCCTACCATTCCGCCCTCTGCAGCAGTAGCACAATGGCCTCTTCAGGGTGATGGAAAAACGATAGGAAAGATCGCAAGGAAAGCTCTGGCACCTGAATCCTCCAAGAGATCTCCCAAGAATGAAAATGTCTGGAGTTTGAGTGGGCCATATTTCGATGTAGGACCAAGAGGACCAAAGACTCCACCTCGTGGTCCATCTCCCGAACCAAGTTATCGAGAATCGTTACAATCTACGCCTCCTCCTCACTATGGATATGAGACACCGCCGAGACAAATATTAATAGCTAAAGAGATTGTGATTCAGCGGCTCAACGCAAATGAGGAATTCCTGGAACGAAGACGACAATCTCGAATGTCCTTTCACAACGAAATACGAAAATCAGGATCATCACTTGAAGAGAGTTCGACAAGCGAAACTTTTAGTGATGGGTCAATTCTCGCATCTCCGTGGTCTTCATATTCATCGGCGAGTAGTCCGATAGAGAGGCATAGTTCCAGAGGAAGTGGATATGATGATTTGATGGGACGGAAGAGAAGTCAAGGTCAAGGTGGGAGTTCGGGGAATGCTTCTTTACGGGATCGAGACGCATCCCTTGCATCTTCAAGTACGGCAAAGCCGGATCATGAACATTACTCTCCTGCATCATTAAAGCCTCCAACGCCAATCTCGGCGACCCCTATGAGCCCAGGTGTTAGTGAATACCAACCCTCGGAATCGGGGACATCTTTATGGATGAAAAGCCCAGTTAGTCCGCCCATGTCTGAATTACACAATCCAGTTTCATGGGCTAGACTTGCACCTACAACCGCAACTCCAACCCCGACTGCTTCTCTAGCTACCACATTACAATTACCCGGCTATGGAGCCGGAGTTGAAGATGGATTAGAAGTAGTTTCTGTTATCGAAAGCGGTTTAGAGGTTGTACCGACTCAAGATCCGGAACCAGTACCAATACACCCTTCAAATCCAGTCGTGGAGAATCAAAGTCAAAGTCAACTGGCAATGCATAGGGCAACCTCTTCATTAAAGAGTATAGACTGTCCCATGAGACATGATAGTTCGTTTTATAGATTCGATGGGTTTTGTCAGGGGGCCAAAGCGATGATTAGAGGGGAAACGGGATTTAAAGTTGTCAAGAGACCTTCGGTGTGTAGAATTTCCTTACCCTTATCCTTTACTTTGTTTGAATGCTTCATTGGTCAGATTCGGTTCGCGTTCCCTTGCTAATCCTTGGGTTTGTTTGTAATAGAAGGATCAGGGTCACTATAGTGCTACTTTGAGTGCGAGGTGTATCAAGTGTGCTTATGAGGTGGGATGGAATGATGTGGAGAAGGATAGATTGCTTGATCGTATGTATAGCAATTGGTCATGGACGGGGGAAGACTTCTGCTAATATGTATGGTCTATAGGTTCCGGTATCTATTCCAACACGGGTATTCGATGGCGTCAGCGATTCATCTCAAAATGCCATCTCAAAACAACTTCAGTGGATGATCCTATCTACGGCGTAAGATTTAATGTTTCTTTTCTTCGCCGCTCTTTCCAAATGATCAACTAACACTTCCACTCAGTGCATATTCTGCATAGAAGATCACCGCACCGTCGAAGACCACGACGCAACGGTCTTTTTCAGCGTAACATCCCTCTTCCGTCATCTAGCCCGTCACCCCCGTCCCCTCCCCCAGGTAGCTGGAATCACAACTGTCTATGGCATCCAGCCTCCCTCAGTCCTCGATTTTGATATCCAATTTACCATCCACGAACCCAAATTCTCTACCTACTGCATGTTTGAAATCGCCTCCAAAGTAGCTTCTCGCCCTACCGCCCACGCAACGGTAACTCATCGTCCGAAACCTACCTCTAAAAGCTTTCGTGATCCTGATGGTCAACCGACGATGCATTTTGCCGACGGTGCCAGGATTGTCGGCATCACATTCCCAGAACGCTTTGGGGGAAGTTGGTGCATCGGATATCATGACGGCGAACGTGGATCCTTCCCCGCCAATACAATATCTTTTCTCTCGCCCCCACGGGATAACGTCAAAATGTACGCGCCAAGTGCTCTTCAAGCGGTCGCAAGGTGGGATTGGAAACCCAAAGATAAAGAAGAGGGCTGGCTCAAACTCTCCAAGGGAGAACGCATCTACAATATAGGCTACGTGTATCAAGACCAATGGTGCTGGAGCGGCTGCACGGCCAAGGGAAAATGGGGACTCTTCCCCAGCGCCTTTGTCGAAGATCTCATCAGCACAGATTGCTCGTCCGGCAACGCCAAGGCATCCAAGATCCTGGGAACGGACATTGAACGGAAAGAAAGGGGGGGTCTGGGCGCGGCGTTTGGATTTTCCGGCGGGAAATCTCGCATGGCCGGGTTTCCGCTCAGTCGCAATCGGAGCGCGATGGGGGGGCAGAGTCCTGTGCTGAAGGAGGAGCGTGTGGAGCGGGAACGGAGCGGGAGTTCGTTGAGCATGAGTGGGTTTATGGGCGGGTTGGGCCATCGGAGGGCGGCGAGCGTGCGGAGCAATGGGAGTAGTGCGAGCACGCCGAGTAGTCCGTTGGTGGGCTCGCAGCCGGGGCTAGAGGTTGATCGGAGGCCGGGGTCGGCGGTGGGTGAGGGGGGCTTGAGTGCAGGTGGGAGTAGTGGGGGTGGGGGTGGGAATGGGGGTAGCTGGTTGAGGGGTTAGATTTACATTTTTTCACCTCGGTTGCACTCTCTCTAGCCCTTGGATGAGGATGATGACGCCATACACGATCGATACGGAGGAGCGCGTGAGAGTGACGGAAGATGAAAGAAGGTGGGAGGGAGGGACTTGTACGATGATGACTCACAAACTATCAACACATCACATGAACAAATATGAAGAAGAAAAAGGACTACGCATGATCCGGATCGTATAACAGGACGGATATTGGAATTATTGGATTTGGATGTTGGATGGTTGGATGGTTGGTTCGTTGGATGTTGGATGGTTTTTCGGGGGGGAGGGGGGCGTGAATGGTTTGGAACTGGATTTGGATTTGGAATTGGGATGCTAGATGCTAGATATGCTGGATGGAAATACCTCTATTTGATTTTTTTGATTTTGAATTTTAATCGGAATTTTATTGTTGAATTTTATATTTTATATATATATATGTATATTTTTTGTGTTGGGGTTTGCGTGAATTATGTGAAAGGAAAAGAGAAGAGAAGGGAAGGGAAGGAAGGGAATTGAGGTTGAAAAGGGAAGAAAGCAAGAGAGGGAGGGGAACTTGGAAGAAAGGGATTGGATTGGTTTGGATTGGTTTGGTTTTTAGTAAGGGAGGTATGTAGGTGTAGTTGTAATTATATTATAATTATTATCTATCAGCGATCTATCAGTGATCTAATAGCAATAGTAATAGTAATAGCAATTAGAACAAGAGAAGACAGGACAAGGCAGGACAAGAACAGGACAGGATAAAATTATTACAAGGGAACGAACGAACGAACGAACGAACGAATAAGTATAAAATATACTTTCGATACGATATGATACGATACTATATCAACTTATATCAACTATACTATACGCTCATGATTTTATTCGTCTATTCATATTTCATACTTCATACTTCATACTTCATCGTCACACGCATATGATCTATTCCTCATATGCATATCCCCTTCATCCCGTATCACACTCTCAAACACCCTTCCCCTTCCCCTTCCCATCCTTCCCCCCATCCCCATCCCCAACCCTCATAACATCCGGAACCTGCACTCCCTCCACCTTATACACCATCCCCCTATACCCATCACTAACAACCCACACATCATACACCCTTCCATCCAAAACATTTGCCTCCTCCCCCTCTTCAGTGCCCGGGAATCTCAGCGTAGCTTTTGCATGCGGTTTAACACCTACACCTATGAACCCATTGTTTCCCTTTCCTTTTGCGTTTCCCTCATTACCATGACCAAGACCATCCCCCTTTGATTTCGGCGCACTCCACCCCAATCTCTTAATGGCAGCAACTTCATCACTACTGCCCTTTTTACAAAGCACCACGAACCATCCCTCACTTTGACTCTTTGGGAATCTAGGCGCGTACATTTTCCCCTCTTTATCTCCCAATCCATTGAGTCTCTTAATCACCACGTCCATTTTCAGCGCCGTGACATTTTGCACTTCGACCTTGAGGTTTGGTATCATGTTTGCTGCTTTTTCAAAGACCGCCATTGTTCTACTTGGAATCTGTAGAGTATTTTTAAGATTTTGATATGCCTGTTGAGGGAGGGCCGAGAATTGTTGGAGGGAGGTTGGTATGATGTCAGCTTGTTTTTGGTTCGTGCCTGTTGCCGTGGTAGGTTTGAAATCCGCAGGGATACCAGGGAAGATCGAAAGTGCGTGGTCTTCGGGCCAACGGGCTGATTTGATACATTGCAGTAGAGTGATCATTTGAATTACACTCGATAGATATCCGAGCTCTGTGAGAACGTCGATGGAAGCTTGAATGATACGGATAGCTTGATCCAACACACTTGTTTGGTCACCAACATAATCGGAGATGGGTAAATCGATTCTACTCATGTGAGCTTGTAATAGCAAGAAAGCTTTCACGTGAGGATCCCACATGGGGAGACCATTGAAATGGGCTGCGTCTGCTGGGAGGGGTAGGTTCTTGGAGAGTTCAATGTTGATGAGATCTTCGTTGTGACGGACGGGAAGCTCGTCGTATTCGGTTGCGGAGGACATCCAGGAAAGAACATCGCGGAAGGAGGCATTGGGTTTGGCGTGAGTAACGATGTGACGGATTGTTTTGTGAGAGAGGTAGTAGTAGGACATGATTTTTCCGAGGGGGGTGGGATCGATATTGCCATTGGGGTAGATTTCGAGACACTTGGATTCAGCGAGTTCATCCAGAGATTTGTCGACCATGGAGATCATGTAGTCATTGGCCATTTGTTGGGCAGTGATGGTGTTGTGTTCCTCGGCTGAGATCTCAAGACCATAGTATGAGGGGTTTTTATGAAGACGTCGGAAGAAGAATGTCCAGGTTAGATAGTCTAGAGCATCTTGTTTTGTGGTTATAGTTTCTGCGGATACTTCGGCGCCAAGATGGTTGTCTAAGACGTTGTGAAGAGATGATTCTACTGGAAAACCTGTATGTAGGAAATGTTTGTAGAATGCTTTCTTTGAATCTTGAGTGAAGATACGAGCAATTCCTGAAGTATCGAATTGAGGACGTCCAGCACGACCTAACATCTGTAGAACATCTGTCAAGTCCATATCTTTATATCCTTCGGTTTTGGCGTCGAAGAACTGAGTACCTTTTACAACAACTAGATGAGCTGGAAGATTAACACCCCATGCTAAAGTAGATGTTGCGACCAGGATTTGAATCTTATTGTTGGCAAATAGCTCTTCGGCCAAGGAACGATCCGATTCAACCAAACCAGCATGATGCAGACCAATGCCGAAACTCAAGGCTTCTTTTAGAGCATCATCTTTCACTCGGCCAAGGTTCAATTGAAGGTCATCCTCTGACATCTTGACAAATCGACGAGGGTTATCTTCCATACCACAGAAGTTAATCAAATCCTTTGCGGTTAAACGTGTTTGTCTTCGAGAAGCGACGAAAACGATTACTGGTTTTTCTGGACTGTGGGTCTTGATGGCCAAGAAAGTCGGTCTGTTCATAGACTGCATTAAAGGACAAAAGCCTCGAACTTCTGGGAACCCATCGATGAAAATCTCCAATGGAACAGGTCGAACCGAATGCCTGAAGTTAAACAAACCTTCCTTGACACCAAGCCAGTTCCCTAAATCCATAGCGTTGGCGCATGCAGTTGACATACCCATGAGCCTGACCGAATTATTGGTCTGAGTTGCAATATAATTCATACGAGAGACAATGATCTCCAAAATGGGACCACGATCTCCACCCAGCAAATGGATTTCATCGATGATGACCAAACTAACTTGCCTTACGTAACCTCTGGTGGTCCACGAACGACTGATACCATCCCATTTTTCTGGCGTGGTGATAATGATGTC
Source organism: Monilinia vaccinii-corymbosi (assembly GCA_017357885.1). NCBI lineage: Eukaryota > Fungi > Ascomycota > Leotiomycetes > Helotiales > Sclerotiniaceae > Monilinia > Monilinia vaccinii-corymbosi. The sequence continues at coordinate 1,827,432 of CP063406.1, read as the reverse complement.
CGCATCTCGAATAGTTCGTGTGTCAGGTGTATTGTCACCAGTCAATTCAACCAATTTCAAGCCCATCTGCTGAGTTAACCGAGCTCCCCAATCTTTGACTCGCTCGCGAACAAGTGCTTTCATAGGAGCAATGTAAACAACCTTGGAGCCAGGTTTCTCACGGAATGCCCACCACATAGCCAACTCACAAGCAATAGTTTTTCCCGACCCTGTGGGCGATCCGAGAAGTACGTTTGCTGATGTATGGTATAATGTATGAAATATTTGAGTTTGCATGGGATTGAAGAACTGGAAACGCTTGCCGTAGATTTCTTCCAAAGCCGGGTTCTTGAGAGCGGTGATTGGCAAAGGTTGTAGATTCAAGAGATCGGTATAAACACTCTCGGTGTCAGGTCTGATTAAATGTTGGAAAGAAATTGGATACACCGTTTCGGCACCCAACCATCTATCGGAAACTGCCCTTACATAAATCTGCGTGGGGAGTGGATCCGATAGTGGGATAGTGAAATTGAGCTCATGGTCGTCGTATAGCTTCTTTCGATTAAGAATGAAAAACTCATGATGGTAAATTTCAGAAGTCTCTGAGTTCTCAACCCAGATCCAGTAACTCTCTGATGTGCCATTATGACGATCGTTCCATTTGAATTCAGGTGTAAGGTAAAGACGAATTCTTAAAACATCTCTATTTAAAGGCGCAATCTCAGCTTCGACGCTGAGAGTCGGGAAATTGTCGAGAATCTTCGAGATCGTCCTGCCAGCACCAGGGTTATGTACCATGGCACCAATTTCGGCCGCATCCATCTCTTTAAGGGTTTCAATCGAAAGGTTTTCCTTAGCATCAAGCTGGTTCAGAATTGGCTTGGCTAGCTCGAATTGATGCAGAGGATGCTGGAATGGCCAAATTCTCTTCTCAATTGACTTACACAGCGAGAGAAGCACGAGACATTGATGGCCCCAACGTCGATTGAGGGCAATCATGAATAATGCTCGGCATATTCTAGCAGATTGCTGAGCAACATAGTTTGCGTCATTGGCCAAAGCAAAGTCCTCAAGTTGGGCTCGAGATATGTAAGATTGCAAGAGAATATTCGTCTTCGCCTGCGAAGAATCAGTTCCGCCTTTCACTTGACAAGGAGCAAAGTCCTCTCTCAAGCTGGTGAGTTCTTTTGACTCATTATCTCTGGATTGAATTTGATCAAATTCTCCACTCATAGCAATCATAGTTAGGACATCAGCTTCGGATGATTGAGGTTGCATCATAGTATTGAATATCTGAATACTGGTATGTAGGACATAAAATTGACTGGCGATGCGTCCGATATCTTTACTCCTAAGCTCCTCCGTAGTTTCATTGAAGATAATCATTTGACTCTGTTGAAGTGTCTTCGCAGCTTGAATGCATAATAGCCGTCGACGTTGTACCAAGTTCGGATCATCTCGAGCCTCGGCCCAATCAATGCCATAAGTTAGAGGATCTCTCTTCATTCGGACGAACAAATAGGAGTATCCAAGCCATGTGACTGCTTCAGGAATGGATGTCACTGTTCCCAAACCGATCTCGGCATTTAGATTGTCAACGAGATGCTTCGAGAATCGAGACTCGATAGGGACTTGCGATGTGACAGCTTGGAGGTAATGATCGAGTTTATCTGCTGTTGTACAAATCATACCAATACCAGTGTCCTGAAACTGTGGTCTACCCGCACGACCGAAGATCTGAAGAACGTCCAATATTCCTAGGTCAATGAATTTACCATCTTGTGCACTGTAAACCTGTGTGCCTTTGATGACTACTGCTGCAGCTGGCAAGTTGACACCCCATGCTAAAGTAGCAGTACAGCAAAGAACTTTGAGCACGCCGCTTCCGAATAACCTCTCCATTAGGTTTCTGTCTGAACGAGCCATACCTGCATGATGGATGCCGATACCTTTTGGTAGTAACTCTCGAAGTTCGCGGCCCCTTGAGCTCTTCATATCTTTCACAGCTGCTTCATATTGAGGATGATTGGAAGGATCGAATAAGTCTACACAAACTTGCTCTATAGCCTTTTCAAACAACATCTTAGCAGTATTAAAAGTATCCTTTCTTGAATGAACGAACACCATGACTTGATGGTTTTGTTCTAACATATCTCGAACCTTTTCGAACGCAGTTGTGTCGATATTCTCTCGAGACTGTCGAGTTCCAGCCTTTCCTTTGACACCAATGAAGTGCTGTTCGAGAGGGACAGGCCTGAAGCTGGCGTCAAAGTAAAATAGACCTGCATAACGATTGACTTTAAGGAAGTCGGCCACATCGATATAGTTCGGAAGCGTGGCAGAGAGTCCCACGATACGAATGAGAGATTGAGTGCTCTCAACTTGGCGTTCAGTACGTGCAACCAAAGATTCGAGGACAGAACCTCTGTCGTCATGAAGCATATGGACTTCATCAATAATCAAAAGTCGAACTTTCTGAACTAATTCCGTATCACCAGTGCCCTTTCTAGTGACTACGTCCCATTTCTCAGGAGTTGTGACAATGATTTGGGTTTGGACAATTTCCTTCTTAGTAAGATGCATATCACCAGTAAATTCACGAACTTGTATACCTAGCCAAGCTAGACGACTACCTAGCTTCTGTGTGATTTCGGCTGCCAAGGCTTTCATTGGAGCAACATAGACAATCTTGAAATCTTCGAAATTAACCACAAAGTCGGAGGATTCAGGGTTCTCTGATGGGTGTGGTGAAATATTTTCTCCAATAGCGTGAAGTATCGTAAGCATTGCTGCATCAGTCTTACCAGCACCAGTAGGAGCACAAATTAGCATGTTCTCGCTGGTTTTGTATGCAACTGGATACACCAAGCTTTGCATGCGATTAAGAGTTTTGTAACCCTTAAAGGTTTTCTTACAAAGACCGTCCATCTCGGAAATTTCGACTAGTCTTCGACCTGCACCTAGCGTTCCAACTTTCCCAGCAGGAACAGTATATTCTGAGTATCTCTCGTGTTCTGTCCTATGGCTGCCCATTGGTAGTGCGTATTTCTTTCCTCTCGAATCCAAGATGTTACCGGCATGATGCGATTTATACACATGTGGGTATCTCTCTTCGTCTCGGTTCAAAGCCGGGCCCAAGACAGCATTCTTATGCTCGTAATCCTTTTGTCTCAAAGCTGCTTCTCGCTCCTTTCTCGTCTGTAACCTTCCAGTGAATATACCATCATCTCTGGCCCCCAAAGAACGCGAGGCAGTAATTATATCTTTCCGGTGAGAGATAATTTCCATGACGAAGTCCATGTCATCAAAACCGATCATATCAATCAAAGTAGACTGAAGCTCTTCATCTCCGCTATCTGACGCTAAAATTGCCATGATCTGCTCCAGGAGGTCATTTCCAGAAAGCCCCTTCTTCCTCCGAGCAATGTCCGTACATTTGGGCTTCAACCACTGAGGTCCATAGCTGCCTGCGCCGGCGGAGTTGGAAAGACTAGGAGAGTCATGGTTGATGTCGCTGCTGGACATATCATCATCCTCCTCATCACTGATGAAGTCCCAAACATCATCTCCACTATTTCCAGAAGTGAATTCATCATCATCATCAAAATCAATCTCGATATCGATATCATATGCTTTGGTTTCGCCATTTGTAGATTTGGGAGGCAAATTCAATTCTGCCAAGGCATTTTTCATAGCAGCAAGTTGAGCTTGCCATTGGACTTCAGCTGAATCCAAATCCAACGTTGAAGGAGACATGATATCTGATAAATCCTGATCAACTTCTTCAGAATTATCGTGCCGACCTTGAATTAGTTTGAAGTATCAAGTATCATGGAATGTAAATAATAAAGCTAGTCCTTGGTCTCGCGGAGGGGGGAAGTTAGTCAGTGGGGCTTATGGGCTTATGCGCTTATCGGTCATAAGAAAATCCGCCGTCATAGCCCCCCAATGTGATTGTAGTACAAGCAGATGAGTTTCAACCTCAACCTCAACATCAACCTCATCCTCAAGAACAAAGCAAAGCCACCACATCCTCCGAAATCTACACCTATTTTTGAAGTCGAAACTCCAAGGACCTTAAGAACTCACAGAAAATCGCAAATATGAAGCTGCATTACATTGGGGTTCGTTCGCAGATGCACCAATAACGATGTTATCAGGCTGACCGCTATCAGATAATCAAGAACTCGGAGACGCCCTCACACGAACTCTGCTCCGTGAAAGAGCTGAGCGCATATGGCCGATTCACAAGGGGCAGGTTAGATTAATGCTATGGCTATTTGATCGGCGCAGCTTGGCTAATATGGGCAATCTATAGTTATGGAGAATTCATGACCGTATTCAGTAAGACCGTTGCTGAACGAACAAAGCCTGGCCAAAGGCAAGATATCGAGCAAGACAGTACATAGCACCTCTTCCTAACATCACAAGACCTTCCAGCTGACAATTATAGACAACACATTCCATGCCTATGGACGTACCGAAGGTGTCTGCGGCATAATAATCTCAGACCATGAATACCCAGCCCTTGTCGCCCATCAACTTCTCTCCAAAGTCGTCGACGAGTTCTTAAACGCACATCCGCGATCAGAATGGGCCGACTCGAACCCCACACTCTCATTCCCCGAACTAAACGATTATATTGTGAAATATCAGGACCCGCAACAGGCAGATAGCATCATGAAGATCCAAAAGGAATTGGATGAGACGAAGATTGTGCTGCACAAGACTATTGAGAGTGTTTTAGAGAGAGGAGAGAAGATCGATACCTTGGTGGCAAAGAGTGATGGATTGAGTGCGCAGAGCAAAATGTTTTATAGTGAGTTATTGGACTCTCGGCATCTACAAGAGCATTTACTAATTCATAAAAAGCACAAGCAAAGAAGCAGAACTCATGCTGCGTGGCTATGTAGATTGACAGGTTTAATTGTCTATGGCGTTCCCGTCTTTTTTGGTAGCATTCTCGCAAGTAACGTTCCAATTTGAGAATGCCAATTGCAGTTTGAGGTTGGGAATATTAGCGAGCAAGGTCTCCGGGTGGTCTAAGGTGACGTCTTAATACTTCAATGGTACAAATGCAAACGTTCGGCGGTCTTCAATGTCTCTTAATTACTCCTCGGCGAACGATAAAGGAGCATATGCTCTACTTTAATAGTAGCCCTCCAGTCTATACCATCGGGAAGCCCAAAATGTATGCCATTCTGGTGCCCCCTTTTCATATACAATCTGAACCGCCGTAACAGGTTAGAAACTACCTCCGTATCATCTCAGTTTATCTCATCTCATGATATCGTGTACATATTCAGTGTTGCTTTGTAGTAGCTCTTTTAGATTTCCGTGGGTATTTTTTGCGTCGTCTTTCCTCAAACAGGTAACTCTGCTCCCCTCATAGCGACCCCGCTCCTATCAACCATAGCTCCAATATATGGACCGATAACGGGTAAATTCCTCGCGAAGCCGGCTATGGTCCCTAGGAAATCGCCAAATAAGATAAATATGCCGTATAATTCCACCAGAAATCCAGTGAAAGGCCATCTCACGAGGATGAGTGTCAGTCCGGCAAAGAAGGCTCCAGTTCCCTTGAGCTTCTGTTTCCGCGCAAAGAAGAGCATCGTCTTCTGTGGCCCAATAATGATAGTTAACCCGATCAGAAAAAGAATCTGTATATCGATTAGATGTAAGCTAGGAGGAAACTCTTTCCCGAGTTTCGGAAGGCACGAACATTTCCCATCGCAAGCCTGAAAAGTTTCTCGATCAGCATCATCCCCCCGTTACAAGAAAGAACATGATGAAGGATAAGCTTACATCGCTCTATCGAAAAACATCATGACACCCCCGATCAGGAAGAACCCGCCTTTCATAACCGTATCAGCTATACTACGTTCGCTGGAGCATACGCCGCAGAATTGCACCTACCACCTGAGCAGAAGGCTACCCCAATCTCTATAGATGATATCTATTAGCATACGTTCTATCAAATGGCGTAGCATGTTTTGAACAAGACCCATTCCACCCGGCGCAAAGCTGTCGAGGGCTACCCGTTTGTAAGGGCAAAACACTTACTCTGGGAATCTGATAACCACATGCTAGGCATTTTGGATGTTTCTAGCACTCTAAACTAGCTATGCGCAGCGTATATAGGATATTCTGGGAGGCCCTCTTATAATGTAATACGCCAGAAGTTGGTGGCAGAAAGGAAGAAGAGAGTTGTCCTTAGAAGTTCACTTCACTTAAAGAACGCGGCTTAAACGCGTCCGTGCTCAGGACTTGAATTAGCGTCATGAGGGACCACAAAAGCTCAAATATAAAATTTACTCAAAGTTCTCGAGTCCTGTCTTGTCTGATACTCTTCACCAAAGCCATCATCTGAGCAAAGTGCATCAAACAGAATCGAATGAATTTTTCTGCAGATTGAATTCTCAAGGAAATGCAGATAGGATGTTTCTAGCTGCCTACGGGACGTATATCCTAAGCTATTGCACACTTGCAGAGGTAAAGTATTATGATTGCCACGACGAACCAGGACAATTTGTCCTGGTGACTGAGTTTCATTCTCTATATGTTCTCGGTACCCCGTCATCTCTATTCGAGTAGGCAAATAACATCCATGATCGCGATTAAGCCGGAGCGTATTCCTGAACCTATCATTGAAAGATGGTTGGTGGGTAGAATGAGCTTGACTATGTCGGTCAGACATATCCTTGTGCTGGGTCTGATTATTCTTGACCCTTCCTCCCTCGCTCTAAATGCTGATACTGTCCGACCCAATCACATAAATTCACTTCTCGAATTCATTTCTTGCCTGCCTCCTCGATCCTTCGATCAGTATACACACCAATCTGAACAAATAGCCATGCCAAATCCTCGCGTGTCGTCTCGCAGTCCTTGGGGGGGGGTGAAGTGTATGTAAGAGTGAAGCTTTGGCTGATGACTATACTTCCTCCAAATTCATTCTCCTCCAATGTGGTAAATTACCATCATCTTTCACTTCAAAACAGTATGCGCCCCTCGTACTTCCAAATACTGCTCTGCAACTCCTTGGCCCAAAGACCTGACAACACCAAAAACTTCCTTGTTGTGATATCGTAGCCTCGTCTTAGGGTCCGTATATGGCGCTGGTAGCCCCGTAATATCGCAGTAATGTTTTGCGTGTGCCAGAGATGGGGCCGATTCGATATTCGTATATGTCGCATTGGGCGCATTAAAACATCCATTCGTCCTCATGTTCCTTTCCAATACCAATTTCGATAAGCTCTTGTGAGCCTGAGCAAGATTTGGCTGGAGTGTAGGAGCGCCCGTAGGAGCAGGTGTCATTTCACCATCAGTTGAAGTAGTGTTGTCTTCGGAGAAAGGTGTGACGGCGCCGCTGTTATCTTGTGTCGGCATGAGGGATGCTTCCTTTCGAATCGAGTCACTGAGAATCGTCTTGATGTTTTTATTGCGACGTTGGTTGGGTCTCCAGTGGGTATTGCGAAATGGTCTTCTTATTGAGTGGACATCAAGCTGCTCGATGAGGGCTTGATGGGCTTCGGCTTCTGGAGTTGGTGGTGCCATTGTTAATGACTGGTTGTTTGCCTGAAGTTCAGTTCACTCTCCCCTCCGCCTCGTTCACACCAGCCGACCAATCAGGTAGGCTCAATGGATGGATGGATACAAGTACTCGACTATTTACTACACGAACACCAGCGAAAGGAGTGGACGTCGACTGCGTCAAACAAACATCAGATTATACCAGAGAGGATAGGCATTATGGTAAGTTCAAGGTCACAACATCCTCCTACCCATTCTTTGCATACAGAACAATGACTATTTGACAGGAAAACCCTCATGAGCATCAGCAAAACTTGCTACTATCACGAATCATTACCAACGTGGTGGGCATCCTTATATCACGTCTAACGTTATACTAATGATTCGATTGCAGGAGAAGCTCAATGAAGCCATTATGCTTCTGAACAAGAATCTCCAGGTATCACTTGCAATTGCCTGCCCGTGGCCTGCAGTTGGGTACACATCACTAAACCTAACCAGGAGATCAACATCGCAAATACCAACGTTGTCTTGGTTGCGGATATGTTCAAGAACTACCAATCTAATGTCCTCTTCCATCTAGAAGGTAGATCAGTATTGGCTTTGTATTTTGCATCAAGCTAACCCTTTGAAAGCCACCGACAGTCTCAAGGAGCCATCGTGATAGACCAGAGGGGGGTTCACAATGAGAATGGGCTTCATGAGTCTGCATGTAGATAGAGTAATCGCATTTTGTCAGCCTTGTTACTAAAATAAGTTATAGCCTTGTGACGAACGATGAAGCGGCAACAACCTCAACAACCTCAACACTTCACCATAAATGAACATCTTCATCATTCGGATGCTTATCGACAATTCTTACTTCGTACGCTAACTGATTGATTCTTTCTGTCGCAAGCCTTCGCGAACAATGATCTAGCCCACAACTACTAAACTCCCTTTCTAGGAAGATGTCGCCCTCAGCCATATACATTGATTTACCTGCGTCAGAGCTACGGAAATCAGCCCCGATCCCTCCTCCTACTATCTATCCTGCCAAGGATATTCATTTTGATAAATACGTTGAGCCTCAGCCAGATGGATATCAGAAAGCGAAGTCCCGAGGGTCAGGCCAAGCTGCGATAGTCATTGACAATGGTAATTTTGCGCCGCGGATCATGGTTAGGACAATAAATGCTAACGTACACCTTTTCTCGCAGGCTCATCAGTGGCTCGAGCTGGCTGGTCCTTTGAGGACTCACCACGCGTTAATATCCTGCCGCTCTTCTCGAAATACAGAGATAGAAAGATGGGCAAGACGTATTCGTTTGTCGGTGCCGATGTATACGCGGATACTACAGCCAAGGGCAATATGAGAAATGCTTTTGAGGCCGGGAGTGGAATTGTTATCAATTGGGATGTTATGGAGCAGGTGCTCGACTGTATCTTCCTCAAATTGGGGGTCGATTCGGAAGGCATGGTTGATATGCCTATCGTTATGACAGAAGCTGTCGCAAATTTACCATATTCAAGAAAATGTATGGACTCTCGAAGAATCTCTCGGGATTGAGCTAACGATACGGGATAGCTATGACGGAAATCATATTTGAATGTTACGGGGCACCATCTGTGGCCTATGGAATCGATTCTCTATTTTCCTACGACTATAACAATGGCAAGACTGGTCTCGTTGTATCTTCTTCCCACAGTTCTACACATCTCATTCCCGTTTATAATTCAAAAGCTATGCTTACACAAGCAACAAGATTAAACTGGGGTGCATCACAAAGTGCCGAGTACCTCCTGAAGCTCATCAGATTGAAGTATCCCTCTTTCCCGGGAAAGTTGGCCTCGACCCAAATGGAATATATGGTACAAGAACATTGCTACCTATCACGAGATTATCACCAGGAAGTAAGCAAGTATCTCGATTGGACAGGTCTGGAAGACAGAGATCATATCATTCAATATCCCTATACAGAGATGATTGAGATACAAAAGAGTGAGGAAGAGTTAGCAAGAATCGCAGAAAAGCGAAAAGAGAGCGGCCGAAGACTACAAGAACAAGCTGCAAAGATGCGTCTTGAGAGGTTGATTCGCAAAGAACAAGAACTTGACTACTACAGACATTTGCAAGGCAGGTTAGTGGATCAAACGAAAAAAGAAATCAAAAGATTACTCGACGCCGAAGAGTTGAAAGACGAAGCTGCTCTCGAGAAAACCATCAAGGAACTCGACAAAAGCATACGCAAGGCTCGAACTAAGGACGTCGGTGGACCCGAAATCGAAGAAGAAGCCGAAGAACCTGACTACTCCATGCTCGATATTCCGGATGACCAACTTGATGAAGCAGGCCTCAAACAAAAACGTCATCAACGTTTAATGAAATCCAACAATGAAGCTCGAGCTCGTGCTAAAGCAGAAAAGGAAGCAGAGAAAGCCCGAATCGCGGAAGAGCAGCGCATGGATGACGAAAGGCGAGAGAATAACCTTGAAGGCTGGCTCCAAGAACGTCGAGAAGCTCGGGCATCAGTCCTCCAGAAAATCAAAGACAAGGAACGCCTTAAAGCGGATCTCGGGAATAGAAAGAGTCTCGCCAGCCAAATCCGTATGAAGAGCATTGCGAACCTCGCATCCGATAACCCAACCAAGAAACGTCGCCGCGGAGGTGATGACGATAATTTCGGTCAAAACGATGATGATTGGGGGGTTTACCGTACCATCCAAACCGGAGATGGCGGCAGCGATGACGAGGAAGAAGAGGACCCTAACGTAATGCTCAAGACCCTCGAAGCGGATCTCTTGAAATACGATCCGGAATTCACGGATCAGCATACATTGGATGCGCAAACTGATTGGACAAAATCACTCATCCATGCTTTTCTCCGTGGACCCCGCCCATTTAACCCGGCTAGCACGGCCGAGGCCCATCAAATACATCTCAATGTCGAACGGATACGCGTCCCCGAAGTAATCTTTCAGCCCAGCATCGCAGGCTTAGATCAAGCAGGCATCGTCGAAATCGCCGCGGATATACTCACGCAGCGGCTTTCAGGACCGGGCATGAAACAGCAGGATTTCCTCAAGGATATCTTCCTCACAGGGGGGAATACTCTTTGGCAAAACTTCGATGAGAGATTGAGGGAGGGATTGAGGGGACATTTGGAGGCGGGCACGGAGGTTAAGATTAGGAGGGCGGGAGATCAGCTGTTGGATGCGTGGAGGGGGGCCGCGAAGTGGAGTTGTGGGGATCGTTGGAAGGAGGCGAGAGTTACGAGGGAGGAGTACAATGAGAAGGGTGGTGAATATCTCAAGGTATGTTTTGCTGTCATTCTACCTTTTGGGGCTGGAGTCGAGGTGCGGGCTGGAGTGACAAGGTGACTAATTCGCGCGCAGGAACATGATCTTGGAAATGCACATTCTTGATCAATAATCAATAGTCAATACGCCAAGCCAAGATGGGATGAGGATCCCAAAAAATGATTAGTCAATTAGGTCCGAGGTAGATTCAGGTCAGGTCAGGTCAGGTGTTTTCACTTTCATCTCTTGGTCAATCAGTCTGGGTTCTTGGCGTCGCCAAGTGGACGTTTCTTCTACTCGGAGATATTAGAGGGAAATAAAAGCAGATGGGTATTCAAGACGTGGGTTACTGAAATTGCGCGTTGCATCATTCATTATGTTTGGAATCTTGCATTTTTCGTCGTCCTGCTCGCTACCTAGCTAGGTGTTGTATGTGCCAGCATCCACCCCCATCAATGCCGAATCTTCCCTTCCATCCCATCACATCGGAAAGAAGTGCCGAGTGATAAGGTTCCGAACGACTCGCTCGCTCTGCATACATATATCAACACCCTCCGGTGCTACCTCACACATTTCCGACGTTTCCGTACCATGGTGCTCCATCCACTCCACATTGAACGAAATACACTCCCTTCGTATAAAAAGCCACACACACCGAACAAACGCATGTGAAGAAAGTGAAGAAGTGACTGAAAAGAGAGAGGGAGAGAGAGAGAAATAGACGCCGTGAAAAAAGAAAAGAGAAAAACAAAGCTAGAAATGTTGATCGGTGAGATGAATCACCCCCCAGAGAGCGAGGTACTACTTTCATATAAAAGTAGGAAACTCCCACCCGTGTGCCGCATCATAGTGAAATCAAGCCAAAAATCCCCTCGTCTTTATCAACGCCGGAAAAAAAGCAGAAGAAAATCATGTTAGACCCTATGGGTGAGATATTACATGGACATGGAAGTCGGGAGACCATCAGGGTTTACTTGTCCACCGCCCAATTGTGAGCGGATGAGATTCTCGTCATTAGCATCGTCATCCTTGAACCGTTTAGTTTCTTGGTGAGGGGGATACGACTGCTGCTGTTGCTGCTGTTGCTGCTGTTGTTGAACCTGCTGTTCTTTACCGGGGTGTTTGAGACTAGCTGCTGCTAGAGTTCTGGCGGCGGAGGCTTGAAGAGGACCCATGGGTGCCATTGGGGCAATGGGAGCTTCATGCCGCTGCATGTGCTCTATTGAGTCCATTTGTCTTTGCTGGGGTTGCTGAGGGTGCTGGGAGTGCTGGGGATGAGGGTGCGATGCTGAATGGCTTAAGTTAATATTTGGTGGTGGTTGTGGAAACTCTCCTTGTGATTCAATGAGTCGAGATTGTAGTCGGATAATATACTCGCGTAGAGAGTAATTTTCGGCATGAATGGCCTTGTAATTATCCTCCAATGCATGAAAATCACGAACTTGCTCTTCAAGCTTCTTGATATATCCTTCTTTGCGTTGACGAAATGCTCTCTGTGTGATAGATTATGTAAGCTTGGGTAATGGTATTTTTGGATGACATGAGAATTGACAAAGCAAGAGAACCATAAATCCTGACGTTAAATTTTTTTAACAAGCGATACTTCGCATCATAACAACCTCACGAAGAATGCGCCAACGAGAAAAAATCGCGATACGAATGAAAATTACGAACCTGAGCTGCGCGATTCTGAGCAGCACGCTTCGATTGAGAAAGCTCGCGTTTTCCACCCTTTCTACCATCTGCGTCATCCCCTCCGCTTTCCGACATCATTTGTCCACCGATGGCAGGATCTATATTATGATCGTGAGGTGAAGCGCTGCTCGAAGCCTGCACGTCGTGATTATAGCCATGCGTCTGAGTATTATGCTGTTGAGAATGCGAGGTCAAGTTCATGAGCTGAGCTCTTAAATCTGGAGGAAGAGGCGAAGCGTGTCAGCAGAAAGCAACATAAGCATGGGGGGGTTTATGGGAACGGGAGCATAAATCGCGGCGCAGAACGAGATGAAAAAGACAAATTATGTTTTATTCGACTCGTATGGCCGCATATACCTATACTGGGATGGGGAACGAGAAACCGTTCTTGTGCTTGGTCATCAAAGAAAAGGGAGGCTTACCATTGTCTGCACCCATTTCCTGCGCGACTGAGTCAGCTTGAGGATTTGAATATCTTTTTGAGGGGAGGGGTTGGGTTATGTTTGCGAAGGCGCGAATGGGAAAGCCCTCGAGACCTTTGCGGGATTGGATTTTGTAAGGAATTGAATGGACCACCGGAGGTATAGGCCAAGTGGTCGGGGACGTGGTAGTAAGAGTGAATACGATGTCAAAGGAGAAGGAAAAGGAGAAGGAAAATGCTGACCTGATTCTGCATCTGCGCCACAGGTGCCGGCGCGATTGACTGCATGGTTGGAAAGCTATCAAAAGGATATTGGGGGGGTTTTATGAAGGGGGGCTGTAAATCAGAAGCTTGACGTGATCTTTACTAATCGGTAGGTAATAATTGATTGAGCCTTCGCAAACCAGCGAGGTCGTGAGTAGGTGGTGATATTTATGGTCTGGATGTATATCAAAGGCTGTTGTTGAATTGATTCTCTCTCCTTTTCAATTGTACGATATGATTTGGCTGTATTTGGGTGGTTGCGTGCGTGCGTGCGTGCTTAGATGTTGGTTGTACTGGAGTTGGAATGCTTTGCCGCGCGAACTTGCGAGAGACGATAAGAAACACGTGATTGATTGCAAGTAAGTTATGGTAACTGTAAAATCAAATAAGAGCGGGTTGAAGTAAACAAGGACTTTATAGCATGGCGCCTTACGTAATCGGTTAATCCGGTCAATTAATTGCTGACATATCATTTATTCATCCATTTGCTTTTTCTTCCTCCGATCTTTCCGAATTCGTCCATCGGGAATTTACGTTCTGTCTGATTGCGCAAGCAAATACAGCAAGAGCTCGATATAGGAACGCGGACTCTACTTGATTAAAAATCATTATACTTTTGTCGAGACTAATCCAAATTCACATGATCAGATCGGAATAAATACTACTCTGATCAGGATTCATCCAAGGTTCCGAGTCATGTATACATCTCTTTTAATTACAGTACTTTCTCATGTCACGCTTTCGCCAAATCATGCTTAGTCTTTCCACATCTCTCGAGTTCCAATTCGTGCAGTGACGACATGGCAGAACACTATGTGCTCGATCTTGGCCAAGGTAGTATTCGCAACGTCGACTGTTCCTGGGCGTTTTGCATGAATAGCTGAAGATACCTACGTAGACTCTTTTTTAACAGCGCAGAAGATTACCTAAACATATACATGCACAACAAGCAAGAGTTGGAGAGGCAGTGTGCCGCTTTGTCCCCTGCGGATTTGTTTTCCTTTATTATCATTTGCCCTTGTTGATGGGGGAGTAAGCTGACTGCATTCCAGTGCTCCCTTCACGTGTGGGTATGCTCGCTGTTAGTACATACGAGCAATAAGCAAAATATCATTCCGAGTCAGTTTTTCTTTCCTGTTTGACGTACCAATGTGAGCTGCCAGTCATGAATGTAGAGGTTTGCGTGATGGTTGAAACCTCTTCACTATTCCATGTCCATGGATCTTCGGCGAGTGGGAAGGTGCCGGACTGCCACATGTAGCTGAAGTGTTAAGGGGATTTGATGGGGCATTGCATAGTCAAGGGGATTCTGGCTTGTAGGTCGGCGCATGGAGCCGTCATGGCATTTAGGCCATCATATCATCACACAGCAAGCCCTCGGTATGGTATTCAAGCACTAGAGTCTTGATCGATCAAGGACAGGAGGTTTAGCAGGTCATCAATCCATCACGGTACAGATCGTGTGGCCGATTCCATCTTACTGGGCCGGATCAACAACTAATGTGATAGCTTCTTTTTCGCTCTGCTGTATATCTGTAGTTAATAGGAAGTCTTCCAAGGATAAATCAAGAAGTGAACGTGGGGTCGCTGACTAAGCATAGGCCGATCGTTAATGCAACTCGGATCATTCCGCTCAAAATCTCCAGTGCCAGGCACTTCACATAATTACAACTCTGCTTTTGAATGGAAATGCAATGGCTGAATTACCACTGAGATGCCATCCGCCTTGCCTGTGCCTTCTAAGGGTGCATTGCGAGCCCTTCGCAACATCGCCCTCGGAACATCTTGCACAGTCGCATTCAGTGCCGGGATGCTAACGGAGGACCGTCGACGACGAATACACGGTGCGAAATTGGTTCATGACAATGCTAAGAAACTCAGGTCCTCGAGGCAATACCACGAATCTAGTGCGCGTTTGGCAGAAACGTTCGAGGAGCACGTCTTGAGATATAAGGATGATGGATTTTGGCAGGCGGGCAGCACGGCCTTGAGCAATGCCCAAAGTTCCGAAGTGGTTGTGACCGGCGACCAAACAATTGGAAAGACGACAGAGCCAGTAAATCTGATACCGCCTTCAATCCCGTTCAAACCGCCCCGAATCGAAAGTCTACACCCCCCAACTCCAGAAGAGCCGAAACCGAAGCCTACGGACATCGATGAAGATCGCCAACTACGTCTTGCGAATGATATGCAGCAGATTCTTGGAAATGAGGAGAACCCAATTGCAGTTGCTTCTGCCTTGCGGCGGTTTTCAGAGGCGTTTGAGGAAGGCTTGGATACAAGATCTAGTGGCATGCAACCATGTCTATTGGAGGCAGCGATTGTACTATCTAAGGCTTGTCGGAATCTCTCCAAAGTGGAGGACATGGATAAAGTTCTTGGCATCGTTCTTAAATCCACTACACTTTCCGAGGCTGATTTCAAACGATTCGAGCCACATGTTATCATTGAATCCCTTTTGAAGAGTCCAGTTGATGAGGCCAATCAGGACGCATATCTCTCCAAACTCCGTAAAGCTTCTGCTCTATGTCTTACAGATTTCAGTGGGAAGCCGGGACCAATCTCAAATAAAATGAGGCCTGTCATAGTGGAAGCTTGCAGTTTGACCTGTCGCTTCGGCATGTATGATTTGACCAAGCAACTATTCTGGCGGATTGAGGCTACCCGCGGCAAAACACCCAACCCTGCGGTTGGGTCATTTATCGTCGCCGAATTACAGACCAAGCAGTACCGTAGTGCTATGTCTCGCTTCTTCAAATATTTCATCAAAACATCGCCAAGTCAAGAAGAACTGTACCGTGTTACGGATGCTTTAGTCGAATCGGCGCTTGAAATGAAGCATTTTAACACAACTGAACAGATCTTGATTGAGACGTCAAAATTGACCATGAGCAACCAATTCCAAAGGTCGAATAACTGGTTTCAGAAGCTGCTCGGTAGCGAATGGCGCAGAAAACGGAATATTCGCCAAACTAAAGAGAGATTCGACCGCCTTAAAACTGTGATACCGGTCATTTGTCGCGCACAAGCTGCTTATGCCGTCATAATACAATTATGTGTAGAGGCAGGGGATTTTCAAGCCGCTGGAAAATATCACGAGCAGCTTTTACAAGTAAGTGGTCCATGTGAAGATGATATTCTCATCCGTGGCCAAATCGCACGTGGGAAGGCGATGTGTGGCCAGTGGGACGATGTCAAGACTGATTTCGCCGAAATGGCAAAACTCAACCCTAACAAAAAAGTCTATGGTGATATCTTTCCACCAATTCTCAAGCTATTTGCCCAATCACATTCAGTGGCCGAGACAGAGGATTTCATCCGTTGTTTCCTGGAGCAATATCAAGTTCCTTTGACTCCTTATGCTTCCAATATCATGATTGGCGAATATGCGAAAGGGAAAGAGCTTGGTTCTATTCTTCGTTGGGTAGAATATGCAACCTCTGTTTCTACCTGTCTTGATGCCGATTCTTTCAATACTATCCTTAACCAGCTTTACAAGGCATGGGATTTCAGCTTCGAACAAGTATTTCAAGTGCATCGTATGATGTTAAGATCTTCTGTCGAATATACAAATGATTCCACAATGGCGCATCTGCGTCAACTTGCTCTTAAGGATTCGAAAGGGATACCGGAAGTTGCTGCTAGGAAGTTAAGATCTTTGCCGAGGGCGACCAAAGCTATAAATGATGACAATTATCCTCGTAGGCAGATTTTTGAAGCACTGGGCAAGGGTGATTTCCAAAAGGTCGTAAAGATATATGAACACGCTTGCAAAGAGGGGGTGCACATCCATGGCTCGGTTCTAGGAGCCACGCTGAAAGCTACGTTGCATTTGAATCATGGCAATTTTAATATGGCTGTTGAGCTACTTAGAGATGCGAAAATGAAGGGATACCCTTTGGATAATGCTCTTGTTACACTTCTTACTTATCGATTGCCAACGTTCATGGATTCCGCCGGGAGCAGTCGTCTAGTCATGTTCTTGAGGTCTGCCAAAGAGGCAATTGCTAAAGCGGAGGAGCATGGGATTGCTGTCCCAGAAAGTGTGTTCAATGAGGTCACCAATATCCTTGTTCGGAATGGATTTTTTCGAGACGCAATAGCGTTCTGGACAGAAGCCTCGCGGACCCACAGTACAGTGGTTCGGCCTTCTGTGGTCAGTCTTACTATCCTCCTGAAGGCTTATATTGGCATCAAGGAACCGGGTGGCATCATCTGGATCACGAAGATGTTATCAGTTCATCAAATCATCCCCGACGCGCGGATGAAGCAAATACTGAAAAATACACGACAGACATTGCGGAAATTGAAGCTCAATTCTAGGCTGAGTACGTTTCGTCAGGCTGTAGAAGAAGCGTATGCGATTTATGTAATGATACGAGGGGATGATCAGGAGGACCGAAAGGATGCCAGGAATAAGACTCTTGAGATCATGGAGAGGGCGATGACTCTTGATGCACAGCACTCTTACCAGGAACAAGAAATTAACAACTGGGATGACTTCAAGGACGAAAGTACAAATTCGGGTGATCCTAGCCAATATGATCTGGAACCAATGGCTGGAAGCTCCTTTTGAAGATTTCAGAGGCTGTTTGTACAGATATATACTGATTATATAGATTTTGAATTGACATGACAGAAGCAAGCTGTTATACCGGCGCTTCAAGATATGGTATAAACATACACTTGTTCGAATAGCTCGCTCCAAACCAAAATTGCCAAGCCATTTATTTGTAAGCGAGGAAGCCTCCCAATCATGCTAGACCCTTGCCTTGGAACATCACATCCCCACCTAAATTCTGAATTCTGAGCTTCAACGCACGAACAACTCGTAGATCGATGTTGGTGGAGGCAGGATGTCGATTGTTGCAGAGTAAGTATCTCTCCATCTGCCGAATATGTTTATACGTGGTTTTATTTTTGGGAAGGGAAGAGAGGGGTTTCAGTGTGTTTGGATCCCCTCGAGACTCTTTTTGGGGTAGCTTCGGCTGGCTTGTTATTCGAGTCAAACAACGGGTTGCCCTTGGCTAAGCTTTATAATTAATTATCCGTTGGGTTTAATTATCTGAGACGTGCCGTGCGTGCGCGCTGGGTTGCTCACCTCGCACATGTCGAATCACTAACGCGTCTTGCCCGTAGCCAAATCCGAAAAGTCGACGCCCAACTCGATCGCGTGCAGCCTGCACCCTATCCTTACCCCGCAGACGAAAATCTTCTCGCGGCTCAACATGCCAAGGTCGCTTCTTCGCCGCGCATCGCGGAGTTGCAGGCGTTGATTAAGGCACTGAGTACGTCGTCGAGCTCGAGCGCGTTGCTTTCGAGTGGGAGGATTAGTAGATTGTTGGAGCAGGCTGGCTTGAGGGATTCTGTGCGTGTGGAGGAAGAAGAGGATGAGGATGGTGATGATGAGGATGAGGATGATGAGGAAGGAGAATATGGGGGTGGTAGAGCGGGTGTTAACGCATACTTGAGGAACTATGAGAGGGGATTGGAGTGGTTGTTGGTTAGTAAGGCGACGGTACAGACGTATGGGTTGATCTTGAATACGCTGTTGGAACAAACGATTCCGTTGAGCGATGATATTTGGTATTGGGATGAAGTGCTGGGTTCTTATGCATATACGGGGTTGTACACTATACAGACTTCTCCGCAAAGATTATGGGATTGGGGGAAGGATATTTATACCGATTCGAGGGAGAGGTTGGTGCATTTGAGGGAAGCGCCTGGGAGTGCAGTTAGGAAGGGTGGGAGGGTTGTGAGGGAGGGTGTTGCAGGGCAGTGGAGTCTGTTTTATGGGCTGGTCAGGGAGAGCATCAGGGAGAGGAGTGTAGTAGAGATGCAGAAGAGAGTGATGAGTCCGGTTGCGGTGGGTAGAGCAAAGGCCAAGACGAACCAGGCGAGGTTAAAGAGGTTTAGGGAGATGAGTGCCAGTGGATTGGGGGTTTTGATGGATGAGGCATTGAGTTTTGATATCGATGAAGAGGGTGCGGGTTTGAAGGCCGAAGAGTCAGAACACTCAGAGTGGAAGGACGTGGTGGAGAGGAGTGTGGCGCTGATGGACAACGTGCTTCGAAATGTTACCGCTCTTGAACAAGGAGTTTCGGATTTCGAGGATACGGTATTTGCCAGTGTGGAGGATGACCCGGAGATTTCTAGCATGGATATCTCACGGGGAACGAGGACGAGCAAGCTGTCGAGAAGATTACAACATATTCTCTCGACGCACATACCCAAGCATATCGCGAATTCACAAAAGCTTGTCTCGGAATATGGACGACCTTCAAGACTCGTGAGATACTGGCTACCAGCGAGCATGTTACTTCTTTCTTCCTCGACTATCCTACGAATTTTGGTGCACAGAAGAGCTGAGGTTATTACATGGATCAGAGAGCTCGGATCTACCATTCAGGACTTTTGGATAAACTGGGTGGTTGACCCTACCAAGAAAGTCATCGGGACCATTCGTCATGACAAAGATAGCGAAGTAGCCATCATGAGTAAAGAGAGTCTCAAAGGCGACATGGAAAGTCTTGAGCGCATGGTGGTGGACTTTGCTCGCGACAATCCCGAAGTTGCAAATTACGGAGCTGGCGCTTTGACTGAATCCCAAATTTCCGAAATTAGAGCCAAAGTCAAAGAAGGTGATCTCACCCCAGTTCTTCGCGCTTATGAAAAGGATATGCAGCGTCCGTTTGTGGGAACCATCAGAGGAGATTTAATCAGAACTGTCTTGATCCAGGTGCAGAAGACCAAAGTTGATGTGGAAGTTGCACTTAGTGGCATTGATGCGCTGCTCAAAAGTCAAGAGCTTGTCTTTGGCTTTGTAGGTCTCACGCCTGGTGTCTTGGTTTGTTTCGCCGCTTTCAGATATTTCGGAACTTTACTCGGTTCACGCAAGGGGCTTCGCAGGGGTGAAAGGGCTGGCAGGACGGCAAGAGTTTTGAGAAACATCGATCGAATCTTGACTGTTGCCACTCCTACGCAAAACAACATGCTCTCATACAAAGATCATGGCTTACTACTGTGCGAAGTCCATGTGCTGAGGAAGAGAGCTCGTAGCTTGTTTCCCGGGGATGTGGAGAGGGAGTTTTTGGAGGATGTCGGAGATCTCAGCAATATCAACAGTGGTATTCCGGTGCAGCTTAAGGTTTTGGAGAGAATCAGGTGGAGCTACGGAAAGTGGCTGAGATAGAGCGTGAGAGAAGGAAACGCAAGAAACAGACTTAGGGGTGGACAGGACCCGTCCCACAAGAACATATGCCTAGGTAGCGAGTGATCTTGACATGATACGATTGGATGAGGGCATGAGATAAAAGAAACAACGAGATAATGGCCGCAAGGCTCAGTACCAGATGCGATCTCTGCTACCCGAGTGAAAGTGTGCCCAACAGCCAGTAGGTCGGTGTATCTTTGAATGACTTCCGGATGTCGTTTATATAAAGTTTGTCAAGATCAGCCAGGATGCATACTTTGGGAACAGATTAAAGTGTCCTGAATGCAGTAAAGACCGAATACCGAATATACCATAAGGTTAAACCTTTGAAGAAGATCAAGAGTTAAGAAAGAGTTCGGTCAATAATAATAGACGCTACGGTAAATTTGGCAGGGCCGTCGCATGAGGTTACTAGGTAGATTAAACGACCAAGTTAGTTGGACAAGGACAAGGACATCATTGATTTTCTTTGCATTTACGACCTAGATCGGAACTTTCACATCCCGTCCTCGTTTTCATCTTCTATCAATAAAAATCAATCAATCAATCCATCCATCAGTCAAATCCATCTCGTCTCGTCTCATCTCATCTCATCGTCGGGAAAGAAGCATACGGTTGGCTCCAGATCAACCATAGACCGGTCTTCTGGTTGTGACTAATCTAGCCTTTCCTCTCTCTCTCCCTCTTTCTCTCTCAATCTCTCTCGCCCCGCATCAACGAACGGAAAAACAACCACGACATACATTGGATTGGCAGAAGGAGGCAGTGTCGTCCGTAGCGTGCTGTGCCCAGGTGCATCTTGATTGGATCTTCCCTTCAAACAAACTTCTCCAAGGCCAACCGAGCAACCAACCATTTCACATCACCGCAGCCTTTCCCTGGCGAAGATTTCTCCTCCATATCGACCAACAACACCCTTACAAAACGATAAACAAAGTACAGGTGCTCGCACATACTTCGTCCCTAACGACGACCCACCACGCCCTGTACCCCACACACCCTTCCAGCGATCCTATTGATACGGTAGACAACACTCGTGAAGTGCTAGACTAACGGAACTGGAATCTACCAGACCAGACCAAAGACCTCAGGACACGGATAAAGTGATCAGATCTTGTAGGATTTGACAACGCCAAACGAACAAGGCTATTCCAATATACTGCAGACCGTACTTGAGCTCAATACTTGAGTGCGACTTCTACAAGATGGCCGGGACGAGGAATTACGATTTTTTGGTATGTTTTGTTTTGTTTCGTCTCGTTTGTTCTATTGGTCTTGTTGTTGACCCTTCAATCTAATCTATCAATCTAACTATATCTGCCCTCCCTCCACTTCCCCTATTCCCCCGACTCTCCATTCCTCACCTCCAACCTCGAAATCCAAAGATACTGACCGAATGGCTTTGCAAAAACAGATCAAGCTCCTCTTGATAGGTGATTCCGGAGTAGGAAAATCATGCTGTCTCTTACGTTTCAGCGAAGATAGCTTCACGCCTTCGTTCATCACTACTATTGGCATTGATTTCAAGATTCGTACAATTGAGCTTGATGGGAAGAGGGTGAAGTTGCAGATTTGGGACACGGCGGGTCAGGAGAGGTTTAGGACAATTACTACGGCGTATTATAGGGGGGCGATGGGGATCTTGCTCGTTTATGATGTTACCGATGAGAGGTCTTTTACTAGTAGGTGAACCGTTTTGTTGATGGTTTGGGGTTGGGCTTCTGGAAAGGGATGAAGGTGATTGGAGGGTTGGAGGAAGTGTAACAAAGGGAGAAGGGATGTTGTCATGCTGAGGCAGTAGAGGAAGGGAGATGGGATGGCAGATTCGAGGATAAGTCATTGGAAGCGCCTCACTAACAATTCACTCTCAGATATCCGCACCTGGTTCAGCAACGTCGAACAGCATGCCACCGAAGGCGTAAACAAAATCCTCATAGGCAACAAGTGTGATTGGGAAGACAAACGAGTTGTATCGACCGAACGAGGCCAGCAATTAGCTGATGAACTTGGTATCCCTTTCCTCGAGGTCTCTGCCAAGAGCAACATCAACGTGGAGAAGGCATTCTATAGTTTGGCGGCGGATATCAAGAAGAGAATCGTGGATACGAGTAAGATAGATCATGCGGCACAGCAGGGTGTAGATGTGGGTGGTCAAGGTAGTGGTAGTGGGAGCAAGTGTTGTTAGGGGGGGGGTAAGATGTCTGCGTGTTAGAGGGGGTAGATGGCATGATGGCTGGTGAAGAATATCAAGGGAAGCGAGGAAGAAATACTTTTATTATGAAATAGAACAGAGTATGGACGGCTGGATGAATGGTGCAAGAAAAGGCAAGGCAATGCTAGTTGCGCTTTACCTACGCTTGTTTGTTTAAGAGAGCAGATTATGGCCGCCGGAGTTGGGTGAACGCGTATTTATATGGTATTAAATTGAACGGCGTGTTTTCTCCTTCTTCTAAATCGTTGTCTTTTTCCCCCCCCCCTCGTTTTCAAAAGTCGATATTGAGTAATTCACATTACATCTATGATGATACAATGGAAGACGGAGACGAAGACTAAATGAGAAAGAGAATGAGAATCAAAATGGGAATATGTTACACAGTATGTATGCAGAGAGAGGTATAGAGTATCCGAGATAAGAGAATCAAGTTATGTGTGTGTGTGATGCTCATCTCAATCAAGTTTCTCCTTTTCTTTTGGTTTTACATTGGTATTTCATCTCTACACTGGATGGATGGTAACCAAAACTACAGATGGTGGTATCTATTATGTCAATGAAGGAAGTCTCGAAACTATTTTCCGTACACCCATCCCATTCCATCCCGTCTTCTACACATCTACCACATAATCTCGGCATTCGCAATCGGAGGCGGCTCATCCCCATCCTTGTACTCCCTCTGCAAAGGACACGGTCGCTTGTGCCACTCCCGCACAAAGCGTCTTGCCTCGGCGCGGTCCATAAACGAGAGGATGTACCTCCCGCTCGTGTTGTAGGCCTTCTTCCTGCCGATGCTGTTCTCGCCCCGATAGCCCATGGCCTGGCCGGGCTTCACGTCGGCCTTCTCGCCGATGCGCACGATGGCGGATTCGCGGGCGAAGCGCCACATGAGGTTCCGGCGCTTCCCGTCGGCCTCGAGGATTTCGCGCAGGCCCCAGGACGAGAGGCCGATGGAGGGGATGGTGATGGTGAAGAGGACCGTGTCTTGGGTGTGGGATTGGGAGCGCGAGAGCGTGAGGGGGGTCGGGGATCCCGTGGCGAGCAGCGTGGTGATGGCGGGTCGGTAGGGTTTCTGGAGGAGTCGGAGGGAGAGCCGCGTGTGGGGGGGGACGAGGGAGAAGTTTCGGAGGAGCGTCTGGAGCTCCTGGGGGGAATGGGGGAGCTCTGAGCCGGGGCCGCCGCCGGGGGTGGGGGAGGGGAGCGGGATTCTGGTGGGGTGGTAGTGTCGGGAGAGTGCGTGTAGTTCGATGGTGCGGTGGAAGTAGGCGAGTGCTGCGGCGCGCGATGAAAATAGTATGAAGTAGTGACCGAGGGATTCGAGGGTTTGGGGATCGCGGCCGGGGATTACTGTCGGGGGTGTTAGTTATATCTATGTATGTCTCCTCTCTGCGATTGGCTGGATGGGGGGGGGGGGAATGAAAGGGCGAAAGCAAAAAAAAAAACGTACTCTTGATGATCCCACTAGTCCACCCCTCAATATGTTCACCCTTGGGACTCAACCTAAAAAAGTCACTCTCCTCCAGCGTCTTACTCGCGCAATTTAATATCAGCACGCTGGCTTCCCGTCTCTGCGCCGCATCTTCTTCTTCTCTCCCTTGTTCCTTCCCTACGAGGTTCCAATCCCTCCTCTCTTTTTCCGCGGCTCGTCTTCGCACTTCGGCTTCGGAAAAGGTCTCGATGTTGGTGGTCCAGTCGAAGGGGGATAGTTTGGAGAAGGGAGGTTGAGGAGGTGGGGGTTTGTGTTTATGACGTGTGGAGGGAAGAGAGAAGGAGGGGGTGTGCGATTTCTCCTTTTCTTCGGGGAAGAGCTCTTCGAAGAGGGACGTGGGCGGTTTGACAGGCGGCGTGAGATCTAGACGTCGGGCTCCGAATAACGATTCACCTCGTGGTTTGGGAGGTGCGCCGCCACGGTTTTGCATACGCGCTGTTTGGTGGATGGGTCGGCATTGAATCAGGAGTTGTAGCTGGCGCGTGGTCCATGATGGGAGGAGGAATGAGGGGGGGAGACTCCGGGTGTTGGTGCTGGTGCTGGTTCGGCGCATTGGTGTGTCTGTGAGGTTAGTTGGGCCTTGTTGAGTTGGGTTGGTTCATCCTTGTTTCTTGGCAAGGCTGGGTGAATATTGACTAGATCATTGGATTGTCTGATTTGAATTTCAGTCTGAGAGATCATGATCATGATTGTATTGTCCAACGTTGGAGTATTTTCTCACCGCCCTAAGACTTATGGGCAGAATGAAATGATGGCAGAATTAAGGCGGTGTACCAAAAATCATGGCAGCTGTAGTTTATTATTTTTCTTCTCATTCCCTTCCTCTTCTTAACCTGAACAACGGGTCAATATGTCGCCAGATACCAAGATTCTCGAACTCAAGATTCGTCCTTACCAGGCACAATCTCAAGAAAGACCTGATTTCAAGAATGTAGCACGTGTATACGTATGCACAGATGTTCTTCTGGATCTTCAAGTAAAGTCTGGGGAAACATGTTATTTATGGAAGAGTTCTGAAGGGGAACATACGAGACGAGAGGCAGTAGTTTGGTTGGCTACGGAAAAGTTAAGTAGGAAAGTGGTGCAGGTTAGTAAAGCTTTTCAGGAAGCATGTGGGTTCAGACTGTCTGACGAAGTATTGAACATTACTGGGGGAGGAGAGTTGGGTGTTGCGAAGGAGATTTCAATCAAGGATGTTGGCATGTTTGAAGGGGTTATGCCAGAGTTGAGGGGGAGGGTTAGAATTGGCTGGGAGTGTATCTTGGAGGATCTTTTTGGTAGGGATTTTCGTTTTCCCGTTGTTTCCTTGCTGTAATTTTCCATTCAAGAAGTTGAGGGTCGTTGATTGCATACTTTTATTGTGAGCTCAGTGCATAGCTGACCAGGCTGCAGCTCGTGCTGAGTTGATATACCCTGGTATGACATTCAGAGATGTGTCGTACAGAAGAGAAAAGCGGACTTTTACAGTTCTTTCTATCGATGGCTCGAAATCTGGAGTTGCCAGATATCATGATGAGGTATCATCTCCCAAGCTTGCAACTATTGCGGAAATCAGTGGAGCTGAAGCCTTGGCTGCAAGCAGTGTTGAGCACAAATCTCTCCAGGTAGTTGATATTGCTGGCATCGATCAAGCTCTTGGAAAATTGAACAAATTCTTGAGCAATTTCAATCGTCAGTTTGATTTCCCCAAGCTTAGCAGATCACCCGCTGTTCTTCTGCATGGTGGAAGTGGTACGGGTAAGACATTCGTCCTGGACAAAATTGCCAGCACAGAATGGGGAAAGGTCCGTAAAATCGATCGTAAAACCAAACCTTCTGAAGTCCAGAAGATCTTCAAAGATTCAAAAATCAATCAGCCAAGCATCATAATCATAGATAATCTTGAATCTGTGGTTACAAAGGGTGGTGAACCATTGGTAGATATTACTGAGGCTATTTGTGAGGGATTGAGAGAGCTTGTTAAAGACCATCCTCCAAACTCTTTACCGCAAGTTTTGGTGGTAGCGGCGACATCTGATATCCTTAAAATACCAGCATCTCTACGAAAACGTGGTATGTTTACTACAGCTATTGCTCTACCAATCCCAGATGCAGCTGCCAGGAAGGCCATCCTTAAGTCTTTGGATCCACCCATGTGCCCTGATACTCGTGACGAAATCCTGGATGATTTTGGAGAAAGAACACATGCATATACACCGGAAGATCTCGCCCGTTTGTTAGATGAAGCACAAAATTTTGCACAAGACAGGTTAGACACCACAGAAAACCTGCCTGAGCAGAAATTTGTCATTACAGAGGATATCGAGCATGCACTCCTGGAGGTGAGACCAAGTGCGATGCATGATGTTACTTTACGACCACCTAAGGTTAGATGGAGTGATATCGGAGGACAGGATAAAGTCAAAGAAGCTATACAGCTTGCTATTGAGACACCCCTCCGCGTAAGTTCTTTCTTACTCCAGGCTTTCCGTTCCTAATTCAAAGTACTAACGATAGCTTAGCACCCTGAAATCATGCAAGATTTTGGCCGTTCCCCAACCAAAGGTCTTCTCCTCTACGGCCCTCCTGGATGTTCCAAAACACTCACAGCTCAAGCCGTTGCCACCGAAATGGACTTCAACTTCTTCGCTGTCAAAGGTGCCGAACTCCTTTCCAAATATGTCGGTGACTCCGAACGAGCTGTTCGAAATATATTTGCCCGGGCACGAGCCGCGGCTCCAAGTATTATCTTCTTCGACGAAATCGAATCGATTGGTGGAAAGAGAGATGGTAAAAATTCGAACAATGGGGTCAATGTCCTTACTACTTTGCTCAATGAAATGGACGGAATTGAGAGTTTGAAGGGTGTGACTATACTTGGGGCAACTAATAAACCTCAAGATCTCGATTTGGCACTTCTTCGTCCAGGTCGCTTTGACGAACTCATCTATGTCGCGCCACCGGATCTTGCTGGTCGTGAAGCAATCCTACGTGCTAGAAAACGTGAGTCTACGATGGGAGAAGATGTGGATATAGCCGAGCTTGCCCGTCTCACAGAAGGGTATTCTGGGGCGGAAATGGTGAGGATATGTGAAAAGGCATTTGATGCTGCGATTGAGAGACGGAAAAAGAAAGGTACGAGGGATCGGGCAGTTATGGAGGACTTCCTTGGGGCTATTAAGACAATTAAGAGGCAGATTACTACGGAGATGGTGGAAGAATTTGAGAGGTGGGCTAAGGGGGAATAAGGACTAATACCTGTTCGGGCATAGGATTTATATCAAGCTATTTGGCGACGTATAAATATAACTTGGGTTAAATAGTTTGTATAAAATTAGCAATTGTTTATTTGGTTTTTTAATAAAACATGCCACTTTTTAATAAGCTTAAAAGTTTAACCATGGAGGTTTTCACATGTTAAATGATAAATCATGCTAATCGGGTGGTTTGAGCACATTGGTAAAGACTTACATTAGCTAATTACGTCATAGACTTATTCTAGCTCTAGTAGGCAGGTATGAGTAGCTAGCTAGCAGCTAGATGGCTGATATACCAATCATAGCAGCCGTATTGATACTCACTAATAGATATTCACGAGCTAGAGCTATTTTTAGAGGTCATTCATTACTCGTAGTGTACTCGAGGACCCCATGGTCGATTAATGAGCTGTACTTGTGACTTTCCAAGGAATACAAGGGTTTTGGGAAGAAGCAGATGCATGCAGTTCGGTGATCTTGTATCGGCACATCACTTGAAGCTGCAGGCTATTCAGATGCATAGAATGGAAGGTGCTCAATATAAAAGGATGTCGCTCCCACCAACGCCCCCTTTGGAACCAGATCGTATACTTTTCTTTACCAATCACTGTGGAGATATCATCACGAGGGTCTTGCCGGCGGATAGACATACTAAGGTTTGTAGGACGACGATTGAGATTGGCATGGAAGAGTCTTTGAGTGAGGAAATTGAATTCGAGTGTATTGGAAACATCGTTGGACAGGGTATTCAGGAGGGTCGGGAAAATAAGCAGAATTGTTTGAACATCATGGCTCCAGCGGCGATGGAAAATGGGTCTACGAGGGGATCAGGGTTCCAGACGGCGATTAAGGAGTGTCCTGTTACGGAGGAGAGATTGCCTTTTATGGAGAAGGGCAAGAAGGTTTTGAGGGATCCGGGTGAGTGTTTTGGGTTTTCCGTTCTTCTGGTTGGATGATTTTGTATGTGGGGGGGGATTTGAGAGAGCTGTTGTTGGGGAATTTACTCATACGAAGGAATCAATATAGGTACTGCAAGAGCCAACGAAGCAGCTTCTACAGAAGCACCCAATGGAACGGAAAAAGACGATTATGCCGAACGCAACAAGCATTTAACGGTTTGTCTACTCCCCTCTCTTCATGAACCCTCCCCCCTCTGACACAGCCCAGGTCCTCCAGCAACACGTTAACTTCTTCGACCGCGATCAAGACGGCATCATCTACCCCCTCGATACCTATACTTCCATGCGTCGCCTCACCTATCCCATCTGGTTCTCTGTCCTCGCAATGCTGATCATCCATGCAAATTTTTCCTACCCGACGCTCCCCCCCGGACACTGGCTTCCGGATCCCTTGTTCCGGATCTATACGGGGAGAATCCATAAGGATAAGCATGGGAGTGACTCGGGAGCGTATGATAATGAAGGCAGGTTTATCCCGCAGAAATTCGAGGATATTTTCAGTAAGTATGCCGGAGGTGATAAGCAGGGGATTACGTTGGGGGAAGTCTGGGATTATCTGAAGGGGCAGAGTGTTATTATGGATCCGGTGGGGTGGGGTGGAGCGTTGTTTGAATGTGAGTTGTGATCTTCTCTTCTCTTTTCTTCCTTCCTTCTTGGTAGATGACGTTGAGTCGTCGAGGGGATGAGATATGATTGAGGATAGGATGGGAAGAGAAAGCGAATCAATATAATAGATACATGCTAACGATAATCAGGGTCCGCTACATGGATTTTGCTATGGCCAGAAGATGGGAGGATGAAGAAGGAAGATATTAGAAGGATCTATGATGGCAGTCTCTTCTACGAAATCGCCGCGCGGAACGAGAAGAACAAATCTCAGTAATGGGATGAAAACTGGGTCGTCTTTACTCTTCCGAACCTTTCACTCAAGGGAGGAACTTCAAAGGCTGGCTTATGACGAATGGAAGGAATGGTGTATATGGTGACAGCTTGGCCGAGAGCAAACTATTGCTTCTTGATACGTATACATGTATTGTTTTGTTTGTTTTTAGGAATCTAGAGGATCTTCCAATGATTTCTTCTTAAGACTCTTCTCGTCCTTTCTCGATATCACCTCTATTACTATCACCATCTTTATCTTTTGAATTCGTCTATTTTTAAGTCCATCGCCGCTCTTCGAGGTATCTTCGAGGTATCTTCTCACTTTCTGACCCCATCCTATTCATCTTCCTCGCTACTAGTTAAGATCAACTCTCTTCAGCTATTTCAATAAATAACGCTTGTAGAAATATCCTAATCCAGCTTACTTTGTTCCTCGCCCCCCCACCCTCCTCCCTCCTCTCCCTTTCCCATACAACTACTAGCATAGCTGAATAATTTCAGGGTTTGAGCTTGACGGGTTAAATTTCTTGGCTGCTTGCCATCCGATGGATCAGGGATTTTCTCATGGGATGCCGTGGCGACTGCGTCGCAAAATTTGGCCATGAGGATGTCCGTGGTGCTTAGACCACGGGGTTGGTGGGTCGTCCATCGGATGAAGACTGTGTTGTAGATCTATGGGGTGGGTGGTGGTAGCTGTTAGTTGGATGGATAGATAGATGGGAGAGAAGGGAAAGAGGGTTAAGAAGGCGCACGTTAACCCATTCCGGGTGATGTCTCTCTTCTCTGCATTTTGGTGCTATGGCTTTCATAAAGGTCTGTGGGTTTGAGTATGGTGTTAGTGGTTTCGCTCTTGGTTCTTCAGCCTTTGAGGGATAGGGAGGGATAGATTGGTGGGAGAAGCACAGGGGTGCGTGGCCCGTCGGGAGGTTAATCGCATGATAGCCTATCATCCTCAACACGTCTCCAGTATCTCTTCACGCCCCCAACTCGAAGCCCGGAAGTGGAAAGAAAGAAAGAAGGAATGGAGAGAAACCAACCCAAGCAGCCTTAAACCCCCGAAACCTAAAAACTCTCTCAATTCCCTTTTTGTCCGCCGTTAAAAGCCATTTCCCACCGTTTTCCTTCAGGAGGGGTCTGATGAGATCATAGGCATCATGATCATGATCATTTTCCTTGGAGAGGACCTTGGATCTTGCAAGGTTGAAAGAGCCGAGGGTGCTGCTGGCCGTTGGAGTAGAGAGTTTGGAGTTTGGGACGGCGTTCTCTTTGGGAGCAGCCTCTTCTTTAGATGCCGTGTAATCTGTTGAGATGCCTGTGGATGCGGGGAGTTTCAAGGCGCGTCTTTGCAATTGGGATACCGATTTTGATGCTAAGGCTAAAGTTGTGGAAAAGGGTTTGTTGTGGGGTAGGAAGGTGGTAACAGAGTTACAAAGGGGGCGCGGGATGGAGTACATAGAGACCTTTACGCTTGGGTAAGGGGGAGATGACTGAAAGCTGGAGAGGTGGGCATTCGAATGGAATCGAGTGGTTTTGCATGAGGAATGATCACGAGATGAGGTTGCAGCTATATGGTCACGTGGTACGAATACATCGTCTTGCCATGGCGGAAGACTTGCTCATTCCATGGGGGTAGATGGTAGCCCTTGCCGAGAAATTGGAAATTCTTTTGCATGAGCTGGCTGTCTTGAGTTGAAAGACAGAAATTATATGATCTCGTCTCGTCTTGCCTCGTCCCAATTCTCTGATTTTCGAGTCTGGACTTGCAATTGGGAAATGCTCCTTAGCCCTTGGAGGTAAAAGGATTCTGTCTCGCTTATCGGCGCTAAACTATACTATTTGGTTTTGATATATAACGTCTAGACGTCTAAAGGATCTTTTCGAATTCCTTTAAATATGTTTTGACTATTTCATCATGTTCCGTCTGAGTCGACCATTCGGTGTTTAATTGAGTGAATGCAAAGAATACAATATATATAGGAGAAAAGAGCGGACGTTATATAATTAATGCCTTAATCTTGATCAGGCATTAAGTTTAACAGGTGTGGAAGGTTCCGGTAAAAAAAAGTTGATGTGCAGCATCAAAAAACATTTGATACCCAACTTAATGATTTGTATTTGCCTCACAGCGCCATTACGAAAACTCGCTATTCGGTGTATTTGCAGAGCAGGAAGGCGACCAGCTTCGGAAATTGAGGAAGGGCCATGTCCCTGACCTCTCGTCTTGTCAATCTGTTTTCCTCCGGATCAGCAGGCTTGCCAGCAGACGATCGCACCAAATTCGAGGTTGTTGATGATGGAGGGGAAGCCGTTGATGTTGGAGTGGAAAAAGGATTACTTGGGTCGAAAACAATGGCACAGGAAGAGGTCGAAGAGGAGGGACGACCAGCCTATTTCCATGTGAGATTTGTAGCTTTGTAGCTTTGAGCCTACATGCAAATTACTGATTGTTTGTAGGCCATGATTGCTGGGGGAATTGGTGGAACAACGGGAGATCTGCTCATGCATTCTTTGGATACAGTCAAAACTCGTCAACAAGGTGATCCGCATGTCCCGCCGAAGTATACCAACTTATCGTCCTCATATTCTATGATTTTACGACAAGAAGGCATACGGCGAGGTCTATATGGAGGATGGGTTCCTGCCCTTCTTGGCTCTTTTCCTGGCACAATTATATTCTTTGGAACGTATGAGTACAGTAAGAGGCACTTGATAGACAACGGCATCTCGCCATGGTTTGCCTATCTCTCCAGTGGTAAGTCTGAAAAATCTAGGTATAATCGACTTCAATCTAATGTTTGCAGGTTTTGTCGCCGACTTTGCAGCCTCCTTCGTATACGTACCTTCCGAAGTCCTCAAAACCCGTCTACAACTCCAAGGTCGATATAACAATCCGTATTTCAACTCTGGTTATAACTACAAAAACACAGTGCATGCTGCCCGAACAATAGTGAAACAAGAAGGCTTTTCAGCATTGTTCTACGGTTATAGAGCAACGATTGTTCGAGATCTGCCATTCTCGGCGTTACAATTCGCATTCTACGAGCAAGGCCAAACCTGGGCTAGAAGATGGAAGGAGAGCCGTGAACTTGGGTTGCCATTGGAACTCTTGACAGGAGCGGCAGCTGGTGGTTTAGCTGGAGTAATTACATGCCCACTTGATGTTGTCAAAACACGGATTCAAACACAAGTCAATTCCGGGCCCGAGTCCACCTCTAAGCAGACCTCGAAATCTACGAAAGATCTCTCTCCTCAACCTCCCCGCACGAAGTCAGTTTCTCAAAAACCGACGAAGCATCAGACTCGATCGATATCCACATCGTCTCCCTCGACGCATACCCCTCGTCCTGGCAGCATAATTCTCGATACATCTTCCGTCCCAACCGGTCTCAAACTCATCTACAAGACGGAAGGGATAGCAGGATTGTTTCGCGGAGTAGGCCCTAGGTTCGTGTGGACGAGTACACAAAGTAGTTGCATGTTGGTATTATACCAATATATCCTGAAGCAATTAGAGAGCTCCAACGTGCAACGGGACCAGGAATCGATTGTGTAATGGTAGGAATCGGGGTGAATACAAAGGGGCACAAATGATGCAGGGAAATGTAGGATTATGTACAGCGAAAACTCAAAGGTTGCACTGGGCGGCGTTTAGGGAAGTCTTCAAGGTTAGACGAATAGATGATCTTCACTTTCACGTCTTCCGCATCGCATCGCATCATCCATGGCGATACCTGTCACTATATCTCTTGGCTCTCATCTGTCCAAGGTCATCTCGACCCACTAAGGGCATGTGATTCTTGCATGACGAGAAGAAGGGTCCAGTCGGCCAGTTCAAGATGGAAGAATGGCGACAGTGCTATGTGAACCCTTGTTTCAATTAAATCCATATCGAGTGAAAACTCTTTGATAACATCTTATATGCTTATATGCTCATATGCTTATATGCAAAAGCGCCAGTGCGCATGTGGCAGCGAGGGGCCATGAGTCGTAACCAAAATAGAATCGAGCCATGGACCATACCGGCTCTTCTGCTTCATCTTGTTTATAAAACCTAAAAATATTATTAGATTTACGAGCTATCCACCACTACGGAGTCGGTATGTACTGCGATCTATATTAGCGACCAAGTTCAAATCAAAACTCTAACTGTTCCAATAAGCCTCCACCTCATGCCGTAGCACGGGTGGTTTTATCAGGTCACATGTACGCTAGCTTAGCCTATTGTTAGCGTCAGAGTGGCTTATCTACCCTGGCCTTTCTATTCTTCAATCCACACCCTCTTACTTTTTCTCATGCTACAGTGTCTTGCGGTTCCAGGCACCAAAAGCTCAGTGGCTTTTGTACTGTACTCCCTGGTACTCCCGGGTACTCCCGATGGGCTTATCAGCACTTAACAACCCTGGAAACCTCCGCCAGGCTGAACAACGCCAGTACTCCGTCATTTGTACGGCATCAACGACGCCAATGGGACGATTACGGAGTATATGTTTGCAGTTCAAGTTCAAGTTCTAGAAGATGAAGTCCATTTGAGTGGATTCGTGAAAGCTCAAATTCTCGTATCTTCTGGAGCGAAGAAGAAACTCAAAGAATCCCCGCCTGGGATGGGTGTATTTTTGAGAGACTTTGCCTTCCAACAGGCGAGTGAGGGGTTTGTACGTACGGAGTATGACATGTATGACTACTATGTGTATATAAAAGGGGAGGTGCCTTCTCTTTTCTCTTCTTCTTTTCTCTCCATCCTTTCTTTGCCAAGTCCAACTTAGGATTCATCATGAAGATCTCGAATCACATTTCTCTTATTGCCGCATTGGTAGCTGGGGTTTGGAGTGCGGACGATGGTTGGATCACTGAACACTGGGATGCTATTATCGTAGGAGCTGGTCCTGCTGGTATCATTGGTATGTATTGGAGTGGTGTTGGAAGGGGATTGCATTTGTTGATTGTTATCTTATCATAGTGGCTTCGCGACTGTCAGAAGCAGGTCTTAAGACTTTGTTACTGGAAGGTGGTGCTGGACTTTCTTACGGAGTGACGGGCGGCGATTTGGATTCGAGGAGACCAGTGAGTGCCTAACCTTGAATTCAAATCGATGATCATAGCTCTAATGCCTAACAGGACTGGCTCAAAGGCACAAAACTTACCAGAGTTGATGTTCCCGGTCTTTACAAGTCGATCTTTTCCGATGGAGGGAACCTCCTGTGTGGACCAGAGACAAAGGTTTATGGAGGATGTACCATTGGAGGGAACTCAGCAATCAATGCTGGACTCTTCTTTGAACCTCCCGCTTCGGATTGGGACAAGTACTTTCCTCCGGAAGTAAGTAACATGAACACATTCTCTCCAGATCATGATAGCCAAAGACTAACCTCACATCTAGTGGAACTCTACAAACATGGATGCCGCAATTAAACGCCTATACAGTGTTCAACCATCCACTGAGGTCACTTCTCAAGACGGTAAATTTTATCTTCAATCTGGATATGAAGCTGCGAAAAGGTGGTTGGTCGATGGATTGGGCTACAAAAACGTCAAGTTCAATGAGCAAGCCGATGATAAAACTAAAGTATTCGGTCGCCCAGTCTTTGATTACGCCAATGGGCAACGTGGAGGTCCCGTCACCACTTATCTTCAAACTGCTCTTCAACGCAGTAACTTCCGTCTTCAGAGTGGAGTTCGCGTAGTACGAGTTGAGAGACGTGGAGATACCGCTACCGGTGTCACAGCTCTCGTTAACGGTGTGGAAACAACCATTTCTGTTACCGCAGCAGGAAGAGTAGTGTTATCAGGAGGCGCCATTTCAAGTCCTTCCATTCTCATGCACTCCGGGATCGGTCCGGCAGAAACCCTCTCCAGAGTGAGTGCCGCTGGGAAGTTGTCCAAGAATCTCCAGAGTAGCGATTGGATCATCTCTAACTCCATCGGCGCCGGTCTTTTCGACAACCCCAACACGTTCATCGTACTCGAAGGAGATTCCATACAATCATACACCCATTCCTACGCCTCGCCTCCCCAAAACGATGCAGCACTTTACCTCAACGCCCGCAGCGGTCCCTACACATTCGCATCGGAAACCTCGGTTTTCTGGAACACCATCACCCACGACGATGGAAGCGTCGTCGGTGTTCAGGGCACCATCGATTCGGCCGGCTTCGCCGACTTTAACAGCGGCAAGTGCATCACCCTCAACGTCTACGGCACCTCGGGCCTCCTCTCCACCGGCTCCGTGGTCCACGACGACAATTTGATCCCCGGCCCCTCCGACAACCTCTACTACTCCAACCCCCGCGACGCCCAAGACATTGCCAAATTCATCTACGACATCTTCCAGGGCCTCCCCGCCGCCGGGCTCACACCCAAAAACATCCCCCAAACCGCCACGCAAGCCGAGATTGAAAAATACATCACGACACCCTCGACATACGCACGGGGCAGCGTCAACCACTACACGAGCAGCTGTCGCCTGGGTAGCTGTGTCGATGTTAACACGGTCGTCAAGGGCACGAAGAACATCCACGTCGTCGATGGGAGTATCGTGGCCGCGCTCACGGTGAATCCGCAATTTGCCATTATGGCCGTGGCGGAGCGTGCGAGTGAGTTGATTTTGGCGATGAGGGCGGCAACTGGGCAAACGGGAGCGGGGCAAACGGGTGGATCAGGGGATTCGCCCAAAAAAACACGCCATGCTTGAGTGCGAAGGCGTTTGGTTTGGAATTCAATCTTTCAACAATGATTGGATTTGAGAGTGAGAGAGAGGGATAGTTGGTTGTAGGATGGATCGATCGATAATGAGGTGATGATGCATGCAGCTTCTCGAGAACGTAATGATAATTTAATACTCTCCTCTGCCTCAAATTAAATAAACACCCTCTTTCTCTCTACATATACGTACATCAATTCATAGATGTTCTGTTACGATTCTACAAGCTATCATGTAACGAATATGAAACTATATATAGGAGCGTTGTTCCGTAGCTTGTTAACACAAATAGCATATATATGAATTGTTAAAATCTTCAAAATCTTCAAATTCGTTGATTCTAGAAAAGTTTCCTTGCAACACTTTCTCTATCTACAATCACTCATGTAAATTTCCAACCAGCGTGATGATTTGATTAGCTCAAACCCCTGTATATGAGGAAAGGCACAGTTGTATTTTAGTGTGTTTATTGACGGATATGATGAACTTGGAGATTGCTTGTCTACTCTTGGCAAGTCCTTCAATTTTCCCCTGGGTATTGCCAATGATCGGACAAAGTAATCGTTGTACTGTTACCGCTAACACCCCCTACCCGTACTTGAGCGGATCCAAAAATAGCCGCAAGTAAAGTTGATGTGATATATATATACACGTCGTATTTGGTTGGGGCTAGCATCTCGAGATTGGAAGGATCCATATATATTGCTCAAAGAGCAGGGAAGGAGGGAATGGTGCATCATTTGGTTGGCCCAGCAGTTGGTCCTTGGGAGGGGAAGGGAAGGGAGGGGGAGGGGGAGGGGAAGGGGGGAGAGGAGATGGAGAGAAAAGCAAAAAGGGAAGAAAAGAAAAGAAGACTGGCGATGATAACCCGAAAGAAGAACAAGAAAGTTGGGAGGCGAGCCAATTGGATGATTGCCAGGTGCGATGGATGTGGCCGTGGATGTGGTGGTCCGATGGGGGGGCTGATCTGATCAACATGACATCCAATCGGAGGGGTTGAGGGAGGGAAGGGAGGCGACAGAGGGAAGGAGGGAAGGAGGGAAGCATGGACGAGGGATGCCGTGTCGTGATGGGATGTGTTGAAGATTCGACGGGGAAAGGGAGGGAAGTGGAGCGAATGGTGGAAATGGAGATGGAAAGGTCAGGGGAAAGGGGAAGGGAAGTTGATGTTCAAGAATAGTGGCAGATAGTGACAGAAATAGAAATAGAACAAAACATTCCGAGCACCCGTGCCCCCGTACCCGTACCCGTACCTGTTACCCGAACTTCGTCGTCCCGCTAGAATAGAACGGGTTTTGCGGGAAGGAAGGAAGGGGGGAAGGGGCCGGTTTGCTTTTGGCTGTGCGCTTTTGCTCTGTGGGTTGATCTGATTGATTGATTCAATCGATCGTGGTGACGATGGATGGACGGACAGGGGAGATCCTGAGAGCTTGTTGGGTGCATATGCATGATTAGCTTTAGATTAGACGTATATTATCGTAGACAGATGCGTATGTACGGGGGACATTCTAGAAATAGACTCGACTCGACTCCTGTCATGTCACGTCGTATCCATGAATGGTTTGTTTGGTTGTATGTGTGATGGGATTTACGACGAAACGATATACGATACGAAGGATCAGTTGCATCACATCACATCACATCACGTAAGGCTGAGCTGGGGGAGGATAGATATTAGAGTTCTTGTGTGTGTTGGTTGATTTGTACAGCACGAGGGGATCCGGAGGTGTTCGTTCGCCTGAGTCTGTATGTCAGATGTGAGATGTAAGCCGGTGAGATGTAAGCTGGATATGTCCGAACGGGCGGTCAAATGGAATCATTCGCCTGACTCATGCAGGAACAAGATGGATCAGCGTTGGAGAAAGGGTAATGTTTGCGATTAATGTGACGTCGATGCCCCATTGAAAGGAGCGGAAAACGTGTTTAACCCTTGCACTGCACTGCTTTGCACGGGTGTGTTGTTGAGATGTCGAGATAAGATGCAATGGTTGCTGTAGATGGTTAAAGAGCAACATGGCAACATAGCAACATGATAGGCTGTGTTTGGCCATGACATGCTCTTCTTTCCTTCTGGCCTGCATTAGATGCTGTGTCGTTTGTTCGGTGGGTAGTTTTGGGCATGCATATGGATGGCATTCCTCACAACCTTTGGGCCATGGGAGCCATCATGTACTCTCGCGGCGATGCATCCGAGGAGGCCATGCCATGCCATGGCCTCCTTCTCACCGAGATCATCGCCGGTGCACGCACGAGTATCATCCCCCCAATATGAAGGTGTGTCACGGTAACATCATGTAGCGGCATGAAGGCGCAATCCAAAATGAGACCTTTTCCCTTCGGTGCCACTTCCATAGAAGGGCTCAAGGGAGGAGCTTCGAATTCACAGTTTATGCGTCCAGCGGTACTTGTAGATGCCGGTGGAACCTCAAGTAATAAGTACAAGTAATCCTGAACAGAGAGAGACCAGGAACGGGGCAAGGAAGCAAAGAAGAAATGAAGAAATCAGAAGAAAAGGTCTGATTAGAGAGAGGTCTAAGAAAGGGGGGTCTAGGAGCCAAAGCCAAAGGGTAAATGCGAGACATTCCTCGATCAACCAAGATTCGTTGAAGATGATGGGAACATTATTGAAATAACATATGATCGATCCAATGAGTTGCGTGATTTATTTAATCAACCCATCTTTTTATTTGCTCGCCTTGTTCAATTACAATCATTAGATAGAGAATCTTACCTTGCCTCGCCTCATCTCGCCTACTACCGCCGTGACTCTCCTGCTGTGTGGTTGCCAACGTCAAGTATTCTAGAACTTCTCCCGGGCCCTAGAAGTAGATTCTCCAGTCAATCTTCAACTTGGTTTGCCTCTTTGGTTAAAGTTCGTAGATCCAAGTGAGAATAGGTTGATGGGTGGATGAGGCTTAGAAAGCTACTTTTTAGCATCTATCTGTTCGGCTTCTAGACCTTTGATGATCCGGGGAGTTGTAGTTGTAGATTTGCATGTTCCTAGAACGAACAATTCCCGCAGAGATCTCATTCGAATTGTTCCTCATTTGGATCTTTCGATTTCCCCAGTAATAATAAATAACAATAATAATGTAAGTGAGACTTGGTTTTGCTTTCTTGTTCCTGTTCCTGGTCTGGTCACTAGCGTTCTCTACTTCGCGAAGTAGGTTTTAGGTGTTCTTGTTCTACTAGGGGCCCTCATTCCACCTCATCCATGAATCCTATCCATACAATGGCTCTACCGTCCAATTCCCCCCTTGCAATGGTGATCTCAAGGCTCCAGGTATACAGAAGAGGTAAAATTGTACTTGCAGCACTTTGTACCCCTTCTCCTCTCATCTACTGTCGCATACCGCCGTACGAGTCAGAACAGGCGCCAATTGTGACTATATTCCTGTAGAGTCACCAAAGAACATGTGGCAAATGGAGCTGAATGATAGGTTGGTTGAAAGACGCCCTTCTCCTTCTAGATACCCTTGTAAAGCTAGCTCTCCCTTTGGACAATGAGCGGCAGGCAGTTAATTGCGAAAGATGTCAGAAAATCACCCAGGGTTATCATCTGGGACCCTTTTTGAGTAGCAGTTTACAGTTAGTCGGGTTGCAAGGTTCCAGATGTTCGCATTGGAACCTTTAGGTTTCTCGATCCGCTGAGTCCTGTAAGGTTTCTCCCAGCTTTGCCTACCTCAGTCATACTGATGACGATGCCGAGTACTGTATTGGATTGTATTTGTGCTAGTCGTGCCTGGAGATGAGCAGGGCAGCCTTTCAAGACCACCTTGCAATCTTCTCCCTATCTGAACATAGACACCGATCTGCCATGGGGCGAGGGGGGTCCTCAGCCACGGTTCAAGCATTGCCTATGCAGGTGTTTTGCTTGCTGCTGCTATGTATAATCATATAATTGTGATATCTTGTAGCTAGAGAGACTTATGCTTCAGCTACTTAAACCCCCAGGCCCTTTTCATCAACCTTTGTTTTTACTTCAGCAATTCCAACAGAGTCAAACATCAGATATAAACATCCTCCATCCCATCAGACTTTCCAAGTTTCTACTTTACATCTTCAACTTCATCCTCAATACTCAACAACAACATTCATACAACTTCAACAACTCATATAACAACATCCACAACCAACCAACACCAACAACTACAACTACCACCAAAATGTCTGCCGGATCCTTCACAGTCTCAAGTATGTCAAATTCCTTGCCTTTGAGATCCCTCTCGGCAGTTATCTCAAGATTGCTAACCATCACTCTCCAGACGCCATCAAGGCATTCAGAAGCCACCCAAAAGACAATGATGATGATGATCACTAAATACATGGCCATCTCATCAATGCCGGGTATGTCTAATGATGGTCTGAATGTGAGTTATACCCTCATTTCCTCACTCTTTCATGTGCCCATTCCTTTGGTGCCATGAACATGGACAATTTCCAATTCTCGACAAGACGAGGCTGGAATATTTTGAATAGATCTCAGACCCAAATCCCTGATCTTTTACTAGATGAGAGCTGCATGATACTGCAAGGTCAGCCAGGGTACAGGTACATTGTTACTTGTAATCAGCCGGATAAGCGACCCTTATCACAAATTCATCAGCTTGCACTTCACTCCAACTTCTCACTTCAAATGCCCCTCTTTCATTTGCCCTAAATGCCCCCTTTTATGCCCTTTTATGCCCCTTACTTCTCAAATGCCCTCTATGCCCCTTATCAACATAAAACTAATTTTACTTCTCCCAGCATAGAAATCACAATATAACTCTCCCCAAAAAATCAACAACAAAAACCAAAAAAAATGCAGATCATCATCATCATCTACCCATCATCTCACCCACCAACTTTACCGCCCTCACACCGAAGACGAAATGAAACGAAATGAAACGAGACGAAATAACATAACTGGTCCGAGAAATAGCCTTTCTCTCACATAGCCATTGCTCTTGCTCTTGCTCTTGCTCTTGCTCTTA
The DNA here is from genome assembly GCA_017357885.1 of Monilinia vaccinii-corymbosi. Lineage (NCBI taxonomy): Eukaryota > Fungi > Ascomycota > Leotiomycetes > Helotiales > Sclerotiniaceae > Monilinia > Monilinia vaccinii-corymbosi. The sequence continues at coordinate 1,786,600 of CP063406.1, read as the reverse complement.
CTCTTCTACTTCAACATCAACATCAAGTTCAGCCCCCCCGGTCTCCTCAAATCTATCCGTCTGCCCGTCTGCCCGTCTGCCCGTCTGCCCGGCGAGCAAACTCAGCATGTACCGATGATTATCGACAAACTCCCTAGGCCTACAGTGACAGAGTGGCTTAGCACAAGATTCATCCACTCGCTTGCTCCGAAACCCCCAAAAAGAGAGTCATCATTACTTCATCCATCAAGCCATGTTTGAAATTTGGACCCTGCCCAAGATCGTGTACGACGGCATATAGAATTTCAAGAGCAATTGGGATGGATGATGACTCCTTCCCTAGGCGAGCGAGCTGGATCAAATTACCCGGCTTGAATCTTTTTGGACCCCATTCGTACTTGAGTTTTTCCTTCTGTCTATAATCTCACCAGCAGATGGATTGGATGCGATACGACAAGTGGAGGGACAAATGTATCAACAATGGTTTTTTGCTCCTTTTTCCATGAGGTTCTGATTGATTTTTTTGGTTTTTTTTTGGGCTTGGGGAGTTCATCAGCGAGCGCGTGAGCTTTAGAACGTTTTTTTCCTTTTCCTTGCTTCCTATCCCCTTTTTTTTTTCTTTGGTTATTTTGGGAAAATCTTTTGGTTGGGTTATAGATAGGTTTGGATGGGATGGGATACAACGTTAGCTCTCACGAGCGCCTCGAACATTTTTTGGGGATGATGTTATTTCTTCGCTTTTCGATTCTTGCGATGGGTTGGTTGGTCTTGGATCTCCCCCCCCCCGCACTGGTGTTGTCACGATTCTGACGTTCGGCCGCCGCTCCGGCGCACGTGCCCGCTGTCACAGCTCATGTGCTTAACACTCCAGTTCATGTATTCGATTAGTAAGCACGTATTTAGCACATACACTTTATATAAATTATATATAGAAACGTTATTTCATAGTCTAACTAGCCCAATAGTAAATTCCAAGGAAGTTTCTGACCCTGTTCATTCAGCTCTTTTACGGCACAAGCGTCACACATCTCTCATTTTTACTTGACTTGATTTGATTTGACTTGATTTAAATCATCAAAAAGTATAAAGATATTAATAACAAATTTTATCAATATCAATATCAATAACTTAATAAAACGAAACAAAACTTTATTAATTAATGAATTAATTATAAATAAATAACCCAACCCATCCTTTTCATCAATCCAATACAATCCAATCCAATCACCTACCCACCTACCTCGCCAAATTTTTCCTAGGGCTGGCTGGCCCCCCCCCTTTAAGTTCAAGTTGAACCCAGAGTGAGGGAGGGGAACTAATGAGTACAGTATCATCATCATCATCATCATCATCATAATCATAATCACCACCATCTAACATCTAATTAACATCGAAGTTTCAAATCCAAATTAGTCAGAGCAATAGCAACAATTAGACATAATACTAACATACAGACATACATTATTTCCTTCCCACGTACGCGATATCGATGGTGTACACTGTACACCGTACACCGTAGAGAGAAGAGAGAAGAGTCAGTGAAGTTAATGAAGTGAATAGCAAGCAATAGCAAGCAAGTAGATCTTCATCTTACAGTAGTACTCTCCCTACCCGTACCCGTCCGTCCGTACCTAGGTAGCGAGAGCGACGGGGCCCGGGGGCGTGGGCGTGGGAGTAGCTAATAAATAGAAGTTCTTGACAATCAATGTTGAACAAGGTTTGATTTGATTTGATTGAATATACTAGTGTGATTATTGAAAATTAAAGTCAAATCGAAAAATTTAAAGTTTCAATATATATTTCTATTCTATTCTATTCTATTCTATTCTATTCTACAATTATTGGCAAGTCTCAGAGTAGGTAGGGGAGGGGGGTCTTAAACATCTCATCTCATCTCATCTAATCTCATCTAATCTCATTTAATCTAATCTCATTTCATCCCATTTCCATTTCCATTTCCCTAGCTTATATCAAAATTGACAAGGAGATGATGATATTATTGATGAAATAAAATTTCATGTCATTGATATATCTATTAGTGTTTGTATAGGCCGTTTCGAAATCTATATAATGCTTTTATCTCTTGGTCGTGTGTGTCTCGCCTCAAAATGTAAATGTAAATACTACAACCCTCCAAGCTATTCCATCGCCTGACCAACTCTCCTCCTGTATCTATCGATCGTGAACCACCACCAGCAGTAGCCACGGTGCGATTGCATCTAAGTATTATTCCCTCCTCTCGTCTCGTCTCGTCTCGTTTCCTTTCCTTGCCCTTATATTATTTTTCAAAATAATACACTATTAAATACAATATAATCCACCATGACAACATAAAATTGCAAGCAAAGAGGTATCTAACGTCAGTGTGAAAGCCAAAAAGCCAAAAAAAATCCCTTCAAACCCCAGCCGAACCCGTGACTCCTGAAGTTGTCGGCCTCAAAGATGCAGGGCCTTGAAAACCTTCCCCTTCCGCAGTATTGACATTCTGCAATTCCATAGCGTTGCTTCCTCCCTGAAATTCCTTCGTAAGAGGAGCCGTTTGCTTCCCCCTTCGCTCACCGAACCTCTGATCACCCTCCTCGTATTTTCGTTTGAAACTCAAGTATGTGGGAGGTCGTGGACGACAAAGGACAGTAATCCAGTTGCTGATAAAACTTCCCTGGGTGAATGGACGATGGCGATCTTTCTTGATGAATTTGTGTGAATTGAGATATTCCCGTGTCGTCTCCCCTCGACCCATCAGGAAAAAATGATATGCCATCAGTGCAGCTGGGTATGGGGTAGCGAGGAGACCATAGATGAACATTGCGAAAGGAACTCTGCAATGACTGATCGATGCACAGAATGAAATATGCTGCTGATGCGAGTAGACAATAATTTGTGCTATACTAGCACTGAAAAGATATGTTCCAAGAAGTGTACCAGAACTTACAAAGGCGAAGAAATAACGGTAATTTCGACGCCCAACACAGTTATTCAGCCAGACACAATGGTGATCCTGGGTTTCAATACAATTGTCACAGACTCGGCAATGATGTCCTCTGGGTGGTCGCCAGATGTTGCAAGTCTTGCAGTATTTAGTAGGCACTTCCATTGCAGCCGTAGTCGATTGAGCCGATTTGATCATGGTCCAATCGTTTTGGGGTGGAGCCAGTCGAAGCGGATCTTCATTCTCGTCTGCTGGGGGCATTGGGTGTAGATTGCGTGGTAGGATCTAGAAGCGTTAGTTTTAATCGAAAATCTCGCAGAGGTGAATGATGGACTTACTCCGGGATCAGACACAGAGGCATGTATAAAAGAGGACATGCATAGGTAAAAAATGTAGGCGTACAGAATAGGCACCGCGGGGGAAATATGATGCCAAAGGAATGGGGCCGAGAAGACAAAAAAGAGGATTGACGGAACAAGGACGAACAGGCCTGTAGCAATGTTGATAGGTCTATGTCGAGTATTCTGTAGTCGTCCTCCCCAGCAAAATACTGTGTTACCAGTGAAGTATTGATGATTTTTCCCAAGATTTGGACTTTGCATGTCCTTTCGTTGCGCATCCGCCAGGGCAAAGTCTGGCGAGGACGCAGCAGACGAAAGCTTTTCGCGACCTTGATTGCTGCGGCTCGGACTAGGACTTCCGGCAGGTCCATCGTTCCTCGCCGGCATCAAGAAATTAGAATGAAAAGACCGTGGCGATTTAGGAGTCGACGTGCCATTTTTGTAAGCCTTATCGATATTCAGGCTCAGCCTTTTCGCACTGGCTGGACCATTCTGTAGGGGCCGGACACTGTCTGTCAAGCTCCCGGCTGCATGACCATGTATCGGACTTGTGTTTGCGGTACCTCTATCTACTGTCCCAATTTCGGTGACTTCTGTCCCTCGAGATGGCGGTGCTGGTAGATCTGCATCTTCGCTGATGGTACGCTGTGGTATAGTAATGTTCGAATTCACGCTCTGCCTTACGCTACCACCATCCAATGACCCATCCTCACCAAATCCTTGTTGTATGGCCATCGCTGGCCGAGATCCACCACGTTGTGCTTGGAGTCTCTGAGAACTCAAGGGGCGGAAGAAAGTATGCGAATTCAAAGATGGGATGTGAGTCTTGCTGGTAGAGCTTGGGACTTGTCCTAATGTGCTCCCTCGTTGCGCAATTGTTCCTGAGATATAGCCTCTTCGAGGAGAGGCAGCCTGACCAAAAGTTCCCCTAGAAGAAACAACCGTAGCCCCTGTGTCCGGCCTTGAGGCTCCATCTCCAGTCTGGATACTGTGGCACTGGCTTAAATTGCGACCGTGTGAACCTGGATTGGAAAAGTTATCCGTATTGTCTCCATCTTCTGAGGCTATGTCGGTCATTCGCGACGATAAAACGCTGACTCCATCTCCCAACTCTGAAAGCGCAAGATGTAGGTTGGGGAATGTGTAGTTATCGGTATCTGTGGAATGTAGGAATTTGGACGGAGAATTATCCCGGGAAGTCATTTCGTATGTCGAAATCGTCCTGCCAACCAATTGATCTCTTTCCTCATATCACCACCAACCGCCACCGTCGTCGTCGTCGCACGGTAATGTACGTGAAGGTCGTGCACTTCGAGGACTTGCGAAAGGGCACCTGGAGAAGTGTATCTAGTGAGGATCGTGATGCAATGAAAGAGGAAAAAGCGATCTTTTAAGGAGAGTGAGTGTGTGTATATCTCATAGTAGATAGAGTTCAAGCATTACATTACATACTGCAGTGTAAAAATGAGGCGTGAGTGAATTGCGAAGGGTGTGAGATGTGAAGGATGACGGGCGAAGGAAGAAGAAAAGACTCGATTCCTCGAGTCTTGCTTGCCCGCCGTTATGTTGCATTGCATTTGCACCGGGTCCAAGCGTCTTTGTTAGGTTTATGCTGAGTCAGCACCGCCCCTTATAATGAAATCTGAGGCTAAAAGACATATAGCAGATAACAACATTATTATCATCAATAACTTCATTCAATTTCTGTCTATTAGCCACTCTAGTTCTATGCATAAAAGAGGTTCCACTGTGCATTCAACTTGCTCATAACTAAACAGTCCTAAAATGAATACAGAGCAATAGTTAATAGCTACGATACTATTGATGATAATCAATACGTATACATCAGGAAATTATTGATGATTATATATATATTTAGGTAAAAAGTGCAATGCAACAGCCAAATTCAGTTTATATTAGGAATTAATTATAAAGTGCAAATAGTACTCGATGGACTTCAATCAATCCACGTGATGTTGATGACATAATCTTTTAACGCCTTCGACAGAACGTCTTGAAATTGGATCCTTCGACTTCAAGACGGACTTCTTGTTCCTTCACGATACAACATCAAACCTACGACCCCAAAATGTCAGCACAAGCAGCAGGAAAGGTTGCCGCACAGGCAGCCAAGGGAGCAGCCAAAGCTGCCGATGGCCATATCCTTAACAAGGGCGCAAAAAAAGATCCGGAACTTTACGTGAGTGAACTGCACCTTGCTCTACCTACTGTGCTGCCCTGTGGTGTTTTGTGATCTGGATGCTTTTCCATGAACGGGGCTGATGTATGATTTCCCGCAGATCCTTTTCGGTATTATGGCCGGTGCCTTCGGTTTGTCCGGTTACTACCTGGGTGAGACCGTACCTTTCGACCAGTGTTAAAGACCCTCATTGACCTTTCTTGTTAGGTGGTAAACCAACTTCGGCCTCCTCAGAAGTTAAGGTTAACGTCGCTCCCGGTACCATGCCTTGGCAAACTGAGAGCTCCAAAGGCGATGGTGCCCGACATGACTTCAAATACCAATACCATCCAGCTGGTGACCCAAGAAATCCACCAAGGGACGCACCTAGCGCATTGCACAGCGTCATTGTTCCCAATGTCAACTTGCCAAAGGTAGGATTCTTCCATGCCTCCAGTTTCACAATCACCAAGAGACGCATGGCCCTGCTCACATGGGTGTGATGTTGCTAAATCTACTGGGTGATTTTTCTCCGGATACATGCTAACATCTCGTCTTCAGGAGCTTCACGATAAATACAACAAGTGGGGTAAGGATGGATACTAGATCATACGAACAAGGACAGAATGTAGCGGGGTGGTTGCAAGACCAAGCAGGGTTGTACGTACATAGGTGGAAGAGGTTATCTGATACATTGAACTCTCATTGCTATACCTAGAGACAGCCTTGTGGCTTGCATGACTTGCGGTATCGTGTAGATGGAACCGGATGAATGCAAAACCCCCCACAATCCATTCATCCATCACACAGACTTGGTGTAATATGCACCCCTTCCAGCCCTCAAGCCCTCAGCCCCCTAGTCAATATCTTAATTGATGAAATCCATGGGTTGACACGAAGATTATTATACCCAGCATCTATATTACTACAGCTACACCGCTAACACCTGGACGTACCTGTGTATAAAGTTCAGCCTTACCATAAGTTCCACCTCTTATTTTAGACTGCCTTGCACATCAATCGATTGGCTTTTGGATCAAAGGATTACCCCAGAGCTTCCCAAAAGCTTCTCAAAAGATATATGTCTAAGGGTCTGTCTGAGCATCATGAGAATTGGGGGAAATAGAATTATATAGTAATAATTTTGATTTACATTACTTAATCACTTAATGACTTATGGAGTTATGTTATTAATAGAAGAGCTAGTTGGTTGGTGGAGGCGTGGCGGCGTGGCGGCGTGGCGGCGTGGCGGCGTGGAGGCTACACAAACTAAACACATAGCTGGCCCTTCCCAAAAAGTTCCCCCTTACGGCAACAAACTGCAACCAACTACTTTTTCAACAACAGGCGACTTGTCCTCCAACACCCCCCATCACCAATGCCGCCTCAACTTTGATCCTTTGTTCATCCTCTTCCTTTCTTCCTTTCTACATTCTCTTTGGTAATACAGTACAATTAATTCGAGTTTGCTGGTTTCCTGAGGGAAGCTGGGCTTTTACACTACTATGACGATGCCGCACACAGAAAAATCCGTGCACGGGGATGTCGCAAAAGGCTCAAACAGTCCTTCGAGGCAACCCATGAAGAAGAAGCCAATGGATTATACCTCTGAAGGCGTTGAGGATCAAGATGTCTTTCTTCTCCCTGGCTCCGACTATCAGGTCATGTTCGGCCTGACACTGTTGGCTGCTATTGTCAGACTCTTCAGAATTTACCAACCCAGCAGTGTAGTATTCGATGAAGTCCAGTAAGTTATCGGCGTCCAATTTGCTTTCTTTTACCATGGCAAATGCTCACATGTGTGATTGTAGCTTCGGCGGGTTCGCCTCGAAATACATAAAGGGTAGATTCTTTATGGATGTACATCCTCCTTTGGCGAAACTCTTGATTACACTTGCGGGATTCTTGGCTGGATTTGATGGAAATTTTGACTTCAAGGATATCGGAAAGGATTATGTCGAACCTGGAGTGCCATATGTTGCTATGCGAATGTTGCCTGCTATTTGCGGAATACTCCTGGTCCCTACTATGTTCTTGACTCTTAAGGCCGCAGGTTGCAGAACCTCGACATCTGCCATGGGTGCCGGATTGATTGTGTTTGGTGAGCCAATCTAGAACATTTTGTTTTTGACGGCCAGACTAATTTCTTCAGAAAACGGACTACTTACACAGGCACGCCTAATTCTTCTCGATTCTCCTCTTATGATTATGACCGCTCTTACTGCCCTTGCATTCACGTCTTTTACGAATCAGCATGAACAAGGGCCTGCTAAAGCATTTCAATTGAGCTGGTGGTTTTGGTTGGTAATGACGGGCCTTGGTTTGGGAGCGACTGCCAGTGTCAAATGGGTCGGACTTTTCACAATTGCTTGGGTCGGCAGTCTTACTGTATTGCAACTTTGGGTTTTGCTTGGAGACACGAGAACGGTGACACTGGTAAGAATCCTTGAATCCAACTAAAGTGTTATATATTGACAAGCACAGCGCATTTTTGCGAAGCACCTTGTAGCAAGAATATTTTGTCTTATTGTCATCCCCATTACATTCTATATGGCTATGTTTGGTATTCATTTCCTCTGTCTCGTTAATCCAGGAGATGGCGACGGATTTATGAGTTCTGAATTCCAAGCAACTCTCAACTCAAAGTCCATGCAGGATGTTGCCGTAGATGTGGCTCTCGGAAGCCGAGTTAGCATTAGACATTACAACACGCAGGGAGGATATCTACACTCTCACAACCTCATGTATCCTACCGGTAGCATGCAACAGCAAATCACCTTGTATCCCCACAAGGACGAGAATAACGCCTGGCTCGTGGAGAACCAGACCCAACCGCTTGATATTAACGGAGCCCCAATCAACGGGACATTAGCTTGGGATGCCTTGACACCACCCAAGTACATTGCAGACGGAGATATCATCAAGCTGTACCATCAATCCACACATCGCCGCCTTCATTCTCATGATGTTAGACCACCAGTCACTGAAGCAGACTGGCAGAATGAAGTCTCAGCATATGGTTACGAAGGATTCGAGGGTGATGCTAATGATCTTTTCCGTGTCCAGATTATCAAGAAGATGTCTGATGGAGAAATCGCCAAGACTCGCGTACGAACAATTCAGACCAAGTTCAAACTTGTTCATGTCATGACTGGATGTGTTTTGTTCTCTCACAAAGTCAAGCTTCCTTCGTGGGCTTCTGAGCAGCAAGAAGTCACATGTGCTAGAGGGGCAACTCTTCCTAACAGTGTTTGGTACATTGAGCAAAATGAGCATCCTCAACTTGGAGCAGATGCAGAGAAAGTCAACTATAGAAACCCAGGATTCTTTGGTAAATTCTGGGAACTCAACAAGGTCATGTGGCATACAAATGCTGGTCTAGTTGAATCCCACGCTTGGGACTCGCGACCCAATTCTTGGCCGATTCTCAGACGTGGTATCAATTTCTGGGGCAAGGACAATCGTCAAATTTACCTTATCGGTAACCCCATAATTTGGTGGAGCTCAACACTGGCGGTTGTCATCTTCGTTGCCTTCAAGGGTCTTGCTGTTATTCGTTGGCAGAGAGGCTTCAGAGACTATGACAATCCAGTTTTCAAGCGATTCGATTATGAAATCGGAACCTCTGTTCTTGGGTGGGCCTTCCATTATTTCCCATTTTACCTGATGCAGCGACAGCTTTTCCTCCATCACTACTTCCCCGCACTTTACTTTGCTATCATTGCGTTGTGCCAGATATTCGACTTTGTCACTGCCCGCGTCCCTGGGATTGGTTTGCGTGAACGCCCTTTCATTGGAAGACTTGGCGCGATCATCTTCCTAACTCTTAGTATTTCTGCTTTTGTTATCTACTCCCCATTGGCATATGGGAACCCATGGACACAATCAGCCTGCAAACAGGTCAAACTCTTCGAACAATGGGACTGGGACTGCAACGTCTTCTTGAATGATGTGAGTTTGACTTGATTCAGTCACGAATACTCCTAATTTGACATAAAGAGAACATGTGCTAATCTATCTTCCTAGTACTCTGATTATGCGGTTCAGCCTACCAACGTCAATGCCGATGTCCACAAGACTGATTCGCCATTGATCCCAACTAATGCTGCCGAGGTCCCAGCACAAGATGGGGCTGGTGAGCAGAAACCTCTGATGGACCAAGAGAAAATCCCAGGGGTACCAGAAGGGTTGTTATCTCCACCGCCAGCTGCACCTGTCGCTAGCCATAGCGTTGTTTCTCGCGAGGAGAAAGTTGAATACAGAGATCAAGACGGCAATATGCTTGACCCCGAGGCGGCAAAGGCTCTCGAAGGAAAGGTCAGCTTCAAGACCAGATACGAAACCAGAACTCGTATGGTGGATGCTCAAGGCAATGAAATTAATCTGCCAGAGAATGAAGCAGCTCCAGTTGCACCACCACATCCTGATGTTGAGGGCTCCGATCCTCAAACAGTTGGCAAGGCAGAGCCGGTTCAAGAGAAACCAGCAGTGCCCGCTGATGAGAGCAAGGAGCCACGTATTGAGAAGTATGTCAACGGCGCTGCCAAGCCTGCGAGTGAAGGAAACGAGGCGACAGCAGTTTAGGATTTTTATTTCTTTTGTCATGTCAGTAAATGGTAGGAGATAACACGGAAAAACTAGGCCAAGGCCATTTGTAACATAGAAGATATGTGACAGTCAACTATGTAACTCACTGTTTAGTAATCGGAGTTGAAACACTTCATTGATGTAAAACACTAAAGCCTGAAAAGTAAGGCTAACGAATCTTATCATCGGTTACATTTTTTGGTTTTCTTGACATTTATCAAATTTCGTTTACTTTTTCAGTCTTGTCGTTATCTGTTACGAACCTTCCGAGGGGTCAATCGGATCTTCCAATAGATAAGGTTAATATTAAGATTCACCTCGATGAAATTAAAGTTGAACGATCTCTGATTATACTTTCTCCTCGAGTAAAGTTAAATGATCATTGACGCTTTGGCGTCGAAGATCTAAGAATTCTCGTCATACGTCTGCTTCAAGTTGCACACACATATACAACGAAACTCGGCGGATACAATTGTATCCTGTAGTAGCGAAGAAAGTGTTTCGGTGTTATCGATAAACTGCAATCTGAGCATTATGCTTGAGTATCAATAAAACAGCTTGATATTGATTTGAGTGTTTTCCTACCAGCATCCATAGGCAGTTTTTCAAAATCGCATTCGCTTACAGACTCGTTTGAAATGAAGCGATGATGATGTTACTCAGCTTTATCTTGAAGGTTTTCCTTTTCTTTTAAACGAAGTTCCTTGTGTATTTATATGAGCTAGTTGATATAGTAACTCGGTTAGTCTATTGGTCAATCATTCACGTTGATTCCACAATCACAGCGTTGTATAGCTACTCGGAAGCGCCGTCTATCGAGAGCTAAATCGTACATGGTATACCTTGTAGACCCTAAGATGCAGCTCAGCAGAGCCGGTATTCCCGATTGATTTGTATCTCTGTGCGTAGTGTATGGGTCGAATTGGTCGATCTCGGGACATTGATAAAGACGTTCTGCCCTTTTTGATCTTCACACATTCCTAGTTGGGTATATAGGCTAAGCGGTTTATTGAAATATTATCTGCAAATGTCCTTTGAACTGCAGGACATCTTCGCTTAACATGGATTGATTGTATTAGCCAACTAGATCGCTAGAATCTTCGGAATATTATGGAATTATTATATCTACCTTACAATACGAAGTTGAATATATGCATATCTAATATATATATATTTTTCTTTTACTAATTCTTTTTACATTTTCGTTGTTATGTTGTCCCTTCGCTAACCCCCATCTACCCCTCTTATAAGATGTCCTTTAGCTTAAGCGATTCGCGGAAAAACAATCTTCACGGTAGTACAATGCCGACAAGACAACATCCCTCTTCTACAACATCATCCAACGATCGAGATTGTATCCCGTTTGGTGCAGGGAACTCTTTGGAGCTTCCTAACTCGAACTTTGTGGGGGATTCCTTGGTATACATGTCGCGATCGTTTAGATTGATTCCTTATTCCTAAAGCAACAGGGTTCTACGCTGCCCCAGAGATTAGATACTCGGTAGAACTTCAAACAAGAAAATTAATTATAAAGACTTTTCACACTCGACAGTTAGCATATTCATACACTATAACGCCACCTCATTTCCACTGGAGTTTCACATAGTATATAAGATTAATAGTTAGTAACTATAGAAAAAAATAAGAAGAAATCTTTGACCCATTCTACACTGGTTGATTCCTCGCTGTGATTCTATATTCCAACAATACAACACACCATGAGCTTTTACACGCGTTACTAGTACTCGCGCTACTCACCGATAAGTATCACACAAATACTTACATGCATCTTTATGATCCCTGGTCAACCCCAGTCGACCTTGTATGTACTACTGAGATACTGCTGCAGGTGTCACTGCCAAAGCATGTGTTCTAGTAAGCTATATCCATTGGAGAATGTACCAGTCAATGCACTAGCTCCTCCTCGATCCTTTCTAGACTGACGACTATAGAGAGATTCAGAGTAACAGTGACTTAGTTGCTGAAGGTCGGACTCTGTTTTTCTAGTACAAACGAACGTTCATGAAGAGGGGTAGCTGGACTACTCTTCAGTTTTATTAACACGGATCATACATACATTCATTCTAGCATGAAGATCTACGTTGATCACCCAGGTACAAATAAACCCTCCTCCCCCCCTAAGACTCCTTGATTGAGATTTGGTGGTCCCTAGAGTTTCTTCTTTTCTTCTTTTCTTCCCTCCCTCCTCTGTTCTTTCCTGATTAGATACTTGATTCGTTAATATCCCTCCCTTTTCTCCTCAAGAATCAACATCTGTTCTGAAAGATAAAAACAACAATGGGTTGGCATCTACCATCGTTGATTGGGTTTTTGTCGGGATATATCGCCGGCAGTCCCTACGCGCCAACCTCTGTGTCATGCCCTTCGGGGGAAGCACTTGTTAGGCCTGCATTTGGCCTTTCAGAAAACGAAGAATGCTATAGAGAAGCGAGGAAAGCTAAGGCAGACGTTGCTTTGAAAAAGGTACGGAACCTCCATCACCTATAAATTCAATGGGCTTTAGACGTGGTTCAATTAGGCGAGAAGAGATGACTAATCCCTATTTCTTTTCCCCTGGCTGAAAGATTGAAAGTTAACTGAATTTATGAGTATAGTGGTTGCAAAAAACAAACGCAGGATTTGGTACTGATGATTTGCCAACGGTATGTATCGCTGCCTCGGCCAGACTTCTCCGTCAGCTAATGTCTTTTAGATCGCAATTACCCATAGCGGTGGTGGTTACCGATCCTTTCTATGTGTCAGTAATTTCTATCAACTTTCAACATTTTTCAATTGGCGGTGTCTCATGTAGCGATCAATGTTCCCTGAGAGCTCTTTTTCTAAGCCATCTCGTACTAACTTATTTGAAAGAGCGCTGGTGTAACTCAAGCTTTTGATGAGCGCGATAGTGATGTTTCAACCAGTGGCCTCTTTCAAGCTTTAACGTACCAAGCTGGTCTTTCGGGTGGATCGTGGTTTATTTCATCTCTTGCAGGGAACAACTATCCAACGGTCTCTTATTTGCGAGATAATCTCTGGGAAACAGCGTTTAAAGAGTCACTCTTCGACCCAGAAGGTGCAGTATTTGCTGTAGCTCTGAGCAAAATCGCTAAAGATATCCGAGAAAAGGAAGCAGCTGGCTTTCGTGCCACCCTCACTGATCCATGGGGAAGACTTCTAAGCTATCAATTGCTTGAAAATGATGGCGAGGCAACCACGCTCTCCTCAGTCGCAACCCTCTCCAGCTTTACCTCACATTCCGTCCCGTTTCCAATCATCACCGGTCTGGGAGTGAAGACATTTTCGGGCGAATGTAAACCCGGAGCAAGCGCTACAACGTACGAATTTTCCCCGTATGAGTTTGGTTCTTGGGATTCCGATGTTTCTGCTTTCACACCAACCAAATATCTTGGGACGACTTTGAAAAATGGAGCGCCAACTGGGCAGTGCACCACGAATTACGACAACCTGGGCTACATCCTCGGAACCTCAAGCAACCTGTTCAATGAAGCGTGCATCAAAACTCCAGAGTTAGGCGAGAGCTCCAAAAACCCATTCCAGAAAATTACTGCCCTTCTCAACGAAATTCATCAAGTGTCCACGAATGACCTGTATGCTACTTACAAGAACCCTTTTTACCAATACGCATCACCCAGTGGCCAAGTCAACTCTGCAGACGATATCCCAGACCAAGAATCCTTGAGCTTGGTCGATGGAGGAGAAGCCATGCAAAATAATCCCATCTTTCCATTTCTCCAGCCCTGTCGCAACATATCAGTTATAATCGTAAATGACAACAGCGCGGATACTTCATCCCACTGGCCCAACGGATCCGAGATTCTCACCACATACCAACAATCGCTCAAAGCCGGCCTCACACGCATGCCAGTCATTCCATCCGCCGATACCTTCGTCGCCAAAGGCTACAACAAGCGAGCCGCATTCTTTGGCTGCGGCGACAAGAGCAAGATCACTATCGTGTACCTCCCCAACGCAAACTACACCTATGACAGCAATGTCTCCACCGCCAAATTGATCTATTCAAAGGCCGCGACGGCGGGGATCATTGCAAATGGCATGAAGATTGCTACTCAAGGGGATGATTCTGAATGGCCTACTTGTTTGGGTTGTGCGTTTATGGAAAAGACGGGACAGGCGCTTCCTAGTGATTGTAAGGCTTGTTTCGCGAAGTATTGTTATTCGGGCGCCTCCTCCTATAGCTACACATAGGCCACGCTGCTATTTGCAGCATTTTGGCCACGGCTGAAAGTAGGGTTGCGGCGATTTCTTTCAATGGAAGAAGATAGATGATGTGGTCGAGCTAGCTTGTATATAGGATATATCACCAGAGTGCTCGGGAACATATAGGATAAATCATAATTGTATCGATATCTTGACTTTATTAGCCCCTTTATTCTTTACCATCCATCCTCTTCCGACTTGTATTTGCACAACCGAGAATCGAATCATTCAGGTGGGAAATATGAAGAATCAATGAGTCGAAGTTTGTACAGACTTTCAAGGTAAAAGGAGTTTATAGGCATTTCTTGATTGTCGAGAGCTTTAAATTTGTCTATAAATTGGGTTGTTGTTCGAAGAATTCGAATTCATTTGCAATTGAGGTCAAGGAATCGATTTAGACGACGCTTACCGGGATTTCATCGGGAGTGAAATCAGCCAAAAGCCTCACCGGAGGTGGCCTGTGCGTTACCCATCGGCCGGGTATCACTAGCGCTCATTTCCAAAATCCTCAGTGCGATCTCAACCCACCAGCACTCGCCCCCCCCAGCTGGTAATCGCAATTCCGCCAGCGAACACGACGTCTCTCCATAGATAAAACGATACCCTCCACAATGTTTCTCCGCACTGCGAGAATGTTTTCCCCGGTTTTCACGCGGATGAGTCGAGTTCAAAGTGCCCAGTCGATAGGCTCGAGATGTTTTGCTTCGATGCAGGCGGCTAAGAGACCGACTGTGGCTCTGATGGAGAGGGTGAAGGCGAAGGAGAGCTTGAGTTTGGGGATGAGTGGAAAGGGCGCTGGACAGGTTAGGGGGATGAAGGTTAGGAGTTCGGTGAAGAAGTTGTGTGAGGGGTGTAAGGTATGCCTTGCGTTTTTTTTTCTTTTTCTTTGGAGATGGATGGGGGAGTGGGAGGCCAGTTTTGCGAACATGAAGAATTGAGGAATTGAATAGATGGATGAATGCTAATTGATATGATACAGAGCGTCAGAAGAAAGGGTGGAAAATCGGGGAAGGGACATGTGTACATCATCTGTTCATTGAATCCTAAGCATAAGCAGAGGCAGGGAAAATAGATGGCTGAACCCCTACGGAGGGAAATACAGGGTTAGAGTGAGGTTATACCAGACCTAGCGATACGAGCATAGAGCGAGGTAACGAATTTCGGTCGAATACATCGCGGGTCTACGAATTGCGCACGAGTATGAGGGAATTGGGTGCTCAATTGAGGGGGGTATGAGAACTTTTGGGGTGTAAGATACAAGTATCGCTCTGGATGCAGGGCACTACGTACTGGACTGGCGTTGGAGGAATGATAGATATGTTGCAGAGTATCCAATCTTCTCTGCATATACACAAATACATACATACAAACCCCATTAACCTAGCACATATGCGGCATATTGTGAGAATCTACCAGCAAAGCCTTTGCATCGAAAAGGATGACCCCCTCATCTACAGATTCCAATGACTTTTCTCCCAAACACCAAACTCCATACCCGATCCGCGCCAATGCATAAATATACAGGCCATCCCATCTTCTCACATATACATCACCATGAGGCTCTTCCATACCCCTTATATTGCTATGTCATATCCCAGTAATATGCCTCTCCATCCCCTCCCACTGCGTCTTCCCCGTCCCAATTAAATATTTAATTTGACTCTTTAGTTTCCATCAATATTAGCATCCCCAACCACTTCATATTGAACCACCTACTACTCTCAACCCATCCCATACCAATCCTCCCCAGACGCAAAAGAAAAAGAGCAAAAAAAAAACAGAGGACCCACCAAATCCGTCACGCCCCTATTCCTCTCAAAATCGTCCCTCACAAACCTCCTCGTCTCTTCCCTAGACGCAGCATCCGGAATGCGTCGACAATCCCGGAGGATGCGTCTGTAGAGCGCGAGGGCTTTGGATCTTTGAAGGAACTAATGTCGTCATCATCATCATCAATTTTCTAGCTTCTTCTTCTTCTTCTTCTTCTTCTTCTTCCCTCGGGAAGGGATTGGCTATGGGATGGGATATATACATACATGCTCTAGTGATACGGTGGGACCGAGTTTGCTGCGCGGCCGGGGTTTGGCGGAGGAGGAGTATGTACGAGTGAGGTTACGGAGACGTGTGGGGAAGAGGGGAAGGCGCGTGGCGCGTTGTGCTTGCATTTGGTTGTATATACTTGTGAAATTGTAGAGGGCGTGAGTGTGAAGTGAGATAGATGTCTTGTTGAAAGGGAACTCCTGACGGGACGGGACGGGACGTGATGATGAAGATGGAATGGTGGGGCGGAGCGGAAGAATAGGAATTCCGCGTCGCGGGGCAATTTGATAGATGCGGTAGTAGTAGATCTTAGAGTAAACGTATACGTCTAAATATATAGATCATCAAATTTATGATTATTTTCCTGTTGACAATGATGGTGCAATTGAATTCTCCATTAACATCATAGTTCGTCAATGATAGAGATTTTATTTACTCTTGATATCAAAATGGTCGAGAAATTTAAAATGTCCACTCCGAAGCCAATTGCAAATCCCGTCGCAACCGCATGTGCGAAATCTCTCGAGGATTTCGAACGTGATTATATGCCTCCTCGGTACGTACATCCCCCCTGCATCTTTCCCTCCTGTATATGTCTTCTCACAACCCTTAGATCTTCATATGCACGCTACGCTACTTCACCTGCATCTTCCGAAGAGCCGGGAAAGTCGTATAAGATAGGTTTATATACACCGAAGACACTCCCTCCTGATGATTTAACCGCTTGTTTGAAGTTGGTCGAGAGGACTTCGGGGAGACACTATAGGGAGAGTAGACAGGGGTGGAATGTTAGGAGGAAGAGGGGCGAGATGGGGTTGTGGGATTTGAGGTATTTGGTTGTGAGGGAGGGGGGTGGTTCCTGTCACGGGACTGGGCCCGGGGAGGGAGAGTGGGAGGATCTTGCAATTGGGGAGGGGAGGGATGGGGAGGGTGATGTGGAAGAGGGAGCAGAAGGAGAAGGAGAGGAGGAAAATGAGTCGATTGTAGAAGATGGGGAAGAAGGAGAAGGTGAGATAAAGGGGTTCATGAGTTTTATGCCCACGTTTGAGGATGGGATGATGGTGCTTTATCTTTATGAGCTTCATCTAGTTGATGAATTGCGCGGGTTTGTCTCCCTCCCCCTTGCCCACGTATCATCATGCATGCATCTTGTATTCCCCCTCTCTCGGTTTCCCTACTCCCTAAATGAAAAAATGAATAATGACAAAACGTTAACACCCCTTCCTCCACAGCACAGGCCTAGGTACCCACCTGATGTCTCTTCTCGCCAGCATCGCGCACGCGATCCCCGGTGTCCAGAAAACAATGTTAACGTGCTTTACGGCCAACGAGGCGGCGTTGAGCTTTTACAAGAAACTTGGGTATGGGAAGGATGAATATAGTCCGGAACCGAAGAGGTTGAAAGGGGGGAGGGTGGTGGAAAGTGATTATGTTATTTTAAGTAGGAGGGTTGATAGGAAGGATGAGGGGGAAGGGGAAGGGGAAGGGGAAGGGGAAGGAAAATGGAAAATATATTATAGAGCATGGGGCGCATGTTAGGCTTACGGCATTGATTGGTGTTTGGGACGGTTTTCTGGACAGAAATTTATACTATCAAGTGATCCAATTTACGTTAATGGAAAAAATATTAGGTGCGTTTTCAGCACAGAAATAAAAATCAAATAAAAATCAAATCGGTATCAACGTACTTCAGATATGCTTTCTGTCCTAAGTATCAGCCCATCCTGCCATTCCAACCACCCAAGCCGTAAATTAAACCCCTCTAAAACTCTATGCCACCACCATTGGTTCAGGCCTCTGGTATCCCTGTTCCATATTCTCACCACCTTGAGTTCTCCGAATAACCTCCTTCTCTTGCTGGATCAATGAACAACAATGACAACACCAACTGAGCCCAATATCCGAAAGATCACTCTCTCCTCCAATCGCATATTTTTCTCGGATCTGGCGACGTTGAAGGAAGGTAAATAAAACACCTATACCACACCATTGAGCACCCGCCCATAGAAGACACTATCACGAGTCAGCTTGTATAGAACTAACCAGATGTTAAAAATCGGCATACGTCGTTGTTGAATCGTTCATATCCCATGAGATGGGGGTCTCGATTGAGACGATGTTGGGTCTTTCCATAGACGAAACATGGGCAGAAAGTCGCTTTGAGACCTGTATGTTTAGATCTATCAGTAAGGCTGTCCAAATAAAACCTGGGGGATAAAGGGTGAAGTACAAAGTTGGCCAGGGGAGAAACAATCCCAGATACTATTCGACCATGTTGACTTTTGGACAACGCCAGGACCAGAATAGGTCGATGGTTTTGGTTCTTGCTGATGCTGAAGCTGTTGGTCCTGCGTTATAGCAACTGGCTGTTCTTGCAACATAGGCTCCGAGTTCGTCGTTTTTTGTGCCATCGTGTATGTAGAATAAAAGGCTTCAACTTCAAATGCTATTCGAAATTGATGCGATGAAAGTCTAGAGTGAAGTCCCCCCACTAATACACTGAGAGGTTTGGGACTAATTACTGAGCAATTTCAACAAAGAAAGTCGTTGCAGATGCGTTTGCGTCGACGATGCAGAATTCAGATGACTTAAATCATTAAATCAGCCGAAAACGACGGGAAATGAATGAATGGCTGAACTTGAACCAGCCAGAATGAGAAAGTTCAATAGACAAGTAAAAGATAGTATTCAGGGCTGAGAACTCGTCTCAATCATATTTCAGATTGCTGTTTCATGCCTGTCTTTATATATTTCGAGATTTGCATGTCTCGGGAGCTGAGAATGTGGCGTTTAGTCTTCTCCATTTCCGTTTGGACTCAGGAATGATCACATTTTTGTAGGACCTTAATATACCAAAGATCTCTATTCTGATGATGATGATGATGATGGTGGTGGTTCATCTCACAACACGAGATACTCGTGGGTTTGTTTCTCAACTTGATATTTCCGGAATAGGATTGCGCCGGCGGCTTGAGTTCACCGATTCCATCTCAGCTCCAATCCTACATCAAATCTTTTGCCTTTCTTCCTCGCGAGCCCCTCGAAGTCTCGAGCACTTGAATCGACAAATGTCTTTCGATCCCGCGACCAGTAAAGATCTGTAGAAACTGCCCCTCCCTTTGGAGTGAACCTGCATACAACCAACAGCAATACCGTATCGGTCTGCATGTTCAGACTGTGGTACTGCAGACTACAGTTTCCTCAAGTATACTTCCAACTGAAAGTCTACATGACTCAAGCAGAACGCAAGTAAGCGCAATGGGTTGTACGAATGCTTGCCATATGCGTGTCGGAGAAAAGAGGAATGAATGCACGCAATCTGTGGGGACTCTATAAATCGACCCAACATTCCTCATGCAGCGATGCAGAATCTTGATTAAGAATGACATGAACTTGGTGCACGTGGAAGTAAAGTTAAGCTTGTCCCACGTGAATATCAACGCTAGTGTTCTGCCATGTATATTCACCGCCCTTTGACTTATCTTGACAAAACCGCAGGATGCAGCTTACAACAAGTTCATTCATTGTCGAATCAGAATCATAGATCAGCCTTTATATATCTTCCGTCAATTCTTGCTACAACTACAAGGACAGGGAATTTGATGCTGACATTCAAGTCCCTTCGTTGTTGGTTGTACTGATACTGATACGAGTATTGTATGGAAAACCCCATTTCAAGCGTTTTGGTATCCTTCATACAAGTTACTTATCCAGCATATAAGGGGTCTTAGAACATATCGAAAGAGCACACTCACTCAACACGCCTTCAATGTCCATTGTGAGAACTTGAAAGTCTTTCATGAGCATCACATCTTTGGTTTTCCAATTGATTGATTGTCGACCATCCTCCTACCCATTCAGATTACCAAAATGGGTGACATTGGATCTGAACTTTCCCCCAAGAATATTGTCGTTATAGGTAGGTCCATTTGTTCTTCCCCAGTCCTCCCTTTCTGACCTCGCATTAGATGGTGGTATCATTCATTGGTGTTTCTACAGCTTACTGGCTTAGTCAACCCCATTTTTACGATCCATCAATTCATAGTATTACAATTCCAGAAGCTACAGAAATAGCAGGAGGATCTTCTGGAAAAGCTGGAGGTCAGCGATACAAGATTTGATACACATTCAAAAGGATGCAACGATCTTCATGAATCTAGGACTATATTCGAAAATGCGCTCTCAAGTCAACCAGGCTTACTAGCAGCTTGTGCAACACCATATTGTCTCGCTCCTCTTAGTTTCAAATTGCACACCGAACTCGCTGAAAAGTACAATGGGATTTTTAAATGGGATTTTCGTCGTGTTCACTGCGCCGATATCACCTACTATCCACAGAATAGACGCCCAGAGTCTGAAAGTATCGATATCCTTAAAACACTGGACTGGATCAATGAGTGCGGTACCAAAGAATCTAACAAGATTGGCAGGCCAGAAAATAGTACCCAAGCTCATCCAACATACCTTGTCAGCTATCTTTTGCGTCTTGCTCAATTGAAGGCGCAAACCTTATTATTGAATCTGCGAAATCGATTATCATATCTTCAAGTAATAAATAGTACAATCGATTCCGTCAGTTATATTCAAGATGAGAATACGAAGCAAATTGATGCAACGGATGCCATTATCGCGGCTGGTCCTTGGTCATCTAAACTGGTTCCTCGTATTCCTGCATGTGGCGTTAGAAGTCACAGTATTGTAATGAATCCTTCGAGATCGCTAAGCCTATACGTTCGCTTTCCAATCTTTGATCCACTCATCTCCGAGGCATCTCCACAATATAAGGAGAAAGATGCCATGGAGTAATGGAAGGATAACGAGAGGATTATAGACAACACAGATATTTACTACCGTCTTGTTGTCCATTTAGGCCCTAAACAGGTCTATATCTGTGGCCTCAACGATTATCCACCACTTCCGGAAACCACGGATAAAGTCCAAGTGGACTCAAATATGAATGCAGGAACAAAAAATGCAGCATCGAGAATTTCCCCGACAACCGAGAACAGCGAATTTGTGCTAGGACAAGCATGCAGACGGAGAAGCAATTGGTCCGATCGTTGGGGTAATTCCAGGTGTGACGGAACTATGGATAGGCATTGGATATGACGATTGGGCGTGCGAAATTCCCAGGGAACAGGAATGATTCTCGCTGGAATGGTGATGAGAAATGAGTTTGAAGGTGTGGATGTAAAGGCTCTCGATCCTAGCAACCTCCTGACAAAGTAAGCGTGAGGGGTTCCTCAAATTTGGACCCAAGAGGGTACAAATACTCTGCGGATGTTTGAAGAATTTCATGCGCTATTCGATGGCTTCCATAGCATAGCATTGCTTTCACCCATGTGGCATATGCTTAGTTGGGCCTTTGGACGGGATTTTATATTGTGATGGTATTCTTCAGGAGTCTTGAGAATATTACGTACAACGTTCTAATCAGCCCTGGACATTTAAAAGGCAAATTTTGTAGCCTCTCTCACGCTGCAGATAACAATCTATCATTTGTTGACAAGCAAAAGAAGCATGTAGGAAAGAGCGGTCTGAAAATACGGGCATCAATTTTTAATACAAACTTCATTGCATGATATTCCGATGCAGTCTTCATCCACCCGTCTATCGCAGCATCAAGCTCAGTCACATATGACTGACAGAGGCCGAAAATGTATGCCTTGAGCCCCAATCTATCATATTTCCCGACTTCGGATGCAAGACCATACATCACATACTTCCTGATCCATGCCGTAGGTATGGTTTTCCTCATGCCTAGCTCGCTTTTCCACGGCCCTGTACGAGCGAAAGTTGTATGACTCCCCGCCTTCTCCATATTTTCTGCGTCTCTGTAAGGCGCCTAGCAATGAGATGAGCAAGGCTACTCCAGGCTATGGATTCATACATATGTATATTATATATGCCTATCGTGCTCGCTGTAAAGGCTCCCCATGCTGGAAATACTGTCCTATTAGAGGTATTTGGCCATGCAACAAGCTAGCTATCTCTAGTGGCCTCTATTTAGGTATAGTTCCGTCACAACGGTAAGGCGCCGTAATCTAAACGAATGGCTATATTGGATTAAGTTTGAACTTAAACCGTTTCGAGAGACAATCCGTACAGAAATGTACTTGATAAGTTAGAAAATTGATAAGATATCAATTGCATTTCTTACGAAAGCAAATCTAATTAACGTTATGCAATCTTTTTGGGAAAAAAGTATTAAAGTTAAGCGAAATTGAGATTATTCGGTACATATCAGAGTATATTGGGATAACCTGAATGGTCAATTCCATTCCTACGCTAGAGGTAAGTTTAGCTAGTTTATCTCATGGCTAAATATCTCTATTGTAAAGGCAACAGGACAAGCAATGCCCAAGGCTAGCAAGGTTAAAGGGTATATACAAGTGGCATTGCACTACATTGTTTTGAATACAGCTGGCGGTAGTTGCAGCTTGTGATGTTGTATGTGTATATATCTGTTGAGTTTGAGATTTGTTTCGGTTGTGGAGATTTCATTCGTTCGTTTTTGGAGCTTTCTTTTAGGGTCTTGGGGATAATACTTGCTGCGCCACTTTGTTCAAGTTACTGAGTGATATTCTAAAGCGAGGGACTGCAATAATGGCATTGTTGGGATCTCCCAAATCTCCTCCTATCGTCACTGCCGAAGTAGTCGATCTCCCCATCCCATCTAAAGAATCAGAGTTATTGTCACCCACAACGAAGGGTCCTGAAACAGGCCCCATATCCACATCAACTACATCCCCATCCAGCACCCCCTGCCCCACATCCTTATCCCCACCCACACCCACGCCCATACCCATCCGCAAATCACCACTCAGCCATGCACTTACCATCCTCTCCTCCTTCACCCTCACCCTCTCCACCTGGGGTTTCTATAACAGCACCGGCATCCTGCTCTCGCACCTCTCTACCACTATCCTCCCCCAGACCCCCCTCCCAACCCTCTCCCTAATCCCCGCCCTCAACATCCTCCTCACCCTCCTCCTCTTCCTTCCCCTCGGCCCCATCTACGATACCTATGGTCCACTCCCCCTCCTCATCCCCGGCTCCCTCATATACATCCTCTCCATCCTCCTCCTCTCCTTCTGTTCCTCCCTCCTCCATTTCCTCCTCGTCTATGGCGTCCTAAGTGCTCTCGGCATGGCGCTCCTCTGCACCGTCGCCAACGCCACGTTAAACGTCTTTCAAGAGACGGGATACCGAGGCTTAGCAACGGGTATTGCATTAGTAGGCAATCCGGCCGGCGGTATTCTCTTTACATTTGTCTTTAAAGCGGTGTTGGGGAACTTGGAATGGGGGGATGCGATGAGGGTTGTGGCGGGAGTGGTGGGAGTTCTGGTTGCGCTTGGCTTTCTGGCCTTTGTACCTTTTCGGGCGAGGAAGGGGAAGGGGAATGTCGATGTCGATATGGATGGTGATGGGTATGTGGATCGTAGGGGGGCTAGCGAGATGACGAGAGCACCGCGGTGGAAATTCTGGCACGAGAAGAAAATCGAGGGGGATTGGGCTTTATTGAGAGATAAAAGGTTTCTGTGGGGAATGGCTGGAATTTCGCGTAAGCATCTCCATCATCTTGACGCTTCCCCCCTCCTTCACTTTATCTTCTCGGCCGATGGTGATCTAATCGTTGATAAATCGTACATTTGAAAAGTTTTGATACCACGAGGCGAGAAGTTCCACTAACAGCCAACCCCAGTATTCGAATTCGTACTTGTGGGCGCCATCGGATTACTCCCTACCTATGCATTGAAAAGAGGATTTTCAACCAGCGTTTCCTTCAATGTTGTAGCAGCTGTTAATGCGTTGGTTCTCCCCATTCCTACTAACTCTTTCCCTTCCCTTCACTACACCTCCCCCTCCCCCCATCACCCCCCCTCCCCCCAAATTCCCCCCAACTAACCCCGCAAACCCACCCACCCAGCGGATCCGTCCTCGGCCGACTCCTCTCCGGGCCCCTCTCCGACCATCTCGGCCCCTACAACACCGTACTCCTCTGTCTAATATGCATATCCCTCCTTGCAAACTTTGCCTTTTTCCTCCCGACCTCTTTAATCTCCTCCTCGTCAGGTTCCTCCTCCTCCACCACCACAACATCCCTCATCCTCTTCTACCTCCACGCGCCACTTTCCGGTCTCGGTTCCGGCGCCGTCATGTCCGCCGTTCCTCTGTGTATCTCCGCCCTCTGTCCTTCGCAGGTGTATGCGCGCTGGTGGGGCGCGAGTCAAGTCGGTGTTGCTATTGCGTGCGTGAGCTGCTTTTTCTTTTCCTTTTCCTTTGATATATATATATATACATTTCCCCTCACTTTACCTTTACCTCCCCCCTCATACCCCCTCATCCTCCCACAAACAAACAAAAAAAAAACAAGACTAACCCAACACCAACACCCCAAAGTTGTTTCCTCAGCATCCCACTCTCATCCATAATCCTCGACCGAGTAGCCCCCTCCCTCTTCATTTCCTTCTTCGGGTTGATGCTGATCCTTTCCGCATTATGTTTTGCGCTTGCGAGATGGGAGTGTTTGGGACGGAGATGGGGGGGTTGGGGGGATAGGGTTTGATTTTAGGGGTTTAGTTTGGTTTGGCTTGGTAGAGGGGTAGAAAGGTTCAGAGGAGAAGGGCAGACATTGGAATGTGCTGTCCCATGTCAAGATTGGGAAGTGGAAAATCGATAGAAATCACGCCGCACTGTTCCTATAATCTCAAGTAATCTTGCAAAGTCGATTCGATTAAGAGTCATGATAGCCCTTGCCCTTGATTTGGAGAATTTTCCTTCTATGGTTCAACCTAGAATACATACACATCCGCAATTCATCAAGCCTTTCTCCCCATTTCCCCCAAGTACCACGCATGAGCGTACCAAATCAATAGAAAGTTCAATTGTGAAAGAAAGAAATCTTTGGCCGAGGATATAAGTGAAGAGGCCTTCCATGGCTCGTACGCCATCCCATCCCATCCCATCCCGTTCCCTCCCATCCCTTGATCGCCTTCCATCATTTCATAGAATGATTCCTTGAGTATCTTGATCTTTCACCGCCGTTTTCCGGTTTCCTGCTCCACCCATATTTCCCTTTTCATCTTGTGTTGCGCCATCAAACTGTGATAATTAATACAAACAAATAAAACTCCTCTTGCCTATCAATATAGGTGTATTCGAGTAGAGAGTTTAAGAAACTGATTCAATGAAAGATTGATATTTTTCTTCTTCCGTAAGAAGTCTTTTCGAAGGTGGCAGCCTTGCTACTGGTGGGGGCGGTGGTGCATTTGTAGTTTGCCAGAGTGGTAAATTAGCATTGTCATTTGCGTTTGATTCTGCTTGGTCTGAGGAGCTTGTAGGCGTACCCTCCTTTTCAGATTCGGAATCCTTGGGTAGGCGCATAGCCAGTAAAACATACTCAGCTCTTGTCATGTTATCCATGATGTCATCCATGTATCTCCGGACTTCATCGGGTGGGGCAACCACTTTTTGTAATGAGTCTAGTTGTTTACCTTGGTGGGTGTAGAGGCGAATCGTAACTGGTTGATAGTAATCGAGCCGAGGATCATACGAAGGAGAGTCGCTGCTACTGCCTTTACGAACAATGAGAAATGAGGCTATGACCTGACCACCGGGAAGATAGTCAAGGATGCTATATTTTGGGAAAAGATACCGATCGCCATTACCTCCATTGAATTCGAATACAACACCTGAAATGTCTGGCTTGGGGGGAGCCACTGGACCCTTTGATCGGAGAGCTTGAGATTGTTGAGGTGGTGCGGGAGCGGGTGTGGGAGGTGGAGCAGGCTTATTAACGACTGGTGTATTTTGCGGTCCATTAGATTGAGCAGTAGGTGGTGGTGTTGGTGGTGGGATTTGCGAGTTAGTATGAAAGGCTTCTTGCGCCGCAGGTTGGCGTGCCTTGAGCAGCTGGTTCAGCTCATTAATGTGATCCTGGAACTTTCTAAGTTCAACAGGTGACGCCCCACCATTTGCCACAGTCATCATTAGAGCTTTTAGGTCGGCATCGGTCGCTGCCCTCTCTGCCAACATTTGAATCACGGGATCTGTACTATTATTTGGTTGAGCGGGTGTTGTTGTATTTGGAGGTTGATGTAAGTCGGCATTTGGGTTGTTTGGGGCTTGTGTAGGGTTCGGTCCACCCAGTTGAGTGCCATTCATCGGCAGTGCCTGGCCGGTAGAAACAGGAGTAGATATCATTGGGGCAATGGGCGCAGCATTATTTGGAGTCATCGCGTGCGTTGTTGGCTGTGTTGTCTGGACTGGTTTCTGTTGTACCGGGTTTGGTGCTTGAATGGGAGCAGGAGGCGGCATAACTCCATTTGGAGGACCATATTGAATGATTGGACGATACATTGGTTGTTGCCGTTGAACGGGCTGAGAGGCAGATTTTGGTTCCTTGATAGCGTACATTGTAGCGTCAAATACATGAGGCTCGATTGTTATTTGGCATGTTCCAAGCCTCGTCATGGTATCTTTCCCTGGATTGTTCAGAGGTTCTACGGGCACACCCTTCTTCTTCGTCGGCTTCGTCCAATACTTCTCAAATATACCTTCGCTGACCCATTTCTGTCGTGATCTTTGCAATGACTCCGCCAGAACTCCGCTGTCAAATGCTGGTATTAGCTTCCGTCAATTTGGGCATTAGGCAAAGATACACATACCTTTCTGAAATTGTTTGATATTCCTTGGAAGAAAGATCCTCCGATTGAGGCTCATCAACTGTTGGTAAAGGCATGCCGGCAACTATACTCTTTGGAAGAGTTTCTTCAACAACTGGCTGTGGTGTAGATTGAGGTTGTGGAGTTGCAGAAGTTGATCGATCCGGAGGAGTAGCTGTTCGTTTTTTGTATGCAGGCTCTCCTCCTCCGCCGCCTCCTCCTCCTCGAGAAGACCTCGCAGGTAATTTTCTCTTTCTTTCCATGTTCTTGAATGATGTTGAGTAAGTTTGAAATAATCAGCTTCTCGTGATAAGATTCGATTATATATATATATATATATATTGTTGAGGTGATATGCAAATTTTATTGGGAAATAGCAATTTATGAAATGAGTCGAAGGTTGAAATGAAACAAAGTGAAGCGTGGTTGGAATGGATGGCTTGGTTGGTTTATGTATGACGGTTTTTGGAAGATTATTAGTCTTTTTAGGGAATTTCTTTTTCTTTTCTTTTTTTCCTCTCAACCCAAACCATAATACTATCTATATATATATATTTATATATATTTATATATTTTATATATTTTATATATTTTATATATTTTGTTAGTTATATTTATGACGAATTATCTCACCCAAGATCATAACAGAAGAGGCCTTGAGATATTGAGATAAAGTTTCTATTCCAATATAGTACTTTATTTACTATAATTATATAATTACCTACCTAGGTATTTATACATATATTTATATACGTCCCTAGGTACATGCATGGTTTATTACTTTTTTCATTCATATATATGAGTATCTATTCATAAGCCCCCCTCCCCCTCCCTCCCCCCCTCCCTCTCCCTCTCCCTCCCCCTCCCTCCCCTTCCCCCTTCCCCCCTTCTCCTCTTCCTATCCGTGTGGCTGTAGCTGTGTGAGCCCGCGACATCTCTTATAGCCATCATGTTTTCATATGTCTCCTTGCTTTTCTTCGTTTCTTCATTCATTCATCCATCCATCCAGTCTAACTTTCTCTACTCCTTCTCTAGCTTTTCCTCTGTACATCATGTCCTCCCTGGCTCCCATCTTCAGGAAAGCATACTTTTCTCTTTTCTTTGCCCTTTTCTTTTACGCTCTAGCATTGGTTGCCTTGACGAACCCGTGGCTGCAAAGACAGTAAGTCACGCTTCCTGTTGATACCATCAATGCATCGTTTTGCTCATACCTTCAGTGTTATGTATGTGCACAAATTGCATTTGCCACAGGCATGGGCGACAGATGTAGATAAGCCAGAAAAGTTCGGCTTCGCTAGTCAGTAACATAAGCCATGTACATATCCTCCATTGCTCAAGTTTCATGTAGAGAATCAAGTATCGCCATTCAATTTCAGCACACCAGATGGAGAAACTCTCTACGCTTGGCATGTAATGCCCCTGGGGCTTTATGCTAAGCACGAATCTGAGATATTGAAGCAGTCTTCGGGTTTCGTGGACGATATAAGTCTTACGAAAGGATTCGAATTACTTAGAGGCGATCCAGATGCGCGGCTTATCATCAATTGTGAGTCTTCGCGAGATCATGCCTCTTGTTTCATGCTAACAACCAAAGTTCATGGGGTATTAATAGTTGCCTTTTTTTTTGTCTGAGGCTATTGGCTGATTACAAGACAGACTTTTGGAAACGTGGCTCAAGGAGAACGAACAAGTTCATATCGGGCGATGCCTGATGGAAGTACCTCGAATATTCATATTCTAGCCATTGATTATCGAGGATTTGGTCGCTCAACTGGCTTCCCCACCGAAGAAGGACTCATTATAGATGGTATGGCGGCAGTTGATTGGGCTATGAAGGTGGCCAAGGTTCCATCATCTCGAATTGTGATTCTAGGACAGAGCTTGGGAACAGCCGTTGCATGTGGCGTGGTGGAATCTTTTGCCATGCAGGGAATTGAGTTTGCGGGCGTTGTTCTTGTTGCCGGCTTCACGGATGTTTCAAACTTACTTGTCAGCTATTCCATCGCAGGTTGGATACCAGTGCTGTCACCGTTGCGGTCATATCCCGCATTGCAAAAATTGTTCATCAGCTATGTGAACGACAAATGGCCTTCCAAATCACGGCTCACCAATTTTGTTCAAATCAGTAAGCGGGTCCGGCTATTCATTATCCATGCCTTGGATGATTATGAGATTCCATGGTATCACTCTCAAGGGTTGTTTGCAGCAGCAGCAAATGGCACCATGGAAAGCGGAATTGACTCGGAGCTGTTGGAGAAGATGAAAGCGCGAAACACCATCGATATGGGTGATGGTGCTTTCATTGCAACGTGGAAGACAGGAAATGATAAGATTATTCGACAAGAAGTTGTTGGCCATGGTGGTAGGCACTTCTCCACAAAGGATGCCTTGATTCTTCTAATCGGATCTCTAGCTCACAGTACAGTTTTAACCTATGCGCCTCTATCCTTAGCAGTTGTAAGTCAAATAGCTCCCCTTTCAGTCGATTACTGACCCCGATGTTATAGTTCAAAGCATTTGGTCTCGACCATGGAGGGGTCTTACCATGACGAGTACTACAGGTAATGTACCCCTTGAGTACCAAACATCGATTTGTTGAATGTATGTATCTATCATATCAGAGAAACTGGACGACATTGCAAATGCAGAATATTATGTAATCTTATATATTTTATGCAACATTATGCCATTTTATACTCGAGTACAGCCCCCTTCACCGCCTTCAATGCAATCTGTTTACCCTTTCCTATTCTGGACTGGTATTTTCCTTCATCATAACCCCGCTGCCAAAGCTTCCTAACATCCAAATTCAAGAACACCTAGATTATTTTCTTTGTTTACATCCTACATTGCCCCCCAAAAGAGTTATGGCGGACAGTTCAACAAACCCCGAGCCTAAGGGCAAACAAATCGCCCTTGAAGATACCCTTGAAAATACTGCCTCTGCTCAAGCACAAGTCGAATCCGAAAATGGAGAAGATAATGACGAAACAAGCACTAGCGCAACTGGCACACCAGCTACCGGGAAGAAGAAGAAGTCAAAGCGAAAGAAGATAAAGGCTGCACTAGGAGTTGGATCATCAAGTGAACCAAGCAAAGATACTACAAGAGACTACCTTTCAAAAGCTGTTGCGGGTCTCAGTAGATCTCAAATTGAAGAACTACTCTCATTAAACCCCGCCCTGGCACAACAAATCGGAGCTGTAGAGGGTGATCTCTCCGGGAAGCAAGCTGTGGAAGCTGTGCGAAAGCTCAGCTTAGAGGATATCATGACCGGATTGGCCTCAAGCGGTAAGAACGTTAAGGAGATGGGCGCGTACAAGTTTTGGCAAACACAGCCAGTTCCTAAATTTGGTGAAAGCTCGGAAGTTATCGAAGAAGGCCCATTTAAGATTGTTGATCCGGAACAAGTCCCAAAAGAACCAGGTCCATTGGTATCTGGATTTAATTGGGTTACCATGGATATGACAAGTGACGAGGCTTTGCAAGAAGTTTTCGATTTATTATACGGCCACTACGTCGAAGATGATGAGGCAATGTTCCGATTCAACTACTCCAAGTCATTCTTAAGATGGTAAGCCTTTGATATAGCATTGGAACGATTTTTACTGACATTTTAGGGCACTCATGTCACCAGGCTGGCATAAGGAATGGCACGTTGGTGTTCGAGCTACTGCATCCGGAAAGTTGGTTGCTTTTATTTCAGCCATCCCGGTCGCACTTAGAGTACGAAACAAGACTCTTACAGCTTCCGAGGTCAACTTCCTTTGCATCCATAAGAAACTTCGGTCGAAAAGATTGGCGCCCGTCCTCATCAAAGAAATTACACGTAGATGTTACCTTGAAGGAACTTGGCAGGCAATATATACTGCTGGTGTGGTCTTGCCCAAGCCAGTCAGTACATGCAGATATTACCACCGATCGTTAGATTGGAAAAAGTTAAACGAAGTCAAATTCAGTCCTCTACCACCAAATAGTAGACCAGAATGGCAAATTCGTAAATATGCTTTACCGACCAATACATCCACCAAAGGACTGCGGGTTATGGAAGCCAAAGATATTGATGGGGTCTTGGATCTTTTACAGAGGTATCTATCCAAATTTGACATGGCACCAGTATTCACCAGAGAGGAAATAGAGCATTGGCTCCTCAACAGAATTGATAATTCTGCGGAACAAGTCATCTGGTGTTACGTTGTTGAGGTGATATTCCCGTTCATCTCTCATTTCATATACTAATACACTCATAGGACCCAACAACCAATCAACTCACCGACTTCTTCTCTTTCTACTGTCTTGAATCCTCTGTCATTGGTCACGCCAAGCACTCTAATGTCCGCGCCGCCTACCTTTTCTATTACGCCTCAACCATTGCCCTTGATACAGCAGCCTCTAGAGCTGATATTGGCGCACGTCTTAATGAACTCATACATGATGCTCTCATCATTGCTAAGAAATACAAATTCGATGTCTTTAATGCCTTGACGCTCATGGATAATACTTTATTTCTGGAGCAGCAGAAATTCGGCGCTGGTGATGGTCAGTTGCATTATTATTTGTACAACTACAAGGCGAACAATATCGCGGGTGGCGTGGACAAAATGAATAGAATTCATAATGGAGGAAGTGGAGTAGGCGTTGTTATGTTGTAATCTGGCCGAGAATGACGGGCGGAGGAGGGCAAGCAAAGTAATTGTATGCCGGAATGAAACATGGAAAAAAGTCACCTTGCAACAAGATTCTCGGGAGAAGTCAAATATTTTGTTTAACTACATTGATCAAGGGGGGGGGAGGTGGGGGGTGCATACAACACTTTGAAATTCCTAGGTAGATTGTCCTGTTGAGCATACGCATATATACCATTGAGAGTTTTAATGCGAGCATCTTTACATGGAAGGAGTCATGTGTGTGTGCATTTTGAACTTTTGCAGAGGTAGGTGGCACGTTGTGAGTTTCTTCATGATGCGGTTGAACGTGGACATTAGAGATGTCTACGAAGAGCAAAGCACCAAAGTTGGAGAAGTATACTTCCGATGGAGGCTTTTTCCGCCTTTGATGGGAAGTTTTTTCTTCTCCGCGGGATTTAATCATGGCACTCGAATTAGACCTCTGCAAATCTTCGAATGTGGATAGGCGATGGGTGATGGAGATGGAAGTGGAGGGGCGAAGCATATCTAGCTAGTAGCATCTAGTTATGGTTATACCTATACCTAGCATGGGACGATTAGCGAATCGGAGCAGCCGTCATAACCACGCACGTGGCTTTCTGTGAGATGTTGCATTGCATTGTTGAGTCCACATCATGAAGGGGGGGGCATGATACACGTATGAGCCTCACGGGCGAAGTCTGAACTGCCTGCCACGCACGCACGTGAAAAGGGGGGTTGCGTGTTTCTGCTTTTCCTCTGTTCCTTTCCTCGTATCGCCTTATCATTTCGTGTCTTCGTGCCCTTTTATCTATCTCTCCGAGAAAACTCGAGTTTCATTTCATGCGTGTGAGGTGGTGTTTCACCTGGAATTGAGTCAGACTTCTATACGAGGTTTGTCTGTTGTAGATAGAAGGGAGATGAGGGCAGAGGAGATTATGCCGAGGTTTGGTTTGGGTAGGAAATGAATGAATGAATGAATGACACGCCGATATGAATGGGGATGTTGTGTGGATGCATTTGTTGGAATTCCTGATTTGGTTGGGTGGTTAGTCAGCAGGGGTTGCCCACTTGCCCATTCTGTGCCAGTGGGGGATTGGGTTCTGCTTGCCGATCGGTCCATGGCCAAGTCGGGCGTTTGTGGCGGAGTGGCGGAGTGGCGGAGTGGCGGAGTCGGTGGAGTTTGGGCATCAGGCTCTCGTTCTCTTTCTCTTTCTCTTTTTCTTTTTTCCCGAGTGACAGACAAGGACGGAGGTGGGTTGGCTTTGCTTTGCTTTGCTTTGCTTTGCTTTGGCACAGCCAGGATTCCGTCGGCAAATCAAAATCTCATCTTGCTGCATTAACTCTGGCTTCTCAAATTACTTCCAAGCACTCCCTTGAGCGTTCTTCCGCATCGAGTTAGAGTGGAAGGTTGCTGTTATAAATAAATAGACAAATGCTGCGGAGATTGGAAGAAGAAGAACCGCTTTTAGGTTTATGCTGTCTTTCGGCTTATTTTACATTTACATTGTTGCTTCTTTGGCTCGTTGCGCTCATGAGCTTGAATGCTATGATTGGGCTGGAGGAAAGCTTACACGTTCTTGTCTGGACTCTTCTCAATCTCCGTTGTGTCTGTCTGTGTAGGACGCTGCGTTGGTAGACTGGCTGGCCATATCTATAAACTAGCTGTTGATGTAAACGACGTGTGATTCGTATTCCGTGAGTGCATGAGGCGTCATCGGCTATCTGCGATCGCTTGGCAGACTCCCCTATAAGGTGGCATGCAGCAGATCGCCTCCTTTTTCCTTCTCCTAGTATTCTGGACATCGACTCTGATATCCTTTCCATTTAGTCGTGCCGAGCGACGAGCCTAGCGCCTGCGTCAGCACCCGTGCTCGGAGCCGTCGTGGATGCCGCATTGGTCTATATCCCGGCCGCGTCCGTCCGTCCGTCCGCCCGCCCCTCCGTCCCTTTCAAACATGAAGCTATTCACAAGCCGAAGCCAATAACATCCTTCGCATAAATGAAAAAAGACGAGCCGACACGGCAAAATAACCTACACCCTAATATATAGCTTCCTGCCATTCGGTGTGCAGCTTGGAAAAAGTGTAATATTAAATTTGAGATTATTAATTCTACAATCTCATGTCGCTAAACCACAAGATGGCTAGCTCGGAAGCTTATTCTCGTTTGCGTTTGTGTCCTAGCGTGGAAGAGAAGGAATCCCACGGCGTGAGCACTTTTATAGACTTCGAGAGTCGCTCCTTCTATGGATGCTGAACCATGAGGATATACATCTTAAATCGGCGCCTAGGCTCAGGAATGCTTAACCATGCTCCCTCCCCTCTGCTTATATGTACCTGTAGATCTAGCTCACGTTCAAGACTGCGATTCCCTGGAGAAGTTGACGCCTAATATTACCCTCACGTGCTGCTATCGAAGAACTTATTGCTTCCCCGTTCCCCATGAACTCTTCTTCGACCCATCACGGTTTCGATGCCAATAATGGAGCTCATATCTCGTCAGGAAGGTGGCTTGGGTGTTACGCGGGGGGCACAAGTGACGGGCGTTGTGTGTGCTTCTCTGATCCTGCCGTGGATTGCCGGCATCCTGCGATTTTTCGTCCGGATGCGCATTCAGAAGTTCGTGGGACATGAGGACTGGCTGACGGTGGCTTCTCTGGTACGTTTTCAAGCATGTGATGACGAAAGACGAGGCTGCATACTTACGTATGGATCTTAGGTAGTGCACACTGCCCTCTGCGGAGTCATGTTGCGGTTGCCCGCATATGGAATCGGCGCTCATATCGAGAATGTCGATCCGCGCAACTTCACGGTGATTGCTAAGGTGAGCGAGCATATGTGGAATCCGATGGGATACGTCAAACTCACGCGTCTCTCAGCTCATCTTCGCGGGTGAACTTCTCTACGTCACCACGATGGCCATCACGAAAGTCGCCATCGGGGTTTACTTCCTTCGACTTTCCAATCGACGGTATCAATTCTGGATTATCTATGGCATCATGGCCCTGTCCCTTCTGTGCAACTCGGCATACCTTGTGTTTGTGTTGTTGGAGTGTCAGCCGTTGTCGTTCTTCTGGGATATGTTCAGCGGTGGCACGGGGACTTGTCTGAGCACATCCGTTATCAGGTCCGTTACCTATATACAAGGAGCCATGAGCGCCGTGACAGATTGGGTGTATGGTGTCCTGCCCATTACGTTTGTGTGGAAGATAAAGATGAACCCGCGCACGAAGCTATCCGTCATTCTGGTCCTATCTCTCGGATGCTTGTAAGTGCTCCTCCTAAAATTGCCCCGTCTCACGCTGTTACTAAAAGATAATAGTGCAAGCACGGCCACGCTAGTCCGTATATATTACATCCGTCAACTCAGCGAATATACGGACTACACCTGGGAAGGAATCAACTTATTAAATTGGTCCATCATCGAACCGGCAGTCGCATTAACCGCCGCATCTTTCTCCACTCTACGACCTCTCTTTAGTTACTTTTTTCAAAAGAAAGTTTCCAGAAGCTTCTCGGATCCCCCTCGCCCTACCAGTGTCGCGTCCCAAGAGAAGTTTTTTGGAGACGAAGACGAATATTCGAAGCGCTTTGCCGCAATGTTGGGTTTGGGCGAAACCTATGGCGTCCGAACATACGTGTACGCGGACAAGAAAATTGTCCTGAAGCAAGACACGGAGACCGAACAATCAGAGGACACATGGAAAGCAGGCGAATCGGATGGCTCGATCGAAATCAACGAGTTGAGTGCGTCGAGCCAGACCAGAGAGAGCAGGGGCTCCGTGGGAGGAAGCAGTCATATGATGCACAGTGTGCGCGGGATTAATTGGGCCAGTGGATACAAAACGACTGTGATTACTCAGACGAGTGAATGATTTCTATTTGCGGAGATACCTTTTTTCTTTTGTGCTTGTACTTTTTTTATTTAATGTTCGCTTCGTATACTGGTATATGGAGATGACGAACTTCTGATGTAAGATTATATATGTGGGAGCGAGCAAAATAAGACGGACTTCGTTTAACGAGGCAGAATCTCAGGGGGTTCCCGAAATATTTTTGTGGTAGTGAGTGAATATTTGGAAGTTTGGATGGATGGATGGGTCGTCAATGTGGTGCAGCAGTAGGATAAGAAAGGTCACGCATGTACAGTTCCATGCACGGCAGTGCTGCAGTAGCTGAACTGAACTCTCAGAGTGACAAAACCTCGATTTGTATTTTTTATTTCATCTAAGATTGGATATATTTATGTATCATACGTATCTGACCATGACCATGCTGTGAACGAAAGCCAACGATCGATCTATGTATGTAAAGGGACACAATATCGCGGTACGGGCACCTCAGCCCCACTTGTACCTGATCATCATATCATATCAGACCGAATTACTTTGACGACAACGAAACGACAACGACATTGAAAACGGGGGGGGGGGATGTGCTGGTAGAGGGCGCGGAGGTGGGGGGTTTGGAGGATGCTGGGGGTGGGAGTGGGACTGGGACTGGGGGGAGATGGCATTTTGGGTGGGGGTTGGGTTTCTGGGGTTGGATTGGGAGTGGGAGTGGGAGCGGATGATTTCGTGGTTATGGGGGATTTATTATTTTGCTTTGCTTTGCTTTGAATGAATCACGGTAATGCGGTAGAGGTAGAAGTGGACAAATGGATGAATTATGGCAATCAATCAATCGTCATGAATCTTCCAGAAACTGTGCAACAAACAACACAATGGAACCTCTTCTCCCGTGCGTGATTCAGCAGTGGAAATTGAAGCAAACAATATATATATACAGGAATTTATCCAACAACTTCTCATCCCAAATAGACGAGACGTCTAACTCATAAGCATCCGTATGATGGGATTCCGAGGAAAGCGCTCATCGAGGAATGAATAGTGGAAATGTGTAACAAACACAACGGCAAACGATCCGTCATCCATCTTCCACACTTCCATCCAACACACACATGAACAATGATCTTAAATCCTCCAGAGCGGAGGGTGTATGTACCCGCCATGTTCGATGGATGATATGAATACTGGAAATTTGATACTAGAATCGAGTGAGTATCTTAACCCTTTGCTTAACCGAGAGGATCAAATATAATAATGAGTATGCAGCAAAGAAGGACGGACACGCATAGTCCCAAACAAGATAGGAATTTGCCGAGTGAAAAGCTTGTATAATAAGAGAATGCGGCACGATAACTCCAGATGAGCTTCATAATTACTAGAAACATTTCGTTTCAGGTAGGTATTGTCATATCACGAAGAAAGCACACTAATAGCCTCTTGATCATCTCTCCCAGCTTCTTCCTCTTCTTCCACATCCACATCCTGTTACTTTGACTCCTATTCTGAATATGAATCCAAGTCTTTATCTTCTTCTTCAGTACCCTCATCAGCACCCTCATCACTAAGCACAGATCCTTGTTCCTGATTCCCCTTACCCATTCCAGATTTGTGCTGTTTTCTCTTCTCCTTGTCAGTACCCCGCCATCTCCTCTTACCCACAATTGGCCGGAGAAACCCATCATTATGCACAGCTCCATCCATCTCCTCGTCACTATCAACCTGAAGAGCCTCAAGTTTGCTCTTCGATAAATTGTGATACTCCCGTGCATGTCGCAACAGCTTAGCTTTCGTCGTGAACCTTCTTCTGCTTACTTTACATTGGCCAACAGGGCAGTAATGTGCTTTATGCTTCATAGGTAGATATTCTTTATTCTCTGCATTCTCGGTATCGGATTCTGGATTCGATAATTCCTCTTCAGACTCGACCAGAGACGATACAGAGTCATCGAACTCACCCAGATCGGGTATCATTCCTGGATGATATTCTGTAATTATATCTTTGTTACCTTCTGCGGCAGGACCTTCAACCATGGTTCTCATTGTCATACTCTCCCCAAATAAAATCGCGCATCTTTGCGTAGCCCTAGCAATTACCTCCGGCGGAAATCCAACTAGCGCAGCGGATCCTAATACCTCACTCCAATCTCTGAGACCTAGCATATGCTTGCGTGGCTTCTCTGAGAGTTTTCTCGGCGATTTTTGAGGAGACACTGCTACAGGAGCCACTCCTCTTTTGGGTGTACTTGGTTCGATCGGTGGAGCAAAAGCAGGCAGCGGCTTCTTCTGCATTCGGGCAACCCGAGTAAGATATTCATGCTGAGTCTCACCTTCCAGTATCTCATAAACCTTCTTCGGCCGTCCCCGATGTGTTTTCTTTGCTCGCCAAAGCTCCGCGTCTTCAATGCTATCCTCACAGGGTGTAGATTCAGGCATGATTGGGGGCTTTTCGATAGGCTTAAGTTTGCGAGGCCGACCCTTTGGCTTTTTAACAGGCGAATCTTCATCTGTGCCATCACCTGCTATGCTTGTTGCACGTGAATGAGATTCCACATCGGTGTCAAGTTCAGTTTGTGAGGCATACTGTCGGCAAGTTTTGCGTGCATGATGCAAAGCCATTAAGACATCATCCAATTTCGAGAGGGTGTGCCTGACCGATGGTCGCAACAATTCTCGAGAGCGCTCTTCATCAGCTGAAACCTCGGGTCGAAGGATGGTGTTGATTGGAGGTTGTTCCGACACGCTTCTAATGCTTCCTTCTATCTCTTGGGGGTCACCTGATAGATTTTGCTGTGCTTCATCAACATCCATTTTATCTGTGTCACCATCTTCAACATGCTCATCATGATCCTCCGCGGTTTCTCTCTTCCGAAACCTCTCTTTTGCATACTTCAATGTGACACCCGTCAGAATATCTTCCAGAGAACTACTAAGTTTCATAACCTCTTTTTTTCTCAGAGTAAACATTTCATCTGCATCATCGGGGCCGATCTGCTCGCCTTCCCTCGGCACCTTCGTCGCTTCAATCGGCCACGCAGTCCAGTTTTTAGGAGGGACAAATCCCCTCGAATCATCTTGACCTCCATCTTCATTATCCCCCGCACCTTTTGCGTTCAATTCTTTGGCTCGCCTCTTCAACGCGAAAGAATTATACAAGTGAACGCTCAAATCTCTGTTGCGGAGTTCATCCAGCGAGGCCGCCAACCCACGTTCTCCTCCTGTGATCCGCTGCCATGCTGAAGGCAATCCCTTCCAGCGATTTCCACGCACGGGAGAAGAACCCGTGAATGACGAATTTGTTGGTGATGACATTGTAAAAAGCCATGCATTAGCTATCGGCGGTTGTTTTCAAAATTTGGCAAATGGGTTGTGAAAGCGTTCTGCCGATCATTTTTGTTCTCACCGCCTCGGCAATTTAAAAAAGCTTACTCACCGCTTGCCGTATCCAATGGGAATCGGCAGAATACATGATACAACATTGACGTCTTCAGTACATACTGAACTCTTTGGGGATTAAAGACTAATTCTATATAACTTTCGGCTTTCAGAACTTTCTCTTTCTGACTGATATAAGATTACCATGGATTTCATAATCCAATGGATGTACGAGTAGCTAGTACTAAAATATTTACTCGCGCGGCCAGAAAATATAAAACTCTGGATGCTAATTAAACACGTCCCTCAATTTACAGAACGTAATATTATTGGTCAAGTAGCCCTCTTTTTGTAGAGTTGACCTACCTCCAGAGAGATTTTAGCTGTTAGGTTCAGTTGGTTATTGGATTTTTTTGACATCATAAGTATTAGCAACTCCATAGTACATCTTTAAGTGCCGGACTAGGTAGATTGGAGTCTAGACCTCCATCCTCTGTTCGGTGGCCTCATCGCCATCAAAAAATTCATTGGTTCTTCGTATCTCTGCCCGCAGCTTTCACACCTCAGCTACCATCTCTTGGAAAACTGATCTGCTATCCCATAGATATACATCAAGCGCATGAATTGTGCGCGTCAATATCTGCCGCTACCATGAATATCATAAGGCACAAGTCACGGGTAAGGCGATGCCGACAAACTTTTGCAACAATCCCCGAGGATGGTGTTGTTCCAGACTGGAACGTTCGACCGTTGGCTACAAAAAGCCAACGTCGGATCGCCGCAGCGGGTTCACGACACCCCCCTGAAAACCGAACCCAACCACTGAATTTTTCTGAGTCCTCGATTCTCGACATACGTTTGATGCATCCTTCACGAACTCTAGCCTTTCCGCCGACCCCTCTTGAGTCTTCAACTACAACTACTCCACCAATCGATTCTGGGTTTCCGACTCTGGTCCGTACATCGAGTATGGCCGGTATCATGGCCCCTGCTAAGTCTACGATTGTAGACAATCATCCGACCCTTCCCCAAAATACCCGGAATAATTCAAATCCCTTGGACCCTGCTCCTCCGGCGCGCGTGGACCCTAGCGCTGATGTCCGAAGAAATTCGATAAAGGAACGCATCTACGCTGCCATGCGCGACCTCTGGGTCGAGGTCAAATCACGAGTGAAAGGGGAGTGCCAATCGAAAAGGAAGGCGAAAAAGGAAAAAGAGTTTAGAAGGCGTGAGAGTGTCGCAAGATCAAAGGCTGTCGATGCGGATATGGTAAACCTGATAATCGATCATAGGAAGAGTGAATAAAGGAGAAACAGCAATGCGAGAGAGAAGGAGAAACAAATCGAGACAGAAGAAAAAGCATTGGAGGAACGCAATAAGAGCTTCAAGAAGAGTTGTAGAGGAAAGGAGAAGAGAGGGCACAAAGAGGAGAAAGAGGGAGAAACGGAAAAGAGGTGAAATTGCAAACGAAGCCTCAAAAACATTATCCGCGGCATACAAAAATTAAAGGCCACATTTAATGAGTCAAAGGGGGAACATACTTGCATATACTTCATCGTTTCCAGCCCAGAATGAATACCGTGTGATGCATGCCTGGGAGCGGAGATGTGGATCCTGGATCTTGGCTTCTGGTAGTCATGTACATTTTATAAAGATTTAGTCCTTGGATAGTGGATTCGGGCCACTGCTGTAAATAAACTTATAAAGATTCACAACATAACCAATTGCAAAAATGAAATGTAAATGATAAACCATATCCGAATCCCTTTTACTCGATAATAGAATTATATTTGCCTGACCTCTTTACCCTTCATTTCCGGTCGTTCAACTTCCCATTCGTCCCTGAGGGCGGCATAGAGTAAATCTGCAACAACCAAGACACTCCAGCCAAGACTCCATACGAGCGTGATGGCATAGAAAAAGTTGGCATTCCCACTTCCAGCATAAATCCACAGATAGTAAAAGGCTGGGCCTAACAATGTTGCATATAACACAGTCGAGGTGCCAAAGAAGGTATATCGCATCAATGGAAAAAGGTGACTGTAGACCGGAAGCATCCCTAAAAACAGGGAAGTATCTGATATCGAGGGGTATGGCTTGAAGATTGCAAAAATCCCAAGAAGTATTGTGAGCACAAAAAGAGGTTGGCGTCTCACACGAATGGTCAGGCCTCCAACATAAGAGGAGAGGTGAAGCCAGAATACACCAAGGAAGAATGACCTAAAGGAGTCAAACATTTCAATGAAGAAATACCACCAAAGTCCAACATTTGGCGTCAGATCTGGAAGCAGAAGTTGAACCCCGTAAGTGGATGATAAGAATTCCCAAGACCCTGTGATCACATACGACATGTGCAGAAGTGAGTATAAATACCCACTCACAGCTACAGCATTGGTGGCGATGAATAATGGCAAAGACTCTTGGCGCTTGCTAGGACGTTGACGATCATAGCATAGCAGGGCTAGAGGAGGAAAGAGAAGTATAGGATACATAGAGAGATACGCTGCGAATGCTAGTGAGAACATCGAGCTATAAGAGGCACCGACCAATGCTTTCGAAATAGCATAAAGTATAGCACAAGTTGTGAATATGCTTGTGGGGCGTCCCATGCAGGTTGCAATGGTGAAGGGGTTGAAGAGAAAGGCAGCAGCAATGGCGAAACCTGTCCAGCGTTTGTCTTTTCTGGAGGATGTAAAGAGCCTCGAGTTTCCTGCCTCTCCAGACTCTGCTATATTGATTAGAGCATTCGCGCTCAGAAGGTCTACCAAAATGTATAGCAGATACGTGAATGCGGGGTATATCGAAGAGCTTGGGAGGAGAGAGAAGAGAGGGAGGAACAATGGGGCCTGATGATAGACACCGCCATCGTATGGAGAAACGTTGTGATTATAAAGAAAGAGACCTTCTTGCACTATAATGAATTAGTCATGGGCTCAATGCTGGCAGAGATTTAGGGAAGACATACATCTCTTGAAACTTGTTACTGGCGTCGATATCTCAACTCGCGCCGTCAACAAATCTGGAAGGCCGGGAAAAGAGATAAATAGTAATAGCCGGACAGCAGCGGCTGTACCAAACAGAGCCGCCTTCTTTCTATCGATACCCATGACTGACATGATATACGAGAGTGAAGCTCAAATTGTGATCGCACCTCATCTCATCTCCTCCACGCAGCTCACTTAAGCTTCAATCTTTCTTTCCACATTGACTTTGTTGAT
This sequence comes from Monilinia vaccinii-corymbosi, assembly GCA_017357885.1. NCBI lineage: Eukaryota > Fungi > Ascomycota > Leotiomycetes > Helotiales > Sclerotiniaceae > Monilinia > Monilinia vaccinii-corymbosi. Next base: position 1,744,550 of record CP063406.1, on the reverse strand, counting down.
ATTCTGTTCGATGAGGTCGGATGGTCCGTGCAAGGCGGTGAGATAATCCGGCCAATAGACAGAGTTTCCTCGATTGATCAGGTAGCGCGACCAAAGCTTTGAGAAATAAAAAAAAAGTTCTCTGGGAACTTTTCAGATAGATACCATCTCCATTTTCATTCGGATTTCGATCGCAACGGCAGCAATGGGAAGAATTAAGAAGAAGGGAACTTCTGGTCAAGCCAAGAACTTCATTACTAGAACTCAGGCAGTCAGGAAACTACAACTATCGTAAGTACAATCATGGTCTATGGCGGCAGTCTTTGCTTTCCTTGCCTTCAATCGCATTGGTCATATACTTCAGCTTTTCTCCTCTATCACAGTACTAATCTTCGGTCTATACAGTCTCCCAGACTTTCGTAAGTTATGCATCTGGAAAGGAATTTATCCTCGGGAACCAAGAAATAAAAAGAAGGCATCAAAATCATCGACGCATTCCACCACCTTTTACTACACGAAAGACATCCAATGGCTTCTGCACGACAAGATTGTCGATGCTTTCCGCGAGCAAAAAGCCTTAGAGAAGAAGATCTCGAAAGCTTTAGGGCGAGGAGATGCACACGATGCTGCAAGACTTGAGCGTAACGCATCAAGGCCGGAGAAAACTGGAAAGACTAAATATAACCTGGATCATATCATTCGAGAAAGATACCCTACATTCGTCGATGCGTTACGAGATCTTGACGATTGTCTGTCGATGCTCTTCTTATTTGCGAACTTGCCTTCGACCTCCACTGTTCCTGCAAAGATGATTGCAAGATGCGAGAAATTATGCTTGGAGTTCGAACATTATTTAATTGTCTCAAACAGCTTGCGCAAGTCATTCTTGTCCATCAAAGGAATCTACTACCAGGCAACTATACAAGGACAAGATATTCTGTGGCTCGTACCTTACAGATTCAACCAGCGAGTTACTGGAGATGTGGACTTCCGAATTATGGGTACCTTTGTCGAGTTCTACCAAACTTTACTGGGCTTCGTTAATTTCCGTCTCTACACTTCTGTTGGATTGGTCTACCCACCAAAATTTGATAAGGCTAAAGATGATCAAGATGCAGGTCTAGGAGCATTCTCATTGGAAGGAAATGGTGTTGGTGCCATTGAGCAACCAAAGCAAATTACCAATGGCAATGCCTCAAAGCCTGATCCAAAACTTCAAGCAGAGATTGACAAATTGATGCTTCAACTCAATGCGCCAGAGAAGGAGGCCGAAGAGACAGCCAAGCCTGCAGCTGATGACGAAGAGGAAGAGCAAGCAACAGAAACCATTGATAAATTTGAGCCAACGGCACCAGGTGGTGATATTCTTATGCAGCCTTCCTATTCTGCAACAGATCCATCAACTTTGTTTTCAAAGTTTACTTTCTTCTTGTCAAGAGAAACCCCTCGCCAACCTCTCGAGTTCATTCTTCGTGCATTTGGTTGCAAGCGCATTGGTTGGGACGCAGTGCTCGGAGAGGGTGCCTTCACCCATAATGAATTGGATCCGTCGATTACTCATCAAGTAGTTGATCGCCCACCAGTTCAAGTTCAGTCAGAGGAAGATGAGGAAGGCAAGGAAGACAACCAGACAGCTCAGCGTTTGAGACCTGGAGCCCGAGTTCCTGGTCGGATATATGTTCAACCACAATGGGTTTGGGATTGTATCAATGATGAAGAGCTCAAAAGACCAGATTTGTATGCACCTGGTGCACAGTTGCCTCCGCATTTGAGTCCCTTTGTCAAGAAAGTACGTGGTCAGTACGATCCTTCGGTTCCTCTTGCAGACCAAGAAAGAGAGGATGAGGAACTTGAAATGGATAGCGGTAGCGAGGATGAGGCGGATGCTTCCGATAATGAGGCGGCCGTTCAGAAAGAAGATCTGGTTACAGCTATGGATGTAGATGAGACTGCGGAGGGCATGGATGTTGCTGGATCTGATGATGAATCTGATGAGGCTCCTGCAAAAGCCGATGAATCTTTCGGTGGGTTTTCAGAGGCTGAAGATAGCGAAGACGAAGGAGAAACAGCTGCTCTTCAACGCCAACGAGAACTTGAGGCTGAGCTGTCTGGTGTGGCCTTACAAGAAAAGCAAGTTGCCCCAAGGGTCAAGGCTAAGACGGACGCCAAAAAGAAGGCAGCTAAGAAGGCGAAAGAGGAAGAAGAGGAACTAGAGAGATCTAAGATGATGATGAGCAGGAAGAAGAGGAAGGTTTTGGAGAAGATGGTTTACAGTAATAAGAAGAAGGATGCCGAGGCAGAGGCATTAAGAGCTAAGAGAAGAAAGATTGAGAAGTCCGGGAAAGCTGCTCCAAGACAATGAGAAAGTAATGGTGGAGTTATGTAGTTGAGAAAAGTATGGCGTTCATGGCATGGAGAAGGAGTTTCAACCTGCATTTGGGGGGTTCACTACTGTGGTTATACCTGTGGAGATTAGATTAGCCAATCTCTTTTACTGCCATCAATGTTTGAAATATGATTTTTGTGACTTCTATTTAATTAATCAATATACCTACCTGGGTAGATGGGTAGATGGGTAAATTGGTGATGGCATAAATGTAAATACATTATGACTATTTGGGCATGATCGGCTTCCGAAACGCTAAAATCTGTTCTCGTCAGAACCAAAACATCCTTCCTGCAAGCTTAACCTGGCGATTCAACAGGTACCACATACCACATACCACATTCAAAACCACAGCTTTTGCACAACATTTCTGTGCAATTATTACCTGCGTTCCAACATGAGATAGCACTCATCCTCACGACTTAGATGCTACTGCATGCAGATAGCTCGAGCGGGTGAAAACCATGACACCTTATTCTCCCCTAGACGCCACGACAAGAAACAGTTCCAGCACTTCTCCGATCGAACGCCAAACAACTTCAAGCACTTATTCGAGCTCAAATAAACGATATAGTAATGACGGCAGCGAGACAGGCGAATCTAGTACTGCAGCTAGTAATCGGAATAGCTTTGCGACAGCTACCCTGAACGAAGATGAAGGCGAACAACAAGGGGGGTTGGATGGCAGTACAGAGGACAGAACTAGGAAAGATGGCAGAAGCAGCCACAGGGTTCAGAACAAGAATCGCAGCAGCGGGGGTTTTCTTTTGTCAAATTCCTTATTTCATCGCAGCGCTGAGAGCGCATCCACGGCCACGGCAGAACATCAATCTCGCAGTCGGGGATTACTTCCCGACTTAAAAGGCAAATCAGCAGACAAAAAACATAATAAAAGGCAGTCGCATATTACTATTACTGCTGGAGTAGGAAGTCCCCTGGCTTCTAATGTAGCCGGCCCCCCCACAACTCGGCGAATAGAAGAGGAAGATACAGTTGACGAATATGTGACATCGCGCAGCGGGAATGGACAAGGCACAAATGCATCTGAGAAACCTGCTACGAGTGGGCTTGATGTTGATTCCGCTCAAATTGTCAATCTGGCCCTAAATCTTAGTGAAGGCAGAAGGATAGCATCGAGGCGTAATATCTCTACACCAGTACCTTCAAATACTGTAGGCTTCAGAGATGAGATGGCGGCAGGGGGCAGTCTACTTCACCATTTACAACAGCAGAAAAGAGTGTCTAGGAATGTTTCACCGAAGCCTGAGAGAAGTGATAGAGCGCTCACAGCTTCTTCACGCCTTTCATCCGGACTAAAAATTGGCCCTTTGCCAATAGCTCTAGATGCAGTCGAAACTACGTATAATTACCACTTTTCTGCATCTACCTTGGCGAGAGCAGAAAAGGCCAAGAAATCAATTGAGCTCATGGCCCAGTACCGTCGATTATTACAATATCTTCCTCCCTTGAAGGCCAGAACTGTGGAGAAGGGTCACCATACCAGCCCTGGTGATTCTGTTTTCTCATCCCCCGGGTCGACTTCTGAACAACCTCATCGTGTATTCGGGAGGCATTATAATCCCCTGCAGTATATAAGGAACAGGAAAGTGCGTGCTCGAGCTCGTATCTCTATTGACGGAGAGGCACAGGAATTCGGAAATGTCCTCAAGGTATCATGGTGGGTTGACGAGGTCTCAAAGGCTGCACTAAGTGACAATTTTATCAATGGAAATTATGTAGCGCTACCGCCTTTTTCGAAAGCTATCGAAGAAGGATCTTCCCCGCACATATCAACTCAATCTGCCGGAAACAAAAACCAAACGGCTCCTAAGTTGACGAGACCGAGAATCGACTGGGTTACGAATCCTGCAGATATGCTTGCAGACATCTTTTGGATGGAACAGGGTGATAATAAGACACTGATCGAAGATCGAAATGGAAGACCAATATTTCCTCGGAACATCGAGCCCAGGCAATCCATTCCACGCAGACCAGAAGATTTCGATACCCTTAAATTACCAGATCGTTCTCGTATTCAAAATTCAAGCTCGGCCTTAGACCTCCATATCGATACTAAACTTCCCGAGTTCAGATCTTACAAGGTTGATTCGGACAAGCATTTAGAAAGTACAGCGTCCAAAGTTCGACACAAACTACATGACGCAGCTCATGCACAGCATGGCGGCAGTAGTGTAAGCCGCGAACGCTCTCGCTTTTTGAGACCAAGGAGCAGATCTAGTTCTGATTCCTCTGACAGCGAACATATAAAAAGGTTCTCACGACGAAGACGCAGCGGGACGAATGAAAGTCAAGACGATCATGGTAAAGATATTCTTGAGAAGCAGATGCTGGAAATTCTTGCAAGGGAATCGGGAGATTCTGATTGGATGACACCGAACAAGCTTGATAAACAGGCATTTAGTCCATTTACTGACATACCAACACTCCCGGTACTCAATAGCGGTGAAAGATCAGATTCAAGTATAAGCTTATACCAAAGGAGGGCCGACTCGAAGGCTATCAATAAAGATTCGCCTACTAAAAAAATACATCCATTTACATCAATTCAATCAGGACGACCAAGTCTTGAAGTACCGGGTGTCAGTCCTCGAAACTCTTTGGATGGCCTTGACACTACTGCACCCAATTCTCCACAGTTTCGGGCCTCGAGATTATCTAATTTCGTTCCCAGTATTGGACTGGATCTCTCTTCACCTCGTAGTCGCCGATCATCGCCAAATAGAAAACGGGCGTTGTCACGGGTGAGATCCAAGATTAACCCATTCCGCGAACACAGCAGAGACCGTAGCTGTGAAGATGAACCAGAAAAAAGTCGTGTATCAATTGATTCTATTGGTTCTATCGGTTCAAGAATCGATCTTAAAGAGCAATCTCCTGATACTCCAAACCGCCGTAACCGATCTATGAGCCCTGTGAAGAAGCGTGCGACAAGAGACACAGATGAGAGCGCAAAACCGCTCAAGAAACAGACTAGCATACGGAGGGGCAAACCCGATGAACCATCTGGTATCCGAGGACTATTCAAAGGCTCTCGTGGACCAGTTGCTAGAGTTAGCGAGTTTCTTTGGAAAAGGGACTGGAACAACTCTACAGCTTCGACAGATGAATCCGATACGGAAGATTATCGCGCACCAGTGCGTGAATCCGAAAAAATAATTCTCCTTGACAAACAAGACTCGAGACCAGTAGATGTGGACATACCACATGATAAGTCGATCTCAACTTACATCAATGATATGCCTACATTCAAGTCGCCTTTGGAAAACCGCGGAAGGTCCACCCGAAGCTGCAAGGCAGAAGCAGTCGTTGAAGCAGAATCTCCAGAGAATGATAATTCGTCAAGATCAAAACTTGAACCCCCTCCAAGGATCGAGATTGATGGAGTTTCACCAGCATCATCTCCAGACGGCGAAAATCGACGCATTTCTAACATATTCGATATATCAACTCACAAAGGGAGCTACATTCGAGGTGTTTGTAGCGCAGATGCTCGGCCTAATGCCATACTCGGATATCCAGGGCACAAAGTCGACACAATGTTCGTCACGGGATTATCACACGTCAAAGCCAACGAAGATAGACGCCCATCCTTGGATGCAAACAGTCGATGGAGCCACTCCAAAAGTGGAGTGTCTTTTAACCGCGGCCCTGTGACAAAACGTGATATTGCTTACGTTAAAGCTCGTCTTTATAGTTCTGGTATAAAGTCCATGTACCTTACACATCGTGCTGCAGAGCCAGTAGACTTTCACGCTGCGCAGGAAAAATGTTATGAAGGGATCATTTCCCTTAGCGATAAGCCCCTTTCCCCAGCCCCGAGATCACAACAACATATATTAGCAGCAAATATCATTCGGGAAGATATTCAACTTTCAGCGCGATTATGGCAACAATCCCAAGAAAATTTCTCCATGAACACCATACAAACGCTCTTGAACGATATGGGAACTCTACATAGTCGTCTAGTAGATAATCTAACTCCAATGGCGAGGAAAGCTGCGGATGACGCAGATGAGGTCTCGAAAGATTTGGTCACGAGTCAGATATTGGAAGTTAATAAGTTGACTGCTACTATGGATAAGATGATCAGGAGAAGGAGAAGAAGACTGAGATGGGTGAGGAGAGGTGGGTGGGTAATGGTAGAATGGGCACTGGTGGGGGTAATGTGGTATGTTTGGTTTATGGTTGTGCTGTGCAGGGTGGTTATGGGGATTGGAAGAGGTGCTATGGGAGCTGTAAAATGGTTATTTTGGCTGTGAGAACTCGGAGGATGCTACAGCCTGATCCGTTGCAGGAATTAGAAGGTAGTGGGGCTGTGGAGAAGGGCATTTCATTTGTTAATAATGGGGTAGGCGAAACTTAATTTCAATAATTGTATGATACGGCCCGTTTCATAACAATGGGTTGGAACATAAATGGGAATGGCGGGCAATGGATATGAGGACGGAAAGGAAATTAAATGGGATGGGATGGATGGGTGGACTGGGTGGGAAACGATTGGAAAGAGAAACACCTTTAATATATCAGTGATACCCGGATAATCTAGCCTAATACACATTTCAATACGCGAGAGAGAACGGGTGGCACACCTAAAGACCATCTCGAATAAATCTATGCTAGATGTGAGATGAAGTTCATGTGGTATGTGTTAGATTATTACTGACATGGAGTTTGTAGTATATAATATCATGGGATCGACAACGTGGTCTCGAGTTGCGATATTATCTTTGCCTGGAGGGGAGACTTACACAATATGCCGGGGCTCTGAGGAATAGTTCAGTTAGGCGAATTCAACTACACCATTTTTAGGCATATTTCATATCACTCTTATTCACCAAATCACAATAAACCATTTACACACATATAATAGTATTTTTAGAAAAAAATTGTATTACTCACCAGGGGGGTGGGTGCTGGAGGAGAACCTCCTGTCCGACTTATTGATTTAGGAGTGCATAGACTAACTAACTCATGGAACGAGAAACGAGAAACGCCTGCGCGCAGGAATCACCAAAAAAAGCAAAAGAGATTCTCACTTGCCTCTCCGAGTCTTCTCACCCCTTCATCAAAACCCTGATTCCATTGTCCCAATCATTCATCTTCGCAGCCCAAATCTGCATCGACGGCCTCAATCTTACCATGTTCTTTTCTAACTCCTCAACCTCCTCTGCTGTCATCTCCCTCTCTCCAGTCCCTTCCGGCCCCATCCCCAAGGTCTGCGCGCAAGACGCGCAGGGAAGAGGGCTGTGAAGTGGCCGGATGAGAAGTTTAGGACAGGAGGCTTGGGCCGTGAAGGAGAATGTGCAGGCAGGATCAATACGGGTTTCTCGACATCCAGTGATGGACCCGGCGATAGAGCGAAGACCGTCTGCGCAGGTGTGACTCAACCGAGTGAGAGTTCCATCCGCTGATCCTTCTGATGGGGCGGTTCCTGGTTTGCTGGCCACTAGGGTGAGTGTTGAGCTGCGAGATCTTCCCGAGCGAGTGCTGGGTCGGGATAGCTTCTGATTTGATTCGCAGAGGGCTGAGTGGTGCGTGAATTGTCTGCTGATGTGGCCGCAGAAATTTTGGAAGGTTTCTGTGGCGCGGCAGATTGTGGGATCGCCTGCGGTGAGAGTGTTGTTTTCGCGTGACATTTTGTTTTGACTTGAGTTTTTTTTGGTGTCTGTCTGTTGGATCGGTGTCTGGTGGCTTTTGCACGAGATGGGGCAGAGGGCTATTTAACGGTTTGAAAGTCATGTTGTTCTGGGGGGGAAAGGGGTTAGTACAATAACATTGTTCGTTGAGTTGGGAACAACAAGTGATCACGAAAGGAATAAAGAAAATCGGAGATTTGTTCGGCATTCTCTGTTCTCACAAAGAAACAGATCCTCTGATGTTCATACTGATGGGTATTCGCCCTGTTCTTACAAAGAAACAGGTCCTTCAAGGCTCATGGTACGGGAATCAGTAGCCCTTTGTTGTTACTAGTCCGCTGGCTCTTCTCAAATATCGACGTGGCCGAGGATATGGATATGAACAGTCCCCGAACTTGAAGACTATACGACACTCCTTTGCCAAAAATCATTTAACATTGAACTGAAAGCAAGCAGTCTTACACTCATAGCAGTATTTACATGCGAGCCTCTTTCTCATACTCCTGTATTATAATCCATTATTTGGGATATAATGGCTTTACGATATTATTCTATACCCATCTGTCCACATAATATTCATTAGATACTCCTCATCTTACGTGCGTAACAATGCATACCAGAATGAAGCATGAAATATCACCTCACTCCAGCTGAGAGCTTCGCTCGTCTGATCCACCAAGAACCAAAAGTCGATCAAAGATTGATATTCTGGCAAAATTCATTTGATTATTTCAAGACAAAATCCATCTGTTCATTCAATACATTTCAAATAATGTGATTATAGAGTACAACTTGAATAACGTAAATTGTAGATTTGAAATCATCGATAAATTACTCTACTCTCATACCACGTGAATTCTACAATATAACCAATCCTTCGATAATTAAAATCTACACTTTTGTTATAAGTGCTACGCAGATTCTACCCTCTCATCTCTTAGATCCTACCTCCGAGTCTACCATAGGGTCGAGGAGGGGAGGGGGGGGGTCTGTATTTCCAAGGTAAATTTTATATTATAGAATCTAAGTGGCATAAGAGAGAGTACTTACCGTTGAAATAAATATAGATTTTGAAAGTTGAAATTCGCTTCATGAACCCGTACATCCCCTAGTGATCCTAAATATATGTATGTAGCACTGTTTTCAAGTGCCCGCCACCTACACGACCGGGAAAAATGTAGGATGCATATACATTACCATGTACACCTATATAGCATATTTACCATGTAAGCTTATGTCAAAGGTATTTGATCACATTTAAGAAAACATGCTTCTCATACTGTACATAGAGTAGCAAGATCAAAATAGCTCAGTTGTAGGCCGCTCGGTTATTTTACTCACTTCCCCTTAATATATCAACATTATACATAGCAGTTTGATTCGACGGTATCAAATCATAAATTACTAAAGGGATCACAAGCATATAAGAACTTCACTGAAATTATCACCAATATTCACATATCTATTGCACACAATTTTTTTTAAAAAAAAATTGTTTTATTATCGTTCCCTTACGAGAACTTTTATTTTTTTATACCTTTTTTTGGATCTTCCTCATCGTAAAAGTTAAGACTGATCTGAGAAAGAAGAGGGGCCTTTAGGAAAGTAACTCCATGTAAAGATGACTAGGAAATAACTCGAGGAGATGAGATCACCAGGATCTATCATCTATGTATGCGCCCAAAGAAAGAAAGAAACAACCAAACAAACAAACCTTCAAACAAATACTTCAAACTCGCCTGCTCAATGTACTTACTCTGTTCCTAGTCATCAGCGACAATAAGAAATTCTCCATCCCCGCGTCTCAGGTCTGGAATTCTGACATCTGCGAGATGCGTGTCCTCTGTTCTTCTTATCTTCTTCGGGGAGTCTCGATGCTTTTGACCTCGGTGTATATGCTATCACCAACCCGGTAGCTGAGGTGCTCTTCATATCTATCTCCATCTTCTTCATGATCAATAATCTCCACTCTCATTCCCAGAGGAGCCCTAACTGTGTTACGGAGAGGACCTCGCGAGCCGGAGAAAGAACAAGGAGCTCCTCTGGTAACAACCTCCTCGCCGGTGCTAGAACCAGGATATGCGAAAGAAGCAATTGTGGAGGAACTCACCTCGGAACGAGGAGCTCTTGTGTAAGGGGCTAGTGAGCCGGAGTGAGAAGGAGCATATGAGGAAGGAGCTCTTGTGTAAGGAACTAGCGAGCCAGAGTGAGAAGGAGCATGTGAGGAAGGAGCTCTTGAAGGAGCATATGTGGAAGAAGGAGTTCGAGTAGAAAAAGATCTTGAAGGAGCATATGAGGAAGGAGCTCTTGAGGAAGGAGGGGCTCTTACAGAAGGGGCTCTTACAGAAGAAGCTCTTGAAGGAGCATATGAGGAAGGAGCTCTTGAGGAAGGAGGAGCTCTTACAGTAGAAGCGCTTGAATGAGTATATGAGGAAGGAGGAGCTCTTGTGGAAGGAGGAGCTCGGGTAGAAGGAGCTCTTGAGGAAGACCCACATTCTCCATTCAACTGAGCTAGCTCCTTGGCGAATAACTCAGGTGTCATTCTCTGATTGTCTGAGTTGTACACAGAGCCGCTGGATCTGTATGACATGATGAATTACCTTAGTTTTCTGATGATAGCACAGAAAGTATGGATAACTGGGGGTTTGTTGTGATTTGCTGTGGTTTGTTGTTGTGGTTTGTTGTGGTATTTATGATTTGTTGAGATGATGAGTGATGTGCAGGAGAAAGTAGGTATGGTAGGAAATAGGAAGCCTTATATAATTAAGATTAGATGCTGTTTTGAAGTTGTTCAATAAAAGTAGAACGCAGAGATACAGAGATAAAACAACCTATTGTTCAAAATAGACGTATAGAAACAAAAAAAATGATGTATAAATGACAAAGAACAGATTGAGGGTCTTTGTCCATCCATAGTTACTTACTTGCTCAATATTGAGAGTCTGTAGACGTTGTATACCTTAGAAATAAACAGTGGATATCATAATGTGCATCCTTTCCCTGCACGCCAAAACAGCCAAAATCAAACACCAATTCATATACATCCCATCCATGAATAATACGCCACTAACACTGCTGTATAATCAATTAGTACCCTCAAGCCATTCTGCAATTTCAATTGACCTCGCAATAACATCAAACTCTCTCCCCCACAACACCCAGGTGACTTCCATTAGCAATCCCACCACTTCTCCTCTTCAATATATGTCCCGCTTTCTCTCTAAGTCCACTATTAGTAAGATCCTTCAGTCCCTGCTCCTTGATTGCCCTATTTTGCTCCAAATCTTGTTGATCTCCAAAGCCCCCTGCAATTGCCGAATTGACACTTCCCCTTAATGCTTCTCCAGCTCCATGTATACCCCGTGCAGCATTTGAAATGCTTTCTCGCTTACCTCCTGGACGGGAGAAGTTGACGTTAGCTCTTGCGAGACTGTTTGGTGTTTGATGTTCGGTGATTGGCATTCGTGGTGGGTTTCTGATGTGTGGATTTGATGTTAAGTTTTAGTTGTGCAAGTCAGAATTGGCCTGGGAATTGGTGTGAGGGCTGACGGGGTTTGTGGTGATGTTTGAAGTGAAGGAGTGGGGGATTTTGGATCAACGGTATGGTCTATCACAAGAGGGGGGGCGGGATTGGAATTTCGAAGTGGCGAGCGTTCAGGAATCAAACGGCCGCCACCAGTGCTATTCGTTCAAAGAGAATGTGACTTCGCCGGAGGAGGATCCATTGAAGGATCATATGAATGGGTTTGAGTATGAGCTACACCATCATTATAGACTGTTGTTGTTGTGGCTTGTTTGTGTCAGACCTCTTCTCAGTAATTGAATGGGTTTAATATCAGGTACATACTGGTAGTAGTCGTCGTCGTAGTGGTCTTTATGGTTCCGGTATGCTGTGCATCTTGATTCATCCGAGTATCTGTGCTCGAAATATTGCTACTTTGAAAAGAATCATTATCACGATTGTTCAAAACCCTACTTTCTTCGTCCGGGGGGATTGGAGGTGCCACTACTGGAGGTGGTTTAAGGCGAGTTTTGTCTTTGCTTTTGAACAAATCCATGGTAATCTTCAAGTATGGTACCTAATTAGTTGAAAGGTAAATCGTTCTACAGCTAGATATATGGATTTTCAGTAAAAGCTATGGGGGTAGTACTTAAGCTCACGAGTTGCTCCTGACGTAATTATGCATCCCCTCAAAGCAGGATACAAACGTCGATCACTAAACTTACTTCCAACAGTTCGTTTATACAGAACACTGCGCCACACTAGATGTTTGGATTGATAAGTAGGTTCATAGTAGTATAAATTATTGTTATTGATGCTACTTTGAAGTTAAATGAAAAGAGAGCTCCACACACGCAATATGCCTAGGGCCTAGGCTATGATCAAGTACTCATGTCTAATCGAACTCGTACCGTAACAGTATTTTCAAGGGCTAGGTCTGGATACCCTAAAAGAACCTTTCAAATGAATACAGTCGCTGAAATGAACTAAAGCCTTCAAATAGATTTCAGGTGGTACCAACCACCCCTCTGAACCCCCTTTTTTCCATAAGCAACTTGTGCGCATCCTCGGCTCGTTGATAAACATTTTGGGCACCTCTAACCTTCGCTGCCATTGAGGAAGTGGTGACCATCATTTGTTTGATTTCTAGAAAATTGTAGATTGTTTGTGCCCTGCATCTTCTTGAGCTTCTTGCCTCATTGTACTCACGAAGGTGGGTGGATAGCAGTGATTGTGATACAAAATTAGAGGCTTCCTCTCCAAGTTCTATAGGCCACTTCGAAGCGAGGTCGAAATTAATATCTTCAAGAACTTCATGTGACCCTTGCGCAGTCCCATTATGTTCGCGAATGATCTGTAATGATGAGAATGCAAGAAGTCGGTCGATATTAATCGGATCCATCAATTCTAGCTCCTGGTATTGGGAAGGCTCGTTGTGTCGCTTCTGAACATTTATCAAGACCTTGACATTTCTGAATATACACAACAGTTCATGCAGCGTTTTCTCTGTCTTACTAGAGGGCTCTAGTAGATGAACTGCAAAATTGCGCACTTTCTCTCTATCGAGGAAGCCATTTGGATTCCCGCCTACAACACTGTTATATCTTTGTATATAAAGAGTATCGATCTCGAAATTGAACCAGGTTTTGGGAATCGCCGTTTCCGTGCCAAACGTCTTAACATATAAACTCTGTACGATCTCTCGTGATTCCCTGCATACAGATGCCAATGAGATCTGCATGGGTGACCTGTACTCATTACTTCTACCATAGTAGTGTAGAAGAACAACACGTGGGCTTGGCAGTGCCAACTTCCAAATCTTGATTCGAAGTTCCGGAGGTAGGTTCTTGAAATTTGTAAAAGCGTTCACATTACTATCTCTGTTTTCCGTATCGTAGAAGTCTTTCGGTCGCTCCTCAATGGCAAGCCATCTGGTCAAAACTTTGGGCGAATAGCGGCAATTTTGGCAGTGTATAGGCGGTATATCAATACTGTTGCCGTAATCGCAGTGATAACAGTACTTGAGTTGCTCGTGCATAGTGATAGATCCTGGAGACATTGGTGTTGACTTATTCAAATAACAGTCGGGTAAATGGATGGTTCTCGTGCTCGCCTTGTTAGGTTTAGAAGAAGGTTTAACACGCAGTGTATCAGAGGAAGGAATTAGTTGTTGTAGTCTACGTTTTCCAAGAACTCTGAGCTAGCTTATATACAGTGTGCTGACTCAGCATAATTCTAGCAGCGGTCTTGCAATCGCAGGATATCGGTCATCATCATCAAGAGCCAATATAAACATTTATGTTTTTATTTATTAATCTATTTATTTAATATTCCATTTCAAGTTGTTTTTAATAAAAGCACAAGCAGCGAGAGGTATTTATTCGAGTATACTACGAGTAATATAGAGTGGTGGTGTAAGCGTGGCATGGCTTCTTTTCGAGGAGCTTCTAATCAAATTATTCTGCAAAGCAATCTTCAAAGTAATTGCACCTGTCATAGATGGGAAGTGGAATAGAAGGACACACCGGTGCAGATACCTGTAAGGTGACTTTTGCAGAAGACTTACCTGAGGATCATGAGAGGACGCTCGGGGCTGAGTAATAGAAGGGGAGCACTTTTGCTCTTGATTAGAAATCAATGAGTCCAGTTACTTGTGAATAATGCATAAAATTTCAATTCTGTTAATCGTCTAATTATTTGCAATGGTAGAAGTTTGCGTATATGCTAACAAAATACCATTAGCAGGAGAGTTCCAACTAACTAATATCATCTATAATAAGTACTGACCGAGGCGGCAGTAGTTACTCGCTCCGTCACTGGCAAGTAATGCAGTATTGCTCATATCTCTATCCGCCATGATAAAGAATCTAGGGCTTAGTACAGCTCAGGCTTTTGGGGTGAAAATGGTAGCAGCTAGACAAATGAATCGGATTATAGCGAATTAGTACGGCCCCCTCATTAGCCGAACTGAAAGTCCAAGTATTTGAAACTATGCAATTCATTGCCATTAAGCCGCTGTAGATATATCATTACTTGCATCAACCGCACTAACACAATAACTAGCGCCGTGTTCATGATCTAGTGCTTCCCAAAAACACGTACCGTATTGAGTACCAATAGGCACTTGAATAATGGCAGTACAATTCACGAATTATGCCAGAACTTGATGATAAGGCAAATCTAGCATCATGATTATACCTGGTTCACGGCGCCGTAAGGTGCGGCTAAGTAGCATAATGACCAACCACACAATACAGCACATGGTTGTATCATCTATTGATCCCAAATAGCTTATAAGGGGTCAGCTCTCCAACGATTCAACAATCAATGACTACCTGTCCAAAAACAAGCTAACCATGAACGAAAATTTGGTAAGAATCTATCTACTTTGCATTGTCACTGTGCCTCCATGCTGACTTGACGACTTTAGGATTCGATGAGATACGATGCTGATGATGAGTGGGGGAGTTCATGGGGGGACCAAATCAAAGAAAGTTTTACCGATGAAGAGGACTTTCTAATCGACGAGGAGTCTGGGCCTGCCTCAGAGAATGGAGATACTAGCGAGGATTTGAACACCGATGCATCAGTATGTAGCTGGGACAACTATCCCGCTGCGAATGACTTTTGTTGGCCGAAACAAGACGACGCAACCAATGCATGGGAATGCAACCCTTCTGTATGGGCCGACCTCTTTGAGCCGCAGGTACAAGAAGACTGGGAACTTGAGAATGGCAAAGGTTGTTGGGTAACGTCTAATATTTTTATAAATCATGCTAATAGCAATTCTAGTTTACGAAGAAAAAGAACCGGCTTTCAAGGCTATCATTGTCGACACCGCTGAAAAGTTTGGCGAGTTCTTGCCAATTTTATCACAGCTTAGAGAGGGAGTCCCGGAGCTGGGATGTGACTGCGAGGGTGGGAAGGACTTTGGTCGCCACGGAGTCATGACGTTTTTCTCCTTGACAGTTCGTTCTCTGAAAAAGACGTATATTTTGGATGTTTGGCAACTCCTCAAACTCGAAATAAAAGTTTTTGAACAGGAAAACGAAGATGGGCTGTCGTTAAAGAAAGTATTGGGGTCGGAGAAATACCTACAGCTTTGGTTTGATGTCCGAAGCGACTGGGATACTTTGTATCACAAGTTCGGGGTTACACCAGGGAGAATCCTTGATCTCCAATTACTGGAGTTTATATCACGCATAGGTCAAAGGGAAAGCATCTTTGGATTGTATCGAGTCATGAGAGAGCATGGCAGTGCCTTTATGAGTCCAGAGGAACATGAAGCCTGGTTAGACGAGAAGGATGAGGGTCGAAAATACTTCAACGACCATGAACTCAAATATGGTGTTCCAGAGGAGGAACGACCTATCAGCGAGACCACCAGAAGGTACATAGCAGGTGATACTGATTGCATGTTCTCCTTATACGATCATCTGGAGAAGATATTAAGGATTTGGGAGAAAACTATGCAGATTCCTAAGCCTAAGAAGGCCTTTGAGCTGGCGGACATATCTGCAGATCTTTCAAAACCAGAATCAGAGCAGCCTGTCGAATATTCCTATTCCATTCCTGGACCACAAGTTGCAGAAACTGCTGAGCCTACTGTTTCTGTTCCCCAACCAAAGACTCCCGTTCCAGAACGACAAGCTATAGAAGCTCTCGAGACTACTGTCCCAGTGGAGTCATCGATGGAAGAAGATTGGATGACATTCATCGAGAAGCAATCGATCCTCCGAGCTAGACTCGCAATGGCCCCCGATTATAATTCGAATGACATAGAGGCAAGGTACAGGGCGCCAGCAGCATTTATCGCGATCTGTAAACTAGAATATAACACGGCTTATGCGAGGTGGGCCAAGGAAATTGAGAATGGCCCCTTTATATCGAGTGGTATTCGAAGAGGCTACCATACAAGGGGATATTAAAAGGGGTTGCGCAGCTTTTACTTGCTAGTCCGATAGTCCAAGCATTTAGCTGAGAAAGCACATGCATAGATTTGGCATTGCTAGAATACAGATAATGCGACTGACTGCCAGTTACTGATTATTCGGAAAATTGTAATAATGACCCAATCTTTCAGCCCAAACAAGTGAAAATTTCTCAGAGGACCTCCCGCCGTAACATCTTGAATATCTGCAAAAGTGAATCTCGATTCGTATATAGCTGCGAAATGCCATTATTTCTAAATTTACTTCTGTCCAGGAAACGCATAATTCACCACGAAAAGATGAAGTTGGCGAGGAGACAAGCTATAGCAAGAGGTTACTTTACCCCGCTGATACTCCTCGCCAGTCGCAACTCTGCAACAAGGGGCTGCAACTGGCCATTATAAAACCGTGTAGTCAATCTGCCATGCATGGTAGAATGAAGCTATTCAGATTCCGTGAGGCCAAGTCGTCGTCGTCGTGGGTCAAATGTTAAATTGGACGTTGCGCACCGGTACACGTGCGATCCGCGACTTCTGAATAAAGCTTAGCGAGCCACATCGCGTAAAGTGGAACGCGACCAGCCTTCTTCTCCAATTCAACATCAACTCAACTCAACTCAACTCAACTCAACATCAGCTTTTCCTTTTTCAGTCAACATACTTCGATAGTCCCATCAATTGATTCGCCAGCAATCATAAGCAAAAATGTATCTCAAACGCAAGCGTTCCGAATCCGAAATCTCCACTGCTTCACCCCTCCTATCCAGTCCCCTCCACTCCAACAACGCCAATTCTATGCACATCGATTCTCCATCAATCGCACCACCGAGCTTTTTATCCTCGCGTACAAGGAAACGGCATAGAGACAATCGACCAGATGAAGAGACCGTTCACCGTATGTCTCCTGAACCCAACAATGCTACGTCGGGGGATCAAACATTAATCAATCCCACAGAACACACTCTCTCCCTGCTATACTCCGCGCAACGGCCTTCAAATATAAATACAAGCTGCATGCCACCGCCCTCACCTTCTTCAATCTCTCCTCGCACAGTAATACCACATCCACCAAACAATGCCGCTCATCAAGCCTCACTTCACTCCTTCTGGCAACTACCATCCAACTGTCAGGTGTCCCCCGGTAGTGATTCCTCTTATACATCATCTACATCCGTATCTCCAAAAACAATCACACATCCTCATCTGCTACCCAACAATTGCGAAGATTGCGATGCATCACTAGCGAATCGAGAAGGGGGTGATGAAATGGATGTGGATACCATGATGGATATTGATATGTATGGAGCTGGAGAGGCAAATCATGCATGTACAAGTTGCGGGAAGCAAGTTTGTCATTCTTGTGCCGTGAGTAATTTGGGGATGGAAAGGAAGTGCTTGGGTTGTGCAGGAAGGGATATGAATGGGTAGAGATGGGTTGGAGGATTGGGCTGGATGGATTAGGGGGAGAAAGTTTGAATTGAAAGCGAAAGCGAAAGCGAAAGCGAATACCCTGTGCATGTTTAGTCAGAGATCTTTGGATTTATTAGTTTGCTGTCTATTCTGTGTTGGTGTATAAAGCTTGGTGTTGGAGGTGTAAGGGAAGGCCTCTTTCCTGTACCAGGATCAGGATATATTAGTCTAACAGTACTCGACAACAAATATGTTTGTTTTGTGTTTTGTGGGTTTAGGAATACGGTCTGATTCTGCTTTTTGTTATTGTGATTTGCCTCAAGGCCACTGCTCACCAACTGACGAACCAGCAAGTGCTTCAATGGCACCTATCTAGTCACAGCACATCAAATCTTCCTCTTAGCGAATGCGTTGCCATAAATCAAGAAAGGCTACCACAGTTCTCTCTTAGAGTTTCTCCCGCTGTTTCTCTAGTTTCTCTTCATTTTATACTTGTTTGTATTCTGTTCTGTTCTTAATAATTCCTTGAATTTTCCAGCGCAATTTTTTAATCTCTTTTCTTAGATCCATTTCTTCGAGCATACACGATACGATATGTTTACGGACTTGAAAGATACATACGGGTAATGCGTAGCCTGTACAAGTATGTAAATTGACATATATATCAGGTACTCAGGATTCGCCTTCGCTTATCCCTACCCTAACGTCGCTCGTTAAATGACCAATAGATACAATACGCTCCAACAAGTAGCTAGCTGGCTGTTGTGGTAAGTCTTCCGGCGGGAAAGGGAAAGAGGGAGGGGGGGAATCATTATCATTCGTTTCCTAGATATATATATATATATATAGTAATTATCCGCACGATAAGATGATATCCTCTTATCTTATTTTAATCCAGGTTGCTGTTATTGTTATTATTATTACTATTGCTCAAGGAGGGAGTAGGTAGTTCGAGTAGTTTGAGTAGAATCTAAAGCTAAAGCTAAAGCTACAAACGAAGAAGCATGCCGAGGTCCCACCGTGTAGCCCTAACCCTGAAGTCGCTGGGTCACAGTCACAGTCACAGTCACAGTCACAGTCACATGATCTAAACTACTCGTATATATATACATATCCATCTATCCCGACAACATACATAACCCGAGTACAGTAAGTAGTATTCAAGAACCAGAACGAGAACCAATATGAAGAAGTCTGCAGGTGATTGACTAGTAGCGTAAAATAATATTTCCCATGGCCAGCTTCGTGCGTGAATCCTGATTGACTACCTACGTAATTGCTAACACCCTGACTGTGATCATGATCTCAGCCAACGAAAACATAGATCATCTCAAGACCTACCTACCTACCTACCTACCTAACTTGAACTTGAACTTGTATGTATGAATGAGTATAAAGCATCTAATCTAATCTAATCAATTCCCTTTCCTTTCACAAAAAAAAGTATCATATTTATACTTACTCATACTCATACTCATACTCATACCCATTACATTACATTACAATACGTTATACTCATACTCACCCATACTCCCTCTACATTCCATCCAAACTCCAAAATCCAAACTCCAAACTCCAAAGTTCCAAACTCCCAAATTTCAAACCCTTCAAAATCCGAATTCCAAAAGTTTCCTTCCTTCCTTCCTTTAACCTACCTACCTCATCAATCCCCCATTACCAATCCACTATCTATCTACCGGAATATACATTTTGAAGAAAGAGAAAAAAAAGAAAAGAAAAGAGAGTTGTGTGATATGGCAGCCAAGTTCTATATTGTACTACCCTACCTACTTACTACATGATATTATCAATCGCGTTAACAATGGCAGGACGCAAGAATAAGCAACCATAAGCACAGAAAAAATCATCAATAACAAATCACAAGTCTCAAGTCACAAACAAGCAAAGAACACACACAGAAATGATGAATCAGGTATCTTATTATCCATTTTATGTTATACCAATCCATCCATCCATCCAATCTTCATCCCACTACATCCCCATGACATCCTCATCTCCCATCCTCATCCCCATCTCCACCACAACCACCACTACCACCCTCTGTAGGATATCAAATAAGCACTCCCATAACCATCACGAAATGTGCTTAAAAACAAGCCATCCATTCTTATTCTCTTATTCTGATCTGATCTTGGGTATCTCCATCTCCAACCAACCATGCAAACCCCCCACCCTACCAAACAAACAAACCACCCTGAAAAAAAAAACTTCCTCCACTAAAATTCCCCATCAATCAATCTCTATTAAGATAAGATGAAAGAAAAATTCCCATTCTTTCTTCATCACCATAGATCGCCATAGCTATATATTTGCGCTCATCAATTAACAGGCTATAGCATCTCTCAATTAAGAAAGTATGCAAAGCAAGTAATGAAGGCAGTCGTCATCAATCTCGTGCCCCAAATCTTAAATTGATTGTGACCCGATTCGATGCGAATGTACCGTGCAAGAAGGGGTATGAAGAGAACTGAAAACTTCCCGCAGAAACAAAAAAAATATGATCCACGCCTCAGAATACCAACTCTAATCCTTCCTATTTTTTATTCTTCTCCAGTCGCGATTCTCTTCCTCTTCAATTACTATCACAAGGTAGATTACGCCTCGAAAAGAAACAAAGGAAAGAATGAAATTGGGTTGCTGAAGAGCGGTTTGTGTGTGTTCTAAGGTGTGTGTTGCAATAAAGAAAGAAACGCTAGAAAGACAAGATGATTGTTTTTGAACAGATAAGAAAAATCAAACGACTCGCTAATGCCAGATATTTTTCGATGGGAAAAATTAGGTCGATGAAACGCGATGATGCCGAACACAGAAGCGATGAGGTCCTAACGAATTGGGCTTGTGATCGGGCGCTGATGAAATGGCCGATGACACGGCACAATCAATACAAATTGTAGTACATTTGAAGGTATTGGATGGTGTGACGTCCCGAGATCAAGGTGGAGATGATGTTAAGGAAGATGATTCGAACAAATCAGGTAAGTTTTCAGATCTATTGCATGACGACATCTTGTTGATATGGTTGTTGCTGATATTGGTGTTGTTGACCATATTGCATCTGAGCTTGCGGAGTTGGTGTGATTGGGCATCTAGGTGCTGAAGTCTGGTAAGATTTCATCTCATTTCCATCCTCTGGGCTAAAATATTCTCCTTCAGGTGTAATTGGTGGTGTGAGGTAACCATTGATAACATGCTGTCCGTATACCTTTTGCGGGGTGCTGTAGACATCGTGTTTCTGCATTGGCTTCTGAACAGCGGCAGGTTCAGTAGGGGGGGTTGGTGGAGTGACGTGACATTGGCTCATAGCCGCTTGTTGAAGAAGAAATCGGCGAAGAACTTCAGATACTTTCGAGAGGTGAGGAGAAGCATACTTTCTTGCGAGAACCGAGGATGGTTGGTTAAGTTGTCGAGAGAGACTTAACATTAAATCGGAGTCGACCTGTCCATACGTATCCATCTCTGGGCATCCAAGGATATCTCTCGACAGTGCCAATGATGCACGAGCCATTGCTGAAGGTTTAACCGAGACGAATTCCTTGTGATACAAAGCCATCTCGCAGATATACCAAGACATATGCTCCACGGTCATATCCTCGTATTCAGGTCCTTCCAACAAGGCCAATTGAAGCCAGCTATCAACCGTAGGGTGGCCAATCATCCACTCCAAGGTGTTGAGCACGTGCCATTCCATTTGGGTGAACATCTCCTCATCGTATAATGAGCAGCACATTGACTTGAGTTCCCTAATCATAGGCACACGTTCCTTCTTGTCTCCGTATTTCGCGGCGATGAGAAGTGCAGCGCATCCAACCAATTGGTAGTGTCTCTTGTAGACGACTCGGCGTGAACAGTATCTATCGAGGAGGTTAACGGCGAGGTGAAGTGTTTCCGGGAGAAGTTGAAAGGCAGAGTGAGCTTCGATGAGGAAATCGATGAGATAAGGTCTCATGAACCATTGAATCTCTTGTTGAATTTCTATCGAGGCAACATCAGGCATGGTGGCATCCTATACAAGGTATTAGCACAAAATCACATGAAATAAAGAGAACTCGGAATAATTGACCTCCATCGATGCCATATGATCAATTATATCATCCATATAAGCATCACAAGCTTGTCTAGATAATTCATTGGCCATCGCTTCTTGCCTCCTTCGGCCCATCATCTTGATGTATTCTTGAGAGTTTTGTCGAGGTTGTTGCTGCTGCTGCTGCTGCTGCTGTGGTTGGAAAGTATTATCCTCCACGAAAAACGTGTCACACGGCTGACTGTACGACATGTTGAAACTGTTGAAGGTGGTTTGCGTTACGGTGTTTGGTAGTAGGGAAGGAACGGACGTCAAGTTCTCCAGGAGCTTCGACTTGACAGTGGCTTTCAATAGACACTGGATTGCTGGATTTTGGGGGGTTGAAGGAATGTGTTTGATTGTTCGATAGAACGATGCTTGAGTGTAAATTATTATTAGAGAATGTGAGGTGAAACTATAATTCGAAAATGAACGACAAGGTTGAGAGAAAGAAAAAGGATGGCGAAGAGTGTAACAAAGATGAACCTTTTAAAGTTGATATTGTAGAAGATAAGTGGTGAATATCACTTTATAAGATGTCGGAGAAATTCTGGTGAATGATGAGGATTAGCGAGGCTTGCACCCAAACTTGGAGTAGTAGATCTTGAAAAGGGAGAATCCTCTGAACCCTCAAGTCATGTCAAGGAGAATAGGAATGTCTCCTTGGTCATCCGTGAAGCCGATGTCGAATAGCGCGTGTGGAAGGGGGAAGGGGGGAGAGGGGGTTGCAGTGTAAATTTAGAATCGAAGCAAGTCAAAAGGTTTGGTGCCTTACCAAGGTAGATTAGATCCCAATGGGGGATAATGCCGTCGAAAATGGATGAGAGATTCGCCGGAGAAGGTTAAGACAGGATGAACGAGTAAACGTCTCCAATCTTTGACTCTCTTGCTTGCTTGAATGTGCTGGTGTGATTACGTGCCGAGGGTCGGGGCTGAGGAGGAACGTAGAGGAAGGTTTGTGGAAGAATGTTCAAGGTGATATGCGCGACGGGTTGGCATGTAAAAATGCGAACTAAGTAAGGGGAGGCCAGAGTTAAATGTCAGTCAATGCCTTCATAAATAGGATTCTGCTGGTTTAAATTGAATGAATCATGGGACTTGGGGGAAATTTGAGAGATTTTGCATAAAGTTTCAGCAACGGGGGTTCAAGCTTACCTTGAAATGTCGAGTATCTTGGCCTTTCAATTGTGGAGTCAAATCTCCTTTTTCGTGAAAAAAAGAGGATTGAATATGAAATTGGGGCTGAGATGGACGGATTGACTATTGGCGATTGACAATTGATAATGCAAAGAGGAACCACTTTGAAGATTATGTGAAGACGAATAAAAGACAACCAAAAGAATACCGAGAATTAGGACGGATTCAAAGGTATTGAATGGAGACGAAAACAAATTTTTTTCTAGTATTGAAATATTGAATTTGTTCCGAAAAGGGCGTCGGTCGAATGAGGAAGGGCGTGGAGGGCCGAGATGTGATTCGAGTGGAGGTGTATGAGAGAGAGAGACGATGATGGTGGAGACGGTGGAGGAGGAGGAGGGGAAGAAGAAGGATGATATGATAATTGTCCTTGAAATTCTCTTCAGATAAGAAGGAATCTTCGCTATGGTCGGGAGGGTATGGCTTTAGTTTCTTTCTTCTTTCCTTTGGAAAAGGTGAAGTGACAGCTATGGATAGTCGAGAGAGAGAAGAGAACCTTGCTGTTGTTGCTGCTGTTGCGTGGTTATATGAAGTTGCAATCTCACAAATTCTGAGCCGGGTTCTTTTCAAAACTTTCTTGGAGCTTCAACATAACAAGGCGTCGGTTATCCAATGGCCTCTTTGATTCCCGTTTAACTTGATTGATCTATGATTGAGGTCTGGCGGAGGAATGGCGGAGGAAGAGAGAAAAGAAATGTAGAGAGAGGAAGAGAGAGGAGGGAGAGAGGGAGAGAGAGAAAAGAGGGGAGGGTTGTGTAGTTCAAGGAGAGTAGTGAGTGTAGTGAAAGAATGGATCGAATGGATCTCAAGAGAAGGTTGAGAGTAGTAAAAGCAATGGAAAGAAACTAAAGAGAATCCTCTTTAGGCTGGAATAGGTTTAGGGTGGAGATTGTGACTTTCTGAACATGGGGGAAGAAAGTGGAGAGTGTGAGAGTGAGTTGAGTGCATGATGATGGTGATATACTTGTATGATGATCTCGGGGCCTTTTTCTTGTTACTGACGACTTTCCTGCTGGAGTTAAAGGGGGGAGTATGCGTAGATCAAGAAACATGTAGCCATCCCAAATAGCTGGTTCAAGAGGACATCATCACTCTAGCCAGCAAATAGAGGGAGAGGAGAGAAGAGAGAAATTCATAATAAAAGCTTCCTTCAATAGGTGACAAATGCAATAATCAAAAGAGATAACCCGAAGATATAGTCATAGAAATGAAGTTGTTATCTTCTCTACAGTATTTTGCTATTAGGAGTTGTAGAAGAAAACGAGAAGACATCGCGTTTGATTCATCTGATTGGTTCTTAACCCCTTTGATTATTATGTTTATATGTAATTGACGATTATCAATTTCACTTCATATAAAATAATATACGTCGACTATATCAACTCAATAGCACTCATATCTATATCTCGCACCCATACCCATCACAGCCTTACTTTCTCTCCCTCAACCGCGTTTCAAGAAAAGGAAAAGAAGAAATTCTGTCCAACAAACCCCGACCTGTCAATCTCACGATCAATTGTTCATAACCCTCTCATGCATGGGAGTCTCGGAGGCAGGTAACTTGTACCTACATCTCCTCCGTCCCGTACGATACAGCTAATCAAACCTTCTTTGTCTCCAACTTGATCCAAGCCACCATTTCGTTGGGTGGGATCTCCGTATGGATTCCATCAGCCCCCTTCTATTCGTTGAAACCGTTTGCATCTAAAAATGATCCCACAACCTCTTCAACCTCTTCAACCTTTTCAATAACCCTTGCCCCCATCACGAACCGGAAGATTTTGGAAGATGGATTCCTGTATGGAGATGGTATTTTCAATAACTCCATCTCTCTCAAGTTTCAACCAGCCATCCATCCCATCAACCCCTTCCCCGAACCCAGATGAGACCGGTCTGACCATGTGATTGGCCATCTATCAATCAGTAAATGGCCTTCGATAATCCCAACAGCATGATTCGCCAGACTAATTTAGCATGAATCTATCAACTCGTACAAACAACTAGTATATCAATCATAAATTCATTAGCTGAAGAAAAGACGACCCCGTGATCGTATATACCATACCACACCGTATCAAGCTAATCCTAAAACCATCCATCTACCTACAGATCAAGAACCAAACCAGAATAACATACCTCCAAACCACAGGCAAAATTCGCTTTCCCAACCCAAAAGAGGTTCGTCTAAGAATCTCATCTGCTACTTCTTCCACTCCCAGTCTCATTCAATCCAATTCAGTCTAATCCCCTCATCCCTCCCCTCCCCTTCCATCATCACCATCGTCATCATCATCATCATCATCATCATGATCAAAAAAAGAAAAAAAACCCCAAAAACCCCCAATGCCTCTCCCTCCCTCATCTTCAAATCCCAAGAAACCGGGGAATATGCAATCGAGCATCCGGAATTCGGGGTATGTAAGTTCCTTAGTAGTAGTTAAGAACCTTAACCCCAAGTTGCTCCCCCCCTCCCTGTACCAGGTTATGTATGTATGCCATAATAACCATGCTATACCATGTTTAGCGCCAACGAACTCGGTTAGGTTAGATGTTGGGTTAGGTCACCGCTTGCTGGATTTCTAGAAGTAGATGTAGAATGTGATATGATGAATAATTCGACATGTACCTGAATACAGAATCGTACCCAAATGCATAAATACCTACAGGATCAACGCATACATGCATACTATACATCCCATCATCTTGGGTGGCGACGATCATCATCACAGCGGTCAGCACCGAGTCTGTCTATCATTATAGTATTAGGTCGGTAGAAGGTGAAAGATAAGTCGATAGATAAAATTACTACAGTATATATATATACATTACTGAATTAGATGATTATTAATCATATATATCATCGATAGACAAATAAACAGATAGACAGATAATAAACATATATATAGAGGTAATTACTTATTTATCTATATAACTCGTTTGTACTTCTACAATACTCTAGAGTAATATATATATATTCATGTTTCAAATCTTCAATCTCATCTTACATCTTATATCTTATATTTCATGTTTCACCATCGCACTATTAATTATCTATCTATCTACTTGCTATATATATGTATTATTTTCTATAATAGAATGATTGAGCGAGTTTGTAAATAGATAAATATATTTAAATTGAATGAATATCAATGAATAAAAAGAGACATAAACAAATAAACTCTTCAATCGCATTTTTGTCACGGAGCGGTAACGGCGGAATACAGTTCAGAGCAGGGCTATCAATCAGTTCGGATTTATAACTAAGACGTAGCTCAAAGAGCTACGTATAACAGACTAGAATACAGTATTTATACTATACGTGGCCTCCACGTATAACATAAGCGAGATTAGACATGATCCCGTGATCATATCCGTCAGCTGACTGATTAGTAACTCGATTCTCAAGTTACTAGCCAGTTCAAGGTCAGTTTGCTAGTAACTTTACCTTACGTAAGGTTACTAGCCAGTTTAGGCTGTCACGTGGCCACAACCCCGGGACAAATTGTTTTTCAATCTCGATTTCTTTTCATCATTTATAAAAAGTTAATATTAAAAAAGAAAGATATCTTTACATATTTCTATTGTTAGTAGTTAAATACATACAAATACATATTTAATCTCGGTTATTATATTATTCTTAATAAACCTCTTCATTTAAACCTTTTCTTTTTCTTCTCTGTTATATATTCGTTTCATCGAGCTTTATTTCATTGTTTATTCTTCATTACTATACAAGTTATTCATCATCGTGGATCCATGCTATGCCATGCCATGCCATGCTATGCTATGCTATACTATATCATGCTATGTCATGCCATCAAGCCTCCCGCCCAGTCCAGTTCAGTCCTAGCTAGCATTCATTTATCCGCCCACCTCATAACCAAATCCAATCCCGCGCTCTGATGTTGATGCTGATGCTGATGCTGATGCTGATGGCTCTACGAACAATCGCGCGACGAGAAATCAATCAATGAATCTATCGCTTCGCATCGCATCGCATCGCGTCGAATCTTCGCCGTTACACGACGTCGCGCGCGTCAAGGATGGATGGATATGAGAACAACAGAAAGAAAAAGAAGAATGCTTTATCATATATAGTACAGACCGAAAAAATCACGTATTAAATCCTCTATTTAATTGATGCAAAATACTTTCCTAATCCTTATTCACCACTGATAGTTCGATCATTACTAATTAATCCTAATATCCATCTCGCTTCGACTCGATTAGATTTGATATACGAGTATACAAATATCATGAATGAATGCATTGTATATGAATAAATCCATTCAACAATATTTACTCGAGTAAGTATATAAACCTCGTACCTAGAATGGTGGTATACAATACGTATGTATCTAGGTCCTGGCGCAAAATGTACACATGCAGGCAGGCAGGCAGGCAGGCAGGCAAGTAGAGGCAGAGAGAGGCAGAGCAGGAGATCAAAAGGAAAACAAGGAATTTTTCATTATGGATGCGCTGCGGGTGGTAATTGTTAAGACTAGGGGGCCTGGATATATGTATGTGTATAACCTACTTACTGGGTGAGTCGTTATATATGTGTGGTTCGCGGCTTGGGGTGTTGAATGATGTTGTGGTGTTAGGATGCTGTGATACTGTGATGCTAACGTGATATTATGACGGGATTATGAGTGGTAGGTAGGCTAAACTCAGGGTGGTGAGAATGAGGTGAGATGAAGTGAGGCGCAGGGACGGGGAGGAGGAAAGTTGTCGAAGAAATGTGGATGGATGGCGTTCGTGTTTAAACGAATGCCCCTTTCGCCTCTTTAAGTTGAAATTGGAACCATTATTGCAACTGAGGCGTAACATAATTTAAACGGAGAATTGAGGAAACTTAACTTAACTTTACGAGTAGATGAAAGTAGATTTGAAAGTTGTGTTACGAGAGGAGAGTGTTATATGAATTTATAGATATACTTTATCTGTATGAAGTTATCATATATAGATATATATGTTTTTTTGATAATAAATAAATGAAGATTAATCTTATATATAGTAATTATAATTATATCACAGTTAGTTTTAAACCCTATTCGTCTAATGTAACGTTAATTATCACGAAGCGATACAATAAAAAACGAACAAGCAAACTTTTTCTAATTATAGTTAATATTATCAATTACTACGCAAACCTCGAATCGCGATCAGGATTCAATCAAATTACATACGCGTGTATGACGCTTGTGCCGGAAAAGAGCTGAATCAACAGAGTCAAAAGCTCCCTTGGAATTTACTACTGCTTCTACTAGCTACAAAACAACGCTCCTATATATATTTTACAGGAAGCGCACGTGCTTGGGCACGTGCTCGCTGATCGAGCACGTGAGCTGTATCAGCAAGCACGTGCGCCAGAGCGGCGGCTAGGCCGGCCGAACGTTAGAATCGTAACAAATCATTTTGATTGATTTGATTGATAAATATGAAGATTTACAATGCTTTCTCCATCTACAATCTCCTATATAAATTTTCAACCAGCATAATAATACAATTAGCTAATGCCCCTACATATGGGTAGAGTACGGTCGGTTTTTGATGTGTTTTACAACACTTACCCTTCCAACCTCTGTATGTAATGTAATTAATGTACGTACATACACACAAGGAAAAGTCTGAGTGGGATACAGAAAAGCCTCATCGCGAATCTTACGCGCTCCACTCGCTCATTGCGTCGAGTTACATATGTTTGGACCCCCTCACCCTCACCCTCGCCCTCGCCCCCTCGTTCGCGTTCCTCTGTCGCCATTTTCATTTTCATTCTCCCAGACCAGACCAGATGCAGACGTGCGCCGGCTTGGTGTGGTGTGAGATAAGTGCATACAGTATGTGCGTACGTGTGTGTGTATGTTGCATTCCGGAGGCGGAATGCTTAGGTGGGGGACTGAACTGAACCGGACTGGAACGAGAGGCGAGGATGCATTTATCTGAGGTTGAAATTGGAATTGGGGAGGGATGGTTATTGACGTCGGGGATTACGATGGGTGGTGGTGTGGGTATGAGATGGGATGAATGAGCACCGAAGTGAAGCCCTGCTTGGGGTTGAGACTGGAACTGGTCCTGAATATGGAAGTGTATGATATAACCTTATCCCACGTGTTTTATTGGAGAGTTTCGATTATAGCATCTAGATCAAACGAGACTACAATATACGCTTTCTTATAAAGTTTGCAAAAAGCATATCCTTTCTATGATGCTTTGTATATACAAACAAAACTACTCTATTCTCATTTCTCCCAAGAGAATCGAATCTGCTTTATCCCATCGACCATCTCATCTCTCGGGACCGGAAGATCTTTACCCTAGAGAAGCCAAGTGCAGTCGGGCACAACTTGGTTGGCATCCTAGGTCCAAAAGAGATGTCGTGTGAGTCATGGAAGCTTCGGAGGGCTGTTTCTAGAAGATTGTCTTGCTTGCTGATTGGACGAGTTTGATCGTCTCATTGTCTTATTGTCTAAGTGTCGATGTGTTGTCAAACATCTCATTGATTGTTCAGACGGTCATTGAAAAACAAGAGGAAATTGGGCTTTTCGTTTATGCTCAAGGATATGCATGCAGCATAGCCTTCCTCATATAGGCATTTCGAGACCAATAGTTTGATGGAGAGTAGGGAGGTAGACCATGATTTCCCGCACCTCTCCACCCTATGGGCCTTGTTCCTTTCCCCTGCTGTGATGTTATTTTTGAAGATCGTCCACGACATCTCATTTTATGCATCCTGCCTTTTCTCCATGCCCATCCCATCCCATTACATTGCATTGCATTGCATTACCCTGATCGACAGCACAGGAGGAAGATTCGGTGCGACAATGCCTACCAATCAATGGAATCCTAGGTACGAAATATGAACGAGGGTTAGATCTCGGATACGTGCAGCTTCTTCAGGGGGCGAACAATCTTCATTCCTGATCAGCAAAATTCGCATTCATTTTTTGGAGATTGTTGGGCATGTCTCATGCAGAGATTGCAAAGTGCTGAGTGGCACAATATTCAATATTGGGGTCTGTCAACTGGGTGGGTGCTTTTGGGTGAATGGATTGACAGGTTCTTGATTGAGAGCTTAGCTTGGAATGTAGTACAGAACAACACGACAGGAAATTCTAAGGCCTAAGGCATGGTTGATCCGTGCCGTGGCTTTTGCACGAATGATCATCGGCTTGATGACATTTGCGATTCAAGGGTGCCGCCTTCGCTTGATGAGAAGGGATGTACGAATTTCAAGGAGAATATTCTGAAATCTGAAATGCTGAGATAGATCACTTGCAGCTTGAGATGAACATTGACATGATGCCAGCCTGGGTTTGGGTTTGGATTTGGATTTGCTTTTCCGCAACATGGCTTTCCTAGTTATAGAGCTCCATGCGATTTCGAGTCCGTCTGGTTGAGGTGGGCTAGACAATCAACCCTACAAAGATTTCATT
Organism: Monilinia vaccinii-corymbosi; assembly: GCA_017357885.1. Taxonomy (NCBI): domain Eukaryota; kingdom Fungi; phylum Ascomycota; class Leotiomycetes; order Helotiales; family Sclerotiniaceae; genus Monilinia; species Monilinia vaccinii-corymbosi. Next base: position 1,713,969 of record CP063406.1, on the reverse strand, counting down.
CTGCACGTTGCAACAAAGAGTTGATCTGCACAAAGAATCTCGGAAAGAGAGCTTGTGACAGGACTTGAGAATGAGGCATATGGAATAATGGACAAAGAAGCCTGCGGTTGAATCCTCTCCGTTTGCAGAAAGCGAAAAGGATGTTCGGCAAAGAATTAATCATGGAAGGGGGTATTTACGAGGAGTTTCTTCGTTGGAGAGCCTCCGTCTGACTGAGTTTTCACCTGAATTATATTATATACCGTGGCAAGTAACCACAAGACTCGTAGATTGAATCCCGGTAGAGTTTCAATTATTCAAGATCACGGTGAGCATGATATATTGAGGTACGTCGGAAGATCTACCCCGCCGTTGCATTTCCCTATTGTTTTATTGCGAGGAATGCACGCATCGCTTGTTCTCCTGGTGTTTTCTTTCTTTCGAGAAGCCTACTCGTATGCAAATGGTAGGTTTAGCTGTCTTGTTTGAAAGGAAGAGCTATAAACTGCGACAGTGAAAGCTTGCACAAAGAACCTTTTGCACGAGACTTTAGTTCAACCCTCCTTGGCATACTCCATGATCCAAAGCTATCATTCTTCTTGTCGGACTACGGTCAGTCAGTATCGCTGAATCTAAGAAAAGAAGTGGAATCGGAAATCACAGCAAATATTCATCAGGATGTCGGAAAGAGAGTAAGTCGATGTTGATACATCATAAAGTCGTACAGTCTAACCTCCTCTCAGTAATAGAGACCAGTATGAATCGTATGACTCGGATGACGTTCATGAAGTACCTCCAGAATCCAGCGAAGAGGATGAAAGCATAGGACCACCTCCACCTCCACATCACCATCAACATCAACCTCATCCTCAACTTTCACCGCAGCCTCCACCTCCACCTCCACCTCAAAATCAGCCCCAATCTTCACCTCCACCTCCACCTCCGACACCATCCACACCCAGAAGAAAGTTCAAAGTGCCTAAGTTCTTGACTGAGGAAAAGTCTGTTGATTTGCCTCCTAACCCAGCAACCACCTTTAAAGGCCATGAGCAGCCACCGGTTAATGAGCGGCTTGAACAAATCAAAGTATTTCTTGCTGACGAAGATGCGAATCGATGCTTAGATTTCAAAGACAAACTCAAAGAAATACAAGAATATCTTGCTCATATCGAATTACACAACATTCCACGGGACTGGAGACTCTTCAAGGATGCAAAGGTTATGACAGATACACAAGCAGATTGGCATGATCGTATGGATAAGACATCTGTCGGTGATCCTCTCTGTGTAGATTCTCCTCAAATTCAGCCCTATAGCACGAGGCTCATGTCAAATGAAGTGACTCTTGCTATTCGCGAGACGAAGGAACTCAATGGCACCCAGACACAAATCCGTGAGGATCGCCCTCCTTTCACAGTACAGCGTACTCAGGATCACCCACTCTTTCTCAGGTCTATAAAAGCCGACGCCAAAAAAACTCTGACGGATCTCACGGAAGAGGAACAAAATCAGAATCTCTTCAAGATTGAGAGCCGAGCGTACAATGAAGCCAAAGATGCCCCAGCACTGATTCCTCTTTGGACAGACCCTATCCGAGGTCTCCCCAATACAGGAAAAAGTCAAAGTAGTGACGATCCTTGGTATGGTAATGGCCAGATTTTAGGCGCTACTCCAAAAACGCAAGCCAAGCAGGAGCCAACTCATAACGACTTGCCAGGCGTCGTCAGTGGATATCAAAGTATTTTGCGAGAATATTTGAGCCTGTACAGAGAGAATGTTCATTCCTTTGGACGTGGGGATCAGCGTCATGCGAAGGACTGGAGAGTTGCAGTCTTGAAGGCCCTTTTACGGCTATTCCCGAGGCCAGAGGCCAAGGCGCTTGAGCGTAATGCTAATGTATACTCTACTGGGCAACGACAAGGGAATATGACAGACGAAGAATACAGAGCTGTCAAAGATGATTGGAAAAGATACAACGAATTACAGGACGAGGTATTGGAACATCTCTCTGCCCAGACCACTTCCCCCGTTCAGTTCTATTATGATGAGCCAGATATGGTCAAGACAGACATATACGATCCTTCCAAGATCAACATACCTAGAGAATATGGCGACCGATTACGGGAGGTGCTTGAAATGCAAGTTGAACTTATTGGTCTCTTAAAAGAATGTCGTGATAACGGTGGTCCACAAAATTGCAATTGGTTCATACTAGGAAGAATGGCCGAGATACTTGCACCTGTGGAGCCTGATATGTTTGGTGAAGTGGGAAAACATTGGGGAAAATTCAAAACGAGGCATATTCCCTCGCTTTGGGATAAAGCATTCGACTCAAGAGCTAAGCTTAATTGGCTAACTGCTCGTGATGCAGAAGAGAGAGCCGTCATTGAACCTTATATCACGGAGTTGAGACACCACTGGGAAATCATTTATAAAGAAAATCCTGATCTTCAACGTGAGGAGTCCACTCTGGCAGATGACGCGCCATGGATTGTGTTACTACCATTACAAAGGGGTGCCCTAAGGACAGACTCAATGAGACACAAGATGACGCCTGACTCTTTACAACCATATACCTTCTATGTACCCTGGGCCACTCCCAAACCCAAGCTTTCTCCGGAGATGGAGGCGCAATTACGAAGAATTCATCGACTTTTGAGAGAGAAAGAAGTATCCGGGGGACGACTACCAGACGATAGAATGGCAGCACTTCGACAAAACTTGGCACCGTTCTTTTACCCTAGCCTCCGTCGGATGTATGATCAAACACTCAGTGATGATATAGAAGTTCGTGATCCTGCGCTCAGAGCATTTTCTGAGATTTTTGAACCTTGGCTAGCGGGATTTGAAGGAGTTGGGATCGAGATAAGAAATTATCAACCCGATGGATCCCAAGCTTTGTTTCATGAGACTATACCAGCAAATCTAACGGATGCGCCAGCTGAGACAAAAGCTCCCCAATTGAGACAGCGAGATCCATCTGTTCTATATCAGACTCATAAACGATTGGACCCCGCCGCATTAGATGCTCTCAACGCAGAACTTAACCGAGATCTTCCCGAGGACGGTGATGTGGGAGCGCCTCCTGATGCTGGAGGATGGTCCGAGGAGCTGAAGAAAAAGTATGCAAGCATCATAGGTCATCCGAAATTGAAAGGGCTGAGAGATGAGATAGATAATGTTGAGAGGGAGATAAATGATCGAGGTATCGATGATCCCATTGTCCAGGGCTTCTTGAACAAAGAATTGGCCATTCTCAGCCAAAACTTTGACGTCGCAGAGAGGCAATTCATGATGGGAATCAGAGGAGCGACTAAATCCAAATCCAAATCCAAACTTAAGACAATCACCGTTTTACAAAGTGTGGATTTTGTCAATACAGATGTCGATACCGACAATATCCCTGGGGTCTTTTACCTTGCCACTAGACCACCTTCTCCAATGTCTATTCATCCCGAAAAGGTCAATAAACTAAGTCTTGTACCTGATCTTGATACCGGCATTCATCGCAACCGAGAGAAAAATTGGCAACAGTTTATCCTAGGTTACCCGGAAGAAACCTCTCGCTATGACAATGGTACCTTGAACTTTCAGTCCAAGGCCGAAAGAAGGGGTATTCAAAGAGCGGCTATTGAAATGGCATTGAATTTGCTAGCTTCGAATTGTGAGCAACGCCGTCCAGACGATCGATTCCGTCGCGTTGTGATACCATCACCATGGCAGCCACCTCCACCCGAAGTCCCAATATCAATGGAACTTGAACCAACCAAGCGACCTGTCGAACTGGACCCGAAATACTACACCAAGCTCATCTTTCAATACAATCGATGGAAAGATGACGATTGGTATGATGCTCGTGATAAGATCATCAAGCGGTTCCCAGGCCAGGTTGCCCCACCGGCTAATTTCAATGGTCCATTTACAATCCCGACAATGTTCGAGTACCAAGATGTTGCTGCCAAGTACCTGGGTAACTTGATTCCCACCTGGAACGCTCTGTTACATACAGGCAATGTATACCCACGACCATTCCTAACAGCGGTTCTTTCGCGTATTCAAAGGGGTATAGATTATATGCCTGATCGAAGACATCAACCGTCCGAGCGTATTTATGAAGAAGCAAATAGCACGGAATTGAAGCTGTCGCCGCAAGAACTTGCCGTTCTCCGAGAATTAACGGAGCCCTCTTGGAATCTTCATTGGCGCCCATATCCCCCGGTTGAAAATGCAGACGAAGACATACCCAGACAGATCCTCGATGAATTCGAGAGAGATATTGAAGAGCTGCCAGAAGCTGACAAGCCTCCTTACTGGTCGTCAGGACAACCCCCGGATCTTCCAGAAGGACTTCAGTTCGATGATGATATGACAGCAGCACAGAGGGATCTTCGTTTGGTGACTGAATACCACCCTGGAACCAGGTCGGTCACTTACAAACCCTTGAAAAACCTACTTCAAACTATAAATGATCGTCGAATAGATCAGAATTTGCCGGCGTGGGACTTGTTCACCGCGAGGAAACATCTCAAGACAATGCATCAATATCATCACATACAGTAAGTAAGCTTTTCTCTTTTCATCCATTGACGAAGAAGCTAATCAGTTGTAGTTTTGAACCAATTAGAGATGAGGACATACAGATGGATGGTGATCATGAAGGGTTGGCTGAACACGTAGCGAGAGTTGCACTGACGGGTCATCCCGAGACGAAGTATGTGGAAAGGCGAAACTTGGCACATTTGATGTATGGAATAGAATATAGGAGAGAAGGAGATGAGGATGTCTACACCGTCCAGTACAACGCCGATCGCCTTGTCGGGCCTCCAATCATCCAACCCAACCTCTACACTTTCATCGAAAAGGCCGCTTTCCGATTCGGCCGAGCAATCGCCATGTACACCGAGGAACTCACCTTGGACGAAGATCACTACACGCGAGCCCTCTGTCTCGACATCGTCAACTTGAGCTACCAACGCACACTCCTCCGATCCGAAGGCAAACCCCTCTATCCAGGCGAACCCAACGTGCCCCCCGCCACGCCAAATCCAAACGACGTGAACCTCCTCCGCATCGCCTCGGATCTCCACCACGTCGCCCCCGACATCTTCACCTCGCACGGCCTCAAGCCCGACACCCTCCTCGACGCCAGCATCCCCCTGAAAACCCGCACCCAATACGCCGCGCAGATGATCCAATCCCAAGTTCTCGAAGAGCTCAACAACAACTGGGAGTCGCGCTTCCCCGTGCACGAAAAGGTCTGGGGATTCGCCCGCGATCGCCTGATCAACCCCGTGCAGACGGTCGTCGCCGGCCGCATCTTTACGGAATTTCATCGCCCGCGTCAATATTTCAGCATGCGGAGATGGCCACCGTGTGAACAGGGTCCGGAGAGTCAAAGGGTTATTGGCGAGAGTGGGCCGGTGGTCCAGGCGAAGACTAGCAAGGAAGCCGCGCTGCAAAGGACGATCGAGGAGGAGGAGAAATTCGATCCGTCGAGGAACCCGCAGGAGGCGAAGCACATTGAGGGTGCGCCTCATTTCCCATTTGGAGAGACACCTTATCAGCAGGCGTATTTGAGTTGGAGGATCCAGGACGATCTGAAGGATGGTATGTGTTCTTTGCCGCACCCTCTTCTTCTTCTTCTTCTTCTTCTTCTTCTTCTTATCCTGCTCTTTTCTTGGCGTAATACTCACGATTGTGCTGATTGATGCTAACTCATCTCGACCTCTAGTCCACGAATTCAACCCCCCACCCCCACCACGCTCCGCACTCTCCAAGTTCTTTCCCACCCCGTCACCTCGACCCGCCGTAGATCACCACGAGCTCCCGTCCATCCCCGCATCCTTTCGTCCCCGCAGCATTCCGCTCGAGACGCTGCGTCAGCGCGCCATCACCAAGGCGCAGGCTACGCCGGGTCTTCCCTCCCGCACGGAATACTATCGCGAGAGTGACGAGGCGAATCGCGTGCGAGCTTATAGGCGATGGGTGAGGCAGAATGAAAAGATCAGGGCGATTGAGATGTTGGCGGGGGGGAAGCGCTGGCGGGATATGAAGAGGGATGAGAGGGAGATGTGGGCGGATCAGTTGGCTTTTTCCGAGATGGAGGATCTGAGGTCGTTGCAGAATGCTGGGGGGTCGACGGTTGGTGCGCGGAGAGCGAGAGGGAGAGGTCGCGCTGGGGTTGGGGCTGGGGCTGGGGCTGTGGGCTTGGCGCTGAGGAGTGGTCAGGGATCGAGGAAAAGGAGTCGAAGTAGGAGTGGGAGTAGGGGTGAGAGACGTGGAGGTGGAGGTGGAAGTGGGTCGAAGAGGAGAGGGGGGAGTAGGTCTACGCAATATCAGATTGACCCGGTAATGTCAGGGGCGTTGTGAGATTTAAGGATATGAATTTTTGGGTAGGAAGGGAGGACATTTAGTATATGTTCAATTGTTAATCTTTGCTTTTGGTATAGGTATTTGATATAGGTATCTATTTGGTATAGGTTTATCAGCTTTTTTTGTCGATTGGATCAACCAAAGTGTAATGAAATTAAATTGTATTCAAAACATATATGTATGTATGTAGTCGTGGAATGAGAATTAACAAAAAAAAAGTATTGGTGGTTGGTCGGTAGGTATATTACTTGTAACCAATCTGATTAATCCAACACACTTCCACCCATCTTGAAAGATTTCATGAAATAAATCCCTTGAGATTTTCGATATTATATAAATATCTTGAGTTCTTCTTACATTTACATTTACATTTAAGATTTAAGATTTGAAATGGCTGTAGACAGACAGACAGACAGAACTTTCGGTGTTTCTTCTTCTTCTTCTTCTTCGAGCGAGCATATATCGAAATTGTCACGGAGCGGCAGTGGCGGAATACAGTTCAGAGCAGGTCTATCAATCAGTTCGGATTTATAACTAAGACGTAGCTCAAAGAGCTACGTATAACAGACTAGAATACAGTATTTATACTATACTTATGCTATACGTGGCCTCTACGTATAACATAAGCGAGATTAGACGTGGTCCCGTGATCACATCTATCAGCTGACTGGTTGGTAACTTGATTCTCAAGTTCCCCGCCAGTTTAAGCTGTCACGTGGCCATGACCCCGTGACACCCATATCAAACATCCCCAACCCCATCCCAAATAAACAACATGAACAACAGTCACAAACACAACACCCAATAAAATCCAATCCAAATAAATAAAACAAAACCAAAACAATAAAAGTAATAACAGCAGTAATGAAATCACAAAATACACTCCTCACTTACTATTTGTTGCCCGCCCTTCTCTACAACTAGCTAACAATAAAACTAAAATTATTATATACACCTGATATTATAATTCTTCAATCCTATAATCATCCTCTATACATATCCCTATCCCTTGCAACCTTGATTTAATGAGACTTTAAATAAACTGTAAAAGCTGAATGTTGATTCTATAGATCTAGATATCAAAGATCACTCAACTACGTACTGATGAGTTGAAAACTAGCTAATATAGATTACAGCATGCTACTGCGTGACGAATAAGCTTAAGCAAACATGATCAAACATAAACAACGCAGAAACCCCACTCACTCACTGACTAACTGACAAACACCTAAAGTAAGTACAGTCAATTTACAATACATACAAACAATCAATCATCGATCAATCCAAGTCGGATTGATGAACGAAAGCGAGCCGAAGCGAACCGAGCCGGGTCTAACGGAGTCTAACCTAACCGAACCGAACCGAACCGAACCGAGAATATCAACTATACTTTGATAATATGATACCATCACCTATTCATCTATTCATACTGACAGACATACATAATCCATGAATTCAAGACTTGTTCTTGTGAGATGGAGTCTCCGCATCACACCTCCCTCATCTTACAACGCCGCAAGAGATAGATAGATGACATGAGATGACACACACACACACAAGTAGAAGAAAGTAAAGATGAAATATCGATTCAGTACTATAATTAAAGATAGAAATAGAAATGTAAATGTAAATAAATATAAATACTAAAATTATGTATTAAAGTGATTGACTAAAGGGTATAAAATAATAATCATATCCTGGTCCCAATGTCCTGATCCCAAAAGAACTCAAGTCAAATTCTCAAGTACTTCGTAATTCGATCCCATCCCACCCCATCCCATTATTTTTAAACCTAGCAGCACCCAGTCGTATGAGAGTGTGTGGGGAAGTAGGAAGTATTTCCCTCCTCGCTCATCATTTATGTATGCATGTTGCCGTTTTTCATTCGCAGTGGTATCATACATAAACCTTACCCCTATCCAAAAAAAAAGAGAGACAAACTCGTCATCATGGAAATTCATGCATGGACAAGAACCTCCCCTCCTCGAAACATGTTTTAAATTAGACTGTCTCGCGTTGGGTCATGTTACGAAGTTCGCGACCTTTAACAGACCATGGGAAATGAGCGACGGGAACGATGAAGAAAGAGTTGCTAAAAAAGAGACGTGTTAGCATTTGTATCTCCTTTGAATGTGGAGGGGTGTGGAACACACCTATCATCTGCGATACCAGCCAACGCATTGTACCACGCAAGGAACGCAGCGAAAAGTCCAAAATATCCACCCGCCTTGACCAAACCAGATTGTGGGACTCCCGTGGAACTAGCCTGCAAGTGACCGACGCCGAGACACAGGAATGCCAAATCCAACGTGAAGAATAAAAAGAAAAATGCAACGGTTGAACGTAAGGTACAGATCAAGAGGAGGGTGGTGAAGATGAACCATCCCATGAGAAAAAATCCAAAGGCATTGTTGAAATCGTTGACGCCTGATCCGGTTGCCTCGTATGAACTTACAATTTGAAAACCACCGGGCGTGAGGACGATGGCGAGTGAGAGCCAGAATCCACCATATGATGAAAGAGCCGTGGCACCAAAAGTATTTCCCACAGCCATTTCCCTATAAGACAATTAGTATTTTGTATATCTGGCGTCATCTCCATTCGAAAACGTACCACATGCCAGCAAGCAATTGAACGAGACCACCATATCCGAAAGCCAGCGCGACCACGATATTAGGTTTCGTGACACCCGCTGTTCCGATATTGATGAGAGATAAGACAAAGGTAGTCAGAGCGAAAGCACTCAAGCCCAAAGGCGCAGGATTGCCGAATTTTCGCTCCGTGGTAGGTCTATAGAGACCCGGCTGGAACTCTCCACCAAATGCAGCGAATTTGGCTGATTCTCCAGTATTCAGATGTGCCAAAGGGTTTCCTCCATAATCATACCCTTTGTGGGCAGCCGGGCGCTTCACCGCAGGGCCATTGGTGGAAGCATGATGATCTCCAGAATACTCGTTGATGTGCTCCTTATTGTATGCAGCATCTGCGGTGGCGGTCGTAGCCATGATGAATACGAATGTAAGTATAAACAGAAGTGAAGTTAATGATGTCTTGGTCTTGGTCTTGGTCTTGGTCTTGGTGTAAGAGGACCAAGGTTGCACTTGATCTTTCTACTGTAATAAGAATGAAGAGGGCGAGGGCGAGGCGAGGGCGAGGAAGAGACTTCAGGATATATAATGAGTACTAGTCATCATCCCAATGGGGAAATGACGGTCAGAACATGCGGGGGAACACAAAGCAAGATGAAAAAACGAAAAAGAGCAAATCAGGTGATAATAAGCTATATAGATTAGAGATTCCCGTGTTCGGATTCTTTGTTGAGCTCTCCAATGAAAAGCTCTCCTCCGCTTACGTTCGTCATCTTCTCTCATTCCGGATCGGGTTAGTGATCAATAGTTTTTTGAATATTTCTTTTTGTACGATCATGTGATGCGATCGAAATATATATGTCCATGTCTTATACCAACACGAGAAGTTGCACACCGATTGAAAGACCCGTGAGTCGGTCTAACCTTGCCCGTACCCGTGTCCCCAACAAACAGCCAATTTCATTGCTTACTTGCAAAGTTACACAGGACATCCATGGAAGAAGTGCAGAGGACCATTTTTAAAGGCTTTTCCGTACCCTTATCCTTTCCAGAGAACGCCACAAGTCGCACCACCTTTGGGACAGACCGCTCCTCTGAGCTCCTCATTACGAACGTCAATGGATGTGGCTGCTGAGTACACGTGAATATCACGTGACACCATCCCGCTCTGACACAAGCATCCCTCCCTACTCGTTTCAGAGAACACCTTGCAGATTCTCCAGCCACAATCCCAGAGTAGGTACATCTTGTTGCCTCCATCTGCTCTGCCTATTACTCACGTACAGTACACACACACCATTTTCCTTTTCATCCTTATGGTAACTAATATCTGTATATATATGCATGCCAGGGAGATTAGAGTAGATTGGTTACAGTTACTTTACATGTATATATACATGCATACAATAAATAGACGTCACGTTTCTATCATTAACAAGGTGGGCGACACGTGCAGTACGTACGAATGGCAAATACACACACACAGGCAGCATAGTCACAAACGAAAAGCTGGTGTGCATATGTATATATACAAGTATATACACAAGTGTATTTATTAGTCGTTCTATACCCAGATAGCAAGCTAATATATACACGAATATGATATAACCAACCTTGGGACCAGGATCCCCAACTCCAACGTCCCATCCCATACCATCCCATACCCTCCCATCTCCTCAACCTCGATTCCGTCACCCCACTCATACCCTCCCTCCCTATTCATACCCCTCCTAAAATCTAGTAGTAAGGAAAGTTTACTCAGATGCATCACACTCATCATCATCATCCCCCTGCTCCTCCTCCTTATGGTGATGACGATGACCATGCCCATGATGACCTGACTTATGACCATCCGAAGTAGCAGTAGGAGTGGCGCTACTAGTTCTAGTTTTGGTTTTAGTTTTAGTTCTAGTCTTCGTGGCTAGAGTAGTGCTCGCGTGGGCGGTTGGGCATGATCCTGGGTGTGCGGGGTTGCATCCTCCTGCCGTGTCGTTGTTTTGGGGGGCAGCTTCAGGTTCGGGTGTGGGTGTGTTGGATGGTGCTGGGGCGGAGGGAGTTGGTGTGTCGCTGGGAGGATCGCTGGGAGGATCGCTTGGGGTCTCGCCTGGGGTCTCGCCTGGGGTCTCGCTACCGGGTGCGCCTGTATCGGCGGGGGCAGATTCAGGTTCGGGAGTGGGTGTGTTGGAAGGTGCTGGGGCGGAGGGAGTTGGTGTGTCGCTGGGAGGATCGCTGGGAGGATCGCTTGGGGTCTTGCCTGGGGTCTCGCCTGGGGTCTCGCTACCGGGTGCGCCTGTATCGGCGGGGGCAGATTCAGGTTCGGGAGTGGGTGTGTTGGAAGGTGCTGGGGCGGAGGGAGTTGGTGTGTCGCTGGGAGGATCGCTGGGAGGATCGCTTGGGGTCTCGCCTGGGGTCTCGCCTGGGGTCTCGCTACCGGGTGCGCCTGTATCGGCGGGGGCAGATTCAGGTTCGGGAGTGGGTGTGTTGGAAGGTGCTGGGGCGGAGGGAGTTGGTGTGTTGCTGGGAGGATCGCTTGGGGTCTCGCTACCGGGTGCGTTTGTACCGGCGGCGGATGGTGGGTTGTTGGCTTTGTTTGGTAGGTTGGTGGTGGAACTGGAAGCGGTGGTTGTGTTGCCGCTCAAACTAGCACAGGCAAAGGACATCTTGGAGACAGGGGTTCCGCTATCCTTCGGGGCGCTCAGATCCCATGTCATTTCAACGTATGGCCAGCAGACCTTGTCGGTACCGATGGTAATGATGTCACCACTGACGAATGCTTCTTTGGAAACAGTTGCAGAACCAACCTTGGTTCCCTTGGAATCGATGACTTGGAAGGATGTTCCGGCGTAGGTACCTGTGCAGCCGAGGGGTAATGGTTGACAGTTGGGGGAGGTAAGAGTTTCGTAGGTGACGATGAGGTATTCCGAGTTGACAGCAGCGATATGGACGTTTTCGTGGTCCTCGGTTGAGGAGTAGGTGATCCAGTTTACCTGGGTATCACCTTCGGCGGCACCAACTGTGGAAGAGGCTTGAGCACCCGCGAGGGTCTTCTTGTCGGTCATGACAGAGATAGCGACGTTGTGGTTGAGCCATCTTGGCGAGGAGTGAGTATATCCATCACCCAACCACGTGTTCGCAGTAAGATCAAGCGCACCGCGTGATTGCCAGGCGAAAACGAAACCAGTGGAGCCGGGGATAGAGGCCAAGTTTGAGTAGGATCCGGACATACCACCCATTGGTTCACCGGAGGCGCCGTTGGTGGTGTTTTCGTTGGCGATCTTTTGTCCAGACATGTATTGAGTTTCGGTGTTCAACCAGATGCCACCCTGATCTTCGGCGCAGCAAGATGCGAATGGAGCCTCATCGGCGGCTTCGAGAGCGATTCCTGTGTTGTGAGAGCAACCGAAATAGCTGCTGGCACCGTTGATGTTTTTGAGAGCTCCGTTATCATCGACATATTGGATGGAATCTCCGAAATGACCAGCAGCTTCACCAGTGTAGGCTAAAGAAGGTTGTGAGATTTATGACCTGTTGGGAATGAGAGGGATGGTACAAACCTTCAACAACGAAATATCCAGCATAAAGACCAGCTTTAGCGGAATAAACAAGATCACCATTGGCATCGGGAGTAGCTGTCAATCCCTGCGAAGGATGGACACCTGGACCATTCAATGGTGTCTCCCAACTCTTCACACCATTCTTATACCTGATGATTGAAACGATAGGGGCGTTATCTTTGGGAAGATCGGTACCGGTAGCCTTGACTGTTGCCATCAAGGCAAATCCATCATTTTGAGCCACCAAACCGGCAGCTTCATATGCTGTGACCGAGACGGCCTCACCGACGGCACTGAAATCGGTCAAGGAAACTTGTTGGACGTGTACTTTAGCATATGTACTATCGAGGTAGGCGATATAAGCCGATTTTCCATCTGGAGAAACAGAGAGAGGAGTTCGACGATGATGGGCAAGAACGGTCCAGTAAGCTGGCTTGATGGGGTCGAAATCGGCTGCCAAGTTCAAAGAGTTGGGGAAAGTGGAGATGCTAACATCTCCAAGAACTGAAGTGATGCCACTGGCAAGCACTGAATAAAAGAGTGTGGAACGCATGATTGCGTATGCGTTTGTTTGGTAGTAACGATCGACGTTGAAGAACTGGTGTGTGTTCTCCAGGAAAAAAACAAAAGAAGATCAGAAGAGAGAGGAAGGGAAGGTAGATGTACGAAGAGAAGCAGGAAAAAAAGTCACCAATGATGGTTTGCACTTTCATATATGTTTGAATGCTAAGCCAATTACCGCCAGACCCATGTATACGATATCATGTTGAAAGTCTGCCGAGATCACTGCACCATGCAGGTTCTTTAATTTGTCCGCAGTATTTCCAAACGAATTGATTCATCCATAATATAATCTAACATACTTGACCTCAAGAAGAACGAAGGGGAGCAAGTTAGTTGTGGGGGGAAATTAATTCGGATGAGACGAGAAAGCAGATTCGCTAAGTTTATTAAGAACCTAGAACAAACTCATAACTAGACATTACAGATCCAGATAATAAATAAGCTTAATTCATTTACATCAGAGTAGATCCAATAATAATCTCTCAAGTTTCAAAAAAAGAAAACCCTTAATGCTTTCTGAGTTCAGACGCATAAAAGTATCTGCATCGAGTCCCTTTACTGTAAATAAGCTTTCGTCTTGTTGAAACCCGCGCTCTCCGCAAACGAGCCCCTCGATTAGATTGTATCGCTGCTTTTATGCCACCTTCATTTATAATCTGATCATACGGGTTAGTCTGGCCCACTACTCGGATATCTTAAAGCAGCGTAAATATCCATCGGTTAATCATGTTTCAAATCTAGATGTCCTTCTTTTGTGCAGAACTCGATTATAAGAGATGGAAAAATCTGATCAATTAAGTCTCAGGTATCCTGTATATTCGGCATCAAGTCGGTGAGTATCTTTTATAACACAGTCCTATAAGCTTACAGTACCCCTATAAAAGAGAATTAGCAGCAATTTACTGCTTTTCTTCATGACATATATATAAAACAGCAAGTTTACTGCGTGAAATACAGTTATATTCATATATGCATTTTAGCGTTTTTTAATGCTATATATATCTTGATTTCTATTTCAAATCGAAACTACATGAACCAATTTATGTTAATTCTCAACACCGGATACCACTTAGAATTGAAAACTACCGAGTGAAAGCTATAGAACGAAAGATTTATTATTGCTATTACCTGGGTTGTGATAATAAGAGTCATGATTAAGAGATATTTATCTTCTTAGTATTATTCTAGAGCCAGGTTCAAGTTGTCACGGTAAGCGATATCCACCTATATCGCGGCAATTAAGATATAAACAGCTAAGTGTATTCACAGCTCGACCGAGAGCAGCTCCAGATGCGCCGCTGTCTGAGACGGAGCAGCCATAGATATATTGAGCTTCCGTCATTGCCACGGAATCCCGTAGAGAAGAAAATTCAAATGCTATTGACGACAAAGCAAATTGGTGGCTTATCCCATTTCCAGCCTGAGCAAGCGGAAACTTGATAATGATATAGTCGGCACTGTTCTTCTTCTATTGGAGCAGCGATTGGGTTCGCCTTTGGAATTGGGGCAGCAACATGGCCTGCGCGAAAAACTAGTTAAGCAAGCACTGGTTAATCTAGAGACAAGCATGTTAATTCACATTGCTTTCTCTTCTTTGGTAAACGGATTAATACTAGTTTCGTCCCAGCTATTAGCAGTGTGGAAAATGCAGCAAGGATTAGTTTCAAACCTTCGAGTATCTTCTGGTTCCTATCCTGGGAAGATACCAAATCTGGAATGTCCGGCAGGGTCGTAAGAAACTATAGCTACAGGTTCGTTGCGGGCATGGTTTAGGGGGTCAAGCGAAGGGGGTAGATCCATGATTATAGTATGGCTAGGGGATACCCCAAAATCATACATCATCTTCGCAGATTTGATACCTGGAACTGCTGCGCTGACGAGTCGAGGGGTCTGATTAAGAAAGTCATCATGCTGTGTACTGGGTATAATAGGATAATCTACAAAAGGTGTTATAAATGTAGAATGAGAAAAGACTAGTCCATTTCCACCAAAACCTCGCTAGATTGAACTTCTGTGACTGGCTCACCTTTTGCTTGAACACCGTCGTACCAACCAACAATCTCTAAGCCTGGTAATGAAATACGCATCGGTGGTCTACTTTTGCATGTTCCAAGGCTTTACTGTCATGATATATTATAGTACACTGCTATTTGCTACACCTGTTTTCTGGGTAGTTGGGAAAAGAGAAAGGTGGTGGGATGGGGTGGGGGGGTCATAATATCTTCGTTCTAACTCTCTTTATTACACGCAATACGTAGCGCGCCATCTTCAGATATTAGATATTTTGGATACGATATGGTTGAAACCGTATGCTTGTAATATTTAAGAAGCCGATTATGACCCAAGTAAGACTGGCTAAGCCCTACCCATCTTCTTATGAAACCTTTCTGGGTATTAACACCCCCAGTTCGCTTATCATCACATTCTCTCCTATACTATCTTAAATCCTCGTACTCTTTACTCCAGAAAATTTAAAAAACAAGATGGACTACATCCAAGATTGGAGGTATGGGTAGCTATTAAATAGATAGTTGAAGAGGGCTTAAGTGTTGAGGAAACTCAAATCAATGGAGAGATAAAGCGACTTTCAATATACCATTTCTGATTATTGGCTGCTGGTGCGAGCGTGTGAGTCTGTTGTGTTGGCATCACAAAGCTGGAGAGAGTATTGATTTCAAAATATTGGGTTGAATTTCGATGTGATTTCTCCTCCCAAAAACCCAGCTAAAGGAACAATCGCTTTGTTACTGTAAAGATAGAATTACATCAACACTCAACAGTTGCATCAGAGAAAGTTCCAACGCAAACGTCTCGGTTTCGCACAAGCACGAATGAAAGAACAAAGGATTTTGGAAGAGAGTTTTTCGTAGCCACGGGCTTTTCTTTGAATGCATCCTGATCTTTAGGAGTATCGAAATTGAATTATTGTATCGAGATTTATATACGGGGTGCTCAAAAGTTCAGTCAAAATGAGTACATTGGGAATGATACCAAGCGGGTCACGACAAACGGAGATGTCAGAGTCTATTGGTCCTGCTTCTCCCAAGATTAGCACGTATAGAGAGTGGAGAGAACGGATTTCGAGAGAGAACCCTTCGTGGGAAGGTATTCCAAAAGAACAAGCGAGTCGTTTGCATGATTCTAAGGGTAAAGGCATATACATAAGCCCAACTGTGGAGTCAGAGGAGGAAGAAGAAGAAGAAGAAGAAGATTATCATTATGAACTTGATGATATTGATGATTTCGAAGGTGGTGGAGAAGAGCAAAAAACAACTCAATCGACTGAATCCTCAAAAATACCCATCTCACTCCCACAAAAACCCTCCCCCTCAATCGACTCAACCGAGGAAGAAATCAGACTCATCCTTGAAGCCTTCAAACGCCGAGACGTTATCCGAGACGCTGCCCAAAAGTTCCCTCGAAAAAAAGCGCCTCCACGGAGGGAGGACCCAAAATCTCTCTCACAACCGCACCCAACGAAAACAAAAGCCAAAGGCAAGCCCAGCCCCCTCAAGCCCCCCAAAGAAGAAACACACACAAAAGACCCAGATGCACCCGACCTTTTCGGACCCTGGAACTGGCACTGGAAGGGCCCCTGCCCCATCTCCTTCATCCCGATCCCACCACCCATAGACCCATCCCAACCCGACCCCAAAATAGAGATCCGCTACAACTGCCGCCATCAGATCCCCACGCGCATCATCCCCTCTCCCAGCGACCCCCCAGACCCCACCCAACCTACTCTTCGATCACCGCTCCCCCTCATGCCCTTTATGCAGATCCAAACGATCCGCGCGGCGGCCAAGAATGATCATCTGGATCATGTGGTTGCGGACCAGGATAGTTTGTGTCCGAACTGCTTTATATGGACACAGTGGTTTATTGGGTTGGTGATTATTTTCCTCGTGATGGGGGTGGGCATGTACTATTCGTATGTGCTGCTGAGGATGGGGAAAGGGAAGAAGTATAGGATTATTATGCATTTTGATACTTCGGGGGGCGGGAGGTTGTCTTATTGATTTGGGCGGTTTAGTCTGGTGGAAAATTAGGGGGTTGGATTGTGACGTTGATGAGGATATACTTTGTTGGGTGGACATAGCTCTAGTCAGAAGTAAAGGATAGGGTTGATGAGGGGTATGGACTACTTGGGTGTTGAGGTTGGGAGGGTTTAATTTGTATTCGATGGACAATCTTGTGGAGCAACAGTGATGGGTTGCATGACAAACGTAGATATATCGAGCGGTATGTGTTGGCTCATAAAGTAGGATCTGTATCCATGGGAACATGAGAATTCACCAAGTATCTGCAAATTTCTGTGTTTTTCATATACAGTATATATCCGTCCTGTCATCCTGATGATTATCTGCTGGTAACTCCAGTATGTAGTCTTTTTACGTAGCAACATTATTATATTCTCATCCCAATATGCAGGAAGAGAGTACGTTAAACTACCTACAGGAATTAATTTCGCGACTTACCGATGCAACACTTGCATTTTGATTTCCTTTTTACATATCCTGAGACTCTTTGCAGTGATGCACATAATAAACTAGAGTTACAAAATAACACTACAATTCCCACTTGGCTCCATTCTCCTCGAAAGAAAACATCTCCTGTGGCCCCTCACTATCTATAATATACCCCAACTCGCATTTATCGTACCTGACCACCCGCTCTGCCATTTCTTTCATATAAAATGTATCGAATCGAGGAGATAGAGCATCATCGAGTGTTCTTACATTTTCAGCTGGGTGTAACACTGACCATGGTTGTACGCACGTATGACCTTTGCAGGATTATGTGACCATAAGGAGAGCATCGAGGCGGGGAATCAGCTTTGGAAGATTAAGTTTGCTTTCCGTGGATGAGGGGCCCGAAATATCAAACGAAGATGGATAAATGTTGTTGGTTTGATGGGGATCAGTAGTGAGATCATAGAGTTCGTGTTCGTTGGTGCACCAGACAGAGTAGTAAAGATTGTAACTGTCGCTGATGATTCGTAGAGCTTTGTAGGTATTGTTCGAACCATAGTAGACCACTTTCCCATCATCCAAAGAAAATCTATGAGTACCTTCCGGGAGTGCTTGTCCCCAGAACTCGACATTTACGTGTTCCTGTCTAGTTGTCTCGGCTCTTTGAGCCCTTGTGAATCGAGTGGGATCACGCTTCCGTCCAGATCCTTTCTCTTCCAATCGCCATTTGCGATTTTTGAAATAGTGGGAGCAAGATCTGTGTGGGCTGTAACAATACTTGTTTCCCCACCTTGTGGAGCTCCAGGACCACGGATGACAAGAGGAATATTGATATCTTCCTCAAAGCCACATTCCTTCCCCGGAGCAAGACGATGTTGAGAGATGTGATAACCATTATCGGTAGTGAATATGAAATAGGTATTGTCATTGATGCCATAATCAGTCAGACGATTAACTAGACCTTCAATAAGTTCATCCACTGCTTGAAGGGTTTGAAGACGAGCCCGGTAGAATTCATCATTATAAGCGATAACTTCTTCCGTGAGCTGGTCTAAATGTTTCATCCACGAGGCTCCGCTTGGCTATATCACAAAATTAGCTTTGGTTCCTATAACAAAACACATGACTTACTTTATCTGGATTGAAATTGGCGTTTCTCGGAACTTTTGCACCAGGAAACAAGTGTTTGTGTCTCTCAGCAGGAAGAGGAGCAGTCATCAGAGTACCTTCTCCATGTTTAAATGCGGTTGGGTCAACATTCGAGTGAGGAGCAATTGGCGCTGCGACTAAAAAGAATGGTTTCCCAGATTGTACCCCTTCATCGAGCAGTCCATACGCCTTCTGAGCAAGGACGTCCGTTGAATACTCACCCTCGTGACTGATAGGAGGATGCTCATTCCTTTGAAATGTCGAATTGTAATATTGATATGTGAAAGGATCCAAAAGGAAATCTGATGTCCATCCGGCTGGATGAGGACTATTCCAATTGATCACAGTATGGTGATTGAAGAGTTTCCCTGTGTAGAAAGTGCTGTATCCAGCATCCTGAAGCCATACTGGGAGATATGCATCGTTGAAGCCCTGGTCGATAAACTTCTGATATCCACCTAAGTCAATCCATCAGCTTCCCAATCACCCGAGGGAATACCCCATAAGATGAAAACTTACCATAAGGAGGCATTACATCTGTGACGTTTGTATTATGCGCATTCTTGCCGGTCCATAACGTGACTCTCGAAGGACAACATATCGCAGTTGTGCAATAATGTCGTTTGAAAAAGGTTCCTTGGTCAATTATATGCTTCTTCAGCAAGGGCGTATAATCGACTGACTGCATATGCAGGTCCTGATCATCTGTCGAAACAAGAACTATATTTGGCCTTTCACCATTCTTCGTTCCAATTGGAGCTTGCGTGACAGCAGAAGCTGTAGCAAGCCCGAGAGCAAACGCCGATGGGAACCTCATGCTGAATTTGTTCGCTTGGTACTGTGTTTAAACTTTTCAATTCTCCTATTCAAGACGAGAACCATCGATAACCTACATTAGCTCGATCCAATTGATAATTTTGAGATGAAATCAGCCATTTGAATGCGACAAGATACGGTTGAAGTTACAGTGCGATGATTGATCCACATTCCACGCTTTGGGAGTGGGTGTGGACATGGTAAGCCTCGTCGTCGCTCTTTTGAAGTCCAAAATGTTTTTCGTTCAAAAGACGATGAGGATTTATCACAGACTTGATCAGTGCCAGCCATGTAAATACCAAAGCGGCCTCAAATTAGTGAGTGTACGGTGTATGGCGTGAAATCTGTGCCTATGTCCATCATCCAGGGGCGGGCTTAGGGTTCGTTCTACGAGGGCTCTCCGTGTTCACTCAAGCCTCACCTCCACCCACTTTCATGGCTTGAATAGTGATGACAACTATGGCAGCTCATGCGAGATATCATTCAGAGATGATTCTGGTCAACCTTCATCCAGAGATGCTAATTCGATATAGTCTTACTCGGAAACAGATTCATTACTCTCGCCAGCCACAGTCGCCTCAGCTCCAGATTACAAGTCCACTGCAACCTTTCCAGACGTAGAATCTGTCCAACATGATTCTCAGGTAGAAAATGCAACAGCCGGGAAAGCCACGAAGGACGCGGCTATTGTAATAAGTCTTTTGCTGATTGGTTAGTCTCGCAACTTCTTCGTTGACTTCCTTTGTGCTTATGTCTCCAGGTTTCCAAATCGTATGCAGATGGCGCCTTAGTTATTGCAACATATGGCCCCATCGCTTCTGAATTCCAGGATCTCGGTGATGCCAGCTGGTTGACTACTAGTTATTCTTTGGCAATGTGTGCTGTTCAGCCACTTACTGGCAAGATTAGTGACATCTATGGACGAAAGCCGGCTCTTTTGATTTCGTACGGGGTTTTTGTGATTGGATGTGGCGGTTTTCGAAGATCTAAAGAGGTCGTACTGATTGTTTTTATAGAGGACTTTCCCAAGAAATGTGGCAGACTGTAATGGGTAGGCTAGTGGCTGGTGTTGGAAGTGCTGGCATGAGCGTTATGGTCTCAGTTCTGATTGTTGGTGAGTGACAAGAACCATATTTGAGCCTCTCCAGTCCTGTCCTCAAGTCTCCATATCTTGTACCTCTTATTCATATCGCCGCATGAAGGACTTATGTAAATGTCGCTGGGACCGTTGGAAGGGGTAATGGTGGCCCCTTGGGCGGATTGCTAGCAGACACAATAGGATGGCGGTGGTAAGTATTAAAACCCCTAATACGACGTCATATTCATTTTCTAACCACGGAATGGCAGGTCATTCATCGGACAAGGACCTCTGATGCTTTTCGCTATTGCTCTGGTAGCATACAAACTTCCAGCCCGCTCATTTTCTGACGAGCTTATCCAGGCCATAGATGGAGCTTCAAAACTTAGACGAGTTGATTTTGTCCGAGGTTTCATGCTGACTGGAACTATCGCTGCTTTTCTCGGCGCACTCGGTCTTGAAGGCCAGGCACTACCTTGGTCCCACCCTGCCGTCATTGGATTGTTATTAGGATCTATTGTACATGGTGCTGTGTTTGTAGCCTATGAGGTCATGATTGTTGTTGAGCCCATATTTTCTCCCGCCCTTGTGGTTCAGCGAGATGTAGCAGTACCATATGCTATCAATGCATTGCAACTTGATGGACAAGTTGGCGTAAGATCTTTCGTGTCTCCCACCTACAATCTGCTCATTACTAACCTCGAAAAGATGATGTATTCAGTCCCACTCTACTTTCGCGTGACACAGGGCAGCTCGAATACCACTGCTGGAGTTCATCTCGTCCCTGCTGTATTTGGCAATACACTGGGTGGCCTTCTTGCTGGCTGGCTCATAACTCGGTTTGTCCCTTGTCCCATTGATCACTCCTGTTGTGCTGTTCTAAATCTAGAATACTAACAACCATCAGAACGGGCCATTACAAATACCTTCTCACATTGTCGACCATCTCATCCATCTACGCATATACTACCCTTCTCATAGCCTGGCATAGGAATCAGCTTTCTCTTGCCTCCTCTCTCTCCACAGTTCCGGGTGGTCTCGGCATGGGGATAACAGCCGCTTGCACTTTCATTGCACTCATCGTTTCTGTTCCGAAAAGGGAAATTGGAATGGCCACTGCAGGCATGTATCTAATGTCCAGTATCGGTATGGTTGTTGGTATTGCCCTGTGCGCTGGAGTACAAAATAGTGCGTTGGGAGAAGCGCTAGGAAGAGTAGGTTGGATGAAAGTATAGTAAGGAAAGTTATGGATGATGTCGGGAGTGTGAAAGACTTGGATGGAAAGGCAAAGGCGAAGGTAATAGAAGCCTACGTGAGTTTGGGGGCGAGCCATGTGGTGAGTCTGGGATTGTCTGGGCTGGCGTTTTTGGTGAGTTTGGTGGTTAGAGAGAAGAAGATCCAAGAAATAGAAGTCTAAATAAAGCGAATCTCGGGACGAAGACTTAAACAGCTTATGTTGCAATTATTTTACCATATAATATCGAATGTAGAGTTATAAGTATCGTTGTATTCCAACTTGTTGTTCCAACTTCTAGATCTGTGTCTAAATTGATAAAGAGTTGGCACGTGCCTACTTTTGCGGTTTGACGCGTTAAACCTAAACTTAACCCGCGCTACGCGTCTTCTTCCTATCACTGTGAGCGTCAAAAAGTTACTTTTTTCAATTCATATACACGCTTTCTTTCTTTTCTTCGACTATATGTTTAGTCTGACGCAATCCTTTCACTATGGTGAAGAATAACGAGAATGATACGACCCCGGCACGTCCTCCTCCAAGTCTGAACAAACAAGCCTCAAGTGTAGGATCTAGCAAGAATCAAGCATCAATTCTCGGCTTCTTCTCAAAAAAGCCTGCCGCTACTCCTACGGCCAACTCTTCCACAGACTCGCCCACTGGTGTCTTACAACTCAATGGCTCTGCAAATAGTACGAAGTCTACACCGAAATCTAGTAGTACTGTAAAGAGACCCCAGTTCAAAAAGCCCGTCCAGAAGAAGGCAACTCCAGTTCCAAGCAGTGACAACATTGAACCAGATAGTTCACAAGAAAATGAAAACGGTGGGATACCAACAGAGGTAGGTGATCAAACGTCATCGCCTCCGGCACTCGCTAAATGTGTTGCTGAGCAGATAGTGGACATGAATGGTTTAGTTTTAGCAAGCAGCCCCTCGCGAAAGGTACCTAATTTTCTTCTGCACTTGCGTGTCATCTCGAGCTAATAACTTTTATTCGTCAGGCGGCAAAGAAGTCATTCAGTTATGCCGAATCGGAAGACGACGATGAAGATGTAACTTTGAGAACTACTCGACGAAGAAACGGAAAGAAACCAAGGATTGAAAGCGATGATGATGACGAGGATACATTAATTGGTGATTTGGATGGAGCCGATGACGATGATGGTAAGTTTATGATGCTGGGTTATCGCTTGCAGTAACTCACAAATAATAGATGAAATGGATGATTTTGTCGTCGATGATGATTCCGATGGTCCAAGCAATTCTTCCAAAAAGAGAAAACGTCCAGCATCCACGATGGCATCTCGAAAGAGGTCCAATATATCCCCACCCCATCCCTCTTTCGATGATGATGAGGACATGCAAATAACGGAGGCTTCAACGGCTCAACAATGGAAATATGACCCGGAAAATATCCAGGCTGTGCAGTCCAAACCCTCGAGTATTCCACGAACTCCCAATTCAAGCGGGAAGAAGTTCAAAGAGAAAGCATCTAAAACTGACCCAGATCAACGATATGAGTGGCTAGCGAATGAACGGGACATCGATCGCAATCCTCCTGGCCATCCTGATTATGATCCTCGTACTCTATATATTCCTCCAATGGCGTTTAACAAATTCACACCGTTCGAGAAGCAATACTGGGAGATAAAGCAAAAGTACTGGAACACGATTCTCTTCTTCAAGAAGGGCAAGTTCTATGAATTGTACGAGAGAGATGCTGTTATTGGGCATCAGCAGTTCGATTTGAAACTCACAGACCGTGTTAATATGTCGATGGTCGGCGTGCCAGAAATGTCATTACAGCATTGGGCAAGTCAATTCCTTGCCAAGGGATACAAAGTCGCTGTTGGCGATCAAAAGGAATCAGCTTTGGCAAAGGAGATGCGCGAACGAGAGGATGGCACAGGCCCCTCGAGCAAAGGCAAGAAAGCTGATAAGATCATTCTCAGAGAACTTTCTTATGTTCTTACGGCTGGTACCTTAGTTGAGGGTAGCATGTTACAGGACGATTCGGCAAACTACCTCGTGGCTATTAAAGAATCCGTCACAGATGATGAATTACCAATAATTGGTATATCGTTTGTCGATACTTCAACAGGTCAATTTTTTCTCACGGAGTTTACTGATGATGTAGATTTGACTGCGTTTGAAACATTTGTTGCCCAAACTCATCCTCAAGAATTGTTGCTGGAAAAGTCTTGTGTTTCGACCAAGGTGCTTCGTATCTTGAAAAACAATACTGGTCCAACGACTGTTTGGAATTATTTGAAATCCGAGAAGGAATTTCCGCGCCCCGAGGTGGCTCGCAGGGAATTAGACTACGGCGGATACTTTACTTCACCGGATGGTGGGAAAGAAACCTGGCCTGAGGAGCTTGAAAAAGCAAGAGATAATGATCTGTTGATATCTTCCTTCGGAGCTCTTTTCCAATACTTGAGATTTCTTCAGCTTGAGAAACCTCTTCTCACGCAAGGTAATTTCACATGGTACAATCCCATTCAGAAAGGTACGACTCTTGTACTTGATGGCCAGACTCTTATTAACCTTGAGATCTTCTCTAACACGTTTGATGGAAATTCGGATGGTACCCTATACACACTCCTTGATCGTTGCACTACACCGTTTGGAAAGAGGCTATTTCGACAATGGGTGTCACACCCGCTGTCCGATATCAAGAGGATTAACGAACGTCTTGACGCTGTGGATCTGCTCAACAAGGATGATAAATTGAGTAGTTCATTCAAGTCCTCAACTTCTACAATGCCTGATTTGGAACGGCTGATTTCCCGTATTCATGCTGGGTCATGCAAACCTGAAGATTTCGTAAAGGTACTAGAGGGATTTGAGCAAATCGAGTACATCCAAAAGGAGATTCTGGGTAGCTACAGTGGCGGTGATGGTATCTTTAATCGCTTGGTTGCTACAATACCTGATCTTGCCGAACCCCTGCAGTGGTGGAAGCAAGCATTTGACAGAAAAAAGGCGAAGCAGCACAAGATTCTCGTTCCTGAAAGGGGGGTTGAAGAAGACTTTGATGCTAGTCAAGACCGTATCGAAGAAATTCATCAAGAGCTCGCATCCCTACTGAAGAAATATCAGAAGAAATTTGATTCAAAGAAAATCGAGTTCAAGAACATTGGCAAGGAAATCTACCAATTACAAGTTCCAGTCGCAATCAAGGTGCCCAAGGATTGGAAGATGACATCTTCTGCAGCCGGTTTTAAGCGTTACTACTTTCCCGAGCTCACGAATATCATTCGGGATCTGCAGGAAACTCAAGAAACACACGGCCAGATCGTCAAGGAAGTAGCAAGTAGGTTCTATGCTCGTTTTGATGAGGATTATAAGACATGGCTTCAGGCCGTTAAGGCTATCGCTCAACTCGATTGTCTTGTCAGTCTTGCTGCTGCGTCCTCAGCCTTGGGTACTACGTCTTGCAGACCCAAATTTGTCGATTCGGAAAGGAGTGTGGTTGAATTTGAAGAGCTTCGACATCCTTGCGTTTTACCAAATGTGACCGACTTCATTCCCAATGATATCCAGCTTGGTGGAAAGTCGGCTAATATCAATCTACTCACTGGTGCTAATGCAGCTGGAAAATCTACAATACTACGAATGGTATGTCTCTCGTCTTTTTGGACACAACGAGCATGCTAACTTTTCACTTATAGACCTGTATCGCAGTAATTATGGCCCAAATAGGCTGTTATGTCCCCGCCAAATCTGCAACCCTTACACCCGTTGACCGTATCATGTCCCGCCTGGGCGCCAATGACAATATCTTCGCTGCCCAATCTACCTTCTTCGTTGAGCTCTCAGAAACAAAAAAGATACTCTCAGAAGCTACTCCCCGCTCCCTTGTAATTCTCGACGAACTCGGTCGTGGCACCAGTAGCTACGATGGTGTATCCGTCGCTCAAGCTGTGCTCCACCACGTCGCTTCTCATATCGGGTGCATCGGTTTCTTCGCCACACATTACCATTCTCTAGCCCTAGAATTTGATTCCCATCCTGAAGTTATCAACAAGCGTATGGCTATCGAAGTTGACAATGAGTCTAGAAGCGTATTCTTTTTATATAAATTAGAGAATGGAGTCGCAGAAGGTAGTTTCGGTATGCATTGCGCAAGTATGTGTGGAATACCGAAGAAGGTAGTTGATAGAGCGGAGGTGGCAGCCAAGGAGCAGGAGTATACTAGTAGACTTGGGGAGAGCATGGAGAGAGCGAGGGGCGAGAAAGGAACCTATTTGCCCTTGGGGGTGTTGAGTGATGTGGCTTGGTGTTTGAGAGAGCCGGAAACGAAGGGAAAGGGGATCGGTGTTGAAAGTGAAGATGGTGGTATTAGCAAGATGGGACTCGATTGTCTTCTGAGAGCTATCGAGGAGTTGTGAAAGCAGCGAGAAAGAGCGAGAGGAAGTTGAGACAAGTGTGCGAACTTGAGCTAAAGGAAGGCCAACTGGATGCGAATTTCATTGCCTATGAAGTGCTCTGGGTAATGGCAGAGATACTGGCATGATGATTGACTGACAAAAAGAGGCGGGTGTTGGCCGGGATAAATTTGCTACTTAAATGAGGTTCATGCTTCATCTTGTTTAAGATACCTGAATAGTTGTTGAGCATATTGATGGTAGCTTATTACTTGCTCTATGTTGTCGAATGTTCTTAATCTTTACTTGATTTACTGTGGAGCTTACCTGTGAGTCTATAGGAAATGGCACATGAAGGGGGGAGTAGTATGGAGGTCAGTTGGATGTGAAATAGACTCTACGAGTATATAAACGTACCATCTTCCAGTTCTTGGCCACGTTCCTATGCTTAAGATATACTTGCACGAAAGTTGTATGTAACATGTAATATGCAATATAAATCAGAACCTCCGTCTCACCCCGAGACATATAAACCCAAAGAGGAGCTACAATCATCGAATCAAATGGCGAGCTAAACCCTAAAAAGAAAAGAGGAGCTAAATTTCATATCTCATCATATTAGGGGTATAT
The DNA here is from genome assembly GCA_017357885.1 of Monilinia vaccinii-corymbosi. Taxonomy (NCBI): domain Eukaryota; kingdom Fungi; phylum Ascomycota; class Leotiomycetes; order Helotiales; family Sclerotiniaceae; genus Monilinia; species Monilinia vaccinii-corymbosi. The sequence continues at coordinate 1,687,162 of CP063406.1, read as the reverse complement.
ATCCATCATTTTCGTATCATCATGTCATGACTATCTGGCCGCCATCCAATCAATTGATTTCAGTTCTCATCATCTCCTCTCCTGCTCACTCCTTCGACTCCTACTCCTCTCATCTTCCTTCCTCTCCTCTTTCTCCCTCTGTCTAGCATCCCTCCTCGCCTTATACCCATCGCCACCCCCATTCCCACTCCCACTCCCACCCCCCTCCCTCCTCGAGCTCTCCCTCTGCAGCTCCCCACTCCCCCCCTCACCAGGAGTAAGCCCCCCACCCTCCACAACCAACCTCCCATCCCTCGCCAACCTAACCTCCTTCCCCCTCTTATGACAATACCAAAAAACAAACAACAGCACAAACAGCGCCAAACTCAGCAGAACATTCGTCCCCATAAACGCCGGCCACCGCAGCTTCAACGCATTCACAATCGCCTTCAGCATGCCCACCACGGCGCCTGGTTTCGTAACCAAATCCTTGAGCGACGCCGGCGTCAGGAACGCTTTGGCCGCCGCACCCATGCCGCCGGCCTGCGCGGCGCTCGCCGCATGCGCCACGCTGTGCGCCTGGGCTTCGGTCGCGACGGCCAGGAGTTCGGGCGCCAGCGTCGTCGTGATCTTGGAGGGGAGCTGGGTGATGAGTTTTTGCAGGAAGGAGGGGAGGGAATCGTAGGATTTGGAGAGGGTGCCTTGGGAGTCTTCGAGGAGGTGCACGAGGTCGTCGTAGGCGGTGGGCACGCCGTTGATGAGGTCTTTGAGGATGAGCGTGAACTTTTGCACGAGGACGGTGGAGTCGGGAGAGAGGGAGAAGGCGCGGTTGTTGGAGGCCGTGAGGGAGAGGTCGTCGAGCACGCGTGTGAGGTCGTCTTGTTCGCGTTGGGCTTCGCTTTCGGAGACATTGGGGTCGGGTTGGAGACCGGTGGAGGGGGAGGTGGAGGGGGTGTTGGAGTCTTTGCCCTGGAGGGAAGATGTGAGTTGTTGCTTGATTGCGGGTATTTTGAGGTGCAGACATACCTTTTTGCCTTTGTGCAAGAAGCTCAATCTCTTCCATTTCTTTGCCACCTTTTCGGAATTTTCATCCATTCTCTCTCCCTCTTCCATCTTTCCCTTTCCCTTTCCTTGCTTCCTACCCTCTCTCTCCTTTGGAACTGCATCTCCATCTCCATCCTCCCTCAAAATCATCGGCAGCTCATTATCTCTCCACTCTCCCGCCTCACCTCCCATTGCTCCCATCCCCGCAAGACCTCTCTCGCTGGGTCTCAGCGGAAGAGGAGGTGGAGTTCCCTCTGCACTTATAAACCTATGCAAAAAACATTCATCTTCCTCGTTAAGAATCGGGCCCGCTCCTCCCCTGAATTCCGCAGATGGAGTCTCGACCAGATTTAAAGGATGTAGGCGTGAAGATGCTGTCGCAGAATCTGGATTCGGGGAAGCAAGAGGGGTGTTGGAGCTCGAAGCGCGTGCTTTCTTCTCAACCTGATGTTTCTTGACCTTTTTGTAGGTGAAGTATTCGAGCATGATGGCGGTGCGATCCCCGTCTGATTGTGGACGAAGGAATAGGAAGCTGTACAATAGTCAGAATCAAGGTCAAAAGCCCTTGTGCGACAACATACTTTCTCTATTTATCAATGCAACTTCAGAGATCCAACGCAGCCCCAGCCCCAGCCAGACGTCATGGTTTGTTTATTCATTGCTTCACGCGCGCTTATACCTGTTCACTCAACTCCTCGTTCGTTATTGGGACCGCCACATTTGCACAGCCACCGCTTGAAACCAAAACATGCAAAACATGCATCTAGAGAGTTGATCCATCCATCCATCAGCTTTCACAAAATGCAAAAGGAGTCTCCCTCGGATAGGCTTGAACTATCAACCTCTCGATTGTTCTGCACCGAAATTGATTCAGTTTGATTCTTTAACAGTCGAACGCGCTAGCCAATTGCGCCACGGGGGATGCGCTGCTGTTATGCGTGGTCGGCGCACATGTTAGATTATATGCTAGCACGGTGAGTGTGTCGATGATATATTATCTGATAAATCTTGTTACTCATTCTTCATAATTTACAGTGATTTCTATTGAAAAACTGATCGAAAAGTTTGGAGACTCGATAACAAGAGCCACGTACGTTATTGGTCGTCTAAATCTAACGATTACTTACTCGTACTGTCATCATAAGTTTTACAATCATCACACAAGTTTTGAGACCTGATGGGGGAAAACATAAGAAGATACAGCTCTCGAAAAAGAAAAGAAAAAGAGTTCGTTATAGCGGAAGCCTTGAACGAAAGAAAGAAAGAAAGAAAGAGCGTGAGAAGGTTTTCCATCACACATCCAATCTAGATTCTAGAATCTAGATGCATTTCACTTACCAATCACCTCCCCTTCATCATCCCTAACAAAACCCAATCTTCGGCTTCACCACGTGGATTCGTGGATGTCAAAGTTCTCCGCAAGCTGTATGTATATGTACATGCACATGTCGCCCATACCCATACCCATAGAAGACGATGCGCACCATACACATACACCGTACAGACACGCAAAACCAAACCAAACCACACAACAAAACAACACCCAAACCCAAAGACAAAGTCAGGAGATGGCTGCGCCCCTTGCAAAGCGCAAAGTCAGGACATGCATGCACATCCATTGAACCTTAAAGATGCCCAATGGTGAGGGAGGGAAAGACCTTGGGAAGGTTTCTCTTCTCAAGGTACTTCCCACCATACCACCGTGTGTGATGGTGATGGGTGATATGCACACTGCACCCTTGGGTGTGAATTAAGCTTTTTTTTTTTTGGCTTTCTCAGACACCCTTTTTGGGATCAATATTAAGGGTTTATCATCCGCGCCGTGGACAAGTAAGTGTATGTACAGTGATTATATCTCGTCGTGCTGATCATCATGATTGCAAACGAGGCCACGCGACAGGGCGTAAATTTGATATTGGAAATCGAATGCGGGCTGACCCAAAAACTCCCGTCGTGTGCACCCACCTTGTTTGCAGGAAGTGTGGGAGAATGGGGAAGGGCGAGAATTGGGAATTGTGAATTGATATGGGTCTTGGAGATTATATTATCGAGCTATCAAATGAATGTTCTTCTGTTAACTGATACGTGGCAGTGGAATGTGAGCCCTCCTCCCCACCTTCGCCTCGCCTTCCCCCCTTTCAATCAAACCCATTCATGTACCTACTATACATATGTATCCCACCCAGGGAGAGCGAATTCAATGATCCCCCGGTCAACGTATTATCAAAATACCTTCGCCTCGCTCAAGCAATGATTAAAAGTCTAAATCAACATTAGAACCACTCAAGTACCAAAATGATACCATCTTCACAATTCTCAAAATTGATCACCCTTGAACGCCCCAACCACCCAATGTTCCTCCTTGCACATTGCTCCCATTATGTGCCCATGTCGTACTAGCACCTCCAATACCCCCGTCAATCCCGTTTGAATTCATGTCTGAACCCTCGATAAAAGACCATGGACTAATCATTGGGAAGAACCAACTCCCATCTTGTGGAGCCAAAGGTTCTTCCGCTTGGCTGATGGGAGTTCGGAGATTCGTGTTGGGATTTCTCATCGGGTTTGAAAATGGATTCGTGCGAAGGGGATTGATATTCTGGGCTTGTTGTTGCTCTGGAGAAGAGTGATAGAAATTTGTAGCGGGGTTGGGTGTGTGTGTAAAGGGGTGTGACGAGAAAGGTTGAGGTTCTGATTCCAAGTGGGAGGCATGTAAAGGAGGATGTGGAGGTTGGTGGTGGTAACTTGAGCCGTTAATTTGTGGATACTGATTTAGACCGGGAACGTTTGTGTGATGTTGCATAGGAGGATTTATGTCGTAATAGGGTGGAGATTGGTGAGCGTCTTGTGCCGTTGGTTGAATATTATAGGCTTGCTGCATAGATGTAGGAACATTTTCGGTGTTATAAGCCGAGGGATTGTATTCAAATGGTGTCGGGGGAGAAAAGGGGGGCACGTGAGTTCTTGCAGAGTTCACGGGTGACGTCGGAGAACCCAGATACTGCATCGGGGTGAAAATTAGTCTCCATAGTCTTGTCAGGCAATAGACCATGATTCATACCTCAGAACCCGTCATACTTCCAGCTTGTTCCTCCGTCTTGTAGTCTTCATAATCTGACTCATCGCTTTCTGTATTTGTGTTGTCAACATTACAATATTTGGCTCGTGATCTCTTGCTGTACTTCGGAGCTTTGAATTGTGCCTTGTTGACATGCTCCGCAGCGACACGAGTGATTTCTTGAAATATTGGCAATGCTGGGTGGCCAGTCCCTGAACATTGATCCTCGAAGCTAGAAATGAATGATATTACATCGTTCATCAATCTGAGATCAGATTGTACCTGTGGATCAAGCGGATGTTGGAGAATGTTTGCAAAAAGGGTGACGCATGATGAAAGTGCGTTGTGAATAGACATGCTAAAAGGCTCCATGTTAGTGTAAGTTCGGTTTCAATCAATGTTTTCTTTCACTTGCCGTAAAACGTTTCCTTCCAACGGACTTGACAGTTTTGTACACTCTTCCAGTAAATGGATTGTTCTCCTTGCCGCGTTGACACAGATCGCAGCGCTAGCATATACTCGTGGGTTCAACGTAGGATCAAAATCGCCTTGAGATTTATCACCATCTGGATCTAAGCACCCTGGGCCATAATACAATGATACTCGGTGGATGGTACTAAGGCACTGGTAATAGACCCATTGAGTACACACAACTGTCACTAAGTGACGCTCGTCGCATTTCAAAGGATGTCCTGGTCGAACTTCGATTGGGAGTGTCTCACACCACTGCTGAAGTTCATCGTCCAGCATTCCAACTATCCTTAATCTCTCAGATTTGGATTTGGTAAATGACTTGGCAGAGTACAGCCGATTGTATATTCGACCATGAAGTAAAGATAGCGTGGCATTATGGCGGAATGTAATAAATCTTCCATCCACGTTGCTTGGGTATTGATTTTCAGGTGGCAAATCAACCCCAATGTCTTCATCGTGAATGACAGATGGGCGACCTTGACGAATGACTGCACCGCGTTCAATCATGACGGCAATCCAGAAGACGTTGCGTCTCTGTTCGACTTCAGCCTCGCTAAGGCCAGAATAGGATATGTTGCGATGGAGTCCAATGGCTTGTGCGAGTCGAATTGTTGCTGCGGACACGACAGAGCACGGGAATGAATCCGATAGTGTGTCTAGAATGAATGCCTGTCATGAGGTTAATACACTTTGTAACGACAAAGGACAAGAGAGGGAATTACTAGTCCAGTCATTGCCTGTACGGCCAGGAAAGAAGGTGGTCCGAATTGTAAGTCGACAAAGGTACTCGCTGCATTCCGAAGCCATTTCCACCATGATAGGGTTTCCGGTCCTTTGAGGCTAGGGGATTTTTCCCTTGGGGGCGAGTTCCCCGGCAAATCTTCCTTGCGTATGATCGAAGCGATAGCAAAACAGACATTGAGACAGGCGTACCAAGCAGGGTCTTCCGAACATTTGACCGGGTATTGGCGTGAGTACCGTTCCATGAAAGTCTTTCGGTCGAATAAGGGGAAGGAAGGTATCAGCCTGTCAAAAATAACTGGGAACATGAATTATGATTTGATATCGAACAAAGATGGGTTGACAAGCTTACACTCCATGATCTTATCCGCGACTTCCTTGGGTGGAAGAGATTTGTGTTTTTCATCAGGCATCGAATACCATAGGGATGAGCCGACGGAGTATTGGTTCATTTGTATGTGATTTCTTTCAGCCATGAACTTTGCAAACCCGTCATTTCCAGTCATCTTGCTGATAAGTTGAAGGCCTTGCGGAGAAAAGATAGAAAACCCAGAAGCCGCACCTGCTAATTCTTAACGTGAGGATCACAGAGTTTGATTCAAAACTTTGCTTACCCACAAATTCTTCACTCCCGGTTCCACTGATATTCAGTGAAGAGAACTTTTCAAACATCCCAGCTTGATAATTGATCTCTTGTGACGGCTGTCTTTCAAGGCCCGAAGCGTCCATGCTAATCCCTGAATTCGTCATGACATGCTCCATGCGCTTCAGCCTATCTTCCAAGAGAGTAATATGATTACCCCTATATATTGGTTAGATGCGGTAGTGATCATGCAGAATTCTTCATACTTCTTTTTCTCTCTCTTTTTCCGCTCCTTGGTTGTGACGGTGCAATCCATCTCCCGTCCGTAGCAGCGGTTGCATTTTCCTTCTTGGTCCCACTCGCATTTGATCTGATGAATGTAAGTAAAACAACCGGGAGAACACGGGGGAACTCGGAGGATGTGTGTACCTTCATTCGTTTGCATGCATCACATGCAGTTCCTATATTCTGGTCAGCTGACGTTGTTCAAAGTATGCAATAGATGAGTATTTGGAGACGAACGGTGCCTGGGTGTTCTGCTATACATATCATCTAGAGGCATCAAAACGCCCGAAACGATCCCAGCGGAAGCGAAATGCCGAGATGTAAATAATATAGGAGTAGCCTTCTGGGTAGAAGTAGAGCCTTTCAATCTTCGACCAAGCAAGGAAAGAGAGGTGTTCGTATGTACGGAGTAGAGGTTATGGATGTCACCAAACAGCATCCAGATAGACGTCTTGACCTTATCTGAGTTCCTTCTCAGTCTCCGAATTCCTTCTGGGTACGCCCCACTTGAGGCTGGGCCGAGGCACCAAGTTTGGCTCTCGAAGTTCAAGCTCAACGCTCGAAGACGATGTGATCGTACTAGCTAGCGGACGACTTGGAAAACAAGATGGATTGATTGAGCCGAGGGGGATGTAAAGATTGAAAGGGATTTTGTTTCTCTCGTACCATACGACTTGGGTAGGCTGGGGACAGTTATATTGAAGAAGTCTTGTTCGTCATGTTGTTGCTTTGAAGACCGAGTAAGGTTTTTATCTAAAATTCTCAATTAGGTTCCTGTATGTTAATTTCGAAGCGAATTAGCAGATAGGAATTAACCTACTATAGTATAGTATAGTCTACTATATAGTCTAGTCTACCTAGGTAGTATTATTTACGCTATTAATAAGAATCATAATATATGATGGTATCCTGCATATACTTTGTCATCTTAAGAGTCAATACCTAGAGACCCTCTGGTTCTTTTGACTCCCGTTTCACGTAGTATTCAACAGCAGTATTGAATATCAAAATCAAACCTCATATGGATCGAGGTAATTTAACTTTTCGGAACATTATCTGAACTTCATTTACTCGTAAATTTTCAATGGGAAGAGACTCTAAGACACCTCGAATGTTCCAAGCGTCGAATAATGAATGTGTTTGAGAACTTTGGGCAGATCATACCATACATATATTACGGCACATCTATTTCCACACGTATGTTCGCTTACTTGTATGGAGACATTGTATGGAGGGAAGGATAACATCAGGTTTGTTGCCGTTTACCTGATTCTATTGGGCGCTAACTATGGAAACCCGCTGTCTATCGAAACCTTCCGCCACTATTCATGTTGATTCATGGATCAGAGCTGGGTTCGGGCAGCCAATCGAGACTTGGAATGTAGAAACGGAATACCGGTTAGGGAAGTGCTGCCTACCTGGTTCTGCAGCATACCGGTAACTATTACCGTACATTGAGCTCCACTATGTTTGCCCTTGCTTGCTCTAAGCCTGTTGGTTCCAAGCGAACACTCAATATTCCTGGCCGAATTGGCGTGTTTTACGACAGTATGGAAGAGAGTGGCTCGTCTCCTAGACCTAGAATCTCTGGTCTGGTTTGAATATAGTGCGCTGCGCTAATGCGAAGGGGGGGAAAATAGGTAGGTACTCTTGATCGATCCTTGTAGCAGCAAGATAGACTTCATCGAAATATGCCCAATTCTCCCATACCACATGCACATCGCGTGGAGTTTGTGGATAATTGATGAGATGAGAAATTAGGGCTTTCCTGCCTCCGCGCCCTTGTGGGTGTGCTACTGTCGATCCTTACTCTGTAGACTGTCTTCCAAACTCCCGGCGGCGGGGGATACCGTTTCCAAGCTCGACGTCAAAAGTATCGAGACCCGGTAGTGCATGGAGTCCCACCGACTACCAACGACAATAATACAGATCATACTATCGTCATACCAGTATTGATTATTCCAGTTCCAAGGGCTGGGCTCAGCCTTGCGGATACAGTACTTGTTCAATTTTGAAATCAACGCCGAATGATTCTCGTATTCGGATAAGGTTCCCACCACGCTTCTATTCGGACCATCTCAGGCTATAGCATAGCAGCTTATTCTTCTCAATTTCCAAAAATCCAGCGACTGAGGTTGAGCTCTTCGAATACCTGGAGTGAGTGGTAAATGCGACAGTCGGCATATGGTCTTAGGCAAGTAATGGAAGCCTATGCATGATTCTACAATACATACTCGGGGTCCACGAATCCTCCCCGAACCCCTTGCTTCTGAAAGAAGTCTAATTTGAATTTAATCTTAATAGTTTTGAGCTCGCAGGCACAAAGACAGTGTAGCTATTTATATCATTTTATTGTTGTAAATTATATCGTGATATCTTTATTGAATAATATCGATATCTGTTTGAACGAATTGACAATGCGTGTGATTGATTGTTTACAGATCATATGAAAATAAGCGAGATGATCTAAACGCATCTTTCAAAATTCGACTGTGTATAAAATTGTAGGAAAAATGATAACGTTCTCTGATTCTGATTTCAAATTTGAGTTTATCAATACTTTGTTGATTTTAAGTAATAGTCATAATGTCAAGCTTTTCTGCGCTGATTCTACATCAATTGTATTGCTTAGGTCAAAGTATATTCTTAACGCCGAGAGCTTTTCTTACTATCTATGTACACAAATCATAATAACGTTACACGTATAAGAAGATTTGTAAACGTCTTCGCCGTTAATAAAATGTTTAAATGATTAAACGTATTTGTTCGAGTTGAATTAAGCTTGGATCATTTTAGATTTCAATTCTTCTTTGGATATTGGTTTTCAAAATACTTAGCGTATGCAAATCGGATCAACTGCTCGAAATAGCATAGTCTCGAGAGTATCATACTCGTCTAATTTAAAGCGCTCTCCAAGTTGTTTATATATATATATACTTAATTCCTCATATTGTTATTACAAGGCGTCATTTTGACGTCTTTAGTATTCTAATAATAATAATAATAATAATAATAATAACAACAACTAATACTCTAAGCTTCATGTAATCATCTCCGCAGTATTATTCTATTTGACAGCATTCCATTTTGCTAGATAACAATTTGACAACAAATAATAACCTTAAGATTATTTCTGAGTACGGAGCCAGGCGCATGCAAGGGTTACATCTTCAAACGCATGACTGAAGCACAAACCAAGGAATATCGACTGTGATCTTCAGTCTTTTCTAGCTTCTGAGTAAATACTGGTATTGCCCTCGACCACCTGCCCCTTTTCGATGTATTCACCAACATCGAAGTGGACATTACGTTGCATCTTATCTCTGCAGCATGACTCTTGTGACTCCCACCCAACAAGTGACCCAAAAAAAAAGGGAAGTTTGAATGCTGATCATGCAAACAGGGGAAGTAAGAACTTGGGTTTCGAAGTGATCTCACCGCAGATTAGACTAAACTATGTAATTGACCTTGTACTAACTAGGCGCATGCGGCAGGTTAACCGACATTATCCGATCTCATTCGATCTTCGCAACATCATCCACCGATATCAACCCAGATATCGACTTTAGCATAAAATAATGATCATGGGAATTTCGATTTCTGGCATAAGCACACGGATACATCTTCTATAAACGTAGGGATCTAGATATATCTCAATTAGTTATAGGTATCAACAATATCGTCAAGCGAGGTCGCGACGAAGAATACATATAAATCAGCAAGAATAAAGAATATAAAAACGTTCTAAGATATTAAAAAGTTACTCTGTGTTTCAGGTTCCCCATCAAAAGCATATGGAAATTGAAAATAACATTTTTGTAATAAGATTATTCTTATATAGAGTATTTCTATATCGAGGTATTACCTACTGTACTCGAAACACTTTAGACCTGAAATAAATAGAACATTTCATCTAATTGTCTTCTACTTCAACTTCTCCTTCGACAACCTTCATTACGCCATTCCCTTTTGACACCCCCCTCAACATGACAAACTTTAATCCTCTCCCTAAAAGAAAACGTTAACAGGCGGGGTCTCTTGGGACAAGGCTTCCCAGAACGGTCACATTCTATGGCACAAGCCAAAATCTGATCTTTTCAGAATTGTAACTTTATGCCATCGCAAAGCCGTGCAATGGTAGCCAATGATTTGTGTCTTACCCGTCAAACTTTACATGAAAGCCGACTAGGAAGAAGGGGCTAAGCCGCAAATGTTAAATATTGGCTCACACAAATCTGACTCATCTGACGAGTAAGATTTGTCACCGGCCATGGCGCTTGCCATTGGTCAAATGTGAAAAGGCCTCCTCGAAAAAGATCAGATTTTGGCCTGTGCAGATGAAGGCCCAAGTCCCGGTCGACCCATCAAATTAACATTTGCCTAGGGGAGTTTGGGGGCATGCATGCCTCAGACCCAGACCCCAACGCCCACGAGCCAGCCAGCCGTCTTCAGAAAATATGCTTGCTATGCACAGCCCAAGTAGTGTCCACCACGGATCAGGATTCAGAACCAGCATCACATCAATCGTAATAACACGCCTTTTCTGGATATCGAAAAGCAACTTTCGTGGACATCGAATCCTGCACATCCCGTGATCTGCATGGAGAAAGGGCAAAACCCATGGCCAGTGACTCGGTGAGTAGCCCGTACCTTTGGGATACAGCATCTAGACGACGCTCTTTTTATGCCGACTCTCAGACTCTCAGACCCTCAGACCCTCGGAGATGAAGTTTCGACTTCTGTTGTACTCCTACTACAGTAGGCATGTCTCATACTATCTATCCATCAAGCATCAGATAGAGCTCGACAAGGGGCATCTAAGCGAGTTTGTTCTCAAAAAAGTCTAATTTGAAATTAGTTCCAAGGAAAAAGGAAGGTCGGCGACGTACAAAAAGCTTACCGCTTTCCCAATCAGGAAATACTTGAAATGAATCTAAAACTGTTATTATTATTATTATCATCATCATCATGATACAGTATAACAATGTAGAATTATTAGAATATACGTACTGTCATAGATTAAGAATACAATATCTATCCGTTTTGATTGATTTCGCTCGCTCCTTTCGAGAATTTAACAATATGGGAAAAGAGGCAATAGGAATAGGGTAAGTAAGTAAGTATATCTTCATTTTTCTTTTACCAACAACAACAACTACTACTACCACTACTACTACGTATGTATCAACCAATTGAGGAACGCTCCAGTAGACTCTACTTCCTTCCCATATTACCTCTACAATACATCATCCCACATCAATAAACATCGGGATTCCTTCCCACTATTTAATCTTTATATAGGGTACCCCGGCGGGGGCTGGAGTCCAGAGCATACGTACGTACGTACATACAGACAGAATTCTTAAAGACAAGCGCCTCAATCAAGTTCCGTTCCACCAGCACAAGAAAGAACGCACAAGAAGTATATGTAAAGTTGCGTGCGCAGCAGCCTGTCCAAAACCATGAAAAGTTGACTTCTTCCGGAACCTTATCTGGTGCGGTACCATGCCGACCGGGTGGGCGTATCGGCATTCACCTCAAACCCCCCATCCCCATCGCAGGTTCCCGGTGCAAAAAAAGCCAAACCAGAAGTACATACGGAGGACACACATGCGCTAGGGCTCTGCCGACATCACCCACGCTCGTCACGCTCGTCACGTCGAGTCTAGATCTATCTTATCTATTCATTCCTACATAGTGATTGGGTGATACATACCCGCCTAGCCCTAGCCCTCAGCACCATTTGGATATACAATGAGGATCAGGACTTCAAAAGTAGCTTCAATTTCTCCCCCTTCCTTCTCCATGAACTCATATTGCAGATCTCCTCTTTCACCTTACGCCCCCTCTTCTTCAAGCCACCCCCTCAAACTCCATTTCAAAATCGCCACAACGCATACAACACCCATCCAAGAAATATACGCCCGGCAAATCAATATTTCCTGCCCTATTATTCAGCACCAAGCAAACTCCGCATATGCCCATGCCCATGCCCATATCCATCCATATCCATCCATAAATTAAAGCTTCCTATGCCACATGGGATACACACCGCAAACTCAGCGCCCCATCAACCTATTCATCATCTTGCACTAATTCTTTAATCTCCCCACCCGCATCACCACCTCCCAACCCTCCGCCATTCGCAGCCTCTCCATTCGCAAACTGTAAATCCCTCTTTTTACCCTTCCCGCTATCCCCTCCATCCCTATCCCAGAAATCTACTTCATCGATGATATCATAGAGGATATCCTCTACGATTTGCTCGTCGTATCGATCGCTCGCTGCTCTAATTTTGGTGAAGGATGATTCATCATCATTTGTCATATCCACATCATCACCTTCTGCGCTTGAGCCTGGCGGAGGATACCACCATTGAGGACCGAAATTGACTTCTGCCGCTCCACCGCGAAAGACTGATACGGCGGGGAAATAACCAAGCATACCGTCATCTAGACCTTCTCTAGCACCAACTTGAGGTTGTGGTTTCGATGCGTGTGGGAGGAAAGACAGGAGATCCGTGAATGGTGTACCAATTAATTTTCCGTTTTTGTAGATTTTGATGGATGAGTACGGAAGTGTGCGGAGAGCGGGTATGGGGTGAGTTGGGCCAGGATCCTGACCTGCAGATGCGACCCCCCCGGTTGATGATATGACTGGTGATGGGTTCATGAGTTCTTCTAGTTCTTTGCAGGTAGAATATTCAATTTGTTCAAAGTAGAGGTGGGTTTTGAAGCGGATAGGTACTCGATCTCGTATCATATCTGCTCGTTCCATCCCACCATCGTCTTCATCTGTTAAATCAACTGCGGGATTGTAATTTCCTTCAACGACCTTTCGATGCAACCTTTCGGAAGGTAGGTTAATTTCCAATCCAATAACGTCTCCTTCATGTATAGATTCTCCTGCAGGGAAGAAGTCCTTGGGTCGAGACATCCAAACTTTCTGTCCGGCTACATCCCGGATGCCATAACTATAAGCATCAAATCCGACTGGTGCATCTTGAGCTGCTTCTCTTCGTGCGAATCCCATACGAACATGCCCATGCGATTCTTGAGCAGGCTCTCCTGGTTTAGGCTTCGACACACCACTTGTAATCTTGCACTCCCAATACCAACGTCCCTCCCTTATACCCACATTGGCCTTTGCCATTCTAAACCCTTTATCAGTTGTAACGTGTCTCGCGGTTTCATCCATCATCATATGAGGAGCTGAATCTTCAAAACTTAATCGAGCACCAAAAGGTTCCGTTTCTGTTTGGCGATAATAAAGAATGGAAGGAAAAGCTGGATCTGCTATGGCGCGAGTGTATCGAAAGTTCTTTTTGTTATATACGCTGTGCTTATAAGCTCATGTTTCTATCAAGGATGCACCGAAGACTTACTGATCAGTAGTCTCGTGAAATTGAATCTCAGTACCATCTGGCGCAACTTTAGTATGTGAAGGAACGAGGGTCGGTCCACGAGGAGCTTCAAAATCGGGCAGTTTCGGTGGAGGTATCTTGTATCGCAGAGGAGTTGTGCAATTAATTACGACTTTCTTCTTGTTGGAAGAGCTAAATTTTGTATCTGGTGTAGCTCTTGCACTGCCTTCTGGCGCAAGTGATCCAGCTTTCGATTCTCTCTTCTTCAACGATTCTTTTTTGGCCCTCGAAACTCGTTCGCGAACGCCACCTGGTGTTTCATCACCAGTCTTTGGTACTTTGAATTCTGGGTTAAGAGGTGACGAGACTGCAGGCTGATGATCATCTTCAAGGGCGCGCTTTTGCGCAAATGTTGATGATGGCGGAAGGTTTGGTGTGTTGGTTGAGGATGTAGAGCCTCTTCTTGGTGATTGCCCATCAACTGACATCTTCAATTTAAATATTGCAAACGGGCGCAACGGCGAGATCAACAGTCAGTATGATTTACTGATATTGTGAATCTGTTGAATCTAGAAATTATTGAATCTATTACAGCTATTGTGCACGGACCACAATACTAAATCATCCTACAACACACTAAAAGAAGCCAGTACGTGTAGTCAAGGCAGAGCAGGTTGAGCTTGAATTCCGTTAAGAGCCGACCTGGTACGTAGGAACATGTAATCCTCTTCACTACTGAACCGGTGAAAATTGTTCAGAGGTTTTGTCACTTTCCCTTATTCTTGGTGCCATTTACTCGTAACAACATAATCAATGCTTCCTTGTTTCGATTTGGACTATGTCTTACCATTGCTATGGTGCTATCTAGCGATAGAATCATTTCTTGCTCTCTTCGAATCAGACTAAATATGAAATCCTTCCTTAAAAATCACCCCCCCCCACTTCCTGGGTAATGAACATTCTTGCAACTTCCATCAGATCAGACAGCATGAACTAAAACCCCTCGATATATTAGCGCATCGAACCCTCATAACCCCATATCAGACGAGGTATACCAAAATCTCTAGGCACATACATCAGCGAATGAATGTGACCAAGCTTCGAGGATAGAATTTCCGGAAGGGCATTTGATATGAATTGTCATACCTAGGGAAATAGATAACGTGAATGTTATCGTGTTATATACGAAATCGACATAACGTCCTCGTAAGGCTCCTCATCATCACCTGGCTTGTGGGGGGCCTCATCCAACATATCTTCATCATCGCTAGCTGGATCTGGCACATATTTGACTCGTTTGATACCCTTTAGCTTCTGAATCCTGGTCGACTGTCTTGTTGGGGTGGGAGCTAGGTGGTTGAAGACCTGCAAATGTGGTTAAGAAGAAAATCGTGGCGAATGGACTCATACGAAAGTGAACTTACCACGGGTAGTGCTACTGGTGGTGGCGGTGGGGGTGGCGTTGTCAATTTCTTTCTCAAAAACTTCTCAAAAGTTTTCACTTCTGCTTCGGTCACAGTACCATCGCGTATGGCCGCTTCGAAACCGAACGTCGTCGTAACGACAACATTTTTAAGATGGCGAAGACTAACGAGTCTATCGAAACCATTGGTCCTACTGAACTTTCGAATGCTGTTGTCGTCTTGATACAGGTGTTGTGGTTTACGAGTGTAATATGCATAGCCATTGGGTCTCTCCACGCAGCCCCCGCCTAGTTTGATTTCCAAAGATTCCAGGTTCTGGCAATTGGTGATCATTCCGAGAATGAACATATCTTTACTATAGCTACCAGTCCAAGAACATTTGACATGGCGGATATTCTGAACCAGAATTTCTTTGTAAATCTTGAGGGACTTCATGCTAGGGGCACTTAGGTCAAAGGTATTCTTCCACAAGAACTTGGTACATTCTGCATTTATCGAGCGACAAGTTGCAAGAAGGCCAAGTGCAAGACGGGATTCAAGACGTGGGGGACGCTGAGGGTATAACGAGGAACCAGAATCCGAAATCAATGCGAATTCGTAAATCTTGCATCGCAATTCGATAGGGAGCTTTGTAAATCGAAAGACTTTTCCACCTGTATTAAAATTGTTAGTCTATCTTTGTGAAGTGTATGCATGTATGTATGTCATCAACGTGGATTCCAATACATACTTGCGGTAAAGACAGCTCGATCCAACTTCTCGGCAACATCGCCCAGAGACTTCTGGCAGGCTTTGAAAACCTCAACGCTTTCTGGGACGGAAGCCATTCTTGTCTCGTTCTCTTGTGAGCTGATGTCTTCATACGCAACATTAGCAAGGTTAACAGCCTCGTATTTGGCATTGCCAAGTTTGCGAATCATCCACAACCCATCCTCAATATCGTCATTTTTCAAAGTAACCGTCTTGTACATCCGATCAACGGGGCTGGTAACAACAGACTGGTTTCCCTCTGGTTGGCAAATTTTCTCAATGGCCTCGACGATGTTATTGTTCTTGGAAGGAGGCTTGGAATCTGTGGCCTTGGCCGTAGCCTTTCCGAATCGGCGAAGCATCGTAATGTAATTGTCCGCTCTAAGTAGCATTAGCAGAGCTCAGAGGACACGAGATAGAGCCAGATTGCTTTAGATCGAATGCGGTCGCTTCTATTCGTATATCTCTAGATGAAGAAAAGGAAGGAGTCTTGAGGGAAGTGCACAGCAGTAATCAATGCCAACACGTTCTACCCAGAAGGATAGAAAAAAACAGCCGAGAGTGCAATGACTACAGACACCACGGCAGATAGATGCAAATTGGTGAGCAGAGAGGGGGATTTTGAGATAGAATACCCACAGAAGTCCCTTGAATAAAACTTTGGGTTGTAAAAGCCAAGTAAAGTCTTGAAGTCTGAGATCTCAGAGGGTCGATCTGTGGATGGAAATGAGAGATGCAATATCAAAAGTGAGGCTAAACCCAACCCAAATGGTGCAATGGAAAAGAAGAAGAGGCTTTGACAGGATCAAATTGATGATAATCAAGGAACCTGAATCAATATAAACAAATAATCTTTCTATCCACGTAGATAAATGGAAGAAGATGGTGGTTGGTGGAAAAAAAGAAAGAAGGGAGGGATGGAGGGAAGCAAAGAAAGAAGGTGGTAGTGGATGCCGGTGAGAATAAAGAATGTTGGGTTGAAGGGATTCAAACATAAGTCGAGGTGAAACAAATAGAATCCAACCCGGCTAAAATATTTAGCGCGCTGTATTTGTGAATTATGATGAATTAACCAAGAGGAGAAGTATCAAGGAAACCCTTAAAAGGAAAATAAGAGAAGAAGAAGAAGAAGTAAAACGATACGGTCCAATAAGAAGATTACTAAGTTGGTGTATATAAGCCAGAGAAGCCGGAATTACTGCATTAGGCAATTGTGAGAATTGAGAAATAGCTACCCACCTAGGCAATATGACGTGTTGCTTTAAATCTAGATCCACCTTCAATAAAATGTGCTCAGCTTCAATACAACGTACTCGGCTTCAAGTCTTTAGCGAATGCAACAAAGCCAGGGGGGAAATCAAGCAAAGTAACCTCATACACATCCGAAGTTCCATAAAGAGCGAATAGTGACATGAGCGATTCATTTTAATACTGCAGATACTCCGAATCGGTATGAGCACAGACTTTGGATGAAATATGGGTATAACTCTTGGTCTGTAAAATCTATCATCATCTGTCTGCTTTTGTCCCAAATGCAACACCACATACGCCCTTCCCACGATCCCCTCAATATACAAGTCCGCTATTTTTGCATCAGTACATGGCATTTATCATATAATACAAGCAGAAACAAACTTACACTTGGTGAATCGCGGTGGGTCCCTCTTCATTAAAATCAACTCGCGACAAAAAGCCCTTTGATAATCCTTGATCTACAACAAAAATCACCTTGGCAGCTATCTGAGATCCCAAAAACACAGCCTCTTCATAAGTCTTCCACTCTGGGAAATATCCTGGAGGAGTGGCGACCTTGATGCTAGTGGGCGACTGTGAGTGTGATGAATGTTGAGCATTTGCTCCGCTGTTGAATGACGCGATCGACATGTTGGGGTTAAGTGCGGGGTTGGATGCAGTAGTCGCTGCAAGGAGTAGAGGGTTTACTGCACTGGCTGAGGGGACTGGATGTGGTGTTGACGAAAAAGAAGCATTTGGTGTCATGGAACCTGTGCCAGAAGGTGTTGCTAGGTTCGAAGGGAGTTCGCTCATGAACATAGTCGCAGAGCTTGGTGAAATAATATATCGACCATTGAGCGTTGCAATAAGCGCGTCCTTGAAGCCTCTGACCTTTGATCCTGATCCACATATGATTAATGAATCCCAAGCATCTTGGCGTTTGGAAATATCGTCAACTGAGAGGATCGTTCTATAGACAGTATCCGCGATGGCGTCCATATAACTCTCACTTGCTGCTTGGAATCGTTCTAAACCAATATCGATATCTCTCCTCGTACGATCCGGGTGCTCATCCTCCCAGGCTTTCTGTCTGCGTGCTGTCTTTGCTTGTTCACGAGCTGCAGTTCCATCTACTGTAGCAGTTGCATCGGTGCTTGTCGTAGCCTCAGCAGGGGGATCAGCGGGTGGATTGGCACTTTTTGTCGCATCAGTACGAGGAGATGGTACACCTTCATGGTTCCCCGTGGATACTGACTCGGGTGTCTTTTGGCGTTTTGCATTTGACTCAGGAAGTGACGATTCATAGTGGAACGTAGCACGAAGTCTCTTCGAATTTGGTAACCTTACAGGCTTTGCTGCAGCTGCGTCTGCTGCCTCTTTGTCCTTCTGTGCTTTTTTCAAAGCCCTTCCAGCTTTCTCTTTTTCAATTTTCGCAAGATACTCTTGGGTCTTACCACTTGCGACAATACTGGCAACATCCAAAACACCATCTTCCTCTGCAACATCAACATCATTAATGGGATCTTCTTCTCCGACCTCGGTATGATGTCCGGGCCCAACGGCTGCTTCTGTAACTCTAACGTTTGGTTCAGACGAAAGTCCACCAGCAGAAGCCGCGGCCGCAGGGTTGCTTACTAGCTCTGGATTCTCTTCACCACCTGGTAAAGGGGTTCCTGGAGTTAAGATCTCACAAATTGGACTCTTCTTCAATTGCTCTGCCATATCCCTTGTAAAACCCTTCGACTTGAGCAACTCTTGTAAGCGCAGTGTCATAGCCTCTCCACCCGATTGTGGTATGTTTCCTCTAGCAGTGATTTGGAAATCCGTAACAGCAGTAACATCAACCTTCTCAAATCCTACATCAATAACGGTAGAGTTTGCAATTCCATAGGCGTATGAAGTTGCCAGAGCGCTATCCATGATACAAAGTGCGGGAGTTCTGAACTTTTCGAATATGAATTGAGTGAGGTCTTCATGATTCTTGGCAGTCCAAACAGGTTGCGCGATCAACATAATAGGTGTGTGAAGCGTTGGGGACAATTGATTGTGAATATGATGCAGAAAGGCGCAAAAGGCGGGTAGATTCTCGATTCGACCCTCTAAAGTCTATCAGTAAATAGAAAATCTCTGATTTCTGTACAGACGAACCTTTCAATGGCCAAATAGCACCTTCATCATCTTCAGGAACTTCTTCTAATTCTTCCTCCTCATCTGCCTTGTCTTCTTTAACTCCACCCGCCTTAGTATCACCATTCGCTGTCGCTGCAGCATCTTTCTTTTTTGGTCGAATTTTGTATGGTTCGTAGCTTTTTCCATCGGGTGCTAAGAACATACGAGTAGGAAACCGTCGTTGTGGTGGTGTGAAGGACTCGGGAAGTCCTAGTTGGGCCAGAGTTGTTTGTGAGCCCGGCGCAATAATAAGGATATGCTCATCCTTGAAGGGTGGCATTTCTGCGGGTGGTGGTAATGGCTTGGATAGATTGTGGTAGTAGTTCCAATCTGATTGAATGTGCGATGAGCTTATCGTAGTTGATCAGAAGTGAAGTTTCAAAGGTGGTTCACGTTTTGTTCATCTAGGATTAGAATTGAGGTTGTTCTGATGGAGACGCGACAAGTTCATGAGCTTCATAAGGCTATCATCACATGACCTCCAGCCGGACTGGTTCGCTCGATAAGACTTAGAGTATGCCTTCATTCAGACCAAGTCAAACTTCCTTGGAAATCTAAACAAGGGGTAGTAAGTATAAAAGCAATAAGAAGAGGTTTTCTTGCACATCTACATAATAAGCCTTTTTTGCTTTATCTGAAGTTTGAAGGGCAAAAGAGAGATGTTATGACGCATAGGTATGTATGTATCTTTTAGGGTGAGCGATGACATGTAATTTGCACATCTGAAATTTGAACAACTTCCACGTACACTATTAATTTTATTGGCACATCTTATTCTGTGCTGGAGATGTTATTTTTACATGTTCCCCAATGATAATCCAGCAAGCTGAAAACTCCTATTGCATGCAAGGTTACACCCGAGAGACGATAGTGGCCATGATATTTGACCAAGATGGATTGAGTGGATATCTACATTATTGTCCCTACAGGTGTTCTACTTCTATGGGTAATACGTTGCTATCTATCCTGATGCGATAATCGAGGATGCTTCATCTATTGATACACGAAGATTTCATGTTTCTTTCTTCTTTCTTGACTCCTCCTCCTCCTCCGTCAGCACCACCATCACCAGCAAAGATTCTACTCTATCCGTCAAAAACCCCATGTTGCAACTCGACCCCAAACTGATCCTTTGCCAAGAACCTCATCTGCTTCTCAATATCATCCTCCATGCCTCCACCCCACCCCAAAAACTGCCTGATCTTACTTCCCCAAAATACCACATCACTACTCAGTAGCACAAACCTAAACAGTAAATGTTTCCACCCATTAACCCATCGTTCCCTCCAACTGAAGTCCTTACTATCGACCAAACTGCGAGATGCCCACCAACCCGTCATTTTAATACGATTGACCGGGGAGCCGAGAAATTGATTATTGCCTTGTACGATACGCATGTTGCGACCGATGAAGAGGAGTTCACGGGGGAAGTTCTCTTCTTCGGAGAGGACGTCTCGGATTCCCTGGCGAAGTCTTTCCTGGACTTCATAGTGGCGTTCAGCAGCAGTTTTACCTTTTAGGTCTTTGGTGATGCGATCTTTGGTGCTACTATCACCACCATCGTATGGACGCATGAGAGTTGCGGAAGCAAAAAGGTCAGGCGCTTTTACACCCCAGGCTGAGGTGATTTCATTGAGGGAGGCATTGTCGAAGGTCATGATTGCTTTCCAAAATTGACAGTATTGGTGACGAAAGGCAGGAGTCATAGAAACGTAGAGACCATGATCGATTAGGACAAGTTCTGGTTGGCCATTGGGCTGTCGTCGAATAAAAATGTTTCCTGGATGAGGATCGCAATGTACGACTCCCCAAAGGAACATTTGTGCGGAAAAGAGATCGACCATGGTGGTCATGACCTGTTTCAAGCTGAGACCTAGACCACCTGTTCCATTACGACCTCTCCATTCCCCACTACGGTCGGGCTTGAGAATACCGTTCGAATAACTGGCTGGCGATGGAATTGACAATGGAATTCCTTTTGCTCCAGGGGACCCTTTGCCATATCCACCTTGCCAAGGAGCTGTCAAAGTTGCTTTGTCCCAAAGACGTACCCCCTCGATCCATTCGGTCGTCATGACTCTCTTTGAAGAAAGATCCCGATATACTTTGGGGATGTATACGCGGCCGTTCAATCGTGGCTCACTTGCTACCAGTCCCGCCATCTGTTCCGAGTTGTTTGCTTCATTTACAAAGTCCGTTTCTAACATCAATCGTTCTGTGATATAGGGCACTAGACTATATAATGGGAGGTCGAACCAGTACGTGTATACCTTCATCACTACTCTTGATATGTTGTTAGCAAAGCCTCCCTCTTGAATCTATTGTCTTGAGAAATCAAAGGAACCTACTTGAAAGCCCACAGATCCCAACCCACTTGGCTAGCAATCTCTCGCTTCTGCACCTTGATTGCTACTTCTCTCCCATCCGCTAGTCGTGCCCAATGAACTTGCGCAACAGAGGCTGAAGCTCTAGCTTTGGTCTCAATAATTCCACGCCCAGGCTTGTTTGTGTAACTGACACCAAATACTTCCTCTGGACCTTTTCCTCCGAAATCTTCCCGAATAACTTTCTCTACATCATGCCACTCATTCTGGGGAGCATCATCAAACATTCTCGCGAACATTTTCTGGAACTCTGGGGGTAAAACTGCACTTTGCATTGCAATAGCTTGACCTATTTTAAGGTACAGCCCTCCATTCTGATGTAATAGGTTGAACATCCTCTCAGCGCTTCTCCTATGCAAATCCGTGATATCCCCCCCCGTAATTGAATTTGGCCGGAAATTGAGCTTGTAATCGATTGCCACCAAGAGACCCAGCCCAAATGTCCGCAGTGATCTGGAAATAGACGATGCGTATCGTTGGGTATCTACGAGGTAGGCAATGCCGGTCGCCGCCGAAACGTAGAGCAATCTGCGTCCCCATTTTATCGTTCGAGGGTATAGCTTTGGAGGTGCAGCTTTCCCCAGAGATGCTGGCGATGGGGGCACAAAAGGCTGGTAGCTCTGTGTCTGCACCGAGCGACTGGGAGCCTTTGCATGGACATCGTTTGCGCTCGTTTCCTGCCGAGGACGTCTTGAGAATGGAATAGATCGTTTCCGTGCTTGTTGAGAGGATGTATTACAGCGTAACTTATTACATGCTGGGAGAGTGAGGCCCGACCTCCTTCCTGCAATACGCAGGGACATATCTCCGTTGAAAGCCGCCGTGAATCGTATCCATACAGGAAGGCAAAAACTTCAAATATTTGACGATGAGGATGGATGATGGTGATATTTCGTGACCTTAAGGTTATCGCTGATAAGGAGTCGGCATATTTTAACTCCGTTCCTTACATCCAGCCAATGACGACGGCATTGAATGTTCTGCATAAAGGTGTCGATCCCAAGAGAACAGCGCAGCCCTTCGATCTGATACATGCGAAGGGCTGTGTTATAACTCTACCAGCAGTATAGCTAGCTCATAAACCCTCGCCGTCACAGACATAAAGCATACTATAAATAGCATCTGAATAATATACAGAAGATACAATGTCATTGGTACGCACTCTTATCATGAACTTTCAAGGTTTGCTCAACTCTATTTTACTTGACTTGATCCATCCATTCTTGGAGAGTGGTGCGCTATCAAACCAAACCCTCATCAAACATACTTTCCCCAAATTCAATAGTACAACAGTAAGTATTTACACTGGTTTACATGTTTACGTCCATGTCCGCTTGAACGGATCTCTGTCCCTGTTTTGTCCTCCCGTTTAGTTTTTTTAGTCTTCCAGGGCACGAACGAAGGTAGAAGTAGAGGAGGAAACAGTTCTCAAAAATCCATCCAGTCTTGATCCTCTCCAAGTTCAATTCGATTCAACTCCATTCAATTCAGTCACTCAACCCCATTCAATTCACCAATGTCGATTGGGCCAAGGTCAAGAGTGGAGAATTAATCAAGGGCAACAAAAGACCTCGATAATCGCCGCGTCTTGGAGGCGCTGGCATCCTCCTCTCTTTTGGCGCATCCCGAATTTCTTATCAGGTCAAGATGTTGAGGCCGGCGACTCCATTGACGATATTGCTGTTTGCAGCATTCGCATGCCTGGTCATATCCATCTTATCAACTCCCATCATCAAGTCGATCCCATTGGCCTCGTTCGATGGAGTGGATTTTGGAGTCTTTGGATTCTGCAAGGGAAACACCTGTAGCAACATTGAAATTGGATACAGCACTGGTGAGTTCGAATTCTCGAGGCATCTTCTTCCCATACTGGCTTCCGCGCATGCATGGGCATTCCAGTATGCCAAGTACAATAGCTCTGACATGAAGCAATTACTTAGAAAGTCTATACGATGCTACTCAATTGGCAACATTCGATCTTCCAACAAAGACCAGATCAACGTTATCTGCTATTCTCATCATCCACCCGGTGGCTGCTTTATTTACCCTAATCATGTTGATAATGGCCATCGCCGCCCACTTCCATGCACCTTCACATTCTCCACGCTACCTGTTGGGAATCTTCATCTTGAGCATCTTGACCTTGATCCTCACTCTACTCGCCTTCCTCATCGATGTTTTACTTTTCGTACCTCACATGGCCTGGGGCTCATATATTGTGCTCGCTGCTACAGTCATTATTGCTGCAAGTGGTATCGTATCATGCGCTATGCGCCGAACCTTGGTTAGTCGAAAAGCGAGAAATCGTCGCATCGAGGAGAATGCGGAGATAAACGGGGAGAATTTCTACAATCGTCAACGAACAGACCATATCACACCCGTCGTTTCCGATAGCAGTGAATCGAATGGCCAGGTGAATGAGAAGGTACCGACATTTGCTACATATGACGCGAATAACAATGAGCGAACCAGTGATGAACGCATTCCTCTAACTACGAGACCTTCAACGGCCGAAATCTCTTCAAATAACATCCCAGGTGGATATATGAGGAGCAGAGGAATGGAAGGGTATGATGGACAACCACGAGAAGGAAACCCAGCTATGGGCCAAAATGGTAATCCCAGACCGATGATGCCGCCAGTAACAAACGCATACGATATGCGAAGCCGGGATCCTTCTGCGGGACCACCAGGACAGGCATTGAGTCATCAGTACTCTGACAATTCTATGAGTTCGAGAGGAAGGGGTGGGATGCCGCCACCAGGAAGAGGTGGCTACGGACCACCAAGAGGCGGGTATAGAGGAGGTTACGGTGGACCCCCGCCGGGCCCAAATCGTGGAGGATACGGTGGACCCCCGCCGGGTCCGAATCGCGGAGGATACGGTTATGGTCAACCAAGGGGAGGTTATGGTCCGAGAGGCGGATATGGCCCAAGGGGTGGTGGATACCCGGGTCCATACAGAGGAGGCATGAATAATGGAATGATGCCAATGGGTGGTAATGGGAGAGCTCCTCCTCAATATGATGGTCGCAGATCACCTGATTCTTCGGCGCCTATAGGTGGATATAGGGATGCCTCTCCACGGCCTTCTGGTGATTACGCTGCATATAATCCAGGTGGAGTGAGGCCAAGCAGTCCAAGCAGTTTACCTCGTGCCGAGTCACCACCTCCGTTGGAGAATATGGAAAATTTGGACAATTTAGACAATTTGGAAAATATGGAAAATGTGGAAAATACCGGTATGGTTGGACAGGCGATTGAGATGGTTAGTGGTGATTTCCCCAGAATACTGGTATTATATACTAATTTAGCATCAGGATGCCTCAACAGGAAGTCCGTCACAATCTCCTATAGAGTATGCTGGGAAATTCGGCAATCTTACAGGTAGTGATGGGGACGTAGTTGGGCCGCAACAGCAAAAGGGACAGCAAGAGGCACAGCAAAAACACGAGACTCTGTTTAGCGACACGAGTAGGTACAGCCAGGATGAGTAAGTGATTCTCAATCAATGGAATTATCAATTTTCTGACTTGTGAAGATCCGTACAACCAAGACTACCAGAGGCACAGCAAGAGGATAGATCATCGCCTCTGAACCCTACCTCGCAAGTTAATGAGCCTCCTCCTACTCAACCTACCCACCAACTGGGCAACTCGAATGAGGATTATTACGAAGATGTTGACCCACGCTTCGCTGATCCAGCGCCCGCCCAAAAACCATCTCTTCCAGTTCCCATTATTAATCTTCCGGTGCATCCTTCGGAAAACGAACAAGATCCCAATCCTCGTCTCCTTCCAGATCCTCTAGACAATTTGAATGGCAACAACTCTTACACTTCCTTAGACGAGTTTCATCCGGGACAACTCTCTCCTGCTGAATCAGAAAGATCAAATTTTACATCAGTGTCACAACGGGGAATTAATCCGAGGTGGAATGGTGGTGCTAGTGGCTACAATGGGCCGCCAATGCCAAATAGGAAACCTGTCCCTCAGACTCGACGAGAAGATGCATTATTGAACGATAATCCCGATTTTGCTTTACCTCTCGGCCGTGGTGGCAGAGGACCGCCTCGTGTCATGCGTGGTGGTATGATGCCAAATTCTGCATATCCAGGGGCTAGCGGTCCCTGAGTCTGCTGTTCTATGTATTTTGAAATTTTTGGCCATTGCTCATACCGCTTTTCACGATTCAACTCACTTTGCGATTTCACCCTTTCGACTCGTAAATAATACCCCGATATTTTCCTTTGTCGATATAGAGCCATACGAACGATGGCGTCTTGGTTCCTTTGAACTTTCAAAGCACACATCTTATGAGATGTGCAGCTCTTTTGCGCCACCCAATCGGGCTGCCTTGTTTTTCTGTTCATAAAGAGGCTCCGAACTCTGGTGATATATTTTCGACGATTATGTTGCAATAATTTTGTGTAGCAAGCCCTTACATGTTGGCTACCGTTTTAGGAGTTCCTCTTTTGCATGCACGCTTATTTGGGAAGGACCGCCGGGAAAGTGTATGGCTGGCAGTTGGGTCCTGGGTGACTGGTTGGACATGGTGATCAAATAAAATGTAATTGGGGTACACCGCAGTCAATATGACTGGGGGAATGCAGGAATTGGAGGTTGAGAGGGATGGAATTGCCTCGCACGTTATCGTGAGTGGGCATGGATCGGTGTTCTACAGAGCAAATAAAGATTTGCATGAAAACTTTAAGCTAGCCGAAGAACAATTCCCATGGATAACTTACGAGCAGCTTTCCATGGCAAAGCAAAATCTATCAAGAATATGGAATTGTCGCGTGAATGAAGGGAGAAGCCAAAAAGTAAATTCTGATGATGTATTCACGTTGCTTATGAAGAAGCCCTTTTAGGAGTATAAGGAACGATTCATACGACAGATGGTGGATGAGGTGAGGGTGGGTGTGAACTTTGAAGCGGGCGACATTCTTAGCGGTACGCTTGATGGCTCATGCCACACACATGACAACATTACCCACGTACGTATGATGAGACGACACGATGCGGGAAGGATTTGTTTTGTTTTATATTTTAAACTTTACTTGGTGTAGAGTGTAGGTGTCAAGTGTAAACTGATTGATGGGGGGCGGTTGTGGGTTGCGGATTGTTTGGTTGTGTGTGGCTTTGGTGGGGAGGGGAAGGGGGGGCCGGAGATGGAGTTGGAGGAGGGTGAGAGGGTGAGGGAAAGTTGATGTGGGTGGAGGTAGTGTTATGTGATGCTGTACTTGCTGTACAGTTGTGGTTGTAGTAGTAGAGTGGGCGAGCGGCTTCGTGTGTATGTACCTGCAGCAGACAAGTCAGCGCGCGCGGAAAAAGAAAAAAAGAGCAATCGTCGGATGGGGGCGAGGCGAGCTGCGGACGATACACAGACATGTATATTTGCTTGTACAGATATGAGAAATTACGTTGGGTGATTTGATGAGGAAGAAGCCGCCCCTTCCCTCCATCCATCTGCCCGGGTGCGTGGGTGGGTGTGAAGATTTCATTGAAATGAAACGGGGTTCGCTTCAATTTCGCTTGGATTCACTGTCGACACGATATGGATGGAGGTGAGACTGCTACGGAGGGTGGCGTGGGGGCGGCCTTGTTCTTCTGCTCTGGTATCTTCCTGGCATCGTCCTGCCATCGAGACTGGGAGAAGGTTGGTACCAAGGACGAGAAGGTGCAGTTGAAGGGTTGTGGTGATGGATTTTATAGCGTACAACAAAGTCGAAAGTCGAAAGTCGATGAAGAAAAAGTCAAAATGTCCTCGTACCGTTACCGTTACAGCCTTATCAAGGATCTTCCCGAGGTGATATCGTCGACCCTTCATTCCTCACTATCATCTCTCTCTCCGTTCTTCTTCTCGATATATTAATCAGATATACTTTGAGAGAGAAAACTATCTATCCCGTCTCCCTAAGAAGCAATACCCAATCAATTCAATTCAATTCAATCCAATTCAATTCAATCATAACCTCATATTATTTATCATCAATCTCTCTCTCAATTGCCGATACGATCAACCAATCTCTCTTCTTCTTCTGCTTCTCCTCCTCCTCTCTTAACCTTCCTTGTATTCTCTCCCGTAATCCTTTAAATCAGACAGGGGAATCTAACTCATCACCATCCATCCATCCATTCACCTTCTTTGAGATTTTCCATCAAATTCACCACGACGCAACAATCAACCCAAGCCTCTCCCTGTCAAATCTGCGACCGATACCATTTCAATTGCTCCCATTAACCACGTCTGCTTGATACCAAATATGGTTTCTGCAAGTAGACCACGCACTCCGACGGCCGACTCGTCACCATCACATGGCGCCGAGCAACTAGCAGGAGTTTCGGAGAACGGAAAGCATCCTAATCCCAACCCACCCCGTCGTTCCAGTCTAGGGTTATTGCTTCGTCGAACCAAGTCGGGAAATTTAGGTTCGAAGAATAAAAAGGAGCTGGCTCAGATCCAAGAGCAGGAGCGTGAAAGACAACAACGCGAAGCAGCTGCCATTCCCAGATCTCCACCTCGTCTTCCGGATCTTGCTGCGCCTCTGCACTTCCCTACATTTGGTGGTGACGATAGACCGGGTTCGGCGACGTCGGGAAATAGTGGGCACGAAATCAGAAAGCCTTCCACGGATCCCAAAGTGAGATCATACACGATGAGTGCCCGTGTGCCAGTCCCTCCGATCCCTTCGGGTGCGAGGAGTGGTGGTTGGGTTGACCCGTACGCAAGAACAGAGAGCATGACACATCGTGGAAGGTACAGTTATGCCAGCAGTGTCGTCAGCACAATTAATAGTCCTCGCAGAGTGCGAAGACGCAAAGATCCTACTCCATTCAAGTAAGTTGCTTCCATCTCACTTCCCATCTCACCTCTTATTGACAACTCGGTAGCGTCCTCATTATCGGTGCACGCGGTGCCGGCAAAACATCTTTCCTCAATTTCCTCAAAACCTCCCTCGCTCTCCCACCGAAGAAGAGATCAAAGCCTGAGCCATTGGCAGCAGATATCTTTGCTCCACATACCTCCAAGTCGGGAAAATTCCTTTCGCATTATCTCGAGACGGAGGTCGAAGGTGAACGGATCGGTTTAACACTGTGGGATTCGGAGGGCTTGGACAGGAATGTGGTCGATCTTCAACTTCGAGAGATGGCTTCCTTTCTTGAGAGCAAGTTTGAGGAAACTTTCACCGAAGAGATGAAGGTTGTGAGAGCTCCAGGTGTTCAAGACACACATATCCATGCCGTATTCCTCATTCTCGACCCCACACGTCTCGACCAAAATATCGAAGGCTCAAGAAACATCACCAGCAATGGAAATGGACACTTTGGATCATTCGCCACGGCAACTCGTTTGTTTGGTAGTCTCGATGAAGATCTTGATTTACAAGTTCTTCGCACGTTGCAGGGGAAGACGACTGTTATTCCGGTCATCTCAAAAGCCGACACTATCACAACGGCCCACATGGCGTATTTAAAGAAAACGGTGTGGGATAGTCTGCGCAAGGCCAATCTTGACCCACTTGAAGCCCTCGGACTCGATGATGAACCCGATAGTCCAATTATCGGTTCCGATCGCATCGATGAAGGAGATGAAGATGCCGTTTCTGAAGAGGGTTCCGATCCCGGTTCTTCTTCAAACTCCAAGCGCCTCTCCTCGGCTTCAATCCGTCGCCGCAAACGCGAAACAGAAATTAGTGAGATTCCATATCTACCTCTGTCAATCATCAGTCCAGATATGTATGAACCTGAGGTTATTGGACGTAAATTCCCATGGGGTTTTGCGGACCCGATGAACGTTGAACATTGTGATTTTGTTCGTTTGAAGGAAGCAGTATTTACGGAATGGAGAGGTGAATTGAGGGAGGCGAGTAGGGAGCTTTGGTATGAGGGATGGAGAACTAGTCGTCTCAAGGAAAGGGAGGGTATCGCTAGGCGATGATTTTGAACGAGTTGCGGAGGGGTATTTGAGACATTTGTCTTACCTTGTGGTGAGCATCAATTAATGTTTACAACAACCTCAAGACCTCTGCGTAGTTGGGGAAGCAGCAACAAGATAATCAGTCGCAGAACAGCATAATCTTCTTCAGTTACCCTAGACTTCGACTTCGACTTCGATCCACAGTTTTGTGTTTTTTGTGTCTCTCGGGCATGGGTTTTATTTCTTTACACTTTACACCTTACACTTTGCATTTTACACTTTACACTTTTTCCACGATGGATTTTCATTTTCATTTCATGTTTTGAGTATTTTAGTGTCGGATTGGCAGGCCATGGATGAATGAATGCATACGCCCCCCCCCCCCCTTTTTACTTTTCTTTCTTGAGTTTTTAAGTTTCGAGGTTTCTTCTTTTGCGAGTATGGATTGCGTGGACTGCGTGGTTTGCGTGGCTTGACTTTTATTACAGGATGATGTGGTGGTGGTTGATCTATGCTGCGCATATGAGAGTCTTTGCACATGGATTTGATTTGTGGTGTGGAGGTTGTGGTGGTGATGGTAGGAGGGTTTGGGGGCGAAGGGGAGATTGTGAAAGAAATAAGAGAGGATGGAGGAGAGAGATTTTAAATTTCTATGGATATGGGTGAGATTTGCGAGGGATGATGCATGGATGGAATCCATATTTGAGAGAGCGGAGGAAGGGAAAGAAAATTGAATAGGGTTGGGGTGGTTGTGGATGGAGAGAGGAGATGAGAGAAGAGATGAGATTGATTGATGATTGATACCTATGAATCTGGGAGGTTGGTTGTTTGTTTTATTCTTATTTTTTTTATTTTTTTAAACTTCCTTTTCAAAAGTAATGGTTTGATAGCTCATCGTAGCAATATGAGAGAGATCTTTGCCGATTATTTTGGTTTTGGCTATAAGCTCAAGGTTTTGATATACTGTAAGTTTGTGACTATAGTAATATGAAGATACGAGTCAGTCAGGGTCTTTTTTTCTTTCTCTTTGTACCTCCTGCTGCTGTTTCTTTATGTTTAATTTTCATTATTCTTGTCGGATATTTCTAGACTTATATTTCAGAGGCATTTCCTGCCTGCTTGGAAGCAATTGCATGCATGTAATGAAAGCATACATATCGCTGCTGTACTTCTTTCTGTAAAGATGAGATGAGATGAGATGAGTTCTTTGATTGTGAATTTATTGTGATTATATGTATAGGTATACGTGTGATGGATGATTTGGGTTTGGAGGATTTTTTGAAGGATCTTTTGGAGGGAGAAGGGGAGGTGGAGGGGAGAGGAGAGGAGAGGAGGGGGAGGGGGAGGGTGTTGAAGGAAGCGCTATGGATGGAAATTGGAAATTACGATATGATGGTCAGTTGTGTTGTGATGTGATGTGATGGTGCAATATTCATGTCAAGTGATTGAGGTATTGATCATTGAATCCTGATCAGGAGGATAATACCACATCTCTCGAAACGCGTCAAAATCCAGCATCTAACCGATATCTATCTGTCGATTGGAATCGAGGCGTTTTGGATCTTTTTTGCTTCTGTCGGAGTCACAATCGCTCGTCAGTTATCCAGTAGCGAGAACCCAACCCCTTTCTTATATCAGGTGCTGGAATCAGACACCAAATGGGCTTTGAACTCGGAGGCGTATGCATACTGCATGCTTGTATATAGTGGCTGCCGAGTTGTGTTACTCTCTTTGCATGTCCGTCAGCATGATATCTCTCGCGAGGGAAAACTCATGGAGGTGATAGTGACAGAGACGTACCTGTTCGTTTCTTCTTCCCCTCGAATATCTCGAGTGTTTTCTTCCACTTTTCTCGCGCGAAAATGGTGGTTTTTTCCTTCCTGCGTGGTAGGAATGAAGGGGAGGGGTAATGAGCCGATGGATCTGCTACTTCCATGGAGTAAGAGCGTCCGGAAGTTCATGCTGTCGAGCAGAGCACTGTTTAGTTACATGATCAACTGCGGCCGTCTTCGGCCATGAAGTCATCGCTATGTTAACTTGCTTTTCCTTCTTTTCGGCTTGACGGCTTGCGGATAGAAACATGATCAAAAGCAGGCAAACACTGGGTCCCCTTGTGATATCAGATCTGAATTTAAATGATCTCTCCTCTCCTCTCCCCTCCCTACATCTCATATTGAGTTGATGTATGGGGAAAGAACGATCTCCCCACAATCTCGTCTCATCACCCAACGAAGCTCCATCTCCTCCATCTCCTCCATCTAGCCAATCATAACGTCAAGAAGAAGAAGAAGAGAAGCGAGAACACTAGCTTACTTTTCCTCGTTTCTTCCCTTCGTCCCTTCTTCTTCTTTCTCTCTTACAACCTCCTTCGAACCTTTCCTACTCTCAAGGATTACATAGATCGTCCTTGGTTCAAGTCGATCGCATTCATTTTATCAAGTGAGTCACTCTATATATCTCATCCTCCAATTCGTCAAGTCGCGCCTGTTTTCAGCCGAGACGACCTCCTCGCTCTCCTTCGCCTTTGATTGCTTCACATTCTTATTGATTCAGTTTTGACTTTCCAAACTGATCGCGCGCACTCTCACGTTCGTGATTCTATAAGGTGTGTAGAAAGCAGCAGTATCCTCTCCTCTCTTCTACATCTTTCCTAGATCTAACTAACTGTTCAATTATTCACAGACCGCCCTCAACATGGACACCTGGGAGACGAGTGACATGGCTGCCGCCTTGCCCGAAAAAACACCTGTGATCACGGTTACTGCAGAGCCCATGAATCCCCAAGAAGCTGGTTGGGTTCCTGCCACAAAGTACGATTATGATACCTACAACAAGTCCTCCAAGGAACTTGCAGATGCTCGTCAAGCTGCCGCTGCAGAGGGTGCTGACCCAGCCACCGATGCTGATGCTGAGGCCGAGCCCGATACACTTGCCGTTGGTGGGCTTCGTCCTGGAGATTGGGCCTCGAATGGTGCTATCTATGAGTGGAGTGATGAATATGGTGACGTGGGTCCCAGATTCCCAGATCTCGAGGAGCAATTGTTCGGTAATCAAAACAATCATGTTCGTCAAGGTCTCCAGTTTGATAAGTAATCGCTCACCTTTCTTTCTGCATGATATGATGTTGACATTTTTTCTTTAGCATTGCCACCCTCTCCGTTACCCAAGAAGGAACCACCAAGATTACCCCTGTCCGTAGGTTCGAGGATGCAGGTTTACATCCTGTCATGCTGGAGAATGTTAAGCTTGCTGGTTATCGTGTTCCAACTCCAATTCAACAATACTGTCTCCCTGCAGTAAAGATTGGACATGATATAGTTGCTTGCGCCCAAACCGGTAAGCTGTATTCGTCGCTTCCTAGGCCATGTGTACTGACAAAGAATACTCGCAGGTTCTGGAAAGACTGCTGCTTTCTTGATTCCTATCTTGTCAAAGTTGATGGGCAAGGCAAAAAAGCTTGCTGCACCTCGCCCAAACCCTGCCACTTTTGTGCCAACCCGAGACAACTATGTTAGGGCTGAGCCATTGGTCGTCATTGTCTGCCCCAGTCGTGAGTTGGCAACTCAGATCTTCGATGAAGCTCGTCGATTCTGTTATCGAACCATGCTTCGACCTTGCGTCGTTTATGGTGGTGGTCCTCTCGTAGAACAACTTAATCAACTTGCCAAGGGCTGCGATCTCCTCATCGGAACTCCTGGCCGTCTTTGCGACATGATCCGCCGCCCTCATGCTCTCACGCTTAAGCGTCTCAAGTACATGGTGATTGATGAAGCTGATGAGATGCTGGACTCCAGTTGGGATGAAGAGTTGAAGCAGATTATGAGTGGTGGTGGTAAGTACTTCAATTTCTTCGTGTTTGCACCTTACTCATCATGAAATAGATCAAGAAGAGGGCAACATCAATTACATGATGTTTTCTGCCACCTTCCCAAAGATGGCTCGTGAAATTGCCAAGGAGCATCTGGCCCACGATCATGTTCGCATCCGTGTTGGTCGTGCGGGTAGTTCTCACACAAATATCAAGCAAGACATCATCTGGGTTGAGGCTGCTAGTAAGCGTAAGGCTTTGTATGATTTGCTTCTATCGACCCCACCTGCTCGAACCATCATCTTCGTCAACACCAAGCGTGCTGCCGATGAAATTGATGATTTCCTCTTCAACAATGCGCTACCTTGTACATCGATTCATAGCGATCGTACTCAACGCGAGCGTGAAGACTCCATTCGTGCTTTCCGCAATGGCAGGATGCCCATCTTGATTGCTACGGGTGTCTCTTCCCGGGGACTGGATGTTCATAATGTGATGCATGTCATCAATTTTGATCTACCATCTCATGATCATGGAGGTATTGAAGAGTATACTCATCGAATTGGCAAGTGACCCTCTACTTCACCATCCATTTTTACAGCTGACTTACTGTGGAACTACCAGGTCGAACCGGTCGCATTGGAAATATGGGTCTTGCAAGCTCATTTTACAATGACCGCAATGAGGACATCGCCGAAGCTTTGGTCAAGACATTGTTGGAGACCCGTCAACCAATCCCTGATTTCCTTGAGTCTTATCTGCCTGAGGGCTTCACCATGGATGGCCAAACCGGTGATATTGAAACTCTTCAATTCGATGATGACTCTGATAATGAAGAGGAAGGTGCTGAGAAGGCTGAAGGTGATGCTGATGCTGGTGCTGGTGATGCCTGGGGTACTGCCGGTGGTTGGGTTGCTGCTGAAACCACTGAAGCTGCTCCAGCCGTCGACAGTTGGGGAGCTGGCGCTGCTGCTGCTGGTGGATGGTCTTAGATCATTTTCACGATTCGTGAATAGGTCTTGATTCCAAAATCTACCTCGCACCTTTTTTTGCTATTGGCATTTATATGTCTCTGGCAATCTGCTATTTCCTTGTTAGTATTTGACCTGGGGACATATATGGGCGGGGATAGCCTTGCGATGCACGAGGACTTTCTGCCTTTTATGTCAATTTTGTATGCCTGTAGTTGGGCGTTCTTGCCTGGTATAGATGCAACAAAGTTATGAGATCTTTGATTTTTAAAACAAAAAACATTAGACGGGACAATTTTCAAATGTTATTTTGTTCTACAAAAACCCAAATTTCTTTTTCTTACAAATGCTCTGTGATCGCAATGCAAGTTTTCACTCCTTGAAGAAGCCTCAATAATTATATTTACAAAGGATTTGGTAAAAGTCTCTGGCTTACATTCTTGAGGTGGAATCAAGATATCCAATAGCCTGGACTGCAGTCCCACTACGCAAGGTTTTGACTCTTGGATTGATCTAAAAGGTTTGGATCACATCACATGAAAAGATTGGATCTAGTCTACGATACGAGTCCACCATTAGATACCTACCTCGCTCGCATTGAATGACTTGTCCGGGAATGAAAGGATAGACTGACTGACTGACTGACCGACCGACTGACTACATGAAGAAGAATGCTTGCTTGCTTGCTTGCTGGCGAAGCCAACGTACGCGTTCAGTCTATCTACTCACTGCACGACTGTACGATCACCACAGCGGACTCGGTAACTCGACTCCACTCATTCATGGGAGGGCATGGAATGGCATGGGCGGGCATGGTTTCGATATTCTCCTACGAGTGAGTAGGTTAGGTTAGGTGCGGCGGTTGTAAATCTGGTTGGATTGATTGGGGGTGGGAGTTGTGGATAGATGTGGATGATGGATGATGGTGTTGGAGAGGGGGAACGGGTATTGAAGGGGGGAGGAAGATCAAGATCAAGATTAGGTGTGGATGGATGGATATGATGGATATGCTTGCTGTCTGTCTGTCTGTCTGTCATATTTTGATGAAAAGGCGTGTGCATGCATGCATGGATAAAAAGTCCATGTGAGATGAATTGAATGAAGAAGGAGTTTAGCCAAGTAAGTTTAATGTCCATTGTCACTTGTCCAGGTCAGGTTTCAAATCCAAATCCAAATGCAAATGCAAATGCAAATGCAAATCTAAGTCCAAGGAAAGGGTATTTAAAAATGCAATATACCAACAAGCAAGCCACAACCCCCCCCCCCCCTCCCACCCATACAAAAGGCGAGGGGTTGTGCAGAATCTAGCTAATGAATGGTATGATGCATATCTAAGCAGCATATTCCAATGCTTATAAGAAGGTAATCTTTGTATATAAAAAAATCCGTAATTGTAGCCTGTCTGTAATAACCAAGCTCTCTCAGATGTTTCTCATCATCATCAACAACAACAACGAGCAAGCCACTAGAAAAGGCCTGGATATATCCATAACAATTATACACTTGCACCTGTCTGTTGCGCCATTGTACACATCCTTCAGAGTGTGAGAAACAGAATACAGTGAGTGATAATACCAGTTTGTATGATTCCCGAATAAATGAGTTGGCATCAAACATACCCATAATACATATGAAAGTGAACACGATTTTATGATGTTTGGAGTTCTTCTTAGAACTCTTCATGCTTCTCCCTCTCTTCTGATTTAATATCGCCTTCGGTTTCTTCGGTTGACTTTGATTGGTGCTGGAGCTGGAGCTGGAGCTGGCGGGGCAGCAGGCGGTTTTGATTTGCCGTAGAGATTCCTCTCTAGACCACCTAGTAAATCAGGAAATTCGTCATCATCATCATCTTTGATTATGGGATTGGTTGATTCAGCACGAGGTTCGCCTGGCTCATTTGACTCAGTTGGTGTCGTCGTATGCTCGGGTACTTTGGTAGATGCGCCAGGTTCAGCAGATTTATGCTCCGCAGCGGTTGCTGAAGTTGAGGCAATTGGCTGCTCATCTGTTTTGACTGGAGATGCGGAAGAAATCAAAGCTACTCGTTGCTCTTCTTCTCTGATTGAAGGACTGGATAGAGCCGTGGCTAAATTAGGTACAGCGGGGGGTTCTTCAACGGCAGGTACTGTGATATTTTGAGGGCTAGTCTCTTCAACAGGAAGTGTATCGAGAGTTTTCGTGGGAGATTGGGTTGAAGGCGGAACAGCGTGAGCTGAGCTTTCGTTCCTCACTGATATTCCTGCGCCAACCTGGGCATTTTCGAGAATGTCGAGGAGCATTTCCTCTCCCTCTTCTTTTTCAGCACGGAGTGCTGTGGATACTTCCTCATGCTCTCGAGTAGGGTGTGGTGGTACAGGGGGTAGCTCTGTTGGTGCGGATACTTCTGCCACTGATAGCATTTCTTCATTTATCCTTTCAATAGAAACTGATGAGATATTGGTATTCCCCGGCGCAGAATACATAGGCTCTTGTGTGGTGGCCTCAGTCGGTGATACTGTAGGAGTATTGACTGTGGATGTAGTTAAAGCTATTTGTTTCAATGGACTACCGAATTTTCCTTCATCCTTTACTCTTTCTAGTTCCGATTTTTTGGGTCCGTAATTGTCGGTACCGCCCTTCGCAACATCGGGGCTGCTTAATTTTGGGATGTCATGCATATTCGACATAGGATGATCTTGAAAAGAGCCCCTGTGCGGTCTTGATGGTGAGTTGAGAACATTAAGAGAGTCATCATCTTCATCTCCTTGGTCGCCTTCATCCCCGTCATCGTCATCCGAAGCTGGATTTGA
This sequence comes from Monilinia vaccinii-corymbosi, assembly GCA_017357885.1. Lineage (NCBI taxonomy): Eukaryota > Fungi > Ascomycota > Leotiomycetes > Helotiales > Sclerotiniaceae > Monilinia > Monilinia vaccinii-corymbosi. Next base: position 1,650,187 of record CP063406.1, on the reverse strand, counting down.
CTCGTCTATCATCTCGGTATCGAGGTTCTTTGCCGGCTTTGTATTAACTTCACCTTCGATTTTAATCCCCTGTGATAATATTAAAAACTTCACCGCAGAAATTTCCAAGCAAATCTTGGTTACTTACATCAGCCCCTAGATTAGAGGCACCCGCATAACCATTTTGAGCCGCTGGTTCGCTGGTAATATGAGGTGTAGAATTAGCCATTATCTTCTTTCGTCCTCTGCCAGGGCCTCGCTTCCCTCTCTTGCCCATTGGGCCCTTACGTCGGAACGGTGCACCCTCAACAGCACTTGGATCTGGAATGGTTGTTTGCGAGACAACTTCCCCGACGACAGTTTGACCATGAGGAACAATAACCTTTTCTAGATACTCATTGCCTGCCGCATCTGTTCTGCGAACTGTGGTTTGTACGACTGTTGGAACAGGGTGAGGTTTGGAAACTGCAGAGGCCAATCCTTTCCTTCTTTTGGCAAGAAAATCCATATCCGATGCGTTCTGGTGACCAGGAATATGCTTCCAGGCGCGAGCCGTAAATCCACTGTCTTTGGTTTCATCCTCCTTTTTATCTGGTTTGTCTGGGGTGACTTCGAGATCTTGTTCTTCTTCGTCCATAGGAGCAGGCCGTTTATATATCCTTCCAGACCGCGCCGCGCGTAGTAAATCTTGACTATGTTGTGGCAGGAGGTGGGAGTCTTTTGGCATCCCCCACGGCAGCTCTGATGCCCAAATATCACTCTGAGAGGCATTGTTTTCTTGCGGAGGTTGAGGTGCTACTGTAACAAATTCGCGGCGCCATTGTCTTACTGGGATCCCCTCGAGTATGTCATGGTCAACATAGCCTGTGCGATTCTGCCGCCTTCCACCTGTTCGGTACTTGAGACAAGTTGTCAGCCTCGAGCTAAGAAATACCGAGAAAGCGTGGGAATTGCTAGATCACATCTTCGCCAGATGAGACGAGAGTATGCCTATGGGCGAAATATTCATGTAAATGCAATTTGTAAGGACTTACGGCAGGCATATTAATGTTTGTTGGGGATTGATTGATATTATGCGAGGGAGAGGGGAGAGAGTTTTTGATATTTTGAACTGCTGCTTCCTCCGACGTGGGAGTGGCAGTGTTTGTCGCAACTTGCAATGCTTTAGATGCGAGCGGGCTCGAGGAGAATGGGCCAATTTGATCTCCAGAGCCTAATTCTGGTAGATGCGAATTATCTCTAGCATTAGTCACAGAGGCCTCCTTATGGTTGTGATTGCGAACGCTGGAGGAGAGGGCGATGCAACGTGGGTCTCTGCGGCTTGGGGCTCTGGAAGACATATTAGCAATTGAGAAGACGATTAGAACTCCTGAGCCGATCAAAAGAGAGAGTATAAATAATTGAGGGCTTTCACTCGTCTTTACATACCTGCTTGCTGGTCGATATTGGGTCAAACCAAATTAATGGACATGGACAATTGGAAAGCGCGAAGGGATTGAGGGAAGTGACATCCAAGGCAAAGCTTGGTCAAATCACGTGATGCAATGCAACGGGTTTGATTGAACGTCTTGAAAGTACCTAATACGTCAGTTCAATTGATCTAGAATTCATGGCACTGTTGAATGATTTCATTGAAGCTCGAATTATGGTATCACGAGGAAGCCTTGCCGTGCAGCACATTCCTGGCAGGCTATTTTCACTGGGCAGGTATTTGACCCTGACAGACTAGAAGAGGCACCCATATCTTTTTCGAACTCTCTTCCCCTTATTCCTAGCGAAAGGGTCTCGGTATACACGTATGGAACTATTGACATGTACCAGCTCCAGCATCTTTTGCACAACTTTGATAGCTGAGAGTTAATTCTTTCCGAGCTACTTGGTATAAGAATGTCTCGCCGGACAGTCCCCAAAATGCAATTGAACTCCATGTATAGTGATACAACTGACCAGGCCCAAATTTCTTCATTCGAAATACATCAGTCCCAACTATTTATTGTGAGCCATGATTCTACCCTGAGCACGAGAACAATTTCTTACCCTGTGTCCTTTTGTCTTACTATGTCATTTCTCTTCCCGGATTGCTTTCCCTATTGCCAAAATCATTATGTCTCCTCGCCCACAAAGACTACATGCTAGTACATACCGATTTACCGCCTTCAACCACTAATCGATCGAGTTGGAAGAACTGACTAACAACAGTTTGCCTCTGTTGTGGAAACCATCAGCAATTCTACCTTCAATTCCTGCCCAGCCTTATGCCTGTATGTCCCCTCCCCCTCCGAGCCTCCATATCCGGCCACAAACTCCACGCTTCAATGCCAACAGAGGCCTACCAACGCCGCATCGAGTTCTTTGTAAAATATACATCCTAGCATACCTTCAAGCTTTGTAATTCCTTCAAACCTTTCTGCATCAATTCTTGGATCTTTCTCTCATCTTGAACATCCTTGTGCTCTCTGAATGAGTCTCTCGTCCGACGCCTCGCATATTCGCGGAAGTTGTATGCTGCAAATTGGCCGCCTTGCCTTAACAATTGTCGATACTGCAAGTTGGAAGTAAGTATGGGTACATATCAACCGCGCATGCTTTGCCGCTCATGGCTTGGCAGTGCAACTCATGATATAAAGTGGGAATCATTTGCAGAGTAAATTCTGGGACTACTTACCAGAGACCGAGCTTGCTGTGAAGCTTCTCCTTTCAGGGTCAATACCGTAGACATCTGGTTGGAGTAAATGGTTTGGGAGAAAGGAATTGCAGAATTTCAAAGCCAAAAGTTTGTCACTTCAAACTTCCCCAAGCATCAAAAGAAAAGACGGCAAGTACCGAAACCCGATGATCCGTGGATGTACAGAGATAATGATAAGCGATAAGATAAGGGGAATTGTATGGTTCACGTGATAAGTATCATCATTATTTGAGTAGTTGGTCCAAGCTCCTAAGTTGCTTGGTCATCTTGGTAAGCTAGGTATACATCTCCATATTCATTTGTTCACACCGATAAATCTATTTTAGCTTGAATAGTGTGGATAGTTTGATAGCCTGACGTAGCAATTTAATTCACATACTAACATATGGGTCCATGCGAAGACCTGCCGAGCACGTCATTTTCTCTAAGCCCAGCTGGTTTCAAATCGGGTTCCATACCAGGCGGTTAACTGATGCTTCAATGAGGAAAAATATGATTAAATTCTCTTGGTTGGTACGAAAGATTACTAGGAAGAAGTTTTAAAAGTAGCATCTCCCCCTCGTTGCGTCTCTCTTCTCTCTTCTCTCTTTTCCTCACGCACCCACTCACTCCTACACGCCTTTCTCTCCATCTTTCTCTCCTCTCCATCCAAATAGCACAACCCTAGAGGGCTTCAACCGCGGATATGGCAAACCCTCCTCACGGTGGTGTCCTCAAGTAAGAATATGAAATCAAATCAACAGTTGGGTGGGGAGGTAGAAAACTAACCATGGAAACAGAGATCTTCTCGCAAGAGATTTGGCAAGGCACGATGAACTTGCATCAGAGGCCGAGACCCTTTCTGCTATCGTTCTCACCGAGAGACAACTGTGCGATCTTGAATTGATCTTAAGTGGTGGCTTCTCTCCCCTTGAAGGTATGCCCTTTCCGCCTATCTTATGGAGGAGCAGAATGACCCCGCAGTCTCTATACGATTTTCCAAAAACGAACGCCAAAATCTGTAGATTGGCATAGATAGCTAATCCCTTATCTGCTAGGTTTCATGAATGAGAAAGATTACAATGGGTACGAGATTGCGCTTCAGAAAATATGCTTGCTTGTCTAACGTTTGACAGTGTCGTCGAGAACAACCGATTGGTAGATGGCAACGTCTTCAGTATGCCAATTACTCTTGATGTGTCAAAAGAACAAATCGAGGAATTGGGAATCAAAGAAGGTGCAAGAGTTACTCTGCGCGATTTCCGTGACGACCGAAACCTTGCTATTATCACCGTCGGTGATGTTTACAGACCCAACAAGTGCGATTATCCTATTTGAATGAGTGAGGCAAATCTAACGATTCACAGGGAGAAGGAGGCCAAGGAGGTTTTCGGTGGTGATGTCGATCACCCAGCAGTTAAATATTTGTATAACACTGCAGCTGAGTTCTACGTTGGAGGAAAGATTGATGCTGTCAACCGTCTAGAACATTACGATTATGTCGCTTTAAGATGTAAGTGATAGAATTTCTTTCTGCGAACACAAGAAAACTTCTAATATTCAATAGATACCCCCGCAGAAATGAGACTGCACTTTGACAAGCTCGGCTGGTCCAAGGTTGTCGCATTCCAAACAAGAAACCCCATGCACAGAGCTCATAGAGAGTTGACTGTTCGTGCTGCAAGAGCCCGCCAAGCCAACGTTCTTATCCACCCAGTTGTTGGTCTTACTAAGCCAGGTGATATTGACCATTTCACACGTGTCCGTGTCTACCAAGCACTTCTTCCCAGATACCCCAACGGAATGGCTGTCCTTGGTCTCCTTCCTCTCGCTATGCGTATGGGTGGACCTCGTGAGGCTGTTTGGCACGCCATTATCCGAAAGAACTATGGTGCCACTCATTTCATTGTCGGACGTGATCACGCCGGCCCAGGAAAGAACAGCAAGGGAGCAGAGTTCTATGGCCCATACGATGCTCAATATGCCGTTGAGAAGTTCAAGGATGAGCTCGGAATTGAGGTTGTTCCTTTCCAGATGATGACCTACCTCCCAGACAGCGACGAATACCGACCAAAGGACGAAGTTCCACAAGGTACTCGTACTCTCGATATCTCTGGAACTGAACTCCGTTCCAGACTTCGATCCGGCCGTGAGATCCCAGAATGGTTCTCTTACCCAGAAGTTGTTCGTGTTCTTAGAGAATCTCACCCACCTCGTTCTGCTCAAGGTTTCACCGTTTTCCTTACCGGTTACCACAGCTCCGGAAAAGACGCAATTGCACGCGCTTTGCAAACCACTCTCAACCAACAAGGTGGACGCTCCGTCTCTCTCTTATTGGGTGAGACAGTTCGCTCCGAGCTCTCTTCCGAACTTGGCTTCAGCCGTGCCGACCGAACCCGCAACATCGGTCGCATTGCATTTGTTGCTTCCGAGTTGACTCGTGCCGGTGCTGCCGTTATCGCTGCACCAATTGCACCATACGAAGATGCTCGTAATCACGCTCGCGAGATGGTCGAGAAGTATGGTGATTTCTATCTTGTCCACGTTGCAACCAGTCTTAAGCACTCTGAGAAGTTGGATAAGAAGGGAGTCTACGCCAAGGCTCGCACTGGTGAAATCAAGGGTTTCACTGGTGTTGATGATCCTTATGAGGTTCCTTCCAAGGCTGACTTCACCGTTGATATTGAGAAGATCAGTGTCAGAAATGCTGTTCACTCAATTGTGCTGATGTTAGAGAGCGCTGGTTTGTTAGATCGTCTATAGATTGCTTATTGGTACATGGGATTTGATTGGATCATGCCTTTTGGAATCACTCCAAATTTAAAAGGTTGCCATTTTGGGGCGTTTATTTCCAGGCTGTCAATAGATAGAGCAAAAGTTTTAGAGCAGCATGCACATTAGTCATGTAGCCAGCGGATGGATATGACAAGATTCGGACTATTTTCTTCATTTTTGAGATGAAATATACGCAATTCCGTTTCACGTATGCATGTGTCGTTCTTGTCCTTGGCCATGATGATACCATTCATTGTATTGTTAACTTTATTGCAAGTTGATTGAATATCCAGGAACTGACTCGTTACATAAGTGCTTTAGGAAGCACAAAAGCAAATCATCCATGTCGTTCACCAGGTATATCGAAATTCGCCCCCGAGTCATTGCCGTTGACATTCATCATTGTCCCTCTCATTCATTGTATGGCATTTTTTTGAGATGAATTGTGAGAACTCGAGGTTGCGAATCTTGAGGTTTAAGGTTCTGAGTTGTGATTCGGGTTGTGAGTCATGATTGTGAAGATTTGTGTGTTGGAGGAGCCCGTAGACTTGGAGGGTGAATGATTTAAAGACGCCGGACCTCCGGACTTGATCTTCCCGTTCATGAATAAGTGACTTTAACTTAATATTTGACTTTGAAATTGTCATGATTTTTTGTTGGCTAACTAAGGATCGGCAATTATAAAGTCTGTAATACTCGAGTAATGGTTATAAGATATAGTATAGCAAAACTTTTATATAAAGATCTTCAATATAAGAATAACCTCAATATAAACACAATAATCTTGATCTTAACGTATTTTTGATAAGAAAATAAACTGTCACGACACGGTAGCGGGCGGAATACGGTTCAGAACGGGTCTAACAACAAGTGTAGAATTATAATTAAAATGTAGTTTAAAAAGTTACTGTCACGGGGTTGTGGCCACGTGACAGCCTAACTAGCTAGTGACCTTACATAAGATAAAGTTACTAGTAAACTGACCCTAAACTGATTAGTAACTTGAAGATCACGTTACTAATCAATTGAAGTAGACAGATTGATAACCTGAGGCATGCTTAGATTATCAATCAACTAACAGATATGATCACAGGATCATATCTAATCTTACTTATATTATATATAAAGACTATATATAATATAAATACTATATTTTAGTCTGTTCTACGTAGCTCTTTGAGCTACATCTTAGTTATAAATCTGAACTGATTGATAGACCCGCTCTGAACTGTATTCCGCCCGCTACCGTCCCGTGACAATATATAAGTTATTTCAAAGTCATTGTTAGGTTTATGTTGAATCAATACATGTATATAACCCAAACTTAAAGGCCAGGGAACATATAATAGATCACAACATTATTATCATTAATAGTTTCATCTAATTTATGCCTATTAGCCACTCTAATTATATGCAGTTACGAGGTTCCACTGTGTATTCAGGTTGCTCATAACCCAACAATCATATATATAGATTATTTTATGTTTTAAACTTATTTGTTTAACTTTTTCATTTGTATAATATTGATGCAGTTTCTGAATAGTTTTAAGCTTGAAAGAGAAAATAGAAGGAGGAAAGTGTTAGAATCATAATGCAAAGAATCGATTAATCGATCAGGAAAGAGTATAAGACTTTTCTGAATCAAGTACTATAAGTTTCATTTAAGCTCGTAAATATCAGTTGCCGAGCTCCTTATTTTAGTAGGTCTTCCGAATACGAATTGTATTCCACCTTAGCCGGACTATTCTGGTTCTTTTAATATGTGGTCTCTAATCAATAAGGGTACTTCTGCCGTTATATCTGTAACAGAAAGGAAGAGAGAAAGAAGGAAGAAAAAAAGGAAGAAAGAAGAAAAGGAAGAAAGGGGGAAAGAGAATGGTAAAAGAAATCTACAGATGAAAGCATAAAAAGGAATTTATGAAATTAATATAGAATTAATATAAAACTAGTATAGTTTTAATTTGAATTTTGATAAGGGGTATAATTCTAGAATTGGGATTAGATGATTAGAAAGGATGCTAAAATGACTCTTTTTCTGTATAGCATGTAGAAAGTTATAGTGCAGAGTTGCCGTGCCGATCAATTGTAGATTACGACGTAGGCTGTTTATACTCCGTAGTGATCTGATTTGCTCTCTACATCTAATGCTTGTTAGCACTACATGTCGTCAACAACGGTCAGGAATAACGATATTCCGGTGAGGAAACATCACGTTTCGTGACAAACTTCAAGTATTATATTTATATTTATTCATAAAATCAATTAGGAAAATATGAAATCATGAATTCTTTTATTCATAACAGATTGAAAGTAGTTAAATATATCAAGAATTACTAAAACTATAACAATTATTCGTTGGAATAAACTTTAAGCAAAGTGAATATCAATAATGAGTTTATTATTATTACCTAAAGGAATGAAATCTAAAGCTGCAAAATGATTCTATTTATCAACACGTTCGCACTAGGAGCCGCTATCCATGATTCATATGCCGATACTTACTTTTTCAACCTAAATATATTATTATGAAGTTATATATAAGTGGTTATTTATAACAATATAAACCTAGAAAATATCTTAGAATACTTATTCTTTTAATCTTTGTATATTAATACAAAGTTACTAGTATATATAAACCATATTATAAAGATTAGAAAAATAAAGAAGAGTAATAGAATACTTTTATACCCTTCATCTCTAGCTTAGACTCTAGCTCTTTAGCCATATAGCTCCTACTCTAGCTCTCTAACTCTTGCCAGGACTCCTGACTCGGATAGCTATTGTTTTAACGATTTTGAATAGATATTCCGAGTCAGCTATTCTCTTTCAAAGTTTCAAAATTATTAGAGATAAATCATAGTAAATAATCAACTATATTCTAAATTAAAGACTATTCATTGCCTTATTAGAATTACTAATATGACCCGGACTTGTTTTTGTTATTTTTCACAATACTTACCCCAACAACCTCTCGAGTTATCTAGCTTCTATTGACCCACTAGCCACGGCCCATGTCTCTAATCATGCCTGCTTGATTTCTCTATAAATACTGATCTGTTTCCCAGCTGTATGTTCAAATCATTCCATACATCTCAGAGACTCTCCTAGAACTATCCTGACAACTCAAAAGCAACAATGAAGCTATCCTCAGTCATCACCACCATGGGCCTCTTGTCCATGGCTCAATCGTTGAACTTTGGCAAATACTCTCCAGCAGCGGGTGTCGATGCAGGCTTCCAGGCTTATCTCAAGCAGTAAGTCACTATCTTGATCAGCCTCCTCTAAGACTAGGGTAAACTGATAATTTCAGACTTTATACTTCGGCTGAGGACCCTGCTGCCACATCAGCTTTCACCAACTTCTTCGTCCCCAGCGGAAAGCTCATTGTTCTCGATAATGTCGCCACTGGCGCCACGCAAATCCTTGCACTCAAGCAGAAGCTTTTGCCGAAAGCAGGAAACAAGCACTGGAACCACCGACCTAACACCGTCACCGTCGATTCGGAAACCAGCACACAAAAGGTCTTCAAAGTACTTGGTTCGATTGAGACAACCTACGATGGTGGAAAATGTTCCAAGGCAACGTACGTAATTCCAGAACCATTGGGCTTTCACTTCATGTTTGTATCAGGATGCTAACCGCAAGTTCTAGCTACGAAACTCGCTTCACTATCCAGAAGAATGCTGCCGGAAAGTTGGTCTTCAACGCTCATTCGGGAAATCTTGTCAAGTATGACGATTACAGCGTTGTACCACCTACTTCACCAACCAATATCGCTTGCGATCCTTAGTAAGATTCTTCTGAATCATAGCACAGAGGACAATGTAATTGGGTTTTAGAGTGGTGTTCGTTTCGAATTGCGTTACCATAATGCAATATCATATCACTGCTCTCTCATATCATCAATCAATTCAATATATATTGTTTCATGTCAACATCGTTCTTTTTGGCATTTTGAATCATGAGTGATCTTGCCTGAATAATTTTTGAAGAGGGAAAACAATGCATTTAGAGAATAGAACCTCATGATTATCATATGAAGAAGTCTTCAAATCACTTCAATAACATAATGTGAGGACTATACAGGTCTATAAGCTAAATGATCTTGTTCCATATCACTTGAAAGAACCATCACATCCATGTTCCATCCTTGAAAGCAACAGTTTTCAAGATCACCTTTTTCACTGTGACTTTAGTGATAGCAGTATTTCAGTAGGGTCTCAGGGCTTGGGACATGAGTATCTACAGCAGGAGGAACAGCAATGACTAGATCTGCTTTGACACAAATGTTGTGAGAGAAGTTGAAGATTAAGACTTTCCACATAGCAAAAACTCATTACAGCCGTCTTGCTAGAAAAATTTCTGTAACTTAGAGGTGTGGAATAGGTATTAAGCTCTGTCCTTTGAGGGAAAAAAGTTCATCATATATGAGTTCAGATTTGAACAATGAATATCCCCCTTATCACATATGAGCCTGGATTTGAATAATAAATATCCCTTTCATCATACATGAGCTCAGATTCGAACAGTGAATGTCCCTCTTATTATACATGAGTCAGATTTGAACAATGAATATCCATCTCATCATAATATGAGTCCAGATTTGAACAGTGAATCCCCCTTGAATATGTTTACTTATACCTTCCTTTTTTCCGTCTTTGATATATTTTTTGTTTTTCTCTACCAGATCACATTTGTTACAGCACAGACACTGTGATTTAACAAACCAATTCAAAAGATACCAAAACTTCTAAATAAGGGTAAGCAAACTACATCAATTCCATTCTTAAAGTTCAAGTTCGAAGGAGGCATTTTGATAGATCTCGATCTTAGAGAATCTCTATCAAAATTGCCGATCTATGTTCACGCAGTAGCTAATATTAGAATTGTCTCTAGATACCATGAATAACTTGATAAACCTCGTCACTCACCCGGCACATGGGGCCAGGGACTTCCCCCCCGAAACTGCCCTTGTGATGCTGAGCAACGAGGAGCGCCAGCTATACCTCCAAGAATTTCGGCGTAAGTTCCATCTCTCCCAGTCCTCACCTACAAGGCTACGTTACGCGTACCCCTTATCATTCCATCACATCCACTTACTAAGAAACCCTCGTCTAACTCCAATTCCGCATAGTCTACATCCACCTCGATCGATTTCGGGGAGCCCTGTCGTGGCTGGACGTTGACCCGGCCAATTACGTGGCACTCCCTGGTGGTCGGACATACACCACCGCGCTCAGCCTTCGGACAAGATGGATGAGAGCTCGCAGCTTCATGCGTGCCTATATCGAGATACAAAATGATCGTGCTGAGGCACACAATCTCTTTGTTCAGCAGCAACAGCAGCAGCAGCAGCAGCAACAGCAACAGCAACAGCACTTGCAGCAGCAACAACAACAGCACTTGCAGCAGCAACAGCAACAGCAGCAGCAGCAACAACAGCAGCACTTGCAGCAGCAACAACAACAGCACTTGCAGCAGCAACAGCAACAGCAGCAGCAGCAACAACAGCAGCACTTGCAGCAGCAACAACAACAGCACTTGCAGCAGCAACAGCAACAGCAGCAGCAGCAACAACAGCAGCACTTGCAGCAGCAACAACAACAGCACTTGCAGCAGCAGCAGCAGCACTTGCAGCAGCAACAACAACAGCACTTGCAGCAGCAGCAGCAGCAGCAGCAGCAGCAACAACAGCAGCACTTGCAGCAGCAGCAGCAGCAGCAACAGCAACAGCAACAGCAACAAGTCCAGGTAAGTTTATATAAGATCAAAGGACAGGAACGTCCTGGTTATAGCAAATTTATTAGATATAATACTAACAATTCTATAGAATGCTGACGAGGACGAGGACGAGGACGATGTTGCGGAAGCAGCTTTGGTTCTTAGCACCATCTTGGCTATGAATGCCAAGAAGGCGAGAGATGAGAACAAGGTATGTTTATTGTTACTTTGTTATATATTATACAACAAAGCTAACATTCTTTAGGCTTGAAGTATGTTGTTTGTTAAGCGAGAGGGGACGAGATGGAATAGGGGTGAGAAGAGGGGCATTGGTACTATAATGCATTTAGATACCAATGAATACTAAATAATATCAAAGTAAACGTGTTAATGGGTGAAAAGATTTAAATACAAAAATAATGAGTAAGTTAACGTGTAACGCGAGCGACGATCCTGCCGTAGGCAGGAATGAAAGGATATATACGGCGCTTCCTACAATACATGTGACGCTTGTGCCGTAAAAGAGCTGAATAAACAGGGTCATAAACTCCCTTAGAATTTACTACTGCCTCTACTAGCTACGGAACAGCGCTCCTATATATATTCTACATGAAGCGCACGTGCGCCGGAGCGGCGGCTAGGCTGGCCGAAACGTCAGAATCGTGACACTGACTGGCTAGTAACCTTACGTAAAGTAGAGTTACTAGTAAACTGACCCTAAACTGATTAGTAACTTGAAGATCACGTTACTTATCAATTGAAGTAAACAGATTGATAACCTGAGGCATGCTTAGGTTATCAATCAGCTGACAGATATGATCACGGGATCATATCGAATCTCGCTTATATTATATGTGGAGGCCATGTATAATATAAATACTGTATTTTAGTCTGTTCTACATAGCTCTTTGAGCTACATCTTAATTATAAATCTGAACTAATTGATAGACCCGCTCTGAACTGTATTCCGCCCGCTACCGTCCCGTGACAATTAGTTGAATTTTAAAATATTAAATAATCATCTGTTATACAATAATATACTATAGTCTGTCTATATTAGTTCTCAATTAATCGATAGTTTAATAATCAAAGATTATAAAATCAACTTTTAGCTTTATAGTTTATTGATGTTCAATTGAGTATAAGTTATGAGATATATACGTATAGTATAATTACAGAATCTATAGATCAGATGTATATAAGAAATATAGTTCTATTGTTAAAGAAAAGCAAATAACAATACATTTTATAACTTCAATACTATTATCATTTTCTATCTACCTATTCTACTCAATTAGATTTCATCATTCTTATATTCGTAGCTATTGTATAATATCATCTAAATAACTATAAAAAAAAGAAAGGTTTCTAAATTAACGCATCTTTTATCAAACCCTCTTCCAACTCGAGAATTCCCACCTCATCATCACCCGAACCAAAAAAGGTTTCCTAATTAATGGTTTTGATCATTGGATAAATTGATATCAGAATTCTAATCAATATACAATTGAATCTATGTCTATATATATGTTTATTATATGAATAGATAAATAGCATTGCTATAATCATTCGAAATCCAACAACTATATCTTAACCCTAATAAACATCAACAGTTTACATACAGTATTACTTGTTAGATTTGAAGAAAAAAAGTCCACGAAATTGAAAAAAAAAGACATTATGAATTTCTTTCCTTCTTTCCTTCATCCAATTCCATCTCTCACTCATCTTTCAAGGTAATATTGGTATTAGATATCTCTTCACACATTCAACATCGCATCGCATCTCACACCAAACAATCATTATCAACTACCCATCGAAAAGAAAATAAATATATTCTATAAAGCAAATTATATATATAGTTTATAAATTGAAAAAAAAAGCCAAACACTCGAGTCATTCGATTTGCAAACTGCATGTAATCTTTATTATCTCAAGTTTTTTTTCTCGGGAGTTATAGTAATGATATCTCTGGAATTTGGTTAACTTGACCTCCTACTTCCTTCGTCTTGATCGCAGCCGTTGTCAATTCCTGTTAGTTGACTTGGTAGTAAGAATTCCAACCTGAGCGTTATCTATCTCATCCCTTGTTGTTCCACAGAATCTTTTGCTATTCTTCCCTCTCTCTCCTCTATCCTGTAGCCCCTCCACCCTTCTATATCCTCCATTCTCCATCCTTTATCCAATAATAACATTCTCCCCCGGTTCCTCCCCCTCCCCTTCTCCCTCCCCTTCTCCCTCCCCCTCTCCCTCCCTCCCCCCTCCCCAAGAAAACCACCAAAACCAACCAACCAACAAAGATAGCCCCATCCACAATTATATCCCCCCTCCCCCCACACACACACCCAACTTTCTTCAAGTTTCCTTATACTCGAGTAAGTATGAAGTATCATACTAGAGTAGATACGCGTAGATAAATAATAAATAATCCATAGAATAATATCCATCTATCCATCTATCATTCATTCATTCGATCAATAGACACAACAAGTATAAACCTAGTAAAAAAGGAGTTGGGTTCGCTTATAACTTAAAATTAATTGATAAATTTACTCATTCATCTCATCAACCAACATCAACTTCTAGTGATCAAGGGAGGCAATGAATGCATGCATGTATGTACTGAGTATATGATGAAGAAAAAGTCTCGAGCATCGGGATGGAGCGATGAAATAAAGAAGTCGGAACCAAGAATGTATCGAATATGAAATGAATTTGTTTCCCCTTCAACCTGGCTCGCTGCGATTAAACTATTAACTTGTAATGAATATGTACAATTAGTATTTATGTTTCTGCTTCTGTTTCTGCCTTTTTGTCTGTTCTGTCTGTCTCTCTGTCTGTCTGTCTGTCTGTCTGTCTGTCATCCTTTCTCTTGCTCTGTAGGTCTTTCTTCAATTTCTTCGACTTCATCCTTATTATATTGACCTTGTGTCACGGGAAATATTCCCTATCTAGCCAAACGAATTATTCATCTCCTACCTCCTTCACCATTTCCATTCTTCTCCTCACACGTACAAGCCTCTCACAAAATCCCAAACTCTCTCTCCCATTCCCTCCTACTTCTCTCCTCCTCTTCCCTCCTGGCCCTCTCCCCCTTCTCGAGCGTCTCCAACTCGGGCAATATCAAATTTTTCAACAAGGTTTCCGTTTCCGAAGGAGAAGGGGGAGGGAGCGGTTGTGTTAGGTGAGAAGCTTGAGTTGAGAGTTGACCTTCTCTTCTATCTCGATTGTCTTGTGGATCAAATGGGTGGTCGAATTGTTGTTGATGATGATGATGCTGATGCTGATGCTGATGCTGATGCTGATGCTGATGCTGATGCTGATATCGTGGAGGGTTCGATAATGAATTCGAGCGCGTCAAGGAGAGGGAATGGGGGAAGGCTGGAAGTTCGGCGGCGAAGAATGGGGGGGATTGATGGTTCGAGGTGGGTCCTTGTGGGGCGGTTGTGAAGGTGAATGAGTACTTGGGGTTAGAGTCTGGGGATACGGCGGAGATAGGGCCAAGCTGGTGTTGGTGTTGATTGTATGGTGATGATCCGAAGGCAAGCGCAAGAACAGGGTGATTTGTTAAAGGCACGTCATGAATGCTGCGAGCTGATGCCATAGGAACATTATGGATCCTGCGAGCGGAGTCATCGAAGGATGGGAGGGATGATCCTGTACTCGTTCGCTGCAAAGTGGGTGTGGATAGTGACTGCTCAAATTGGGCGAATTGGGAGTAGGGATTGTTTGGATTGCAATTGGAAATCAATTGAGGATGTGAGTTGGGAGGAGAGGGTGCCCTGCCCGGGGGAGTAGAGGCTGTGGGGGTAGAAAATTGGCGTTTACGGTCTTCCGGGAGTGGTGGAAATTGACTGTAGATGTTCTGATTGCTGGTAGTGGAGGGTTGACTGTGAAGCGATTCGTCGCGTGCCCGTGAAAAGTCTAATGAAGTGCGTGGGTTGCGTGAATAGTCTAATGAAGTTCGAGCTTGAAGTACGGTGGTGAAAGAACTTTCGGATCGAGACCATGCGTTGTTAGGGCTGGATGGGAATGTGCTGGGATTGAGACTTGAACGAGGAATAGCAGTTGGCAGAGAAGACATGGAGGGCGTCACACCTCGATTGGCAAACTTAATTCCTTGCCAAGTATGAGTGTCGATTTCATGGGGTAGGTCACCAACCTCTTGCTTGTCCTTTTCTTCCGGCGATAAATCGAGAGGCGGTGTGGGGAAAAGATCCAATAGAAAATCTGGAACTTTCCCTTTGTCTTCTTGTGAGTATGATGAATATTGCAAATGTCCTCGGGGTTGTTCCTCTCGTTGATTGCTGGGAGGTTGTCTTTCCATCCACCAGAGGCCCCTATCACTCTTTTGCTTCTGAAGAGGCGAGCTTAACTTGTTTCCTTCTTTGTTCTGGTCTTCAGCCTTTGTTGCGTTCTGTGACTTGGAGTTCATTTCTTTGGTCTCTTTTGACAGGGCATCCTCGGGCTTTGGGACCGATTGTTGCCGGCGATGACCCCTTTCCAATTTTTCCTTCGTGGGGGAATCATCACGTCTGGATGGTGCCTGTTGACTTGTACTCTCGTTCATCTTCGATTTATCATATCTCTGAGTCTTTGCGCTTTTGTGGCTCTTGTGGCTCTTGTGGCTCTTGTGGCTCTTGTGAGAATCTGTTCTTTTGAGTCCTTCAACCTCTGGGGCTATCAATTTTCTGATTGCCTCATCGACTGCCGTTAATGCCTTTTCGCCATCCACTAACAATTCCTTAGCATCATGCTTTTGTTCCGATGGAATATGAGCCTTGTGGTCCACATCTCGACCGGAAGATGTTTTTGCGGCATCCTTATCATCTCCATCTCGTTTGGGCTTTCCTTTTTCCTCCTCTTTGCGCTTCCTTTCCTTCTGTCCTTTCCTTAATTTTTTCAAAGCTTCCACTTCCTCCTCTTCCTCCTCTTTCTTCTTCAATGCCTCAGCTTCTTTCTTAATTGCATCTTCAACCGCTTCGAATGCTTTCTTTGTGCTGCTCTTGCCTTTGCCATGCTTCACAGACGCAGCTTTTCCCGCACTCTTTTCGTCACTATCCCAAGGAACTCTAGCAGTGCCAGAACCATCCGAATTCTTCCTCGTCATCTCGGGCTCCTTCTTCAACTCTTCCATTTCGGGTATGATGAGTTTTTTGATAGCCTCTTCTACTGCAGCCAATGCCTTTTTATCCCCAGACTTTTCGTCCCTGCGTTTTGAATGTGGACTTCCAACTGAGCTTAATTTGCCAGGAGTTTTGGACTCCCAGTCACCATCCCTTTCAGTAATATGCGAAAGTCTATTGGGAACATGATGTTCAGCTGGCCTCTCCTGTCGTCTCGTGGTTTCATGTATCTCTAACTCTTCCTGTGACTTCTCGTATGCTTTTAGTGCTTGTAACGTCAAAGGACCGATATCTGTCCTTGTTGTGAGATCGAGACTTTTACGGGGTGGAGTGAATTGTGTAGGTAAAACGCGCTGATTCAGCTCTTGTGGGATGCCTTTCTCTAAGGCTTGTAAGGTGAAGAGATCCACATCCTTGACCTTGGTAGGTTCAGGGCTCACAGGCTCCAACGCAGCTTCTGGGTTAGGCCTTGGCAGAGCATGTTCGGCCAATTTTCGCTGAATCCCACGCCTCTCCCAGTCAAGCAGAGCGGTGGGCTCTGAGTTTTTCCCTTTTGTGGGTTCTTTCTTGCTTTCAAATTTATAAGACTTGGGCTCAAGAGTGATTTGATTGGGGTCGAGAACCTTCTCAGGCGCCTTGTAGTCCTTATCTCTGTCATCTTGAGGAGTACCGTCACCTTCTATGATACTTTGTCGTGGAAGATTCCAAGGTGCATCATCTCCGGCGTCCAGAAATTCTTGAAGAAAATCCACCGACCCTCGATCTCCTCTCCCAAATCCATCTTCGTCCTCGTTTACGCCACTCAAGGCACTTTCATATTCTTCATGCGTTGACTCGTCCATGCTCTCTGGCGGTGATAGCACTCCGCTAGCGATAGACTTGAATGAGGCAATGCTTCTCTCTTCGGTAGATTTTTGGTGAGACGCATTGTTGGACCTTGTTTTGGCCAAGTCGGTTGGTGGTTGAGGCATAGAAGCTTGAAAAGTTATGCCACTGGTTTTATGACGGATGGGCGATAATTGCTCAAGAGGGCGGTTGGGATTAAATTCATTGGGGTACCTCATCAAATGTTCAGGTCCGGTCATGTGAATAGCCTCAGGCTGGAGATACTGTCGCTCATGTAGTGGGTCGGGGGGTGCCCTCGCTCTCGAGCCTTCTCTTATTTTGGGCACTTGGGCTGTCTCGAATTTAACGCCACCTACCCAAGCTGCCACATCCCCAACACGTCCTCTGTCATTTTTCATGATCGAATCGTCTATCTCGTTCATTGGTATAACTTGAATTCCACCAATAGTGATTGGCTGACCTTCTTTAAGCAATCGTGTCCTCTCTCTTTCCTCATGCTCATAGCGGCCCAATTCTTCCCATGCTCTTCTTGCTTCCTCCTTTATGACTTGACTTTCCTTCATCACTTCCCTCATATCCCTTTCCATAATCTCCCTGTATACACTTCTATCTTGCAAAAATTCAAGTTCTTTCTTCTGAGTCTCATCACGCGCATCTTGAACTTTTGCTTCAAGGCGCACTTTCTCTTTCTGAAAACGGGCCTCCCAATCCTTCATTGTTTGCTGTTTTTGTTTATGGAGAGCTTGCTCAATTTGTCGAATGAGGGGTAGCGGGGGTGGGATCTGAAGGGTGGCGGAATCCGGTCTTCCTCGGAACTCCTTTGGCTGCGGTTTAGAAACTTCCACGCCCAACTTTTCAGAGATTTGAGATAGAAGGTTTCTAGATTCCACGAATGCCACGAAAGATACTGCCAAATTTTCAGGAAGCATGTCCCAAATTAGCACTGGTAAAGAGAGAAGGATGACGGTAGAATGGCTCGCGAAAACCCCCTCCACAAGAGCAAATTGTGCCAATGTAGGGAATTGCCGAATCCATTTGTGCCATGCATCCACGTCCACTAATTGATTATCTTCCAATGAAATAGATATGAGCACGTGTGGTACAGCCAGCTTTCCTTCCGGCGTTAATCCATGCAAATTCTCTGGGGAGTAAATGTCTGTGGCGTCACCCCTGCCTAAAGACGATGTCCCAGCCCAACTGTTGCCTGGCGTCGTACGTCGACATATTTCAATACTCAGAGATTTAGGATCCTCGGATGCTAGGATGTAAATAGGGGTGTGTTTATTTTCTTGTTTGTGTTGATCGCTATGATGACCTTTCTGTAGCTTGTCGTGTTTGAGGACAGAGATAATCTCGCTGTGAAGCATGGCGGCCGAAAACGAGGGTCGGTCCATCCAATGATTCAAGACGTGAAGGAGAGCACTCGTAAAGGCATGGCGACCTGGACCCGGTGCCCATGTTTCTAAATCACTGGCAGCAATCGTCTCGATGACACCAGGACCAGCAGATGGTGCTGCGCCTGCAGCAGAACAACAATCCAACAGGTAGAGCACATCTGACTTTGACTCTTCAAAAACGCTTTGAATGGCGGACCAGCGCACAGATGCATAGGAAATATCTTGGTTGCAAGACCAGGTGGCTTGTCGAGAATTGTTGATGATCGCGTGACCTCCATAGTAGATGATGATAAGGTTATCTTCTGTTCCGTGCCTTTCGATATACTTGACGGCCTATTCCATGTCAGATTGGTATTTGGTGGGATGATACGGTATCAGACTTGCCTTCAACATCAGTTTGTTATGTGAATGCGTCGACGGTATGGACCACGTATCGGTGGTAAAGCCATAACATATCTCGAACATAGAACGCAAAGCATTGAAATCTGGCTGGGCGTCTACATCATCCTCCTCCCATTTTATCAAGACCACTAAAACCTCTGCATAACGTGACCGGCCACGATTGGGAAAAGCCCTCGCAGCAGCCTCGATTGGATCTTAGCATTTTGCATGGATAGATAAGATATGAAAAACGTGTTGGTATGGCAGCAGCACCAAAGTGACGGCCATGAAAGAAAAGGACCAGCGGCGTCATACAAACAAAAAAGAAAGAAGAAGAAGAAGAAGAAACATGAATGTTCTGTGATATGAGCTTAGATAAACGTGTTTACAATACCTCTTCGACCCTCACTGCAAACGTCTCGAGCTCTTTCATGTGATACCTTGCGCGAGAGATGTCATGTGTGTTTGTGGAGATGGATGATGGCGGTGAGCTGGTATTGGTCTTTGTGTTCACGTCAGAATGGACATGTATATATCATGACAACAAGTGAAGCCGCCCTCACCTCGTCGCCCAACGGCTCTGGAGTATTTGGTGTTGTCGTTTGAGAATCCTGAGCCGAGTTGGACCTTTGGTCCATCGTGTTCGAGGACGTGCGATTGAGGTGCAACACGCACCCCCCTGTGAAGAGATAAGATAGATATACCGAACTGTATTTTCACTGTGTGGTTCTGGAGAAAAAGAATGTAGTAGAAAATTGAACTCTAAACTGCATCATCAGATACACGTAGGATTCCGGACATTTCATGCCGTGAAAAGCGAAGGAAAAGGATGAATGAGCTGGAATGATAGGTTGGATGAATAGGTTTATAGAAAGCTAGAGGAGATTCAAGCTACAGCAAACGCATGCAGAAAAGTCAGACCCTGTCAGGTTGTTGACATGTTCAACAGGGTTTATAGATTCCAACGAAGCAAGTTGCTGTGTGTGCCTGAGAGGAATACGGGTTCGCTTTCTCTCGTTACATCTGATGGCTGTATGTGATGGGATAGGAGTGGGATATGAGTGGGATGCGAGTGGATGCGAATGGGTGTGAAGCACTCGGTGGTAAGGAAAGGGGCCAGAAAGTGGTCTCTACCCTTCATATGCAAAGTTGTCGCTGAGAGGATGAAGTTGGAAGTTGGAGAGTGGTATTGTAAACACATCAAAATACGACTGTGCCTTTTCCCATGCACAACAGGTAGAGTTAATCAAATCATCACATCAGTTGAAAATTCATACAAATGACTGTAGATGGCAAAAGTATTGTGGAGAAATCTTTCTAGAATTAACAAATTCGAGAATTGATATATGCTGTGTAATAATATATCCTTGTAAATCTAAATAATTATAATAATAATGCTGTTATCTACTGCACATCCTCGAGCCCCAGATTTTCACTATAAGGGCTATACTGACTCAGTATAAACCTAATATAGCCAGCCGGTTATATATTCCCACATCACGGCCCCACTCGCAAAAGCATTCCGAAGCTTTGCCGCTGCGTGTAGCTAGCCCGCACTAACCAACTACGCCAAAAGACCAGGGAATCGAGCCGATAGGGTCCACCTTACTCTCATATATATATGCTAGCACCACTTTGGTAATAAGTGCAGCATCGTTCTGTAGTTCTATCATCTCGTTGTTATTGTTCTTGTTGTCTTTTAAATCTCTAAGGCTATTGACGTCGCGACAGCGAGGTCGAAACAATGCCCTCGCTTATGCCGACACTCTACTTATTGTATTCCGCTCGTTATTGTACTGTAATGAAAAGTTGTTAGAAGAGAAAACTGTCACGATTCTAACGTTCGGCCGGCCTAGCCGCCGCTTCGGCGTATGTGTTCGTTACGGTTTATATGTTTGATGCTTTGGTTCATATACTTGATTAGCAAGTATGTGTTTCATATATATACTCCACGTGATTTATTATTTACAGAGGGATATAGGCCTATTTAGAGTTTTTATAATATTTACTCTTCGAACTTCTATATACGAGTAAGAAAAGAGAAAAGTATTGAGAAATGATCAGCAAAACTATGTTGATATAGATATACATTATGAATCACCTTGGTTAATCACATGACTCTCGAGAGAACTCTAGCTAGCTACCTTTTCGTTTATACTCTACGTATCCCTCCATTCCCTTCCTCTTGCCTGCTTTGATGTCATCGCAATCATTAATTCCCATCAGAGACAACGACGACAAGTATTCCTTCGGGATTTCCATTCCAGTCTTAGTCCTCTCCTCACCGCCGTTCATTCGCCCAATTCGTGGGATTTCGCCCGGGCTCCACATGCGTCGCCAACAAATCAAGTTTTAAGCGCCTGCTAGATCAGAATAATTAAGATCTTGTCAGCAATGCCTCGTAAAGACCGCGATAACGTTCCTGAGGTCAAGAGTGAACAGACTTCTCCAGTAAAGCGTCACAGATCTTCCAAAAGTGGAAGAGATTCAGATAGAAAGCACAATTCCAGATCATCGAAAACCATATATCCTGAAACTGGAGAGCCTGTCAAATCATCATCATCTCATCGTCGGAAGAAGGATAAAAAAGGCGACGGGAAAGAAGAAGGAGAAGAAGAAGCAGCCGCAGAAGAAATGTCTGAAGTCACTACGACTTCAATGGCGGATGTTGTTCCGGAACTCTCGAGGATTTCATCTGCCGCAGGTGCATCATCCTACCCAAGCTTTAATAAAAACTACAGCAGAGAGGCGGTAAATAGCTATGTTTCGGAAAGGCCTTCAAAGGCACAGAATGCACCTTACACACCAGAAGCGACAGATATCGACTCTCAGAAGCATAAGGTGAAATCTGCAGAGGACTTGAAGCGAGCAGCTTCTGCCAAAGGCAGACCACCGAGTCCACCAGAGACGGAATTTACACATCGTCAAAAATCTACATCGTCAAGAGTGAACAAGATCAGGGAGGAGGGCTCCGAAATGTCATCCAGACCAAGTTCCCGAAGCTCAGAACACCAAAAGTCATCGAGAAAGGAGAAGGAAGATCGTTCGTCAACATCTTCAAAATCTAGGCAATCAAAGACAGGCACACCACCCATACGGACATCAAGTTCAAGATCTTCAAAGACCGAGAGGTATGATGAGTACCATAGTAGACGTCAAGACTCGGATGGTGACTCCAACGTCACATCTGTGGCAGGTAAACGGCAATCACAACCTACATCTCGTCGCAGGCCTACAAATATTGATACGGATTCCTCCCCGGCCTCGGCACAGGATTCTTCCCCAAAAACACCCACTCAGACTCCTCAATTCCCTCCCCCCGGAGCGGCTGATGCAAAATACACTCCATCTCCTTACATGTATTTTGATGCATCCTCTGTTAAATCTAGTGTGTATGGCTCTCCACGTCCTCCTCCACCACCCCCTCCCCCGAATCTACCATTAAACATCCCTAGCGTTGATTATCTCCTCCAAAATGGCGGATTGGTCCGTCCGGTTCCCAAGACCCTACTTTCTTCCTCGCCCAACGCATCAAGGACCTCTCCTCCCGCGGAAATACAAAAGATATTTGGCCCTTACTTCAACATCCTGGATCAATACGAAACAGTCCTCAATAAGGGTGGATCACTAGCCGTTGCTACGGGATATCGCTCCGTGGCGAGAAGATTGCTTGATCGATTGGAGAATGTCTTTGCCAGAGATCTATCATCTGATGGTTGTTTGTGTGTCATGTGCCGGGATCTAGATTTTGATACTCACGAGGGAAGTAGAGGTCTTTCTTGGGGAGAAGTTCTGGAATGGGTCAGTGGTCGACGTGAGCTTCCCGAATGGCCAGCTTTTGACTTTGCCTCACTCGGTGCGAAATCAGTCGATGACCTAGCTGGTCTTGGAATATCAGGTCACCACAGACCTGGATCACCTATCAAGATCGACCCTGACGTTGCAGATGAATTCCGCGAACATTATCTACGACAATCGATCAAAACCAAAGCTTCAGTTGATAAATGGCTCTCAACTTGCCCCGAAACAACATCCGCACCTCCTCAAGAGGTTGATGATGAAACTCTTTCATTTGCTATATTGACTCATCTCAGCCACCACGACCGACCTCTCTTCAACGCCTTGCTTACAGGCTCTACCACGCTACAACCCGTTTCACGAGCACCTACCCCGCTACGAAAACCCCGGTCGGATTTTATGATAAAAAGTGTACAGTCTATGCAACGATTGTATCGATTGCCCCTTCCTCCACGAGATCCAGAGGTCGCAATATATCTACTAAAGAATCCTCATGTTCACAATCTTCTCGCAACCATTTCCGGCATTGCACCATCGGAATGGGAAATCTTGATATCTGGACGATTTGATGGATTTTTATGGTCTGGAGCCGACAACGAAGTGATGGATGAATTTCCCTCTCGGGGTCCCACACCAAATGGCTACCGAGGACCATCACCTGTAATGAGAGGTCCTTCGCGCAACGGCACCCCATTCTCACCTCGATCGGCTAGCTATGGTTCTCGTGGTCCTACCCCATCACAACAGTACAGGCATCCAGTCTCTAACGATGAAGAGGCGGAAATTGCAGTCCTGGCTGAAATAGAGCGTGAGATATACGTGGGAATGGAGGCTCTTGAAGATGCATTCGAAGGTTTGCATCGCAAGGCTGAAGCTGTTCGCAAAGCTCTTCGTGAGCGGGGTGTCGGCTTGTCCATGGCAGCAGAATCGAGACGCACAAGTCGTCCAGAAATAATCGTTGGTACTCCTGGTCCTTACTCAGCAGGTTTGGGACCAGGATATGAGAGACCAAGCTGGGCCGAAGGTGGTAGCGAATTTATGAGTGAGGCTGATTGGGATGAGGATGAGATGCAAAGTGAATTGGCTCCAGACGATTCCGCGAGCAACATCAGCAGTTCAAGACACAGACGGCCAAAACGAAGAAACGAAAGAAGAACACCCGCATTGGTTGAAGAGAATGAAGATGAGGATTGAGAAGCCCGACACATCTTCTTGCCATCATGAATGCGATGTTACCGAAGTTATGAAAATTATATGAGAGTATGAGAATAAACCCCTCCTACAGCGATGGATGAAATGAGATCACGATTTGTTTACGAAATGATATGCTATCACGGCGATAGTGTCAACATGGAGAGTACGTTACACGAGGGTTATTTTTTGCGAGCTATAAAAGGACTAGCGGTTTTACATTCGGAGGACATCACTGTTTATCTGGATATTTTGTGGTTTTATCAACGATTTGCAATTTGGAGCGACCGGTTGCATACATTGTGAGAATTGAATATGGCGGTATTTGATCCCGATAGGTCGTATAGAATAGCTTAGCAATGAAAGTATAACGGTACTTTGAAATCAAGTAATCCCGTGCTTTGTATGCTTTATCTTCTCTCCATATCATGTCAACAAGGCGAAAGGATTCAGCGAGTCGTGTGCAAGATTTCTGTCACCACTGATATTCTTAGCGATTACTATCACAGGTGAGAGAGATGGCACGGCCAATCAACGATTTCCAGGCGTCAAGGACGTGATGAGTGATGCACGCAGGGGGCCTAGCTGATAGTGACGTTGAGAATGCGAACGAAGCTGAGGGGGTTCTTTTTATGTGTATGTGTGTATGTGTGTATATGTGTGTGGAGAGCATATTTGGGTATATTTGGGCTGGACTCGTTCTGGTCTGGTACGTCTTTAGAGCATCTTGGCGTGGATTCGTGGTGCATTGGTGTGCATTGGTTATTGGGTAGGTATGTATGTATGTATGTATGTATGGCATGGGGAAATTCGGTTGGTTCTTGAATCTATCGAAGGGTAAGATACGTTAATATCTATTAATTACACAATCGACAAATGGAAGACAAGCAAGCACAGTTCTGAGATTTCAGACGAGTATCCATCCCTCATAGACCCTTCCCTCCCTTCCCTCCCTTCCCACCACCCCTCTCCCTCTCCCTCACCAACCCCCCCAACCTCCCCAACCCAAACATGCTCGGCAGAAGCAAATCAAAGATCCAGCCGCCCACCCAACTCCTCGCGAACCACACAAGCCAACTCTTATTGCCCCGCCACAACGTCCGCCTGCCCCCCCGCACCACCGCATCCACCACGCCCCGCGCAAACTCGCGGTTCGCCATCGCGCCATCCTGGCTATGCACGACTCGCCGCTGAAAATCGTCTTCGATATCGAGATAGAGCGATGAGGGCGGGAGCGTCCGCTTCGTGCGCGCAATGTTCGATTGCACGCCGCCCGTTACCACGACCATGACGCGCACGCCCAGGGGCGCGAGCTCGAGGCGCAGCGTGCGCGAGTAGGCGTGCAGCGCGGCTTTGGAGGCGTTGTAGGTGCTGCCGAAGACGTAGGGGATGATCTGTTGGTGTGGGTTGGGTTGGGTTTTAGTATGCGTGGTGCTTTGTTTGTTTATTTTATTGGGTTGCTTTTCATCGGGGGCGAGAGAGGGTGAGGGAGTGGATGGAGGGGGGTATACGTACGGCTGCTACACTGCCAATATTGACAATCAGTCCCTTTTGCTTGATCAGCAGCGGGGTAAAGGCCTGGCACATGGCCATGACGCCAAAAACATTCGTTTCGAAACAATGCCGCGCGTCATCCAAATCTACATCCAGAGCCGGCATGGTGCAATTTCGACCTCTAAAAAGACGCAGAGAGATCCCGTTAGCACCCATCTTCCTCTTCCCTCCTCTCCAATCCCTCCCAAACAAAAAAAAAAGAACAAACACCCATCCTCCCCTCCCTCCCTCCCGCCAACAGCAGCAGCACCACGCAACTCACGCATTATTAACCAGCACATCCAGCCCCGCAATCAACCCGTCGGCAATCAGCGCCTCGACTTCCCGCTTCGCATCCTCGATACTATTCCGATCCGTGACGTCGAGACTCAAGGTTGTCAGGCCGCGCTCGGCGAGATCCGCGATCTGCGAGGCGCGGCGCGCGCTGGCGAGGACGGTGTAGCCGCGGGTGTGGAAGTCGAGGGCGAGCGAGTGTCCGATGCCGCCGTGGGTGCAGCTGGGGGTTGGGGTTGGGTTAGTGGTTTGTGGTTTGTGAGAGGAAGGGGGAGGGGAGGGGAGAAGAGGGGTGGCGCACCCGGTGATGAGCACGGTTTTCTCGGACATGGTGGGGTGGGGTTGGTTGGATTGGTGTGGATTGGTGTGGTAGACTTAATGATGTAGTTTAGGACGAACAGCAAAATGGCGGACGCAGACGCGGACGCGGACGCAACGATGAATAAGAAGTAGAAATTCGAAATAGGACAGGACGGGACGGATTCCTGGATAAGATAGAGTAGATGTGGGTGGGATTGTACTCCTTGCTTACTGTACTGTACTTCACTGTAAACCTTATTTATGTA
Source organism: Monilinia vaccinii-corymbosi (assembly GCA_017357885.1). Taxonomy (NCBI): domain Eukaryota; kingdom Fungi; phylum Ascomycota; class Leotiomycetes; order Helotiales; family Sclerotiniaceae; genus Monilinia; species Monilinia vaccinii-corymbosi. The sequence goes on along the minus strand of CP063406.1, from coordinate 1,623,915 downwards.
TACAAGTATCAAATCAACAAGTACCCGAGTAGTTTTTTTGTAATGAGTTAATTGATCATGTCGTCCATCCTTCTATTTGAATTGGATTGGATGAATAAGACGAGTTGGTTGATATTTACAAACGCCTGGATAGATATCCCTCTTAAAGTACAACCTAGATGCAGTGCAAACCTCCAAATTATCTTTAACCATAACCATAACTATAACCATAACCAGACTAAAAATCGGCACTTTTCCTTCTCAAACCCTCACTGCATCTATCCATTAAACATTTACTCTCAAGCCACCTCGCGAATTTCGTAGATGGAACATCGATTCCCCTCCAAAATACATCGGCCGTCCATAAGATGATCGGTCCGTAGATCAATAATCCAGCCGCCCAAAAAGCATGTCTCCCGAAGAAAGTATCCTTTCCAAAAGTATCGGCGAAGAGAGGTACAAATTGTGGCTCGAGGATCGTGAGACAGAGGTTGTGCGTTAGGTAGAGGGCGTATGATATATTGCCTAGATATTGGGGGAGGGGGTGGTTGAAGAGAGATTGTAAAGTGGTGAGTTGCGTGCACGCGAGCACGATTTGAAAGGCCGCGAGACAGAACCAAACTCGTTGACCACTATATGGTCTCGGAGTATGTGCGTTGAGGATGGAGAGGAGGGGGATTTCGTCCACGTGTTCATTTGTCCAGGAAGCAATATAGAGGCCGCATATGAGATTGAGAATCCAGAAAACCTTCAAGGGGATACCTTCATTGGACGGCATGGTGGGGTTTGAGGAATCGAAGGTTGTAGCATTAGGTGGCCCACTCTTTTTGTCGCCGAGTTCCGCAGTAGGGAGAATAGAAGAGGTTTCAAGAGAGTTGGAGGGTGGCGAATGGTATGATTGGAGAAGCGTCACTTCGGCGATGAACATTCCGCCTAGGAACTCAACTGTATGTAACTGTGCGCTCCAGAAGCAGAATGACATGATGCATGAGAGAATCAGGAGACGCATGTTGATGCGAGCATGAGAAAGTCCAAGGACAACAATGAATAGAAGCATCGATTGTGCGAATTCCACGGGGATAGTCCAAAGTGCTGGGTTGTAGCGTGGTAGAGGCGAAGAAGAGTTATCCCATCCCCAGGACGATAGTAAAAGAAGCCAGCAAGCTTCATACCAATTCTCAAGTTGAGCAGTGAGTGACCAGAGAGGAAAGCCATATCGAGCTTCGGAGAACCCATAGTACACGGCAAGAGACATGATGAGGAGCGTTATAAAGGATGGTAAGAATAGACGAACTGCGCGGCGGAAAACGGAAGAAGATAATGTCGATGCGAGGGCCGAGTATTGTTGAGCATGTATTTGTTTCAGAGGTTTGTAGGTAAGGACGAATCCTGAAATGATGAAGAATACATGTACCATGGGCCTGGCAGAATATAATACTCGAAGGAATGGCAGTTGTATCGGTGATGAAGGGGCTCCATCTTCGTATAATCCATATGGTTCGGTCCACCACCCAATATTCTCCTCAGTATAATGTCCCATGAACACAATAAACGAAGCCACCCCTCGCAAGCCATCGAGATATGAAGTGGGATGTAATTTTTGCGTCTTTGGTGAGCTGGTTCGCGTCGTTCTCCGTTGCAAGAAACTCGGTACACACCCATATGCGAGTTTTTGAAGCAGGCGCTTCCCTGAGCTCAGGAAGACTGTATACTCGGAATTCTTCTGCGAATCTGCTTCCATCGTTCCCCATATCGTCTGAGACTTGTATCCCTCGGTTGCCATCATCGGGAAAAGAGCGACTCGACTGACAATACCTGATTGTGCCGTGGAAACCACAGTGATGATTTCTATGGATAGAAAAAGTGTCGACTCTCACAGAGATTCAATGCTTCTTTACGGGCAATCCCCAACTGCTGGATCGCTCTCCGGATATTTTCCAGAAGGACGACGAATTGGCTTGGGTATCAAAACAAAAAGAAAAACAGCAAATTGAACATGAAGGATATATGGAAGGGGGGAATTACGCTTAAGAACATCGCCTCGCCTCGAATCTTCACCTTCTCTTCTCTTCTGGCCAGTCAGCCCTCAAATGTGATCGACTCGTTTTAGCCGGGGCCATCGCGGGTTAAGCATGGTGTAGAGTATTGCTTGATTCAAATGCACTTCGTTTGGGATTCAGATGTTTACCCGCTGCCAATCGGCTATTCACAATCCACAACCATCATGCTCGAATTGGCTTGGTTTGGAACAGGAACTCTGAATGGGGATAGAGATGCCGATGCCCGTATGAGCCAAGCACGTTGATCAGTCTCGCGTGGAGTTTTTGTGGATGTTGGATGAAACGAACAAATTGTGTGTCGTTTCAACTTCTCACTTATCCGCCCTTTGCTCGATCATGTGACCAATTGACCCGCAAGCAGTCATTTCCCGTTCGAGTAATGCGGCTACTTGGAATAATAAGATATCGACATAAAACACTAGTAGGTATAAATGATACAAGCCTCCTTCCTCCAAGGTCTTTTGAACTCTGCAACACAAAACCATCGAGTAGCATTCTAGATCAGAGAAGGGAAGGTCGACTCCTTCGATATACCATGGCCGTTTGCTCCTTGTGTAGCCTCAGTGCGATCAATGTCTTCCTGGAGCGCCATTGTATAATATACGACCCATCAAGAGCATCACGTGCATGCATGCATACCACCACCGCACACCACCACACGCTATCCCATCTCCCCAGTGAATCAAGCGAAAGCGGTAAGGAGGGGAAAGAGAGAAAGAAAGGGGGCATGGCAATCAATCGTACATATATTTGTATGATGCAATCTAAGTTTTGGGTTACTGCGCTGTCAGCCATCGACGTCGCCATGTCACGTGAAATGTCGTGCTTTCGGTTCATGATGACACAAGAAGGTCAAGAAGGCCAAAAGGTCCATGGGGGTCGGGGCCTCGCGGGGATGGGGCTACAGATGATGATGATGGTTTATGACATTATGATATTCAATCGGGATCCTCTGCATAGATAATGCTAAATATCATGATAAATACGAAGAAAATACACGAAGATGGTAATAAAATCGAACTCACCCTAAAAACTGCTAAAACTAATCCTTACTAGCGTCTATCACGCCATATCAATCATGTCGTCTGAATGATTTGTAATTAATTTCTTTTGAAGGAAGTCAAGAGAATCGAGAGGTAGAGAAGATGGCCCTTATGCCTGCCTACCTAGTTCCCCTTGAGACTATATACTCAAGTCATCTTCCCTTCCCTTCTCCCTTCTCTTCTCTCTCCCTTCTTCTGCATTGTGCCATCTGGATCTTACTCTACACAACAGTCCATCATCTCCAATCATATTTCTCTTGCCCTTTCTGATATCATTGAAGTGCATCATCACACCATCGAGGAGGAGATTGTGCCATTCATTTGTGGGGCTAGCTTTCTCATATCACTTCCCTCTTTCAATCCTCAACCTTCTCATCAACTTCATCAACTTTTCCTCTCTTCCTCCAAAGGAATAAAAAGTTTTCTTTCTTCGTTCAACCTCAAGAAATATATGCAAAATGGGACTTCACCGGGAATCATCTGCCTCGGGTTCTGAGTCTGGATATGCTTCTGGAGCATCTTCTCAAAGCTCTCTTCCGCAAGTCCTCCTCACAAAAGCTCATCTGAAGTTCATCAATTCAACACTCAACAATCTTCAACCTATGGAAATCCTCAGATGGTCCAAAATGACTTTCCCTAACCTCTTTCAGACCACTGCTTTTGGAGTAACAGGTCTGGTCACCCTTGATATGCTGAGCAAGTTGCAAACAGAAACGCCCGAGCTACCGGGAGTTGATGCCATCTTCCTTGATACATTGTATCACTTCAACGAAACACTCGAATTGGTTGAGAAGACCAAGAAGCAATATCCAAATGTTAACTTGCATGTTTACAAACCAGAAGGATGCCAGACCGCTGGAGAGTTTGAGGGAAAGCATGGAAAGGAATTATGGAAGACCAATCCTGACTTGTATGATTGGGTTGCTAAGGTCGAACCTGCCCAGAGAGCATACAATGAATTGGACGTTGCCGCAGTATTGACTGGCAGGAGAAGGAGTCAAGGTGCTAAGAGAGAGAGCTTGGATATCGTTGAAGTCGATGAGGCTGGCTTGATCAAAATCAACCCGTTGGCATCATGGAGCTTCAAGGAGGTGCAAAATTACATCAAGGAGAACGATGTTCCCTATAACGACTTGTTGGATCGTGGATACAAGAGTGTTGGAGATTGGCATTCAACCGAGCCAGTAAAGGAAGGAGAGGATGAACGTGCTGGAAGATGGAAGGGTACTGAGAAGACCGAGTGCGGGATCCACAACAAACGATCAAAGTATGCGCAATACTTGTACGAGATGGAACAAAAGAAACAACAGGAGGAATTATTGGCGGCATTAGAGAAAGTGCAGGTTGGCGAAGAGAGGATTGAGGATATCATCATCGGAGTATGAGCTCAACAGCACCTGCTATCTTGCTTGGCATACTTTCTCTTGACGATGTTCTTATTCCCAGCACGATGCACCTTTCATTGCCGGAGTTTTGGTTGGAATAGTGGTGGGATAAACACATGAGATGTGAGCATTGGAGTAACAGGCGTTGAATTAAAGGGAAATCATATGATACCTGAGCATGGTTACCAAATTGTTTAGATGCTTTTTGAAGGTCCGGTCTCGCTATCGTCCACAACAAAAATGCCTTATGAAACTTACATTGATGCAAATTCGAAGTCTCATTGTGATATCCTCTCATTGTGCTTTGTAAAAGAGCTTGGAGTTGCAGATGCCATATTACCACAATATCTGGTGTTGGTATGATACAATATCTCGTAACCGTCATCCTCGCGAGATACCACTAGGTAATCATGATCGGATCATATTAGATTGGAATCTACGTTGGGAGATCAGCTCCCGATGAGACAGCCAGCGGCAGGTTCGACGAGGATAGCATCTCCGTAGAGGATTCCTCGCGGCGTCGTAAATAGCCATCAATAATCTCGAACACGGCGTGAGACGAATTCGAAGCTGTACCTGGATAAGCTTCCCGACCATATCACACCATCTTTGCATACATCTAGAAGTTTATGGAGCGAACGCCTTCATATGGATGTGAAGAAGCTTATCGGGACATTGAAAATCTAGTTTGCGGGGTTCGGTTCAAGTCACTCCGGAGAAAGCGGCCGCATAGGCAGGGTGCTCATGCCAAGAAGAGACAGATGACGTCACTGTTTTCTGCTCTACACCAGAATTCTAGAAAGCCTGGAACCAAACCATGGCATTTGCTTTACTAGTCCGCCTTTCTCTATCACTATCAAATATGCTGCTGCTCCTTTCTTCGCCTTACACCCTTTTATTCATTTGCGGGACACATTCATCTGAACATCAACCTGCGATCAAACTCTGAATACGGTCAGAATGTCGAGTACAATAGAAAAAGCAGGCGCTAAAGCCAAAGACGTTGCGTAGGTTCATTCTGAAGCATCCCCCCTTCTTTGCGTAACCCTAACGGATCGCAAACAGAAAGGAAGATTTCATCAAGGCAAAAGAGTTGGCACGCTCAGCAGCCATCAGTGGGGCTTATCTATATCCTATCAAGGTTCGTTGGATTTTGAATTCTGTTTCGTTGATTCTTCTATCGTATTTCAAGCTAACAAACCAATACCACAGGGAATCTTCTACTTTCTCTCTCATCGCACACTATGGAAACCTCTCTTGTCGAAACTAGTACCCACTCTATCCCTATCCGCCACCGTCGTGACTTTAATGTTCATGTTCACCTACCTCCCACAACTTGCCATTCTAATCTTCACGGATGGACCCCTCGCCGCAGTCTCCGCAATCCTCTTGACCCTTTCAGAATCTAGCACGATCATCACTATCCTCTCCAAGAATTTCCTCGTTGCGGATGCTCTCATTGATACATTTGATGGGGTGATGGTGGCAAAAGGTCAAACGAACGTTGTGCAGGGTGGACGAGAGATCAGATCAGGGAAGTTTGGTGATCCGATGAGAAAATTGGGTAAAGTCATGAAGGGATATGGTGAGAAGTATAGCTTTGGAGGGTTAGTGAGATATTTGATGTATCTGCCGTTGAATCTTATTCCGGTTGTTGGTACGGTAGTCTTTGTCGGTTTGCAGGGACGACAGAGGGGTGAAGGAGTTCATTCTAGAGTATGTTTTGATATAATTTTTCGAATTGGGATCGTCAATCTAACAGTACTTAGTACTTCCAATTGAAGGGTTGGTCTGGTGCACAGAAAGAGGCGTGGTTGAAGGAACACTCTGGAGCTTATACCTCGTAAGTTTTTCTTCTCTCAAAATACACATTCACGGTCATTGGGATCTGCATTTCATTTGTACTCTTGCATTTGCAGTACGCCTATTACTTTATGCCTTGTTCCCTACTCGCATCCGTTTGGTAAATGCGTCTTTGACAGGTCTGAGGTATCTTCTTACCACAAAACGAGACAATCAACAAGTTTCTCTTGCGATCTGCAAATACAGAATTGACTTTATTAACATATATGTAGATTCGGGACCGTCGCAACACTCCTTGAACTCGTACCAATTGCATCGATTCTCTTTTCTTTCACAAACACAGGTAAATATTGACATTCTCAGCTCTACTGTGAAAACCAATCTAACCATCTCTCAGTTGGTGCAGCACTGTGGGCTGCCGATATCGAAGGCAATGATACCACTATGACTCAAATATCTTCTCCCGGGGCTCAAAAGAAAGCCCAGAGTGCCGAGTAGAGAGGTATTATCTGCAACCTCCCGAAATTAGCTATCTTTCACCCGATCCCGATGTTACTTCGTTACTTCGCTTTTGGGATGCTCTGTGGTACAACAGCTTCTTTGTGCATCAAGCCCTGCAGTCCCCGGTTCTCGGTAACCATTTACTTGTCTTCTTGTCGATCTTTGACGGTGAAAATGGCCGAGTAGCTTGGTAGCGATGGCGTAGAAATAAGCGACGGTTGCTAATGGTTTGCGCTGTCCTTTTCAAGAATCCAAAATAATGGGATGACTCTATAATATGCATTATCTGCAGCAAACTGTGCAACATGAGGCGATATAATTTTACCGACGTTGTGTATTTGTGAGTCCATTATTCCGTTGGGAATTTCTCTACATTAAAAGCGCAAATTGAAGACTTCATCCGGATTTCAGCCTTCCCGTCTTCTGTGTAAAAGTTTCGTATCTTTCACGAGATACCATCTACAAGATTCGAGTCACGTTAAATGCGGAGGACGAAACATAACTCAAGCTCTAGAGTCGTGACTGGTAGATTGCATTGCATCCGCAATCAACGGTGCGTTTGTTCATTCTGGTGTGCTTTTTGACCCCGATATGCAATCAGGCTGGCTGTCAGGAACCTTAATACGAGGTCTTTACGAGACGCGCTCCAGAAATTCATGTTAACTTGACTTCTTGGGGTATATACCGCTGGGTATTCACATCCATAGTATTTCAGTTGAGCGACAGGCGGCTTTCCTCATGCAAGGACAAGCTCATCAAGTCACGGCCAGGTGCACCCTCGCTCGTTGTGCTGTCCAACATGATGGAGATGGACGGGAATGCAGCCTACCGGTGTGCAACTTCAATCTCATAGCCTGCCCCTTGCCTTTCCAACTTGAGAGACAGTGTTACATTGCAATGCTTGGGAAGTTGATTCAAGTTGACTCGGGAGCTCGCCATATGGTCGGTACAGTCACAACATGGATGAAACTTGGGGGAAGAGGTAGGTGGATAACGAGTCCGAATCTTCAAATTGCGAGGGGCCAGCTGGGTTTCCCCAAATGTCTTCAACATCAAGGGAAAATACATGGCAATGAAGAGTATCCATGCAGACTTCCTCCTTGGTGGGATCTCTCGGGCAGAGTTTGATTCAACGTGGATGGGTATACATAGATATGACCAACCCAATATGGATGAAACCTTTGCGAGGAATGATATTGATATGGATCATGATAATGATAATGACATGACGCTTCAATTGGAGGGGATTATGAAAATGGTGGATTGATGGTGATGGGTACTTGCTGCTTCTCGCCTGCCTGCCTGCCTGCGTGCCTACCTGTATCGCTTAGTACCTGCTGCTGCTGTATGTAGGAGGTCCTTGATTCTTTCTTTTCCTGGAGACGGGAAGCGGATCGAATGGATTCGGGAGGTGAGAGGTATCGAGGGATCTTTTTCACTTAGGAACTTGATATTGCCTAGTGCGCATTTTCATTTTCTTTTTCATTTTTCATTTTCTTTTCGTTTCCCATATATTCCGACCTTTCGCTTCCCATGCAACCAGATTACTTCCGTCTTCATCTCATCTCCTCTCATCTCTTCTCTCCTCCTATCGTTTCCTTCGACAATCCATCAGTTCTTTCGAATAGACGTTCTGGTCTTCGAGAGTTGTCCTGTAATAAGGATTGACCTGTCCGTCCAACTGATCTCCAATAATCTCCGTCGTTATCTGCTTCTGCAGAGTCACACTCGTTTGTCCTCATCATCAAAACTCCAGTGAGAGATCTATCACAGGTACGTATTCTCTTCTCAGCCTTCTTTCTACACGAGAGAAGTTTCTCTACTTCCTTAAGAATCAATCGACTCTATCTAGATCGTCACTGATTTCATCCCATTCATGCAGATCAAGATGAGAGTCAACATTACTGTGAGACTCGCGTCCAGCGCAGTTATTCTTGCCTTGGTTCCTGCAGCTTATGCTCTGCCACAATGGCTTCAACCACATCTTCGAAATGCCAATGCAGACGCCTTTGCTCCTCGGGATTATACTATCTATGAGAGAGCAGAGGGTATTCAAGATCGCTATACCCCGTACGGATATGGACCTCAACCTACCTACACCATAAACCCGGTCACAACTGCTGATCCTGAGGAAACTTCACCATCAGGTACTCAAGTTGGTCAGTCATCAATCATCTTTCTCAATCTCAAGAACCACATACTAATTGAAGTAGGATCTACTATTTCTTCTGCTTCGGGCTCCTCTGTCAGCGGTATACTTTCCACCGGCACGTCTCCTGTGAGTTTCTCAACTGGTCCAGTATCTGTCGAACCTTCTGCAGTTACTTCTTCAACCATTGAATACTCTACAATCACGGTTTCCGTTTCTCCTACAGAAGCTTCTTCCTCAGCTCCCGTCTCGAGCTATGATCCAGGAACTTCAGCCCCGGCGATAGATACTACCACTTCTGAATCCGATGGAGATTCACCAAAAACATCTGCTGGCACATATGAGCCATCTGGTGCCACCTTACCGGGATATTCTTCTGCTAACCCAAGTACAACTACTACTCCAGGGAGTGCTGGTAGTAGCACTCCTTCAATAGAAACTAGCACAGAAAGTACCTCTCCAACAGGTGGTGTTTCAACTTATTCAGGCTCTTCAGTTGTCCCCAGTCCTCCAAATTCAACACCTTCTGCCTCAGAATCTTCTCCTAGCGAGAGTTCCTCTGCTGCTAGTTCTGAAAGTTTAGGCTCTACAGTAATTATCACTCAAACCTATACAACTACTCCTACCATCACAGTACCATCTGGGAGCCAGATAACTACTCCACAAGGAAGTACCCCATCTGGAGGTGAGACATCAGCCACTCCATCAGGAGGTGAATCGATAAGTACCCCACCGGGAAGTGAGACGTCAACCACTACAGCAGGAGGAGAAACAACGACTACAGCAGCACAAGAATCTGAGACGACAGTCACTCCATCAGAAAGCGAGACGCCAATTGTTCCTTCGGTCGGTACATCCACAACAACTGGAGAGACAACTTCAAGTGAAAGCTCAGGTGCTCCTAGCTTCTCATCAGGAGGTTCAAGTACTGTGCCATACACAAGTACTTCGGCTTCAGCAACTGGCCCTGTCACTTCTGAAATCTCTTCATATACCCCATCTAGTGGCATTTCATCATCATCACCTGGAAGCTCAACTGGTGGTAGTGCTCCTTACACAAATTCGACATCAGGATCAGCACCAACAACTTCGGTTGCTTCTTCTGGGACTGCACCATTTACCTACCCTTATCCAACGGGAACGGGAATTTTATCAAATGGAAGTATTTCTGGAGGCTTTTCAAGCTCCATTGCATCAACACCTTTATATACAAATTCAAGCGCTGCAGCTAGCTCAACCTACCTCGGTACTGCACCTTTATCTTCCGGCTCTTCGAGAAGCAGTATTTATTTGACAGCAGCTCCATCATACACCTCTTTGTACCCGATATACCCGCTGAATTCATCTGTGTCAAGTGGTGTAGTCGGTCAAACAGGATCGAGCGTTTCTGATGGAATTAGCTATAGCTCATCTTCTGGTGCCCCTTTTCCGACAGGTAACAACTCTTCACCAACTGTCGGTCCAACTGATACAGGATCCGTATCCACATCCTCCTTCCTAGGAATTGTTACCTCCGGATCATCCGTCTCAGGCATCGTTAGCTCTTCTGCGGGATCATCTATTCCATATTATCCTTATGGAAACAGTACTCCTTTCACAGAAGGTCCAACAGGTTCGGTAACAGGAAAGCCAAGCTCAGCATCAGGAGGATTCCCATCAGGTACTGATGCTTCAAGCTCTCCATGTTCGGTATCTTCTGGTGCATCAGGAGGAACAAATTCATCAGTTGGCTCTTCCAGGCCATATCCGATTTACAATTATACAACAACAGCAGGCCCGACGAACCCTGGAACCTCGGTATCTGGTGGTGTCGCCTCTAGCATTTCCGGAGGGGTCAGTTCATCAATTCCTTACACTGCACCGTATCCAGTCTCCAATAGCACAACAGCAGCAGGCCCAACAAATCCAGGCACCTCACTCTCTGGTGGTCTCACTTCTGTTAATTCTGTCCCACTCAGTACCGGTAGCTCACCATCATCAAGCGTTTCAGGCGGCATCAGTTCTTCAGTAGCATCTTCGCAACCCTACCAAACTTACCCTTACGGAAATTATACGCTTCCACCATTTGCCACAGGTACAACCATATCCGCAACTTTCAGTTCCGGAAGTTATCCATCAAGCACTGGCACAATACCCCTAGGAACAGGAAGCCCGAGCACTGATTCTGGACCATCTTCATCAATTCCATACCCAACTTCATCAAATGGAACTTTGACTAGTGGGCCAACAGGGCCATCAGGAACTTTGCCGATCTCAAGCGGCACATTACCTCTAGGAACAGGAAGTTCAAGTTCCAGACCTGGGTCGTCCTCGTCAATTCCATACCCAACTTCTTCCAACGGAACTTTGATTAGCGGACCAACTGGGCCATCAGGAACTTCACCAGCCTCAAGCTCCAATCCATCATCTGTCGGGGCTAACCCAAGTACCAGTGGCAGCGTTGCCTCGGTGACCGCAGCCCCATCCTCCAGCACTTCCGACCCTAATGAATCGACGTCGAGCCAGTTTTCTGGAGAAACCACATTGTCATTATCTCCAACCAGTGGATCATTCAACACCAGCATCGGAGGTTTCCCAACCACATCTTCTTCTCCATCAGGCAAGTTAAACATAAAGTCCCTATTGAAATTTTGCTAACTTTATTTTGATGGAGGTTTTGGTACGTCGATCACGTCAGCAACATCAATTCCATCCACATTTTCAACATCCGTTTCGACTAGTTCATATCCTGGCGCAAACTCTTCTATCATCTCATCAGCCTCAACTTCTGACTCTGGTTCTTCAAATACTTTATCCACAGATTCTACAAGCGCTGTACCTTCCACAAGTGCTGCCACTCCAAGCTCTGCCTATACACCTCCACCATACTACGCCCCACCTCCACCATACTACGCCCCACCTCCACCTCCACCTCCAGGATATAATTGGGGATACTGAGGTAAAAAGCATCAGAAAAAAGATGCTGGTAGTGTTCGTCTTTGGTTCTGGTGAGAGTCGAGAACAGTACATGGAGCGCTGAGCTCAACAAACACAAAATTTCGCTTCTAGACTTGCTTTCTTTTTGACATTTTGATTGTATTCAGATATTTTCTTCTGATATCTTATCTTTTCTTTCTTTACTAGGCCTTTGTTTTTCCTTTTATGTATGGACGGAAGCAAGGAATGTTCCAAACGACTATCATGTCAATTAATGCATATCAGCTTCATTTACCGCGCGGTACTTTTATGAGCCAGCAAGAAATGGACTGTGAAGGAAGTTAGCTACATACAGATGAAGAAATAACATATCAAATCAATGTTCTCATGTATGTTGTGTCTTGAAATTAGCTATTATATATGATCTTGGTCTCTCCTCTCGTATTTGGAATTAACCTTGATTAGTCAACTTCACGTGGTTTGATGCAACATGTGGTTGGTTGGTGTAAGCGTGTTGTGAGTGAAAAGAGATAAGGATTGCTCTAAAAGAGCGAAGTCCACTTTTGTAGACTTCGCTTACTAAGCTAAGCTAGGCTAGTCTTGATAAGCTGAGTCATCATAAAGGACTAATGTGGTAACAGTTGGGTTTGTAATCTTCGGTTTAATATCGCTTAAACTTTTCTCTCCTCTACCAATTCTCCAACCAACTCAACTTCTAACCCACCAGATTCAACATTTGGAGGAAAACTATTCAGACCTCTTCCCTTCAAGGTCCAAATCAACCTCATGGCTGAAAATGAAGTGCCAGTAAGAACTGGCCGTCCTAGTTTTGGCAATAAAGTGCGCAGTCGGTCTTACCTTCAAGAACATCAACAATATCGTCCACCACAGCAAGATGGTCATCAAGGCATAGACAGTATAGTTGAGGGCCTTCAAGGGAGCGCAGTTTCATCCCCTTCCAAGTCTTTCACTCAATACAATGGAGTTCCTTCTCCGCAACATCCCCCGAAAATTGTTGACAGCGGACTGAACCATACCTTGTCACACGCGAATTGTCAGCCCGCGCCGGATACAGTCTCCGACCGAATGATTGCGACCCTCATTTACAAGAAGAATTCCCCTCGTGTTTCAATCACTGCTTTTCCACAAGATCGTTCTCCTTCCCCAGCTTCTACTCCATCAAGATCATCTGTGAATTCCACTTCCCGCGCCATCCCACCAAATCTTGCACCCGTTCGCACACTCTCCAACTTTCCCCTCGAGCCACCACCACCAGATCCAGAACCGCTTGATCACCTCTATGGAAGCTATATCTCACAACTTTGTCTCACATCTTTCCTCCACCTTATCCAGTCTCTGCCAACCAGATCTGGTTCCGATTTCCTCTCTTCATCCCACCGCTGCCTCGACAACCCCGATCATCCCTCAATAGTCGAACTCACATTCTCACCCATTCCTGATCCTACATACCTTGATCTTCAAGATTTGCGTAAACATGAGCTTCTCTATCGCTTTGAGCGCGAATGGAATGTTGACGTTATTCTCCAACAGGATACCGTCCTTAGACGTTACCCGCGCCTCGTGGTCTTCGATATGGATTCTACACTTATCGAGCAAGAAGTGATTGATTTAATTGCTGCTTCCATCGGAGTAGAAGATGCGGTATCTGCCATCACTGCACGGGCTATGAATGGGGAATTGGATTTCTCTGCATCCCTCCGTGAGCGCGCGAGATTGTTGAAGGGAGTAAAAGCGGATATATTTACACAATTGAGAAGTGTTATTAAACCCACCAAGGGTGCTGCGGAACTCATTCGTGCGCTGAAGAGAATGGGTGTTAAGACTGCGGTTTTATCTGGAGGTTTTATTCCCCTAACGCAATGGCTCGCTGATCATTTGGGCATTGATTACGCATTTGCCAATACTCTCGAATCTGACGCAAATACCAATACTTTAACGGGTGAAGTTCTTGGTTCCATTGTTAATGCAGAAAAGAAGCGAGATCTACTCCTTGAAATCGCCAAGAAGGAAAATGTTGCATTAGAACAAGTTGTAGCCATTGGTGATGGTGCAAATGATTTGTTAATGATGGGGGTCGCTGGTTTGGGAGTCGCATGGAATGCAAAGCCTGTGGTGCAAATGGAAGCCCAGGCAAGGTTGAACGGCGATACTTTGTTGGATCTCTTGCACATCTTTGGGTTGACGGCTGAAGAGATCAAGGTTTTAACTTCTTAGCAAGGAGGCAGGCATACCTCTGAAGGTTTCCAACATGGCATTTGGCATTTATATTTACCAAGTTGTGGGGGTGGAGGAGAAAGGCGGGTAAAGCAGCAAGGTGAATTGGTTGAGGGAGAGGGATGAGGGATGAGGGAGCGGGATGAAGCACTGGATATTGCAGATCTACATATCCTGTTCATTGGACTTTTTGAGGGGGAGCATACAGGAGTATGAGAATTCTTATATTCGTTGTTTTAGAAAGTTCACGAATATCATAGACAGATGAATATTAAACGAAACGTTGTCATTTTTAACTGTCACGATTCCGATTGGTAACGATCGCTAGCTTAGTTGTAGAATAGCCTCCTGAGCCCTTATGCATATGACTAGCTCTTCGGTAGTTAAATCTAAGGATTCCTCCCTCCTATTGACCAACCCTCGTGAGTAGCATACATAAGCATCACCGTTATTCTTTTGAAAAATGTCATTCATTAATTCATTAATTTGTCGATTTATATAAAGAAATTTGACGAGTTTAACTATAATGTCACCGAAAACAAAAGCGTTAAGTTGGTTCGAATTCATTATAGGATATATCTTTGATTAAGGGGGTTGGTTTTCATCTTGTTTGTTTATTATATATGCATATGGGCGAGTGAGTGAGTGAGCTGTGAGATGAAATTCCACACAAACAGAATGGCTGGTATATATATATATATATATACTGACTGAATGACTGGCATGATGATGATTATGATGATGATGAATTCGAATTCATGAGGAGTAGCTAGCTAGCTAGCTAGAGGTTCTCAGGCTGCTGCTGAAGATTCAAATCCATTTCAGAGCCCCTTCTCCTCCGTTTTGTCACCTGCGATTTCTACTTCTACTTTCTGGCCTTCCATGTACATAAGCTAAGCTTGTCGCGTTCATTTCATCTTCCAGGATGCTCGGCATGTTTTGTTTTTGTTTTTGTTTTTGTTTTGTTTTGTTTTGTTTTTGTTTTTGTTTTTGTTTTGTTTTTGTTTTTGTTTTGTTTTTGTTTTTGTTTTTGTTCATTAGCAGCTGGGCTCTCGCGTCGCGGATATTGTCACCCATCCATCGTGTTAGATGCTGTTGTGGTGATATGTTCGACTGGATGAGGTCGGATTGCATGTCTATCGAGAGAATGTCAATCTGCACGGGTCGTTCGTTTCTTTCGTGAAGGGGTATTTTCGGGCCATGATGCATGCAACAGTGATGTAGGGCAGGAAAGTGCATTCACACGCGCAACTGTAAGTAAGAATTGACCATCGCATACAAAGTAGGGGTCGGTGGATTCTAGAGGCATGGAGTATGCCCGAGAAGAGAGGGTAGGTCGCGTTCGCGGAAGGATACTAAAGATTGCCCAATATAGATTTATATACCTGGCGACAGGAATGGAAAACATTAGGAACACCATTCACATCGAACCCTAATATGTAAATGGAGAGGCACTTCCCCATTGCATCTCAGGGACTTGACAATCTAATGTCTGATGGAAGTCATGTGCGATATATAAACAAGCTTGGAGTTAGCAACAAGTCTTGATCCTGGCCTGGCAACGGTACTATTGCCGTAGCCATCAAGGTTCTCTTAATGTCCTGTGATGACGCTAGTCTTGACATTATACTGGATGTGGCACTACCTGCATACGCAAACGAGACCTTTTTCAATATAAGACTATCCTCCATCTTGGGAACAACATCATAATAGCATCCTTTGGATATCCAAACACCAACTTATTCAACAAATTATCTTCTCAATCACTTACTCTACCATAAAACCAGCCTTTTTCCAAATTCATTCTATACCGGCGCGCGCATTATCAAAAGTGTAAGCAGCGAATTCCAGCATAGCTTTGGTGAATACCTAAAGATCTTGGCGTGCAAAGCGACCTGCAATTATTGTGAAGAAAGATATCACAACAGAAACCAACAAGGTACTTTCAAAGGTTAGTAGTACCTCATAATCCATCCTCATAGGAGATCTTCGTAACTATTTCTTGACCAAAGAGCTAACCCTTTTGATGCAGCGGGAGGACAAAGTCTATCTCCACAAACAATTTGTAAGATAGATACTCGGTATTCATTCTTTCAGTCCCCAACTATCTCCAGCTATCTCAGCCTTACCCTTCTCCTTCTACTTCCCCCTCCACAAGTTTTATATGATCACCACATCCTTTGGGGTTAAGAGATGGAAGTATCGAGTATTTGAAGTAATATCTATACATAAAGTCAGGACACGAATTTTCTAATCGTCGCTGAATATCCAGATAAAACAGACAAGATGCCCAAGGACGCTCAACATGCTATTTGGCTTAACAACTACTATCTTGGGTTCCCTGCTACCCCCAAGCCATGGCAAGGAATGACCCAAGCAATCACAGACGCTTGCAACGCAGCACATGTACCGCCAACGACCCAAGGTGTTGACCGTGTTGACTCCCAGACAGTGGCAAGGTAAGAAGTAATCCATAGAATCTCAATTGTGAGGAGCTGAAAAGCTAACACACACATAGACACTTTAGAGATTGTCGAGCAAGAGCAGAGAATACCCCTCGAGCTTTTCGTATGACACCTGAACAGAAACAGGTGCTCCAGCAAGCCTACGAAATCGACCATTATCCATCCCCAGGAGCTAGAATGGTCATAATGCAGAGGACGGGCTTGAATTACAAGCAGGTGAAGAAGTGGTTCGAATACAAGGCGAGTATCTTGAACAAAGCCCGCGGCCCATCAGGTCACACTGCGCCAAAAACACCTGCTTCCAAAATGTGGCGAGAACACAACGCGGACACAGAGGGCTATGTTCAAAAATTGCTGAACGGTTCAATAGATCATACTACCGGTATCGGAGGCATAGTTCCAGCGAGAGGTATATTACCCATTGCATATGCACAATTACCCAGTACAACTGCACAAAGTACATCCGGGAACTTGTATGCTCCCAGTGTTCAACCGAGTCATGGCCAGGCTCTTGGATCGGTGCTGCAATCAGCTCAGCATCCTGGACAAGCTGGACTCCACCCTATGCAGACGCAGGTACATGGCCAAATAAATCACCATGGTTTGGGGGGCTTCCAGGGCATGCAGAATCATCAGCAGATGCAGGCACAAAGCCTGCGGAACAATATGCATCCATCATCCCGCTACGGTAGTTATCAGTCTCTCTCGGGCTATGACAACGGTGGAATGCCAGTACACCAGCAGCCCAGCATTTCAAGTGATCAATTTGTGCCCCAAAGTTACCCAGACCCTGAAGAGCCACAGTATCAATGGCAAGACCCATATGCTTTTTATCCCCCGGCTCAACAAAGCCAGACTGAGCAACCGCACAACGAGAGTTGGGAAGAACAAGATTCTGCAGCTCCATCTAGGAAGAGGAAGGTGGCTCGTGCTGGAGATGACATGGAAAATAGCCAGCAATATGAGAAGCGACCCCGAACATCGCCTTCTGCTTCGACCCCCGCGCTGCCTCCCTTTCCAGATGAGCCGAACAACACTTGGCCATATTGGGAGTTACCCCATTGGGAGTTACCCCAGGCCACTTCACATAATGAGCCTTTTTTCCCACCGGGGAAGAGAAAATTGGCCTCTATTGGAGATGGGACGGAGAATATGGGGCAATCAACCAAGGGACCAAGAACCGCGAGGCACTCCAGGGAGGATCAAAGACAGAATGTATTGGAAATCGAGGGTGTTGAACACTCCAACGGCAGCCGGCCTGGGGGTAGGCTTCAAAGGTAATTTCCTCTGGCCATTCCCCATACCTCTCTCTACTTCCCTTGCCAACCAGAATGATGGTGCCACAGTGCCTGTAGGAGAGGAATCTCAAAGATGGGAAGGTACTAAGTTTAGTCTGTTCTTTCATCTCGTACCCTCTTACATTCACCTTTGTGTAACGCTCATCTTCGGCACCCCTTTCACTGCTTTGTACTTCCCCATTTCCTCATCTTCCTCTTGAAGATTTCTCTGATAGGCAATTACTGATTCTTCAAGGTTACGGTCTTCTACCATTGACCTCCAGTTTATTGATCCACGCCTCTTAGACCTCGAGGCCTTCAAGTCCAAAAAGCCCGAGGATGGCTGAAAAGCGCACCCCAGAGACCGCGAGCAATGTCACAGGCCAAAGTGGTGACCTTTCTTCAGACTTGGAACATATTACAAGAGTTGCAGAACAGAGACAAGGAGTAGAATCTGCAGATGAGGCACAGTCCACGCAGGAGGAGGACAACCCGGCGACTTTAGGAAGATTTCCAAGTCCTGCGGCACACAGTCCCTGCAGCAAAGATGGAGAACGTGAGCTCGACACCGGCGAAGATGTGACTGAGCTGCCATCTCAAGAACCCTCTTCACTAGAGAATCTTGCGCCCATCCAGCCTGCAACTCTAGCTGGCGCACTGAAGTTAGAGGATTTACTAGCACAACCAGGAATTGAGAGTCGGGGATTTACTTCTCCCAAGCCCAAATCAAGCTTCGAATGATGATGGCTCTTCCCGACCCCGATTCTCAACTCGGTGACTACAGGTATATTCCTGGTGAGGATAACAGGGATACATAGTCAGAGGCATTCACCAACAGTGCGACGTGTCTAAGGACTTCGAAACCATGCCATGTGGATCGAAAAATAGGGGATCGAGGAAATGAGGATTTGTGCAGAGGCTTTTCCCAAGTTCGGAAACACTCGGCGCTCATTGTTTACGCCCAGATTGATACATCAACATAAGAAGGATACTTTAGATCATGTTAATATGGCCATGATCGCCTTGCTAAATATAATGCGTCTGTGTTGTTTTTTTGTATCCATCATATAATTACACGTCTACCACATTTGATTTCAATTTTATACATATTTGGTACTGATGATTTCTACTGCTCATGACTTCAATACCAAAATACCCTTCTATCTCAGATCGGGACTGATTTTGACTTCTTCCGAGACTGCCTCGACTGTATATTGCTACTCGAGGAGAATGGTAGAAACGGAGGAAATACCCTGGATGTAAACCTCGCAACTGGTACAGATGATCGCATCATCATCTACGAAGAGAAAACTACGCATGTGGAGAATTTAGCCAGTTTGCTTTTAGACGCCAAATGCAGGTTCGGATTTGAAAACCTTTGAATCTCCATCTCAACGTTCGATTTGGTCCAGTTGCAACAATATTCTTATGACAAGATTTCATGCCATGTGAAATATGGTAGATCAACTGAGTCAAAGTAAATCGCGAACTAGGGCGGCGAAAATATAACTCGTCCGAACGACCTCGTACTAGCACAGCGAGAAGCGAGCGTGATATAATAAGTGAGAAATATATATATATATCTGTTTATATTCTCGATTGCATCTACTATGGAATTCATGCACCCCTCAAACCTTTTGTAAACAAACACCTGGTTAGCCTTGACCTCTCGGTACCCATATTTTGGGGTAGATGATATTCTGATAAGACCAGGAACCACAACAACACAACCTCAAACTTATTCCAAATACTTTTCCGAATCAATTCCAGATAGAAACAAGGCAGCACTACACCCATACATGGAAATTCACTAGAGTGAGCATCTTCCCGCGACCCCAACTTTTCTTTTACATAACCAACCACTGCGAAACCATCAGACTACTACTCAAAATAATACATCAAGGACGCGAATACTTTCAACGGCAAATCAAGGATCAACAGGATTCTTCAAGGAACTTAGCAAAAAGGTATGCAACTCTCCTACTAGAATATCTAATCGGGTCTAATTATGAATAGAAAGCTGAGTTGAATCGATCACAACGAAACTCGAAAGGCATCTCAGCACAAATACTGAACAGCATAATCAAGGGAGCTTCACCGAACAGCTAAACCGGTATGCTGCATATCTATTGACCCTAATAATTGTTTGAACAGCCACTAAGTGTTAACAATGAAGTCAAAATGCCAAAAAGTCAGCAACAGATAGACTGGCTGAACAACTATTACGATGAGAATAATATCAATGGAGATATTCTCGAGAAGAGCCAGGCAATCGCTGATAAGTATAACAAACAATTCAACACAGAAGGCTTTGTGAAGGGACCTAAAGGAAGAATCACCATGAAAGATGGCGGCCTTGCTGCGCAGACTGTAGGAGGGTAAGAACTTTTTTTCTTTCTTACACCCTTGCAAGTTCATGAGTAATAGCTTAAAATGTATGCAGACATATGGCGGATCGCAAAAGGATCTTGGACCAACAGCCGCGGGCTATACGTAACGAGGAAGACGAAATGAAGAGGCTTAAGGCAGTAAGCGACATAAGAACTCGTCCATATGTAGGCGACAAGATGCTTTTGATGGAGGCGAACAACATAACCCACCAACAAGTCAAGAATCACTTTGAAGAGAGAGCCAGGCAGGAAGCCAATCGGGCCAGGAAAGCTGGCGGGCAGGCACTAATAGACTTCGAGGAATCAAGAAGCAAAAAGGATACCTCGAACAAATATGCTGCGAAAATGTGGACAGAATACAAACATGATAAAGAAGGATACCTGCGGAAACTGAGGAATGGTTTGATTAGCCTCAAGACAGGTAAAGCTATTACAGGAGACTCGGAGGAGGACTTCCTCTATTCAGCGTTAAATCCGGCTAATGGACATATTCAAAGCATGAGCAACGGTAACAGAGCCGGAAAAGGAGTTGCTGAAGTTGCTGACGAAGATTCCGCCGAAAGTGCTAAAGGTGCCAATTTTATGGTACATAGGAAGGAAAGCGAGCGTGATATCGATAACGAATATAGCTCTATGGCTGGTTCCTCTCAGTATCCCACTCGCAAGGGAGGGCTTCTTCGATCATCCAAGGACCAGGCTGAGTATAGGACCGGCAATAAAAGGTTGGGATACACCTCGGGTAGTATGGGCAAGGTTGACTCGCAGATGAGCTTCTTTAACAACGACTTTGGCGGATATGGATCAAGCGACGAATACACCAGTGAGAGTCCAGCATTCTACAACGACAGGCTTGGCACACCGCAACCCAAGACAAAGATTTCGAAGGATGATACTTTCGACATCCAGACCAGATCGCATGGTAGTGGATTTGTGCCGCCATTCAAGCAGCAGTCAATCAGCGATGCCGTACATCCAAAACACTCCAAGAGCATGCACATTGGCTCTCAACCAAGTAATCAAGTCGATAAATGGAGCAATATTGGTAGTGTCAGTTTGGGAGAAAGTGGAACAATGGGAGGTAGAACGTTGAAGAGGAAATGCCAGCCGGATAGACAACTCGAGTCTAAAAGAGAAGCCAAGCAGCCTCAGACCCAAAGGCTGTACAATGGGCTGAACCTCGAAGGTGGTGTCGATGATCAGGAACCCAACCTAGTTGAAGAGTTCTTTAAATGCAACAATTATATGATGCAAGACATTGCAATGTTCCATGCACACCCATACACCCATGGAGATGCAAATCGAGAGGGACTATACGAAGTCTCAAACAATGCCGCTTATCCAGAAGGCAATCTTCGAAATAGATCCATGGCCAACAGAGAGAATTTTCCACTCGACGGAACAAATCATCTGACTGGCGACAGCGCCGAGAATGCAATTTTAATCCCGGATGATGATGAGGCCGAAGGGGCAAGGGAAAACCAAAGCATCGGAAATGAAACCAGATGTAATGAAAAACTGTCTACCAAGGAAGGAGACGAGCCGGGCTATCTTGCCGGAGCCTCGAGTGTTAAGGGATATACGAATGCCTGGTATTACCAGGGTAGGCTTCGTAGATGAAATCCGCCAGCTGGAAGTCGCTTCATGTTTGCAAAGTGTCCGCCCACCCATTCCAGCAAACCTGAACCCTTGGGCCTACAAATCTAACAGACTGAATCAATTTCGACGTCGGTTCCGCTTTGAACGACGACGTAAGCGAAAAATAAAAACCCCAATCATTACCTAGTTGATCTAATTCCCACCATACTTCAGATAACAATCGGCTAGTTAAGGAGTATGCAACGGTCAAAGGAAATAACATTAATGTATTTAGAATCGCGCTCAGCACAATGACACGTAATATCGACCAGTTGGCTTCAACACCTTGACGTGTCGTCCTTTCATTTATTTCTCGAGTTTAACACTTGTTTCAGAGTCAAAATCGACAGCTCAGTCGGAAATTTCTTTTTCAAACTCTAGGTGCGGTTTGAGGCCAACGCTTCTTAATGGTGTTTGAAGCCACAGCCATTAAAATGGTTCATTCAGCCTTGTTTTCCTTGATTCCAAAACCATCTTTCTGTTACTTTCAACGTCTTCTCTGAACATATACGAGTTGACTCGGATTACCCAGATGTATTCAACACTGTTGAATATGACCTCGAGAGGCTTCCTGCTGCCTGGTTCATGGTCTGCAATCGAGCACAAATAAACTTATGAAAATGCAACGATCTCTACGATGGAGAAACCAAAGTTGGATTTTGTGAATGGTCGGATAGTTCGCTCTGACTTTTTCGCTTTTGATTGCTTTCGCCTCCAACAATTCCCGACCCTGACAGATCTGACATGGGCCCGGCCTTTCATTCTGGCCATTCTCTCATGTATAAATCCCATAGCTCTGCTATGTGCCTTTCTTTCAAAGTCTGGTTGGGTTTTCAATGATAGCGTACAGCCGCCGTGCTATATGTTTTCGGAGAATTGTGATAAATTGGGCTGGCATAGCGTAAAGCTTCGCCGGCCATTTCTTACGGCGGAGAAAGGTATTCAAGCCTAAGAGACTGCCAAGATAGTAGCTACAATAGCCTTTTATCTTGATACAGTGCAGGCAGGCTTGTATATCATCGTCGGAAGGCGATTTGATATGGGCAAAGCTTTGCGAATCATTCTTTATGACGACGATGGCGTTTTGAGACTTGCAATGGCTGCTTTGTCTGTCCAAAAGAAGAACAAAGGCCGTTGGGATAAAGGAAGTAAAATGTATATAAATGATTTTGATTTTACAGTTTTGAATCGAAGGATATGTGAATATTATAGTGTTTTGATATGATTGTAAGCTTAAGGTTACTCGGAGCCTGTCTGGAATATGGCAAGGACGAGTTCGTTGCGGTCTTGCTATATGATTCAAATTGGTAATTAGTTCTCAAATCGTTTCCGAATGGAATAATCGGAAGATTTATGATCCGTTGGATCTTAGCTTTATAAAGATATTTGTGACGCTTGTGCTGTAAAAGAGCTGAATGAACAGGGTCAAAAACTTCCTTAGAATTTACTACTGGCTAGGCTACGAGACAACGCTCCTGTATATAATTTACATGAAGCGTATGTACTTGGGCATGTACTTGCTAATCGAGCACGTGAGCCGAAGTGTCAGGCACGTGAGTCGTGACAGCGAGCATATGCGCCGGAGCGCCGGCTAGGCCGGCCGAGACGTCAAAATCGTGACAATATTTATACTCTATCGATGATTAATCATAATGATTATACTAAATATATTCATTCATTCATTTATTTATAATAATTTTTATTGAAAGATTAATAAACTAATCTATTTCATCCATTAATTATACATTTTAACAAAATTAAATACAAATAAAATGAATTTAATACTATATAAAGTATAAAATTAATATTAATTATTAGTCAAAGCAACTGTCACGGGAAAGTCATCGGGAATTATACTACAGAGAAACCCAGTTAGCTAGGCATGGCGTCTGTCACGATTCTGCCGTTTCTGCTAAGCCTAGCTCACCGCTCCGGTGCACGTGCTTGCCCGCGTAGCTCACGTGCTTGATTAGCGAGCACGTGTCAAAGTATATACA
This sequence comes from Monilinia vaccinii-corymbosi, assembly GCA_017357885.1. Lineage (NCBI taxonomy): Eukaryota > Fungi > Ascomycota > Leotiomycetes > Helotiales > Sclerotiniaceae > Monilinia > Monilinia vaccinii-corymbosi. The sequence continues at coordinate 1,600,080 of CP063406.1, read as the reverse complement.
CTTTGTGTAGAATATATATAGGAGCGCTGTTCTATAGCTAGTATTAGTAGTAGTATATTCTAAGGAATCTTATGACCCTCCAACGTATACTATTTGGCACTCTTTCGTAACTATATTATCCGTCTACAAGCTCTTTAACGGCACAAGCGTCACAGCGTCACGTCTTTCTAATAATTAAGCTTTCATTACAAATAGTCCAATATCATTATTCGTCTAGTCATGATCTAGCCCTCGCTAAGCTTTCCTTTAGAAAATCGAATAATAACAAAGACTACTAGAGATAACAATAGACATGTTGATTCCTGTCACGAAGCTGTATAGCAGCAATTGAGTCTAGGGATGGATAATATAATATGACTATAGTACGGCTATCGAGGTACTACCTCGAGGCTCTTATATTCTCTCCGTCTGTCACTTTCAATTGTAAATATCATCATTATTGTAGCCTTAATCCTTTGAACCTTAGAACAAGAAGAATTATTTCAAAGTTAATCAAAACAGTTATACAGTATTTTGAACGAGTGGTTTGTACACGCTACTATACTATACTATACAAAAGCATGATACATATCATACGCATGCATATACATACGACAAGAGTTTATAGACGCTAAAGCGTCAATCATCAACTTCAGACTTTTTCTTTTCTTTGTCTACGTAGAAACTCCTAGCTTTTTCGACATTCCAATTTTTCCGAAATTTCTGAGTCCAATGATCGTCAGGGCTAAAGATGCCGCCATACAACCCACGCAGAACCATTCCACAGCCCTTAGTCCAGACAGGAATGCTTGCGTCTGAGCTGTACCTTCCCTCAACTCTTTCGATTCGACGGACTGCCGGATTGCTGATGCGATAGGTAATGGCATGGCTCGTCCAATGGATGCCATGGTCTGGAACATGGCTCCTGCGACCGATTGATCTTTGCGAGGAAGGGACTGAGTTGTAAATAAACCAAGACAAGGGTAGACGGTATCAGCACCAAATGCTGCGAGGGCCATCGCTGGCAAGCCAAATGCAAAATATGATGTGCTGGGAGGTATTGGTGCGGCAAATAAGAAATTGGCAATCATTGCGGAGCTAAGACCAAAACTGACGATGTAGTTGCTATTGACGTGAGAAAGCAGATACCCGGAGCAAACAGTCGTAAGTATAGAGTCGTCAAAACTGTTGTTCCTACAGGGAAAGGAATGGGGAACGTACTACCAACAACGCCTAGTGGGATGTCCCTGAGAGCAGTTTGTAGAGTATCAAGAAGGTGAAAATCTTGGTAGCTGTACGCAAGTACGTTAAATTAGCCCTGGTTTGGCGAAGCCAGAATGAGGACTTACTAATAGGTTGGTGTAAAGGAGGAAATTAGTAAAGCCACCCGAGAATAAAGTGATTATAGCCATAGCAATAGAGAATTGCGTATTGCTAAAGGTTGATACTCTCATCAATGGTTCTCTTGTGGTTTTCATCTCGAGATAATGTTCCAATAGAACAAAGGCAATGAGCATACATCCAGACATAACTACGGTGGTAGTGCCCGAAGCTTTCTTCCACCCAGATGACGCTCCTTCTGATAAGCCGACGAGTAGTAACAGGAGGCCTGCAGTGAAGAGGAAAGCTCCGGCCCAATCGACCCCCAAGGCGCGTACTGTATCTTCCTCGTTGCCTCTAGGTGGTTCTTTCGGAACCACCAATATTGCGCCTACGGCGATAGTAAGGGCCGCACCAGCTATCACAAAGAAGACCACTTTTCAGCTAGCCCATTGAGAGATGATTCCACCCTGAATCGCCAGTTAGAATTATCAGCGCAGGCTGGAAGGAAGGGAAATACATACCATGAGGTTTCCCAGAACTTGACCCATCGGGGCACCACCAGAGTAGAATGCGAAGCTGTAGTTCTTCATTCGTCCGGGTGGAATGGTATGGCCTATGATACCAATCGCCGTAGGGATAGTGGCAGCGGAGGCGAGTCCATGCAAAGCCCGCATCACATATAAGCACACCTCAACAAGAGAAAAGGCCGTCCCGACACAAGTCGCCGCCGCAAAAGCCGCACCGAGGATAAATAGTAACTTCCTACCATATACATCCCCCAGTTTACCCAACAAAAGCAGGAAAGATCCAGAAGTCAATGAATACGACGACACGACCCATTGCTGTCGAGCCTCAGGAATATTCAGATCTCGAGAAATCTCGGGTAAAATAATAATGACTGCCCGCACAGCAATCTTCTGAGGACGTATTAGCCTTCGTCCCTCGGGGACCCTGCGAGATATATTGGAGGGTGTGACTTACAGTAATAAATGTAGAACCCGTCAAAACGATCACCAGAGGAGCCACTTGTCGTATTGTCACCTCTCTTTCGGAAAACCGAGTCGCAACCTTCACCACTCCCGGTTCAGTCGCTGCCTCCTCCAGGATCCCCTTCTCACGCACCGCGTTCTCAATAGAGACGTCGACTCTTTGAAGCTCATCGCCATTGATCTGTGATGCATGACCACTTGGAGATATACTTTTTGAGATGAACCATGATGGACCTCCCCACAGAGGTGTGAGAGCAGCTAACACCGCTCAATATATTCTTCAATTTATAATCGGAGCTAATAAAGATATTGCTATAAATGCAGGAAGAGAGGAAAGGAGTCGAGTGTTGTTTAGACACTTTCATATGAGGTCTAAGGGGATTAAATAGATAGATGACAGCTTCAAGGTTATTTTACTGCGTACTCCGTAGATCCTCCTCCGAAGTCCCTCCCTTCCCTTCCCTTCCCTCCAGCTGGCTCGGGGGTCTTCGGACACGTAGAATAGCTTCGATATGCTCTGTACTCTGTACATACCAGTGGCATTAACAGAAATAATCTTTTGAGTATTCAGATCAACCTTATCTCAAACTCACAATTCCTATCCATAACCGCCGAACTCCTGTTCTGATCAAAAACTATTAATAAAGCTTTACTTTGCTTTATTTTTATAGCTGCCTTTTTTCATTTATCATGATGAATTTTCTATTAGAAACTATTGATCGTGTGCAGAATGTCTCTAGTGACATCACGTTGCACGATGCTATGCTTTAGGTCTCATTTTCTGTTGTTTCTCTCCCTCCGTTGCCTCTCTCCTTCCCTCTCACATCTCAACTCGAGCTCGTGGTGATGTACGTCGCAGATTCCAAGTTACCGCATAAGATGTCTTATCCACCGGTTCCTCTGCCAAATGGTAAATTTCATCGTCCAACCTCGCATTCGTGTTTAACAGGAAATAGGGCAGAACTTTACAGCCACTCTGCATCGCAATTCATACCCCGCCATCGACTCTGCGACGAAATGCGATCACAGCAAACATGTAGTCTTCATAACGGGTGCTTCAAAGGGCGTCGGCAGAGCGACAGCTATATCATTTGCAAAGGCCGGAGCTGAAGGAATTGCCATGGGTGCACGTTCAGATCTTTCCTCACTCGAGACAGAAATCCAGGAGGCAGCAAAGGCGGCAGGAAGACCCTCCCCGAAAGTCTCATTGATTAAGCTTGACTTGCTTGATCATCAGAGTGTCAAAGATGCCGTCCGAGAGGTTGAGAAGACTTTCGGTCGATTGGACATTCTGATCAACAATGCCGGATATCTAGCGGAGAGTCAATCAATCATTGATTCGGATCCTGATGACTGGTGGCAGACATTCGAAGTCAACATACGTGGGGTATATTGGATGACTCGTGCTTTTCTCCCCTTAATGTTGAAGGGTGGGCTAAAGACGATCGTCAATGTAGCTAGTACGGGGGCAAATTCGTTGCGACCCGGAGCTAGCGGATATCAAACTTCAAAGTTCGCACTCCTGAGATTCACTGAATTTACGATGAAAGAGTATGCAGAGCAAGGAATACTGGCTTATTGTGTCCATCCTGGGGCCGTTAATACGGACATGGCAAAGAAATTGCCGGCATACATTCATCATGGTAAAGTGCCGTGTCAATGAAGCGAAGTTGATCTACTGATACGTGAAAATAGTTTTGAGAGATGATCCGGAAGTTGCGGGCGATTCAATGTGCTACTTATCACAAGAGAGGAGAGAATGGTTAGCGGGGAGGTATATCGATTGCACCTGGGATATTCCAGAATTCTTGAGCAAAGAAGAAGATATCGTGGAAAATGACAAATTAAAGGAGAGAATGCTGTTCTAGGCCGGGGCATGCAATGCCAGACAACAGAGGGGCTTAAGCAAAGGTTGATGTTATCCCAATATCGCGACATCTCGTACGAGTAGTGAGTAGTGCTAGATCCTTCAAATCAAGATTAACGTTAACCTAATCCGGTTGAATATGCGGAGAAGAAACTAATAGGGGGGGGGCATTTACCCCGAGCTCAAGGTTCAGTAAGACCAAAAGGTTGTGACTTGCCATTACCCCGCTTGAGAATAGAGACATTGTTGGCAACGAGGCTTTGTCATGCATCTGGAAGATGTACTTGAGCTTGTGGTCTTCCTAAACCTGTACAGGTCAATCATACACAATTCCTCTTCTTATCCATTAACCAAAACCAAGCCGCCGCAGTCATGTCAACTCTCCGCAATGTCTCGAGAGTATCAACTCGAGTTCTTCGTTCCTACCCACATTCACTTCCACTGGCACGCAACTTGTCTATCCTTTCACAAACGCGCAAACCACCACCTGCACCAGAGGCCGAGGATGCAGCACTGCAAAGCGGCCGGTCGCCAACATACCTAGGCACTGTCAAACGCCTGCCTGAATTCAATCTAGTCGATAAAGTGGTTTGTGTTTCCGGCGCAGGAAGAGGACTAGGATTGGTACAAGCGGAGGCATTATTGGAGGCTGGTGCTAAGGGTATGGCATCTTGAATCAATCAATTATCCATCCGAGTAGAATGGTATAGACTGACGAAAGAACACAGTGTATGCTCTCGACCGTCTCGAAACTCCCTCCCCAGATTTCGATCGAATCGCTCGGCGCGCACAGAAAGAGCTCGGCACATCGCTCTCCTACCGCCGGATCGACGTCCGAGACGTCAAATTGCTTAATTCTATAATTGAGGAGATAGCAGAGAAGGAAGGGCGTATGGATGGCTTAATCGCCGCAGCAGGAATCCAACAAGAAACTCCAGCTTTGGAATATACAGCCAAGGATGTCGATCTCATGTTGAGTGTCAACGTCACAGGAGTATTCATGACCGCTCAAGCCGTGGCGAAACAAATGGTCAAATTCGGAAACGGGGGTAGCATAGTGCTGATCGCCAGCATGAGCGGAACTATCGCCAATCGTGTATGTTACCTCAACTTCCCCGCCATTCTTTTGTCTGGGCTAATATCACAAACGTAGGGTCTCATCTGTCCCGCATACAACGCATCGAAATCCGCGGTCCTACAACTTGCGCGCAATCTCGCAAGTGAATGGGGCGAGCATAATATCCGCGTGAATACCATCTCGCCTGGATACATCCTCACCGCCATGGTCGAAGACCTGTTCCAAAAATACCCCGAACGAAGAACGGAGTGGCCGAAGCAGAATATGTTGGGGAGATTGAGTCGTCCGGAGGAATATCGGGGAGCGGCTGTGTTTTTGCTGAGCGATGCGAGTAGTTTTATGACGGGTGAGTTTGCATTTGAATCTCTTTGATTTTGTGTGCTTTGGGAATTGGGCAAATTGACTTACTTGGGGTGTGCCTTTTAGGTGCGGATCTGAGGATGGATGGGGGCCATTCTAGTTGGTAGGGTAGGTGGGGTTTTCTTTGGATATAGAGTTATGGTGGGAACGTCAAGGAGCTGGGAGTTTGCATCGGGCGATGCGTTGATACTCTTCATGCCCTCCACATACCATATCAACTCTCACATATGGAAACTCATGACTGCGGTGGTCCTGTCCCATGACGCAATACTAAACCCCGCACAATCCCCATCCTACATCCATATATTTATATATATATCCCCGCCGAAGTAAGTTACAAAAAGCCCACAAGAAAAGTTCAAGGCAAGAATCTGTGTCATATATATATATATATGTATACATTCTCTCTTCACTTTTTATTATTTTATTTACCAGTAACTGGCTGGGTCTTGGTCTTTTGCCCCATCATAGGGCTGGCGGGCTGGCGGGCTGGCTTTCTCGAATAATTGGATTTGGAAGTGTGTGTGCTTGCTACTTAAAATTTTGTGTCGAGTTCCTCACGATTAGGTAGGTTGTGTTTGTCTAGATTCTAGATTTTAGATTCTAGGTATATTATGTGGTATAGGCTGGCTGGCTCGGCGCTCGTTCGATGAATTTATGGATGTATGAATAATGCACGTTATTGGGATTAGAATGGGATATATATATATACTTCTAAACCTAATAGTAAGGAGTTCTTCGACTTCATTGTATTCTGTCGAATCTGATAGATACTTCGTATGAATGAGGATTTTCAGCATGAAGATGATGAGATTGCAAAGCCGATGTGTGGGCTATCGAGGGACTTAGTAAGTATCTATATCCCATCGACATGTAACCAACCCATTTCTCTCTCCCTCGCCAAAAGCCAAAACCCTAAACCACCGATATTATTATATTTACTCCTCAGCGTAATCAGCGCCCATGATGTAATCAATCCCTACACATCTCGGTTTCCATAAATCCGTCTCGTTTATTCCCCAACCGGGTCTTCCGGGATGATCTCCTCTCCCAGGCGGCTTACGCCCATATCCATATCCATGTCTAGGCGGCGGCCGTCTCATGGGTCTCCCCCGCCCAGCATCGGCCACATAGGAATATAACACCTCTCACCCCCTCCACATATCCTCTCACAACTTGTCCATTCACCCGCCCATCCGAGCCACGCCATTAGTTCTTCAATACCGCGGATCCAACGGGTGATTTCGTTTGCGTTTTTCTCGGGGAAAGATGATTTGGGCTGATCTTTTGAGCGGGACGCGGGTTGGTTAAACGTGGCGTTCCAGATGTTTTCGACGGAAAATCCAATGTCGATTACTATGGAGTAGATTTGCCCTTGGGTTTCTTCGATGGCCCATTTGAGGGTGCGTTCTTCGGGGGGGAGAGGGATGTCGAGAGAGGAGAGCAGATGGGTGTGGTGATGGTGGCAGCGGAAATGGGTGGTTTGAAAGAGGGCGGACTGGTGGGACCAGATCGATGGGTTTTCTTTGGGAGATGGATATTCCAGAAAGGGAAGCAGGAATGAATGGGTCTGATCTCGGATGGATGAAAACCATTTCCTCTCTGCAGAACGGTTGGAAGGCGGGGCAGAAGAGTAGTTTTGTAGGCTTTTGAGGAGTTGTGCTAGTGGAGATGCGTATGCTTGGACGATTTCGTTGGTCATGGTTGTCCAGTCGATACCGGTACAATTCACAGATTGACCTATTAGATTTTTAATGACTCTCTCGGAGTCCCCCTTCATAATTGCCGCTTCATATGTGCTTACACCATCTAGAGTGTGTGATCTTCTCCTTCTCATCAAAGCATTCAGCGCAGTCGCTCTTATATTTTCATTCTCCAAAGGCCTTGTACAGAAACCTTCACTTGTCAAGTTTAAGGTGTACCTTTCTGTTGCAGCTCGCGCCATTGCCTCGCTCTCAAACTTGGGAGAATAGTAGCTAAGAATTCCACATGTGAGCAACTTCACCCGGTTTTCGCCGAGTCCTGGCCCCTCTCGAGAAGATCCATAATGAGTAGCAGCACTAGTAAACCAGCCCCAGCCCTGACTTCGAAGAAATGGTTCCCCGTGAGCATCATTTCTGAAGTTCGGTGGCATGGCAGGATCCGTGGGATTCTTTGTTTGTGTAGCTTGAGGTGATTGATTTGTTACAGATGGCCGTGACAGGGATGATGTTATATCCACTAGGTCCTCTTTATACATATCTTCCGGTGTAGTTTTGGGAAGTAGAGGAGCTGTAGTATTCAAATGTTCTACCAGCCTCAGGCTGTCACTCTCAAAATCACACCAGATCATCTCGAATCCAGCGTTCATTCTCACGAATCCCTCGACTCCCCAGCCTCTTCCACCCAGGCCTTTCTCATGCACCCATGAGCATAGGCCTCTAGCTCGATCGTACTCTTGCACTAAGCCCGGGCCGAAATATCCACTGGGATACGGTCCAGATACATTGCCGTAGATATGGAGCATTTGTGTATCCATTTGACCTGATCCCACGAGCGTAGCTGACTCTCCGTCAAAGTAAACGCATTTTGCTGTGCGAGTAGTTTGGAATGTGAGGAGATGGGACTTCCTGGTGGAGCCCATAATCCCGTAGGCCATTTCACTGTAGTATAATTAGCAGATCTTCTATCCCATGATCTTCTGTTTATTATAGATTTTGTGAAGTGCGTATGCGTAAATTGGCTGTAAAATCATTCATGCCTGCTCTGAGATGGAAATGAAATGCAGATCGCTGCCCATGGCAAGTATTTTAAGATTACGGCATAAGTAGGCACAGCGAAGAGTTCTTCAAGGGATAATTGCCAGGCACTCAAGTTGTGAAAAATTGAAGTCCACTCCATAAAACCATCACATTCTTAGATATTTCCGCCAGGTCATTTTTGACGCTTATAACCAACCATTAGACGCTGCACTGACAGGTCACTTTCTGAAGTTTCTGATGGCGTAAGAGCTCAACGGCACCTCACAGCGAGCTGATAAACTTTGTTGTGTAGTTTTCGACTGCAAAGCCAAAGGATGTTTGATATTGAGAACACTCTCACTCCACAAAAATAAAAGATTGAGATATACTCACACATCGAAAGATACCCACTCTGGACTTTCTGGCAAGGACTTTCCATCTCTCCTGCCATGGTATACTTTCGTAAGAGGTGGTATCTCACAAGGAACAATACTATGACAACTTGGAAAGAATGTATTTGGCCATTGTTTTAGAAGTCCATAGACTGAAGCAAAATAATGAGGTGCCGATGAAGAGAAGTTCAATTTCCATTCAGGACGATAAGACTCAAGAGACTCAATAGACTCCGAAGATGCAAACAGAGGGCGTTGATATCCAGGTGATGCTGTAACAGAATACGAGTAGAGCATAGAAAAAAGGTTGCCAAAGAACATGATATATAGGAGGAAGCTCATCATATCATCAACAACAATTGAAGATATAAATCTTTTCCATGCCGTGTAAGTTATATATATATGAGCCTTGCGCTTCAGGCTTCAAGATTAGGTAAGGTTAGGCTTAGGTCAGCCATCCCCGGACTCTTGCTCCAACAGCTTCTCCTCAGAAATCATCGAGGTCATCACTGCATTCCAAGCTGGCTCATTCCTCATATTTGGCTTTCTAGAGCTCCAATCGGACTAATACCGCCACCATCAAGTTTCTGAAATTGAAAATTCTTGAAATGGGAGCTGCAGCATCTAAAAGCTTAACCAAAGCTTCCAAAGCTGCGTCTTTGTCTGCTTCAAATACTGCACGTAAATATCCAACTCGAAGTGCACCTCCTCCATCTTCACGCACAAATGCAGAACTCAATCGACCAAGTCCTTCAGCAGAGTTAGGACCTACTCTTCATCCCGAGACAAGCTCCTCGCCAAAAAGAGATCAATGTTTGTCATCCTGTAATGAGTTTTGGCCCTTCTCCTGCAATTCTTGTCTCTTAGATGCCCTAGCTGGCAACATCTTTGCCTTTGATTCAATGAAAACATACTAATACACTCAATTCACATAGCAATAAACTTTGACGCCTCAGATCCAGATATTGGACTCAACTCCCGTCTCCGAGAACTTGGTCCTGTTACACCTTCACCTACTCTCTCCAATTCCTCCACATTCAATCAAGTCTCAGCACGGGATCCTATCACATCTAGTGGAAACTTTGTCCCTTCGGCTTCTACACCTTCCCAATCGATACATCCCACTGCAAATAATCCTGCAGTATCGCTTTTGACGGCAAGATATAGGATAGCAGAAGAGGCAGAGAAAGAATTTGAGAACATTGGTAGAAAGGGCTTTCAGGGAAGGAAATACTTAGATGTTGCCACTATACGAACGGTGTTGGTTTACAGATCTGAGGGAATGTCTTATGCGGAAATCGAGAGGAGGTTGGAATTGAAGAGTGGGACTGTCAATCGTTTGGGAGGGAGGGTAGTGAGTTTGGCAGGTTTATAATGAGAGGGGAACGAATGGGGACATCCGATCCTTAGATTCTACTATGAAAGCAAGCATGGGGATGACGGTTTGATTACAGCCACGATACAGGTATTAACAAGCCTCCTCGGCCGATTCTTCTTCTAGGTATGTTATGAGCATATGGAAGTCCTTGGCTTGGGCCAGATGTATAAAATATAATGAATTACAAAGGGACTGATGAAGACAGTGATCGGAAAGAAGTGCTTTAGAACGACAAAAGGGCTACTCCGTTTATTCTTCGCTCGGCAAATCTCATATGAGATAGGGGCTCAAAATATCTAGACGACCCCTTCACTAACTCTCAAATCTATTTCACGTGCGGATTGCGGGGCATTTGGGTTTTGAAGCTATTCTGCCGGGCGGTGTGGTGTGAGACTTTGAAGCTGTTGAAGGTTAAAATGATTGAAAATTAGTTGACAACAACAACAACTCTCGAATGAACAATTTCATGGAATTTGATATTCAAAATAGTAATTAATCAACTTGACCTCTTCATAATTCTCTTCCTCTTCAACTCCTCTTCATCTGCCAGCACTCAGAATAAGCATCGTCTGATTGGTCACTCAACCATGGGGAAAGTTGTGCGGTAATTTCCGTGAAGCCATGCAACATTATATCCTCACGTTGTTCCAATTCTAAGCAAGAGCTTCTGAAGCTCGACAATCATACCCGCAATGATTGTCCGGTCTCCTATACTTGCCGGCGCGCTGAGGCAAAATGGATTGGGCAATGTATGCCTATCATGCTCTCTGCGGACGGAATTGAGAGGGATTCGGATAGCTGGGAGGACTTTCTCGAGTAAGAATGAGAGGAGGGCAACGGCAATACATAGGCTGGGGACTGGCTATTTCTTTGCAAATCTGGATGCATTCGGAAATGTGGGACGGGAGAGTTTGAGCACTGTGGCGGATGGACTCGGCAGGAAAAGTGTGGGCGAGGCAAAGAAGGCGATTATGGAGGAGAAATTTACGACATCGACCACTACACGAATAGAAGATCTACCGCCCCATCGTCGAAGGCGGCATAAACAATCCCTCGAAGCAGAAAATGATAAGGAATTTCTCCCCGAGAACTCCTCCACAGTCCATGCTGATCGTGCATCCGCTCTCCCACAATCTTCCATAAAACGACTGTTATCAATCCTCTTATCACTCTCCAAACCCCGCCTCTCGATGCTCGTAGTTCTTACCGCATGCTCAGCTTATACCCTCTACCCGGTACCTTCACTTCTCTCCCCCACTCTCCTCGAAACACCCAGTCTGAGTCCTCTTACCCTCCTCTTCCTCACAACCGGTACCGCGCTATGCGCCGCTTCCGCAAATACCCTCAATATGCTCTACGAGCCTAAATTCGACGCTCAAATGTCGCGAACACGAAATAGACCGCTTGTTCGAAAACTCATCTCCCCTGGAGGTGCCCTACTTTTTGCCATCGCAAGTGGGATTGTTGGTGTGGGAGGTTTATATTATGGGGTTAATCCCACAACTGCATTTTTGGGGGCTCTCAATATTGGACTATACGCGGGGGTTTATACGCCGTTGAAGAGAATTACGGTGATTAATACTTGGATTGGTGCAGTTGTTGGAGGTATCCCACCTCTTATGGGATGGACGGCTGCTGCCGGGCAAACCTCCTCGCATCTTTCTTCTTCCTCCACACCTGAGTGGCAGGATTTACTGCTCGGAACTGATAGTGCAGGTGGTTGGTTACTAGCAGGGTTGTTAGTTGCATGGCAACTTGCGCATTTCATGTCTCTATCCTGGTCTATTCGTCATGAATACAAAGACGCAGGATATAGAATGTTATGCTGGGTAAATCCAGCCATGAACGGCCGTGTTGCTCTCCGCTATAGTATCCTGTGCATTCCCCTATGTATAGGACTCTGTTACGTGAATGTAACTGAATGGACATTCGCAGCAGCAAGCATGCCCGTAAATATATGGCTCGTGCGGGAAGCTTACCGATTCTGGAAACACGAGGGACAAAAGGGAAGCGCGAAGAAACTTTTCTGGGCTAGTGTTTGGCATTTACCCGTCGTACTCGTTTTGGCGATGGTTGAGAAGAAGGGGTTGTGGAGTAGGATTTTGTCGGTAGTTTTGGGGCAGAGGACAGTGGACGATGATGAGGAGTGGGAATATGTGGATGAAGATGAGCACCAAGAGATACCTGTGCAGAAAGCACCTGTCCCAGTACCTGTCGCCGCAAATGCGAATAGATGAACTATGTTGGAGAAAGAAAGATATATACGTATCAGATTTTTTTCGTACGCAATGTACTGTACAATACTGTATGCAGTCATTGAACCTACCAGCGAAATTTCAATATCACAATTCCTACTCCACATACTTAGTTTACTATATTCTCTATCTTGAATGTAATCCGATGGATGGCCTTTGTTTATGATTTCCCCTCTTGCGAATCCCTAGCCATGAATCTGCCACTCTGCCACTCTGCTCCTCATCCTCAACCTCATTCCTATCCCACATATTCGTATTTATACCTCCTCTACCCCTCTCACTCATCACCTTCAAACACAGAGTATACATACATATGGAGTCTGACACACAGTAGTGGTATATTTGATATATATAACCTTACCAGATGTATCTTGTATCCTATATCCTGTATCCTGTGTACTTTGTAGTGCACAATATCCATTGAGTTATCTTTCGAGTGTGGACATGAGGGTGGTTTTACGTTTGGGATTTGGGATTGGGGAGTTCGAATATTGTTCGATCGCTCAAATACAGGGGGATTGATATCGATCCTTTGGGGGCGAGTCATCAACCGCAGGTCATCTTACTTTACACAACAAGCGGGAAGCGTTAGGGTTGGGATCAGCACACGCACGCATCTAAGGGTTCATATCCGGTTCAGTTTGTCGGTTCATCAGTTGAATGATGGGGCGGAGAGGATGGGTGAAGTGGAAGGATTTAGGAGCTAATTGGAGGGATGAGGGCTACACGTGGGGAAGGGCTGGACCCGGTTTCTTTGGTTGGGTATGGATGGGAAGCAAGACGATATGGAAATGATGTTGCGTTGCCAATGGATGGATGGGGTTGGTCTGTGGAGGAAGGGGAAAGGAGATTCTGTGACATTTTTTCGTACAGGTAGGTAGGTGGGTGCAGGTTTCAGGGGAAGGAACGAGGGTAGAGGTCTCGTGAGTGATGAAGTAGGTAGCTTCAAGCAAGACTTATGAATCGTGTGGCGCGAAACATGGGCAAGGAAAAGAAAGGTAATCAAAGCTGCCAGGCAAATGACTGAGCAACGACGATACCAGGCAGTAGAAAGCGGGAGATATAGATAACTAGCGTCTATATTTGATCTACTGGGAAAGCTGGGGGAACTTTCCGGTGACATTACTCCGTCTCTGATAATCACGGCTCCCATCACCTAGCTTTCTCGCCCGTCATGCAAACCCCATTTCCCATTCCCGATACTCCATTCCCAATGACACGTGTGATGAGATAACTACATAAGTCATGCTCATACTCATCTCGCAAACTCCAACCAAGCAACCAACCAAGAAAATCCATCCCACCTGTGAAATGACTGTAAGAAGCGCTAGTAAATTTATGAGTTAAGTGTAGTTTGATAACACAGCCTCTCCAACGCCAGCAGTTCTTCATGACATGCATCCCTCATCAAGCAAAGAACCCATTACGCCTGGTATCATCTCCCAAAGATAGGTTGTGAAATTTGATCCCCCAAGTGCCATGCACACACACGAAACCACCCTTGCTTCTCAAGTAGAATATACAAATGGCTGGAGAAGAATATGCAGAGTCAAAACGGTCGACTAGATACCAGATGGTTGGTTGATTATAGCATCGATTCCCATATCAATAGAGGGTAAGCGAGAGTGGAATGAAGCTCTGTTGTCTTGATGATATGGACTTCGATCCGAGTGTGGATAACCATCATGACGGTCCGTCTGTGGATATCCATCCGGCCGGCCATCTGAGAGAACTTGTGGCGCATCTGAGTAGTGCTGTTGACTATGGTTGAGGGGGTCGTTAGTCGAAGCTTCGGAGCCATTATCACGATCATAATCGGCATCGAGATTGATGCTAATGCGACTATCCTCCTGGACTTCGTAATCGTTGCTGTCGGAGTATTGTGAATTTTCAGCTTGCCCCCCGGCTTCCATCATGCGATCGTGACGAGCATACGCTCTAGCTGATGTTTGCATGCTTTTGAGACCAGTGGACATGCACTTCTTCATGTTAGCATCTACGTTGGATAGCTTACTTGGCTGCACGTACCTTTTGCTCCACAACAGTCCATCTCTCCCCGGTAGCAGCGGCCAGACCGGACCATATTTCTTTGCGCATCTCCATATAATGCTTTGCGAGAGTCTCTGATTTGGAATTATCCCAATTGTCGCTATGTTTGCGTTCCATTAAACGCTCATGACGCTTTCGACACGCGTTGGCTGATTTACTGGGAAAGTAAGTTACTTGAATGGGCTGCCAGTTCAATCCCTGCTTGCGTGCTGCTATCAAAGTCCTATCATCAATTGGTGTCCATGCTCCAGATGAAGGTCTGATTGAAGTTGGCATTGGAGTATTGTGAACATAATGTTGAGTCGGAAGTGGCAATGGAGGCTGCTGTACAGGACCTCCTGTTGCATAGCTGGGTATATTCTGGAAGCTGTGTTGAAGTGGTTCAAAGTATGGTGCGGGCATAGGCCGAGAATTGGTGGGTGGGTATATGAGGTTTTTGGAGGTGAGAGGTGGTGAACGATTGCAATCCATTGCTTTAGATAAACGCAATTCCTTTGGCATTCTAAGAAATGGGCTTAATGAGAGGTTGGTACTACTTAGTATCGAACAAGGATTGAGACAATTGGTGAACCGATTAAGTATTAGATGTGAAGGAAACTTGCAGGCCAGCCGGTAGGAAACGTTGAGGACACTTGACACGAAAACGAATGGAGTCAGATGTTGAGGATTGAGATCTAACGCGAGTTGACAGTAGGAAATTTGTAGAGGCCGAAAGATGATATTGATGGTACTGAATGAGGACGAAAGGTCTTAGCCAGTGTACCGGCGGCCAGCCTTTATAATACAGAATTGACCAGCTCGGTAATCTGTTGGAAGATATGAAACTGGGGGCCATTTGGCTGGTGTCTATAGCCTGATTAACGATGGACGTCCAAAAATGAGACCTCGACTGAACGATGAAACAAGATGAATCCGATTTTAGATGTATTTTTTAGATCCGGCCCCGACTTTCTGGGCCTTCAAAGGATTGCTACTGGGGTCTACTCCAGTAGCCGTGGACATATCATTAAGTCTCTAAAGATCTAGGGGCTATGACTAAGAGATAATTATATTGGAAAGAGCTCAGGTCTCTTCCGAGGACAATGGGCGGCAGTCTCATCTCGAAATTCCGGAGACATATCTGATGAGCGCGTAAAATTTGTGGACGCCAAGAAAGTAAGCTGCGGGTGAGGCGCTCGCGTACTGAAAATAGAATCAAATGATCAAACGGGGGAAATCTGTACAAGGGCAGATACGGCCAGTGTAGGACAAATGGCCCTGGATTTAACAAGGGCTAAAGATAAACAGATCTTGATAGATTAGATGAAAATGAAACACATTGCTAATCATCATGTTTTGTAATGAATTGGAGATATTGAAAATGGTAGGTAGAAAAGAAAAGAAAAGAAAAGGGGAAGAGAGTGATGCGCGCGTTTAAAACTATACTTCTGGTCTAGTGCAGCGTAAATGCAGAGTAGTCATTCATTTAAGAGTACCGGAGTAGAAATAAGGTTACCGAGTAGTTCTAGACGTCACGTGAAAGGTCTAATTCATGATTCAACAAGTTGATTCTCCGGTTTTCATGGTTCAAGCTATGGATGAGCGCTTCTTGTAAAGCTGAGCTAGATTACAGAAAGGCATAATAATGGCAGAGCCTCATTATTATACGCTTTATTTTGAAAAGAGCGAGATTATTATAGTTCCAGCTGATATCTTCATTCTAGGTTTGACCAAACCAAAAAGGATGCGTCAAGGGCGCCTAATATCGATAATAAGCGGCGTAATCACTGTTTCTTTTGCTTCAACAAATTGGCAAAACAAACAATCCAACCGGGTTGAAGACCACGTGGACAAAGGTTAAAATCTAACCCACAAGACAGAGTTAATCTTCATGACAATGTAAAAACATTGTAAAAGGTAGCTCTTCCTCACTGAGTCAAGACAATAACCATCAAAGAAATTCTCTATGAGGCTGTAGGTCCAAGAAGAGTAACGTGTGGACATTGCAACCATCCAACCTTCTAACCCTTTAACTTTCCAACACACACCGAGATATTTCAATATTCGCAATGATACCCCTCAAGAGAAAAGATTGAAAGGGATTTCTCATTTCTTCCGATCTCATCCTTCCATGTGTACGTGTAGTCTGTGCCAACAGCCGCTCTACCTTGGTTTCTGCTTGCATCACCCTATCGGTAACACTCCAACGCTTATGCCAGTTCTTTGCCTGGGGTCCAGCTTACACAGGCCAATATCATATTAATATCCTCACGCCACCAAGCTTTTCTATGGATTGCTAAGAGTTCGAGTCCGGTAATATAATATTGTCATTACACGCGGCAGTTCATATTGAAATGCAATCGATTGAAAGTTCATAACATGTATTTAAATCCTTATGTTTCAGTGCTCACATAAGTTCTTCCTGCAATGAATCACCACTCATAAATCAATGTAGTGTCTCTTAACAACCTCTACTGCAATTAAGATCACAATTTAATCATATTCTATTGGAATAATCTATGACCTTCTTCGCTTAAGAAAATTATTAAGTAGTATAGATCGATCAGTGTATGCAGTGAACCTACGGCTCTATTAGGTCTTAACTTATTACGCGAAGCGATACTCCCCTTAGAGGCTTTATCCTGAAAAGCCCCTTTAAGTTGCCAACAATTCACATCCGTTTGTATTGATATCAACTTGATCATTAAAAATGTAAGTACTTCATCCTGTAACTGAACTGTATTTATTCTCGGTCTCTGTTAGACTATCTACACAGTAGATCCAATGTGAGGGGCTTGCCCTACACTAATGCCCGCTTATACCGCTTATACAGCACCCCTTCCTGATCACATATATGTGACGCTTGTGCCGTAAAGAGCTGAATTAATCAGGGTCAAAAGATTCCTTAGAATTTACTACTACCGCTACTAGCTACGGAACAGCGCTCCTATATATATTTTACATGAAGCGCACGTGCGCCGGAGCGGCGGCTAGGCCGGCCAAAACGTCAGAATCGTGACAATATATATCTGTACCAACAGTTTGATTACTCTCCATAACCCTCATCCGAATTGCACCTTTCTCTAAACCTTCTTACTGTACAATTTTGAAACTTTGAAAAAAAAAAAGGCACCCCAAATGTACCAAATGGAAGACCCAACTAATTTACTATCGTTGCAGAATCATTGCCGCAGAATATTCCGGTAACCAATGCCATCTACCTCCACAATCTTTCTTTCTCCCACTTGTCTCTACACCCTCGTGCACGATTTCCAGGGGGCCCAAAACGAGCCGCGATCAGCTTTCGACCGCAATAGCTTTATCCGATGCAAATGACAAGGCTCCTCGCACCATACAGAGATCACGAAATCCCGGACTCCAGCCTCGCTGCCAAAGACAAAACGTGCCAAATACAAAACGTTTGAACGTGTCTTCGACGACGTAGCTACAGTGGTAGGGTAGGAGCAGGTTTTTCGTGACGCCGGCTCGTGCTTTCCGCTTGATTACGTTCCACATTCTCAACGATCCCGAAATCCTCCAGACGACTGACTACGCGAGGAGCTTTCGACCGCGTCCATTTCCCCCTTCGATCCTGGTCGAAGTTGAAGACGCTTGAGCGACTGCCGTACCGTACGTGACATCAAGAGTGATGGAAGGTATGCGTCTCAGCCCCACTATTGCTGAGATCCTTTATTTAGCCTTGCAAAGGCCGAAGTGTACGTGCAACGAAAGAATGAAGAGGAGCTATGTAAGCTATAAACTAGAAACCGAAGTTTAGATGAATTCAGCAGAAGAACTCGAAAGAGATGTGATTTTCAACTATTCATAAATAAGGTATCTAGGTATTTAATATATAATGTAATGTAGAAGTAAGAGTAAGAGTACATATAATGAAATTGGGTTGGTGTATTTAGACTTCCGAATCTATAACTGGGTATCTAGGAATAGAGTTAAAGAATGTGATTACGAACTTTCAATGAACTACAGTAGAGCGCTCTTCACCTTTCTCTTGCATGGCTGTGAGCGGCTATCTAATGTGTAAGCGAAACATTTGCTTCTGTGAGGTTATTTATGTTACTCGACTTTTGCATCCGTTTTGTCTGAGGATGAGTAACTCAACACCGAATGATAAAGCAACAATTCGATAATTCCCAAGTACATCGGGTAGCATGGGAGTGATATCAAGATTGTATGGATCTTGCATATCTTGCATTGTTTGTTTCCAACTCTTCCATGATGGTTTTCTATGAATTAACGAATCGCAGGGTTTCCGGTTGGTTTTGCCTTAGATGCTGTCGTGTTTCAACTGTCATCTATTTTCGGAGCGAATTTTCTTCTTCATTGTAAAATGCAACTACTCGTATATGATATAGCATGCTTAATTTACACAAGATTATTCCGATAGGCTTCTTCTTCTTCTTCATCATCTTCTCGTTCTTCGTCCCTCTTTCTTTTGTATAGGAAGCATCTAGTTCTCACTCTCAGCTGCATAATATTCAAACAACACCACCGTCATATGAACCCCCATTAAATTTTACTGATTCTCAAAAGTGCTTGCAATACGACTCTTATTTCAACTACTAGAGATGAACATCTGGTCTTTGCGCAGTTTCATGTTGGGTTGGGGTATATAGTTGTTTATATACTCTGCGATACTACGCCACACCACACCCCCAGTAGACGAGATTAATCATCTATTGCATGAAAACAATGGCGTATCATTGCACTGGCAACTTGAAGTGCTGATTTGAAAAGTCCTAAAAGTTCGTATCATGCCTATCCTTGTCTCTTTGGGAACTTACATGACCATCAAGTTTCCACATCTATAGTATCATTTTCCCACAAATTATAATCATGTGAGGCTTTCTAAAGCCTATAGTATCTAGCTTGGACTCCCATTCTTATTCTCTCTTATTTGCTACCCGGTAGTACTTTGGGGCTTAAGCTTGCCAGGGCAACTCCACCATCAGCCAACCCAGATTTTACCCGGAATTTTCCCTGCCACTGCTCCTGCTCTCTCTTCTTCCATCACAAATACATAATCAAGCTATAATCATCTTATTATAAAAATGAAAATTCCATAAATGCGATGTAAGTGAGTGGTTGATCAGAGTTCCAACAAAATTGCTCGCTTGAGTAATTTGATACCGAATCTATCATGTTACCTTGCTTTCGGTCTTGGGGGTTGGATTTTGGCGTCACGCTTTTTGAGGGTGGGTGACGTGACGTGACCTGTTTAACAACAGTACCGCAAGTAGCTAAATACGAGACGAATCTCCAGATATGCACACGCAACGCAGGGTCGAAAGTCTCGAAAACTTTGTGAAGATGGATTTTGAGGATCTTGGAGATGATGCGGGGATTTCTGGGGAAGTCGATCCGGCCAAGTAGCGAGGAAGCTTTCCTCCGCATTCAGTACAGAAATACCAAGGCCAAGGAGGCACTTCTGCATAAATCTGTCGACTACTTCGTTGAAGGGATGAAGAACCTTGGGGGGGGAGAAGGGTATTGAGCTGTACCATGGGCAGGCTGGTTAACAATGGATATCTCTGACGGTATGGCACATAACCGCCAGATGAGGCAGAGGAAAGATGGTAGTCTTACGTAGGACTGGTCTCTTCTGATCAATATCGTGGTTCTAACATTTTAATTCCGAACAGGGAAGAACTTACTTCTATAATTGAATGCCATCATCGAGGTCAATCTATTCTCAACCATTCAAGCGGTTTCCAAGAAGTTCACTCTACGAAGCCCATCCCATTTTTTCACTTGTTCACACTCCCCCACGTCTATTAAGCCCACTATGTATGGCCCGAGTTATTAAAAATCCACAGCCGAGCAGTCCAATCACGTTATCGAACGCTGGGTTCAAACGGGATATCTAGATTCCTTTGACCGGCTTATTTCAGGGAAGGGACCGGCTCTTTTGGAGAACGAGATAAGTTCAAAATCGTACCCCATTAAAAACAGTATCAGTATCCGAAACGGAAGTATAAACTATGAAAGGAATCCAGCAAAAGAGCACCCCCCCCACACACACAACAGAAAGACTTAGCTTCAAGGAGAGCCAAGATCGCTAATGCAACGACACTCATCGTATTCATGACTCTTGTCTCCTGTCTCCTTTTGAATCAGTTCAAGACTAGGTAGGTAGGTAGGTCATGGGCATCAACCCTAGAACCGTCACGCGTGCGTGGCTTTGAACACTTGTCCGTCATATTATATGTATGTATATATATATATATATATTAGCGAGGTATGAGGTGAATAATCGATCGCATCGAATCGAATCGAATCGAGAAAAATCAAACATTTGCTTTTTTTGCAAAAAAGAAAATTTCTTCAAACATCAATCGATAACTCGTACTAGCAAGCATAACTTAATTGCCCCCCCTCTCGCTCTCGAGACGAGGGGAACACCTTCATCCAGTAAAGCCAAGCCAAACCAAGCCAAGCCGCAACCCGAGATCCAAGGTTTCCAGTCCTACCTATATCGAGAACGTACAAGCCAAGCCAGTCACCATCTCGTCATCGTACCTGTTGCAATTGCACTTGTAACCCTGAGACCCTGACTATATATATCAACTTACTGCCTCCCTCGGGAGCCGATCCAGATTCCAGATAGATGAATGAATGAATGAATGAATGAATGAATGAATAATATCAATGGGTTGAGCTAATCATTAATCATTAGATCATGTGATGGCGAAATTTGACTTCCTCTATTTCCCCGCACTGTTTCCCCACTCACCCTCACTCACCCCATCCTCATCCCCACCCCACTGTTTCCCCTTCCATACCCCATACTTCCCCTCACTTACCCCCTCACTTACCCCCTCACTTACCCCCTCACCCCCCTCACCCTCACCCCTCCATCCCCACTCATCCCTATCCTCAAAAGTCCCCATCTTCAGCCCTTGGGAAATCGGCGCATAAAATGAGATAGATCCCAAATCCATCTTCTGGTGGAATCGGGATCAATGGGCCATCGGGCCGTGCTTGCTCGCATTTTAGTTCCGAGGGAGAGACGGATACGGTGTTCGGCTGGTGGAAAGGTAGTCTGTGATTAGCTGAACCAATCACTGGCTCTCAAGGTTCGTCGACGCCACAGAGTGACTTCACTTCTGTGGAAGCCGCAGACCAAAAACTTGAGTTGAACGAGTCCAAGTAAATCTTGTTACATCAGCTTGATTCCATTCACATTTACAATCACATCTTTTTCGAATAACCAGGGGAGTGAAATAGATTAACTCGCATTCAAGTCCAAATATCCATTCGGCAATTTGGTAAAACTAAACCTATCAACTTCCAAGGGAACCTTAGCAAGTTGAAACAAACTGATGACGCCAATAAAAATCAAGCCCATATCCCACTCCATGGATTCCCATTTTGACCACACTTCCCATGAAAGTTTAAGCAGCAGCAGCAACAGCTTGTCGAGGTGGGGCAACACCAACACGCTCCTTCGACAAGATATCGACGAGAAGAGGGTTTGGTCTGTTGTCCTTGCCAGCTGGGTAGACAGCTTGGTTCTTCTTGTAACGTTGAACATTCTCAATGTACATGTCGAAGAGGTATGAGGAATCCATTGGTCCTCCCTTGGCCTCGGGGTGGAATTGTGTAGAGAAAATTGGACGAGTCTTGTGGATCATACCTATGATATGTTAGCTGGAAAATTCAAAGTAACTATAGAAGAAAGTATTTACCTTCGTTGGATCCATCGTTCAAGTTGACAAAGTATTCTTTGTAATCAGATGGAAGGGTAGTCATATCAACGGCATAACCGTGGTTTTGACTGGTGATATGACATTGACCAGTGGTCAAATCAAGAGCTGGGATATTGTGGGCTCTATTTCCGTACTTGAGTTTGATGGTACGGGCCCCAGCTGCAAGAGCAAGCAATTGATGTCCAAGACAAATACCAAAGACTGGAAGTTGAGAAGACTCCATCAATCTGGCCAAATGGTAGACGGTCTCTGAGCAATGAGTTGGGTCACCAGGTCCGTTCGAGATGAAGACACCATCAAAATGATGAGCGACCTTGTGGATTGGGAAGTCGTAAGGGAAGACAGTGACGCTTGCTCCACGGCTGACTAAACTCCTCAAAATATTCTCCTTCACACCACAATCGATGACGGCAACGTGCATATCTCCATGGGCAGAGCTAACATGGAATGGAGCTTTGGTGCTAACTTTCTTGACCAAGTTGATTTGTTCGGGGTCAACGAACGCCTCATCTTGATCGGCATCATATTCTTCTCCAATGGTGATTCGAGCCAAAGAAGAACCTTCCTCTCTCAAGTAGGTGACAATAGCTCTGGTATCAACACCAGAAATAGCCGGTACACCCTCACGAGCACACCAATCGCTCAAACTTTCCACAGCAGTCCAATGACTATACTTCTCAGCATAATCTGCAACCACGATACCCACACATTGAATGTTTGGTGACTCGAAGTATTTCAAGAGTCCGTGCTCATCTCTGCTAGATGATGGAACACCATAATTTCCAATCAAAGGTTGAGTGAAGACAAGAATTTGGCCACGATAAGAAGGATCGGTCATGGATTCAGGGTAACCAACGAGGGAAGTCGTGAAAACGGCCTCACCCGAGATATTGGACTTGGCGCCAAAAGATTTGCCGTGAAAGACCGGGCCATCCTATGAAAAATCGTCAGCCCAAATCTCTCTCCGCACACCAGCCAACGTAACGTACCCTAATTGTGAATGTAGCTCGATCATGGGAGATGGGGGTAGCACGAGGACGGGTATATGGCATGGCACGACCGGCACTCCCTTCAACTGTCGCGAGGAAACGCGTTTGTTGTGCGACTCTTTGCATGCCATAACCTGTTGGCTTGAAAGCTGCTGGCTTGACGAATCGGGAGAACATGATGGTGGTATTGTTGTTTTGATTGGTGATATTTAGTAGACGGTAGGTTTAAGAACGCTATTTCAGTTGACTGAAGCTTTCCAGATGTGATCTATAGAGCAACAGCGTTAGAATATCGGCCGTGTCCGAGAATGATTGGAGGGGTGGGTTATGTGCGAACCTGAGATATAATCCTACGAGGGCATGTTAGCCTAAGATGAGAACTGACGAGACGAGACGATGCAGGAGAATTGACTCATCATCGATATCATATGTAACAAAGGAAGAACGACAACATACCTGGGATGTAAAAACTGACGAGCGACCACTCATACGCGCGACTTTTCTATTTGTATTCTGGTATATGAGGAGGAGGAGAAGTAGGAGGAGCAGTAGCAGAAGAAGAATTTTGATGAAAGATTAAGTTGTGATTGTTTACGAGTTAGAAGAAGAAGTTCGTTGGAGTGGGAAGTCTAAATTGTGGAGTTTGGGGTTTTTAGACGTTCGGAGTGACACATGACGGGGTAGAAGAGAAGAGGACGAGTGCCGCTTTGTCCTGTCGAATTGACGGGTAAAATTAAAACTACATTGAAAGGATTTGATTGGTCCACGAGTGGAGATTAGGCGAATCATCGTAGGAATCCGAGGGGATCAAGTGATGAATAAGGTTCTCGTCGTAAACTTACCTTAGATCGATCCCAAGATCTGGATGGGGGTAAAAGCAGCCAGCCATCTATAAATCCCTTGCCCTCCCTTTCCCCTCTCTTACATGTAGACTGACAGACTAACTCAAGTGTTAAATATGTAACGTGATGTCATGTTGCTATGCTATTATCTCATCCATCTACATGACCACTTCCCCTTGAGAGGTACGTGTTGCTTGCTACTTTTTTCTTTTTCCTTTTTCCTTTTCTTTTTCCCTTCCCTTCCCTTCCCTTCCCTTCCCTTCCCTTCCTTTCCTCTCTTTTCTTTTCTTTTTCTTCATCTTGAATCCTCACCCTCGAAGATGTGGCCGTTTCAGTAACGCCTCTCTCGATCTCGAGGTGGTGCGCGGTAGCTATCATATACTCGGTCCACCCCTCTATCATAGCCTCTATCATAGCCTCTATCACCTCCCCTACCTCCATATCCACCACCTCTGCCTCGACGCTGACTTGGTCCCCGATGACCGGGTGGAGGTCTGATCCCCGCAAATATTTCTTTTCCACGATCCACAAATCGATCGCCATCCTCAAATGTATATCGATTGATGTCTGATCCAGTATGACGTGAAAGATCCTTGGTAGTTACGTCTGCAATAGCATCTAGTCTTCTATTGACAAGGTCCTCTGATGCAGGTTGCCAGTACAATGTGGGCTGTGTCATAGTAGATTTGAAGAGTTCGGACAAATTTCGCATAAGAGGAGGTCTGGTACCACCCAAGCTTCTAGGTCCTGATGGTGCTCCTTCAATCCCCCTTGATGGTCCCGTGGGCGCAGAAAGTGTAATTGACTGTTTTGTCGCATGCATTGATTGAGAGTCCGCAGTAGATTCCTGCAACACAGCAGTCACTCTACGATCTCCATCATCTTCTACCTCCTCATAGATAACTTCCCACTTCTTTGTATTTCGTCCCAGGCCAGAAGCTTGTTCTTGATCAATCCATTCTTTCACTTTTTCATCCGGTATAAAGTCAACCCATAATGCTTTGCGATTCGGTTCATCGGGCCAAACACGATCATGCATCACGCTGCGTACTCTGGCGGCGGCAGATAGATTCTTGAATTGAACGAGTGCGTGTGTTCGAACACGATCGATGTGGAAATGTAAAATAGCATCTGGATCTGGTTCACTGCCAGGTGGAGTAGCAAGAGTGGTGAGATAATCATGAAGTCGAGCTTCCTGAAGTGGTCGAACGAAGTTGCGGATGTAGAGAGCTGAAGTTGCAGGATGAATAGCTGGAGCAATTGGATTGTACGACGATTGATCCTCTATAGGCTCCTGCGAATGTGCCATTTCTGTATCTTCATTTGCTTTTTGCGAAGCAGGGAATAGATTTTTGAACCTCGAATCGCGTGGCCGTGAGACTCCCGGTGAAGTTGTCGCAACTTCAACACTTGGCCGAGCCTCCTCAACATCAATATCCATTTTGTCAACATCTTCCTCGTTCGAATCCGAAAGTAGCTGCTTCGCCACTACTTCTTCTTTGGAATCATCAACGATTGTAGGTCCATCTTCACCCATAATAATCTCCGTTGATTCAACGTTGACTCCACCTGTATCAACGGCATTGTGCTTCTCCACCCATTCTGCGTCTTCTTTCAAAGTCGCAAATTCTTCAGTGCTATCGCTTGGTCGAGCTCGTTTTCGGGCAACATCAGTATACGTTAAAGCCGGACTTTGTGATCTGCGTTTCCTCTTCTGTCGGTCTTCAGCAGCCTCGCGTGGTTCGACCGAGAGCTCGGCGGAGCGATTGCCCTCATGTTGTTCGGGTGGCTGAGATGTAGCTTGCGAAGGGGGTTGTGAGAATTCTGTAGTATCTACAGGCTGGGAGGGTTGTGTTTCAACTTGCTCTTTGATATCATTTGTAGAGAGCTGCGCATCCTCTGGGACTGCAGTTGGTTCAGTTGCCTCATCTTTAGATTCGCTGGGCTCAAGAACTGGCTCCGTTAAATTCTCCGCAGTCACATCAGAAGGTGATGCCTGAATCGCGTTACTTTCAGGGATAAGCTCTGCTTGCGTTTCTTCCGTAACTTCAGCTCTGGACGCTGAACCGATCTTGAGAGGTGATGTTTGTGCAGGTGAAATTGCATCGGGTGATGTAGCAGATTCTGGGTTTGTTTTGTTCGCATCATCCTGAGTATTCATATCGCTTTTTGAACCATCCTCATTCTCTGCAGCCGAAAGTCGAGCGACGAGAGCAGGTTTGAGTCCGGTTTGTGAAAGACCTCGTTTCTTCAACTCCGCTTTCAGGTCAACGACCTTTAATTTATTCCAGTCAGTCATGGTAAGTGTTGCGAAAATCAATTACACAAATGCGCATTTCTTGAGAAGATTCAATGAAAAGAGAAAGAGTAGATGGAATAAGTTTGAAATATAAATTTGTAGTCGATACGTAGAGATAGATGCCCTGGAATCAAATTCAACGCGTCAGGACCACGTCGAATCCCTGCTCTCGGTTTACGGGATCAGCCGGTCGCTCTGTCACGTGATGCATTAAATCGCTTAGCCCGTTAACCCATCAACCTTTTTCCATTCTGCTCTCGTAGTCATAATCAGGAACATCTTCTCTATATTAATATTAATTCTATCCAACCTATCCAACCTATCCTCGACCCCCTACTCTCGAGTTGCTTCTCGAATACTCATCCTCATCTCGAGCTCTATCTATTACGGTGATGATTGTTGTCCCTTTGATATATGCCTCCAGGACCAAAAGTCGCATCTTTCAAGTGCAAGGCATAAAGCGACTTACTCTATTGCTCCATCAAAGCCACTTTCTGCATCCCTATCGATTATTCCCTTTCTACTTTCAGTCATGTATATTGAATTCTCTTTCTTGTTTCCAAATCTTGAACCAGCAAGAGTACTAGAGTTGTTCTTAGGAGTCATTTGATATTCGAATTGGCGCCTGCTGTTGATCCTGACCAAGATCTCAACCCAAAAAGCGTCCTTGCCAGTGGCCAACACATCGGGATATTGGCCACGTATATTACAGTTGATGCTTCTCTGAGGTACCACTTCAGCCATCGAGGTTAGCCTTTTTCAAATAGTGACAAGACAGTTTGGAATACTTACGTATGTCCACCCTTCGCCAAAGGGATGTTTAAAGGAATAAAGTTTATTGGCCACGGCAGAGCCAATGGCAAAGAAGCCCAGAGAAAAAACGATTATGAGAAGAATTTTCCTTTTTTTTCTCGCCGTCAGTGTATTGTTTTAAGGAGTTTAGATGGCGAAAATAACGTACTTTAACATTGGAAGTTGTGCCTTGAAAACCAGTGGTATTGGTATAAACAACAACATGAGATCTGAACTTATGTTTATTGTGGCATTGATTATCAAGTAATGAATAGCCGTCGAGCATTGTTCTGTCATTTTCATAAGTCTGGTATCTCCCGGAAGTATGATTTGAACCAACCATTTGGAGTAGGAACTTCCCAATAGTTTGAGAATGGTCGACACAAAACCCCAAAATAGAGAATTTCCATTACCACCAAGCCCGTACCCACGTACACGGCTACCAACTTCACAATAAGATTATGGGGTTTAATTTCATTCCTGTCTCTTAAATCAGTTTTGTCATCATACATTGTAAAGGGGAAGCATACATCATTTTTAGATACATGCAAAGCAAACAAGCTTTTCTGCCCCAAATTGTCATGATCATGGATTGTTCCACCACGAGGACAAGCTTGCTGCCCTTTATACGGGATGCAATAGATTCAGGAGTGAGCTGTTGTCATTTTGTCAGTCATCCACCTCCAAAATTGATGCATCACAACACGAACCTTTGGAATATCGGATGGTAGTATAAGATTTGTACCGAGATAATTTGTCATAATTGTTGTTACGATGAGAATGGTATAGAAAAGCTACGATAGATATTAGTTCACAGAAACTATACAGGGACAGGAAGGATTTGGGTTGAAGACGAGGCGCAGCTGATCGTATTTGCGAGGAAAGAATCCTCCTGATTTGGAATAGATATTACTTACGAACACAACAAGCATCATATAATCTTGCAATTGATAGTTCCTCATCGATCCAAGTTGTATCCATCTGGAAACACTGCGAATAAAATTCCTGTCAGTCTTATTCTCATAACACCACCACTTTCCTTTCAGCGATGATGGCGGGATACCGATTGCAAATCATCATGAGGTGTATAGTATTGCACAAGTTGGTAATACATACTATCTGAGGATCACAATGAGCAGCGCAAAAGCGTACCAAACCGCAGATTCCGCCACCAGCGAGTGCATTTCGTATATCTCGGTTCAGTCACTTCGATATATCCTGTATGAAAACCCACTATCGTCTCATCCATCCACGTGTTGATACTTCTTATATCACCACAGCCTTGGAAGAAATATCGAGAGTAACCAATGAAAGCAATGATGAAATGGTGATTAAGGAGAAGGGGTTAATGTATGTATATATATATTGTGACAAGGTAGAAAATCCTATGCAAGAGGACTCGTGAGACAATCAAGCTTCCGTAGACTGTGGGATGGGCAGTATATCACTGCACACCAAAAATCTATTTCTTTCTGAGCTGGTTTCGACGTTGAAATGGAGTATCTTGAGTGCGATCATAGGAAGCTAGAAGTATTTATAATACTTCTGGCTTATAATACTTCTAGCTCAGAAAGTAAAGGTCCGCTATGACTTCCACGGCTACAGTACTAGCATAGCAGGAGCCAGGACTCTCTGCCATCTGGCAGATAATGGCAGAAGAAAAAACACATCTTTCCTTATAAGGATGTCGAGGAATGCAAAATGTAGCATGGGTGGTTTTATTAGGTTACATGTACATGAGCTTAGTTTATTATTAGTGTCAAAAGTGGTTTACCTACCCTGGTCTTATCCATACTTTTTTCATTTGGTTCATCCACATGTCACGGGGTCGTGGCCACGTGACATTGAACTGACTAGTAACCTTATGACTGACAGTTAAACTGATTAATAGCTTTAAAATAAAGCTACTAGGAAACTGATTGATAAACTGATTGATATAATTACAGAATCATATTTAGTTTTATTTATATTATGTATAAAAGCGAGATATGATATAAATACCATAGTTTAGCTTGTTCTTTATCGCTCTTTGAGCTACATCCTAATCAGAATTCCATATCTACCGTCAGATCGGCTCTGAACTATATTCCGCCCGCTATTGTACCGTGACAGATTTGAAGGACTGCTTTTTATATTAACGTTGGATAGCTATACGAAGTTGTTTTAGAATTGATAGTATTGATTTCTGTTTTCGCAAAAAAAGCAATCGTAGAGCACGACTAATATATGCCCAGGATTGTGGTATAGATGGGTTTATCAGATCATATGTATATTAGTTTAATCTATTATTAACGTCAAAGATAGCTTCTCTACCCTGGCCTTCTGTTCTTCAATCCATACCCTCTTCCACTGAATCCACCCATATTTCTCCTATGGACCTAGGATAATTTTGGTTCAAGCCGGGTGGCACAATCCGGTTTCAAATGTGAAAGTTGCGCTCGTGGTCGGAGCCTCGGGTTCGCATACAGCAAGTATCCTTCACTACGCCTCACCATGCCAGAACATTTACTTACCTCCATGTTACCAAATCTATCATTTTTCCTGAGATCTTGCTTTTCTCTTACTCCCCATCATCCAGTTCTTCACTCGCAACCTACCCGCTACCCTTGATGGGTGACAAGCTAGCTACTTCTATAACTCCAATGTCCTTCCTATGCCCTGGTTCGGGATTGTCATCTCCATCTCCATCCACATCCACCTCCACGTCCTCCTAAACTCCTTTCCCCACCCTAAATCCAATAAATGCAAGAAACCCGAATAAAAGGAATCCCCATCGCAAGAAACCCCAAATAAAGAAGAAACCCTCCCCTTCCCCCTTACCAGAACAACACTCACTCTCTCCCATCAACAACCCCAAGACCAAAAACCCAAAAAAATAAAAAATAAAAAAACCACACACCCGCGACACAAAATACACAGAATACAGCAAATTTTGATTCCAACAAACCAAGCAAGCTTTCAAAGACTTGCCACCAGTTAGTTCCAGGGCCCTAGACTATTTCACCGTAACCAGCCAGCCCAGCAAATTTGCCGAGCGTTCGGCTACGTAAGCGAATTTGACCAGGGAGGACTGAGCGAGCGGGTGCGCCGTGTAGCAGGTAGTAAGTAAGTAGCTGTGCATGCACGCACGGATTGGACACGTCACGGTGGTGGGCTGAGATCTTAGCCTCAGATGATCGGAATCGAGGAGTTGTGTAAACCCCCCCGGAGTATGTACTCGAGTTATGTGCGGTGTGAGGTTTGGGATGTAACATGCCAGCCATGTTGTGCTGATGAGATATGAATATTTTTTATGCGAGAACTATACATACATAGGTCGGTCGGTATTTGGATGTACAGGAAGGGAGGAGTACGTTTCGACCAAGGTTGTGAGAGGCGGGAGCTTGAGGGTGAGCGTTTAATCTGGGCTGGATGGTTGGGTGCAATTGGTTTCCTGTGATTGTTGGGAACCAGGGTGATGTTTGCTGGACGATTGACTTTCGTGTAAAGAGTCGGGTGCGGAGTGGGCTGTTGCTCAGTGTTGATATGTCGGGGCGAAGGCAGGATAGAGACGGCTGAGGCAGTCGTTGATTTAGTGCGAATTAGTTTGCTTGTATATAAAATGAGCGAGAGCGACAAAATCGGTTTGAAGGAAGTGTATTGTTAACAGCGAGAACTACCCCCATAACGACAATATTGGAATGTGGGTCTATTTCTCGTCATAAATCTATCGGGAAGCTATGAAGATATACTAAATCTTTTCTAACTTCAAATCGCATCCAAACTCAATGCTGTTCTTCGCCCGATCCTTTAATTCGCACATATATCCACCCCTTTTTGTTTCCGATAATTTGCCATCCCTTTATAATGCGCCCAATTCCTTCAACTTGGAGATCATTCCGTCTACGTCTTCAACTTTGCCACCTCCTTGTCTTGGGGGTGGTTCTGCATCCAGTTTGTCAGCAAGTGTTCAGCGTACCCTATTCAAGAAGCTATCATGAAGCCCGAGTGAAAAAGATGAACCTACCAATAACTTTCAATGTCTTTAACCTCTTAGTACCATCCACGCCCCAATCAACCAATGTAGACTTTTCCAACTTCTTCTTCTTCGCCTTCATGATACTCTGCAAGCTCGCATATCTCGGCTCATTCAATCTCAAATCTGTCGTAATAACCATGGGCAATTTACACCTCACCACATCCGTTCCCCCATCCACCTCCTTCGTAACCTCCACTATGTCCCCATCCTTAAACACCACCTTACTAGCTTGCGTCGCCTGACTCCATCCCAATAGCCCCGCCAATATTTGTCCCGTCTGTCCCGCATCATCATCAATACTCTGCTTACCCAAAAATACCAAATTACTCTTCTCCTTCTCCACAACCTTCTTCAACAGCTTGGCAACTCCCAATGGTTCCAATTCTTCTCCTTCTTTTAATTCGACTAATAAACTGCGGTCGGCACCCATCGCCATGGCTGTGCGGAGAATATCTTGGGACTTGGGTGGACCCGCTGAGAATGCGAGAATTTCTTCGACGCCGCCTGGTGCTGCTTTCTTCTCGCGGATACGGACCGATTCTTCGATTGAAAGCTCGTCAAAGGGGTTCATGCTGTGTTTAACACCATTTGTCTCGACGGCCGTTTGTGCTTTGTTGACGCGGGGTTTGACCTATGGTATCTTGGTTACTTTGTATGCTTTTTCATTGGGATAGAGGGAATCAAGGGATTGAAATTGGCGTTCGAAATTGTGGGGGTCACGAACAGCATAGTCGATAACCCTCTTCACGGGCACGAGGATTCTTAAGGCAGACATATTGACGGTAGGTAGGAGTGTCAAAGAAATCGTGGTCGTGGTGGGAGGAATTTCCAAATGAAGCTCTTGATGATGAAGGTCGGACCCGGTTTTGCTCGGCCTAAGCTTCTTCACACGGCATAATTCCCGCCCGCTTCCTCGGCTGGGACAACCTTAGGGTTATCACGTGGTTGCTTAGCTATATAAGTCGCGTTGCCGGGTGAACACGCCAGGAAACTTTTGAACCATCGTGTTGATAGGAAAATGGCTAGATGTGCTGGTGAGCCGGTGAATAAGCACCTACTTCAACAGTTCGCAGCTCTTGATAAGACAATCCAAGTGAAGCTATCGCGGCCGGCTACACACTACCCAACTATTCAATCTACATACTCGACAAGCAGATGGATCCAGTTCCCCCCCAGAGTGTACGATCTTCTGAAAATCCTAACCAGGTAGCTCTCCAGACCATCGTCCGTGGGACCCTGCAGGCAGCGTTTGAAATATCTGGAACCGAGTGCTCCGCGGATGCGAATAAGAATAAGATGCGCTTTTTACATCGTTTGAGTGATGTGACGCTTTCTTCAGAGGATGTGCAATCGTAGGTGATTAAAGACAGGGAAAGCCAAGGGCTGAAATGATTGTGGAGATGCCTATCGATGAATGAGCGAGAAAAGCTGGTGAATGTGGGATGCATCGTATGGTTATTAGGCTGCTTGACAGCTTGACAGCTTGGCTAATGGGAACTGATGTTTAGTTTCCCAGGTATGAACGATGGGCTTAGTACTTTCGGAGGTTTTTTATTACATTAGACAACTGGCAGTGCTCAAACTTTGTAATAGCATCGATATTGATTATTGATCTAGTCATCGCTCTGGAAACGCGAGAGGGGAATAATCATATCTGGGAAATGAGGAGATTCAAGAAACAGATGTATAGCCGACCGAGGCGATACTGATCTAACTCCTCTAAGGTTATCTGTTGTAATGAAATGAATCTTCCAGCAATGATTAGCTTTATATAGAAACGACTTGCGGCCTATCCTTTAGAATGCTGAACATGAACTCATACATCATATTACTCATCTTATCTCATCTCATCTCACATCATCAGCATCAGCATCAGCATCAGCAATCTATATCGGTTCTATTCGATAACTCTATATATCATATATTCTGCCGTTAATTGCCTGTCTACAACCAACCTCCTTCCCATTTTAAAGACTTTTCCCTCCCCCATTCCTGGATGTCTAACTACTAAATGCCACGAAGAAACCTCCCATCGAAAAACTTCAAGCTACTCTTCCTTCGTTTTGACCTCTAATTTCTTTTGAGTGGTCTGATCCGTTCTATCCGATCCAACAACCAATGCACCAACCAACCAACCATGCAACTCACAAAGCCCATTAAAAAAAGTCATATAACCAACGAATCCAGCATCCCGATAAAGATAACCATAGCGAGCACTCAAGACTTTTGAGTAGAGATAGGTGCAGGTATACACGAGAAAGAGGAAAGAAAGGTATCACGCACGCTCGCTCGCCCCAAGTCCCTGGAATCATACTATAAGCCGGCGGCCAACCATCACATGGTGAAGAAGAGAAGTTTTTCTCCATCGACATCCACCTCAATGAGGTAGAAAGGCCTCCCTCCCGCATCGAGATGAAACACCATCGCCCCGCCCAGCCTTCACACCATCAACGCTTAACCAAGTCTCACCAACCCCCTCTTCCCCTTCATTTCCCTCCTACTTCTCCCTCTCCTCTCTCCATCCCTCTTGACAAGATCAGGCTTTCCCTCCGGCGAAGCCGGCTTCCCTCCAAACTCACTCCCGGGACCAAAGTCCGGCTCACCCCCCAAACTTCCAAAGATATCTCCAATGTAATTCGTAGCATTGATGCCTGCCGCAAACGTCGAGTCCCATCCGCCAAGAAGCCCCTTGATGACTTCGGTGCCGGCAAGATAGATGTTCTCGACTGCGATCTCGAAGCCTCCTTGCTGGGCATACAGAAGGTTGTATTCGGGTGACGCACCGGGGTATGGGCGGTCGAAATCCGAGGCGGTGCGCATGATGATGATGCGGGAGAAATCGACGAATTTGAAGAGGGCGGCGCGTAGGAGGGCGGAGAGGGTAGCGTTGTCTTCTTGCGCGGTGATGCAGTACACGCCTGAGCCGTTGGTGAGGAGTGCCGTGGTGTTTTCGAATGCTTCGCCCAGGAGAGTACCAGAGTAGTAGACGTCTGAGGTCGCAGTATCGCACGTGATGACCGTGGGAGCATGGGTTGCGGCTTGGTATGTGTTTGCCTCGTTGGATGCGTATCTGGCGCGGTAGGCGATGGCAGTTGCTGAATCGTTCAATGATGCTCTTTGTGCGAACCCTACGGCCACATCTCTGAGTGCTTCGTTGACTTCGAATACTTCGGTTCCGTAGATGGAGCCAGGATATTGGCCTGGGGAATATGAGCCTTGGGGGAAGTATCCGGTGGTGAAGTTATCGGGCTTTTCTCTGGCATCGAATTCATATTGGAGAGCAACTTGGATTGCATATTTTGAAAATGCAACATCGCCGAGAGTACCGTGTTTGGGGTTGACCCCGCCAATTCCACCGACGAGGAAATAAGTTGAAGTGAGATCAAAAGCGGGGGAAAGGGTTAAGGCGGTGATGGTTGAAGCTGCATTGATTTCGGATTCTCCGGTAGTGAGCTGGCAAACGGAACCATCGGCAAGACAATGGACTTGTGGGAAGAGAGGAGAAAAGCCGGGGACAGTAATGTTTTTCGCCAGAAGATTTCCGATTGTGCCAGAGGGATGTGAGTTTTCATACCAGATGTCTGCTTCGGGTGAAAACTGAAAATGGTCAGGTGATATTCATATAACAAACATAATCATCTCAGCTGTTGAGACCAGAGTGATGAAGAAACTCCCCGGGCTTAGAAAGGATAGGATGATATGAAGATATACATACCATGGAAACAATGAAAACCTTGGGCTTTACAACACAGGCCACAGATCCTGCACCTGCCAAGAGACTGAGAAGAGCCGAAGTACGCATTTTCAATGGAGACCCGAGGGTATCATCAGAGCAGGCGCGAAGGGGATTGCCAGTGACGGGAGCTTATGATGAAGGGATGCGCTGGAGAATAGGGGAACGAGAACGAGGAGAGGGTCTTGGGACAAGAGTATACTCAATAGTGTCTATATATCGAGAAAGGATATGCGCCAGGGAAGGGATAGAGGAGGTTGAGATGGAAAGAAGAAGAAGAAAACATTTGAAGGCTTAATATACTTGTCTCCAGGGACCTGCAGCGAATTCTTTGGCTATTCATGCAATCTACATGAACCAGGTAGTCCCCACAAATCTCCTCGCCGGAATATCGACATTTATCTGCTTCTTCGAGGTTCAGCCAATAGCTATATCTCATTTCCTCGAGAGAAGATGGGTTGACGACATGTAGCAAGTATATTGGGCGGAAGCATGACTTGAATAGCTGTTGGGATCTTCAAATCTTGCAATCTTGGGATAGTGACATAAATTGACGAGTCTAGGGTGAAATAGGAAGGTAGATGGTAGACGATAGATAGATACCAGATATATACTGCACATCCTGGGTTGAAGTTGTTCCGGTGCGGTCGAGATAGCGATGGGTCCAGGATTGAAGAGGGAGAAGCAATGTCACCTTATCTTTTGTGGCGCTGGGTATGTAACGAATCAAGATTTGTCGGTTGGCCTCCTTTTTGCCTGCTGAATTCTAAATCCGTGATTTCGATCGACATTACGTTATAATTCGAATTTCAGCCCGAAGATGGCTGTTCGCTCAGTCATTCGACATAATGGCGTCGAAAGAGCAATCAGACCCTTGATAGAATTTTTACGTCCCACTGTTGTTATCAGCACTACAATACGAGCTTCACTCACTCGTAAGGTTCAGCTCGCCAACTTGGAATGGAGGCTTAGATATTCATCAGGAAAAAGACTTGTCGAATCTAATTCATCCATCAAGCAATCCACCAAGACATTCAGGCTCAGATCCAGCATATACACAGTGTACTAACTCAGAATACTCCCAATGAGACAAACCGAATCGGGAGGAGATGTACTTACTTTCTCGGGTCAGAGAAAACCAGGGAGATATTGGAATATGGAGATGATTGAGCCATCATAGTCCTTCTATCGGACATCCATTTGAGAATTTCTGAGCATCAGTTACTACCTGCACCAGTTCTTTGTAACGCACTTTATCCACCAAGAAAACCATCTATTCGTCGGAACGACCCCCAGTTCGAAGCCTCTCGACACTCCTCCTCTCCTCAGAAAGTCCATTGTATATTGAACAAGCGCCGTCGATATTCCCCAGGACATCATCAGCACCCGGGAGAACAACACGCACGCAGCCGTTTGAGCGCTCCATGATTTTCCTCTATTCAGAAGGAATGCTGTCTATTCAGAAGAAATGCTGGTTGGTCGGCGTGAGTTCGCACGCTTTCCAATATCATCTGCAGGTTTCCTAGTTCTTGCGAGATCTGTAAATATATCTTTCCCGGACGTTGAAAATTCTGGAACATTCCCCATGAAAACCGCGTCAAGATTACGATCAGGCCCATTCCTAAACCAGGTGGCCTCTTGTATGGACTGTATCGAGTCTCTATACTGCTTTCATCCATCTGTCTACTTGATTGTTGTTGTTTGACGTTACGTGCTCGAGCATTCCTACGAACCTTCCCCCTCCCCCCTTGCCAAACTCGCAGAATAGATTTTGCAGCTGGCACAACAGCGACATGTCTTTCCCACTCGGGAGATATTGACGGCCATTCATTCCCTGTTTCTCCTACCTACCTTCACTCCTTTCTACACTATCTATTGGGTCTCCGAATATGATTAGAACATCATCTTACCTCCTACCATCACGTTCAAAAAAACATATCTCGCGTGCCTACACGTATGTAAATTGAAGAATGTATTCATTGAATGATGTTACTCGAGGATATTGAGGATAGCAAAGAAAGAGGAATACATTGTCCAAAAGGAGTACAAGATGTCATCAAAGGATTAGAATTTGTTGTTCCAAAAACACAAACAAAGAACGAGTAAGGCCGATATTTGACGAGGCTTTGAGCCCCTATATTCAACAACAAGCAAGACTATCAGACTATCAATCGAGGATTTTGTTTGTAACTCTTATATTTATTTAATCTTCTTCACATTATTTAAATAGGCTTTTCAAACTGATTTTGGGGATGTAATTTCAAATATGAGATAATTCAGAAAATGTGGTCATGAGTGAAGGATAGATGAGTGTGGATGAGTGTGACTTACCGTGGTCTGAGCCCTGCAGCCATGGTGAACTCTGCCCCAAATCATCTGCGAAGTTTCTCAATAGTTGCCATTGACTTCATCTCATATCTTCGGCTCAATTTCAGCCTTGTTAGTTGTCATTTTCTTACCGTAGTAGTATGCTTGAGCCGGGCAACCAAGCCACATGAGATAAGCGACTAGACTTACCTGATCTTCACCACACCCAATTGGCTTATCGGCATCCGCTCGTAATCGCGCAAACAGTTCATCATTATCCTTGATGCGGTATGCTTTTTCGACTAACTTGACGCATACGTGAAGCCAGTGAAGGATAGCTTCCAGGTCGAGAGTTCCGGGATGATGACGAAATTCGATTGTGCGCTTCTCACTGTGGTAAGGTGTGCTGAGGTTTTCTATGTTGAAAACGAGACGGTCGATGGACCATAAATGTGAATGGAAGTGCCAAACTATTTCGTTGACGCTAGAAAACGACAAGATACGGTTGAGAAGCTCCAGACGCGTCAATCCAGGATAATGCTTGCAAAGTTTGGAGGTGTCGAAAGATCTACACCATTTCGAAGACATGCGTTCTTCAGAGAAAATTGAATGTATCTGACGTTCATAGGTCCATGCGATAGCCATCAAATTTCGCAGCGGTTCCGATTCAATCCCAGAGAATCCATTGCCGACATGAACATGAAACCCTGTAGTTGCGTTAACACGAACCAAATAGTTCTTCCTTAGTGTTCTTACGACTGTTTCAATGACCTCTCGTGAAGCTTGGTTGTAGTGGTATGGAGGAGATGATATTTCCAAGCCATACTCAACATAACGGTCAGCCTTAAGATCTGCTTCGGTGACTCCAACGGAGGAGTCACTTTTCAATAACCAAGTGGTTAAACGATCTTCGTCCAATACAGGTACCTTGCACTTGTAATCACCTGACACAACTGTTGCTGGAACACCAACCTCCCTCAACTTTTCAAGGATATCATAATTGATAGGGTCTATTTCCCAGAGAATCTCCCCGTTCACCTCACGAGGATCAGCTGGATGAGGATTGGGGCGACCCGGAGCCACAGTAGATAAGATGTATTCGAGTTCAATACCAAAAGTGAGCTCAGTGTTTGCTTCTTCTGTGGCTGGGTTCGTGATTTGAGACATCTTCACTGCATTCAATTAAATGATATCAAGATGAGTGTGGAATGTGTTGTTTGCTCCGCCAGAGATTATTCGGAGAAGTAGATGCCATTGACTTTATATATAGCCAGCAGTTCAATTGTCCGTGGGTTATTTTCATATCAAAGGAGAAGAGCAAGAACAAGAACAAGAACAACAAGTCACTGGCACTAGTCAGTAGGTCACGTGATAGCACCATAGATTAGTAAGCCCCAAGAGCGGTGAAAAAGCGCGTCCAAAACCACTTTAACTTGAAGGGATGTCGCGTTTTCTGCCAAACCTTATTGTAAGTCTTACTTGCTAAGGTCACCAAGTCAACCAGGTCCTATTTCTCCAACCAACGCGAGTATCTGCACATGAATCGCAAAACACCAGAGATTTTTCTTGTTTGAGTCGTCTCTTCGCCTATGGGAAGATGGGTCTAGGTACAGTGATTATTTCATCTTCGCGATAGCTGCTATCTTGCAGTCATGGTACCACCATCTCCAGCTTCTGCAGAATCAGTTAATCCTGGGCCGAGACCTCCAGTGCCTGCTGAACTCGACGTCAGTGAGCCCCGACAACCTTGGTACCGTACCCTCTTAAGTTCGAAAGAAAAATCACCTCGACTGCCTAAAACTATTACTCCAGACTCATCTGCGCATCTCGCC
This sequence comes from Monilinia vaccinii-corymbosi, assembly GCA_017357885.1. Lineage (NCBI taxonomy): Eukaryota > Fungi > Ascomycota > Leotiomycetes > Helotiales > Sclerotiniaceae > Monilinia > Monilinia vaccinii-corymbosi. The sequence continues at coordinate 1,561,172 of CP063406.1, read as the reverse complement.
AGTACGCCAACTACTGCCAGGAAGAAAGTAGGCTGGTCTGAGAAGTACGACTACAAAGACCCTCCTAAAATTCTCACCGATAAAAAGATACTATTCGCACAGCCTTTATCACCATTAACACCATCCGCTGAACGAAAAGCGACGAAATCTATCCTGAAGCCACACCAACTGCCTGATCCTATACACCTCATCGAACCGTTCGCAGATAGTGAAAAGACCTCAATTCCAAACCCTTTGATACTCCGCGCCAGAATGTTAGAATCAATTTCTAAACAATTAGCTGGGCAGGATAGGAGCTCTCGGATGGATGCATATACCACCTTGTCGGGTGCCTTGAAAGCCTGCGACAATGTTCCGGATAGGAAGGCTTTGTCAGGCAAGATGGACTTGATTTTGCAGTTTATAAGACGAGATATGAATGCCAAGCATGAATCTGGAGCTCTTGATGTCCAACTTGCGAAAGAAGCCCTCGTTCTCATATCTAGCTTTCTCTATAAGAAGTCCATTTCGGATATGTTGACTCCCGATTTCAACTGCTATCTAGTGGATTATGCCTTACAGACTTTCGAAAATCCTGGATTGACAAAGGAGATCGCGAGGCACTTGATGTTCATAATTGCACAGCAAAAATTCTCGCCAAGAATAATGACTGCCGAGAGAGTAACGAGGCTGATATCTGCTCTTCACAAAATCGAGGATTTTGTGCAAGGCAAAAGCGTTGTAGAACAGCGCATCAGCATCTACCGAACACTTCTGCGGCAGTCCAGGCCTCATATGATCTCTAATCTAAATTGGCTTGAGGACCTTCTGAGCGATATGCTCAGCAGTTATTCAAATATTCGGACTGCCGCCATTGCGTTTGGTGAAGAGGTTGGCCTTGATCTCGGCACAGAGAGTAAAGTGTCATCAAAACTCATGGAAATATTCAAAGGCGCAGATGGAAGAGATGTGAGGTATGGAGACTTCTATGCTGACAGGCTGCGAAAAATGGTTGCAAAAAAGCCTCCAGGTCCGGCTCCTCGCATTTGGGCAGTTGTCATCTTATTCCTCCGTGCTCGTCCTCAGCAAGTAGAGCACTGGGCTTTCATAAAACTATGGCTTGATGTAATCAAGGTCTGTTTCAATTCCGGTGACCAGGATACGAGGATAGCGACAAATCTGGCATGGAATCGCATGGTATTCGTAATTGGTCAGGATGAGAAGGTCAGTTCGAATATGATGCATACACTCAGTCAACCCTTGATTGGACAGCTTCAAAGAAAAGATGTTCGCAAGGTCTCGAATTCAGACAACTTGTATCGCAAATCAACCCTTAGTAGTATCTGCAACTTATTGTATTGCTCGATAAAACCAAATGCAACCCCAGCCCAGCTTGATATTTTCTGGGATTCATACATCTTGAATCTTATCGGGAAGAGTCTCACCCCCACTGATTATGCGGAGAACCCGGCATCGGCTGAGCAGGATTTGAATGATGCATGCAACATTCTTCGTGGTTTGTTCGACTCGCACACTCAACGACTATGGACGTCAACCAGAGCTATGAACGACAATCTTGTCACAGCCGCAGAGCTTCCGGGACTTGATCCTCGATGGTTACGTAAAAGTGCCCCTCGAGTCTTTAAAGTTCTGAGTCCAATTATAGAACTTCTTTATTGGGACTTCGCGTTCCCCAAAAGCAAAATTTCGCTTCTCTGGGAGACTTACATTTCCTCGATCTCATTTGCAGCGGCCAAAGAGGTTAAAACCTCGAGTGATACCATGGCATGCCTTGCTTTTCTGTTTAGTACACTATACAAAATATGGCAGAAAGGACCAGACGGTTTGCATACCCCGGCACCTCACCGAAAAGACGAAGCAAACTTTTTTGTTAGCTTTCAAGTTCTTGTCACTACTGTCATATCTGGCCTAGGAGTACTGCCGTTCACCGAAAGGCTTCTGTCCATGGGACAACAAGATGATTTTATTGTCGTTGCAACTCCTTCGCACCGACCTGGGAAGATAAAAGGCGAAGTCGGGTCCCCCCTTAATCACTTATTCCTGTTGCTTGCTAGCGTTTCCCAGGGTTCCAAATACGATTCGAAATTCATGGAAATGGCCGAAGCTATACTTACGCCATTCTTTGAAGCCCGGCGTTTGAGTAAGGGTAAAATGGATCTCGTCAAAGATCTCTTAGAAATTCTCCCAACTGACAACATCGATCACTGCGGAGCTCTTTGGACCATCCTCGCAAAATTTGCTACAGCAGCGGTAAACTTTCGCGATGATGGTGTCGTGACTAGCTCGATTCACGATACTCGCCCACTGGGGGGTGAATATCGCAGTGTTGCAAGAATCCTTGAGGTTGGGATTGATCTGTCACCAAAGGAACCTTTGGAAGGATGGAAAAATCTTTTCCAAGCTTTGGTGATCTCTGCCACGACTGATTCTGGAAATGGAGGCAGAGCTATCGTTGTTGTTGAACCGATAGCCAAGACCTTGAACTCTAAATGGCGACCGGATAGTGGCTGTCATGTTATGAACGCCAAATACTGCCAAATATTGGTTGAGCAAGCGTCATATCCAAAGGACCGGCCAGCCTTAGATGCCGCTAGGAGGCGCCTTTGGGGAAGTGCAACCGCTGGCCCGAAAATTCACATGTTCGATCCGTATTCGCACCTTTACGAATACACATCTCGGTGCTTAGAGTATTATTATACTGAGCTTTTATCCAGCGATGAATCTAGCATCCGTAACTTACTTGGGGAGCTCGAAGCACTGTTAGGACGATGCCCAAAAGCATTGGTTACTGAAGCTGTAGTTAAGCTTCAGAATGGAATCGTGTGCTGGATACGCGATGAAGAGTTAAAGCTGCATGCCAGTTCTATATCTGGAACAGTAAGTTCATCTCTTCCTATTAATTGAACAAAAACGCTAATTGATATAGGTTAACTCTCTGTGGGCAAAGATCTGCTCATTGTTGTGTTCTACTACTACTGATGTACCAAAATCACTAAACGACCTTGAACCACTATTGTGCTCTGGTTTGGAAAACAAACGTGTTTCTATTGCAAACATGGCTATAGAAATGTGGAAAGAAACATTTGGTTCCTTCAAAGGCGACTTGCAGTATCCCCCAATGGTCAAAAAGGTTTTGTCTAGGCTTCTTCCAATGGCTGACCTACCTCTTCCAGCATTTCCCGAAAGCTCCGAAGATCGGGCCTCCGACAACCATAGACAGCCTCTGGTTTTTCTTGATACACAGACGGATTCCACCATTCCTAGCGTGAATCTACCGAAAGTTTCGAAGAAAGCTTTTTCGTCTAGCATCAATCAATCCTCCAAACAAAAGGGAACAGTTTCATCTCCACAAGTCGTTATTAAAGTCAAAAAGACGGCATCACGGAAGAGACACAGTGAGACAACCCCAGAGCCTGGAAAAAGGAAGTCGAGGAAGAAGAACTCTGTTAAATCACGACATGATGACTCCCAAATTCAATTTGAAGCAATTGCGAGTTCATCACCCCTATCGGAAGCAACATATGACTCGCAGCTTTTGACTGAACGGCAGAAGGAGGTTAGGGAACGACAAGCTGGGGTTGCAGCCATGTTTTCGGATATCAGATCCAGCCCTCACCGAAGCTCAGGACCAACCCCCAAGGATCTCGATGACGAGATTGAATTACCTCCGCACCTCTCTTCTTCAAAATTACTCCTAGATACACCGGTCAATATCGAAAGGCAGAGGACACCAGATACCCAAGTTATCGAAGACCAAGATGCTTCCCTCGCATCCTCGCCTACTCCGGTACGTTGCTTACTTGATTCCAAGGGCGTTTCTCGTCGCCCTTCACCACTAGCTGCGGCAGTCAATTCACAAAAGTCTTTGCTACCGATGCATAAAGTCAGCAATGAAGAAATACCATCTTCTCCACCCCAGGCTGAGACAAGGAATTATGTGCCACGAAGTAATGCACGTAAAGACCTCGATCAGTCCGAGCAATCACCTTTGCCAGCTGACTCGTCAATTTTTGACGGTGCTTTGGTCCCACTCGCTTCTTCCGATGAGTTTAATGTCACCTCATTCCCTACAAACTCTCCGGATAGCCCCAATGAGGATTCGATCATCGATAATTTGCCGGAAGCCTCTGCACAAACAGACCTCTATGATCTTGATCTTGGTCAGACCATGTCTACGTATAAAAGCACGCCTAGGCATTCGGGCGGGGATAAGAACCTGGATGTAACCATTGAACTTACTAGTAGTGAGGAGAAAGCTAGAGACGTAAGTCTTCAAAAACTAGCAATTGAGCAACGAGCTAGCAACACTCGAAAGATTCAAGTTGTTGAGACGATCAAAGACTCTGAAATCGTCAACGATTCAGTACGCCCATCGATTTCAAAACGCGGCCAGCGTCATGCGATCGAAATCCAAACGGCGCCAGATACACCAGAATATGTCTTACCTGATGCTAAGATCAGTGGAACATCTTCGGATGGAATACCGAGCGATAGCGAGATTTTTGAAGATGCTCTTACTTCACCAGGAGCACTACAACCTCGGATGCAAAAATTATCAGAAGCTGCATTTTTGCCAAGTGACATTTCTTCTCCACTGAGCGACCTTGACGAATCTAGTTTTATAAGATTGGCAAAATCCGTGGATCGAACGTTGGCTGAGAATAGAGCTGGAACTGGCTATCCGGCACACGCGCATACAGAGCTCTCTACCCAGCCTCTTAATATTACCATTGCCGAGACTCCTAATATAATTACAGTTTCGGAACGTAGGTCTACTGTCCGCTCTGTGCCTCAATCATCGGCCATTCCATCTCTTATTCCTGAAACTCCGGCACAGCTCATGAAAAGAAATGATAAAGATAATGACAAAAATAATATGCCACTAGAACCTGCGGCCGATGACTCTGAGGCCAATGACTCTGATACCGCTTCTGTCATCATTGTGATGCCCCGCGTTAGGTACCAAGAATTGCAACCAAACAATTCAAGCCAGAGCCCTAAGCCAGCTCAAAGAAACAATGCACCTTTCAAAACTAATATTGAGAATAAGGATGAAAAAAATACAATGACAAAGAAGCGAAAGTTGGATTCAACTTTTGAAGCAGGGAGTGGGGTGTCTGATAATCAAGAAGCACTAAGAGATGGTAAGTGTGGTTGTATTCTTTATGTGAGATAAAAGACTAATGATTGTCACAGTTCAATCAGCACCACCCTCAAAGAAGAGAAAGTTTCGATCAGTTAATACACCAGAACCTGCTATTATAAAAAGCTTCTCTACCCCTAAATCTGCTCAATCTCAGCGATCTAATCAATCCCAACGATCGAACAGCGCTACTCAACGAAGCACCCGATCATTAAAGGCCAAGACTACTCTTGACAACGTTTCAAGCATGAGTGTTGCCCAAGAGTTCAGTTCTGCCACAGAAATCATGGAGGCCAGCCGCCTTCCTGCAGAAACTCCTAGCAATGAAGTCCTTGACGAAACGACGCTTGGTGAAACCAAAGCTGGAGAACCATCAAGCCCAGCACTTGATGAATCAGAGTTAGATACTGTGGAGGAAACTTTGCTGCAATCACAAATAGCTGAGGAGATGGAACTTGGATCACAAAAGTTCACCGACAATCAACAGGAGGAAGTGCAGCAACCTGCTTTAGCCGCACCCACCTGCCAGAGTATCAAAGAGAGGCTTCTGAGCTTAGTTAAGGATCTTCAACTGAGCATTCTCAGCCGCCGGGAAGTTGGTGAAATCGAGGATGCGTTCATGGACGCGAAATCAGAGTTGTATCGTGCGGGCCAGCGAGGAAGACATATGGCTGATGACTAAGGAAGCTTGCATGAGGGATGGATGGCGTTTTGCTGTAACCAGGTTGGCCTACATATATCACATGAAGTGATGTACATGATATGACTGTATGAAGGAGCTTAATGAATTGAGTCGACTGTAGTGTAGATACCAGACATAATACAAACTACCTACTCAAGTATAGCTATAGATAGCCATGTCAAATTCTTTGGCCAATCATCATTTAGTCTGATCTGCCCCCTTCCTTCCTTGTTGTTTGATCTACCCCGCCTTTTAGATACGTTTCAGTTCTCCACTTATAAAAGCTCGGACCTCCTGGCCATTTAGCCTTTGTTTCAGGTTTCTCGCTTACATCCCACATTCTTTCTTAGTTTAGCTCGGGATCTTATGTAATCCAACCTTAACTCATCCTGGCTCTTTCTCTTGTCTCTTTGTCCCTTGTTTCCTTTCTCCATCTCTCACTTCAACAATTCAGACTTCATCTGAATAACTTCAAAATATAAAGAATCTTTGAACCTATCACACTCATCTTGTCCCAACTTCTCTCTAGACTTGCTCTGGGGAATACTATAAATTCGTTGAAATCTCCCTCCCACTTTGTTGATACAAGTCCAATTTACCCCTCCTTCAATCTATCAAACCCGAACAAATCACCACAATTCAAATATCAACCGAACAACTTCAATTATGGATCGACCAAAGAAGCCATCTGCTCTTTCTGCCACTCCAGGTCTTGCACCGCACGCTCAAATAAACACCACTCATTCCAATTCCCGCGTCTCCGCTGTCCTCCCCACCGGCGAATCAATCGAGGTTCTCCTCTTTGGCGCTACAATTATAAGCTGGAAAGATGCGGCTGGTACCGAGAAACTCTGGCTTAGCGAAAAAGCTGTACTCGATGGCACAAAAGCTGTGCGTGGTGGTATTCCTCTAGTATTCCCGGTATTTGGTAAGGTAGAGGGTGAGGAAGGCAAGGCGAAGGGTGTCGATACTTTACCTCAACATGGTTTTGCACGTAATTGTAGATGGGAGTTCTTTGGAAAGAGCACAAGTGAGAGTAGTAGTGTTAAGGGACAGGAGAGTGGTGATAGTAGTGTCAAGTTAGACTTTGGATTGAGTGCTACTAATTTACCAGAGGAGACGAGGAAATTGTGGGGTGGTGAGTTCGGATTGATCTACAGTGTTACACTTGGTAGAGAAGGTCTCGGGACAAGTATGGTAGTGAGAAATGAGGGTACCACAGCTTGGGAGTTCCAGATCTTGATGCACACCTATTTGAAGATCCAGGTATGGTCATCTTACTCATTCATTCCTCCTACAAATGGTTATATTAATGTGCGATCCATAATAGGACATTTCCCAAATTTCGATTACGGGTCTCGAGAATGCCACATATGTCGACAAACTCACCGAACCCATTTCCACAAATACCGCTCCTACTGAGCCTCTTACCATCTGTGCCAAAACCGATCGTATTTATACCCCCGCCGGTGGTCCATCCACAGAGATCATTGTCTCCGAGGGTGGAAAGAAGAAGTACACAATTGCCAGAGATAACATGAATCAAGTTGTTGTATGGAACCCATGGATTGATGCTAAGGAATTTGTAGACTTCGCTCCAAAGGATGGATGGAGAACAATGATTTGTGTTGAGGCAGGATCTGTTAGTGGATGGCACAAATTGGAGGCTGGAGAGACCTGGGAGGGTGGTCAAATTATTACCATTGCTAATTAGCAATTCACGGGGGCACTTAAAATAACATCACGGATGTGATATCGTTCGCGAGCAATCTTTTGGGCTGCTTGGGAAATCTCTATTTCGGCGAACTGCGAATTGGGATTCAAAATTTGACGAAACTGGGGGATATATATCTTGTTAAGCGAGTAAAGATTTCATTAGATTAATCGGGTAATTTTAGTTACAACGAAGTCTAGGGCCGCAACTAATCATCTTACCTTTCGTAACAATATGATGTATGTTCTGTTCTGCGAAGCTAAAATTTATTTGGTTTCCAAGTGGGAACGTTAGGAATATTGAGGGTCATGATCAATCAAATGATATAAATGTCCGATGCCGCTGAACAGAAGGTTTTTCCCTGTCACAGATGAGAATGAATCTCTGAAGCTATTGTGGTTTGGTCCAGATGGTAGATGATTCTGAAAGTTTAATCATTTATTTGGATTTTTCTTTCATTCTTTCATTCGCGTGGTTACTGTTCATTCTTGTTTTTATCTACTTACTATAATATAAGCAGGTATTGTATCAATTATTATTTTCCTTGCCCCTGTTATTAAACGAGATCTGTTCCAACTGTAGTAGGAGGTTTATGAAGTTTGTGTGGATTTTGGATTTTGGATTTTGGATTTTGGATTTTGGGAAGAAGTGGTACGGTATGGTATAGAGAGAGAAGGGAGAGAAGGGAGAGAAGGGAGGGTGTCATATCATATCATATCATGCATATCATATCGTGTTGTTATCATAAAAGCTATGAGTGAGTACTAGTTCATTTTATGCATCGGGGGAGGGGGAGGGGGAGAGGGAGAGGGAAGGAGTTATTCTATCCTATCATTATTGATATTCGTATGAATATCAATATGAATATGAATATATACAGTATGGGATTGGGATTGGGATTGCTTCTATTGGATATTTTTGATGCCGTACTAGTATGCCCTATATGGTGTGGTGCTGAGTGGCGAAGAAGTTGCTTGCTTGCTTGGTTCTGATCAATGTTACATTACATTACCCCCTTTTTTTTAGTTGTCGTTTAATTTAATTTCACTTTGCCACTCACTTCACTTGTTATTTTTCATTTGCAGAGTTGAGACGAAATGAGATGGGATTTCTTTTATTGTTTGTTCTAAAGATTCACGGTTGGTTCAAAAGATAAAATGATTAAAAAGTATTTTGCTTTTTATTTTTGTTTTAAGAAATGATATTCACCTCCCATTTCATTTCCACCATAACAACAGCAACAATCCCACGAAGGACAAAAACTCACAATTTCCATATCCCCAATGCTAGCATACCTAGGAACCTCAAACTTCGCCGGATCAGAATAACCCTATCCCTCTTCCCATTCCACCTCTCATTTCCCCCCATGATCCTAGAGGCATAAACCAAGCCACCCGTGACCGCAGCCAGCAACAGAGCTCGACCTGTTGACCATCCCCCTTCAAACTTGCGAGGGTTTGGGATTGCGAAGTGGTATCTGACGTGGCACTTGATCCTGTATTTATACCTCGATTCCTCAACTGAGAAAGAGGATTTCTAATGTGAGGGATCCTGTCCTTCGAGATGAGATGTGGGAGTGGAATCTTCCTGGTGAGGATTGATTGATGTCTCATTATTGAAAACATAATGGATGGATGAATGGGATGGATGGATGGGATGGGCCTTGGGGACTTTGGTAGCACAAGGGAAGGGAGTATTGGATATTTCCCACAATTCCATCCATTCCACCCATTCCCCCCTGTTAATAAGCGTAGAAAGAAAGGTTAATGTAGAATAGAGTTGAAGAAAGGAAAAAGATAAGTGGGTGGGTTAATAGACAAGATACTCACGGAGATAGGTTGATTAAGCAAAAGAAGAACTCAAAGTCAAGAATGCCACTCACCTCTTTCACGCATCCGACTCAAATACTGTAACTTTCTTTATAGCCAGTTTTATTACTGAGTCTCGGAAACTCAGGAGTCAAGACGCTCAAATACCTAGATGAGATATAACCTATTTAGGTTCAAGTTATATATATATATATATATATATATATATATATACGTCAGTATATCAAATATGACAGCTTCTTGCAATTGACCGACTCGATTAACCGGTTGACCCATCTAACTCATCTAACTCATCTAACCCATCCGAACCCCCCTTACCTCAATTCGTAGCGGCTTCAGCTCCAGCCGACTAGCGGGGTACTTCTAACAACTTCGACATAATAGTGTATATATATATACCTTGTAAGGATATAAATCTCATATAAATGAAAAATATACAAAGAGCTGCTTCAAAAGGAATTCCAAATGGCTTGGGAAATATCGGGGAGTGTTGTCATAGCAATGCCATCTACCGTTATCCGACTTTCTTTTGACGCTCCGCTCCGCTTTTCATCTACATGTATCACATCACATTCAAAAATCAAATCATCCGATCAAAGGTGGGTTTGGAGAGATATATCATTGTGGTTAAAATTGACCCATGCTATATGTGTCGTATTTCTCATAAGCTCTTGCTTATTGCAAAAGGAGATTTTGACATCCCATTCCATGACTCCCCTTGGCCCAAATACAAAGCAAAACGTACATTTAGCTACTGGCAATGGCATGAGCACGTCTGCGGTCTCTCTCCTCGGCAATGGAAAGCTTAACACCCTTACCCTTTGGAAGGGAGATCCATGGCTTCTCAGTTCCGATGACGAAAACGTTGCTCTCACGGGTAGCGAAAGAGTTGTCTATGGCATCCTTGATGTGGACAATGTTGAAACCTCCATCGTGACGTTCACAGTGGGTGATGACACCAACACGACCCATGTTACGACCACCGGTAGCCATGGCGATGACACCAGTATCGAACTTAATGAAGTCGGTGATCTTTCCGGTAGCAAGGTCGATCTTGACAGTGTCGTTGACCCTGATGGATGGATCTGGGTAACGGATACTAAAATAAACATGTCAGCATCTCTGGGGGGGGGGGCCAATGATTCAAACCGTTGATCTAGCTTGATATGTGTCGGGGGGAATCATCGACCAAAGCTTGGACCAACGGCTGAATGATGTCTGACAGAACTTACGTTCTAGCATCGTGCGTGACCAAGAATGGGATTCCGCCCTTGCCCAATTGCACTCTCTTGACTTTTCCGAGCTTGTATTCTGCCTCTTCAGCTTGGATGCGATGGACAGTGAAGCGGCCCTTGGTGTCGTAAACCAAGCGGAAGTTCTCGCCGGTCTTCTCGATGCCAATAACATCCATGAAACCTGCTGGGTATGTGGCATCGGTGCGAACCTTGCCATCGACCTTGATCAAACGTTGCATGACGATTGCCTTGGTCTCACGGGAGTTGAGAGCATACTTGAGACGGTTGCGGATGAAGACGATGAGTGGCATGCAGTCTCTAAGCTTGTGTGGACCGGCGGAAGGACGAGGAGCATAGGCACCGGACAATTTGTCCAAGAGCCAGTGGTTTGGCGCGCTCAAGCGCTTTTGGTGCTTCTTTCTATATGCGAAAAAAATATTAGTAAATGGTATTGGAATGTGTTGAATTGTGCATAGACGCGAATGTCGGGTTTTGTGATGATTGTGATTGTGAACACGGCAATCAACTCATAACTGAAAATTGATGCGCCATTGCAGCTCTCGAAAAACCGACGATTCCCAATGCCAAAAACACCCCCCAGGTCCATTCGGATGAATATCCAAATCCCCCAAAAGATGCACTTGGCCTGAGACTGAGTTCTTTCGACCTTGAGATATAGATGGATTCCTCTGATACAATGAAGGAAAGATCAAACTTACGGTCCTCTACCCATTTTTGCGTCTCAGAAAGGATGGAGAAACAAGTATTGCGGGTGCTTGTTGTTGTCGTCGAAGTTGTCGTGCGAGCAAGAAGAGAAAGTCGAAGCAAGTGGAAGGAGCTTTTGAAAACTGATGGTGCGCTAAGGGTAAATTGTTAAGCGAGTTTATTTGATTGGTGCCTGATGATGTATTAGGCAGGCATTTCAAGGCCACCAAGGTACCGGTTTCGAACTCGCAAAGTTATATTTCCATTTTTTATATGACATTATAGATGATTGAATAAAATAGAATAAGATTGAGTATCATCGGCGCTTGATGTAACCTGAGACGCAAGCAACGAGGGGCAATAAGAGAGAGTCTTGCACCCTCCTGTATCTCAGTCATCACATGATGCATTGTTGGTATATCATTGAGATGACTCAGAGACAGAATGAATCTTGTTGATCTTGATGGAGATGATATCGATAATGTGAGGGGAAATGCATGGCTAGCGCGTAGTCACGAATTCAGGGAATACGTTTGAGATCCTCTCCCGTGTTTGATGTGCAATTAAAGGCAAACAAGGCAAACAAACAAGCTTCATTCATTTTCTTTTTCCACCCTCCCCTCCCCTCCCCTCTTTCCTTCTCTCCCCAATCTCTTCCCGAGGCCTCTCCTCTTTTGACTCACCTTCAGACATTCACTTCATTTCTACCTACACCTCTCTTCTTTCTGCTTTCTGCTCTTCTATACTCTTTCCATCCTCCAACTCCTTCTCCCACACTCAACCACCATCAGTAGCTCTGTTTGCAGCACTCCAGCTGAATACCAGGGGAAGAAACCCCGATTTCTCTCGAGATCGCACATTCTCCACCCCCGTTAAACTTGACTTCACCTTTTGCTCTCTTCTTGTTCGTTGGATTGGGAGCCCTCTTTCCCCACCTTGTTCATTGCTCAACTCGATCCCTTCTCTTGGAAAGAGAATCTACCGAGTCAGTACCGGCACAAGGAGTGGTAGGTTTCTATCGTTGATCTTCCAAGGACTGTCCAGCACGCTTGCAGCTAACACTCTCCTTGGACTTAGCCTCTTACTCATCCTCAAAGTTAAGCTTGATCACCACAGTCCAAAGTGACACACCCAAGTACGTCTCTGTAACAGCAATAGTGGCGCTTGGCATTCGAGCCCGTCCCAGAACCTCGACAATGCTGTCCAAGGTTCCAGCCATACAAATTAAACCGGACACTCAGAAGTACGGGGAACTCGTACTTTTCATCGATGGCATACAAACTAAGACGACCATATATGACTTGATTAAGAGTTTCGAAGATCAAGGTACAATCACGTACATTGAAATCTTTGAGGACCGAAAACACAGGGGAAAGGTACGATTTTCACCTCCTCCACATCCCTTTTGGACAGATGACCGATACCCAATTACCACTGAAGATGGGACTGCATATGATGTTCGTCTCCGGGTCGACCAAAGCTCAAGGAAAAGAAGGACTATTGCAAGTCCTTTTAGAAGAAATATTTCTTACCCTGAAAAGACAAAACTCAATTCATCAACTCTTCATTTTGGAGTGATGATAGAGGAAGGATGCATGATGCCCATGAAAACTTTACGGAGTCAGTACCAAAGTGATATTACACTCACCGTGGATTTGAAGCGTAGAAAACTTGAAACCCAGTTTACAGTGCATTTCAAAGATCCTCGAAGTGAGGTTGACAAAGACTTCCAACGTACTGAGAAGATTGGAGAGTATGATCGAAAGGAGAGATATATGTTCAGCATACCTTTTGGTCAGCTGAAATCTATCCAGCGTGTTAATCCAGGCCGTCGAGACGTGTCACTTATGATAAGCTTGGATAGCCCGCCCCAATTCTATCGCTGGCGTAACGACCGGGAGGTAACTCCAAAAGGAGCACTCTCGTGGACCGAATGGGATAGCTGGTTTCGGCAAACCGATATTGTCTACGACCCGTTTATGTTGGTAGATACTCCGATTGCTTTACACAAGGAAACCCCAGTAATTGATATTGGTAACTCTACGCTTAATCAGATTTGATTCTTTGCATTGTATTAACTTATATAGGTCGCTGGACTACCTATCTCTGGGTTTTTGGCCATGATGAATGCAATCCAAGCACATTTAAACAAGTGCAAGCGGCTCTCCAAGACTGGAACATAGAAATTATCACTTGGGATAATTTCAATCTGAGGCCAAAGCGAAAGGCTAAGTTGTGGTCGCTCATTGACCCCCATGAGACCGGAACTGCAACATCATACTCCTTGTTTCTTGATGCTAATAAGAAAACTATACACCTAGCATTTGAGGTACGCTATCAGTTAGAAGTGTGCATCTCGAGGGAAATAATCAATGAATACAACATTGAAAAAAAGTTCATTAGAGCCTTGGCCAGAATAGCTGCAGAGGATCCAGCCAAGGCAAGGAATCTACTAGAGTACGTCGCTGAGAACTACAGTTCTAAACGTCTGTATGATCCTTTCTCCATCTTTACCAACAGTGAGGCTTTGGCGTTTTCTTCTATCACTGATATTCCCCATTATTGCGCTTGGTCACGGAAAGCTACAATTACACCTAGCTCGATTTACTTCAGCTCACCCACTGTTGAGACTACCAATAGAGTGTTGCGGCATTACTCGAAAGAGAACAAGGAAGGTCGATTTTTGCGTGTTCAGTTCACTGATGAGAAATTTGAGGTTTGTTACCTCAATTATTCCTGCCCGCGCTCTTTTTGCTAATCAATGGTTACAGGGTCGGATTAACGCCTGCGCCGATAAGATTTGCAATGATGGAATATTTACCAGAGTGTTTCGAGCAATCAGCAATGGTATCCGTATTGGTGATAGGCACTACGATTTTTTAGCCTTTGGAAACTCCCAATTTCGAGAGAATGGAGCATACTTTTTTTGCGCTCCAGCTTATCTATCCTGCAACGATATTCGTGAATGGATGGGAAACTTTTCTCACATTAGGGTAGTCGCAAAGTATGCTGCAAGACTTGGCCAATGCTTTTCGACAACTAGAGCCATCAAAGGTCTTTCAGCGCCCGATATCGTCAAGATCCCTGATGTTGAAAGAAACGGGTGGTGCTTCACTGATGGGGTTGGCATGATTTCACCTTTCCTCGCTCAAATGATCGCAGCGGAACTGAAACTTCGCACCAATTCAACACCATCGGCATTTCAATTCAGACTAGGCGGCTGTAAGGGAATACTTGTTGTTTCTCCTGATGCGAAGGACAAGGAAGTACATATCCGCAAGAGTCAGCAGAAATTCACGGCTGTATACAATGGTCTTGAAATCATCAGATGTTCGCAGTTCTCGTCTGCGACTCTTAATCGTCAAACTATCACCATTCTCTCATCTCTCGGTGTCAAAGACGAAGTTTTCTTGAGAATGCTATCTGAGCAACTTTTAGACTATCAGAATGCTATGAGCAACAATACGATCGCACTCAATCTCCTGAACAGGTATGTTGATGATAATCATATGACCATTAATATCGCCAGTATGATTTTGAATGGCTTTATGACAGAGAAGGAGCCATTTGTTCTGTCTTTGCTTCATCTGTGGAGAGCATGGTCTATCAAACTCCTGAAAGAAAAGGCGAAGATCATCGTGGAAAATGGAGCATTCGTTCTTGGTTGTGTTGATGAAACCAACACTCTTAGGGGTTATACCAAACCTACTGCGGCATTTGGTACGACTTACAAAGAAGAGGAACTACCTCAGATATTCATCCAAGTTCCTGATAGGGAAAATCGAACTCAGTACAATGTTATTGAGGGGATCTGCCTTGTGGGAAGAAATCCGTCTCTCCACCCCGGAGACCTGAGAGTCGTTCAAGCGGTCAACGTACTTGCTCTACATCACTTGCGAGATGTCGTTGTATTTCCCCAAAGTGGCGAGAGGGACGTGCCTAGCATGTGCTCCGGTGGTGACTTGGATGGCGATGACTTTTTTGTCATATGGGATAAAGATCTACAGCCATCTGAATGGAATTGTGAACCAATGAGTTACGCAGCTTCGCAGGCTGTAACAACGAGAAGACCTGTCGAGGTACGGGATTTGAAGAAGTTTTTTGTGAAGTACATGAAGAACGACTCCTTACCGACCATAGCCCATGCTCATCTAGCACAAGCTGACCTTCTGCCCCAAGGCATTAAAGATCCAAAGTGTGAGAAATCTTTCAGTCTTTGAACGATGCTTTAAGACTAATTCATCTTTAGGTCTCGAGCTTGCGGAGCTGCATTCTAAAGCCGTTGACTATGTTAAGACTGGTCAACCAGCTAATATGCCAACATATCTAGCCCCTCAAAAATGGCCACATTTCATGGAAAAGTTTCATAAACCCCAATCAAAACAATACCATTCCTCAAAAATTCTTGGTCAACTCTACGATAGGGTTGAGAGCGTTCACTTTGTCCCTCAATGGGAGGAACCCTTCGATAAACGTATTTTGAGAGCCTACCAACTAGACAATGACATTTTGAAGTCTGCTCGTCAGACGAAGACCAAGTATGACATTGCTATGCGACGCATTTTGGCCCAACAAGATATCAAAACAGAGTTTGAGGTGTGGTCAACGTTTATTCTTTCGAAACCAAAGGTCGGAAGTGACTACAAACTCCAAGAGGAGATGGCATTGGTTACCAGTGCCATCAAAGATCGATTTCGTTTGGTATGCATTGAGAAAGCTGGCGGTAAAGACTTTCCGGTTCTGGGTCCATTTGTTGCTGCTATGTACAAGGTGACAAAAGAAGAACTTGACATTGCATTGGCTGAGTGCCGTACAACAAGATTGGTCAATGGAATGGAGGTGCCAAAGAGACAGATGAAGCCGCAAACAATGCCATTGATCAGTTTTCCATGGTTGTTCGAGAAAGAACTAGGCAGAATTGCTACAGGCATTGAAGCGATAGACGACTTTGAGGAGATAGGCTTTCATACCATCAGCATCAGTAAGCCTCAAGCCACAGAAACAAAACGTCAAACGGAGCTATCCAAGCAAAAAGATGATTTTGTCAAGCAGGAAAATGGCGTAGTCATTCATCGTGGTGAATTGCTTAATTTGTTTGAGGATGAGAATTCGGACAACGATTTCTATTGGGATGAAGGAAAATCCGATGTGGGGTCTGCAACTTCTATGCCGACCTTGGTGCCTGGCCATCCAGTTCCAGGAAACGGAGCAGCGTCTACACCCGTTGAAGCGCAATCTGGAACCTCAACCCAGACGTCTGCGCTTCAAGATCTTGCACAAAATTTCACCTCCACAAACTCCCAAGACCGAGTTCAAGCACAGTCGGAAACGAAACACTCCGACTCAGGCGCTGCCACCGAATCCGAGTACGTGGAGGCACCCACGTCATCTTCGTTGATTCAAAGCTTCTCCCCGCCAGTTCTTGGCACCAAAGCCAATTCCGACTCGAGCCTATCTAACGATGAAGAGAGCGAAGAGATTGTCGAAGAAATGGGGAATATGGCCATTGAAACGTCCATGGTCGACAAGCTATCTGCTTTTGTAGACTGAAAAACTCTGGTCCTTTTTTTCTGACGTCTTATCTTTTTTTGGCTTTCTTTGTTCTCTTTGGTGCTACCTCCACAAGGAGTGTCCAAAAGTGGGCTTTTGCTGCATAAATGATACGTGCGCTCCACCTGAGATCATAATAAGACAGACTGCATGAATGCTTCATTCACTCTGCATGATTTTCACACGGCAGGAGCCGCCCAAGGTGTTTCGCAGGATGCGATATAATGGGGAGATTTGAAGGATCCGTAAGCTTAGTCAGACAGCAATTTGCGACGCGATTTACAATGAACATTCGAAAACTAGTGGGCATATTAAATAGCTTTGTGTGCGGTGCGATGCTTACAAGGACCGAATACAAAAACACAATATACCAACCACCCTTCTTTGAGATCTCACAGCAACCCTGAGTTGTGTTTGAAATATCGTGAGGTGACTTTGGTTTGGTTGAATTTCAAGCGATTTCCTACCCCTTTCCTCATAGGCGAGAGGATTTTTTTTAACTTTTTTTTAATTCTGAGGTCCAGTTGATTGATGGCTAACCGAACAGATCTTGACTCTCTATTCGAATGATGAGTGTATGCATAGTGACTAAACTGCATAATGCTGATATTCCAGCCCAATATTCATCACATCACACAAATTGAAAAGATTCTAATCAGATACTAGATTTCAATTGAAATAGACTTTTTTATACACATTGAAAACGCAACTTTGGATTTCTAGTATGATTAGGGTATATAAGTTAGCCCCCTAGATGTAACCCTTGAGGATTGCTGCTTCGGCATTCAATATTGAGGAGCCAGCTGCTCCAATAACCGCTAACGTCATATTAGTTTCCTGGCACCACAAAGGGAAGGCAACGAGATTGAAGACTTACTGTTATGACTCAGCGCCACAAACTTGAGATCAAAGACTCCACTATCATCTTGTCGAATTCTTCCAACGCTAACCGTGTATCCGTTTTGAGTATTACGATCCAATCTTGGCTGTGGTCTATCCGGCTCCTCCATGACAGCAATCGCTGGTTCTGGCGCGGATGGACACCCTAACGTCTGAGCCTCACTTACATATTCTCTCATAGCCTTTTTGACTGCTTCGGCGGTAGGTTTGGGAGCGTCGCGGTTCTTGAAGCGGAGGGAGACACATGCTATGTGGCCATCCAGAACTGCCACTCTGTTACAAGCAGCCGAGATCTTCAGGTCGGATTGATGCTCAAATCCGGTGATTTCTGCATTCACCTTTCCGAGAATCTTCTGCGCTTCCGTCTCGAGTTTATCCTCCTCGCCGGAAATAAAAGGGACCACGTTATCCAAGATATCCATACTGCTTACCCCTGGATAGCCAGCGCCGCTGACGGCTTGCATCGTCACCACGCTCACCTGATCGACTTCTCCAAAGGCTTTTTGGATGGCCGCAAAAGGGATCACTATACCAATGACGGCACAGTTAGAGTTGCAGACGAGGAAACCCTTTTTGAGCGAATGGGCGCGACGTTGGTGTGGGATGAGGTCGAAGTGAGGGAGGTTGACGGTAGGGACGACGAGGGGAACAATCGGATCGCGACGGTAGTTTTTGGCGTTGGAGAAGACGGCCAATTCAGCCTTCATGAATTCCATTTCTGCATTATCCATCCAAGTCAGTCAGCATGATCCCCAATGACTTGGTCATCTCACGCGCAACAATTGGAAGGTCCAAAAATCCATGCATGTGTGTGTATATTTATCCGGGGCTCATACCAATACCACCCGCAACATCCGCATCCAAACCACTAAACACAATGTCGCAATCCGCGAATTCGCTCGCTTTACATTCCTTGACGACGAGATCGCCAATCTCGGTCGTCATGGGGGAGGCTTGTTTCCATTTGACGGCATCTTTGTATTTCTTGCCTGCGGATCGCGAAGACGCTCCCACGGCGTGGAGTTTGAAATAGGGATGCTGGGCTAGGAGAAGGATGAATCGTTGGCCCACGGAGCCAGTGCATCCAAGTACACCTATGGGGAGGGTTGACTTGTTAGGGTATGTATGTTTGTTATACAGAAAGTTGGAGGAGGGACGAGGGGAGAGAAATGGTTCTTGAGGAGGGGTATGTTCAGGTCGACTCACCACAACGCTTAGTAGGGAATTGAATGGTCATGATGTGCAGCAATTGAGATGACAATGAGAGGAGAATGAGAATGAGAATAAGAAGCTTGATATGGGTTGTCTATTTACAAGGAAAGGAGTGAAGAGAGAATGTATGAAAGAGTATTATAACTCGTATTTATGGGATGTGACTCTGATGGTTTGATTGAATGGAATCATAGTGGGGTGGTTGCAGGCAAGGCTGGTGTATTTTTCTATGGGGTGCGGTGCCGACCTCGGGCATGCAAGGCTGATGAATATTTTTCTCGCAGATGATGAATAAAGGCTGGTGATTTATTTTGGAGTTGGAGTCGGAGTTGGAGTTGGAATTGGAATTGACATTGGCATTGGCGTAGATGAAGATTGAGTCACATTACAAAGAGAGATTGAGATATAAGAATCTCACCTGAAACGTTGGATCCTCCAAATGATAATTTATGTCGTTCTGGAAATGCTTCTCAAAGCAATCGTAGCCATTCTCAAAACTTGCAACAAATCATCAGAGTAGAGTGGTTCATTATCCCAAGTCTTAGCTCTCTCTCTCTCTCTATCATACATCCATCCATCCATCCATCCCCATGTGCCTATCATGTATGTCAATTGTGAGACCCCTAATATTGGCTTGCTGATTTCTGGCATGCTTTCTGTAAGAATACCGTTAGCCTGGCATGAACGCAAAGAATAGAAGTTTGTCCCTACCAGTTGCTCCAAGTACCAATTGCAGATTGTCATGTTTCCCTGGTTCTCGTCCATGCAGTTGGTAAAGCTCTTGACCTGGAAGCCACAGTTTGGTTCGCCGAATTGGTTCTTTTCTTGGGTTTGGGATGCTACTGCATTATCTTGAGCGGGCTCAGGAGCGCTGGATCCACCGCCAAAAAATCCAGTGATCGCATGGCTCAGTGAGGATCCGATGGCAACACCTCTGTAGATTTGCGATCAGTATTTGCCACTCTAAAAAAATATGTCGGCGGTCCGGGAAACTCACGTTGCAGTACTAACCACTTGTCCGATCAAACCTGGACCAGAAGAACCTTGGGCTTGTGGGACACCTGCTTGTGCTTGAGGAGCTGCGGGAGGAGCTGCACCAGCTGGCCTTGGTGGGTATGCAGCAGTGGTTGCGGGTCGGGTTTGCTGGGCTGAAGGTGAAGGTCTGCTGGGGGCTGAGACAGTTGGGCGAGATGGGGCGCTTCCCCTTCCAGATCTTCCTTGACGAGGCATGTTTATGTAAAAGTTGACGAGGTAAGATGAGAGCGTTGAGTTGAGTTGAGTTGAGTAGAGTTGAGTAGAAGTTTCTAGGTGTGATAAACTTTGAAGTTGTTGGTGGTGACCAATTGCAATATTTAATTTCGGAATTCATTGCACGTGAGCACATCCAAAATTGGGTTAGTTCATATCATGGTCATGAATCGGCAGTAGGTACTCAAGTAGGTATGCAGAGAATAAACGTTGTTTATTCTTATTTTTTGTATTTCTTTTTTTGCATAAAACTGTCTGTTTTGCGCAGAAACTTACTACTTACTGGAATTCAGGACTGGAGCGCTCTTTCCTCTTCTTTCCAATTCTGCCGTGAAGATTCAAATCATGGTATCATCCCTACTACACCCATAACCTCGATCCAGAACGCCCTTGTGTGCATTAAACCAACAATTAACAACCAGTACTTAACACGGATAAACTTATCCTCCTGTCTGAGCAATGATTTTAATTTTTGCTCTTAGACTTCTTGGATTTGCTCTTTGTTTTCTTCTCCTTGCCCTTCTTGGATTTGGATTTGGAACCTGTAGAGCTATCCTTCTTCGCATCAACTGGTGCTCCTACGTTCGAGGCCTTCGATCTTTTGCTTTTGGGTGCTGCTGATTCAGATTCAGGCCCAGGCTCAGGCTCAAGCTCATCCGAAGGCGAGTTGGAATTATCAGATACATCTGAAGTTTTTGCTTTTGCCTCTTTAGGTTCTGATGCCTCTTCATCCATCTTTCTCTTCTTTGATAACTCCTCGAATTTGATATGAGACCTGGCTCTCTCCTTTGCCATTTGTTCTGCTCTTTGCAAATCATACTTATCATTTCCGCTCTGTAAGTATCGTCAGTGTATATTCCAACCCAATCAATCGAAAAAAACAATGGGTGCTTCCTTACCAGTCCTGCTTTGATGAATCTTCCAGCGGCCCCTTTGTCTAACTTATGATTTCGGTCTGTTGCGTTGGGAGGGTTCTCGGTGAGTTTGATCTTTTCAAAATACTGCTTCATGCGCGTAAGTTCTGTGAAAACGGAATGTTCACGCGCATTTACGCCATTAAGTCGAAGATATGCTATTGAAATGGATTAGGATCATCGCAGAAGGAAGATACGACTGATATATAGTTCGATGAGAAGCTTACAGAATAATATCGACTCAATCGCATAAGTGACAAGAGTGTAAAGCTTTGCCTTATCTAATAAGGGTAGCTTGGTCGCAAACTCTGGAAGGTTTCTTTGAAGAAGAGGAGCAACAGCATCTTCTATATCATCAATATCGTCGTCGAGTTGTTCAAGCAAAGACAAAATACTTGTAGGATCCATTTTGCAGTTTTATTGTCGTGGGTGGTAATAAATTTAAATTATTTTCTCTTTAGGAAAAAGATCCTTAACAAGTCGGAAAAACGCGGCCGCATCCATTAAAACCTACCCATTTGAATTGACTAGGACATATATTTTTCCATTTCGAGATATTTTGACTTTTATCATTCTCTGACGTCTATATATCTAGTAATTCTTGTTTGAAACTAAGCAGAAGCTTCAACTCCCTCTCTCTCTTGTTACCTTCAAATCTCCCCCCCCCTAATGGCAGAGTAGGCATCTTACTTCTGCTTGTCTGCCATGAGTTCATTTCAATAACCATTGAGAGTGTTCATCCTGTCTTTTCCAAGTTGCGGTCGTCCGCTGTGGCGGGTGCTTGCTCGAAACCCTCAAAATTGTCGATGGCTCTCAGGTAGCACTTCCTTGGGCTGGGTGGCCACTCGCACTTGGTCGAGGCAAAACGAAAGATACCGTTGGCCGAGGCGTAAAGGAACATTGCCTGCCAGCTTGTCATACGTTTGGGGTTCAGAAAGAGAACCCACTACCAGCGGACCTTTTAGGAACTACGGGAATATTAGTGATGGAGTGAATGCGAACCATGTTCCCAGCGATATTACGGATCAAGAGGACAAACCCGGAAAATTTATATCCAACAATCATGCGAATGCGAATGCTACAGATATAGATCCCTGGGATGAGCGGGAAGGGGAATTGGAATTGTATAGTGAGGAAGAGAGTGGGTCTTCATCGGATGAATTTGCCGACTCGGATCGATATTTGAAATGGGAGGCAAATCAGAGATTGTCGCCAGGAGAGCTACATGATAATCATTACTTAGAAGAGCCTGTGGATGCTCACATCTCTCAGGTTGGGTCAGCAGATTTGTTCTCTCCAGAATACACAGGCATAGGTACGGAATACACCGATCAGGATTCACCGGTGGTGCCTTCTTACTGGCAAGACCAAGAAATTTCAAATTCAAGTCAACAAACCGGAGTCCATCACGAAATATCATCCCAAGATTCTTTTGACAGAGAGGATCAACCCATATCTCGTACCATCTATGTCCTAGGAACGGGACCTATTGGACAATTCATTGCATACAACATTGCTGAATTGGACTCTCCGCCACCTATTACTCTACTGATGCACCGACCATTGTTACTCCAACAATGGCACCAGCACGGTCAAGTCCTCAGAGTACTTAGGGATGAGACTATTTGGGAGCAATCTGGTTTCAACGTTGAATTATCTGCAAGTTTTAATATTCCTGGGTCCGAGTCAGAATTCAACCCTACCGAGCACAGATTTGGATATTCGGAGGAGGTGATAGACAACCTGATCATCACTACGAACGGGGCCAAAACGGTGGCAGCACTTACATCCATCAGACATCGTCTTCGGCCTCATTCAACTATATGTTTTGTGCAACATGGGGCAGGAGTTATTGAGGATGTCAATGAACATGTCTTCCCGGATGAGCAAGACCGTCCTCATTACATGCTTGGTAACTTATCTCATGGGTTATTTGCAACGGAGCATGTGTGGACTGTATCTCACACTTCTCAGGGAGAGCTAAGGCTTTGCATTCCCCAATCCGACACCAATGCGCCCGCCAACGAGACACTGGCCAGAAGTATAGACAGGAAGCTCACACATAGTTGGGCCCCATCTTCAAGATACATGTTAATGGTACTGAGTCGATCCTCTCGGCTTGCAGCAACAGGCTTAAATTATTCTGATTTTATGAAATTTCACCTCGAATTCATTGCCGTGAATTCCGTCATCGGCCCGTTATCCGTCCTCTTCGATTGCTCCAACGATCGGCTATTGTACAATTTCCAGGCGACCCAAGCGATGAAGGGCCTTTTGAGGGAGATTTCACAAGTTCTGGTCAATCTTCCCGAACTCATGACCGTCCCCAAAGTTTCCACCCGCTTTGGGAAGCGCAGGCTACAAAGCATGGTATTATCGGTGCTTGCTCGTACTGGCAAGAATGTGACAACCATGTTACAAAATGTTAGAAATGGGATGAAAACGGACATTGACTTTTACAATGGCTATCTCGCTCGACGAGCCAAAGAATTGGGGATTACCTTCACCTCAAACGAGCTAATTATAAGTATGGTCAAGGCGAAACAAGCTATTAAGTCCAAGGAGATGAATTCATATATACCCGTGGTTGATCGGAGATAGAGGGCATGTACAGACATGATGGGTCCACGGGATGAAGGGTTTGTTTCATACCAAGAGTGTACTATTGCGTATGAATGAATGTATGTTTATGTTAGAATTAGCACTGTACAGTAGGTCGTAGATGATACGCCTTGGTCACTGACCAAAGTCACGTTGTTATAGATTATAGATTCTAGATCAATGAACAATGGACAGTGAACATATTCTTCTCTTACAAGTTCAATTCCTTGACGCACTCTGCGTTATTGTGATGGGTCGGCGAGCATAGCTTCAAGGTAGACGAAATAGTCCAGTACCAGCCAGCCAGCCAGCCAATACGATCATGTAAATATAATAAAATCTAAATTCATACATTTATCAGCCTGACCTTGACCAAAAAAAAATCGGGGGTACCCACAAGGCTGATGATTCCCACGAAGGAACAATTGCAATTGCAACAACCCCTCATTTTTTTCCCCATCAGAACAAACTTTCATACCCATCACCACCTTTCAACATGGAAGACGACGATCTAGCACAAGTCAGTTCCCCGCGGGCCTCGGATGTGATTCAGCGTTAATTAAGATACGTCCAGATTCGAAAAGCTCGGCTTGAGCAACTCAAATCCCAAGGCGGCGGCGGACGAGGAGGAATTCGAC
Organism: Monilinia vaccinii-corymbosi; assembly: GCA_017357885.1. Classification (NCBI taxonomy): domain Eukaryota; kingdom Fungi; phylum Ascomycota; class Leotiomycetes; order Helotiales; family Sclerotiniaceae; genus Monilinia; species Monilinia vaccinii-corymbosi. Next base: position 1,536,801 of record CP063406.1, on the reverse strand, counting down.
CCGGCGCGGCAAGTGGCAGTGGAGGTCCAGATGATGGTAGACAGTGAGTGCGCTTTTGATGTTTCCCGACATTTTTTGCAGCGGGTTCTGACGGTTTGCGCAATAGACAGCAGGAAGAAGCGGCTCGTCAATCAATCTTGAATCAAATCCTCGAACCCGAAGCTGCGGATCGTCTGGGTCGTATTAGACTGGTGAAAGAGTCCAGAGCCGTCGATGTAGAAAACCGCTTGATTATGCTGGCGCGATCGGGCCAGTTGCGTCAGAAGATTACGGAGGAACAGTTGAAGGATTTGCTGAGCAGTGTGTCGGAGGCTCAGGAGAAAGAAGAGAAGATTGTGGTGACGAGGAGGAAGGGTGCGTGGGATGACGATGATGATCTTCTCGACTTGTAGCTTGCGGTACTGGGGAAATCGGGAACAATTCTGGGGACGCAGATAATGGAGGGGCGGCGGAATCTATGATGCTGGGACAATCTTTGGCCTTGGTGGAATAGGGTTAATACTGCGAGGTTTTGGGAAGCTTTGCTGCTATGGCATCAAATTACTACGGTATCGATTCTTCCTCAAGTAGCTTTTTGAGCCTTTTTCCTCCCCTTCTCCATGCGCCTAATATCTCTAAGGTCGAGAGGCTTCTCGATGCCCAACTCCTCCCTCAATTCTTCTGCACTTCTTTCCAACTGCTCCTCCCAATAGACATTAATAACATCTTCTGCCTTTAAGCCATTCGTGAACGCCCAAGGGGCATAAATTGTAAAGAATCTCCTCCTCTCTGCCGGTTTCAACGACATCACAGCAACCATACTCAAACCCGTCATGGGCAGTAGAGTATTCGCAAACTCAAAGGCCTTGAGTGCCACTTCGCCCTCCCGCACAATTGGCAACCCCGTGATCGCATGATAGAAATCATGGCACTCGCGATAACGCTGCATAACGTACGCACACTCTTCGTCATCAATGTATTTTACCGTATCTCGCGTGTCGGGCGAGACCCCTTCGCGATCCAGCCAATCTGCGTAACAACGGCCCACAGCGCTTGGGGGAAGGCTCCGGAGATGTGTCATGGAGAGAGTTTTGGAAGATATGCGAGGGCGATCGCGTAGGATGCGTCGGCCGGTGGGAGAAGATAGCATGGCATCACGGAGACGATATATGAAATAGGGCGTTGCGGTCGCCTCTCCACAAGCGGCTATGAGATCTAATTTTCTGTATGAGGTGAGAGTCAATACGCTCGATAGATGTCGATGCTTACCTGCGCGATAAGGATTAAAAAATGCCATGACTGCTGAACCTACAGCCAAACTGCCCCGCTCAATGGAAGTGAGGGGTACATGACCGGGATAATTTGGAGCTGGACGATGCAATACACTGAAGCTTCTTGTGGCTAGAGTTATAGAACAGGCAGTCAGTAGTTCCCTGGGAAGACGAGCTGCCTGGGTATAGAGACGAGGCGACAGTGACATTGTTTCGAAATGAAGTCCTTGAAATTGTGCTTCCAAATGTCGACGGTGTAGAATGGTGTTGAGATATAGAGAGCTTCAGTAACCACAATGCCTGCCGCCCTGTCATCGGAAGCTCTCGGCAAAAGCAGCACTGAAAGAAGACTTTAGTAGAAGCCACAGCTACGCATACTTGCGAACGGTGAATGATATATGAGATGACTTGACGAAGAAGAATTGATCTCAAAGTTCTGATCTAGTAGTTCTAGGTGAGGCCTGTGGAGAATATCTATCTACAAAATGGATCGGTCGACCGACACACATGTACACTCTCATCTCGAGCTCCAGCAACAGGCAGATCCTCCGTCTAGCGATAGTAGCATGAACATGGACATGCAAATACACCATGAATTCACACAATGGGCTATCAACCAGTCCGTCATCATCAATGGAATTGCTCCGTTCCGTTTCCCAGGAAAGGGCCTGGGCTTGGTTGCGAACAAAGATTTCGAGGTACATAAACAAGCGGCTACAGAATACGACGCCTTTTTCGAAGAATCCCGTGCTTGCTAATCTATAATAATAGCTAGGCGATACCCTGGTACAAGTTCCCCCAACAGCGCTTCGTAAAGCGACAGATGTGCCCTCTCCGTATTCCGAACTGGCACCAAATATAGCGGTTCATGCTCTTCTCGCTCTCTCCCTGGACGCTCTGCTCGGGCCCGAATGGGTATCTGTGCTTCCCTCCAAACAAGACATGGACATGTCTATGCCTTTATTCTGGAATTCCGCCCTACAGGAACTCCTTCCATACGCAGCAAAGTCTCTCCTTGAAACGCAGAGGGAAAGAATCACATCCGCCTGGACGGTGATTTGCAACGCGTTTCCGGAACCACACATAACATACGAGATATTCACGTACAACTACAGCATCGTCAATAGCAGAACATTCTACTACGTTTCGCCCACCCTCAAATCCTCCAAACACCAACCCGCGAAAGAGGATCGTCTTGCATTGAACCCCTTTGCAGACTATATGAACCATAGTTCACAACCCACAGTTGATGCAACCCTGAGTCGAGCGGGCTACACACGTAAGCAACGTCATGTCCTCAGCCGTAAACTCCCTGACCACCTAGACTACTATTCCCCATTATGATTTCACATTCTCCATCCCATCTATCTCCCAATGAGTCTACATCTCAGCCATCATCCCCAACCATCGCTAATCCCCGACAAACTAGTCACCGCCTCGCAACCCATAAAGCAGGGTTCCGAAGTGCACATTTCATATGGAAGTCACAGCAACGATTTCCTCCTCGTCGAGTATGGGTTCATACTAGACGACAACCAATGGGACGAGGTAACCCTCGACCCGTGGATAACACCCCTCCTAACCCCAGACCAACAGGAACACCTCCAAGAAAGGGGCTTTCTCGGAAACTACATGCTAGATCGCGACAGCATATGCTATCGCACGCAAGTGGTTTTGCGGATTCTCTGTTTACCCTTGGGGAGATGGAGAAGATTCGTCCAGGGATTAGAGGGCGAAGAGGTTTCTCAGGAGACGGCGGACCAAGTCCTGCTGAAAATATTAACGGCTGGCAGAACAGAGGCTATGGAGATGATTAGGAGGGTCGGCAATAGTCGGGCCGGGCTAGATAGCCAGAGAAATACGTTGGAGAGGCGCTGGAACCAGCTTCTCTTCTTGTTGGAGAGGGCGTTGAATGGAGTTGAGTGCTGAGCTTCACCAATGCTCACTTTACAATACATGGTGACCCTCTGAAAATGCCTATTTGTGACCAACGTTCCAAATTACGTCCACCCGCCACTCTGTTTATCTCTTTTTTTTTGCCTGTCACCCTCCATCCAACTTGTGCTCTGACCTTAGATCTGCGGCGGCATTCCTTAACAAACTCGCTCGTCAGTCAGTCTGATAGTTTTCCGTCTCGCTAAAAGAGAACGATGCAGGCCGTGGCCCCAAAGCTCGAGCGAATGCGCTATGAAAGAGAAGACATGGCTGACCCTCGAAGCGCTTCCCCAAAACGGGTCAAAACAACAGTGAAAGTAGACAAGAAATGGATATCTTAAAAGAAAGCATCATCTAACAGCTCAGCATACACACATCGTATAATCACACTTCTATGTTACAAGCTTTATTTTGAAATACAGGTTAAGAACTGAAAGTGCTCATTATTCCAAATATCAATTATGCCATTTCCCCAATGCTAACGCCCTTTCCATTCTCCAGTGTAGTGTGTTTTGGGTTGTAATCATGAAGGTTCACCCTCAGAATTGAATCAACCTCATTCTGGTCTCGGTCTTTTGGCGCCGTGAGGATTTTGCCAGTCGCCGCCAGCACTTTGATTTTGTTGGAAGAACGCAGGATTAAAATGTGGTTGCATAGGTTGGAAACCATTCCCGCCTGATTGGTTTAGTCAGTTAATGAACGTGATATGTCCCTCGATCACCTGACAAGAAACTCGTTCTACACGTACCTTGCATTGCCCCACCCATCTGTGCCATGTTTCCCATGCTCATAGGCATTCCCATCCCTCCCATTCCACCCATTGGCATGCCTCCCATAGGCATTCCGCCCATCATGCCATTCCCCATTCCTCCTCGACCTCCTCTCATGCCCCCTGGTCCACCCCGCATGCCACCCATCATCCCTCCACGGTTAAAGCCGCCAAATTGATTTCCCATGGGGTTTCCTTGAAATCCACCACCCATTGGAGAATTAAAGCCACCGCCCATGGATCCCCCGGCCCCTGAAAAGTTGCGGTTGAAATTAGCTTGATTCATGTTGTTGTTCATGCCTCCACGAGAAGAGTTGTATCCACCCCCACGACCACGGAAATTACCACCAAAATTGCCTGTATTATGATTGCCTCTTTCACTGTTATAAGCTCCCGGTCCTGAGCTCGATCGGTTGTTCTGGCCTTCTTTAGTGGCGCGAGCTGGCGCGTCTTTGGGTAAAGTGCGGAATGGATTGACATTTGGGTTGTGGTATGTAACCGTCTGCTTCTTGACATATTGTTGGCCTTCGCCAAAAGCATCAATCTTTCGTTTTACGGCCGTTGCAGCTTGCTGAGATGTGAATTCCACGTAGGCCTGTCTGCGCTTAGAGTCAGTAGAAGTTCGGCATTGAGAGACCATGTTTCATAGTAGAATACCCTTTGCTTTTTCCATTGACCTTGTGCTCGGAAAAGGTCATCTCCTTCAGCTCATCTTCCACTTGAGCCTGATTGATCCAACCCCGGATATCGTCGTCAGTATTCCACCAATGCAGCTCCGATATGAGCAAGGCAGTGGTCGCTCCTTGGTCGATTGGCCGATCGTCGGAACCCTCCTTTCTTTTCACGCCTTGTTGTTGAGGGGCTTGCTTGGGTATGGTGAGAAGATCTTGTCCAGATTCATCCGTACTCTTGATTTTTTGCTGACCTTCCATGAGTTTATCCTTATCATTACTAACCTGGATATCTACGTAATCGTCATCTTGCTCTTCTTGTTTCCCGTTAGTCTCGGCGACTGCGGCGACGGAAGCTTCAATACCCTCAATCTTGACATCACCTTCATCATCCTTCTTGAAGATTGCATCTTGTTCAGTGTTGGTATCTCCATAGATGTCAATGTCGAACTCGTCATCAGCCATGGTGCCTAAATGTACACAAGAGGTACCTCAACTATTAGATGAATGGCAAGCTTGGTGGAAATATGATGTTTTTGTATTGCTTATGAAGAGTATGAGTTGAGGTTATGCCACAGGAAATTGGATTCTGTGAGAAGATAGCAACAGGATCAGCGCGTGAAAACAGAGAGAGGGCCGCAAAGTGGTAGAGCTCAACGTGTATGTAGCATTGGAAGTAGATTCTGAGATACATGGGATAGAATTCAATGAATACGTACACTCCTAAAACCTGGAGGATATTGCTTCAATAAATGAGGTCAAAGTCCGAGAGCCTTCTTTGGCAACAGCAGACACAATGGAGATGAAAAGACGAAGCTCTGTGCTTGCAGTCTTTTTGAATTCCTGACGTACAGAAGCCCCAACAGATTGATAAACAGCCTATGTCTATGCCGAGTTATTGGAAGAAAGAGGCGAGGCAAGAAAAATGTGATCCAGCTTGAAATTGAAAAGCAGAATTGAAGATTGAAGATGGCAGTTGTCCAAATCCCTCGTTCATATGAATGAACAGCACACCAGTAGCCGAAGCCTTGCTGTGTGAAATTCCGTCTCCTCAAATTCCCTTCCCGTCAAGTATGTCTTGATTTATTTATTTGATTATCTGGACGTTCGCCAAATGCGACGGATGGTGGTGGAGATGATGTGAGATGGTGAACGATTGAATGCGACGAAATTCGGAGTACTGCAGATGTGAAGCTTGGGGCTCGCGACCAGTCACTCTGGTCACGGCTCGAGGGGAGTACCGTACTTGGAAACTGTGCGAGGATAAAGTAAGATGTGGCACTTGTGTAAAGCAGAGAATGAACCGTTCTTGGATTTTCCGAGATAGATAGAAGGGGTGTATCTCGAGATGGCTTTCCGTGGTATACTCGTAGAATTGTAGAGATTAGTCAAAGTCCTTCCTGCATGGGGGGGGAGGGGTTGAGAGATTGAGAGGTTGAGAAGTTGAGAAGTTGAGAAGTTGAGAAGTTGAGAAGTTGAGAAGTTGAGAAGTTGAGAAGTTGAGAAGTTGAGAAGTTGAGGAACGATATAAGAAAGAGCGCATAAAACTATGATAAAAGAAGAAGGTCTTCAATATTGATGTCGATGAGGATGGCGACGACGATATCAATATATAAGGAGAAGGCAATTGAATAGAATTCTTCCTTTCTTCCTTCCAACCTTTCTTCTCTCTCTCTCTGTTTCGCTCTCGCTTTCTCTTTCTCTTTCTCTTTCTCTTTCTTTCTCTTTCTCTGGCTCTGGCTCTGGCTCTGGCTCTGGCTCTTTGTCTGTGTCTTTCTCTTTCTCTTTCCCTTTCTCGTTCTCTTCTTGAAGTCGCGGCAGTTTATGATATACGTGCCCAGCGAACCCAACCTTAGGTACCTCAGTCAGCCCCTGCACCAAAAAAAGCAAAGTTGGGTGCGTATTACGTAAGCGTGGCTAGTGAGCCATGGTTGCCTGAGATATCAACGATACATCCCCAAGGTTCTTTCTTATTGGTCAATTCCATGGTTCATCGCAATGGAGCCTTGCTTACTAAGCCACCCACTACTCCTACTAACCAACTTGGTAATTTCTTGAAGCTACGTACCCCGTCCGTACCTTATCTGGCTTTTTCGAATTTCCGCTTTGAATTGTTGTCAGGACCAATTCTTCAAACAAACACATATTCGTTCACAACAACAAACACAAAACAAATCAAGAGGTCCATCGCGAATAATTCGAAAAGAATCAAGAATCCCCAACCCTTTCTGCCTCCTCATATCATCGCTTCCCCGCAAATATGTCGGACCAGGTGCGAGAGTTCATGGAAATTCCAAGCGACTTCTTGAAAGATGGTACCCAGTTTATCAATAAATGCACAAAGCGTAGGAACCCATTTTCAGTCTTCTACTTGATGGCACGCAAGTATTAACATATCACAGCGGATTACCGCGAGTTCATAAACATCTCCCGAGCTGTTGGTGTTGGATTTCTCATCATGGGCGCCGTCGGATACATCGTTAAATTGATCCATATACCCCTCAACAACATATTGGTCGGTGGTGCGTAGTTGGACCACGAATGATGGATAATGGATGATGATTCCCGTTTCACGGCGACGTGATTATTTATCAGAAAGGGAGGGGGGGAAATGGTTGAGATGAAATGGTCGAGATGGGCACGTTGCTGGCGTACAAATGGATGGGAGTTTCACAAAATCTAAGGATGTATTATATTTGACCTTGGTGGGCAGTCGTTATTCCTGACATCGGTTGCATCTGGAAGAATTGGTCCTGCATTTCCAAAGGTGCTTGGGACTATATAAATTAATATCCGGCACGTTGTCAGAACCGTCAGAATCGTCATGGTATATTGTGAGAAAGGGTGGGTGGACACGTGATTGATACTCTGCTTCTGCATTATTAAGGGAGCTGCAGGGTTGCGCCAAAGACTTCCATACCTAAGTAGGTATCCATGTTACCAAGGAAGTCCTCCTGCATCAATGCATTCATTCTCTCTTTATAAGACGAGCTGGCCACGAATGATGTTGGGTTCTTCGACATGTACATTCGTTCCAGCTTGAAGCCCCGATACAAGCCAATCTGGCACTCCTGGAGATCATAGGGAGGTTCACCCAGCCAGCTCATTCACCAAGAGTTGGGAGGGAGAGGATAAAAGGATAGAAAGAAGTATCATGTGAAAAATCAATCTCTCTATTGATCGGATTTAAGCATCGGCGATAACAGAAGGCATGAATTTCAAATGATTATGTAAGATCGAAGATCGAAGATCGAAGATTCACTAGTGAGTGAGTTGGTCTGATAAGAAACCCCCGAGGTTTATTGATAACCAACCCATTTGATATCATCATCGAACCCCTTTCATGCCTGCTGCTATCACACTACTCTCTGCCTGTCCTTTGCAACAACATCAGGGAATTCTAGCTTATTAGGGTTACCTCTTTCTAGAGAGGCATTGGAGGAATAGTAATTGGCACACTTGTACTTGCCTTGCTTTACTCTGCGCAATGGCCTCCCGAAGAAACGTACCCGAGGCCTCTTTGTCGGATAATTCCACGGCTGGGAATGAACAAGGAGGAAATCCCGATGTTGTATTCGAGGATAGAGAAGATGAGGATGACGAGGAGAATCTAGACGGGCATTATAACGACGAAGGAGAGCAGGAGGATGAGGAAAACGAAGAAGAAGAAGAAGATGATGATGATGATGGTGAAGCTGGATTCGGTAAGTGTCTAATAGCCACGACTACAATTGAAAAATAACCTTGCAAAGTTTTGCTGATACATCCTTTCTTCAGGAGTCCACCTTGAAATCGAGGAGGGCGCCACCGCAGCCGATCACGGTGAGATCTATACATCCTTCACCTTGCTCCAAACCATCTGGCTTATACTTCGATTCTCTCTAGCGCAACGAACACAGGCTCTTCTTCGAATGTTAGCCGATCACCCGAACGTTCGAAATATAATACGCTTTTCCGCAGACGTCCATGAGGACGATCTCGCTTTCTGGCCGAGAAGGCGGAGAAGTCCTCCGGACCCAAACAGGTTCCCAAAAGTGCCCAGTGTTGTTGGGGCGGAACTGATGGCATCGGGTGATTTTGGATCCAATGATGCTCAAAATCCGGTCAAGGAAAATGTTAGGAGACAGAAATGCTTGAGTAGGAGGATATTAGACCGGGAAATCGCATCAGGAGATTTTGCGAGCCAGAGGATAAATCGGAGAATGATGATACAGGTAAACAACACAGACAGCTTTCCAGGCGATACACTAAATAATTTGCAGGAAATGCTACCTTCCTCTAATGCTGATACCATAATCAATTATGATGAACCCGTATATTCTGGTCAATTCTCGGATGATGGCAACTTCTTCTTCGCGGTCACCAAGGATTTCAAAGTTCGCATGTATGATACATCAAACCCCTACAAATGGCGGTACTATAAGACTGTCGCCTACCCGTATGGACATTGTAAGTAAAGCCCCCCCCTTATCGTCGCTAAATCTTGTATGAATATATGAATGTAACACATTCACGTTAATTTTAGCCGAGCTCCCTCATGCATTGTAACAGCGATTAACAGCTAGTAGGGACCCTTACTGATGCTTCGCTGAGCCCCGACAATAAATATCTAGCTTATACCTCCATAAGGAGCTTGGTTTGTCTTGCTCCAACAGATCCAAATGATATGGGAGATCCTTATAATCTGGAACTCGGCGACCCTTTAACTGGACGAATTCCTAGGTTTGGACGACGAGGATCGTTTGGTATTTGGTCAATTCGATTTTCTGGCGACGGACGTGAGCTTATCGCTGGAAATTCAGGTGGCTCTATTATTGTATATGACATAGAGTCCCGTCGTAAGCTTCACATGATTTTTGGACATGAAGATGATGTTAATGCAGTATGTTTTGCCGATAAATCATCGCCTCATATTCTTTATTCTGGATCAGATGATGCAACCATCAAGGTATGGGATACTAGGAGTATAGGCGATAGTCGAGAGGCTGGGGCATTCATTGGTCACATCGAGGGGTTGACGTATCTCGACAGTAAAGGAGACGGTCGTAGGTAACTCATTTTTAAGTATCCGAGATCAGTGCACTAAGCTGTTTTAGGTTATGTCCTCAGCAACGGTAAGGATCAGAGCATGAAGTTGTGGGATCTACGTATGGTTATGAGCTCAGCTCAATTTTCCAACGTTAGGGCAAATGGACGTCGTCCTGGAACAAACTTTGACTATCGATGGGGATCCTATGATGAAGATAGTTGGTACCACGATGAAAATGATAATTCCTTGGTCACTTTCAGAGGTCACAGAGTAATGCGAACTTTGATCAGGTGCCATTTCTCTCCGCCGGGAAGTACCAACTCAAGATACGTCTACTCTGGAAGTGAGGATGGCAAGGTTTACATATGGAACATGGATGCAACGCTCGCCGGCAAGATTGATGTTTTCCAGGCGACGGAGAAGACAAGACCACCTCCTCATGATGGGTGGCGTGGGACTTGGCATGGAGGCTGGCATGATGAGTCGGACGACGTAAGTGGGTCGAGGTGGAAGACCGTTGTTAGGGATGCTTGTTGGAACCCTTCAGCTCCGATGATAGCTGGTAAGTCGATTCTTTCCAACACTGCTTACCTTGAGCTAACAATTACAGCATCTGCGTGGAACGGTTATGGTGCTGAGCAGGGCACTGTCACTACCCATTCTTGGAATGAGGGCGCTGAAGATGATGAGGCTGAGCCTAAAATGGGGTTGAGGGTTGATGCAGAATTAGAACCTGAACCTCGCCTTGACGGTGCGAGAAATGATCAAAGATTTCGAGGCCCCAGGGGACTTTACGCGGACCCCGAGACAGATGATGATGATGATGACTAGTGCATATTTGGGAGGTATTTCATGAATCATTGGCGCTAGGTGATAGGTGATAGGGATGGGCATTTATTGGGCATCATTCACGGCATTTTTCCACCATCACAAATTATAGGGCTGTACTCAATGCTATCTTACAACTTATTGTGTACATGCTTCACCTTTCAGTTGACAGCTACATGAAAGCCAGAGTACTATTACGGTAACACTGGGCAATGCCTAGAGTTGTATCGTGGGCGCAATATTGTAGAGTCATAGAAGCCCGATAAAGTTAATGCATTCTAGGTACGGAAAACTGAGCCTATGTAAGTAACTACGCTTGCTGTATGCATCCCTCGGCGCCGCAGTCATCACATACCCTAACCGCATGACACAAAGGAGAAAGGATGATCTAAGACAAACGACAAGACAACTCGCTCATTTATGGCGATTCGTCATTTTATTAGGCGAATCTGGCTCCTTGGTATCCAATACAGCAGTCGTAAAAATAGGGGGGTTAGCGGGGTAGCGGGGTTGATTATGGCGTGAGGTTGGGCCCTTGAGAATATGTAGCTTTAATTCAGCAGATAAACAAGTCAATCGTTGTGGTCAGGTCATGGCTCGCCTTCATCTCTTCAGTTCATTGAGTAAAGTCTGGTGGTCATCGTCCAGCAGTCGAGAAATGTCCATCTCGTTTATATTACCGGGGAAAGGGGGGCCCCAGTCAAAAGACTGAGAGAATGAGAGGCTATCCGTAGGTTCCACAGTATGCTGCTTAATTATTAATGGAAGATCTATCTTTGGAAAAATCTATAGAGTAAGATGAGAACTGTACCTTCAATGGCTCATTATTGAAACTAAATGTACCTGGATCGGTTGTAGGGTGATTGGATGATGTATTTGAGGAGTCGTCAACCTGAGCAGGTTTGTTCGGAGGCGCTGTCCGAGCTGCATCATCCTCCCCGGATCGAAACTTATTGGGATACTTATTCCGGAAACGATCTCGAAGGTCAGTAGGTTTTCGTGATCGAAGATTGAATTGGGGATCTCTCTGTATCTTTGACCAAGCAGGCCCATACAGAAAGTAGCCCTCGGTGATTTCACGATCGTCCTGCTCGGAAAAGGGGCGCCTCTCCCTCCGTTTCGACTGTTTAAAGGGTCCTTGAATCCCTAGCTGTTGAAGATCCGTAAGTCTCCTCCGATGACTTCGAGGCTTTCGCCCGGGATTCAATGAGCGAGAAGACGCGGGGTTTGGTGGTATGGGACCATTTGCCTCTTGATCATTTCCAAGTATAAGATTCCCCGATGGAGGTCCTACGATTACCGCTCCTGTCCCTGCTTGTTCCCCAGCATTATCTGCCCTAGGCCCAATATTGCGATTCCTTGAATTGCGACTTTCCCCTCTCAACTCATCTGGACAACAAGTTCTAAAGCGATCCTTCAAATCTACTCCTGACCTGTTGTTAAACGTGAAACTAGGATCTTCTAAAATATCTGACCATTTTCCCACTCCATATTTATGCACACCAAGTAGCAGATTGTTGGTTTCTTCTTCGGACCACTTATTCCTCGTTTTGACGTCCCTCCTCTTCTTCTTCGTATTTCCCTTCTGATCCAAGGATCCCTCGGTCCTGGGTATAACCATACCATCGGGTTTATAATCATCTGTTGTTTCTGCGGTAGGTTTTGGAGCCAGCGCATTCAAGCTGTTTCTCCCATGGCTGTCGTGAAATGAACTCGATGCGATAGGAGGAAACAAGGCAGCTTGCGGCGGTGGTTCATGCAAGCCAATGATGATGGGCGGTACCACCTGTTGATTTGATCTGTGCTTCTTCGGCGGCCTGGGAAGTTGAACAAAATCATCGTTCCCATTCTCTCTACCCTGTTGCTTTTCGGGGTGTAACGGTCTCGCGTTGCCAGTGTTGTCATCGAGAATCTTCCGCAAAGATTGTGGAGAGGAGCTACCCAAAATCCGCTCGATTGTAAGAGTTTCACTGCCTATAACCACCTTTCCTATCCTCGAAACCTCTTCGGCGTCGCGATAATTGGCTTCATTGTCGTCAATTGGAGCAATGGACGATGGGAGCTGCGATACTTGTGACGATGATGATTCTCCGGATGGTGTGCCAGTATTGGTATTCGGTTCCAAGAGAAGCGGTCGGTGGGAAGGCTGGAGAATATTTCGATCGTGCAGCGGAGGAAGTTCTAACGATGGGGGAGAGGTTGTGAGGGATTCAGAAGCGTCATTGTTGAGGAATGACATCAAACGGGGTTCGATAGTTGTACGCATTGTTATGCCATCCATCCGATTATTATTGGGAAGACGACAACATGATTTCATGCGTTTTGAATATGAATATGAATATGAGGATGTCGATGAGGATGAGGATGAATATGTATTTATAGAGCAAAAACAAAAGAAAGAAGATTAGTCAATGCGTTTGTTTGCTTTATCTTCGTGTTATATTTTATACGAGTATAATATGTATTCTCCTCTCTGTATATATTATTATTCAAAATAATGAAAAATAAAAATAAAAATAAAAATAAAAAATAAAAATCCAAGAGTGTCGCGATTCTGCCGTTTCTGCTAAGCCTAGCCCACCGCTCCAGTGCACGTGCTGCCCGTGTAGTTCATGTGCTCGATTAGCGAACATGTGTCAGAGCTTGTGCACTTTGTGTAGAATATATATAGGAGCGCTGTTCTATAGCTAGTATTAGTAGTAGTATATTCGAAGGAATCTTATAACCTTTCAACATATACTATTTGGCATTCTTTTGTGACTATATTATCTGTCTACGAGCTCTTTAACAGTACAAGTATTATATGATATATTATTTAAATATTAAGTTGTTTTAGCTATTTAGTAGCTGTTGAAAATAATATTTATGTTCTTAATATTTTCTTAGAAACGTTTTTATATCAGCCGAGACCGTCTTTTTACAGGAAGAAGATCGATATTAGGCTTAGCCTAACAAAGATATTATCCCTTTTATTCCCAGAAGTATTTCTATTTCTTTTTCCGCTTTAATATATACCGTTCTCCCCCTTAGAAGTTGTATGCCAATGTTATTTCCCTTAGCCAAGATTCTGTGCCGCAAGCTCAACATCTGCGTTGCTATATATTCAATCGTCTACTAAATCAACTATAAATATAATTACTCGAAGCAAAGGTTGAGGAAAAGGAAAAAAGACGAAACTAGCAGCAGAACTCCTTCGAAACCTGCTTTTTCTTGCGAGTCTATTTCTTATACGCCTGTTTCCAGCAAGCATAATAACAAACTACAATAACTACAAAAAACCCTTAATAATTAGGTTTTTGAGATTAAACCGCTATATTCCAAAATCGTATATAATACTGCTCTAGTTATATCTTCTTCTATTCTTATCTTTACTTTTAGCGTTGTTCTTCCCTCCACTGAAACCAATCAATACTCCGAAACAGAAGGTCGGCATAGGTCTCGGAGGAATCGGAGAAAAACTCCAAAATTGCTACTCCCTAGCAAACCCAATTCGCTTACGCCCAGCCCTTCACCGTCCGAATCTAGTAGAAGCAAGCCAATTAAAGGTGGCCATCTATACAAACAGCAAAGCAAGGATCACTCTCGCTCTCCTGTTCGCCACTACGCATCTTCTGACCGCTCTCGTTCCCCTGCCTCCTCTCGCTCTTACTACCCAAAACCTACTAATCTTACGAGTAAGTTGAGCGATGGCAGGGAGCTTAAAGCGAGTTTGTGGAAGATGCTGGTTTCCGAACGCCTCGATATTCACGTTAATACTCTTGATATCGAGTCTTCCCGACGTGCATATGTTATAGACCAAACAGAAGACGAAGCACAACAATACCTCTATGCGTTATATATCCAAACCCCTCGTTTCATTGCTACCGAACTAGTTAAACAGTTAGCTGCAATTTACAGCAACCCTGCAGAGATCGAAGGGGCCAAAACTCAATACGACTATTGGAGGATGCCTAATGGTTCTAGCATACGTTATAGTCGAAATCACCGACGACGATCGGCTGTTTAGGGATCTGGAATCTAAGATCTCGGACCACCTAGCTCACGCCATAGCTCTCCATAAAGCGGATTGCTGCATCATAAAGGAACTAGCAAACAAGCTAACCATAATCGATAAGGACAAAGTCTCTACACAAGAACAGAACAGGTATCACACACCCCACAAGCCTGTTCCCGCCGAAAAGCTTACTATACCAGCATACTCGCTTCAAACAAATAGAAGCCTTAATTATCCTGGCATTGGCGCAATTCAATCTGCCCAGCCTAAATCGTCCCTCCCGCTGTGCAACACCCCAGCAGGATACACCGGAACTCTCAAACAGAGTCCTGCTCCACCTGGCAACTTCAACCGGAATGTAACTCCTGCCTTGGAGCAAAAGCATGCTTGTCTACGCCGTATACAAACTTCAATGAGATGGACATCACGCCACCCGTCAGCAATGACGCTGAAAATCACTTAGTTGAAGATTTCTATGACGCTAAGAAGCATCTCGATCCTCAAATCTACATTGAAAACGTTAAATCAGCACGTCAAACGGAAGATATCCGTTTAAAAGCAACCATTTAGGAAAAAACGTTTTCCTGAATGCTATCAGAGATCTAAGGTTCCTCGATCTAACTAAACTAATGAAAGGTCAAGCTATGACCTTACCTTATATCTTATCCAAAAACGGATATTCTTTTAGATCAAACGCCTCCCTGAACTCTAGAACAAACGGATACACTTTTGTTGATATTATACTCCTTATTCTTTTATCTTATTTGTTTGAACCACATTATCAATTGCTTAAGAATTTTATTAGCGTTAAAAGTTATAACAGCATACAGAGTTGTGCCATCACCCATGACACTTTCCTTAATCTCTCGATTGGATAACAAGACGTAGATGGAAAAACGAAAAGCTTGATGTCTATTAGTATCGATAAGATGCTTAGCTTTCGCTTACTACTGTATCCACTATTTGCAAAGAAATCCGATCCCAAGAAGTGCAAGTGTAACATCAAATATATTAAATACTCGGGATTTATCATCTCCATGACTCAATCTATTGCATGTAGCCGGCCCTTAGTTTAGCCGACCCGCGTTGATCCACTTATACGCCTTGCCTTCCAGAACGGTTTATTGCTATCCGACGACCGCCTGGTAGTGCCCGATTCAGAGAACCTTCGTGCGTGCCTCATTCGAGAGGCTCACGACTCAGTTTCCACCGCACACCCTGGAATCAGTGTATATGCAACTGCTATGCCTGCAAACGCAGTTCTGTGCCGCGCGATCGCATCCCTAGATTGCTACACCCGTTCCCTGCTCCCGAACTAGTGGATTATTGCAGCTCAGCAAGGATAAGCATGGCTGCGACAATGTACTAGTCATTGCTGATCGATTAACCAAACAAGCAATCAGAATTCCTGGTTATGATGGCTTATGCTCAGTTGACCCTCCTATACGATTCTCTTGGAGGTCTATTACTTTCCAAGGCTCTTTACGGATATCCTCTATACAATACTCGGAATTAGGATATCAAAGAACGCTTATGAATTCGTTGAATGCAATCAAACAACGGTTGCTTACACTAAAAAACAAAAGAAAATGTCCTGTTCCGTCAATTCGCGCCACTGCGCTATAAACCTCAATATCGGAAATTATATATAGTTCAACATGAAAGATGATTCTATTTAGTGGCTTTCAAAAAAGCTTGATTTTCCAATTCAAAATCGATTCAAAATAATAAATCAAACAAATAACTCTTTCTGCTTTAATCTTCCAGTTACTATCAAGATAT
This sequence comes from Monilinia vaccinii-corymbosi, assembly GCA_017357885.1. Classification (NCBI taxonomy): domain Eukaryota; kingdom Fungi; phylum Ascomycota; class Leotiomycetes; order Helotiales; family Sclerotiniaceae; genus Monilinia; species Monilinia vaccinii-corymbosi. The sequence continues at coordinate 1,520,543 of CP063406.1, read as the reverse complement.
ACCTTATATTTCTGTCACGATTCTGCCGTTTCTGCTAAGCCTAGCTCACCGCTCCAGTGCACGTGTTGCCCGTGTAGCTCATGTGCTCGATTAGCAAACATGTATCAAAGCATGTACACCTTGTGTAGAAGATATATAGGAGCGCTGTTCTATAGCTAGTATTGGTAGTAGTATATTCTAAGGAATCTTATGACCCTTTAACGTATGCTATTTAGCATTCTTTCGTGATTATATTATCTGTCTACAAGCTCTTTAACGGCATAGGCGTCACGAAGAGTATATATTCTTTATTGTTTAATCCTTAATACTCATTTACGAGTATTAGGCAATTTATAGAGCAACACTGTTGGAGAGCTTACAGAACAACCTCAACATATCACTCATCATTAGATCCCTCATTTCCTACATCTTCCACCTAACAATCAGCAACCATGACCTCAATATTGCCCCCTTTTCCAAAGTTTGTCTTCACCATTTTCGAGCCTATTTCACTGTGAGTTCGAATCATCTACCTACGATTCCAACATCACCATACATACATACATACATACATACTCACTGCTTGAGTTATATATAGCGTGGCTGGTTTCGTCGGCGCAATAATCTCCCCAGAATGGTTCGTGGAGGAACAAATTGCTTTCTCGCCTCATGAGCCTGTCAGTGACAACGCACGGCTGGTTGCCCTCCAATTGGGCAATATATATCTCCTACTGGCCATGGTGGGAGTTGCCGTTCTTTACAGCACACGACAAGCAAAGGTGGTGAGGAACTATGTCATGGCGTTATGGGTGGCTGATATTGGCCATCTCGCTGTTACCTACCATGTGTTAGGGTGGGAAAGAGTCGTCAATATCCTCCAATGGAACTCGATGACTATTGGAAATATAGGGGCAACGGTAAGATTACCCTTCATCGCAACCTCTAATGCACCACTGTGATTCGGGGTCTAATATCCAGTACGAGTAGCTGTTTTTGTTCTTGACACGATCAGCATATCTTCTTGCACTATTCGGCCCAGATAAGAAATGCACCATAAAGCTTGCTTGAGACGAGAGGGGAATTCCACAGAGAACCGAAGGCCGAGAGAGAGATAGGCGTGACGTAAAGGGCAGTCATGACTAATTTCACATCGATAAATGGGTGTATATTCCAGTTATAACAAGTGCTATATCGCAGATTCTTGGGGAGGATTGTTTTTTGGTCTATCGGTCCATGATCGCCCTGGCTCAACAATGAAAATCAGCACTCAATATCAGTTTCGTGATTCAATATCCATTCTGCTAGTTTTCCAGATATGATGAAACCAGGAAACCAGCGCTTGCCCATGAATCTCCTTGATTGGTTGACCGTTTTTGGGCTTAGTGAGACCACCTCATCCTTCTATTTTCTCGAGCCAATCATTTTCTATCTCCAGTCCAGAAGAATCTCCCTTTCGCGTTTAAACACAACAACTTGTCCGATACGAAAAGCCAATCATACAAACCCATCCATTTACAATCACAGGTCAAATCGGCAACGATGTATGTATCTATTCTGTTTGACGATTCAGGCACACAGCTCTGAATGAAACTAGATCTCGTATTTCCCGCAATCTTTGTGGCAGGTCTATACAAAAATCCTTACCGCAACTAGATATCGTTCACAATTCACCATCGTGGTCATCTTTCCGAGGTTCGAAATTCAACTGTTAGCATCGTTAGCTTGATTGTTCCAGGGTGACCAACACAATTGAGCCACAGCTTACGGTATTTCCATTGTACAACTCATGGCGATCATCACCATCATGCTGATCCCTAAGAGTTCTGAGGTTTGATGCACGACTACTTGCTGCCGAGGTGCTGGGTTCAGCCCTCTGATCTGTATTCGAAGCAACAGCCGGCCCGCCAACAATTCCACTGAGAGTGGTGAACACCCTATTAATACCCCAGGTACCAAGTCCAAATCCCGCAGCAATTCCTCTAGACAACATTCCACTCGATTCCGATGCTTCATAGGCTGAATTATATCCTTGAACGGGAACGATAATGAGGCTGTTGCGTCCATGTCAGTTTTTTAAGGCATAGATGAAGGCTATGAAAGTCTAAATGTCATGATACTCACGTGGCGCTTGGATGGAGACCCAAAGATTCCAAGTCCCGATTTTCATCTGATATCGAGAGGGTTTTATTGGGTAAGGGTGTGCAAACGTGCTTGAACACGTAAGGAGCGTCGTCCTTCTGGTGGCCATCGATCCACTAGTTACAGTTAGTATTGCCAATATCCTTGGAGGTGTCAACAAATGATGGAGGGATGGTTTTAGACAACTTGAGACCGTTTATTAATGCCTGTATGAGATTCTCGTGTTTACCTTTCTAACTTCGCCATTTAGGGTACTGGCTTTGGAAAATCGGGAACGAATGGATGATCCATCGAAAAGTCTGATCTGGAGGGCGCAATCTTGTGCCTTTGGTGCTGAAGCTGGTCCGGATGATGAGCCTTTTTCGTGCGGTGGTGTAGATTGCTCAGTCAATTGATCGCCGTGATTAGATTTGCGTGCTGCATCATTTCGTCTTCTTGCCTTATCACTCTCTACGAGTGCAAGAATACGCGCTCGCTCTTCTCTAGCCTCTTGCTGGCGCCTCTTTTGTATCGCTGCATAGCTTGTGGTGTCCCCCCTTTGTGATGGTTGCTCTACGATAGCCTTGGCATCTTCGGGTAGATTACTTCTAGGATCTATGGGAAGCGAGCCAGAACTTGAAGGTCCAGTAGCATTATTGTGAGTAGGCCTCAAAGTAGATATAGATTCAGCGTTAGGATCACTAGCAGATGGACCATCTGAAGAATTTTGATCTTGACCTTCTGTTGTACGCTGTTGTGAATTTTGCGAGTTTCCCGTTCCATTTGATGCTATGGGTCGTCGATCTTTCTCTATGTTACTCCGACCAGATACAGACTCCAAGGCCTTACCGAGGCGTGCCAAGAACTCTTCTTTGGCTATACCTGCGGCTAGATATTCCTTTAGCTCCCCATTCCTGTTGGTCTAAGAGTCAGTCCGCTCCAGCAAGAGGAAAATTACTTGGGTGAAAGTGGGCAAGCAGATCAACGACTTGCGTGATTGGAGCGCAAGAAGCCGATTGAACCCTATGTCGGTGAAAAGGTGACCAGAATTGGTACCTGAGAGAATAAAACCCAACTTCAATACAAAAAATGAACAGCGAAAGTTTAAATTCTGTTTGAATAACTTGAGAGACAGGATCTTTGCGAATTCAAGGCTCGAATAAGCCAACTTTGGCTACCTTTTACCATTCCGTAGACATCGACGTAGATTCAATGGGGGAAAACAATTCAATTGTGCTTACCATATCGCGATAAGAGTTGGAACCTTTGGAATAGGAAAGATTGCAGCAAGATAGTTGGCCTCTTCGGAACCAGCATTGAGCCGTAACAGAACTGTTCTATCTTGCAGCTGAGAGCTCAACTAGACAGTAACTTAGCATGCTGTAGTATCAATCCAGAGTGTTTCAAAGTCCCCAAATTACCTCGGGATCTTGCAAGAAATCATCTTCCCAGAGTCGACTTTCTTCGTCACCATCTATGTTGGGCACATTGTCATTATACTGAAGCAATGGGTATCTGAGAAGGATATTAATTACTTGTGACGAAACAAGCAACAAGTTTAGATTCAACCAAAGCCTTGTTTATGCCACTATTGAGATCACCGGTATGAAACATTGTCTTTGGTGTCATGTATTGAAGCGAGGAAGAAGTTAGAGAGATAATCGAGGGGGAAGTGTCAGCACGGGTGGAAGAGAGAAGTAGAGATTATGTGAGATATGGATAATGTTCGATTGCGAAAGCCGGATAACCTTATGGTATTCACTCGAGTGATTTGGTTGATTGTATCTCGTTTTGACATTGATATCGATAGGAAACTTGATGAGTTTGTTGTTGATGTATATATATGTAGGAAAGTAGAAGTTAGAGGTGGTTCTCATTATTAGCCTCGCTTATATAATCAAATATACTGCAAAAGAGGACTAGCACGTGCACACCACAACAACTCCCATATGTCATCCTATAGGTACGAGATGGAAGAAGTTTGGAGAATATGATATACACACAATACCTACTACTTCCCTAGGTAGATGGTAACTTCAAAAGAGACTCGAATTCATTATTGCACCAATTCTATTGAATATGCGTTCCCTTGTCTCAGCCCTATCAGCTTACAGTCGTGTCAATTCCTTCTCGTCGCCTATGAAGAGGAGGATAAGGATATCAAGATGTTCAACATATCATCGACACTTCTCAAACACTCGTGTCAACTGCCGACAGCCTGCTGATGATCCCAATTTCATATCTATAATTGATAATCCTCCAAATCTAGTTCGTACGGGAAGAAGGCATGGACCGGGACTTATCATTCTAGGTACGTCACGAATTGCTCAAGCGTGCTGTGGTAGAAAGAAGACTGTCTAATTCACATGGCCGATAGCTTTGATTCCTTTAACAGCCTTCGCCTTGGGAACATGGCAAGTCCAGCGTTTAGATTGGAAATCAAAGCTCATTGCTAAATTTGAGGATCGCCTCGTTCGTGATCCCTTACCACTTCCCCCACATATTGATCCTTCAGCAATAAAAGACTTCGATTACAGAAGAATATTTGCAACTGGCCGTTTCAGACACGACCAAGAAATGCTAATTGGTCCTCGCCTGCACGATGGCAAAGACGGATATCTCGTTATTACACCTTTGGAACGGGATGGTAAAGGCACTAATGTTCTTGTAAATCGGGGTTGGATCGAGAAGAAGTTCAAGAGGCAATCAAGCAGACCTGACGGCTTACCTCAAGCTGAAGTGACAGTTGAGGGATTGTTACGTGAACCTTGGAAGAAGAATTTTTTCACGCCAGACAATAGTCCACAGACTCAAGAATTCTACTTTCCTGATGTTGAGCAAATGGCAAGATTGACAGGAAGTCAACCAGTTTGGATTGAAGAGACAATGGGTAAGATTTTCATTTATTGCAACTTCAAGTAACATATAGCTTACAAAACCAAAGATCCTGATCTCTTGGCGGCTTGGGATCGAGCCGCGCGTGGAATTCCAATAGGAAGGCCAGCTGAGGTCAATCTCAGAAATAACCATACACAGTATATATTTACGTGGTAAGCACCTACCTGCGATCAGGAGACCTCGCCATGTGGACTAACGCAAATGATTCCCCAGGTATGCCTTAGCTGCTGCTACTTCAGTTATGCTATGGATGGTTGTAAAGAAACCCTCTGCAGATATTACTCGACGAGTACGTCAAAACAAAGAATGGTCTTGAAGATCGTGTATATTTTCTCTCAGCTTCCGGATGACTTCTTTCGTGATCGATCTTTAGAGATCAATGGAGGGATCATTCTCACATCCTGTAAAAGCTCTCTAGGCAACCGACTTTGTGCAAGAGAAAATGGCGTTGTTGTGGCATTGGTCTGGCGTTGTCTGTAAAATACTCAGCATGTATCAAGGTCTTTTGTCACATTCAGATAAATACCTCTTCATCAGCATTAAAACATCACTCTTGTCGATTGTCTTTCGCCCAGCATGTTCAGAATATGTACTTAAATCCTCACTAATCTGTTCGAAAAACCAGTCGGTTGCTTGCATGATCGCATCAAGTGCATCCCTACTTAATTTTTCTCCTTTGCTGGCCCCGTTCCTTGCAAAATTTGAAGCATGTTTCTTCACCACGCCCAAAGGTAACGAGGAGTATTTCAGCCCATGCTTCGAAACTTTGTTATTTTTTTTCTGAGGCGCCCTCTTCAAAGTTTCAGGTATGGACTTCGGCAAAGGTTCCTTGAAACGTTCATCGTCACTAAGACGAGAATTTTCGAATGTGCCAATCGACAACATTGGGGAGTCATTTTTGCCATTCATGGCTTCTTCATCCATCGCGAGATCACCTCCTGGGATATTCTCAGGGGGTAAAGAAGGATTATCCATAGCAGGATCTCCGATTTGAGTAGTTTCCAGTGATGGAGAGGACACAAGTTGCGCTGGACTTTCTGGTTGCGGAACTGTGAATACAAAGGTCGCATCTCTCTCCTCGGATGGCGAATTGTATGGTCGGATGTCACTACTTCGGCCTGGTAGAAGAGAGCGGCGATGCAATCCAGTTTCAAAGTCCCCTCGCATTCCTGCGCGTTCACTAAAGTGCATTAGCTTAAGACGGCTTTCGCGATTCCTGCTCCTCGACTTACCTTCCAAAGAACGGGGAGTTTGCCATGTCTGGAAAATCATCATTTTCATAATCATTTCCTTCAAAGAAGCTCGATCCCATGACATCTCTGTCCAGCTCTGCCTCATTCAAGTTTCCGAAACGGTCGCTTTCACGGATACTTCCAAAACTGCCCCTTGAAAACAGCCTGTTTGGCTGCTCATTGACAGCTCTCCTTGGAAGCTCAATGGATCGCGTGGTCAAATTCTCTTCCTCTAGTGCCGCCAGACTCGGAAGTAGAAGGCTTTCATCATCCTCGTTCTCGTCGTCCAAGGGTATAGAAAGTCGAGGAGGTACAAGATTTGGGTCGTCGTCAAAGACATCATCTAACAGTAGAGTTTGCCTTCTGGTATTGTTAGGCTCTCTTTGAGGGGATGGAACTGTCGGGAGAGTCTGAGGAGCTAAGGTCCTGCTCAATAACCTCAATATATCTCGAGGTGTTTCTCTTTGCTGCATGCCACTTCGTCTTCTATCCTTTCCCGGGGTCAATCCCGCTCGTCGTGCCTCAACCTCTCGTAAAGCTGCCCTTCCATGAGGTGTTAAAGCATTAGTTCTGAGCTCTGAGCCACCTAGCCTCGAACCACGGCCGGGTGTTCTCAATTGACCCAATGGAGATGGGCCAACACTAGAAGTGCGGCGCAAAGGAGTTTCGGGTCTTCCGGTCATAGTAAGAATGTTTGACGCGTCCAGAAGGATGTATGTAATCTTACCAACACTTGTATAAGCGCGTTATCTTATCCTATCTTATCTTAGCGTCAAAGGCTAGCGTGTTGATCGCAGATGTGGGTCGTTCATAAGGCGTGAAATAATTAAACGAAACCTTTCAAATTTATAACTCGAGTATGTACAATACAACAACCTCACTTAATCTGCCTCAATTCCAGCTTCGATTTTGTACAACCCGTCACATACTATCAAAATGTCAATCGAGAGTCAACTGCAAGATCCTTTAATAGAAGAAGTGGGAGTTTCAATAGCCAACTCTGGACCAGAAAAGCCTACTCAAAGAAGTTCAAAGAAGAGAAAACGAGGAGGAAATCAGGATCAAGAGGTGGCCAAGCAAAAAGTCAATAAAGCCGGAAAAAGGAGAAAGCACGCTGCTTTCGATGACGATGATGTCGATGTCGATGCTGGCCTCAACAATGCAATTGCAAAAATGAGCGATCATTTGTTGGTTGATTATGTTGCGCGCCAGACAAGGAGATATGAAAGTGATCTCAGCTCCGTTGAACTAGAAGATCGATACTTGCCAGGTTAGGAAGACCTGGCTTTTGATATACTGATGAAGTCCGCTAACGTCTTGGTATTATTGTTAGTCTCTGCTGTTCGGGATACTACATCATGGACAAAGCCACGAAGTCTCGATAATTTGCCTGAGTTCTTGGAGAAGTTTTCCGGTAACCCAACAAAACTTTGGTCAGCCTCGAAGAAAAACGGATCGCCGCATACAATCATTGTTACTGCTGCGGGCCTAAGGGCAGCTGATGTCGCTAGGTACGCCATGTTCACTTGTTTTACTTTTGGAATTGGCGCCGCCAATCTAAGTTCGTTCCTCATCTAACAATCATACAGGGCCGTCCGAAAGTTCCAAACGAAAGATGTGAAAGTTGCAAAGTTATTCGCGAAACACATCAAGCTCAAGGACTCCATTGGATTTCTCAAATCTTCAAGGACCGGGATCGCTGTTGGTACACCTCAGAGGTTGAAGGACTTGATGGATGAGGGTTCACTCGCGGTCGATAGATTGGAGAGAATCGTCATCGATGCCTCTCATATCGACCAGAAAAGAAGGGGTATACTTGAGATGAAAGAGACACAGATTCCTTTAACAACTTGGCTTAGCCAGAAAGCTTTCAGAGATAGATATGAAGGCTCGACGGATAAGTTGCAACTTTTGTTTTACTGACTGGACTCGTCAAATCATTGCAAGCAAATCCAATTACAGAGCTAATACTAATATGAGAAGATCATTGTAATCAGAGGAAGGTGCAAATGATCCGTGCAACTCTGTTATGATGGAGCAAGTGCAAATTGCTGAATATCCCAAGGAGGAAGTTCCCATCAACTGAGAGCTACTGGCATGGAGCTTTCTTTCATCTCTCAAATTGATTCTTCCCAAATCACTCTCATTCTACGCACCTCAGCACAAAAGCCTCTCCCTTACCTTTGCCCGTCTCACACACTCACAAAAAGACATTCCCTCGATACCACGATCTTTAATCAAAGAATCAACGACGTTCCTTTGACGACTTGTAAACATTCCAGAGGTCGGATGTGCCCGTAGCCAACTACAGGGTGAATTATGCGGCGTGCTGTTTTGCTGATAGCCATGGCAATGGTAATGGCCAATTGTCCTGTTATAAGTTATGGAAACTTTCCTGCTCCCGGTAAGGACATTTTGGTTGGAAGAACTTAGAATACCGCATTAACACTCGTCTACAGGTTGTGCAACGCGTTGTTGGGAAAACACAAAATATGTCAGTAAATGCACGGACAAGAACAAGAACACATGTCTTTGCCATGATGCGGAATATCAAAACGTTCGTAGCACCATGAGATCCCCGCCAAGCATCGCAACAACCCCCCAACCCGCCATCCCATTCTTTAAATTGGAGACTAACTTATGGACCGCAGTCCGTTTTCAAATGCCTATATTCGCAATGCGATACTGCACATTTTGGTTCCGCACTACATCATACCATCACTCAATGTGTAGGTGTTGCCGACAACATGCTTTTAGCAGTACCTCCTATCTCAAATCATGATTCTCTGCGCCGAAGAGAAGCTGAATATCTCCGAGGAGTCAAGTTGGAAAACTTGGAATCTATTGGGGGATATCCAACGCCGAGCGCACTCCCAGCACAAAGTGCTTTGCCATTTGCATCTGGTGTCGCCTTTTCATCAATTCCGCCATTGCAATACCTAACGAGAGATACTGTGACGAGACTCGCTACAGCATCCGTCACATCGCCTGCTGATTCGGTTCAAACCACGCACAATACTGCACCGCAATTGATCACGGCCAGCCCTCTTCTTTATACGGGAAAGACCATCAAAATACTGCCTAGTATGCCATTGCTCCTTTTGCTAGCTGCGATTTCAGGATCGTGCTTGGCTGTTTGATTATTAAACAAAATTTGACAGAGATTTCTGGATCTTAACGGAGATGGGAGCGAGGTTATCGCTCAGGGGAGTGTGGTTAATTGGGCTGAATACATACAGCATGACTTATCTGCACTCAGTATTCCACTTGGGTATATTTACCATATTAATAATTTGGCCTAACCTCACTAGCAATAAACCTATTGAGTAGAGGATGAAGTTGCATACAAGAATGGGAGTCCGTGGTCCTTTCGATGTCCTCTCTTCCTGTGTTTTTCTAGCCGTATGATATGGAGACACGGCTGAAGATGAAGAATACATAGTTAGGAAGGATTACAATTACAGTTATAATTAGCAGCGATTGGTTTTATTTTCATTGAAAATATGAAATTATATGTGCAAATCACGTGTGATCCTCTGCTGCACCTCAATGTCTAATTTTGGCACTAGATGTTATTAAGTGGGGGTAGTCTGCTAATGTAGTGCAAATCTTTTTTCACCGCTATCGGCAGAACATTTCTCGCAACTAGGGAATCTCTAAATTAATTAATTGCAGCCTACTTTGAGGCTTTGAATCTCGCAACCAGCAAAGACACACACCAATCCCGTCGCTTACTCAACTTCAATATGGGGTTCGGTTCAGGAGCTTCGCGCGCGGAGAGGAAAGCCAAAAGACGCAAGCTCGAAAACTCAATTCCCGATATACCTGATGACCTCGAAACAGAGTCTAATCATGACAGCGTTCCGACGAAGAGAAAAAGAGCCTTAGATGATGATATGAATGAAGACCCGATCACCCCTTTCGATGGGAATGGAGAGATGGCCAAGGACAAGGATTCCAATCACAAATCCAAGAAAACCAAAACTACTTCAGTCGACATATCTTCGCGGCCTGTACAGATTGGAGAGCCATCTGGTGATGATATAGCAGAGAATGAAATTGCCCCCAAGAAGTCGAAGAAGGAAAGAAAAGCAGAGAGGAAAGCTAAGGAGGCTGCTGCCAATACCAATACGACATCCACGAAACAAGAGGGAGAAACTGCTGCTAAGCAAAGTGACCTGGATACCAATGCTGTGGGAAACTCTGATCAAACTACTTCTGGGAAGAAGCGTGCGAAGAACAAGAAGCAAGGAGGTGTTTCTGGTGCAAATTCGGAAAGCAAGGCTGCAAGATTCATCGTTTTTGTTGGTGAGATACTCTCGCTACTGGATGTTCTATAATTTGGTACTCAACTTAAGCCTATAGGAAATCTACCATTTACCGCCACAGCAGCATCAATAAAGAACCACTTTGCCGCCGTTAAACCTGCCTCGGTCCGTCACCTTACAGAAAAGGGAAATCCTACTAAATCAAAGGGCTGTGCTTTCCTGGAGTTTGAAGGTTATGATCATATGAAAACTTGTCTCAAGCAATTTCACCAAACCACCTTCAACGATGGTATCTCGGCACCAAGAAAAGTCAACGTTGAGCTAACGTGCGTGACCTTTATCTCCCTCTCACTGGTGTCACATCTAACTTCTATAAAGTGCTGGAGGTGGTGGTAACACGAAAGACCGCCGCTTAAAAATCAAAGGGAAGAACGAGAAACTGAATGAACAGCGCGTTAGACAAGCACAGGAGGTGTGATCCCCTGATTTCTATTGTTCAGATTGGTGGATAGGAACAGCTCCCAGACAGGAAGTAGTCCTGCTCTACCATATCATGCTAACAAAAATGGCAGGCCAATAATCCCAAGGTCAGTAAGAGTAAAGCAGTGGAGATACAACATGTATTGGCTGAGGATAGTGGAATCCATCCAAGTAGGAAAGCAAGAATCGGTGGATAAATAAATGACAATACCCATTTGCGAGAGCACATAAATTGGAGAAGTCAAAGATTATGAACCATCCCAAACTATTAATGGGATTCAAGATCCATGTTTATTCATTCATTACTCCATGCATTTATCATGACCTATCTACAGAAAAAAGAGGTATCCTCAGTATCTTCAGGGACACATGCTGCACCAATATCTGCTGCTGCATTCATATAATGCCAAATTCTACAGCATAGAAATGAAATCATCCACAAACCAGAAAAAACTTATTAGTCAAACCCCTTTGATCGCTCTTGCACCTTACTCCCTTGTAGGCCATATCCTCCATCTCTGGTTGTGCGAGAAGTTGGATTCCATTCAACCACATGATTTATAGACTGTTATGATCAGGAGTCTGAAATCTGATCTTTCTAACGATTATTGTTGTCTCTTGGTCTACAGCACTGTGCATTTGGACTTCTTGGGTTTCGGTGTCTGCTGTTGTGGGCTTAGGACAGCACTTGTTTTGGTTAGTTCACTGTCGACATATCTTATGAAAGAGGGCAGAGCCTTACCGGATTGCCTCGTCAAAAACACTCTTCAAATTTCTCTGTGTGAGGGCAGAGCATTCTAAATATTTGTGTGCTCGGATCTCCTTGGCGACAACTCTTGCTTGATCGTACGTGACTGGCTCCATTCTCTTAGATCTGAGAGACTCTTTCGTCGGCTCGTCGTCGCGGAGATCTAGTTTCGTTCCGACAAGAATGATTGGGACACCTGGCGCATGGTGCGAGATTTCAGGGAACCACTTTATTCCAACAGGTTAGTGAATGGACTTTGATCATATTTGTAACATGTTGGGCAGATGTAGCAATTGTTGACACACACCTTTGCTCGGACGTTATCAAAGGATGGAGGGCTGACGATGGAGAAACAAATCAAGAACACATCTGTTTGTGGGTAGGAAAGCGGGCGCAATCTGTCGTAATCTTCTTGACCAGCTGTATCCCACAACCCAAGGCTTATCGGCTTCCCATCGACCATTACACTGGCAGAGTAATTATCAAATCTAGGTTTGTCGATTAGTATCCATCATCATCAGCATGTCACCAAACCTCCTGACTCACACAGTGGGAATGTATTCTCCGGGAAATGCATTGGTAGTATAGGAAATGAGAAGACAAGTCTGTGAGATAATGTGAGCAATTGATTTGGAGGATGGTATCAATGATTTGTCGTGAACCATACCTTTCCAACAGCTCCATCTCCTGTGACAACACACTATTCGTCAATTCAAATCAGTTTCCTTGCTTCAATGTTCCCAAGGCGCACAATTAATCTAACCTTCAAAGACTGAGTTCCAGGGGCTGCCATTTTTCAATGTTTGTAATGGTTTCTTGTGAAAGTTGTGTGTATGTATGTATATTGGTCGGTGTGTGAGGTGCAAGGTGCGAGGTGCGAGATGTGAGATGCGAGATGCGAAGGGGAGGATGGATAAGTTCGTGATTGATTGATTGATTGTATCTATTGGTGGTGAAAGGTTGAAAGTTGAGAACTGATGTGATGTTGACGTTGATGTTGATGTTGATGTTGGCAAAATGGTAGCAAATGTGCAGATCTTTTAGAGATTATCGGATCTGTGAATGAATTTTGATCATCAGTTTGATTGATGTTGTCCTAGTCGACTTGAGTACCCAGGAAGATTGATGGATGGGATGGGATGGGATGGGATGGGATGGGATGGTAGGATGGATGGATGGATGGAAGAAGGAAGAGGAGACGAGAGGAGAGAAGACGAGACGAGACGAGACCAGATCGGTGTTGTAGATAGAGATAAATCGATAGTTAGATAGATAGATGGATAGATAGCAAAGTACTGAGAAAAGGCTCAAAGAATTAAAATATAAAGAAAAGGGTCAACGAAAAGAGAGAGGAAGAGGAAGAGGAAGAGGAAGACGAGGAATAAGGAGAGGAAAAAGAAAAGGGAATAGTATTGTTGCTATGATCTGTTGTTGAAACAAAGACATGAATGAAATGAAGCCTGAGCGCGAGAGACTTATAAGAAAGAGTATCATGTAGTTAAACAAAAAACTTTTAAGCTTATAATTGTTATAACGACATAGTACTAAAGCTATATATTTAAAGTATATATGTATTAGAAAGTATATATAATATACAAATCGACACGAATTGTATTTGAGATTCAACATGTATTTAACGTTATCTTTAATATTGATCAGCATCGAAGCAACTTTTATATCAACATGATTATACAGTATAATAATAAAAGTAACAAAATGATATCGTTATGTAATTATTTTCAATTTTGTTTTATATCATACATAATTCTATATTAAAAGAGAAAAGAGAAAAGAGGAACAAGAATGAAATGTGTTACGATTTCGTAACATCGTGCCAACCCGGCATGATAGATGCATGACCTCCGTTTCGGCTGCACGACTCCGATTGGGCGGCGGTCGCTAGCTTAGCTGTCGAATAGTCATATATATATCGACCTTCAATTCACTGCGTATTGAGCTCTTATATGACACACGCGTCATAAAATGTAGATAATAAAAATATGTCAAACTAATTCTATATTCATATAAAGATTATAGTGAAAGGAAGAAAGACCATATGTGAAGAGATTAATCAATGAGATCAAACAAACAATCAATTAAGCCGATAGAAGAGTAAAGACAGCCTCTTGATTATATAGACCTACAGCTCTCCTTTACTAGCCGAGGTCACGTTGTTTGAGTGGGTTAACAAACACAATGGATTGAAGGGAATATAATCCTTAGAATTAACTATTAGAAAGGATCTCAAGAGGCTATATAACTACTCTACAGCTAGGCATATGCGGGCCCATCTATCATGCCGATTGGCTTATAATTCTGTATTTCTCGTTAGATCTGCTCTTGCTCGTATTCTGCCCGCTATTGTGTTATAACAAGACGTCGTATGTTTCGATTGAATATCGTTTTATATTGCTTGGTTTTATACTTTAGATAGATTAGCTATATAGCTGCTTTCTATTTATTTTCACAACTCTTGAATAGTTGATTCTCAAGATTCTTTTGGTGGTCGATTTATTTCGTTGGTTGAGCTCTTATATTCAACGTCTTCAACGCCACCTACATCACACGGAATTCATACGGTTTTCAGCACCTCGATTTCAACATTTCGATTTGATTGATAACACTTCAGGCTTTATGTTTCAGCCACAAAACCTTATTTCGACGACTTCACCGCATTTCACCACCGTAGGTGTATCAAAAGTCGAATCCTTCCAATGTTAAATGTGGAGAGATTTCTCTTGATTTCTCTTGTTAATCTAGCTGCCTAGCCTCTCCGTATTCCTCGCAACCGCAAGCCATAATTCCAGCGTAATACCTGCCATGATACCTTTGTAGTTCTTATAAATATGAGCGAGCAGCTTGATCGTTCATCAAAATCACAACAAACTGAACATCCATCATGGTTAAACTATCCTCCTTTGCACTTCTTGCCTCTACTTTGGCCTCGGTTGCCACTGCTCGTTCTTCGGGCTTTTTGGATCTCAACTGCGAAGTTCGAACCCTTGAATACTTTAGCAGGAATTCCACTTTAGAGGTTCTCTGCACGACTTCTATTGGAACATCACTCTTGGATATAAATTTGAATAAATGCATCGCAAACAATAACGGTTATCTCGCAGTATTTCTTCCTTTAAACCTACTTACCCTTTGAGATTTTATACTAACACTCATAAAATAGTGGGATGCACAAAAGTATACACCGCCCTTTTTAACTTGATTTGATCTTTCCTAATATATTCATTCATATGATAGAGGCAAATTCTCGTCTGGCTGCCAAGGTTGTACGGTTCAAAATGGAGTATTTAATTGTGTTTGGTGCGATGCACCCGGTGGTGGAAAGAAATATAATACCCACCTTACCCTCAGTATGCCTTTTTCTGTTTCTTTTTGAGATATCCTCCTTTCTAACCTTTGCAATAGATGACGGGATTGCGTTTATCAATGACAAATTGAGTTGTGCTTAAAGGAATGTTGTTATGATGAGAAATACAAAATACCAGAAATATACGCGTAAATTGAAATATATATAAAAGTTCCTTGATTACCTAATAAACTTAGCTCATCGTTTGAGCTAATTACAATCCCCAGGAAACTAAATTCACAATCCTTACTGCAACACATCTTAGTTATAATCCACCCACTCACCCACCCCACCCCACTATCCTCTTCACCTTGTACCTCATCCATCATCATCTACAAAAATGTCACTTGGAGGGGATCTCAGCCTTGATACGACTTCATCACCTAACCTCACGGGGAATGGGAACGCGAACGCGAACGCGAACGCGAACGGGAATGGGAATGGGAATGGCAACAATAATGAAGTCGTCGGAAGGCCTCCTACTCCTGAAGATGCGACCATGAAAGCCGTTCGCGATGTTACAAGTTCAGAGGTAAGTAACGGACTCCTGCTTGTTTGACAGCAAGCTAACCCATATTCATCATGTAGATTGGAATCTCGACCTTGTTGAACCGTTTGAAACAAAGTATTGCTTCCGCAAAGGCATTTACCCCGAATCCTTCGACGTCTGCGTGCTCATGGAACTGACGTGTGCGAAATAGGAATTCGCATCTTTTCTTAAGAAACGGTCTGCTATGGAAGAGGAACACTCAAACGGTTTGAAAAAGCTATGCAAGGCAACTGGAGATATTATTCGCAAACCAGAGCATCGGCATGGTTCGTTTCTGCAATCGTACGAAGAGGTTCTCATTATACACGAACGGATGGCCGAGAATGGGGCTCAATTTGGCGTATCTTTGCATCAGATGCATGATGACCTTATGGAAATGGCCTCGAATATGGAGAAGGGTAGGAAGCACTGGAAAACTACCGGGCTGACAGCCGAGCAGCGTGCTGCCGATACGGAAGCTGCTATGAGAAAGTCCAAGGCGAAGTATGATGCTCTGGCAGACGAGTACGACAGAGTTCGCACGGGTGATCGACAATCAGGAAAGATCTTTGGCCTCAAGGGTCCCAAATCTGCAGCGCAACATGAAGAGGATCTCCTTCGCAAGGTTCAGGCCGCAGATGCAGATTATGCATCCAAGGTACAGGCAGCACAAAGCCAACGTACGGAGCTCTGGTCAAGAGCAAGACCCGAGGCGGTAAAAGCTCTAGAAGATCTTATTCAGGAGTGCGACTCTGCATTGACATTGCAGATGCAGAAGTTTGGTAAGGGAATTGAGAGTCCGGCTGTGCTGCATACGTACTAATTACATCAACCAGCGTCCTTCAACGAAAAACTACTTTTGAGCAATGGCTTGAACATAAGCCCAATGCGAGCCAAAGAACAAGGGACCTCAAATCGCAGTCTTCGTGAAGTTGTTCATGCCATCGATAATGTTAAAGATCTGAGCAACTATATCAGCAGCTTTGCCGGCAAGGTACCATCTCGAGTTGCGGAAATAAGATACGAGCGTAACGCGGTAGGTTCTTAACGTCCCTAGCTGGATTTTTCTAGACGAAGCTGATGTGAATATAGGTCTTGCAACCTGCACAGAATACTGCTCAACGCCAATCAGATCCCAACACCCTCCATTCTCGACAAGGATCGGGTATATCACCTCAGCCATCCCACCAGGTTCATATGAGTCAATCTTTTGCTCCAAATACTACCCTCCAAAGTCACCAGCACGAAAGAAGCTTTAGTCATGGTCCATCTCTATCACAACATATCGTTGCACCAGTGACATCACCCACAAACCAAACATCTAATTCTCCCGACTTCACTAACACCTGGTCACCTCGTACGGATGGACCTCCTCAGATATCAACGTTGCCATTTCAACCACAACCTCAAGGTGAACCGATTTCACAACAGCCATCACCAAATCCCATAGCTCATGCACCAGCGCCCCATGGACCACCCTCAGGACCACCCTCGGGACCACCATTGGGACCACCCCCCGGGGCATTATTTAGTCCAGGATCCGTTCCAAGTCCAGGCAACACCACACATCTAGCGCCCTTGAAGCCAGTATTTGGGCTCAGTCTTGAAGAGCTCTTTGAGAGAGATGGAACTGCTGTTCCCATGATCGTCTATCAATGTATTCAGGCAGTTGACCTGTTTGGACTCGAGGTTGAAGGAATATACCGGTTATCTGGCACCGCATCTCATATAATGAAAATCAAGGCAATGTTTGATAATGGCGAGTTAAGCAATGCGATTGGACTTAGCAAGCTTGCTAACACTTTGTAGATGCATCCAAGGTAGACTTTCGTAACCCGGAAAGTTTCTTTCACGATGTTAATAGCGTAGCTGGTCTTCTGAAGCAGTTTTTTCGCGAGCTTCCAGACCCTCTACTGACTGTTGAGCAATACCCCGCATTCATCGAGGCTGCAAGTCAGTTAAAACCACATATTCATCCCGATTTAATGCTTCCTTACTAACCTGAAATAGAGCATGATGATGAAATAGTCCGTCGCGACTCTTTACATGCCATCATCAATGGCCTCCCTGATCCTAATTATGCCACTCTACGAGCCCTAACTTTACATCTAAACAGGGTCCAGGAGAGCTCATCATCTAACAGGATGAATGCGAGCAACTTGGCAATTGTATTTGGACCTACTTTGATGGGTGCTAATACGGGACCGAACATTCAGGATGCTGGGTGGCAGGTTCGTGTCATTCATACCATTTTGGACAACACCTATCAAATATTTGACGATGATTGAGGCGATAATGAAGAGGATATAAGCAGACATGATTTTACATTAGAAATGCTTAATGTCAATTGATTAACCTAGCCATGAAACTTAGACCAAGGGCAGGCAATTTTTAGCACCACCAAAGTATGTGCTCCTTTGCCTTTGATCTTCCGAACGCATTGGCTCATCAACAAGAGGCTATCTATCTCTGATCAAGCTGGTTTCTGCTAGGAGGTGGTCTATCTCGGATTCGCCCCTTTCATCGGTTCACGCGCTTAAATATGATATCCCCATATTCGTGCACATGTTGAATTAGAAGAGGGTGCTTTCTTTCGAGGCTGGGAATTTCTGGACTTGGTCACATTATTTTGGGCGTGGTGTTGTTATTCACACTAAATGCATATTTGGATGAAAGTTTAGAGCAGTCAGTACTAATCGAATAAATTATTAATCGAATAAATTATTAATTGAATAAATTGTTGTTCTGAAGTAACCAACTACATCTCATTTCTATGTCCTCGTTTCTAACCAACGATTATTTGTGATAGTTTATAATCATGAACAAAGATCTATCATCAGCTGACTCCTTTTCTGCTCGCAAACAGTGTCAAACTGAGACTCGTATCATTCTCACCCATGTTGGGAGCCGGCTCTCCGAGCATCTCCCAGCGTTTCATCGTAAAGGGAAAGAATTGGGGACTCTGCTCTTTGCCGCGATCGGTATTTGTATTGCTGCCATTCCTCCCAGCAGCTGCAGCAGTTTTCAAGACGCCTCCTTGATAAATACACAACCAGTCGGATGGCGGCGACATGATACTATAAATATAGCTAATAATTGAATTGGAGGCTACTTCGCGGAAGTTGCGACCACATTGCTGACGGATGTCGTCTGGCAGGACATCTACCATATTCAGAACGAGGTCAAAGCACTGCTCTATTGGTAGATGTTGGATTTCGGTAGTAGTCTTGAGAGTATACAATTCCAAAAGAATAGTGGTCAAGTACAAGATTGCTCTTCCCCGATGCTCATGACTGGTTTTTGATTGTCCCAATGCTGCCGTTTGTGAGGTTGTGAACGATAATAGCAATGGCAGCCATTTCGTAAGGAACGTGATGTTACAACTATTTTGCTGTGTGTTGGCAATAAATTGAGAGGCGCCGTTGAGTAAGATCACTAGGTCTGAAAAGCAGCCATGTGAATTATATGATGCGCTGGCTTTTTCGATATATATCTTGTCTATAGTCAAGTCGAGGATGACCAACAAATTCTCTGCCTTCGTCAATTGGTGCTCTTGTTCCAAGCTGTCATTGTAACCCGAAGCTTTGGCAGCATGGAAGAGTGTGAGAAATTGGGTTTCGGCACCGCGCCGTATGTGATATATGGCGTTGAAATCTAATGATGCTACAATGCAAGCCCGGGTGGTACCACCTGCCGTTATAGCAGACTCAACGGCACGGTTAAGATCATCAAGTTGAGGAGAGGCCATGTTCCGAGAAGTGGTATGAGAATATTTCCCGGAGCGGAACGTAAACGCCACTTTTAATTGGCAAAATGGTAGATTGAGATAGTTCGCAGATTTCAGCGCATCACCTACCGAAAGATTGGAAATATCAGTCTGGGATGTCGGCACCAGGAGTTTATCGATCAGGGTGGCGATTAGCCTAGGAGCTTCTTGGTCGGTAGACACAGATGGCGAAGGGGGTGCCAAGATCTTTTTGGTCATATCACCGCCAATCAAGACTAGAGTCTGAAGTAATTCATGCATGGCAGAGCCACCCAAGACATCCAAGGTGTGAAGGGCAATGGACGGCATATCGTGGGCAGCTGTTGAGCACGCATCGATTGCTGACCGGAAGACCTTTAATGTCAGTTCAGGATTGTCAATTTTCATACGACTTTGTAAGAGTCGGACGCGATATGCTTCGTCTGATGTCAGAACCTCAGGTCTATTAATTGGGGTGGTAATTAAAGCGAGCAATTCCATGATTACTACAGTGTCTCTCCTCTGCGTTGAGTTTGACTCGCCTTTTTCCGTCTTCAGGCAGGTATTAATCAGATCTTTCAAGGAAAGGCAACCTAGTCCTATCAAGGGACCACATATTTTCATCATGCTGGGGCGATGTTCCAATTTCTGAACGTAGGATAGCCAGCTCGCCATCAGCAAATCAAATGGATGTGGATTGAAGTCTCTTAGGGTTGTTAACAGCAACACGCACTTACGCTGCTGCTCTGGTGATTTATCCCACGAGACTGACAAATGATGAGCCACTCTTTGGAAAAGTCGTTCCATGGTTCCTTGATCAATACTTGTGCCATTTGCGAGAAGCTTTTCAATTTCGTCCACGTACTCAGCCTCATTGTTTTGTGATGCACCTGACATATGATCAGATACAGGAGAACAAGCGTCGGCGACACACTTTCTATCACTTAGAGCAAGTTGGCGAGCAAGTTGAGCTGTAAGGTTATGGTTCTGGGGAATTCTGGACGAAAGGTCCAACAACGATGTCAACATAGCTCGTGGCATAATATTGCGATCATCTGCAAATGAGCGCGCACGACTAAGAAGAATATCAAACAAGCCTTTGGTTGTTCCAATCGCAGAAAAAATCTCGGCGTGCATATTAAGTGTATCGGCGCACGACGCAATGATCTGAGGATCAGTTGAGGCTGTGGCTATCTTGATCACATCAGCGAGCATAGAGAAATCCTCTATAATTTCAAGATAGTCTCGCACGGTTCCAAACGTAATCGCCGTGAGTACGGAGGCTTTACGAACCGTGGGTGATATGTCCCATTCATTCAATGCTGTACCTGATGGCAGCATCTGGAGTTCCAATTCACGACGAAGCCAAAATCCAATGTGGGATTTGCTTGCGCGGCTTAAAGATTGTATGTTATGCAGAGTTTTGACACCATAATTAACTAGAGGCGATCGCCGCTCTGAAGCTACCGATATCATTTGAAGAACATTGCTTACAGCAGAAATGCTGGCCGCTATCTTGTGGGCCTCCAGGTCTATTGGGTATTTCGCTCGACAAATCAAAGTCCTGTGCAAAGTAGCCATCTCTCCATTCAGATCATGAATAGGAAGCTCCGCAAGCAGCCTCGTTCCACAGGGACCGTCTGGCGCCAGGCCGGAAAGATCGTGAATACCACCTCGGCTGATTAACCATTGGAGGTATGTAGGGATGCAAAAGTCGTTGGACCTGGCTAGCTCGGAAACAAGATGATAAAACGAAGACTTATTACGTCCAATTTCGCAGGCACTGGAGTCGAGGAATGATAGGATAGCCGCAGTCGCCTCAGAACCCATCTTACTCCAGGATCGTATGATGCGAGCACCTATGAAAATTTTTGCGTATCCAGGTCTATAAAATGACGTCGACCAATCCAGAACTGCATGAATAAGGGCGGTTTTGTCATCATCAAGCTTCCAACAGATTTCTATGACCTCGGGTGTGAAGAGTTTGAAAAGTAGTTTGTCTAGTATATTGATAAGGCGTTGTCGAGGAGGATGCTGAGCTTCTGGGGCCAAAATGGTAAGACGTATATTGCGACGATTGATCTCATTCCAAACAGTCATGGGAAGCTCATCTGAGTAGTTCAGGTGAGCCTGCAGGACTCCCTTATGCTTGGACCAGATTTCAGGACAGACAAAGTTGTCTGGATTTGAAATCATCAATTTATGTATAAGTAAACGTAGACGATCAATCAAAGGTCCCAGTATATCAGCGTCCGGATGCTGAATCGCCTTAAGAGATGCCGTCAGTTATGTTATGTATGGGGAAGTATAGACGAATATGATGCCATACCTCCGAAAATCGATTCAACAGAGCAGTTGTCAATCGGCGCCCAAACCTCTGATACTTCAAAATATCTTCCCAATAAACTTGAGAAATTAACAACCAAATTGGTAGTTTGGATTGAGAAGTCGCCTCGAGTGAGGATAATATCCAATCAATATAATGCTCTCGATCTATAAGGGATTCGGCATGAAAATGAGCTGCCAAGCGAATACTGTCATGCTCGTAAGTAGGTGCACAAGAACATGGAAAATCAAGATTTTTACTTACGCATAATATATCCTGCGGCGAAAGTCGTTCTTTCCACATGACCCAACGATGTTTTCCAATACCTGTTCAACACAAACTGTAAAGTCTCGCACCCATTTCGCCTCGCCTCCCATAGCAAAGGCACCACTGGCACCCTTTCTCTTAAAAGACCTCAGTTCATTCGCCCCGATACATTTGGCTAGCCAGACGGCCCTTTCGATGGGGATGTTCTTGTTGAGGGAATGCTCTAGGAGCACTCTACCTCTAATTCCATGAGGGATTGATCGACTGAGGCGGCGGAGTGATATGGTGGGATTGGCTAAGTCTTTGAGCCATATTTCCCTCTTTGTGTCCGTAACTGTCACACGCGGTGGTGGCTTGAAAGTTGAGTTTGCCGTAATATTTCCATGGGCTCGTCGCTGAGCTAGGATGCTTGAAAACAGCGATGACAATGTGTGCAGACCACTTTTGTGCTTTAGAGATGGGTATATGGAGGCTTTTGCCGAGCCTGTCTCGTTCTGTGACATATGGGACTTGTCGAAGAAGCCTTGTCGGATAACGTGGTCAGAGAACTGGTCTTCTGGGTGGTTACCGTTCCATGGAAAGAAGTCCGCATGACCTATGGAGAAGTTGTTAGTGACATTACTGGATGTAGAGATTAAGCTAACTATGATTGGACGTACCATTCGGTGAATAAGAAGGCGCAGCCGTCGGGATCTCTAAAAACCAAGGCTTCGGGCGAGCATCCTTCTTTCCGGAAGACCCAATCGGTGATCCCGGCTGGTAAACAGAAGGCGGGGCGTGTTGTCCAGGTCTGAGAGGAAGTGGGAACGATTTCGCAGATATTTGGTTAGAATTTTGATCGGGTGTCAAACTGGATTTGAAGGCTCTCGTACGAAGCACATCAGAATGACGCTGCGGTCGGCCGCGTGGATGTAGACACTGCCTATTTAATATTGTATTCGAAGGTGTCGATCTTGAAGCTTCTGCCTGACTCGAACTCCTCGACTCATTCGAGATTTCCTGTTTCAAGCGCGACCCTCCAGCTCTCGACGTTTGCCCATAACGCACAGATGCAGAGTCTGGCACATCCAGCGTCAAGTCTATCAGGGCTTCATTGTGTCTTCGAGTTGGGGAAGTAGACGACAAACTCCTTTGCGGGGAGGATCTCGGGGTAATATTTGAGTTCAGTGACCTTTGCGACTGTCGTTGGGCTTGTGACCCAACGAGGGGTTTTGTGGTCATGATTGCGCCATGCCGTGGTCGACTATTGCGACTCTAAGGTAATAAAGTCCCAAGAGTTATGAGACCGCGGAGGTGATGTATGTACAGAAGGGTTGGACAGCTATGTCTGAGACGACAACATCTAAAATAGTCAAAATGATTTGATAAATCGCCGCCGGAGTCTTGATTAGAGTATATGGGATTTTATGATGTCGCACAGGCGGCGCTGTAACCCTTTTCTTAGAAGCGGCGGTTCTTATCGTGTGAAAGCAATCGCGGACGTAGAACTCCCTATCATAGAATGTCGTATTATGCAGTATGATAGTATTACCTGAGAGAAGTTTTGTACAGATGAAGATATAAAAGAATTAGTACGTGTGGAAGAATGAGTTTGGGTTTGGGTTTGGGTTTGGGTGTTGGGTGTTGGGTGTTGGGTGTTGGGTGTGGGCGGAACAATAATAATAATCTTGACAAGCTGAGCTTAAACCCAAACCCCTTTAAGCTTAGTAGCTTTTCTCGCCCAGAATGGGAAAATAGTGTATGGGTACTAGGGAGGGTCGAGGCATAGAAGTAATAATCATGAAATAAGGAATCAAGTCCAGTTGATATACGAGCAACCGCTTTACTTAAGTTTGTTGATTGATTTCCGAGAGGGAGCATATTTTACCAGGCTCATCTATATTATATCACTGGCCATGGCCCTTACAAATGTTACTTTCATGATTCGCAAATCTGCCTTCATTTAAATCTGCCTTCATTATGCCGATCGGGCTACTGGAACAGCGGGAGGAGGAGGAAGAAACATTGGAAGATAAGTCTAGAGAATGTAAATGAGCAAGCAATTCCTCCGTGACGGGGCATTAGAATCAACTTACAACAACAAGAGCCATCACTATATAGCACGCATAAATTAGTATGGATTTCTACTGCGCATATGAGAGGCAGTATAGATATCTTACGCGACATTCCCACCGAGAAATAAGCCGGCTGTGAAGAGGTCTTCTTCGTCTCTGATGATTCACCCAACCAGTTCTGAATAGCAAACACCACCGAAGCCCTGTTGTAAGTTCAGCATACATCCTTCCACATAAGCTCTCCGGAAACTAGTGGTATCAAAATCGCATCTAACTGAGCTGACGAACCATCCGATGAGCTTGTTACGAGTGAACATGGCTGCCATTGGCAGGGTGCTACCCAATGTGCCACTGAAATCGCTGGGAGAATCTTTCGCCGCTGGAACTTGGTAAGGGATGACTGGAAGGGAAGAAGACGGTCAGTACGTTTCTGAAACAGAATAGATAGCGATAAACACATACTGAGGTCACCCCGGCGCATATCCTTTTTGGTCGTCATCGTTTGAGTGGAAGTGGAATGGGTGAGGTGAGATGAATGGAATGTCTAGTAGGTTTGGGTCATGCTGGGATAAGGTCACAAGGCACCAACATTACCTCATCATCCCACTTTTATCACTCAATCCGGCAACTGCTCCCGCCTCTGGTGACACCAACCCACACACAAACATCTTCCGTCTTCTACGAGTTGCAACCCTTAAAATAACCAACCCCACCTCGAACCCAACTTGGAATCAACTACTTACTGACTTACTGTAAATCAACAACTTCCGCCATCTACCATCTACCACCTACCACCTACCCATCCTACCATCTCTTCTCTTCTTCCATCACTCTGAATAGTATCACCAGTCCCAAAGACACCCAGGCACACTCGAGTTTATGTCCATCGAAAACCTCAAGACGATCGGTATGCGACATGTCCCCTTCCCTTCCCTTCCCTTTCCCGTTCTCCCGCCCCTTTTGACTTGCAGCTTCCGATAAGCCAGCACATGACGATAATACTTGGAGGGCATCTGGTCGTATCAATCAATATACCCGCAGCTGCTCATCATTATCATCATCGTCGTCGTCGTCGTCATCGCTTTTGGTGCTGTCACTAATATTTCACAATAGACTCCTTCGCTGAAGCCGATGCCGCCGGAGATCCAGGACCAGACCAAGGCTCAGGGGAGACAAAGTCACCGTTGAACACGAACGGTTCCTCCCCCAACGCAACTTCAAAGTCAGCAAAATCCGCAAAGGCTGCTCCTGGCGGGGCTCAGATTGAGAACTTGAAAGTTTTTGGTAAGAAAATAATTCACATCATCGCGGCACATTCTCGTCATCGAGTGTTGCTTAAATGGCTCACATGTCAACTCATATTGCTATTATACTATACAGGGTTATTTTGCACATGAATTCTAACTTTGTTGTGATGTTAGACCCTTTTGCCGAAGCCGACGAAGAACCTGGAGACCAAAAAGCCGCAGAATATATTCATATTCGTATTCAACGTATGTCGACTCCATTCAGCTGCCCATATGCCTGGCATTTACCTGAAGCTAGAACAGAAGGCTTGTACATCAGTCACTGACTTATGACTATAGAACGTAACGGTCGCAAGACTTTGACTACTGTTCAAGGACTTCCAAAGAAATTTGACCAGAAGAAGATTCTCAAGGTTATCAAGAAGAAGTTCGGTAAGTTGCATTATGCAACCCCTTACCCAAGATATCGAGAGCTAACCTTTGATGTTATAGCTTGCAATGGCACCATTGTCAACGATGTTATCATGGGAGACGTGATCCAACTTCAAGGAGACCAGCGCAAAGATGTGCAAGAATTCCTCACTGGTAAAGAAGGCTTAGAGCTTGAGGCCAAGACCATTAAGGTAATTAATTTACTTTGTTTTCAATCATTTATTATATCCTGTCTAACCAATTTCAACATTAGGTTCACGGTTTCTAAAATCGTCAATGACACGTTCCGAGCCATCGCAGTCTTATCAGCATCCATCACCAGATATGGTTGCTTCCATACTCAATTCAAACCTCACTGCAAGTAGCCCCATATACGTGTCGACGAAATAGTCCCGACCATTCCCACATTCTATACAGAAAGTGCTGGATGGTAACAAGGGAGGGCTTGTAGATGGATGTTTCAACTTTGCTTCTATAGCAGGGTCTTCATTCTCTTTCTTTAACATTATCCAGATCAGGTTGCTTAGTGCACCTGGCTGTAAATTTGTATTCGTTACGCCTCATGGCATAGTAAAGAAGTCAATTCATAAGAGGCCTGCTAGCCCTGTCATATATTTCCGTGTTCTTGATTTCAGTTGCCTGCCAGTGAATGAGACTATTTTATCTACTGAATTTTTCATACTAAGCCATCAAGTTAAACCCCATTTTGGCATACCGCCAGATCTCCTTCATATGCACAATCGAGGGCAGGGGTGGAAGATCCGTCCTTGAGAGGTGCAATTGAGACAAAAGACTAACCATGCTAATAAAACTTGCGATGGAGAAGATGGAGATTGATAAGGATGTCTCCTTCATAATTGCGAGTCGTGGATGAGTCATGTGGTAAAGAAAAGTCAATGTCTGCATCGTGGTCAGGAAAAAAATACCAAAATACAGAACCAGCACTTTGGCTGGTTACTAGGATACCAAGTGATGGGTGGATGGCACGTACACTGGCTATGCATATCCAGGCCGGTAGAAGCAAGCGTGGATCTTCTGAACCACCTGAAAGATAGAGGATCCAGGAGGTGGTATATGCATTTATCAAGTTGGTGGTAAGGAGGCGGACGATAGTTGCTACGTGGGAGAGTTATTTTCGAAATCTTCTCACATCTTTGGTGAGGATACCTGCATACCTTGAGGAGCGTAGTTAAGCAACCTGAGATGTTTGGCACTTAGTTATATATTCTAGCTTGGACACAAGTTCTTGGGATAAGGGCGGTTCACATACCATCTAGACATCAAGCAATCTGTGAAGAAGAAGGCAAGATAGGCGGAGGAGAAACACTTCCTTGCAGATTAGCATACTTTTTCTTGAGCGTATACAATACATTGTATCACAATGGACGACGCTGTCATTTCATGGTGAAGAATTGGTCCATACCCACTAATATCGAGAGTTGGTGTTAGCATTTTTGCCAAAGATAATTTGCACACATTCCCACCCAGTCCCAAAATTTCAGGAGATATGCTCACAAGAACGGCCAAAAAGACCTCGGTTACCCTGAATCTCTTCTCGATAGTCCACTCCGCTTCGACAGCATTCATGTCATCCCACAACAATTCCCTCATGAACGTCAGCGCGCATCGTAGCCCCCACCAAATTGCCGGAGCGATACTGAGTGACCGACAGAAGAGCAATGGGAAATGCCAAACTCTGGCAACACCGAGAAGTACCGCAACGCGCGGATGGAGAACGGAAGTTTTGCCTTCGGGATCCGCGGGGTGCAGGTTGGGTTGGTATGGAGGGGAAGATATGGTCGTGGATGCTGGTTCCGAAGGGGGTGCAGGGAAGGAGGAGGCTTGGTGCGAACGACACCAGGTGGAAGCCAGAAGGAGATGTGTTTACGGCATATGCTGCCGCTTTGCAATGGCTGGGAATGCAAGAAGTTGATGATGATGAGCGTTTTCCTACTGGAATACCATGTCAGTAAGGAGGCCTGCTTGGAGAAAATAGGTTGAAACTCTGTACCTTACCGACGACCGAGAACGAGGGCGAAATATTCCTCATCAAATATCGAGGTGCTCTATAAAAGACGAAGTGTAGAAGATTACAATGTGCAAGCATACGCAATTGCAAGGCCGAACCCATCTGCCCCTTCAGCCTCGTCAATCTGTCTGGGTTCATGCACCAGCCACACCAGCCACATGAAGCCAACAAGGCTGTTCTCAAAAAAAGTATGGCATGCGCATATGGCGAGGGGAGAAATCTTATGACAAGCCTCGAGCTCCGACGCACGCATTTTCTTTTTATCTATCCCTCTTCATAGCAATACTACTTCAATGGCTCAAGCTCTCCGCAGACATGTCTTCTCCACCGCCCGGAGTCCTTTCTCCCTTTCAAATTCTCGATTCTTCTCTGTCATAAACCCCCGACAAGCTTCACCCGCCAATCCCGCACAACATCCCGATCGTAGAACGCGGATCCAGGCTCTGTCCGGGAAGCAAATGGCCACAGACGTGGGTCTACTACCTAGTACGCCCATACCAATTGCCATCTCGGTTTTCCCCATCCCCGCGCTAATAACCCCGAAGATACATTCATAGCGTCGAAAGGCCCCTCCCTCCTCAAAAGTCCCAGAGGCTTCTCAAAATTTCAATGGACGCGATTGAAGACACGTTTTTGGGATACCGTTGCCACGTTGGCATTTAAATGGATGTCCCCCAAGACCGGGCGCATCAGGAGAAAGGTGCAGCTAAAGCGCGGTTCCATCGTTTCCGCAGCCGAAGCGCTCTATCGGGAAATGTACCAGAATTTCGCTGCGGGTGATGCGGGGCGCCTGCGCAGAATATGTGCCGATGGACTGCATGCGAGTTTCTCGCAACGCATTGCTTCGCGACCTAGGGGGCAGAAGGTAGCGTGGAAGCTGGAGAAGATGAATCAAAGTCCCAAGATCATGTCGACGAAAGCTGTTATGATACCCGGGGGGGAAGGTAATGTGATACGACAAGCGGTGGTTAGGATCTCGAGCCGGCAGAGCATCAGGCTGAGTGACAGTAGAGGCAAGCCCCTGCCGGGAAGTAGCGAGAAGGATATTGTGGAGTACGTGGTTGTGCAAAAAATCTATCGAAACTGGCAGGATAAGGAATGGCAGATTTGGGGGACGACGAAGGCCACTTCGTTGAGGGATATAGAAGAATGGGAGAAGATGGCTTAGAGATGAGGGATGATGACTCAGGAGCTGTACAATATGCATCTGTCCTGTTGTGAGATATCCGAGGGTCTTAGCAGCCAGTTCGCTAATTTGCATTGTACATGAATGCCCCCCCTTTCAGAGGTCCGGTTGGCCAATTTTAGCATCCAAAATCTCGCTCGAGATGAGTGGGACTGCCATTTCGTAAATTCATGAAGTCATTTCAACGGGGAGCACGAATGGCACAAAAGAACTCGGCATGCTGCTCAAGCTGAAGAAGCTGCTACCAAAAAAAAAAAAAAAACAATCAAGTACTACCCAGACAACCGATCTATTCAGTACTGCCACCGGATCACGAGTGAGCCCGAAGAGCAGAAATTCATAAAGAGCTCTCCAGTGATTGACGGTACTTAGATATACAAGCTCTCTCTTACTCTCCTCCCTCCCTCCCATTTCTACACCATCCATCCATCCATCCCTCCATTCATTCTCCTCCTTCCCTGCGTCGATACCGCTCCTTACCCACCTATAGCAACCACCCCATCCGCCCCCCTCTCTATTCCCGAAGTTCTCGACCCCTTATTTAAACTCTCATCTCAGTCTCCTAGATCCTCCCCTCTCGCTATCCACGAGATTCCAATGCCCTCTACTTCTATAGCTACCACCACTCAGGTGCTTCACATCTTCAATCCCATAACATGGTCTCCCCCCCCCCCCCGCGGAAGCCATCATCCATGCCAATGCCATCTCGTCTCTACTCTAGATATCGGCTAGAAATGAAAGAAATGAAAGAACCCGACTGAGTTCGCACCTACCTCTCTTGTAGTGCAGAAGAAGAAGAAGAAGAAGAAGAAGCAGTAGTGGCTTCTACCCATTTCTACACATATAAAATTTCCAACATCCCATCATTTACAAGCCTTCTTTCCCTTTCCCTCTTCCTCCCTCTTACTTAGTCAGACTTACATCCCCCATCGTTCCCTCCCTCCTTCCCTCAGGAGAAATCCAACCCAAAAACAGCATCCATCCATCCACTCATCCATAAAAAAACAAGTACATACATACATACATACATACATACATACACATCTTCCAAATCTTCCAAACCCAACACAAAGATGGATTAGGATTCCCAAGAACAAGAAGACTGACTGACTGACTGACTGGCATAGCCAGATCACGCATGCATGACCTACCTAACAAACAAGCTTCCCTCTCTTTCTCTTTCTCCTTCCTCTCTTTCTCCCTCCTCCAAGGTCTACGTGGTTGGATTACATTGTCAATCGAGGTATGAATAGATAGATGGTGGTGGGTGGACCAAGAGTTTCCAAAATTGCTCAAGAGGTACTATTTCCGACAGAACTCAAAGACCACAGCAGAAGGAATATGAAACTATATTTGAATCACACAAGGAATCCAAAGACGTTGTAAGCGACTTGCCTTTGGGTGGGGTTGCAGTGTCACGTTCAAAGTTCAAAGCAATTACCCAAAAATGTTGAATTGCATCATAGCATTTCACCATCATGATAATGGAAAAGTATTTCTAATGGTATGCCTTTTTTTATATTACAGTCTATCTAAGCTAACATGCAACTGATTGATGGTACATGGTTTGTTCATATCGAAGAGACTCTATCCTACATCTATCTTGTCCAAAGGAGCAAGAGAATCAATAGGGAGCTGGTTACCAAACAAACGGCAGACCAGGAGCCACAATGCCTGTCATGATTGACTGGTAGACAAGAATCCTGTACAACAGTAGATGAAGCGAAATTCCTGCAAAGATGAAGAAATACCATAAACTCCGTGAAATCGAAGTCGTGAACATGAAGACATAATCTGAATAAAACCAGGATTGATGTCATGAAATATAGAAAGTACGAAAAACATGCCGTTCAGATGTCAAGAAGGGGAGACGAGTAAAACCGTGGTAATGACTGAGACTGATGGTTCCGACAAATGGTTTCTCTTGAGAAGACAAAGATTACTCAACAGCTGGAGCATGCCCACTTGGGGTTGGTGTAGCGGAACGATCCTCGTGAGCCTTGTTTGCAACAACGACAGGAGAATACGGGTAGTATGCCTGCTGAGAAACAGCCAGCTGGTCAGTTGGTGGTGGGCTCTGCACACCCCAGTATGGAGCAGGAGCATATTGTTGGTATGGTGCGTAACCGCAGTATGGTGACGGAGTAGCAGGGCTGCCAGTCAAATCAGTTGCCACTGCTGGGTTGCGGATAGCATAGCCGGGACTACCAGGATATCCCGGGTAGTATGCTGGTGCTGGGGAGTAAGAGGCAGCATTACCATAGTAGTGTCCTTGACCATCCGTAAAGACGGCGGAAGGGGCACCAAAGCTATAGTATGGGCTATACGCAGCGTAACCATAAGGTGACGCATAGGTCATGGGAGACATCTGACTAGATGGGGATGCTTGTTGCTCCACATGTCGATCAACACGAGGAGATTGGAATGATCGAGTGGAGGTGGAAGGCTGCGATCTGGAGGATTTGCCTCTGCTACCACCGTTCTCAGAGTCCTTTTGAGCCACTCGGAGAGATTTTCCACCGAAAATGAATCCATTCTATGGTGCTGTTAGGAAATTGTCAAAGGATCGAAGATGAAGAAGTGGCTTGCTTACCTTGGCATTGACAGCATTAACAACTGCCATGGGCGACTTGAATTCAACAAAAGCAAAGGCAAACTTCTCTTCTGCTGTAAACATGACGCGTCAGCTTGAAACCGTTAAGAAAACGAGGGTGGGGACTTACGTTCAAACTTAGATGCATTCTCTCGGACACTGATGTCTTGGATTGAGCCATAGTGCTCGAAAAGGCCACGAATTTGTTGTTCTGAAGTACCCAATGGAAGGTTACCAACGAAGATTGAGCGACGGTCGACATCATATCTTGCCAAATACGCCTTGGTAGAATCAATCTCTGCAGAAGATGGTGACTGCTGAGCAGGTGCCGCGAGGCCTGCAATAGGTTGCAGCTTGTAAAGATCATGGTTGCGGAAAGCCTGTGGACGAGTTAGAATGTAAGATCAAGAATACATAGGATTGAACCTGTACTTACCGCTTGAGCATCTTGACCTTCATCGTACATTTCGAACTGGACGATGACACCTTCGTTGAGGTTGAGTGCAGTACGCTCCACGTGAGAAGCAGTGTAACAAAGCTCAATCTTGCCAAAGCTCTTGAGAAGGTCTCTGGCTTCACCAGGAGTGACGACTGGGCCATACTTGCGTTCAACGAAAAAGAGACCTGAGAAGTGTCAGCAAGAAGAAAGTTGTGAAAGATGATCAACTTACGATGAGCCTTGGCCTTCTCGCATCGACACGGACGGCCTTTAATCAAACGACCTCTGCCCTCCTTGATGGCTCTCTCAGCATGCTCTGGCTTCTAGTAAAAGTTAGATGGACCCAGTAAGTGATATCATGGTGAAAACTCACAGTGTATTGGCAAAAGGCAAAGGGCATATGCTTGCCATCTCGACGGATCTTGACGTAGACAGCACCATACTCTCGGAAGACTTGGGTAACAGCCATTTGAAGGGAGTCTTCACTCTCAGATTGAAGGAGGCTGCGAGAAGTTAGTGTGAGCCACCCGGAAAAGAGAGGAGGAAAGGAAGAGAAAAAAAACAAGGGATGTGAGGCGAAAGACTTACTTTGCAACGAAAACACAGCAAGATGGGGGGTAGACAGCTTGTGCATCCTCAGCCTTTACAACAGTGTATCCACTAAGTCTATTGCCGGAAGCATCAGTGTTCTCAGAGATGTGCTCTTGGACATGGAATGCGAGCTTGCGTTGCGTGTCACCATAATTGGTATCCATGGTACCAGTGGACTTGGGCTTTGATGGTGACAACTCGGAGCTGTCACTCGAGCTTCTTGAACGCCACATGGCATCGAGATCTCTGTGCTTTGGGGCCTTGGGAGTATGCTGATCATTGCTGCGATGCTTGGAAACATTCTTGACTGGGGATTGGAAGGGATCATCAGCACTGCTCTCAGAACCATTCCGGACAAACGGCGGCGAGTAACTGCAAAGGAAAACGTCAGAGCATGGTTGGGGTCATGGGAGTTGGACGCACTTACAGGTTCGAGTTTCTAGAACCACGGGTGGAACGGTGACCGGAAGATGCGACGTTGGGCTGAGCATTGCCCTCATCATTGCCCTCATCACTCATAGTGAGATGAGCAACGCTCGTAATGACGGCTCCAGCATCACTGGCAGCAACGCCCTCCGATTCCAATCGAGAAGACATTGAATGGACGAAGCAGAAGGGAAGGGAAAGGAAAAACGAAGAGAAAAGGAGGGGGGAGGGGAAACGTGCCGTGGTGTCGAGGAGAAGGAGAGAGGGAGAGGGAGCGAAGAGGGGGAAGTTGAGGCGATCCAAATTTGAGAACAATGCAGAAGCGCATAGCATCTGAGAACCTGGAGAGACCATATACGGGCCGATTAAGACGAAAAAGAAGGGGGAAAATTTCAATGGGGGGAAGGAAGAGAGGTTTGGGAGCGATGGAAGGATGGGTGGACGGCATGACCTTACCGGGAATAAGAAGACATCCAGGATGACATCTCGAGTGAACAGCTGCCCTTTCCCCTCCCCTTCCGCAATGGGATCGATCCATCTCTGCGCTGCGCTGCTCTGCTCTGATCATGCGTGTATATCGTGGAGAGAAGAATAGCTCCGGCATCGAAAGCATCACCAGCCATCGGCTTGGGAACGGCCCAATCCAAGAATGGTACCTGGAGCATTCTTGAAAGGAAGGAGAGGAGAGGAGAGGAAGGATGGTGTTGCGTTCTCCACGCACTCAGTGGCGAACACATGGAAATACAGCATATAGCCATACAACTTCTCCCGAGGTTATCCCGATTCGATTCCGGATTAACCTGCACAGCCCTGGAGCGGCCGCCGATTGGGAGCGATTCATATCAGGATCACCGTCTCCGCCCCCGTCACTACTGCCAAAGGCTTTGCCATGAAGCTGACTCCTCCCCTCTCCAAGGGCTTCTTCGCCCGAAGTCTAGACGAATTCAAACGATTGTCAATGTTTGGTGAGTCTTCCCAATCGTCACATATCATATGTAGGCAAGCTTACTCTCTCTAGCGCTCACGGCACAAGGGACCAAAAGAGCGACATCTCCATTATACCTCGCAGATTTCCACGACCCCGAATCCGTGAAAGCCTGCAAAGTCTTTTCCGATGCTGACATTGGAGGCTTTTCGCGGGCCAATCTTGACTGGATCCCTCCCTCCGCGAACCCACATCCTACCTCCGCCGTAAACAAGAATGGGCACGTCAAATTTCATGGGAACATATCGATAGAGTTACCCCCAAACAGACCCCAAATACATCGAAGTGGTTATGCGGCTTGGAGAACGCTGGATCGGCCGCCGACAATATTTGGGAAACCATTGTGGAATACAGATGCATACGGGCTGCTTGCCCTACGCATCAAAAGCGATGGCAGGAAGTACTTTGTGAACATACAGACAGAATCAATCGTCCCTACGGATCTACATCAACACCGGTTATATGCGCTAAGGCCTGGAGAGTGGGAAACGGTCGTGATTAAGTGGGGTGAATTTGTGCGGACGAACCATGGCGCAGTCGTAGAACCAGCGCGCGAGATGTTGAGACAGAAGGTGCGGACGGTAGGAATAGGACTGATTGATAGAGTTCCTGGTGATTTTCAGCTCTGCGTGGAAAGGATATGGGCGACGAATGAATTGAGAGAGGCGGGTCTGGGAGAGGATGGCAGGATGGAACAAGGCCAATTGAAGAATAAACATGGCGCCAATATCAGATGGAGTCAAGAGAAAGCGGACAAGCCCTTATGAACAATCTCATAACGGAAGCAAAATAAATATACTCGAAAGAATGCTGTCCTGGAGTTTCTGCTGCACCTCTTTACTTCTGCACCGTGTTATTCATCTCAAGTATCGAACAAACATGATTTTCACATAGCCATGAACTACTGTACTAAAATTCCGCCATCCAAATATCATTTGTTGCAAGATTTCAACACATTTACTTCTAACAACCCCGCAGATACCCTGGGGCAACCGCGTTCAACGCGTCTTACTTCCCTTCTTCCTCCCTCCAAGTAAGTCTCAAGACGTATCAACCACGACTGATTCCTTTGACTTTAAACCCCAAGTTCCCTGGAGTTTTACTGCAACAATTCTTTGCAGTGGAATGTGGCTATGAATATTGCGCCCCCAGAGTGCGAAGTAGCCATTGGAATATTTTCACCATGACTCGTTTTTTGGCACCCTCCAAAATTGGTTTGCTCGTACTCATCGAGCTCTATACGGGTGGAATCGTTTCTACATCATCTACGATATCCATACTATCCTTAATTCTCGCACAGTTGCTACCATCAAGCTCGGTGAAGCAATCAGTGAGAGCCCCCACTACTCCACAATATCCAATTCTCGATTTAGAGAAATTCGAAGCACTACTCAAACAACACAAAGCTGCCTCCGGGCATCCAGGAAGGTCTCTACGGGATCATTTTCTTGCAAAGCTATGGAAAATTGACAGTCTCGATGCCTTGCATGAATTCTTTGCGAGGCTGAGCAATCTCCTGACAAAATCCCGGGAGGAAATTAGGAAGGATGGCGAAATGGGGATCCCCCCGCCTTCAGGGGATATGATACACCTGTCTCGCACATCACCGCTTGGGAGCTTTATACGAAAAGCCCAGATAGAGTTTGAACGACTCAAGTTCGGTGATGTGATCCGACTTTGGACGACTTTCAAGAGATGGAGACAACAGTCAAAAGCGTACTGGGCTAGGAGGGGGCGCTTGGCTGGGAGCTGGGCAGGAGATAAAGCCTTAACGGATGGGGAGGAGTTATGGGGGGTTGACGAGACGGAGATATTGGCTCATATAGCTTATGGTGACTTGGAGGGGGGGGGCGGTGGATCGATCAGTACTGATGATGTAGAAAAGCTACTCGAATTTCATGTGGAACAGATGCAAAGTAAGTTTCTGGCACCTACTGCCGGAGTGTTTCTCACAAATTTCTAACTGCTTCTTAGAACTGGGCACGAGGATGCCAATTGAGGTCAAATCTAAGCTCAAATCCCTCTTGGACGACAGTATCATAACGCCCAGTTTGGCCCACTACCTAACGTCAGTAGCATGGAACCCCATTGCTTGTCTTAAACTAATGGACAACTAGCTTCCTGGATGCCTGGAGGTCTGGTGATTACCCTTCATCCTTCGATAGCCTCCACCGATACTTTGACTACACGATGCAAAACCGAGACCGGCTGTTCTACCAATATGCTGTTATGAACCTTGCAGTTTTCCAAGCTGATTTTGAATGTTACGATGAATCGGTGGTGGCAATGCTGGAGACCGTCTCTACCGCAAGACAGAACAAGGACATGGCCTGTCTGAATTTTGCTCTCAACTGGTTATATCATTTTGGGAGGGCACATCCAAACATCATCGAAGGATCTGGCTCAACGAGCATGCTTGGTGTTGAGAAAGAGGGCCTTGCATTCCTACGGATTAAAGCCAAAGAGACTGGTATGTGGACACTCTGGAGCTCCTCGCTGCTCAGCGAGGCCAAGCTGGCACTGTCAAATGGCGAGAGTGTGGCTGGTGCTTTTGAGGGAATCCTCAAGAGCTCGCACTTGGTGACGGAGAAAGGAATGAAGAGCATGATGGGACCACAAACTGCCATGCAATCTTCCTTATGGGGTCGCTTAGGGCTAGTTTGCCTCTCTAAACAGTACAGTGAGGTATTTCTCCACTGTCATGCTCGGTATGGCCTATTCGATGACACACTGAGGTTTACGTGCCGGATAGCACACTATCTGATGGAGCGAGGTTCTTACAAGCAAGCAGCCCGGAAACTGGAGGATCTCGATTCCAATGATTTGCGTTCATGGAAGGCTAATCAATATTGGCTGAGGTATCGTGGAATACTACGTCTTAAACACGATTTATATGCCAACAATCTAGAGGGGGCTGATCACATTCTGTCCCAGCTACTGCAATGCGATGGTCTTGAGGCGGACTCGGATCTTTCCTTTGAGATCAGCACCCTTCATGTAGACTACCTCACCCGCCGAGCAGATTTCAGCACCGCGCTGTTGAAATTGGAGCAGCTCGCATCTTCGCTCAAGGAACAAGGAGATGATATAAATCTGCGAGTGAAGATAATGACGATGAAAGCTCTCTTGCAAAGCCGGACCGGTCGCCCCGAGAAAGGCTTCTCAGTCGCAGTCCGTGCAGCAAGCATAGCATGGCGAGCACGCCTAATGCCAGCGCTTTGGACTGCCATGGGAGCCGTGGCAAATATTCTGGTTGCACTTTCTGAATTTCAAGCGGCCTGCCATATCGTTATGGCAATCATGCCTCGGGCGTTAGAATGCGAACATTGCACATTGAGCGCGCAGCTCTATTCTTCTCTCGCCGAATCGTTTATGGGTTTGGCCGGAGAAGCCGCAGCGGGGGATCCAAAGAGAACCGAGAATTTGACCAAATCCTTGGACTTCCTTGATCGCGCTTTCAAGGAATTCTGTGCCATCGGGGATATCAATGGGCAATGTGAGACGCGAGCCAAGAAGGCCATGGTCATGATGGCGGTGGGAGACAGGACCTTGGCAAATGATTATGCTTCGTCATTTTTGTACCTTGAGCAAAAGAGAGCTGCGGTGCGTATCTAATGGATATGTTTGAGCTCATACTTTGAGAGTCAAGTGTCGATGGGTAGGAGCCTGGCGTAACAATAGTCATGATGTGGATGATGGGAAATTATTGTTATGATCAAAAAACTAGACTACATTTAATGAATGCCATTCTATGTTCAACTTCCCTTCTTCCCGAGTTCCCCTCCGTTGTTCAGTAAAGTACCATTGCGGGCACCATCTCTGCACTAATCAGCGGATTTAATCCTTCTTGTGGTAGTTGACCTTGTCGTTCCAGCTATCACATGTTGTCAGTAGTAGTCCCATGCCGTGTAGCGAAATGAACCCAGTACAAGTCGAGGTCACTTCCTCTGAGTAGTAGGTCCATGGAAAACTTACAAAAGTGTCTAAGGAAACAGTCAGTCGCGAATCTCGCAGTAGCATGGATAAGGAAGGGTAAGCTTACCTTATCACCATCACCCCAGAAGAAATTCTTCGTTCTGATGTTTTGATATGGGTATTGTGTTCTCTCTTCCAAAGGTTCCATGTGCGCCCAATGCTCCCAATGCTCATCCCACAAGATCTTCGCATTGAGACTCGCGATGATCAAGCAAGGAATCGTAGCACTATTCCTAACAATCAGTCTTTTCATTTTTTTCATTCCCTTCCATTATTATAAACCCTCCCCCTTCCCCCACGAACCATCCCGGATCCCCGTATTAGGGGGGGGTGAGTATCTTACTAGATTGACAACTTCCTCCAGAGATCTGTGAGCCCTGTTAGCATTTCCTCCCCGCAGTCCCCGCCCCCCAGAGAGTAAGTTACATACCACTAGTAGCCTTAGCATGGTCCTTGACGGCCTGTCGCTCCCGGTTGAAAGCGTTATCCTCGGCGCCGGTAAAGGTGGTCTGGCTGCTTGCGAAGCGTCGTTGGAATGGAGTGCGGATAGATTGGATGCGCTGGGCCGCAGCTCGGGTTGCTCGTGCGGAGAACATGTTGAAGTATGGTTGGTGGTGGTAGTGATTTTATATAGGTTATCCTGTAGTATTGGTCTGCGCCTTGACGCTGCTGTCGTATGTTGCTGCCGATTTCGTGGTGGAGCTTGGAAAACGAGAGACTATAGAGGCCTGAGGCATGGTTATGCGCGGCGATTTGCGCGGCGATTTCCCGATATGGTACTTAGCCTCGGGTAGCATCACGTGGAGACATTGACACGTGAACGGGAGCGTTTAACCTTTAAATCTCGGGGCAGCAATGATTTCTTATAATTACTTCACGAAAGTTATACTGCCTTTTATTTACCGTACGTCTTTTGTAGGAAAGCATCGTAGTTGCATCCATCCATCCATTCGCAGGAGATGCATTTGCGAAGCTCCGTCACGAGAATCTCTATATTGAGTTTCTTCTTTGGCCTCAGCACACTGCTACGGTAGATAATCAAATAAAAACAAGGCCAAAGATACAGACTATGGATCAAGGCAATAACAGTAGCCGTGGGCTGAGAATTACGACTTGGAATGGTAAGCGTGTGTAATGGCAAACACGACTGGTCGTCACTAACACCATGGCAGTTAATGGTATCAGGTCAGTGACTTGCAGCACTTCAAGATAATAGATATGCGATGATTCTCAGATCTGTGCCAGAAATTGATGTTAAGCACTGAGCAGGAATCCATTTGGTTACCACCCATGGCGTGAGACGAGAACATTCTCTGTGAGCAACCGTTCATGACAATGAGGAAAGAAATGCAATCTAACTTATGCGCAAGGCAATGTTTGATATACTCGAAACTGACATCTTGGTGATGCAAGAGACCAAGATCCAGAGGAAAGATCTCAGAGATGACATGGTCTTGGTACCGGGTTGGGATGTCTACTTTAGTCTTCCAAAGTACAAAAAGGGTATGGCATTCTTAGAATCTTGTGAATTAATACTTATGCCATGACCTAAGGATATTCTGGCGTGGCCATATATACAAGGAACTCAGTATGCGCCCCAATTCGTGCTGAGGAGGGTATCACCGGAGTTTTAACTCCTCCAAATTCCACGACCAGCTTCCGTGACCTTCCCAAGAATCAGCAAATAGGGGGGTACCCTACAAGCGCCCAACTTCAAGATTACTTTGTCGATGCTGCTACTCTGGACTCTGAAGGAAGATGCGTCATTCTTGAATTCCCTGCCTTTGTGCTCATTGGTGTATACTGTCCTGCGAACCGCGATGAAACCCGTGACGAATTTCGACTTGGCTTCTTGAACGCACTTGATGCACGCGTACGGAATCTTGTAGCTCTGGGGAAAAGTGTTTTTTTGACAGGAGACCTCAACATCATCCGAGAGGAGATCGATACGGCCAATGCAGAAGAGCATTTGAAGAAGCAGGGAATAACACCCGAAGAATATATATCAACACCTGCACGCCGTCTGTTCAATCATTTGCTGATCGGTGGAAAAGTTATGGGTGATAGAGATGAAGGGAGAGAGCCACAAGTAATGTGGGATATATGTCGTGGCTTTCATCCTGCCCGGAAGGGGATGTTCACTTGCTGGGATCAAAAGATGAATGCCAGACCTGGGAACTTCGGCTCAAGGATTGATTACGTTCTTTGTAGCGAGGATATGCAAGGATGGTTTCAAAATTCAAATATTCAGGAGGGGCTTATGGGCTCGGATCATTGTCCTGTTTTTGCTACCTTGAAGCCTAGAGTGAAGCTAGATGGTGTCGAGATCGATACTCGCGATGTTATGAGTAAGGACATGTTCAAGAATGGAGTCAGGGTGCGGGAATGGTCGATGAAAGATCTGCTGCCCACGTCTGCAAAACTGATACCAGAATTCGATCGACGTCAGAGCATTCGCGATATGTTCACCAGAAAACCAGCCACTCCAACGGCCGCAGCATTGGCCTCAAGTATATCGAAGGCCGAAAATGGGCTGGGGGAGTTGGCCGAAGAGAACATAACGCTCAGCCTATCCAAACGAGCCGACGCTCCTGAATCATCCACTGCTAGAATATTTTCTCCGTCGAAACCTTCCATATCATCCCCGTCGCCTAACCTGGCCAAGAGGTCCGCTGGGGCATTGCCATCAACATCACAACCATCAAAGCGCAGCAAAGTTGAACGCAAATCAAACAAAGGATCTTCTGGTGGAAAGGGGAGTAAAGGACAACAGGTGAAAGGGCAAAGCACTTTGATGGGGTTCTTTAAACCCAAAACACCTCCAGCAATAGATACCCTTTCATTACCTGCAAGTAATTCTGCCACGGCAACGCCTGCATCATCAACACCATCGGCGGATCAGGAAGGCCTCGCTGAGTCTTATACGGAAAACAACTCGCCAATCGAGGCTGCGAAGGATACAAATACCGATGAAGAGGTCAAGGATATATCTAGATCAACGCAGGACAGAGAAGTACACGACCCCATCGTAGCAAAGGAATCCTGGTCAAAGCTATTAGCGAAACGTACTGCACCCAGATGCGAACATAATGAGCCATGTATCAGTCACATAACGAAGAAGCCAGGAATCAATCGTGGCAGATCGTTCTACATGTGTCCTCGACCTTTGGGACCATCAGGTCAGCAAGAGAAGAATACGGAATGGCGTTGTGGAACATTCGTTTGGAGCAGTAAGTAGAGTAGGAAAGAAGCTTGAAATTGAAAATTGTATAATAAGCAATAGGTTCCAAAAAGTAGATAACTAATAAAATTACTAATCAGATTATTGATCAAATTATTAGTTATATTCATTATAAAAACAAAAGCTTCAAACCTTTTCAAAGATTTTATTTATTACAAACAATGTGACGAAGGTCAGTGGCTATGAGATCAACCCTTAGAATTTCAACTTAAAGAGCTAACCACGATGGAATCTTGAGAGAGTATATACATATGGATCGCCGGCCACGGAGCCTATATCAACACGCTAGCCTTTTGGGTGCCAACCGAGGTCCGATCGCGGAGAGCTAACTAACGTGACGGTAATACCGTAACACTACCCCCCCCTCAAAGAAAGCTTGCCCTCAAGCTGTTAACCGAGTGATATAAGTGGAAATAACCTCAAGGTTCTAATTTAATTTGGCCCTCTGCCAAATCTAGTTCCTCTTCCGGAGTAGAGCCGAAGGGCATGCTCGCGTACGGGGCAAGTTCTTGTACGACTTGCACGAATTCCGTATAAGTTTCAGGAAGGTGTTGTAGTTGGTTGAGGCGAGTTTTTAGCCCAAGGTTGAGTCCATTTCGCAAGATTGAAATCTTCCGAAAGTCGAACCACGATTGGCCCTGGGCTTCGTATAGTGTTTTCTCGAAGTTGGCAATATAGGTGTATATGGAATCTCTGCCTTGTTCGAGAGTATATAACCTATCCTCAGCTTCCTGTACTTTATTCGGGTTGTCATACATGCTAGAGAGTAGATCGAGGATCATGTTATAGTCGGGGGGAGCGGCTGGATCGAGAAAGAGTTGCGGAAGCACCATAGCCTGAACATGAGATTCGAGGTTGAAAAACACATAGTAAAATTGAACAATTGCATTGCCGATTGCGATGCCGTCTATTTGTAGTTTAGCTCTGATTGAAAAGAGCCAAGTGTTAAATTTATGGATACTGCCGTTGAACTTCTCAGGGTCCGGGAGGCAAGGCTTTGGACGAGTGGGGACGGAGGCGGGAGCGGCAAAGCGTTCCAAAGCTACGGAACGAAGAAATGCGATCTCTTGTTCCTGTCGATTGAGTTGCATACGCATCTCAGCGAGAATGACGTTCAAGTTGTTGTCCATTTTTATGAGGAATTGAGACAAAAGATAACGTTGAACTTATTGGAGAGGTGTTTGGGTTATACAAATCAAGTGTATATACTTATGTAGAAACAGATGTGTAGTTGAATACAAAGGTGTATGCTTCGAGCGTATGCGTACGTAGAAACTAATGTATGTATATATACTTGAGCGAATATGCGTATGGCTTAATTCAGAATTGAGGAGGTTGAAACAATGTGACCAAGGTTAGTAGCTATGAGATCAACATTTAGAATTTCAATTTAAAGAGCTAACTACAATGGAATCTAGAGCGGGTATATGCATATGGATCGCCGGCTACAGAGCCCGTATCAACATGCTGGCCTCTCGGGTGCCAACTAAGGTCCGATTGTGGAGAGCTAACTAACGTAACAATAATATTGTAATGTTTGTGCTGTAAAAAAGCTGAATGGACAAAATCAAAAACTTCTTTAGAATTTATTCCTAATCTAGTTAAGCTACAGGATAATATTCTTGATAATTTATATGAAGCAAATGTATTTGAGTATATGTTTGCTAATTGAGTATACAAGCCGAAGTGTAAAGTACATGAGTCGTGATAGCAAGCATATACGTCAGAGCGGTGGCTAGGCCGGTCAAGACGTCAAAATCGTGACACTACCCCCCCCTTCGGTAGAGCTCGCCCTCTGTTTGGTCCATAACGTAGGCACGTCGGGCCGACTCGGTATCAAGAGTATTAGCGTATATATCGAGGCGTTCTAAGACTAGCATCTTCCACAGACTTGCTTTAAGCTCCACACCATCGCTCAGCTTACTCGTAAGATTAATAGGCTTTGGGTAATAAGAGCGAGAAGAGGCAGGGGAACGAAAGCGGTCTGGAAATACGCGATGGCGAATAGAGAAGCGAGAGTGGGTCTTGCTACGCGGTCTGTAAGGCCGATTACCTTTAGTTTGATTGCTCCTACTAGATTCGGACGGTGATGAGTTGGAAGCAAGGGAACCAGGGTTGTCACGGTGTGATACCTTTGGAGTTCTTTTCCGATTCTTTTGGGGCTTATGCTGGCCTTTTGATATGGAGTATCGGTTGGTTTTAGTAGAAAGGAGAACAACGTTAAGAGTGGGGGCAGGAATAGAAACAAGGGTAATTGGGGCAGTGCTATGTACGACTTTGGAATGGAGCCTTTCAATCTCGAAAGTCTAGGAGTTGAGGGCTTCTTGTAGCTGTTGGAGTTCTCTGTTACGTTTGCTGGAGGCAAGCATGCGAGAGGTAGGCTTGTGAGAGAGGGCGGGTTTTGAGGGAGGCTTTGTCGTTGGTTTTGTCTCTTTTCCTTTTCCTTGACTTTTGCTTCGAGTAATTATGTTTGTAGTTGATTCAGAAGGTGATTGAGTGTATAGCGGTGCGGACGTTGAGCTTGCTAGCGCAGGACCTTGGTTAGAAGAAGCAGTGTTAGTGTATGACTTTTGAAGAGAGGGCCGGAATATGTTAGAAGCGTAAGGAAAAACAAGAGAACTTTTGTGAGTGAAAGGAGTGATATCTCTGTTAAGCTAGGCTTAGTATCAATCTTTTTTTTGTGGAAAGATAGTTTTGGTTGGTGTGAAAGCATTTCTAAGAAGGTATTTAAAAAGTAAGTATTATTTTGAACAGTTATCAAATGGCTAAAACGATTTGGTATTTGAGTAGTAAATAATGTGACGTTTGTGCTGTAAAAGTTGAATTAATAGGGTTATTAACTTTCTTAGAATTTATTACTGTTTTGATTAACTACGAAACAGTACTCGTATATATATTTTATAGACCTTCAAGCGGCATGTGGCCGAGCGCACAACAAAAGCAACAAAAGTCGCTCGCCACATCAAAGGACTAGCCGGAGTGAAGTTCGGACCACCCGCAGCATCGCTAAGGAAGGCCGTGATAACGTACGTCCAGCCCTTTCTGCTATACGGATCAGAAGTCTGGTACAGAGAAAAGCTGAAACCTAGCCTGGCAAGCGGCTTCAACTACAACCGGTTCGTTAGCACAAGACTAAGCCCGCTAATAGAAAAAGCCAACAAGGTTATAGCACTAACGGTACAAGACGTCCTCCCAGCTTGGTGCACAACACCTACAACAAGCGTGCTCCGGGATGCAGGACTGCCGTCAGGCGGCGTCGCACTGGAACACGCTCGCGTTCGCTTTGCGCTACAGCTACGGACGCTGGACCCGGCACACCCTTTGGTGCTACGACTCGAAGCGCCGGCCTTGCCTTAGCAATGAGCGACGAAACTGCGGCGTGCAGACGAACTGATCCTACAAACCCTTCGGCTAGTACTGGCCAAGCTACACTTTTCATCTGATTGTCGAACTGATCCTACAAAAGGAAAACCAAAAAAAACAGCTATTGCAAAGTTTAACGTATAGTAAAACCAGCTAAGCGAAGATATTGTTATAGTCTTTTTAGATAGCTTTAAACAGCATAAAGACGGAACTAAACTAGTGGGCTATGGATATACTATATACAAAAGCCAAACATTGATAAAGATAAATAGCAATACGATTAATAGCATTTCTTATGTTTTCGACATTAAAGCGATTGATATGTTTAAAGGTTTGCAAAGCGTAATAGAGATCCCATGGCTGAGAACTGTGCAGCTCTAGATGTGTATCGATAGTACTTCGGTGATTTGATGTATAAGGGCAAATATATTCAACATCTCCTAATGGGTTTTCCTAGAATGCTATAAA
This sequence comes from Monilinia vaccinii-corymbosi, assembly GCA_017357885.1. NCBI lineage: Eukaryota > Fungi > Ascomycota > Leotiomycetes > Helotiales > Sclerotiniaceae > Monilinia > Monilinia vaccinii-corymbosi. Next base: position 1,475,563 of record CP063406.1, on the reverse strand, counting down.
CTGATAAATTAACACAAAGTCGGTATCAAATGATTGCTAAGCTATACAAGTATTGTAAACAACAAGAAGGTGGATGAACTGGTAGATGCTGGGGCGAATGCTGGACGAATAAACAACAACCGATCAGCTAAACTTATTATCAGTAGGATTGGATCGATTATACAAGTATTCGCTCACAATACAATTACAACTTGATGAAAGCAATGGGAAACGAGCTTATCAGCAATATACCACAAATAGAAACTCAGTTACTCGATAACAAAGCTTCCAAAGCTTCAATTACTATAAGCCTCATTGTATAGACTCCTAGCAATCTGTACAACATATAACGACTTTACATAATACCATAGAAGATTCAGCCACAACAATATCAAACTCAACTATCTTTCTAGATATACAAAAACACTAAAATACCTTATGTTTTGCAAGATCTCCCAGCAGAAGTTCTACATCTAGCCAGCCAAACCAGCCTGCCTCCCTAGCCGCTCTGAAGAAGAACATAAGTATTTAAACACACTACTATCTCAGCCTAAATTGTTTGAGAACTTCCTAACAATCACTCAATACTTCCAGCTCAACGTTTGCTAAACGAATGCCCTAACAAAATATACTATTATTGAACTGAATACTAGTTAAATATCAGATTGTTACTAACCAATCACAAAAGATCAAGATTCGAAAAACAAAAACGTTTTCTCAAACAAAGGAAAGAGAATCGTAAAGAAAGAGGAAAGCTGCACTGTTTCTAGCATAGAAACTAGAAAACAGAACGCAACTAGTACTGGGAAGTACAGCTCGCAGCTGTACATGGGAGGCGTTCAGGAAGATATAGCTTCGATGTAGGCCTGTCTCTAATACCCTTCGGGAGGTCAGGCCTAGCCAGCCTATATAGAGACGTTAAATTATAAATAAATAAATATATATATATTTTATATGAAGCGTACATGCTTGGACACGTGCTTGCTAATCGAGCACGTGAGCTGTGTCAGCAAGCACGTGCGCCGGAGCGGCGGCTGGGCCGGCCGGAACGTCAGAATCGTGACAAGGCCGGCCGAAACGTCAGAATTGTGACAAGGCCGGCCGAAACGTCAGAATTGTCACGGGGTTGTGGCCACGTGACAGTCTAACTGGCTAGTAACCTTACGTAAGGTAACTAGCCAGTTTAGGCTGTCATGTGGCTACTCTCACGATTCTGCCGTTTCTGCTAAGCCTAGCTCACCGCTCCAGTGCACGTGCTGCCCGCGTAGTTCACGTGCTCGATTAGCGAGCACGTGTCAAAGCACGTGCACCTTGTATAGAGTATATATAGGAGCGCTGTTCCGTAGTTAGTATTAGCAATAGTATATTCTAAGGAATCTTTTGACCCTCCAACGTATACTATTTGGCACCCTTTCGTGACTATATTATCCGTCTACAAGCTCTTTAACAGCACAAGCGTCACAGTATGTGTATTGGAATATATAACGCTTGTGCCGTTAAAGAGCTCGTAGACGTATAATATAGTCACGAAAGGGTGCCAAATAGTATACGTTGGAGGGTCAAAAGATTCCTTAGAATATACTATTGCTAATACTAACTACGGAACAGCGTTCCTATATATATTCTACACAAGGTGCACGTGAGTTACACGGACAGCACGTGCACTGGAGCGGTGAGCTAGGCTTAGCAGAAACGGCAGAATCGTGACAGAATAGTAAGTTAGGTTTAGTAGAAATAATAGATGTGACGTTCAATGCCTTGGAGAGCTATACTATACGAAGTATGTATAGGGTCAACTAAGAATCCTTAGAATTATCGACTAGAGGTCTATATACAACTAATAGAGCTCTATATATAGCTATTGCTACGGCACATTCCGTTTCAACTCCACCAGAGCACGATTCATGGCTGTCCTAATCCTGCTATATACATAACGCATATAGCCCTTTTAATCCACCTCGTAATGAACTTTAACGCATAGTGTATACATGGATCTCAACGCGGGTTGGCTATATGCAATATCTTGAGTTATAGACATGCCGGGCATACATATCAGGCATATATGCCAGATATACATAATGCCTATACATATAATATATACTCCATATAATGTTTTGTGTCACGGGGCCATGGCCACGTGACAGCTTAAACTGGCTAGTAACTTGAGAACCGGGTTATTAATCAGTCAGCTGACGGATATGATCACAGGATCATATCTAATCTCGCTTATGTTATACGTAAAGGCCATGTATAGCATAAGTGTAGTATAAATACTGTATTCTAGTTTGTTATATGTAGCTCTTTGAGCTATATCTTAGTTATAAATCTGAATTGATTGATAGATCTGCTCTAAATCGTATTCTACTGCTACTATTCTATAACATTTTGAATCTTCTAAATTGTAACAATAAAATTATAATATTTTTAATTAAATAAAAAAAATTTTAATTGTTTTATTAATATAAAATAATATAAAATTTTTATATTAAAAGTTTTATTTAATTATATTAATATTATTTATTTAAATATTAAATTTTAATATATTAAGATTTAAGTTTTTGATAAAATTATAAAAAAAACTAAAAATGTTTAAAGAAATAATGATTAATTTAATGATTTTTTTTGGAAATGTTTAGTACTATTTTTTATTTGATTTTCTGGGAGGGTATTTGTAGATAAAGTAGTAATCTTAAATATTGATAGTTCAATTTCAGAAAAAGTAGAATTCCTATTTATATGAATTGTTTTGTTATTGATGTATTCTTTTTGTTGCTTTGATGAAGAGCAGTGTTGTTAGGCTGCGGACTAATTGTCTAGTGGTTGACTATTTAGTATTCCCTTTGGTTAGTATTATAATTGTTAAGTTTTCAAGTGTTGATGTTATATATTTATTGGTACGAATAAAGGGGTGATAAGATTAGACGAATTTCATATGTCGGTGAAGTATGTTTGCGAATTTCCGACTCTTCGAGCACGTGATAGTCTCTGGCACTTCTCCAAATTAAGAAAGCAAAATTATTCAGTGAGGGAGAAGTCCATGAAGATAACCACAATACAAAAATACACTACAACAAGAAAAACTTCAATATGAAGAGAAAAACTGATCATGAAATTCGGCATGAAGCATTTTTGAAAAGGCAATATTTAGGGAACCTTGAATCCATTCGTGCTCGCATTCCTCCGCACCCCCCCAGGACTTGGAAATGTCATGAGATCAATACGTTGGATCCGTCAACTTTCTCTGACGCGACATTTGTGGAGATACTTGCGGCATTAGAGAGAGACGGATTACTGACGGATGTGCCACTGGAATCTGGACTAGTATCTTCAACCTATGAACTTTTCAAACCAGGTATTGAAGCAAGTGAGTCCAAATCATCATACAAAACTATGAAGTTCTCTAACACTGATAGCTACGGACTCTCAAGGAAAACCCTGCGAGCCTGCTTTCCTGGACGCCCTTATCAGAGACTGTTGCGTTTTGATTTGGAGATTCCGTAGCCTTTACAGACACACAGATTTCAACTCATTGGAAGACCCATTACCTACCGAGTATGCCGGCATTTTTTATGATCTCAACACTGTATTTGACCAATGCAGACGACTTAAAGCATCGCCCAAACTCTTCTCAACATTAGTACAAGAGCGTCGGTTCATGAAAAATATGGGTCGTATAGCAGAAATTGTAGACCATCTCCGAGATATTATACTTTGGAAGAGTGAGAATGAGCTTGCCAGGAAAGCAATGCGAGAAAAGGAGAAAGAACTTTCCAAAGGTCTATCATTGTTGCACCCCGGGCGGGCGGATGGGAAGCACCCCTGGACTAGATGGCTGGAAAATACTTCGGGCGTGATGCCACCAGATTGGATAGGGATTCAGCAGAAGATACCACATGTCGGCGATAACATAATTCGAAGAATCACGACCATGTATGAACTCTACGAAAGACAGTTCAGAGTTGTGAGTGTATCAAGATGTGCTCTATTTCATGAAAAGAATGAAAAGACTAATGCATTTCTCATAGGCGGGGCTTCTTGATAGCGAGGTGAATGTAGGTTTGATCATAGAGGCTGCTCAATGACCAAGAGCGAAACTAAAATGTCATCTAGGAGACCATGATCGATTTTCCTGGGCCAGGAGAGCCATTTGAGCACATGACCTACTCAATATTCGCAACTATGGGAATCAATCCTGTGAATTACAAGGTCGGCTATCGGTCGAAGACTGACAAAAATGGGGTCTTGAGGATTGAGGAGCTAACGAAGGCTGTTCAACAAAGTTTCGGAAGGCATGAGAATCCCTTGATTACAGGCAATGAGAATGCCCCGTATCATCGTGTTATGATGGGCTATGATATAAACACATTGTATTATTTTTAGGGCAGCTAGGTAAATGAAAAGAAAAGCAAACGTTCTCGATCTCGTCAAAATAGCAATTCATCTTTGCATATCTATGTAGACCCTCACCTTTTCATCTCCTTCATTATATCCGCCTCTAACCGAATCCTGTCACGCAAAGCCCGCGCAAGAAAACTTCTCTTCATGAAGAAGAGACTTTTTATATACTTTTGTTTCTAACACTACTTATCTTCCAATGAGGCCCATCATAACTTAGTTCATCATGCCTCCCATCTTCGAGACCACTATAGCGCATACCAGGAAGCGGCAGCATAGGCAGTTGGCGGATACCGAGTGCCGCGTATCGAAACTAGCAGCTAAGTGCAGGAGACTCAACCAAACCATAAGCCAACCAGTCTTGAATAATGCTCTATACATCTCTAGAACCGCAGATGGGGCACAGTGTATTCAGCTAAGTGGGAGACAGGTAGCATCGCGTGAAGCGCCTCGACGATCCGTCAACTCATATATATTGTTTCGAAGTAAGTGTTACAATCGACAATAGTTTCCAAGAGACTAATATCAGCCCAGCCTTTTACATGAATTTGACTGTGCTTGGGGATATTCCGCAAAAGTATAAGTCTGCGATCCTCAGTGTCTTGTGGGGAGGCGATCCTTTCCAAGCCAAATGGGCCACCCTTGCTCGCGCCTACACTCTCATGAGAGATGCTGGTGTCAAGAGAACTGTTGCCGAATTCCTCTTTGTTGCATGCCCATACATTGGTATAATCTCAATTAGCAATTATCTTTCTGATCTAAACTGGACATTTGAAACCAATGAAAAAAGTACTGTTTGTCTTCGTCAAGTTTCTTTACCAGATATAACCTTATTTACACAACATATTGCCAGAACTAACTTGACAGATTTGGACATCATCATCTTTTGTGATATCTACATGTCTCCTAGACCTCTGAGACCATCAAGCCAGCAAAAGAAGAATACAGAATAACGTTATAGAACATTCGTCTGAAATAATAAATAAAACAAAAAAGAAACTTGAAATTAGAAGTTGCACAACAAACAATAGATTATAAAAAGTAGAAAATGTATATCTATCTTGTTTATTATAAAATATAGTATTAAAATATATCTATATTATACAAATATTGATATAATATACTTTTATATCTTTATATTACAAATATAATTCAATTTGAAGTAGATAATGAGTGAATGAAAGAAGAAAGTTTAAGATTCAATATGTTACGATTCAGAAGATTCAGAACATCACGTGAAGCACGTGCTTTATGCGTAGGCATTATGTATGCCCGATATGTATGCCCGACATGTACGCTTGGCATATACGCCTGACATGTACGCCTGGCATGCCTATAACTCAAGCTATTGCATATAGCCAACCCGCGTGATCCATGTATACACTATATGTTAAGTTAATTACGAGGTGCATTAAAAGGGCTATATGCGTTATGTATATAGCAGGATTAGGACAGCCAGGAATCGTACTCTGGTAGAGTTAAAACGGAATATGCCGTAGCGATAACTATATATAGAGCTCTATTAGTTGTATATAGATCTCTAGTCGATAATATTAAGGATTTTCAGTTGACCCTATACATACTTCGTATAGTATAGCTCTCTAAGGCATTGAACATCACATTATTATCGACTAGTATATCATTCATATATCGTTGATAGGTGGCAGAGCCGTTTGTTAACCTAAAGAGTAGAACTTTACACTTGTATGAGCCGTAACGGGTGCGGAAAGTAGTATACTCTTCCGACGCGGGGTCCATTCGAATACAGTAGAAAGCCTGGCATATATCAAGTTTCGTATATATCTTCGCGCCGGCGAGCCGCGCAAGCGTCTCGTCGATCAATGGAAGAGGATACCGATCCTTTCGAGTAAGAGAATTGAGCAATCGGAAATCGATACAAAATCTCAGGCTTCCATTTGGTTTTTTTACGAATAGTACAGGGGCAGCATATAGTGCTTGACTAGGTTCTATAAAACCCTTTGCAAGATTATCCTTTAGGTATTCTTTAACAACTTCGAGCTGTTCTAGGGACATCTTGTATAAGAGGCTATATCGTAATGCTTTTTCTGCGTCGCCCTCCAGTATGATTTTGTGGTCGTACAGGCGGTGCGGCGGTAGTATATTTGATCCTTCCTTAGAAAAGGCTTTTCGGAACGCAACGTATGCTAATGGGATCTCAGGCTCCGAATTCATAGAAGCTAGTATGCTATCCAGTTGTTTACGTGACTTAGATTTGCAAAGTTGCTCTACGTTGGCTATAGTCCGATCTGTTGATTTCTCTTCGAGCACCGACTCAAGTTCTTAAAGGGTTATTGTAAATAATTCATGGTCTTTGCCCTTCTTGCAGATTAGATTGAATTGAGCAGAAGTAAGAGAATAGATATCAACGGAATCTGAAAGTAATCAGGGAAATGTTTCATAGATTTGTTGAAGTCTAAACACAGGCGGCTTGGATACTAGTTTCTTGGGAGTGGGAACGTTAGCGGCACTCGGAGCGCTAGGAGTGATTAAGTTGACATTTGGAGGAAGCCTGAAGGAGTCTCAGCGTGCCCAGAACTCATCCAATTGTTGATCCCGGCGATCCGCGTCTTGTTGCGCGAGCCGATCGATTTTCTTCTTGCAGAAGTCTTTTTTTGTAAGGAATAGGTTCTTGGCTAGGCTATAGGTAGGAAAGCGTTCAGAAGGCCATTCAAAACGCCGTTTAAAGCAATCGAGTTTTATACAGGCCTCCAAAAGCCATCCATGGCCTAGTATTATACTGAAAGAACCCAAGTTGGTTATTAGAAAAGGAACAAAAGCTTATTCCCGTCCGTCAATAGTTAAATTAAGGAAAGTATAATGCGTGATTGCATTGCCGTGGGTGCCATCGTAGCCCTTAACTGCTATCGAAGCATCAAGTGGCATATATCGAGGCTTAAACATAGGAAAAAGCATAGTAAAAAGCATATGATCAATAAAAGCAAACCCGTTAGCTCCAGAATCTATAAGAGCCTTTGAACTATAGGAGTAGCCGTTCTTCGAAAGAACGCATAGCAGACTCATGGATTGCCCACCCATAAGCTTAGTCAGATCAAGGAACCTCATATCTCGAATCGAGCTTAGGAAGGAGTCTTTCCCTAAGCGTTTCGATTTAGTCGCGATTCCTCTGCTTGACAGGCTAATTTGGCATCCTCGGCATGAATCGCGGGGTCTTGAACGTCTTCAGTTTCATAGGATTCTTCCTCGCTTTCGCTGTGATCTAGCACAGGATCAACGCTACCAATAGTAACAGCGTTGACGCGCGGGATAGAGATACGCATAGCACTAGATCCAGGGGTACTCTCTTTTCTGGTATAAGAATTGCTATTACTATAGACAGAGGATTGTTTTAGCGATCCGGTATAGCCGAAGGGGATGGGTTTGCCTGTATAGGCAGGTTTTGATTGGTGGGCTGAGACTTTACTTCGCTCGGCTAAGCCCGATCCAGGAGGTTTTACAGGTAGGTATAGGCTAGTAGTCGATCGAGTAGTGCGATTACTAAAAGCCTAGCCCTGAAGTTAAGTGGATTTATACTTGCATTTTTTCTTTACCATCTTAGCTTCATATTCGTCAAGTTGTGTAAGCTTATCGGCGAATTGTTCAGTAGTAACGCAATGGTCGGCCTGGCCAGCTACAAAGCGACCTAGAATAGTATTGATTTTATTTTCTAGATCCCTACAAAAGGTCTAGTCGTCAATAATGTTAGCCTCAATAGCTAACAATCGAAATTAGCGATACCACACTAGGAAGCTGCCTAGCGCAACGCCCCGCAGCATTTTCCAACTACTGTATTGCTCCCGAGCATGTTCTAGCTCGGCAGGGTTGGTAAAAAGCTTAGAGATCAAGTTGACAAGCTCCATCGCAGTAAAACACGGCTCTTGGGCATAGTATCGATCCATGTGGCGCCGTGCTGTCCCTTCTGTTTGGTCAAGAACAAAGGCTCTCTTGTGTAGTTCCGATTCGAACTGGTGTTTGTACATTTCAAGCCTCTCTTTGACGTAGGCCCGCCATACAGGTCCTGTAGGCTGTTCGCCATCACTAAGTTTTTCAATGAGATTAGCGATTTTGAAGTGCTTGGATGCCGATTTAGCCTTTGCTCGACGGCTAGGGATATCGCTTTCTTGATCCGAAGAATCAGAAGAGGGATTAGAAAGGAAAGAAGGGTTTTCTCCAGGTTGGGTTCGACTAGCGGAAGAGGATTTGCCCTTACGGCATAGGCAGTACTTTCGGGAACTGCGACAGGAACGTGTCGAACACCAAGTTTGCTCTACCGATTGCACAGATTGATCGAATAAAGCTCCGCCTCCCTTGCAGAAGCAAAAGCCGTTCGATCCTTCAAACAATAGAGGCTCACTAATAAAGCCTATTGTCCAAAAGTCAGGAGAAGCGGTTTGACCAGCAGTGAACTCTCTGAATTGATTACGTAGAACTGCAACTTCGCCCTCCAATACAGTATTTCGCTCTTGCAAGCGAAGGTGCTCGGAGGCAGAGGTCGGCGCGGTCAGTTACTCTGAACCCTTGCTAGCTAATTTGCCCTTAGCTAAAGCAGTCCAAGAGTATGCTCCTTGGCGGGTTATACGTTGAGTAGCAGGGACTGTACCCTTAAAAGGAGAACGACGGGTTACTGTAGAAGGTCCTGAGCCGAAGGGGTCTTCTTCAGGATAGTCAGGAGTTGTAGGGGGATTCTCCATAACGGATTAACTAGTACCCTAAAATGGTTCGGCTACTTGAGGAAACGTTCGATATATGATAGATCGAAAAGCATAACAAGAGAATAATACTTCAACTGAATAATAGGGGTTTTATTGCCTTCGGAAAGCTAAGTCCGGAATTGATCTTCCTCCTGTGGAACCAGCGATCGAGATAGCGATTCTAAGAAAATATTATAGGGAAAAAGGTATATATTTAGACAGCCACCGGTTGGCTGTGAGACTGGGATATATGAGTCGATAATAATATAACGTTCAATGTTTTAGAAAGCTATACTATACGAAATATATATAAGGTCAACTGAAAATCCTTAGTATTATCGATTAGAGATCTATATACAACTAATAGAGCTCTATATATAGCTATCGCTACAGCACATTCCGTTTTAACTCCATCAGAACACGATTCCTGACTATCCTAATCCTGCTATATACATAACGCATATAGCCCTTTTAATCCACCTTGTAATTAACTTAACGCATAATATATATATGGATCACGTAGGTTGGCTATATGCAATATCTTGAATTATAGGCATGCCAGACGTACATATCGGACGTATATGCAATATCTTAAGTTATAGGCATGCTAGGCGTACATGTCAGGCGTATATGCTGGGCGTATATGTTGGGCATACATATCAGGCATACATAATGCCTACGCATAAAGCACGTGCTTCATATGACGTTCTGAATCTTCTGAATCGTAACATAATATAATATAATATAGACAATAACAAATGTTAAAAAGTATAATAATATTATTTAATCTATCTATTAATTGTAATATCTAATTTTAAACTTAAAGACATTTATCAATTGTATTATCCGTTAAACATATATTATAACAATATCTTATATATTTCTTAATATATCTATCATCTATTCTTTAATCGTACTATTCGTTAAATATATAATACAACAATGTTTTATTTATTTATTAATTGTACTTGTGACGTTCAATGCCTTGGAGAGCTATACTATACGAAGTATGTATAGGGTCAACTGAGAATCCTTAGAATTATCGACTAGAGGTCTATATACAACTAATAGAGCTCTATATATAGCTATTGCTACGGCACATTCCATTTCAACTCCACCAGAGCACGATTCATGACTGTCCTAATCCTGCTATATAACGCATATAGCCCTTTTAATCCACCTCGTGATGAACTTAACGCATGGTGTATAAGTGAATCTCAACGCGGGTTGGCTATATGCAATAGCTTGAGTTATAGGCATGCCGGGCGTACATGCCGGGCGTACATGCCGGGCGTACATGCCGGGCGTACATGCCGGGCGTACATGCCGGGCGTACATGCCGGGCGTACATGCCGGGCGTACATGCCGGGCGTACATGCCGGGCGTACATGCCGGGCGTACATGCCGGGCGTACATGCCGGGCGTACATGCCGGGCGTACATGCCGGGCGTACATGCCGGGCGTACATGCCGGGCGTACATGCCGGGCGTACATAATGCCTACGCATAAAGCACGTGCTATACGTAACCATAAAGCACGTGCTTCACGTGACGTTCTGAATCTTCTGAATCGTAACATGTTTGTTATATTCTATTTATATAAAGAAAAAAAAAGTAAATATAAAACAAAAATATATATAAAGTTCAAATTGAACAATCATAATATTATTAATAAATTCCTGATTTCAATTTTTTTGTAATTTATAAAATCATAAAAACATATATTATATTGAATAAAAAAAATATCAATATTATTATTAAATAGCAAAAAGAGTATATAAATCTTGTTGTTGAATTATTTGCCATATTTTTGATTGAATAAAATTCATTCCAGTTGTTTCATCAATATAAAATAATCTAGAAATTTCAGATTGAAGGTTTTGTTCAGTTGTATTAGTATGATTTATTTGAGTATTAAGTTCAAATATATCAAGATTAAGATCTTTAGTAGAGTTGTAGAAAGAAGTAGGATTATTTGAAGAAATAGTGGTTGGTTTGGTGAGTTTCTTTTTGGATGCTCGGCGCTTTTTCTCATTTGGCTTTCTGGGAGTGTATTTGTATGCAGGGTAAGCTTTCTTATGAGCTTCCTTCAACATATCGGCACGAATCTTGTACTTCAAGCGTCGCTCCGGAGTTTCTGCAGCCCACATGCCCGCGATGATTGAAGCTATAAAGAAATGTCAGAAGGTTGAAATGAAACGTGGGCAGCAAGGTGGACACTTACAGATCTCATTGTTGGTAATGCCTGGAAAAGCATTCTTGATAGGTAGATGATTATCGGCGCGATAAAGAATCCACTCATTGGCGGGACGCGGGATCTTTGGCTTCAGAGCTGCAGGTAGGGAAGGTGGAGATAAGTGCTTGTCGCCCAGAGTAGAGCAAGAAGCCACACCGTCATTTTCCGGAGTATAGCAAGGAGCATCCCATGAGTCATTGGCCTTTCTTCGCTCATCAATATCTAGACGTTCTAAACACAAATTGGTGTAGCCTGCGATGACCAACATTGGTTTGTTCTTAAACTCTTCCAATGGTGCAAGGACAATCTTGCTGGAATGGGCGTCTCTGACGTAGACACCTTTGCGACCCGTGTGTTGCCTGTAGTTGTATGTAAGATAAGAGCAGCATACGGAGAAAAGGGTACAAACTCGAAGAAATGAAGCAGGATTTGACGCTCGGGGTTTCCAATTCGAAAATACTTGGATTCCAACATCTCCGCGACTGGGCTGAGATCAAATGCACTATACTTAACTAATTTGGCAAAAAATTTGCACATTGCATTATAGATCTTTCCGGTCAACCCATGAATGCCATAAGCTTCGACAGGAGTGGTGTTGACTGGAGGATAAGGTACATCTGCGAGCGGAGTTTCGAGAATAGTTCCTTGGTGTGGTACCCACTCTCCAAGCTGAACGAGTTGTCGGAGAGGCATTTTTAAAATATTTTAGAAAATCTCAATAGAAAGTTTCAAAAACAAAAGAAAGAGGTAAGGAGTTCCAACTTATTGTGATATATCAAAGAAGATGGACCAGCCGTATAGATCAGAAAATTGTATTTATCGTAAAAATAAAGGTTGTAAAGAAAAGTATTTTCATTCGATGAATAAGGGAGTTTAAACAATATATATCATTAGCGATATCGTATAAGCTTGAAGTTTTCTAAGCGAGATTTAGTTCAGATTTTGGGGTGTTCTTTGTTTAGAGATGAATGGAAATAAAGATGGACAGAAATAAAGGTGATAATGAATGCCAATAGCTCGACCAATTAACATGAACATTCCAGCCACGGAAATGATTAAGTCACCACCATAGCTACCCACACTAACCTGCGCATGTAGACTCCATCGAACGAAGCTGCGAAATTTCCTTTGATCAACATAAAATCTCAATATATACCAGCACCCATCCAGACTCTTTGTTATAATCGCAAGACGCAAGAATGCAACCACGAGAAAGAGCCGCGGCCAGCATCGAGACATCGGCCATGCGACCCCATCTAAACGCAGCGCATGTCCTTAACCATATGGATAGTTTTTTGCAAGATTTCAAACGACCAATTTCCAGTACAACTACTCCGAAATCCTTTCCAGGAATTGGTCCTGTAGCATATGATGCTCAATATACGGTCGTGCATGATCCTCCCCAATGGATAGGAGATGGACGACAACTACGAAAACCTAAAGTGACTCAAAAGCAACTTCAGTCACAGAGAGAGCTATCGAATGTTGTGAAGCAAACAAAAAAAATCGCAGATAGCTTCATGAAGGTTGATTTGGGCCTTTTTGGCTTGCACTTCGACATAGGAGGGTCGATGCCATTGATCAGGCAAATAGCCGCAGGACAAAGGATTGCAATGCGAATTTATACACACAAGTAAGTATAGAAACTTCCACTCCTAAGCATTGCTGATGAAAAGTTCTAGCGAAATTAAAAGACGAGCAGCCGATTTGAAGCTGGTAAAACTCGATGCTTGCGAGTCTTTGCAGAGAGATGTGTTGAACTTTATGGTTGACCGTCACCAACCAATGACTCAAGCAGAGAGCAATTTATTTGCAGACATCATATTCACTTCAGAACGGAAATTCGACCAGAATGATCGGTACTGGACAGAGTCCTACAAGTTGTCATATGTGTTGAGAAGTGAAGAGATACGCCGCGAGTGTGAGCTCTGCAAGTGCGTAGGTTTCAACGTATACTAACTCATTACAGTGTCCAGTTTGCTATGGAATCTACAATTCGACCGCAGTTTCGAGAGAACTATGTCCCATCTCCTCCAGTTGGATTACGGCTCTTGGCCAAAAGCGACCACAGCACCGAGACATCAGCAAAAGAGACAGCGTATAAGACGATTAAAGCGAAAAAGAACTGCATCTAAAGAGAATTGGGTTGAACTTTGATGCTGTGTACCAGCAGAGAAGTTGACTCAAAATTGGCAGCGAAAACTTTCTTGAGCTAGCCTTCACCATCGCTATATTTTGTAGCTTATAAGGACCCAATCCTTCTCATGCCAGGTGGCCCGCGTCCATACCATCATGCAAAGTCCTCGTGAAAAGGGAAACTGTTGCTGAATTCCTCTTCGTAGCATGTTCATACATTATTAGTATAATCTCAATTAACAATTACTTTTCTAACTTAAACTAAACATTTGAAACCAATGAAAAAAGTACTGTTTGTCTTCGTCAAGTTTCTTTACCAGATATAACCTTATTTACACAACATATTGCCAGAACTAACTTGACAGATTTGGACATCATCAACTTTTGTAGCGTCGAAGGCTACTTGCCCGTCGCAATCGCCGCCAGCATTGTGCAGGGCTGGAACAATTTGCATCACCATGCGAGTATGGCTCTCCAAGGAACTCTCCCCGTCACGCAATACATTGCCTCCACCCAAAACGCCTATGGCGCCTGGGAGGGTTCCAAGGACATCATTGTTGCTCTACCGCCTAAACCAGCATTTGACCAGCCCCTGCCATATGCCCCACTCACACCAAAACCTGAAGCACCTGCTCGTGCCCTTCCACCACCGCCACCACCTCGGTCCGCTGGCATGATGGCTGGTTACTGGAGTCATGATAACGGCTCTTTCAATCTTGATCCAATTGATCAATGGGACCTCGACTATTTCAATCCAGTTTCTATTGCCGATGCATCCAGAACTTATGTTACCGGTGATGCCCCTTCATCCACCGGTAAGTTGATCCCTATCGATCATTTGGATTGGCCGCACTAATTAATTGTCTTAGATCATTGTTAAAATAATCTGTAACGTACCTGAACATCCCGAACCTCTCGCGGTGCCTTTATCCCGCCTTCACGACCATCGCTCTTCAGCATGGAGTTACGGCAACAACCAGGGGTTAGATGAGTATATATAATCTCGCAGCAGCAAGCTAATAGATGGAACACTTAGTTCATTCTCGACTTGGCCTTTCCTATTCTCTTTCTTAGTATATAGTTCTCAATAGAGTTTGTTGGTAATTGGGACGGATTCATACTGATAGGGTTGGTTGACCTGCTAAGCATAAAGCTGGCGGGTCTGGTTGTATATTTGGAAACGGTTCCGGTGCGTCGAGTTTGATACTTCCTTCTCCAAAGGCTTATTCACATAAATGAAAAGATATCATAGTACAGTACGCTTCTGCTTCACATGCAGCCTCCTCTCCTCTCCTCTCCCCTCCCGGGAGACATGTTCTGTGATGTGTATTACCTGTATTGATCATTAGTGATGTATGGCAGATACAGTATCTTCCATCTTGTTTTGTTTCTGTCACGATTCTGCCGTTTCTGCTAAGCCTAGCTCACCGCTCCAGTGCACGTGCTGCCCGCGTAGTTCACGTGCTCGATTAGCGAGCACGTGTCAAAGCATGTGCACTTTGTGTAGAATACTTACATACCCGCTCCCAGCGAACGGGATTTCAACTACAACAACTACAAGAGGCCTTTAACGCCCAAGCTCTCGAGATTGAAAGGTTGCGTTCCAAGGTCGCATATAACATAGCCCCAATTATGCCTTCTTCTATTCCTACCCCCACTTTTGGCATTGTTGCCTCTCCACTGAAACCGATCCACACTCCAAAACAGGAAATCGGCATAAGTCTTCGAGGAATCGGAGAAAAACTCTAAAACTGTCATTCTTGGCAAATCTAATTCGCTTGCGCCTAATTCTTCACCATCCGAACCTGGTAAAAGCGAACCAATTAAAAATAGCCAGCTGTACAAACAGCAAAACAAGATTCACTTTCGTTTTCCTGTTCGTCATTATACATTTTCTGCTCGTTTTTATCCTTTTGTTTTTCTTACTTTTACTGTTACGATTCAGAACGTCACATGTGGTACGTGCTTTATGCATAGGCATTACGTACGCACTTTCCGCCCATGACTCAATCTATTGCATATAGCCGGCCCTTAGTTTAGCCGACCCGCGTTGATCCACTTATGCACCATGCATTAGTTCGGAACCTGAATCGCAAGGTGGAGTAAGAGGCCTATATGCGTTATGTATATAGCAGGATTGGGGCATTCATGAGTCGTTCTCTGGTGGAGCTGAAATGGAATGTGCCGTGGCAATGGGTATACATATAGAGCTCTACTAGTCGTATATAGATCTCTAGTAGATGATTCTAAGGCAATTCAGTTGACCCTATATACACTTCGTATAATATAGTTCTTCAAAGCATTAAATATTATATTATTATCTATTCAAATATCCCAATCTTACAGCCAACCGATGGCTGTCTAAATATGTACCTAATCCCTATAATACCCTTTTAGAATCGCTATCTCGATTGCTGATTCTATAAAAGAAAGATCAATTCCGGATCTAGCTTTCCGATAGCGATAAACCTCTATTATTCAGTTGAAGTATTATTTTATTATTACATTTTCCAATCTATTATGTTAAACTATTAGCTAATCTGTTATAGAAAATCCTTTTACGATTTCTGATTATTCTGAAAAGAATCTTTTTGGCCCAAGATCTTCTATAATAATTTATCGTTTTTCTTTTAAAGGTATAGTTTCTATCATTCAGCATATAACCTACCAAAGAATATATTCTTGGATTGTTTCAACTAAAGACTAACTAATTAACAAAAGTTTAGAACAATTGATTATATTGATCTTTATTTCTAAACATTTTTGTTTGCAAAAACAAAATGTTGTTTTAGAGAATAAAGTTATAATTTTATATAATCAATTTAAAAAGTTTATTGCTAATCAAATCGCTTTTTCTGACTTTTAGATTATAAGCTTTACTAGTGAATCTTTACTATTCGAAGGATCGAATAGCCTTCGCTCCTGCCAAAGAAGCAGAGCCTCATCCGATCAACCCGTGCTTTCGGGAGCTATTGCTACGGCGCCAACGCGTTAAGCGTCGGGCTTTCTCCATCCGATCAACCCGTGCAATCGGTAGAGAAAGCCCGGCGCTCAACGCGTTGGCGCCGTAGCAATAGCTCCCGAAAGCACGGGTTGATCGGATGAGGCTCTGTTTCTTTGGCAGGAGCGAAGGTTATTCGATCCTTCGGATAGTAAAGATTCACTAGTAAAATCTGTAATCTAAGGATTAAAAAAAGCGATTTAACTAATAATAAACTCTTTAAATTGATTATATAAAGTTATAACTTTGTTTTTTAAAATAGTATTTTGTTTTTATAAACAAAAATGTTTGGAAATAAAGATCAATACAATTAGTTGCTTTTAGCTGGAGCAATCCGAAAGTGTACTCTTTAACAAGTTATATACGCTGGACGAGTGGCCACCTACCATCAGCGGGATTGAGTCGGTTGCGCGAATGCTTGCCCATAATGCAACCACAGCTTGGTGGAACTAGCGCGAAGCAAACCTATCGGCGGCGTACCGCAAATGGAGATTTGGCTACTCAATAATAGAGCCTCCAGAGCTTCGACTGCTACGAGCCACATTGTATAGGCTCTTAGCAATCCGAACAGTGTATGGCAACTTTGCGTAGTACTATAGAAAGTTCAACTACGATGATGCCAAACTCGATTGTTTTTGTGGTTACGCAAAATCACTAGAGCATCTAATGTTTTGCAAGATCTTTCAGCGGAAGTTCTATGCCTAGCCGGCCAAACCAGACCGGCCCTTTAGCTGTACGGAAGAAGGACGTAAGTACCCAAGCACCTTGATATCGCAACCCAAGCTGTTCGAAAACTTCCTGGCAGTTACCTAATACTTTCAGTTCAACACTTGCTAAACAAATGCCCAGACTAAATACATAATAACTTGAACATTCATGTTGCTATCAACTGATTATCAGTTGAATATTAGATTGTTACCAACTGATTCAAAAGAATCAAACTCAAGAGCGAAAACGCTTTTTCAAATGAAAAAAAGAAGATCGCAAGGAAGGAGGAAAGCCACATTGCTTTTAGCTTTAAAGCCAGAGCAGGGCGTGGTTAGTATTGGGAAGTATAGCTTGCGGCTGTATATGGGAGGCGTATAGGAGGATAAATCTTCATTATAGGCCCGTCTCTAATACCCTACAGGAGGTCAAGTTTAGCCAGCTTATACAGAGACGTTAAACTTAAAATAAATAAATAAATAAATTAGCTCATTGTTCCAATACACGTGTTGCCCGCATAATTCATATGCTCGATTAGTAAACATATATCAAAGCATATACATCTTATGTAGAATATATATAGAAGCGCTGTTCTGTAGCTAGTATTTGTCACGATTCTGCCGTTTCTGCTAAGCCTAGCTCACCGCTCCAGTGCACGTGCTGTCCGTGTAACTCACGTGCTCGATTAGCGAGCACGTGTCGAAGCACGTGCACCTTGTGTAGAATATATATAGGAGCGCTGTTCCGTAGTTAGTATTAGCAGTAGTATATTCTAAGGAATCTTTTGACCCTCCAACGTATACTATTTGGCACCTTTTCGTGACTATATTATACGTCTACGAGCTCTTTAACGGCACAAGCGTCACAGTATTAGCAATAGTATATTCTAAAGAATCTTATAACCCTTCAACATATACTATTTAGCACTCTTTCGTAACTATATTATCCGTCTACGAGCTCTTTAACAACACAAGCGTCACATCTTTAGATATGTGAAGAAGGACAGTATAAGCTGTTATACATACTCATCAGCAAACGGTACTATTTTATATGTGCCGGCAGACGAAGCGGACCTTGATAGTGTTGTAGATTATGATACAAATAAGATACTTAATAGCATAGCGGTTGAGATAGAAAAGTTCACAATACCTTGTAGAATGGGATTTCTATTAGATATGATAATGAGATCTACAACGTGATGGACTGTGATTATTTGAATGGATAATAGTACTGTTCTGTTGTACTAGGAGGATATACAGAAAATGTTTCAACAAATGGATTACGTTTACTCCTTTTCTGTACGACTATCATCCTATCATAGAAAAGTTAGCATACATCATTGCAGAAGTAGCACTGAACGCTTTAGACTCTAAGCCGGCTAATAAAGGGAGTTTAATGTAATCACAAGCCATCAGAGTTTCCATCTAACCTAGATCTCATCTCAGTATCCCTTCCTTTGTAGTAATGGGATAAACTGAAGCTTTTGGTTTATAACACAACATCTCAACCATATCCGCCATGTCATCTCCCTCCAATTCCAGATCATAGTAGTTATATACTATGTTTGTTCCTATTTCACATACCATTCTCCTGCGCTCCCGGGGTACTATAGACAACACTACCGGGCTGAACATTTCTATAATGCTCTCTACATTATCCTCGTTGCACGAATCATCCTTCGTAATAATAACAATCAAGTCTTCTTTTTGTATAACCCATTTAGCTCAGAAGCAGCTTCTCGACTATTCCAAGTCGATTCCTTGAACAACTATAATGATGTTTTATAATATGTTCGGCTTTGTGTATGATCTATCTAATAGCATGTTCGATATTAGATCCATTCCTACTACCTTACTAGATCCTACTCTATAGGCATGCAATATGGCCTTCTATGAGGTTTGGCATAGTATTATAATACATCTAACTGTAAAAAAACCATTAAACTTTTCTATACAGTTGTTTACCATAATTCTACTTTTTCTAATGACAATATAGATATATCCATTTCTACCTCTTACAAAGCATATAGCGGCTATTCTTGCAATTCTACTTATATCGTTTATTCTACCTTGCAATGTTTGCTGTCTTATTATATCCTTTACGCTCTTTATAGCTTGATCCAGAAACCCATTTGTGCTATTTCTTAACTTTATCCTTTTTTTGAACATATAGAAATGGGTTTTCTTCGTTTTCATCAGATCTCCAATAAAAAGGTTCAGAACACCTGAAGATATCTCCTTAAAACTCAGCATAGTATATTCTAAAAATTTCAGTTCATTACCTTCAACAATCTCAGGAATCTTTGATGGAAAACGCGAAATCATTTTCGATTCAATTTTGCATAGATTAACGTTTAAAAGCACCTTCCATGACTTCGCTTTCTTCATTAAGTCAGAACAGTATATAGTAGAGACGGTGGTCTTTCTACCATAACATAGTCACCTTCGACCAGACATCTCTCTATATACCTCGACCCTATACTACAATCTTCTCTAATATCTAATACACAGAAAACTATCTTGAACGCCAAGTTCTCCAACAGAAACACTACAAGAAAGTCATCTTCGTCATATAGTATACACACTGGCCTAGCGCTTCCAAACACAGATGTAGACATTATGCTCTGAAGATGACCTTCTTTTCCATAGTTGGTGGTCTTCAGTTTCTCTATATATTCTTCAGTCTTGTTGTCGAATACATTAGCAAATGCTATATATTATTGAGTTCTTATATTACCTGACCTGAATGATGGAGAATAAAGAAATAATATATTGCTTGTAGGTGTAATGCACATATGTCTGTAGCATGAAGCCCTGTGTAAGGGATATCCTAAGCTATATTCCATATGACTAGAGACCTTTGCTAGCTTTCTCGGTATGTTTGATGAAGAATCTCTTACGTATCTTATTCCTGTTACTTTGTAGCCTTTCCGTATTTCTGCTCCTTTGTATACTCTTCTGTCAACAAAAGTCTTTTCTATAACGGGGGATGACATTGATACGTGTATGCTCGGAATATCAGTGCAGCAACACGACACTGTCGCATATCATCACTATTACAAAAGACGGTAATATACGATAGCTGAAAAAGATCCATACGATTCCACTAGAAACTGGACCACAAATATGAACACCCTCCTAGCATCTCTCCACAACAGACACGAAATAACAGCAATATTATACATGTCGTCTGGATGCGACACGTGGGTCAGGGTGTTGTTATATTTGTGTTATAATGAAGATAAAGCATTCAAAATTATTATATTTGAAAACTGTGACGCTTGTGCCGTAAAAGAGCTGAACAGGGTCAAAAGCTCCCTTAGAATTTACTACTGCCTTTACTAGCTACGGAACAGCGCTCCTATATATACTCTACACAAGGTGCACGTGCTTTGACACGTGCTCGCTAATCGAGCACGTGAACTACGCGGGCAGCACGTGCACTGGAGCGGTGAGCTAGGCTTAGCAGTAACGGCAGAATCGTGACAAAAGACATCAGAAAGTTCCAGCTTCTTCTACAGACAGAGCCTCATACAGGACAACACAAAACTAGATATCTCGTTTACAGCCTGAATTTCACTTCCAGTGAATATAGCTTGTATAGCCACGTCAGCCGAAAGCCTGCAGTGGTCTTTATGCCGCCGTTCTTAAGCTTCATGCAGTATCTCTTCTCCCGCTTACAAGCGCGACATGTCGTAGAAATAAGCTTGTGGAGACACAGGCGTCAATTGCTAAACCAGCATAACACTAATGCAAACCATCGTTCACGGGATATTACCTCATGCGTTGGTGCGTCCGAAATGTGGATTTGGTGGGGAGGAGTTTGTGGCGGCAAGGATTCATGCAATACGAGTACGAGATCTCGGATAAACGCCAAACAGAAGCAGAGCTAGAGATTTTGGATGATTCCTCTTGTCGTAGCATAAGCTTAGAAAGTAAGAATGGAGGTTGAATGGCGTTTAGGATTTAGTGCCATAGAAATAGCTCGAAGGGTTGGTGGGGGGGTGCAGCATCAAAATCGAGTGTATATTTAGTTAAGCTATACTATTTTAAGCCAAAGGGAGCTGTACCATTTAGACAGGTTTAAGCGAAAATTAAGATAATCATGTTGTTGAACATTGGGAAGCATTTCATGAATCCGTGCATCTCAGATCAGGGGTTTTTGAACTGAGCCGGTGGAAACTATGATGTCTGACCAGTGATACACATATAATACATATTGTAAGTCAGTAGGTTTCTGATACCCCTAAGCAAACTGTAATCATCAGGATAGACGAGCGAAAAAAGGTGATGTACATAACTCGAAGTCTTCATTTTGCCTCGGGGTGGAAATTATTTACAGGAATGCCCTCTCTGTGAGTGTCATCATCCCTGGTGAAACAATTGCTACCAAATCTGGATATGAACACGCATATTATAAGGATCACCGAAAAAGCCTTTGCCTCTTCACATCCGGCCGTATATTCTCAACCGAGCTACAAGAAACCATGATCCAGCCACTTCACAAGACTTAATCCTCCAAATAGGAGATCTTTCGCATTTCGCCCAACCTCTTCCTCGCCGCCGATAAGTTGTTCTCGAGTTGAAGGATCTCGACCTGTAAGAATTATTGTCAGTGATACTTCGACCAAAGTTGTTTCGTTGCTGAAGGAAACGTACCTGCTGCTCCATTTCCCTAACCTTGAACTCGTGTGCTCCGAGCTTGGCGTAATCTTCCCCTTCATCATCTTGATCCCGATCCTTGATCATACTCTGCACTTGCCTGACAAGAGTCCTGCAGGCTGCACCAACAGCTTTACTGGCTTGCTCCAAGCTTTCCTGACTCTTACTCATAAAGCCGGCCTTGACCCTGCTGGCAGCGACTAATTGGGCTGTAGAGGCTGCAACATCATTCGAAGCAACGATCAGTTGTTCTGGACTGTTACGCCCTGAAAGTACTCCATCTGCGGTTTCAATCAATGTGTTGGTTGAAGTTGCCACTGCTTTAGCGGCGGAGATGAGGCCCTCAGTCCATCGATTATTTTTCTTGTAGAAAGCGGTCTTGGAAGACGAGCCACGGCCAGCCTGGACAATCTCTTGCTGGGTAACAGTAGCTGCTTTAATCAATCTGGCGATTGCATTTGTGACAGCGATGGCAGCATCAAGGATTGAATCGTGAATTTCAAGCTTGTATGTTGAGTATTGATCCTTGGGCTTGGATTTGAGCTTCGCTAGGCGTGCAGCAGCGGCAGCAATTGCATCAGCAGCCTTGCTGAGCTCATTGTCCACCAAATCGCCCAAGTCACCTTTGTTGTTTGTAAGTTTACCGCTGTTTGGCGCAAATGTATCTGCAAGTTTGTTCAACTTCTGGAGATGAATCTGAACCTCATTGTTGCTGTTGATGACAACCTCAGTTCGTTGCATTGGATCCATACCATCCAGTCGGAAGCTTTGCAAGCCACGGAAAAACTTGACAGTAGATTGAGCAGATTGGCGTGCACCATTGGTAAGCTGATCAGCCTTCTTATCATCTGTCGCAAGCCTTGTGAGACCCTTGGTGTTGCTAAGTACATCTGAAATCGAGCTGGCGAAGATATTGATAGTCCGAATTATCTCTGCATGGTTGCTATCTGGACCATCCGCTATGTAATTATTGAATGCTGTAGCGAATTCGGTAGCGCTTGCTGATGCCTTTTCAATCTGCGAGAGGACGTAGGATGGAGTGGCATTTTGATTACCAGCTTGCATGGTGGAATCGAGTTCGTAAAGAGCGTCATCAACACGTTGAACTCCACTCTGAAGAACAGAATCAATCATGTCGTTGAATTTGCCAATATTTGAGAGGAGTAGAGCATCAATCTCTCCATCCAAAGCCTGCCCTTCATCACCCTTCGACATCTCGAGCTCATTGAGCCTGATCAGAGCATCATCCAAACTTTGCTTGTAGACCTCCAGTTCATCCTCCTTGTCCCTCAGTAATCGTTCAGCATCTGAACCGCCTTCACTGTACTTCGCATGGACATCTTCTAATGCACGAGATTTGTTGCGAAGTGCCTCCTCGAGATCTGCCATTTCACGATTGTACTTGGCAAGCATTGTGGAAAGTTCATTGCCTTTACTTCGCTCCAAGTTGTCGGCGCGATCGAGAGCCATACGAAGCTCGCGCTTGAGCTTTTCAATCTCTTCCCGATTTCCTCCAGTGAGACGGTCCTTCTCATGCAGAGCTCTATCTCTTTCCCTGATCATGTCGGCGAGTTCGAGATTCTTAGTCTTGATCTCCCGCTCTAGTTTTTCCCGCTTATCAATGGCCTCTTGAGCCGAGGCTGCCTTTAGCTGAACGCCCTTGAATCTTTGAAGAAGGTCTAGATGTTCGTGTCGCAGTTGTGAATACAGCTTTGCAAGCGCTTCGTACTTCGTCCTCCAGGTGTTGACTTGCTCTTGCAAAGCTCTAATCTGATCTTCTTTGCTTCCAATTTGTTGCCCATAACTGTTCTGCAATTGCGCAAGTTCACCCTCAAGCGCCTTGATCTTTTGATCGTATTGTTGTAGCATGAGCTGATCCCGGGCGTATTGCGCTCGAGCTTCCAAGTTCTCTCGCTCGAGTTCAGCCAACCGACCATAGGTTTGTTGTTGAGATTGTTGTAGCATCAATTGTTCTTGTTCTCGCCTTTGCTGCTCAGCCAGTAAGCGCTGCTGTTCTTCATAATTTTGCTGCGCCTGAAGTTGTGCTTGCTGTTGCGCTAACATTTGCTGTCTCTGCTGCTCTGCTAGAACTCTCTGCTGCTCCTCATACTCTCTGTTTTGTCGGTCCTGTTCACTCTTCCAGAACTCACCTATTTCATCTGGCTCCTCTGTCTTGGGAGGTTTTGGAGGCGTGATTTGTCTTTCAATTTCTTGCTTCGGCCGCTGTGGCAATCTAGGGGCAGAGTCGTCTTCGGAGAGAAGGTTTGGGGGTTCTTGCGGCAACTTCGGCACAGTGATCAAACTCGTGAGGTATCGAAGATTGGAGCATTCGTAGTAGAACTTTACAAGGCGATAATGCTGGGCATCGTATCTGCCTCTCAAAGGCTCAAGGGCATCATCATCACCGGTTGCTACAGGTCAAGTCAGAGGGAAATGTCTAAATATGAACTTCGTAACATACTCGTATGCATAGCTCGTAACATGCTGGTGACGAACTTGTAGATACCATAACTCTCCTGTACTAAAGGCACCAGGGCTGAAATTCTGCATTCGTTATGACCTCCATTTCGGAAATGCGAAAAGATGAGTTTTTGGAAGTGTTCGATCCTGTCCTGCAGAGCCATAAGATCTGAAATGGTTTCATAGCCTTCATTTGGGTCATTGATCCCTTTTAAGCTAATGTACTCCTCATATTCAAATGTGCCATTAAAATCAGGGTGTTGTTGATGGAAGCTCAATTTGGACAGTAGAAAATTGACATATTCTTTTATCAAAGGTCCATAACCACGCATACCTTCGCCGGACATGCCTCTACTCAGACTATCGAGCCAGCTCCGGTTCGCCATCGCTTCACGTAAAGCCGAGGGATGGCCCTCTTGTAGAACCTTGTGAACGGTAATCAACGCCTTGAATGTTTGAACCTCATCTGCAAGAATAGGCTGTCTATGAGAGCGGCATGACGTTAGCTACTTTCGTTTGTCCTACGCTTTTCACATCACCGAAATCGCATAACTTCTAGACTTGCGCATCGTATATTTAGAATACATGCAGAAAGGAGCTTAGACTGACACTTTCATACCAGCCCAGAAGGCTCCGGAGCTGTTATGGTCCCATGTGTACACAATACAGCTACGAACATGCTTTCGTTTGGGCGCGGTCTCTTCGATGCTTGTGGCTTTTCTAATATTGATTGCAAGCTCTGCCTCGGACCTGATCCATTGTAAGTGTTAGAACAATCCAAATCCAAAGCTTGACAATAATAGGGGACAGGGAGCTTAGAGAGGCCCGAAATTTCCGCCAACTGACTTGGTATGATCCACGTTTCTGGCAGCCGTTGCGTATGCCATGATTGAGAGCGCGTAGAGCGCAAAATGTCCAAAGTGAGAGAGGAGTAAATATGTAAGGAAAATGTAGGGTAAAGTGTCGAAAACACCAAAGGATGGTGTAAGATGAATTGGGTATCAAGGTATCAAAAGGTTAAGGTACCGAACCGAGATAATGTATTAACTGCGGATACTGTGGCTGTGGCTGTGCAGGGAAATGACGCACGCTCTACTCCGTACTCTAGCATTCAATTCTTACTTTCAAATTTTAGATCTTCATGCATCGTTACAGATATCTGGATGCGTCACAAAGCTCCAAGTACTTCGTTAATGATATTTTCATTGTGTGTATTTGTTCCGTTCTACCCTAACCATCCTAAGAACCAAAATAACCATACAACGCTTGCCAACGTAGGATAACCAAATCCTTACGTATGATCCCAATAGACTTGTACGTCCAATGCGCCACCTATGCACCAATCCTGTCCCATGTACCAAGAGAAGAGTCAAAACCCCAAATACGGACCTTAAAGACCTACATCTTCATCAACAAAAGTGCTTTTGGCCCGAGCTTCCTGCTCCTGTGCCGCCATCCACGAGGGCAATCTATGACCATCCTCTTCAGGACTACTTGAAACAACTCGGCGAGGTTGCCTCTTGGGCAGTTGGGGTGGCTCACGAGGAATGGGAGCGGAAGGCGAAGGAATGTCAGCTTGAGGCTGTGGGTGTTCTTCTATCGACTCATCTACATCATCTACCCACGGCTGCATATACTCTGGCGCATCTTCAGTTACCGGTGTTGTCGGTTCTGATGGTGCTGAGACAATTAGAAGGCCGTCGTCTGAAGTGTCTGTGTTCTTCTGAGATCCACGCCTGGGCAAAGGCGGTGGTGGATCGGTGTGATGCTGCCGACTCGCAGTCGATTCTGTGAGATATCTCGGCGGTAAAGAAGGGGGGGATATTGGCTTCCGCTTTGGCACGGGGATAGGCGCCGTTTTTGTCTTTTTGTCTGGTAGAGGTAGAGGCACTCCCGGGGGAGGTAGCGGTTGCCCGCGCCCCATGACGCGGGGCTGGGCTGGTTCTGATGATTCTGATGAGTTGTCTCCTTTGTGATCGTTACGTCGTTGAATGGCATTCCACTATAGATATTAGGGTTAGTCATGAATCAAAAGATTCTCAAAATAAATGATATAAATCATTGTAGCATAGATGCTCTACGTAAGCATTTCTCGAGATAAAAAGGCCACAGTAGGAAAGTATAATCAACTTACACCCCAGGCTTTGGCCGTCACCGCTGCGTTGGTGACAGCGGCAAGAGACAATCGTTTGGTCTCCGAAGTTGAAGATTTTGCTGAAGATGCAGTATTCTCACGTTTTGGAGTACGCGAGGGTTTCGGAGTGGTAGATTCCGACTGTACTGATGTAGTACTTAAACTTGCCGGACTGGAGGGGTAAGAATTAATACTAGATTTATCACTAAGTAATGATGGCGCCAAAGAAGCTTGTGGTAGGGAATTGGTTGTAGAATGTTTTTCAGAATGTGAAGAATCGCGCGAAGAAGATGAGGATTGACTACTGCTTGGTTTGATGTTTGTCGATCGGTTGGGAGACCCAGTAGGACTATTTACAGGAAATTCTCCTTGCGCTGACAATTTAGCCATCGTACTTGCAGCATGGTTTTCATTGGGAGGACTCGAAGACTTGAATGCGTCCGCATTTGTGATGTCAGTAGTAACAACTGGGGAGGAGGCGTTAGCGAAAGACCCTGAACGAAGGGCTCGTGGCTTGTCGCCCGTCAAGGGTCGTGCATCGACTCCCGTGGATAAGCCGCTGGAAAATGAATTGCCAAGGTTCGAAGTGGACCTTGTGTCCTTACGTGAATGCAGAGTATTGGGAGGGTTAGCATCAAGCACAGGAGTGCTGTGACTCTTTTTTATCTGTGGCATAGATGATGCAGAGTCGTCGTGCTCGGCCTCTGGAATCTCTACCTCATCCACGTCTCCATCTTCAGCGGCAGCGGCAGCGGTTTCAGCATCTCCAGAGTGTTCTGCACGTCGGTCATCTGCCCAAATGCCGCCTCTCCATAACTTGTCTACACTATCAGCAAATGGCGAATCATCCCAATTAGGAAAGACTAAACTTTCAGCAACAACTTCCTTGATCCTGTTCTCGATCTGGCGAAGAATCAATGTGTATGTAATTTGCCGCGAGCTCACAATGGGTTCTATTGTCAAGTCTATCTTTGGCATCGTCTCAAACGTGACCCAGAGCCTATTTGAGGGGGGTGGCTTGATTCGGATTAGCATATGGCCCTCGATCTTTTTCAAGACAACGGCCAGCAGTAGGTTCACTTCCCGGGCCTTGAAGCGTGCGCCGAGCTCAAGGCGAGCTATTGCGGCAACCTCGAGACGAAAGTTACCCGTGTAACGAAAATCAGTCTCAACAATGAGCTGCCCATCAACAGTTAAATCTTTCAAACGTGGATTCGTAATCACCGGTGCTGCCTCCCCCATATCTACATTGCGAAGAGTAATTTGTCTTAAAAAGTTGGGAGTTTTGACTCTTGAGATTTTCTTGGTAATCTTTGCCCGAATGAACTCCTCGATTTCTGGCGTCTTGTACAACGCAAGAAATATCCGGCCAATGAGTGCATTAATCCACCTTGTCTGAAGATGTTCTTCGGATGAATGTAACTTTTGCACAAGAGTAATGATATCTTTAACATCATACTGCAACGGAACTGGTGGCTTCGGGGTCGAGCTGGACTCTTGGTTTCGAAGGAGTGCGAAATAGAAATCTTCTTTATCAGAGCAGTTTTCCGAGAACAAGTAGAAGGGCTGGGAAGGCTTGCCGTCGGCAGTCATCTCACCAACGCCCTTTTTTCTGGACAAACAAATGGCATTTCGTTTTATAAACAGTTCTCCTTCTGGTGTACTATCTTTCTCTCCCGAGTATATGCTAACGTCGTGATGTGCCAAAGACACTACGTATCGGACTTCAAGCTGGTCATCGTCATCAAAAAGCATCAGATGCCCATGCCTAACCCGGCTGTTAGCATGCCTTGTAACACATGAGGTAGGTTTGGGCTCATCCGCGTCTCCGCGTGCATTTGAATTACCTCAAGACCACGTAGAAGATGTTGCCGCCTTTCTTCTGAGGCTTCCCCGCTGCCTTGTTATCTAGCGGGCCACTGCTTGTCTTTCTCTCGAACAAGCTTCTGTACATGCTCTGGTAAACGCTGGGACTGGGCGCGGAGACTGTAGTTGAGCCAACCGGCGTTGTTCGTTCTGGCGGTTTCCCATTCACCCCGCCTGGTGAGTATTCCCTACAGATAGCAAAATATCCCGCAGCTACATCTGCCTCATGATTGCTGTGCAGTTGAAACTTCTCACCCAGGGACTTCTGTGCGGATTTGATGGCATCGGGGTCATCACCAGGTCGAGATATTGACTCGGAGTACTTTCGTGAATCGTCATCATCGCGAATTGGAAAGGTAAAGTATGCGTGAAGTAATGTTGCTATGATGATGAGGGGAAGAAATGTGAGACCACCTAAGCAATAGATGAAAAGGAACCATGTTAAACCTCCCATTATGATACTGCCTTCATGTGTAAAGACCAAAACTTCAATCAGCAGATCATCCCAATGAAATGAATAAGTAGATGATGGTTGTTGATAACAGCAGAAGGAAACAACATTTGAAGGTTGTTGACGTTTAAGAGGTGACGTTTCGGGGGAAACACCGAGTATGTAAATTAAATCAATTCTGTTGATCCTTCTCTCAGAATCTTGGAAGCTGTTGAAGAAAGAATTTTGAAGTCGAAATGAAAGAAACAAAGAATCCAAGGATTTATTGTTACTTCATATAACTCCAATCTGTTAAAAATTGGTATGTAATCAGGAAGAAATAGAAGTAGGTTCTGCTTGGTCTAGGTTCTTAATGAATCAAGGTCGTGCGTGACTGGCGGAGGAGGGGAAGCAGAGTTTGAAGAAATAATATCCTCAATATTATTATTAGCTACCTGATCCACTTTCAAAGGATGCTCAATAGTAATAAGGGTACTACTATATTTAGTAGAAATATGACGGCCTGTCATTTAATTCTATTATGAGCTTGTATTGTAAACTATAAATGCCTTTTCTTGTGGTACCTTCATACTGTAAGAAAGAAGAGGAATCAAAACATCCCCTTCCTCGAATGCCCAGTTCCATCCTTCGTGGATTTCTAGTTACGGCCATCTCAAATCATGGCTAATCACCACTCCAGATCGGTGAAATCCACCTCCATTTTGTCTGTTGCCGATAAAGCCTGCATGGCTGGTACAGCAAAGGCCCTTTCCGTCTTCAACCGCGCCTTCTGTCTCGTTCGTGTATAGAAAACAGGGCAATCCTTACTATCACATTTGACTTCCTCCAATGGAGATAAGCCAGAACAGCTCTGGCAAATGCTTTGTATGTCCAGAAACTTCTTTTCCTCGACGCTGAGCCTGGTCTGCAAATAATGCATAGATGTAGGGCCATTTGAGAGACACTGGGGACAGAGGAACGCCTCGCTATCAAGTTTATCTTTACACACAAGACATGAAGATGATTTCATGTATGACTCGAGTGTTTTCTTGTTGATGCCAAGTTCCTTTGGCTGTCCTTGTTCAAAGTTCGTTTCGATTCGGCGAACGCGTTGCACTTTAGGCATCTCGTCATACCAGCCTCTGACATTGGCACCCATCAGATTAAAGATTCGTTCCAGGGGTGGGATCACATTTTTGGAGATATAATACTCCGCATCCAATTCGCTGTGATCGCTATTGAGTAGTTTTTCAGGCGCCACACAACGGTCAATTAACCTAGCTCCTGGAGCGCCTTTGATGACAACATATGGGACTCGCTCACCATACTGTGGCTCTGCTCGGGCATCCTCCAGCATTCTTTTGGTGCTGATAAGAGCTCCAGGAGGTGGTGGTCCTTTATCACTGTATGTTCCAAGCTTGACTTCTCTCGCGAAGCAAAAGTCTTGAATGGATACAGAGCCTTTCATAATCTTCTCGCATTGCTCTTGAAAGTAAGATTTTACTTTGCTCAGATCAGCTGTGCGAAAGAGTATCTTGAGAGCCCGTTCTTCGATCTTTTGCTCGGCTGGCGTGCCATCACGTCGTACCGTCTCGATACCTTTCGCATCGAATTCCGGCTCAGTTTGTGACTTACTCTCATACTTAAATCCTACATATCGCTTTTTAGCTAGAAGCACGCAGGGCAGATACACCTTTTCAAACTTGAGCTTAACAGGGCGTGGGTTCATGTTAGTGATTGTTTTTGCAATCTCGTTCCCAATATCGAACGCCTCATCTTTGCTGCGTCCCTTGAGGTAGACAAATAAGCTGTCAGTGTCCCCATATACTACTTCTGCACCCCAGCGCTTGACTGAGTGTATAAGTGCTATAGCTTTTTCCAATGTTTCTCGACCAGTTTGTACAATGCTATCTGCAATCTCCGAGCAAGGCATACGACCAGAGAAGGATGCAGATGTGTATCCGTACGTAACGTTGGCGATGAGCTTCAAGGCAAGCTGCCTATTGTTCAATAGTCGTTGTAGAGCTTTATCATCTTTGTCAATCTTCATCCCACTCTTCACCATAACTCGTGTCTCGAGAATTTCCCCTAACATCTTGGCTAAGAGAGACTTTCGAATGTTTGGTTTTGCATACATAATTCCATTGGGAGCAATATTGATATGATCTTTCAGCAATTCCAATAGCTTCTGCTCGCGTGTGTATTCTGTGAAACCCATCTTATTGGTGCCTCGCCAGTTCACAACTCGTCCGAGGTACGTCGAATAGCAATAATTGTAGGCGATCATAACACTAGGGTACAGGCTTTGGAAATCGAGAACGAGCAACGGACTACTGTAAAATGCACTTTGAGGCTCCATAACTAAAGGGAGGCACTCCAAGGCATTTTGACCCCCGACTTGTTTGCGACTAGGAGATACCAAGATGAAATTCTCTGGTTTTGCAATGCGGAACATCAGAGACTCCACTTTGAATTGTGAGCCTCGAGAGAAAACCGAGAAGAAATCGACACCCAAAAGTCGTGCTTGCTCGCTTGTACGTGGGATCAATTCATTCCGCTCAAGTATTTCTAGATTGAGTTGCACACGGCATACATAATACGCGAGTACCTTTGACAGATCTCGAGCCGATCCACTATTATACCAGATTCTAAGATCAGCCCATGTATGGTGAGGGATTCGGCGATGTAGCAGATGGAATGCCACGTTCTCTAAAGTATATTGAAGTAGATTGAGCTCGGCTCGCATGGCTCTCCAAATGTTGATCATATGTCGGCCCGTCACACGAATTGTAGACGTATTGTTAAATCCCCATTTATCATTAGCTTTGCCAAAACTGCCGTGGGATTGGGTTTTCATACGCGAAAACTCATCACAAAGATCGTAGTCATATTTCAATCTTGCTCGTTCAATCAGATATCCCCAAGATCCACCATGAACCTCAAAACCAGTCAGGATATCTGGATCATGCTTGCGGACAATCTCTACCATACGGACAAGTAGATCGAGTTCAGAAGTTTCCACGTGCACCTCGAATGAGACGTGATTCATAATTTTTTCAGACATATCGCTACCTTCAGCGGACAGAACCAGAACCCCTAACTGTGTTGGGCTACCCCCAGTGCCGTCCTCGTCGGCCTGAAGGCAGAAGAAAACGCATTGAATCTCATCCTCTTCAGGATTAGGAACAAGGCTTCCTCGTGTGTTGACATGGACCTCTAGACTCATGACACTCATATATTGAGCCTCGCGTTGGATATTAACAGTCTTTTCGTTTTGTGTATACTTAAAACCATGCTCATTCTTTTGAGTCGGACCGTCAATTTGAGAAAGCCTCGTTCCCTTTCGATGAGTCCTGATCAACTTGGATATTGCGCCATTTTTCGGCTTTCCGGGCATATTTTTCATGTGCAGCTTCCCATTGCGAGCCCAGCCATCCACTTCCGCATAACTAGGGGGCGTTTCTGCAAAAGTCCAAACTCGAAGGCTACAGTCGCGACGCCGACGATGATGCATTTCATCTTCCCTATTTCTGTTCGGAAGAACAACGGGCCTGATCCCAAATGTTGCGTCTGAGGTTGCAGATGAGTCAAAGTCGGGAAGAAATGGTACACTTATGCCTCCAAGTTTGAACTCTTTACCCGCCCATTCCCTGGGGCGCTCAGGAACATCTTCTTCATTGCTATAGAAAGCATCTTGATGGAGCATATGGGGCAGATTGAAGTCTGGCATCGATGAAGAAACATAATTGGCCGATGGTGGAGGTTGGTTATGTGCTAGTACAAGTGAGTCGATGCTGCTTCCAAAATTATCTTCAACCTTTTTGAACAGTCTGTCCCGAGTAGAAAAACGTAACTTTTGGGCCGGACCTGGCATCGTTGTAGAGTCTGACATGTCTATCGCTTTACCAAAATTGACTGCGGGTGATGTTGGGATAGCAAGAAAGGAAGCGTACTTCTTTGCCGTCGGAGTATCTGTATCTCCATAACACTGGGAAAGTCTCATAACTGTGTTGAAGTCGTGCGGATCCTTTGTCACAGGGAAATTGAGCGAGTCTTGGGAGGAAAACTTAGGACTGGGTGCCTTGATATCTAGACTGGTTCGCTTCTCAATGCAATCGCTATTTGGGCCTACAGGGGATATAGGAGACAATTTCAATGAAGGCTGAGCCATCATGCTTGTCTTCTGCCGTTTCGCGTCCGGGAATTCTCCTTGTGATTGCGATCTCTTAGATTTGGGATTCATGTCTTGGCCCTTAGGACTGCGACTGCCATCATGGCCCAAATCAATCTGACTAGTCAATTGACTGGCTTGTGCAGATATGAAGGACGAATCACCTTCTGTAGCGAGAAAAACAGAATTTTGTTGATCATTGCTACTTTCAAGCCGAAAAGCTTGTAAGTCATCTGACAAAGTTGGGTTGTTACAAGGTTCGTCATTAGACAACGCAGCAGTTTGGGATTCTGATACTCTATTATCGATATGGTCCCCTTGAAGTTTCTGGGAAAGCTCAATCCCTCTCATCAAGTCTTCATCAGAATCATAATCGTCGTCGGTTCCATCCTGTTCAATTGCAAGTTCAACAATGCGATTCTCGTCAACCTCTCTTTCTTCGCGGCTATCATGCACCGATTCAAAAGCGAGACGAAGATTCTCAGGGTATAAGTCTTCTACAGACTTAAAGCTAGTCCTTACAGATGACTCGAAGGGTTTTGATTTGACAAAGGTATTGAAAGATGGCATTGAAGTGTCGCCTCTGTCTCGCTCCTCCTCAATCAACGCCTCGACCCTTTTTCTATATTCGCTTTCATGCATCCATGCACCAGCCTGAGAGTATCGAGGATCTGCCGACATTGAAAACATCACCTCTGCATGAAATGGACTACTTCCAGCTGGTGCATTTGAAATCTTGGACTTTCGCCGACGGGTTTCATCCTTCCAAAGCTCTGCCATACTCTGCACTAGTTTTTCATCGGGGGCCAAGGGAATAAGGTTCTGGGCAAAGTCATGGTGAAGAGGACGCTGTTTGATGTCCCGCCTGTTAAGAATATTCTGGACGCAAATATCAACTTCCAAGGAACAATGGCTTACCCTGGGTAGGAATGTATCATTCGTGATGAGTTGATCAGCTATTGAGCGGTCATGCCAAAGATGCATTGAAGAGGAAATTTCCTCGTACAGAGGCACAGGACCTCGAAACGTAGCTTTGCTTGAATCGACATATCCACATCCATATAGATTGTAATCGGCCATCCACTGAAGAAGAAATTGAAGATGTGCTTCATATGGCTGGAAGATTCGCTTCATAATAGTACCCTGCCGCAAGAGGTCCGCAAGACGCGTCATTACCATGGGATTCAACATGTAAACCTTAAGATAGAAGCGATATCCAACATGGAAGCCATAGAATGGGACTGCTTTCACCAAGGTAATACGTGCGACGAATTTAGCGGTTCCATCATAGGCGTTGCGCCGGTAGCTTACTGCCAGGGCATAGTCTATTGAAAGATGAAGTCGATGTATATAACTTCCAACTATGGATTTTGTCAGTCGCCGGAATAGAAATCAGACAAGAAGGACAAACCTTCGTCGGGAGCGAGAGAGCCTTCATATTCGACATACAAATAGGGAAATGCACCATGGATATGCGCGCAAACCTTCTGGCCAGTTTCCGTAGATCCAAAGATCCTAATGACAGGAACTTTTGGCTCTTTGTGGAGCTCGGAAGATTGGACATTTCGTTTCAGTTGGGGGTCAAACTGAGTAGGTGTAGCTT
Organism: Monilinia vaccinii-corymbosi; assembly: GCA_017357885.1. Classification (NCBI taxonomy): domain Eukaryota; kingdom Fungi; phylum Ascomycota; class Leotiomycetes; order Helotiales; family Sclerotiniaceae; genus Monilinia; species Monilinia vaccinii-corymbosi. The sequence goes on along the minus strand of CP063406.1, from coordinate 1,441,078 downwards.
GATAATAATCAATGCAATTGAGACGTACTCGAAAGAGGTCCATGACAAATTGAACGTGTTAGGATGGAAGCATCCAGCGACAGTCGAAATGTTCAGTTTTCATTCATAGCGTCACCTTTCTTGTACTAGTAGCTACCTTCCGGTATAAGAGGAGATGCTGTGAACATTGCTGTACGTTCCTGTTTTCATCTCCATTTCTGTCTCAGACCTTGCTGGAGTGGCGCAAACGCGAAGTGGAACGCCAAGTCACGAGAACACTGCGTTCCAGATTGCTGACAAATCACAATATAATTGAGCAACCCGAACTACTTCCAGGACCTGAATGTATTAGTTCTCTCCAAATTGTGACATCAAAAACAAATACAGTCTACACTTCTAAACCGCCGATTCTTCTATTTCATTTCACTTCAGGCGCCCATAACCCGGCTCTTGGAAGACTACAACTCTTCAAAATGCCTCCAGCAGGTACCCAACCTCGAAAGCCAGAACAATCTGCAGCAAATAAGGATCAAAACGAGTATATCCCGGCTTTCATTGCCAAGAAGCCCTTTTATATCAATGATGATGATAATACCGATTACCTCGAGCATCAACGTCTTCAAAAAGCACAATCGGACCAGTCAAAATGGTATGACCGTGGAAAGAAATTGGGCCCTGCAGCCACCAAATTCCGAAAAGGCGCATGCGAAAACTGCGGGGCAATGTCACATAAGGCTAGAGACTGCTTGAATAGGCCGAGAGCGAAAGGTGCCAAATGGACTGGGAAAGATATACAGGCAGATGAGGTTATACAGGATGTTGATCTGGGATGGGATGCCAAGAGGGACCGATGGAATGGGTACGACCCGAAAGAGTACAAGGCTGTTACAGATGAGTATGCGCAGTTAGAAGAGCTGAAGAAACAAGTACAGAAGGGTGGTAACAAAAACGGAGAAGAGGGTGGTGAGGACGGTGATGATGATGGCGCAAAATATGCAGAGGAATCAGAGATGGGTAGACATCAAAGAACATCTACAAGGCAACTAAGGATACGTGAGGACACGGCAAAATACCTTTTGAACTTGGACCTGGATTCGGCAAAATACGACCCGAAGACTAGATCTATGGTAGACAGTGGAGCGACTGCTGATACCGCTGCTGCGCTGGTCGCAGAAGATGGACTTTTGAAGGCTTCTGGGGATGCCGCTGAGTTTGAAAAGGCACAAAAGTACGCATGGGAATTTCAAGAGAAAGCAGGAGATACAAAACAACATTTACAAGCAAACCCTACCTCTGGCGAGTATTACAGGAGGAAGGAGAAGGAAGAGGCCGAAGCCAAACGAAGGGCGCACAAGAAAATGCTTCTGGAGAAATATGGTGGAGACAGCAATCCTATGGCTGCGAAACTCAGGGATGCAGCCGTCATGGAGTCCGAGACATTCGTGGAATATGATGAAATGGGTGGTCTCAAAGGAGCACCAAAGGCCTCTGCCAAGTCAAAATATCCCGAGGATGTATTAATAAACAATCATACTTCTGTCTGGGGAAGCTGGTGGTCTAACTTCAAATGGGGCTATTCTTGTTGTCATTCGATGCTGAAGAACAGTTACTGTGTTGGTGAGACGGGGAAAAGGGCTTTGGAGGAGGCTGAACGTGCTCGAACAGGCGGAATTCTGATTGAGGGCACAGAAGAAGCGGAAACGACGAAAGAGGAAGTGGGGAAGCCGTCAGACGCCATTTCTGAGGTGCCCAAACAGCAAACGAAGAAGCGCACGGCGGAGGAGATGCACTCGGGGGTGTCCGAGGAGGACTTGGATGCATGGAAGAAGAAACGTGTAGCAGCCGATGACCCAATGAATGCATTCCTAGGGAAAGATGAGCTATTGTAGTGATATCATATTATTAATAACAATGATGTTAGACCGGAAAGATGTTTCGGTGCTCTTGATTCAGAGAAACCAAGGTTGAAAACGTACTCCTTTCAAGTCGATCAAAGCCTAAGAAACTATCCTATTACCAAATCCGAATTGGATCGTTAAGAGTGTTTGGGGGGTAGGTTACATTTCGATTCTGATCAAGGGCCATTTAGTAAGTATCTTGAAGGGCGTCAAGCTGCAAATCTCATCCGGACATTGAAAATTATGGTTGATGAGTCAATGTCGAACCCATACTCACTACATGTTCGTGGAACAAGAAAACGATCATTTAAGAAGAGTACACATTAATTCATCATGGTATGCGACTTTTATTGTATAGCATGACGCTGATATGTCTGCTTTACATGTTGTAACCGGCCCTAATCCCTGATAAAAAGTATCGCTCATGATGTAGATAGGAAAGATTTTGGTATCAAAATAGTTCCTCTATTCCTCATCCTCTTCCTCTGCGTCGTCATCCTTCTTCTCGGAAGCCTTGGCCTTCTTTCTGCGGACACGTCCTGGACGTCCACCACCAAATGGCGAGCTCAAGGCGAAGTCAATGTGCTTTTGGGAGTCGAGACGGACAACAAAAGATGGGACGTTGACGATTTGCTTGCCAACACGGATGTGTCTTTGACGGATGAGAACACGAGCGTGGTGGATAGACTTGGCGAGACCGAGCTTGTAGACACAGGTTTGAAGACGACGCTCCATGAAATCCTCAATCTTCAAGGCCAAAACGTAATCGAGCTTCATGCGGGATTCATCGAGGACACCGACACGTACGAGACGACGGATGAGGGCATTACCTTCGAAAAGTCTCTTTGGGTCCTTCTCGTCGAGAGTGAGCAATTGACTAGAATATGTTAGCACATTGGAAATTCTTCAAGTAGTAGTGCATAATTACCGGGCAGCACGACGGATCTTGGAGAGAGTCAACTGGACACGCCAGACCTCACGCTTGTTGCGGAGACCATACTCTCCAACAATCTTCAATTCAGAGTCCCTGAGGGATAATTAGTGACATGAACAGAGCAAGCTCTAGAACAGTGGTCCACTTACAAACGAGCACTCTCGAAACTATCAAATTGTCAGCATAAATTGGAATGCGCATCGAAATTCATGGAGTACTTACGGACGACGTGGGACCTTGTAGGTCTTGGAGTACGAACGTCTGTTCAAAATAACATGTTAGCATATGAAATTGAAGGACCATTTTTGTTTTGCTCATTTGGGCCATATTTCCCTTTCCCAAGAACAATTCAAAAATCAGACCAGAAGTACTTCAAATCCATTCAACATCAATTTGAAGTCTCGGAATATGGAAACTGATGTAAAATACTTACGGGGCCATTGTTGCTGGATGCGTCGAGCGGCTCTTTGTCGATTTGTCGTGAAGTTATTTATCGCTGGTTGTAAAATTTGTCCCAGTAATTTTTCGAGGTTCCCCGCTCACAAGGTTAGGGCACATAACCCGAGCTACAACCAAACTGGGAAGGCGCAGAAATAAGCGAAAAATGTTGAAAGTTGCCGTGGCCGATAGCAGCGGTGAAATTGTAGAAGGAATTAACGACAAATTCTGAATAACTTCGACCTCCTCCCCTCGAATACCCATCCTACATCGACAAAATGGGTCACCCAGCAGGTCTCCGCGCCGGTACTCGGGTGAGTTTTGTCAATTTCCCATAATTGTGAGCTTTATGAGGATTTCTACGGCGACAACCTCAAGCTCGATGCGATGACGATGTTTTGGAGACTTGGAGCAATAACTAATCAATTCCCAGTATGCATTCAGCAGAAACTTCAAGGATCATGGTATGATCAAGTTGTCGACCTACTTGCGCCAGTACAAGTATGTAGAAATCCAGCTTCATGCTATTTAGAATTATCCAAAAATACTAACTTATTCTTAGGGTCGGTGACATTGTTGATATCAAGGCAAACGGTGCCGTTCAAAAGGGGTCAGTCAAAATCATCAATTACATATACATTTTCTAGGGGGAATCAAAATGGGGATGCGAAAAACAGACTTGCGAAATTTGGAAGGACGAATTTGTATACTGACTTCTGCTCAGTATGCCCCACAAGGTTTACCACGGAAAGACTGGTGTCGTCTACAACGTTACCAAGAGCGCCGTTGGTGTCATCATCTACAAGAAAGTCAAGCATAGATACATCGAGAAGCGTGTCAACCTCCGAATTGAGCACGTTTCCCTCTCCCGCTCCAGAGAGGAGTTTGTCCGCAGAGTCAAGAAGAACGCCGAGTTGAAGAAGCAATCAAAGACCGACGGTACCCACGTTCATTTGAAGAGACAACCAGCTATGCCAAGAGAAGCCAGAACCATTTCGATGAAGGATAATGTACCAGAGACAATCGTACCAATCGCATACGAGACGACTATCTAAGCTTTAGGCTGGGGTTTGTTTGGGTTTCTTTGCGGGATATGATACAATGGGTGTCAGAGGCTTCTAGCGTTGCATGATATAAAATAAATATGTGCAATAACCTTCAAGAATCTGATAGGTTTCAAATGTTCAGTATCATGCCGGTCATGTGCATGCAGCAAACAAGAATTTGGTGAACAACAAATATCTCCATTCTATTTCTCTCCCCCTTCTCTTACAGACCATTTCGGAGCCGTATTTGTCACGCTTAGGTAGAAGATTCCCCACTTCTCCGAAGCCCTCACAAGTGTTCCAAGAACAATTCCGTCGAGTTTGGCAATTCATCAACCAGAACTTTCAATATGTGTTCTGGATGAAGCCTCATTTGAATACATCAAATCCCCTTGCCGTTCCCGAAGAGTGAGTATTCACAACACAGATGCCCGATCGGTTCACTCCAACGAGCCATATCAACTGAGAGCCCTTAAACAAACATATTTCAAGATGTTCACTACAATTAAAAACTTGAACACCGATAAGCACAATCAAATCAGAAGCCAGTCCAAAAAGCACGCAAGAAGAAGCATATCATATCATATCATATCTCTTCAATTATCTCATAGCATTAATCTCATCTTATTATCCCATTCAATCCATGGTACCACAGCCACAGTGGCATCATATACGCCAATAAACCCAGCTGTAGCTATTGTCTTCTCCGTAATCCATTAATTATACACAATAAGTGAGGTATAGTATGTACCCGATTAAACCTCCCGTGCAAAATAACGCCATTGCATTTTAGCCAGCAATAAGCCATTAGGACCATGCCAGTGACCATGCCAGTATTCCCTCCTTTCTTTTGCGAAACTCCAAAATAAATTCAAACCCAACAATTATTGATCGTAACATGATGATGAATTCAACTCGCCTTGAGCTATGAAAAAGCTCCGGGTATGGAAATTGTATGCTTTTCAGTGCCCTCGGCGCTTTGAATAGACTCCTCGTTGGGTAATGAGGACTCAGATTCCGTCGTTTCATCTGTTGCATTGCAAGCACCTTCCGTGTTGCCTGCTTCTCCTGGTTCTTGATGCTCCACTTCATTTGTATCATGAGCGCTTTCCGTGTTTCTCGTTGCTTCTACTCCCTGGTCTTTGATTTCAGAATCTGAAATAATATCAGGACTCTCTGGCTCTTCCGATTTCATTGACGCTTCCGCTACCTCTTCAGAATCCTGATTCTTCAACCCAGTATCGATCGTTGAAATATTGAGCCCCCCTACTTCCTCTCGAAGTGGACTGGGAAGGGTTTCGCCATCGCCAGATCTTCTCCCGAATCCAGTTACATTGACGGGTGAAAGCTGGCTCGTTGATGTAACATCTCTAGGTACCATATCCATAGACCTGTCCGATTCTCCACTGATCTTGCGTCTCCTTTCATCGTCACTTGAGCGGGGACTTCGAGATGACTCCTGATTCGAAGGTTGTGCACAGGGGATAACACCGCCCCCTATACGGCACCAGAACATTCGTTCTCTCAACCTGACACTCTCCTCCCACGCGGCTTTATCAGACTCTTCATCTTCACCTCTCCAATGACCTTCTTTAAGGACGCGTAAGAAGCTCATAAACCCACAGGTGGAACGGACGCGTCCTAGGCAGTACAGACAAAGGGGATACCTTTGCGCGTTGTCGTTTTCACTTGCTCGAAATCTATGGCTTCTAATATGTTCCGGGGTCTTTCGGCATTCACCGCAAAGAGAACAAGGAAATGCATATGGTTTTATCGATGCAGGCATTGGTTCCACAACAAGCGACCCCTCACAGACTGCATTTAGAACTGTTCTTCGAGCAAGCCAAGAAAGTCCTGGGGCATTATCGAGACGAAGTGTGGGTTCAATATCCTCAGCGAGAGCTCGTTTATAGAATTTCGTCTCCTTCAAGGGAGTCAGAGAATTAGGGCCATCTCTTGACCCCGAGCTCATATTCGAGGAGGCTGGTGTGGTAGGTGTTGCGGGAGATGATCCAAACGTGCCCAGTGTCGAGATAGAGGATGTTGACCCGTTATTTGGGGCATGCGGTGCCGACGAGGTGTATGATCCTAATACTAAACCCAGCCCAATAGCTCCTCCGTAAGATCCACTGGAAGCACGGCTCCCAACGACAACATTCCTCGACATGCGTAATAAGGAGATAAAATCATCGTAAGCTCCCAGGTCAGTTCGAAGGACGGGTTGAACCAGGTGCAAGAAACTCGTAGGATACGAAGGTGAAACGGGTTCTGGAATTGATGAAGACTGTATTGAGTCCGAGTGTTGCGAATTGTCATCATGGGTATCGGTTTGACATAATGCTGGAGTTGATGGCGCAGTGCCGTTTGTTTGTTGGTCATCCTGTTCCTCGGTCATATGTTCCATAACTTGCTTCAATTCTGACAATTGCTCTTGTTGCGACTTCAATAAATTCTCCGCCTCCTGAAGTTGTGCTTTCAGTTGATCATTCTTCTTGCTCACAATATCATACTCCCCTCGTGCTTGCTCTCGAGCCATGATAACCATCTATTTAATGTCAGCATTTATCTTAATGCACCATCATATTCCGACCAACCTTGTTTGCCTCCTCAAATAAAGCCGTCGTGAGGTTCTCCAATTCTAGCTCGATACTCCTCTTTTCTTTCTCAACCTCCCTCCTTTTAATTTTCTCCTCCATCAGGGCCGCGACAAGTTTCGCCTTCTCAGCCTCGGCCACCGAACTCCTTATCAAAATTCCATTCGACACCATCGCCTTGTACTCCCGATTCTCCCGCTCAAGTTGCCTATTTCGTTCCCGTGAAGCTTCAAGCTCATGGCGCGTGGCGCTTAAATTATCGTCGAGAGTTGTTTGCTGATTGATGGCGTTTATAAGCTTCTTACTCAGTGTCGTGACCTCTAAGCTCAGATGTGCATTACTCAATTCTTGGTGCTGTTCTTGACTTGCGACGGGCGGATCGGCTGCAGGTGATGCGACTCTACTCCGGGGATCGGGAAGAGTACCCAGACTCTCCTCATGGTCCATGTAGGGAGGAAAAGCTCTCGCGGTAGGTATTCTCGGGGCATTCGATACTGTGGTCATTGTTGGTGGGATGGTGGCTGGCATGGGTTTCGTTAACGTCTTGGTCGATGAAGCCGACAGCGAGCGGATGTGTTGTGATGATCGACGGTGATGATTATATTGAGTCCACCCAACGATATGGATGAAGCTGTATGATTGATTGCATTGTATTAGTAGTTTGTTCCTGCAGCGTGGGAAAAGGTTATCACAGAGCCGCGGGCTTTTTAAGAACTAACTCGGACATTACGATGGTAGAAAGAAAGCCACCAGCAGAAATCGGATTTATTACGTAGTCGACTAGCGGCGGCGCGGTAAAGTATTGGCAGGAAAAAGGTTCGGACTCTTTTGTTGGTGCATTTATGAGAGAGATGGCGGGTATATTAGATTAGAAGCAGCATGGAAGGGAGGAGAGTTGAAAGAACGAATGAACGAATGAACGAATGAACGAATGAACGAATGAATGGGATGAGAGTTTTAAAAAAGAAGCAACAGAAAGAAGCAAGATAGAGATAGAAAGAGAAAAAGAAGGCTAGCTAATTATAAACGTAATTAATATAAATATAAACAAATAATATGAAGAGAAGAAAGAGATGTGTGCAATGTGTGACCCCTACTCTACTCGGAAAAGCAAGGCAAGCCGATAGATAGCCGCAATCAGGTTTCGAAGATGCAAAACGATAAAAATAATACGAGTAAGAGCAAGAAGCTACGTATCTTCTGATGCTTGGCTTGGGGTAGATCTCATCTAGCATCTATCTATCTGTCCTAGCTTCGTACAAAAATTATGAGCATCCGATACTGTAAACTCATATAGAACCAAAAGGCTTGATCCGGTTACAACTTTTGGGATAAAAGGCATATATAATGTATTAAAGATCCAATTATTAAATTTAGTATCATTAAATAAGATATTATTATTATAGATATCAAATTCAAATTTGAATTAAATAAAAAACAATAAAAAATTTTCTATTAATAAAATTTTAACTATATAATCAAGTCATTTTTGTTTTATATTTAAATATAACATTGAAAAAACCCAAAAAATTTATAAACGGTTTTTAAAATATTGATTGACCAAAAAAAGGTTTCAGGATATATAAAGAGTTTTTATATTTGAAAAATAAATATCAACATCAACCTCAATATTAATATATGTCACAGAGCGGTAGCAGGCGGAATACAGTTCAGAGCAAGTCTACAATCAGTTCAGATTTGTGACGAAGGTCGGTGGCTATGAGATCAACACTTAGAATTTCAACTTAACGAGCTAACTGCAACGGAATCTAGAGAGAGTATATATACATGGATCGCCGACCACGGAGCTCATGTCAACACGCTGGCCTCTCGGGTGCCAATACCGTAACAAGATTTATAACTAAGACGTAGCTCAAAGAGCTACGTAGAACAGACTAGAATACAGTATTTATCATCGCCACACAATTCATCGGAAGAATATCTCGAGGGGTATGTCTTCCTGCTTTGCTATGCGACGCTCATATATGGTCGCTCATTGCTTCACAGCATCTTCCCAGTTTCTTCCTGTCAACTTCTCGAAAACTTCTCGGTATTTCTCGGCGGTTTGTGATATAATATTTTCAGGTATGAAAACTCCTGGTTTACCCTGCAACCTTTCTTTGGTCAACCAATCCCTTAAGAACTGTTTATCAAAACTTTCTTGTTCTTTTCCAATCTTATATTTAGATATAGACCAAAAGCGACTTGAATCTGGAGTCAAAACTTCATCAACAAGAATTATTTCATCGCTTTCTTCATCTAATCCAAACTCAAATTTAGTATCTGCAATAATAATACCTCGTTCAATGGCATAATTTCGTGCAATGATATAAAGTTTAATAGCCAGATCTTCAATACGCTGCGCGTACTTTTCACCCACAATCTTGGCTGCCTTTGAAGGATGAATGTTCTCGTCATGTTGTCCGGCTTCGGCTTTTGTGGAAGGTGTGTAGATTGCTCCTTGAGGGAAGGCTTGAGAGTTTTGAAGGCCTGCGGGTAGTTGGATGCCGTGAACAGTAGATGTCTTTTGGTATTCTTTCCATGCGGATCCAGTGATGTATCCTCGCACGATGGCTTCGATAGGGAAGATCTTGAGTTTGCGGACCTGCATAGAGCGATTGCGGAGAAGTGCATGTTGAGATTTGGAGATGGAGGAGGGGAGGGAAAGAGTGAGGAAGTGAGTTTTGAGTCCAGGAATTAATGTAGTGAGGACATCGAACCAATGCGCGGACAGGAGGGTGAGAAGTGCGCCTTTGGAGTGAATTCCCTGTATCATGCTGTTAGCAAGCTATGGTTAATGATTAGGAGGTGGAAAACATACATTTTCCATAACCACATCATAGGCCGAAATGCGATCAGATGCGACGAAGAGAAGGGTCTTCTCATCAATCTCATAGAGATTTCGTACCTTCCCTTCGGCGATTTTTGGGAGACCATCGACGGTCAAGGTGGTAAGAGCTGATTCAGTCATTTTCAATATGCTATAGGAAGATACAGTAAGTAGTTTGATAAACATTCAAAACAAGGTCTTTTTTCTATTTCTATCAAATATATATGAAAATAAAATTTGAATATTACTAATATGATACTTGGATCCAGTCCACTAGTCAAAGGAACTGTTACAATGGAGTGAATCACTTGTGGGTCAAATGAATAAACTTTGTATAACGACAAAACTAAGTTCCAACTTGAAAGCCTTTATTAGACAAAGCTGCTTGCTGCTAGTCGCATTGATATTCCAGAAGTGAACGACCAATTCAAGCAACAGCACAGCCAAAAAACAACTCATATTCAACAAGTCTCAGAACTCGATATGGTGCCTTCAGTTGCAGATGCTGTTGCAGCTCTTGATGAAATAAAGCCGCCTCAAGGTGTAGTGCTACCACCAAAAGAGATTAAAGGTACGCGACCAGATCCATATTAGGAGCAGAATTCTCTAACATTGTGACAGCTATTCTCGAGAAGACAGCAGGCTATGTGGCGCGAAACGGAATTAATTTCGAAGGTGGGCCATTCCTGGCTCCAATGTATTGCGACAATATCAAGTTAACAATAGTAGACCGCATCAGAGAAAAAGAAAGAACTAACCCCAAGTTCTCCTTCCTCAGCGCTAATGATTCATACAACGCATACTACTTATGGCGGCTCAGCGAGATTAAAGAGGGGAGAGGAACTGCAGTTGCAGCGGGTAGAGCTGGAGAGGCACCAGTCGAAGCAGAGAAACCTCAAGGACCGCCTGAACCACCAGGGTTCCATTTCTCGGCGCGCATGCCAAATATCAGTGCGCAGGATCTGGAAGTAGTTCGTCTAACTGCAGTATTTGTTGCAAAGAATGGAAGGCAATTCATGACGACATTGTCTCAGAGAGAAACTGGGAACTATCAATTCGACTTCTTGAGACCCAATCACAGCTTGCACAACTTCTTCCAGCGACTGATTGATCAATATACCATGTTGCTAAGAGCAAACGGTATAGGTGGGCAAGGCGGAAAGCTGCAGCAGGAGAGGGTCAAGGAATTGCAGGCCAATGTGGATGATAAGTTCCACGTTCTAGGTAGAGCTAAGCAAAGAGCGGAGTGGTTCAAATTCCAAGACGAGCAAAAGCAGAAGAAGGAGGAGGAGGCCGAAAAGGAGAAGCTTTCATATGCGCAAATTGATTGGCACGACTTTGTTGTGGTGGAGACTGTTATCTTCACAGAAGCTGATGATCAGACAAACTTACCTCCACCTACATCGCTTAACGAACTTCAATTCGCTTCTCTGGACCAGAAGGCACAAATGTCGATTAATTCAACTCATATGCGTATCGAGGAAGCGATGCCTGGAGACGATGGAATATTCGATGGATGGTATGCCCAACAACAACAATATAACATGGCTCCACCTCCAGTACCGCAACCATCACATCAACCACAATACCAAGATCCACGCCAGAGGAATTTCGAAGAAGATGAGGAAGAAGAAAGAATACGAGAACGAACGGAGGCTAGAGCTCGTGCCCAACAAGCTCAGGCTGAAGCAAAGGGTGCTGCCGCACCCATGAGGATAAAGGAGAACTATGTTCCAAGAGCGGCTGCTAGAGCTGCCAACAAGCAGCAAATGGCTCTTTGCCCGAACTGTAACCAACAGATTCCTTATGAGGAGCTCGATGCTCACATGAGAAGTAAGATTATACCAACACCCTTTGATATACACCACTAACACTCTCATAGTTGAATTGCTTGATCCTAGGTGGAAAGAACAGAAAGCCAAAGCAGATAGCCGTTATGCAACAACTAATCTCTTAACACAAGATGTAGCTAACAATCTCAAGCGCTTAGCAAGTCAAAGAAGTGACATCTTCGACGGAGCTACAGGGCAACACATAACTGAAGAAGAGGCCGCGCGAAGAAAGAAGGCGGCAAATAGCTACGACGGTACTCCTTTGGACAAGGCAGTTCTTGCACGATATGAAACGATGCAAAATGTAAACGTGGAGGAGCAAATTCGAGCAATTCACCAGAAATTTGGTGATCGGAAATAGGTTGAGGGCAAACTGGGTACGAAAAATTGCCCGCAATTGTGGCTTGTGCTGGGATGTATATTTCCTAGGATTGTATCCAATCATTTTCAATATGATATGGGAAGATGCAGTAAGTAGTTTCAAAAGAAATTCAAAACAAAGTCTTCTTTCTATCTATTTCTATCAAATATATATGAAAATAAAATTTGAATAGTACTAATATGATATTTGGATCCAGTCTATCAGTCAAAGGAACTGCTATAGTGAAGTGAATCAATTATGGGTCAAATAGATAAACTTTGTATATCAGCAAAACTAAGTTATGGGAATTACACAGCGTGGTTGATACGTTTGCGCAGCTGATGATATGGAGGGTTGGATATGTGCTGTATTGTTACTGTGGTTTGCAGGTGAACTTGGGCGTAGTTGAGGGCAAGCTCTTGGTAGAAAAGAACTGTGTTTGGTTTTGTATAGGTTATCGAGATAGGTGTGGAAGAGGGTCAGGTCTCCATTCCCACGTTGTACATCGCCATATGGCCCGCGGGGAAGAATGGATGGTCCACAGGTTGATGGTCTGATGGGAGATTCTTTAGTTGTGAGAGCGAAGGGGGTCTTGAGTTTGAGGAAATTCGATGGTGAGGTGACGGGAATTTAAAGAGGAGCAAATATCATATTAGATTTAAGGAGAACTTGGAAAGGGGGTCAGATATGCACAGGGTGTGCGAATTCCGGTATGGCGAGGAGCATCTAAAGGGGCAGACATATTGTAAAGGATGGGACCGCGGGAACACATACGTAGGCTTGGAGAGACCTTGGAGAGGTCCGGAATATGCAAATCCAAACTCTCAACCGCATAAGACTTGAATTATGTTAGCATAACGTATTGCTGGGTGTGTTCACGTGTTCATTTATTTTGGTGTATGTATCCATATACACTGTCCTCTGAAGTCTGTTTCATTCGTTCTGGTCACTAGAAGTCATGTATATCTCATCTGGCAAAAATGAGCTGCCAGTTTCAGACTGTATCTTTCTAAAATATACATTCGTTGTGCATATGAGATGATGTACTCGTCTCCCAGCCACTGCATATATTTGTATCTCAGTCTTAGAAGGAAGCAAGTATTTGAAGCCGAAGTTGATGGAGAGGACATATGCGCCGACGAGGCGTATCCATCGAGGTTCGGGAAGCAGAAATTTTGAAGACGGAGGTGAAACTTTGGGGTCATGTATAGCATGGGATTGCAAAGTGATGGATCAGAACGGGCCAGACGGGGTTAGTGAATGGCCAACCTCGACACATTCCCGTGTGTGTCTAGTAGATTCTCGTGCCACTGTGAGAATAGGCATTGAAAACTGTGAAATAGGTGGCATGATGATTTTTGAGCAAGTTGTAAGAGGATGCGTCTAGAAGCTCAAGATAGATTGGGAGATTGGTACGTAAGCTCAGTCTAATCTTCTTTGCCTTCCTCTCCTGTATCTAATGCAGGTTTCCCACCGAATCAACTAACATCTCATCACTCAAATCCACGTCTAACTCTGACGAAGAGTCACCCTGTTGATCTTGAGGACCATCTGCACTTCCATCCTGATGTCCTTGGGAACCTTCCACAATCCCATTCTGTTTCTCCTTCCCGGAGAGAGCAAAATGTCATTTTAGACAGTACCTTCCTTGACTAGATAATCGTATTAGGATCTTGAAGCACTTCCCATATAGTCTAGTGAGCAATATTGAGAAGGGACTGTATCACCTTCTTATTGTAAGTGACCTAACTACAAGACAGTCAAGACAACATCCATATCAGTGATAATGCCTTCACACTCATGAGAGCATGAAAGGAGAGATGCACATGTCCTCGGGTAATTTATAAGGCCTAGAGGTCTCACCATCATACCATCGACTTCTGAATCATAGTTCTGGGTTTATTAGCTCATGGAAATATACAAGTGGCGATGCTGACGAGCGGTAATATACGAGTTTGCATTGGTAGAGTTTCTTCCTGAACGATAGAATATAAGAAGATTTACAACACATACATATAACTCTAACCCTAAAACCCTGACCCCTTGAGCAGTATTGATGGAGTGATGGAGTTTAAAATCCTCAAAATCAATCGGTGTTTCTCAAATTGTTAAGTGTTAACTTCCGTAGTTCCCTCGTAAACCACAATCGTCCCTCGCTAATCCTACAGATCAGCCTAGCAGTCCTGCTCGGTACTTGATCGTCCTTCGACCCTTTGCCAATTAGAACCATGATATGTATCGCAAAGAGGATGATGTGGTGGGTAGACTCACATATCAGGGGAGAAAGATACAACATACAGACGTCTAGAGGGAGAGAAGAGCTAATGGTATGGCATCAAAGGACGAGTAGTTAGGTCAACATTGGCTATGACTTCACAAGACATCAACAATGCGACGCTGCATGAAAAATTAGCTTTATTGGAAGCAATCTGCCGAAGTATATAACGCTTCTGATACAATGGCATACACAGGATAAGTGTAGCTAAACCTTTCAGCTAAAAGCTGTATGGAGTAGTTGCAGCGAAGGATTCCGGTAGTCGAAAAGGACTAGAAAACTTTAATCATGCTGTATTATATTCGGACAGATATATATATCTCATATTTGTATTCTTCCCTTGCTTTGAGGGCACCCCTTCTACATGTTCGTTTTCCTTTCCCTTCCCTTCCCTTCCCTTCCCTCCCCTCCCCTCCCCTCCCCTTCCCTTCCTCTAGACCCAATCACAAATTACAACAACAACCTCTTCGCGATTGTGATCTCTAAATTACAAATAATTCTCCATTAATTCTTTGACGATTTTACTATCAATAATTTTGTCTTTCTTACTCATCCGCTTGCTCTCGAGCGTGGGAGCAAAGCCACAGCCTGTCAACCTTCGCGTCCATAGCATCCATTGATAACATTAACGCAAGATAACCTGAGCAATATGTTTAACCGATTTACATTCTCCTCTCCGCATTCTAGAATGGGCTCACCGTCGCGCGCCCCTTCATCAGAATCGATTCACACGGCTACTACCGTCGATGATGCCTCGAACCTCCATTCCTCGTCATCATCACCACCAACAAGCATTGGAGACAATGTGAGTGTCACTTCTGCGACGGCCAAGCCTGATACTACCACTGAAGAGGCCTCAATCGCCTCCGAACAAACAGATAGACGAAGTCAGCGAGTGCGCGCAAAGGTCGGCACTTATAATGTTAAGGTCCTAAGTGGTACGGCTGTACATGCTCCGAAGAAGTTTTTAAAAAATAAGGGTATCTCAGGCAATGAAGCAAGGCGGCAGACTGTATCAGGAGGCGAATTGGTGGCTGCATTGGGTTCGACAAATTCATCTACAGACTCTGCAAGAAAGAGTTCACAAAAGCTTGTTAGTGAGGGAAATGATGCTCTGGACCTATCCTGGCCAGTCAAGAAATCAGCCAAGTCAAATATCAAGATTGAGCCTTTTAAAAGCCCCAAAAATACTGCGAAGGAGGATCTTTCCCGACGCAAGTCTCCCCGATCAACACCTGGCGTGAAGTTAGGAGAGCTTACAAAGAAGATCGGCGTTTTAGGAAAGAGGGGTCGACAGGAAATGGAAGGAGGTCCTCAGAGGGCAAAGAGGGAGCTTAGAAATCTCGCCGACACGAAGGAGTTTGCAAAGATCGAGACGGAGCCTGTTGTACTGGAAGTGTGGAGCAATGGCAAGCTCGTGCCAAAAGAGTCGGCGAGGCAGAAGAAGAAAGCAGAGGAGGCTCAATCACAAGCTCCTGAACCCGAGTCTACCAAGGCTCCATCAAAAAAGGTAGCGCAAGCCAGAAAAGAGAAGACTTGGTTGACCAAGGGGCTCTACGCGGGGCAGGATCCGGCAAGCCTTGATTGGTTCAAATCTTCTGGAAATGCAAAATCAGCTTGGAAGTTGACTGGAAAGCCAAACAAAGCCTTACCATTGCCTCTGTGGAATGGCCAAAGGTTATTGCATGTTGGGAGAGATTTTAAATTGCCCTTCGACATTTGTGCTCCACTTCCTCCAGGGCAACCAAAGCCTACCGAGTGGTACAAGACTTCTCATAGTAATTCCTACTAAATTTTAAGCGCTCTTATGCATATGCTAATTCTTCATGCCAGATCGATTCATCGGAGAAGCTGGTACAATGTGGAAGAAGTCAAGCTTGTTTGATAGTTTCTTCTCCAAGTGTATCTGTAAGCCTGAGACGGGCTGTAACGAAGATTGTCAAAACAGAATCATGCTTTACGAATGCGATGATACCAATTGTGGTGCAGGCCGAGACAATTGCACTAATCGTGCGTTCGCTGAGCTTGTTAATCGTCGCAGAGGCAACTCATTTCGAAAAGGTGGCAATAAGTATGAGATTGGTGTTGAGGTTATCAAGACAGCTGATCGTGGCTACGGGGTTCGAAGCAATCGCTGCTTCAACGCAAATCAGATTATCGTTGAATATACTGGCGAGATTATTACAGAAGACGAATGTGATAGACGTATGAATGAGGATTACAAAGATAACGAGGTAACTACATTCTTATTACATCGATGAATAAGTTGGCTAACTACTATTTAAAAGTGTTACTATCTAATGTCATTTGATCAGAACATGATCATTGATGCGACAAGGGGGAGCATTGCTAGATTTGTCAACCATTCCTGCAAACCAAACTGCAGAATGGTGAAATGGATTGTTGAGGGTAAACCGCGAATGGCTCTGTTCGCTGGCGACAGCCCTATTATGACAGGTGATGAGCTCTCCTACGACTATAATTTTGACCCATTTTCCGCCAAAAACGTTCAAGCATGTCGATGTGGCAGCGACAATTGCCGTGGTGTGCTGGGACCTCGACCAAAGGACCAGAAAGTCACCAAGGCCACCAGTATCAAAGAGGTCGTTAAAGCTAGCATCAAGGCTGGCAAGCGGAAGCTCCGACAGATGATTGGAGACGAGGAAGATGATGAAGATGTTCAGACTCCGAAGAAACGAAAGGCGAAGGCGGCCACAGGGGTCAAAAGATCAATCTCTATGGCCAGTGCGAATGTTGCAAGCACAGTCAAGAAATCGGTTTCATCGCGATTACTGAACGCTCGCAATGCCGTTGACTCTATCAAAAAGACGGTCAAAGTTGGCGAAACCACGGCTGCTTCACTCCAAACATATGGACACAAGGAGATGAAGCTCTCATCCAGCAGCGCAAGTCTGAAAATGTTTTCGCCTGAGAAGAGTCCTAATGTCAGGAAGATGGCGAGGAGAGACAGTGTCACGAATAGTATAGCACGAGGCATGCGATCCACCAGACGATCAAGTTCGTTTGATAATGCCAACGATAGTACGATTCGAGTTGTCACTGACACTGAGGAAGAAGACTAAATGAGGGAACTGTAAACCATGATCAATAAATTTTTGGCTGCATTGTTGGTGGTAGCCGTTGCGTGGTGGGTTGTTGGGACTGGAATGGGCATATGGACTTTTATCATTTGGGCTGCTGGCATGGCTAAATCTTCAACGACAGGCGTCTGGCTCTTTTACTATGTATGAATATCTACTAATAGTTCCTCAATGCCAACTTTCGAGACTTTTGCTAATGTTTCTACTGTAAAATGTCTAATCAAGTGAGATGGCACAGTTCGTAGGTTACTTCGTTGCATGCATCATGGCTACTCAATCTAGATTTTAGTGCCAGGTTTCACCGCCTTTGATAGAAATTATTTCCAAAGACACCAACAGAACCAACATCAGCAACAAGGATTCTAAAACATTGACTTTTATGAAGCAGACTTTGTCCAATCTCTTTTGATTTGCTACACTTCGTAACATGTTACCATTTATATAATACAACCAATCCTCAAAGTCCACGAATCTCTCCACAGAGCAGCGAGAACTCAAAAGTTCTCTCCACCAACACACTCATGAATACCACAGAGGATCGCAGCAAACGCGCTCTGCACGAGCTGCACTTGACACAATCTAGAGAGATTGGAGATCCTGGAACTTCACAGTCGGGATTTGTATCAAAAATGGCATCAAAGCCTGTCCCGGTTGCCAAATCATGGGCGCATTTCGTTGCTGGAGGGTAAATTTTGCCCCTCTATCATCTTGATATTCTGACATTTGAAGACTCTCCACTAACAACCATGACTATAGTGTGGGAGGAATGACAGCCGCTGCTCTCACGGCACCTCTTGATGTCTTAAAAACGCGTCTGCAATCTGATTTCTACCAAGCACAACTGGCGCAGAGTCGCCTGGCCAAAGGAATTTCTCCACATGCTCATCTCTCGCCACTACGTAGCGGACTCTTACATTTCCGTGAAACATTTCAGATATTGGGGTCGGTGCATCGGCTAGAGGGATATCGTGCGCTGTTCAAAGGATTGGGGCCGAACCTTGTCGGCGTGGTTCCTGCGAGGTCAATCAATTTTTTCGTCGTGGGCAATGGGAAGAGAATATTGGCGGGGTACAATGGTGGGGAGGAATCGGCGTGGGTTGTTTGTCTTGCGGCTGCCGCTGCGGGGATAACGACGAGTACGGTTACAAATCCTATTTGGTTGATTAAAACCCGGTTACAACTGGATAAGACTGTGGCGGAGAGGGCTGGAGATGTGGGAAAGAGACAATACAAGAACAGTTCGGATTGTATCAAGCAGGTTGTTAGGGGAGAGGGGATACGGGGATTATACAAAGGGATGAGTGCAAGCTACCTGGGCGTCACGGAGAGCACGTTGCAATGGGTCCTGTATGAGCAGATGAAGAAGAGCTTGGAGAGGAGAGAAGAGAGAATCACATTGAGTGGGAGACCTCGAAACTTATGGGATCACTCTGTACAATGGACTGGTAGTCTGGGGGCAGCGGGATTCGCAAAGTTTGTGGCAGCACTGGCGACTTATCCTCATGAGGTGAGTTTGATCTAATGCTTCTTGCTAATTTTCATGCTAACAATAGATGTAGGTTTTGCGAACACGCTTACGACAAGCTCCTCTAGACCATGGGCGCCCCAAATACACTGGACTCGTGCAGTGCTTCAAACTTGTTTGGAAGGAGGAAGGAATGGTTGCTTTATACGGAGGCTTGACGCCGCATTTATTACGAACGGTACCGAGTGCCGCTATCATGTTTGGCATGTATGAAGGAATTTTGAAATTACTGGAGAAGCGAGACTGAGATGGTGTGGGGGAACTAAATGGATGTACAACACATGAAATGGATTTTATGATGGCGTTTGTATGGGAAACAAGAACGGCCTATGACGACTAGCAGGACGTATTCCCCTTCAGGCCAGGACCGTTCACATACAGTGTACATTATGACATACTATGGGGCTTCATGGGAATGGATGTGGTTGGTAGATCAACATTTTGTATCTTATGCATACATTGTACACAGGAAATAGGGTGGACATTCCGCTCCAAAGACTCAAATAGACGAGAGCAATTTCGGCAAAGATGATAAATATGAGTTTATGAGATAGAAGATTCGCTCATTGGCTTGCTTCCGATGTAGCTGATATAACAGAACCCGCAATCAAGCTGTGCAGCAACAGCTCTCCATATCGTCGAAATGCAGCCACCCACCAGCTAAACGCCTTTGGTATATGTGAGAAGATCAAAATAAACTTCAGCCACAAGCTCCCCCTTCCCCCACGCCTTGAATCATGAAATCGCCCTACTCCCATAAGTTGTATGCTATCTTGTCGTATTGCGGGCTTCTTTCTGTGTCGAAGCCTATGACGTTGTGTGTCCCATTGATATCGTCTTTCCCGTGGTATTCGGACCTCGTTTCCTGAGTTTTCGTGCAACAAATTGAATCCTCATTTCCGAATCTCCTGGCTTTCACCAGGCATTCCGATCCCAGTTTGGATCTGCCCCTCATTGTTAACATAGCTCCTTTACCAAAACTCGTGTGGATCCCCAATCCAGCTCCCCAAGACTTCCAGAGGTAGAGAATCGGAAAACCCAGAGCGAACCCCCCCCCCAAAAAAAAGCATCAACTCACCCTGCACAAACCCGGCCAAAACCTTGCTGCCCGTCTGCAAAAGTGGGTGTCCAACCACAATCTGCAGGAATCGCTCCAAGCCCTCTCTGCGGTGTTCAATCACGTCGTCGCTGAATCTGTTGGTGAAGACCTTTCCGGGTAGGGGTGGAATCGTCACACGCGCGCTTTCGCGCTCGAGGATGTCACGGAAATACTCAAAGTCGCTGTAGCGGCGGCGGACGGTACTGTTGCGAAGCTTGAAGGCGGGTATGTTGGTGCTGCAGTTGATTTCGTAGTCCGTGTACATGTTGCGGCCGATGCCGTGGGTTTGGGGATCGGTTACCTAGAGGGGGGGTCAGTTGGAGACTTGGGAGTGGGAGTGAAGAGGAATGTGGGAGGAGGAGGGGGAGTGAGTGGCGTTGAAGTTGGGAATTGCATGTTAGGAGGGAAGATGTGAGTGAGTTGGTCGTACTTCTATCTCGAGGAAGTTTTCAGGTGGTCCATAGATTTCTTCAAAGCTTTGTTGACGGGAATCAGGCATAGCTTGCATGGCGGATGATATGCTGGATCTTCCTGGAGAAGTAGGACTCTGGGGAGAGGTTTGGCCGGTTTTCGGCGGTTGTGCTGGTGGTGCTGGTTGTGCCATTTTCGAAGGTTGACTGATGTATTGTCGTGATGCGAATATGAAGCTCTTTTTTTTCACGTTTGGTCGTTGAGGTTGATATGAATTTTGAATACTTTCCCTACCGACGGAATAAATGTTATGTATGTATGTATATGTACGAGTGCGCACTCCTGATAGAGAAGCCGGCTTAAATTTAGCTTGTGGTGGGGCAAACAATTCATTTCCCCTCGTTTGCGACACATCGATGGACTAAAGGAGCTAAGGCTAAGGAGCTAAGGAGCTAGGGAGCTGAAGCTGGATTGAACAAAGACAAGAAGATCGAGGACTTGTACAATACACACAAATTTGATCGTGGCACATTTCGAAATACTGCCATCATGGACGTTGTTCATAAGTTGATACCACTGGCAAGGCCACTGGTGAGCAAGCCTGTTTGACCGATCAAACAGGACAAGGACAGTAGCTAATCTCATCTAGCTTCTACTTCTTCTGACTGCCATAGCTGGGTACAAAGCTCCGATGCATATTTGACAACCTTCTTATACTGATATCCGTCAGCTATTCCTACTCCCGAATTCGCTCCCTCTCACTTCCCGTGTCCCAAGCTCTCGCATTATTTACCGTCGTGCTGCCGCTCGCGACCGGTGTCTCTATACAAGGTGCCGTTGGATTGATCCAGCGAGCGAACAAGAAAGAACAAAATCAGCTTACGCTTCCACTTATTGCCGTTATTGGGTTCCAGTTGGTGTATGAGACGGTGGTGGCAACTCTCGCGTTGACGTATATGATTCCACCAAAATCACTACAGTGTGGTTTGGATGATACATGGCAAAGTCTATTCAGCTCGAAGGATGAGAGGAAGATCAGGGCCATTCAAGACGCGCTGAATTGTTGTGGCCTTCATAGCGTATATGATAGGGCATATCCATTCAGGACGAATGCACATGCTGCTGGGAACTGTGTAGGATTGACACATCGCTCGCAGTGAGTTCTTCCCTTTTCAAGGTCTCGATCATGCATCCGAGAGAGAAGCTAAAAGCTCCCGCAGAAGCTGCCTGGGGACCTGGAGACAAGCGGAGCAGATCGATGCTGGCTTGCTTTTATTCGTGGCTATATCCGTTTTTGTTCTCAAGGTACGGTTACCTTACCTTTCTAGTGCATCAAATGCCTATCTCCTGGATGCATGCAGTACATGATAGACTCTTCTGTTTTTATCAGTATCTTCCGTTATGCGTCGCAAAATAGTTCAAGATGTTTCTAGAGAGCTTCATTATGCATGCTTTCTGAAAGCCGCCTTCACACTTCTGCATATGTTTGATGGAATTTTCACGGAGAGCACTCCCTGACATCAATCAACCCACATAGTTGATATCCATCATAAATCTGCTCACCACATCATTCTGGAAGCGTTCATTTTGGCCTCGACCCATCCACCGCATAACGAATGGTGATTCAGAAGCATCACCGGGAGATGACAGGGCAGACACCAGCCGGCTTATCGAAGAAGGAGATGACGAAGAAGAATCTTACCATGATGAGCCCCCTCAGGATCGCCCATCGGCACTTCATGGCCTTGACCAGGGACCCAGAGTTGAGCCTTCTCGCTTGTCCCACAACTATTAGGCCATCTCAAGTGTTCAGGCATGAGTGAAATATGCTTAAGAATAATGGGATACGTGCAGCTCAACAAGAATCCTCGTATCCTGGTGGGCATCTGGGGCACTGCCCTCTCCGCTTGGGGGCGGGTTTCAGGTTCATGGCGATGTGGGGACGTTGTAAGATGATCCGATACGGAGGTTGGAAGGGTAAGTATTGTAAAAACTCTAAATAGGCCCACATCCCCCTGTAAATAGTAAACCAGGGGGTTTGATTGGCCACTTTATATAATATCAGTGCTGCTTTGATAAAATATGCTGAGAACCAGATCAAAATGGATATAGCAAATCTATTAAGATCTTCCTCTCCATCAAGTTCACCACCTCCATCTCCTCCTCCGCTACCTCCTCCTCCTGTAGAGCCATCGACGCCTATTAAACACGTTGTCAGGCAGTTATTGACGCAAATGGCATGTATATTCATTATTAAAATCATCAAAATCGTCAAAATCTTGAATTTGTTGATTCCAGAAAAATTTCTTTACAATACTTTCTCCATCTACAGTCACTCATATAAATTTTCAACCAGCGTGATGATTTGATTGGCTCAAACCCTTGTATGTGGGGGAAAGCACGGTCGTATTTCAGTGTGTTTTACAATACTGACCCTTCCAACCTCTGTATAATTTAAACCTGGCCCACGTGCCCCACAGTGGCCACGCAAGCGTTCCACATTGAGCGACGTGCATGTGATAAACTAGCGTTACGTTGCCGAAAGATGCGTGATATAATCTACTCGGTGAAGTCGGGAGGGTCAAGAGATAGATATTAAGCTTTTTCTTTTTCTTACAACGCATCTGCTTCAATCTTCAAACCCCTCATTTGGATTTGGGATTGATCAATTCCAACACTGTGACGCTTGTGCCGTAAAAGAGCTGAATGAACAGGGTCAAAAACTTCCTTAGAATTTACTATTGGCTTAGCTAGACTACAGAACAACGCTCCTATGGATAATTTACACGAAACACATATGCTAAACATGTGCTTGCTAACCGAGCATGTGAACCAGAGCGTCATGCATTGAGCCGTGATAGCGAACACGTGCGCTGGAGCGGCGGCTAGGCCGACCGAATGGGAAAATCGTGACAAATACGATGTTACATTTATCTATTTACAGAAGATACTCGGTACAAAAATCGAACCACGTTAATATGGAAAAATGCCAACGTCAACATCAATAACATCATAATCATACGGCAATGCCTGTATCCGCATATCGCTTTATCCCTTGCTTGATTATCTCTTCCCGAAAATATTCTCTCCCTCTCTCTCTCTCTCCCACTCCCGCTCCCCCCCCTCTCTCTCTTCTCCTGGACTTTACTCCCATTTTTCCTATTTGCTTGCTTGACTCGTCCACGCAGATCAACAATTCATAGATGTCGTGTGTGGTAGTATTGGATTATGTACAACCAAGTGTTTCCCGTGTCCCCACGAGTCCGCGTCCCGGTCATGGTCATGGTCATGGTCATCTCCGCATAATGGATGAATGCACTGGCTGTCGTACAAATCCACACAATCCAGGTTTCTCATCCATCCATCTTTCATCCAACCACCACATACGTATCGTATCTGAAGCCACAGTGCCATTTCCACCCCCAAAGAGCTAAAGCTTAATCAAAAAGTGCTGTTTTATTGTTATTCTTTCCCTGCCTGCATTATGCACCGCCCTTCTTGTGTTCTCCCACACTATCTGATAATTTCTCGTACGTGACGGGAGATAGCCTCGGGAGCTCACAGATTGCATCCCTTCCAGCCTTTTCCCCTCATTGTTGCAATATTTATACAGTGTCGTCCATCACATATGGGAGATAGCTTTGGCAGCTCATAGATTGCATCTCTTCCAGCCTTTTCCCCTCATTGTTGCAATATTTCACAGATTGTATCCCTTCCAGCCTTTTCCCCTCATTGTTGCAATATCTATACAGTGTCGTCCATCACATATGCGACATACGAGCACGCTCCACGAATTCATTCAAGCATCACTCTGGCTCGGAACACTTCACCGCAATGCGAACAAACAAAAAAAAAACGAACGGAACACGCCCCAGGGGTAGGACGAGAAATAGGGCCACGATTGAAAACTCCACCTCTGAAAGGACTTGGATCGAGTGGACGATTCCCATTTCGCCACGCAGCGTTCGCAAGAGGCCGCAACGACCATCATTGCATTCTCAACGCCGTCTCTCCACTCCCAGTGCCTCACCACCTGAATCGTCACACTCAAACTCATCGTCATCATCAATTGTTGGCCATGCTGTTGGTGTTACGACCACTGGAAATCCAAGTTTAGATCATCTTGGCCACGAACACTCGACCTTCATCGGAAGTAATGGCGGTGCTTCATTATCGCTTCAGGCGGGAGCTATGCCTGGACTCTCCATGCCGTGGGATATCGTGACATCTACTACACACTTACCTGGACCCTCGTATTTTGAAGGTATCTCTATGGCGGAGAGTGACATGGGAAGCTATGGAAGTAGTGGAAGCATGGAAGTAGCTTCTGCTTCTACTGTCTCGGCTGCCTCCGATGGATATGTTTTCCCTATCTCTCCGTCGGTTTTTGATTCCCCAGGAGGTTCAAGTTCATTGCTTGGCCTTGCGCTGCCCAGTATGTGACAATCTTGCTTCCCTATTGTCTTTTCCGCGTGTGTTTTTTTGCAAAGTATCATGTTTGAACATGGCTTTTATCCACCTCGAGGTAGACAGCTTTGCTGACAAGGGTGCAACAGATTACGTGAACCAAAGTATGACCGTCGACCAAGCCATCCAACACACCGAAAATCTCAATAACTCCTCACCTGCTACTTCTACCTCTTCATTCGATAACCATACATTTACACCTCTAGGTTGGAATTTGAGTGATATGTTGTCCACGGAGCCCACGGCCCATTCAGCAGCTCCGCTTTTAGAGGCTCCGCACCTCCTTCAAAGAGGACAATACATACGTTCACAAAATCCCTGGACCGCGCACGATGCACACGGTAATATCTTCAGCGAGACATCCAACCCTGGCTGCGTTGCATATGAGCCAGAGCCATCTCCAATGCACTCCTACGAGCCCGAGACGTCTCCATTCATTCCCTATGAATACGAAATATATCCATTGCCCTGGGAAACGTCATCCCCGATTGAGGACAATCGATTAACTATGCCCGGTCAAGGCTCATCAAGCATCGACTTATATGGGCCAGAACCACCAAATATCAATTGGTTTGATGAAAGTGATACATCAACCTCTTATTCCAATGCTCTGTATACCCCTTCTCACGGCTCCCCAGCATCACATCATTCTCCACATCCACAAGGCTCGCAGCCACAGCCTTCTCCAAGCGATGTGGGTAACCATTCACACGTCTTTAGAGCATCCCTGGAACCTCAGAAGAATAATGTTACGAAAGGTCGTGTAAGACGGTTGACGGACAAGGAGAAGAGGGAGATGAGGGATGTAAGGGAAGCGCGTGCTTGCTGGACTTGTCATCTCTCTAAGATCAAGGTATGAAGAAAAGTTGCTTTTCTACATACTTCCGGATATATCACTAACTGCTTCTTGTACAGTGCTCTCCTTGTTCTTCTGGGTTCCCTTGTGAACAGTGTACTAGACTTGCTGGGAAGAGAAGGTTTTGCCTACTAACATGTTTCAATGATCCAATCGAAACGCTGGACAGATTCTTGGTACCTGGTATGCCACCATTACCATGCGTTATCACCTCAGGCTAACAAATATACAGAAAATTACATCAAGATGTACACGACCGACAATACCAAGAGATTCATTTCTGAAAATGCAGATGCATGGGGAACAGATGAGATGATGGTAGGATTAAGCTGGGGGTACCGAGTCCCACTAAAAGTTACCGTCGTCCCCCTATCAGTACGAGGTTCGACTTCGGTGTTTCGGTATCAACATCAGACGTACATCAATGCATCAGGTAGACCAACCTTCACGCGAAAGAAGAGCCCACCCCTTGGGATTCCGCTTCTGTCAATGGAGGAGAGCAAGGATGAATACGCTCTATATATCAAGAGGATTGTTCGGCATGATCTAGATGGATATGTGAGGGTTGCGTATGAGCCTGAGGAATCAGATCTTGCGAAACGTTTAATCAAGACGGTGTGCCAGTTTTGCACTGCTGGCGTAGAAGCCAATGATGAGGTAAGATTACTTTCTTTTGAACGAAAGATCCTTTGCATTCTACGATTGTGAGCATACTTTCTCAATCTTGGGCCTGTAGCCGAGCTTGAACATGGGTTTGCTGAAGGTCGCTCCTGGTCCAAATCAAAATTCCTAAGCATTCATGGTGATGATTCTAACAACTGAAAATCACAGTATAAACTCCTCCGCGAAGCCATCGAGATACACATTGCCTGCGTCATTCTTGAGCGAAGTCTAATCCTCGACAATGAATCGACAAATCTGGTAGAATGGCACCTAGGAGAAGATTTCCCAGCAGACTCTTCTCCGAGATGTGCTTCCCGCCAAATTAAATTGGCCTTCTTCATATCGCAACAAGAAAGAATCAAAGAGGTCCTCGAGGAATGGGCCCAAATGATGTGGACAAGTAGTCTCACCACTGCGAATGAACTAAAATGGGCCATTGGATTCAGCGTCTTGCTCGTTTTGACACTGGTCATGGATAAGACTCTGGGTCTTGAATATTGCAAGTACGTACTCCCTTGACCCCTCGATCCCATGGCCTCCAAATACGATACTGATTCGTAATGGTAGTGCCGAATCTAGAGTCAAACATGGCGGCAAAGAAGCCGAGATTGAGCGTAAAGAGTTCCAGACCAGGGTGAAATTCACACAGACAAACTTATTCGAGCGATGCAAAGAGATTTTTCATTCGAGGTTCAAGACACGAAAATGGGGCAAGGAGAGCTTCAACCCAATCCGTGACGGCAAGGGCGCCTGGCATGGCAAAGTCATCGATGATAGGATTGTCGGGTTTGTAAATGATATGCAAAGTGTGGTTCGGGATTTTGGTACGTTTTTTTTCCGTTTCTCCCCTTTTCGTCGTTGATTCCTGCAACATCCCCCATTGCCCGAGACAGATAGAATGGAGATATTCACACCACCATGATGATTCGAATCCGAGACTAATGTACGTTTTCTTCACTCTCTAGAATCACAAGTTCGGTCTTGTAGAGGATCCAAGCCCTCGAAGACTCCGCGAAAGTATCCTTCGTCGTTGTCCTTGAAAGTTGACGAATCACCTTACACGGACGCGGCCCGGTTATCCAGTGTATTCTTGGACGATTTTCTGAAACATTGAAATCCGAGCCGGCCACGGCTCTAGCAAGCTAGGACTAAGGGGAAATCCCCCGGATTATTGGCAATTCGAATTTGGCAGGTACAGTGGGCTGGGGTTTTGGATCGGATGGACAGAATTGGAATGAACGGGGCCGGGACCGGGATTGAGAGGGGATGGGGATGAGAACAGGGAGATTAGGAGGATCCGAGGAAGCAAGGGAAGGGATTATTTTTGATGATGGATGATGACGAGTAACGATTCAACAATGTTTGGATTGGGGTGGGGGTACGAAGGAACGAGAAGAGCAACGCGAAGAGGACCGAGAGAAAGCAGAGGAGAGAGAGAGATCTGGGTATAGTTTCTGAGTATAATTTCTGGGTATAATTTCTGAGCTTAATTTCTGGGTATAATTTCTGAGCTTAATTTCTGGGTATAATTTCTGAGCTTAATTTCTGTGTATAATTTCTGAGTATTGTCACGATTCTGACGTTTCGGCCGGCCTAGCCGCCGCTCCGGCGCACGTGCTTGCTGACACAGCTCACGTGCTCGACTAGCCAGCACGTGCCCGAGCACGTGCGCTTCATGTAAAATCTATATAGGAGCATTGTTCCGTAGTTTAGCTAGGCTAGTAGTAAATTCTAAGGAATCTTTTGACCCTGATTAAATCAGCTCTTTACGGCACAAGCGTCACAAGTATAATTTCTGGCATCCCAATGCTGCTTTGATAAAATATATTGAGAATCAGAAACAGAAGGAATTTCATGGAAATCTTGCTGGAATACTCGAAATCATCAAAATCATCAAAATGGATATAGCAAATCCATTAAGATCCTCCTCTCCATTAAATTCATTACCTTCATTTCCTTTACCACTACCTCTGTGACGAACGTCAATGGCCGTAAGATCAACGCTTGGAATTTCAACTGAAAGAGCTAGCTACGATGGATATAGAGAGGCTATATATACATATGGATCGCTGGTCGCGGAGCCTATATCAACACGTGAGCCTTTCGGGTGCCAACCGAGGGCCGATCGCGGAGAGCTAACTCACGTGGAGAAGACGATTACGATTACGCCGACAATAACAAGCCTACGTCCGCCGCAGATCGGAAGCGTTTCTTCCAAACCACCTCATAGTCACGTCAATCGAAGAAAGCCTTATGTAGCATGTCAAATATCAACTCTAGTCCTCAACTAACAACAAAACGGAACATGAAATCAACGACGTGGTACAAGGAAAGAAGGAATCTCGGAAGTAAATACAGGATGGTTGACCCTCGCCACTCTGCCCAACCACAGAACAAGAACAGCAAACAAAAAAGAGACAAAGAACACCATCCACCAAAGCCGAAAAGCCGCCCGTTGTGCTTCGGCTTTTAGCCGAAGCTCCAACGCCGCCTCCTGTGGGGCACGAGCCTGCCCCTCCTCCCTGTCAAGCCGCTCGCGCGCTTGGTACCTCTCCAACTCTTTCTGGTGCATTTGCTGCACACGCTCTGTTTCTTCCTCCGCCAAAATTCCCCTCAAAACGTTCTTCGAGAACTTGCATTTAAGTTGCAACCGTAAAGCTACCTGAGTTTCAACAGCTGTTAGTAAGACAGAATACGCAATCGAGAAAGGAAATAACTTGCCTCCGCCCCAACGCCGTACATCATCAAAGCCTCGCGATACCTCAAGAAATCTCGCAACAATGGTCCCTCCGGAACCTTTTCACACTTTTGCTTGTGTTTAAAACATAAAAGACAAACGCTCTTCTTTTGCTCTGGCACCAGGAAACACACTCCTTCCGACTTGCCTGCAAGACAACTCCGTACACAACCAACGCATACACTCTCGAGGTCCTTACAACAATCCTCCGCCTCGAACTGCCTCTTTGCAGGAGATCCAAACAACCTCCGCCCCGACGACTCAAATATATTGTCCTTCGACTCTTGCTGAGACGCCTGCATCACGTGTAGTGAACCCTTAGAGTCCACCTGCCTTTGTTGCTGCTGTTGTTGTTGATGGTCAACCTGTCCAGGCCCTTGTTGTGTCGACTCTGCTGCTCGAAGCGTTTGCGGATTCGCCTCGAGGACGTGGATGCATGCTGTTACAATCGAATTAGCGTTTCCTTGTGTGATCAAAAGCCCAAGAAGATATACTAACTTGTAGAATCAATTGGTAGACCCTCTTTGTCAGGCTTCTTTCCCTTTGAATCGAAGTTCTTCTCTTGCCTTAACGAGAAATCGTCTTCCACAAGAGCCTTATCCTTCGCTTTCTTCGCTGCAAGCATTGCACACGTGTGAGCAACATTCTCCTGTTGCCTTTGCTTCTTGGTAGAGCCGCTCGACGACTCTTTCGCCATACTTGGTGTAGAGTTGTTTGAGTCGTTACTAGCATAAGTAGGCATCTTGAAGATTACAATGAATTTGGAAAAGGAAATGAAATTGGAATGGAAAATAAGAAGGGAAATCTTCTCGTTATATGCCCTTCAATTCAAGCATCTTTCTTTCATTGTGTGGTGCCCATATGCACTTTGCCGCCTAGGAATAAGCAAATACAACTACATGCCTTGTTTACCACTACGACAAACGCGTTTACAAAATAGAGATTGGCTGGCAAAAGCCATACAAGGGTATTATACTTGTTTTTCAACGGGTAGTCGCTCGAAGGCAAGCTCTACTGAAGGGAGGGTAATGTCACGAGCCTTATCCTTTGCCTTCTTCGCTGCGAGTATTGTATGCATATGAGCAGCATTCTCCTGTTGCCTTTGCTTCTTGGTAGAGCTGCTCGACGACTCTTTCGCTATACTTGACGTGGAGTTGTTTGAATCGTTACTAGCGTGAGCAAGCATCTTAAAGATTACAATGAATTTGGAATGGAAAATGAAAAAAGAAATCTCCTCGCTATATGCCCTTCAATTCAGGCATCACTCTTTCATTGTATGGTGCCCATATGCACTTTGCCGCCTAGGAATAAGCAAATACAACTACATGCCTTGTTTACCACCACGACAAACGCGTTTACAAGGTAGAAATTGGCTGGCAAAAGCCATACAAGGATATTATACTTGTTTTTCAACGGGTAGTTGCTCGAGGGCAAGCTTTACTGAAGGAGAGGTAGTGTTACTAGCTTTATCTTTTGTCTTCTTCACTGCGAGCATTGCATATGTATGAGCAAAATTCTTTTGTTGTTTTTGCTTCTTGGTAGAGCTGCTCAACGACTCTTTCGCTATATTTGACGTAGAGTTGTTTGAGTTATTACTAGTGTGAATAGGCATCTTGAAGATTATAGTGAATTTGGAATGGAAAATGAGAAGGGAAATCTCCTTGCTATATGCCCTTCAATTCAGGCATCACTCTTTCATTGTGTGGTGCCCATATGCACCTTGCCGCCTAGGAATAAGCAAATACAACTACATGCCTTGTTTACCACCACGACAAACGCGTTTACAAAGTAGAAATTGGCTGGCAAGAGCCATACAAGGGTATTATACCTGTTTTTCAACGGGTAGTCGCTCGAGGGCGAGCTCTACTGAAGGGGGGGTAGTGTCACGATTTTGACGTCTCGGCCAGCCTAACCACCGCTCCAACACACATACCCGCTATCACAGCTCACATACCTAACACTCCAGCTCACATACTCAATTAGCAAACACATGCCTAAGCACATACACTTCATATAAATCATATATAGAAACGTTGTCCCGTAGCCTAGCTAAACCAATAGTAAATTCCAAGGAAGTTATTGACCCTGTTCATTCAGCTCTTTTACGGCACAAGCGTCACATGTAATACTACAAGATCAAGGACCTAAACTAATCTGAACCAATCAGATCAGACTTTTATATAAATCCTTAGCTTAGTATACCTCATATACTCTTCGGAAAGCGAGAATACTTTAAGCCCCCTCTAGTGTAAACCAAATTCACTTCACTTCACTTCTTAATCTTAGAACTAACTCACTACAATAAACAAACCCCAACTTAAAACCTGTCTAAAACCTACAAATCACATAAAACAAACACACAATAAACAAACACACACTTGAAAAATATGAGAAATACATCCATCCATCCATTTCTTAACCTCTACCTCTACCTCTTCCACTTACCTCTCTCTACTTACCTCATTCCATCACCACAACCATAATATAAATCCTCAACCTATTCCTGACTCTATTGCTCGCTTAATTCTTCCTTCCTTATTCCTTCTCCCTCCTGATTCCCCACCCCCCCTCATTCAATTGCAACCTCATTCAATTGATTGCAACCTCTAGAAAGAAGTCTCCTCTTCCTTGCTCTTAAATAAAACCAATGTAAACCCATCATCATCATCAACAATGTACATCTCAATCCTCAACCCTTCAACCCTTCCTTCCACCCTTCTACATTAACCTGACCAACACAATCAACACAACCAAAGCGCTCCATAAATTCCTCCTCCTCCTCCTCTTCCTCCTCCAAATCTTCCCTTCCCTTTCCTTTCCTTCCTTTCCTCCCCCCCCTCCCTTCTTCACAACCAACCTCAACCATCCATCCATCCATCAATCTATCCCAAACATTTCCTCAACACCATCATCACACCACTACAATGTATACAACACAAATACCATATACAAAATTTATTGATTCGTTATACCTACTATAGTATATATATACTATTTAAACTATTTACAACCCAATCCTATCAACCAATCCAATCCAACCAACCTATACCAAAAATAAAATAACATTCAAAAAAAAAAAAAAAGAAGATATTTACTATATATAAAAACTCCTATAAAATGCTAATATACTGATTGATATGCTGATATACTGACTCGCTTAACTCGTTGATATATATTTGTTTCTTTCATTTCATTCATCCATCCATTCAATTTTCATCTCATAAAATCATCACCATCCCCCCATCCCCATCGCCATCCCCAACCCCAACCCCAACCCCAACCCAACTCTAAACCTCCCCCCAAGCCCCCATCCCCATCCCAATCCCAATCCCTATCCCTATCCCTATCCCCCCACCCCCAGCACCCCCCACAACCACACTCCCCCTCGTACTACTCCCCGCCAAACTCCCCCCAATATCCCAATAATGTCGACTACTCCCACTCCCAATCCTCAAACTCTTAAGCGTCCCCCCAATCGGGATCCCCGTACTTCCACCACCCATTGGTAACCCCCCCTTACCCAACCCCGCACCACTCTCACTCGATCCTCTCCTCCCCACCACCCTCCTCCTCACCCCCGCATTACTAGCCTTCAAATTAACCAGCGGGTGATGAGCCCGCACCCGCGCCACCCGCGCCAATGAATCAGGCGTATGTTCCACCGCGAGATTCTCCCTCGCACCTTGCGCGAGTGCACTTCGGGATCCGCTCATGCTCATGCTCATGCTCATGCTCATGGCTCCATGTGTATTCTCACTCCGACTCAGAAATCGATTCTTCAAATATCGAAACACCATGCTGATATCTAAATCCCGTTCCCATTCCTCTCTGGTGATGGTAGATGTAAATGATGGTCTGGGTGTGGAATCATCTTCCAATTCCCATTCTTGACCTGCTTGACTTGGGTTGGGGATCGAGACAGGACGAGTGATCGTGGGGTGGAATTCTACATCGGCGCTTGTGTTGAGAGTTGAGGTGAGAGGATCTTGACTTTCTTCGCGTTCCAGATCTGCACGTGAAATATGCGTAGCCATGTTTAAATTAGTACTCGATGTTGATTCAGGAATGACAGGTAACCCGGCATAAGGCAGAGGGGTTTGTTGAGTTTGGAGATATGTTGAAAAAGCACCTGGATGATCTGAGAGTTGATTAACCAGCAATCCCAACTCACGAGCTATTCGTTCGAGGAGTCTGCATTCCCATGAACTCTGATCGCGTTGAGTAGTTGCGGTAGGAATGTTTGTAGTTCTCCCTGGTGTTTTCGATAAATCGTCTTCGGTAGGTAAAGATTTACCAAAGATAATCGAGAGTAGATCATTATCGATACCCATTAGATCTCGTATAACCCTTCGAGTAAGTCGACTCCATAGATTATCATTTTCGCTCGTCGTTTTTAGTGATGGTTCCACCTCAACATGATTAAATGTTGCCACATCTTCTTGCTCTTTGTCCTCAACAGTACTCCTCCTTTCACTACCACTACTCATCGATTGTTTCCTTCTTCTCGTCTCCCGCTGTATTTCATCCACCAAAGCTCTACTCTGCTCCATTCTCCACATCTCAATCCTTCTCGTCCTCTCCATTTCCGCCGCCCTCTCACCATCCAACGCCCTCTCCCCAATCTCCAAACTCTCCCTCCTCCTCTTCACCCTCCTCGGATTGTACATCTCAAAAGCATATAAGTGTTGTCGAACCTCCTCCCCAATCCCATCTATCCTAAAACTCCCCAAGCCATCGTGTTTCGGCAACACAGGTCCTTCTTCATCCTCCCGATTCCCAAAAACACTGGGTTCCGTCCTAAACTCATGTAGATGGCTATCCAACGAATCCAACTCCGCATCCTCATTATCATCTCCCGTCTGCGCATCCCCGTCTTCATCGATGTCATAATCATGATCATCATAAATGCCATAGCTTCTCGCCGCCGTTTCTAAACTTCCAAAATCACTAAGCCTCGAATGACCAGCTGTGCGTGTTCTCCTCGTCCTCCCTGTACTAATCGTACATGTACCCTCGGTAAAACTCGGGGCGACGGGAGTAAACAATATCCATTCTTGACCTTCCTCTGATTCCCTAGCTCTCTCTTGTATATTGTGTTGCGTCTGCGACAGCGGCTGCGAGTTTGTCTCTTGTGTAAATGTTCTCGGAGGGGCATGATATGCAGGTTGCCTGAAAGCCATTTTGATATCTTTTGTGTTTGGGTGGTAGAGATGAAAACAAGATGAATATGATATGCCTTTGTATGTGATGGTGGTATGATCTATCCCAAGATTTCGAATCGGATACGGATGTATCTAACGGACGTGTCTACCGAATCATAGATGAGTAGACGCGGGAGGTGCCGAAGCAAGGCCAAAGAACAAAACTAAGAACCAAACTCAAATGAATAATAATAATACCAAGTTCTTTGGCAACATCCAAATAACGACTTCTTGCATGCCTATTCGGAATTGATAGCTTTATTATATCAATCTGAGAAGAAGAAGAAGAAGAAGAAGAAGTGAGAGTTAAGATTGATTGATTACCCAAGCTAGATAGCTGTTGGTGTCTTGAGTTAACTTGAAATGGATAAAGAAGAAAGACAAAGCTAAAGCCCCCCTTTTTTTAATTACTTGGCTAGATGACTTAAAGAGGGTAGGTAGAATACATCCTTTCTTCGTATATATACTACTTTTATAACCTCCACATATAGCTAATCTATCTCAACCAATCACCTTTTTGTATCGTACAGAGTACAGAGCAAGTTAAGATTCTATAATAACGATTCGTTATCCTCCCATTCTAAATCGCAATAGCAATAAACAAATAAACAACCAATAAACCTAAAAGGAAAGAAAAGCTCGTTGTCATACCGACTATACTACAATAGGGGTTTGAGGCTCTTTAGCGATGCAAATGAATCAACAGGTCTAGATAATATTGATTTATATTACAAACCTTGTATATCTCTCTCAATCAACATCATTATCCTTGTCATCACCCATCTCATCCATTTCCCCCATTTTCATTCTCATTCTCAAATCTCTTTTCGCACATCACATCGCCTCACCTCACCTCACCCTTACATCACCATCATCATCATCATGACGATATACACTACATGCTACTTACTACAACCAACCCTCAATGACAAATGAAATCAACTCCTTTCATCCCTCCATTACATAACCCTCTGCCTCCCCTTCATTACATACTCTTTTCCCTTATCCCCCTCATCAAACACCCCTTCCTCCATCCTAACACCACCATCATTCCAACTACTACTACTACTGTAACCCTTTTCTAAACTACATTGCACCACATCACACCAACTCTACCTACCAATTGTACCATACCATACATAATTAACACCAAGTCAATCACCATTTTATATTACTAACCTACCTAGGTATCTTTGCAGCTGTGCTGACGAAATGAAATGGTCAGAATCGGATTTGGGTTGTCATCTTGCATGCAAGTCACTCCTTGATGGTTGAGGTGAATATATGATCAAGGGAAACCAAAGACTAAGATTACCAATATCACATCATAAACACGTCAGATCCAACTAATATAATGAGTTTGAAAGTCGTAGAATCAATTCCTTAGGTACAATGATTAGGATTTGTCTGCCACTTTGATGTGGCACCATGCTAATCCAGCCATTGCAAATGTACGCCTTTCTGATCATACCCCGAATTTCCCCTTTGATATCAACAACTCAATCTATGCCTCAGCCTCGAAAGCAGCTGGGAAACGCTTGATGTTATCGGCCAGCTTGCCGTGGTTGGACAAGAATTGAACATATGCACCATCAACCAAAACCTTTCCACTTTGCTTCTTCTCCATATATTCCTCACGACGGAGAGGAGTGAAACCCCAGTTCTTGGAAACAATGATCTTCTGACGACCTGGGAACTTGTATTGGGATCTGCGGAGGGCCTCGAGAGCGTTGGCGCGGACTAAAAATATGTTAGATCTTGTACGTGTTTCAAAGACCTCGATCTTAACTTACAAGAGTCACGAGTTCTGATAGACAAGATAATTTGACCAATGTTGACACGGGCAACAGTTCCGTTTGGCTTACCCCAAGCACCACGCATACCAGTTTGCAATCTATCTGCACCAGCGCAAGACAACATCTTGTTGATACGGACAACGTGGTATGGGTGAGCACGGACACGGAGATGGAAGGATTCCTTTCCTGCGGATTTAACCATGTATCTTTCGAAGATGATGTCAGTCTCCATCTCAAATAATCCCACTTCACCTTCCCACATCCTTCATCTATATTCCAATCTTCACCTCGACCAGATTCCACCTTTCCACATGATTCTTTCGGGTTGAACTCACTTGTTGGCGCAAATACGGGCGGCTTCCAAAGCCTCGGAACTCAATTGTTCATACTCGTTGGAAACCAAGTGAATGCAGAGAGGGAACTCGTCGACATTCGCCTTCTTACGACCGAGATCGAAGATACGAATCTTTGGGTCGGGAACACCACGGTTGAAACGAGATTTAGGGTAAGGCTATAGAGTAAAATCTCATCAGTATTATTTCCTTTTATTTCGGGAGATTATGCGATCTTGTATTTGTCGTCCTTGCAATATATTCGAAATGGTTGATAAAGAGTGGCGAACGATCGAATCGAGTCGAAAGTCCTTCAAATCCATCTCGCACACTTCCAAATAACTTCTGATGGTGTAAAATTGAGATTTACACACCTTGTTCTTGCAGTAACGGTAACATCTCGCTGGGCGACGGGCCATCTTGAATGATTTCTAGAGGGACTTGTTGGTGTTGTTGGTTGAATTGTCAAAATGGAGTCGGGGGCTTCAAAAGAGGTCTTCAAACTCAGGTTGATTTGTAACAAATATCAAGCTAATCCTAAAATGGAAACCTAAGCGATTTATTCTTAGGGCTAATCACTCAAAGTGGTTTTGGGAGTGTCGGAGTTGTAAATAGTGGCAATTTGTATTTCAAATCAAGTAGAAAATAAATGAAAAAGAAGGGTGCTTGATAGGGTATTAAATGGAAATCATATATCATGGATATCGCCATCAATTGTCAGCATCAAAATTTCTTAATATACCATGTCCGACTCTTGATTAAAGTCCGAGAATGGAATGTTCAATGAGAGTCGTTCCAAGTCACGAATATCAATATGGGATGACAGAATTCCATCACTCAGCAAGTAGAAGTAAAAATCAAGTTCCAGAATCAAGATGTATCATTTCATGGTGCTATAAAGCTATGTAGAATATGCACAATGATACATTTAAAAAGATCAATCATGATCGATTTTGGTCCTTCATCTGGAATTTTTCCACCTCGACAGGCAACACGAATGATTGATATTCTTATTCTATGCAGCTTGGCTAGAAAGGATATCGGAATCACCGGCTTCCAAAACAGCCATGGTAGAACATCTGAAGAGCTTACCGCAGGCAGTACCGAGCTCAATCTATAAGAAATAAAATAGTAAGCAATTGATGAATACCCTCCAAAGTCCAGAAAGACTTTATCGCTGGGTGATGTCCTCCCAGACCTCAAGAGGTTCTGATCGATAGACAAGTGGTTGAGAAATAAAATATTCATGTACGTACGTTGTTACCGGAGAAGTGGTGAACTTGAGTCTTGGACAACATAGAGTAGTACTCGAGTTCCGACTTGCGAAGAGGAGGGGTGTTTCCGGCGATGATGACGAGCTTGGCCTTGCCAGATCGGAGTTGCTTGAGAGTAGACTTGTATCCGAGAGTAACTGTCGAAGAGAAGAATGAGTATTTTGTAAAATTGCATGTCAAGTAGAATTGAAGTTTTCCATACCCTTTCCGGACTTCATAACCAGTGCCAAACGACTGTTGATAGAGTCGGCGGTCTTCTTAACCTTCTTGGTTGTTGGTGCCATCTCTGCGGTTTTTGAATTGGATGATACGCTCCGGCTGGATTGGATTGGATGGTGAAGTTTGGTTGCTGTCGTTGAGGTTGTCGAGTAGAGCAGAGGAGAGTAGAAAGCTCGACCAGGAGGATATTTTCAAAGTGTGGGACGCTAAGAAAGAGGGCGCTAAGACACAAAGGGACTAGCGCAGTCTTGAGAAGATAAGCATGAACATGGCTCAACACGTGGGATTAGTCAGATTCTATCAGATATGAAAACGGAAAAAGAGCGGAGATGAAGATTCATGCATTCATCAACAGCAGGAGGAGAAGAAGGAGGAGAAGGAGGAGCAGGAGGAGGAGGAGAATAGGGATAATTACAAGAACAAGGGGGGTAAGGAACTGAACACGTATAGAAGGAAAGGAAAGAGGTTGATCACTTTGTATCTCCTGATGTTGAAAAAATGTAAAAAAATACATGCAAGTACAAGCTCATCTTGGTATCTTTACAATTCTAATAAGCCGAGACATACAAACCTACTCCTACTCCTAATCCTAATCCTATTCACAACAACAACATCCAAAAACTCAATACGTACACTACAACTACGAATGTCCAAGAATAAGTAACACAAGGCAACGATTTATCTATCCATTGGTTTAAATTCAAATCTTCAATCTTCAACTTTGTCATTTATCATCCCCTATCTATCAATTATTCATCATTTCTGTTGATAATTATACACCCACACCCTCACCCTCGCCCTCATTCGGACTATAAGAGACCAAACAACCACAACAATCCACAATGTCGGCAGCTACGAATACAAAGAAACCTCCACCGGCTTTAGGCGCTGCTCGTAGAACTTCATCAGATACCACAGGTACGCTTATTTCACCACGAGCGTCAACAACACGTTCACCAACGAAAGAGTCTTCACCGACTCTCAACGGGACACACGCACGCAGTCGTTCGGTGCGCAGTGGTGGTACCCCATTATCCGCACGATCGGCCATGCAACGACCGGGAGCTGCTACATCCAATCTCGGTTCAAACAATGTACCATCGGTGGACGATGATGACGCAAGGGCTGAGAATATTGCTCTGTTGGATGATTTGAAGGAGAGACTTCGCACCGCAGAGACCATCTCGGAGCAATTCCAGAAACAAGCTCAAGTCCTCCAGTCAAGATTGGATGAGGCTTTGCAGGAACAAGGGAAGTTGGAGGATCGGGTCCATGAGCATGAAGAGAAGTTGGAGACTTTACAAAATGAAAAGAGAGATGCTCTTCGACAGAAGAGAGAGATGGAGTCGATCTATGAGGCCGAGAGAAGTTCCATGACGAAAGAAAGGGAGGAGATGGCGAATCGAGAGGAGGAGATGCAGACAATCATTCAGCGGTTAAAGGATTCTTTGTCGCAAAGATCTTCATCAGATGAAGAATCACGATTGTCAAGACGTTGTAAGTTTTTTACCTCGTGTGATATACATTTCACGGTGTGCTAATCTTTGAAGCGAACAATTCTTCCCCTAATGTCGAAAATGGCCAATTCGCTCCTCCATCCGGTTTGAATCGCAGCGATTCTCGCAACAATTCCAAATTACTCTTACAAAAAGATAGACTTATTGAATCCTTGCGACTAGAATTGGCAGAATCTCAGATTAAGTTGGCAGAAGCTGAGAATATGGGGGGTGGAAGAATGCAAGAGGTCGAAAAGTTACTCTTGGAGGCAAGAATGACGAATGCAAGATTGATGGAGGACAATGAGAGTTTCCAATTACTTTTACAGGAAAAGACGTTGAATGGAGATTTCACCAAAGATCATTTCGAATACGTGGGGGGTGCCTCTTCGAATGCTGATGCGCTCAACGCTCTGGAGGGAAGATCTCCCGGAGCTTCTCTCGCAGATGAACTTTCCGAACTTAACGACACTGAAAATGAAAACGATCAATACCGTCGCCTTGAAGGCGAACTGAAATCTGCCAAGGACCAGAATAAAGCCCTCACATTATACATCAACAAGATCATCGAGCGACTCCTACAACACCAAGATTTCGAAACCATTCTTGATTCCGACTTCAAGACTGGAGATGGCAAAGGACCTGCTAACAGGGATAAAGATCTTCCACCTCCACCCAAAGAACAAGCTAGTGGCGCATCTATTCTTCAACGGGCGAAGAGTGTGGCCATGGGAGGCCGCAAACCACGACCTCAATCCGTGATGCCAATGAGCCATTCATCCCTCAATCTGGATCCTGAAACAGCACCTAGCATTCCATTCGGACTTGGTCGTTCAGCAAGTGTTAGACCAGGAGGTCGTCCTAAATCCGAACAATACACAGGCAGTGGAGCATCAATCGTCAATCAAATGTACAAAGGTGGCCAAACCTCCCCACCCCTCCATGCCCATGGACCCCAAACACCCCGATCCTCACAAACATTTTTCGGGCCTGGTAAGACCAATCCTCGCCATACATCCTTAGGACAAGTACCCACAGTTGGTCATTTCTCGGGTGTCAGGAGCGAAACTAGTAGTCTAAGCGGAGATAGCGGTGAGGTCAGCACACCGCCTAGTAGTAGCAGCCCTCAACGAAAAGAAACCAGAAAATTTGCCGGAAACAAACCCAAGCCATTGCAATTGGTTCAGGATAAGGAAGAAGAGGAAAAGAAAGCCAAGAGGGCCAGTTGGATGGGTTGGGCTTTTGGTGGGGGTGCGGCTCAAAAGAAAGAAGATGCTGCTGGAGCTGGACAACCAAGTGAAGATGCAATTATTGAATAGTTGTGTGCAATCTTACGATCTATATTATAGTTGGATATTTTTTTTGCAGATAGAGGTTAGGGATGGATATGGAGTAATATCTGGATAATAATGTATGAAGAGGAATAGAGAGAGAGGGGTGGAGATGGTTGGAAATGTGTTGAATAATGTTGTTGGATTATATATAAGGTGTGGATTGGATTTAGATTTGAATGTTTGATGTTTGATGGCAGCTGGATATTCCTCTTTTTTTTGTCCTTTTTTCTTTTTTTCTTTTTTTTTCTTCCCTTCTCAACTTCCAATCTTTTTGAGATTGATTGACCGACCGGCAAATACAATACAATACAATACCATGGTGGAAGTTACTTTTTTTATCCTTTGTGGTTGAGCAGTTTTGGGTCTATCCTATCTATCGGTTTGGCTTTGGCTTTGGCGAGGAAGAGAGAGGTTTCTTTATTTATCATTCCCTTGATTTTGGGGTTTCCGGGTTTCCTCGTGCATGCATGGTTCGTTTAGTTTGGATGGATGGATGGATGGATGGACCTCTCTTCCCTTCTCTTTTCATGGGGAGCTGGAGCGAGCGAGCGAGCTTGCTTGTTTGCTTGTTTGCTGGCTGGCGAGAATGATGGATGGATGGATGGCGAGAATGATGATGGATGGATATGGATTGATGGATGGATATGAGAATGAATGAATGGATTGATGGATTGATGGATGAATAGGTTGATTTGAATGAAATGATATTTATTGTTTTGAATTTTGAACGGGTTTCATGTGTGTGGTTTGTGCGTGTGTGTGTGTGTGTGTGTGTGATGTGTGATGATTTAAGCTTGGATGGATGGATGGATGGATGGATGTGTAGGGGGAGGGAGGTTGAGGGAAGGTTGGGGTTGAGCTTGAATGAAAATCTGAAGTGAAGGAGAAGGAGAAAGAGAGAGGGAGAGAAAAGTGTTATACGAACCTAGATTTTGAAAAAGAAATTTCCGATTGAACTTGCTGATTTTGACTTTGAAGAAACTGGTGTTGAAGTTGGGAAATAACTCCGTCGCTTGTGGTTGGTTTGATATATATATGCCTTGCTCATCCATTACATAAATACGAAGATTTTCTTCTAATACATACTATCTGCTGTTTTCGGTGGATCTCCCCCTGATTCACTCCATTTCAATCAAGATTACAATGAGCAAGGTGAGACTCATATAAGAAACTCTGTTCTTACCGCACAACAGTAGTTTGATCGCTGCGCGCTTATATGACTCCTCGTCCTACCATCACTGCATAAACATCCCCCTCTAGCGACAGCGCTGCTTCCCCAAAGCATTTTATGTCTCCGTAGGTCATAGCGTCCGATTCAAAGGTCGCAGGATAGTATTCCTAGGACTTCCGGATTGGAATAGGTGCTGCATTCAACAAAGCACAGCTCGCACCAAGTCTAGGGAAAACGTATGCTGGGAAGCTATTCGTGCTTTGCGAGTCGTGAAAATTTGTGGAAAGCAGCTGCGGGTAGTAGTGTTGAGTAATAGAGGGAGGAAATAGATAGACTACTATGTATTCACTCCCGCTTTTGACGATGGATAGATATCATTGCTCTGCTCTGCTAAAGTGACGAGACCACATCTCCCAAAAAAATTAGATCAAGCTTTCAATGATGGGAATTGAGCCCAACGGGGGGGTCGAACCCCCAACCTTGTGATTTCAGATGAACTCATACATAGATAGGTTTTGAATCATAAGAGTCACACGCTCTACCGATTGAGCTAGCCGGGCAGGCTTTGCTTGCTGTGGTTGTTGAGCTTGGCCTCTTTGTTTCAACATCTATCTCTGTTAGATGGGGGAGAAAATTCTGCAAAGAGTTTGTAAAGAGTTTTTTTTTCTCGCGAGCATAAATTTAAGCGAGGGCCATTTTGATTGTGGGTCCTGCGCGTCCGCTTTTGGTGGAGGTTGGAGGAGGACGGGTTTGTACTTCGAGGAAGGAAAAGGAAGGAAGGACATGGTCACTATCAAACTCGACGGGTAGGCACAGACAGGTATACAGAGCATATATCAGAGAGATCCTTTCGATTAACCAATAACCCTTAAACTCGATTCCGAGCCTTGAACTCTGCGGATCTAGATATAATGTACTCGACACTTTTAGCACCATCACTGGCAGTGGGGTTTTGGTTCTTTCCCGCGCAATTTAGGTAGACGTGCGGATCCAGACCTTTGAGGTCTCTGGCGGCAGTGTGCAGCAGCGCTCACAGGTGCATCATCGGCTTGTGTAAACCAGGTAGCACTGACATTAGGTACACCGGTGGATTCTCCACGGGGTTTAGTATATTCGAGATTTCTGGAGATCGCGGATAACCCTTGCGCCTGCGAGTAGCCGAAAGAAACGATCAACGATGCATACTCGTCGTACGCCGTGGGAGAATTGATCTTGACAAATTCCGCTGTGACGCTATCCGCGAGTGTGAGATTGTTGTAAAGTGTAGCGCAAAGGTTTGGAGGCCGATACGAGTCACAATGCCAAAGTTATTGTTGCCACCCTTGAGGGATTGAAAGAGGTCCGCATTACATTCTGAATTGGCATCTACAATCGAGCCATCTGCAAGTACGATCTGAAAATCGGTAACTGTATCACATGTCCAACCAGACTACGTTACAGCGTGAATCCTACAGTGTCCACGACATCTGCATAATCTTCATATTGGCAGAGAGGACTCGATCGATAAAAGTGCGCTTAAATTTCATCATTCATCTACCGTAACGCAAGCGCAAACCATGCAATAAACACTCGTGTCATCATGACCCAATGCGCAAATCTCAGCAAAGGATATTCGCTTTTCCACAACCAAATCTCCATCACACACCATCTCACTTCATTTTTACTCCTTCAAATCCTTCTCCACCTGCTCCCTACAAATCGGATGATAGAAGGCCTTGTTCTTCTCAAAGGTCTCTTCCGCCAACTTTCTATCAACCACAACCAATTTCCTATAAAGGGTTCTTACAAACTTCATTCTACCTACTTTACCCAACAACTCGGCAGTAGGTTGGTATACGGATTCGTCCTTTGCAGCCAAGCCGACGCCGAAATAGCGGGAGCTGAGTTCGACGTTTTGAGTGTCAACGAGGGAGTAGACTCTACCCATAGCTTGACTTTGAGCTGGGGTGAGGGGGGTAGTGAAGAGTTGGACTTGTTGAAGGAAGACGACAACTTGGTTTGCGGACCAACCTTCAATATCGGATGGAGAGGGGGTGAAATCCTAGGAAAACTAAGTATTTATCCGAAAGACGACACAGTAGATTGACTTACCTTTGATTCCCATTTCTTGGCTAAGGCATAACATTTGTCAACCAAGCTTGTGTCAAACTCTGGCTTCGGTGGGAGACCTGGCTTGTAGAACCAAGATTCCCAGTCAACTGATTCTAAAGCTTTAGAAGCAGCTTTATCGGAGGCGAAGAAATCAAGAAGGGTAGCCTTGAATTCAAAAGAGTCGAGTGATTTTCTCTTCCAGGTGGTGAAGTAGTGTGGAATGAATTTATCCCAGGTTGATTTGCCAACAAGTCTCTCGAGATAGTAGAGGAAATGGAAGCCCTA
Organism: Monilinia vaccinii-corymbosi; assembly: GCA_017357885.1. Taxonomy (NCBI): domain Eukaryota; kingdom Fungi; phylum Ascomycota; class Leotiomycetes; order Helotiales; family Sclerotiniaceae; genus Monilinia; species Monilinia vaccinii-corymbosi. Next base: position 1,396,833 of record CP063406.1, on the reverse strand, counting down.
ACATTGTTAGAAAATGGAGAAGATTACTGAACATTGATTTTACCTACCTTCTCATAAGGAACACTACTGAAGGCATCATCTGGGTCCTTACCCTTGAGGTCAACAACCAACTTGGTGAATTCGTGGTCTTCGCCATATAACTTCACGGAGTCCTCTGAACACAAAGTCAATTAGTATTCCCCACATCGAGAATAAACTCACCAAGAGCTTTCCATCCAATGATGGAAGAAAAGTCTCTATATGCTTCTCCATGAACAGCAGCGATAATACGCCTCTCCAAATAGATTGTCCATCCCTCGTTCAACCAGCTGTCGAAAAAAATAAGCTACAGATTTATGGAACCACTTCCGGAACCACTTCCGGAACAAAAGTAGAGAGCTCAGGGGTAGAAATAAAAGATGAGAACTTACAAGTGCTCCCAACTAGCGTTAGATACCAAGTTACCACTCCAGCTATGAGCCAATTCATGAGCAATCACATCAACATTCTCACGATCCCCGCTAATGATTGTTGGTGTAGCGAAAGTAAAAACAGGATTCTCCATGCCACCATAAGGGAAACTTGGTGGTAAGACCAAAACGTTGTATTGAGTCCATTCATATGGATAGACAATCTTCTCAATAGTTTCAATAAACTTCTCAGTATCTCTTTCAAGTTCCCATTTAGCCCCTAAAAGTTCTTCCGGGCCAGTCGAGACCAAAGAGCGTGGACCAATAGATGCGGTAGCAATATCACCCGACGCGAGAGCAAAGAGGTAAGAGGGCATAGGGATATCCTGATAGAAGGAGTAGAGCAGGGTCCCAGATTCTCCATTTTCCCCATGAATAAATGAGGTTGTACCTCTAAGTAGGCCACTTGCGAGGACGGGAAGAGGAGAACGAATACGGAAATCGTATGTGCTCTTCACATCAGGAGTATCCTGACACGGGAATATAGAGCGGTTATGAATGGCTTGGCATTGAGAGAACATGTACGGGAACTTTTTATTTGAAGTCTGAGCTGGGGTCAGCCATTGGAGAGCTGTGCATTTGTCGGTAGTTGATAGAGTGATGTCGAGCGCAACAATAGTACCCTTTGCTGCTCCACCAGGGATTTTCACACAAAGAGGACTGCCAAATGGTTCAGTGCGCTCCTTGAGAGTCCATTGACTCGTCTCGTTTCCGTCAACTGCAACATTCTGTACATCAACGAAACTGGTATCAAGGATAATCTCCTCAGCTTCCTTATCCGTAATGGATTCAAGCTGCAGCGTAACTGTGCCGTGAACTCGCTGTTTCTTGAAATCAATAGCTAGATCCGCGATTGTATGCTTCGTTCTCCAATTATTGTAATTTGACAAGGTATTTGGATCACGTGTCATATTGACGGTAGACACGGTGGCCATTGCCTGACGAGCTGATACTATTCGAGGTGCAGATGTGATGATCCTGCGTCCGATAGAGAGCAATGAATTCATATATCGGGCAGCTCTATTGGATTGAAGCCGAGCTTACTGGCGTTGGTGAGTTTAGGTGAAGGTCAAAGATTTCCAAGTCGAGTGGGGGGTAAACAAACTAATATTGGGCCTAAGGCCTCCAAGGCAAGTACGACCTCGGAATGAATGGATATGCCGTGGTGTGCTAATCCGGTCAGTATCCTCCGACAATCCCGTTCATTAGCCGATACATCTAAATGTGCATCTAGGAACAGAAGTAGCATCAACTACTAAGGAGTAACTATTACTCTCATGAATCACGTGTACCAATATGCTTATTAGCAAAAGCAGATCTATTTATACTACTGTAAGCACAGATGCATCGTTTCAAAGGTACGTTGTTATGAAGCAAGGGCAAAGGATTCATATTCGAACTCATGTTTCTGTTCTTCCTTCCATATAGCCACAGTTCTCCACTATCACCCTGTTTCGTATATGCACTTGCTACGAAGTATACAGGCGTAGTATCGAAAATGAAGCGTCTCCCTGATATATTATACAGGTTCGTTTCAAACCATCAGCTAGGCACTAGCGAATATTTCATGTCCACCACGCCTGTTTTTTGCGGTGAGTCGACTAGACTCGCTACAAGCCGGTTACTGGGTGAGTATGATATATTATTGATGGTGCTCGTTAATATAGGGCAAAATTTTCAGGGGTCATAGCCGAAAATCACGTCTGATTAACAAATGACAGACCTATGTCATTTGATGATGTCGATCTACCATCTAGATCTCGTTGTTGTACTGTGCAATAGTTTTCCTCGAGTAAGAAATTCGGCTCTTGGAGGCAGCGGGGGAAGCGTTTCCATCTGCCAAAGGTTGATTGTCATATAATCATTCGATCCATGGATGGATATATATAATCTAGATATCTAATTTTCAATATGATTCATTTCTCGAATCGTTGTCAGTTTGAGTTGAGTTTTTTTTAGATACAATGTGTTGTAGCACCAGAAAGGCTTCCAGTGCACAATAATCCTTGATCCTTTCACTCCCAGCAATTAACTTAGTTCCAAACAAAAGTTCACTGCATAGATTATATCTCAAGCTACGGACAATTAATGATGAATTCCTCATAAACAATGTGTGTTTCTTATTTGGAATACATGATTGATAAAATTGGGCGTATGAAGAAATTGACTGGAGCTTCTGTTTGTCATTTTACTAAATAGAAAAATGCCGCAAAGCTAAATTAGGTGAAGAATAATCAACCTAAGGAAGGGGAACCTCATGGCACCTTGATATTCTACATGACGGACCGTTACTCTTAATACAGATACCATGTTCTGACAGTGAACTTGATGGACCAAATATAGAATTCTATTCTGTTGGGAGAACCACTTAATGCCGATGAGAACGATTATGCAGTATTGAAGAAAAACAGTGTAAACTAGATTGATAAAGTGCTCTAGAAGAAGAGGCACGTGTGATTCTCTTCTCCCTGTAGGATTAGGTGTTTGTTTACTCTTCAATGGTGAAAATGTATTCAGGGGATTCGGATCACTACGGAAATGACCTAAGGAGAGATTCATCATCAAGTTCATTGTGAGTGGTTAGAATACCGGACTTGTGCCGAAATCATTTATACTTTGATATTCAAGAGGTTTGAAAGTTCTATATCCTCAGTATTAGTTTAGAGTTTAAGGCTGCACAGGCGAGTTAGGGGAGAATCTCTGAATATAGATAATTGCCCCGCCGTGAACTTTTTCCTAACACACCCGGAAATAGTAAATACAGCTTCTTTTAACCGATATCTTTTCTTCCAGAAACAAAACCAGTCTTCTGGGCTCGAATTAAGTGTGTACTCTGTAGTAGTATAAGTAGACCATTAATAACTCTAAACAAAACAAGCGAAGCAATACAAACCATTGGTATGTGTGATGATTAGACAATAGCTTCATAAATAGGGGGTTTTTAATCTATCACGAATTGTAATTCCTCTTCAAGTAACCTCAAAATGAGTTTTTGTTTTGAAGTCAAAGTCAGTTTGTTCAAAGACGCAATTTGAAGCTTTTAGATAGTATCCTGTAGTATATATATTACAACGTTGATGTCTGTTGTTAGAGCTTTAAGACAAACCTAACCGGCTTTGGGGTTTAATCTCCAAGCAAAATTCTCCACATATACCCTAGAAACAGAAAGCGTCCATTCCAGTATCAAAATAGCTCAACAAGATGGTCCGGATTTTTCAGATTTTAACCCAAAATCAACGTCTGTGCAAAAAAACTGCCAAGGTAAAGTCAATCTTCTGATACGAAGTTTCTCTTCATCTTGTTTTGCTAATTTATCTAATTGGCTTTACCTTAAAGAACGGAAACTAGAGCAGGATAGAAGTTCATCGAGGCTAACGTCAGACCTCTCGGAACTTGACCGAAACAATCTATCACTGTACAATTCTCCGATTCCTCAATCAACTTTATAAACTTAACACTAGGAGCCTTCTGAATCAGCTACCCCCTCGGACAAGCAGGTGCATCACAAATACGCAGCTACATTGTGATTCGTCAATAATCATCGTCATTTCGAACCTCGTCAATCTTGCTGTCCTACTATTCCCTTCGTTTCCTCCCTTTGACTATTTCAAACCTTTTTAATTCTTGCACACCAGTATCCATGTTCTTATGCAGTCAATGGCTTTTCTTGCTTGGAAGTTCGCTACCCATTAGTTTTCCATGCACTTATATATATGGCTACATGAGTTCATGAGTGTGCACGGGATAGCACGGGCCCCTGGTTGACTCCGTATAGATAAGCGAGGGGCTCACCTGTCGAAAGCTCCGGTGCTCCACGCGGTTTCATTTTATCAATCTGTTGAATCAACCTTGTTTTGTTACAAGCACCATCGAACAGCTTGAATCTCATTCAGCCCAGAAATTCGCACTCTGCCAACCTTAGCACGAGGTTCAATGCTTACTAACCCCTTCTTGGCATTTTCACTGTCCCTGTTTCAAACACTAAAGCCATCGATATTCGCCCCAAGTAGGAGGAAAGAAAATATGGATACTAATGGACCCTGCTGTACATTACTTTGTAGGCTGGGAATGGGTCTGTTAGGAATACTTCATAACTCCACTCGAATCCTCGCTGGGTCGGTCCAAGTGTTTGCCACTCCTTGAATATATTTTAATCCTATATTTTCCGTCTCTAAGCATCATCGAGTGGATTGATTCCATACATGTAATTTTACCTTCGCTATATCAACATACACACCACAATCCTTCTCAGGCCATTGAGTATTCAACTATCTTTTCTACACCATTGAATCGCAAAAGCAAGCCAGGAGCTTCGAAACGGATCGTATCAGTAATATGGCTCATATTTCCAGCTACATGGCCGATACTACCAGCAGCGCTGGTTTAGATAGCTTGACGGCTCGCGATTTGAGTGCATTGCCTTCATCTCCAGACACTGTATGTTATTTTATTCAAAATCAAGCTGGTTCTTGCTCACACTATATTCAGCGTTTACAACCACCGGCTACGGAAAAGAGAGAAAAACACATTTGGCGAATGCATCAACCTAGTGAAGCCCCTCGGAAATACAGTATATTTCCATCCAAAGAGAAGCTACCGGTTAGCACAGGCCGACAAAGTCCCAATATAGAATACGCATCGACGTCTTCGACGGGAGAGAAACCAAATTCTCAAAAAACAAGACAACTTAATAGGCGAAGGAAGTCAAGTATTACCGAATCAGGAACAATGACTACAGTAAACGAAGCTGGAATGGATTCTCGTAAGTGTTCAGTGATTTCAGAGGATGCATATAACTAATTTTGAATAGCTACCATTCCAGGAAAAGCTCCTACATATGAAAGATCCTTTAATGCCCCAGGTGTCAAATGGAGGCAAAATACATATGGTGAATCCTTAATTACACGTATTGAAGGACCGACTATAGATGAGAATGCTAAGATTGATAACGAAATTAATGAGCCTAACGATTTCAAGAGACTACAACCAGCTTCAAAAAGTCACCCACACTCTCTCCAACCCATTTCACCAAGATCATTAGCTCCTCTTTTCATCCCATCAAGAAATGCACCAACGCCACTACAAGTTCGTACTAATTCTTCAGCAAGTGCTATTCGATCGTCAATACCACCACAAGTCCCACCAAAATCAGCTAAAATGACGGCACAATGTCCTTACCAGAAATTTTCTCCATTCACCCATTCATCGAACTCTCTTTTTACAACACCAAGTTCCGCGAGCATCACGGCTACTACACCAAGCTCCCCTCGAGATGCTCGGGCATCACCAAAACCATGGATGAGTTTCCATTTCGGGCGTTCTTCCCCAAAGCCTATCAAAGACATATCCATCATCATGCACCAAGGCGTAAATGAAAGCACAGCCACTCTTCCACTTCCAACCCCACGCCGCCAATTCGCAGGTCATTCCCGCAATCAATCCGAAACTCTCGCCATCCAACAGCAACAACAGCAACAGAAACAACGTGCAGGAAGTCTCAACTACATCCCATCCTATCGAAACAAATACCCAGGCCCCCGCAACCAATCCGAAGCCGAGATCATTAAACAGCGATCCGGAAGTCTGGCTCAGACCCCATCTCATCGACGCGGAGATCTTGAACCTGGTCATCCAGTAATGGACCCAGGTCGACCCAACACACGCCCTGATGGATCACCCATTAATGGGACCCACTCAAGACGAACGCCAGTGCCAACTTCAGAGGAACAACTAGCTTTTGAACATTTACCCCAGGGCGTCAGAGTTGCACATGCCAGCTTGAGATTGAGTCAAAGCGAAATGGATGCACTTCGATATCAAGCCATCGAGCAGGTGAATCGATTCGAAGTTCTCAATCTGAAAGACGTTGATGATCTTTCACGGGTATGTTGTCTCTTTCCTCCCACTTTTTTATCATCTCCTTACTAACACACACCCCAGGAACTCCGCACTCTAGACGAACGCTGTGTCTATCTCCGCAACACCTACCACTCTCTCCGTGCCGGTCGTCGCAATCTCCACGATCGCATCTGCAGCTACCTTCGCTCACCGCGCACAGCCAGGTTTTCCCAGGATTCCTTACTTAAACAAGAAGAAGCACTCGCGGAACTCGATTCGTCCATGGATGACTGGGTAGCGAAACTCGACCAAGCCGAAAACAGACGCACACGCGTGCGCCAAAAGTTGCTCGAGCATGTCGCAGCCGCTGTCTGCATACCCACCACCAATCCTAAAGAGAGGAACGACAGCGCCATCAACATCCACATGGTTGCTCTCAGCCCGCCTAGAAGTCCTGCGCGGACCATCAGTCCTATCTTGGAAAACCTTCTCGAGGCCGAGGTGATACCCGAACTTTCAGAGGTGGACATCAAACAGAAGAGAGAATCGAGGCGGAAGGCGGTGGAATCTATTAGGGTTTACGCCGATTCGGATGTCTTTGTGCTCTTGGCTGATGTGGAAGATGAGATCTATCGGATGGGTGATGATCCCTCTGAGGATAAGAAACCAAACCAAATTCAACAACCGCTTCAGGCTCAAAAGAAAGATGTTTCTGACGTGTCTCGACCTGATGCTCCGCATCGTTCATCTCCATCTGCACCATCTGCACCATCTGCACCATCTGCAACTGCAGTACCGACGTCGCCACTTTTACTGAAGCCAGCCGTTTTCGTTATGCCGTCTAATAAAAAAGTTGTTCAGGCTTAAACCTTCGCCTACCGATCTGTTGTTTTTTCTATTGTTCCCCTTGTTTGTTTGGATCTCTCATGGCGTTTTCCCATCTTTCTACTCGTATATCATTGATGTTTTCGATTCAGCGTAGAAACGTCTAATGATCTTTACGATTCTTATCACTTGCTATAAGATGGTTTTGTCCTTTCGTTTCTCTTGTCTTTACGTTGCGTTTGCTCTTAATATATACTCTGTTCTATGATACCATTTGTATTTTAAGTCTAATGGGGGAGGGGGTTTGGAGATCGGTGAGTTACAGTCATTTGGGTGTCTTCTGCATGGATGGGTAATGGATGAATGGATGAAAGGAGAGAAGGTGTTTAATATATGGTTTCCTGGCAGGACATGGAAAGGGAGGGAGTGGGATTTATAAGGCCACAGAGTTCAGCCATTAAAAGGGGCTGGATGGTAGGTACCTATCTGCAAGTTTCAAAATGAGAGGGGAATGAGATGAAATGAATTTCTATTCCGTAAAACATCAAAATTGCTCTCCTACCAAACATGAGTTGTGAAAAATCCATCGTGCACAATCTCCCCTCTACCATCCACCCAATCTCCTCAACCCAATATTACTCAAAGTTCTCCCGCCACTCCCTTCTACCACCCCACTCCCTTCCAATTTCTCCCCATCACCTAACATCAACTCTGTGACTACCTTCCCCATCTCCCTCGTTGGCGTCCACATATTCTTATCCAACGTTCTCACCACCGGAAAAACTCCCATTTCCAGCAGCCTCAGGATTCCCGTTCGTCGCGGGATGTAATCTTTAATCTCCTCGTGTGCAGATGCATCCACAGCACCCGGCCTCACGTTATACACTCTCAAATTCTCGCAACTTTTCTCCCTGGAAGCAAGAGCCAGGAGATCGCTCTCCGTCTTCCCTTTCACCACACCAAACATAGGCGTGAAGATGCCTGGGGACGCAGTGGCACCTTCGCCAGAAATATAGAGGAATCTAAAGGGGTTGGGGGAATTGAGGGGGGAGAAAGCTCGCGCGGCGGCGAGCGTGTAGGTGTGTGTGATCTCGGTATATTTCCTTTCGTCAAAACCCCAATATTAGCATGCATCCATTCTCCACGTTTCCAATTTTAGCATTCCATAGATTTTACACGGGAAACTCACTCCGTGCTGAGCCCAGAACTGCTAATCCCCAAGGCCCAAACACAGCCTTCGGCGCCCCGCAACTGCTCCAGTACACTCTCTGGATAATCCTTAAAGTCCTTGTGGATGATCACATGTGCTTTTGCATGATGTGCGTGGGATTCTGCAAGGGGAACAGGGCTGCGGGAGAGGATGGATAGCTTAGTGATGGAGGGGTGAGTGAGCATTGTTTGGAGGATGGCGGAACCGACTAGGCCTGTTGCGCCGGTTAGAATGAGATGCATTTTGTTATGGTTGGGATGAGAGTTCTGCTGGATGGAGAGAACATGGTCGAATACCGCATTGTTTGGAATGTGGTGGATGATATAGAGGTGAGCGAGGCGAGGCCTCACAAAGGAGGGGGCCACTGGTGGGTCGGATAAGCAGAGCGTGACTATTGGCTACGCGTAGCTGACTAGCGGCCGCGAGATGCAACTTGCTGATGTAACCTTACGCCCGTTGGCGGCATGAGACTATGGTATGCGCATATCCACACTCAAAGACTGGATTCACGCAACATCGCCTACAATGTTGCTGGCAGTCATGTACCATGGGTACTCTCCCATGGTTGGCTACTTCCGGGTTTGATTTATGATAGCTGTTGTCGGTTGAAGTAATAGTTAATAGCATTCTGAGGTCTCCTCATCTATGTAGATCTTTGGCCAGGAATTGCTTAGTCAGCAGTCTAGATTGATTGATGATGTTAACATTCACCGGTAGCGGTAAAGTCGGCACCAGAAACCAAATTCCTCGTGCTGGTCTACAACCGGCGCTTGATGCTGGAAACGAAGCACGAAGCAGAGAGTTCAAGATCTGGGCCTGGGCAATGTGATTGTTCAGAACCACCCATATCTAATCCATATGAAGACTTGGTGCATGAGGTTTCAAGACTACTGCAACCTCACCACCACCTTCCGAAATCCCGGACATTGATGTTCTAGTCGAAACTGTGGCAGGTATCACTGGAACTGCTGTCCCTGCTTGTTTTGAATGGTATCAGAAAAGGCGTTTGATTATACTACGGGAGCCCTCAAAACTTCTAGTGCCGCTAAAAAGACCGACAAGACGACGAAATTATCTACGCGAGCTGTCGAAAGCTTTTTACAAGAGGATTCGGTCTATAAAAGATGGATATGATGCCGGAGTTGTCACCCTAGGCGATATGTTATACCTTTCAAACCTCGAGACGGCAGCAAAAAGATAAAGATATTAGCAAACTTTTGAGAATTCCGCTCGTGGGCTATACATGGCTGGCAGAGACATATTGTCAAAATATCCGCTATATACTCAATACGCTATTAGGCGCTGCTAAAACATCAGGACGACGATGATGATACATGGACACTGGTAGTGGACCATGACAAGTACTATGTTCTGATAGATGAGCTTAAATGGCAAGTATGCTAATATACTTCATGTCATAGATGCTAAAACGGATAAACCAATAGGATACAAAAAATACTCTTCTCAAATTATCAAACACACATTAATTTATGAGGTCGGTTGTTCCTATAAAAACTTGGTAGCAGGTCTTGCTTACGGTTATTTCCAGGCTTCAGATAGTAGTCTGAGAAGAGTAGAAAATGTTATTAGCCATCGTGGCCTAACGCTTTCATATCGGGTGCTTTCCTGCTCGTTTTTATACTAGTTGCAAGTGTAAATGCATGTGGCATCGTCGTCATCTGGTAGTTTGAGATGACTGGCCATCAAGAACGACAACGGCAACGAGAAGAGCAAAATGCGATGACAAAGATTTCAACAACGGTAAACCTAGAATGTGCCGCGGGACTTCTTGTGCGATGGTACTTCCTACGGGTCTGCTTCCCTATATTACATTTCTTTGTTGTTGTATTGGAGATTCAAAACTCAAATTTTTCTCCTCACGCCCCCTAACTTTGATGGTTATGAGAAGAAAACTTCCTAGGTTTATATCTCCTCTCCTTCGATGAGAGTGAATATCTGATCGGGCTGTTGATTTAGAGATTTAGCTCATCACATCCACCTAGTGATCTAAGTAAGCTCTAGAGATGCAACATGAAAAGCGCCCACTCGGAGCTAATAGTAGTAGTCAAGAAGAGAAATACAATACAACCGATGCAGATTCCATCAAAAACTGCTTAAGCAAAAGAACAGCAAAAAAAGCCTATCGACATCCGACAACATATGATGCGTTCGTAGCATGGGTGCAAATCGTGGAATGATGAACTAACTGCCTCTAGCAAAGTTGCCATACCATCCATAACCCATTTTTGCGAAGTGTTTGCTGTGTTTTCTTTCCTATCTCGTTAGTGTTGAGCGAGAGAGCAAATTCTTCCATCGAATATATGCATGTGGTATACACTACTGTGTGTGATAAAAAGCAAAGCAAAACACGAACAACGAAAACGCGTGGGGTGGAAATAGTTAGTATCAGATGAGATATCGACGAGGTATGCCATCGACGCTGATTCCGAAGAAACCCTTGACCTAAAGCACTCTCGCAATCTCAGAGAGAGAAAGAGAGAGGTGGTTCACTGTGCTATCGTATTGATATATGGGGCGAAGTATCGGATTCACGTCTCGGTCGGTATTCATGATTGCAGGATTTCAGGTTGCTTCTGTCTGTTTTTGTGAATTGAAGATTCATCTTAAAGGCATGATCTCGAGAAGTTCATATAGCCGAGATTTACTCCTCGTGTAGTGTCACTATTCACAGTAAATCACTCTATGCAATTTGTAATTTGTATCTGGATTCATCATTTGGTGAATACCAAAACGAGTTTGATTATAGATCTACACTGGCAAAGTTAAGTATCATCTTAATGCTAATCATCGCAGCAAAAAGTGGCAACGATGATTCTCCAAAAGACAACGGCAAGACAGTTTCTGCAGATCAGATCAGATCAGATCAGATGAGTGAAGAAGTAAGTTCACGCAGCCCCTTTTAGAAATCCTCATTTCCTCCCTTCGATACCTCACAAACTATATCTTGAACTTCGTAACCTACTCTCAATATCGAATAGCCGAGCCGTCAATTCAGATCAGATCATCAAACTTCCTCTTTCCTTTGTGCACAACCATGAGCCAAGTAAGGATTTCTCTTCGACTCAAGCCAAGATTCAAGTCAAGATTCAAGGGGATAGATAATATTACATATATATCCGTAACGATATCATACCTTCTGGTCAAAAGGATCACCCAACGTGTAGAAGAATCATCTACTTATTAATTCAATTTATTCATTTTCATCAAAGAAATGGACGAGATTCTCCCTCGTATCTCCACGGTATTTGTAGTTGTATGAATAGTGGCATGGAGTGGTTATTAATCGTACCTGTTGTACTTTATACCGGAGCATATTGGTACTACCACTGTCCCAATCCGCCTTTATTCCTGAATAAAGGCGACCCCCGCCAAGAATTATTAAATTCCGCTGATTTTATTGGGAAATAGATTACCTGGTAAGCTTCTTGCAGTATGGATGGTGTGCCAACCACCCCGCACTCTTCTGCTTTATCCGGCTTCGAATGTGGCTGGCGGCGGCATCTTCAACGCTACCTATGATGGGCTCATTCCTCGTTGCATAATCACATAGCATACTTCGTGGCACCATGAAAGCGGTAGAATCCGAAGGGAATCGGCTTTCGCATGTTTTTCCATGTTGATAAGTAGAGCTCGAAGCAAACGTTTGAATTAGCTTTTCCTTGATTCATTCTCGTTCAAAACATATTCTTTTGGTGATAAGTTGAAAGTGCCTTTCAATCACTCGATCAAAATGACACAACCAAGCGCAGCCTGTTGCAAAGGTACTCCAATCTCATTACATGGACCAGAATACAAACTCAGGGGCGATTTCATCGATATTGACGGGTCAAAATATTGTACAACCTTCCCTCCCTCCACTCACCCCAGACTCACTAACCACATACAGATGTGACTGGCCCCACGAATGGCACATCGGGCATCCTCCTGGTGTATGACATCTTTGGCTTCTGGACACAAACACTCCTTGGTGCCGATATCCTCTCCGCTATCAAAACTCCATCCTCTCCTCAGGGTATCAAAGTATTCGTGCCCGACTTCTTCGGGCCGGGCAACGAAGCAGATATTGCGTATTGGCCTGCGGATACAGTTGAAAAGTTGGATTATTTCTTCAAGGTCTTCAGGGAGCAAGCGGATCAGGAAAAGAATTTGAAGAAGCTGGAAGGGTTCATGCAGGTTTTGAAGGAAAGAGATGAGGCGAGTGATGTGAAGAGCTGGGGCGTTGCTGGATACTGTTGGGGGGCAAAGGTTCGTGTCTCGTTGCGTCAAAAGCGATGTAGCCTGATTGATAGATGTGAGAAGGTGAAGCAAAAGGTAAAGAAAGGACTGATCAAATTGAAATAGATAGTTACATTAGCTTCGCGGGAAGGAACGGCCTTCAAAGCAGGAGCTCAGGCACATCCATCATTGGTTGACCCGGAAGATGCCAAGTTGGTGACGATTCCGCAAATCGTGCTGCTTAGCAAGGATGAGAACACAGAGGTTGGCATTGTTCTGTCAGGATCATTTGATATTGTGCCGATGAAACATTTCTAGCAATGCAAAGCATATGAGGACAATCTGCGGGTCGGCAAGTACTTTGAGACCTTTGACGATCAAGTACACGGTTGGATGTCGTCAATGTGAGTTGCTCGATTCATCGGTTGCGCAACGCAAGACTGCTAATTGCGGCTTTTCAATCAGGGGAGATCTGAAGAGTCCAAGGACTCGTGAGGAGTACTATCGTGGATACAAGCTGTGGAGCGATTTCTTAGTCAATCGCCTATGAGCGTTGGAACGAGGAGGGCTGGTGGAAATGGCATTCCTTTTCTTTTGATTGAATGGGTGATCTATGCGATTGTCAGCAAAATTAAAAAGGGCTTTTCTGGAAAAACAAAACATCTCACATGATGGATCCGGCCGCTTTTGTTTGCACTGAGCTTACAATCCCACGTTTGACGTTTGATTTGCCTATCTCGGTGTTGACATCCACGTGAACAGTAGCAATAGAAATCAGGCTCAGCCCGTCCGTATAGGTCACGATCGGCAAGAATCCTCATGGTGCATCTGCGCTGCATGCTACGGCTCATTTTCGCTGTCTTGGAAGAATCCGCTACGGCAAGAAATAATTCTCAAGCCAATAGATACAGCCCGGGTGATATTACATGATACAGATGCTATAAAAGATATAAATAAGCGCCAAAAGATCCGTCGTCAAACCAGGACTCTCGGTTCCCAACTTCGTCTCATTCTCATTCTTCCTCACTCGCAACGCGTCTCAACCATCTGTCATCCCCACAACCAGCACCTTTATCACTGATATCAAACATAAGACCATCAAGAGATTGCCAGCAAGATGCCAATACTTCCAACGGAAAGAACGCACCACAGAAGGAAACTAACATATGACTCGGATGGACAAATCCGATCCAACGGCCACGCCTTCGTTCAGGATCTCAACTACTTCTTAACCCATAGAATGCGCCCGGCGCTCTTTTGGAAGGCTCAGTGTCTATTTCGCGGTCTTCCCACGTCTGGAACCGTGGATCAAGTCATGGAAAGACTGCGTGTCGACGGTCACAAGCCGATGGTTCCAGCGCTGATCGATCTGGAAGAGGAAATGCGCGCAGACTACGAGCGTCGAAAGCTTGTGGCGGAGCACGAGGCAGACCTCATGATGAAGGAGCTCGCAGACGTTGAAAGGGCTCGGAGGGAAGCACCACAATTTACACGAGAGGAGCTCCCCACTACTCACGGTGGGCAGGTAGATGGAGGACTTGAGAGTTCACAAAACAACCAAGATAGGACACAGACGAATGTGGATGAAGATGTGGGAAATGCTCACAGTCAAATCCTCCGTGCGGCAAAGGGTAAAGACTGGGATGTGACTGGTGATTGGCATGTCTCGTGCCCGAAGCTCGAAAAGGATTTAGATGGTCCGGTCACCTTGAAGATTTTCAACAAGCAGGCGAACGGTCAACCTCGAATGTTTGCCAAGTTTGATTTTGTCAGGAGACGTCCCCGGTCTGACGTATTGATTTTCGAGCGAAACGTTGCAACTGGCAAGGGCAAAGCAGGCAGAGCACCTGCGTCGATGACCAACAGACAAAATCATGACAGTTTTGAAGTCAAAGAAGGGGACTGTATCGATCATGCAGACCTCGACGAAGAAAGAGGCCAAGGTGCAAATTCGTCGTTTAGCTCCACCTCTGAAGTTTTCTTTGTCCCTGTCGAAGCAAAGCCTTGTCCCACCAAGAACTCAAGCCCGAACGTACCATCGTGTGCTGCTGAGGCTGGGATATTCATCGGGCTTATCTTTGGCCGAGTGTTCTTTAGGGTTACGTTCCACGAACCCTATGGGACGAGACTCGTAGGAAGCTTTGGAGAGGTTTATAGCGCAACTTCTTTGGATGGTCTTGTGTCTGGGAAGGAGGATTATGACTTTACGGGTCTTAAGTTTGGTATGAGCAGTACTCCTCCACTCGGCATCACAAGTATCTGGGAGAACCAAGGTGTCGCCGCGCAACGAGTTAAGAACCTGCTCCAGCTTTGGGCGAGTAGCAACATCTAGTTGGTGTGCGATGGCCATCGGGAGCTGAGGGATCGACACCATGGGAGATGGAAGACAGTGCCATAAATGTAGGTGGAGGATAATCGCGGCAGAGCGTGGAAGACTATGGTATCAGCATTGCAACGTCGGAACTCCCACACATTCTCTAAGTTTAATTGCCATTCAAACATGACATTTCGGTAACTCTTACTCACCCACATACATACATGCCCGGCCCGGAGTCAATACCACAACCTCAGCACACTACGTCTTTGGCAGGTACACGTATTAGCAAATATTCAATATGAAAATACCACATCACATCACCAGGAATCGCTTTGGTGATATCACTTGGTGACATAGTAGTTGTCATAGTCAATAACTCGCAAGACTTTCTCTCCTTTCAATCTCAGTACCATTCTGCAGATTTTGCACCCAAAATACCCTTTGTGAGTATACATACACATAATCATTCATTTATATGACTACCTGATATACGAGTACAACTCTCTTGATTATCATCGTCGTTGCAGTTGCAAAGCTTTAATTCTTTCTCATCATCTCTTTCTTTCTTTCTTTCTTTTCTTCGAAATCATCTTCTTTATGGCAGTGAACGATCTATTTGGGTGGGCTTTTCAGTCATCTTAGTTCGCATCGATCGATAGCCTTCGATTTACTTTCTCTTTGAATCTTAAGCTATGTTAGTGTACTCTCACAGACTTACAAATCTCTAAAACTGGAGCAGCATGGAGATATTACCACAAATGGTCTTCTCACGTAGCTTCATTCGGCTGTTCACTGAGGGCTTTCTTTCATGTTTCAATCACTCGTTCAAAAGATGTAATGCTCTATCATTACCCAAATTGCCTCATGACAAAATCATCCATATACATATTCAGGGACTTACATAGCTGAACCTGAATATTCTTCCCAGCTCTCATCCCACCACCCCCAAACATAACTCAACACAACTCAACTTAAACCAAGCCCCTTCTTTCTTTCCTTCTTTCTTTCTTTCCTCAAAGTCCCGTCCCATCCATCCTGCCTCCCCATCACCCCCGATAAAACCACAAGAACAAAGCTCCAACCCCAAGAAACAGCATCACCAATTGCGCAAACACTCGCCCATCGCAATCTCCTTGGTCGTCCTCCCCACCATGTCCCCCCCGTTCCAAATCATCGTTCCTCGAGTTCGTATCCTGAATCCGTGCATCCCAATGTGCGCGGTCGTAGCGTTCTACGGAGGGAAGCACGGTTTGGTAGGTTGAGCGTGGGGGTCGGGATGGGGTTTGCGGATGGGGGTGTGGGCGCCAGGCGGTTTGGACGGGGGCTAAATAGTGGGGTGATGGAGAAGAAGGGAGAGGGAGAGGGAGAGGAGACGGGTTTTGAAGAAGTGTTCTCTCGACTGCGAGCGAACGAAGTATAGAGCGAGCGGTGGCGCGATCGTAGGTATACCATTCAAAACGAGGGGATCTCGGTATTGCGGTTCGAGTTTGCGTTGGGGTTCGTCTCGGTGGTGGGAGAGCGGGGATCGTTGTCGATGGAGTGGGCTCGGAGTAACTTCTCCGATCTAGAGATCGTCGTGGGCTCCCACGGTTACGGCGCGTCGAAGGTAGAGAGGTGTGCCCTCTCATCTCCTCCCAGGGATCCCGGAATGTAACTCTCTGCCTTCTTCCGCGGTCCGCACTCCTCAACGCCAGCACCAACGTCTCGACCCATTCTTCCCCCTCGATATTGATGCCAAATCTCTCGATCAGGCGGATGTAACTTTCTTGGCGTAACCTGGTGTCAAAAGCACAAGAATTGTGTTTGTAACTTTTGGAGCGGAGCATGGAGAGCGGGATTGAGAAGATGTGCTCGATGACGATATAGGATTGTTTTTCCATGATACCCGTTTCGAGGTATAGTTCAGGGGACGCGTCTAAATCAAGGGCATCAAAAGGAGGGGGAATCTGGGAGATTGGGATGCGTCTAGAGAGGGATCTGGACTTGGGAGGTTGGGAGGTGATCTAATCGAATCCAATCCAATCAGCTGAAAATTCTCCAACTCGTCTATTCTCATCCCCCTCGCCCCCCCTGAAAATCAAACCAAAAAAAAAGTCGATTATAATGGACATGAACAAGCTCCGAAAAATCAACGATTTACCTTCGCCACCGAGCAGTGCGTCGCTCGCACCTGCAATATCACAACCGGGTGATTGTACCCGGTGCCCTCCAGCTCTTGGCCATCGCAGCAATCGCCATCCCGTACGCATCTGACGCACGCGTCGCTTTCCATCTTGGGTGGAAGCCACACGATGCATCCCGCGCAAATCTCTCGCGCCTTGAGATGGGGCCTGGGATCGGCTCCATCGCGAGGATCCTGGAGGGACGGGGGACTCCGTCGCGAAATTCGAGTCGCATGATGGCTGCGCGCACGAGGCATTCAATTTAAATCGATGGATCGATCCGTGATTGGGATGTCTTGGTGTAGTTGTAGTTGTTGGAATGGGGGGGTTTTTATTGTTACGCACGTTGATTACGGAGAGAGATAGTGGATCGAAAAATCATCACTGATGATGATGATGATGATGCGAGAAATCATATCATATCATCAAAGGAGAATGAAGATATTGAAGATATTCCCTCCCCAATTTATCAATCCCCACCCGCCCTGACCTACCTCTCTGTAATACGACAAAGACCCCTCGTGCATGGTGAGGCAGGGAACGTGGAAACTGTTCAGCCAATTGTCACATCGAAGAAGGGTCATCATGATAATCGCTATAGGTTATCTTCATTGCTATGATAAACCTAATGAACGTTGTCACATAAGAAAATGCTATTTCGTATCAAATATTATGGTCGAAAAAGTCCCATCCATCACATCATGATTTCATCATCCCACTCACGAATATCCTTCATTACTGCCGATGGCCTATTCATCGCTCTTGTTTCCACACCCAACCCGCCAAAACGCTGTGGTATCTTGAGGGTACCAAATAAATCGGCAATCAGAAAGTAAATAAAAGGTATCAAAATCAAGTCCATGCAAACAAGCAGAAAACGAATGAAATCCTCCTCCATTACATCATCGTATTATGTGGTAATTTTCACCCAACGACCCCCGAAAATGCAAGTGGTATCCGAGGCAGTGGTATCTTTTGAAGAAACAATCCCATTCCGCAAAACATAAGAGAGTAAAGAGTGTGTTGAATATAGGTGATTAAACTCTACCTTGGAAAACTGGGTTGTTGGCTCCCAATTGAGTGTGTCCACCGTTAGTGATGACGTTCTTTTGATTCGAAGCGCCACCATTTGCAGCACCTTTGGTAGCACCGCTACTGCCTAGAAGGCCAGTACCAGTGGTGGCAGGTTGTGCGACGGCGTTGCCGAAAGCCTGGTCAACTTGTTGATTGAAACCTTGCTGAGTACCTTGCTGAGCACCCTGTTGAGCACCTTGGTTATAGCCTGGTGTTCCCCCCGAGGCTATCGAGCTGGTGTTGCCGAGACTTTGTGGACCACGAACACCACCTTGAGCAACTGAGTGTGGCTTTCTTTCAACCTTCTTTGCAAGTGGAAGATTGGAAGACCTCTGGGCAGAACCAATTTTGAAGACGGTCGATCCCCATTGTCCACCAGTCTTGGCAAGATTCTTGTATTCGCTTGCCTTGGATGAGATTCCACCTGGTAAGATGACATTGGGGAACATTGACTCGTCCATTGTCATTACCATCTTGAACTCTTTGTCTTGCACAGCTTGCTGAGCCTTCTCAGCCTTGGCTTTACCCTTGGTGAGTTCTCGCTGCATAGCAGAAACATAGTTGCGATAGATGTTAGGGACATTCTCTGGGTTGTTCGCCGCTTCCTTTTGAGCTCGGTCAGCTTCAACCTTGATCTTGTATGCAAAAGCATCGCCTTCTTCAAACTTCTGCTTGATAGCTGCCTCAACTGCCTTTGCAATGGCCTTTGTAAGAGGTTTGATCATAAGAGCTTTACCGGCAGTGAACAGAAGCTTGTGTTTCGATTTCTTGATCTTAAGCTTGAAATTCTTGATATCAACTTTGACGCTGTCAACCTTGAGGAAGTTTTGTTTATCCTTCTTCTCGGCAGTGGAAAACTTCATCTTGAAACTGAGTCCAGTACCACCCAGGAAGATGTCAATAATACCCTCATCGTGGTGGATCGGTAAACTACTCTTTCTTGTGAAATAGTAAGAGACATCCTTCAAGTCCATCTGGACCCCTGAAACATTAACAGTGATTGAACCCCTCTGTTTGCTTTCAATCCCCCTGCGGCCAAAACGGAAATTGCTTTCTATGTATTCGATCAGTCATTTATTCAAAGAAACAAGAGAGAAGAAATATCAAACGTACCATGCGAAACGTCAATAAGATTTGGCGTGAGGTTATTGCTCTCGATGACCAAATTCTCGACAACGAGTTCCGTCTTAGGATCTCTGTATTCGAGTCTAGGAATTGGCATGTATCGAATGCCTTCAAAAGCGGCTGGGATAATGACATTGACCAAGTCCTGTACCAAGTGTTTCTTGAATTTTGGCTTGCCATTCTCATCATTGCCCAAATCGTTGAACAACTTTTGGCAGGTCTCTGCAAATTTCTTATTCTGTGGGTCATTGTCAAATTCATTTGCCAAGAACTTGATTTCATCAACAATACGATCAGTGTGGGGTCTGTAGCGGTCTCTGAGAAGGAAGTTGCCTCTGTCGTAGAGCTCATTCCAACGTTCAGTAGAATTATCGTCCAGGATGTAACCTTGTTCCTTGAGGCATCGGCGAACAAAGGTGTTAATTTCCTTAAACCATTTCTTTAATTCTGGATCTCTATCGGCGTCTTGATAGATGGTGTTGATAGAGTCAGTAAAGTCATCGGTCGATGTGTAATTTGCAAAACGCTCAAAGAGTGTCTGCACAATGTTAGCCCAAAGTTTGCCTTTAATGTTCCCACGGTGTTACGAACCTTCAAGTCTCTCTCGGCAGTCGTCAAAGAACTATCAGCATGTGCACCCTTGACAGCCCCGGATCCTTGTTGACCAAGATGATGTGCGTGTCCTCCATACTGCTCGGCCAAGTCGAGAAGAGTGGTGACTGCTTGCATATCTGCCAATGGTTAGCTCCGATGATTGGAAGGATTCCCCACTAAACTCACAGTCTGGATGACCTTGAATCTCCACAACCATCTTCTTGAGCCTGTAGATAAGTTGCTCGCGTCGCTCCTCGGGCATCTTTCCATGGAGATAGCTCTTAGCCCTATCTCTGTTCTCGCGACCTCGTTGCTTTGTCTCTTCGGGGATGTTCTCGGAAGCACGTTGCTTCAAGGTGGCAGCGCCCGCCTGAGCACCGGCTTGACCATCAACCCCAGAAGCGGTGTTAGATTGTTGATCACGACCAGCCAATTGAGCAGTATCTGCTGGATCACGAGAGCCATTTGGGTGAGCGTTCTGACTGGCGTTACCGACAGCATCTCTAACATCATCTCTGCCAGCCGGCTGATTTTTCTTGAATTTCTGCTTCATCTGATTCTTGAAATTACCAGATGACATCTCTGGGCTATCATGCCAGACATTATCCTCCGCAGGTCGATCGATTTGACTCAATTGATCTTCAGAAGGGTTGACCTTGCCCGCAGCATTGGTAGCAGCATCACCGGCAATATCACGTAAAAGAACCACAGCATCGTTCACTAATTCAAACATTAGTCCTCGACAAGAACCTATACCGTCTTATATTAACTCACAAAGCTTGCGAAACTCTCCATTGGTAATTATGAGTTGACCAAGAGTTTTGAAGCCATCCTTTGCCTGCTGACCATGTTTTTGAGCAGTTTCTTGGTCAACTGGAGCTCCTGGAACTGCTGCTGCTGCCCCGCCATCAATCATCTGGCATTGCCAAATAAAATCTTGAAGAATTTCATCACTGTTCTTGGCAAGAAGAAGGTGTTGTGCTTGTTCGACAAGGGAACGAAATTCTTGAACTAAAGTTTGACCTTCCTGAGAAAGTTTCTCGGATGGGTTGGATAAAGCGTGCGAGGCGAGAAAGCTGTTGAGGGCAATATCAATTTGTTCATTCTACGCATGGGAAATTAGCAATTGCGCATGCAAACACGATTTGAACCAAATACTTACAGATGGAACCTTTCCAGCTTGGAAGGCTATACATGAACCCATGTTAGTCAATCTATATACGGACGGCCATATTCCAGATGGGCAGCGAGAGAGAAGCCAAGCATACCTTTGAAGATTCCATAAAGTTGCAATTTACGTTCAATATCCTCTTCCTTCTGTTGCCGGCTGCTGGGTATATTGACAGACATGGTTGCGGGCTGTTGATTAGAGTTGAGGTATGAATCGGGTATCACGAGAATAAAGGGAAACAGAGGAGAAGAGTCGCAAGGAGAAGAAAGAAAGCTTCTATCGTCGTCAAGCGCAGGAATAGTGATTGACGAATTCGAACGAAGGCGAGCTAAGATGATGATGTTGCTGGTTTCCAGGTGAATAGCAGTACTCGTATCTGTATGGTATGTAGATGTAGATGTAGATGTAGATGTTGATGTAGATGTGGATGTGGATGTGGATGTGGTTGGTTACTGATCACCCAAAAACCATTTGATTTTGGATAGTTGAAGAAGGGAGAGAGGAGAAATGCAGAACAATCAGAGGAACGGGGAATTCATTCTTTTTATTCAACATCGCCCTTGCCTGCATTCAATTGGATTACCGAAACCTTCCTTATGCGTAACTTTCTTTCCCTGATCTGACCTGAAGTGAAGCGAAGTTGTTCTTTCCTTTCCTTTCAGTTCCTGTTCTCGTTCTCGTTCTTGCTTGTTACGTACATACGTCACTTTGTTGAATCTTCTCTCCCGCTAGGCTCGGCTCGGCCAAGCGTGACAATAAACTAGCCAATTTGATTGGCGGAAGCTAACGCCACGCTCTGTATATCTATCAACATCTGAATCATTGATCAAGAGACCCCAGCATATTCACTTTATGTTTGTCTGCCTCGCATTTTACACTTTACGCTTCACACTTCACCTCACATGGTAGCACAATGACCTCATCGACAACTGCAACACCCATTCACATCCTTGTTGTATCCAGACGCAGCTTCATTCACAGCACCCTCCACGTCCATCCAGCAACCCTGGATGCCCATCGATATTTCCTTACGCGGAGAGCACATACATCTATTGTCTGATCCTTGCAGCCGCCGCGTCTGGAATGGAACAGATGCTCATTAGTGCCTCGAGAGTCAAAACCTGACATCAAACTATCGTTTTTAAATTGGGCATTTGGTCATGGTCCTAACCGTTTGGAGATATCAATAATCTGATACCAAATTTGGCCCCTAAATCCCAATACGTATGCATGGTGATAAAAATGCTCCCGCGTCCGATTCTAACCCCGGTTCCGCCATCCCAACATAACCCCTCGGGACTTCATCCACGTCTTCCCGTTGTACTGGCATTTTCCGCCGTCTCCAATTGTTGCTTCCAGATTCTATATAACTCCTTGATCTCCTTCTCTTCCTTCCACTTATCTACAATCCCATTGACTTCCTTCTGTCGTTTTCTCGCGCTCATCTTATCTCTCTTGGCAAGCTTCTCAATGCTAAGATGTCCTTGGTTTTCTAGGCTGCCTATGACCCATTGATTGAGGGCATATTTCAAATGGATGAGTGTATGAGCGTTTTCGGCATTTTCTTTGCATACACTGCACCAAGAGGTTAGTCTAAATACTGCTTGCAAGATTTGTGAGTAGTGGTAACCTACGCGCCAATCATATACTCCTTGTCTTGCGGCGGTAAAGGTTCATCTCTGCTGTTCAAACTCCTGGTATCTTCCTCATCGTCGTTTTCTTCAGTACTACTGTCATCCTTTTCTACTTCAGCCAAGCTATCCTTATAATATGCAGATCCCCTAAGTGAAACACCCCACGTTGGGACATGCTTCCTACGATTACATGCCTCGCACTTGGCCTCACCCAGAAGATCAACAGCTTCTCCGGGATGGAGTCTCCTGGTGACAAATTCTGGGCGAGCATAAAGAGCCTTTGTAAAGTCGCGAGTCCATGAAGTAGAGACAAATTTGCTACCAGTCAATCCACTGTACGCATTTTCAAGCTTATTCCAGGCCGATTTGTAGATGGGCATAAGACTTTGATTGAATCCGGGATTGATTTTATTTTGAACACACCATTCAACCGCTTCGCTGAAATGTTCCTTGAGAGGCTTGTGAGCTGCGGCCGTGAATTCGAGGGGAATCATGGCGTAGTCTGGAACTCCAAGAAGGCCATGATCATCGTCGTCAACAAAGTCCGAATCGTATTCATCCTCATTCTCTCGTTCAGGCTGCTTGGGCGACTTTCGTTTTCGTGTTTCCTGTAACTCCTCTTCTGCTTCCTCATCTTCCTCGTCTTCAAAGGTAGTTAATGCATGACTGTCCGAATCATACAAACCACGAGCCTCTTCTTCAGACTCAGAATCCGTAAGAACAGGATTGCTCTCTCCTGCACGCTTGCGTTTAAGGATTTCCAACTGTTTTTGCTTGGCAGTTCTGTGTTTCTTGGGCGAGCGTTTTGTTCGCCTGACTTGTGGAGAAGGACCCGGGCTGTCAGATTCAGGGGGTGTAGTCTTAGATAGCTCAGTCATGGGTGGCAAATCATCATCCGAGTCAATCTCATTCACGACCTTCGTTCTCTTTACGGGCGA
This sequence comes from Monilinia vaccinii-corymbosi, assembly GCA_017357885.1. Taxonomy (NCBI): domain Eukaryota; kingdom Fungi; phylum Ascomycota; class Leotiomycetes; order Helotiales; family Sclerotiniaceae; genus Monilinia; species Monilinia vaccinii-corymbosi. Next base: position 1,373,260 of record CP063406.1, on the reverse strand, counting down.
CCCAATATCACTATCCTCATCGTCAGAAAGAATCGCCGCACGCTTCCTCTTCATAGGCGATGTCGGGGGCTCATCATCCGGGTCATCTGAATCATCCTGAAGCGTAACTTGCGGGACTATCCGTATCTCCTGTCGACGTCTAGTAGAGGATGGTAGTATATCATCTTCGGAGTCATCTTCCGCCTCCTCACAAGACTCATCACTACTTTGCACTGGTGCAGTTATCTTCTGATTGAATAGGCCAGGGCGTTGTGAGCCCTTGGGCTTAAATGTTGATGTAAATACATCATCGTCACTTGTATCAGACAATGTTACCGACCTCCTCTTGGAGATAATATTTGAAGAAGTCGGAGGTTTTGGGCTATGAACTAGAGCTTTTGTTGGTCTGCCCTGATTTCCGGAAGAAGGAAGAGGGGCGCTGTATGTGCTTCCACCTTGTATGAATTCCCGGCCTGTGAACGAGCGTCTTCTCGATGTGTCTTTTCCAGAACTTTTTCTTGTAGAACTTGTAATCTCAACATCCGACTCGTCATCCGAAACTTCTGTTACTGCAACTTTATTCTTGTTGTTTCGTTGTGGAGTTTTTGTCCCAACTTCAATCACAGACTCTTCTGCTGAATCTGTGGCCTCCTCCTGTATGCTCGGTTTCACCCTTTGTGATCCCCGTGTGCTTTGACGTGATCCAGTGGTAACTTCAGTATCCACAATGATAATATCTTCTTTCTGCGAGCTTTTCGCAGGCGTTGGTAACGAACCAAATTTTATCTTTCCATCCTTCACCTTCCTTCTAGTCTTTTCTTTGATGCTAGAACTCGCCTTGAATGGGGAGCCTGAAGATTTACCAATACGAGTAGCTCTACCTCCACTTCCCGTAGATGCGCCACCAGTCACCTTCTCATATCTGACCTTTGCAGGCGACGGTCCTTGATTTTTAGCAGGCGAGCCTGAAGGGACCTCGACTTGGACAGAATCGAAGGTCAAACGTGTTTGTTTTTTGCGCCGCTCTTTTCGTGATATATTTGAAGAGCTCATTGTCGCGATTCCATATGCTGCGGGGTTGTGTTGAATTGTATCGTATCGATTGATGGAAAGGTTGCAATTGAATGGGAAAGCAAAAGATGAAGCTGGAATGGCGATAGTATGTATATCTTAATGTCCTCTTGTAAGTTTATAAAAACAATGTGGGCGAGTGCAAATGAAAATGCGACTGAATTTCAGATTGTGAGCTGAGTGAGGTGTGATGGATTTCTGTGACGGGGTGTTGTAAGCAAAGAGATGCAAAAGTGACGCGGGAAAACGCGCCAAAATCAAATCACCAGAGCACGTGCACGTGCTTATTAATGTGGGCCTCCTCCCTTTACACACGAGCGAGTTTCGATGCCTTAACAATCGAAATTCGCATCTAGAAGCACAATTCTCTCTAAGCAGCTCTTCATCATAGCTATGAGGGTATAGAATTTTGATTCGAGGATTCATATCCCAAGGAAATCACACTACTTCAGTAAGTCTCGGGATAAAGTTTAATTGAAGCAAAATGACAAGTCTACACAGGGCAGGGCTAAATACTCGGCAGAAATGGAGAATTGGACCTTCCCCTTTGTGTATCGAAGTGATGGTCGTTTCAAGAATTCTTTACTATCATTGTCCGGAGAATACACAATAGATACTTGATCTAGGGGCCCAAAGACTATGTATGATTCAACTTCAATTCTGAAATCACAAGTGTGAACCAGAAGCTATTCACAAATGTGACTTTTGCAGGCACGTCAATTCTGCTGCATAAAGTTAATGTATACCACTTTCACCAAAAAGATTTGGGAGACTTGGGCATATATTACCTATTATTTGGTTGATTTAGATTGGTAGTTGTCGAGATTAGAAAGATGTTCTGTAGAGGAATTGGACCGCCTGATGCGATGAAGTGGAAGTTAAAACATTCCCTACTCTTTATGTTTGAAGCGCTTGAATCAACATAATTCTTTAAGGGTTGATGATTTTTGTTGAAAGAGTGAAGGCCAATGATGAAAATAATCATGCTGAGTGGCATCATTCAAAGCTGTTGCTAGCTCAACTCTTTGGAGTATTTTGTGGTCTTAGCTTTGACATTCGACTATACTGTTCTTTAGTTCAGCCGATTTTGAGTATCTATGCTATTTCCAACTATAAAAGCAGGCCAATTGGCGTACTTAAGATGATTTATTGGGGTCAAAAATCCGATAAACCATAATGATTCATTATCGTAAAAAGTATTGCCAATTATTGCCAATCACAATTGATGCCTAAGATGCGTGATTCATAGCTCAATTCTTGTGGTGCAGCGGTGCATGAGGAGTTTAGGTGTCCCCCCAAAAACCTTCCTTCTCCTAGATCTGCATACCATACTACTACAACGAGACCTAAGCAACTCAACACTAAAAACACAAAGTCATATTAATACTTTAAACTACCCCATTTACACTTCTTCCTGCATTTTCTCAATCCCAGCTTGTCTTCTACTGTTCAAACTGCGAAGTGATTTGCGCACAAGTGGAGCAAGGCTCCTTGTATTTTACCTGCCGTTATACTAAAAGAACGGCATCATTTACCGACGGTACAAGGCTCTCGATACCACTAATTGAAACTGATTTGAAGGATACGATAGCTGATGGCAGAGGACGCAAAGATGGCGGCTTCAACAGAACCTCACCCACAGACTCACTACTCACCCTCACTGGAGAGGACCCCCAAGTGCGCAGTCCATTAGACTACTCACGGATATCTATTTCTGTGGTGGCTACATAGATCATGAGGCCGGATATAGTCATAGTTCCCAAGAAGACCTGGGTCGTCCGACTTATATGCAGCATCTATGGAGGACATCAAATCCTCGTAGAGAACGAAGGATTTTCTGAGCTTGAATCCGCTATAGGCACTTGGAATGTCTTCCTGGAGGGGTGTATAGATATTTAATGTAGAAGCCTGCCTTTACCCCAAATCAAACCACATCATACATGCACATGGATTTCGGTGATATTCCTAATGCTGTGACGCAGTTGCTGAGCTCATATGATAGATGTTAGATGTTGATGTGAATCACAAATTTATCAATATTGCAAACTTCTTTCACCATATTAGATCTAATTTCAATATTGGTCAGTAGAAAATGGTATACAAAACCCAGTAATTTTGTAAAATGGTGATGCTACGAGTTATATGTGTCATCGTGATGACCATATGATTGTTCAGTTGAAAAAAATGTTCTAAAAGACTTATAGATCAGGTTTATTCGTACACTCTATGAATATATGAATAATTGCATCGCACCGATTCTATGCATAAATAGTTTGATTCATTTATCGGTTTGTTCTTTCTGCTACATCTTCATATCATTCTTCCAAAGGTTTCAAGTAACATCTTAGAATATTGCTCGATAATAAAACACCTGTACACTACACCACCCACGACTCTCCACCGCTCACTCTTTAGTATCAGCTCGGCTGCAGCAAGTATTGTTTCTGAGACGGGACAAGTAGGTCTTTCTACTTGTTTTTACTACTTCCTTTAGTCACCGACACCAATAGACATTCCACGCACAAAAACCTCAACTCCCCAAACTTCCAGCCAACGCATACGCACAATGGCAGACTATAATGCGGCTTTTAGCAAGTAAGTGCACCATGATCCAAGAAACAATAAAACAAGACAAATCTAATGATAGCAGGTCTGCATCCGGGGAGGAGAACTGGAGAATGGTCACGGACGTTTATCTCTGCAGATACAGTCAACGCCGCAAACTAGAGCCTATTCATGATCTCCCAGATCGCAAGACGTATGAGCTGAGGAGAGAGCTTTGTGAACTTGAGCAATGTCTAACATGCTCCATGGTGAAAAAAAAGTTCGGTACAGAGAGAGACCCACGCGGCGAGCAATATCGAGGGCGTATTTCTGGCGAACTCTTGGCGGGTTGGGGAAGTTATGGGGGCAATTTATTTGATGGTTCAGAGCTGAAGGGATGTCCGAAGCGCAATGAGACCTGTTGGATTGGACTTATCTTAGAGCGAATAAGCTATGCAGTAGCTTGTGAAAGAACATTATTATACAACGATCATGGAAGATCCGCTTGTAAATAGAGAGAGAGAGGCACTTCCTATTGATTCTTTGCCTACAACTTGAGAAGACGATACATGCACTCGGGCTGGAGTCATTTTCTTGATACTGTGACGCGTTTAAGCTAATCCTATAGAACTGAGATGTTGATATGAAGAGTGTTATCATGATGTACTCTGTGGTTTGCTTTGGTAGCTAGCAATGTTGATTTGTATAGAGTGTGGATTGTCCAGAGGATACAATACTACCTCATAAGATAATCTCTCAATATTCTGATAATGTACTAATGTTCCAAATAAACAAATCTGGACTAAAGTACATTTACATAGCTTGTTAAGCCGTGAATAACTAACGCACAGTACTCAGCCGCTTTTCAAATGGCCAGATTTTCGAGGTTCGCCTCGGCAAAAAGAAAGTGCGCTCCCCTTTCAGTCCACTCACTCTTCTTCTATTAGAGCATATATACCTAAACAAAGCAATCCTGTCACTAACAAAATAGGGAAAGACCACTTGGCCGTGTGGGTTGAGCGGCGCACTGCAGTAGTGCCTCCAATGTCAAATTGCGATCGGGCTCTCCAATCCTCCATCGGGGAGGAATTGCACACCTGGGGCAGATGTAGCTGAGCTCGCCAGTGAACTGTCTTTTGCTATTTTTCTTTCTCAATTTTTCGTGATTTTGGTTTGGCTTGAGTAGGCTAGGTAGCTATGAGCTCTTCGTTTTTGCTGTTGGCGAGTCAAGTTTGTGGCGTCTTGTTTGGTTGGCGACGCGAATACGCACTTGATTAACAAATCCATCTACCATCTCATATCGGTGAACAGATGGAAGTTGCATTCATATGGTTCATACCTGTGACGGGAAGGTCACTCACTGCTGAGATTCGTAATTGCCAACATATAACATTCGAAAAGAGGTAAATTGGTTTTCAATCCCCGTAAATAGATGCTCAATTTTTGGAGCAGGTACATGAATACGAGTAGATAGTTTGGCTTTTACCAGTTCATCATTTATCCTCTTCGGCATATTCAACTTAAAGTGTATTATCAAAGATCAAACTCCAAACGGAAACATCATTGTCACTCTTCGACATCGCTACATTACGCACTTTAAGCCTACTTCACACCTCCATCTGCAGCTCGAAAGACCCACCTATCGCAATACACTTCCAGCTCCAGAATCTTTCATAAGTTTAATCCAAACAATCTTTTGTCTCAGCTTCCGGCCACAAGTCGAGTCGCAGCTAAATCAAACTTCTACTCACGATGGCAGAATCTGGATGCGACATCTACCTCTGCGATACGACCAAATTTCGTAATTCAGGTCCGTACGGGAGAGGAGAGGAGAGGGAACACTTCCACAGTCAATATGCACAAAACAGGTCGTCATGGAAGTAACACTTGTACATCGATGAAGGATGTACCAGAGCCCAAGAACTAGCTCATAGTCAAGTAAAATTTGCAGTTCACATCACATGACACAACTCCTCAAAAAAATGTATGCTCCAAAGACATGAATATATTCTACATAACTGCATCCTCCTTAAACCCTTTCCACCACGCGAAAAAAAGAATGTCTTCTAAAGGAACCAAAGCACAAAACTCATGGACGAGCCTCATAGCCAGGATACCTCAAGGAAAAGTCTCGAAGAATCAAAATCGTGACTCGGGTATTATTCTTGCTTCACTGTCCACACTTGCTCGCTCTGGGTTGAGGCTCGGCAAGCTCTAGCAATATTTTGAAGCTATGCGATGATGGGGGATTTTATTTTCTCAGGCTTGAGAGAGGAGGGGTGAAAGGAGAATACCTACCTTCCCTCGTAAGAAAGAAGTCAATTCGTGAAAATGTGTTCAAAGACTAAGTATCTCGAGAATCCTCTGCGCATGAATGGGTTATTGTGTCGTTGATGAAGAAGAAGAAAAACTAACTTGGGGAGAGAATTCGAGGTTTTCATTCGCTTCACTAGCTGATGCGCTAATGCGATCATAGTCTAGCTTCGCTACAGCCAATTGGTCAATCGAGCCAGATCCACTTCAGCCTCGCCAGCAAGGCACTTCGCGTCATTGCGAACCTGGAACTTTATCAATATATCAACTTCGCGATTTGACACTTCAAGTCCCAGTTTACTCTACAAAAACATCCTTTGCGCAACCCATATTCATATAGCTTGACACGAAAATGGTGTTCACCCCTCCTCCCCCAATTAAGATCCAAGACTAATAAAAACCCCAGCCAGCAAAACGCAAAGATACATCTGCGCCGGCGGCTGGACCCCGGTCCAAGCTAGCTAAGGAACACAACATTACCGCCGGGGAAGAAGCAGAGATTAAACAAGCATTTTCTTTATTTTCGCAGAAAATGGAGGGGGAGAAGGAGGGCGTTATTGCGATTGGTGATGTGCGAAGGGCTTTGATGTATGTGCCATGCACGTTGCGCTCTCCAGAGCCTTCATATGCATCCATCCGCTCGATTTCTGAAACTCAACATTTATTTTCGAAAGAGTCCATACTAATGGAAAGATAGAGCACTAGGCCTAACCCCCACCCCCTCCGAACTCAGCGAATATCACAGCATTCTCGACCCTGAAGATGAAGGGTACACCGTCTACCGTCACTTCCTCGCCATTTGTGCCATCAAGTTTCATTCGCGGACCAGGACTTCGGATTCGCATAAGAAAGATGTGGATGATGCGTTCAGGCTATTCACAAATGCAGGACAGAAGAAGAATGGAGGTGGAGGTGGAGAAGACATGGGAAAAATTACATTGACAACGTTGAAGAGGGTGGCGATATTGTTGAAGGAGGATGTGGATGAAGATTTGCTAGCTAGTATGTTGTTAGAGGCGAATGGGGGAAAAGGTGTGGGAAAGGGAGTGGAGAGGGATGAGTTTGAGGGAGTAATGAGGAGGGCGGGGATGTGGAGATAAGCGTTCGACGGTTCGATGGATGCGTTTATTTGATACATGACATGGGATTCCGAGCTTGGCGCATATAGAGTCCTGGGGCTAAATCTACCGGTGGTCGTCTGACATGGCGTTTGGGATTTGATTTGATATCACTATGAATGAATTCACATACAAAGAGGAGTTGCATAACGTTGTTCTGTTACATAAATTTCATTTATTTGGCTGATCGCCCTCAGTATTAACGCCGACGAAATCATGCCAAAACCGGCCCCTTCCGGCAAAATACCTTTCAAACTCATGAATATCCTGATCATCTGACCATTACTGACATACTTGTGACGCCTATTCCCATATAACTTTCCTGATATCATGAAACGGGGATTCTAAACAGCTGGAGCCTGCATCTGGATTTTAGGCACATTGACCTCGGTCTGTGCGCATTGGTATGTACTCTCCGCTGAAGGACCTTTGAATCCGACGTGATCTGAATGTTTCTTATAGAAGAGGTTGTCGGGCTTAGGTCTAAGCTCTTGGGGAAGCTCCTCTAATACCGTAGCGAGCAACGCATCGATGGATTTTTGCTTGGAAGAATCCCGATGCCAGATTGATATGAGGTGTGAGTTAAAGCGAACAGAGAGACCGACGCCACATAGTTGATCGCCTAATCTTATGTTAGTATTAATTTCAGATGATATCCCATTCCATAGCCTTTGGAATCACCGACTTGTGAATGGAACAACTATCAATGAATAATTCAAGCGCCGTGGAGACCAATACTTCAATCTCTTTGGCTCTCTTCCATATTCAAACCATCAAATCTCCGTGTAAAGAGGCTGGCATGGTTTTAACCGAAAGGTTGGTGTAAAAGCCCTTACCTAATTCCAAGCAGCCTTGAAGCTTCTCTCCTATGGCCATCAATTGAACTCTAGTGAAAAAATCCGGACCATTTTGCTTAGGAACCCTAAATGTCCAACTGCCTCCCTTGATGTTCCTTCTGTCTTCCCACAGTGGTTGAAAACCTTGTTTGAATAGATAAATCGACTCTCTCATCTTAATCTGAGCGAAAGGAGTATTGTTGCAATATCGCCAAAAGTCCTGGATCGACTCGATTTGCGTAGGGAGCTTGTCAAGTGTAGAAATGTGACTCCCATCTGCGGCGGGCTTTTCATCCCTCTGTTGTCTATTTGATGTTCCCGTTAGCAATGGTCACAACCCAATACCCCGCAGAATCCACGCATCCCACCAAGAGAGCACCGACCTATCGAAATATACGTTCCAATAGTGTTGCGTAGGCAATGGACGCATTGCCTTCAGCATGTTCTTCTTAGCATCATCACGAGCAGGCGACCCAGTATCGCATGCTCCAGCTGTAGCAATTCCTCGTGTCATGAGCGATGGTCGGAGCGCCATTTTGTATAAATGGTGTATGTGTGATATCGAAAGACTGGAGTGGGATATTTGAGGTGAAGGAATGGGATGAATCAAAGAAAGATAGATGGTGGAGAGGATGAAAGAGAGGAGCAAAGGGATGGTAGAAGAGACAAAGGATCAACTTATGAAGTGAAGCAATATAGCATCTGAAGCAGTAGACTGGTCGGGTAGACCGAGGCCCCAGCAGCTTGAAACATGGAACAAGCGCCCGAACGGTCCTCTCTCACATTGGCCCGATTGGTTGAGATATGACGCGGTCCGAGAAGGTAAAACACGCCGGTGAGTTCGCCACGATTATAATCACGTGCCTTGTGGCAATATTTGGCGGTGGGGAATAATTGGAAGTTATGTTTTTGATTGTTGATGAAAGACAAATCTACAAATTCTATAGACAAAAACAGAAATAGTATATCTTCATCTCGCCCTTGCTGTCTTTCAATTCAATCAGTCTTTGAAAGGATTTGGGATTCTTGGAATACAGACCTATAGCTAAGCATTTCATTCTTCCCTAAAGTTTATTTTATCGCATCAGCCCGTGAGTGCCCTAGTCGAATAGATAGATACTTCATCACTCATATTGAGATATAGCTTCGAAACTTTATTTTGGCTTCTTTTCTCTCTCAGATTGCCACTGGGTTACTTAGTTAAGAATAGTTTGGAACTTCAATATCCTGACACACCCACCATGTCAGCCACCAAACGCGCCTCGCCACCCATCGAAGCAATGCACTCGGAATCAACACCCACCCGAACGATTCTCGACGCCAAAATCCCACCCAGAAAACGTGCCACCCTCGGAAAACCCACTTCAAACACCCCTCAACCGTCCACCAACCCTTCCAAGTCCTCAAAGTCACCTAAATCCTCATCTCCAACTTCTTCCAAGGCCACTTCATCATCATCAGAAGCAGAAGCCTCATCATCATCTGCAGCCTCTTCTGAATCCGAATCTGAAGATGAAATCCCTCTCATCCGCCCCCTAAATTCCCGTCCCGTCATGCGTGTGTCTGCACTGGGTGGATTTGGTGCTTCAGAGGGTTTAAACAATCTCCCAGATTTCTTGAAGCAGATGAAAGAGGCAAACGAGGAATTGATGAAGAAGATGAGTAGAGGAGAAGAGAGGGGATTGGAGGATGTGAGGGAGGGGGAAAGTTACGTGGAGATGAATTTGGGATTGGGTGTTTTGGAGGAGACGAGAGAGGGGGGAAGTGGGAGCGAGAGTGAGAGTGGCAGTGAAGTGGAGGAGGAAGATGCGGATGGTGATAAGAAGATGGCAGAGGGAAAGAAGGTGGGAATTGAGGAAGTTTGAGATGGCGAGATGGGCAGAGGGGCGGGCGGCATGATTGTCTGGGTTTTCTGTATAAATTGCCATTGGGTTTTCTTCATCCGGACACTTGGGGCTCGGCATTGGCTATGGCGTTGGGATAGAAGGGACCTCAAAACTCACTTTGGTGTATGGATGAATAGACGGCATTTGCCCTTGTAACAGTAAAGCTGGGGGGATAAAAGGAAGATCAGGAGACTCACTTCACATCAGTCTGTTTGCCATTTTACATGGAAGTGACATGATTATTCTGAAGTCGAGACTATGAGCCTTGATATCATGTGTTGCTCGAGATCTTGAAGTTATAAGTATCAACAATAAGAGCAAAAACTCCAATTTCTATCAGCAAGAAAAGAAGACATTGATAAATACTGGATTAATCTATACATCGGGCCATGAATCATAACCTTAACTCTACATATCCAACACTCCTATCCTAACCTTGGTACCCTTGGTATAATAATAAAATAACAAAACACCCAAACACCAATGCTTGTATCATTTTTCCGTTCTAAGCCAAACCAAAAGTATCAAAGTTCGCCTGTATCCCCCCCATAAACATACTCATACAAACTCGACGTTCCTACCGAAACGACCCTTATCATCACCAATCTTCTTCCTAAACATACCTAAATCCTTCAACAAATCACCCATGAATCCCTGCATCTCGCTTGCTCTTTCCTCATGCACCCCGACATCAATGGCTTCATCTTCATCCGTATAGTCCTGTTCATAATCCTCTTCGTCTGCCGTTTCTTCACCCTCATTCACCTGCTCCAATTCGTCTTCACCAGCAGGAGGAGGTACACTACTAGCTCTTGTAGTTTTCACGTTGATTGGATTTTTCAAACTTTCCAGCGCTAACTTCAAATGTAATCTCAAAGCCTCATTCTCCGTTGTCAGGCTTCGAATCTTGCCCTCTGATATCATGGTTCTGTCTTCCATCATTCTTTGCATAAGAGCGATCTTATTCTGGTATTGTTCGAGTTTCTCATCTTGTGCTTTGGTTTCCGTTTCTTTACGGGTAGAGTCAGAGTTAGAAACTTGAAGTTGGAGGATGCGAATCTCTTCGGCCATAGCAGCAATCTGAGCATCACGCTCGGCGGCGGAGACATGATCCTGGTTGACGACAGCACGTGTACGGATGCGTTTGGCCTGGTCTGCATAGCGAAGAGTAGAAAGAGTCTCGTCATAATCGGCTGGGGAAATACATGCAATCATTGCAGTCTTACTATTTCCTCCCAATGAATCTTTGAGTAGCCAGGTGAGGATTGAATCTCTATAGGGAACAACGTCCTTGTTGCGCTTTCTGGTACGATGCTGTTTTGGATCTGCGAGAGCAGCAATTACACGACCAAGAGTTGTTAGGGACTTATTGATATTGCTTCCTTCACGTAAGCGGACACCTTTTGCTTCCGTTGCCTTTGCACGTTCGCTACCTGCGAGATCCACGAGTCGAATCCGGGCAGTACGTTCTGTTGTTTCATCAGTCTCCATGTCATGGTGGATCTGCTTGAGCATAATTGTAAAGACACTATGACTTCTGCTACTGGTATCGTTCATCTTGGTACTTGCTGTGGTACGACTGGCATCTCCCATCTTCATGTATCGCATGATTTCGGCAAGATTTTTAACAGGGGCATCGGTCAAGTCCTTGATATAGGGTCCTTCGGTGGGGGATTCACGAATCTTAAGATAATACGGTGGTTGATTTGGATGGAAGGGAACAAGGAGATCTCGGACATGTTCGTTATAGACCTCGAAATAAGAAACACGGACATTGTAGGAAATGTTTGGACTTTCATTATGTGCTGCCTCAATCCGCTGGAAAAGATCCTCGCAGGTCCTTGGAATCAATCCTGGCTGATCTTCCGTGCCCATCATTGTATAACTCTTTCCTGATCCAGTCTGGCCATATGCAAAGATGCACGTATGATATCCTTCGAAGTTATGATCCAAGAACTCCTCTCCCAAGCTATTATAAACGTCTTCCTGGTGCGCATAGTGCTCGTCAGATTTATTGTGGCTCCAGAAGGAATTATCAAATGTAAAGTTTTTCTTCTCAATGACTTTGCGCATCTTCGAACGAGCATTTGCAGGATCTGTATCATTAGGTACGAGGAGGGTGGTTGCCTGCGATGTTGGATTCATTTCGATCAGACACTCAGCTCCTCTGTCAATTTCTATCTTCAGATTAGTTAATTGCTTCGATCTTCTTCAGTTCTCATACGAGTACTTACCTCTAGGAAGAAATCCTCTAACTCTGACCACAACTCGAACATTTCCACCTGCATCTCTCGCCGTGGACATGACATTACCTTCTCTTGATCGTAGAGAAGGAGTAGATGCGTTTGATGCCACACCTGGCATCAATCGCGGATCGAATGCCATGGCAATTAAAGTTTTCTTGATATCAGTAATCTTGTCGCAAAATTGATGTTGTAAATGTGAGTACATGGAAGAACCCTTCAAAACTTATCGTAAACAAAAAATAATGACGCAGTTTGTTGGCTGGGTGAACATGAAGCAAGCGAGCAAGGGTTGATCTCGCTTCGTTGTTTGCTATATGTATAGATCGCAATTGCAATGTTCAATATTCTCTCATGTTATATCAAAGTAAGTGCTTCGAGTGCGTTTTGAATATTGACCGTCGGGTTTTTCGCAGGAAGAGATCAAAGGCGAAAATAGTGAATGGAATCTGTTTCGTTTTGTTTACTCTGTGAGATTTGCGGCAGTCCCAAATAGGTTAAGCGCCGTGCCACTACGCGCCGCGCTCTATAGCTAATATTTGATCATCATATAGGAATGTACCGCGAGGATTGAGGATTGAGGATTGAGGATTGAGGACTGATATATCATACTACGAAAACCATGTGTTGTTGTACATGTTGCACCGGCCCTCCCAGCACAATGGCCGTTGTTGATTGGCTTAGCAGTCAAACAAGTATGCCAATATACCTCGTGGCAACTTGTACATTCCTACTTGGTACGGGAGCTAAATACTGAACTCGGATAGATCATGCTTTTACCAAGTGATTCAGTATGACTCTACAATTCCCGATGTAAGTTTTAGTGAGGGGAAGTCCAAACATGCCTGGTTACAATTCTGACCTTCCAATGCGAACTTAGAGATACCATATGGCCTGGCACCAATTTTACCCTTGCCAACCACCAACGAAGCCTATAAAGATCATAGTTCCAACTTTTCGTTCACGAAAACGAGAAGAAGAATGAAAAAGTTACGTTCACTAGGCCTGATAAGTTGGTATTGCAATTGGAAATAAGCCTTTCATGATTATAGACAAAGTACGAACGAGTTTCCAAGCCCAATGAAGAGCAGCCTGTGATGAGATAGTTGAGTCATTGCTGGCCTTGGTGGATGCTTTGGTTAGGTATATGCGGAGCATGCTACATAGTAAGTGCTTGTATTACTATGTGATAGTTGGCGTTGGAATGTGGTGTTGAAAGGATTATGTGGAATGGATTCTAACAGTTGCTTCAGCGCAGTCATCCTCGCTTAGACTGTCACATAACTAGCGGCAGGAGGTCATAGAGAATCGTACGCAGACCAACATCATTCCAATCGATACAAAATATTAACAATTTTACTCGCAGTATCATAGTTAAACCAAAAAAAAAGCATTCTGGCGTATACGAAGACCCCAGACTGCCCTCAAATTTCCAAACCAGACTCCTCGCTAAATAGTAAAATCACAATAACCCAAAAATTGACGCGAAAATAAACAATACTACGGGCTTGGGTTTTCATCAGGTAAAGCAGGTAAAGGTTTTCGCTCATGATCAGGCTCCTCCTGTCTAGGTGTCTGATGGGATTGAGACTCCCTAGTATCATTAAAGCTTTGCCCCTCTGACATCTCGTGCTGAATACCAGTGGGTGTAGAGTTCATCTCATCCGTGGGATCGTGGCTCTCAATATCACTGGGAGGGGGGCTAGCCAAACCACTAGGATGTTTGCCTCTACCACCACCCCTTTCTTTTGTATCTGCAACTGATAGGAGAGAGGCAGGCGACAAGTTTTGAGATCTAAGGGAAGGTCCAAATGACGAGGTGCGAAGAATTTCATGTTCTTTTGATGCAGACAACAACGGGTTAGAACTTTGGTACTTCATAGTGATGCTTCTGCGAAGTCGAGAAAATGTACCGGTTGTAGCTCCGGTGACGGTGTTGGTGGTGGCATCATCGAAGGTACATGGAGGAGTGAACTCATTATCAGAACGAGAATATGATGATATAGGTGTTGGGGGTCCCCAACCTCGGGACCGTGAGCGAGAATTGATAGATTCATCCGAGGGCAGACGTCGATGCTGGACGGGCCACGGCTTCGCAGGAGGGCTGATGCCGCCAATATAATCTTCGCGCCCTCGAGAGGTATAGCCCGGAGTATCAAGTGGGCTATCCATAGTATTGACGTTGCGGAGTATACGGGAGCGTCGATTGTGAAGAGAGAAACTGAGAGGCTCAGCACTGGAGACACGAGAGAAAATCACGAGGCCGAGACATAGAAGAAGCAGGACGGATTGGATGATAGACATGCGTTTTTGAAAGACGACTTCGTCTGCTAGGATGTTTAGACGAGTACTGATAGCCAATATTTCTCGACGGGACTCTTCTCGTTGACTTTCAAGGGATATAATAGTGGACTGCCAAATTTCATCATATTGTTGACGAAATACACGTAGTTCCGTAAGAACTGTATTATTAAGATTTTCGAGGAAGTCAGTTGTCTTTTGGAATTGCCTCTTTTCAACTCTAAGGAAGGCTTCCCGTAGCATCTTTGATTGCTCCTCGATATATTTCAATGATAAAGTCGAGTTCGTTTCTAGCAGCTGCAAGCGTCTTGACACAGCCTTGAAGAAGCTCTCTTGGATGGTGGGTAAAGATGCAGAACCAGAAGCGGTGCTTGTACTACGAGTCTTATTTGTACTTGTAGCATTCTGGGATCTGCTAATTACGCCCGGAGTGGAACTTGCCATAGTTGTCGAATATGAGCTATTATGAGTGACCCATGAAGACTTATGGGCTTCTTGGCTAAGAGACGTGCTTGCCAAGGATGGCCCGTCCTCGGACAAAGTCTGTTGTGCGGAGGGTCCAGTAAATGTCAATGATGAGGATGTGATCCAATTATCTGTGAAGGCTGTGGATATCATTTCAGGTGAAGGTGGAACTTGCATGGCAGTTTTGACATCGGATGGCACCTTTTCTACAGCAGCTCGACTTGTGAGAGTATGCTCTGGAGCATCCGACGCAAAGCATAAATCCTTCCTCGGCATGGTGAGTACTGTGGGGGGTTGAAAACTAAACTTCTTCCAAAGGGAAGTCGGCATTGGCGGTGATGGAAGATGTGTTTCTACTGGCGCCTCT
The DNA here is from genome assembly GCA_017357885.1 of Monilinia vaccinii-corymbosi. Taxonomy (NCBI): domain Eukaryota; kingdom Fungi; phylum Ascomycota; class Leotiomycetes; order Helotiales; family Sclerotiniaceae; genus Monilinia; species Monilinia vaccinii-corymbosi. The sequence goes on along the minus strand of CP063406.1, from coordinate 1,358,137 downwards.
TGTTTTTGAACGCCTGAAGGAGTATGTGATCCCATCGGCTCTGTTTGGCCACTCGCTGTTACATGCACAGCTTGTACATCAGTTGATGCCTCCTGAATAACTTGTGCCACAGCTTCTGGAACAAATCCGTCCTCGGGGTCTTCATCCGCTTCTTCGTCATCATCATTATTAGCTTCAGTGTCCTTCCAGCTTTCAAGCATACGAGTGCCATGTACTCTCACGAGTGAAAGTGGGCAATAGTACTCCTTTCCGTAATGTGTCAAAAATTCGATGCGTATATATCTGGCCCAGATTTGTGGATTTTCTATCAGAAAAGCTTGTATTTCTCTCGAATTTCGAGCTTCATAGACACCTAGATCCTTCCATTTCTCCATCTTCACGGGCCATCGATCGCTAACGCTCACACGGAATGTCCTTAGCATGCTGGAGAAAAATTCATAATTTGCTAGAACTAGAGTGTCAATCCATATATCCTCCTAATGATTTGTTAGCAATGTAAACTGTACGGTGGATTTATACAATTTCTCACCGAAAGCTCAATGATCAAAAACTTGTTTGGTGTTTTGCATTCTGAAAGCATGTAGGAGTCCTTGTTCTCTATCAACACAGCTTTTGAGTTTTTTGCACCTGGGTGAGTCTTCAGGACAGTGGCCCCCGCATCAAACGATGCATAAGAAAAGCGCTCTTTGCAGGTCTTTCCAGCATCCTTGCTTCGGTGTTGATCCCTCCGGCGCCCAGAACCACTCTTTTCCTCTTGTGAATCTTGAGAGGAGTCCATTGGTTTGTCTTCGGTCGTTCTTGAATTTTGTTCCGCCCCTCCGCTCCTGAAAGCACCAAAGTCCAGATCGATTTCCCCGTCGTCACCAAGAGATTCTAGGTTATTCTGAAAGGCTTCCGACTCCCTTTTCCTAGCCGCTTCCGCAGACTTCCTCTTTCCAATATTCAAATCTTGTTGTCCAGCCTGCTCTAGTATTTGCTTCTTCCATTCTTCAAACGACAAGAACGAGGCATCATTGAGCTCTCCCTCGTCGACGGGAGTTGCAGATGTCGTGGGTGTCGGTACGTCCTGAGGTGTGCTTAATGATGTAGACTGGTGGGCCTCGGACGTACGACTTGTTTCGCGAGCAACTTCAGCTCCGTCGTTCGTTCGAGAAACATACTCGCTGGAAGAAGGTGTATTCAATACTGTGCCCGTTACGCTATCATCTTCCTGGCTTTTGGGTGTCCCGACGGCATCGGCAGGCTCGGTCTTTGGAGGAGGCGGAGGGTACGTGCTGCTCCAAGATGAGCGAAGACACTGCTGAGGGAGAATATCTGTTATATAGTTGATTGTCCTCCACTCGCATGTCCCGGCAGTATTTGGAGCACTGATTACGGGAGTTACGCCCGAGTTAGTAGGCACACTGCTAGCATTTATCCTGTTAGGTAGGTTGCAAAGAAATAAGAGTGCAGCTGCTGCCACGATATATCGACGACATGCGACGAACATTCTGGCTCGGCATAGTGTTCTGAGTTGAATTGAAGGCGGGATGCCACAACCATAGGTGAGTTAAGATGTGACACAGTGCACCGATATAGTATTGCATACCCAGGTGTTCATGAAACTATGTGGATTGTGGATATAATTGTGCGGTGAGCAGAAAGTAAATGAGAGATAATTAATTTTGGTTTGCTTTGATTCTTCTTGCTGCTGTCTTTTGCCTGCTAAGCTCAAGTAATTCACTTGGAGCTAGACTTGGTTGGATGCACGTGATCCATGCAACAATCAATTATCATCTGGATTATTGAAAAGGAGAATAGACCGAGTAGTTTCGTTGTCTGAATACAATAAGATATCACGGATTCCGCTCCTTTCGTTGAAGCTATGGATAGATCCTGACTTTGCACCTGACTGCCAGCTAAATTTAATTAAAGTTCAAGATGCTAGCTTATACATGCATACATATAATTTCATGGCTCCACACAGTTGCAAACAACAAGCGGAAGTGAGGCCACCCACAATATAATTACATACCAAAGCCATATCGAAGATCCGTCGATCAAAATGATTACCATAAGTCCGTCATTTCTTATCCCCTCAACTGAACATTCCAACATCAAATTTATTTGCATGGTTTCATCGATGCTAAGCATTCGAAACTAACAACTCGATAGAAGTTCCCTGCTCCTCCGCGAATATTGGCCCCGGCTTCGATGTTATAGGTCTCGCCCTCTCAATATGGCTTGAGTTGCGGGTCGAAGTTACACCATCCGCTACGTCTCAAGCCCCTCTAAACTGCAAAATCACATATGAAGGGCAAGGGGCGGAAGAGGTTCCCTTGACCGCCGATAGCAATCTCATTACACGAACTGCATTGTATGTTTTGCGATGTCATGGCCAGAGAAGCTTTCCCTCCGAGACCTCGGTGCATATCATCAACCCCATTCCATTAGGACGAGGACTTGGATCATCTGGTGCTGCAGTAGTAGCCGGTGTGGCATTAGGCAATGAAGTTGGGAAGTTGGGGTTAACGAAGGCTAGAATGTTGGATTATTGTCTGATGATAGGTATGCCCCAGGTACCCTTCGAGCTCGACATGTCTAATGCCCCACATAGAACGACATCCAGACAATGTAGCCGCAGCACTGTACGGAGGATTTGTAGGAACATACCTCAATGAATTAAGCGCCAAAGACACAGAACGCAGAGAAATTCCACTCAGTGAAGTTCTTCCAGAGCCTGCCGGAGGAGTAGATACTGGATTCAAGCCTCCCGAGCCACCAATTGGAATTGGGCACTACATGAAATTCCCTTGGGCCTCTGAGATTAAAGCTATTGCAATCATCCCACAATTCGAAGTTGCCACGGCAAAAGCTAGAAGTGTTTTACCATCTTCATATTCCAGATCAGATGTAGTATTCAACCTTCAAAGAATCGCTCTTCTGCCTTCAGCCCTAGGAAGATCACCACCCGATGCAGAGCAAATCTACCTTGCAATGCAAGATAAAGTGCATCAACCTTACAGGAAAGGTCTGATCCCAGGTCTACCTGAGATCCTACAATCTGTTACCCCTAATTCTCACCCCGGTCTCTGTGGGATATGCTTATCCGGAGCTGGTCCTACTATTCTTGCGCTTGCAACAGATAACTTCGATGCAATCGCAAGGGCCATATTGGATACATTTGCAAAGAACAATATCAAGTGCGATTGGAAATTGCTAGAACCCGCACAAGATGGCACAACAGTCACATATAGTTGAAAAAGGGATTATTGAAGAATTTCCGGTCTTACACACAGATGTGATATACTCTAACAATAACAATAAATTCTATCGAAGATAATATTGATTTCAACAAATGATTCTTTAAACTTAATCTTTTGTTCAGAATTTAGAATATAATATATAATGGAAAGATTTTTTTGAACTATAAATTGGATTGTAGATAATCATAATTATTATAATTATAGATGCTTTCAAACCCTTTGTAATATTAATTATATTACCCTTTTTGATTATTACTAATAATGTTTTTTATACTACTGCATTGCATTCATGAACTTTGGCCACGATACTCTCGAGAAGTGGAATGTTTCACAGTACATGTACAAAGCTTTCCACAATCTATGATGCAAGGACAACAATCGTGAAACCTTGACTTTACGCTATCCAAATATGCTATGCATGCTATGCTGTCATGGCTGTCTCATTCCTTTGCCCCCTTGGCAAATACCCCTCAATGCACGATTACAAGGGTTCGGTCTCCTTCTCTAACCAACTCAAAGTCCTGGCATCTCCCTTAAAAAAATCATTAGTTTTAGACCAGATCTCCGCATGGTACTCGTTCAACCAATGCCTTTCTCTTCGGGTAAGGAGAGTCTGATCGATGAGTTTCCGGCAGTATGGCACCATTGTAACATGCTCAAAGCCTAGATATGGCTTGTCACCAAATTGATGTTTAGTCTCGACCTCCTTCACCATGATGATGTTCTCAATTCGGATACCAAAAGAGCCGTCCTCGTAATAACCGGGCTCATTAGATATGACGTTTCCAGGTGCCAATGGGACCTCCGAATATTGGATCCTGGTTCCTATTCCTATGGGCCCTTCGTGAACATTTAAATAAGAACCAACGCCGTGGCCTGTGCCATGTCTATAATCCAAACCTTCTTCCTATTTGGTTGTTAGTATGATCAGGGAAAATTGGGGAATCGGACAACGTACCCAGAGGAACTGTCGAGCGAGAGCGTCTAGAGCGAAGCCACTAGTTCCTTTAGGGAAAACAGCCATGTCGAGAGCAATATTTCCTTTTAACACAAGTGTGTAGGCTTTCTTTTCCATCGCTGTTGGCTCACCAAAATGGAGTGTGCGAGTAGTGTCAGTAGTTCCGTCAAGATACTGTGCTCCAGAATCGCATAGGTAGACAGCTTTAGGATCAATTATTGAACAGTTACCAGGCTCTGGTTTGTAGTGAATGACTGCCGCATTAGCTCCAGTAGAGGAGATTGTATCAAATGATAAACCAGCAAAATGCTTATGCTTTGAGCGTATTTGCTCGAGCTTGTCAGCCGCAGTGACTTCATCCACCTCAACTTTTTCGACTACGAGTTGATGCTCAAGCCATGCAAAATACTCGATAAGTGCTGCTCCATCTCTAATATGACACGCTCTCATTCCTTCTAATTCGGTCTCATTTTTGACGGCTTTAGCATCACCAATTGGACTTCGAACTTCATCAACTTTAGCATCACCGCCAAGAGCGCGTTTCAATGCCCATGATGCTCTGCTTGAGACCAAGAACTTTTTGAGTTTGAAATCTTCTGGATCCAGAGATTGGCTCAAGATTCCAACCTCACTAAATATCTCCGAGTATTCTTTAATAGACACCCCGCTCTCCCTGAGATGCGTTGTGCATTCGTCACTTAATTTGCTTGAATCCAAATAGAGAGTGGCAAGGCTGGGTGTAACCACAGCGTAAGAGAAGAAAACTGGGTTGTAAGGAATGTCGTTTCCGCGTAGATTGAATAGCCAGGCTATTTCGTCCAACATGGATACAATAAACCCCGAACTCTTTTTCTTGTGCAGTTCCGTTCGGAGATCCTGGAGTTTTGTCTTGGCATCTTTCCCAGCGAATTCTCGTGCCAAGACCTTGACAGGCTCCTTTGGGCTGGAAGGTCGCTTGTCTCCCCAAACAAGGTCGACCAGATTTTCTTCCACGGCAACTAAATCATTTCTATGACGATCAAGTCAGTATCATTTATACAGGGTATGGATCACTAGTGGTTCAAGTTTGGCATCATGTGAAGCAAATGAATCTCTCATGCTTACCCGCCGCGCTTTTTGATCTTCTCTGAGAGCTTTCGGGCGTCAGATGCAGATATGATAGTAGGATCAACGCCGACCACTTTACCATTCTCAGACTGTTCGGCCGTCCATTCTTGCCACGTAGGTACATCCTGTAGACCTTGTTTCAGAAGAAGCCAGTTGTCTAAATTATCATAATTAGTCTTCCGGCAACTCAGCAGCTACAATCCGCGTTTGATGAGGAGTTCGACAAGGTGACAGCCCGAGCCTTTGGTGTGTTTATGATGAGTTCTGTCATTTACTTACCATCAAGTTGGCGCGAGGCCTGATTGAAATACCGACCTATAAGAAGAAGCTTAGCAGGGTCTCTAAGCATACCGAATATCATAACCTACCATCCGTAGCCAGAGCAGCTTTGTCCAGAGTCACCACTGCACATCCGGCAGATCCCGAAAATCCTGATATAAATTCCCTCCGCGCATCACACGCTGCGATGTATTCGGAGCTATGGCTATCTTCCGAAGGAACGACTGGAGAATGGTTAGCCAAGGTTGATACATGAAATAATGGCCACTAGGTGACTTACATACTGTAGATATCGACCTTGTTCTTCTTCATAAGGTCCCTCAGCCCCGCCAAGCGCTCCGTAGTATTGATAGTCTCCATGCCTGTTTCTAAGAAAGACCTCGTCAACACCCCAGCCCTGCACAGAGCGTACTACAGTACTTTGATTTGAAATTGCAACAGACGTACTGGCGAAGCTAGACGAATATCGAATGCGAATATGAAGACGCTGTGCAAGTGGTTGAAATTGAAAAGAGTTGCAAAAACGAATTCCACGGAAGTAACTGCCTAGGGGTCGGAAGGATCGCATCGGTTTCCCACAGAAGGGTGGGAGGGTAGGTAGGTAGTGGTGGAACAGAAATGAGTGATAACAGCGAGGCTCGGTGTAACGTGAAGGAGGTAGTACTCGTAGTTATAGGTAGGTGGTAGATACCTAGCTAGCTATAGGGATGCCTCCTATATTAGCTTTTTATCCCAATGAATCAATCCAAGGAACTCGTAGTCGTTGATATTGATGGGGTGGGGTTAGGTAAGGTTGTCGTCTATCCATCATCCACTTTGGCGAGGCTCTACATGTAAATATTTATTATATAACGCTGTTTGAGGAGGCTGCGCTGCACTAAACAACATTCTCCCTCCTCTTCCTCTTCCTCTTCCTCTTCCTCTTAGAATTCCTTCCTAATATCTCCGGGCTCCGGTCATGAATGTAGTGAAATCAAGCCTCCTAACTGGTGCTGTTTTGCGGCTGTAGATCGCGTGTGCTTGCTTCTCTTTGCTTGCTGGGTCAGGAAACGATACCCTTTTGAGAAGATATGGAGACCGGAACACTCCCTTCGTCACTGGATGAGGTAGAAGCTGTAAGTCTCCCCCCATGTCAGAATGTTATCAAGAAGTCTGGAGTTGGTTGGAGATGGTTGGCTGGCTATTCATTCAACTCATCTTTTTTCACTGCAAATCGCATATCACAAGAGGAGTCTACATTTGTCTTCCACTCGCAAGCACACTCTATTCTTCTTCATCATATCCAAGCTGAGGAAACTTACTCATGCCTTCTTTAGCTCATCCGGCAATTGTATAAGCCTGGTCCCCCAGAGAGCATTTCAAAAGTTCAAGAAACTCTTCAAAAGCTGCAGCGTTCTCCTGCTGGGTGGGACTTGGCCAATGGCTTACTGGGAAGAAATTCGGATGATGTCAAATTCTTTGGAGCATTAACGTTCACTATCAAACTCAATACAGATTCGTAGGCTGGTCCCTATCCCTATATCTGGATTTCTCTTAACGTCCGTGCTCTAGACAATCCCTAAAGGATGAGGATGCACAAGTTGTGCTACACAGGATCATTGGATGGCTTATCAAGTCTTTGAATTCTGGCTGTGGGCCACTTGTAGTCAGGAAGTTGTGTACAACTTTGGTCACGTACTTTCTACATTTCTCTGGTTCTTGGGCTCGTTGTGTTTCTCATCTTACATACTGCCTCTGCCTGGGCGAGGCTGTTCCTTACCATAAACTCGAAGATGCTCCTACCATGGCGGTCCTTGCTCAGAATCTACCAGATGACAAGACTTTAGCAATATTGTGGTTCTCTGCGACTTTGGTAGAAGAGGTTGGAAAGACGGATTCAAATTCAATGAAGCAGTAGGTGTATGATGTCCCTATGGCCTATCCAGTTGCTAATACACCCCCAGGCATACATTCCACGAGCATGTTGTCCAGAATGTTGATGATGTTGTAACCATAATGACCAAGGGTATTGCCAACACGGGGGGTGCTATCAATAAAAAAGTTCGCCAGGAATCAATGAAATGTTTTCAGGTTAGTCTTAGATTCATACCTGTTACCATTCAGGGCATTATGATTGCACATATACCATAATAGGAGATCAAGGCGTCTATCATAAGTTTATCTTAGCCCTAAAGCGGGAGAGATAATTTGGGAAATCCTCAGTTGGAGATATGCTGAAACTTCCCAAGGCTATCCCACAAATGAATGGTATTCGAACGCCTTGGAAGATCAACGAGTTGTTTGAAAGTATCAGTACAACTCGATTTTATGACAAGCCCAAAACGGCTCAATGGTGCCAAAAAATATTTTTTATTTAGAGAACCATTTGGCACACCGATCTCAGAGTCATCACTAACATGAACAGTCATGGGTACTTTACTCTCATCGTGCCTTTCTCGATGCTGCCATTGTTCTCGATCCCTTAAGAACTCTGACGCAGCCTGCATTGATGTTAATTATCGATGATGATCTCTACGAAATCACTGTGGAGCTGTTTACGGACGTACTAGCCAACTATTCACACTTCCTCTCCGAAAACGACTTTACTATGCTGTACGATCTCTTCAGTAGCTCTTGGGCACAGGAAAGATATACAAAACTGATCCAGGGCGATTTCGACTTTGACTCCGTGCAGTTTGGCCAATTTCTACTGAGCTTTGGCGATGCTACAGTGCAAGATTTAGCCCAAGATATCACTACCAATCCTCGAAGCCAGCAGATACTCTCTGCTCTTGTAGGACTGCTCGCTACCGATGGGTACATTGTCAATGAAGACAAGATATTTGTTCCCGCGGTAGAATTCTGGGCTGTTTACCTAGAAACTGTACTTGACTTGTCATATAATGTGGATTCTTCGCCTCCCTGGCTACCAGCAGCTCGATCAGTGTTGATGCAAGCAATTGAGAAGTGCTGGCATAAAATGCAATTCCCACCACAACATATATTCAGCTCATGGGATTCAAGTGAGCGTATTGTGTTCAAAGACGCTCGGAGAGATGTGGGGGATTTAATACAGCAATCATACATGTTACTTGGCTTACCACTCGTTTCTAGCTTCGTCGATCTGGTCCTAAAATCGGTTGAGAAGGGAGATGCTTGGAGCGAACTTGAAGCCTCATTAACATGCTTGGCCGAATTTCAAGACTATATCAAGGAGGAGTCAGATGAATACTTGGATAAGGTTTTTGGATCGCCACTATTCTCTATGCTTACAAAGCCTGATTCTACTGTCCCGTCACGCACTAGGCAAGCATTTCTCATGGTAATCAATGGATACCCGGACTACTTTGAACGCCATGTACAGCACCTTCCAAGCGCTCTTAATCTTATGTTTAGCATGCTACATTCACCTACGTTGGCCAGAGTAACATCAAAGTCGATTGCCATGCTCTGTTCATCTTGTCGGAAATTACTTGTGCCTGAACTTGGTGCTTTCCTGCAGCAATACAGCGAAATAACTCAGGCAAACTCAGTGGAAAGCTACTCAAAAGAAGGTGTCATCGGTGCCATTGCGTCGATTATTGAAGCAATGCCAAATGATGAATTGAAGCTCCCTCCTCTCAGGCAATTATTGGAATTTGTGCGAAGGGATCACGAAAGAAGCCTTCATTTATTGAGCTCACAGTTCACAAACTCGGCCTCGAATATACCTGTACCTGATGGTCAAGTGGCTGCCGATGAGGTTGCCCTCACTGCGCTACGATGTCTCACCAGCATTGGAAAGGGTCTTCAGGTACCTGCTGATACTCCCGTTGATCTCAATTCGGACGAAAATAGTTATTCATTCTGGCAGAATGGTAATGGCAGGGAGATCCAACTACAGGTTTTAAACATTCTCACGACAACTAGCGAAGCTTTCCCTAGTCACGGTGAAATCATTGAAGAGACCTCGCACGTTTTCCGCACTGGCCTGGTAGAAGAAGATGGCCCATTCGTCTTCTCCCCTGAAGATGTAGCCAAGTAAGTCTTTCTCTAGGTATATTCTGGTTTTACTTGGCTCTAACTTCTTGATTTTAGATTCGTCTTCAGGTCAAATTATCAAACCCCGCGCGTTATCACGGTCATCAACACCGCCTGTTCACTTATTAACTCCTGTAATAAAGCATCAGTGGAGTATAATAATCAAGTTCTAAGCTCTTTATTGATATGGATCTCGGGGCTCTTGGAAGCTATACATCACGGTATGTCCCAGTGTGGGAAATTTAACAGACTCACAATCAAAAGAAAAGAAAAACCCTTATGCTAACAAACTACAGAGCCCAGTAATGACCCCGAGATTTCCCAACCAAGCATAGAATTTCTCAATCGTCTGATCTCCACCCCAAAAAATCTCAACATCCTCCTAAACCACGAGCCGAAATCCTCTCTTGAACATATCTTCATGTTTACCCTTAAAGCCCTAACAGGCCGCGATCCATTGCCCAAGCAAAGCGCCGCAGAATTCTGGGTAAGTAACAAATATAGCAAACACCATCCATTCCACCCTCCCCTAATATCTGAAAAGTCCATAAGCTAACCAACGCTTAGTCCTCATTCGTCTCCCTCCCCATCAACAATCCAGATCCCCACGTTCAACAAACCATCACTAACGCACTCCAACACCTTGGCCCGCTTCTCTCCCAAGCCCTCATCTACAACATCGGTGGTGCAGCTGCCCGAAGCGAACTCGATAAACTTTCTGACCCGCTACGAAAACTCGTTGTTAGTCAAGTGAGAGCGAAGAGTTGGTTAGAGGCTGCGTTGACGAATGGCAATTTTCCGAGTGATAAGGTTGATCAAAAAGAGAAAATGGTGTTTTTGACAAAGGTTATCAAGTGAGTTTTTGTTTTATCTGAATCTATGCTGTGTATAATAATCTTGGGCTAACTTTTATGTAGTCTTCGTGGTGCTAAAGCAACAAATGCGGTGGTTAGAGAATTCTGGTTAGAGTGCAGGGGATCAAATTTTGCATATGCTTCTTGATGTAGGGCAGGTAGATTGCATATCCAGAAGACAGGTTAACGAATAAAATAAGCAGAGCGAGAAGAAAGCCATCAGTGTACAGTTGAGGTATTCATTTTGCATTTCTCATGGCGAAAAGATGATACCCTAAGATACACGATTGAAAACTTATCAATCAACTTCCAAATGGATAGATACAATCCTCTGTTCAATTACCATCTTACTTTTCCATTGCATTTCTCTATATTTTCCATCCTTCCTTCTATTGCGATTTCCAGCGCAAGTAATGCAAGTGCATCAGAACTCAAGGAACCTTCAAGCAATTGATGCTCTAAAAACGCATGAAAGCAGCCATAGCAAAGGTCGTCCCAAATGAAACCTTAAATGCAACGTTATCTTGGATGGCGGATCGTAGATTCACGTGTTTAAGGTAGCGTTGAATACGGCCTGTAGGGATGAGATCGAGACCGTGAGAAGATGCCCACTGAGAGGAGAAGACGTGTTAGATAAGGGGTTTATGGCGACAGGAAGGAAAAGGGGGGATGGGTAAATAGGGAACAGCGAGGACGGCGTACTTGTAAACCGACGACTAATAATCCGATTATCAGTGCTAGTGAACGTGAAAATGTGCTGACTGCTAGACCGGCTCCTAGTCCTGTGGTTTTTGAAGGGTGTTAGTATTGTTTCCTCGTGTGGATTTCTCCCGTACTTCTTCTTATTTCACTCCCATTTCCTTCATCTTCACATGTCCTCCATCCCATTCCATCCCCTTCCTCCCCCTCTCCCACCCCAAAAAACCCCCAACCCAGAAAAAGGAAAACCTCACCAATTATACTCCCGCTACTAATCTGCCTCACAGCCTCAGGATTCAACCCCCCTCCATTCTTTATCACCGGTGCCTTGGCCTCTTTGGAATAGTTGGAAAGAGGTGAATTGCGCGAGTCTAGTCGAGAGGGGAAACGATGGGTTTGCAGGAGTGTGTAGGAGGTGTACGTTGTGAGGCCTAGGGTGCCTGCTGACAGGGGGCGGAGGAGGGGACGGGACATCTTTTTTTCCCCCTTGGAGGAATGGAGGGAGTGTAAGAAATGATGAAGTTGGGAGTGGAGATTGGGATGGATGGATGGATGTTGATGGGAGTTTGTTTGACAGGAATGTTTCTGATAGCAGAATCAGTGATGTCATGACCGTGATAAGAAATAGGTAAGTAAGGTTATACCTAGATAGGCAAAGTGCGCAGGTATTCTCGGAGAATATCTATCTAGAACCCCATACTCCGTATCTCGGCATCTCTTATTCGTATATTGTTGTAATTATTGCCAGATGTAGTATATAATGATCAAATCCTTACTCCTTTTATCCGTTTTCGACACTAAACCTCGCAAACTCCTTCCTTTTATCCTTTGAGTTTTAACTTCGTCCTCGATTCTAACCGATTCTACCCCTCATCAGACAGGTTCACACTATGGTTCGTATTTTAAACCAATCACCGTCTCACAATCGTATTATGTAATATTATATATATATTCCCTATTTTATGATTTTGGATTTTCCTAAACTCTTGATTTCCGATATATAAGAAACCAACTACCCCCCTCCCCAATGAGAAAGGATATATTCAATTGACTTTTTACTTCTCTTGCATTTGGATCCTTCACACAACCGACCGTGAACCTCTCAGATGATAAACGATACAAATAAGATGTCCAACGAACTTCCTACTACCGCCACCAATGGTCAAGGCCATGGCAATGCCACCTCTTCTACTTTTACTGTCAAGGCGGGTCTTGCGCGTATGTTGAAGGGAGGTGTGATTATGGACGTGGTTAATGCTGAACAAGTATGTTTCTATTCTTCCTCTTCCTTTCTGCTGAACAACGTGAGAATCGAAAAGTAATGAAACGCCACTAACCATTCCCCAAGGCAAGAATCGCCGAAGAAGCAGGCGCAGTAGCAGTCATGGCCCTCGAACGTGTGCCCGCCGATATCCGAGCCCAAGGAGGTGTGGCCCGCATGTCGGATCCAAAAATGATTCGAGAAATCATGGAGGCGGTTACGATACCCGTTATGGCCAAGGCAAGAATTGGCCATTTCGTCGAATGTCAAGTTAGTTCCCTCATCACCACCTTTTCCCTTCCCCTCCCCCATCCCATTAACACGAATCCCATTAATACTAACAACACCCCTCCCCCGCAGATCCTCCAAGCAATCGGCGTAGACTACATTGACGAATCCGAAGTACTCACCCCCGCCGACGCCCTCCACCACGTGGAAAAACACCCCTTCACCATCCCCTTCGTCTGCGGCTGCCGCAACCTCGGCGAAGCCCTCCGTCGCATCTCCGAGGGCGCGGCCATGATCCGCACCAAAGGAGAAGCCGGCACCGGCGACGTAATCGAAGCCGTTCGTCACCAACGCCAAGTAACATCCGAAATCCGCGCCGCCTCACTCATGTCGGACGAGGAACTGCGCATCCTCGCAAAAGATATCCAAGCCCCCTTTGAACTCCTCAAGGAAACGGCGAAGCTGGGACGGCTCCCCGTCGTCAATTTCGCGGCCGGAGGTATTGCGACGCCGGCTGATGCGGCCTTGATGATGCAGTTGGGTTGTGATGGAGTGTTTGTTGGAAGTGGAATTTTCAAGAGTGGAGATGCGGCGAAGAGGGCTCGGGCGATTGTACAGGCGACTACGCACTTTAATGATGCGAAGATTTTGGCCGAGGTCAGTGAGGATTTGGGAGAGGCGATGGTGGGGTTGAATTGTGGGACTATGGATCCCAAGGAGAAGATGCAGGGGAGAGGATGGTAGATGAGGATTTATGGGGATGGTGGGAGGAAAGGAAATGGCAGGAACGAATGAATGACGGGAAGATGAAATGAATAAATGAAAGGGGAAGGAGGGTGGTTGCGTGTTTATAATTGCTTCCATGGTCAAATAGGGGAGAGATAGAAAGATTCATTCGGCATGGTATCAGAATAAATGGCACGGTATTCATAGAGGGATGGAAAAATGGTTGTATGCACACTCAGAGATTCTCAACTCATCTCAAAAATGTAATATTCAGAAGGCTCTACAGTGAGAACTAGCCAGCATATAACTTTTCAATGTCCCTCTTGTGACTATTTTCTAACTTCATGGTATTCCTAACCCTTTAACGCCATTTTGTAGATAATTCCCTTTCCTTGCACACCATCCCTAATCCCTCAAATCTCCTAGTTTTGATCCCAAGAGTTCAGATTCTTCAACTCACAACCTTCACCTGACCTCTTCACCAATCTTCCAATAGTGAAGACCTTCTCGCCGGACTCCTCCAGTTCTCTAACAACCTGTTCCACATTCTCCTCGCTAACCACAGCCACCATTCCAATACCAGTATTGAATGTTCTAGCCATCTCGCTAGCTGTAACATTACCTGCGCTCTTCAACCATTTGAACACAGCGGGTAATTGCCAAGTAGCGACATCAATCTCAGCAGCCAAGTGAGACGGCAACATTCTAGGAACGTTTTCGGTCAAGCCACCACCGGTGATATGCGCCAAGCCCTTGAGCAGGTGCTTCTTGGTGACTTTCAGTAAAGAGCGGACGTAGATGCGAGTGGGTGTTAAAAGGCTTAGGCCAGCTGTTGTTGAAGGATCCCATGGAGCGGTGGCTGTGTAAGCAAGCTTCTCTCTCTCGAGAATTCTTCGCACGAGTGAGAAGCCGTTGGAGTGGACTCCTGCAGATGCCAAACCAATGAGGGTATCACCTTCTGCCATGATATCCGTTTTGGGTAATCTGTACTCCTGACTCATAACTCCGATGGCGGCACCTGCAGCATCGTAATCGTCCTCTTGGTACATACCTGGCATCTCGGCGGTTTCACCACCAACAAGTGCACAGTTGGCATCTTTACATCCCTTGGCAACACCCTCTACGAAAGCTGCTGCGTTCTCAAGCTTCAATTTACTGCAGCCAAGATAGTCGAGGAACATGAGTGGCTCAGCACCTTGAACAACCAAATCGTTGACATTCATACCGACCAAATCAATGCCCACAGTGTCATGTTTGCCCATAGATTGCGCAATCATAAGTTTAGTGCCAACCCCATCAATAGCACCTACCAAAATTGGAGCACCCTGATAGCCAGCAATGTGTAGATCGACTTCTCCACCGAAACCACCAATCTCAGCATCGGCTCCTGGTCTTCGGGTAGAACCAACCGCTTTCTTGATACGCTCGACAAACTCATTGCCAGCATCGATACTGACACCTGCCGATGCGTATGTGAGTGCTTCCTTGGTGGCAGGTTTAGATCTGAATGCCCGATGAGCAATATCCTTGCGATAGAACATTTTATCGAACTTTATTAGATTGACTGCAGTATAAGCATCCTTTACAGCCTTTTCTAGGCTTTCTGCAACTGCTTGTGCTGCAATGACACGGCCACCGGATGTTTGTAATTGCCCATCCTTTATGACCGTACCAGCATGGAATATATTGGCACCGGCTGGAGGTGCGTCGACTTCCATAGGTGTGCCTTTGGCATAAGGACCTGGGTACCCCCCAGCAGCCACCACAACGGTTGCACTGAACTTTGGATCAACTTTTACTTCCACAGCATCGAGGCATCCTTCAGTACATGCGAGCATGATGTTTGCAAGATCCGTGTCTTTATTCAACAATGGTAACAAAGTTTGCGTTTCTGGATCACCGAAACGAACGTTGTACTCTAAGGTTTTCGGTCCATTCTTAGTTATCATCAATCCAGTAAAAAGAGTTCCGATGAAAGGTGTGCGCTCCTTTCTCATACCTCGGAGCGTGGGCTCCAAGATGGTCTTTTCGATTTCCTCAACCAATTCTTTGGTGGCGATATTGGTGGGCGCATAGCAGCCCATGCCTCCAGTATTTGGACCCTGGTCGCCATCGAAGATTCTCTTATGATCTTGAGCAGGAGGTAAAGAAATCATATGAGTACCATCGCAGAAAGTGAGAATACTGAGTTCATCACCCTCCAAAAACTCCTCAATGACAACTTCATCTCCAGCGTCTCCAAACTCTCTATCAAGCATGATATCCTTTAACGCTTGGTGAGCTTCCTCCTTCGAAGTCGGAATAATAACACCCTTTCCAGCTGCTAGTCCACTGGCCTTGATGACAACATCATGACTTATGCTATCAATGTATTTTCGCGCATCTTCGTAATTTGTAAAGTTTTCGTAAGCTGCTGTTGGAATGTTGTATTTCTTCATGAAGTCTTTCGAAAATGCTTTACTTCCTTCCAAACGAGCAGCAAGCTTCGAAGGGCCATAACAAGGAATGTTTACCGCACGGAAATAATCTGCGATTCCATCAACGAGGGGTGCCTCTGGTCCTGGCACGACCTATCCAAAAGGGAGTCAGTAATTGCTTATCCGGAAGGCTGTCAAGAAGACAATCAAACACCCAAACACACTTGAACATGCAGATAGAGATGAGCATTCAAAATAGGGTTGGGTATCCAATTGAGTTCCAAATAGATTGAGACATCCAAACAGACTTGAACGTCCAAATAGCCCTGGACAGTCCTATAGAGTTGGACAGGAAACCCACCAAATTAACATTGTGCTTCTGGGCCAATGCAACGAGTCCAGGATAATCATCTGCCTTGACGCTGGAATCGTTTGAAACCTTGGAGCAACTTGCGGTTCCACCATTTCCTGGGACTACGAGTATAGACTCAACGAGGGGAGATTGGCTGAGCTTCCAGACCAAAGCATGTTCCCGACCACCATTTCCAACAAGGAGAATTCGAATGGGCTCCATCGTGTGAGCAATTGAAGAGAAAAGATTGCGTTGGAATATAGGGAAGGCCGAAGAACTGGGATAGAGACTTCAAAGATAGAATCATATAAGGATGTAAATAAGCATTTTGTGCCCGCTAGTGCCACCGCCTGGCAAAATTCTCTTACCCCGCCAATACACCCTTCATGGGTTTAGCGGTTTAGGTGACGAACGGATCGACATTTGAGGGAATCATCTGGGATATATGACAACAATCGGTAAATTTGACATTAATTTACCTAGATAGGTATATATATGAATGAACTCATACGAACAAGCTGATATTATTACCTAATAGGTAAAAATGTACGAGGTATGATCTGATATAAGGTTAAGCGAACAAATCATTATCGTATTTCAACCGAGCCGAGCTATCCCAGCTCTTTTGATATGGCCTCTCGCTACTCGTAACAGGATTAGCTATTATTTGAAATCTATGAATGTTACGGCTTGGGCAGTGTGTAGGGATGTAGGGATGTTAGCTATAGAAAGGTGCAGGAAATCCACTTCACCCAGCTACAGAACATCAACGCTTATAATTATACATCCTACTATAAGCAAAGCCATGCAAACCAGATACGCCTCCCCTAAAAAGGGATTGAAGTTCCCATCCAAAAAAAAAGCCAATTTGACATGCGTCTCACGCGATTCGAAAATTATATAGCATATGGCTTAGCCATACTAGCTCACCCCAAACCACCCCATGCACCTCGAATGCGTCTCGCGAGCTGTATGTCCTTCTGCATAATTGTAACTCTTTTTGCGTGAATAGCACACAAGTTTGTGTCCTCAAACAGATGAACGAGAAATGCTTCAGCTGACTCTTGAAGTGCTTGAATAGCCTGAGATTGCCAGCGCATACCCTCACCTTGAGGGCGTACAGAGAGTGCGATTTCACGAACCTAAAGTCGCATCATATTAAACTTTGCCATCTAAATTAGAATTGGGTGTAGATACGTACCAAACGGGAGAAAGGGAGTTTGAGGAGTAAAAGATCAGTAGACTTCTGGAACTTGCGTATCTCCTTCAATGCTAAGGTCCCAGGCTTATAACGTCGCTTCTTTCCTTGAGGAATTGGGTCACCGGCTATTTGATATCGAGGCATGTTAGTAAATTGAGGTTAATCAGTATGGCATCCTTTGCTCAATCCAAAATGCCAATGTGCCCTCTTCCCAATGTGCGCGCAAACCCACAACGACAATGACAAATTCCAGCTAACCTTTAACAACACTTTCCCTGGGTCCCTTTCCTGTAACCGATTTTCCTGCTCGTTTAGCTTTCGCGGTTTTCGGACTATCTGATGCTGATTCTTCATCTAGCGGCAAGCGCTGCTTTTTCTTCTGAATTTGAGACATTGCGATTGTGATGGCGATCTATAGCTTTTGCAACATTCGGAGGTATTTTCTCTGCGGTTGTTTCACGGATTGGAGACTTTTGATGATGGCTGGCTCGAAAACGCGACTATGCGCGAATATGCGCGTTGTTGTTTGCAGATAGGTGGGGGGGAGGACAGTGATACAGTGACCCAGTTGAAGCCGAGAAGATCAGATGAGATCTTGAAGGGCTAGAATCGAGTGGTAGTCGATATTATATGACTGAAGAGAAGCCTCCGACGAATAAGTAAAAGGTCTAGGTTGAGAACTCGAGACTTGAGCTTGATGCGCACAGAAGCCATACAATAGCAACCTTATTTACAATTTAAAAGCTTTGACCAACCTCTAGAGATAATGTGGCTTTACAGGTAAGGCTGAAATCGTCAGCCTCACCTTATCAGGGATATTGCCCGAAAGCGCCGCAGGACGTTCCATCAAAAGTCTAAGAATCAAAAGAACAGGACAACTTACAACTTGCTTCAACAGACGTCGACGTCGTGACCTATAAATAAAACCACAACCCTACAACATTCCTTCCAAGCAATTTATTACTAAACTAAATCATCTAGCCTACATCAAATCATAAGACACAGAATTTACACCTCCTCAACCATCCTCGTTTTGGTACCTTTCAAGGCCGATTCTGATCCTAACCGTTGCATGTTTACTAATATCCCATATAACTCATTATGGATCAAATGATGGGAAATGGAGATGGGGCATTAGGAGGTCAAGCTGGGTTTCCGCTAGAGACTTGGTTTTGGGAAATGCCTGTTTGTACAAGATGGTGGACGACGGCCACGGTGATTACAAGCGCGTTGGTCCAATGTCAAATTGTTACTCCGTTTCAACTATTCTATAGCTTCAGAGCTGTTTTTGTCAAGTCTCAGGTAAGTCTCGCTTTTCTTGTATCCGCATGCGCAGTGCTTTTTTGGGACTTTCGCTGATCCTTCACAATAGTACTGGCGCCTTATCACAACCTTTATATACTTTGGTCCTCTTTCCCTGGACCTCGTTTTTCATGTCTTCTTTCTAACCCGATACTCACGACTCCTCGAAGAATCATCCGGTCGATCGCCAGCGCATTTCTCATGGCTGCTACTATATGCGACAACATGTCTCATCTGCATAAACCCTCTAGTCTCAATGCCGTTTTTGGGACACCCATTGTCCTCAACTTTGGTATATATCTGGTCTAGAAGGAACCCCGATACACAATTAAGTTTCCTCGGATTACTAGTTTTCACAGCTCCGTATTTACCATGGGTTTTGATGGGATTCAGTCTAGTATTACACGGAACGGTGCCAAAAGATGAGATGATGGGAGTTGTTATTGGTCATATTTGGTATTTCTTCTCGGATGTTTATCCACCTCTTCACAACGGACACCGTCCCTTTGATCCACCAATGTTCTGGAGAAGATTGTTTGAAAGACAGCCAAGAGAAGAAACAGCCGACGCAATCAACAACGATATTGCGGTGGCTGCAGCACCAGCACCGGAAGTAAGATAAAATATCAAAGGACAGCGGGAGAATGGGACAAGACTGCATTAGAAGGCGTTTAGAATTTAAGATGAAATTGGGAGCGAACAGCGATGTTCGCTGATATATTGTTTCAATCCGCCTGGATAGGCTTGGTAAAAGGCCTTTTAGCGAACATCTGCTTTATTCGTATTGTCACATTCATGTGCTGAGGCTTTGTGATCAAATGATCACATCGCATTCGCAAGCAATAGCAGAACAGCAGTTATATTGTACCACGTTATCATTATTACTATTATTCGTAGGGTTGAACGTTATAATGAGCTACTGACCCATCCGATTCTGCTCTGACCACAATGACTTCATCCGCTATGACAGACTGATCTGCCCTCTTCTTAGCGGCCGGTTCAGTATTCTCCCCATCATCTCCAACTTCCCCACCATCTTCATCTTCCCCATCCTCTTCATTTTCAAGCCCAGGGTCTGCGGGGTGATGTAAATGCTGCCAGTCCTCAAACTCTTCTATGATCGACCGTAGACGATCTCTGATGCTCTCTATAGCGTAACTACCTAAAAGCAATCGTAAAGGCGGGTACGAACAATGCGCCAACTGCCAAACCAGTTCCGCGCATTTGATCGCACTCGTGGGTTGTTTATCCCCAAGCCATTGGACTATTCTCTTCGCATGCAGCGCTGGCGAAGATGGATCAGAATATGGCTCAGTAGGGGGCTTGATCAGAAAATGTCCCCATGTAGGTAGCGGGCGTGAAGTCCAATCCGGTTCATCTCTTCTGACCAAGCCCGGCTCTACCAATGTAGCTTTTATATTGAAAGCATCAATCTCATAAAGCATCGCTTCGATCATTCCCTCCACCGCATATTTAGTCGCACAATATGGTCCGAGGCCCGGAACACCCAATGCGCCCGAAGTACTACTGAAAATCAAATATCTCCCCGCTCCTTGTTCGCGGAAGTATGGTAGACTCAATTGTATAATGTGTACCGTGCCCATGAAATTGGTCTCAAATTGATTGCGCATCTCGTGCTCGTCCTGATCTTCGAATGCGCCAATGACGCCATATCCAGAGCAATTGGCGACGACATCGATGCGTTTAAATCTCTCACGGGCTCGATCAAACACTGTGGAAATGGATTCTCGTACACGCACGTCGCAAAGGGCGTTGAAGCAATTTGGATATGGAAATTTCTCCTGTATCGCTTCAACTGTGTCTTCGTTGATACGACCCACGGCGACAACCTCGTCTCCTTTGCTAAGGCAAGCTCTCGTTAGACTCTGTCCCATGTGTCCAGTGGCTCCAAATATCTAAATGATAATTTGGTAAGTTGAAAGCTATGGAATGACCTTGGCCGGATGGATAACATGTCCAAGGGCGTACTGGAGTCCACTCACTACCCAAATCTTTGATCCAGTCGGATTGTTTGGTCCCGGCGGCTCACAGATCATAGGGAGCTGTAGCTTGACCTTTTTGTTGCCGTCAGGATTGGTAGTGTTGATTTCGACACATTTGGTGGATTCGGGAGTCACGCTGTCGCAAGGAGGGGCATGTCTCGATGACGTTTGTGGTATTAGCAGAGTGTCCCGTTCGAAGTCGAGAGCAGCAGCGGAAGCATCTTCCTCTGCCATCTTATAAAATCAATATAAGTGTTATATCTTTGACCAACATCCAAATTGTCTTTGGGCTTCAATCGTGAAAGGCGTGTGTTCGTAAATTACCATGGGCTGGCCATGGGAGCTACCGGTAGATTGCATTTGATAGCGATTGATAAGCCGATAGTGGAGCGAGCCACCCACGTGATTGTCTCCAAAACATTTTGTTGCACGTCTAAAAAGTAAAGATTTTATTAAGGTTATTTATTATACAGAGTAGTGTTGTACAGGTAGGTGGTGCACAACATGATGATGAACCTCGGTATCTTTTTATACCTTGATGGGTAGGAATAGTTTAGTAGATGATGATGAAGGCTGTCAGTAGTGAAAGCTGGTGACGAGATGAGATGTGGATGCTGGCACTTTCTGTCTTGCCCATCTATCAAATTTGGATGCAGCGCGTTACAGTACCCATTTCCATAATCATAAATCGGATACAAATTGTTTGGGAGACCATCGAGATCTATTCTTGCTATCATCTGTCACCGTGTAGTTTCAGAGCCAGCTTGCTGTGCTTCATTCCTTCATTATCGTCATTTCACTTCCATCGTCTAGAAGTGCTCATCCACCCCTCCACTTCCACCCCTCTTTACAGGCCTGTAGTTGCAGGGAGAGTCTGCAAGTATTCCTTGCGGTATGGATTGATATCGACTTCCGGTCCACGGTTAAGAGGTGTCCACTTGGGATCCTCCTTGAACAATCTCATTGCCTGGATATACTATTTCCCTGTCAGTATTGGCACACGAGAAGAGGAAGACCTCATATTTGAAAACTTACATTCTTGTCATCGGTGGTAAAACGATGGTAGATACCAGCTGGGAGAATCTATCCACTCAAATCAGTCGAGGTCTATGGCTGCTGTATGGCGGGATAGCTCACGATCAAATCGTCCTTCTCCAACCTAATGCGAACCCACTCATCGCCCTCACTTCTAACGTCGAAGAATCCCGCCCCGTCTCTGATGTACCTAATCTCCTCGTCCTCATGCAAGTGTTCATGGAAGAACGACTTTACTTTCTCTTCGTAAACGTCACCCATCTTCTCTGGTGAAACGATGATCATATCGCGAATCTTGTAGCTTCTCGCAGAGGCGAGCTTATCGACGTCGCCTTCATCTGCGAAGTTATAATAAAGAACCCCGAGCTTTCCCAAGTATTCAGAGTCAACCTCGCGACCAGAGTCATGAGCTTCGCGTTGGTCGCCCTATGGCCAAATATTTGTTAGTATGGGTGGGTACATGGAAGGGTCTCTTGATTACCTCCTTGTTATCAAACCAATAAGCCCTCATTTCGATTTATTGCTGAGTAACTAAATACTGAAAGTAAGGTAGGAGATACGATAAAATAAGTTGCCTCTATTGTCTTCTGTTGGTTTGGATAACGAGGAAAAGTATCAATGTGGGAAGAGGCCGCTGACTTGAATATAGAAAAGAAATCTCTCGGTTGACGCCACCAGATCCATTCCATTCACAAACGATTGATCAACTCAAGTGAATTAACCCATACATGTACATACATACACACATTCACCTCGCCGGCGATGAATCTTTGCTTCCCAAATCTTTCAAGCCAACTTGCTATGAGTCATTAGCCAAAAAAGGTATTTAACTTTCATTCCGATATTTTATTGATACATATAAGGTTACGGCTGCAAGAGATGACTAATTTACTGCATCGCTCAATACCTTTGATCATGTTGCAAACAAACTCGTCAAGGAGAAAGTTCTTCTTAACTTTGAGGCGGAAAGACATCTTGAACCGGTATACAGAACCTTGCACTACAGTATAAATCCGCGGGAAAGAAGTTAATTCTCTCTGTCAGGGCGGCAGCAAAGATGCATGTCGGTAGGAGTCGAGTGGACATGGAAGTTCTATGTCTAATGATGTCAACTTTGTCCTGATGGTTTTCAGAGGATGAAAGTCATTATTCGTCAAGCGTGAAAATGCCAACATTAAGATGAGGAGGCGTTTTTGATGTTCTAGCGAGTCTCAAGCATTCCCCTTTTCAAGAGGGCAGCTCTCCAACATCTTGGCAAATTTTAGTAAAAGCCTCGATGGTTGCCCTTGATGATAGGATCATTGCTCAAGCAGAGAGAAGAGGCGAAACGAATCTTTAATGAGCAGAGTAGAATAGTTAAAATCTGGCAATCGATGTTTGAGTCTAGACAGTAATGGAAACAACAGAGGACTTGTTTTGGGTGATGTCTGGGAGGACTGCTGTTTTTTTGATTTATAAATTATCAGCTATTAGTTGCTCATGACTTGAATTTATCCTAGTGGGTCAATTTCTTCATATCAGTAGCTAGGGAATCAACAAATGATCTTAAGATGAAGATGAATAGATCCAAGTACTTTGCACAAATTGTACCTCACCTCTGCCACAGTATTTGGTTGATTGAGGATTCAACCCGATACTTGGTGACTGATCTCCGGATATCGATCAGTCTTGACCATGAGGTACATTAGGATTGATCACATCATTCACTACCATCCATATTGAGCCTGTTCGTATCACCTTAAGCTTTGCGGTAGTTGAGCACGAGTCTTGAGGGTTCGAATCTTCCCCCCTCCGCCTCCCCGCCACCAGCTATCCTCATATCGTACCTCATTTTGCCTCTGTGATTCCTATTGCTCATGATCATTAATCGGGTGGAAAGTTTTGAAGACCGACGAAGATGAGTGGTATGAGCTATGTTGTAAAACCAGTATGAAGGTAATTTAAGGCTAAGCCGTTCGATTTTCAGGTTTTAGACGCCAGTGGGCGAGACTAGGTTAGGTATAAATCATCGATATGTTGAATGCTATCAGGCGTTCAAAAGATATGAGTTCGGGGCTCTCCATTAGCTTTTTGATATACAGTTCCGCGGAATCTTGACTCTTTCAATTTCGATCATTCCAAGCCCACCCAAAAGGCACCTGACAAGCATTTGTTCCATTATAATTCGGCCTGTAAAGAATGTTGGGTGATAAATCACTAACATTCAACTGAAGTAGGGTAATCCGGAAACTATTCGTCCATCTTAAATGTTCTCATCTCATTATACCAAATTTATATCAATAATAGCCACCTAGATAAGTATGAAAAGAACCAATCCCCTGACTATCTTGTACGTTCTAGTTTTCCTTAAAATCCTAAGAACTCTTGTTCGGTGGTATCATTTGTCTTGCGATGAGTGATGCAAAAGAGATCTTGACGTTACTACTCACTACGCTGATTGTACGTGGGGATTGAAATCGCGCAGAAAAATGTTCATTTTGAGATATCTTCGTAAGATACGTAGTATAGCAACCATAGTAGTAATACATAATAATTACACGTCAAGAAGTTTCCGCCAGAAGCCCTCATTGACGCCATGTTTCCCCCAAATTATAAGAGGATATTCTTTTACCAATGCCAATACCAGTTCATGATTATTCCCCAAACGCCATCCATAGCCTAGGTGTCCTTGCTCACCAGTTCAAATAACTTGACCTCACAAACTCACACTCTAAGTAGCTACTATACAGACCGCTCTATTCATCTTCGCCATTGCCATCCACGTCATCAGTATTCACGTCACCAGTACGTTGATCAGCGTTTGCATCAAGATCCGGATCTGCGTCGGCATCTGCATCCTAATTACCATCCTCTGCCTCTACCCCCTCAGCCGACGCATCAGCCATTTCTTGGTCGCCTTCCGCATCAATAAGAGGGCCTTTGCCTTTTCCTGTACCCGATCCCTTGCCTTTACCTTTACCCAGGAGAATAGGCTTGCCTAGTCCGACACCCTTGCGGGATGAATCTCTATCTCTCCTCGATCTCGGCGCAGGAGTGTCGTAAATTGCCGATTCTTCCTGGTCACTCTTTGCCTCTTCATTTTCTTCCTCCTCATCGCCAAGTAGTACCTCGTTTCCTAATTTGCTTCGCTGCTTTAACAATCTAGGTGGTAAGCCCGGGCCACTCTCTGCGTTCCCAAAATCGCTCTTCTTAGTCCCCTTTGGCCATCTACCAGGTCCACGTCCTGTACCACCACTCTTCCTGCGTGCTGCAGCTCGTGGTTTTGATGCGGATGCAGATGCAGATGTAGTGGACGTACGACGAATGGGTACTCCAACTGCCCGTCGAGATTGAGGTCGAGCGGATGAGGAGGCCGATGGTCTTGCGCGTGGAGAGGGCCGCACTAAAGTTGGGCGTGAGATGGTTCGACCTCGAGCACCAGGTAAGGGAGGGAATACCACAAATCGGACGGCAGGGATCGAAGAGGCAAGATCGTAGTATGACTTTTTGGTAAGTCCATTGAGCTTTCGCGACTTCGCCGACTTCCCAACACTGCGTTCTGAACTTGCAACTCTAACAACCTCACTAGTCTCAGTGGTCATCTTACCTAACGATTCTGTCATGTCTTCCGTATCAACATTCATCAGGCGGTTCAACGAGGCGCCTTGAACGCTTGTATTGGATGTACCTTCAACGCTAGGTACTTCGTCTCCATCCTCTTCGCGTGGTGCGACAGTGTTGAGTGGGGGTGCATGATCGTAAGCAGAAGCATTGCCCCTACCCATGACAAATGGCGTCCAGACCAAGCCTTTGGGATTGAGCTTGGCATATCCTTTAGCTTCATGCTGATGAATGACCTCTTTGTAGTATTCGGGCTGCAACTTCATAGCATAAGTACCGGTCATGGGATCGCGGATGAGAGTGCCCATGGCATCAAGGCCTGAGATTACATCATCTGGCGTCAACCCCATCTCGTCGGAGATGGACTTGACGCTTGGGATGCGTCCAGAGGGCTCAAATCTTTGTAAGAAATAGCATAGGACGAGTCGCCAATAATTACGGTAGGAGACCAGGCCCATGTCCGAGAGTGGCTTCTCAGGAGAGCCAGTCTTCTTCTCGACGCGTGTGAGAAGATACGAAAAGTCGATGAGCAAGTGGCCATAACCTTTCCGTTGATGAATAGGAAGCACGAGGATACACGAAACATTATTAAGACTACTAGGTCGCTTCTCCTTCGAGAAATAACCTACAAAATGACAGCCCAGTTCGTCGTATTCCGTCATGACGTAAAAGAGAAAAGGTTCAACATCGTAGTACAGAGTTTTCGATCCGAGAAAGAGCTTTGCCAAAAGACAAAGATTTTGGCAGTAAAGTGGATTCTTGCGTCCATCCACTTCAAAAATCATGATCTTCCCATCTCGATATATTTCGTCTCCAGGTGGATGCTTCCATGGGCATTTGGTTTTGTGTCTCCAAGCAACAATATCGGACTCCATGTACCTTAAACAAAACTCACAGATGAAGAGTGCCTTATTTCGACTGTATTCTTCCGGATACGGAGCAGCATACCAGATGTCGATCTGATATGCCCCAAAATCAATATATTCGATTTGGCTAGCTGGACCAGAGACCTTGCGTGCTTTTCTCAATCCTGCTTTGGCAGCAGCCTCAGCGGCAGCCGCTGCCCTGGCTTTCCAATCCTCTTCTGCCTTTTGGCGAGCCTCTTCAAACTGTCGTCGATGTTCTGCTCTGGGGAGTGTTAGGGATGTATCAGCATCAGCTTCGGAGAGAATGCCCCCGTAGGGTTTAGATTTCAGCTCCTCCAATTCTTTATCGTGGATGGAAGGGTAAAAGGGTTGTGAGTAACTCGAAGGGGCAAGAGCGGTGGAAGTGGCTGCGGACCGAGCTTTTGAAACACCGCGGCCGCCACGTTTCTTTTTCGGCCTTGGGGGCAACGAGAGAATATGTCTCAACTCCATTGGATCAATGCGAAAGCAAATTTTAAGACTACCAGTTGATTTCTCAACGATATTGACAGGCGGATTTGAAGAAGTTTTTGGGCGTAGAGATCTTGAAGCACGTGGGCTCGTAGACTCATTCGCCCTCTTCTTATTTCTTTTACCGTTAGTCAATGGCAAGTTGTCATCGTGATCGACTCCAACTTCATGTGGTTCTTCAAATGATGGTTTGGAGTTCTCGGAAAGGGTATCCCGATCCCGGGTCCTTTTTCTCAAAACCAATCCTTCTTCAGCATTCACCGAGGAAGTCTTTCTTTTGCGTAGCAGACGCGAGCCATCCATAGGGTCTTCTGGGGGTATTAGTTGCTCGAAGACCGAATGTGAATCTGATTTGATGGTACCACGTTTTGGCGGTAACAAATCTCCTGGAACCCTGTCCCTCGAAATTCTCCTTTCGGTCGCCTTAACGTGTACTTCTTCATTATCAGCTTCTTCTTTATTCTCATCTTCCTCCTCATCCTCTCCCTCCCCCTCTTCTACTTCTGTCCCTCCAACCATATGCATGTCTGCATTTGGACTACCAGGCACGAGCCGATTCTCGTGACATCCCGGACAATACCATTTTTCAGCCTCTGCAGCACTATTAGCTTCATAATCCAATTCCGCAATGCGAAACGGCACATACCTTCGTCTGATTTGAGTGCATTCGAGGTTCGGGCGCATTGCCGATGCGCTACAGCCTCGTCAGCCTTACCGATCATAAATACTAAGTCAACATACCATTGTCTCCACACATCTCACATGCCAAATAAAGTTCGTATTCTTCACCTGGGTCGTTATCTTCATCTTGCTGGCAGAATCTAGAAAAGTGTTAGTAAAGTACAAATGGTAAGTAAGAAAAAGGAAAACATGCATGCAGCGATTTGGATTTATGGGCTCTTCCTCTTCCTCCTCTCCTTCTTCCCCATTAGATTGCCATCGAGTTTCTTCCTCGACATCAATAGAGCCCTTACATTCTTCATCTTCTTCGATTTCTGCAGAGCTGTCACTGTCAGAGCCACTGCCTGCATCTCCATCATCATCTTCTAAGCCAGGCTGTATTTTGACAGCACCAACTCCCTCGGCATCGTCGTCATCCTCATCCCCTTCTTCACCCAGTTCTACATTTATATCGACCTCATCTTCCTCCATATGTTCTGGTTCGTCCAGCATTTCATCGTCTTCCCCTCCGTCCGCATCTTCGTCTGTAGCCATTTCTTCGCCTTCCAGTCCGTGCCTGTCATCCTCCATGTCACTGTGATCTCCCATCAGCCCATTTTGTAATTGAATATTGGCAGCATATGCATGCGCGTCCTCATTAACTATGTCGGTGGTCATTCCATCCTCCTCCTCGAACTCGGCGTCGTCTTCAGAAGTAGTCAAGCTGCGTGAAGGTTCCTCATCCATGAGCACCACTGCTGCTGCCGCTGCCGCCATCCTTTATGTGACACTTTTCATGCGCAATGTGGAGATACTGAAGCCAAAGATATATTTATTGATGCCGAGAATATAGCAGAATGAGGCTCAGGCGGTTGGGCAGCTTTGGGAAATCGTTGCTTCTGCGCCCCGTCGGGTGGCCAAGTAGAAAGTGAAACAGGGTTCAATTTTTGTCGCCAGTTCGATTTATTAGATGCCAAAGGTCATAGAGAACCAACCAGGTGGGCCTAAGTCATGCGCAACTTGCGCAATAATTGCTGGATGAACTGTCGTTAGGGAGATACCTGGGAGGTATTTGGCTCTGCAATTCAAAGACGAGAACGCGATATTTTGAACCAAACTTATCGAAAAGCGATGATGAGAGCCTCAAACGTGTATGCGTATGACTTTCCGACGCGTAGATGAAGCTTGATTTGAAATGATAATCATTCGTGACATTGTATCATTGCTTCCTCGTTCATTAAGACTCCAAAGTCTCAGAGCGGCGCCTGTCGAGTATTAGTCATCATTTCACACCCGTTCAGCTCAACGTCGTCAATCAATTCTGAGGCTTTCAAATCCAAAAGCCAAATCAATTCAACTGAGAAGCCAACAACAAATACAAGGTGTAAAATAACCTGCAGGACTTCGTTGAAACCGAGAAGCTAATTGAAATTAATAGATAATTGTGAGATAACACGATGGGTGTCCCTTTCGAAGCTCTCCTTCCGTATGCCATCATGCTTAGCGTTCGTACCTTTACCACCGTTGAGGTCCCTCCACCACAGGAACGATAATAACGAGTGCTGCGCAGATGTTCGGTATTACTGGTGCTGGATTGTCTACGGTTAGAGCTATGCAGAATGGTGGAAAGAGAGGCAGGCATTCGTTAGATGCCTGGGACAGAGTGAGTATTCCTTCGCCCAGAACTTATATATTGATCATGGAAAGCTAATCGTTCACACAGCAAAGTGATATCTGCCCCCAAATGTCTAGGCTGCCCTGTATGGTACTGACTGTAATGTAGTGATGGATCGCGACAGGCGCCTGACCGGATTTCTTCGAGGACAAACGGATAATCCATGTGCCCCCCCCGGATTCGAATTGAACAACCCATGGAGGGTATGTTTGCCCTGGACTTTATATATAGCCTTCCTCTGAAGTATCCTACCAGTACTGACATCAACTTCATAGCTCGAGAAGCGATTCCTCTAGGGACTTTAGTATCACCAATGTACATACCCATTCAAATCAAGCAAGAATAAAATTAACGATACTCACGTCCACGTAGAGTGTGTGGAATTGTCCGGTCGAGAGGGAGATTTTATCGATTCACTCACATGCTCGGTATAATTCCACATCTCTCGGTCTGGAAGTGCTGCGTGATACTAGAGGGAGGTATTGCCTTGTGTATGCATGATTTGATCCTATGATCTTCGTTTCCCTTATGTAGTCCTATCTTTCAGCGGTCGCCCCTTTTTTCCCCAACATTAAAATCATGTCAAGCACTGCATTGTTCTCTATCACCGTGATATGAATACTATGATATTAGCTATCCTCGAAACAGTTTTCATCCTCATATAGTATCTTACTAGTACCCGTGTTATATCGGGTTATTCACGTAATCCCTCCCTAGGATCAATTGATAGTCTGTCTGCGGACCGGTAATGTCTTGTGTGTCTACCCCCTCATGTATCCTTTCGTTTCATCTTATGTCTTTGATATAGAATTGTGTGCGGATCGGTTTACTCGTGATAACTCTTTTATCCATATTGCATAAACCATTTTCGAACATTGAGTCTCTGTATACATCAATTTCGCACCTTCAACTGGACCTAATGGGTACACAACCTAAGTAGTTCATGGCCAAATCAATCTGCATAGGCGATTGAACCGTAATGATTCCACGTTGTCGTATATCCCAGAGCATGATGTATCTATTTAGTTGGATGAGAGCTTGGCCATTTTCAATGGCAGTGGAAAAGAACAGGTGGCCAAAATCCAAAATCCAAATTTCAAGCCAGGAATGAGGTGCCATTTTGGTTTTATAGGAGTCTTTTGAACTTGTAATGCTGGTCCATCCCATCAACCGATATTAGTAATGAATGGAAGAGACCAGTATAAATTCTGCTTTTTCTACTCATGCAAAGAGTCGGGATAAAATCAATAACCCATCAACATACTCTCATCATCAACCTGTAACTGCTGTTACCATCGCTACCACCCTCTTTGCCCTCTTTGGCCGGAAAGGGGGGGACGTAACACATATTTCTTACCCTCTTTTAGTAGACCGTTGTATCCGAGTACAGGAGTTCTAACTATCTCATTCGAATGTCTCATTTGAGCAAGCTTGGTCTTGAGACTTGCTTGATATTGCTCTGCTTTGTACTTGTTTCCTTTTTGGCATATCGCGTAGAGGCGTTTCACGCAAATATTCGAAACCGGGGTGGAAAATCGGATGCGTGCAAAGCTAAGTTATGCCATGCCAAAGAGGAGGTGATGTGTAGAATCTCGATATGTCAGCCTCTAAAAGACTTTCGTATCCTGATCCCACTCAGACATACACATACCTTGAAGTAAATTTTTCACTATTCTCTCTCATCTTCCTGGTCTCTTTAACCTCTCTCATCCCTCTTTCTCATCTCCTTTCCTCCTCGCCAGAACTAGTTGACTTGCGAAACTGAGGATCCTCAATAATGTCCAAAGCCCTGAAATCCTCGATCGTAAGATTCAAAGTCTTCTTGTGGTTTGCCTGAGTACTATTAGGTTTTGCCATGTTGAAACTCGGCAACTTGACGATGCTTGGCCAATCTTTAGCCCAACGAACCATGACTCACCCACAGGCAATACCATTGAGGATGCAAACTTGAATCAGAGGCAATAATTGCATCAACAGGTTATTTTATGTGCTGGGGGGAGGGCGTATGCCTCCCAATTTCTCTTCTGGGGATTCGCAACGAGCTAACTAATTAAACTTTAATCAAATTCAAAAACCAAAAGATTCATAACTATCTTGAATCATATCATCCCTTGACAAATTATGTCGTTCCCATCAAGTAGCCGATCTCAGTTTTCCCGCAAGCAGGCGGAATCAGCCTTCGGAGCCGATCCGAAGCAATGGATCCGTCTGCTGGCCAGTTTGTCCCCTCTTCTCAAGCAAAGCATAAGAAGAGGGAGAGCTCCTGCTCTGGACCAACTGGGGGGAGCCCACAAGATCGACGAAATCGGGCAGATGTAGCCGACCATCGCTCTGTACCACAGGGCTTCCAAGATTGGATGGAGCGAAGAATTGAAGCTATCATCAACACGGCTGGTGTCTTTATATCCTTCAAAGTAAGAATATTCTTATTTTTATGTTACGGAGAGCATGATCACGATCACGTGTAATTAATTCGTTATACTATAGAACTTCTCAAAGCAAGCAGCTCTAATTCCAACCCCATTGGGCCTTCTAGCTTCAGTACTATTCAGATATGCAACAATACTTTTCAGCGGTCACATGATATGGTAGGACGGGATGTTGATTGGTAGAAGTCATTAGTGTCGGATGTGGAATAGCATTGAGCCGGGATGAGGTCATCGGTATTTGTTCACATCTGTTACCACACAAGTCATCATAGATGACTCAGCATACCAAAACTAGCTTAGCTTTAGCTTAGTAAGCGAAGGACACAAAAGTGGACTTCGCTCATTTAGTCAATCCTTATCTCGGTTTTCATTCCCTTTCCTCGTTCACTCGTTGTCCCATTCAACTTTTTAATTTGTTATCAGACCTCCAGATACTTACTTCAGGAAAATGATAAAGGGAGAGGGAAATAGAAGTAGGAATAGACACCGAAGGAAACGCATCAAAAGAGAATCCCTCGAAATCGAACGTTTATATAACACTCTGATCTTTCTCCAGTATGTCATAACGAAGAGGTTGGGTCAGTGGTATGAATTAGATAGAGAAATTTATTATTTATCATACAAACTGAAATAGTAGAGTGGTGAGTCGCTGTTCGAATTCATTCGATACAACATCTTCATTGAGCTATGTAAGTACTCCGTAGGCCTTAAATAAAGACCTAGTCATGCGCTAGTACCAGCTTATATGGCACCTAGCCTGTCGGCACCTTATTATTGACAATTGGGTCACGACACAGGATCAGGATGAAATCAAGCTTGAGTAAATGATTATCATAAAATGTTTCATCATAATTCGTAAGTCGTTATCTGATCTAGTTACCAAAATCTCCAGGGTATGCCTAGCATCCCTCTTGGTATCTTCGTACGCATGGCAGCATAGGTACTTCTATCGTCCTTGAACTTCTGTTGGCTGGGTTTCGCTTGGTGTGTTAAGCGAGCAACGTGTAGTCTCGAAGCCGCATCCTCGGGGTAGGGCCAGATGCATGTCTTCCCATGGCATTTTGAGGGCTTTGCATGCTCTGATAAGGGCATGGTTGTCTCGTTTCTTGACCGTGTATATCTCACGACCTTCCGTCCTATCACCTATCTGTTCAATTTATTCCTCCAATCGCCCTTCCGCGAAATTCATCTCTCAAGGTCTCTTGCGCGCTTCGCTTCTGCCCTTTGCTTCAACTTTTCGGCTCTTTCCCTCTTCCATCTCCCTCCACAGTACCACTCTACGACCAGACACGGGCTGCAGCCCAAGGTCACCCCAGAAAATATTAAAAATGTTACCCCAGATCCTAAGGCATCGATGATCATCTGCACAACCGCCACACCAGCTGCTCCAATTAAGCATCTAATCAGGTTGTTCACTGCTGTAGCGCTTGCCGATTTTCCTGGGTATAAATCAATAATCAAGGCGCTATTAAGAGAGAAAACGGCGGTGGCTGTGTATGCGATGAAGAATTGCAGGACCAGTGGGAGAGCAATCATTTCGAGCTGGATTGAGTAGCCGTACAATGCAGTTGAAATTACAAAGATAAAGACGATCCACCAGCTGTTCCTCATTCTTGCAACTTCAATGGGGAAATCTAGAAGCTCATTCGCCCTGATAGGAATGTCGTCCGAAATGTTGTGTTGTTTGCGATAACGTGATTCGATGAACTTATAGTCATAGTCCATTAGATAACCTGTGAGGTAGGAACCGCTAATGCATCCAAAGCCGTTTGGTAGGAAAATCAGACCGAGTTCCAGGTTGGTCAGATCGAAGTGCTCTGAGAACAAGGCGGTGGTACTGGAAGTCACCATAGACCAGACGGTGTAGACTATGGCGCCGAAAAACAGGGTGACGAAGACGTCCTTCTCAAGGAGAAATTTGAGAGGGGCGATGACTGAAGAAAATGTAATGTTTTTCTTTGGAGGGAGTTCTTGATCGGGGTATTCTTGGGATGGCTTTGTGTAAAATAGAGGTCGATGAATGCCTTTGAGGATAATAGAGCCGTTTCCTGCAACACTGCGAAGGGTCTCCGGAAGAAGCAAGAGAATCAATAGAAGGGCTAGCGAGCCCAAGCCCAAAAGAAACCAGAAAATTGCGTGGTAGCCAAGATATTGAGTTATGATACCACCAAACACTGGACCAATAGATTGCCCTAACATGCGGACTGGGTTTCCAAAGTCAGTGACAGAGCTAAGTTACTCGATAAATCAGAGTACTTACTACCACCAAATATACCAATGAGACCACCTCGTTCTTTTGGAGTTGTAATATCTCCAATGACCCCGGCCCCTAACAAAATTATCAGTTAAAGATATCACCATTACATGATAATTACTAACCAACGGCTATTGTGGCTGCACTTCCAGCAGCCTGTATCGCACGCAAGACCATGAGGGTTGTGAAGTTTTCAGTTAAAGCAAGACCGATATTTGCGGCAAGATATACACTAAATGTACCTAAATAAAGTCAGAAACATCCTTGCTTATCACGTCTGTGAACTCACCCATGAACGTTACTCTTCTTCCTGTTATGAGAGTATTTTAGCGCAATGATGGATAAAGTTTTCCGCTGGCGCCAGGAGGGAAAGAGAGCGAAGGTTCTTTTGTGAGAGAACTAACCTTTTGTATCGCTAATTGGCCCCCAGAATGATGGAGCAAGCCCTTGAACAATCATATAGACTGTCACAGTAAGACTGACAAGTGAAAGAGAAACATTAAGATCCTAGAAGCCATTGGATTAGACATTGTCAAGAGGTGTGGATTTAACAATGTACATACCAAAGAAATTTCTTTTAGTGCAGGAAAATAAATGTTACTTGATAATGGTGAGAACAGGCCTGCAAGAGATACTATATATACAAGCTGTCTTTTTTTTGAAATAGAAAAGATGTGGTATGGAGGCTCTTCTAACTCTCTCTTATATACACTGTTGGCAGTCGAAGTAACGGCACTCTCAAAACGCTCCTTGTCGTCAAAGAACTCTGTGGATCTTTCCATGTCAGGGGATCCGGGAGTCCTTATGTGGTTAGGCTCTATGATAAAAATGCCATTGGATCGCTGACCGAGAGCTGGGACTGTGGCTTCGGCTTCTTTTTTATCTAAAGTATTCGGTAATTGATCTTGAGAGGTAAGAGTTTGTTGCTGCTCTGCAATTCCATGTGATTGATCGAAAGACGATGTTGGTTTGCCATTGGCAATTTGGGCAGAGCCAACTGATTCCATATTCGAGATCTAGGTTGTGATCGGAGAAGTAAAACGGCAACTTATCCAGGCACCAATGTTAGACCAAACGAGTGGAATGAAAAGCAATGGATAGAATAATTCAGGGGAGATGGATATTTCTTCATGTTTATAGTCATCTCTGGAGGAGATGTGGGTCACTCAAAGGGCTGGAGATGATTGCGCACATTCTTCTATCACTTCAAGCATACGAAAATATATACACGCAGTCCACTTGACGGCAGAGAATTGAGGATCCGAATATCACAGTGGAGGCAGATAAAACGATAAAAAGGTAAAAATGAACCGGAACCTTGCACCAACTGTAGACCCATCATCTCTTGATGTGGTTCCGTTGTGATTTTTGCTTGATGCTTGTCATGGGACAATAGGGTATCTGATAAAGTGAAGACAGGATAGATGTTTAATAGAGTGTGCCCAGAGTTAGAAGAGTGACTTATCAAACAGGGGCTCGATAGATTCGCACAGAAACCCCCCTGCAAAGCATTGCCATCCTTCCGCGTTTGGTATGTATGTACATGTAACCAAGCACGGAACCGCTTGGCACAATAACATTGCGAAGTGATCAAGCCAAGCTCCAAGAACTCAGCAATAGCCTGCCCACTTGGGTTCGGCACTCATTGGGCAATGCCAGAAAAAACAGAGATAGAAGCGGAAAATATGCTGGCCGAAGGACTTCTTCTTGCCTCGCACTGATCAATATAGCCAGACAAGCATAAGAGACGAACTCGACAGTTCATGCTTCAAGCAGCTGCTTCGCATGGGGCAAATAAACAGCAAAATACACAGCAAATGAGGGAGCTGAAGGAATGGATGATGGATAGCAATACTTGGCAATGGAAATGAAGGTTAACATGATTCGTCGCGTGTGAAACACATCCGCAGAAGAGCCTCTCTAGTACAGTATGGGAGTGATCAATGCCGGAAAAAGAGAGACGATCAAGGTTTTCACTCCCAGATCCGAAAAGCTTCAAGGCTTAAGGCTCAAGACAGGGAGTTGGGCGGCATTGGCTGCCCGTGAAGGGTGTGCCAAGTAGAAGAGCAAGCATGGTTCAGGTCCGGCAATTGACTTTGCAACGTTAAAAACGGAGTCATCAGTGGATCATTTGAGAATATACTCCGTGTTGATGATAGATGGGAGCCAAGCTTCTGCCCAGAGTTGCCCAGGCAAAACCAAAACGGCCGGATTATATCAGACGTCACGTGTAGGTCTATATTAATCAAATTACAATTTATATATTAAGTAGTGGATGTCCCAGCTATAAAAGATGCCTGATATATAAGGAGAACGGGCAATCCGCAACAAGAATTAGCGTAAATGTAAATAAAATGCTAAAATTGCAAGTGTGCGTTCGGAGTAAGCGCTAGCCATATTTGGTTAGACCGTGTAGGTCCCAGGATAGCCCACATCGTAGCTCGTGTGAAGGAAGTTTGAAGGTTAAGATCTTTAGAGATTTTCATGACTGTACAACTGAAAACGCCGCATTGGCAGCGTCATATGAGAATGGATCGAGGCCAATCAGGTTTAATCACTCAACAGCCTTCATGCTTCTTAACCATGATGTTGCACGGACCTGCATAGACATAGAAGAAGGTCCAAACAGGTCGCTTCCCGCGCTTTGGGATGCAGTACAGTACAGTACAGTACAGTACAGGTAGAACCTGCGTATTTGGGAACAGGAACACCTACTTGCTCACCTGCTGTTGCACAATGTAAGGAACAAGTCGTTCGTTATGCAGCAGCTCGAAAATCTTAATGTCACTGGTTTTTATATGCTAGAATCGGATTTCATTGCATCTCGTCTAAACTTGGGTGGAAAAGAAGCCCAAGCGATAGCGATAGCTTATCCCATAATATTTATACTTATATAAATATTGAGGCTGATTATTATCCAAATCTTTGTTCATGTTTTAATGCATATATGAATGATATGGGATTCCTCTTTATACGTCAAGTTTATTCAATTGGTCGAATTTTTCGGCCCCCTTCACGAGGCTCTACTGTAGCCAAGCTCTCTAGCGAGGGATACATCGTTGCTGTCCCCGAGTATCGGCTGGCCACATATATCTTTTACAGTATCGTCATGCAGTCTCCAAGAGCCAAGAAACTCAAGTTTATAATTTTCGGGCCATAATTCTTATTTCGTCTTTTTGCATCTTCGGTGTGATGTTTTTCATCTTTCAAGCAAGGAGTAAACTAAGAGGTTCTATACTCTTCTGTCAACTGTGGGTCATCTTATACCGCCGCAGATGAAACGGCCATCGAGCCCCGAGGTTCTATCTTCTAGGTTCTTGCGGAAAGAAATATTTTGGCCCGAGACTTATCTCCAACTGAATTGAAAATTCAATTTTGGGGGACGAGGTAAAATCCGAGTGCTATCCCTATTATTCGCTTGAAGGGCGGGCGACGACCTCCGTCTCTTTCCCTCACAATGAAACACCCATACTTAGGCACTGAGCAACATGCATTCGAAACAAAAACCCCTGATTTTAGCTTCAATATAGTTTCCTCGAACGTCTGTTTCTTTACGTTTAGACTTCTATTTAAAGATATTTTAGCTTTTCCTATCAAGCAGATCTATAAAGTAGAACATCTAATGCAACCATTTAAGTTTTGCTAGATACCCTTAACCAAAACCAAATAGGAAAGCTAAATTGAACGGTGCAATGGCCTGCTCAGAGAGGACGCACAATGCCTGCGATGTGATCAAGATCCTTTTCATGAATCATCAGCATATGCGCCCAATATCTTGTGGGTATCAATATCAAGGGGACAACATCGCGTTTCATTCCTACCACCATGTATAAAGTCTATTTCTTTCTGCGCTAGTTGACATATGGGTAGTGGAGCAGCAATTCCGTCTCTTCTTCACAGGTTTATCCGCTCATGAAAGTCAAAAACAATCGATACAAAAAATTCAATGATGGGAAACTACCGGCTACTTGGAATTCGTATTCACAACGGGCACAACTCTCCAACACCACAAAAACCGTCCTCTTTATTACCAAATGCCTACTGATGATACATATATAAGCCAAACGCTCACTTTTCGCTAACGATCTCCCCTGATCTTCGAAGGGATTAGACTATCTTCAACCTAACATGATCAACTTATTATTATCAAGTCCCCTGCCCCACATCACGCCACCCCCATTCCGCCACAATTTGCGGGTCAGATACAATAACAACACTTTGTTACCAGTTAGATTTATATCTATACCATATAAAATTTCCCATTTCGGCCATCTCGATATACATAATAATATCGGGTTTTGAACGGGGACCGAAATAACGAATACTCTTTCTAAAAAAATTCGATATAGTTGAAGGATATTGTTAAGCAGAGAAACTAATTGTATTATATAGAGTAGATATTTGAAGGAAATCTTTTAAGGTTCAAGCTTCGAACTCATATTAAGGTTATTAGGCGATATCAAGGTGAGATTCACTTTTGTTCTCCACTTACTGGCTATCTTTCCTGTTTCGAGCATGGAAGAAATTGGAAGGCCAAGTATAACATAGGTGATCAAAGTAATTATGTAAAGAGAGGGGGTTTCATATTCTTGTATGTTCAGCACCTTTGTCCAGCCGGCACTCCCGACTCGGCAGATGTGAAGATCTAGTATTGATTTGCACGAAGCGAAGTCTCCCATCCAGTGATTGAAATAGTATACATGTGACGAAACGAAAGAGCATAGTCTCTTGCCGCCACTGGCACACACGGCTTTTGAGGCTTGCGAGGGGCATATTATACTGATATTGATATGGTTGTCGCTCCCTTACTGTGGCTCCCTCGCTTCCCTAGCCCCTCGTATTCCACGCATTTACTCGATACCCCTTGCTTTCCTGTATATAGCCATTCTACGAAGGCTAGCCCTTCGAGTTTGTGTATGTAAACCTAGCTATCTCTACGTAGATCTCTACTTGTAGATTCTAGAATCAACCATAGCTTTATTTACACTCTTTTGATTACAATACAGCGTATTTGATTACATTCTATCTTCATGATAGATGTTCGTTTTGTATTATATATTTTAATAAGTAGTGTTAGATTCTATGTCATTGATTGAATTCTGTATGGAATATTGTATATATCATCAATAATGTACGTAAATACTAGAATTTAATGATCTCTCTTTTAGATAAACAATATGAAAACTATGTTCAATAGAAGAAAACTAATTCGATTGAAATAAAGCTATATCATATTGGGATGAAGATGATTTCGGTATTTCAGTATGTTCTTGATAATACATATCATAGCTAATATATATTGCAATGATATCAAAGGCAGTAGAAATAACCTCGATATCAGCCATCATAACACTAACTTATCCGATTTCAATAATTGCCCTCCTCACGAGACCATCAGCGTCTTTCATAACCAATCATCACACCAGCAATCAAATTTAAATGATGGATCTGGTGCAAAGTATTATCCGTATTGGGGCCACTCCGCACTATGATCATTGCCCAGCGGAAACTGCCAAGGACCGAGAATCTACCACGGTCAATATCGAACAAAAGGTTCAGAGTGCACATTGCATAGACTTGCAGGACATATCATTGGTAAGGTAGCGTTGTACGCAGCTTCGCATCTTGTATAGCAGTGCACCATCTATGCCATTGTCCCGATCATGATCCATATACGAGGAAGTAGCTATCTTTGGGTAGAAATCGTTGTGAAGCTCATCAAGGAAATTTATCAAACCGTGGGGCAGGCTCCTCGCTTATTTGATAGCTACTATCTGATTGTGTCCGGTCTGAGGTGAATTCGAGACAGGTCGTTGGAAAGCGTATAAATAATATTGTGGGGATGGAAAAAGGATTATTTTTTCCGGGAAATTTATATCAACTCAAACGAAAATGGTGATACAAGCACTGGGGAAAAATGAATGGGGATAGGTGGGATTGTGAAGGTTGAAGTACAAAATTGTGGTTCTGAACCCTTCCAAATTCAACTTTTGGAACTTGGCCCATTCGAGCTTTGTTGATGTTGGGATGTGAAAAATGAGAGTATAGATAAGGAGAGTGGCCGGAAGATCATGAGACTACTCTTCAGACTTAACAGTCCAGTTCGTGGTTATTGGATGCAAAATGCAATCTGATGATTGAGATTAGATTGTTTGGGGGTTCTCTTGGATGGTGAGTATAGCATTCAGTCCATATTTTAACATCTATTTTGGGGGCAATAGCGACAGTGATGGGAGTACTTGGTTTATAGCGGCTGATATTGAAGCCTTTCTAGAGTACACCAGTGTGTATCAAAACCAATAGTATATACTACCAATAGTATATTGAAATACTAGAACTGGATATATCACTTTCACATTCCTTCTACATCCTTCAAAATTCAATGAATTCCAACGAATACAGTTTAGGTATTGTTTATTTGGGAAGGAATATGTGGAATTCTAATAATTCGGCATATACATTTCAATAAGTAGTATGGAATGAATACGTACTACTAGAGAGGGACGCATTCAAAATAAGCCATATACTACTCCCATCACTGAATAGAGAAGGTCGAGCAGGAGGAAAACCCAAAAAGACATGAAGATCCGATAGTGCAGGCACGTTGTGAGGTGTGAATTCGGTAGCATCAACTGTTGTTGCATGATTACACTTGAGCCAAGCAAGAAAGATATTCCAACACAAACAATTTGTGAAATTTCAACTACTTGGACCATTCTTTTGTTCGCCATTTTCCTGAACACAGGTAAGCCAGACTGTATTAGGATTTTGGTGAAACACTCGCATTTATTATAAACTGTTTAGCCTAGAGTGAAGGCATGGTTCACTTGATTCGTGGAATCAAAACTGATGAAGGGAATGGCCACGAAGAACAAAGGGAGTATGGGTGTCTCTCAATGGTTCTATTCCATAGGTCACGAAGTAACTTTGCTTCCTAGATTTCATTTGGCTGGTGGTATAGACAGCTTACTGTGTTGAACAAGCAGTTTCAAAGTACTGTACACCCCACTGCTTCATCCCGCACTCCAGCTTTCAATTCGAGGGGTATGATATTCATCGTTTATCGCTTTGGTGCATTTTTGATACAATTGCCAACGCCATTTTCCCATGCAAGCCTAAGTATATTTAGCAAAAGAGTTTTTATAAGAATACAAGCATTCATACCGTTTCCTGCTAACCATTTATGTCATTCCATCAGAGATTTCCTTCCACTTCCGCAGATATGCTTCTCCGCTGAAAGCACCTTTAGGATCATTTTCAAACCTTCCTCTCGGTGGCATTATCTTTTTTGTGACAAACGGTGTAAGCTATACATCCGTCAGCGGCCTGTGAAGCGTTCAAAACTTGTATCTGTGAGTTCATACTTTGCACTCCTTGAGGTTTGGAGGCACAACATATGTCCTGACTTTATCCCACTCGATTATATACCCTCCGTGTTGTGTATGTCGACCCGTTGAACCAGTTCCGGTACCCTTATAAAATCCCTTGTTTGCTTTCTTTGTACTCAGAGCATGTCGGGCCACCCGTTTCATCAAGCATTGTGTGGGCTGCATGATTGTGATTGTTGTTTACAGGCGTTGCCTTAGATTTTACAGACTTCGGCATGGCTTCTTCAAAATTGTCTACAAAGACGCTAGAACTTAATCCGGCGGCCGCATTTATCCGATCGTGGCAGAAAAAATGCTTCCCGATGAAATTGATTCGAAAGATAACCATCAATTGCAACACGAAATTGCGGCTGGAAAATTAAAAGTGCCATCATGCCAGGAAGACAATCGCATGGCAGGTCGCTGCTCAAGCAACCAAAGAATAGACCAAAATCGAAGAAGAAGGTCGTCGATGCATTTTCTGCCGCGCAACAACAAATTGGAGAACGTCATAGAGTTAGACAAAGTCGATTGGGCCATGCTGAAGGTGGAAACAGACCTGGAAAGCGAAACCGGGATGAGGATGAGGATGAGGATGACGAAGATGAGGGGGAAGAGTCTAGTGCGAAGAAACAAAAAATGGGTCCAGCGAAAGGTCGATTTGATGAGCTAGATATTGACGAGGGAAGCGACAGCGAAGGAAACACATGGAAAATGGGAGTCGTGGACAGTGATGACGATAGCGATATCGATAGCGATGAAGCTTTTGGAGAGAGTGACGAGGAAAAATTTGAAGGATATGCATTTTCGGGGAGCTCAAGTAATAATAAGACTTCCAAGAAACATACTTCTCAGAATAAAGATTTGAATTTGGATGAGGATGATGATGGGGAAGATTCAGGCTCAGAGTTGGAGGAAGGAGACCTGGGAGAGGGGGCCGTTGATCTTGCAGATATGCTAGATGCTTCATCAGATGATGACGAAGCCGAGGCTGAAGGCTCGAATGAATCCGGCTTCGACAATGAGGATGAAGAAAGCGACGAGGAGTCTTCTGCATCCTCTGCCGATGATGAAGACGATGACGATTCTGCAGATCCATCGAAACTCGCAGCATTACAAAACCTCATTGCAAATCTTCCGCAGAACGAAAGCAAAGCTTTTGCCAAACAACGGAGTGATGGCGCGAGCGAATATGCTACTCCTTCGGAGTTTGGTCTTACATCAAAGAACAAACTTACATTAGAAGATCTTGGTCTGCCTAAAATCAGTGACCCTCAAATCAAAAAGTCTTTGAAGTTCTTGGAAACCGGCGATGGCAAGAAAAAAGTTTCTAGCAAGCTTGAAGTGCCCCTCGCAAGGCGTCAACAGGACCGACTCGATCGCAGTGTAGCTTACGAAAAAAGCAAAGAAACATTGGATAGATGGACAGACACTGTGAAACATAACCGACGAGCAGATCATCTGGTTTTTCCATTGGCGGATCCAGATGCAGACTCTGCACGCGCAAACACTCGACTTCAGTCAACAATACAATCTAAGCCTTTCAATGAGCTTGAAGCCACTATTCAAAGTATTCTCGAGGAAAGTGGACTTGCTACCGCGGGTGGCAGAGATGACGAGGATAAAATACGGGAATTTGAGGAATTGGAAATGAATAAACTATCCATGGAAGAAGTGAAAGCTCGTAGGAATCAGTTGCGCATGGCTCGAGAGCTCCTCTACCGAGAAGAGCTCAAGGCGAAGCGAGTAAAGAAAATCAAGAGCAAGTCTTATCGTAAAGTTCATCGCAAGCAGCGTGAGAAGGAAGAGGCGAAAAACAGAGCAGCTCTTGAAGCTGGTGGTTTCGTTCCATCTGAGGATGAGCTAGAAGCTCAGGACAGACGACGTGCAACCGAAAGAATGGGGGCAAAACACCGAAACAGCAAATGGGCTAAAGCCACAAAAGCCATGGGTCGAGCAGCCTGGGATGAAGATGCCAGAGATGGTATCACCGAAATGGCACGAAGAGAGGAGGAGTTACGAAAAAGGGTGGAAGGGAGAGCCGTGAGGAAAGAGTTTGAAGATGACTCGGACGAATCAGTGGATGATTCCGACGATGATACGGGCGAGGACGATGAAGAAACGGAGCAGAAGCGAATTCTTCGACGTCTGCAAAAGCTTGGGCAGGACGATATTATCGATGACTCCGCCCCTGGTGCAAA
The DNA here is from genome assembly GCA_017357885.1 of Monilinia vaccinii-corymbosi. NCBI lineage: Eukaryota > Fungi > Ascomycota > Leotiomycetes > Helotiales > Sclerotiniaceae > Monilinia > Monilinia vaccinii-corymbosi. The sequence goes on along the minus strand of CP063406.1, from coordinate 1,314,909 downwards.
GCTGGCGAATATGAAATTCATGCGGAATGCAGAAGCTTCCCGCAAGAAGGCGAATGATGACATGGTGGAAGAAATTCGAAGAGAACTTGCAGGAGAGAAAAGCTCTAGTGAAGAGGAAGAGGATGGCGATATTGGGCGAAGAATATTTGGACCTGGGTCCAAAACCAAGGATGCTCGGACAAAATCACAAAAAGTTAACGAATTTGAAGAAGCTGCAGACTCTGGTGATGATGAGAACGATATGGAAGTGGAGTTCACAGGGATGGATAATGGCCCAAAAACAACTGCGGCCCCACCAAAAGCAAAGAAGACCAATGGTGTAAGCCAGAGTTCTGGGAAGTCGTTTGTTGCGGAGCTAGAGGTTGCGACTGAAGGTGGAGCTTGGTCAAAGGTGCCAATTAAATCAGGTATAGTCAGCAACAAAGAGGCCAATAAACGGAGACACAAGAGCAATAATGCTAAGGATGTCGAAGAACTTGATTTGTCACAAGCTGCTGTAATGGCCAAGCAGCCCAAATCCAAAAAGCCTAAGTCTAAAACAGCTCAGATTCTCGAGGCTTCTGATGAGGATAGTGAGGATGATGGTGCCATTCACCTCCCCTTTGCCATCAAAGATCAAGAGCTAATCAAGCGTGCCTTTGCTGGCGCCGATGTCGTTGGTGATTTTGAAGCCGAGAAAAGACAGACAATCGAGGATGAGGATGAAAAAGTCATCGATAATACCATACCTGGCTGGGGAAGCTGGGTAGGAGATGGCGTGAGCAAAAGAGAAAAGGCAAAGAACAAGGGAAGATTCATCACCAAGTCTGAGGGTATCAAGAAGCAAAATAGGAAAGATGCAAAGCTTGACCGTGTCATCATTAACGAGAAGCGTGTCAAGAAAGTACGTATATCATTCTTATTGATCATTCTCACATCTGCTAATGGAAGCTTTAGAATGGTAAATACTTCGCATCACATCTGCCTCATCCTTTCGAGAACCGCCAACAGTATGAGCGTTCGTTGAGGTTGCCTGTTGGTCCTGAATGGGCTACCAAGGAGACGTTCCACGATTCGACCAAGCCGAGAGTCATGGTTAAACAAGGCATTATTGCTCCTATGTCCAAGCCTTTATTGTAGAAGTAATAAATACATGTGCAGTGGCTGGGCAGCTAGGCAGCTAGGCAGGCACTGGCATGTGGAGCATTCCATCGTATGGTATGGTGAAATGGAAAATGAAGATATTTGTAGATATGCAACCAAACATTTGAGCGAGACCATCACGTGAATACTCAATTAGTAAGAGTCGGTCGAATCGAATACATCCTGTCCATCCATTCTCGACTCAGGGGCAGGATTGATAAACGTGATCCTGAGATGATCTACTATTGGAATAACTTAGTTCACTGACAGGATTGATGAACAAGATCCTACGGACGACCCCGCAGAGAAAGTTAATATTATATAGAAAGCTACTCGAGTTATCGCAGGATATCAATGCTGTGCATCTGATCCGTGAAGGTAAGACAACATAAAAGGTTCTCGGCTAATAATATGAGTTTAGATCCGAACCCTAATACAAAAATAGCAGTAGCAGTAGCAGTAGCAGTAGCAGTAGCAGTAGCAGTAGCACTGACACTTGCACTTACACTTACTTAACTCACGTATGGTGATCATGACATCGCGCTCATCTGATGAAGCCGGAACCGTTTTTCTTTTTCCTTACGTTTCTCTCCGGCATTTTGGCGCTTATGGCCCTGATGGCAAACCGAGATGTGCATCCATCGAAATCAATCTGCCCCGTTTCTGATAAAATTCTGGTCTCGCGACATTTCGCACTTGCGTCGTCAGAAAGGACAGGTTATAAAAGCTCAGGAAGCTAAGAGAAGGGGGAAACTCTAACAAGGGCCGATCATGCTCCTTCGCTTTAAGGATCATTCAAAGGCCCGCACTAGAAAGCCTCCTGAAGAGTTATCAGACGGCATGTCAGCTCGAGTTCCTCCTCAATACACGCGACCCACGCGCCTTCGCTCATTCTCAAGATTTAGATCTCTTTTAGTGCGCAAGTCACATTCCAACGCTCACAGTGGATATTCACCAAGCAGTTTCGTGTCGTCTACTGGTAGACTCGTTCAACTGAGATGTGTACGCTATATCATTTTTGGAATGTACTATCCTGCATCCGTAATACCGTACGCCAGCTGAGTGAGTTTAGATAGTATCAGTTGGGAATATAATCACCAAGTAGGATGAATCTCATGATACGCTGCGGGCCGAATGTATCTTCCTGATACCGAATGCTCTCATCATTCCACAAGTGTCGAATCTTTGCCAATTGTCTTCCAGCATGCGTTGTGATGGTTGTTCTGACGCAATCCTATCACCTACGAGAACCTTAATTATTATTACTATTCAACAACAAAAAGCATATCATTTGGACGGGAAGTTTCCTCTCCTTGTGATAGTACGTCAAACCTGCCCGTGAAGTTTAGCATTAGAAGCGGGTGACAGACTTAGTTTATACTTAACTTATATATATTTGACAGAGGCTCTGAAGCCTGTCAAGAGCTCTTTCTTTTCATCATCTTACTCGCTTCATACTATTCCGAATTGTTTGGCAATCGGCGAGTCTGTCAAGTATGAAGCAATCTGCCAAACTTCTTCTCGTCCATGCCCTCGCCTCGATGGTGAGCGCCGCACCCTATCTTCAAGAGCAGGGTGATCCTCATTTCCCGCTACCCATCTTGAACCACCACCCAGTTAAGGAATCGCCCACAACGCGAATTGTGCCAATCGCACCATCAGCTGTCCATCGTGCAATCAACAACGTAGCAGCAGATGCAAACATCTTCCAACCAATCGACACTTCACCTCCACCATATAATCTAGGCTCTCGCTCCGATCACCCAGTACCTCGGCTAGGAATACAGCCACAAAGTGCACCTCGTGATACCAACAAATTTTACTCGAATTTTTATCTCGGTTCCCAAACTGCCCCTGCCTGGACTCATCCCTATTCACTTGCATGGTCCAAAGGGGGGGGCGCAACTAACAGCTGGGGAATGGCCATTGTTCATGTTGATGCCAATCAGAGAGTGTTCGGGCCGAACGCTTCGGCAAATCCTGCTTCATACTTCATAAACCCTATTGGCATACAACCTTTAGTACTTTCGGCAACTCAACTCGGTGCATCGACATCTTTGACACTTGACACTTTGACAGCTTTTTCAGTCAATGTCAATCTCAGCCCTTCCCCGAGTACTGCCCCTGCTATCCAATTTCCCATGGTCCAAGGAATGGGTTTTGTGACGGCTATTTTTTCTGGTGCTACGCCAACTTTACAGAGTGGAATACTTTTCCGAAACTTAACTTCGAGCTTCAAACCCCCGAAGCCAGGAGTTACAAAATACTCGATTCTACTTGAAGATGGAAATACGTGGCTGTTATATGCCTATTCGCCTTCCGGCCAAAACCTTACACTAACAGCTGTGGGAAATGGACTGCTACAGGCGAAGAGTGGTTTCAATGGCGTTATCCAGATTGCGAAGAGCCCAAGTGCTGCACATGAAGCGATGTATGATGAAGCATGCGGTGCCTACGCAATATCTACGAGTGTGTCGGGTAACGTGAACGGTGCTATGGGTTCTTATACACTTTCTTTCAAAAAGATGGGCCTGAGTAATACAACATTGGCAATGTTCGCCTTGCCGCATCATTTGGAATCTTTTGATGATAACACTATGTGCTGTGTGATGAATGCGGTACAGCTAGCTACGACGACAAAGGGCATGGCCACTGCTGTTGTCGCCGACTCATGGACGCTGAAAGAGGATCTACCAGTTAGTTTGAATTTTGCACCCTGGAGTCCTTCGAAAGGAAGTTCAAATTCTATTTCTGCGGCTGCTATTTCAGTAATCGCAAATGTTGCTGCTAGTGAAATATCGCAGAATATGACGGCGCAAACAAATTTGAATTCTATGTATTATAGTGGAAAGGTGTGTATTTCCAACCGATGTCTATCATCGTATTGACCTTGTGTAGGCGCTCGCCAAATTTGCTGGAATTGTCTATACAATTCATGATTTGCTTGGAAATGCATCTTTGGCACAAGCAGGTCTTAATACCCTGAAACAAAACTTCGCGGTATTCGTTAACAATCAGCAACAATACCCACTCGTATATGAATGTAGGTTCTCTGCGCTCTCAGATTAGTTAGCTAAAGCTAACGAGAACCAGCTGCCTGGGGAGGTATTGTCTCTTCCGCATCATACATAACTGGAGATCCGGGTGTAGATTTCGGAAATTCCTACTACAACGATCATCATTTCCACTACGGCTATTTCGTATACGCCGCAGCTATCATTGGATATCTTGATCCAACCTGGCTAACAAACAATAAAGCATACATCAACACTATGGTGCGAGATTTTGCCAATCCTTCATCTGCAGACAATTTCTTCCCCGTTTCTCGAAATTTCGATTGGTATCACGGACATTCCTGGGCCCATGGTCTTTACGAAACCTTTGATGGTAAAGACCAAGAATCCTCATCCGAAGATAGTTTATCCGCCTACGCCATCAAAATGTGGGGCCGTACAATAGGAGACTCAAATATGGAAGCGAGAGGAAACCTCCAATTAGCAATAACCGCCCGATCTTTACAAAACTACTACCTATACGAGTCTTCAAACACAGTCGAACCCTCCAACTTCATCGGCAACAAAGTAGCCGGGATTCTCTTTGAGAATAAAATCGATCATACCACATATTTTGGAGACGCCCCAGAGTTGGTTGAGGGAATTCATATGATTCCACTTCTTCCACATTCGACACTTACGAGGACGAAAGAATTTGTGACCGAGGAATGGAATACTTATTTTTCGAATGGCAGAGTTGATAGCGCAGTGGGAGGTTGGCAGGGCATTTTGTATGCGAATTTGGCTATTATCGATCCACGTACTTCGTGGAAGTACTTTGCGCAGGCTGCGTTTAATGCAAGTTGGCTAGATGGAGGAGCCAGCCGAACGTGGTATTTGGCTTGGGCTGCTGGTATGTTGCTCATATTCTCGCCTCTTTTGGTTCTTTCTTGTTTTTGTCTGGTTGGGTTGAGTACTAATTTTCTTCTTATAGGATTGGGAGGCTCGCCATAATCAAAAGGGGGGATTTGAGAAGATACTGGGGATTAATAGTACATAGTTTGGAAGTTAAATGCCGGCATACTTTAACACGGGCTATATATATACAATAATATTAGATGGGATGCAATATACCTGGGAGGTAGAGACAACACAGCAGCGAGGGAACTGATTTGGCGAAATAGAAAGGTCCTTGAGGGACTATTTATATACCCAGGCTATCATAGATTCCTTTCTTATAGAACACTTAGCAATACAACGATTTTTACAATTTAGAAACAATATCGATTAGAGTCTATAGCCGTTTCAGTGAAGAAAAGCTAAAATCATATGAAGTACTAAAAGTCTCTCTCGCGAATATACACCCTCCTTATAACTTTCAAACCCAGGTCGCCATCTTATTCACATTCTTCGCCGCGATGTATTTTCCCCTGAGGAGTTTCCCCTGCTTCTCTCGTCAATGATATCTATTACGTTTATGGAGGTGACATCTTGGTGCATTGTAATATAGCTGTTTTTATATACACACGCTCCTCTCTAGAAACGATGCCTTTGAAATAATGCGGTGCTGCTGACTCCAAAGGGAACATTTTTTCCCCTTTCGCAGACATAAACATGAGGTCCATTCCACGGGAGTCTCATGCCACCAAAACATCTAACAGCTCCCCGGGAACTCGTCCCAATGTTGATCATCACCTACCTTTCCCGCACTTGATTGATTGCATATATCTCCTCTACCCACTCTCAAACAAAACAAAACACACAACCCCCTCCACCCCTTTGAATGACATATCAGCATGTATGTATATTGATGCAATGCAATGCACCCCTTGACTCCGGAGGTTAAGGGTAAGGAATCCCGAAGTTGTGACCGATCCCGCGGCTGGAGGACCAGGACCGTCAGCTCACGGGAGATATCGGGGGTCCTGCTGGAATACAACATCGCATCGCGTAAGCAATTCGATCGGATGATGGTTGGGATTCCCGTCTCATTCCTCCACTCCGCTGGCTGACTCGGCGCCGAGTTTGGATTTATCTATCCACGTCACATGTACATGTAAAGCTGTTCTCGGTATCTTGCCGTGATCAGCTGAGGTCAAAAAATGTGCATTTTCGAAGAATAGCAATCACAACAAAGACAAAAACAACAACTAATGGTTACCCCATCCCGTGCCACTGTAATCTTTTGTTCCATCCTCAACATCTTGCGGATGGATACCCCATCTCCTTCCCGTCTGGCGTGCATTCATGCAAGCACCTTTGCGCGGGAGGCGGCGTCTTGTTCGCCTTGTTCGCCTTATCTTGCCTTGCTCGCCCATCAACTTGCTACGGCGCGTAGAATAATGACAACTTTCAAACCCCGAAGTACCATGCATGGCATGGGATAAATCCAGATCTACCAATCAACACAGCCAACCGGGTGGTTCATCAAACACGCACGCATCATGGTTATCGGATGTACCTCTAGTCCTCACCTTGGGTGGCCCAATATTGGGATTCTATAGGCTGCATCGTCTCGTCTCATCCCATGCCGTCTACTTTGATTTGCTTTACGTTATCTTACCCTGTACTTACTTACGACCTTTGTTGTATTGTGGTGAGGCCCAGTGAGTGAGAAGCGCCGGATGATGTCTGTCTGTCAATGTGAGGAGCGGAGCTGAAATGTATGTAGCGACGATCTATCTATTTATGTACATATACGCATCGTGTATTTATGACCTTAGCCCTTTCCTTATTGGTTTATCCGTGGGAGTAGTAATGGAATGTAAGAGTACAATCAATCGATCTCAAGGTGGCTGGAGCTGACTGGATGTGGCGGGTGTGGTTCTTGTACGGCATGAGGAGGAGGATTGAATCTCCAGCAGCGGAGGCGAAGGCGGAGGTTGAAGTTGGAGGAAACATGGAAATGGATATGGAGGATGATGGCGGCAGGATGAGAGGAAGAGCTAATGTCGTCGTGAGATGGCCGAAGGGGTGATGAGATTATAGACTTGAGATCGGATTAATAATCACCGTGCCAAACGTCCTTCACGAGCCATATGCAGTAGAGAAGGATGCTGTCGCGAAGGAAGTGGCTGAACCCATACACTTCGCCCGGGTCTCGTCGTAACACCACTTGAGCTGCCTGACTGAGTATATGTATATGTGTATATGAATATTTATCATTTATCGTTATGGAATGAGTGGAAGAAGTTCGGAATGGCCGCGTGGTTAACGATGGTTGATCTGGTGAGTGGGTGTTTCAGATAAAGCTCTTCGTTTCAACCCGTATCATGAATACATATTTGTGGCTTCTGTTGGAGTATATTCCAATATATCTCGATATATTTTATCTGTATATATTAGGCCTCGGTTTTGCCGAATATGTCTGTCGGGTTAAGTTTTCAGAAAAGGTTGAGAAATCAGAATGTAAGCCGTACGATCTACTTCAGCCATTCCAGCCATTCCAGCCATTCCAGCCATTCCAGTCATTCCAGCCATCGCCGCATTGCGCATGATGTGTCGAGTGTCCAGCAACATGCATGAGTGATCGTTGCCGGATCATGGGATATTCGCTGAGGTGTCACATTCACCGCTCGCAGGATGTGATGTACTTACACGTATACCCTGATCCATTTCACTATGACTGGGTGGATGATTCCCACATCCATCCATCGTCAACACATCTTCCCTCTTGGGCACCTCCTTCCTCCCTCCTCCTTCCTCCTCACGCGCGCCTCACGCCTCACGCCTCGTCTCCATTCCAATACCATATCTAGCTACATGGACATGTACATGTCCATGTCCATACACAATAGCTTCGCCAAAAATGGAACTCTTGCTGCACCCCTTTATCTCAACGGCTCTCGGATCGTCTCAACCGATATTAACAACTTTATGCTCATGCCTATGCTGAACTCGTTGCCTATCCTGCTTCCCGTATCCTCTCACTCCTTCCTCATGCGGAAGCATAGATAGATTAGATTCAGTCGAACCTCGCCTCGGGCCCAGCCCTTGCTGCTAACTCTCGAGATCTTCTGCATCTGCTTGTCTCGCATCTGAAACCCTCTCAACAAAAAACAAGAGATCGGCTGCATTTTGGCCGCATTGATCCATCCAACGCCACCAAGCCTGACCCTTTCGGAAGGCCCATCTGCCAATACATATCGACAAGACACCATACCTTGCTTTTTGTTGTAGCCACTCTCGCCATCCTTGGTTCCATTTTCAGAGCGAGGGCTACCAATCCCAAGCATTCCTTTCCCAGCGCCTAACGCTCCATTGGTGTACACGCCCAACCTGGACCAATTGTCCCCTGACGAACGGAACATTTCCTTACTCGTCTCAAAATACAATAAACATACTTTGCATTCTGGCAAGGACAAGCCGGGTCAGAAGAAGGAAAGGACTGGAGCATATGTAAATCAATCAAACCTCCTGGAAGGCTTAAGAACAAAAAGGAAGGGCAGGGGGGGGAAAGGAAACTCTTATACATATCTCCCTCGAACCTTGATCGACAACAGAAGATATTTATTACATTTCTCATCGGAAACTTCGACATTCTTCCCTTTATAGACAGACTTCTTCCACCCTCCACTACCATACAACAACCGCTTTCTATTACAGTCGCCCATATAAAGAGCAAATTGCTTGGTGACCTCGCCGACCTCACATCGCACGAGAATCCAGCGCGCCTATCTGCATCCCATCTTTACCATCTTGGCTCGATCTCCAGCCAACCTCTCTCTACCTTGAGAAAACAACACCCCTGCTTCTTCGATCCGCCTTTGTCAGGTTTGAGGCGAGGCAATTCGGGCTTTTATATAGCCAACTGATCCTCTCAGTGCCTCCACGCATAGTAACCAGCTGCGCCAACTTCGCTCTGCTATAGGATTCCGCTGGTCGGAACGCTTCTCACTCTTTCACGAAATTCCAAGATACAATATTACGAGCTGATGAGCGTCATTATCCTTCTTCATTTCCTGTGAAATTGGGTCGGAAGGTTATATATTCACTTTTGTCGTGCATTTTACCCCTTTCGACTATTTCGTTTTTCCCTATTGTTCATCCAGCCGAGCTGTACTTTAACCTCAGCCGAGGGTCCACAATAGGAAGCGTTGCACTTTTTTTTCTTCAATACCTTTTAGCACAGTAACGACTCTCTTTTCCTACGACCTCCTTATAGCTTGCTGTATCTTTACTCTTTTTCCTTCTTTGTTGCAATATCATTCCAACGTTCTCTATATCAAAGTCTCGATCTATTCCAACATCTCGCGTGACATATCGACATACAAGTCAACCATACCGAGATACAGCTACTCCAGCCAGCACAACATCATCTTCGAAACCATGTCCCTCAACTCAAACACACCTAGAGCCTCCAGCGAGGCGGCTTTGGATCACTTTGTTTATCAACCAGTCACTCAAGATATGATCAATTACCTTGCTCGAAAGGCGAGAGAAGTCATTCAGTGCGACTCCACACAGACCTCAAGTCACGCCCCTTCACCGCCTCGAACCCCCCCTCAAGACAAGGTGTCAGCATCAGATTTACCGTCATTGGAGAGATTCATCGCTTCCCTAGTGAAGAGATCAAATGTTCAAGTGCCCACGCTTATGACCAGCTTGGTATACCTGGCCAGACTCAAGAAGAGACTGCCACCAGTTGCAAAGGGTTTGAGGTGTACCGTTCACAGAATATTCCTCGCAACATTGATCCTATCGGCCAAGTTCCTCAATGATTCATCACCCAAAAACAAACATTGGGCTGAGTACTCGCACGTTCGGGGATACGATGAATTCTCGTTTACCCTAACGGAAGTTAACCTCATGGAGAAGCAATTACTCCAGCTACTCAACTGGGACTTGATCGTTAACACGGATGACCTTTACACTCATCTGGAACCTTTCCTCACCCCAATACGATTTGACTTGGATCGAAGGCAAGAACAACAGCGTCTCCACGCAGCACGCCAACAGGCCATCCGAGAACAAGAAGCTCTTGCAATGCAGCACCACATGTCTTTTGACCCAACCGGAAGATACTGGATTCCAGCTACCGAAGACAAGTACATGTCATACTATGGCGAACAGCAATATCTCTTCCCAACCAACGACACATACAACTACAACTCACCGCCTTCCTCATCAGAAGTCCCCGCTCTTACTCGCAGCGGTACCACTGACACCCTCGACGCCATGTCCTCTTCTGGCTCATCCTACATCTCCGAATTGTCTCGCTCTGGCACTCCTCTATCACCCGTCGGCAGCTACCTCGACGAGAACGATGCCATGCAATGTGATACCTACTCCCCTTCAGGTGTTGCCCGCGACATAGTCACCGTTCATGTTGCTGGCGCTGATGGCAAACTCCGACCTATGCTTCCATATGAAATCGACAACATGGCCCACCAAGACAGCATTGCCCTGGCAGAGGAAAAGCGTCGCACAGCTAAGAAGTCAATGAGAAATTTCTTAACGCGATACTTTGGTGGTCAAAAAATTCTCTCCACTGCGTGAAATGTGTTTGTTGACTTCTCATTCTGATTCTGCATTGGGAGTTTCCAGGATGGTTTGCGTGGATGAAAATGGCTTGTTTGGGTTACGAATTCCTTTTGTATCAATTATGAAGTTTTCTTTTCTGCTTTTGTTCCCCTTCGAATTTGAGAATGGAATCTCATGAAATTCTGCATATATCATCACGTCAGGCATCACGAGGAGTTTTTAGGCGTTTGGGTTGGATTCCTTATGACATCACATCACATCATGGATGGGAATGTGGAACGAGAGGTCAAAAAGATGGTCTTGATCTTCAGGATGAGAGAAAAATCTGGATTTTTTTATGGTGTCTTTGACAGGATCAGCATGAAATTGGGAATGGCTTGGGAATACCCTGAGATACTTGGTGGACGTTAAGGCATGGGTGGGATAAATGATAACTTTACGTTGCCTAGCATAGCATTGGTAGCATAGCATATGATTGGCCTAGTTAGGCCTGGCCGGATCTGATCTGATTGTATTCAACAGAGTATACAAAGAAAGGAGGATTTTGATAATTAATATGTTCACAAACTACTTCGTCTGTCCCTTTCCTTTGTCTTCCGTGCGTGACCTCCGGATTCAATTGAGAATTAGCGTTGGCCTAGAGACAGCACATCGATTGGAAATGAAAACTACGTAGTCAACAATAATGACTTACTTGCCTTTCTTTGCCTTCTTACATTTCGCCATGTGACATTGTGATGACCTCTATCAATCTTCTTCGAACCGTCACAACAACCTAATCCATCACCTCCTCCTACCATCGGCCCGCGACCCCCCCGCCAAGAATGCCTCCCGAGAAATCCTCTCCCTCTGTCGCCTGCTCGCACCCACGCCTCCTCACCACTCCCCACCCCTCCCAATCCCAATTCTCCCGCGCGTCTCCTTCCCGCCGCGCAGCCGCTGCGACATTGGCCGGTCCCCATCGGGCTGACGCCACCGATGCACGCCTTCATGGATCTGCGACGGATCCTCGAGCTTGGGCGTCGACGTTCCCTGGTCCGCTGGTTTTGCGGGGTGATGACTTGGCGATGGAGCCGAGACCGGGGGGTCAAACGGTGCGCGGTTGGGAGAGGGGCAGGTGGGGAACTGCGCGATCGGTACTGGGCGATGCGCTTGCGGGGGAGAGGGAGAGGGAGGCGAGGAGCTCGGTCTATGTGGTGGGGCCGCCGGGAGTTGATGGGGAGGGCGTGGATGGGTTTATGAGGGGGTGGGATGAGTGTGATGTTGGGGTTGGGGTTGGGGTTGAGGGTGAAATGGGAAAGGGAATGGGAAAGGGGAGCAGGTATGTTGGGAAAGGGAGGGGTTGGGAGACAGGCAGTTGGATATCAGATGTTATCTCCTACCTCGAAGCATTCTACCACGGACTCCCTGTAAAACAGCTAGATCCCTCACTTCTCCACTTTGCACCATGGGAAGACGCCTCACCACAGCCCTCCAAATCCAAATCCCAATCCAAATCGACCCCAAGAAGTAAACCCCCCCCCTACATATCCCTCCGCACCAGCACCTTCAAAACCGGCATCCGCTTCCGCAACACCCCTTCCTCCCCCTTCAAGCACCAGCTCCATCTCTCCGATCTCCTCGATCTCGCTATCGATATCTTACCCGGAGATGCGCATGCGTTGTTACTCCTCGTAAACCATGATCTGTACGAAGACGACGACGATGAGTTTGTGTGCGGGCGCGCGTACGGGGGGAGCAGAGTCGCCGTCGTGAGCACCGCGAGATACAATCCCGGGTTGGATGCGCTGCAGAGGGTGGAGAGGGCACATGCTTGGCCGGGCAGTCATTGCGCCGAGTACGCGGATGAGGTCTGTCGGGTTCCGGGGAAGGAGGAGCTCGAGGGAGGAAAGAGAAAAAGGGGGGCGCCGGATCAAGCGAGATACGCGGTTGCGGGAAGTCCCCTCGCCCGCGCAGTTGCGCAGCACAATCTCCTCCCTTTGCTCCCCCGCCCCTCTTCCCTCGACATCGCGCCAGATACTCTGCCGGGCCTCTACCTCTCCCGCATCTGCCGCACCGCATCGCATGAGCTAGGCCATTGTTTCGGCATCGCGCATTGTGTGTATTATGCCTGTTGTATGCAAGGCAGCGCGTCTATCGTTGAAGATGTGCGCCAACCTCCATATCTATGCCCGGTAGATTTGGCAAAGGTGGTTTGTGCCACCGGGGCAGATGTTCGAGAGAGATATGAGGTTTTGTTGGCATTTTGTGAGGCGCGTGGGGATGTGCATATGTTTGTTGCGTTTGGGAGGTGGATCCGGGGGAGATTGGAACAGATTAAACGGGTGGATCGAGATGGAGGAGGAGGAGGAGGAGGAGGAAGAGAGAGATGATATATTAGATTGAAAAAGGAGATATGTTCGTCGTACCAACTCAAACACAGTGAGTGATTAGGTCAGATATTTGGATCAATTGGGACATCGAAATGCAATAATATATTGGAGTCGAGTTGGAAATCCAGGTGATTATTCCTTCTTATACCATCGATTATATAATAGCTATATTATATTACACCAACAGATTCAACAATACGCTTTCGACACGAAAATAACAGATGATGGCATCGGAAAGACAATACTTGTTAGATTTTATAGCACCTGCGGAAAGCAATAAATATGCAAAGACTTTGAGCAAAAAAGCAACATTTATTAGTAATTTGTTTCTATATATATGAATGATTCAATATAATATAAAGCCAACTACAACTTCATCAAACTCCATGTTCTCAATCCCCCCCACTAAAAGGCAGAATAATCACCATCTCATTTCCTTACCCCCAAAAGCCCCTCCCACTCCTTCCTGAGCTTCTCCATCTCTGTCCAACACTTGACGCCCAATACCTCAAAATCCTCTCTCGCTTCCCTCGTCAATGGTACCGCATCCCTTTTTCTCCCCTTCCTTCTTTCACCCGTATCGATCGTCTTTGGAGTTTTGCCCTCCCATCCCCAGCCTGTAACTTCTGTGCGAATAACACGTCCTTTCCCACGTGAGTCGGTGGCTGACCCCCATTTTGAAGCTGGTGCGTCCATGGTGTCTAGAATTTCATCCGGGGACAATGCTACCCACACTGGTGCTACGGCGGCGGTATAGGCTTTGATGGTATGCCATTGGCTACCCATCCATCTCACGAGGTAGAAAATCATCCTGTAGAAAAACACCAAGACAAAGTTTAAAGGCATAATCTCTGAAACAAAAATTCCAGGATGCACCACGTACATTTTGGGTCTTATTAGCTGTGTTGGGCGGTGCTTTTCAGAATCTTCTCCGTCATCTGATTGAGACTCCTTCACGCGAACATCTGAACAGTCAAACCACGAAGAAGAGGCGTTGTTTGCTGCTCGTAGCTTTCTTGAAAGGACGAGAACATCTGTAAGACGCTTCGAGCTTTCGTATGGCGCGTGGCTTTCCAAACCTTGTAAATCGTCTACATCTAGATGTTCTGATTGTGCCTCGATGCTGGATATCCATATTATTCTTCCGCTAGCAGTGGCCGAAGAGGAAGCAGTGCGTGATAATAGAGGCATGAGTTCGTGTGCAAGAATATAATGTCCAAAAACGTTAGAACAGAATGTTGCGCCAAGGGGTGGTTCTTCTGGATTTTCACCATTGAGTAAATGATCTGTAGCCTCACCATCTGAACTCTTGGCTGTTTTTGAGGAAGTAGAGTATAGTTGCGGTTTTGTGGTAGCTCCAACATCCGCAAGCTTGTAAGTTGGCCATGTTACAGCTTCCGTCAAATCTGTCAATACGGTCCATATAGCCTTTGGCCAATTGATTCCTGTCCATCCTCCTATGCCCGCGTTCAAGACTACGACGTCCAATCTGGGTATCCGGATTCCGCTCAAACCCCACCCCCAAGACCTCTGTTCGCCATCAGACCCTTCCTTCTGGCTCAATGCCCACCTGTCTTGTTGAGCGTCTGGAGAGTACGAAGCAGTCCCAGGAGACCCAACAGGTAGCTTCAGGCCATCCATCGTAGTAGCATCCGGGCTACCAATAGTCCCATTGACCAGCCTGTCAGTGACCGCATATACACTTTTTAAGTCGCACAAGTCGACTTCAACCCCTAGGAGATGGACCCTAGCCACCATATCTTGCCATCTGTATACCTTTCCTTGGGCCTTGGCTTTCGCGCATAGCGAATCTGCGAAGCGAGAGTATTCGACGAGTTTTCGCAGATGGGCACGCAGGCGCGAGATTGTGAATCGTGTCTTCAGCGGAGTACGTGTAGTGAGGATAAGAACAAGATGTTTCGTAGGAGGAGTATCGGATGAGGTAAGAAATTCGTCAATCAATCGAGTGGCGATAGCAAAGCCTAAACCGCTACAAAGTTGTCAACAATAAGAACCGGAAGCTTTGAAGCTTATTATGAGCAATGGGAAGACTTCGGGGTAGTAGTACCTGTTTGCGCCCGTTACGAGAGCAAAGGTTTGACTTTCACTTGCCTCCCATGGTGGTAAACCCATGTTGTTAACCTTTCGTCGTTGACTTGTAGATTTTTGTTGAGATGATGAGGTAGAGAGATTCTAGGGAGCAACTTGCATATGGCTATTGCTCCCTCCTTAAAGCATACGGATTGGGTCGTATCTAATTAACCGTAAGCGAGTAGAGCATATTTTGAGGTGAATGCTACGTTGCAAGCCTCCATTATTGATTTACTTCGACTTGTTGATCGTTACGTTGGTTGTTGTTATGTTTATGGGTGAATGTTGGAGACTCCGCTGATATATATAGGATGGCATGGTATGCATCCTTTTCCATATTGCACATCTTCCACATCTTCCGCATCTTCCATATCTTCTATTGCTACACGTTATTGTATGTATGAGTGAGTATATTCAGCAAAGCGATTAGAACGGTTGGAATTTGAAGAGCAACTAACTAATTATGAGTAGCTACATAGATGATGAGACTCGAGCAATTGAAGCGTCTGTCGCTCGCTTATGAGGGGCAGGCGCTTGCTATCGCTTCTTACACATTTTACTCCGGTTCCGTGAAAATGCAAAAATGATGTATCATCCCATTCTCTTCCTCACCCCGCCGCCGCTTCATTGCTTCTTTTCAATTAATTGATAAGTGCCATTCGATCGACATGACTCTTGGATCTCTACGACCCATCAGGCCTACGAAAAAGAACACCTGAGGAAAACTGGCTGGCTCATCCCAAAACATCGCCGTGCCTGGTACCCGAATGGGATCGTTGAGCGACGATTGAACAATCTAGACTAAAATCACCTCTTTCTTGAACCGTGTACTCTACACAACTCGGACCTCACCTCCCCCGCACTTCCTGAGAGTCCTTTGCTTTTCTCTGCGCTGGTTATTTTGATCTACACCCCACCATCATCATCATCATGGCCAACGAGCAGCAGGTTCACGAACATGCACCTCCAAAGGGCAAGCACAATGAACAATTTCCTATGACAAATTGGATATATGATGTATTTCTCTGGACCTTTTCGATACTTGTCGACCTCTTCTTTCGAGAAGTTCATCCAAGAGGATCGTGGAAAGTTCCAAGGCGTGGGCCTGTTATCTTTGTAGCAGCCCCCCATGCCAATCAGGTATGCGACAGCCAGCTTTTACAACTTTGAAGCTGTTCGTTGACACAATTCACTAGTTCGTTGATCCCCTTATCCTCATGCGCACTCTCCGAAATGAATGTCATCGTCGCGTCGCTTTCCTTATCGCCGCGAAATCTATGGGCCGATTCATCGTGGGATGGTTTGCGCGTAAAGTGGGTGCGGTTCCTGTTGGTCGAGCTATGGATATGGTGAAGCCTGGATCTGGTACAGTATACCTTCCGGACCCTATTAATGACCCACTCCTCGTTCGTGGAGTTGGTACAAAGTTTGACGGAGAAGAAATACAAGTTGGAGGATTGTTGGTTTTGCCCACCATTGAAGGAACCGCGGCCAATACAGAAATAGCGGAAGTAATCAGTGCCGAGGAATTGAGGTTGAAGAAACCTTTTAAAGGTCGAAATGCCATGATACAACTCACTGGACGAGACGATGTTGATGAATATGGCACGTTCGGTGATCAGTCCGTCAAGGGTACCAAGGAAGGCTTTGAAGGATCGAAGTACAAGACCGCCCCGAAAGTCGACCAAACACAAGTTTATGATGCCGTCTTCGATCGTCTCAGTGGCGGTGGAGCTGTCGGAATCTTTCCAGAGGGTGGAAGTCATGACAGGACTGAATTACTTCCCTTGAAAGCTGGTGTGGCTATCATGGCACTTGGATCTTTGGCTGCCAATCCCGACAGTGGTCTTCAAATTGTGCCATGTGGTATGAATTACTTCCACGCTCATAAGTTTCGATCTAGGGCTGTAATTGAGTTTGGAAATCCTATCGATATCCCAAAAGAGCTTGTCGAGCTTTACAAAAGTGGAGACCGAAGAGGGGCTGTCAGTCAACTGTTGGATATTGTATACCAAGCCCTTGTTGCTGTTACTGTCACAAGCCCGGACTACGACACTCTCATGTTTATTCAAGCTGCTCGAAGACTCTATAATCCAACGGGAAAGAAACTGCCACTTCCAATGGTAGTTGAATTAAATCGAAGATTAGTTAAAGGTTATACACATTTTAAAGATGATCCACGGATTGTTTCGCTCAAGCAATCTGTTTTGGACTACAACAGACAGCTACGCTATATGAATCTCAGAGATCACCAAGTCGAATACGCCAAGTTCTCTGTTCCAAAAGCTGTATTTCTTCTGTTCTACCGCCTAGGAAAGCTTGCGGTTTTGTCTATTGGTGTTATTCCAGGACTCTTCTTATTCGCACCGGTGTTCATAGCTTCAAAACTGATCAGCATAAAAAAATCAAAAGAAGCTTTGGCTGCATCTACTGTCAAACTTCAGGGTCGAGATGTCATGGCAACATGGAAACTACTGGTTGCTCTAGCTTTTGCACCAATCTTATACAACTTTTATACCATCAGTCTTGCATATTGGACTTACAAAAACCGAGTCCAAGGCTACGTACCCGGGTGGGTCCCAGTTTGGGCAATCTTCGTTTTCGGCTACATCCTCTTCCCAGCTATTACTTTTGCAGCGCTTCGTTTCGGAGAAGTTGGTATGGACATCGCCAAATCATTGCGGCCCTTGATCGTAGCTCTCAACCCAGCTTCTAGTAACGTTATATTCAAACTTCGTGAGCGCAGGGCACAGCTTAGCGCACAAGTTACCGAAGTTATCAACATACTTGGACCTGAAATGTTCCCCGATTTTGATGCTTCCAGAATCGTGGCTGATCCTTTCAATCGCGATGGTGCCAAAACCCCTACTTCGCCCCATCACAATGATTTACGTCGTAATAGCAATCAATATGGTCACTCGGATGAATCACCACCACATATTATCCATAGAAGTCGAAGTAGCACTCCAGGTGCATCCATTGGCGGTGGCTCAAGTATGAATGGAAATCTTCCACGCAATGAGTCGTTTGGAAATCTAGGCAACATCGCACTGTTTGCAACACGACCGCCATCAAGAAGCAGGAGCCGCAGCAGTAGTAGCGGCGGGGCCGTAGGATCAGCGGGCTTCCCATTGAAGGGCTTCAGTGCATTGGATGGGAAAGCAAGTTTTGATGAGGTCAGCCTGAAGATTCGGGGAGCCATGAAGGAGAGGGGGCAGATGAGACGAAGGCAAAGTGAGGCGACGAGAGAACATGAGGACGCGGCGTACAGTAGTGATGATGAAGAGAGAAAAAGGGCTTAGAGGGAAGAAACGTTAAATTCGGTTGGGTATCTTGAAGGGAGACCATGGTATAGGCGAAGGATGGGATAATCTGTTAGCAGCAGGGCGTAGCGTGGGCGTTCCGGGGAAAATACCACTGTAGATGGATGTCCTCCAACTTCTTTAGCTGAAAGAAAATCGTATCAGAATCATTCACAATGCCTAGAGACTGTTCTTTCACCATGTCATGACACGATAACATAGCCCATTTTGTGTTATGTTATCATATCATAAGCAGGTATCCCCACACCAAGCCACCAAGCCACCGATTGAGGATGATGAGGGGAGGGGGGCTGTGTATTTTCCTTGTTGAGAAGACGTGAAAGGATGATGGATGATGGATGATGATTACGCTTATCGCTCCGATGGACGATGGATGGTAGGTCATAGCTTCTCCTATGTGATAGATATATCTGTTGATGGATATTATCACTCTGGTGCTCTTATCGAAGCTCTCTCGCGCTCTCTCTTGTTAAAATCAACGTGAAATCAATGAATCCTCAAACTTTAATAGAATGTCATAGCATCAAGCATTGCGCTAGATAATCTTAACCTCAATACTGACTGTCGCTGCAACCATCCATTTGTATCTTCCAGCCATCATCATCATCATCATCATCATCATCATCATCAATATCGCCATCATTCAGGTAAGAGAAGATGGAACCTTCCCGTTTGTCTTGCATGCTGCGCATCCTTCCATTTCAGTTAGTTACATGATTGTTTTGCCTCGTCTTGCCATGTCTCGTCTTGTCTTCTCTCCTCCTCTATTCGATGGCGATAATCCATCAATCCGTCACTCAATCACTCAACCAAAATCAAGAAATGGTGGAAAGTTTTGAAAGACATCCCATGTGCATCCTCATCCTCATTGCTGGCGTCGATCAACCTCTGCACCATCATCATCAACATCTACACCCTCATCACCAATCGCCTCCTTCCTCAACGCCCAAGGGAAAATCATCTCGGTACCATCGCCCATTTCGCGTAGCCAGAAGGTTTTTGGGTCAACCCCCTCCACTGAAAAGGAGGCGCAGCAGCACCTACCTAGCACAAAGAACCTCCCAATCCTGCACAACACAGTATTGACTTTCGAGAACCACGCGCGCAATTGGTCCCACCTGCTATTACTTGTTCTTGCCTTCTAACCCCAACCTGCTGCTACCCCTTTCGTCCGTTTGTCCCTGAATGCAAGGTTTTCCATCTTCGCATTATCTCTCTATCCTCTCCCGCTTTTGAGAAGAGATAACGAGACAAGGAAACAAAGAGAGAGAGAAAGAGCAAAGTTTGTCAAGATGGTTGGTAAGTAAATCCCCCTTTGAAGGCTTGATCTTTTGATCGGCTCGTCAATTTTACGGTGTATATATCACGAGCAAGAAGCCGAAACACACGTACCAGAACAGTCGGTTCTTTGATCTAAGCTCTTTGCTTGGGTTCCATTTCGTATCAGGTTCTACCTTACTACGAGTGCTTGAATGGTAACTGATCACACCCCCCCCCCAAGTGGCCTTTGTACTGCCTTGATCACAGGACAGGAATAAGGATCGGGTCAATCTTGAAGCCAAGCATCACATCTTTCACCCATCTAATCCATCTAATCCATATCAAACCTTGTTTCTTCATTTCCATCGCATTATCTGTT
Organism: Monilinia vaccinii-corymbosi; assembly: GCA_017357885.1. Lineage (NCBI taxonomy): Eukaryota > Fungi > Ascomycota > Leotiomycetes > Helotiales > Sclerotiniaceae > Monilinia > Monilinia vaccinii-corymbosi. The sequence continues at coordinate 1,294,886 of CP063406.1, read as the reverse complement.
CTGCCTGTCAGTCCGCCAGCGAATGCGTCAAGGGGCTTCCTGGAAGCTTGACTTGGCTGCGCTGCGCATTGCAATTTCAACATTGAATATACATACGGAGTGGTTGCGCTGACTTTACGACTTCTTTGATATGTAGCACAACCTCAATTTCGAAGGGAACTCGCGCGAATAAGATCCCTCCCAAGTCACCCGCGAAATCCAGGAAATATGTCGAATAGAGTGGATGAATCCTCGAGTCTGCTGGGCGCCAATGGACATGGAAATGGAAATGACAGGCGCAAGAGTAGCGTCCACGAGTTCTTTCTCAGCAGGAAGCATACACCGGGAATGGACAGTGACAGAGCTTTTGTGAGCTATTCAGCTTCGGCATGGCACGTAGGGAAGGTTACATTGTATAGTAGCTATGTCAATGTCCTGTTGATCTTTGTACCATTGGGTATCATCGCGGGCCTCACTCATTGGGATCCGGTCGTTATCTTCGTACTCAACTTCTTCGCGATCATCCCATTGGCTTCCATCCTCTCGTTTGCGACAGAAGAGATCTCCATGAAGTTGGGAGAAACCCTGGGCGGTCTCTTGAACGCGACATTCGGTAACGCTGTGGAACTGATTGTAAGCTCAGATGGTCTCATCGTACCATGTAGATAGAGGCTATGTACTAATCGCGAACTTCTAGGTCAGCATCATAGCTTTGAAGCAAGGACAAATCCGGATCGTTCAGTCGAGTATGCTGGGTAGCATTTTGTCCAACTCTCTGCTAGTGTTGGGATGCTGCTTCGTAGCGGGCGGAATTCACAATACTCGAACGGGTACATCTATGGGTATTGAGCAGAAATTCAACGACACTGTAGCAGGAACAATGTCATCTTTGATGGTTCTTGCTGCAAGCGCTTTGATCATACCTGCAACTGTAAGCTTAACTCCCTTGCCTTTCGAACCTTATCTGACTTGTGCAAAGCTTTATTCTGTCCTCAGTAAATCATCAGCCGACACCGAAAGCAATATTTTGATCCTCTCTCATGGAACTGCCATTATTCTCTTACTTCTCTACTGTCTCTACTTGGTCTTCCAGCTCCAAACGCATGCCAATCTATTCGATGCCGAAAGTCAAGCTGCGGGAGAGGAAGAAGAAGAACCACAAATGGGTCCATGGGCTGCTGCCGCTGTTCTCGTCATCATCACAATCGCCGTATCTATCTGCGCCGACTACTTGGTTGATTCGATCGACTCTATCGTGGAGAGTGCTCATATCTCCAAAACTTTTGTCGGTCTCATCCTTCTTCCCATTGTTGGAAATGCAGCCGAGCATGTAACAGCTATTGTGGTTGCCGTGAAGGATAAAATGGATCTTGCCATGGGTGTGGCCATTGGATCGAGTATGCAGATTGCACTTTTCGTCACTCCATTCCTTGTGATCTTGGGATGGATCATTGATACGCCTATGACTTTACATTTTGAAACCTTCGAAACCGTTGTGTTCTTCTTGAGCGTTTTGGTCGTTACATATGTTGTTCAAGATGGCAAGAGTAATTATTTGGAGGGTTGCATGGTAAGTTTTGATCAAGGTTGAAGCTTCATCTTCATTTTACTCACATCTTCATAGCTTCTTGGCCTGTATATCATCATTGCACTCGCATTTTTGGTGTACCCAGACGCTCCTGCTGATGCAGGAGACGTTCCAGGAATCGTGGTCAGATCCGTCAAGGGTTTGGCAGGGTATTGATCTAAAGTGGTGACATATGGTGTGTGTTGGTTGATAGTGAGGGTGCCAGTTCATATGGCACGGCGTTTTAGCACTGGACATGAACGGGAAATATTGAGAACTCTAGGAGAAGATTAGCAAGGCCAGGCGGTACTTTTCACTGCACATGGCCTTTTATTACTAGGAGCTTGTGGCATTCAGGGGGTTTGCAAGAGGTTATATTGGGAAGGAATGGATGAATTGTAATCATAGCTATGGAGCTGCGGAGCTTTCACCCGCGTGTATGATACCTTGCGAGTACTGTAGAGTAATGCGATACGCTGAGTTTGACAAAGCTGTAGGGAGAAATGCGGGTGTGTGGGCGTGTGGGCATTTATAAGGGTATCGTGAAATGGCAAAGTCCTCGACGACTATTATATGTACAACTCAATCAGGCATCAACCCCATGCAGTCCATTTCCCATTCCCATCCATATATATATACCCAAGGGAAAAGGAACCCAACGGAAGACCGCCGTCTACCCTAGCCCACAACCAACCGATATCCCAAAATCCCCCACAAGTAGAGCCATTCGAGATTAATCGCCAACGCCAACCCAGATTGAGATTTCCCTACACTGAAGATACTGCGTAGCTCGGCTACCAAGCCGAGATGGTCACAAAGAGCCATGGCGTTAGAGACCAAAAGTATTATATTTAGCCAGATCGGGTCGGGCCACAGGTATGATTCTTTTTTTGATTGGAGATGTAGTTTGGGATTTGGATGTGGATTTATTTGGTGAGGAGTCGCGCGGGCGGTGCTTGGGCGGATGTTCGTAAGTGGGTTTGGGATGAGGATGAGGATGGTGATTGGGGATGGAGGTTGAGGTTGAGGGATGCGTGGCGATGTCGAGGAGGTGCTGGGGGTCTTTGTATCTTGGGTTTGGGTTTGGGCGTGCTTTTCGTTTTCCTTCGTCTTCCCGAGTGAGGAGATCGGGTTGCGCTTTGTCGACTTCGTCTCTCGTGTCTCTCTCGGTTTTCCTCTCTTTTATCTTTCCCTTCGTCTTCTTTCCCCCCTCCCGCCCCCTTTCCTCCCTCCTCCTCTCTCTCCTCTCCCACCGCGCAACTTCCTCTTGGCTAACCCTCCATTCCCGGCCCAACACCTCGCGTTTCAAACGGCGGCATTCATCCCACCATTTCCTCTCGCCCTCGGTATTTCCTACCACGCCCATCTTTATAATTTGTATTTGAGGCATCGTCATGTAGGTGCTCAGGACCCCGAGGATCCGCACGACCTTGCATTCTTCCACGTTCTCCCATGGGATCTGGGGGTGCTCGATCGAGGGCTCGGTGGGTTTCGAGGGGGGTGGTGCGGCCTGGGAGTTGGGGTTTGAGGTGGAGTGTTTGGAGGGAGGTGGTAGGAGGGCAACGCATTCTATGCACGCCCCGCTCGAATCATCAATGGTGTACGCGCGACGACGAGAAAAATCATCAATTGCGACGATGAGGCCGATGAGTTTGATGTAGCGAATGGGATGGTTTAGATAGTGGTGGATGCGTTTCCCTAGTTTTACATATTAGCTGACGGTTCTCTCTCTCTCTCATCCATCACTTTCTTGCACGTATCTACTATATAAACTTGGGCAGCAAAGGGAGTATCAACCAACCTTCAAAATAGACCTCCCGATCTTGGAGGAGGACGATGTCTGCACAGCGTAGAGCGCACCATTTGTTATACGTGGGCGAGAGGTGGTAGAGATTTGGGGGTTGAAGGGGTGCGAGATTGGATTCGGATGTGGAGGGGGTGGTCATGACATTTTCCCCTGGTGCATCATGTGAGAATGAGAGAGGACTCTGAGGAAATTGTGGATTGGTATGTATGTCAGATTGATTTGAGTTGGTTGTTTTGCGAAATGCGAAATGCGAAATGGTTCGGGGATCCAAATGAATCTGACCGACCGAGGTGAAAATAAAAGTGGAGATGAAAATCGCGAAGTTGACGCGTCGGATAGGGTTGTCACGTGTGCGACAGAACTTCGAAATCAATCTCAGATCGAGAATTGTTGGAATTCAAAGATATACATGCATTCAATTCACTTGGTGGCGAAGATATTGCCTCAACACCTCAAATGTATTGATGTGGATATTCTATAGATAGTGATTATAGTCCACCAACGCCCGCTTCCATGCATACCAAATCCATCCATCCGATCGTATCAAAAAGACCAAGTATGCCCGTAAACTCCCATTTCCATATGTAGGATATCAATCGTATCATCATGCCCGAGTAGTTTTCGCCCGTTTGGATTGTCGAGTACCTTGCTTCTTCGCTCTCTTTGGAGGAGCTGCTTTCTCAACCTCGACTTCTTCTTCCTCTTCCTCTGCTTCTTCCGCTTGATCATCAGCAACGTCGTCCATTGCTTCATCTTCGTCTTCATCTTCTTCTTCTACTTCAAGCTGTCTCTTCTTGCCTCTCAATGACTTCTTCGGTGCAAGTTTTTTATCAACCTCAACATCAGCCTCAGAGTTAACCTCTTTTTTCTTTCCCTTGCCTTTGCTCTTCGCCTTATCTTTGCTCTTGCCCGAGCCAAAGCCGTTTTGAATTCTCTGAAACTCCTCTTCATCCAGCTCATCAGGACCATTTGCCGACTTCTTTCCGCCATATTTTGCAGCCAATCCATCCAAGAAGCCACTACTCATTCTTGAAGCTTGTCTAGCCTGGATAACAGCCGCCAAATCACCCATATGACCACCAGCCGCCTCCTTTGACTTTTTCTTGCTGCTTTCCGGTGCACCCCGGCTCGAACCCTTCAACATCTTATCAGCACCCAGGTGTTTGGCAGCCTCTGCAGCTTCTTTCTCCTCCTCTCTGGCCTTCTTCATTCTCCTAGCCTTCGAAGCCTTGGTTTCATTCCTAAAGACGGCATATTCCTCAACGACCCCCTTCCTGATTGCTTCCTCGATGATCGCACGAAATCGTTCTTCATCCTCGACCGGGTCACTTAACATAACAACCTCATAGATCTTTCCCCATTTTCCTTCGAAGGCGGTATATGCTCCCAACAAATCATCTTTCTCCTCATCAGAACCTTTGTAGACATTGGAAAATTCCTCAATGGCATCAGTAGTAACGATATCTTTGTATTGCTCGGAATAGAAATCGGTCCACGAGAAACCATCAGCATCAACAGACTCAGAGGTAGATCCAGTACGATCATATCGTTTGCGACGGTTCGGATTGGAGAGGACGGCATATGCGAAAGCAATTTCTTGAAATTTAGTATGGGAGGTACTTTTGAGATGCTCTGGAGCCTTGTCTAGAAGATGGTTAGTCGTGTTAGATTCACTTTATGCGACGACAGTGTACAATGATTTTGAAGATGCTGCTTCCAAAAAAGAAGGGCAAATATGATATCAATATGTCCTCTCAGTAGGAAGCTGTCAAGGGATACCATAGCATACCTGGATGGTGCTTCAAGGCGCATTTGCGATATGCGCGTTTGATTTCATCTTCAGATGCAGACTTCTCGATACCGAGAACTTCGTATGGATTGATTTGAGGCGGGGTCTCATCTGCGACATCATTTTGAGGAGCCATTTGAGAATTAAGATTGTTATTGCTATTGTTGGCAAGATTGTGTAGAATAATATATGTTTGTTTGTTTGTTCGAGGATACGCGGTTTGATATCGAAGACTCGCGTAAAATTATTACATACATACACCTGCTATGAATAGCTCAAACTACCATTACCACCATCCAATCCAATACAGTATCGCGTAGATTTCCACGCATAGAATCAAACATGAAAATCAACCCAGCTTACATCCCCAAATTTTCCTTCAGGATCCTGGAAAACCTTCTCTGGACTACTGTATGGAGCCCATTGCTCATCAGTGTATTGCACATCAAACTTTGCGATTGCCCTTCCAGTCGCGTTGTAACCAGGTCCAAAGTTCTTGTATTCAGCTTGAACGGTGCTGTATTTGCCATTGTTGGCATTGTAGCGGGCAGGAATCCAATCGACAAATCCCGTGGAAAGAATTGAATCATCGAGATAGGTGCGAGCGAAGATTGATCGCATTTGCGCATTCTGGTGGGCCAACGTTAGATCATTATATTATGCTATAATATTGGAATTGCGGAAAACATACCCAAGGTCTGCCCAGTGCGCACTTTCCTTGGATGCTTAAACTGCTGTTGGCTTTCTGCACTGTCGAATCTACGACATAGACTCCATATTTATTGTCAAATGTCGTATTGGTTCCTTTCCACGCTGTTATGCCACCGCCACACGATCGGAGGGAGATTTGGGATTTTGTGACCCAAAGGGTACCAAAACCGTACAAGGTATCGGTTTGGCCGGCGATGAGAGATTTAGAAATGTAAGAATTGGATAGCTTTCCTACATAGATCTTGGTTGTCTTAGTACGTGGGAGAAACTGGCTGCTTCAAAGGACATACAGTATCTTGGTAGCTGTAGAAGCCAGTGTGGTAGAAGCCACCGTTAGCATAGCTTATGCTCAATGCGAGGGAGGGTCCAGCAGCTATGATCTTGTCAGTCGATTTTCTTTCTTTCATTCCACCCGACGTCTATCTAGCTCGGCGACAATCAATACCCAGCTATCAATTCCCGAATTGGGATCAGATATCACGATGATTCCACAATCAAGCTAACTTGCCCAATGGGAGGCCGGAGGGCAGCTCCCAGTATCTTCCACCAATGATCGATATTCTCTTTCTTCGGAGAAGGGCAGATACTTACAGTATGGCAAAAAATCATTGATCAAGTTCAAATTATACGTTCTGAAATCTGTGCTTCCAAATGGTGTCCCATCTGGAACAGGAAACCCGGTAGGTCCACTCCCAGTGAAAGATGCATTGAGATTTGGTGCAACAGTCAAAGTTGATGTGTAGGTGTTATCTCCTTTGCCGGCGACTGCCTTCCAGATAATATTGACGGTATTCGCAGACTGATTGAAAGGATTTGATGTTTGGCCGAGAAAATAGGTGGGACCACCACGGGTGACATTGACCTAGTACAATGTTAACAATCCTGCGACGAGCAAAAGTCGAGGCGAACAAAACTGGGAAATCTCACCTGTTCTGTGTAGTTCCCAGATGCAATAAGAATAATATATGTTTCATTATTGTTTGGTAAACTCGCCACAGCTACCATCATTTACAATTAGCCTCAGTCCAACCCCTCAACTTTTGCACGTCTACCACACCCCATTCTTGGGACTCAAGTACATACCAGACTGCACCGTCTTGAAAGCCGATTGACCCCCCTGCGCATCTACATACTTTGTCCGCTTCGAGTCGCATCCATCCAATGGATGTTTCGTGGTTTTCTGACAAGCATGTCTGTTTTTCTCGCTATTGATATTCCAACATGAAGCGAGTGGAAGGAGAGAGGTTATAAGTAACAATGGGCGGACCATTTTGATGCACCTGTTGACAAATGTCAATTGATTTTTAAGAAATGAGTGTGAGTGACAAAAGAGTGTGAGTGAGAAAAGACTGTGAGTGAGAAAGTGGCCTTGGAAACCGGAAACCCGTCATATTTAATCAAAAACTGACCAGAGCTTTGAAGAGGAGAGTTGAATTATAGCATGCCAATACCTCGGAACAATTTCCCCTTATCCAGGTCTATACTTTTCCTCTGACCGAATTGGAAGCTGTAGATGCACTTCTGGAGGATCGTTCAATCCCGACAACCATGCATGCACAAGCATTTGCACGATAAGGTTTGGTCCTTAATTCCAATCTACTTATTGCCAATCACCCAAGACCTCTAATCTAGGTGAGAGTCAATAACATTGACCGATGCTCATGGCGGTGATGATGTCAAGTTACCGTTTCAGTCTCTTCGGACGTACAGTACTCATATCCTCAGAACCCAGGTTTCTGCAGAGAATATCCATCAAGTCCACGTATCAGTAGGACTTTCGCTTACCATGCCATGATTTGGCTCGTTTCCATCTGCATTCCGCATATGATACAAGCCTTTCTTCAAAACTTTATTTCGTTCTATGTAAGGTTCAAAAGCGCGTTCCGTTTGCATTTCCACCCTGGCATGAATGAAACACCCAAGCAAGCCCTAAGTGGTATCTGCAGCGAATAACGCGAGAGCTTCTCTCACAAACTCGATACCTCACAAGTGCTGCGGGGATCTTTTGAAATTCTGGAGAGGTTGTGGCAATGGTGTGGTAATTGTGGTCAGGGAACAATAGGGTCGCTGGAAAATGCTCTGCAGAGACGCCGGTGAAAACGGTTGTGCGAAGTGCAACGTGGCTGCAGGGAACGGCTCTGGGGTTTTAACCGGGCAGGATTACAGAGCATTACGCCAACGAGGTGGGGCCAAACGCGGAGTGTTTGAAAGGGCATGATGATGGGGAAAATGGGGTTGCCCAGTTTAAGATTGCAAGCGCAGGACATTTCACTGTGATTGACGGGGCTGTAGCAGGTCCGGAGTCTCCCTTAACCTCCGATGCCGGGATCCAGTGACTTCGGCAGCGACAAAACCAATCCATCTCCCTACTGCGCGCCCCCTCTTTCCACAGGAACAACATGGAGATATGCGGCATCCAGAGCTTCGTTCAGCGCTAAGTAAGCTTCTTGTGTATACTAAGCGAAATTCCCATGTGGAAGTTCTGAAAACTCGGCGCCAAACCGGCAGTAGTAAAACAGAGGGGTATGTGACTTTTTCTGAATGATGAGACGGCGTTCAATCGAAGAATCTTGCTATCATTAGTTTACACCGATGGTACCGTATAGACGAGTTCCGAGCTGCAAATTCCAAGTGCACGAGATTGAAGGTTCCCCGAGTCATCATGATGATATGCACGGACCAACTTCCAACACGCTTAGTACGTACTTGTAGTTTTGCAAACACTTCATCAAACCACCCACTGTCGAAATCGCCGATCTCCAGACAGATTGGAAATACGTGAAACATATCACCATGTTTGATGTGAAGATAATGAGAACGAGATCCATAGCTTCGAGTATGGATTATGCAGGCAGTCGTATGAAGTTCTTTTTGGGGTCTACACCTGACTAACGTTCTTGTCAGTCACGCATTTATGGCACTCTAAAAAAGGCTTCAGTTGAAATGGCAACTCGGACGCTGAGAGAAATCAGTTCGTGTAGACAAAGAGTTTTGTTTCATTGGCAAGGCCAACAACTCCATTAGAGAGTATGTTTAGATCTGCAGTGCCACCCAATTATAAGCCGACTAGTCATATGTTACTCGGGAGTCCGCTTAATCGCCATTGCTCTGTGGCTGCAAATTGTGTAACCGATTTTTGTACTTTGAATTTGTGTTCTCGAAGGAATCGACTTCTATCATTAGCTTAGGTTGTCGAGAGAACTTTTTTGAGGAGACAGACGTACAGGAGAGTAGCATCATCGTGAGATGCCTTGCTTTCTTCAGAGACTTGTTCCCAGAGTTTTCTGTGTCTAAGCTCTGCCTTCAGTTGCTAGAGTTGCTTTGCCTCATCGCTGGACAAGTTATACAACCTAGCTGTATCTGATGTTGTGTTATATTGAGACATATTGTTTGTGTTCTGGGGGGAGACTAATTCCCTGGTTCTTTTATGTGGTTGGATGTGTAATTCGGCGTTTTGAGTCTTTATCAACATGATGCAACAGCAATCTTGATTTCGTATATTCTCTGGTAATCAAGCAACAATCCATTATATGTCGAGTGTGTTTAACCAATCCTTTGAGATGCCATGTACTAAGGATGGCCTTATTGTAATGGAAAAAGCCACCAATTACCCCAATTCACCACCGATTAGCCCAGCTGCAAAAGGTCGTGATGCACCAAAAGATGACTTTTTCTTCCATTCCCTGTGCTTGGCGGTAACTTGACACGTCACCTCGCAGACATCAATTAGCTGTCTTTTCCTATTGATTCTGCTCAGATTCGACAACCTGTTGCTATACAATGTACTTGAATGGGTGAATTCTTAATCTTACCCCTGCCAGATGAGGAAGGAGCTTGGACAGTAAATAACCAGAACCCGTCCGAACATCACATGACCTCAGATGGGTCCAACAGACTAAAGATTTATCTATCGATAAATCCTTTGTTCTGTCCTTGTTCTTGGTCTTCCTTCTTCCATCAACATCAATCTCACAAATTCTCATAGTATTCTTTGACAGGATATATTTATTTCTCTTATCTACCCCTTTGGAGATCTGAAGCTATAGAGATATCAAATTGCCAAAAAAACTTCAAAGTGAGTGTGCAAACAAATCCGACTCTGACTATACCTGGGATCCATGGTAGCCCGTCAGTCTTGTTGCTAGTTGGCGAACACTTAGAAACCTAGATGACACTATCTAGTGCCTAGGTAGTTGGTCTCTTGTCCTATGATCTTTTGCTAATACGAATGTCTACTTGCAGAAAATCAACCCCTCACTATCGACCGACCCCTCCTTTCATATTGTTCAAAATTCCTCTAGCTCCACCTCAACAACAGAGACTACACATCGGCTTAGCACCCAAAGAACTTGATATTAGTGGTTATCACAAGCTAGATACTTGCTGAATATCCATATCAACTTCCACTTTTGCTTTCTATCAGTCGATAGTCTTGCTATCAGTCAGATTGCTCAATCAACTTTCAAAGGGTATACTTCATTCAACAGGGATCACTTGTGTTCTTCCTCCCGTCACAATCTTCTCTTCCAAGGTGATCAGTTTAACCTTTATGGTTTATTTGTATTACTTAACCTATAATCATGTTTCGTTCCTCATCACCTTGGTTGTGCCTAGGTGTTTTCTTTGTTAAAATCGATGATTGATTATTCCATACTATGCTCCTCATTTTATGTCGTTTGGTCAAGCGTCATTTTTCTTTCGCTCACAAGGCGAAGCCGTTTCACCAGCCAAACAGCATATGCTCCATACAATCCATATCTTTCTACTTCCATCACATCCTTTTTTCTACGTCTTTTCACCTATCAAATTTTTGATCAGCTTTCTAACAATTATCTACAGATACATTCGATAAACCTTGCTATGTCGTGGGACCCAGCAGCACGTGGCCGTGGGGGCCGTGGGGGCCGTGGGGGCCGTGGAGGAAGAGGTGGTGGTGATCGTGGTGGTGGGGGAAGAGGTGGTTTTGATCGTGGCGGTGGTCGCGGAGGTGGAGGAAGAGGTGGTGATCGTGGTGGTGGTCGAGGTCGCGGTCGGGGAGGACCGGTGGTCATATTCAGGCAAGGAGTTTCATTTACTCTTCTGAGCATTGATCTAACAAATTCTACAGAGATCCTAACTATGCCGCGGAGGCCCCCGATGCGAAAGTAGCCAAGATGGAAGACGAGTACCATCAAAGCTTGTCTGGGATTAACGCCCTCAGTCAGATGTCGCTGAACCAGGAATATCCTGCCCGTCCAGGATACGGGATCAACGGTCGACCCGTTGAACTATATTCTAATTCTTTCTCCCTGAATACCAGTTCTAGCCTTGCTTTGGGTCGATATATGGTAGATATCACTCCAAGCATGGACAGTAGCAAAAGGAAACGAACTCAGCTTTTTAGGCTTATACTTGAGTTGCCAGAACTAGCCAACATTCCCATTGTTACTGACTACGCGTCTATGATTGTAACACCAAAGAAACTGCCTTTCAAAGGCGAACACATTCTTAGCATTTCTTGGCGAAACGAAGGGGAAGACGAACCGCTTCCAAACGCTCGAGTTTACAAGGTTCGGATTGGCTTTCCAACGTCCTTCAGCATCTCCGATTTCGTTCAATTTTTGTCTAAGAGCTCTACGTCTGCTGTGTCAAATGTGTGGAAAGAAGAGATAATTCAGGTTATGAACACTGTTATGGGATTTTATGCTAAAACTAATCATGGAGTTGTTTCTATTGCCGGTAATCGGCATTTTTCAACGGCTCGAAGGGGCAACGAGCACAATTTCACAACCCTCAATATGGGATTGGAGGCTATACGCGGCTTTTATCAGAGTGTTAGGCCAGCCACTGGTCGATTTTTGTTGAACGTAAACGTCACTCACTCCGTTTTCCTCGAGTCTTCTCTCCTATCAAATTTGTTCCAAAGACTTGGCCACGGACATGGTGTTGTGGACAAGATTAAGAAAAAGCGTGTTCAAGTGACTCACTTGCCCGCGAAAAAATCTAAAGACGGCACAGAAATTCCACGAGAGAAATCCATCTGGGATTTGGCTCGCCCAACAGATGGTAAGACCGATGAACATCCTCCACGGGTTAAGAGATATGGTGCTGGGCCAAAAGAGGTCGAGTTTTACATCTCCGCTGAATCACCATCGACTAAAAGCGACGCCTCACTGAAGCCTGGATCAAAGAAAGCTTCTGTACCAGCATCTAAAGTCAACAAGTACATCTCCGTATACGATTACTTCAAGGCCAAGTATCCGAAATTCACTTTGAACCCAAACTTTCCAGTGGTCAACGTCGGTAACAACCTTAACCCGTCTTACCTACCCGCAGAGGCTTGTATCATTAAACCGGGCCAAGTTGTAAAGAAGGCTTTACTTGGAGATCAAACTCGTATGATGTTAGATTTTGCAAACAGAAGACCTGAACCAAATGCCATGTCCATTATCACTTCTGGAAAGCAAGTCTTGGGGCTGAACGCTCCAGAAAATCCCCTCTTGGCTCAATTTGGAGTTCAGGTTGGGAATAGCCTTATTACTGTGCAAGGGCGTGTTCTCGCTCCCCCAGTAATCAATTACAAGAATCAACAAAACCGGGCTATGACAGTTATGCCTAGAGACGGCTCTTGGAATATGAGAGACACGCGTTTCCATACCTGTGGACATCTTGGGCCTTGGACCTACCTCGTGATTGAATCCAACGCCCGTGGTGCTAGGGTGGAAGGACAAACTGCCGCCGATGCATTTGATAAATTCTACAGACACCTTTGCAGTGCGGGCATTGGCCTGGATGGATACCTGGGGCGAGCCGCACCTGTCATCAGACACATTGACGGCAATGAAGCAGCTACCTCCGATGCTGTTTCTAAATTGTTCAAACAACTCGCTTTATCCAAAACACTTCAGAAACCCAACTTCCTTCTCTGCATTCTGCCAGTCAATGATATAATGCTTTATAACACAATCAAGAAATTTGGAGATACCAAAGCTGGTATACATACGGTTTGTGTACAGTACTCCAAGTTTATAAAGGGAGACCCACAGTACTTTGGCAACGTTGCATTGAAGTTCAATCTCAAGGCTGGTGGTATCAATCAAACGGTTGACAAACTTGGAATCATCAATGAAGGGAAGACGATGGTTGTTGGCGTTGATGTGACACATCCATCCCCAGGATCAAGAGACACAGCCCCCAGTATTGCCGCCATGGTAACAAGCAATGATAAACTATTGGGCCAATGGTCCGGTATTTGTCGCTTACAGAGCCAGGCCCGACAAGAGATGGTGTCGCAGCTTGAAATGATGCTCACCAATCAATTGAAGATCTGGATTAGGAGAAACAAACAAGGGCCCGAAAACATTCTAATCTACAGGGACGGTGTTTCGGAGGGACAATACTATACCGTGCTCAAGGAAGAGCTACCACAGATCAGAAATGCTTGTCGCCAACTGTACCCAGCCGGCCTTACGAAAAAAAACCTCCCGAGGATATCAATCATAATCTGTGGCAAAAGTCATCACACTCGGTTCTATCCAAAGGATGACAATAGTGTTGATTCTAAATCAAATTGTCCGGCGGGAACTATTGTCGATCGCGGTGTTACCGAGTCTCGCAACTGGGACTTTTTTCTTCAACCACATCAATGCCTCATGGGAACAGCACGACCTTGTCATTACTTTGTCGTCCTAGACGAAATCTTCAAATCCTACAAGCCCAAACCCCCCCACAAGACTTCAGCCGATGCATTGGAGGAGTTGACCCATAACATGTGCCATCTCTTCGGACGAGCTACGAAGGCTGTCAGTTTATGTCCTCCGGCATATTATGCGGATTTGTTGTGTACTCGTATGAGAGCCTATCTGGCTGATCATTATGATCCTCCAACAGGAAATACCACACCAGAACCAGGAGCTGAGCCAGTACCTGCCGCAGATGCAGTGGATCAGGCCCGGGTTACAGTACATCCTGACATCCAGGAATCAATGTTCTGGATCTAGTTGGCTCAATATTCTATTATTTGAACATGGTGGTCATATCTTCGAGTTCCTATTTTCCAGCCATCTAATGCATGGACAAGCAAACACGTAGTTCCGATACCCTTATTAGTTGAAACACTTTTCAATTATAGCGATTCATTGTTAAGGGCTGGTGGTCTTTTTTTCTCTTTCCACACATGTAAGGATTGCTGCAACAGCAGCTTGGCTTTATTAACTTATCTTTGAACTGCCGTCGTTATTTACTTGGTTACACTTTTCAACTTCGGCAGCAGCGCTTTAGCTTAGCAAGTTCATTGATTTCAGACAGAAATACAAATTCGATTTTAGTTTTGCGCTTGATTTGTTTATTGTAATGTATGATTTGTGACATGTGATAATATGCGGTCCATTTTTTCAGACGGTATGCATGACAATATGTAGCTGGAAGCCTAGCACGATTTTGTCACGATTCTGCCGTTTCTGCTAAGCCTAGCTCACCGCTCCAGTGCACGTGCTGTCCGTGTAACTCATATGCTCGATTAGCGAACACGTGTCGAAGCATATGCACCTTATGTAGAATATATATATAAAAACGCTGTTCTATAGTTAGTATTAGCAATAATATATTCTAAGGAATTTTTTGATCCTTCAATATATACTATTTAACACTTTTTCGTGACTATATTATTGTTACGATTCAGAAGATTCAGAACGTCACGTGAAGCACGTGCTTTATGCATATACGCCCGACATGTACGCCTGGCATGCCTATAACTTAAGATATGCATATACGCCCGACATGTACGCCTGGCATGCCTATAACTTAAGATATTGCATATACACCCGACATGTACGCCTGGCATGCCTATAACTTAAGATATTGCATATACGCCCGACATGTACGCCTGGCATGCCTATAACTCAAGATATTGCATATAGCCAACCCGCGTGATCCACGTATACACTATGCGTTAAGTTAATTACGAGGTGGATTAAAAGGGCTATATGCGTTATGTATATAACAGGATTAGGACAGCCAGGAATCGTGCTCTGGTGGAGTTAAAACGGAATGTGCCGTAGCGATAGCTATATATAGAGCTCTATTAGTTGTATATAGATCTCTAGTCGATAATACTAAGGAATTTCAGTTGACCCTATACATACTTCGTATAGTATAGCTCTCTAAGACATTGAACGTCACATTATTATCGACTCATATATCCCAGTCTCACAGCCAACCGGTGGCTGTCTAAATATATACCCTTTTCCCTATAATACCCTCTTAGAATCGCCATCTCGACCGCCGGTTCCACAGGAGGAAGATCAATTCCGGACTTAGCTTTCCGAAAACAATAAAACCCCCATTATTCAGTTGAAGTACTATTCTCTTGTTACGCTTTCCGACCTATCATGTATCGAACGCCTCCTCAAGCAGCCGAACCACTTCAGGGTACTAGTCAATCCGTTATGGAGAATCCCCCTACAACTCCTGACCACCCTGAAGAAGACCCCTTCGGCCCAGGACCTTCTACAGTAACCCGTCGTTCTCCTTCTAAGGGCACAGTCCCTGCTACTCAACGTATAACCCGCCAAGGAGCACACTCTCGGACTGCCCCAGCTAAGGGCAAACTAACTAGCAAGGGTTCAGAGCAACTGACCGCGCCGACCTCTGCCTCCGAGCACCTTCGCTTGCAAGAGCGAAATACTGCATTGGAGGGCGAAGTTGCAGCTCTACGCAATCAACTCAGAGAGCTCACTGCTGGTCAAACCGCTCCTCCTGACCCCCGGACAACAGGCCTCACTAATGAGCCCCCATTGTCTGAAGGATCGAACGGCCCTCGCTCCCGCAAAGAAGGCGGAGCCCTATTCGATCAACCCGTGCAATCGGTAAAGCAAACCCGGCGTTCGACACGTTCCCGCCGCAGCTCCCGAAAGCACCGCCCACGCCGTAAAGGCAAATCCTCCTCCGCTAGTCGAACCCGACCTGGAGAAAACCCTTCTTCCCCTTCTAATCTCTCTTCTGATTCTTCGGATCAAGAGAGCGATATCCCTAGCCGTCGAGCAAAGGCTAAATCGGCATCCAAGCACCTCAAAATCGCTAATCTCACTGAAAAACTTAGTGATGGCGAGCAGCCTACAGGACCCGTATGGCGGGCCTACGTCAAAGAAAGGCTTGAAATGTACAAACACCAGTTCGAATCGGAACTGCACAAGAGAGCCTTTGTCCTCGACCAAACAGAAGGGACAGCACAGCGCCACATGGATCGATACTATGCCCAAGAGCCGCGTCTCACCGCGATGGAGCTCGTCAACTTGATCTCCAAGCTTTTTACCAACCCCGCCGAGCTAGAACACGCTCGGGAGCAATACAGTAATTGGAAAATGCCGCGGGGCGCTGCGCCAGGCAGCTTCCTAGCATGGTATCGCCAATTTCGACTGTTAGCCACCGAGGCTAACATCATTGACGACCAGACCCTTCGTAGAGATCTGGAAGATAAAATCAATACTACTCTAGGTCGCCTTGTAGCTGGCCAGGCCGACCATTGCGTTACCACCGAACAATTCGCCGATAAGCTCACACAACTTGACGAATATGAAGCTAAAATGGTAAAGAGAGAACGCAAGTATAAATCCACCCAACCTCAGGGCCAGGCCTCTAGTAATCGCACTACTCGATCGACTACTAGCCCGTACCTACCTGTAAAACCTCCTGGATCGGGCTTAGCCGAGCGAAGTGAGGTCTCAGCCCACCAATCAAAACCTGCCTATACAGGCAAACCCATCCCCCTCGGCTATACCGGATCGCTAAAACAATCCTCCGTCCATAGTAATAGCAATTCTTACACCAGAAAAGAGAGCACCCCTGGATCTAGTACTATGCGTACCTCTACCCCGCGCGTCAACGCTGTCACTATTGGTAGCGTCGATCCCGCGCTAGATCACAGCGAAAGCGAGGAAGAATCCTATGAAACTGAGGACGTTCAAGACCCCGCGATTCATGCCGAGGATGCCAAATTAGCCCGTCAAGCAGAGGAATCGCGACTAAATCGAAACGCTTAAGGAAAGACTCCTTCCTAAGCTCGATTCGAGATATGAGGTTCCTTGATCTGACTAAGCTCATGGGTGGGCAATCCATGAGCCTGCCATGCGTTCTTTCGAAGAACGGCTACTCCTACAGTTCAAAGGCCCTTATAGATTCTGGAGCTAACGGGTTTGCTTTTATTGATTATACGCTTTTTACTATGCTTTTTCCTATGTTTAAGCCTCGATATATGCCACTTGATGCTTCGATAGCAGTTAAGGGCTACGATGGCACCCACGGCAATGCAATCACGCATTATACTTTCCTTAATTTAACTATCGACGGACGGGAACAAGCTTTTGTTCCTTTTCTAATAACCAACTTGGGTTCTTTCAGCATAATACTAGGCCACGGATGGCTCTCGGAGGCCCGCGTAAAGCTCGATTGCTTCAAACGGCGCCTTGAATGGCCCTCTGAACGCTCTCCTACCTATAGCCTAGCCAAGAACCTATTCCTTACAAGAAAAGACTTCCGCAAGAAGAAAATTGATCGGCTCGCGCAACAAGACGCGGATCGCCGGGATCAACAATTGGATGAGTTCTGGGTACGCCGAGACTCCCTCAGGCCTCCTCCAAATGTCAACTTAATCACTCCTAGCGCTCCGAGTGCCGTTAACGTTTCCACTCCCAAGAAACTAGTATCCAAGCCGCCTGTGCTTAGACCTCAACAAATCTACGAAACACTCCCCCGATTACTTTCAGATTCCGTTGATATCTACTCTCTTACTTCTGCTCAATTCAATCTAATCTGCAAGAAGGGCAAAGACCATGAACTATTTACAATAACCCTTCAAGAACTTGAGTCGGTGCTCGAAGAGAAATCAACAGATCGGACTATAGCCAACGTAGAGCAACTTTGCAAATCTAAGTCACGTAAACAACTGGATAGCATATTAGCTTCTATGAATTCGGAGCCTGAGATCCTATTAGCATACGCCGCGTTCCGAAAAGCCTTTTCTAAGGAAGGATCAAATATACTACCGCCGCATCGCCCGTACGACCACAAAATCATACTGGAAAGCGACGCAGAAAAAGCATTACGATATAGCCCTTTATACAAGATGTCCCTAGAACAGCTCGAAGTTGTTAAAGAATACCTAAAGGATAATCTTGCAAAGGGTTTTATAGAACCTAGTCAAGCATCATATGCTGCCTCTGTACTATTCGTAAAAAAACCGAATGGAAGCCTGAGATTTTGTATCGATTTCCGATTGCTCAATTCTCTTACTCGAAAGGATCGGTATCCTCTTCCACTGATCGACGAGACGCTTGCGCGGCTCGCCGGCGCGAAGATATATACGAAACTTGATATACGCCAGGCTTTCCACCGTATTCGAATGGACCCCGCGTCGGAAGAGTATACTACTTTCCGCACCCGTTACGGCTCATACAAGTGTAAAGTTCTACCCTTTGGGTTAACAAACGGCCCTGCCACCTATCAACGATATATGAATGATATACTATTCGATTATCTTGACGTATTTTGTACAGCCTACCTCGACGATATACTAATTTACTCTGAAAACGAGGAAGAACACGAAGAGCACGTAAAGCTTGTTCTAACTCGACTCGAAAATGCCGGCCTACAGGCAGATCTCAAGAAGTGTGAATTCAACGTGAAGCGCACTAAGTACCTCGGATTTATAATCTCCACCGAGGGTATTGAGGTCGACCCAGAGAAAATTGAGATCGTAGAAAGCTGGGCTTACCCTACTACTGTCAAAGGCATTCAATCGTTCCTAGGCTTTTGCAACTTCTATCGACGATTTATCAAGGATTATGGTATTATTGCCAAGCCCCTCACGGAGCTAACTAAAGCCAACACCCCTTTCATATTCGACGATATATGTCGCCAGGCGTTTGATATACTCAAGGAGAAACTAATGACCGCCCCGCTATTGCAACACTACGACTACAGCCTCCCTTGCATGCTCGAAACGGATGCGAGTGATGGCGTAGTTGCTAGTGTGCTTTCCCAAAAGCATGGAGATGATTGGCTACCTGTAGCTTACTTCTCCAAGACTATGGCCGCCGCGGAGCTCAATTACGAGGTTCACGATAAGGAAATGCTTTCAATTGTTCGATCCTTCTCCCACTGGAAGTCTGAACTTGCCGGATCTCCTCATCAAATCCGTGTATATACTGATCACAAGGCGCTTGAGTACTTCATGACTACGAAGGCTCTGAACGCGCGCCAAGCCCGCTGGGCCGAGTTACTGGCCGATTACCACTTCATTATAATGTACCGCCCTGGCAAAGATAACCCTCTCGCCGACGCACTCACTCGACGCGTTGATGAGCTTGATGCCCAGAACGCAACTAAGAAGAAGAATCGGGTACAGCAACTTATAAAAGATGGCCAGATCGATCCACAGATTATGAGAGATTCTCTACGAGATCACCTATCGGACGATGCCGCAATAGCTACTATAGACCTTTTTCCTATAGCGCCTGCCTTTGATATCGTTAATAAAGTGCTACAGGCTAATAGGAATACGGAAAGCTTGAACGCCACGCGTTTAGAGGCTTTAAAGGGCCATAAGCATTTGTCACTCTCCGATGGATTATTATTATACAACCACAAGCTGGTCGTCCCCAACGACGACGACTTGCGCACTCTTTTGATTCGAGAGGCTCACGACTCCGTTTCTACAGCTCATCCTGGTGTTCGGAAGACCTATCTTTTACTTGCAGAACAATACTATTGGCGTGGCATGGTGGCCACTATAGCACAATACATACGCAACTGCCATTCCTGCAAGCGAAGTTCCGCACCACGTGACCGTACCCCTGGATTACTTCACCCCCTCCCTATCCCTGAAAGGGCCTGGAGTGATATATCCATGGATTACTGTAGTTTTAATAAGGATAAGCATGGCTACGATAACGTGCTAGTATTCATAGATCGACTCTCGAAGCAGGCAATCTCAATCCCGTGCCACAAAGAGATTAACGCGCAACAGCAAGCTCAAATATATATATATCATATCTACCGCTACTACGGAGCCCCAAATACGATCGTTTCGGATCGAGGTCCCCAATTCATATCGGATTTCTGGGCTGAATTCAATCGCATATTAGGCACTAATCTCAAGCTCTCTACCGCACACCACCCTCAAACGGATGGTCAAACGGAGATATATAACCAGTACCTACAACAGCGATTACGACCCTTCATTAGCTACTATCAAGATGACTGGTCGGAATTCTTGCCTTTAATGGATTACGCACAGCTTACTCTCCCGCATGACACGCTCGGAGGGCTCACTCCTTACGAAGTGCTATATGGGCACCACCCAAAGCACACGTGGGATTGGAAGCCCGAAACGAGCGCCCCTACTAGTAATTTGAACGCACAAGAGGCACGCAAGTTCGTCGAACGTAGTTATGCTGCGGTCGCACGTGCCAAAGAGCATATTCTAAGGGCTCAGGAGAAGATGACACGCTCTGCTAATCTACACCGAAGACCTATTGATTTCGATATCGGAGACCACGTATGGCTACTCATGAAGGAATACCCAACACAACGACCCTCGCAGAAGCTCGACTTCCCGGTTCAGGGCCCCTTCAAGATTATAGGCCGCGTAGGTCACTCTTTCCGATTGGAACTCCCTTCAACAATGAAGATCCACCCTGTATTCTCCCCAGATAAACTACGTAAAGCCCATACAGATCCACTTCCAGGCCAAGTACAAGAACCACCGCCTCCTATCAATATCACTGGTGACTTTGAATGGGAAGTGGAGAAAGTGCTAGCTATAAAGCTAACTCGAAAAACGCTAAGATATCGAGTTGTATGGCTTAATGCGGACGAGGATCTCACTTGGTATCCTGCCTCCGACCTCAAAACAGCTCCCCACAAGTTGAGAGATTTCCATCTAGCAAATCCTACTCGCCCTGGCCCTCCTGCTTTACTACCAGAGTGGCTACGACTTTATGAACAAGGCGAAGACAACTACGACTACATGGATAACGATCGACCTATGCTCGACCCGGATCGAACGAAGTTCTTCCTGGCTAATCAATAACTACAAGAAACCGCTCTTTTAAGCAACGCGGTAAGAGATTAGTCGCTCGGGGGCGAGCTCTCCTGAAGGGGGGGGTAGTGTTACGATTCAGAAGATTCAGAACGTCACGTGAAGCACGTGCTTTATGCATATACGCCCGACATGTACGCCTGGCATGCCTATAACTTAAGATATGCATATACGCCCGACATGTACGCCTGGCATGCCTATAACTTAAGATATTGCATATACGCCCGACATGTACGCCTGGCATGCCTATAACTTAAGATATTGCATATACGCCCGACATGTACGCCTGGCATGCCTATAACTCAAGATATTGCATATAGCCAACCCGCGTGATCCACGTATACACTATGCGTTAAGTTAATTACGAGGTGGATTAAAAGGGCTATATGCGTTATGTATATAGCAGGATTAGGACAGCCAGGAATCGTGCTCTGGTGGAGTTAAAACGGAATGTGCCGTAGCGATAGCTATATATAGAGCTCTATTAGTTGTATATAGATCTCTAGTCGATAATACTAAGGAATTTCAGTTGACCCTATACATACTTCGTATAGTATAGCTCTCTAAGGCATTGAACGTCACAATTATACGTTTACGAGTTTTTTAATAGTATAAGCATTACATTATATACTACTCAAATATCAAATCATCTTAACTATTTGATGATTGTTTAAAATAATATTTACATTTTCAATATCTTCTTAGAAATGCTTTTATATCAATCGAAACTATCTTTCCACAAAAAGAAAATCGATACTAAGTTTAGCCTAACAGAGATATTACTCTTTTACTCCTAAAAGTATTTCTACTTCTCCTTCCGCTTCAATATATACCATTTCTTTCCTCAGAAGTTGTACACCGATGTTGCCTCTTTTGGCCAAGGTCCTGCACTAACAAGCTCAACATTTGCGCCGCTACATACCTAATCGCTTACTAAGTTAACTATAAACATAAACATTCAAAACAGAAATCAAAAAAAAGGAAAAAAAATAAAACTAACAATAAAACTTTCTTCGAAACCTGTTTTCTTTTACAAACCTACTTTTTACGTATCTGCTTCTAGCAAACGCGATAATGAACTACAACAACTACAAAAGACTTTCAATGTTTAAGTTTTCGAGAATGAAAAGCTATATTCTAAAGTTGTATATAGCATTACTCCAGTTATATCTCCTTCTATTCCTGTTTCTATTTCTAACATGATTCTCTCTTCCACTGAAACCGATCAACATTCTGAAACAGAAGATCAGTATAAGTCTTAAAGGAATCGGAGAAAAACTTTAAAATTGTTATCCTCTAACAAGCCTAATTCGCTTACGCCCAGCCCGCCATCATCCGAATCTGGTAGAAACAAGCCAATAGGAAATAGCTAAATCTATTCTCGTTTTCCTATTCGCTATTAGCCATCTTCCAACCGTTTTCGTTCTTCTATCTCCTTTTGCTTATATTACATTAAACCTACCAATCTTACAAGTAAGTTAAGCAACAGCAAGAAGCCTAAAGCAAGTTTATGGAAAATGTTGATTTCCAAACATCTTGATATTTATACTAATATCCTTGATACCAAGTCGGCCCGATGTGTATACGTTATGGACCAAATAAAGGGCAGAGCATAACAACACCTCTATGCGTTGTATATCCAAACCTTTCGTTTCACTGCTACGGAACTGGTTAAACAGTTAGCTGCAATTTACAGCAACCCTGCGGAGGTCGAAAAAGCCAAGATCCAATACAACTATTGGAGAATGCTCAATGGTTCTAGCATGCGCTATAGTTATTTCGTAGAATGGTATAGGACTTTTAGACTTTTAGCTACTCAAGCCGAAATCACCGACGACGGTCAGCTGTTCAGGGATCTGGAATCTAAGATCTCTGACTACTTAGCTTGCGCTGTGGCTTTTCACAAATCGGATTGCTGTATCATAGAGGAGCTAGCAAACAAGCTGACCATGGTCGATGAAAACGAAATCTCTATACAAGAACGGAACAGATATCATGTGCTTTGTAAGCCTATATCTGCTAAGAAGCCTACTATGCCGGTTTACCCGCTTCAAACAAGTAGAAGCCTTAATTATCCTGGCATTAGTGCAGTTCAACCTGCCCAGCCAAAATCGCCCTTCCCGCTATGCAACACCCCGGCGGGATACACCGGTACTCTCAAGCAGAGTCCCGCTCCACCTGGAAACTTCAATCGGAATGTGATTCCTGCTCCTGGAGCAAAGGCACGCTTGCCTACGCTGCGTGCAAACTTCCACGAGATGGAGGCCACGCCGCCAGCCAACCATGACGTTCACCAAGTTGAAGATTTCTATGACGCCGAGGATCATCTTGATCCTCAAATCCACGCTGAAGACGTTGAATCAGCGTGTCAAGAGGAAGATAACCGTTTAAAAGCAAACGCTTAGGAAAAGACTCCTTGCTGAGTGCTATCAGAGATATGAGATTCCTCGATCTAACTAAACTAATGGGAGGTCAAGCCATGACCTTGCCTTGTATCCTATCAAAAAATGGATATTCCTTTAGATCGAGCGCTCTCCTAGACTCTGGAGCAAACGGATACGCTTTCATTGATACTATACTCCTTATTCTCTTATTTCACTTATTTAAACTGCGTTATCAATTGTTTGAGAACTCTATTGACGTTAAAGGTTATAATAGCGCGCAAGGTCGCGCCATCACCCACTACACTTTCCTTAATCTCTCGATTAATGGTCGAGAACAGTCATTCGTTCCTTTTCTTATTATAGATTTGGGTTCCTACAGTATTATACTAGGTAAATCCTGGTTATCAAAGTCGCGAGCAAAGCTTGATTGCTTTAATCAGCGCTTTGAATGGCTTTCAGAAAGACCACCTACGTACTCCTTAAGTAGGAACTTATTGATATCGAAGAGTGATTTGAAATAGAAGAAGATCGATCGATTTGTATAACAAGACGTAGATTGAAGAGACGAAAAGCTTGACGCCTATTGGCATCAACAAGACGTTTAGCTTCCGTTTACTACTATATCTACAATACAATTCTCTGATCCACTATTTGCGAAGAAATCCGATCCTTTTCTTCAACTAGAACTTAAGAAACTTTATATCATAAAGCCAACAGAACTCTACAAGTCGCTGTTATGCCTTCTTTCCGACATTGTCGATATCTACGCTCTTACGCTTGCTCAATTCGAACTTTCGTGCAAAAGATACAAACACGACGAGCTTTTCACTGCCACACTTGCAGATTTCGAAGCAGCAGTACAAGAACGACAGCAAGAAGAAAACAAGAAAGATCAGCTCTTAGCCGTTATAAATGCCTACCAGCACACTGGATCTCACACCCGTTTGAACAACATCCTAGCTGCCGCAGATAAGGAACCCCCAATTCCTCCAGCATATCAAGCATTCCACAAAGCTTTCTCTAAAGACGAATCAAACGTACTACCTCCTCATCGTCCATACAATTACAAAATTATATTAGAAGGAGAAGAAGAAAAAGCTTTGAGATCCAGCCCACTTTACAAAATATCGCTAGAACAGCTAGAAGTCGTTAAAGAATACTTTACTAACAACCTAGCTAAAGGGTTTATAAAGCCTAGCCAAGCTCCTTACGCAGCACTGGTCCTGTTTGTTCGAAAACCTAATAGTGCATTACGATTTTGTATTGATTTCCGTTTGTTGAACTCTTTTACTCGCAAAAATCGTTATCCATTCCTTCTAATCGACGAAACTCTTATACGATTAGCCGGTGCGAAGATATATACAAAGCTCGATATCCGTCAAGCCTTCCACCGGATCAGGATGGATTCTGCTTCTGAGGAATACACTACATTCCGTACACGCTACGGTTCTTACAAGTGCAAAGTGCTACTATTTGGCCTTACGAACAGCCTTACTACCTATCAGAAGTATATGAATAATGTTCTTTTTGACTACTTAGACGTGTTTTGTATTGCTTATCTTGACGATATCCTGATCTACTCTGAGAACAAAGAAGATCACGAAACTTAGGTTAAGCTAATACTTGCTCGACTCGAGGCCGTTGGCTTACAGGCCGACCTCAAGAAGTGCGAGTTCAACGTTAAACGTACTAAATACCTAGGATTTATCATTTTCACTGAAGGTGTAGAGGTTGATTCTGAGAAGGTAGAAGTAGTTGAAAGTTGGACTTATCCTACTACTGTTAAAGGAGTTCAATCGTTCTTAGGGTTTTGCAATTTCTATTGTCGTTTTATAAAAGATTATAGTATTATAGTTAGACCTTTAACAGATCTTACTAAAGCCAAAATCTCTTTCCATTTCGACGACCTGTGCTGCAACACGTTCAACGTCTTGAAACAGAAGCTGATCTCCGCTCTGCTGTTACAGCATTACAACTACAACCTTCCTTGTATGCTTGAAACAGATGTCTTGGATGAAGTAATCGCCAATGTGCTCTCTCAGAAGCATAGCGACAAGTGGCTTCCTGTAGTCTACTTCTTCAAGACTATGGTCGTCGCTGAATTGAACTATGAGGTTTACAATAAAGAGATGCTTTTGATAATACGTTTTTTAGGCCACTGGAAGTCAGAACTAACTGGTTCTCTTCATCAAATTCGAATCTATACAGATCACAAAGCGCTTGAGTACTTTATGACTACTAAAGCTTTGAACACTTGATAGGCTTGATGGGCAGAGTTACTAGCTGACTACAACTTCGTGATTATATATCGCTCTAGCAAAGAGAATCCTCTTGTCGACGCTCTAACACGTCGAGTTGACGAACTAGGGTTACAGAATCATACGAAGAAACAGAACCGCCTATAACAGCTTATTAAGGACAATCAGATCGATACAAGGATAATGCAGAATGCTTTGAGGAAAGAGATTGACGACCACACCATAGCTACCTTAGATCTAACCCCTGTCATCCTTTATTTCAATATCGTTAATCATATCCTCGAAGCAAATCGCATCTTTGATAGCTTACAAACGTTACGAATCGAAGCTATCAAAGGCCACAAGCACTTTACCTTTTAGGACGGTCTACTGCTATACAACGACTATCTGGTAATGCCCGATTTAGAGAACCTTTGTATATATCTCATTCAAGAAACTTACGATTCAGTTTCCACTGCATACCTTGGAATCAGGAAAACCTACCTTCTGTTGTCAAAGCAATACTACTGGCCCAGCATGCCCACAACGATCACACAATATATACGCAACTGCCACGCCTGCAAACGCAGTTCTGTGCCGCGCGATCGCACCCCTAGATTACTACACCCGCTCCCCGTCCCCGAACAAGTGTAGCAAGATATTACAATGGATTATTGCAGTTTCAACAAGCATAAGCATGGCTACGATAATGTGCTAATTATTGTTGATAGATTAACCAAACAAGCAATCTTTATTCCTTGCCACAAAGAAGTCGATTCCTGCGAACAAGCAAGGCTCTACTTATACCATGTATATCGCTACTACAACGCTCTCCGCACAATTGTATCGAACAGAGGACTTCAGTTTATCTCAGACTTCTGGCAAGAATTCAACCGTTTATTAAATACTGATATCAAACTCTCCACTGTTTACCACTTTCAAACTGATAGTCAAACAGAGATCTACAACCAGTACCTACAACAACAATTACAACCCTTTGTTAGTTACTATCAAGATGATTGGTTGGAATTCCTGCCTATAATGGATTATGCTCAATTGACCCTTCTATACGATTCTCTCGAAGATCTATCACCTTACAAAGCTCTCTACAGATACCCCTCACACAATACTTGGGATTAGGATATCAAGAAAAGCTCGCCTACAAGAAATTTGAACATACAGAACGCCTGCAAATTCGCTGAACGCAATCAAACAGCTGTTGCTTGCATTAAAGAAGGTATCCTCCGAGCTTAAGAGAAAATGTCCTGCTCTATCAATTCGCGCCGCTGTACTATAAACTTTGATATTAGAAATTACGTATGGTTAAACATAAAAGATTACTCTACTCAACGACCTTCAAAAAAGCTTAACTTCCCAACTCAAGATCATTTCAAGATAATAACTCAAGTAAATAACTCTTTCCGCTTTGATCTTTCAGCTACTATAAAGATACATTCTGTGTTTCTGCTTGAAAAGCTTCGGAAGGCCTACAACGATCCTCTCCTTAGCCAGATCCAAAAACCACCACCCTTAATCAATATCACTAATGACTCTAAATAGGAAATGGAGAAGATCTTTGCTGTCAAAAAGATTCGTAATACTCTACGATATCGCGTTTCTTAGTTAAACACCAACGCCGATCTTACTTAGTATCCTGCCTCTGATTTGAAAACTGCCCCGCACAAGCTACACGATTTCCATCGATCGAATCCTACTCAGCCTGGCCCTCCGGCCCAGTTACTCGAATGGATCAAGCTCTACAAGAGTGGAGAAGACGATTACGATTACGCTGACAATAACAAGCCTATGTCCGCCGCAGATCGAAAGCTCTTCTTCGAAACCACCTTATAGCTTAACCTGCAACTACAGAACTACCTAAGTTTCAACTGCTGCTAGTAAAACAGAACATACAATCAAGAAAAAGAATAACTTGCCTCTATTTCTTCGCTATATTCAGCGTAAGAATTGTTAAGTTATTGCTAACGTAGATAGGCATTATAAAGATCATAATGAATTAGGAAAAAGTAATGATTGGCTGGCTAAAGCTATATAAAGGTGTTAAACCTGTTTTCAAAGAATAATCGCTCGAGGGCAAACTCTACTGAAGGGGGGGGTAGTGTCACGATTCTGCTGTTTCTGCTAAGCCTAGCTCATCGCTCCAGTGCACGTGCTGTCCGTGTAACTCATGTGCTCGATTAGCAAGCACGTGTCGAAGCACGTGCACCTTGTGTAGAATATATATATAGAAGCGCTGTTCTGTAGTTAGTATTAGCAGTAGTATATTCTAAGGAATCTTTTGATCTTTTAATGTATACTATTTGGCATCTTTTTGTGACTATATTATACGTCTATAAGCTCTTTAACGGCACAAGCGTTACAGATTTGAATTGTTTTCCGAGATATTCGAGTTCCTAGCTTGGTCATTAAATGATTCCATAAGTCTGCTCCTTTAAACAAAATCCGATATAATATCGGTGGGTGGTAGAGTGGTTAAAGCCATTGTTCCGAGAAGGCGAACCTATTAGTATCAGAGATAATTGCTGTCGTTCGGGAGCCGGCCCAACAGCTTGTAATGAGCTGTTCTTTCTTTTTTGAATTTTTTTGAACTTCTTTCTGGTATCTTTTGGCATCGATTCATGATATTCCATAAAGTAGACTTACTTGTAGTTGGCGTCTTTTTTTCATGTTGAAGGTGCTTAAGCGAGGTCGACGATTACCTTTAAGTGGGGCGGCAATCCACTCGATTTCTACGGTTGCTAATTACTTTGGCTTTCTGAATAATATAGACTACTATTCGGGGATTGTGTTTATACAAAGCAAAGCATGTGTTGAATGATCTTTTTACTATGTATGCGACGGAATCTCCCAAGTTAATCTAGGGGTAAAAAGTTGGAATTAGATCAGGAATGCTAAGAACATGTTTCAGCCACATCCTGCCCTTCTGAGTAATCTGTCGGGTGATGTTGATAAGCGAGAAACTCCCTTCTTTTGTTTTTTCGTTGTCCTCAAGGGAGAAGAAAGGGATGGATGGATATTTAGAAATAAAAGGGCGTCATTTAGGTATGTCTCCGATCTTTAGCTGAAGCCGCCAAGATCTTGGAGGAAATATTAATGGGTGGAAGATATGTATGGACTCATCAGCTAGGATTTGGTGAATTTTGGTGGTGAGGAGTTTTATTTGCAGGGGAATATTTATACTCGAAGGGATGGATGGATGGAGATGAATGGTATTTCTGACTTCTCATTTATGGATGATTGAGAACCCGTCGTGAGATATACACATTCTCATCTTGCCCTCGCACTATCTACATCTTCCCATCTCCCCATCCATCTTAACGTAAGCTAAGCTCCCCTTCTCGTTCCCCATTCAACTCATCCTCACGTATCTATCTAGTATGCTCTGCGACCGTCAGGAGACCCCCCTCCTCATCACCACCATCCTCATCCTCCTCCTCCTCCCCACCCCCCTGATTCAAGCGTGTCTCGTCTACCACGCCATCTTACCCTTTGATAACGATCAACCGTTTGTGGGACACATCATCGATGATGGGGTTGAGACGTGCTGGATCAACATGACGTATAATGAACATTGGAAAGGGCAGTTGATGGAAAATGAGAGGGATTGGAGGAGGGAGGAGTGGGTTGTAAGTTTGTTTTCTTCTTCTTCTTCTTCTTCTTCTATTTTTGGCGTTTGGCGTTCGGCGTTCGGCATTGAAAAGAAGGGAAAACGGGAAGGGGGTGGATAGATGCGTCGGTAAAGGAAGGAGATCGAGGCAAGAGGATGATAATGATAATGAAGAAATAGTAGATGAGAT
Source organism: Monilinia vaccinii-corymbosi (assembly GCA_017357885.1). Taxonomy (NCBI): domain Eukaryota; kingdom Fungi; phylum Ascomycota; class Leotiomycetes; order Helotiales; family Sclerotiniaceae; genus Monilinia; species Monilinia vaccinii-corymbosi. The sequence goes on along the minus strand of CP063406.1, from coordinate 1,265,521 downwards.
GAGAAAAACAAAGGCTAATATGCGCGTGTGTCTTTGAACAAAAAATAGTGGAAACCATGGCATTTTACATGCACGAAGATACCCTGGCAGGGGAAAATAAAGCCAAACACCAAGGTATATCCATCTCATCCATCACTCATCACTCATTCCGCTACCCTACCCTTCCTTCTCTTTCCCCAACCCACTCACTCACTCCTCCACCCATCCCCATCCCCATCCCCATCATATTTACTGCCTGCCTGCCTACCTGCCACAACACAACACAACACAACACAAAAAGATCCCAAAACTCCAATTAACACGCACGCCCCCACCCCCACAGGACCGAACCTACTCCGCCGAAGTAGGCGTCGGACTCCGCGGCGTATCATACCGGGCGCACGGCGAGAAATTCTGGTTCAGCCCCGACACGGTCGAGGATGTGAAGGGGGAGCGATGGGTTTATGACAAGAAATTGTGGTGTCATGGGAGATAGAGCGGGTTTATGTCTGTATGTCTGTATGTACGTGTGTATGTATGTGGATGAGGCAGGCGCCTTTGATTTCTTGACCCTTATGTATGGTATGGGCTTTGTGGCTGTTTTATTTTGTTTGCGGTTGGAGGATGTTCAAACTATCTATCTATCTATCCTCTATTACCTCTACCTCCCTCCTCTTTGTGATGGGGGGGTTTTTTTTTTGAAAATTTTTTGAACTTTTTACTACTCGACATCCCTCCCTTTTGGCTGGCTATGTCATGACATTCGCTTTCGAACATTCATTTGGTGGTCACTGGAGTCACCAGGTGGATCTAGACGGGTAAATGCGATTTTGAAAAGAAGCGGCGAGGGCATGGAGGTGATGGATGTGGGTAATAGTATGGAATGTGTATGAATGAGAGGAAGCTGTGAAAAAGCAGTGGCGGGAACCTATCTTACCAACTTTGCTTGGTACCATTTGAGATTTTCTTGTTATATCTGCAAATGTAGAACGGTAAAAAAAATGTAGAAATAGGGGTATCGAAAAGACAGCAAAGCATCCACCAATAATCTAGAGGGATGTGCTCCTCCTAAGCTCCCCCCAAAGCGAACGTGAGACAGAAAGAAATATATACATCAAAAAAGTCCATAAGCCCCTATACCTTTCCTGTCCCTAGTGGTAGTGCGGAAATGTACTCCGTGTTCCGAATCGTATCATAACATAGCGTTGTTGTCATAGGTAAGACATTTATTTCCTCTTCACCTCTTCATCCATTTTTTTTTAAAAAAAAGGCTTGTCGGGTTCACTATGCCTCATCATCTGGAGGTAGTTCACCTCCAATCCTCTTCAGCCATCTTAATATCCTCCCTTGGACCCCATCCAACTCATTTCCCAACCCACTTCTCCAAAGCTCCTCCACAACCTTGACCTTCTCCTTCAAGTCATCCGTCAATCTCCCTTCTTCGTCCCTTTTCACCGCCTCCAGTTCCCTATCTACTTCTTCTTTTCCTTCGCCCTGCGCTACCCTTTGAGCCCCCATTAATCTACAGTTTGCTGCTGTTGCTCCCACTTTAACTTCATGCAATAGACAGAGTAAATTCGTCTGACTTTCAATGAATTGGTACGTTGATTTCCCCGCATGAACTAAGAGAGTGTATAAATATTGCATCGGGAAATCATAGTAGCTTGGATTTTCCTCATATTCATCTTTGGGGATTTGAATCATGAAGCTCTCCAAATCTTCTTCATCTTTCGGTATTTGTTCGATTAAGCGGCTTAGAGAAGGAGCGATATCCCAAAAAGCACCCAGGTGAACTTCCACGCCACGAACTACGTTTTCTTCAACAATATCCATAAATTCCTCGGTGCGTTTGAGAATCTCAGATTCGAATGCTTGTTTGCGTTTTTGGGCATCCTCTGCGAAGAAAGATTCGGCACCGCGCACTTTTTCAACATTATTAGAGAGACGGTAGGGCGTTATTATCATTTCTTTGTATCGGTCGTTACGATCCGAAATTAGCTCGTAGACTTCACGGTGGAGTTGTTCGCGGGCTTCGAAAATCCATTTCAGAAGGGTTAGTTTCTCTATGAGTTCTGGTTGTTCGTCTCCTTCTTCCTGGGTAGAAGTGGGATTTTGGTCTCGGGAGTCGTTGAAAAGTTTACTGCGGAGTTGTTCAAAGATATCAGTAGCTGATTGGATGCGGGCCATGAGTAGTTCATTGACTGGGAGAACAACTTGGGATTGAAACAGTTCAAAGATGGATTTGGCGGCTTCCTTGGATTTGAGAAGTTCGCTAGTGACGGAGTCTGCTTCATAGGCAGCGGCGTCGGCGTATGATATGGTTCCAGATTCGACATCACGTTGGATTCGGAGGCGAAGAGATGCTCGACGTTTGGAGGCTGCAGTGGCTTGATCTTCTTGCATTTGGGCACTATCTCGCAAGAAACGTTCTTTAGTGGCAGCTACTTCGGCGAGGTCGCTCAAGGTACGAACAGTTGCACGGATACTTGTGAGATCGGGGTGATTGTTGTTTACTGCCGGATGATGACGAGGATAGGGTGGGGGTAATGTGACCAGTCTTGAAACATCAAGGTGCTCTGGCTTTGGTGTGAAGGGTGTTCGTGGAACGAGGGCTGGGAAAGTTATTGGTTGAAAAACGGGAGATACTTGATTCGGTTCGCGGGAGCCAGCCTTCTCCGGGGGGTATTCGTTGGGGCCTAGATTAACTGGATTACTTGGACCACCAAATGTGTTTTCCATGGGTGAACCAGATGATTGCTCTCCTTCGCCGAACTGTAAAGCCTCGCGCAACTCCTTTGGCATACCCATGTACTTTGATTCCCGTTTTGACCTCTCAAATCTTGACGAGGGCACCCCATCTGACCCTTGTTGACTAACCTCCCACCATCTACTTGAAGGTCTCCCTCTTGAACTTGCACCATCAAGTGCTTCACTGACACTCATACTAGGAATCGGAGATAAGGAAGGCATATAGCCAGGTTGACTCCACCATTGCGCATTTTGTTGAGTTGAGACTGGAGATGGCGGATCTGCTGAATTAGCTCTAGATCCAAGTCTAGAATTAGACCTTGAAGTGGGTCTTGTAGGTGGACGTGATCCAGATCTTGGTTCAGAATGCTGCAATTGTAGATTTTCTTTCATGGCTCCCACTAGCGAGCCCCGATGAGATCTTGGCGCGGTCGACGATTCAGGTGTATATTCACTTGCACGGGACGTTGAAGAATCTCTGCGGGGCCTAATATTAGGACGAAATAAGTCACGGGTCAAATCTAAAATCTCAGATCCCATGGCATCTATAGCGGAGGCATAACGGTCTCGACGTATTCTGGATTCATTAACAATGAATTCTGCAAAGATACGCACACGTTCTGTATCATTTGTAGCACTGGCCTCTCTCTGAACGAATATTTCATGTCTTTCTGCTGCAGCGCACGCGAAGTCATCATTGGGTGTCATTTGGGACATTTGACTTGAGACCGATTTACCAGTTGCAGGCCGGTATGGGGTCGAAGCAGCAGTGACCACTGAATCATTTTTAGGAATGATCAAAGAGGGCGGACGGCTATTGGGAGCTTTTTGAGCCAGCTTTGACTGTGGTGGGGTGGTTGGTAAGGACTTTGGGGGGACTGATGGTGATTGCTCTACTGTAGATGACTTGATGGATTCGGGTGAGAAAGGTGGGGTGGGTGCCATAGGCCTAGGAGTTGAGCCCTTCGAGCCAGTAGCAGGCCCGTTTGAGTGATCTGCGTTGGTCAAGCTGTACTGCAATGGTTGAGATGACCTCGGAGTTTCTGAGTAATTAGATGACCTCCCACTTCTTGGAGTTGCTCTTGGAGTTGATCTAGTAATGGTCTGACGCCTTGCTAGGGAAACTATAATATCACTAGGAGTAATCGATTCTGCCCATGGATTGTTTGATTGCTCAATGGCTGATTCAGGGTAAGCTATCCTGCCACTTCTACTTTCACTTCTTCTTTCACGAATAGTTTTCTCTCCTCTAACTGCTCGGGATCTTGCCAAACTGGGCGAACCTGAGCCAGATGTAGAATCAGCAGCCGTACTGGAAGAAATGCTAGAAGTGTCAACGTGAAGCGTGGGACCTTCTGGGCGATTTCGAGGAGATGATGCTGCGGGTGTCTCAGTAGGCCAGCTCGCTGTTGCCGCAGACGCTTGGGCTGGGGGTGAAATTGGAGTTGGTGGAACTGGACCTAAAGAAGATGAAAGGGGTGGTCTTCGAGTAGGGGGAGAGGCTACTGTTTCGAGTGTACGGGTCATGCTTTGGGATCTCGGGGGCGGAGGAAGACCTGGTGGAGGTGGAGGTAAAGGCATTCCAGGCTGCCATCGAGTAGTAGATGGATCTCGCGAATGTGCGGGAGATGCTGAGTTGATGGCCCCTGTAGATGCGGCTCGGCGTGATCCTGGAGGTAAAACATTGACTGGAACAGGCTCCATAGGTTCTGGACGAGTTGACTCCACAGCTCTTCTTACGATAGGCGGAACAGGTGGTATTGGCTCTCTATTCGAAGCTGGTGACATTCTGGGGGCTTCCGGATGATTAGTGGATCTCCTAGCAAACCCAAAGATGCCATGTGGTCTATCATTAGATCCGGCTCTAGATCGCCCACCTGGTGGCGGAGGATAATTCGGGTGTGGAGCACTCGGAGCTGGGGTATGCGGAATCTCTGGAGAAGACATATAAGCCTGTGGTGGAGCCGAAGCCGAAGACATAGGTTCATCTGATGCGCCGGCCGGTCTATTGCTTCGCGGTGGTGAGTATGGAGGTGGTGCTGGAATCACTACAGTGGTTTCTCATTAGCTTTTACTACCTCGCCCGCCCATACTTGGACATGATTGAAAATTTAGAAACAATTCATGAAAGTAAGTACCATCTGGATCGCGAGTTGGTCTGGCAGAATAATGCGAGCCATCGGAGCCGCCACTGACGCTGGGAGATGAAGTCCACTGTGAAGGATCGTACTGTCGCACAGAGCTCAGCGGTGTATTATACTGTGATGGATTGTATCCAAACGCTGCACTCATATTTCCAGCAATGGCGGACCCCGGAGTTTGATGATGAGGTGGGGTGATTTGTAGAGATGTTGTAATGGGGTTTAACTCCAATCTCCTTCGAATGCCATGCTCTCTATGAGGAGGGTTCATTGTCGCGTCTTAAAGTCTCCCGATCCATAAAGAGTGACACGAAATGCTACAGTATTTCGACGAATGAGACGTTTCCTCCACTCGAGCACTCGAGCACTCGAGCACTCAAGCACTCGAGTGCAAGAGGGTTCCTTGGCTTTCGTCTTATGGAGACGATCTTGCCTTTGAACTCATCTGAACATCAAGATGTCGGGGGATCAGGTGAAATTTCCAAGTCGTGAAGGGTCTCTCTTGTTTTCTTACGGAATCCACACCCCTTAGGTCACCGTGGGACTTTTGAAATTCGAAAGGGCGGCGAGAGGGCTTTATTTTTGAGTATGGGAGGGTAAAGAAAGACGCCATCATTACTACCTAGGTACAACAGCAAGGTTCCAAATTTGGTATGGCTCACGATTTGACAACAAACCAATGAAATAAAAACATGGATAAACTTATAGTACACTAGTCTTGATTTGATGAGTTCAGCGCTTATGATGCACGATTCCGTATCCGTGCTCTCACATATTTCCAGGTTATTGATTATTCAGGGGACTGTATGTATTCTTGAAAGTGGAAAGTGGGTGTGTAGAGTCGAGTCGAGCAGAGCAGAGCAGAGCAGAGCAGCGTAGAGCAGAGTAGAGAAGAGAGTCTGTAGACATTGATATGTGAATGGCATCTTTGAGGAGGTTTGAGGTTGTGCCCAGGCATATGTATATGCATATATATATACATATACAGTACAAGCAATGAAGAATCCTTCTGTGTTTGGGGAGCCGAAACTAAAAACTAAAAATGCTTGTCAGCTCAGCTAAAAATAGACTCATCCAATAATGTCTTACAGTCAGGTATCGTCCTTGCCTCGGCGTGCACGGTGTAATCCAGTGAGATGATGTCGGAGTGGCCATTCTGGAATGATCAATAGAGGCAGGCTTATGTATCATATCCCCCCCAAAGCCTCATCTAAACCTAGGATGGCACTTCATTAACGTCGGGAATCGGAATGTCATAAGTGCAGAGTGCATCTCACTAAATCACTATATGGTGACTCTGGTGAACCACCGACCGAACCTACTGAGTGGGCATTAATACAGTTCACCACTTGGGTTTGCGAATCGTCCGCGTATGTTGATGATGATATAAATAGCATTGGTACCTATAGGCTAAGCTACCGAATGGAGCTTGGGCTTGCTTGCTTTACCCTATTGCTGGTTCGATTTGTACTCAAATTCCGTCAGACGGCCTCTTGTTGATACACAGCTATCTTCCCAATGTTGTCGACAGCGGTCTCATATTTATAGCAACCCCTCATCCATGGTAATGCGCTCTGGGCATCGAACAAGGATATCCTCAAATAGGTACCAGATCCCAAAGCTCCTGATGACGAACGGGGTCCATCGAAACCTTCCTCAAATGTTCGCTATCAAGATTATACGACCTGCCATCGGATTGCATATGTGATGCTGCCGTTGTAGTCGAAGCCTAACCTCACTGCCCTTTGCCCTCCTTGCCATCCGCCGCTCCATACGAAAATTCTTCAGGTAGTTCCATTCCCACTCTCCTAGCAGTCAAACGCACACGTTCCTCTTCATCCATATTCATCCCCGGATTGTATCTCTCGAGTAATGTGGCATACATCCTTTGGGCTTTGACGTATTGCAAGAATTGTTCTGCTTGCTCGATTGGTGTGTTTGTTTCCGAGGCTATGGTCTGGCGAATACGGGATTGCAGTGGTGAACGAGAGCTCTGCGTGAAAGGGCGAGATGGGAGTTCGCGAAGGAATGAGCGGTAGAGTGCCCGTAGCTTTGTAGGCGTAGTGGTCGAAGACATTTTGTTGATGCCCAGCGACGATGAGGGTGTGAATTGAAGAAGAAGGTTGAGAAGCAAAGTGAGAAATCAACAACTTGTACCAGGTAGAACTAGCTACCTTATCGGCATCAACGGGTTCCGACATATCTTCAGCCTTGTTACGCGGCCAGCCTCGTCCAACTAGTCTAAATCATTGTTTTGGGTTGGAACATTATTGAACTCCCCATATATATCTAGGTATTCAATGTCAATACTTTCCAAGATACAGTCATGCGCTCGTACGAAGCCATCTCATGCATTCTCTGCGAGCAATGTTCTCAGAAGGCTCACGACATTATCGCCCGCTCATGATCGTCCTGCACCTCCACAACATACACCTAAACATATGCATTTCCCGTCTGCCAAAATCTGCTACCACTGGGACACCTTACCACCTACCGACGCCCAAATCGTGCATGCGAATGCATTTTTTACTAAAGAGCCTCCAAAGCTCTTATGGTCTACATCGAAGTTCTACTCCATGTCGTTTGGAGATAGCTCAGAGGTTTGTTTCTTAGGAAGATCCAATGTAAGCCTAGTCACTCCTCGATATTTAATGTGTTTGTTCTTGCACCAGTCTCGATGTAGTCCGTGGCCCCAATGTCGTTGTAATGATAAGTATCTACTGACATTACGCTGTTCTAGGTTGGCAAATCATCTCTTCTAAATGCTCTACTTAACACAAAATTGGCGCATACCAGCTCGAAAGTCGGACGGACCCGGTGTATGAACGCATTTGCTATTGGAGGACATGAAGGATCTGTAGACAACAGCGACCGATTAGTGGTACTAGATATGCCAGGATATGGGCATGGTGGGAGAGCGGAATGGGGAAGCGAAATCATCAAATATTTGGAGAAGAGGAAACAGTTGAAACGAGCTTTTGTACTCGTTGATGCCGAACATGGAATCAAAGAGAATGATCGTGCGATGCTGCAAATGTTGAGATCCCGAAAAGTACCGCATCAGTTGGTCCTGGCAAAGGTTGACAAGATTTTGTTTCCTTCGGGCGCGAAAAGAGTCCCAAACGAGCCCCTTCTGGACCACAGGTTCACTCGCCTTGACAAAGTCCTCAAGGAAACGAAAGCAGTGATCGAGCCGGACCCAGAGTCTGATGATGCTGATTTGATAACGGGCGAAATATTGACATGCACGACTGTGACACGTGTTGGAAAAACGTTTGGGATTGACGCCGTTAGATTTGCAATGCTGAGGGCTGCAGGTCTCCATATTCAAGCGAAGGTCAAGCTCGCCAAGCCCGTTGAAATGATTTCGCATGAAGAACTGTTTGAGAGACAGAATGCTGTGAGATGAGATGAGAGATGAGGAGGAGCATGGCACCTAAGCAATTTGCGGTTTAGAATATGACATACTGCGAGCAATCCATGATCATCCAGCGATTGGGTGACTTGGCCACGCCTCGATTGACGCACCTCATACATAATCTATGATCGACAGGATGAGATGGGGGCCCGGGAAAGTCCAGAGAACAAATGGGTTAGGTGATGGAGGATATGATAGGATGACGGTAAGATGGGGGGTGTCAACGGATTACCAAAGTAACGCTTTCATGGTTTAGTTCTAGATCTGAACGTTGAGTTGGTTAGCTTTACATGTACTCCGTATGTATGTACATGTACAGTAGTAGATAAAAGCACGCAAATTGATATATAAATAGATGCTTGGATGGACCTCCAGTTACCTACATAGATCCGCCAGCTGCGTCATTTCACTATACATCACCCTAGAATCCGTATGTCATGTCACATGATTGTCTTGAATGGAAGTTGAAACATTGCTGTAACATCATCACCCTTTATTTTATTTTTTCTTGCATCTGTAAACTCAAACCCTCAAACCTCGACTTCCAAGGCCAAAGAGGTCTGGCTAACGACAACCACAACTTCTACTTCCGCTTCCACTTCACATTCACATCCACACCCACAGGAAAGAGCAAAGAGTCAACATCCCCATCTTCAATCTTTCCCTCGGGCGCTAACTCTATCAATTAATCAAAAGAACTGAATGAGTGCGGGGCCAACCGAAGCCTAGCTTCAATTATCACCATCATCATCGGAAATTGCCTTTCCAAGCGATTACATATCGATTACGAAGTAGCAGCCATACAACGGCCATTATACCTCAACCACCCAACATCATTACGCCGCCGCCGCCGCCACCGATATAAACGCGAAATCACGACTGGCTTCCGTTCGTGTCGCATCGTAGCTGCATAGCTACCCGGTCTTTGATCACATCTCAGGCATTCACAATTCATTTGGTGTTGAACTCAGGGGAGATCAAGTCGCAAACATGTCGAAAGTCGTACGAAGCGTCAAGAACATTACAAAAGGATACAATAATGTGCAAATCAAAGTTCGAAATGGTATGCCTTGTCTGCCAACCTCCCAACTCATTTATTGATGAATTACAGCTACAAGCAATGATCCGTGGGGCCCGGTGGGATCAGACATGGCTGAGATTGCCCAACTGACCTTCAATTCGTGTGTACTTCATCAGCTGCAAGAAGAAACAGGACTGATCCAAGCAATCTAGGGCGGAAACATTCTATCAGATTATGGATATGCTCGACAAACGTTTGAATGACAAGGGCAAAAACTGGAGACATGTTTTGAAGGCCTTGAAGGTGTTGGATTACTGTCTACACGAAGGTTCCGAGTTGGTAGTGACATGGGCACGAAAGAATCTCTATATCATCAAGACTTTGAGGGAATTTCAGTATATTGATGAAGATGGAAGAGATGTTGGCCAAAATGGTCAGCATTGCCATAACATGACAAGATGGAAGCTTCGCTAATTATTTTCTTAGTCCGAGTTTCCGCCAAAGAACTGACATCCTTGATTTTGGATGAGGATAGACTTCGAGCCGAGCGAGCTGATCGCAAGAACTGGAAGTCTAGAGTAACTGGTCTGGATGAATTCGCCGAACCTTCCGACGCGCAGCCACGACGACAACGTCCACACCGAGCGCAGCGCGCCGATGAAGAGGACGCAGAATATAGGTTGGCTATCGAGGCCAGTAAATATCAGGAAGAAGAGGATCGCAAGAAGCGTGAGAGTAGGAAAGGGGGCGGTGAGCCAGACGATGACGATCTTGCTAAGGCTCTCAAGCTTAGTCAAGAGGAAGAGGAGTTGCGCAGGCGCGAATTAGAGGAGCAGAATGCGCATTCGCTCTTTGACGATGATCCTATCCAGGTTGCACAACCTACTGGCTTCAACCAAGGATACCAGCAGCAAGGAGCCGTTGATTGGTCAGGAAATCCTATCGATTTGCAAACGCAACCTACCGGATATTTGAACCCTTACACCAATTTTCAAAACTCGCAACCTACCGGCTATCAGAATACTGGTTATCAGAATGGGTTCTCCTCGCAGCCAACAGGCTTTGATCCTTATGCATCGCAGCAACAGCAATCATTTCAACCGCAACCCACTGGATTCAACGGATATAACCAATTCCAGCAACAACCTCAGCAGCCTCAGCAGCAGCACCTAGAACCACTTCTTCCTGCCGGAACAAATAATCCATGGGCCACAAACCAGAGTCAGCCAGTCCAATCTCTACAACCGATGCCGACTGGATCTAACAATCCTTTTGCGACATCTCTTGCCCGCCCTCATACTAGTTCCGCTGCATCTAAGCCAACACTTGCTACTCTCCAAGAACAGAAGACGTTGGGCCAATACAGCAATGCACCGTCATTCAACAACACACCGTCTTATAATCCAATCACCTCATTTTCACCGCCCCCACCCCAAAAAGAAATATCCGAGCATGAAGCCAAGCTTAATGCACTTCTGTCGAGCGGAGATGGAATGGACACCTTTGGAAACACCGGAAACCTTAGAATCCCAGCCCAGCATACTGCACCAGGGACGTTTGTTAATAGTGCAGGCGCAGGCTTAGGACGTATCCACGAACAACAAACCGGCAACAACCCTTTCCTCCAGAACCAGTATACTGGTATGCCACGGACAACCTATCAAAACAATCCTCAAAATAATACACCTGGAAGCAGTCCATTTGGTCGCCAAGTTCCAGCTGCAACCGGACCAGCTGGTATGAACGGCGGGGCAAACGGATACGGCCAATCGAGCAATCCCTTTGGCCCAAGGCCTCAACAGGGACAAAATGGGCAAGGTGGGGATTTGATACAATTCTAGATGGTAGTCGGCAACCGGGAAAGTATTGGTAAATGGCAGTATGGAAAGAGCGGAGAGTACAAAGTTTTGCAATTCGACATGACACTTTTTTGGGAGCCTTGGATCGGTTTATGCATCCCCTTTGCTTATCAGGCGTGAGGTGGCTTTTAACTCCTATTATTATTCTTCTTCCTTGCAATTAAGATTTTTTTTCTGTCAAAAGAGGTTTGAGTGCATTGTGAGGTGAGATAACATGCCATGCAGATTGGATTAGGACGGGGAAAGAGGGTAAAGGTCGGGGGCGGGGGGGTTAGTTACATGAGGCAATAGCTAGTAGGTGTGGGTAGAGTAGATTGGGTTATGGGGTGTGAATATAGGTGATCAATCAAAGGGCGACCTTTAATTGATTTAGCGGATACAAATGAGGTTTCAACAGAAGAGCCAGGGGTGAGGAAATGTGAATTCTGTACAGAATAGTCGAGCGTAATTGATATCTTTGGTGTAATGAGGATGTGGTATCCTGAAATTTTACTGTGGTTATGCATGCCTACATAAGGGTAATATAATACCTGCCCCCTTTCGTAACCTAACCCAATCCGACGCCTGTACTCCTTGCCTTACTCCTCGAGATGATGGTATGACGATGTGGTTATACGCATTAAGCTAAACGCAAAAATGATACTGTAATCAAAACAGGGCTCTTTCTCCCATCCTTGTTCTCGAATAGTACGAATTGGCTGGTATGATTTTACTTCCAATGAGACGTAACGACATGAAAGGCGCATTGCTTCCAGAGGGTTGGACAGATGGTAATCCAATTGGGTAGATGTTGATGGGATGGAGGTGGAGATGGAAAATGGGTATGGAGTCATCATCCCATGCATATTTGGATAAATTCATCCCTCCCCACCCCGCCCTTCCCTTCCAAATCAAACTCCTCGATCATAGCCACCAGCTCATCTTCCTCAAGCCCCTCTCCTAATTCTCGGGCTACTCTCCTTAGATCCTCTAATGTTATCATGCCCTTATCATCACTGTCGAATAATGCGAAAGCTCTCAGTATCTCATCGCGCGGATCGCGCATCGCTATCAGGTTACTGGCGATGGATTGGAATGAGGGGAGTGTCAGGAGGAGACGGCCCGGTGGGATGTTAGGATCGCGCACGCCACCGGGGCGGGGAGCGGCATCGGGGGAGATGCCGTGCGTCGTTAAGAGAGAGAGAATTTCGGGTTTGGGAAGATCGAAGCCGAGGGCTTTGAGGGCGACCTTGAATTCGTGGTAGTCGATCCTTTGGTCCTTGTCATTGTCGAAGAGGCCAAACTGTTGGGGTTGTTAGCGCATTTGTTTTTGGCGTGGCTTGAAATCGACAATCGAGGGGGAATCATGCGATTTGCGCGACGATTCCATCATTTGCCCTGCGCGCAATGGCAGGTTTTGGGCAGGCACTGTGGAGACATACAGCTTCATTGATCTCCTCCCTCTGCTCGTCGCTTAAGACGTTCATTGGAGCAGCGGCAGGCGCCCCAGATTGTTGACCCGGCACTTTCGTATCTTTCGCTAACCTGTCCCTCTCCACACGTTCGCGCTCCAACTGCGATTTCTGCCTCAAAGCCAAAGCCGGTTGTGATTGCGTGCCAAAAGCAGTGGGGGCAGGATTGCGAAGATTATTGTAGGGGCGCGCGGGGAAGGAAGAATGCGGTTGACTTGTAGATGCCATCGAACACACAAACCATGTGGGAGGAAGAAAAGAGTGAGTGGCTGGCTATCAATTGTATAAGACTGGCTGGCTGGGCTGTCAGTGGCTGGGAAGCTATTATTATACTTGTCGGGACCGGGTGTCGAGTGGGACGGAAATGATGGCGAGCAATTGTGATGGGAGGAAACTAGTCATTAGATGCTGTAACCTGTACCTTTTTAAGAATCTACGCGTTAAGCTCTGGCGAAGACGTTGGACAGACACCGAGCGAACGCGTTATTGGTGATTTGGTTGCTGAGTCATGGCAAACGATCACGTGCTCATATTGGTTGAAAGAGGTCAAGGTTCAAAGCTCTTTTATGATTTCCCTAGCCGAACTTCCTTCAACGACCGATCGTTCGTTACACTACATACTATTCAGCGCGTGTCTCCCCTACAAAAACAATTTCGAAACTTCCAACTTCAATTCCTTATCCCTACAGATCATTCAGCTTGCTCTGTTATTGATGATTCCTCTGACATTCTCCTTACAATTTCTAATGTACGCGCCCGTTTCTCGACCCTGAGCGCAACCTATCCATTTTTGCGCGTTCGCCTCTTTTGCGATTTGATCAAGCTCATCTTTGGTACAAGGAAAGATAAGGCTTTTCGTGTTCGCGATCTGCGACATCTGGCAGCAAGCCAAAACCTTCTTCCACTACTGTCAATCATAAATCAACATGTCGTTCGGGGGAGGATTTGGTGGTGGCTTCGGTCAACAAAACAAGCCGACTGGATTTGGAGGTTTTGGGGCTCCAGCTACCAATAATCCTGGCTCAGGTAGGTCAAATCTTCACCTTCTTTCGTTCAACCCGCTGGATATCTGGGGATACTGGTGAGGCTCCGCAATTCCGTCGAACTCATAGCTTACTCGAATCGTCTACTTGCAACAGTTTTCGGTTCTGGTGCCAACAATAATACTGGCGGCTTCGGAGCGACGAACAGTAACACTGGTAGCGGCATCTTTGGAGGCGGTGGCTCTTCAGGCTTTGGTAGCAATGCTGGTGGCACTACGGGTATGTCGATATTCTGAAGCTCTGATTCCTTGGATTATTCTGTTTAGCTCGATAGCTCGTCGTACCTTGGATCGCATTCTTGTCGCATTCACCCTTGCTCTCGAATCATCCACTGTACAATCAATAACGAGCCATCTACGCTGCGAAGCCGAATTTCTTTCAAACGACGCGTCTAAGCACTTTCTATTGTCCCTTTGACAATCCGGGATAGGATGGTTTACTGACATATTATACAGGTTTCGGAGGATTTGGAGCAAAGCCAGCAACTACTGGATTTGGAAGTTCACCTGCAACAACAGGTAGCAATATGTTTGGAGGCGGAGCGGCGGCAGGAACGACTAGTGCATTTGGCGGTGGTGGATTTGGAAGTACTGCGCAACCCACATCAGGTTTTGGTGCTACCAACACTGGAGGTGCATTATTCGGAAGCAAGCCTACCGGCTTCGGATCTGCCACTACCACACCTTCAGCTTTTGGTGGAGGTACCGGATTCGGGAGCAACGCAGGAGCTGGATTTGGTGCAGCTGCTGCCAGCACTCAATGTGAAGGCACCCAAGCCGTTCCTTTCTCAGCATTTGTCGAGAAGGAGCCAAATTCCTCCATGCAGAACTCCTACCAAAGCATTTCCTTTCAACAACCCTACAAAAACTTTTCACCCGAGGAGCTTCGGTTGGCTGACTACTCCAAGGGTTTGAGATACAATCAAAACCAAGGTGGCGCATTTGGCACAAACACAAATTTTGGCGGATTTGGTAGCTCCAATCAAGCTTCAACGGGAGGATTTGGGTCTACAAATACCGCAACGACAGGCTCAACTATGTTTGGCGGTGGATCAACAGCGACGGGCTTTGGTACAGGTCAGCCAGCTAGCACAGGATTTGGTTCGAATACTGCTACAGCTGGTGGTAGTCTTTTCGGAGCTCCTAAACCCGCGACTGGCGGGCTCTTTGGTTCTCAGCCTCAAGCGCAAACCGGAGGCGGCTTGTTTGGATCAACTGCTAATAATCAACCTGCCGGTGGATTTGGCTCGACAGCTGGTGGTTTTGGATCGGCCAATACCAATACTGGTGGGGGTCTCTTCGGAAACAACAACGCTGCTGCAAAACCTGCTTTCAGCTTCGGTAACACTCAACCAGCAGCCTCGAGTGGAGGCTTTGGATCGACTAATACCAATACTGGAGGAGGTCTCTTTGGAAACACTCAACAGCAGAGTACAACGACTGGATTTGGTGGGGCCGCTCAGCAACAGCCAGCTGCGACCAATGCTTTTGGAGGGTTTGGATCAGCCAATACCAATACTGGCGGAAGTCTCTTTGGAAATACCCAACAGAAGCCAGCTACTACTGGTCTCTTCGGCTCGCAACCTGCCGCTTCAAATACCGGAGGATTATTCGGCGCGCAACCAGCAGCTACGAACAATAGCCCGTTTGGTGGTGCGAATAATGCCAATACAGGAAGTAATCTGTTCAGTGCCAAGCCAGCTCAAACCGGCGGTCTCTTCGGCCAACCTGCTGCCCAAACCAATACAGGTACAGGCAACTTATTTGGTGGTGTGGGTTTTGGTGCTACAAACCAAAACAATCAAACCCAGCAAAGCACCGGTCTCTTTGGTGCCAGTCTCGGAAACAATACCAACAACCAACAACAGAAACCTGGTGGCTTGTTTGGCCAACCTCAGCAACAGCAGGGGTCGAATTTGTTTGGTAACTCTGGCACTCAACAGCAGTCTAATTTGTTCGGTTCGTCCACACTTGGTCAACAACAGCAACAACAACCTGCTCAGCCTCAAAGCTCCTTCTTTGGAACAGGTTCGATCTTCAACACATCACAGCTGGGGGGTGGACCACAGTCGTTAAGCACCAGTATCAATGATACTAGAGCTTTTGGCACTGCATCTATGTTTGCCGAGAGAAAGGATCAGGAGCAACTCAAGAACCCTGGACCTCTCGCAACCCCACTGTCAAGTGCTAACAGACAAAAGAAGGTAGCTGCCTTCCCAATGTACAAGCTAAACGCATCCGACTCTTCGCGATTTAATACACCTAGCAAATCATTTCGTGGTGGCTTTGGTTACTCTTATACTCCGGGAAGTGTTTCGACTGCAGGAAGTACCCATTCGATGTTCAGCGGCAGCTTACTCAATGGCAGTAGAGCAATGAGCAAGAGTATGTCCAGCACTAGCCTTCGTCGCAGTTTCCACAATGATGATAGCATTCTCGCACCTGGTGCATTCTCTTCAAGCGTCAGCACAAACTATGGAAGCGGTGGAAGTTTTAAGAAACTCATCATCAATCGGAATGTTCGTTCTGATCTTTTTAAGAATCCAATCACTCCGGATACTCCTGCCGAATCTGCCTGCAAGCCACCTGGGAAGAAGCAGGTCACCTTTGAGACACCGGAATCATCACCCGGCGCCGATGTCAATGGCAGCTTTAACGATACTCTTAATGGTAGCGCCAACGGCAGTATTAATGGAAACGGGACAGAACATGGCAGCCCGGTTAGCAACGATTTCGCGGCCAGCCCTGATGTTAACTCACCTGAGATGAAAGCTAACAAGCAACTCACTATTGTTGATGAGAGTAAAACCAAGTCACCTCAATTTCATCGTGACAGCTCCATTGGACAATACTGGATGTCACCTTCGAGAGAAGAAATTGAAAAGATGACTCGCCATCAACGTCAAAAGATATCTCACTTTACAGTTGGCCGTGAGGGTTTTGGCCGTATCAATTTTGATACTCCGGTGAATCTCGATGGCATCAATCTGGATGATATCTTTGGAAGAATCGTTAGTATTGAAACCAGGCGTGCGGAAGTTTATCCAGACAATGCACCCGTCCAGAAACCTCAACTCGGTGGTGGACTTAATGTTCCATCGACTATCACCTTGTATAATTCATGGCCTCGCAATGCCTCTAAGAGAGGAACTGACGACATACACTTGAAGAAACATATCAAAAAGCTGCAGGCTGTGCCCGATACCGAATTTGTGAGCTACAACAATGAAACTGGAACCTGGATCTTTAGGGTTCCGCACTATACAGCATATGGGCTTGATTATGATGATGACGATGATGATGATGATGATGATGAAGAAGATGATGACATGGAAGTGGAAGGCGAAGATTTTAACGATTTTGGAAATAGTACTCTTACTGCTCCACCAGACACACCAACTCCACGAAATAGTAAATCAAAGGCGAATCCTCAATACTTTGATCAGTCATTTGCATCTTCCATGGATTTGACCCAAACCGAGTCAGACCCCGAGGACACATTTGAATTCAGAAAGAAGAAGATCCTCCCAGGCGCGTTTGATAACGAGGAAGTTTATGAAGAGGACGAAGTTGTGGAGAGTTCATTTGTTCAGAATCAGGAGTCTTTTTTAGATAATCGCTCCGTGGGTTCACAGTCAGAAAGCGGCGTCGAGGAACCAATTGACCAAGACGGCGTCTATGAGAACGATGAATCTGTCAGTATCGTGGATCAAGAGATGGCGGGCTCTTTTCCAGACACTGGCAATACCGCGGAGCAAATGGAGGACTCGCAAGATGAAGATGATACGGTAGAATTTGGGACACCTGGTGCAATTGTAAGAGCTAGGGCAAGAGCACAAAAGCTGGATTCACCATCCAAGCTTAGACTCCCGACGGCAAATGATTGGGCGGCTACATTGAGAGCAACTGCCAGTCCAAAAAAGCAGGATCGTGCTGTTCTCAAAAGCCTCATTGATGTTCATGGAAACGAAAAGCAGTCTGCCTCGGCACAAACTGAAATTCCAACAAATAACAAGGACTTCTCTAGCACACATGGATTTGCGTCTATTATGGATGTTCACAATGATTTGTTCGGGAAGGTTGCAAGTCCTATCAAGGCTTCTAACTACAAGAGGGGTGATAATTTTGAGGTTGGTTTTCCTTGCTGAAACTTTTTGTGCGCAATGCTGGTGATTAACGGGACCGTCCACTCATGTACCTAATATTTATGTAGTAGAATGCTAAGCAATTGTATTTACAGAAACCCTTCAACAAGAAGTCCAAGATTGGTGATGACGAATCAGAGATGCCGGAAGAAGAACGCGCGTTCCATGACTCTTTTAAACCAAGCTGGGGTCCGGACGGCACCTTGGTATACGCCACATCTGCCGATTCCAAGCCTTTTACCAAATCGCGTCGGGCTCGTGAGAAGGATGGCCTAGTCACCATTCACAAGAGTGGCATCGCTGAGGCTAGCAATGTTCGGCTCGCCAAATTTTCTAACGAGTCTTCAGCGGGTGCACTGAAGAAACATCAATCTTTGGCAGTCGTCGAAAACTTTGAGGGTGTTCCGTACGCAGCCTTGCCAGATTCATATTCTTTCCTGGACTTCTTCGATGAGCAAAATGTTCGAGATCCATCGGTAGTCCATGAAAAGCTTGTCTGGGAGCTCGCCAGCATCCTTTTCGACGCTATTGAAATCCCGCAAGAACTTGATCACATTGAAAATGCGACCAAGCGTTTACGCAAAGATAAATTGTCTCTATTTTGGCAAAAGTTGGTTGCTCAGGCATCGGCTCAAAATGTTGCAATGTCTAGATCCCATGAAGAAAAAGCCATTGCCTCGTTGTCCGGTCACAACATCCCAGATGCATGTGGGCACCTTGTCAACGGCAAGAACTTTCACCTTGCTACACTTGTTGCATTGATTGGTGGCAAGGAAAGTCTCAAGAAAGACATTCGTGAGCAATTGTCGCAATGGCAAAGCACAAAAGCCCTCTCTGAATTCAGCCAGCCTATTCGAGCTCTATACGAACTCCTTGCTGGAAATGTTTGTGTCTGTGATGGCAACAAAGCCCCTCATATGGAAGATCGTATCGAGTCCTTCGTTATTTCAAAACGCTTCGGACTTGATTGGCGACAAGCATTCGGTTTGAGACTGTGGTATGCGATTAAAGCAGATGAAGAATTCGACAGTGCAGTCAAAATCTTCGACGAAGACATGGCCCAAGATAGGGAGACATCCCGACCTCAAGCCTGGTACGTCGAACAGAAAATTCCCAAGCTGTGGCAGGATGACCAGCTCAATGAACGTGAGGATCTTCTCTGGGGACTGTTGAAATTGTATGCCTACGATGATGCAGATCTCGAAGCAATTTTGCGACCTGAGAATTCACAACTATCGCCCCTGGATATGCGCCTTTCTTGGCAATTGAGTCAAGCTTTAACTTCTTTTGGTGCACTTGATTATCAAGGAGCTGCTGAGGAGAAGAAAGACCAAACTACTTTGGCCTTCGCTTCTCAGCTCAACAATGAAGGATATTGGCTCGATGCAATTTTCGTCCTACTACACTTATCGTCGACCAACGCCCGAGCAAAATCCATCCAAGATCATCTTGCCCGACATGCCGGAAAGATTGGTTCTGAAGATAGCCAGAATTTCATCACCTTGGTCCAGAACTACAAGATTCCGGCGGCTTGGATCTGGGAGGCAAAGGCGCTGTACACTCGAAGCGTCAGGAAGGATCCACTGAGCGAGGTTGAGTGTCTGACTAACGCTGGATTGTTCGAAGAAGCTCACCGCACTTTTACAAAGGAGGTTGCGCCCAAGGCAGTCATTGAATATGACCACGCTACACTTGGCAAAATTCTTGCAAGCTTTGAGGGTAAAGAAAATGCTATTTCAGAGTGGCATCTTGGTGGTGAAATCTATCGGGATTTCCTCACTTTAATTGAATCCCGGAAGAAGAGGCAAGAACATGATCTTGCGGTATTGGACAGATTGTTGGCTGGGTTGCCGGCGGTCGTGGAGGAATCGCGCCACCCCGCTTTTATGGAGACAGTGGCAATCGCAACCATTAGCGGAGTAGTGGCGATAGCCGTGATTAAAATGCAGAAGAAGGGCGAGGTAAGAACATTCTGGCGGCCTCTTCTTTTGACTAGTACTAACCACGCCGAACAGAGCGTAGACTTACAAAAGGTTTTGAGACTGCCCCTCACAGAGGATAGATACCTCAAGCACACGATTAATCTGAGCTTGGGGTACTACAGGAGTGTAATGGCGGGTGGAAGATGAGCCTTGTTGCTTTTACACAAATTGCATGCGAATACATATCTGAACAGCAAAGAAGACAACTGGGTTTATTTTATTGGTACTGTCATTCAGAATGATACGATAATTTGGGATCAAAACATTTGAGGGATAGCGAGCAAGGGCGGGGAATCCAACAGAAAAGCCTTGGGAAAACAAGTGTAGTATATATATTTTGTAATCAGCATAGCGAATAGGTAGCACTTTTAGATAGTTACAATATTATACATGGAATGGCATTGTGAAGTTCTACAAGCAAGAATCTGTTCCCTTGGATTTCCAAAGGAAAGGGGCAAAAGAAGGTTGCGACGTATTCCGGCAATCTTGTGAGTGTTCCACCACGCTAATCACATTACGGTACTCTTTTAGGAGTGAGGGAAGCACGTTCAAGAAAGGGAAAGTCGAAGTTCTACAGACCCAAAACGGCCTGATCGCCCGATCTCGTGTAGATGACCCCGGCATTGGTTTGTGTCTCGTGGATGCCAGTCTTGCAGAGCAGGCGATGATTGGGTGGCGTGGTTGAGGAGACGATCATGTAGATGCAGTCGGATGAGGCTGGACCAATCACTCGCGTCGTATCTTCGCTCCTCCATCCTTCCACCAATGCAAGACTTTTAAACGATTGGACGGGACGCGCTGGGCAAGGATGAAGGAGGAGGAGAAACAACGCAGCAGTCTCTGGATTGGTGGCCGATGTAGGAAAAGTGGATAGGGGAATGAGGGGAGGGGAGGGGAGAGGGGGGAGGTCGAGAGAAGAGAAGGAAGAGAAGGGAAGGGAAGGAGGGAAAGAGGGCAAGAGGGAAAGAGGGAAGAGAGGAACCGCAAGAAAGAAGTACTGTAGATGGATAGATATCTATATAGATATCTATATCCATCTGATTATAATACAGTGGTGCTTATTCGGCATATGATACGCTCCCCTGTCCAAGATGCGCGACATGTGACATAGATAAACCCCACCAAGGATTACGGCCGCCCTTTCATGCCCATGCTGCACGTTCCACGTTACTCCGTACCACCCAAAATCCCCCACCCCCCAACTTTCATTATCCATTATCTTCGCTATCGTTGCTATCGCTTCACCCAGACGCAGACTCATACGAACCAACTCGCAACCCTCTCTTTGCGCATTCATATGTCGAGAGAATAAGAGTCGCATACTTCTATGAATCACGTTCATAAATTCAGCACGTTTACGCGACGGTAAAGCAATCCCTCATTCCAGAATTGTATCTGGATGTGATGTCCGTATTTACTATCCAGAATCAACTTCATTTCACTCTGATTAACTTCAATATCGCACCTAGTACGCTCTTGCTCATCATAGTCACATCACTCGCATACCTCTACCTCGTTCAGACCAGAAGACTTCCTCTGCCAAGTTGGCGCGCACCAACATCCATTTTGAAGAAGAACCCTCATAATTGTAGGACTCATGACCACGACGATGGAGGAGCTAGAGGACATTTTCGACGCCCACCCTTCGCTAAACGCATCACTGCAGGACTTCGAACAAGGAAGCATAGAGATAGATCACAACTTGCCTCTTCGTTTTGGTTATCCTTCCCAACATTCGGGCTTCCGCAGCGACACGGACTCGGAGGACGACCTGAGAGACTTGGTAGCCAAAGGCAATTTCAGTCCGCCAGCATGGAAACGGTACGGAAGGGGCAGCCGAACCAGCGGCTTTTGGAAACGGCATAGCAAAATACTTGGCAAGAGACATAGAGAACTTTCCAGAGAAAGCAGTCCGGAATTTGAGAGTGCTGATGAAGGTGGGTCTGATCCGACTCTTGCGGCGGCGGTAAGAACGCGATTACCAACTGGCTCAATATCGCCGGAGAAGAAGAGAAGTCCGTCGCCTGATCCCTATCCTCCTCGGAATGGTGATGTGGGAAAGACACTTGGTAAAGTGGTTAAGCAGGAGGATGGCCACGAAGGCGCACTGCTACCTTCTATGGAGAACCCGAACAACTGTATGATACTTGGTGTAAATGTATTGGTTCAAATGCTGATGTATAAAAGTTATTCGATTCGCATTCAAAACGGAAGTACAACACCGTACAGAACCTTTCGAAGCTGCATTTTCATCTATCAGTTCAAGGCTTGAGAAGATCATGAGTTCATGGGCTTCAATATGCAGTGCATTTGTGGTTGCGATCATTTCTATCTTAACACTGCGAACACTCTTCCAACCTTCACAGCTACCACCTGTACCAGATCTTATCAAGGTTGCAGGACTCGCAAGAGCCTTTGAACCCCTGATATTTTATTCCGAAAATGGAATTCAGCAAATCAGTGATATACAGCAGACGGGCATTGCCGTTTGGGATCTTTGTGAGAGTGTGCGCTCAACCAATATGACTTCTGCACCAGTCATTGTTGCCGAGCTTGATGAACTGAGTGAAACTCTCAAAGATTTGTCTCTTGAGTTGACCAGGTTCTTTGCTAACGTGGACGGAGACGTCGATGGGTAATACTTTCTACTTCTGTGTTGTGACATCATCTAACATATCTAGTATTCTAATCGTTATGGATTGGGCCAAACGGGAGCTCGCTCAACTCAATCATCTTCCACCATCGCCACTTAACTCAGCCTTTGATAATATACACACACTCCTGAGTCGAGTGGGTGTTTTCGAAACTTCATCTGGCACTCCGACCAAAATCGGCCTTGTCGCAACAAACATATTTGGCATGTCGTCGCCTCAAAGAACACGCCAAACCCTTCAAAGAACATTCAACGAATTTATCTCTGTTCTCGAAGATGCCATTAGTTCTGAGCTCACACATGCTCTTGCCCTCTTTCGAATCTTTGAGAAAATCGATCATCAGTTCAAAGCATTATCTCGTAGCGCCTCTCGCGAACTCGATACTCAAGAAATGGACGAAGATAAACTTCTCTCCTCACTCTGGACCAAAATCCTCGGCCCTTCTTCGAGCACCCTCCATAAATTCGAAAAGAATAAGAAGCTCCTCGCCAATATACGCGCCAAGACTATCCAAAATAAATCCGTCCTTCTCGACCACAATGGCAAGCTATTGTCTTTGCGAGCAAATCTAGACTATCTCAGGAAAAAACTAGTTAGTCCTCTCGTCAGGACAAATAGTAGTACAATTCGAGTCGAAGAGCAAATCCAAGGTCTAGAAGATGCGAGTGGATATTTAGGAAAGGTTAGAGAAACGCAAAAGGGGAAGTTGATGGAAATGTTGTATGGAGCTGGGAGTGGAAGTGCGAAGAGAGTCGCTGGGGCGAAAGCCGTTGAGATTGAAGGGAATGATTTCGTTTAGGTTCCTTCTCTTTTCTCTTTCTACATCTTATTCTCACCTCGGTGTCTTCGTTTGGGAGTATGGATGGGTGTATGGATGGGAGTGATTGTATCCTGGATGGAGGGGCTTACTACTTACTACTTACTTTACTTGCTACTTGCTACTAGGACGGTGTTTTTGGTGCAGCAACTGGACGGTAGACAAGGAAAGAAAGCATGGATCAGTAACATTGGGTAGGATTGGATTTGGTTGCGTGTTTGTTTTCGATTTTTGTGCGATTTTCCTTGGTTTTTTGTCTCTGGTTTTCCATAAGGGATTGGTGTTTGATTTGGATGGGATGGTGGGATGGGATGAGATGAGATGGGATCGTGAGGGGTTGGGAAGTACATAGGTTACGTCGGAGCACGAATTAAGAAATATACATTTGTATCTATATATCCCTCCATGTGAATGCTTGACCGATCTTCGCAAGTGGTAATCGCAGGTCTAGCATCCAATGGGTGAGGGGTGGAATGAGAGGGTCGATGTGGGGATAGGGATAGGTATGAGGATGAGGATGAGGATGCTAGGTCCCCAAGTATCATTACATACAATACGCATAAGGTATTTCTATTTCTAGAAATAGAAATCGGGCGCAACTTGTCTCAAAGGATCGCAAGCCCGTCCCTCACGATCACGAAGAGCCACGAGCCCCCATCTATCTATCTTCACGCAACGCACGCACTACCAATCAATATATATATATATATCGATAATCAATATCAAGTCAAGAGGAGAACAAATGAATGAGTGAGTATATCAGAGTAGATGCACGGCATGGGAAGATTTCCTGTTCCTGCCCTGTGATAATGAGCTATAATTATAATGTACTCACCGTGAGGCTTACGAATCATTTATGGGATAGGAATAGGATTCTTTCTAGGGAGTGAGCTTTTCAAGGTTAACAATACAACTAACTACCAAGTAGATAGATTCGCCACACTGCTGGTGTGAAAGGGGTAATGGTGGGAGGGAATGTTAGACGGTTATAACATCTCGAATAGCAAGGGAGGGAGGGACATACATGTATGTATGTACAGGTAGGTCTAAAATCGAGTTTTCTCTTCAATATTCTTTAGGGTTAGGGATTTCAAATAACGTTGCTTCGACGAGCGAAGTTGTGTATGTCGTCGGTTCACAATACACAGCTAGTTAGCTGCATATATCCATCCTATCCTATCCTATCCTATCCATCCACATCTCTACTCGCATCTATATCTGGTAACCCCCCATTCAACACCGTCCAACGCCATTTCGCAAACTACTTTGGTTTCTCCTCTCCTCTCCTCCCAATCTCCGAGATGCTAATTAATCACTAAGATCTAAAACTCCATGCATCCCATCCCGTTAGATTCCTGGAACCGAACCTCTTGCTTTAAGGTTTCCCTCGACAACTTGTCTTCTTGCTTCTGCTTCTGCTTCTTCATGTTGAGCTTGGCGTCCAACATCGCATCGGAATCCTCTGATCTCATCTCCTGCATTTCTTCTTCCTGGGTCGAATGTGGCATCGGCTCCTGTGTCGTCTCAATACCCTCCATGGCTATGGCTACCGCTAAATCATTATTGCTCTCACCGTGACTCGAATTCTCATTCTCATTCTCATCATCGTTTTCGTCGTAATCGTTATCATTGATGTCCTCAGGGTTCAGGAGGGATTTTTGAAAAGGTGCTTCGACAGACCAGTCGGTTACGGGCTAGGAGGACGGAGGAGGGGAGCGAGTTAGTTGGGCTTGAAAGTTTGAAGGTTGTGTCGAGGAGAGAGAGTAAGGAAAATTGGAAGGAAAATCTGATTACCTTGACGTCCAAGGCTGGACATTTGTATCCATGAGTCTTCCACTTTCTCGCCCAGTATTCTTCCGCTTCTGGACCGAATCTCTATTATTGCGCCAAGATTGTTAGTCGCCAAGATTCTCCCTCCTATATCCCCCCCCCACAACAACAAAACCAATCAATCAATCAAACACACACACAAACACATACCTGCGCAACAGCCTCCCTCAAAACCTCCCTCATCTCCCCCTCCACCTCCCCAATCGTCATCAAGAGCCTCCCCTCTCCCCTCGCCCCCCTCATCCCAACAAACGCCCTCATCTTCTCCCTCGCCCCCCTCATCTCATCAAACAAGCCCAAAAGCAGCTTAACCCACGCGCCCTCCATCTCCAGCCTCCCCACCACCAGCGTCACCCCCTCAGCAGCCCCATCTCCCCCATCTCTCCTCCTCCCCCTCCCCCCACAACAACTATCCACCTCCAAGCAAAACTCCACAAAGCGCTCCGCGTAGCCCGCAAAGCCGAGGAAGTTCGAGCTCGCGCACGGGTACGTGCGCGCCACGGCCTCGAGGATGTGCGAGCTGGGCGCGCCCCAGAGACGCGCCCACGCGCGGTACGCGATGGTGGGGCGGCCGTAGATGGACTGGAAGGCCGGGGGGAAATCGAGCGTTTTGTATTGGGAGGGATGCACGCGCGCGCCGACTTGGCCGAGGAGTTCTTGGTCGAGGGTTGGGGCCGGGACCGGAGGGTAGAGGATTGTGGACATTTTTTTTTCCTTTTTTTTTTTTGAGAAGGGGGGATGGATGGCTTAGTTCTGTCTGGGATTTGGTGTTGGATCACTTCCTTGTCCTTCCTTGTCTGGTTGGATGTATATGTATATAGTTCGTCGAGGAAGAAAAAAAAGATGATGGTATTCAGAGATGCCGAAAATCACGAGTTGAGTTGAGTTGAGATGGATGTGGAAGAAAGGACCTTTCAGAATAGCTTCGTTTATCTTTGACTTGTGAATAACATAGCGATCAGCATTGTTGATAGGTGATAGGTGATAGGTTAGATTGGATGATATGTATTCACTCGCAACGCGCCAGCCAGTTGGCACTAGAAGGTGATGGATGATACGATGAGGCGGATGGAGCGTTGGCGAGGTGAAGAAGATGATTCAGGTTCTGCTTGCAAGTGAAGTAAAGTAGAGTAGGATTCACTTGCATCCCATCCTAAGCAGACTAATTTTTGGTTTTTGCAATATATTGGTTGTCGAGGAACTCATCTATCTTTCTTTCTGTGTGTTTGTTGACCTCATCGTTTCGCCTTCTTTTCATTATAATATATAGATGAAACATAATATCGATAGCTTCAAGTGACGTATATATAAATAAACAACCTTCCCATCCACCGCCCCTCTCTCCCCAAGAACCCCCCACAAACGAACGCTCCATCCTCCCTTCTCCTTCTCCTTCTCCTCAAAGAATCAATTAGCCAATCAGCATCCCAAAAGCAAAGACACAAAAATAGCCAAAGAAAAAAAATTTGATCCTATCTATCGGGTCAACACAACAAGGATGAATTCAAACCAGACGAACCGAGTTCTGCAAGAAACAACATCTTTGGATGTGAAGCAGCGGTCCCGTTTGAGGGCATGTGAAAGATCCCGTGTGTTTGACACTGGGTTATCTGGATGTGTCTTTTGGTGATGATGGTTGGCGCGCTGTTTGGGCATCTAATTGTGAGGTGGGTGGGTCGGTGGGTGGTTAAGCGAGGGGGATAGATGGGTTGGTTAGGGGGTTTTGGTGCGTGGAAATATTGTGTCGTTTATCCATTATTGTGAAATGCGCAGTCAATGAGTTGGGAATGCTTTTCCACTGGGAGTTTGGATGGCTAATGATTCTTTTCTTTTGGTTATCGGAAATGCTTGATTTTTTGTAAAGGTTTACTCACTTGGCTGACTGAACTTCCACGAATAGACATGTAGGAATTGGGCAGGATAAGTACGCAGATTTCGCATGCTCTTGCTGGAATCTAGAATTGGAGTATGAGATGATTGTATATTAGGTAGATGACCGGGGTATCTCTCGAAGGGTGTCAATATGTGTGATTTAATAATGTTGGGGTGAATTCTGACATCTCAATGCTGCATACTCGTGGGCGGCGCAGCTACATTTCTCATGTTATGGAATATAAAATGACGGCAAGACTATAGAGGGCAGAAGCAGAGTTAGTTTTAGCATCCTTCATGTACACAAATTCTGTTGTAGATAATCAAGAAACTTGAGATGAGGATTATGATTTGTCATTGGCAAGTCATTGGCCGTAATTCAAAGGCACGTTGAGATGACTGAGGTTCTTCTATAGGTGATTGGCTCACCGCAGGACTTTCAGTCGTCTCATGGTTTGGGAAATTTGGGAGAGAATACGTGTTTGTCGTAGATGGCATTGTGATACTCCAATGTCTGTATTAATTTTTAATGATAGACTCGATATATAAGTTTGGTTCGGTTATTCGAGCCTCGGGGGAAGAGCAGATATATAAGAATTAGGGCAAGTGATTCTGGATAGGTGACCTTTCAATGAAACCTGAAGGCATTTTGTCAATTATACTAATCTGTGCCTGGAGGGAGGAAGACATCAACAGTATCAACTGTTGTATGAATATTAGTGCTTACCTTGTCTCTCTCTATCTGGTGGATCGACCCGTTAAGAATTATTCCTCGCCGGGATTGGATCAAGGTGTTTTCATCCGTCAATTCCCGTTTATTATCCTTTGTCGTTGTAGCAGTTGAAAAGGTGATAGAAATACAGGTATGTTCAAATTTTTCACTGAAGTTAGTAAGTTCTGTCCCAGTTGTGAAAAATTGATTCATCATTCTTCAAGCTCATGGTATATCCCCTAAAATTACAGGTTTTGATGCACTCATCGTAATGACTACTTGCACCATCTTTCGAAGCGCCTTATGCCATCGAAAGTTTTCGCCGATATTACATCCCAATAGAATTTTGGATCCAGTGAAGTCAAAATAGAAGGTTTCTGACCCCTTCATGATGAAGCCTACTTTCTGAAAGCCGTAGAAATATCGACTCTTGTCCATTCAGCAACAACTTCTCCATCATACACATCTCTGCTGATTGTCAAAATCCTATCTTCAACCTTTTCGTAAATTCTCTCGCATTGTTGATGCACTTTAGCAACAAGTTCTCGACTGAGTCCTGGATCGTCTGCATCGCCGAAATGCTTTTCGACTCGCTTCTTGAGAGTTTCGATACCCTTCCTAATTTCCTTCGCGTCGTACCCAGCAAGAATTTTCTTGAAGGTAGATTTGGAGTGACTTGGCAGTGCCGAAATTCTAGAAGCCGATTCACCAGGTTGTCTTGAAAGCATTAGACTCTCTGTGCTTTCTAAGAAATCGAGAAGTTTTCCCAGAGGTCTTCGAATCATAGCGCCAAGATATAAAGCCATATGTTCGTCCATTTCTTGGCTAGCGTTCTCTCTCCATTCTTCAAGTATTGGGTTGGAGCGGACATCCACTTCTTCAAGGTAGTGGTTCATATTTTCGATTAGTAGGATTTGATAATTAAGAGCCTCTTTATCCTCTGGATCCGCACCTGCCGTTTGAGCGCTTGGGTTCTCTCTCGCAATAACTTTAAGAGACTCAAACATGGTTTTGTTCAATCGCGAATATGTATTGTTTACGATTTGTCGAACCTCGAGACCGTCAGCAGTCATTAGCATAGTCTCTATTGTCGCGGAAAATAATGGAAATATCCTTATGAAGCCAATAACGCCCTTTCGCTTCTTGATTTTGACTTTAGTTTCCTCAATAGCTCGGATTTGTTCATCAAGGAATTTATTAAACAGGCCAAGCAAACGAGCATGTAGTTTTTGAAGAGTACGTGCCAGGTATTCCTGACTTGATTCCTCGAGATTTATAATCTTACGCTCAATTGAAGCGAGTATACCGATACCTTGCCTGTTCAAATAATTAGTGATGCTCATTGATCTAATTGTTTACCGTGGTGGACTTACAATGGATCGGATTGGAGGGACCAATCTATGAGTGCTTGCATATCGCCAGCCCAGAACGCGTATATTTCTTCCATGGTTTGAACGACACGTTTTGCCAAGCTCCGATTGGGATCCATAACTTTGGGCCTTCTCAAGTCGCCACCTCGTCGCAAATCCGGTGGGGCAGCAGCGACAGAATCTGCAAAATCATGTTGTTCTAGTGACGTGACATGGAAAAATTCAACAATGAAGTTCTGCTCCATACTCATAATGGGAATCATTTCATCGAGAGCCCCTGTAAATACTTCATTTGGAAGTAGTCGGCCATCTGCCTTGTCAAAATTAGGCTTGTTACCGCCATCACCAGTAGGAGATCGTATCTTTGCCAGTGTCTGACTCTTCTTCGCTGTGAGCTTTCTAGCAGTAGTCGTTGCGAGGCCTTCGGTCTGCTTCTCATTTTGTGAAGTAAATAATATGTCACATTCATCTCCTTGTGCTTTCCTAGCAATTCGCTTCCAGGCAAATACAGCATCCCTGAATTCCTCCTGGTATAAAGGTTTGCATGCAAGCTCGTAATCCGACAAAAATCGCTCCCATTCCACAGGAGCGACCTCTCTAGAGAATAACATCAGTGGACTATATCTCCAAAGTATGTTTCTCGCGAGATCATGATGGCGTGGGTCAAGTTTGAATTTCCCAGCTGCTCTTGCAACATTACCCTTTTCTCGGTCTAATGCTTTCCTCGTCTCGTCAATGGCAGCGCGGAATTTCATGTGCAAGAAAGAATACAAACGTTGAAGGAACTCAACGCTGGTAGCTCGGTAGACGTCTTTCTTCTCTTGTAAAACTCGCATACTTCCAATTTCGCTATTGCCAAAGACTCCAGTCTTCCCAGAACGAACGCTGCCATCTTCGCTTCGTCTAGAACCAGAAATATGCAGCGAAGGATCAATGGTGACCATGGCCTTGAACAATACGACCAAGGACTTTTCAACCTGCTCAAGATCTTGAGGACGTTCCAGCGATGCTGTCTTGAGGCATTCAAGCTGTGACGAGGAAATCGATATCGTGTCCAATAGAGATTGAAGTTCAACTTGAAGTAACTTCTGATTGGCTGTTTGGACTTGCAAACCTTGTGACTGGGCTTCGATGTAGGCTATATCCTCGTTGAGCGTCTAAAATGATATGTTAATCTATAAAATTCTTCAAGAAAGCATTCAATGAAACAACTTACGCCAAGTTCTACAAGATACAGTGTGAGTAAACCATCAAGTTCGTCACATTCATCCATACATGTGTCCAACCCTTTTTTGATCGCTTCAACTCGTTCGTCCTCTTCTTCTAATCGGTTTAGCCAGCCTCCAGCCTGAACTTTGTTGAGCTCTCGCTCTACATCATCTTTTAATGTGTCAATAACTTTTGTATGCACACCTTCTCCTACCCATCCAAATTCATCCCAAGCATTGACAAGGTCAGAGCCCCGACCATCGAAAAAGCTGGGGTCAATACCCAAGGATGCAAGCTCTTTTTGCATTGCCTCGGAAGCGGATTTCGGCCGTCTAGGTTCTCTTGTCTTTGGCTTGTCTAATGATACTGCATCTGATGCCTGTGAATGACCTCCAGCAGGGCTCGTTATATCAGGGATTGTGATTTTGACTTCCGGAACAACTTCAGGGTTAGCTTTGCGGGCCGCCGACTTTTCGGGAAGAATTTCAACAGGCGAGGGTGGGACTTCAGGTGTAGCAGTGGGAACATCGGAGGGTGAAGTATTGAGTGTGGTTGGAGCATTGACTTTGGTTGGAGCATTGAATGTGGTTGCACTGTCATTACTCATCGCCCGAATTAATGAAGGGGCAGGGACCACACCAGTAATGCCATCAGGGCCGTTTGGAGATTTTGATGCCAGCGCTGCTTCTCTAAGACGTTCAGCTGCCCCACCAGCACGAGGCTTGAAAGTATTGGCATTCTTCGCAGCCCTGAGAAAGGTACTGGCAATATCACCTTTTGTTTTGTTTTTGATCATGGGCCCAAGTCCTGGGCGCATGTCCTCATCTTCCTTCTTCTCATCGGACAGTGGCAAAATATTGCTAATCGGTGAAACAATCGGGGAGACAGGAGAAACAACAGCCGGCGCAGGTGGAGGAAGTGACGGCGGTTCATCCTTACCGGTATCGCTGAAGTTATCGCGAGGTGACTCTAGTGATGCTGGCTCTGTGATTTTGGTATCAATACTGACATCTCCATTTCCATTTGCCTCCCGCTCGCGAGGTATTGACCGTTCACTGCTACGAGTAGGAGGCCGCATATCGTCCCTCCGCATACCAGGACTAGCTAATGGTGCGGGCACAATGTTATCATCCGAAGCTCGTAAGCGAGAGGCGTCACCAATATTTGGCATTGGAGGCCGACGTCTTTCCGGTGGAATTGTTAGCGGGGCGGGCATTGGGGGCGTATCCGCCGGCCTGCCTCTTCTCGGACTTGGAAAGCCGGATTCAGGAGGGCCACGTTGGGAATTGGGTGCAGTACTTCGATCAGGAAAGCGACCTGGTGCGTTAGGCAAGCCGTTAGCACCACCGCGTGAGCGAGGTGGTAAGCTTCCACTGTCATCACTACGCCCAAAAGATTCCTGACTTTGATTAAGCCCCTCCAATCTACGCAGACTCGCTTGACTCCTTTGAGGTGTAACACCAGTTAGGTTAGAGCCTGGATTTGGCGACATCTCACGTTGTGGCCGCATAGGAGGTCGGGAATTCTGTGGTGGAACGGCTGGACTGTTGGGCCGCATTTGGCCTGGTGGAAAGGCTGGACTATTGGGCGGCAATTGGCCTGGTGGGCGTTGTACGGCATCTCGACTAGGTTGTTTGCGCAGTGCAGGCTCACGGGATGGTTCTCTGTTAAATGGGAATGGCCGGCTCTGGTTTTGTTCAAAGGGAGAAGATGGGATTTGTTGGGGTTGCGGAGGCCGCCGAGATTCCTGGGTAGGAGGTTGTGGTCGCGCAGAAGAGATACCAGATAATTGTTCTCTTTCTCTGGAATCAAAACCAATCAGTTCCGGTGCCCTCCCACCAGTGTATTTCGTATAAATCTTGACCAAACTTGCGAGAAAGAATTGCTTTTCTTTCTGGGTATTAGCCTGCCAATAGTAAGGCTTTCCAATCGTTACCATGAATCCTGTACCCCCAGCCCATTGCTTGCGCTGTTCTTCCTCAGGAGTCGCAGGCACTGCTCCACTAAAAGACTCTATCGCAGATAGATCATCGAGCATCCAAGTCTTGCCTATTGAAAAGCTTCCATTCGCATTCTCCCTAGCCTTGTGCATACGGACCCGGCCAGATTTGCGCACGGCGACGATTATAAGGCGAGGTTTCTTAACATCCGGATTGGCACCCGGGGGGGGTGGAGCAGAAGGATATGCAGCATCTTCAATGATTCTAATATGTGTGATGTATGACTCGAGTACTAGAAGACCGAGAGGTTAGTATAGAGCTGATATCCCCCCAGCGCAAACCGGACTAATCTTACAAGAGCCATCCGGATCCTTCTTCCCAAAACAGCTGTCGATAATCCGTCTCTTCTCATCTTCAAATCTTTCGGCTCTGCTCATGCTACTGCCGTTGACCCCGCCAGGCCCATTCCGTGAAGAGCCGTCCATGAGGCGGAGCCACGTTCGTTAAATCGAGGCGATTGTTCTTTGTATCTTTTTCAATCATTTATTCGTGAAGGCAAGTTGAATATTCTTTTGCCATTGGCTCAAGAATCATTCTCTTATTCATAAATCGCATTCCAAGATTCTGACAAAACCCAAATAAGGGGAAGAGTGCGTAGGAGTTGTATGTGGTATATGATGTGCAGGTTAGATAGACATTGGGTTAATTTGGCTCTTGCTTCGAATTCTAGGTTTCAGTTCCCTGACCATCAGCTACGGTTACGGTTACGGTTGTGGTTGCGGTTGCGGTTAACGGTGGCGGATAGAGACCTAAGAAGCAAGGACCTTTGAGACTTTGAGACGGTAATAATAAGGTCCGACCTCATTACAGCTATCTTGCATATATATGCCTATCTAGGTATATATGTGCTCGAGATGAAGCCTTCACGTAACACCTGTATATATATATTTACGAGGGTATATATATAGCTCGAGTAGGTAAAGTACCTTGCAGGTGGGCAACGCTAATCTAGAAATGTATTAGCGCCTTTTATCGTTTCTCCCTTGGATCTTTTTTTTTCTTATCTGGCTACCTGCGCAGTGTTTTTTTTATTTTTTATTCAACAATCAAAAATCATTACAAGCAGGTAGCTCACTCACTTCATTCAGTAAGCATGAGGACAAAACAAAACAAACGCAACATGGCGGATAATGCCAATATGCAGGCATTAGGAAAAAGAAAAAATCCTTCGGGTCAAGCACAACCAGATTGGCTGTTTCCTGCTGGCTCTGGTTCGCCTGCAAATCAAGCCTTTGCTGGCAAATCTGGTAACGAAGGTCGGTCGAAGAACAAACAAGACAAGAAACACGCACAAGATCTCCTCAATCGCCGAGATGCCGGTGAACCTCCCAAGTCTGGAATTCCTTCTCATTTACTCGATCTTGTCGGTAAATTCCTCGAACAGCACGAACTCATGCAAACCAGTCGCACCCTGAAGACTGAACGTCGCAACCGAGATGAGACAACAGTGAAAGCTGACAGTGCTGCTGTTTCTCTTGAGGCCATCTATAATGAGTGGCAGGCATTGAAGGAGGAGAACGTGGCCCTCAAAACTGCAGCTGTCAAGAAGAACGAAGCCCCAAAGCAAAAGGCAAAAATGGTCTCATCTACCGATAAATCAAGCATCAGCAGCAGCAGCAGTGATTCAAGCAGCGACGAGGAAAGTGATGTTGAAATGGCAGATGCGCCTCCAACTAAGAAGAGCTCTTCGCGAAGATCATCTTCATCTTCGTCATCGTCTTCTTCGTCCTCGTCGTCCTCTTCGAGCAGTTCTGACAGCGACGCTGACGATGAAGATGATGTCCCACCGGTCGCCAAATCTCCCTCTCCGAAGCCAAAAGTTAACACACTGAAGCGCAAAGTTAGTTCAGAAAACGATTCGTCTTCATCCGATTCGGACTCAAGCTCAGAAGAAGATGCACCCAAAGCTAAGAAGGCCAAGACAGCTACTGCTACAAAGGACTCTTCGGACTCTTCATCCGAATCTAGCTCTGAAGATGAAGACTCCGAGACCGTGAAGACTAAGGATGATTCAAGCTCTTCTGATTCTTCTTCTTCTTCTT
This sequence comes from Monilinia vaccinii-corymbosi, assembly GCA_017357885.1. Classification (NCBI taxonomy): domain Eukaryota; kingdom Fungi; phylum Ascomycota; class Leotiomycetes; order Helotiales; family Sclerotiniaceae; genus Monilinia; species Monilinia vaccinii-corymbosi. The sequence goes on along the minus strand of CP063406.1, from coordinate 1,231,229 downwards.
CTTCGTCCGATTCCGATTCTTCTACACAATCAATCGCAAAAAAAATTCCATTACCTGATTCTGATTCCGATTCATCCTCCGACTCCAGTTCCGACTCTGATTCCGATACCCATTCTGGCAAAGTTACAAAGAAAGCAGCAGGGGCCAGCTCAGACACAAGCGAGACTCTTTCGGAAGGCAAGGGTTCTTCAAGCCAGAAACCGTTAGACCCGCCTTTGCCACCAATGCCAACCGAGAAGCTTTCTAGGAAGCAAAACGTACCATTTTCTCGCATTCCCAAAGACATTAAAGTTGATCCAAGATTGTCTAGTAATGCCTATGTACCATATGAGTACGCACAAAAGGCTCATGAGGATTTGATCGTCACAAAAGGCAAGGGTTTCACCAAGGAGAAGAACAAGAAAAAGCGTGGAAGCTATAAAGGCGGTTACATTGATGTCGAGGGTAAAAAGGGTATCAAATTTGATGACTAGAGATCTACCTTCTGGATTGGTAGTTTGATGATGAATGGTTTTCAATGTTTCAGCATGAGAAAAGTCTACGCCTTTAGAGATGATCAGATTGACTGGGTAGCAAAGGAGCGTTTGGCGCAAATTCACATGATAGAAGTAGCGACGCTACATTGATAATACAAAAGTCTTGAGCTTGTTCTCTATACATAATATATTTCCAAACTCATCTTGCGCATACTGACTTTCTCTTTGCGCATGTTCCGAGGTTGGTCAAGACGATATCCTACTGACCACGTCTCGGGGCTCAACTTCAAGACTTCTCGTACTAAATGATCTCATGTCTTTCACAATGGAACATATTCTTCACTGGGTATCGCTCTGTACTCAGGGCTGAGTGCTAGGAGAGCAGTATGTAAGTGCTATAGGCCTAGGAAGCTCGTGTGAACATCTAATGATGCCAATTGTTATCAACCTTTTTCCGACAATTGCAACAGAACTCGGCCACGATATTTTTTCCATCTCGGCGTTATATCACGATATAATATTGTTTGCAAACGTCGACACAGCTTTCGCGCTCTCGTTGCACAAGCACCAAGTTCGTAGCCAATAGGAGTCCTTGCGCAAGTAATCGCAGAGTGGCTGAGCTCCCATAGAGATAGAGCGAGCATTCAAGCATGCGACTTCGAATTCGTGATGATTTTCAAGGCTAACACCTCTACTGTGCGCGACCCGACAATGATCATTTGTTCGGGATGGCTATTATCTTGTCGCCCTAGCTTGACAATCTTGACAGGCAACACTGCTCATAGAACTTTGTTATATTAGGGCTGGATGTAATGGGAGGTTTGTGCTCTTTACTTAAAGACGGCGAGGAAGCGCCGGACAGTGAAATCAAAGAGGTCCAAAGAGAGAAGCCGAGGTCCAGTATCTTGAAGATGCCTCAATCTGGAAGACCAGGGACAAGAGCAAAGGAAATTTGGCGTCTTGCGATCGAAAAGAGAGAATTCGATACTCCAGAGGATTATACGAACGCTCTCAAGAGTCTTCAGCTAGCTGAACGGAGAACTGCATTTGATGCGGAAGCAGAAGAGTTGGCTTCAGATGTGGAGAAGAGAGCGGCCAAAATTGTCCATCAAATCAGAAATTATGATTGGGACAAAACTTATGGGAAGCCAGTCGATGCGAAAGGTCTCGCTACTGGCAAGAGAAATCAAGGGGAGCACTTTTTGGGCAACGTGGAGCTCATCAATAGCACAAAGTTGATGGAAATTGCGAAACGAATGCCAAAAGGCGCCCACCTTCACATACACTTCAATTCCTGTTTACCGGCAAAGTTCTTGATACAGCAGGCGAGGAACATCGATGCAATGTACATCCGCAGTACTCTTCCGCTGACGAAACCAGAAAACTATGCAGATTCACGAATCTCCTTCATGGTAATGACACCTCATGAAGCGACTCACGTGAAAGGTGAGGAGAAAGAGATCTATGTTCCTCTGGGAAATGTTAGGGATGATGACTACGTCTCTAATAGATGGATGCCATATAAGAAGTTTCAAAGGGAGTTCAACTTTACAGATCAATATGGTCAGAAACTAAGTGGTACAACGGGCGCCGAAATATGGCTTGAGAGAAAGATGCAGATTTCGGAAGATGAGGCTCATAGCTGCACTCAAACTGGTCGCGGTATCTGGGAGAAGTTCAACCATAGGACTCAGATGATGAAAGGGCTATTTGCATACGAGTCAGCATTTCGAAACTACACCCGAGAGTGCATCAAGGATTTTGTCAAGGATAATATCCAGTACGCCGAGATACGCCCCAATTTTATGGCTACGAATTCATTAAGGTCGGATGATGGTACGAAGACTATTGGCGGCAATGAAGGGATCATGAATGTAATTGATGAAGAGCTCCATAAGACTATGCAGGAGATTCGGGATGCTAGGCAGTATTTTGGAGGCATGAAAGTCATCTATTGCACACCCCGATCATTCGATAGGGGTCAAATTGAGGTAGCGCTTGATGAGTGCATTTATTTGAAGAAGAAGTATCCAAACCTACTGTGTGGTTAGCCTAGCCTGAAAATCCAAACACGCCCCCATCCATTAATGAGAATATAGGTTTCGATCTTGTGGGTCACGAAGAGATGGGAAACGAGCTTCGACATTTCGTGCCCGAATTTCTCGCATTCCGGCGACAATGCCGAGATCAAAAACTAGATATCCCGTTTCTATTCCATTGCGGGGAGACCCTAGAGGTTGGCGGCAAAGTGGACGGTAATCTTTTCGATGCGATATTACTAAACGCGAAGAGGATCGGTCACGGTTATGCAGTGGCACGACATCCTCTTCTGATGGAAATATTCAGAGAAAAGAATATCGCCATCGAATCATGTCCTATTTCTAACGAGGCCCTTGGCCTTACTCCTAACATTGCGGGACACAACCTTCCCATATTACTGGCAAACGATGTGCCTTGTACAGTTAACAGCGATAATGCTACATTCTATAGGCATATCTCCTCTTCCTGACCATATGGATCGTTTTACTAACCAATCACAGATCATCCTTATCCCACGACTTCTATCAAGTCATGATTGGCTCAGAGTCGATGTCTCTTCACGGCTGGAAACAGCTTGCACAATGGAGCTTAGAGCACAGTTGCATGGATGCCGAGGAGAAAAAAGAGGTGACGAGGGAATGGAATGTGAGATGGAAAGATTACTGTCAATGGATTGTTGATGAATACAGCTGGGTTAATGACTGGACATCAGCGGCTGGTCGGCATTGATCTTCAGAGCCCCCAGGGAGGTTATTCAACGTTACACCTCAGCTTTTGCCTCAATTCCATGGACCTCGATACATGGACTGGACGGAGGTGCAGAGGAGTGAGGCTGGAACTTGGGAGTTGGTTAAAACGGGGTGGAACAAGGTGAAAGGTGATACCGGGCGTTGAGGCGCATAGACGACGAGAGAACGACTGGTCATGAGGGTGTGTTGTTGCCATAATTATACCTCTTCATGTATCACATTATAGAAATCATGATTTTCATAATCACGAGGCGGCTCTTGTCTCATTGACATGATTCATTGGTGTTCATATGCTGCATCTGACATGAGCAATGGAAACAACATGCCAGCCTCAATGCGATGGATCACACGCGCACATGGGGTACCTGCCTACCTGCTGCATGAATAGGCAGGCAACTATGTATCTGAATATACTTACTTTGCTATTAATAAACCCGTCTTCTCGAGTTTGGGGGCGGACGGCATGCTATCGATAGTTTTCCGTGATGCGCATCCAATGGATTTCGTGATTGATACACACATGCGCCTGGTGATACATATCAGAAATAGAAATCAATACAAGGAAGCCGCCGCCATATGAATAGATCAGATCAGACCCGATGGTAGGTTACTACAACTCAAGAGTTAGCCTTATCATTCATCCATCTTATTGTTGAAGATGGGATTATATATATATATCCCAAGAGATTGGCCCCGCTTCCCTGCTGGCTGTGCCTCCTCTGATCCTGGCGTTTCTTTTTGCTCCGTTAGATGATAATATGTGTATGTATATATGTATATACTCGGAGGCAGGCACTGCCCATCTAACCGACCCCTAACCCCCCTGTAAATCATCTTTTTCAGCTCCCAAGAGCTGGTGAGACGCGATGTTACTTGCTTGTTTTGTGTGGAGGATCCGGAATGGCATGGGGTTGAGGACTTTGACTGAAATATATATGACATATAAGGTTGGTTGAGGCTCTGGGGGTTTCCTCTTGATGATCAAGCTTGTTTTCGTGGAAGCATCGGAGTAGGATAAGGTTAAGATATCGAAGAGTCATTGGGAAGTGGAGGGGATCCGGCACTTGGAGACGTGGGCAAATAAAAAGGCAGGCAGGCGCAGTTGCTTATCCTGGACTTGATTTGACTTGACCTCGAACTACGAAGGCTTGAAACAACAGCCGGTGGACGAGAACCTTATGCAATACTCGAGATGGCAGATTCATGGTTTCCTTCGGGGAAAGAAGTTCGGTATGTTAAATATTTACCCTGCCCCATGTTCCTCGAATCTCCCCATGAACTAATCAGTATCAAAGCGATGGATGGAGATTAGATATCGTGTCGCTTCTCGCAGTCATAGGAGAATCTGCCATGGCTGAGCACTCACAGTCCATGACATCCTCCTGGATGTGTATGCTCCCCCGGATTATCCCCGCGCCACAAGTCCTCCTCAAATCCTCTCGTCCTTCTCGAATGTCACAGGTCAACGCAGCTGTGGTGGGAGTCCATAGCGGGATTTACATCCCAACCCTCAACTTCTTTCCCAACATCATCCACCCGATCGAAGCCCTCGAGCCTTTCCAGTTCAAAGTCTTTGAAATTAGACACCGAAAGAGCTCAAGAAGATTACCCTCTCCACCCGAAGCTGCAGATAAAGAGAGGCAGGTATCGACTTCAAGCAGTGGCGAGACGGCGCATTTGGAAAGCGGGGGAAAGCTTCAAGCTCGACTTAGGGATACCCTCGCAACGAAGATTACCCATCGTGGAACAAACTTAGATGGATTGAAACCTCATGTGCCACCCAAGTTTTGGTCACCTCTGAATTGCCTATCCTTGATATCGTTCTTCCTCACCATCGGCCTCTTCATATGGGCGCTGTTGACTCATGATGGGACGGCCTGCGTTGCACTCTGTACAATCTCTTTCGCGTCGTCGATCGTGGGTTATGCATCGTATTGGTCGCCGGTGCTCATGAATCGCAATTTCCAAAGCAGAGTCCCTCAAGGCGATGTCGTAATCCGCACCAGGGAAGGCGCATTCATCGTAGTCCGATGTGATGAGGACGTGGCGCGAGAACTATACTCTGGTACGGAAGAATGTCGCTATTACGTTTCTACAGACCCCTACCGAATACTCGTCGGCTTTGGTACCTTTCTGCTCATGGTGTCGGTTGTTTTGCTGGGGAACTGTGATTTTCAAATGCAAATCTCCATCGGTGCATCCTATATCGCTCTGAACGGTGCGTTCTGGGGTGTCGCCCTGATGAACAAAGGGAGGTTCTGGGACCTATCGAGCTATGAATGGAAAGACGTCACGCCCGAATCGGCACGCGAGGCACATTTAGCTCAGGATGAAAGCGATGTTGAGTGGAAGCCCTCGTTCACGAGAACACTATGGTATGCGATCCGAGAAACGAAGAAAATCGGATGGGTGAGCACCAGTGGAGCTGCACCCAGAACAAAGAGATGGGAGGAGTGGTTGAACAAGGCGGAAGCAGAGGCAGTCAAGGGAAATTGGAGCTGGGATGCGGTTCATCAGAAAGATACGACGGTTGGTGAATCGGACTCTGTCCCTCAGGCTCAAGTGGCATTCAAAGATACTGCTGCCGAACATGCTCCCGCGGTGCAAGTTCCTGTGCCGGATCGGGTCGACACAGAATGAAGAAGCGACGACATGTACATTTTGGGATGAAGTGGGAGAAGCATAAAAGATAATGTTCAGGATGGCCGGATATTTATGAGATGGCTATGTGTTTTATTTGTATCTATATCTCTTTTGGCTTTTTCTGTTGATATTAAGTATATATTTCCCCGCTTTCCTTTTCCTTTCCATTTCGACTCTCAACCTTCAACCAACCGTCGACCTTCAATCCTTTCAACGTGATCAACAACCAGAGGGATAAGAATCGAAGCAACGATGGCAAGCCATCCACCTCCAGAAGTAAGTATTCTTTTCAAACCCCTATAGTAATTGATTACTGACACTCAGTAGCCACCGGTCCATCTGATCATCGATCCTGAAAGCGATCTGACTATTCGACTTGTCAACAGACAGACTACCAAAGATCCCAATACTGAAAAGGTGTCTGAAGAAATCACCGTCCGCGCAACCTACAAAGTGTGCAGACAGACCCTCACCGATAACTCGCCAGTGTTCAGCGCCTCACTTGGAGGATGGGGTATAGAATCTAAGCGGACCATCGTAGACGTTGAAGATGGAACTGTGAAGAGTTACGAGCTCTGGTTTCGAATTTTGCACAATGCCATGGTTCCTGAAATTTATGATCTCGATATCAAGGAGGTATACGAAGCCATTCAGATCTGCGGATACCGCGAGTTGCAAATCCATAGGTTGTAGCTTGGTCGGAACAATGGATGTCACGCCTGAAAGTCGACAAGATTTCCCTTGATGACATGAAATCGCTTCTTTATCCAGCCAAGGAGCCTGACTGCATCAGGGAGTTCAAGTGGATGACGAGGAAGCTAGTGTATGGCATGTCAGAGCATATTCAGGAAACCAACCCTACGACTCATAGGCATCTTCACTTGGCTAATAATGTCATGGGTAAGCTTTTCAATCATCCGTTGTCCTGAATACCATCAACCTGATACATAGCAGGTGCACTGAACGGTGCTAGAGGCAATCTCCATAGCAAGCTTATCAAAGGCCTCTTCGACCCCATCGACTGGTTTCTAAAACAGATGTGCAAGTGTAAGGAAGCTTTGCTCTTCTCTTCCTGCAAAGGACTCTCGAAGACTGGAATCTGGCCTTTGGAAACCCATCACAAGAAGAACGTCCAGGAGATCCTAGACAGTTTCGACAAGTTCGTCTGCGTAATCGCAACCAACACCTGTCTCAGTTGCAGAAGTAAATTAAGCCCTAGCGCCATCGAAAACGTTCGAATTTCCATCCAAGCACAATTCGGGGGTCTCTGTCTGGACTGCATGGATCACTCCATGCCAGATAGCGAAGAGAGATTTGCATACTTTGCCCATGATATCGGGAAGAGATGGGATACGGATTGTAGGATTACTCATGGACAGCCTAGTTGGTATTGGTCCCATATGGGTCAAAGACCTGATATACTTGGTAATATCTATATCTTCATGGACAACTGGATGGGACTTCTGATGTAGATTGAGTTTCTACACTTGGCTTTATGGACGGACCATGATGATGCAATTTGGGAGGGCTTCGGTTATTAACTATCGCAGGGGGGGGGCCAAAACATCGTCATTTCCGCGAGGAATATCATATCAAGCGGTTCGTATAGGGAGGGTGCTTTCGGCTACAGTAGTTAGTACATGGATTCAAGCTTCCAACTCGTGAATATTAATAAAATACGACTTTCCACCGAGTCTATGCTTATGATATGAATGTGACGAAAACAAAGCTATGGAAATGATAAAGGAGAAAGTTAAATACGGCCTGCTACTACGACTCGGAGGATAGAAAGTTGTCAACACTAGCTTTGACACGAGGAGGGAGGTTTTCTCATCTATTTCTCCCTACAGATCATTTACTTTTCTCATCATCTCAGTCACACACACACATATATATACTAGCACACTTTCATATATATCTTCATTTCATTTCATTACTCTACTGCTCTACTGGTACAGTAAGTACATCGCCACTCATTACTTTCGTACTTCCATACATATACATACTATAATACTACAATACATATTTCCCTTTCGTCGTACTCGTGCGTACCCTTCTCTACAATACAATACAAACAAACAAAACATACCAAACCAAACCGCATCGATTTCGATATCGGCATGGAAACTCCGAACTGAATTCCGACTTTTCAATTTCTAATTTCCAATTTCACATAGGAGGGAGATGGAGATAGAGATAGAGGTAGAGATATATTACATTTCTCAGACTAAGTAAGCATACATACATAAAAAGAACTCGTCAAGACCACCCCATCCATACCTTTGGCCCCAGCCCTGCCTGCCTGCCTTTACCCTTGGGGTTGAATGCGGATAAGATCTTCAGCGACGGCAGATGCTTACTGCCTGTGAAGCCTTTTGGGTCGGCTCATTCTTTCTGCTTAGCTGGAGATTTGATCGTTGGCGCTGATCTGGGGCCCTGGACGCTAATTGTGGCAGGCAAAGTATTGAGAAGACCCCCAGACCATACCAAGCTGGAACCCCATGGTCCAGGTCAGGCCGATGGAGATGGAGAACTCGATCGGGAAGCATGGCCCAGTCCAAATCAAGTGATACATACTGGCATGGTCTGGTCCATGGGCATCTCATGCTTGAATTTACGACCTTCGCGCACACCATACACCTTCTCGCGTCTCGTGAGGTTGCATGAAGATGGTCTGTACATGGTACTCCGCTCTTTGATCATCCAGAGGGAGTTCTAGAGACTCCATCGCCTCCAGGATGACACGCATTGGGCCTGGGTGGCCTAGGAAGTTCAAGAATCGTATTGGGTTGTGCTTTGGAAAACGTAGATGGTAGGGACTAGTTCCCCAACGTTGATCGGGTACGTTGTGCCAAGGGAGATAGATGGCTGTTCCCGAGACGGAAGTTTCCAGGGAGCCGACTTACATCAGGGTCGGACGTAGATTCGCGGGGCGAAATCTAAGCTTCATCTGCATGAAACAGGTATTAGAAAAGGGTGTAGCGGTAAAGAATGTCAAGATAATTATCTTGGTAATCGTCGATTGCATCCCACCAACAGCTGAAAATGCCTCCTGACGGGGAACATGAAGCCAGAAGCCAGAAGCTGCCTCAGAGAATGGGTAATATTGAGGTTTGAGAGTCCCTCAATTACATCCCAGGTGCCGTCACGTCGTCTGCATGGTAATATGAATAGGCGCGAGTTCAACCATCAAGTTCCATCTTAAAGCCACTATCCTCCTCGGTCTCGCCTGGAGGATGTGGCTGTATTTTTCCGTTTCAAGTAATTGGCGTGCGGGCCTTGGTCATGGTGTTGGATAAGAAAACCACACCTTGACCTTTTCTGAAGAGAAATTTGGGGTGATCTTGAGCTTCGTTGGTAAAATGCTGGACTCCTTTGGCATGAGATTGGCTTGTCGTGTGTCACCCTAAAAAATTAGGTAGGTGTTTGGAGTATTGTTGATTCGAGAGATATCTAGTTGGGTGTGAGACTGGTTGGATTGTCTCAAGCTGTCATTCACGGATTAGACATCATGCTGGATTGAGGAGAAGCTACAGTCGGGTGTATTATCCAACCGTAGTCAAGGGTTCCGTGTTTACATTAGACCGCATAGATGACGGTCTCATAGGCGGAGGTTCTCTTGGACCATTTGCGTATTTCTTTATGGGCATGGACTAGCACGCCCAAGGCTTCCGTCGATTATTTCGCTGGGACCGAAACGGTGTCTAAATCCGGTGCTTGGCCGTTGGGTAATTCCAACAACACGCAAGACAAGAAACTCTGCGCCATCACAGAAGAAAAGTGTATAGTCTCTTCTCGTATCATACACTTCATTTCAGTAATGTGGGACTAGATCGAAGAGATTTAACTCAGGAGTCTTCAGAAATTGACATTAGATGTAAGGGCACTCTCTGGGGCAGTTTTGGGAGTTGAGCCGATTGGTGACATTTCCGTAAACCCTAGTAGAGACTATGTGACAAGAGTACAATTAGTAGGAAAAAGACGCGATTCTGGAAGGGGAATTTACATTGAGAATTCTTCAAGCCAGCAACATTGAATAGACCTGCTACTGTTCGCCGTGGTATATTTCTGGACTTATAGAAGTTTGAGACGTTCGAGGCTTGGATCAGGCCAAGGGACTAGATGGAGGTTTTCGTTGTTCGTTCTTTGAAAGAGGAAGATATCGATTGAATTATCTCATACAGATAGAAGAGAGAGTACATGCCTCGTATGCGACTTAGAAAGCAAGTGCTGCGAGAGAATAGATCTTGGTGTTGTGGTGCGTGGAAGAAGAATTTCACGAAGAGTTGAAGGAAAGATTAATCAAAGCAATTTTGAAAGGAAGAAGATTATTATTTTGAAATTGTTTTGTGGGCTGCTTAGTCTAAATGCTTAGTCGGGCAATATACCAATCAGACTTTGAGGGTATTTGTCGACTAAGCAGATGTTGAAGCAATACTTTGATGACATTTGTCGACTAAGCAAGAGGTTCCAGCTGCACTAGCTGTGCGTCGTTCACAAGTGAAATATCATGAACAAAGACGGACTCAAAAAGTATCAAAAGAATCGTTCTAGTAACCTTAATATACACACTGGAAAGCGCTACATATAATCAGAGCTTGCTTGATGGTTGAAAGAGAGATGAAGCTTTGTTCAATGTCTCCATCGCCTCCTTTTCTATTCTCTTGCATAGTACATCACATGTGGGGATATCATGAATAAGACCAATGACTTGACCAGCAGTCCAAACCTGGAGGGGAGGATCAGTTCTTGAGTTCGAAGTGTTGAAAGATGGATTACTTACTCCATAATCAGGATCCCCAGTAGTGAAGACTTCCCTGCCTCTCTTACCGCTCACATATGGAGCAACCTCTGCAAACTCTCCCGTTTGACTCTCTCGCTCAATCTTTGCTGCCTCTGCAGTAACCTTATTTTTATACAAGCGAGAAGTATTCTTCCATCTTCGGAGAACAAGCTGGGTATCAACTTCTGATGCCTTGACAATCTCCTTCTTAATATTCTCATGGATTGGTGCCTCAACAGTACACATGAAACGCGTTCCCATGTTGATACCTTCAGCACCAAGCGATAAGGCGGCTGCAAGCCCCTGACCATCCGCAAATCCCCCGGATGCGATAAAAGGAACCTTAAGCGACTGTCTAGCTCTGCTGAGGAGAATTAGATTCGTGATGTCGGTTTCACCGACATGCCCAGCACATTCAAAACCATCGATGCTCAAAAAATCAACCCCAAGCTTCACTGCACTCTCTGCATGTTTGATGGTCGTACATTTATGTAGGATAATGATTCCAGCAGCCTTCAACATTTTTATGATAGGGCCTGGGCTGTTGCCCGCCGTTTCGACCACTTTAATTCCCTCATCGATAGTCACTTGCGCGTATGCACCGTAACTGAAAGAAGTCACGAGTCAGCTTGGTTTTGCAGGGTTTCGCGGCTCGACGACCATGTTGTACTCGGGCACGGAGCAAACGGCGAATCAACATGAGATGAGATTGAGATCTGCGGAAACTTACTCCGGGGGATTAATCGACGGCAACAGTGTAATGTTTACACCAAACGGCTTCTTGGTCATTTCCTTGCATCTTCGGATCTCCTTGCGGAGGTCTTCTGGAGTAGGCTGCGTTAGAGCTGTGAGAATCCCCAAACCTCCAGCATTCGAAACGGCGCTTGCCAATTCAGCATATCCAACCCATTGCATACCACCCTGGACAATAGGTACTGCATTGGTCCCCAGTTAGTTATCTGTTGGTCGGGCGAGCGCATGAGGGTGTAACCAACATTGAATGCCCAGTGCCCTGGTAAGTTTCGTGTTGAAAGGCATGCTATCGAATACTGTGGACGAATAATATGATGGGGAAGGCTCTTCTGGCCTATTGAGGGTGGCGAAGTGAAACCTCTATTCTAAAGTATCTCTATACTTTTTTCAACGATTCGAAAGAATGAATGTGGGTTGAAGGAAGTGGGAGATAATAATATCTGGAGCACAGAGAGGTTCATACTAAGCAAGCTCCCTCACATTCGTTGAACCGAGGCACGGTAACTCATATGCCCGCTCAGGCCCGTGCGCGCCCGCTCCCCCTGCAGTACAAGTTGTGACGCAAGCGCTATATCGGCATGTGACAGACACGTGATCGCCAACACGTATATTAATTTCGTATACTTTTTCCCAACTTCTTTTTTCCAACGAATCTGCTGTTTTTCTTTTCTTCTTTCAATTTAAAGTTCCATCACAGTTACGAGATAATACTCATTGTTACATCGTTCATATGCATGTAGCACGTATAAAATCAATTCACACTGTAGCTACATACAACCAGCACGTGGTCGCTAACGCACACATGCCCGAACCATCCAATCGGTTACGATACAGAGCATATATATCATTCGATCTAAGATTTGAAAGACTTTAAAATAAAGATAAAATTCATTTCAACTAATCCTAAAATAACTAGTTGCAAAACTTATTCTAATTTCGCCTTATTAACGGTTCCCATCTCTTGCTCTCATCTCGTCGTCCCCCCAGTGGTAACCTACCAAATACATAGGATATGAAAAGGTCGTACTCTGTACACATGGTGATACAGCTTGCTGAGACGAGCACGGAAAAACCGTTCCTGATTGGCACATCTGCCGAGTAATATAAACTTGCCCTAGTAAATGTCGTCCAACAAGAGGGTGATATTGATATGGGGGTACCTCTTCAATGACCCTCAAAACCTTCGAACACTTGGGCATCAATAGGTTCTAGAGCAGTCGATGCGCTGTCGAAAATAGGGCTACTCAGGTGTCAATGGACAAGGCTTCAATATACTTGGCCATCTCTCACGCCGCCACGCAACATATCCATGAGCAAACTGTTTCATCATCAAGTTGTGTACCTCGCCGTCTTTCCCATCACCGCCCCCTATGGCGGTTGAGCAAGCGGAACATCCGACGGGGTGCGGCATACCGTCTTGTCCTGTTGGGAAATTTGCGACTTATCTTTACCGTAAGCTATTTCTGCACCCAGATTTATCGGGGTAACACGATTGGCCCACTTGGGAATCCCAATTGAAGATGGCTGCCGTGCGACGTTTATTTTCAAGCCTTTCCAGACGAAATATGCAAGTATCTATCCGTTTCCCGGCATCAAAAATGGACCTAGACATACCCGTTGTTAATATCCATAGACGTCTGCGCCAGGCTTCTGGAAGCTGTTGGTACCTCGGGGCGGTGAACTGTGAAGCGGTGGCCTCACCGTTGAAGAAGCTGCAGGGCTGAGTGCTTGTTTTGATACATGTGCGTATGTACCTATCCATTGCCATCACAGGGCTTCTCCGCTATATACCACAGCCTACCCTGGAGATCATTCATCGATATGTATAAGTATGTATGTAGGCACCCGTTCCTGCAGATACCTCGATCTCACCTCTCCGTACATTCGGAGTCCTGTAGCGGGAAAGGGGAGGAAACCGACAATTGAAATCTGGCACCACTCCAGTTTTTTATCCAATGTTTCGAATTGACCAATCATAACACACCAGCACTGCCAATGAAACTCGGATATTTTATCCTGTCCAGTCTTACAAATCTAACGTATATTTACTTTTTGGGGGAGGGGGAGCGGGAGGGGGAAAGTAAAGCAGATGGAACGCCAACAAAATTTAGCAGCAGCTACAACAATATATCAAGTCTTAGTACATACCCAATTGGTCTGGAATCAGCGACTAACAGGAGTAGCGGTACTCTTCACCTCCTAGATTCGTCTTCCTGCAGCTCGTTCTTTTTTCCCTGGCAAGGTTCGGCATTTCACTCTGTCATTGGGCTTCTTTTATGGGGAGACTTTTTCCTATCGTCACCCTCTCGCATATGATCCGCCCCTCTGCATGCACCTTTTACCACCCCACCTACTTTCATACCCATCCATTACATACACACACATATACACACACATATTCCAACTTTCACTTCATTCTCCCAATGTCCCATGACGGCTCGAGACTGCAAGTTGCTGCAAGTATCTCTAACGTTGGCTGGGGCACCTCCACCCCCGTGCTCCTGTCCCAAGCCTCAAATTGCTTTTTGTGCACTTTACCGAAGTCAGTAGAAAAGGTCGCACATGAGCTGTCCTAGCCACCGATGGAGACAGCACACACGGCCTTAAGCAACGGGTGATCGACGTTACTTCTTTGGAGTCCATTTCTCTTGCTATCCAATGCACCATGCCGAGACAGTCCCAGAGTCAAGCTGCCGTGTTGCATGGGTATGCAAATAAATGCAAAGGATTCTAACTTTATCTGACTGCCACCTCAGAGTTTCAAATATTTCCCAACATTCCCTCCTTTGTCAATGGTACATGCGGATCATCTATAAGACCAGCTTCAATTCCTGCGGAGTATAACGCCATTCCCGAACCCGCTCCCCACTGTTTCTCCTCCACATTATCAGTAGCTCAAGACCTCGAACACACCCAATTCTTCTACTACAAAGACACTGCCTAAGATGTCCTATTCAACGTACAATTCTAGCTCAGGCACATGGCAAGAGAAGCTCGAAGGTAAGCAGTGCATATTTTAAACACTAAGCGGCAAATCGCTAAGGCCTTGGAAAGATAAATGCCGTGAGGCACAGATTCACCCTCCAGTTTTTCAGATCGTATCAGATAGAAGAGGTAAATCTAGACCAACTTTCTGCCAAGTCCGAGTCTCTCTCGAAAAGAATTGAGACTAACACTTGTTTTAGGCGGACGAACGGCATGGTCTAGCACAGTAACTGTGCAGGGCCAGAACATTTCTGCACGATTCTGGTATGATGGGCAGTACGTCAACAATGCCAAAGAAGATGCAGCGGAAGTGGCACTCAATCGCCTGAGCGGATCGAGCCCAACCTCACCTACCCAAAGTCGAAGCGGGTGGTAACTCCAAAGTCATATTTAAACGACCAACACTGCGGCCGGCGGCTCGATTTAGCCTGTAGGATAACAGATGATAATAGGGTGACTTGCCATTTCTTACAGCTTGGGCAAGGATGGGCGGATGCCAGTAATACTTCAGGCGTCGAATGGTTTCGCGGTGGATTTTCACAGGACAGCAAGGGCGCTGGAGTTTGAATCCAGACATGTTATTTCCAACGGTTTCTTGGATACTTGTTTTTCTCGGGTGGTGTGGAAAAGCTTCTTTTTTTAGATATGGATGATCGTCCTTTCGGGACCATGGAATGGTTCTGAATTTAGGTATTAGCAATGAAATTGGCGGCATTTCTCTTCTTATCCAAATGATCCTTTGCACTATATTTTTGCTTCGATTTTTGACCGGTTGTGTGGTGGTATGGTATATGTTTTGATGGCGGATCGTGCATAGAAGTCAACGCCATCAAGGGAACTCGACGTCACTGTAATATAAAGTCGAGCTTTACGAATGAGTCAGGAATTTGACCTATCCCCAATCCATATTGTTTGATGTCAAGAAGCAGCGTTAACGTGTGGCTCCGCCCAAAAAGATCGTGCCTGATTTTGAAGCCTCAGGCAGAAATATCTGACCTAAGGCCAATACGAGATTTTGGCTTGTGCTTCAACTCGAGTTCTGATATCAAGTGCGGAGGAAGCATCCTGATTTCATCACATCCACAACTATGCCTTCACGATTGAACTTTCATAGTGCAAGCAGGACGCTGACCATTAGGTCACGACCAATTGTTGCACCTCGAAATCCGGCTTTCTTCAACATTACCCCGGTCGCACATAGATGTTTCGCGGAGGAGAACCAACCTTCAAGGCATGGTTCAAATGAAGATGTAGCCGGCCACGTCAGTGAAGAGGCAAGAGACATGGCGGAAATTACTGGAGGGACTCCCCCTGATATGGGCAAGAGCACAAATGTTCAAGAAGTATGGGCTCTCTTTTCCCATGGACGACTCTACCAATCAGATTTACCAAGAAACACGAAACATCATAGCATCGAAACCACCAGTCACTAACCATGTTTCTTTAGATCCTCAAAAGGGACCAAGAAGGAAGAGATAATGCCCCAGAAGTGATCAAGGAAGAAATCGAGGATTCTAAAGTTGTCTCTGCTCTCGAAGACAAAATCTCCTTTGCCAATCTCATGGCTCTTGGTCGTTTGGAAGGACACAAATTCGGACTTCCAGAGTTACCTATCCCTTCGGAAAACCACCTCAAATATAGATATGATTCCGTCGTTTCGCAGGTTACGAATATGATAATGCAGCATGGCAAGAAGAGTGTTGCCCAGAGGGTAGGCTCGTTAGTTTTTTCCTTTTGCGTTGCTTGCTACGCATGGGATTTACGATGTTTTGAGGTTGCGGAATGAATTGCTAATCTACTACTTTTTGCACTGCAGAACATGTCATACATTTTAAACCACCTCCGTACTGCGCCTCCACCCACACCCGACCCCGCTAAACCCCTCATCCCGGGCACCCCTCCACCATCCCACCTCCCCCTAAACCCCGTTCTGTATCTTACTACCGCTATCGACTCCGTCGCACCCCTTCTCCGAATCCGTTCTCTGAAAGGTGTCGCAGGAGGTGGAGCCTCTCTCCAGATTCCCGTCGCATTGCATGTCAGACAAAGGAGAAGACAAGCTATCAAATGGATACTGGATTCCGCCAGCAAGAAAAAATCGAGGACTAGTGGACGAGGCATGTTTGCGCAGAGGTTTGCAGAAGAAGTCATTAGTGTAGTCGAGGGCAAGAGTTCGGTTTGGGAAAAGAGGATGATGGTGCACAAGACGGGTACGAGCGCGAGAGCCAATTTGAACATTAATTCCAGGAGGAGAAGATGAGCGGCTGTATGTATGAACTGGACATGGATGGCAATGGATATGGATATGGGAATGGGTACATTTGGTGCGGTGGTGTTGTATCTTATTGAATTATGACATCAAAACAAATTGGGTGCTTGGTACTGGGTATGCATATGTTATCACAATCTACCTACCTACCCATACATACCTACACTGCATTAGGCTTTTGCCCCATCCATTCGCTTTTTGTTTGACTTCACCTCTCCTCCTCTCCTCGTATCCTTGCATGTAGCCTTCTCCCCTGCCCGTTCAAATCATCCCCTCTCTGCACACCAAACACAGTGCATATCCCCCCCCTCAGGCCTCCCGTTCCGTCTGCACGTCGAATGTCGAACCAGCTGGCTTCTCGCTCTCGCTCTTTTGCAAGGAGATAAAGTCGCTGCGGGCTAGCTGCCTTGAGCGGTGAGTGGTGAGTGGTGAAAGAGAGAGATAGAGATAGAGGCGGGCGGGCGGGGAGGGAGAGATGTGAAGGGAGGGAGGAAGTCTGATGTATATATGTATCTATACTCATCTAGGTACTTTTCGTTATTTGTCGTCAATCTGTTTTAGATTTGGAATCGGATTCGGATTTGGATTTGGATTCGGATTTGGATTTGGATTTGCTATCTACTGAGGGAAGTGGGTGGATGGGATTAATGGCTTCTGCTTCTTGTTGTAGAGAGAGGGGGAGAGGGGGTGAGGGAGAGAGAGAGAGGATGGGCAGGTGTGGTGTGGTGTGAGATTGTGAGATGTGAGATGTGAGGGGTGGGGGGTGAGATGGAGGGATGAGATGGTGAGAGGTGAGGGGTGAGATGGAGGGATGAGATGGTGAGATGCGGATGATGGATTGCAGGGCGTGGAGCTGTTTGAAGGGATGCTTGTGGGTGGATGCACGACCTTGGAGATGCTTGCTTACTGGTAGGTGTAGTTTGGTACATCGGTTGCTGGCAGACTTGAGGAGCAGGGCGTGGAAATGGAATACTCTTCTTTTCTCTTGTTCTTTCTTTTTTCATACGGTAAGGGTACGGTATTTGCAGATGAGGAGGGATGTCGGTGTGGTAGATAATAGATTGCTGCAGCTAGCGCCTGGTGGCAGGGCTGAGCTCGATGGGAAACGGTAACGGGTAAATGGGGAAAAACAGGATGATCTGGATGCATGAGATGGAAGTGGGGATGCACGTGTAGCTGCCATTGGCGATATCTTGACTTGACTCGACTTCGCGTGGTGGAGGGGGATTCTCTCCTTCCAAGTTGAAGCAGTTCGGTCGACTTGATAGGATAGGTGGATGTCGATCCGTCCTGCAAGCCATTTTTTCTTTTCCCGTCCCGCAGATATCATCTGCATATGGCTCACCCAACAGATAGTTTAAAGTTTGGAGATGAGGTTGGTGATACGCAGATGTATTATCGTTCGATATCTCATGCTTTGCCCGATCCGGGGTTTAAATGGGAGCGGGGAGCGGGGAGGGTTGTATATATACATGCGATTTGTCAAGTGCTGCATTATGCTTGGATGTTGTCTTTTGTCTTTCGTGGATGGGGGAGAGGAATGATGCTGGCAGTCTTGGTACTCGAAGCGAGCCATAGACGACTGCCCACAGGACCAGTTGTGGGGTTTTCAGCTGTGCGATGTTGTATCGTGGAGGTCCAAGAATATGGGGTATGAAGCAAATGGGAGGGGAGGGAAGGGAAGGGATGGGAGAGGATAGGAAAGGATGGGATAAGATGAGGCGGGGGTTGGCATGATAAGACTTTCTGGTGGATGGCTGCAGAAAAGCTTGAGGGGGCCAAGAGACTGCACTGCGCCTTGGGTTGCGCACCTGTGCTTCGTTTCCTCGGCTTTGGGAAGATTTGGCGGACGGGGACTCCTTGGAGAGGACGGGCAGGAGCGAACGCAAGGAATGAGAGGCATGGATTGTGTCGCTGTCGATGACAAGATGGAGAAGAAGGGGGAGAAAGGGGCTTGGCGTTGTCGCGAGAGAGTAAAAGTCTATCTAGCTTGGTAAAGGCAAATAGATATATACAAAGTCTATATCGAAGAACCTGTTTTGTCGTGTGTTCTTGTACAGTTGGCTATTATTGTTCTGATCTGGTTTAGCTCACACCGTCGAATATATTATTATCGTTATTGCTGCCATTGATTACGACTAATTATGATGATTTTAGCACTCGCTAATTAAGGTATTAAGGGTATTCATATCCCCCATCCCAGACATACCAAGATCGAACATCTAGAACTACGGAAAATACACATACACATACATACCTATTGCTACAGGACCAGGAATAAAAAGCAAAAAAAGAATCACAGCATATCCATCTTTTCCACAACCCAAAATCCCTCACTCCCTACTACATACGACAGACACAGCATCTTTCAATCTGCACGTCTATCTTCTCTCAAGGAACACCAACTTCCACATAGATCAGTTGATGCACTCATCCATCACTTTCTCCCCCAGTCTTTCCCATTGCAACAGAATCATCATCGACCCTCCTTCAGATTACCCCTACAGCTCCGACGACCAGGGCTAGAGCAATGACATGACTGCGAACCCAAAATGCAGCATCAGGCACTTCCTTGGTCATCAAGAAAGTTCCTTAACGGCTAGCCCCAACTCTGTGAGCCTTTATTGCTCTTGCCCGATCCAGTCGACAAAACCTTGGTCCCATTACATCCCATCGTCGACGGAAGCCTCGAAGAAGAAGATCACGACAAGACATCCATCGAGTGATACCACCGTTTGCCATTTTTTGAACGTCTGCAGCAGAATCGCATCCTTGATTAAGAACATCATCATTAGTCAGTATGGCGAGTAAGAATATGTCACAGGAGTCGGCAGCAGAGCAGGAGAGGCAAGAAGTGCTCGCATTGTTAGATTCGGCCGGCAGCAGACCAAGAGGATCTGTGAGTTCTACAGGCTCCGGTCATAGAATTGGAGGTGGGAGAAGTATGTCGCCATTTACGAATAAGACCACCCAGTCCCCTGTGCGCAGTATGCTAGATATTAATGGCACCACAGCAATACCTCGGCATTCATCTACTGGCAGCACCAATTCGGGAATCACTGCGCCTCCTATTCGAAGCATGCTTGATATCGATACTCCACTGCCAGCGGCACCGGCTGTACGAAGTATGCTCGATATTTCTACTTCTGCATCCACCGCACCCATTTCAAGAAGTGCGCAAACGTCTCCAACAACCATAAATCACAGGGCACATTCCGACAACGGCAGACATTCGAGGCGTTCATCAGATGTAGCTGCGAAAACTACGGTCGAATTTACTCCGAGAGCAATGACGAGGGTCGACCCCAACGAATACCAGTTTTCTGGTTATCTACCAAGTAACCCAGGAGGTCCATCGGTCCCAAAACGCAATACACAGGCGGGAAAGAGAATTGCGAATTCGATGGCGGAGGTAGTCAGAGCCGGCGTAGATCTTAGCGGCTTTGGAGGAGGACGTGATAGGGAAAGGCACGGGATTACTAGCACGGGGATAAATGCGGTAAAACCCAAGTCGGCTCGCAATCGATTCTCCCCTCGTTCTGGTTCTCCGGCTCCTGTAGATCCTTCCAAGTATGCCATCCTGGATAATGGTAGAATGATAGATGTCAATAGTGCTTACCAACGCTTGTCGGATGCCAATTTGGCGAGATCGAATGGAGAGTTGTCAAACCTAAGTCAGAACAGTCGGCTGACTCGTCCGGATAATGAATATTTCGACCTCAACGGGTCTCGTCTGAAGAAGGATTATGTCCCTATGGAGGGTGAGGAAGCCGTCGTTGATAGCACTGATGAATCGGATGATGAAGGACCAAGAGGGCGCAAGAAGAAGGCAAGAAGTGTGGACGGAGATGAGAGCGAGGTGGAGAACAAAACATTGGAAATGGGACGAGCGAAGGGTCCAAGGACCCCCCTCAGTCTAATGGCTGCTGCTGAGGCAGAACGTACGTACATCACACACACTCGTTTAGTGTAAGAAACTGACATATTTCCAGGGCAAAACGTTGCGGCCAAGGAAGCTTTGAATGAGAAGTACAAAGTCAAATCACTTCTTGATCCACCAGTGCCTCTGGCAGGATCTCCTGGGCATAAACTTAACAAACCTGTGGTACATCCACATACAAGCTTCGATCCGGATGGTTCTGCGGACCCCAGTCCACACGATTCAGATATTGATGCTGATCACGGCGATTTAAAAAAAGCTCAAAGCCTTTCATTGGCCATGACTGCAATCCAATCGACGCCAGCGACATCACGATGCGTACGTACGATTCAGCGTGGAGACTTTAAAAAGGTTCAACAAGAAGCCAGTGACAATCAACGCCGTACCAGGAAATACCTTGTCGCGACGGATCTTAGTGACGAAGCAGCACATGCTTTGGAATGGACTATTGGCACTGTATTGAGGGATGGAGATACAATGCTTGCTATCTATTGTGTTGATGAAGAGCTTGGGATGATGACTCCGGATAACAGTGGTGATGATGCCCAGATCAAGCAGCAAATATCTGCTGTTGCTGCAGCCCAGCGATCTGCTAGAGCATCTCGTGCCAATACCCCAATGCTGACGCCTAGTCTAGGTCCAAGTTTATTGAATTACAGCTTCAGACTGGAACCTGGTAGTAGAGCGGCAAGTCCAATGGGAAGAGACTCGAGAAGTAAAGCGGAACAAGACCGGTTCCGAGCCGTGGAGGACATCACCGATAGAGTGTCCGAACTTTTAAGAAAGACGAAGCTACAAGTCCAAGTCAACATTGAGGTTCTTCATTGTAAGAATCCTAAACACTTAATTACTGAGGTGATTGATTACATAAACCCAACACTGGTTATTCTGGGGAGCCGCGGGAGAAGTGCTTTGAAGGGGTAGGTTTTTCATTTTCGTCAATCATCTTTGAGAAAGGCGGGACGCTAACAATCCACAGAGTCATCTTGGGATCTTTCTCTAATTATCTCGTTACTAAATCATCCGTGCCTGTCATGGTCGCTCGGAAACGTCTACGAAAGCACAACAAACAGAAGCGCAGCCCTAACATACGCCTCGCAAACAATCTTACCAATCAAGTAGTTAAATCATTGGCGAGTGCGAAAATTGACTGACCAAGTATAAAAACTAACGGCGTTGGGGTTGGGACGGTTGCTCACTATATTTTGTCCGCTGGAGCGATACGGTGCACACACAAGCGCTTCTTGCTTATCCGCCTAAGCGGCATTGACTCTCCAAATTTCCGACAGGAGAGTTTGGCGTTCATGGTATCAGCATAGGGATAGGGACGGGGACATGTGGTCTGGGGTGGCAATCACAAACATGGCCAAGGAAAATAGGAAATGACGCTTACTATCCAACACACCACCCTTGAGCGACTCGTTCTTCCTCATTGACGAGGGATGCGGTATACGGAACGGGAATGAGATGGCGAGTAAGTAGCTTAACGATCAATTCAATTCAATTATACACCAGATTGGGGGTTTTTTTCCTTGGGGTGTTTGTGCCGTTTCATATCGTCATATCTATACTTGATTCATAGTCTTAGCATGGTGGAAGTGATGTCGGTATTAGTTGATCGGTATGTTGGAAAGCAAGTACTCGGTAGGTCATGCATAAAATTATATACTCTGTCTTTGGAAGATGGAATCTATAACCGGGTTGGGTTCATTTGGGAAATTCAAGAAGTTTAGAGGAAGAAAGAGTTCTGATGGTTATTGACGAGGAAAGAAAAGAACAAAATACACAGGTAGGTCATATGTATGATGAAATTGGGGGGGGGGGGGGGTTTTGCCTGTTTGGGTACCTAGGTATGGGTACTAACTACTATGTATGTATGGAAACTGGTATGGAAAGTTGGGTCTTTTCATCTTCATCTTTGAGCTTTATTGTGTACTGCAAGGCACAGGTGTTTGGGGGAGTGAATTGGACTATGGCCCGCTTTTTTTTCATGGAGAGCATTGTGAAGACGGACAGGAAGTGGCGAAGAAGAGGGCTGGGACGAGAGATATTGTGTGCTCTCGTCGAGAAAGCCCCGAGAAAGCAGGGGCTGATCCATGGAATATGGGTGGTCCATCTGGTTCGGGCGAAATCAAGAGTTTCATTCGAGACGGGAATAGATACAATTTCGACAAGCGGTTGGCTTCGTGGCGATGTTGAGCCAGCCACCGTGGAAGGCACCGTGGAAGGATCAATCTCCATTGGAGATGCTCACGATGAAACGCGTGAGCTATCGAAATTGCCGAGGCATTCCATCGGTCCCTTGCCTGGGCTTTCGACGAATGGATGCTTCTGCTTTGGCCCGTTTCGGGTTTTCATTCGATACTGGACACACGTCCTATTATCTCGCAATCAAAGACGGCTTGGATCCGCGCAATGCACCCCCAAGGGCCTATCGAGGAGCCGGACGGAAAGGTGATTCAGATGTCTGCACGCGGGCAAAGAGAGGCTCAGAGACGTCAAAGGGAAGAAGAGAGATTGGAAGGGTTGAGGAAGATGCTATCGACCCTACGTTTCGCTGCTATCAGTCTTTCTGGTGTCGAACTTTTCACATTCTACAAGAAATACCACGCCAAGGGTGGAAGCAGGTCGATCGTCTAAACAACACCACCCTACCACACCGCGAATACCAACCCCAAAGTGTGAAAGGGCTACCTGCTGATCAATAATGTCAATGGCGACGAGCATTGCTTATCACCAGCTCGAAATATCAACCGATGCACCCCACCCGAGAAACTTCAAGACCTCTCTGAGGCCCAAAGAACACAACGCGGACATGGCGTGATGAACATTACCTTCTCGGAAAAATTTACTACTGGCTTCACGCCGGGTGCAGTGGCATGCCCAACTCTCTCCATGACTGATATTCTCTGCCCCCGAAATCATTCCGGAAAATCCAAGTTCCACGACTCAGACAGATGTGGATGGAAAGAATGACCTCACTTGCGGCGCACCGTGTATCGAGGGGCTCTCATCACCACCACCACGCGTGAAGCAAGCTGGCACTCGCTTCCACCAGAAGTTGAAACTAATTGCATGTATATCAAGTGCTTGATGTGGATGTTGGAAGTTGAGAAGGGACGTGGTGCTTGATTGTGTGTTTGTTTGTTTGTTTTTTCCTTCTCGAACTTGTGGAGCCGGCCGCGCCAGCGCAGCGGGATTTTTTTCTCTGATGACGAAGGCGCTCCGTCTGTCATACAGTTTGGTGAAATTCGCTTCTGATGTATATCATGCGTGACCGGCTGGCGAGAAAACAAAGCCTTTCATCGTCACAAATTTTTGACGGGTGTTAAGAGAGAGAGAGAGAGAGAACAACAAGCGAAGCACAAACCCACGAGCGAATTTCTCTTTCGATGGCGCGCAATCCTGTTGAAGAGATCATGGGAGCAGGTAGCCCGTAGCAGTAGCAGTACTGAGTTAGAACGCCTTATTCATTCTTCATAATGACTAGTTCGTGTGAAACCAAACGAACGACACAGACGCCATGTGGAGATGGAGAAGAAGAAAAAATCATGTTGGGGTTGGGCACACATTGCTGAACTGGAGAAATGCAGGCGTGATCATACGTATATGTATATGTAGCTTTTGTTGGCCAAAAAAAAAAAGCAAAAAAAAAAGCTTGTAGTTTCCCGATATCTCAACCTTAACGCGAAGCTAGAGGGGAGGGAAGGAGGAGTTGAAGGGTGGTATGCCCCAAGAGAGACTCCATGCTGATGTGCTGCCCCAGAGCAGCGCGGGCAGGAGCGAGGATGGGAGGATATCGGATATGTTCCTCATGTTGTTGGTTGTGGGGGTGGCGTGCGTATGTGGAGAGATCAAATGTTGATGATGGATTTTGTTTTTTTTATGGTGGTGGTGGTGAAGATGGATTGATTATGAACTAATTACCATTCATTGCTGTGGGTAGGTAGGTAGGTATGCTTTCTGATGTTGTAAGATTATTTCTACAGTCGCGCGACTAACTCGACTGTTAATATCGTGAAATGAGTGAGTGAGTGAGTGAGTGTGGCACATGAACAACCATTTTGAAACTGCTCGTACGGTATAACTTAGAATCAAACATTGCTGCTCAATCGTCGCATTCGAATGAGAATGAATCCTCATGAACTCACTCTTTCAAGTTCTTTTTCCGCTACTTGCTGCTGCGGCTCGCTAAACTCATCGATCGATAAGGGGATTGAGAGGGTGTTTATAGCACGTATGCGCGCCAGATGTCATGAGATGGGGTATCGATCGCTTCATTGTTCTGGTCGAGGAAACCATATCATAATGACCGATCGACATGGACAAAAATTGGAGGGTTAACTTGCACAGCATAAATAGCCCTCGATATGTTGTCGAATCCAAATATCCTCACATGTAAGAAGTCAATGTGAATTTTTGCCCTTCTCTTCTCATAGCCAGCTAGCTGCTATACTTTACGTTACTTTACTTTTCCTCTTGAAAATCATCTTATGCCAAGACTGACAACACCTGTCTGTCTTGAGGGTGCAACGGCGCATGTGAAGCCAGCCAGCCATCAGCTTCCACAAACTGCAGGCAGGGTGCACGCGCAGAACCCTGAATGCAAAGAGAGCTAGCTCCTCAGCCGCATATGGCTGGCTCTGCAGGATGTGGATGTCTCCTCTGCGTGCCGCACGACATGGCGATGCTTCATTCCCCAGAACCGAGGGGGCGGGGAGGGGGGGGGGAATATCCTCCCATCTGCCTATCTCTATCTCTTCACCAGCGAAAATACGCAAGAACCCGCCAAATGAATCCGAATCCGATGGAGACCGAGATCTTCGATGTCTTGCTTTTGGAGTGCGGCTGGCGTCTTGGGGGGAATATTTGCCATCAATCATAGCACGCGGGAAGTTCGAGCGCGAGCGCGATCGCGCTGCAAGTACGCGCGGGAAATGTGTTATAGCATAGGTAACTGTACAACTCAACTAACCTATGTATTTAAGTGAGTGTAAAGAAGATGATGTTGATATTGCTAAACTATGTATCTGTGCTGTTTTATAGTAGCTAGCTACAAGCCAAGTTGTATACGTAGCTAATATGCTAATTGCAATTGTGCCAGTCACGTCCGCACACGTGACAAAATGCGTCTTTATCGGCTCTCATCTGATCATGATGATGTGAATGCAACTGCATCAAATCAAGCTTTGATAAATACGTAGACTTAAAATAACGAGTATTCATCTCCTATAGGATTGTTGTAATCACGTGTAGAGGGCTCGCTACACTATACGATACACTTGATGCTAGACTTACTCCCTTCCAATAAGAATATTATGATGTAAAAAAGAGTTATCATATTATATATATATCTCGATTTAGCAATAGGCCATCAACCAACTCTATCCATTCGAGCGTTTTGTATAAAGGAAGGAAGGGTGTTGTTGTTATATACGAGCTCCTCGCCTACTCCAAAAGGATTAGAAGTTACTAAACCCGTATCAGAAATAAAATATCCACAAATTTCTCTCTACCGACCGAACAATGGTAATGAAGTAATCGAGGACTTGCAATTGAAAGTCTATCCAATTTCCCATCTAACAGATTGAATATCATATAGATGGCTATTCGTCATCGCCATCGCCATCACAGAACCAGCGATACATACTTACTTATCGTCTCGATGGGCTCTCATATATAGTAAGTAAGTTAAGTAAGTACCCTCAGATAGATCAATGCGCCTTCGGCACTTGAGTAGACATATCATATATCAGGATGAACTTAACTTATATACATATATGATATTGTCGGAATATAGATCAGATGAATCTATGATGTATATACAGCGATTAGATTACAGTTAATAACTAGCGTGTGCACTAGTTAGTAGCTTGGTATGCCTCAATAGATAGCTTCGTATGTACTTTTAGATCCAACCTTTTTCTCGAGCAATAATCACAATTTGAATTAAGAGTACATACATATTGGCCTCCACGTGTTCAAAGTTTCTTTTAACAGATATCAAAAGCGGCGGTCGCTTCCTCTCTAGCCATTGGAGCTAGGCAATCAATCGCTTCGCTTAATATGTATACGAGAGTTTACCAGCGATCCGTATTAGTGTTCAATTCATGTCGGCTAATGGAACCGTGAAGGGGGGGGGAGGAGGTTGGAGGTGACTTAACGCCAAAAACCGAATCGAACAACGAGCTGTCGATGTTCGAGATAGTATCAGATGACACGACAGACACTCTCTGCCGACGAAGACGTAACAGTAAAAGGCAGTCAATCACCTTCATCATCACGGTCACGCATACAATACAAAAAAGACTTTATAAGATTAATTTGCAATGTTTTTTACTTTCTTATTTACTTCCCCTCAAACACCCATCTGTGACAGAACCCTAATCTAATTCTGTTCACGCTATCAATTTCCCAATCCATACCCTCCCAGAAACTTAATTGCCATGCCAATATCCCTCATTTCATTTCGTAATCCATTCGTCAAGAAGAAAAATGAGAAAAAAAGCCCATGAAGGTCGTCGCCATCGATTTGATTGCGTGGGCGGAGAAGTCATAAAAAGGCAGAAAAAGATTAGGATCTTGTTGTTCGTTTCTTTCATTGCCAACTAGCCACACCTTGCAATAATGTTGTAATCTTTAATAGCGTGATTAGTCTCGAATGAGAAATAGGAAAATAAATGTACCTCTCCATCCGGCAGTGCAAGGGTCGTCGAGCACAAGAGTAATCTATGAGTACATGTTTATGGTTGAAATATTTCCTCTTCCATAAAGTGAAGAATAGA
The DNA here is from genome assembly GCA_017357885.1 of Monilinia vaccinii-corymbosi. Classification (NCBI taxonomy): domain Eukaryota; kingdom Fungi; phylum Ascomycota; class Leotiomycetes; order Helotiales; family Sclerotiniaceae; genus Monilinia; species Monilinia vaccinii-corymbosi. The sequence continues at coordinate 1,203,806 of CP063406.1, read as the reverse complement.
AGATAAATATTCATTGACCAATAGAGAAATGTCGTTTGTTGTGCGAAGAATACGATCAAAAGTAGGACCGAAATGTTGCCACCAAAGCATAAATAACTTTTCCGGACCGTACCGTAGCAGAAGAATTTGACAAGACGCCAAAGTAAAGTTTAGAAAAAGATTCATTAATGGAAGAAGAGAGTGGGCAATTAAGCCTTCTCTTCAGCCTTCTCGTCACCCTCCTTGGTCTCGCCAGCATCGCCTTCACCTTCACCTCTGTTCTTGACGTACTCATCGTAGACGGTAAGTGCCTCATCAACCTTGGCGCGGAGAGAAGCTTCATCTTCGATACTAAATGGGTTATTAGTAAGTGGATATATGATCGGAGATGGGTTGAAAACTTACAGATTGATCAACTCGTTGTTCTCCATCTCCAGCAACATTCCGGTAATCTTGCCAGCCAATTCAGGTTGCAAGACTTGAATCTTAGGGAACAAAGCCTCTCCAAGGAGTTGCTTTTGTTGGGTAGGGGGAACAGATTGAACTTGAACTTGCAACAAAGTACCTGGGACACCACCCTCTTGAGGTAATTGGGGGATTTGTGGCATGCCTGGGATTTGTTGTGGAATTCCACGACCTGCTTGTGGAGGGAAACCACCAGCAAATTGACCAGGGCGTCCAGCTTGAGCACCGCGACCAGGAATACCACCTTGTCTAGCAGCTTGTTGGAATTGTGGCATTCCTTGCTGACTCATTGGCATAGCCATGTTTGGTGGCATGCCTTGCATTGGTCCACGGGCATTTGGTCCACCACGACCGGCAGAGAGTTGTGCAGCTTGGGCAGCTTGCATGGCAGCAGCCAAGAATTGTGGGTTGTTTTGTTGAGGATATTGACCGCCAGCAGGGAATTGACCTGGACCCATACCATACATGTTAGGCGGCAATTGCTGACCAGCTGGCGCACCACGGCCGGCTTGCTGAGGTGGGAATCCAGCTGGGAATTGACCTGGGCGGCCAGCTTGAGCACCTGGAATTGGCATACCAGCTTGGGGTGGGAATTGCATACCGCGCCCACCTTGAGGAAGGAAACCTGGTTGTTGAGCTCCAGGAGGGAAGAACATTGGGGCTTGCATATATTGTTGTGGCATACCGGCTTGGGCCGCAGCTTGTTGCATGCGGATTTGGTTACGAGCTTGAATGCTGGCCTCCAATTGACTCTTGCGGACATCCTTGCGCTGAGCAAGAGCGACGTAGAGTGGCTTGCTGCTGACCATACGCTGGTTCATATCAGAAACTGCCTTGGTGGCCTCATCTGGATTATTGAAGCAAACAAAACCGAATCCCTTGCTCTTACCGAGAGAACGCTTTGCCTTTGATGCAACGGTCTCTTCAGTTTCAGCTTCACCTTCCTTCTTGTTCTCTTTGGTGTCCTTGTTCTCCTTGTTCTTCTCATCATCCTTCTTTTCCTCAGCATCAGCAGCCTCGGCAGGAGTATCACGCATAACCTTGGCGGAGGTGATGGCACCAAATGGTGCAAACAACTCTCGGAGCTTATCGTCATCGATCTCATCATCCAAGTTCTTGACGTAGAGGTTGACACCTTGATATTTTGAAGCCTTCTCCATGCGAGCAGCTTCATATGAACGGCGGAGCTCTTCCTCACGCTCATGCTTCTTCTGGGCACGGCCAACATAAAGATCTTGACCCTTGAAATCCTTACCGTTAAGTTCCTCAACGGCGGTTGCGGCATGCTCATGGTTGATGAAGTTGACGAAACCGAAGCCACGGCTCTTGCCAGATTCAGCATCACGGGCAAGGGAGGCTGAGGTAACATCACCGTACTTCTTGAACAACTCGCGGAACTCCTCTTCGGTGGCTTCGACTGGAATGTTCTTAACGTAGATGTTGGTAAAGTTCGCCTTCATCTCCTCGAACTTGCTTTGACGGTCCTTCTTAGGGATGTGGTGACCGACGAAGACCTTCTTCTCGTTCAAAAGCATACCGTTGACGTGCTTGATAGCTTGAGCAGCAGCCTCATCAGTCTCGTAGTGAACAAATCCATAACCCTTGGAAGCTCCAGACTCGTCTTGAGCAACCTTGCAACTCAAAATGTTTCCAAAAGCAGCAAATGTGTCGTGGAGAGCCTTGTTGTCAATGGCAACATCCAAGTTCTTGATGAAAACGTTTCCTTGGCCATTCTTTCGGAGAGCTGGATCACGTTGGGACCACATGATTCTGCATGGACGGCCCTTGATCAAGGTATAGTTGAGTTCCTCCAAAGCTTTCTCGCCATCAACGGTGGTGTTGTAGTTGACGTAGGCGTATCCGAGAGATCGGCGGGTAACGGCATCACGGCAGACACGAATGGAAGCAACAGAGCCAATTTGGGAGAAGAGCTCGAAGAGCATAGCTTCGGTGACTGATGTATCAAGTTCACCAACGTAGAGAGAGGCCGAGGCTTGTGGGTGAGGGGCAGTGGTGGGGGTAGGACCTGCAGTATCCTGATCTTCAGATTGGACGTTGGAAACATCGGTATTGATGGTTGTGGCGCCATTTGCATCTCCATTTAAGGAAGCATTGTTGAGATCGGAAGCGAGCTGGTCGACAGCAGCATTTTGAGTTGCGGCGGCAGACATTTTGAGTAAATATCACTAAGCACTCAAAATTAGCTTGATAAATGAAAGTTCAAGTGCAATTTTGATTATTGTTTGGTAGCAATAGGAGATGACAAAGGGGAGGTTGGGTAAGGTATAAAGAGGAAAGCGATGATAGCATGCTTGTTTACCTTTACGTCTAAATGAGTTGTTTGAAAAGAGAGGCGGGGTAGAAATGTGTCAAGAATAATTCTGTACAGAACTGAGGATTCGAATCGAAATGCTGATATCGGTGTCGCGAGACGAATTCCGAAGATAGCCTGTCAAATGAAACTTTTCAGTTATCGGGAGGAAGGCGAAGAGCGAAAAGGTGAAGGGACTTCGAAACGACGACGGGTCGACGGTTATGAGGATCGATCGCAAATCTGGGGGGAGTTTTCTTTTGGAGGTGATTTTCAAATTTTTTTGTATCTCTTGAGAAGAGAGGTTTTCTGATTTGAAAAGGGCAAAGAAGAACGAAAAAAGGACGAAGCTATTCGCACTTAAACCGCTATTATAAGATCTTTTCAGGTTGTGAAGGTATTTTTTTTTTTGGTTTTTGAAGGGGGGATGGGTTGAAGGAAGGGAAGGAGGAGGAAGGAGATTGAACTTAAGTTCAATCCTTTTTTTCCAAACCAAATTTCTGTGCGTCGAGAGACTATGCCTAATGGGGGAAGACCTCATGTGATTTGTGATTCGCTCAGGATGACTAAGCGAAGAGCGCCCCGTGCGATTTCCTTCCTTGGCCTGCTTCTATAATCACGCGCTTCCAATTCCAGACCCGCATTCGCTCTATTAAAAGCGGCAACATCTCATGAGGCTGCTCACAACGTTAACGTAATCCAAGATCTGGAGAGGCTGTCGAAAGAGAGAACCTCATAGAACAAACATATCCTTGGAGCTCGAGGAAATCACCTCACCATTCTCATTGTATGAATTCCTTCCTTCATCTGCTCATCTTTGATAGTGGTTGGTAGCATCAATACGGTCTCTTCTCGGTTCTCAAATCATCCAGAAAGCGTCGGTATGCCGTTTCGTTCATGATACACCCATTCACGGCCTAAGACAAGGGAGAAGATTTCAAAAAGCAACGTCTCCTCCTTCATCGGAAGATCATCGAAAAGATGTTTCAAACATTCAGTGGCAGTTCCCGCAGACTAAGACAGGTCAATCTGTCCGGCCAAAATCCAAATCCATTCGCTGCCAGCTCTTGGAATCCTTCAACTTCGGCTTCCGGTATTCAAAAGACAGTGGCACATGCGCAACAAGAGAGGGAGCAACGTCAGAGAGAAAGAGAGAAAGTCAACGCCTCGAAGATAATTCAGAGAGTGTGGAGGGGTCACAAAACTAGGACCAGGCTCGCAGATGCACGGCGAAGACAATACCAGCTGACCTACAATTCTCAAGAAGAAGGGTGCGATTTGCCTGTTCCTTTTGAGCAGTTACAGTTGCTGGTTGCATTTTGCGATCCTGGGCGAGAAGATGATACAGCCCAGTTGACGGCACTTGGCGGGAAATTCGTTCATAATGATAATGCTCAGCTATCCAAAGAAAAATATCAACCTTATTTACTCAAACTAGCAAAGCTCACACTTAGTGCTCTCATGCGGTACGTATAACCAGGCATGCTTGTTTTGAAGAAATTCTGACCTATTCAATAGTTCCTTACCTAACTACAACACCACTCTATTCAAGCTCTTGTCAAACATAGTAGTACACAAAAAAGATATATTCTCATATATTTCCATTTCCTATTACAATTTCCTTTCAGCCGCCATAGTTGCGAACAAGCTTTCCGAAGAATCGCGTGCCGAGCTAGTCTCAGTAGTGGTCTTTCCTCTCGAAGAGCCCCCCTTAACGTCAACAAAATTGCCCTGTAAGTTCTTCTTGCCTATATTTGAGCCTGGCATACCTAGATGCTGATCAATCTAGATCGACTTCCACTGGATGCCTATTCAGCTATGGCATTTCACCTCCTTACTACACCAGATTTGGAAGCTAGACTCGGAGGGTTACAAGGAATCACATCTAAAATCAGTATAAGCCGTCTAGCCGCAGCTATAGTTAGTGACTATTCCAAAATTCCCACATCAAAGCCAAATCCAGAGGCACAACTATGGCTGCTTGCTCACTTTATTGCGATGTATAATTCGCGACAGCGTCGTGAACAGGAACCCGAGCTATTGAGGGCGTTATCTCTTCAATTATCGTCGTGCTCAGTTGACATTATTGGCAGAATTGATGGTGTCAAATCAATAGCCAATGCTCCCCAGAATGAAGAAGGCGAAGAAAGTGGCAATGTAGTTGGAGCTCAGCTTGTTCGACCCTTGCCCGTATTCATCAGTACCCAGTTGATATCTCTATTGAATCAAGATTCTATTGTCGGGTTACTACAAAGATTTAACATGTAAGTCAAACATATACTTTCCTCTCCAAGTCCTCACTAATAATTTGATCATCAGAGATTATATCAAGGGCTCGAGCACAGGGCAAGAAGATGCAAGCCTCCTTGCAAGTTATGCTCTTACACTGTTGAGAATATTCCCAAGTCGGGCCGATGAAATTCGAATGTGGCTTTGTTCCGGTACCATGAAAACTTCGAATGGCAACAACGTCTTGGCTCTTAAGTTCTTTTGGCAAGCAATGAGCTCAACTAGAATCTTCAGAGCTATCATGGCCGATTCGCAAGCTGCATTAGAAATTCTTCGGTATCAAAAGCAGCACAGCAATGAGCAGTCTCAAGAAGTTCAAGCAAGAGATCGAGAGTGGAGAACCATCCTTCTTTTTCTCGAGCTTTATACCTTCGTCCTAAAATTCATAGACGATGAGGATTTTCTTGGCGGCAGCACAGAATCAAGTCAGTCAGGTGGAACTGTTTCCAAGATTCGAGGGAGTGCACTTCCATTAGAAGCTGTCGAAAAACTCACTCTTTTTTTAAAGAATATCTCGTTTACTACTTATTATAATGCTGCAGAACTTTCTAGTGACGACAAACCTGTTATTGAAGGTGGTCTGGGTACCTATTTCAGCGTTAATAATAAAACCAGGAAAGACAAACAGGGTAATCCTGATGAGGGACCAACGACAAACAACTCAAGCTGGCCATTCGCGGGGATTTCGGGCATGACATTCTACTATTTGCGAACAATCGTTATTGGGGTCATGCGAATGATCTATGAACGAGATTCAAGGCGACAATTCCTGCCCAAGGATCATTGGCTCATGACGACGCGTTTTGACATGAAAGGATTTATTGTTGATGTTATAAGGGAGGCAGAAAGACGACAAGAGGTTGGAGACGGTGAAGTTTCTGAAGCCGAATTTGAAGAGGGGGATGATGAGCCAGTTCTGAGTCTCAATTTTCGTCGTGTGACCAGACCGTATCAAATGAGGCAGCAGGAGATGTTAAGAAAACAACAGCAAAAAATAAATAAGAGAAAACTTATGGCTGCTGTTGGGCCACGAATTGAGGTGTTACAAAATATGCCTTTTGTCATTCCTTTCGAAACTCGTGTCGAGATTTTTCGTCAATTCGTCATGCTGGATCAACTCAAGAGACGATCAGGGATCATCGACCCAGATTCATGGCGTATGAGGGTCGAAGATATGTCACATAATCGAAATGCTGCCCGAGAAGCCCTGGGTAGACATCATGCACAAATTCGTCGAGATAATGTATTTGAAGATGCTTTTGATACCTTCAATTCACTTGGAGAAGGTCTCAAGGAGCCAATTCAAATCACTTTCGTTGACAGCTTCGGTTCCGTTGAGGCCGGAATTGATGGCGGTGGAGTGACAAAAGAATTTCTCACCAGTGTTACCAATGAAGCATTTCACGGTCCCCTAAAATTTGGTAGTGATGTAACCCTTTTTGTGACGAACGATCAAAACCTACTCTATCCTAATCCAGTAGCGGTTGAACAAGATTATGAGTCTTTGAGAAAACGTGGAGTAGACGAGACGGACCCTAATTGGAGGGCATATGGTATGCAACTACGCAGTCGCATGAACTTCTTGGGTCGCATAGTAGGAAAGTGTTTGTACGAAGGAATTCTTATCGACATCAATTTTGCTGGGTTTTTCCTCCTCAAATGGTCTGCTGCTTATTCCGGATCAGAAGCAGCAGGCCGTGCCAATCTCAATGATCTTCGTGATCTTGACGAAGGATTGTATCAAGGACTGCTCAAACTCAAAAACTATCCCGGAAATGTCGAAGACTTCGCGCTCGATTTCACCATTACAGACACAATTCCTCCCAGCAAATCTGGTGCCCGCCCCAAAATCATCACCCGAGATCTCATGCCCAATGGCTCTAATATTCCCGTCACAAATGAAAATCGTCTTCTCTACATCGCATATGTCGTTCGCCACCGTCTCCATATTCAACCTTACGATCTTACTCAGGCCTTCCTCCGTGGTCTCGGTCAAATCATCAATCCCTCCTGGCTTAGCATGTTCAACCAAGCCGAACTCCAAACCCTTATTTCTGGAGAAACCTCCGAGATTGATGTCGATGACCTACGTAATAATACACAATATGGTGGCGTGTATTCAATTGGCGACGATGGACTTGAACATCCCACCGTTGTCATGTTCTGGGAAGTGATGGAAGAATTAGAAGATGAGGACAGAAGAAGGGTACTCAAATATGTCACGAGTACACCGAGAGCACCGCTACTAGGGTTTGCGCAGTTGAATCCTCTGTTTAGCATTAGAGATAGTAGTGCGGATGAGGAGCGACTACCAAGCGCCAGTACGTGTGTTAATCTATTAAAGTTGCCGAGGTATCAGAGTAAGGAGAGGCTGAGGGAGAAGTTGTTGTATGCGGTTAGGGCGGGAGCGGGGTTTGATCTTTCGTGAGGTGAGGAGTTGGATTTGGGTTGGGGGAGATGGGTAGGGACTTTGACTTGAGAGGTTCTTTAAAGGAGATGAGGGTTGGATGGAAAAGAACATTGATATGATACAAACGATAGATGCAAAGCTATGATTGATGGTGTTACAATATGCATGGTATGGGCGTTTTGATGTGGTGGGGATTGGGAGCGTCCGCGATGGTTTGAAGGGAATGAATGGACGGATGTCACCAGATTACGAAATGCACATGACATCTTGGTGTGTTGATGCGTTAGTGCGTTAGTGTATAAGCCCCATGTCTGTCGGAATGGAGATGAAAATAATGCAGAAGTGGGAATATGGATGGACGGACGGTAGCACAGGATGGATATGCACATGTCCATATAGATACGCAATCAAACATGTTTCCAGCTTGGATTGCGAAGACGAGAATGTTTACGCAGGGCTGGCTGCATTGATGGTGTTTACTTGTATTTGGGTGTTGAGAGACTGCGATTTACAATGATGAGGGTGAGGAGGAGAGGAGAGGATAAATAAGAAAGGGGGAGAAGAGAGAAGAAAATGAATAAGAAGGGATGGGAGTAGAGGAGAGGATGAATAGGAGAAGATGTTGTGGAAGGATAGAGTGAGCAAATTGAACGAAGTAAATGAATCCATCATCCATCCATTCAATTTATCATTCGAATGTCACAGAATTGAATCATCTCATGGTATGGTTTTGGTATGTTCCTATAACCAACCTATTCTAGGAGTGTGGATTGACAACGAGAGTTGGGAATCAGAGTGTTCTCGGGGATGGTAGGTGATGGTAGGTGATGGCACTAGCATAAGTGATATATATATGTTGCTTTGAAGTTTTTGCGATGGGATGGGAAGGGGATGAAAATATTCACCGGGTGCATCTTTCGTGGGTGTGGTGTGGTGTACAAGTCGCTCAGTTCAGTTCAGATATCGATATTGAGAGAGGAGGAAAAAGTGGGGATACCCTTTTGAGTTGGGGCTGCTGGGGGTGGAAGATCGGGTGGAGGAGTACTTGTGGGGAAGCGGGGAAGCGGGGAAGCGGGGAAGCGGGGATTTTACGGTACGTGGATCTAAAAGCTTAGTCGGGATGGGACAAAGTGTGTGCAGATAGAGAGGTGGTGGGGTGTATGGAGTGAAGTGAGTGGTTTGGGTGCTATATACACCCCTAAATTCGTGTAACGCGCATTCGCGTCCTGTACAAGATATTGGCTTCAGCTTGATGAATGTTCTCGTCGATTATTCGATGAGGGGAAATGATAGGGGAGGACTTGGGGCTGATTGCCGTGCCACCCACCAGTGTGTGTGTAGCCAGGCACCATCATTATCAACTATGAGGTTCTAGAGCCAAAAAGAACAAAGCCTGTGATGATATTGAACCCTTCCTTGCTTCTGAGAATCTGTGTATTCGAAATTCTTGAATCCTGATGCCAGTATCAATTGCCTCCAAAGGACTCCCTCCCTCTTGTTGAAGATCATCATAATGAGTACTAGGTAGTTCCTTAAAAGAGCTGGTTTAATTCGCTCAGGTCTGCTTCACGTGATAGATGCTATTTGCCAACTGCGCAAGCTGCGGCTGCTGGGAAAATACTGCACCTCGCTAGCTAGCGTGGATTGTCCCATAGAAGGGGTCTTAGATGTTGAGCAACATTGGTATATAGATACTATCCCACCTGTTTGTAGTCTGTTGGTTATATACACATGTCTCTATTGTTTTCAATCACAAGCGTTGCTGAAAATCCATCGTACCTCTTGCTATCCAACAACAACACCTATCATGAATCCAGAAAAAGATATTTAATTTGAAATACTTTTTACCTGTATCGGTATCGAAATTCGAAAATGACCCGAGGCTTAGGGTCTTGTTACCTCAGAAGGCTTGATCTCCTTGCCTGGGTGTGGCACTCCCTGCCTTCTGACTTGATGTCGGTGCCGGAGCTCCTAAGATTCCTCCTTCCTTTGCATTGCTTTTCTCCTAATCACTTGTCGACTTTCAGTCCGATTCAACCCCTCTTCATTTTGACGTGCGTCTAGAATGCCTGGATGGTAATATGGGGGTTTACCTTTGACCAACAAGTGATGATAGGAGATGAAGGCTCTGCAACCGATAAACTCGCGAACGGGCACAAGAGAAAAGGATTCGAATATGACCGAAGCTTCCGCATTGAAGCCTTTGATGACTGATAGAAACCCCGTCTGAGAATTGGGTGCCCGATATACAGCCTCGCCTTCTGATGTCTCAGAAGCACCGAACAATATTCACTGGTAGTGGGCATCATCGCCATTTCTCCACACCAGCCTCACTATTATCCTCAGCACTGCCTAGTCACTCTTGACCTCCAACAGCTTAGAACTTTATACCTGATGATATCGAGGTAGGTATTTAAGGTGAGCAGAGTGGATGTTGGGCTCCATGAGGCTGGATTACCACGTTTACAACCTAGCCGATGTCTTGTTATTGCGACCCGACAGAGTGCGATACGCTACGCTTCAAATTGGCTCAAGTCCGAGAAATGCGATAATCGAACCGCACACACAACGATGAGAAGGATCGAAGAGCCAAAAGAGTATGAATATGGGAACGAAAGGTGGAGGGTCTCGACCCTGAATCATCGTCAGTTGAATCTCGAACTGACGATAGTGCATATCAACTTGGATGGAATGTTTGGATTCGGAAATATCGAAATTTACAATCGATGGAGGATTTCTGTTGGTAGCTTTTGCTGCGCTCAGTGTCTAAAGGGAACGATTTCACTACCCAAGAACCAACTTGGCCGATTTTACTTCCTACGCTTCAAATTTTTCAGTTGGCGATTCTTCATGTGTTTCTATCGTCACATTTAATTCGCCAGTTGGACAATTCGTTTCCAGGACGCGACGAATTTCACCTCTATCCCCATTTATTATTGCAACGCCTACGAATCTTCATCTCAACAACACTCGGATCAGCATTTAGATGTGGTGTTCATCATCTCTGACACGTGTCGCCTTGTTTAACAGATTATGAAGTGATACAATCACACCATGGATAAAGCTGCAAGTCGCTACATAGCCTGGTATTTTAATCAAGAGCTGCAGTTGAATTTTTGGAGTCACGACGCGTGTGTCATTGTTTTCAGTGACTAGCAAGCAGTCAAATTAGCAGAAGTTGTAGAATTGGGCTACGTATGGAAAGTTTTCACTAAGGGTGTAGAATTTGTGGTTGAACGCTCACACCCAAGCGATTGTGTTTACCACATATTGAATCGACTGTTAATGCTTGCGGATCGCGACGGATAATACGGTGCTCGGCCTAATACGGTATACAGCCTGTTTCGATTGGGTGCCGACATAGCCCCGCCTTCAGGTCTTTGGGACATCGCCATCTCGATAAAAAGTGTGGAGCGTATTGTTATACTCCCGAAGGCTTAGGCTCGATCTGCGAAAGCGCTGTCTGGAATCAATGGACCGCTTGATCCCCATAAAGCTCACCAGGCCTAGCGAGTGCATACATAAGGGATAGCCATCCTATTCTTACTAGCACTTGAGTTTTCCAAATTCTCTTGACGTATTTTGCATGAGGGGAGGCCAATGACGTTGAAAGAACAAAAGCAAATCATGCCCAGTTCCGTCTGCGTCAATGCCTTGGTGTCCGGCATAGAATTGGATAAAAGGGGATAAATGGTACGAGACCACGCGGCCATCCCTCCGTGGATGAGATTTAGCAGGAATGCGGCCCTATTGTGTACTCGATTGGAAACTCTACATGTCAAGCGCACTTTGGGAGTCTACACTTGCGTCGATTCCTAACCCAAGTCCCGGATGACAACTGACTTGAAAGTATGCGTTTCGTCGTCTAATCGCTCGGTAGAATTTCTGGTAGCATCATGCATAATCGAAAGATAACGCAGGATAGCTATAAAACCACAAACAACATTGATTGGGCATTTCTTACGAGTACGGTACTCCTAAAATACGCTCTACACCCTTCGTGTGCTTGGTTCTTGTCGCACAAGTCGCCCATGACAATCTCAAAGGGGTTATCATGAGTCAGGCAGATGAATCACAGTTTGTTTCTTCGCAGCTCGCGCTGTAGCGAGACGGGTACATCACTCTCGGCCGAACCTCAGAGCGGGTATTCAAGGCTGCAAGATTTCACACAGAATGGCTTATATACATAGCTTTAGGGTTAACCCTAGCCCTAAAGGACTTGATTTATCAAATCATAGCTTCATGTCATACATAGATATAGTATCGCAACCCGAACCACCCTCGAGTCGACCTCGCGAGACTAAGTGATTCGACGACACCAAGAAAAAGAATCACTCAATCGGCCACAGTGTGCATTGCATCGTCTGCCAGGCCACTCTGATCCTCGCATGGATCAATATCATTGTGTAGTTCAAAAAACCCCTCGGTCGAATTCATGAAACACGATCGGAAAGTCATCTGGATTCGGCAACGCTTCGACTTCCTCCACCTTGGGCATCTTGGGGTAAATACGATCAGCTCTGCAGGCAATATGCAAGCCACCTTGCTGTTGATAATTGACGAACCCCCATGGTATTTTGTATACGGAGCGTGTGCATCATTATGGTATGAAGAGTTGACACGCAGTAGATGATGGTTGCTTTTGCACCATTATGGGTCATGATAAGGTTATCATATCCCTCCACTCTCGGGCCGGACTACTAATGCAATGCAGCATCTGTACAAGTGTCGTGCGAAACACCACCTCCTGTGCTGTCGATATCTTGAATCGTGATATATTTTCTCGCGCCAACAATATCTATCCCACGCTCCTCAAGGCAATTGTATCATTTGTGTTATGATGGTCCACTTTAGGCGATACTCACTCCTGATTGCTAAATGCTGTGCAGCCACAACCGAGAAGAAAGTTTCGGTGGGAGCATCAAGGCCTTAGTTGGACGGGGCTTGTGTAGATACATTCCCGAAAGGCAAAGTTCGAGTGAGATGCTGCATGTCCAGATCAAATCTTGGTCTGCTGACTGAAAGCACAACACGGAAGGGCCAAAGGAAGTTTGATAGAGCATGATTACACGACCTATTTTGCGCCAAACCAGCATGACGATAACTTTGTTCCAGCTCAATATCAGAATCAGAATCAGAATACACCAAGTACCCTTTTTAGCGCCTGAAGAGGAAGAATATTTCGAATTATTCTTATATTCTTATTCTTATATTCTTATAATTATATTCTTTTCTCGAAACGTGGACTAATCCCGATCAGGAATCATCGTACATCTAGTATAAATTAATATAATATCTATTTCACAATTATCATATGATATGTATGGTATTTTCCCACCAAAGATACATGGGATGGATGGAGTGCTAGTTAGAAGCGAAAATCATATTCATATTCTGATAACAAGGTTATTCTTCTCATACATTTTGCATCGTTGAACAGAAACAGACAGACTCTTGACAAGAAAGAGAGCAACAAAGCAAAGAAAAGAAAAAGAAAGGGAAAAAAAGAAAGAGAGAAACAATGTCGTGGAATCACAAATGGATCCAAACAGCTTTTGGTGGTTCCATTGCCAGATGTACGGCGCCAATGACCATCATGACCATCATGACCATGCTATTCATCGGAGCGTGGAATCATCAATGGAAAAGTATGGAACTCTTGGAACTCTTTAAACTCCGTATGGAACAAAGTGGAACAAGTGGAAACTAGATGTAATTAATCCTTGGTGGAACTCTGGATGAACACGCACTCATGCACATCATCGTATCTCTTTTCTTCTTTTCTTCTTTTTACTTTTTGCCTTTTTTATTGCTTTTTTTATATCTATTCTATCGCGCCATCCTCTTTTTAGCGCGCTTGTTTGGACCAGAATTGATTGGATTTAATATGATTTGATTTGGTTTTTAGATGATATTTATTTATTCTTCTAATTTCCCATTTTTGATGCTACTTCGGGGTTTTAAGCTTATAAACTTTGATATACGAGTAATAAAGAGCAGAAAAAAAAGATATACGAGTAATAAAGAGCAGAAAAAAAAGATATATCGATCATCGTAAATTAATTTGATGCTAGTCCGCAATTTAGATTTAGTACCCGATGCCCCGAGTTACTTACTTTGATACATTTTCATACATTCCCGCGTATGCGCAGTTCGCATAGCCTTGGAAGTTACAACAAGTCTCCATGTATACCAACTTTTCGACTGCGAAGACATTATTGCATTCCAGATACTTCTCGTGTCCAATGAAGACATGCGTTTCATATCAAACTTTACGCAAAGAGGGAGGTAGGTCAGGTCCCTTGGACCTTGGAGCTACCCTCATATGCATGTCAAGTTTGGGTCTCCACTCTGACAGATAAACGAAATAGCCGAGGAAAAAAAATTGAGGTGGTGTCGACTACTGACGACGACTACTACTATTACTCCCACTACTACTACTGCTACAACTACTGCTACTACTGTGGAACTAGCCGCTAACTACTTCGACTGGAGCTTTTTCAAGATCAAGAGCAGCAGCCGTGCTTTGTGCTGTACATACAGCAAGTGGTAATCTCCTCTCCTCGAAAGGATCCTGTTGATCTAATGTCGTTCCTCTTATTATTGATCGGACCTGACCTGATCTGACCTGATCTGACCTCTTGGCTACGTTGGCTTGAGCAAGGATGTTCCAACTTCTTTGCATTAAGACCACGTTTAGGGATTACCACTTTAATCTGGTGTCACGGGCCGTTGCGCTTAAGGGGCCATACTAGCTTCGTCATTATTATTATATGTCCATTTTGTTACAGAGGGAAAAAACTTTATTTCTTACTCGTTACCATGTTCTGGAAATCCCATATATTCATGATCCCTGTCATCATTTGGCCCCACAAGGGCCTTGCTCAGCTCCTGGGCTTTTCTCCTCTCTGTTGAACCCCTTGCCTGATCAGCAACCTGAGCCATGTTACATCGTCGTGGGTCTTCACCGCTTGCTAAATGCTATTGCTGCATTGCTACAGTAGTACTGATAATCTCCAATCTGAGGAGGGCAGCAAATAATAAGCTATACGACAACCGTTGAGCTCCGCATTTTAGAAACGCTTGTTTATTGGCATGGCTTCTAAAGTTCTTCTGTTACCCAACCCTTCATCTGCATATGTGATTATTGGTCCTCCAGCCGAGGATATCCCAGCTATTAGATGGTTAATTTATAAAATCCCCTTAGGACTCTGCTTTCCTCCGACATATTTATATCAGTTCATCGCCTTCAGCTAGACAACACTCATCTCATCTCATCACTCTTATCATTCATCGCGACATACACACCACTTCAAGACATACATACAACATGGCACCCGGTCGACTTACCGAAGAGGATGAGGTAGCTGTCCCCGAGATCAGTTACGACATCAATGTCCCATACAACCACGTATCCGATGAGTACGACCAGAGCTCGAAACGTCGAACAGAATTCCCCAACTACCTTCCATCGGTAAGTGTTTAGGCTCAATGCCTCCTCGTCAGCCAGCCACTAACAAATTTTAAAGTGGGAAGATGATGTCTGGTTCGATGAAGTTCAGCCTTTCGAGTACCATGATCCAGCCCTTCGAGCCAACAAATCCAAGCCAAACCTCTTTAGGGGAGGGGTCAAGGCCAAGAACATCACACCCAAAATGGGAACCATTTTGTCTGGTGTGAAGATGGAGGAGCTGTCTGATGCAGGCAAAGACGAGCTCGCTCTTTTGATAACCGAACGTAAAATTGTCGTTCTCCGCGAACAATCCAACTTCCTCCACGCCGGCCCCCAATTTCAAAAAGACTTCATGACCCATTTTGGACCGTTGAGCATCCAACCCGTATCTGGCTCCGTCAAAGGACACCCCCCTTTCCACATCATCCATCGTGATCACAACGAAGAGGAAATCGCCAATTTCTTTGAACGCAAATTGACCTCGACCCTCTGGCATCACGATGTCAGCTACGAAAAACAACCTCCTGGATATGTCATGCTTGGCAGTAAGTGACTATTCCCAAGCCCGCCCAGAAAACAAATTCTAACCCCCACCAAGTATTAGCATGTCCCGACGTTGGCGGCGACACCGTCTTTGCCGACACGGTCGAAGCCTACAAACGGCTCTCGCCCACCTTCCGCGCCATGATCCAAGACCTCAAGGCAAACCACACGTCCCAGAAGATGATTGGCTATGCGCGCGCCGCCCGCGGAACCGTCCGCACCGACCCCATCGATTCCCTCCACCCGATCGTGCGCGTGCACCCCGTCTCGGGCGAAAAGGCGCTCTACCTCAACTCGGAATTCCTCACGGATATCGTGGGGCTCAAGGACGGCGAGAAGGATATGCTGCTGAAGTTCCTCGTCGATCACATCTGCATGGGCCATGATTTCCAGGCCCGCGTCGGCTGGGAAAAACACTCGGTCGTTATGTTTGATGGGAGAACCACTCTTCGTATGTTTTTACCCTCTTTCTCACAATTTTTTTCATCATGATCTTCTTCTTCTTCTTCTTCATCGCCGCTTTCTTTCCTTGTATACATTTACTAATCGAACTCCCCCCTAAAAATAGATACCGCAACCGTCGACTACGATTCCCGAATCCAGGCCCGTCACCTGTTCCGATTGGCCGCCATGACGGAAAAACCCATGTCGGTCGCCGAATGGGAAGCCCACCTCCACGACGACAAATCCTCCGAAACGTCCGATGAATCTTCTAATTCGAGCGTGAGTTCGGATTGAAGGGATGGATGGGGTGGGTGGTTTCTGAGGGCTGCGTGCGCAGGCAAGCAAGCAAGCAAGCAATTGAGATGAGATGAGATGAAAAAGTTTTTCCGGGTATATATTATTATTATTATTATTATTATTATTTTCTGGGAAGGGGTGTTTTTGGAGAAGGGGAAGGGAAGGGAAGGGAAGGGGGGTTTTTCCGTTATACCATCAAGATTGGATTTGGATTTGAATTTGAATTTTGCAAAACAAAGCGCGAGGATACCAACAATCGTTTTATTTTTTTATTTTTGTTTTTTACCTTTTTATATATATCTGTTTTTGGAAAGGAGTTTTGTTTTAGAAGGAAGGAATTTGAGATATTTTTATATGGAAGGAAAAATATCTTTTTTTTTGGTTTATTTTTGAAGTAGTTGTTGAATTTTATGGATGGATGGGTTTAGAGGGTTTGTTTTTGAGAGAGGCAACTTGAAATGAGAAGGAAGATTTGAAGGATTAGTTGATTGAGTGATTGGTTTTTAGAGGATCTTTTAGAAAGAGAGAGAGAGAGAATAATGATTTATATTATTACTGAATTTTTTATGTTTTATTTTATTGTTGTTGTGTTCAAATTGATGTTGATATTGATATTGATTGAATTGATATTACTAGAATTAAACGCGATCTATAATGAAAAGTTTTATTTTATTTTGTTTTATATTTTTTATTATCTTTTCAATAATAGTAATGATTTTTTCCAATTTACTTATATATATATTCTAGTATTGCTAATGATTTATTGATTTATTGATTTATTTAAACATGTCATTTCAATAATTATTATATCGCTTTAAATTGAATACTTATTCAATATTGATAATGAAAAAGATATTATACTCAAATAATAATAATAATTGTTGCTTTTATATCTTATGTTACTTGTATTTAGACTATATCTCGATGTATATCATATACATTTAAATTGAAAAATATCTTTACGATTATTAAATCAATCAATGCATCAAATGTATCAATATTCAAAGAATAGATGGATAGATCACGTGACATGTACGCATGTAAGCTCACAAGTACCGGCGCGCGCGTGTGTAGCAGCTAACTAACCAGCTAGCGCGAGTGGCGCGACATGCTTAATTTAAATTAAACAAATACATCTGAAATGACTTGGTCAACTTGAACGTTTGAACAAACATTCGTAGTCTTGTCTTGTCTTGTCAGGTCTAGTCTAGCTCTACATACATAACCATTTTTTCCATCTCCATCTCCATCTCCATCTCCAACAACGTTGAATTATGCTATAAATAAGTATAAATAAGAATAAATGTATATATATTTTCGCATTAGCGACGGCGGCGGCAGCACCGGCACCCGCAGACGGAACATCCAGCCGCTCCTGCCGCGGCGCTTTATAAGGTGGGCGTGCATACAGAAAGAAAGTACATGCATGTGCGGAACGGCAGTGATGCATCGAGCGCGTATATTACTCATCGACCTCAACTCTAACCCCTACCCCCTTGTGCGAAAACCTAGTCGAGACTTATGCGAAAAACTTATGCGAAAGCTCGTCCAATGGCGTGCGAGCGCTTGGGGCGGAAGCGGTTGGCCGGTTGCGCTATGCGTGTACGCAGCGCACGGTGCGGATGTGTGTGGTGGAGATGTAAATAGACGTGCATGTACATTGATATATAAGCTCATGGTGTGAAGGATGTAGCGCGGTCTTTAATCCGGTTAGAGTTTGTTGCGCGGCGATGGATGGTTGTTGTTGTTGTTGTTGTTGTTGTTGTTGTTGACTTGTGCTAGATTACTGTACTGTATTTCCTTCGGCTTGAAGCGATGTAAGCGCTCAGAGCGAGCGCATCGATATCGTGGGTTTTTGGATTTATGTATTTCTTTTTGTTTGATTTCTTGAAATTGAGACTTGATGGGATTCGGAAGCGATTTAGGCGCGGAGAGCGAAGCGAATGGTGATTTTGTTGTTTATTTATTGTTATTGTACTGTGTTGTATATATGTTGTATGTATGAATGAGTGAATATAGACTTTATTCTTTAATACATTAAATGATAAATGTACTTCTTCTTTCGTATAATATACATATACATACTGGTACGACTTACGATGGTGGAGTTTACATCGTAGTGTGTAGATATAGCCGAGCTTTGAGCTTACAACACAAGTCTATAAACAACGAAGATATTTCTTAATTAATGAGAGACTATAGAAATGAGTGAGTTAGATAGCAGTATTGTTGATTATGGAAAATTAAACTATCAATCAACGTCACATGACATATGTAACCACGATCCATATTCAACATATTATAAATCCTTCTAATTTAACTACCTACTATAAACATGAAAGTTAACCGATCGACACGCCGGTTGAATGGCTCGGGCATATGCGCGTCAGCAGCCTGACTATATGCCGGTCCATATGTAACTAAGATCTGATTTAACTCTATCGACTTCACCTTTTGCGTACTAATAAATTAGCGATATTTATAATTATAACTTTTTTTCCCTTTTGGGTTACAACGTAAATAGATGGTTTATGCGGCGTGTAGCTTATACGGACGGGTATGATCATTTCGATAAGATTTACAGGTCGACGCTACTTGATTTCTAAATCTGGGACCGCCTTGAAGTCGTAGAGTAGAAGTTATAATATAAACTGAGATGCACGTTCAACTCGATCTAATCTACAAGTTTCGCTTAGAGCGCTTATCGCTCTTGATATTACGTGGAGCTAGATCTAGGCGTGTAGAAGGAAGTATTAGTTATAGACGACGATGATAAAGCACAAGATGTTGTTTTTTTCTATGTATATATATAAATCTAGTTGATATCTCTTTACTTGTATATTCTCAAATCCCATCCTGGATTGATCTATCCCTATCTATACGTATATCTTTCCCTCACACACATAATATCCATCTCTCTTTCTAATTACCTACACGAAGCTTCATCGTCGATAAATCCATCACAAATCTTAAAATCGCAATCGACGCTAGTGTATCATATCGCACAAGAGTCGTCGTATTCTTAGTACTACTAGAGAGCCATGCTGTTCTCCTCTATATATAGCTAGCTAGCTAGATAGGTCCTACATATACATATAATGATATACAAATCCAAAGGGAGAAGAGCACGTGAGCGTCGCCAAATCGGAGGCCGTGTGCGGCAGGGCATCATGACAGCGGCACCCAATCGGAGACGGTGCCGATCGGTCACGATCGTGGCGGCAAAGATGTTAAATTTTTCCATCTCTTTTTCTCGTTTTTTTCGCGATCTCGCGATCGCGCGATCGATAATCTGGGAGTGCTAGCTATATCAGACAAGAGCTCGGAGCTGGATCAAGCAAGAAGGTCAAAAAAAAAGTGTTCTTGAAATCGAAGGTTATATATATATATAGAGTCTGAGGTTATATATGGATGTATATATGACTTGCGTGTGAGATAAGCGCTGATTAACGCGTATATATATATATGTTTGAACTATTCAATAGGCGTATGTATCAATTGGTTACAAGTGTAACAATATCTATTAATGTTGATGAAACTTATAAATTATATAGATATTACTCTATTGAATACATGATATGATTTAGCGATCATTATCAATAATTCAAATATATATATATATATATATATATTTATCGTTACGGAATATTTCTATATATATACATACTACTCCTTTGATTCCAACCTGTCGGAGCTCTTCCTTTTACGTTACTTAATAATAATATCCCTCTACTTCTACTAAAAGCGAGTCTATTCTTATTTCTTATATGCTACTATTATAGTAGTGGTATTTGCTTGATAGATATTTCAGTATGCTTTGTATATATAAGTTGCCAATTAAGCTTCACTTCAATCCTTACTCCATATACATACATGATCCACACACATCCTTAATCACCCTGAGAGCTTACCCTCGTAACGCGATCTCAATCCTAACTATTCTCTTTCTGTGATGTTTATCTGAGGATATGGTGAGGAAAGGCTTGATTCTAAGATATGCTCTCTATCTTTCTTGAAATCTGCTTGTTTCTGGATGGATTTCTCTTCTTTAGTTGGATGGAGATGGAGATGGAGATGGTACATAAAGTGATGTAATCCAAAGAGGGCGAAATGCAATGCACGTGGTATATGTACGTGTATACAGTATGGGTTCAGGGGCTGGTTGGTGTGAGGGTTATGAGGGGTGGGGTTTACGATTCAAGTTTCGGATGTCGGCTGGCGGGAGGATGGGAAGAATGGTGATGGTTGGGTTCTACGACATGGTATTTTTGTGGGGGGGGGTGGGTAAATGGGATAGGATAGGATAGGATAGGATGGTGTGATGTGGTATGGTATGGAATAGAGAGGCAAGATCAACTACTTGAAGTCTACTACATAGCATTATATAGTGTTGGTGCTGCATATTGTTTATCTTAGCTGGTCTTATTAGCCGCACGCCAAAGGGTATTGTGTTAGATGGGGGCCCTGCCTGCCCGGCTGGCAGACAAACCCCTAAACCAGTTAAGTTGCGTACCTTTTTTCCTGAGTCTTTGGTATCGAGGTTGATTTGTGGGAGCTGGTGGACGTGCTGTGGACTTGTGATGTTGGGGTTTGGGGGTTTGATATTGAGGGGATGGGAATGGGATGGGGCATGGGCAAGGGCGTGCGGTTTTCATTATACTCTATAGCGTTGCATGGTGAAGTGCTTCGAGCTCGAGGGGTGCAGTGATTTATTGGGTGCGCTGGAGTTCTCGTGATGGGAAATGTGTTTTTTTTTTTGGAGATGCCTTGATAAAGGGGTGGGGACTTGAACCGAATGGATGATGATTGTTGTGATGCGAGCACGAAAGGATTTGAATCGGAGACGGAGGACACGGAGGACAGGATAGAATCGATTGAGTTTGAGCTGAGACTACAGAATCGTACTGGATGTATCTTTTGTTGTCAATGATTATGACGTCGATGATGATATTCAACATCGATGATATCCATCACCCACATCACCCACAATTACATCGATCTCACGAGTCGCTGGTTCGTGTATGAAGAGAAGAAGAGAAGAAGTCCGTGTGAGAGATCTAAGTTTAAGTCGGTGACGGAGTGAAAGACCGATAAATTGGAATCGGCATCGGCATCGACATCGATATCGACATGATTAGTATCGTGCATTAGATTAGGGTTAGCATTATATGAGGGTACTTAGCATTAGTTTATGCGATGCGATGCGATGCGATGCGGTGTGATCTGATATAAAGTTAATGATGATGATGATGATGATGATGATTATGATTATGATTAATTATAACAGTTTTATTATTATCAATCTAACAATCTAACAATCTAACAATCTAGATGTCTAGATGCCTAGATGCCTAGATGCCTAGATGCCTAGTCCAATACCACTAGCACCTTCATTCATTCATTATTCATTTCACACTAAAGTGCCGTGCCCTGCCCTGCCCTGCCCTGCCCTGCCCTACCCTAGATCACATCTAAACTCCATCCATCACAATTCATACTTCGTACCATTATCACAACACACTCAATACCTCTATAACAAAGCACAAACCAGAAAAAAATCACCCGATGATTCGGATCCCAGACATATAACTACTCGGAGTAGGCATCTACCGATATCTGATGAATGCACTAACTATACTATACTCACTGCACAAGAACAACAACGTAAACCAACCAACCAACCAACTTATTTAAAAAAGGGATGAACCAGTGGAGTCTCCTTTCGTACATGTAACCGTACCGTCCGTCTTGAATAGCCAGCCAATTGCAATCCCTCATTCAAATTACCATTGTTAATACTTCTACTTCGTACCTCGTTAGCGATGCATGTGTGTATAACTTTAACTTCCCTACCGACGTCCTAGGTCCTAGGTCGTAGATCCTAAGTCGTAGATCCCAAGTCCTAGGCTACCTACTAACCTACTGATCTAAATATCATTGAAATAACCTGGTACTCTAGATAGATAGCCAAGTACTCTGCCCTGCCTTGTCCTGATGCGCACGGGTAAGGCGAGCCGTGTCATTCATTATACGGATAATTTCCAAGTCAAAGACACCAGCCAGACAGACACCCCCCGCGTACGAGCCACCCCGTATCCCGTACCATGCATGCATGCTAGAATGAAAAAAGAAAAAGAAAATGAAATCGAAGCCCAAACGTTGAAGGTTGAAGATTGGAGATTAAAGGGTCACACATGCATGGTTTCTAGAAGTACCTTATCCCGCCCGCATTGTTATTCTAGGAATCTCATTTTCTCTGATTATGTCTTATTTGATCTTATCTCGCATCGCAACGCAGGGCAGCGCAGGGTCTTGGATCTATCCTTTCACCGACATTTGGGTTCCAGAAGGATGGTTCTTGGGATGGAGTGATGATGCTATGTACCGTACCGTGGACTTACTTGCTGAGGCAGGCAGATGCGCAGGGAAAATGTAAATGGGGGGTCAGATCATTGGAGATTGGCGCCAGCACTCCGTACAGTATGTTATGCGGCGAGGGTGGCGGGCTGGGTGAGACAGACAAGACAAGATGACTGTCAGGGGTTTGATATCCACGAGTGAATGAATGGTGGTTTGCAATACGTGAGTTGCATATACAGTAGTAGTACTGTGTCAGAGACAACTAACGGTGCACATACAAGTAGACAAGACACATGACCTTATTTTGCTTTTGCAGTGCTTGCTTGCTTCGTATATGAATGTCTGCATGATATATAATGCCCGATTTATCCGAAACTTTACCTTACGTGAAAAATCGAGCCATGACTATACCACGCGACAATTTTATAATTTGCATCTCGATCTGACCCCTTTCCTCTCCTCTCCCCTCCCCTCCCCTTCCCTTACCCTGCCCTACCCTGCCCTACCCTACCCTACCCTACTCATCCCCGAATACATTCCATCCAAATGTATCTTTCAGATCCACGAACCTTGTTTCCTTGCCCTCGGCCACCTTGTTCATCCGCTCGAATTCTTCTTCCGTCAATTCTACCAACGTTCCATTGCTTTTGATTCTTCCCTCGTTCGAACTCATGGGGAGAACCGCGTATCCTCGTTTGATACCCCAGGCAATCAATATCTGCCCTATACTCACCCCCTTCTTCTCGGCAATGGCACGGAGTTCCGTGTTTTGGATCACTGTTTTTCCCGTCGTCGGCACCTGGCTTTGAGATCCCAGTGGTGAATATGCCACGGGAAGGATGTTCTTTGCAAAACAATAGTTGATCAGCTGGGTATTAGGCCAGACGGGATGGATCTCGACCTGGTTGATGGCGGGAGGTATCTCCGCATATTCGAGGAGAGCTTCCAGCTTGGCAATGGTGAAATTGGATACCCCGATGGCTTTTGCCTTGCCGGCTTTCTGGAGAGCTTCAAATTTACGCCAGATGGGCTCCAGGTGGGCCGTGAGATCTCTCTTGATGATGTACTGCTCGGGCGTGTGAGAATTCGGCCACGATGGACAGTCTCATGTCGATCTGGTGGGTCTTACCTTTCCATCATCTCCGATTTTGACCTCATGGTCGTCGGTCCTCTCCGCGGCAAATGGCCAGTGCATCAGGAAGGAATCCACATAGTCCAGACCCAGTTTCTCTAAGCTGCAATTGAGACTCCACTCGACGTCTTCCGGGGAGCCACAGAGATGCGGCCACACTTTCGTCGTGATGAAGATGTCGGCACGTTTGACGTGGGGGTTGCCAGACAGAAATTCTCGCAAGCCAGACCCAACCTCGTCTTCATTCTTGTAACTGTATTCTCGTTAGTTTCGGGCATCGGAACTCTAATGCCCGCAATACGAAGAATATATTTCCGATAACTCTGGCTCTGTTCGGGAAGGGATGTGCTCGGGTGAAAGAGTGGGTAGGTGGAAGGGATGTGCCTGGAAGATTTCGGAAAGAGAGTTGAGATGAACGACTCAACATGATACATAGGGGGTTAAACTTACTACCAAGCGCAATCCAGATGGCGATAACCAGATTGCAGAGCCCAAAGTACTGCATCGTGGCATTTCCCTGGAGATCCTTCATTCTGGAAAGTACCAAATCCTAGAGCCGGTACTTGGGCTCCGTTGTTCAGTCTCAACATCGGGATAGACATTCTGCCGGATGCTGCCAATCTCTGAAAACGAGGAAATAGAATTTTCCGTGTGGGGGGCTAGGATGGGATGCGAAGGGGAAAATAATAGGTTCTCGCTCTCTAGGATTGGACACTTATCTGAGAGTTTATTAAAGTGGTATGTATGGATATCAGCCACGATGAAGGAGATCTTCGATAGACGCAGAGAAAAGTAAAGAAAACGTGGCCACGAAACAACAACCCCTCTCGTCTGTCTCTCTGCTGGTACGAAGCGTGGCGCAGGTGAGCGAACCGAACGTCGCAAAAGTGGTGGGTAATCCTTGAAATCTGCAATTGTGCTGTATACTAGTCTTTTTCTTTCTCGAGCTCACACGAGGATTCTCGTGGGGGGGAGCGAGGGAGTGTTGTCTCAAGAGATGACCCTGACTCGATAAGGTTAAGGTTCACCTAATGCTCATGGTGACCTAATCGTGCGTCTAGACGAGTCAGCTAAGCAGGGGTCGAAATCGAAATGAAGGGTTAACGAAAGAGCTAACTCCCCGAATATTTCTGCCCAATATCCAGGAAGCTCGAGTTGCTTGAGGGAAGCAAATAGTCAGGATGATTGGCCATTAGCTCGTAACAAGTCCATGAAGAGAACCAATCTGATGTGTAGAGTAGCCCCGCTTCAATCACCCTGCGGCCCGAGCCGTGGTAAGGTAGGGACAGAGGGAATCGAACCTTTTTGATGTATGTTGTGTAATCATGCATGCCTGTTCATTCGTGATTGGAATATGAATTTCTGGACAAGTGATTTCTATATATATTGAATTTTCACCTAGTTTCGTGGAAATTCATCATCATTAATATAAGAATATTAATTGTAGTACTATTTTTCCATTAATTGACCGACTGACTACTCGTAATTATTTGTTCACGTATCTATAACCTAGTTGGGTTAACTCTGTTTCGGGTTATGGTATATGTTTTCAATACGGCCTTCTATCGGGGTCTGTGTTCTTCGGCATCTTGTCGTACAATAGACGAGTTAGACCCTAATCCCTTATGGCTAGTTCGTACATGAAACCCTAATTTCTCAATACCACCCTGTACAACGAACCCGAATATCCGATGTAGACAGCCTAAGCTCGCCTAAGCACTTAGTGACATCTGCATCGCAGGAGTAGTCTCTGCGGTGCATGATACCTGCACATGCCGGCCATATCACCCACTAATCCTGCCCTATTCACATAGGGAAAACATGATTTCTGTTCTTTCCAACCCACATATCTCCTCCTCCGTTCTATCTCTTCGCCGCCAACAATAAACGGCCCCACCAATTGCAGCTAGTCCCTCGTCAGCGCAACCGAAGCGACATCACCTATATTGGGTCTGAACATGCCCTTCTTCAAATCACGTAGCACCGCAAAGTACCTCCCTGTTCCATACGACAAGCAGCCTGTCCGCGAGCCCACAAATGCGAAAGCTGCACTCTTCAGCCCCCAGTTCTTCTTTCCTTTCCCGTCAAGTTGTGATGGGGAAGATGAATTGGAATGCTTTTTTTTTTTGCTCTTTTTGGGAAGTGAAACGAGGAACAAGAATTCCAGAAGGTACCTGCGAGCTGGAATAACAACGATAGGGAGAATGAGCTGATGTTAACTTGCTTGTATTACCTACCTCGGCAACAAAGCTAGTCTCACTGCTTTGGAGCGTAAGAACGTATAAAGTATCACATGACATGACATTCATCGATCTTGTGTACATGGAATTTCACTCTGAGCCTCTGAAAATCTTCATGCGTGGCGTCTGCAATTCTCATGGTTCAAAGATATTGAACCACTCTCAGAGTTTGGCAGCTCTCCGGCATGGACAGCTTCAAGGATGTTGTGTAAGCAAACCAACGTCGCTCTTTCCATTCTGGTTATACCGTTGCGGTTTGCGACTCCTCTGTTTGCTGGGTCGTCTCCAGCATTGGGTATATACGTCCGTCAGTCAGTCACACGTACAGATGCGCTCCGAATCAAACAAAGCTGTTGATTATGGAGGAACAAGAAGAATGTGAGCTACCGAAGCAAACAGAGGGTTGGGAGGGATTTCAAGAACGTGAGAAACCCGATTCATCGGACGAATCGGATGGGTCGGAGGAACAGGAGCCATTGCGGGAATGCGTATGCATTTTAGCAACACAGCCTCACCAGTTCGAGCAAGCCCACGATATGCTCACTTCCCTCTACCACAAGGTATCCGTGGCTGATTTTTCGAAACCGAGATGTGGCATCTTGATCGGCCACCTCATTCCTCGCATCGCAATCTTCTCAAACGGCGTCTCCGCTCCCTATTTGGATATGAGATGCTTGGGTCTCTCGCTGGGCTGCGTGGCACTCCAGCCGAGCCGTGCGTGGCTGCATTCCTGTGAGATCACATATACCTGCGTCGCGCGACATGAACGCGATGTGGACCTCTCCTGCATCCTCATCGGAGCGGCCATTGCGCTTGCAAGGGACATGGGGTACGATTGGGTTTTTATGGGTCGACGGGCTTATTTTGCCAGTGAAGAGCCATTTTATAAAAGGCTTGGATTTACGGACAAAGTTGATAGTAGGTTATCTTACCTTTCTGATGGGGAGCAGGTGAGGAAACGAGGCTGAGACGTGATTAGGATATGGAGCTAAGCACTTGACATGCAAATTATACTGATAGAACGGGATTGACCGCGTCTTGGCTTTTGGGATCGGCATCGGTATCGGCAACGGACAATGATCGAGGCAGAATATCCATCCATAACTGTTTTGAACATTGAGATGACCAGAAGTAGAGCTGGGGGCAGAGAGAAGGGTCGATTGGAAGTGCATACATACATACATACCACTTTATCATTTTCAACCTTTATTTACTTGTAGTAATTCCTATTTATATGCGAGGAAAACCATGGGATTGAAAGGATATGCATCCAATGAATACTCGAGGACCACGGTTGAATTATTCAGGGCTTCTATCTTGGGAGGCTTAATAGATTCTTTGTATAGTATAGTCCTCTGTATAACACAAACTACAAACTACAAACCTCAAAGCAACAAAAGAGAACCCTATAAATCCAATGCAATCCATACAAACACTGTTTAAATAAACTTGAAAAAAGAAGAAGAAAAAAACCCCCCCTAATCAAAGAGCAGAGCAGCCATTCACTTACCCAGCCAACTCTTTTTCCACCATTATACACGCACTCTCTTTCCACAATCCAAAACACAAAATACAAGCAACATACAAAAACGGTACATAAGACCACTCACTAATTCAAAGCAAAAACATAGGTTGGATCAAACACTTTTATATATACACTTATATATTAAATAAGGATTGAGGAGGAAGAGCGAAACCTTGTTCTGTAGATCTATGGTGAATAACTTTCGACCGATATTCATAGCACATCTCTCCTAGCGAGTTGAAAAATCCCGCTCGTTTATGATATACCTAAATTCCACCTACACTCATCACCTCTTACGTGAATCCCTTCTCTCTCTTCTCCCCCCATCCCCTCACTGCCTCACCACCTCACCCCATCAATCCTCCAAAAATCTACTTCCAAAATTCCTTGCCCTCTCCCCACTTACAGCGTCCAACTTCACACCCACCAACACGCATTCCCACTCCACCATTCCATTTGCAAATCCTCCCATTCCGGTTCCGGGAACACCACCCCCACCCCCATACTCCCGAATCCTTAATCTCCACTGTCCCGTTTTGATGATCCAACTTTCATCTTTTGGTGCGCCGGAGCCTCCAAGACTCGTATTTGAAGAAGCAGATACTCCGACTCCATCGCCCAGCTTTCTCCTTTTCCTACTCGAGCTACCGTGGCCGCCAGAATCTTCATCTTCATCTTCAGCTCCTCCACCCCGGATAACCCTCTCCCTCCCATCAACAAAAACCCCGCATTTCTCACCAATCACAACCCGAACCATCTCCCCGCCCACTCCACTCCGTCCAGGACTAGCTGGTTCACCACTCGCGTCACCATTCCTCATCAGTAAACCCAGTGGTTGTTCCACCGATAAATTCAATTTCGTAGCCATAACCTCCAAGAATTTCCCCATGCGCGTTTTTGCTTCTCCAAAGAATTCTAATCGCATGGTGTTCCAGTGCAGCAGGGTAGCCGAATCACCAACTTCGAGAATCAGTTCGTGGGGGGCGGAGTCGGTGAAGGGACGGAGATAGTGTACAGAGCTTATAGAGGGAGTTGGTGATGGGTATAGATTTGAGATGAGGGAGGTGAGGAAATCCGAGGAGGGAGCAGTGGTCGCAGAGGAGTTATCTTTCACGATGGAGAGACCAGATTGTCTGATATCCGAGAGACGGATTGTAATTTCTGATTTCTTACGAAATGGATTGTAGGAGATAGAATGAGGGATCAACTTTTGTTCCAAACCTTTGAGATGGAAATATCGACAATCCCTCAATAGCTCAGCACGATGTTCGGAACTGCGGATTTCGAGTGGGTAACCACGAAGAAGATGGAGGATTTCGGAAAAGGTCTTGGCGGAGCGGCTGGGTACTGATGGGGGCAGAATAGATGGAGGTCGAAGAAGTCCATCACGATTTAGACCAGGGAATGCCTCAGTCGGAGTGCTGAACAAGATGGCGAAGCCTAGAGAGAAATAGTTTGGACTATTACCCGGATCCGAAAAGATCTCGCGGGGGATTTGGAATTCCTCGCTTCCGACGGTTATGAAAATACTTTCTTCATATAACTGCGAAATCAATCGTGGCACTGTCTCGTGTTAATATCGAGGATTTTTGGTCGGTGAAGAGGGGAAGACAAACATGAAAAGAACTGAGCATCAGCAAATAACTTCACAAAATGACTTGCATCTCGCGGTTTCACATGATATCCTTGCAAATGAAGTGATATATCTTTGAAAGTAATAGGATCACGATCAATATAAAGGGTTCTAACAGCTGCATTTGGATCATCACCAT
This sequence comes from Monilinia vaccinii-corymbosi, assembly GCA_017357885.1. NCBI lineage: Eukaryota > Fungi > Ascomycota > Leotiomycetes > Helotiales > Sclerotiniaceae > Monilinia > Monilinia vaccinii-corymbosi. The sequence goes on along the minus strand of CP063406.1, from coordinate 1,174,586 downwards.
TTTCTTCCACTTGCTTCAATTGGCATTGAAAATAATGGGAAAAGTATGAGGGCGCTCTAGGTTTCTTAGCTTATGATCTCGTCTCAAAGTATCAAATTCTCAAATCTCATTGCCCCTCCCCAAAAACACAAAATCGAAAGACACACATACCATCAGAACTCAAACTCGCCCCACTCAAGCGAAAACATTCCGTCCCGATCTGAATTGGAAAAACCTTCTCATGCGGTAGGTAGTTCGGAATGTCCGTGTTCCATTTTCTGGCCTGTGGCTTTCTCAATATCCCAGGAGGGTCTGGGTCAGGTATTGCTGAAGGTCCCGAAGCACCTAAGGAGCCTGGAGTGAGACTCCCATTGCTTCTCGACATCCTTCCTTTTTGGCTTGTAAATGAAACCCCTCCCCGACTCTTACCAGCCTTTGGACCCTAAACTATCACGGTGACTCCCTCCCTCCCGGAAACCAAGCCTGCACGTCACGTGATGTCCCTCCCAACTTCTGATGCCAAAATCCGAGACTCCTTTGACCGTCGATGCAGTACTTCCAGAGATCAGATCAAGGAACACACAAGAGTATTTCCAGTATCAATTCCCAGTACTCATCGATCAATGAAACCAGCGATGCTATCCAGTAGTGACCAAAGGGTTCTTCTGCTGAGATTGATCATGAGTTGTTGAAGAATGAAATCGATCTGATCTCAAAAGTAACGTTTTTCGTACCGTCTACTCCACGTGTCTTTGATTGGTCAGCTCATCAGACCCTTTGATTATGTAATCGTAGACCGCATCCGTGCCATCTCCGCTTTTCACACTTTGCCGCCACGAATCACACATGACCTGCCGATATATCCGACTCAGCCCTGCCGCTAGCTCCGCAGATATCGATAACAGATATATACCGAAACCGCTAGCCGCATCTACTGCATACGACACCTCCGAGGAAACAGTACGTACACATACAGAGGATATCCATCTGAAGTTCGTGAAGAACCCTACCCGCATTGACAGCCATGACATATCCCACGTTTCAGAATGCGAATTGGACGACGAATGCTCCATGTGAAGGAAGCATTAACTAACCGCAGTCTATCCCATCCCATCCCAACACCAAGATCCTCGCATCTAACCTCATACACACGCACCATACCAAGCCGAGCAGAAAGCCAAGAGCACATCAATAAAAGCAAGCAGGCAAGCCAGCCAGTAACAGCGCGCTCGGGTAAACGAGGGATAGATACAGTAAAGAGTGGCGATGAATGAGAAGACGGTAAGTAAATGAAACCTTGAAGTGTACCGATGCGATGCATGCATGGCATTGAAGGCTGGGTGAGGTATAAGATTACCTACGATAGATATATATACTCGAGTCATAACCCCCTCTCTTTCTATCAAGTCTTTCTTTCTTTTCTATACCAAGATCAAGTATATATCCCTATATATCCATCACAACCTCCCTTTACTCTGTTCTACTCTACTTTATTCTACTGGGACTATATACATACAGACAATATACCATACCGATCTACTTTACGCACATACACACGCAACAAAACCATCCCTTCGCCACAAAAATGCTCTCACCAGAATCCTCAAATCCCCGCACCACGCTCCATCCAGCTCTGATCCGTCAACCGCCCGCTACATATATAATGGAGAGGAGGACAAGAGGACAAGATGTTGAGATGGATCAACCTGTTAGTTTTGTTTTTGTTTTTTCTTTCGGAAAGACTTCTTTTTACCTTTCCTTTCTATCTATCTACACATTTACCCATCCCCATCCCCATCCCCACACACCCCCAACCAACTAACATCCCCCATCCCAATCTAGTCCAAACACCCCAACATGTCCATGTCCATGTCCACATTCACATCCATCACCCCCACCTCCCCCCCCACCCTCAGCAACGCCACCTTCCCATCCTCCCACTCCCGAACGAGTAGTATGGACTCCACCGTCTCCTCTGGATACCGGAACGGAAAGGAGACTGCAGGAGAAGAGTCGACATCCGTGCATCAGCGCGGCGGCGGCAAGGGATTGTGTTGTGGGATTTGCGCGGGGCTGGCGTGTTTCGAGTGTTTGGAGTGTTGTTGTTAGGAGGGAGAGGAAGAGGAAGAGGGGAGGAGTGATGTGGAGGGATGTGGAGGGAAATGACGGGGACATGAATGGATGCGTGAGATGATACAAGTTCAAGAGGGGCTTTGCTGCTTTATTTTGGATTGGCGATCAGGTTTCGGTTTGGTGACGATTTTGATCTTTTGGTTTGGGTGGGACGAATTGGGAAGGCTTGGATTGAGATTGGGGTTGGGATTGGGATCGAGGTTAAATTCAACTTGTTGATTTTCATGATTTTTATTGGAAAAATAAAAATAAAAATGTTACTCGCGGTATACCATGCATGCACATACATATATATGACTCACTGGCTAGATTGTATCTTACTTACTTGCGTTGATGAAAATGGGTTTGAATGTGAATGTGAATGTCAATGTGAATTGGGATGCTAGCGAATATGTACCCGTCGGTATCGCAGATTTGGTGATCGAGTACGATATGGTGAAAGGTACTGCATACATGTATTCATCCAACGAACGCTTTCGTGCATCGAGAGAATGCTTTCCAGCGAGAGGCCAACACTACTGTCTGTAACTTCAAGCGAGAGGTGATTAAATCAAATCAGATCAGAAAACTCCATTGATTCATCCATCATATCTAGGTATAATCGTAGCGTATTTTGTATTTCCCACAAATGGCATGCATGGCGGGTCTGAAGAGTAAACGCAGAGAAAAGGGTCATGACTTGCTTGTGTGAGAGAGATAGGAAAGGAATCCATGAGTGATACTTGTTGGTTCGATGGGTTGATAGATGGAGATGGGTCATTATGATTCCTCCCCTTCGGTTTCGCCTTTCACCTTGAAATCTTGTTTTGCAGGTCTTTCTCCAAAGATCGTACTACCGATTCTTACTTCTCCGCTGCCTTGTCGGATGGCCTATTAGGTTGTTAGCCATGCTGACCCAAGCAAAAGAAGAAGGAAAAATGAGAACCTGCCTCCTCGAAATCTTCACTCATTCCCATACTCAATTCCAAGCCTTGCAACCCCAATTCCCTCTCCACCCTATCTCTCTCCTCTCGCAGGATTCTAAAATCCTCATTCTCCTCTCCTTCCTTCATCTGACTCCTAGCTATGGCTCCGATGGTCATCAAGCCCACCAATTTTAGATAAGGACATTCTTCAATCACATATTTACACAATTCGGTCGTGTCTTTTCCGGGAGAAACACCCGATTTGGAGGATTCGCCCGAGGTGTTGAGTTGGACGTGGATATTTAGGGGAGAGGGTGGCGAGGTGGAAGATGCGGGCATGGGGAGGAGAGACCGGCCTAGAGATAGTTGGGAGGCCTTTTTCTTGGAGTCAATGGAAGAGACGAGGTAAAGGTTGGAGACTGTGGAGGCGAGGGGCTTGCATTTATCTGTGGGTAAACGTGGGGTTAGTCTTTTTTGATCCTGGGCAGATCGTCGACATGCTGATCCCTTGAAGTACGAGAGACTGAGCTCTTGAATCCCACTTGGGCATGAAAAACCCATCCACCCAGAACCCGTTCTGGAAAGGTATCATGTGACTCATCTCAAGACACCTTGATATCCCATTCCCAAGGCCACACCGACCCACAGGAGAGAACACACATACTACTCTGCAAGCCTCCAATAAAATGCCATTTGATACTGCTCGGCAAGATCTCCGCCTTCTCCATCAACTCCTGCGCATAATTCTCTCCAAAATGCTCCACGTTTGCCTGCTGATGAAGGGCAAGAATATCGGTCGCGGGCTTGAGTTTGGATACTGCTACTAGTCTTACCTAGGTCGTTGTTCTCGTGTTAGCATTCTGGAAGTATTGCGCATCATAGACCAGGGATGGATAGTTGCTCTCTATTGAATACAGCCGTTGGGGGATGAACGATGACCAGGCACGTGTCTGCAGACGAGGGGCAATCACGCACATTTCTGGATCCGGAAGCATTGCTCACGCGCTCAGAGGCCGATTGGAAGGCTGAGATGAGCGTTTTTGCGCGGGTTGGATCGCAGGTGAGTTTCATTTCTTTGGAGTTGTGTATTGTGTTGTGTTGGGTTGGGCTTGTTTTGGGTGGTGAAGCTAGAGATATCGATTTCTTTGACTATCCCTCGGCTGGTTTTTTTCGATGGTGTGTTATCGATAAGGATACAGTGGAGCGGAGCGGAATTACTTGGCACCGTGGGCATGCGATGAGATGTCAATTTTATTCCAAGACACAGGAAAAGTCATTATAATTATTGTAATTATGATTATTCTTACCGTAGTAGAAAGCTGAAGTAACCCTTTCCTCTGATAAGGCTTGGCACCCATGGCATTAGGATCAGGGGCTCTGCTTGCCCGCTTGTACGGAGTATATTGGACGGGGTCACGGGATTCATGAGATGAGGCAAAAGAAGCAAGATGATACCAAAGGGGGCGTCGGTTATATTGTGGACGTGATCTATCATATCATCTCCATCTCCACTTGGATTCTGGGTCTCGGTCTGGGTTTGGGTCTGGGGAAGAGGCAAATGCGGGTGGGACTACTACGCTATTTTATGTCAATGGGCGAATTCAATGTGAGGTTGTTCTTTCGATCCGATCCAATCTCATTAAATTAGAATCATTTAAAACCCCTTGGTGAAACCTTCTTCTTGCATTCTCACAACATTCTCACATCTCTACCCAACTTCGTATTCAATGAAGTAGTCAAGCCCTAAGCCCAAATAGTCTTGGTCTCTCGTTTATTAGTAATCATGGAGGGGTGGGCTTTCGGTGCCTTGCAGTCGTAATCTTCCTCTTCTCTTGTGGGCAATCCTTTCCTCGTATGGACCGTTTCTGCTCTTAGTTCTATTTTGAGAAACGAAAAAGAAGGGAAAAAGCAGATAAACGAGTTACCCATCCCCATCCCATCCTTCTTCTTAAAGGGGATTTCTTTCAATCCTTCTGAAGATTCGTTTCTTCCTCCCTTTCTGCAATTTCATCCTGCTTGAGATTGTCGGTCCCTTCTTTCTTCCGTTGGTTGGGAGCAGCAGGATACACTCTCACCCTTCGACAACACTGGATACGAGCCGGAGCCAATGCCGATGCCGATGCTACAGTGGCTGTAGTGGTATATGACTATTACCTTCGTTTTGCAGATTCTCCATTGAATCAGTCTCGTTGACATTCGCCGCACATCAAATTGCATTTCTCATTCAATTCAACACTTGAAACCAACTCATCCGAGTAGCATTTCACATCCAATCTTATCCCACCCCCCGCGCCACTTGCTCAATTTCAGTTCTCCACAAAGATCTGCAATTATACAATCACGCTCTGGAACAACGAGAAAAAGGTACCTTTCAATTAAATGTCGTTTCGATCTCCTCGATCACCAACTGATTTTTCGCGGCGTGGCTTTCAACCCATAGACGGCAGCAATATGACCGAGAACATCCCCCTCACACAAGTGCGAACTGGCACCTCCTCCACTGGGGCTCGAAGAGCTGGAGAGGGAATCCTGGCAGGAAGCTCAGAGAACGATTCAGGCAAAGAAAATGAGAAGCAAGGAATGTTCAGGAAGAGATTGGGCGGTAGAAGGAAAGCCCAACCTACAAGAAGGGGAACAAATGGGGAGGAGATTTCGGTCAATGGCTTGGGCAGATTTTACAACACAATCGTCAATTTCTCCGTCGTCACTCGATACATGCTCTATGTTGCGCCTATTGGGATTCTCCTCGCCATACCAATTATCCTCTTCGCCATCTTCAACAACACAGCAACGATCGGAAAAATGAAACTATACTTGTTCTTTACTTGGGTTGAGATTATTTGGCTGAGTATTTGGATCTCCAAGTTATGTTCCAAAGCCATACCGTACATCTTCATGTTTTTGTGCGGAGTGGTCAGCACCGGTGTACGCAAGTATGCATCTATACTGAGAGCTTTGGAGATTCCATTGTCCTTGGTTGGCTGGGCCATTACCAATCTAGTTACCTTCACGGCTTTAACTTCCAAGGAACTGAACAAATTCGAGAAAGATGGCATTCAACATGATGGTGTCGTGGGTCACTGGGCCGACACAACGAGGCGTGTTCTGATACCTACTTTGATCGCTGCCATTTTACTCTTGGTAGAGAAACTGGTCGTTCAACTGATTAGTGTGAATTATCACCGAAGATCTTTTCACGGGCGTATTAAAGAATCAAAACACCTCATTCACTTGCTCGGCCTCCTCTATGACGCCTCCCGAACGTTGTTTCCGATGTACTGCCCCGAATTTTCAGAAGAAGATTACATCATCAGTGCCAGTATCGAAGCAGTCATTCAAAAGACCAACCGAAAAATCATGGGGCACAGTAGGTCTGGCTCAACTGCACCAATGAAGATTATTGGAGATGTTGCTCGTTTTGGTGACAAAGTTACCTCAGTCTTTGGAAACATTGCATCCGAGATTACTGGAAAGCAAGTTTTCAACCCAAATTCTGCTCATTCGGTCGTTATCGAGGCACTCGAAAAAACCAAATCATCCGAGGCATTGGCGAAACGTTTATGGATGTCTTTCGCCGTTGAAGGCAGGGATTCTTTATCGGTAGAAGATCTCGAGGAGGTTCTTGGCGTTGGTCGTAAAATGGAGGCCGAGGAAATCTTTCACGCTTTGGATAACGATGGAAATGGCGACATCTCCCTTGATGAGATGATCATGAAGGTGGTGGATATTGGTCGTGAACGAAAATCAATTGCCAACAGTATGAGAGACGTTGGCCAGGCCATTGGTGTTCTTGATCAAGTTCTACTCATCATTGTTCTTATCATTGTCATTTTCGCCTACAGTGAGTTCTAAATTTCCAGCAGCAAGATCACTCTAACCATTCAAATAGTTGCTTTCCAAGACACTGGTTTCCTTGCTACGCTGACAACGGCCGGTACGACTCTATTGTCTCTCTCCTTCGTTTTCGCTGCTACTACTCAGGAGTTTCTGGGTTCTTGCATCTTCCTTTTCGTCAAACATCCATACGATGTTGGTGATCGTGTTGATGTTAGTTCCGAATATCTTGTCGTGGAACAAATCTCTTTATTGTTCACCATTTTCAAACGTATCGACAACATGAAAATGGTACAGGTACCTAATATCGTACTCAACAACCTTTGGATCGAGAACATTACTCGCAGCAAGGCGATGAAAGAACAACTCGACATGTTCATCAGTTTCGATACCACCCTCGAAGATATTGAACTTCTTCGCATGGAGATGGAGGCTTTTGTTCGTAATCCAGAAAATTCTCGCGACTTTCAACCCGATATTACATTGGAGGCTGTGGGTATTGGCAATATGGATAAACTCCAACTAAAGGTTGAAATTAGACACAAGTCGAATTGGCATAACGAGACAGTTCGCGCTGCTCGTCGTTCCAAATTCATGTGTGCTCTCGTTTTGGCCTTGCGCAAGATTCCAATCCACGCTCCTGGAGGGGGCACAGATGCTCTCGGCGGACCTCTCAACCCTAATTACTCCGTCTCTGTGACTGACGAATGGGCCGCCCACGCCCGGGAAGAATCAACACTCACCAAAGACTCGAAAAGACTCGTACCTACGCTTAAAAACACCAATCCAGATCTTGGTCCAATAGATTCAGAAGAAGGGGCAGCGGACGCTCTGAATGCGCGACGCCCAGGGTTGGACTATGCGCATAGTAACAGTTACAACGATGCCGATGATGTTCCGGCATTGGGAGTGGATAATTTTGATCTATACGGAAATCCAAGATCATCTCTTTTAAAGAGAGCAAGCACCCGAGGCAGACGTAAGCCTGGAGAGCATCTACCACCGAATGCATTTCAATCGCCCCCTGGTTTCAGTGTTACCATAGATGGACCCTCGGCATCAGGAACTTATGGAAATTCATTTAGGGATGAAGATTCTTCACCATCTTCTACCGAATACAAATCATCGTATGGCAGTGGAAGTGGTTATCAAAAATATACACCATTCGCTGTAGATCCTTCGGGTGAACTCGGACGTAATGCATCCGTCACTTCAGCTAGAAATCAAAACTTAGCAGGAAATGGAGCAGGAATGCCATCAACTTCTCTACACTCATACCCCGGAGGACAACAATCTACTGGTGTAATATCAAATTCAGCAGCTAGTACATCACAAACTGCAGCTGGTCGAAGTTTAGTCGGCAGTGTACCAGCAAATACAACGAGAAGCGGAACAACAAGTGATAGCCGACCACATGTTGAGGAGGAAGAAGAAGAAGCGAGGTAGGGCGGAAGGAATAAAACACAGGCTGGGCTGGGCTGGGTTGGGCTGGGCTGGGCTAGATTCTCTTGACTGCAATGTTTGGATTCAAACATACTATACCCAAATATTTTTGCGGATGGTTGGTGGGTGGGTTGGCAAAATGTTAACGAATTTGAATGATACTTTGTATTAGATAATGTTCTAAATAGATATGTTTTCTACCCTTTTAGATTGACTGGGTTGAAAATCAAATTAGAATTATAAACTAGAAGGAAAGATTTGATGAAGCAAGTTGTTGAAGTAAGAATTTCATACTATTTCTATCAGATAAACTAATAGAGTATATAGTCACAGCCAACAGATTTGATTGATTGATTGATTGATTGATCGAAAAGCAATTTGGTCGTGTCGCCTCCTTTATACCTTTTTATTTCACCTGATACGATTTATACGGGTCCTTCTGTTTGCTTCCTCTTTTCATCGAATAATATGATGATGATGGTGGGATCCAAGCATGTATCTTATTTCTATTATATTACGTATCTGTTTGTTTGTTTGTTTATTTGTCTTTGATGTTGATGTTGATGTTGATGTTGGGGACGGAGGGGACGGAGGGGATGGAGGGGATGGAGGGGGATTGGGATTTGGGTGATAATATAGGAAGGAGAGGGGAGAGGAGAGGAGAGGGTGTGGTTTGGAAGTGGAAGTGGAAGTGGAAGTGGAAGTGGGAGTGGGAGTGGGAGTGGGAGTGGGAGTGGAAGTTGGTGATGATTTTATAAACGAGGAATCGGGGGGGTATCCATTCAGATCAGAAGTAACAGTAACAGTAACAGTAACACAGCTTGTTTCACGCGGGGAATCAATCTTCCAATGCATTGCATCGGGATCGGGGCCGTTGGTACGTACGTACAACTCTTGGTTTGAAGCTAGTTTCGTTACTCTCATGATATTCCAGTCAGCACCACGAGGTCTCACGTGCGTTATTTGGGTTTCTCGTTTTGAGGAGCGAGGAGCGAGAGCCATGTTGGATTTGGTTCTTGGATATTGATGGAGCGGAGCAGTGGCTCTGCTGTGGGGTGGGTGGAGCGGATATGGGGTTGAGGGTGGGGTGGTTTGGGTGGAGGTGGAGGTGATGGGGGTGGTGCTGGAATATGAAGTCTTGGAACTATAGATGATCCGGGTCATCTTACAACAGGGAGGGCAATTGCTGAAGCACCGTTTGTGCATATGAGGCTTGTTGTAAAATCAAGGGATCCATATCGTTCCCACGTCTCCTCTGGCGCCAATGATGATGCACTTGCATTGCGAATTAGGATCGAGTCCAAACCCCACGAACCATCTCAACACTTGGATTTGGACTTCATTTGAGAATTTGTTATCTGTTGACTATAGCGAATCCCAGATTAATCCTCCGTTGGAATTGAACCGAGTTGGATAGAACAAGACGAAGGTTAAGGAGAAGGATTTGGATGTGCTTCTCCAACCCTCGAAATTTCTACACTATGTCTGTATCAGTCTGTTGACCCAAAAGGATAAAATACCTCGGAGCCTTCTTTGTAATGGAAAATACAGGACGAACAAGTCAGCCTCTGCCACCTGTCAATAGGACTTCTTTGTATGGTTGCATGTCCGAGCCTTCGATTCGATCTACTCGGCTCTACGAACTTGCCCCGCAGTACAATATGTGATGTTGGGGGTTGAGCGCATGAAGTTGATGATGATGATGAAGCAGATTATATATCGCCGAAAATTTTCGGCGCGCCAGAACTCCGGAGTAAGACTATAGAGTTTTTTGCAGGGCTCTTCTCGTATGTCGGCTAAGATTAATACTGTAGAGAGTACTACGTAGTATCGCGATTTTATTCGATCGTCCAACAGTGAGTACAGAGTATGTTACTCTTTCAAACTCGAATCTAGATCTATTGAAAGATTTATGAATTAAAGGGGCAAGCGAAGAATCAAAAAAGAGCTAATACAATAAGCGAAATGATTTGAGCGTATCTTTACTTCTATTCTTTATGAGTATTGACTAGTTTATTTACTGTCAGTCTATTTACTCTTTATAATTATAGCTATATATATATATATATATATGTATTCTTATAATACGACATATCTTCAAAACATTTATTATATACTGTTAACTTTATAATGCATAGACACTAGCAAGTTTTTTTTAGAATTTCACCACGTGACCCTGCATCATATACTTACCTACCTTTCGTAATAAATTTCGAGCTTGAACGCCAAGCTTCCTTTTCGTATTATTCTAGATCAATCATATCGCTGATCAAGCATATTGAACCTCCTTTTCCGCTACTACATCATGACATACCGCAAGAATCCTCAGATCCAGACGCTTCGCCCTCAAATATTAAGAAGATAATACCAGCCAAGTAGCTAGCTAGTATCTCCATAAATAATATATTCGCTTGGTCTTTCATTATTGATTGTGAGATTATTTGTATTTGAAATACATACTTGGTTTTAGCGTCCTCGTTCCTATTTCGTTCTTGCGCGTGTTAGTTGGACGGTGAATATCTCTGTTTATATTAGAGTGCGTATCCTCTTCAAAATGGCTTTCTCGCTCTCTTCTCTGTCTTTCCTCTTCTTCCCATACCTCTCCCGGTTCTTGTTACCCTCTCCCATCCCATCGTCTCTTCAAACTCTCCGGTATGAAGGTCTCAATATTCTTGCTTTCTGCCGTGGCGGCATCTGCAAAGGCATCTGCCCCTTTGCAGAAATGTAGATCGAATTGGACCATCGGCCAGACGGTCCAGACGACCAGTGGGCGAGTCAATGGACATGCTGCAGTGAACGAACCTCAAGTTTCCGAGTACCTAGGCATTCCATTCGCCAAACCACCCGTTGGGGACCTAAGATTTGCGGCGCCAGTTCCATACCATGGCAATGCAACTCTCAATGGGACCAATTTTGTTAGTCAAATTCTGCCAAGGCACTTACTCTTTAGCCAATTGCTAATTCCACCGCAAGGGTTACACGTGTCCTGCTCAAGTTACCACATACAACGCTACGTTGGTCCAACAATCAAATGTTTCGGTGACAGTGGGACTCCCATCTCTGCAGAACGTGGGGACTCCTTTGACTGCACAGAGTGAAGATTGCTTGACGTTGAATGTGTGGACGAAGCCACAGCATGGGGATTCCAAGAAGGCTGTGTTGGTATGGATCTATGGAGGTGGTTTCAATAGTGGTTCTAGTTCCATCCCCGCGATGAATGCAAAGCATATTGTGGGGCAAGAGGATGTCATTGTGGTATCTATCAAGTATGTTTTGCGCCGCTCGCACTCCCGAACTTCACTGATCAAGAGCTAGCTATCGAGTCAACATTTTTGGGTTTCCCGGAGACCCAACCAGCACGGCGAACCTCGGCCTCTTAGATCAAAGACTGGCTGTTGAGTGGGTCCGAGACAACATTGAAAATTTTGGTGGTGATAAATCCCGCATCACAATATTCGGGCAATCTGCGGGTTCCGCTTCCGTCGACTTCTACAATTATGCTTGGGTGGAAGACCCAATTGTTGCTGGTTTCATTGCGCAATCTGGCACCGCATTGAGTTGGGATTTACCAAATAAAGCAGAGAGTGTTGCTCAAGCTTGGTGGAATGTTACCGAGGCCTTGGGATGTGGTGGGGCGTCGTCTCGCAATGCCACTGCTTGCATGCGCACCAAAAGCACAACGGAAATCATCAACGCCATATCTGCCACTTCTGGATCTGGGGGCGTTTTGGGAAGCTTCGGCCCGACCGTGGATGAGACTGTCGTGTTTTCCAATTATACTGAACGCTCGTTGGCTGGACACTTCACCAAAAAGCCCCTCCTGATTGGAAATAATGAAAATGAAGCTGGCTTGTTTGTCGCCACCATGTCTTTGCAAGGTTTAAGCTATCCAGATGATGCGTGGAAAGCCTTCAATTTAGCTTCCTTCACATGCCCCAGTGGTTATCGCGCAAACTACTCGATCCAAGCCCACGTACCCACCTGGCGCTATCGCTATTTTGGTGCCTTCCCCAACACGGAGATTGTGCCTAATGCCGGCGCATGGCATTCTGCCGACATCCCCATCCTCTTCGATACCAACATCGCCAATCCTCCCGACACCACGGCGCAGATCGCCATCGGAAAGTACATGCGTGGGGCATGGGCTGCGTTCGCGAAGGATCCCAAACATGGCCTGACGAAATACGGATGGCCACGATACGAACCTGCAAAGAAGACGCTCGTCAGATTGGCTTACAACAACCAGACTGGAGCCAGCCTGGCCAAACCGTCGTTGTACGATGCACAGTGCCCGCCCCTGAGCGCCGCTAGCACGGGGACTAGCAGTGGTCCAACGTCGAGCTCGGCTTCACTAACCGCATCGAAATATGGAGCAGCAAGTCAAGGGCTATGAGGTTCGTGGGAATTGCAATGGCCCTCTTGCTATAATAATGTGTCGCCAAGGCGAGGGCTTGGTAATTCTCGTTATGATTAATATCGCAGCACCTAGCTACGCAAGCAAGGGGCAAGGGCTAGTTTGATTCGGAAATCCGTCGAATACAATTCATGCGTTGATGTCTATTTATATCTGTCCAATAATCCGATACCCCTTATAACGAGTTCATCCCGAGCGATTGTCTCTATTCATTGTAGGATGTCTTGAAGCAATGGTGATGGGTGCATACGATGAGAAGGAAGTTTAGCGGCGGATGGTAAGACGGTAGCGATACCTTCCTATTTCGGTAATTTTACCCCACTTCAAGGTTATAGGCCCACATGCATCTCGATTTCGACTTTAACCTCCTTAATTAACGTCGAATTTAATATAAAACTATATTAGCTAGATATAAATCGCCTTCTGTATATAGTATCAGCCATTCCCTTCCCCTTTCCTGCAACGCTGATGTCATAAAAGAGCTCAATGAAGAGGGCCAATAGGAATCCTTAGAATTAGCTACTGAAGAGCGATATATGGCTATTCTACAACTAAGCCAGCGATCGCTACCCAATCGGAATCGTGCACCCGGAGCGGCGCATCTATCATGCCGGTCAGCACGATGCTACGAAATCGTGACACTTCCCTTCCAAATTTCAAGCGATTCAAAGATTCCAGCCAAATATCACATAAATAAGAAGAATTAAACGGTTTGTAGATTGCTAATATTGCTAATTCAAAATCTAATTCAATTAAAGCGAGCTGTTCAGCTCAATTTAGATTTCAATTTGGAACCTGTGATGTAGCGCTGAAAAGCAGCGGTGTGTTGGTTTTCCTTAACCCGGAGGGTTATATAGACATATACAACAATTACAAATCCATATCCATGAACCACAACATCTTCTCCGTCTTTTGGCCTCACGGTCAGGAGTAGGACTGCGAGAAGGTTTGCTGCCATCGCATAGGGATAGCAAGAATTGTTCTTGCGCGTATGAGTAAGGAGGTGGGGGGGCATTGTGTCGAAGTGGATCTGTGGAGTTTTCGGGAAATTTCACACAACCTTTGAACTCGGCAAACAACGCGATATATCCTGCAAGCAAATCATGGATGTCTTTCTGCTGTTGTTGTTCGTGATTGGCGACCCATTTGGCTTCCGCTTCGCCTTTCTTGTCGTCCACCAGCGAGTCATAATTCTTCACCACTAGCTGAATTATGTTAAACGCATCGTTGCTTCCAGACAACTCCCTTTCCTTGACTAGGCCTTGCAGATACCGCCGAGCTATACCCATCGCATAATAGATGACTTGTATGTCACACTCTTGATATGCGCGAACGCATACTTCACAAGGAAGAGCCAGTTCAACCCAAAGACCCTCTCTGTCATATTGCCAGCCCTCGAGATGCAATGCCGTTTCTGGTCGAATCTCAGGGGGGGTTCCAATGGAGTCGAGCTCGGTGGGTAAGAACCTGTCCCCGCTGTTATTATACCCCCCTTGTTTGGGAGTATGAGTATGTAGGCAAAGAGGTACGATGGGTTTGGTCAGGTCGAAGCTTCTTCCTTCGCTGACGTTTATTATAACCTCTCTAACGCAAGGAGCGGAGTTGCCATTTTCGAACTCCTTTTGGAGGAGCTTTTTGATTCCGGAGATGGTCTCCATGATGGGATTCCGGGAGTTGGATATGTTTTTGGGGGGTGTGGGTTATGCGAGGCTATGTGATGCGGGTATATAATGCGAGTATGTCCTGATGTCTGATACGAAGACGCGGAACTTGGTTGCCTTCTTCCTCTTGGAAATGTTGAAGAGGGTGGTCGAGGATATAGAAAGAAAGGGGAAAGGGAAACCTCGAGGAGGGGAACAATCCTTTTATAAACTTTCTGGCACCCTTGTGAGGTAACACTTGCTATTTTTCGTGACGCATTTCTTTCATTGCATTTCGTTTCATCAAGTCATATCACAATATTACCTTTTTGGTGGAGTGAATGGTGTTTGGTTTTGAAATAATGAGGATTTGTGCTTTCAAAAGACGTTCAAGATAGTAAAGCCAGATTGAATCCTCTCACAGAATCGCATAAATAACGAAAATACATATAAAAATGAAATAAAAATGGTTTATTTAGAACCAGAATTGGGATATGAGTGAACATGGCACGTGACCATGCTAGCGGACCTGCGCTTCATATGCATACCATCGTCGCGCTCGATCAAAATATATATAACTTCAACAACAACAACAACAACGACAAGAATTATCAAAACGGACACCAACATCACCAGTATTGGAACTAGCTTTTGTTTAATAATTGTATCATATATCAATTCTCATCTGTTTCTTCTCCCGACAAAAAACTCGCATGTAAGATCACCAACATACCCAACATTGTGTATCTCTCAAGACTACTTTAAGAAGCAAACTCAACTAACTTTTCAATGATTCAAAGCTTCGCCGAATATGTCTTCCAATGATGAAAATCCTTCTTTGACCGATACTTCTGATCTAGCTTCCCTTTACCTCCAGTTGAAGGATTCCAAAGCCAAGATGGCAGAGCTGAACAAACAAAAGCCTAAACATGTGTTAGATTACTGGAACTCCAAGAACATAAGAATTGAGGCTTCCAATGAGGTGAAACATGATGGTTCGTTACCTCAGCGACGAGCAACTGCGCTTTGGGAGATTAACGACGCCGTATCAATTGTGTTCAAGGCTTCAATGGCAGAAGTGGAGAACGAAACAGATAGCCTGCGCAACAAAATCAGCATGTGTTGGAGATTGAAGGGTGAACCATTGAACCTCCTGAAGTTTCCTGTTGAGGTGTTTACGGCTATTCTTGGCTTCATCAAGGAACCACAGCTTCTCAAGCCTCCCGCCACCACTTGCTACGAATTGGATGCGGATATGAAGCTAAGAAGTAAGGATTGCGCCCTGAGTGTGAAAACCATCCAGAACCTGCGATTGACTTGCCGAAAAGCCAACATACTCTGCTCACCCTTCCTTCTCCATTTCTTGCGCGTCGAGATGACTTTGAAATCCTTGACACGTCTCCAGATGGTCTCCAGTCATCCCCTTATCAGCAGGGGTATCAAATCTGTCAGGTTCATGATTCATTACTACGATCCTTTTTTGGCTAAAGGTTACAAGCGGTTTTGTCGTGAGAAGCGGAACTGCTTAATGATACTTGAGTCATTTGAAAGTGTGCCCATGAGAGATAGAGAGAGTGCTTTGGAAGCCGAGGCTGCCAGAGCTCTGGAAAATGAGAGAGCTTTGGAAGATGGAGGAGCTGCAGAAGACAAAAGCGCTTTAGAAGACGGAACTGCTTTGGGAGGTGAGAGTGCTTCGGATAACGAGGAAGATTCGGATAACGAAGAATATTGGAATGACAAGGTAGATTTGGAATACCCGGACGACGATGAAGATTCGGAAGAGGAAGAGGAAGATTCGGGGGAAAATGAATTATACAAAAAAGCTTATGATCTGTATGTTCGTCTCTATCAAGAACAAGAAGATATGATAGCAAATGGAACGTTCCTCCGAGTTGTGGCTTCCTCGATTGCCAGAATGCCACACGCAAAATCGCTTCAAATCCATGACAGAGACCCCGCCTATATAAATTATCGCCGCTACTACCTCGCCTCAAGACTTTATCACAAGCTGCCTAAACACGAAGGGAAGGAAGAATGTTTTATGGAAGATATGGTTGGACTAGAATTCGCTACAAAACACTCGCACGTACACCCGGGATATTCTAAGTCTCAGTGCTGGGTTTCACCCTACAATAGAATGATGATCCATCTTCCGATCGCTATCAGCAAGACTGGTCATGTAATCGAAAGCCTCAGAGTTCAAGCACTCGTTCCCAGAACTTTCAATACTGGTGCACCGCAGAGAAAGCTCCAGCAACTCTCGGCTGCAATGAAGAATTTGAAGCGCTTCACGTTCTACTGCGCAAGTTTGGGCCCTAAAAGAGACAAGTGCGAGTGGCCGCCGACGGGTCTTGGTGGCCTGATTGGATATATCTCTTCTGTTCTCAACACGGATTATCTTGAAAAAATTGACATCAATCTAGCATATCTCGCAATCGATGGTGAAATCAGGCGCATAGACAATGCAGGGGACTGCATACAAGTGGCGGAATCTTTAGGTCCGATTTTAACCAAGCGCACATGGCCACTTCTGAAGTCAGTACACTTGACCAAAGTGCCCGTCCATCTACATGAGCTCCAAGGGTTTTTGAATGGTCTCAAGTCACCCCTTTCACATTTAGAGCTTGGGAAAGTGTTTCTCGTCAGCGGCAGGTGGAAAAATGCAATCGAAGTATTGCAGCGAGCGTCGATCAGAACTCTGAGGCTGGGTCAACCCTTCACGGAGGAATGGGATTGGGAGAGCCGGATCGTGATGTCCAGGGGCGAAATTACCACTGGGCTTGGGTGGGAGAAGATGAGGCTAGAAAGTGGGGGAAGATTTCCAAGTCGCGACCGGGCTAGGTTCAATGAACGTTCTCAGGAAGAAGACGCTTGGAAGGTAGCCCATGCCACCAAGGACACGCGGCTGGTTCGTGAAGCAGCAGCAAAGGGGAGGAAGTGGGAGGGGTCGGATGGAAAATCAGCTCAGGCTCACGTTTCCGAATTATACTTCTTGGCGTTTAATTTGGAGAACCGGGGATTTTGATCTTTCTTAACGATGGATAGGACAGGACAGGATACGCTCTTCTTTTTCTTCTTCAAGTAATCCAAGCCAATTATAAACTCAAGTAGTTTATGTCACGCAGTAACTGTTCAGCATCGCATGGATCGTAGATCACGTGAAGGATTATGCCTCCATAAGCCCAATTAACCGTACCGAGGATGTGGCGTCACTTTTTCTGTGCAACAGTTTATGTTTCCCGGCCCCAGTTGTACTTGGGGCCCCCGATTACTGAAATCTTGATTTGGCAATTTGGCAAACACCCCAACTATTACATAGAGACCATATGGTCCTTCTCTACGTGAATGATTAAAAACAAAACACACGAGTCAATGAAAAAGCAGTCTCTGCAATGGTGAATACTTGGTGATTGTGATGGTGGTATGCCTAAAATGGGGAAATGAAAACCGAATGTTAAATTAACACAATACTTCTTTCCTTGTTTGCTGCTATGCATATGTGTGTGTGTGTATCTGAATCTCATCTGCACATGCTCATTCTCTCCAGTGACCGAAGTGTTTTACCAAGAACGCAAAGACAAACCCCCACCTCCACACACACCCAAGGGCCTTCACTCCTCATCCAAACGAATCACAAACCCTCGCCCCCTCACCCAGCCATCCCTCCTCTCCAACTGCCTCCTCACACTCCCCAACAGAACCTTCCCAAAAGCCGGCGGCACGGCATTCCCCACCTGCTTCCGAATCTCCTGGCCGTGAAAGACGTGGGTGAGGGGAAAGGTCTGCAGCGCGGCCAATTCCCGATTCGTCATGCCGCGACTTCCATTCGGCAGGCCGAGGCCGATCCCGCCGCCCGTCATGATGCAGCCGCAGATGACGGAGCCGTCCCAGGGAACGTGCGCGGCGCGGTGCAGGAGGCGTTGCTGCGGATTGTGGTTGGGGGCGTGGCGGGGGATCGCGGACAGCGCTTGGTTGGGGGTGCGGTAGGGGGTTTGGCCATGGGGAGCGCGGGAGAGGAGCGGGTCGGTGTGCGTGTAGTGGGGCATGTGGGGGAGGTCTTCGCCTGGGCTGTGGGGGTGGGAGGAAGGCATGTTAGCTGTGCTCTCTTCGTGGAGGAAAGAAAGAGGAGATGAGGATATTGACAACACAACATACCAAGCTGCGAGGATAATCAACCGGGTTCGCCGACTCGGCGATCCGTATCCTTGGAACTTGACCACCTGCCATGAGACGTCGAAGCCTAAATCGGTGAAGCAGCTGATCAGGCCATTGAAGGCGTTTTTGTTCTTGGGATGGAGGATTCCGAAGGTCTGCTCCAAGGTAACGATTCGCGGACGAGCTTTTTTGATGGCGACGCCGACGCCAAACAGACTTGCGTAGTTCATTTCGTCGTGTTGGCCTGGAACGGTGTGGATGGGCGAGAAAACTTGACACGGGGGGGAGAGGTGGAGGATGTCCACCCACAGGTCTCGATGAGGGTCGGGAAGATCTACGAATTCGTTGACCGGGAGGAGGTGGAACTGGGCGAGTGGGAAGTTTTTCTGCCATGTGAGGCCGGCGTGCGAGTTGAAATCGAAGCCCCATTTGACGTTGAGGCCGGCGGCTGCAGCGCCAACGGTCATACCCCCTGCTCCGCAATCTGCGAAGCTGGTTAGGAAATCCTCAGTTCACTTAGGGTAGGACGGATAACTTACAGCCATCACCATATGTGTACTTTGAGCGATTATTGGATGGATCACCCCCGGAGCCGCCCAGAACGGTCTCACCTCTCCACAACAGCTTCTGGATATTTGGCTCTACAAACTCCCCCTTTGTGCATTCTTCTTTTTTCAGAGATCTCAAAATCACCGATTCTTTGGGTCGATCCACAAGCGGGCCCTTCCTCACTCTTGCTTCAGCGTCTGCATATCTTGCGATAAAAGCCCATCTAACTACCAACACCATTTCGTCCGTAATATATTTCATCTGATCTTTCTCTCCCTTGCTTGAGAATTCCGATGGAATATCCTCTTTGCTATATCTGCACTCTGGGAATGGACGATTGGTGCAAATCAGACGACGAATTCTAACAACGTCTTCAAGGCGAGCCGTATCTACAGATTGTTCCCAAACATCTCGTCCATCATCTCGATCGATTTCATGAATGAAGGCTAACTCATTTCTCTTCTTCTGCACCATCCCCCCGAGAACGAACTCCCGAACACGTACGAGCTTCCATCCTCTGACGGACACATCATCACTTGTAAGATTTTTGACAATTGCCTTGATTTTTAAAAATGTTCCGTTCACGAGTTCGACAGTTTTTCCCGGCCGGAGTAAGCTGGAATTCCAGGTCGTGGATTCGACTTCTACATTGGGAGGCAGGATCTCCGGGTTTCTTTTCGCAAGGGGTGCGCGTTGGAGGCTGGATTGACTGGCGATTTGGGGGCCGATACCAAAGATCTCTTCTTCCAGCCTAGCTTCCCCCTCATAATCTTCTAGGTCAATAAGCACGGCTCCATCGGGAAGCTTGAAGACAGGGGAATCCTCTTCATTGTCTACGTCAATAGTTTCCTTTGGTCTGACGGGAAGGGAAGTCTCGCGAAGGGGGTTAATCGTGGGGTGAGGGGTGCTGAGCCGAATGGGAAGAGTAGGAGAATTACCCCAAGGTGTGGATTGGTGGGCACGAAGGCTATTCAATGGATCATTGTTGAGGGTGGCAGATTGCGGAATGGTTTGGGGCCGAGTAACGCTGCAGTTAGCGTTCGTGCTGCGAAAAGCTGCGAGCGAAGCTCCGGTTCGACGTTTGTTAGATGTCTCTTTGTTAAATGTCTCCCGGTCCGTCAACGACAACTCACTGGAAATATCATCCTCTCGGCAACGTTTTTGGGCAGGTGTGGCAGGTGTGGCAGGGGATCCAGAGAGAGATGAAGGATACGCCAGTGTGTGGAGAGCAGTGGAGCTTGTTGATTCGCCATTTGAATTCGACTCTACTTCAGGATCATCTCCTCCCAAGGTACATGAAGATGCTTCCGACACGGCTGGCGAAGCAGATCTCATTCTCATCCCAGAGGCGTATCTAGACGAAACTTTTCACAATAATGTTAGCCAAATGCTTTCATAATCCATAGTTAAATTTGCACATTCAATATCTATGTTTGGAGTGCTTCTGAGAAAGAGAAACCTGTACCATTGTCTACCCCAAAATCCACATCTACAGCACTGTCATCAACTGATTCTCTCAAAGACTCCATTGTATATCCTTGATTGGTAGTGTTAGTCAATTTCTGGGCAATCGGTCAATAACCAAGACTCTAGGAAGCCAGATGGAATTTTGAAGGATTTTATAGTTTGTGAAATTGGGTTCTTGTGAGAAAGTGATTTATCAGTATTGAAGTTAAAAACCTGAATACGAAGCAAAACTATCATCGCGAAGGTAAGAAATAAGAAGCTGTCTCTGTGAAAGTGAATCAAGCTCAAGAAGATAACAAGGCAACGGCTGTAGTCACATCCTTCCAAGGAGGGTTGTCACAGAAGGCTGGTTGAGCTATCACTCGAAAGCCCCCAGCTTGTTGAATCGCAAAGAAATGATACAATCTCTCACCCAGAGCATTATTTACCATATCAAAACGATAATGATTGATTCTGCCTTTCCCACTTGCCTGTTCCTGACCCTGACCAAGTTCCTTCTTGTCATTGTTGAAGCCCATTCTACCCAAATTCTTCAATATCTCGCAAAGTACTCTCAAAGTTCCTGAACCGTGAATGGATTGAATAGCTAGCAACCAGTTCTGACTCTGACCTGGTGAATAGGGCGACAGTCTTTTTCGTATGTCTCCAGGTTTATTCAAAACTAGTTGCGTTCCTCTTGTGTGCCCAAGCCCTTCCAAGAGAGTCAGCACATTGCAGCTTTGAGAATAGATTCAACTAAACAGTTGAACAAAACGATTCGTATTCTAAAAGTGCTGCCTGATTGCCCTTTAGCGCTTTTCTTTTTCTGAAGAAGGAATATATCATTCGCCACTAGGCCTCCCATGTAGCTGGTGAGTCTTGTACAACGCGAGTTAAATATGACAAAGTCTCTTGGATTGGGAAACAGAGTAAATATAACAAAAGCGCCATAGTTGAACGCAAAGGACAACGGGTTCCATCCTTCTTTGGCGCATTGTAGGACTTGCCATGTTAGGTGACTGGCCACAAGCATTTCAGTAACCAAGTTTCAGAATATTGGGACAGAGATTGTTCATTACAACCATTCCAAGGAGTCCCAAATGCATACATCGTGAGGTTCTTGAGTCTCAACATCCAGGAACACAAAATCTAGGTTTGATGAAGGAAGGAGAAGCTCCTGATGAGATCCACCAATCACACCGTACGGGTCGGTTTCCTCAAGCTGTTGGTTCCGCTAGATGCAAGCCCCCTGATGGCATGCCCCTTACTGCGCTGCGCCACTACTTCATGTCAATACCCGGAAACAGAAGCCTCATCGCTGTAACCTTGGAAGGGGCACTCGATCTTCGTTTCCAGTCATCCCTCAATCCAACTCCTCCTTTCTTGGAGCGTAACCTGAGTTCAATCATCATCGTCCGTTACGTTAACGCTAACGTGATCACCAACATCGATCTTCTTCCATAATGAAGGAAAAGCTCAGCCGTGCGTGGACAACGTTCGTTATTTCCCTTGGACCTGCGTTTCGAGCTCTCAATCGCGCCAATTGTGCTTGCTAAGAGCGAAGAACGCGTTGCAATTAAGTTACCAAGTCCTAAACTTACTTGAGGTTTTCACGTGATCCAAGGCGATTTCTTCGCTTCCCGCAGAAAGCTTAATTTTAATTTAAGCTCCTGAGCTTCAAGTGTCCAGACCCCACCATCACCCACCCCAACACCACAAGTTGCGACACAAAGACAAACAACAAGCAAGATGTCGCACGCACGAATTGAAGAGGTCGATGACAGCGGCAATGAATATGGAGCCAGCGATCCATCGGAAGGGGATATCTCAGATGTGGCCTCGGATTTCTCGGACCGCGACATCATTAAGAAAAGGGCACCAGCACCATCACCTACCCAACGCGCGCCACCGCCTAATGCCAAATCTTCTCAGATAAACCCTGCCAATATACCATTTTCTGGCTCTCAAATAACTACTGCTCCAGATGGTACACGGTTTCGCTCTACGGAAGACAGCTCTAAATATAAAGATTTCCAATGTATATATCCAGTATATTTTGATGCTAGCAGGAGTCGGGCAGAAGGCAGAAGAGTAGGCATGGAACTGGCCGTCAAGAATCCGATTGCCCGAGAAATTGTTGCAGCATGCTCGAGACTTAGAATCGAAACCTTGTTTGAACCAGTCAAGACTCATCCCAAGGATTGGGCAAATCCAGGCCGAGTTAAGGTTAATATTAGAGGAATAGGGAACCCAGCTATCAAGAACAGTACGTTTTATTCCAAGGAATTTCCTCAAAGCATTCTACGAGATGCGACAATGGCATAAACTAACATATGGTGAATCTCAGAACACCATCTCTACATATTAATCGCAAAACATCTGAAAGACAACCCTACCACAGACAGAACAGCCATGCAACCTCAACTTGCTGGCATCCCGCCACCTGATCCTAGCAAACCATTGCCCAGACCTGCAGTGCCCAAGGGATGGAAGATGGGAGAAATACTACCATACTATAGTGCGGCATTATCTGGTGGTGGTGTCAGTGAGAACTTCTTTAAGGATATGATGGCGGAAATGGGAGGGCAAATGCCTGGAATGGCAGGAATGATGGATGGGCCATCAAGCAGCGCGCCATCGGAACCAAAGAAAAAGGATAAAAAGAAGAAGATCAAGGGCTGAAGAATTTTGTCTGGCCCTGGGAGGCATGCCATTTAGCAAGATATTGGGAAACTAAGATGCAGAACAAGGTTTTGGTCTCTAAATATAGCACCATATTGAGGGACTAAAGTGTGGAAGAATTTTTGGACTCTATCATGAATTTGCAGTTCATGAGCAATCTGGGCTCGCATCCGTAAGGGCATGCCTTTGGTAGCAAAGGTACGACAGGGAGCAACCTCATCGGTTTCACAACTGGTGGCAGTCAATTACAATTCCCCTTATTAGCCATAAATCTTCAGCGTGCTTCATTTGGCGCCAATGCAGAACTGTTATCATCTTATGGCTTCTATATGTACATTCCTTTCTCTTCCACCCTGTCTTGCTAAATCCAACGCCCTGCCATATCACTATGAAAATAAAGCATCTCGTATCTTATCCCGTCATCTCGTCCCTTACTTCACTCCCACCCTGCAAGGTAGGTGCATCATTCGCTGCCACCCACTATCGTCCAATCTGTGCAAGCCAAAGTCCAACGAGGCTGTGAACAAAAGTCTTTGAGCCAAGTGCATGTAAACACAGCTTTGAAACCATCACAAAACCATCACAGGTCCCCCAACTTAGTACCCAAAGTTTCTGAAAATAGGCATACTAGATGCTGCAGCTTTGAATTCAATGCCGCTGTTTTACAAGCTGTAAGTTTTACAAATTGCCACCAGGTGGAGGGTGGCGCAACAACCCTTTTGGGAGCTGTTCATACCCTGGGAAAACAACTTCGAAGGACGGAGGTCTTATGCAGGATGGAAGATGGGAGGACCAATTCTTATTGTTGACAGGTGTAAGCAAAATGACGAATAGCTAATGCGATTGTCTGAGAGCAGATGTGACAATCAATACAGTTACTGATGCGCTCGAAGCTGCAGATATCGAATACTCCTTTATAAACCTCAAACCTTCCATGCGAATCGCAATGACAGACACAACGAAACTTCAACCTACAAGAAGAATAAGAAGATACAAATGGAAAGCAGGATGGAATGGGTTGAACCCGCAGATGATACAAAACGGATCTTGAACTTCATCCAGCTGAACAAATAAGCTTACTGGCCATGGGTAGACGGACGATGGAATACGATCGAATATAAAAGAGATGGCCTTTGCAAGCGGTTCCTCAATTCAGCCAAAAAATCGCACGAGACAAAGCAGAAACTAGTCTGCGAAGCTCGCAACTTCCCGCAGAAGAATGCTCAATGGGCAATTCGAGGCTGCTGCCCCATAGCGTTCAACTCTATATCATCATTTTCTGCGATCTTATTGCCTTGGACTCAATCAATATGCAACCAACAAGGTCAGGATGAACAGTCCTCCCCCCAAAACGCCCCAAGTCCCTACTCCCTCACTTCCCTCCAGAATCTCCAAAACTTGTGTTGTAGTATAAGAAGACCATCCATAATAACCTCAATCTGTAAAATATATAGTTTGCCAAATGTAAAATTCCTTCATGATGCGACGACCGTGCAAACAATAGTTCTTTGACAGCCGGAACAACTTTAATCCCTGCCGGCGCATAAGTAAATTGACGTAAAGGGCGCCGGTACTGTGTGTGTGAACAGAACTTGAGCATTTTTTTCGTTGTGATTTGAATTGGGAGTTTCTGGCTACTGGCCTGGATGTAGGTGTCCCTCATTATCCTGCAAACACTCTGCTAACATGTATGGTCCCTTGTGGCAGATACCCTTCCAATTCTCCCCGTCCTCGAACATCGACCATCACCCGCCCGTGTGCGAATACTTACAACTGGCTGAAATTGGGTCCGATAATCTCCTATAAGGGGGCAAACTGTTTGGCACACTCGTGGCACTTCATAGGCATACCTTTGGACAGGTTAATACACTTAAATCGGGAGGGGTGTCGCTTGAAAGTCGGGTCGCAGATGAACAACTGCTAGTAAGGCCTTCGCAGATGGCAAACCGTCTCCTACTATATCCTCCATGGGGGCAAAACATTCCTTAACCTTATAAGACCTTCCTGCCAAAGTTTCAGCGTCGTCGTCCACGAATTGCGATCATAAAGCGAAAAAATCCCAAAAATGCAAAAACGCGGCGAGCTCCCACGCCACCAACGTTCTTTCGATTCTTCAGCTGATAGTTTTCCTATACTATTCAAAGTCTCCTCTTTGTCCTCCCGCAAAAATCTTTTTGAACACTCATCAATTGGAAAAGATACAACTTTTTGTATGGGGAAGAAAAAAAGCCAACAGACGTGCAACATTCCGGTAGAACCCCGGTAGAACCCCAAAAAGCCACAAACGTGACCTGTAAAATAGTTAATCCGTCCGAGCCTCGGCATTTACTCTGAAAAATAAGCGAATATCCACCATTTGATGCCAATTTTTGAAGCACCCCTATGTCAAGCCGCCAACGTCTCCAGATGCAAGTTTCGACGAAAAAAAACTTGATGCCGATACCGCAAGTCAGTGAGAATGATGACTTGGCCTTTCAAACGAAAAAAAAAGACCGCTTTTGACCGGAGTGATATATATTCAATATGAGTTCCTAGTGCAGTTTCAATGCAAGTATAGTGAATTTTCCACGATCATACAGGGGTTACACGGTCAAAGCTTCTGCGTGAAGTCACTAGAACCTTGCATCAAATGCTATATAATCAGTAAATATCTTTTGCATGCCATGTAGATATGCAACCAAAGCTTCTGCACGGAGTGAGTTGAGCGCCAACGCAAATAACTCAACAAGATTCTTGAAGACTATAACAACTCTCTGACCTTCCTATATGAAGTGAAGAACATGCCTATCAATTTGCTCTAGCTAAAAACTTCATAGGAATGCCAAAGGCCAATAATCATAATTATAAAGTCCATAAATTGAGTTTACAGACATGCAACCAAACCCTCCCTCTCCAGATGGAGAATCAGCCCGAGTGAATCCGCCCACCCATCAAGGTCTCATCACCATCAAACCACCCAGAAAAAAGTGCCGAGGCTCATCAATGTAAACAAAGCGGAAGTTCCCGCTTCCAGATTCCTCACCAAAAAAGAACCAAACGCCCCGAGCTGCAGCACCCTCAATTCTTCTTCAATTCGTGCGCCGATAGTTTTCCTAGAATGGCGCAATTGAGAGCTTTCGAACGGTGCTAGAAAAGTTATACTTTTCAAATTCCTGCCCATTTCAAAAATCCTACAGACGTGCAACCAAAACGTTTCTGAAGTGCTCAAAGTCACGTTTTGGCGTAAATGGGGGTCTGCCATTGGTCGGAAAAGTGGCCAAAAACATTCATTTGAGCATTGGGGACGCTCTGGGGACAGGATGGATCTACAACTTTGGGCGCAGGCTGTGAGGATGCTTTGGAGTCTTATGACGAAGTTTGGTCAATTTCTAAGATCACGTTTTGGAGATATTGCGATTTGGAGTTGGGGGCGTGGCCTTCCTCCCGCGAGATTTGAGCGAAAGCTTCATTGCGCCTTCTACTTCGACGAAACACAAACAACAATGGAAGCTCTGGGATTGGGTTGGTTCTAAAAAATGGCATGCAAACTGCCAGGCTATTTTTTATTGATATCGGAGAGCTAGGTAAGTTTCTAAGATCAACTTTTGGAAATACTCTGATTTGCAGTCAAGGGGGTCCTGTTTGGATGGATTCGAAGGAAAGTCGCATCGCATTCAGACAACAATTTTCGAACCACATCGACGAACCACGAATAACACAAGGGATATGGCTGCAGGACGAAGGAAACATGGTTTGGAGAGGGAAATTATAACATGGGAGGAAACTGTGGAGAAATAATGGTTTTGGGCATCGAGGTGCCAGATCCGTTATTGTCGCGGGTTTGATTCAAGCAGCAGAAATACTGGGACGCGACGTCGAATACCTCTACGAATACCTCTGCGAATACCCCTACGAATAGCTCTACGAATAGCTCTACGAATACCCCTACGAACCGACTTGGAAACACAGAATCTACAAAAGGAAAGGATGGATATATGTTGTGTCATTCAGAACCCATCTAGTGACCTGACTTCTGTCAATTGGCTTGGGCTACAATGTCATATATATACAATGTTCTTTCACCTTGATACTGAGAACTGAGTGTGTCGGGTTGGTTGACTTGTGACAGATAATCAGAGACAGGTTTCAGTGGAGACATTGGATTCCGACAATGAATTTTAAATGTTTGGACGTTGAGGGCTCTAACATATTAAGCCTAGCACAGAAGGGCGTTGGCTTTTGAGTCACGGGAATTATTTTGCCGCGGTTCCACGTGCTTGCCATTCAAGGCGGTCAGCTACCATGGACAACAACGCCGAGGAATACCTAAAGACAGCGCTAAAAACTCAGGTCAAGACAAGCTTCCCAGCCTCTCCAATCTCCACCTCGGGATTTGTTGATCAATGCCTCATCCCCACAATTGAATGGGCAACATACTTCAAGGTTTTCTATGAATTAATGATTTACGACTTGTTACTCTTTCTGGGGATCTGATCAGTGAAGAATGTGATGCGAAATCGTACCTAAATGTCATCCCCATACGATCGCAGAGGCGCACAGGCGCGTCGAGGAAATCTTTCTTACTGGTTGCCACTAGCTTTCACCGTTACTGCAGCCGCAGTAGGCGTGGTTGCATGGATATGGAGTACAAGAGGCGATGATGATGATGAAGATGAAGATGAGAATAGACCTACAGGACCAGAATATGACAGGAACCCAGATGGCGGCTTTAAAACATCCCCTCCTTCGTACGCGGGCGATTTGCGATTGGGAGAAGCCTCTATTGACACAAGAGAACAACCACCTCCCCCTCATCCTCCTCGACCCGAAGAACCGCAAAGTTACATAGCTCAGATGTCAGGCGCACTTCAAAGAACACCCAGTCCACAACAATTCATCAATAGCGCAAGTAGAAGTCTTGCGGCGGGAGCCGCTGCGGTAGGTGGGGCTGTGGGCAGTGCTCTCTCCTCAATCAGGGAGGAAGACAAACACGGATTCGATGATCATAGAATATGGCAGGAGGAATCAGTTATACGACGGAATGCTGCCGCAAGCCCCCCCATCGCCATAAATACAACCCCAGCTGCAGTCCCTGGGCCAGTTGAATTGCGCTCTGATAGCGTTACAGGAGTTTCCCCTGCGCCTCGAGTACCAGTCAGTAACGGAAAGAGAAAGTCGGTAGCCATTGTAGTCTCTGCGGCATCACACGGCGATGATGCTGTTTCGGAAGCAGGCTACCATCATGAATATGCGGTTGGTTACTTCGGATGTTACAGCCAATAATTACTAATTGATTTCTTGTAGTCAATTCTCTCTCATCTTCCTCGCAAGACTGATTTCTCCAAAATACGACTATTTGTCCTAATATTTGCACCTGGGCTAACGGAGCATCCACTGGACACTGCAAGCGGGAAACCAGGCGGATCTCTCAGCTCCTCATTTTCGAACATCGATCCTGGAGATGATGTTCATACACCCGGGGAAGAAAGTGATAGACAGTTGTAAGACCTTCTTATGCCTGTTTTCAACGAAAGCCGCCTACTAACGAACAAAAAGGACCCCAATGTTTCCCTCAAAACCTTCGAATCCATCCGCATTCGGCCCAATCTACAACGAAGCCTTGGGTTTAGTAGAGAAGGAGACCATGGTACTACCATTTACTACTCCCACTGGTCACGTCCATATCCTCCGACACCTCGCCCCCGACTTTGTCTATCTACAAGAATCCCTCGCTGGAGAAAATGGATCAGCAATAACCCACCTCCAAAGTTGGCTTCGAGAAGACGTTGTCCTAATCGTAGGCGCCGATGGAGGTCATGGTGGACTCGCAGATAGTGAATCCGAAGCCGAGAGTCAACTGTCGAAAATAGAAGAAGAAAAATGGTGGGAAAGAGAAGATAGAGTTGGGCTTGGAAGAGGCGTTGTTGTTGTAGAGGGAAATCGCGTAGGAGATTATTGGGCTAGAAAGGTTCTTGGGGTCGAATAGGCCTATCTCATCGAATATGAAAAAGCTCAAAACCCTAATAAGCACGCAGCCAGGCAGCCAGGCAAAGGGCTTCTTTTTTCTTTTTATATAACATTGATGTAGGGCTTTCTGGACGAATTGTTGATACCGGGCTGGGAGCGTTTGAGGCCACTGGATATTTCTCATGAGCCTACTGGCAAATATGATGTATGATGGATTTTTTGGGATGCACAAATCATAATTATTTGAACACAATTCAGACGCGCTCATCTGGCTATGTTGGTTGAATCACCACATCATAGGCAACAATGCCCCCCTTTTCATTTCTGACTCGCCACCGAAATCATATTCCCGATTCCGCAGCAATGTTTGCACCACTTGCTTGCATCTTCTCTTTCTTTCCTTTCTCAGTCATCCTCGTCGAAAATCCATAGAAGCCCCGCCGGCCTTCATCCCCCTCCTCACTATGTACGAGTAGATTCAAGTAGCACCCAAAATTCGCGAGAACATGTTGTACAATAACACTACACTGAGCATGTGTAATCGGCATAAACAACAAACAGAATCCGAATCGCATATAAAAGACTACTTTTTAGCTGCTGGAAAGGTTTGCTTATCACCTCTAGAGGTTCACCTGTCTTTTGGTAAAACCACGTGACTGTGTGACTCATGTGACACTAGTCTCGACATTTTTCAATGTTATATGTTATACGAGTAGCGACAGCTAAATCACAGTTGGATAACCACAACTTATCTCAGAACACCGCTTCTACAACCTCTCTTCAAAAAAGAGCCTCGCCGGCTCCATTCATCGATTTTGCCTTGGTACGGTATTCTATTGTGAACAATTGAAACTTGGTAGTTGATTTCTCCCACTTCCACCTCCTCCACCTTTTTCAGTCATCCTCCCCACCTGTTATTCGATATCTTTCGCAACGCGAACCATATAATCGAACATGCCTCACGCAATGCCAGCGCCTGGATTCCAGGCAATAATCCTCTGTGGACCGGGATCATCATTAAGTACCTTTACCACAAATCCAAATGAGAATCCAAAGGCACTCATACCCATCGCAAATCGACCTATGGTTTGGTACCCCATTGACTTCTGTTATCGAATGGGAGTGACGAGTAAGTTGTGCTTCCGTACCTGCTCTTAATATTTTGAAGACCGCTTCGAATCTATCGTTTTGGATGTGGCATTCAAGAGAGTAGTTGGTGTCAAGATACTAACATTGATTCAGATATCACTCTCATCACACCACCTTCCTCAGAGGCTGCTATTCAAACTGCTTTAGCCACAAATCCGCATTTAACCAGTTTACCATTGCCAAGACCAGATTTATTAGCCCCTAAGGACTTGGATCAAACCACCGGTACTGCTCAGATCTTTCGCTTACCAGAGGTACGCAATGTTGTCAAGGGTGACTTCATAGTACTTCCCTGTGATCTGGTATGTGAGCTTCCGGGCGAAGGATTGATTGAATCATGGATGGTAAAGGAGGGCGGATTGGGTGGGGCAACTGGAGGAGGTCACGAGGGCCCAAAAATGGCACTCGGTGGTGAAAGGGGTGGAAGACGCGGTGGACTTGGAGTGTGGTACGAGACCAAGAGCGAAACAATCAAGGGTGAAGAAACCGATTTTATTGCGACATCACCCCTTGCCACCACCTCGGTACCACCTTCGAAATCAGCTTTGATTCCTCACATCTCGAACTTGGTTTATTCTGTTCCCACCGATACCCTCAAGGATATAGTTGAAGCGAAAAAGGGTTTACCCGTTCGACATGCGCTAGTACGCAGTCATCCTCGTATTCGAATGCTAAGTTCTCATCGAGATGCGCATATTTACATTTTCCCAGCCTGGGTCATGGACATGATTAACGCGAACGAGCAGATGGACAATATTGGCGAAGATGTCATCGGATGGTGGGCTAAAGTGGGGTGGCAACAAGGCCTAGGTGATAAATTAGGATTGCGAGATATTTTTAAGAACACAAGGCCCGAAGATTCAGATGAAAATATGCTCGGCAATGGTCCAGCGAGGGATGATGTCGATTACGGCAATTTGAGTTCAACTTGGACTTCTAAACTCGAGGATCCACTATCTACTAAGCCATCAAATATCAACGAAAAATCAAGTTTGGTCATACCTCCAATTCTAGCATACATCCACCCTTCAAAGCCCACACCAGAAGAATCTCAACCCCTAATTCGTCGAGTCGATACCGCCTCCATCCTTTTAAACGTATCTTTACAACTCGCCAAACTCGAAGCGATTGATCAAACTGGCCGCGACGCCGCCTCTCCATTTGCACACAGCAGCAAAGTATCCTACCCAGAAGGAATCGCACAAAAGACCACGGTAACACGGGACAACTGCCTACTTGCGGAGAATGTCATTGTGGAAGAGAAATGCATCATTAAAGAATGTGTTATTGGTGCAAATTGCCAGATCAAAACTGGAGCGAGGCTGACGCGCTGTGTATTGATGGAGGGGGTGACCATTGGGAGTTCATGCACATTAACGGATTGTGTATTGGGGAAAAGAAGCGATATCGGAGATCATTCGGTTTTGCAAAACTGTGAAGTCCAAGACCATTTCTTGGTTGAAGCTAAGAGTAAGTTCTGTACGCCTACATCTGAGATATGATAACTGACCAGGTTTAATAGCCGAAGCAAAAGGCAAACCTCTAATGAGCTCCGAGGGGATGGAAGAAGAGTTTGAAGGTGATTCCGATGGCTCTGCATCAATGAGCTAGTCTTGTCGTTTCAACGAATATACCAGAGTTTCAACGTTGGAAATTTCCGTCCACAACAAGGTACCTTGTCTTTAACATGCTCACAGATCCTATATAAATATTCCATTTTCGAGCCTCTGCACCCCACTCAAAGTTCTACCTCTTCCCATCTTTCCATTCCTCTATTCCTATACATGGAGTATTACACTCAATTCAATCCTTTCATTGAAAAGGAAGACCCTCAAAAAAATATTGGTCATCTAGAGTCAGTAACTGGATCTTGATCAAAACAAGCTAGTTCTAAACTTAAAAGTCCCCCAATCCCTAATGCAAGGCATTTTCAAATCCATCTCACCCCCCGTTTCCATGAATCTTCAAAGAAGAAGATGACACAGAATCATATGCATACATGTTATGGTCTTCAAGTTCTTCGAACTCTTCAGCTCACATCATTCTCTTCAAACCCTCCATCCAATCTCCAATCAGGCACGTTGTCTTGTCTGTCTCACAAAAGTGTGTTCGAATTCCCTCCCCCTTTTAATGAGCCACCTAGTGAGTATATTTCTCTATAGTGAGGGTGTTGGTTTTTTTGGTTGATGGGAGCAGCGTCTGTTGATATCTGATTTATATCCTTGTATGATATATATTTCGCTGCATGACTTGCGTTTGCGTTCACTTGCGCGGTATACTTGCATTATAGTGACACTCTCTTAAGCCCGAAGCAAGCAAGTACCTGTGCTGCTTGTGAGAAGTTCATGCAACAAGGGATTTCAAATTGTCCGTTTCTCTTTGGCCATCTATGGCTCGCCTTGGAAAGCCCCCAACGGCTGATGTGCTGAATACCTGCATACATCTGGCCATGCAATGTAATGCAACATTTGACGGCTTTGACAACCTGGTCTTCTTTTAAGAATTAAAATTCAGAGTGCGGGGTGCAAGTACAGATGTGAAGTATGAAAATTGAATTAATTTGGATGGATGGAGGATGATGTCTTGCATCTTATGTACTTATTTATCAGATCAACATTCAACATTCAACATTCAACTCCTTACCTCCATTTCTATCCAGCCTTCAGAACCCCTCCCCTTTCGAAAGTAATTTTTCCATTCCACTTTGAATTTAAATTTAAACCTCTTGAAGCCGTTCGAACCTGTACTTGCTGTGAATGTGAATGGATTACTCGAGTTGTAAAATTACATGCATTTGCCTGTAACCCATACCAATTACTCCTTACTTCTCAGATTCATTCATTCCTTTCCAGTGCTCTTGTGCCGTCATGATTATTATCTGATAGATGATAGATGATAGATGATAGATACCCTTGGCATATTTCTTGCTCATGATATAACACAACAAATATATGTATTTGGATAACAAGAAATAAAAAGAAAACCCTAGCCCCTAGAACATCCTTCTTCCTTCTTCCATCTTCCCTCACACCATACATACCATTCATGCATGCCAAACAGACGGACAGACAGACAAACCCACTCCAACCCCACTCCCATCCCGTCTCTCTCGGAATCACGAAAATAATCTGTAGAATGCATCCATCATCTATCTCTTCGAGAGGAATTACGAACTACCCCTCACCACATTACTTACACTCATCCCCCCTCCCCTCCCCTCCCCTCTCCTCTCCTCTCCTCCATATCTTTATAATTTATACTTATTCCCCTCCCAGATATAATGTAATATCTATTCATTGCATTGCATTGCATTGTATTGTATTAATGAACCTTGCCTTGCCTTGCCTTGAAGACCTTGCCTAACCCTAAATCTAACTCTAAATCTAACCCTAACCATAATCTAACCCTAACTCCAACCTTAACCAGAACCTCCCCTCTCCCTCTCCCTCTCCCTCCACACACACATATATATATATCATCCTCAAACCTCAAACCTCAAACCTCAAACTCAAAATACATCTACATCCACACCACCACAAGAACCCGAACTCAAACCCAAACCCAAACCCAAACCCAAACCCAAACCCAATAAATATAGACATCATGACCCCCTCAGCCCCTTTAAAAATTTAGAAGAGTCTTACAAAGCTCTAACCGTTTGAAGCACCAGTGACACTACTACTACTAGATAAAATCATCAAAGTATCAATATCAATATCAACATTCAACAAGCACCAAATACCAAATACCTCACAAACCACCAAAACAAACTTATAATCAACACCATGCATCCCCCTCAAGCCATTCATCCTCATCCCTATCCCTATTACCCTCAAGCCATTCATTCATCTTCACCCCTCATGTATCCCCTCCAACCCTAACTTGTATCCACAAAGCTACAAGTATATACCAATACTCATCATCGAAAATCATATTTGAAATCCATTGGACAATATAAGAGACAAGGGATGGAAGGTATTATATATATTTTTTTCAGAATTGGTTGGGAGGTAAGAAAGAGAGAGAGAAAGAGAGAAAGAGAGAAGAGAGAAAAGATGGTATAAAAAGTAAATAGTAGATGTCACGAATGGGTATAAAACTCAGCTCAAGTCTTCAGGTGAGATTAGAAGGATTTAACAACCTACCTATACCTGAGGACCCTTTTACCAGTGCAATAAATGTAAACTGAATGGAGAAGAAGGTAGCAATACTGATTTCCCTCCAGCTTGTAGCTTGAAAAGGCCGTGAGATTTGAAATTCGAGGAGTAAGTGAGTGTGCAGTGCAGTGCAGCATCAATAAAATGATTTTGTTTCCATCCATCAAATCCAGCCCTTCAATTGAAAACCGACCCTGCCGAGTCTAAATATAATATTTTTTGGTGCTCAGAGAATATGATCCCATCATCAAATTAGAAAAAGCCTTCCCTCCACGAAGCAATGAACTTTGATTTTCTCACAAAAGTTGCCACGTTTATTGAGCCAAAAGAAGGCAACAGGCTTGTTCTTCTTAATATCGTTCAACGTACTCTTTTCTGGGGTGTTTTATTATGGTTCCTGGTGGATGATCATCTTTCCAGAATTTGCAAGAAAATGCCATGCAAGTAGGTTCTTTAGGTCCTACACTTGGAATGACCACACTAGGACAATGATGACCATAAATACACTCTTCATTATCGCAATCTTGCCCATTGACACAAGGATTTTGACGTGTCAAAAAAGCAATAGCTTTTATTTCCTCCTCGGTAGCTTTATGATCGTGCTCAAAGCAGCACTCGGTACCTTTAGAACAGGGTCCTCGTAGGTAATGATTATTGCAAAGCTTGTTATTATTTGCTCTTCGTTTCACCGCTTCCAGTACTTCTTTCTTGACGTGTATTGGGGGATCAAGTCCTCGGGGCCCGGGAGTCCACCCTAGTCTAGCAAAAACATTCATTGTAACTTCTGGCTTCTTAACTGCTGTTGAAAGGGCTTTGGTGCCCAAAGCAGGAGATGGCACGGCGGATGGTGGTGTAGGAGGAGGTACTGAGGTGACACCAGCCCAGGTCGATGGAGCAGATGGAGGACTAGCTTCCATTGCGCGGTCTATCAATTTCTCGGAGCGGAAAATATGTTCGAATTTGAGAGTAAGAAGGCCAATGGCAGATAGCTCGCGGACTACTGGGGGACCTTCTATTATTGTAATTCTGTTTCGATCATCCTGCGTAATCACTTCGTCGAGGAAGGGTGCGTATCCGCTATCAAATGATATACCAAGTAAGAGTTGTTTGCAAGTCCAATTTCTCAAATGCCATCTAATACATTCTGGTCAAGGTTAGTACCATGATAGATTGCCACCAATTGACCGTGAATCGTAACAACAGCATACGCACCTTTAATCTTTGAATCGGCTCTCTCTTTCCCATAGCCAACATCTATAAAATCGAAATGTGCCTTTCCTTGTGTAAATCCTAAAGTAAACTCTTTGAATTTTTCGAGACTTTCGAGTGCGCCATCTCGCATCAAGGCTCTTGATAATCCAGAATAATTTGCACAAACTTTTGCCATAATTTCGATCTCCTCCGTTTGAGGTCCACTGCATTGTTCGAGTATTGATGCCCTGAGGAGATTGGCTGCCTTTTTACCTCCTTCAAGTCCTTGATTTATGAGATCTTGGGTGAACTATGCCACACTCATCAGCTCAAGTTTGGATGGGATAGAGGGAAGAGGGAGGTGTATAGCTCACAATCATGCCATCGGCATCAACTAGAGCTATAATGTATGGGTTTCGATTCTATTTTTTGCGAAGCAACAGTCAGTGGTTGGTGCAACATCATCAGATCAATGCCTTCCTGCCTGCAAGATGGTATTCTCCGTGATGATTCTCTCTAAATGTTGGCTGGTCAAATTCCAATGGATTTGCAATTCTCTTCTCGATTTCCGCGAATCGTCCAAATCCAGATGTGCATCCTCCAATTCCTTTTTGAGACGTTCATTTTCATGTCGCAGGCCACTTTCGACGGTTTCGATGTAAATCAGAAGGTCCTGGAAGGAATTGAAGTCAGCATGGCCAAGTTCATGGCAGCAGCGGCGAATGTGAAAACGTACGTACCTTGATCAATTCATTGCCGGTTTCTCTTTGTGCCTCTAACCTATTGAAACGTTGGACGAAGGAATCCATGGCGGCCATGATCGATGGAGGGTATCAGATATTAATATAAGATACTTCGTACTTGGGACGGATTCGACCATTAAAGCATAGAAATAGGATTGTCGCGTTGGGGATCTTGGTGGATCTTCTTTTTGTTATTTGGTAGCGATGGAGACGCGACGGCGAAGTGGGGAAGAGAAATTTATTTGCTGTTTAAGAAGGCACTAGCGCTTGTACTCCCTTATCCGGAGGATATATGTATGATTTGGGAATAACTTCATTTTATTGTTCCATTCGTCCCGTTTCACTCCATCGCGTTACCCATTTTGTTGCAGCTAATCATGTCTCATTTGCTGTCCTCTCGTCGTGAGCATCATCTTTCCTCAGAACTCGCTGGTCTCGGGATTGTGCACCAATTTGAGGTGGGTGCGTTTGATGAAGTGGACGGGCAGAGAGCCATGCAGTAGCTCGCTAGCCATTCTTTCTCCTCAGGCGCGAAACGGCAAGTCCTGAAGATATCACAGCTGCTCGGAGGAGGTGACAGCTGTGTACATACCAGTCGTCATCAGAGGTGAATGAATGCGATACATCGTGCTCCTGGCGTCCTGTTCCTGTTGTCCTGAGGCCTAGCAAACAATCAAGCAGAGCATCAGGCCAGACCGAAAGATATAGCATATAAATTCAAAGCAAACAATTGCACTTGCCGATGCACAACTCAGCGGCGTTCCTCGCGCATATGGAATCCTGGTAGCCAACGGGTACCCAAGTATCTATCCATCCTCATCCTCCGCCAACCCACCCATCTCCCCTCAGCTCAAACACCCGTTGCATGAAGAATTCAAATCCCACGCACAACCAACCCGTCTCCTCGCCACGGCGTCATTTCACGACTGTTTCCATCACGTCCACGCATACCTCCTCGATAAGCTTGACAGCAGCAGCATAGATCCGCAGCATGACGTTGCCTCTTCCATCTCCAAGTGCCTCATAGTAACTAGTAAGACACACCCCCTCACGTTTAATCACACCAAAAACCCCATACACAAAGCAAACCAAGCGAATAAAGTAGCACATCTCCACGAATAAGCGAACAGCACAACCGAAGCAACCGAGCAACCGCTCCTCTCCCTCCCCGAACCAAATAGCTTGCATTGAACGTAGGCCATCTAGCCTGCCTAGTACAGGAAGGAGTTTAAACCACCAAACCTCCGCATGTGGAACCAGCAAGCAAGAAAACCTCCACGGAACCAGAAAACCAAGGATCCTAAGCGCCCTCTCAGTCTCACGCTCCCTCCCCACAGTAAAGCCAGCATCAAACCCCCTCCCTCTCAAGCATCCCAAGAAGCCACGCTCGAAATTCGCTTTCACACACACACGCACACACGCACACACATATATATGTCAATATATTAACAGGACGTCAGCCACAGGAGCTCAACATAAACTCAACTAATTTGCAATAGTAATCAAGACGTCATTGTCATTGCACCAACCATGATATCATCTCCATCTCCATCTCCATCTCCATTTCCACACAGTAGTAACCAGTAACCCTGAGTCCCCTCCGGAAAACCCAAATATGTCCGTACGTACGTCCAATCCACGAAGCAGACCCGGACAACCTTCGAAAAGGGAAGGCCAAAGATGAGCTGGTTGGGAAAGGAATGGACGATGATGGTGATTTTGTGAAGTACTATAGCACCTCCCCCAATGCACCCATCACACTCACACTCAACCCGCACTCCACCCTCTCCACCGAACCCTCCTCAACCCTTCCCCCCAAAAGCTCCAAGTCAAGAAGTCACCTAAATAAACACAAACATAAACAACTCAACCCCCCCGAAACCCCAAACCCAGAAGCGGAAAAACTCGGTATCGAGCAGCCCCTTTGAACTCGGGATCGCTTATGGCTGGCTTGTGGCTTGTTACCGTGTTAAGAAGCAATGCTAATGGCAAGTTTGCAGGGATATCAGAGCCGAGTTTGGGGTTGGGATTTGGGATTTAGGATTTAGGATTGGGAGTTGCGATGGGGATGGGGATGTAGGGTGAGGATCTAGCTTGATGTGTGTGTGTGTGGATAGATAGGATAACTAGGAAAGAAAGTAAGGGTGGAAGCTTTGAGCTTTTTGATTTTTATTGATTTGGAGTTTGTAAGGGGCTTGGAATCAGGGAGGGTCTTGAGACTATCGGCGTGGTGAGGATTGAGATGCATGCGTTCGTTCTCGATGCTTGCACTTCGGTATGGGACGAGATGAGACGATGGCTTGATTGTACTTTTAATTTTACATGGGTTCACGGCACTTGACAGGACACAACTATGCAAGCCGGGTATATCCGCAAACCATCGAGCATTTAAATTCTCCTTGTCCTGAAGAAATTTCCACCGCCGATATGCGTAGTCGAAACACGAGTGATGAGTTGAACGGCTGTAGGTCTCTATTAGGCAGGCTTGTTGACTTAGCAGACGTATATCTTCAAACGCCCTCGAAGATGTTTTCTGCACCCTCCATATGCCGGCTACTCAGTTCTTACTAAACCCTGTATATTCATCTAATCCCTAACAGTTGGCGGGGCTTACGACTCAGGGGTGCAGACCGGTATCGTATAGACTTCTGAAATATTGGTAGGTCATAAGGAAGGAGGTAGGGTTATAGAGGGGCAATATAGCCATTCTATCTATTGAAAGGTTCTAGATAGCTCCCTTGGTCTTTGATCGTCCCCTTGTAAATCGTAAATAATCTAGGTTCTTGACCGTTTGCCATCTATCTGGTAGCTCCATTCGGCATAAAATCTGGTCCTCATCCGAATCATTTAGCTCTCTTGTCCAAATCGGGGCATCGAAATCTAGCCAAAATTAGCTTGACTCTGGCCTACCTTCCTTCGTAGATACCTGTAAGTGATTATTTTGCCCGTTGATGATGGTGTACGAAAGTAGATACTTGTGGATGCATGGGACTGCGGGAAATTTTATGATGGGCAATTTCGAATCCTTGCATATGCATTCATTCAATTTGATATGGGGGATTTCCTAATGTGTAAACCGCATGAGAGTAAGTCATGGCCTCTTTCATGACTTCTGTGGTTGGGATGAACGAGCTCTTCGTGGGAAGTCGGTATATTCGGACGAATGGTCGCATCATGGCAGGGAGTATGATGGTGTTAGTTGAAAGGTCGATGAAGTAACGTGGCGTTCAG
This sequence comes from Monilinia vaccinii-corymbosi, assembly GCA_017357885.1. Classification (NCBI taxonomy): domain Eukaryota; kingdom Fungi; phylum Ascomycota; class Leotiomycetes; order Helotiales; family Sclerotiniaceae; genus Monilinia; species Monilinia vaccinii-corymbosi. The sequence goes on along the minus strand of CP063406.1, from coordinate 1,134,989 downwards.
ATAGAAATCAAAGGTGGTGAGGATGAAGGAAGGCCAAGATGGCTTGACAATCCCTAGTCTCAAGAAAGAGTATCCCGTTTTTAGTGTACCATCCTGTGGTACGTGCTGGGTACCGGGCTTGCATCCTTTCTCGCCGCCCAAGTAGCTTGGATGACAAGGAGTTCGATGAATGCCTGTTTAACCAACGGTTATTTCGATCAGTGACCATATATTAGCTGACAAGGCCCAGCTCGTGTAATATGCAAATTGTACGAGTTATGAATCTTATGATGCGCCGAAATTTCTCGAGAATGCCTGTACGAATCGCCTGTACGAACCGCCTGTACGAATCGCATCTCAAATGTTCATGAAAACTTGGTCGCCGGATATAGAGTGACATCGTCTGCACCTCGCCACTACCGACTAGGTAGTTTGTTTTGTCATATGTACATCGATAATTCGGAAATTGTTCGTTTTTGGATGCTTCTGCATGTATGTATGCGTTGACAACGATATGGAAGGAGGCTCGAGGGAGTAGACTGATGATGGTATGTGGAGAATCCCGCGAGTCCCTGCGAGTCCCTGCGAATCCTGAATGCGAGAAATATCACGTCGCATTTCTAAATTGTTAACAAAGCCTAGAACATGCAAGTCCCTTATTTTGTGATTCATGGTCCGGCTGCTCCAATGATGATAAAGTGCGGATTTCCGAGATTCAATCGCGAGCCGCCGTTATCCAAGGTTATTTGGGCATTTGAGGCCGATCAAGACTTCCCTTGAATGTTCATCCTCATCGAGATAGATGGCGCGAGGGCTATTGAGGCAAGTCTTCAGCCTCGAAAGAGCTTTGCATGTGCAGCGCTTGGTGATAGAAGACATCTATCTGCGTGAAGGCTGCGTGAGGGCTGAGAATTGAGGCAGGGTGAATTATTCTCAGTCGAGTGAACAGAAACAAGATTTCTTTTAAGGATTCAACCTCTTGTAGTTGTTATGAGAAATGTCAAAGTTAAGGGGATGGTATAAGACTTACATAGCGAAGTGAGGCTACTAATGAAGAGCTAGCCTAGTCACGTGCTTTTAACAAAGTTAAATTTTGGTTCATCAGATTCGCATGATATTATTTACATGACAACTCCCTTTTACTCTATTAAAGATGCCAGCCATAGAGTGGGCGTTGGCATGACCGCCCTTGAACAATGGAATGGCCAACAGCTTGCCTCATCTCGCATTCAATACATTCCTGTTACATCGCTGGTGCATGATAAAGTTACCAGAGTCTAGAAAGACCTGTTGGACGATGAAATACATATCCGTTAAGTATTAATTGCGCAGTTAGTCTCGGATATGACCTTCTTGAAAGAATCCGATACCAGGGGCGATATCTGGACCATCCCCGCTTGGCCATGCCTATGATTATGCTTTCTGGCTGCACGAACCCCTTGAGCAAATGTCAAATGATGGGGGACTAGTAACGGTCGATCCTATCATCCTAGTTAAGATATTGGACAGTTGCAGTTGCAGTTGCAGTTGCATATTATATCTAGTGTGACATCACGACCTCTAGAGTCTAGAGTCTAGTGTCTAGAGCCATGCATCTTCGGGGTCCTCACTTGGTAGTCAAGTGGCTTCAACAAGTTGTGCGCAAACTCTGGCAAGTACAGCTTGGGTCATGGTGAAGTAAGCTATCCAACTTAGCCGCGGGTTTCACCATCTTTCATAGCCTAAAGCAGAATTTTTGGGTTTTAATTCCTCTTACACCGAAGACCTGAGGTCCCAGCGATCGGACCAAATTGTAGAAAGTGGTAATGTAACTTCAAGCAAGTCGAATGCAGAATTGGGCCCCACTCCTGCAATACAACTGCTGTATTGCTTCACTTTATATTGGTAAAATGTATAATTAGATTCGGAACGTGATCAGAACCTTCCTGTAAGCTTGCCTTCGTCCATTTTAATTGCATAGCAACTTGAACAATGATCTTCTTGTGGCGTGTTGAAGTATAGATAGCCCTGGGTAGAGTAGCTTCTGAATGCTCGGAGAGTAGGTCTGCACCACTAGAATGACACTAAATTGAGTACCCGGAAGGCTACTCGAGGCTACTTCGAGCATGAATTAAATGGTACGCATAAGGATCATGTCACTAGTGGCTGATACCGATACCTCTCCCCTTTGCAAAGATTATTTGCTGAATCTGTCCCAAAGAACAGTCGTGATGGGAGTGGTTTGAGCATGCTTTATCTAATCCAGCAGGGTGTTACATGGCAAGGTTTCAAGCACATTTAGTGGCAAATCCTGTATTTGATGGTTTCAATCTGTAAGGATAATTCCGCCAAACAAACTATGCATATGGAAGGGGAGATAGGAAAGCTTACTCGATACCTTTCAACTAGTTCATGCACATTTACCCCGCAAAAGATCTTCTACTCCATTTCGAAGCCGGCAGAAAGCCCCAAGTTTGGACAGATACGATAGTTCAGAAGATCAAATTGTGTGTAGCTTTTGAAGAACGTACATTATTTCCAAAATTGGCATTCGATGCCTGCCCCTGGAAAGGAAAGAAAGGTCCAATGATTATCAAACATCATAAATTCGTGATTTGTTCTCCCAAGAACCGAACATATACGCGAAAACCACCGGCAATCTCAGACTGGAGAAGAAGAAAGCGCCACTCTAGATATTGCGTACATCTGAATGTTACACGTACATCCGCCGAACTCAACAAATCAGAGGTCAATTTAAAGCTCGTGCTCCCACACTCCAAACCCACGAGGTCAGTCAATAGGACACCTAGTCTGGTGCAGGAACGAAATATGCCGTGCCAGAGTACAAAAGCGGTCGTGGTAATGAGATGTTGCAAAAACCTGGTGAGGTTGCTGTTCGACCACAAATCAAAAGCATTGGGCTGCTGTGTGATGTGAATGGCTGCCATGAACAAGGGATCATAGTGCATATAATGGGTTGGTACGATGCATCGCATTAGATGTCGTCCAGATTGAAGTGTAACTTCAGTGCTTGGTTAATGTCAACCGTTCCAGTCGCTTAATCACATCCCGTGAAAGTCAGTCTTGATACCTCGTGGGACCTCGGATGAGAAAGACCCCCAAATAAACTTCATGAAAGGGTGTCACACTGCTAGCAGTGTTTCCGTTAGAGTATGTTGAACAATGGACTCTTGCAACCTTCTCTGAATATTCCATTTTGCAGCCTGGCACGCGTGTGCATCCCTTGATGCACTGGCCTACTTGACCAGCAGTTCTAATGGCATAGACCAGGGATAACAGGGAAACTGACGAGGAAAAGGATGCCTAATTCGGATGTCTGCCTTGCAAAGTGTGATGGTTGGACACAATGCCGAATTAACGAGGGGTTGACAGCTTCACATGCGGAGGCCCCGCATTACACAAACTTCGTAGAGATCTTAACTTGGATTAGTATTTTGCCATTCAGTCGGATGTGGTGAACTCCTCCAAGAGCGACCATACATCGAACGGCTTCTTTGCCGAGGAGCTGAACGTGAGATGTTCGACTATAGTTTCCTCCCATCTGAATATGCATTGTTCCTTGACCATGGTGCTACTTGTCTCGCGAGAAAGCACAGATAGTACGCTAAGATAAAGGGGGAGAATCTCAATCAGGGCTGATTATGCGAACTCTTTTAGGTTCCCAATAAGGAATCTCTGTAGAGGTTATTATATGGAGCCGTCTCTTAGTGTGCTGATCCTGTACTCTGGTATCCGAACGGGAAGAGTCTAGAGTCGGATAACGCGTGGAAGCACTAGCAGCTGTGACCACAAGTTGCAGCGATAAGCCGCAGTCTAGTCGGTTGACCGATAGAACCAAACTACCGGATTCAAGCGTGTGCAACTAACTTCTCGTAAAGAGCTCTTTTAACTTGAGATAGCAACTGCCATGTCTAGAAACCTTGCGCAGATGTCTCGTGAGCCCTCCAGCAATATTTGGTAGGGATGAAAAAGTACGAAATATCAGATCACATATGAATAGAGGAATTGCTCTAATAATATTGCTATGGCTAACCGGAAATTCGGGAAAACCTCGCGTGGCAAAAACTTGAGGAATGACCCCTCTCTTGCTGTATGTTGACAGGAGATAAACATGGTAACAGAAAAAGGCCTAATTGGTATGATACTAGCCAGGAATATACATAACTACCGAATTCTGCACGCTAATCGATTCCGAATAGCCAGGATAACGTAAATGTTGCGTTTAGCTCCTAAACTGCTTCGGCCTTTTGAGTGATAAAAGTATTAGCCTGAACGACAGACGAAACGCCTCCAACTAGGAGTAGAGATCGTTTTTGTGACCCCTCATCCAACAGTTTCTTTTTGTAAGCAATGTGATGGTATGAATGTCTCGTGGCAACACGAGTCAAGGACTACCTCCCAACGGGCTGATCCAGACCCCTTGATTGCCTTGCAGTCTGACTGTATTTTCGTACCGAAGCAAAGTCCTCCGGTCGGAATTCTGGCTAATTCTCAGAGTTCGTGTTCTGTTATGTCAAATCTACATACATGATTGGCCAGATCTTACAAAATCGCGCATTGCTGGACGGTTATATCACAATATGATAGCTGTTCCACCATTTCAGCCGCCGAGACTTTTGGTGGCTATTTCAGCTTCCTCGATAATTGTTTTGAGGCGTTCATCAAGTATTGGAAACAGTTAAGCGCGATTGCTGTCACAAAATTATTATCCCGCCTGTGGAAAAAATATTGATTGGACGGATGCAGTCTTGTCAAGTCCTCACTGGGCCAATCAATGGACGCTTCCTGGAACACTCGCACAAACAAAGCATTCTGTCTACATGGTGCCTGGCCGGGACCCCAATGTTTTCCAGTGAAGAACCATTCTCCCGCAATCAAAGCGCATCTTCGAGCCATCTCAACGTCGTTAGCACGATGATTGACACTTATGTTGAGCATTCCAGAGACTCGTCGTCTCATTCTTCGCGAAGAGCTCAACCTGGTCATGGCCATCCATGGATGGCTTGTGATAAACAATTTGGAGAATGTGAGATTGATGCAAGATCGTAGATCTACACCCAGGGAAGGCAAGCCTTGTGCAAATCTATGGACGAGACTCGAGAATTCGGCAGCTATTCAGATAGTTTTGAATGTGACTGGGAGGAACGACCTGCATAATTCTTCGCTGAAAGATGATTGATCCCTGTTCTATCAGATACATATGCACGCAATTGGAGGAGCACAAGCTAAGAACTAACTCTTTTGGTCTTTCGCCAATAGACCATGATCAGTGTCTTGTAGGAAACCCCACAATCCAGGATTTGACTAGTACTCGATTCGAGGACTTTCTTCGCAATCGGTCGACATGCAGGGTTCGGCTTTGGTGAGGCGAGGGGTCATTCAAGGGAGAGACTGACCCCCCACTCAAGGGATGTTGGAAGCTATTCTGCAAGGTTCTATATGATACATAGCCCTTCTCGGAAATTCTACCTGTACTGTACTGCTTTCTCAACCCATCTCCGGAAACCGAACACCCTCCTTGATTCCCTTGCTGGAGATTTCACAGACGTGGTCGATATCCAGTGAGTCTTTCTTGGTTCACCGGCGCGTGTCTGGAAACCACTAATCTCCTAATTAGCAAGAATCCCTCTTCAGGAAGGATCTAACTGCTCCCCATTGGATCTCGACTGTTCGTATTCATACGGGCCTTGCATATACGCACTGCAGTCTTTTGCCATTACGCGACTCAAAACGCGACTCAAATTTGCCCCGGCAGCTGCAAGTAGCCTGTAAGTTCTGTCTAGCTATGTACCTTCTGGATTAGGAATATTGGCAATGCAGCCGGTTCAGTATCCATGGCGTCGATGTTTAATATCTTCGTTCATAAATGGAAGCATTTATGAATGCAAAGCTCTCCCTTTCTACTCTGTAGTTTATTCAAGCTCATCGACTCACTGAATATACCTATAGTTTTTTCAATCATCCTCAAATATACATACTCAGTGCAGAGCTCCTAGAAAGTCGTAAGTTCCCCATGGAAGAAACAAAAGGATACCCATGGTAATCCGATTACTTCTAGTATTTGCTTCAAGATATCACTCAAAAAGCTTACAACGCTCTGAGGATGTACGAGAACAGGAGAAGTTCCTATACTGCCAGCCAATCAACAGGCACACTCACTCCATCAGTTGGTGCTTCTTATTCCGAATCGGTAAACTCATCTTGGGACAATTCTTTACAATTTCATATCGGTACACCTGCAAGCTCAATCACCCGACATACGTCTTTTGACGACACCGTCAAGGTGGAGGATTTGTCTTTCCATGACCACAATAGCCTTCCAGAGCGATACTGCAACACGGGCAGCAATGCATTCTGTGCTATGTCCGCAATGACACAAGAAATGTTGACCGGTTTTCAAGAACCCAACATATTCTTTGGTATGGATGATGGAAGGGTATTGGCCGAGACAAATCCTACCCTCACGTTCAACATCAACTTCCAAAACTATGCACCTTCTGCCTTTGGATCATTCGATTCACAGTGCCCCTCGAGTGATATACCGTCTTTGATGGATGATTTATTCTCGCCGGTTTCAACATCCGCATCAACGGGAGCAATGAAATTCGTGGACCCCATACAAACGACACTCGTTGACACCTACGCCGATTTCCATTCATCTCCTATCGGCCCCCTCACACCCGTCAAGTTCGGAACACCTTCATCAGGTTTCCACACCGAGAGATCATACAACAACTCTCCCGCTGGGCCTTCCACCACAGGGTACCTAGCTCCGCCCACTTACCAGGATCCCAGGCACGATCCAATCTCCCCCATACCACAGAAATATGCACCCAGGCCGTTCTACGATACCCCTCAACGAACAGCTGCACTCCAAAGAATACAAGCTGCAAATCCCACCAAGCAAACGATCCGCAGAAAGATGAAGCGACCAACACTGCCCATCCCCGTTCACGAAAGAGCCAAACTGCCCTGCGGATACCCCGGGTGCAACAAGCGATTTCGGAGACAGGAACATCTCAAGCGCCATGTAGATACGCACGATATCCGTGCTATCAAGCACAAATGTCCCTTTTGTGAAAAGTTTTTCGGCCGAACAGATAACTTGAAATCTCACGTGGATCTCCATAGAAAGAAAGACAGGAAAGCGGCGAGAACAAAGTATCATCCGGATGCGGATAGGGTGTGGGAGTTGATGAATAAAAAGAGCCGCAAGCATTAGCATGTGAGGAAGAGGTTGAATGGTTTTCGATATCAGCATGGTACAGGGCAAGACTTGCATTCATGATGAGGGAGATTCAACGCTTGAATATTTGAGAGTTACGCTGGAGGGGGAGCAGCAAATGTTATAATCTTTGAAAAATGTTTTGTCAGGGGGGAGGGTTGTAGATGGAAAACTGAGCGGGGGGGGGAGGACTTTGTTACGAGGCATTCGTTCACTTCATTGTTGCTAAGCTTGTTTTGGTTGACGGGAACATTTTATATTTATCTCTTGTTGGAGCTTGGAAGAAGGAGGGAGGCCCTGGAGAAGGAAGGGTGCAAAAAACTACAGTGGGATGATGAGACGGGTTAACTTCCATGCTCCATGCTCCAAGCTTCATATGTATTGCTGTTGGTTGGGTGTATTCGGTTGGATTGTACTTTGTTGGGCTTTTTGGGAACATTGGTGCTGAGGGAGAAAGCCTTGATATGTTGGACATCTACCTAATCTTGGCCTTTATTTAAATAATCAAATACTTGGTTGAAACGATGGAAAAAGGACAGCTTAGGTGTGATGGCCTCGTGAGTGATACGTAGCAGAGCTGGTAAGAACAATGGCGAACATTAGACATTCACAATTCCTGTTACAGCTACAATGTTTCCCATGCTCCGTAAAGTAACCTACCTATACACACGATATCAACAGTAAGATCCCACGGTGTCATCATTTCCAAACGCCTGCACGCCAGTCTGCAGGCACAACGGCTAAGTACACCAACATGCACTACACACAACGCAAATGCAAAGATACTAGTTTACATCAATCTGCATTCGATCATATGCATTTTCGATATTTTTAACTCTCTTATCTGCATGTATCGCCGTTGCGTAAGGAACTGATATGCTAAATTGACCCCTTGCGTATGTGAAGGTTTCTATCCTCGAGAGAAATGCCGAGAGAGCCTTCAAGCCATAGAATATGCGGATTCCCCGAGGGAGAGAAATGCTTTCATTATGTGCATACTGTCGGCCATTGAGCCAAGGCCTGCTAGCCTGGTGATTGAGAGCGGAACGGGACATGATATTTACCCATAGAGCTTTCCCAATCACACCGGAGCCAAGAGACCCGAAAATCATGCCAGTTTCGACCGGGGACCACAGCGTAGCCATGCCACTCTAACAGCGATTCATTTATCATGGGTTACACTATTGATGAATGAATGCAGTGAATCCAGCTTTCGTCAAATTGGCCACCATGATTCCAATGCGGAGAATGGCTAGAAACGGCTAGGAAGTATGCCGATTTCTTGATTCCATCCTCGAAACGGGTCGGTGAAATATGATTATCACCTCGCTTAAAGAGTAACGGACGCCATCCTGTCAAGACCCTTTTCGGTTGGCAACCTAACATTCCCTGCATCGATCTCTATAGATTGCGCTTTTCAGTGACATTCTGAAGTCATTTGACCCTTGGCGTCTGGCTGGGCTTAGCACATCCAGTGGCCATTACCAGATTATGCCATGCTCTAGGGCCTCACTCCGGAAACCCCTCTCGTCCGACATGTCATCAAGTCGTACCCTGTGAATCAAGCATGCAAGGCATAGTGCTCGACGGAAGCTGAGGCACGGGGCTTCCTAAGTACTAGAGTCAGCAATGGTATGGACGCACAGCAGAAGGTAAGGTTTGAGAGCCAGAAAATATATATATGGAGTCCTGATGTGATAACCACAAACGAGGACGGTCCCGAGAATTTGGTCCTAATTTCAATATTAACAGTGAGCTATTACCACTCTAGATACCCTGTACTCCAAAGAAATGGAGTCCCTATCGCGGAGAAACGTGATGAAATATATTGACAGAGAGTGTGTGTGATGGGTATGGTACTTTGAAAGGTCTGGCTCATGCGAGCGACAGGAAGCCCTCTCATTTAAGTATTTTGATATGACTGCCGACAAACCAGATATGGTCAGAAGATACCGTGCTATTCGATAAGTTTGGTCCACGCTGTTTTCTCACACCAGGCAGGCTACAATGTGATTTCTTCGCTGCTTGGTTGGCTAACAACAACGTACCGTCAGATGGGTGTACTTCAGTTCTTAAACCCTTCGACAACACCAGCTCTTCCACAATAGGCTTGTCTTGACTCCATTTGCACCTTCCGGACATCGAAGTGATCTCAACCTCTATGCCACCGATATTCCTTTGGAGCAACTCAATACACTGATTGGGTGCATCTGTTCAGACAAGTCCGATAACTGTCTTGCAAGGAACTCCCCGGGATCGGCTGACTTGTCGAGAACCCATGGAATATAGCATGACTACTCGAGTGTATTGTAGAAATGGATAAGACTCCAACACCCCTGGTCGTTTCTCGACATCGTTATTGGGAAGATGCATGTTACCGATGGGAGAACAAACGGTAAGTGGGATGTATATATAATCCGTCAGCGTCAACCTTTCTGGCCAGAATTCCGACAGGCTCTTCCCTCACTCCTATAGCTGAATAGAGAGTCGACCGAAGAGTACAACTGCACTGTATCATGTGATTAGTAAACGTCTAAGGACCAGTTTTGTTTTTGATGAAGGCTTCATAAAGGGGCACTAGTCTTATATTGATGAGCGTGCGTGTCCGTCCTGATATCTTTAAAGCAGCAGCCGGTCCTAAACTTCTTTATCGGTGAAGGGGTAAACACCATCGGTTTCTCCATCAACATCGCCCCTTTAAATTCAATGCTCTTTTTCCAGTTGTATTGATCGATATTCGCTTCGCAGGTTGTGCCGTTTCGACGGGAGGATATATTCGATTGAGCCCCTTTTCCAGAAACATCGGCTTCTTGCCAGGGTAGCTTGTAAGGTTAACTTTGTTAGCATTCCCAACGTCATCCATTCCTGCCTTCAAACTTCCGGACTTGGTCAGCAGAACAAATAGAGCTTGATATCCGTCTCAACATTAAGCTGCAGCAATTGGATCAATACTGCTCGAGACCTCCACCAGCGAAGTCTGATTTGTCGCGAGGATTGGTGAGCCATTTCCCAATCTTAGGAAGAACTGCTTGTGTTGCTTGACGATTGCGAACAATATAATGTTTGTGCCAGTACTTTTGCATAATACTGTGCAGGAAGGACTAGATCTTGCCACCATGTGCCTCCCATATAAAGACTAACTCCTCTCAGGCTTGGACTCTTTGTAGCGTCGGATATATACCGAGCGAGGGTGTATTTTTCAGGCTCCCTCCGCCGCACTTGATCGTGTTCCCGGCTTAGAGATCTGCGTCGGAAGTGCCGCATGCTAGGAAGATGGGGAGATTTCGATGTCGTGTGTCCTATACGTTCAGGTTTAACGCATTCGTGACCTAATCCTCAACCCTTTAATGTGAGCAAACCAATGTTCATAAAGTTGGCTTTCTGTTAAAAGAATAGAAAGTAACAACAGTACTAACGAGAGGGTAGCAATTTGAGCTTAAAGGCGTGGGACATCTCCTTCAGAGCAAGCAAGCTATCTAGAAGGAGCTTTGCTTCACGTCTAGACCTTGAATCCCCGACCTAAAACTGGCTCTTGCATTAGCTGCTTGTTTCTGATTCTACCTGAGAGTGTCACACTCGTCTCTTTGTTATAGTTGCAGATATACCAGAGTCCCTGACCTAAAACTGGCTCTTGCATTAGCTGCTTGTTTCTGATTCTACCTGAGACTGTCTGTCACACTGTAGAGTCGTCTCTTTGTTATAGCTGCAGATACTCTGGTATATCCAAAGGCTTCTCAATTCTCCTGTCGCCATATTCAACTCATCATTGTTCTGGATCACCAAGAGCCTTTTGTTAATGATTTAGTTGACGTTTTGACCTGAATCATAGTACTTTCTCCGAGAGTCTTCAAAAGTCTCTAGCTTATCGTTATCCGACATTGAAAGAGCTGTATTCCATTGACCAATACCATTCTCTCCTATTCAATTAAGAGATTCATTCGATCTTTATCACTTGACATTGGCAATCTCGGTTAAGTTGACCACAATTTGAGACCTCTTGTACAAAGAAAGATATTTGCTTGTTTAACGCCTTGTTCTTGGATCTTCTTCATTCTGGATAGCTCACATTGAAACTTTAACGCAATTAAGAATCGGTTTTGCTGTTGAAAGCTTCACTATGGATCCTCTCCCCGCCTACCATGAGCTCAATAAGGACGTTGCAATGCTCGTAGCTCCATACCTCGACACCTCCAGTCTTTACTCCGGCTGCCTTGTCTATTCTCATTTCAACGAGGTTTTTGGTGACTATCTCTGGGCCAACCCGTTCAGGGACCTAATTAACAGAACTAAGCCTTGCGGTAATGGTCTAATCCAATCGGTTATATCTAGACTTTCGCTGACTGAACTCAGGACTCGTTTCAAAGTTCTTCTTTACCTCCAATCACCTCGATCCCAAGATCCTCAAGAGAGTTCGAATTCTCGACGTGCGTGCACTACACAAGATTCGAAGTGAGCGAGCTTATACCAACGATTGCATCACTTTCGGATCCTATTTGAAGCCTGAGTGGTTCTTCAAATTCTTCAAGAACTTTCCCAACCTCAACTGCATCCTTCTCGCACCTACATGCTCCGAGGACTACGGGGTCTTTCCTGGTGCTGACCTACCAAGAGAATACGCCGGAATACCCCAACCAGAGTTTATGAGTGCGTCTGGTTGCACTACCTTTAATACCTCTCTTGTACTCCGCCAAAACATTACAAAGTACCTTGTATACCTTGACGCATCTTACACTGTCCGTAGCCCAAACTGGGGAGCTTTATTTACCATCGAGAACCTTCCAAACATTAGGATCTTGAAGCTACAAGGCTTACGATTAACGGATACTATGCTACCTCCTATTGTCACCAACTCTAGACGTCAGATTTGGTCATTAGATATTCGCGATAATCTCTTGACCGACAATTCCATCGTCGCTCTATTACGAGGCTGCTTCTTGGAACGTTTCCCAGATATCGAATATGGCCCCCTCCGCGCAACCGACGAGGGACTGTTCGAACATCCTCCAGTCTATCGCGAGGTTAACGAAGGTGCCGACCCCCTGCCCACCAATATGACCACACTCCGCCCCGATACTATCAATCGAGTTGAGTGTTCCAGTCCCGAAGGACTCGAGCTGAACGTCTTTGAGCGACAGAACCACGTTGAAGATAACCTCCTGATGGTCACAGGTCTCACCCACCTCTACATCTCCAACAACAAGTTCACAGCCCTTGGACCTCAAAACCTGCTTGGTCGCACCAATTGCCTGCAAGTTCTGGATGCCGGCTCGAGTCGCACCAGTCTAGCCGTAGGAGCCGGTGCTGGTGTAGATGTCTACGCACAGGAACACACAGCCTGCTTCCTCTCTCGCAAATGGCAACCCCGTCTCGAAGTCTTGCGCGTTCACCACTCCATTGTCACGCGCCACCCCTCCGTTGTGAGTCGGAGCAACAAGTACGATGGTAAAGAAGCCATCTCGAATCTCAAGATCGAGAAGACATGCCGCACCGCGCTGGAAAGCCAAGGCCCATGCTTCGATCCATACGATAACATCCGCCTTCGCTGCCTAACCCTCACATCGATCCCCCGCAAGGGAAGCAGAGAGCTCTTCCTTGCCCTGAAGTACTTCATCGTGCGTCTCGCTGCACAGGAAGTTACCATCCACGATGCACGCGAGAACGTCAAGAGCAGGCGTGCGCCTGCCCTGTACCCTGGGCTGAGAAAGCTCACGTTGGAGTTCTTGCCCGAGGAACACGTGGTTAGGCCTTCACAGGCTGCATCGGTTACCGGTCTTGGAGATGCAGATAGCTATTATGAGGAGATGGCGAGAGATTTCTCGTTCTTGAATCATGACAGCATTCGTGCTCCTTCTTGGAGACAGCAGGACGAGATTGGGGTTGTGCCTACGGTTGATATTGTGGAGGAATTGAGGGAGTGGAGAGCCATTGAGGTTAGACGTTGGTTTGGGGAGTTGCAGATTAAATTGTTTTAGATACTAGGAATTATACAATGTTGACTATTTGAGGACTCATTACGGTTTGATTGATGCAATTATCTGGTTTAGTAACATTGATAGACTGCAGTTGATTAAGAAGAACGAATCTAATAAGTGATTTATTGTTGTTAGATGAATATATCACCACGTGATTACAACTGGTTTTACGTTAGAAAGACACATGATTCACCTCGATATATTCTATATATTAGTATAACATATACTATTATAGAAGTATCGTATATACTTGAACAATTCAAATACACATAAACAACAAACCCAACAAGACATATTCTACTTCTACAACAACATACTTCAAACGATCAACCATAAGCCTTACAGCATCCATCCAACAATCAAATGTATAAAGCCATCGGTAAAAAACAATAACATCTATACCCTTATCATCTCGTACGTGATATAGGTACAATCATCTTAACTAATAGCATCATCTTCAAGTTAACCCTTCTTAAAGCTTGATCATTCAGCTAAAGTTCACTCTGCTAATGGGCTTAGATATGTTTTGAAGCTATATTTCATTTTATCTCATCTCATCTTGCCTTCTCTATTTTTCCAATCTAAATCAAAGTTTCATCTCATCTCATCTCATCTCATCTCATCTCGATATTAATAGATTGATTATTATACCAATACTTAAATAAGAATGTGATATAATATAATATAATATAATATAATATAATATAATATAATCTCTTTTATATACTCCAGTAGACGAGTAAACGAGTAGACGAGACAAGTATATAAACTCTCTTTACTATATCATCTTATATACAAAATACAATATAACATCATTTCTACAAACAATATCAATATATTACATTATAAGAAGTCTATCTATTCTATCATACCACTAGTTATAAACCTACTCCAAGTCATACAATAGACATAAAAATAAAAAAAAACACTCAGACTCAGAGATGATGTATAAACGTGTTCAATAGTTATAGTTGTAATCGCTTCATAAGATGTAGCTAATTAGTTCTCTCTCTCTCTCTCTCTCTCTCTCGCTCTTAGTTAAGATGATAAACTAACTTGAACCAATCTATTACAAAGACTTAAAGAAAAGAGAGAGAGCTTTCAAATTTACAACTGATTACTATTGTCGTATATATAACATAACATAACATAACATAACAACACAATACAAACAAATAATCAATCCATCTATCTAATAAAAGCTTAATCTATTCCTGTCTACCATTCCTCATTCCCCAATCTGCAACTCTCATTTAATGTTTAGCCAACTCAGATATATATTATCACATCACATCATCTCATCTCATCTCATCTCATATCATCTCATTCCACATCCAATGAATAAAACAAGCCCCCCCTAATCGACAATATGATTCACTGCATCAAACTAGAACTAGAACTAGAACTAGAACTAAGTGTCTACATTCAATACAATACAAAACAAAAACAATCAATTTCCCATCTGTACTTGTACTATACTTTCAATTTCAGTGCTTGGGATTGGTTTTGTTACAATTGGTACTTTATACTGCGATACACACATACACAAATACATAAATACAATACAGATCCCCCTCTACCAAAGCCAGCCCAGTCTTAATGCGTGCCAGCCCCCGCCCGCTCATAGTATGCATACACTCATCCGATTCCAAAACCAACTTCATGTAAAACGTAATGATCATATAGCATCTCTCCCCTAGTCCCACAGCATAATCAGAGGATACTATCACTGATGACTTTGTTGATTTCGCACGTAATGCTGGACATTAATCTTCCTCCCACCGGCCCACAGCGACCAGCATATATATATCTCTCTCCATACATCAGACAAAGCCAACGTGGAGTGATCATGCTTCTAGTTTTCAACCCCGAAAATGCAATCTCGGACCAAACACTCGCCGATCTTTCCAAAGATACCCAAGGCAGTAGAATCCAAAACCAAGGAGCAAACTAGCCCAAAACGCAAATCTCAAACGAATCCAAACCCAAGACTTGCGGGACTTCTTCCGCTGCGCTCACCGCTCTCTCTTACCCAAAAACAATATTCCACCCCCTACTTTCACAAATGGCCCTCCAATCCCCCTCCTCATATCCTCCTTCATCCACCCTTCTCCACACCTCCTGTACCACTTCCCAAGCGCGCATGATATTCTGCATCCCCTGTCTTCTCTCGGTCCCCCCAAAAGCTTTCGCTGCCAATTTTCGGTCACTTTCCGTTTCGGCTTCACATGCCGCTACGAACAATGGCCAGAGTAATGCAGACATTGGTCCATCATGACATAACTCCGCCAAACCAACGACATTGGCGCAGGCAATGAGCGACAGCTTTGTGTGTTTTTGGACTAAAGCATGAGATCTGGGGTGAGAGTGGATGGTACGATAGAGGTAAACAAATGCGGAGTGACGATATGCCTCAGCATTGTTGAGGATGGTTTGCATGCGTGCATCCTCAGGAGTGATATCATACTTCGAGGAAGTATCTTCATCCTCACTGACTTCCTTGCTGAATTCCTTGGGCGAGGAAGGCCCTTTAGCTACAACGCTTGGTTTCCAGTTTGTCAGTGCCATTTCTATAGCCTGAGATGTGCTTTCGAGTTCGGTCCGTAAAACACTAGCTTTACTCAACTGACCATCTTCAATGGCGGCTTGAAGCGAAGATTTGTATGAGAGGAGGTGAGAAAGTCGATGGATGATTGGCCATAGCTCCGTCGAGAGGCCAAGGAGTGTGTCGACCGTATCTAGCGGTGAATTCTTATTGGCCTCGTCTGGTGCAACGGTAAAATGCAATGGGGTTGCTGTAGGCTGTGTGGTAGAATTGGGAGGTGTGCCTAGAGAAAGAGCTGTAATAACATCGTAAAACCGAAAAGCCTAAGCCCAGGCTGGTCAGAAACAATTTCGTATATTGAATGGTGGAGAACATACCCGCTCGAGAAACAGGCCCGTTGGAGTCGTTTCCTGAGGCCTAGAGTCCATAATCGTCATGGCCCCTCTCAGATGACCATGAACAATACTGGAATTGCCGCGTTGGACGAGCTGACACATGATTAGTAGACGCCACAGTAATCAATCCGGGGATATTATCACTCACAACTTCGTAGTAGACGAGTAGCATAATTGCACCGAGTATTTCTTCCCTATTTGCCTGATCATTTTGTTGAATGAGTTTTGCCAGCCCTTGTAATGCCCTGTTGTGAAAGTCTAAAGATTTCTCTTCATTCTCCACTCCCCTGTATTCCATATGTGCACTGCTTAATGCGAATATTGCATTCATAACCGGTGAACTGGTGTGAGACAGGGGTAGAATGAGTTGACGAAATGGATTGCCCGTGTCTTCTTTAAAGACAATGAGGGGTGATAGAGCATTGCAGAAATGATCCACGAGAGCCCTGCGGTTCTTTTTCTCCGAAAATTCCAGGAATACTGGCGAGCTGAATTCGAGCAGAGGTGAAGCCACCGGCGAAGGAGCAATCATTGCTAGATCCGGATATGGACTTCGTGTTCGAGCGAGTGTACCGGCAGAAGGAGAAACGACGAATGGTTCTCGTTTTATTTCTTCCACTTCGCCGTCATTTTCGTAGAAGCCCCCCCAAGTAAAGCCCGATTGTTCCGAAGATGCCGATAGTTGATATTCCGATATCTCGTCCCATCTGCTTTGTACAAGGTCCGCATCTTTGTCCGTGATGATGCTCAGTCCCTCTGCATATTGCCGTGGCCACCGTTCGCGATTACAGGTTGGGGATTTGCAATCGGGTGAAAGTGCGGATTTGGCGTAGGATGCCCTTCGTTTTCGTGGTTTTACCGCTTCATATTGGCATTGCAGACCTCGTTCTGTACATCGATCACATCGTGGATGTTCTTCGTTGCATTTCTTCTTCTGCGGTTGTTCTTAGAGATTGTATGGATTGATAATCAAACATTCCGTACCTTTTCCTTACTGTAGCATAATTAGCACCGTAAAAGAGCCACTGACAGAACGAAACACTCACCAATGTACACAGCCTTTCGTACCAACCAATGTTAGATATTCCCACTCAAAGTCGGAGTAAACTGACACTTACCGGCTCTTGACCTTCTCTTGGGAACTCTCGGTGATGCTTTTTTGATGTAGAGAAGCATTTTTTGGAAAATGTAGAACTTATATATGTATATGCGTAGATGTAGATATTCCACCGAGAAGCCTCGTTCTGCAGTACACAGATTGACATCAAAGACCGAGCAGATATCACAGAGTAGAGGAATTTGTTCTTGCGCGCGAATGGCTACACGACATTGGACAGGAAAGATTTCCAACACTGCATGTGACAGGGAGGACCAGAGGTAGAGTTGACGGGCGTGCGGGGTAAGCCCTTGTGCTTCTTTGGTAGTAGTTGGGATCCTTGAAAGAAGAATGCTTCGTTCGGTGCTCCTTTCCTATAACATGGGGGCATTGTCCTAAAGGAGTTTGGGGGGATACGAGGTTCCGAGTTTTGTATACTCCAACAAGTCTAAACAAACGTTCCCATCAACCAGAGTCTCAAGTCTAAGAGATCGAAGTTTGGGCTGTGTAAAGAGAGAAACTCAAGAATGACTCGAGAAAAGGCTAATAGCACTTATTATTTAACGTTTGTTTAGGAGAGCAGAGAGCACTGAGATCCCAGGGGGGGGTGAAGGGGTTCGCCTTCTCCGTAAACAACAATTTAAGCGAAGATCTCGATAGAACCGTATATATAGTATATTATATATTATTATATTATAGAAATCGAAGCCATGTACTCTTGCACCTTGCAGATAATTCCATATATCTGATATCTTGTTTGTATTTCCTTCTACATAATCTTACTTCATGTGCCAACTATAAGAGTTGGGGCCTCGGCTTATGGTAAAACGTGGACTTTGCAGGGATTTTGTTGATACTTCATCTACTCTTCCATCTTCAGAATCTAATGCTCTAGCATCTTCAATCGCCTTGATATCAATAGGTAGAAATCGTTTTACATAATAGTTTTGCTTCACTCCAGTTATATAGCAAAACCCCCTTCCACGATGATAGCCAGCACCTTTTCCTCGTATTCCACTCCACTCTCAATCTTGAAACAGCTTCTAAGCTTAGGTAGAAGCTTAAGCGCTTAGATTCAAGCGTCAACTCCCTTCCGCCGTAAGAAAATTCAGCGTCTTTCTGCTTTCCCCTTGACCATTTTGCTTTCGAACTGGAGAGACTGGACATGATGTTCTGTAAACGGCACAAGTAAGTTGATGCCGGCCAGGTTCCATGGCCAGTTCATAATGTAATCTTACCTAGCCACTCGTACCATTTGATGATTATATGCAGGGTGCAGGGTGCAGCAAGGTATCTGTGGGTATTGACGACGTGGTGCTGTATTGCCGAGTGGCTGGCAACCTGGTGCAGGATTGTAATCTAAAGATTCAAGGAACCTCCATCCCCGCATTTTGGTAATCTAGATATCAATGATCCGGAGGAAACGGATCCATCGGGTTGATCATAAGACCCGAGGACAATTTGAGCACGGCCAGGAAGCCTGTACCTACCTGTGTGGAAGAGTGTAGAATGTACGAGAAGAGGAAAGGAGGTTCTGGAAGAGAATGATGGGCTCTTGAATAGACAAATCCAAGATTAATGCATGGGATGGTGGGCCAAGTTGAGCAGCTATAATTCCCCCTTCATCATTCTCGTTTAAATTGCCTCACAGGAATCACTTACGTAGGCTATGCAAGACCTACCTTCCTTACAATCACAACAACGACAAAAGCAGGTTGATTGGCTTGTACGATAATCATCATCACGCTTTCTAAACCATGTCAAGCGCCACCGTTTACGGTTCGCAATTGTGGCCGAAGAGAAGATGGTTCATCATCATCCATCATCCATCAAAGGGAAGGGAAAGGGCATTCAAGGTAAAAATGGCATGTTGGACTCCGGAGGTGAAAGTTGGAAAGTAGCGGGCATGTAATGCATCCATTTACCCCATGACAAGTTGATGGCCTATGGATGGCAACACATCCGGGGTCCCGCGACTACTCCGCTTTACATCATCCGCGCGTTTGATCTTCAGTTGATCAGCCTTTCAGCTCTTGACTTCGATGCAGGCTTGAAGCAATCAGATCAAGTTGCGGGATTGTGAGCTCCCTATTCGTTCAAGCTGTGCATACTGACGACATCACTCATGGCAACCCCTCAATTACCTTGATCTCACTTGACAATTAGATTTTCAGGGAACAAGTAGCTTTGTACAAATACCTCGCTCTTGTCACTGGTACTTTTGGGTTTTTTGTCATATACCATTTATTATTTGCTTAAGATACCCTTTAGTTTATTTTTACAAACACATTACAAATTCGGAATCATGGACAAGATCAAGGCAATCTTGTATGTTTTGTCGACGTCCCTTCCTAAAAAGGGCGGGTATGCTAACTCTACTATAGTCACGGCACTACTCCTCAACACGAGAAGGAAGTGAAAGAAGAGAAGAAGGCAGAAAAGGCTGAGGAGAAAGAACTGAAAAAGGCCGAGAAGATTGAAGAGAAGGAGGAGAAGAAGGCTGAGAAGCATGGTCCTCATTCTGGTGAAGGGAGCCATATCGGAAATACCTCCCATTCTACAACTCACCCAACCACCGGCGCGACTCACACATCCAATGCTACCACCAATGTAAATCCGGCAGGCGTGAGCCAGGCATCTGGAGGACTTGGCCAAAACACAATAAAATCCGATTACAACAGCATACCGACTGATGGTCCCCTCACAACCCACGGACGCCATGCCGAGAGGGAAGCCGCAATTGGCTCTGATGGCGTAAATGTTCCGCATAGGCCCAGAGATTCCGAATTCGGTTCAACCGCCACGGGTACCGCTGCATCAGGGTTAGGCGGTGTTGGTAACGGTTCGAGAGTCACTGGATCAAATACACATGTTCATGGCGTTGATTCTGCAACTCGCACAAGTGAAGCTGGACTTGCAGGACAAAATGCTAGAGATCATCTTTCATCATACAATGGTGGTGTTGCTTCTAATACTACCTCTGGATTGGGTGGTGTTACCAGTATACCTTCGGGACATGAGTTGGATACTCATGGTGGAGATAAAGTTGGAAGTCATGGAACTTCTCACCATGGTAGAGACGCAGCTCTTGGAAGTGGAGCAGTTGGTGCGGCTGGTTTGGCTGAGCATGAACATCGAAAGCATGGAAATACTGGTCTTGGATCGAATAACCAAACCCACGGACATCATGAGGGCTCTCATGGAACTCATAATTCAGCTACACTGAACGCTGCCGATCCAATGGTTGATTCAGACTTGGATGGAAACCGCCTTCCCAACAAAACCCCCTCAGGTTACGGTACTAAGGACGCTTATAGCACAACCACTGGTTCCTCAGGACATCATCTAGGCCGTGATGCTGCTGCAGTTGGCGCAGCAGGAGCTGTTGGAGAAGGTATTAACCATCACAACAACCAACACAACCAAGGTGCCCTTGAAGGATCTAACGGACCTCACCAAACGTTCACTGCGAACCTTCTAGACCCTCATTTGAACAGTTCGGGAGTGTCTACTGAAGATGCCCATACCCATCACGGGCATGGAGGTCGATCTGGAGGGAGGGTGGAGGGTGGTGGCGCTGAGGAGGCTGATGGTGTGCACGGCGCTAAAGGTACTTCCGCTGGTGCTGGCGTGGTTCCAATTGGGACCTATGAGGCTGGCTATGGACACAATACCACTGCTGGGCCTCACTCATCCAACCTGGCCAACAAGGCAGATCCAAGAGTGGATAGTGACCTCTCGAAGCAGCAGAACCATCACTATGGACGGGATGCCACTCTTGTAGGAGGAGCCGGAGCCGCCGCATATGAGGCCGATAAACATCACCACAACTCGAACAATACCGAACACCCAACTCACAACTCAGCCACCGGACCTGATCACATTTTTACAGGTCCTGTCATGGATGATCCGGCGGCCAATTCCGATCTCCGAGAGGGAAAGATTGACCAACATGAACACCGCCAAGGTGTCACAGGAGTTGCACGTGATCACGATGAAGATCACTCTTACTCTACTGGTGGCGGGCATGAGCACAGTAAGAGCAGAGGATTGGAGAGCGAAATTAACTCTGCTCCCTTGGGCAACACCTCCACTACACCTGGTTCTGGCTTGAGAGATAACATATATAATACATCCTCAGGTTCTACAGGTCTGAAGCATAACAACCTGACTGGAAACGACACATCTGCCGGCACTACTGGCTCGAACCACGGCTCTGGACACAACACCACATCCGCCGGCCTCGACCGCGGTTCTGGCTTAGCAGGATCCACCGGTACGCACGGTCTCTCTGGTGAGAACAGATTGGGAGAGACTTCCGAGTTTGGAAATGCCAATACCAATAGTCGTGTGTTGCAAAGCAAACAAGCGAGCGAGCGAGCGAGTGAGTGAGAGGGGATTTATGATATCATCTATGTGGTGATGATTAATTATCATGATTCATGGGAATTCGCATTATAAAGCGCGGGTTCGAATCTTCTATGTGTATATTGAGCCATTCTTATTTAAGAAATGAAAAATATGAAAGATTATATTTGAAAAAATCTTCTTGGTGTAGAGGCTTGATTGATGTTTATAGTGAAAGAAGTGAGAACTTCTTCTACATCACCCACTTGGACCGAGTCACTGAAACCTGCCCCCAAAATCAAAATCGTCAAGCAAGTGAAACCGTGCGTACATCGGCAAGTCTAGAACCCCCCTCCCCCCCCGGAGGAGAATCGAAGTTATCTCTGTTCTCCGTAGTCGAGGAACTCGAAACTCACTAATACACTCGCCAGAGTCAGCAAAGTTGGCTAGCGACGACCATGACGTCGTTGGCTGTCTTTGCTCTCAACTACTATAGTATACCTCTATCTACCGAGAACCCCCCATCTGCATTTTGAGGTCGTCCGCGAGGAGGTTTGTCCCTACTTTCTTTCTGTCGAGCATAGGAGATATATACGATTGCAGTTGATGTTGATATTGATATTCATATTTCCCCCTGACTATTCTTCATTCTTCTCATCTCGATACGATACGATACGATCACCTTACCTACCTGCTATCCATCCCATCCCATCCAAACCCAAACAAACACCATCGAGGTCTCGATCCCTCCCAGCTTTAATCCAGTCGTAGTCATAGTACTCAGTCACCGGTTCCCACAGCAACCCTCCACGGCGGAAAAGCAAGCGTACGTACGTACCCATTCAGGCAGCGAAGCATAAGCATGAGCATGAGCCGTCGAAGCCCGCCGCATGCCGCGAGCGATCATACGTATACGCTCGCGCACAATTCCGTGTATCTGGTTTCTTCGCCGTGGCTCTACGCGCTGTTGGTCGTGGGCTTGTGTATCCCGTTTCGATGGCCGGTTTCTTGGGTGTTGTCTGGGGCGCCGGTGCTGGAGCTTTTGTGCTTGATGGGGGCTGCGGGGGAGTCGAGTCGTGCTTTGAGAGGAGGGCGAAGAGGAGGAGGAGGAGATGCATGGACGCGCATCCTCCCCGGGGTTCCTCTCGGGCCCCTGGCCATCGCCCTGGACTTTGCTTATAGCATCTGTAGCACCAGCTGGCTGTTTTACTATCTCTTTTCGATCGGCTGTTGGGCGAGCGTGCCGATTGTCTGCCTCGTACAATTTCCGATGGCGGGCAGATTCTTGAGGGGACGCTTGAGGCGGGTCTTGCTGTTGAAGAGTTTTGGGTTGCAGTTTGTTGAGGATCGGGTGGGGGTTTTTGATCTGCCGGGTTTGGAGATCGATACGGAGGTTGATGGGTTGATGGTTATCCGGGGGGTGACGGTTCGGTTGAGCGAGATGAGCTTGAGGGTGCATGGGGTGGAGGTGGGGTTGAAATTGGTGGTGGGGGAGGGGGTGGATCGGGAGGAGATTGAGGTGGGGATTGCGTGTGAGGAGGTGGTGGTGCGGTTGGGGAGAGGGGTTGAGGTGGGGGATTGTTTTGCTAGTATTAAGGGGGGGGATGGGGAGTTGAGTTTTAAGGATGCGGAGGAGAGGATTGGTGGGGGGAAAGAGGGCTGGAAGAGAGAAGGAGGTGAGGTGTGGGAGGTGGATTCGAAGATGTTGAGGGCTGTTGAGGGGAATGAGTTTGAGGATGGTAATGGGAATGGGAATGGGAATGTTCAAAATGAACATGGAAAATTAGAGATCAACAGACAAAGCGGACATGCGCCTAAAGAGACAGATATAAAAGGCGTTATAGAAGAGACCAAAATCATCACTCCCGATGACAATCAAGCAGCAAACGAACAATACCACAAAACCATCCAAACGATCCAATCCACAAACAGTATTCAAATCTGTCGCCAGGAAGTCCGACGCCTCGTCAACTCCGGCCCAGGAAACAAAGAATCCGGGCCCGACGCCACAGAAACCGTGAGCGAAGATAATGACGACGACATCCGCGCAGCAATCTGCTCACAACTTCATCGTCAACCTTCAATCACCCACCCACCATCTCGTTCCATCAAAGTAACCACGCTGCAAACCCTAACCCCGCCACACATCCGCTCATTCCTCCACCGCCTCCCCATGCTCCTCCGCCTCCTCCTAAACCCCATCGCCTACTTCCACCCCGTCAAGATCTCCTCCCTCACCGCCGCCGGCTCGGGAAAATGGATTCAAGAAATCCTCAGCACGAAAGTCTTCCAAAACATCACCTACACACCCCCCACATCCCCCCTATCCTCGGCCTTCACACCCCCGGCATCCCCCACATCCGCCTCCCATTCCCGATCCCCTTCCGACGCATCATCACGCGCAGACGAAAAGGAAAGGGAAAAGGCAAAGGGAAAGGAAAACAGCATGCCCGGAATCCAACGACGCATCAACGCCTGGCTCACCCCTGCCAACTTCGTCTTGGAACTCGGGGCCATCACGGGACTCGCGCGCGTCCCCGTCATGACCAGCTACCCCATCCACTGTTCGCTCTCCACAACCAACGTGATGCTCTACCGCAGTCTCCCCTCCACCACCGAATTAAAACAGGTGGTGCGACTGGGGGGCGCGGATGCGACATTCGAGGTGCCGTCTTTTTTGCTGCCGCATCATGAACATTTGTTGCCGGCGGCTCCGAGGACAGTGGAGGTTCGGGGGGCGAGAGAGGTGTGGGGGGTGGTTGTGGGTGGGGGTGGGGGTGGGAAGATCGAGGAGTTGGTTCACGAGAGGGAGGATGAGTGCACGGTGGGGATTGGCGCACATGCTAGATTGCCGGTAGTTATGGATCAAGAGTTGTTGGATTGGGTGGCGAGGGTGGTTAAAGCGAGCAAGGTTATGGAGATGGAAAAGGAGCGCAATGCGATGGATGAAGAAGTGCATGGATTTAGAGATTTTGTGGGTGCCGTAAAAGGGGGCATGAGAGATGTACGTACTCTCCTTCCTTCCCCCCCCCCCGCTCATCCACACTTTCTCTTTCGCCTCCTCCTCCTCCCCCCCCTCCTCCTCCCACAAACCCCCCACAAAACCACTAACCCACCCCCCCACCCCCCCACAGGGAATGAAAAAAACCCTCATCAGCACCACCGTAAACGACAAATGGATCGCCAGAATGGTCGGAAAGATAACGAAGAAACTCGAGGAAGCGCAGGGTGACGTGGGGTATGCAGGGGATCTCAAGGTCCCGCTTGCGCCGTATAGATTGGGGGAGGAAGCGAGGAGGAGAGGGGAGGGAGATAAGATCCTGTGGTAGCAAGTAAGCTTTTGTTCCGCTCTCAGATGTAATTTCAAGCCCGGCTGAACAAGACTTGAAGTTACAGCGGGAGAGGGAGACAGGTTGGTTGATGAATGAAGTTCTTTTGGTAAATGTTGATGTGATGGAAGGATTAGTGGATTAAGAGATCATGGCAAACTTTTGCCAGGATATTCTTCTAGTCAAAGAGACGGATGATATCTTCATAATTTTGAAATCATGGAAGCAGCCGCAGAGCGACGGAACCTACACAGAATCATCAGATCATGAAAGGCGAGGATTCAGAAATCATCTGGATCGTTGGATCATTAAATATTCAATCTAAACCGTCCAAACAAATTCTAATCAACACAACTTTGTAGAAATTCCCGTCTTATCAACAAGACCCTTTCCTTCTTCTCATCTCACCCATCACCTCACCTTCCCTCAGCCTCTATTTCATCCCCCACAGCCTTCGCACACCACTTTATCAGACCCGCGATCTCGTCCGACACCGCCAGAAATCTAGGAATATCATGACCACCCCCATGATCCCATACCTTCCTCTTCCCCGCACAAAAACTCGCCAAATTCAGACTCGCCAACCATCTCGGATCTTTCTTCCCATAAACATGCACCGTAGGTATCTGTATCTTCCAACCTTCTGGCACCACGAGACCATACGGATTCTCCAGGTCTATATTTTCGACGTTCAGGATGGATGATTTTTCCGCCTTTGTATTCCAGTAGTCATCTCCCGGTTGTGCAGTTTCGACTGCTGCGGCGGTTGCAAATAGCTCTTTGACGGATTGCGCTTCCAAAGCCCTAGCTTTCTCGGGTATCTCGATGCCCAAATCCTCAATGATAGGCAAAGGCACGCCTCCACATATAAACACTGCGCACTTGAATGGCAGAGGAATATGTGGACGTGTAACCTGATGATCCAAAAGGAATCCAGCGACAAGAGCACAACCTTGGGAAAAACACATTACGCCATCGTAGGGGCCATTCTTGTCAATGTGTTGTTGTAGGAAAGAATAGGATTCGCGAATGGCGGAGGGGTCCGTGGAGTCATAGTAAGCGTAGTATGGGGGATTGAAGAAGAGGGACACGCCGGCTGCGGGGGGAGAGGTGTAGGGTCCATCGAGGAAATCGAATTTGTATGAGGAAGGAAGCCGGGAGCGGAATGCAGCTAGGAGTATGTTAGCATATGGATGGATATATGGATATATGGATATATACCAGATTGGATAGAAAAGATCTCAGCAGAAGTGCCTTTTCCGTGGAGACATAGAATCCTCATACTGGCCAATTCTCGTCAAGTTCACAAAGTAAGTAGGATGAGAGGCAAAGGAAGAGAAGAAGAAGATGGTTCCCATGTAACTCTTTATATCTGTTCGTCTCTTATCGCAGATTCAACAAGCACCAACCAATTGACGGTGTCGCCATAGTATAACGTCAGCTCACCTTGGACACGTTTCCTTCGCTCCATTCATCTGCCTGGATATCTGGATATCTTCTCCATTTCTCCATGTCTCCATTCCTAATGGACAAGACTCGGGTGAAAGAAAGGATTCACTGGGTTTAACTCGGGAACTTGGAATCATCCCTGCATTACATAGTTTATGCACGTGATAACTTCACGAAAATCCCATTCAACCGATAGATATATATCCTACAAGTACACTTAACATCTCTTCGCCCCTCCCTTCATCCACTCTCCCCCCTTGGCGTTTCCCAAACATATACATCTGCTGGAGGCTTTTCGATTCGCTGGAAGGCTCAGGCTCAGGCTCAGGCTCATAATTCCTATCGACAGAATGGAATGGACCATCAAGATGAGAACGGTCAAATGATGATTGAGTCTCGCTTGGTCGTTGATGGTATGTATGTATGGATCATGATCACCCCCCGATTGGACGTCCAAATCATCCCGCCCCTGCTTCTTCCTGAGCCCTTCGTCGAGCCACTTCCCGAGCCCTTTCTCGAACCCTCCGTCTTCGTCGCGCTCTTCTCTCAGCCTCTTCTCGGACTCTGTCTTCAATCTCTCTCACAAGCTGGAGAAAATCATCCAAAGGATCAGTCACAGGAGCAGGAGCGCCAAGATCCTTCTCGACCTGTCCCTGTTCATCCTCGAGGCTCGCATCATCCGAGGTGGCAAAGGACTCAGAAGCAGCAGCGAAATTTCCCAGCCTTTTCTTGTGACAAACTTCTGGCTTTCCAGTGCGAGTAGCAGAGTGGGATAGGCTGTTATTTCCCATCTTTGGAAATGGTTGGAGGGCTGTCGGGATGTTATTGTTGTTGTTGAAATATGTTTTGAATGGATTTTTGGAATTTGAAGACTCGTCTGCGGCGTCGAAGTGCGTGTATGGAAATGTATCAACCGAATATATACGCACAACAATGTCCAAAACTTCAAAGCAGAGAAAATCCCCTTCTATTTATGCAACCTCCCCCGCGACTCAACTCTCCCATTCCAAATAGTCCCAGTCCAAATAGAAATCCTCTTAGAAGCACTAATCTCAACCATCACCCTAGATCACCACTAGACCCCCAACACCATATCCCAATCCAGACTAAGCCTAAAGCCCAACGCTAAAAACCCCATGAGCCCCCTTCCCTTCCCTTCTCATAGAGTGCTACCTCGAACCATACGCACCGCAAGACCAAGACCGAGACCACATCTCCACGGGAAACACGATGGAAATCGTGGGGAAGTTGGCAAACAACCGGAAGTTATGTTATAGCTCGTCAGTGATCAGTACACTAGTCGCACTAGCACAACACATGTCTAATAGGACATAGTTAGCCGTACGTCTCTCAGATACTATCTTCTTCTTTTACTACTATAACTACAGTATAAGTATACTATGAGTTATATCATGACAATGACATAGAGAAGGAAAAAAGGAAGGAGGGAACAGCAAGGAGGGGAGAGTCAAGAGAGGAGGGGGACAAAGAAGCTGTTGGACCGTCACTGTGGCGCTTTAGATTCGTGTCTTGCCAGTGAGTCGAAAGAGATGAGACCAACTCATAGAATACATTCCTACATACATACCCACCTACCTCCCTACCCACTTACTCAGTATCCACCGATAATGTTTGTGAAAAATAAAATCATTAAAGTTTTTAAAAATCGCAGGTGTTCATTGGTCTACCCGTAAACAAACAGCGAACAAAACCGGTTAACCAGAGTTTTTTTCCCTTCCCTTTGGGTATGTATTAAACTAAATTCGTATATTCCACCAAAAATATTTCCGTGTACGATTGAAGACCAGAAACTGTACATGTAGTGGCCATCATGATATCAAACCGTATCCTAACCCAGCATTTCCTTTTTATTACATCCAGGTATCTCCATCCAAATACGTATCCATATCCAGAGTCGATCATGTGTCCCATCAAGGCTAGTATGCCATGATGTGGTACGATCACATACCCCTACCTCCTCATCTCCTCAAGCCAAACTTAGTACCCCGCCTCCTCCGCCTTTCCATCCGCACTCCCTCCCCCACCACCCGAATTCCTAATCATCTGACTTGATTTCGACTTCACTACATTCTTAATGCTCGCTTCCCTCAGCTCCGCATTACTCAATCCACTCCTCGGTCTCGAAGCCAGGGATCCTCTCCCCGTATCACAACTCCGCGGTCTATTTTCCAAAATCATTCCACCATCCCCCTCAATAACCACCAGCTCCGCATCCGAATCCGGCGAGTGAATAAAACTCCCCGCCTCCTCCGGAACATTCGACAAAACGGGTTTGAGCTCTCTCTCCAACGTCAAAGTCCCCGACGGAGGATTTTTGAGCGATAAATCCTCAGCTTTCCTCCTCGTTGAAACATTCCCAGTCCAACTGCCCAGCCCCAAAACCCTCCATGCTTTCCCCGGGGAAAATTTAAGCTCCCCATCATCCCCCGCATCAAGTTCAACGAGTGGAACGGAAGAGGAGGCGCTAACGTCGCTAGCGTCGCTCCAATTTCTACCATGTTGCGATGGGCGACGCACGGGACTTACGTCGTGCCCGTGGCGTAAATTTTGGTTTCGGAAATCGGGGAGTTCGGATTGCGGATGTGGTTGCGAGGGGACATCAAAATACGATTGAGGTTGTTGGAGTGGAGGTGTGCTTTCTACCGAAGGGTTTCGGCGGCTCGAGGATGTTTGAGAGTAAACAGAGTCGGATGTGGCTACTGGGTGATAACCGCGAGCATGAGTTTGTGCGCGACTGTTATTGTAAGAATTGGGGGAGAAGGGCGAGTAGGGGGAGAAAGTAGGGGGGGTAACGACTTCGGGCCCGTCATGTCGATCGGATGAGAATGGTTCGGTGGTTGGATGAGAGTTATTGCGGACACTATAGGACACTTCAGAGTTACTCATTTGTAGAGGATCAAATGAAATTGAATTCATATCGGATGGCGATGGGTATGAGGGCCGGTGCCTTCGTGATCGAGGACCGCTGGATCCGCTACGTGTCTTTGCTTCTTCATATTTCTTTGAAACCTTTTTGAGACGGCGAAGGATAAAGAATGTGGCAATGAGAATTACTAGTAAAATGAATGCTGCACCCCCTATGATTCCACCAATCTCTGGTTTTGTAAGACCGCTGCTTGTCGGTGTGCTTTCGCCAGTTGCTTCAACTTTTTGTATTGCAGTTGCGGTGGGTGTAATTTTCGGGACGGCCGAAGCCTTTGATGTATTTGACGCGACTGATGGTGAGGCTGGAGTAGATGCTGTAGCCAATTCGGAGGTAACAGTTTGTGTCTGAGAGTTACTATCTGTTGTGGTATAAGTCTCGGTCAAGGTGAAAGTCAATATTGCCGTGGAATAACAATCATTCAACCCACAACCCATGCCGTTTTTACAACATCCATAGTTGAGTGAGGCTGGGCAGAGGTATGAATTGACTCCACATGTTTCGCTGTATGATACACCGGGGGAGGCGCTACATCCATCAGTTGCGCATGAGTAACCATTTGGACAACATCCACCTGTTTTATCATGAGACGGGCCTCAAAAGTGATTTCGCATGCCACGAAAACTTACCTCCAGCATCAATTCCGCAAGCAACATATCCCGATATTCCACAAGCTGAAGCAGGAGCTGCGCTGGTAAGGTAACAACTACTAGTGCCGCAAGATCTGTTATTTGGACAACATCCTCCATTCATCGATTTTGGACACAATTGATAATCGCTCGGGCATTCTGATGCATCACGTTTTCGTCCTTGAATTGCTTCATGTATCTTATCCCAATGATTCGACCCTAGTTTTCTTTTCACGATGCTCGGATATGAGAACTTGGGAAACTTTGTCGTAATTGTCACTTGGCTTGTGGTTGTTGCCGAGTAGAATTCTTCATCCCATGATTTATCGGTGGCATAGTTTGCACCATTCTGGATGCCCTCAGGGTATTGATTCTCGACTTTGTTTATTCGATTTGCCTTCATATCGTGGTTTTTCTCCAATCTCACTTATGCCACTTGTCGCTCAGAAGATATTAGTGATAATGATTCTTGGATAGATACTATCGTGAGAGCACTCATACAACAGGAACCAGGCGCAAATGATGTTTTTTGCCAAGATACTAGGATGAACGTTGTGAGACCTGAAGCTGCAGACTCCAAGTCGATATCGGCCCGCACAGTTTGTACTTGCGAACGGCAGTTTTTGTGCTATAATGTCATGAATCCCGCTTGTAACAAGAAGCAAGGTTTTCGAAATTCGAATTGAGTCGGTGCACTCTTCTGGTCGCAAGAATGCGGCAGTACAATATGTGAAGAACCTCCCCTTCCCGATCGCAGGCAAGGATGAATATCGCAAATGGCGTCTCTTATGAGTCGCACTCCTAGGGTTAAAACCCGGTAAAACGGATTTCAGGAACCAAAATGAATGATGTATTTGTTTTAGTGAAGAAATAAAAGAAAACACCAAAAGATGGAGAAAACTGCTACGGGAAGGTGCTTTGGCAAAGATATGCATTTAGTACAGCAAGAAGGTTGTCCCCATGAGAATCCATTTTACTGCCCTTATCTCAGCCTCCAAAGTTTCCATTTCGGGCCTGATGACAAGCGTTGGGCTGATTAGCAGTCCTGTCCGATTGGGTATGTCTGCCACAAACATTGAGCGTCCAGGGGCGGAAGGAATTGAAAATGGCAGAAAATACATTGATAAAATTAGCCAGTAGAAGTGAAGGTAGTTTTGATCGTGTATGCAGGACTACAATATGAGAAAGGTAGTTGAGAAATTGTCTCATAGGACGGACGTGGCTGGTGATGTAGCTGGAAAAGAATACGTATGGTGTCAGGTTGCTGACACAAGGCTGACGGCAATATGGACGTGACACCAAAATGAACCCTCTCTCTTGGCACTCCCGTCATGAAGCCAAAGGACAGAAAGAAAGGCCTTTGGAGGTCCTTGAAGTAAAGAAATGCCCGTTACACCACTCGGCTTCTGGCATAGAATCTTCCATTGACAATCTTGACCGAAGCTGTCGCTCCTCGGCCACCTAGTATGAATGCAGTACGTGCCTGACATATGTACACACTTTCTCTTTTCTTCCTCTTTATGGGTGGAAATGAAAGGTATTGAGCTTTCAGCCCCCAAATCAACAAAATAGGATGGACGTTGGCAGAATCACTCATGGTACAATGGAGCGAGAGGAGGTGGTCAATTGCAAGTTGGAGCTAAACCTTATCCCGCTTAGTCAGCCTATTGTCACCACTTCATTCTACTGCTTTTATACATCATTCATCTCTACTACGAGGAAGCCATCAACAAACCTGGCCTCATCTCAAAAGCATCTGCATCCTCATACAATATGATATGCCAACCAGATCTTGAACGATGCTTCATGGCATATCTTGGTGCCATGGGTAGCAGTGGCTACCCATCAATTGATCTCTTTCCTCGATCGCGCTTGCCAATTTTTGCTAAAACTAACACCGTTCAAGAGGTACCTTTCATCTGGAGAAGCTTCCTTGGTCATGATGTGTTACCTGTTCGTGTATTCGAGAAATTGTGATAGAAAGTTACGTGAGAGGAAAAGCGGCCCAGGCAATTGAGAATCACGGGGTTGAGTGAGGTGCAGTATAGGGAAAGGACACTTCAATTGGAAGATATTCCCCCTCATTTTCAATGACACAACTCATTTATACGGCAGGAGAAATATTTGTGTATGCTTATTTTGGAAGCGGATCGTTTTGCCTTTCATACTGGAATTTACCTGACTCATGCTGAAGAGTTCGACTTTCCTACTGACTATCTCGCCCCGTCTACATTCTCCAACTGCTATATCTGCAGCAGATACTTGCCACACCCATATCACAATTACCGCGTTCTGGTTTGACATGATGGATTTGATGATCCGAAAACCGAAAGGTGTGTCAGGGTGGACGTGAAAAGAACATCCATTTGATTGTTTAGGGTCAAAAGGGGCAATGGATGGTGTAGTAAGAGGCATGGCGCAACGAATACGGATTAGCTGGTTCATATTTTCATTTTTCGAGAAGACGCTGACGGTTCTACAGCATTTGAGGATTAAGGGAATCGATTATTCCTGACATAATGTTGGGCCAGCGTGAGTTCCGTTCCGGGAATCTCAGACTCTGAACAAGCGAAATAATTGTTTGTGTTGCTCCAAGTGGATGTTTTGGCGTTTCCATCTACTTAAGGATGATTGGTGAATTATTTTTGCTGATTCTCTGGTAGTCTCTTTGTGATAGATTTCCAAAATGCTCATTTTCATTCATGAGTAATTAGTCCAAGGTGAGCCCAGAGTTTTTTTATACGCGTGTCTCTATTGCTATTTGTGATCATGATGTTTCCCGAAGTTACCAAAGAGGAATTCGCAAGGTTTTCCAATAGAACCTAGGGGGCGTTCCTGAATCGGCTAATGTCGAAAGCTGACCTTTTGTCGAACACTGTTTGAACGGGAGTCTGATAATTTATCTGATCACTCTTATGAAGGAGCCATGATCCAAAATCTGACCAATGGATGTGCGGGGAAGCCCCTGTTATCCCGACTGTGTAGGGGAAAAGTTCCAGATTGAACTCAGCTGAGTATTCAGGAACCGGAACATATTATGAAACCTCTTGGATTTGTATTGTGGTTCACTTGATATGAACCCTTACCACCATGCCGCTGTTTTCTACAAGACAACCCCAACTCTTTCCTGGTATAATACGAATAAGGTTATGCGGGCCATAAGGATCGGACAGTGTCCCAGGTCATGCGGCTAAGATTACTTGAAATGATCTGATATGACAGTGGTCCCCTCATTAGCCTCATCTCTCTGATGTTAATGTGGGAATTTCTTTCCTGATATTTGGGAGCTATTCCCAAGTTCCCTGCTTAAATGATCAACCTCTGCATGCAGCTCAGAAAGAATAACTGAAGTCTATGTAGCTATTATCTGACACTAACTACATCTCAAATGTTAGAGATCAACAATGCGCCCTTTTAGGCAAAGTCATCGTACGTATAGTGCTCTTATATTTCAAACTTTGCAACAATCCTGTTCATTACTGATTTCTCTAGCATTATCCGACAAGAATAAATACTATAGGCCACCCGCTACAAGAACGGAAACTCTCATGATTCTATTGGCCGTCACATTGCTGATCATAGGACTGCTCGAATATTCCTGCCATGTGATTCCACAACACTCTGGATTTGGTTCTGCTGCGAAGGAGCTTGTCAACATCACTCATTCGAAGTCAGAAAGAAGAGATGAGAATAAATATCAAAGAAGGGCGATCGTGATAACTTCTACCCCGTCGGTACCTGCGTTGATTCCTTCTGATTCTACATCCTTAACTCCAAAGGGTTCATCGGCTGAGTCTGCCACTCATCCCGTAACAGTTCCTTTGACTGCTGCTGGATCTTCATATTTAACTCCCGCGACTTCAACCTCCGTCCGTGCGACATATTTAACTACTAGCACATCCACCGCTAGATCATTAGGGGCCACGTATTTGACTCCAGATACGGGTTCTTCCACTCCTATCGTCTCATTCGCTCCAGATAGTACGTACCTGTCCCCCGAGACAGGTACAACAGATGGCACATATATGTCCCCAGGCCCTACCATTCCATGTAAGGTTTCCCATATCCCCTGCCCCCCCAAATAAAAT
The DNA here is from genome assembly GCA_017357885.1 of Monilinia vaccinii-corymbosi. Taxonomy (NCBI): domain Eukaryota; kingdom Fungi; phylum Ascomycota; class Leotiomycetes; order Helotiales; family Sclerotiniaceae; genus Monilinia; species Monilinia vaccinii-corymbosi. The sequence goes on along the minus strand of CP063406.1, from coordinate 1,100,991 downwards.
CCAGACGACTCAAGATCATCTCAGTCGACTGACCTATTACTTTAGTACCCAGTACCAGTGGACCTGGAATGGTAATTTCAAGTAAGAGAAGCTCCTTTGCACACAACTCAGGAAAGTCGTCCCATCTAACTAACGCTACAACTTGATAGATTCTAAAACGACAGCACCTTATCCAATTGTGGTACCTATAACCAGTGATTATGTTTCAACTATCACTGCTCCTCGTCCATCTATCTTAAATGCAGCATCATCACCCATTGTAGTACCTGTTACAAGCGAATATGTTTCGACCATCACCGCTTCCAATCCCACCACCTCAAATAAAAGACCATCACCCAACGAATCAGAGACTCAAGCAAACACCCCCCCATTTCAAAGCGACCAGAAAGTTTCGGAAAGCACCTCTCTCGACTTGATTACAATTACGTCAACTATTCGTAATCCTGATGGAACTTTCGCTGGATTAACTACGATTACATCATCATCTCTAGAGCGCGTCGTGCCATCAACAATCAATGTGCCTTATAACGAGTCAAAAGTCATTAATCCGACCTCTGCACCCACTGGGGCAAGTACAAGCGACTCAAGCGTGTTGGTAATTATATCAACTTTCAAAAGTGTTTACGATAGCACCATTTTACCAACTGGCTCCAATACAATCGTTGACAAGCCTATAGCAACAAGCGCTAACTCTAGTGGAACATTCGTCTACCATAGTGATGGTAGAGTTACCGCGTCTGATCAGATCACATACCGACAATATCTCATGGCATCATTCCTACCCCTTTTCTTGGTCATATTCTATGCAATCCCCTGGCGGATTTTGGAAAATACAGTCCGATACATGGAGCCATTCTACCAACTCAGATCTCTCTCACATTCCACTGAGTCTGAGGCCATTCATTTAGATTACGAAAGTCAATCGACATTCATTGTTCCTTTCAAATCTATTGCACGAAAACACTTCACCATGTTTGCATCAAGCCTAATATCCATTATTATCCTTCTAGTCGCACCCGTCACTTCACAAGTCATGGTCATAGTCGAGAGCAACTATTGCGAAGGAACTGGTCTCACCACTTGCGATAGCTGGGGAATCTATCCAGACTTTGCGCGGATGCTCGAAGGCTTACTGGGGGCCATTGCAATACTCATCTCCTTTCTGATATTTGCAGGGCTGCGCAGGAATACAGGAGTATACAGTGAGCCACTGAGTTTGGTTGGACTAGCTGTCACATATCGCAAAACCCCTTTCTCGTTCGAGGCTGTAGACGACAGCCACTCGGGTCTAAAGAGGGAGAGAAATCGTATTCCAATTCAAGGTTACACATTTCTCTTGGCACACGAGGTCGAGAGTACCGGGATAACTCAAAGCTCGGCACTCTTGAGGTCTAAGAGGCAACAAGACTCGAAAAAGACATTCCTATCAAGGGCATGGGACGAAACCAAGATTAGACTGATTCACATTGCCGGGTTATGTTTGTTATGCGGTATTCTTAGTTTGGTAGCTGTATACTATCAAGAAGGTGCCGACACAGGGTTCAATCGATTTATGAACTCGCAGGGCTTTGGAGTTCGGTTCCTCATGACGGCTCTCGGAACGGGTACCAATCTCCTTTGGTCTCGTATAGATGGAGGTTTGTCTCAAGATTATCACAATGCCCTAAGTATTTTACAAAGACAGTAACTAATGACTCGACTACAGATCTCCGTAAAATGGAACCTTACCGTCAACTCCTCGGCTGCAATTCCAAACCCCAAAACTCCATCTTAGCCCCTGTACATATGAGTCCCTACTCAGCACTCATCCCCTCACTTCGCCGAAAAAAGTACCTTGTCTTTTGGATTTCATTTTGTTCCATTCTATCCGAGTTCTTGCCCATAACGCTCGCAAACATACCATACAGTAAAACCGAGACTCGCTTAGTCCTTCTCACGTGTTTTTATCTCGCGATGGGTATTCTCTCGCTCATGATCATCGGTGTTGTTATACTGCTTTTTCGGCCCTTGGATTGCAATAAGCAACTGCTCAAAATCCCTTGTACGATAGCAGCAAGATTGGAGTATCTAGCTCCAGCGGGCGAAGCGGATGATTCGAGTCTATTGAGAAGCGTAGAGGGGTTAGCTTTACTCGAAAGGGAAGAGAGGGATGCGAGGATAATCGCAAGGGGAAAACTATACAGTATGGGGATTGGAGAGGATGGGAAATTGAGAATCGATGAGGATGAGAGGATTGTGGGGGAATGGGGGAAGGAGAACAATCGTAATAATGAAGGGCCTGTGTGATGTTGTCGAATTTTCCGATGATGATCCGACGCACCTGGTGAAACGTGGCATCATTCTTTCTAAAAAGATACGGAGCATGATATGAAGGAGAAATTAGATTGCTGGTTTTGATGGCCAGAATGCGTCCCGTTCGGTTGGTTCGATGCGGCGCCCTGCATATTCATTTATCCAAATCATAACGGGATTGAGGTGATTATCAGGGATGAGAGAACAATTGGGAACGACTTAGGGGGCATCATCTGATACTGATGCTGTTATAATACTGCAATACATGATAGTCACAGTATCGCATCAATGAATAGGATGGGAATGATGGCATCTTTGTTCAAATTTGTGTAAGCAGTGGAAAATGGGAAGTGGAAAGGACGGATCATTAACTAGGAAAGGAGACATGACGATAAGACAGACGTAAGGTTACTATACTAAACTTGTAATTTTGATGGCAGATGGATATCGAGTTCTAAAACTATGATGTGTATGTATACTCTCAACAATACTCTACCTATTAAAATTCAATTACGCCGTAAATCTTGACCTTGATTCCAACCCTTTGGTCCTAAATTGTATCATGACATCGCTAGATAGTGCATTATCACATTACCTTGAAAATAAATAAACAGCAAGGTTACGGAAAACATGAGAAAAATGCGGGAAATGAGCAAGAGCAAAAGGCAAAATCGCCGTGCCATCCATCCTAGTCGCTATCCTCGTAAGGTGCCACCTCTTCCAAAAGAGGCGTGATCATGTCCATCAGATGCTGTTCTGCCCTCCTGTTCCCCGCACTCCAGAATGGTCTCCGGATGGTCTCCAGCAGCATTTCCTCGTCGTCGTTTCGCCAGTAGCGAGCCTCGGGTAAATCGTTGGCTCCCCAGGCCGGCAGGTCGTGAGCCACTGCAGTCCATCCGAGGAAATGATCATCCCACGCGCGGTCGATCACTTGAGCGGAATACACGAGCGCGCGCAGAAGACCCCAGGGCCGACCTTCCAGATCCGCGATCTGGGTGATGGTTTCGAGGGGCCATGTGCTGGCCGTGTCCTTGTTGAGGACGAAAGCCAAGAGCTCGTTTTGCAAATCATCGGCTAGCCCGTGCTGGTTTATCTTCCACCATTTTGGTAACCGGTCGATCTCGTATTTGTCTTTGATTCGGAGGAATCGCTTTTCGTGCACATCGTTGTCTCCAACGGGGCCAAGGGACTCCGTGATTTCCTCCTCCTTGAACGTGAAACTAAAGTCTGTGATTAGTGTCTTGAAACGAGGCATGCTGGTGATGGAATCACTTACTACCATCTTTCTGATTTTACGTCTTGACATACCATACTTCCACTGAGATGAAAGGTCTCCAGGCTCAAACCGCTTCTCAAGGAATTGAATAAGCCCTCGAATGAGCCTGTGAACAGAATCATGTTGCTCAATGTCAGATGTCGCAGAGAAGCGGCGTGTCTGAGAAGGAAGCTCGTCAGGTCTGCTTCGCACAAGCTCACGCCATCGAGTCGTAGGCGATTTAATGATGGCCATGTGAAGTTCCCAAGAACCTTTCTGAGAGGCACGTAGACGTTGCCATACTTGTTGTTCTCGATGCCAAGATGCAAAGTCTTCAAACCAGGTGCTAACATGAGCGTCTTGAAGATCCCGATCCAGAACTCCCAAGCTCCGTATTGGCGCGTTGACTTGTGAGCCACATAGCATGTTAAATACAAACTTTCCAGGCCAATGAAAGGCTTGAGAAGGTTTGCAACGACGCTGGGTTCTTGGGTGAAGAATTCGACGGGCATCGAGTCGTGGGCGAGATGTCGAAGCTTGATCTTCGAGTCATGTGCCGCTTGCATGATGCTTGTGAATTCGTTTATTATGAGTTGAGCTCGGGAATCTTTGGTATAGAGGCTCCCGAGCCATGCGTAGATCAAGGTATCCGACACGAATTGGGGCGGCCTGCTCGAAATGTGAATAAAGTCGGCATTTTTCATACCGTCGAATGCTTCGGTGATTCTTGGAATGTCATCGTATTTTTGGGCTGCCCTATGCCATGATTTATACCACTGAATAGATAATAAGTTAGTAGGAAAACAAATCCAACTTTAGAGATCATAACTTCAAAAACATGGGAAGGAATGATAGAAATATGAATTGGAAAGTATAGGAGGGCAGGATTCGGGGTTGCACTTACAGCTAAGTACTCGAGCGTCATATCACAGACAAAATTGGCTTCTTCATTTTCAGGATGTAGGCTGTCCGATTTGGCCATCAAATTGGAAAACATGCTGCGGAAAGCAATAAATCCCGTCTCAAATCTGATCTTCTTGACATTAGAAAGCGCCCTTGGATGTTTACGAGAAATCGTTTCCCGCCTTTCCAGGTCAAGTCTACTGGAGCGAAACTCGAAGGCCTGAATGAAGTGTTCGGAGCCAACTTCTGCATGTTTCTTGGAGCACAATCGAAAGTTCTTGACATCTTTGGTCGGGAGGAGACCCAGTACCTGTAGCCAGATCTCGTCTGGGAGTGCACAAGGTGCTTTACGGGTGGTGATTGGTGGGCTCATCTTCATGTGTTTGTGAGCCATTGAGTTATCCTACATGGTATTAGCATTCGACTCAGCGCACAGCAACGCAAAGATCGACATACCTCTGTTGTGTTTTCTGGTGTTGTCTCAGGCTCCTCGGAGTTGGATAATCTCTGCCGTTTCTTGTCCAAAGTCTGAAGTTGGGGCGAAGTGTCCATAGCTGTCGACATAGTGTTTGAGATATCGTGAGGGTTTTCTTGTCGTAGAGGGTAATTCTTGAGAAACGGAAAGCATTTTGTACGTTTTGGATTGTGGGAGTCCCTATTATAGCGCTCCTTCTAGTTTGTAAGTCCGTCGAGATCTAATGCCGAATAGATCATGACTCAAACTTTCCACGAGTCCGTTGTAGGGTGAAGGCTCAGGCTAATTATAAATGACACCTTTACTATAAGTCAATCTCTGGCAGTTCCGTGCATTTTACGAGCAAAATGGTAGGAAGAGCGAGCATTGGTTGGAAATTCCAATGCCATTCACAAAAATATCATCACCTACAGCTCGAGCACAATGTGAAGTCATTGGAAATTCGAAGAGGTGATGAGACGTCAACCTTTGAGCTTCAAGGGGTGACAGCGGGAAACTAACAAACCTAATTTCAACTTTCAACCTTGAACCTTCAGAGAACACTCACTTGTCATGGAAAACCGGATTCAGCTCGTGAAAAAGTCTAAATTCATTATGTATCAAGATGTGCGTGCGTAAAGAGTCATTTAGTGATGGCTTATTGAGGATGCTGTTAATAGCTCTTGACACAGAAGGTCTAGTGAGCCTAGAACCGTCGGCGTAGGTGTACGTGTATTGAGCAAATCTTGCTCTGAGATTTCAGAGACCCCCTTGCCTCTTAAAGTTGAGAGAGTTCTTGTCCAGAAGTTCTCCATCGTCACATCTCATAAGAATATCGCCATGGTTGTCATTTCAAGGCATATTCAGCTTGAAATGATAAAGCCATCGACCCGCATATGAGATAGCGCTCAATTGCTACCCAAGCCGCCCTCTGACTAGATTTTTTTGAGGCTGTACAACCAACGGGAGGAATACCTGTGTCAGCTTATATTTCACCACGTGGTGGTAAGTAACCATCACTTATTTTATTCCCCAGAGCTCATGAGCCTCAATGATCTAATATACTCGGATACGCTAGTCTATGGCCTCCAATACTTAATTCCCAAATTGACAAATGAGTGGGCCGCTCATGCATGAATAGTTTCGTTTCGAGCCGAAAATGTGTGTGGGATCGCAAGGGGTAATAGATGTGGATCTTCTGCATGGGTTCTGTCACTTCCCTTGTGCGGCTGAAGCTTATTTATGGAGAAAGAGTTCTGGACTCCCGGACTTTGGCATTGTTAAGGATCATATTCCCTTCATCACTTTTCCATTACTATTTGGTGTCTGTAAGTTAGCGAGATGAAAGGTAATACGTCTTCCGTATTCGAGTCTTCTTCGAGTTTTGTAGAAGTATTTGATTGGCCTCGTTTGGCTGATAGTAGTGCAAACCGGCTGAGTATATAAGAGGGACACACGCCTTCCGACATCCAGGGAATGTTGTCGGATTTTGGGACACATCTTTAATCTTTCTCAATGCAAGCCAGAGACGATTTGAAAGCAGAGTATTCTCAATATCTCAACATGAGCAAGTTACTCTATGATACCGTCCCGCAAAAACCACTCTCACCTGGACCTCGAATACCTCGAACACCTGGAACCCCACAATACAGCGAGTCGTATCCTTTAACAGCGCAAAGTCCAATTCATCACTATCCTACATCACCTCATATGAATGAATATCATAGTCGATCATATAAAGAGTCTCATGCACCATCAGACAATTCTTATACTCCTATAGCAAATGCACAACCCACAAATCTCCTTCACCAAGATCTAATAGAGCAAGATCGCGTAAGCAACCCTCATTCCACATGTCAGATCATAAATTGACATGGAAGTTCATCCACACAGAAACTGAAACGGCGCATTCGCATCTTGCGATTCATCTCCCGAGTTCTCATCACTGCCCTCACCACATCCATCACGGCAGAAGAAGGAAGAACGCTCTTAACCTTCCTCGAGACGCACAACGATCTCCGAACGCCACCCGGATCACCAGCACCTCGTGGCCCCTGGGCTCTTCAGACCCAACTCTGGTCATCTATCCTTCTTTTCTTCACGGGCGTCGTCACCGCGGTTCTCGGGCTCGTTTCCATCATCGCCTATGCGGTATCCACCAAAGCCGCAAATTCCATCAGCAGCATGAATACCAAGTTCGGCATCGCAGCCGAGAGCACGCACATGGTGATCTGGATCGCCGTCGCCGTCGCGTATCGAGTGGCGAGGAATGGGATGGATCTCTGGGGATGGGCATGCAGCCCGCTGGCCGACAAGATCCAACCGACGTTCCAGGACGTCGTCAATTTCCAAAACGTGTGCACCCGAAGCGTAAGTTTAGGTTCACGCTTGTGCTTGTGCTCGAAAATGCATACTGATGAGTCATGCGAACAAAAAGGGTGTTAACTTTCAGCTCTCCATCGCAAATACGGTTTTGCAGGTGGCGAGTCTCGGTATATGGATCTTGGTTTACAAGCGAAGGAGAACGCTTCGATGGTTGAAACGGGCACAATCTGAGCCTCGGTAGTAGAAAGAAAGCTGTTGAGCAGGCGGCGATGTTGTAGTACCAAGCCTTGTAAAGAAAGTGAACCAATGGTTTCCTGGAGTGTGGTCCTTTTCATGCACCACCCCAATTATCCGTAGCATTAAAATCCTCTTAAAATTAGGTATAATAGTGACCCTTCAATTCTTTACGGGCTCAAAACATAGCGACAACACACCATTTATTTGTCGAGTTTTCTTCCTTCTAGTTTCTAATTCCCCGCAAGAATCGATAGATCTCTCTCTCGATTCCCTCTCCTCTTGATCCATCGCGTTGACTTTTCATACCCAGGGCATCCAATGCAATGCCATTAATTTGTCCCAAGTCTAGCTACAATGCTCTGTATTCACTGAAGAGATCAACCGGCACAGAATTCCCCACGTTCCAAAAGCCGTACGTAGAGCCATCGATGATACAGTAAGCGAGTGCAGAAAAGGGGGGCTAATCCCTCCAGCAAAGGAGGCGGGCAGCGCCTGCTGGCTCGAAAAACACAGAGATTTGATATCTCCGTGATATTGACGTGAAATAAAATAAAATAAACCAACCGTATCTCATTCGAAAGTCTGAAGGTGCTGATTGATTGCAATTGGTCTCGCCATACGTCAAGAATTATATATCCCGGATTCGCAACGTGCTAATATTCATATGGATGGATGTCTATGATGAGCTCAGTCTGATGATTATGAGTTGAGCCGGTCCCGACAGGACAGGATAAGTTTACACGAATTACCCCAATAAATACTCGAGTAGTTAGTTCATAAGTTCAAGTTCAAGTTCCTCCTCAATAATAACATATAATACATACTAGTAAAAACCAAACCAAACCAAACCAAACCCCAACACTCCTAATCAAATAAGATTAAAATAAATAAATCATTTTAAGAGAAAAAAACTAATGTAAAAAAAAATATGCGTACAGTATTGATGAAGGAAAAGAATATCTAATCATCTAACCCATTGCCTCGGCTTTGCCCCCGCTTCCCCCTTTTCCCCTCATCAAGAGATCCCTAGATCATAACGGAGTATACTTAAAAAAAAATAGCGTATCGAGTACCGAGCAGATACCGAAAGCGGGGTGTTGTACAAGAGTATATATATATACATACATACATACATACACATTATCCTTCCTTCCCACCCATAGAATAGCTTGCATCTTATTTCTTTCTCTCATCCACAACCACCCATACACTACACACTCATTGTTTCCTCGAATTCTACAGACATACTAGCCATTAAGAAACCAGCTAATTAGCTAATTCCTCATATATCTTCTCACATCACGTCAGTCACATACATACATACATACATGCATCCATGCAAATCACCAAAGTGCCAGGACGCTTCAAAGCATACCATCCATCTAATCGCTCCATGAATTTCCATTCCATTGCAACACCCACCCACCTAACCTCGCTTGCTAACCGAACCTAACCAATCCAAGTTTTGGTATTTATTGAAAACAATGAACCTCCAGATGTGCCAGATGCATGCTATCCATCATTTCTAGCCCATCCATCGTTCCCTCGCCATCATGATCTATCTATTCATTCCAAGCCTCAGCCTCAGCCTCAGCCTCAGCCTGAGCTCGAACCATCCATCCATAAAAGAGGCAGCATCGTCATGTCGCATGAGAAGGTATTCAAGGTCACCGATCCAGCGCCAACCAAACCATGCCATGCCATACCATACCATAATTTCCCGGCCAAAGGAAACTCTTTCCTGCTTCCAAAAAAAGCCAAGTCCCAAGCAGTGGGACTATTATCATGATTCGGCATTTCATCAAAAGTCCATGTTCCAACCCATGTCTGCATACCTAAAAACTGGCATCAATCGATACTGTCTGAAAAAGCTCACATCCAAAAAAAAAAAAAAACGCCAATAAAACTATCCAGTCCAACCCGAGTCAACCCAGCCATTACCAATCCATGCAATAATGATATATATCAAAAGCGATCCCATCCGGTCTTTTTCTTCTAGTACGTACACCGTGATATAAGCCCCAACGTAGAAGCGCCCCCCTCCACGTCCCCCCCCCCAAAAAAAAGGCCCAACCAAGCAAATTAAGACGACGCAACAAATCAATTCCTCAAAAACTTTTAGCTTACACGCTCTCAAGTCATGTATTCCTGGGAAAATAAAATATCTTCGGGCTGCGGACTAGACATGCTGCCCCCGAATGCAGGCATTTCTTTGGTAAAGAGATCCATATCATAGTATCCCGCGGATTCACCACCTTCATTATAGTTCGTATTCAAAAACTCAAACATATCGTTGGAGTCTAGGGGCAGTTCGGTTCCACTCAGCATAGCATCACTATCCGGCGGCGAGTGGGCAAGAGGCCCATTATATACAGCTTGCGAGTTATCAACGAGCGTCTCCAAAGGCTCAAACCCATTCAAATGAGCATCTGCGGGTGGTGTCACTCGCTCAGACATACAGCGTTGCATACTTTCAAGCTCTGCGCGTGCTAATTCAGCTTTACGTTTGGCATCCTCACGTCGTGCCGCCGCCCTGGCACGGCCGATGACATCCTCCATGCCTGCTTTCCGGACGGCAGCCTCCAAGAATTGAGTGGCGTAATCCGCTGATGAATAGTTCTCCTTTAAACCTTCAAGAACAGTCATGCACAGGCAAAATCCGTCGATGGCAGGTTGCCTCTCGCTCTGATGGGGAGATCTGACCAACAACAGATGAATAATGATGGCTGGAAGTAGAGCGGTGACACCCGTGGTTGGGAGGTACTTCTCCAGATCAAGACGATGCATATCATCAATGATTATCGTCGTCCCTTGGGCCGCTTTGGTCACTACCTCGCGTGAATGCTCGAAGATGGCTTCTGATTGATGGTGATTTGGACCGACAGGTAAAACTCGTGGTCTGTGCAAGGCAGAAGTCGCAGTGAAGTAAATCATATGTAGCAGTGAACATGCCACAAATAGCGGTCGCCCACTATTTCCTACCTTCAATTCAGTCGAGTAGGCACATTCTGGCGGAAGATTATTATGCCAGTGTGCGAGTGCTAAATCGCATCGTTCAACTTCGTCAGACGACTCCGACTTCTTGGGAAAGAGCATGATACTCGAGGTAGTGCTTCCAGCTTCGCTGTTCGCACCTTGATGTCGTGCGAGAACGGAATATTGCGCCACCAAGACCTGACTGATACACAGACATAACTGTGCCTTGGAAATGCACATCAGAGCCAAATCCCGCTGCGCCTCAACATCTCTGATCAAAGAACATTCCGGGGAAATGATAGAATTTCGCGGGTCGAGCGCCTTGATCTCGAAATCGTCTTCCGTCAACATTGGCACGTCGCAATCTTCGTCTTTGACCCGAGTCGGACGTCGCATGCCTAATGCGATGAGTCGATCTCTCATAAAACATGACCACCACAATCGCTTTCGCAATTTATGATCCACGTCCATGCCTTTCGGATCCCGGTGCAATGCAAGTGTGTATGCGTGATCGATTGCGCGCCCCATCCAATGCCAAGTATCCTTATAATCCTCCGGCGTCTCGTACCAGTATGTCATGAGAAGGAGAGATTGCACGACCGTCAACATATCCGTCTCGTAGTCCAAATCATAAAGCACCTAGATATAATCAGCATTGCTCCAAGATAGTCCGTGCAAATTCAGTACACACCCTGGCGCTCTGGAAAAACGATTTCCTCGCTGCTTTCCTCGATGGATACCCAGCATCGCCCAGGATCTCGATGTCCACAAAAGCCGTTCCAGAAAACATGATTGATTGGAAAAGCAAGAGGCTCATGGAGCCAGATCCGCCATTGTCATTGATGATTTGTAAAACTTTGTGTAGTTCCAACAGTGGCATATATGGATACACGTATTCGATGAAGGCTTGAAGTAAAGCATTCCGCAGGGAAAACGAGGGGATACGCAATGCACTCTTCGCCCACAGATAGTCTATATCGGAAGACGTCATTTTCGAAGGTAGAGGGTTGATATAAGCCGGGAGTGAGTGTTTCAATGCGGGCGGCGGAGGGGATGCGAACCGTGTGCGAACCAGATCACCGTGCATGGAAGCGCTATGCGTAAGCTGCGCGAGTCTGTTCCCATCAATATCGACGGTCTCTTTGGCGTGAAGGGCTGATTGGTCTAGTGCTGTCAGTATGCCATTGCGCGCAAATCGCGTTGCCATCGAGCGTCCTGCTTACAAATTGAATGAGGCACATGTTTAACTGCATATGGAGGTAAGGTTTGAGGGGACCCTGCAGTGCTCGCTCCAGACAATTTGCTCATATCGTGATTTGATATGTGTTGCGGATTTATTGCACTATCTGTATGGGCTTGGGGGGGAGCTGGGTGAGCGGTGTCGCCACTCCCTCGTTTGGATCTGTTTGTTGCCCATGTCAAAGGAGGATACAGCTTCAGAAGTTTCGATAACTGACCTTCTTCTTTTACTCCCAGGGACTAAGCATTGTATTCCATCAATAGCGCAGTTGTTACACACTCTTTCTCCCGCGTCGTTGGTCCGCTCACTCCGCTCGACATCACAGCGTACCTTTCGACTCCGGCAGTTTGTACATGCGACGGACGAGCGCTTCTTCTTCTCCGGGTTGGTCGATTCTCCATTTCCATCGGATGGTTTCCTCTTTTTCGGATTGCTTCCAGGTGATTGCACTTGTGGTGGTAATTGGGGTTCGGAATAGCGTGCGATGTCTCCCATTGACGAACTTGGTGGCTCCTCGCCACTGATAGCGGATCGTAACAAATCCAACGATGAAGGGTCCATTGTGATTGTGGCACTGCAGGCTTTTTTGAGACGAGCAGAGGTATTCGCAAAGTACTTGTTGGGTGCACAGGAATCATGTGGAGATGGCCTAGGCGTAGTGTAAATTATGTAGACGAGAATGAAGGGGCTGACATGTGATGGAATGTCGCAATGCTGAATGGAAGAAATATTTTGATTACTCTATTTTTTTTGCAATCCGAGTCAGTATATGACCCAAGAGAAGTTCAAAAATCGTTATACGGCGTGGGAGATGCAAGTATATAAGGTGCAGCAGTAGTAGGAATTAGCCCGTAACCAAAGAAGATTCCTAGGGTTTACTATTGGAGAGTTCTTTTCCATCGTGGAGGAAAGGACAAGGATAGAAAGCTTCTACCATAAGGAGACGAACAGGCATGAGGCTAACTTAAATGGCATGGATACAATTATCATTACAGCATTATACTGATTGTAGACCGAACTGTCCTGTCCTGTGACAAGTATTCCAGTCCAGTAGTAGTTCGTCAGATCCATCTAGTTTGCTACTTGACTGTGCAAACACAAACCCTTAGCGAGGCACCGTCTTGCTCTTAGATGATTATTAGGGGGTAGAGCAATCGAGCCAAGAAAGAATTACTCTTTATACTCTTGTATATTTCAACCCACTCAAGTGAAAGTCCACTATGGAGTTAGCCATCATTTAGCCTATATTTAGGGAAGAAAAAGGTATCATTAACGTCTCCACCACAAAACTATAATCGGCTCCCAAGTAGGAACTACCCAATAACTACCCAATTAGATTGAAAACATCTGTGTGCATTGTTCTTCTGAACGACAGTCGAGGCTTCATATGAAGCAAAACATATCATTGACCGTGGACATTATTCCTGAATCTTCCTGGTTCTTCCTGGAATCTCTGCCTTTGGCCAAGGAGTAAGGGGTCAGTTTATCAAGTATACCACCCCACATCTCCGCAAAAAGGCGGAAAATATGGAGCATGAAGTAGGAAAAGGAAAAGGCCAGCATTCGCACAGGAACGGCTAATGTCGATCAACGGTGGTGAAGGAGAGAAAGCAGTTTACGATTCACATCCCGTTCCCTTCCCCTTCCCCTTCCCCATCCCCTTCCAAAATGGAAGAGGTGGGTAGAGAGGGAAAACTCTATCCCTTCCAGTGTTAGCTTCCTTCTGAACTCCGACTGAAGCATTGCCCCGTTGTTAGTGCGTCGAGCGGCTTCTGAGCGGAAGTGAAACGAACACCTACCTAGTCGGGACAATTGGAGCGAAGAACGGAAAGTACTACGTCACGAAGGAGAATAAAAATAACTGTAGAATAAGAGTCGGCTCATCCCAGCGGCGAGTTTCCCCATCAAGAAAGACCCCCCACCCTTCGGAAAGCCTTACACATCCCGAGGGATTTTTCTACCGTGTCATAATGAGTCCGGAAAGTTCCCTGTTGGAATTACGACACTGTTCTGCGTTCTGCCCGAAGAGAAGAGAAATATAAAGAGCATGATGATCATTCTGCCTACAAATTAAGATCCAAATCAAGTTCGGAGAGTGTTCTAAAGAAGCAACTAATCGATCCAATTAGATTCTTGGAGCTAAGCCCTGTAAATTCAAGCTGGATTAGAACTAATGATCTATATGAACCTAAAATATACCTCGATATTCATGTTCAAGTCAGAATAACATGAATCTTCAAAAGATAATATACTATTTACATGACTTGTTTACTCTTAATCTGACTCATCACATCTGATTCATGATCCATCCACCGAATATAACCGAACAAAAAAGGGCGAAGCACTTCCGATAACCGATTCTTGAATAATCATTAATAATGAGAATAAGATATCACACATGCATATGTATGAAATAGGTTACAGTATCGAAGTATACATAAGAAAGTAGTGTGCAAAGTCATGATCACGAGAGATTGCTTGCTGGGGTTCATGTGCTGTAATCTGTAATAGTACGTCTTTTCACCGCCGCGCGAACACAGCATGTTTATGGGATAGATCTTCAGCGTGGGTGGGTTGGGTTAGTTTTATTTTCAAAGACGACGGGATTTGAAAAAGGGATGATTGTGTGTATATAGAGCGTGTTGACTTGGTGGTAGCTAGCTATAATACTTTGTAGACGTTAAGATAGAAAAGATATTGTTAGCATTGTCTCTTAATGAGTTGAAAGATCTATATATCTATCTCTAAGACAATGAGAAAAACAGATAGATATATATACTCTGTACCAACTATATTACACCGCCCTCGCTCTCAGGGGTTAATTTAGGTAGGCAGAAAGGACAATACTATATGACTACATTAAGCCCATGTGAGAAAAGCAAGACATCAACAACAAATCTACCTACGTAAGAACAACAAAGGTCTCTCCTGCAGGTTTCATCGCTTCGATCTTGGCTAGGTGGGCTAACGTACTATCAGAGGTGCAAAGGAGGGTGTGATTACCCAAAAAAGGTCTATTTCGACGGGTAGAGAATAGTCCAAAAGAAAAGACTAAAAGGCAAAACAAGATATACATACGATCTAGAATAGATATCTCAAAGTTGAGAAGAATATATCCATATAATCTTCAGCTTCTTCTCTTTTCCTTTTCTCCTTTCTTCCATCTTTTGTCGCATCCCATCGTATTGCATCGCTAAACACATCACGACTCTCCAATCTCCATCCACTTTTTTTTCATCACAACATTGATTCTCGATTCTCGATTCCTCAAAAGCTTTTCGGGCTCAAACCCTCCCCAATCTCCCATCATCGGATGATTTAGATGGAAATCTCAAGTCTAGATACAGTAGATACCATCAACACGGGCTGCTTCGAAAAATCCCATGTTTTACAACATGGTGCTCGGCTATCTTCCGTCCTCAATGGCCCCTTCCCCATCCGAGGACTACAAAATCGGGAAAGAATGACCTCGCTCAAAACTGGCGGCGGGATAGCTGCTGCCGCCTCTATCTAGTATGCGTGCAGCCTTGGTAGGCCATCTCATGCTTTCCTTGACTCTGGGACGTGCAAACGACGACTATATAACTCCATCTCCCTCCTCACCCCTTTGTTGAACGTCAGGAGAAATTTCACCATCTCGTGCACACATCAGACGGAAGCCTCATACAAAGCCAAAAACGAGACGAACAATCAGAATCACTCGCCGCAGAAATGTCTACTGCCAGTGTCCCAGACCAAATCGAGGGATTTACCATTTCCTCCACCAAAAACTGGAGCGATTTCTCGCGCTCCAAGGTACGTTTTCTCTTCCGAATGCGGGCATCGATATCTGGGATGCACTGATGAGAAGGCTGAATGTGTTTGGAGAGGAAAACGGCATGCTATGCTATCCCTCACTAACGAAATCCACAGCTTGCAGTCAAGAAGTTCGAAGATCACGATGTCGATATTGTGCACGAGTGTTGCGGTGTCTGTGGTTCAGACGTCCACACGATTACGGGCGGCTGGGGAGACTTAGCCACCACGCCCATCTGCGTCGGGCACGAAATGATTGGCAAAGTCCTCCGGGTCGGCCCCAAGGTAACGCTGGTCAAGCCAGGTGATCGTGTCGGCGTAGGAGCCCAAGTACAATCCTGCATGAAATGTCCCCAATGCAAGAGCGACAATGAGAACTACTGCCCCGCAAAGGTAGACACGTACATGGCTCCGTACCACGAGGATGAGGGCCACAGCGATAAAGCCATGAAGGACAGCAAGGGGAATCCCATCTTTTCGCAGGGTGGCTATTCCAGCCATTCGCGCGTTCACGAATACTACGTCTTCAAGATTCCCGATGGGCTGGATTCCATCGATGCGGCGCCCATGATGTGTGCGGGCCTCACGACATACTCACCCCTTGTCCGTGCTGGCACCGGACCCGGCAAGAAAGTGGCCATTGTGGGTATCGGTGGACTGGGCCACTTTGGGCTTCTCTGGGCTAAGGCTTTGGGTGCCGAAGTCTGGGCGCTCTCCCACTCTCCAGACAAGAAGGACGCCGCGCTCGAACTGGGAGCTGATCACTTTGTCGTCACCAACGCGAAGGATTGGGCCAAGCCGCTCGCCTTTACCTTTGACTTCATGCTCAACTGCGCGGACATGACGCACGAATTCGATCTCGCTGCGTACATGTCGACGCTGGCCGTCAACGCCGAGTTCCACAATGTCGGGCTCCCCGACAACGCGCTCCCCCGCTTGATGGCGCAGGATTTCGTCGCCAATGGGTGCAAGATCGGGGCGTCGCACATTGGGTCGCGCAAGGAGGCGCTGGCTATGTTGCAGTTGGCTGTGGAGAAGAAGGTCAAGCCTATGATTGAGACGATTGATATTAGCGAGGAGGGGTGCAAGAAGGCGGTCGAAAAGGTTCGGGTTAATGATGTGAGATATCGGATTACGTTGACGGGGTTCGAGAAGGCTTTTGGGACGAAGGTGGATTATGAGAATTGACGACTCGGAGGTTAGGTTGGTTGATGATGGATGGATGGATGGCCTGGGGGTTATGATGGATGAATTGACTGTTATGATTGGGAATGAGGGTTATGTTTTATGTTGTGTGTTAATTTAAAGACAAGGCGTGAGGGGATGAGGGGATGAGGGGATGAAAAGGAATACAAAATGGTTTTATGAATTATGAATTAATCAATTACGGAGTATAGCATTTGATTCAAAGCATCATTGCGGAGTAGTAAATAGAGTAGTTCATCGTCGCCATGACTACGGAGTGAGTATAAGGAGAAACATGGAACATTTTACAGTCTAGTCTAGCCAGGCTATTTCCTCGAAACTCTACTCTAATGTCCTAGTGATGAGATAAACACAATTATTCATGTTATTTCTGAAACTGGGTGCGAGGAGGGAAATATCATGTGGTTTCTCGATCCTAGAGCCTCTTGAGTGAACAGCCCTCCCTCTCCCTTCCCCCAGATAACGTCTCGAAAGTTCCACCATCCACCATCCACGACACGGCATGTTTTTTAGATTTTCAAGAGATGCATTCATAATCGTCAATGCATAGGATAAAGAAGACCAGGATGTAATACGTTATCCAGAATCTACTCTCATGCCCAACAGTGCCATCGAAATCGATATGTGATTTGCTCTGGAAGGAAATCCTTTCGACACCTATGGTCGCTGCTGCTATGGCTTTCTCTTTGACTGCATTGGCAGCTTTGGTGGCAATTTACTTTCCCCAAAAGGTTCGTTAAGTTGGGCTTGGTCGATGGAGGTTTTGTAGATCGGCTCAAGTGTCTCGTCTCGACCTTTGTGAAAAAGGCTCGAGGTTTTGCGGTCAAGGAAGGGACGGAATGGAGCTGTTCGGTAGTAGTAGCGGTGTGGTTGGGGATGGTCTTTGATATTGTATGTATTTTGAAACGTTTGGGCTTAGGCTTAATTCCCTGGATTGTGTACATCCGAGGCTGGTTGGGTTCGGGGGTGGCTTTTTAGGCATTAGAATTTTGGAACAAGATTTCTGAGTAGTAAATGCTTTGGGAATGGTAGAGGAGGGTTAGTTCTTCGACAGAGACTTGGTTTGTTATCGACTCGAGTGATATGATTCAGATCGATGACTGACAGCATCTAGTCATCATCGGTGTATAGATTTATTGAACCAACCAATGAATAACCGTAAAGTTAAGAGTCATTGCCCTGGTTGAAATAAATCATACTCTTCTCTGCCTCTACTGACCCAGTCATCTTCCAAACTGATCTGAGACCTTGGACGAGGGCACATGATATGCCAGTGCAGTGTCATTCTTGGAATCATTCGTCCAGCATATGCAACCGAGGGGCTTCGATCATCTTTCTCAACTTCAGGGCCAGACATTTGGAACCAATGTTTTCGTCTCAGGCACCATTCTTGAGCGATATCCCAAACCATTCCCATTCTAAGTCCATCTGGACAGGGAAGAGTGGTAGTTTCACACAAAAGTCCTCCTCGACTATGCTTAACTCTCTCTATCGCAAGTGCATAGCAGGGTGGTTGAAAGACGAGTATGTTACGCCAACTTGCATCTGCTCTCTTCTAAAACGTGGTGTTAGAGGGCTGAAGAAACTCCCTCGAATAATAAATACTTACGAAGGCTTCGAGGTTTCGCTTCCAAGATAGCACATCAAATGCATCTGGACCGAGCACACGACCATTCGGTACATGGGTAAAATCGAAGAATATGCCAAACTGCTTTTCTAGAAGACTTGACCATGTCGTAGGCCCTTTCCGCATCGCAGGTCGAAAGCATAGAGCTCTTTCAAGTTCTGGTGAGGTGAGTGCCATTGCCCAACTTTTACAAACGAGTGGGACTTGAAGGAATAAGCAAGCCTGTGGAAGATGAGATAATACTTCAGTGAGAAGCTCGGGAGTTGAGAATACTCTTGAAGCTGCAGAGGTTTCGGTCATGATGATCAAACTCGATTGATAAGTGGATGGATATTGTTGTTGAGAGGAAGCAAAGACGTGGGAAGGATAAAAGAAATGAAGGAATGAGATAGGTATATATACCTATCAACCCACGTAGATATGCAGGGAACTAAACCTGGAAGCAGAAAGGATCTCTTTCTTGATAGCAATAACTAGTTAGTATAGGGACTAGGGAGATATGCAAGCAAGATGTAATTGATCTTCGAGTAACTCCTAACTCCCAACACGTGACCTGACCCGACCTCACCTGACCTGACCTGATCTTGACCTGGGTATCTAATTCTGTGTCCGACCTTTCCCCTTTTCATCCTTCCTCGATTTCGCTTTCTCCTGATCGATGTAATCCTGAATGATGGCATGTAGAGCATCATTCCTCCGTGTAACCAGCAAGACGTCGTCGGTCGTAATGGTCGTTCGCCCAGCGTGTCGCGAGAAACTCTCGAGGTCCATCGTTACGTTCTCTGTGTCAAGATTAGACAGCCATCGGCACCGAGCTATAGGCATTTGAACATACCAATCTGATGCCATACCATTTCCGTCAATGCGCCTATGAATTGGTTCGTGGCCGTGGAATTGAGTCGAATGGCCTCCTCTTCGACAATCTTCCCAACGGAAAACCAAAGAGCTGCTTTGAGTCGCTAGAGGTGTTCAATGTTGATGTTAACGTCAAGATTTCCAATCAGTACTCGTTACTCACCTCATGAAGGCCATCATCCATCTGCGGCATCTTGAAGGATGGATGGATACTCGTTTGTACGTAAATACTTGTGTCGAAGTCGCGTTAATATACGTAAGGTTATGATGGAAGCGCGTCTAACCTTGCCCGCACTTGACTGACCGCCTAGATAGAAGTCCACAACGAATAAATAAACAAATTTTCCAAGCAGACACATATTTTCTGTTCTATGCTGTTCTATTCCTTTTCTCTTCATACTTCAATTGCAGCTTAAACATCTCATAATTTCGCTTTACGCCTACTCATTCTACTACAGTGACAGAGATAGTGATAGGATCCAATTGCTCGCCACAATCAATCTCGGGTGCACACCGAGCAAAGTCGAACAACATGGCGGAATTCATCACCAATCTCCTGGAAATGGGAGCCACCAATTTCTATCGAAATGCGACGGGGGCCTTCCAAGAGCTGAAGACGATGGAACTCCAGAAATGGATTCGCATCATCGCCGTGGTCGGAGCATACCTCCTCATCCGACCCTACTTTATCAACCTCGGCGCGAAGAAGCAGGAGGCCGAATACGCCAAAGCCAGAGCCGAGCATGCGGAGAAGAAGGAGAAGGAGAAGCACGTCGGCGCCAACTCTTTCCGCGACTCGGTCAAGATCCCCGAGGATACGGACAGCGAGGAGGGCGCGACGGCCAATTCGAATGATGTGAAGTGGGGTGGCAAGGCACGCAAGAAGCAGAGGCAGACGATCCGAAAGATTTTGGATCGGGAGGAGAAATTGAGAAGACAGCAGCAGGAGGATGATGAGGATAAGGATATCCAGCAATTCTTGCACGATTAGGGCTGGAGCGTGCAAATGGTTACTCGGACTATTTATCGCTGGTATATTAGACAACGGGGGATTATATATTCACTTGTACATTGCATTGCCCACTTTGACTCGCCCGCTGACTGCTCTTTACTCTATCTTGAAGTGAATTTCTAGCTTCTTCTCTGATATATATAAAGGTTCTGTTCGTGTTGTGTTGTGTCTACTCGAGTACGAGGATCTATCTTATCTTATCTTGTCTTGTCTTTTTCCCTCTTCTGCATCCAAACTTACGATTACACAAATACAATAAACACGACAACAATTCGGCAGCTCAGCTGTGTTGTACATATTATATACCGACCGGCATGGAAAGACCTGAAAGACGGACAGAACGAGATATCAACGAATTGTTGGCAAATGGTTTCTTTAGAACTTCGAGAGCAAGAAGTCCTTCACCGTATGTTTCTCCCTTGAGATCTTCTTGGCCCACTAAGTGATGGTTTAGCTTTAGGAGAAGAAGTCCAAGTCCTCCGCCTCCTTCCCCCCCGCCTAAGAGCTATGCATCTACATTTCCGAAGACCTCCGATCGTGTTGATGTTGGAAGAGCGAGGAATAAAAGTCGTGTTCGACATAGAGGGCCGCCTCCACCCAGGCCCACGGTGGAGGATGAGGCCGTTTCACTAGCACGAGAATCTTCACCGTCGTCTATTTCCTCATACGATCCTCCTCATCGTGGTATCATCGACCAATATCCTATCATACTCGAGTCCGATGTCAGTGAGGGGGAAGCTGAGAGTTTACATGCTGCGCCAAGACCAACCGAGTCGAAAGACCTCGATGACAACTCTGAGCGACGTTTTGTTCTGGTTCCAGGAACCGATGCTAGCTCCACCGATCAATCTACCAATCAATGCCCGAGTGAAGATAGGCGGCCAAGAGGCAGATCAGAACAAAGCAAACCCACGGCAGATAGGCATGAGGCGGGGAGAAATAAAAGCAACAATGAGCCTGCGTCACAGCCTCTGCCATTGGAGAAAAAGAAAAATAAGCAAGATTTGCCAAATATACAGACAAAAGTCCCTCGAGAACTCCCCTCTCAATATCGAAGGAGTGCATCGGCATACGGTTCCCGAGATAGTGACGAAATTCCCACAGCTTATGCCGCACCTCATACTTCGACTGGCGAATACTTCCTCTCTCCGGATAGAGGATCTACGCCTCGGGGTCAAACCAAAGATTCATTCGGGTCTGTTGCGCAGCCCGCCTCTCGGAATCATCCATTACAAGAAAGCTCAAGAAGATGCGGCAATTCCATAAACGAGAAGACAAAAAGCGAAAGCAATTTCTCCAACAAAATATCCCGGCCAGGAACACCCCAGGCGCAAAAGAGAGATGATGGTAATTCCGAAGTTCCCTCGAGATCAAGACGAAATTCGAACGACAGAATGACACCGTCACAACTCACGCCCGAGGATTCAAAAAGATTTGATAGACTTCGATCTGCTCAATCAGAGCGAGAATTCGGATCAGAACGTGCACCCTCTCCCAGAAAATCGGCCACTCCCAACTTGCAGTATTACAGCAGTGAAGATGATCTTGACGACAGTGAGTTTGAGCAAGGCTTTGGACGTAGACGGCATCAACACCGTAGGACTAAAGATTCACGGCCGGAAAATGATTATGAGCTCCGGGTAGACTCCCCAAGGTCTAACAGGCCATCAAATCATTCAAAATTCTCATCCCCACTTCCTTCTCCCAGGATCTCTCCCAACCAGTTGCCTAGAACAGAGCCATTCGAGAGAACGGAGACGTTCCCTCAAGGCCAAAGACCTGATTCGAGGCCCATCTCACCTCTTTATGCCTCACAAGAAACACCACGTACAGATAGACTAAATACCATGAGCCCAGGCGCAGCAACAAGACCATCGTCTCGCCAGTCAAACACACCAGAGCCAACATCAATGCCACAGATGCAACAGATTCCAGCTCCTTTCCTTCATCACGTACTTCCAATAACATTACCAACTAGAATCGACCTACAATCCTCAGGTGAGACCCGACGCACGCCTAGTGTACCTCAATATGAGGATGATCGGCCGCCTAGCACACGTCCAGCTCCTACCGATAAGCCCTACTGGCAACCTCCTCCCTTTCAACCTCCTCGGGACCAATCAAATAACCCAGAGAGACCTGTCGGTAGCTATCGTCGTTATTCGGAAGATGTAGATAGGGGTGGTGTCACGCCACTTCCATCTTGTCCAAGAATGAATCCCACCATTGGTCATCAGGATTGGTTGACTTTACCCCACTGTCCCAACTTTGATATCTGTCCAAGTTGTTTCACTTCGATCATCGCTCCAACAGCTTTTCGAAATTACTTTATACCTGTCCCTCGCAGGCTAGAAGTTGCAACCGTATGTGACTTCGGAAGCTTGCCCTGGTATAGAATAGCATGGCTTTTGACAATTAAGGAGAGGCGAAAGGATCTTGGTCTCTTCTATGGTCTCGCAAAAGTAGCTTCAATCGAAGGACCGTGTCCTGGAAAGCGCGAAGCATTCAACATAACTTGGAACTCAATCGTCGACCCCAAAACAGGCTTACCAGTCAAGAATTTTAATGTTTGCAATTCATGTGTTAAATCGGTTGAAGTTCTCCTTCCTCCGATCCGCGGTGCATTCGTCCGCACTCTTGAGACACCATACTCCAGCTCCATTCCTCGCATCTGCGATCTGCGCTTCGACAGCAAACGTTTCGTCCGATACTTTGACGCTCTGGAAACGACTGCCGATGACGCTGCTTACTATAACTCACCTCCCGATACCCGCGCTCTCGCTAAACTGGCCCGCAAATTCTCCGCCCTGGAGGAATGTCAACGGTCTACCGATCTCTCCGATCGTCGCTGGTACTTGATCACCCAACTCCCTGATTTCACCGTCTGTGAAGAATGTTTCGATGATGTCGTACTCCCCGAACTTGAAGATGGGAAAGCCATCCCCCTGATGTTCAGTAAAACCCCACAAAGAATACAGAAAGCTAGTTGCCAATTGTATTCGGAGAGAATGAGGGCCATCTTTCGAAAAGCTTGTAATTCGGATGATTACATGCTCTTAGCTACCAAAGCGAGGGAGCGAAAGAATGCGGAGCTGACGTGGAAGGTTCATGTCGCAGCGACGAAGAGACAGAGTAGAGAGAGTATGGTTCCTAATCCATTACTGGGAAGAGAGATCCAGAGATTGAATGACGAGTGGAGGAAATGGGAATGAAGATGACAGGCCGTGATTGATATATCGTAGGTTACTGCTAGCTAGAATTGATGATCCTTATCTGGTGCGGATCAACGAGCTTTTGGAGGGTTTTTTTTTTTGGAATTCAATATACCCATCTACAATACTCACAATTAGAGGTAGCTACCTTTTTTGGGAAATTGGAAGATTGAGCAGCATGCATGCAACTAGGGTTTACGATATAGTTAGGAGGGTGTGGTTGGATAACGAAAAGTTGAACAAGTACGTACTGGATGAGATACATATGGGATATGAGATACGATGATATGACATCAAATCAGATGATGTGGATAGATAAATACCTATGTAGAGGAATGAAGGGCTAGATGAACGATATGAGTGTTGAAATACCCTACTCTACCTATTAATGTATTATGTATGAGAAAATATTGACATCACGGATGAATGGGTTGAGCCATAGAGTGATGAGATCAGATGAGAGGATTTTGGATTCATGTGCATCATCCATGAACGTTTGGTGATATTTCGTTGTCTGATTCTGCTAACGAATGCCGTGCCACCTTTTCCATAACAATCTACCCACTCCTCATCGAAAAATAATATCGTAAACTCCTCGAAAGCATAAACCCATCAAGCGTAACCCGCTTCCTCAAGAAGCTACCCATGTTAAAATCCCAGATCCACCCCCGAATCTACTGACGATGTTAATATGAGAAGCACAGCAAGGATGCCGAGAAAATACATACCATAACACGTATCATCAACCTCCGCCACTTTAACATCCGTCCTCTTCTTCTTGGAAGGACTGCTGGAACGAACAGCGGAACCCGAGGCAATCCTCTTGGTGCCTCCTTGCTGCACCACTTTCTCCTGATATTCCTTCTCGATCTTTTCCATAGCCTCGAAACCTCGAGCAATTCGAAGCTCCTCTAGGTCTTGAGTGTCTGATGCAGAAGCGTCTTGACACGTCTCTTCGACTGGAGAATACGGTGGCAGAGTCCATGTATCATGACGCTCAACAGTATTGAACCATGATCTTCCTGCAAGATGCTTCGGATCATTCTGATCAAACATTCGCTTGAGTAGATCCCAGGCAGAATTGGGCATCAGGCCATTAGAAGGATATTTATCCTCATGCTTCAGCTGCAGATAGTATTCTTTGAGGAAGGTAGTGATGAGTGTTCTTTCCGAATCCGTCATCAGGCTGGAGTCACTGAGAGCGAAAAGGATCTTCTCGATATTCCAGGCGTCGGGACCCGAGGGGATCCATGGGATCGTGGCTTGGAAAGCACCGTTCTTGAAATTGCGCTTGTGGATACTATGGAGGACAAACCAGCGGTAGAAGGGGGCGAGGGGGAGTTCGCGGTGGTGGCAGAGGTTGAGAAACATCAACTTCTGTTGAGACCATCAGCAGATGTGCTTTCTTCTTTCCTTTCCTCTCAAAGTTAATTCGAACGTTGCAGCACGTGTGATCTGATGGGCGGAGAACAAGGATCTCTTCCACATTCCATCCGAGTTGAATGTCATTGAGTCTCTCTACGTGTGGGATCTACAAACCCAGCTGGAGTTCTGATGGTGAGCGAAAGACTTACGAGTCTTGTGATCTCCGACTCCTCTGAAGATGAAGATGGAGTTGGAGTTGGAGTTGAATTCATTTTCCTGGCGAATTGCGGATCTGATGGTATTACTATGTTAGAAATGAGCTAAGTCTCTTTGAAGAAACTGGTTTGGAAGGGAATCGAATGGGAGAAACTTGCAGCACATGTCTGGTTCCTTCGTCTGGTGTATATATCAGTGTGAGAGTGAAAGAGGATGAATTTATACTGATAGCAAGTCAAAGCGAAGCAGAAGATAGCAAAATGCAATGATTTGAAACAGAGTGTAGTAGTATTGTTGATAAGAAGATTGTTCTCTTATGTTGATGTTTTGTTTGGATGAGGAAAAGAGAGACGCAGGATCTTTTTGAATGGAAATATTGGAACTTCTTTCCTTCATGCTAATATCGATTCCAACCACTAGGAAGGAACGAAATGTGTCTATCAAGGGGAAGAACAACTATAAACCCAAACTGACTCTTTGACTAAGTCAACCACCCCTTCTCTCAACTGTTGTTCAGTTTACTAGAGAGCACTTGCCCTATTCTTGCATAAGATCTATGATGTGGAAAAAGGTCTAGAGAGTGTTCTATCAACGTGAGCATCAATGTGAGCATCACGTTTATATCACGTGTACTCCAATACAATATCAAAACAAATTCATTAGTTTTAGCAGCCCCCAAAGAGACTCTGATTACAGCAAGATCCCAATTCAACCTATCCAATGTTCCAGCAACACAAGTGAGGAGAAGTTCCTGAAATATCCAAAATATAAATACCCAACCATGTACATACAGTACAACAACCTACCAAGGGAGTAGCGAGCGACAACATCTCTTGCATTTTGTCGACTACCAGATCACGGGCAATTCCAATATCCCAATATTCTGTGTTGGCGGTGTATACTTCAATTGATCCAACGGGATTGCAATTTTCAGATTCGGTAGGCGTTTGTACAATGTCCCTGTCACAGCCGTGCCATGAGTAAGTGATTCATTCCCTGTTCATCTCCATCACACTTCCACCCTTACACAAGAAAACGAAAACCACAACTCACCAAAAACAATCTCCAGCTCAGCCTTACTCAACCACTCCGCCTGACATCGATGAATGCCCCATCCAAATCCCAACACGTCTTTAATATCCTGCTTCCGATGAATATCAAACGTCTCCGGGTCAGAATCCGTGAAGAACTCCTCGTCTCGATCCGCTGCTTGAACTGCACATATGATCCCTTCACCCTTCTTGATTTTCTATCTCACGCATTAGATCATACGAGCCTTGATCTTGATTCGCCTTCCAAGGATTCATGGAGCGAGTGTATCTTAAAATGCGTACGAAAATTACGCGAGAGAGAGATCAACACACCTGTCCTCGAACCATAACATCTTTTAAAGCTACTCGTCTACAGTTTAGAGCACTGGTTGTCTGATACCTACATATCTCATCCACAACTTGTGGCGCGAGACCCGGATGGGCGATGAGCTCGGCGCGCTGGTCGGGATGTTGCTGGAGCGTGAGGATGCCGAGCGCAATGGTATTCGTGACCGCCGCGTTGCCAGCCACGAGCACGAGATGGGCGAGGGAAGAGATTTCCGACAGGGTGCCAACGCCGCGGTTATACTGAGATTGAAAGGATGATTAGAATTCGATCTCCGGGGGTCGAGATGACCGATTACCTGATCAATAAGCCCACTAATAAGATCATCTCCGGGACTAACCCTCTTCCTCTCCGTCAACTCCTTCATGTACCCCTGAAGATTGCTACCGTGTCATTATCATCAGCCCAGCATCCATCAATCGCAATTCACACGCATGGAGAAAGAACCATCGATCCTACATACGTGTTCGAATTTTCCGCCGCGTTCCGACTCGTGCTACTCCGCACCTCGGGATCAAGAGCCAATTTCCCCATGTCCTCCTCCGGGATCCCTAACATATGATAGACCGTCAGCGTCGGCACCGGCGCGGCAAGCGTGCGGATCAAATCTACGGGCGACGAGCAGCCTTTGGAGATCATTTGGTCGAGAGCTTGGTCGACGATCGATTGGATCAAGGGGCGTAGGTTATCGATGGCGCTCTTTTCGAAGAACGGCTGTATGCGATTTCTATCGTCGTCGGTTAGTGTTGATTCTGCATGTGTGTGTGTGGATAGGGAGGGAAAGGATCGCACCGTTGGAGAAAATGTGCGGGATCGTCTAGATTTACAAATGTAGGTTCGGATGCTAAGGCGGCTACTTTTCCTCCTTTGTGAATCTCGGGGTATCCATCTTGCCTGCGATCCTGTTGCATGTGTTAGCAATACTCTATCCTTTCTTCTTTTTCTTCTCCTATGCTCCCTCATAAGTTCACCCACTCAAACCCCAACGAGCAATAAACCTCCCCCTCCCCAACCCCCCCTTTAATAACCATACTTACAGCCGAAAAGTCCTGCCCCTCCAATATCCGACGACAATCCGCATGTTTCGTCACCAACCAAGCTTTCTTCTGATCAAAAAGCTCGACCTGGGTGATGGGGCATCGGTGGCGAAATTCGGCGTTTTCGGGAGCGGGATTGCTGCCCGAGAGACGGGTGAAGGGGAAATGAGGATGCTCTAGTTGTTGGAGGCGTTAATTACTTGGGTTTTGGATGGCTAGTGTGGGAGAGGAGGGGAGGAAGGAGGGTAGGGGGAACTTGCGGGACATCATGGAGGCTTGAGATGTGGGATATTGGACGGTGAATTGTTGTTGCAGAGGAAATTGGGAGATGGGAGATGGGAGATTGAAAGCTTGAGAGCGTGGGAGGAAGAGAGACGAGTTTCTATTTCTTCATATCATCGACGTTCTCGACTTCTTACATGCATCTCCCCATCTTCCCCTCAATAACATAATCCTCTCACATCACCATCACGGCCACCACCCGGCCTCATCATCGTTACACAGCGCACACCCACCCTCCTACTCTCAAAACCGGCCCAACCGACTCATCACCACCTACGCATTCCCATTGGCGAACACACACACACACACACACCCCCCTCATCCTCATCCCCCTTCACAACCAACAGAACAGCAGCCAACGCGCGCAAAGCGAGCTTCACACCTCGAGATCTTTCCTCATCGCATAGCCCTACACATTATAACGGGTAGACCCCCATGGCCAACAGGTTAGCATCATCACTAGCGAACCCCCCTCATTTTCCCATCACCACACATCTCTCCTTACACATACATCATGATGACAGCCCGAGATGCAGAAGAATCATATAACAATAAGGATGAGAACATGAATATCAATATCATTGGATGCTCATAACAAATAATATTGGCGTATGCTTTTTTGCTTTGTTTCTTTGGTTGAGCTCATATGCATGTAAGTCTGCAATAAATCGTATAAGGGTATGCACGATTAATCATCTATCCAGGAATGGAATGGAATGTTAGATTTACTGGTAGATAGATAGACAGACACTCGTATCTGATATTGTTGTAATCACGTGTTGAGGGCTCGCTACGACGTACCCACCCTTAGCACCTAGAATAGCACCCAAATACGACACACTTGATGCTTGCTTTGTTCCCTTCCAATAGATATATATATGATGCGACAGTATTTCTGCGAAACATATATATCTTGCGAAGAAGCGGGAGAAGGGGAAAAGGTTCATGTTCATTCATCAAAGGGTACGTATACTCTGTAAAGCCGCCAGTGAAGATAGATCGATCCTCTTGGCGAGGCAGAAACCGACCAGGGTGAAATATCTCTAACACGTAGAACCAACGCACAATGATTTTGGCGACAAAGCCCGACGACGGTAAAGTGATGGCGACGACGACGACGATGATGATGATGATGGCGAGTATGGAAACGATATAATCCAGAGAGCTGGTCCCGACGACGACTGCAGCGGCAGCGATGAGATGGACACTGCCATATGCATGGGAGATGATACTCAAAACTGTCATAATAGTGAGATCGACGAGAATGGAAAAAGTGTACCTGTACTTCAGACTCGCAATCCTGTAGTGCTAAACATGACGGAGTTTCAGAATGCAATCTTTAGGGTTAGGGTTAGGGTTAGGGTTACTTCATTCATTTCTCTTTCAACCTTTGTCCTTTGAGACCGAGTCAAGATGTCAAACATCAATAAGAAAAAGTTCTGGCCACTCGGGAATCCCAAGTTTGATCGCAATGGCAGCAATTCATGATCAGGAAAGAGACTATGCTTCTTAGATGGCTTTCGAGGTATATAGATGCTGTTGTTGATTATTTGTCATTATACTAATCCTGAGCTAGAGAATCACATGATGCCTGACGATGACATCGAACCAGAGCGTCACATAAACGCGTTACCGCGAAAGAAGCAGCAGCGACCGAATTGGCAAAAGCCTGAAAAACCAACCAGTCCCACCCTACCTTGGGGAAATTCTCCACGGTGAAGCAACTTTTGAGATCAAGCAAGAAGGTTGTTGTGATTTGTGGCGCATTCACAATACTGACTGACCTCTTAAAGTTCCTCCCTTTGAGGAAATGCGCAAGCCCAAACAAACTTTGTATCGATCATTATTTGTATTCTTTTTGAGAAGAGATGACTTCTTTCCTTTCAGTTGTTTGCAGTATATTCGAGAACGTACAATCAGTCCAAGGTCAAGCAACACCATTCCATTGACTCATGGGAAGACGTCACAACAAGGGTGGGACAGAAACCATAGTTCTTCCCTCATCATCCATTCGAGACATTGAATTCTGTATTCTGTAAAGCCAACTATAATTCGACTTTCTTCCCTTCCAAAAAGAACTTGGGAATATACTCGGAAACCAAAATCTCCCGCATATCCTGTAGAACAATGCTGTCGTGCAAAGTACGTCTCATATCAAAAAGAGCTTCACGTCTCAGTAAGTGGCTCCCATCAAAATCTTCCTGTGCCGAATCTCCTTCTTCCCGTAATTTTTCCTGCATCTCCCAATACTCCAAAAGACTAGCACTTATATCAAGCTCTTGGCCTCGACCGTGTAGCATATGATCTAGCCATTGCCTACAAGCGAGGGTATCAAAAGACAGGCCTGCGTCCCGGGGCGTACTGGTAGAGAGTGAAAATGACAACAGAACATGTGTCGTTGTGATTTGCGAGAGAAAATGCGAAAGTGGAAGCACCAAGTTCACGGGATATGCAGCATGGATAATGTGTGTCAGATGGCTTTTTACATGAGTGTATTGCTCGATTGTGAGCCCAAATGGTTCATGGGATAGGTCTCCGGTGAAAGCCACGACTTTGGAAAGATCTTGTGCGGATGCTGCAAACTTTGCTTTCATGATGGCTTCAAGACGGAAAAAAGCATTCTGGGAATCGGAAGCTCTTACATGGCACCATATCTCCACAACTTGAGGACTTGCTAGAAGATTGAAGAGGATCTGTGATCCGAGAAATCCAGACACACCGGTAAGTAGCTAAAACGCGTTAGGGTTGTCGATGATGTTGATGAATTCACTCACGACTGTATAACCGCGAAGTATATTATATGCTTCCGCCTTGTGGGCAGGGAAGCTAGAATGTTCTTGGATTTGGCTAGACATCTGTTGAAACGGATTGGTCGGATTATGACTATAGCCTGCCTGTAAGTTCAACAAAGCCCTCGCCAAATTGTAAGTATTTCCACATTCAAAAACTGCGAGGGGACCCAATGATTTTCCACAACCATTTAAATCAAGGTCTTGCACGATCATGTTTCTAAGTTGTAAAGCTCGTAAGCTTTCCATACTGGCCCGGTAGTAGTCTGCTGTCGCATCATCTATTCGGATCTGAAGTTTCGAGCGCAAAGTTTCTAGCAGCCATCTCTCCAGCTCAGCGACTGAGAGCTTGAGTCCATCTCTGCTACATTCCCGACCTTGCATATGTACAGCTACAATCACATCTGCGAAAACTTGGTAGACCTTCGCCCGTTGTATTGAAGCTTTGTCTGTTGTAGGATAATCCACATCTGCTTGCATAATCACTATCGCATCTTTGCTTATTTGTGAAAAGCCTTCTGCACCCCTGTTCGCATCTTCCACTGCAGGCAAAACATACTCGATAAATTTGTCATGGGCAATGTGAACAGAACTACTGGCTCGAAAGATAAGCAATCCTGGAAATGGCCTGTCATTACCAAACACTACTGCTCTTTGACTAGTGGTTCTTGACGTATGCGCTCTTCAATCCCAAGGGGTAGTATTTGCTCCCCATTTAGTAAAGTTATGCGGTCATCCAACCGTCTACATGCATGAACCAGTGTTGATGTTGTTGGGTTATGAGCAAACTATTGACACAGTTGGAACCTCGTAAATGCATATAATTAGAGCGGTTGACAGGCATAAATTGAATGAAGCTATTGATGATAATAATTTTGTTATTTGCTACATGTATGGGTTCTCTTGGAATTACAGTAGATGTACAGCATACGATGAACAAGAGCCGATTGCACATATTCCAAAGATAGGGGTTATCTAATAAATCAGGCTGGAATTGTCCCATTGGTAAGAAATCGTATATGCTCCAATTAGACATTTGTTTTCTAGTTGGGATCTCTTTCATGCTCTATAGGTCTTTAAACCAATGACAGCTCAGGCATATTGAGCCTCATACAGTAAGTCGCATCACCTAGTGGGCCTTTCAATTCTTTTCCTTTTGTTCCCATATGACATCCTTTTCTCGTAATGACTCCCTCCATTTTGCTCCATGTCGCTTGATCAGTACCAGACATACCAAACTTGCCAGTGTAACTAAAGAAGCGATAGTAAAAGTCCACCCATCACCGATCGCTGAGATTAAAGGCTGTGCAACAGCGCTTCCAATTGTTGCAAATATATTGCGTCCAAGGCTATTCAGAGCCACCAAAGACGCACTCCGATGCGGTAGAAGCTCTATCATCACAGTGGTTACAAGTCCAAATATGAGTCCCGTTGACATGCCAAAAATACCTAGCCCAAAAGCTAGAGTGTGAACAAAATGTTACCATTTATACCATAATTGAAAGGCATACAATATGCTCAAGCAAGTGAGGAATGGCAACTTACTGGGACTTCCCATATAGCGCCAAATCGTACTGTCCACCCATACCACACAAGTGAGCCGGCGAGTAGTAGCATGCCACACCAAGCGTTCTCACGAATTCTGTGTTCTGGCTGTTGAGCTGAAATCTGAGTATCCGGGGATTCTCCATTTTTTCTGGCGACCTTGTTCATGACATGATCTGACCACATTCCGCTGATGAGATCACCACCGAGTAAGCCGAGTGCTGCGGGTAAGAAGCATAACCCAATTCTGAGAGGGTCAAAGTTATACGGTGATGTAGAGAAGGCCTTTTGTATGCTGATTTCGATGGCCCGGTAAAAAAGTAGAGTTATGCTCGCAAGGTATGTTGTAAGAAGTACAATGGGTGACTGTAAGCACCTTGTAATTCTCAAAGGCCTGAACAGAATATGATGTACTTTATAGTACCCTCCTTTGATGTTTTGCAAAATACCACCAATTGACCTAGTCTGATCGAGGCCGTGCTGAAGGGCAGGATTCACATCTTCGGCCACGTCCAACTTCTGTATTATCAATGTCTCCGGCAATACGATCAGAGTGACGATAAAGGTCAGCGCGCCATAAATGACGAGAAACCATTGAGCTGCTCTCCAGCCCCATCTTTGTACCAAAAACCCACCAATAACCGGCCCCAGGGTTGGTCCCATAAGGACACCAATGTAGTATACACTCATGGCGCGACCCAATTCCTTGCTATCCCAGAGATCACCGACAACTGCAGCACCGGTTGCTGTAACTGCGCATCCAACCATACCTGAGAGCATCCGTAGGATGACAAGTTGAACAATAGAATTCGCAATCGCAGCAACGATGCTTAAAGCAACAAATATTGCAAGAGCAGCCAAGTAAGGAATCCGTCTCCCTTTATGTTCCGATAGATAGGACCAGTACATGGGACATATTGCACTTCCTATGGTTGGGAGTGCTGTGGAAAGATTTGCAATCGTGGAAGATGTCGCGAGCGCAGCTGGAAGCTGTGGTAAGGCAGCTTCATTCCAATATCAGCAAATTTTTACGATACTATCTTAGAGGGTGACAAACGATAGACTATGGTGACGGTAATAGGATCTATCGCCGCAGCTAATGCAATAATAAGAGTTATAAACAGCTTCGATGATCTTCCGTAGGATTTGGGGTCGTTTATGCAGGGGAACAAAACAAGTCGA
Organism: Monilinia vaccinii-corymbosi; assembly: GCA_017357885.1. Lineage (NCBI taxonomy): Eukaryota > Fungi > Ascomycota > Leotiomycetes > Helotiales > Sclerotiniaceae > Monilinia > Monilinia vaccinii-corymbosi. The sequence continues at coordinate 1,067,809 of CP063406.1, read as the reverse complement.
TCAATTTTGATGAACATATTTTCTTATTTCAATAAGAATTTTCCAAGTTATTGAACACTACAAAGAGGGTCTTTAAGGGCTATATGTATCTAAATTGCCAACTAAGAAGATAGGACAAGTGAATGGCAAAAAGTGCTTTGCTGTGCTTCTCTCAAGTATATCAAGGTTAGATTAGATAGATACTGTCTCCAACTTCTTCATTCTTTTAGCTGGTGCAACTCTAATATACTTTTGAAACGCTTTAGTCCCCAGGCTTGATGTTAGTTTTCTCAATTGCTTATATCTGTTAGAATTCAAATACTAATGATGAAAGGATCGGCATGCATGCTTTGTTTTGGGATAGTGATGACCTTGCAAGACATTGGTATGTTGATAGACAGTCTTAACCTGGATTCTATCTCATCTGCACTGCAGTGCAAAACTATCAAGCCCTACTTGCAACTCGATTTTTTTCGGCTTTGCAGAATCTGATGTTTTCCCGGGTAAGTTGACTAGTTTGCTTGATTGAAAATCATATGCTAAAGTCTTACAAGCCTGGTGAAGGTTCCTTTTACCTACTCAGTATATGGTCTAAGCGAGAGGAATCGCAACGAAGATTCTCCATCTACTTCAGTTCTGTGACTCTTGCTGGATGAGACCTTTGGAAGCCTTTTTGCTAGTGCATTTGAAAACATGAACGGCATTGGTGGCTACAGTGGATTTTAATCCTCGAACTGATGTGCCTGATCATCACAAAGGTTATATGATTCTGCTGACAGGACTTTGCATATCTGCAACCTCTTCGATTTCTTATTTCACATGTGTGTAGAGAGAAAATTCCAAGAAGTCCGCTGTGTTGGAGAATCAGGAGGGATATTTCAATGCAAATTTTCAGTCCAAAAAGTACTTTTTGTGAAGAGATTTGAGAGGAGAAGAAGAGGAAAGAGGGAGAAAGGCTTGCAGAAGTTGAAATGAGTAAAGGCAGATAGTGATATTTATAGTTATCTGGATATTGCTGTGTAAGATCTTAGTATTTCTATACTTTAGATTTGGAGTCCATAGTCTTCTTTGATCAAGTCTGCAGCCTTCTCAGCCAAAGCATAAATGCTCGAAAGGATATTTCCTCGAGGAACAATCGGAATAATACTAGCATCCACCACGCGAACATTCCGAGTTCCATAAACGACAAATCTACTATTAACCACCCCACCCAAATCTTGACGCATCATGGCACAAGTACCACAAGGATGGTAATTTGTCGCCGCGGAGCTTCGTATCAACTCAATCGCATTCTCCAACGTGCGTGAATCTTTCCCGGGAGGAAGTATTTTCCCATGGGGCTTGATGATGCTTGCCAAGGGTTCCGTGTGTGCCAATTTGTCGTGAAACATCATGTGCCTACCGTATATCTCAGCCTCAAGAGGGTGAGACAAGTACTTGAAATCCACTGCTGGCTTATCCACAGGAAGCGACGATTTAATGTGGACATGTCCTCTCGAAAGCGGGTGCGAAAGCATAGCGAGCAAGGAGATGTCGTTTGCGGGATCCGTGTGGGCAAATATTTCACGAGGATCGTCTTTCTCGAGATGCAATTGTCGACGGGCGAGGAAATGTGTAGCTGTTGCTTCAGCTGACGATTCGATCATATCTTTGATGAAGCTGTACTGTAATTTGGCCGAGGGAAAGAGACCTGGAGAATTGTTGATATGCTTGTCCAGAAGCTGCGTGGTTGAGTGATCGAGTGGTTCATGGGCGTTGAGTGGCACATACGCAAAAGAATACGATGGACCATGGGCGAGTGTGCCTGATCGTGATTCCTTATACAATTTCAAACCAGCTTCTCTCACAGCCCGGATCGCGCACCACGTCCATGGTTTTCACATCATCTTTTACCTCAAAAGAAGAGCCGCACATCATATGATCTTGTAGATTTTCTGGGAAGCATTAGCCTTAATTTTCAAGATGGATATGAGACAACCTACCACCGATGTAGGGATTGTCGTACACAATCTTGATACCATGTAATTGTAAAAGTTTGGCAGAGCCAATCCCGGAAAGCTCAAGAATTTGGGGTGATCCAAAGACACCGGATGAGAGTATGACTTCTTTGCGAGCGTGTACCAGAGTCGGCTTGCCGTGGTGCAGAAACTGAACACCGCTGGCGACTGCCTCACCAGCCACGGAATCGTCTCGAAAAACAATCTTCTCAACATGTGCAGAAGTGATTAGATGCAAGTTTGGACGTTCTTTCGCCGGGGCGTAGTAAGCCGCCCCAGCATGACTTCGCTCCTTTGCATCGCTAATTGTGCAAGGACTCGTGTACCCTCCAACTGAGTCTCCCGATAACGGATCCGTCCTCAAATCCAGTTTTAGATGTTTGAACGTGTCGACCCATAATTTTTGGAGGGGGTCTTTGATGTCTGGGAAGGAGCATTGGATAGGGCCTGAGCCTTGAATTCTCTTATCCATGTAGTCGATCCCCAGAAACTCTTGTATCTCTTGGCTCGGCGGATTTACGGCTTGGAACTGCTGGAAGTAAGGGGCCATATGGTTCCAAACCCAGCTCTCATTGCCCAGTTTTGCCCAACCGTCGAGACTTGCTCTGTTTGGATATATGAGAGCAAGATTATTGATCGCGCTCGAACCACCCACGAGCTTACCTCGAGGGTGGTGGATTGTATGACCATGGAGATAGGCCTAAGTATCAAACAAATTAGCAGCTGATATTAGTACATGAGACCTGTGAAAACTCACTTGCGGCTCTGACAAATATTGCCAATCGAATCTCGTATCTCCCCACAGCAGGCCAGACAATGCAGGTGTCTTGATTCTTGGGTCCTCATTGTTGTCCTCTCCAGCCTCCAACAAAAGCACAGTTAAATTTGGATCTTCGGTGAGTCTGTTTGCAAGGACGCAGCCAGCAGTGCCCCCACCGACGATGATTATATCGTAAATTTCAAGTTGCACACTTGATGCAGAATTTCCTGATTCCATGACTGTTGAGAGTTTCAATATTGATGCTTTGGCTAGCTAGAGGGTTTAATGGCAATGATAGTCTGTGAAAAGAAGAAGAGGTGGTCGCCTACTAGTGATAGTCTCACCCACGTGATTTTGTTGAAACGCCATGCATATTACCAACTGTTGTACTTGAAATGATATATATATTATTTCTGCTTCACCCCAATCATTGCCATTGCTTTATTATTCTGCTTTGACTCTTCTACCAATGGCTTTACAAAGTTGATAAAAAGCATATACTGTCACGGGGTTGTGGCCACGTGACAGCCTAACCGGCTATAGCTTTACATGAAGTAAAGTTACTAGTAAACTGATTCTAAACTGTTACCACATTAGTCATCACAGATGACTCAGCTTACCAAGACTAGCCTAGCTTTAGCTTAGTAAACAAAGTCTACGAAAGTGGACTTCGCCCTTTTAGAGCAATCCTTATCTCTTTTCACTCACAACACGCTTACATAAACTAACTAATAACTTGAAGGTCAAGTTATTAGTCAATTAAGATAAACAAATTGATAATTTGAGGTATGTTTAGATTATCAATTAGCTGATAGATATAATTATAGGATGGTATTTAATCTTGTTTATATTATATATAGTTTCTATATATAATATAAATACTATAATTTAGTCTATTCTATATAACTCTTTAAGTTATATCGTAGTTATAATTCTGTACTGATTGTTAGACCCGCTCTGAACTGTATTCCGCCTGCTACTGTCCCATGACATATACCTCCTCCCCTCCCTCTCTCCCCCCGTCCGCCTTTTACTGTGTCGTACAGCGCAGTATTAGCTTTTATATATGTAAATTTGTTGATCCCTACCACAATTATACATACGATTGTGTATGTACCAAAATTAGCAAAAGTCGGATAAAAAAGTATGTACTACAAAAAGCCCTCTTCTGTGGGGGTTCTTGGAGGTTGTAGTAAATATCGTAATGCTGTAGGGGTTCGAGAAGCTCTCAACGGCGAGTAGTATTATAGTTATAGAACTTGGAGGGTAGTCAGTAACAAGGAGACAAAGCCAGTAGTACTGTCTATTTGCTCTGTCTTCAGAAATTGGTGGCGGATTGCAAGGAGCTTGCTATTGAGGCAGAGTTCTGGACCCCAAGCTGTTTGCTGAAGAACATCAAAGGGCAATCGAGCAGCTTAGGTTCTCATATAGACCATCAAAATCTTTAACTTTGTTAAAGCAGGTAGTATTTTACTTCAATGAGGGAAGGATTATCTTGAACTCACTGCGTTTTGCTCCTCTTCTACTAGCACCCTACTCGAGAACATGGCATACGGAGTCCCCAAGGGAAACAGGATTGGCATCGCTATTATAGCTTGCGGATGAGTATCCCAGTTCCTCGCAATGATTGCTGTGGCACTTCGAATTTGGGCCCGACGGCTTAAACAGCAAATATTAGCATCAACTAATTACCTTGCAGCTGCAGCCATGTTTTAATGTTTGCTGTTCAATGCTCTTTCAACTTGGGCTGTAGTGGCTGCCTGATCCTGGTGCGTTTGAGAAATCCTTTGAAAGGCTATTCTTGATATTCGGTAACTAAGGCTTACTGTGTCATGGGAGAGGGATTTCGAAATTTCTATGGAGAATAATGATTATTATCCATAGGTGTTGGCAAACATCCTTGATCACTTTGAGATTGTGCCCTTGTCGATCTCAGATTGTATGATTGAAGATGGAATATTGTTCCTTAGTTTAACTTTACAGAATCAACAATATTGTCATTCAATGATGCAGGAGCAATTCCAGAGCAATAAAGTTCAAATGGTTCCATGAAGGTGACGAGTATTAGCGGAAGCAATACCTGGTATTCAAATCAAAACTCAAGCTTCTATACACCACATAATATTTGATCAGGTTTCAAATCAAAAGCCACACGCGGCGGATGTATTTCTTACAGATAGCCATTAGATTGAAGTTTGCAAGGAGATTGTAATTGCAGCTAATACCATACCATACGTTCACTGCAATTATTTCAATTCTCAAGAATAAATCCCGCTTCAATACTTAATTGTCATTCTTGCTGTAATGCAATAGATGCTAGGATTATTTTGAGTTAGTACATTTATATAAGTTAGTTTAGGGGCTAGAGAACATCTACTTTCATTCTATGCCCATTAAGGTCCACTACGCAGTTAGACTTGCTCTAACCTAACGTTTAAACTTTCTCTTAGGTATCTGTACTTTTCAGATATAGTATTATTTAAGGGCATATATCTATGGATTGGTTTGTCAATAAGGCTTGGCTAATCGTTTAGCTTAAGAAAGCTTTGTTTGATGATAGGTACCCATCGGATGCACATGTTGAGACTTATGATATCATACAATTCACTAGCATCAGGGGTTACTGCCTTACCCGAATATTCGCTTATTATTGAAGCGAAATAATTTTTTTCAGCAGTAGATCCCACAGCCTCAGTTCATGGCGCTTGGCGATTATTTCAATATCATACTTTAATTGAAATTGGTAAACCAATGATAGAAAATGAAGTTAGCCCTAGTCCCGTTTTCGAACCATTAAATATAGAATAGAAGGCAGCGATAAGTATATCGAAGACCGGATTCGTATAATTGGAAATTTGCACTTCCATGTAACAGATAACGACTTACGAATGAAAGATATTCAAGGAATTGATGTTACGAATGTAAGTATTTTTTCAGCACCACTTGGGGGCCATCCTCAAGCTTCACTGTACGCATTTGCAGACCGAGAAGCGGAGATGATTGTTAAGCGAAGGTGATTGCTGTTGAGTTCGGACATGTGACGTCTAGAAACGGTATATTTTTCGTAGTTTAGAACTTAAGCTGTTACATACCAATCCACATTCATTTTATTGCCTTCATACTCAATTGTTGTGTGCCAACACCCTTTTAGATCCTAAATGAGGGGATCTAGTGTAACTGCCCAGCAGAAATAAACAACTGGCAGAAAACTCCGCATTGAGCCCCATATAAACCTATTGCGCTATTTTATTCTTGATTCATTAAATATTAGATCCCATCACCGAGAATGCTAGAGCTAGAGGGTTTTGTCATACAATTTACTAGATTGGTCACGACGGCCAATTCAATTTCTTTTTTCAGTACAATAGCCGACTTCTCCATTAGGTATTTGATCGCAGAAACTACCAAGGTATTATATACCCCTGGGATCATTATAGCACAATAGGACTATTGCAAATCCATCAAGGTTTTTCTAAGGTTTTTTATTCTCCTGGTCTACTCGTCTTAAATAAATACATTAACATAAATCTGCTGATCATTCAAAATGATTGGTAGAGTCACAACTGCCCAAACTACTTCTCTCCTCTCAAATGTGTTCGATCCAGTCTGTTTGCATCCACGACACGGATATATTCTTCAAATCTAAGCAGACCAAGCATTCTTAACAACGTCGTCAGCATTTCGTGACCAAGCATTCTTGACGGCATCATCAGCATCGGCGTTTCGTGACCAGGCATTCTTGACGGTATCATCGGCATCGCGGGCCCAAGCATTCTTGACGGCATCATCGGCATCGCGGGTCCAGGCGTTCTTGACGGCATCATCGGCATCGCGTGACCAAGCATTCTTGACAGCATCATCGGCATCGCGGGTCCAGGCGTTCTTGACGGCATCATCGGCATCGCGGGTCCAGGCGTTCTTGACGGCATCATCGGCATCGCGGGTCCAGGCGTTCTTGACGGCATCATCGGCATCGCGGGTCCAGGCGTTCTTGACAGCATCATCGGCATCGCGGGCCCAAGCATTCTTGACGGCATCATCGGCATCGCGGGTCCAGGCGTTCTTGACGGCATCATCGGCATCGCGTGACCAAGCATTCTTGACGGCATCATCGGCATCAGCGGCCCCTAAATTAAATTAGCTTGCAAATGAAGGGCAAATAAGACACTCGACTTGCCATTTGCAATAGGTGCCGCAATGCCTACGCCCACGAACATTATTCCAGCGAAAAGAGAAGTTGAAAGTCTCATCTTGAAGTCTTATATTTGATGTATTGATGTATCTCGAAGAAGTGAAGTGAAGTGAAGTGAAGTGAAGTGATTTTGTTGAGATTCCAAGACTCTCGTTCACTCCTGGGAGTGTTATATCCTACTCGGAAAACCTAAAATCCTTCCCTTGCTTATATTGAACAACGATCAATCTATTATTGCCTTGGTAAGGGTTTCACCGACTAATGGCCCTTCAAGCATGAATCTACAGATAAACACGTTGAGTCCTGTATATCCAAGAGTTATGTCTGCCCGATATATGTACCCACTATCTCGCCGCTGAAAGTCAAAATGAACACATGAGCTCAAGAACCTGGAGCACAGTCTGCTGTTTTCCTTGTTCGTGGCTTCACTGAGCTTGAGTTGTTCGACTCCTGTATCGACAAAGTACTACGTACATCGTCTTATGCACAACGACCACCTGATACCCCCAGTAGATGCGGCGTTGATACAAGCTTCTTCCTTTTCCCTCAGAAAAATATTAGAGTTTCAACGGGTTCCTACTCTCTTTTCTCCCCGAGATCCAATCTCTAGTTCTTTTTTTGTGGAACTTTAACTCTACTTGGCGAAGATCGTCATTTTAACCCTGATAATATTCATATAATCCCTACTTACTAATAATATAAAAGTTCAATTAACAGAGGGAAATAAAGATCAGAAAAGTTCCTGGAATTAATTATTGTAGATTTATGAAGCGTTTTGAATGATATATAGTGAGAGCTTTAAGAGTTATATAAAAGTGTTATCCAATTAGTGCTATACAGCGTTGTATAGAGCCAAGCGAATCGGAACCATGCGTATTGATGCGATATGGGTCGGCGTTACGTATTGTCACGATTGTAATGTTTATCTAATATCGATTTATCTTTAATTTTTATGCGATTGAACTTATTCTACTTTTATTAATTATTATTACGTATTCTTATAGTAGTATTATGTCCATATGAAAGATACTTCAAATATATCAAATATATCAAATAGTATTATTTTGAATATTAATATCTTGAATAGTAAACTTGTTGTAATCACGTGTAGAGGGCTCGCTACGCTCAGGTTCTTAGCACACACATACTATAATAGACACTTGTGCCGTTACTATAATACTAATATCATTTAGATTAATATCGTTGAACTTAATGTTGTGCTAATCAAGTTTATGTACATGATTATACAGTTCACTTTGTGATATTATTCTAAGATTACTGATCAATATAAGTAGGGATTTTTGTCTTATAATATGCCCCTATATAAAATATAGTACAGCAGAAAATACATGGAAGAACGTGATGGAACTAGGTTTAAGCGGGGTCTAGTGAGACAAATCTCGTTGATAAGCTAGCCGAGCTGTCTACTAATAAAGGTGCCGAAAGTGGATTACTTATAACTGTCATACTAAAATGACGCGCCACGCTAGAAATCGTGCTTATTTGACTAGACGGCTCACTCCGTGACATTGCAAAAATCTGAAATCTTCTGCATCTACTAACAAATACAAAATAATTATATGTTCAAAATCTTAAATTAGTATATTAATTGGTTATAAAGTTATTGGTACATTAAAATCGTGATTTATGGTGTAAAAAGTGGCTCATATGAGGGGGTGGCCTATATATGGGGAAGGGGACTTACACAACGGCTACTACCGTATACTATTAGGACGTATAGCTTTATATATAGTCTAGATCCCAAACCCTAAACAATAACGAAACCCCAAATTTAAAGGGCATTATTGACCTCCACTTTTGAAAAGTTTATCCCAACATGTATTTGCTCCCGATAGCAATGTAACTCTGATTTAAGAGCGTGAGCTGATATTCAATCGAGTTCCCACTTCCGAGTCCGCATGGGACATATTGATACCAGCGAGCGAGCCGTGGCCTCATTCATCAGCCGGATTTAGCGCTCTTTATATCAAACATTGCTAATTTTCATCAACTACACCGTTCAGTGCGTTTCCCCTATTTCACTCGACGTCAACTAACACGCCTATCACACCATACTTACTGTCTATTATGCTGCCAAAGAGGAATTAGACATTGTCCTAGCAGGCAAGGGCGGCAGTCAAGATACCAAATTGACAAGGCCCGTGTCGACACAGGCCATGTTCGATATTGTTTTGATTATATTAGGAGAGGTATGCTGTATGCAGCTGATATGAATTTGGATATTGTTGATCCGGTGAGTTAAACAACAAATAGATAAAGACAAGCAAGGATGTGTTGGGATTTTGAAGTTGTCTTTGAGTATACAACGCGTTAGGCAATTCGCACTGATAATGAAATTGTAACAAGAGCTACTGCTCATCTTCTACCAAGAGCACGAGTTACGCAATTACGATAGGTCTGCTTTCAAGGCATTGTCCACGACAACTGCAGTAGTTTAAATAGTTGTATTGATGTAAATTATATGGGCAAGAAGAAAATATCCGAGACTTCCAAAGCATCTGAAAGCTAGAAATCTGGGCTCAAAAGAGTACGATTGTTCACCCTAGGGATTAAAAACCTCTATTTCGGGATTCTCTCTCAACACAGTTCCGCCAGCCGGTGTACTAATCCAGTCATATCGGCCAGTTTCATTCTATCACGCGCGGTATTAGAAATATATCGCATCTGATTACAATCGAGGTAACTTACCAAAATGCCTGGGTCTGTTAGATTGAGCGTTCGGCTCCGGGCCCATGTGTCAAACAACTCCCAGTTGACACATTCATGGTCTGACCAGGCCCTTGACGTGGGCACTGCATCGCGCCAGAACATCGTCGCCATAGTAGCATCAGCACGGCACATGGCTGCTTCACGCCAATACTCGAGGCAGTGATCTAGCGGGCGTGTCAACAAAAGATACACTCTGAACTGATGGAGTAGGTAGAGCTTACCCGCGTGTGCGTTCTCACGTTCCAGTTCCTTACCCGTCAAGCCCGGATAATAATGGTTCAAGTTCAGATGTCTTCGTATGCGCTTGATACAATGTAGCTCATGATAGACTGCCATTTCACCAACATACCCAGAACCATCCTTGAGGCCAAGTGTGGTGGCTCCCAGATGTTCGTATTCCTCGTTTGTGATTTTGGTGGTCAAAGGCTCCAGAATTTTTTCATAAGCAGCATCTAGCTCTGGTCGCGGGGGACCAGCAAAAGGATTATCATTGAGGTGACGAAACAGACGACGACGCTCATAAGTTACTGCGCCGTTAAACGCTGGAGCCGCTATAATGGGGAATCAGTTGGCATATATTACGGCGGAATATTCAAAGTGAATAACGTACAGAAAACCAGCTTTGGGCGGACACAATTTGCATCAGAAACGGTGGGTGAGGATAGGTAAGAGCTTTTCATCCAGAGAATGAACAGAACAATGTTCGACAGAATTAACGCTGTGTATGCGATGAAGTTAGTATGGCAAAATGATCGTCTCTTAGGTGAGGCGTAGTAGAATTCATCGTTATCTGACGGTTGAGGTGACTCCCCAACGTCTATAGCGTCAGCAGAAGACTTAGAGCCCAGTTTTGAGTATTTTTGCTGGTTTGCCATGGCAAAGACTTTTGGCCAAAATCTGAGATTGTTTGGCATTCAAGAAGTTTGAAGACTGCTTTCAAAACACTAAAATACAAGCAGCCAGCCATAAAGGCGGATGCAATAGTTTGCAATCCCATATACAGTTCCGTGTTATTCAGTTCTATGTTAGTCAATCCCATGTAAAAGGAAACAAGGTTTAACTGAATGCACAAGCATAAGAATACCCCACCTGCAAATATAATGCTCTTACAAATATCAAAGATTCAAGGTTAAAAGAGTAAGCAAAACGCGGCATGAAAGACAACTACTATATATTGTATACAATTATTATTATTATTATTATTATTGTGTTTAACGTCCGTGGAGCTTGCCAGGCTCTGAGCTCCCAAGGGATACTGCGGACGGGCTAGACTAAGAATTTTTATATACAAGGGTTGTCCTCCTCGCAGATCTGTAGAATGCCAGCCAGATATGCGTTAACATGTGGAGCTTTCCAGCCCCGGCACGGAATCTTCCCCAAGATTCCGCCTCTCCTTCGTTTAAGAGAGCGCATCCTGTCGTATAAAGTTCTCCAGTTACAACTACAACAGTAATATAACAGCAACGGCAATAGTTGCTGACTTCCACCTCTATTATAAACTTGAAGAGCTTTGATAGCTTATTGTACACTTGGTGTTTTTATATCAAAATTTTTTATGAAACTATTAAAAAAGTTATCAACGGGGAATTCACGGGATTGTCCGAGTCGCACATCGATTGAACGGTTCAGAACTAGTTCGAGCATAACAACCACGTATTAATGTCTAACAGGCATGAAATTGAATGAGGCTATTGATGATTATAATGTTATCATCTGCTACGTGTCCTCGAGTCCCTCCATGAGTTTGCGTTATATGCACGTGCTGACTCAGCATAAACCTAAAACAACCAGATCGCTAAGGAGTTCCAAAATATTACACAATCATCATACTAATTCTATATTAGAAAATCAAATATATATAAAATTTACAAGATCCAAAACATCTTTTGATGTTTTTGTTATAAAATCATATAGTGCGCGATAAACTGTAACCGTAATCCTTATTGAGCAAAGGAAAAATCATGGATTGATGTGGACTGAAAAAGGATGATGCGAATTAATTATACTTTCGGTTCGGATGTTTGACTACAATTCCTATTCGCTAATTCTCTGTATAGGTATTCGCAAGGTAGATGGGAAATTTTGGGTTGAAGAGAATATAACATGCTTATGAGTGGCTACTGGTAATGATTGGTTATTGCAATACTACGACTTAAACAAATATTCAGATGCAGTGTTAAGGCTTCTTATTCGAGCAGGAAACAGATCCGGGATATAATATTAATGCGAAAAGTACTAGCAAAAGGGCTGTCAGATGATGAATCGGTGCTAAAATGCTGCCCAGTTACCTTTGAAATTTCCGGGTGTTTATCTCGATTGAAATGAGGACTAGAATATATTTGTAGAACAAATCGTTTGATTCAGTTCTTACTGACATACCCTGAACGGGAGTAGTTGTGAATACCGCCTCAAGACATACTCAACTAGTACTCTTTCTCCTCCCAGCTTCATCATACCGCTTCAAGATGACGAGGTCAATTTGTGGAAAGTAGCTTTCGTCGGCGAATCCGAAGACGGCTACTGGCACGCATACAGAGGCACGCCACCCAACTAGGCAGACGACAAAGTCTAGGAAATCTTGTACGACTATCACTCCTCCAAAGACTCAATATCATTTGCTACGGCCCACGATGTCGGCTGTGGATCCGGTGTCGCGGCTGTCGAACTACCGACACACTTTGGGCATGTTGTATCAAGCGATAACAATGACTCTTCGCTCACCGCCGCTCGTCGATTCTTATCTTCAATTCCACAGGGAAAAGATTGAGATCAATTGCAAGAGAAGTTCATCTTCACACTATATCGGGATGAAGAATTGGCAGCCTATCACGCACCACAAAGCTCAGACCTCGTAGCAGAAGCCCTCTGCATCCCTTTAATGGACCGGCCCGCTAATGTCACGCACGCTGCTCCACGGAACTACGTTATTCCGATGCGTTGTCGACGACATGTCACGCTTCACCAATCAGATCACTCTGATCAATGCACCATGTTATCTGACGGCGCACGGGTAGAGATGCTGAGGAATCCACTTTCGGCAATTTTCTTCGTGAACCGTTCGGTTAATTAACTTATAGGGGCATATTACAAGGCCAAGATCCCTGCTTATATTAGTCAACAATCTTATTGGCATATGCATGGATTTGAAAGAACGGAGAGTCAAACTGTTTGGGTTTTTTCTGGGATTCCAAGAGCGCGGATATGTATTTGTCCATGCCGGCGGCATGGGATTTTGAGTTGGAGCCAACCAGTAAAGTCAGCGCCAAGGAGGGATATGGAATCATTGAGATGGAAGATGCTCGAATGCGGGAAAGGAAATGGGATCGATGTGGGAGGTGTTCAAGAGTTTGTTGATTACAGTTTTCCGTATATACGAGTAAACGAGTAAAGGACTTAACAATAGAAATGAGGAAATTGTAGGGTCATTGAAGCAGTTAGCGAGTGCGAAGGGCGGGGAGCAGGAATAAGGACTTCCACTTGGCCAGGCCGACTTGTACTTATTCTCGCAACCAAATCATAACTTCATTCATCGGCTCATACGAGTCCTTTCATGAATGCCTATGCAGAGAGTGCTGTCAGAAAAGCCATGCCAACAACACCATACTAACTGCTAAAAGAAAGAAAATTTCAAGATGCCTCATTGATTTTTAGAGATTACGAGAAGAACATTTCCTTGCTTGAGTATACGCAAAAATTCCGAGCGGAAAATGAAGAGAGAAATAGAAAGAACGACATAAAAATGATGAATTCGGATTCAGAGCTCTATTGCCCTCATCGTCCATAACACACTACTATCGCCGCCAAAACTTCCGTTAGTAGTTCTATAGAAATACTACTATGAGAATAGTCAAAAAAAATCAAAAAAATCATTGTATACTTCTGCATCATTAAAACAATTTCTAGAGAGGGATAGGTATATATCAACAGTATTGCATATGTACTGAGCCTGTTAATATTTCAAAGAAGCAATGATAAATGCAATTATTGACAGTACTCGAATATTGATAGCCCACGAATGAAAGGAATGCAAATCCATTTGAAATCCAAGTCCAACCAGGCATGCGAAGATTCAACAGCTGTACATGATGATGCTCCTACGAACCTGTAATTTTTTTATTACACAGAGCCAATATTAATATTGAATCAAGCTGGAGCAGGGCAAAGACTGTTGTTGCTTTAAAAAGGAGCGGTGCTGAGAGCGAAAATATTGTGTGTAAATTTGGCCGGCTGAATGGAGATGAAAACGAACGACTTGAAAATCAACAGAAGGTTTGAAAACAAACAAACTGTCTACAGTATTTTACTGCAGCGAGCCGAGGTATACGTGAGCTACGGATAAACGGGGCGCTATTAGCGCTCTCCTCTACAAACGTGCAAAAGCGTCTGTATATATATATTTTCTTATATAAATACAAAAAAGATATCTAGACCCTCTATACACGCAACACACACACGTACACTAAAACAGAACACAGAACAAGTTTTCAATAATAAGAAGAAAAAGGAAAAAAAAACGGCAGATTTTAGCGAGTGGTCAACGTAACCAAGCAAAGCAGACCGACCTGTATGTGAAGTTCTCGAATCCGAATGGCAAACCCGGCATTCATCTACGGATGCGCCCTTGGACTGTAGAACGATCAAAAGATTCTGCAGCAGAAGGTGAGATGGGATTAGGATTATCACATGGATCCGAAGAGATGGAAGACCTGGCTAGTGCTTGTTTTCGAAGCTGCATTTTAGCTATCTTTGTTGCTGGATTGGAGGACCTCGGTGCAAAACGAAAGGATTGACTGGACCCGACCCGACTCGACTCGAGAAAGCAACGACTACGAAAACGATTATCTCGAGTAATATTTCGGATCTTTCGAAAGCAGGAGAGAATGTTCTAGCGAGGAAACGTCCACACGCCTATCGAGTGATCGGTATTGCTCCCACGAAGCACAGAGGTAATTCACAATGGAGGAATGGTATAACGCTTCCCATTGTTTAATTGACAGTCAGTTTTAGCACCATATCCACTGTGTGAGCAGAGACTATGACGGCAAACCCTCGGCTCTGTTTCCAAAACTTTTGCAGGACACAGCTATGACGGGGAAGAACAAGCTATCGCTTCTCTGCTAGTATACCCATTTCGCTTTGGGGAATACATACATATAGCATGAAAAACTCATCGCTAAAGGCAAGAATGATCGAAAGCACTAATCCAGCGCGAAGAATAAAAACCCCTCACCAATATTGATCTAGCCAACAGGACTCAAAATCCAAAGAGCAAAAGAGAACAACAATGATGATTGATGGCTGCCATATACTCCGCTGATCATAACACTGAGATACATACACACCACATCTCCACCTCTCCTCTACAAAATCAAAAATGCGAAAAATAATCCATACCCCGCCCGTCCAACCACCACCGACCAAATAACAAACCCCAACAAATCCGTTTACTTTACAGCCACCGGCATGTTGAATCATACAGATATCACCCACCCCACCCACCTACAGTACAAGCTCGTATATAAAACGATTAGATGAGATTAAACGACAAGAAGAGTTTTGATCAACTGGTGTTACCCGGGTAGACAGACGGTTATAAGAATATATATGGTGAAGTTATCTCATCTATTAGACTGCTGAGTATTTCGAATTCAGAGATGAGGGATTGATTCCCCTCACGTTATTGTAACAATAGGATTGATATTACTAATGATAGATGCATCCCATTCCATTCCATACCATCCACAAACACGTATACACACACACATATACTCAAGATCAGACAGAATCTTAGATAACTAACTCTAGGTATCTAACCTCATACTAAGTAGATAGATAATAAAAGAAAATAACCACATCCAAACATACCAACATCAACTTTTTCCACATATTCATCTCGATATATATATATATATACCGAGGGGATTTATATATGAAAAAAGAAGAGAAAAAACAAAAAAAACTTCATCAAATGATCCAGAAAACGCAGGAAACGAAAAATCCATAAAGTTCATCATTATAAGTATCACTTATCTCCAATTCCCTCCCTTGTGTACAATTAAATATGTACTTCTCTAAACGCCCATTCCTTTTCGCTTTCCATATGAACTGCAATTAAATTAGCATCCTCAATTAAACCCACCATAACCACATATCCCTCCCCCCAAATCACAAAAAACTCCTCTTATTACTCAACATGCTATAACTACTTGCCGTCCTCGATTTGAGGCCCACCCCCACATTTCTATTTTTCAATTCGACGCTCGGAGGTTCAAACGCGCTGCTAATACTCCCCTCCTTCAAATAAAAGTGACTGGATTTTTCCTCGTGTTCCACGTGGAAATCAACATTTAATTGATCACCCTGCGGACCCGCTGCACAACTTCCACCCAGACGCTGAGAAGGTGGACTATTGACCGCAAGGGCAAAGAGATTTTGGGTTTCGGTGAAATCGGTTACGAGACCACGTTGGCGGATGAAATAGCCGAGACAGAAGATGTTGGTGAGGAAAGCGATGATGAGAACTAAATAGAATATGTTCTGCCAGGGTCTGATAGGGCCCGAGGTATATGATTGACTGGATATGGATGCATTGAATGGTTCGTATATACCAGGACTTATGATTTCTTGTGGCACTGTATAATTCATATAATGTCTAAAGGTGGCAGCTTGGGCGCTGATAAGAAGTGTGCACCCAGATAATGAAGCGAGAGCCTCTGCGATACTGGGTAATGAGGTATTGAAACTAGGGGCTGTTGGAACGAATTGTGTTAACAAACGAGCAATGGAAGCATTAGCGTTTGATACTCCAGTGTTAAGAGCCAATGAGACAGCCCATTCCGTGATGATGTTTCGAAAATCCTTTTGCACGTTTTCAGGAGGAGATTCGACGGATTTGTCATAAGCCATTTCATCATTGGGATCTTCGCAAGTGTTCTCAAGAAGCCCACTACCCCCACCAGCTGAATATCTTGTGCTGCAGTCAACTGCAAGGGACGAGCCTAGCAAGATTATTAGTACCGAAGCGATCAGAGTTCGAAAGCCCTTGTGAAATTAATCTAATTTATGTGCTTCTCATTTTCGACTCTAATTGGCACATCGAATGAAGGGAAAAGAGTTCGAGGACCTAGAGCTATAGCACGCATCAAAAAGCAGGACTTACTCATCTGGCAGACAGTATAGTCAGTTGTAGCACTCGATTTTGCAAGTAAATATATAAATTGGCTTTGGTATACCGACGTATTGAGTATGCTGTTGTAGTCAATAGGTAACTATAGGGGGTCAGCAAAGGTAAAACCATCATTTCATAGTCTAAGCTTACCATGGGGAACACCGGAGGCTGTCTCTGATTCACACCCCAGCCAAAGACATTGTCTGCAGCAGTACTGTTAAGATATTCCTGACCCGGCTCCAACACAATTTGTGATTCATAACCATACCAAGCCACCCGTTGGTTTGGAAAATTTGTCGACTCATTCGTGATCGCGTTAGGCCAATCAACGTAGATGATTGGTGATAATTCGGATTTATTCATGTTGGCACATAGAACATTGAGAGTGGGGCTCACTACTGATGCTCTTACCTGATATCCTCCTAAACCCTTGAGATCAGAAGGTTGCAATATGCCATTAATCTGGTCGGCAGCGGCTGAGACGACACCACTATGAGGCATAGCAATTGTGACGTTGTTCACAATACGATTGTACTTCTCGTAATTAGCAGCCATATCGCTGGTATTCGTACGGATCCATGAAGCCTTGACGGTTGTATTATCATAAAGCGTGGCCGTGACATTTGGACGGTTTGCTAAATCAGAGTAGTTGCTCCTTCCTCCAGTAGCAGAAATATCGGACCAAGTACGCACGAAGTCGAGAAAATTATGATAGGCTAGAGAATTAGCAAATTTGAAAACTAGCCTATGAGGGAGTTTACACACCTTCTCCAGCATGATCGATATCCACACAAGTAGAAGCGGAAAAATCTTCATCAACAGCCGCCGAGATTGGAGTGTGACAACTCTTCATGACATAATAAATATTTCCATAGCTTGTTTCGGCCAACCCATGCATTACTGCAGATTCCCATTTTCCCCATTGGAGGCTAGGGCTGACTATAGCATCTGACGCCGTGGTATAGAACATGGCTACAAAAGCTGCAACCAATGTGATTACACCCAAGATTGACCATGCAGCCTTTCTCAAAATCTTGGCATTTGTGATCATAAATCCTGGTTGGATGACCTAAAAGAAATATGATTAGCATCAAAGATTCAACAACACAAGAATGTGTAAGTCTCAATGTACAAGCTCATATAAAAACAAAAAGAGAATATACCTACCCAAGTTCGCATTGTCAACTGAGCAACAGTGACACCATCCGAATTTCTAATCAGAGACCTCCGACTTAGGACTTGGCCTAGAAAATTGACAAATATAGTGACGAAGGATAGCTCAATACTCTTCGCAAAACCAGCAAACAGAATCGAAGCAGTCGTCGGCGTCAATGGACCATTGGTTTTGATACGATCGCCATATCGTGGTCGAAGAACAGCAATGAAGAACCAAATGCCAGAGAATATGGTTGAGTAAATGCAAAGGCATAAGAGAGATAATGACGTCCAACTTCTCGTACGAGAATGGATATCATTATGCGCTGCGCATCCACATCCAATATGCTTCTCACCATGCTGATCTTCGCGAATGCTGCTCAATCTTGAGATATTTGGACTGTCAAAAGCCAAGTTCAAACTCTCCGTGAAAGCTGAAATCTTTCCCCTCGAGATATCTTGCTCATCCAGAGGCTCATTGCGCGTATGGTTTTGATCCAGACTCGAATAGCCACCACGGTATGTATTATTTTCTGTCCAGTATGGGGATGCCAATAAAGGATTTTGTGAAGTCGCAGGCGAAACCATTGAAGATCCAGAACCAATTGGCGGGCTGTTGAATCTACTCGAGACACTGGGAGAACTTGGAGATTTGTGAAAACCATCGGTGGGCATTCGAGATATTCCAAGTCCTTGAGGAGACACTTTTGCCGTATCAGAAGAATCACCCTCAACAGTTAAGGGAATCGTAGAGGAAGAACTCCCTGGAGTTGTTTTGAGAATTGGTGAAAATTGAACTGAGCCTTGTGAATCCATCATGCGATAGCCGTGCCTTTGATGGGTCAATGTTGGTGGAGATTTTGGTACTGAAGAGGATGCGACACCGATTCTTGTTGTATCATTATCTGCATGATTGAAATCCTTTGGGTTCAATGCGCTTTCTTGCAATGGAAAGCCTTCTAACGTCGAACTCATGTTGATTGACTATAGGAAATTGAGGGACGGTGAACTAGAACTAGAGCTGGAATCAAAATTAGAATCCCAGCTGTTTTCTTCTCTTCTTCTTCTTCTTCTTCTTCTTCTACTCGTACTTCTTCTCCTCCTTCTTCATCTGCAACTTTGAGATCCGACGATGAATGGGTGTTGTCGTATGGCATCAGTAAAAGATCGACAAGAAGATGGGCAAGCAAGCAAAAAACCCGGGGCACAATAGCAACAATCATGCTTAAAACGCTCAAGGTTAAATGCTTATCGAACTTCTGCGCCACAGCCACAACCGCAATCATGACCCTTTTGGAGGGAAAAGAAGAAGAGAAGGCTTGCCTTGCTTACCTTTTACCCTTTTACCCTCTTGCCCTCTTCTTCTTGAGCGTTTTCCCGTTCCCAGCTCACTTACTGTATTAGCCCACTTTGTAATGATCCCTCCACAACTCCCTACCTACCCACGATGAACTCCAGATAACCCGAAGAGCCGTTGGTCAACGACGCGACGATGACGAGAGATTGGCCAGGTGAGAGAAGGGGAAAGCCTGTGGTTCCCAGCCCTAGGACGAAATTCGACATCGCCCAGAACACACTTGACACTTGGCCATCCGTCGCAAGCCGTAAGCCTCAAGCAGCCTGCCTTTGCGTGGTGAGACAAGTTTGGATGACAACATATTGACAACCAATACGTCTCCCAGCACGGCACAGCCTCTGAGTTCGGTCGGCATTCCATAGCATTTTTAGAACAACAAGCTGGCACAAACTGTCACACCAAATAGAAAGAGTGCATGGCTATCGTGCATTTGACCGTGTTATATATATATAAATCTTGCGTGGAAATGAAGAATGAAGTGAGTGATGGCATATTCGTCTGAAACCCAATCAGATCAGATTTGCTGTTTGTCCGTGCCATCAAGGTCTACTTGGGGTGCCGTATTCTCAACCTAGGTGCTGACTCAGCTTAGCTACCGAGCTGGGCGAAAAGGCTATTGCTTGATTAATCTATTTTGAGAATATTTCACTTCACATTGTCATTATTCGTTCATTTCTCACATTCCTCACATTCTTCTCAAATCCAGCCTTCCCGCTGATAAGCCTTCGTCTTGCGACCCCAACTCCGACTTTTCCTCCAAGAGACCTGCTGCTCCCGTGGGGGCTGCCGTGGGGACTCCCGACGTCCCGCGTGGGAGGAGATACTCGAGAGCCAATGGGAGACCACCGTTCTCGGGGTGCGCGATTCCGGCTCAAACGGTGCGCCACTTTCTCGCATTTGATCTTGATGGATGGGGGCGATGCGGGGCGGGCTTTTTCTTCGAGCAGGTGCTACAAGAATGGGTGAGGTGGGAGAGCGTACGCATGATTCTGCACTAACGTGGCGGGGTCGAGTGGTGCATGTAGCCTTTGTGCAATCTTTGCGATACGTGGCACTCTCTCTAGGAGCTTGGCTTGTGGAGTGAAACGTCGATGATGGTTCCAACGTGCCCAGAACACCCATCGCACAGTCATCTTGAAGACGAAATTTCCAATCTCTTTCAAACGGCTTTGGGGGCCTGTCGAACATTGGGCTATGAGGATCTTGGCTCGATAACGTTTCACACCTACTCAATCTCTCTTTGCCTCTCTCGTCACACTCGGCATCACTCTCGATATCCGTAATCTCCGAATCGTCAAAATCAAAGGCGGGACTAGGCGTTCTTGACACGGTTCGGTGCATTACTGCTGAGGCTGGCACCGGCATAATTTTTTGGCTACAAGTACTTCTGAGACCTTTTTTTCCATCGGTCGGTAATCTCATGTGCGGTCTATTTGGTGATAGCGAAGTCTTTGGTTCAACAAGCCTTCGATCGTCGATTGGCAGGCTTTGAAAATATTCATGCTCAGGACATATCTTCCTTTGATTTCTATCCAAGGGTGGCAATTTTATCGCTTTTCGACCCCGCATAGGTCGTGAAGCCACAAGATATGCCTCCAGTGGATTTTCCTTTTGAGAATGTTGACCGTGTTCAAAATCCAGAGACGTTTCACTCGAAGTCACCTGCCCAGTGAGCTTAAGGCGAGCTTTCAGAATACTTCTTTCGGCCGCTTCTCTCGAAGGAAGTGTACTGATATCAGGCTCCACAATCGATGGCCAAGCCTTTGGCGTCTTGGGCGAAGAAAGACCCATCTTCGATGTAGATTTCTTCCTATTCGCATTCAGAGGTCCCGGTCCAGCCGTTGGATTTTGCGCAAATGTTCTTGGGCCAGAATATGTTGCACTAGAGAGAAGAACCCATCAGCGCCAAATCACAAGCAGGAAAGCAAGCCCCCAAAACCAAGAATCACAGATCAAACCAAAAACATATGCATACGTCTGAAAAAACTCCATCACCTCCAAATCCGCACCATCCTCATCAAACCACGAAGCCGGACTCAATAGCATCGTCACCCCAGGCGAAATCGGATCCTCCAGCGATTCCCAACGCGCCGGTAGATTTTCGAGGAAAAAGTTCCGGGGCGAGGCGGGCTCATCCACAGATGAATATGCAAATGCGCAGGCCTGTGGATTCCGAATATATATATCATCCGGTCTCCGCCTCTGGAAATGAGCCTGGCTTCGTGAGCGGCGGAGATGTGTTCTCTCGTCCATCATGTACGTGCGTGCCCGGTGATCGTTGGGTAGTTGTTGGGGAGGGTTGAGCTGCTGTTTCGATAATCTCATCACCCAAATAGAGATTTCGTATCAACTTTGAGAACGGCGAAGCCTCCGCCCGGATTGGATCGAAATGGCAAGGAAAGGAAAGGATTAACTAATCAATTGATTTCTCTGGAAAATAGTGCCTGCACTGTATGTATGTATGTATAGATATAAATAAACCCAAAAAAACTTCGAACTATTAAATACCGGGTAGAAGGAAAAGAAGTAGAAGGAAAAGTACTGTAAATATAAAAATCAAAATCCAAACAATGGTACTGTACTGCACTCGAGAACAAATGAAAAATATCTAGGGATCAAGTAAATATAAGCAAGCGTTGAAGAACGCAACGTCAAGTAGATAACCTTGAAACACATGCATATACAGAGTACTAAAAAGATACAAGAGAAACTTTACCCTATCACCTACCTACCTACCTACCTACCTTGGCACCTCCAGCGAGATATCCTAGGCCTCCGATCCACTCCTCCAAAAAAAAACAACTCTTCATACCCGCCCGCTCGCACCATTAGTAAGTACAAGCGAGTACTGTACACTCAGTCACTCACTCGCTCGCTCACTACTTGAGCCGTTACCAAGCCCAAGCGCAAGTCCCATTGTGGAAAGTCAGGTCTCGTGTATGTACTCCGTATACGATGTAGTAGTATACGTAGTACCCCGTTCTGGGCTGAGTTTTTTACCCCGTATGAAATGTGAAATGCTGGCTGGCCTATGGATCGGCGGATGGGGATGGGCGCGTAAATATTGTGGCGGGTTGTGATTGGATTGGGTTGAAGAAATGAGGAGACGAGGAGATGCTTTGGACTTTTTGATGGGGTTTGTGTCTGTATGTACTATGTGTAGGTGTATCAGGTATATACAAGAAGGGATGGAATCGCCACGTTGCTTGTCGTTGTATCTATTAAGGTTTATTCGATGACGGTCTAGGGTGTACAATACATATTTTCTCAAACGAGTAGATGTTGATGGTTAACAACACGGCCCGAGTTTTGAAAAATAATCTTGGATGTGGTGCCAGACGAGTTTCATCACAGTGTCCATGTGATGAGAAGCTCGTTGGGTGTCTAGTAATTCAAATCACGATTGCTCAGTAGAACGTCCAGTGAGGATAAATTGCAACGCGGGGGGGTTGAATATATATTGCATCTTCTATCCTGTCGTCCCTCAGTATTTCCTCTCTCGAGCCGCCCGGGTATAGAGTTCTGTCACTTACCTGATTGACCTAGGTGACGGTCTAATCTTTGGCCATCATATTTCTTTGAATATGTGTGCTGTCACATCTCACGTTGCAAAACATACCTTCAGTGCGAAGCCAGGGGAATAATACAAGCTACTCCGTTGCATTTGATACCGTAGTTGAACTTCTTTTGCTTGAAATGCTGAATGCGGTACCCTCCACCCAATTCGCTTGCATGATGAGTCAAAGCACAAAGCATCTTCTCTTTGAGCCCATCCAGGTCAATGTTGAAAGATTGCAAAGAAACGAGACGTGATCTCAAGTCTCTTCAGGCAATTAGGCAGGACATCTCACAGAAATCAGCGAGAATGATATAGAGACAGAAGATCACAATACCAATTTACTTAGCTGGCTGGATTGTGGGTTGCAGGTGATCGAATGAATAGCAATGAGTAAGTTAAATGGATGGACCTGTGGAAATGACAAGAGAGGTATTTCCGTCGTGTACCTGCTGATATATCTGATTATTTTGTCACAATCTTTGCAGGCGCTAAAAAGGATATATGTGTATCCCTCAAGGTAAACCAGGTGTTTTATCTGAGCTCTGCCCGTTGTGGACGAGTTTGCATCATTTCGGAGAATATGCGAGCTGTGGCGGGAACGGTAGCCGAGTTGAAATTCTTGTTTGTCGAAAGGTTTTAGCCAAACAGCTCCTGCGAGTGGCATGAATGAAGCCCCGAATAGCAAAGGGTCAGTGAAAGATGTAGTTAGTTATTGGTCGGTTTGGAGTAAAGGCTACCCGAGGCGTGAAAGCCTTGAGTGGTGGTTATTTGACTCCATGTACGCACTTGCGTAGTAGGAGTGTTCCCTCAAGCATAATCACCAAAGAACTTGAGCTCAAAAAACGGTGCGAAAGTTCCCTAATCATTTATTCCATGTTGGGAGATCTTTCCGTGGAATCCGTCGATCTTAGTGGGAGGAATTTTGAACGAAAAGTCAAGCCAGGAGATTAGAAGAAAACGTCGCACTAAAGCTACGCACCGCATTCCCCTGCACTCGTTTGATAAACTTCTGTCAGAACTCGAGTCGTTACACCTGCAACGTCACTGGTTTATACTTCAGTGGAAGTACAAGCAGATGAGTCAAGTCCGATGGACATCTTCTAGTGTACTTATCCAAGTAACGCCTGTCCAAGCAATGAATACTCGCGAGAGGTTCCGTATGGCTAATCGTTTGGTAAGCTATAAGAAGGTCCAGCGCTCTTCTACAGAGCTATCGAAAATCGGAAAGCTCGGTCAAGGTGTATTCACGTTCGAATCGCGCACAGGATGTATGAGCGAGCACTGGCAGATGTGCAGGTGGTATTGATGGCAGAGTCTGACATCGGGGTGACCCATCGAGGGTCTTTACGCGACAGTGATGCTTGTGCTGTTGCATTGATCAGATAATTGTAGTGATTGGGAATCTTATGATACATATGTCATCTACAGAGACGAGTCAAATGAAGGATATACATTTCTAGCGTTGTTTCCCCACGATAACCTTATATCACGTGCAAAGGAAATAGCTGAGCAATTGCAATCAATTTCCCAAAGGCGAGTCATTCTGAACTGAAGCCAGAGTGAAACCCATCATTGGTTTCTACCAGCAGCTATGCCTTCATTCTATGCTACATTGCTCTCCCACGAGGATGGAACTCTGCATCGATCAGCCACAGCGATGGTTCTCGCTGGATTCAATCCTTGGGAATCAAGTGGCATCGATGCCATCGCTCTCCCATACTACTACTGTCTGTCTCTTACTTTCTGACTGCTTGCCTCATTCCTCAGTCAATAAAAGCATATCTTCATATTTAGCAAGAACTGATCGCCGAGGATGCTGGGATTCCTCGGTGATTGTCCTAGCTTCGGTAAGTTCTCTCTTCTGTGACGAAGGTCAGTGGCTATGAGATCAACACTTAGAATTTCAACTTAAAGAGCTAGCTACAATGGAATCTAGAGAGAGTATATATATATGGATCGCTGATCACGGAGCTCATATCAACACGCTGGCCTCTCGGGTGCCAACCGAGGTCCGATCGCGGAGAGCTAACTAACGTGACGGTAATACCGTAACATCTTCATCTCTTCTAAGCTCGCCTCGTCTAAATGATCCATAACTTCATGTGTGACACTATATCCAGATGGTGTATGGAGAACTATGCTAGGAGCTTGTGCTAATGGATCGAATGCACTCTCTGAAACAACGAATTTGCGATCGACGGGTACTTTAGTCGTGGAATGGCCAATGTTTTCCTCTTTGCTCACAGTTATACGGGGTACAACATCCATACTAGAAGATGCATGCGTTCCGTCAATAACTGGACGGGTCTCCATTCCATCTGGATCATAAACGACAATGGGTGGGATCTTATTGATCTTCCATCTGCGAAACATCTCAGCGCGTCTTGCCCTTCTGACAAATTCCTTAAGCGTGGGATCCTGGGCCGGCTCAATATATTGGACTGACTTAACACGTTCATCTTCAAGAATACAGTTCCAATCATCCATTGACACAAAACCCCACCATTCTCCAGGTTTCCTGAATCCATGCAAAGATTCTGAATCGTCTGCCTGTTTCTCCGCGTCTTCGGTATCAATAATCGGGAATGCTAGTGCTAGATCCTTTGAATCTTGGTCTAAGCTATGATGGGTGTTTTCCGATTCTCGTTCACTTGTGTTTGCATCATCGAGATCTTCGCGCTCCGGTAATGACAGGAGAGCAATAGCCTCCATATGTGCCGCTATATGATCAAACATCTTTTTGGATCCCGGAGTTGAGGTTATTGATACCTCTAATTTGTTTGTTTCGGGATTGTGCTTCGAAATATCTAAGAAAAATGGACATAAGGGACAGGCTGCAGCTTTGCCAGGTTTGTTCTCATCTCCTGTCAAAGTGATGGCGAGAGAATTGAAAAGGTCAGGGGTAGGCTGCGCCCCTTTTTTGACGATTGTAGAAAGCTGAGACTCGTTGAAAGCATTTTTGTGCTCTCCGCGTAAGTGCTTTTTGAAGTCTTCTTCGGAATGATAAACAGTCGCTTCGTGACCAGCCACTTGGCAGCACCACACTATCGCATGTTGCCATTGCATGTGATTGATCCAACCATCTACTGTTGCAAAGGATTCCGCTGGTTTATCGCACCCATCAAAAAGGCATATGTACGGTTCTATATCTCGAAGTATGTGTCTCCTGCGAACAATCAGTATCAATTTCTCTCAGTCTAGGTCATAAGATTACGTACTTCCAGCGATCTGGAACCATATCTTCCTTATCAACAATGCGAAAACAGTAAGGGCAAACTGCTTCCTTCAATCCTTCTTCTGATTTGGAGGGTGGTGCAGGAATATCTAATTGTTCTCGCCGTGCGACTGCTGACTTCGTAATCCCCGAAAGCGCAGCTGATTTCGGATATGAGGCAAACTTTAGGCGGTTGACAGATGATGCTTCTGTAGCAGAATACTGCAGCGTACTCGCATAACTTCTGGCCAAGCCTCCTTGTCGCCTCAAGCCCGCCGCGCTTCTATGCTGGGCTCCAACTTGTCGAAGCACTGTGTCTTCGGGCAAGAGAGGAACAGCCAATTCTGAGAAAAATGGTTCAACACCTTGTCCTAGCTTTTCTTTATGTCGCTCTCGATATTCTAGCTTCCTTCTGCGAAATACCGCTGCATCGACTAGTCTTTCCAGTAAGGCCGGTGAGGCACTCGGAAGTCGAAATTGTATTTGCCAGCGGACAGAGATTTGGAACTCTCTCAGTTCTTCGGAATCTTCTTCCTTTGCCATGAAATTTGCCACCTTCACGTTTTCATTCGATGAGCTGGGCTTCTTGATAATGGCCGAAAGTCTATAAAGCCGAGTAATGGTATCTTTAATTGTACTCAACGCGTTGGCTACTACATCAGTACTCTGAGGGCTGGGGACGTCATTCATTTCGGAACCCGCATCTGAATCTTTATCCAAACTAATGGCCATCGAATCAACTGACGACGTACTTGAGCTATCGTCTGGTTCAGACTCCTCCTCCTCCTCCTTCAACATAACGGGTGGGTCCATTGCTTGTTTCGTGCTTTGTCTCAGACGATCAAGCATTTGAATCAAGACTTCCTTAACATCAGCATCATCGCGAAGTCGGTAATCAGCAGATGCTCGACCTGGAGCGAAGACTCCCAAGTTTCCTGCCCAAATTTTGAACCTTCCCAGTTCATTTTCTAATTCAGATCGTAAATGCGGCTCGAGTTGTTTTGCTCGCCCACGTGCAAACACAATTGCCACATTTCTAGCAATTTCAGCAATCGAATCTCCAGGATTTTGCCGCAACTCTGAACGGAGCGACATTACTACTTGCTTTTCTGAGGACAAAATGTATGTATAATGATTTCTTCGAAGTAATCATATGTTCTTGAAGTAAACGGCGGTTTTGCCTTTTTGAGAAAGATTGGATTTGTAACATGACAGTGACTCGCTTGCAGTTGGCTCGTTTGCTGTACGACATCGGTATCCCGAGCTGCAGATATGCCTGTCCTGGTCTACCAATAGTATTACCACTACTTCCTGCATCTTACGGGACTTTTGCCACAATTTTAAAAGAAACTCGAGCTGCTTACCCAGGGAAACTATTTCTGATTGTGGAAGGGGAACTCCGCCTCAGGATCGTTCTCGAATGCAGAACAGCGATATATTCCACAACGACTTTTGCAGATGACTTGATTTAATATGAGTGCTATTGAAGTGACTGGGTTGGTCTTAGCTATCCTTCCTCTATTCATCGAGGGTGCCAAAGCGTATTCGCATGGCGTTGAAACAATTCGAAAGACCGTCTCTCGTCGAGAACGTGATGAAAAGCTCATGGAATTTTATGACGAGTTTTATTGGGAAATAGTTCAGCTAGATCGCCAAACTTTGGGAGTCATCAAATCACTTCCCAACTTGTCCGACAAAAGAAAGGCAGAGCTGACGATAGACATCAATTCGGAGGCATGGGAAGCAGAAGTAGATGTTGCTCAAGCACTCTTTGATTATTTCGGATCGAAGGAGGATTTGGATGCATTCTTGCATGTGATGGGCAAGATTGCTCAGTTGCTTTCTCAGCTGATAAAAGACCCTACCATCCATATATTGTCGACCGATGTTGTGAGTATAGGTGCCAATATCTCGAACATTCATCGCAGCTCACAAGTTGTAGGAACAATCCAAGATGTTCAGAAAGCTCAAGAGTTTTGCTGCTGATAGGGAGAAAGGAGAGAGCATGAGTACTTTTAAGGAACGAATAAGATTTTGGAAGAAAGAGAAGGAGCGTACCATTTGCCTCAAAAACCTCGCCACCTGGAATAAAAGACTCTTCAAATTGGCAGAACAGGCTCAGAAAGAACCTCCTACCAACCGATCATCGCTGGGAGCAAAACATGTCCCATCATCTCAATTGCGGTCACTCTCGCACAAGCTTTACAGAGCACTTGCCAAATGTTGGGGTTGTAATTGCGCCACTCGACACCAAGCAAAGTTTTGCTTGAAGGCTCGAGGAGATTCGGCGAGATCAACGGTAACAGAGATTGACTTCGATTTCTTGTTTTCCGTTCAAGAGGATCTGAAATTGGGAAGGTGGCAAGAAGGAAGGGTAGTGGTAAGATCAAACGGGTGAGTTTCTGGTATTTTTGAGATGTCTAACGATCATTCAATAATTTGCTTTTGTTTTCTGATAGGAATTCTACCAGGGATGATCGCTCTTTGCTGCAAAGAATTTGCGACACAGTAGGGTGTGGCGGACCCATTGATCAATGTCTTCAGCTCTTGGTAGAAGATTCCGGAAAAGATCAAATGCTTTGGCAACTTCGCTCAATTCCCAAGAGACTTCCCAAATCCAGAGTTGCGGAAGCCGAATCATTGCAGGCGGTACTGGCAAAATCGATGAAGCTGCCACTTGTTACTAAAAGACGACTGGCTGTTGTTTTCGCACACTCTCTGTTGCAGCTACACGAAATTTACTGGGAGAACAAGGAATGGAACAAGAACCACATCTTCTTTTTCTACGACATTAGCGGAGACTTGGATTTTCAGCGCCCCTATCTATCCACAGTTCCTGATTTAGCGATAGATGAGAAGCAAACACCATTGAATCTGAACCGATTTCATCGAAATCCAAGTATATTAGCCCTGGGGCTTCTCCTGATTGAGATAGACACCGGAAGACTTATCGAGACTTTTCGCACCGAGGTTGAGAAGCAAGAAGTAAACACAAACACAGACTGGCTTGTCGCAAACCGCGTGGTGAAGACACTCGCGGATTGCTCTCTTGGATATCGCGATGCAATCCAATCATGTTTAGATACCCCATGGGTACCAGCAGGTCAGAGAGTGAACCTAGAGGATGTCGGGACAAGAGCTGGAGTATACCAGGATATAATCAAACCATTGGAGGATGAACTTACCTACTTATTTCGTGAACAGATATGATCTTTACTCACGAGCACTTCGCCTTTTACACATGAACGGCACATGGTTTGCACCAAAATCCGAGATTATGTAAAGTGGTCCCTGATATCAAGACCTTACAACCTCAATTCCTTTTGAATTACACTTCCGTCTTATTTTGTTTTGAAGGAGACTTCCTTTCGTTAAGTAGGCGATTCCTCTATAAAAAGAGCGCTGAGGTTACATGACCTTACCAACTTATTGATGATCACTTCGCGTCACATAATCAATAAAAGAAGCCTGCCTAAATGCTCAATGTATTTTATTGTAAAGACTGTAGTAAGTATCTCCTCAATCTACGCCGAGAAACAAAAGAGATGAATTTCCTTGGATAGATTCATCGTGGTATCAATTCCACTTATAAACCCTGCACCCCAATGGCGGGAAACTGTCACAACTGTGTGGCTCGGCCCATGCTCTAGACGCACCTCAGATCCAACATG
Organism: Monilinia vaccinii-corymbosi; assembly: GCA_017357885.1. Taxonomy (NCBI): domain Eukaryota; kingdom Fungi; phylum Ascomycota; class Leotiomycetes; order Helotiales; family Sclerotiniaceae; genus Monilinia; species Monilinia vaccinii-corymbosi. The sequence goes on along the minus strand of CP063406.1, from coordinate 1,038,027 downwards.
CCACCCAAACCCACTAAGCATCACTCGCAGTGCGGTCATTGATATCAAAGGCCGCAAGGGACTCGGAAATCCCAGCCTTCTCTACAAGCCCTCCATCCCCATTTGAATTTCCGCCATTGGCACCAATAGCCGCAAGGGAATTGGCAGGTTGATCTTCGCTGGCATATGCTTTCTTATATGCAAGATGAATCCAGCCATTTTTCGCCCGATCGGGAATGTGCTCTCCAAGTCCCTCGAGGACCCCTTCCTGGGGTGCCAGGATGTGACTTGCACGATCCGAGGTGCACTTTCTAATGCCCATGGTTTCTTGATCGACAGCTGCGAGACTGCTCATGGCTACCAGATAAGCTAAGGTGACTGTGGATGTTAGTGATGATGCCTGGTATTTCATGTATTTTGGGTGCGCAGATAGATAGATGGTGGTAGTACATTACAAAGGCGTCGGGCATATACCTTTTTTATTTTTTTTCGGCACCATTTCCTTCAACGCCCGGAATTCCCGCTTGCCTTCGGAGCAAGATTGCGACCGCATCTGTAGCTCTTGAGGAGTCGAGGTCATCTCGTCTTCGCTCGATAAGCTGTATACGTCTTGAGGGCTGCTCAGCGTATGCGAGGGCGTGTTGCGACCTCTTCTCTTATCGATACATCCGCTATTGAAGCTACATGGTCTTGGAGTCATACCAAATGATGCTGCGATTACGGATAATATTAGCAAGGATTTCGTGGTAGAAAGGACGGGGATATCGCAATGGAAAAGGGGGGAGGGAATGAAAGAGGAAGAGTGCATGCTACCTTGACGGCGTTTATTGCCCTGAACACGTCTTGGCCGATCTCTAAGAGCAGTCTTGAGATTTTCGCCTAGTTCCATCGCCATATCTTCATCTTCTTCCTCAGACTCACGTTGACCAAAGATGGTTTTTCCAAGAGTAAATCTGCGTTTGGTTGCGCTGGTGGTAGGAGCAACCCAAGTAGTGTCACTGGGAGAGACAGGTGAAACGGTTGGAAGGGAGTCCAAATCGTCCAAATCTATATCTGGGTTTTCAAGATCAGGCGAGCCTGGTGGAGCGTTCGGAACCGAGCCCATATCCATATCTGGGCTTTCACGAGTATGAGAGCAGAGTGGAGCGTTCGGAATAGAGTCCAAATCCAATTCCATATCTAGGCTTCCAACAGTAGGGGAGCAGGGTGGAGCGTTCGGAACAGAGTTCAAATCCATACCTGCGCTTCCAACGACGGATTCAGCGCCGAGGAAAGCATCGAAATCGATATCGAACATGTCGAAAATGGCATCAGAAGTATAGTCCTCGATAGAGTGACGAGCGGACAAATTAAGACACATTGCGAATGCACTGCGATATCTTTTCTTGGAAGAAGAGGATGGATGGGGAAACGTTTGTGTATGAAGAAAGGATGGAAATATCAAAATTTAAAAGATATTTTTTGGGGTTTGTGAGGATTCGACGCTTAGTGAAGAGACCAAAGGAGTTTTTTGTGCTTTTGCATGCCGAGGATAAAATGTTTTAAATTAGAACTAGTCTTTAAGTGCCAGTAAGTATATGAGCTGCGTGTTTAATTCGAGCTGCCAACGCCAGTTGGACTTGGTCCGATCTAAACTAGTGATTGTAGCTTCAAAATGGTCCTGTAATTGCGTGTATATGATTGGGGAGAAGAAAACTCTGGACTCCGGATTTCCCAACGGCGTTTGGGCCAGAGGAGAAAAGGAACGGCGGGTACAGAATTCGGAGCTGTAGGTTGTCAAAAGTAGTCAATAGCTTCGTGCGTTGTGTCAAAGACGATGAAGAGGACAGCAGGAGATACGAATTATGTGACGCTCAAAGGCTAAAGTGCTAGACCGTTGATTAGTACATGGTAGATCGAGAACCATGACTCGGCTGGTTCAATTGGGAGTAAAGAGAAAAAATCGCTCTTTCTTTCTTTCTTTCTTTCTTTTTTCCCTGATTATAGAGTAAAATCAAAATCAACAGGTACAAAAATACTACCTAGGTAACAATATTTTACTATCGAGAATGGATTTTGCAGATCAATTGTAATAAATTTTCCTCCTCAGGGGGTTCGCTTGTTCATCTTGAACAATGCGTTGACTCTCCTAACTATATTTCGGTGGCGAGACTAGCGCTTATAACTAACAATGCACCGTCCGATCTAAGGCGATAATAGTATCGATACATTTTATATAGCGATAGTGGTTGAAGTATATAAAGTCAGTTAACTTATGAACGAATTATTGCCTTGATTTTTGATTGGTAATCGTTATGTATTCAACTTTGCTTTGACTTATTTGAGATACGAAAATGAAGAACATCTTATTTCTTCATTTCACACATCATAATAAATGGTACCGTGATTCCCCCAAGGTACAACATTCCTTTCTTTGCGTCATGAACAGCCGTGGTCGCTGCGGACAAAATCGTTCCGTCATCTTCTACAACCGTTTCAACAAAATAGCCCTCCTCACTCTTGCCAAGGCTTTTCCCTTCTCTTGTCCCCTCTCGAATCAATCGATTGAAATCATCTCCCTTCCTTCTAATTCGCACTACCGCTGTGGGAACTAGAATTGATCGGTCATTCAAGCCTTGTACCCATTTGTAGATTTGTGGTATCGATGCAGCTAAAATGTCGCCATTCTCATCAACACTCATGTTGTCGATTGGGTATGGCGCTTGCAGAGTATCTAATTTTAAGAGAGTCTTCTCATTGCTAAGTGAGAAGATGTGGATTTCGTGTAAGAGTGTATTTGGGACATATATGAGGCCATCGCGCCCTGTAACTAATCCGTTTGGGCTAGTGAGCCCAGATGAGTGGGCAATATTGCAATGATTCCCATCAATATCACAGTAGCCAATACTGCCTCCTCCTAAGAGTATATCTAGATGACGGCGCTATGACCTTCGTTAGTATTTTATTGATGATTTGTAAAAGGTTTGGCAAAACTTACAAATCCAACCTTCGCACTATGATCATTTGTGAACACAAAGGCGTCGTCGTTCACCCAAGCCACTTGATTTGGAGTTAGGATTGCCGGATCTGTATATGTTCTCACATGTCTCATAATACCACTTCCAACACGGCTTTGGAACAGCTCAATGGTAGAATTTGCGCCTAGGCTGACAGCATCAAGAGGGGCACCGGTGATAGGATCTATTGGTGGCCGATGATTAATGAGCAGAAGGCGTAGGGCATCAGTGTTCAAATCTAGGCGAATATCGAAACCGTGGAGGTTGAATGTGCCATCTCCATTATTTCCAGAGAAATTTTCCGTTGTCATCCACTGAAGACGGGACTCTAAAGAGCCACTCCCCCGGGTATCTAAAATAGCAATTCTATCTGTCATGCCTCGTCCGGATGCATTCAAACGGTCGGCACTGTGGTAGATCCGGTGAATTAGTGAAGGGATACCACATCGCCGAGAAGAAGAGAAGCTATCGATTGGAGTGTGAATTATAGGAAAGCACAAACGCGGGAAGCCACTGTAGACGACTTTGAATATCAGAGCAGGCCATATATAAGTATCCACTGGCATGATGGAACCACATATCTTCGCAGCCTTCAAGGCCGAGATTTTCGATTCTCTCACAGCTTGCATTGTACATGTCAATTGTTGAAATGGAGCGGCCAAAGCCGATAACATCGAATATAATGCGTTTGAAAAGAAACTGATAGAGAGTTGCAATGAAGGCAACAAAGATGGCCGCTCTGTAAGTCAGGGGGCTTGCCATGGTTAGGGATTATGCCCTCACAACGAAGAGAATGAATCAAGCAAAATACGGTCTAAGAGACGACCGATACTGAGCAGGTCTTATCTGAAAGACGTTGGATGTCCAAGGTTCAAGGTTCCCAGGAGATTCTCCTTCGAATTCTTCACATTGCGGAGTTCGATGTAACCATAACCGTAACCGTAGCCGCAACACTGTAACCTCAATGTGGAACCTCGGCAGATATGATTTTTACAGTAGCCCGTAGCCCCCACTGTAGATTATGCAACACTTGCTATTTTGGACATTCTCAATGATTTTGATACGGTTAATCGAATAACTGATCGAGGACTTCGTCGATATACTCAAGATGGCTCCTTCACGGCAATACTCACTCATATTGTCTAAGTGTGTCCAGCTGTGCACGTGGATGGAAAAAGGGGGTTGGGGGTTCGAGATCAGCTGACCAGATTGTCACGAGGTTAGGCCCGTGCACGCACGCGAAAACCGAATTTTTTTCCTTTTATACTTCAACGACGATGGAAAACTTACAACGTCAACTTCTTCAATTATTCTTTCATGCAAGCAGTCAAAGATTGATCTAGCAGCCGACCGAATTAAAAATAGCCTCAATAACGATACCCTACCCAGCCCTCTTCAGGGCAATCTATTAACGAATAACCCCATCCTTCAGTAGGAATTCCCATCCATCCAGCAAGAGGAACCAATCCGTTTCTTTCATGGCCAGCTCCAGCTTCTGAAAGCAAAAGCAAGCATCACTATCAACGCAATCTAGTGATTGCAAGAGGCCTCATGCAAGTTGGCCTGCTTCTTTTCCCGCTCAGCACAGACTTGAGATAGCTTGAGGTCATCAAGGTCCCGGTACCTTGATTTGCCTCCAACGAAATGGAAGGGGTCGGAGCCTACCGGATTGCGGGGGCGGTTGTCTCGAACAGCAGACATAATGTTCTCCTTCCAAGTGACTGAGGTCTTGCCGGAAGCAAATTGTTCAAAGGCACAGTTGTCTCTTTGGTCTCCGGCAGAACTGCCGATTTCCTTGAAATTCTTGACGCGTCTATGAAGTCCTTCGCAAGGAAACTTTGCACCATAGCGGTCCTCATTTGCGAGCGGTTTTGGCGCACCCTCAACCACCATGTATTTCCTAGTGCAACACTCCTTCTCAATCAAATCCTCAAGTCCTCGATGGTCTGCCCAGACAATTTCAAGTTTGGTTAGAAGAGGCATGGCTGCAAATACTTGGCAATATTGCCAGTTCCTTCGACCAGTGTCCAGCCATTTTTCAGCGACACGATAGTCAATGGCAATGTTCTTGATTTGGTCTCCGGCTGATGAGAAGTATAGATCTTTAAGAAATTGATACCCAAAGGCTTCACGCCAAGTTTGAGTACCACTAGGAAAGACGTCCTCGTTGGCACGGCTGTGTTCGGTGTTGATAAAGATGGTATCCCTGTCATAGTTGATATAACATCGAAAGTTGGTTGCGGAAGCTTCGGGACCAATGAAGTTTAAGGGAAGCCCAAGTTTCTCTTGGTTGTCATCATACATCTTCTTGTCTCTTCTCCACGAGTTATTGACGGTCAAGGCCTTGTACTTTAGTAGTCCCCGCTCTCTTGCAGCCTTGCAAACGCTGAGTATGGAAGGATTTTTGGCATCCGTAGATGCATAAATGATCATCCATTTCGCGCAGCTCTTCCAAAGATGGACCTCAATGATACGCTTCTCTTCTGTCGTGAAGTCCCAGATCATATCTTGAATCTCTGGAGCCAAGTCTGGAAATTTTGTAAAGACAGTGGTAGCAAACATATTATCATCCATAGCCTCCTTTAGCATCAACTCCAATTCTCCCTGTGCCTCGCTTGCTGAGTTGTACTCGTGGCACTTTAAGTTATGCTCGAGAAAACTTACACTTCCCTCTTCAGTCATCTCCTCCTCGGCATCTTCCTCTGGAATATGCTCTCCAGGCTCCTCAAATGCTGGTTCGGAGGCCGCAACATAATTGAAGACCCAATGAAGGTATCTTCCACCAAGACCAGACAAGAAGATGAGCTCAGTGTTACACTTTGTCAAAGGCGCAAGTAAAACTTTACAAGCAGGAATTGCCATCTTGACAAAGGATAAGTGCATCTTGGTACCGATGACTGGTGCTAGGTTGACAGTCGGCTTGGTATAAACAAGTGTGTTTCTGGTAACTAATGGTTGGTGTTCTGCGGGGGTCTCAAGTGCGAGGCTGGACTGCTCTAAATGTGAAGAGTTTTCTATCGCCAACTGAATAACAGTATTTGGTACTGAAATAGCAGTTCCTCTGGTGTACCACTATGAAGAATACATCAGGAAAGCACAGAGGAAGATTTCCTTAGATCATTCTTACCTGATCGTCTGGCGAATCAATTGTGAACATCATAGTATTTCTGGTCATTGAAGAAGTAATAAGGATTTTACCAAGGAGCAACTGAGTAAGCCCATTGGAAATCTATGGGTACGTATTAGCATGATATATAGAAGGCTCTACTTCACAAGTTGATCTCTTACTGTATTTTCTGACGTCATGGTTGGTTACTGAAGATGTAATTGTGTGCAGTGTATGAAAATGCCAGATATTCCTGAATACCAGAAGAAACTATCCAGAAAAGCTGGATGCCAAAGTTTAAGTAGGTTTCGGTAGCCAAAAGTCACCCATCAGTTGAGAAATTCACCTTACTCATGTAAGCTGGCTATAAATCGAATGTTCTGTTTTGTCTTATCTTGAAACCTTTATTTAGGAACCAAATCCAATATCCACCAATGCTGTTGTTTCACAATTTAAGCCCAGCAAGGTCTTTGAAAGATACTTAGGATATTTTCAAGTTTGATCATATATATGTTAATTGAAAATCCAATCTTTGGCAGGCCAAAAGCAAGATCAGCTATTTGACAATATCAAAAATGTTAGAAGAAATATCTCTTATGAATGATTCTTTCTTGTTCGTGCTGTAGCATTTTAAGTGGATGAGAAGCTTTATAAACCCTTTACATGCATGATATCTAGCAATGTCTAACCAAAGAAGTAATCAAGTATATACACGTTATATAAATAAACATGTAATTAATCTTCTCTTTGTATATATCTAGATAAGCGAGAAGTGATATTTATTTCTATAAATCTGTAAACAAACCATCTTTTTATTATTTGAAATTAATTAGAAATATATCATAATTATTATCCAGATTAATTTTGCACTGAACAGTGAATAGCAATAACGAGCAGATTCATTTGTTCGCTTACTATTGCATGACTCCTTTTGTTTACATTAAAATTGCTTTTATGTTTTGAGAATCAGGGAAATGATTAGAGGATTGGAAAGATTAGGAAGATTGATGCTTGGTTTAGTCTGATGCAATTCTTATTTCAGTATCTTTACCTTTTCACTTTTTGATTTGTTAAGTTTTGATAATTATAATCATGGCGACAATAATAAATAAACATTGCTAGCAGCGATTGACAATCAATTACAACAATGAACTCATATCAGCAACGAATCATATCTACAAGTACTTTTTCATCTCTTCTCTATTTGATTTTCTCTTTTCTCTCTTTTCAAACGTTAAACATCAAACCCTCCAAACTTGAACTCTAAAAACTTCATCTAAAAGAATATCTTTAAATAAACTCTTTTGATCAAATACTAAACTAAACGATTTATATAAAAGATAGTTATTTATTTATTCATTTATATATTTATTCATCTACCATTTACCCATCTACCCATCTACCCATCTATCAACCTACCCATCAAACCAACCAACCAACCAACCAAGCCAGCCAACCATCTATAACAACCAAATAACCGACCGAAATGAACCACAATCACAAGTAATGAGGTATTTCTCCCTATTACTTTCTTCCTCTAACATTTTTACATTACCCCCCTTCCCTCAACCATCCATCATTTTCCACAATTATTCAATCCCCCCCCCCCCAAATAAAAAACAAACAAACAAACAAACAAGCAAATAAATAAATAAATAGATAATACAAAATTGCAAAGCAAAACAAAACCTAACCTAACCTTAACCTCAATAATATCTATCTATCTGTCTATCTATCTAAAAAAACAATTTCCATCTACGCCAACTAACTAGCTAGCTAGCTAGCTAGCTATCAAGTGATGCATGCGATCATCAATATCTGTGTAAATGCATGGTTTCTATGATATGATGTAATATTAATATTCATTGCTGCTAACTGTAGAAGATCTCTTGTTCGGTGCCCCGCACCCACACACCCCCGCTCACTTCAGGTTCCGGAGCTTGGAGAGTGTGATTTGGTGGAGGTTGGAGGTTGGAGGTTGAAAACGGCGAATCTCTTTTCCTTTCCTACTACGCTGCTGTCCATCCTCAGTCTCATATAATAATTAATAACCAATTGTATATCTATCTATTCATGCATAAGATAAGCTGAATGAAGGGAGGGAGAGAAATGGTTCTAGGAGTACAAGGAGAACTTTTAAATCTTTTCTTCGTCGATTGTCTGTCTAGAATGTCTAGTACCCTGGGCGATCTTAAAATATTCTAATTCTATAAACAAACTCCCGTTCAAACTCATCACATTCATTCTAATCAACTCCAACCCCTTCCCCCCTTTTCTCACCCCCTCACCCTTCACTTCTTTCCCCGGCCGTAAGCCTCTTTCGGCAAAAATTGCACCGCAATGACCAACCCTATCGCAACTAAGACTTCGAACACCCAAATAAAATATCCCCAGAGGATCTGATGCGTAACTCCATAGGCAAATATCACAGTGAAGAGCGCAGGGACAAAAGCACGGGTGCCGCTGTTGACGGCGAGAGCGATGCTGTTGAGAGTGCCGAGGGTTTGAGAGGATGGAGCAATGTCATTTAGGGCGAGTTGACCGCAAGCTGGGGAGGAGAATTAGCAGTTTGGGTTTGTAGGGGAGAAGGAGAGAAGTAAAAGAAAAAGACTTACTAAATGCCATACTGACACCAACTCCAATCGCTATACTCAATGGATACACTACCCGAAACGCTCTCTCCCAGCCCATCCTCAACAAAAGATTCGCAAAGGGACAGGATGCAAATAGGAAAGGCCAGATAAATGCACAGACGCGCAGGATGCCAACTGTCCCGATGCGTTTGTGGAGGGGGGGGAAGATAACAATCATCCAGAAAGCTTGTGAGAAGCCGCTGAAGGCCAAGAACAACGAGATGCGGAGGGGAGAGAATCCGAGCCCTCCGAGATGGACGGGTGTAAACCAGAATACGGGGAGAACTGATGTGTAGACTGTGCCCATCAAACTTATATGGCTGTAGATATAAACACAACGTGCCACTCCTGGAAAATTGAGAAGTTCACGCGTTGTCATCCCATCATGGGCTCCTAATTTTTGATATGTTTTCTTTCCCAATGTCTGGTGTTCGATTAGTGATTGTGATTTCCTGTTAAAATATTGACCTATCAGAGTACTAACCTCCTTGATAAGAACCGTAGCAACAAGGGCCGCACTCAATGCGAATATCCCAGTACAAATTGTAGGAAGTGCAAAGGGAAATTCTTCAAAAAACTTAATACCACCAAATATAGATGGAAATTGTTTGGCTGGTTCGGAGAGAGCACCACCTGGAAAATGAAGTCAATATGGTCTGAACTTTCTATTTCGTATTCAGTATGTGTAAAACTTGCCAATCAAAGGTCCAATAAGTATGCCCATATTTCCCGCAACAGAAAAATAACTAAAGGCCCTTGCTTGAGTCTTTTTCGTGCTATTCTCCGAGATCATCGTTCGAACGGTACTTTTATCTCAATCAGCCATGAAATCCAAACAAAAATAGAATACAATACAATATCATATAATATCACAGCAAAAAAAAAAGAGGAAAAAAACACAAAATGAAAAACTTACACGATCGTTCCAGCAAAAAGTCCCGCTAGACATCTCAAAACAACCAATTGCCAAATCTTCCTTCCAAACCCGAAAACCCCCGTCGCGAGGGAGATGCCTAGGAGTGAAGTAATCATAATCGGTTTCCGGCCGAATCTATCGGAAGCACGGCTCCAATGAACCATAAGCACCATTTCAGTGATGGAAAACAAAGATTCCTGCAATTTTCCATTCGCATTAACATCGACCTCATATAGAATCCCCTCCACAAGAACCTCCACACGACCACCAAAGAAAAGGCATTCAAACACCAAATATACATACAATCAATCCCGAATAAAATCCCACCTCTCCCTGTCCTATATCCCCAATCTCCCACAACATCTGATTCAGAAAAGCAAAGATGGAGAAAAAAGCAATCGGCTCCACGAGTCGGACATAGCAGAGACTGAGGATTTGGCCTAGAGGTAGAGGTGTATCGTCTTCTTCATCTTCTTCGTCCCCTTCTCGATTCCCTCCTCCTGTTTGATCGTGATCGTGATCTGGACCTGGACCTGGACCTGAGGCGATGGGTTTAGATCCCGTGATTAGTGCATCTTGCACTTGGGTATTCTCGGTGAGAGGCGCGAGAAGAGGTTCGCGCTCATCTATTTCCGATGGCGGCATGATGATTTATTTTGCCCTTCAATTATGTTGAAGTTGACCCCTTAATAAGAATCAAATACTCTAAGCCGATACTTTTAGCGCGGTTATGCCCCCTGTGATATTATCCCGCAGTACTAACCTCATGTGGTGCCGGCGTGAGAGTTACGCATACAAGTTGGCTGGCTACTTGCAGGTTACTGGCGGCGACAGTATGCTGCAGTCACTCTATGACAAAAGGCGTCATGTAGAAGAGCATCGATACAGGGCAGGCGAAGTCAAGTTAACGGAAAGTATATTGTTAAAAGAGGGGTAGAACCCAATCGGAGGAGAAGAGAAAGGGTGTATGTATATGAAGAAGCATGTGGAAGGGGCTTAAGTGGCCGACTTCTCCCAATCGGCGTACCAAATCACGTGATCATAACAACTCAAAGGCTCGATTGCATATCACGTGCTTAGACAAGAACAAGACATGGCTTCAGATTTCGAGGACTTGGCCTGATCTCTTATTATCATGACGACAACAATATGATGTTGAAGATGGTAAGGTCAAGGCCACTACTGATTACAAACTCTTTTAAGAGTGCGGAGTAGCAAGCACACCTCCTACCTGGCGAGGGTGAGCTATCATGACGTCTACGAGTTGAATGCGACGTCAAGCGAGTCATTCCTCATTCCCTCTTGTCCCATCACAATCCACAATCGAGCAAGGGATGTCCTTTCGAGTTTACTGCCACATTTCCTTTCGCCGCAACTGCTTCAATCACCATGGCCTCTTCCAATCAAACCAAGCACGTCGTGATTATCGGGGCCGGAGCGGCTGGGATGGCATGTGCTGGCACGCTTGCCCAGCATCCAGATAAATTCAAAATCACCATGATTGAAAGGATGGGCGTGACGGGAGGCCAAGCAACATCCATATCACTTGATAAAGACAAATATGGTGCCGATTGGATGAACGATGGTGTCCAAGGCGGCTCACCAATCTTCAAACATACCTGCGAATTCTTCAAACGATATGGCCATGAAGCCCAAGGTATAAGACTCCAAGTGGCATTCGGTAAAGGCAAAGATGGATTCTGGACGAACTGTTTCCCGAGTGCTCTTGTTGAATGCTTCTCCTCCGATATCAAGAAATTCGGCAAAGTGCTGAAAATAATCAAATGGACGATGCCGGTATTGGGTGTAATACCGATTCGAATTATGCTAAAGATGTTCTTCTTCAGCAAGGACTTTGGCGATAAAATGGTCTACCCGCTCGTTGCTCTCTTCCTCGGTACCGGCAACCAAACTGCAAATGTATCGTGTGCCATTTTGGAGCGTTTGTTCAATGACAAGAATATGAAGCTCTGGGATTATGATCCAGATACACTTTTGCCAAACTTACCTCAAATGTTAACATTCCCCAACCTGCATAACTTTTACGAAGACTGGAGGAAAGATTTGGAATCGAAGGGTGTGGATATCCGTCTGAAGACTGATGTTACGGAGATCATTCAACGCAATGAGATGGGTGTTGTGATGAGCACAAGGCCGTTTGATCCGGATGCAAATGATAGAAGAGGAGAGCATACGGGACCAATTTCCAAGACTGAAGCATTTGATGAATTGGTCATGTGTGTTTTAGCCGACGATGCACTTAAAATCCTCGCTAGGACCGCGACTATGAAGGAGAAATTTGTGCTTCGAGGAGCCAAGTGCGTTATATTGATCTCACCTGAAGATTCCAAGCTAATCATCACACTAGATTCTACGATGACATAACAGTGACTCAGTAAAACCCCCCTCTTATCCCATCATTTCCACCCATGGAACTTACTGACCACGAACCATTAGTTCCGACTACACCTATTTCCGCAAACACTACGAAACCGAATTTTCCCCTTCCCTCTGCGCCTCGCCCAAATCCCAAGCCCAAAAAGACCAAATTGCCTTTGCAAAAGGCGAGGCGCGCGGTGTCGACAATGAACCCAGTGGCTATCGACCAATGTATTACACAAAATCCTACGCGCACGACCCTACCAAAATCGAAATGAGTTTTGAGTACAAACCCCCTTCTCCCCCACAAAACCCTCCTCATTCCCTCGATCCCCCTCGACTAACATCCCCCCCCCCAGCTGCACAAACTACCAGCACCAATTCCGCCAAGACCACGGCCCCATCCCCTACGAATCCCACATCTTCCAATCCATCTTCCTCGACGCCTCGAACCGCGCCTCCTGGACCATCAACGAAATCGCCCCCGACAAGATCATCGAGGAGAAATGGTGGCATCAGCTTGGGCATCGCTGGCAGCACTATGCGAGGGTCGTGCCGGGCATGATGTGGATCAATGGCAAGAATCGCACGTGCTTTGCTGGGAGTTGGACCTTGGTGGTATGTATGCCTGCCCTCTTCTTCCGCGATCCCCAAATCAAGATGGGGAATTGAAAGAGCTAACCCGAGAACTAATAGAACATGCACGAGCTGGCTCTCGTCTCTGGCATAGCAGCCGCCTATCGTCTTGGGGCCGAGTATGTAAAATTTGATGATTTTGCAGAGGATTTTTTCAGTAATTATCTGCTTGTATCACATGGGTTTAGATACAAAGGGGAAGAGAAGAGGAGGAAGAAGGAGAAGAAGAGCCAATGAGGGGACAGATATCGGTAAAGATTGTGGAAATTTATACATATTGAGTAGATAATATTGTCTATTGGTTGCGCTAATTGATTTTCTTTCTTCCTCGCAAGTCATGATTAATGTATTCCCTAAAAGTCAAGCTCTAGCGATGGCTCACTTAACATGGGGCAGTTGGTAGTAAGACTTGCTTGGATTTGTCAAACTTTCTTCTCCTAGCACTCACTACACATCACAATGGGTGGGACCAATCTCCAGCCAAAGATTCAGATGTGATATCTCTCACTATCACCAACAATAGTGGTTCACTCCATTCACATTCGACCACCCAGAGTCCGAGCTCCTCGCACGTAGATCGCTCTCTACGATTAATATACTACTCTATCCCATTCGCCAGGAAGCCAATATCGTTGGACTTCCTCACCGAAATCGCTCGGGTAGGTTGGTTTTTCCGCATAAGTTTACATTCCAGCAGAGAGTTTGTAATGTGATAAACCCCCATTTGGATGTGCATAGTAGTGACGATCGAAAGCCGAGGGGTAATAGCATACAGATTTGAATGCTAGTAAAACTCCAGGGGAGGGTTATAGTTGCATCATTAAATCATGGACGACTGAAGGATATTTCGAGCGTCAAAGCAAATGGCGATTGACCGCGCGCTATGTACTAAGAGAAGCGATAATTCTTTCCGCCAGATTTTCCAGCTGCCCATCATTCAACGTCTACCCGTCTCTTTTCGTAATCTCCCAGCGGCGGTCGATGGAGCAGGTTCAGGCCATAGGGATACAGCATCTTCCACTTCCTCCAGGAAAGTTGCGCTATTATGAATCGATGTACCCCCCAAAACAACTCTAATACCTGGCGAAGAGACATTTATTTGAGATATGCATTTCGCTTCTTCAAAAGTGGCCCCGCCAATGATGAAAACAATAATATCCTGGGGCTTATCCCGCGTCGTTCCACCACCTTCGACGAAAGGGTATTGTTGATCACGTAACTTTCCTTTGATCAGATCTTGCAGGGTTAATTCGAGCCGTGGTGAATGCTGTGTGTAGACATTCTCTACACCTTTAAGCCCCTTAAATCGGTCGCGAGCTCCCGAAAATATGTTCGAGGATTCGAACATGTCAGTAATACCCCCTGTTGATTGGTTCTGTTGTAAAGAAGAATGATAAATGAGGAGCTTTGCTACGAGATCTATGCGTCTTTGGGGAACGTTCCCGGCTGCACCAAGGAGGTCGACAAGGATTGGTAATGCATTTGAAGGGTGCTTTTCATATCGCAATGAGTAAAGGGCAACTAGCCTCAGCTTATTATCAGGAGTTACAGTTGATGATTGAATCAATCTTTGTACGCTCTGTGATTTTGGTTAGTAAAAGATCCATGATGTAGAGTTTGAGTTGTAGCTTACTTTCAAGTCATTGGCATGGGCATCACTACATGCCAAGCTCTGCTCGACTTCACTGACTTCCAATAAATTTTCTGAACCAACCAATCTACTTAACTCACCAACAAGGGTGACATGCTTACTGACATTGCCAGACAGTTTGCGGAACTCTGGGTATTCTTCGATGAAGCGCTTCATATCAGCTATTGACTCAATATTCGAGCTATTTTTGGTTCTCGATTGATATTGCTCAACGTAGTCCTTGATATTGCCACCAAGATCACCAAAATTGAGGTACATGTTTTTCTTGAAGAACGGATCCTGATCTTGGGATAATACCACTTCTTTCAACTCAGGCCGAATTTCTGGCACCTCGCTAAGGTCGACTCTCCCATTCTTTATACCAAGAAGTTCGTGAACCATTGCCTGGTATGTCCATTGTGTCAACAGCGGTGTTATGGGGTCATCCCTTCGATCCAATATCAACAATATTGGAGGAGTATCCACTTTCCTAAAGTCAAACAGCTGATCTTCCTGGGCAATATGGTAGCGCACTTCTGTCGCCAGTTTCTTCGCTAAGAGACTGTTTTTCTCGTATCGAATAAGGGGTTTCTTCTTCAAAGACAACAACACCGCAATGAGCCCTTCAGTAGTACGCTGTAATGCATCTGCATTCCACATATCCGGATTCGAACTCCATGTTCGCTGCTTTGGAAACGCGAGATCAAATGTAAACAAATCCGGATTTATAACAACGTAATCTGCAAAGTGCTCTTGAACCAACTTGACTACCTCATGATCATCTGCTTCTGCCAATCGTTCCAGAGATGACTTCTTCACCACATTACTGAAGTACACATTGTATTCGCCATATTTAGGATCCCGAAATTCATCAATTAGGAGCTGTATGGAATCTGCCGAAGGTCGAACAAAACACAGGCACTTTAAGTGGCGCATTTTCTCCCTATTTGGGTTATCCAGCCGGTCCATGAGATATACTTCGTGGTTCAAAAGCGCAGATTGTGTAATTGCTGTAGAGACTATGGACACGGTATCACCGTCCAGTAACAGGACCTTCATCTTCGCAGATGGTGTTCCGGAAGTTCCATCCCCTGCAGATACCATCTTGGAGATATAGCCCGAAACAGCTTGAACGACATCCATTGTGCTTATTATTGAGACCTGAGGTAATGTTTTGGAGTTGGAAGCTATTAGAGTCGAGAGAGCGTAAGCATGCGCATTTCTCGGATCCTATGCCAGAGCGAGATATAGGTTGTGGACGATGGAAGTGTCGATTAACGGGCGGCAAGGAGGTGAAGCTCTGAGTGTATAGTAGTCGTCGTTGTGTCTGAACGAGGGCTTTACAATATATATGGCAACGTTTATATGGACGAGGCAGAGGAAGCAATTGCAAGGCTCGACATTCTGTCATTTATCCCACTAAACCCAGTACACCGCCCGGCAGAAAATAAGCTAAAGCAATGATCATGAGCCAGAGACTCATTTCATCTACCCAAGACATAATTCTCTCCAACCTCTCTTGTGATGGAGGAATGAGAGCATCTCAATAACCTCATTCAGCCTCTCGCGCTTCAAGAACCTCCATCATCAACAATGTTACCATACATCGACGCTCGTAAGAAAAGTTATACCTCAACAATATGTGACGCCGGCTGACAAGTACCTCTGCAGCCTTCACATATGCCGCAGGCATCTTGGGTGCCTCAACTGACGAACGTAAGTAGTAGAGTGGGCTTGGTATTCGGACTATGAATTGCATTCTGACATCAGACAGTGAAGCTCATTACTTCCTTCCTCCTATCATATCCATTTGCGGGACTTCTAAAACGAGTTCCAGACTCGAAGCCTGCTCTAAAGAATCTTTTCATCATTGGGTCCGTCATATGTTTGAAAGGCACATCTATTTCTTAATTTGCTAATGGATCGAATGTCAGCGTCTCCTCGTTTTATCTTCTTGGACTCTTCGATTTATGGGGTGGTACAAGGACCCTGGCGATCAGTTCTATCGGGGCATACTGCATTGCAAAATATGTGCAAGGTCCATTTATGCCATGGGTTGGCTTTGTGTTCTTGATGGGGCATTTGTCAATAAACCAACTGGCTCGACAATTCGTCAATGATCCGGGGCTTGTGGATATTACCGGAGCTCAGATGGTTTTGGTTATGAAACTCTCAGCATTCTGTTGGAATGTTGCGGATGGACGACAACCAGAGACAGAATTGTCGGAATTTCAAAAGGAGAGGGCGATTAAACAACTTCCAAGCTGGTTGGATTTTGCTGGATATGTCCTCTTTTTTCCATCTCTTTTTGCTGGCCCGGCTTTCGACTATGTGGATTATAAGCAGTGGATTGAAACGACAATGTTCGAGGTTCCTCCTGGTGTCGATCCTTCGAAGAAACCTCCAACTCGCAAGTTGAGAAAGATTCCAAGGAGTGGCACTCCTGCAATGTGGAAAGCTGCTGCTGGATTGTCTTGGATTTTTCTTTTCTTAAGGCTTTCCGCATGGTACTGGCCTGATCTCTTGACAGGTGATCAATTCATGACTTATGGATTTGCTCGCCGCATCTTCATACTTCATATGGTCGGCTTGACTGCGAGATTGAAGTATTATGGCGTATGGGCACTGACTGAGGGTGCATGTATTCTCTCAGGTCTTGGGTATAAGGGGATCGATCCAGTTACTGGCAAAGTCTCCTGGGACAGACTATGCAACGTTGACCCATGGGGAGTTGAAACAGCTCAAAATACCCGTGCATATCTTGGAAACTGGAACATTAACACGAACAACTGGCTCCGCAACTACATCTACCTCCGAGTTACCCCCAAGGGCAAAAAGCCTGGTTTTAGAGCTAGCATGGCAACTTTCGTGACTAGTGCGTTCTGGCATGGATTTTACCCTGGCTATTATCTTGCCTTCATTTTGGCTAGCTTTATTCAAACTGTAGCAAAGAGTACGTTTTATTTCCCAATTTCTATCTTAACAATACAACTGGTTGACCCCCCATATAGACTTCCGCCGTTGTTTCCGCCCCTTTTTCATAGATCCCAAAACAAGCCAACCAACACCCCACAAAGTCTATTACGATATCTTCTCATGGCTAGCCACCCAACTCGCATTCTCCTTTACTGTCGCTCCATTTATCCTCCTCACTCTCCCCGCCTCATTCCTAGTCTGGTCCCACGTCTATTTTTACGCCATCATCGGCACTGCCCTCTCAACCGCTTTCTTCGCCTCGCCTGCCAAACCTTACTTGATGAAGATGGTGAGTGAGAGAAGTAGTAAATCGAATGAAGGATTGAAACATTCGGCCAGTACGGAGAGTTTGGGGGGTAAGGAACCGGTATTGGGATTACCGGCCGATCCATCGAGGGATTTCGACGAGGCAATTGAAGAGGCCAAGGCGGAAATTCAGGCAAGGAAGAAGAAGGGAAAGAGAAGGGTAGATGGAAGGGCGGAATAGGGATAGAGGAGCATAGCCTGTGAAATTTAGAAGGTCAGGGGGGATAGAAATGGGGCTGGACATGATGAATATACTTTATGAAATGCACATTCATTTCCATTTCCATTTCGACTGTGAATTCAACCATTCCCGATGCGCTCGATCACGCCCAGCTCACCTCTCTCTTATTCCTGGCGGTCCCCTCGTTTCCTACGTTTCATTGAGATTCCATCTTCTCTCCTCACCCCCCACCAGATAGATAGATTGACCATACTTTTCCCCTCATGAATGAGGCGAGGTGAGGTGAGCGAACTTCCCAACTTTTTAACTGTGTTATTGTATTCCTTCCTTACTGTGTTGTGATGTGATGAACTCTGATGTGATGAGATGAGCTCGCAGAAACTTATTCTCAACTCAACTCAAGTTAGTATAGATACATACATACATACATACATACATACATACAGTACAGTAGTATATATCATTGGTCTCCTTGCGATGAACATGTTTGTTTGCTTGTATGTGTATATATATGCATAAGTAGAAACGGTAGAAACAGTAGAAACAGTAAAAGTAATAAAAATCCATATGAATATAAAAGTAAAACTCAAAAAAAAAAAAAAAAACTTCTTCATTAATTCATAATTCCATTAAAAATCTTTGATGCATGCCAATTTGTGTATACCTTTCTTTCTTTCCTTCCTTCTTTTGTATGTAGAGAAACTCTCGGGGGGAGGGGGGGGCTTGCTTTCATTATTAACGTATCTTGTGTATGTTCCCCCAAACAGAAATGTATTTATATTAACTCCCGCATCGCATCGCATCGCATCAAATCCGGATATCTCAAAACACACTCGCACTCGCACTCGCACTCGCACTTACGCCGCCCGGTCCAACAACTCATAGCGATCCTTCCCACTGAGCCGCCTCCAGAGCGCCAAACCCCTGCGATGCGACTTGCTCGAGCGCACGACCCACGAATTCCACACGAACCACAGACAGCCGCCCACGACGGCCGCGACGGCAAAGCCCGTGACCGTCAGCAGCAACCAGTGCTTGCCCATCCAGAAGATGGTCTGGGCGTCCTTGCCATGCCAGCTGTTGCCCTTGACGACGTTGAAGAAGCTCCACGTGTGCTTGCTGTATTCGGCGGGCATGAGGTTGCGCACGCGGCCGGCCTCGTCCGTCACGGTGCGCATGTATTCGATCCAGAGCACGGACAGGAAGAGCGGCCCCGTGCTGTACATGACGGTGATGTAGGGCATGCCCCAGTTGCGATTGTAGGACTGCAGGGAGTCGATGACGCGGAGGAAGAAGGGGTGTTGGGGCACGGAGCCCATGGCGTCGTTGCTGATTCCCGTGGGGACGGTCCGGCGGAGCCAGGCGGGATAGCTGAGGAGGGGGTCGAGTCGTCGGTTGCAGCCGTCGTCTAGGTCGATGTATATCCCTCCGTAGTGTGCAAGTACGAAGTAGCGGATGGAGTCTGCGCGTTGGATTGGGAAGGGGTAGCTGTCGAATGTATCGAGGAACCAGGGATATTCGCTCGCAATAAATGCTCTTGATGTTTCATCGGTCCATAACTGTAATCTATTAGCATCTGACTCCAACCTAGTGCTCTTCCCTCCTCCCCCAACTCAAATACATAGATAAATAAAAAAGCCCACCCACCTTATACTCATAATCCGCATGCAAATCCACACACGCCTGCTGGCCGAGCCGCCACTTCTCCGGAATCGTCGTGTTGATATACGTCTGATGAATGATTTTCGGAATCAGCGGCGTGCGATCCTCGAGCAGCTCGGAGCCCGGCGCCGGGATTTCCGAGGGGTGGATGGCGTCGGCGCGGCCATCGATGAAGAGGAGCGCGATGAGCGTGCTGCAGGCGTGCACGAGGAATCCGATCGTTACCACGTTTATTATCAGGAATATGAGGGTGCCGCGTCGCATTATAAGGGGTTGGTTGGTGAGGAGGTGGATGGATGGGTGGATGGTTGGTTGGTTGAAGGGTCCTTAGGGAGGGGCGGTGGGTTGATATCTTCGAGGTCGGGGAGGAAAAGAGAGTTTGAGAAGTGCAGATGTAGGAGTTAGAGTTACTGTAGGTAAAACGAACGAACCAACCAACCAACCAACCTTAAGCTCGGTAAGGTTTTTAGATGATGAAGGGGGTTGATCAAGGGGAGGAACATAGAAATATAAAACAACACAAATACAGAGCAGAATTCCAAAACTACAAGTTTCTTTATATACATATATATATCGAGTATCATTAAAAGCAAGGCGAAGATAATCAATAGTTACTTAAATTTCGACTCGAGTGATCGTCTAATTCAAAACACCATAGCGGGTATGGGAAGTGTATGTATATTTATTGATATATTTACCTAGGTAGGGAGATGGATATACCAACTATGGCCTTATGTGATCTTGAAAATGCGTACTTTGTCATTTCTATACAACACGTTCAATCACAACCTAAACCCTAGGCCATACTCAAACCCGGCATGCTGCCTGGCATAGCATATTCATCAGCCCTCCCCCTACTTCTCCTTCTAAATCTCAATCCATCCTCACTCCCAAGACCACTCGTATTCCCATTCCCAGTCCCAATCCCAGCCCCAGTGCCATTTCCATCCAGCCCCAGATCCGACACATCCAAACTAACCCCCAGCCGAGTCCTCCCCACTCGAACCCCCGTTTCCGCCTCAACCTCTTTCCTCGCCTCCCCCCTCAAATCCATCTCCACATCTCTGCTCCTCGCCCTCCCAATCACGCCCGCCTCAGACCCCGTATCCAAATCCTCCCCACCCCTAGTATTCTTCTTCCTCGGCCATAAGCTAGGGAGTTCGATTTGTTGAAAGCGCGGCTCCACACATCGCTCATCAAACCAAGTATGCAACCTCGCCTCAATCAACTGCGCGATCTTCGGCACATCCTGCAAACGCGATCGACTACCCACCAAACTCCTAATCGAGAGATCCAGTCGATAATCATCCAAGAAACAGAATGCCAGCGTGGTCGGACTACCAGTCAAAGGACTTCCCGGGACGAACGAAATGGATAAAGTACCACTGAACCTCACGACCGAGACCGCCAACGCAACCGGCAGCACCGCAACGAGGGGCTTCGGATAATTAAGCAACAGTTTTGTTTCGACCGCCAACGTGATGAAATCACTCAAATCGACATCCATCCTAGCCTGCAACCTGCCATGCTCTCTACCCGCAGCCCCCTCCCTCCCCAACGTCATCCCATCCTCATCCACCGGAATAACCCTACAGTTGCTAAAGATGGGGAAATCCTCTCCCAGACTCAACTCGGTCACCTTGATCTCACCCAAGAAATCCGGTCGCGACCCCCCATTCAGCACCTTGGTCAGCGAAGTAAGAATCGCATCATCGTGCTGCGCATCGGCCCGAAACTGCGCGATCGTCTGCGCAATCAGCACGTTGAACCAATCCAGGCTTTCGGGCTGATGCCCATCCACATTGTAGTACGTTTTGCTCAAGATGGCCGTCGTCGTCAGCGGCGCCGGATTTCTCAAGACGCTGGAGCGCTTGCGGTTGAGCGGCTGCGCAGCATGGCGGGGCGTGGAGCTGCGGAGGGTGAGGAGAGATCTCTTGTGCGCGAGGGTTCTGGAACGTCGTTCGGTGGCGCGGAGAGCGGCCGTGACGTCGGGGGAGGGAGGGTCGCCGAAGATGAAGAATTTTATAAAGGCGCCGATGAGGATGACGATGGAGAGTTGGCCTAGTAGTAGACCTTGAGTAAAGGAGAGTCTGCCAAGGGTGGTTATTAGCCTGATGTCGTTTCCAATTGACTTGTTGGAAATGAAATGCTAGGGTTAGGCTGGGGAGGGAGGAAGGGAGAACAAACGATGATTCAGCCTTGTCCACCATAGGTATGGGCTTCGGGATTGACATTTCATATGAGTGCGAATGAGAATGAAAACGAGAATCAGAACGGAATGGGAAACAAGAAGAAAATTAGGTGAAGAATCATGAGCTACCGTATGTAAGACATTTCTACTTTGAGTTGACTTGATATTTGATAACTATTTTCTTGGTGGTGAACTGGCCTTGAACTGAACTTTCGGAAGCGACGTCATTCAGCCCTATCAATTGATTATTTATTGAAGCAATCCAACGATTCATTTCTATCAAAACCCAACGCAAGGTACCAACCATACATAAATCAAAAAACACCACATCATCATCATCATCATCATCATCAACGGGCTTTTGGATTCCTAAAAACACTACACATTTCTATTATCCATTGATATCATCAACGCATCATGTCCCCCGTAGATACGCCATGAATCAGAAACATTTCAGACCCCAGAAGCGACGCATCAGGTTGAAAGTTGTGTAAAAAAGAGTACCGTCTGTTGAGAATCTCGGGAAATTCTTCCCATCTAACCCCCAAGTCCAACAAAGGAAAAAAAGTGTAATAGTACAAATATATATCTCCAAACTTTGCTCCCATGCCTCGCGAATTTGGAAGCAAGACTGGCAGCAGGGAGCAGTCTTGCTTATGCCGTCGCTCATGTTCTAGATGGTGCTCAAGATCTTGGATTAAAAGCACTGGAGATGAGGTGGCTAGTGACGGGATATGTCGTCAACCCTTTTGACTAAGAGAGGCAGCATTTATTTATGCCTTTGCAGCATCACGACTGCTTTGGGAACTAGCGCTCATGACTGGTTGTGTTGTAGGAAGAATGTTCTTGTTCGCCGCGTTTTGCCTGACCTTGGCCCATGCATAAACGATACCACTGACGAAACCGATGAAAATGGCAGATACACTCCCGAATGTGACGGGAGCAGCAAAGAAGATGAGGCCACTGACAGCGATTGGCAATTTGTTGAGAGCACCAACCATGGAGTAGGTGGTCGAAGATGTGACGCGGATACACCAGGCAGAGCAGTATGAGATGAAGATGGTAGCAAGACCAGAGTAGATCATGCCGAGGATGAGATTGTTTCTGGTCGCGAGAGGGAAGTTCTTGAGGAGATTTTCGGATGACCAGTTTTCGAAAATGAATGAACAGGCAAAGAGGACAGGGATTGTGAGGAGGTTGTTGTAGAACATAGCTAGAATAAGATTAGGATCAACAGATAAGTCCCACGGGTGTAGAAAGACTTACTATCCCAATCCTTAAAGTTCATCTTCTTGATGACCTTACGCATAGACAAAACATATGCTGCGGTGCAGAAAACGTTCATACCCATCCAAGCATATCCAGCATTCAATGTTGAGAGAGCCGCAGCAGCTTCTGCGGATTGCGCAGCACCACCTCCATACAAAGCATGTTGAATATCAGCCCAAGCAGCCACGACAGAGCTGAGAACCATAAGACCGAATGAGAAGAGAGCTGAAGGAGTGACACTCCCTCCAAACCACAAAACCTCACCATAGGCGATCACAATGATGGTCAAGTTCTTGAAGATTGTATAGACGGGAACGGAAAGGAATTGGAGCGCCTTGGTACTGGTGTAAATCATGCCGACGAGAAGGAGTGAGATAGGGAACCCTGATGTCAATATCAGCCGCCAAACCTGCACTGGTAGAAAGAGAGGTACATACATGTTTTCGCCTTCTTGCCATCAAAAGGTGCCAGATTTGTGATCAAGCGCGCTTGCTTGCAGATGATAATCGCAATGATACATACAACAGACTAAAAGCGTAAGTAAAGACCTCGCCTCGCAGAACCATAATCCCCAACGCATACCTGAACGGCGAGGTAGAAGAAGTTCAAATTCCAGTTTGAGCCCGAGACGCAGTATTTATTGGTCACCGTCATGGAAATCGATGCCAGGCAGTAGGCAAGAATGGAGATTCCCGGACTATTCGTCACATTCGAGAGGTCAAAAGAAGAAGCACCTCTTCTACCTGCTGCCCCTGGCTTGGAAAGAAAAGGATCGCGTTGAGATGGCGATGAACGCCCGCTGAAATTGCGCATCTCAACATCGTCAATCTTCTTGTCGTCCATGTTTGCGAATATTCTCAGGGAAAGAAGCGGATTTTCTGGTCGTGGTTCTGATGTATAGAGAGAGTACAGCGCCCAAGAAGAGAATCGGAGGTTTGGGGGTGGTGGAAGTGGAACCAGGACCGTATCGATACTAATCAACTAATTACGAGTGTAAAGAAGGAATCTTTTTGATACCACCTGTCCAATGCAAGATAAGCAGTTACTAAGTGAGTGTATTATGTATATTATGTATATTAGGGCAGGGCAGGGGGTTGATTAATATAATAATGATGATATAAGATTGCCTGTCCACCAGAGTATACGAACTTTTGATGCATGCGCCATTGGAGCGTGCACGTGATCCACAGTAATAGCAAAAAAGGGTCCGGCACCAACCAGGCGAAAATTCTGGAGAAGATAGAGACTCGCTCTATGAGATAGATATATCTGGGCTGTACATAGCTAAGTTTACCTAGGTACATCGACTGAGCTCATCAATCCCAACAGGATAGTTTCCTGATCCTATCGCCAGAACCGTTCTCGTTCTGCACACAAGCGTTTGCATTTACGAGTCTCCCAGTCGAGAGGGGTTTCAGACGAGCTTCAACCTTTGATTCCTTCCTCAAAGGCACTTCTTTTTGAAAGGGTACATCCAGATCGATATCAACATGTCGAATACACTTGATCCTCTCGTGGCAAAGGTTCTCGACCGAGCTGAATCCGACGATGAAGATGCCGTGAGTACTAGTGATCATCTTCATTCCAACACCATCTACGATCTACAGAAATCTCAATTTCTTGCTTCAGAAGATCCAATAACACCCCACCCCAGCTCATCGCCTCCCTCGAAGAAGACCCCGCCCTAGACGCCTTCCGCGAACAGCGCCTCCAACAACTCCACCGCGAGTTCACCCGAGCCCAATCGCAAAAAACCCAAGGCTTCGGAACCCACACTGAGATCAAGGAAGAAAAAGTCCTCATGGATCTCACGACCGAGGTAAAATATGCCGTGGTCCATTTCTCCAAAGACGGCTTTGCTCGCTGTGGTGTAATGGATACACATCTCGCCGTACGTTTCTCCTCCTTCCGTTTCTCCTCCTTCCGTCCCTCCCTCCCCCCCTCCCCCTCCAAACATCCCAAGAACCAACCCAAACCAAAACCACCCACTCACCCACGCACCCACGCAGACCCTCGCCCCTATCCACACCGACACGCGATTCCTCCAGATCGACGTGACCAACGCGCCCTTCCTCGTCACCAAACTCAACATCAAGATCCTCCCCTGCGTCC
Organism: Monilinia vaccinii-corymbosi; assembly: GCA_017357885.1. Lineage (NCBI taxonomy): Eukaryota > Fungi > Ascomycota > Leotiomycetes > Helotiales > Sclerotiniaceae > Monilinia > Monilinia vaccinii-corymbosi. The sequence continues at coordinate 1,013,055 of CP063406.1, read as the reverse complement.
TCGCCTTCATCGACGGAAGATGCACCGATCGGATCATCGGCTTCGAAGGTCTCGGCTCCACGCCCGACACGTTCACGACCCAAGACCTCGAGGCGCGCCTCCTATCCTCGGGCGTCATCACGCGTCAAGCTACCTCTGGAACCCTGTGCCGAGGGGACAGGAAAGCTAAGCGGCAAGAGGAAGAGGAGGAAGAGGAAGATGATGATTGGGATGACTGACTGAGCATGAAGTGAGGAGGAGGGGAGGGGAGCAGTGAAGAAATTTGTTTATATATATATATATTTCTCTCTTTCTTTCCTTCCATAAGCACTTTGAACATCCAATCCAATCCAATACAATACAATACAATACAATAACAATTTTCCCCTCTCATAATCAACACCAGATTATCGTGAAAAGGCACAACCGATCTAAAAGGCTCGCTCAGGGTGCAAATTTCGCGAGAGAGAGAGAGAGAGAGAGAGAGAGCGAGCGAGCCATGTCTTCATGTCTACATACCGGGGAAATATTTAAAATAACAGTCTCGTCTAGTCTGTACCTCGAAAAGTAAAAATATACATATACATACATATATACATGCATATACATAATGCAAATCGTAAGGCGGTGGGCGCGCCCACCCAATAATGAAAATAATTCGCACAATGCACAATGCACGCATCAAGTGAACAAAGTCAATGAACAAAGTACATACGTATACCAATGATCATCATGTCATTAAACTAGCTAGCAAAGTGAACTGACTGGACTGGCACTATGAAAACTAAAACTGCACCAGAGCGAATTCGCTCGCGGACAAAACCCACAGGTACTGCCACCAATAGTACGCGCCGACGATCAAGAGAGAATAATACGCCAGGGTCCAGAGGACGCCCAAATCCGCGTCGTGGCTGCCCGCGACATCCTCGCTCTTCTTGCCGGGCGCGGCGACATCGGGGCCCATCATCGTGTCTGCGTCGACGACGCTGCTGATGCGGCCCCAGAAGCGGGGGAAGCCCATCCAGTTGCAGAACGCGTGCACGCATATGACGGCCAGCAAGCTGCCGGTGCGGAGGTAGAGGAAGGTGGCGTAGCCGCCGAAGAGCGTGGTGTAGGCGAATTGGAGGAGGGAGCGGGCGATGGCGCCGGCGAGGGGGCAGTGCGGGTGCGTGATGCGGTATTCGTAGAAGTGGTGCAGGTGGGCGAGGCCGAAGACGACGGGAGTGAGGAAGATGATGATGGGGGTGGAGGTTTGGGCGAGGAGGAGCAGCGGCACGGATGCGCTTCGGAAGAGGACTTCTTCGGTGATGGGGCCCTGCATGCATCATCATCAATGGCATGCTCGCATGGAAAGAGTAGGTTCGGAGGAGCGCGCTTCACGCTTCACTTACCGCAACGATGTTCCGATACGGGATCCAGCCCTTCAACGCGCCCAGGCCTCGGAGACGCATCCAATCGCGCCATTGGCCCTGCGCAATGCCTGCTTCGAAGAGCGGGCCGACAAAGAGTATCGCGGTCAGCCCCACACACCTCACGGCCTCGACGACTCCAAGGGGGAAAAAGCCCATCCAGTGCAGGGACCTGACGGCATCGCCGTCTCGCACCGACAAGAGGATGCCGAAGGTCGCGATGCAGACGAGGATGCACGACAGCGTGACGGAACGGATCCGGCCCCGGATGACCGTGGGAGCATCGCGCGATAACTGGGGGGAGGGCCGGGTGGTCGCGCTGAGGTAGAAGGGGAGGACGTAGACGAGCGTGTAGAGCACCTGCGCGTGTGAGTCTGGATCGACGGGCGCGGGGGTCTATTCATGATACATACCAGGAGAGAAACGGCCGTCGCGGTGCTCAACGGGGGGATCACCTTTGCTACAACAGATATCGATGATTAGCCAGCCAGGGATGCATGCGACGGTCGACCTACCCTTTTCGCCCGTATAGAGCGCCTTTAGACGGCCGTATATCCCCGTTGGAGCCATGAGCGGGATCTCGATTGCAAAGCCGCTGCCGGACCCAAAATGTCGTCTTTCGTCCGATCCGGCCTCCTGCGGATCAAAAGGCGCAAGGATGATGGATGGGGGGCAATGGAAGTGGAAAGGGAAGGGAAGGGGAAGGATCCGTGACGAAAGATCGATGATGAAGATGTGGATGGAACGAGAAAGAAAGCGAAAACAATCCACAAAGCGTATTATTTGATCGGGCTCTGCTCTAAAAATACTCACTTGTAATCCTTCCGTACACGGCAAATCTAAATTTCAATTTGAATTTCAATTTGAATTTGAATTTACATTTGAATTTGAATTTACTCGTCATGTTGTGTTCTACGAATACGGGGTCGGTATTCTTATTCTTATTTATGCTCCCTCCCCTGCGAAAAACGGAAATGAGACCAAGCAGAGCTGCCACTTTGCGGCCTTGGGACCCACGCAACTATCAAGCACCCATCGATTGATAGATTGACAGATGGCGCCAGCCTCTCTCTGGTTAGCCGGGCGACGAGGAGCATGAAGGTTCATACGAGAGAGGAAATGATGGAGGGATTGGAAGAGACGCAAGCCCCTTTCTGTAGCCACGCGCTTCTAGTCCTCGTACGGTGTACAATGCATTGTATCGCATCCATCCTCGCTCTGCATGATTAACCGCCATGTACATGTCCTCCCCTGTTCCATCAGCCAACCTTACCGCGACTATTAACATCTCGTCAGGCCAAGTCCCGAGGTGCCGCTTGTCACATACATGGGCCTTGCTTCAATCATCCTAATAATTATCCTTTTCTTTTTCCCTTTTCCCTTTTTTCGTGCTCCTCTGCAAGGTTCGACAAAATCAATCAATCTTGCATATCCGACTGGCCATGGAGTGGAATGCGAAAGAGATCATGTCCCATCGATGAGTTGTACATCATGTGTCGAGGCTTGATATCCTCTGCTTTCCCTCTCTTGCTCTTGATCTCTTACTCGTAATTCATTCTTTGCCCTTCGTACGCTCTTTTAATCTCCTTCCCTTCTAGTCTTTGCCTTCTTCTCACCGTTCATTGCCATTCCTATTACTATCACTACTATCACGATCGCTCGTAAGATAAGATACCATAAAGTTAATCCTATTATCCATTCTTTGGTCCATTTTCGAAAGCGGCTACAACAACACACTCATTCATTCAGATACAAAGATACAGAGAGACAAAGACCAGACGAACAATCAACTCGCGACTCTACCCGTCGCAGTCACCCACCCACCCACTTATTGCAGTCGCATTTCAAGGCAGAGGAGCTCAATCATAAGAGGGCTGGTTGATGCGCGCAAGAAAGGCATTGACGGAGCGACTTCGATGCATGGAATCACAATATGCATCTGATGTAGAGAGGAATTCCGCACGGCATGTCAAACTCTCCTTCCAGGCGACCTTTGCATACAAGGTACGTGCAAGCTTGCTTTCCTCATGCCCTTTCCTGTCACTTGGGATTCCGCTCACGATCGCCAAAGAACAGATTCGGAGACGAATCGCGTAGCAGCGATCCGATTGGTTCCACCCGACTCGCCTCGGCTCTTGGGTCCGTTGCAGAATGATCAAGGGGAACAAGCCAAAGCCCAGACTCGTAATCATAATCATAATCATAATCAAAAAATTGAAAATGATCTCACGAAAAATGCGGACGATGAGGTTTATTCGCGGACCCCTCTTCCCACCCTCCCAGCCCATATTCTCTCTCCTGGCCATGCTCCTGCTCCTGCTCTTGCGATTGGCACAGGCACAGGCACAGGCAAAGGTCAATATCTGGATGATGGGCAGAATCCCGCTTCGGATTCGGGCGAGTTTCATCGGATGTCCCAAACGAACTCGCCGTCAGCCCCTCCCCAAGGCACGTCCACCGCAACGCATAACCCATCCAAAATTACCACACCTGCGACAACATCCTCACAGAGATCTAGACCCCAGCCAAGAAAGCGTCTGGTCGTCAAGGTGGGTGATGGCAAGACCTTTTCCCTCGTCCCGCAAGATGATGAAACACAAGCCATCGATGATGGTAGATTGCCATCTGTATCCACTAAAACATCCTTCTCCTCTACACAAGACCTCAATCGCTCTATCGCCTCATGCACCAATACCGACTCCACATACACAGCCGCACCTAGCACGGCAACACCCAGGAATTCAATCTCCGCAGATCAAATAAGCTGTTCATCCTCGGAATTCTCACTTGTCGGTGGTGTTAGAAAAGTCCCCCAAACACCAGATCAGAGGGGAAAATCTGCAACACTCGACTATCCACTCCCTCCTTTGCCAGAAACATCAGACGCACAAGAGACCCGCTCGCAGCAACTTTCGACGAGACCATCATTCCTTTCAACAACCTCAATCGCAACCGAGGCCACTAATTACAAGGTTTACCGTCATATTGCGAGATCGAGTGACGGCTCTGCCTTTGCCATTACTCCTACCGAACCTAATTTCGAAGTTCTCGATCATTCTACTCCTTCCACTACGATCCATCATCCGCGCGAAGAATCCATTCTAGAATCTACGGGATCGGTTATCCATCATTCGCGCGAAGAGTCAATCCAGGAATCTACAGGATCTGTCATTCGTCATTCGCGCGGAGAATCAATCCAAGAATCTACGGGATCGTTCATTCATCATTCGCGCGAAGAGTCAATTCAAGAATCGACGGGATCTGTGATTCACCGCCCTCAGACCACTCAAACATCTTCTGCAAGTCCCTCGGAAAATTCCAACTACCAAGTTCTCGAAGAGTCCGTCTCAGGCTCAGTGATTTACAGGCCACAGCATCGACCTCAAGTTTCCACGAGCACTTCTGGTGGCTATTCAAGTTATCCAAACTCGAACTACCAAATACACGAACCAGACAGTCCAACCTCGGTCGTCTCCAGGCCCCAATACCGACCCCAACACCGACCCCAATTATCTACAAGCACAACTGAAGATATCCTTAACTACGAAATTCCCCGTGGACGTACCCGAGAACGCTCCGAGTCCCTTGCTGACTCCTTTCTTGTCGGATCATTTTCCAGCAATTCCAACTACCACGTACATCAACAATCCGACAAAGAGTCAACCGGTTCATCGGTCATTCATAGGCCTCGAAATCGAGCCGCAACGACTTCATCGAGCGACCAGGAAAATTACGTACTCCACGAGGATCTTTCCAGATCTGTATCATTATCGAGTGGACAAGGTCCAGCACCTGAATATTCTCAGGAGTCCCTTGGTGTTCCTTCCCTGAAGATCAAGAAGAGGCCGAACGATAATTTTGGATACTACAAGTCACGGTCGCGAGAGACACTCAAATCGAGATCGACCCAATCGTTACGCAGCCGAGCTAATTCTCTAGCATCCCTATCAACAATCCACACTCAACCTGACGCCCAACAAGCAATAGTAGGAAGCGGGTCACTCGTTAGCTTACCCGCGCAAATCCAACTTCAAAGGCCAAGAGGATTGAGTTCATGGGCAGAGTTACCAAGCCCTACGAGTCCTCATATGAACGAGACTCCGCATCAATGGAGCTCACAGCTATCCACTGTGCTCTCTGTCTCCGAGGGAAACGGCACCGAACGGGGATCCCGAGCATGGTCCGACAGCATGGGAAGGAGGAGCATTGCATTTCCCAATCCTCCGAGTCGTGGCAGTCGCAATATGCTCAGTATCAATTCATCCCATGGAATGGACGATGCGTTGGCAAGATCGAGAAGCAGTTCGATGGAGCCTCCCCGACCGGCTTGGACACGCAGTGGTCGAGGTCTCAGCAGTTCTTCCATCCCTGTCATAGGTGATCAAGACGAATATGGTGATGGTATCACTGCCATGCAAGATCTGCGCACTCTTCAATCCCGAAATCGAATATCCGGCATGTTCAATACCGCGCCATCCGATTCCTCCCGTACACACACCATGCGCTCATCCATTAGTTCTCAATCTAATAGTCTTCTCACAAGCTCGATCCCAATGTGGGCACGACTTTACTATGGAAGCGGAGAGCGTCGCTACCTACCATACCGACCCGAGAGTTCCGGTCCAGGCACTCCCAGTAGACATGGCTCCTTTAGTGTGGGGAGCGGATCTCCCAATACCGAGAATTTTCCAGATGAACTCTACAGTCCTCGTCGCCGTCCCAGAGAAGGACATTCCCATATGCGAGGTTTCTCCCAGCCATCCATTGACATCACCCCCGTCGCCAGCGCAGCCCAAGGTTCCGGCCGCCTCAGAACCTGGTCTCTCATCTCTAGCGTCTGGTCTCCTCATCTCCGCACCGACCGCCGCGCTGCTCGTCAATCTGCATGGGGACCTCCACAAATCAGTTTCTCTACCGAGGGTGGGTTTTTCGGACGCCGCAACATTCAAGTCGTCATGTTTATCACTGGGTTCCTCCTCCCACTCGCGTGGATGGTGGCGGCATTCCTGCCACTCCCCAAAACGCCCTTTCCGGAAATGCGCGAAAGAGGAAATGACACTGGGAAGTTGACGAAGCTGCGAGATGCGGAAAGTCGCGGTGCGAATGATTACGCGAGAGTGTTTGGACCGTTGGATGAGGCTCGGTATGAGAGTGCGCGGTGGTGGAGAAATCTTAATCGATGGATGAGTGCGGTGGGATTGTTGATTATCGCTGCTATTGTGAGTTTTTTTTTTTTTTCTTTTTAATTTGCACACATTTTAGTGAATGAGTGAATCTACTAACACCTTATCCTAGATCATCCTCGCTATCGAAGGCACATTGAAAGGATGGTAATTCTCGTTTAATCTTTACTCTTCCTTCTTCACCACCACCACCACCATCTCTTCGCCTTTTCATCTTAACGAATCCTTAAGCTTTGTAATGATACAATATTTTTTTGTATATTTTGATGAATGATTTTTTTTTTACGATGATACCATGACTCAGACGTTTGGGGTCCAGGTTTTTATTTTCTAGATTTTTGGTTTTTGGTCTTACCTTTTTATGGCGCGTCGGGGTCATGTTATGTTACATTTAGCATTATATATACCCTTTCTTTCTTAATGATGGAAAAGATTGCTCTGTCTTGTAGTGAGGGGAAAGAAGAAAAGCTTGTACAGATTTTGGATGATTGGATTGGATTGGATTGGACTGGATTGGATTGGACAAGGATTGGATTGCATTTTGGATTGGATTGCATTGTGCAGGTTGGATTGGTTAATTTTTTTATTAATTGATGATGAATGAGGAGGAAAGAGGAGGAATTAAAGGGGAATCAAAGGGGAGGGAAGGTGAAGGGAGAGGAATAAGGAGAGGCAATGTTATGCAATAACTCAATACTATGCGAGATGATGATTGGTGATGGCGATTGATGGTGCTATATATCCTTTGATATCCTTGTATTATATATCAAAAATATATATAGGATTATATGATCTATCTGTAGGTAGGTTAGCTGAGGAATCAAGAGTGGAAGAAGTTGTTTGAGAGTTTGAGAGGATATTTTATTTATTTTATTTATTTTATTCTTTCAATATTAAGTTATGTTAAATAGATAAATAAGGAGAATGAATCAGAATGAGAATGAGAATGAGAATGAGAATGAGAGAGGAAATTGGGAAAACGTGATGGCGAATTTTATGTGCGTGTGTGCTTCTTGTTACTTACTTGGATGTATCTATGTATGTATGTATGTATATTTGTATATTGACTATTTTGCTGTTGTTGTGTTGTGCTGTGTTGTGCTGTGTTATGTATGTGTATGTGTATGTGTATGGATGGGTGGGATAGATGGAGGGATGGTGTTATGGAGGGATGGGTATATGGAGGGATGAGATTGAGGAGAAGGGAAGGGGGGGGGGGGAGGCTTGATGAAGCTGTTGAAGCTAAGCGAGATAAATGCGGTAGAAGTTACCCAGGGTGAGTAGGTCATTTTGAAAGATTCGGGTTTTTGCTATGATGTGGTGTTTTGAGTGGTAGGTTGGTGTTGTAGAATTAGTTTTTGTTTGGATTTTTGGTGAGTTGAGTTGAATTGGGTTGGATTGGATGGACTCTCTAACAATCTTTAATATGTAGAATGGATGCTTTTTTTTTTTTTTGTAGGGTTTTGTACTGTGGTTTTTTGCACTGTGGTTTAGGGTGGGCACTGAGAGTGAGTGCGGGACTTGAAGTTGTTTGTATGGGCTTTTCTTCGTTTTGGTCTTTGTCTTTGGAGGACTGGGGGATTGAAGGCTGTTGTAGAAGCAGATGTGGTGGGTTTCGGTTCTGATTATCACTATATATATCTCTCTCTCTCTCGGGGAAACGGCAATCCAATCCACTATATATTTATATGGATGAATGTAGCGTTAAATTCCGGTTTAAAGTCTGTTTTTCTTCCTTGATAAGATTGAGACCCGTGAACGGATGGATGATGGATGCCTGTGCAAAATGTAAGATCTTGTTGGTTACAGCTGATCAACAGTCAGGAAGCTCAAGGCAAATTTGAGATGGAATGAATGAGAATATTTGCGAGGAGGCAGCGATTGTGTTTATGGATATTTGATAGCCACCATGATATCCACTGGAGAGTTTGATTTTCCATTCGGGGGCCAACTGGGATTGATCACTTCGATATTCATCGAGATATGAATAACCTACTTGCAACAAAAAAGGGGCAAGATGATTGAATTAGGCGAGGAAGTAGAATAAGAGTTATGGGTCGGTCGGAAGTGAATCACGTGAAAGCCCATCAGACTTATGCGGAAAATGTCACGGTCGTGTAGATTGAAAATCGCGTCTCACGCGATTTCGACGCGTCAAATCTAAACTTTGCATCGTCTTATCACGCACATATATACACATCCACCCAAAAGTCTCAACATGACGACCGCCAGAGCAAAAGGCAAAGCCAGAGCATCGGAGATTGGAGAGTCCTCTACCAGTGCGGCAAAGAAGATACTCAAGGCTAATACGCATGGCGTTACAAACTATGAATTACCATGGTATGTACTGGGAGTTCTGCGTTTGCACAGGAGGAGGAGGCTGATTCGAGGCATAACAGGGTTGAGAAGTACCGGCCGGTATTTCTCGATGATGTAGTCGGGAATACCGAGACGATAGAACGCTTGAAGATTATTGCAAAGGATGGGAATATGCCGCATGTGATTATTTCGGGCATGCCGGGCATTGGGAAAACCACCAGCGTCCTCTGTCTGGCACGGCAACTGCTGGGGGATTCGTACAAGGAGGCCGTGTTGGAGTTGAACGCTAGTGACGAGAGAGGTATGTGACACGCTCGGAACCGTGAGGAGCCACTCGTGCTGATGGTGAGATGGCTGGCAGGCATCGATGTGGTGCGCAACCGCATAAAAGGCTTCGCGCAGAAGAAAGTCACGCTGCCTGCGGGGCGCCATAAACTCGTCATTCTCGACGAGGCGGATAGCATGACGTCTGGGGCGCAACAGGCCTTGCGTCGTACGATGGAGATTTACAGTTCCACCACTCGCTTTGCCTTTGCGTGCAACCAGTCGAATAAGATTATCGAGCCGTTGCAATCCCGGTGTTCCATTCTACGATATGCGAGGTTGACCGATACGCAGGTGGTCCAGCGGCTGTTGCAGGTTATCGAGGCGGAGAAGGTGGAATATAGTGAGGATGGGTTGGCTGCGTTGGTTTTCACGGCGGAGGGAGATATGCGACAGGCTATTAATAATCTGCAGTCGACGTTTGCGGGGTTTGGGTTCGTCAGTGGAGATCATGTGTTCAAGATTGTGGATTCCCCCCATCCTACCAAAGTCCAGGCGATGATCAAGGCGTGCTATGAGGGGAAGATCGATTCTGCATTGGAGACGTTGAACGAGTTGTGGGGTTTGGGTTACTCGAGCCACGATATCATCAGCACGATGTTCAAGGTCACAAAGACCATGAATACTTTGAGCGAGCATACCAAGCTGGAGTTTATCAAGGAGATTGGGTTCACGCATATGAAGATTTTAGAGGGCGTTCAAACGCTGCTTCAATTGAGCGGTTGCGTTGCAAGACTCTGCAGGCTGAATATGGATCCGAGACAATTTGTCGCTAGATAATGGGAAATATAAGGAAAAGCATGACCGGGGAGTTAAGAGCTTTATGATACCGCTGGTGTGGAGGATCTAGGCTTATGTACAAATACTCTGTAGACTCCTTATCAAGTTCAATTTGACCGTGATTTTTCCTGCTTTGCAGCGGATTCCTCATACTCTTCTTCGTATTGATCCCACACAGCTCTGTCCTTGATCAAACGTTTCTCCAGCCGGATCTTCGCTTCGTATTGTCTGATGCGGCGATCCGCTTCAAGAGAACCTCCCATAACCATAAAGCCCATGTGGATGAATCTATTGGTATGAGGATTAGCGAGCACGCCTCCAAATCGATATCCGGTCCTTCAACTCACGTCTTGAATTGAATCGTCAGGCCTCTGTATACCGGAGAGAGGGCATATCCAGCACCGCCCAAGGCGGCAGCAAACAGGCCCCACTGCAGCATCGCAATCAACACACATAACTCCAAACCTGGTTGGCGATCGCGAGTCAAATAAACTTACCTTTGCGCCACCTATCAACGCACCGCGCCCAGCTTCCCACGCTGCATCGTTCGCCTCTTTGCTTCTTAATCCACCCGTCTGGTGCATTTTGTACGCTTTGTTGACATTTATCTCTCTTCCTAGCTACATGTACAAAATGAGGTCGAACGAGGCATCATGTGGGATTTCAAATCCCGTGGGCTTTGATTGGATCAGATCTAGAGCGTCATCATCATCACGCTTCGGCACTTTCCGACTTGTGGGATCCCAGTTCGTAGCAAGGGCGATAATGATCATAGAAAAAATAACCCCTCCAAGCAACGAACTTTACTCACATCACATCAATCATAAGCAATGGCTCCGGTGAGATCAACCGCGCTTGCGCGTGATACGAACGAGACGAGTATTCAATTGGCGATTAATCTTGATGGAGGAGAATTCCCAGCAGATACCGATAAGAAGTTGTTGAGTGGTGAGGAGGGACATGCTTCGCAGGTCTCGAAATCGCAGCATATCGCTATCCATACTGGCATCGGATTTCTGGATCATATGTTGCATGCTCTGGCGAAGCACGCCGGCTGGAGTTTGGCTATCAATTGTCGAGGAGATTTGCACAGTACGTCTTCACCGCTTGTTTGCTCTACTGGGGAATAATGCGACGTTGCCTGTGCGAGTGCTAAATTGCATCCCAGTTGATGATCACCATACCGCTGAAGATGTCTGCATTGCACTGGGAACATCCTTCGCAAAGGCCCTCGGAACGCCGGTGGGAATCGCCCGTTTCGGATCCGCATACTGCCCCCTGGATGAAGCACTCTCGCGAGCCGTGGTCGATATCTCGAATCGTCCATTTGCTGTCATAGATTTGGGGCTCAAGAGAGAGAAGATTGGAGACCTGAGCTGTGAGATGATACCCCATTGTTTGCAAAGCTTCGCACAGGGCGCGAGGATCACGTTGCATGTCGATTGTTTGAGAGGTGATAATGACCATCACCGAGCTGAAAGTGCTTTCAAGGCGTTGGCGGTGGCTGTTAGACAGGCAACTTCGATAGTAGCTGGGAGAGAGGGTGAAGTTCCAAGCACAAAGGGTACGTTGAGCACTTGACGGGAGGAGAGATGATTTTGAATACGATCAATTTTTCTACGAGTTTGCTGCGACTTGGACTCAAATCAAATACCTAATGACCACCAGAGTGGCTAGAAGAATTCTAAACTTCATTGGGGCCGGAAACCAGATGAGTATGTAGAATATCTCGAATAGAAATTTGGGCTTGAAATTGTAACAAGATTTACACACCAAGCAAAAGAAATCCAGACCAAGAACTCTGTACACGTCTCGTCAAGACTTTGTATTCATCGCTTCCAGACAACATCTTGCAATTGCTTCCAAAAGAACCAAATATATGTGTAGAGTGTCTCTAGAATTTCGCGGGGATCATTGATCCTGTCACCCCCGCTACCCGCTAGCTCGCCGCTTCTCGGGCCAAAAAGGAAAATTCCATTCCATCAAATTGCAAGTTTATCAGGAAATCTTTCTTTCATCACGTCCCCAAATCAATTGCAAGCACCGTACCACCACCAAAACACACGCAACCACCATGGCGCCTTCCCGCACCAGCACCGTGAAAAACAAAAACGCCTCCAAGCACGCGGCCAACGGCTCCGGCATCCGCAACAGCAAAACCGTCTCCCGCGCTCAGAGTGACGGCGTCTCGAAATCCAAAGGCAAAAAAGCGACGCAGTCCAAGGGTGCGCCGGCGAAACCGCAGAAGCAGGGAGGGAAGTTGGCGACGTTGAGGAAGAAGAGGCGGGTCTATAGTGAGAAGGAGTTGGGGATTCCGGCGTTGAATATGATTACGCCGGTGGGGGTGGAGAGGCCGAAGGGGAAGAAGAGGGGGAAGGTTTTTGTGGATGATAGGGTGGGTTTTTTTTTTTTTTTTTTTTTTTTTCAATTCACTTTGGATGATGGTGCTCGTTGTGTTATGTGTTATGTTGTTTGGGAGGGAGGGAGAGGGATGTGGGATTGGGAGGATGGGGTTGCAATCGAGATTGAGATTGAGTTTGAGTTTTGGGGGATTGGATTCATCAGTTGTTTATGTGAGGAATTCGGACTAATCAATTGCGAAACAGGAATCCATGATGACGATTCTCGCCATGGTAAACGCTGATAAGGAGGGTCAAATCGAGAGTAAAATGATGAGAGCCAGGCAAATGGAAGAGATCCGCGAGGCGAGAAAGGCAGAGCATGAAAGGAAACAGGAGATGCAAAAGAATAAATTAAAGGGCATGAAGGATGATTTGAGGAAAAAGAGGAAGAGGGGAGGTGATGATGAGGGTAGTGAGAATGTGAAGACCCAGGCATTGGCTGGAACGAAACCTCTGAAGCCCAAGAAGAAGACTGTTTCGTTTGCTTGAGAGCTCGAGGTTGACGTACGGATCTTCAATTGAAGATTATCACGAAAGGGGCAAGCAGGCAGGGAGGCATAATTTATATTCGGGCGTTATGGCGAATACATATTGGGCGGGACCAGGGTATTAAAAATTGGCATTTGAGAGAGATACCAGCGGTATATTGACATTAGAATACTCTATTACTACACATGTTTGAGAGATTGCTCAGATATTCTCAATCAAGTCTTTTAAACATGTCTTTGCTATATTCAAACATGTCCTTCTAATTGCTGGTCCTCAAGCCCACTTTCGTGCCATCGGTTGAAATTTAGGGCGAGGAGGGCCTAGATCAGCGGAGGCGTGTGCATCTGGAGGAACAATGGTGTCGAGTTGTACTTCAAAGGCCATCTTGTTCAGGAAGTTGACACACTGCGGCATGATTAGCTGTGAATAGTTGGGAGAGGGAAGTTTTGACTTACTGGGCGGGCATGCCATCTGTGCCCACCAATCTCAAACCATGATAAATGACCACCCAGAGATGTCGTGCATAAAATTGTATATGGGTTCTTCTTGACTTCTTCGCGTGGCAAGCATTCGCCGCTGGCGATCTGGATATCCGTTAGTACGTGCCGAATTCCAAGAGATATGATACTTACAGGGTCATCTTCCGCATTAATAGCAAAGAGGGGAATTCTCACGGCCAGCAGCGAATCCGTCGAGGAAGCATCTCGATAGTAAGCACCCTCTGTAGGATAACCCCAAGCGGGACCTTGGATCTGTCGATCGAATTCGTGGAGATAGGTAATATTTCGAATCTTGTCGAAATCAATGCCTGGGTTTTTGCTGACTTGATCGTGATGGATTTCAATTAGTTTCTTCATGTTGGTGCCCATGGTTCTGGAGTAGACTTCTCTGCCGAGCCAGGTTCTTTGCAGAGCTATGGATCCGGCGTCTAGGTTCCAGGGGTTGGAACAAACGACGGCGGCTTGGAGGACGCAGGATGAGCCTTCTTCGGCGATGTACTGGGGTGGGTTAATGATGCTGAGGCGCTGAGGCGGAAAGGAGAAGGGGGAAAACTTCGAGCAAGCTTACATTGGTCAGGATATTGGCTCCTAGAGAGAACCCGATGCCAAAGAGAGGTCTGTTGGGGAAGGTCTTCCTGAGCCAGGCAATTGTTTGTCGCGTATCCCATGTAGCTCTCGCATTGTACAATATACTACTCGTAATTTTATGTTGGGCGCATCCACGACTATTGATAACACATGCCTCCCACTTGGAAGCATGATCGGCTCCAACCAAAGGTTCCAGCACGTGCTTGAGATAAATTTCATAAGAACCGCCTGAAAGGCCATGCAATGTCACAAGCATTGGGCGACTATCCAAAGATGCGATTCCTGAGAACTCGTCGTCTGTATAGTAGGTGGTTCGGATGGGGAGCGTGTCATCAACTTCTGGATATGGCTCATGGACTACGAAATCCACGGCGAAAGAGCCTTGATAGGCTGGATCCTCATTTTCAAACAACTTTCGTTTGTAGTAAATGGGAGGCCCGTCGTTCTTGATGGCTGTCCACATTGTTTGCAGGTGACCTGATAGAGTTAGCATTCTCAATCAGCACTTTCATTGCTGGGAAGAATTTCATGAACCTTACCATTAAACAAAAGGGGGTTGAGGCGGCATGGAGGGGTTGATTCTTCGCAAATCTTGAGGAGATCTGTCGTCGAGCCATCTTTACTCTTGATGCTTATGGGATTTGGAGAATGGGTAAATCCAATCTTTGCATGTCCTAGCCACTCCATCTTAATGAATTTGAGCTGTTGTGGTGTAACTGACAAGGGGATCTCGAGATGTAGGTTGCCTTTTCAGCCCTCTTTGGGTTCACTCGAGTATATACACATACATCAATTGAATACAGGATGAGGTCGAATTAATACAAACGAAAGAAAGAAGGGAAGGAAGGAATGGAGGAAGGAAATCGAAGAACCTAGAAGTCCACGAGCAGTGGATTAGATCTAGATGTTTCTTGTAAAAACCTCCTTTTCCTTTACCTCCACGTGCCCTCACACGTGCACCCACTAGCGAGATTTCAAGATCTGTAACAGGACGGACCTCGGCAAAACCTTTCACAAGGCTGGCTCATTGGTTGATTTTTAATAAATCCACCCTTGCAAATATTCTTATGTCATTCATCCTATCCATAATCCGTACAAGTTGGAATGACCATGAACATTTACATGAACACCCATCTTTATTTACATATATATTTTCTTAACCCACTGCCCTCGCTGGTAGATCTTGAGGTCTCGATAAAGAGAGGGGCAAATTATGTCTCGAGATCATGGCATGCCCACCATCTGGCCTGGGTATGATCCAAATACATATCCTCCACAGGATACCTCTCCTCAATATGGCAACAACGAGATGATGATGCAGAATGGCGCAAACATGCAACAATACCAGATGGGAGGAGACATGCGGCAAGGTGAAGCAAATTATTGGAATCCGAATACTCAAATTCAGTATAATACTCCCGCGACAGGATATGCGCCCAACGCTTTCTATACGGCTCTGCCCACCGCACCACAATATTATCAACCTCAACCTCGACCTCAACCTCGACCTCAAGCACAGGGTCAAGTTCAGGTTCAAATCCCACAACCTATCCAGCAGCATTATCCTATGGATCAACGCTCCCCGCAACATCACATACAATCATCTGCGAATGTAGTAATGGGGCAAACCAATTCCCACGTGGGACATACGAAACCTCCAATTGCGCCACTTGATTATCCTCTACTCATGGTCTCTCTCGCAGAGGAGTATTTCGGCGCGGCGCATGAGCTCGCACCCGCAGTAGCGGCCGCCATGACGGAAGAAAATGTCCACGAATATCACAAACTGATTACTGTCGGGTTGGAGTGTTTGGCTATTGCTCTGAAGCAATTGAAGCTACCGGCAAGACTGGAGGCAAGGGTTCGACTGCGGATGGCCGGCATTATCTATGAAGAGACAAACAATTATGCGGAGGCAGAGAGCATGCTCAGTCAAGGTATAATCATTTGTGAAAGAGTAGGCCGGCCAGATCTTCTTCATGCTTGAGGTTTCTAACGCGAGAGTAGAATCATTACCACGACCTCAAATATGTAATGCAATTCCTACTCGCTCGATTAATGTTTGAGAAGAATCCAAAAGCATCAATGAAGACACTTGATAGCCACATCTCTGATGCGCAAGCGTGGGTATTAAATTTCAATGGGATTTTTCATCACCACTAATTCATACTAGTTATCAACACAATTCCTGGGTCTATGTATTTCGATTTCTGAGAGCGTCCCACGCTTTGCGATCAGGAACCTCAATAGACAACAATGCGGCCATTCACAATCTTCATAGTATTTCAAGTCTTGCAATCCAGCAGGGCGATCATTCTGTGCATATTGTCGCATCCCTTATGGAAGCTCTTGCTTATTTGAAGTCTTCGGGGGTTGATGGAATCGAACAGGTTCAACGAGCAATCGCGGCGGTACGAACCTATCAACTGGACACCAAAAGCTGCATACCTCAACTTATCAGCCTTACCCATATTCTTGATGTCATTTGTAGTATACTTCGTGGAGATCCAGCTCAGATGTTGAGTACTTTGAGGGCAATGCAGCTCGTTATGGATGATCTACTGAAAAATCAGGCATGGAGCACGGAAAATGACACTCTTGTCATACCCATTGACAGTGTTCACAAAGTTAGGCATCTAATCAACCAAGATACCCGGAATGTTCTAAGTACCAGGGAGGATGGACGCGGTCAGATCGTCATGTCATTCTTGAATAAGAAGGACGCATATGCTTTAACGTTCGTATCACATCCAATTGTGCACCAGGAAATCCTAACCTTATCGTAGTTATCTACTATCAGGGATAGTTTTGATGCATAAGAATCCGCTCGATCAAAAAGCCGTCAAGTTCCTTCAAGAAGGATTATTAAGACTTCAAGGTAATTGACATCTATTGTTCTATAATTCGACGCTAATTCTTTCGGCAGGAGATGGTTCTCGAGTTTTCAAATCTTCTCCGGGCCAACTATCCGAGATCATTGCGAAGCAGCAATGGCGTGGTCACATATTATGTTATTCACACATTTATATGGCATTCTGTTGCGCTGTTGTTGGAGATTGGGCAAGAGTAAAACAGTCTATGGATTGTATGGCGACGGCTGCAGAAAAGTTCGAGGTTCCTTTGTCCGGCCGTCTAGGGACTCTTACCATTTATCTCGAAGGCGTCTATCTCCAAGGAACTGGCGACTTGAAGGCCGCTCTGGAGGTATTCCAAAGTGAGACGCTTCAATTACCAGAGCGTAGTGTTTCGCCCTCGGGAGATCAGGTCGAGCGTGATATTGCAATCCTCGCCGCTTTGAATGTTCTATTGATCTTGCAAGATGAGAACTGGCAAGATCCGTTCGAGAACTTTACGCTCATCTCGAAACTGGAGCCATATTGTGTACATCACCCTACCAAAGATATTCAGACAGCATTCTCACTTATCAGGGCGACTGTCAGGACCAGTTCATCCGCGATGATCCACGAGACGAAAAACCACCTATCCGCAGCTTTAGGAAAGGCAAAGGCATCACACAACACGCAATTTCTATGTCTCGTTCTAAACATTATGTGTAGTAAGTTCTTCAATAACTGCCTAGGTGAACAGGCGGAAAAGAGTGCATTGGCTGCATTAAAACAGGCCAATCATAGCAAGAATAAGTTATGGGTTTCTGTCGCTCAAGGCTTGTTGGCTCAATTCTACGACATTTCGGGAAAGAGACTTGAAGCTCAAGCGACCTTTGAAGAAGCCTGCGCATTATCACATGAAGCTTTACCCGGACATTAAAGCCGTTACGAATTTCTCGTTATGTTTGGGTGGATACGGTGTTATTGGAGAGGAATAGGTGGCATCCATGGGCAATGGAAGGATGGATCAACGGCATTGCATAAAGCTGGCATCAGTGGGCGTTTGGCTTGTGGTAATCGGATGCTATTTTACGCATATACCCATTTGCTTGATTCTATGGCGAGAGCGTCCTGGGCTGGTGTTGAAAACAAACGAGAATATATATAGTAGCATAATATACATGATTGCTTAATTTACCACAATTGGCCCTGTTGGCCCCCTTTCTCATCAAAACTTGATCGTTTATTATTGGATTCACGTGGAGATAACGGATGTTTATCTTGATTACTAAGCACTCCCGTTTCAAAAATAAAGTACGCTAAGATAGAGAAGCACCAGGAAAAAAAATCATGATCACTGGGAACGATAAGGGAGGGTAACTTCAGTCAACTGAATGAGAAAAAGAGGTTTATCCTCCAAATACTTCCCCCATGTTTGTTTCTATTACTCGGCAGACTCCCAAGCTGCGGCAGCCATACGTCTGTACATCATGCCTCTCGAAACTTCTTGGAGCTTCAAATGCTCTTCCTCTATACTCGAACGCCATCCTATCGCGCGGCCCTAGAAATGCCGCCACCTTTTCGACCACTCGATGTGATTACACGAGCGTCAAAGAAAAGAAGGCTGTGGCTAAGAACCCCAAGAGACCGAAGATTGAAGCGCCGAAGAAGAATGCAAGTGGAAATGACCAGAAAGCTGGTGATGATGCTTCAGGTGATGGTGGTGAGGCTAATACGGTTGGGAAAACACTTTCTGATGTCGAAAGTTTGACGAAGCTGATAAATAAGGGGAAGAAGGGGAAGGAGGAGAAGGAGGGGGAAGAGGAGAAGGAGGAGAAGGAGGAGAAGAAGGGGAAGAAGGGGAAGAAGGAGAAGACGGAGAAAAAGGACAAAAAGGAGAGGAAGGGGAGGAAGGGGAAGGGTGCCCAACGAGATATCTTGAAGGCAGATGAAACCACTGTTGAGGATGGTACTGTAGAGAACTGGGAGCTGAAGGTTTCAAAGGTAATGGCGAAGGCAAAGAAGATGGCCACGGAGACCGCGAGGAATAATGCGAAGAAGAAGAAGAAAAGAGGTGATGCAAAAAGCAAAGTTGAAAATGAAGAAGAGATGGAGTCGGCTGTTCGAATCATGAAAGTCAAGCAAGAGCTTATCAATTATGTCAATTCCAGCGGCTTGCCCACAGTACAACGCCTTTCAGCCGTCGGCGAGGAAACGGATCAGAAGAAGATAGCTCCTTCGCAACTGCATGCAATCTATCAATCTATGGTAGCTCAAAATGGAGAAGCCGCCGCTAGAAAGGACCTCGTGGATCTCATTCAGAAAGGAGGTTTGACTACTACTGACCGAACTCAATTCATGAAAGAGTTACGGGCATCACTTGTTAATAGACCAAAACCGAAAGGGAAAGGGAAATCAAGTGCTAAAACTGCGAGCTCATCAGACGATTCCGCTGGAATGCTGGCCGCACTTGAGTCTGTTCGCATAAGGAAGTTCGTTACTAGTAAGGGGAAACAACCTAAAACACCAGCTAAAACACCAGCCTCTCCAAGAGGTCCGAAACAATTCAAGACAGGCCCGATAACAAAGTCACCCGGCACAACTGAATTTGAAGTCAAATCGGTAGACGCTAGTTCTCTTCAACTACAGCCCATATCAAAGAAACAACCTCCTGTGCCTGGGCTATCATATGGACTTGAAAGAGCGCTGTTCAACCCGGGAGTCTATCACCTCCAAGATCCTCGTTCTCGGGTATTCAACTTTGATCCTTATTTGCAGCAGATTATGCCCGTCAACGAATTTGATTTCACCGCTCTAAAGCAATATATCACTTCTTCAAGGGATAAGGCGTTGATCGAAACTGCAAAAGGTGAAAAAAGAAAGTATACCGGGTCGACGTCGAGTATGTCGGCATCTCTCGCTCATTTCCATTTCTTGTTGTCCCAGTGGAGGCCGATTAATACTAGTATGCTCTCACAAGGATTTCCCATTGAGTTCAATTCCTTCACCGCTCTTCAGCGAGGTCCATCGGCGATATTCTTAAGAGAGAGAGATGGAGTCTATGCTATTGATGCTGACAAGCAATTTGATACTGCCAACATATTAAGTATGCTTGGTAAATCAATGGAAAAGCTGCTCACCTTGCCAAAAGAAGAGTTTGAACAATATCGAAAAGAAAACTCGGATTCAATTACGGAGGATCAACGTAATGAAGCCGAATCTTATCATTATACAGCTATGGGTGACTTTCTCATGCGATCCCAACTCGACGCATACGATCCGCGTCTTCCAGGGACAGGCATGTTCGATCTAAAGACTAGAGCCGTGGTTTCAATCCGTATGGATATTGATAATTATGCCGAAGGAAGCGGCTACGAGATTTTTAGTCGTCATGGAGAATTTGAATCTTTTGAACGAGAATACCATGATATGATAAGAGCCGCATTCTTGAAGTACTCGTTACAGGTTCGAATGGGTCGTATGGATGGTATCTTTGTCGCATATCATAATGTCGAGCGAATTTTCGGTTTCCAATACATCAGCTTACCGGAACTAGACAACACTCTTCATGGAACGACTGACACAACCCTTGGAGATAGCGAGTTCAAACTTAGTGTTGACCTACTGAACAAAGTTTTGGATCGCGCAACGGCCAGATTCCCCGGAAGATCTTTACGTTTGTATTTTGAAACTCGGGGCAATGTGGATACTCCATTTATGTACATCTTTGCTGAACCTATGGAAGAGGAAGACATTCAAAGAATCCAAGATACAAACAAAGCGGAGATTGAAGCATTTGAAGCTCGGGTTCTTGGTTTACATGGTGGCAAAGTGACCGCCGAAGAACAAACAGAAGAGAAAAAGGATGCTGAATGGGCAGATCTCCGACTTAAGATCGAGGAGAGTATGGAGCATGATGAATACGCGATGAAGAGTGCAAAAGAAATTGCCGAGAGTTTACTTGAGCATAATGATGTCACTGGATTGACTTTGGATGAGGTGGAACAACGTGTGGAGGAGTTCTTATCAACTTCATCTTACAATGAAAATGTCGAAGATGACAATGTTGGAGAGGATGACAATGGGGTGTGGAAAGAGGAAGAGAACATTGACGCCGATGAGGATATGGAAAAGACTACGGCAAATGTGGATGAAGATGCCGATGAAGAGGATGATGAAGGTGAAGATGAGGATGATGATGAAGGTGAAGAAGAGGATGAGGAGGAGGAGGAGGAGGAGGATGAGGAGGAGGAGGAGGAGGAGGAGGAAGATGAGGAGGAGGATGAGGAAGATGAGGAGGAGGAGGAGGAGGAGGAGGAGGAGGAGGATGAGCAGGAGGATGAGGCGGAGGAGGAGGACGATGACGTGGATGAGGAGGCAGGAGAGAGGGACGCTGAAAATGAAACCGAAGACTCAAATGATGATGCAAAAACCAGCGATCTTACCGTAATTGCGACCGAAGAAGCAGTCATTCAAGAAGGTCTTCTTGTCGATCCCGCTGAAGAAACCTCGGAAGTTGAGAGAAACGATTATGAATCATTAGAAGCCGAGATTCAAGAACCCGAACTTGTTGAGAATGAAGATCTCCTCATTGACTCGGCGGAGGAAACTTCGAGCATCAATGACACAAGTGATGAAACATTGAATTCCGAGGAAAGCACAGCGGATGAGTCTGAGGCTTCAGGAGAAGTCGACGAAAACACTCAAACGACATCAATGACAGATATCGAGTCAAATCCTCCGGAAGAAGAAAAAGCTCCAGAAATCTTAGCAATGCATCTTGCAATCCGCAACAAAGTTAATGGTGTATACACAGTTCGGCCTGAAAACCTAAAGGCAACTGACAACTGGACTGTCGAATACGCATTGTCTGAAATTCCCCAACCAGAAAAGGCTGTGAATCTTTACCAGGCATGTCAAAAGAGAAGAAAGATGGCCTTGAGTAGATCGGATGAACCTGGCGGAAATAAGTGGGCCGAGGACAGGAATAATAAATTTATTTTAAATTTGAAGAGTTTGGCCATGAAGGGAAGGTTGTGGAGACAGGAGACAACGCAGAAGGAGGCCGGCTTGCCCATCAAGACTTTAGATTTTAAGGGGGAAGCAAAGGAAGTGGGTGTTTATGAAGGATACGAGGAGATTAAAGGGGATGCGGAGGAGAAGACAAGTGAGGACAAAAAAGAGTAGAATGTTAGATGAGAGTGGGTATAGAGGATGCATGGATTTTTGTGTTATCTCATGTCGTAAAAATTGGTGGGATGGATAATTATGGCATGGGACTGGGCTTTGATGAAGAAAAGGATTTATGTATAAAGTATATTATCATGACCGCCAACTCCACTCAATTTCGAAACCTAAGATATATCTTCTGTCTAGCCTGAGATAAGATGAGCAATTCAATCCAGGCTTTCAATTGCAAGTCTCGGGTAACTTTTTCCAATCCAGAAGTTGCAGCCACCTCGAGGCAACAGAAACACAGCAGGAGGGCGTGTTCCCATAGCACATGGCTACCGATCGATTTACAATGGGCGTAATGCTGTAAGTACTTTGTTGTTCCAACCTGCATGGAGCTTTTGATGAAGTTGGTGAATCTATTTTTGCTAGCTACGAATTGGAGAAAAATGGCTCTGGCAAAGTGGAGTGGCCGTTACGTTTTGACTTGGTTGCGTTTATCCTATACATATGCAATAAAGGCGTAGTTGATATACCACGCCCTCTTTTTCTTCGCAACCACACTCTCTGTGTCACAACCACGTTCACTTGCGCTATGTCTTGAAGGAGCCATAACGCAACCAAGTGCAATAGCTCAAGAACAAATGATCCGACGAGCATACAACCTTGCTGGGCTCGACATGAGTAAAACTGCCTTCGTGGAGGCGCACAGAACCGGCACCGCACCTGGCGATCCCACCGAGGCTCGCGCAGTTGGAAATTCGTTTGACACCCCGAGAGAGAGCATGGTGGACCACTCTACATAGGAGCGAGCGCTCAAAAGCAATTTTGGCCATTTGGAAGGAGGAGGCGGTATTGTTGCTGTGATCAAAACTATTTTGGCTTTGGGAAAAGCCATCATTCCATCTGGCATCTGGTTTGAGAAGCTAAACCCAGACAAATATCGACAACCAGAATCGCTTGCCTCCGTTTGCAACACACTTTATCCAGTCTGCTTTCCGTATATATTGTTTACACACATCGAGCTTTAGTTCGCTTATCCGTTAGATCGCTCGGTTAAAATAATCCAATCCAATCAACCTACATACACGTTTCCCCCTGGCACATAGATCATCGTCAACTTTGCATCCTAAGCGAAGTTGGGTCTTGCAATTTTCGCACTTTTATAGCTTGTAGAACAAACATCATTAGCATTTGTTATTTTCATGATAGGAATGAAGTAGATTGATCATGGAAGGAATGCAACAAAAATTAGGTTCAAAATAGTTAAAAAAACTTCCCATAAATCTATCTCTCAAATTTCACCGTATTCTCTTTTGGATCTGGGTTTCCCTTTTTTTTGGAGTATATTAGAGATACCAGATGCAAGGGTTTGAATGCTTCTTGTGTAAAGCTCAACGATCTTATTATTTATGTATGATTGCTATGTTATGTTACATTGCAAGTCGGTGAAAGCTGCTACTGCAGCGTCGAATTAAGAAACTCTCCATCAATGACGTGGATTAAGATGCAACGCAACAAAAAGTTCATCGAGTGATGAGAGATGATGATTGATCGCATCTGAGTCTACGCTCATGAATTGATCACGGTTTGTCCCGTATAGAGCAGTCATCTCCTTCATGTATGCTTCTTTGAGACACACTTCCTTGAGTCGACTTGTTACTTTTTTCTTGTTAATGTTTACAGAGCGAGGGACAACCTTGATCAGTAGGAGCTCTAAATGAACTGTCAGTCCCCCCTTGCGATAATTTGTGAGCAGGGCAAAAATTACCAGTGTGAATCAATACTTGTAACATGAGATTGCGGATATTGGATTCGTCGTTTTTTGAATCCTTCCGCCAATTATCGGTCTGATGGAACCAGGTGTGGAGACTCTCGAAGCTGGATTCAAGCTTTATTCCATAGATTCCCGCAAAGGCGGAAGATTTGAGGAGTCCAAGACGTTCTTTTATTAAGCTTTGGAGATTCTTGGTCCCGAAAATAAAATGATCTGTGGCCATCATGGAGCTTGATAAGACTCTTTGCAGATCATTGGGGGTCTGATTATCAAAGGGTTAGCAGCGTCACGGAAATCTTGAGTGTCATACCTTGGATAATTTTCCGTATCTTTCACTCAATTCTTCGGCCATGGAAGATAGCCGAGCGGGCTCAGAATCGTGGCAGGCCCTGTAGAGTTTATGAAGCGCCTTTGTGACGGCTTCCACCCTGATATCAAAATCATCACGCTCGAATTCCAACATTTTGGTCGTTAACGAACCCTCTCCGGAATAGACGATGGCTTCGAATTCTGTCACCGCGCCTTCCATTCTTTCTAGTCGTATGAGAGCATATACATATGCGACTCCTCCATAAGGGAACTTGTCTTTTGTCTGTTCAAAGTCATGTTTTAGTTCTCGAAATCGACGACGGTGATCATCTAAAAGGGATACAGCTGCTTGGTTCATTTTTTGAACAACAGGGCTTGTACCTTGAAGTTCTTCTCTCTAATCTATGTGTTCGGAGTTTAGATTTTGGAAGCGAAAGCGTCTTGCTGAATGAGGGAGGAATATAGGTCGTAATGTTATGGCGACAACAGACAGAAGCCAAGGCAAATATCGATACCTGGCGATAAGAATACTGGGTGTTGGTAAAAGAAGTTTGATAGATAATAGAGTTATGCAAGTATTCTGGACTCGAGGGGTAGTGAGAGCGGAGCTGTTGATGATGCAGATTCTGGCGTAATAAGAAGAGCTGAACTGAGATGTTGGTGGCAGAAGGGTTGAGCTGTCGAGGAAAGATTTGATATTCGGAATGCTAGTATTGCGTGGGTATTCCGTCAAGATGTGGAGTTTCCTCTTATGTTTGGATTCTGAATGTTTGTATTGGGGAGAAATGTATTGATGTGAAGAAGTAAAAGGATAATGCAAAGATAGATGGAGAGCCAGGCCTTTTAATGCCAAAGAATTGGTTAGTGAGTGATTCACACTTTGATTTCTAATAAATTTCTTGTGACATGATACAAAGGCAATCAATACCTTGAATTCACCTACCTATAACTTCTGTGATGGGTTTTTTTGCTCATCTAAAATGCAGTTGGTGAATGATACCTATCTTTTCGTGACCTTGCGGCTTCATCAAACCTGGGATGTTGAAAGTTTCAGTATGTCTTTATTATATCTGTGTACAAAGATTATTTGACTAGAAAGCTCAGGTCATCTTCATGATCGAGGGTATAGCACAAGTTCGGCAAATCTTTACATAGCCTGGAATAGGATACCAGGAGCACAATATTGTGGCTCACGCCCTCGAATTCAACATAGAATTAGACGTGTCACGGTATACACGTGGCCAGCATACTAGCTACTGTAGTAAGCACGTGACTACTATCAATAAGCATAGCTAGATAGTTCTCATAATAGCATCTTCTTTACACCTACTTAAAACTGGAAGAAGCTAGTTGTACTTTAACGCGTATTATAGAGCTCTGCAAGCGATCCATTCCTATCAGCATGTAGCTAAATAACGAGTGGAGGCGGAGCAGTATATTACGGTATCAGATATAACCAAGACTAACTTATTTGACCGTTGCTTATGTTTCGAATTGCCGAAGCGTAAACAAACGAGTACCTTTTGTCTAAAATCCGCCAACTTTTCGAGTTCTCGACTGCCAGAACTTTCGGCTTCTTGAGTAGTAGTATCATCTCTACAAGTCTACGAGCTCATGTAACCAGAATGAAGACCGAATAAGTAAAATACAAACCGAGATGAGCTCAGATCAAGATTTCCACTAGGATATTGGTGTATTCCTCCTTCTCGAGAAGATTCAACTGAAATGTTCCACGATTGGAACATTGGGATTCCTGGATCCCTTGACGAGGGATATTCTTGGCTGATTTGTAAAAGAGAGCAAAGGAGAGGAAGCAAATGCGCAAAAGAACAAAAAATCAAAAATCAGAAAGCTCAATACTCCTTCCTATATCCCAATCTGGCCTCCGAGCTTAACCCCCACCCCAGCACCCAAACGCAAAGAAACCCATCAATCCATCAACGAAAAATAAAATATATCCACGCATCCATACAAATAAACTGACAACCCCCCCCCCCCCCCCAAAAAAAAAAAAACAAGCACCAAAACCGTGATCTAAAGGAGGCACCCCTTGACGGGAAGTAAAGTTCATTCGGTTAGTATATATTGCAAGAGAAGCAAGCATTTATACCGAGCAGCCGAATACTTCAACTTAGTTAGATATTACCGAGATAAGTTTAGCTGCTCATTGATCCGAAGCGAGTCGAGCTGCTACTTGCTCATGACTTCAGGTCTGGACCGGACTGGAGCTCATCATTCACTTGAATGCACCCTTTGAGGTTCCAAAATATATATATATATTTGAGATGATAGAATCAAAGATTGTGTACTGTACCGAAAAAATCACATTGTCAGCGCCCCTGCAAAATAGATACCAAAGAAGCCATTATAAAAATTGGTCAATATTCAATTATGAAGAAGAGAGCTAAACAACATGTAGTAGGTATCTACGCGAAATTGCCCGCACATCTCTTCTTAAGTCATCCCAAAACGTTTCTCATGCAAGACTCGCATCATATCGTACCCTGACCCATCCTCATGAGTGTATCAAGTGAACCATGTACAAAATTCCCAACATAACCAAACATCTTCATACATTTCGTTCCGATATGTCGGTTCCTTTTTTCATCTCCCCTTCCTCTTTTCACCGCCATTCACCCCAACCGCCACACCAATAAGGTCAAAAAGACAAGCCTTAATTTTGCCAACTCCAAACACCAAACAATAATACAGCTCGAGCACCGAGAACTTAATTATAATCAACTTTACCGCCCGTTCCAGCACCTATACTCTGCCTCTGTCTCTCCATTCTCCTCCGTTGCCTTCTTTCACTGGCAAAATCCGTGCCGGGATCTGGACTCATCGCACTCCATGTGCCATGAGTATCTTCCGACATAATACTCTTCCCTGCATCATGAATACTCCCGCCAGCAAAACTTTGAGGCCTACCAGAACTTTGTGGCCTTCCAGAATAGTAGGCTGAGTCTTTAGGTTTGTTTCCACTTGAAAATCCAGGTTTTGGTGGTGTAATAGGTCCCATTGGTGGTGGTGGGAGGCCTGCTTCTTCAGTATCCCCTTTGACCATTGATTCAGCTTTCTTTTCAGCCCTTCTTTCCGCTTCTCTTCGATATCTGGATGATACCTCGCCATCACTGAAATCGCTGGTGGAATCCTTTCGCGAATGTCTTTGACCACTTCGAGCTCTTCTCGAAGCACGTTCAGCTGCCGCTTCTTGTTCAGTAAGTCGTCGTAGAGTTACATTGCGATCTTGGTCTCCGTGCATTTTAACTTTGACACTGATAGGTGGACTTGCGACAGCAGATCTAGAGTGAGATCTTTGACGTCGACGTCCTTTTTCTGCGGCAAGTCCAGCAGCTCCAGCTATGACGGCAGCGGCAGCGGCAGTAGCCTCTCCTTCTCCTTTGCGAATCGATGATCGGCGGCGACTTCTATCAGGAGTAGGGGTTATATCACTATCGGAAGGAGGATGGAGAATACCGTGGTGATCATAGGGCAAGGGGGGCATCGACACTGCTTCTGTGGTGATTTTATTGTGAGAAATAGGTTGACCCGTGCCAACCGTATATGGAGGTGCCGATGCTCTGGGTGCAGCACGAGGATCAAATGGACGTGCTGATGCTTTGGGTCCAGGATGAGGATCGACAAGTGATGAAAGTTCAGATGATTCAACGGAATTTCGTCGGGGGTAAGTTCTTGGCGGAAATGCATCGCTTGTCACATGAGACCCTTGATTAATATGTCCAGAAGCTCTCTCCCTTTCATATTTTTCGTCTTCCTCGCGTTCAAGACGGTCCATTTCCTTCTTATCTCTCCGATCTTTCATTTTCTTGGTGAGCCAGCCTACTCCAAAACCAGCGAGTAGCCCTTTTCGTGGCCCATGGTTTTCTTGTGGTCTCTGAGATGGGCTAACTGAAGTACCGGATCCATATTCGTAAGAATAGCTCATAGAATCGAAGCTATGCGCTCGGCCGGCTTGACTTCGTACTGGTCGAGGAGTCACAGGAGTCACAGGCCTTGGCGCTGTGGGACGTGCTTCTGCACCACTAAGTTCAGCCACTGCAGCTCCTGGAGCAATGGCACCAGGTAAGATGTGACGGCCTCCTCGACGGTCTTCGTAACGATCTGTTCGCTCAATTGCAATAGGAGAATCACTAAACTCGCGATCATTTCGTCTATGATTTCTTCGACCTGGAGTGTCGGGAGCAACTGAAGAATATTCATCATCATGATTTGTGTGCTTTCGTCGATCGAAGAAGCTCTTTGCAAGTGCACCAGCACCGAGAACAGCAGCACCCCTGAATAACGAATCCATAACACCGCCACTTTCCTTTCTCCTGGCTTCAAATTTCTCTTCGTCGACATAACTTGCAGATCCGTGCCGAGAACGTGAGCCACGGCGCGAAGGTATGACTTCTTCCCGAATCCTGCTGTGGCTGCGACTCCTCGGCCTACTCCTACTCCTAGTCCTACTCCTAATCCTATCCCTATTCCTACTCCTACTCCTAATCCTACTCCTACTCCTACTCCTATTTCGATCTCGACTTTCGAGCAAAGCAGCAGCTCCTGCGCCTGCTAGTAATGGCCCGATTATGCCAGCCCCAAACGAACTCTTTCTTCTCTCCCGAATCACCTCACCACGCTGGCTCCTTTCTCGTAGTACCTCTGGGGATGCCTGCAGTGCTCTGTATGAAAGAATAAAGTATAGCAATACCAAGAGAGCCATCCAAACAGCAAAAAGTATAAAAAGAAACTTTGGCGATCCATATAAAGTCAATCCTAGAGGTACTTGCGCAATTGCAAGGAGTGCTGTAGCGCGACCTATCCATTGATGCAACACCGCTCTTAGTGGAACCCTTCCCGGAACTCTTTTCTTCTCTGTATTATGCGTGAACCATCCTGACAGAAATTGTACCCAGATCAAAACATAAATCGCCAATCCGATACCGTGATGAGGATTTGTTAAACTTCGCACCGGACCGACTGCCATCCACCCTAGTATGAAGATGACGGTTGAAAGAAGGAGCGCCATGATTTGTAAATATATGTGAAACCGTATGGCATTTCGTATATCTCGACCATAAAACCTCGCAATGAACACTGCTCCAGGGACGATGAGCAGGAAAGTGATGGCAGCGAGAATACCGTGTGCTGTAATCAAGCTCTTGTATCCAGGCATGGTCGCAAATCGATTTCCCATCCCTATTCCCAGTCAGCTCTGCCTTCATCCATCGCAATACTGATTTGCACTCACCATTATATCTCATCGTCTCGAAGTTGAGACCCATCAGATTGGGCAACAAGAAGTCATTCTTCGTCGCATCCCAAGTCCCATCTCCAACGTACATTGTACTTGATGAGTATGTACTGCTCCCCGCTGGAGAGAGACCGTCAATCGCCATGATGGCGGGCGGGTCTGCCGCCGACTGGCAGTACTGTCAAAATTCCAAAATCCGGAGAGGATATCGCGATAACAAATATGTTGAAGTGATTGATTGATAAGGTTACCGCAACGGAAGAGAAAGGGAACGATGTTGATAGATCAAGTATGTTTTTGAACTTTAAAAACGTGCTTGTTTTCATTAGTAGGCAATATATTGTAAGTCGGCGGGATTTATACCTATTTAAGCTTAGGTATAATTATTCGTAATTATTCGTAATTCGTAGTAGTTCGTGTAACTTGTGTTGTCCGTTCCCTAGGCAACCCTCAATGCGGTGAAAGGCACAGTGGACTGGGCAGTAATGAGGAGCAGGAACATATGCATCTACTGAATCCTCAAATGATGAAGCCTTTTGATCGTCCATTAACATTATTGAAAATATAAAACCATGCTATCATCAGACACGACAGAGTACTTCCAGCTGAGCTGGTGGCTGGGGAGCTGCGGCAGGCTTTACAACTCCGCAACCACCAATCACAACATGTCTGTTGGTGCCCAGACAGCCAGTTGGCATATGCAACCATGATGATGGGTCCAGATGCTCCAGCCGCTCCAATTGGCCCAACTGTTAGTCTTTGTGGCTTGGTATTATTACAAGCAATTTTTCTAGAAAGTTTCGCTAAACTTGGACGTTACATTTCAATCTCCTGGTGAGCATATCAATGGATGCCCATTGCCCAAAGGATGAAACTGCGGAGAAGTGTCCCCCGGGAGAGTCGTGATAAACAATCAATCGTACCTGCATTTAATGTCTTAATCGATGGGTTCAAGCTCAGAATGGGAAAGGTTGTGGATCTTTCCCGTCTTGGATTCATCCCTGTTTGAATAAGGAGATAAATCAACACATCCGACGTCAAGTTCTCGTCCTCAAACTATCGAAAGTAGTCAAATTTCTTTTCAAAGGATTTTGCCGCCCAAATTGATTCATATCGTTATGGGTATTATTTGCAATCTCGAAGGCTCACAAATACCCCGGGCTCATGTTTAGGAAAACTTGAAATTGTGTGTCTAAAGGTATGAAGTCAACATAACATACCTCATCTTTGCAATTCGTTTGGAGATAACTACTCTACTCTAACTCTTGTTAAATTTAACTACTAGTACGGTCGAAGAAACTCAAACTTCATCTAATCAACTTGCTATCGTTTCTGGAAACAGTCTTCAGGAGATTTCCAACCTGCAAGCGAACCCTGTCCATGCCAGTATCAATTCCATTACAATTAGGGATGCACTTTTTAATGTTATATAATATTATAATACTAATCAAAAAGTGTGATTATACTAAGCTTATGTATTGATCACCAAGGATCTTTGTGTATCATATGCTTTTATTGTCCCATGGTCAATGCTATTGGTACTGTTGGTAGATTCCTGGGGTGGGTCATGGACTCCTTCATGATCAGTAGAGTGATGAAATGTACTGAGATTTTGAAAGTTGTTTTACACGATATTTCCTCTTCTTTTTGCTGCTTACAGCCCAGTATTGTTGATAGTAATGAAGTATGACTTATGCTGGAGGAAACAGAAGAAAGATAATGAGGTCAAATCAGCCGAGAAGAAACAGGAAGCGAACAAGAACAAGCAGTGTGAGGCTGATTGTTCGGGCGTCTACGCAAGGCTTCCGACGCTCTGGATTTCCATTCCTGTCTCATCTGAAGTCAGAATCATCCTTTACGCTTATTCGAGTCGGATCTTCACAAAGATAGAATGCGAAACCCAAGACAGGCCCCAAACTTCATGATGTCACCGAGCCAGTCAAGAAGGGTCCAAAGTGGATGTACCCATTGCGGCAAATGTTGAACTTCAAGTGAATTTATTCCTCTCTTCCAATTCCATTACATCTTGCTTTTTTTCCATCTCCATCTCTGGATTTCATGCAGGTGCTAAGGGGGAGCGCGATTTAGTGCCAGGCTTAATATCTACAATATTCTTTATCGATTGCTCTACCTATTGATAAAAGCTTGTGTCTTCTTGTCTATTCCAACAGAAGAGAGGCAAAGCTATATTTTATAGACGCTCCAGTTGCATTGGTTCGGTGAAACTTAGCATCATGGGACCACCTGGTGGAATTTCCCGAGTAGAGAATCCCTCGAGAGACTCATGCAGTGGTATCAGAACCCCAAAAGACTCAAATGCGGACTTCATTCTATCTAATCTACCTGAGAATCAATCCGCGCAAAGACTGGGTGATCATTCAACCATCTCAATTGAACCAAGTACAGGCTTGAACCTACCAATAAAACCCCTGCAGAACAGCATTGACTCATTGGTAACCACAGCAGCGGGAGATACTGTCCCTTGGAAGATTAAATAAGTATGTGCGATACTTCCTCGTCAATTCAAACAGTCATCATCCTCCAGAAGGCACCACTCTTGTCTACGGTTCTCTACACAAAATCCCCTCGGCCGATTCGCTTCTCGCATGTGATCACCATCATCTACCCGAGCATATCAGTTCCCCTAAGCTAACAAACAGTGATACGATATTCAGAAATATCACTGCTTCGAGCACCAGGAAAACCTACGTTGACCATCCACTCTATCTCACAGTATCCTCTAGTATCGAGTTTCTTCTGGCAAGTCTTTCAGCGACTATTGGAATATATGCAATCCATATTAGTGGTATATCAAATTCAGACTTCTTCTCTCTGACTCTGCTTACAACAAGAAGTGTAGAGCTAGACAGACAGGCGCCTTGGCAAAAGGAAAATCACTTGCTTCTGATTTGATGCCTAAAAACATTAAGAATGCCAAGTTGAAATTTGAACCACTGATAACATCGTAGTGCTCTGATAAAGCAGGGTCTGATGGCTCTCCTTCTCATATTGCTTTTGTTCTAAAGCTGAAGAGAGGTAGAAAGTACATATATATAAGCGAGAGATATTGACACCGGCGACGCGCCTAAAAGAACATTTTTCTCTTTCTGGAAAATGGCCAAACCACCCTCCTCTCCCCTCCCCGCCTCGCCTCGCCTCCAAGAAAAAAAGAATAGCAGTGAGTGATCAAGGTACGCGATAAAAAATTTCCTACGGCATATAACAATATCTACCTTGGAATCATTGCATTTCACAAGCTTGTCGGATGCCAAAATTGCTCGGTATGCTTATAAACATCTATAGTGTAGTAGATCGCATTACCCTGGGTGGCTTTGGATGTTTCAAAGAATTGCAAAACATAAATTACACGTGAAATTCCCAGTTGAATGCAATGATATCATTACTTTGATACTCAGAAACCGCTCATTACTTGAACATATGCTTCGACGCAGTCTTTTGATTTGCAGACGTATGAAGTGCGGCGGTGAGTAGTTTGGCTGAGCGCCATGTTGGTTTTGTCAGGTATTGCGAGGGGTATCGGGTGCGGGGAGAAGGGTCTATGAGGGACTGGAAAGAAGTCTTGTATATTAGAGTTGGGATAGAGCTCTTGTACGCAGCGGGCGATGATCACGAGGGAATGCGACGTATTATACGATTTCCTCGGCCCCAGATATTCCGGTCCATCTCCGCGTAAGTTAAATATTTCAAACTCATTTCAAGGCCTCGGTAATCCCAATAACACCAATCTAATCTCAAATGTCAATTACCTGGCCAAAACTTATCTTCGCGTGCAAAGGAGAGCCTTTCACGGGTGGTGGTGATGGTCGATAACGCGGCTGAGACTACTTCGAGCCATAAGCCTGTTTTCACGCATCATTCGTTCATGATACTTAAACTTATCTCCTCTGATCATCACAGCCAGAATGCATGATTGAATATTACCCAAAGCTTCAAGATCAGCAACAAACATATCGAGCTTGCAAATGCTTTAAAAGCGCAATTTCAGATCCTTTCGCCGTTCAAGGGAAACATTCTTAAGACTTTTCCGAACTTTAAGTCTAATAGATACGGGTATTGGATTGTATGAAATGTAGTCATAGGCGGCTATACCTGACAGATTCAATGTGGAAGCTCCTTCGAGCAAGTCGCGTTGCATTGCGTGAGATTTTGGTTCATTGATAATCGATGTTCATATATTAACACTTCCCGTCATATTTGCCGATTCATGACTCTGAGCCAAAAACTCAATAGAAATGCACGAGTGTGTCTGAGCCGGACGAGTATTTCTTGAGAAAGTCTATAGGCTCAAAATCTTGGAAGCCGATTCGAACACTATTGTAACAACTGTCATGCTTGTCCCTGAAAATCAATATTTCCGCCGATTCAATATTGTCAGGTATGTGATCTATGGCCATTGAGGCATGGCAACCAGCCTTTCTTAAGCAACTCGATACCTAGCCCTTCTTGGTCATTCTTTTCCAAGTCAGAAAATCATTCGGAGTGCTTGGGAATAACACAATTTATTTACCCCACGAGATTGCTCAATCAGATCGCGTGGATTAAGTCCTATAGCATCAGCATAAATAAAGCCTTGCTCTTCAAGGAACCCTTAAATACAGAAAGATTCAGCGTGGCAGACTTGACACGATCGTCACCCGTGCTCTTTTGAGCGAGTTCCAATTTACCACAGACATACGGTAAAGATTCATACACAGCTTTATTCTGAAGATCAATCTCCCCAAATTAGAATCGCATCGGATGAGATGAACCACTGGGTTGATCCGTAAAATTCCTGGCCCAAGATGATAATTTATAATATCCAGAGTGCATAGAAAATGATAAAGCCGATTGTTTGTGATAGCCCTGTCAACTATCACTGGATGAAACCCCCTTGATCATCATACATAATCTCTGATGTCGTCCAAGGCAAACGATAAAGGTAGCTTCAGCATCTAAATGTCACTTGAACATTCCGAATAGCATCATCGCACCACCCCATAGCATTCCATCATCCAAGAACGAACTGAGTATGCAGTAATACATGGATGGATGTTCAAAATATGAAGCCCGAAACTCAGAAGAACGTTCAGTGGCGCTAAAGCACCACACACGCTAAACAGCGCTAATGCACGCTAAAAGGACTTAGCCGCGTGTCATACAATTCGTCGCGACAACCAAAAATTAACTCGCCAGCGCGCAAATCCTTGCAGACTCAAGGATCGATCAAAAAGGTCCTCCTGATTCCCGACCCGAACTTTCCATCCCCCCACGATTGCAAAGCGGGAAAGCGAGCGACGACCACGAACGATGCCCTCAGCATACCCCACGCCCTCGCCACCCCCCCCCGCGCCCATTCCCCTCACGCCCGGGCCTCGCGCCAGCCGCCTCCACGACGTCTACGAGAAATCGCTCGCTTCGGCCTTGAACACCATCTCCTACCC
Organism: Monilinia vaccinii-corymbosi; assembly: GCA_017357885.1. Lineage (NCBI taxonomy): Eukaryota > Fungi > Ascomycota > Leotiomycetes > Helotiales > Sclerotiniaceae > Monilinia > Monilinia vaccinii-corymbosi. The sequence goes on along the minus strand of CP063406.1, from coordinate 978,301 downwards.
AGCCTTCTCCGCCTGCTTCCCGACCGTCGCCAGCAGGGCGCCGGAGGCCCTCAAAGCCGTGCACGGACAGATGGTGTCGCGACTGCGACAATTTGCCATTGATGAGTTTGAGATGATCTTGAAGGAGCGCAAGGTTGTGGAGCGGCTGAATGGGTTGGAGGCTGTGATTGAGGCGGCGCGAAGGAGGAAGGCGAGGGGCGTGGATGCGGATGTGGATGTGGAGGGGGAGGGGGGTGGAGCGGGTGTTGCGTGAGTTTTTTCTTTTGCTGCTGCTTTTGCTTGCATTTCTATCCCATACTTCCTTCTTCTTCTTCTCCTTCTCTCTACACCCCTCACAATCAACTCCAACTCCAACCCCAACCACAAACTAACCTCCCACCCTCTCTCTAGCCCCCACACCCTCCCCGCACCCGCCATCCTCGCCGCACACCTAACCCCCATCTACACAACGCAACAATCGCAACTCAACGCCAAGCTCCAAACCACCCAATCGCAAAACGCAACGTTAGCCGAAGAGATCAAGAAGCAGAGGGAGGAAATCGAGAGGCTGGTGAGAGGGGTGGAGATGGTGGTGGAGGATTTGGATAGGGCGAATGAGGTGTTGGATCGAGAGGTGGATGGATTGGGAAGGGAGGCGTTGGAGGCGGAGAGGGTGTTGAGGGATGCTTAGAGAAGGATGGGGACGGGGACGGTGGGGCTTATGAAGAAATGCTTTGGGTGGAGGGACGGAGTAATTGGTGATTGGGAGTTGAATCGTTTCACGGCGTTCTCGATGTTCATCAAAGGGATTTATACACACCGGAGTCAGGTCAGGAAATCTTCACACCATCAGGTTGAACTTACGAAGCATGGAGACATGAATGCCATGTACTATATCTAAAGATCCATGCAGCCACGGCGCACACAATATTATCAAAAAATTGCAAACAAAAGAAAAGTCCAGCCTCCCGAAACACCTGAATGCATATCCCATATTCCCGCTCTGGTATCTATAAAATCTCTCCCTCTCCATCTTAAACCAGAAGATGTTTGAATTTAGACGCCTCCCATGCCAGCCAGCATGAAATCTCCCAGCAGTTACTACGCCAGCCGAGCAAACAAACAAAAGAAAAAAGGAAAAAAAGAAAAACTTCAAGCCCAGTCTAGAGTTCAAGCCTTGACCGGCGTTCCATTATGTCCTATTTTCCAACTTCCGCAATAATCTTCTCCGTATTCCGGAGGTTCGCAGCGCGTCAATGAGCCCGTGCTCCAATCTACAATCCATTGCTTGCCCTTCATGATTAGATAGTTTGATTTTCGAGGTGAGCGACTGTTGAGGATAGCCATGCATTTCCGGGCATATATCAAGTCGTACTTTGAGGACCATGCGTGTTCCGGTCGCCATTTACCAGTGTGCGGGCAGAAGCGGTGGGAGGGGGTGGGGTTGGGTGTGCGACGGTGACGGATACGGGGTTGATGGATTCTAATGAAACCCATTTCTCGGAGGGCGTGAACGGCGGATTCTGCGTCGGTTGCGCCTTCTTCTGGTGTCTGTGGTGTCTGTGGTGGGGTTAGTCGTGTTAGGGACGTAGTTGGTCGCATTGCGGATGGAGTAAATCGTGTTACAGGGAGAGCGGTTACTGGACGGCTGGTGGGGGTGGTAGCTCTTTCTTGGGGGGAATTTCGAATTATAAGATTGGGGTAATGTGTTCGGATGAGCTCTTCTTGTTGCTCTCGAAGGAGTTCATCGTCGACCTGCACCTCCCTTGCCTCTCTTCTTCTTCTCCGTCTTCTGGGCCGTGGAATGGATTGGTCTCGAGGCGTTCGTCGTTCATCGAGGGGCATAGCGAGGTCGATCGCTGTGGAGAGTGACCGAAGCCAGGTGATGAATGTTTCGATCTGGACGCAAGATAAAAGGAACTGGTCTGCTTCGGCACGAACTCGAATAACGTACTTCTTCCTGGTAGTTGTTAGTATTGCTATCGCAATCCATGTTATGTATGAACATACTTCACATAATCTGCAGCTATTCCAACATCTGCATGCTGTAAGTTGTAGGTCCCCAAGGGACTGCCCTTCCTCTTACCAGCGGGTAAATCCGGTGTACCCTTGCCTTCCCCACGCTCGCGACCAAATACAGACCTGCATTTGATTTTGTGGAAGGATAAAAGCGTCCCTTGTAATGTCGCAAACACCCGATACCAATTCCTATCCGCAGCCCTGTGTATGGCACCCTGTAGCTCCATTTTCATCACGAAGACATTTTCCAGACTGATACCAGTCGAATAACCTGGCAGTTTTTCTCTCCCTTCATCTTCTCGGGGTTGAATATTGAAACGATTGTGCATATTTTGGCATCGAAAAGAAGCATCATAGGAAGGAGGTAAATCGAGTAAAGGATCTACTATCGAATCGGCAGGTTTATCATCGACTTCGATCTCTAAAGGTTCCAATTCTTCCTCTTGTTCTGCCTCGACTTCTAGCTCGTGTTCCGATTCTTCCTCCTCGACTTCTTGCTCTTCATCTTGATCGTGGTGATCTTGATCAGCAGATTCATTCTCTTGCTTGCAGTAATTATCCATCGAAAGTCTTCTCGAACTTGAGATTGGTGCATTTTGCGAAGCCATGGTAATTTCGTCCATGGTTACATGATTTCTGAAGGTTTCCGAAGTGATTTGGCCCATTGCTTATATAGTTGGTAAGGTGTTCGTTCGTTCCTATGTATCACAGGATTCTATCGTATCGTACGAAGATGCTAGAGTCACTGACTGAACTGATCGTACACGATCCTTTCTCTCAAAATTTGCGCTGCATGCGGCAGATACATAGTGAATCAATCAACCCGACTCATGTCTTTCTTTCAAACAGCAGGAGGAGAAGAGGAGGAGGAGGAGGAGAAAAGGAGGTAGATGAATGAATAAATTAACTAATTAATTTAATATGATAACCCAAAAAAGAAAAAGTATAAAAAGAATTACTGTAATTAGATAAACGGTGTTGTCATATTCAGGTAGATCTCACTCTGTAGATCTTCAAATCTTAGTAATCAATCCCAACGCCAGCCACAACACCATTTTAAATTGAAACTTACCTCTGAAAACCATCCGAAATCTAAACGTGATCACAATCACAATCCAATAATGCTCTCTGTCCTCGGCCGAAGCTCTCCACGCATTTACTTCACTTGTTAGCCTGTACAATGCAGAGCGCCGTGGTGAACTTGTTTGTGATGGATCGGAGCAACTTGGACGGATGGAAGAAAAGAAAACAATGGTCCAACCTCTATCCAGTGATGGAGGTGGATGCTGCAAAGGTCGGAATTGGAACTATACGTGGCACCGTGGTTGGACTTGGCGTTAGGGGTCTAACGGGGGAGGTAGGATATCCTGCCACTCGGAAAGGGCCATGTTAATTGCCAATACCCACCCAGATCACCAGATCTTTAAGCTTTTGCTTTTGCTTTTGCTTTTGCTTTTGCTTTTGCTTCTGCTTCTGCTTCTGCTGTATTTCGGGCCAAGACTTTTTATCAGATGTATGCTTCCTTATCAGATCAAGATTCTATCCTGCCAAGATGACAATACGGGAACTCTGCCACCTTTCCACCTCGCTGCAACTTCCACCATTCTCTAAACGGAAACATGGCCGCTTCATCATGGACGTGGGGCAAAGCCGTATTCCTGTTGGCCATAGACTGAACTCTATAAGATGAATCCAAACTTGCACGATGATTCTTGGGCTTTCCCATCCATCCACTTCTTCACGCATCCCTTTTTCGAGGATACCCCGCGGTCATGGCAAGCAATCAGATAGTCGAGACTGTTTATTCGACGTCGAACACGCCGACGATGGATCACGACCCCAGGGAGAAAGGTGGACTCGCTGTATCCGCAGCATCAGCGAGCGATAGTGAGGACCATCAATCGGATGTCACCAATGATGGACGTCCAACAGGTCCCACGGGTAATGACATACCTCTGAGATGGAAACTGGCTTCAGTTCTTCTGGTGTCGATGATTGGCTTTGGCTCGCACTGGAGTTCAGGCATCACAGGCGCCATGAAGTCCACGATCAAGAAGCAGATGAAGATTAACAATAAGCAGTATGCTTTACTGAATGCCAGTCAAGACTTCATGGTCACGGCCTTGATGCTGGTGAGTGGTGTGGTTACGGATAGGATAGGGGGAGCAGGTATGGAAATCGAGACTCTTGCTCCTCTTAACTTACTTATCCATACCAGGCGCAATCTTCTATGGCAATATCATCTTTACCATTGGCTCGATTCTCATAGCCGGAGCTGCTCAAACTAGGAACTATCAATTCATGATTGGTGGCACAATTATCCAAGCTTTTGGAGACATTGCGACCCAAGTTGCACAGTACGTCGAAACTCATATCCACTCCGAGCTTCCTGACATTTGTATTATTCAGATATAAAGTTTTCTCATCGTGGTTCGCACCCAATCATGGCTTTGCTTCCACTCTTGCGCTCGAGCTTGGAATTGGTAAAATTGGTGCATTCGTTGGTAAATCCTCTGCAAATATCATCGTCAAAAACACAGGCAATTTCGCAAATGTCTATTGGGTCTCGGTAGCCATGAATCTCTTCTGTAATTTGATGACTCTTGGCTTTTACATCTTTACTCTTTATGCCAATAAGAAATTTCCTTCTACAGCCGATCCAGCTACTGGCGAAAGGCTGACAGAAGGGAACAAAAAGTTTGAACTGCGCAAGGTTCTTGAATTGCCTTGGACGTTCTGGGTAGTTTTGGCTTTTTCCCTATTTGAGACGTCGACTGCTATGATTTTTACTAGTAATGCTACGGAGATGGCCGAGCAAAGATTAGGTATATCATCGGTGAAAGCTGGTTGGTACACAGCAGCTATTCAGTATGGTGGTAAGTCTCCTATCACATTCACAAGACAATAGAACAACACTAAGCTTTGCAGGATTCTTTGTCGTCCCTCTGATTGGAATATTTATCGATGTTTGGGGAAATAGAATCACTCTCTGTATGCTTGACTAACTTCACTCTACCTGATTTTATGCTAACATTGCTCTCAGTCGCCATGACAGGTTTTGCCATCCTCACCTCAATGTGCATTGTGAACTGGGCTCCTTCAATCATGAGTACCAATGCAGCGTTCGGAATTTACGCCTTTGCATACTGCTTTGGTCCAACTTTGATCATTGATAGTATCAGGACTTCCATGTGGCACCAATCGGTCTTCGGCTCCGCATACGCCATCAAAATCACCATGAACAATGCGTAGGTCCCCTCTTTCTCTCCCCATCTGCCCCCAGCTAACTCGTAAACAGCATGAGTATCATCGTAGGTATAGTCGCCGGAGTAATCCAAGATGGCGATGATAATTCCTACGACAAGGTATCGATCCTGTATGTCGGGCTCTCGGCAGCCTCGGCACTAGTAGCACTCATTATGATTGCACTATCATACTATTGCATCGACTTTCAAATTCTACAGTGGACCCGCAAACAGAGAGTCGCCAATGGTCAATTGATCAATGACCGAAAGGCAAGATTCCATAATGAGAATGGAGAGTGGAATCGGAAGGTTTCAAAGTATTGTTTTGGGGCGCTCATTGTGTTGGTTATTGGGTCGTGGGTAGCTTACTTTTGGGGTGTGGCGACGGGAAATACTCATGGTTAGGGGTTAGGAGGACATGTTGGTTATGAATATGTGTCATGATATGATATGTGATATGAGACGAATGATGTTATATATGTGATGATGAGGTTGGAATGAGTTGCTCCCTCCTGTATCGTATGGGTTGGTTACAGAGGAGCAGAGTGGGTGGGTGGGTACTGGGGCTAATCACGACGATCTGATTTTCCCTCCTAATCATCCTTTTCCTTTCCACCCACGTCGCACTTGTCTCATTCATTCTTTTTTTTTTCATCAACTACAAGATCAGATTTATTTCTCGTTGATATTTCCCCACGGTCTCGAGCTAGTTGTATCGTGGCATTGTTGTTTCACGATACTTACGATAAGTTTACGGTTATATATGCAGCATGTACGAGTAACTTATATTCTTGAATCGACTTCCCCCTACTACCTACCTACCTACCTACCTATGGATTTATTTTAAAATGAGTTGGAAATTTCAAGAGAGAGCGGGTTTATATATATGTAGGGGGTTTTTTCCCCTTTGTTGATTGATCCATTGTTGTTTGTTTGGTTGTTACTCAAGTAAGAAGGTTAAGCGAGATATGGGGGGAGGGATGGACGAGAGGTTTGGGGATCTTGGGGTTTGATGCTTGGTTTACGCGGCGCGTGAAATAACTCTATGAGATAATTTCTCGTGAGTTCTTTGGCTCCTGTGGCTGAGCGAGCGCTGACTTTTAATCTTCATAGATTTTCTGAAGTTGCTGTGTGTGTGTGTGTACTGTTTTGGGCAAGGTCACGGGATCTACTTGGTGCTTCTATGCTCGACAGTTTGGTCATTTGCTGTATGATTGGCCTCCGATGATGGTAGCAATGGAAGGAAATCCTTCCCAACAACTTCATTCACTGATTTGCGGATGTCATCTTCTTATTTCCAAGCGGTGAATGATATCATCTTGCGCGTTGCTTGGTTGAGAGCCTCGTATCCCCTCCAATAACTTCTTCTTCTTTTTCTTCTTCTTATGTAACCAGAGTTACCATTACACGATCACATACCTCTCAAATATATCAAACATCCACCTTTCAAAAGCTTCATACAAACATCAACCCAAGCACCACCACCACCTCAAAGATGTCGTTCTCACCCTCATCCCCATCCCTATTACCACCCCGCACACAAAACGCAACGCGATCCTCCTCCCTGCCCGCCCTCCCAAAATCCCTCTCAATACCCTATCTCCCTACCCCCCGCACAAAGTGCATACCTCCTCTCCACCTATACCTGTTCCCACTTCGCCCAACCCTTCACAAACCCCACCAACATCATCCACACACCGCCCTGTGCCGCGCGATACGGAAGCACATGTTCCAGCAATGGGTATCGCTATGACCTATCAAAAACGACGGAGAACGATGCGAAGAATGTCGATTGAACCGAGACGCCATCCAACCTACGAGCCCGAGCGAGGTGGAACAGGAAGCAGCTCGGATAGAGGAGAAAATGATGGATTTGGGTGGGGAATTGGATAATGCGGTGGCGAGGAAAGAGATTGAGAAGGAGCTGGAGACGATCGATCCGGGCGAATTAACCGCGACGGAGTTTTTGGTGAGGGAAAGACGGAGTCTGACGGATTTGGGGAAGGGGAGTCGGGGGACGAGAAGAGGGGTGCTAGTGCCGTTTGAGGATCAGAGGGCTTCTCGCTCTCGTGCTCGAAGACATACTGTGGGGGGAAATAGACATGTGTCGAGTGTGATTGAGCAAGGGTGGGAACACCATGGAGAGAATGATGGGAAGGCTAACTCTAGCTGTGTAATGAGCAAGGGGAAGAAGCGGTGGGAGGATTGGTGGAGGAAGTTGAAGAAGATTTAGATCGTAGGCTGTGCAGCGAATATTCAATAAATGGATCTGTTTTTTTTTTCCTTATGGGGGGGGGGTGTGTTTTCGCTTGTTGAGGTTGTTACTTCCCATGTTAACTTTGGGGAGAGAACTCTCTGTGAAGTTTCAGGGTATCGATATCCAGTTGTGGCATTCATGGAGTATTATCCCAACCCTCCCTTGTCAGATCTCGGTTGAAGAACCCATATTCAAAATATCGGAATCAATCGACTCTCGGCTTTCCAAATCAACTTGTAACATAACACGATGGTAACTACAGTAGCTAGCACCTTCCACTCCGACTTCACGACATTCATTGCCCGGTTTAAGCGCTCTCTTTCGACTCTTGTTGCTTGGACGACTTCGACGAGGATAGTTTGCAAATCAGTCTCCGAGTGCTGAATTCTTGATGTCTAAAATACCATACTAGGCGCTACACAGTTGCCCTAGACTATTCTTGGCGCACATAATAACAAAACTTGACGGAGCAGACGAGCGTTGAGGAGATGAAACTTTTGGCGAGGATTGTTCTCAGGAGAGATGCAGTATATATATATTTTTCTGAAGAAGAAGAAAAAGCAAGTACAGTTTTGGGAAGATGGTCCGAGACACATCCTTCATACAACATCAAGGGATAGATAGATAGGCTTGGGCTGCTCGTGGTGAACATGGACAGAGAATCACATTATCGCCCCATGGCCACCAAAAGATGGATGAGACCATAACAGCTGATGCTAGCGAGTAGTGTAAAAGCTGCGGAAATCTCCCTCTCGCCATGTATGATACGCCATCCCCATAATATTGAAAAGTGCCATGCATGCCATAATGCTCATACCCGTCTATTATATAGTTCGCTTCTATCCCAAGTGGGAATTCATCGATCGCTACCTCCCATGAACATTCACGTACGGCCACTAGTACAGAGGACGACAAACTAAAACATGATCCGTGATTCAGCATCCGTACGGTCATTATTGGTAGCTTTTGTTGGAGAAGGAGGGGGGAATGTGGTTTGTAAAGAGCAGACTAGGATACTGAGATCGCATACTTAAGAGACACCATCTTCTTTCTCTTTGATATTTAAACAGCTGAAAGCTTAACCTTTCATCATCACATCATCGTCCAATTTCAACCTAGCTTGAATCTCAGACTATTCACTTCGGCTCGATATCACACAGCTTGACATCTCTCTCGTACATAGTACATGCTCAACTCCCACATCGACAGACATACATCACACGAAGAAGAAGCAAGATGTCCTCGCTCCCCAAATTCACATTCCCAGGAACCCTGGGTGGAGGAAGCCATGCCATCACTTCCCCCAGCAGTTCCCCCTCGAAACAGAAACAGAAAAAGAACCAGCCAAGCGGCAATAACAATAACACACGATGTGTATTCATCGTACAAGGTGCGTCCCCTCCCTGCCCATACTAACACCAACACCAACACCAACACTAACACACCCAGCCTACCCCTGCCCACACCACCCCACGCTCAGCACCCCGCACCTCCTCCACCGCACGCCCTGTCCCCAAGCGCTGCTCCCACCGTCCAGACAAAGCAGCAGATGTGCAAACTACGGGCGCCGCGAAGGCGAGCTCGTGCAAGTCGTGCGGTACGCGCGAGAACGCGGCTGCATGTCCTGTAGAGCGGGAGCGCGCAGTCGTCGATACCATGAGGAGGTGGGTGATCACGCGGAGATGATCCGGAAGATGCGGGAGTTGGGGTTGGGGGGGGATGATGATGATGAAGGTGGGGTGGATGATGATGATGATGATGATGATGATGGTGGTGGTGGGAAGGCTGGGAAGAGGATCGTTGAGCTAGTGAGGGAGAGGAAGGGGGGTGCTGAGGTTGGTGTGGTGGGCAGGAATAAGACGGGAGGTTATGGAGATGGGGATGAGATGGTCGCCAAAGACTCTAACGGCCCGGAGGAAATGGTGAAGACTAACATCCACCACCCCTTAAAATCCCACCAAGATTCCCCCATCACCAAAGCCTCACCCACAGCCTCATACCCACTCGAAAAAGACGAACTCGACGACGAACTCCTCGACGGGATCCTCGACGAATGGGACCACTGGCGCGACGAAAACCCAAAGACATGGGGGGAGGTAGCGCTGGCACCGGGTTTTACAGCCGATGGTCGGGATGAATGGGTTGTGATTGGGAGTTGGGGGGAGGACGGGTGAATGATGGATACCCAGGGTACATCTGTTTGTTGTGAGAGGAGCACCGGGAGGATAGGATGGGATAGGATAGGACAGAACAGGGAAACCGTGCAAGGAATGACTGCCTATTATAGTAACCACTGTTGAAATATAACTCGCGATTATGATTATAATAACGGGGGTAATGAGCTGAGCCAAGCCAAGAGATCGAGAGATCCGTTACATACATATATACTAATAATCATCATTCCAAGTTTCCAGTTTCTCAGAAACCTACGTTTCACAATTATGTGTATTTTATTTTTATTTTTTGGCTTTTCGCTTTTGACATTGCGCTTTTGACTTGTGGCGCGTTGCGTGTTGCGTTTCGAAAGATACAAGTAGTCCAAATCCACAAATGCAACAAATCACACATACACAATATTCATCCATCCAACATCCAACATCCCCCAAACAGCATCTCATCTCATCTCCACAACGTAATTTGTATGCAAGAAAATAAATACACAACACAACACTAAACAAACTCCATCACACTCCATCTCCATCTCCATCTACATACACATACATACATGAAATTAAATATCCATCACAATAACAATCAAAATCAGAATCATAAAATCCCTTCGAAATCTCCCCCCTTCCCCCTCCCCCTCGCTTACTTCATTCAATCACTAAGTTTCGCTAATCTAACCTAACCTAACGAGAACTATAAACTTTAAATTTTAATCAACACGCGCGCGCGCAAGAGAGAAAGAGAGAGAGAGAATAGTTACAGTAAGAACCGCAGTAATATGTAACTATCCATGGAAGATTCCTTCCTCACCTTGCTCATACCGCATATAATGAACAAACGACTAATTCCTTACAACTTAGAAGGAATAACAGGCAAACTTTGTGAAAATCCCCCCCCCCCCCATGAAGAATTCAAATGTTTTATTTCTACCTCTCTCTATCTATTTCTATATTCCATTGCATGCGTCTCTCTATCCTTCCTAGTTAATTTTCCCGAAGAGAATAAGATAAAACGTTGATTTACTTTATGTTTTGGTTCCCCTGTCGCCAAAATCATCCCATCCGGCCACGTCGTCGATTAACAATCTCACTCAACTCATATCACAAACATCCCAACATCCAACTTGATTTCACCAGCACCCCCCAAATATTTACAGCTCTTTAGTGATTCTCGGTCGATCATCCCTCCTCATCCCCAACCCGTGTTCTCCCTCCCTCTCAATTTCCCTCTCCACCATCTCAATACTACTCAAACTCGGAAACCTCTTGCTAAAGTCCGCAATATATTCATCTCTTTCCTGAGATGTCATATCAGGCCTTGGCTGAATAGGTCGACTACTTAGATATGAAGGTTTAGGTGGCGAGTTCTGAGCACCAAGACCACCTCCTGTATTCATACTATTGAGATGTGTAGGTTTAGGGGGGGCATTGGGTCTTGGCCCCGTTTTAGTAATTGACAATTGAGGTTGAGGGGGAGCTTGTTGAGGACGAGGTTTGGTGTAGTTGAGATCGGATGAGGGGTTTGGAGGTTGGGTCGGCTTGCGTGTCAGGGATGGTTTGGTGTATGGATTCCCAGTTGGTAGTGGATTTGGCTGGCCTGGTATATCTGTATATCTTCCATAACCTTCGGCTGTTTTATGTGAGGAAGGCTGCTGACTGTTTTCGTCTAGTAGACTTTTGACTTTGTTTTGGATACTTGCAGCTCGGGTCACACCACCAATACTCTTTGGGGCTGGTGCGCCACCACGATCTGCAAGCCGCTTCCGATATTCGGCTGCAGCATCAGCAACACGTTTCTCTTCAATTGATAGCCTTCTTCGCTCAGCTTCTCTTCTCTGCTCTGGTGTCATATTGTCATCCATCTTTTCATCATCACTTCTACCATCCGTTGCTTCAGATCCAGCTATTGGCGTTAGATCACGTCGGTCGAGATCATGTAAAGGGCTTGGGGTTCTAGCACCCGGTGGGGCACAGGCATTATTTTCAAATCTTTTGAAAGCATCTCCAAATTTACCAGCCAGTAGATTTTTCGTGCCAGATAAGGACATGGAGGGCATACTTGAACGTTTTGTTTGCTTTGAGCCACTACTGCGACGTCTATCTTTCTTGGTCTTTTCGTGATCTTCCATTGATTTAAGAAATTCAATATTTGATTGAACATCATCATCATTTGGATCCGCCACGGCAAGATCCCTTGAATATGATAAACCTCTTTGCGAATCAATCGAGGGACGACCTTCCTTTTCTCGAAGGAAATCCATGTTAGATTCCAAGTGTTGACTAGGTGGACGTGATCGAGTCAAATTCGATTTAGTTCGAGAAACTGTACCTTCGAGAGATTCAAAGCTAGGTCTACTCATTTCAAGTGACGGTCTTGATGATGATGGATGCATCACATGATTTGGCTGTGAAGTGTATGACCCATGTCGAGCTAAGCCGGGATTCACTGGTAAAAATTCTTGTGATTCTGAAGTCGGCGGTCTAGATGGCGTTGCAAACTGGTTTCGTGGTACACTGTTAGATCGATGGTGGTCCGATGGAAGAAGACGTGGCGAAGCTGTGTAAGTAGGCGGTCGTGTACTTGGAGGCGGTGGAGTGGGTGTCGTCATTGTACCTTGGGATACGTATGAGGACGGTTTCACACCAGGGTGAGTAGGCGTGGGTTGGTATATTAAGGCTGCCGGTACATCTGATGTCTGAAGTTCCAATGGATTGCTAGATAGAATCTGTTGAGCGCGAGATGGCTTGGTGATCGAAGTTGATGACCCTGGCCGGATTGGCATGGCAAATGCATCATCAGCTAGTCTTTCCGTCACCCTTTGGCTAACGGGCTGTGATGAATTTGATGGCGTGCTTGACCCAAAGTCAAATTTGCCTCCATGCAGGATTGAGAACTGATCCAAACTTGGAAATCGACTGGAAATTTCGTCCACAACAGGAGCAGGACTTTTTGAATCCAAAGCAGCAAATGGATCACTAGCTGTGCCCCTCATCGGAGATGGACTAGGTTTTGTGGGATGTGACTGTGAACCAGCTGTAGGTCTACCCCTTCGCATTGGGACGACATCGGGGATGATTGTTTGATGTTGTATGGGAGGCGCAAAAACCGCTCCCACAATTGGAGGTGATATCGGAGCTTCGGTAGTTGGTAATTGCTGATGTAGCCTCGATTCTGATTGGCTTCTTCCGGCATAGATCTGGTATTGTGAGCATTTGCTTGGTTGGAGTGAGGCGTACAATAACATACATCCTTAATCGGGACCTCAATCCCTTGCATGAGACATGATTCCCGCAAGACCTGATAGATATTAGGACGAGATGTTGGCTTCTCTTTCAACATGGATGCTAAGCTTTGTTAGCACACCTCTTTCCTGTATGCTAGAGTGACATGTTGATTTTACCTATTAAGTTTTTCAGGGGGTCCGAGAATATGGGATATGAGGGAAACTTAAAGCTTGCATTCAAGATTGCAAGTTGTCCCTGCGCTTCAAATGGAGTGGTATAATAGCACAGCTTATATAGCAGCACACCTAATGCCCAAATGTCCGATTTCTCATCAATTGGCAGTTTCCTGTATACATCTATCATTTCGGGACTCCTATATTGTAATGTTGTATGTTTCTGAATATCATCTTCGATCAATCTGCATTCAACAGCCGTCGTAGCGGCAGGTTGAGGGGGTGCGGTGGAGCCAAAATCGCAGAGCTTATATCTTCGAGAGGGACCCGTGGAAGTTATGAGAACGTTCTCGACTTTAAGATCTCGATGCAAAAGGGGAGGTTTAAGGTAGTGCATGCATGCTACCCCTTCTGCCACGTCGGAGAAGATCTTGAGGATTTCTGGTTCGGTCAATCTATTTTGAAGTCGAGTATTCATGAAATCGATCAGACCACCCCCATTACAGAATTCCATCAGCAAGAATACCTCGTATCCGCCGCCCTTCAGTTGAGACGCATGTGAATCGTAATACGTCACGATTGGGCGATGGCCCTTCAACTTCTTCATCGTTTCCACCTCGGTTCTCATATTTGCCAAATGCTCCTTATCGGGGACCGCGACTCGTTTCAGTACCGCAATATCCGTCCCATCGATGGGTTTTGGCATCTTCACCAGGTAAACATGGGCGAAACCCCCTTCCGAGAAGTACTTCTGGATCACGACCTTGTGACTGCCCACTTGTATCTTTGTCCCTGGTGCGAAAGTTCCAGCAGGTGCGGCAGGGTCAGTTATTGGAACCGGCCCCCCATAAGCCGCCGGTCGAGGGGCGGTCGCTGGCATATTGTAAGATGCCATGGTTGAGGTGGCAGATGTTGAAGCAAGATGAGGGTCGTTCAGGGCTCGAATGAGAAGTTGTCACCGCATCGAGTGGGATGTACTGTCTTGTCAATGACACGAATAATTAAACAATATAATTCAACCTCTACAAGATGATGCAAAAGGAGAACAGAAGCTCAACTTTTAACGTCACTCCCAGCTACTTTGACGGCACGACATAGAGTTTCGAGAAAGATAAACGGGGCATATCCAAGCTGGCATTGATGGGATTTGGCATGGGGAGGGGGGTTTAGCGTCGAGTACAGACTGACCGCCTTTTATTCTGCCCCCACTCACGGAGAAGTTGAACGTGTCTGACTGTTAAGGTAGGTCCCGTGACCATTGTTGGGAAAAGAAAGCAATTTAATCTCATCTCATCTCATCTCATGAAGATATAAACTTTTGACTTTGACACAGTCTGATGCGCTTCTTGTCTAACCCATATATATATAGACGATCGCATCGACAACTGACTGATACCACCATGATTCATTCCTGGTTATGCCTCATCTCATCATCTCCTACCTTATGAGTAAGTACCGCTTGATAGTTGCAATGTTGTATCACACAGTACCATTGATTGCACCATCGGCTTCTGAATGATCAATGTAAAAAAGGGTGCGGAAGCCCGGTTGTGTTGGCGTTGGCGTTGGCGTTGGGCGCAAGTCACCCAGGCTCGCCGTCTCTTGGTCTGTTGGTATCAAAATGTAAATGTAACCTGCCCTTTTCCATTGGATGGCGATGATATGGCCTCCTTCCTCTTTCGGGTCCTCTGCCTCTGCCTCTGCCGTTTCCTTTACCTCTCTCCCTTTGCCTCTCCCTTCCATCTCCTTGAGGGTTGTCTTCTATTCTGTCCCTTCTCCCTGACATACCTAACAATAGCATTCCTTCTCCTTCTCCCCCTCCCCTCCTTCTCTCCTTCTCCTCTAGTGAAAGGCTTGAAAGCAACTTCAACAGGGATAACTCATCCAGCGCTAATGATTAAGCGAGTTCAGAAAATTATTGGGATTCTCAAATACTTAAGGGCCCCGACTGACCGACCGACACGGCTGCTACTGTAAGGAAACCACGACAAATCCACATCGAGTGCGCATCCAACCAATCAACGAGGCCAACGACCACCACACCCAAAATCAAAACCAGCTGCAAAAAAGTCTAAAGGGGAAAAGATACAGTACCATACTTTTTGTTTTCCATCAGCCAATCAATATTCCACTCCAGTGCAATCCAGACTCAGATTCAGACTCGGAGTCAGATTCAGATTCAGATTCGGATTCCATTCCCATTCCCATCCCATTCCTCCCAAAAACCTTATACGGTAATACCTCTCTCACCCGACGGTACCTGACATTCCGCCTCGCATTTAAGGCTGCAAGGGCTCCCATCCATATCAGTACAGTTCTTTTCAATATCGAATTAGCTACCAGCGTGGAAAAATATCACGGTATTGACTTTCTTTCCTATTGTCCTTTCTCATTGTTGCTGTTCACCAGGAAGCAGCAACCAGCAACCCACCGACGAGCAACGATCACTACAACAACAAAGGCCCTTGCCTACTCCCCTACTGCTATAAGGAGCAGGACCAGGACCAGGAACAGGAACAGGAACTCGACCTGGTTGCACATACTTTCCCTCACCCTCTTGGCATACATGGCGTTTTCCTTTTGAATCTTTTTCATACAGATAATGAACCACACGCGTATCGGAAATGGCTTCAAGGTAATGTTTCATCTCCACCAGCATTATTGCCTTTTTTGACGGTACATTCGGGAAATTAATTTTAATTGCGGATTTGCTGACATGATCATACTTTGATTTAGATTGGATCGGCTTGTCACGTGAGTACCCTTTCTCTCACCTCTCTTCATGCTGACATCTTAACCAGGCTGCTGGAAACTGGCAGCACCCCATTAATCAGGAATACTGCGGCTCAACAACTAGCGGATGTGCAGAAGGCACATCCGGAAGAACTTTTTAATTTACTGACAAGAGTCGTACCATATCTTCGTCATAGAACCTGGGATACACGAACAGCTGCCTCCAAAGCGTTGGCTGGAATTGTTGATAATGCTGAAAAGTATGACCCAAATGGGGTCAACGGGTCAACGCAAGATGAGGCAAAGGAAGAGGAATCTGGAATCAAGAAGGAAGAAGTGGTCGAGCCAATACCACTTGCCGAAGGACAACTGAGTCTTAATACCCTGGATATCGTATCAATTCTGAAACACGGAAAGGAGCTGGTTCGGGGTGGAGATAGAGGCCATGACTGGGCTCTCGCTTCTTTGGACCCCGCTCAACGTCTCGCTCATCAAAAGAAGACACTTGCTGGACGACTTGGTCTTCTTGGTTCATATTCCGAAGAGGAGCTTGAATATGAACTTCCCCCTGGCCACCAGAATGGATCCGGTACTCCACAGGCACGTGAGGATTTCAATGGCTTGTCGCGACAAGACATTAATAAAGCCGCATCGACGCTCTCGGAAGAAAGTGGACTCAGCGCAAGACAGCTGAATCAACTGAAACGTAAGCGAAAACGAGAAGCCATGTCTGCTGGTAACAAAAGCAGGTTGGTAGATCTTTCAGTACGACGTACAAATACCGCCGAGGCAGATACGCCCATGCCAGATCCCGGCGGTGAAGATACCAAAAATCCTATTGCTGATTATTTCTCAATGGAAAGATCTGCCGAGGTAGATGAGGATTCAAAGGTTGTTTCTGAATTCAAGGGCCCAGTGATGCCAATTAAATCCGAAATTGAGACGGAGGGTGAACAAGAAGGACTAGAATGGCCTTATGAGCGTTTGTGTGAATTTCTTGTGGTCGATTTGTTCGATCCTCAGTGGGAAACTCGACACGGTGCTGCGATGGGTCTAAGGGATATAATCCGTATCCATGGAGCTGGTGCTGGAAGACAGCGTGGAAAGACTCGTGCCGAGAACAATGCGCTTAATCAACGCTGGCTTGACGACCTTGCTTGTCGATTGTGTTGCGTTTTCATATTGGATCGTTTTGGGGACTACGTTTCAGACACTGTTGTCGCACCTATTCGAGAAACAGTCGGCCAAACTCTCGGCGCCTTGCTCATCCACCTCCCACCGCCTGTTGTCTATTCTGTTCACCACATTTTGTATCGCCTCGTTATGCAAAATGATATTGAGCTTGATAAGCCAGGCTGGGCAATTTGTCATGGGGGTATGATTGGTCTCCGTTACTTGGTCGCAGTTCGAAATGATCTGCTTTTGAAAGATAGCGATTTGATCGATGGAGTTATTCGTGCCGTGATGAAAGGCCTAGGTGATTGGGATGATGATGTTCGTTCCGTCAGCGCAGCCACTCTGATTCCAATTGCCAAGGAATTCGTCAACTTACGACCCGAAGCGCTCGATGGCCTCATTAACATTGTTTGGGAATGCCTCTCGAATCTTGGTGATGACTTGAGTGCGAGTACAGGACAGATCATGGATTTGTTGGCAAAACTCTGCAGTTTTCCCGAAGTATTGGAAGCCATGAAAAAGAACGCTTCTCGAGATGCCGAACAATCCTTTGGGCTTCTAGTACCAAGATTGTATCCATTCCTTCGACACACCATCACATCAGTGCGCTCGGCCGTTCTTCGAGCCCTCTTGACATTTGTCGGTATTGAGGGCGAAGGGACCAGAGATTGGATGGACGGAAAGATTCTTCGACTGATTTACCAAAATATCTTGGTTGAGAGAAATCAAGATACCTTGAATCTATCACTTCAAGTATGGAAGGCATTAGTGACTTTCCTTGCAAACAATCCGGAACATCTATCTGCGGAATTTTCTGCGCATATTAATCCTCTCATGCAACTCACGTTACATCCTATTGGCGTATCTAGACACCCATTACCCATGAACGCCACCCTCTTTCAGCGGCCATCCGGCAATTCGTATTCCCAACCAAGTGGTCATGCTCGACCGAATACCCCATCCGGTCCCGAACCTCCCATCAAGAAACGTCGCAAGTCTGCAAAGGTCATCGAGCCTCCGCCTTCATCGTCACATGACGTTGATGGTCCCATGATGCAAGGAGATGTTGACCTGGTGGGTGTGGATATCTTAATTAGATCTCGTGCATCAGCCGCAAAAGCCATGGGTCTTATCATGTCTCTCGTGCCAGCACCTGTCCTCGAGGCATACGATGCCAGCATTATTCCAGGACTATGTTCAGCTTTCTCGTCTACACAACTCACAGCGGCAATCATCATTGACGAATACGCCAAGAATTGCATTTCGAAGACTCATGCGTTACGTTTCGAAGGACCTCTTGCAAAAATACTCGAAGCAGAACGTCCCCTTACTTACCGAGATTTGGTCAGCTACACACATTTGGTCCGAACTCAATGTTCACAGCTCCTAAATACTTTCCGCGATGTTGGCAAGGTTTCTCAAGGGCGTCTGCCGGTTCTTGCAGTGGTGGTAGCTGGTGAAGCCGAAGCGGGTCCAGATGCTTTCTCCATTGCGACTGCAGATAAATGTGTTTCCGAGGATTTTGAACGTCTAAAGAAAGCTCTTTCTCCTGGCCAGCGTATGATTGCAACACAAGCTCTCACAGAGGCACGCGAGAATGCCACAGAGGTCATTAACAATGCCAAGTGTGTTAAAGAGCAACGAGATACCCGTATCAAGGCCGCTGCTGCCAGTGCCTTGGTCGCGATGAAGGTTTCACCTAAGAAACCATCTCACATCATCAAAGCTATGATGGATAGTGTCAAAAAAGAGGAAACTCTAGAATTGCAACAACGGTCTGCTTTCTCTATCGCTCGACTCATTGAAATCTTTGCTGAGGGTGGCCGTACTGGACCAGCACAGAAGGTGGTGTCCAATCTGGTCAAATTCATGTGTATGGAAACTTCCGAGACACCCGAATTCGCGCCAAATGCCCCTCTCACAGCTGTCATTCTATCTCTTCGAAAGGAAGAAGATCGCAAAGATCATCCGGATGCAGCGAAATTTGCTCGAGAGGCCAAAGAAGCAAGAATAACCAGAAGAGGTGCCAAGGAAGCTCTAGAACAACTTTCTGGGATGTGTGGACCAGACTTGCTCATCAAGGTTCCAACAATCAGAGCTCTAATGGAGCTACCATTGCGGCATGCTTTCGGCGGCGCACTCCCACGCGACTGCACAGATCCCGCACAACCATCTGGACAAGAAGCTATTGACGCTATGTCTGTAATCCGAGCCTTGACACCTACTTTGGATAAATCATTATACCCCTTCGTCATGGAATTACTTCCTCTTGTCGTGAAAGCTCTTCACTCGGAACTTTCAGTCTTCCGTTACATGGCCGCAAAATGTCTTGCGACGGTTTGCAGTGTTATCACTGTAGAAGCCATGACGTTACTTGTGGAGAAGGTTTTGCCGTCCATCAGCAACCCACTCGACCTCAACTTCCGTCAAGGTGTCATTGAATCGATCTACCATCTTATTGCTGTCATGGGTGACAGTATTCTACCATATGTAATTTTCCTCATTGTTCCTGTTCTAGGACGAATGAGTGATTCAGATACTGATGTACGAGTACTTGCTACAACTTCTTTCGCCACTCTGGTCAAACTGGTTCCTCTCGAAGCGGGTATTCCGGACCCTCCTGGATTGTCACAAGAATTATTACAGGGTCGAGACCGTGAACGTACCTTCATCGGTCAGCTTCTTGATCCCCACAAGGTTGAAGAGTTCAAGATTCCAGTTGCCATCAAAGCGGAACTTCGTTCTTACCAACAGGAAGGTGTCAATTGGCTTAACTTTTTGAACAAGTATCACCTTCATGGAATTCTCTGTGATGATATGGGTCTTGGAAAGACATTGCAGACATTATGTATAGTCGCTAGTGATCATCACCTTAGAGCCGAGGAATTCGCAAAGACAGGAGCTCCTGAATCTAGACGAATGCCATCTCTGATCATCTGTCCACCTACTCTTTCCGGTCATTGGCAACAAGAAATCAAGGCTTATGCCCCTTTCCTAACCTGTACCGCATATGTCGGACCACCGGCCGATCGAGCTCGTTTCAGGGAACAACTTGGTCAAACGGATATCGTCATTACGTCATACGAAATTTGTCGCAACGATATCGACGTGCTAGCACCCTTAAACTGGAATTATTGTGTCCTTGATGAAGGCCATTTGATCAAGAATCCTCGAGCGAAGACCACGATCGCTGTCAAACGCCTACTGAGTAACCATCGACTCATTCTTTCTGGAACACCAATTCAGAACAATGTCCTAGAACTTTGGTCCCTCTTCGACTTCCTCATGCCAGGTTTCCTCGGCGCTGAAAAGGTGTTCTTGGATCGATTTGCCAAACCTATTGCTGCCAGTCGTTTTAGTAAATCTTCTTCAAAGGAACAAGAGGCTGGTGCCCTCGCCATTGAGGCTCTTCATAAACAAGTCTTACCCTTCCTCCTTCGACGCCTTAAAGAGGAGGTTTTGGATGACCTGCCACCTAAAATCTTGCAAAATTACTACTGTGATCTTAGCGACCTACAGAAGAAACTTTTCGAGGATTTTACCAAGAAAGAAGGCAAGACTCTGGCAGAAAAGGCTTCATCTGGCGACAAAGAAGCAAAACAACACATCTTCCAAGCTCTACAATACATGCGCAAACTTTGCAACTCTCCTGCACTCGTTATGAAAGAGGGTCATAAGCAATATGAGGATACTCAACGTCTTCTTGCCAAACAAGGGACGAGTCTTCGGGATCCAGTCCACGCACCAAAACTAACAGCCCTGCGGGATCTATTGGTTGATTGTGGTATCGGTACAGAACCTTCGTCTGAGAATGATATTACAACCGAAACATCTTTCGTCTCCCCTCACCGTGCTTTAATTTTCTGTCAAATGAAGGAAATGTTAGATATGGTTCAAAATGATGTTCTCAAGAAGATGTTGCCATCGGTACAATTCTTACGCATGGATGGATCAGTTGATGCCAACAAACGTCAAGATATCGTCAACAAGTTCAATTCCGATCCTTCATATGATGTGTTACTTCTTACGACTAGTGTTGGAGGTCTAGGGCTTAATTTGACGGGTGCCGATACTGTCATCTTTGTTGAACATGATTGGAATCCTCAGAAAGATTTACAGGCCATGGATAGAGCTCATAGAATTGGTCAAAAGAAGGTCGTTAACGTTTACCGATTGATTACTAGGGGGACTCTTGAAGAAAAGATTTTAAGGTTAGCCAAGCTTTAGATCCCCTTCCCATGTATCCTCTGTGTTTTATTTGCAAGTACTAACACCATAAAACAGTCTTCAAAGATTCAAAATCGACGTAGCATCTACAGTAGTCAATCAACAAAACGCAGGCCTAGGTACAATGGAAACGGATCAAATACTTGATCTTTTTAATCTTGGAGATACATCGGAGGTTCCATTAGCAGCAGACAGTAACGTTCAAGCGGAAAGAGAAGAAGATATGGTGGATGCAACTGGAGAGGTGAGGGAGAAGGGAAAGAAAGGATGGTTGGATGACCTAGGTGAATTGTGGGATGGAAAGGAGTATGAGGAAAGTTTTGACCTAGAGGGTTTCTTGAAGACTATGAAATAGTTGGGAGAGTGATTAGCCAGTCGTTGTGGATGATATTGGGGAGAGAATGGACAACCTATAAATATTCGGTTTCGTCACAGAATATGTTGTATTAGGACGACGGGGCGTTTTGATTTTGATTTTGCCTTTGCTTTTGTTTGTTTTTGAATGGAGGGAAAGGGTGGGGAGGCGGGGAGGCGGGGAAGGGTCAAGATATACTCGTATAGGCGGATCAATGCATGCATGTATGTATTCTTGCTAGCGCTACATGGTGAGCAAGCAGAATCCGTCATTTTATTATGTTTTGCATCTTTCTTTTTCTCTCTTGTCTCTTTTGGCGGATTTACGTCAGTTCGTTGGTAATCTGAACGGGAGCGGGGAGCGGGAGGTGGCATTGTATGATTAAAGGGGAGGTATGATGAAGAGAGAAGGGAGGGATATGGAAAAATGGAAAGAAGGAAGGGAGGAAGGGAGGAAGGGAGGAAGGGAGGAAGGAAGGAAAGGAGTACAAGATCACATAAAGTAAATTGTGTTGCCGGTTAAACGATCGTGGATAGAGGTTTGTTTGTTGTTTTGGTTGGCGTGGGCTTACGTAATCAATAACTGTTACGTACTGGCTACCAACTACTACTAACTGGTCCAGTCAATAAAATCCATCAAAAATGGGAATCTTCTCCTTCATTATTCTTCAGATGTCTGTATGGCAGGCTTTCGATTTTATACTCGCCGACTGCGGCTTTTGGTTTCTACAATTGCCTTTCGGATTTCTTTGCTGTTATTCCTTATATATATATCTCTAGCCGGCAGATTCGCTCTCCTCCATAATCACGACCCCGATCCATTTCCACCTATGCCGGGGCCGGTAACTACGCTCGAGGATGATAGCATTGACTGGTTTAAATTTGCTTATGTTCAATCTGTCACATCCCCCGAGCACCTCTGTAGCGCTCTCATGTTATGGTCTCGGATGGAGAAAATTGGCAGTCTTGCTCAAAGACTCATGCTCTATCCTTCACATTGGTCGTCTGAAGAAAGCGATGCTACTCTCCCTTCCAAACCTCCCTCGCGCATCGCCAGGCTCTTGAAGCAAGCGCAAACCGATTATTATGTCAAGCTTCAGCCCGTGGACGTTTTAAACCGGGATCATGCCGCGCATGCAATATGGGCAGACTCGTTTCTCAAACTCATCGCGTTCAATCTCACGCAATACGATCGCGTCTTACACCTCGACTCCGATGCTCTCTACATCCAAAACATGGATGAAGTATTTCTTCTGCCTTCGGCTCCCGTCGCGATGCCGTATACTTATTTTGGTCCCCCGACAAATTGGGCATACTCCTCGCACTTATTGCTGCTGCACCCCTCGACGAACCTCTTTCAGCAGGTCGAATCGGCGGTGCTGCATGCCAGCCCAGACGAACAGGATATGGATATTTTGCATACCATCTTCGCGCCTCGCATCTTGGCCATGCCGTCTCGGCCATACCATCTCCTCTCGGCAGAATTCCGTCGCAGATCGCATGGGGAATATCTGGGTAACTCGCACGAGGTTTGGGATCCGGAAAAAATGTTGCACGGTGCGAAATATATGCATTTTTCGGATTGGCCTATTCCGAAACCTTGGATACAGGCTGCGAAGGACGAGCTGAATAGGTATATGCCGCCCTGTCGTGCGAGTGAGTGGTTTGGAGCGACGGATTGTAGAGATAGGACGGTTTGGTTGGGGTTGTATGGGATGTATGCGCGACGGAGAAGGGAAGTTTGCGGGGTTGGATTTGAGCCGCGGCAAAGAGCGTTGATTGGAGGTTCAGTGGATGAGGGGAAGTATACTTAGTGATACAGCGGTCAGCTGAACCAATGACACAGATGGATCAATGGACTGTGTAGGCTAGGACGACTTACTGGGTTTACCCCAAGTGAAGGACCGTTACAGTACAGAAGATATCATCCAGCACAGCAATTAACTTTGATCAATATCGAACCTCACATCATTCATGTATGTGCACAGCCCTATCTACGATAGCCTTTCCCTATCGATTGATTGATGGTTAGGAAGTAAGGATGGATGGATACCCTCAAATTCAGAGTAATGACTCAGACCTCACCTCCACCTCCACTCCAGCTCCCATGCATGCATGCATGATATGAATGTAAGTAAAACTTAACAACCAGGATCATACAAAAGTTACTGCGAGTGCAAAAGCTGGTATCATCGGGAATAGAGAGAGGAGAAGCATGCATGCATAGCAATGTAAGACCTACCCACTACCCACCCACCCAACAAATCCAGCAGCGTTCTGAACAAGCAAGATCATTGCATACTCAAATTCTGAACTTGAAGATTGTATGTTTGCTAAAATGCATAGATATGTTCATTCATTCGATATGCATGAAGCACGATGCTGCTCGATTCAATCCACATCCACATCCACATCCCAATGCCTCGCCTGGGCCTGGGCCTGGGCCTGGGCCTGGCTCCACGACTCCATGTAAGTTTACTTCTTCATATAGATTCGATTCGTCTTTCACCTGGAGTCTTGAGTTTTGATGATTGGGATTGGTCTATTACATTAATTAGCTGATCATTGAGGTTTCGAAACATTCCTCTCTCTCTGTTCAATGTATATTATATTGGAAGATGGGGGGGGGAGACGAGTATATGTGATAAATTGATGAATTGATAAAGGATCATATAGGCTTTCTGAGCTCCCTTGACCCAATCGACTGTAAAATGCCATTTCATTGAACCGTCAATCATGGCTATGGGGCTGATATTGATATAATTGTAACGGAGGTCCTGGACACCCCATCTTCTTTCGCTGTTTTCATCGATTTCAAAGAGTCCCAAGGACCTTGCGCCAGCTCCTTTCATCGTTTGGAAAAACCCTTCCTTGTACAAGTTTCTCGTTCCCAAAGCGGTCATCTCCCAAAAAACAATTGTATTCCTCGAAAAAGAAAGTATTTGGAGCTGCTCAAAGGGGCCCCGTCACGAACAAAGACAAACAAAGATTTTCCGAGTCCTTTTCTTTTTCTGATTTCGGCTGCATCGAGGCCTTGAAGCTCGGTAAACCACAAAGGAAAAAGGAAGAAGTCGGTTCGATAAGTAGCAAATAAATTCGTATGCGGTGCGCAACGCAAGGGGCCGCTGCTGGCAAAGTTTACAGATCACATCGACATCGACATCAACATCCATTAATCACTGCAAAATAGCATTTGTGCACAAGCTCCAGGTGTGAAGCTGAAAGTCCTTCGGTAATGGCTGCTCATCATGACCCAGACTATTCGTTTTGGCAGGAGGAGCAGTCCAAGAGGCTGGCCGTTGAAGACCAGCTTGCGCGTCGGGAGGCTCTGATCCCAGTAACCGACCCCCGACAGCAATTCGGGCACTTGCCCTCCTTCGAGGAGAAACACAACGAATGGAGCGACCTGGTTGGGCCAATACTGGAGGCTATAGGGCGCATGGAAGGTTTAGACGACGCGGAGGACGAAAGCTCCATAATAGGTCAATTTCACAAGATCCGGATGGCAATCATGAACTCGCATCAGGAAGCCATCCGGTACCGAACCAAAGGCCGAGTGTGGCGAGGTTTGCGAAATCGATCCGAGCAGTACATCCTCGAGTTCCGACGAGCTACCCAGTACTACTTTGCGAATCAGAGCGATCAGACCATGGAGCCGGCAACTTTTCGCACGGCCGTGGCGGACTTTCATGCGGCTCTCTCTACCACGCTCCAGGGCCTTCGCGTGGCAATGGGACAGGAAGTGAGTGAAGCCGAGGTTCTCGACGCGGAATATGATTCGGATAGCGGGGAACCGATCGTTAATCTGAAGATAAACCATGGCACGCCACAGCCATTTAGTGATCTTGTCCAGGGCATCGTAGAAATGTCGGAAATCATGCGACAGAGACAGCTAGGTGCGGCTGGCCCTGCGTCCAAAGCTGCTCTAGAAAGTGTCAAATACTATGCGGAGAAGCTGAGGGAAAAGGAGGAAGAGGTCGAGAGGCTGGAGAGAGAAAACCAAGATTTTCACAATGCCCGTGGCCGCCCTCCATCGAATCAGTACTGTGCAAAAGAGAAAGCCGAGATCGAGCGATTGAAAAACGAGCTGCAGAGAGCACGGGACGCCGAGGCAGAAACGAGAAAACAATTTGAGCTGGCAAACAACTATATCGATGGCGTTTCAAGAGGTCGGAGAGTACCGAGCCTTCCAGATGAAGTGGGTGGCGTTTATTTAACAGGCGCAGTCTATGACGAATTGTGCGAACATTTTGAACGCTATCATGATAACTCGGAAGGATCATTGGCCAGAGTCAGAGCAGCAGAAAGCTCATTGAGGAACACAGTAATCAATCCCGGCCCAGGGTCAAACAAAGCACTGGAACAAAAATTTAAAAATCAGATGGCCCGGGCCGATGCTGCCGTAAAGGCAAAAGACGCCATTATTCGCAACCTAAGAGTACAGCTAGAGCAGGGCACCAAGGACTTACAAGAATACAGAGCCAACAGCGACAGACTCCTATCGCAGGTGGATGATCTGACAAATCAATTGGACAATTCCGTTAAAAACTTTGCCCTTTTACAAAGCATGGAGGCCGAAAGCAAGAGGGCTGGGGCTGGGGCTCGGATTTCAATTGAAGCATATAAAAGGCTAGAGGTGGAGAGGACTAAACTTTTACAAATCAACGAGGACCTGGATTCGGAACTTTTAATTCTCAAAGAGAACTTGAGTGAAAACGAGCAAAAGATTGTCGACAAGGACCGAGAAATCAGGAGATTGGAAGTTACACTTGCTTGGGATCAAGATGCAAGCAGGAATCGACAGGAAATTCAAGATCTCCGAGAGAGAATTGTCGCCTACGAGCATGCAATTGAAGAACATCTTACGAACCAGGCTTTAAAGAAATTGGACGGCTCTGATGCACTAGATCAAACTGGGATGGGCTATTTAAGGGCCAAGGTAGCGAAATCTCAAAATCAAGGGCCACCCGATGAGACGATTACAAATTTACGAAGAGAGATTGCAAACCTAGAGAGAACCATCAAGTCTTTGCAAGCCGAGCTCGAAGAAGCAAAGGCGGCTCGTCCGGAGGATATTGGTGCGGCCCTTACTCGAGCATATGACGATATTGACGAAAGGGACCATAAAATAGCAGATCTACACGGGCAAATAGCCGCAAACACTGAAATCTACGAACAAAAGGTGACTGATATTCAGGCAAGACTTGATGAAGCGAGGTTAAACGCCAACGGTATCTCGCCAGAAGACTTGAGGAATGTAAGGAGCGATCTAGCCAATTTCAGAAAACAGCAGCATGAAGACCAGGAAACTATTGCAAGATTGCAAGGGGATCTTGAATTGAAGGACAGGCGGATAAGAAAGTTTGTTGAAAAGAATGTTGCAGCTCCGAGTGATCAGCTACAAGAATTACAAAAAGCCATGCAGGAAGAGATTGATGAATTGAAGGCAAAGTTGCAAGAGAGGGAGGGAAGGGAAGAAGCTAGAGGAAAGGCGCAAGTGGAACGTCAAACAGTTCTAGAGAACACTGAAGCCGGTCGAACGATAAGAGATGAAAGTTTAACATCATTCGATTCTAATGAAGAAGTTAACAAGGAGCATATAGCCAGGCTGAGAGCACAGGCGGCACAAATAAGGGCGATGCAAGCGGATATTGATCAGCTCCAATTGGATAGCGCCTCTAGTCGCGCAAAGTTGTTAGGTGTGACAAAAGAAAAAGATCGCCTTATTGCACGAGTCAGGAAGCTTCGGGAAGAACAATCAGCAAGGGAAGAAGGCGGCAAGAACGTGAATACGGATCAACTCCAGAACGTTCAAAATCTCGAAGCGGAAATTGCTGAACTCCAGACGCGACTTGAGGCATGTGAGCAAACTGGCGCCACACTCCAACTACAGAGAGATCATGCAATTGCACAAAATAATGAAACCTTAGCACTGATGTCTGAGCTACAAATAGCGCATGATACAAGTAAGTCTAGTCCTATATTCTTACCTTTCGTTATATACGTAACTGACAAAAAATCCTCTAGTGGCTGGCGAGGGCCCTAAGCTTGGAATGAGACGTATCAAGACAAGAATTGCCAATCAGGCTAAAGCAACAAAGGCCAGGAATATCGCGGCCAGAGAAGCTGAAGAAGCTAAAAGAAGAGCGGCGGCAGGTAGACAACCACGACCTCACCCTGCTCCTCTTTTGCGCCCACCGTCTGGAGGAAAAGGGCCAATACCAGAATCAGGACCACCAGGAGGGAATGCAGGAGTGGGAAGTGGAAGTAGAGGTGCAGGTAGGGGAAGTAGAAGAGGAGGTAGAGGTAGAGGTGAAGCTAGAGGAAGAGGAAGAGGAAGAGGAGCAAGTGCCAGGGGCAGAGTAACCAGATCTAGAGCAAAGAAACTGACAGCCGAGGAAAAGGCAGCAGCTGATCAGGAGAAAGAGGATGACGCGGCGGCGAAAAAGGCAGCAGCTGATAAGAAGAAGGCTGATGATGCTGCGAGACAGAAAAGGGCGGCAGAGGAGCTGAAAAGGAGGATCGATGCTATCGCAAAGAAAAAGAAGGAGGAAGAAGAAAAGAAGGAAGATAAAGTGAATGAGGAGGAGGAGGAGAAAGAGGAGGAGGAGGAGGAGGAAGAAGAAGAAGAAGAAGAAGAAGAGGGAGATCAGGGAAGGGGAAGAGATAACGATGATAATCAACCAGGTGCAGGTGCAGGAGCAGCCGGTGGTGGTGGCGCAGGTAGAGGTTAGTACTTCATCATGATACAGCCACAGCCCTAGATACTAACTTTCAGATCTGCAAGCTGGCGCAAAACAACCAGGTGGAGATGTTACTGAACCGCCGAGCAAAAAATCAAAATCTGGTACGGCTGACGAACCTATTGGGGGCAGAAGGAGACCAGCGGCAAGAACTTCCAAGAAGATTGCAGATCCCTCATACAGGCCCCCTAAGACACCGGATCTAACCCCGGAGGAACTTGAATTGGAACGAAAAAGTGATGCACGAGCAGGGGAGGCTCCCAATGTACCTGTAAAGAAGGCGGCACCTGTCAAAAAGGCACCAGTAAAGAAAGCACCTCGACCACCACCCGCGAAGAAAACAACTCGATCACAGAGAAAAAAGGCGGTAAATTATTACGAGTCAGAGAGCAGCGCAAGCCCAGTTCTGAAAAAAGGTGACGAAAATTGGGAACAATCCGGAGAGGAAGAAGAAGACGAGCCCCTCACCTCCGGAGGCGAAGACGAAGATGCAGATAATGCCCTCGAAGAAATAGTTGAAGTTGTATCCGCAAGGGCACCGCTTCCTTCCGAGGGGCCGCAAAGATCAAGTTTTGTAACTCACAATCCAGCCACGAGACCAAAGGTTACATTTGATACGCAGAAATATGTTCTTGAGCCGGAGCAAGAAGATTTGCCGACGCCAGAGGTGACACGAGGTGTGAAGAGGGCTGCACCAGCACCACCTGCTAGGCCCAAGAGACCTAGGAGATGAGCAATATCATATTGATTGGATTTGAGTTTGATGTTTAGTTTTCATTCTAGTCATTTTTGATATCTTGAACGGCGTTTTGTTGTAGGATTTTCTACTGTCAGAAGGAGTCAATAACCAAGGAGCACAATATAATGTACACTTAACACAATATAACGTACGCTTTCCTATTCATTCACTCCTTTGTGCAAAGTCTTGAATTTAGGGTCTTTACGATCTGCTTGAAGTAGAGGGAACAAAATCTGTTCAGCAATTAGCTATTTCCTTAAACCATCAGATATCTTCTCTTATGCTATTCAAGACTGCAACGGGTTTGCTTTGGTAGATAGGGGTTCTAAGCGTCGAATCACCAGTAGCCGAGTAAGTGTAAGGAAAGAAAAGAAAAGATCAGAGACGGGGAAGCTTAAATGGGAATAATGTAACTTTAACTAAATCAAGCATAGAGGAAGATATAGCGACGGTATGAAGTGGGAATTTCCTGATTTTGATCATAGGATCAACAGTTGGATGGATGTTCTGAGATTGAGCGAAAAAATATTACATTGAAAAAGTACAGTAATTCTGGGTTGGGTTCAAGAATCTACATCCAATGGATTAATGTGCAAAATTTGTCCATTGAGGAAAAGCGAGTGAGTGGCAAGAGCAAAATAAATAGAAGGTTGTGAACTGGTCACAGATGAGACAAAAGAAAGCTTGTTGGAAGAGAGTACTAAGCATACATCTATTAGCTGGGCGAAGATGGCTTGGTGCCTTTCTCATTGGTTGTGCAAATATAATTTAGTCAAGACCTGATGAATTGCTTCCTGGGAGAGCATTTGTCCTAAAACTTGAAATATCATCAAAACTTCGTCCGAACAGTTTTGCTCCCAACGGACAGACAGCTATGAAATTCAAATTGCGCAATAAGATAGTGAGTGATATTTGAGCTTACCAAAGGGTATCGTGGCAATGCTAAAAGGACTATAAAGGGTCATTGTTCACTAGATAGACACGTTTTGGTAGAAGAAGCTGTAACAGAAAGAGCCAATAATATTCACAAATATTTTTATTTTCCTATGGTTACAGTAGCATCAAGATACTAATCAAAAGAAGCATGAGCAGTGAAATCAGATAATGCTTCTCCAATGAAAAGCATTATTTTTGGAAGTACAAAGAAACCTTGTATTTATGAATAAAGAAATCCCTAAGTTAGTATCCTTTTGAGGAGGGGTTGAAAGGGGTGTGATGTTGCTGCATGTTGGCAACCGAGAGAAGAACACCGAAAGCGACGTTCACTGATCGAGTGGAAGGGCGCATACTAGTTTCCAGGCGGAGGTGGTGGCGGTGGCTGATCACTTGGTGGAGGCGGAGGAGGAGCATTGCCTGGAGGCGGTGGTGGCTGATTGCTTGGGGGTGGTGGTGGTGGTGGTGGAGAGTTGGCATATTGTTGAAGGAGGGCATTGATACTAGCATTGCTTAATCCAGGAGGGGCTGGCATATTGAGACCAGGGGGTGCGCCCATTGGTGGCTGCTGAGTAGGATAGTTACCATAGCCAGGTGCGTATGCTCCATAACCACCATTCTGACTAGGATAACCGGATGGGCCAGTTGGAGGGGCTGGTGGTTGTGATTGTTTTGCCCAGGGTGCGGCGGATGATGGAGCATTGTAGCTATTCTGATAGCCTCCTCTATCTCTATCTCTATCCTCACCTCCTCGTCGAGCCCATGGGGCAGGACCAGAAGGTGCAGAATCACGAGCCTCACGAGAATCATTTCCTCTTTGCCATGGAGCAGGAGCATTTGATGGGCCTCGTTGCCATGGTTTCACATCTTCTTGACCCTTGGCGGAACCTTGGTCATAACCAGAGGGTCCAGATTCAATACGACGAGGAGCATCCTCAGAAGCAGGGGCACCACCAGATAGTTCTTGCATAAGTTGCTAGATAACTTGTTAGTATTAATAAAAATCGTAACTTATAATTATGCTTACCTCGTATTCACGGTCAACAGCATCGCCAGAACCAATACGGCCTTGACCTGGGACAGCATTTGGACCAGGTGGGCCATCGTTACGCCAATTGGCACCGCGTGGTCTATCTGGACAATCTCTAGCCATATGTCCTGCATTTCCACAAACGCGACAGATTATATTGGCAGTGAAGTTGCGTTGTTGTGGACAGTCGTATTTTCTGTGGCCAATTTCACCACAGTTCTGGCAAGCTTGGTTCTCATCATCACGGAGCGTACCGTTAAGAGCAGCGAGTTCACGAAGTTGGTTACGCTTAAGCTCGTTTTGACCTTCGGGGATAGAGGCAGCCTGCAGTATATTAGCAAGTAATTAAAATCGCTGAATTGTAGAAAGTTTACCGTTTCAATGATGTTGTGAATCAACTTCTTTGCCTTCTCGACCTTCTCCTCTGTATCTGCCATGATCAAACAATGGAGATCCTCCTCCTGGTTGCTAGTATGAGCTGCATCGGATCGACCTTTTCCCTCCTTGACGGATCCTTTTCCACGAATAGCAATTTTAGCTTGAGATTCTGTCTCCATTTTCTTTAATGTATTGCCACGAGGACCGATAAGTAAACCAACTTTAGTAAAGCGCAAGCTAAGTGTTAGTATAAGATCAAAAGCTTTGAGCAAAATGGTGGTGAGTACGACAGGTTAGTGATGACGGTGCGGTGCATTTGTCTCTCAAATGCTGCAGCCAATGTCACACGAAAAATGAAAACGGATAAGGTGGGGGATATAAAGTTAGAAAGGTTAGAGGGTTAGCAATCATACTGAAGTTAATTTCTGGGTAGTCATTGACTGGAACGTAGACTTTCTCTTGAGTCTTGGTGGGGCGGCGATAGTCTTGTGGTGGATGATAGTTAGGAATGACTTTCATAGCCTTATCAATCAACTTGTGTCTTTCATCTTCGAGTCTCTTTCTGTATCTGTATTCTCGGGTATTGACACGGCGACCAAAGTTATCGTATTGAGGAGCAGGAGAAGGTGATCTGTAGGATAATTATTTAGTCATGGTCAAGAATTTGTGGGAGGAGCTTGCTTACCTGTCACCATCTGCAGGAACAACATCATCGATTCTTAATTTTTGAGTAATTTCGTCAATACGGAAATGCAAGGTATAAGCTTCAAGTTGCTCGCTCGTCATGTTTGCCATAATTGCAGTTGGAAGTCCCATGAGACCTGCAGCCTTATTCTCGGTCGCATCACCCCAACGATTTCTCTTCTTGCGGCGTCGAGATCCATCACCTGCAGGTTCTTCGGCTGAAAGACGGTCAGAAGAATATAACATAATAGCAGGAAGGGTAGACTTACTCTTCACAGTAGGGCTTCGTCCACGCTTGATACCGGAGTCATGATTATTGGAAGGTTGAGGTGGAGCGTAACTTTCATCTTGAGCAGATCCACCATCGCCAGGGAAGCGTCGCCGATTTCCCAAGGGAATGTTGTTGGACCCAGTGCTTCCTTGTTGTCGCCAGGACATGATGTGATGATGAGTAGATCAAATCTCAAAGCCTGTTCTTTTTGCAGTGTTGGTATTGGGATGTAAAGGTTCAGAAGGAAAATTGCCGAGTCTGGAATCGACCAAGTAGGACTAGAGCCACTTTGGAGTCAGAGCACCGCTAGTCTAGATGCGTGCTAGTAGAATAATCACGTGACATGAGCCTCTATCACTACAACTCTAGATTGTTTCAATTTGTGTCTCGTCGAACTTTTCGCTCGAGAACAAAGATTTTCCTCCACAAAGGATGCTGTTGAGTAATCATGGCATATTCCGGATCCGTCAAGCTACCTTCCAACATCCGCGGCGTTTGAGTTTTTGGCTTGGTCAGATAATTGGATCGGCAGGATATCAAGGTGGGGTTCACGGTGGCAGGAGCTGCGCATGCTACATATGGGTGTCCATATGCATAGCTAAGTATAAGATACATTACAAATCAAAACGACAAAAGGCTCTTTATATATATCCCTCACTCATTCCCATTTGCAGAGCCTCTTCTATGAGCAAACGTCTAGCACAATTGAGTTCTCATATCAATGCCAAAATGACTTCCAAATCAGATATCCACCTCTACACAACCCAGACTCCTAACGGAATCAAAATATCCATTACGTTGGAAGAGCTTGGCCTTTCATATGAGGTTCACAAGATTGATATATCCAAAAACACTCAGAAGGAGCCATGGTTCCTCGAGATCAATCCTAATGGAAGAATCCCCGCTTTGACCGACACATTCACGGACGGCGAGAAGATTAGATTGTTCGAAAGTGGCAGCATCCAACAATACCTTGTCGATAGATATGATACAGAGCATAAGATCTCATACCCAAAGGGCACAAGAGAGTACTATGAGGTTAACAATTGGGTAGGTCATCCAGATTGTGACTTCAAAGCAAAACAAATTAACATGGTTGCCAGCTCTTCTTCCTCAACGCTGGGGTAGGTCCTATGCAGGGCCAAGCCAATCATTTCACCAAATATGCCCCCGAGAAGATTGAGT
This sequence comes from Monilinia vaccinii-corymbosi, assembly GCA_017357885.1. Lineage (NCBI taxonomy): Eukaryota > Fungi > Ascomycota > Leotiomycetes > Helotiales > Sclerotiniaceae > Monilinia > Monilinia vaccinii-corymbosi. The sequence continues at coordinate 944,782 of CP063406.1, read as the reverse complement.
ATGGTATCAATCGCTACGTAAATGAAACCAGACGTTTGTATTCCGTCCTCAATACTCACCTCGAGAAGTCCACCTCGGGTTATTGTAAGTAGAAGCAAGTTTTGATTTTTGCTTCTTCACCACTAAACTCTTGTAACTTGTCTTCCAATTTCGCTTGAAGTGTTCCCATCCCTCTTCACATATTTCGTAGAGACGATTACTGATCCGAACCATTCTAGTGGTGGGTGATAGATGTACCATCGCTGACATTGCCCATTGGGGTTGGGTGACTTCTGCTTTCTACAGTGGAGTAGACATTGAAGAATTCCCAGCATTGAAGGCATGGGATGAGAGAATGGAGAAGAGGCCTGCAGTAGAGAAAGGACGCAACGTGCCAGATCCACACCGTATCAGCGAGTTGAAGAGGGATCCCGATCGCGAGGCCAAAATCAAGGCTGTAGCTGACAAAGCCAGAGAGTGGGTACAAGAAGGCATGAAGGCTGATTCTAAGAAGTAATGCCTCGTAACAGTCGAGGATAGCATGCAACTGGGTCCAATGAAACTCCATCTGTTCCCTATCGATCTCGGCGAGCTATTGCGATATTGTCAGACTTGATTGATGTGTGTATTCCTTTGTTTAGTGTGATTGCTGATTTGAATAGACCGAGTGTTTAAATCTTCGCGTAAAATATGTTTCGATCTGATGGTGCATTTTTAAACCACTGACCTGTATTTCTATAGCCAGAGAAGCACGTCTTTCAAGATCTAATTCTAGGTTCAATTTTGACCTAACGAAGCTTTCAATGCTGTTGGCAATCTTATGCCATGGGAGGCCGTTGCCTGGGTGTCCTATAGTTCTTGGTATATCGTGAGAATATTTAGAGCACGGGCAGGTGTAGATTTGGTAGTAGGCTGTAGTAAGTGATCATTCTTTTATCCCGAGAGTTTCCTTGAGAAGTCTGATGGTTTTGTTGCGAGTATTTGAGTTGCCAAATACGAAGAAAGCTGATACTTTCGTAGATGTGTCAGAAAGAGTAAAAACACACAATTTGTGTTAACAATCCCCATTCTAAGGACGTTTCCTGGTGCTTTTCTGAGATTGCCTTGATTTTTTTATCTAACCAGAGAAAGCCTGACACAGCAAACAATCAGTATAATCATGTAAGAGTTGATTGGGAATATCTTCTGTATTCGTTGCAGCTGTAAATTAAGCTGTAAAAGAAAATATCGAGGTTTGGAAAAGTTATCGAGACCCATGCCATGCAAACCAACCTGCTATAGCACTCTACTAACAACCACTAGGCATTCAAGAACCCACCTTCTCACAAGGTCCAGCCGGAGATTCAAAGCCGTGCCTCTCAATCATTTCTTTCCAGCAAATGAGCCAAGTAGCACACAATACTACAAGCCGGTCTGACCCTTGTTCATCGTGAAGATGTAAAGGGCGTAGTTTTTTCGCCAAACCCTCGACTTAACGGCTGCGACCAAACGTCAGACGTGGTGTATTGAGCCTTTTTAATACACCACTTGATACACCTCACACCGAAAATATTACGGTCTCAAAATCTGAGCTATTGAATCCATCAATCGAGGACTCCAGTCACCATACAATGTCACCAAATTGTATGAGGCATACCCAGAAGAAGATGCTGCAATCCCTTAACTGAAGCCGCTTCACTCGAACGGGCAGATTTCGACCAAAAACATCGCATCAATTCCAGCGAAGCTCTAGAATACGTCAAAAAGTTTTGGTGGTGGGTGGTCATTTTTGGCCTCGTTATGGAATGGTCCGTGACAAGGTAAGGGTAACGACTTGAAAGAATGATGGGGGGCATACCAACCAACCAATAATGGCACAGTTTTATGAGTGAAAGATTTTTTTTCTACCATTTTGTTGATTCTTAATGACTAGTGATCAAGTCAAGTCAAAAAGGTTTCATTCTCGATAACAAATGTAAGGTGTATTGACAAACCTGACTCTCATATTCAGATGGAAAAAGAGCGGGGATTTCGGTAAACTTTAGCCTAGGTCTCCTTTTCACATAGGGGTTCTCTCTCTATACTAAGATTCTAATCTGTTCTAACCTGTATATTTGGAGAGACTTTGGGATTATTCATTTTACTAATCCGTCACAGTACTATGTTCATCAATATCCTCAATTAATTTGTTGCTCGTCTCAAGCTTTGTCATTCCATCAGTCACAGAAGAGTAGGTACTCATCAATTCAAGGACCCAAAATGAGTGAATAGATGAATTATAATTCATTTTCATACTCGTGATAGTCGTGGGTGCGCCCCAAGTAAATGTTTACAGTCATGTCTAATCATATAAATACCAGATGTTCGGAACCGAAATTCCAGAATGACTACACAGAAGACTCAAGTTCATTATTTATATCCAAACTACTGATTATGAGTCCCAAAGCTACAACTTACAGGCTTTTAGCTTTGAGCAGATGTACTTAAATAGGACCGCCTATTCCTCTTGGGTACTTTTCTTTTCTTTCTTTATCCAACATGAGAATCTCTACATACAATCTTCAGATACTTCACCAGAAGATCAACTCAACAGATACCCAGTATCCAGACTCTCTACCAAGAATCTTTCAAACTCTCTTCATCTAGCAAATACCATACGCTTTTCACCTCCACAACGAATATCTAATCTTCAAAAATCATGACACCACCAAAAACTATACACTTTCAGGATTCCGAAGATATTGCTGAAGGCTGGGTCTGCACTCAAAAGTCCCTTACCGGCCATGAAGATTCTCTAGTTGTAAGTTCATCCGATGCCATTCTATTCTCACACTTTGGTAGCTAATCACTTCCTCTAAGTGCGGCTACGAGAACTCAGGCGACATGTATGACCAAAATGGGGAAAGGAAAACCTGTAAAAGTGCAACCGCGTATGGTTAAATAATTACCCCGCAACCGAAAATAATGAAGCTGCCTACAACTACTGCTTTTGGGCGACTGCACCTCCCGGCACGCCTGTTCCGGGTAAAACAGCATAAATCAGTCATATCCATATCAAAGACATGCTCATCTCCACAGTCATAATATCACCTCTATTCAACCCGAATACACAATGCCTCCCTCGGGTTAACCAGATCGACTTTTCCACGCGGCCATTCTCCTTTCCGCTCGCTTACATGTCTTCGCTTATACCTCTTTACCTTTTCGTCCACAAGGTCTCTTGGACTTAGGACTGGGATTGGAAAGGAGTTAACGCAGTTCGCTTGACTCCCCACACTTTCCATTCCGTTAAGAAAAGGTAGATCAAAACATGCTTATATGATATAGACAAATAGAAAAGCATCTCGTCAACAACTCCATCTACTCTGATTTGCATGACCAGTAGCGAGTACATTGCGTAATTCCCCACCAATCCCTAACGAACCCCTGAAATAAACAACCAAGACTCAACTTCCCATTAACCGACTCATCCATCCACCCATTCCCATAATACATCGACAAACAGACCTCCAAGTCTCCAACTCCCACCATGCCTTTCACCCCCCAAATTCACACTAAACACCAACCTCCTCCTCCCCATCCATCAAACCCACAATCTTCCCCCAATCCCCAAGAAACCTCCATCCATCTCCATCTCCATCTTCAAAATCCCCACCGACATAGTCTACCAAAGCATTTCCCACCTCCCCTCCCCATGAAATCATACCACCAAAGCCATCTCCATCTATTTCCCTTCACCACTCTCATTCGCGACAGTAGCATAGTACATATCGCTTCGCTCCAATCCGCCGTTTCAAGACAAGACATGCATGCACTCACAAGTACGTACACCCATCATCAAGCTCTCCTTGCTCATCCAACAATAACAATAACAGCAGCAGCAGCCGCCTTGTGATTTCAAGGGAAAGGACCACCCACAGATTAACATTAACATTAACCTTACCATCTCATCCCATCCCATCCACCCATTCCATCCCCAATACCTCCCTCCCTCATTCCCATCCCCACAACATCCACCAACCCAACCCAAACCCCAAACGCCCAACAAACCCTCTCTTCCCCCCCTTCTCATCTTCCGCCCTCCACCTCCCCAAATCTCACCCCCCCAATCGCATCCACAAGATCCCCAGATACCAACGAACGATCCATCCTTCTTCAGAAGCCGTTTCCCGTCTCCAACGACCAACGACCGACAACCCAACCAACAATCAATCTCAAAAGTATCAAGAATATCACTGATCCTTTCATTTCCCACCATCACCAAAGAAGATGAAAAGCCAAAGTCACAAAAAATATGTTTTTTTGTTTCCTTAAAAAAAGAAAGAAAAAAAGAGCAATCAAACACATGTATATAATATGATGCTCTTTGAACCAACTATTTGTACCTTTTTTTTTCAACATCTAATGTACAATACACGTATATAGCTTGTAACCTTCAGACTTTTCCAAAATGTACTCATATTCCACTGAGTGCTCCAATTACAGTATCCAAGCACTTGTATATATCCCTCGACTATCTTTTGAGATATCCCACCCATTCTATATATCATTGAGCGCTAGATCTAGCTGCTCTCATCACATCAAATGTGCACTGGCATATCCATTCCCCACAACTTTGACATCCCCATCCGACGTCTCATCATCAAAATTTCCGTGGAGCCGCACCCCACGATCCCCCGCGTCCATCTCCCCCGCCTCGATCCGACACCGTTCACACCTACACCAACCGCCCAGACTGCCCTCAGCCCACTCCCTCCTATCCCGAACTGCCAACTCAATATCACAATAATGGTTCCAAACCTCGTCACCTCTCTTGATCCCCCCCTTTCTCCCCCCAACTCTCGTATCTCGACACCATAACGTCATCCTCCCACCCCATTCCCACTGTGCATTTGGATCGCAATTATGATTGGCCAAACACCACAATGGGTGAACAGCCGCGACTTCGGGTATTCCCGTGTTTGGATTGACTCTCGCCGATGCTGTACCGCGGAATTTACTATATAGAGTATTGAGAATCCAGAGGTCATAGGAAGCGAGCTCGGCAAAAATGTCTATATCCATCTTTTCGAGGATGTGAAGGGGTGTAGATATATTGCTTGAAAAGGAAAATGGAAGAGTCCAAACTGGTGGAGGTTCTGATCGTGGTGAGATGGGAATTGCATTGGAAGCCGAATCGAGGAAATCACCCCAGATGAATTTAACTTCTTTCAGGTCGAGAGGGTGCACTTCTTGGGTAGCTGACATAGCTAATGAACGAGCTAGGAGTAGAAGATAGAGAGCATTGGGTGATTCTTTAGGATCTGGATCTTTGGAGATAGTATCAACGTCTTTTTCGCAAATGGCGGGGTGATATGTTTCCAGTGCAAGATCGAGACAGGATTCGGTGCAAAACATAATATCGTAGCAGTCTGGACATCCTACTACAGAACTACTTTTGCCCAAAGGGGGTAGGACTGTACTACACGCATCGCAGAGTGCATCCTTGAGACGGTTATTGACGGTTAGAACCGAAGTCTCCTCAAGAATTGTCTCGCCTGGTTGTATGTCGTCTGTGGCAAAAAGTCCCAATTGTTTATTGGTTGGTATATTGCCATCCTCATCCGGAACAATGGCCGCTTCCACAAGCGTAGGCAATTCGACAGCCCGCACTTCAACTTTCGAAGAGATAGCTCTCAGTTCCCGGTTCAAAAAATCAAGCGACTCTTGTGAGAATCGATTCGGTTCGTGATCATTCCATGGGTATATTTCGCGTCGCACCAAGCCTTGATCAGGCAATTCGGATACATCCACCTCATCTGTCTTTAGCCTTCTCTTGGCCACCGTGAATATATAATCCTTCACTTGATTCAATTCCTCGTCATCAGGAGAACCCTTGAGTCCCCTGCTGCAGAAATCATAAGAACTCTTCAAGCACCCGCATAACAGGAGACTCAACGAGAGATTCCGATGGCATCGCAGAGCTGCTTTATCTGCAACGCGCATATATACTTCTTCATCCACCTTCTCGACATCAATCACCTGTATTCCCTTTCCCTCGATGATATGCTCGGATATACCTGCCGTCGCACGAATATGCCTCGCCAATGTATCGTTGGAAAAGCCTTCTGCGAGTCGTGACTTGAATGTTTCCAAAGCCTGTTCATGGTATTCAAAACTCTCATCCTTCAATTCATCGCATAGCAATAAAGCCCTATAGCTATCACCGGCAGCCAAATCCGGATAACCCAAGTCGCTATAGACGCTCGCTCGCTCGAGATAAAGTAACAAGTCGTAAGGCTCCTCCTTCAATTTCTGCGTCAACTCATGACGTCTCTCGACAAAGATGGAGGTATCATCCCCTTCGTCGCTTTCACTATCCATGGTGCTCTGAACATGATCCTGTGGGACATGTACTTTTGAATGAAGGGAGTATGCAAGCGGCGTGTCCAGGTTAAAAGGTCGCACACGAGAACTCTTTCCCCTGCGATATTCTGATGCGGGAGGGTGAGCGGCGGTTGAGGGCATGGTTGGAGGTGGGGGGGTTGGGGTTGGGGTTTGCATTTGGCCATGGGATATCACTTTTTTGCAGGGCACGGATTTTCAAGGGTCCAATCCAAATCTACGCTAATTCTAGGTCTCTCACTACTTTATCAAGGTTCTTTTTCTCTTTTTTTACAGCCAAATACGGATAATTATGTTCGTCTTCTTTCTTTTTCTTGGGCGCTAGATCCCACCATTAGACAGAGTATTGGCTCGTTCTTTTCAAGAGAGGAAGCTAAGATGGGAAGGGTTCTTCGATCGACGGGGGATCCATAGAGAATTTGGTCTGATCGAAAGGGTATTTGGTCTAGATTCATGGTTTCCAAGAGACCATGGAGCCATAGATGCTACGTGGTGTCGTGAATACCCCTTAACGCCGAGATCTTCCATTCCGCTCATTCATCAGGTTCACGGGACCAGGCATGCTTCCATGTCAAGCTGCACATCATTACCCCTTCATCCCCTCCACGCTCGTGTACCCGCCTCAACCTCTCAGATCGCTCAGCTTATCAACGTAGTATGCAGGTACTACAGGGGCATTCTCAGCCTCCCATTCCGCTTTCTTAGATACTCCAGTCAATACGGCTAGGGTACCGCCAAGTTTACCCTCAATGCCAAACTTGATATCCGTGTTCAATCGATCTCCAACCATACATGTCTTCTTACGATCGAACTGAAACTTGCCCTCGATAGAATCCATCATCGCTTGATTTGGTTTTCCTAGTGCAGTTGGCTCTTTTCCTATCATGTTAACCAATGGGATGGATATCGATCCAGCCCCCGGGAAAAAAGTGTGGTTCGAGGGTAAAGTGCTATCCGTGTTCGTGGCAAGGAATACTGCACCCCGACGAAGATAATGGTAAGCATGGCATAGCTTAAGATAATTGATGTGAAAGTCCAAGCCAGCCAGGACTACACCAACATTATCATCCAGTAGCGAACCATCTGCGATCCCTTTATAGTCATCTGGCGTAATATCACGACGGTAAGCTGGATCTGTTCCTCCAATGAATTCCACCCCTTCTGTCTCCAACTCGGTTTCAATACCACCTTCACCTAGAACGAAGACCTTATTCTTGGGTGCTGGAAGCTTGAGGATTCGAGATATATAAATCGCGGAAGAGTAGGCGGAACCGAAAATCTCATCAACATTACTTGGTATGCCCAGGGTAGTGAGTTTCTTTTGATATTCTGCTCGCGATTTCGTGGAGTTGTTTGTTACAAAGACAATCTTCTTGTCTGGAGCACTCAAATGATCAGTTTCCATGCCGCCCAAAGGGTCGCGGGTCTACCTTTTGATCTCAACAGTTCTAAAGTTTCAACGGTCCCAGGGAAGATATGATCCCCGGACCAGAGAACGCCTTGGGCCTATTAGCGCATGGTCATCTTGGACTATGATTGTCGCATATACCATCGCAATCAAATAGAAAGACCTGATGGACGGAGCAAAGTCAGCATTACCCTACATATTGAAGCTGTGACGCCTTCGTAGGAACTGACTCAACGCACGTCGAATAGATCAATGAAATCGTTTATGGCCGTGTGGTCTCCGGTGAGACACTTTGGTGAAGGCATGATAGAAGTTGTGCAATAGCAATAAAACCGAATCCGAGGAGCAATCGGAGCAATGGGAGAAATCAAGCCACCCCGCGATGATCACGTGACTGCTTCTCAACCGAAGTTTCTTCTGACTAAGCATTTTCCATCCTTCGACTTCTCGTATCAACCCCCGTATCTGCTCGGAAAACAGCAACAGCAACAGCAACAGCAACCATTTATTCAAAGAAAAAGAAAAGAAAGGTAAAGTAATGTCGAATCCAATCCGTTTCCATACAACAGACATCGCCATCGTCATCGTCAAGATATTTCATTTGCAGCAATCTAATCCCGCCGTTTTCAGATAAAACGGTGAAAATTCCACTTTACTCATACAGTAACAGTACAGACGAAATACCCCCACCATCAAAATCCTACCGCTCGCATCACTGGCACCACCACCCACAATTCTCAACCCGACCAAATCCATAACTCGCATTTTTCGAAAAGGAAAAAAAAACAACACAACAAAAGAACCACCAGTAACCTCATCCACTCATTCACTCAACTCACAATCCTAATATCGCAAACATGGTTGGCTCACAACCCAACCTCTTCGCCTTCCCATCCGTCGATGCGCTCGCAACTACCCTCCGCCAATACATCGTACAAGCACAATCCTCCGGCCTCACTCGTCACGATGCCTTCAAGGTCGCCGTTTCCGGAGGGTCTCTCCCCAAAACCCTCGCTGCAGCTCTCCTTGCGCCACCAAATGGCCCAGAAGATATCATCCATTTCTCCAAATGGGAAATCTTTTTCGCAGATGAGAGAGCCGTGCCTCTGGATCATCAAGATTCCAACTACGGTTTACTAAAGAGTGAACTGCTCGATAAAATCCCGGCCGAGTTGGGGGCGCCTACCGTTCACCCCATTGATACGGCGCATTTGGATGATGTGCAGGAATTGGCGGATCAATATGAACAACTTCTCGTCCGCAGCTTTGCATCGAGAGATTCGGTCAAATTGCCCATTTTCGATTTGTTGCTCTTGGGATGTGGGCCGGATGGTCATACGTGTAGTTTGTTCCCAGGCCATGCTTTATTGAGGGAGACGGATGCCTGGGTTGCGCCGATTGAAGATAGTCCGAAGCCACCACGAAAGAGGATTACACTCACATTACCCGTGGTCACGCATGGGGTCAAGATTGCTTTTGTAGCGACTGGAGGTGGAAAGAAGGAAATAATGAAGGCGATCTTCGAAGGTGGAAATGGATTGCCTTGTGCATTGGTTAATGAAGGGGCTAAGGAGAGATGTAGTTGGTTCGTCGATAATGCTGCAATTGAGGGAGTTAGTTACCCCAAGAAAGGAAGTCTTTAAGTCGACAGAATATAACAAGATGCGGGCATTTAGCTAGGACGGGCTCTAGCCAAGCTTTGATGAGATATGAATATGCAGTGGAGGAAGATGGATGGGTGGGTGGCTTCTTTGTATCGGGAGTTCAAAACGAAGGAAGATATGGATGGTGTTCTAAAAGGGCAAGGATTTATTTCAGGCACATCTCATCATCTGTCTTCATCTCTTCTGCATCGTTGTTCTCTTCCCTCTACTCCTTAGTGGGGAGCTGCTCAACATCGCAGAAGATGAATAACATCAAATTGCGAGCAAGCACGTTTGACTTGAAAAACAAAAACATAGTTCAATCTCCTCTCCCTCTTCATCTCCCTTTCTATCAACCTCCATCTCCATCACTTCCCTCATCCATCTACACCCAACCGCTATGCATTCACCCCCTTCACCCCACATCATCACCACCTATCTATCCCCTATAGCTAAATCCCACACCAAACCCCCATACATAATAAAACATCTTTCTCCCCATCTATCCGTTCGTTCGTATATATCTGAACATGAGCTGCCCATATCATTTTTGAGCATCATATATATCATCTCTAAAACAATACACGTTGTATATATACCATACATACTCTGTTAGCAGGTAGGCGTACCTAGGGTGGGTATACAAGTAAGTAAGTAGGCAGAATAGTTTCGCTTGGTGTTTGTGTTTGCGGTGTGTGTATGTATGTTATGAAGATATTTATTTATTTATTCATTTATTTATGTATGTATTTATTTATTTACTGATTTATTCACTCGCTCATCTTATCTTAGACTACGCTATAGTGCCCTAGAGAGGACTCATCTCGTCCAAAGCGATGTAAATTCACCAGGGAGAGAGAGAGAGAGAGCATGTGTATAATCAATCAATCCTGGTGTTTTGGGATGTATGTGGTGGATGACGGCGCACAGGGGGGTGAGGGTGAATATTTATCTATTTTTTCTTTTCAAATGAATCTTGCAAGCAGACTGAGAGGTTCTATACTGATATGACGAACTGGGATGAATAGTAATACCTACATAGGTATGTATGTAGAGAAGCAACAAGAACTTCAGACCAGAACCTATTACTGTATACGAGCAATATAGCGAGCTAGCTAGCGAGAGAGGGCTAAGCAGAGTATAAGATCTGACTATAGCTCTGACTGTTGCCAAGAGTGTAATTTTTAAAAAGAAGAGAGAAAGAAATGTATTTGAAAGGGATGGGTTCACTGAGTGTTGAAGTGTTTTTGAAGGACTGGATGGTGGGTTGCATAGTGTTCATTAGATGTATGAGGGGAAGAAGCCATCGTATTAGGCACTTCAAAGTCCGCACTACCATCCTCGTACTTTAGACCACATTAAGACACCTCAATCAGTCCTAACTACCCAATCTTCTAACATGATTTGAAAATCACCATCAGAACAGATACTTTAGATGCCTTTATCTCAGCTCTGACTACTGCAGGTTCAAAGATGGACGTTGCAATGGAAAAGTATTGTGACAACCAGTCTATATCTGGACCACAATAAACGTCTTGGGTCTCATGAGATCAATGAATCATCTGTCACGATAAGTCTCGATTCGAGGATTGGTTTGGCCTATGGAGATACCCCCGGAGCAGATACTTCTGATACTGAAACCCTCAGACCTTGATGGATGGCAGATTCTAGACCCATTCAGTAATCAGCACTTGGTGAGACTGCCAATCTCAAACGACTGGTTAGTTCTTCGGATGATATAGCCTGCCCACGCTTGCCTCATTCTTTTAGGCAGGCTGAAGGTATAGAGTCATCGCTTGATGACTGGTTCAATTTTCTCAACACCACCTCCTTCCTACACACTATCCAATTCCCTTTCCCTGACGGTCACCACATTAGGTTTACATACAATTAATCGTCTCATCCCATCCGATAAAATGAACATATAGTCAGTCAGTCAGTCATCGCTAGATGACTTGTTCGATTCTTTCAACACTGTTCCGTCTTCAAGCACTTGCCTAGACAGTTCGAGTCACGGTTCAGCTAACCAATTTCCTGACGCATTTAAAGCTGACCGAATGGAATGGCCATATCGAGTCACTTCCCTCAAATGAATGAAGCCGCGTCATTTGCCTTTGGTTCGGTGAAGATACTTCATTCCACCTGATGGCTAGAAAGAAGACAGTATTACTGATCTGTTTGCTCTACTAATTGTCACTTCGAGTTAGAAACTTTGCCACTTTCAGCCACACTCTAAGTTTAATTATATTAAAAAAAACATTTTAGATATGCAACAAACAAATTGTTAGTATATATATATATATATATATATATATATATATATATATATATATATCCAATCAAGACAAAATTTTAACAAATGATAAATGCTTTAGATCTTGTGCTTCGTTTTCGGATGGAGACTCCCCAAGGGATCCTAGCTTTGCCACTGCCACGGCCAAGTTGTGAGTCACTCTTGGGCTCTCGGGTAGAGATGGGTGGGTGAGTTATCAGATATCTGGGTAACAACTTCTGAACAATAGATGTGACGGATTGTGATATGATATGAATATATGTTCTTCGAGTCATCGAGTGGTGACTGACTATTGAAGGAATAGACAGATATAAGATGCATGCATATCCTTCCTCCCTCCTCGATCTTTTCCCTCTTCATCCTCAAATCCCTTGAGAGAAAGAATCCTCGAGGATCATCTGCTCTCTCGGAGTTATCTCGTCCAGCTCCCACAATGGTCACTACAAATGCATCCCCTTCTTTCTCCCCCAATCTTCACGCATCAGCATCCTCTCCCCCAGCCCATCATCGACAGAATCGACGTCGGGAAAGACCAAGCTCAAGGGCCCGACGCACCAGGTCCCGCAACTCCGCTCTTGCCACCGATATCAACGAGGGGATCCTCGAAGCTCGAGACGCGAGCTTCGACATTTCCACCCATCGACCTGGGAACGGACCTTCTCCAATACCAAGACAGAATCTCGATCAAAGTTGGATGAGGTGGAAGGCAAGACAGGCTGCCGAGTCAGAGATGTTGGCCGTGAAGGAAAAGATGAAACAATTGGAGATGGAGAGCGAGATGATGATGATGATGATGATGATGATGATAGGAGAAGCTACGAGGAAGGAGGAAAGAGAGCTGGAAAGAATCCAACATCGACTGTTTGGCGGCGAGGAAGATGACGAGGATGTGAGTTGTGATCTTGATCTTTGTCCTGCTATGCTGGATGTGGTGATGAGACTTTTTGACGGGGAGGTCGATTATATGGATCCCTAGTACGATTAAGATTCTGATCCCAAAGTCTTTTCGCTTCTACCATTTCGTGGGTTGGCCATTGCGAAAGTGCTGCTTCCTCTTTGATGGTGGAGTGTGGCAGTTTGGCTGGAGTGGGACAATGAAGCATATCGTGCGGATGGATGCTCACGTATCCCTTCTTCACAGGCATGATGTCCTATCCAAGCTCTACATCCATCCCCATCCCCACCCATATCCACAGCATCGAGTTGGAACGAACCTCCAACCTCATACAACCAACCTCCCGCCCGCCAAAACTCCACCTCCACCGCACAGAATCAACATTAGAAATATAAGTCTCCATCCAACTTCATTCATTCATGCATGCATGCCTGTTTTGTGCGCGACAAACAAAACGGATACTGATCCGCTCAGATTCGCGTATGAGGACGAATCTACTCACGATTCGCCACTTCATATCAATGCCTCGTCGAACCATCACTCGCTTGTTTCTACTAACTATCATATCTCGAGAAAGTTGGATCGAGAAAGACTATTACTACAGCGATTAACCATCTTCAACTCGATAGGGGGGGTTCTCCTCTCTCTTTTTGCTTTTGTTTCTTCCCTTTTTTCCTTCTTTCCTCTCCTCTTTCTCCAAAGTTTACCTACCTGCCTACCTACCAATAATAAATAATACATACCATACCATCCATCTCCATCGCATTGAAGGATTAGTCCTCGCTCACAAGCATAACAACAACAAGTGATTCCTTCCTCATATATATATTATGTTTCATGTTTCATGTTGTATATCCTCGAGTATTTATTTGGCGCTGCCGTTTAAGGGGTGATTGGGAGGAGGATTGCTGATGATTGCTGATGATGATGATGATAGACGTCTAAAGTATGATTCAGGTGATGAATGATAGTAATCAATCAATCAATTAATTAATTAGATCAAAATATGAAAATATATGTTTTTATTTTTTATTTTTTTGATTAATAAATCTGAATGTAATGTAATAGTTTGAAAATTAATGATAAATAGGTTGCAAGAAATGAAACAAGTATGCATGCATATTGTTCCATCGAGCCGGTGTTGATGTTGGATGTTGGTGTTGGTGCTGGTCTTTGTGTTGGGGAGAGAAATAGAAATAGAAATCGAAATAGCAATAGAAATCATCCAGCACCCACGCACCCACCCGTTGATGTCTCATGAATCCTCATGATGGGTATATCTGTGTTGAAATCCATATATGAATTACATGCAATGGTACTACTACTTACTATTATTGGTAGTAAGAATAAAACACGCACGGGTACTGATGATTGACCATTCTATAAACTAAACTCGAGATCTTACACCTCATGCTCACACACACACACACACACATCCTCCCTTCTTCCCTACCCCCTACCCCCTCCCCCTCACTTCCTCTTCTCAAAAGCCAGCATCAAATCCCCCAACTCCAGGACAAAACACTCTTTCGAATGCTGCTCCCCATTCCCCTCCCTCTTCCCATTCCCAACCCCTTCCACCCCCTCAACCTCCCACTCCCTCCCCAACAACTTCTCGCCTAGCTCCCCCTCCGCAAACCTCACATCGAACCTCGTAACCAGCCTCGCAATGACAGCCCTCAACTCCATCAACCCGAGCTGCTTGCCCACACACGAATATGCACCCACGCTAAACGGGGAGAATGCCGATTTATCCAGAAGAAGCTGCGAGTCGGCGAACCAGCGCGTGGGGAGAAATTTATGGGGGGAGGAGTAGCTGGTTTTTACTGTGGCGGGGGATTTTGGGTTAGTTGGGGGGGTTTTTCACTGTGTTGGGAGAAGAAGGGGTGGGGAGGAAGGATGGGGAAGAAGGATGTGGGAATCATGATGATGATGATGATGATGATGATGATGATGGAATTTTACGTACAACGACCGATTGTCCACGAGGGAGCCGAGATGGTAACGTTGCCTGGTATATACGTTCCATCGATTGTGAGGCCTTCTGGGGGCGTTTGTCTCAATGTACCACTTGGAACAGGTGGGTGTAGACGCAATGCTTCATTGATAACACCATTTAGATACGGAGCCCCCTGGATATCTCTGCATTCATTGGGTGATCCGGGAGTGAATATCGGGTCGAGTTCTTCTCTGAGTTTAGTGATGTGGTGAGGTTCGAGGCAGAGGTGGTAGAAGAGATATGTGAGCGTTGCTGAGGTGGTATCGCTGCCGGCGACGATGGCCAGACGTGCGTCACCATAGAGCCAACTTGGAGGTTGTTATTGTTAGCGAGTCTGGATTGTGTGTAAAGGATGATATGGGGTCTCAAACCCAGGGTCTTTATGTATTGGATCAGGATCATTTTCATGTGCATCGATCAGCCAGGTCATGATGTCAGGAACACTTGGCTCTTTCTAAATTTGACCATGATTAGTAGATATCTGTGAATGTGAGGAATGTGAGGACACCAACTGCTCTGCGAATATCAATTTGCTTCGAACAAAATGTTATGAAATCGTTGAAACCACCCATCGCTCCTGGAATTTTGGTGAGGATAGGGAAGACCCAGGGAATGGGTGTAAGAATTCCCAATGGCGCGAGGCCTTCCTGCAACAACTTGACTGCAAAATGCTATTTCTAGTTAGGAAGAATAAATCAACATTGATGAGGAAGACAAGAAGAACCTTCTCTCCAGTTTTCAACATATCAAAAGATTTCCCAAATGCCAAATCACCAATAACATCAAAAGAATAAGAGTTGAACCAACACGTAGCATTAACCGGTTTTCCCCTGGAAGCATCAAGTTGGGAAACCAGCTCATCAGCATAGCCTGTAACTCGACCTTCATAATTGCGCAGGGCTTTAAAGAGGTCAGTATTAACTTCCAATAACTATCCCCTAAGAAAACAAGGCCTACCTTTCACACTAAATCCACGATCCCAAACCTTCCTCCTCTTTTCATGCGTCGCGCGATCTCGTTCCAACTGCAAATTCTTATAAGGAAGCCCAGCAACATCATACCAAGGACTCTTGGTACACTTTGAGCCCTGCCCATTAGTCGCCGTCACAGCCTCCGGTTTAGCAATGGAGAGTTCGTTAGGCCCAACCCTAAATACCACATCTCATCAGCACCACCACTTGCCAAAAACTCCAGATTCTCAGAACGCTCGAAACCCACCTCACAAACTCCCCAAACTTCTCATGCAACGCATACGTCTGCAAATAATTATCACTCATGGGCATCAGCCTCCATACATGAGACAACTTGCTAACTTTTGCCGCAAACGGGCCTGGAAAATGGCGGAGGGGATGGAAGAATATGCGATAGGTGAGGATGCTGGATATGAGCGATGCGAAAAATGAAGCCAGCACAATCAGTGTGAGGCTCAAAACTTCCACATAGGAGGACGTGATGTGAAATTTGAGAATGGCGATAAAGACAATGAAGGGCGAGAAAAGGATAGCGAGGAGCCATTGCAGAGATTGCATGTGATGTTCGCCATGGATGAAAACTCCCAGGTGAGATGCTATACCAGCGAGAGAAGCCAGGAGAGCAATGAGGGTATGGTTGGGGCTGTTCGAGACCATTGTGCTCGTACGATAGTTAGAGAATCAGAGTACAGTATCGCAATACAGAGAACATGGAATGACTTGCAGAAATCAACAGCTCATATACATACAACACAATGAAAGGCCAAAGCCCAAAAAGGAAAAAAGAACGAAAGGGGAGGAGCCCATCATACATGCAAGATTCCCCATATCTTGCCCCTGATACCACCTAGCCACCAGTAAGATCTCTTCGTCCGTCCCTTCTGTCTACTCGTACACTTCCAGATTTTCGACATTTCGCCAGTGTCAGCATGGGTTCACCCGCATTGAGACGAGAGATCAACATGCGTGGAACTTCGGACAACACGGGATCTATGGGTATCACTCTGTGGGGTCACGTGAGTGGAACCAATCGGCGTGCCGATCGACCATGGATAGAAAAGGGAGGTATACGG
The DNA here is from genome assembly GCA_017357885.1 of Monilinia vaccinii-corymbosi. Lineage (NCBI taxonomy): Eukaryota > Fungi > Ascomycota > Leotiomycetes > Helotiales > Sclerotiniaceae > Monilinia > Monilinia vaccinii-corymbosi. The sequence goes on along the minus strand of CP063406.1, from coordinate 928,158 downwards.
AGTAAAGCTAAACTAATAATAGTATATATAGTTCATAGTTGTGGCGCGTGACAGCATTTCTTTTGCGCGCGTCAGCATTTGTAAAGTTTGCAGAGTACGCTTCAACCTTTTGAACTCATATTCATACATTCGCAACGAGTACTGTGTCCAGAAATGCCTCTGACAACTCCAAGGGACTACTTCATCAAAAAACTAAATTTATTACCCCCTGGTGGTATCATAGTGGTATAATCCTCGTAATCTCATAGACATGGCCAAAGTTTGGAGCATTCATCCAAAGCCAACCCGAAACCTTCCGCCCTACTTACAATCCCCCCCAAATTCATTTACTCATCCAATCATCCATCACATCCAAAATACAGCTTCACCATCTACGCCATTGTCCAAACTGGAGCCGAAAACAGCACCTGTCTTCCCCTAACATCAATGGTCATGAACCCCGCAAACCGTACCTTGTGAGCGCCATCTTCACTCTTGGTTTTCTCACTCGATTCTTGACCACCCTGACTACTAATGCTCATTTTCTTTCCAGGTGGCCCACTACCACTGCCACCACTCCCCATGATAGCGTGTAACATGTTCTGACCCTTCCCACTCTTCTCCTTTGTTAGCTTTGCATGACTCTTCTGCTCCTCTTTCGAACCCTCATCCTTATCATTACTTCCCACACTGCTCGAATCGAAACCATTGGTTTCCGCGACCGGATGCTCCAGTGCAGGAATGCCTGTTTCAACTTTCATGGTTTGGCGTTGAACCAGATCGTTTGGCATTGGGTACATGATCACTATATCTCTGCTCTCCAATGGAATGTTCGCTGCAATACTCACTGCCAGCTCTACAATGGTAGTCGCAGCTTCTTCAATACCACCCGGTATTGGTTCTTGAAGGTAGTTAATTAAGTTGGCTGTCAGGTTGCTGGTGACCACTTTCAAGAATTGTTTCTTGTTTTCTTCGCTCTCGGGGGAACCTAACGAATCCTTTAAACCATCCAAGGTTGCTAATCTCCACTGGACGACCTTGGAAGTTAAGGCGTCGGACTCTTCTTGGTTGTTAATAGCTGGAGAGAATCGACGAATATTCTTTTCGATGCTCTTTAAATTTATGCTAAGCTCACTCTCCAGGCCTGGGTGAAAGGTACGATTGAATATCTCATCAAAAAGAAATCTAGTGATACAAGCTCTGCCAACAGCTGTCATCTCTTGCTTTCCTATCGACATTGCATCACGATTGACTGATTGTGAAAGCCATGCTGGTACCGCCCTCCAATCCTTGCGAATGTTGAAAGCAAGATTTGTAATAGCACCATCTAACCTTTGAAAGCGTGATATATATTCACCGTCATCGAGGGATGTGCGAGATTGGGATAGTCGTTGGTTTGCCAAGCTATTTTGTAATTGTTCGACTTGTCCTTGTAATTGCTCCACTGATGCCGTCTTTTCAAAATACAGCCCCTTGACCTTTTTATATTTCTGCGCTTGCGGGGAATTAGCAAGGGGTGTTATCACTATCAAATCGATAAAACTTACATAGCTCTTTGTATGCCTCGTTTACATCTCTATCTCCAGGTGCAGGTGGTGGTGTGCTTCGTCCTAGCTCTCCACCACCTGAAGGATTATATTGTTCTCGCTGCGGAGGACCTCCTCTATAATTTGGACCTTGCCCTTGAGGAGGGAGCGGGCTTGTCGCTGGTGGTTGATTGTTGCTATTGCTGGGAGCTTGCTGCTGTTGGCGATATGCCGGAGGATCTCTTCCATCTGATTGAGCCATTTGGGCTTGTAGTATTTGTTTCGAGTCTGCGGACCGTCGATTTTGTTGTGCCGTCGTGGATTGTGGTGCCATCGAAAGGGGTTGCGACAAAGGGTGAGTTGTAGATGAGCCTGGGGTCGGCCCTTGTATTGAAGTTGTTCGCTCTGGGTAATCTACCCTGTTAGATTGGTGTATACTTGTCGGAGATTGATTGTTAGATTGTACCGAGGCGGGCCGGTGTTCTTCTCTATATAGCAAAGAAGGTTCGTATTGTTGTGCTGAGCTATCTGGTCTGAAATCTTGCGGTGGGTGTTGGCTGTTGGGAGAGCTTGGGAAACTATTCAATTGTTGCTGTGAATGAACCTGATCTGGTAATTCGTAACGATATTGTTGAACACGTTTAGGTGACTCGTATTGACTTGCACTTTGAGGAGTGTGATGGTAATAAACTTGATTAGGTGGTTGTTGAAATTGTTTTTCGGTGGTATCGTTTTGCGATTCTGCCGAAAAGAGGGGTGAATCAGAGTCACTTTGTATAGCTCGAATTGTGTTTAAAGGCTGTCGCAAGACACGCACATTCACGGAACTATGAGAACTCTGCGGGCTATTTTCTTCAGGATTCGTAATAAGATATGGGTCTAATCCGTCGTCTTCCGGGCTTTCTCGAGGCGATGACAGATGTGACCTCGAAGCTTGGGCTGCAGGTAGCCAACCTACCCTTTGATGTTGATCTACCGAATCCCTTTGTTGGCTAGTTCGGATAACGGGAGGACCCTCGTGTCGTCTAGATAATCTACGCGCGAGCCCACCAGTGTTGCTGCTATGGGCCCCTTGGGTAGTATTTGGGGGATGTTTTTGTTCAGAGGATCGATTTGAATTTGTCCCTCGCATAAGATCAAAGATACTCCTCTTCTTAGTTTCTACCACGGGGGTTTGTATATGTGCTGTATGTCTGCGACCCTGGTTTTGTAACCTTTGAGTATCGAGAACTAAATCATCGACGGATGAGCCAGCTGGAGAGGGGGACGCGGGGGAAGCGGGGGAAGCTTCAAACTCTTGAGGATAGATATGCTGTTGCGAATACTGAGTTGAGACAGATCGAGTAGGCGACCCTCGAGAATTCTGATATGCAGATGTATGAGACCCAGTTTCAGGATTCCGAGGTTCGTAGGGCAATTCAAAGTTTTGAGACGGTGCAGTTGTGGTGGAGGAGGATTGTTGTTGTTGTTGTTGTTGTTGAAATGTTGTGGATCTTCCCTCGCCAGAACCAGACGATAAGGACTGCTCGGAATGCGAGGCTGAAGGAGCGACCGCCGCTCTTTCTATCGCAGGTTCGTTCGATGCCGGCTTTGAACGATTGCTATGTTTGAATGGTAAGGGCATTTGTATTATGCTCACGACAAACAATGAATAGGGTCAGTCCCTGGCTGTGCTGTGGTGGGGCCAATTCCTCTGCGTATGTATACAAGTCAAGTACAAGTATGCCAGCCAGCCAGTACGAGTACGAAGTATTTATTGCAGGGCAGGGCAGGGCAGGGCAGGGCAGGCACACTTCTTCTTCTTCTTCTTCTTGATCTGCCAGTCCAATTCTGACAGGCCGCTGGTGGGCTTGCCGGTAATATGTCACGGAGGGAGTGAGGGGCTTCAATCTCCAAATAAGAATTTGAAGGATGATCCAAAGGACTGAATAGTGAAGCAAGAGATAATAATAGCAATGATAACGCAAAAGGCGAGGCAGTTTTGGGACAACTTGGTTATCGATTTGAAGCAGGGATGAGACGAAGGGGGCGAAGCAAATTAGATTGGGATGAATTGTTCAAAGGTTAGACTTGGACGAATCAATTGAGAGGGTTGATGGATGCAATGTAAACGTAACCTTGTATGAATAAGCATAGTCACGTCCCGTGATCCCGTGATGTCAAAGGCGTTGCTCATTCCCACTCGCATGTTATTTTTAGAAGTTGCAAGTTCTCTGGAAAATCATCCGCGACACTGTATCTGAGAATCTTGCGAGTGTAGCCCAAATCTGCCTGAGGCGACATGTCCCGATATTGACATAGCTCAGTCGGCGGCAACTTGAGGGTTGGAGAGGATACCTACCTACGCTGTAGAGGCATCTGCCCCAGAGACATTGCCTCCATCACTGTATACCGTGAGGAGACTTGGTGCGACCGGTGGAGCTCTTCTGGATGGTCGGATCAGTATCGACATACATATGTGAATGTAAGCTTGATAATCGCGTAATAAACATACGGAGTAAATACAGAGTCGATACAAAGTAGATAGAAACCAAACCCCTTTACGTAGAGTAACAGGAGAACTCCTTGATCCTCGTCTAATCCTGAGGATCCTCATTTTAAGGCGCAACAAGTTGATGCTACCCACCTCATTTTCGCGGATGATCAAATCGTAGATTTACTTAAGCATAACCGCGAAGACCAATCATAGTCATGTTTAGGAAGTCTAGGGACCAGGGATCGAGGACCAGGACCCGCGCCAACGACGAAGGGCATCGACGGACGAGGGCTGACTGATATATATACGAGTATATATGTATGTATGTATGTATATATAACGTGAATCCCTTTCCTTAACCGCATTGTTTATGTCTCTCTCCTCAGATCAGATAATTCTATTGAAGAAGAAGACAGGTCCTCTCCCCTCCTCTCCCAGAGATATAATATAGAAATAGTTTCAAAAGGCTACAAGGGAAGGAAACAAAACAAAATTAACTTGATTACTTGAATAAGGGGCTTCAAATCTCGTTTGTCATATCAATACTTCGTTCGTTCTTTCTTTCCGAGCCTTCTTCTGTTGGTCTATATCAATCTTGTTTCTTGTTTCTTGTTTCTTCCATCTACAACTCACCACCATCATCAAAATACCTTCGTCTTCTTCAATCCCTACCCATCTACAATCCTTCAATTTCCAATTGAAGCATCCTATCTACCTTCATTCTATTTCCATCAACCGAAAACTTCTACCAATCTCAAAATGCAATTCTCCAAGCTTCTCAGTGTCATCGTCGGCCTCTGGGCCACAGCAGAAGCTGTCTCCATCCAAAAGCCTCGCATTGCTGCCCGTGGCAAACAACAAAAATACGATTTGAAGCTCACGGCCGCTGATGCTGCTGCTGGCACTGGTCATGCTTTTCAGGATATGATTGTTCAGGACATTGTTACAAGATCTGCTGTTGATAGTAGCAACGGATCTACTATTTATGACGATTCCATCTCTTGTATGTTTACTTTTTGTCGATTTTCTATTTACGACTACCCTCTTCAGCTATATCATGCATGAATCAATCTCAAATCTCTCAAATCTCTCGAATCTTCAAACGCACAACTTGCCCCAAATGATTAACCATCATAACTAATAATATCGAACAGTCACCTTCATCGACCCCAACAGCCGTACCTCCACCGCTTGCAATGATGATTTTCAAGGCACAGCCAGCACTACCCAATTTCCCACCGGTTGGGTTCCCTGCAACAACAACGGCAACTTGATGGATGATTTCTACTGGCAGTTTACTGCATACCAATCTCTCACTAATTTCGAAATGGAGTTGATTCATGGATTTCTTGGTCCCCAGTATGTTTCTCTCTTCTGCTTTCCCAACCAAAACGAATACTTTGGGGAGATGTATACAAAATCACTTATTATAGAGAGACAGATGCTAATACAATTCTTCAAATAGCAATCAAGGCGAGGTTCTCAGATCCGTCAAGCAACACATTTCTCTCACCTGCGCCGATGTAAACCACGTCGATGGATGCTATTCAAACCAAACCATCTCGGTCCCAATCGCAATCGCTACATCATAAATTCGCCAATCCAACAGTTGACCCACCTTCTTCCACACATTAGAGTGGATAATTGATAATTCCTTCAATTCTTCAGAGCGCTTTTGGTAATGGTTTGAGTGGGGGTGATTGGGGAGCGAAGGTGGATGATGTATAGTAGTATTCTGGCTTGTTTGTGCTCACCGGTGCTGGTTTCAGGTCAGAGAGAGACAAACGCAGGGAGAAAATGCTGAGAGCGAAAGAGAAACCGAGTTGTGACTCGTGTTTACTCGAGGAGTGTACATATTTCCTAAAACCTGATGATGCTCCATGCTATCTCAGATAATGCGCAGGGTTAATAAGACGAATTATAAATAATCAAACAATTCCTCTTACACTTGTCAATATGGTATAAGTGATGTCGGCTCCTTTATACCTCGTAATGGGGTGTGGTGTGGTGGAGGATGGGTAGGGAGGGTCTTGGGGTCTGGGGATGTTGTAGGTAGATGGATGGATGGGTGGATAGATGGAGGTGAGTAACGTAGTTGAACACTCTTTTAATGGTTCTTTTGATGTTTAAATATATACAGGTGGTGAAGTTTAAGAGTTGTTGACATGAAGCATGCAACATGAAGCACAAGGGGTTAAGCAAGAGAAATAAGGTAAGTGATCTATATTCGCTATGGTATGGTTCTCGTATCGTATCGTATCGTATTCTATATCGTAAGCATCAAACACTCTCCGTCATTAACATTACAATGTATTACAGGCTTCCATCCATCCTAAGTTCTCTAACCGTCTCAAGCAACCGGGCGCGTTACGTTTCCATAAACCCATCCATCCTCGCTCTTCATGCTCGCCCACGCACTCTCCAAGCCCCAGATGCTAGCGTCGACCACGACGCCCTCGTTCAGGTCCGCCGTGCTCACGACTACCGTGTCCAGCTTGCCCTCGGGGAAGAAGGTGATGGTGCCACTGCTCCTGCCGCCGTCGAGGAACACTTCCAGCACCGTGCGGTCGATCACCACGTCGAGGGTGAAGGTTCCGGCGTCGTTGATGGGGTTGCCGACGGAGAAGCGGTCGGTGAAGAAGGGGTTTGTTTCGGCGAACCCGTGCAGGTTGCGGCGGGAGAGCCAGAACGGTGCGTCGCCGCCGAGGTACATACCGCCCGACACGGACTCCCCGGTGCTGCTGGAGGAGAAGGTGAAGTTGACGGTTCCCTGGGCGAGCGTGTTGTTGGGGATGTTGGTGACATTTACCGAGAAGTACAGCGCGCCGCTGGGAACTGAGGATGCATAATTGACAGAGATGTTGCTGTTGATGAGATTGTGGTTGCAGGCGAGAGGGGAGGATTCCTTGTAGAGAGGGGTCAGGTCGTAGGGGTACGAGATGAGAGACCAGCCTGTGCGCGTCACGTTGGCGAGGTGGGTGCGGCGTGGGAGAGACATGGAACTGCGCCATCCTTCGCGCTCACCGGTCGGCACTTGTTGGGCGTATTCCCAGTTGCTGATCCAGGCGAGGAAGACGGGGTCTTCGTCGGCGGGGATGCCGTGGAAGAATTGGCCGGCGTAGTTGTCTTTGGCGAAGTCTGTGAGGCGGGTGGCGGAATCAAGAGGGGTGAAGTGGGTTCCGTTGAATGTGCCGGGGAAATATTGCGTGGTGGATCCACCGAGAGGCGCACCGGGGTTGATGGAGATGATGAGGAGGAACAGGTTCTCATCGCCGGTTCCGCCGGCGACGGGCATGCGCACCATGTTGGGGCATTCGTATTGCAGACCGAGAAGACCGTGGTGGCTGAAATTGGAGGCATGGGTCCATTCCTTGAGATCCGGCGAGGTGAAGATGCCGAGCTCGAAGTCGCGAGCATATGCTACGACCATGACCCAATGGTCCTCGAACCAGGTAACGTGGGGATCACGGAATTGGGTCGAGGTGGATGGGATGACGGGGTTTTTATCATACTTCTCGAAAGTGTAGCCGCCATCGTGGGAGATGGCGATGTTTTGGGTCTCGGACTCTGGGGTGTTCAGGGTGTAGATTGCAATTACACCGTTGCTTTGGTTGGGGAAGAATCCGGAGGTGTTGTTTACATCGATGACAATACTTCCGCTGAAGATTCCTTCTTCTTTACTCTCAGGGAAGAGAGCAATCTTTTGGTTGTCCCAGTGATAGAGATCCTTGGATGTTGCATGGCCCCAATGTTGGTCTCCTGCTAGAATTGATGTTGGATTGTCTAAAATAGCGTCAGTCAGCCTTGCTACAATATGAAGGGATGCGAGGGCATTACATTGGTAGTAGACATGGTAAACACCATCAGCATCTCTGAATAGTCCATTGGGATCGTTCATGAAGTTTTGAGGTGGAGAGTAATGAATCTGAGGTCTCAAATCTCCGTTGTAGTTACCGCGAATAGGTAAATCTCTGGGAGCACTGTTCCATGCCGGTGCATCTCTTCCTGCAACAGTGACAACGTGTGAGTCTGATGCCCTTTCCTTAACATAAGTGGTAGATCTTGCATCACATGCTACCGCAGCCAGCAGACTGACGGCCAAAGAGGTAAGGCGAACCATTTTGAAGTGATGTTAGGTTACTGAAGATACGTTCTCACGACGGGGGAAATCGGCCATGTTTATATACTGAGATGTTGGAATTTTGACTTTTTTCAAGACCACCTTCGTAAATTAGATGAACGTCGACACGACAATTACCTTTTGTCATGGCGAAATGCTATGTCATTACCCACTTAACATACTTGTCCTGAGGATTCCCCGGCAAGTTCCTGCTTATTTTACAAGTTTTTCCCCATGGGCACACAGGCATTAAGCAAAATGCGCCCGAAAAAATAAATGGGGTCTCAACATAAAAGGGGGAAAGGAGAAGGAAACACCAAGAAAGCAGAACTTGGCAATCGTGGACCCCATGATTGATTGTGAGCGGTGAGTAGCATATTTATACGAACCAGACAACCACCACTGACTACTGGATGTAGTCAGATATCGCATATTTTTCGATAAATTATGGATCATTAACATGACGTTAGATTTAAAAAATCCATTAGATAATACATTCGATAGAGTTTCTTCATAATTTCAAAATGGTTTCATTATTAAAGTTAAGTTATCTGTAAAGTTATTGATGATTTTCGGTTACAGAAGTATACAGTTTCCGTGACAGTACAATACAACTGTCTGTCTCGCTAAATCGCAACATCTTACCTACGCATAGGTACCACTCCTATAGGGGGTTAGCGAAGAAATCAAAGTACATATGTATTCAACAAAATCTCAACCTCCTTCGCCTGCAACGGTTGCCTGGGAACTTGAAATACCTGGAATCTACACCATCCCACTTCGCATCTAGGCTATCGAATAAAATGGGTTGATCTGTATCTCACCGCCTTGAACTTCCGTGCTGCTCTGCAACCGAAAGAAACTCGAAAAGTTAAACCTTATTTCGATCACGCGGGGGTGATTCGTGCGTTGCTCTCCCCTTTCTGAATGGGATGTTACTGGTAGATTCAACGATGCGGAAGGGCTCGTTGCGGTCAGAGGCGAGGGGAGCTTCACGTGATTTGTGATTCGTGCGCTACGCTAGGCCTAGCTAGACAAGGAGTATCACGGGAATGCTGGCCCCGTGACAGCCGAAAAGAGGCGTTAGGGTCGGCTAACTAGTATATATATTCTCCACTGTCTTGCCCGGCAAGTACTTGTGATATCCAGGAGTATACATTCTACGTTGATGAATTTAACTCGCAATTCAACATCTGGTTCACGGGGAAGAGTTGAATCAGCAAGTGATATATATACACAGTAATGCAGTGTGCTGACTCGGTATCATCCTCACAACAGCAGCAACCAAAGAACCTTATCGAAATGGCCATGTCTCGTGATGTTGTTGTTTGAAAGTGCGTTTGTGGATCGATCAAACTTCCGTAGCGCTTCGTTGCGCGTGCAGAAACCCCCCTGATTTGCAATCCAGCCAGTCGGAGAAATGCTGTTCGCGTTTCCAGGTCCCTTCTCTTTCACAACAAAGTCAAAGAAGGAAAGAGATACTAGACTGTATTTGATCTTAATATGAAGAAGTCGCGATTGTGAGTGAAAGGGAAGTGATGGAGATCGCGTTCAATGGATCATCTACTTTGGAGCGCTTTCGTACATCCTGTCTTGTAAACTGAACAGCAGAGCATCTTTTGACACGGCAGCTTCCCCAAAGCGATGCAATGCAGTTCATCTACTCTATCATCATTACATTTCTTCATTTTAGATCTTTGATCGTTTGCAAACAGCTACAGCTACAGCTCTATACATAGAAACAGGATAACTCATCCGTTACGGGAACCGAAATCTCGCGTAGATGAGGCCGATAAGGGAATAGCGTCAGATTTGCCTCGACTTCCAAAATAATACCAAACCCGATCTATCAACAACCACAACAACCCCGATGATCTACAAAGTAATACACCCTTAGAGTTCAGTCAACAGCGTCTAATCGGCGGAATCATTTTTCAACAGCGACAATAGTGACTTTTCGTCTGCTCAGGAACGTGGATGTGGACAGCGGCAAAAGCAAGCCGACAATTGATTGCGGACCCGTCCCTAGAAGTACGGGGTGGCAGGGAAACGAGACGACGCAGCGAACCAAAATATTGATTCACCATTACAGTAATTATCACAACGACGCGCAGTACAATCGCATTGCGCATAACAAATCCACGATTCAGTCCTGGGCCTTGAATTGATCTCGACAATTGCTGAAGTTTGGCAGAGGCGTAGGGTCTCCAGCTGCTTTGTTTGGCAGACTTTCCAGCAGCTCCTCCAGTGCATAATTGATTGCCTTTTTCTTTGAAGCCATCACCATGGGGATCAACGGCGACCCAACTTATGGCTCCTCCAGGTCTCATGCGAATATAAAAAAGGCCCAACACTCCTTGAATACCCCACCAATATCGACACCACCCCGCTCCTCAACCCCTCCTATCACAACAAGCAAAAGAATGGCGGAAAGAAAAGCCCAGGAAGAAAACATAAACTCGTCAAGAAATACAAGCAGAATATATCGTCCACCCATTGATGCCGTCGATTCGAACGCGCTAAGCAAAGCTCTCATGAGGGAGTTTGAGGATTCTGGCGGCAGGCATCGCGATATCACACCTGGAGGGAGCCCAAGCAGAAAGCGACAACGTGTATATGGCGACAGGTAAGAAGGACATTTCTTTCTTGTATTGGCAGAGCCTCGCAAAGATTGAGGCCATAAATTGCTTTTGTTCCAGACCTGTTTTGATCTTTGTGGGTTTGAGCTGCTGGAGATTGAAAAGTCCCTCAAGGGCGAAGCTGAAACTATACTGGCAATTGCTTTGTTAGAAATTCTACTGACATCCATTGATGTCTAGATTCATTCCAAATCGTGAAGGACAAGACCTGCAAGCCAGCTTCAGTTTATTGCACGATGAGGGTTCTCCAGCAACACCTTCTAAACAAAAGAAGCGTACCCCTCACAGCGAGCTCCATTTCCAAAGGAGTAAGTAGACAGTGAATATCCCGTCTTTAACAGGTAGCTAATCTTATCACCAGCTGAAGAAGCCAATCGGACATTCTCTACCTTGCTTCGGTCCGAGCTCTTTGATACAACAATTCCACAGCCCACACCTACTAGCTTATCACCCGATTCGCACACAACCACTATTAATGACCCCACAAGATCTCATACCCCGCCCCATATGTCGCCTGTAGTCTCATCACTACCGGCATCCCTTACCCCTTCCACTCCCCACAAGAACCTCTTTACGTATATGTCACCGCGCCATCATACGAATATTGCCGGTCACCCAACTCCATCGCGAACACCTCAGAGTAGACATGGAGTCAATCTCAATGTCCGATCGGAGCTCTACAGTGTCTCCCCTGTACGCTTTAACAGCCAGCAGATGTTACTGAGCCCACGCAAGCAGCCTCGAGTTGTGAGCAAGGTACCATACAAAGTACTAGATGCGCCTGATTTAGCCGATGATTTCTACCTCAACCTTGTGGACTGGGGCAGCAGCAATGTTCTCGGAGTAGGTCTTGGATCTTGTGTGTACATGTGGAATTCACAAACTGGTCGAGTTAACAAGCTTTGCGACCTGGGTGATGATACAGTCACAAGCGTCTCGTGGATTCAGCGTGGCTCTCATATTGCCATTGGTACTGGAAAGGGATTTGTTCAGATTTGGGATGCAGAGCGAGTGCGACGTTTACGAACCATGACCGGCCATACAGCTCGAGTTGGGTCCCTAGCGTGGAACGACCATATCCTCACCTCGGGTTCCAGAGATCGTCTGATATATCACAGAGATGTACGAGCACCGGATCAATGGCTGAGAAAATTAGTTGGACACAAGCAAGAAGTTTGTGGCCTTCGTTGGAATTGCGATGATCAACAGCTCGCATCGGGTGGCAACGACAACAAACTCATGGTTTGGGATAAGCTATCTGATACTCCTACTTACAAATTCAGTGACCATACTGCTGCTGTTAAAGCCATCGCTTGGTCTCCACACCAAAGCGGTCTTCTCGCATCCGGTGGTGGTACCGCCGATCGTCGTATCATATTCCATGATACAAAGCACGGCAATAAACTCAACGAAGTTGACACTGGCTCTCAGGTATGCAATCTTGCATGGTCAAAAAACTCGAATGAAATCGTATCCACCCATGGTTATTCACAAAATCAAATCGTGGTTTGGAAATACCCAAGTATGCAACAAGTCGTTAGTCTCACAGGTCATACGTACAGAGTATTATACTTGGCAATGAGTCCTGATGGCAGAGTAGTAGTCACTGGTGCAGGTGATGAAACTTTGAGGTTTTGGAACGTTTTTGGTAGAAAGCCAGGACAAAGAGATGACTGTGATGCCGGTGGCGGGAAACTTGCGGACTGGGGTATCATCAGATAGTCTCTCTTGACTTTTTGCTATATTTACGACTTTCTATGGGAAAAAAATAGGCTATGGATGGGGCGCGATACGGTGATTCGGCGGGGGGGGGGGGAAATCAGCGAAGTTAAATACTTTGCATTGGTGGCGTTCCGGCTCAATTGGTGATATCTATCCTATCTGGCATGATGGCTTAGTTGGCTTAGTTGGCATGGTATTGCTTGGCTTGCAATGGGTGGGATTGGGTTATTTGCGCGAATATGGGAGCTATGAGCGAGCTTTACGAACAGGTGCCAAGGAGTTCTTACGTGCCTAGAGCATTGCTTACTTTTTGTGATATCATTTAATTTTATCAAGGGAAATAAGATGGTGGTGTCTGATGCTATGTTTTTTTCATCTCTTAGAGAAGACCAAGACAAAGTAAAACGGCTGGGAGATAGCTAGCGTTTAGCTAGACCATATCATCATCTAAAATAATATGATGATGCAAGAAGTCCCTCTGTCATATGTCAGTATTTTCTAACGTTGAGAATTTGTATGCAAGGAAAGACATGTTTGCTGTATAAAATTGACTTTGACAATACGTTACTAGTAGACCTTCCCCATGACGAACAAAGAAAATTTTGAAGAAATTTAACATTGACATTGATATCTGGACTGGCAATCGTTGAAGCCTATTTCACTACGTTTTTTCTCACAGGGGTTGCTATGTAGAAAAGATTATAGTCTCGCTTCGAAGGATGCACGCTAATGGGATGAACAACATATCCGAGATTTCAGATGAATGCAAACCTCCTTTATGAACACAAAAAATACAAAATACAACATATGAGCAACACATGACGTAACAATACAATACAATACATATATATATATACAGGGCAAGTAGTGCTTGGAAACCTAGTTTGTACGGTGTCCTGAGGCAGTAGTAGTCTTGCATATAAGTTTGTTTGTTGCGACGTGTCAGGTGACAGAGGCTGCATCCTACAAGATCAACGTCGTTCTTGAAGACAAGATTTCAGACTGCACTCTCGTTACAGATCCATCGATTACCCAAACGGCATAAAATATTGCAGCTTGAGGGTGAATATCAATCGCGGAGGCCAATTCCAAGACCGAGGGTCAGTCAGCCCCCGACTTAGCAGGGCTATTTATTATCCCTTGTTCCTGCTTCCTGCTTCCTGCTTCCTGCTGCAAGCACAAGCACATTTCTATTCCTGGCAACTTCCAAAAGCAAGCCCGCACGACGATTGCAGCAAAATTTTAATCATCATCATCATCATCATCATCATCATCATCGATCATCATCATGGCCGATCGAATTGATCGTCTGAGAGCCTTGACGGGCCAGCAAGACGTTTACGATATTACCGATCTGGAGGAGACGCAAGCCGATGAGACGGAAGAGCCGTTTGTCCTTCCGGAAGGATTCAAGATTCGCGCTCGCCATGTCTACGAGGGTACTTCTGAACAAGAGGATGATGCTCCGCCCTCTTCTGCTCAAGCACAAGAATCGATGAAAGCGAAGCATCGTGGCAATGCTCTTGAAACGCAGTGGGGAGAAGATTCAAATTGGGATGATGGAGAGAATATGACGGCTAGAATGCGAGCAGGAACGCATCAAAGCCTTCATGGATCATCAGCACCATTACTTTGTATGATTTTTTTTTCGTTTAGCATTACCTGACTGATCTAATTTGAGGTTTAGATCCTGAGTTAGGTACAAATGACTTCCTGGAGTATAAGGGTCTAGAATATGGTCAGCTTGCTGCTCCGGGAGAGAGCTTTTGTCCTTGGAAGACCGTCACACAATATCCAAACAGATATGTCGGCAATGCCAATAGATTTAAGGTAAGATACTCGAGCACTATTTGCATCTCTCTATCGTATCTACGGTGGGGTTGATGGTTGGTCATTCTATTTCTATAGATCATTCACTCAACCCCTCGAAGAACCTTCCCCTCTTTCCCGTCTCTTAAACTCATATACATACTGACAAGTTTCTAGGTCGCGGAACGTTTCTTCACCGGCGGTAAGTGCTACTTGCAAACCTGGGACTTGTAAGTTTATCCTGTTTTACTTTAATCCTGAATTCTTTATCCTCGATATCATCCCACCACTGCATAAATCTCAAGAACGCCCCCTCCTCCTATTCTGACCCTAGATAGCTTCTACCTATACCGACTGGAAGAAGACCCGAATCAAAGTCCGATAATTCTCGTCCCTACAAGGCAAGTCGAACACTTCCTGGCTGTTATCAACAGAACACTAGGTACAAATCTTACGATCCCTTCTGGATCAAAAGGTGCATTTGATGCTGTGTTTAATAGTGACGGCACTCCTTACCCTAGATACCTTGGCCGAGTACTAAACAAGAACATGGCCGATGAACTGAGAGAGAATGTTCCACCTCGATACTACAAGCTTGATGGGGAGCCCCCTATCACAAAGCCACCTGTGGACATGTCGCTTGAGGCCTTTAGGAGAAAGATTGATGCGTTGAATGCCACTGCAAAGAACAAGAAAGCTGCTAACAAGGAGAAGCAGCGAGCTGATCGCATTTCCAAGCAACAAGCTTGGAAGGATTCCACCAAGCGTGTTCAGCGCTATCTAGGATTGCGTAAACGATCAGATAGCAGCACATCTGGAAGTGGCAACTCGGCTGATGTCAATACATTCTACGATCCGGAGCAGCCTACAAAGTTTCCCATGGAAGATGCGATAGTGTTTGTCTGTATAGATGTTGAGGCATATGAACTGAACAACAATATCATTACAGAGATTGGCATCGCTACTTTGGATGTTTTGGACATTGCCGGCATGGAACCAGGTGTGCTTGGCGCGAATTGGAGAAAGGCTATTCGTGCAAGACATTTTCGTATCAAAGAGCACATGCATCTTAATAATTCAAAACACGTTCAAGGGTGTGCCGATAGGTTTGAGTTCGGGTATGTTTCCTCCTCTGTTCACAATTTCCATGAGCTCAAGTTCATTCCAAGTTTCACACCTCCTCTCTGCTGGAGGTCTACATCAAGACCATTGCTGATATCTTAACAGCAAGAGCGAAATCATCTCTAGAGACGATGCACCCCACGTGGTTGGCTCTTGTTTCAAATATCCTTTCTCCTCCCCTTCTCCTTCAGCCGAGCTTGCCAATGAAAAACGCAATATCATCCTCGTCGGCCACGACGTCGATGCTGACATTCGTTTCCTCCGCCAGATTGGCTACGAAATCAACAATCTCAAGTTGCATGAAGGTTGTGACACGACTCTCATGTGGAGGGCGTTGAAGCGGGAAAGCAATCCCAGAAGTTTAGCTGCTATCCTTGCGGAAATCGGCATTGCAGCCTGGAACTTACATAATGCGGGTAACGATGCGGTGTATACCTTGCAAGCCATGTTAGGGATTGCCTGCAAGCATTTGGTGGATAGGAAGATGGAGAGAAAGGAAAAGGACAAGTTAAAGAAAGACAGAATCTCCAAGTATGTGCTTTATTCGTCGACCCCCATACTATCCCTCGATCCTCTATTTTGATCGATGACCATATTTTGACGTTTATACTAATTACTAATCTACCAACAAACAGAAGCATGAGGGAAGCAGCAGAACTTGCCTGCGAACACGAAGAAGGCTGGTCCTCTGATGGTAGCGACGGTGGTGATCGCATCACAGCCGAGCAAGCAGTGGCGAAGAAAACAGCCGATGCGGCCAAGAAGGCTGTCACGAGAAGACCCAAAGTGACAGACGTGGATCAATTGTGGCGTTATGGTTCCGCACCCGCACCCACACCCGCACCAGCCACAAGTTCTCCCTGGAATTCTAGACCTGTTGCTCAAGGACCAAGCCAGGCTCAAAAAGGCTGGGGAACTCCACCTGAAACCCCGACAAACACTGCAAAGGCTACTCTCGAATCGGCTCTCACACCTGAACCAGCACTGATACATGCAGAGCAATTTGGTTACTCGAGCGGATATCAGAGTCCCGCTCCTCCCACGTACGACCCATCGGGTCGCATGAATACCACTAGTTCTCGTTCTGCCGCCGAGCCCCACGCTCCGCCTCGAGACCAAGGCACTTCTGAAACTCGTACAGGTACAGGAGGAAGTGATTGGGGTCGAGACTGGGCACGCCGAAGCACACCCACGGTTTCCGCACCCGTCTTCTCTACTCTTGCCACCACCACCACCTCCGCCACCTCAACTTCAATCGACCCAGCATCCGTTTCCACTCCTCCAGTCCCAACCGACCAATTTTCCACAGCGGCGGTATCTCCCACCAGTATTGGCATGACAGGTCTAGAACGACCAATGCAAAATGCTACGCTGGCCGAATTTCAGGCACACGGCGGTGGCGTCCCCAGGGATCTGCCGGAAAATGCATCATCACTCGAACTTGAGGAGCAACGTGAGGAGCAAGATTTCATGGTTACCAAGACGCTAGCTGACACCGAGAGTCCATGGCCTGATGATCCCAGGAGAAAACTTCCGGTTAAGTGGTAGTAGATTGGAGCTTGATCGACTTTTTTCCTTTTCTTTCCTTTCCTTTCCTTTCCTTTCTTTTTACTTTTCGATGAAACTATGGATGGTATGATGAGCGAGACTCAGCTACTCAGCTACTCGCAAGCATGTATTTTTTCTTCTTTCACAGTTGTGAATAGATCAAATTGCATAGCATAGGAAATAATAACATACATAGCATGGAGCAATTAAAAAAACGACTTTACACTTACATTTTACATTCACACACACACACACACACACACACACACACATCTTCATCGTGTCCAAAACAAAACAACAGAATAACTAAGCTTCATACCTGAGAGTATAAAATCCCATTCCCTACCAAAGTAAGGAGACGAAATCTCGTGATTTATTATTCTCATGTAGAGCGTAAATGTAAAAGAGGAGATTTCAGATTCTGATCATCAGATCCGTTGGTAAATGTACAATCAAACGCCATCCATCCGTCCATGTATATATACATCCATCCATCGATTCATCATGGATTCGTGTGGATTCATGAACAAAATCACCTCGCCACCACGCTACCAGTATGATACGTAAATAAACGCCATTCGCTTTTATGCCGTGTTTGAAGAATAGATTGAGTCGGGTAATTGGTGGAGGGGGGATATCGGGAAAAGGGTGAAATTCTAGTGGAAAGTGGAAAGTGGGGAAGTGGAAAAAGTGCTGTACAGGAAGAAAATTCGACATCTTGGGAACTGAGATGGCTGATGATGCCTGGCTTTGTCCATTGAAGAAGAGGTACGTAGAGTGGGAGAGATATAACTGAGGATGAGCCATTGTAAATCGCAAGCTTTCTTATCGTGGATGCGGAGGGATATATCGAAGTCGGATAGAACTCGCAGTTAAAATGGCAGGAGGGGTAAAAAATGCAGTAATGAGATGCGATCGGAACAAAACCGAATTTATGTCATCCGGCGGAATGATGTGCAAAAGTCGATAAGAGGGCAAAACATCGTATGCTAGCCAGTAACTGAAATATTCGGAAGTCGAGAAATAGCAAATCGATCCGTCTCTTCCAAGTAAAATGCATCCCAGACCCCAAGAAAATCGGATGCGACATTCAGAAATTAACCATTCTTCTCCAAAAACTCCTTGGCTTCGTTCACTTTTGTCGCTAGGTATGGTGACCCTCCACGATCGGGATGGTTCAACATCATTAGAGTGCGGTGGCTCTTGCGTATGCGCTCTTTGGTAAGTTGTCGTTCGCTTTGGGGACGGAGAAATTAGTATGTGTGCGATGGGTGAGGGGAGAGAGGGGAGAATACACACTTAAGTTGTAAGATGAGGGCGGCTTCTCTGCGATTCATCTTGGGCTCAAATCCGCCCTTGTAATATGCTTTTCCGAGCGCGCCCACAGCTTCCCCCCGCGATCTTCGGAATGCTACAAGACCTGCGCGGCCCTGGGGTGAGGTTAGAATTGAGACTTGATTCGGGGGAGGGGAGGGGAGGGGAGAGACGAATGCTTACTATAAATGCCGCTGCAGCAACCCCCGCGGTGATCGTAAGTATTGATGCCATTTCTTAGGTGACTGTGGCGATACTGGAGGAAGTGGTATATCTAGAGTGAGAAGGCGTGGTTCTTTGCAATCGATAATCTATTCAGTAAAGATTGGCTGGCATACGGCCCGATCATTTTTCCATTGCCCTGTGCCGCTTAGTCATCATAGTTTTGCTGGTCTTCCTGAGACGATCATGTGACCTCAAGTATATTACTATAAAGAAATACAACGTTACTGTCAATTGTATACTTTAATATCGTATATTATTCAGATCATTACAGATATCCAAGAATACTACTAAATGGAATCGGTATACTAACTATCGACCACTGGATCCGATCGAGCATCACCAGCCCCGGATTCCTGCTCTCCAATGTATCTCATCAGATCTTTTCCACTGCCTGTTTTGCTCCCAGATGCATATGCATATGTCGACTACTAACCTATCCATCTCGGGTCTTTGGTAAGGAATCAAGGAACCTACGATGCAAGCTTGATATATATGCATTTCGCCCAACGCCCGAAAGAACGATGCCGTTGTCCTCAGTATCCAAACCGTCCTTGTTCGTTGCTTGGCGTGAAGCAGGTTTATCTTCTCGGCAGCTTCGGACGTGAAAGAGATGAACGCCCGTATCCCAGGGGTTGTCGTCGTCGTCGGGAAAATCAAGATGTAACAGGATCGAAGTCATCGTGAATAAGTGAGGGAATATATACAAATAGAATGGAATGGAACATACTTGAAGCTTATTGGAGTAGCTAGCTATACAGCTGTGTCGTTGAGTGATGCTTTCTGCAAATTTGGGTGTTATCTATATATACTCCAGGTAACTTGATCATGGTCACCTCTTTAACATGGCCAACCCTCCCTCATAATAAGTTGATTGAAATAAATCTCATACCAACCTGCCAATCCCTGCTGAATACTTATTTTCGTTTTGTACCTCGCGTTCGATGCTTCTTATAACTGCTGCGATTGTTGGATTGGATTGCTGTGTAGATGTATGTAACAAGACACCAGGACATGTAGAAAGAATCCACAAGGAAAGCGAAAAGCAAGACGAGGTTTGTTCACGAGTAATTTGTTCAGTTTGATCTATTACGCCACTACATTATTGCACCACTAACCCCCCATACTACATATGTAACCCCTTGACCTTCCCCCTTCCTCCTCTACCAATTCATTCCAACAATCTCATTAACAAATGGCTATCAGGATAACAAGATATCGATTTCAGAATATGACGGGACCGGGTATTGGTATTCAAGATACAAAACGCTCGTTCTTTAACAACTTAGCCAAACACCTCTCAAGGTAACTGATACCCAACCGAATCATCCTTAAAACTAACGAAAAAAGGCTCCAACTACTCCTTTCAACGAGTGGAGGGAAATATTGACAAAATCCAAAAAAAAAGAGAAAGAAAAAAGAAAAAGAAAATAAGATATCAAAACTCCATCGCTGATGCTTAAATGCTAGACTTTGAAAATCGTCTTTTCTTTTCCTTTGGATCGATTCGTTCCTTTTCTTGAGGGCTGTGAGGGATCCACATTCCATATTCCACATCGCATTCCGAGTATGTTCATAGGAAAACATACCCCCTTCTCAAATCCATCCCAAATTCTCCAGAGTAGCCTTAGCATCATTCGGACTCATGCCACTAACCCCCAAACTCCTCACTTGAGTGCCTCTCCTCAACCTCTGCAGCCCCAATGCCACTTTCCAAGCCTCACTTTCTTGAACTACGAAAACATATTTCTTGCCCTCTTGATCCCTAATACTCGCTCTCAAAATATGGAGCCCGGCTGTTCTGCTCTCACCCGTCTGCGCATGATGGTTAGTGGATCTCCTATATTTATCACCACGCGGAGAATAAGACGACCCAATGGAATCAGCATAATCGGACGAAAAAGATGAGCGCGTATCAGACGAAGCATAAGAACTTGCAGAATAGACGGATCCACTAACAGAATGCGAGGCGGAATGAGTGGAAGTAGCACGCGTGCGACAGTTGTCTCGACAGAGTTGCAGCATACTAACGAGAAGAGTATCTTTCTCTTCTTCACTTGCTGCCAATTCTTTATCGAGGCCCCAAAGACGTCGAACGGGATTTTTATGAGCGGTAGTAGCGGGAGGAACTCGCGGTGCTTGCCGGAAGGATGGGCACCATACCTCTACGAGTTTCATTGTCCATGCCTTGACGTCCCACTCTCTTTGAGCGACGCCTCGTACGTCATCATCAATGAAGAGACCTTCTGTTGTGATTCTTAATATTAGTCCGTCGGTTACAGAACCGACGCCGGAGAGAAGCTGAGACGTGGGGTTTCTGTGATATGCATTGTTGAATGCGAATACACCTTTGATCACGATTTTATCGGGATCCTTGGTACTATATGCACCTCGTGTTGAAGGTGGGGGGGTGGTTTTGCTTGTCGATTGAGAAGCCGCGTATGAAGAATCGGAATACAAGGAATCAAGAGACTGCTTTCGTACTGGTCTTGGCGGTTGCGCATAGGGTGAGTGGGACTGGGCATCCTTGTCGGTACCTGCATACATTCTTGTAGTGGGAGGTGGGTGTTTTTTGGGTGAAGGGTTTTGCGCTTGAGGTCGTGGTATCGAGCTGGTGGCAGGAGAAGCAGGTGTAGGCATGGGGGGTTTTTTGGGTGAGGGGCTTGGGGCTTGAGGTCGGGGTATCGAGCTGGTGGTAGGAGAAGCAGGTGTTGGCATTGGGGGTTTTCCATTTGGCCAAGGGCTTATTCTCTCTCCCACGCCAGCATAAGAATAGGTACTTGGTTTCCTCTGCTCCGCCGCGGCGGCGGCGGCGGCGGCGGCCTCTCGCTCTTCTTTGAGTTTGACTTCTCTGATCTGCGCAGCTACTTCCTTCTCTCGCTCTTCTCTCGCTTTGGCTTCTCTTTTTGCCGCTGCTTTCGCCTTAGCCTCAGCCCACGCCTTCGCAGCCGCTTTTGCCTTTTCTGCTTTTGCTTTCGCCTCGGCGTCTGCCTTTTCCTTGTCTGCTCTGGCCTTCTTTTCAGCTTCCACCCTAGCTATAGCTTCTAATCGTAACTTCTCTTGTTCTCTTTTGATGGCTTCCTCCTCTTTCCTTAGGACTTCCCTCCTTGCTACCTCCTCTCTCAACCTCCTATCATAGTCCGCTCTTGCTTTGGCTTCGGCCTCTTCCTGGATTCGTCGTTGAGCTTCCCGTTCTTCTTTCGTCTTTCTCTCTCGAGCCTCTTGTTCCTCTCTTTCCAACCTCGCCAACCTTTCTCGTTCTTGTCTCTCCTTCTCTCGGGCCGCTCGTTCCCTCTTTTCTCGGGCTTCGAGTTCCTCTCTGACTCTTCTTTCCTTCGCCTCCCGCTCCTCTCTTTCCTTTCTCTCCCTAGCCTCTCGCTCCTCCCTCTGTTTCTTCTCGCGGAATGCTCGTTCCAGGGCCTCTTTTGCTCGCAATTCTTTCAGCCTCTTCTCCAGATCTTCCTTTCGTTTCCTCTCAGCCTCTACCCTCTTTCTCTCCGCTTCCTTGAGCCTCGTCCTCTCCCGAGCTTCTTCCCACGCCGCTCTGTAGGCATTTTCTTTCGCTCGAGCGTCGTCGTTTGCGCCGGGTGTTGTTCCAGGGGCTGTCCTGGGAGTTACGCCTGGCATATCTGGATCGGTGCCAGGGGAAGGAGGAGGAGTTTCTTCCCAACCTGAACTTGCTCTTTGTCTTGCGCCTGCACCGGCCTGCGGACTAGGTGGAGGACCACCAGCCTCCTCTGATGATGTGGATCCAGGCGAAAATCCAGGCTTTGAAGTTCGTGGCCCACCGCCTGAAGCTGATCCATTAGAATAAGTGTTATTATTGGCGCCGGGGTTTGCTCCACCATGCGGAGGTACACGGGGTCCTTGACTTGGCCCGGGCCTGTTTTCACCGACCGATTGCATTCGCCCTAATGCCCAAGCTCCCAAGCCAATTGCAAGCATAAGAATCAGGGTAGCGGGGCCCCCGCCTGCTTTCATAGTCCCTACTAGTGGTTTTAGGATAAAAGTTAATGCAACAAGCACAAGTGCTGATGCAAAGCCCGCCACGAAACTGTTGACGTGCGGTTGGAGCGAAGGTAAATAGAGGAATCCTGATCCCGAAGCATGCGGTGGAATGATGAAAATGTCATAATTTCCTGGCGGTAGACCAGACGTTTTCGGCGGATTGCAATTGCCATGAGGGGGCGGCGGAGGTGGCCCATCAGTCATTTTACACGATGGTAGATTTTTTGTAAGCTCGATATGTACAGGTACAGGTATAGGTAATCAACAACAAGTGGTCGATTGGATCAGACTACGACTCTCCACGGTAGAGTTCGTGAGAGGGGAGGGTAGGGTATCTCGAAAAGATCGCACTGCACTGATCAGCTTCGCAAGATTTCTTCTTGTTGTGCAAAATATGCGCAATCATGAACCAACCTCCAGAAGCAAATGTATGTTGCCCAACGGCAAAAAGTATATCGCAAGCAACAATGAATCGATGGGTGTACCTGGGCAGATAGGTACATTGTCCTCGTACATTCAAACCATATAAACCTTTGCATAGAAAGGCCAATCAGATCGAAGTAATGTTAAATGTTATCTTCGCCATCTTAATCTTCCTGTCGTGTAAAAAAAACATGACTATCACAGAAAGCCAAGGTAAGAAGAAGAAAAAAGCTTACGAGGTTTTAAGGTTCGCTTACAATTATAATACTAATACCTTTATTCAATTAGAACAAACCAATAAATTAAAATAAATCAAAATCAAAAGTTTATTATTATTTCTTCGTCAATTTATATATAATATAGATTATCTATATAAATATTCTCGATAAATACACTTTGAAAATAATCAACATTACATGGCATCAAATCATTCATTCAACCTTCACTCATTCATGCCCTATCACTTAAAACATGTCACCACCCTCCTCTATTATTGCCAACCAGCGTCAGCGCCAGACTGTCCGTTCTACCACTAGAATCCACTCCCGAGTCCTTTCATCTGCACCTAGGCCGTTAGAATATGCTTCATCTGCCGTCCAACCCACGTTGTTACACTATCACATACTTCACCGTCACACTGCCTGTGTCACACGGCATGAACGAGGAACGGTCCGCCCACCCGCTAGGATCCATCCAATTAATCTCTTTCTCCTTGCTCTCTTGTCTTATCCAAACAATCACCTTTCTAAGGGTTTGTCTCTAACTTTGCGTTTGAAAAGGGAAGGTTACCAAGGACGCGAAATGGGTTAATTCCGTTGGCGTAGGCGGGCGCTGGCGTTGCTGGGCAACGGATGGCTTGGGATAGTTACACTATTGAAAGTTGCACTATTGAATGGAAAGGGGTATTGATGAAATCTCCATGGAGTCTGGGCAAAACAATCCAGTGATAATATTGCATGAGAAAAGACGGGCGGGTAAGACATTCATTCTATCGGAGAACTGGGCAGGGTTAAGCCGAGTGACTTAGAGCCAAGACGAGTGTCGTGAGCTTTGAGAGGTCCGAGAAATGGTAGAGGAACATGTCAAAGAGCAAAAGGCTTCATTCATTCTACTCACTGGATTGGGGTTGAGACGCCTTTCAATCGATCGAGGTTATATCTATTGCCTCATACATACTAGAAAGGTCCGTCCAAAGTTGGATTACAGTGAGGCAGTACATTTGTTCTTCCTCGCTCCATATTTAGTTCATGTACTGTGATTCTTCCACTCTTATATCTAGTCCACAGATTTTAATTACGCTGCCCATATACTCGAGTGAAGGTAATGGGCAGTTATACCAGCCTCTCCTCGTTTTAAGAATGTTGTCACTAGATAGAGAGAACCGAAAGCTCGGAGTGATGTCTCGAGTGATGTGAAGTCATATTCATTATGTATTTGATTCAACAGATCCAGCCAATTTTTATATTCAATCATTCACTATATCAGACAGTTCATTACAAACAGCCAGCAGTGATTCCCTGCACTTGGTCAGGCACTCACTACATCTCACTCAGTCTAGTAGGCGAGTGCCACTTGGTTTCCACGAAGACCCTCGGCATTAAGGTGGCATCTGGCTGCTCACCACATTCATAACTTACCAAATCTAGCAAGTCACCGAATCCGACTCTTTATATCAGGTGCTCATTGCACCATATTGCTAGTTTCCATCCGCTATATATCTCACTACATGCGGCCTTGGCCTTCCTTTCACGGCAAAGCGAACAGAGTATAAATTAAGTGATAGAAAATTCCTAGGAGATGAGAGATGATTCGCGGCAGTTTAAATTGACTGTGCAAAGTTGCATATACTCACTCATCTATATCCCGTGATGATATAAGTCTGATGAGCAAGCAAGACGAGCAAGCAAGACATGCACATTAGGCCCTCATTACATGTACTCAAAAGATAACTCCAGGATATTTTATCTCCTCATACACAATTGGTTATTCGTCCCCTCACACTATGATGAACACTGTCCTTCCTCTTTTACTTCCCACATCACTGCACACCCACATACATACCCGCATCTATCAAAAGAAGCCCAAAGCCCAACTCAAGCATAAGGAAAAAACAACTTTGTACCCCAAAATACCAACTCTCAACAAGTGTTGTACCCTCGAATTCCACGCCGCAATGTTTCTCCCCAAATTAAACTAGAGTCAAAGAGTAGGTAAAACGTAATCACATCGAATCTGACTCGTGATCATTCTCTCGCATAATACATATGCTTTTGGCGGAGAGTTAACGTGGTTTCTGTGAATATTCGGCTGTGACGAAGTGAGTAGCCCCAGGTGGGGAATTTGAATATTGCTCTGCTCGTTGGTCAACTTTGACTAATCTTACGGTAGCTTTCTTGCCGGTTACCGGCCGGGATCCAGTTCACCGCGTCAAAAGAGAAAACTTGGGCCCCTTTTCATTTAACGGGGAGGGTAACAACGTGCATGACTGGCGCGACCTATGCAGCAAACTCCACTCCCAGTCTCCCTCCTTTAATGTTTCTTCCTCTGGCTCGTGAGTGTAGTGTAGAATGTAGAATCAACACCAACCGGGTGCAAGACCAACTTACCGATCAGGAAGGAGACACAGCCAACCTGGGATAAAGACAACAACAACAACAACAACGATGTATGTAGTATTCTGTGCGCGTATAAATTTGCTTCTTCGAGTTAAAATATCCATCTGAGATCCCTCACGACGACGTTAGCCTCACCTACCTACCTACCAACTCGATTAAACACAAAAATAATGAAGGCGAACGAACTCGAATGACCGACATGATCTAACCCAGACTCGGACTCGGACTCCAACTCTTAAAACCCAATCCTTCTCCCAAGGTTACTTACATGTAATTCAGGTATTCCTATTCTCACTCGACATACTCAACCGACGACTTTTTCTTTCTTTTCCGGGTTGAAATTTCTCAAAAATCCAATTCTTATAATGCTTTGTGGTCGTCGAATTGACTTACTCGTACTTCTCTGGCACAATATTAAATCGTTCCATCCTGTATCATGTAAGAAGAAGGTTGTCGACATGATTTTGTATGGTGATGCAATATTGAACTGAACTTCTCGTTCATTGTATGAGTGAAGCAAGGTACTTTTGAATATTCTAAACATCCATCCATCCATCCCATCCATTGGATATCTATCCTGCGCATATAGAACCAAAAAGCCCACGAGGGGGGCAATAGGAACGAATGATGCTATCCATCCTTCCGCATCATAAACAAGTGCTTAGGTACCTATTGATTTCATAATAGCTTCGGCTTATTATTATGGGAGGAAAAGCTCGTGAGTGGCAGCTCATCCTAAGAAACAATGCCGACGACTAACTAGCATGACCCGCGCCCGGGAGAAAAAAACAATCGGTATCAAATTTCAATGCCTATGAAATCCAGCACTTCCCCAACTATATTATTAAAAGTATTCATATACCGCTAGCCCCCAGCAATGATGAAATGTATTAAAAAGTACAGCAGCACACAAATATTCCACGCCCATCCATCACTATGCGTCGAGGTAGCGAGCAAGTAGACCCATAAACTCCATGCTGAAACCCAATATCAAATACCCCCCCCCCCAATTCTATTCCCCTTCAGTTTGTATATCATGTACCTGTTGTACCATATATGTGCCACACATGCCGAATATCTAACGGAGCTTCCCAATTCTCTTCTTGGCAATATTGATCTTCCCCTTCACCCGATCCGTATCCTCGTCCACCCGTTTCAACATCTCATTCTGCAGCTCCAATTCCCCATGGATCGCCAATCCCATCTCCTTCTGCCTCCTCACAATCTTACCCAATTCTTCTACATCCAGATCCTGGTTCTGTATCAATTCCTTCTGTAATTGTAACACGCCCTCATTATCTAATTCTCGGGTTTTATCTGTTTCAGGAACCGGTGCGCCGAGAACTCGTCCGCTGGGTCGCGATACTCCCCGTCCAAACAATGCATTTTTATCCGCGTGTGTCGCCACCGCATTGCCATTTCCAGAAGCCGAAGTGGTTTGATTCTTAACCGCCAGCGTCACAGCCAATTTCTCCAAGCCCTCCTTTTCCACCTTCGCACTCCCCAAGAGATCCCTCCTCCTCCGCAATTCCCCAGCCCCAAGCTTCCCCTCCCCCCTCCCATTCTTCTCCCCCTCCCCCATAACCTTAAGCCCCTCTTCCAAATCCCTGAGGAGTCCCCCCGCCTTCACCAAACACCTCTTTGCATTAGCCCCCGCCTCATACTGCCCCGCCGCCGTATTCGCCGTATCTCTCCTTCCCAAAAACAACCTCGCATCATGCAACTGCGCCTTCAATTCGCGGTGAACATCCAGCCACACCTGCGGATCCGCCATCAGCGCCCCATTGCCCCCGACACCCCTCTGACTCGCAGCAATAAGGCCCTCTCGCGCATTGCTCAAACTCGCACCGCTGCCACTGCTACTAGGCAAATTGAGAAATTGTCGCCAAACGCTCGTTTCGCGCCATCTGCGATCGGGATTCTCGGCAATGCTGCGTAGATAGGCTTCGAGACCGCGACGACGTTCTTCTGTCAGTTCGGGAGAGTGGATGGTGCTCTTGAACCATGTTTTGCCAGGGAGGGTAGACGGAGGAGGAGCTGAGGCTTCCGCGCAGAGGGAGGAATGAAGGGTGACGAAGTCGGAGTAGCGCTTTTGGACGACAAAGGTTCGGAGAGGGAGACGGAGGGTAATGTTATAGAGAGTGTAGGGCTTTTCGTTTGGAGCGCTCGAAAGGATCGTGCTGGGGATGGAGAGTTCAAGGGGTGGCGCCATGATTTGTTAATGTGATGCGATGCGATATACTCCGTAGAAGATTGATTGATTGATTGTATGTTTTCGTTGTACATGAAGAAGAGTCACCGACTTGTGTTAAGGTTGCCTTGTCTGAGCGGCTTGAAAGTGCAACAAGGATAATTCCCAGCAACGATTGATAGCGCAAAATATTACTTGTCTTGGCGATAAGAGGTAATTGATCACTTAGTATGTGAGTGTGATCGCATCATGGTAGACAAATCAAATTGGTATTGTACGAGAGAAAAAAGACTCGTGGGCTTTACATCTAATATTAAAACTCTTCGTACCCAGATAACTCTTAAGAATTATGTAGGATCTCAAAATGCTTCAGAACTGATTCAACGCGTGCAACCTCCTGTAGCCTATGAATGCCACCAACCTATGAGCCTTGTATATTGTGCCTCGCACGTTTTGCTTGTTCATAATTCGTATCTCATAGCTTTTCTTCTTGCTATAACTCTCATCGCTCCCTTAGGCCAAAGAATCGAAGAATTAATTTGCAATATTTGCAAAAATCCAAATCCCATTATAGTAACAAGAATCTAAAATGTCTCTTCTTGGTCATCAACCTCCGCCTCGGCCGGTATTTCAAATCCATCTTCAGTCGAGTACAAGATGGTTTGGATGTGCTTGATTAAGCCATCTTCCTGCTTCTCAATCTCGGGGTCCTCTTCGCATGCCTGTTGAACCAGTAATTCGATATCTCTGAGCTTGCTAAAGTAAAAGTCCCGTTCACGTTCTAACCCTGCGACGGTTTCTTTCAAGGTCTCGTTCTCTGCCTTCAATGCTGCCGATGCTGCACCGCCGCCAACAGCCCCAGCCTTAGCAGCAACCCGTGGGCCGCTCGTTGTTGGTGTTACCCCCCTTCGAGCTGCTCCAGCTGAGGCTGTTACTCTTGGTGCTGCAGACGGGGCGGCACCAGGCCCTCCAGCGGCACGTCGTCGAGCTACAGCATCATATTCTCCTCCTGGAAAGTATTGGTCCCAGTATCTCTTGGTCCACTGAAGAAATTCAAGGTTATCTTGCATCTTACATTTGATGAGTTGTTCAACATTGATGTTTCGATCGACTTGATGGCGGGTAAAGGTATCTGGACCGTAGTCAGTGGTGAAAGTAGATTCAGGGGAGATTGTTCCAACTTTGAAGAACTTTGAAGTTTTGTAGATATGCATATTCGGTATTTACGTTAAATTTGACTTTTGCCATTGGCACATCGAGGAAGATACTGTCGAAGACTTGACACAAAGCGGCACTGTATTCATGATCGATGTAAGTAAGGAGTCTTAAAGGGGGGGGGTGCAAAAGAAAGAGTAACTTGTGCAAGGCTGAGATTTTACTTACCCAGTTCCACACTGTTCAACTTTTGTGATATTAAGTTGTAGCAGGTTGTTAAGCCATGCCACGAGCTCTTGTCTATAATTGCCATGTGTTGTTAGAGGCCTGGAATTCTTGTTGATATTGGGTGCCGTCTAACGAACCTTGATTCTCCCATTTTGAATAGGACTTCGAATAGCAAAGTGTCGATGAAAAGAGCGAGTTGTTTAGTTTGATGGATAAGTTGGGTACGCCTTTGACAACAAACGAGAAATAAAGTCACGTGATCTTGGGATTCGGTCGGGCTTTCCCACTTTGTCTCTCATGAATTTCCCTTTCCCCTGCTGTTGCAATGCACCGGAATACAAGGTTGTTGATTAACCAGTTCTCTACATGTTTCATGCTCTACACGGTATACATGTACATATAGAGGCCTACCAGGAGCTCCCCGTTGAAGATAATTACATATCATGTGTCTCGGGGGAGTCAGCGTTGTCAAGAACAAAAAGGGGTACAATTATACACACTCACACGAAAGGCATCTACGAATCTTCGAGATGGTTACAAAAGTTTACAAGGTTTTTTAGATTTTTATATAAATAATACGTAATCGCCACACGCATATACTCAAACTAGTTCCGAACCACCCAATCGGCGTGCCGATTGGTCACGATTACAATAGTAATAGATTCTCGTTAAATAGATAAGGAGATCCTCCGGATTCTACGTAGAAATCAATCTAATATTCGTGTAGAGAGCGTAAAGAATTTAACCGAAGATTACCCGCCTCGCCTCGGACGCAGATTGGAAAAGGGTATTATGCACAGACCACTTCCAACGCGTTTACCACGGGTCAGTAGCCTTCTTACCGCTACATCTCGTTGAAGATTATTATTCTAATTGGGGTCTAGCATTGATTTGATATATTTGCTGCTTGCATGCTTCTGTACGGATGGGGTAGGTGGCACGCTTCAACATATTGAAATCATCTCTCCCACCTGCATGTCAGTCGGAGCTCCGGATAAAAGCACTGCATGAGGGGCCTAGGCAGCCGGGCCTGCCAGGGGAACAACTCCGCAGACCCGTCGACTTCATCAACAAGTGAACAGGTGATGTTGGAATAAGACTTTGGGCAAGTGCACATGAAGGTCAAGAATTTAAACTTCTATTTAAGCATGTCAAGCTACTAGCGAGCGTATAGCTAGCGCACACGCTAGTAGCCGCTGTATAATATTCCGACAGGTGATTGTGATGAATCTTTGAGATACAATGAAGCATGTGGTATCAGAAAAGAGGGAAAATGTGACTTACTTCGGTAGTACAGGCTCGGTTGGGGGCCATTTATGTTACTATGTGTGTTATTAAGTTGGGTCGATATAATTCCGGGTAATGATCTTGTCCCCGTCCAACATTTCCATGATCTTGAAAGCTCAATCTCATCGCTTGTTGAACTTCCCCTATCGTCCACACTCCGAAATATGGATCTTCACTGACAGGGCAGGCCTTACAGCATACATGCTCATGGTTGATGTGGATCTCTGAATGTAACTATCTAGAGTTATCTTGGGGGTTCATGCATACGTTATTTTCATCCCCTCGTTTTTTCTATATCATGGACGCCTCTCGCTCATGATTCGATTATACAGGAACTTGGTACCTTACGCATTATCCGATCAATCTCTACTTTTCAGGCCAAGTGCTCTTGCAATGTCACTAATGAAGGTCATTTTCTTGATTGTTTCTTTGTCGCTCTTAGGACTCGGACAGGCTAGGCCACCTTCATTCATACATAAGGCCCCACCAATCCCTTCTAGCGAGGAAAGGATCGTGAAAAAAGATTCGGTTCCTGCAGGGTATGTTGCTGCTCCATACTACCCAACACCAAAGGGTGGTTGGGTTAGTAGCTGGACGGCAGCTTATGCAAAGGCACAGACTGTAGTGGCACAAATGACATTGGCGGAAAAAGTCAATCTTACGACTGGAATTGGGCAATCAATGGGAAGATGTGTTGGCAATACAGGTTCTGCACTCAGATTCGGAGTTCCCTCCCTGTGCTTGCAGGACTCGGCTCTTGGTATAGCTGCGACCGACGGGAATACCGCGTTCCCTGCCGGTATTACGACTGGTGCGACCTGGAGCAAAGATTTAGCCTACCAAAGAGGTCTTGCACTAGGCGCTGAAGCACGAGGAAAGGGGGTCAACATTATATTAGGCCCTACAGTCGGTATGTATAGAAATAATTCGTTGCTGCTCCAATTCAACAACAATATCGAAGTTCTGCGTTAGTCGTAATGAAGCAACTGACCATCTTCAGGTCCGATAGGAAGGAAACCACGGGGTGGTCGAAACTGGGAAGGATTCGGGGCTGGTAAGGTTGATCAATATTCTGATTTCGGATTCAATACTAAACCCAGTGACATCAAGACCCTGTCCTTCAAGGAGTGTCTGGTGCCCAGACTATCAAGGGAATTCAAGCAAATGGCGTCATAGCGACTATCAAGCACTTCATTGGAAACGAACAAGAAGCATACCGAATGGACATCATCCCCCATGGTTTGTCGAAAGCTCTCAGTAGTAATATTGATGATAGGTAGGTATCTCTGCTCCTCAAAATATGGCTTTTTCAAGGCTAATTTGTAGAACCCTTCATGAGTTTTATATGTGGCCCTTTGCAGAAGGTATCAGAGCTGGTGTTGGAGCTGTCATGACAAGCTACAACGATGTAAGCGCTTATCTTCCATCTTTCGGTGGCTTTGTAATGACACAGAAAGGTCAACGGAAGTGCAGCGAGTCAAAACTCATACTTGATCAACAACCTACTCAAAGACGAGCTCGGATTTCAAGGCCTGGTAAGCGTCTGTTTATCAATATCTCGGGTCACCCCTAACAACTTATAGGTCATGTCAGATTGGCTAGCCCAAATTGGTGGTGTTTCGTCCGCTCTTGCTGGTCTCGATATGGCTATGCCCGGGGATGGACGAATTCCCTTTATTGGTGAAGCATATTGGGCGTATGAGCTCTCAACTGCTATTTTGAATGGAACTGTTCCGCTTGATCGATTGAACGATATGGTGACTAGGATTGTTGCGACATGGTAAGCATTTTTTCGACAAACGTTCTTCCAAAATTGCTCCAGTTGTAGGCAAGATATTCTCCAAGACATCAATGATTATCTGGGCTCATGGCTAATGTAAGACCTTGCATAGGTACCAACTTGGACAGGACAAAAGTTTCCCACCACCAAATTTCTCGGCAAACACTTTAGATACTACCGGACCATGCTATCCAGCAGCGTTAATTTCTCCAACATGTACGGTAAATTCGCATGTAAATGTCCAATCTAATCATGCTGTTGTTTCTCAGCAGATCTCGAGAGAGGCGATAACCCTTTTAAAAAATGTCAACAATACCCTACCACTCTCAACCTCTGCGGCCTTGAAAGTTTTCGGCTCCGATTCTGCGAACAACACTGCCGGCCCCAATGCTTGCAATCAAAGAGGCTGTGATACTGGTATTCTCGGAATGGGATGGGGCTCGGGTATTTCTTCCCATTATTCCAAATAGCTCAAGATATATCAAACTAACCAAGTTCATAGGAACTGCTAATTATCCCTACCTTGATGCACCAATTGATGCGATTAAGCGAAAAGCTTCCAACGTTTATCACTCAAGCAGCGATAGCTTTCCATCTGGATTGACTGCTCTTGCTGAAGATATTGCCATCGTATTTATTAACAGTGATTCAGGAGAAAACTCAATAACCGTGGAAGGAAATGATGGTGATCGTTCATCTTCAGGACTCTATGCATGGCACAATGGCGATAAACTTGTTCAAGCAGCCGCGGCGAAATACGCCACCGTAGTAGTAATTGTCCATACAGTCGGGCCAATTATTGTTGAGAATTGGATAGGTCTTGCTTCCGTCAAAGCAGTACTATTTGCCCATCTTCCGGGGCAAGAAGCCGGAGATTCGTTAACGGATGTTCTTTTCGGCGCATATTCACCCAGCGGTCATTTACCTTATTCTATCCCTGTCTCAGAAAGTGACTATCCATCCTCTCTTAGTCTTGTCGGATTCGAGCTGGGTCAGGTTCAGGATACTTTCTCTGAAGGTTTGTATGTCGATTATCGATACCTTAACAAACATGCCATTCGCCCTCGCTTTCCATTCGGCTACGGACTTTCCTACACTACATTCTCGCGAACGGCTATCCTCACAGCCGGAAAGGCACTCACATCAGTTCCTCCGGCCCGAGCAGCCAAAGGCTTAACCCCAGAGTATAGCACAGCGATTCCTCCAGCATCCGAAGTCTCATGGCCAGTGGGTTTCTCTGCTGTTGGGCGATATCTTTATCCATATCTCGACAATCCCTCAAACATCACCCCAAGTAAATTTATTTACCCTACTGGCTATACCAATGCCTCCAAGCCCGACCCACCATCTGGTGGCTCCCAAGGTGGCAACCCTGCGCTATGGGACACCATGTTCACTCTTTCTGTCACAGTAACCAACACTGGTCGTGTGGCTGGTAAATCAGTAGTCCAGCTCTACGTCCAATACCCCTCAGATTCTGCATATGACACCCCCATAATCCAGCTGCGCGATTATGCCAAGACAGATACACTAGCACCTGGCGGGAAACAGGTTGTTTCTCTCGTGGTTACCAGGAAGGATATCAGTGTTTGGGATGTGGTAAAACAGAACTGGGTGATGCCAATTTCCTCGACGAAGCCATTTTTGTTTTGGGTTGGAGAAAGTTCGGGAAACTTGACGTTGGCTTGTGAAAGTATTAGTGGGGCCTGTAGTGCTGGCAGGACTTCTCCTGTGGTTTAATGGGGGTTCTTTGGGTGAGATGGGTGAATGGTATGTATGTAAGGCCTTCTTCATCTTGATTGTCAACTTTAGGAACGACATATATATGGTAGATGAAATATTCTTCTTGATGATCGAAAGGAAAGATGATAAGTGATGCATACACATTCTAATATACTTCATACCGTTGGAGTCTAGATCGCAGCTGGCTTTGTTATAAAAAGGCTTCCCGAGTCGATGGCAGGTGCGGATACGAAGGCTAGTTCCTTCTTAGGGTCTTGCTAAATAAATTCAGGTACAAATATCTGATGCCAGGACTTCTTTATATTCTTTCAAAACCACGAGTTATCTATTAGTTACGAACTGACCTCCGTCTTCGTGAGTTCTCCTGCTCTTAATGCTGCTCCCAAACTTGATCCAGAGGCGCTCTGGACAATTTTACTTGGGATCCATGTTATCTACTGGAACCTTGGATAGTAGTCAGTGGTTTGAAGTTCCTGGGAAACTGGTATAGTAATGATAACCTGTTGATTCTCCTGCGTCTTTTTAGAACGTCTGCGTGCCATAATTCTTGCTTTACTGTGGACGTGAGGGTCGTATCCAGCGCGTAACGGGAAGGCTCTGTATAAATAATCAAGGTCTCAGCTACTAATTTTTCCCCTTTATCCATTATCTTCTTCCATTCTTTTCTATTGGTCCTGCCATTTTTGCTTTTGCTCGGGATTACTCGATTTTACTTCGTAGAAGTTGGAAAGCTGCAACTCCCTATTACCCATTTCCTGTTGCTCATTAACCTTCTTTTTCCAATATTAGTTGAGGCTTCGGTACCCAGATATTATCCCATTCACCATGAACTCAAACCATCATGCATAGTATTCATGATGAAATGCCCAGAAAACAAAAAACCCTCTACAAATATAGTTGAGTAGCACGGTCTTTCTCTTATTTCTGTCGTTCCTCAAGATGCAGACAGAGTAACAGCCTCGAGAGCCAACTAAAAAGCACGATGAACGACCGGGTAGACTGTCAACATTAATCTCTACACAAGACTCTTCGGGGAGCCTTCCAGTCTTCCAAGATATCTCATAGTATCAAAATATTAGTGATTTCGGGATCTTGGCCTTTCATGTGTGTCTGTAGATTGATAGCGAAGACAGTTCATCCTAGATTTCATTCTGGAAATGCAATTGTCGCTACTGGACATCTACAAGTAGCTGTTGCCGTCTTTTTGGGCTTATCACTTTGCAGTGATGGTTGCAATCTGTTACTATTGGCAAATAGCCCCTTCATTTTATCACAAAAGCTACTATGTATTACATCCAACCGAGTATCATAGCCTAACTAGATTTCAATCTCATCAACACATAATATATTTCAAACTTCAGAAAACGCATCATTTCTGTCCTCCTATGATTCTTGGGTTATATATCGCTAGCTCAACCATTTTCGCCCAATTTATATCCAGCTCAACGATCATAAACCTTTCCCTTCCTACAAACAAAGTTCTCAATGTGAGGAGAAAGCTGGCGTATCGTCGCGCAAGTCAATTTCTGAATATTCCAAAGAGATACATACTGTCAGCATCAGCCATGTTCACAGATGTAGATGTCAAAAGGTGTAGGGAAGGAACTCGGCAATTAGATGGTGGAAATATAACCCTTATTATGATCTTCCTCCTTTTGCTTATAGGAATAAGACCGCCTATTTCATAAAAACCTGTTGATTATCTGGTTGTGTATAGGTATAAACAAAAACTATGGCGATACTGCTAAGCTCACCAACATCAGTTTAAAGAATATCGGACAGATATGTATCGAATATACCGGTACAACTATCAACAGCCAGAAATCTATCAGGCGAAGGTCCCGATTACCGAAACACAACATTCCAAACTCGTACCATTCATGCTTCCCCTTTAATGTATCGCTAGATCTAGTGTGTGGTGCTAGTAATTCCCTTCAAGATATACAATTGAGTTAAGCGAGCTTCAATCTTTATCATAGCCCGATCGTATAGTAGCCTGAAGAGCTATATAAAATGATAGTACATCCGAATGGGCAAGAGAAAGTCTAGAAAACTAGTAGTGACGTCCTCTACCGCAAGACTTGATACCTGGTTTTCCACATCTTTTTCTATCCATCTTTTCATTCTTCTTCTTCTTGATCAACCAGAAATCTTTTGACTACCAGGCTAGCTTTCCCTAGACCTCTTTCACGCCTCGGTTATATACAAACAAAGAACTACACGCCAAACTTGCCGAGAATGTGGGATTAGGCGAAGTGTGCTATTTTACCGAGACTCGGATGATGATATCAAGAAGTACCAACGTAGGAACCGGATATGGCTTTGCAAGTGAGCTCTTTCGGATTCCGTTATCCATTAACATTAACGCTTGGGTTTTTGCACCATGTTTCGCCTAAAACCACTTGCAATCGAATGTGCTTTCGATCTGCTCCGTCGAGACAAAGCTTTGGGGGGGGATGTGGGGGTACAATTTCCATATTTATTAGTTCAATGCTCGAAATCTCTTGAAATTTTCCCCGAAATTCAACTCCTCACCATCATTACCAAGAGTTTGCATCTACGTTTCCAAATTTTCAAAGTCAGCTTTGAGTAGCTTCTCGGCCTGGACTTAGAGTTTCGGCCGAACTTGAACTTGGCTATCGTTCTGGGCCAAGATCTAATTGAGGCTACTGTACACAGAGAACTAACTGCATGCCGAGCGAAGTTCGTGTTGAAATGCGGGCCGATTCATGGTGTTGAAAAGAGGTGTCAACACTCACTTGAGCGTCGCAAAACCAGCTTCCATGAACGCCATCATCAAATTCGATACTTCGGATTCCGCCCGTTCTTTCGGGCCCTGTGCTGTGTTCTCTCTTCATAAGACTAAGATTCGACAAGCACTACGGATCTATCAGCGCAGCCTCTACGGCTAACCAATAGCATCTTAAATACCACCCGCGCTCTCCTCACATGACTGAATTCTCATGCGGATCATCACCATACTAAGATCATCACAATCAGCCCGATGATGCAAAGATTTGTCGGTCCGCATCCGCTGAAGTAGCGACCTAGACTGAGTTTCTGTTCTCCCACGCACGGTTCTAGAACGAATGGTGCCACCGTTGCGTTGCATATTTTCATAGCTGGTCGATCGCTATTTCTCGACCCATCCATCAGTTTCGTACCATCCATCATCATCCACCTCACCTCCGACGAGGGAAGTAACGTTTTGCCATGGGTCTCGCAATCAAGACAGACCCCCTTAGTTCGATACGTATATAGCTCGGAAGGAAACGACCATGGCCAATGACATCTCAAAATATGCTGTAATGAGACACTTAAGAAACTTCCATGAGTAACATGACTGAATCCTCATGCGGGTCATTTGAGAATCACCATTTATCTACCTCAACCTGGAATTCCATCACACCATACATATATCAAATAGCCCAACAGGTTCGTTCCCCTCGACTCTCCAATACCCAACGGGGGAAGGGGGGTAGGGTAGGGTAGGGTAGCGTAAAACATAAACTCACATGACCGCATCTTCATGCAGGACGTCGACGTAGTCGCGGCCGAGCCGAGACGTATTAATAGCTATCCTACAGCACCAATTGCAATGTACCACGCGGGTGCATTATCCGATCATCAAACATGGAAATCAAGAAGCTAAGTAAGTTACATCTAGCGCGGCGTGCATGGCTGGCGACGTGAGCCAACAAATGGACATCCATAACTAGCTATAGGCAGAGGATGAAACTCACATGACCGGATTCTCATGCGGGGTTGAGATTTTGGTCACAATCACTCACTGCACGCACACATACATAAGGCAAGAATCTACCGTGCTTCCCGCGTGAGTCTGACATGTGCGTGTGAAAGAAGAACCTTTCGATGGGTGTGTGTGGGTGGTGGGTGTGGTGAGAAGGACCGAGAACGTTGACACCCTTCAGACTTTGATCTTGATTGGGTGGTTGGGATGATTCGATGGAAAGTTTATTTAGCTTTTATGTTTGAGGGGGAGGGGAGGGGGTTGCGCGTTGAAGTTGATTGGGCAGGACTCAGAATAATCTGAATTGGGTCTTGGGCGCTTATGAGGAGGCTATGTTTGTGAAGGGAGGGGGGGTGGCGGGAGAGCACGGAGCGGCGGGCATAAAAAGAGGGATTTTCTTCAACGTTGCATCTTTAGGTTTGTCTGTCGTTCTGCTGCTGCTATAATGAATGAGATTCGAGGAATGCGTGTGGTAGTTGGTTTATTTGCTTATGTGGGGGGGTACATGACTAGCTAGCTAGTTGGTAGTTGGGCTTCTAGATTCTAGGGTACAGGACTATATCGCATTCAGCATGCACTACATTAGATTGCGGACCAAGATTGCTTCATATACGTACCAAAGACAGTTAGTACACCGGCGCTTAGGATTTGAAACGGTCAAAATCGGCGGTGCCGCAGGGTAAGAGCTCAAAAATGAGAGAAGGACTCGGGTCTCCCACAGTAGCGTCTTATTGGCAGCTATGACGGTGATATAAGGTTAATGTGGTGCATTGGCTGGACGGATGAGGTTTCTCCAGGTATGAAAGTGGCCTAATTGGGTTGGATATCGGACAGAACTTGAACCAGGATTGAAGATCCCAGGTAGGAAGGAGAAGAAAGCTGCCGTGCCGAGAAAGCAGACCGTTCGTATTCTATTCTCTTTCACAGAGTACAGAACTCCTTTCCCATGCATAACGCACATCGCATGCCATCTATGGCACACAACAATAAAGCTTCAGTACTGCAATGTGACGATCTCCATTATCCATCCATGCACGCAGAGAAAATGCCAGGTTACAAACATACAAGATCAATATCGCACAAGCCATGGCCTTCCCATTTCAGCCCACCAACCCCCGGCTCCGGACTTCCCAATTGAGTAGCAAAGCCAAACTCTCTCTCTCGTTTATATAGCTGGGCTAGCTGAGCCGTTGGCGGCGAGAGCGGGTATTGGGAACGTGGAGCTACTTTCTTAATGTTAACCAATCGGGCTACATGCCTGTGAGGCATGCTAAATTACACCAGTGTACGGATCCGGATAAATGAAGTGTATGGAGAGAAATCCTTGACCGGCTGGGCGAGGAAATTGAGATCTGACGGTTTGCTGACGCTTGCTGACATTGAAATTTTGCTCGGGAGCAAGTTTGACGTCGCAAGTAAAATTGTTGATGCATGACACTCAACTCTTCACCTCTTCACGTCACCAGTCAAGTAAGCCCGGACGGAAAGGATTTGATGGGTTTCCATCCAATATTTTTGTGTGATTTGAATTTTCAGTCTTTTTCTCGGTATGAAGTTCATGTTCAAGATTGCCTACACACAAATATTCATCCTCGTTCCACGTGTAGTAATCCCATGTACCAGACATGTCATGACCGTTTCTCCGTAATCCCCATACCCAGTATGATAGACTAAGCATCCAATTTATTCCCATTCCCTGGTGCCGCAGAAAAGAAAAGAAAAGAAAAGAAAAGAAACCTGCATCGATACATCCGTCTAGCTCTGTCCACAGGACTAGAGAGAGATTTCAGCATTCTTCCATACATTTCCTACCGCTCATCATACTTCAAGTATAAGGCGTACAAAATGCATAGCAGAAGTAGTGATGAACTACTTGCCTTCACCTCCTCCCCTACTATCATATCCGAGACCTCTGCAAAATCGCCCCAAATATCAACAGCATCCCCCAACTTATGAGATTCGACCGCCCGACTCGCAGGTATGGGCCGATCCACATTCGAGGTAATGAGCCGACATCGAGTTTTATTATGCCAAGATTCCGTTTATTCCGATAGAAAAGAGTTGCTACAGGCTTTCTTCGCTCCAAATCCCAACTTCGACAGGCGAAAATTGAGAAATGTTGCTGTTCGATGAGATCATCTAAACGAGTTGTCCGTTTGTCCGTGTAGTAGATGGCGGAGCAATCCAGCATCTCGTTGATCTGCTCTGCAGATGATTTTTCCAGCTCTTTATATTTTCACATCTCAACTACTACTTTCGTGAATCCATAAATCCTATGCCTTAATCTTTTGTCCAAGCAAAATTCATAAGCACTCATGATTCATAAAGTCGTAAATAGGAAGCCAAAGCCAAAGAGATATGAAGGTAGAAAAAAGCCAGTTTTCTGCCTCCCAAGACAAACAAACGCAAGACGATATCTCAAACTTGACAAGAAAAGAGACCAAAAAATAATATATCCAGACGTGCCCGTCAAGCCATGCATTGCTGCGTTATCCTTTTAACAAGGTATTCTCTTTATGATGATGAAAAATCTTGGAACCGTGCCAGTAAATGCTTCAAAAATAACCCGCCTGTAGGTCCTGCTATATGCGATGAAAGAAAAGTTTGGTTGAACCGGTCTTGCGGTCGTATAGTGTCGTGTAAAAGCAAACCCAACCTCGCTGCGCTAAAACAAACCCGAAGAGGAAAACGAAAAGTTGATAAGAAAATTGGTATCCCATTATATATTTGTGAGGAAAGGAGATTGTTGTCCTTGCTGATTATTAAGTGTGATTTGTTCCCTGGATATCATCTATTCACTCGATCGCTGATGAGTATGATAGTGAAGATATAAAAACGCCTCAAGTGCCCTCGGAGGTATCAAATGCCGCTAAAGAAGTTTGCCGATGCCATATATGTATGTAATGTTTCTTGTCTTATACAAAGGCTTTGAGCCATGGAATGGTGTGAAGTATTGTGGCCTTCCCTAAACCCCGGGGCGAGTAGTAGGGGGATTATTGAAAGATCCAGGCCTTGATTGTCACATCGTTGTGGCGTACTCTTGATATCGATCCCATCCACCTCCAAATCCACCGAATTTACCATATCC
Source organism: Monilinia vaccinii-corymbosi (assembly GCA_017357885.1). Lineage (NCBI taxonomy): Eukaryota > Fungi > Ascomycota > Leotiomycetes > Helotiales > Sclerotiniaceae > Monilinia > Monilinia vaccinii-corymbosi. The sequence continues at coordinate 887,412 of CP063406.1, read as the reverse complement.
CATACCAATACCACAGTGTTGTTGTGTTAGCATGCTTGGTAATGGGAGTGCTGGAATCGGCGCACTGACTTGGGGTGAGCTGTAGTAGAGTCCGGCTGTGGTGAACGGTTGACTGTAAGATGGCGTAGGGGAAGGGGGTTGGATCTCGTTCAAGCCCATACTTGCCCATAGAGACTGGGTATCGGCCGAAGACATGGAAGATGTTGCACTTGGACTTGAAGGAATCATCCTCCATGGATCGACAGGAGCTGCGGTAGTTACTGACATCGTAGGTTGCGACCACCAATTCATGCCAGCAGGTGAGCTGGGCAACAAAGTAGGAGGTCTAACAACATCGATGATTCTTGGTGGTGGGGGGAGTAGAGGAAGGAAAAGTCCCATGATGTTGTTCTTGACCTCTTCGCTTTTACCGCATAACAGTTCACCTGCACCATCTTCTTCCAGTCCCTCCAATGCAGAGACATGAGTTCGGTAAACAAACTTGTTGATAGCTTGGATGAAATCCTCATGCATCTTCTTCACCTGTTGATCCTTCTCTGACCAGTTGTAGGTATTCGCTGCAATATCCAGGCAATGGACTTCCTTGTGAAACTCGATGAGGGATTCTATCGTATCCGGGGTAAGTTTGTAGGCAACCTCGTTTCGTAGTACCATATCCACATGAACAACATAAGCCTCGATATGAATGAGTTGATAGTTGAACAGGGCTTCAACCAATGGATTTTCGTCTTCTCGTCTTTGTTCCGGAGTTTTAGATAGCATCAAGGATCCAAGAGTCCATATCGCTGTTGATGACGACAAGGTTTCCGTTAAACATCTTTGGTGCTGTGGTACACTGTTGAGAGGACGCTTTACACGATTTATACGCTTTAACGTCTGTGTTAGCCATGGCTCAACTTTTGAACTCAAAACAACATTGACAGATGAAGCCCTGGGTGCAAACGCAGCGGCCGAAGCAGGGAGTAGTTGAGGAGGCATTGGAGCAGAGGTTGTGAGCGAATATGGGATGCGGGTATGGATACAGATAGATATTCGAGGACCAAAAGGACAAGGGTATATGGAGAGGCGAAGCGTGACGTGATTGATAGAGGTAAACTTAAAGGAAATCAGAACGTTAGAATAAAATGAAGATCAGTATTTTGGCGGTCCCGAGACAAGGGATCTAGCTTGCGCGCCTTGTATAAGTGATGAAAAAGCTATGGACGAATAAGGTCGTAAAGAAGGGAAGGGTAGGAAAAAATAGTCGAAGGGTTTGGTGGTGGGGGTTGTTATAAGAGGTCAGAGATCAGCTATATTAGTTAAGCGGCGGCGGGGTCGGCTCGGAAGGATAAAGGGGTTAGTAAGCAATTGCAAAGGATGATGATGGATGGAAGAATCTTCAAGTCCTTTAATAGTACAAGTTGCCGTAGAGTTCAGAGTTAACTAGACATAGCCACTTCTTTTCCACAGGCTGGATCCATTTTGGATAGAATGTGGTGGTCGAAGGAGGCTAGGAGTAGATCACTAGAAGTGGTCAAGTGTGGCAACGAAGAGTGAAAGTCTTGTATTGCAGATGATTACACCAATGCCACCTCCAGGCCCCATTCCCCGCCCACACCCATTTGTCCTCGCATACATCGAAAGGTTACGGGTCCAACAAGTCCGTGGAAACAAAGGCTCAGGTCTCGGGTTTCAGGAATACTGAGGAGGGAGGATATGTTAGCCGTGGGCTAGCGATTAGAAATGCAGCAAAAGCCGTAAATGATAGCTGGGGGCAGTGCTGCATGGGAGCTGCATTGCACTAAATAGGGGCCCTAGTATTCTTTTTGTAAAGAAAACGAAAGAATGGCCGTCTGCACAGGAATAAAGCCTGCAACTCGTGGCTTGCCAACGACTTACCTTGCTCTGGCTTGTCTCCCACTTATCCACTTTCAGTCAACACTGCAGCTGGAAAAAAACATGCAAAAATCTTGCATTTACAGTAACTTCCCGGTATTCTGGAGCAGATTCTATCTAGCCACTGACAAGCATCTCATATGCGGAGGAGAGCATGTACGGCTGTACCACCACACAGCCCACGAAGGCGAGACAACGAAATATGATGAGTTGCAGTTGCAGGATGGTCCCTTATCCCAAAGCTGTACTGTACTGTGCTTGTACTGTAATCGAGATAGATCTCCAGAATACAGTATTTTTCTTTAAACCCAAATAATAATGGAATCGTACGTACCTAGTTGAGTTGATAAAATAAGAGATAGAGTTTGAACTTGTGGGTAATCATCATCGCCACAATTTATGGAAGTTAGACTTAGCCTAATTGGGCAAGCAAGGTATATCACATCGTATTACGTCAATCTCGAAAGAAGATCAATGATGATGAATTCATTGAATCTCTCTTCTGGGTATGGAGAGTGTGTAACGATCAAATTGTGAAGATGTGTTGTAGGTAGACAGATAAATCGATAGACAGATACGAAGCGAAGCGAAGTAGATGCTTTTGATAAAAAACTTCTAATATGATACTACTACTAGTAGTAATATATATATAATATATGATTGAAGATCGCTTCTATTCTTTCTTCACTACTGCATTATCGCTGGAGTCTCGTCTGTCTAGATTCTGGAGTCTAGACTCTGGACTCTGGATATCCAGGTTATCTCGGCTGCTCTTTCCCATAGACTTCGTAATGGCTACCTACAATTAACCACACCCGCCTCTTAGATACTACTTTACCTTGCCTACTTAAGTCTAATTCATGTATTAATATACATGTAACCTTACGAAACTATCATCTCCAATTTACATGTCGAAATCGGCACCCGTTTGCCCAGGCCGATGTAGTAGTAGCACAAATATCATCTGGCCTCAAATTCGGCCGGCGATGAAAGATGATGACTTGCATCAAGCCCAAACCTGCACCTCCACAGAAGTACCACAGCACAATGCATACGCATATTCAGCGCATACAGAAAGGCAGAAAACTGATGATGGTGAGATTGAGTCAGCAGAGTGAAACAGTCTGTTCAATACGATGAATTTTCTAATCTTGTGCATCTCAGTAGATACATAGGTATTGGCGATTAAGAGACCCTCCTAAAGCCTCACAAGGTTAACTAGACCGAGGAACGGATGACCGGATGTTGACCCTATCTCATTGATAATCTACGAAGCCATGTACCAAAATTGAAATCCCCTGCATTCTCTCTTCTTCGTGTGAGAGCCATGAGAGCAAAGTTACGGTGGACTACTAGACTGAATCATCGTCGTTGAGTCTGAGCCTGTAGATCACATATATTTTCAGCCCAAATCCCAGTTCCAAAAAATAGCGTCACTGTCAAAAGATGGCTTCTGGCTTCTGATTCGCACCAAGCCAGGTTTCGAGCCGTGACCGTCCAAACTTACTATTCCACCAACCCATGCACCAACAACGATACCGGACTCGGGGAAGAGTATTCGTTGAAGGTTCCTGCGATGCAAAGAGTATTTCAGGGTCTATACACTGGCACTAACCAGCCCTTCCTTACAGCATGAACCTTGAAGAAGCACCGTCATGGAATTGAAACCCTCTCTCGGTGTACGCGATGCGATGTATGGGTACTGTACACGATAGGACGTAACGAAGTGTGGCGACGTTGAACTGGATGAAGCTTCATCCACATCCTCTTTCCGAGGCAATGGGCTCGTACTGTATATCTATAATTAGATTAGGTATTATGGACTGGAGGAAAGGAAACCCTTTTTCCTTCTTTTTTCTTTTCCCTCTCAACAAGTTCCTTTAGTTTGCAGCGCCACGAGGAGTTTTAATCTCGTGCTGCTTTTGAAGCAAATCAACGGGCTTGCCGAGCAGGGCTGCCACAAGCCAACTAACCCTAACTTGTATACGGGATTTCGGCATTACAGGAAAACCTTGTCGTCGTAGATATTCCACCTTCCACATCTTTGAACCTCGGATCCATCCATCACAAGCCCAGCTCAACTTCATCAACCTAATTCACGAGATCACATATCAAAATCCTCCATTCTCGTGACTTTCAACGAGATCACAAGGTTGAAAAACTCGTCTCGCTCTGTTACATCTTAGACTTACGGTGAGCAGGCAGTATTCCTTGCCCGCATGAAAGAAAGCCCTCTTCAGTACTGTACAGTATATCCATTTTGATGCCCGAGAAACCTCACATTACAAAGCAAGGAATGCAATATCGTAAGCGTAACGGGAACAGGCATGCGCGCTTAGGTACTTGGGTCCTATGGTGCGGAGCTTTGGGAAGAGGGTACAGACGCAGTGTGACGCATGATATCGGCTTTTCAGTTCAATTTCTGGAATTTCGGGAAAGCACGTTGTGGATTCGTTGAGAAGATATTACACTTTTTCATGCGGATCGAAACGATACGGTCTGGCGCCGTGCCCTGTCCTGTCCTGTCCTGTTCTACCCACGCTGTATCCACATGAGGTCTATCATATCGTCCGAGGTTTTGGTATCTAGCATCGCAGCACCGATCATTCGAATATCAGGTCGCTTTTTGATTCAAGTTCCATGGTAATGAATGGGCCTGTCATAGATAATAGATACCCCTGACTATACGAAGTATCATTCGTGATCAGGCTTCCAAATATGTTTCACAATGCAACATGGCACTGATAGCAGCCATATCGATGGCCATAGTATCATCCATTCAAGGGCCTCGGGATAATCGATGCAATGATTGTTAGATCAAGATATCCCACCCAATATCTTAGTCCACCAGGTCAATGATGGATCAATCAGGACAGGCAACCCGCGAATATCCAAACCCCTTGACGAGCACGAGCACGAGTACAGGTACAGGTACTGTATAACGCGATCAACGTGGCAGAAGCAGGTATCCTGGAGCAGCTGAACACCAAGCAAGATACATGCGATGTTTCTCCACAGTGCCTTGAGAAGAGGCGAGAATTCAACTGAGGGCAATAACCTTACGCATCAAGCCGTTCGTGATGGGTGAGTTGAGTCGGGAGCAGACACTTTTCATCACGGACAACAGGGTGGACGATGCTCGAAACCTTACTTAGCCGCTGTGGCAGTGCAACACCACGTCAACAACTTCGAACAGATATCGTTGATCAACTTTACATGTACAGATATCATTGCTTGGAGAATATCGCCACGATTGTTGAGGGTGACGACGCTTCAAAAGTTAGTACGTACCATATACACTTCTCATATACTTACTTGTACCTTCCCTTCGTATTTGTGTGGGGGTCAACTTCCTTTGCACATTTGCACAGTCCAACCCACATCGCCTCCCCAATTATTGAACGCGAGTTCACGACCCTCTTATGAGACCCGAGTAGCAAGTGCAAGTGCAAGTGCAAGTGCAAGTACATAAGTTGACCAGATTTGAGCCCAAGAAGTCACGGGAAGAAATGTTCAAGTGATCGTTTCGTGACCCAATGCCAACCTTCAGCTGTAACCCCTGCTGCGTGCTGCGGCCAGCCTTCGGTATCTCGTGTGCATGATTTCCCAATTTGGAATCTGTATGTCAGCGTCGCGATCGGGTTGAAAGGCGGGCTTGCGTTATCAATCTCATGATTGACTTCGATAAGAAATAGCCTTGGTTCCTCCTCGGCCTCGCTCTTTTGAACCAATAATATCATTTTTTATATGCATGAATGGGCGAATGATCAAGTGCTTCAGATGGACCTGTACATTCGTGAGTAGTACGAAACATGTGTTCGAATCAATGCCCCTCATTCGTGAATAACTTCACGCTTGACTTGTGAGCATCAAAATCATCTGTCAGCCAGGAGCAGCACAAGTACCTTGCATTTACATCAATCCTATTTATCCATCCTGACGAATCAGATATCGTCTGATTAGTCACTAAAAAATCCCAGTAACAGTATAGTAGTACCAAGGCCAACACCTGCGGCGATGATAGAACGGGTTCGCAAAGTCTCCGGAGCTTTTCTCCAGGCAGTTGGAAACGTCTTCTCCGAAGCTCTTCCCCATACCGATCACTCCCTCACTCCCGCCCAATCCGATGCTCTCATTAAATATCAACGCCAGCTTCCTCGTCCCATGTATCTGGGCGAGCTCGCTTTCTTCGTAGCCGAGATCGTAGACATGGAATCTTCTAGTGTTAAAATTCACAAGACTCTAATTGAGCACGGAATGATTTCAGAAGCACCCATTACTCCTCCTGGTATGCTGGCTCCTAGACATAATACCGAAGATGAGATTCCGGTAAAGACTTCGGCAATAACAAAGAATTTCCCGCATCAACTTGCACCTACTGGTCTTTCCATGGATGCTCAGAAATCAGTACTTGCGCTTCTCTATTTCTGGTTGGATGAATGGAAGAGATGGTGTCGACTACAGCGAGAAGAACGAGATGTTAGAGAGCAGATTGAGAGAGCGAAGCGGGTGGATAATAGAAGGGGACTTTCTTTCTTTTCCGTTGAATTGAACAAAGTTTTAAGGCAGAAAAAATTGTTATGGACTGAAAGGGAGGAGAATAGGGAGGCGGTGGGAAGTCCGAGTACAGTGGCCGGTCCAAGTGGAAGTGGAAGGCGAGAGAGGGAGGAAAGTATTGGTGATCAATTGCCGAGCTATGGGGATTCGATAATGGGTGGCCTAACCATTCAAGTTGCGACTGGGGGAGCGGCGAGGGTTATGAGTAGTGGGGGTGTCGATGAGTTGCCAAGTTACGGAGAGTTGACTGCGGAAGGTGGCACGGATAATAGCGGAGTTGAAGAGACTTTGAGTGCTGGTGCGATTGATGAGTCGTCAGGCAGTGTTGATGATCACTCCCCAAGTCATCAGAAGTCATAACTTTCACAGGATATAGTAAGTTCGTTTTGGGATGAGGTCAAGATATCTCTACCAACATCGCGTAGTCTAAATAGGGGACTTGGAGAAACAAGTGTGAGGCAGCGTCTACCCTACATACCAGAGATACCATTGCTTTAACATCTGTATAGGAGGAATGTTTGCTCATTATCATTTGGACAATAAGAGTTGATATGTGGAATTGGAATTGGGAAAGCGTTTTCTGTCTTGTAGTTTTACCTATCATCGAGGACCTACTAATACTAGTGAATAGATCTTTTTTTATATGTTATAATTAAACTTGGTTCTAACGAAGATGATTCTTTTTTATATTTCGCTAGGCTGCCCTTAATTCCAATTCTAGCTCTCTAATTCTAATTTGAATCCCAATCACATTCGAGGGGAGAAATTGATGATGTGATATTTATATTTACCAAACACACCTCAAACTCAACCCAATATCCATCCCATCACTCTATCCGCACACAACCAACCTTACACAACTCGATCTAGAGTCGATAGCAAAATCTTCAAATGAAAATAATAACCCCAACTCCTTCCTAAATGTACAAGTGGAATTCCCACTGTTGATATAATACTTCTACGCTCGAGTAGAGAGGCATATATGCATGTATGTATATTATGATACCATATCAATTTTCTAGGGCTATATACTCCGAGTGAGTATAGGTTGTACGTAAGGTGTTTCCGTCCGTCTCAATGATTAAACAACGGCGCGATGTACTCGTATAGATGAACGTCTGGTAAGTATATCTATCAAACATGATCAATGTTCTCGAAGGTAAATTTTCAAGAAGGGGAAAAGATTTTGTCTATATATATGTGCGTGTGGGTGTGTTTGTGACGAACGAGCCGGATCTCTTGCCGTCACTGACGTATGTTATGTCGCTGGGGGCCTTTCAGGGAGGGAATAAATAGCTCTTGACGAGGCATTGAGTGCTACTTACTCACTGTATATGGATGGTATTCCTCTGGAATACTCTACAGTTACAGTTACAGCGCTCCGTTCCGTTGCATTCGTATCCGCTTTGGCGAATCTACTTGTTCTCTTTAGATTCGAGGAGCTGGCCCTCGAATCTTGCATGTGTAAACCTAGCTATAGCTAGCTTTTCTCTACATCGCGCTTCGCTTGTAGACTGGGTGTATGGTTGATATAATGTAATTGTGGGTTTATCTCTCTTTTGGTTGCAATGTAAGATGATAACTCATTAATAATAGTATTTATTATACGTATGATATTTACCATTTTCAGAGCAGAGGGCCGAATCTGAATCTGAATCAAGGTAAGGAAAGGAAGGGAAGGGAAGGGAAGGAGAGGAGACGGAGATTCTAAATAGATCAAGCTGGCTCGGCTGTAAATGTAAGTGCAAATGAATTGCCATATACTCCTCCTGCCTGTATGAGGAAGTTACTTGCTTACTTATTTATGAATAAAGCTAAGCAGGCGTTGTTCGACCATCCGATGATATTCGATGGATGGGAATTTACTTCAAGAAACGAAGAAACCTAGCTGCTGCTCTAGTATCGAAAAAAGTGAGTCAGGCAGTTGATTTATATCTAATGCAAACGCCTTTGTCATCCCAGATATTTATAATCTGTTAGGGTTGATAGATGAAGAATTGAGATTGAAGATTGAAGACGGGGGGATGAGACAGGAGTGGCACTTGCGTGGTGCTGGAGAGGTACTGACGAGGAAGGGGGTGGTTGTGATGATTATCGCTCATTCCTCGAGATGTAGATTTGTGATGGAAAGGCTCTTCCCCAAAGAGCAATTTTCTGACTCATTTTTTATTTACCTGAGGGGTCGATTCTGTCTGCTACCGGATAGGAGTCAACGTCTTCATTCCAAAACATTACCTTTGAAGAGAATTATTGCACGGCGTGTCAATATAAGTATCGAATATTTATCCCACTCCTTATACAGCATCCACTCCTAACAAATTATTCACAATCATTCTTCGAAGCCAAAATGGCCGATCGCACACGGCGAAATGCAAGCATGAGAGGCAGGATCCAACGCCTTCGGGATCATCGACCGCGAAGAAATGCATTCTCCTCGCCTAGTGGTCTAAGTATCAATCTAGGAAGAGTTGTACCGAATTTCTCTGATCTTATTGCCCTGTCCAGTCCATCAGGCCCTCCAAATCAATCTTCAGATAATGAAGAAATTAGAAGACCTCTGGCATCGATGGAGATAACGGAAACGCAAACATCAAGTCAAACACCAAGACAGATACCAGGGCAGGGTTGGCAAGCATCAGGATCGAGTGCTCAACCGTCTCGATTAGATGGACAGCAGAATACGGCCATGACATCGAATGAGACCAACAGACGAGCCAAGAAACTCACGAAGCATGAAAAAAATTTGAAGAAATTCTTTTCGGGCTTGAGAGGTGAAACAGGAACGGAGTCGGATGTGGAGGGAAGCAGTGCATCGGAAATGGATAACGAAAGCCCAGTTGATGAAATGGAAATAGATGGGTTGGCGAACGATCCAACTTCTTCCCGGGGACGGATGAAAGGACACCTGAAAACTCAATCAAAGCCAGAAGGCATGCGAATTGCCGCCCATACAGATGCTTCGGTCTCACGAGGACCACAATCTTCCCCGCTACCACATAGAAAGTCCTTGCCAATAGCGATACCTCAATCTCGGAATCCCGCAAGACGTGTTGGGTCAACGGTAGCAGAGCAAGAAGTGATGCTATCACGGACAGAGCAGATGATGGCGAATCAAGAGCGTTCTCCAGTGCTCTCACCTGGCAATCCTAAGAAGGAATCTTGGTTAAGCGATTTGACGTTTGGTCGTAAAGCGTCTCTATCCTCTAGTCAATCATATGATGGACCCCCGGCGTGGCTACTGTATAAAAAGCCGGAAAAGTTGGCTGCGGAGGAGAAAAAGAAGGATGAAGATGAGGATGGGGATGATGGAGATATGAAAAATTGGATTGAGCATCCATAGCGTAAGAAGAAGAGGGAGATCTAAAGAGTCAGAAGCAAGTGGGATGCATATGGATATTGTTTTGATTCAGTTCATGCCAGCGAAACATCAATAAACCTTTGGTTCTACTGCAATGCCGTTACTTCTAGCGAGGTTGAATGTAAAGCCAGTCATATACTAGGTAGTAATGCAATGAGCCAACCAAAAACGACTGGTGACACTCAAGGGTCAGAACAAGGTAGGTTAATGAATTATCGCCCTCGCATCGGGCCCCCATCTTTGCAAGAACCGAGCGAGAACCGAAGGGCCGACGATTATCCACCCGACATATCTTACATCATCACATACGGGTGGTCCTCGTATATCGTGGCAGACAGTGGAATCATCCACATCCAACTCTCCAACTTGGCAACTTCCTGGGCATGGCATGGCATGGCATGGCATGGCATGGCATGGCATGAGCATTCAAAGGTTAAGTCCGGGTTGGCAAAGTTGGCCTCATATAAACGTGGAGCTCTGGCAATTCAGATCCTTCCCATTGTTTATTAACCCATGCTCCGGCGGCCTCCTTTTTTCCCCAGTCACCGACGAAAGCAATACGAACAAGGCACGCCACATGCCCTACTTGGCGATGATCTGCACTCATGTCATGACAACATGGGCCTGCGGGCCATCGCAGTTTGTGGGGTGCGGAGCATAAGGGATTGCGGGGGGATACGAATAATATATGGGGGACTCGTATATCTGGGATCCGTTTATTTGTTGTCAACTTGTCAGCTGATGAGACGACTTGGGGTTTGTGAGGATTGATGTTGCGAAGGTGTTGGGAGAGAAGGGAAGAGAAGACGAGGAGAAGATCAGGGCGTTTGACCTTATTGTGGATATATATATATATATATATATATATATAATCAATATAGCCAACTGCTTTGACGAGGAATTAATTAGAGTTTCGGTTGTATAAACCTTAACTTATATATTAAGCTTAACCCACTCTAACTTTCCACATCTAATCGGTGATAGCTCGTAGTAATCTGGATCCCATACATACTCCCACCGCCAACAGTGCCAATGTTTGGTTCTGTTAGGTAATGATAAAGTATGATGCAGCAGATGCAGCAGATGCAGCAGATGGAGCAGATGGAGCAGACGGAGCAGATGCAACAGACGCGATGAGAGAACGGTCAGGCAAGGTCGAGTTACTCAGTGGGTGAGCAATATATAAAAGTCTCTTCCCACCCTCGGAATATTTCATCTCCTTTCCTCATCTTCCTTCACCACCCTTCATTTCTCCTTGGGCCTACCAGCCAATTCTTTCCTCGTCGACGTCTTCTTGCGGATTCGTCCTCAACAATGAAATATTCACTGGTTGTTGCTGGCTTCCTGGCCGCAGCTGCTCCCAGCCAACAAGAAAGTACATGGCCTCGTGCCAAACAATCACGACAGGTTTGTACCCCCCGAAGGTCCCTCTGACAACCTGCCTGCATTGTCTACCAACCACATTTCTCTGCCGCTTTGCAACCATCAAGTCCATCACTCTATCAATCCATCAATCAATCCATCAATTATTACATTCGTCTTTCTGATTACTTTCATCTCATCTCATCTCATGTCCTACAATCAAACCTCATCACCATGAAGAGTTTACTGGATCTCGTTCTGGTTCTGGCCGGTGTCATTACAGGAGATACATCTTTACTAACTCTCGGTACAAAGTCATCGAATCCCACATATCCTGGCGCAGTTGATTCCGCTGCTGCTGGAGGAGCAAAATTCGTTCAAACCAGTGATCCTTTCTATCCTTCACCATGGATGAATCCAAACACTGGTGGTTGGGAAGAAGCTTATGTGAAGGCCAAGGATTTTGTTTCTCAACTTACGTTATTGGAAAAGGTTAACTTGACTACGGGTGTTGGGTAAGTCTTGAAGATGTTAGATTGCTGAAACGCGAGGCTAATGTTCGTTTAGCTGGGCAGGTGACGTTTGTGTTGGTAACGTAGGATCTATTCCTCGACTGGGCCTCAAATCATTGTGTATGCAAGATTCTCCAGTCGGAATTCGCTTTTCCGATTACAACTCGGTATTCTCAAGTGGACAATCCGTTGCAGCGACTTTTGATCGTGGTTTGATGTATGCTCGAGGCCATGCGATGGGTAAGTTTGATATTCACTGCTTTACTCCTGCCATCCCTATGCCAAGTTTGACCCCGGCTGATTGATTATGTAGGCCAAGAATATAAAGCGAAGGGTGTAACTGTTCTACTTGGCCCAGTTGCTGGTCCTCTTGGTCGTGCACCAGAAGGAGGACGTAACTGGGAAGGCTTCAGTCCTGATCCTGTCTTGACCGGTGTTGGAATTGCTGAGACCATCAAAGGTATCCAGGATGCTGGTATTATTGCTTGTGCTAAGCATTTCATTGGTAATGAGCAGGTATGTACTCACCTCCTTTCTCGCCACAAGTATAGGAAATACTCTCACTACCCCAATAACTCGCGTCCATGTCAGTAACTAACATACAATCAGGAACATTTCCGTCAAGTTCCTGAAGCAGTAGGCTACGGTTTCAACATTTCCGGTGCCGTTTCATCAAACATCGACGATGTAACTATGCATGAAACCTACCTTTGGCCATTCGCAGACGCGGTTCGCGCTGGTGTTGGATCTATCATGTGTTCTTATAATCAAGTCAACAACTCCTACGCCTGTCAAAACTCCAAGCTACTCAACAACTTACTAAAGGATGAGCTTGGATTCCAAGGATTCGTTATGAGTGATTGGCAAGCTCAGCACAGTGGAGCAGCGTCGGCCGCAGCTGGTTTGGATATGACTATGCCCGGTGATACTCTCTTCAACACCGGAGAAAGTTTCTGGGGAGCAAACCTCACATTAGCAGTTATTAACGGAACTGTTCCAGAGTGGAGAATTGATGATATGGCAATGAGAATCATGGCTGCTTACTTCAAGGTCGGTTTGACTCTCGATGATCCAGAGCCCAACTTCTCCTCGTGGACCCTTGATACATACGGACCACGCCACTTTGCTGCAAACAAGGGTCATAAACAAATCAACTGGCACGTGGATGTTCGAGGAGATCATGCAAAGTTGATTAGAGATATTGGTGCTCGATCAACGGTTCTCTTGAAGAACACTAATCACGCACTTCCTCTTTCAAACCCTAAATTCCTTGCTGTTATTGGAGAAGACGCTGGACCAAATGCTTATGGACCTAATGGATGCCCCGACAGAGGTTGCAGTAGTGGTACTCTTGGTATGGCCTGGGGTTCTGGTTCATCAAATTTCCCTTACCTCGTCACTCCAGATACTGCTCTTCAAAACCAAGCGATTGCCGATGGCACTGCTTATCAAAGTATCCTGGATAACTATGCTACATCCCAGATTAAAGCACTTGTTAGTCAAGACTCAGTCACAGCTATCGTTTTCGTCAATGCCAACTCTGGAGAAGGATATATCAGTGTTGATGGAAACGAAGGTGATCGTAAGAACCTTACTCTTTGGAAATCTGGAGACGCATTGATCCAAAATGTTTCTGCTATTTGCAATAACACTATCGTCGTTATTCACTCCACTGGACCTACTTTGGTTGGTGATTGGTATGATAATGAGAACGTCACGGCAATCTTGTGGGCTGGAGTACCAGGACAAGAAAGTGGAAACAGTATTACCGATATCCTCTACGGAAAGGTTAATCCTGCTGCACGTACACCATTCACATGGGGTCCAACACGTGAGAGTTATGGAACCGACATTCTCTATGAGCCGAATAACGGTGGGGCTGCACCACAAGACGACTTCACTGAAGGTAACTTCATTGACTATCGTGCTTTTGATGCTCATAACATCACTCCGATTTACGAATTTGGTTTTGGTCTCTCATACACCACATTCGATTACTCCGACCTCGTTGTTACCAAGAATACCAATGCAAGCGAAACTTACACACCATCAAGTGGAAAAACTGAAGCTGCTCCAGTTCTCGGAAACTTCTCTACAAACCTTGATGATTACATCTTCCCCAACGGTTCTTTCCCCTACGTCTACCAATACATCTACCCCTACCTCAACACCAGTGACGCTGCCGCCTCATCCGCAGACATTCATTACGGACAAAACGCCTCTGAATTCCTCCCATCTGGAGCCACCGACGGATCAGCCCAGCCCGTTCTCGCAGCAGGTGGTGCACCAGGTGGAAACCCAGCACTCTACGAGGTTCTCTACACTGTCACAGCAAAAATCCACAACTCTGGTTCGATTAGTGGTGAAGAAGTTCCTCAACTCTATGTCAGCCTCGGTGGACCAAATGATCCTGTGGTTGTCTTGAGAGGGTTTGAAAGAATCTCCATTGATGCAGGTTCAACTGCTACTTTCACGGTGGAGTTGACTAGGAGAGATTTGAGTAACTGGGATACGGTCGCGCAAAACTGGTTTATCAGTAACTATACCAAGACGGTTCATGTAGGTTCTAGTTCGAGAATTTTACTGTTGAGTCAGGTGTTGGCTTAGGGGTGAAGGGGATGGATGGCATGAAGATGGCGGGAAAACTCTACATAATACATAATGAAAAGGTTAGTGGAGAGAAGGTTAGGGGGAAAGGACTTTAGGTATGCGTACCTACATGGTTTATGGTCCATGATTTTATGATCAACATCGGTAGGTATGATATGGTGGGATGGAATGAAATGAAATGAAATGGACATTGTTTATCAAGAGCCAGAATAAGAATGAGGTGCATAAGTGCATCATATACTTTTGAGTCTGAAATACATGGTGAATGCATGCATGCATGGTACTAAGTTGAGTTTGAGTGTCATTGGTCAACAGATGGGACTTGGTCAATTGGGACGGCAGTCGTTGAGTGGTATATGAAAGATGACCTTGGGATGTGAAGAGGGTCGAGTGGGGATGGGAGATGGGAGAGAACAAGACGAAGAAGGTAAGAGAGTAGTAAAATCAATAGAAGATCATAAAACCTTCCATTCTAACTAACATTGGCTCTAGGTTAACCATCTCTCAATCTAGTATCATACTGCTACTACTTGTACATTCAAACCCCTAAATTCACATCCCTCCCTCATCCTCGTTTGGATAGGGATACATCGGATTAGACATGACGCCTAGAAATCCCGAGACAAAACCCTCTCACTCATTTCAGGGGTTCTCATCGCATATCCGAGCTTGTTTGTTCACCCAGCCACCCCCCTTTGTATCTTCAAGTTCGTCAATTACAATTAGTCAGACTTACGACTTATTACGCACGCCAAATCTCCAGATCGATATCGATGCCCAAAACTCTTATACTCGAGGATGCATATTGATCTTCGGTCCGAATACATATATACATACATACATACATGTTGATTTTTTGTTTCTCGGAAGAAAAGCAAAGAAAATTCTGATATTTATAAACTTCTTTGGAATGATGGAAAAGATGGAAAAGTCATTGCCTCGTTTGGGGATTGATTAATCGGAAGTAGATCTTGTGCATGATATGATATGATTCGCGTGAGTCGGGATATGCGATGTCAGAATCGGTATCCCCGTGGAACATTCGCCTTGTATTTTATTTGTATCTATCGAGGTTTGGCTGTTCTCATCCTCATCCTCATCATCATCACCTATGGGTCTTTCGTTCCAGGCGGGTGGGGAAGGGGGAGAGTGGAAACATGATGCCGTGCAAAACTCTCTCCGTGGTCTGCGGTTGTTCGGCATGGCATTTGACATATTGCAAAAGCATATATGTACATAGATAGTCTATATACAAGGTTTCGAAGGACCGTTATATGCGAGCCTCCCCCCCTGTCCAGGCTTTACTCTACTCTACTCTACTGTATGAGATGAAGCGAGTAGCTGAACCGTGTCCAAGTGGATGCGGCGCCGTGCGGAGAAATTGGTGGTTCTTGGTTCGGCAGCGGGATGGTCTCCGGATTTTCTCAAGTTTATTATTATATGCTTTTTGTTGGTCTTTCACGTAAAGAAACCCCCTCCACCCCTTCCCCTTCTCCTTCTCCACCGATCATTGCCCCATCACAACTTGTTACAAGTAAGTAAACCTCGCAATACGGATGGGATGAATGGATGGATGGATGGATGGACATATGCCAACATTCCTCCCGTGCACGTGTGCGTGCCAAATAAAACCATTAGTGAGTGCCCTTGAGGGGAGACAATGTACAGGCACAGACGGCCATTCAAACTTGTCCTCCATCCCACCCATTCATTCACCCGCATAGGCTAAATAAGCAAAAAGCCGTGGGTTTACATCACAAATACGGCACCGGGGCGCCGGCACCTACCTTTCTTTCCTTTTCGAGCGATTCATGTGACCTACAGGATCACCACCCCTCCCCCCCGGTCTCCGGATAAATATGGAAGAGAAGAGATACCCACCGCATGAGGGTAATCAAAGTTGATGTCCCGGGGGAATTGGTCTAGGTGTTGAAATTTTGGTCGAGGCAGGCAGTGCTCTCTCTCTCTTTTTGCACGTCGTACTTTTATATAATATGTCTTGATCGAAGCGTGGCGTTTTGGGCCGGGGGGAGAATGATGGAAGAAGATAGATATATCGGGTTAAGCAGCGTTTGTTTGTGAAGCAAGCTGGCATGAGAGGGGGGGATTCGCGAATGAATGAATACAGTATGTTGGAGCGGGGGGTCTCGCATCTTATCTTTGCTTGCTGGAAGAGACCACTATATATGCCCGCATTGCGACGCATCACATACTGTGGGGAGATATAAATTCTTGTCGTCGGCTCTGAGACCCAAGTAGGGCAGGGCAGGCAGGATATCTATTTCACATGGAGACGAAATTCGAGGCACTTGCACTGTAAATACTGTATTTAATTAAAATTATCATACGCGAGAGATATAAAAGAGTCATCTTCTACACGACTCTATCTCTTCTGTACGTGTGTATCTTCCTCAATGTTCAATTGAATCCATCGAGGTTGTCACCGTATGATTTCCGCCAGCCTGTATCCATCCATCTCTACGGGAAGTCTACCGTACGTCGTCTTTCGGTATGGGAGGGAGATTCTCGAACTTGGATGGTGGAGGTGGTCATGACCATTTTATCACTGTCAGTCAGTCAGTCTAGCAAATATACCACCACCACCACCACCACCAATCTTTCTTTCTTTCATCATTGTCATTTGTGCTGCTCATGTATGAGAGATTAGATTCTCGCATCGCATCTCTTCTCGCCGTCGGAACCTTTCGTATGGTAAAACAGATACATGGATGTATATTGAGAAGCCGAAGATCATCATTATCATCGTCGTCGTCTAAAGTTTTCCCATCGTCCCAGGATATATATCATCATCGCCACTGACATCTACCCACCCATGTTCAAACATCACTCCCTCCGCATTTTCCACCCTCACGCCCGTCAAATCTCATAGCCACGGGCCATCCATCCGTCCAGACAGACCGCGCAATTCCTCTCGAGGACATACATCTTCCATAACCTCGACGCCAGCCCCGCCATTCAGTCCTGCCCTTCTTTTGAACGATTAGCTTCGTCCTCTTGGCGTGAGACAGCATGCATGAATGGGGCCCGGAGATCACCCTTTTTATACCTTTATTAAATCTAAGTCCGCTATCAGATCACATGTACGCTAGCTTAGCTTATTCTTAGTGCCAGAGGGTGGCTTCATAAGCTTATATTTCTTCATCTTTCCCTCCACCCTCCACTTTCTATTCAACCTTGCAAAAGATCCTCATACTACTGTGTCTACTGTATATGTTCGTATCGACCATCATGGAAATGACCGCAGCTGAATCCGAATATCGAAACTGGGGTTTCAATTGAGTTGTCGAGCTGTTGAGAGAGCATAAGATGAAGTAGGTTGTGATAGACACAGATTGGGAGGGAAGTTTGCCCCCCAACTTCCCGAAAATCCCTCTCATAATCCCTCTGTATGTTTACAATCACCTCGCTCCCCTCTCGTTTGGTCAAAACAAAATTTGAAAAATTAAAGTGGGATGTGCGATCCATGCATGCATGCGACCCGACGGAAAGATTAATTAAGCTTTTTGGGGGAGGGGGAAATGAGTGGCAAGGCAAACCACCCCTCCGGCCCCCCTCATCGGCCTGTCCGAATTCTGGAAACTTTCCGTGTGGAGAAAGGAAAGGAAAGGAAAAGGATATCTATCTCAAGACTCCATAGTCATAGCCCAAAAAGGGAGGGATCAAGTTAAACCAACCAGCTAACCAACTAACTAACAGCAGCACAAAATCATAGCGAACTAGCTAGATTCACGTATCTGATAACAAACAAGCATTGATTGTATTCCGGTACTGTATATATATCCTCCCTCCCTCATATCACGAGGAGGAAGTTATTTACAGCAAATAAGCACCTGCGAGATATCTACTGCATCTAACTGCATCTATCTATCTATCCATCTGCCTGCCATGAAATGGATTGGATTGGGGGATTTGGAGATGACATGACAGTCATTGACACTCTTTTAAATGGAATGGAAAGGTCCAAATGTGGACTTGAAGCGTAGTGAAGTGACCTTATCTTTTCACCATTATCACCATTGCAAGAAGTCCATCCATCCATCCATCCATCCAGTAATTCATCACCGTGACATGACATGACACCTAATCCATGTTTGCCGCCCCCATGACTACTGATTGTACTGGACTGGACCTGTTATTCCACGCTGCTTGCTGTACATGTCTTCTTATTCTCTTCTTCTTCTTCTCTTCCCATCCTTCCCAATGCCCCCCCCCCCCCCCGCCAAAAAGTACTCAGTACACATACATACATACATACTTCGAAATTTCAGAATTTCCAAAAAAAAAGAAGAAAAAAAAGTTGCCCCATCGTTGAGCTAGCAAGCTAACCAACTATCTCCATCATATCTGCAATTTCATATAAATGTGAGAGAGCCAAGAACCAAGAACCAAGAACCAATGAAGAGAGAGTAAGAAAGAGTAAATGAAAGATATAAATATATATTAATCTTATAGATGTGGATGGAGCACACAAACCTGAGCACCCCTCTCCCCCACCCAGAGATCATTTATCCCACATCAATACACTCACTCCTTCACTTCAAGGAGCACAGGACAAAATTGGGTATAATGAAGTCTATAATTCTTCCATCTCTCACTAAATCTCTCACTAAATCTCATCTCATATCCCATCACCAAACACGGCTCACGCCGTATCAAGAAAAGAAGAGAAGGGTACGGAAACGTTTTTTTGATTGTACACGAGGAGAATCATCTCTCATCTCCTTCCTCATCTCTATCTTTAGGTCACCTCCATTCACCCCTTCCCTTCTCAGTTTGCATTTCACAAACATTCGAAAACAGCCACACCAAACCCAAGCCAGCCAGCCTAGCGAGATCTCATCAGAAGAAATCGCATCGCAAAGTAAACTAGTCCCAGGCTAAGAGCTCCATCTACAAGAGGCAGAGAGTACACTAGTCCATCAACCAGTGACAATACAGGACAGGATACACAAGATATCAACCACCCTGCCATTGCCATCCCACTCCTTTCATTTCCGGAAATACATGTTCTTCCTTTCTGTTCTTCCTTTCCCTTATCGACACCCCGTTTTTCCCAACTGTCCGAAACAACCCACACAAAGTGGTGAGGGTTTTGAGCGCTCATAAAAGAAATCCATCATGGTCATCAAAATCCCAACCTAACCCCAACCAACACGACAGGCCATAGCGCCTATAGAAGAGCCGTATCAAATAAAAGCTGAAAAGAGAGACGCAAACAGGAAAAAAATTGGAGCGAGCCAACAACACGTCTAGCATACCGAAGGATTCGAAAAGGACTCGAAAAGCTATGCGATGACAAGAAAATAACGAAAGAAAAAAAATAATGACTAAAAGTTTCATATACAAATGGATTTGTAGAATGTGTCAAAGTAGACCAAGTGGTGAGAAAACGACATCGAGAGGTTCTTGTCAGACCAACGACGGTGAGTTTGGGAATAACGCTATATCGGTTGTTGCATGAGTTGGTGTGTATTGATAAGTTGGCTGGGGGCGGCCATGCCAGAATTCATCATCCCCATTGACATAGGCATGCCATTGAAATTTGAAGTTATGTTGGGTGGAAGAAAGCCATTTTCGGAATTAGGAGAAGCGTCGAGGGCTCCAAGATGATCCTCGCCTTCAAAATCTTCTTCTTCACCACTGTAGCCACCATAGGCACCTTCAGATCCCTCACCACGATCGTGTGTGCGACGATGTCTGTTGAATAAGTGTTAGTTCATGTTCGAAATATCCTTAATAAAATTCAGGCGAATGATGCTGTGCTGTGCTGTGCTGTGGTTGAGATTGAAAATCAAGTGATTCATAACATACTGTGCGAGGTTGTCTGAGCGGGAGAATGCTTTGCTGCAGTGTGGGCAGATGTAGGGTCTTTCTTGTGTATGGGTTCTCACATGTCTGGCAGGGGGGTTAAGTCAGCGGCTTGATCTACAGCCGGACAAATGAAATGAAGAAAACTGAAAATATGAAACATACCGTTTGAGATGCTCTAAACGCTTGAACAGACGACCGCAAGTGGGAATTGGGCATGAATGTGATTTTTGGGGGTAAGGTGCAAGTTCCATCATCGTGGCGCTTCGTGCTCGACGCATAGCTCCACCAGATCCTTGCATGTGTCTTGGTAGGGGGGTATTGTCTAGTGGATTATCACCTGAGAGATCATCATTGCTCAGGTGAAAATCCGATTGTTGTAACGATATTGGGTTCATGTGTGGAGAATCCTCGACAGTGGAGAGTGGGGTTCCATGCCTTGAGAAATCAACGAGTTCTTTGTGGTTCATCATTTGGTGAGGGATTTGGTTGCTGTATGTGAGCCCAGGTGGAGAGTTCTCACCGGACTCATCGCCTTCAGCTACTAGTCCCACAGACTGTGAGACGGATCTTCTCAGATCCGATGGTCTATGGGCAGGGTGAGAATGTTGACCTGCTGCGGCGGCAGCAGCAACGATTGAAGCAACTCCTGGAGGAATTGAGGAACGGCGCCTTCTTTGCTTGTAGGTTGGAGATCCCTCAATCACGGAGTAGACATTGTTTGCCCCATAACCTCTAGTGGCGTGCGAGAATTGTGGACCAGACAGGTTTGATGGGGGTAACTGCATCATCGTATGTAGGCCGTTAACACTACCCAAATGATCTGGAATGGCTGTGTAAAGGCCCGTTTCCTCGTTTGCAATATAAGCAGGCTCGGCTCCCATTCCAAGGGCTTGCTGGGGTGGAGTGATAGGCTCGAATGAGATACCACGAGCACTGTAATCTTCGTAGTGTGATGAAACAAATGATGGCGCGGGAGAGTACTCCAATCCGTATGCAGGCATGGAAGCGTGTCGCTGATGTGTTTGCCCGATGGGGACACCATTCTGATTATATTGAACGCGGTTGAAATCTGGTTCTCTCTTAACTTGATGCATCTGCTGTGGATGATGTTGTGGTTGCATTTGCGGTTGCTGCATTGTAATTTGTTGATAAGCTGCCATTTGGTTCATCTCTTCTGGCATTACCATAGTTTGTGGAATCAATTGGGGAGGAGGCATTGAATCCATTGCTCGCATCACTGGGGATGTTGATTGTGATTGATTGTATGATGGTTGTTGAGCTGAGAAGGAGGAGGAGTTCGCTTGTTGGGCCTTTGTAAGTTGTTCAAACAATGATTGAGAGGAGTCGAATTCGAAAGACAAAGCTGGCTCATTAACTGCGACAGTGGTAGCCTCTTGTCCCATCTTCTCCCTCTTCAAATCCCGCTCGAGCGCATCCAAAAACAGCCTGTCGTGCGGTACGCTATACCAATAAAAAACCTTTTGCTTCTTTTGCGTTCGTATGCAATTGTTCTTGTAGAGGAAATCTAGGAAACCACTCTTTGGTTCTTCAAGGGAGGCATCGGTGCCAGACTTCAGGTTGCGCAGATCTGAAAAGATACCCTCTTCAAATTTCTTCGAGTTCTTGACCGGTCGACCAAAAGCTTGGAATCGGAAAGATAGACATCGTACAATATCCGTACCGGAAATGTGAAAGAGGTTGTTCCTGTCAAGACATCAGCTGCAATACACCTCATTCAAGGCACGCTTCACCATACCATAAGACACAAGAAACGTATTCACCGGTCGGGAGGAGGAATCGTCTGATGTATTGATCCTGAGACCAATCAACAGGAGCTGATATTAAAAAGTACTTTACTGAAACAAAGTCAACGAGATGATTCCAAGTATCGGTATGCTATACTGACAGTTGTCGACCTGCTGAAGTGCTACTTGAGCATCTTGAGGCAGACTTTGTTGTGCTTCACTGCTCAGCATGAAGGTCTCTGGTTTTTGTGGAGGGGCCATCGCCGCATGATGTTGCGAATACATCATATGCGCCATTCAATTGAGTTGAAACCACGAATCGAGTATGATTTAGGGGTGTTGATATATCGATTGGGTCTGAAGAGCACTCAAAACACCAACGAGGCCGTAAGGCTGAAGGGTAACTAATAGTGCGTCGAGGTATAGGATGTGGTGATTAGGGTTTGAGGGAATTGAATAAACCAGCAACGCCAATGTTAATGAAGCAGCAGCCGTGCCTTTGAAACGTGGATGGATGAAGCGAGTGTTGACTGTCGGAAGACTGGTGGTATTGGTATCGTTGGGATGTTGAGATGGAGGGCCTGCTCCCGTACAGAAAAAGCCAGATGGAACAGTTGACGATCGGGGGGGGGAGGGGAGGGGGTTTGAGGGGGGGTGAGGGGTTCGAGGCCAGCAAGAACTCTAGTCGATTCAAGATATAATCCGAGGAGAGAGGAGAGAGGAAGGGAGGAAGAAGAAGGGACAAAACCTTTTGAATCGCGATTTAGCAAACAATTAAGAGAGAGAGGGAGGGGGGAGCTGAAAAGGTCAACCGATGACTTAAAAAGGAAAATAAAGCAGTTTCAAGTGAGTGAAGAGGTCTTAAAAAGGAAGAAAAAGAAAGAAAAGAAGAAGAAGAAGAAAGGACGGCGGCGATAACAAGACTCTTTCCTATAAAATCAGATTAACTCGAATCAAATTTCAATCTCCTTTTAGTCGCAATGATGATTTTGTTTCGTTCGGTCGGTCGATACGTGAAGAAGGACGGATGAATCCGACGATATAGCAGGTGTAGATGGGTAGATAGACGAGACGCCCTCGGGTGAATGCTGCAATCAATCAAATCCAGATTTTAATTAATCTTTGATTGCGGCTGAGGAGTCGAGAGAGGAGGATGATTGCTTCTTCTTTTCTCTTTCTCTTCCCTCTTTCGATTCGATGCGATGCGATGCGATGCGATACGATGCGACGCGCTGCGATGTACAAGGTGTACAGGCGACCTGCGACAAGAAGGAGAGACGTAGGTAGATATTCTATTCGAGTTTGAAGTGAAGGGAAGGCATGAGGGGGTTTAAGACGGGATTGGAATGTTTGGGTTGAGTAAGAAAGAGTAAGGGTCGTTTGAGAATCTCAAATCTGAGCCCTTCTTTAGACCTGGGGTCTGCGCGGTCGAATGTAAAAGTAGGGGCCTTGGATCTTTTTGTTTTATCTTCCTAATTTTATTTATTTTATTTTATTTTATTTTATTTTTATTTTCTATTTTCTATTTTCTATTTTGTATTTTGTATTTTGTATTTTGTTGTGGATTGGGATTGGGATCGGATTGGATAGGGTGAATGGGATTGAATGATGATGTGGATGATATATGTACAGTAACCCGCGTGCGTTGAGAGTTGGAAAATTAAAAATAGATGCCATGTAAGATAATATACTCTGCAAGTGGTATTTAGAACGAGTTCATAGGTTGAAGCTGTCTCCTATTCTCCTTCTTCGTCTATTCTATTTTTGGTAATATCTTTTCCAGAAGAGGGGAAGGGCGCTCTGCTTTGGCTTTTGCATTATCCTTACTGACTGCTGGTAAGAAACGGTCAAGGGGTAGATGATGGCTGGCTGGATGGTTGTGCTTTTGCTTGGAACTGGATTTGAGTTGAGGTCGTGGATAACCCACAGACGAAGACCAAGGTCAGGAGATAGGCATGATATTGGTCTTGATGTGTAGGTAGTCTTCAGCGTACGCTCTTTCCGATCGCTGCTTCAGACTCGAGGGGATCTCTTTGCTTTTTCTTCTGGCAAGAGACGTTGAGCAGCCAGTTCTTGAACCGTGTCGAGTGCTAATTTCTGATGTCTGAGTTCGAGGGTTCGGATTGGCTGGTCACTTATCCTTATCATCCAAGGGGGAAGAAGCAGTTGAACTTGCAATGGCGTGCGATGTGCAACGTGCAATGTGCGACATGCGCAAGACTAAGGAGGGAGGTGTTCAGAGATGGGGAAGAAGGTGTAAATGAATCAACGAAGCAGCATGAGATCTAATGTAAAATGAACGATTCAAGTTGAACATGTCAGAATGAAGGGGGGATGATTAGACAGGAACGAAAGCGAAGCACAACCTTGATTATGAAGATTGAACGGTGGTACAACTCCGAGAGACCTATGTTACCGTGCCGTCTTCCAATCCAGATTCCGGAGCAGAGCTTACAGGTACTACTACTTCGTACTACGACGGTAGAATTCTAGATCAACGTTAGCTAAACCATGTTAACCGGGTATGTTGGAGCATTTCCCAAAGACTTCCATGAATCCATGGAATGTGAAACGTATTTTTCGATTAGAATACGGACTGTAATCATGCTTTCCTCTCTTTCTCCTTTCTTCTCCGCTGCCCCTGGTTATGATTCCCGTGCGAACCTGCTAATCTTCTTGGCTCACATGATTCTTGCATCGGCTTCATGTACTCTATTCGATAGGTAATCTCCGCTCAACCTTGCCATCTGCACTGGAAGGTTCCTCCTTATACAAATTGCTTTCTCGGTCGAACCTCACTGAAAGAAGGCTCTTTCATTGATATGGCGATCTCAAGGCTATGGACGCTTTTGGTTCATGGAGCACGGAGGGTCGTACCGGAACAGAGGGCAGGGCAATATTTACCCTGGGGCTACTGAGAACGAGAATGATTAGAAGAATGGGATGTCCAGAACAGACATCCCAAAATGGGCTAGCATGACCGCTTTTTCATTGGTAGTTGAGACAGCCATGATTCTATATTTGATTTTGATCAGGAACCGGGAAGGCCATGCTTGGAAAAGAAATCACCTTGGCTGCTTGCGCGAGGGAGAAGTGGATCGCGAAAGGCATGTCAAGTATTCAATAAATGAGTCGAGACGTCTTCATCATGACCTCTCAGGATCCAAGCACACATTTTCGTGCAAGTACCATCAATTGATCTAGAGAAAACTCATGCATCAACAGGGAAGTCAACATGGCAACTTGGAAGCGATAAGATCCTCGGCCATTCCACACTTACCTCGTTGGGGTTAAGATGGCAGAAGTTCTCGATCAGATCTCAAGAGTCAAAAGCGGTACCGGAGCCATCGTACTCCTAGTTAACGGATTGCGAATGACTCTGTCTGGATGGCGTGCGTACTTCACGGATTGTAAATGACGCTGTGCAGGATGGCGCGCGATCTGAGCGTTGAACTCGCTGGATGGTCGTTGCTATGATGGGGAACCTGCTCGGGGAGAGTCCACCCGTGGTCCACCCACGGACTTTCCGCGATTGAGGCCTTCTCGTTGAGGTTGATACAAACAGTCCCGCCAACTCCAGAGATGGATGCTTCCGCCCGCGAGTTCTGGTGAAGGCCGGCCGGTAAATACACAGCCCCGCGACCCGTCGAGTCCATAGAGGGAGGGATAGATAGATATGTCAATAGGTCCTATTTTGTGAATGACCACCTACCTGCCTTGCAATATCACATGATCGGTGGGAATATCAAATCGTGGCTTTCACTGCCGGCCTTTTCTTCTAATTTGCCGCTTGTCAAATTCTGACCATATCGTATCCACGTACAGCCAATCCTCGCCATCACCTGCATCCCTCGTAGCCGCGTGAACTATCAGCTGGACCCTTCTAATTCTTCCAATCAATCAGCACGCACCAATGTCGCCACCACTTGCCCCAAAATGATACCTATGGGATGTTACTTTGACATATACTTGCATGCATAGTGGGATGGTTTCTCGTGCTGCACCCACCCAATGCAGGAGGTAAACATTGTGCACATCCTCGCAATCTGTCTTACGAAACTAGCTTCGACAAGTTCCATGACGGTCATATATTGACGCTCCCCAAGATCCATCAAAGATGGTACCTACATCTCCAATCGGTTCCTGCGTTTACGTTTTGTGCTGTTCACGGTATAGCGCAGGAAGATCACCTGGATTAGGCTGAGTCTAGACAAAGTGTGGTTGGTGTATGATATCAGTACTACAAGTATAGCAAGGTTTTGACTGTCAAAGACATCACGGAATCATAGATAAAGCACCACTTCTTCCACGGAAACCCATTTTTCGACTAGATGATCCTCTACCTTTATCTTGATTTGTTGCTCCTTGGCGACGAAGTGAGGAATGGGTGAAGACGGGGCTGCATAGGTATTCCTATATCATTGCTCTAACCACGATCTTCAGTGGTCAGTGGTCACCGCGGAGTCGCCATCCCACTACTGGCAAGCATTGTTCTCGCCAATGCTTTCCCACGATTCGCAAGAAATTCCCCGAAAATCTAAATTCGATGTTGGGTTGGGATAATAACCTTCAGGCAAAGTAGGCTGGCGAAGAAAAGCAGGTACGCGCGAAGTATCTCTCTCTCGAGATCTTCCGGCCACTCGAATATCTTCAGCAATTAAACTCGGCGTCTACATACATACGATTAGAATGAACCCAATCTCATACCCATGATTTCCCGTGCTACCGCGGCCCCACAGCACTCATACGATGTGATGCAGTGATCCGAAAGTGCGAAGTAGAGTATCCCGGTAGATGGAATATGCTACTGTGCGTACGGAATCAGCTCCATCTTCATGCCTTAGCCTGAGATTCCAGAATAACAATACATAATGCTGAGCGCTTGCCCATTTCCCATTGCTTAATCCTCACTCACTACTTGTCCTCGAGTAGGTAAAAAAAAGATTACTGGCTGCGATTAGCTCTTTCCGGTCTGGATGTATGTACCCAAGGTTAGTTCGCTACTTACTGGCCTACACAGGGACAAGTCAATGCAGGTATATATGAAACATCGACTTAAGCTTAAGCTCTTCAGGATTCTCATTGGAGAGGAAATGCATGAACTGTCTCATCTTTTTCTTCCACTTCTATGGAAATTGTTCTTCGTACTTGTAAATTACGCTGACGCTTTTAATTCAACAGTTTCTACGACAGATAGACATCACCTGGATCTAGATTCGCCGAGCACTTTAGGGTTACCCCCCCGTAAGGAAAGTAACAAAACAATAGATGAATCCAAGCGGAAAGCGTGAAATCCATCCATTCATCAATAACCATAGCCAGTCAGAACTCATCAGACCCAAACGTATTGAGCTCGTGACTATGACGGTAGCGCTTCCATATACTCTTCCTCGGTTGTATGGGGGTTGTCGGCGTCTAATACATAAATTTACGTCTAATAGCTCGGGTAGCTCTGCATTACCCTATTGTTTCGAGCTGGAATTCCGGCTCGGAATCCATTCGTCGGTAAGCTAGCTATAAGCTGTATTATTGCTCTTATTATTGCTTTTTAAAATAACCTCATTTTCCATCATATCATCCTTGATATTTCAATACTCCGTGGAAGTATTTGTACTCGTATGAAACGATAATCGCAAGGTTAATTCAAACATCTTGGAGCGTTTTGATTAGTTAATTTCCATCACGTAAGCGCTACTTCTACTTCTAGATCTGGTTATCTTCAGATCCGAAGAAGGCCAACTTCACAACCAACATCATATGGTAACCCGTTTCTCTGGCCCATCCTGCTTGCTCGGCCCTGCAGCATTTCCGCTGCTGTAACATCACTAATCGGATACCAGCATGCATAAGATAGATGGCTTCGAACGACTGTAGCTAGCCACTGGCGCATGATCTTGGAGGTATGTATTGCTGATAAGACTGACACACATCTGTGCGGCATTCTTCTACCCTCATTGCTTTCTCGCCCTGTACACCCAAGGTTCCTTTCGCTATCATAGAGCTCTACGGCAGTGCCCTGCATACAAGGGTCCAACAAAGCGTACTTCAGAGTTTGAAACGAGGCTGTTTATGGGTGGAATTCCAAAGAGAGGTATTCCTTATTAGGTTGTATCAGATTATTCTATAGCGAGAAACTTTGACCAAGCAATTAGTACATCAGAATCCTCATGTCAGTGTGTAGTGCCAGATCGAAACAAAGGGAGATTAGCTGCCTAGCGGTAGCTCACCCTTTTACGCCCTTTTTTTCTTTCGCATTATGCGCAAAGAAAGTGGCTTTGCTACGATGCAAATACCAAATTCTCATATCCTCTCAACCCTTCTGTCTTCCAGGGTGTTGGGTAGAGGAATACACAAAGAAGTGATGGCCAGGCCCGACCAGTCGCATCGCTCTCAGACATTCTGTACATGAACAAACAAGCTGGTGGCTTTACTATAAGGAATACCGGCAGTCGAATCCCCTTCGTACCTCGCCGCAAAGCTACAGTACTTCTCTTTGTACCTCCGTCTGTGAATGTCTCGTCTTATCCGAAACATACATCCAACAGAAGAAGGAATTTCGCTTGAGTTTTGATTCACACCTCAGTCATAGCAGCTGAGAATTAATGGAAGTGCATATATACTTAATAACCAGTAAGATATATCAAGTGGCTGAATAAAGATGTAAAAAGAATTCTTTTGTTGCATATCGCGAAACAGAGGATCTGAGATCGCATTTTCTTGTTATGCTTGTCTTGCTCATCTCATCTTTTTCGCAAAGGGAGGTGTGGAGGAACGGCTCGTGTAGATGGAAGGATGCGTCGATTGCACCGTGCGACTGAAGGATCTTTCTACTGACTATATACTTTGCAGAAAGGGGTTCAGAAGTTCAAAAGAAGGATTGCGTTGAGTGTGAGAGTTTGGCCTGGAGATGGCAGTGAGAGCAAGGGAGGTAGATACGCCTCGGTATAGAATGATGGATTTTCCCACGTTTGATGTTCAACGGACATGGCGGTTTAGGGTTTGGGTGGGCTTTGCGTATGTATGGGACTCTCGATGGTGGTGGTGCTTCTGTACAGGATGAAAGAAAGCTCTTTCTGGGTGTCATGGTGCCCTCGTGTCGTCATGAATTAGGGATTTTTCTGCGCCGCAATATACGACCGCAACAGGAATGCCGCGGGAGGATTCAGTTGCACATCTTCATGTCTGTGCCGGGTCTTTTGTGGGGGCATACACGGGTTGAGATGAACGGCCCGGGACATGTAAAGAAGTAGGATTGAAGAAGTTTCTGTGTGGATTTTTGTTGTCGGAGATACTGTTTTCTTGCATCTTGAAGCCGCACTGAGCTGAGTGATCGTATTGATCCAACACTGCGGGTTGCTATCAGATCAACCCATCCTGCATATGAAAGAATTGCCTAGATACCTTCACCAGTTCGAGAGTGAGAGATTGTAATTTAAACTGATCACAAAGATGGGCTACCTACACTTCAAAGGTGGCAGAACTTCACACCGCCCACTCAAAAATCTAATCTCCAGAATTGAATTTGAGCTGGGTCATCGTCGCGCTCGGGTTTCTATCCATAAAGAGTGAGTGGATATGGCCTTCCTCTTAGAAATCCACCACATTGCCTCCTGTATATATAAATAGGCAAAAACCTTGCCGCCCGTCGACGGGCGGCAGGAGAAACCCCCTTGAAATGGGGTTTTTTCTCGATTCGAACCAGGCGACTTGACCACTCCACCACAAGAGCGCATTTTACCAGAACAAATTCCACTTTGTCGCCTTTGCGCTCAGATGCAACGGACTGAGTTAAGTTGCCTTATATAGTAGAGTTTTCTCGCTCAAGGGGGAGAAAATAGGCACGTTGGTCACCCACGTGGAAATATGGGATGCGGTGGGCGGCGGGCAGTAGGTATTTGTTTTGGTATTTGGATGATGATGATATGCCGGCCAGATACAGGCATTTAGAGCTAGCTCTTATTGTATAGGTCATACATGTCATTACCAATGGTCCAAATGATCAATCAACCCAGTAGGGCTGTGAATAGTGAGGTGAGTGAGTTTAACACCCGGCTGTGGGAGAAGCGTGGGATAGGATAGCAATCTGTTCGCTCTCGAGTAGTACTTCGGTTTGGGTTATTGATGTTGAGGAGGGAGTGGTTGCAAATAGGGATGTGTTTGTGTATGGTGTTTACGTAGTCCATGCCCTCAAGATTCTGGGTGGAGGGGACTGGGAATGGAAAGTTTATGCCAGTAAAGAGCATCTCAGCACCAAGTAGAACGCACTCGGAGACGACGACTGTTGTAGCGTGAGAGAAAGCTCATCAACAAGATCTAATGTATGAAATTATAAGGTAATACCATTAACCGCAAAGCAAACAGCTCACCTTGAAGATCCACTCAGTTTGGAACATGGGTAGTAGTACATAAACCCAGAAAGAAGTAGACGGGGACCTCTATAATATTCTCCCGACGCAGACGTTTCAATGAAACAGGGCTCCTTCAATTTGCTATCCCGATATCCGTCCCGCCGAGATCTAGTATGTGGAAGATTCGAGGAGGGGAGAGAGAGGTAAGTTGGAGGAGATGATTGTCAACTAGGGAAGACAATAAGATATGGGCATGCCAGTGGTGGCAATGAATGATGACAGTGACTGACTATTTCAACAGACATGCTTCTAACCTCTTCATTGCACAATGAGTATACTCGAGTATACGTAATAACCACAAAACTGAACCAAGAACCCTCGTAACACATACAACAATAGTCCCATTCGCATTTAACAGTAGTCAAAAAAGACAAGCACTCTCGACTCCTTCAGCTCTTGTGCCAGCCAGCCATACATACCATGGTCACTCAAGAAAAGTCAGTCCTGAACCCAAATATATACACCGATCATCCAATTGCTTCTGCGAAATTAGAACCGAATATACAGCAGAGTAGACATGACACTCAAATATGTCATCTTGACTCGCTAGTATTTCCCCTCCCCTCCCAAAGATTTCGGGATATAAAAAGGGGTTCCACTGGAGAGGCCTGGTGGACTAAGTTCTGAGGAGTGATCTCTTGATCACATCAATGTCTACAGCTCCCGCAGAGAGTTGGAGCAGTTGACGAGGGAATGGGGTGATCGAACTGTAGCAAAACATTACACAATAAGGTAGAGACCAATGGTATGTTCGCATCCGAAATGTATCGACGAAACTAGAAAACGCGACGGTGAACAAAAATAAACACGTACTGAATTGGTGGCGATGACGGAGAACTTGATGGAAGTATTAGAAGAATGAGACTAGTCCTTGAAATGTCGATTGTGATTGTATGGATGGCAAGTGTTTGAAAGATACAAGAAGCCATGTGCTCCAAATGCATAGTAATACTCGCCTACATACTAACCACCCACCCAGCCCCTTAAGCCCCAAAACACTCATCATACCCTACCAGCGTAAATCTATACTTAACATCATTGTTATGCAACCTCGTCAGCGCCGTCTTCAACCCCTCCTCCCCAATCTCAATCGTCTCCACCCAACTCTTAATACCCTTCTCAGCCGCTAAATCAAGCATAGCCAAAGCCTCTTTTCTACTACCCAAATGACTTCCTCCAACAAGCACACCATTCTTCACAAGTTGGGAATTATCGATGATTTGACCCTGGCCATCGGGGATTCCCACGGATACCCAGCGTCCGTGAACGTTTAGAATTGCAAGGTATTCGGGGAAATTGGAGCCCGAGGTGGAAGAAGCAGTATTGATTATTAGGTCAAAGGTCATGAGGTGATCTTTGTTCCAGTCCTTATCGGCGGTAGCGAGGAAACCGTCGGCCCCCATTTTTTTGGCATCAGCTTCTTTGGCATGGGTTCTATTTTACAGATGGCGATTAGTACAAATCTCACCCATAGTATCTCAAGAGGGGCGAGGCAAGCAAGCTAGCAAGCCAATCAACATACCTCGAGATAACCCAAGTCTCGGCCCCCAACGCTTTAGCAAACATAACCGCAAAATGGCCAATTCCGCCCAAGCCCACAATGCCCACCTTCTTCCCGGGCCCAGCCCCATTCCTCACCAACGGGCTATAGGCCGTCAAGCCAGCACACAACAAAGGAGCTGCTTCCTCAGTCTTCAACGTCTCTGGGATGGGGAAAACGAAATGCTCATGAGTTCTCACATGGCTCGCATAGCCACCTTGCGTAACGATTCCGGTATCGGGCCAAACGGCGCCATAGGTATCGAGTTGGTGGAGACAGTACGACTCATTGTCGCTTTTGCATTGTCGACATTGGAGACAGGAGTAAGATTGGGCGCCGACGCCGACGCGTTGCCCTGGTTTGACGAGGGTTACTTTGGGGCCGACGCGGAGAGCTTCGCCCACGATTTCTGTTGCGGTTTTAGTATATTTTCATTTTCTCATGATAACGAGGGGTGCTGAAACCATAACCTTAAACTTACCATGCCCCACGCAAAGCGGAAACTTCTGCTCACCCCACCCTCCATTCACTGTAAGTAAGTCACTCCCGCAAATACCACATGCTTGGATTTTGATGTCGACATCATAGTCACCGAATGCTTTGGGTGTATATTCGTTCTTGTGGAATTCATTCCATGTTGCAGGATCTTCAATTTGGAAGCCGGTGAAGGTTTCTGGGTATCCCATGTTGGACATGTAAGAGACTCGGAATGACAATATGAGGAGTGGTATGAGGAAGAAGAAAGGGAGAGGGAAGGAGGAAGAGAAAGAGGAAGAGAAAGAGAAAGAGAAAGAACAAACAATAAATACCCCCTCCCCCTCCCTCATCGACCCGCAAAGTTAACGTTATCTCCATTTCCCTTCCATCCATGGGCATTCAGGGTTGTATACATTCCCTACTTCATCAGCCCGAACCCCATTCATGGCGGCGGGGCTTAGTATCTCATCGAATAGATCATCTGAATTTGTCCCGGGGACATTGTTGTAGGAGTGACAACCTATCCATCACCAGGGGACTCTCGTCACGGTCTGATACGGCTGCTTATTTTTCCACCAGTCAGAAGGCGGGATTTGGAATCCAAGATTAGGATTTAACATGGTATTTTTGCTATATACCTCCCCTCCCTGCCACAAAAAGCTTACGTTCAGAATGCTATCGACTAGCTAATCTCGATAACTTGCCATCAATTATATCTCATGCGAAGTGTGTCATTTCAAAACAGTTGGAAGGCAGAAGAGGACATTTTACAGATGGCTTCCGGATTTCAGTTGCTCTATCAAGCTACTGTACTCTTACAACATCAATTAACAAAAGAGTGAGCCCTCATATGATTTCCCTCAGTCCCTTGGTCCCTTGAAAGTATGTGGCTTGTTCAGAGCTGTGCATATTAATTGCAAGAGTCCCTCCTTGTAACCACCAAAACACACAAAAGCCAAAGCCAGATCGATTTCCATAAGAGCACGTAAAAACTGCGCCAAATAAACTCCTTCATCAAAGCATGGTGCATCAGAATTTCCCACATTTCCCTGATAAACCCAACCACAACTCCATAATCTCCCCAGAGAATTTGTCAGGCCTGGCCATAGAGAACTCCTGCATTAATAACACACCCTCATCAAATCAAAAGCCTATATTATACAAATTACACCATCCTAAGAAATCATGATCCATCAAACAAACCCAAATTACTTAAATCCTCGGAACTTTCTTCTACCTTTGCCCTTTTTACCTTTCGTGGCTGGTGTAGTTCCATTCTGTTCACTTGGCCCATCCTGAACGCTAGCCAATGCTTTGACATCCTCATCATCCATTTCACTGAGGTCATCGCTTGCATGAGAGCCATTAGTGTTCTCGACAGAGACTTCTTGCAAGACACTTGTCCCTTCAGGCTGGAAATCTTTGAGGTACCAAGGGATGCCTCCATTGTTAAGAACGTCTGTACCATCTGTTGTATTTTCGCCATTTGAGACTGGTGGCGTTGGAGGGTTAGGTTGAATTTCTTCCGGAGCCGAAGAATAACCATTGGTATCAGGTGGTGTGATGCCATTGCCATTTGTAGCGGGCTTCTCTACACCGTCGTTGAGTAATTCTGGGTCTATCATATGATCTGCATCGGCAGTAATAGCAGATGCAACACGAACAACATCCTCGGCGTCATGCTCTGCATCGGCGTCTGGCATTTCCGTATCTATAAATTCAGCGTTGACAGCAGAAGACCTATCGTGCTTTACCATGTCACCATTTATAGCTTCACATTTAGGCTCTTCTGATTGTGCAGCATCAATCATGTCGTCATCTTGGGATGGCTCCGGTGCTCCAAGATCTGCGAAAGTATCAAGTGAGCCGTTCGAACCTTCTGGTGGGAGTAGGCAGTTTTCAAGTAAGGAATTCAGCAGTTTTAGCTGATCCTCGGGCGTTATCTTAACAATATCACACTCAGCTCGAACTGCAGCCTCCAACATAGGTTGAATAGCTTTTATAATGCGTTTTCCGAGTTTACGACGGTCTCGCACTTCGATATTGGCCTTTTTGATGGCAACCTTTTCGACATCACCAGCCATTTTCTCCTTCTGGCTCCCTTGTGGGAAGTCATTCATGATAGCAGCATTGATAGCCGAACTAAAGTCTTTCGCAAACGCCCCAGTAGTAGTGTAAAAGCGTTGATTGAGCTTCTCACTGAGTCGATTGAGGCCATTGGTAAAGACTTTCTTGCTATCGAGTCTACGTCCCATTAGCTTTTGTGACATTTTTGTTTTGGTATAAACTTACTGTAAAGCCCTTAAAATGACAGGTGGCAGTAGATGAGCCACGGGAAAGTATATTGTGTCGACGGCATCTTTCTCTAGCCTTGCAGCTTCCAATTTCATCAGTTCGCGTTCTTTAACATCTCCGGCAAGTTCACGTAATTGCTGCATATCCTTGAGTAGAACCTGAGCAAAGTGAATCCGACGAGCAAGTCTTTCTCTTCCTACGTGGCCCATACCGGAAAAGTTGCGCCGGGTGATTTCCATAGAAGAGAAACTTTCCATTTGAAGTTGTAATCGCTTCAAAAGAGCTGCACCCCTTCGAGCCTCTCTCTTGAGAGTCCAATACTTACAACAATCTGCAGTCCATTCTCTTCGCCTGCGAAGGTTATAACGCTGCAATGACGCCTCCACTGAGTTGAAGATAACTTTCGGTATGATTGGAGCACCCGAAGGAAGTTTCCAAACCCCCTTAATTGGCTCTTCAGATTGAAAATCTTGATTGTATTGCATGAAGGGCCCACGAGCACCATTTAAGTCTATAGCTTCTGGGTGCCTTCCCGCTCTGCGGTGCGCTACAGCCAACATACCTGCCGCTTCATTTGAATCGGCCCACACACGACCGCGCATGGTCTTCTTGTAGAATCTCCGAGCTTCAGCTGTAGCGGCCACAGTGTCATTCTCTCTAGCATGGTCCTGAGGCGAGTGTTTATCACAAAAGGCTTTCAAAACGGCGTGTCCATCCAGAACAGCCAATGTGCCATGGTTGTTCTTCATCTTCAAGAACAGCCGAGCTTTGCGAGCACAAGTGACATGGAACGCTGTGAAACAGGCTTTGTTGCCACATTGTACGCATGCTCCCATGTTTTGGTTGCAAATGTAGCAGTTTAATTTCCACCTACTCTTTGGCACCTTCTCAACTTCCATAACTGGCTCCATGAATGTTGTGTTGCCAAGAGAAACCTCGGGAATCCACATTGCACAAAGCAGATGGGACCATTTTGAAGCGTTTGTTTGTTTGAAAGCTCCATCAGTGTTTGGGCAGAAAATGCAGGTCTAAAAGTGTATTAGCATTTAGTTGGGGTAATATTCTGACTGAAACTCACAGGAGTGGAGCGACCAATCAATTGACACTTTCTGCACATCCATTGCCCTTCAGGAATAAACGGAACTCCGTAGCATTCTTGATGCACAGCCAAGTCACAGCCATCACAAAAGACAATGGCGTTAGTATTTTCACAATCTCCGTCATCACAAATAGCACATTTGCTATCTTGTTCTTCTCCAACATGAGCCTCGCCATTGACTGCAGCAGCGGAGCTGGATCTGGGTCGATGGGTTTGTGGGGGTTTTGGATTTGGCTTTGGTATAGTTCGTTCTAGATTATGCCAATCTTTCTCTATCTTGGTTAAAGTAACTTCGAAAATGTGTCGAGGAACCTCATCAACGCCTTCAGACTTCCGCTTCTCGTTATATTGTTGTAGCCATTTATCGTCTGCCTCATCCATGTCATATTCAACACGACCAAGAGTGCTTCCAATTCCATCCAGATCCTCATTGAAGTTGATGTCGGAAGCTTTTATAAACTCATGCTCTGGTCGAACAAATTCGTCGCTTTCCTGATATCCTACATTCGCCATGGATTTATCGACGTATTGATCAAATTCTGGTGTATCGAATTTCTTGAGAGTATTCGTGAGACGGAACGATGGTTGTGGCAGGGTCAACTTCTCCTTCGCACTAGTATTTGCAACATGCATGTTCTTTGGGGTCTTTGGGGTCTTCGGGGCGCCAGTAACGAAAGGTATTCCAAGATTCGCAGCAGCTCTTGCAGCGTAGAAAGCCTCTGGGTTCTTTGGGGGACGGCCGGGTCTTCTCTTACCTCCTCCTGGTGTGCCGGGAATGGTATATGGAATGGGAACACCAATTGCGCTGGGAGTAGGAGTTGCACCGTTTGGGCTTATAGTTGTGCCATTTTCACCATTGGTAGTGGCTTGTCCATGCATGCCATTGGTTGATTCGTCTGCTGATTGCGGTGCGCTGGCTGGTGTTGCAGGTCTCGAGTTCAATGTTCCCTCTACTGCTTCTTGACTGAAGCCCATCATTTCTTGGTTGATATCTAGATCGGGGTGAAACTCTTCCCAGCCTCGTTCTTCTCGTGGCTTGTATCCATCGTTTTGCGCGACAGCAGCAGCAGCCTGCGACGAGGATCCGAATCTGCTTGGGGTGGCCATGGGAGGCTGCTGTGCGCGTGGAAGTACTGTTCTTGTTCTTGCTGTTCTATTATCTCTGCGAGGGTAAATGACAGGCTGGACTCCGTTCGCAGCGTTTTCGCGTCCTATACGGCCGCGAGGTCCAATATAATTGTAGCCCCCGGGACCTGTACCGCCAACTAATAGCAGGTCTTGACCGTTCTCGTCCACGTATCTGCCCCCCCCGCCAGGACCTCCGGGCACGTATCGACCTTTCTTGGGAGGTTCGGAAGCTAGATTCTTAAGAATAGTATTTTCGAATCTTCGATTAGAAGCTGATGCGGATTTTGGACGTGTAGACCTTGTACCTGAGCCACTTGCAGCTCTTTGGGGGGTTCCAGGTATTGGTGTCGGGGCCATGTTGAAGTCTTATTCACTACCGATTTGATATTGCGACAAAAATGAATGAAGTGTGGACAAAGGTGAGTTTGTGCCACTAGTGCGCTTGTTGAAAGTGGTGATGAATGGTAATGCAATAGTTAGATTCTGTGAGGGGCGAGGCGCATAAGGAACTAGATAATATAAAGGCACGATATTGCGCGTCTTTCTCTTTAGAAATTGACTGAAAGATGCTTTACGAGTGAATTACACGCCAATAATGTCAAGAGATGGAGCTCAACAAGATCTGACTTCCACTGGGTCAAGCCAGCGTCTTCAGTTTGGCAGTCGCGATGTAGTTGCTCCTTCCAATTAGGATTAGCTCTGAATACAGGGATTATCGGAAGAAAGTATCGATATAATCCGATACCCATGCACGTGCCGTGCGACGGAGTTAAGCTCTGGGCCCGTGCGTCTTATTGCTGAGTCAGCATCCACATGCCATCCCTAATCTGAACGAAAACCAGTCACTGACTCTATTGCCAGTCTTGTAAATGGATTGATAAATTTATCCACAAAGAGGAGATGGAGGTCATAGTAAGATTCAATATATATAGACATTTGGTTTATATTCGTTCGCGCAACACCTCTAACGCCCAACTGCCAGCATGTGTGGTATATCCTTCTTCTCGCTACCTCTTTCCCTTCTTTCCTTTCGCACACCCCTTTCTCGAAGTGAATCTCGTTATCAAAAATAATCAACAGAAATGATCAAGTCCTTGAAGCTCAAAATGGACAGCCAAAAATAGTATCAATCATAGCCTTTCGTGTAATCATGCTGGCATATAACCCGCCTTCCTTGGCTTTGTGACATCCCTCGCACCTCCATCTATTCCCGTACTGCCAATCTGATCATTGAGTATTGGAACCGTGTCTAAACTGCTATTTCTTGGTTGGGCTGGCCTAGTTGTCTCGTCAGCTTCACCTAGTATTTCTCCACCTTCGGTTCTAGGTGTCATGAAAGGAGATGCCGTTAACTCAGGGGTGTTATGCCATTTCTGAACTTCTCGCTTCATTTCTTCGAGCTCATTCTGGAAACGTTTGCCAAAGACTTCGATGTAGTAGTTTGCACCGTTATAAACAGACCAGCAAAATACGGCCATGAGGAATGACGCGGATGCATAACTGTACCAGAACCATAGTGGGCATGGTAACATGGTGAGTAATGCATATGAGTATTGAATAAGCATGAATGCAGGCTCTTGTAGGTACTCCGGAAGGGCGAGAACCGCTTTGCCAATCCAGGCTTTGGAGTATGATTTTCGTAGCCAGGTGAATGATGTTGGACGACCCGCAGCAATCTTCTCGCGGCGGCGGACAGTAATAAGAAAATGGTATGAAAGCTGCCACACCGCATATGGGATAGACGACCATAGTGCCATGGATAGGAGACCGTAATGAGTACTGGACCCTACCGGAGAGGTGCGTATATTGTAGATGGCACTAAACCTCGATTGCTGGATAGATGGGTCTATGAGATGAACCAGACAATGAAGCGTTACACAGGGCATGATATGAATGAAGAGGGAGGTAACCTTGTCGAAACTGTGAAACACCATGGAATTCCTCCACATGGCGATCGCCACCGCGTTATTTCCCATGGATAGGCAGTAAGTGCTGATGAATAGTCGCTTTGATTGTGGGAAGATCCAAATCGAGAGAAAGCATAGGAAGTTGGTAAAGTAACAGAGATCTGCGAGGAAGTAATGGTATCCTCGTTTATGGTAGGAATAAAAACGGATAGGCATGAAGTATAGTAATTGCGCTGTGTACCACCAGTGGAATAATTCAGGGTACCCGCCAATTAAGTAGCCACTGATGAGAACGTTAAGAACTCCACAAATAAACGAGACCTTTTCTCGAATGGTTACTGATTTTGTATCATTCCAACGTGTCCCAAGTTTGTCGACACTATCGCGCATCTTCTTCTTATATCTATCAAGCTGCTCATCGGCAGTAGGGACACGTTTTCGCCATTCTTCAACAACCCGGGTCTTCGCATAACTCGAGCTTGTCTTTAGCTTATCTCGGTGCTTTCGAACCTTTTGAGATTGTGCGGATAGATTCCTCTGTATCTTTTCAAGCTGTTGGGGTAAAGCAAAGTTCTCCAATAAGTCGAAGACAGTGATCTTATCGAGTGGAGGCCATGGTTCCCAGTCTTCGTGATATGTGCTACTTCCAGAAGCAGAGGGCCGTCTCGAAAGACGAGGACTTCCATTTTCTGAGGATATGAATGTAGCTGTTTTACCATCCTCTGGAGGGGAGCTTCCAGTTGATGAAGCCCCATTAAGATTATGTTGCTCAGGAGATAACGCAGTTGACTCGAGCGCAGGCTCTGATTTGGAACTTGGTATAGGAATTGGTTCAGCCATTTCTAATATCGAACGCGGATGGGTTTGAATGGGGTCGTAGAAACAAATGCGCCTGAACGCAGAAGCACCCCTTAAAGCTACATCAGCCATTGTCCGCAGATCTTATGCTATACCACTAAATATCACAGATGGAATAACTCACCAAAGGTATACTGCTGCGGATAAAAAGCTTTAACCTATATACTTCCAAGAATACCCAAGTATGAATAGCCGCGATTTTATTCAAGCACATGAACCATTCTCGAAGCGGCCACACGTGGTCAAAGAAGGGATCAGGCGCTCCTGACTCGAAGACGGACTCTTAGAACACTTTCGTGGGTGCTTGAGGTTGAAGGAAGTAAGATCGTGTCTGTTTCAAGAGATATGGTTGGATGTTGATATCAAAAGATGAAAACAGACTATCTCGAAAGAGAGAGGGAGAGAGAGAGATTCTTTTGATCGTGGATGGGATGAGACGGAATGATGTGGGATGAATTTAAAGCTTTTCAGATACTTTCTCATCTTGTTTATATATGGTTCGTTGTCTCAAACGAAAAAAAAGTATATCTAATGAGTACTACTCGTACAAGCACTTGAAATTACTACTCGTACCAACGACCACTAGGTGGACAAATGTACCAATCAGTCAATTTCGTCATTGATATCAATACGTTGACCTCTTAAAACTAAAAGTACATTTCAATATCATGTGATCCATAATTCGCGTCCGCGACTTTTTGATGAAGTTGATGTTCAATCAATTCGGGATCACTCTTCCACCCAAATTACACATCATTCCAACCAACCTAGACAGACATATTGCACGTTGATCGCAGATGTTGGATTAATGCGCCACTGCTATTCATCTCCATCTCTTCGTGTCTGGGTCTTACTCGTGCTTACCATTCCTTCTTAACGCGTTCACCCCGCTTCGATCAACGCGTATAAGTCGAGATGGGTAAACTCATACGGCTGGAGCTTTTCAGTAAGCCAGTCGCACTATCTATATTGTTCCTTGAGCTAATCATGTTTAGATTTTAAGTCCTACAAAGGGCATCATGTTCTACTGTTTGGAGATTCCTATTTCACCTCTATAATCGGCCCCAATGGCTCTGGAAAATCGAATTCGTGAGTGATGCGCAAAATATCGTTGGAAGACTGCTAACTTAAGCGATAGCATGGATGCGATTTCTTTCGTTTTGGGCATCAAGTCATCTCATTTACGATCTGCGCATCTACGAGACCTCGTATACCGTGGAAGAGTCCTGAAAACCTCAAAAATCAACGACGATGGATCCGCAATTGACCCATCTGCAAATGGACATACCAATGGAGATGGAGAAGGTTCAGATGAGGAGTCGCAGTCGCAGAAACCAGCACGCAATGATCCCAAAAGCGCATGGGTTATGGCTGTTTACGAAGACGATCATGGCGAGGAACAAAAATGGAAGCGATCAATCACAAATCAAGGCGCCAGCGAATATCGTATCAACGATCGGGCCGTCACCGCACAGGCATACAATGATGCCCTCGAATCCGAAAATATTCTGATCAAAGCTCGAAACTTTCTGGTTTTCCAAGGAGATGTAGAAGCAATTGCGTCGCAATCGCCGAAGGACCTGACCCGTCTCATTGAACAAATATCTGGCAGTCTGGAATTCAAAGCAGAATATGAAAGATTGCAGGACGAGGCCGAGAAAGCCGCGGATGAGCAAAATTATAGCCTCCACCGCAGACGTGGCATCAATTCAGAAATCAAGCAGTATCAAGAGCAAAAGAAAGAAGCTGAAGCGTTCCAGAACAAGGCAGCGGAAAAGGATGATGCCATCGTCACTCACATTTTATGGAAACTATACCACTTTCAACGAGTTATGGATGAGTCAAGTGCTAGTATTCAAGAACACCAGGAAAATTTGAAGGAATACCGTCGTGGGGTGGAAAAGTATCAGAGCAGCCTGGATTCGGCAAGAGCAGACCAGGCCAAGGTTAACAAAGATGCCAGCCGGATTGAGCGAAGCATCAAGCGAAAGGAAAAGGAGATCGAGGAAAAGGAAGTTCACTTGGTACCGTTCGATGAGAAAATCAATACCGTCACGTCTGAGATTGAAAAATTGAGAAGGAAGGCGGCCGTTGTGACAAAAGAGCGAGATGACAAATCCAAGGATATTGCGAAGCTCAAAAAGGAACTCACATTGGTTGAGAAAGCACAGAAACAATTCGAGGTTCAGTGGCAGGAAACTCTTAAGAACCAGGGAAAGCAATTGAGCGATGACGATTTCAAGGAGTACCAGAAGCTCAAGTCTGAAGTCGTCAAGAAGACATCTGAGGATCAGGCCAAGTTAGACAATCTGGTTCGCCAATTGAAGACCGATGAAGTTACGGCGAATAGCTTGAAAAGTAAGATGGAAGCTGCGCAGGCTTCAGTGGAAAAGCTTCGGAGTGAGCTAAACACCAGTGTGAGTCGAAGAGACAACCTCAAGGAGTCGATCGCCGAGACGACCAGGGATAGAAACGCGAAGAAAAAGGAACATAACTCCATTCAGTCGGAACGCGTTCGTTATAATCAATTGAAGACGGACCTCGAAGAGAAGCTTCAAGCAATTTATAAACAGATAAGAGAGGGTGAATATGGCCGTCGAGAGAGCGAAAAGGAGCGAAGGGTCAAAGAAACCATAACGGAAATCAAAAGAATATTTCCGGGTGTGAAGGGTCGCATTGGCGACCTTTGCAAGCCGAAGCAAAAGAAGTTTGAAGAGGCTGTAAGCACAGCTCTTGGCCGAGACTTCGACTCGATCGTTGTTGATACAGAGAAGACTGGTACTGAGTGTGTGCAATACTTGAAAGATGGCAAAAAACCCCCGATGACTTTCATCCCCTTGGACAATATTAAAGTCAATGCAACAAACTCTTCGTTGAAAGGACTAGCTAAGGCCCGTCTGACTATCGATACAATTGATTTTGACTCGTCTTTCGAAAGAGCTATGTCTTACGCATGTGGAAGCTCAATTGTCTGTGATGACATCGCAACAGCTAAGGATATTTGTTACCGAAAGAAGCTCCAAGTCAAAGCTGTAACTCTGGATGGTGTCATGATCGCTAAAGCTGGTAATATCACTGGTGGACGTGTCCCAGATGGCCGTGGGAATAAGCGCGCCTTCGGTGACGCGGAGATGGACAAGCTCAAAGCTATGGCCCAGAAATACGATCACGAGATCAGGTCTCTAGATGCCAGTAAGAAACGAACGGGCGAGGAGGAACAATTGTCGAACGCAATCAATAACCTAAACCAAAAGGCTACATATGAGCAGAATGAGTTGGCCGAGTTTGAGAAGAACATTGCCAGTGAGCGAAAGAAGCTAGCGCATGAACAACGTCAGTTCGAAGAAGTGGAGCCTAAGTACGAAGAAAAAATTGCAGAAGTTGAAAAGATCCGGCTAAAGGTGGAAGAGTTCCAACGGGCTATTGCAAAGGTTGCAGATAAGATCTTCTCTGATTTCTGCAAGAGAACGGAATACAAGAATATTAGAGACTATGAAGCACAGCAAGGCAGTCTCGAGCAAGAGGCTTTGGAGAAGAAGAATGAGTTTGAAAAACAAATCCAAAAGTTGAAAAGCCAAATCACCTGGGAAGACAATTGGCTGGCCAAGATGGAAGACCGTTTGGCTAAGCTCGAGGAGAATATTACAAAGTTTGAGTCTGATATCGAGGAATATGAGGCAGAAAGAGAAACACTTGCACAGGCGATGGATGAGGACCGAGCAGCTGTAACAGAACTGGAGGATGCCCTTCAAAAACAGAAAGAAAAGCTCGCGGCCAAAACCGAAAAGGTCAACGCCGCAAGGCACGACCTACAGAAAGCCAGCAAGGGGATCGAGGAGCGTACGAAATCCATCACGACTCTGGAAACAGTAGCCCAACGTGCTAGCGCAAACCGATATGCTCTGTTGCGACGCTGCAAGATGGAGCAAATAGCCATACCATTGGCAGCAGGATCAAAATCCTTGGATAGTCTTCCTGCAAATGAAAGTTTGCAACAAGAGGATCCCGACGCCATGGATATCGATGAAGGCGACCAAGCCCCCGAAGAAGCTATTAATGACTATGGAATATATGTTGATTTCGATGAACTTGATGATGACTTGAAAAATGTAAGTGATTCACAATATATCAAATCGTACATGCTAATACGAAACAGCCCGATGACGAAGATGTTGAGGAGCAACTGCTAGAAAAGATATCTACTCTGAACGCGGAACTCGAGAAGCTCAATCCTAACATGCGTGCTATCGAGAGACTGGATGTTGTTGAGGCACGCCTTAGAGATACTGACAAGGACTTCACCGCTGCTCGCGACGCTGCAAAAGCTACTCGTGATGCTTTCAACGCAATCAAGCAGCAACGTTATGATGTTTTCAACAAAGCTTTTCAACATATTTCCGAACAAATATCCCATGTTTACAAGGATCTTACCCGATCGGCTACTTTCCCTCTCGGTGGTCAGGCCTATCTTGATATTGAAGATAGCGATGCGCCATATCTCTCTGGAATTAAATATCACGCCATGCCACCGCTAAAACGTTTCCGTGACATGGAACATCTATCTGGTGGTGAGAAGACTATGGCTGCCTTGGCTTTGCTGTTCGCAGTCCACAGTTATCAACCTTCTCCATTCTTCGTGCTGGATGAAGTTGATGCTGCTCTTGACAATGCAAACGTAGAAAAAATTAGAAATTATATCAAGGAGCACGCCGGACCTGGAATGCAATTCATTGTCATTAGTTTGAAGACAGGATTGTTCCAAGGCAGTGAGAGTCTGGTTGGAGTTTTCAGAGATCAGGAGGTCAATAGCTCAAAGACTCTGACACTTGATGTAAGTTGACGATTTAT
The DNA here is from genome assembly GCA_017357885.1 of Monilinia vaccinii-corymbosi. Taxonomy (NCBI): domain Eukaryota; kingdom Fungi; phylum Ascomycota; class Leotiomycetes; order Helotiales; family Sclerotiniaceae; genus Monilinia; species Monilinia vaccinii-corymbosi. The sequence continues at coordinate 843,001 of CP063406.1, read as the reverse complement.
TCCCCTCAAATGCCTACTTACTAATACTTCAAAATAGTTACGCAAATATGCATGATCAATATGTCAGGTGAAAATGAGTTTTTCGTTGTACATTACGTGATGAAATCTGGCGTTGTTACGTTTTCAGTTTGACGATTGTATGCTATTCATGCAGGAGGATTTGGCTCAGTAGCTTATGAATACCATTTGTAGGCAGTTTGGGATATGGGAGCGTATAGGAATATGTTTTTCCTCCAGTTGATAAATGAATAATTTACCTTTTATGGATAGCTGTGTTCAGGGGCAGTTGAGATGTCAATTTTATACATCGTTCCACAACTGAATGAAGAACATCTCATCCACGCCCTTTCTACGATATCCTCTCAGTCCCTAATCTTTATGGGACAATCAACCACTCCTGGCTTAGTTCTTTGGACCGCATCTCTTCATCATACAAATCTACCGTAAGACATCCATGAGTAAGTTTTGGCGTGTGTTCAACTCATTTGTGCATTCTATAGTGCTCAGCATCTATGTTGCCCTTTGGCTATATGTCCTCTAGCTATAATCCCTCTCTCATATACTCTAGACAGCGAGCAGTGTACTAGTTCTAAAAGTTTACCTCATCCACCCGCCGCCGGCTGTGTAACTTTACGTTCACTTATTGCAATCTCTCTGCAAGATTAACACCGTACCATATAGTGGCAAGGAAAGACACCAAGTTCACCAATGTGGAAGCTCCATGTAGTCTTCCAAATGACTTGTTCAACTTTTGCATCTCCCTTGAATGTGGTGCTGCATCATAGGATTTCTTCCCATCTCTCGTTTCTGAAAATATGAGTGTTAGCCTCTCTTCATATCGTTTCCTTCTCTCCACCCATTAGTTTTCGCACTCCCTCCTGTGTCCTCCTTCTAGTCGTGAAAACATACCCTGATGTTTCCTCTCCCTCATAATACTCGTAGTAGCCGGTCCAATAACCGCCAAATTCGCCAGTCCTGTCACAAACATTGTACCCAATGGCACCAAAACGCTCCACCTGTTGACCTCTGCAAGTGTCCCAGAAATTCCAGATACAGTCCCAAGATGCGTGCGAGATCCTGGATAGGTGATTGCTAGGACGGCTGGAAGCGCAGTTTGGATACCAAAGTAGATAGGGAAGAGGTTTTGTTGGAGGATGGAAAATTGGGGCCGTGGGAGTGATTTGTAGGCTACGATACCGTTGATGAAGGATTGAAAGAACTGGGTGCCGAGGAGGGTTCCATAGCTAGAGGGGAAGGTTAGTTAGGCGGGATGGGGAGTAGAGGAAGGGAGAGGGACGTACGTTATAATGTGGTATGGAGAGGGAGTTTTGAGGATTGATAGGTCTGGCATTTTGAATGTTTATGTTGAGAGAAATACTGTGATTAAGTGGCAATTTGAATCCGCAGCGGGATGTTTATCGCACAAACGATGACGACTTCATTTCAACTCTCAAACACCGAGGTCCGTTGCACGTGATATCGCGATCTCTTGAGCTTTTATGGGTCCAGGGCGCGTCTACGTATAACCTGATCACCTTCTCCAATATTTGATCATAAAATCGCAAATGAAGCACGCACTATTTGATTTCCAACACAGCCCTCTTACTTAGACTTCTCCCTCATGTAAACATACAAACTTTCAAATCATGTCCGAAAAGCAAGCAACCGTCTATGTTGTCGACCTGGGCAGATCACTTGGGGATTGCCATAATGGGCGCGTGGAGACTGATCTTGAATATAGCATGCGATATGTATGGGATAAAATCACGTTGACAATGTCCTCTAATCGGAAAACTGATGGAGTTGGTATTGTTGCATTCCGTACTGATGATACAGATAATGATTTACATACTCGCGGGGAAAAAGGATATGAGAATATATCTGTATTGAAGCCTCTTGGACAATTTCAGATGAAACAGCTAGAGGAACTGAAAGAGGCTATTAAGCCTAGCAATACTGACGCTGGAGATGCCATATCGGCGGTTGTTGTTGCGATGGAGATTATCAAGGAGTTTACTACCTTGAAGACTGGAAAACTGGGCAAATTTGCGCGGAGGATTGTATTAATCACAGATGGGAATGGGGTGATGGACGGTGGAGAGCTTGATGATATTGCGAAGGAAATTAACAAAAATGGTATAAGACTCATCGTCATGTAAGTCGCTCTTTATGTGGTGATTTTTCTTGCTAATATGACTCTAGAGGGGTTGACTTCGATGACACGGAATATGGCTTCAAGGAGGAGGATAAAGATTTGGTTAAGGTGTGTTAAACAGTCCCCCTGAGTTTTTGCAAAACTAATTATTAGTAGGCTGAAAACGAGAAAGTCCTCAGATATCTGACAGAGAAATGCTCAGATGGAATGTTTGCTACCACAGAGGAAGCTGTCGAAGCTCTTTCAACACCTGTAGTCAAAGTCACGAGAGAATATAAGACTTTCGAAGGTCTACTGACTCTGGGAGACCCGGTGAAATACCCCGAGACAGCTTTATCGATAAATGTTGCTCGGTACTTTAAAACACATCAAGCCAAGCCTGCCTCCGCCCGAAGTTTCGTTGATCGAATAATCGATGGACCAATTGATTTGGAACTGCTAGATTCCGCTGATCTTACTTCAGTAAAGCAGGCAAGGGCTTATCAAGTCAATGACCCAACTGCACCTGGCGGTAAGCGAGATGTCGAACAGGATGCTCTGGAAAGGGGTTATGAATATGGCAGCGCTATTGTTCCAATCAATAAATCGGAGGAAAATATCACAAAGCTTCAGACATTGAAGGAGTTCTCGATTATTGGATTTGTGCCCAGCGATGTAAGCACATCTGCATCCAAAATACCTTCTATGCATAGCCTAACTTCTTTAGTACGAGAGATATCTTAACATGGGAGAATCTTGCATTACTATTCATCAAAAGACGAACGATAAGGCAAGAATGGCGTTATCATCACTTGTTCATGCTCTCTATGAGTTGGAATCTTGTGCTATTGCGAGACTCGTCAAAAAAGACGGATCTGATCCACAAATTGTACTCCTTTCTCCATTTATAGCGCCTGATTTGGAGGGTCTTATTGATGTACCTCTTCCATTTGCCGAAGATATAAGAAGTTATCTCTTCGCGCCTCTAGACAAGGTCTTCAATAGCTCTGGCGGTTTAATTGAGAAGCACAAAAATCTTCCGAGCAAAGACTTGAAAACTGCGATGAGCGATTTTGTTGATAGTATGGATTTATCCACAGCCGGAAAGGATGATGAAGGGTGAGGGATGCAATTTTGAATGCCTAATTATCCGACTAACTTCTTACAGAAAACCAGCAGAATACATGGCGATCGAAGACACTTTCTCCCCTGTGCTCCATCGAATCAGTCAAGCCATACGCAGACGTGCTGTTAAGCCAGATGAAGGCATACCTCCACCTCCTGACGTTTTAACGAAATGGTCCCATCCTCCTTCCGGGCTTGTTGAGAAATCAATGACGAAGCTCGAAACGTTGATCAAGGCATCTGATGTCAAGAAAGGTAACATACTCTCCGATCCCCTCTCAACTTTATTTATCTAATTATATTCTAGTCCCTGCCACAGCTAAAGCCAAGCGCCACCGAGAAGTCATCAAACCCATATCCGGTCTTGATGTGCAGGTTCTGCTCAGCCGCCAAAAGCGTCAAAAAATTACCGTAGACAATGCCATTCCAGAATTCAAACAAGCACTCTCAAACACCGATTCTACTGACGGGGCGATAAAAGCTACCAGAGAAATGGGCGATACTGTCCGCACATTGCTCAAACGAAGTACAGGAAATTCTACATGGGCTCAGGCAGGGGAATATTTGAGGACTATGAGAACTGAATTGATCGATTTGATTGAACCGAATATCTACAACAACTTTATTGAAAAGTTTAAAAAACAATTTCAGAATGACGATTTTGATAGGGCATTTTGGTTTGAGGTCGTGAGGAAGGACAAACTAGGGTTGATTCATCAGGGTGAGCTGGAGAATACGGAGAAGACTGAGGAAGATGCTAGACAGGTTCGTATATTTTTCTTCTATATTGTTCCTGGGGACGTATTGTGGCTAACCATGGATGCAGTTTTATAAATTAAGTACGGACAGTTCCTAATCACAAGAAAGCATGATTGATGGTTGATCAGGGTGTTGCATTTGGCTTGCAGTTAATGGAAGGGAGGAAAGAGTGGAATGCTCGATGTAACATCTAGCTTGCGTTGTGAGGAAGGATACCATCAAGTTCCTGCTGATTTGAGGGGGAAAGATGATTACTCTTATTGTATTTGAATAGTCACTTCGGTAATTCTAGAGCATATGATTGAGCCACTTACTTGACAGTTATGTAGGTCCGGTATACGTATCGAGCCAACACATACATCTCCAAGACTTAATTATAGGTTTCGATTAACTTCCTGCCAACCAATAAAGACCATGCACACGTCATGTGATAGAATGATGAAAATGAATCTATCTGTTGCACGTCTGAATATGCATGAGTTTCATCGCCTTGAGCTTTTCAGAAACTTGATTGGAGGGGTATTAAACGGGCTCGCATATCAGCACCGTCATCTTCGCCAATGATGAGCATTCACATCGAAATGTTGCACGTCTAAAATGAGGACAGACATCCATCGTGCGTAAGGGTGGGTACCCGTCTTTTCTATTGGCTTGATGAAAATCCAATGTAACATCGCTTGGTCGATTACTTTCAAGGATTATCTACGATGGGGAAGATGCAAAGGAAGACATTATCATATACGTGTATGACTATTTTAATTCTTATGATGAAAATTAATGAACAAAGATGACAGATAACATAACACAATCATCATCCCACCCATCCCATCCCATCCATTAATCGACCCTTTGCAACATGTCAAGCCCAATTCAGCTCTCTACAAAAATTACTGGTGGTGTATAATGTTTCCTCCCGTGTACAACATATATCAATCCAGCTACCACAATGACAACAAACCAAACGGCCGGTGCCCACTACAGAATTCATTAGCTCATCTGTCCACAGCCCAGGCTCCAAAATAGGAAACAAACATTAGCATTCCCCGCCGTAACCGGCAACTCAGTCGGAAAACAGCTCCAAAGCATCACAAACCCGCTATAGGCAAACGCAAACACATTGATCACCAACCCATACCGTCCTAAACTCCATCGCGCGGAAGGCAATGTTTCTCCCTTGATACGTTTTAAGACCACACACCCGATGGATATCATGTAGGTAGAGAGAAGGGCGAGGAGAGAGAGGGAAATGATGATGTTGAAGGCCAAGGAGGAACCGAGATTTATGAGACAGAGGAAGATGGCGAGGGCGGATGTTAGGTAGATAGCGTTTGGGGGGACGTTAAGTTTATGGTTCATCTGTGGTAGCTGTTAGGGAGCTTTAGGGAAAGTGATGATGGAACTTCGGAGGAAGGATTGGAGATGATGAGGTAGGAATGGAACAATTAGAACCATACCTTCGAAATCCACATTGAAAAGGGAAACCCATTATCCCTGGAAAAAGCCCACAGTTCTCTACTCGTAGTAGCCAAAGCCGTAACATTCCCAGAAAATATAAGGATGAGCAGGATAATCGTGAGTGCCGTAGCCAGAGCAACAGAACCCGTGTTTCGGTATAGAACTAAATAAGGAACTGGTGATGCGATAGCTGCGTCGAGTGGCCCAATACAGAAGCACATGGTAACTAGTGTGATGATACCTAGTGTGGCATTGAGGATGTAACTCAGCCACATAGCGCGAGGAACATTAAGTGAGGCGTCTTCTACCTCCTCGGCTGGTAATATGTGAGTACTTGGGTGCTTATGTGTAAGGAGAATGCTTACTTACAGATATGCACCGCGCTATCCGATCCTACAATCTCCCTCACCATTAGCCACTTTATGAAACATCAAAGAACTCCATCTCCATCATTACTCACCAATATTACAATAAAGCACGCCAACTTGCGCGATCAAGCAACTCGCCCACGGATTACTCCACCCTCCATTATTAACCACATCCAAAAACACACTGTGTGCTGAATTCTGCGGCGCCATAGCCCATAATGGTACAATGGTTACTACAAATCCTGCTAAATGTCCAAACAACGAAGCTGTTTCAATTGCAGGCAGGAGTCTTGCGCCCCAGGTGTTAAGACCGATGGTGACCAGTAGATAGGCTATTCCTATTAGTGTAGATTGCCATGCTGTGAATGAATACTCTATATTTTGGATCTTGATGATCGATTCAATGAGAGCAGTGAGAATGAAGATGCTGCTGGCAAAGCTGGCAACCCAGCCAAGACTTGACATCCAGCCTGTGATGTAGCTTAGGAACTTTTGGTATTCGGGAGGGGAAAATTCGGAAACCCAGTGGTATTGACCTATGAAATGATTAACCTCATTGTTTATCACAGGATAGAACATCGCGTGAAGGACTTGCCACCGCTCGTAGGAGCCATTGATTCCATTTCTGCAAGTGAAGCCACGATTGACGAGTAACAAATCACTGTTCCAATGAACACCCAGAGCGTTCCCGCATACCCTCCATTGGTTAAACCTACGCTCAGTGATCTATAATTTTGTAAGAAGGTATGCCTGGTCGCGATGGTAAATACAAAATACGAACACCAGTACAAACTCCCATGTTGCCATATAAATCGAAATAAACCCTAACGTCGACAGTAAATTGAAATTTCTCTACACCTCGATTAATTCAATGCCCATAGATGGTTGACTTATCAATCTGCATGGTACCTGGAATTCTGGCTTCTTGCCCAACCTCTGCATATCCGACAGATCATTTTGAGTGTCTCCTCGTTCGTCACCTGGAGTGGGCGACGAAGCTTCTAAATTTGTTTCCTGCTTATCGCCATCAATACTCTTTCGCTCTATAAGCACTTGTTTATTATACAATGCCATAATACCTCCCTTGAGGTACCGCAACAATTGGGTCGAAATCACAGGGGCAAGTATCAAGAGAGACGTGGAGAAGATGAAAGACGTGGGGAGAAGAAAGGACGAAAAATCAGCGAAATGTCGGATTGACCTTGGGTGTCATTGATATGCTAATACTTCTGATCTCAAGGTTTTCACTCCGATGTGTATCGAAAAAACCTGGACTGCAGTATTTTAGTACACGCCTAAAGTAGTCCACCACCACCACTACTTCCCACTACTCTCTCTTCGGGATGAACACCTTCACCATTTACCGACGACTCGAAGTTTCCATTGGCTGACCTCTCATTATGTGATATTTGTACGTCCTACAAGTCGACCGGTGAATGCTAGCATCTATATTTGATGCAATTGGCAAAGCGATTAAAGGCTATTCTTGTGTTAACGTTGGTGACCATGGGATATTACTGCTCTTACTCGGATTCATGACATTAAAATATCCTCATCCGCATTTTTGTCAGTGGGTGCTCCAGCCCATTTGAAAACCTTATAACGAAATCTGTCTTTGGCCAAAATGACCAATCTTTTCATATCTTCATTTCTTTTCGAGCCAATTTGTGGTCGAACCATCATGTTCCCTGGGGCAATTTGCCTTTCATCCGAAAATTTGTTTTGCAGGAATCTGTCAACTACTTCTTTGTTACTTAAAATAGTTGCCTTAGAACGACATGCGGAGATTCGATGAGGTTGGTATTTTACGTGGGCCCCACCTCCGATGTTGTAGGGTATTCCGAGAAGATTACACTCCCCTAATTTCATGTTAGTCCTGAAAGGAGGGTTAGGTGTGCCTTACCGTCAGCCTCCCACAGCACGAGTATAGTGCTATCATCCATAAATTTGAGATCCTTGATTCGCCCATCGCCAAGCTGAAGAGTGAATGAATTCGTGCTGCGTACAGTGCTAATGCCGTTCTCTATAAAAAGCTCAATCTGGATGATTTGGACTATTGTTTGGTCAACTCACATCGGAGTAAACTCATAAGCAGCACTTTAACTGACCTTGATTCAAAGAACCTTCTGGTACAAAAGCGATATAGTTATGGGAAGCATTGCGATCCTAAAATCAATTAGCCCCGGGCTGCAAAACTCATAGTAATACGAACAATTGGATTCATCTTCATCTCGATCGGCACATCCTTTTGCGCCATGCCTAGTTCACTCGCCCTGCCAAATAAAACGTTGCTCTTCTCGGCGTCTGCAATTTGAGTAGAAATAGCAGCTGCTTGGATCCTCAAATACTTGCAGAGGAATCCCACTTGTGGCAAAGTCTTCCTGTATCTCAGACCTTGCTCTTGCTTTTCCAGCTGTCTTGTGAGCAAATCGAAGATTTGAACGCCTTTTCGTACATGCGCACTTTCATCCTCGTAATCTTCAGGTGTAACTTCGCCAATAAAATCTGCCAACGGACTATTGGTCATCACTGTCTGGATGTATAGCAATACTTTACCGTGGTCAATTGAAGCCTCTTTCTCAGCGTTATCGTCACCCTGTGAAGATGCACCAGATGCCAGCTTATCAATCTCATAACGCAGCCAAGCAGAAAATGAGGTAAAGAGCTCAAGCTCATCTACCACCTGAAGTAAAATTTTGGCAGAAACAAGATGCAGAGATGCGACAGTATCCATTATCGAGGTAATCTGAGCACTCGAGAATCCCGACGAAGAATCAGGGCCTTGGAATTTGGCAATTCCATTTAATCGACTGAGAATGACAGAACAACGATCAAGGGCTGGGAGCATATTCTCATGAACCAAACGTCGTAGGTTTTCGAGTCCAGATACCACGGCCTTGTCCCATCTTTTATGACCCTACGAACTTAGTCCAAATATCATAAATAACAGAATAGGGAACCTTACTCGTTCTGTCAGCTCATCTACAAGCCACTCACGCACAGCTGGGAAAGTATGGCCAGTTGCAACTGAATGATACAAAGCCTGTACAATATCTCGATTATCTTGCTCAGCAAGAGTTTCATTGATGTTTCGGAGGAATCTGCTGGGTAATTCTTGTGTTGATTTCCACTCGGCAAGCAGAAGATTTTGTATTTGGCTGATGTATCTGAGAAGATTCTCCAGAGCTGTTGATCGTGACGCAAGAATGGAGAGGTACTCGCTCGAGGCCGATAAGAACCGAAGATCCATCGGAACGAAATAGACCCTTTCTTCAGATTCGGTGGTTTTCATGAGCAATGCGTATGTCGAATACAATTTATGAGATGTGCATAAAACAAGATATGCCGGGCGTCTCTGAGCGATAACTGGAGCCTTGAAAGACCCTACAACAAACGAGTCGTAAATACTAAGATGGATATTACCCTCCTTCGTCCCAACGACCATGACATCGGCCATGTCGTTATCTTCTGGGTCGAATGGGCGGAAAAGCGCATCTAGAGATGACCTGGAACTAAAAGCCTCGTCTCTATTATGAAGCGATAAGTAAGACTCCACAGAAAAGAGTAGACAAACTTACGAAGTTCCTCCTGCAGGGAGGACGCTTAGCTTTGGCAGGCTAGGCTCGATGTCAAGAAGAGTGAGGTCTCTTGGTAAGTTTAAGACAGCCTTCCCTGCAGAGAATTCCGATTCATCTCCAAATATATCTTTCAAGGTATCTGGGACGAGCTTTGAGCTTTTACCCTCGACTCTTCTGCCAATGGTATTTGAGCTCCAACCCATACACGTGACTCCCGAGAACTCTTGACCATCTGAATTTGTAGAGAAGTGGTGAACCACCTTTGTACTTTCAGCACCAACAAGGCGTACAGATCCATCACTCCAAGCGATTGCTAATAGTTGGCCTATGCGGGTATTAGCTTAAAGATATCAATGACGGTTGGAGATGCTCGACACCATTTGGTTTCCAGGTGATCTTTTCAACACGGAGAGTATTGACTTTTTGTGCAGCCCCATAAACTCTCTGTCCGTTCAAGCGATAGATCAAAACTTGTTGATCCGTACTACCCAACGCTATCAGGTCCATTGATGGACAATATACGAGCAATTCTGGATTCACCGTTTGATGCAGAATTTTCTCGCCGAGTAACTCGAAACGCTTAGCCTCTGCCATCTTGTCTGCAGCCATAATAATTCATCTACGACAGGAAGGTTCTATTGATGAAGCTGATGGTTTTCACATTTCTTAGGAAGTGGTTGACAGTTTTACCAGAACCGCGTTATGTAGATTAACATGTCTGCTCTGCGCATTGTCGTTGCGAGTACGTAAGCGAGACTTTCAAACCTGTTGAACCAGCAATTGAACGTTCGTTCTTTCCTAGATGGCTAGATTTCTAAATTGCCGTGTACCAAGATTGATAGTTTTTTTTATCTTGCAATAGTTCATGGTAATTTTTGTGAAAGTTTGCACAAGTTTGATAAAATATCAATAAGTTTTATGTTCTATGACTAGGACAACAAATAGAGATTATGGATAGCCGTCCTTCCTGCGCCATGCACTTCATTCAAATCCTATCCGTTTTAATACCAGTACCCTTACTCTACCAAATAAGAGTCAGCGACTGACTTGATATCTTTTGTGAAATCTACGGCCTCATTCAATTCTAGTAATGTGACATTGGTAACCTGAGTGGTTGTTAGTCTCGGGCGGTCGCCAAGGGAGAAGTTGAGGATTACTTACATCAACATCAATGAAGGGATTTGTTTTAGCAAACTTGATCTGCATTGGGAAGAAATCATTCTCATCCCCGTCTTGAACTTCGAATTCGAAAGAGCCACTTCCATTAGAAGAATCCACAGACCCAACTCTCCACTCAAGGCTATCCCCAGAGACTTCATACGTTGCGTCAAAGCTGGATACCGCTGGCTCGCTTGAAGCGTATGGAATGGTAACAGTAACATCTTGAAGAGGATCTTCTCCAGTAAGTTCGTATTCTACAGTAATGTTGAGAGGATCGCCTTGCCCTCCAACAACCCACACTGTAAATTGAATCGGCAGGGCACTAGTGTCATCTGTTTTCGGCTGAGCTCTCCAACGTAAGACACCAACCGAATTATTGACAGGGAACCCCTTCGAGACATTACTCATCTGAATTGTTTTAGAACCATTGAACAACCCCTTATCGACATTTGGATGTGTGCGAAACTGCACTCCATGACTTTGGTTGGCAACAAGATCTAGTTTTACCTTGGTAAGTGTAGGGTCTGAGATCCTCAAGTTCAAATCACCCTTAACCTCCAAGGAGTTGAGTGATCCATCGCGAGATAGTTTGGCGTTGATTGACTCCGAGATTGTAACATGAATGGCGTCACGGTCCAATGCAGAGGGGGTGTGAGGTGGTTGGTCGGCAGCAGCTGGTGTAGGATGATTGGGTATAAGTGGCGATGAGACAGCTTCTTCTACTTCAGCACCCATATCGCCACGGACTCTTTCAAACATGTCTGTAGTTTTTGACTTCTTCCCCAATTGCATTCCTTTGCCCCTCGGTGCGCTAGCTCTGTAAAATATTAGTTTCAATGGTCTTGCAGGACCATGCAATAACTTACTTGAAAGATTTATTCTTCGCCGCTTCATATGATTCGTAGGTTTCGGTATTGGTAGATTGTGTAGGTGGTGTATATGTCGGGTACTGTGGCCTACTTGGTATAGCACTTTTACCACTCCTTGAAATCTCCTTACGCTGCATTTCCAATTGCTTTGCCTTGCGCTTGCGCTCTTCTGTGGCCTCGAGCTCTTTATTCTGAGATTCTAGTTAGTCGACGTTCTGTAGTAAACCTTGCACAAAGCTTACTCTCGAAATGATTTCTTGTATCCTTTCTTCATGACTCTCCATCTCCATGAAGGTCTTTATTTGGCTGATGGTGAGATTCTCTCGATAGCCAAGTGTGACAAGCTCATCAAACGCACTAAGCAATTCGTAGGCATTCTTTAAAATCTCTCTCTCATCCAAGGTTTTGCATGTGCTGGTGACCACTTGCGCGAATAGGTGTAATGAGTCGATATCTTGTAAGATGTTGGACTGCTTGTTGGTGATGAGGACCATGTACAATTCGTCCAGCGGCTGATACACAAATCGCACATTGTCTTGCTCCACTGTCGTATGCTGAGTTGAAGAGTCTGCCAACTTCGGAAATGATGCTAGAAGTGCTTCAATTCTGGACCTTTGCATTTCGCGAAACTGCCTGGAGAGGACAGCTTTTCCCCCCCGGGTGCAAATCGAAGCTGCTAAGACAACCTAAGGATCTATTAGCAAAGAAAATGATGGAATGCTAGGAAGAGCTCTCGTACCATTATGAGAGAAAATTGAGCAATCTACTTCTTTCTAACGGATGACGAAAATTTTTGGATGTACTCGAGTATAGAGTCCAGATTGTACTGTCCTGTATTGCAATGTGTATATCGGTGGGCCAAATGATGTTCCGACATGGGGCACTCACGTGACTACCGAGCTAGTTGAGGCTAATTTAGCGTCAGGCGTAACAAACTCCAAAAGCGTTCTTGGTTTCTCAGACACACACTTATCATACTCAACGACAAAAATCAATGTGTTCACTCTATTAATCTATCACCATTTACCGAAAGAGCAACGAAGGTGGCATTTGAATTCTTTGGATTTGAATATATGCCCGCACTCCTTTTGTCTCGTGCATACTCTACTGTCCGGAAAAGCTTCCACCTTTACTCTTAGGCGCGAAAGCAAGAAATCGATCGTATCTCACTCAGCCTTAAGATCGATTTCCTTTTATAGATAATTCTTACCCCTCTTCCACCGATAACCCTTTCTTCTAAAACGATTTCGGTATTTTACCAAAGGCACAGAGTCAACAAAACTCATGAGTGTGTCGAGTCTTCCACCCCCTACAACTTTCCACACCATGGTGGACGATAGCATGGAGATAGCTTCCGAGCATGGTCATAACATAGTTGAGGAGGATATCGATATCGATATTGACCTTACTACTGGCAATTTTGATGAAGATGATATACTAGATGATGTCGATGCCGATGCAGACTTCGACACCAATATTGATGACGTACCCGCACAAATCGAGACGGATGATTTGATGGTCGATGATGACGGTGATGATGCATCATACCATATGGAAGATGCAGACTTGCTGGAGGAGGAAGCAGACGATCACAATATGGAACAAGAGCCTGCTGGAATGCCTTCCACCGTCAATCATCCTGCCGATAATTTTTTCAATGAGATACACCCTGCAGAGCCAAGTATTGACGATGTCGGCGTTTCTGACCAATATTGGGACGATTCCCAAGTGGCACAACCGTCAACTGGAGCTGCAAATGCGCAAGGTGCAGAAGCAATCGTTTATGGTTCAGAAAATATAGTCGACAATAGTGCCGTTAGTGCAAATGATTCAAATCCCCAGGATGTCCAGGAATTTGCACCAAATCTGTTTCCTCATTCACCCACTGAAAAAGATACCCAACCCAACAGCCCACAAAATCCCAACAGCGATCACTTTAATGGAGAACATCTCGAAAATAGTTTGAATGAGCCGGCAGACGCTGTCGAGGCTATTGATCCCAATACACATACGGAGGATGAAGAGCATCTTGATCTAAACACAACATCTAATGAAAGTGGCTCCAATCCAACTATAAATGCCGAGGATCAAGAACAAGCACACCCCGATCTGAACATAGCTTCTACTAAAAGTGGCTCGATCGATCCACTCAACTCTACATTTGAGTCCTCGAAAGATTCGGATAACCAAAATCATGCACGTGAAATAGTAGTTGAATACAATAACCGCAACTACCCATTGATCAGGAAGTCTTCCGCAGATCATCCCAACGAATATTTTTTCGATGACCACTCCGTAGTTGAGAAACCATTCAACGAGTTCTGCGCTGAGATTCGTAAAGTTCTTATGGAGGAGAACCTCCCCAAAGATGACAAGATTAGCCTAGTTATTGAAGAGCTTCAATTGGTAATTGAGGAGGTTAGTAGATCCCATCCTCGCTCTTAACTGTTGCTAACTTCTTCTGCAGACACAACTCGCATATTATCCCGATGATTTGAGCTTAGGCCAAATTATTCGCCTATACGAAAGATTGGTCAAGAATGACGGCACCGGAGAAATTCCTCCTTTACATTTAAGACTTGTTGTTCAACCAACAGGTCCTGATAGGTTCTTTGCGCTCTCGAAGGGAGCTGCTGAGGGTAAGGGCTTACTTGAGTATGTCACTTGGGACGCTGATAGTGAGGACGATCCAACCGAGTTCGGAGAGCCGACCGAGCATCATGACAGTGAATCTCCTGTTGACGAATATAATCCGGAGCTCGAGGAGGGAGAAAGATACACTGGAGCTAGCGATGTGCAAGATGAGAACTCTAACACTGAACTTGTTACCAACGCCCATGGTGAACAGCAACCGCATCGCGAACATATTGAATCTGCTACTTCAGCCAGTGCTGAGGCCCCACAAGCGGAGCAAGGAGAGTCCCAAGAAGAAATCGATGATCAGCAGTCAGCATCTGCAGAAGTACGACAATCCCCCGGAAAGTTGCAGCAACCCGAGGACGAGGTTGACGAAGATGGGGATTTCATCGATTATGAAGATGAAGAGGATGTGGAAAAGCCTTCAAAAAGCGTAGCTTTGAAGTCCGAACTCCCCGAGACTGATGAAAGCAGGCCACACAACGGTAGATTCACCGATTTTACTTTACCATGCATTCTCCCCGCAACCTGCCTTTGCTCCTCGTGTAGTGACCTTGTTCTAACTGAATGTCGAGCGGCAGAAGAAGAGTCTCGTCGAAACTCGGTTTCCCTTAGAGCAGAGAATCTAGCCGGTGACTTAGACGACCAAGCTGGTGAAGATACGACTCACGCTAGCGAGGCTGCCCAGCCCAACGAAACTTCTCAAGATGTAGAAAGCGACATTGATTATGAGGAGGAGAACGCCGACGACAACTTCAACGCCGAGAAACAGGAGAACACTAATGAAAATCTTGACGCTGAGGAAGGACATGGCACAACGCCAAATGGCCCTGAGAATGTCAAAAATGTGAACGACTTAAACGATACCAATGATGAAGACCGTGAGTACACTTCATACAATGATAATGACAAAATCGAAGAAAGTGGAGATGGCGAAGGTTTTGACCTAGCAGATCAAAACCTTCAGGCATCTCATGGTGACTACAATGAGACCGAGCAGAACGGAGACGGCGAAGTCTCAGATCCAGCAGATAGTAGCCTGGAAGCAAATAACGTGGAAATTAGTTTTGACGGTGATATTGAGAATGGAGAAGAGGATAATTATGGGGAAGAGGAGTTTGATTTGGGTGTTGGAGACGAAGAAGAGACCGAATTCCTTCAAAGCTACCAACTGGATCATGACACTAGCTTTCATGGAAGCAATGACTTCCTGGACATGTCTGTGGTTCAGGATGCTACCACTACCGACATCCCCTTCAATGAAACAGCAGCGGAAACCGACAGTGCCACTTTGAGCAATGCTTCCATCACTGAACTCCAGGGAATGAAGCCAAGCCTCGCCACAGGACAGGATCAAGAAGACGAAATTGATTATGATGATGATGACGATGAAGAGGACCCCCCTTCCCCAGTGATTGCTCCTCAACCTCCAACCCCAACTTCAAAAGATTCACCCGTTTCGAACTCGGGAAAAAGGCCTAGGGCTGAAACAGACTTCGAAGATGGTGATGATTCGGTCATCAGTGGTCAGTATTTTCCATGTTTTCAAGCTATCGAGCATGTGACTAACGTTGAACAGAAGCTAAGCGAATTCGATCATGACCGTAGCACGACATGTCAGTTCTTATTTGCATAGTGTATATCTATCACTCTTGGCCATTCTTTAGCGTCTTCGAAGTCTGTCAGGCGCACCCTTAGGGCAACTGACAAAGAAAGTATTCGCGATAAACTGGTAACTCTGGGAACACTCTGGCCGCATGAATCAACAAAATCGAAAAACGACTCACAATCGATTCTTCCTTTACGGTAGGTCTTCATAGGTATGATGATATTAAACCCCCCTCTAATTTCTTCCTCACCCCCTAATTTCCCCTCACCCCGTGATACAACTCAACTTTGCACTCAAACTTCTAGCATCTGGTTACATGGCATATAAGACCCAGTTAGTGGATATTGCAACGGTCGAAGAAGACTAAGATCTGGGGAAAATATGCTAGGATGTTTTCATGGAGTTTGGCTTTTGAAGATTTGTACATGCGCGATACCCTTCGATATAGGATGGTTTGGTTTCTGGCTGTGTGGAGCCTCCATGGCGAGCATATGAATGGAAGAGGATGGTGGAGGTTTTAGTGGTTGCACTGGGCCCATTGTTATGTGAAGGATTCGAGATTTGGCTATCTAGTCCGCAGGCCGTAAAAGGTTCCCGTCGCAAAATCATGAGCAGCCTTATTTCCTCAAGCCTTGAAGTCTCATAATATGACCTGAGCGATGTTAGTACTAGTATCCTTGCAACTTACAATATCCTTATTTTTTAACATTGGGACATATTTCTAATTGATGGAGGTATATTTATGCCAGATCGGGACTAGTCACAACCTTAAATTTCTTATTTTCGGCGCTAGCAACGCAGCGAGGTTTTGCTTGCTACATCGCCTCAAACCCCGTCAAATGATCCCGGAGCCCTACAAGAAGCTTTGAATCGATTCTCTGATACTGACAAAGCTAGCTACCAAGATAGGGATTATACCGTGATCATATAGTTTGATCATATAGTGGTTGTATAAAACATGGGATGATGCAAAAAGGGGGGGATCGCCAAAGCCTCTTTTAAATTTAGATATCACATTGCTTTTCGACCAACAGTCTCTTGAACGTGATATGATATGTAATCATAATAAATGTGACTTCATTATTGGAATTCAGATGCCCATATTTTTTTGAGTTTACTGGAGGGCTCCGTATACTAAATTTAGAGGGACTAAAGGCTACTTGTATGGAGTAACTAGCAACCAAGACCTTGCAGTCAAAATCACGTCGGTCCAAACAGACTAGGCCAAAGTTCTAGAGAGACCTTGACTCAGTTAACAGCTAGTTACTTTGTAGCACCTAACAGAGCTGCAGTACTCGAGTACACACAAACATCCAACATCCGAATCAGAAAAAATATACAAACCCAACTGCCAACGGGAACTTTGCTGGCCTCCATTATCCATCCATCCATCCACCCGATAACTGAGGGAGGGCATTATCGAATCGCGTTCATCATTAGTTGCCTCGGTCAACAGGCATTCGAGCTACAGAATTATCACTAAAGCTAGGGGTGAAACTACCTCATGACCGTCCACGTTGACTTGCGACCACCTCAATCAATATCTGCGAAAGACGCTCCACGGCGACCATCAGACTCAAAGAAGTCCCACGATCAACTTGCGCCGATTCATAGCCTCGCGCTGCCCTCGATCTGATACCGTTACGAGGTCTTCCCTGGGCCGTGGGCTCAAAAGCTCAACAAATCAAATAAACACATTGCAACACACGGAGGGAGAATTCAACCTTGCGCAGTCAAGATGCTGGAAGACAAGTACGTCATGCCAATGAAATCTGGAATTCGTTAAGCCGCGCATAGATTTCTGCCGGGATTTTTAATGGTCGGGGGCTGACTGAGAGTAAAGATACATAGGGCTGGCGTTAGCCGTCACCTCAACTATGGCGATAGGTATGATACCACAGATCACAGCAGAGAAGGAAGGCAGTTTGAGGCTAACTTTCTATTTCTCTTGCAGGCACAAGTTTTGTCATCACCAAAAAGGTACGTACCTTGACGCTTCATACATGTATTTTACAACATTTTGCCAACACTTTTCTTAGGGGCTGATGGATGCCGAAGAAAGGCACGGCTTTGAAGGAGATGGATTCACATATTTGAGGAGTCCAATATGGTGGGGTGGCATAGTAGCATGTACGTATGAACTGCATACAACGCGGGGCAAGTAGCTAATGGGACGTGAACAGTAATTGTCGGAGAAATAGCAAATTTTGCTGCATATGCGTTCGCCCCAGCAATTTTGGTTACACCTCTCGGGGCGCTCAGTGTTTTGATCGGAGCGGTGCTGGGGTCATATTTTTTGAACGAGAAACTGGGTACATTGGGAAAACTGGGCTGCGCGATATGTTTAATGGGATCGGTCATCATTGTCCTGCACGCACCTCCGGACAAGGAGATTAAGAGGATAGACGAAATTCTCCATTATGCTATTCAACCAGGTATGCCAAGTATTCCCTTGTCTCTTCTAGGTGGATGTTAATTCGGACAGGATTTCTTTCCTTTTGCCTTTTCGTTGTAGTCTTTGCAGTGGTTATGATCTACAGAGTGGCTCCAACGTATGGCAAGAGGAACCCCCTTGTGTACTTGTCAATATGTTCAACTGTTGGCGGTGTCTCTGTCATGTCAGTCAAGGCATTTGGCATTGCAGTGAAGTTGACATTAGGTGGTGAAAATCAATTCATATACCCCTCGACCTATGTCTTCATAATCGTACTTATAGTCTGTATCCTGACACAGATGAATTATTTCAACAAGGCGCTGAGCCAGTTCCCCACTTCTATGTAAGTCATATTCATTTTTGAGCTCGTATGTTATATCTGACCTCTGCCCAGCGTAAATCCACTCTACTATGTTACCTTTACGACCGCAACACTTACCGCTTCCTTTATTCTTTACGGTGGTTTCAATACTTCTGATGCAGTCAATACGATTTCTCTTCTATGTGGATTCCTTGTTATTTTTACAGGGGTGTACTTACTTAACATCTCGAGAACCGATCCAGAAGGAAACAAGGCGATGAACGGTGGCGATGGTATAGCGACCGACCCTCTTTCCGGCATATCCACGAGACGAAGTATGCAAGCCAGACGAAGTAATGATCCACACAGGATGAGCTTGGGAAGTAATGGATATGGCCGAGGAGATCGAGGAGACAGAGAAGGGCTAATCCACGCATATGACGAAGAAGAAAACGTAGGATTTGATCTTACGGACCTGGGAGAAGATAGCGATGATGACGATTCGCTACCCCCGCAAGCTATGAATGGCAAACTCAATGGACATGGCAGTAAGAGGAGATTCAGCGAACCACTAGGACAGGATAGGCCGAGCAAACCATCAAATCGGTGACCTCGAGCATAGGAATAACAGTTGATTTGATGTGATGATAACACGTTTCGAAACTACGTGCGGAAAAGCTCGGGCAGTTTATGTTATTTGCTATGGGTTGGGAATTTTTCTGTGAAGGCCATGCCGTGTCGTCTCTTTTTTTTTGTTTCATTCGAATATCATTTTGGTGGCAGGCTGGTCTGCTTGGCTGGGGCTATATTCCACATACGACCGCATGAGGTTCAGGCGTTTGGGCTGCTATTCTATACAAAAGGAGATGGGGGAAAGGGGAAAGTCATTTGTACGATATATACGTGGGAAAATCAAGGAATGGGCTTTTACAAGGCGCTATACGCTTAATTCGACTCTCAATTTGAATGCAATCCGAGGGGTGGCATTGAACATCACATTTGGTAGCAACATGTATCATTATTTTGAAATTTTTTTAAAGCCGTGAAATTCGTTGGCTAGATATGAATACAAGTTCCTTAGCAAGAACCCGTATGAAAATGCTTGGAAACGCCCATCATATTTTACTATTGCATGATTTATTCCTCTTGAGGAGCTGGAGCAGACTCTTCACCAGCCTGTTCCGATGAGCGAGCGGCCTCAGCAGCTGCCTGAGCAGCGGCAGCCTTCGCACCGTAATCCTGACTCATAGGTTGAACCACACTTTGCTCCTCCTTTGGCTCGATGATGGTGACGGAATCTGGGAGACCCTTGGATGGGCCAGACTTTCCTTCTGGGTCGGATCCTCTCATGATCTTGACCTTGATACCGAGAACACCTTGCTTGAGGAGAACGTGACGAGTGGCGTGGTCAATGAAGTCCTTGGCTGGTTGACCAGAGTGGATCATGAAACCATCAGTGAACTTCATCGACTTGGCACGGGCAGCACGTAATTTTCCAGAAACGACAACCTCGCAACCCTTAGCACCAGACTCCATAATGAATCTGAGAACACCGTAGCATGCTCTGCGGACGGCGAGACCGTTAAGAAGTTTGTATCTGAGGGACTCGCATTGAGCGACGGCGGAGAGACCACGGTTTTGGACCTTGGCGGCGTAGAGGGAGACGCTGTTCTCTGGGAACTTGAATCGCTTTTGGATGAGGGAGGTGAGTTCGCGAATGCGGCGTCCTTGCTCTCCGAGAACCTCTTGGGTGTGGGTTGCGCGGATGATGATGTCGGTGACGGTTGGGGTAACGCGGACTTCGACACCAGAGTATCCCTCCTCAGCCAACTCGCGTTGGAAGAACTCGTTCAATTCGGCGTAGAAAACACCATCGGCGACAAACTTTCTGCGCTTGGAGCTGTACACCAGAAAATCATGATTAGCCCCGCGAACTTTTGGGTTTGATGAGCGAGCTGTCTCGCAGCGAGGACAATTTCTTACATGGCGGCACCTGGAACTCCTGAAGCCATGTTTTCTGATTTATGAGATTAGAAACCGGTAGGAAAGAAGTTCGATGTCGTTGGTGGTGATTTGTCGTGGTTGTCGCAAATTCGAAAAGTTGAAGTTCTTGAAATTATGCCAAATTTGTGTGATTTAAGCGAGCTCACAGGCTCCCAGAGACAACAGCCTGACATATAAGGCATCGGCTAGGATCATAAGGCTTCAAAGCTGATTACCCCATAAGCCGAGCGGCTGCGGGCTTGATTGGAAAGGCAGCTAGGGATGGCTACGTAACTAATATCACATCGAATTTTAGTCACGAAGAAAGACACGAAAATATTCAGAATCCAGCTGCAGGCAGAAAAACTTATTCATCATAACCAATACATTTACCCAAAGGATTCAGGGGGGATCACGGCGATATAACATAATAGAGGCTCATACAAGTACAAATGATTTGTATCATCGGTGCCAGAACTGAGTGCCCTGAGCCATAAATTGAATCAGCATGTCAGACAAGCTCAAGATCTCAAAGGTTGGTCAAATACTGAAGTCCTGCTGTATAATCAAGGGTCAACTAACCTTGAAAATTGCCTCCAGGTGGATGATGTCCAGGTAGTAGCTCGGGGGCAAGCCTCTAACGTTACACTCCACTTAACAGCCCATCATCTCATTCTCGTTCAAACCCCTCCTCTATCTCCGGATCCATTGCAAACAGCACCGTCAACGCATAAACGGACAGCTGCCCCAGTTAGGTCAAGGGAATCATGGATAGCATATCCTATGATAGCGCATTGCACCTTTCGACCAACCCCGCCGGGATCTGGACAAGCTTCTTCGATACGTCTGCGGGGTCGAGACTTTAATTTCTATACACTTAACTTTGCGGATGACAAGCAAGCTCGAGAAACCTTCGAAAGTATAAAGAGCGCAACATGCAAGTTGGGCAGCATCGAAAGGCTGTATGCGTTCAGCTACAAGGCGCATGGGGCAGAAAAGCAGATAAATGGTTGGGATGTATATGATCCGAAGGCAGAATGGAGGCGGTTGGGAGTGAGTGAAAAGGGGATTGATAGGGGATGGAGATTATCGAAGATGAACCATGATTACGCCTTCTCACCAACTTACCCAGCCTTACTCCCGGTTCCTTCATCTATATCCGATATCACAATCAAACATGCTAGCCAGCACCGTTCAAGGGCACGAATACCGGTCCTGACGTATCTACACCCTGTCAACAACTGCGCTTTGACGAGATGTTCACAGCCCCGGACTGGCATGAGAGGAACCCGTAGTATACAGGATGAGAAGCTTGTCAGCGCATGTTTCTCGGCAACGTCACAGGTGGATGAGGTGGAATCCGTGTCCGCAACGGTATCCAGGAATAGTCCGGCTTCCAGTCAGGCCGATATCAGCACGCCTAATAGTGGGGAATCGACAGAGGCGGAGCGTTATGAGGATGAAATGCTTGCTTCTGCGTCGAATATCGAAATAATAACCGAAAGACCTCATGTGTATGGAGCGCAACAGAACAATCTTATTGTTGATGCAAGACCTCAGGTCAATGCATACGCTAATCAGGTGAATGGCTTTGGTACGGAGAATATGGAATATTATCCACTTGCTAAAAAAGCATATTTGAATATTGCAAATATTCATGTGATGAGAGACTCTCTGGCAAAAGTAATTGATGCCATTAAGGATGCCGATGTGTCGCCTCTTCCGCCAAATCGAGAGCTCCTGGCCAAGAGTGGCTGGATAAAACACATCAATGGTATTCTTGATGGGGCTGCACTAATCGCCAAGCAGGTTGGCATACAGCATTCTCATGTTCTTATCCATTGTTCGGATGGTTGGGACAGAACAAGTCAGCTCAGCGCTTTATCACAATTAATGCTTGATCCTTATTACAGAACGCTAGAAGGCTTTATAGTATTAGTTGAAAAAGATTGGCTAGGCTTTGGGCATATGTTCCAACATAGATCTGGATTCTTGAACCACGAGAAGTGGTTTGTAACTCAGACTGATGCCCTTGCAGGCTCGGCAATACAGCCGGGTGGAAATCCTGATGGGCGTGGAGATGCCATTGAAAATGCTCTGCTCAGCGCTAAACGCTTTTTCAATAAGAGCAATCAGAGCCAGGAGATTGTCGATGATGCAGACGAAGGCGCAGTTGATCAATCTCCGAAAAGACCCATTTTAGATACACTCCCGCAGAGTGATATCACTAAGCCCAAAGAAACCAGCCCCGTCTTCCACCAATTTTTAGATGCAACGTATCAACTCCTCCGTCAACATCCTACCCGTTTCGAATTTAATGAGAGATTCCTGCGCCGACTCCTCTACCATCTTTATTCCTGTCAATACGGGACATTTCTCTACAATAATGAGAAATCCCGTGTAGATGCCCGTGTCAAAGAACGCACCAAAAGTGTTTGGGCATATTTCCTATCCAAGAAACCAGAATTTACAAATAAGGATTACGATGGAGGGGAAATTGACGATCACGTTAAAGGGAGAGAACGCTTAATATTCCCCAATCTGGATGATATCAGGTGGTGGTATCAAGTATTCAACCGCACCGACGAGGAAATGAACGGACCGCATAATCCGGCAGCGGAAAGATATCTAGCACTATATGCAAACAGTAGCAATGGACATGATGCATCTACAAGCATAAGCTCGCCGCCAGGTCCGTCCCCCAACCGCACAGTTCTTGCGGGCGTCGAAGCGGGAACTTCAACGAGACAGGTATTAAACAGTGCGAGTACTGTTAGTGGCAATCCATTTGCGAGTTTGAGGGATGGTATTGCGGGGTTGGCAATTGGAAAGGGGGGTGCGTTGGGGAGTTTGGGCGTGGGAAGTGCGAGTAAGAGTAGTCCGGTAAGTTTGAATGGGCTGGTTAATGGGAACGGGAATGGAAATGGGAACGGTCGGGAAATGGAGGTCGAGTTGCAATGATGATACCATATGCTGAAGGATGGCTTGTCACGGGATACGGGCTGGCGTTGGGACGGGTGCTTACATGTTGCTGGTCTTGGTGGAATACACCTTATTGGTCTTGGGGAGGCAGCGAAGGCAAGGGAGGTGGGGAAATATTTATCATATTGCCTACTGTTCGTCTTAGTAAAGCATTGGAAAGCGAAGGCGCAATGGTAGAGAAACCTTTGGTCACTGTTGATCTTGATTAAATAAACAGCCAGCGAATCATTATGTCCAATGACTTTTTGATACTTTTTGCTCATTATTCATGCGTCACAAATGCCATTCGCTAGATGACAAAAGTAAAGCCTCTAATCTATACGTTCTCTTTTCAAGAAACTTTTAGCCTCCATTTCATTTCCATATGTGGTGGATGTAACTTGATGGTTTATAAGAAGACTTCGAGGTTGATCTCTAAAGTGCTGACAGGATACCTAATATCATTAGTATATGCCGTTAACAGATGTATAGGTGGAAATGAACTTACCTTAATTCGAATTTATCCAGAACAGTAGGATGCAAGATACCAAATTCTCCAATGCGCACTTCCTTGCCTCCCAAGCGTAAATAAATTGCAGCTGCATGACCGGCAAAGAAAGTTGGCTCGTCAATCTCCTCGATCCAGTATCCGTCTGGTTTTGCTGGGTTTTCCTTGATTGCAAAGTCCATTTTCTTGCCCTCCAATCCCTCTTCATGTGTGAGGAAAGCGGTCTGCAACATGAGTAGAATGCGATCAAGTAAACCGTGGACAATTTCGAAGCCACTTGTTTTACCGTACCATGCTGCAGCGAAATGACGCTCATTTCGCGATTTGCGCTCTAAGCTCAAATCTTTAAAGGCAACATCGGAAACTTCGAAGACTTTGAGGGGGAGGCTGTGTTTCTTGTTTTCACGGATAGTTTTGAGGAGACCTGGGAGGAGAGATGTGCGGACGACTTGATATTCGGCGGTTTTCGGGTTAGCAAGACGAACAGCAGTATTGCCGTCATCTTTGCGGTTGAGCCAAGCGAAATTTTCATCGTGGGAACAGAGGATTAGAGGCATAACTTCGCTCCAGCCGGCCATGGCGGTTTCCAATCTGACGATGTCGCCAAGCTTATTGATAGGGAGAGGTTGAGCGATTGTAGAGGCTTTATTGGGAGATGTGCGGGGAAGGTTGTTGAAGCCGTAAGCAATAGCTACATCTTCCATGATGTCGCATCGGTGAAGAACATCAGCTCGCGTTGGGGGTATCGAGACATCCAGTAAATTCTTGTCTTTTGAGGAGGGTTTTGCATATAAGCACATCTTCTTGAGGAGCTCACATATCTTTTCTGGCGATTCTGAGAGGCCACAGCTACTATTGATATAGTCGACCTCTGCTTCAGCTTGTCGAGGGCTGAGATTAGGGGTTTGTCTAGTTTCCTGGTTGTGCTCCGAGATAATCTCAACAGGTTCGATTGTGAACAGTTCCGCACAGTATTGAGAAAACATAGACACGATGATGTTGTTCACTATCTCCAACTTTGTGCGGTCCGTACCAGTCATCTCAATGAAAACATTCCTGGTATTCAAAGTAATCTTAGAATGATTTCCGTTGATGATAGGAGGCATAGACATGACAGTGCGGTTCGAATCGTAAATGACTGGATATACTGGTTTGTCTCGAATAATGTGTAGGTATTTGCCCAGGTGTTTGTCGTTTTCGTAAAATTGCATCAATTCTTCTGCATTCATCTCCTTGGTTTGGTTCAAAGGTGTGAAAACGATCTCCTTCGGGGGGAGCGCCTCGTAGGTGAAAGGCCCCTTGACTGTGTCCATATCATGAGTACCGATCGCAACCAAGGTGCGCTGTCGAGCAAGATTCTGGTGGAGTTTGTCTTGTAGCGAAATGAAGGAGTCATAGCTGTCTTGGGTGAAGGTAACGTTTCGCAGGATCGATGCCGAGACGTATGGCCGCACTTTCATAGTATCTTGATGAACGGTCAAGGTCTCCAAGTTTCCACTCTCTGGTTTAACCAATCGATAATTTGGGAAGGGCGCTTTCCCTCTGAAGATATTCAGCATGAGAGCTATACCCTCGAAGCAGAGCATGTCATATCGATTCGCGGGAATTTCGATTTTGAGTTGTGCAGGCTCTTGCTTTCCGTTCACTATGGGCCGTTCCGAATTTGATGTATCCTCATCCAACTCAATGCCAAAGTCGAAGCATAACTCCTCGAACTCTTCGGTGGTGTACCTGATATGGCATTTAGTTCAGCTGAATCATCCATGACAAAGTACAGAATCGCTCGCAGGCATTGTGTACTCACTCTTGCCCGAGAGCTTCATAGAGCTTCGCTTTATCAACACTGATGGTGGGCATCTTGAATAATGTGTTCTGTGATTGCAATACGCTGCTGGATGCATATGAGTCGAAATAATAAATGTGGTGAGTGGGGTCGATGTTGATCTGGGAGAGTCTATATCTCAGGCATCCATATTGATGAATGTCCATGCAGATAACCTTAGTGGTAAAGGTAAAGTCAGTAAACTTACATGGAAGGTTCAACTCAATCAAACTGGCCGTCAATAAGCAACATTGATTGGATTTACATACAACAACACAACAACACAACTCCTTCGAAAATTCCATGACATTTTGTGCGACGACCTCCTCCCTGTTCTATACAAGCGTGTGTTTCCTCCTCAAGGTACGTTGCATTCTCTGGCTATCTCCAAAATCCCCTGCAATCAATCCAGCAATCCAGCACAAAGAGTCCTTCGTTGGCCCCCTCCCCGCCATGTGTATGATATTGACATACCATACATCATCAGTCCTCAGGTTTGAATTATATCATAAAACAATTCAATCACTTCTTCTTCTTCTGCATTTCCGTCGTCACGGAAACTAATTCCACAATTCCGCCAATCCATTAACGGCAACCGACGACCACGCGATAACCACTCAAATATTCTCAACCCACGAACTCAAAAGTAAACCAAGTTCTATACTTGTCTCGTTGAACCCCCAGGATCTACTTTCCAAGGAACTTTACAAATCTCCATAATGGCGGACGGCCCAGACAAGACTGACGAGCTCTACCCCATAGCTGTGCTTATTGATGAATTAAAGGTATGGATGGAGCTACGGCGCATCCCCTTGAAGGGCAAGGCTCTTGTTGCGCAGGCACTGACAACTCACTAGCATGACGATGTACTCTTAAGATTGAATGCCATTCATCGACTTTCAACAATTGCCCTTGCGCTTGGAGCGGATCGCACAAGAGACGAGTTAATTCCCTTTTTAGATGGTATGCTGCGCGATATCGAACTATACTTTGATGCACTGGTTGATGAAATTCCACAGAATCTGTCGAAGATGAAGATGAAGTTCTTACTGCTTTGAGTGAGGAACTCGGAAACTTTGTAGAATATGTTGGTGGTCCAGAGTGGGGCCATGTTCTCCTGTCACCTCTCGAGAACCTCGCAGCTATCGAGGAGCCCCTAGTGAGAGAAAAGGTTGGTAGATACCGGTGGTCTTGAATTATAGCTATGCTAATCGAAGCAGGCCGTAGAGTCTTTAAACAAGATATGCGAGGAGTTATCATCACAACAAGTCGAAGAGTACTTTATCCCCCTTACGATTCGTCTCTCAAAAGCCGACTGGTTCACTTCGAAGATCTCCGCCACAGGATTATATAATGTACCATACAAGAAGGCTTCGCCCCCGATGCAAGAGCAGCTTAGACGGCAATTTGGCCTTTTGGTTCATGACGAAACTCCCATGGTCCGAAGACAATCTGCGAATAACTTGTCCAAATTTGTCAAGGAAATGCCCGCTACGATAGTTGTCGAGGAAATGATACCCTTATTCCAACACCTTGCCGGCGACGACCAGGATAGCGTACGTTTGTTGACAGTAGAGATCTTGATCGCCATCGCGGAGGTTGTGCCAAAGGAGCAGCAATCAAGTCACGGAGTTTTACTCACAGCTTTGAGGAGTTTAATCGAAGACAAGAGTTGGAGAGTTAGGTATATGGTTGCTGATAGATTCGAGAAGGTTGGTTTTTAGTGGAGTCCTGAATTTCTTGTGGGCAAAGCTGATGCTGTGTAGATTGCAAAAGCAGTTGATGATGAGGTTGTAACAAGAGACCTTGTGCCAGCATTCGTAAAGTTATTGAAAGACAGTGAAGCCGAAGTACGAACGGCAATTGCTGGTCAAATTCCTGGTATTTTTCTACTTATTCCTGCTCTCTCTGAATAATTGCTAAACAAAATCAAAGGTTTCTGCAAACTGGTCGATCGCACCACCCTCCTAAATGATATCATGACCACTGTTGAAGACTTGGTTTCTGATACCTCCCAACACGTTCGAGCTGCCCTTGGCACCCAGATCAGCGGACTTGCACCAATCCTTGGCAAGCAAGAGTACGTCTTTTATATTCATACTTTTTAATTTTTATTTTGTGATCTTGTGCTTACAAGTTGTTGTAGAACAATTGACCACCTGCTTCCTATGTTCTTGCAAATGCTCAAGGACGAGTTCCCAGATGTTCGTTTACACATAATCTCCAAATTGGAATTGGTTAACCAAGTTATCGGCATTGATCTCCTCTCACAATCCCTTCTTCCTGCCATTGTACAGCTCGCTGAAGATAAGCAATGGCGTGTTAGGTTGGCAATCATCGAGTACATTCCTCTATTAGCCAGTCAGCTTGGCGTCCAATTCTTTGACGAAAAATTGGCTGCTCTCTGCATGGGCTGGTTAGGAGATACAGTCTTCTCTATCCGTGATGCGGCAACAAAGAATTTGAAAAAGCTCACGGAAGTTTTTGGCGTGGACTGGGCAAACGAGGCTATCATTCCAAAGGTTATGGCTATGGGAGCTCATCCAAATTATCTTTACAGAATGACCACATGCTTTGCAATCACAGTCAGTCTCGAATTTTAGCCCTTGCTCAAAAAATGCTAACCTTTGCCACAGACACTTGCACAAGTCGTCAGTCTTGACGTTGTCTCAGATTCCATTCTACCGATGATGGACAAGTTGGTAGTCGATGACATTCCAAATATTCGTTTCAATGTCGCCAAATCATACTCTGAGATCATCTCAGTCCTCAAGAGATTACCAGATGAGGGTACTGTGTACTCTCTAGAGAAGTCTGGTAGCTCAGAGCCACCCTCGGCTAGAGGTCAACAACTCATCCAAGAAAGAATTCTACCAAATTTGGAAAAGTTGCAAAAGGATGATGACGTCGACGTTCGGTTCTTTGCTACCACAGCTGCAGCCTCGATTTCTGGTGAGCCCATGGAAACTTCATAGATGGATCAATAAACAGGACACACATGGGGATGAAGATGTATGATTTTTCGAGCCAGCAACCTGAGCCTGGGTCTTGTTTTTGTTGTCCTGTTCTTTTAGATGGGAGCATGAATACCAGCATAGTCCCCTTCTAATACGTTTTTGATAAGCGACCTGACATGCAGATGGTAGGCAAAAAAACTGTAGACCAAAAAACCAAATGATAAGGATATTCTGAGTATTCCACTACTTGCAATTGACTGAGTCCATGAATTGTACTCACTTCATGAGTACAGTATACAAAATACAATATGATTGGGGACCTGTCTCGCTAGGCGGTGAACCAGATACCCCCTGTCCAAATTATTCTGCCACTCCCGAATCCTAAATACCATTATTTCCTAAGCAACGTCGACGTCCCATTTCTATGAAGCGAACTTCCTAAGATTCATTCGAAGAATTTCGAGTCACAATGACCTCGGAAACATCTAAGCCATCTCATCTTGAGCCATCGGCTCTTGGCACAAAAGAATAGTAAGTATGTTTTGCGTGTTCTATTGATAACTTACCCCTCCGCACTACCCCTCCTCACACAATCTCTCACCTCTCCCTCTACCATCTTGCCTATCCAGCGCATTTACTTCCATCCATACCTTCCCCCAGCCTCAAATTTACACACAAGATAACAAGTTGCACAGCTGGGACAACCTCTACAAGCTCGAACTCTCAAACCACGCTCTCGACGCAACGGATGTGGGAACGATATGGTTTGACGACTCGTCTGCGGAAGATAAGGTTGTGCATTTTTTGAATGAGGAGGTTATGGGGAAGGATTTGTTGGGACTTGGGGAGGGGAGGCGGAGGGCTCATCTCAGTTTGTTGGATTTGGGGACGGGGAATGGGCATTTTTTGGTGAGGTTGAGGGAGGGGGAGGGGGATAGCGAGGAAGAGGAAGGAGAGGGGGCTAAAGAACACGCGGATCTGGGAACGAAGTGGGTGGGTCGCATGATGGGTGTGGATTATTCGGAGAAATCTATCGAGTTCGCGCGACGGATTGCGCGGGATCAATGGGCGGCGCGGGAAACGGATGAGGGAGGCGAATCCGAGATTGAAATTGAATTCGTCACTTGGGATATTATGAAGGAGGATCCTGCTCCCAAAGTCTTGAATGGAAAGCAGATGGAGGGGTGGGATATCGTGCTTGATAAGGGCACGTTTGACGCGATTAGTCTCTCGGAGGAAACGGATGCGGATGGGAAGAGGATCTTCGAGCGGTATCGGGAGAAGGTGTTGGCGTTGGTGCGGGAGGGTGGGGTGGCTATTGTTACCAGTTGTAATTGGACCGAGGGGGAGTTGATTGAGTGGTTTGTGGGGAAGGGGGAGGGGGAGCGGGGAGACAGCTTTGAAGTGTTGAGGAAGATTGAGTACAGGAGTTTTAGTTTTGGGGGTGTGAAGGGTCAGACGGTTTGTAGTGTTTGTTTTAAGAAGTGTGGGAGGAGCAAAGAGATCTCACAAAGTCGGATATAGAGACTTGTGTGGAGGGGAGCTGCGGCTCGTGATGTCTCTCTCTTATAATGGAGCGAACCAATACTACAATGAACCTTCATCCAATGCCAATTGGCTGCTTCATAAGACTCGAAATGTACAAACTCTCTCTGATTGAAACCTCAACTCGAGGGATAAGATGAGTGTTCACCTAATAATTCTTCTTTTAAATATCATGAGCCATCACTTTTACAAGCAAAAAACCTCCGATGAACCCTTCGCCAATCAATCTCATGTCTCACTCTGCCCTTCTGTTCCTCTCTATGCATACTACTTTATGAACCAACAGTTCAATTTTTTCCCATACATCCAAGCCACCAGTAGTAATCCGTCTGCCTGTCCCCATGCTATAGTAAAAAGAAAGCCCATCCGTCTACATTCCGTGAGGATAGAGAAAGCTCACCGGGCAAGGTCATCAGGAGTAAGATTTATATGAGTACTTTTACCTGGAAGGTTTCCCACAGGTATCAATCACACAACTGATTTATATGATCCTTCAATATTGCATGCCGTAAAACGAAGCTGCTGTCTGCTGTGGGGTGCAGTTGATATTCTCATTTTCTTTTCTAAACGTGCTAGCCAGGATTCAACTTCATAGACAGTTTTTCTCATCCCTTCAAATAGCTCATTGTTATCATGATATGATTGGGTAGGTAATATGAACATCTAACTGTATGCTAACAGGTTCTGCAACTCCAGCTATGTCTCGTCTCGGGCAAACTTTGATCTCCAATGTACAGCAAAAACGCGACATAAGAATTATCCTTTCTATAAGAATACCAATTTCGGTGTGTTTATAGTTCCTTTAAAACCTTCTTCAACTCCTTGGCAATAGCATCACCCAACTCGACAGTAGTATTTGAACCACCGATATCTGCAGTTCTGACGCCATTTTCGATGGTTCTGCGGACAGCGTCTTCGACAGCTTTGGCTTCGACGGGGAGATTGAGAGAGTATTTGAGCAACATGGCGACCGACAGGATGGTACCGATGGGGTTTACGATGCCTTTTCCGCTGATATCTGGGGCGGAGCCTAGATAGGGAGGGGTCGTTAGGTATGAAAACAGTGTGAAAGGGGTAAAGTAAGAAAGTAAGAAAGAACAAAACATACCGTGAATTGGCTCGTAAATACCATTGCACCTGCTCTTTCCATCCGGCACACCACTCAAACTTGCACTTGCCGAAAGCCCGATACTACCTGGGATAACACTAGCCTCATCACTAATGATATCTCCGAACAGGTTACTCGTCACCACAATTCCGTTCAACTTTCTTGGGTCCTTCACCATCAACATGGCTGCACTATCAATCAATTGATGTCCAACCTTCAATTGCGGGAATTCCGTAGCCATAACTTCAGTGACGGTTTGGCGCCACAACCTCGATGTTGCCAGAACATTTGCCTTGTCCAAACTCCAAACCGGTGCTGGTGGATCTTGCGCAAGGGCGAGATGGGCTGCTAATCTGGTGATGCGCGCAATTTCTTCTCTGGAGTATGGTTCTGTATCCCAGGCCTTTCCATCACCCTCATCTTCTTTTCTCTCCCCAAAATATATGCCTCCAGTCAATTCTCGCACGACGCAGAAATCGACGCCCTCGCAGACCTTTTCCTTCAGAGGAGAGATCTCGGTCAAGGTAGGCGATATGAAGTTGCAGGGACGGAGGTTTCCATACGTGCCCATTTCCTTGCGGAGAGCGAGGATTCCCTGCTCAGGGCGTACTTTTCCCGTGCCCCATTTGGGACCGCCAATGGCGCCGAGGAGAACGGCATCGGCGTTCTTGGCAGCTTCGAGAGCTTCAGCGGTGAGGGGCTCACCGTGGGCATCGATTGAGCACTGTGTTGGGAGATGGATGTAAGTATGGGATTTGAGAAGCCTAGAAGCTTGAGGAATGAGAGACGAGACTTACACCACCCAAGAGATGTTCTTGGAAATTGAACTTTCCAACTGATGGTCTATCGGATTCTACAACCTTCAAGATTTTGATAGCTTCTGCTACCACCTATACAAGGAGACGGGATTAGTAAACTTTCTTGAATCATTGTAGTACTTGCAGCCCTCGATTTGATATGAAGCCCAATCCTCGACCCCGCATTCTCTCCACAGCCACAGACAGCTGGCCTATAGCAGCCATGAACATACCTCAGGACCACAGTGATCACCACCAAAAACGACGATGTTGTGAGTTGCCATATTTGCGGTAATGTATTTCCCCAAGGGATATCTGAAAAGTTGAAGTACAGTAATGAATCTCAAGAAGACAAATGGTTCAGTTGTGTTGTGTTGTTTGGGACGAGAAAATGTTGGGGGATCTGGGAACTTTATTGAACAACCACCCCGCCTTGTCCGGTTTCGGAATGGAGGAAGCTTTTACAATAGGTGGTTTCACATTTCTCGTACCGACCTCAGGATCCGATATACTAATGGAAGGAGTTAAGGAGATTGTAGAAAGCTTATATAGCTATAGATTCACCTATAATGACCGAGAAAGGAATGATTTAAGATAAGATACGAGTACGAACGAGTATGACCTTATACATGTATAGAATTCGTTACTATTGCTAATTATCCTAGGAACCCTTCCTTAAATCATTCAGAGGTTCATCCAATGGTCATCCCAATTCATCATCTTATTCTTCTTTCTCCCCATCCCTTTCCCTTCGCTTCCCTTCGCTTCCCTTCCTTGCCCCTCCCCCTCCCCCATATTTTCTCGGGCCGTGAAACCTATTCTTGTATTATATCTTGGAAATCATGCATAGTAAATTTGATTGTATTGTATATGCTCTTTGGTAGGGGGTATCAGTGAAGATAAAAGAAACATTAAAGCGCTGGTAAGGGTTGAAAACAGGTGACTTGAGAAATATCTTCCTATTCGGTGGAAGAATCTGTCAATTGGAGGAAAACATGCTCAAAACTATCATTCGTGAAGCCTCGAATCCCTCCGGACCTTAACATGTAATGTCGATCCATCTCTCATCAACGAAATGATCTGAAAGATTTGTGAGCAAGAGGAGAAGAGGGCAAATTCCTCTTATCCTTGCAGACTCTCTAGTGCGGCCATTGCGCATATTAGGTGTTTGAGCACAAAAGGCACAGATGTAAAAAAGGCACAGATATAAACTTTTGGGAGAGTCCTTCGATCTAGAATATCGACGCATTGTCCATGAAGCCAGTTCTCACAAGATTCACTAAAGATGAGTTAGAAAGTGTAGGTTGCAGCAGTAAGTATATGAAACGTACGATTGAATCATGAAAGAGTCACCCATCCGCATTGTTACAAACACACCTAGTAGTACCACTTCTCGAGCTGGATGGTGTCGTCCCATCGGGAGAATTGTTAGATGATGAGGTGTATTCTGTATAACGACCTGGCCTAGGAGTTGCATCAGAGTATAGATGGAGGGGTCTTCCATTGTTCAAAATCCGTCGATTACTTCGGCGCTCTCTAACAACCTTTCGTAAGGCAGATGCTGCATCTCCAGTCTTGACCTCATCAAGTACTGTCTCTGCTTCACTCATCTCATCGATACTTGTGTGTCGGCCTGAAGATCGACTATAGCCACTTGTACTTGTGCTTGGTCTTCGAAAGTCACTAGAAGAATTGTCGAATGAATCGAATCTTGATCGCTTCTGTTGTGGTATATTGAAGGAATTGTTTCGACTTGGAATGATAATTGGCTCCTCATCGGTAGATGAATCATACTCAGACTCATAATCGATGACTTGGAATGATGGTCGTCGTACATTTGTCACTGGCTCATCATCAATAACAACAACAGTGGCTCGACCATTGCTGCTAACAGCTAGTTTTATATCTCGTTGAAGTTTGAGTAATGTGACCGGAGATTCAGGAATAGAAGTCAGATTTGGGTGACGCTGTTGCTTTGCCGGCGATAAACGTCCAGAGCGAAAGCGCGGTAGTTCTTAATAAAAGGGTCAGCTTGGTTTCAGCAAATTAGAACATCTTTTCGAAATATACCTTGGTTACGCTTATCCCTGCTTTCACTGACACTACGTTGAAAACCAGGTCGTGCAGATCCTTTTACTGGTGAACTGGCAGTTCTTCGATCTATCCGATACCCAAAACTGCTCTCTTTAAAACTTCTAGATCGACGGAGTTCTTCTTGCTCGCGGGTATACTCACGAGTTTGGTGTTGATATGGTTCGAGCACTTCTGAATTTCGAATTGGGCTTGTAGCTGCTCTTCGCGCCGGTAGCGGTACATCTTCAAATTCTCTTTGAGATGCATTGCCTGCACGGGTTCGGCTGTAAACCAGACCAGGATCGACAACACCGGGGAAACTCTCCATCGCTATTGAATTTGAAGTTGCCGCTGCACTACTGAAAGCCAACAATGGGAGTGATGTAGGTAGTGCCGAGATTTTTGACAAAGAAGATTTAGAGGCTATCGGTCTATGTCGTTTGCGTGGTTCAGATTCAGCTTTGGGTTTGCTTGACTCTGCAGGCGATAAATTCATAGACTCCTGGAACATCTGATTGCTTCGTCCCCAATCCATTGAATTGCTAGGCCTATGACCGTGGTGAAAGATGGCCGCAGAATCATTCGAGAAATCCAAATCCATACCATCCATACTAGTATCCCACATTGCCTTGTTACTGTTAAAGAAAGGAGCAGATGCTGGCGCAGACAGAGGATAGCCAAACAGATCCACAGACGTCGAACACTGCGCCATGGTTTGAGGATGATGGCTATTTGTGTTAGAAGACCCGAAGCCATTGCTTTGGACTTGAGCATTATTCGGTACAGTGAATATTTTCGGGGCTAATTTCTTGGTACCTTTTCCAGCAGAATGTGGAGGTGTAGCAGTCTGAGCATTGAAAGGCTCACCCAATCTTTTCTTTGACTTTTGGGGTGTCTTTGAAACATCACTCAATCGAGCTCTGGAAGCAGATTTCGAGGCAGAAGCAGAAGGGGTTTGGTGGTTGGAAGATGTGGCAGGAGCCATTGCAAGAGCAGAACTTGGTGACAATTGGTGCATATGCATTTCCAAATCGGTCATCGTATCGCCCTCAATATGAAATTGTCCATTTTGTGTCAAGGATGGCAAAGCTTGTACTGTTGAGGTATCAACAAAAGGCCGCTGTCCATTGACAAGACGTCCAGGTGTTGCGTTGAACATAGAATAATCTTCTGCAAATTGCGGGGTCCATCCTCCTTGGCTCCCTTCGTAATTTGATTGCTGCTCCCAGCTCATTGCAACTCCTCCTTTCCGCCCTTTCGAAATGGGGTTTGAGATTCGGGTCTGACCAACCTCCTTTTATACTGCATACATTCAGACCCAGTGCTCCGATCCCTCTGTTCGTTTCTCTCTTGATCCTCTTCCTCAATATTCCCAAAGCTCTTCTCGATCGATGAACGGTACTTCCTGATACCAAGACCTTTTTTTTTCTTTCGCAGAGTGGAGCTCTCTAAGTTTTGTTTAGCAAAATGTATTTCTCCTTGATCTACCCGCCGCCAACCGCTCACTCCCGAAATGAACGTTTCTCGAGGTTTGTTGCAGAGCAGTCAGGGCAACTCGCAGGTCTGGAATCGGTGTAGTTGCAGGGCAAATTGTGAGTGTCGAGGGTAAAAATGTTTCATAGCATGGCAAGGGTGTATATCTGTTTGACTTCCTTGGAAACTAAATTCTCAACATGTCAGCATAGCTTCTAGAGCCGAACAATCGACAAATACGCACTTGGCAGAAGAATCGCAAGGCAATGTCAACAATGACCAAAAAATCGAGGAAAGGCGCCAGATCCGAAGCAAAAGGCTGAAATTGAGACGTCTGCTCCAGCTCCTAGAATGGCGGGGGTTGTTCCAGGCAACGGACGGTATATCCACTTAGCCCGCTACAGTAGCTAGCTGCTTCAGGTGCTCTGGAGTAAGTGTCCGTCATAGACAAGGGTTCAACAGGCTAATTATAAGTTTATTGATGGAATCTGTGAACGATTTCACAAGATCATAACGAATGTGACGAGTGATGGTTGTACGGCAGCATGATAGTAATGATCGGGTTCTGGTGCGTTGAGAAGGAAGTTGAGTGAACGACGATAGTCAATGTACTGCTAGCATCATCGCCAGTTCCATCACAAGAAAGGGGCAACCAAACCATTGGCTCAAGAGCTATTGGGACAACGCCTCGTCAGTCCGTCTTATCCAATCTTCTTTCCAATCTTCCACATAGACGTTTCCAATCAACCCCCCTTGCTCCTTCCTCTTCTTGAGCCTTTGCATGGCTTCCATTCAATCACTACGAGGACACTTCAGCTAGCGCCCCTCGATCCTCTTGTGAGACCATCGTCGGCACAACTTTACTCCATCCATCACTAACCGCTATACATACCAACCACCAAGCACCAACAGTGATATCAAACAGGCTTTTTGATTCAACGTGAACCATCCCATACAAGCACAAAGGGCACAAGACCGATGAATCGTCCCATCTCGAGCGCTTGCCTCTCTCCGCCTCCCCCACCATCATCCTATAATCTAACTCCAACCCGACGGTAGGGTCTTGTATCAGAAGCACAATATCGCGACGCATAAACCTCCACGTACATCACTTTCCCATCCTCTTCCCTGCACCACGAAACCCTTCATTCGTTCTCTCCGACCCCTCCAGAACCGTCAATCCCTGTCTTTTCACTGCCCTATCTAAATCTCGTTGTCTCGCCTTATGACATTCCTAATCTACTTTGGCCTCCTTGAAACCCTGCACCTTCTCCCCATCCAAATCCTTGTGTGGGCTTCTAGCTCGAGTCCCGCTATTTACTTCATACTCCATGATACCCTGGAGTATTGCGCCATCTTTCCCCCAAGTTTCAAACCCTTCTAGAGTTAGCCTCGACTAATCCACAATATTCTGAACCCCCCCATCCCGATCCCTCCTCAGATCCCCCATCCACTCTCCTCGCCATGGCCTCCAAGCCTCACCACCTCACCACCTTACGTCTCAAGAGCCAACCCACCAGCTCACCAGGTTCCTTTCCAGCTGGAACTAGGATCATCCAGGTTTCCCAATGGATGAACCTACTGTGTGTGTATTAATCTGACACTGATAGTCCCATCGACTTGAAGTCGAGAATCTTACATTCCATAGTCCGAGCTCCTCTTGTGGATTGAGGACCCAGCTGGAGCCAAGGCGAAGGAACGACAAAGTATTAATTGTTCCTATTGTCACTATTCCTTTCGATACATATACCTAGATACATGGGGTGAATGGGAAGACTTGGCAGGGTATCCCGATTGGTAATATCAGCATGAAAGATTAATTTGAGGAGAGCCAGCTAGCTGGCAAAGAAGAAGAAGCGTGTGATGATGAAAGAAATGAGGCTGCGAAGAATATTGTAGGGGTCAGTTGCGTGGAATGATTGAGTACGATTGAGAGCTGAGATCTGAGATGATATTATGTACCCTCTTCAGCTCATCCACTCATCCGTACTCCCAACACTGAAAAGAGAAAATCAAGAGTCACAA
Organism: Monilinia vaccinii-corymbosi; assembly: GCA_017357885.1. Classification (NCBI taxonomy): domain Eukaryota; kingdom Fungi; phylum Ascomycota; class Leotiomycetes; order Helotiales; family Sclerotiniaceae; genus Monilinia; species Monilinia vaccinii-corymbosi. The sequence goes on along the minus strand of CP063406.1, from coordinate 805,319 downwards.
GTGAGAAGGCAATGATTGATAAATAGATGATTAATAGATGAATGTACTCGAATATTGCTAATTTCATTCCATTTTGTTCCAACCCCAAATTCCCCAACTAAATTCATCATCGCTTGTATGCTCGCTCGCGCGTGTGCGGCCATATAAACCTCATTCGTGATAGGACTTCTGCTCCATCACTCTACGACACTACCCACTCATCGCTATGATACCCAACCCGTTTGATATAATGCAATATAACCGTCCACCAAACCCAAAACCCCCAAACCCCAAAATAAAACGGCATGAAGATGAAAAAGAACCCAACATGATAACCAAAAGCCAATTATTTGTCCCTCTTTGTTTTGCGCCTTTGCCTTTGCCTGTGCCTGTGCCTTGCCTGCCCCGTCTACTTCTGTTTCTGCCCCTCGTAAATCATAACAGACGCCTGACTGCAGATATTCGACTTGTACCTGTGCCTCGGACTGCAAGTATGAAAGGATGTCCATCACATTTTGCGCGTTTTCCTTTTCATAGCTCTCTTGCTCCGCACTGTCTGTCACCCTCTGCCCTATACCATCCCAGATCTCGTCGTCCGCGACAGAAACCCAAAGCCAGCTAAATGAACGACGCCCAAACCCCCCCCCCCAAGATAAATGACGGTAAATCGAATCAGAGAAAAAAGAAGATGCATGGTATCCCGCACCGCGCCCCGCTACTATTCCTCGTGTATAGACAAACATAAAATATATATGTAAAAGCTTCGTCTCCTCTTGCTTCCTAAACCCCCCCACCTTCTCTCTTCCTCTGTTCCCATCAAGAAGAAAGGAAGAGAATGAGATCAAACAAGGAAGTATGATATGTGTTCTCGAAATGAAAGTGAAAGAAACTTCCTCCTCACCGTCCATTGAATTAAATCATTAAACCACAACTTGCCAACAGGAATAAATGAAGATGGATGGCATAGAAGAAGTTTTCTCATGATGATATCATATCATATCATTGTATCCAAACTACTCAAAGGACTACCCAAAGCAACCTTCCTCTGACGCGATCCTGGAGTAGCACTCGGTGTCATGGGTGAAAATTGATGCGGGTTCGAAGTAATTGAATCATGAGCTTTAGATTTCGCCATGTTCGACGCGCCGAGTCCACGAGAGTGGCTAGATTCGCGTCGGCGTTTTGGAGCATCTTTGATTTTAGGATGAGTGTGACACTGTTGATCATTCATATTAGTATTCAAGTCCATGTCAATTAAATGTCAAACTCTAAGGACTAGGAAAACCTTCCATGTAAGGTGTGGTATGTGCTCAGCAATTTCAATTCAAGAATGTGAAACTTACTTTGTATGCATGTCGGAACCATGTTGTCCCCTTTTTCTTACTGCTGACTAGAGCAACCCATTCATTACAGCTTCCACACATACCCTCCCATACGTCTGGGTTTCCGTCCATGCGTCGCGTCTCCTGCGGCTCTTGAAAAGGTTGTCCAGTTGCGGCTGAAATGCCATGAGTGAAACTTTTATCATACTGTGAATGAAAATGTGTTAGCAATTGGACTGCATTTGATAGGAATTTCTAGCTCTAGAAAATGGATGAGAAAACATACCCAGAAAGCGCTATTCTTCAATACTAGCCATCTTCCCGGTTTGCAAATCCCACACCATCCTTCTCTCTTATTTCCATGTCCTCGTACCCATCTCGGGGTATACAAGTCTCCATCAAATCGTAACTCTTGCTCGTGAGGGATAAGATCTGGATCCGATGTATTCATATCCTCCGGCGGAGGTGCTAATTGTTCCTCGTGAAGAGATGCATAAAGATCAGGAGGATCACTCAAATCAGAATAGTGGGTGTGTAAAGAATGTGGATCCGCGTTACTTTGAAGCATGCGAAAAAGGCCGTGAGAGAGTAAAGGAGGGGGTGTATCAAATTGATGAGGCTCGTGATACGAATGAGAAGCCGGAAGCATACTATTCTGATTGTAAGCTGTGTTGTTGGCCATTAGAAATGGGTGTTGTTGCGTCTGTAAATTAGCCATGTTGAGAGGCAAGTGAAGATCGGTTATCGTGGGTGAAGAATGTTGTGATGATATGTGAGGTGGGTGAGGTGGTGGGAATGATTCATGGCCTTGATGGTAGACAAACGGTGATGGCCGTCTACTTGGTGCAGTGCCGTATGATCCTGTAGACCATCTCTTGTTTCTATTGCTATCCATGCTGTAGGGCGCTGAGCGCATGCTGGGCCGAGGTGAAGGAGACGCTCTGCCTCTGCTTTGAGTTCGTACCAATTCGGGTCTATTTTGTGGCGTAATTCTAGGTGATGCTACTGGTGATAGCTGTGTTGATGACATCAACGAATTTCTACTCGATGCAGGTGGATAATCGGAACCAAAAGAAGGTGTTTCTGAAAATGTAGCAGAAAAGTCCTCATATGATGGTATTTCAGAAAGGGCTCCTGTGGTTGATAATGTGAATGAAGAGCCAGACATCCTCCGCGAGCCCCATGGCTGGTCAGGTCCAGACCTCAAATCCAGAATTGGTACGGCCTCGTCCGTGGTATAAGCTTGTCCCATACGCATTTCTGTATCGAGACCTTGCATCTCCATACCATCGTCACAGGGCTTTGTGTTCCAATGATCTGTGAAGTCGAAGTCCGAGAAAGCTTTACCGCTCACGGAAATAGCATGATTCTGATGTAGTTCATGTCCCTCGGCCGAGGACGGTGAATAGAAGTCTTGATGAAGTGCATAGTTTTGCGGCAGCCCGCTGTGCATTGGTTGCATTGGCATCGTCGAAGAGTCCCAGGCTGGTAAAGAATAGTTGCTCTGCTCTGGAATGCAATATGAGAAGCCCGTCTCATGTATGGTGGCTGGCCGAGGTCTCGTAATTGAGTTTGGTGGTGTCATTGTCGACCACATACCTAACCCTATATGTTCTTGCTTCATACGAATCTCGTTGGAATTCATGGTAGAAGCTGATGGAGATGATTGCGGGGGACAATCTCTTCTGAACTTATTGTTTGGATTAAAAGTAAAACCCGACTGTGGTTGGAATGAAGAGCGACTGTAGCTAGATGTAAGTAAAGATGATATTGAAGAGAGGAGTGACTGGATTTCTCACGATTGCGCCTCGCCGGAATCCATAACAGGGAATAGGGTTGATTCGATGGTAAATAACAGCCGATTAGTTATCGGGATCGTCGTCAGAGTTGGGTAGTTTGGGGTGAAGAAAAGTAATATATGATGATCCACCGATCCGGGGGGTCGGTAAGGTCGATATATGTCCGGGATGAATCAAAAGGATTTGTACGCGACTTGTCAGATATGATAAGATCCGAAGGATGCGCAAGTCTGGTGTGTTATATGTAGGGAATGCGTAAAGTTTCGGGTGAAACGGAATTGAACAGAGGTGCCTCACGATGAGGATATGTGGGTATGGTTACTCTGTATCTGCAAGCAGATAGGATCGGGAAGCGGAAATGAATGTGATGAGTTGAGCTATGCACTTGGGGGAAAGTAGTATAGAAACAAACTCGTTTGATGATCGACGTAGCCCGGCTTGGAGGAGATGAGAGCCAGCTCCCAGTATATAGATGAACGAAAAGTGTAATTAAAGAGACCTCGAAGGAGTGACTGGTCGAGTAGAACAGGGAGACTTGCGATTGGGACGATGGGAAAATGTGGAAGAGGGGCAGTGCAGAGATCCATGAGGTATAAGAGAAGGAAGATAGTTAAAAAGGTCGAGGGAAGCCTGTCGTGGATTGCAGCCCTGCCCGGGATCGGGATGTCGTTGTTAGACCCATGCCATGCCAGCGTCGTTCCTGATACAAGCCAAACCTCACAAAACCGATGGTCGAGGTCTGGAAAGAAGGCTTGAGGGAAAGCTTGGCATTTACATGGGTGAGGAGAAGTGGTGGGAAGGACAAATGAGCTGTGCGAATCGTAGCTGAAGTCGGTGTGTTTTTCCACTAGAAGGGGTGAGCACAAGTTTTGCTTGCAGTATCGAAGTTGCAGGGCTGGTTAGGTTCAGGGACTGGTCCACTGCCGCTTGCCCATCTTGGAACGACATCAACTCCTCCCCTTCCCCCCTCCCCCCCCCCTCCCCCCCCCTAGGCAAAGGTTAAATGATGGGTACTCCCTAGTAGGCCTCCCTTGAGTGGTTGAAATCCTCTGCACAGGCCAAACTTCGATCTTTTAGCAAATCACAGGTTTCCACCCTTGATCTGTTGATACGTCCTCCTCGTCAGATTTATATGGGCCGATTCAGATTTTAACCTTGGTTTAAGGAAGGGAGGGCATATGTTCATCCAGCAAGAGAAGGGCTACTGCACAAGTAGAGGGGGGCTTGTCTTGTCTCATCCCAGCGCCACTGCACTTTAAAGTTGCAGTATCTGGGGTAAGGCAGGTAGGTTGTGAGTATATGATGATGCCGTCGGTCCCACTTTAGGAAAGTCTTTTTTCTTGAAGGTTGGTCAGCGTTAGAGACTCCTAGTGGCAACGGTGAGGACGGTGTCGATGAGCGTGGTACAAAGTATATTATCCTGTTTCCAATCATTCGAGCGTCCAAAACTCACGGACTATCCCAAAAGGGTAGTTTTGGGATGGGTTTGTAACGTCTAGGGTCACTAATTGAGGATTGTCGCGAAGTCCGAGATCAACGGGTGGCCAATGATTGCTTACCCAACAGGGCAATTGGTGAAATGGACCTGAGATGTTTGGAGAAGATTGGTGGTTTGAGGTTCTCTCTTTGGTGATGAATCGATGGAGTCTTGCCATGGTTTGACCAAGGATTCTGTTTGGTTTGCAAGATCATGTGCTGTTTGAGGATCTCCTCACACGGGAACATGGGTACTCCACGATTGTTTTATAAGATTCGTTGTACAACACAGCAATATTCGCTCGAACAAGAGGTGATGTATGGTGCAGATGTGCCCTAAGAAAAGTCAAATCAATATATACAAGTGATATAATCGAAAACATTGATTTTGGTTGAGAGAGAGAGATCAACGGATTCATTCATTTCCACATTCAAGTTGTAACTACAGGATCCATCTTCGCTTGCCTCCTTCACGACCGGAACATCGTCTACTTTAAGTTCGACCTACATCTATATTATTAATGCTATTATGGCCGCTCGAAGCAACAATATCAATATATATGCTTATATCTGCGGCGCGGGTACTCCGCCAGGTCTTTTCCAAATACATGCCGATATCGATGCATCTAGCCACCCAGTCATCCAATCTTCTCTGATGCTCCGTTGCTTTGATCGTCTCTCGATCCTCTATCGTGAGATGAACGGAGTCAGAGAAGGCCACAGTACCAAACGAAATGAGATTGAATAGATAGATCTCTCTCTCTCATCGTCCTCAACCACCAAAACCTTACCAACTCTTAAACTCACTTCAAAGATAGGTAACCTTACTCCGTACAAGAACGTCTTGGTAAGCAAGCAGTAGGATCCTTGTTTCCAATCCATGTAGCGTGTCGACAGACTCGGTAGTGTTTGAGATAAGCATCATGAAACTCTGTTACAGGGAAATACCCAGGCCACAAAGGCAAGAGACTCGAACCAATCAACTTGGTCGAGTAGACGTCCCGAAATAACGACTTGTCAGTCTGAGGGTTACCGAGCGAAAACCTCTTCATCCTTTAAGTTTAGATGGAGGAAAACATATCGTGAGATTTCGAGATGTAGTAGTACCTGCTTCGTTTGGAGTGAAATCATTTGATTCACTCGCTGAACATGTCCTCTCCCTACTGACTTGATGCCGAGCAAGCTTGATACCTGTCACATAATAGTCGGCGACATGACCCTCATGCCTGCCTCACTCGCAACCAGGATGCTGATGATCGATTAAATGTCCGATTTGTCACACCTCGAATGCTCTGTGGCTTCTCCAGCACAGATGTCCGTCTATATCAACCCGGCTGGCCTTTGCCGTTCCTCACGGGCATATTGATATATTACCTGGCATCCGATCACTCATGATTTAACCGCTCCCGTGATGATTGTTATCTTACCAAAGTAGTAAGGCTCGAGAATGAGAAGAAAATGAGAAGAAAATGACAAGAAAATACAAATGAGTTGAGTCTCGTACTCTTGTCCCAAAAAGGAAAACTCATCGAAAAGTGTCAAGAAGGATCTCTAGCGCCAAAGGATATCAAGCACTAGTCCAACTTCGCGTACTTCGCGTACTCCAGCTAACCATAACCAACTCAATCACAACTAGGCAACTAGATACAGAGTCTCTATACAGTTATTCCTGTTCACATCCTCCAATTGCCTAGGTACCTAGGTAATTTATAATTTCCTTTTAATTATATCCTCATACTAATGCTCATACTAATACTCATACCAGTATAAACAACTTCCGCTCTGACCCTTTTTCTCATCCATCCGAAACCCGATCCATCCTCTTGACTCCACTTCCACTTTATCTACAGTTTTTCGTAGGGCAGGGTAGGGCAGAGCTCGAAGTTCTAGTTCTGGTTCTAGTTCTAGCTCTAGCTCTCGCTCTAGCCCTTCTTCCATTAAACTTACAAGCTACAACCGTATCCATCCCGTGTATCTCCCGCTACTTTGTTCTGGAAAAACCTTGACGGTTCTTCTGGCAGATACATGTGTGATCCGCTCATAGACCTTAATGTCGCTTCATCCAGATGAAAGTCATTTCCACAGCGACCTCGAGCATACAGAGCGTCCATGTCCAACGCTATCATCAGGCGACAATATTCTAAATGACATCTCTTCACGCTGGCCTCACCCCCCTCCAAAGGCAAGAGGAATACCCGTCCCATGTCTTCACCGCCAGACCACCCCATGCATCCCCTTCCCTTTGCAGCTCCCCATACGGGGGATTTTCCAACTCCACTCCACACTTCTTCCCATTCGAGCACACAACATCCCAAGCATCCTGTGGATTCATTAAACCTTCTTCTCAATCGGTACATCAAATTTATGATCTCTCAACTCAATCTCTGTCGTAGTCTACGCTTGGACTTAATGAAGTTCTTATTCCATGAGAACGACTGGGTATGTCGAACGACATATTTCCCGTTCAACACAAGATATAGAGTTGATCGCTTGATCTCTCTACAAAGAAAGCATTACGCGCTACTGGCAGGTTTAATTCCAATAATCCTCGAGAAGTATACTTTTACTCCATCCATCCTCTTGTCTCTCGTCTCTCGTCTCTTGTCCAAAAGCATACCATACCAAGAGGCAAAAGCGCTCAACGTAGGGATTGCGCGTGTTCCATTTTTGCTTTTTCGATCTTATAAGCGTTGACAAATTTAGGGGGGAGATCAGCAGCTAAGGTTAAGAAAGTAATTAATTACCCGAGCAAAAAATCAAAAAATCAAAAAATCAAACGCTTTCTTTCGCCTTCTGTTTCTGTTGTTTCGATCTTGTCTGTCCACTTATTCCTCTCCACCTCAAATCCATCCATCCCCAGTCACCTACCACGAGTAGTTGTTCTCCTTCTTCTTCGATGTACCTAGACGTATGTGCTCTCTCCATACAGTATCATCAGTACCCAAGTATAACAGTGCTCTCCAACCAATTCCTTATCTCATCCTCTTTCTCCAGCAAGCAATCTCACCCAGGACAGGACCGTGTGTGTGTGCGTGTGTGTCTAAATTTAAAATGAAGATTTTCATCCCTACAATAAATATTTCCAATTAAAAATAAAATAAGCTTCATTTGTTAAACGAATAAGCTTGAATGAATGGTTAATTTCCAATGAAGAAGAAAAAATACCCCCTCCCCACCCCTAATGGCTTACTAGTCGTACGTACTCTACTCGTGTCCTGACCAAACTAGCAAGCACCATCGAAATTTCCAAGTCGTATTATAATTATAATATATATAATGCTGAAAACACATATATATATACATATATGTATATATGTATATTGAAATATTCAATGTTCATAATGACGCAGCAATAACAAATCCATCACTACTGCATACAATTAAGTATTACTCTATTGAAAACAACAAAGTATATATACATATATATAAACTTATTTATTGGAATAAAAGAGTTTAACGTTATTGGTTTATGTATGTTACATACTCTTGGACAAATGTGTTGAATACGAGGAGATCAAGACACGTGACTACTAGCGAGGTTCAAGCCCTTCTAGCTCGTCGTCGCAGCGTTCGTGGGATGATGGCTTTCCAAGACAGATAGATACCTTTCATGACACGGGCATCTACGTCTGAGCACTAGGATGATACCAATAACATCATATGTTATCATATTGAATTCCGGGGGGTTTTAAGGTTGGTGAATGACATGATGCTGTCGGCTGGTCAGGCGCGTTGGGAGGTATGGAATGTATAAAATGTATCGAACGTTCGAAAAAAGTTTAAGTGACGCAGTGAAAAGTACTTTGCTTTACTCGGTTTTGTTCTTATAGCTAGCTGTATGTGTATACGTATCATTCGTGTTCACCGTATTATGCTCTATCATATCGTACCCACCCTCCAAGCCAAACCCAGCCAATCCAGTCTACCCAATTCAACTCCAAAAAAAAAAAACTACTGCTCCCCATTAATCCTCCTCCAAACCTCCTTCTCCCCCTCACTCAACTTATTCCCCGCACTCCCAACCCACCTCTTCGCACTCTCCCAAATACCCTCCTCACCCCCAACACTTGTACTTCCTCCAACTCCACCCATCATCCCCCCACTAAAAACACCACTCACACTCGTATTCCTACCGCCCTCTACCTCATTAGCATCCAGCGCTCTCCTCTGATCACTACTCAATTCAGCCGCATACGCATTCTGCACATAACCCGGTGGATGTTCTAAACTCCGTCTCTCGCCCCCCTCATTCGCACTCTGTCGTGTAGACTGAGCATGCTGCGCATATGCATCACCGATAGAAACCGGTTGGGAGTGCATTGTCCTCTGTATCTGCGCATCCGTACCCGTCACGGTTGAAGAAAACGGTGCGCGAGTGATACTAGGCGGTGGGATGTTCATCTGAGGAGGGTATCCTTCTCGCTGCCCCACATTGGGATTTTGTGGCATTGTGGAAGAAGCCTGCCCCGCTCTCGGAGGAGGAGGAACCGCAGCTTTCACTTGCAAAGCATTCTTATTTCCCACGAACCCAGTTGTCGGCTTGGGAAACTCTGCTGGCTGCGGTGCAGGCGGTACCTCGGAATCTTCTTTTATCGTGCGTGTTGGCGGTGGTTTATCTGTTCCTGTGATGAGTGCAGGTGCGTAACGTTGTGAAGATGAATTTGTAAGCCCGGTAGGATGGGGCACTGCAGCTGCGGGATGGGCCTGTGGATACGAGGGGTGAGGAGATGATGTGGTGGTGGGTTTGAGGTTGTTCAATGGTGATGATCCTGATGCCGTTTGAGAGGGTTGAGAGGGTTGAGAAGGATGAGGGGAAGGCCCGGTTGGAGGGACAGGAACACCCGATCGTGCATTTAGTGGTGCATTGTTATATCGCGGTATGCCCGACATTTCTTGCGAGTCAAATCAAATATGTCTTTGAGAGATGTGAAGATATCTGTCAAGTTCCTAGATGACACGCGGAAGCTATCCTTGAGACAGATTTCTGCAGGATCGGAAGGGGTGGTCGAGATGGCACTAGATGTAGATGAAGTAAAAGGGAAAACTGGTTATTGGTAGGTAGGGAGGTGGGTAGGTAGGTAGCTCTTTTGTTCTTTAGATTGCATTGGATTTCATTTATCCTCGTACACCTGGAATATGTAGATTTGACAGGCTGGTTTGACAAGCGGTGGTTTAAGATGTTGTAACCTGTTGCTCTACCAAGACTTTTGTGGCTTGGAACGAGAAATGGATGATAACCTTATCGTCTTTCCACCTGTCCTGTCAATAGCTAATTGATTCCGACGGGTGTTCAACTTTTGATACGGTACGGAAGAAAGTTACCTCCAAAAAGCTGATTCGATCAAGTAGGAGAGAATATTATATGGCAGTGTGTGTAGTGAGTCGTACGGATGAACACCAAGGAGATGATGTTACAGAAACAAGGACTAGAGTAAGCCAACCTTATGTAAGCTGGGGAAGATCTACACACACCTCGGTTAAGTCATTAGATAACTAACTACTCGAGTACTCGTCGATCACAAGAAGAAGAAAAATGAAGTAAATCTCCTATATTCCTTCCGTTCCATTCAGATCTCATCCCGAGATCTTTTGCTTATGGATCCCGAACAGATTGTACCACCCCCCATTCAGATAATCGACTTTGTTTTCTTCCAGATCTTCCCGACTCCGGCTCCGATTCCGAATTTCTAGGAGATTTCTTTGGACCTTTCCTTTCCGTTCCGTTGCCTCTTTTGCCTCGGCCATCTTTCCCTTGATTGTATGGAAATGCAACATGACGAATAACTGTTGTAATGGTGTTGAGAGGAGATTATTGGACTTTCAGTTCATCGCGCATTCAGAATACAAAGAAAGGCAAGAACCATCAAAGAAGATGGATATGCGTGTTTTAATAGTTGCTGTCTTCATATTTCTTTGTGCGTGTATACTTGGATAAAGCTGCAAGAAACGGCAATAATCCTTCAAATTATTCTCAAGGGTTTTCAGTATACAGGCCCAGCACTTCCGTCAATATGAACGTTGAAATAGCTTGTAATGATCCAAACGCGTGCCCAGTCCATGGTTACAACCTCGAATGGCGCACGTGCATGACCTGCGATATCATCAAGCTGACCGCTCAAAGCTCAGTAGTAGATTTCGTTGATCTCAGTGGCGCATTCGGCAAATCCCCTAATCCACAATCTACAAAACAGTGGTCGCAAACAGAAATACCAATAGCGGAGCGGGGAACTAAGTATGATCAGCAACGCCCTACACCCCAAGTCATTCCTACCACGTACTTCCCCGTGGACGATCCATATGATTTCAACACGGGTGATGGTCGCGGCGACCAACCTGACAGTATTGCGTTAACTCCCAGCGACCCGAAAGACCTGGCACTTTCTGATGAAGAAAAGGCAAGAAAACCTTCTAGGAGACGCAATCGTTTACAAAGAAGAGCGAAGGCTAAGTCAAGGGCTGAGGTTGAGGATGATGACGACATGGAACGTCTTCCACTTTTTGATGAAAGGGCCCAGGATGCATTACCTAGGGGGGATCGACGTGGGGCTGATAAACGTCTAGGCACGAGCAAAAAGCCCTCAGCTAAGGGTCGACATATCAAATTTTTAGAGTAAGCTCGAGCAGGGATTGCTGGTGAAGATCTTGATATCATCTGATGCCGGAGTTGCATCCACTGGCATTTTAAAATGAACTCGAGGTTTTGCTTGTTCGACTTCTGATAGTTATTGGCAACAAATCCTCAAACCTATAACTCTTGAACTGCCATGTGAGATGTCTGATCAAACGTGTGTGAAATGCAGACAAAGAACACCGATGCTGCAGGCCAAGGTAATGAATTCATCGATGCTTTTGAGCTGTTCTAAATTCGCGGTAGATTCCAGCTCCGATTCCAATAACTAGAAGTACAGCATTAAATATTGCCATCATGTAAAAAGGAGCACCCGTGGAAAGGTTATCGAAAAGGTAACCGCCAAGTTTTGTGAGTAGCAAGATTGCAGCACCCCCGGATAGAGAGTAGACACCAGCTATAGATCCTTTAAGATGATTTCTTGATGAGCTCTTGCGTCTTGGTGATGCTATGAGTGGTGCTGTTTCATTTGTATCGCTTGTGCCTGGATCCGCATTGCCCGCTGCAACTTGAAGCTGAGAAGATAGATTGTAACCACCTTCATCACCAAGCACGCCCCTACCCAGTAAGCCAAGACTGCAAACGATCTGTTCAAGAGGTTAGTTTAGTACAATAGCTACGCAGTGATGCGGCAGGTCACGTATGATAGCTTCGAGATAGGGAGATTGGAGTAGGAAAAATGACCCAAATAACTTACCGCCCCTATTTGACTAATGCCAATCAATGCGACCATAACAAATACTACAGGACTTCCTCCTCTACCATTAATATCTTTTGGTTCTGGGCTAGTAAGCTGAGCGAAACCCATATATCCGATTATACCGAAAACGCTAGCTACGAGAAGTGGTATATTGAAACGACGATAGCGATCTGAGAAATAACCAAATAGAGGAGCACAAATTAAAGCGATTAATTGGGACGCTCCAGTTAACTCCGCCGCAAGAACATATGCTCTGCGGCATTCTTTCTTGAGTTCAGGTGACGGATCGTTTGGATATCCTTGGCAAAATCCATGCCCAATGAAATATGAGTTAATATAAAGTGGAATGAAGAGTGATATGCCAACAGATGACGCGCGTGCAACAAATCCTCCTACGTAACCAAGGCCGATTTGTGCATCTTTAAATCCTAGAACCGTTGAATCTGAGATTAGCTTCCAGTATGGCTCGGTGCTTTCTCGTTCATGAGGAGAATGATCAGATTCCGCAGTATCTCTGGCCACTGGTCTACCAAGAAGCAGGCGCCACCCTTTACCCTCTTCGCCTGCCAAACCCCGGAGACCAATAAAGCAGAAGCAAGACACCGTAAGTGACACAACTCCAACCACGTAGAAACTATCGGCCACTGCTTGACCTTGAGATACCCCTTTCATCCGTGAGAACTGCGCTGGCAACGGTAAAAATGCAATCAGTGCGACGAGCGCCCCGCAGCCTGTAAATACACCGACTAGGCCGGCCAATCGCGGGGGGCTCGATCCGCTTTGCTTCGTAGGTTTTTGATGATCGCCAGGGGAGATCCCACATCTTACATTATAATTGGTGGGTGTTATGGTGACCTCCGAATCTATAGACTCAGTCGCAATGCTGTGGCGGACGTTCTCCGGCAAGGCTGATCTCGAAATAGGGGAACTCTCCAAATTATCGGTCTCTCGGGCTGTCATCGAAGGTAGGATTGCGGTCACCATCGTCGCACTTCAATCTCGGTTAGCATGCGGGTATGATGTCGCTCGGAATATACTCACGTAGCAGCTCCCCCCACAGAGAAGAACAATCTCGCAAGTAAAAGTTGTGGGAAAACATTCTTTGCTTGCACGAATAAGATCAATGCGAGTCCAACAATAAAATAGCCTAGGCAGCAAACCACCCGCACACCCAGTCTATCGCTGAGAATTCCCCACGCGGGACAAGCTAGTAAAGCAACCACTTCATCCACGAACCCCTAGAGGCGTATAAGTATTTTCAGTTTTTAAAGATAATCGACATTGATGGGGTCGTACGAGAGTGCCCACCAAATCCCCCACGCCTTCTTTTATTCCAATGAGATCGGTGATGACGAATGATACGCTGCTATTGAGGAAAACTAGAAATGAGATGGAGAAAAGACACACGGCCAGGAGATAGGTCACAGCTTGCACATCTGTTGTCCTTGAAGCAAAAGGGAGATATCTTGATATCGGCATCATCCTTCCCGTATCTTGTGTATCTCGGATAGACGGATAATATTCAGTAGCAGCTGATGACCATGCCTTGACAATTGAAAGAGGAATGAAGCCCTGGTTCAGATGGATTGTAGGAAGTTATGAAAAGTAGGTAGGTAGCTGGTATGAAGAGAGAGCAATTGGAAGGTGTCGCAACTCACAGAAGCTGTTGAAGCTACCTTAGGTAATCGGCTTATGTAATGATATCAAGCACGCTAATTCACCAGATCGCTCAATCCCGAGGTCTGTCACCACTGCTCACAATGTTTACTGCCGATATTCGAGGCCTGTAACCATGGTCTGGATCGGTATCATAATAATGTCGAATGAAGCACCGTTCAGCGTAGTGTAGTCCTTAGCTACCGCCCTGACCTACTACTGAGTATATCATTGGTTGCCAGGTCTAAGGCACTGGGACTTGGAACTCGGCCATTGGCAAGTACCTACGAACCACTCCAGGTACAGCCTTCAGGGCTGAAAGTCCAAAGTCCAAGGGGATGGCTTCCGTGTAGTCATCTGTATTATATATCATCTCGAGTAATGGCAAGAAGGTGATCAAAAAACCCCTTCACCGTTCTTAACCGAGTCCGCGAATAGTTGGACCCCATTTTCTTACAAAGCAAAACATCAATTGCTATGGTACCAGGCAGGTGTTTCATCTATCTTTCCTCGTTTTCTGTTGGTTGTCGACATCATACAATAACCTAATCTATAGTCCATAGTCCAATGTTAATAGATCTTCGACTCGATCTGGGTGGTGTCTGATGACGATGGTTTCAAAGTAATGAGTCGGTGGCTATTCTAGGCCCTGACATCCCCACTATCCGGAAATTGTGATCTACTTCGGCAAGGCTATCTTCGGGATGCCGAAGGACTAATGCCCGAAGCCGATGATAGACGGGAACATCTAGATGGCATGCTTTCCTTTCCGTGGTGTCTTGGCTACGAAGCTATGGGGTATCTTACCATCTTTTCAAATACCTGGACACTCGACAGAAGCCCAAGCCAAGCTTCAAAAAGTGTGCCAAACGACCGGAATGAACTGGAAGAGGGTCCGCTGCATCTTGGGTATCACAATATGAAATGACATGGATTCGAGTCAAGAATATCAGTTCTTCTGCACACCCTTGTTTTGATCCTACTGATGCGTATGGCCATCAAATGATTGCACGTTCATCGCGACCGTGCTTGAGTGGACGGGCCATGACAGCAATAGGTGCATTATGCTTTTATTTTCTCTAGACACCGCTCTCCTGCCCTGCTTCTCTTTTCTTCCACACCCTCTTCTATAATATATCATGCAGCTGCAGTGTTGCATAAATGGCCGCGTGATTCATGAGCTGTTGGGCCGCAAAATCAGAAATTGCTATGTAGACAGCTGGTAAAGGAAGGAAGGACTTAGGCCGGTCGTGGTGCAAATGGTAAGGTAGCAGAAATGAGTTCATGGCCAACGAGCATCGTTGAGAAAATCTTCCGTGGAAATGCACTGTTTCTTGCCTGCATTTCTTGTACCTTGATATGATCGTGACACGGATTTGATTCGATCAAAAAAGCCTTCCAGATGTTGAGAGATATCAACCAACCAGAAGAACGGAAGAAGCTATTGATGTTTTCTGAAATGGAAAATTCAACAGAGTGTAGGAGTGCTGTGACTTTGGAATGTTTCTCGCATCCAATGCTGCATCTGTCTGTCAGTTCAGTATTGTATGCTGAGATTATCAGCTGAGAATGATGGGTACAAAAGCCATTTCATTAGAAGAGACCCGGTTGGCTACCGCTTTATGGGGAGATCTAGACGTCACGGCTTCGTGCTCTCCTCGATGAATTTTCTCGAACTTGAGGTCTCGTTGAGGTCTCGCCTCGAATGAAAAGCGGATCGATCGAATTCTGTGCTGCTGCTCAGTTGACGAGAACCCGGCTACGACTCGTACAAGTCAAGATGTATATCAAAACTAACAGCTGAGTGTGTACAGTGCGACGTGAAGTACCTCTGTACCAGGTTTTCGCAGAATACAAATTAGCCGACTGTTACTACCGCACCGATATGTACGATATGGCATGATGGACAAGATTCACGAATGGAACATCTCGGCAACTTGCTTCCCTCTCACACTCCGATACACTCCAGTAGGCTTTCTACCTTTTCGATGTATCGCATGGTTCCTGCACTTCGACCTAGGGATATCGCACTACCCCATGTACCATCGTCTGAGGTGATTGGGGGAAAAGGTCCCGACATGGTACAGGGAATCGAAAGACGACGGATCTATACAGCTTGCTTTGGGGGCGTAAAAATCCCAATGATGGGTTTTGCACTGGAGTAACCTTGGCCTTGAGAAGTTTAGAGACTCCAGGTACTTTGGAAAGACGATTCATCATATTTTTGAGATCTCGAGGCGTTTCCACATACGATAGAATGTAACGCGCATGATTTCATAGCCTTCTAGGTCTAACCAGGGCTTTCGCGAGACATGCAACTCATGGGTAATGGACTAGGTTCTAATTTCACCCGCCGATAGAGGAATTGGCTTGTCATATCAAATAGAAATGCAAAACAAACAAACAAACAGATCAGATCAAAGCACAAATCGCCTGGACTCGACTTCGACTCGAATCATATCATATCATATCATATCACCAACCACCCATGAACTTGGCTGCCTCTTGCCCTGCATATCATCGATGGAACGACACTGTTATGAACATGGACTGGAAACAATAAATAGACAATCACTTAATGACTTTACTTGCGATGCATGACCCAGTATATCCATATGTTTCTTAACCATGCGCCGCAAAGCAAGATACTCGAGAAGTGAACGATATTTTTGTTGGTAGGATATGTCTAATTCTGATGCTATTTAGATATTAGATGTTAGGTTCTGTGATGTGATGGTGATTAAAAACCGGATCATCAATCTTTCCATTTTCCATTTCTATCCTCCGACGGTTCTGGTCAAGGAGGGAGCAGTTGGTTGAGGTTACAGTACCTTCGGAGATCTTTATGCCATCACCACAATCAAACAATATCTCCTCTCCGCGGCTCGTTCAAGCAACCGACATGGTAGACATCCCATTGGAGAGCGGCTATGGGCCGGCCGCATATGTGACCGGGCAATGTGCGTCCTCAGATTTACGTGCCTCAACGATATGCCATATGCCACATCCCCGGATCATATGCCTGATGGCAACAGAAAGGAAAGCCTTTACCCGGCTCTGGTAAGGAGGGGAGGAGAAGGGGGTTAACGGTCAAGTGCGGTGAGAGCAATCACATCGCAGCGCATCTCGTACGTATCCTCCTTCGTAAGTTTTGCTGACTTTGCATTTCTTGGATGAGACTATCCAGGATTGACACGTCTTCTTGGCTCCAGATTTATTTCCTTTCTTTCGCTGCCTACTTATGCTCATACCATACCACGCAATCGGGTCAAAATCATACAGCACAGCACATACACATACACATACGCACACGCACACGCACACGCACAAACACATAGACATCCCCCCTCCAATACCAATCGCCATATCACATATATCTATTATGCTTTCGGACTAACCATATTGGCATGTTATGCCTTCTGGTATCTTCCTAGTAACTGATGCCTCCGTTGAAACTTTAATGTCACTCATCTCATCGTGTCTGGCTTCATCGGGCCACCCCCCACCGAATGTGAAGCCAAACATCATCTACCGCGCGCGCCATGTTTCCTATTCTCCAGCGAGGCTAATCCAACTCAAGGCAAGCTGCATCTTAGGTTGAATCCACTTTGATCGATCGTTGCCCTATCACATCTTGTTCAACTTATAACCTTCTCTTGTGCATCTTCTCATCTCCACTCCACCCCGGAGTCTAGCTTCCCCTCGACCCAATCGTGTTAACCCATCTAGATTCCCTTCCTTCCGTGATAGTGCCACCACCCCGTTGCTCATCTATCTTTCTCCATATATTAAGGGACTTTTCCCCATCAGAGCCTCTCAATCTTCTTCCCATCAAGTACTCGCCAAGAATACTTTGCATACCTCTCACCGACCTTGACTTCTATATACCAGGACTTCCAACTCATGAAAATACTTGTCGTCAATAACTTATACTACTTGTCTACATCTATCCTCCACTCTGCTTCATAGCACTCACATCCCATTCTCCAGATATTCTTCTCATCATGTCGCCAGCTGCCATCGCAGAAGCACATAGAGATCCATATGTTACCACCACCAAAGTGGTGAGCAATGGATCCTCATCATACATGAATGGAGGAGCCGTGCAAGGCATGAAGAGGACCACATTCCTACTTGATCGACATCTCCACAAAGAGTTCCCCGTCATTGTACGTGGAAGTGGGAGTAAGCTCTACACCAAAGATGGACGAGTCATCTTTGATGCCACATCCGGCGCTGCTGTCTCATGTTTAGGACATGGCAATAAGCGAGTCACCAATGCCGTATACCAGCAAATGGCATCCGGCATTCCGTACCTTGCCTCGGGATTCTTCGGCAACGAGATCGTGGATGATCTGTGCGAGGAACTGATAAACGGTACTGGTCGAAAAATGGCCCGAGTCTACTTGACTGGTTCAGGTAAGCTATACAGCCAACCATTGATATTGATGTGACCTAAACTAATCCGTGCAGGATCCGAGGCTATGGAAGCCACCTGCAAGTTGGCACGACAGTACTTTTACGAAAAAGATAAATCTACTCCCCGAGTAAATTTCATTGCCCGAGAAGGTTCATATCATGGCAACACCCTAGGCGCATTAGGCATGTCTGGGCACAAAGCCCGGCGCGCCCCCTACACCCCTTTCCTGATGTCCAACGTCCATCACGTGTCATCCTGTAACCCCTATCGACAGCGTCTCCCCTCCGAGTCCGACGCCTCTTTCGTCTCCCGCAAAGCCGCCGAACTCGAAGCCAAATTCCAAGAATTAGGTCCGGAAACCGTCATCGGTTTCTGCTGCGAGCCTATCGTAGGTGCAGCGCTCGGTTGCGTAGCTGCACCCCCAGGCTATCTCAAAGCCATGCGCGACGTATGTCATCGTCACGGTGCTTTGTTCATCCTCGACGAAGTCATGTGCGGCATGGGACGTTCCGGCACCCTTCACGCATGGCAATCCGAAAACGTAGCTCCCGATCTCCAAACCATCGGGAAAGGGCTAGGCGGTGGCTACCAACCCATCGCCGGTGTTCTCATCTCGCAAAAAGTCGTCAATGTTCTCTACAACGGTACAGGCCAATTCATCCACGGGCAAACGTACCAAGGAATGCCCGTCCAAGCAGCTGCCGCTCTAGAAGTCCAACGCATTATCCGCCAACATAATGTCCTAGATAATGTACGCACTCAAGGTGCCTATCTAGGTAAACTCCTCAAGCAACATCTCTCCGACCATCCCCACGTAGGAGAGATCCGCGGCAAAGGACTTTTCTGGGGCATCGAATTCGTGAAAGACAAAAAGAGCAAGACGGCTTTCGAACCCAAACTTAGCGTCGCGCAACGGATACACGATGTGGCAATCTCACATCCATATAATATGACCATGTATCCCGGGACTGGCACTGTGGATGGTATGTGCGGGGATCATATCATGTTATCGCCGAACTATCTGGTGACGAAGGAAGATATTGAATATATTGTGAGGGTCACGGTGGATGTTATCGAATCTGTTTTTGAAAATCTGTAAGGCGCGAGCCGCGAGTTTACTTACTATACGAGGGTTTGGATCGGGGTAGGGATGGGATGGAATGCGCGGTTGGGGGATTACGTTTGATATCATGTTTTTGTTTTTATCTTGGCCTTTTGTTTGCAAAAATGATGGGAGTGAGTGAGTATAAGGGGTTAGGTTGGAGATTGGAGTTATATCAGGTGTCTTCTTATTATATTCAGGAGAGCGGTTGGGGTGGATTCCATCGTCTCATCAGCTTCACAGCTCTTCGATACGGGATATTGTGGTGATTTGGCGCGAGGGGAAATCTGCGTTATATATAGTATGTATTCCTTTGTTGTTCGCGCCTGTTTTTCACGTTGGAGGCGTTATTCACACCGTCGATAAAAGAGATGTGTTTCTGGAAAGCTGTCTACCTGTACCATGTATCTTACCTGCAGAAACAAAAGTCAAACCCAGTCAAAAATGATCATTCCATGATATGATTTGCATACATTGGCTTGTTCTCGCCCTACACACTCAAATTATGATATCTGACATGAGCATATGAGGTGAGAGTACCTCACCGATGTCATCTGCACCATAAGTAGTTACATTTCCTTGTCGTACATCTCGTACCGGTTTACTCGAATTCCGATCGGTACTTGTACCGAAACCCCTTTCGTTCTGGGTGCCGCGAGGTTGATATAATTCCTCAACGCCCATGCCCATGTCCCATATTTGTATTTTCCGGAACTCCATACGAAGCCAGCCCTCGAAAGTCGCATTATGCCAACTTTCGCCACTTCCAGAATCTTTCTGTTTCTAAAAATGATACCACTTCTCTCCCCCACTTTCCTTTCCTTTCCTTTCACTCCGATACTCCAACCTGTAGCCCCAACATGTCATTTCTCCACTCTCCCCAGACCCTCAAAATCCACCTTTATCCACCGACCTTCCCGCTTGCTTACTTTTCCTCCGTCTCATCAGCAGTAGTAGCCTCCACCACCATCCGAACATCATCGCGCAATTCCGGAAAGACCTTCTCCATCTCCCCCGCAAGCACATCTCTAAAACTGGCAAACGCCTGCATCTTCCCCCTCATCAACTGATTATTCTTCCTCGCCAGCTCCACAAACTCCCGCGTGTAGATATCAGGATTCCGTCCATTATCCACATAGTGCAATATCTCCGCCGGGACCGATGCCAAGTTCGTTCCCTTCCCCGCCACGCGGTCCATCTGCGGGTTTCCGGTTGGGGCACCCGCGGGAAGGGTGCTACGGTTGATGAGTTGGAGGGAGTTGGAGAGTTGGAGGAGAGACTTTTCGAGCGTTTCGCGGCTCGGTCGCCCTGCGTTGTCGTAGTTGTGTACTTGGATCATTATTTCATAGAGGTCTTGGATTACGTTTTTGATTTGGTCTTCGGGGGGGGGGACTTGTTAGTATAACGAATGTATGGGGAGTAGATAGGTTAGAACTTACTCGTGACGACATTGTGATCTGCATTATTGACTGGCGCCATTTTTGCAGATATTAAATTTGAAGATGGTTTGGGATATTGTTTGTAGGTGTGTGATGTGAAATGATGGTGATGCAATGCATAGCAGCATTGCTTATTGCTTATTAAGTTGAAAGAACACCAAGGTCAGCCTTTTATGCAAGGCTACGATACGATTTTCGCCCTCAAGCTTAAGATCGACCCCGACATCTGTTATTTGAAGAATAATGATTTAAAGCTCCCCAATCTACAAAAGAACCATCTCCGCCCCCCTCTTCACCAGAAACCCCCAAAGACACAAACTTCGAAACCATAACCATACCTACCCCTTATCCACCAGGAGCCAAACACTCTCCATTTTTCTCCTCTCGCCTAACGAGCTATTTCCGCAAACCCCCTTACAATTCCCTGCAATTCATGATTTGTATTCTCGGTTTGATGATAGAGTAGAGGACTATAATCTGATAATCCAAAAAAAGTCCAACGAAAACGACGACGGCGAGAAGAAAAGAAGTGAAAAGAAGCAATATTGTTACTTCGATATTTATCAGCCTACAACTTCGTACAGACACACTCTCGCTCGAACTCCAATATGTTCCCAAGGTACATGTCCACCCATGGGCCTGGTTTTTCAAGTCCTTGAACCTTATCCATTCATCCCATCCACTAGTAAATGCCTGGTATAATTCTGTACCTAACAATCTCCTTGTACTTGTTCCAATCCTCTCCATACTTCCTCTCACACTTTTCCTCGTCCCTCATCTCTCTATGCACCAATAAAACACCAAAATAGACCACATAGAAATATGTAATGATCATTCCCCAACCCCTAGCTGCACCTTGAGTAACTTCTGTATGCACTGTTGGTACACTGTACACAAATGAACCATCGGCGAGAGATTGGCCTGCTGCAGGGGCTACAGAACTATGGTTTATGAGATAGCCAGCGATACCGGTTGGGAGACAGTAGGACCAAGCCATGATCCAATCACCAGCATAGTTGATGTGACGAGCTACGCCCCACCAGCCGGAAATGAGAAGTTTAGAGCCGGATTTGGTCTCGAGATATTTAAGATGCGCCACACGGGGATCTGTCGGGTCGGTTCTGAAGCGATTCTTCTCGTTGTTGGCACTGCGGAAAATGTAATATCCTAAGCCTAGGACTGCAAGAATACCGCCTGTGCCAAAGATGCCTAGAGAAAGGGGGTAGACCGCTAGGTAGCGAACCTGAAGGGAGTAGATGAATGGAACCCAGACCAAGTCCCCGAATGCTAGCATGAATCCAAATCCATCGGTGGTAATATCCATTGTGGTGAGGATAGCATTTTCCATCCAGTATGCATCAAGCACATAAAGTGTTTGGAAAGCGGCAATCAGCACGATACTGTCGGTAAGATATCCGTAAGTCTTATATTGGTGAGCGACGAATGCGTAATCAATTAGAAGCCATCCCATAAGACCTGGTCGTAGCTCACAAAACCCCTTAATATCGATTTCACCAAGTAGCGGGAGGGTAACTCTTGGGTTGAGTTCTCGTCCAATGAACCAATCATAAAGTATGTTTCCAGAATGCCCACCAGCAGCCAACTCGCGGAGTTCAGGATTACCAGGCTTAACGCTGAAGCTGCGGATGTATACAAAAGTGGCTAGTGCATAGGAGATGATGATGTTGGCCGTAAGAATTTGCAGGTAGTTCTCGTAAATGAAAGTCCAGACTGGGAAGTCTGCTCCTTGCGCAACGGTCCCGGCAGCACAAAGAGTCAACGTGAATATGGTAGAAGACCAAGCTGTTCTTTGTTAGCGAAAGGCGAAGATATCAATGGCGCACATATAGCAGATGCACGTACTATTGAATTTGTACTTGAGCCTTCCACCTCTTGCAAGCTCAACACCTAGCTTCTCTTCGCCTGGTAAGACCCTGTGCAAAACCATGCTCAAAAGGTAGTATCCCGCTACCTTGAGAATGACATCCCAACTTGACAAGCCCGCAAGTCCATTTTCAGGCCATCCAATCTCTACTTTGAGATTGCTGATCGTGAGGGTCGAAGGAGAGAGCAAGGAAGGAACTGGGCAACCAGAAAGATCATTGCAGAGAAAGATCATCGCGTAGCAGAGTAGAGGGAGTCCAAAGGATATACCAAAAGCTCCTATTCTACGGGGTAATCAGTATGCATCATTGAATATGTAAGCAGCTGCGATACTTACGGTCCACCAAATTCATATCCATGAGCTTCCGTTGCTTTAGAGACCGTGGTCTTCTTAGGAGTCATGTTGAAGAAGTAACACTGATTGCAAAGTTTATAATTGTTGAATGTTGACGACTTGATGTAAGTAAAGAGGGCCTGTTGGGGGGGCAGAGGATTATACAATATCGTGCTATCCGGATGTGAAGATCCCGTTCAAAATGTTAATCCTTGTCTCGCGTCAGCAGCAAACATTACGGTGCTGCTGTGCCGTGCTTGGTACTGTACATGATGATCGACAGGAAGCTCTTTTTTGAATGGTCCCAAGCTCCAATATTCCGGAAGCAGAGGGAATCGGAGTGGAATGAAGTGAAGTAATTGAGGCCGACCTCAGTGGCCATCTACAAATATTTGCATATGGCAGCCGACAACTATAAGACGCTAAGTACCGGACGCTAAATCATGTGATATCAACCATTAGCAACACTAGCGTGCTTTACCCTTGTTTACTTCTCAACGCTTAACTGAATGTCAACAAACCCCATAATGAAATGATTTCATAATCCAAACCACCAGGACCAAGGAGATTGATACATACAGCTCCTCCATTCTCAGCGATAAGGGCAAATTCAAATTCGATACGTCTTCCCGGTACCTTATTCTATTCTTCACATTTATTGCAGATACAATTGTATCTTCAATTCCTGTTCATCCCATTTTGTGCGATAGTAACCATGGCGTCTCCACGTCGTAGATCATCTCGACTCCGTACCCCAGCCAGAGTATGTATAGCATACCCATCTTGTCGCACTGATGAATGTAGTGAATATACTTGCTAATGGTTTTTAGACGCAAAATAATGCCACTAGCCGTCTCACATCTCTCGCCGAGGATGATGTTACCTATCCTTCCCTCCCGAACGTATCGTCCCCGATACAAGCTCCTCAAACGCCAGCCACTTCTGGTCGTATAGTTCCACCTCGAGAGGAAATGCATCCGTCCATGACGCATAAATCTACTACCAAAAAGCTCGATTCAGGACTCCGTCATGGCTTTGTTGACATACATGCGAAAGGCAATGACCAACCATCTGGTGCACAACAACAAACCCCTTCTAAGATTGGCATCAGCTCACCAACTTTCGATTTTAAATTCGCTCGTCCTGCACCCCTTCTTGGCCCAGAAGCTCAGCGCATGATGGACGAACTTCGTGAAGAGGCACTCCGTCTCAAAGCTAAGCTTGCTGCGGAACGAGAAATGGAACACAAGAACAATCCGGGTCATATGGGAGGTCGGAGAATCGCGCAGGCAAAAGGCAAAGTTGGCAGATATAGTGATGTTCATATGGCAGAGTAAGTCAAGCTTTGCTGTCCTGTGGAAGGCATGCTTCTTAGGATGTCAATGGCGAGAGTCTTGCTCAACGTGTCTCAAGCTCTCCTTTTTTAGCCATAATTTCTAACTTCATCTAGGTTCAAAAAAATGGACAGTATCGCCAATCATCCATCCTCTTTCCGTGCTCAGCCAGACCGAATCACTCCAGCTACTACTGCCCTCAAGCGCACGCAATCGAAGGCCAAGCTGGGTGATAGAGATGCCGCTCAGAGTGAAGAGTCTTCCCAAGATGCAGGCGATGTTGAGAGTGAACGACTTGAAAGCACTGCACCTGCTAAGCGTGCTCGTAAACGCATGGCAGATGATACTTCTTCCTCACGACCAATATCTCGTGGCAAGACTGAAACTATCCAAATGCCTTCTACCCCCCGTCACCAAATCTCCGGTGTTCCCGCATCCCTGACAACACCCACACAAGCATCTATGGCTCGTGCCCAGAGCGTCAAGCATTCTGCAACTCAGATACCTAGCTTGTCCAAATCGCCATCAAAGCCAAATCTCCAAAGGACACCTCGCGGCTTGACAAAATCTGCTACGACGAACAATGTTGCTGGATCGATGACTGCACCAAGTAAATCCATGCTCCGAACTTCAAGCAGATTCGACCGCGTCAAGTCTATTCTCAAGCATCCAGGCTCGAGCTTCAGTACGAAGAAAACAGAAAAGACATCTGCTGTTCCATCGTTTGCTAGAAGTCCAAGTAAGCCAAACCTTGTAAAGGATTTACCCTCTGTTCCAACAACCCCTATTGGCATCAGCCGCTCTAAGAGTGTGAAGAACGCTGGATTCACGCCTGAGACGAGAAAGCATAACGAGGCAAAGCATAATGAAGCTACTGTAGCACATTCTCCATCACCAGTCAAGTCTGGCATCCCTCGTTCTGCTATTGCTCCTCGCAGACCTGCAGCTCGACAAGAATCGGCTGAGCGACAGGAAAAAGATACCGAAATGCCAGGAACTAATGCAGTGGAGTACCCTTCTCTTGCTGGTGTTAGACCACTTCCAGAACCACCTCGCCAAGCTGCTCCCCCACACCTTCCTGCATCAGTTCCTGGTACATTTACTTTCCGCAGTGACCATACTATCAGCTTCGGTGCATCTCCAAAGGGATTTGGTGCATCCCCCAGTCAAGCTACTGTCCGTCAAGTCCGACGAAGCATCTTTTCTAACAATGTGCCTGGCAGCTTTCCTGATGGCAACAAAGAGAACACCGATCCTCCTGTTCGTGAATCGAGCAAGAAGCCCACTAACCTCTCAGTGATTCCCACCGTTCCCCATGGAATGTCCAACAAGAAGCGTAGGAGAGTTGAATCCGACGGTGAGGAGGATGCACGATCACCAAAGAAGCAGAAGGCCCCAGAAGGTGCTATGTTAATGGCTCCAAGGCTTCAAGCTGGAAACAATGCTACCACTCCAAGCTCTGCCAAGAAGAGAGGTCTAACTTTGAGCAGACTCAACATGCTTGCACGACCAAAGAGCCGAAAGTGATTTGCATGATGATTCTTAGTTAACGGCAGTTGCTCATCCATTCTTGTTTGTACATTCATACACCTCATGTATGTTCAGGATTTGTTTTTAGTTGGGTTTGGAGTATATGGTTTAACGGTTGATTGACGTCAACCTGAGAACATGGTATATTCATGCATTACAGATTCGGGGATTTGTTTCAAATTGGCTTGATATTCCAGGATCACTACATTAAGAGCTTTGATTTTACTATTCTTTCTCTATCAGGGGGTTACAAGAGACCATGGTCAATGTTTGTGCACCTAGTTACGTGCGGAGTCTAGATTGTTCTTTCTTAATTAATGATAAATGAATAAAAAGCTACGGATTTCAAACTTCCCCTCGTACTTGCCTTGAGCAAACAACGGGGACATAATCTCCTTCTTTCGGCCTTGAATTCTGCTTTTCTTCATTCAATCATCAAATATACCTAACATAGGGGCCGCGTCAATCAGGACCAACTGAGACAGACACCACACTGGCACCTATCACATTCGTTTATTATCTTTATTTGGTTTCTCGCCGCAAACTTTCGTTTCAAGCATCCATCTGCTTACCACTCGTTATATATGATAAAATCGCATTAGTAGTGTTGACATACTCAGCCCCCGTCGACCAACATGACCCCCACTTCACCCACTTCAATATTTATTGAGCTCCGTCCGCGTACGCGCCACACAATCTCCGTTCCGCCTCTTTCTCTCGCAAACACCGTATTGGAGTGTCCAAAGGCAATTGTCACTCCTCTCGCTCGTACTTCAATTCTTCAACCGCAACCCCCAGTAACAACTGCTGCTACTCTAACCGCAATACGTACGATACAAAAGTCGTCAGATCCATCTTTCGTTTGTACAATCTGCTGGTCACCGCAACATCCGCCAGCTACACCACGCGTTCTCGGTCGTTCATCTAGAATCGTATGTCATCAGTGTTGGAGAGCTGTATTGGATTTGAGTATATGTTGGGTTTGTGGGGAATGTATAGTGAGAGGTGATGATGTTGTTAGTTTAGGGTGGTGCTTCTGGCATCGAGGATGTTTTGGTTGCTTGCTTTGTGGTGTGATGTTGGGAGACGCAGTTTTGAGTGATTGTGCGAGTGAAAGGATTGAGAGAGGAGATGGTGATGATGGCGAGAAGGGAAATAGAAGCAGGGGAACGGAGTTGGATAAAATCCCTTTGTGTGAATTATGTGAAATGGAGACGAAGATTAAAGGGTATGGAGAGAAGAAGGTGCTGGAGAGGGGGTTGGAGAATGTGACGAGGTCTGATGGGGGCTTGACGAGGTCTAGGTTGGAGAAGTTGGATGAGGATAAGGGGCTAGGGGCCAGCATGAATTTTGAGGTGACGGAGGCTGTTGTGGGATTGGATGGAGAAGAGATGGTGCCTTCTTCTGCTTCTTCGTCTTCAGGTGTATCACGTGTGCGCGGAAAGAAGAAATCAATGAGATCCACCATGATGAATGAAAGAAAAATCAGGAGGATTATACAGAATTCTTCTACTCCTCAAGTATATACGCATAAAACGTGGTCTCGAATACTTGTTCTAACACTTTTTAATAGGAAGAAATTGGACTTCTCAAAGACGCCGCCAAAATGGGCGTAGTTGAAGACGGAAACGCTGATGACTCAACTCACTCCCACAGCGATACTGAGCCTGCAGACTTTGGCCAGCCTGAGCCATGCAGCTCATCTAGCCCCTCAGATATCTACGTGTCCATCTACGACCCAGCAGGCGGAGCATTCATCCCTAGTAAGACTAAGCCGTTGCCAAAGTGGATGTCATTACTTCCAAATAATGTACAGCGAGAGCGAGAAGAATCACATGGTGATTCACGAGGGGATCTGAGTCAACAGGCAGCAGGGGCAGCAGTTTCAGGAGCTACACTTCAGGATTCGTATGCAGACGGTGCTTCATCTATTCATTGGGAGGGTACAGGAGAGCATAGCCTGCATACTCCGTGTCCGACGGAGGAAAGGGGTTCAGGGCTTTCTACCAAATATCCCTCGGGAAATGTGACGCCTAGAGGTATGCTGGCCTTATTTTTCCACTTTTCAGCCTTCCAAGTTCATTTTGATTCTTGCGGGTGCCTAACAACCCCCATTAGATAAATGCTCTCCCCGAAACAGAACCAACTCCAACTCAGACAACACATCACCCAGTACCCGCCGACCATCCACAATCCAATCTCATTCCACCATCTCTTCGTTGATCACCGCAAGTCCCTATACTAAAGCAAAAAATACCACCACTAGACCCCGCTCCGTCTCCATCGAAGAAAAACTCCCCCGTCCACATCAACATCCTGCATCTGCTTATCGTCGCGCAACTCGTTCTAGTACCATTGAATCGACATGCGTTGAACCTAGTAATCCGAACTTTCATGGAAGTTTGAATGTTCAAGAAGGTATCCAAGTAGTACAGGCTCTTGACCATCCTCCAAGAGATGTCTCGGAGAGACCTTTGACGCCTTACCCCAAGAATGATGATTTTTTCCAAGCAAACGTCCTTGAATTCAAAGACTTTAGAGTGCCGGAAACCAGTATGTTAACTTCACAGCTTAGCCATTTCATCACTCCGCGCAAAGGTTCATGCTGCGGCTTGAGTGCGAGTTTAGAATCTGCAGGAATAGGTGAATTGAAGAAAAGAGATAGAGGAAAAAGTAGTTTCGATTCGACGTTCGAGAGCTTTCCAATACCGGAAATCGGAAAGAATAATAGTAATTATGCGACGAGTCTGAGTCCGAAATTGGGGGTTTTGGGCATTGGAACGGAGTATTTGGAGAGGTATGGGATGTTACCAGGGAGAGAGAAGGGGGAGGGAAGAGATGGAGGTGGGGAGAAGGAGGGGATTGTGGAGAAGATTAGAAGGCAGAGGGTGGGGCCTATTAGGTTAGTTTTTTTCTTCTTTCCTTCTGGATTTTCCATTCTTGGGGTATGGTAGGATTTGACGATGGGCGTGATGATCAAATTAAATACTAACTATTAATTAAAAACATAGTCTAGGACAAGTAGCACAGAATGTTAAAGAAGAGAAGGAAAGAAGGCGAGCTGAGACTCAGAATCAGCCTGAGTGGGAATGGATGGAAATTGAAGGGAAAGGAAGGACTGCTGAAGATAGACCTCAGTTTAGGAGTAGAGGACGTTCGAGGAGGAGACTAGGGGTTGTTAGTGAGGCAAATTTAAAGGAAGCAGAGGCGAAACCACCAATGAGTAGTAGGAGAAGCTCGAGGAGGAGGGTTACTAGTGAAGGGGCTAGTGAGGAAAGGGGAAATTTGATAAGTAATAGAAGCAGAAATGGAGATAGAAAGGGTAAGGAGAGGGAGAGGAGGGATGTGAAAGGGAAGGGGAAATCGGTTGAGGAGGACCTTAGGCCTGTGGCTGAGACCGAGGATTGCGAGAGGAGTAAGAGAGAAAAGTTGAAGAGGGAATTGAGAGGACTTGTTTGGGGAGGAGTGAGTGAGAGATAGATGGGTATGGCGAAATAAATTGATGTGCATAGGGGGGGTATGGGTATGGGTATGGGTACAGTACGCATAGAAAAGTGCTGCGAGTAGGAAGCTAGGGGATCAGAAAACCCAGTGAGAACCTGAGGGAGAATTTTCATAACGCCAAGTAATATCGATACAGGATGCATATACCCCTATTGAACAGAAATTCCTAAACTAGTAGTATCGAAAGTATGAAGCGAATCAAAAAGGGGCTTGCACTGATATCTCTTTTCATTTAAATAATAATCAGGAGAGCCGAACTTTTGCGATTTAGCTATTCATCCTTATACAACTCCCTACCTTGGGGATCCTCCTCGGTGCCATGGTCTTTAGGAGACAAGTGTTTATCAAATAGATGAATGAACTTCGAGCTCACGAGGATCTAAGGAACTCATGGAGTTGCTAGGAGGGTATTTTCCATGGGGTATTTGGGGCCTGAGGTGCGAGAGAAGTTGGAATTGTGGGTGCAATCGAATGGGATTTGATGGTCGCTCATGGACGTGGGCGGGAAGTGGGATGGGATCGTGACAGCGGGTTTTGAATCATGGTTTTTTTTGGTGTTGGTGATGATGATTTGTTCCTCTGGCTGTCGTCGACTTCAGGATATATATCTCATCGTCGGAAGGGTCCGCCGCTCTTTCCTTTCCATCTGCAGCAAGTCGGATGAGTGGGAAGATATGGGCGTGGAGATGGATAGCTATAGATAGATAGATGGGGGAAATGAGAGTAGAAGTGAAGTGAAGTGAATTTGTTTTTCGCTGGGGCGTGCTAAGCTAAGGATTTATATAAAAGGACCCAGAGTAGAGTGGGTAGGGTGACTATAGGGGTTTTGAAGGGGAGGGGAAGTTAGAGGGGGTCGTCACGGAAGAGAGAATCCGAGGAATATGGGGAGATGATCATGAAGAGATATGATAGAAATCTGTAATGGCGTTAAGAAGCAGGGGATGACAGTGTATTGTATAGTGAATGAAACGGAAGAAAGTTCTCCTCCCCAATATTTAAGACAGGACGGGCGCAATACTTCTCCATCAAGTTCCAGCCAAGCATAGCCACATCGCATTCGATATATCTGCGGCTAATGCTGTCTCTGGAGCTTGAAGAAAACTCGCTATCCGAGGTCCCTTTCCAGAGCTTTGTTGTGAAAACAATTTGACCTCGCCAAGATCCCTCAGATCACATGAGGGAGTGCACCAATGGCAAGGGCCAATTCTTCAAACTTTGGATCAGAATCCAAGATGTTCTTGCTGCCACAACTTCTGTTGTACGGTGGTTGTTATCAAGTAAAATGCGTTTTCTTGAGACGAGAGGAGGAAAAAAGAAAATGGCAGCGAGGTACTGCGGGAAATGCACAAATCTCGAAATCTCCACACTCCGAGGATAGCCCAGGGATGCGGAATAATGTCAAGCAATGCAGCTTGCACAAGCTCCCATCACGATAGATGTAGTGGACGTCTTGCTTGCTAATTGTGTTCGAATCTGACTTGATTGCGCTTTTATATGAGAAACTCAACACTACTATTCCCAAATACTTATTGAATGACAGTGTATATATACACTTGGTACAGTCGAAACTTCCATCACATGCACGTAATTGTCCTCAGAACCCTCCCATCAGCAACCGCTTATCAAATCGCATCCACCTATCAAGCGCCATACCAACATCAAAAGTACTCACCGCGCAGCTTTACGCTATACATACTTAGATGAGTGGTTGTTCCCCAATCAAATCTAGTGCTTCGGCATGGCGTAGTTGGTAGGGTGCTTGCACCCACTACATTCAATGTAGTTATATACGGGTTTGGCCACCATCGGAGACGATGGGGAACGTGTGGTTGACGCAGGGTATGATGTTTCGCCACTGCACTTTCTGCATCTGCAATGAGTCCGAAAGGTAACTTTCGTAGACATCTCCCGTTTCCTTTTTTTGGGGGGGGGTAGTGGTAAGCGAGGATTTCGTATTTGGTGGAAAGGAGTGGGGACAGGGGAGGTGAATGCGATATCGGGTGTTCTTTTTTTTTTTTTGTTGTCGAACACTTTCGTTGCAAATTGGGCGATTGAGACAATTAAATAGAAGAAGAGAATGGTGAGTTCATGATGGTATTCTACTTCCTGATAATGATTTAGAGATGTCAATAATGCAGCGAGGGTCACGTTGGGGGAGGAGAAGTTGATTTGAGATAATTGCAATGATTGGATGGAGGAAATGACTATCTACATATACATTCATGCTTGACTTCATCCTCTTCTTGCGAATCTCATGAAACTTTGTTTACAACGCTATTCTAGAGCTGATATTTGAGATCTCGAATTTCCTACCTTCATGACAAGAACATCACCATCGAACTTCAAGACAATCATTCAGAGTGCGCCAAGAGGAGCCCTTCAAGAACTTATTATTTCTAGTTACTGTTACTTTGGATTATAATATTAGGTGGAGATGAAGAATTCAAGTAGTTATCTTCATCCTTGAAAGCCTCTTTTGATCCACTATGTGTGTGTCTTTTGTGAACTCGGGGATCATGAAATGAAGCTCACAGGTTTTGATGAATGTCTGAGTTTAACAGAACACAATTCAAGTTGTATATATTGATATCGAGAATCTTTTCTTGGATGGCTGAGTTTGATACTCGAGTACCTTCACCTGACTTGAGTGAAGATCCAAACCCATACTTCGCTTTTGATATCCAAAAGTTTTGTTGTCTCTCTCAAGTTTGTAAAAGAGACAAGAATAATTTAATTTTAAATGAAAGATTGAACGCCTTGAGATCCATCTGTTGATAACATTGAGGGCAAGGTGAATTTGTGAGGTTTCGATATGAGAATAACGCGGGATTATGATCCCCTTTCATCAACTACGTTCCAATGATTCGTAGTTTGCTCTAGCTTCAAACAGGATGATATATGTGAAATGAGAGTTCAAGCCGAAGCGGTGTTTGAACTCGTAGTACGGATGAACATCTCATGGAGACCAGACGATAGTAGAATGAATGCATGCCAAACAAGTTCAGTATTGTGACTCTAGCTTTCAACTTCGACTTTTCAACTTTTCAAAGTGGCTTAAGCTGCCGGTAAATAAGGCAGTTAGTTGGCTTGAAGAAAAAATGTAAAGGGAATTGACCGTAGGATGAGAAATGAGACAAACTTCATCCACACTGTGCATTTTTAATAATCACCGGATAAACACTAGAGAAATCTTTACACTCGATGGTACCTTTCTTTACACTGTTCCTCCAACATGTCTAATTTAAATCATGCATGATAGTGCACTCGCAAAATCTATAATTTTGCTTTAATACCCGGCGCAAATGTAGTTCCTCCACTCTCTCCACCAATAGCTTCCACAATATTATCTACTGTATTAAGGATCCAGGCATTTCCTTCCTCGCCCGCCAACCATTCTCCTCCTTGGATAGGTTCTTCACCTGCAGCTTTATATGTATCATCCTCAAACGCCTTCCGCAAACCAAATATGTGGCTAGTAACCTGTGGACCCACTCCGGCTTGTGCTCTCAAGCATGTTATACCGATCAGGCTTGTGAGGACTCTGCCAATCTTCACTGGTTGTGGAGAGACAGGAGGATCTGAGAATAGACTTGAATAGGAATTTAGAATAACCACTGGGAGATCGGGATGAGATTCCGCGAGTTTGTTTAGTAACTTTGCCTCAAAGGGTCGATAAATGGAATTCCATAGTTCGCGGCCTCGATTCTTGGTATCATCAATATTAGTAGCTGTCAATTCACTAGTGGATAAAGAAGGGTACATTAGTAGGCATTCAATTGGTAGATAAGGGGTAGATGAGGTTACCGAGATGGGATTTTATTCAATGAATCAATGATTTCGTCTGCCAAATTAGCACGAAACTGACCTAGAACATTGATTGTTCTTGGAATCTGAAGCTCAATATTAGATTAGGCTTCATCCACACAGGTAGAATGCCGTACCCCATTAAATCCTATACATTTCAGGCCTATTTCCCTCATCTGCTCCGCAGCCTTCACTGTCTGCGCATGATCTTTGTCTTTAGTCGCAAGTCGAAACAGTTCTAGCATTGAATCGGGAGAATTCATGGTCATTGTTGCAGCTGTCTACCATGAATAGTATTAGCCCCTGCACCTACCTTTCATTCATTGACCGGATGCGACGTACCGATATCGTGAGCCATAACGGCAATCCAACATTCTTCTGTGTTGCCTCCTCCTCAATCTTCTGGAACACTGAGCGAATATTTCGTGGTGCAGGCGCATAGCCGGGGCGGGCATAAGGCGCGCTTATCAGAGATTTTAAGGAGGGAGATAACTTCGACATAATGGAAATGTGGTGAAAGTTATCCTAGGGATGAAGATGGATGACTTCATGAGGTGAAGTTCGCGGAGATGAGGAGTAACTCGAGTACTAGTATATCAATGGATCAACAGGATCAGGAAGGTGGAGATGTCGCCGATCCTCGGTAAATAATTTGTCCGGTAAAATACTTCAAACACAAGAGTACGTGACATGACAACCATATCATGAACCACATACCATCGCGCGCATTCTTCTATCAAAGACGCGTGCGATGCTACCTCATCTACAAGACTGGAAGACTCACTCAAAGTTGAGCTGGATCTGGCAGCCGGCAATCCTTGGCTTGAAGAGGGCCAAGTACCGAACGAAGTGACGTTTTCTGGCCGCTAGTCGCTTTCTCGAATCCCGAGAGCTCTACTGCAATAAGCCCCTTGATTCCTTCGTTTCGGTGGAATGAAACCCTTGGTTGGACTCGGTAAAATGCCTGCGCCAATTGTGTGGTATTTTCGGATTGTCTCTATCGGCTCGACATTTCTATCTTACCATATTTGATTCAACGTGTCTATTTGCCCTCATAATTCTCAACGTTTGCATGAATAGGCCGGTTCATTAGCAGCATTGTGTTACGGTATTACCGTCACGTTAGTTAGCTCTCCGCGATCGGACCTCGGTTGGCACCCGAGAGGACAGCGTGTTGATATGAGCTCCGTGATCGGCGATCCATATATATATACTCTCTCTAGATTCCATTGTAGTTAGCCTTTAAGTTGAAATTCTAAGTGTTGATCTCATAGCCACCGACCTTCGTCACATATATATTAGTTATTAAAATCATTAAAATCTTTGAATTTGTTGATTCCAGAAAATTTTCTTATAATACTTTCTCCATCTACAATCACTCATATAAATTTTCAACCAGCATAATGATTTGATTGGCTCAAACCTTTGTATATAGGGGAAAGCATAGTTGTATTTTAGTGTGTTTTACAATACTTACCTTTCCAACCTCTGTAGTGTGATGGGCAGAAAAGGGCGGTGAGTCAAATAAGGTTATGGTATAAGCTTAAACATACATCACCTCTGTTGAACTGCATTCATTCATGTTACTGAAGGGCAAAGAATGGTGAGCATGAAAATCCAACGGCCGACAAATCGAAGTATCCCAATCCGTTGGAACCACTAGTTGGGAGCTAGATGGCTCAAAATTATGGCATGGATGAGGCGGCCAGGAGCTTTGTCAGATCCAGGTTGAGAAATTACAGAGATCCAACAATATGCATGTTGTATTTTAAGATGGCTTGAATTAAAAATGCGGCTGCAACTAAAAGATACCATGATATTGGCAGAGCCTGTGGAAAACTTGATGCCAGAAAGTTCTTGGTATTGGGCCGGCACAGGGATACAGTTACCAACTTCGCCTGTCAATGAACATATTATTGAGTTATTACTTGTATGCCATGTTTCCTCCCAGGTTTGCCGTCGCAGCCGCCCTTATAGCTTTGCCATCAGTAGATTGTTCTTCAAAAGACAATCTCTTGGACTCAAACTGGAAGAAAGCTACTGTGGCCTATTCACAAGGTGGAAATGCAATATGCCTCTCGGGAAACGTCCCCATCCCCGTCAAAGCTACAACAACAAAGCTTCTACTGCCCAGACCTTCTGGCCAGGAAGATGTAACACAAATATTCCCGGAGTTGCTCGAAATCAGTTCAACCATCATCGCCACGAACTATGGAGGGACTTTTACCATCAACCAAATATTCCAGATCGACGCCACATATAGCGTACCAAGAAGTCATTCCTGCGTAAAGACCTTACAGATTTTGACTCATGGTATCGGCTTAGACAAGAGCTATTGGGATTTATCACGGGGCTACATTTATGTCGATGCTGCGGCTGGGGAATGATATGCTGCTCTGGCTTATAACCATCTAGGCATTGGGAGCTCCAACCATCCCGATCCACTTCAGATTGTCCAGGCCTCAGTGGATGTGGAGATACAACATGGTCTCGCATCATTGATCTGGTAAGGTTGGTTCGACAAGAAGTTCAAAAATGTGATTAGGGTTGGCCATTCATATGGCTCAATCATTTAGCTAGCACAGAATGCGAAATACCCCAAAGATGTCAATGGCACAGCGTTAACGGGGTTTGTCGATTATGTGGCATCTTTGAGCTATAATATCGCTGTCAATAACCCTGCTGTTGCAGCTATAAAGAATCCAAAGTCATGGCGCAAATTGCCATATGTCCACGATACCGCCATATCGATACAAGTTCCATTCTTTCGGGCCCCATACTTTCCGTTGAGCAGTAAGTGTTACTCCTATTCGCTAGGATCATAGTTAACCAATGATTATAACATTCAAACATCAAGCTTCTCAGAGGCAGACGTATACTGTTGGTCGGCAATTCACGCTGCCCGCTATCTATCCAACACCTCCAAATTTCACAGGGCCGGCTGATCTAGGAAGTAAGACTTTCCATTCTGTCAAGATACTTGTGACCATCCCATCAATTTAGCGGCAGCCACGATACCAGTACTGTACTCTGCTGTAAATTCCAAGTCCGAAAGCTTTATTGTACCAGAATTTGGCCATATCATCAACGCAAATTACGAAGCCGATGCTCAGTTCGATCAAATCAATGGTTTCCTTGATAAGAATAGGATTCTGAGGAGATTAATACCCCTGTTCGCTTGGCATCGTACATAATTTACCCGCAACATCAGGCGTACCTCACTACCGATGGATTCGAAATCGGGTTCTTAATATCTAGTATAGCCACTGCAAATCTTATTTGCAAGGTTTCAGGAAGCGACTATCCATTCCTGAGAACTTTTCAATAAAATCAAGATTCGATAAGATAGAGGTGTTGCCATTGTTGCATACTCGTACTAATTGCACGTGATACTTCATCCGTTATATTTGGGATTTAATATTCTAGCTGCAGCTTCCAGGGACGTGAGGGGTATTTCAACAGGGTTGCGACTGGTAACCTTTGTCAAAGTATCGGAACGGATTATAACCTTCGAAAACAAGCAAGCCGCCGTATCTGATCTAATCATCGGGACATTAGTTCGCCTCCGGCCCCTGACCACAATTCGAGTTTGCGCCAAGCATGTAAAACATGGTTTATACATTCGCATCACATATCTAAGCTCGTTGGTGCAAATCTGATCATGGATTTTCCCATTAGAGGCCTGTTTGGAGTATCCAATACTATGTGATGATTGGATATCAGTGCCAAGATGTAACACGCTCTCGGCGCTCCTGCATCTAGTTGGAATCTGGTTCTAACATGTTAGGTTGGGTTAGCATAAATGCTCATTTATATTCGGAGCACTGTTGGACCGACAAAGGCCTTGTGAGGAGGTTATTGAAAAGATGGCAGTGGTTTTCATGAAGTGACCGTTCATCGTTAGCATCATTGAATTTGAAGCTTTCTGATAAGGAAGAAGCTCCTTTTTTTGTCTTTGGCACTTTCATTTCCTTGTCGTCGATTACGAAGTCATGGTATCTCAATCGAATATAGTAGCGGCCAATTCGATTGTCGCTATTGGGGCGACTGTAGCTGTTGCGCTCAGAGTTGTGTCACGAGCGCTGATCAAGTCATTCGGCGCGGATGACTGGCTTGTTTTAGCAGCTTTGGTGAGTATATTTTGTCGCAAGGAAGATAAGATGTGATTGACAAATATCTTATAGCCTTTAGGATGGGGAATGGCAATATGCACTATCATTGCTGTTCACTATGGACTTGGGAAGCATGCGCCGTCAGTGCCCCCAGAGAACTTGGTCTCATTTATTAAGGTGTGTTCAAAGACTTGCCTTAGCGGACGAGGTATTCAAGCCTGAAGTACAACAGGTTTATTTTGTTACAGAACTCATCCGGGCATGTGCAATGGGATTGATCAAAATATCCATTCTCCTTCTTTACGTTCGCATCTTTGGACCTTTGCGATATTTTCGAATCCTTGCCTACAATTTGGGCGCTTTTACTGTGGCTTTTGCCATAATAGTTGTGTTTGTTTGTGCTTTCCAATGTTTACCCGTGGCCTACCAATGGGACAGAACAATCGAAGGAGGAAGATGTATCGACTCTTGGCTTTTCTTTGCAGTCGGGGCATGTTTCGACGTGCTAGTTGATCTGGCCTTGTTAATTCTGCCTCTTCCGGCGATTTGGAAGTTACAGTTATCAATACTTCAGAAACTGTCGTTGATTGCTATCTTTTGCCTCGGGTCGCTGTAAGTTGACTCTAGCAGATGCTTTACAATGACTCTTACTGATACTTTCGAGAACTTGTGTCTTCAGTTTGATTCGACTCATTGCCGTCGTTCAAGGTAAAGACGTACCGGATTCAACTTGTAAGTGTCTCCTATCATCTGAGCTCTAAGAAGCATCATTAAATTGAATATTTAGCCACTCTCGGAATCTTGGCAATCTGGTCAACGGCTGAACCTTGCCTCGGAATAGTTTCCACTTGTCTTCCTACATATAAGCCTCTTTTTATAAAGGTCTTCGGTCATAAAAAGGATATTGGTAGCCCTGGTGCAAACATTTCAATTGGTGGCAATAGCACATTTAGAAGAAAGTTCAACAAAAATGGCAGTCGAGTCGTCCTCACGTCCAGCACTGAAAACGAAGAAGGTCTTGAGTTGGTCTATAGTCGGAAGAACTTAATGCCTCTTAAGACCTCTGCTGCGGTAAGGGGCGACAGCACGCCTCAGGGGCTGGATATTCCGATCAACAGCATACATGTCCAAACAAAGGTCAATAGTAGTTGGTCTCACAATGTTTAGATCTAGGCATATTATCTTCTACCCTAAAATTTGATAAGGGGATGATGCTACGTTATAGTCTATGAGTTAGGTTATTGTGACTTGCACACGGCTGGATTTCGCTTGTATCTCTCGACTTTTGAAGCGTACCTTTTGGTGGCGTAAATGACCTGATGCTATTTATTCTCGACACTCATTCACGAAATGAGGGAGTTTTTTTTTTAACCAGACGCGAATATTGAACAAGTAACTGAATTCTTGCTAATCCTTTGTATATATTTTTAATTTTCTCAAAGAAGCTTCAAAGCCACAAAGTGGCACAGGATTCTTTCTAATTTCATTGCCAACCATCAAGTAGCAGCACCTTTGATGACTTCGGCCACCTTGTCTGGCATATTTAGCATAACCATGTGTCCTCCAGCGCACTTCTCAACCTTGCTTCCTGTCGCTCCTGCGAGCTGTTCTTGTTGCGGTTGCGGAATGCATTGATCATTCTCACATCACATACCAGGTACACACATGGAACATCTATCCAGCTAGCATATGTAATTATTCCACCCCATCTAGACGTACGCTGCGATTTGAAGACCTTCTTCCATTTCTCAAAGTCATCTTCACCCAGGTCGTTGAGTAGAAGCTTCTCCGGGGTGGCGCAATACACGGCTCCGCCCTGTCATTACACTCAAATTCTGTCCAGTCTCTGCTCAGAGATTCACGACTGTGTAATCTCCATGTACCTCGATAGTTTGGAATGGTAAGGGACCATGAGTGAAGCCCTCGGGAAATATTGCCGCCGTCAGAAATACCAACTTTGCAAGACCACCCTTCAGTCCCTTCTCGGTGCGAGCTTTACCTTTCTGGAGATATGGTACCAGTGCTGGGTAGAGCCGCCACCTGAGTCTTAAATCCGATCGTCTGAAGGCGCGAGACAAATAAAATGTTGAAGATACAAGATTTACGCCCAAGCCAGGATCTGTTGAATGGAATCTAAGATGTAGATGATGATGATGAGAGAAGCTCACCGCATCATGCGGATGCTTGGAAATCTCGCTCCCAACGGATCTTTGTCGATACTCCCTTTCACCAGTCCCTGTGCAACATCAATGAGCTCGTTGGTAGTTTCAGCAGACATGTTTCGCTAGCTAAGATGCCTTTTATTTTACCATGGGTTGCAATTGGTTGAACCTAAATAGAGGTCCGAGGAGTGTATCTCTCTGGCCTGAATCATGCCGATCAAAATTCCTTAATAACCTACCTAGATGATCTTCTTGCATTTAGCATACTATCGATCGCTCACTACCATCAATAATCTCTCCAATCAGAATGAATGAATTCAAGAGCGTGAAGCGTAACTGCCATTTCGAGCTAACTACCCTATTCTCAATGTCCATATTCAAAACTCCTACACAGATGTTCTCCCCAAACGAGAACTATATAGATGGACAAGCGAGTTATCGACACACACACACACATATATATATGCATGATTTTCACTCATCCAATATACTATACTATACTACACTATTACTATATACACACACATATATACACCACACACACATACATACATACACCCAATAGCCCCCCCCCCACCAAAATCACCCAGTCTCCCTCTCACCTCTCCCAATACTCCTTCCTACCTTTTCCTTCCCCTCCCCTCCCCTCCCCTCCGATTCGCTATTCCAAAAAAATGAAGACAGACTAAAGACATAAAAAAATGTACACAAACATTAGAACGCCAAACGCATTATCAAAAACGCCAAACTCACTCTTGTTCGCTCGCCATCCATTCCGCCCACCCAACATATATATATGAGAGACCCCCGACGCAATGCATGCAATGAATTTTCTGAATCTGATTCTGAACGGCGGCAATGATGATGATGTTACATATTACAGGGGTTGTTCCCAAATTCATTTATTTATTTCCTTCCATGGCAATAAATAATTACCTACCCCCTTTACCCTCGTCCCACCCTTGCGGCCTTGTTTTCCCCCTTTAAACCCCTCCCCCCCTTTCGGCCACTTGTCGTTTAATTCTTCATTCAAGAAGATTATCTATCGACGTTTCGACTGAACATTTTTGTGCCTCAATTATCACTGAAACTGTTAATCGTTGGGGCCTTCCCACACAACTATTCCAACCAACACTCATCGTGCTATTTTCCATCCGCACTCCCACCATTAATACTCTGATCAACCTCCACGGTCCCCTTCAACCTCACATTTGAATCAACCTCCATCTCCATCTTCATAGCCTCTTCATTTTCCCTCATTAAATCTTCTTCCTGCATCCTTAATTCCCTTTCCTCTTCCGTTTCTTCCTTTGCCTCCTCCTCCCGTCCAGTATCACCATCAACATCAACATCAACATTACCATTGAAACCCTCGAGATCTTCAGATCCAGGCATTGGCATACCTCCAGCGGGAGGCGGCGGAGGAGGTGGGGGCGGTGTAGACGAATCAACTAGACTTTCGCCCTCGGCACTATCTTCCTTGACTCTCTTGTTCTCCGACGGACTTTCCTTATCCTCATCATTATCTCTCTTCCTCTTGAGGAATTCCAACTCCAGTTGTCCGCTAGGTGAAGCAGTCGGACTTGGTACGTCGACCTCCACATCCTCATCATCAACAGCATCAGGACTACTGTTTAGGGTGGTTGTATTGTCTTCTCGTGATTCCTTGCCGTTTGTCTCATTCTCATCAGGTTTTGTTTGCCCTTCACGCTTTCTCCGTTCAGCTCTCTTTTTATCCATGGCTTTTTTCTTTTCCACTGCCTTGTCAAAATAATCCCGCACATATTTCTTGACTTTCTTTTCTTGTTTCCCCGATATCTTTGTAGGGTCTTCAACGCGGTTGTTTTTGAAATCAGAGGCGACAAGCTTTTTACCCACTTCTTTGGCGAATTTTTTAAGATCTTCCTTGGGGAGTTTGCTCGAGAACTTTTGCATGACGTATTTGATATGAGGGAAGAGCTATAGAGCAGTGGTCAGGAAAAAGTATCAAATATGAGAAATAAGAGGATTAGGATATCTGTAAACAAACATTAATACATACAGTATTTTCATAAAGTTTCATCTGCTTCTCCAAAGGCAATGAACGCCATTTCTCAGTAGGCTTTTTCTTTTCTTTTGGTGTACCCTCAGCTGAATGAGAGGAAACAGCCGGAGTTGTAGAGGGTTCTTTTGTGATACTATCGATGATATCCTGAAGGGCTTTTTGTGTCTGCACACTCTTTGGAGCAGCTTTGGGTGGTGGCAGCGGCACGACCGCTCCTGCTGGCATAAATGGCCTCTCCCATGTTGTTTGTCCGGTCTTACTATAATAGTAGGCGTTTCCATTTTGGTCCATCGCGGTAAACCATCCTGGTGGCAATATGTTGAAGTTGTTGCGCCGAGGTATAGGTCGATTGGGGTTGAAGTTGGCGTTGCGTTGAGGTATAACACTCCGCGGGCCAGTAGGGGCAACAATAACTGGAGAAGGAGACTGTGTGACCTTCTCTGGTTGTTCTGGACGTCTTTCGAAGACTTGTGTAATGAGAGTTGGAGCTCTCCTCGGGATTCGATATGCAAACTCCAATTTGCTCCATTCTTCTAACAATCTCTTTGCCTCGAAAGCAACATCTTCGTGCTCGGAAGATTGGAAGCTTTCTAAAGCTGCCTCGATATTCGAATCAACAATCTTGTTTCGCGTGAGTCGTGGAAACTTGTAAAGAATGTCGAACACTTGAAGGATCACGTTATTGTCTTCCTTCCAAGTATTCAACGTCGTACGAAGAATTTGATAGCCGTGCATCTGTATGACTCTGTTTCGAACCCTATCATCTTCGCAACGTTGAATTCGACTAAGTAATTTGACGGCAATCCACTTCTCTTTGCACTGCATGAGAGTGGCCATAACCTTTCGTACCCCATTTTCGTCGAGGCCCTTTGGTTGAAGATTATTGACATATTCTTCATCGTCCTCACCTGTCTTCTTTTTCCGAGGTTTCTTGGCAACAGCTGTATCCCAACCATCGCCATCATCAATGCCCAGAGCTTCAATGGTAGCATGAGAGAGTTTAGTAGCACGCTCAGTTTGAGTCTTGCCTCCGATGAATCCGGTACAATTCGGTTCTGCGCAGTAACAAGGCTGAGGGTCGGCACCATATCGGTCAACATTATAATTGAAGACCAACTCTTCTCCGGCCTTGATTGCACGTTCGGCAAAAATGCCCATGCGCAACTTTTCCCCGACTACCCACTTATCCACATAACAATTCGGATTACAGGAATGGTTGCAAAATCGGCCTAGATTTCCTTTTTTCGTTGCATCCACGAATTCATGCTTCGTAAGAGACATGAAATAGAAATGTTTGATGCCTTCCTGGTCATATTGAATCGTACGTTTTCGAAATGTCGGTTCATTGATAACCTCTCCAATATACTCGAAAATGAAATCATCCGGATGTAGGTCGGTGTTGGCGCGTAACCCGTAACCCTTTTTATCCGTCTTGATCACGGAAACTTTGGCATACTGTCGGCGTTGGAAGCGTTGATTTTGACACTCCACGCCGCAGTTGCAGCCCTTATGACCTCCACCACATTCCATTTTCGTCAATCGATTGATACAGTCTGAATCCTCTCCGCAGGCATGATTCTTCCCATCGCCTGATAAAATATGTCAGCTAAAATTGACATGTGGCGGCTGATGGCAGCTGAAATGAAGAAAATACTTGATGTATATTGGTAGACTTACTATATTCCTCGGGACAATCACAATCCAACGTATCGTGATCCGAAGCTCCCATATGCTTAGCTCCATAGATGCAATCTTTAATTACCTGAAAAACTGACGCTGCCTCTTCTGTAGAATCTGGAAGGTCGTTGAAGAGAGGAGGTGATCGAGGAATTACTTTTTGTGATGATTTCCTTGATAGCTTCGGTACTTTTCCAGGCTCGACAGTGACCGTGATATCACTGCCAATAGTCTCTTCATCCTCTCCATCTCCAGATTTGGGTGTTTGGCTCGTGCTTTGGTTTCCGGATGGAGATTGAGAACGGGAGTTTACAAGATCTGGTGTCTTGGGGTGAGATCCCTTGATTTCTGTCGGAGTAGAAAGATATCCATTTGTGCCGTTGGAAAAATCTTGCGCCTCCATGTCCTCCCCGAGTTTCATTTCGCCAAGCGCAGCATTTACAGCTTCTGGCTGAGCCTCCTGAGTATCATCCGCCATCATGGATATGTGGACGTTGTAGAGTTGTGTTGCGATTACTTTATTTGTGTGTGTTGGTGCGAAGGGGAAGCCGAGCTATGGATGTGTTCGATACAGCCTTTTTGTTCCTGTAGTGGCAGACGCGAAGCACCAGCGACATTGAACAGAACAGACGCCTGATTATTGATAGCAATAGCTCTCAAACTTCCGTCACCTCCCAACCAATTTAATTCTTGTTTATTGCGCACGCACTTAAAAGTCAATAGAGTGGTTGCGCCTGGATGGATGGTAAATGGCGAACTGCTGAAGATTAGCTGGCGCGGTCGAAATGGTATCGCAGACTGTTAAATAAGCTCGAGTGTCTGTCCACAAGAACATGGAGCCGTTGATTTTTTCTGCCACAGTGAATTGGGTGTGGGCCGTAGAAGAGCTCTACGGGAGGATAAAATGGGATGGAAGCAATGTGATGGAAATATATGCGTTGGCTGAAACTCCAATTTCACCTCTGCAACATATCGCAAAGACCAAAGTCTGATATTCCTCGCAGCCAATGCTCACAAATCACTGCTCATGGTTCGAAAGAGGCTTTCATCCCCCCAAAGTCGTTGATATTTGCTAATAATTGCTCTATGGAGGAGAACGAAGATACAAATTGAGACGAGCCATTACGCCCTCGGCTAACCTTAATTCCGCTAGTTGTGAAAGAGCGCTGAAAAGCAAACATTATACTCCCTTCTCCCCTCAACCCTGGCAGACAGTTGAAAACTACTACAATCTGCCAGCCGATTCCCCAGAATTGATACCGCGTATTTAAATGCTCCCATGTATGATGGTTGTTTGTATCTTACCAAGTGTACGCCGCCGCAACAGCTTGTTATCTATTCAGCCAGATCGCAATCGAGATGAGGGATGCCAAATCATCAGAGCACCCACCCACCCCAGTTGAAGATCAAAGATCCCACACATACTTCTTACCCGTATGTATATATATATCGTATTTGCCCCATCTTCACGATACAGACCTCTTCCAATGACCTCCCCATGCCACGGTACCGTATTCAGCCTTCAATTGCCATGATTTGCAGTATGATATCGACGGTAGGTATGCAGTCGAGGTTGTGCATTGGGATGGCAGCCCGTGAAGGGATTCTATTGATCGCATCCATGCCCCCGAT
Organism: Monilinia vaccinii-corymbosi; assembly: GCA_017357885.1. Classification (NCBI taxonomy): domain Eukaryota; kingdom Fungi; phylum Ascomycota; class Leotiomycetes; order Helotiales; family Sclerotiniaceae; genus Monilinia; species Monilinia vaccinii-corymbosi. Next base: position 760,781 of record CP063406.1, on the reverse strand, counting down.
ATGGCGGCAGCATAATAGGTTCCAATTGTACAAGTGCATGGTTTGATCATGCAACTGGGCATCTTCGATTCTTAATTTACCCCACAATGATCTCCAACGTGAGGCTTGCAGTCATACATCGGATAGAAGGAACATTATCGCGAATTCATAGCGTAATCATGCCTGCGATTGTTTGTTAGTGACGTTGAAGGAGGAGGAGGAGAAGGCGGAGGAGGAAAGAAGAAAAATAACTGGTTCATCTTCATACCTGAGTGACTGAGTATCTAATGGGCTATTGACAGCGCATTCTTGCATGTGCCAAAGTCAACCCCCACCAAGAATCCGGAATATATGTGTAGAAGAAGGATTACTTCCCTTGGAGGAGATGCCAAAATCTCTTTCGATGCCAATCGAATACGTGATGATTGCAATCTTTGACACCTTTCATCCTGAGTTGAGATGAAAGGGAAGAGAAGAGAACGAGAGAGATTGCACAATCATCGGGTCGCATCTTTGGCCTCGGCATGATCCGACGCCCTCCAAGCCAATCAAGATCACACATTCTCGAACATTTCGAAAACAAATCAAATGAGACGAAGATTTGGGACGATGAGGATGAGGATGAGGGTGAGAATAAGGAATGAGGTCGCAGATTTCACAGCCTTATCAGGACATTGTAGTGATCAGAACGGTTGGGGTTCTGCTGATTTTTATAGTTCCACCAAGTGAATCAAGCTTGTCATTGGTGGTTTGGTTGATGATTTCTCAAGGGAGAAGGAAGAAGCTGCAAGGACAGTTGAATGAACCCTAATTAATAATATATATAATATATATATACATATATTATATATATTATATATTGTATATTGTATATTGTATATACTTGAGTATATATCTTTTTCTCCTTCTCTTTCTCTCTTACTCCACCCCTTCTACCTCCCATCAATCTCTCTCTCTCTTGCATTATTACACGGCCGGCATCACTGCATAGGAGGTTCATACACAACATGATTCTCTCCCATTTCTATTTCTCTTTATTTATTTCGAAAATAATCGCGTTACAGTGGGAAAGTAGCTATAGAGAAGAGTAACGCGGTCGGTTGGTCTTACTCATGGATGGTTATCAATATCATGATCGATATCGTTGCAGAATCAAATCAATATCAAATATCAAATACCAGAGAGAAATCTTGCATCCTTTCCTTTCCTCCATCTCCCTCTCCTGTACGCGCTTCATTCAAATGACCGACTGTACCTCCTTTTCTTCTAGGTTTCGTCAGAAATCATACGCGGCTCTTTCCCTTCTACCTTTCGTTTCTCAAACTTAAAAACATCTCTTGCTACACAATCCATCAACTTACACTCACTACCTGACCTCTACTTCTACCCACGCCGACACCTACACGCCCGCTTCTTATCTCAACTTTCCTTCTCTTATAAAGTTGAATGGGATTCGTTCCTCCAAAACAGTCTTCAATGTCAAACACTTAAATGCCGCCTTGACCGATTTCATTTGCCAATTTTTGGGGTTTTTTTACATATTCACTCGTTCAATACACATCTTCTGACATCACCCATCTATCTGGGAGTTCTCGATTGGACATAAACATACAGAACCATTGCAGCGATTGTACACACCTCCTCACCACTGCCCAATCCACGTCAAACATGGAGATGCCCTTTACAGAACAAGAGCAGGTATGTTTGCTCAAGAAATCGGCCATGGTCGCTCAGTTGAGATCAACGCGCCATCCCCACCATCATCTAATCATCTCATGGCCAAAAGCACCCAAGGCTAACCTTTGATGGCATTTGCAACAGCGCTTCCTCCTTGCAGAGGTGATCAAGACAAGTTCCATTCCACCAGAGAAGTTGCTGGTCATTCTGAATGATAGCAACGTCAGCCCAAATTGGATGATGATGCAGGTTCCCCAAGGTAAGCGCGTTACCCCAGCTTGGTCTCCCCCAGGAACCCCATGACCTCGCGCGAAACATCCAAACAACTTTCAAACGCCAACAAAACATTGACCGAAGAAAAAGTAATAATTGATGACTTTAGGACGAAACTTGGCATCCTGTATCAACACATTCGAAAGTCTGGCTGGTCGAAATCCCAATAATTTGACACCACAACTATCCGGACCGACACTCCCTCCATTCTTTCCAGGTGCCTCTCCTGGCCTTCAGAACAAACGCAAGACTGCTTCAGAGCTTGAATTGAAGGGTGCTGGTCCCTCTCGCAAGCGCCGAACCCCAGGCCAAGATAATGTTTCTGCCCAGCGCAGCATTCAACCCAAGCCAGCCGCAAATGGCTCCCCTCAGCTTATCTCTTTTGCCTCGCCATTCATGGGCCAAGCACCAAGAAAGCGTGGTCGACCTTCCAAACTTGATCTCAAGAACAGACAGGCTGAGGAAGTTGCGCGCGGGGAGATTTTGAGTTCACTTGATACGTCTAAGGGCTCCATCAAATCTAACATTGCCGGTAGCGGAGATGTCAGTTTGGAAAACCTGATGACCGCCACAACGAAAGCTACCATGGGCCAAGATTCTGAGCCAAGTACGATTAATTCTCCTGGCGAACAAACAGACCCCAGCAAGAAGAAGCGTGGCCGAGCAAGCTCCCTGTCATCTGATGTATGTTAACAAGATGATAATTTATGAGCTGTTAGTTGCTGACTTCCTAAGAAGGTCCCAAAAACTGGCGAAGGCAGCTTCCCCGGCCCCCCTTCCCAATTTTCAGAACAGATACAGCCCCAAGAACAATTTGGTACTCATCAGACCTTCGATCGATCAATGAGAGCTCAATTCCAGCCTGAGTCTCGCGAAGCCCATATGCACAGAGACAATCAAGGCCAAGGGATGCACTTTAATGTTGCAAGCAATATTGAAGCACGTCAAATGCATGTTAGCGGCGAAGCACCAAAAGAACAGCAGGGAACGCAATACAAAAGCACAGCTATTGAGGGCAAGCCGATGGAGCACAAAGACAATCAATGATTGATCTGACATCACCTACAATACGCCTCTTGGCCAATTCGGTGAATCTTCAGATTATCTTACAAAATCTACCATTTACTTTCCACATCTGAGAATCCACACCAGCAACCCTGCGCCAAAAGTTTCGACTTCACATTCAATATTTTCCATTACTTTCATTCAACAGATCGCGACAGGATTTCCCGATTCGACGGACGGCCGCCTTTAGATTATATGCCCTTTTATGCAGTCATACCTTCCGTGACATCACATCTTTCGATGCGGTATGAATGCGACTCGTACCCCAACGGTACATTTCTTTTCTTCTTGTGCTACGATACCATGTTCATGACGAAATCTGGAGCGGCAGCAGTGTTGAATTTTTTTCTCACTCATCTTTCCTCGTTCTTGATTTGGACAATTGCACCATCAGCGGTGATGATACACCTTACCATTCTGTTCCATTGCATTGCGTTAATATGGGCAGGCTGGCAGATGAGAGCCCAGGTAGGAAAGTTCTGTGTGTTTTCAGGCATGGTGGGGTTAGAGGGGTTGGATTGATGGGCGAATAAATAACATGAGGTAGCGGACGGGTGGGTGGAGAAAATGGACGCGCTTGGTCATGCGAACAATGAACGATGAAATAACGAACGAAATTTCATGTGTAAGATAGTTAACGAATGAATGTACTATACTTTTGATATTTGTGATGCTTCCTGATCATGACCTTGACTTTAAGAATATCGCACCTCATATGATTTCGTGACCCAATCCCGGCAAAATGTACGTTTTTCTTATGAGTATGTATATAAAATATATAAATTGAAATATCCAATAACACTTTTTATATAATTTTAGACATTTAAAAAAAAACATAATGCCGATCCGGTATAATAGATGTGCCTGCCGCTCCGAGTTCTGCACGCACCGCACGCCACGCACGACTCTGATTGGGTGATGATGTCTGCCTTGTATGTGTCTAAAACTACCTACTGTACGGAGTAGAGTAGAGTTAGTTATATAGAGATAGATGGTATAGTATCGTATAGCTAGCCTCTTGAGATTTGAGATTTGAGATTTGAGATCGATCCCTTATAGCTAGCTAGTTAGCTTTCTATCAGCATGGGCTCTTATTCTTATATAGCACATATAAATGTTATAAATATACTATTTATCTTAACTTATCCTTTATCCTATCTCATCTTATCTTATTATATATACTTTCTGTACCTTATATAACAAGTTTATCTTATCTTCATTAGATACAATAACAAGCTTAAGGAGAGAAAGTTATACCCCGTGACTTACCGAGGAATAAGGAGTTCGTTCATTGTACAGTACTCGTAAGTTGCGATAGTATATGGTCTAGATAATATTTTGTTTACTTTTCATACTTCGAAATCTATGCATTCTAGGTATATCCAATGTATTACGTCGTCTTGCCGAGCTGTATTTACTTGAGACTTTTATATATACATGCTTAATATATCCATACTAGGCATATACATACATACACATACACATACACCGGCACTCAAAATATAAACTTTAGGGTTAGGGTTCTCGTCATCTCTGTATTCATACCACCTAAATACCTCTTGTCCTATCTCATCATATCAAATAAATATGCAATGCAAACCTGCGTGCTCATTTCATCTCATCTTCACCGCGTGATTAACGGAAGTGGTGATCCAACCTGAAAACTCCAAGCACATCCACCCAGGCTAAATTACATTTTCATTCCGCGTCCAAATGCAAAACCAATATCAAAAAAAAATTCAGAAACATTTAGATATCAAAATCAAAAGCGTGGCGTGAGAAAGTAAATCTCCTTTTCGTTCCGCAAATGTAGCTCTCAACTTTTAGGAGATCAGGTGAGACAGCGGGTCTAGGGGGGGCCTAGGATTTAAAGATCTTCTCAAGACCTTCTAACAAAATGTCGGCGTGATGTTCTTGGAAAATCAACATAGGTCTAAGGCGAACTGCTCGCTCGCCAGATCCACCAATGTTGATACCAACACCCTTAGCCTTCTTGAGAACCTCATCTCTGCGATTGCTGTCAAAGGCAAGGAAAGTACCTTGTCCTTTACCTCTCAAGTTTTGGATTTCTCCTGGATATTGCTTGGCGAGACGTTCGAGTTCTCCGTAAAGGTAGTTTCCAACCTTGGCGGTGTTGTTAACCAAATCCAAACGTTCGATTTCCTCAATAATGGCACGGAAGAGGATAGCACGAGCTGGGTCTCCCATCCAAGTGTTGAATTGACGGTATGGCTTGTTGGGGCGGAGTTCGGGGTTTCCGAAGTAGTATCCGGCGGTTTGAGCTTTCTTAGAGAAGGTTACCATGTCGGGAGGGGTTTCAAGGTTCCAATGATCATGGGCCCAGAATTTACCAGTGGCACCTACACCGGTTTGGACTTCATCGACAATGAGGAGGACATTGTGTTTCTTGGTGAGGGCTCGAAGGCCGCGGAAGAAAGCGGGGGAGGCGTGGTTGTCTCCTCCTTCAGATTGAATAGGTTCGACTACGACGGCACAAGGTGGGAGATGGTGAGTAGTGATGATACGTTCAACATCAGCAAGAGCCTCATCTTCGGCCTTTCTGTTCTCCTCGACGTGATCCTCGAGTGGGTATTTGAGAAGAGGGAAAGTAGCTTGTGGCCAATCGAAAGCAGGAATATCTAGCTTGTGAATTGGCTTACTGCGAGTGGTAGAAAGGGAACCGAATAGACGTCCATGGAAAGCAGTCTTGAAAGACATGATAGACAATTGAGGGGCACCTGGTGCTTGGTTAAGCATAGATGAAGCAATATCCTCCTCTGAGAATTCCACATGTGCACCACCACGTTCTTGTTGTCGACGATACATAAATGCAGCCTTGTATGCAGTTTCATTGGCATCTGAACCTGCCATGGCAGTGAACACCTGATCAAGGCCCTTTGGTGCTACCTTCAGGATACCAGTCTTGATAATATCGGCCCAATCGTGTGAGGGGAAGTTTCCGAGGGCGGGGCGGTTGACGATAGCAGATGCCATTTGTTCGGATCGTGCGGCCTTGAGGAGATGAGGATTGCTGTATCCAACAGGAATCGAAGCAATCTGCGCGTAACTATTGTCCTCATCAGCACACTGCGATATCTGCAACGACAAAGGCAAACGAGAACATACACATCCAATAATACATTTCCATCTGGATCGGAAATGTAGTTACCAAAACTCTTTTGGTAATTGGCAAGCATGTTCAAGCTTCTGGTATCAAAAACTGTATCCAATTCCGCAACAGCCTTTTGAGATTCCGGACCTGGAATTGCAGTCTTAACATGGGGTCTCTCTGGCTCACCCGTGAAGAATGGTTTGACACTCGGAGTGGCGTATGTTCGTACTGTTCGCGGTAAGACTCTTGCAGCCATTGGGCGCAATTGCGCGGCAGCTCTTAGAGAAGCCATTGTGTGAGAGGAGATGTATGAATGAAACAAAGAGAAGAGAGGAGAGGAGATAAGAGATGAGAGGGAAACGAGAGACGGTTTTATGTTTGTACACTTCGTACTGTACCGGACTTTGTTTATCTATCGAAGGTTATCGTGAAGTTCGTGAGTCGTGACCCAAAACTTTAAACTTGCACCGTTACCTAAGAGTTTCTTTCGCCTGACTAAATACCGATATCGCTGCTCCTCTCGCTCCTCTCCTCTCACCGACTTCTTAACGACAGACGCCATGATAACTCCTTTCATTCAATGTTGACGGGGGATCATCCCATTCTTCAAAAGTTAAATACGTATAGTATGCAAGTGCATGATCAGGGAATCGTTCACGGCGATTTAAGTCGGAATATATCATCACCAAAGCATTTGTCTTCCAATCTTTGTACTGGACGTTGTTCTCAACATACCATCAATACCGACACTGCATTTCCCTTGCTTTTGCTTCTTGAGCCGAAACGCCTTGGATTTCTCTTTTCTAGCTTCAGCTTTTGATGAATCGGACATTCCGGGCCCACCCTTTTTGCACAGCTTAAACTCCGGATCGGAACAAAGGTCCATTGGTTCTGGGATATATTTAGGGGCGGGGGCAGCGGGGATGATGGCGGAGAGTACAGCGGAGGAGGCGTTGTCGGATTTCAAAACACCACCCAAGGTTCGGCGTGTGCCAACCAACTTGAGGCCCTTTTGGCAGCCTTGGATTCGATAGAAGTCCAGCCATGTACCTTCTCAACTGCCCCAATAACTTTTGGGGTTACTGGTGCGGCTAAGGAAACCTCAACCGAGGCGGCGAGGTAGGCTACGATTGCGTCGTAGTCGTAAGGGTTGATACCATCTCTGGTGGGGATCTTCAAGGGCAGTGTTGGTGATTTCTATGGTAGACATCAAAGCTATGGCATAAGACCAAGGAGGATACGATTGAAGTTTTCTTGCCGGGGACGATTGCGCCAGCAGAGATTTTACCCGGAGAGACTTGGCTGTTGTCCAGCCGGAGCTCTTGAGGTGGGTTTGATCCATTCTGAATATAAGCTGAAGTAAAGGGGGAGGTGAGTAACTAATCAATTAAGGTGCAGTGGTAATGATGACAAAGTCAACGAAGACGGCAATACCAAAGCAAAGAATAACGGATCAAGCATACCTTTGAATATCCAACTGACGGAAAAGAGATCGAGTGTCGTGGTTATGTATCCACAACTAACAACTTTGAAGTAACTCGGAGGGTTACTGTCTGAAACTATCAATGATATTTTCTTCTGGAGTTTACCAAATTTTGAGAGAAAGATCCCAGACTTATATATATTGAGGTCCTTGGTGGATTTCGATTCAAACGGGAGATCTCGGGATTTGGCTTATTTGTCGATTTCGTGTGTGATTTCTGGGTGCATAGTGCGCCGTTGGTTGTCAGTGTTGGAGCTAATACCGCTAGTTGGGATTCTTCTAAATATCCAAGGCAGTTCCTTTAGGGCTCTGATTAGAAGTATTTCATTATTCCTCCCAGGAGTTTATGGATTTCCTAGAAAAGATGAAGCTGGTTTAGATTATTTCGATTTGCTCGGTATGATTGCTAGATTATATTGTGCTAATGTTGTGTTATATCATCTACTCGCTTCGCTCCCCCTTTAAATAGCTTTAAGCTTTTTTATCACCATCAAATATCAACTAATGGATCACTGATCCTCTCATCCACATCTCCCATCCAAAGTCTCATCCTCCTTCCACCCAATCCCTTTTCCGCGCCTGCCTATTTTTCCTCCGCACACTTCCTCTCCATCTATGATCCCCACCATTCCTAACTCTTGCCCTTTCCTCTCTCATCCCCCCCCTTCACCTGCCGTCCTCGCCTCAACGCTTGTGATTGGGTTTCCATAAGGTTTAGATTTGAGCTTTTGTTCGAGGGGTGGTAGATCTTTGTGTTTGTGTTTGTGTTTATATTTGTGTATGATTAAGGAGTAGGTGGTATGGTGATCTTGAGAATCGTCACTTGGAGAATCATTGTATCCCGCCATGAGATCCCTCCGTAGGTAGCAGCATTGCATAACCTCATCACTTATCATCACAAGACCCATCCCATCCTCCCAAACCCAACAAACCCAACAAACAAAACCCCATCCCCATCCTCATCCCCATAAACCCAATCCCGCCAGCCCTATCTTTCCTCTTTCCCACCTCACCTCACCTCACCTCACCTCGGATCCCCGATACTCCTCCCATCGTATCAATAATAATAATAATAATAATAATACCTTACTCACTCAAACACACATCCGCTCGCCAGCTCCTCATGTGGAAAAAAGATACCCATACCAAGGTCCAAGGCCAAACCCCTTCCCCTCCATTCCCCTCCATTCCTCAACCCCCCCCATAGAATAACACACCACAACACACCACACCACACCACAACATCTCGATAAAAAACCCCAGATAACAGTAGTAGTAGTAGTAGTAGTAGTAGTAGTAGTAGTAGTAGTAGTAGCAGTTCACCTGTATGTATGTATACCCTACCCTACCCACAAAACGCATATGATATCCACACCACATTTATACCTAATCAAGCATTGAACAGAAAAGTTGATTCCCTCTCTCCTCTCCCCTTCTTCCTCCCATTCATACATAAGCAAGCAAACCAAGAGCAAGCAAGTAAGCAACCAAACGACCAAATAAAAAGAAGGAAAACAAATCCCTATAACAGCCAGAGTAATAAATAACATACATACACAGCTACAACAACAATCTCTCTCTCTTCCTTGACTAGGTACAACAGATATATATATATATATATAAATCTCCAATATCAATATAAGAGAAAGAGAAAACTATCTTTTCTCTCCTCTACCCATCCATGAATTTCCCTCCTCCTCATTCTTCTTTTCGATTGGGTTGGTTGGTTGGTATATAGAATAAGTTAATATATAAATAAAAAATAAATAAAGTAAATCAGGTACTACTGATTGAATACAAAACAAAAAAGGAAGCATAAAATAAGATAAAATAAAACCACATATCCATTCACATAATACGAATGAATACATATACTACTTAACTCTTATATGAAATCAAAATCAAAATCGAAATCAAATCAAATCACATTTTTTTTAAAAAAAAACCCTCTATACTGTACCAAGCAAACCTCGAAACTTCGGATCAAAAAAGGAGAAGAAAAAAAAATATATATAAAAATCCAGAAATACCAAAAGAACGCAAGAGATGGAATGAATACAATTGAGATCATCTTGATGAATTTTTGAAAGAACGCTGAGTTTACTACGAGTAAAACGAGTTATTGATTCCCACATACCCTTCCTTTCCCAGCCATCTCCATATCTATCCCTAACACGAAAACCCTTCCAACAGGGGGAAGAAACTTTTATGACTGCGTTACGCCCTCCAATCCCAAAGTTCAAAGTAGGATTCTCGTTCCAATTTATGTGATGAAATGAACGAACGTATTCGATTCGAATCCAGCGCGTGCGTATTCTTTTGGTGGTACATAGAATGAAGGAAAAATAGGAAAAAAAGGTTGTTGGGAGGTATGGCTGTAAGCGTGGCAAGGGTCTTTGTTTTCGGCGACCTGTATGATGAAACTGATAGCTAGCTGTATGAGAGTGTACGTGACGAGAAAACCATCAAGTCGTAACTTGTATGTACTGCAATATCCGAAATCCCCCTTGGGGTCTTCGACATCTTATGCTTGTACGGGTTCATGCCCAATCAAGCGCTCCTCCCAGGATTACTACCAAAGCCGTTGCTATTCAAAAACGGATTAAACCCACCACTTCCCGGAACCGGTAGAGGAGTCAGCTGCGCCCTTCTCTGCGGAGGGGCCGGTAGAATTTCCTTATACCTATTATGAGCAGCACCCTGAGCCTGTGGGGGACCCGCATATTGAAAGAATTGAGTTTGTTGTTGAGGGGGTTGAGGAGGTGGTGGAAGAGTCATGGGTAAAGGAAGTGGAAGATTCATATGTGGGGGTAGAGGTGCGTATGCCGGAGCTGATCGATAGAATTCGGGTTGGGAGAAAGTGTATTGAACTTGCTGCATTGTTCTTAGGACAGGGATGATAGGTTGCGGAAGCCCTCCACGTGGTTTGGGGGCTCCATATAATTCGGCTGCATCAGCGAGGAGACCTAGGTTTCCGATGTGGTTGAATGTTCTGACAGGGGACCGACGTAGGTGTGGAGAATATCCAATATCACGGACTGGATCATAACCTTGAGTCCTTTGAGGAGGCGCAGGTGTTCCAGTCACTGAAGTTGGAGGAGCTGTTGAAGGAGCTCTGGTGAAAGTTGGTGGAGGTGGCTTTGGTAAAGGATTCATTGCCTCTGATACAGCTTGTAACAAATCATCACTAATCTTTCCCGTAATCTCAGGTTCGACCTTCTTTTCAATTGGACGAAGGATAGGATCACGAAGACCAATCGCCTCTAAAGATTCTGCCATCTTAAGCTGATCACCAAGATCCGCAAATTCTCTTTCTGTACGTGCCATCCATGCAGAGCGAGAAGTTTCAAATCTTGGCTTGAGAGGTTCTTCATCTTGAGTTTCGACAACAAAGACGATAGGTTTAGTCTCTGTCACAGGTTTGCTCCAATCACTTCTCGTAGTGAGTGTAGGATTAATAGAACCTTTAACAGGCAAGCCCAACGTGGGATGTAACTTGTGAGTTTCAACAATTGCTTGATCCAAGTCCTCCGGTCGATTGTTCGTAGAATGATGATTTCTCACCCAAGGATCATAATGAAAAGTTTTTGGTTGTGGAGAAGGATCCATTCCGATGAATGTGGGAAGATCGTTCTTGTTGTACTTTTTGTAATGATGATGACGAATACCAATCTCATCATCATCGAAAGTAAATGGAGGCTCAACAACTATGCGATTATTTGGTGGATCGCCGTTTCTTGGTCTGGCTTTATTTGGTATGTAAACTCCGAATCTATCCGTCTCAAGCTCATCTGCATCTTCTTGTTCGGTCAATTCGGCTGGGGTAGGAGCTGCAGAATCTCCATCCACAGTAGTGGCGAGCGACAACGAGGTCGCAGGTTGGTACAAAGATGTCTTCTTGGGTGCCACCTCAGCCTCATCGGGCATCATGGTGTCTAGAGGCTTGTATGGTGAAGCAGGCAATTTCGTAGATTTCTTTCCACGGCCGCCTCGCTTCTTACTTTTCTCCTTCTCGGCTTCGGCAGCAAGGTGTGCCGCACGACCACCATTAACCCACGCATCGGCGGGATGAACAAAAACTTCCTCGGGGATTCGTTTGACATGTGCTTGATCAAACTGGTAGGCATTAGTAAGAATGGAGAACAATAAAAACTCCTCGACTTACATCATGCTGAGATGGACTATCAGCACCAGATCGCATTTCCATTTGCTGATATTCTTCGATGAGCCTTCTCTTGAAGATTAAATCATACTTCTCCTGGATCAATTCTACTCGTGTCTGTGATCTGTTGGTAATGTTCATCATAATGTTCACGAAACCACATACCTCATATACCCCCCTAGTATATTCCTCCCCAAGCACCCTCTGCTTCTCCACATACTGCAATTGAAGCGCCCGCTGAGCCTCCAACAGCGCAACCCTCTCGGCATGCCTCGCAGCCAACTGTTCACTCACGACCTGAAATTCCGGCAACGTCTCATGATACTTGGGATTCTCAATCATCTCCTGCAACGACTTATCGGAAATGGCATCCAAGGCCACCCTCTGCAGCAGGGCCACCTGCTTATACTGAGTTTTGAGCAATTGTTTCCGATGATACAAACTCTGTATCCTCGCATTACTTGATTTTTTGACCCGGTGGCCACCTCTCCCACGAGAAGTTTTGGCACCCGCCACACCACCCGCACTCATCTCCAGGCCCGACTTTGAAATGGGCATTTTTGCATTACCCGTTTTCGCGGCTCTTCCCCCTCCACGAATTCTTCCCCGCCCGCGACCTCGACCGCGAAAACCTCCTCGCAGGGGTAATCCGGTGTCAATGTCGAGATTTTCAGGGTCCATGGGACTTTGAGCCAAGGCGGCGTCAGCTGACGTGGAGGATGGTGATGATAATGGAGAAGAAGGTGGAAGGTCGGGAAGGTCAAGCGATGTTCGTAATTTTTTTGAAGGAGGTGAACTGGGCTCTAGTTCATTAGATCTACGCTTAGAGCGCGTAGAATATGTAGGGGGTTCCATGTTGATTGAATCTTTGAGATTGCTGGTTTTTGTCCAGGACAGGACAGTAAAGTTTAGTACAGTCGAGTATGATTGATGATGAAGCTTGGAAAAGTCGGAGTAAGGTTACGATGTCTGGGATCAAGACTTTATTTAGTGTTTAGTGCGTTTTTCTTGTTCTTGTTCTCGAGGGGGGTCAGTTTATGTTTATGTTTGTGTTTATGTTATGTTATCTAAGATCCAAGAACAGAATGAATGTAAAGAGTCAATGGAGATCCGTACTCGTACCCGTCCTCAGCATGCAATGCAATGTAGTAAATGTGTTACGAGTATAATCATAAGTATAAATATAACCACAATCATAAATATAAATATAAATATAAATATAAATACAAGGATAAATGGATTGATGCTGATCATCCAATGCGGGTAGCCGAGCATTTACGCCATGCTGTGATTGGTCCAGATGAATGCAGCGGCAGAGCAAGCGCTTGAAGAAAATACGCAGATACTACGGTATCCAGCTTCAAATCTAACACTGTAATTCAAATCTTAATCTTAAACAATAGTCTCTAATATCTATATCTATAGAGTATAGTATAGAATGAAACCTAATTCATGTTTTGACATATCTGCAGAGTACATACGAAATAAAGACACAAATCTTGATCCTCCACGTACACCCACCCATCCTCTCAGATCCTCAGATCCTCAGATCCTCAGATCTTCGGGTATCAAAATATCTTCACGTCATCATGACCGTCAAGTCTTCATCACCAGTCGCTCGTAACTGCTTTCCGTAATAAACATAGATATCAAGGGGCCAATGATGGAAAACACCCCTGTGGAAGATGGAAGACAATACTTGAAATGCCAATGCACATTCGGAACGGTGCTGTCCAAAACCTTCACGTCACCCAATCCCAGTCACCAAAGACACCAGCTTGCTCGCTTCACCGTAACAAATCGACATTTCATTCACTGTGATCCTTCCGCTATCTTCTAAATTGCGAGAAGAGTTCGCATGATGAACCAGGGTTACATTCATTTCTGATATGATATGGGAAAAACATGCAACGTAGGTATTTCGTCCGTCACAATTCCTCCCCTTCCGACCTTTACGGGGGAAAAAAACTGCCTTCCCCCTAATTCCCATCCCACTCACTCCCCACCTCCCTGCCACCCCTTCCCCTCCTCCATCCTCCGGTATTACCGTGCGCAAATTTGGGGAGTTCAGATCGTTATTCATTCGCTCAATGGAAAGGCAAGAAAAAAGAAAAAAGTAGAACTTGGAGATATGAGCATCATAGAAGTAAAGAACATCTAGTATTCATCCTCTGTTTGGTCAAAAAGGTAGTTGGCTGCCAATTCTTCATTCTTATCGCATGCGAAATAAGCTTGGATTGCTTGATCTCTGTTGAAACCAAGACGACATAACTACAAATTGTTAGTGGCAAGCAAATATATGAGAAGGTGGAAATTTCTTACTCTCTCAATAGCTTCACGTTCCTCTGGTGAAACCTCAATAGCTTGAGCTCCTGGTGGAAGGGGCGCATCATCATCGACACCCTCACTCAAGAGTTGTAAAAATTGCTCTGGGTATTGACTGATCAAAGTAGCCAATTGTGGGTTACCAGCTCCCACTTGTTGAAGAATCGGCTCGAGCATCTGAGGTTGTTGTTGGACGACTTGTCGAAGTTGTTGGAACTGAGGGTTGTTTCGGAGGAAATCGAGGTTACCGAGTCCAGCAGCAGAAGCAGCACCAGCTCCCGCAGCAGCTCCCGCAGCAGCTCCCGCAGCAGCTCCTCCACGAGCAGCTCCGCCGCGATTACCAGCGTTAGCCGCAGCAGCAGCGAAAAGATCGACTGGATCATCCTCACCACCAGCGGCAGGAGGAGACAAAGCTTGACCGGCGGCAGGTGCAGCTGGTGCAGCTTGTCGTTCTTCCTGGAGAAGGTTGTCTGGGATGCCCTATGAGATTATTAGTGATTGCCAATATTTTTCCGGCAAACCTTAACCTACGGTCAACAAGTATTCAATGGCACGCTCAGAGTTGTAGAAGGCGGCACGCATAGCCAAATCGATTTGTGATCTCTCGAAACCCATAACTTCCATTTCGGCAATTTGTGCCGAGCGCTCAGCTCCCATTGCAAGACCAGTAGTTTCATTTGATGGTGTGGCCGTCGTGGCACCAGCGGGAGAAGGTGTAGCTGGAACAGCAATGTTTGCAGTACTCGAAGAATGTGCAGGGGCGGCAGGTGGAGCCGGGGTAGCAGCTGTAGCTGGAGCTGGAACAGGAGTGGACGGAGCTTTAGGCGCGGATGACGACGCAGCTGGAGCAGCCTTGGGCTACAACAAGCGTTAGGAGACTGAGAAGATGTTACTGGAATCATAAGTGGTAGTTTACCTTTGAGACCATGCAGACGATAAATCCCTTCTCCTCAATATGATAGGACTCTACTGTGTTCGCATCCTGTAGAATCTTACCTAAATATTGGTTAGTAAGAGTTGCGCCAACAGCATTTAACCCGCCATGAACATCTGCGCTCCAATCCAAAGCATACCCGAATAGATCAACTTTTGCTGTGCTACTTCCCATCCCTTCTCCTTATGGATCTTTCCCTTGACATCTGAGATCTGTTTATTTGTGTCAGCTATCATTCGATCGGAAGGTATGACGCAGTGATGGCGTTAGGACGAGATAGAGATTCGAGCAAATCGGGTACGTACAAGCTCAGTAGGTTCAGCATCAATGACGAACTTCTGCTGCTTCAAGTCCTAAATGCGCACAATGGGGATTAGCATATGAGTAGTTTGAGGTTGTTTGGTGGGTAGGTAGGAATAGATACCTTGAAAGTCAACTTCATATTGACGATGGTAAAGCTGCGATGCGAATGAGAAGGCGATTTGTAGAGAGTCCGGAGACGTTCAAGAAGATGGTTATCGAATAGATATGATATCGAAAGCTGGCTATTTTAATGAGCTTGAATCAAGTTGTTTCGCAATAGAAAGAACTTGAAGGTTGTAATAATGAATAAAAGAATCTGAGGATCCAGTGGATAGATTGATTATATTTAGAGTTATTGCACGGACCAAGTTAGTTAGTGGCGTGGATTAGCGCCAGGCTGCACTATCTGTCGTAATATATTGTTATTATTATTATTATTTTCGGATCTTCTGATTGGCTTGGCTTGCTTCGGGCTAAGGCTGTCAGCCAATGAGGTTGGCCAAAATCGGAAATGATGAATCAGCCTCGTCAGCCTTCTCAGCCTTGCCGTAAACTCTACCATTAATTGCAAGTCCCAACATAAAACTTCATATATTCAACCATTTTACAAGAATAACTTCAAACCCATTTTCATCTATCTCGTTAAAATTTAAGGTATATCTAAATTCAAAACTAACGCCGCGCTAATATTCAAAATGGTATCTGTTTCGTCATGACATTCCATTCCCATTCCCATTCTCCCCGCCTTAATTATTGAGCAAAGAAATTCGTTCGGCATCTAGCCATTTCCCTCCCTTGGGAATTTTTCATCAAACATTATTTCAACACAACGCCTCCCGATTGTCAACGCTCCATACTCTCTCGTATCTGCCTTTCCTACTTACTCAAAGACATCGCCTTCTTGCGATTGTAATCCGACATACTGGAGCGTGGTCCAGCTCCTAGTATCCATTCGGGTATGGGTGGCGTTAAACTCCGCTCACCCTCCACTTCTTCGACTTTTCTCATATCCTCATGTTCTATCACTCGCCGGATGCTATCCAGACTGGGGTTATGCATGAGGGGGGGCAGACTCTCGCTTCTCAGTCGCTTGATTGAACGAATGCTATGAACATCCGATAGGGTGATCGATCCAGCTCCTGGAGCAGCTGTTATGATTGTTTCGGCAGTCGCGGCTGGTGCTGGACCAGGAGAGTCAGTTCTAAATAAAGGGTGGATGTGTTCTTCATTGATGCTCTCGGGGCTCATGGCCCCTGCCCTTGCTCGATAGACAGACCTCTCACTCCTCATACTCCCAGCTGGACTGTAGCTTCGACTGCGCGCCGGTTTTGGTGGTCTGAGATCCAATGAGAACCCTGGGCTGGGGCTTCTGCTACCAGTGGGGCTTGCTGGAATTGTTTCGAGAAACCTTGGAGGATGAGGCGAAGCTGATTCGATAATTTGTCGAGATTGCGCGTCTACACCTGATGTATTCCATGAGTCGAAGTCGTCCTCAGTCGATGCGATAGTTTCGCGATAGTTTGAATCGATAGAAGGTGCTCTAAAGTTGTTATTGCGTTGATTGTTGGAGTGAATAAGTCTAGTCTTCGAAGTGATTGGGCGCACGACATTAGAAATCGATGATCGGAACGACGAACCCATCGAGCGTTTGGGATCTGACCCTGATCGAGATCTTCCACCAGTCGACCATTGAGTTTTTGATTCCATTGAGTAATTTCTATCATATTCATACTCGTCCTGTACGCTCTGGCTTTGTGATCTTTGCTGCATTTCCGACGAAGCGTGTAGTTCCGATTCGGTGATATATGGTTGAATCTGTTGGTGAAAGTCCTTTCTTTGGATTACTACCAAACAAATGAGAAATACGGCTTGCGAAGCCAGTGTTATTGCCCAGATAGCGAATCCACCCATCGTCATATGTGAAGATGGAGATGAAGTCGGAGGTGGAGGCAAATTTTGTCTCATTAAGCACAGTGATAGTGCTGTAGCTATAGCTGATGATACGGTAAATATTGAGGTTAGTCCGGCGAAAAGATATATTCGTAATCGTCCGTTTCCGCGGTCTTGAATGTGGTTTTGGTACCTGATCTGTCTGATCACCAGTAGCACAAGTAATGCTTCTGTGACGGCTCCGAGACTAGATGCAACATAACATGATATACTTGCGTTGTTTGGCGTATCGTGTTTTGAAATGGTCACTGAGAAGAAGATGTTCAAAGTAAGCATGACAGTTTCACTTGCCAGTGCCAAAAAGCCCAAACTCAAGGTCAATGCCTTTGAGGTCGTCATGATATCAATCGGTGAACGAGTGAATCCGTGGCGTTACTTGAGCGATGGCATACGTGGTATGACTGGTTCAAGTGCGGCGACGAGGAATATGAATCCTTCGAAAAGGTAGCTATGAACAGCAGCGTTCGGAATGCGACGTCGAAATAGATGAGATAAACGAATGACAAGAACGCAATCAGCTCTCACAGAGATGTGTACTCTCAATACACACGAACGAAAAGCGTCAAAGAAGGGCTGGCTGGATAGTTGGACGATGAAGGAGCCGAGTTGGATTTGGAATATAAAGGCCCCCTTCTATTGCTTCCTCGTCTTCACGTAATCTTCATCCAGTCTTTTGACTAGGTTGTACGGATGACGGGCGTATTACCCAGAAGGAGCGAATGGATAATATGTTGTGTATCCAGCCTTTGTCTCAAACTTATGGCTCTGAGGCTACACAGCGTATTCCTTTGCTTGCTTGATTTCGCTTCCTCGTTTACTCGCACCCAATATCTTTCTTCCGAATGATCTGATCTGATACGATGGAAGGAAAAGATAAACTGGAAGGGAAGAAGATAATGTATCGAAAATTCCACGCAGTACGCAGGTCGGGATCGTTATGTATGTAGATATGTAATGTGAGATACTTTGAAAGAATGATGGGAAAGGTTGTGAGAGGTGAAAGGTGCTGTGTACGATGATGTATCTGTATCTGATCTGTTTGCTAAGCTTTGCTTGGACTAATCCTGTAGGTACTGGGTGTGGAAATATTGCAGTAGCGTAGGCTTGAAGAATCCGTAAACATGGATTGGGCGAGCTTCGGTAACTTGCAGATTTGATATAGTATGCAGGTGGGTAAGCAGACCAATGCGGTACTACCTCCTCGTAGAATTTAATTTTGGGGTATTGAAGTAAAGTAGTGTGTGGTGTCGCAAGAATCTCTGCAGTGATTGAAAATTAAAACGTGGGATCTATTTTCGAATTCGAGTGTTTTCTTTTTGGCTTGTGGTGAACTTGGTTGTACGGGAAATTCGTGACGTTTTGCTGCTGCTGTTGTTGTTGTTGTCGTTACGGGAAGAGGCAGAAGTTCGGAAAGAGGCGTTTGCAGAACGTTCTGGGCTGGGATGGGGTTGGATGAGATGGGATTGGAGATTGGAGATTGGAGATGAGATGGGACGAGAATGAGGATATGGATGGGATGAATTGGTTATATTTGAAATCTTCGCAATGATTTTTAAGGTTATAGAAGGAAAATAGTAATGTCCAGGTTTATGCACTTTTTAACTCTTCTATGGCACGTTCGATGCAATAATCTTTTCCTAGCACCCAAGCCCCCAGAGCAAGGTCCCCTGGGAACCTTGCAGGAAACCTTGCGGAAACACACTAGGATGACGAATTCGGAGTCGATGGTTTCTTCCCGCTTTTTTTCTCTCGCAACTGCTGGATCCTTTTGGATTGACGGGTGGGAGTTGCGCGAGGAAGTCGCGACGACGAGTTGTTTCGTAAATATACTCCGTATCTATTTTCCTCGATCGTAGGGCCGGGCGGGCAGGGGGGGGGGCGCGTTGTGGAGCACCGTGTTGTGCTTTGGTACGTTTGTGAAATAATCTTTCTTTTTCTTTTTTTTTCTTTGGTCGGATTTCTTTTCTTTTTCTTCTCTTCGGATTTTAGAGAAACCAAGAACAAAAAAAAGACACTTTCTCGTCTGGATATGAATTTGGAAGTTTGGCGAGGCGAGACTGAGGGAGTCTAAGTCTATATCAGGGGAAACCTCCGTGGGTTGCGGAAAGTTTAAAGGGTTGCAAAACTTATTAATCTTGAGTGAATGAATGGAGGATGAGTTGAGGTTGAAATTTCAATAACCCCGTAGGTTTGATGATCGATAATGGAAGTTTTGACTTCTTCTCTCTGAAAGGTTATCCTGGATGTGTGTTGTGTGTTGTTTGTTTGGAGTTGAAAGTAGTGCCGTTGCTATTTACTCGTTTATGTTATATGTGTGTAAATATCGACTTCCTTACACCAATAGAAAATTTGCAAATTTAATATTTGAAATTTGTTGTTTCACTTCTTCGCAATCGAATCGGATTGGGTTTAAATCTGGAATTGGGATCCAGTAAGTTGAGTGTTTGTATGAAAAACTAATGAGGGGTAGGAGGATGAGGAGGAGGAGGAGGAGGAGGAGGAGGAAAGAAGGGCAATTGGTAACGATATAATGGATTGGGAAAAGCAATCCGTCTTATTGATTCTCTTACACGCCGATCGTCGCGTTGCCTCTAGTAAATAGGGTAGGAGGAGGATCGATGCGAGATCTGTCTAGTATACTAGGTCCAGGATGAAGTTTTGTGGATGGAAGCACGGAGATGGGGCTTAGGTGAGGCAGCTGAATAAAGAAAGAAAGAAAGGAGATGGCCAGGGCCGGAAGAAGCAAATGCGAGTGCAAGCGCGAGTGCAAGTGCAAGTTTGCTTGTTGATGGGTGAGGTGCTCGTAAAGTGTAATGTTTATGCGGCGATGCAGATGCGGGCGTTGCTGCTAGGTGCAGGCCATGAAGCAATAATGATGCGGGGGAAGATATATTTTTTTTTCGATTTTTGGGGAGATTATGTGGGTGGCGGTCGTATAGCCAATAGGGGGATGGGGATTGGAAGCAACAGGAGGATTCTGTGAAGGGATGACGACGAGCTGCCTTGGCTGTTGACTGTTGTGGTCTTGTTGGTGGGTAAGATATGATATAATATTATACTCCTGGTGCTCCAGGGTCGATATCGGATGAAAAGAATCCGTTTTCGAAGAGGGACTTTTTTGCTGCAAGGGGTGGAGGTGTCAAACTTTTTGATGTATGGTGTTTGTGTGTGTGTGTGTGTGTGAATTCCAACGTTTGTGTATCTGTTACCTCTCTAGAATTACCAGAATTCCAAAGGATACCTGAATCGAAATGTTTGAGAGAATGGTGGCGGATGATGGTTGATATTTTTTCTTCCCCCCAAGACGACTCGATTCAATATTGTGTATGTATATGTAAGTCGGTCTAAATGTATGCGTGACGATGCATCAAGCATAGGGACCCATCAATGCAATAATAATTTATCTCTTAGATCCGACTATCAGACAACTCAAGAAAGGGTGTCATTATTATTATTATTATTATCATTTTCATCATTTTGTTTGAATCCTGTCACTATGATGATCGATTATAATCAGGTTTAGCTTCTTGAGAAGAGAGATAGTACGAACTTCATGCTAGATAGAATATGAACCTTCCATTGTTTTTTTGTATGTTGAAGCCATCTAGATCGCGTATGACTAGTGAGTATGACTAGTATCTCGATACAAGGTTTCAATTTAATATATTTAATATATTATAGAGTTAATCAATATAAATAAACAAACTTAAAGATATAAAGTATGAGCTTATAGTAAATATCTTTGGGCTAACTAGATGGAGAAGGAGGGTATCGCTTAGAGAAGAGAAGAGAGGACAGGAGAGGACAGGAGAAGGAGAAGGAGAGGAGAGGAGAGGAGACGAAACGAACAGAAGGAAGAACGGAATTTCCCGATGTGGACGTCTTAAAAGGAGGCCCTGAAAGATAAATTACTATAGAACTTGGAACTTAGAACTGACGGTAAGGTAGATAGATAGGTATCCGCACAATCATCTATCTAATCGGATATTTCTTCGGTTAGTGAGGAGTCTTGTATTCTAGACGAGATCGGTTGCGTACCCTATCGATGGATCATCTATTCTGTTCATATGAATCAAGGCAATCCATACCCGTTTCTATTTAGCAACTCCACAACTCCTGCCATTTTCTGCAACACGGTATAGTAGTACAAGTATATCATCATCATACTTTCAATACCCGCTCATCAGAAGTTCCAGATTCCAAGCTGTTTTCCTCCAAGAACCGAGACCCGAGAAGCGCATTTGCAACGTGGTCAAGATCTGATTTACATCACTTGTACTGCACATAAGGTGTCAAGGACATTCCTTCATTCCCTACTTGAAGTCCAGCCCGTTCATCTCTTGAAAGTTGTATATGGAATAGTTAATATGCTGCAGCGTTGCTGCTTGATGATATGACTTCCCATGCATCGGATATCTTCTTCTTCAATTGCAAATTTCTTCTTCATTTCCTTCATATCCCAGCTTCTGTTCCGTTCTATAACTTGCCGTCACCAAATACTGCAAACTTATGTCGTAACATCGGCGACCCCCGCCTAATGAAGAATGTTACATACATACTCCGTACAACATACATACATTTCAGCCCTGAGAGGGAGGGGGAGAGGGAGGGGGAGAGGGAGGGGGAGAGGGAGGGAGGGGTCTACAACCCTTTTCTCCAACGGAAAGCTACAACGTTGTAAGGTTGTGTAGGATCCGGGATCTCAATCCCTACCCAACCTTGCTTAGCATTGCAACCACAGGGGCAAAGCGAACCTGTGAGTAATTTATTCAATCTATCGATCGCAAATCAGTACAGTGCCTAGGTATAAGTGAAAATCTCCTCGGCGGGCAAATCTATATATTGGGAAATCTGGGTTCGGAATGGGTTCGGAATGGGTTCTGGAAATGATGGCCGGGACCTGGGTACATCTCTTCTTCTTTTGACTGCGCGATTGGCATATCGGGCTGTTATTATTATAGAACGGGAGGAGGAGGGTTTTACATTTGCATTTGGCATAGTTTAAATGACAAACTTGAAACAGCGACGGCTATCAAGAGTCTAAGGGAACTAACAACCAACAACCAACAACTCACCCCCTTACATTTGCCAATAGGGGATGGGTGCTACTCTTACTATTATGCCATGAACATCGATAATGGGCGGGTAAGATTACCATGCTTATGGCATAACATGACTGGACCGTACATCAATCAGTATAACGGAAATCCCGCAATATACCACCCTTCATCATCTCCTCCTCCTCCTCCTCCTCCTCCTCCTTCATTAACCGTTTAGCAGGAATCCAACGACGATTGTTTTCTTATTACTCCCTTTCTGTCTTCTTTTCTTTTCTTTTTAGGAATCCAGGTGCGCAAAGTGGCGCTAGGGGGTCTCGCGGCTTGGAAGTTGCATGATTCTTGCTTTTTTTTAGGGCTATTTTTACAAGGGATTTTCGTTTTTGCCTGGTTCTCAGCTGCGGCTCACCATCTTTAATCGCGTTGCAACCTGCGCGGTGTCGTGTAAATGCGGATTTTGGAGGATCACTGGGGCTTGGGAGGGAGATTAGGGGATGGGGGTGTGGCACGTGATTCTATTTTTGGATTTTGGGTTTGGATTTATTTGGATTGGTGGCTATTGGTGGCGTGGATCTCCTTTTCTTGCTTGGGATACATACTTGGCTTGTATCATCCTGATTAGTTTTGGGTCTTCATGACCAGGCGAGCTCCGGTCACTTTTTTCTTCTGAGCTTCGTAACTTCCGTATGGCTAAGTAGTCATCAATCTGATATAGCAACACATGTCCGTAAGTCTGTTGTTAGCTCCAATCTACTTGTTTTAATTGACGCGAGTCTCATGGGCTGTCTCTATGTCAAAGATATCATTTCCTGCTCACAATCGAGTGCTAGTAGATATAGGCAAAAGTCTCGTTATTACGAGATTTGACAATGCCGAAGCTTATGGTGGTGACCTTTGTCTCAGCTGCTTCTAACCTTGGATCGATGAGATGTGATCTATGTATAAGGAGAATGTTTTCCTTCATTTTCGTGGTTGTTTCACAATTTCTAATATCCAGCTGAAACATTTACATATATGTAATCTTACATATATACTACATGTACACATCTTCTTGGCCCACCACTTCTGTGTACCCTTCTCGCTCAAAATCACCTCTAGAATATATATCGGAAGCTCAAACCCTCTTTTCCCATTACCCCCTTTACCATATCCTTGCTCCTCCGCACATGTGTCAAGTTACTTCACGTCCCCTTGGCCACAATCTTCATACTGTTATCTACACACCCACAATAGCTGCCAAGATTGGACGAACCGGACGAGGAACAAAACACTTGCATGTTAAGTGCGAGCAAGAAATAGAAGACGAGCATACATGTTAGATGGGCTTGTGTGTTATTGGATGGCGGGGAGGTGTAGTTGAAGGTAAGGTTTCTTGGCAAGTATGTGATGACGAAGAGGGCATGATCATCTAACATCAAACACGGACATCCTGCTCAGAAGAACAGAGAGGGTCTAGACTTCAAAATGAGTTCTTGTTTGTCTATCCAAACTGGCAACTGATCATACAACTTAAAACCTCCGTCTCCAGCATCACAGCATAGGCATGCGAAAATCTCAATGTTCAAGCTTCCAGGTGTGACGGCGAACTGCAGGCTCATATACAAGCATGCATGTTAATGTCAATCATAGTGATGCAGCCAAGATAAAGGACTCGAAATGAGCTCCGTCGGGTTATCAAATGGACGGATAATCCATGCCATTCCATCCATGATTACCGAAAACCACCACCTCCTCGTCACGAAATGATATGTGGACAGAATAAAAAGTCGGGACATGTGTGGTTGTGCTTGGTCGCATCGCCGAACCCGAACCCGACGGACGGATGTCGCATCTGGGAGATGAAGAAACCACCAAGACATCCATCTACCTGCGCATCCTAATCGCAAAATGGGTAGGTGGAAGGAAAATCGTTATCAGAAATGTTCCACGGTACCTGCCAAATCTGTCGTGTAACGCGTCTACCGCGCTAATGCCGTAATGCCGGTAGCTCCAGTATCATTTTGATTTTGTCTCCCTCTTCTTGTTCTTCTTCTTCCTCCACATTCATTTCTTCTCATCAAAATCTTCAAGGAAGTTATTAGTAGTTCCTTCTATTTGTTGTTTCTCCTTCCTACCTTTGAGATTTGTTCGTCTTGGTGAATCATAGGAAGGATGCTGGGGCTGTGGGCAGTGCTTTTGTGCGAGGCAAGGTTGGATTCTCATGTGAGTGTTTGGTTGTGGCTTCGAGGCTGCGAGTGTGAACAGTCTGCAGGATGGCGTGCTTGGAGTTGGGGGTCGCGTAATGATGTTGAGGGTTTTGGAGAGATATCGATCGATTAGAAGGGGTGGTCTGAGGTGTGTGATACTCATCATGTCCATCATCATGTTCATTGGGAATAATGAAAGACTGCTAGTAAGTGACTGAAGATTATCAGGGGATTTCATTGAAGTGATGTCATTAACGCCAACATTTGGAATATATGAAAGCCCACGTTGGGCTCTGCAAAGGCAGATACCTAGGAGTATACCGAAGTATATTGTTCCTGCTATAAATATTGACTTCGGGTTCTCTGCCAACTATTTTCAGAAAGATAGCCATACTTTCGGCGGCCGACTGAAGGATATGGACGGTGACACACTTGGGGCATGTTGTTGCCAAAATTGGTCTTTCGGACGTTGTGTCTAATGATTTGAGCACAGCTGCTCCAGTCTGTATGGTTCTATCCAGTCATTTATCGAAAAATTATAGTTAAACGGCCAACTGCAGAAATTTTGCCTGTTAATTCTCGTTGTTATGTTGTGGCACAATAAGATTTCTATTCAGCCTTGCTGCAAATCTCTTGATATTCTACTTTAAAGCTCACAGTCTCTTGCTCTTTTTTTCTTCCATTCCTGATTGACAGTCTTATCTGGCTGAAAAGAACAGTTAGTGAAAAACAATGTTTTGTTTAAAAACTACTTTTTGCTCAGTTTTTTTGTATGGCTGGCTTTCCAATACAATGCCTACAGAAGAGGCACCCCCTCTGATTACAGCGCCAGTCTCTCCACATGATCTCAATCGAGCCTTGAAGCGCGACTTTATTACATGCAATAACGACATTTGCTTTTCACCTGCAACATGTGCTGGGCCTGTCGGTAACAATGCAGCATGTTGCGAACCGTGAGTCAAACTGTTGAGATATATCAAATATAAATGAGCTGAAATCATTATAGTGGTGAGGATTGCCATATATTTACAACTTGCTATTCATACATTGAGGCTCAAACCTACTCTTCAACTGGTTTGCTAAGCGATGCTCGTTATTGGTGAGCTCTGGGACCATGTCGGTACTGAAATTTCTCACCAATACAAGCCAATTTAGCAATTCTTCCGATTATCCATACTGCAATACATATGTCTTTAGCGCATATGGTCTTGAGTTGATCTATTGCGACAATACATCGGTGATTAATAACCAAGTCATCTCGACCGGGACATATGACTGGGGAGACACGTTCGCCACGACCCCATTGACCCAAACTCCCTCGACACCCACTGTTGGCTTATCTTCTACAATGGTAACTCCTTCACAAATGAGTACAGCACCATCTACCTCTACGAGTACTGCATCATCCCCATCGACCCCTGCATCCACTCCAACCGCAAGTCCAACTCCAACAGCAACAGCAACAGCAACACACCAGGCAGTTCCTATAAGCGCAGTAATTGGGATAGCAGTAGGTACAACACTACTCGGTGTAGCAATCATCGGAGTCGCGATCTTACTCTGGCGACGTCATTCATCAACTACCAACATGCCACCGCCACCTTCAAACCCAGAAATCCAAGTAGCTTCATATGCATCACCTGTATCTCCATCTACAACCCCACATAAAATCTGGGCTCCAGCAACTATAGGTAGTGATAAACCGCCTTCTTATGGCTATGAAGCAAGACGTATTGGTACACAGCCAGATTGTCAAATGGAAGTTGTAGGTGAGGGGGTTAATGCACCGTCAGCTGCATCTCCCGAGGATGTAATAGGAAAGCAAGTGAAACCAGCTCTTATTAGTGAATTGGAAGGTGAGAGTCGGGGCGAAAGGGGTGTGAATGGGTAGTAGTGGGTGGGGACAGAGAGTCATCGAGATCGAATGAGGTTACTTGATATCTTCCTCCTCTGAATGCCACCGTAAAAACTATCAATGATGATAGTTCTAGGCCGACAGGGTGAAGAAGAGCTTTGATATACCTTGCAGGTATGCTGCTATATCATGATTAATAAAGAGATAGAACATCAATTCCTTACCAGTAATCATATACCAAAAACTTTCCGAGGTACTTTCTAGTATGTTCAACCCGATGGAGATGTGGTGATGAGCGAGTCACATTCATAATTTTCCATGGTCAAAGTATAAACCCATCACTATCACATATACCCTCATGGTATATATCTATAGAAATAGCATGAAGAACTTCTTCTCCTCGTTTAACGCTCGGTCACAAGACGGATGGATTGTTGGATCATAACTCAAATCACCCATTGATCATCTATCTATTTTCTGCTATATGCAGATTGCAAGTAGTACTGCCTGCTGCGATGCAATGCAACACAGAAACCCGAATGAACTCACTACGCTACAACCATTGAAATGGTTTTTTTTCTTTCTCGTCTTGTAATTGATGATTTAGTGGATGGGGGCGGGAAGGGAGAGCGCGGATTCGAGCATAGGTCGCTCGCTTGCTGCTTTGGAGAGAGTATTTGAATCGAATTTGTTGTGTGCGAGGAACATTATGTTTGAGGATTTAAGCAATATGTACTCGAGTACAGGTGTATTTTTTGGTGAAGGATCTGGGAGAATGGATGGTATTTGGGTTGATACATGGCTTGAGGTGTTCTCTCGTACAAATTGGTATGTTATGTGTCTTCCTCCCTCTTACTGTAGCCGTAGTTTTTGTTTCTGGAGGGATTTTGAGTCATTTTGAAGGAGTACCGGGTGGGGAGAGGAGATGTGCTGCATGTTTATGAATCATATCACATCTGTGACGATGGATTAGTCATTGAAGATCTTGTTAGTGGTGAGTGTTGAGAATAGAATGAATGGTTTGATTTCAGCATTATCTCTGGCTCTCATGGCCATTTTGGTACCCACCCCCGAGATATGCGTTTATAAATTTGTTTGCGTGTTTTATAAAAAACATCCATATCACATCACCTCATCAAAGTAAAAAGCCTGTTGCATCAAAGCTCTATCCGTACCCGATATCGTATCATCGTCAGCTTCTTTCTGTATTTCATTCACCAGGAATATGTCAGGGCACAACCTTCAGCACAAGAGTCAACACCTGGCCTCAGATTTCAGCTCAACCATGTATCAGGATGCGGTGCAAAACAAGAGTCCCAACCCTTTGGATCCATCCATCCCTCCATTCCCCCCCGCACCTCGGGGGCCTGCACAGATTTTGGCCCTCAGAAATCGTCGGAGGTAATACATCTATGATGTAATTAGATGGGATTGCTATGCCGGGGATGAAAAGGATCACTTTGGCCGGTGTGTGCTGCAGTACGACGAATCAAAACTCCATCAGGGATTTTGCATCGTCGGTCACCAACCCTGCGAGCGCTTTCAGAAGGAACATCCGGCGCCATTTGTCTGCTGCCAGAACCCCACCTTCCTGGCCGTGAAGGGGAAACCGAGAGATGGGTTTTGCAATGGACAGGAATGTCCGGGACTGACGCAGTCGGCGCCGGAGCAGAGGCATCAGAGCTTTCAGGCGTGCTTGGAGTTTTACTATGGACATGATGAGGACAAGTTGAAGGAGAAATTGAAGGAGAGGCGGGAAGAGGAACCACCTCAAGGTAAACTGGTGGACTGGCAAAGGAATAAGGTTATACAAGATGAAGAGATGCAAAGTGTTCTCGGCACAAGCTGGGGCGACGAGTTTACTGGGAATGAGAATAATGAGGGAAAGGAGGGAAGGGGTGGTCTTGTTCCAGTTTTGGGGTTGATCCTTTTGGGGTATCTTCTAGATCTTTGTTACTGCCTTCCATCATATATCGGTACACTCAGCATGAGCATATATCCATTGATATGTGGAATCCTGTTTTGTCTTCTTCTTTGGAACATATCATACGCTCCCAGGAAATCCGTCAAACAACCCGAATAGCGGATTTTTCTTGACGGAATCCGCTCGCTTTATAATAAACACACTATCAGAAGCACGCGGATATTCGCAGATTGTGCATATAAACTAGTATTTAGACTCGAAGTCTTTGAGGAGGAAAAGAGATGTTAAAAGCCCAAACTCCAAGAGAACTCCAAGATGTCTCTCTCCCCCTTGAAGTATTCGTTCGAGTCCCAAGTACTTTGTGGAAATGTATGACACGATCCACTGGGACCCTTTGACTCTTACTCATACTACGAGTAAGGTTACATCTTGTATAAGACAGACCAACAGTTGGTCGTACTGTATATATCACGTTAATACAGGAAAGCGCCATCACCGTCGCCGTCGCCGTCGCCACCTTCATCCTTCATCCTGAGCAAAGATGAGTCGAAAAGCTTATTTTGGACCCTAAATAGTCATCCCACATAAAAATCCCTACTAGCGTAGAATTGCTATTAGGCTTTGCTGAAACAAATACAAGTCCAAATTCCAGAGAACTTCCGAAAATCTTCAAGCAAAACGATAAAATAATTTACAACTCCAACAATTGCGCATTTTCACTCATCCTTTCCTTGAATAGAAATTCCACCAGAAACAACGACATATATTCCAGAACAAGTCTTCAAGAACGTTTCAACCATGGCGGTTCGTGCCCAATTTGAGAATTCAAATGAGTACGTTTTTGTCTTACCCCTCCTCGCTGCGCATAATATGATGGATCGGAGAGAATGGCTACGCCGCTCTAGGTAGCACAATTGATGTGATGTGCGGTGGTGGAATTATGGAATCAAAATGAGAATCTGGGGAGAAGAGACGAGAAGAGAGGAATCAAAGAAGGATTTGGAATGTTGGATGCGATGCTGACGATGTGATCTGCTTAGAGTCGGTGTCTTCTCTACATTGACAAATTCATATGCTTTGGTGGCCGTAGGCGCAAGTGAAAATTTCTACAGGTATGTGTATCTTCGAAATCCTATGGCCTTGATGAGAGGCGCATTTCGATATTCTCATGGTGGATGAACAAAATATTAACGAGGAAAATAGTGTATTCGAAGCAGAACTCCAAGATGTTATCCCAATTTGCCATGCGACAATCGCAGGAACTCGAATTATTGGACGTTTGACGGCAGGTAACAAGAATGGACTTTTGGTGCCAACGAGTACGACGGATCAGGAATTGCAACATTTGCGAAACAGTTT
The DNA here is from genome assembly GCA_017357885.1 of Monilinia vaccinii-corymbosi. Lineage (NCBI taxonomy): Eukaryota > Fungi > Ascomycota > Leotiomycetes > Helotiales > Sclerotiniaceae > Monilinia > Monilinia vaccinii-corymbosi. The sequence continues at coordinate 731,137 of CP063406.1, read as the reverse complement.
GCCGGATAGCGTTAAGATACAGGTGGGTTTTTTTATTCTGATATTGGAGGGTTGGAGAATTGGAGAACTTGCTTCGCAGTTTTGAGCTTTGCGATGTCTGTGGATGGCATGATTATGCTCCTTCATGACTCTGGTCTACTTTTCTAAATACCAACTTCGTTCCTCCAGTGCTAACGAACAGTCAAACAGAGAATAGAAGAGAGACTTTCAGCTCTTGGAAACGTCATAGTATCGAACGACTATGTCGCTCTGGTCCACCCAGATCTCGAGCGCGAAACAGAAGAAATCATCGCTGATGTTCTCGGAGTCGAAGTGTTCCGTCAAACCATCGCCGACAACGTCCTTGTTGGATCCTACATGGCACTTTCCAACCAAGGCGGTCTTGTTCATCCTAAAACTAGCATCCAAGATCAAGATGAATTGTCTTCATTATTACAAGTTCCCTTGGTTGCGGGTAGTGTGAACAGAGGTAGCAGTGTCGTTGGTGCGGGTATGGTTGTTAATGACTGGATGGCGGTTACTGGATTAGATACCACGGCTACCGAATTGAGTGTTGTCGAGAGTGTGTTTAGGCTGGGTGAGGGACGAGGTCCAAGTGATATTTCAGGAAAGAACAAGGATACTATGGTAGAGAGTTTCTATTAAGTACGTGGGAGATTGTGGAGGATTGGAGACTTTAGCCTTCAGCGTTCATTATGGACTGATTATCAAGAGGCATCTGCTAGCAGGGGGGTTGCTTCTCACTGCTGAGATATGCTAGATACAGCGAGTGGGTCGTTTGATGACCCTGAATGGAAATCTTTCTCTTCCATGCCAAAATTCCAACTCGCAAATGTGTATATAGATAGTCCCTACGCCGGTGGAATCAAGAATCGGACCAAAAAGGACCTCAAAGTGGTATACATTGTGTATCGTGGGGCCGTCTGAATGCCATAGATACGCCACCAAACCATCTATCTCATTTACTATAATAGCCTCGGCTACCTACTTCACATTCACCTCGTATTTGCTGTCTTCGGATAACTAACACGTGACCAACCTGCTGTTTGTGTTTATAGGTCCGTGCGCGTCGCATGACATTGACGCGTTTGTTCAAAGAGAATATTAATCATTGTTCACTTTTCCCTTTTCCCTTTACATCTTTTACCTTTACATCTTTTTCTCTTCTGAGGCTGTGAGAGGTCTTTATAGAAGGATTGATTGCGAGTTTGAAATTTGAAAATTGACCTTTGAGATTTGATATCACATCTCTTTTATGGAGGGAGAATTGAACAATTTATTGAACGCTTTATTGATGGTTAAGCTTGAATGAGAAGGGAAAGACGAGGTTCTTAAGGAAGACGGAAAACGGGAGACGGAAGTGGAGAAAGGGATTGAGAAATTTGCGAAAATGGATGGAGGTTTGTTGGGGATGGATTTGGGGATGGATCTATATGAGCAGTGGGATTGGCAGAGGTTTAGGGAGGCGGAGAGTATGGAGTTGGATGAAGAAGGCGGGGATGAAAGTATGCTGCAGGCGGAGATGGGCGTGGAGAGTGGTGATGAGGCCGATGAGGGTAAGGTGGAGGAATCACGCAAAAAGCTTTTGCCGCAGTATGATGGGATAATTGAGGAGGCGGATGACAAAAAATCGAAGCACACCGGTCTGCCGCAGTATGATGGTCCAGATGAGGAGAAGGATGAAAATGCATCACCATTGAAAGTGGGGAGTAAAGATATTGATGCGAGATCCCGCCAAGTGGGTTTTCCACAATATGATGGCCCATCTGAAGGTGCCATGTCCATATCGAAAACTGGGGTTGAAGGTGTCGATATTATTCCCAATCATGATGATACGGTCTCCACCTCATTGCCCGATGAGGCCTTGGGCAAGAATGATTCCGAGGACCAAGAGCAAAGTGTGGCGTTGGAAGCGGCCGAGGTAAATCAAGAAGAAAACCACTTCGACAATCTTCTCGACAAGAACCGCAAGACACGTGAGATGTATGTCAATGACGGCGAGCACCCACCAGCGGACCAGAAAAAGGCCCTAGAGGCTGTTGCGGACAAGGAAAGTGAAAATTCGGAAAGATATAATGACGAGGCAGAGCAGAGAGAAAACCGGGAGGCGATTGTAGCTGGTGACGGAAGTATTTCGGATTTTCTTGGGGGCGAGACGGTGGATGAAGATGTGATCAAAGTTTGCGGAGACTCGACTTCTCAGGAAACTCTCAAGGAGCCTTCAATTCCCAAATCAGCTGCTATCGAGACTGTATCGAAGCCCGAGTCTGTTGCAGATGTTAATAATTCCGGAGATATCAATCTTGTCGAAAAGCGAATTAATGATACGATCGACGATCCAGTTATGCGCGCCGAAAGCACTGTGTTGGAGAAAAGTCATGATTATACCTCGAGCGAGAGGGAGGTTGCCACTGAGGAGGCGAAGATAGCAGTCGATGAAGACGCAGGTGAAAAGAAGAATAGACCAGAGGAAGCCCAAAGCAATAATTCGAATTTGGCGACTGCTCATTCCGACATCATCGAAGAGACTGGGAACAACGGCAATACAGGTACTCATTCCGAAATTGACCGTTACGCAGTTGAAAGTAATACGAGCGGGTTTCTCAGTAACCAAGATTTGAGGGACCTCGAAGGAAAATCCAGCTCTAACCCTACTCCCGATCAATCGCCAGTTAAACTTACTACTGAAGGCGGATCTTCCGGAGGAATTCTAAATGCCGTGAAAGATACCGCAGATGAAAGTACTCCAGGCACCGCAGATATTGATAATGTGCCAGCTCTTACTTACACACAAACCCGAGCTTCGAGTATCACCGATCAAGTACCAGTGAATGATAGCGATATGGAAGATGTTGAGTTGCCTCCTCTCTCCAGAACAAATTCTCCAGCACAAAGAGGAGCGGAAATTCCGGACAGTGATGCAGTCACAGCATCGAGTCAGCAATCTCCGCAGAAACTTACTCATATTGAGATACCACTAGATAGGAGAATGTGGGATACTCAGAATGTAGAGACACCAATAGCAAATGCTGCGACTGAAGAAGGCAGCGAGGACAAAGAGACTGAAGGCCTTGTGAGCTCGTTTGGAAGAGAATGTGCTACAAGCTCCATAGACCCAAAGAAACAACTCAATGAGCCAAAAGCTATGGAAGCGGAGATTCTGCAGAATGTAACAGATAATGCTGCCAAAGAATCTGAAGCTTCTGTCGATGCACTCGTTGAATTCCCCAAGAAATTGGCAGAAGGTTCGAGCGCCGATGCCGAATATAATATGGAAGCAGAATCACCATCTGCCCAATCTTTCCCACAGAAAATGACGAATAGAAGAGGCCGACCGCCAGGAAGAAAGAGATCCGGTATCGTGAACAACAAATTAGACGACGAGGAATCTGCTGACAAGATGGCAACGCTTATCGAAGCTGATTCAGAGAAGCCTAGGAGTATGGATTCCAAAGACATGTCAAATGCAAGCAGCTCTGTGCCAGAGAAGAAAGGGCCAGGCAGAACATCTGGTAGGAAGATTTCTGCATTAGCTATTGAAGAGCCTGCCACCAAACAAGGTCCGGGAAGCCAAGAAGTCCCTGCTATCGAAAAGACAAACGAGGTAGCCAAGCAAACGCCCACCAAAGACCCCCTAGCGAATAAGCTATCTCCAAGTAGCCCTGCACCGGAGAAGAGAAAGCGAGGCAGGCCAGTTAGAAGAAAAATCTCCGTACTATCTACCGCCACGGGCGATGGTGATGTTGAGGATGCTGAGAGAGAGGTAGCTTCGATGGATGAAGAGAGCACAAATTTGATTGTTGGTCCAAATTCGACCGATAGACCAGAGCAAAGCTCTCCCATTCATCCCATGCAAGAGAAGAGGAAAGGAAGACCGCCTGGCCGTAAGTCTTCAAATTTGAGTTCTGTGAAGCAAGATGTTCAAGACCTGGATGTGTTGAATAGCGTGACGGCACTAGCTCCTAGCGAAAATGCCGAAAATCTTGATGATCCCGTATTCGATGACACGGTGGACGAGATGACCGCCAACTCATCTTCACCTGTTAAACGAAAGAGAGGAAGATCAGCCAGCCAAAAATTTTCCGGATCAAGCCCAAGGATAGTAGACACTGAGGAAATTGTCAAAGAAGCCTCGAGAATTATCCCAACGATGGTGACAAAAAATGCTGAGATGGAAGATGCTACACCAAATCAAAAATCACCCAAAGAGTCTGTCGCCATCTCATCCCCACAGGTCAAGAGCAAGAGAGGAAGACCTTCATATAAATCTTCTGGGATTGTATCCGATGGAGCAGAGGTTGGAGAGTTGCCCAACGAGGCTTCATCAATACCGCATAATGAAGCTAGTACTCAAGAGGCCACTACAAATGGGAGATCGAATGAAGCTTTGGCTGATAGCTCTTCTGAAAGACTGAGAAAGAGAGGTAGACCTTCTAATAGAAAGGTCTCTGAATTGACATCTCAAAAAACGGTCATCGAGGAAGCTGCAGGCGAAAATTCCGAAGATTTCACAGCAGAAAAGACTGCAAACACCAGTATGAATGAGTCGGGTGATGTTCATTCCGCCAATGAACCAGCTGATACTGATTCATCACCGGTAAAGAGAAAAAGGGGTATGCTTGCTAGCAGAACAGTCTCTGGACTGAGTCCAGAAAAGACCATTGTCAACGAAGCGTCGGAAGGAACTCAGTGCATGGCAACGGAAAAGGCTGCAATTTTCAGTATCAATGCGCCTGTGGCCAATCTTAAATCGGCCGATGAGCCGCCACCTTTTGGAACCCCACTACCCGAGAAGACAAAGAGAGGTAGGCCAGGTAGTCGAAAAGTCTCACAACTAAATCCTCAGAAGATAGTCGCCAATGAAGCTGCTGAAGAAGACCCAGAGGGCATCAAGATGCAAGAGGCTATAGCTTCAGATATCAATGAGCCACCTGATTTCAATTCTTCGTCGAAGAGAAAAAGAGGTAGGACTACCGATCGTAAGCCTTCTGGTGTAAGCCTTGAGAAACATGATATTGTTGAGCCTGTCAAAGCAACTCCGAACGGCGCCACTGCAGCTGCTTCCGAGATAGGTATGAATGCGGATATCAACGACCTTGACGCTAGTTTATCTGCCACTTCTTCGCCCGCAAAGAGAAAGGGGGGCCGACCTGCTTGCAAAGCTTCTAGCTTGAGTACTGGAAAAGCTGCGAATGAGAGCATGCCGACCGATGTTAATGCTGCTGGCAAGAATACACTGATAGAGATTGTCGACTCGGATGAGGAGGGAGGTGAGCTGCTAGATGAGTCATCGCCTGCCAAAAAGGCCAAACTAGAGCCGAGAAAGCGAGGTCGACCATCTGGGATCAAATCTCTGAATCTGAGTACTGAAGACACGAAGGCTGGCGAAGAAGATTTGGGCGAAGAACGAAGAACTAGGGCCAAGGGCGCCGAAAATATGGTGGTGGATACACAGGTTTGTAACGAACTACCTTTGTTAGAGAAAAAGAGGCGAGGCCGACCGTTAGCAACTAAAGTTCAACGCATCACTAACAGCGATTCCGAAGTTACAGAGGACGAAAAGCAAACATCTGAGGAATCCAAAATTCCCGGTGCTAAAAATGAGTGGCCTGTCGAGGCAGAACATGATGAGCAAGAAAACCCGGCCATCGAGAAGAAGAAAAGAGGAAGGCCAGCCTTGCTTAAGAACAAGGGAAAACAGACCGCAAAAGTCTCGGAACCTGCAAATGACGAAGATGTCAATCTTACCATGAAATATGCAAGTTCTACCACTGCTAGTTCTAAAGGAAAAGTTTCCGCAAGCCAGGTGTCTAATTCATCAAACAACTCATCCTCCTCACAACGTCAAGATGCTTTCTTCGCCGAAATGAAAGCTATTAAAATCGTATGTCTCCTTTCTATACCCTTTCCCTATCCGATCAAAATTAACATCCACCAGTCCTCAATCCTATCCCGCAATGCACAGCTAAAATCCGAGATCGCACAAAAGGTCGAGAAAACTCAAGAAATTTCGCAAGGATTGGAACAACCGGCTAGAGAAACGGTTAAGAGGCATATTAAGTTACTGCATGATTATAATGATATCAAGGATGTGGGTCAGGGTTTGCTGGGTATGATTGCTGATAATAGGGGGGTGAGGGTGGGAGAGTTGTATGAGGAGTTTGGGGTGAATATTGCTGATTAGGCTGTTTATTGAAAAGGGAGAGAGAAAGAGAGTGATGGGGATGGGTAGACGGTTACGAGGGCACGATAGAGGAAGATACAAAGAGATGTGGTGCATTTGATTAGATTTCATATTACATGATGCTATTTTACATTAAATTTGCTTGCGGTTACCGCTTCGAGAGGAAGAAACCGTATATGGGCTGAAGGATACAAATCAACGAGTAAACATACCCATTCTACCTACATATTATAGCTAGCCACAATAGATTTAATCCAAGATACCAAACTACTTATTTTGCTAAGGTTGCAAACAAGCTCCTCGTATTCTTAATCTCGGTTTGATATTCTCATCAAAGCTAGCCAGTGCTAAGAATGAAAAATAAAGCCTTGGAAGATTTCCTTCTATTTCCATCTTGCTAATGTGTAACTTTATACGGTGTGGCACATTTAATATATCCGTTTGTTCGCTGTTGGTTCGTATCGTCATAAAATTCGTATCGTCTTCATCGTCGTGGAAATCGTAATTGTGCGTAAAGCAATGTGGAAACAGAAGGACAAACACAGAAGCAAGACCTTCCCCCCCACTTTCTGGCCGTATCATGCATGCATGTATTCATACACTTCATATTCCACGAATTAATAAAGAGCTCGTCTTTCCAAACTCGAAGGATCTGCTTTGCTCCTCTCCCATCCGTCTTCATTCCGTTGGCGATCCAATCCAATCTAGGTCAACTCACTCACTCCATCTTCTTGCCCAGCTTGTCTCCAATCCCATGCGTGTGTCCGGCGCTTCCCCCCACTCCATTCCCCATCGGCGGATTCTTCTTATCCCACGTGCTCGCCTTGCTCATCGTCCTCTTCCTCATCGTCGCCATGATCTCCTTCTCCATATCGTCGCTCCCCTTCTCCAAATCAAGGTCCTCGAGATAATAGCGCCTCTCCCGCTTCTTCTCCCATATGTACCAACAGCCCACAATGATCATGGTGCAGGGGATCGTCACGGCCCAGTAGACCCAGAAGCTCTCGCTCACGGCGGGCGCGCTAGCGTCCTGAAAGTTGAAAAACGTCATGGAGAAGACGGAGGCGAGGTAGGCGCCCGGGAAGAAGATGGCGCTGAGGAGGGAGATCGTCTTCATGGTGCTCGAGTCGCGCTTTGCGGCGTGCGCGAGCTGTCGTTGCTCTTTGGCCATTTGGAAGTTGAGCTTGGATTCCTTTTGCGCGATGATGTTGTAGAGCTGGTGGGTGGGATCTTGGATTAGCGTTACGGGCGATCACGGGAAGGGGGAGAAGGGGCCGGGGACCACGAACTGCACTTCTCTGGATATCCAATCGCTGCAATGTTGTATATGCGTAACTCTCGATGCCCTGAAGCTTCACGCGATAAAAATCAAATCGCGCCAACATGCTAGCTTGCAAAGATCGCATCGTTTCATCTTTCCTCTCTTCGGGTAATCTCTCTTCAAACATCTTCATAGCCTTTTCAAGCTGGAGCAGGATCTGAAGGTAAGCTTTCGGTCTCTTCCATAGAACCTGGGAATGACATTCAACCAAATCTCTGTTGATGGCATCGAGATCTATCACACCTTCTCTCACATATCCCTCTTTCTCTTCGATTTCCGAACGCATGGATACAGCATGCTCGAGTCTTCGTAGCCAATCACGTGCATCTCGTTGCTTGAGGTCGGTTTTGAATGATATGTCGTGGGAGAAGATGATTGCTGGTAAGAGCATCGGATGCCCAATCTGATGGATACATGCTTTGAGATGTTCAATCGATTCATTCAGGTCGGAGCTTGCGGTGCCTTTGGCATATCCAGTGGTGATTCCATGGTTGATATCATGAGAGAGAGTGAGCTCCCACCCACGCGTCAGACCCTTTTTCCGAACGTCGCTTTTCCGATTCACGATTTCTAGGCACAGGTTAGTCCCGGTTCGGAGAAGGGGATCGATTATGAAGCGCGTACGTAGGTGGGGATTCTTTTCATCCTGATCATAGGCCGCCCAGAATATCGGACCCACGGCACTTCCGGACTCGACTGATCTAAAAGGCAAATTCATAGTCCTCACCATGGAAATATATGTGGCCGACGGGAAACTGAGAACGTTCGGGGCGAAGGTATCGGGGTGCTTAGCATTCAGTTGAAGACTGTAAGAATGTCAGCACCTGATCGAAAAAAAAGCTGGATCGTGACGTTCTCACATCAATCGAATACAAGCTAACTGGGCCACTCCCTCTGGTAATTCCGGGGGAGCAAAAGCACCCTATAGGAGAATGAGCGTCAGTGAGATTTCATGATGCCGAGACCAAAATTCAACCAACTCTTCGGTTGAGGAAATTCTCAAACTCATCCGGGGTCAGAGCATGCTCTTCTATCGAATTGAAAGAAGGATCCTAAGCGCCATTAGCAATTGACTAGGTAGGGCATTTCCTTCACCGATCATGATCACCTACTGAGTACGACACCATTTCCAGGTATGAAGTCTGTTCATGGACATTTCTGCAACGAGCGACATTGGTGCTACGCGATATATATCAGATCAGCGAATTTCTTCGAGGGAGATGCACTTTGGCAATACTCACGTAAACATATAATCGTCCATCGTTGCTAAAGTTCCAATTCTTCATATGTTACATCCGATACATAAGATCTCTGACGCTTCTCAAATAGAGACTACAGTAGGTCTTCAGCAAGTAGGTGTCGTGCTGTACTGTATGTATGTACTCCAAAGCCACCCTTTCAATTACCAATTAGAACCAAAACAAAAAGACTATGGTAACGCAGCGTGTCGCAAAGCAACGCAAAGCAAAGCGCAAGAAGGCAGAAGGCAGAAGAAACACAGACAAGATAGAGAAAGAGAGGAGCTTCATATTATTCGCGAACCAAAGACTTTCGGTACATGCAGCCACTTTGGTTCGCATTAAACCCCGCGGGCAGGCAGGTCCCGTCTAGGTTTGCGTCTGACAGATAATGGCAGTGGATACTTGTGTGGAGATGTAAAAGTTAAGCCCTTGTTAACCCAGGATTTAACTTGTTGCGGTGAGATTTGCACAAAAAGGGGCTGGAGGATAGTATACGGGAAGTAAAGTTTTTGAAGGAAGGCTTTTGATTGGTGTGATGTACGATCAGGGTTCACCGAGTAGAACGAACTAGAATTTCGTCGAGAGATATCAAGACGGTTCAGTAACAGGTGAAGAAAAACATTTAACTTTCGATCGTCCTGTTGGTCTCATATATTTACTGCATTGTCGTAGAATCAATGAAAATTCATCGAGGAATATACTGGTGGGTACGTTTCTGCTCATTGATCATTCCATGAATTCATGCCTGTCTATAAGCTGTCCTGCTTTTCCAACTCTTGTAAGAACTCCGTCCGCTATGCCCCGAAAAACATACAAACCGTACCGTATTTCTTACAATCGTAATCTTCCATCTTGATTGCCACCGAACCAGCGAGTAAAGTCACTTCCACTTCGGCTTGGCGGTCCGTCGTTCTCATCATCCCCTCCCATCCACTTCGGTTTCTTGATTCCCTCGAGGAATCGTGGTGGCTCAAAGGTGTCCATAGTGTTCTTCATTCGGTGGCCTAATGCTTCCAAAAAGTTTTCTTCTTCGGGCTCAACACGACGCTGTTGTGGATCAGCACTTGGCCTCGAGGTGGATGCTGTGCCTAGCGCTCGGTGTCTCTCGGCTCGCGGTACAGTCAAAATAGGAGCGGCGCGGTTGTTTGGATTGTTCGGAACTGAACGACGATCGACAGAAACTTCTCCAAGTCCGCCAAGCGAAGAATGGCCATTCAGCTCACGCTCGATCAAATCGCGACCTTCACGCCATGATCCTGTTCCGTAACCATTCTCATTCTCATCATCTTCATCTTCGATTACTCCTCCATAACCTACACAATCTTTCACTTTCCCATAGAGGTTGAAGAGTGTCGCACAAACGGGAAGCAATATGAATATCGGGAAAAACCAATCAAACCAGTCCCCCAAAGGCGTGAATACAATCAGCTTTCCGAGAAACTTGTAAAACATTGTCTTTTTGTAAACATCCGGGGGAAGAAAGGTAATAAAGTTAAAGGAAAGGGGCACGGAAAGTTTGGCTACTTGCATCGCAAACCACATAGCAGCCTCTCCGTGGGTATTCCTTCTGACGAGTGCGCGTCCCCTCCAGACCTTGACCTCAGACAAGGAGCTCAAAGCTGCTGCGCACATGTACAAAATCCAGAAACATGCAATCACCTGGCCGGCAAAGCCAATTTCTCCCTTCTCGCTATCACGATGATGCACTACCGTAACAGCAATGATTGAAAAAATGGGATTGATGGACTTGATGAATTCGGACCAAACGATGCATATCGAGGCCAGAGTCAAAACAAACCCCAATGTGGTTTTTGAGTATGGCAAGAAGAAATATTGGAAGAGGTACCGAGTATACGGTGTGAAAATAGTGATTCGATCGAATATAGAAGAATGAGGAGAGTTTTGGCCGATTTCAATCTTCTTTGACGCCGCCGAATCCAATACAGCCTGTGTTTGTACGGCATCTTTGAGAAGTTGATCCCATTCATCGAGATATCGAGCACGGCTGTGTCTAGCTCTTGTTAGTTGGCGACTTAGGTCTGCTAAGTATCGCTCCGTGATGACATTTGGAATAGTTACAGTTGGCTCCGAAATCCGCCGTGTCAAAGTTCGTGGTCGAGACTCGGGCAGATGCGTCTCGTCTGCAAGTTCCTCAATCCAATCCTTAAAGTCCCTCGCAGTGCCAGTCTTCCGTTGACTCAACTGGGCAACCTGTGCCTCTAAGTCCTCCAATTTCTGGATCGCATCCTCCATATTTTCGTGAACCTTTGGTGCCCGGGTTTGAATTCTCCTCAACTTCCCACTGATGCTTGCATCTCTAAATAGGTTTCGGGGTATTGCAACGAGCCCATGACCCATTAAATAAATAGCCAAAACCAACCCCCAACAATATGCGAGAGCCATAACTACACTCTTCAGTGACTCGGGAGATACGCCCTCTTTAATGAAGATATATAGCATTGTAACAAGACCGGCCCCAAGAATAAGGGCTTGATATTGGGCGTTTGCACGCAAAGAAAACAAAAGGCGGCCTTTCGGGTCTCGATATCCGGCATCAGCGTATTCGGCGAGGATCGGTAAGATGAACCTATCTGCAAATCAGTATGATCCCAAATGGAGGGAGGCATGGAGCATTTCGAACCAAGTCAGGGCAAATGTCAGCCAGTATGTGATGCGCCATGCAACCAGGAGCACTCGATCGTAAAGCCATATTCCTCGACTTCCAGCATCCTCCGTCCTTGCACTCGAGGCAAGATCAATAGGTACAAGTAATACGATGCTCGCCGGGAGCCAAAGTGCAAAAAAGATAGGAACGAGGAGGTATGCCGGAGTTGTGCGGATGGGAAGGTAATGTCGTAGTATGAGTAGGACAAGCAAACTGATGACCAGCAAGGCAACCAGAGCAAATATCTCTGAACCAATTGGAGATGAAGTTGCCAGCGTTTCAATCATGTCGATTTTGTTAATAACATCTCTCACATGGATGGATGGATGAGTATGAATCCTGGTGATCTTGTCAGTCACAATATATATACGGAGTAATAGAACAGAACAATAGAAGAAGCAATTGCAAGCATCAATGTATCCACAAACCGGCATTGCACTAGTTCTGATTGCCGACAAGCGAGAATTCTCACGCCAAGACCAAAAAAACTTCTCAATCAATCAATTCCTTAGACTTCAATCCACCCACCAATCCACCAACCCATCAAAAAAGCCTTTTTGAACAAAGGGCAAACAGGACAAAGTCGTGTACCCGCATTCATCACCAATTTGCTGAGCACACTATGGCTACCGAAGTGCAATCGCATGCAGCTCAAAATGCAGGATCCTTAATTGAAATCCCTGGAACAGGTGGAAACGGCCATGGAGATGAAATTGGAAAAGGAGACAATGGAGGCTTGGGAAATGATCAATCCGGTACATATTGAGCGCGGGTTTTCTGTCGCGTTTTCATACTGACTCGACAACAACAGGCAGGCGCGACTTGACCATCAACGATATTGCAGATATAGATGACCCGATCGTTCTGTTGGAAACTCTTACAAAATGGGATTCTCGCAATGATAACAACTTGACTTCTACACGCACCAGTGCACAATTGACAAGCATGTCACAAGCTGCCGAAACGGCTGGAGGGGGAAATGTTGTGCGATCGGGTACCCCATCAAGCAGCAATGGGAACGGACAATTTACTCGAGGTTCATCGACAAAGTCATACTCGAAGCGTCGGAGAGATGAATCGGAAGAAGTTGCAGAGGAAGGAGAGGAAATGTTTGGTTTCATAAATGCCAAATCTAAACCAAGAAAAGTGCGCAAACTCACAGCGGAGGAGGAAGAGGAGGCCGCGAGAGAGCGAGAAATATGGGGATCAGAGCCTTCTGACCTCGAGGATGACGATCTAGAGGGTGATGGCGAGGGCGGGGATTCTCAAGCGAAATACTCGACAATTTCTGAACTCAACCCAAGAGCGTATGGCGTTCATGGAGCTGCAGCAATTTTCCGAAAAACATCTGCAGCTAACAGAAAATGCGCTAGTAAGCTTTCCTAGTAGTAATTTGCAAAGAAAGTAACTAACCAGACTGTAGGGCCCGCGATGTCAGCGGTCTTCACAAAATTAGAATTGGCACCCGAAGACTTCATCACTCTTCAAGCTGCAGCCAAGGACTATATGCTAGATCCGAAACACCCAGATCGAAGCGCTTGCGTTGGTAGCAAAGGAAAAAGAGATAGTGATATGACGAAACTAAAGCTTTATAGCTGTGTCAGAAACTTCTTGGCCGATGAGGAAGAGGGAGGAGAGGGTTGGGGCGAGAAACTTTTTGGTAAAAATTCTCCAAGTGGTGCTACAAGAAAATGGATGTGGCCTCAGATGCCGAACCGGTGAGTTTTGTGACTTCCAATATTAATTAATACTGCTTTTGCTAACAAGCATCTTTAGAATAATCTCTCGTGTAACTCCTTTATTACGTCGCATGGTTACCAATGAGAGGCAGCGATTATATGCTCTCAACCAAAGAATTCGAAGGAGGAAAGAGGAAGAGCTCTTCCAACTACATGCCGCATCCTCCAGTAATGGTCAAGCATCTAAGTCTCCATCAATTGACCCTAAACTCAACTTGTTACCCAATCAAAATGCAGGCAATGCAACCACGAAAGAGGCAGCTCAGACGCTAGAAGTCAGTGTCAAGCAGCCGGCACCACTTGAGTACCATATTAATATTCTTCACAATGGCAAGCGTATCAAGGACATGTTTACCTTGAACCCCACAAATTGCGTAGGTTTCGTAAGCTTTACTGCACATGTTGACGCAGCAGTGAAAGCACCTTACAAGAAGACGGCTATGAAGGTCTTGGGTCCTAATGGCTTGGTCGAGGTTAAATCGGAAGCAACATATGCCATGGCTCTTGTATCAGTTAGAAAGGCGGAGTGGATGGATGGAGATGTCAAGATCATCGTTGAGACGGAAATGACAGAGTGAGTAGGGATATATTTCAAGGCTCTCGGGTATGAGATGACGGGGCAGCGTATCAAATCTAAGGAGTTGCTCACATTGGTGGTTTCCTTTACCTTTACATTCACAGACGCTCTATGCGTGTTTTCATATCAAGGAAGCGAAGGATATCCCCCCCGCATTCTTTTGATGGTCTGCCATTCATTGGTGTGAACCTCTATGTATTGTAACAACAGCTATCTATAAACAACTAGCTCATAGCTATGCATTACTTGCAAAAATATGAAAACAAAATATTCATATTCTTGCTTCATGGGTATGGACTTGATGTAGTTCACGATAGTGTATACGACCGGGGACATTGTGCAGGTTGTTTCATCGCCTCTTCAGAACGGCAATTACTAACCATCGTTTTCTGGCCGTCGCATCTCGATCTTCGGCTCCTCTATGCGTAACCCATTCTCTCTCGACACCGTTGGCATCTCGCCCATAGATAGTTTCAAGCGGCTGGATCCCACCTCCTCTATCCTTCCTCGATAGCTATGTTACGAATGAAAGAGCACCACCATACAATACAAACTTCCATCTCGTCCACCTCAATACATACATACATACATACAACATCGATATCGGCTTAACAACAAACCGGCACCCCTCCCCTCCCCTTCCCATCCCATCCCATCCGATCCCAACCAAAATTCCGCATTCGAACCAACCAACGTAACCTCTCGAGTCCGATGAAAACTATTGCCCACGCATGTGAATGTGAATGTCCATCTCCCCAAGAGGACCAAAGCCAAAAGCTGACAGGCAAAGTTAAAAGTTAAAAAAAGGCAAACTTTACTTCTGACAAGGCAAGACCAAAAAAAACCCGAAAACGAATGAAAACAAAAAGTAAAGGGCCGATATTTGCCTGCTAGACTGGTACCCACCCTCGTGATCAGTAACCCATACAACGGGCAAGACAATGATATTGTTGCATGTCTCAATAGTCGGTCCGATCATAGAATGGTAAGGGGTTGCAGGTGCAAGTTGCAGTTGCAGTTGTAGTTGCAGTTGGAGTTGCAGTTGCAGGATAAATAGCGAATCGTATAACAAGTAGCAAACCCCATTGACATTATTGTTGTAATGGCCGGCCTGTTCATTTGAGGCTGTACATGTACAAGTTGAATCATGCCTGGGGTAACTTGAAGATTACTTGGAATATACGCTTTCTCTGCAACCTTTGTTTACCTAGGGAGTAAGTGCATGCAGCAAAACACATTTCTGGGACCCTCCTAATAATATAAATATAAATATCCTATAGAGCCTTGAGGAGTCAAGAATGTTTGCACGCCCACTGAATCCTAAGTATGAGAGAGCATGAGGAACTTGTTAATGGTTGTCAAAAGAAACACAAAGTTCAAGATCTTTACTCAATACCAATACATGAAGCCAAAGCAAAAAGCCTCATGATGTGACACCAAACACTAGCTCATAGAGCAGAACTGTTGCAAACAGTACTTGCATCTAGATGCGCATAAAGGGACTAAACATTAGACAGGCTAGTAAACGAGTTGTCATTCCCCTTGTTATCAAGTAGAAATCTTTGTCTCAAGCACGCACTCAACCACTCCTGATGCCCCAGATGTCGGTAACCGATCTGCTGCTTCAAAAGCAATAACGATGCTTCCAGCTATACCCTGCATCTGAGATCGGCATACAGTACTCAGGCTGGTTTGTGGTATTTGGGAGAAAAAAAGGCATTGCGCGTTATATTACTGATCCTTTTATCCCTTTCCCATCTTCTCAAATCAAAATTGATCTACCGACACCCATTAATAAATAACTTCTTCAACAACAAAGGCAACCCTTTCCCAAGATAACAAAAGGAACCAAACTCACCTAAGGTCATACTCATAGAAACATCCGTATTCTCCACCATCTTTGTAAACTCCTCAAAACTAATCTTCCCATCCCTATCCAAATCTGCCTCCATAATTGTCTTGTCAACAATCTGTTGCAATTGTTGATCCTTCAAATTACTTCCCACCATCATCTTCAGTACAATGAATAATTCTCCGTTGCTTATGTATCCATCACGGTCGATGTCATAAACCTTGAATGCGAAACGAAGCTTCTGTTCCTTGTTTCCTTTACTGCTGAATGCGCTGAGCCCACTAACGAACTCCTGGAAATCTACATCTCCTCCTCCATCTTCATCAAATATGGCGATCATTCTGTAAGAGGAAAAAGCATTAGCATGCATTGCGAGTGTATAGAAGATGACAAACCTAGTAGCCAGCGGATTCGAGGAGATTTGTGGAAGACTAAGAAACTCCTCACGCTCGATCGTACCGGAATTATCCTATAGACATAACCTGCATTAGCCCATACACCTCCCGGCACACATCACCGAAACAAAACACTGCGCACCTTATCCAGCTTCATAAAACGTTTTCTTAATCGATCAACCTCATCTCGATCAACTGCCTCACACCCCGAATTAGCACCAGGATCCCCAATGGCCAGTCACACGACTATTTGAAAAGATGCATTGTCCGCACAGTTAGACCCTTGTACAATATTCTCCAGTACTGCACTGCTTGTATTTCCCATCGTGACAAATTGTGCGATATGGAATTGTGTGTTCGTAGCAAGGCTGATCCTGATTTGTAGGTTGTTGGTAGGTAGGTAGGTTGGGTCTGGAGGGGCGCGGAGAAGGCTGAAGTGGAGGTAAGATTCGAATGACAGACAGGATGGGACTATTCTTTCCAAATAAGACGTTATCGACACTTTAATATTGTCTTGTTCATTTCCCAAAGCCCCTTCAATTTTGGATGAATCTTGGTGGTTTGTATGGAGGGAAGGTGTTGTAGTGTATGATGGATGCATCGAATCTCCTCCTATCGTCAAAAGAGGTTTGATAATGCAGGGATTCTGGATTGAGCATAGTCCATGCATTCTTCTTTGTTGCTGCCTTATCTAGTCACTGAATAAGGCCAGCATTACCCAAATTAGAGTTATTGACAGATTGAACCAGGAAAAATTTGCTAGTATCACGAACGTCAGAAAGTGAGGAGGTACAATTTTCCATCATCAAAATACTCTCACTGGCATCGATTTTCAATTAAGAAAATGCATTAAGCATTCAGTCATGACCACAAATTTATTATATGAATTTTTTACGCGTCAAAATTGCGTTGTCGCGTTGATTTTACATATCGGAGTCATTTCATCATCAACATGAGGAGGACACAACCTGCCGGAAGGGTGGTGCGCCAAAAGAAGCTCAACAAATCCACCCAACAACAAATTTTACGAGAGGATCAAATAGAATCGGCCGAGTACGATTCTTTACAAGGTCAATATAAAGTCGAGACTGGCGTCGAAAAAGCCGAAGAAAATGTTAGTATCACGTGCTCACCACCTAAAAATAGAAACCGTGCTATCACGTGAGATGTGCTGACTTTATGGGCCTTGCAACAAATAGGAATACCATCTTCAAGCTGCTCTGGCAGCGAGCCACTCTTCGGGCGATAAGGATGCCCCGCAGGAGATCCCGGCTCCTCCTGCAAACGAAGGTACCGATATTGATTATGAATCCTTGTATTCAAGGAAATTTGACAAACCTGCGACCTATATCCGCTTTTCACAAACCGTGGAGGAATGTACCGGGTGCCAGTATAACATGTCCACCGAAGATGATACCTTCCTAAAAGATTATAATAAGCAAAAGACCCTTTCGAATCAACAGCTTTCCGAAGATAGTTTCGAAAAGCTCATGGAACTGTTCGAAGAAACTGCTGATACCCACACCCCCTATGCCGCAGTAGACAATACCTTGGTGAGCTTTGAGACTATGAAGGAAGCCATCAAGGAACGAGGTGATGAAAAGATACCTGCTTACGTGAAGGATATATATGAATACTGGAAGTCTCGCCGACAAGACTGTGGGAATCGTGGCATTCAGCCGAGTCTGAGGTTCGAGACGCACCAGGAGATTGACGGAGATGATCCATATGTTTGCTTCCGCCGTCGTGAAGTCAGAGCTCACAGGAAGACCCGAGCACGAGACATGCAAATCACAGATAAGGTCAGGAGGCTGAGGAAGGAAATGGAAGAAGCAATGCACCTGATTAAAATGGCGACTGAGCGAGAAACTTATAAGAAACAACTCTTGCAATGCGAGCGTTCCGTCTTCGAGGCCCGTAGTGAAATTAAGAACCTCAAGGTCAAGCTGGGTATCAAGAGTGATCCTGATGACGAACTTCTCATCAACCAGAAGGTATGCACTCCCTTTATCTGTGAAGAAAAGCCCGAAAACCACACTGACCCCTTAAAGCCGCAGAAGAGGAAGGCTATGGACTTCCAAAATGTGCAACGACCTCTACCTCCAATCCGCATACCGGCTCGTAATGAGGCTCGCGGAATTGAAATGGATATGATATTATTGAGTGATCAGCTGGCCCAAAAGGAGAACATGATGCAAAGAGAATTAGAAGAAAAATCTGCACAGCATGTCAAGTGGAATTTGAACCACATCGACTGCACAAGGGAACCACTCTTACCGGTCGAAGGACAAGGCTCAAACACGGGTTTCCGTCCTGCAACGGCCCAATACAGCCAGTATTTATTGACACCTCCATCATCTGTGATTTCGGAATCGTTTGATCAAGTATCTCCCGTGAACCAAGATAAGCCGGATACGGTGACAGTGCGGTATAGTACGCCCCCAGAAGAAGACGACCATCGCGCGCAACCTGCATACCGGAGACGAATTGGTCGAGGTGGTAGGCTGTGGATAGACCGGAGAGGCATGTCTACAGCCGCCAGTGAAGGCACGGAGAAGAAATCTGATCGTTGGAAATATGACCAAGATGACGATGATGATGGGCAACCCGTATATGAGGTAGACCCATATGATACCAACCCCCTGCGCTTCCGATCGACGATACCTCTCTCTGTTCATATGTATCCAGATGCACATCGGCAAAGGATGTTCCAGCACGCTAGGACTGGCAGTGGGGGTAGTCCTGTCCAGGGGAACAACCGAGCAATCGGACCTCCATCACATCCACCAAACCAACCCAGTAACTAGAACTTTTTTTTCACGACAACTAATTTGTCATTTTACCAGAAGCGGCTTCATTACGAAGGCTTTTTTGTAAATCAACTTCTGCAGGGTTTAAGCGGACAACAGGAGGAAAGGGCGTTACCCAGGGAAAGGGCTGAGCGTTGATTTGTTGTCATTAGAGGTTCTGGCCGAAAGTACCAATTGAAGGTATATGGGGAGACCTGTTTTGTATTTTAGCGCTCATCACCGAGCAAAGATCATTAGAAATGATTGATACAGGAGTCAAATATGACGCCCATTTAATAATCTCCACCAACAGTACCCAGAGCAAAATGAAAAACTTCGTGACCTACCAACCAAAGTTTTCTCGGTACTAAGAAGCCACTGTGTTACCGAGAACGACCCCTTTTCTTTGGCTGTTCTGTTTCCTCCCCTTTTCTTTTCGCAATTCTTGTCATGCCCTCCTTAGACGGTGCAAGCCTCATACGATGGTTGCCACCGGAGAAGGTAGCTGCCTCTTGCATAGCTGCTCGCAAGACTTTCTTTTCTCCAGAACGCACTTGAATTGCCATGGCGGTTCGAACCGAGAGATTTGCGTTCTTCAGTAGATCTTCATCCTCCTCAAGAGTAGTCGCATACTCTTTTTCCCTCGCTTGCAACACTGTTACTAGGACCTGACCAGCGAGCTCCGTCGTGAGTTTGGAACGACTTGGAAGGCTGCTCTCTGAGTCAAAGATAGCTTTAAGATGACTTTCATCAACAAGCAAGAGATATAGAAATGCCAAAAGCTCATCTGGGATGCTTGGGTCGTCCGGACTGGGATGCACAAGATCAAAAGAGTCTTCATAGGTGCCTTCTCGTTCAGCCAACTCGAGACGGGTTTTCAAACTATCTTGACTGAGCTTTGGCAATGATGCATGAACCTTGCCATTCCGGAACAGAGAAACAATTAGCTCCGCTGAAACCTCAGCGACATCATATGCAGAGTATCCATCCGTGACATATCCATATCTTCTTAGAAGGTCAGATCTGGGGAGCTGGCCATAACTAAACATTATCTCTGTCAGTGAACCACAATCGCGGCTGAAAATGGGGCAGAAAGAAAACGAACTCATTGAATATTTCATCTCCCTTGGAAATAGGCTTAATTGCTCTCATCTCTAACTCCTCGTTATCGCAGATCAAACGAGCGTTGTTCCTGTCTGCGTCTGCGTTTAGCATATCCGCCAGCGGAATCATGGATAATATGGTTTTCTCGTCTTCACCGTCATCGGAAACCAGGTCGTCCCCGGCATCTTCTCCTTTACCACCGGAGATGGGACCATCTGATGGATCCGGGATGTCAAATGCGTAAGCCATGATGACAGAAGCTACCTTGTGACACATCTCGGTGCTCGAATGCTTTAAGCCGAGTGGAGCAATGTAAGATGCAAACATGTCCTCTGCATCCTTTTTTCTGATTTTCTTCAGTACCGCACTTGCTTGCAACTCCGCGAGCTCACTATCCGACCAAAACACCAAGCTATCAAGTCGCTCTGGTAGTATCGCTAGGTACGGAGCCCACTTGGAATCGTCTTTTTGTCCTTCCGCCATAAGTATAGAGGTGAGCGCCTATGGTCCAGTCAGCCATGAAACTCGGACTTTGCCGAGAGACCCAAAACTACTTACTAGCCAACTTGGCATCTTCTCCGAAAGCCGTCGCGATATTGGAAGAGGATTCACATTCTGGATATTGAGGACAGCATTGCGGGGGATGCTGAAGATGATCTCGTCATCTTCAATATCATCTGTGGCCACTATTACAAGTCAGCAAGAAGTCCTCTTCAGAGAAGCCCCAGCAGATTAACGAGAAAGGGAAGGGGAGCTTTCTGATTGAGCTCTGGTTGCAAGAGTGATAGAAAGGCAAAGAATGAATGAATCCTACCGACACCTCGCCCTCGACCTTCAGCACGGAGGTCAAGCAGTGCCATCTTTGGGCTGGTCTGGATGCCCATTTCTTTGAGCCATGATGAGAAAGCTGCCGTTCGAGCTTCGAAATTGTCGACGGCCATAACTCCGGTACGTTGTCCTCTGTTTCCAAAGAGATGATATGCGCAGCAGGTTGTGTAGAATGTAGGATTGGCACAAGTAATGATGGTGGTAGGGAATTTCTAAACTCGCACTTCTTCTGTTGTACCAAAGTGTCGCTAAAATAAACCGAGCAAACCAAGGGGCCCTAATCCCAATGGGGACCGAATGTGGGGCATCGAAAAGGTCAGCAGGAAAATTTCGCGCTCTCATGGTACTAAGATTGAAAAGCGTTGATTTGTATTTATTGCATGAATATTCGATATCATGATCAATTGTGCACCACACATTCCTAATCACTCTAGATATTGGTTGTGAGTTTAGATGAGGTCATGGACATATCTAAACATATTGTCATTTCGGTACATTTTGCAGCACAATCCTTAATCCTTATCGATTATTATTTGTGACCTCTTCAGCCTTGTGCCTTGTCTAATTTTAGCGGCATCCTATGTTATCCCTCCTTGTTTTCTTCTGTAGATAACATCTCTCGATTTCAAACGGCAAAAATGATTGCCATCGGACTTGAAGGTAGTGCTAACAAATTGGGGGTTGGTATTATATCACATCCTGCGCAAGGCAAACCCGCTCAAATTCTTTCCAATATTCGACACACCTTTGTTTCGCCTCCAGGCGAAGGCTTCCTACCGAAAGATACTGCAAAGCATCATCGATCATGGGTTGCGAAGCTTGTGAAGCAAGCTATGGAACAAGCTGGAGTCAAGGTATCCGATATCGACTGCGTATGTTATACGAAAGGCCCTGGCATGGGTGCACCTCTACAGAGCGTGGCTATTGCAGCGCGAATGCTTTCGTTGCTGTGGGGTAAAGAATTGGTAGGAGTGAATCATTGCGTCGGGCACATAGAAATGGGACGAGAAATTACTGGCGCACAAAATCCGGTGGTTCTATATGTCAGTGGAGGAAATACTCAGGTGATTGCATATGCAGAGCAACGATATCGAATTTTTGGAGAAGCGCTGGATATTGCAGTTGGTAACTGTCTGGATCGCTTTGCGAGAACCCTGGAGATCAGCAATGACCCTGCGCCGGGATACAATATCGAACAACTAGCAAAGAAGGGGAAGGTTCTACTGGATTTACCATATGCGGTAAAAGGGATGGACTGCTCGTTTTCTGGAATCTTGGCAAGCATTGACATCCTCGCGGCAGAACTCAAGGCGAACCCAGAGCAAAAAGACCCTATCACCGGGGAAGTAATCACCACGGCAGATTTATGCTTTAGTCTGCAGGAAACTGTGTACGCCATGCTGGTGGAGATCACAGAACGAGCTATGGCTCATGTAGGAAGCAATCAAGTCCTCATCGTGGGAGGCGTAGGGTGTAATGAGAGGCTGCAAGAAATGATGGGACTGATGGCAAGGGATAGGGGAGGAAGTGTCTTTGCAACCGATGAACGTTTCTGCATCGATAATGGTATAATGATTGCCCAGGCTGGACTTTTGGCGTACGAAACTGGCTTCAGGACTCCATTGGAAGAGAGCACATGTACTCAGAGATTCAGAACGGATCAAGTCTTTGTCAAGTGGAGAGAATGAATAGCCCATTAAGAACTCATATATTTCCAGTCAAGGGATTTTGGCACAGGGTTGCTTAGACTTGCACATTGCCGCTGTAACTGCCCTATCAAAAACCATCATCGGAGTCGTCATCTTCCTCAATTATAGTTTGCGCCAATAACCCATGTTCATCCTTGTTTCTGCCTCCATCCTTTTCCAGCCATTCGGAATATCGCCTTTCCACCGAGGGATCGAGCTTCCACTTGAACGGATCTGCTTTCGAATTTCGCTTCTTCTGTCCTTGTGCAGCGTGGATTGGACCTGTCACCTCGGGGCTCGATGTTAATTTGAATAGTGACGCGAGAAGACTGGAGGAGAGGCGTAAAATCGAGCCAGTGATTAGGCCGATAAGAACGGCAGATCCCAAGAAAATGATGAGGGCCTAGAGACCATGAGCTATAATCCCTTGGTTGACCGTGGTAGGCGCGTTACCTCGAACTTGGCCAGCACTCTCAAGGGAAGAAGTAAAGTGGAAACGAAAGAGCCTCCCAAATGTAGCAGTGGAGCCAGAGTCGTCCTGAGAATGGCCGATAGCCAACTGAAGATCAAAGCAATGGGCAAAGATAGGTAATAAAATGTGCTTCCCATAGTCGGCAGCGATGTCATGTTTGCTGTTGCCATTTACATATATGGTTGAGTTGTAATTATTGCGAGGAACCTTGGGAGACTTCAGCACGGACCACAACGGGATTTCCAGCACCCATCTCCATTTTGTTGGACCTTGGAACTTTAAAGCTGATTTGTGTGGGGTTAAAGGAATAAACCTTGATGGAACGAACCAACGACTACAACTACAACTACAATCCAGTCCAGATCTTCTTCCTTAGTAATTAATTCTTGTATTTCGATATCAAATTCATAATCTCTTACCTTAGATTGTTTTCTGGATTGAATACTCAGTAGACTTATTTAAATTCACAATCAAAACCACTTCTTATCTACCTGCGTAGCGTCCGTCCTCTTCCTCACAGATAGCTTCATTCTCCAATCAATCAACCCTCCTCGATTATCTGAGGTTCTTCCTTTTAAGGGAACACCCCCTCCTCCCCCCGCCTTCTCCTTTCCCGCGCCAGCATGATATTTGAATGCGTTTATTAAAATCACACGACCACATTCATAATGGGAAATACACCTTCCACCAACACGAGGCCAGCGGCTTCAACACCCCATTCGAACTCTCCCGCACCTTTGATTCATAGTAATGACTCATCAAGGCCGTCCTCAGTTCGCAGAGATCCTCGGAATTTGATTCATTCACAAAGGACCGCTGCGAGAGCAGAACCCTCTCTGGCACAAGCTCACGGATCGAATGTCACACACCGCCCACGCAACTCCCAATCATACCCTGCCGCACAATTCACCAATTCATTGCCGAGTTCGGGATTCAACACGCCATCAGCGCATTACAGAGAACTGCAAACGGCCCTACAATCACATAGGGATGAACCAGAGGCAGATAAGATCGCCGTGAGAGATCAGCCAACCAAGCCAGTTGACGTTCCCATGCCGTCTTCAAATTACGACACTACAACGTCCAGATCCCATTCTCATTCCTTATCGAGCACGCAACTCCCATCTATTGACCCTTCCGGTCCCCCTATTCAAGACATGTCGTATCATCTTACGCGACCTCCGAGACTTCCTTTGCCAATCGAGGAGGAGGTGCATACACCAGGATCGCCTCTAATCGCACCGGCTGATACAATTGCGTCGGCAATAGACATAGAGACTCTGGATAACGAGCCACTTGCAAGACGAAACTCTGCACTGAGCAATACAACTATAGATGAAGAGGACGCTGAGGAAATTCAAATCGACCGCACAAAGGCAACAGTTCCAACCTTATTTGAGTGGAGAGAAGGTGGAGAGAAAGTTTATGTAACTGGTACCATATTTCAATGGAACAAGAAGCATAGATTATATCCAGTGTGAGTTTCAACCATTCCCATTACAACCCATCGAAGCACCAAAGTTCTCATGCAATCCACTAACTCTTCACAGGGAAGGAGAGCGAGGACTTTTGAGAGCAACGATTCATGTACGACCTGGCACTCACCACGTTCGGTTCATCCAAGATGGCATCATGAAATGCTCAGCACTTCTTCCCACCACGGTTGATTTCGGCAACAACTTGGTCAACTATATCGAAGTCAGTGCCGATGACCTACCCAATGATGACGGCTCTGTAAATATACCCAGTGAACCCATCGGAGGATCAGAAAGCAAGCCCGAGGCCACTCAGCCAGAACCAGTGCCTGCAGAAGAGAGGACAAAGCCGAAGCCAGTCTCGAGGATGAGGCCAGCAATCTCCCAGAGTCAATTTACTTCAGAAATTCCACAATATCTTATAGATATGGATAAACCCGAAGATTCTAAGGAATACCGCTATGCAATTACTGCTATAGAGAAACTACCTGCGCCGCCTACTTTGCCGGGTTTCTTGGGAAAGCCTATTTTGAATGCCAATGCACCAATGAAAGATGACAATAGTGTTCTGATTATGCCTAATCACACTGTTCTGAATCATCTAGCTACGAGTAGCATCAAGAACAATGTTCTTGCCGTCTCTGCCACTACAAGATATAAGAGAAAGGTATGTCCTATTATTTTCCTACTGATACTTGGTACTAAACCACCGTGTAGTATGTTACAACAATCATGTACAAGCCTACAGCGGAGGAATAGGAATAATAACTAGCAATGCGAGATGTTGCAATCTATGAGGGAGCTGGCTGACCTGGATATCAACGAAATCAACATATTGCCTCGAGTAATAATTTGGCAAATAACCTTGCTGCACACAATCCAGCACCGTAGGAAACTAGATGCAGAATACTAGGCATTCCAATGAGAACAATACCCAACCTAATCAATTACCCAATAATCATTTTCTGAATCGTGCTCTCCACGTAGGATGTTACTAAGTATAGTGATTAATATGAACTTGAACATTATGGGAGAAGATAAAATAAACAGAGCGGGGCTAGTCCCACGTGCAAGCCCCGATTTAAGGTTTTCTCCCCACCAACACGTGCCTTGCCGATAAGCCCCTCCTTCTGCTCTCTGCGATAAGAATTTTTCCAAAAAGTTGACTCTAAACAGATGCTGTTTCGTAAGCAAGAGTTCTCAACTTCCAATACACCATAGAAAGAATACCTTACATCACCATTGAGCGCAAGTCTCCTGGCGCCCAAGTCAGTCCATCCATTCCAATATCTTCGAAGATTCTTACGGAGGCCAAGAGGCCAAGAATAGAACTCGTAACTGCAACGATTCCCGCATCATCCTCATACGCCCACAAGCTCTCAAAGTTCGCCATTATGCGCTCCCAGCCCAACATTATCATTACCGGAACGCCGGGTGTAGGAAAAACCACACATTGCGAACAGTTAGCAGAAATTACGGGGTTGAAGCACCTAAGTATTAATGATGTGGTGAAGGAGAGAGGTTGTCATGAGGGGTGGGATGATGAGTTGAAGACTTGGATTGTGGATGAGGATAAGGTTTGTTTGATTTCTTTGCGGGGAGATGTACTTGGGGTGATTTGAACATTGACAGAGAAGGATTGGAGTATAGCCTAATGGATTGGAATGAACAGTTACTGGATGAAATAGAAGAAGAGGTTAAGCAAGGTGGATATATCATCGATTGGCATGCATGCGAATTATTTCCGAAAAGTTGGATTGATTTGGTGGTTGTGTTGAGGGTGGATTCGACGCTGTTGTATGATCGATTGAAGGCGAGGTATGCTTCCTCAGAATTTGCCCTTGGGAACCGCATCATCAAGGAATCGAGCGCGGACAGCGTAAACTAGCAAGCTGACTCTGCTTGAAATATAGAAATTACCCTGAAGCCAAGCTACAAGAGAATTTGGATGCGGAAATCATGGAGGTCCTACTCGAGGAAGCAAGAGAGAGCTATGATGCGGAGATTGTGGTAGAGCTGCGGAGTGATACAAGTGATGAGGTGGAGAGTAACGTGGAGAGGATTGAGGCGTGGTTCAAACAATGGAAGAAGGATCACGTTGAGAGCGAGGAGTGATTTGAGTATTCCAAGCAATAGTGCGGTTTGATTGCCTGTCTATTCATTGGGCTCTATGCTTCTTGTTGCAGCCAAGTCTTCAACTTCTCGAGTGCTCGGAAACGATGCGAGATCTTGTTCTTCTCAACCTTCTCCATCTCGGCGTACCTAAAATGGGAGTGTCAAAATCTTCAGGGCAGGGGGGTATCAAAATGGAAATGGAAGAAAAAACTCACGTTTGGCCCTCATACTCGAAGATAGCATCCCAGCCTAAAAGAGGGAAATTTTAATGGAAGGAAACAATCTACTATCATGAAGAGCACTTACCAAATACAGCCGGACCTCTTGCAGGTACTATCTTGCCCTGACTTATGTTAGAGCCATAACTTTGGCACGCACAAATATGGGGAAGCACATACATCTGTTCTCCCTTGAAAGATAATAGGTTCATGACCCGGACCTTCAGAATAGGCAAATGTGCACACTGCCTGTGCAGACTTATCTGGAAAGCCAGCGAGCATGCTATTCAGTCCATCGTGACCCAATGCTTGCAAGAACCATTTGCTGCATGTTGTGATCAGTGACCTGCCCGCTTTCAAATCGGCCCAACAGTCTGAAGGCTTACATATATGGACCAGGCAATTCCCCGAGTGCATTAAAACACAAGCATGTATCCTCGACTAGCACCGGACCTTTGATCTGCACATCAAGCCAAGTCAGCGCAACTCCCCCAAGATATGAGACAGTGGAAAATACAATTTCAGCCGCTTTTCGACATTTGTCGCTGGAGATCTCTTCAATGGTCCCTTGGATTTCAACGAGGTCGAGAGATTGACTTTGCAGACCAGCTGTATCACCCAAGATAGCCTTCACTTCGACAAGCTTGTTTTTGTTGCCAGTGATGAAATTGAGGGTTTTGGGGGGGGCCATGATGGCGATGAGAAGATTTCTTTTGGTGGGAAGAAATGCTGATGAATGTGCGACAGGACAGCTATATATAGAAAAGGAAAGACAGGAGCAAATCTAGAATCCAAATTCTACTGCATCAACTTTTATATCTTCCGAATTCTAGTTTTGAGTTCACCTGTTGCGATTGGTTATATTTGTTTGTTGCATTACTGAACTTCGGCTCCATCCTGTCAAAAAGCAACCATGTGCATTTGTGCCACCCCAGCCAGCCAGCACCAATCACTTTCTGTCTGGATCAATTCCAAAACCCCTCCAACAAGACAACATCTATATAATCTCAACTGCAACAACCACAACCACCACCAAAAAATCCCCCTGGATCAATGAACTCATTCGAATAGCCAGTCTTCATAACAGCTCCCATCCCTTCCTTCATCATGGATGATTTCTACCAACCCCTCACAAATTCCACCAGCAAAATCGATACTTCAAAAGCCGAAAGCATGATCACAAATGTCCTCGCCTCTGTTCATTCAACCCCTTTACCTGTTATTCTCAGCATTGCCCTGGCACCAGTTCTTGTAATCATAGCTACAAGATTGTTGAGTGAGAAGCCTTCGGGGAACGTAAAGGGAAAGGATGGGAAGACGGTTTGGATGCCGGCTTACTGGGTGCCTGGTGTGGGACATGCTTTTTCATTGTATGTTTCCTCCCATTCTCTTGGGGTGTGTCGGGGTGTGAAAACTGATGAGATGATAGTTTGAGAAATCCAGAGCAGTTTTTGAGCGAATTGAGGTAACTAGGATCTTGAGCGTTGTTTGAATGAGATGGCTATTAACTGGCGTTTAGGGATCGAAGTGCTCATGGTGAGTCCTGCTTAAAATATTCCTCGAACACCGCAAGCGTCTGTTTTGACAGTACCACATCTGGAACCACTGGCTTG
Organism: Monilinia vaccinii-corymbosi; assembly: GCA_017357885.1. Classification (NCBI taxonomy): domain Eukaryota; kingdom Fungi; phylum Ascomycota; class Leotiomycetes; order Helotiales; family Sclerotiniaceae; genus Monilinia; species Monilinia vaccinii-corymbosi. The sequence goes on along the minus strand of CP063406.1, from coordinate 702,861 downwards.
TCCGTAGTGGAAGGGGACGTTGTCATGTTCGAGCACTACTGATATTGGCCAAGGCATTTTTGCACTTAACCTTGGAAGCACGACACACAATATCAGTGAGTTTCTTGCTCTTTCATGAGTGAATATACAAAAGCTAATCAATCTAGTATCAAATCCAAGTCTGGTTAAGGGGTCAGTAGGACAGGGAGAACTCTCATGTTAATTACCACTAATACCACTTTAGGGTATTGCAAAAAAGGGAATCGGACGTTACATTCAAATCAGTTGCATGGAATCTAGCAAGGAAGGTGAATAATTCAATCATGAGCGGATGATATCTTACATCACTAACAACTATTATAGTTCTTTGGATTACCCAAACGCGCAGAGGATAAATATCTCGATAACTGGGAGGTAAGGCAGCTTCATCTTAACCACTATGCTAAACTAAACGTTGTCTCCAGGAATACACAGCTGTTTTCGGTTGTCTTATGAAAGAACCGCATCTTAGTATTATGTTGAGCGGAACCATGCGCAACATTCAGCGACTAATCCCACAAATGGTGTCGTTTTTAGACAGTGAAATAGATCAAAGTCCTTGGGAAAAATGGGCCAATTCCGAGTGTATCTCGAAAAATGAAATGGAGGTTGACCTCATGGCCTTGTTAAGAGATGTACTTGGGCATGCTTCTGTGCCAGGTCTTTTCGGTCGCGCATTTATGGACAATAATCCTCATATTTTGCATGATATCTATGAAATGGATCGTGGCATGATGTATTTCATCATGGGTCTCCCATGGTTCACTCCATGGCCTGCTGTTGCTAGAGCTCACTTTTCTCGCTATCAAGTTCAACAAAGTATGACCAAATTTCATGAAGCTCTTGATGCTTCGGTAGATGGAAAGCACGTGGACTCCTCTTGGGGTGATTTAGACGATGTCAGTGGCTTCATCCTAAAAAGACATGAACTGTTTAGAAGTAAGATTCTGGAGCAACATATCTCTTCTATCGACTAACATTATGTTAGAACATGGCATGAAGCCGGATGAGCGTGGAGATGTATCCGTAAGTCAATGTTCCTTCCATCTCGCAACTCAAACAATCGTCTAACAACGGCTTTAGATAATCTGGGCTCTCGTGGTTAATTCCACCCTCCTTGTCTACTGGCATGTTCTCTACATATTCTCTACCCCTGGCCTCGCCGACAGAATCCGCGCCGAAATCTCCCCCTACGCAACCATCACCCCCGGTGAAAAGATCGGGTCTTTCGCCGAAGCCCCACTCCTCAACATCTCCCATGAAGACCTATCCAAAAATTGCCCCCTTTTCAAATCTACCTATCTAGAAGCCTTACGTTTATCTTCCCAACCCGCATCCATCCGAACACTCGAAAAGGATATCACTCTCACCGTTGTTCCATCTAATACGGACGCTGACAAAGCATCCGCTGACACCTATATCCTCCACAAAAACGAATACGTCACTCTCCCCCATGACCTCCACATGCGCGACCCCTCATACTTTACCTCCCCCGCAACCTTCAACCCCGAACGCTTCCTCGCCACCGATGAAACTGGTAAAAGCTCCGCCAATGCCCAAACCATTCGTCCCTATGGTGGCGGACCCAGTATGTGCAAAGGCCGTGTATTTGCCGAGCGTGAATGTCTTGCTTTCGTAGCGGGAATCCTCGTGTATTGGGATATTGAGCCTGCTCCTGAGAAGGGCGAGAAGAAGGGCGAATGGAAGATCCCTGGAATGGTCAAGACGAGTGCGGTTTGCTTGCCGGATAAGGATACGAGGGTGAGGATCAAAAGAAAGGTTGCTTGATGGGCGAGTTTGGATTTTAGGAGGGTGATGGGGGAATTCATATTGCGGAAGGTACCATTGGTAATTTCAATTTCAATCTCAACATATATATATATATATTTATGTATACAAAGCAGCGTGGAAGACTGTCCATACACCAAGTTCCTTCAGAGTAGGGAAACAAACCTTTTAATATTGTTCGAAGGTTTTGAGTGACTTGACAACTGATGGATATCAGGTAGTTGTGAAGAAATACAAGAGTCAGTAATGAACGAAGGGGGAAAAATCTGCTTTTTGTTTGTGGAGGAAGTGAGCGCATAGTAAAAGGGATACAAGAATCAAAAAGAATCATGAAAATAAAACCAGGCGCAGTATATATACAACATGATGTTGTTGCTTGCACGGCTGAATTTTGTTTCCCTTTAAGATAAATGATGCAGGGAGCTAAGATTATCAGATGAGCACCCACTTCATCTGTCCTCCTATCATTGAGACCAGCTTTCGTCGTTGAAGGATTAGCCGGACCGCAACTGCCGCCGTTAGCTGCCGTTTGAGAATGCAGGCAAATATTTCGACATGACTTAACTCGAGGATCGACCATCCATTTCCCCAGATGTGTTTCATGTACCCCAGATTTGGCCTTCTCATCGGCATTGATAATGGCCATGGGAGGTTCAAATATTCTGTTGGTTTGGTTGAATATCGTGGCAATGGTCACGAGCCATACGACATTCACGAGCGTAAGGATCGTACGACGCATATAGGAGGGCATCGTTCTCCGATTTGTGGCGGTAAGCTGCCGGTGCAGACCAAAACGGCGCAGCGCTTAACTTGCGTGTTCACCAAAGTAACGTTAACGTTATGATCATTGCCGATGTACATTATTGCTGGCCGGCGAGTAGGCCGCTTAGAGAGCCTCACAGTCTCACAGACGCAACAGGCGGGAGAGAATTGATTAAAAAATATGCAGTTGGGAACTGCGTTGGACTGCTCCTGCTGACTCGTTGAATGCAACACAACAAGTAGAATCGCCGCCAAGCCAAGCCAAAGCAAAGCAACCAATCAAGGACGAATGTGGGAAGTGATTGTGATTGTGATTGGGATACGGAAAAAGAAAAGGTTTAAAGCTTCTCCTCCAATCATGAGGATCAGATGTGGGAATATCCACATCTTGCATAGGACCGATGCACAGGAAAGAAAAGAAGAAGAAGAAGAAGAAGAGGCAGAGGCAGAGGCACCAACTGCAATACTCATCACACACCACCACACCCACCACGCACCTACAAGTTACAGAGACTTGCAAGAATGTCGCCTTCCCTTCAATACAGAGCCTTTCGTGAAGTCGAACGCAAGTAATGAATGCATCTAGAGTATCCAACGTTGGTGGGATGAGAGGTACGACAAGGAATTGATTTGAACGACGAAGATCCGATAATTTATATACCACCACCTGCCACGCATTCGCCTCGCTCTCGTTACCACCTCGAAGGTATAAGAAAGGCCTCATCTGCAGCATGCGGCCTGCAATTATATCGGCCTCGGGCCTCTTCCTCCTCACATCCTCCATACACCCCACAAGCGCTTTGAAAGCTCTGCCGAATTCACCATGTGCCTCGAAATGCGGCAATGTTTTAGGAGCAACCTCGGGGCATGATGATATCGTGTGTCGGGATACCGGCTATACAAGCTTAGTTGGGTCAACATACTCAGGTTGCGTGGGTTGTCAATTGTCGAGTACCTTTGTTGATCCTTCAACAAATGAAACGGATTTGCAATGGGGCTTGTGTGCGTTCTTCTTCCCTTCAGATCTATGTGCGGAATGGTGACTAATATGGCGGTTGGTTGTATAGATAATTTGAGATATGCCATGAGTTGGTGCATCTTCGGCTTCCCGAATAACACAGACGTGGAGAATACGCCATGTATAACGTCTCTATCATGCGGTCTAATGAAAAGTACCATCGAATATGGAAACCTGACGACGCATGGTCAATCCGAATATGGCTATTGCTCAAACCTCGCCACCAATCTGATTTCGCAATGTCAGAACTGCCTCAAAATTTCCACGGCCACATACTATTTGAGTAACTTCTACACGCTCCTCTATGGAGCCTGTGATCAACGACCCGCCCCTGGTTCAACATTATCCTTTCAAGGCTCACCTTTTTCCACCACGCAACTCAACATGACATCCCCAACTCCAACAGCCGTAGCCGGAAAAGCCTACCCCGGGCTCTCCCTGAATGCTCGAATCGGAGTCGCAATAGGTGTAATCGTATTAGCCCTCTTCATAACCGGCTTCTGCATCATCTTCAACGGACGTCGTCGTCGTCGTCGCGTCCTCCGCCAACACCAGCTCGACACCGGATATGCAGCTTGGAAAAATGCACATGATGTCGAAGGACCCGGTGGTCACATCCCTGTTGCCGAAGCCAATAGCGCAGTCTCGAACATGACATCCGGATCGGGTGGATTCTTCGACAGTCCCAACTCTCAAAAACCACTGCAGCCGAATTACTGGGGCCAGCAACAACCTCACGGTGGCAATTTCACTGGGCCAGCTATCAAGTCACCCGTTGAAGACTCCCCCATAAATCCCATGGGCGAAAGCGTACACTTCAGTCCTTATTCCTCACAATACAGTAGTCCGGCCACAGCATCTACAGATGCGAATGGACGGAGTCCGAACGGGGATCCGTGGCCGATGGATCGAAAAAGTAGTTTTGGGCCAGGAGGGGGCAGCATGGCAGAGAAACTCAAGGCGAGGGAGAGGGCGCGGAGGAAGAAAGAAGAGGCGGGGATGCATCAGAGAGATCAGATTGAGCTGCAGAATATGCAGAGTGTACAGGGTGTGCAGAATCAAAATCCGGCACCGGTTTTGGGGCATCCAGGGTATGGTAGGGGGACGGGGGGGCCGAGAGGTATGACGAGCGATGATGCGAAGAGAGCTGATGAGGCTTAGGAGTTTTTGGCTCCTTCCGCCGTCATTTGTTTGTTTGTTTGTTTGTTTTGAGTGGGTATTTTTTTGTATATGATTGATTAGTTGCTTGATATGATACCATTTTGCGGCAGGGAGTGAACTTGGTTGGATTGAAAGGGGCTGGGTAATAATGACTGCACATTTGGAATGTACATTTGGATCATGAAGGAGAAAAAAAAGAAAAGGCCTGCAGCAAAAAGCAGAAAGGGCAATGAATGTTCTATCGATATGATCAAGCATATAAGTATCTATTCATCTAGCTCTATTATTACTGTTATTATTATAATCATAATTATAATAAACGATTTATTAATCCCGATCTTTTCTACTCTATCAAATCTTTAAATATGAAAGATATACAAAATAACATGATGGTACGAAGCAATAATGGTTTGTGGTAATGGTGTAGTAAGTAGTACGTACGTCCCTTTCGTCTTAACGATAGATAGATAATAGACTTCTACTCAATCAGAAAATGACAAGTTCAACTAACCTCAACCTCAACACTTCCACAGCATATCCATCCTTCGGAATCGGTATGAATCTGCTTGCTATACGCTGTCAGGCTTAGTTTGAACCCTTGAATTTAAAAATAGGAGTGAGGAAACAAAAAAGGGGAGTCGAGAGAAGCGTGGTTTGGCTTTTAAGGAAGGATGGATAATCTATCTATCTATCTTGCATGAGGATAAGGGTATATAGGAAGATTCGGATCAAAAAGGATATCATTTCGGGGGTTGGGATTCTGTATGTTGGATTATAGATGGTGGATGATGGATGATGGATGTTATAGGGTGGGTGGGTGGATCATCGAATTGAATGGGATGGAATCGAGTTTGTTAAGGTGAAGAGAAGAGAAGGGAAGGGAAGATAAGAGAAAAGGAGGAAGAAGAAGAGAAAGAAGAAGAAGAAGAGGAAGAAAAAAAACTATTGAGCTTCTTCTACAAGCTCGAGAGCATTGTGGGTTTGATCTCCTTGTAGCTGGCTGACTATCTTTGGCATTTTTGCGGTGGGATTTATGCTGTAGAATGCTTGAAGGGTGACGTTAATTTAGCATCATTTTGTATCGTTGGTGCAAACCCATCCCATCCTTCGTCCCATTCCGTCCAATTCCATCCCATTGTGAAAATCGTTTACCCCAAGCCCGAGTCCCCCGTTCAAAGTAAAGAAAATTCCAATCCTGCTGGACTTATGCATGACAGTTCCAAGAAATATCGGGGCATCATCTAACCATCATCTGATTCCTCGTGAATCATCAAAATTCCCCAGGCCATTGATCTCGGTCCTGTTCTTGATCATAAATGACCGACATTCTCTTCGTCCCCCTTTTCATCTTCTTTTCTCGTTCCTTTTCGCCTCCAGCAGTGCCGACTCGGGGACTTTTTGTTCTCCTCTCCACTATCCCACTGTTCGAAGCCACTTGCATGTTCTGTGTAGTGGGGGCAGAAGAGGAGGCGCTAATCCCACTATGTTGTGTCCCATCAATTGCCGCCCTGGCATAACTCCGCGTTATGTCCCTCTCATTCTCCTTCTCTATATCCCTCGCAGTGGGATTATAATGTGTGTTTTGTCGATCATAAAAACCCACAGTCTCAGACCTCTCTGATATCTGCATCGGATGATTTGTCGATGGTGAAAAGGTTCTTGGGGTATGGGGAAGGGGTTTGGCTTCATTCGATGAAGGGGCATACGGATAGGCTGATGATGATTCACCATAAAGCGTCATCGGCACTGTATCTTCCGCTTTTAAATGCGGATGCGGATGAGGTTGTGAAGGTAGATGATATGCTTGATGGGCTGGAAGAATGACGGTATCGTGTTTATGCATGCTTTCATCATCGCTATGATATTTCGAGATGTTGAAAGGCTGTGCGGCCTTCGTTTTATTATATTTTCTAGCCGGTGGGGGAGCGGCTAACGAAATGGTCTTGAACCGAGTCTGAGGATTTCCAAATGCACCTTCATTTGGGGCAGTGATGTTCAGAGCACCATATCTTTCATCGAGAGAAGAATTACGGCCGCGGTGCTGTTTTAGGAAGAGGGCTTTGCGCCATAAGGTGTAGATGATGAAAAGGGTGACGAGAACGAGAATACCGAGACCGACGGAGATGCCGATGATGGAGTCTTTAGATAGGCCTTTGGAAGTGGTGGTGCTAGGAACGGTAGTGTTGTAGCTTTGGCCAGGGGAGGTTTCGGTTATGGTGTATTGGGAGAAGATGGAGGCGTTGAGTCCGATTATTGTTCCGTCGGGGGGTTGTTGGTGACAGCCGGCTCGGAGTGCTATTAGGACTGTATTCTTTAGTAAATGCAACTTCATAAGTTGAGAGAGTATCGCTCACAATTAGAGAGATAAGATTCGGTGCTCCCGCTCTGAAGACAACTTAGACATGCGGAAGTGCCCCTGCTCAAGATTGAGTTGTAGTTTGCAGAGCAGTAAGAATAAGCTGTTTCATTGCTGGTAATGAAGTTTCCATCTTCTATTGCTAACTGCAATGGACCGCAGGCTTTGGAGGTAGAACATGGTGTTGCTATTGCATCTGTGGCATTGGAAAATCCATATAAACATGATGCTAAGTTATAGCGAATATTATCTGTCGAGTATCAAGATCTACATGTATTCTTAGGGAAATCCTTAATATAGAACTTACATATAAATGAATGCTGATCATTCTGGCCATCACCAGCCGCAGTGCTCAACTGCAAACAAGAGAGACACGACTTGAGTTTTTGGCCAACTGTAGTGGTTATAAAATTGTTATTTTGGCACACGATTTCAGTTTCATGAATACTGTCCGAGTCCTGACCATCACTACATAAAGACATGCATGGTGAATCCGGTGTAACCATTAACGCGAGCGCTATACTGTTGAGAAAACCGAATAATCCAAACGAAACCAGAAACACAGTCATGTTTCGAGACATTCGAGTCGTGAGAAGAATCATGATGAAAGCTTTTGAGTAGTGATTCGAGACCATTAATAGTACTAGTAGAAAACTTTCAGTCTCGAGCCTTGCGTTCGACTTGTCTAGTGTCATTGAGCTGGAGTGCGTGTCGTACAAGTCAACCAGACTCGGTAGGGTAAAAGTGCAAGGGCTGTCATGAAAGACTCCGTTGAGAAAACATGGAGGCAAGAAACATATTTTGAAGGTATACAAAGTTCTGGAATAGACCTCCAGAATAGCCGCTTAGTAGGAAAAACTGCATTTCCTTTCAGACATGAATAAGGCTTCGATTTCTGTGACACCTCGCATCCATACATCCAACAGTGATCCTGTCATTTATTGAAGAGAAAGTATACAGTACCGTGCCGTCGGGTGCTCAACATATGTCTCGATGAGGGGGTTCAGGGGAGGATACTTTGGTGTCTGCGAACATGATTTGTTTATGCCATGCAGGAGGCTTTTGACCAGGGTAGACGGATGAATTGGCTTTGTACTCCACCAAGTACAACCGTAGGCAGGGGTATTAATCGTCTTCTTCAGCTCTCGAGGTCTCTTCTACACTTGCGAAGGTTATTTGACATGTGTATCCGGGGGCCGTTACCAGACACCTTGTTGCTAATTGGGGTAATAGAACTTCTATTTGTTGGCAACGAGTTGTCCAAACATGCATTAAGCAATTGTTGGTGGCGCACAACGAAATCAGTTGCCGTGCGAATAACCAACCTATCATCACTTGAACATCCATGCTAGGTGGCCACCCATCCCGCCTCAAATCCGTTTGCAGTACTACCTACATGATGGACAGCAGCAGTCGGGAAGGGGTGGTGTAGGGTGGAAGGTTATTCTTTCCCAAGGCCCATGGCCAGTAATCGTTGTAAGCGCTGTGATATAAGATTCGAGAGAGGAGAGGACATCTCCGCGATGCATGTAGAGAAGCTCGGAGGATTCACAAGTGATTTGGGCTTGTACTTGACATCAAAGATGCTTACTGGAGTGAAAAGCTGCAACTGCTATAGATATATAGGCCCGCTGAAGTTGGAAGCATCCGTTTTAGAGCCTGAAATACGAGGTATCATTCTATGCTAAATCTTCGACTAATCCCGATGAGGGATAAATATACCCCGACTAATTCCGACGGGGTTAGCCTTAATCATCATGACTTACATCTTTGACTTCCATCAGTTCCAAGTCAATCAATCCTGTGGCTACATTCGCCATGCTTCCTTCATATAAACCCCTCTGGAGGCTTGGGGCCTTGAGTCGCGGTCAAAAGCTATGTATGACCTCAATTGGACACGTTCGACAACCCGGCAAACTGTTGTACCAACGATTTCAGCAACAGTCACGAGAAAATTCTACAGCTAAACGTGGAAAACGCATATATGTTACTGGTGAACCTCATCTACAGGCGATTCTTGCCAATAGTCTCGCGCAGTCTGGGAATTCCAGGCAAAATCCAGTAACCTTATTGGTACCCTCGAACAAGTATATCGATCATGATGTGGACCTCGACGGAAAGCTTTGTATCTTTCACGATCTTATTGCTACCACTGTGGATGGAAATATCGATATGGAACTTCTCCCTTTCCCAATGGAATCCTCTCCTTCTGAGCAAATATATCCTCCCGCCGAAAACCTACGGTTCAACTGCCTGCCGTTGGATGATGATCCTCCCTTACCGCTTGGAAGTGAACCTGTTCTTGGTCGGGAGAAAGAAGCGGTCCCATTGCCAATCTCAAATATCCAAGTTTACGATTTGGCTTCTTTTCTCGTATTGAATAAAAATTGGTGTGGTCCAGTAATGGGAGACGATATTGTAGACGATGAATGCGTAGCAGAGATCCAGGCACTGCCACAAGAATCAAATCCATACGCTGCAACTGTAACCCATTCGGAGCCAATCGACACCAAAACTATTGATTATTTGATCTACGGCCAACGACCTGCGAATCTGGTTGGATTTTTCAGCAATATCAAACACAGACTCAGTCCCTCCTCTGTAGTGATGGTAATTGGAGACCATCCTGGTCTAGTGGACCAACTATGCGATAGAGTGTTTCCCAAAGTATCAAGCCGACCAAGTTTCGTCGAATGTACTAATGGATCCCTTGTGGTTAAGCCATTTATCGTAGAGCCTGAGGATTCGCTTCGCCCCGTTTCATTACGCAGAGCGCAACTATCGGTAGGCCCACTTGTCAACGATGGTCAAACTCCGGCCCAGATAAAAAAGAGAGAGGCCAAAATTGAATATCTTGTGGAAAGGATACTCAAGGCACCTAGACTTGGCGCGGTCAAGATTAGTAGGGCCTGGTGGCCTGAAATGGAGAGGTATAGACTCAGGAGATTGGTTGCCCGATCTGTCACATATCCTCTTACGGTTGCGTACAATTGTATGTTAGGGGAAATATTCTCAACTGAAGAACGAGTCCAAGAAGCCAGACTCTTATTTGAGGAGGCTTGTGCAGTTGTTCAGGCGATCGACCCAACAATGACTTCCGAGATTCTGTTGGCCACCTTATTATGGCGCGTAGTCACATCACCAACTTCACATCCTCTTATGTGGAAGTGTGTCGATTCTGATTATCACACGAATAATGACATCGACAATGATTGGATCAGAAACTATGGAAGGGGCATGACTCCCACGCATGATAAGTACGCCAAAATCGTTAAGGAAATGGCAAGCCAATCGGCAAGAGACATCGCGGCTCACAGAGAAGAGCTTGAAGCACGACTTCTAATTGCAGAAGATTTAGCCACAGAGAGACTCCAATCTCCAGATCAGGGGCGTGAATTTATAGAATATTTTCTAAAGGCTATGCGTGAGGGATTGTTCGAAAAGAGGAGACGTTTGAAACCAGGTGTCGTGACGCAATACGACGACGAATAAATGAGACGAGAGTGATTTATCAGCCCATGTTAAGAGGGATGGAGGTGATGCTGCAGAGCAAGCTAGCGAGTTGATTACAGACGAGAAGGAAGCTAGAGGCGGCGAGGAGAAAGCACAAGCATAAAGTTCTTACAAGGATGGAGATGGAGTCATAGAAGAAGGGGTGTGAAGACTGACATTGACGTCTGTTTTGACGGCGCTCGATATTCACAATTCGAAACGGTTCCCGAAGATGAGGAGAGTCATGGTTATAGGACCGGGTTCATTCGCCAGCCAAATATCCAGCATGAAAAATAGCAAGTCATGATCTTCTTTTCTCCGTATTCGCTCTTCGCTTTCCTCCTCAAAGCAACATCTCCAACTTTCTCCGACATCTTTTCCTAGCCAATGAAAGATCGATATATCTTAGGCGAATGGGGGTTTCGGTCGTCTTATATGTGTCATACCACCAATTAACTAGCGGCATGAGATGGAGAATTTCTGTTGATAGGAGAAAATAGAGCAGCAGTTGTACATTCGTTCTTGTGGCCTTTTCGTTATTTGATTGTGAAGATCGGGTGATGACTTTTGATGTCCCCATTCTTCCTTGCTGTTCGCCGACTTCATTAACCACGGCAACCGACCCGCAGATACAACCTGATTCTTGATCCCGTAATATAGCGTTTTAGCTTTCTCGGTCCTCGGAGTCATTCTCTTCAAAATAAACTCCCAGTCCCCTGCGCCCTCGTCTCGAATTGTGAAGACGAGGTCATGCTGCTCGATTGCATTTTAATCTATATCCCATCCATTTTCACAGACAAACACCATGATATACATAATTGTACAGATCATATGGTATCGACCAACCAACTTTTGGCTCTCGTTTTGGTTTTCCGCATACAGTAAGCATCTCTCTCTCCATAGTCTTGTTCAGGTCTTTACGTCAAAGGTATCACGATATCCTCACAGTCGAGCCTTCAGCATCGGCCGATGTTAGTTTGAATAGAGGATTATCTTGGGTGTGAGGGATGTCGTGATGCTTTTTACCCTGGAGACTTGGACTTGGGATCTAACATTGAAGGAAATCGAGGGAGTTAGTGCATGAGTTAGATATTTGGAAGTGCATATATTCTGGATTTTCGATGTATGGAAGAATATGGAGGTATGGGAATGGGGTTTTCACTCTGTTATGCAAAGGGGTACAGCTAAGTTGTGAGGAGAGTTGGGAGTTTTGGAATTGAGCATTGGTGGGCATGTAAGTCAAGTTCTCAGCGAGGTGGAGATGGAGATGTAAGTACTGCGGATTTACGAATGAGATATATATTGAAAGGCCCACCAGCCCTAGAACTAATCTATAACACTGCTATTGAAAAAGTGTTTATATCTAATGCACATCTCTACTTCATCTCCCTCCCCTCATTCACACCTTCGAACTTAACCCACGTTACTACAAACCCAAGCATTCATCACACACCTCCCAGCATTTATCCCTTCTATTCCATCCACCCCGACAACTTCAACCAACCGACAATTTCCTAGCTACTCATCAATTTGTTTTGTTGTAGGTCTAAAATGTAATACTGATGGATTAAAACGAACCAATAATCTAAACCACAACTCAATCAGAAATCAAGCTACGAACAAATATATATTTTACTAAATATACAAGGTGCATTCATTCATAGCTCCGACTCAGCGTGTGCCGCCAGTGTTTGTGCTAGGAAAACCCGGGGAACGAATCTTTTGGGTTGTGTTGACGAGGTGAACGTGAGAGATATCGTTTGTTCAATGCTGTCTCTTGTGTTCAACAACACAATCTCGAAGCTCGAAGTATATGTGTGTGCTTGTGTGCACTGATGATTGCATATCAAAAATCGTATACGGAAATGCGTACGGTGTCGTTCGTGCCTACTCTGCTTGTATGTGCACTAGACGCAAGCTCGAGGTCCGAAGATGCAGACTTTGCAGTGACGGCACGCGACGATGTCCACCCACAAGATTAAACCCCACAAGCGTGAGTGTTGAACGGGGGACCAGTAGGCTTTCGGGGACAGGGATTTTGGGGGTCACCTTGGGATTGTAGAGGCGTCTCGGGAGGGGACGGAAATTTTTTTCCAGGGAGAAAACTGGATGGAGGGCGGGGTGGATGGGACGGACGGATGGGGTGGATGGGCGGATGGACGGGTGGAGAGAAAGTTAACTTTGTTGAGATGGATGCCGGATGGATCTTGCTGGGGAAGGATGTACGACGTGATGATAATATAATGATAATGAGTGATGCCAAAATGGGAATGTGAGAGCTTGATGCTACCATACTACAGCCACGTACACTTTTGAACACCACACCTGAGGATGGAGTGGACATCCCATCACGTCTCGCATATCATGTACAGCATCGATGAGACACCAAGTGAATCCTTCGATCAATATGAACATGATATCGGCAGAACTTCCCACCACACAGCACTTCACTCCTGTACCATACCATTCTCAACAAACTCCACCAGCTCTAGACTTTCTACTGCAACAAATTCCCATCCATCGGCGCAAGCTGAAATAGCTTCGTTCGTAGCTTCGATTCTAGACCTCTGAGCCATAATATTTTAACTCCACTTGCCTGAAGTATTGGGTTTTTGAACACAAGTAGGGTTGGTTGCATTTATTAAAAATTTCCGGCTCCACGCAAGCACATCAGGTTAACCTTTAAAACGTGAACTCAAAAATAGTCAACAGCTATTATAAGGCACCAGACCCTAATACAATGAATAGCCGACCAAACGTTCAGCACAGCATCAAATATATCGCCTTCTTGGAATATTGAAGCCCCTTCATTGAAAGCTTGGATGAGAGGCTAACTTCTACTCCGAAGTAAGGAACCGAACTTTGATCGCCAACCGAACCTGTAAGAAGAAGAAAATGGCACGGTATGAATATTCACACAAGTCAAGCGCTAACGTCGCTTCTTTTTTCTCTTCGTGAGGTTTAACTTCTTGCGGTGGACGGTCAGTTAGTGCGATACGAGTAAGTTTAAGTAGCTTTCCGCATTGATGCGCACCTCGTAAACGATCACCCCTCGCTCGTTACGAGTAGCGAATCACAGTTGGGTGTCTAAACTTGATCGTTGGGCTCAATGGGTACGTCACGCATTCAAGGTAAGATTTGGTATATCGGACGTAGAATGGAATGACAAAGCTGAGGCGTGCCACGCGCAAGATGAGATCAAATGAGCAGCGAGCAGCGAGCAGCGAGAAGCGAGAAGCGAGAAGCGATATGAGCAAGGCTCAGCATGGTGCCGTATGCTGAGCCGGTATGCTGGGTTGGAGTACTGTGATATGTCCCTTTCTTACGAGATGGACCACGAGGGTTCAGGGGATGTTTGGTTCTGTGGAGGTGGAGGGGAGCGGAGGGAGGGGGTACATGTTGCCGGATTTGGTAGCGAGAACAAGAACACCTTCTAGCTAGGGTTCGGACAAGGTTAGCAGGTCAGACGAGAATATTGATTACCAATGGCAAACTCGGCTACCCCGCTTACAAATGCCGTCGTATGGATTAGAAGTTGGGATGGAACTAAAAGGTCAACGGAGCTTTGATAAAGACCGTGTCGGCAACGGGAACCGCAACAGGAACAGGAACAATGATGTTGTTCGTAATTCGTAATTCGTAATTCGTTTACAAATTCGTTTACAAGCCTTTCGTCATGAAAAGAGTCGAGGCATGGCGGCTTATTCTTTGTCATACCCGACCACCGACCACCGAGTCACCGATATGACTCTTCACCAAGGGAAATCGGCCGAATCAACGGATTTGGTGGATATACAGCCGCTATATCCCATATGCATATGCGCGTCAAGGTTTTCGCAATGATGACTGTTCATGGCTGTTCGTTGCTTGACTGACACATTATGTTCACGGGAAAAAAGGTAAGGATAAAATTAAAGATCCATGGGACCGACCGGTGATGTTATCCGTAAGCACATGAGGCTTTATCGTGAACTTGATACTTGTAGTGGCTAGCCATGCACGGAACCTCAGTGGATCCGAGTCATGATGAACATTCAGGGATTTTGGAGGGAAGTTGTCCGAATCTCTGCGCAGTGCGCACCGCATTATCCGCCCTGTGCCTTGAGCCAAAATGTCTACGAGCTGGTGTGGGGAGCTTATGGATGGAGCTGGGGGAGACGAACACCGAGATGGGTACGAAGTCGTAGCCGAATCTGCAGGGCATATTCGAGGCATATTCTGGGCATATTCAGGGCATTTACACCCGACGAGGTATCCGTAAGGAAGAAATGCCATGACCCTAGTCAAAGTGTAAATTATCTGCATACCGAGTTTCTGTGCCTGTGAGGGGGAGCCGTCGAAGACTCATGCTTAGTCGACGACTATGCATCTTGGCGTGGAGATCCAAGAGGCGGAAAGTCAGTGTCGGTGAACTACTCTTCCAAGCACTGACAGGATACCAAACAAACGAACTCGAGTAGCACTGCATCCGAAAAAGAAGAAGACTAAAGATCCAAGCCTTGTGAGGTGCAGCAACTGTGCAGAAAGGCGGAGATCTTGATATGCGTGTGGGCTACCTACCTCCTACCTGATGAACGACATGCAGGATACGTTACCTGAGCTAGGGCGCACGGTGATGCATGTGTTATGGACGCCTGATCGAGATGATTTGCTTTTTGATTTCTGCTGGCGTATCTGCAGATCTGGGAGAGAGAATATCAGCGAGAGGAGAGTGGATTTGCAAAGGGCATGCCAGACATCGTCGTGCTTGCTGTAAGGTTAGATAGTTCGGGCTGCCAACAACTAAGATGTTCGCGGTTCGCGGTTCGGATTCGGATTCGTGGCAGGTTCGTGGACACGTTTGTACGCACTGCGCAGGACATGAATTGAGGCAAGGTTGATTGGCTAGTGAGGATGGATATGGGCAATTTGGGGTTTAGACTTTATGCTCTTCGCACACCGGGTAGGAAAAATGGAAGGGAAAGCAATCATAGAAAAATTATATATATATATAAATATATATATATATATATATTATATATTTACTGATTAATAATAGTTCCTTTCATCACTTACTAATTACTCATTCTCTCTCATTTCTTCTTTGTCTTCATGTGACGACATCCGTACATATATGGGTGGAAATACCATCGGAGTTTAGCCGGCTCGTCAATAAGTTGTCTTTCTTTTTCAGCCGACGAATAAATAGAATCACAACGGGATCAAAAAGGTACGAGATGAAGTTTATTTATTATTTGTTACCAAGCCTAGACTAGACTAGATTAGATTAAAGTCACATCTTATCCACATCTCCGTTTTGTCCGGAACGCGGTCTTATGTCTTATGCATCAGATGTATATCCATCCATCATCCATCCCATCCATTGTGGAAAAAATACAAAGACTGCTCGAATCCCTCTCTTATGATCAATTTCATTTCATCGCTCCATAAGAATACTACTCTACTATACTTACTTACTTCTCTTATACCTCCTACCTACAAGCAACCAAGAACTCGCCTCTTTCAAGACTCTCTTCCTTGATCACAGGTTATCTATCCATCACATATCAAGTCACATATCCTCTCCTCGGCGTGTCTCGAAAAATGTCGACAATTCCCCAAAGTCCCCTTTCCTCCCAAACACCCCAATTCCCATCGTCACCGTTAAAGAGAAAGAAGATGTCGCTTACGCAAACCTATTACCTGGCTCACACTGCTCGAGGCAAGCTTTCTTCTGAAGCTGCTCGATCGGATCACAACCTCCGTCTTCTCGTGGGCCATGCAAACCTTCTCGACTCATTAATGCTGGAGCTTGCCGAAGCCGAGCAAGAACAAGAAACGTGGTTCAATCAATCCGTACGCAAGGCTACCAAGCAAGAAGATGCAAGGCACATCCAATGGGCCGATTCGATTGTGGAAGAAGCAGAAGAAGACTGGGAAACATCCGACCTCGATGACGATGACTCCTCAGATTCGGACAGCGACTATAATTCCGATGAAGAGATGGACGAGCCAAGCATGGATCCGTTGACCCGCGTCCCATCACGCCGCATGCTGACGCCCGTCCGAGAAATGGAGGAAGATGAGGAAGAATTCGAAGATGATGGCGAGGAAGATTACTCGGGTCTTCAACTCCACCTCACCAAAGCGCACTCTGCCTCCCACCCACCAGAACTCGATCATGATTCCGATGAATCTTCAGAAGATGAATCGATAATGCCACCTTCTCCGCCATCCGATACCATCCCAAGTTTCTCGGAAAAGCAGCAAATCGCTACCACCTCCTATTACAGCAAATCCAGCCCATCCGCATCAATACCAGAATCCGAACAACAAGCATTCTTCGATGAAGGCTTCTACTTACCCCCTCGACAATCCACAGGGTTGATAAGTGCCATTAGCGTTTATTAAGCATCCTTCTCTTGGGGTGATGGCCTCTACGAAGTTTCGGATTGTATATTATCAGACATTTCGGGTTGGGATACATTTGGATTTGAAGCGAATTTGAGCGAAACATTACGAGCGGCGGGGGTATGGGAGTTTGGGGAAATTCCATTCATGGGCACGACACAAGAATACCACGCGGTTACTATGGGGGTTTTATTTATGCATGAAGGAAAAGGATGGAGTAGGTTGGATGACAGAGGGAGGTTATCGAATTGGGATATCCACACCACTCATGGGATTATTGGGAGTTTTTGTCACATTCACATGCACATTCAGAACGGGGATTGGGATGGGATATCCAGGATCATTTAGCTTATCAAATCGGCGATAAGGATGTCGATCAGGGTCATCGGTGGGATGGACAGCCCCTTGTTGCTCCCAAGTTTTTCTTGGTTGAGCTCTCTTTTGGAAGTAAAGCAAAGAATCAAAATGAATACATGTCATGCGTCACATCTGTCTCTCTTGCCTCGGCATCGGCATCGGCATGACTGTTATACATACAAAGTGACTGACCCGACCCATTCATGCAACATTCAACCAACACATCATCACAACTAGATGAAGAAATAAATAAAACTAGCTTTTTCTTCCTTCTCTTTTTCGCAAGGTGCAGATTGTTGGCACGGCGATTTCGTTAGTTTGGTTTCGTTGTCACTTTGTCAAGTACAAGGACGGTGTAGATAGGGCAAGGTCAGGTCAGGCAAGGCAAGGCAAGGTACGTAACTCTGTACAGCCAGCACAGCACAAGCGCAAGGACAGCAACAAGTTAACTCGCTCGCTAGTTGCGGAAAGGGAAAGAAACATCTTCCGATTTTCCGATTTCCGACCTTCCCCTCTTTTGTTTGTGTATACGAGCTTGGGTTAGTCATCGCAGGATTTAAAATACGAAGGAGATTTATGTCATGATGTCATGTGATGCACGTAATGTGACAAGTCCCCGAAGAACCTCGCTGCTAGGACTTGTTCTGGTCTGTTGACTGTTTATTAGCTGAAAGAGAAGGAGATCGGGGTTTGGTTTTGGGGGGGACCCGTGAGACAGAGCTATGTGGACGCTTTCCCAACCTGTTAAGACCAGGTGAGCAAACAATAACCTTCTTCTTCTTCTTCTTCGCATTCTCCTCC
The DNA here is from genome assembly GCA_017357885.1 of Monilinia vaccinii-corymbosi. Lineage (NCBI taxonomy): Eukaryota > Fungi > Ascomycota > Leotiomycetes > Helotiales > Sclerotiniaceae > Monilinia > Monilinia vaccinii-corymbosi. The sequence continues at coordinate 684,718 of CP063406.1, read as the reverse complement.
CTCCCCCAAAACAAATAAATTATCGGCGGAAACGGCGCATCCGATCTCCGTACTATTGCTGCTTGGATGGAGGGATGGGCATAGATGAGGCTTGCGAAGTAGAGCAAAGTAAAGAATATCAAAAGCTAAATAGATAAGAAGATAGAAAGTTACGTAGATGAACCAACGGTGAGAATACATGTCACTCACTCGCTCAATCATTCAAATGCAATGCGTTGGGTACATAGCACTCGGTATCCTCGGTAGATTCATATGAGAATGGATAAGATGAACAAGGCACGGATCTCGGAAGAGGAATCAGTACAGGTATTTCATGCAGTAGGTTCAAACACACCGTCTCTTTGCAATATCCATCGAAAATGCATCAAACGCACTTTCAGTAATGATATCGGTGGGGACGGTGAGGAGAAGGGAGGAGGGAGGGAGAGGATTTACAGAGAAGTTTGGAGGAGGGCTGGCTGCTTGTTACTGTTACTGTTACTGGTACTGGTCACGGGGGCACTGGTCATTGGTTTGACGTGGATCGTATATATCGTCAAGTTGATTGTAATTTGCAAACAAATTCTATCTGACTCATTGTATTATCATACGCTCTCTCATGCCTATCCAAATCTCCAATGTCTCATCAGGATGTTCCCAAGCTTGATTCAGGAAAGACCTTTGTGATTCATCCGATGACCGGAAAAGGCGTCTCATTTCCGATCACGTGCAAATAAAATGCAACCAGATCCGGCCCCTTTCTCCGCTTTCGACCGACATTACTGTAGCTTGCTGACAAGCGTACCTGACACATCATGATCATATATTCCACTGCATAAATCGACTTCTCTTACCGACTATAGAGACTAGGCAATCATATAACTCTCGAAAGGCACAAGACCGAATTCACCTCGGCGAGGAAATTAAATATGTAATCATCCGCTCGAAGTGTCCGCTCATTCATCGTTCCTCGTTTATCCGTTGGGAGTAGTCACGATGCTGTTTGCTATATTCCTCTGATGCTTACGGTAAGGAAGAGGCAGGACAGGACAACATGTTCCGATGAGCAATCGGGATTCAGAGATGGGACACCGCCATATGAATGATGATGTTATCCGGCTGTATTGGAAATTTGGCTCAAGGACAAATTGTCCTCCTTGCAAACAAATCGTTTTGGGAGTGAAGGGAGGAACAGATATATCCATCTTGGGGCCATCTGCTCTTCCTGAAAGGATCAGACCCCTTCATCGAACATCCTGTTCTTGAGATATACTGAAAGAAGTTTAGCATCGTATCACCCGTAAAGCTTCCAGAAAACAATCCCCGCTCTCATGCAGACTAGGCAGCTAGCGTATCGCCAGCTAAGATGCGGAATGTCTAAATCAGCCTTATGGCTTTGACCATTGGCTTATGTCAGATCAGAGTTGAAAGATGTACCTGAGTAAGTTGCGAGGATGGATCGTTCGATGTGGCTGTGGCTGCGCAACGTGGGTGAAGCCCAAGTGATTGATGTGTCTGAAGAAGTCGAGGGAACGTTATTGTGATGCTTACGTATGATGGATGTTACGTTAAGTCGGAAATCACTTTTGCATGACACTTTAGTCCTCTGCCGTTGCTGAAAATTTGTCGAGGAAGTCCTTGGTGATTGTATACGCTCATATCGGCGGGGGTATTCTCCATGCATGCTTTGGTGATTTAATTATCTAGTGGCATGTAGGAGAAACTTCTCTCAAAGTGCAGGTATGACGAGCGAATGCAATGAGAAATGCTGCGAGTGCGTTTTCAACAAGAGGGAGGGATGGACTAGTGGCCCCTTTGCTTCCAACCTAGGTTTTCTTTGCGGGGATTTCCAAGGCAAAAGACTTTTCAAGGATTCAAATCACTTGAAAGATTCAATCCATGTAGGAAGGTCACATACCTGTTCATCACCAAAGAGAGTTCTATCTAAAAACCCTCACACTGGCAGTGACACCAAGTATCCAGATCCCGTGATACGTCACTGGCAAGAACAATATGTTGCATGTCTTTCTCCACAGGGCTGAAATAAACTTTTAAACCGCCAGCTTTAGTATCAAGCCACCAACCTTAATGATCCAAGTATTTAAACACCTTGAGCATTTCGGTGAAAGATGGAAGATGGAGGATGGAGGATGGAGGATGGAGGATCATCAATCATCAGTATCAACCAAGTGTAGGAGAATATAGATGAATCGAGAGCACGCTCAGACTCTTGATAATGAAGTGTATCCAAAAGCTTTGTTGCATATCTTAGAAATTACCATTGTTATTTTATTGTTGCATTATTGGTATTGTTAGTTTCTCATTGTCATCCATCCCTCCTTCTATTGTTGCCATTCCTCCTCTCCTTACAACTTTCATACACCGCCCTCCACACACCCAATCAACCCACCACCACTATCCACTTCCCATCCACCACCCACCCATACACATACTATAACCCCCCCAATACCAGGAAAATAGTAACCCCATCCCGCCCACCCAAAAGCACCGGATCCCCCCCTCCCCCATCACCAATCACCTCACCCACCCACACCCCCCCAACCATATATCCCCAAACAGCATGGCAACCTTCACCAAACACCCTCATCGGCGTGCCCTGGCGCAGTGGTTAACCCACTCTGCTATCAACCACCTCTTTCGAGGCGGGGTTGGGTGAGGGTGTTTGGGGCGATGAATTATATAACCCCAAAAGGTTATATAATCATCGCATTGACGAATCGAGACGAGACGAATCGAGAATCAATTAAAACATATAGAAACGCGATGCGATAATGAAATCCCATATCAAGGGGATTTTCCCATGTACAACTTGGTTTTTGCTCTTTGGATCTACGGGAGGGGCACTCTCTTTTTTTGGCGGGGCGGAGGAGGAGGAAGCGAGGAAGCGAGGAAGCGAGGAAGGAAGGTGATGATGATGTTGACGATGGTGAGTGATTGGTATCTATTTTTTCATTGTAAATTTGATAATTTGTATCGTATTGCTTTGATCAAGTCAAACTAAACACAATCATTAATACTGACCGACCAAGTAACTCTCACTCTTTCATCTTCCTCTTATATATACATCCCTCTCTTCTCTCTCCCCCTTTTCCCTTTCCTCTTCACACTCTCACTTCCATCAATACCTTCACTCTTTACACTTTACCTCCACCACCAATATCATCAATATCTCATCCATCTCCGCACCCAAACACAAACACAAACATAATAATATAATCAACAAATCTAATATTCAAATGATCTCTTTATATACCCACCCACCATCTACCCATCTACATAAACATCCCAACGAAAACTTGATCCAAAGTAACATCACCCCAGAAAACCAATGCAACAAATAAGCAACAAACAAACAAATACTATACAGAATGAACATAATAATAATAATAATAATAATAATAATACTAAACCAACCTCGCTGATTTCATTTGTTTGAGGGGAGAAGGGGTGGGATTATATTGAACATTTTTGATGCGTTTCTCTCATCTTCTCCCGTCTATCTTCTCTCGCATCTTTTCTTCATCCCTTCAACCGGTATTCAATACCTCCGAACCCATGAAGCCCACAGCTTTAAATCTGATCCTCCCTTTCGCAAAATCTACGAGTAAGTCTAACATGACCCCTTTCGATCCATGGAGCTTGAAGTTGGCAAACCGCATACATGTGTGATATTGGTAGTCGAGAGATATTATGCTGAGGAATATGTTCCTATTCCATCCCTCCTCGTCCACTCCATCCCAAATAGATCAAATCCCACCTTCATTGTTAAAATGTGGATTCAGACATTCCCCACTCGCCTGCGCTTTCAAGTTCCCAAGTCGAATCTTATACAATACAGTTCTATATTTCCCATGCCCACACCCACACCCACACCCACACCCACGCCCACGCCCACGTCCACGCCCCGAGAACGCTATTCCTGCATGAGGCGCAACTCCTGATGTGCCAATAATAACCTAGACGATAGGAAACCGAAAACAAAAGAAAAAGCAAGAAAGAATGCACGGACCCAGAGAAATGAAGATGACAAAACAAAGAAAATTCTGGTGATACCAGTGAACCTAAATAGCCCCAAGGTCTTTCAACGCTCCCGCCAATCTTCTATAATCTCTCAACAACTCCATCACCTCGCTAATTTTAAGGTCCCCTGGATTCTGAAGTTCCATAAATCGTTTATTTGGTGGGGCGATTTTTGCAATCTCCTTGGGTGGCAGAGCGGGTGCTAAATCTGGGAATGCCTATCATCGTCAGTAGAGCAGGTTGAGGAAATAGGCATATAATACATACAGAAGTCAAATCAGCAGCCTCTCCATCCGGCACGGTCGATCTGGTCGGGGCAGTGGGAGTTGTGGGAAAGGTAGGAGTTGTAGGGGTTGTTACACGTCCGAATCCACGCATCATACCCATCCCGGCAATCCTGTTCATTGGGTTGAGTGAGATGCCAAGATTTCGCATCGATTCAACAATGGCTTGATTATTATTAGTGGGAGCCTGTGGAGATGGTGTGCCTTTCTCTCCACTTTCTTCTTGAACAAATGCAACTCTTTTGCTAGAGCTACCACCACTTCTGTTACTGTCCGCACTTCTTTCTCGGGTCACTTTGCGGCCGCCAATAAAGCTCAAAACTCTATCATCGAGTCTTTTAGCCGAATCACTTCGGCTACGGCCTTCATTTTGTTCCTTGACGCTCGGGCTTTGAGGAGTGCTTCCACCACTGACTGAACCTTCATCCTCCAGTGGGGGTGTGCTGACAAGTTTTCGGGCATCATCCAAGGTTTTTGGAATGGTAATCTCTGAAGCCTGACCTCCGAAATCGCGCTCTTTTAGTTTTCCAATTAAAAGTTTATAGCTGTCTCCCAAGCTATTGCCGATACTCTTGAGGCCCTGGTCAGCTGTATCGAAAATTGCATCTCCAGCTGCTGCCAAAGCCGCAGGTGGCTGGAAAAGATCACTGAGCTTTCGGTCTACGTGCTGAATTGTAGGCCGAAGAGAGGATGAAGATGAAGGTGTAGCCCTGGGCACTGAAAGACTTGAGGTTGCCGAAACCGTTACTGGAGCCGAAAGTGCTCTAGGTGTAATACCAACTGTTGAAGAATCAGGTTTATCTGGTTTTGGTGTACTGGGTCGACTGTTGAGTTTGGGCGGTCCCGAAGGGACTTCGTCTTCCCTCAAACTTGCCAGATCTACGTTTTCGAGGAATGAAATGGCAGCTTCTAAGTTTGTTAAGCAATACGCTGCTTCTCCATCAATCTTCGTTTCGCATCTAAATCGCTGTATAAAGTAAAGATTGCTCATAACATCGATCCCCTCTGGTCGAGATGTTATGAGAGTAAAAATGAGCATAGGCATTATCTCATCTGCCGATGAAGATGGGTGAAAGTGCGACAAGGTATCAACAATGCCTTTGTGGGCGGCTTTTAGATGATTGAGTTTCCCCAGAGGATACTTTTCATCATTCATCGCAATCAACTCTTTCCTAGCACCATCTAGCCATTCTCGAACCTCTAGTTCTCGCTTTACTGCCGCATCTGGCTCCTCGTTTGATTCTATGCCCAAATCGACCCCTAGATCTACCAATCCAATACCAACGACAGACAGAGCGGCAGTCTTCGATCGAAGTTTCTCATCTTGAGCTTCATCTTGCGAACTTCTGTGCCGCCATATCCTATCATAGATCCCTTCACAAACCCTCCTCTCAATTGCTTCTTCCAATGCTACACGTTTATGCTCAAGCGCTTTCCTAGCACGTCTTCGCTCATTTATTTCCTCGCTAGTTAACATCTGCTGTTCAGATTCCCTTCCTTCCATTCCTTTGGGACGTTCTTTGTTCGCTCTGAACTTGCTTGCTGTTGAGGATAATGATGGCACCGATGGTGCTGGAGAGCCTGCACGATGTTGTCGAGTGGATAGAGTGGAGATATGAGTGTTGATATGGTTAGCAGCGATAGCATAGAAATCTTGGAAAAGCCCGGATAATTTGTCGACTGAAGGGGGAGTAGGATGGATCTTCGCGGATAGAGAATCGATAAAGCTATAGCGATCATTAATCAAATGCATTGAATCTGTCATAACAAAAATTGACTGACGTATCTGCCAAGCTCACAAGTTCTATGGGAAGTTCATCAAAGTCCACCGGTAACTTCCCAGACACATCAGCCGTTTCCCCATTTCCTTCATCCTCGGAACTCTTCTCGAATATATCCGATTGTGTGCCAGGCCGCCTGTTCTCTCTCGACTGGGTGTTGTCCGACATCAGCACAGATGGAATAGTGCCGTTCTGTATCGTGTTTGCTCTCAGAGGTCTGAACAAGCGATCCGGACTAGAGGGTGATTCTTGGGTGGAAAAGGACTTGGATGGCTGCAACAGACGAGGCCGTTGGCCATCACTCTTTATCCCTGGAGACAACGACATGAAATCTGGCAAGGCAAATTGCATCTTCTCAGCAAATGACTGCATTTTGGGTGCACGAAGAGAAAGTTGAGAAGAGAAATGGCTGCATACCTATATGTGAACTGTCACACTAGTGTTGCATGAATCCGATGACGCCTGGGGCTTGACTTTTTGCTCAAGCAATAACCGGGGATCGCTGTAGCAAACGCGTGCAGGAAAATGAAGGATCCGATCAAAAGCCAATTGGGAGAATCATGTTAATTACATTTCAAAACCTAAAGAGTAATTTTGGTGTAGATGAAACAAAGAGGATGAAATCAGAGGTGGAAGGAATTAGAAAGGACGTAGAGGGAGAAGGAGGAGAAGGAGATGTTATTCGTTTGTAGACTGGATCGGATCGCCTTCCGTACGTAAGCAAAGTAAGTAGTTGGTTATGCTGCAATTGATGACGATGAGGAAGAAGAACTTGTAGACTGACGGACTGACTGGCGGACTGACTGACGGACTATTCAATCGCAGACGCCCGCCAACCAGCTATGATGAAGCCAGTTAACGCTGGTGGTGTAGAGGAGGTTTGAGCTTTGAGCTTTGAGCTTTGAGCTTTGAGCTTTGAACTTGGTTGGGAGGGTATATTTGAGTATGATGAGGGTATATTCGGTCATTCCTTCTTCCTTATCAGAAATGATTACCTAATCAAGGCTACGACTCTAACTTGTCGCCTTCCCCTGCTCTCATCCATCATCACTCTTCCATCACCAAGTCCTTCAAAAGTATCAAAGTGGCTGCCCTTTTCTCTAATATCAAATGCGTCACTCAAAATGAAGCATAAGCCATCGGCAACATGTTATTCTGCTGGCAGAGTTACAGCTCAGCTGCTATTATCGTTCCTAGCCTTATCAGCACCGATCAGTGCATCTGATTCAACTCGCCATCAACATCAGCAGCAACCAATATTCCCCATATTACCACCTTCTATTCCAGATTCAGATAATCGCCAGGACGCAGCAGGGAATCATGTATTTGTAGGTATATTCATTCCATCCGTCAGGATGCACCCAATAATGCTAATGGTAAACGATAGTCCCTTCGCCACATATTCCATCATGGGACTTACGAACATCCCCAACTACATAAACAACTTGACATTTTAGACTCCCAGTCCAAGTCAACAGTATGGATGGAATCCGAAGATGGAAAGGGGCCGTTGCAAGAAGTAACAAGGCCACTGGTGATGAAGAACAGTCCCGTAAAGATAGAAAGATTAAAAGATAGGAGACCTTCAGTGGTTGATCCAATGGTAGCAGCATCGAGAGAGAGTGGGGATGTATGGGCATTATCACCATCAGCTTGGACAGTGGACGAAATCGCCGGCCCAGACATTACAGATAAGGACACCGTCATAACACTGGCACAAATGGCAGCGAATGCCTATGTGGAGAAACCAGACACAGGGGACTGGAAAGATGTTAATGGCGGCTTCAATCGAACTGATGATTATGGGTTTGGATGGGATGCCGATGGACTGAGAGGTTATATCTATATCGATGAGACGAACTCGACTATTGTAATAGGATTGAAGGGAACGAGTCTTGCGGTGTACGATGGAGATGGGACAACTACAAATGATAAGGAGAACGATAATTTGTTCTTTAGTTGCTGCTGTGGTCAGCAAGGTGCTTCATTCTACCGACAAGTTTGCGATTGCGCTACTGGAACGTATACCTGCAATGTCTCTTGCCTCAAAAGAAGCTTAACATCCGAAAATCGATACTACGCCGCAGCTCGACACCTCTACTCCAATGTTACAGCTCTCTATCCTAATGCGAACGTGTGGATGTCAGGCCACTCTCTTGGCGGATCTGTTAGTTCCATGTTAGGGTTAACTTATGGTATTCCTGTTGTCACGTTTGAGGCTGTCCCAGATGCCCTACCCGCCAGCCGTCTAGGTTTACCGGCTCCACCGGGACACAATCCTGGGGCACCACAAAAGCGCGAGTTTACTGGTGCTTACCATTTTGGCCACACTGCCGATCCAATCTATTTAGGAACTTGCAATGGAGCTACCGCTTCTTGTTCATACGCGGGATATGCATTGGAAAGTTCATGTCATACCGGTATGGAGTGTGTCTATGATGTCGTAGCCGATCACGGCTGGGGGGTACACATTTGGTCTCACAAAATCATAACCGTTATTGAGCAGATCATCAAGGTCTATGATACAGTACCAGTATGCAAATTTACACCAGAATGTGTCGATTGTCCACTTTGGAAGGAAGTGGAAGGCAATAGCAGTAGTACCGCTACATCACCACCCCCATCTACCACGAATACACGGAGTCGTACCTCCACATGTAAAACACCTGGTTGGTGGGGCTGTTTAGATGAAGATACACCCACAGCCTCCAAGCCTCCAACTAGCGTACCAGTGACCACTACATCAACATCAACCTCAACTTGCAAAACTCCTGGATGGTTTGGTTGCAACGATGAAAAAACCACCACCAAAAGCAGTAGCACTCCATCACTACCAACCGCCACTTCAACCTCATGCTCATCCTCCACGAGTACAACAGCAACAACAACCTGCGAAACTCCTGGTTGGTTCGGTTGTAAAGATCCTACCTCCACATCCATCTCTGCCTCCAGCACCAAATACCCACCTCATTCCATAACCCCTGCGCCGCCTCTCCCCTCTCTCACAACCTCAAACCCACCTACCACACCCCAAACATGCACCTCTAAAAATTGGTTCGGATTCGTCTGTGTTGATCCATCACCTGATGTGCAACCAACATCTAGTGCAGCTCCGAAACCAAAAGAAACTTGTTTACAGAGGAATTGGTGGTTTAGATGTAAAGAATGGGATGTGGAGCTATAGATAGGGGCACGTTAGGGGATTGGGGGAGACACGATTGGTAAGATAGGGGCAGGTTTCTTTGGCGAGGATATAGAAAAGAATGTGATTTAATGACGAAAGTCACATTGCAGTGGCTTTAGAAGGAGCACGATATAAATACATATACAAGAAACGGGCATAGCTTGGTAGCGGTTCAAGGCGTTTTTTTGGTTGTTCGGGGGAATGGGTCGGGTTGGATGGGACAGGATAGCATAGGGGCATAGGGCATAGGGGCATATATTTTGTGAATAAACTATACACACATCATTTTCAAACCGAATTCTCACGTATTTTGACTTTTGCGACACATGCACCAACTCATCGTGTTTGGGGATTTACAGTTAGGTATGCTATTTATCTCTCTCTCTTATGCTGTACAATTACAACCAATCTCAAGTAACACCGGCCTCGTGCCATGTGAACTAAATTAGGCCCTTATGATTTTTGGAATTGCCTTCTAAATTGGTATTCATCCGCGTGATATGCACATAAATGCACTTTGTATGATTCCTCATCCTCTCCTTTGCCCTGTTTCTCGGTTCTCGTCACTGCGTAGCGCCATCCTGGCATCCAATCCCAGTTCAACATACTCCTAATCTTCAGAATGTAAACTCTCATCATCATCGTCGTCACTCTGCACTCTTGACGCAATCGTCTTCCCGCCCAAACTGGGTCTTGCAGGAGAAAGAAGCTCATCATCCTCCCCCTCTGCATCCGCCTCCGACAGTACATCTTCTTGTTCCACCACCACCTCTTTCCCCACTTCCTCCTCAGCTGCCGCAGCCTCTTGTTCGTTTCCAAACGGCATCGTCTTGTAACTATCCATTTGCTTCTTCATCTCAGCGCCCGGTTCCAAAATAGTAAGATCCACCATATCTATAACTTCGTCTTCATCGCCTCCAATCATGCCTCTCATTTTCTGAATATTCTTGGTTCTTTGGGGTCGGATTGAATTTCGCTGGACCACAGGATAGTAATGCGCGGCTTTTTGGCGTAGCCCATCAGTCCCATCATGGATGGCTATTGCCACTTCATCGGCATATTTACGTTCGACATTGCCAACCACAGAAGCACTTTCGTAGGCACGCAATCTTTTCAGTCTGAACATTCCCTTTCTTGTCTCCTCATCTATACGTGAATACAGATCCATATCATCTTTTTCGGGATCCAGGACGTCGAATTTACGTTTGATATTCCTGGCATCAGAAACTGTCTCTGGCATGAACATGCCATACTCGATACGGTCGACAGGAGCTGGATTATGATCTGGATCCAATTCCCATGCTCTTTTAGCGGCCTCTTTCAATTCAATCTCTGCCTCGCTAGCCGGGATAGGTACTAAAATACTGCTTTCGACGCGAGTATCGTAAGTATTGCTTGGAGGAACCGGGTTTGTGAGGAATTTCACTAGGACGTATCCGCCTGCATCCGGGAAGGCATCAAGATCTGGCAAAAGAGGAACAGCGTCTACCAATTGAACATTCCGTTTTGTAGGGTGGCGGACCCGGTTGCGATCTTTGAGGTTGGCGGCGGCGATTTCGAAGCTCTTTTCAACTTGCGATTTGATGTATGCAGGAGATTCGCGATCGGCAGGTAAATTCTGAACAGGTTTTGACTTGCGTGTCTCAACAAGCCCTTTCGCCGAGGTGGTGCCTTCCATTCGTGACTTCGAGGTAAACCCGGAGGAAATGTATTCAGTGCGCCGCAGGAATGAAACTCCAGTATCGGAGAATTTGGGTTTGCCTAATGTCGCCAATGGCCTTAAGAGAGCGCGATCATGCGGATGAAGTTGTGGAGGATGTAATGGAGCTTGTATAGCTATTGGATATAAAGGTGAGCGACTACGCAAAGTGTGAACGATCTGCGAAACCTACAACTCTCATCTCCATCAAATATGCCTGGCATTCCCACCAAATCTAATGGCATCCCAAGCTCCGCGTCGGCTTCAATATTCAATGGTTGATCTCGCGCTAATCTTGTCGCAAATCCAGGTGTAGTATATTGACCACTTGCGAGGCCAGTATTCGGGATGTCGAGAAGCTTAGGAGGATTTGGAGGTGGCGGTAAGGCATTGGAATATCGTATCCGAGCAATATACTCCTGATGAACAATTCGAGATGCTGAAGACGCCATGTTGTTATTCGATGATGGGTTCGTGAATATGCTTGAACTTCTTATTTCAAGTTCGAGATCACAATGGTTTTGGAGAGGTCGCGTCTGGATGAGCACAGGGAAAATAGCGCTAATGACGAGGCTGAAATGTGGCTGAAATAAGGCTGAAATAGGGCTTCATCCATGGATTGATTACCTAACATAAATTTCGATCTGTTGATCTTTGTTTGCTGGTTTATTCGGGCACTACGGGGTTTCAGTCATCAGATCATTAGCGACTGAAGAAAGCAAGTTTGTCTAGGAGTGTTTAAAGGGGCTGCGAAAGATCTTCAGAAATGCAGAATAAGCGATAGGATAGGTACGCGGAAGGATGTTATCACGGCATAAGACTTGTGAGCGAGTTCCTTGGGAATCGGGGCATCCTCTTGTTCAACAGTACCACGAAATGCGTATTCTGAAATGTGATATATTGATAATGCTGTCCTTCACTTGCTAATACCATCTATTTGCTGGATACCCAATCCTTGAGTATTTTAGATGGCCCCTAAGTATGCCGAGAACAGAGAAAGGTGTGATTAAACTCATCGGGGTTTCGCCTCCTGCTCCCAGAATCCCTCAGGAACATTTTAAGAGCAGCTATTTGTACATAAGATAGCGAAGCTATCATTCCTCCAATTCCGTCGCCACCTTGTCAAGATCATTCAATCGTTGCATTCCATGAAGCCAGATAATCTCATGAGCTGTTCTTGGCGTACTTTGTTTTGCCAAACGAGAATGGTACGTATCGGTATTTGATCATATGTTGAATCTGTCTGCGCACTACAAAACATGTCAGTACGGGTTGAAACAACTCCTTTGCACTTTATCCTTCTATGAAAGGGGCAACTTACTGGTCAACATGAATAGAATCAACCAATACACAACCAACACTGGCCAGAATACCGGTACATCGAATATCGCAAACCAAGTACAAACAAAACCAATTACAATTGCCCTTGTAGCCGAATGCCAGAACTTGAACTCGGGAAGCCTTCGGATGAATGGGCGGAATTCCTCGTCTTGTTTCGTTGGTAATCCACCAGCAGCGCCATCTTCCATATCATTATCGATAGCTTCGTTGGAAGGGTCGAACTTAGGTTGGAGGAAAGCGAGAAAAAGGTTAAGGAGGTAGATTCCCAAGGAGTATGCCACTATTGGGAGATGTAAGTTGAGAGCGCGCAAAATGAACAGCGCTTGACATACCAATGTACCATCCTTGTGCGACGAATATGCGGATGAAGAATAACAATAGGAGCCCAAAAGTTGTGATCCATCTGTACGGAACATATGGTGTTGATTTATCTAGCCAAGCTTGGTATTGCTAATTATTTTTTTACAATTAGCATTCCATGGCCTTTCCAAATGATGCGATTCAACAAATCGCATCCATACATGAACTCACACGTCCTATCTTTGAAGTCTGCGCGCTCACAGCCGCGAAAGGGGTTTGTTCTGGTTCAATTGAATCCATATTGACTTTACGTAGTTTCTTGTTGGAAGAGAGTACCAGTCGTGTACAAGTCGTGCAGATATAATCCTACCGAAGAAGCTGGGGTGGAAAAGAGTGAGGTGAGGGTCGTTGGTAGTGGTAGGTGGTAGGCTCGAGACCACTATGCTAGTAAGGAAAGTTGTCGTAGTACGTACTTCCTCACTCATGCCCTTGGAGATTGTGGCGTCGTCGTAGCGTATCATCACGTGATATGGATCATGTGCAGGGATTGGTCAGCTCTCTCGATTGATTCCCGAGGCTGATCGGTTAACGTTAGTCAATACATACTCGAGTATATACAAGCAGCAGCAGTTTGATTTTTGACAACCAAAACGTTGAGTGGCTTCAATTACCCTTTGGGCACGCAGGCAATTACCCCTTTCCATCGCGATACCTTCAACTATGAATCCAATCCGAGCATTAAAGCCCTTGGCCTCGCGATTCACAGCCTCAACTCTCCCCGCATTTTCACGAGCCTACTCAGACAAATCATATCAGTTCATCCAAACTTCAGAACCAAGACCTGGAGTAGGACAAAGTACTTCGCTCTACCTTCACTAACACCTTTCTTCCTTGCTAACATTTGTTGAAGTAACATTAAATCGACCTAAAGCATTAAATGCCCTGTCTACCCCTCTCATAACCGAACTCAACGATGCTCTTCTATCCTTCGACAAATCTCCAGCCATATCTGCCATTGTACTAACTGGATCTGCAAAGGCTTTTGCCGCCGGCGCGGACATCAAAGAAATGGCACCTCTTACCTTTTCTGAAGCCTATACAACTTCCTTCATAGAATCCTGGTCAAACCTTACCACAGCCATCAAGAAGCCTATAATTGCGGCCGTATCGGGGCATGCGCTGGGAGGAGGTTGTGAATTGGCTCTGATGTGTGATGTTTTATACTGCACTGAGAATGCGAATTTTGGACAACCAGAAATTAAACTTGGAACCATACCAGGAGCCGGTGGGAGTCAAAGACTAACAAGGGCAATTGGAAAAGCTAGAGCCATGGAACTTATTTTGACTGGCAAGAACTTCACTGGAAAACAAGCAGGAGAATGGGGGGTTGCTGCACGAACATATAGATCCTGGGAAGAATTGATTGAGGCTGCGCTGGGTACCGCCGAGACAATTGCTGGATACAGTAAGGTAGCAGTGCAAGCTGCCAAGGAGGTTGTCAACAAGAGCCAGGACTTACCACTCAGAGATGGTGTGGAGTATGAGAGGAGAGTCTTTCATAGCCTATTCGGAAGTGAAGATCAAAAGATTGGCATGAAGGCTTTTGCGGAGAAAAACACGGCTGAGTGGACTCACAAGTAATTTTAGCATTTTCCTGCGCGATACCAAATTGCACTGGGATTTCTAATTTTGAACAACAGAAACATTTTTACTTTCTATATCTTGTGGGTTTCCGTTGTGGTTTGGTTTTCTTTTCGTTAAGCATCAACTCCAAGCAGTAGGTGCATGGATTTATGGGACGCTTGTCCGACTTGCAAAATCATAATACTTTCAAGATTATGTATCATCATTATTTGAACAAGGGGCGATTGAATCAGGTTTTAGAGTACACGATTAAATACTGCAAAAGTGTCGTCCCAATCAACTTATACAGCTTCTCATGAAAATGTAAAGTTGAAGTCAGCTCAAGTTCAGATGAGAAATGTCTCTATAAAGAGTCCTAGCGCATATTCATCTGATCCCCAGCTGAGATCGTCTTCTTTTTGCTTGTTGGAGTGTGAAACTTTTCGTTAAATATTTGGCGAAAGGTGTACTACGTAACCTTCTGAATATAGGGGTTGATAGATTGCTGGATATGTAGACGACTTTCACAAATACTTGAAGAAATGACAATCTTCTAATACCAAGAAAGACCACACGTGGCATTAGAGATGGATATCTGGGGCCCCAAGAAATCCGTGTTAAATTTATAATATATTTCCTTGAACTCGCTTGAATTGAAGCTACCCAGCGAGCTTAGTTGGATTAAGCAAAGAGCCAGCAGGATCTAAACCCTCTTGACTGACACCAAGACGTCTCACATGTGTAAAGAATTTCACACACGCTAAAGTTGTGAGATTTCCACCGTCTGATCCGAACCACATCGTCGAATTTCCAAGGAGTAGAACTGTAACGATCGTGACCGACCCGCACAAATCGGCGTGTCGCTCAGGGCGCACGAACTCCTATTGGTGTCGCTTATATGCCACTCATATAGATTAGCTATAAAAGGCCTATAGGCCATATGGATCTCTCTTCAGTAGTAGTTAATTCTAAGAATACTTTTGACCCTCGATTTCGAGCTCTTATATGGCACAAGCGTCACAAGCACTACTTTGAGAAGCCGAAGTGAAGTTTTACAGATTCCCAAAAAAGAGCTAAGCTCAGCAAGACTATCGAATTATAATCACTCAGGCCTTTACAATCTATGATATATGATGCTACAAACAAAGTCAATACTTTTGCTAAAGACTTTGATCATTTTTCATCTATTTGGATTGTATTGGCTCGGATCCCTTTTCTTTATAATGGCACCCAATCATCACCATGCGTTAAAGTACACAGGGGGGTCCCGAGGGTTCGAAATAGGATTAACGAGGATCCACCTTGAATATCAGTTTTGCGGGTAAGGCTACAGAGTACACAGGAATGATTAACCTCAAGCGCCACAATGATTCGGGATCTAAACCTAACTTGGATTAAATCGCTCCAACTTGAAAATCTCAGAAGTTAACGGTGCATTATTGAAGCCTAAACCTTATTCTAGAAGAAGGTAGATGGGAGCTCTTGGCTCTCTGAGTGAACTTGTAAGGCTGTGCTGTCGTTAAGCTACGGCCCGAGTTCAAGTCGTTGGAACCATTATTGACAATGACTATTTCCACTTCCTCTTTTGTGTCTTGGCTGCTTGGAGTGGGCCTAGACTTATGCGATAAAGTACATGGGGGATTGTGTCGCCGCCGACTCCGGCGTTGAAGATGCGAGGCTCTAACCCCCAAGTTGAGATCATCCCCAGCAGTTTTGAAGCGCTCTTGCATGCTGGACCCAGTAAGTAAAAGGTGTTGAAGTGTTCCAAAGACGCGCTGTTTATTTCCGAGGAATGGACATTGATAGCGGTCTCTCTCTGAGCGCTTCCTCCATTTAGATTTGTCCTTTATTTGATTGCTCGGCTTCATGTCAGAGATTTCCAAGAGTGTTGATGGAGGCATGATCTTGGGAGTTTTCGGCGTCGCGGCAGGTGACGATACTGACACTGTTGATGATGCCACAATTCAATACCCAACGAGGCGAATGGCGCAAGACTCTTTTCACAAGCAAGCAAAGAATAAACCTGAGGGTATACAAATACGATACATTGGAGCATGGGCATGTTTTATGAAAACCTATGCCAGTCAAAATACTTGTTTTGTATCTGGACCAAGAAGCAATTTGAATTTCCCAAAACGATGCATTCACATGGCCCTTGGCAATCTCGTTTGGTACTCAGAGGGATCTGTGCGGCTAAAATCGATCCTTGGCTTTCATATCGAAGAAGGACTGAGGACGAGACTACTCGTTTGTGATAAGTTTGGTAATCGTATATGCTTGATACCCTCCAAGGATCTTCATTAAAGTGGCTGCCGGCTACTTGGTTCAAGCGGCAGCATTGGAAAGCTCGTGGTTGCTGGAGGCGCTTAGCAACACAGATGCACCATAGATCAATCCGGGAATCACAGAAGCGTATCAGTTCGACCTTTCTTCTCCATGTCGAATAATGCGCCTACCGACATTGCCAAAGCTTCGGCATGTGGATGGAATGGACACTTGTATATGGATGTTCTTTCCGTCGGGCCAAATTCAGTTTTTGTAGAAGGACTCCAATAACCTCTCCCAAGTCAGATGATATCAAACATATAAATAAAAAGGTATGATAAACACTTATTTCTCAAACAACGATGCGTATGACTTGAGCACTTGTGAATATCCAGTTTAGGAGACCGGTGGAACTCGGTAATGAAGATGATATCGACTTCGATTGGTAAATCAACCAAATCTTCAATGTTGAATCCACTCGGAACATTGTTATCGTGGCACACAAAGCAAGAACATAAAGTGCCAGTTACTTTTTCGAGACTTGCTTGAAAAGAAAACTACTATGATAGTAATTGAATTCCAAAATACAATTGTAAATAACATCTTCTAAATATACAATGATTAATCTGGAAATTCAAAAGAACAAGGTATACTCATCGCTCAATAACCCAACGCTTTAAAATATAGACCATGGCGATGAGCTCTGCTCAACACTGGGCATTAAGATTTTAGCCTCTGCCTGTCCTGCAACCGGATCCTTTTCTTCAAGTATAATATCTGCTGTGGAAGCGGACTCCCCTTGGGGCCAACTGGTGATTTCAGCAGCAATTATCAATTGTGTCGTGAAACTAAACATGTTAGGGAATAATCTAGATAATGCGCTCTGAACCGGCGGAATAATATTTTCGCAGATGATCTCAGCTAGGGGAAGAGGAAGAAAAATCCGGGGCTCGCCGGCTGCTATGGTGATTTTTGTTGATTGTCTGACTGTCAAAGATTCTCCTGTGAGAGTGTCGACTAATATGGTACCAATTGTGAACATGGTAGCTATGAAGATCGCGTTGGGATTCGCCTGGCTACCTTTGTTGGTCAGTACCATGAGCAGGGGGCCCTTTTGCGTGGCAGCAACATTATCATCAACGTAGAGACACGTGGTTAGATGTGTGCCAAACCCTGATTCCCAACTCAGCTTTCTGATCTGATTCAAACGTGCAATATACTGGTATAGTGGAGTGATGTTATAATTGGATGTCCACATCGGCTCTCGGGATCCAGGATCGCCATCTCCAGAATAAGACTGTTCTTGCCCATAGTAGATGATTGGCACACCGTCTGTGAGTAACGTCCATGCCATAGCATTCTTCACAACAGCCAAATCCGAGTTTGTGTCATGGGTGAACCGTGGCATATCGTGATTCTCCATAAAAGTCGACATTTGCTGCACATCACGGAATTTTGACCGGTATTCGGGAGTGATGAGGTTGATAAGCTCATGCATACTTCCACCATCTCTGTGGAATGCTCTCTTCAAAGGATAATATGTTCCGTAGTCTAGAAGCCCTCCAAGGTATGGTTGGTATGAGCTTAGATAGTCAGGATCACCCGATAGCACCTCACCCAGCGACCAGACCCCAGCAGATCGAACAAAATCCGGCCAAAAATTCTTCCTGACATGTTTGACGGTATCAATCCTCAGGCCATCAATTTTAAACTTTTGGACAAGCTTGGCGATCCAAGTCTGAAGAGTGAGCACCACGGTAGGATCTTCGGTATTCAAATCAGGCAAAGACACACGATCATCCCCTAACCATCCTTGCTCACAATCCTGTGGGTCGTCATAGTTTTTGACAAATGACTGTGGATGATAGTATGATGAATCGTTGAAAGGTATGTATCTGGAATAATCCACAATAGGGGGTGATCCCATATGATTGACAACCACATCAACCATTAAAAACATGCCCCGCGCATGTAACGCATCCGAAAGAGCGAGTAAGTCGTCGGCGGTTCCAAAATGTGGATTTACGGAATAAAGATCCTCTGGCCAATATCCATGATACGCAACTCCATGTTCGGTCACTTCTTCGATATTTTTCGAGATCTGAAGGGAGTAGTCAGTGACTGAAGTTTATACAATGGGGAGACTGAAGAAACCAACGGGTGAAATCCATATAGCATCGAACCCCATTCCTTGGATATAATCAAGTTTAGATATGATTCCCCTCCATGTTCCACCCCAGTATTCTCTGAGCCCAGGACTTGGGTTTTGATTTAGCAGGCTTTCATCTTCTGTGGCAAATCTATCGGTGAGGACTTGGTATATGGAACGTGTTTTCCAGGCCTGGGCATTGGACATGGTGTAACAATTGATCCTGTCTGTAATGATGAAGAGAAAAGAATGATCTGAGAATAACTCATTAGAAGTTAGAACGGAAAAGAAAGCAAGGTGATTATGAGAAGAAAGGTTTATATATGTATGTATTCGTATAAAATTACGATAAATATCACGTGAAGATGATTGACCCCTTACTGGCACCCCTTGTCTTGAGAAGTTGATTTAAGCGTTAAACGATCTACCTGATACGAGTATTTGCGTACGACTTCTAGACTATTACGTGTATATTATACCAAGTGGCACAGACTTAATATATATATGATATTCCAACAATTTCATATATATATATATCCCTTCAATAGTTGCTCATTGTAAAAAAAATAGATAAGCTCAAATAGGGGTTCGGTAATTCTAATGGGGATAAGGGATAGCATCGAAGAATGCAAAGCACAGCGGAAAGAACTTTTATACAATTTACACCGTGAATATCTCATCCTCAAACCCGTCGGGGAGTGATTACATAATGTACCAATAAGAGGTATGTAAAATTGATCATTTCCTGAAAGGTCTGAAACTGTTTGGAGATCGTTTTGGTACAGTACACCGTAAAGATGTTGTGAGGTTGCCCTACCGGAACATCGTTATTCCGGGCCGTTGTTGACGATACCTTAGTAGGCCGGAAATCTCGTGGGGTGCGAGTTGATTCACTAATAAAGGTGCCGGCAGGGATTCGGAAAATGAGCTTCTCAAATGAAGAATTTTACATAACTGTTATAGTTGTGGTATTGTGATTAGCCAGCATAGGTTGCTGTACGGAGTGGCGGAGTGGTTAGAGTGCTCTGGCTATTTTTGTTGATCAGTCCTGCGTACAATAATGCAATACACATTCAATTGATCGAAATTCAACATTGTACATTGCAGCATGCAACAACACATTCTGAGACTCATATATATACCACATCCTTGTTGACAAATCTACCCATGCTACAGATTCAGAGCTAGCTTCACCTGCCCAAAGTTTGAAAATTTCGATATGTCCAACCCAAATTGACTGCCGTCAGAAACAGAACACTCCAACCACTACGCCCTACACCGTACTTGGCCCTGATCCCTAAGTGCTTACAAAACTTACAAGGGCTGCGAACACCTTGCTAGCTAATGCTTAGCAGACCAATCAAATCGAATCATAGAACCTAGAACTTCGAACCGAAACTGACCAATCACACTGCAGCGGTGGACCCGCCCGGTTCCCTGCGTAGGTCACCAGAAAAAAGGAACTGAACCTGATCTGTCAACACTAAACCACTCCGCCAACACGCCCTACTTGGCGTGGATCCATACCCTGCACCACTATGTTGACTAATCAGATACCACAACTTGTGAGAGCCCTGGAGGATCCTGATGCCCGCTATGTTACCACCAATCAACCACCACAACCTCTCTCGGTGCCGGCCCTGTGATTGTCAAGTTGCCATGCCACAGAAAAAGTAATTGAACCCGAACTGACAACCCTACCCACTCCGCCAACACGCCCTACTTGGCGATGATCAAAACCCACCACCATCATGCTGACTAATCAGGATCCCACAACTGCCTTCATTGCCCTCACTGCCGCCGCTGAAGGAATCAACCAACTTTGACCCCGCAATCAGATGAGCAAGGCTTGTTTTCGGTAATTTGACAAATTTCGGAAACCTATAAGACAAGACTTTATGTTTTGTTTTTAGTCCTGCTTAGAATCCAAAAAGCGTATCATCTGTATTCCGACAGAAAGATTTGGGTGACAAATTTCGGCAGCCTATGAGACGAGACTTTTTTCAGTCCCGCCCAAGAATTGGGCTCCCCCTACCCAATTCCCGAACGTTACTTTTTTTTTGGGTATTTTTGTTTTGGGGGGTTAAGTATATAAACTTTTTTTTAGGGGTTAAAAGATTTTGAATTTTTTTGGGGGTTTAAAATTTTTTATGATGCTGAAGGAGGGGTGAAGACCGTGGGGTCACTTACTCACATCTTGCTTTTCGATTGAAAACCGAAGATAGCCAGCCTCCTCTCCACTTCGGCTCCTTCACCATCCTCTTGCAAGGACGAAGAATTCATCACCTTGGTTTCGATTCCCAGGTGACCATCAGCGGTCTTCAAACGAGCAGCTGGTGGAAGCTATCGACGCGGCTTATCCTGGACGGTGGTCTTGCTCGCCTTGTAATGGTCTTGAGCTGCAAGGCGGGCCCACTTGTCCAGATAAGACGACACGTAGAGGCTGGCACAAGATGTGAGGAAACTGTTGAAAGTTAGTTTATACTGCATCAAATAATAAGAAATCTGTAGACTTACGCCCCAGTCGCCACCCCTCCCATTTTAATTGATTTCCAAAGGCGCTGCATTGCCGAAGATATATTATGTTATGATTAATATGTTGAAGAGAGGAAGACATGATGTAGAGAGGAAGACATGATGCAGAGAGGAAGATGCAGAAGATTTCTCAAGGTATTTGTAGACAGAGAATTCTGAAGAGAGCAGTTGGGAGCGACCATGACGCAAGTTCAACATTGAAAAAGGAAGTAATAACAATGCAGTACTTACTATAAGTGGCATTCGAACCTCCCCAAATAGATTCCGACGGGTCAGGTATTGCTCCCATGAGATCCGAAAGGGCAGGGCCAGGTGGGTACAGGTGCTCAACATTGGTCAAGAGGAAACTGGATAGAGGCATGGAATGCCATGTTAACTTACCGTTTTCGATGGAGAAATATTCTGTGCCAGCAAAGGCTTGCAACTCCAGATTGGGGGCTTCTTTCCTTCTTGCTGCAGGAAGGAATGAGAATCAATGGGATCACTTATTATTAGGAACTCCAGGATAGTCACAAGTCCCTCCATCGTTTCAAACCTCCTCCCATTTTTCTTCAAAGATAATGCCATCATCAGGCCGGTAAATTTACTATTAGAATTGTGCCGGTCCGGTGTGAAGAGACAAGTTACAGCAGAGCTCCATGCGTTGTTGAGTGCTGGAACATTGTTGTCGGTCCATAGATCCGCACCAGGAAGAATATCCCATAAAAAAGCCGATGGGTGTATTATCAGTCGCTATGGAATACATTGTCTTACTCCGCTTCGCCAGTAACAATCACCAGCCCAGTCTACCTCATACTTTCATCATCTTCTCTTTCCGAACGGCACTCTTGGGAAATCCAATGGCAACTTCAACTTCGCCGTCTTCCTTTGTGCAGCAGTCGCCTTGTCCAAATTTAATGCCTTTCTCCTCAACTCTGGAAGTGCCGCAATCCTCGCACCAATCTCCTTGAAGTATTGAGACATCTCATTCGTCTCCAGCTTTAAATCTAATTGAAGATCATAGAGATCAACTTCATAATTATCAACCAAACATGCCAATGCACAGACGTGAGTAATCAAGAGATCAGATTTGAATTTTGACATTACTCCGGCGTCCGAGTATTTGCGTCGAATGTCTTCCAAGAGGGATTGAGGTAAATTGTCACCCAACTTTGATTTCATTTCGTCGTGCTTAGGTAACATCTTAGGTAGCATTTTTCCGCCATGCATAGGTCGAGAAGCCATGTGTAAGTCTAACAAAAGAAGAAGGTATCGCAAGATTCTGAGCTTGTCAACGCCTGCGGTAGCTGCAGTGACGATTCTCGCCGACACATATCGCGAGTTTGTAGTGATGTTCTTCTTTTCTTTAACTGCTTGCTCCCATTCCAAGACCGGCACAGACTTGAAAATATCGCTGCCAATGAGACTGTCCACAGTATAAACATCTTTGATATCTTTGGCAGAAAGATCTGCTTTCGGTCGTGGTTTGGCTGCATCCGCTTGTTCCTCAAGATCTTTCCTAGATGCCATGGCAGATGTAGCTTCTGCCATGGATGCAATAACAGCAGATTTCGCAGCATCCAACTTCGCAGGCTTGGCTCCATCCGCGACCAATCTTGATCGTCTGTTCGCTGAAATGGCATTCTCGGTGATGGAAGCAATAGCTTTCTTCGACTTTTTGGTACCGAAAGTCTCTCCAAGGTCGTTTCGAAGCTCTCGGAAAGTCTGCAAGTAGTCTTATTAGCATCTGTTTCAATAATCCTTTGTAGCAGACCTACATGTTTCTCAAACTCGGCTTCCGTATCTTGATGTGCTCTAGCACTTCCACGAACCACCATCTTTCGTGCTTCCATGACCTCTAATTTTCCTGTCTTTGGATCATACACGCCAACATAATGCTTCAATAATGTATCAGATCCACCAGCTTCTTCCTCACGTGCAGTATAATCGAGTTTTGGATGGTCCGAGGAATGGAGAAGGACCTCTGTAGTAGCAATTGCCCCGCTATATCCTGGTCGTTGGGGGGGATTCTTGCGTTGCTTCGAGAATGGTTGAAGGGATATAGATGCCGGCATAGCCAATCCAGGAGTTGATGCTACGAGAAGTCAGCTTTCCATAATCCTGCATACTTATTTTGAGATCGCAATGATAGTCCTGCTCTAGATTGGAAGACATACCAATTACAGGCGCCCATTCATCACCAACTTTCAGAGAAATCTTAACATTGCTCCCATCCTCGATTGCAACCTTTTTGCTTGGTCTCGAGGAACCATCAGCGTTCTTCTTTCGCTTCTTACTCTTCTCAATATTATCGACCATTGTGTGATTAATGTAAAACTTAGGCAGAGTTTGGTAAGCTTCTATTCCGTCGCAAGGTAAATAAAATTTTGGAAATGGTCGGCCATTGGAAACATTTTTTACCCGACATTGTACCAAGACTTCAGGTCGCGAGGCTGAGATATTGAGGCTAAATGATCATCACCAGGTAGGGCTTAGTTGGTTATTAATCATATATATCACATCACATGATCTGGTTCCGACAACTGTGAAATAAGGTTTGTGGATGAAACATGAAACATAAAAACTGAAGTGCGCCAATCAAATCGAAATGCTGACATCGAAATGCTAAGATCGTAGTAGTGGAAAACGTGGAAAACATGTCAATTCTGTATGATGTTGTTGATCCTGAACTTGAACATGCTGCTCCCTGGCAGATTCTTGAATACAAGGCCTTAAGACAGTCTCATGGTTCCTATAGTAGGATGGAAATGAATGATAGACCGAATTGCGTGGTAGGACGTCATTGTTTAGAGCGCAATCAATCAGGTTCAGTAACAGAAATGGAGAATGAATGGAAGTCCTGTGAAGTTCGAATGTGATGAATCGATTGCGTATAAATAAATATATATATATACATTATCTTCTCAGTAGGATACAGCCAACTTACATTCATTAGAGATGAGGGCGAGATGGAGGAGGATGGAAAAAATGAAAATTTGAAGACAATTAGCACTCAATTTGGCTCTCTCATCGTTCTGCGAGCACACAAATTTATATATCTTCATCTGTCATCATGGTAGAATGCGCAGGACATGCAAAGCATATTGACAATAACCTTCAAATCAAATCACATTGCATATAGAAAAGGCAAGACATATATGAAGACGAACTTCTTTTTTTTGTTATTGATTCCCATCAGGTTGGAAGTTATCAAGGTATTTAGCATCAGAGGCAGCTTCTCTCTTGTAACTTCTTGCTTTATAAACCCTCAATGAACAAATCGACATTGCATGGTTGACCGATCCTGCTTCCTTCGAGAAATTCCACCACATGCTAATGAATGCGCGTCACCATGCCGATCTTTCCTTGAACACCCAGCCGCCGATGAACGAAGCGCGAACCCCGAACTTTTTGGTGAAAACTGAAATGCTGAAAAAGGTGAAGAAGTTGGTGCGAGAGATGGCGCAATCGAAGAGAGGTTAAGTTGTCATGATTTCATGATTCGAGAGGTAGGGGGTATCGAGATCGAGTTGTTTTGAGTTGTTTACTTGCTATAGGGGTGTTAACGAAAGAAAGACAGCTGGAAGGCACATCAAGGTGATGGTCAAGACTTACGATCTGGCACGAGTCTTTCTGCGCTTGCGCTTTAATCTTCGAACTCTCTTTTTACGCCACTTCGCTCTCCTGAAGACGGTTGTTAGCTACGTAATTGAAGAAGGAATGGAAGGATATCAAACTTACATCTTGAATGTGAGTTGGATGATGGTGGGGAAGAAGAAATGATTCTGTTGATTGAAGCTCGAGATATGGTGCTTGATCTCGGTTAACTTTTCGAGCTAATTTAGCGCACTTTGGGGACTTAGGGCTTATCACATGATTGATCATCAGTTCATCTGATCGGGCTCAACCTTGGAAAGATTCTCCTAAATGACTTTTCGTTCTGTGCGAGTTCCTCAAGGGGACAGTGTATTGTTATGTGACTTTGCATACCAGTTCATTCGTCAATGTTATCTCAAATTTCAAACCCTCTAACTAATTTAACATTCTATCTTATAAGAGAAATACGATTACTTTTGAATTTTCCATTTTGAAAAAGTAATTTCTGTACATCAGACGTCTACAATATATAATTTTATTACCCCACATATCATTATTCTCAACTTCACGCTACTTTGAAACTACGAAATCAATCATAATCTTCTCAATAGTAGAGCTTACCCTTATAATAATTAGATGTTTCGAAAGTGCTCAATTTCTTTAATTTCGTTATTCCTTTTCCAATCATTTTATACATTGCTTTCAGGTTTGTACCAAATCTAAGATCGAAAGTCTAGAATTGAAAGCTTTTCGGGACGGAACAACCTCTTCCCTAGATCTAGTTCTCATTCAAGCTTTTAAATATCTTTATATCGTTACATATATATTTCTAATGCTTTTGTATCCTTTAGCTTTAACATCAGCTCAAGCCCTAGTTCTTTAGCTCTTGCCAAGACCTCTGATATATATCGTTGAAAGTCTCTCATCAAAACATTTCGATCCCTCATCAAAAAAGCGACCAAAAGCTCGCAAACCCTCTGAGAGACTAACATCCCCTCGTAATCCCCTCACGTGCTATACAATATGATTTTGATCATCTTAGGAATCATTGCTAGGTGGGCTCGTGTTTCCTGAAGCCAGTCGGTAAGTAATTGAAGGTATAGAATGTCATTATAAAACATACTCATTTTTGAGGCCCACTCCTTTGCTGACTCCCGACGTCTTTCTTGTTCGAGAACATGCAGATGCCTCCTGTCGAACAACCTCTCGTAACATATTTCGCCACATCCCCTGCCAACCCAGTGGCCAAGTCCAAAGGTTACGCTGGTGCCTGCGAGTTTCTGCCACCCCAACCCCGACTACTTCGACACCCAACAAGTCGCAGTCATGATGATGGGTGGCAATTGAGTTATCTGAATTGCAGAGAGAACTTTGTATTCAAACTTTATGCGGGAAGGAGTTGTCTTGTATTTCGATGGATATCTCGAGATTGCTTTGAGTGCGCGTGGTTGCTAATTGTTTGATGAGCTTGAGGGTTATGAGAGAGAGAATCGTGTGGGAAAAGATGTTATATTTATAGGTCAAGTTACTAACTAGCATTACTATTGCTATTACTTGAGTAGTTCAATAGTGGTTTCTTCATCTCAGCTCTCAGACCCCTCATAGTGGTTTAGATCTATCAATATGGAAGACGTTTTAAACTTGTATGAGCACGTGATGGCGATAAAGCATAGGATGGGGTCCTCTCTCTCCCTTCCTTCCCAAAATCTTATTTTATATTCCTTCTTCTCACTCCTCTTTCTTTCTTTGGCTCTCTCTCCCCTTCATCATGGAGGCGCCAGACTTTATTCTTGAGTCCAACGGTCAAGGTCTTAATGAAGAGACTCATGCTTTCCATGGGAATCCTGTTGTCGCAACACTCACTCACGAGCATCCAAACACTGCTCAAAAGTTTAGTTTGTGATCCTTTCATCTTGTCAACTTTCATTGCCTGATGAATTTCTATAGCCATTCCTATCTATTCTAAAGACCATCTTCATGTAGGAAGGGACTCGAAATGGTATGTACTACATTCCATTAACTCACAAAAATGCTGATAATCCACCGGTGATTTCTCAATCGATAGTGTAATCGTCTCCAAGAAGCAATTTCGCATCTACACTATCATATATGACGCAGAAAGATTGGATGAGTACCCCCCTTCAGTCTACTGTGAGGATCTTGAATCTAGAAACGGCACCTATGTCAATGATATCTTGATCGGAATACTTGGTAATGAGAGAATTGGACGTCTTTTGGTTGATGGGGACTTGATCGAGGTACGGCCTGATTGGAAGTTTCGATACCACCAACCAAGATCAAAACTGATACCACACATGGCTTTACCTGAAGCTGAAGTTCAAGTATGTCTCAATTCTTTCATTTGGTTCTGCTTTGAACTCTGACCCAAATGTGGGTAGTATTTCCAAGATCGCTTTACCATCTCCAATCACGTCCTTGGCAGTGGTATTGCTGGAGAAGTATTCCTCGCCAACAACGTTGGCACTTCGAAACAGATGGCCTGTAAGGTTGTGAAAATAAAATCCTCAAGGAGTCGGCTCCCTAGCTCTCAAAATGGCTCAGTCCCGGGTAGTAGGGAATCAAATCAGCAACAAGATACCGAGTGGGAAAATAAATCATCTCTACGCGAGATTGATATACTGTCCAAACTGAACCATGTAAGTTTCAAAAGATCCATTCGTCATTCCCAGATTAATGGCCCTTAGCCGAATATCATCAGCATCCAGAAAGCCTTTCTTTCCAATGATAGACTGTAAGTTGAGTACGGCATGTTTGCCTTCACTTCTGACTTCCTTCAGCTATATGTTCACAGAGCTTGCTACCGCAGGGGACCTCTATACCTACTTCGAATCTTGTGGCAATAGACTTGCGGATGCACATGCGCGCCTCATCACGAGACAAATCGCTTTAGCTTTAGAATATCTTCACTCGAAAGGAATCGCACATAGAGATGTTAAAATGGAGAACATTCTCATGACAAACACCGATATTGGGTCTCGAGTCATCCTTACAGATTTTGGTCTTGCCAATTATACGGACAAAACAACGGGTAGGCTTTTCTCTGCGGTGGGCACAGAAGGTTATGTCGCACCGTAAGTGATCAGAAAATGGCCTACTACGACCTGAATAATTCTGACGTGTTGCAGTGAAATTGTAGGTTCCGGTGTAAGTCGTGGCTATACTACAGCAGCAGACATGTGGTCATTTGGGATATTGACGTGGAGCTTGCTCACTGGGGAGACTTCAATTCCTGGAGGTCGACTATCTCAACTGGAGGAAATTCAAGTTACAAAAGAGTTCCTTTCTTCCGATGAAAAAGAGGCAGCACAAAAGTGGTCCTATCTTCATGCAAGAACTCGCTCATTTCTGCGCGGCCTTTTGGCCAGTGATGCGGAACAACGTATGACTGCTGTTCAAACAGTCAATCATATATGGTACAAGAAGCTTCCTGTTTCCACTGCATTGGAGCAGGCATATGAGCGAGCTATAAGATTTTGGAAACCACGGGATGACAGCGAAGATATTTTAGCGTACCTGCCAGGTTATACCGCGCCAGCGCTTGATGGGGCGGGCCCAGTTCGTCGAAAGCACTTGCCTGACGTTTCCCTTTCGCCGTACTTTAATCTTGACCGTCATCTGCAATCAAGATCTCCGCAGGTATCAAAGCGCAAACGGATACTTGATGATCTGAAAGAATCCGGAGAATCTTTCCTGGAATCAGACTTACAACAGAACGTACCAAAATACAGTCACAGGAAGATATGCCACCATCCGATAAAGTCGGTTTCTGGAATTGATTTATTCGGAAGTTACACAGATTTGGTAGATAACCAGGCAAAGAACAATACGAGGCCTAGTTACGAGATCTCTTCTCAAAGACACGAGATTAGCGAAGCAGAAATGGGTCAGAAAGCAGCTACAAGAAGCTTGCAAAACCATCTTGACTCCCCCATTATGGATAAAAATATCAGTTCAAAGCTCTCGAACTCGAAGGATACAAGAACGAGGAAAGAGACGGACCCTGCTAACCAAGAGATCCACGATACTGCTTCGCAGCGTGTGACTAAGTTCTGTTCTGCCAAAGTTTTCAAGGATGAGGTTAATAGGGTCCGAAAAGAGCAACTTATAAAGGCTTGATGGATGGGTATGTGGTTGCTCTCGGGTGAATGGTGGATAGATCCGAGCTTCGAAGAGTTGGGACGGGATGGCTTCATTGCTGGATGCGACTTTTGGGAATAGAAAGGAGGTTTGTTGCTCTGGTTTTTTGCTGTGAGAGTTTCGCATGCCGCCTTTACACGCGATACCCCGTTACGTAGCTAGGACTTGCTCTTCAATATGAACTGATGTACAATTGTATCACGAGCTGTTCGGCGTTAACCTCAGGTGGGAATGATTAGCGTACGAGCACCAGGACCACGGCATGGAGATGTCGAATTGCTATCATGCTTCAATCGATAACTCAGAAATACGGACGCTGGACAACCAGTTTACCTCTACGGTGTAAGCATCTGAATGCTGCTGGATTTTCAGAAAGTTTGAGGCCTTCGGCAAGTTCGGATGACTGCCAACTGCCGAATGCCGATATTGACCCGATAAGATATAACCGTCACAACCTTCAACAGCTTGCTTAATTGGACAGGAAGGAATTGTTATTGTTCCATATTAAAATCTCAAAGCAAACGTCCAACAGCTCCATCCCGTTTGTGTTCTCTTGATACACCTCAGTGCCTACAATTCCCCCTCATTCTGAATCCTTGCTGTCTCACGACAACAAATAACCAATACCTACAGATAGATGTACGGAGTGACTGGTTGCGCAAATGCTTCTACATCACCGATTGTATCCATACTTTCTGGTGGCATTGCTGAAGGGGTAGAAAGCGCAGTTTTATACCCATTGGAGTTTGCCAAAGCTCGAGTCTAGCTCCATGACAGCCATTCAACCTATCAGGAAACCCAGTTCGGGTCGTTCTACAAGCGTTCGTAACGAGCAAGAAGGTTCGAGGGCCTTAGGGTGTGGTGTACTGGTATTGGCACCCATTGGAAAAGATGTCGTACGATTGCTTTCGTATGATAGAATCAAAAATATGCCTGAGATTGGTGTCACATCTCCCGGTCGTATGGTGGCAAGCATTGGCAGCGGGAGTTGCAGCCAGTATCTTCACAGTCACACCTACTGAATTTGTCAGATGATACCAGGACTGCGCGACACTCGAATTCCACAACTTATTGTGTGCTTACTGTTATCAGAGAGGATAGATTTGTAGGTTTTTACAGATGTTTCACGGGTACAGCCATGAAATTATCACGGACTGTGTTTAATGTCAAAGGTCTTGAAATCTATATTCACACCGCAACTTTCTTATGAAATTTCTCTCAATACTGGCCGGCTTTTTTGCATCATTTGATTTGATTTTGATGTGGATATCGACGACACAAGAATTCGTCTAACCTTGGGACAAGATATCTATCACGTTGTACAGATCCCGTCATCTATCCATGTTACCATTAAGTGGTTCACAATCGATATTGAAGTACAGGATCGGATTTTGGGATTGGTATCAATGTTACAGCCAGTGGCATGTGATAGATCAAGAATCGTCAGCCTCCAGGTATGCCAACACACAGTGATCCTTTCTTCCTGATATAAGCTTGACGAGATCTCAGGGCCCTTGGGCTTCGAATCCCCAACAATCATCGATACAAACTTCATTCAATCACGACGGGGTAAAGCCTAACATGCTCGACTTCCTTACTACCATGTTTCTCGGAATCTCCATCATACTCGGACATGGGCTGTATCAACGCATGTACCAGCACAACCCATTTCTTCTTCACAGTATCGACCAGCCAAAAGAAGCGGTCGCCGGTGACTCGGAATAATACTAATTCTGATCGCTGAATGCTCAATTAATTCTTCGCGCGACTCTGCTGCATTTCGTAATCTAGTATTTGCTGTGGATTTGGTTGCTTTGGCTTCGAACTGGCTGCTTTCAAAGGTTGCATCAATGAAATGATCATTCTTTTCGAAGGCGACCAGGTACCTGCTCCAGCCATTACCTGCAAGTCGTTAACAAGCTTCTTATAGATATAGGGACAGAGTCGAAAATGCTTTTTGAATGTGGGTGTGACGGATTTGAGGACACATATTATCGGTTCTATGGGTACCGCGGAAAAAAGCGATTAGTCCAGATGAATCTGCGGATTTGGGAACGTCACGACAAAAGAGAAATAGATATAGACTTAAAGATTCTCGCTTGGGGATATGCGACGGCTTGGATTGCTTTACGTTCGAATATGGACGGTATTGAGACAAAAGGGGTTTTCATGGGGTTGTGTGTAGGGTTTTGGAGTTCGTAATCAAGATCATCGACTTTGTCTTCTTGGTAACCAAGAAATCTGGGGTCGACTTGACGAAGATCCTCTTGCGTTTCGACCTGCTCTACCATCCTGCGACCAATAGCCGACTTCGTTACAACAGGTATCGGATTTCAAACATGCCCCGACCCCCAAAAACCTGCTTGAAGTGCGGCAAGTTGACAATGATGGTATGCACTTTAGTGCTAGTTCGATAATAATACTACTACTTATATATTGTAGTATTGTAGTAGATAGGGGGCCAACAGGCCAACAGGCTAAAATGGTGGAATATGCTAATTTCAATGCACATTGTACATGAAACCTCTTATGTGATATACACAGATATAATCCTCCCCCATCTGAGTTACTAAAAATGTATGGCCCTCAATTTCCTACCCACCCAATTAATCAGAGAACATAGCCTCCGCTACTTGCCACTTCCCAACTTCTCAAACCCCTTCCTTCCTCCAGCTCCACACACCACCAAAGTACCTCTCTCGCTTTATCTTTTTGTCCTCCTACTTCGTAAGCTCTGGCTAATGAATACCATGCTTCCGAATAATTCCAACCCGAACCTAACTTTGTTAACCCAGATAAAAGTCCATATGCACGATCACGAGCTGCAAGTCGATCAAGTTGAGCAGTTTGATTATTTTCTGAGGCAGTGAGAACCTCTTGTTTGAGGGGAGTAGGAAGTGGAAGACCAAGAGGTCCGATAGTCAAATCAGGTAGCGTCGACGACTGATGCAGTCGAGATTGAGCAGACGTATTAAGGGTAGAGGCTGAGGGATTACTGGTAGAGGCTACAGGAAGGACTAAAGCTGGTATGGTGGGCAGAGGAAGGAGATCTTCGGTATATATGTCTAACAGGATATCGGAAAGCCCAACAGTTGCAGCAGGGTGGTCTGGAAAGTGGCTTAAAGCAGCCTCGAAATTTTCAAGTGCTGTATATGGAGAAGATTGATCGACAAAGAGATAGCCACGCTGTAAAGGTATTAGTTGGTACCTAAAAATTGCTTCAGTAAACGTACCGCCGAGAAAACATCGCCCCATAATTCTGCCACACTCTTTCCACCTCCCAATCCCGGATTATCAAATGATGCCAAGCCTGTTGGATCGTTGAGAATATCTATTTCTAACCCATGAACCAACTTGTGCGCTTCCTCAATTGCGCCTTTAGCATCTTCGTACATGGTTGCTCGTCGATAAAACCCAGCAATTAATAGCCATACTTTAACTAGTGTTGATACTCTCCGTCGCCTTTCAGAGTCTTTAGAAAACCTTGTTGTGGGACTCGGTGATGATGAATACGGAGTAATTGGCAGACGATTGTCTGGAGCTATGGCATGGTTAGAGTTTAAAGGTTTGAGAGCCGGCTCTTGATGTTCCAATTGCTGTGAGGCGGGAGGTAATGGCTTCGAGCTCTCTATTAAATGATCTTCCCGATAATTTGTATCTGTTTCTGCTGCAGTTCCGTCGGTCTGCGTCCTTCCAACACCAGCGCCTCTGTCAGGCTCTACAGAAAGATTTCTGGCAGTCGGTTTTTTGTGCAACTTTTCGTGATGATCTCCAGAGCGCCGACGGTGGTGTCTCCCGGCGGTACCATTCTCATGTGTGACCTGGATAGTCGGTGCTCGATGAACCATGTTGTGTGTGGTGTCTGGTCTTTGAGAATTTGTGCTCGGCTCTATTGTAGCCATCAGATCCTTCCGCATTGATCTATTCAGAGATCGTCCAAATATACTTCCTTTCATGCTTCTAATAGTTGCCGCGTAGGTCTTTGGGGGTGCTAACGTAATATTCTGAACCACTGTGGGAGCAGCTTCTTTGAAAGGGTCGCCAAATAGTCTCGCATACAGACTTAAAAGTTCATCACTGCAATTGACTGCAACTTCAGAGCCTTCAAGCACTTCAAGGATAGATAATTGAGTCATCTTGACCTCCAAGAGGTTTTCCTTTTCAAAGTCATCCATTTCATCCACTAAGCCTTGATTTCGCTCCATGGACTTCTCGTTAGCGTTTAGATGGTCGCTCCGAAATGAACCATCAAGTTTAGAGTCGCCATATAGGTTTTTTGAATCCCCAAATTGATCAAAGACTCCTTCACAAGATCTTATTGCTGTCATAAGGTCTTGTCGTGCACTAAGGAGTAAAGCCATAAGATGCCATAATGGGATGAGAGCTCTTTCTCGTGAAAATTTGGTCGCGACGTGCGAGCCATGGCCATTTGGCAAATTAGTACGTAGCGGAGTAAGCCCGACTCTAACAACTTCAATCGCTGTAGATAGCTCCCTACGTTCCGCCAGGATAGTGCCCAATGCAAAAAGTGTTTCTACGTCTGCTGTACTCTCATATTCTGGGAGAAGAGCCCGACGAAAACATGTTATAGCCTTCAATTGAATATTCCCCCTGGAAGAAGCATCAAAAGTTAATCTTGCCCACTGTGCATAGCCAATTCCGATTGACCGCCAAGCCGTGGCAAATGTTTTTGGCGATATCTGAGTGCTTAAAACTGCCGGGGTGCCATTTTCAAGCAATCGGTCGTTTCCATTTCGCTGATCAAGGGGATGGTGTTTGTTTAACCACTCCTCAAAATAGTGACAAAGGTCCTTTGCCTTCTCTGCTCCTTGTCTTGAGCCATATCGACACAAAGCCCTGAGACACTCAGCGGCGGTCTTCAAAACTGTTTCGTCATCATCTAAACCGTGTTCTAATTCCCCAGTCTTCTCTACCCGAGCTTTCCCTCTCTTCACAATCTCCAAATAGGTATCAAATGCCTTAAACGCTAAATCGAATTCCGCAACTGCAACGTGAACAGTAAATAAATGTCGCAAAATTGGCGTTGAATGAAAAGTCTTGGTTGCAGCATTATAAAGGATATCCAAAACACCCCTGCTAACTGCCTCGGCTCCTCCTTCGCCGAGTTCATGTTCTTGCCATGAATTACCACACAAAATCCTCCAATTTTGCATCACTAGTTCAACGAATGCTTCGACTTCCTCACTCGGTTCTTCCGCCTTCGGAAACTGTACTTCGCCTAATAACAATTCCTCATAGCGAATCTCTACTCGCCTCAATTCTGCTCTTTGCTGCATTTTTGACGATGATTCAGGGTATGCAGTGGTAAGAGCTGTGGTGGGAAATGGTGCACATTGCTGGAGTATATCCGATAGTGTGATGTAGTATTCTTTCCAAACCTGCCGCCTTAAGACTCTAGCATTCGGTGTACGGCCTAGCGGCTTTGTTGGAGCCCATTCCCAAAATCTCGCCCAAGCGCGAAATGCTGATAATGTTTCGGTTTCGAGGATTGGGGATGTCTTTGTTTTGAAAGCATGACTTGATAGCATGCAAGATCCGGTCAACAACTCTTCAACCCAGGTATTGAATTCGGTTCGGTCGGCAGGTTGTGATGTAGATGATATGCTTGCCAATATTGGCAGAGCGGAATCGAATGTCTCCAAAGCTTCTGACACATGTCCAGTCCTTCGTTGCGAGTCCCCTTTGATAAACGAGGCCTTGAGCGCACACACTTTCGTCCATTCATTTGATTCTTTGTTGGTTCCATCAAGTTGGGAAAACTCGGCTTCTATACTCTCGGGTAAACTTGAAGCTGCCAGAGCATACTCTCCACTGCACCAATGTATCCAGGCAATACAGACCTGTGCCTGGAAATCATCTTCGACATGTTGTCGCTCGTTCGCTATGGCCTCTAGGAGTGGCGGTATATATCTGGAGAGACCTGACGATGTAGAATTTGCTGTCGATGGCCGCGTGGAAGAGATAGGTGTGTTGATACGGTGTTGAGTAACTGCGTGTTCAACCTCTGCGGTCAATGTAAGGCCTATTGCAACCAGTTAATGACGAAGATCGGTGCAAGAATTCTGCGAATAAGATATCCATTCCAGAAGCATCATGAGAACATACATATCCGCGTCGGGGCATGCTTCCTAATCTTCCTGACAAGCTCTGGCACAGTATCCCAATTCCCCTCACAACGAGCTACATCCAGGAGCTGAATGTAATGCGCCGCTTTCGATTGTTCACGCTGAAGTTTGTCAGCCAGTGAATGCATAGGGCACTCCATTCTTCCAACATATTTCGACTTACACTCATATTTGCACGTACTCTTGTTTGCTGGGTATGCGGGTATGCAGTGGTGTATGGAAAGCAATTGGCGATGGATGGTTAATGGGTCGAACCAAATGACAGCATGGTCAAGGGGGTTGATCACAAGGAGGAGCAACCAAGCTCAAATAGAATAGAATAGAATAGAATTGAATTGTGGAATCGATGAAAGGAGCAACCAATAATTGATTATGAAATTAAAAAGTCCAAGGTTAGATAATCTTGTTTTCAGCTCAATTTCCTGGTGCCGATACTGGTCCTGAACTTGGTCCATGGATACATCCATTCATTCTCTCTGTTCCGGTCTTCGCCAAAGTTGTCCGGAATAACATAAGTCCTCGACAAGGCTAGCGAGACAAGGCTGAGCATACACTTTGATTGGCATAGCAGGCATATCACGTGATATATGGCCACAACGGGCTTTCTATTTCGACGTAGGCTTAGTAAGCATTGACGAAGACTGGTGATTGGTTGAATCTTCTCTAGCCGTCTTTATCTCTTCGCAAGTTTTCCTTCAAGAATTCGAATTCGAATTTCACAACGAGGGTGTTAAATCTGATACCTCTGTTGTTTGGGAATATCTTCACCAAAAAAAACATTGAAGTGGTATTTTTGACGCTGGGTGACCTATATCAATTCTAGCACTTTCGCTACCAAAACAAAAGAAAGCAAATTTCTATCCAGGTTTCTTTCCTCTTGGCGCTTTCAAGCAGCTCAAAACTCGAAGTTCAAGATGTCACTTCCACCTGAGCTGCGTATTCTTTGCCTACGTCTTACATCTACTCCTCCCAAAGACCTTCCAAATCTCACGCCTACCCTTGTTCAATATGTTCTTCAATGCCAAATTCCCCTTTCGAATCCCAGTGTGAATTCGGGAAAGGCGGAGGCATCACAGTCGGCAGTTTTGGTCCACAAATTAAAGACCCAACTGACAACACTGTTGAATGGTAAGAGCGCCGAGGGGAGATTCGCTGCCATAGTCTTGATCAAGGTTGTGGTAGAAGTTGGAGGTTGGGAGATTGTGCGCGGCGCGGGATCTTGGGTACGAGGAATGCTCTCGGTCCTTGGAGTACGTGTGAAGAGTGACCCTTCGATTTATTGTTGCCCTTTTCAATGCACTTACTGATTTTTACATTAGAAGCCAGACTCAAGTGCTGCCAAAGAGCTATGTATTGTAGCACTCACCAAGATTTATTGGATGACTCACCAATATCAAACATTGGTCCGAGAAATCACCACGCCGACGTTGCCCACCTTTGTAACGTCTTGCTTGAACTTGATATCGTGCAAGCCATCGATGGATGTCACGGACTTGTCCTCATCATTAGTAGAGACAGTCTTCCAGTCGTTTGCCATGCTACTACCGCGTCATACCACCATTTTCCGCCCTTTCACTTCGCAGTTACGTACTGTCACCAGGCCATATTTAGCATCCACCCTTTGTGATAAGGGCCATGTTTCATTGTCCGTAAAGGAGAGTGCTCGTAAACTGGTGGTTATTTTGCATCAAGCTGTCGCGAAGAATGGTGGAGGAGAGGAATGGGGGAAGGCTGTTCGAGACCTTGTGCAAGGCATCCATATGACTGCTGACCAAGTGTTCCGAGCCGTCA
This sequence comes from Monilinia vaccinii-corymbosi, assembly GCA_017357885.1. Classification (NCBI taxonomy): domain Eukaryota; kingdom Fungi; phylum Ascomycota; class Leotiomycetes; order Helotiales; family Sclerotiniaceae; genus Monilinia; species Monilinia vaccinii-corymbosi. The sequence continues at coordinate 647,866 of CP063406.1, read as the reverse complement.
TCGAAGACTGGGAATCGACTGCCGGATATACTGCTGAGCCTGTAAATGTTGATGAAGAACTCTCCGGTGGTGCGCGGACCTCCGAGGATCTATCTCGCTGGATTGGTATTGATGCTGGCATTGAAAGGCTTGTAGGCTTACTCGAATTCCTGGATGAGTATCTCAAGGAACCCACTCCTTCAGCTGTCACAATCCCGGTCGGATCTATTTTCGATGTAATCACCAGGATTTTGTCTATTTCTATACCATCACCCACGGATTCGAATTCCGGAAACGTGAGGTTGCATCCTGCTATTGACCGTGACGAGAGAGATGGATTGTGGACTGGTCTGCCAAAAATTTTCGTTTCTGTATTGCATCTTATCATCACCATGTCTGCTACTTTAGAACAAGGCTTCGTTTCGTTAGCACAGGGAAGTCTCGACTTGCTGACGTGGTCCTTTTCTTCCGGGAAGAATCACCAAGAATTTCGTGCTGCGACATATTCTTTGGCTTGTAAAATTCTGCCATTGGTTAGCCAAACTTTGGATAAGTCACGTGTTTCAAAACTCGTTCCAATAATGAAAGCATGCTGTAAAGATCTAGAGACAAGTTATTCGGGCATCAGCAGCTCTGAAGCCAAGTCTCAACCCAAGGGGGGGTCAAGTCAGAATGCGGATACTTTACTTCACGGCTTCATATCCACGATTGTCGTCGTTGATCCGAATGTTGTTGCGACAGCGAGTTCCCTTCTACCTGTATTGTTATCAGATCTTCCTCAAGGGTTTCTCGATATATCTATGCGTTCTCAACTCGAACGTACTGCTATTCTTGGACGTAACAAAGAGGCAATGTTAGCAAGCATACTCAACCCATTTGTTGGAAAGAATGGAAAGGCATTGGCGAGTGTTCTTCCGCATATTACGAGGGCGTTTCCAAACGACGACGTGGTGGAGATTCTATTACGCCCTCGCATGCCGATTATACCTGCTGGACACAATCACGCAGCACTTAATGATCTCACAGAAGATCTCGATGCTGAAGACGATGACATGGAAAGCATAGATGAGGAGGCTCTCACAACCCGAACAGGAGATGACATTGCTGTGCAAAACTTTCCACAGTTAATGTCAAAAACCGAAACCGGAAGCCCACTAGAGAAGGGGTCTAGCGCTAGATTAAGTAGCCACAACAGATTTTCTACAACCAACAACCATCCTGGGATTGAAGAAAGTACCCCACTGCCAACCCAGAGGTTTACTGAAACTCAATCTTTGGGTCAGCGCACGATGAATACGGATACTGTCATGAGCTATGATGATGCTGATGGGTCAGATTCGGATTCGGATGGCAGTGTGCATCTTACAATGCAGTTGGACTCTTCGGATGGCGAATAAGTACAATCAAACTCTCCAAATCAAGGAATCACATACTGCGTTGTTGCTCATTAACTGAGGGCCTGTTCAGTTGCGGAGTCGTGCTTTTTGGTGGGCTCCGGTTCAAAATTGCAAATACCAATGTATATTCAGGCTGTACTCTCGAAAATGAGAGGTGGAATAATGCCCGATTTATGTAGAAAATCGTATCGTAATGAATGAATTTTTGCTGCAGCTCTTTTTCACGTTTCAACCTCTTTCGTTGAAAAATCAGCTAGTTTTGTAACTTATAATCAATACGTCTAAGTCTTTCACATTAAAAGCATAATTCACGGTAAATGCCATTGTACTGATATACGCAAACGAAGATGTAGAACCTTTTTCTCGGACTTTTACAACTCTCGCAATGACGCCCTTTTATATTATCCCTGTACATAGAATATCATTCATTTTAGCCCGACCATACAAAAAGGTTGACCTGAGAATAGGAGTATATTCACTGTACTCTGAAAAACGTTTGTGTTCTAGTCTAGATGTCAAAGAAAAGCTTTTTTAGGATAGCTGAAGAAGGGTCCTTTGTTCCTTCATATCTTCGTTCCTATATGAAAACACTTTTCTTCCGCTCCTCATCTTCTTCATCTTTCATCATAGCATTTCCTGGTACTCTCCTCGTAGGTCAGGCCACTCTTTACGAGCTTTTCATTCTAGGAGGAGATATGCCTACTATCCAGCTACTCCGACAGTCATTGGAATAGTATACGGCATATTTTGAAAACGCCGTATTCTTGTGATACATATTAATTCCATATTATGTATTTCTATGAATATTATTAATTTCCAGTATTTAGTATATTTTTGATAACATATGTTATGGTTCAAATATATTGCAGCAAGTTTACATGCATTGAAGTAGAACAAGAGACCTTAATACCAGTCATCATAATGTCGAGGGTTCTGTGAGACCCTCCTGCATACCAGGTCATAGCACTCGACATGTGTCCTGTCTGAGTCAAAGTCCTGTACGTAGTCATTTTGGGTTAACACTTTATAATGGCATACGTTTTCGGAAGTCTTGAGGCGTTGAGTCAGGGTCGTAAATCATGATTTAGATTGTAATTCTAGGGGGGGGGGGTTTCAGTTGGAGTAGCGCTGATGGAGAGAGTACCCTGGGATCAACCAATGTACTCCACTAGTTTAGTCTTTAAACTTTGTTATGGCTTACGACAACTAAACTTCACGACTCAAAGTCTAAGTCTACGGTTTAGAGCTTAATAATGCATCTGGGGAACATGTTCTCAAAAACATATAGCGCCTCTCTAGAAGATTAGAGCATTGTTGCGAGGATCGCCATTTTGCTCTTGCGGTGCCTGCAGAGGTACGACTTTATGTTACAAAATTTCCTTTCTAGTTTTAGCGCACTCGATTATGTGTTTTGAATGGTACGCCCCCCTTTTATTTCTCGTCTGATATAATCGCGGACAATGATGCCCCTGAGATGAGTAGAAGTGGAGGATATCCCTCATCGCTGGACAGTTCGAAATTAAATTCAAATTCGAAACTCTCAGTAGAAAGGCCTGTGTCGAAGACGCCCGACCAGACATTTGATTGCTTGAAAAAGTAAAGCTGCCACAGAGATTGATCGGGATTGGACTTAGCGCTACTCGCTAAGCTATCACGCTAGACCCAATCCTGACCATTAAATTATCGCTCCCCTGGTATATCAGGGTGTCCCCCCTTGACTCTTCTACTGGATTGGAACGCGAGTTCCGCCTTACTACTCAATACGTCAGTACAGTAGTAGTACGCTAAAATAAGAGGATCAACAAACCCTTAAAGTTGATAAGTCCTTATTTCCGGTATATTTCCCCTATTCTCTTTCATTATTGGATACTCAGCCAAGTCGATCCTTCCCCTTAAACTACTAGCACTAAAGGGACTGATTAATGCTCAATTGGTCATAGCGTCATCGAATCTGGTCTTCTCGGAAAATTCGGGTTCCTGGAAAAACGTTGACACCCCGCATTTCCCCAGATTAGCTAGGCGAAATAGGGGCGAGCTAGTAGAAACAGGAGAAGCTCTAAGCACAAAACAGGCTAGATCCTGGTTGTGGGGGTTCTGAATTCGCCAATACAAGATATTTTCTATCAAGATACTGTTATATGAATGTGAAAACGAGGACATACAGTTTTGCGTTCATAGGAATATTCATACAAATAGATAACGTGATTAATCAAATGAGTTAATTCTCCGGGTCTCATTTTGCTGCTAGCAGGTCTCAACATATCTCTTCGGCGCTTGTGTAGATTAAACTGCAGGTGATACTTTCCCTTGAATCTCAACATTTTGCTATATTGACAGAGCTAGATTGTGATCAGCCTCGGTTGCCCCCCAACCGGTCGGTAAAGTTTGCAATTTATCATCTAATTTTTCATCTAAATCTATTTGCAATTAGAAATCTCCTTTTTCATGTCCCTTGCTTAGTAAGACATAGACTTTAAACGGCCTTTTGTTCTAGTTTTGTGGGGTATGCCGTATGTTCCGACAGACCCTGAATACTACTAGGACTAATGAAGTTTTCCGGTTCGTTTCTATTACGATTTCGTGACATAGCGCCGATCGGCATGATCGATGCGCATCATGTGCCTGGCTGTAGAGTAGTTCTATAGCCTCCTGAGATCCCCTATGACTCTCTAGTAGTTAATTCTAAGGATTCCTGCTGACCCTCAATTCACTGTGTCATTGAGCTCTTGTACAGCACAAGCGTCACGGGCCCTGAGCATCAACATTCGATTAATCATCGCAAAATACTGTATGCAAACTGTGTTTTCTGCTTGTATCATCACCGGGTATCTCCCAAGCCTAATCTTTCAAACAGCCGTCGCAATATGTTGACGAGCGTGTCTCTCTTTGGCGTGGATAATGGATATCGTAGATAGATACCGTATATAGGAGCTTCTTGAGGCTTCTACTAGCGAGCTATTTCGCTTTGTTGATAGCTAGTCTTTGTGAATTATTTATCAACTCTGTAGACGATTAATGTAACGCTCAAGACTTGTCAGGGGCTCCGAGTCCTCAATACCTGATTCATTATTGCCCCCCCCCCCCCAAATTCACTCACTACCCCTTAGTGACTCTTGAACCTATGTAAGAGCCAATCTCTAGCGATAATACTGAGTTAGATAGGTTCATGACTTGCAATTAACAGTTCCGTGCATAGAAAGTACCTGAATAGCTAGCACCTTCTGCTAATACGAAGCCTTATTCCCCCGGTCAACAAATTAGTCTTACTCGTATGCCTTGAATAACTGACATACTTGTTGATAGCTCATAGGAAAAACTATCCCTTTAGCGCCTTATACTTTCTCCGCCGGTGCGAAACTCTCTTTCTTCTTGAGTATAAATCTAGAGGTTCTCCCTGCATTTGATCTTGTTTCTTCTTCGTACAGATCATCTCATACAGTGGAAGCAAACGACTTTACTTTTAAAGTCCATTTTCAGACTATATTACGAAACCACCACTTCCAAAGCTCCCTGTTGCAACAAATACGACATATTTCGACACTACGATGCATTACCTTTCTACTCCGACACCCGATAACGGCAATTTTACGCCAACATCCAACCTCCAATCTTCAATCTCAGTAAGTCAGAAGCACACTCTTCGCTTTCTAATCTCACCTTCTTTACTGTTATTGTTTTATCTTATTGTTACTCTTGTCTATTACTCGCGCTAGCTTGAAGGCTAGTCTAGAGGCTAGTTCAAGAACTAGCTTTATATTCTCGTTTAAGTTTAGTTTTCTGTTATTAGTTGATCAAAGCTTTGTAAGTTTTTTCAATGTTACTTCATGGTTATTTGATTAATCTTGATACTTTCTTTGTACTTTTCATTATTATATCGTTGTATAGTTGTTGTATTGTTATAATATAATGTTCTTTTGTTATATATGCTTTACACAGATACCTCAAGGGGGGATAATGTCATTAAGCGAGTTAGCTTTAGCTTTTTTTTCGCTTAAGGCTCAAGTCCCTTCAAGCGAATTCCAAGGTTAAGAACAATTATTACCTTCAAAAATATATTTATATATTTTATAATTCAATTGAATCATTCAGTTAGTTTTGATCATTCAATCCGTTTGGGACTTTCAATTCGTTTTGGTCATTCAATTAGTTTTGATCATTCAATCCGTTTGGGTCATTCAATCCGTTTGGGTCATTCAATTCGATTGAATCATTCAATCCGTTTGGGATATTCAACTATTTATTTATTTTTGAAACATTTAACATACAACATGTATTTAAACATTGGCTAACGATAAGTAGATGCGGGAAGACGAAATGCGTGAATTCGTCGAAAATATTGATTTCACGCAGTATAAGAACCCCCCCCTTTCTTTAAACGCATTCAAAGAGGTGCTTATCAAAACCTACGGCGAGTGTAAGAAAGCGAAGCACCCAGATGCTTTCGCGCCTTCAAGATCCCGCTTGCAGCGGATCCATAACGATAAGTTGGCGTTGCATGATGATCCAAAGGCAATCTTAGGAAAGCCGCAGGACTTTACTGGAACCGACTCCACGTGGAGGTATGACGTGAAGACCAAGTACCGTATCGAAGATACAAAGGTCTTTTTCGCGGCCAAGGTAAAGGGTGAGACTACGTGGGAAGAAATGATCCCATTGGAGGAATACTTCACTATTTTCTCCTGGGGTCATGACGCGGCGAGTCATCATGGCCGAGACGCTACGTTTGCCAGAACGGGAGGAAAAGGGCCTACAAAGAACTTGGTCCGCGCTTTGATTAATCGTTGCGGTTGCAACAAGCGACGACGGGAAGATGAAGATGAGGTGAAGGAGAGGCCAGCCAAGAGAGGTGCTGGAGTTCCTTCTGGAAGTCTTGCCCCTCTACGTTCTCCTTCTACCTCCAAATCTTCTTCCCGCCGAGCTCCTGCACCTGTCTTTCGGGCTCCTGTACTCGCCGCCGCTCTCCCTCTTGCCTCTCTCGCCCCTCTCGACCCTCTCGCCCCTCTCAACCCTCTCAACCCTTTCACCCTTAACCCCGCCCCTTTCACCACCTTTGCCCCTAACCCCGCCCCTCTCGCCTCTTTTGCCCCTAAGCCCGCCGCCTTCTCTCACCCCGCCTTCTCTCACCCCGCCTCCTACCCCGACGCCTCCTACCTCGACGCCTTCTCTTCCGCCGCCTTCCCCCTCCCAAATATTCCAATATCGGAGGAGGACTTTGATAAGCCTGCCAGTATTCCTCGTGAGATCGCGGACTTCATGGATCAACTCCCGAACCTCGTTCACTGACATTAGAGGGAAGGCACCAAGATCGAAACCGGCTCTCCTAGGATTTCTTTTGTATATTGTTTTTGTTTTGTTTTTTTCTTTCTTTGATGTAGGATGTTTTTGGTGTTTTGGTGTTTTGATGTTTTGGTGTTTTGGTGTTTTGGTGTTTTGGTGTTTATTGTTTTGTGTATTTATGTTGTTGATTCTTTCCTTGTTTATTAGTTATTGCGCGCATTGGTATATCAATATAGTTAATTACAATGGAAAATATGTTTCCCAAACTCTTATATGACTCTTCAATGCTTCTATTGATCTCAGGGATCAGAAGTACGTGAAAATTGATAATATATCATGGGTTGATTATTATCTCGATGATATATTAAACTCGTATATTAGTTTAGATGTCCCTCCAAGTTCTGTAGATAGACATCCAAGTTCTACATCGCCATCAACGTTAACATCACCAAGGGATTTCATTCTCATGTCCAACCAATATATTACCGCTTCATTATTGTACTCTTTACTTCTTAGAAATATCTTCTGTTAGTGACTCATCATCATACCCTCGACCAACCATAATCTTCAATTTTCAAGTTCTTACTCTGTGCTCCCCATCAATGTTCTACTCTTCCTTCCCTGAACATTGAAACAACTATCTCCTTCAAATAAGATCACCTACTAATATAATACGGAAAGCCTCAATGTCAATCATGATGATACTAAGTCAAAGTAAGGTACTCTCATAATACAGTAATACATATAAGGATTTATACTGCGGATGTCTATGTATACTATTAGAGTATATTACTGATGATATATTGTAAAATTCAATATGAAACTCAAAAATGCTAATGATATGGAATTCAATGTTACTCATTGAATACGTTCTGTAACATAGAATGGATAGGTATTACTGAAGTAGAGCGTATTCAAAATCCACCGTATACTACTCTCAAGACTTGATAGATTTCTTTCTAAATAGACAACGTTAGGGTTAAACCTATTACACTTCAAAGGAAGTAATTGGTATCAATCAAAAACAAGTAGAAATGAATCGAAGTTTCAGTGTTCCAGTGCATTCTTAACCATATATATTATCTCTAAAATGTATAGCCATATATATAGTACTATAATTTCTATATACGTACTGGCGTAATGTAAAGGACCAACAATGAGTGTAGCTTCTCCGTAAACACAATTCAAGTTTCCCATCAAAAACATTTGTTTCATGGCTCGTTAAATCGAGTTCAGGGGGAAGCTGCAACCCCTGTTGATCTTACCCCCGAAGGATTCGAGTACTTCGTACCTTGCAGACTCGTGCCGTATTTCAAGCATATTCGGTTCCAACCGTTCCTTTTGCGTTCTGTCTGGTCTTGTTGATGAAGCCGATTCTAGCAGTACAGTACAATCTAATATTCTCGTGTTTTCCCCTTTTGCTATTTCGATTGTGGTCAGAGTAATTGATAGGTTGGGTAACAGCTGGTACTGCGAACTACTCGTACCAGTAAGCTAGCGAGCGGGCCAAACTTTTGAGATTACCCCAGCGAGGGATCATACCTCCCCCCGCTGGAAGCTGGTTGATCTGATCAAAGGATTAAAGTTTTGAGAGGATTCTCATGATGTTTCAGGATAATATTCTCAGAGATTAGATTTATGAAGATTTGGAGGATTTGAATGATATTGATCTGCATGAAGGATTCTTCAAAGAAATGTAATCGAGAGTATGGCGCAAGTGCCAGAGAATCCTTAGAATGAACTACCAAAGAGAGAGGCAGTAACTAGATACACTTCGGCACAATGACCGGTATAACGTGATCCATCGGACGACCCATGCCACTAAAGGCATGGTAGGCAAGGGTGGCATGCGTGACGAATCGTAACAGTTGAGAAAATCAAGAAGAGAAAAAAAGCGTGTCCTCATTTACCATTCAAGAAGTTCACGTGCTAGCTAGCTGATAAGCAGCTTATCAGCAAGCCAAAGGAAAAAAGTATATCTTCATTTTGTTTCCACCAAAAGAGATCACGTGTTTGCTGCTAAACCGCTTTTTAGAAAAGACACCGAGTCAGCAGTGGCGACGAGATACTGTCAGCGGGTTAGTTCGAGATGGAAAGTTAACTAGCTGATAACACGCCTATTTGTCGATCGACCACTCTGACGATGATGGCTCTAATGTGCCGTGCCGTACTGCTATGGCGCTACAGCAGGTATTATAAAAAGTAGGAGGTAGCATCGGCTTGCGACGATAATCCCCAAATCAGGGTCAACGTATTAATCTTCAAATCTCGTTGAGGAAAACCGACAGACTGGGAGACAAATATTCAGGGTTCGTGTGTATTACATGGTAGTTGGGAGCTAAATAGGCTAATAATAATGAAGCAACGTCTTTCCCAAAATCCGGTAAATTAGTTGAAGGTTGAACCTAGGCTTTGTGACTGCCTTTCATGTTCTTCGGTTACTAAGTTTGATGAGGAGATTTCTGACATCGTGAAGAATGCGTCTGAGTCGAGAAAGTCGAAAGGAATACACAGGAGCAGGAGCAGGAGGAGCATTAGTCAAATAAAAAACAACAAACAAACGCATCGAGATTCGAGAGAGTAGCAACCCCAGCCACCCAGTTTCCACCCACGCAAGAAAGCCAAGGACCCCCTCAAAGCCGGTACAGGAGAACCCTGTTATGCGGGACCGAGAGATTTAACCAATCAAATTCTATGCTTATAACGATGATGATGATTTATTACTGTGCTGTGAAGTTCGAATCCGAATATACTCGGCAAGCCAGTTGGCCTAGCAGGCTAACAGCCGAGTGTATAGCGAGCGCCTAATGATGCATGCAAGTATTCAGCTCGAATTGATTTACTGTGTTAATTATCTCGACGCTACAAATCCTCGGTGGTCTCTTCCCTCGGTTCCCCTCTTCCCAAGTACCCACTAGGATCCTAACGCATCATCATTTAGGGTTTGGAAGTAAAGCATAATACAGTATGTCTGAAAGTTCGGTATATGAGAATCAATGACTCTCGGGTAGAACTGGGAGTACTGGGAGTACCAGTGCAGTAAATCGACTCTGCGATTCTCTCAAAATAGTTTAATCTTTCTTGCCGTTTAGACAACGACACTCTTTGATAGGTCGCATACATAAGGTTACTGTATAAGATTCTTCGGATAACTTTGTCGACCCTGCTAACCTCGACAGATCGGCAAGCCTCCGCCTAGCTCCAGACTGTAAACGTGACTTTGACCTAGATTTTATGCAATTGATGCGAGATTGAGTGTGAAGAGGAGACTTGAAGTTTATCATTGAAAGTTCCAATTTAATCATGCAAAGTGCGGAAGGGATGTAGTAATTTGTGCCAGCATCATCAAGAATTCGATATATCGCCCGTCCGATAGAATTAGGTTTATCTGTACTGTACATTTTTGCTCGTCAGCCCAAGGTTGCACAGGACAGTATACACCGTAAAGTCAATCTATCCAGCATCTACCCTCAAGCGCGACAAGTGTCTTTTTTATCAAAACCAAATCAATCATTTTCTTTGCTAAATTAACTTTCATCGAAATATTACATAATAGATTAGTTTTTATTAATTTTCGCATGAGATTAATCAACACGGTGGCACTTTTGCCCTGTATACCAATGTCTTCCGTATATAGATAGAGGTTCTATTGCATAGTGTCTTGACACGGTGGTAGCAATGCGCTGTGAAAATTCTGTCGGTCTCAGTCAAGCCCGAAGTTCGCTTCGTCAATAGATATGGTCTCGGAAGGATGGACCTCGGTTGTGTTAACGCAGACAGGACCCTTGACTACTGTCTCCCCAGCCAATAATACAGCGCGGCCCCGGAGATCTTTCTCCAACGGACATGTCAAAGTTGGCCTGCATCACCCATTCAGATCAACCTACGGGTCCGGAAGCGAACCCTTGTCTAGTGGATCTCGGTTAGCCTGGTAAGGGCACAATCGCTGCATCCGGAGTAGGCATCCCGTCCCTCCCTGCGAAAGCATTCTTGACCTGACCTACTCGAGCACAGGATGTGCGAGGGGGCTGAAAATAGCAAAACTGGGTTCATGTTTGGTGGAATAACATGCCATAGGAATAGTAATTTGATACAACCTACCCCATTTGGAGAGCATTGACAGACATAGCATAATGAAACTTAGCGAAGAATTGAGACAAGGACCACTGTTTGCTCGGCTAAGCAGCCTGTGCCTCTCCCTTGCATTTGATAAACGCAACTTGATAGTGGTTCAACACACATCAGTGGGACATCTTCATCGGCGGCCGCTTCATTTCAGCCAAGCCTGATAGATTGGGTACTCGAGGCGAGGGATTTTGTTGGCATCAAAGTCGATATCGACACCCCGGAGATCCCGGCGTTACTTTGTTGTGTGGCGGCTTGCAAAAATGAAGCAATTCGCAATGGCTGGGGTACCCATACATGGGTGTTATTGTACGAGAGTCGAGGCATCCACAGGAAAAGCTTAATTGAAAGAAGCTTTTGAAGACTTGGCGATGTCCATTGGGAGGGAAAGTATAAAGGGCCAACTTCGCCAGCAAACTATCCTCTATCATTCGCATCAACATCACTCACCAAACTCTTTAATCAACACCTCGACAACTCTTCAAACCTCAAACTTCTTACTCTCCGAGTCCCTCTAATCATCAAAATGCATTTCTCCATGATTGCCTCTATCCCCCTCCTCTTCCTCTCTGCCCTCACCTCGGCCGCTCCAACCCCAATGCCAGTGGTCTCTGAATCTCAAACCACCACTCAAATCTACTACCTCGTCAACTGCTTCAACAACGCGAACAATACTGCTTACGCTGAGATTGCCTACTACCCAAACAAGTCTTTGTCTCTCGCCGGCCAAGCCCCAACCCAGACATCTGTCCTCGACCCCTCCGACTCTATTCAGTACGAGGATGGAACTTGGGTCGCCGCTACCCCATTCAAAGCCACCATCGCCATATCCGCGAACGCTTACACTCTTACGGCCGGCCACATAGTCGGCAGTGCTACCGTCAGCACCTCTGAAAAGGCTTTGAAGTGTTACCGTCTTGCAAGATTCGTCCTGTATCAGCCAAAGGGTGATCAATGCTACACCGACTATGCTTGTCAGGTAAGTCTCACACTCTCTTCCACCACACAGTAACACGAACTAAGCAGACGTCAATAAAACAGGCCTAGAAGAATTCCCTTGGCATTTTGATTCTTCGCTTATTCACTGTACTGAAGGAAGGATGATTGATGACATATGAACGAGCTTCGACGTAATTTGGACGATTAAAAATGGGGGAACGATAACTGGTGATGGTTGGCAGCACTCTTTGAACCTAATGAGAGAGATTAATGAATGATGGGTTACGATTATGGGGCACATTCCTTTGGACTTGGAGGGTAATTAATACGCGGCGCACTTTTGAAAAAAAAAAAGACTTTGGACGATACACATTCATTTTACGCTATATATTTCAAGAGATGCATGGATGGCATTAGATCATATACTCAAGGTACTAATTCTTATATCGAATATTATATATGGACATTAACAATAAACAAAATATGCAAGATATACAAAATCTTTCTTATATATTCCCAATTCAATGAACAACATGCTGTTTGGACAATAAGACTGTGTGTATACTCTAGATGAATCTACATAGAGCAGATCTGAGACGAGAAAGAAGCTTCCCTCAGCGGCCTCAAGGAACCTGCTATGCCACAAACTCGATATAGAAATACGGTTTTTTTGAGCGCCAAAAAGAAGAATATATCAAGGTATTCCTATGTGAAAGATCGGATAATTCCGATAGAGTAGGTTCTTGATATGAATCTAATTAGGTGATCCCCGATGAGTTATCATAAAGCATGATTTGTTTTCGATTGTCAATAAATTGTAACTTTATTTGATATACATCAGAATATGCAGAGGTTTCAAGTTTAGAACCTTCAAATATCAGGATACGTTTTGACTTTGAAAGATATAAGAATATCAACATGCTATGAATAGAAAAATAGTCAAGACTAAAGTTAAAATACTTATGTTAAGGTTATTTTTGTATTGAGTTTTTGCTGCATATGCGAGGTCATGTTTGATTTTGAAGTGGACTTGAGAGATTCCATGAATCAGAAAGGATGAATAAAAAAAACTAACTTTAGAAGTGCGTTTAAGCTCTATTCTATATACATATACAGATACTACAGTAAAATAGTTTAATGCATATTCAAGTTATAAATAAATACATCATCAACAAGTGAAATGAAGTCAATTTGTTGTTCGTTGAAGGGCCTCAGACCTCGCCTCCCGATTGACTCAAACCAGCCCGGGTCGCAGTTCTAATTGGACCTTCAAGCCAGTAAGTATTATATATACTGTAATCTAAACACAGAAATAGGCACTAAGTCTCTTATAATAATTGTCTCCCGCGTTCAAAGTGGGATAACTGTAGCAGTACGCCAACAAAGAGACACAGGGCTTCCTCATCAATCTAGCCCTCCCGCGAATACATACATAGCCTTTAAGACTTACTATAATTACCTAGCTATCTATATATACTAACAATACCTCTCTACTACCTCGCCCTCACTGATTCAAAAAGGGTGTTTCAGGATTGTTTCAACGAGTTAAATCTATAAATCGATTCCAATCGAAAGTTTCCATCTTGTTTCATAGACTCGTCCAGAAAGACGCTACGAGAAGACGCCATGGCCCCTTGGCTACAACAGGATTTGGGGAGAATTTTGGGAATCGCTTCACGGGGACATATTAGAATATTCAAGATGTAGTCAAAAGAACAGACAAGTTCTGGTGTGGCTACGCCTGTGGTCCTTTGTCATTTGGCTGTAACATTTCGAGTAGTTTTTCTAATATATCAACTCATGATACCTATGGCAATGTCATAGATATATATCCTCCTTTTGGTCATCCCTCTTTTCTTTCTTCTTTCTCTCCTTCATCAGACCGCTGACAATCCTTTTCCGAGCGGTGATTATTTCTTTTTCAAGCCCTTTCATGATATATTATTCACTTGCTCATAATCGCCTTACACTCTTTCTATACCAAACACTTCCATAATATTATGCCTCGTTTATTGCCGCCTTCTATTCTTTGCTGTACACGTTCAAACATGGACTTTCATAATTTATATTGAAAAAGAAGATGAAATCACTTTGTTTAACTCTAGCTACGGGCTTCGCACTCAGTGGCATGAGTCTTGCTCTCCCATTAGAAGAAGCAGATTCTCAAGATCCTGGCTTTCTGGCCTTTCTTTCCAAACGGGCCATGATAAGTCCGGATAACACCTGTGGAAACTTATTTGCGGGAAGTAACAATAGCTATTCTTGTGATGCCACTGGAAACTCAGGAGGGTGCTGTTCGACCTATGGCTATTGTGGTAACACGGCTGGTATGCCTCGAATATCCACAACCACCTGCATAATGGCGTGTACTTATTTGTGTTCTTTTAGACTATTGCGGGACTGGATGTCAAACAGCTTTTGGTACTTGTTCCGGGGCAACAGTCCAGCCATCGGACAACTCATTCTTGTGCGGGGCAAATAATGGTGGACTCTCTTGCACTGGGGGACTTTGCTGTTCTGAATCAGGATATTGTGGAAACACGACCGATTATTGCGATGTGGAATGTCAGTCTAGATTTGGGTCTTGCTCTGCTGATGCTAGCGAACCGACTACAGGGGGTACTTGTGGTCCAAATTTTGGTGGTGCAACTTGTGGGGGAAATCAATGCTGCAGCGGTCAGTAAACATGTCCGTATGATGACAGCATTCTTACTAACTTGCCCAAAGTTTCCGGATACTGCGGAACTACCCAAGAATATTGTGCCGACCCAGGAAGCTGCTTACTTGGATATGGAAGATGCGACTCAGATGCAACGCCGGCCGGACAATCAACTCTGGATTTTGCAAGGCCATTAATTGGACCCATCACTTATACGGACGATATCTTTGACTGTGTGCAAACTGGAGTGGTAGCCCTTACATACGATGATGGTCCATACAACTACACATCCGATCTCCTCGATATCTTAAAGTCATATGGTTTTCAGGCGACATTTTTCCTGACCGGCAACAACAATGGAAAAGGAGAGATGGATATTACTGCACCATATCCATCTTTGATTCAACGTATGATTGCCGAGGGACACCAAGTTGCATCTCATACTTGGAGTCATTACTCTCTTTCAAACATTTCCCATGACCTTCGAATGCAGCAAATGGTCAAGAATGAAATGGCCTTTAACAATATCATCGGAAAGTGGCCAACCTATATGAGACCCTCTTATTCTGATTGTACTGAAGCATCGGGATGCTGGGCAGATATGCAAAATTTGGGATACCACCGAGTCTATTTTGATTTGGACACCCAAGATTATTTAAATCCTTTGCCATCGCAGATCCAGAACTCCAAGAGTATTGTGCAAAAAGCACTTGCTTCAACAAACGGTACAGACTACTTGTCAATCCAGCACGATATCGTAAAGCAATAAGTTGGTAACCTCTCCAGTTACTATTTTGATCTAATCAAGGCCAAGGGATGGAAGGGTATGACAGTCCGAGATTGTCTGGGCGACACTGACAGGACCAATTGGTATCGTTCTTTTGACACTAGCTCCGTTTCAACAACGCCATCTTCCACTGCAGCTTCATCTAAGAGCAATTCTGGGGCTGCAAGTATAAAGACCAACATTACTTCAAAGTCTTCAGCATCTATAGCAACAACGAGTATTCAAGGTTCGGGAACGACAAAAGCTTCGGGAACAACTGTGAAACCCACGAGCACTGCAGCCAACCCAGCGCACTCATCTACAAGCTCTGTCAAAACTTCCATGAGCTCCATAAAGGCATCGCCAACAGTTAAGCAATCAACTTGCGCCGTTGTTCCAACTTCCACCACTCTTTCGACTCCAGCCACAAAATGCGCTGTACCAGTTGGAAATTCGTGTGGCAATATTTCATCATTCGACAATATGCTGACGTGCCAAAAATCAGCAGCTACCTGTTAATCCGACACCCTTAAATGCGCGACGACTTCTGGCTGAAAGAACATCAAGACTTGCAGTGTGTTGACCAAAATTTGCGAGAATTTGATGCTTTATTGTCTGAAATGTGCCAAGTCTGGTTGCTCAAACGAGCTTTTGAGTATTAATTCAGGCCAAGTTATGACACCCTCCTACTAGAGTAATGAGGATATATGAAATAAATCGCACACGGATCAAAAGTTATCTGGGATAAATAACACGCACATACCTAACGTCACTCTCTAAATGGAGGATCAACAATAAAATCATCTTTTGGGCATATTTGTCTAATATCATCCTCCTTTTTTTTAGCATCACATTTAATAGCCTCTCAGACTTGAAATACGCTTCAATGCCCTGGTTTACATTTGATAATCAAGGGAGCCTTTAGGATTTGATGCCTCCATTCGATACAGTCTGTAGATTTAAGGAAAGCGTACTTTTCCAGTGTGCGATTCATTTCGACCATCGCGTGCAGGCATAATAAAAAAATGGCGAAGTAGAATGAAATTTTCTCGATTTTCGACATTTGTGTCAAAGTTTCTTGGAGAAATTGGAGTCATAAACTATGTGAGATGCTGTAGCGTCAGGATGCCAGCGAAGGAAATGTGCCTAATATACTCTTAATTCATGCAATCGGTTTTGCACACCAATGATCCAAGAGCCCTCCCAACACCAATGAATTTGTTCGTGAGTCGAAAAGTGGAAAAAGAATATATATATGAATCATGGTCCTTGAGTGAAAGCATGAGAGATATGATCGACTTGGTAATGCCCTCGATTGCTGATTGGACCCAACTGACATATTTTAGAAGTTAGAGATTGATCATTTGAGTAACAAAGACGTCGTAGGACATGGATAAAATGATACACTGGTAAGAAACCATAAGTTTATTCGGCCAGTGAGATTTCGCTTTGACGGAGAGACGGTAGACTCTAAACTAGAAAAACGGATCGTTGATGTTTCATCATGCAAAAATCAACCTAACTATGAATGCCTGGGTAGTTTGACAATAGATGTCATCGGAGATGTGAATCTTTACTTAAAGGTTCTTGGCTCTTGGGTTGCTCCGACCTAGAAACTCTTGTAACTCTTGTATTCAATTTTGTGTGGTTTGGTTTGGTTTTTCAACA
This sequence comes from Monilinia vaccinii-corymbosi, assembly GCA_017357885.1. Taxonomy (NCBI): domain Eukaryota; kingdom Fungi; phylum Ascomycota; class Leotiomycetes; order Helotiales; family Sclerotiniaceae; genus Monilinia; species Monilinia vaccinii-corymbosi. The sequence continues at coordinate 631,056 of CP063406.1, read as the reverse complement.
TGTTTGCCGCTTTCAAGAAATCCTTGAGGATCGAATCGAAGGTGGAAGCGCCGAAGGAGGATGCTTCTGATGAAGGTGAGAAGGAGGAGGACGCCGGAAATGTTAGGATAGAGGAGGCCATGGTGGTAAAAGATCTAGATGCAATGAGAGTTGAAGGGGAGAACATGAAAATGGAAGATGTTAGAGAGGAAGAAGATATTTCTGTGGTGACAGATCTGGACGCAAGAATGGAAGACGAAGATGCGAAAGAGGAGCAGAATAAGAGTTTGGAAGTGGAAGTGGAAACGGAAATGGAAGCGGAAGAAGCATCGACATGGACATCGCCATCACCATCGCCATCGCCATCAACACCAATATTCCTGTCGAAACCACCAGGAGATATCGGAACTCTATCACCACCATCATCAGAAATTGGCGACGGCGACGGTGATGGTGATGATGATGATGGCGATGATGATCTTGTTGTTGTTGTTGAAGAAGAAAGAAATGGTAAACAGACGCCGCTTCCCACCTTGGGAATCATTCTTACCCCTGGCAATGATCGTTGCTTAGTGGGGTCACCGCCGGTAAATGGCGCTAACCCAAATCCAGAAGTAAACAAAAATGAAGAGACCAGCACACCCACAACACCACGTCACTCCCGTGGAATTTTACCAAGTCCATTTGAAAAGTGCAGTCATACAAAGAATCAAGAAAAAAGACATTCTTCTTCCACCACAGACTTTGAGATAAACGCTCCGAATACCCCACCCGCAACACCACCAAGGCTCGTAAGGCGGGAAAGATCTGCGAGCCATAGGGAACGCGAGATACTACGGTCGAGACAATTTTCCGAGGCCGCGCGACTACAGAGATCTGCGGACAAGCCCGAGAAGAGTGAAGACTACCTTGGGTTGGGAAGGAGGAGAAAGAGATATCAGCATAAAAACAAGTCAAACGGGTCGATTTCGGGCTCAGGGGAAGCCTTGAAAGCAGTCGAACCGCTGCATGAGCATCAGCTTGGAAAAATGGCATTTGCTGAACAGCAACAGTGGATTACGGTGCAACAGAAAACATTTACAAAATGGTAAGCTAGGTCTTTTGCGTTTGTGAGACATGAATGAGTGTTTACTCGAAATTAGGTTGAACACGAAGATAGCGCACAGGAAGCTGGAGGTGGTGGATTTAGTCAAAGATTTGAGCGATGGAGTAAGGTTCCTGTCATAAGCTTTTCCCGCTGGATGCTAACGTAATAGGTCATTCTCATCCATCTCCTCGAATGCCTTTCAAACGAATCACTCGGACGATATGCAGCGAAGCCTAAACTGCGAGTACAGCGATTCGAGAACGCAAATTTGTCGCTGGACTTTATCAAGTCCAGAGGGATTCAAATGACAAACATTGGAGCTGAAGATGTTGTAGACGGAAACCGCAAAATCATCCTTGGTTTGATCTGGACGCTGATTCTTCGATTCACTATTTCCGATATCAACTTGGAGGGTATGACCGCCAAGGAGGGTCTATTGCTATGGTGTCAAAGAAAGACGGCTTGCTACGAAGAGGTTGATGTTCGAAACTTCACAGACAGTTGGAATGACGGCTTAGCATTCTGCGCACTGCTCGATATTCACCGACCGGATCTAATCGATTATGACACTTTGGACAAGGACGACCACAGGGGCAACATGCAGTTGGCTTTTGATATTGCAACCAAGGAAATTGGTATCCCAGCTCTTTTGGATGTTGAGGATGTCTGCGACGTAGCTAAGCCGGATGAGAGGAGTTTGATGACCTACATAGCTTATTGGTTTCACGCCTTTTCGCAGATGGAGAAGGTCGAAAACGCTGGCCGAAGAGTTGAGAAGTTTGTTAACAACATGCAAGGAGCTTGGGAGATGCAGAGTGCCTATGAGAAGAGGATGAGAGCGTTGTTGAAGAGCATCAAGGAGCAGGTCATTACCTGGCAGGATGCGACCTTTGAAGGCACGTATGTGGATGCAAAGAAACAAGCGACAAACTTTAGTTCGTACAAAAGAGGCCAGAAAAGACAATGGGTTGCGGAGAAAAGTGACCTTGCCGCGCTGTTAGGGAACATAAAGACGAAGCTCAGCACATACAGACTTCGAGCTTACGACCCTCCACCGGAGTTGAGATTGAGTGTTCTGGATGAAGAATGGGCGACCTTGATGAAGGGTGAAATGGCAAGAGGTCAATTGATAAACGAGACCATCAGGGAGTAAGTTTTACTTGCGCGAAAATCGAACTGTGCTAACGATTCTTAGTATCAAAAATGCTTTACGAAGATCCTTTGCCGATAAGGCTAACGATTTCGCAACCACTCTGAATACAATGCAGTTGGCAATATCAGGATTGGAGGGTGATGTGGAGGATCAGTTGGTTCATGTCCGTCGATTACATGATAACCTTCCGCCTCTCAACCAGTTTTTGGATCAAATCGAGGCTATCGACAAGAAGTGCGAGGAAGCAAACATCGAGGAGAATGACTTTACGACATATACATATGATGAGCTCTGTTATGAAATGAGTCTCGTCAAAAGTTCCGTTGCGAAGAAATTGGCGTTTTTGGACAACCAAGTAGTAGCTCGAAATATGACGAATCTGACGCCAATACAACTTGAAGAATTCGAAAGCGTTTTCCGTCATTTTGATCGCGACGCTACCAATAGTTTACAAGAACTGGAATTCAGTGCTGCCTTGGCATCTCTTGGTCTCGTCTTCTCCGAAGATGAGATGCACGACTACTTTCTCGATACATCAAACGGGAAAGACTACGTAACATTCGAGGAATTCATCCGATTTATGGTGGAGGTCACAGAAGATCAAAATACAGCAGAACAAGTTTTCCAGTCCTTCCGCGAAGTCGCGGACGGCAAACCATACGTCACAGAAATGGATTTGAGACATAGTTTAGTACCGGATGAGGTCATTGAGAAATTGACTCAGTTCATACCACTACATAAAGGCCCTGATCTACAGGAAGATAGAGGTATGCCGCAATATGATTATATAAGTTTTATGGATAAACTACTAGGAGGGAACGAAGAGGATGGAAATGATGGTGCTCTGAGTGAGTTGACCAATGGAAGAAGCCCGAAGAGAATGAGTGGGAATGGTGGCAAAGCAAACGGAGCTCACTAAGAGAGTTGCGCTTTTGAGAAGAACAGAGCTTACAAGTACACGAGTAAGTATATTTTGTTATAACCAGCGTGTTCGCAAGGTGCGGTGTATCTTTTTTGTATTCGGTAGTTGGTCTGTCTTTGGATTAAGGGATTTGGTGATGGAATCGAATCCTGTTAGGAATAGCGGATCGAGGAGTGAGCGAAGGAGTTGTTGCATTTGGTCGGCCCGCAAATATAATTAGACAATTTTGAAGTAGTCTATCAATCTTATACTTATTAGATAGAATGACATCGGATTTCAATTAATTTCATCTCCCTTCACTAAGTATTCCTTTTCACCCCTCCATTTGCCCTTTGCACTCGGAAGCCTGTTCTTTTAACTCGAATCTTTCTCTTAGTCATTATCCTTATTCACCATCTTCATTGAAATTTGCTATTCTTGTTCTCTATTCCTTCCCATTCACGGTTTTCATTCCCTTTCCTCGTTCACTCGTTGTCCCATTCAACTTTTTAATTCGTCATCAGACCTCCAGATACTTCCTTCAGGAAAATGATAAAGGGAGAGGGAAATAGAAGTAGGAATAGACACAGAAGGAAACGCATCAAAAGAGAATCCCTCGAAATCGAACGTTTATATAACACTCCGATCTTTCTCGCTACTAGAGCCACTGATATAGATGAAGGGGGTATTATCGTAAACTTGATATTTCTTGATTGGTACGAGGATAGGTACTAGAACCTGCACCGTTCGGTAAGTTGGTGGGAAGGCGCTGTATGGAATATTCCTAGAAGGTTGACATGAGGGATGTATACAATGTCATACACAAGCATCAGTACCCTCGTGTTTACACTTTAAACTCTCCGTCCTTGAAATGCAGGATAAAGGTCACCAAGTACTTTAGATGTTGTTCGGAAAACTTGAACTCATATTTTGGTGTCGACATTGTCTTCTAGTATTATATGTTTACATGTGATCGATATTGATCTATTGAATCGTTCTAAGAAGCAGACCCAACCACCCCGGGATGCATTGGCTCAGGCTCTTGAACAACCAAGCGTCGGAAGACAGCTTCTATTCTACAGATGAATTATTTCTTTCCGATTCTCCCACCATCAGCAAACAGTAATACACGTACTCCCGAGGCAGTCAGACTAAGTAAAGACCCCCTAAGAATCCACGATTGCGCTCTTGAACGTCTGATTGGGCTGGCGATAGCATAAAGTGATCATGCTTTGTTCGAGTGTAACCATCGTCTTCATTCACTTAATCTCGCTGTTTTCACTCCAAGTCCATGGACTTATTGCACCATGAGGACCTTTCTCGTCGGGGCCATGATTGTGGATATTATTCATAATATCGTTGAAGGATATAGCCGTCTTTTCGGTTTGATTATTTGCTGCTGCAAGTAGCCATGATAAACACTGATGATTATCATGGCCGCGTTCGGAATCTAGGCATGTCGGAAAGTTGCTTTAATCACAAATTAGTAGCTCGGTATTTACTTTGAAGAGATTCAGATTTACCAACAGGATCGAAGCGACTGGCTTGGTCATGTTAAAGTTGTACTACGACTCTGAGTGCTAGTATGGCATGTGATATGCGATCGATATATTCATCGTCGCGACCTGGCCTAGAACAGCTTGTCAATAATTATAACAATAAAAGTATACCTATTGAACAAACACCTGATACGATGTCAGTATCATCATCGAGGTGATCAACCTAGATTTAGGGGAGGCCACTGTCGCATTTTTCTGGATGCAACCAGGAGATGGAATAGTCCCTTCCGAGAAGAACCGTAGAGCATTGAGCTAGGTGACTTTACCACGGTAAGACACCGAGCCGCAAGTTTCTGGAATTTCTCTCCGTTACCCGCGGCTTCTGCCTTGAGGGAATCGACAGTGGCGACAGGTAGCTTTTCGTTCCATGATACAGCGACTCGCTTTGAAGTGTCCATCATGGTCTAGAACAACGTTAGGAGTGGAAGCAGATCCTATCCATAGGCTTGCCCCCCCCCCCCCGGAAAGTTTGGAGAAAGCGGGGCATTGTAAAAAGGTCAAAATTACTAACCCTACAACTCGATTTTACTTTTTGCCTTCTGCCTTGAATACTGATGGCTTTCTTTTCAGTCTTTGGGACGAATTCTCTTCCGGAGATTAGATTCATGAGGCCCAAGTTATTGGGAAAACTTAAATCATTCAATCTTTACGAAACTTCGCATCTCCTTTTCAAGACCTCCACCAGATCCTTTTGTCCATGCAACTGTCTGTTGCTCTTCATCTCCAAGTCTTCAAAATAGACGGTGGGGTTCAACGCCTTCGCGGATCGTATGTACCTCAGTGGATAGATATCACGAAGGAATCATAAAATTAGGTAATTGGAAGACTTCTTGCAATTATACGAACGTTTATCATATCGTATCATGTACGCTGTTGTATGGCTGGTTGTACTTTTTGATGTTATACAATCACGGGAACATGAGGTTGCCCCACCGGAACATCGTTATTCCGGGCCGTTGTTGACGACACATTGCTTTTATTGTATCATTTTGCTACCACTGCTACGGAACGCCACAGATATAGATAACAGCTGGCGTATAAAGCCACTGTCGCTTCCTCTATTATAGAAGGAAGCGACGTCTACAACGTAAACTACATAAATAGCATAGCTGAAGTATAAGGAAATGGACGGCTTTTACAACACATAACAAGATAACCCTATTATGCGGTATCAACCACTCTTATTACACTCTTATTAGCTTTCATTTCAACGTTATCAATGCATGTCTAGAATCCTCTGATCCTTGGTATTTTCTTATTTACAGCTAGGTAACATGGTTTATAGGGCTATATAGTTAAACTCATTCATTTTTTAATACCCTTATAATTCTATAAAAAAACTTTAACGTATAGTTATATAATCTGTATCACAGAGGATAGCTATGCTTTAGAGTGGGCACGTGGAATAGTTTATTAAAGTGGTACGAAAAGAGAATCATAGAATAGAAATGAATAAGTCATTTATTGAAGAGCTTGAACAGCTGGTCATTATTTTTATATAACCTAGAATTAGGTACATGAAAATTTATAGCAGAGCGTGGAATCGAGGCATTTACGCCTATAGGCCACGTCAGCTGATTAACAAGCATCGGAATTATCGTTGAGTGGAAGATCTTAAGCTTCTTGAGCAATAGTCTCAACTATATCTAGGCTACATGTTACGTTCTCACCTGTTCCACAATCTAATCTGTCGCCATCTTCTCCCCTTCTTTCGTTTATGCTTTTCATCCTCACTATCCCATACCACAAGTCCAAGAGCAAGTCGTACCTATCTTTATTGTATCGCCAACAAGATGTTGGGCAAAAATAGAACCATGACAGATGCGGGGTCATTTATTGGTGCCGGAAATCAAGGGGTTGTGAGAAGATACAGAGCTTGGTTGAATTTGCTTCTGCGTAGAACCTTAGCTATCATTGACAGAACTAAAAAGTTCAATCTAATAATCGATACCCAGCTTGAGCTTACAGCGCAACCTTCTCGGAGGACATATCGTGTGATATGACTGTTTCCAGGTTTAGCGTAGTGCGCATCCGATGCGCCGAGCCAAGAAGCGAGCCCCTGGCTTAGCGGCATGAACTCTGTGCAATTTTCAAACAATCACACTGTTGCAATCTACTGCTAAGCGAACGGAATTATGACTCAGTTGGACTCCTTATCTTATCTGGTTACACGACGAAACGATTCATCACTTTTTCTTCAGATACCAGCTCGTCGTTTCTAAGCCTCTAGGTCCCACTTGTAGCCCCATAAAATGATTTGTTGTCAATCTGGGCCAGCCCAACTTGTACGTGACACGGATTTGTGACTCTTAGCCAACGAGAACTAAGCAGTTCTTGCATTGCTGTCTCCTCTAAATCATGTACAACAATTTTGCACGCTCGCCTCGCTGCACCACGAGATAGCTTCTCCACTTTGTCACACCGGTTCTGCAATCTCGATGGAACTTGTGAAAATCCTCTTTATCCCCGGATCCCAATTTCTCAACTCCACATTTTACAGTCATTCTTCACTCCGCTCTCACTTCTTATCTCACCATCCTTCGCGAAGCACAGTCATTACACGCATGAGGCTGGATTTCCTCGTCAAAGCAAAGGCATTGGAAAATTTGAAGTTTTCGAAATAACCAGACAGAGGAAGGGAGGATCTCGATAACAGATTCTCTGTCAGGTTGGGAGGAGATAATAGCAAAACTCGCCGAAAAGCGGGCGAGTCGATGTGGAGAAAGTAATTCAGGAGCTGCAGGACAGTATCTGGTTGGAAAACGTTAAGCTGCAGCTGGCTGCATCTAAACTTGGTCGATATCAAAATACCGGTATAGTAGCACGAGATCGAACACGAAGAGCCTTACATCAAAATTCTTTCCGAAAAAGATGGATACATCCTGACACGGCAGGACCCTCTAAAGATTGTTCATCGCCCGATTCTGATGGATTCGGGTATTTTCACATACCCAAAGCAGAATCAGAAGAGCTTAATAACCTGATTCCGTAATTACCCCACCCAAGATATGAAGAGCTACTTGAAGCATCTCATTCCTCCGGCTCCCCCAGCCGGATCGGGATCTAAGCACAGATCTCGGTCCCGGTCCCGGTCCCAGCCCCGGTTACAGACTCAGACTTTATCCGACAAGAATCTTGAAGTCAAATCCCAGCCAAAATCGCGAGTTGAGCCTCAACATTCAAGTCAAAAAAGCAAGTTACCTTCATCTCGCCCACGTGCCTCACGACCAAAGACTACGTCAAGTTCTTCCAGCTCCAGCTCATCAATGTCATCCGACGAACTGACAGCCCAGATACTACAAGCTGAGTGGGATCGCGAGCATAATCTTCTTCAATCCCAGCTACAATTTGCACGCGACTTTGAGGACCGCAGTCCCTCTCCATCACCGTTCGAACTCGATAGACTTGAGGCTCAAAGGCTACAAGCTCAAATGGAAGAAGAGCAAGCTACCTTGGACGAAAGACGTGCGGCCCTTCTTCAGAGGGAAACGGAAGAGGCTATAAGACTTGCTGCTGAGTGGGAACATGAGGACAGTCATGCGGCTTCGCTACAACGAGAGTGGGAAGAGCAAGATAGGAGACTTGGTGAGCAGGAGGAGTTCGCGAGGATATTGCTGCGGAGGGATGAAGAAAGGGCTCTTTTGCTTGAAAGGGACTTAGCTGCAGCGCAGGCCGCTCAAGCTCGATGGGAACAAGAGGCCCAAGAAGAGGAGGAGCAAACGAGAAGAGTGATCGAAGATGAAGAAAGAAGGGAAAGGGAGGCAAGGAGAAGGAAGGCCGCCTCTGAAGCTGCTGATGCAGAGCGGAAGGCTAGATTGGAAAAAGAGAGGGCGGCTCGTAAAGATGCCGAAAAGAAAGTCAGGCTCGAAACGGAACGATTGCAACAACAACAGGCAGAGAAAAAAGCTAGACTAGACCGAGGACAAAGAAAAGATGAGGATGCTACCAAGAAAAACCAATTAGAAGCGCAGAGAAAAGAAAAGCTGCGCGTTGCGGATGCCAAGAAGGTGCGAGAGTTGGCAGAGAGGGAGAAGAAGGCAAGGCAAGCTGATTGCGTATCATGTATGGAGGCGGGAGAGAAAGCCCAGATGTGTGTACTTCCCTGCAGACACGCGTACTGTGGAGAGTGTATCGGAGGTAAGTGATTAATCTCAAATTTTTCTTGCATTACGATGCTGACTGGTTCAGGTGCCTTCCGAACTGCTCTTTCATCCAAAGCGCGATTCAAATGCTGCAAGCTGAATGTTCCGGTCAACCTTGCCTCTAGCTGGCTCGATGCAGCATTCATTGCCTCATATGAGTTGTTGATGCTTGAACAAGCTACCAAGGATCCCCGCTACTGCTCCAACAATGAATGCGCCAAGTTTATTCCACCAGCTGACATACATGGAACCATCGCAATTTGCCAAGCATGTAATCATCGTACATGCGCACCTTGTGGCAATGGAGAGCATTCCGGGGTATGTAAAGAGGATAAGGAGGGGCAAGCAGTCCAGGCATTGGCTGAGAAGGAGGGATGGAGGAACTGTCCTAGATGCAATTTCGTGATTGAGAAGAATGAGGGCTGTCTGCATATGACTTGCAAGTGTTTGTTTGAGTGGTGCTGGGAATGCAAGAGAGAGTGGAATGAGTGTAATAGCACCTGCAAGAGAGAATAACGAACTCAGGGTCTATTAACCAAATAGTTAGAGGATTCCATTAGCTCCAGTTGTCGGACACGTTAGCATTGATAGGGTTGCAGTATCAATCCAAATATAGATGCAATACTCTTTTTCTCTTGAATCTTTCTGCTCTGGAACGCTGAATTGTAAAAATTCTGGTGAAGTTGTCACACGTATTCCTTTCTCTTTAGTTCAAATGTGTTTCCACAAAACTTCTTCCCACAACTTTGAAAGACTGGGGTGCTTATCACATGATCGCAGCCACATCACAATCCACGACTTGAATGGAACATCATTCCCACGAATCTCATATTAACGGATGATAATCCAGCTGAGATCTCTTCTCTTTTCATCGTTAATAGATGAAGGTGGGAAGTCTGCAGCTCCCTGGAAGCAGTCAGCCGAAGAATACTCTCTTGCACATCCATGGCGCTTCCTGTGCCCCAGTTGACAATCGCCAAGCGGTCCACGATGTCAATCCTCGGGCGTTGAACTCGCCACAGAATGATACTATCAGTCAAGCTGCTAACACATGATTATCATCCATCCATGGCCTGGCTAATTACCAACAAGTGATACCCGAACTGCAAAGTTTAAATTTAGGCATATTATGAGGTATGGCGATCTGTTCTCCTACATCTAGGAGCGAAGCACTCGTGATTGTACGCCTCAATCGGGTACGTTTGCAAGATGGCTAAGTTTTGATCTTGGGAATCGAGAAGAACATTTGCTATATTGACGAATAACTGGACCCTGTGGGATCCAGTTTGAACGCTAACCATAACAAAAACATCATACATTGAGTCTGAACGCCAATCATAACAAAAACACCAAACACTGGCATATACACAGCTCTCCTCAGAGCTCCTCCCCTCCCCCCTAGCGATCTCAAGGTGTTGACCAAAAAAGCCCTCCAACGCCAAGTGAAATGCGACTCCTCGAAGAATAATGCGGGTTTGAAACACAAAATCTCGATATCTATTTTTTCGGGTTGAAGCAAGGAACGCGATCCTGGGCGGTAAAACCACTAACGCATTTGTATGATCCTCCAGCTGCACAAGGAGTACCAACGTTTATACCATCAGTGAAACTATCAAAACGATGGGCATTCATACAAGCAGTTTGGCAATGCAAACTTCCTTGTTCGACATCCTATTTGAAAGAGTCAATTCTATTTGAGAGTGATTGGAATATCAGAGGATACTTACGACCATGACACAGCAGTGAGAACTATCTAGGAACAAACATTGACACCATGTACAGGCTTGTACAGCTAAAACATTGCTGAGGACGAACAAAGCCAAGGAGGCGAATTTGACCATTTTGACGATTTCAAAGATGTATAATGGTTGGTTTTGGTGAAGTGAGGATTGTGTTGTTTGAATTTCTTGTTGAAGTGAAGACTGTGTTGTTTGAACTGAGGTTTGATTGAAGTGATGATAGAAAAGAGATTTTTAGTCTGGATGATACTCGTCCTTTTATACTTGCCTTGATATACTTTCTTTTTGATTCAACGATCAATGAGTTCGAATAGAGAGGCATATTCATCGTCATCCTGTCAAGTAAAACCTTGGGTAACCTACCTTGCCGATAGCATCTCCCCCACTTCACTATGTTGCCTACTAGTATACACATGGTTGATGCGCCGATTTTGGGTGCAGGATCCATCATATGATAATCTACTCCGTGGAGATAGAAGGAGCCTGCGAACTCGAGGGGGGAATCCATGTTTCATCAAGAGCTCTAATAATAAGATAAGTTTAAGTCCAATGTTGTAGTTGTGTCAATACCTAATAGTAAGTGGCCTGCTCGTACAAACTGCATTGCTGGAAGCGGCATCTAGTGTAAGATACGTCAGTGCCCGCAATCGACGGATTGGAGTCGAAGAGACATTTTAGGCTGTGATATTTACTATATTAGCATCGACTAGTCGAGGGTCAAATAATAAGGCCACTATGTAGTAGAACTTGATTACTAGAAAGGGACTAAAAAACTTGACCAATCAAGTCCCTTATAACCAGACACCCTGTATATCCAGGTCATTGTATATCAAGGCGGCTCTACTATCCCTTATAACGCAGTCCCTTGGAATATAGAAAGAAGTGCGGCGGCTCTTTGGGATGCAACCATGGCCCGCTTCTGCAGCCCGTGGTAGAAGCACACGTGGGCTTAGGCAAATAGAGTATATCTTTTTGATTGATGAAAGATCAAAGGCTCGCCCGCTTTCTCAGACGTTAATGAAAATGTAAACTTTTCTCCCCACAAAAAACAGCCATGTGTTGTAAAAGCCTCCATATCATTTTACATTAAACTTCAAGGATCGAAAAAGCTTGTTGAAGCTTATTTAATCTTGCCTCTGTATGGTGCACGAGGTAATTAAATCTCGCTACTCGGATAATATATATATATATATATAAACATAATACGACGGACGAATGGACAAAGGAGGTTAGATGGTACCGCAGATACTAGGCAGTAGATAGGTAATATGCGGGGGATAATTGGCTCTTCCACTTACGAACCATTCTTAGATAGATAATAAACACCTTAAGTTTGTCGGGACTCGATATTAATATATATTAACTCATTAGCTTAACCCTACTTATTGTATTGTGGTAGTGAATAGCGAAAATAATGCAGTCACGTGCTATAGGGACTATTATATTGCTCGGTTTGAATATCTATACTAGTGTAACACATGCTTGTCTAATATCTGGGGCTCTCCTCTGCTCCTCTCGTCTACCTTCTCCGCAGATATAGATGAAGAATGAATGTCGTCTATTTACTCCACTAGAATCGTTGATTCAAATATTAAATAAATACGAAGTTATATATTTAAGCATATATAAACTTTAGGTAACTAAAATTATGATCATCGTTGTTCTTATATAGAAGCTTAACAGCGAATATGAGGGTTTCAATCCCAGCAACCCACGTTTTTGGAATAGAGCCTCTTCTACACTATCTTAAATCCTCTAATTCAGAACTATTAACAGTTTATTCGATATTTAGAAGATCTTTCTTTCCTTTTATAGTGTATACGCTAGTAGGTACTGTATAAGTCACATGATCTGTATTCCGACAATCATGAACTTATTGTATCTCTGAAACCGTAACCAATCAGGTTTATAAATACAGTAGTAATTGTCACGTAGTGCCAAGCGTAGGGGTCAAGTAGAAAGATGTGGATTTCTATCAGGGAAGAAAGGAATGAATCCAAAGGATTCACACCTTTTCTACTTGGGCTTAGCGTCGCGCATGAACCTATACCCTCTATAGGCCTCTGGCTCCTGACAGTAATATATAAGATCGCTTCTCGCGGCTTAAAAAAAAGTAAATTGTTGAAGATTAGATAAGAATAGAAAGGATTTAGTCTAAAAGATAAATATCACGATTCTAACGTTCGGCCGGCCTAGCCGCCGCTCCGGCGCATATGCCCGCTATCACGGCTCACGTGCCTGACGCTCCGGCTCACGTGCTCGATTGGCAAGCACGTGCTTAGCACATACGCTTCATGTAAATTATATATAGGAACGTATCCCGCAGCCTAGTTAGACTAGAAGTAAATTCTAAAGAAGTTTTTGTCCCTGTTCATTCGGCTCTTTTACGGCACAAGCGTCACACTTTCTCTATTTACAGTCTCCTATATAAATTTTCAACCAGCGTAATGATTTGATTGACTAAAGCCCCTGTATATAAGTACAAGCATGGTTGTATTTTAGTGTGTTTTACAATACTTACCCTTCCAACCTCTGTAGTTTCACCAATATTTGTCAGGAGCCAGGGGCCTACGCAAGACCTAAGGCTCGTGCGCGACGTTAGGCCCAAGGAGAAAGGTGTGAATCCTTTGGATTCATTCCTTTCTTCCCTGATAGAAATCCACATCTTTCTACTTGACCCCTACGCTTGGCACTACGTGACAATATTATACTTGATCAAAATAAACTTATCATACAAAAGCTTACAAAGTTTCAGGAGCTATAAACCTTGAAGGATGTATGAATGGATGTATTGATCCAACAGATCCTCCGGATGGCTTCAATCCTCCAAGTTCAAGCAAAATCAGGAATCTAGAACCCCCTGATTGTAAGAGAATTGCAGCTCGGATCATTGGAAGCATCGCTAAAGACAATCAACATTTCCCACATTTCCCCTATTCAGCTCCGATACCCTCTGCCTAATGGTTTCCGATCTTGAGGTTTGATGGTCGACAATGAGGCTGCTAAGACAGATAGAATCAGGCAGTGCAACCGATATCATGGGGCATGGGGAAGCAATGCAAAGTGGATGGTTGAGTGGATTGTGGAGCTTTTGAGACTGGATTGTGACGGATCTGAGGCTCAATATAACCCCTGGTTTCTCAGATGTAGGTTTTGGTTGACATGTGCAGCACTATAACGACATATGTAATGGATAGTAACATTCTGTTGAGCTTTGAAGTGAACAAGGGTGTATTTGAATTTCATATCATTGCATAATCATGCCGCATGTAATGTACGTACGCTTGTTTATTGTTGCCGTATTGAGTTTGCCTCGCTATATGCTTATGTTTGGAGGGCTCATCATCAAACACCATGGCCTGCTGGCCCAATGGCAAGGCGCTTGACTACGATTTCGGAGACTTGAAATCTCCAAAATTGCATCAAGAGATTGCAGGTTCGATCCCTGCGTAGGTCACCAATTTTTGGAATTTTTGGAATCTAAACAAGTCCTTCATCTTGAAGCTTTCAAACAAATATTCTTCTTTCAACTTCTATTTCACACGTAAACGAAATCTTTCTTTACGTAGGTCAAAATTTCATTTTCGTTTAAAATTTTTGTATTAGAGAGGGGCAAAAGGTAAAGTAAGCGAGGTCTCACGTAATGTTTACTCGTATTACGTTGGAATCACGTGTACTCATGAGGCTTGGCTCGGCTATGCATGCACCCACTCACTTGAGGCTCGCGCAGAGTTCCTCACTCGTCATAACGTCTTATCAACCTGATGAGACTGCCCTATTGGTCAATGGGATTGCAGCACCTTACATTATAGATTAATATGTTAGTAATTAATCCCATTCGTATCATTAACATTAATAAGATTAATGGAAGCTTTTTTAGTTGATTCTACTACTTGAGTAGTTGGTGAAACGTTCTAATCGAGTAATCCAAGAGAGTCCCGCTAACGGAATTAGGCCCCCCTTGTCAGTTGACCGCACGTGGTAAGAAATGGGGCGGATCATCTAGTACAGAAGCATCTCGCGCGTGACGTCCCGCAGTACAATTCGGCAGTGGGTTTCCTCTGTTTGGTTTTATAGCTAACACCAGGCATTCTTGAAAGACCCCAACAACGGCGTCAGAGCGACAAGCCCTCCGTGGTACGGAGGAGAAGGCTTGTTTCTCCAAACTACAAGGATCTATATAGGATAACCGTTTTGAGGCTTTTCTGTTTCGAGATGAAGGTCGCCTAACCACCTCAAATGAACACCTCATTCCACTTTTGCAGCTTATGTGACAGTTTTAGAAATGCAGCAAGTGCTGTGTGAAGGGGAGTGTTGGGCGCAGGATACTCAGACGATTACTCCATGGCCACCTCTATGATCTTCCCCATTCTACATATAATACGAAGGCCAATGGGTGCATCCGCGATTACTCCTACAGCCTTCATCGTATCATGTTTCCGGGCCAATAGTTTGGCCAGTGCCTCCCAGCCCCATTGACCATTGTGGTTTGTGGCGTGATATCGATCGAGATCTCAAATATAGGGAGGGCATTAGGCATCCGGATATCAATTGTCGCAACCAAAACTGGTCGGGTGCTCTACGCGATGCAAGTGCTTTCGATGACAGCTGTAAGGCGAAGGCTGACGATACAGGGAGGAAGGATTATCTATGATGTAGGATTTCCACGAATAAAATCTTGAAGCGGGCTTCATTTGATGTTGAGACTTCTTTGCAATGAGATATACGAACTATTGATGCTTGAAGACTCTGATGTATTTGGAGCCAGCCATGAGAATAGTATGAGTTAGTACTATAACGAATCATACGAGGCCTTTTATATTTAATAATATATATAAGGATTAATATTATAAATGTCTACAGTATATATTACTGGGCATATACTGAAATATTATCAACAGGTATATATCTCTTGTTTCAAATATATTAGAGTTCAACAAATTTCTCTCTAAAAGAGCAATATTAAAATTAAATTTGTTACAATTTATTGAAATGCTTCAGATAGCATTTGGCACGTTAGGTGAAACGTCTTCATTGCAAGTTTGAATGTATCTATCAACAAGGCCTAGACAAATGTCGTGGATCGGAACCACAAAATCTGGACTTTTTGGCAGTGAACCATGGGAAAACATAACGTCGATAATGTACGATATCATTGGCAAACCTCGTACCATCATCAGACTCTGCATCTCGCACATGGTCGATGAGAGATAGATGCACTCGTTGGTAGAGATTTGGTGAGCCTGCATTTCCATATCTATATCCCTCAAATCTTGGGGGTTCGAGATATAAATTATAAATCGATAAGATTCCACCCACGACTAGTTCTTCAGTGGGGAATCAGGATTGTGGAAGAATATGCAGAGCTAACCTTGATGACAGCCTCAGAAAGTATAAAAGCCCAGTATAAATTTGAACGGGAAGAGGGGTTAGCTCTCTTGCCATGCAGTTGCTCCCATTCTCCTGGATGTCAAATTTTAGTGCCATCGTTATATATCGCAAGACAATCAACGGGACCCCCGTTACTGCAAATTCAATGATATTGAGTCAATTTGTGGCGCAGTCGAGTACAGCGGCTCTTGGAGTAAGTAAGCTAATGCCATCCTGTGCTAAAAATTGGATTCTGATCATTGGCTGATGAATATTGATTCGTGATATCATAATCGTCCTGTGATATCGTCTGACCGTTGTTAAATCTATCAGCAAAGGAAGTAGACATTTCTTTACTGTTCCAGTCCGAGAGATCAAGAGGGCTAAGTTACAAATGGGAGGAGACTCGAGAGTAGGCCGTATTAACATTACAATCAACTGTTACAAATTAACTCGGGGGCTGAAGAAGACCAGTTTTCAATAGATTGGGAAAAAGAGCTTTTTGGGCATCTACTCATCAATTATGAATTGAATGAGCGTGAGTCGAAGTTAAGTAGAAAGACATACAAGCAATATTACTTACTTAACTTAGGGATATGTACCAGCTCTTCCTTTATTGCATATACAGCATCAAACCTTCACCACTGCAGCAGATTCTGATTTTTCCTTTTGAGAATTTGGATTGAGACGAGGTATGGATAGGTAGGCAACATAAAGCAATATACACTGGTGCAGGTATTCAGTACGAAATCACAAAGCGACACAAGATTGTTATTGCAACTGTCTAAGTTTATAACTGCAGATTCGAATGTACTCGCAACATAATTATTGGGGACGCCTGCGACCCAAACTTACGCACTTGAATGATTGTTTAAGCATTCCCATGTTAGGTAGTTATGTACATTAAGTTAACAATCAAAAATACAAGAACCTCAATCAATACATTACACTCCCCGTCTTGGGGCACTACCAAAATGCCTTCCTCCAACAACTGTTTCGCCAACTCAAAAACCATACCATCACATCACATCCCTTCCTCGCAACAACATCAATGGCCACCGGCAAATGTTCCGTCTGAAGTGAGATGGTCGAATTATATGCAGCTTGACCTATTGGAAATACCATATCGGGGACTTCGACTATGGTGGATGCGCGGCCTACGTACCAGCCAATGGGAATACCTGAGAGACTGCTCAGAGGAAGTTTTACTTTATTAGTTCAATATTGTAAGTTTTCAAGGGGCCTCTTGGGGTGAGAGGATATCTGGCTGGGTGTAAGTACTCGTAGTATACATTTCTATAGTCTGATTGTCCCAATGTACCAGGATGGAGGAGGATACTTTCGCTGCTGCAGCTTTTTGAGCTTGCAGGTATCACTTGGTCGAAGCAATCCATGAATACACTTTTGTTGTGCAGAGCTAGGTTAGTTGCCTCAGCGGCTTGATATTGTCCCCGATCTCCTCTGTCTAATGGTACAAGGTTGACGAAAGGACGAGCCCCATTGCTTGCAGCTGCGTAATCTTTATAGAAAAGTTCTACAAGGAGACTGTATTACTGTTTGGAAATGAGAGTGACGTATGCGAGACCCAGGAAGTTTTCCAGTGCTGAATGTTTGCTCCTGATGGCGGGTTTTCGTTCCAGAGAGCATCAACCTCCAGCGCAGTCGTGCTTGTTGAATTGAGAAATGTTTTCAGCTTAGCAAGGAAGTCAAGTAGGATCATCTCGGCCTCTGTTGTTGCATTTTTTGGACATCCGGACATCCGGATATCAAGATTTTCTTGGGAAGTTCGGTGAAGTTGCTTGTGATACTCTTTCCGTACAATACCTTGGCGGCTTCGTGCCACAAAATCGGGTCGCGACCGAGTAAACTCGCAGCATCGAGAGGTGCAGACAAAGGCATGACGTTATCCCAGCTGGCCGGTCCATGTGATGGTCTATTACCGAAACATTCATTGGCTCGAGCTTGATCACGAAGACCTCCACCAGTATCAGAACCAGGTCCAAGGTCCAACCAATCATAAGCACCAATTCCAGCACCAGGGGCCAGACGAAGATGCAAATGGTGACTGGTATCCATCGCCCCGAGCGTTGAAAGGGCAGTGGTAGGCCACCCAATCCGCGATTGGACCTTCTCCGTTAGCAAATGGTGATGTCTTCATTTTCCCGATGATAATGGCTCCTGCATCAGTCAAGCTCTGAACAGCAGGGTCCTGTGAAATTCGCGGGTGGATAAAGCTTATAATAAGCACGGTTGCCATTACCAGTTTTGCTTCCCGCAATATCGTGATGTCCTTGATGTCGAGTCGGACTCCAGCAAGAGATTCTATACTCTTAACGACGGCAAACAAGTTGTATGGATGGCATCTAGAGCTATGCATACTTATGTACAAGACTAGTGATCTCGAGATGCCCCAGAATACCAAGGTAGGATAACAATACGTGAAAATAAACAGCAATGGTAAAATAAGTAAAATAATTGCGATCATTCATTTTATATAATTATGATGAATAATTGTAATCCTATCCTCGCGATTCTTTGCCGATTTCCGTGCTAACAGCTCTCGATCCCCTATTCGTTCTTGAATCCTAACACGTGTTAGGGTTTCTGACCTTCGACTGGCCCCCCCGCATGATAGTAGCCGGAATATCGAATTATCGCAGATCAACAACCCCCACCTTCCATTTCCAGATATCAGCATCGGTATCTCGTCCAATATCAATTGAGGTCGACGAGAATGAACCGCCCAACAAGTTTGGTCTTCCATGCGGGCTTCTGCTGGGGAAGGCAGGAAGTTGACCAGCCAGTAAGTGACGCCATGGGTAAGATGATTGGAATATTGGGAAGGTAGAAAGTTCTGCCACCCCATCCATATATCTGCAAGTTCAGGGTTCTTTTTTGCGGGTATATCTTGTGTTGCTTCGAAATCGATAGGCTACACGACACATGCATGGGTTTTCAGTGCCCTGCTGTTGTATGCAGCCTGACAACTGGCAAGTTATATATCAAACGGCAGAGAACCTACGAGTCGACTGAGTTCGTCTCAAGGGCAAGCAATATTTTCACTGCGATCATGATGTTCAGCCTCGGGGTGGGTACAGTCGTAGCTTTATCAGGGTTTGCTCTGGCTGCTCCCCAGAACATTCAGTACCATGAAACCACAAACGATGCATGGAAAAGCCGAATCAAGAATGTCGTTGTTCTCGTCGAGGAAAATCGATCATTCGACACCTTTGCAGGTGGTCTTTGTTACAACTCAGCCATTGATGGATTGCTTCATCACAATTACTGCAATTCAATGTAAGCCCCTTCCAGCTGCTAGTGGGACTTTAATTGACCCACGAAAAGGAATGCATCAGATCCGACACAAAAGGCAGACGTCTGTGCTGGCCCTCGAGCTAATGATGTCGCAGCTGATGATCCTAATCACAGCATCAGTGGTATTAACATGCAACGTATGACCGTTCCATTGATCTATCGCGCCTCGTGCTAACCTCTTAGTCTTCACAACATGGCATCCAGATGGAACACAACCCCAAAATATGCGTGGTTTCGTGACAGAACAATCAATCACATTCGATACCTTCAATAAAACACGTGCTGCCGAAGTTATCAACTACTATACCCCAGATCAAATCAAAGTCTTTAACGCGTTGGCCGAAGATTTTGTCCTCTTCGACCGCTGGTTTGCCGCAGTCCCAGGTCCCACAAACCCAAACCGTGCATATATAACGAGCGGCACCTCGAACGGCCACGGAAGAAACGATAACCTTTTTCTCACATACGGACTTCCTGTCAAATCTATCTTTGAACAACTCTCTGAAAACGACATCACCTGGATAAACTACCAGAACTCTACCCTCGGGCCTGGTCTTGGTTTCAACCCCGATGCTGCCTTCTACAACTGGACCTACACATCCGGGGCCTATAAAACCAATATCGCTCCCCTAACAAAATTCTACGAGGATGCGGCTGCAGGTACTTTACCTCAATTTACATATATCAACCCAGAATGTTGTTCCTATCAATCTTACCATCCCCCATCCCCCATCTCCTTGGGCGAAAACTTCATAAAAGGAATTTACGAAGCTCTCCGCTCATCACCCCAATGGAATGAAACTCTTTTCATCCTCACCTTCGACGAGCACGGCGGTTTCGGTGATCATGTTCCTCCACCAACCAACGTACCTGCTGGGGACAGTCTCACATATACTGAAAAGGCACCGGATGGAAAACCTATGACATTTGATTTTAAACGTTTGGGTATCCGAGTTCCGACGCTTTTGATCAGCCCGTGGGTTGGTAAGGGCGTTGTGGAGAAGAAGGGGAGGAATAAGGGGGGCGAGTATACGCATACGAGTATTATTGCGTTTTTGGATGAGTTGTGGGGGTTGGAACCATTGACACCGAGGGTTAGTTGGAGTAGTACTTTTGAAAGGTTGATTACGGATAAGTTTAGGACGGATACGCCAGTCACATTACCGGATCCTTTGATTCGTAGTTGACAGGGAACTGCATAAAATTCTCGCAACTAGGAATTTTTATTGGATGTAGCCAGCACTGACATATTCAACCAATGTACTGGACGCGGGGGAGCTATATCCCGGTGGTTTCATCCTCCTTGAGTCGCGAATCCGTGTATGCTAAAACCATCCCCGTTGTTTATGTCTCTGTAGCTTAATTTACATTACCCCAGATGTTCTTCAAGTCGTAATGTCCCTTGGCAGAGTGTATAGATTTGATTGCACAACGATATTCCGCTTCTTCAGCCACACAATCTCGCTCGTGAGCTATATTCTTATGCCAGGGATAGAGCATCAACATTTATCGGGGAAATGATACGCAAAGAACGGAGGAGTTGTATGATCGATAGAGGCAAGGAATGTCGAGAATTGGGACATTGATGCCAAGTAGATGGGTTGATATTTTATGTAAATTTTGGCTGGAATGAGAGAGAGAAGGAACTCAGATCAAGCATATAACCATGCTCCCCAAGTTTCATCTTTGCCGTTGGTTGCCGGTTTCGTTGTGTTCTGCGAGAGAGAAGTTTGATCGGTATGCAGCTTGTCTCTACATCGGAATCTTCGAAGTCCATGCTTGCTACCGATTGTTGTTTATCGTACAGGAGTAGACCTGAGCTGCCAGAAACGCCTGCCTCGCCCTGTAAGGCGGTAGGATCGAATATCGCGTTATGCAACGCACTCGTTATTGCTATCTTGAAGCCTGTAGCCTGCAATTTTATCAGCCATTGGGAATCGTTAGTTTGATATAGTTTAGGGGAGAGGTTCGCAGGTGAGCCAACCGTGCTGAGGAAACATGGTGATATGATCATATATTTCAAGGGTATATCTTCGGTTCTTGTAGGCTCTATTGATCTGTCCTCTGAGGACGTGCAGGCAAGACCTTGATGCAGACGTAGACCCTGAATTGGAGGCTTTATGTCAACGTGGCATTGACTTCGATCGATGATGATGGTAGTTTTTGAGAATCCCAAGACTACAATACAAGTGTCTGAGAGCGGGACTGAGCTATTGTTCTCGTGCAATCGATTCATGTGAGGTTTTTTCGATTTGAGCCATTGGATTGAAAGATAGAGGCTAAACGGGGGGGCGGTCTTCCGTCGTGAGGTTCTTCGGTCAGTATCTTCGGTCAGTATGTGTTTTTGTGATGGTCTAAACATTTCTGTCTCCAAGTAAGGTTAAGGTTAAGGTTAAGGTTAAGGTTAGCTGGTTCGTGGCTTATGTAATCATCAAGTTCTGTTCGGATGATAGACGTCGACCATGATAACCCTCATGACTGATTGACTACATACATACAATTGTACTACTTACTACACTACACACACACTTTCAATGTCACCCGTGTGCAATACTATTGATTCGGAATATATCCATCAATCCATTGAACTCCCTTCCCCCCTTTTCTTATCTTAATTCTCGCTAGAAAACGAAGTTATATTATAGGTAACCTAGGCAAGGTTAGTAGCCTTTAGCCTTGGTTGATCTATCATTTCTATCATTCATCCAAATAACTTTACTCTCAAGGTTGCAGATGTAGTGACATCTTCGTAATCGATAGCCATGGCGCTCTCTGATGGACCTTGCACAGAACTTCACCATGACCACGTCTCCTCCGCGTGGCAAATAGTCTTTGTCAATGAGCACTTAGAAATGGCTAAATTGGAATTTCCAAGAAGCTGCCTGCGAATCTTTAAATTTACCCCACATTTTCCGGTTCCCTACCTAAGCGTATCCCTTCCTCTCTCAGCCTTAGTTTACATATTTTCTACTCAACATTACGTTTCAAACCCTGACATTCCTTCTCTTCTAAACATTCACGTCATATTTGAAGATCTCGCATCTCTTGCCGACCTTAATCGTTTTGTGTTGGTTGGTGGCGCTCGAAAAGAATCATGCTATGTATCGCCATCCGATGGCTCATTCACAAGGATTCAATCTGTTTATCCCGCCGTCATCAGATGGATGCCGAATAGTCAATTCTTGTACCTACATGATGCAGATATTCGGAAGACTGTCTACTTTGGTGGTTGGATTGATTGGTCAGTATCAGCTATTGTAAATTCAATTGTTGCCATTCTTATTAAGGAATTTGAAATGCAATAAGGCAAAGTGCCATAACATTGGGAAGCGTTCAGCGCTAATCCCCTGGCCTATCTTATAAAATATTTAGGATGGATTGGCCTCGCACGGTTCGGCTCTTAACATTCATTATATCTGGGCAACGTAACTGTACACCCTAGTAAAGGGTTGTCAATCAACCTCCTACTTAAACGATAGCCATCCTGCCATTCACATTCCAATCGTTATGCATACTCCATTTGTTTAAGTTCTTCCTTCGTCATTTTTAAAAAAATCCTCATCCGCTTTGGATTATCTATCTCCTTTACACGCACTCGCTCCTAAATCATATCCAATATGAAGACCATATTCGCTGTTATTGCCAGTCTGGCATCCGTTACCTCTGCTCAGGTCACAGCTCTCATCACCCCAACTGGACCTGCTCCATCAGGATGTGCCACTAGCCATTCTGATGCTTTCTCGATCTCTGTTTTGAACGCCAGCAGTATAGCCAAGGTAAACTATATTCATATTTCCGCTCATCTAAACCCCATTTAACTGATTGTCAGCGTGCGGACCTTGCCATCACACTCAATGGAGGCATCCTCAAGGATCAAGAGGACAGAACAGGATATATTGCATCGAACTATCAGTTCCAATTTGATGGACCACCACAAGCCGGAGCTATCTATACAGGAGGCTGGTCTGTTTGTTCGAATGGTTCTCTCGCTCTTGGCGGCTCCGCTGTTTTCTATCAATGCTTGTCGGGAAGTTTCTACAATCTTTACACCGAATCCCTGGGTGAACAATGCTCCCAAATCTTTATTCAAACTTCCGCACACGGTTCCGTGGCTGGATCTGGCGCCGTTGCAGCCACTGCTATCGCACCCCTTTTCTCTGCAGCAGCAGTTTCCCAGATCCCAGATGGTCAGCTACAAGCTGCAACTTCCGCTGTCCACGTCATTCAAATTAGTGATGGACAAATTCAAGGCGCTACCTCCGCTGCTGCTGGTGCACCGGTCACACAAACCTCCGATGGCCAAATTCAAGGTGCTACTTCCACACTTGCTCCTAGTGCTCCAATCAGTCAGATTAGCGATGGTCAAATCCAAGGCGCCACATCTACCGCTTCCCTCTCTTCAGAAGTACAAGCCACTCCAGCAGCTACTCATGCAACCGGCACATCTTCTCTTGCCGGTGCAGTCATTTCTCAAATCGTCGATGGTCAGATTCAGGCCCCAGCCGCAACCAATGACATGCACGCTAGCGCCACAGCTGCCCCATCTGAGTTAATCGGTGCTGCCAGCACCATTCAAACCGGTAACTCTTTTATCGCTGCTGCTATTTTTCTTGTTGCTGCTCTTTTGTAGAGTTAGCGCATCAACATATGATGAAATTATTTCTTTGATAACAATCCTTTTCTCATTCAGATACACTCCTTTTCTTTATGGCCGGGCGGGGCGTTATCAGGGATATTGGGAATATGGAATGGTGCGGGAACTAGGTTGGTTTTTATCGCTGTTTCAGTTCCTCATATCATACACTTGATGCATCGGTGTTCTTGGGTATGAATGGGCATAGGATAGGGTCAACGGCCTTGATTGCTACATCATATCATATCACCTTGCATTCGAAGGAATTAATGAGTATACATAAATTGCACAAATATAATATTTCAAGCTTTTTATTATAATACAACTCAAAGACAATAATAAACAAAATACAAAAGTTAATAATACGTATAGCGAATTCCAAACACATCTATTTATGATACCGCATAATAGGGTCATCTTGTTATATGTTGTAAAAGCCGTCCATTTCCTTATACTTCAGCTATGCTATTTATGTAGTTTACGTTGTAGACGTCGCTTCCTTCTATAATAGAGGAAGCGACAGTGGCTTTATACGCCAGCTGTTATCTATATCTGTGGCGTTCCGTAACAATTTACATATATATCAAACCTCTTCGCTTCTTAGTTCCCTTTACAACTTTCAACCTCTCATAATCAATCTACTCCCAAAAGACATTCACCGGTAACTTCTCTACCCAGTATATACACTCTTCCACGCCTCAGTACTATCACCATATATCTAGCTCCCACTATCAAGGTTATCAACCGCTCACTAGTTTACGGTTAGTTTACTGATTAAATCAGTCTAACCGTTTAGTATGCACGGTTAAAAACTCCAAAAATAGATGCATCCAGCTCATCAACTAACCATCTCTGAATACTAGCCAATCGCCAAGTCTATACTATACTACACTACCAAACTTTTTTTTTTAAACTCCAAGATCTAGACGCATAGCCGAATATCGGTCAATGCTGGGTTAGGAACAAGTTTGTTTGACTGATTGAATGTTGTCTATTTAAACTTTGGTTCTTAATGTATTGATAATAAACTGGAAGAAAAATATTTATAAAAATCTAAAGCTTGAAGGAAAAGAAGGTAGTAAAAGTTGAAAACAAATGGTCATGTTGATTGATGTTAGCTTACTATCTATCTACGTTCTGCTGTATCGATGGGATATTTTTTGTATTTGATAAGATGTATTTTAGAACATTGGTGATAAGAATCTGGAATGAGTGTGTTAAGTATTGATATTGATGTTGATATTAATATAATATTTACCATATATTGAACGAGTAGATGAAGTTGAAATATTCAAATGTATCTTTTCTTTCTTTCGAGATAGAACTCCACCAGTTCTCCTATCTAGTCAGAATTAAGCGAACAAGATGAATGCTTTTCACTTTCACAATCAAACTGAGAGATTCATCTTATCATTCCTTCACTTGGGCTTAGTATGCCCAGCTAAAGGATCATGATTTCTCTTTCTCTGCTACGGAGCAGCCTACTTGACGCGGGAAGTCTTTGACGAGAGTTTGTGGCTGTCGAGAGTTCTAATTTACACCTTCCTGTGAAGCGTCAGCCATGCATGAGATGAGATGACAAAACTTGGGTAAGACTGCTCATTTGTGGCAGCTTCATTCGGGGATTCATCATGTTTAGAATCAGTTGATCACATGTCATCTTCCAACCACCCTATTTATGAGAAACGATTGTTAGAGCACGCCAGCGATGACCAGAAAATGAAGTCGAATCGTCAAACACCAGTTCAGAAATCCTAGTCGAGACTCGTTGTCTTTCAGATGAGCATGGCCGAAATGTGCAACTCGTCCACGACGATGAACTTCAGTTTCGAAAATTACCGAGAGCGTGAATTTCCTTTTTTCCTGTTGTTAAATTTTCAAACCTCGTCTGCCCTGCCGCGAGGCGACACGAGAACAATAGAATACAAAATTGAGGGATCAATGGAAAACGGTACGATGAACACCGCTCTGGACAATAGGTTCTATTGTAATTGTAGTATTTTCAGCTGTCGCGAGGTGATTTCCGTCCTGATGCCTTTCCTCTCCTCGTTAGATTCTCACTCCTGCTCCATCGAACGCCCAACTGTAGTCATCATACCACTACCAATTTCTCTTCAAATACCAGTAGTACCAAGTACGCCAGCACTACCATGTCTACCATGGCCGTTCCCCACTTCATTGATCCCTACCACATCCCATCAATCTCTCCCAGCGCCTCCAAAGGAGAGTTCTCCAAGGCCTGGAAACACCTTGCTCTTTGCCTCCACCCAGACAAGAACCCAGGTGGAGATATCGAGGAGCGCTTCCAGCAACTAAAAGACGCATACGATGAAATCCAATCAAAATACCGAGAGGACAACAGAACCACGATGTCCGTCGAAACCAGCACTTGGCTGCGGAAGCGGCAGCACTAGCTGCAACAGAGACGAGAGGGGAGAGACCAGAAGCAGAGGAAGCAGCGAGAGAAGCTGAGGAAGGAGAAGGATGCCTCCCGCATCCAAAGGGAGTTTGGAGAGTGGGGTTGGAGCTTATGGTGGAGAGAGGCCCGAGTGCTTCTATGGACCACCAGGAAAGGGGTGGAGCTTCAATGGAGAAACTTTTGTGTCCGAGTAGAATTTTCACTTGTAGATTAGTCTTTGTGTCTTTAGTTTGGTGCACCAAGTGCGCTTGTATACAAATCCATTGGTTTTCTTCTGATAAAATCTCTCTACAACTAATCTTCAGTCATTCTTTGGGTTCCAAAAGCCTCAAACATATATCTATATGCCATGGCATATTGTATCTGTGGTATGTAACAGTTTCAATTTGGGTTGCCTGCCTGAAAAACGACTTGGAAGAACTTCTGATCTATAAACTCAAGCTCGTTGAGCGATGCGCTAGGGATATATGTCAAAAGGCGAAAAGGGTATTTGCAATCCTAACGACCCAATATACCGTCAATAAATACTCCTAAAGCCATGATTCTTCCAATTTAAACACTCTACAATTAATCCAACTTCATCTCGCCATACCTGTAACGCCTCTGAGGGTTATCCTCAGTCTATCTCCATCGCATCATGAATATCGTAATTCTCAACCTCTCCCAGTTTTACCTCGGCTGCAGTAATTTCTTGCAATGAAATTTCGTTTGGTGTCCAATCCATATCATCATCCATGGGTCGTTCCCCAATTTCTTGAAGCGCCATCTCTAGTTTGCGTCTAGCGGCTTGCATATCCATTGCGCTAAGCTTTCTCCAGTCGCATAGTTCAGTCCATAACCTGTGAAATTTTACTTGTCTAGTTTGATCGGAAAATAAGCACATGAGGTCCTCGGCCTGTCGTGCCATACGTAGTAGTTCGCCACAGCTACATAGATGACGATGAGTAGCAGAGTTTCGTATTCGAACCGCATCAGCCAAACATCGATGAAGTGGTCTACTATGTGGAGTCAAAGCTGCCACTGGCACATTTTCTGAAAGAATCGTTCTCCATGTAGACAGTTCAACTGCTTCCGAGCACGTCCATTTGTTCCTCTGTAGTACGTCAGGGATCCATCGCGACGCAAAAGCAAAACATCCCTCCTCCATAATCCGCTGCATCATACCAAGAATGTAATGTTGCACTTCGTAAGGAAGACCAAGGTCTGGGGATGAGCATCCTGGAGGCGAGGTGTTATGCGTGTGGGACATCGAAATCGGTTGCGAGATTGGCGCAACCTATATAGGAGTTTAAGGTTAGCTTATCTCTCCAAGCAGATGTACGGAAACCTACCATAGTCCAAACCTCCTGACGATTTGCTGCCTTTGATCTGCCAGGATAATCGCGCGGGGCCCATCGACTAGCACTCAGCCCACCAGAACTCTTCCGCAGCTCATTTTGTGACAGTCCATCATTCAAGACTATTTCGCGAGTGGCTTCGGTTGCTTGATTCTTACTTAGCTCTCGCAAGGGGTGAGAGTGAGTAGTAGAGGCTGGCACATTCTCTCGCACGGGTGCCACCTTGGGCAGCGTAGAAGAACTGTAGCCAGGGCAATTGGAATTCGGAGAGCAATGGCTTCCTGGGGCCCAGATACTTGTTCTAAGCCCGCTCATTTTTCTCTTCACATTCGAAAGGTATATCTTGCTGTGTGGGCGTTGACTGCTTGTGAAAAACAAGCTCGAGCGGAACCTGAATGAGTGTAAAACGGGAAGAGAGAAAACGATGACACTAAAATATGGAAATGAATACTCGGGTTGGAAAAAAGATTCACCTGTGGAGGAATATATGCACGAAGACGCTTCTTATCAAGAATATGCGATTGTTCATTCGTGACTTTGAAGCCTTGCATGTTCGTTCCTTCGTAAACATCATCAATCAATCGGTCTCGACTAATTCCTCCTTCCATGCAAAGTACGTAAGTCTAACCTTAAACCCCATTCCTCGGCCGGAACAACAAACTCTCCGATCGTGATGACAACTCCTTATATATACGCGTGAGGCT
The DNA here is from genome assembly GCA_017357885.1 of Monilinia vaccinii-corymbosi. Lineage (NCBI taxonomy): Eukaryota > Fungi > Ascomycota > Leotiomycetes > Helotiales > Sclerotiniaceae > Monilinia > Monilinia vaccinii-corymbosi. The sequence continues at coordinate 602,718 of CP063406.1, read as the reverse complement.
TGTCTGGAGTGAATCTACAACCATCACAAAAGCAGTGAGAGCGCACAATAAGTCTGATGCAAGGCATCTACGATCAAGTGTCGGGGTTCTTGCTTTTGTGAGTCTAGAGCGCAACTGTCAGGACTAAGATGACGGCGGACGTAAATGCGCGCCTCGGCCTACAGTACGGCTTCAACGATGATGGCTATCAAGGCTGCTAGATTCTGATGCGGCTGTTGCACCATCAAGGCTAATTCTGATGAAGACCGCAAAAAGCTGTATCATGCTTTCTATTTCCTTATATATGTTCGTGAGGTTCCCCAGACTTCGAGCCTGTCAACATCAATTCAGCCGACAGAGAAGAGAAACGAAACGAAACAAAACAGTAAACGAGCCACAATCAAACTTACACGCTTGACACAAAAACAGCCCCTTTATCCACGTTCAGTGCTCTACCTCGAGTACGAAATAAATTAAATCGAAGAAAAAATCCCACGGTGATAACATGTCGGTCCCCTGCAATCGACCAGTTCATTATCAGGGGCATTATCAGTCCATGGTGTTGAACTTTTGTGTCCTCTATCCATACTTTGAGGCAGATACTTTCGATCGGGCTTACATCCTTGAAATTGCTTCCGTCCTTTCCCAATATCCAGCCACTGGTTTGGACTTTTGTTACTACTGGACTGAAAGAGTCCTGTGGGATAGATTTGGGTTTTCTGGTGCATATGGAGAATTCCCCGGCCGATATGGTGGCCCCGGATCTGTAGTTCAACAACAAACTGGGGCCAACTCAATGCCTCCAACACTACAATCTGCTCAACCGGCTCCAACAATGACTCCGGATTTCTCTGCAGAGACCTTGCTAGGAACACAATTGGCCCAACAAACCCTGGGACAAGCACCAGAGGCCTCCCAAACCCAGGGAGTACCTGCTTCTCAATTTGGCCAGGAACGAATTGACCTTATTACGATGCCATCTACCCCCCTTCCTAGCGAGTCATCTCAAAGACTAGCTCGAAATCTCTTCGAGGGATTCCGTAATCCTATTAATTCATTTAAGCATTGAGCAGTCTTGAATCTTTGTAACTCCGTTGGGAAATGTGCAGTATAAATCATACAAAGCACAGTATGAGTGTGACATGGTTTACAACAAAAATGGGATGAAGACATCACAATTTCCCAAAGGCTTTACTTATCTCTTGGGAGTTTTCAAATTCAAACTACAAAGTCCTGAAAACATCGGGCATATGATCTTCCGATGCTCTTTCTACATTCAATTGTGGTCGGCACCTTCCGTCGCCTCACAACTTTGTAACAAAGGACAAAACCCACTCCCAAGAAATCATTACAATTCATCAAACAATGGAGTTCAATCCACGAGTCAAAGATGGGCCTCATCATGATCATTATCCATCCTCATTCAGCCAGTCAAAGACAAACCGAACTCAACCAGGATTTCGAAAGGATGGATTCAAATGATTGGACTGCAGAATTCTCAAGGGATAAAGAAACAGTTGGAAGAATCCCAAGATTCTGGACATGAAAAGCCTCAAGAAGATATGTGCCTCGCGACATCCTGCATGGGAGAATCCAGATCAGGTACCGTTGCAGATACCCATGAAGGATAGGCACCTCGTCCCAAATCTTCAAAAAAGGAGCAAAACCCTGCACTCGAGACGAGCAGAGAGATGCTCTCAGGGTGGCCATCGAATTTTCAAGATTTGCACTGAGTTTCAATGCCAGCTCGAATGAAAAGCCAAAATCACCAGGAAGAAAAGCAGGAATTTTGAGGTCCACTCGTGGATGAGGCAAAAGACTGGTAGCTACTGACCGGAAAGTCCTGCCAGACGAAGAGAGGCCAGCAAGGACGATTAAAAACTCAGGACAAGCCAGAGGAAACTGAAAGTTCTAGAATTGATTGTTTTGATGTGGGAAGTCCCCCAAAATACAAGTGTATTTATTTCAATTTGCGCCACCGAAATTGTTCTCGCTGGCATATGATATCCGCAATAGATGAGAACAACCTACCTGCCGGTGGAGCACTGCTGTCGGCCCAGCGTGCCAGACTCCAGAGATATGATGAGATGGTTGCAGAGATTTAAGACGAAGAGAATATAGCAGATTGGTAGTCGCAAAGCCAGCTTTAACACGATCATTATCATTATAGCATTGGGTCGAGTGCCGAACTGAGAAAATAAAGCAAGGTTAGGAGTGTAGATCGACACCATGAGAGACTATGCTATAGGCTCTGGTGATGGAATATGATGTGTTATTTATGGGAGGTCCATCAAGAATCGTTTGGATGTTGTGCATTGCGACAAGTTATACATAACATTGTATTCTCGGATCTTCCGGCGGAATGGGATCTAGTCAACATTTATATCAATCAAGGTCAAGTGGACTTGTGGGCAGGATACCAAGTGGTTTCTGCTGGAAATGGAATGAGGTTGTATGGTGGTACAAAATTGCGTCTGCGGCTGTAGATTGGTGCGATGAGGTATACTGCACGTTGAATTCTTTTGGTTTCCTGTTCTTGTATGCGGTAAAGTCCGTCTTTTTGAGCAATTTGTAATAAGTGGCACGGTTTCTGAGCTAATTGGCGAAATTTGGGATTGATTTGTTTACTTCTTGCGTGCCGCTTGATACTCTTCGTATTAACAACACCTTCGCAACAACACTTCCAATCAACGATAACCAAAAACCCAATAAACCCATCACATCATTTAGACCATGGCAGAACCACCAATTCCGTGGTCAACCAGGCCAGTCCTGTCCAGGTTGGAGACAAACATGCCGTCTTTGAAGGAGCGCATGATAGCCAAGTTGGTTGAAAGCACTTGTGTTACCAATGCCGAGGCGTTAAGAGTGTATGATGGTGTTCGCAACAGGACGGAAGATGCATGCGCCCTCAATAAAATGGGACGTCTATGTACCGGTGCAAGCGAAAGCGTCCTCACATTCATCACAGACAAGTTGTTCTGGCAAGGTCATTGTATGTATTAATAGGTGCTTTCAATTACTTTAGGGTTACTGACGAAACCCTAGGGCCTGGCCAAACTTATCCAAGAGAGGATTGGCTCATGACCCCGAATGATGCATATATCATTCATATGGCTTGCTCAAGGATGCGTGCCCACCAGAGTTTTCGGGATTCGTATACTCGGGAGGCTCGGGCTTGGAGTAAATCACTTGGAGAGAGACTAGCATGCATGGTAGAGAGACCTTGATGGTGGGGAAAATGCAGAGGATGAAGAGCGACTGGTACTAAAGACACTTTGCCAATTTGAAAGGAGGGGTTGGGAGTTAGAGAGGTGATACCAAATGGGCGATGAGGTTGATCAGCACATTGCTGTGAGCTTTTGGGGCAATTTGATACGACACCTTCAGCATTGTTGTACCAGGATCATCAAGTATATGTGTGTTCATAATAAGAAAGACATAACACGCATATATCATACTTTTGCTCCTTTCTGAGTGATCAATCCTGATGATGCAAGGCACGAAATTCCTTATCCAATCTTCTCCGCTCAAACCCTTTTTTTTCTTATACAGCACCGTCAATTTCAAATCACCCTAACAGCAAGCACCATCGCAGAAGCCAAAACCCATAATACAATCTGCATTAAATTCATCTCGATTAATCTTTCATCATGGGTTATATATCATGCGAAAACGCTATGAAAGACAAACTCATCAGAGACCAGACTTTCGATCCCGCATACACAAGAGAGGAAGCCACGCGACTTTACCAGATTACGTATAGAAAATACAGCAGAGGATACGTCAGAGTCAGTACTGAAAAGATGCTTTACATGGCGGATAAATGCTTCTGGCAACAATTTTGTGAGTGGTGCAAGATCTTTGGATAGAATGACTTCTTACAGATGTTAGGGCCAATGGGAGAATTCCCAGGAGAGAAAGCGTGGATTATGCGGAATACCAAGGGTGAAAGAGCTGTAGGTGAAGATGAAGATGAAGCTATTGCAATGCAGGTAAACCAACAATTGAAGCAAGGAGGCAGTCAACATAGACAGAACGAAACAGCGCAAGGCTTGGGCCAAAACCTCTGCGACAAATCCACATACAGAGAGAAACTACAGACACGAGATAGAGCCCAGTTGGTGTACACAATTAAGCAGTTACATGGACACCCCCCAACTTCAAAATTGAGTGCAGCGAACACACAGCCAGAGGGCTCGAATACACCCAGAGAGTCACGACACTCATCTGGAGTATTACAACTCCCGGCTCTTCTTTCGGCGAACAAACTTCAAACATTAGATGGGATGATCGAAGAGGAACGAGGAATTGCCATGCAATCAGCTGCTTTGCATGAACTCTCGAGGTGAGGGGCAATATCGATGAAGCTGGTCCAGGGCTCGGGTAACACTCTAATATTGGATGATACATCTTCCTTGATATAAAAGCATTCTTTGGAAACTGGGAGTTGGGGAGTTGGGTGAATCGTGGTGGGATTATGAGCCATCACCGCGTGCTCTTCGTGGCGAGTCAAAGGAGAGTTCTTAGGTAGGGGTAATGGTGTGGAACTTCATGCTCTGTTGGATCTAAGATCTATTACGGGCTTGTTTTTTTCTAGTAGTGTTGTGCATGTGTGTGTGTGTGTGTGTGTGTGTGTGTGTGTTTGTATGTCTCAATACTCTCTCTCTCGATGGCTGCCAGAACTTGTGCATCTTACTCGACGCCACTCTCATGTCAATTCCCAAACACCTTCTCTCCCTTCTACATAAGACCGGATTCTGACTCTGCCAACTCCTGAAGACTCGCCTTGTAAATAGTCATTCATGTCTTTCTTCCGTGTCTCCAAGGCCATCTCTTAGAAGCCGATGTTAGTATTAGAATACACAAAAGCAGCCCTCAACAACCTTCGCCTCAATTGCATGCTCAAGATCACCTTGCGAGTAAGGATTATGAATTCCAGTAGATGGGACGCTAAACCGACGCGCAACCCACCCACTCCAGAGAAAATACGAATAAGACAGAATCTTCCTACTGAAAGGATTATTAGCCTATCGGGCGAGAGTGAAGAGAGAAAGAGCCAAGTTCATGTGTACTGAGTGAAAAATATATTTGTAACATTCAAAGTCTTCCTATGAACTCCTCGAACCTCTAAAATGTAAGGCTTACTAGATGACAACTTTGAAAAGAAAATGGAACCCCAAGAGACGTCAGATAAAGAAAAGCCCCCTGCCCCAAACCACATTCTCCGTGTGACAGAAACTAGATAGAGCAAAATAGACAATCTAACCCCCAAAGACGTTTGTAGCGATGCCCCAATAAGGGGATAAAGCTCCCCAAAAATGCGAATGCGAATGCAATGATATCATATCATATCATATAAAATCCAGATCTCTTCGTTACGCTCAAATTTCAAGTGCTTCATATAGGTACCTTAACCCAAAATGCCATAGTCCGCTCGAGGCGTAAATGTTGCACTCAAGCTAGGCGTGAAAAGCCCCTTCCCGTCCAGTCCTTGAGTTTTCCAAGCTTCCAACATTACCTCAATCTCCCTTCTTGCATCATCCACAATGTCGTCCATATTGATATCAATTTTGTCCCTTCCAAAGGGATCCTCATGCCACTGAGCAATGCCTTCAATACCATAGAGGGCGAAGGCTACAAATGCAACAAGGGGGACTGTCCACCACCCAATCTCAGCGGCCATGGCAAATGGTAAAATACAACAGAAGAGTGCAAGTGTCTGCTTGGAGTGGATGAGATGTGCAACAGGAGTGGGTGCAAGTCGGATTACTTCCATGTTACCATAAGCGGCGACGAATTGATTTAATTCGGAGAGCATTTGAGAGGAAGAAGAGTTGTTAAACCAGGCCCTAAGAGCGAGAAGTTTGTTAGATGCACCCAAGACAAAGACTTAGAATGGCCGTGACTTACTTATTGCAGCCAATATTGATGAATTTCTCGACGTAAGTAGCCAACTGCAAAGTCAGGCCCAAACCCATATGCTCATGGCCCTCGAGACCCTGTGGTAACAGCTCCTTGTATTCTTCTGGCCAAGCAATCTGCCCTTCTTCGCTCAAGAATGTTCCGGTACTAAGCTCCACACCCCAATCGGCCCGCAGATGGTTCTTGACAGTATAGAGCATCGCAATCATAATCTTCACTGTTTCAATTGTCTTTGCCTCAAGTGCTTTGGGAAGCGGCTGATGTCTTTCATCTACTGCTCCACCGCAATCTTTATACGTCGAGCTATCCGTACTATTCTCTACCTGTGTAGATGATGAATCGTACTGATGGTTGGGGGGAGCGGGTGCAGGAACAAGTACAAGTAGGTGTCGAGTGAGACATCTGATAGAAGTTGTGAGAGTACTGAAGTGGCACCTGCCCGTCCAAAATCGATTGTAGGCTGTTTGATTGCGGAAAACGAGTTCTAAACCCACAACAATGGATAGCGAGGGGACCTTGGTTCAGTCAGACCCCACTTTCGCATCGTAGACTGTGGAGGGTACTTACAATACTGGTTGGAAGTGTAAAGTCACTGCTGATGTGCTGGTTCAAATATACTACAATAGCAGATATAGCAGAAAGAATAGCAACGGGCCAAAAGACCTCTGCGCAATGAATTGGTTAGTTTCGTCTTCTCTTCTCTAAAGTGTGCCTTTTGTACCGGAGTGGACAGAACCCTTCCAAAATCTCAAAACTAAAGGCCATCTTGTTCCATTGTCAGCTCATGCCTAGCTCTAATTCCAAATGTTCTGGTTACCTTCGTTGCTTCCTTCTCGAAGAACTCGCCAGCAACCACGACATTTGACGATTTCGGCTTGAATCTCCAGCGAAGTTTAGGAACAAGGGAGTTCTCGACATGTTGATGGTATTGAATGAATCTGTTCGAAAGGTTGCCAATTGTACCTCGTAGGTTGTTTAGCCAGAGACTGGAGAAAGTGCTGCGGTCATGAGAGTTGAACACTCCTCCTCATTCAATTGTATGAGTATGATCGATCGTACTTCGTGAGGATTGCTGAAACGCATAAGATAAGATGGGAAGCGGGACCTTTGATAACCAACACAGGGGTACGGAGTATAATCCTAGCAGAATCATGATATAAAAAAACTGAAAGCTTTGACTACTGAGGTCTTGAAGACTGCAGAATCTTGGGATTGAACTGGATTTTGTAAATGTAACTTCTGGGTATTTGCCGAAGAGAATTATTTGTTCATGAGGTGAGAAGAACTAGAAATACAACACAGGTTTTGTAGCTTGAAACCTTCCGAATCATGCGCCCCCCGTCAAAAGCCACTCACTGATGTACAATGCTATCATCCATTTGGACCTGCTCCTTTGTATCATGTCATCGCAAACTCCTTCATTACAAAGCTGGCTTTCCCTGTTGTGCGCCGAGCTGTGCGCTCAACTGTCCTGCTGTGTCTGTGCCCGAAGAAAGTAGCTGTGGCAAGAAATGCTAGTTAGTATGGAGTATCCCATTCTCAATGCGGTTGGGGCAACGCACCTCTCCGCCCATCTCTCTCATCTTCATTTCCTTCTCCATTTCCACTACCTGCTGCTCCTCCACAAATGCCAATGCCCACGGAACGCCCAATAACAGCGCACTTGTGCTTACAACCCATAGAGTCTTGCCTCCGAACATCAACCCTGATTTGATCCAGCTTGCGGTGGCATCGACCTTGTTCGAAATAAAGGTTCGAGTTGACGCCGGCACTATATCCTTCAAAGCACTTATGCGATCCGCGAAGGTCTCCTCGTCTGCGACATTGTCCTCCTCATCGGAGGAGATCTCCGAATCTGCGTGCCACGTATATTAGCGAATGGTGAAAGAACGCGCAGTCAATGGAAAGGCCTACCAGTATCAGTGTAGTAATCATCCTCAGATGGACCAGCTTGCTTTTGCTCGAAGGACTCATCCTCAACTTCTGTTAATTCAACCATCCTTACAAGAGATCAGATGTTATGGTCGTAGAAGGAGAAGTTATGCCGTGTCCGCTGTGGTATACCGGCTTCGATTCAATTTGTTGATGCTTCGTTCACTGGATCCGGATCGAGTATATAGCTTTGAATGATTTTTTGGTGCCGCCACGCTAAGATGACGCTAGCGGCAAGGCTGAACGTTAACGACGTCAGGGATGCCGAACAAAGTCGCAACCATAATTGTTCGCAACAAGTGTCAAGATATTTCTGAACTGCGACCACCATGGCCGACTTACATCCAATTGTCATTCCACCATTGGAACACAAATTCAAATCTGTCACTTACACATGTAGCGGAGAAGGACTGCATAAAGACGGCTATTCATATGACGCGCACGCCGAAAAACTGCTTCCTCCAAAAACTCATAAGCCAGGCAATACTAGGGATATTGAAACAAAACCGGCAGGATGGTGGAAAGCCCAATGCGCCTTCAGAGGGTTAAACCAATCTGGATCTATTGCTGATTTGCAGCTGAGATTGAGGGAAGCAAAGAAGAAAATCATTCCGGAGCTGAAGACAGCAGAGACCCAATTAAATAAGGAGTTCAAGAAACAAAACAAAATTGCGAGGGAGAGCAACTGGAAAGCCCTAAAGACAGCCGAAGAGAAGGTTAAAGTCAATCCACAGAAGTACCTGAGTGAGGCATTTCCAGCAACTACCATGGGACGACCGGCGAATTTGGATATTGTCATTGTCAAAACTGAATACCGAGCCGCTTTAGCTGAAGCTGCAGAAAAAATGGGTCTAGAGTCTGTGTCGGTAGATGCGCCTTGGGTAGGCAATATACGACCTACTCCGGATCGTTGGATTGTGGTAGGGAGAAATAGAGATGCCGTTTGGAATCAAATGCGTGAGATTGAGAGGGCAGCAGCTCGGTCCAAGCAAGATACATCGAAAGTAAAAGAAAAGCAAACGCCAAAGAGTAAAGCATCTAACTCGGCGTCACTACTACAATTGTCTGAATCTGTAAGTTTATCATGCCTTCCTCTAAGTCGTGATTGGACATTGGGCATATGCAGTTCGAAAGGGGTTCCCAAGGCAGCCTTAATTCTCATTCCCATCAGTGTGCGAGAATGAAGAAAGGCCCCCTATTTTGACCGGAATGGCTTCATTTCGTACATTTGCTATTTGCTATGCCACAGTCCTCCCCCCCTCAAGTCAGGCGTGTGTATGGGGTTTTTCATTCTCACAATATATCTTACTGTTGTCATAAACATAGGACTAAACCCTGTCAATCTTAGGAATATCCTGGATATCGAACAAAGCAGACGGCCAGAAAATCCGCACCAAGTACAGGCACGCATGACAGTTTGTTTGATGACACCGAAACTCATGTAGCACGCCGAATTTTGCCACTGCCGCGAACGAAACAGACAGCTAGAAAATTTGCACCAAGCACGAGCACGCACCCCAGTCTATTTGCAGATGATAATGAACAAGACGATGATTCTAGACAACCCACTTCAAAAAGGGCACGAACGTCGACCAGTGTCTCCCGAGCCACTCCAGATGCTAAAAAATCAAAAGGTTCTTGGGATGTCCGAGGCTACTATGTGGTTGAATGCCCGGATATTGAGGATGAGTGGGGAGAGAAGGATTCGGAGCTCACCCTTGATATTTATATCGAAAACAAAAATGGTAGACAACAGATGTTTGCCATGTTCAAATTTGTAGTTGTCGAGGTACCAACGGTCCTATGCTTATATCCGGTTGCTGTGAACTAACTTCACATCAGGGAATTATGCGCTTCGAAAGACCCACTCCTGTACCAAGGTCGCAGAATGGGAGTGTAAAGAGAAAACGTGAAGACAGTTATGTGGACGAGGATGGGGACATATTGATGAACGACATTCCTCAATATGATTCGAATGAGAGCCATTACAAAGAAAGCGCATTCTACCTCAAGGGCGATGATAGGCCCACATCTCGGAGACCAACATGGGAATATCGTTGGAGAGGAGAGGAAACCGGGGAGGGCGAGATTCAACTCGGCTCCGACAGAACGTCTCAGAGTATTACTTTTAGCAATGACGGGAAGGAGCTTTCTGGTACCTTCAAATGTGATTTTGCCGGAAAATGTCATTTCACGGGACGGAGGGTAATGTCACAGACACGCGGTTCACGCATTGATCCCGAGGTTGAATGGGCAAAGCGAAGCGAAGCTGCTTGCGAGGATGCAAGGCAGGCACGATGGAGGTGATGGGTGGTTACTTGATGCCTTTCTTTAGCACCCAATTCTCGTTTAGCAAGATCTGATTACTTGTGGGATTATTGCAACTTTCCTAATTAGATGGTTTTTGTATTTGTTTGTTGACTGCGCTTTGATGTTACTTGTGGTAGGTTACATGGGGAAAGGGGGCCCACGTGGCTCGTAATGTCGTATTGCTGCATACCCCGATTGAAATTGCACTCGAAGTTTGATAAGAAATGGAAGAATTAGGCAAAGTCAATAGGGAAGTGTCAGTCCGCAGTATATACTTCTGTATGTAGGCTACCAATCACATTCGCCCAGTTGATCGATTCATTAAGGGGCTACCTGCAACGCAAATCGAAGCTGTACAACGATGTCAATATCAACCAATGTCAGCGTTAATCTACATCTAAATTTGAATAAAAAGAAAACTTCCTCTATAAACCAAGTCCTTGGTAGTAACCCCAATCCCAATCTCTCGATCAGTCTGTCGTTTTGACCCAAGCGCGGAACCCAAATTCCTTAAATGTCGCATTCTAGAAGCTTTTCTCTTATTAATTTCCGATAAAACAACTCTACTTCTTACCTCTGACGCCTTGCAGCGCTTTCGATATACTTTTGTTTATTTCATTTTGGCTTTCCTGAATTTGGGACCTTCTTGGAATCTGCCAGTCATTTATTTGGAGCTCCATTGCATTTTGCTGTATTCATTCTGCGGGCTGGCAGATGAGCCGCTCTACATTATACAGTATCTTGTACAGATACGATTACCCCTGAAATCCGATTAAACTGGAAGCTTGATAGATTTGTCTGATCCACCCACCACAAAGTTCGAGGAGCACAGCGAGGAAATGTCGCTGAATGGCTTGGACCATGAGAAGGTCAGAGAAGCATATGATGCTGCGGTAGCTGAGCCGGGAGGATGGTATGCTTATGTCCAAGATCTTGCGTAGCTCATTTGTTCGTGCCGTGATATAGTAGACTGATGCTGTGTCGGTCTTGTAGGTTGCTCCTTAAGTATGCTTCCAGAGACGAGATAGAACTGCTGGGCCGTGGTAACGGGGGAATTGTGGAAGTAAGAAATAAGATTGGTCAATATGAGGAGCCGTCGCCGTTGTTCGGGTTTCTACGATATCGGCGACGGAACGTAGTCATCAAATACGTGCCGGAGGGGTGTTCAAGACTCATTCAAGGTGAGCTCCCTCTTGTTTTTGTGGAATCATCTCCATCAACCCCCCTCACCTGGGAAATCTAACATCTGATAATTTGATAGCTCGCGTCGCCGTGCATTTTAATGCGGTTACCGAACAGTTCGCTCCACACGATACGATCTTCGAAATCACCACGGCGAAAGAGCTCCGCGATACGACCCTCTCTGCAGCGTGCTCACTACATACTGCCTCGGGATCCGTCTCATCTTCGACGAGTTCTTTGCGCCGACGACGTTTAATGGAAATTGCAGAGGATGAGGAAGAAGACATTAGAATAAAAAGGCAATCCACAGTTGAGGAGGAACGGCCCCCTACTGGACACACTATTACCTCAACGTCTGGGAACCGGCCAACAGTTGATCCGACCACCCCACCGGCGGATCTACAGAACTCATTTACTTTCTCTTCGATGGTTGCAGAATCTAATAACAGTCTCGATACATCTCCTCCCCCTCCTCGCTCCAAAGTACCTCTGTCCTTCGCTCTTGATACATCTCCGCCTCCCCCAAGGGAGCCGCGTGAAGCTGAGTTCGGATCATCGTCGCTTATAACCACAACTGACGAAGAACCTCGGAAATCAGCCCAGTCTGCACGACCTGATTGGTACAGCCTCGCATCTCCCGAGTTCAACTACAAACCTAAGGTCAGACTTGGACCTCGCCCTTCTCTCGATGTAGGTAAAACTGCCACATCTGGAGGAACCACTGCCTATCGTCCAGTGTCGACGCTTCCACAGGGGTTGAAAATATCTACCAAGGGGGTTTCGAAAAAGGGGCGGGTGAGTTTGACCTCGCAGGATTCTGGAGAACCTCCCAGCATGAGTTTGTCACCACCTTCTATTCCTGAAAACGGAACCCTGCCCACCCTTTCCCCCTCTCGTCCTCACACAAGTGGTGGGCGACCTAACACCAGCTCTGGGGCCTCGGTTCTATCTACCTTGTCAACAAAGTCAGCCACTCCAAATGCAAAGGTCCCAACCATTACACCTGAGAAAGCAAGACTTTTGAAGGCCATGGAAATGCGGAAGAAGCAATTGAGTGCACCTGAACCAGAACCTGCACAAACATCACCCACTTCTCCAGAGTTCTCAACATCCACGAGAAATCTCGAGGCACCTTCCGCGCTGACCCCGCGGATGTCACAAGGCGTCCCACATGAAATTCAAGATACCTTGACTTTACTGACTGATATGGTCAAAGCAGACAATTCCGCAATTGCCCTTGATACCAGCTCTACGTCGAAACTGGACGATTCGGACGCTGCAAGAACCGATTCCTACCCAGTATCTCCCATTGGACCTTCAGAGAAAGCAGAATCGACAAGAGCCTCCTCTATTTCAGAGTCAACAGATGAAACTGTTCAAGAGGCTCGATCTGTCAAGGCCGTAACCAGAGATAACATGGCCGAAGAATCCTCCCCCGCTCATTCGTCAGAAATTACGGAAAGCGAACCGATCGAAACGATACCATTGCAAACTTCGGAAGTAGACGGCGAAAGCATACGGCCTCAGGAATCCAATGGTGCTGAGCCAGCAGCAATTAGTTTTAGTCATTCTGACTCCCAAGATACAATCATGGATGATACCATGGTCTCCCACGAAGAAGAAAGGGAACCTACCAACTCTCAAGATGTCTATCAGGACAAACCGGAATCCCCGGAACCTCCCATCACAATGTCGAGTGCTCGAGATTTGAGACCTGCTGCAGATGCTAATTCTGGTTCTGCGGAGTGCTTGCAAACTTCGGCCAGTGAGCCTATCTTGAAGACATCGGACAAGACACCAATGGAAAGTCCATTCGATACTGGATATCAGTTGTCACCAAAGAAGAAGACTCGTACCATTGTGCCAATTCGAACTACTTTTGACAAGAGTGGTCCTAATTCGGAAGATAACTTCTCCTCGGACGACGAACTTATGGATGAGCTACAATGTGCTGTGATTCAAGATGCAAAACCCATGTCGGTGGCCAAATCTCCAATGAATCCTCTGTTTCCTCAACCGACGCAGGATGAAATCAAGTTCTCACGAACTGTCTCGAGCCCATTACAATCAGTCAATTCCACCTCCCCACCCCTTACTGCACGACCTGGTAGTGATCGACCTGTTTCTCGACCTGTATCAGCCTCTGCAAATTTCTTAAACCGCATAAGCACGCAGCCTGCTGCCGCACCAGTTGTTCCTAAAAAGATCAGTGTAGGGTCTGGCGTTGCGAACAGGATCAAAGCATTCGAAAAGTTTCAAAATCTAGCGCCCGATTCTTCTGCACCATCCACATTGGGTCCAGCCTCGACTGCATCGCCTGCATTCTTTTCTGTTCGAAAAAGTAGTGCGCTCGTTCCATCGAGAACTCCCTCCATCGCCGACCGTACTAGTTCTCTCAATCTGAACACTCCTAATATATCACGAGAGGCATCGCCTGAAATCTCCAAAGGACGTGATAGGTCAAATTCCATTCCGAAAAGGGTAGGGCTGTTGAGGCCTACTCCCATTTCTGAACCCAAAACAACTCCATCTCGATCTGAATCGGTTGAGGTTACTGCGCGGATTATTAGAGAGCCTAATCAACCATTTCCCCAGAAGCCAGACGTTGGCAAAGACCCTTCAGCTTATCCGCCTCTGGCATTGAAAGAATCACCACTGATCATAGATCACCAGAAGGCGGTTTCTAGTCCCCCGAGAGAGACTTTACACGAGAGACGTTTATCAACGTCATCTAAATATACTGTAACTACCAGTAATGAGAGGCGATCATCTATTGCAATGGTCAAAGATCTCATCAACGATCGTCGTTCTTCATTTTCTGAGCGTCGACGTTCATCTACTGTTGAGCCTTACGCATCTTCTCCAGCCGCTATGTCTCCGTCACAGCTTCCTCCCACTCAAGTTGCGACTCCTGTACGCATATCACGGACATCTTCCACCAGCAGTCGCCGCAGTATTGAACGCTCCGAGTTCTCTCCACCACCAACGGCGAGCTCAACATCTTCGGGGAATGATGACAGTTCCGACAAAACGTCTAGTCGCACAGGTCGTATGATGAAGCGCATGTCATCCTCTCTATCTTCGAGTCGCAAGGCAATAGCACATGCTATTTCACCTACAGTTCGCGAGGAATCGGAAACGCTAGTCTTCCCTGATCTAGGGGCTTCATCCGTTCCATCTGAGTCCTTGGCAGTTTCACCTACAATTGCTCATGATCTTGGCGATGTGAATGTTCAATTTCCTGATAGTCTTCTATGGAAGCGTAGGTCAATGGTGATTGATTCTCAGGGACTTATTATTATCACGGCCATTGGAAACGATAAAGGAGCAACACGAAGATTTCACCTTGGTGAATTCAGAGCTCCTGAAATTCCAGATGTTGATATGCAGGAACTGCCCAACAGTGTTGTGCTAGCTTTCTTAGAAGGTGGTGAGCTGCAAGTCGCTTGTGAGGATCGAAATGGCCAGATACACACTTTAAGTGGTGGGTTAACATCTATTCATTACCTTTGACCATACCTACTAACCTAAAGTCAGTTCTACGAGAAACTCATGGACGCTGGGCTGCCTAGGGCAATCAATCATAACCACAATAGTCATTCCCTTTGAGAAACATCTTTTTTTTGTTTTCTTTTTGCTTCTCCTTGTACGACTTTGATAGTCACTATTTGTTAATACATCTCCCGCACCCTTTGACTCATTGTTACATTTTCTTTGTTTTTGAGAAGGAAGGAAAGAGTTCACGCAGGATTTTATGACGTATGGAGACTCTCTGAGACCGTTAGTGTTTTTACGTTGCATTGTATTGTGTTGCATTGCGTTGCAAAGAGGAAGGAGAGAGGAGAGAGAGAGCGTAAGTTGAGATACCATCACCTGGACTTTAGCAGTCGTATTTTCTTTTTCCGTTTGTACCTAAAATCATATGTTTTGTGAATCTTTTTATCTTTTTTTTTTCTTTTGAGATAACCATGCGGCATGCGAATAGCGCAGTCTTTTTCTTTTCCCGCACTCGGCCGGTCGTATAGGATGGTGTGGTCGGTGTGCATTTCTTCTAAGGGAACGGACTGGAATAGGATAATATTATAATATTTATCTATCTACATGCATTTACTTGTTGATGCCATTGGATCGATTGAAGTATGGTGACGTGGAAGCGAGAGCTCTGGATGTATTTAAGGGGTGTTTGGTGACGGCATGGTAAAGAGGATAACTGTAAAACTGACTTGAGAAACATCTTCTCTGTGGGTGTTGGTGTGAGCTATGTACGTGGGAGTCAAGATCCCAATCCCATCAAGTACCAAGTACCAAGGACCAAGGACCAATTGAAACACACGCGCTTGAGAACTAACTCCTTACTCAACAAGTGAGCCAGCCATACAAATCAACTTAAGGATCGGACTCAAGGGTTTCAGAGTTGAGATGAAAATTCCTTGTCATGTAATGAATGGTCTTGATCGATTTTGAAGCACCTAGCCAAGGAAGTAAGATGAAGATAATTCAGATAAATCAAACATCATCATAAGCTCCAGATCTTCTCTGATTTATGATCTATTTAATATGATACTAAGACGTGACTAACCTAACCTAATCCATCCAACAATATTATAATCCCCTCTCCCCGCCATCCCCAACAAAAACAACAAACACACACCCATGTGATACGGCCTGCTGGCCCAATGGCAAGGCGCTTGACTACGATTTGAGGAGACTTGAAATCTCTCAAAATTCGATGTTAAATCAAGAGATTGCAGGTTCGATCCCTGCGTAGGTCAACAAATTAATCGGGTGAGTTTTTTGTTTTTTTCCTTTTGTCTATCTCTTTTAGGTGGTGGTGGTGAAGAACTTTTTGTTTTTTTTTGCATGCAAGTTTCATGGCGGCGGCCAGTGTTGTGGATGTGTGTGTGTGGAGTACAACTGTGGTAAGCGAAGTGGTGATGGTGGAGAAGAAGGAAGGGCTGATGGATACTATTTGTTCTTTGGATGGTGATATATGTAAAATGAGTAAATGTAGGTCTAGGAAAGTCACTAGGGCTAACTATTCTATTATAATTATTATTAACTAATTCATATATAAATACGCGTAATTATGGTTTATGTATAGATAAAAACTTTGACTTAAAAGAAGGTCTATCAACCTTATCATCGCTCATTGTACATAAACCAAGTTCATGTCGGAATGCCCTCATTTTTTATTTTATATATAAATAAAAGCATAATAAGTCGATTAGGGTACAGTATCCATAAACAAAGTAAGAATTCTGATATTGACGTGTATGTATTAAACTCAGCCATAACGTTAACAGACCACCAGGACCTGTTACGATCGAAATGCAGCGGCTGAGATATGTTGGCTTTGGTTCTTGCCTTGGAAGCTTGTGGTAATGTTTCGGAACGGGACTACATCACGATTCACACCCAAGCCGTGATGAGCCAAAAGTGGAGGCCACACGGCTGTGAACCATGAGCAAAAGAGACAGCTTCACACACTTTGAAGGATATCTAGGCTTCAATTTTTCTGTCGGACTTGGCTAGAAACATTTCGGTCTCTCTGAGCCAACGGCTGTGCACTCCTAGCAGCTAGTGCTGCAGTGCAACATACACGTCAAGCCAATTTCATGTCTTCCTTTGTCTTTACAAAATACATTTTTTTACTCGGTCGATGGTTGACCTTTTACCTGGAGTCAGTATCACCAGCGTGATCCACCATGCTGAGTTGGCCGTGGTGATGACACCAATCAACACGCCAACAGAACCCTCAAGGACGCATGTTTACTCTACCGCATGATATGTCAGGAATTCGTTGCTGCGATGGCGAGGCACAGTGAAGCCATGATTATTATGACCTTGTCAGGATGAAACCCACGCCAGATTCTTTCCCTGCCGAGCAAGAAATTCTCTGAGTCTGTATAGCGCCAAGTCTTGAGAGTCGAAATGATGTACCGCCGTATGTGTGGGTATTCTGCATCTTTCAGCTCTTGACTTCACATAGCAGTAGTAAACTGAGATGAGCCATTCAGGATTCATCTTCCCACACATTCACTGACCTTCTCGGCCTTTCGATTCTTAGTATAATTTCTATTATCAGCAGATCTGTTAATGTAGTACCGATACCTCTAAGCCTCAATCGCTGTGGTGAAAATCACGAGGATATCAAGAAAGAGTCAAGGGCGGATAACGAATGTCCTCACCAGAAGACATTATGTCCAAATATTTTTAATAATTCATGTCTTAAATTCTATGCTCACACCACTCATCTACAGCCATAGATGACACCCGCTACGTAGACCTCCTCATAAAGAGATGCCATCATGGTAAAGCAAGCATCCACTTTCACTACTACCTCTTCGCCCTGGTCATCCCCTCACAGTTCGAGGTCCCATGTGTCCTTACAAGTAGAAATCGAACATCTAAACCCAAGCGCTGGTGACTCGGAATAGTGTCAATGCGTCAGTTACTCCAAAGAGTACTTCTTTATCCTGAGGAAATAACGAAGGGTCAACTAATCCTTGCCGCTAATAACTGGAATAGGAAATTGAAATCCAATGTGTTTGTAGGTCGACCAGCAGAGATGTAGGATTAGTTGGCGAGAAAAAGAGGGAGGAGTTGGGGTGAAAGAGACGCGACCCATACAGAAATTGAGAAAGTAAGAGTTGATACTATTTAAATCAGACACATACTACATGAACCTGAGACATCGGGCCAGTCAAGAGGTAGGCTGACTTTGAAGACTGCTTTGGACGGCTCTTCATAGTGGCAGAAATAGGGGGGCGATGAAGGAGGCATGTTCCTCGCTTCATAAGCGGAAGGGATGATTCGCAGGAAGTACATTGTATACGTACCTCCCGAGTGCAAAGCTACATCACAGCTGAATCTTCGTCATGCAAATGGATTAGATACAACATCACAACATCACATTATCACCCATCTCACCCATCCCACTCCGCCACAGAGAACACAACATACGCCATCACCCCAGCTTCTTTCTCGCTTCAACAAGGCCCCCAGAATTCACCCTCGTCGTGTTGAGGCTTCTGCTGCACAAGGCGTCGAGCTGGAAGTGAGGGATTTTAGCCTGCCCGAATCCGAAAGCGAGGATAGGACATCTTGTTCTCTGTACCTTCTTATCAATTGCGAATGTGTGCTTTGCAGCTTTGTACGATAAGGGAATCCAAATCCAGAAATGTCACATGGGTACAAGCAGGTTGTCAAGTGAACGAATGTCTAGTTGTTCATGGTACGTTGGTAGTTCAATGTCGGCTGTGGAACTTGTCAATTGTCAATTCCAATGGCAGTATGTCTATTCTTTTTATATTTTTCACATCTAGAATATTCTTCGTTTTTAGACTCGGTCGGCCTTCAAAACTTTATATATTAATGGATTAGATTACTAAAAGTATAAAAGCTAATATTCTATTCAAGCGTATCAGAAAAAGCTATAGGCGCTAACTTTCGATTGAACCGCATCAACGTGCTATATACTCCTGTATTACCTCGTTGGCGGCAGGAATTCCAGCTCTGCCGTCATACAAGATATCCTTATTTTGGACGCTAAAAAAAGTATCATCAAAGGGATGGGTATAAGTGAGTTGAATTTCCCATGTAATCAAGGAAAGTTTCTTGGTAACTTGTTCGTCTTCTTGCACACCTTCAGTATTTCTTTTCCTCATATTCATTGCTCAAGCAGAGGACAAACAATACCTTGGAGCGCCAGGACTAAGATGGCAGATTCACCGCAGCATGTCCAATTTCAAGATGAGATAAAGACTGCTGAATCAAATAGATCAAACGAGTCAAACAGATTGCCGTCGGGTGATGCCTCGGCAGAATCAAAAATATTGGAACCAGTCACGAGTTATGACTTTGAGGAGAAGGCATTAGAGATTGCGAGTGACGACTTGAATAGGAAGAAGAAACAGGTGTGTAGTTTTTGAAGGCTTGATTCTCCCCATGTTCCTTTGAACTCATCTTCTTTGGCGACAGATCGCCAATGCTCTATCCAAAAATTGAGCCTTTTCAATTTTCTACTAATTCCGATTCTTCTAGACATACACAGGATGGATGCTTATGTGGTTGGCATATCAAAGTACTGGTGTCATTTATGGAGATATCGGTAGGGTTTGACTGCACTTTGAGAGGGAAATAGCTCACCATTCGTTCTACAGGTACCAGTCCTCTCTATGTTTACTCGTCCACATTTACGAGCCATCCTTCATACGATGACCTAGTAGGCGCACTGTCTATCATAATCTGGACCTTGACTCTCATGGTCTCGATTAAATATGTCTTTGTTGTCTTATCCGCAGATGATGACGGAGAAGGAGGTACATTTGCGCTCTACAGTCTACTCGCCCGTTACGCAAATATTGTCCGACTGGATCCAAATATTTCAGGGATGGTTAAAATGGAACGGCATGAAACCAATGATTTGAAAACGTCGAATAAGAATGTACGGAGTTGCATCGAGAAATCAGCATTTGCTCGGGTGATTTTAAAATTTCTGGGTGTATTAGGCGTCAGTATGGTTATGTCGTAGGTTGGATGAAGATGCACACAAGAAGTCACAACACTAACAATCACAAGGGATGGAGTCTTGACTCCGGCGCAATCTGTGCTAGGAGCAATTCAAGGGATCGAAGTTGCAAAGCCAGATATCAGCGCGAGTACAATTGTTGGCGCCACTTGCGCTATTCTCGTCCTACTATTTGCCATCCAGCCATTTGGAACTACGAAGATCGCAACCACGTTTGCTCCAATAGTCATGATCTGGCTACTCTTCAACCTGTGTACAGGCATCTATAATTTGGCTCAATACGATTACACCGTCTTGAAAGCATTTTCTCCCTATTTTGCAGGAAACTACTTTATGCGAAACAAGGAGGAAGGTTGGAAATCACTAGGTGGACTTTTACTCGCCTTCACTGGGGTAGAAGCCCTCTTTGCAGATCTGGGCGCTTTCAGCAAAAGAGCTGTTCAGATTTCTTGGTTGGGCTTTACCTATCCTTGTTTGTTGTTGGCATATATCGGACAAGCTGCGTATATTTCTCAAGACGCTACTGGGACTGCTTATACCAACCCTTTCTTCAATACAGTTCCACCTGGGACCCTCTGTAGGTTTCAAAGTCGTTTCGAGTTATCTTGAAGACCAGCTGACGTTATGCAGATTTCGCTCTTGTCATCGCTATTCTAGCTGCTGTTGTTGCTTCGCAGGCTATGATTACCGCTAGTTTTCAACTGCTATCACAGGTTATGAGATTATCTTACTTTCCACATATCAAGACCGTCCATACCTCGAATTTATTCTATGGTCAAGTATACATGCCGTTTGCGAATTGGCTACTTATGATTGGTACTGTTGTAGTGACAGCAGTATACAGTAATGTAGGTTTACTCTTTATCATCTTGATTTACCCATTCAGTACATGTGAGATCTTTTATTAATCCCGCACCAGACAACTCGTCTCGGAAATGCCTATGGCGTTTGCGTGATCTTCGTAACCTTCATCACAACCTGCATGGTTTCACTCGTCGCCATCATCATCTGGCGTGTCAACGTCCTCATCGTCTTGGCCTTCTTCTTAGTCTTCGCCGCGCTCGATGGTGTCTACCTTTCTTCCGCTCTCATCAAGGTCCCAACGGGAGCATGGTTTACTCTACTTCTCGCCGCCATTCTCTCTTCCATCTTCGTCCTATGGCGTTATGGCAAGGAGCAACAATGGGCTTCCGAGGCTCAGGATCGCATTCCCCCTTCTCACTTCATGACGTTCGATGCGAAAAATGCCAAGCCCAGCTTCTTAACCGCGGCGTTTGGCTCTCACCCCATCACCACGGTCCCGAGCATCGGCATCTTCTTCGACAAAGTCGGCGACCAGCTCCCCGTCGTCTTCACGCAATTCGTCCGCAAATTCTGCGCCACGCCCGAGATCATCATCTTCCTCCACATGCGTCCGCTTTCCATCCCGCACGTCCCGGACTCCGAACGCTACGTCGTTCAACGCACCTCGATCCCGTCGTGCTACCGCATCACCATTCGTCACGGCTACACGGATGATATCATCACGCCGTCCATCGGGTCCACGCTCGTTTCCCAACTGGTCCTCTTCGTCACCAGTGACCCGTCGTCGTTTACAGGATTGGTGTCGAAGGATGGCAGTCGCCAATCGCCTTCCCCCGCTAGTAGCGCGATGCACACGCCTGCTCTGCAGATGGAGCTGGATCGGATTTACCGCGCGGCGCATAGTCAGACGGTCTATGTGCTGGGCAAGGAGCAGATGAAGGTGAAGAAGGGAGATGGGAGTTTGGGGGGTTGGCTGCGGAGAGGGGTGTTGTGGGTGTTTTTGTGGATTCGAGAGAATAGTCGTGGGAAGATGGCGGATTTGGATTTACCGGCGGAAGGGCTGGTCGAGGTGGGATTCGTTAAGGAAATTTGAGGGGGTTCGGGTTGGGGGTTGGGGGATCGCAGGGGTTGCATGCACATGGGAGTTTGGTGGAATGGAATAGGAAAGGGGAAAACAGGAAAGAGGGCTCATGATCACGAGTGTCTTCTTGCTGGACTTTCCCCAGGTATCGACGTCGTATTGGCGATAGATGGGTTAGTTATGTTATAACGGCCTGTCTCATCATCATCATAAAATCCAAAAGGACAATCTGCAAGGAGATTAGATTAGCAAACCAACTACTGTTCACTTCACCTCCCAAGATATTGTCAGTCTGTCTAATTCCAATGGACAGTACTTGCTTATCATTATAACGCGCAGATCTATGCTCCACAACCAACAACAAACAACCAACAACAAATCCAAAGTCGACAACAGCTTCATCAACGACTCATCAAATCAACGATTCGGGAATTAAACTATATCTCGTAAGTATATAGTATAAAGTGTTTATTGACTAAAAGAAGGAAGACGTCCAGATAAACCATTTGCAAGGCGCGGGGAAGCTAGCTAGCTGCTGGAGGCAGGCAGGCAGCATCAACGTTAACATCAACATCATTATTTTGTACATTTTATATACCAACTACCAACTACCTACCTTGCATGGGGTGGGGGTGGGATTACTATAGAGTATGAATCTTCACCAATCTGAGATGCGATGCGATACGATACTGTAGGAACATCTGAATTCGCACTTAGGAGGAGTTTGTGTTGCTTGATAGGATAGTTATAATGACAAAAGAACATCATGTATTTATTTGTATTGCCTTAACGACTTAGTAATCTTATGCACAACATCACC
Source organism: Monilinia vaccinii-corymbosi (assembly GCA_017357885.1). NCBI lineage: Eukaryota > Fungi > Ascomycota > Leotiomycetes > Helotiales > Sclerotiniaceae > Monilinia > Monilinia vaccinii-corymbosi. The sequence continues at coordinate 580,155 of CP063406.1, read as the reverse complement.
AATTTCCTTCCAGTGGCCTAGCAATCAAGTATGCCTCCATTCAATTCCATTCTCTTCCTTTCCTATGCATCTCATCTCATCTCATTCCATCCGTATCACTTCACCTTAAAACACCCTCGAGCTCACCAAACATCCTCCCTCCCAATCTTAGGATCCAGCCATCTCGATATCTTCCTCCAAAAGGTTCTCTTATGTTCAAGAGCCCATACCCATCATATAACTCCGAGGACACCAATAAAAAGAACCCCCATCCCTTCTCCAACCATATTGCCTTGGCAAGACGAATACCAAAACCGCACCGGGCCACCATTTAATTCAACAACATAGGGACTATACCTCTCCACGCCATGTCATATTTAACTCCAAGTTCCACACCCCCAAAAAGATAATTTCGATCCTTCACTGATTGATGATCATGTCGTACCAAAATCCTTTATTCAAACTTCAATGCCTGCTTGCCTCCCTTTTTTTCTTAAACTCCTCGCTTCATTCCAAAATTGTGCGGATATCTCTTCTATGCTATTCGAGCAGGGCTTCCATCTCCAAACCGAGCCCGACGACTATCGCTTCTCTCTCGACGACTTGAACTTTGATCTCGATGGCTATGACTTCGATTTCGATGTGCTACTGCATCATTGTAACTTGGTATAGGTGGTGGTGTTGTTTTCCTTCGTAACATTGGTGCCCTTTCACTATCTTCGCTTCCTCGAGGACTTCCCGCTGCTGAAGGTAAAGGACTAGTATATTCCGGGGGAGGTTGCGCACTATCGTGAACTCCCAGACCAGATTGTGTACGAGTACCTCTTGTAGATGCTAGTGTAGAGCTATTTGATGCCTCGCCGGGCTCTTCATGTGTATTAATGTGTATAAGGTGAGCTAAAGAAATATCTGTGGGTGATCGTATTGGTCCAGGGCTTGTAGGTGGGCCATGCCTAATATTTCCACTTCGAGTTCGTCCATGTCGTGGCTCTGGTTGATAATAACCATTACTACTCTGTGCACCATCTCGTCCGGCCTCTAAGAGGATGCTTCCCTGTTCGCTACCATATGGAGGTGGAGGAGCAAGACTACCTGTCATAGGGGCCAAGCCCCATTTCTTGACGTTTGCTTCGATAAAAACGAATCCGGATTGTCCAAAGTTAACATGTACTGTGCAAGGTCCATTTGCGCCAACTGCCGGGAAGAGATTCTGTGATTTGAGACCATGCGCTACATCTTCGAGTTTCTTGCCATTTCGGGTAAAGAAAATTGTGCCGGTTCGAGGTCGATATCCAACTCCGATAACATCTCCTTGGACATATTGTGGTCCATATACCGGGCCGCTAAAAGGTTGATTATATCTTCGATGCCCAGTAGAGGTATATGCAACAGAATACTTGTGCCACCCTGCCCTAGGTTAATAACTTTCTCTATGACTCATAATCAAGACAACATACCTGGCAATCTGAACAGAGGATAGGGTTTTGTAGCTACCCCAATGCTAATGAGTGTATTTTCCGGCTTGTCGTATATCTTGGACTCCCAATAATAAACCTCATTTTGTTTTGGTACGGGTAAATTCGTAAGAGTGCAACATTCGCTATCAAAGAACTCGATTTCCGTCCTGGCCTCCACAAAACAATTCGCGATTTCCAATTCTGGCTCGAATTCCCAAGCAGACACTCCCTTCTCCTGAATTGCCAAGTATTGTGATAGAGAAATGTCGGTTGGTAATGAATCTGGTGGGTTTGATTGTACGAATGCTAAACGGACAAGGTGATTAGTATCATCAAGAGATGGGTAGAGGATGAAGAGATATACCTTTGGCTCTCAAATATTCAGTTCTTTGCAAATCATCCATCTCCTCCAAGGCTTCCGCCTCTTCCTTTGCGAAAGCCTGCTCATCATCATATTCTCCCGGCCTTCCGATTCGATCCAATAGAATCCTTCCACTGCTTGTATACCTGAAGAAATAGACAATCAAGAAGATGAAAGCTATCAATATGGCCGAACCAAACGAACTCAGTAAGCCTATCACTACACCATTTATGGTCGAATCGCTGCTGGACTGTAACTGAAGATTGTCGCTCGCCTTGGTAGTCGCAGCGGCTGCCCCATATCGAAGACTGGTCGCTTGTTGTAATGTATCCCGGAGAAGCTCCTGGGCGCCAGGTATTATGGGTATCGAGGTTGGCGTCGAGGATAAAACCGAAGTCGCGAGAGTTGATTGCTGCTGCATCCCCCGCAGAACGTCCTCCATCATTACACGGTACCCTTATCGCACCCTTCAAAATAGCCCCCAGGTGGGTAGGTAGGTCGTTTGAGGTCCTTTCTCCAAGCGTCCAAGGTAACGACTTGTGATGAATACGAACCCAGCCCGATATTCCTCGGCCAGCCGGTCTCAATCCTGGTAGCCTTGGGGAATTACCTGCCTTTTTCTGCGAGAGCGAGAGCCAAAGGAAGAGAAGGTTTAGATGATTCTTGGTTGCGTTTGTGGTGACTTGGCCGACTTTGATGGAGAGACTGAGGGATTGAGGAGTTGAGAGGGAGATTGAGAGATTGAGATTCCTTTAGCATGAACCGACCATACGAACCGCTTGCAGGTTAAACCAACTGTACTATATAAACGTATAAAATGAAGCTGCATAATTTATATAAATATATATAGATAAATACGAGTAAGGGGGGGTTAGATTGATCTTTCCTGGATTGTTTCAGTTGATTTGACATCAATCAATCATCGTTTCAATCTATGAAATTGAAGGATTCAAGGATTCAAGCAAGAAATAATATAAAATAACATAAAAACAGATTTTATTACCTGATTACGATTAAATAAACACAACAACGTATTGATTACATAACACCTTTCTCTTTTGGTACATACACAGCCTTATCACGTGATACGACGGCTGCTTTGGGCGGGATTGCCACGTGGGAGCACGATAAAACCTGTTCCGATGCGCTCGGATGGTCACCGGGCGGATGTTTGAGCGGATTTGCGGGAGCTTGATGTCAAAGGGATGTTTCACGCGATGGTTGAGATCTCTGCGCAGCGCGTTTGAGGAAGCACTTCCAGCCAAGGCCATCTGATCCTCGGATGCAGTCAAGACGTTGCAATGTGGTGTGTGATATGTCTCTCGAGCTTCCAGCTGGTCGAGTCTCAAGTTCACAAGAGCCCGGGTCCAAGTATGTGCATGGTCTAAGATGCTCGCCCCTCACATGACTCTTGGAATATTGTGTAAGGCTAAATGCTGACAAATCAAACAACCTCACTCTCTCCTCCACAACTCCTACACTCATTTCGTACAACACAAAAGTCGAGATCCATTTGAGAACGATATATCTCGTCGGCGCCATTTGTAAAGATGATCATGAGCTGGGTCAAATTGAAGGCGGAGGCGGCCTCGACAGATTCATGGGCTATCGTATTGAACAGTTCAACCATCACTTTGCAGGCCAACATAGGCTGCTAACTACTCTGCTGTTCATAAGATCCTATTCTATTCAAGTCCCTTCAAGGATTCTCGATCAACCATGTAAGCATATCTCCTTTTACCTTGAGATCTTCCATCTCCTCGTCCAATGATTTGATCTTCTCTGCCCTCAGAGCCTCATCCTCCAGCTCGTTTCTTTGCGCCCTCTCCCAATCACAATCCCAATCCCAATCCCAATCCTCTTCTTCGCAGGACTCCTTCTCTTCCTTTATAGCTTCGATGCGCTTGTTTCCTGCCTCCAACCTGCTCTGCAACTCGCTCATATCTTGTCCTCTTACAACCTTCAACATCAACGCCTTGATGAACTTCATCCTCTTTTGCATTTCTGTGAATTGCTTAGACGCAATACTCCTTCGAAGGGCCAGTTTCGCTTTCTTCACGTGCATAGCCCTATCACTTTTAGCTCTGGCTATCCTCCTTCTCCTATCGTTCGCCGCCCTTTCTATTGCATTCTTACTGGTTAGACGTGGACCCTGGGTAACATATTTTTCCATCTGTCGTGCGGCATATACGAGTAACTCGAAGGGGCTGTCCTCTAGGTTCTTTTCGAGTCTAGGCATATGCTCTGCAGTGAGGGCCGAATCGGGAGGGGCGATTCCCTGAATGTTGACGCCTAACATGGACCACACACCTACTTCGGTCGTTGAGGCGGCCTCATCATAAAGATCAGGCTGACTAGTTGTGATGGAATCCGTCATGGTTGCGATCGATGAGGTGCTCTCATCATAAAGATCATATTGGCTAGTTGCGATGAAATCTGACATGATTGCGGTCGATGAGCTTGTTGGATTATGAAGAAGTAAGCGGGTGTGCAATAATTGATTTAATAATCTCTATGGTATAATTCCAGGGACCGATGAGATCGTTTCGATTGAAAGTTCAAAGTCGATGAGATATATAATCTGACAGTATCTAGTAGGCGACACTGATGAGAAGAGAGGTTTCAAATGTATCAGAAGAAATGATATAAATGCTTGATTCGTATGGTAGGTAGTTCCGAGTATGAATCAAGATTGAGTTGTAATGAAATGCTTCAGTGATAGCGGGAGGATAATATAATGAGAAGTATCTTGTTATGTAAGTATGGGAATATGATACAATGGCGAGTATATATTGCTATTGTTGAAGAAATATAAAAAGTTTGGATAGGTTGGTTATTGATAAATATGGATCTATAAGGATTAAACGTTATACAATTGCAAGGAGAAATTCAAATGGAAAAAACGAAAAAAAGTTTTTGTTTGGATTGGGTTGGGTCGGGGAGGTTGCCATTTGGATTGGAATGATTCTTTGGATGTTAGCTCGGTTCCATGTCGTCAGTTCCCCGTTACTTGACATCACAACGTTTGAATTAGTGAAGTATTCGGCCGCTAGACTGAGGAGCGATGATGAATTCGGTATAGTTCTGTACGGAGCTTCGCCATGAGATCTAGAAGCCCCATCGAATGGCTTGCTTGTTTGAACAGAGATTGAATTACGTTACGATGGGACGGACGTAGTGAGATTGACTTGATATTGCGAATGAATTCCTATCACTTGGAAGTCTGTCAGCCACCGTGGATGGTAAAGTGCAATAATTTTGGCAGTTGTGGGAAGGTTTCGCTTATTCGAACCAGGGAAGTCAGGGGGCTTGGTGGTAGTGTTGGCGCGGCGCGGCCTGGCGTCAATACTAGTAGTCATGATCAGTTACCTAGGTCCGGCCGCAAGTTCGATAGTCTCAACCAGACTCTCTCCATCCTCGCGCGATTTTCGACATTACATTGGAGAGAATTCGGAATGTGGCGGCCGTTGACTCTTCAGTGTGAAGGCCGGGTGTTTAAGAAATTATTAACCCATCTTCATTCTTTTCCTCCATCCCACCTAGATGGAAAAGTTTTAATGACGTTATAGATTTCTCTCCCACGCAACTAGTATGCCGCACAAACCAAAGCTCTCTCTGGCTTTAAAGAAAAATTAGTTTTCTATCTAGGGTGGGAAAAATTTAGCCAGCATCCATCCATCCGTCCGTGTGAACGATTTCAAGCTTTATGCATATGGTCTTCTTTTATTGGGGAATTGAACCCACCATGATTTCTTGTGCGGTAGGCCAGTTTACGGTATAATGTAGAGTAAAATAAAATAAATAATTTACTTTCTTTCCTTTCTTACTTTCTCTTCTTTCTTTAATTTTTTCCTTCGCAAGTTGCTTTTGGATGTTATTTATACTTATATGTATATCCCCCTCTCTCTCTCTCTCATTCTCTCTTTCTCTCGTTAATGAATTTCGGTTTAGATTTAGATTTTAGATTCATAGATTCATAGATTCAGATGCGATACAATGCCATTGAGCTATCTATCGATGATCAACCGGTTTAGAGTATGTAACATCATATCCCATTACATCCCATCCCATCTTACCACTCGAGTAGTAAGTACAGTATCATACATACACACATACATACATGCATGCATGCATGCACGACTTGGTGAAGGATAGAAAGGTATGTATGTATGTATATATATAGGTTTTGCACATCCCATCGTATCGCATCGTATCATATCGTATCGCATCATATCACACATATCACATCGCATCACCAATCAATCAGTCAGTCAGTCAGTCAGTCAACCAGTCAGTCATTCGATAGAAGTATACTGCTACTGCTGCTGATACATCCATCCATCCATCCATCTATATTAATTATACAATAAAATACAATACTTATTCGTCTCGTCTCGTCTCGTCTCGTCTCGTTCCGTCTCGTGCCTACCTACCTGACCTGCATTGCACAATTATATACTTACATACCTACCACGTGCAACATCTCCTTACTTACTCCTTCCCCCTCCCTTCTTCTAAAGTTTTCGAAACTTCCAAACTTCCAAACGTCAAACTCCCAAGGTCGCTCGCTCACTTTCTTATAGTTACGTGGATGCGTGCGTGTGTGCGTGGCAGATCCAAAGATGAGCAAGACAGACTAGACTAGACTCTCTTACCCGCACATATATATACACACACACAGTCATGCACACAGTCACTCGCTCACATAAACACCAATTAGAAAGGGGGGGAGAAGGGGGGAGGGGAACCCCCATTTCCCATCCCCCAAGAGTTCAAGTTCAGGTTCAGGTTCAGGCTCAGGTTCAAGTTCAAATTCAAGTTCGAGTTCAAGTTCGAGTTCGAGTTCAAGTTCAAGTTCGAGTTCGAGTTCAAGATACATTGAAGTCAACTATCTATCTATCGATTTAAAATCATGCATGTAGATCCCCCTTCCATCAAGAAAGTTCTGTGTCTATTGTGATTCACCATACATGCATGCACGTATGTACACCAGGTATGTACGATGCTCTTGCTCTCTTGAAAGCGGAAAGAAGAAGGAAAAAAACGCCAGCCACCCTAAACCCTAAAGGTACACACACCTAAAAGAAGGATGCGTGCAAAAAGAAGAGAAGAAGATGATATGAAAAAAAGAGAGGGGGTGTAAAGTTGAGCGGGTATACCCACCCACCAAGGCGTCATTCCACCATGGTAGATTTAGCACTTAACACCATTACCAGCCTGCTCAAACATGGCAATCGTGGCACAGAATGTGTTGCGATTATCTTTATCCAACGCCGCGTTCTTTCCATCGACCGTGACCATATTCGTAGCACCAACGGTTGACAAGCCGGTGATGTGAATACGACCTGAACCTTCAATAGAAAGCATGTTGGTTTGACAACTTTGCGATGCTAAGCAATCTTGACTGTAGTTATCAAAGAAAGAATAGAGACCGGCACCGGCGATGAAGATATCTTCAGAATTAAGGATGCGGAGACCCCAGGCTTTGTTGACGAGGCTTGCGCCGCTGAAGGAAGGATCGGCATATGCTGTGTTGACGCTGAAAGGGGTCTTGGCATCGGGGTTGGATTGAAAGTAAGGAGTTTCGGTTTGGATAGCTCCCATGAAGATGTTGGAGGCGTTGGTTAGTTGATAGTTGTAGAGGACAGAATGTTCACTGGCAGTACCATACAACCAGGCTGGTCCCTCCTCGGAAGAAATCAAAACTCCTCGACCATTATAAATATCGATTTGATTATGATCAGTGAGATCAAGCTCATGGTCGGCAACCCAGAACCAATTATTCTCAAGGTAAATGGAAGCTTTCTCGGTGACGTGTAACAGCATGAAAGCTCCAATACAGGCTGGATTTGCGGCGGTGTAAGCGGTGGGATTCTTGGTGCAGGTGTTGGATTGAAGTTGAGTACCGGCACTACCACCAATTCGAGCGTGAACATCCCACATGCCTGCGGAGCCTTGTGAAGCCTCTTTGACATTCCATTCGATGAGTATAGCACCTGCAGCTGGGCCCATGGTCTGGAATACCATATCGGAGATTTCGACAGAGCCGCTATCGCCAACTTGACCAACTTGGAAGACTGCCTTTGGATTCTTTTGATCATTGAATCCTTTGGCCATGATCATAGGCCAGATCTCTCCGGTAATCTTGATGTTCTTGGGAACCTTGATGGTATCAGTGACAACATAAGCACCATGATCAAAGTAAACAACCTGATCAGCGGTGGCCTTGTCGAGAATTGCCTGAATGGCAGCAGTATCATCAGTGGTTCCATCACCTTTAGCTCCGTTAGACTTGACACTCAAGAAAGATGAGGCTGGTAAATTCTCGTATTGTGGCTTGGAACGTCCAAATACTTTGCCAGTAGAGTCCAAGAGCGTTGCTGGCTTGGCGACAACAGTTTGACTACCTTGAGCAGCCTTGCCAGTATTAGCACCGGCATAGATATTTCCTTGTGCCCATGATGCAATCTTGGTGTTTCCTGCAAGAGTTGTAGCTTTGGTGGTAGCATCATAAACGGCAACTGGAACATTTGAGAAGTTGACGTTATCAATAACAAGAGTACCGTTGGTTCCAGCTTCGGCAGCATCGTAAACAGTAGAAATACCAATTGGAGTATTTGTAATCGTGCTGTCCATGAATGTGGCTGATCCTACTGCGCGAGCCGATGCACCGCCAGCTGCCATATCGAGACCAACACCGCAGTTGTTAATGTTGATGTTTTGGAAGGTCCAGAGCCAGGCCCAGTTCAAGTAGATGGCGGTTTGACAGTTGTTGAAGGTCAAATTCCGGGAAGTGAACTGTTGACTACCCAAGAATGCTCCATATTTGCCACCGTTGAATGTCAAGTCGGCCATGAAACCACCACTACCATTGTCCATGAAGATTCCCTGTTGTGCGTTGGCAGTTCCACCATCAGTTCTCATGTTGAAAACAATGTTTTGTAATGATGTAGCTTGAGCAACTTGCCAATGAATACCACTACCAGCTGAGAAAGGCATGGCAGTCATGTCGATGACAAAGTTCCTAATCTGACGGTAAAAGTTGTTCCTAAACGTCGGGTTAGTATCCAGATGAACAACACTGCATGATTTGAACTCACTGATTGGTGAACCAGTTGTATTCAGGATCATATGGATCTACGTCGAGCAAAGCCATACCCGCAAAGCTAGGAAGACCCTTGATTGTGGGGGGATGGACGGCATCACCAACAAGTTGAGTAAAATATTGTTGTTTGATGGGGGCTGAGATGGCATATGTTCCAGGTCTAGAGAATAAAGTTAGTGTTGAAACATACATGATGTCCAGATGAGATAGGTATATCGACTTACGGAAAGTAAACAAGAGCAGGTGTGACGGTAGTTGAGTCACAGCCTTTACCACAACGATTACCAGCAGAGATTGCAGCAGTAATAGCAGCGGTATCATCAGTCACACCTTGATTATAAGTCTTAGCATATCAACATGTGAATGGAGAAGGATTGAATTACCATCACCAACAGCACCAAAGTTCTTAACATTGCGGAAGATTTGATATGAAGCATCACCATATGCGACACTACCTTGTCGTTGAATCTAAAGAAGTTAGAGATAATTCTCATAGCATGAAGGAGAAAGCATGAATGAGCTTACTGTTGATAGCCAGTAACCACTGTAAGCCGATGTCGTTGAATTCGATGCAACTGCTGAGGGAGCAGGAGCTCCAGAAACTGGAAAAAAGAAGCGTAGAGCCAATAAAAGGGTAATAACTGAGAAGGAAGCCATCGTAAAGAAGGACCAGCTGCAGTAAGATGTTTTGTTTGTAAAAGAATGTGGTTCCTGCCACAAGTAGCAGTTCAGTTAGTATTTGTATCTTGGTGAGTCTTGTTGGTTGTTGTGTGGTTGATGGGAGGAAAAAAGGTTCTTGTTGCTCGGTTGCTTCTCATTCCTTTTATAGGAAGAAGTGATAGTCCGACTTGACACTAGCACAAAGTCGTAAGATTACTTTGGAAGAATAAGATTTAAAGAATAAGAGGACGACGAGAGTAAGATTAGTGGGCTTAATGTACATGATATTGTAGTCGCCGCTTAGTACGGGAACAAAAGAAACAAGCGGGTAGTGGTAATTGCGATAAGGGGTGAATCAAATTTCTGAAGCTATTCAGTCATAAGACCTCATTTTGTGACAAACACAATAAAAGCAACAATCAAACGATCAGGCCACAAGACAAGAACAGAAACAGATGCAGAGTAAGTACTCACCACTTTTGAATTGTTACGTTGTCGATTAGACCAAAAGGGTTGGAAGAAAAGAATGCGTGGCCCGCCAGAAGCTGTCGATGATTGAGGACGGATTCCATGGTGGCAGCCATTGGCCTTTATATCTTCTCGGCCAAATTCCTTCATTTCGTCTTGACTGTGATCCCATAAAGGGGAGGCTCCCTCCGTATGATCCCCATATTGTCCAGGCGAAATTGGAGTAGGATAGCTCATCTGGGGGAAGCTCTGCGGTCCAATGAGCGCCCTAGGATGTCAGAGCTTCACTCTCCCGCGAGTTGATATGTTGATTAAGTGGCGACGTGCCTCAAACCCCATATAATCCTAGCCTTATGCTTTACCTGGTTGATATGATGACTTGATCTGATTCGACGTTGCCGTTGATTAATGCCCCCTGCGATGTGATGAGCCGCGGATAGATTGTGGATATTAATCAATATGAAATCTCACAGGTAGTAATGCTGACGGGTGTGGGAGGGCCAAAGACTGGAGTGAAAGGAAGGTGGTAGAGAAGAGTTGAAACGAAGTTGTTTCTGGACCAGATTTGATTGGCGCTTTCGAAATTTGGTGTGGCGGCTAATAAATAACCTTAAGAGTAGGGAAGGGATTAAGCTTTCAGGCGCCAAAAGAGAGAAAACGTATCTCATCGCATGTCATATTTCGTATTTCATTACGTTACTCCTTCCTACTGCAGTCAAATGCATTCTTTGGTCGGCCTCCTGACATGCAAGATACCATGCCCATCATGCTCTTGACCGTCGTCTCACTCACTTCGCCTGCGCCCAGCAGGAACAATGCACTCGGAGCACAAATGCCAGTCTGTGCGTACGATCAATGTTGTTGGCGACCAAATGGTGCTTGCATGTTTCATGGCGTCTTCGAAAGGGGTGCGTCTGTGAAACGCGGACTGTAGCAGGATATCCTATATTGAGGGGATGAGTTTGATATCACGTGACAATACTTATCCACTGCCGTATGAAGAGATATCTCATCAAGCTAATGATATCCCTTCACCTCCCTTTACCGTCGTCTTCAAAGCCTTGCCAATACTTCAAGAAAATAAGGCTGGACTTCCCGTGACAAGTGACAAGCCGGATGCCTGTGCCACTCCCGCACGGCCACTGCACTGACCATGTAAGGCTGAATCGAATCATCTCGAATCAACTTCAGATGACTAGAATCTTCCGAAACACGTGATCAGGGCCATTAGTCATCCATCTTCCTTCCCATTGATTGGTTGATTGGGAGGGGGCCGCCTTGCTAGATGGTCTCAAAAGGGTTAAGCGACGGAGAAGTTCCTTACAATTCCTTACAATTCCATCATTTTCTAAAGCGAGGCCTTCCATAAAATCCCCCTTCAACCTCCAACGAAAATTCAATTTCTTCTCCTTTTCTTCAGACCATTCAAAGATACCCTTTCTTTCTACTTTGCCTATTAGACGTCTACAGTTCACGATTATTTTAACGACTTCACGAATACATTGAATGTAAGTGACAACATAAAGTCTGGGAAGCTATTCCGAAGAGCTCAGCCTTGAGGGGAAAAGAGCGTCGATCTACTTCATATCCAATGCAATACTAATACATCATCGTTCTGTAGTTTCCCCGATTTCACAACACAATCAATCACAAATATGGCTGGCGAAACTTTTGAGTTCCAAGCTGAGATCTCTCAGTTGCTCTCTCTCATCATTAACACAGTCTACTCAAACAAGGAGATCTTCTTAAGAGAACTTGTTTCCAACTGTTCCGATGCTCTCGACAAGATCCGTTACGAGGCTCTGTCAGATTCCAGCAAGCTCGACAGCGGCAAGGATCTCCGCATCGACATCATCCCAGACAAGGAGAACAAGACTCTTACCATCCGCGATACCGGTATTGGTATGACCAAGGCTGTAAGTATGCTCACAGATGGATCCCATGAATCATCTGCTAACAAATGATTAGGATCTCGTCAACAACCTCGGTACGATTGCACGATCTGGTACCAAGCAATTTATGGAGGCTCTCACCGCAGGTGCTGATATCTCTATGATTGGTCAATTCGGTGTTGGTTTCTACTCCGCATACCTCGTCGCAGACAGAGTCACCGTCGTCTCGAAAAACAATGATGACGAACAATACATTTGGGAATCCAGTGCTGGAGGAACCTTTACCCTCACTCAAGATTCTGAGGGTGAGCAACTCGGCCGTGGTACCAAGATCATTCTTCACTTGAAGGATGAGCAACTCGATTACTTGAACGAGGCAAAGATCAAGGAGGTCATCAAGAAGCACTCCGAGTTCATCTCATACCCCATCTACCTTCACGTCTCCAAGGAGACTGAGACCGAAGTACCAGATGAGGAGGCTGAGGAGACCAAGGATGAGGGTGATGAGAAGAAGGCCAAGATTGAGGAGGTTGATGACGACGAGGAGGAGAAGAAGCCAAAGACCAAGAAGATCAAGGAGACCAAGATTGAGGAGGAAGAGCTCAACAAGCAAAAGCCAATCTGGACCAGAAATCCTTCCGATATCACTCCTGAGGAGTACGGTTCATTCTACAAGTCCCTTTCCAACGACTGGGAAGATCACTTGGCTGTCAAGCACTTCTCCGTTGAAGGTCAACTCGAATTCCGTGCCATCCTCTTCGTCCCAAAGCGTGCTCCATTCGATCTTTTTGAGACCAAGAAGACCAAGAACAACATTAAGCTTTACGTTCGTCGTGTTTTCATCACTGATGATGCCACTGATCTCATCCCTGAATGGTTGAGCTTCGTCAAGGGTGTTGTTGACTCTGAGGATCTCCCACTCAACTTGTCCCGTGAGACTCTTCAACAAAACAAGATCATGAAGGTTATCAAGAAGAACATCGTCAAGAAGGTTCTTGAGCTCTTCCAAGAGATCTCCGAGGACAAGGAGCAATTCGATAAGTTCTACTCTGCTTTCGCCAAGAACATCAAGCTTGGCATTCACGAGGATAGTCAAAATAGATCAGCTCTTGCCAAGCTTCTTAGGTTCAGCTCCACCAAGTCTGGTGATGATACCACCTCCCTCTCCGACTATGTTACCCGTATGCCAGAGCACCAAAAGAACCTCTACTACATCACCGGAGAGTCTCTCAAGGCTGTTCAAAAGTCACCATTCCTTGACTCGCTCAAGGCAAAGAACTTTGAGGTTCTCTTCTTGGTTGACCCCATTGATGAGTACGCTATGACTCAACTCAAGGAGTTTGAGGGTAAGAAGCTTGTTGATATCACCAAGGACTTCGAGCTCGAGGAGACTGATGAGGAGAAGAAGGCTCGCGAGCAAGAGGAGAAGGAATTTGAAGGTCTTGCCAAGGCTCTCAAGAACGTTCTCGGTGATAACGTTGAGAAGGTTGTTGTCAGTCACAAGCTCGTCAACTCTCCTTGTGCTATCCGTACCGGTCAATTCGGTTGGTCTGCTAACATGGAGCGTATCATGAAGGCTCAAGCCCTCCGTGATACCTCCATGTCATCATACATGTCTTCCAAGAAGACTTTCGAAATCTCACCAAAATCACCAATCATTAAGGAATTGAAGAAAAAGGTTGAGGCTGATGGTGAGAATGACCGTACCGTCAAGTCGATTACTCAACTCTTGTTTGAGACTTCTCTTCTCGTTTCTGGTTTCACCATCGAGGAGCCAGCTGGATTTGCCGAGCGTATTCACAAGCTCGTATCACTCGGATTGAATGTTGAGGAGGATGCTGAGACAACCGAGGAGGTTGCTGCTGCCACCGAGGCAACTTCCGACGCACCAGCTGAAAGTGCTATGGAGGAGGTTGACTAGATTCGAAAAAAAGTTGCTTGTTTTGCGGGATAGTGGAGTTTTAATGGTTGGTTTTTCGGTCATGCATTGAGCCTGCTTGCTATTTTTCGATTGATGCTTTCATTCTTCCCCCACATGGTCTTAATACATGAGGCCTAATCTTAAAAACTGTACTTTGTGATAAACATTGCGGCTTAAGATAAAGAGGAAAGAGATAGCAGAATACAAAGTATTTACTGTACCTTTTTTGTGTGTTCAATCTGATGTGCTTTTGAGTGACGTTGAAACTTTTTTCTTGTGAGTGACGAAGGAAATTCTCCATTATCTTGTGTGAGGTGATGAGATATGCTCCTTTTTGAGTATGTACCAGTGGCAATGAGACTTCCTCATCGTGTACCAGTGTACATACAAATTCCATTTGTGTTGGAGCGGAGCGCATATCAACTCATGCGGCGTCTTGAGCTTTCGAGGCGTTCCTGAAAAGCTACACATGCACAACATGACATCTAGAATTACTTTGGTTTATCGATCCGTACTACTAAAACATGCTCATCATGTATTCTTTCCAATATTTCAAGTAGGACATGAAGAATATGATGACCCTTTTCCAATAGACTGGTTTGTCTCTGAGACTCCTCCAGCAATGTCGGTTTAATTCGCTTGGGTTAATGACAAAGGGGTATGTTTGAGATGGATAGTTCCTTCCTCTATAGGATAGAGGGTAACGCCTAGTCCGCCTATCTCCGTGTGTTGACTGCCAGAAATGTAGTGGGTGGATGCATTATGATCATGGGAGCTCGTCATCCCCAGGCTGAGATGAGATGAGATGCTTCTTGCCTTTGATCTATACTTTTGCTGATTGACTTTCGGAGACGCCACGGTGACTTGAGATTCGTTTTTCTGGCTTGTGTTGCAAATAGCTGTGATGAGGCTGGAAGGGGAAGGTACTGTGAGCTTAGTTGTACTCTCTTGAAAACATACACCTGGATACCCACCTTGATGGACAGGAAGAAATAACCGAACGAAGTTGGGGAGGAGTATAAAGTGTTGGAATTTTTTCTCCGTTGGTTTTCTCGTTTCCCTTGTTTTGTTTCTGTACATCACACACGCGCACACTTTGCTTTCTTCTTCTTTTCGCTGCACCCTTTACGAATCCATCACGGTTTGTTAAGGCATACAATACACTTGCTGTTTACAATTCCTTCGAATCTCAATCCCATCTCCTCGATCCAACCGAGTAATTCCCTCACTCGCTTACGTCCTTCCTTCTTTACTAACTACACCTCATCAAAATGCATCACAAACTCTTCATCGCCACTCTCGCCATTGTCCCCACCCTCTACGCAGCTCCAGCACCTAACTCAGATACCGACAGCTCTACCTCTTCAGTCTCCGCCGCTCCACTTGTTGTAGCCACTTCGGGCAATATAGGTGGTGATCTTTTGAGCGGTCTTTTGGGTATGCTTGGTGGTATTGGGGGTCTTGTGGGTCTTGGGGGTGGTAGTGGTGGAGGTGCAACTACTCCCGTTGTGTCAGTTGCACCTATTGCACCTATTGTATCTGTTGTACCTGCCGTGCCTGTTGTACCTGTTGTATCTGCCACAATTCCAGTCATTGGTGGTAGCTCGGGATCGGGATCAGGATATGATGGAGGCAGTGGGGGCAGTGGAAGTGGTGGAAGTGGCCCTGTTATACCTACTTCCATTCCAATTCCGAGTGTTCCAATAATTTCAGTTGGTGTTGGAACTTCAGATGGTGTTTCTACCTCGCTTCCTGGTGCAACCATTTCTGTAACTCAACCTGGTGGAACAATCATTCCCACTTCTATTGGTGACGGATCTGCCCCATCAGCTGCATGTCTGGCTCAGGATCTATCGACATATGCACTCGTCATTGCGACTCCTGTTCCCGAGACCGCCACCAGCATCTCGCTTTTCACGGTTCCAATTGTCCAAACAATTTCTACCAATATCGTACAGGTCATTTATCAGACCATTACCATCCCCACGACAGTTTTGAAGACAACTCAAAGTATTGGAGCTGCTACGATTATTGCCACTTCTACTTCTACCAGTAAGTTCTCTCCATCTTCTTTTTCGTGACTTGTTTCTTCTGCTTTTGAAGACCATGGACTAAAGCTTCACAATAGGTCTTTCGACCTCTTTCACTACCATTTGTCAAGGTGGTGGTGAAATTCCTGCACCTACTTCAGCTGTTTCGGTTCCAGCTGGATTCAGCACTAATGGTGCTGCGAGCGTAAGTGCACCAGGTGCCACTGTCAGTGTTGGGTCACCAGGTACAGGAAGTGGAGGTGGCAGTGGAGGAAGTGGATATGGAGGAAGCGGAGGCGGATATTATCTACGAAACTGATCTGATCTTATGGATGATATGATGGAATTATCCAAGGTATATGGAGGTGGGGATATCATAGGTTCAAATTGCATCTTAATTTTGCAAGTCAAGTCAATTTTGCGTTGCACAACTTACTGTTTTTCAATCTTTTTTCTTTTGGGGGGGGGGGACTGGGAAAGGGAAATGGATAGTTTATCCTATGACAGCTAGATAGCTACATGGCGGAGCGTTACTTAGTTACTGTCCCCGAGTGAGTTGTAAAGTTAAATGGTAAAATAAATTTTAAGAGTAACTTTGTTTTTTCTTCTTCTTTTCTTTTCTCCTCTGGTGGTAGATAGATAATACTCGTTTGTATAAACTTGACTTGACTTACTCGGATTTATACCCTCCTCCTCGAATGCTTGCGCGATTAGTGAATGGATGGATGGATGGATGAGTATCTTTCTTAGATGGGTGAAGCAAGGCAAGCAAGCTGTCCTCGCACTCTTATCATGTGCGTCGTATCGATCGATGTACTTACTTAGTACCTACCTACCTACCTACCTACCGATCTGCCTGCTTGATGCTTGATGCTTTCTTTCTTTCTTTACCTGTGCATGTGCATGTATGTATGTGCGTGTATGTATGTGTATGGGAAATCTTGACCTATTCTTATACTACACTACCTCACCTCGATCACCCCACCCCTCCCTTCTTCCTTCCCCCCCCAGATCCTCATCCCCATTCATCCATGCGTTTCGCTTCGCCTCTAATTGATTGATTGATTCTACAGCACCAGCACCGGCTAGTATCGTATCTAGTATCCAGTATCGTATCCAGTATCCAGTATCCAGTATCCAGTATGACATTCATTCATTACACGGGTTACACGGGTTGACACGATCCACACAATCTACAGTTACTTACTTACCTACTCGTACGTATAAAACGTATAAAAACGTCTGTCTTCTGGTATTACTACTGCAAGTACTGCACACTGGTACACGAACTAGTACACGAACTAGTACACTGTATGTATGTACATCATGATCGATTGATATATATATATACGGACGGACGGACGATTTTGAAAACTGAAACCAAAACCAAAACCAAAACCATGGTGAACTAATGAATCAGTTGTCTTGTGGGGGTGATGAATGGAATACTTTTTTAGGGGGGGGTGTGTGAGGATATATGTTCTAGGCGATTGAATCTCTGGGAAATCTTCATCATAATGAATAGTCAGTCAGTCAGAGAGAAAAAAACAGGTTCATGAAGCATCCATCCATCCATTCATTCATGGCAAAAACCAAAATCAGAAAATATACAGACGAAATTTGGGAAAATGTTTTCTTTCTTTCACTAATTGAGAATCCGAAAAAAAAACTACCTGGGTAGTTGGTTGAGTAGTCTGACTGTTGTATTGACTCTAAACCCCAGGCTGGTATCGTGCGATTTCTCTCTCAAAGTACGCCATTATCTGTATCGACCCTATCAACCAACCCGCTTTCACCACCCTATTTACGCCCAAAGATACTGGTGACAACCTCAATTACAAATTCGATGAAAGGATTGTGGAATATGCGCCTCTGGGTGAAATGTGAAATGAGAAATGAGAAATCCGTCTGAAAATATCATCTATCTCAAGGCAAATAACATCCTCCTGCCATGACCAAATTCATTCTGGTGAACATGACTTTGTAAACGGGTGATCTCTTGGTTGGGAATGCAGCGATTTGGTCGGGGGTGATCATGGTTTCCTTGGCTTTCTTCTTGGAAGAGCCGGTGGCGGGGTTGACTTGCGCACCAACCGTGGGACCACCAACTTGAGTTGAATTTGCTTGTCCGCCGGTCCCGATGATCTCTCCATCATTATTCTTGTAGGGGTCGGCAGGAACCTCGACATCCCAAATACGAACGGTACCATCCGCGCCACCCGAACACAAAACTGTGGATTCAACACTGAATGACAAGGACCAGATTCCACCCTTTCCGTGACCTCTGCAACGCTTGATTTGTGTTCCCTTTGCAAGATCCCAAAGGATGATGCTTCCACCTGAATCAGCAGAAGCGAGAATCTTTCCATTAGGGGCACACTCAAGTGAACTGATGGTTTCAGTATGACCAGTGAAGACCCGAACGCATTCGCCAGTCGTGAAAGACCACATGCGAACAGTCTTGTCAGCTTGATCACTAGCCGAGAAAATGTATGCTCCATTTGGATGCCAGGCAATCTGGTTGACATTGGAATCATGTCCGATAAACATTCGAAGGTATGAAATATGATCTTGTCCCCAAATACGAACCGTTCTATCGTGGCCGCAAGTCAAAAAGTAATGACCAAAGGGTCCCCACTTCACATTCCATACCGGACCTTCATGACCTTTGTATACAACAAGGCAAGCCCAGGCTTCAAGAGACCAAAGACGAACGGTTCTATCCGAAGAGGAAGAGAGAAGCAATTTAGGTGCAGTAGATTTGTCATCATCATCTGCAGCTCGAATTGAAGGAGAGAAGGATACAGAATAGACTGGTGCGGAATGACCTATGAGACGGCGAGAGTTTGATGGGGGTGGATCATTTGGTTCGGTTTTGGTTTCACTTGTTAATGGCTCACCATGTAAATGCCAAACGCGAATGTAAGATTCCTCCGTTCCAACAGCAACCAAATTATTGTCATCCGAAAACTCCATACAAGTAATCCTAACCAAAAATTAGTATTAATCTGGGGAAAATCAGGTATGAGCGCTTACGTATCAAGAGTATTATGGAAAGTAAACATGCAGATTGAAACTGCTGGACCAACACCACCATTACGACTCTCGATCCTGAATCTATCCCGATGTTCCTTAATCTTTTGAATTTCCATGGTTACATCCCGAGCGCGGGAAGGAGGGTAAGGGATATCATTGCGGTTGGGTCCCTCACTACTTCCCTCACGCTTAATCTTTCTCTCAAATATTTCCATCAAAGATTCTTTGCCGGGCTCGGGTGGGTTCTTGGCATCTTCTTCTTGAAGATCTGCGCGAACATCTCCTGCTAAATCCTCTTCCATTGCAAGTGGGCCCAATTGCAATTTGGTATTGTTGTCAGCGATATCTTTATTCGTAACCCCAGTAAAAGCTCCAGGAATTCCTTCTTGAAGATCAGATTCTTCCGCTTCAATGCCATGAGCTTGATTGATGATAGCTTCGAAGCTGAACTGATCAATGGGTCCTCGTTTGGTTTCGCGGATCTCACAGTATGTCTGTAATAAATATATGATGACAGATCCTCCTTGTTTGCTGTTTGATTCGAGGTGAGTAATGAGATTAAAGTAAACATGGGTGTTGAGAGGGATTCGGTATTTTGAGGATTTGTAAAGCTTTGCGATTGTATTGTCGATGATCTGTTGCGGCAAACTGATGGTCTCAAAGGTAGCGATTTCATCTGCATGGACTTGTTGAAATTGATCTTTGAATTCATTCAAAAATGCCTTTCCATCAGTTGTATAGTTATTTGTGATGAGCTCAATAAATGAGTAGACAAAAATCGGCCAAAGGAGTCGGCGCAATTCAAACTGTCATTAGAGGGTTAGAAGGGCCCAAAATATAGCGATGAGATTATTTCTTGCTAACCTTGTAGATGTCTAAGTTTGACTCAATCCAATTGCTCAATAATCGGAATCCTTTTGAATATTTTGCTGTGCCCAGATCTTCGGCGCGATCCTGAATAGGCTTTCCATCTCGATCGAGATTTGCTGATTCTGAGCGTAACATCTGCTCAGTTCGATTGTATCCTTTCTTGACGAGGTACTCGATCACCTTTTGTTTTAAAAAATCATTAGTATAGTGTTGCTGAGGGGGAGCATATGGAGTATGAGTATTACGCGGAGGTCCAGAGGGAGGAGGATATGGAGAGACAAAAGGTTGAGGGCTTGAACGATGAGGCACTGAGCTTTCGGTGATTCCATGACTTGGAACACCAGAAGGCAGTGGGCTTATATTGGTCGGTGACCTGCCCGGACATGGTGGGATACGCAGGGAGCGCTCAAAGGGTCCAGACATGATGAAAGAGTTAATGGTAGAAGTTTGTAAGAGATTTCTCACAAGAAGAGAAAAGCACAAGGATAAATACTTTATAAAGCCAGTGGATTGACAGGATTGTGATTTAAAGGTTTGAAACACAGTAGAACAAAGCCCTACGTGAACCAATAATTACTGTACTGGAATGATATGATTGAGACTCTCATTGAAGGGGTGATACCAACATCAGCGGTGATCACGTGACCAACCGGCTTTGTCCTTTGGCTTCCCTTGACAAACTGTGATATAGCTTCTTGTTTCTGCACTGGCAGCTTTGAAAGAAAGTATAATTGTTCTGAAGACAAAGATCAAGAGAAAGGTGGAAGGGAATACTTACAATCTGATTCAGATTTTGTTGCGACATGAGTGTGCCTGATTGTGATGGTCCCTGAGAATTTGGTTGTGTATTGATTCCAGAACTTGATGGCCCGTTTGGTTGACCAGAGGTTGACATGATTGCGAGTTGAGTTGTTGGTCGTTCAGTAGGCGACGATGACTAGGAATGAATGGATCTTTTTGCCCGTCATGTCACAGTATACCACAGTCAGTTTATCCAACCAAATGAATCTCTTGAACATTCACTCCCACCCAACCTTTGAAATGAGGTTCAAACAAATTCAAGTTGCTTCATCAATTAATTGCTTGAAGTGAGGTTGTGAAACTAATGCAAGCGACCCGCAGAGCCGCATTGCCGCATTGCCGCATTGCCGCACTACTTACCCCAGATCAGATATAGCATATACGGATCCAGAACAGAAGAATCATTTCAGATCCTTCATTCAAGACTTGCTACTGGTAATACTATCATGTCACCTCCACCTCCACCTTCACCTTCACCAGAGGAAAATCAAGCCTCTGCCTTTCGTCCATTCACGAAAGCTGAGCGCATTCAACAACTGAATGAGATTGACAAGGTAAGCAGCCTATAGAATTTACCCAATGTTATCATACCGTCTAATTAGTCCCATAGAGTATATTGCAACTGGTTCAGACGGCTGGTCAGACCCTCAAGATCCTTACTGCTACATCACAAGAATCGGGAGACACTCAATCACCACAAGAAAAACGACACGCTTTCGAGGATGCGTCGAATTTATATTTGAAAACTTTACAATCCATCGATGTGCGATTACGGCGGCAAATATTAGGATTGGAGGAAGCAGATATTATACCGGCAGACAAGGCCAAGTCGAAGAATAAGAGCAAAGGGCCAGCTGAAGTTGTGGAAACGAGACGACTAGCAGTTCCAGGAAATATGGTGGGAAATAAAATTGATGATGTCTCAATGGAAGGGGGGATGGGAAATCTTGATATTGGTTTCTTGAATAGTCGAAGTGGCAGAGTTGGGAGAGATATGGAAGCCGAATTATGGGCGAAGAGTCGAAAATTCCTCGAGGATCTGGATACTGGAAATTATAATGGACAACGAATATCTGAAAGGAAGGATTTGGGCAAGAGATGAGGATGGCAGATGAGGAATTAGTATATTTCTATGGATTCGAGTGGGATGTATACATTTTGATGCATATTCGTATCAGCATCGATTCTCCATCATTCATAATATGCACGAGTAGTTGCAGCTATTCAGAGTGATGTAAGGTTACTTATGCGCCTGCCTGACATGAACTTGAGTAAGCTGCCGAAGAGCCAATAAATTAACCGATACTTACCCGACGACCCAAATATACTACTCAACTCTACTTTGCCCTACATGTATATACAAATCAACACCAACATTAATGTAAACGCGCGCCAACGAACGATTACAAATATCATAAATCGATTATTTTTGTTGCCGATTCGAATAACTTTCATTCCTGTAACTTACAAACAACGGCACATCCCGAGTGTTGTCTGTGTTGCGCCGAGTAGCTATCCGCCGCGAATCCCTACAAACATCAACTCAACGTCTGCAAGTGGCATTTGTATTTCGACATGGATTTAGGAGACGGGGGAGAATCGCCTTGGGGAGGTATGTTTATTCACAGTGAAACTGACTATCTACAAGAAATTGGTATTGACAGCATCTCAGATGTTCCTTCTCAGACCCAGTCGACACCAAGCTTGCCAAACCCCGGAGAATCTGCTACAGAAGGTATGGAAGGAGGTCAGTCTCCATCATATCGTGGAGGTATTTGATTCTAACTTTTTCTTCTTCAGAGTCCTTGGGGTCCGCATCGCAAACTCTCGCTCCACCAGCCACACAGGGCAAATCTTCAGGGCGTACTGTACGAACCCCTCGACGCGCTGGAGCACAACCAGTTCGCCTTCAGGCTTTAGATGATTCTTTGGGTCCATTAGGACCTTTAGGTGACAATGCGCCAACATCACAGGCCGATGAGCCTCCTGCGCTACCCCAAAAAGAACAAACTGTTACACATAATCTGCGACAGCCTTTAGCTTCAGCGCAAAGCTCTACTATCAGTCGAAGTTTGTTGGATTCGGTGGATTTGAATGAAGACTTGCAATCTAGCATTGGACCTCGCATACCACCTCCTGTTCAACCATCCCAAGGAGCTTCCGTTCTAAGAGAAACAACACCTAGCGTTAGCATCGAACAAGCTGCTAAGCCTACCTTTAACATTACAGTGGGTGATCCACATAAAGTTGGGGATCTGACCAGTTCTCATATCGTATATTCAGTTGAAACAAAGGTAGGATGCATCACTTCTTATGATGCGTTATTTAAACTAATCAAGAATAAGACATCTTCTAAGGCATATCGTCAACCCGAATTTACTGTCACTCGAAGATATAGGGACTTTTTATGGCTCTATAACACTTTACACGCGAATAATCCCGGTGTTGTCGTACCACCGCCACCCGAGAAGCAGGCTGTAGGAAGATTCGATACAAATTTTGTCGAGTCTAGACGTGCTGCATTGGAAAGAATGCTCAATAAAACGGCTGCTCACCCAACACTACAACATGATGGGGACTTGAAGTTGTTTTTAGAGAGTGAGGCATTCAATGTTGATGTCAAACATAAAGAAAGGAAAGAACCAGGCCTTGGTGAAAGTAAAGGAATGTTTAGTGGACTCGGTATTTCTGTCGGTGGAGGAGGGAGATTTATTGAACATGATGACGTGAGTACATGATTTTCCTGTCTATTCATACTGGCTTACACTTTTAGTGGTTCCATGAAAGACGAATTTACCTGGATGCCTTGGAGAACCAACTTAAAGGTTTATTAAAAGCTATGGATGTTGTGGTTAGCCAACGTAAAGGTCTTGCTGAAGCTGCAGGTGATTTCTCTGGTTCCCTTAGAGCACTCTCAGCAGTTGAATTGTCTCCATCATTATCAGGTCCCCTTGAGAGTCTTGCAGATTTGCAAGTTAGAATCAGGGAGCTTTATGATAGACAGGCACAACAAGATGTATTGACCTTGGGTATTACAATTGATGAGTATGTTCGTCTAATTGGAAGTATCAAGCAAGCATTCGGTTCACGTCAAAAGGCATGGCATTCATGGCATGCTGCAGAAGCTGATTTACAAAAACGTAAGGCTACCCAGGAGAAATTGTTACGTCAAGGAAAATCACAACAAGATCGTTTGAATCAAATTCAAGGAGAAGTAGCCGATTCCGAACGTAAAGTTCATCAAGCAAGATTGCTATTTGAAGACATGGGTCGACTTATGAGAACGGAGCTTGATAGATTTGAACGTGAAAAGGTTGAGGATTTTAAGAGTGCCGTTGAGACATTCTTGGAGGGTGCTGTTGAAGCTCAAAAAGAAGTGAGTTTTTTTTGGTTTCATGATTGAAGATTCATTGCTAATATTTCTCAGCTTATTGAACTTTGGGAGACTTTCCTTATGCAACTTGATGCCGAAGATGATGGGCAATTATTTTATAAACCTCCGGTCGAACCAACGGCGCGGTCTTCTTCAGGAACTAGAATGTCAGGTCAAACTGCTACAAATTCACAAGCTGGAGCTGTGGTAACCGCAGATGAAGAGGATTGATGAATGACTCAATGATATTACGTTTTTGAAAGGCAATTGGGCGGAGTGAATGGAAATGAAGATATAAATTACCAGATCACGAGTAGTGGTGTATGCTGGTTGTAGTATTTTTATATAAAATAATATTTCAATTCTCAAGGCCCAATCCATATGCATTTTTGCACCTCAATGACAATTGTATATTGAAAGATGGGACCCGTTTCCTCGTTCATCGTACACTTTGACTTGACATGTGTATCTCGGGTATCCTCCTCTGATATGGAGAAGTCCTTGGAGAGGTATTTATGAGTATCATTTTCTTCTGCTCCATACCGAGCAAGTCCCTTCATCCCAATCATTATCATACACCTCAATTCACATCTCTCATTCACAACCTCTCTCGTCTACGCCCATTCCCATCTATTTCTTATTTTTCCCACTCTTCGTCCTCACGGTTCCTTTCATAGTCGCTTCATCTACTTGAGTCCCTTCACTAATCAAATCCATCAAACTCCCCATGTAATCCGAATCCTCCCCACTCTTCCCACCTGTGCCGGCCTTCTTGCCCGCCAGCTTCTCCTTTTCCTCTCCCTTATCCATATCACCATCCCATCCCCGTCCAAACCTCTCTCGGAAAGCGCTCAATCTCCCCGCCTCGTCATTCTCAACATTCTTTAGTGAATCCAACGATGGCTGCCATAGAGGATGATTCCGCGTGTCTTTTGTGCTGCGATAGATGGGAGCTGGAGACGTCGTACGTGTGAGGTAGGCGGAGCCGTCCGAAAGGGTCACCAGTTGCGTAAAGGTGTAGGGACGGAGAGGCCGTTTTAGGAGCGTGGCATGTCGGATTTGGTGGGAGGCGGTGGAGGTTATTGGGAGGGGAGTGGTGGTCTTGGGAGGGAGGGAGGAGGTGGTGCGGCGGAGGGTGAGGGTTGGGAGAGACATCTTGGCGGAGTTGGAGGAATGTGTGGTGATGATGTTGTGTGCTATTTATGAATTGAAGGAGGTAGGTCCCACAAGAATTGTCAGAAATGCTCTTGAAGCTCCGGTGGAAGGCTGCGGAGAGGTTCAATGCATGCGAAAGTCGAGGTCCAAGTCGCATTTGACGAGGCTTGCTTAAGCTTGCTTGTGGATTTGGATTTTTCGAACTTTTTTACGGTGACCGCCGTAAACCAATCGTGAACGAGATATAAATGTCAGCCTTGTGAAAAACCTTGTGGTACAGACAGCTCCTTCCTTGCACATATGAATATATTTTGCGAATGAATCGACGACGAATTTGAGTTGGATTTCTTGTCGATTGACTCTACAAGGCTGGGTCTCTTGTAGTAGTCCTTCAAAGATGATATCTGCTCGCATTCCTCGGGCTTTGCTGTACACAAATCCGTCTTCTCCTGCAGGAGGAGGAGGCTTTCGCACATTATCCTGGACATGGGGTTCGTTAGAGAAGGATTCCGCGAAATGTATAGTTATTACTTTCCTTTCTGTTCATTTCCTCTTATGTTTCACCTGCTGACGTTGATTCCGCATCCCTTAGATCATCATCATCATTCTGCCCGGAGAAATACAATTCCAAAATGCATTCACCGGCAATCGAGGAGAAATAGCAGCTTGTCGCATCCTCCCTCTTCAATTCCAAGCAGCGATGTTGATCAGACAAGTACGCCCATTGATTCTCCTTCAGAAACTATTCCAAGTGGCGACGTTGATCAGGCAGATATACCCTTAGATTCTTCATCAGAAACCATCCCAAACAGTAACGTTGGTCAAGCAGATACACCCATCGATTCTCCATCAGAAGCCTCGGACGAATCACCCAAACTTGAATCACTTTCAGATGAAGTCCGCAAAGTAATGCGCCATGTCCCATACCCCGTCGTTGTACTCACTACTCCACATTTACGTCTTACGCCTGAAGGACACCCTACTAGACTAGCAGGAATGACATTATCCTCCTTTAATACTCTTTCACTCTCTCCAGATCCAATTATAACATTCAATATCAAGCGTCCTTCCCCAACGCTCGATGCTTTAAAATCAACACAAGATCCCGATATAATCTCAGTAGCACCCAGTGAAAGAGAAAGACGCTTTCATATCCATATCCTACAAGCCAACACAGCAGGTCTTAAAATTGCCCACCAATTTTCTCGCGGTGGTCCTATTTCCGATGAAGATCTTGCTATGGTATCACGAAGCCGAGTGGGATCAAAAAGCTGGCCTTATCCAATGGCTAAAGGCGTTAGACGGGTGTTTGAATGTGAGGTTTTGCAAGAAGCAAAGGGGAGTTTCATAGATGTTAATGATCATACATTGGTAATTGGGAGAGTAAAGAAGATTGTTGAGAAAACCAGAACAAGCGTGGTGAAGGAAATAGAGTGGAGCGGTTTATGTTATATGCATGGGAGTTATCATACAGCAGATTGTCTGGTAAATCAAGATGTAAAAGGTAAAGAACAACGATTGGAGGTAAAAGAAGATGGAGAGAATCTGGAGGGTTCGATGTTGGAGGAGGGAAAGAAAGCAGATTCATGAGCATTGGTTCAAAGTATGTATAAGAAACCTCACGTCTTCATCTTTTGCTGCTTGTTTCTGCGACATAAAGTATTGTAATTTTGCGCCAAAGCGCCCCCAAGAGCGCAAAAAAAGTGCCTAAGTAGGCCCAAACCCAGAAGGTATCCATCCATCTATCCATCCATCTATCCATCCATCCATCCATCCGTCCATTCGTTCCAGTGCTGCAATTGTTGTCTGCTATTAGCTGTTTGTTAGATGTCTTTTCCCACTATATTTACTAGTAAATGAACATACCAAGAGCAGCTGGCTGCAATCAACTCAATTGACTATTGTAGACATTCTATTTGCTGATTAGTCGATGTCTTTTTGTACTGTCTTTCCTAGTAAATCAACACACCATGACCAGCCCAGCTGCGCGGAAGTCGTGCCTCTTCTCCAACGCGCTCAAATCTCTCCGGAGGTAGGAGAGCTTATCTCTTATGCTACCCCAATTGGTGTAGCCTCTTCCATCCAAATGGCCCAAGGGAAATTGGTGGTACTGGGCGAGAACCTCGGGCCAGGTTCTCGTCGCTTTGAATTGTTGCATGGCAACAACCCCTAGAATAGAGAACATTAGTTTCTGGATCTCTACATGGGGGTGCATAGGGTTGCATAGGGTTGGTTGCTTAACACAAACACTTACAGTTGTACTTTCTGGTGTACATGTCCAATTCTGTTTGATTCAAAAGAATCAAGTTTCCTGGAAGCGGAAACACGGTTCTTGGTGGCATCTCTGCGGTGGGACGGTGGTGGTGAGGTGGTGAGATGGTGAGATGGTGTGATTGTTTGATTGTTTGATGGCAAAGCAAAGGAAGAAAAGCAAAGAGGGTTATTTGATTGCAATTTTTAAAAAAATTGCTTTATGCTGATCAATGGTTGCTTGTGTTCCAAAGTTCAAATTGATGAACGAGGTTTTTTATAGATGCTGTGTTTAACCGAAGGGGTTACTCGGAAAAGCGTGGATATTGTGGATTGTGGAAGTGAATTTTTGCATGGCTGTTGTCTGATGTTGCTTCTTGTCTAGATGAATTATAAACTATAGGGTTCTCACATCTCATGTTTGCATATTGAGAGGATTCATGATTGAGTTGAAACTTTGACCTTGGAAGTTCTATTCAGTTGTATTGTGAGAACGGGATATGGTATAGTCCAAAGGGGTGTACAGCTTCAAAACTATCTAGTCGGATACTGTTGAGCTAGAAACTACTTTGATTAGGTTAAGGGTTTAGAGTTTAAAGTATGTTTCTGAATTTGAAAGAATATAGTGTTTACTATTCATACTCTTGTAGTGTCATTGAAGGTATCCCTTGGATACTGTAAAATGTTGAACAGTTTTGATCAAGCAAGAACTTGAAGGTTTATAGTATATTATCGAATGTTCTAAAGATTAAAAGCTTGTACTGTTTAAGTGACTACAAGCAACTTGATATATCTCGCCTAGTATGTTATAGTTACAAAGTGATATAATCAAGCTAAAACTTGAAGCTTTAAGATTTTTCCTAGTATATTGAAAGGATGTGAAATATCTCGTGCATAAAGAATGATAGAGTATCAAGAATATATCATCGAGTATCTTGCAGTTATGAATTGCTATATTTGAATTGAAGCTTTCAAGTTTTAAAGCTTTTTGGTAATTTTCAATGAGATGGAACGTATCTATATTTTAAAGTGCAGTAGGGTCCTGAGGATGTCTCGTCGAATGGTGTGCAACTGTTAGCTACTATATTTGAGCTCAAGTCTTGAAGTTTCAAGGCTTCTCTATCGTCTTTAAAGAGACGATTGCTATGTATCTCTTTCCTATCAATAACCTCTGATGCTATCCCAGTAAATGTTGGAAGCTAATTCATGGTTAATATTGACAGAAGTTCTTGATTCTCAAGGACTACCTCCTGATACTAGTATCTACAACAGAGTAATGATAAGAACTTGGAGATTGAGGATATGTTCATCAATATCTGTGAATGAAGGATAGGTATTTTCTGAAAGAATCCATCGAGCTTGAAGCTATCTAGTTTGATAGTTCGCGAAAAGAATCATCAATTCTGTCATGAAAGAAATAAAAGGTACATTTTATATTTACTACCAATGATGTGAAAGGGCTAAGAGATGTCTAGTCATTTACACTCAGCATAGATGGTATTTAAGCGAATCCCCACATGTGTGATTTGGAGCAGAGAATCATTAGTCTTACATCAGGAGCAGACACTTTGTATTTGCGGATATTAACCGAGAGGGGGGGGCGGCAACAGCAAAGGAAGTATTGATCAAGATGTTGAACAAGGAGGTAAACAAGAAGTTGATTGAGAATCTGAGGAGAAGCCAAAGGAGGAATTAGCCGAGGGATGATGAAAAAAAGCTAAATGATTTTTTGTATAGGGATTTATAAGTTTTAGCTCTTTGAAGAATCAATCCTTTGTTGAGAAATTCATATCGCTTGCTAGCATCTAATGGGATTTTGGAGGCTAGCTGTGCTACATCGGATATTTTGAGGTGGAAAGTTGGCTACTAGAGCGAGATTTATCTTGGCGGTGTAATGTAATTTACACAGGTACCGCTTCCTTGAATGGCAAGAGGAGTAAGGGTGGGTGAGGGGTGAGGGGGTGCAGATTGGCGAGGGTTAGGAAAGGGCTGGATTGGTTATAGCAAATACATACATTTGTATACTTGAGCATTATACTCTTGATTTCTTTGGAGTTTTGATTTCTATATATTAAATCCGCACTGGCAGTCTCCGCCCGTTCCTAGTACCCTCTGGGAGGTTATGGCCCTAACGATCCCGGAAATTAACAATCATCATCATCATCATCATCATCATCGAGATAATAAATTAGTACTCAAAGATCAGATCTATCCATAGCAAAGGGAAGTTGAAATATACCAAGGGACCAAGGGGGAAAAAGAACATGGTACAAAAACCAACTTCATGAAGCTACCCAGAATGCGTTGAATAGTTTTCTCTTTGTATCATACATACATATACCTACATAGATTAGCAGCAAAATTATGCGTGCCTATGGTGTTGGCAAGAACATGAAGATTGATGATTTCCGCAAGATCCACAAGGGAGATAGAGATTGAGAAGCAATTATGGGACTGTTGGATCAAGGACCAGGAGACAGACATGTGGATACATATAACCTTCCAAGCATCTTACAGAATTTACTCAAGCCAGCCGAAACTGTTTTCTGGGGAATTGATATTTCAGGATTCGGTAGCGTGATCAATCGTGAGTCAGTCCTTGATTATGCTCAACACCCAACCCAACGCAGCCCCGAGTGTGTCTAAGACTACTAACTACTACCAAGTTGTATGCATCTTCTCTGGAATGAGATCAGCGCTGTTTGTCTTGATTCAGCTATTGCGAAGATTGACTCCAGAAACAAAACAAAAAAAATTCATCAATAGAGAGAGGTTTGGAGGTGGCCCAGCCCAATAAGTCATTGGGTATTTATTGGTTAGGTATTATCTGACTCGGTGGATGCAGGTATCTTTTCGCCAGCTCTCTTCACTCTCGAGTTGGGTCTTTGTGTTGTTTTATTCTTGCGTTTTGGGTAGGTGGGATATTAATCGAGGTGGAGTAGAGGGAAGTGCTGCTGCCAGTCTTTGGGCAGTCATTAATTATATCTTCGGCTTGAAATTTCGCGAGAGCTTGGAGACTGGTGAGGTGATGATTGCCTTGTTATTGGAGATGAGGTGGAAGTATTCGTTCGTTTATGAAGAAATGTTGAAGAGATTCATTGATTCTATCCCACACACATACCACATACCGCGTGGGAAATCAAACTATCTTGGTTAGATTTCTCAAAGGTCGTTCTGAATGTTTGTCTGTCTTTGAGGAGTGAACTTTGCTAGAGGCTAGAGGGGCCAATCATCTAGGCCAATCCATCGTAACCGAAAGGGGAATAAACCATATACCAAAACTACCTACCTACCTCATTAGCCAGCATCATAAATGCCAAATTATCCAAATGTTCTATAAACACCAGATCACTCTTATATAGCAAGTGCATGCATGCTAGCTACATCCATAGTCCCCACCCCAGCTCTCCCTCCCAATAATGTAAAGAAGCTCATATCCTTCCACATACCCCTCTCGCTTGAGACTCCCCCAAGACAAACTCTATATAACGAATGTGTACAGCACCACACTCCAGAGAAATGACATTAATCTTCTCCTCCCCTCCCCATACGTGTGATGTAACACCACCCACCCACCTCCGCAGTGAAACAGAAAGAGAAACAGACCATTCATCCATCCATCCATCCCCCAAGATACAGGCAGGAGTTCTCAGTCCGGAGCAAAGTGCAAAGCACACACACACACATATATATACAATGACATTGACATGACTCACTGTCGAGCTAGGCTAGAAGGTTAACTTACCACCTCTTTTACCTAGCTAGTAGTGAATTGAGATTTGTGATGCTGGGGAAGTTGTTGGTGCGGAGGGGGAGGAGAGGAGGGGGGGAGGGGAGGTAAAAGCCAATCCAAATTTAATAGGAATTGGCAATTATTTTCACAATTTTTTTTACAATCACATCATATAATATTCTTAGATAGTTACGATTTAGCACTTGAAACCATGATTTTTTTTGGGTCAGTATTTTATGAAGGAAAAAAAAATATCATTTGAGGGGGGTGGTGTATAAAGGAGCTGGCTAATGACAAGGAATCCCAAACGAAATGCACAAACGACTTAGTAATAGTGATTGAGACCGGCTCAACTACATCGAAGAAATCTATTTCAAGGTCTGTTCACACACAATTCCACAAGCCAATCAAGCCACCACATCCCCATCCCCATCAATGATCCTCTGAATGAGCTGGAAGAGTTCATTGCTCATCTTCTGCAACTCACCCTTTCCAGTCCACCTATCAGGATGCCACTTAAGTCGCTCCTTCTTGACCATCTTCTCATCAAAACATCCGCTACCCCTCAGGGTCACTTCTACATCGTGATGACAAACCCCGAGCACTTCCCCCTTGACGCAGTTTGCGCGTTGACAGCCGTATCGCCTGATTTTAGGGAATGGCCGGGTGTTGTCGGCGATGAAGGCCGATGCCGATGCGGAGAAGTCGTCGAAAGCGCTTCCGTAAACTTGGCGATCTTTGGCCCACCACGTCTTGATGTACTCCCACCTGTTCATGTTGTGCATACGTTCCTCTTCTTTGCGTGTAGAGTCTTGAGCTCTCTGACGTTCCTGATTTTCTCGCTCGGAGGTTCTCGACTCGAAGGTACCACCTCTAAAGAAAGGACCATCGTTAAAGAAAGTACCATCTCTAAAGAAGGGACCATTATCAAAGAAGCTACCATCTTTAAAGAATGTACTATCATGTTCAAAGAAAGCAGGGTTTCCATGGGCACTTGAAGGGAAAGATGAACCAGCTCGATGGTTGAAATAGGATGTCTTGGTGCGGTACCAAGATCCCTCCGTGTGATGGTCGTAGGTTTGTTCTGCTTCTCGGGCTTGCTGTGCTGCTCGGTTGTATCCTTGCTGTGCTTCTCGGGCTTGCTGTGATGCTCGGTCGTAGGCTTGCTGTTCTTCTCGGGCTCGCTGTGCTTCTCGGAATTGCTGTGCTGCTTGGGCTTGCTGTGCTGCTCGGTCGTAGGCTCTTCGTGCTGCTCGGGCTTGCTGCGCTTCTCGGGCTCGTCGATAGCCTTCGTCTTCGTCCACGTCCATTGGCACGGACGATTCGGCCCAAAAATATGACATATTTGCGGGTGCTGATATATCTGATTGAGATCTGGATTTCGTCGTATCTGGCGTTTTGTCAAATATTGATTGAAGATGATTTCATGCACAGGCAGATACAAATGAATGAATTTAGAGGAGACATCATGTAGATATATATACCTGACTTTTTGGAATAGTTCATCCGCTTCAACATGGGCCGAACAGGTTGAAAATAACTTCTGAACTATTTGATTTAAACTTTCTGAGGAATAAATAGGATTGTTCAGATATTTGAATCAGAAAGGCCTTTGTTCTAAGAGGACCGTTTCTTAGTTGACACAAAACCATGAACCAGAATTGCTAAATGTTCATTGTAGTGGTCCATTTTTCATCAGATGGTAGTATACTACCCCGTTTAATGTTGACTCAAAGAATTTTCCCCAAGGAGAAGTGGATAATATTCAGAAAGAGTAGCTGGTCTGTCTTAGCAGTACCAGCACTCACTGGAGGCAGCTTAGCTTAAACTTGGTTGATCAGCAAGTTCTAAAATGAGGATATCTAAGTCAAACTATCAACCCAACTTTATCTCTCCTTGCAATGAAGTAATAACATTCATCTTGTAATGCAACTCTGCTCCAAGCGTTCGAAAGGGTTAACAACCATCAACGAACGAGATCAAGAAAGCGTATGAGTGAGATGACCAAACCATCCACCCACCCCCTTTAAACCCACCAGAACATTCCCATCAACCAACGAGCTAACTTCCAAATTCAACTCACCTAATATCTACATCATACTCACCAGCAGAGATTCCCAGTAGATACAGAATCTACTTATGTAGCTGTAAAATACTACACACGTCCCAACAGCCCCGTAGCACAAGCGCACGAGATGGATAGTGTGAGACATTGTACACCCAGACTTCCGGAACATTTTCAAATCTCCCTATGGGTATAAAGACCGTCTAACCATGAAGAGTAGTGAGTACTTGTGCTGCGTTGCCAGGAATGGATTAGATTGTATGACAGCGGTAGAGTACAGTAAAGTGTTTTTCCCACGATCGGGATGAGGTATAAAGGCTTTGAGCTTTCTCCCAGAAGTTCCAAGAAGAACCGTGGGACAAAGGTCATTCATCATTTCCTATCCCATCTTCAGATTTCGCTCTTGATGAGGAATTATTGTCGTCATCATGAAATTGTATCCCTTGCCATTTCAAATACCTCTTCTATACACCAGCACTAGCCAAGGCGCAAATGCATTCCTCAAAACAACCTACCAATTTCCGCAACCAGTCCACATCGGAAACATCCACACGCGGGAGAATGGCCACTTGCTCCTCAGTACCTTTGCAAACGGCACTCTGTTCACAATTGACGCCACGGCCACAAAACCCTCCGTGGTCCCATCATAATTAAACCACGAGCCAGGTTACGCCCTCACCGGAATCGCCACGATCGAGACGAATGAGTATGCCGTCAGCGGCGGCATACACTCAAGGTCGAACTTCCGCTTTATGAATAAAACCATGAGTATACACGTGATTTCTCTGAGCGAAGATGCAAATGCGAGCGAGACGAGAGGGAGCTCTCCTGGATACCATTCCCATCATAAATCCCAACGCACAATTACTCAACGGCATGGCTGCATTACCCGCTACGCCGTAGATAGTATTGAATGCCGAGTCACTCTGTGGATGTATCTACCGCATCAATACCCGCACCCAAGATTACCGCATCCTATTCTCCAACCTCGCATTCACCTCCCGGAACCCGTATATGCCGGTTGGGATAAACGGGATGCCGATCCGTCACAACGACCTATACTTTACGAATTCGGGACGAGTAATTTTTGGCCGCGTGAAGATTGATCGTCATGGTGATAGGGTGGGGGATGTGGAGGTGATAGCGAGGTTCCAGAATGCGATGGGTGAGATGGCGTTTGATGATGATTTTACAATGGATGGGCGAGGAATTGCCTATGTGACATTGCATCCTCATTCTGTTGTGAAGATTACTTCGGATGGAGTGGAGACGATCATTACGAGTGGTGGGAATAGTACGTATCTGCTGAACCGACAGTGTTGACAACATCGCGAGATAGAAACTCCAAACACAACTTACCACAATATCATTAAATTGAGAATTATTCATTCTCATTCATGAATATCATAAATAGCTCCCTTTATCCTACCATAATCATACCTCTTCCCAAACCGGTAAATCAATATCGACCACAATTGGTTTATTAAACTTCCTCCCTCCGCTTCCTTTTGCATGTGGCCAACTAGAAGCCATCATAGCTGCGTTAACCACACAAGTCTCCTGCCGACCCATTCTTCCGGATAAAGCTTCTACATCGCAACATAATGATGGCGGGATTCCACCTTGTCCTCGAGCGGGTAAGAGTATTTCTTCGGGTACTGCGAGTAAACTCTTGGTTACATTTGAAATTGCCATTTTGACCATGGAATTCTTTCGGCGCCACTTTGTTCGACCTGATGTAATATTTTCCGGTAAAAGGGATATGCCAGCTCCAGTTAATGTTGTCAAGTTGCTGGAACTAGCAGTAGATGAACTGGGAATATTTTCCCAATCCCCAGAGGATCCATCATTCTTGAAGGCATCATCTCTTCCTTTTCCTTTGTAACTTAAATCAATGTGGGACATCTTCTTGTTATCTTTACCCGGATCTTCCCAACGTATAATACCCTTTTCCTTGAACTTGACGTTCGAAGCTCCAAGGTCCCATTGTATTATTTCGGCACCTCGTCCTTCATGTACATGCCCGCATATCGCTAATCGTGGACGAACTCTCCACAATGCTTGGCGTAAATATTCACAGCCTGCAGCAACACGATTCTTCCTCTCATCGCAATGATATTTGGCTGGTGTATGGGTCAGGACGATATCGACGTCTAATGGAATATCATCCCATCTCTTTGATGCTTCATTTTGAGGGTAACCGAAGGCCCACATTCCTTTGGCAGGGGAGAAAGGAGAGCCGAAGATGCGAAACGTGGTATGTGGGCCAGCGGATGATGCTAAAGAAACCTCAGCCGCTTCATGGTTCAGGTACAAGATTGAGGGGGAACGATGCAATAATTCTTGACATTTGGTGATATCTTGCGGGTTCTGATTATGGAAGTAAAGACCATATTGAGAGTAAAAGGATGAATCGAGGGTTATATCATGGTTACCTTGCATATGTGGATCAGCGGCGTTGTTTGAGATCAATGAAGATGCAGAGGGAGTAGAAGGGGATCCCCGGAATTGGGTCTTATGCAAAACCACATATGCTCTGCACATACCAGCAATGATGATTTTGGCTTCAAAATCCGCATCTTCAATCCATTTCAGACTCTTCTCCAATTCCGAATGATTCCCTTGCTTGGTTAGATCGCCTGCATGAATAAGGACATCTCCTTTGGGCAGTTTGAATGAACCATGAGGTGAACCATTGTGAGTATCGGAGATGCACACGAAACGGGTTTTTTGCGTAACAGTTGTGCGAGGAATGATGGGTGATGGCGACGGTGACGGTGACGGAGGTGGTTGCGGTGAATGAGGGAGTTGAGGGAGTGGTGATGATGAGGATTGGTAGTTGTGAGCGTCTGCCATGATGAAATGTGTTTATGTCTGGATTTTATATGCTATATGGCAGTATTACCAAAAGGGTAAAAAAGCAAAATAAGATTATGTTACGCCCCATCCCTAATGAGGTATAGATCACAGATCAAATTACCGGATCCCCTTCTCAACCCACCTGCCAAAATGATTCCCACCAATACTCATCCTAGCTGGACCCACTCCAAAACCGACTCTGTATATAAAAAACAAATCCATTGTGTTTATACACCGCCAGTTTGCCTCTTTGATATATGATATAGCTAATTACATAAACTCGTTCCCCTGCTCTGTTATTACATCCGATGCTGAGTGATAATCGAGCCAACCTCAACTCAAACTTTCAATAGCTTCTTTTTGACTTCTTTTCATATACATATTCCAGACCAAACCACTCCATTCTTTTCATTCTTTCATATCTTTCTTTATCCGCTTCCTTCCTTTTCCCTCCTTGGCCCTTCCTTAACCTCCCCATCGTCGCCTTCAAATGTTCATCAAATCTCACAGCACACTCCGTTAATCATCCCGTACCGTGTCGGTTTGACACTGCCGCACTGCAGATGCACGTTCACAAAGTCCACAGACATTCATTCACCACCTAGTCTTCACTACAGAAGGTCTCCTATTTTCCTATCGACCACTCAGATGATCCTCTAATCATCGCCTTCTGCAATCAAACCTTCATTCGGAAGATTGTTGGATATTAGATTTGGAACTTGGAATTTGGCCATACATGAGAAGGATTATTGGCACCCAAGACCCTCTTCTCTTGATCGATTCCGATAAATAAGATTTTTGCAGTAAATTGATTGATTGGAAACGAGATTTCGGTAGGAGACGTGGTGAATAAAAGGAAAGTCTTGAACATCTCCTCAGGATGGCGACCATCTCTACATCACAAGCCCATACAAGCTTGACACCGCCAAGTAGTTCTCATGGTCGAGATTCGGATTCCTGGAATTATTCCGTCCCTGCTAATTTAGAGGTATTTGATCATTCTTTAGGAATTACTTCCGACGTTCTACTAATTAAACTAACTTTTCTTCAGCCTACCTCCCCTTCAAACATCGAATACT
This sequence comes from Monilinia vaccinii-corymbosi, assembly GCA_017357885.1. Classification (NCBI taxonomy): domain Eukaryota; kingdom Fungi; phylum Ascomycota; class Leotiomycetes; order Helotiales; family Sclerotiniaceae; genus Monilinia; species Monilinia vaccinii-corymbosi. The sequence continues at coordinate 543,061 of CP063406.1, read as the reverse complement.
ATCAAACTCATAATCGACAACCCTCTCGAACAAGCAGCGGTCACGCATTACATTCAAGCACAGAATCCCTTGGTCCTAAAGCTACCCAGGCTACCCACGATCGCCATAATTATTTGACTCCAGTTGGCGCAAATGAATTAAATCGGCAGAATAGTGATATCAGCGATACTCATAGCGCGCCTGATAGTTTGTTGGATCTATATGGAAACAACAAAGGTGGTCAAAGTATGGATTCTGGGGAGGGGAGAGGTATGAATGGTGTGGATTTGGAGATGGAGGATGCCGAACATTCCAGATGGATTCACAGAGATAAACTGGCTAGGATTGAGAACGAGGAATTACAAGCAGCTGGCATACCAATACCACATCCACGGTCAGCAAGTAAATCTAGTCGACGGGACCGGAGTCAAGATTTTATAAATGGTATCAGGAATGATGGTCAAAGAAGTCAGAAGATGGGGTCAAACTCAGTTGGAGATGGAGATGGGTCTGCTTGGGATTTACGATTACCCGGAGAAGCTGCTGGAGATCTCGGTACGAAAGGTATATCCAAGATACCAATTTCGAAATCGAGTCCTTTACCAATACCGATCGATTACCTTGAACGAGATACACCTATTCCTCGAAAGAATACTGGCAATTTGAATGATGATGATCCGTTATCATTTAAGCAAGCAAGAAGTCGAAGTCATAGCATTAAAAGTTCTCTGGTACTTGATGATGCTACATCATCTGCGAATATTCCTATTCCTACTCCTGCTAGAGTATCACCAACTCCACGAGCATCACCATCAGAAAAAGCTCCTATGAAAAAGACACAACCAGGGAGGAAAGGATCTATTGGTGCAAATGCCGCACTTCCTGGAGGTCGACAAACATCAGGGCAAAAAGCAAAACCAAGAGGTGGAACGAATGCGCCGGATATACGACCAAGAACTCGTTCAGGTGATTTAATTAATACATCGAAGAGACCGGAAGGTGATCCACCTTGGTTAGCTACTATGTATAAACCAGATCCTCGATTACCTCCTGATCAACAAGTTATTCCAACTCATGCAAAACGTATGCTACAAGAACAATGGGAGAAGGAGGGTAAATATGGAAATGTTTATGATACATCGTTTAGGCCATTAAATCAACAAGAACCAAAACCATTCCCAGATTCATCTTCACCACCACATGAACCAGGGGAACCAGAGGAACCAGAGGAACGAAGTTCGGATGAATCAACTTCACAATGGCCATTAACGAGTCCGAAATCACCTCAGGCTCCAATTTCACCAGCCTCACCAGCCTCACCAGCTTTACCAGCCTTACCAGCCTTACCACCTTCACCACCTTTAATCATTACTCCTAAATCCCCAAGTTTAAGTACAGGAGCAAGACCACAAGTTGAGAGAGTTGGAAGTTATAGTACAATGCCTAAAATTTCAACAGGAACACCTCAAGGTGTAAACATTCCAGATCCCAAACCACCAATTCGTGTTCAAGATTCCCCAGATTCAAACAAGGGTTGTGGTTGTTGCACTATCATGTAATTTTTTGAGGAAGAATACACATTCTTTTCATCAATATGAGTTGTTTTCTTTTCTTTTTTGTGTGTAAATTGAGTTGAGCATGAAAGGAAGTATTATGGAGTTTTTGGAGCAGAAGGATTCATACTTTATTTGAAGACTAGGTCTGAGCGATCATCAATTTTTTTCTTCTTTTAACTGATTCCATAAACATAAAGGAAATTCATACTTTGTTGAAACTTTTACACTCAATTGTTTACGCAATCATCATTTTGTGCTGGGCACATTGAATTTATTTCCTTGATTGATTTCTGAGTGGTGGTGGAGGTGGAGGAGGATGGAGGATAGAGGGGTAAATATGAGATGAGAGAGAGGGGTGAGGAAAGATGATGATTAGGAAGAGAAGAGGATTAATGATAAATTTTATGATTTCTTTACAAGCTCTCATAGAGTCAATTTGCTAATATTATTCTACCATCATTCCGGTTTAAGAGGGGTAGCTTTGTCTATTTTGTGTTTTTGATTCCCCCGAACCGAACCGAACCGATTTCAGAGTTAGGATATGAATGTTGTTGGGTGTTTGAGTAGTGGGGATGGAGAGGGAGAGGGGAGGGAGGAAGGAGGAGGGGAAGGGGAAGGGGGAGAGGAGAGGGGAGAGGGGAGAGGGGGGAAGGGATAGGGGGGGGAGAGGGGAGGCGGGAGGGGATAGAGGGGAAGGGATAGAGAGGAGGAAGGGGGAGGAAAGAGAGATAGGGAGAAAGGTGATATAGAGAGGGGGGGAAGGAAGAAGGAAGAAGGGAGGAGAGAAAGAATGAATAATTTTGAATTAACTGATACCTTTATGTTCATCATAGCGTTATATTATATATACTAGGATGTCTGTCAATCACCTTCTTTAACCATTCCAAATGCAAATCTTTTTGTATCTTATATTCTGTTCAGCGATGGGAGGGGAGGGGAGGTTAGCTTGATGGTGGAGGATGGGGGGGTGGATGGGGGGAAGGGGTTGGAGAGGATGGAGGAAGAGGAGGAGGAGGAAGAGGAGGGGGAAGAGCCGGTAGGCTGATGACGCTAAGGCTAGGGCTAGGGCTAAGTCTAAGGCTAGGGCTCATAAATTTTTGGATGTGTGGTGTAGTGTTTATCTATGTATGAAAGGTTCAGGGGTTGAGGGGTTGCGTTGTGTGATGTGTGTTTTATTGAGATATATTGTAGGTTATGTTGGGGTGAAAGTGGGATGGGATGGGAATGGAGATGGAGATGGAGATGATGTGGATGTTGGGTGAGAAAACTACCTCGAGGAAGAAGGGATCTTGCTAAAGCCTGCTATACTATGGGGGTTGTATCTGGTTTGTTCTCTTGGCTGTTGCGTGGAAGATTAGGAAAGTCGGGAAAGTCGGGAAAGGGTATGAGTTGAGTTCGTGTAAGGACTAGCCATAGGGCAGAGCTTGAGGTAAAATATATGCCAAATATACGAGATTTAACTGGGAAGAGGGTGGATGAGGTTTTGCAGGTGTTCTTAAACGTTTGCATCGTTTGACCTCCTCCCAAAAAGAGGAGTTATGAAGTCTTTGCTGGTTCACCACCAACCAAACATACAAGAGCATGGCATAATTATTGCTCAGATATGTATTCAATTGCAGATATAATGATACCTGATAGTGTTGGTTGTACTACTATTGCGCTGGCATATTGTCTAATAAGTAGAAGTTTTATATCAGAAGAATACTTAATAATCGTCCTACCATGATTCAAAATACCAACAGGTGCATGATATGTAAAGATCATTTGAATTCTTGTCTTCAAGTCAACAACTTCGAGTCAGTAATTAGGTTTCGTGTAGTTGATACATCCGAAATGTAGTCTTCTACTTTAGATGAGCGTTGATAGTTGAAGTAGGAACATTTGAAAGAAGACAGAAATTAGTCAAGGATGGAAATAGAATTGTGACGCTTCTGCTGTAAAAGAGCTGAATGAACAGAGTCAAAAACTTCCTTGGAATTTATTATTGGTCTAGCTAGACTATATAATTTACATTAAGCGTATATATTTGGGCATATGCTTGTTAATCGAGTATATGAGCTGAAGTGTTAGGCATGGGAGTCGTGACAGCAAGCACGTGCGCCGGAGCGGCGGCTAGGCCAGTCGAGACGTCAAAATCGTGACATAAACTCGCGATCGCTGCCACATCTATTATGCTGGTCGACACGATGTTACGAAATCGTGACAATTTCCAAAATAGAAGATTACTTGATCCAACAAAAATCATTGAAGCATCAACTTGAATTGAACATATAATTCAGTTCAGCAATAAGTTGAATGAATGATTGACAAATACTACTTCCCCTAATAAGACAAAAATGATGATCAAAATAATACTAATTCTATATTAATTTCATACACTTCTCCTTCAAACTTGGATCTATTAGTCTCTTTGTTACTCAATTGCCCTTTTCCCCTTTTTTCCTTCCTTTCTTTTCTTTTCCTTTTCAAGTTTGAAGCTATTCAGAAGTTATATATAAATGAAGGGGTTACTGAAATTAAGCGAATATGAAAAAGCAAAAAATAACTTATATATATTACTTGAAAATAACTGTCTAGTATATATATAATTTAAAAATAATACATATATAACTGCAAAATTTATAACTTATTATTGAATTATTCGATGAAAAACTTCAAGATAAAAATGGAAATAGAAAGTTATTTGTTGATTAGTTTTAAAACTTATTTGAATTAGAATTTAGTTATTATGTAAAATTTACAAAAGAAGAGGGGTATTGTTGATTGCAAAGGATATCATATATACTGGAATATTCCAGCTGTTCTGAAGGATTTCATTATAGAAATACACAGTTTGCAAAAGTCTCCTTCTATTCCCCCAACTCAACAATTTTATATTTCAACTAATTATCATCGCCCACTATGTATTTCCTGCCTATAGAACTTGTTCTTCTTGTTGCCATAATAGGTATAGCAACTTATGCCTTCGGTTTGGTGCTATATCGATTGTTCTTTGCTCCTCTATCTGGATTTCCTGGCCCTAAGTTTGCAGCCGCCACTGGCTGGTACGAATTTTACTATGATTATTGGCTCAATGGTAAATACATTTTCAAGATTGAGGAGATGCACAAGAAATATGGTGAGCTTAGAGAATCCCGCGAAATTATGACACGATATCTAATCATGAACACACAAGGTCCAATAGTTCGAGTCAACCCCGAGGAACTTTCCATTCACGATCCTGACTTCTACAATGAGATATATGTCACTGAAAGTAAGAGGCGTACTAACAACTATGACGTCTACTGCAAGGGGATTGATTTCGATGGTACTTCATACCAATTTCCTGATCGTGTTGATCCTGCTGATACTGGCTTACATAGGTTCCCATTTTTTAACGACTGATCATGACCTCCACCGAAGGAGAAGAAAGCCTCTGGAGCCTTTTTTCTCACGCATGGGTATCTCTCGCCTTCAACCCATGTTGATCGAGGTTGTGAAGAAGCTTGAACAGCGGTTGGTCGAGTATAAAGGAACGGACAAGGCCATTCGATTAGACCATGCATTTTCTGCATTTTCCGGAGACATAATTAGTAAGATCTGTTGGGAAGATGAGAACGAATTCCTAGACGATGCATCCTTTGCACCTGAATGGTCGGTTCTGAATCTATCCATCCCGATACATGCTAATTTATCAAAGGTATAATGTCATTCATATGATAGCTCGGTCCGTTCCGCTGTTCACGGGATTTCCCTTGCTCGTGCAGTAATTAAACCTATTGGCGTCGGTGTATTGCAATACTAAAGCTATCTAGAATTTTAGGGTACATCCCGGAATCAATCTTGCTTTGGGCTTTTCCTCAAGGTCAACATTTCACCAGATTCAAGACGGTCTGATTCTCACCAGGGGCAAGGTGTGATCAGTAGCTAACATGATATTCAGATTGCGCACCAAAATATCCTCAAAGCTAAACAGGAAAAATCAGCCACTAAAAATAAATCTACAGCTGCAAATGAACATGTGTCGCTCTTCCGCTTCATCGTCAACAGTGACATGCCAGAATCAGAATTGTCAGATGATCGGCTGACGAAAGAAGCTCAAGTAATCCTTGCGGCTGGCACTGCAAGTAGTGCCCGTGCTCTCAGCTTTATATCGTATTACATTCTTGCAAACGAACACATTCGCACCAGACTTCAAGGCGAGCTCAAAGAAGTTATGGGGGCTTGGCCTCACAAGACCCCGTCTTGGGCAGATTTGGAGCGAGTACAATATCTCCAGGCTCTTATAAAGGAAGGATTGAGGTGAGCCACTAAATACATCCATTTACCGGATCTTTAAAACGACGAAAAACTATTCAGATGATGCTTGTTTACTTATCAAGTATAATAGGCTAAGTTATGGAGTGATGCATCGATTACCTCGCGTATCCCCGGATTTGCCCATTAAATACAAGCAGTGGACAATTCCACCCGGCGTAAGTCATGAATCCACATTTGGTGACATTACTGACATCTAGTCAAAAGGCAGCGGTGGGCATGTCCGCTTATTTCATGCATTCTGATGCAAATGTGTATCCTAAACCAGAAGAATTTATACCGGAAAGATGGCTCGGCAATATCAACCCTGCGATGTACAAAAGCTACGTCCCATATTGCCGCGGGTCTCGCAATTGCTTAGGCGTGAAGTAAGTTCTCATTTAATGGACGACCTAATCGCTAATGCAATCTTAGTCTAGCACAAGCGGAAATGAGCCTTGCTCTAGCCGTCCTCTTCCGACCGAACGGTCCCATCCTCAAGCTTTACAAGACTAGCGAGAGAGACGTGAAGCAGGTGCATGACTTTGTGTTACCACTTCCAGATGTGCGTACCAAAGGGGTCAGGATTACAGTGGTTTAGGTCTTTTTCGTGAGGAAGGGTTAGAACTAGGAATTAAGGAGGAGCGATGTAGATGGTAGTCTGATTAGTGTCAAGTGGTAGTTCGGTACTTAGAGCCAAACAAGCACACACCCTTGATGAATTTCATGCTTAGCAGCTACTGATACATCTGCTAGCGTTCTGATAGGAGGAAGATCCATGCCCAATATTGTGCATCCATCCTGTGAAGAGATGCGTGTGGCACAGAATTATGACATCACAGGTATCATCTATATGCCATAGCCTTGCGAAGAATACTCAGCGGCCGAAAAACTCTGCAACATAATCGAGGGGTTACGAACTTGCAATGCAACCACCCGTTGGTGCTATTATCGTAGATAATTGAGTCAAATGAAATGAACCCCGGCCAGGATGCTGTCAGCGAACAGCTAGAAATTTGCCAAGCAGCTCTAGCCAAATGTAAACATCATCTTCACTGCAGTTCAATGAGATTCCCATACTCCCATCATCAAACCTAGCCGCATACTCGGTGTGTCAGCTCTGCAGGTCGCACTCAATACAGATATATAAACCGTACTGAAATTCATGCAAAGCGATGGGGAGTAACATTGAAGAGAGGCTGTGGGATGCGATGAAGTTGTCAGTTGTTGGAAGTTTTGAATATTAGGCGAGATAACCTTTATTAAATGTAGATCGAAGATATATGAGCCTGGTAAAACTCATATCGGCCCCAACATTCATCGTTTTACTCTACGTCTCTGCGACTCGAATCTTAACCAGTACTGCTGAATTCAAGCTCCAAAGAGCCTTGCTCTGGGGGAGATGATTGTTTATCAAGGGAGCAAAAACAATATTCAAGTTCCACCGGAAAAGATACTCACAGACTAGTGGAAATTACTTCATGTACTCATTAATCGACGATACCATCAGTAAACTCATCATTCTACTGAATTCAAGCTACTTGCGAATTCATGTCAAGACTTCTGCTTTAGTTAACTACCCAGAAAAACAGTTCCCATCTTGCTGTTAATTTAAAACTACCCTGACAAACACTTAGTCTTGTCTCTTCTCATTCAACTTCAACTCTGAACATAAACTAATCATTCTGTGAAGTCACCAACGGTAATTTTTGTATAATGACTCAAGCTAACAGAAGCAAAGATATGTGCCTCAAAGCCTCAACATACGATAATGAAAACTAAACATCTTTGGTAAGTCGTATCTCGATCACCGCTCATCTCGAGGGTATCGATGCTTTCGCTGTGACAGTAAGACACCTGCCGAGGATCCGTGGATCCAAAATCTACCATTTCCGTCGAATGCCCTCAAATTATTGCATGTCAATATCATATGGCCTTAATGTAAGGTAGCCATAACGCGCCTTGACATTAACAGGCAGTCGAAGGATCATTAGGTCCTCCCGTTTCACCTGTTTGCATATTCCCCGAAAGTCTCAAGCAAATGGAAATGATACCGTGCCGTCTCCTTAAACACAAAAATAGTTCCACTCATACAAAACCCCACAACTGTAAACTCATGTCTCAGGTCCCCAATTCAGGTGCGGAGTATATCCTCAAAAAATAGTTTTCATTCTTGTTCGGCGACCAAGGTTCATGAATCATACAGCTGGTGGATGGATGTTGGAAGAAGAAAAAGAATAAACTGTAGATCATTGTAATCCTAACCCCACTCGAATCATACCCTATTGGCAAAAATGTTGAACATCTGTGTTGACTTCAGCGTTCATCTCAGCTGCATCTTGAAGGATATATAAGATCCTCCTAAAGTTAATCATCAAATGACGCAAATACATCTTGGCAGATCTGCGACGGATATTCTAGGTGATTTTCATTAGTTTTATAGTTCCTCGCCACGGCCCGCTGAATGCTCATCATCTCTTGTCTAGAGAAGGGTAATGTGGAGAATTAATCAAAATGTAGACTTCTAGATTGTTTCAATATAAAAAAAGAACAATGACCCCAGAATTGCAGGGTACTTTTTTTATAGAATCTTTGCTACTGTGACGATGATCTCCTGTGAACAGGGAGAAAAAGCGGAAAGTTGATTCGTACATACAACAGGGCTTCCGAGGTATCTCCATAAATTTCAAAGGAGAAGAAAGGTCTAGACTCAAATCATTGAACTTCTAAAATCAGCCAAATGCATGGGTAGTTGACACCTGTGCATTGGAAATTGTGATTTATTTCATAGTTAAAGAAGGTTTCAGACATTACAGAAATAGTAAAGAGCTAGAAATGAGAACGGGTGCTATTGCATGAACTAAAGCTCTCAACGGGCCGGAAAGAACATCAAACGGATAGAGAGAAAATTATGGAATTACTTGGCATTGTGTGAATAATGGATTCGAGTTATGTTTAAGACTTTGAGGTTTGAGTTTGCCAAAAATAACCATGAATAGGTCTAGAACTTGATATTGGAAGATATAAGCATGAATAGATCTAGAACTTGAAGACTGGGATAAAATGAAAAGCAAGTAAAAGTTCAATTAGAACCAAAAGTGCTTCTGGAATCTGGATTTTATAATATGCCAACAGTTGTGCTACTAACAAGTTATGATTCTAAAGGTTAATTTAGATAAAATCTCAAAATCGAGGTGATTGGGTGTAAGACGATGAAAGTATGAACCCAACTACTGGAAATCACAGCAGCTGGTAGAATAAAACCGTTGAACTTGAAAATGGTTAAATTCTATCATCACTTTATGATATAATAAGCCTTGATAATGCTGGCAGTGAAAGATGATAACAAACGTAATGAACTATCATTGTCTAGGAAGAAAGTACAGGCCTGAAATGGTTTGAAGATATGAACGGATGATAAATTCCAGCTCTAGATTATCATAGATCATTGCTGTGTATTCCTAAACCAGATAGATATGACTATGCCCGTAATTATAAGAAGTCTCAATGGTTGTTCATTGTGACCTAAAAAGAAGACTGTGGTAAAAATGAAGTTATCATCAACTTCAAGTTCTCAACTTACTTTTTAACGTAGATTCATGTGACTATTCACGTTACCAAAGCATCGGTGAACTTCAATTGGTTGACTTCATTCGATGATAAGTTCAGGGCATCGGTAAATGTCCAGAGAAATCAATAGACTGATTCGTAAACTAATCGCTTCTAACCACTTTAGACGAATTTTAGTCAAAGATATTACCGAGCTCATGTCCAAGCACAACAATTCTATTGATACAACTTTGTAAGCAAAAAAACGTATTCGCATCCATATTATAGAGACAACGATTGAATCAAATATAGCCTATTTTGTGAATGCGTATACGTACAATACGCGAGTTGACACGGAGACGGAATTTTGAGTTCCGGGCAACCAATTAGTTTTCTCTTCGGTGCACTTTAGAGACCTAAGGTCCGATAATGAAAGCCTTAAAAGCTTGTTGTCTGTATCAGCTAAGCTTGCTTAGGAGTCAGCAGGACAACATACATTTCATTGGTATTTGGCCATGTAGCTTAAAGCTAGATATTGAATGCTGCGGCCATAGCGGGGGTTACGCGGGGTCCGAATGAATTGAGGTATTAGTCTAATTCGTATAACCTTACTCAAGGAGATTACTCATCAGTAGCTACCAATCATCTAATCCTGGTTATATATAACACAACAACTCTGCTAAATTACCGAAACATGCAACTAAACAGTGATTACTAAACATCAAAACATATAAAAGTGGATGTTAATGCAGAATTGATTAGATGTTAGAGCAAACAAGCATTAAGCAAGCTGTAGAAATTACTCGTGTACTATTAAACTTGAAATCTTATATCAAATTTCCGCGAGATATTTCTTATACTCTAAATAGATTCTAAAATAAATCAAACATTTAACCTATTAGATTTTGACATCTTGTTATATTTACAATTAACTCTATAATATGAAAAGAAAGCCTAATTGTAGTTCAGGCTCTTGAAAAGTTAAACTAAACTTGAAACCCAACAAAAGCTATATATTATATTTAGCTTCCAACTTCCAATAGCCGTAAATTTCTATTTCCTTACAAACATATCCAAGGTTCACGTGTAACAGTGGTATCTTTATTTTATTTTACAGTTTAAAGCACCACTTTCAACGCACAGGTGCAGAACAAGTGCTGAAGATTTACATACCAACAAGCCTTATAGACACTGGTAAGTAGCTACAGAAATAGCGCATCGTGGAAACAACAGATCTCTTAAGGTTTTTCGATGTCAAGCAAACATTTACTATGCAGTGTATCTATCGTATTAGATGTCTCGCGGGCATTCAAGTTTCCTTTGGTTAGGTTTGAGTTGTTGGGAGAATAGATTTCGTAGAAGAAAGAAGAGAGAGGACATTATCTTTAGATCTCTTCGTTCTAACTTCATACATCTGTTGATATGGAGATGAAGTTCCCTTAGACCTCCTATTAACCTTACAAGTCCTTTGCAATATTGAAATACTGCTGAGCACCACAGTAACATGGTGATGAGGTTCGGGACTTTATATTGTTTTTTATCAAGCACCAAGGGATTTTGATTCTCCCTTGACACGTCTTGGATTTATTCCAAGACATTACATTACTCCGTACAGTATTTAGATCTGGGAAAAGTTTGATATATGAGGTTGCCTGACTGATTACAACCGAAAGTATAATAAAGTGTTTGCATGTACTTTGTAGATAAGATGTTTAATAACTACTCTGTAGTATCTAAGCGGCCTGAAGTAAAGGGATGGATTTTTCCGGCGGTAATTTTGAAGTTTTGAGGTTTTGGGCTGAGCAGAATCCCGGTATAAAAAGAAGAGAGTGCATGATGATCGACTTCTATCTGAACCTACGGTATCTACCCAATACCTTCCCGCACTCGAAGGAGTAGATGATCGGTTGATCGGGTTGATATTCAATAATACCTTTCTCAATCCTCTCCACAACTCACGGCTGATTCCCTTTCGATCCTTCAGGGACAACCATAGTCACAGGAACTACCTACTCTGCACAGTACATAACACGAAGCTTCTCACTTAGCCTTTTCATGAGCCGAATACGCACAAGCAATTCGACCCGACAATACCGATTGACACTTTTTAGAAGACTACAAGTAGTCTACACCTGCACATTCATCTGACAATCTCCTTATTCATTCTCATCACAATTCAAGGAAGAGATTCGTATAACTGGGCATCATTCATTTCGAACCCACACTGTCTGTGTCTACAACAAGAATTTAGGCCTAATTGCTTTCTGGTGTCTTCATTCCCCCCGCCCGCCTTACCTCATCGAACATAAATCTTCCTTTTTGCACACAGGAACGACTTTTTTCACCTCAATCTAAGCGCAACGACCCTTCCGCATCCCTACTCGTATCCCCCCGTCGTTGATCTACATTCTGCAATACCTTTTATAGGGTAGCTTAGCTTCCTGTTCCAAACCCTGGGTGGTAACCTCAAGATCGAAATCTAATATTTCAATCGGGCTTTGTTAGAAAAAGACTCGAAGCCCTATTGGAAAAGTTGAAGAAGCTACTCCCTGCCTTGATTTTGACTACTTGAGTTGGGCTCCTCACTGGCATTCACATTTTCATTTAACGGAAATATACAACTATCATTAATTTGGATAATTGATGTAAAAAGTCAAAAAAGCCTCTTCAGAAAGTTTAAAATTCTTTTTTCTTCCTTCCCAGTATCTCACCCATATCTACAACACGCAGCGCTTACGACTCTTATACATATTACTCCTGTTGCATCCATCTACATCAAGGATCTACCACTTTTTTTTGTTTTCGTGAAACAAGCACATACCAAGCTACCGTCAGAAACACATCAAATTAGTGTTGGGGTCCACTGAGAGATACTATATGCTCAATATAACCTCATCCTTTCAAAATATAACCTACATCAACAAACATACATAAGAGACATACCACCTCACTGTTGCGAACATCATATCCTCGCTCGCACATCATCACCATACCTCACCATCACACCACACCACACACATACACAAACACACAATGTCATCTTTCGCATTCTCCAGAGTCTCATCGGACTCTTCATCTTCTTCATCCTCATCCTCTTCCTCATCAGCATCATACTCGATGGAACCAAGAGTAGAAGTCATGCGCTGCTCACGATGCGCCAAAACGGTTGAAACTATCAGCACACTACAATATCATGGCAACGAGTTACGAAGAGTGAGCACGGATGATGCTAGCGCCAGTGGGATGGTACGATTTGGTCACAACTTGTATTATTGTGATCGTTGTGCCAAAATGGTCGGTTACAAGTGAAGCGAGAGTCGATGAAGGGGCTTCGAAGCGAGCATACAATGCGACAATCGCAATTCGTCAACAAGGGAGAAAATTTACAGGGAATGTATGGACGGAAAGCGAGGCGCCACAAGATGTATTGAATCAAGGGAGTACTTTCTGGAACGAAGGGCATGGGAAGGAAATTGGATCTGGAGTATGGAGTTACGATTTGGCACGATTGATGCCTCCTACCGATACCGATTTGTCACAATACAGTACAGTACCACTGTTTGCGATACTAAGCCGCTGCCTTATTGGTGAAAATCGCTGTACACATGTGTTGCAAGATTACAATTTTGTCCTCCTACTACCCCCACACCAACGTGTTTTAGATGCCTGGATATATCCCGTCACATCATGTTACCAGCAGACTGTACAGCTACCCCGGCAGAACAGCACATCACAGCGAGCACAGCCAAATTCAATATACCGATATCGGGCCTTGACACTTTAACGATACGGAATCATCCTCCACTCAAATCATAACCGACAAAACATGACTATCGAAAAAAACAATATATCCTCAAAAAGACGCACGCACTCAGCCTCTCTTATCTCGACGATTGTTCGTGCCAAGAGAAGAAATAGAAATAACTCACAACCGGTCATGGCCCGCAATGCTGTTATCCCTTGCATATTATCCGTTTTGCTTTTTGCAATTACCCCACAGTGCGTGGTATCGTGTGATTGGATTGGGATTCGGAGGGGGCCGTAGAAAACTAGGAGGAAAAGTTGGCTTCAGAGGTTTTGGGATAGGGGGGAGGGAGGAGGGGAAGAATTTGTGCTAATGCATGCACCATCATAAGGTTATCAACTACTTGACTTCTTCGCCGTTGGCTTTTTTTAAAAGGCATTCAGGCTGTTGAATCAAGGTGGGATTTTGTGTATTTTTAGATCTTAGAGCCAGGGCCGAGAGGAGATTTTTGGGATTTGGGTTATTTGGGATTAGACGGGAGTTACATTGCATACATGTGCATAGCATAGGACAAATGGTAGTTGTACTTCCATGTACCTGTTATGAGGTATGATACTTTAAGCATTCTGGCCGGTTGCTCTAGGGATATTTCACTTATTCTATGTTCTGTGTAAATATATAGCTAGTCAGCAGGTGGATGTCCAAGATACGACGGAAATATACATAAACCATCATTATAACTCGAGGACAACGGAGAAGATGCATTCTCTGCGAGCCCTTTCTTTTCGGACCCCAAGAAAGTTAACAATGGATAAAGTTAAGCTACAGTCCTTGTACCTAGGGCCTATTCTTGTAATTTTGGGGCATAAGGTAGGTACCCTGATCTTCAAATTGTCTCAGTACGAGGTTGGCGCCTTTACCCTTCGTACAGTAGCGGTAACATTAACATTAAATTCAACCCACCCATCAAGCTCCAATGATAACACACACGTGCTTGAGGAAGAGTTTTTGGGTTTTTTTTCCCTTTCAGATAACCAACAGTTGTACGGAGTACTTTCCAAGTATCCATTATGGATGTGTGTGGTGGGGTTCCATCACCATCATGCCAGAAGTCGTTATTGTTTGGTCCAGTACATACATATATACTGGAAATTTCGGGGAAATTTTGGTAGGGTTCCACGTGATGCTGTGTTAATATCGATGGATACGAGGACCTGGTAAGCTTGTCTTGTCTTGTGGAGTTTTGAGATTGCTGGGGAGGGGCATGGGGCATGTGGAGGGAGGGAGGTGACCCAACCCAGCCATTCTCTTTTCCTCTCGGAGAAGTCAGGGTAGGGTGCTCGCTCGTACGTTGATACGAGGTTGTCGGAGGTAATAATCATGAATGGTACTGTAATTATTTACTTACCGTGGGTGGGAGGGGAGTGAAAGCTTAAAAGGTGATGAGTGAGTTAGAGTTTGCGTTGGGCTGAGTTCGGGATGAACTTTAAAGAGGGCTCGCGTGAATCAAGGCGAGAAGGGATCGGAAGGCAGAATGGATGGGGAGAGGGAGATTCCCTATCATAATCATATATATGCACCCGGAGGGGGAAGTGTCGGCGAGCGGTTCATTTAAGTTTATATGAGGAGATGTGCAAGAAAATCTTAAAGAGGTTCTAGTAAGTAAATATGTATACAGAGTACAAACAGGCAAGCATGTTGATGCGGAGGCCCAAGTTGGAGCTGTGCTTGCGGTGCTGCGGTGCCAGCTACTTAGTGGGAAGGTGGGTATGGTGTACAGTAAATCTCTTTCCACCATATTCATGAAAGAGTTTCCAAGCATCAATTTTGATGGACCGGCGGGGTACGGTTTAACTTTAATGGTGCTGGTATGAACCCACATGGTTCTTAGATTGATTGACTAGGGATGGAGATACAGTTACCGACAGACCCGCAGAGATAATGATTAGAGATTGGGAGATGAATCAGATGAGAAAACATGAGGGTGAATGGTAAGGTTAAATGCTGGGATGAGAGAGTGGATATGAAAAAGTCGTGGTAATATGCGATTGGTTGAAAAAAAGGAACCAAACTAGGAGAATGAAGAGATAGATCGGGCGGGTATGCACTCATGTTGATACTGTACAGTATTGAATTCGTGACGGCAGTTGAAGTTAAGACAGTTAGGTCACTGTGCGCAGGAAGGCTTTGGGGTGATGATCATACAGAGTGACAATGAGGCAACGAATAATAGCCTCGGGAAGCTGTATATGGGGTGGAATGTCTCATGTTCAAACTGATGGACTGAGACATATTAAACTGAAGGCAGGTATTTTAACCCAAAGAGACTTCGTCGTGGGTTAGGTTGTTTTCTTGTAGAATCTTTCCCGTCAAGGTAAAGACCTCCTGGAAAAGGCTAATTTTCCGTCTTATTACTTCATCTGCTCTAAAGCAAAGACGTACGAAGTAGCGTGGTGAGATGTAAGATCTTACCATTCTCATTGAAATCGATGTTGACAAAGACTATCACTCGCAAGTGCTGTGTCAATTATTTCATGAGACGTTGGGCCAGTGATGTGGACGGTGAATCTTGAAGTAACCATCTAAATTCACTCCTGCAGTCGAAGCACCCTCTGTCTGCTACTAAGTAAACATCATGGCTCAAGAATAGTTCAAAAGGAATATGGTAATACAGAGAATTGTATCTCCGTACTTGAGTTTTCATATTACCATCTGTTTGTACGATGTCAACGTTTTGGTCCTAACCATCATATCCATCGTCCGCATCTCGAAAATTTTGTTATGTTTGCGAAAACTGGCCAAGTAGAGCTTGAATCAATGAATTAGTAAGATGGTTGGCTTTACTCTGGTCAAGGTTGGCAATTTCCTAGAACATCTGACGGTTGAAATAGTCATTTCCATTTTCATCGCGGTTGATGAAATGCGTCGAGTCCGGTTTGTTGAAGGAACAAGATTTGCTTCCAGTGTTGTGGTTATCATCTCCCTCACCGGCCCCATCCTTATTCTCCCCATAAAACTCAACCTTGTGTTGTTGCCATTAAAATTTGCTTCATCCGCGTTTTAACCTCCCCTTCCCTCCTAACAATAGAAAACACGATTACCAAAAAAGACTCCCATCAATCCTGTCGCCATCACTTTCGTCATCATCACTCCCGGTCTTCATCCCACATTCTTTCCATCTTCATCATATCAACCACCTCTACTGCCTCAACTTTCGCTGGTGCCCCAAGAATTCGCCAAGTATCTCGTCTCCAGAGCGCACATTTCCATTCACCATCCATCATCTGATCAACTAGATCCTGCGGCATCCAAACTGTAACTTTCTTTTTCCTAATATCAAATTTGAATGTGGACCACACAATCACATCTTTGGCTCTCCAATTCTCATACTTCTCTCCTTTACAGAAGCCATTGACTTCATCACCCCAGCTTGGATCAAGAAGGACGCGGAGGTTATTATCAGGTTCTAGAGAACGGAACCCATTAGGGTTTATTCCTGATCCCCAAAAAACAAGGATAAGACATGTCGGTAGGGTCTGAGTATTATGAGAGGCGAGGAATGAACGAAAATTGATTTTATATTCATGGATTTTATCAAGCGGATAAATTAGATTCGGATCGAGACGAAACGGAAGAAGAGGTGAAAAAATATTAGCGAGATTTCTCATTTCTGGGGAAAATGGAGCGATACAGAGTTGCTTTGCAGGATGTTTGGTAGATACATGGTGTGGCTCCATAGGCGAGTAGCGGGGAGGTCTCGTGGTAGTAGTAAGATTGCTGCTGAAAAGAGGGATGAGAATATCTGAAAGCCAATGAGAAGGATAACCCAATAGGCGGAGATGCGCTAGTTGGTGGAACAATATTGACAAATTAAGAGGAGAGGAAACCTGATGATTATTCGGTGTATATGGCGTAGGACTCGGCATTGGGAGGGCTAATTTGAGAAACAATCCATGGAACCATAATCTGAGTTGTTTGCGAGGAAGAAGAGTACCTACAGGTCGTTTGAAATTATTTGCCCGGGGATACCATTTGTAGAGTGTGTTTTCTGCGAGAGGAACGGGGTCAGTTCCCTCGGATGCGATACAGACACCTGTAAGCTTGTCAAGCATCTTTCGGCTAGTAATAAGTTGGTACTCAGAGAGGAAGTAGTCCATATTAGGGAACACGGGGGCATTGCGCAGACAAATAGAATAAATGCCAGAGGCACGGTTCTGCTTCAAGATTGGCAAAGCGTGGAGGAAGGTGGTCAAATTGCCCCCTTTGTAGTCACTGGATATTTAGTTAGCCACAGGTCATTGAAACTTTTGATTGATATTAAGACTTACGGAAGGTTACTGAGAGTGATACAATCATAAAGCAAGGGAAAATTCTTTGGGCGTGGATGACCAAGTTTTGTGCTTTCGTCATGATCATTCGGATCGTAATACAGATTAAAATTGAGTCGTTCGGCCACATCAATATAATCACCCAACACCACCTCAGCCTGTAGCCTTGCACCCAATTTTTTAATGGCTTTTGCAACTGCTCGAAAAAATGGCTCGACGTGATCGAATAACCGGGAGGGGTTCATTTTTTTGGATAGCATTATGTTCTCGCATACCAGGGTGCGAGCTAAATCAAAAGGATCATATGGAGCACCCAAGATCGAATTCACTCGACCTGTTGCAGCGTGCCAATCAAGATCAAGCATAGTTGGATTCATACTCCAGCTCCTCAACTCATAAGTGCTTGTTTCAACACATGTCGATCCATCAGGTCCCGGCTTGGTGAAGAAATCGAACATGAAGGATTCTTCCAGCAACATGATTCTGCTCGGCGGCAAAAGCATTGCACTTTGAGAGTAAACTTTTCTCTCTTTAACACATTTATAACCAATCGCCTCCTTGAAATCATCACGCTCGACACTATGATATTTCTTCATGCTTTCCATTACAACCTTCACGACGTCTGCTTTGCTGAAAGTTTTCAGTGCCTGTCCTTCGGTAGTCCAGTTTTCAAGTGCTCCAATGTAGAAAGGGATATCATTTTCGAATAGGTGAACCCATTTCAACGGTTGTTGGTTACCCTTGAGGCTCTCAAGTAACTCAGAAATAACTTCTTGTAACTGCAGAAATGCGCATTCTGGAATTATAGGTCCTGCATAAACGAAGAAGATGGTATTCATTACCTTCAATGACTTGTCTCCTGAATGTGACAATGATGATAGTTTGTCTAGTAGCTTGAATATTATAAGATCGCGAGCAAGGATATGTCTATTGGCATCATTTAGTGTGAAATGATATCGATACTTGGAGATAGTTCCTGGTTCGTCATATGCAATATGAATGAGCGAACGGAAAAAGTTCCTTGCGTCGCCAAGTCCAGCAATAAAGAATGAAAAACTTCCATCTTTGGGTACGAGTTCTTTCATGACAGGTTCAAAAAGTGATTGTGCATCCTCTAGTGAAACTGGGCAATAGTCATTTTCAGATTGCCTGTATATTGTTAGCGACTAAGCCCTTGAGTTTAGAGCAATAGATTTGATCCACCCCTTACGTCGATTGGTGATATCTCCCTAATCTCTCCATAATCTCAATTCGTCGCTTCTTTTGCTCTCTAGTAGGAGTCGCATTGGAATGCTCCTCCGCTTTTGTGATGCGAGCCTCCAACTTCCCTGAATGACTTTCTACATCGTCTTCTCCACTCGCTTTGGTCATGTGCAAAGCTTTCTTCGCAAATGCTATGCATAATTCGTATTGTCCAGTTTCGTAGTAGGCTGCTGAGAGATTTTGAAGGGGTACTGGATCTTCTTGTGATATTCTGGCGGCTGCGCAATACTTTTTGATTGCTGTAGAGTAATTATGAGTAAGCTGTACACAAGTCGGGGAAACCAGAGTTTTATTTACCTGCTTCAAAGTCTAGAGCGCTATACAAATTGTTACCCTCCTCTCTCAATTTGAGAGCCAAATGTTTCAGAGACAATAGCCCTTCCATTCTGAATGCTGAAGTTTTAACGTTAACCGGTGTGATGCTTGGTTCAGTTGATGTCCACTGAAAATATTTTGGGAAACAGGACACACAAAGTTGAAATGAATCGTAGTTGTAGATCGATGATGAATTAGTCAAAGATCAAGTGAATGGGCAAACTGAATACTTTAAATAATGATGAATTTTGAATGAAAGAGTCTTTTGTTAAATACCAATAAGAAAAGGACCTAGGATGCTCTCGCTTAACTTCTGTGACTGGATAGGGCGATTTGCAAGGTGGACGAGCTGTAGTACGGACCTTGTTTCCTTGTATGTTAAGAAAGCTTCATAAATCCAGTGAGACGGAATACAATGCTAAGGGTAAGAGGCGAGTGGAAGAAAATCTCCAAAACATCGTATGAGAGATTTTGAAATACCGTAATGGTATATTTTGCCAGAGGCCAAGGAAACATACCACGAGACAAAACTATAACCGAGGTAAGTTGCTGAAGTATCTTGATGTCGGTAATAAGTTGGCAAGAAAGGTCTCAAGATTATCCCAGGCCCCCGAGTTTCGTAAACAGCTTGAGTGAACGGAACTGGAGGAAAGTGGTTTCAAAGTGGAGAGGCATAGAGAAACACAGAGAGATGCCCGCCCATGTAGCCATTATGAAGGTTGGTCTGCAATAATTGTAAAATCAGTTGATCTCAGAGGGATTGCAATATGAGCGGGGAAGTCTAAATCGCTCAGGGTGTAGGCAATGAAGACCTCTTGAGACCGCATATCAAGAAATTAGGGTACTTACGGAAAATTACTCAAATGAACTCGATAGTGTAAGAATGGAAAGTCTTTGCGGCGGATTATGTTCGAAATCTTCATTTCCGATGAATCTGAAATTTCTTCGTCGCGGTACAGCCTGAATCTTAATTTCTCTGCAACACCTACATAGTCTCCATGCATCGCTTCAACTTGAAGACGACCTTCCAGACATTTGATAGAGTGGCAGTAGCTATGAAGAATGGAGTAAAGTAATCATACAAGCGAGTAGAGTTCTTTGCCTTTGTAGGTGGAGTTTCAAACCCGGGCCCGAGTGATTTTGTGCACTTAATGCTTCTGCACCATTGTCAAAATCATGTTTGTCTATTAAGGAATCATAGCACTCAACATCGACCAGGGTTGGATTAAAGTTCCAGTATTTTTGAAGATGTTTTTGAATTTTGGCGCATTCGTCTTCGGTTTGGTGATGTGATCTTGGAGCAATACCAACATGTGAGAGTCGTGTTTTTGGAGAACTCTCTTGGGAGGTATGAGAATGGCTGTAGCTTTGTAAGGTTTGTTCTCGCTCTTGCATGCAGTAGGGACTTGTCGATTCTAGCGAAAGGAGGCAATTCCATCTCTCTGTTGCGTAATAGCAGAGTAGCTTCATCTAATGTGGCTACAGTGCATGTAATTAGGGTAAGTCTTGCAATGTTGGACGATGACGGGGGCAAGGAATCAAGAACTCGTAATCGCGTTTGCAGCTGCTCCAATTCAGATAATTCATTTAAGTGTAGCCTTGCCCGATTCTTGATACTTTTTGATAGCTATAATTTGTCAAATACCATACGACCAAGGAAAGGATTATTCTGTTACCTGCGAGCAGCTTTCCTGACTTATAAAGCTCATTGACCTCTTGTCTTGAAATATCCGCCTGCTCTACCTCTGGCGATGGGATAGATGACATTGTTGGAAAGCTCTTAAGAAATTGATCAATCAATCTTTTAAGCTATAGCAGCAACTGTTGTAGGTTCTGGTCATCCAGGGTTGCGGGGATCTGCACGCGCGCATTTAAACTTTAATACGACCCAAACCAGAGACGGGAACTCACATGACCACGTGCTTTTGGAGGTTAGAAGAACCACCCAAGATGATCTGAGCCAAAATGAATACATGAGGTTACCTGGTAAGAATGCAACCGGCCGTCAACCTCATCAGCAATAAATTACGAGTGCTGGGGGATAAATGCAAGCAAGATGGTGAGGTATAGTAACGTCTGCGATGTGAGAAATCAAGAGTTTTACGACCTTTGAGAGTCTATGTGCAGCCGACTTGACGCGGGATTGTATCCACCATCCTGAGCATTAACAAGACTCCTTCAATTAGGTTAGTGAATGCCCATATCCTAAAGTATTGGGTATCTGTACGACCACTGAATTACGGCACAATGAAATACTAAACGACATGATTTGAGACAGTGTGGCCAATCAGGTTTTGCCATTGATCTGCAGCATCGAGCTTGCTTAGAGCCTCCACGGCATTTACCTTGGCGAATGATGCCACAGGAGGTGTGGTTTGGAGGTTTATCAGAAAGTCAATCTTCTATTGAAGAATCTTCTTCTATCACCGGAAATCTCCAACCTGCCATTGAAAATCTTCAAACTAGAGATGGATATTCATTGGCTCCTCAACTAGAACTCGAAGCAAAAGAGGATCGGGAAAGAGTATTCGGGCAGGAGAATCTGTCATTTCGAGTATTCAAATCACAAAGCAACAACCGCAGGTGTTCTCTTGATGAGGAGGTAATTGATTATAATCCTGGTTATGCCATTCGATGGCCCAGCAGTATACAGACAGGGTTTTAGATGGGAGAAAGAGGGAGTTTTGAGGGGAGCTAGAGAAATTAAAAGTCTACATACTAAACAGTTCCTCCTTCCTTTGCCGATTTCGATTTAACGTGAGTTTAATGACTGTTTGCTCTTGTTTAAATGATGTAATCCCCCTCCAGTTCTACTTGTGTACAAACAATAGGTACCCTATTTATACCGGGTGTTAAGGGATGTAAGTGTTTGCCTATAGCTAACGAGTTATGAAAAAGGTAACAAGATTTCACTATTCATTTGGGGGATTGTCTTGCATACTGCGTAGACACAATCGATATATTCAGCCTGCAACAGGGCCGTAACAATCGGCATCAGCCTGTAGACAAGCTCGGAAGGAAATTTATGGCGGCGGATTGGTAACACAATATGAACCATCACGATCATCAGGTATCATCTTAATCTATTCTCTCAATGCATACTACACCCAGTGCTCCACAAGATTATCCGACACCGTTCTGACTGCGGCAGGTCGGTACGGCGGTTTATTCCTCATGATGCACTTTTGGATAATCTCGTAAGCATCTCGCAGTGTGCTTCGAAGAATTGACATCATGCAGTTGTAATTCACAACTGCCATGTTCTCGCTGCTTAGTCGATGATATGGCAAAAATGTCCAGCGAAACCTGACCATATTAGCTATAGAAACACGACAGAAAAATGATTGACTGACATTCTCTGGATCTTCGCCACAAAAGTACCGGTGATATGCTGCTTCCACCTCCAGACCAATACTCGTCTTTTCTGTATCAAGTATTGATCCATTACCTCATCGATCGTCTATGGTATATTCTCCATGTCTTGAGATTTTCGCTTGCTTCTTTCATGACATGCGACAGGTCTTATTGCAGTAGCAATGTAGGCAGTTTATGAAATTTCTTACAATTAGTCTAATCCAATCGACTTGGGGATGCGAGATGACAGTCCGAGTCATAGTAATGAGCAAATTCGCCTACCAGGTGCGATGAGTCACATGATTCAATCTCTTTTCTCACTACCAGGTGTACCAACAAAAAAAGATCAAAAAGTAGTAACGGAAGCCAGTTTCAACAATCGTAAATTGAATTTATATACTGCTCATAAGCTTTCAAGTTTATTGGCATCGATAAGAACCTTTGAAAATCCCATTCCTCTTGCACTTATGATTCACCATAATGGAAACTTGGAAAGTTCTTGCAAGATGATTTTCTGCTCATTCCCTCCCCAACACTTGATTTATTCTGTGATGTATTTCTATAGAGTCCTACCCTTATTTAAATGTTAGACATCCTGCAGCGTGATGTGTCGCGGTCCAAGGGATTGACTGTTTAACATTTTCAAGGCGTGACATAATGGTGTTGATGTCTATGAACATTCAAGCACTGCTAGAAAGGAGCATCCACGATTAAGCGCACTCAAGATTGAAAAACTAAACCTCAAGACTAGTTTTCAAAATCCAGAAACGTTCAAACGAAAATTTCAAAGTTAGGTTCGTTTGTCATGAACGCCACGAGCTCCAATCACATTAACCAAGTAAGATCACAACAGGCTATAAGCCACGGATGAAAAGGCAAGACCACCAATGACATGACTTCATGTAGTGCATTGAGTAATAATCATAAACTTTCTGAATGTAGTTCGGAGACCTAAAGCACTACTACTATCTTGGCTCCGACCAATCTACCTGATCCGTAACTTGTCCCGCACTCGGGTGTGCATAAGAAATCTTCAACCTCAACCGTAATGGCGGCTATAATAGTCAGTATAATGGTCTACAAAATTTTCATATCAAGAGAACTTACTCCTTTACTTCCTGTAATTCTCATTGATTGCGTTGCTTCTTCTCCAGGTCCCAAATTCGAGTTTGACATGGCGTTCAATTGAAGTTTTTGTGTTTTAGGTACTGCGGCTTGTAATGCCACTGCAGATAAAGGTTGATGCATAGAAGAGTTTCTAAATCGAGCCAAGACTTGTACGACACCTTCTGCATTTCGTTGAAGCTGTAACGCTATATGAAGATCATTATGATCGTAGCATGGGTGTGTGGGGATCGAAGGTGCTTGAGGTGGAGGCGATGATACACCAGAGAAAAAGTCATTTGAAGGAGTTGCCGTTGCAGAAGGGATTTGTTGAGATGAAGTGCTGCCAAATAGGTCCATAATTGAACTCATGTTTGACTGTTGAGTTTGGGGAGATGTGGGTTGAGATGAGTTGGTACCACCAAGTATATCTGCGAGAAGATCTGCATTAGATCCAGCATTGGCACCACCAATATTTGCATCAGGCATTCCTCCATCTCCCATTAGGTCAAACAACAGGTCTTGTTCTGCTGGTTTGATAGTCTTCGACTTCCTGTTTGCTTTATTTGGCTTCTTGCTTGCTTCACCAAGGACTCGTGATTCTTCCTTGATTTGTGGTGGAGGCATCTTCTCCAACACACCTTTTCTGATGGAGTCATAGCTAAATAAGTTGCCGTATTCCACCGCTCGTTGTTGGACTTCTACGTCAAGATTTGTGGCATTATTAAGTAAAATTCGCCGAATTCGATCAATTTGAGCTGGGTCTGATAGACGTGTGCTGAGCTTCATTAAGGATGTGATAATATACTCGGTTGCAATTTGGCTGGCGTAACTGCTGTTGAGGATGGTCGAGAACAAGTCAACAACTTCGTTTTCTTTGACTTCCTGAACAAGTTCCTCCTCCTCATATTGCCCACCACGAAGTAAAGTGTCTCCATATTCACCAATGCACCATGCGCCAGCCAAAGTGAGACCTTCTTGAGTGATATCCTTTTTCAGGCTAGTATAGAGCTTTTGTACTGCATAAGTTTGCAATTCAGGGGTCGTTGCAATTAATCTAATAAACGAGGACAAAATCTGCTCTTTGACATAGTTTCCTGCCAAGGTCAAAACTCTGAGCATAGTGTCCACATGCCATCTTTTATTCGGTGAGAATCTGTCTGCTGCAATACCAATCTGGCTAGTCATGATTGGTTTGAACTCATTATCGGCAACCTCCAAGAAAGCAAGAAGTTCTCTAATCAGGACTCTGACATTGCTCTCATTGATAAGGGTGAAACTCAGATCCAATGCACGCCGCCTAATACTGATATCAGGATCTCGTAGACATTCCAGTATCGTATTTCTATGTCGTTGGACTGCATTTGGTTCAATAGCGACCACCTTGATGAGTGTATTCAAAGCGACATATCGAATATTGTTGTCCCGATTTGAAAGAAATTTTCCGAGAATATTGACACCAAGTACTCTCAAACCAGAATCGGCTTCGATATCAAGAATAGTGAGGACAGCCTCGTATAAAATGGAGTTTCCAACATTCTTCGAAGAGTCGGTGTTTGTCGCAACTTGGGCCAAGATATCGTTGATTTGCTCACTGGTCTCTGGATCTCCGCGACCAAGAACTCTCAACAATTGTAATATCTTAACTTGTAAGAATGGATCCGTAATTCCGGTAACATCATGTTCAGGGGCGTATCCGGAACTAGCCAAGCCCTTCAATGTTCGGACTAAGCCTCCACTAAATGGTCTAAATTTCTCCACGATTCCTTCCTCTCCACCTTCTGCTTCATCCATCTCACAGAGGTTTGTAACCAATGTAAGACCGCACAACAAAACACCATGATTTCGATCCGATAGAAGGTTTGAAGCCTTGTCGAGGAAATGCTCTTGCAGATCTGGGACCTTTTTGCATATTCTCATAGCGCATAATGCAGCCTTGCGACGAATATACGGGTTCGCGGTGGAAAGAAGGGATTCGATTTCGGGGAACAAGTCTCGAGACATTTCGACTGATGCAATGTTTCCAAGGGTACACAAAGCCAGACCAACGATATATTGATTAGAGTGATTCAGATCACTACGTTCCAGTCAGCTTCACCTTTCTTTGAGAAGATACCGCCTGCGCATACTTCTTCAGAGAGTTGGTAACCAATGTCAATACCTCCTGATTCTCATCCAGCAAAAGCATCGTTCCCAAATATCCCAATCTTTTGTCTGCGAATCTTGGAGATGCAAGCAGCTTGAGACATTCTATCTGCCCAAAATGCGTTCTCTCACCCAATGTGAATAGGTATAATAACTTCGCTACATTGTTTCGCCTGCCAGTCCAAGTTGTTAGATAATCTCTTAATCAACAAGCGGTGACCTCCCTACCTAACATTATGATCACCACTCTCTTCACGAAAGCTTGCTCTTATAGCAGCACTTTCCTTTTGTACAACAGCGCGCTCATCTGCGATGGTTTTTGAAGCTCGCACATTGCGAATGAATTGCTTCACTATATAATAATGAGCTTGGGAATCGAGGGGTATGACGGCCTTTGTGTATTCCTTACATGAACTCATTCCGACGCTGTTCAAGGCCCACAATGGGCCAAACTTCTAAAACTTTCCAGCTTAAGAAGTAACGAGATTTGGTTCAAGCAATGAGCTGAGATGATGTGAATTAAGTCGTATAATTGGTGATGCAAAGGCCACCATAGGCAATTCGCTTGATGTTCTTTCAGGATGTACAGCAACTGGAGCTCCAGGTTCAGAATATGACTAGTCCATATATGTATTAGCGTAATGTGGCGATCAACTGTGGCTATGAATAGATAGATATCAATAAACCAGCCTTTGAATATTATATAAATATATAATCTGGTTATATACCTATGAAGAGTCGTTTATATTCATTCTATGAAATGATATATTCAACTCGACTCATGAAAGGCTTGGAGGCCTTTACTAAAGTTCATTCGTTTCAAAAGGGGCACCCGTAGGAGGTTCATCCACTCCAGGTCCAACCACTGCGGCGACAAGTCTAAGTTGAGTACATACAATATGTCTACTTCTGCAGACATATATAACAATGGGGATAGTCATGATCGTATCCTACGGCCAAGGCCAGGATTTCCCTTTAATCCAGCAATTATCCGAGCAATAACTGAAGAGGGCTTGTTATCAGTCAATGGTATCAAAGACTTCTCCGAGGATGGTACCGGTACGTCAACTGCCCAGACCAGGTAAGTCTCTTGATATTGACTTTTGTTGCTACATCTAACATCAGACAGTGGGTGTACAACCCCTATTCCTGAAGATGCACCTCCCTCGGTTCAATCAATGTTCTCTGCGAAGAGACAGATCAAAGCGGAACAGAAACGTCGTCTTTTCCCTACAATCGAATATACCTCGCGAGTCTCGCACTTTGATCCTCACAGCGATCACCATGACTTTAAAGGGTTCTATGTTTTATTTTGGATTGGCCTTGCCATCATGACCATCACAACAATGTTGCGAAATATCAAAGATACAGGATATCCCATGAGAGTGAAGATTTGGCAGCTATTTACGGTAAAGATTTGGGAACTTGGCGTCGCAGATGGACTAATGGTTGCATCTACATCCGTTAGTCTCCCTCTTCATAAATTCTTCAAAAGTGAAATAGGGAAAACGTTGGGGTTTCGATGGACCAAAGGCGGGATGGCTATACAAGGTTTGTATCAAGCCGCTTGGCTGGCATTCTGGGTTTCGTAGGTGCAATTCTTTCGATAGCAAGCCTTGACTCTGACAAGTAATATAGTATACCGTTTTCTCGAGCCTGGACATGGACGGCTCAAGTTTTTCTGTTACTTCATACTATGGTCCTACTCATGAAAATGCATTCATATGCATTTTACAATGGTCACCTTAGCGAAACTGAACGAAGATTACGAGCCCTCGACTCTCCAGCAACGGCTTCAAAAGCACCAGCATATCAATACCCAAGTCCAAGTCCAGGTCACAAACGAACACCCTCGGAGCTTAAAGCTTTTGATCAAACCAGAGCTGATGAGGTTGCGATTCTCAG
This sequence comes from Monilinia vaccinii-corymbosi, assembly GCA_017357885.1. Lineage (NCBI taxonomy): Eukaryota > Fungi > Ascomycota > Leotiomycetes > Helotiales > Sclerotiniaceae > Monilinia > Monilinia vaccinii-corymbosi. The sequence continues at coordinate 515,543 of CP063406.1, read as the reverse complement.
GGAAGATCTCGCAATAGAATTGACATCTACAATGGGCTCGGTCACCTATCCTCGAAACCTCACGTGGTATAATTATGTTGATTATATATTTTGTCCCACGCTCTGTTACGAGCTCGAGTATCCTCGCACGGCCGGCATCGTCTGGTCGGAATTAGGTTACAAGACTCTTGCCACATTCGGCGTCATTTTCTTACTCACCATCACATCCGAAGAATTCATCTATCCCGTTATGGTAACATCAGCAACTAGACTTCAAACTGCAACATCATTTTTAGAAAATGCCCTCGTGCTTGCTGAATCAATCAGCTTACTTCTCTTTCCTTTCATGATCACTTTCCTTCTCGTATTCCTTGTAATATTTGAATTCATCCTCGGTGCGTTTGCTGAGATAACATGTAAGTATAAATTTTCAATTGAAGCTTCTAAGCTACTCATCCCCAATCTACGCTTACCTATACCCTACTCCTCTCACTGCGGCGGACTAACAACTCCCGCCCCAACCGATAGGCTTCGCAGATCGTCACTTCTACTCCGACTGGTGGAACAGTACTGACTGGATGCAATTCTCTCGTGAATGGAATATCCCCGTCCATCACTTCTTCCACCGACACGTATATCTCGGCTCCCGCTCGTACATTGGGAAAGGAGGTGCCACATTTATCACATTCTTCATCAGTGCCATTGGTCATGAAATTGTAATGGCTTGCATCACAAAGAAGATTCGAGGCTATGGAATGGTAGCGCAGATGAGTCAACTTCCTATTATCTGGTTGCAGAGTCGACCATGGGCCAGAGGGAAGAAGGTCTTGAATAATGTGTGTTTTTGGTGCAGTATAATTTTGGGTCTGAGTGGCATGTGTAGTTTGTATGTCTTGTTGTGAGGGGAGGAGGAGTTGGGGATTTCTTTCGTATCAAGAAAAGGGGAGGGAGGGTACAACCGGTGTATTATATGGGAATGGGAGGTATACAATATCAATAGCAGGTTTGGCTGGGCCTTTTTTTATTTATAAAGAACTAACAAAAACTGCATGCGTAGATGGATGGATACCACAGCGTTCATTATTAATGTCTTCCTATTCTCAGTATTTAATTTTCTTTTCCCCTCGTTCCACAGAAAAGACCACAATTTTCATCCATTTTGTACTTTGTTGATCCTTGGATTTCATTTCTCTTTCCTAGATCCTCTCATTATGTATACTACTGTTTGAACAGTCATAGTCATAGTCAATTCTAGCACACCACCATTCTAGATCCATCCATCCATCCATCATACACCTATACCTACCTACCTATACTGTCATTGTACAAATACATACATACAAACATACAACCCTTTCCTCCTTCTCCTTCCAACAATTAGTTTTAGTTAGTAAGTTAACTAGTTAGTTCCCTTGAACCCCCCCTCGAGATGAGATGAAAAGAACCCTCCCTCCCTTGAAAACCCCAAAGAGTAACTAAGTTAGTTTTACCTACACATACATACACACATACACATCATATTACATCACATCACATCCCATTGATTGAGATGAGATGAGATGAAATGAAACCCAGCTGATGTTTGTAAAAGTTCTCCTGTACTGCTACTGCTCAGCTCAGCTCGGCTCGTCACCGAATTCATCTGGGGAGAAAGGAAGGAAGGAAGGAACTTCTTCTCTCTCTCTCTCCAGATACAACATCATCCATCCATCCAACTTCATCCTGATTCACATACAGTACAGTACAGTACAGACGACATTCCACATTGACAATGTCAATGTCAATGTCAAGCATTCAATTTCACAAAAAGACCTTCCTTGTTGGACCAAAAATTTTTGCTTGGGAGAAATCCATTCCATTCCATTCATTTCATTCAGTCATATCTCATTCATCCATCAATTGTGTGCACCCAGGTATGTAAGTTGCTGGTCTGCATCCATGCATCCATTCATTTCAATCATTTCCCTCAAACACACAACTCTCTCAATATCTCGGTCATCACACAGCCAAATCTCAACTCCTCCCATGTGAAATCCATTCCATATACCAATGCATGCTAAAGCCCTTCCATTCCAATAATGCCGCGCAAACAAATGCCGCAAATGTAAAATCATCTCCCTTCATCTCATCCCCATATGTAAATCCTTCAATTTCATCTCTTATCCCCCTTCACCCATCAATCCATACATTCATCCATCACTCGCATATCGTGAGATTGCATAATAGCAACGTTGTGCAAAGATCAATTCCCATTCCACCCAACCCACCCATCCCTCCATAAAACTACAGCAACGATGAATAACCGACTAAATCAAATGCAATGGCAGATTTCAGACCCTGCAGCAAATTCGAGGAGAAAGCCAAGCGAAAAAAAGACAAGAAGAAAGATTTGTAATGTTTTCTAATCTCGATTTTCTGCAGCTACATGTAAGAGAAAATTCTCTCATGTTCTCGACCTGGTTAGCTAACTGCTATGCCCTGTCTCCCTTGTTGCATAATTTGTCGTGTTCTTGTTATCCCCCGTAAAAAAAAAAAAAAGTGAAAAAAAAAAAGAAACCTATCAGCAATGACTGTAAAAAGAGAAGTGGGGAATCATAATGTGCTGTGTTGTCGTTACTTGTGTAAAAGAGGTGTACTTCGTGCGATGTGTAAAAAGTTGGTGTCGGTACAAGAAGTGTAATTTATGTAGCAAATCGTAGGAGTGAAAGAAATTTCTTGTCGAGCCAATGCCTATCCGTAAATCTCGCGACGGGAATAGGGCGGATAATCACGTCCTGAATCGGTAGTTCTTCTATCGACATATTGAGTTCCGGTTGAATAGACAACGTTTTCTGGTTTGATTGGAGTGGCATAATTGACATTGTATTGTGGTGGTGGATATGCACCACGACTTGCACCCCGAGAAGGTTCTCGAGGCTTGGGTTGGGCAGTGAGAACTATAGGCTCAGTGGGCTCAGGCGCGGATGTCGGGTGATATCCTCGTGATTGAGATCTTGCCGGTCGAGAAGTACTTCCACCGCTACGTGTCAATGGGGGGCGAGCAGTAGTTCGACCATCTGATGGAGTTCGATTTTGCTTTGTGTAAGAATCATCACGAAGATCCGATCGATAGGAAGAATTTTTCAGCTCGCTTCGCCCATTGGATATGACGTAGGTTTTGGTATTACCACTAGGCTCAGGAGCTTCACGGCGAGTTTGTCTAACATGCGGAAACTGTGGAGTTGGTGACGGAGATTCTGAGTCGGATGCAGAATCAGATTCTGACTCAGGTTCCTGGACAACCCTACTTGGTCCACGACCCCTATCCCTAATATCTTCCTTCATGCCCATGCCTTGTGTAAATGTAGCTGCTCTAGTGAATACAGGTGGTGCAGGTGGTTCTCTGGGATATTCAGTCTTCGCTCGACTAGGCTCTCGTCTACCCGATCCGACTCCAACCACCAGTGGCTCCGAATATTGTTTGTGAAAGGCGGGTTTGGTAGGCGAAGTTGACCCGGTATTAACATATGGAGGCTCCCTTGTCGATCGTCTACTTGACTTTGGCGTCTCCTTACTCTTCGAAGGAGTCTCCACAGAGCGTCGTGATGGTCGTGCTGCTGAGGGTCTTCGTGGTGACTCATCCTCACTATGATTGCCATATGCAGAAGGGCGGACAGTCTCGTATCGAACATTGTATGATGAGGGTGATGGCGCAGCAAATGTTTCTGCTCTTCGCATCGTAGGCATTACAGGTGGCGCTGGTGCAAATGGCACCTCTGGTTTAATTTCTGGGTCTCGTCGTGAAGCTTGGACATACCGTGTTGCATTTGCCATTTGATCTTTCCACTTCTCTCCCCCCGGCGGATCCTTCACGACGGGAGGTTCTCGATCTCTCTCGCGTTCCCTCTCCCTCTCCCTCTCCCTCTCCCTCTCCCTCTCCCTTTCCCTTTCCCTTTCCCTTTCCCTCTCCCTGTCGCGTAAATCTCGTTCTCTTTCACGATCCCAATCTCTTCGTTCCCGGTCTCGAGCCTCTCGATCTTGTTGAGCTCGAACAGCAGCAATTTCAGCTCGCATTGCCTCATCTGCCCTTCGTGCGGTTCGTTCCGCTGTTTTTCGTCGATACTCCTCCTCACTGGATTCATCCTCAGCATATGTGCTTGGGCGAACCTTCTCCTCGGTGCCTCGTCGCTTCTCCTTCTCGCGAGACTTTTTCCGGTCTCCATGATCACGTTTTGCTTCCTTTTCAACTTTCCGTCTTAATTTCTCCCGTTCCTCTTCGTCGTGATGTTTTCGTCGTTCCTTTTCCTCTTTTTCTGGGTCCCTAGCTGAGGTTGTTCTTGACCTCCTCATAGATGGTCTAGCAGGTTCTTCATATAAATCCTCATAAGATCTAGGTGGTGGTTTCGAATATACATTTGACTCTTTTGGAGGCTTTGGTGAAGCTTTTGGATATGAGGAACTATATGTTGTCGGTCTAGGTTCTGCGGTCCTAACATTGTATTCGTAAGTTTTACTCGTCGAAGCCGGAGTCGAAGCCGGCGTCGTCGTCGAATTCGAAGCCGGAGTCGAAGTTTTGTTCAACTCCTCCCTCAATTTCTGCAGCTTGACTGATTGGTCGTACTCTGATCTCCTTGATACATCACTCAGGATTTCGTATGCTTCTTGAACCTTTTGGAACTCATCCACCTTGATTGCCTTTAACTTGGGATCTTGAACCTTGTCTGGATGACACTGGAGGATAAGTTTTCGATGTGCTAATCGAATCTGAGGCAATGTTGCGTCTTTCTCAACCCCAAGGATTTTGTATGGATCTGGAGGAAGGCGTGGCGAGGTCATGATGAGGAGAAAGTGAAGGTACGAGGTTCGAGGAAGAAAGAGGGAAGTTGCGTGATTTATTGGTCTCGTAGATTGCCAACGTTCGTAACTGGTCTATTGCATTGTATTGATAGGAGGGTTAATTTGTCGATGTGCGGCGAGAATTGAAGATGGAAATCTATGATTGCAATGCGATGCAACGCACAAGTCGCGAAGCTGATGAGTAATAAAGAATGTTTGTGATATTTGAATGTTGCCGTAAGAAAGGAGATGGTTGTTGAGGGAGAATTGATTATTTATTTCTTCTTCCTTCAATCCCTGATATCTCCCAGGGACTCCAGTTTTAAGCAGTGATGAGGTCACGGACGTATCTTCAACTGAAAAACGGGCTCCAATCAAGAGACCGAAATGCGAAGCGCGCCAAAGAGCTAGGAAAAAGGGCAAAGATCGAGAGATATCTTGATTCGTCAGCAAGGCAAGGCGCAGAGAAGAGATGGATGTGTTGACAATGAATGTATAAGCTTGAGAAGCTTGCAGAAGATGGGATCCGTCGATGGGTCGGAAGAGCGGAAGAAGGTGATTGTATCGTCTTGTATTGAGGAAGGAGGTGAAAGGATTTCAATTGGATCTATGGAGAAAGATTCCCAGAGAATGCCCCTAGCCTCCGCCCTATTGACTAGAAGTGCTGGGTGATGCTGTGCTCCGCTTTGCTGCTTGGTTCAACGGCTCCAAGGAAGGTATCAGGTATCAAAGGTGCCACAACCACAGAGCGAGGACAATGGGGCGGTGAAGTTGCGGGACAGTTGGTGGTTTGACCCTAAAGCATCTGGGTAAGTCTCGCTGGCCAAGGCTTGGGTTCCGTGTGATTAAGAGATGGCTTCCAACGTCCAGCTTCCAACTCCAACCTCCAACGTAGCTTCTCCCAAGCGACGGCGGATAATCGGCGTAGAGTTCCACTCCAAGCAACTGCAATAGACTAGAGCGCAAAATCACTGGCGGCACACCTGCAAAGGTGCAGATGTTCCTGAGCCGAGACCGCAAGGTTACAAATCTCATCCATGTAGTGTAACTATCACCTGCGAACCCCCATGCTGTATACACACCTCTTCACTGATTGGCCCCCCTTCCACGAGGAAAGCAGACAAATATCCGAAAACTCCATCCAATTATCATCACGCTTATCGACCAAGATCTCCAGAGGATTTCCGCTTCCAAAGCAATCAACACCCATCTGTGCCGCCTTTGGCGACAGATCTCCCGGACATCAAAGGCACGTCCATCATGTATGTGAACCGAGCCAGGGCATCGCGGCTTTGCCTTGTCTCGAAAATGGGGACGCAGGACTCATGACCATATCCAAGGAAACTTAGGCCCACCTATCAACCTTACCAACTGCACAACAGAATGCAGATGAGACGAAACTTCCTTGTCCTGGATGCGCCGGGTCGCCATCCAATCTGAGTGGCTCGCTCATGCTTCAGCCAGCGAGTCATCACTCACCTTGACCCGACCCATGCTGTTCTACCCCTCAGTCCCAACAAGGCCGACGAATGAACAAATGCATCAACACGATACGAGAACAATACCTTTGAGTCCCATCCCCAGTGAGCGATTCAGATGCGAAAAGTATTGTGGAGATCAATGCAACTGGTTGGGTTCGAGTTCACTAGGAAATCATGAGATGAGATGACGAAGGGAGGATCCGGGCTTCACTTCCATTAGCGAGACCATCTGAACCTTTGGTAAAGCTCTTTCCCGCCACGAACAGGAAGGTAGGTAGGCCAATTTGATGGCGGAAACCCCCGCCGTTGATGGAAAGGAGTAGGATCTTATCATCTCGGGATATAAAATAGACGGTCGATGTCGATCTCAACCAATCCTTCCAAAGACGGAGAAAGCACCTTTCGCAATATGGGCATTTTCATGGAATCCTCAAATCCTCAAATCCTCAAATCCTCAAATCCTCAAAATCCTACAACATATCATGTCGTATTGCAAAGATCATCATTTAGGACAATCCCATCCTTGGGCACCACGTATTCAATATTTACAGCGTTCATGGCCTTCTCCTTAGACGACAACAATGGCCTAATCGAGCGAAAACTCCAGGTTGTCTGGGGGGGGCCACTATTAGGCCTTGGAATGCATTTCACATGTGTACAAGCTCTCGTGCAGTAACTTTTCTTGGTCTAGGTCTACTCCGAGTTATAAGCCAGCCACTATTAACTTCATGCCATAAACATAAAATCAAAACAGCACATCAATTGACTTGACTTGAGATGGAGGTAATCTAAAATCTAAGATCTAAAATCTAGAAATCCGTCATCCTAGCAGACCCAATCTAATCACATGAGTCAGTCCATAAGTGAGTCAAACTCGAGTTAGATATGACGATTTATATAACAGAAGTTATTCTCGATAAGATAAGTAAGTAAGAGACTAGACCGGTCTCATGGCTCCACTCATACATTCGTCGTTTTCTAAATATATACATACAACTTCCAAGCAAGTAGCTCGTACTTGTATGTACTGTACTGCCTATACTGTAAACAACGCAGAAAAGAAGAAGAAAAGCCCGACTTTTTCCCAGGATCCCAAGTTACAGTACACACACAGGACAGAGTATTCAGATTGCGTCAAACGCGCAGCAGGGGGGCAATAAAAAGGAAAGGAAAAGAAAAGAAAACAACTGTATACTTACTTACTTACCTCGAATTCATGCCCATATCTGACATCCCACGTCCACGTCCACGTCCACGTCCACGTCCCCACCCACGCATCTCAAGACTCGAGAACTCAAGACTCGAGACTCCCAGGACCTTCCCCATCACGAGTCTTGGAAACCCTTTACCCCTCATGTTCATGATATGATTGAGTTCGTGACATTCATCATGCGGATATCCAGGATCGATTGTCTTTATGGCTCTGATGTGGTAATGTGATGTGATTCAGGACGGACGCGTACCTCCGTACCTACAGCGAGTACCTGACCATCAGCATCAGCATCAGCATCATCGTTTAGCGTCGGTTTTACATATGCTGTGCGTGTGAGATTGAGATTGAGATCCCCATCTGTATGTGCATGTCATGCTCGCTCTTTTGTTCTCTGTTGGGACGGCAGATGTTTGTTGCGGCGGTACGGGTAAGCGGGCGTACAGTGCAGGAGTAAGTAGTGCTTGCTAACTTCTAAGCCCATTCACTCACTCACTGACTCACTGATCATGATGGCGAGGCATTAGATTTAGTCACTCACTCACCCACTCAAGCCGAGGATAGGAAAGTACTAGTCCAGTCATCTCTTCTACAGCTACAGCTACAGCTACAGCTACAGCTAATCCTACAATACTACAATCAAAGACCTACCATCCACCCACCGCACTCTCTCCACCCCAAAAATCAACCAACCCAACCCATCCCATCTTGGTCATCTTGGTCAAAACAAAAACTTCATTTCGAGAAGGTTCTGCAGAAAATAAGCCCGCCTGTTTGCTTGTTTCGTTGTGTTCATTCATTCTTCCAACAAGGCCCATCCCCGAGAAGCCAGCTGAATGAAAAAGTCAAAAAAGAAAAAATTCCCATCTCAATCCCCATCCCATCCCATCCCATCCCGGCCCTTGCTTAATCTTGCTCAACGTTCACTACAGTATACAGCTATACAGACAGCTATACAGACAGCTATACAGTACTTCTACCCCTCATCTCACAAACCGGGTGTAAAACCCATCCGATCCGCATTCTTCATCGAGAACTCTGCGAGGGCTAGACAGACAGAACGTCTAACAAAACTTAACCCCCAATGAAAAGAAAAGCCATTTGTTCTGGCAGCACACAACACACAACATCAATAAAGAGAAATAGAAATCTTGGTGCTCACCCATCATTCGATTCCATCGATTGAATCACGAGGCAATATTTGCAACGGCTTAATTTTCTCCATAATAATATTTTCTCCATCGCATCCCTTCTCTTCGTGTCTATTCCCTTTTCACGTCCCCCCATCACCCCCCTTTGTACCTTTCCGTCCTTGATTTTTCCCGGCATTCTCATGCAAGGGGTTCTATCCATCTTCTTGCCTTGATACGAACAAATGCCACGATACAAAAATATATGCCACATCCTGCCGTACGCGTATCTGTCATTCTCCGCCTTTGCGTGGCACAACATCCCAAGAAACTTACTTCGGCCTGCATGTCATCATGTATGTATGTGGTACGTAACTCGCAAGCCTACATACATACATACCACAAGCTCTCTTGTTCCGTGTAACGGGCTTTCAACCTTACCCCTCCACCCATCCAATCCCAATCCCAGACATGATTGTCGTTATCCGTGAGCCTCATCTTTTCGTGGTCCCTCCAATCATCATATGCATCGCCTAAGTATTGTGTGCAATGCCATTTTTCTTCCTTTCCTTCCTTCTCCCCCAACACCCATCACCCACCACACACGTATGGTCAGTCACACGTTACTCGATGGGTGAAGTTGAAGCTCAGCGCCTGCACAGCCTGATGTGAATGTGGCGTCCTGCACTGCACACAAACAAGGCTGGCTGTTATGATGATAGGTTTGGGGGGAAAATCCCATCTTTTTTTCTTCCTTTTTTTTCTTGACCACAACCCGAATATTTGCTTTCCTGCTTGGGATCTCCGTATATGGCTGGCGTGGGGTAATCCGATGGTGTAAATTTTCTCGCGCTATCACTTGGGATAAAATTGAATCTATTTTTCAAAACACCTTATGAAATGCAAGTGGGAACGATTATCAATCACATCGATGATGTACTCGTATCTTATGATACTTATGTGTACTCGTACACGCGTAGGTCATCCGGGGCACGAAACAAGATTGATCATTCAAGTCAATCCAGACATTCAACCTCTTCAAGCAACTCAACTCGACTCACTTCAGACATTCAAGTCAACTCAAAACTCCGAATCAAATGACCCCCAAGGAATTAGGTACGTTTCCCACGACATGTTAGACTGCGGCACAGCACTGGAAGGAATACTACACGCTCGAAAATAGCAACAAGGAGCAAATCAAGCACCAGCTCACGCAATAACATGCAACCAACTACGATATATTGATAGCTGAAGTGCATGTTTTCCATCAAATACATACATACGATGATGGAACATCCGGCATGGTGCAGTTGGCTACCATTTCCGCCTCTCATTCGAAGCTTGGCAATGTTGGGGTGCTCACCGCCTTGTGCACAGGCCTCAATCAAATCTCTGTGATTATGCGAAGCTTACATAATTGGTTGCCCAGATTAGTCTAAGTAGATGGACCCGTTTTTCGGAGGATGAGCTCTGACTTCAGCAGGTGCCACTGTTTGTTGTCGATGAAGGATCATTAAGGAAAGAAAGCTCTCGAATACTTGATGATGGCCTTGTTCATTTCTGGGCTTTCTTTCCTCGCTTCAATGGTCGCGGTTTTCTTCCGGACGACACCTGCGCCCTCTTCTCTATGGTTGGACCTTCACGTACCATTTTAGTAATGTTCAAGTTTGGTTTGTTCAGGAAAGCAAAAGGCAGGTAAGTTTGGGAAGTGGGGATGAGAACTGAAGAAGATCAATTGAAAATGAAAACTTCCAATCTTCTCTCGGTGGGAAGATCTGTCACTTGTATATCCACGCAGGCATTCCAGGGGGGGAACGCTCGCACAAATGTTGGCCTTACAATATGACATTCAGCGTTGCAATATTCAACTATAGCCTGGACCGGCTTTTGGTAAAGACCCAATCCACTTGGATTAGGGGAAGCCAACACCAAATTTAAACATCTAAAAATGGAGTAATGTCAATGAAAGCTGAAAACCACAAGTGAACAAGCAATACACCATTAGCGAGGAGTGATTTATAGAGCAGCGCAAGTACTGGAGCTGTAATTGAAAATTTCGACGATTCTTAATTTCGACCGTCTGTCTATTCAGACGTCGTAACCTGTCTCATAACCCAAATCTTACTGTCGACCAATGAACTTTCATGTGATTCCTCGTAACGGTCTTGCACTTCTTTTCCACGCTGAATGTGGGCTGTTGAAAGCTTTTGCAGTTTAAACGAAGGTCCTCGTTCGTCTTTGGATTGACTAGGTGGTTTTTTGTTACGCAGATGGGCATTTGAGAATCTTGCTGGAACTGGAGCTGATGGACCCGTCGCTGAGGAAAGCCAATCGTTTAAAAATTTTGGAAGTTTGAAACATGCTTTGAGTATGGGTCTGAAAGTCGGAACACAGGCTCCTAGGATGGCGCCTCCTTCCTCAATCATCAACCATTCGTTTGCTGTAGAAAACCCACTAACTGTATTGATGTAAGTGAGATTCAGACAGAAAGGAGCTCGGATTTCTTACAATGTTCTCGATCATAAGGTTGGTAAGAGTATGCTATCCTTAAGATGCATGTAACGATGACGCTATATTATAGTCAATATTAAGGATCACTAGATGCTTGGATGATAGATTGACTTACAATCCACCAAACCAGAATACCAAGAAGAGGAGAACCTTCTTGCGCACAGGTACATGTAGATCTCTGATGACGAAAAAGGGAAGGGCTAGAATAACGACGTCCAAGAGTGCATTAGGTAGTTCGAAGATAAGAACAATCTCTCCGTATGGAATGCAATGCGTGGCGGGTTGAATTCTAAGAGCCATATCATATGCTGCTATGATAGGTGTACATCCAAATATCGTCAAGCATACAGTAATGATAAACCATCCTATGCATAAACCCTTTGTGACAACCACACAGCGAATGAGATTTGGGTTCGTTATGAATAAAGAGCGATACATGCATAAAATCGAGATCTTGACAGCGGTGATAACGAACGGAAAGTGTATGCTACCAATCCATAGTGTCCATGGAAGTGTTAGCTCATGATAATCAGGTAAATGAGGTTAATATAAAAAGATTACCCTGAGCATTTTCAACCGAATATTTGAATCCATGATTAGGAATGGCTCTAGTGTGCCTGATGTCCTTGTAATGTCTATTTGAAGCGTTAGGAGATATTCTTGGCTTCAGTGACGATATGTACTCGCCCCAAATAATCACAGCGGAATGCGAAGCATATATCAAATAAGCCACAAGAATCCACCAGTCATCAGTACGGATTAATTTTCCAGTTATGGTCGTATTTCTTGTTTGGATTCTTGAGATGGCACGCAGAATGAGAGCCAATGTGTCGATGACCAAGAACGACATGGTCACCGCCAGATTGGCCATTCCATCTGATAGGATTAAAACCATGTTTAAGAGCAATGATTAAAAGGCTGACAAGACTGTAACGACGGAGGTATGGAATTAAATGTGGGAGAATCTACATGGTGTAGATACATTATGAAGACTCTGCTCGTCCGTGAAAACCAAGTGAATATCAAAAACCACATGAGCAGTTCAAGGGACAATGGGGGCATGATAAGTATCGTGATTCAAAGGATTTGAAAAGCCCTCCTCCCCAACAAGACCACTTGAATGATACGCCACGTAAAGCTTAGATTCCATTGATAGCAACCTGGAGAGGATTATCTGAATCTAGATGTGACTTCGCATCAAATATTGGTCTAGGTGCAGTAGGTACTCGTACATTAGAACAAAAGCTGAGCATCCATTATATGAATGGTATGAATCTACCATCGCACCGACAACAGCATTATTGACTATAATAAACGGTGTGGATTGTAACTGATGGCATTATTGGCCTTGCCATCTTAGGCTATCTCAAGATCTTCTGCCAACATCGATCCAGCAGTGCAGCCAGCATTCAAAGGGGATTTGGACTCGACCACTCGGTGCCACCCATCCATCTGCTGTTTCATTGCTGCAGGAAACGTTTCTTGCCGTGCCATACCGTGATTACTTGTGATTAAGTTCTTGATTGAAGGAGCTGACGTGACATGTACGTGAAAATAACCTTCCATGAGATTCGTGGAATGGGATTGATGATAAAAGTTCGAAGTTTCAGTTATTTAATGGAGGCGAAATATCGAATGTCTGTGCGTAAATGTGACTCAGAGGATGAAACCAACACCACACACAATGAATCACAAAAGGAATGTTGGTGTTTGTTTGGGGGAAGTTTGTATTCATTAACTATTTACTTTCATGAGGATATCTAAAATGCAACCACGACTTTTTGTATGATATCATCCCCAACACCTTCAAAATGCTAAGCACCAAGAACTCCTCGCTGCAGCTAAACTGAAATATCACGGATGCAATACTCTCACTCCTAACTCTCAATTTTACCTTCGGTTTTATCACCATCTCCATTGACATCATCAGACTCACTCTCCCCATGAGTCTTCAGCTTTCTTGACTCCTGTATCTCCATATCCTCCACTTTTTGCTCTGCCTGATCTTCATTTTTAGAGCTTCCCCTCATCTGTGCTAATACGCGCGCTGCTTGCGCTGCAAACTTGCATTTCATGCGAATAGGTTCTCCATACTTGTAAAAGAGGTATGGGAATGGTACGCAGGCCAATGCGAGGAAAGCCGGGATGGAACTTGCCCAATGGATACCCAGGTTTTGGTACATATCTAACAACATATTTAGTCATCTCTTTGATATATCAACATTTGAAGATGAAGGTATTACTTACAAGTAGTGAAGAGAGGGAAAGCTGCACCGAACAAGGAGCGAATTACGCTACTGGCTGCCAAAACGGAAGCGGCGTAAATAACATATGAATCGATAAGATAATTCATGATACTCAAGAATACCAACACCATACCAAAGCCGAACGGAACAGTGGCAATAATGCTGACGATCCAATGAACTTCTGGAGAATTAGTCCACGCAAACCAAAAGAGCCCGACTGGTAAACAGATGCTACCAATGATTGCAGGTGGGAGACGAGCTTCAGGTGGAGCGGCATTATTATGCCTGGCGGCGGTAGCATTATACCGCTTATTATCCCATACTGAGTAGAGAACTGCGGCGATAATTCCAATCGCGACACCACAGAAAACCAACCCTCCAATACCGGGGCTCCATCCACGCTCAACTTGGTAGACGATGGGGAATGCTCCGAACATCATGTATAGAGTTCCATATATGATTGCCATGTATAAGCTCAACAAGAAGACGATGGGTTCTGTAAACAACAAGACCCAAGGCCTTGAAAGTGCCGTTTTGAATTCTGCAGAAAGCGATTTTGAGCCATAGTCGACTTCTATCTTGGACTTGTACACTTTGCCGGTCATAGAAGACATCTTGTTGGCTCGTCGACGAAGGATGACTGGTGAGTAAGTTTCCGGGATAGTGAGGCCACCAATGATCCAGAGTGCTCCAGTAAATATGGCCATGAGCCCCCTATTGTCAGTGTTAAAAGCTTAGGTTCAATGTTTGGAATGGACAGGCACAACTTACTCAACCCATCTCCAACCTTGTGATTCTCCCAAAAAGCCTCCTACAATCGGACCGATGGCAGGACCCAAGAATGGTGCCGCTGCAAAGATACTCATGGCAACTCCTCGGTCGGTAGCAGCGAACATGTCTGCGATAACACCGCCTGCATTGGTCAGAGGTGAACTACCAAAAGCTCCTGCGAAAAACCTCATGATCAAAAGAGTCTGTATATTTTGGGCTCCAGCGGCTCCAGCATTGAAAGCAGTAAGCATGGCATAGGTGCCGATGAAGAGGACTTGTCGACCATACAACTCTGACAAAGGACCCCATAGAAGCGGACCGATCGCAAACCCCAAGACGAAGAGTGAAATCCCCAAGGTAACGACCTCCGTACTGACATTGAAAGTTTTGAGGATATGATAAACACCACCAGTATATGCCGAAGATGCAAAAGCAACTGCCAATGTTGCCTATGCAAACAATTAGTACTTGGATAAGGAATGTAGGTACAACCTCACACTCTCTCGTTGGTCACACAGTTTGACTTCGGAAAATAATAACCGAAACCTTGATTGGAAAGGGGAGAGCTTACCCAGGCAAGAAGCAAAGTGATGGTCCACTTCTTCAACTTGGTAAAATTCAACGGGTTCCTGCGATCATTTGGAATATATTCCACCACGTAAGGATCTTGTTCCGTTCCGGAACCCTTATAAGGGTGGTTGAGGACTTCTGGCGTGACATGTGTCTGATCGAACACCAACTCCCAATGCCTTGCCTTGCTCTGCACACTTTTCTGTTCCTCTAGATCTCTTCCCATAACGTCGTCGCGGATCGTGGATTGTGGACCGTGAATCTATTCGACTTTTGGGTAACGTATATCTCTGTATGCTCGAAAGGAAAAGGATGCGGCGCAGAGCATGGATTATATATGCGTTTGCTTGCTTGCAATACTATGCGATGGCAAAAGCCACTCCATCGCGCTGCGTGATTGAATGGGAATGACTAGCTTGCTGCATCGTGGGAGACAGGAATATAGCCAGCCGTTCAACGCATTTATGCAGGTTAATTCATGTTATGTATGCATTACTGTGCACTGCATTTATCGTCTTTGGTGGCATATTCGGGTACGCAGCTGCCGACATGTGTTTCGGCTTAGGCAGCAGAAGAATTACTCTAGGATCTTTGGTCTAAGAGTTGCCGACCTACCCGGCCCGGATCAATCCTTCGCGCGAACGGATACAAAGCATTATCGCCAAGGCCTTCCTCTTGAGTACTTACGCTTTCACTTCTTTCAGGCGGGAACAATCAGATGGGAAGGAGATTCTAGAACTTGCGTGTCCGTGTCCGTGTCCGTCTGTCACCAAAAGTCAATACGAAAGGGCTAAAATCAATCAGGCGTTCACCGTTCACCGTTCACCGTTCACCGTTCACTCAACTTCATTCGAGGTAAAGTACCAACTTATCTTTTGCTTTTCTGTCGCTTCTTATCTTTTGCCCTCATGCTGACACGTTTCTTAATCGCATCATGAGCGTGTGTGTTGTTGACCTTTGCCTTGTCCTTTTTCTCGACAGGAGGTGCTTGAATTTCCGTCTTCTCTTTAACTATTGGCGCAGCCTCTTCTTCGAACCCACCCCATTCCTCATCGTCTTCCGCTAAGAGATCTTGAGATTCCTCGGGTTCCGTTTGAGCCTCCATGTTCAGTCCCTCTTCATCTTCTCGGACTCTTCTAACCGGAAATCCCATCACATCGCGCACAAGATGCCCACGTTCATCTCGTAGAAACTCGGCTTCAGGATCAATGGTCGATTTCTGATCTCTCACAAATCCTGCCAAGAAGAACCCCATCGTAGCATGCTCATCTCCTTTGTTGGCTCGGATACATCCTTCAGCAACCACCTCATCTCCATCACAGGCTTCCAGGGATCCTCTAACTGGCCACTCCCTCATACCCCTGATTTGATTATCCCGACGGAGTATTTTCCATCCTTTTTCCCTTGCGATATCAGAAGCCAAAGCTTTCTGAACAATCAATTCGTTCTCCTCGGGATGAATAGAACAAGTGGAATATGTGATTTTTCGGGCAGCAGGATACTTGAATGCATGAAGAAGAAGTTCCAGTTGAAATTCTGCAAGAGCTGCTAACCTATACTTTAGCTCAGCGTCAGTATCGACAGCAGTGACAACTCCATCATCATCAACCATGACTTCCAATGCCTCTTCATCATCTTCACGCTTTCGTTTTTTGTTTGTTTCAACCGGCTCTGGTGCCTTTTTGGCTTTCTTTTTGTTCCTAGAAGGTTTGGCACTAACTTCCTTAATACCTGGTAAGTGTAACTCAGGCATATCGTCCCTACCGACAATACCACTTCCCGAGCAACTAGGATCTAACAATAAAGCGCCAACATTCTTGTATGTACCGGAGTTTGGGTCAGTTTTTAAGAAATCATGCCCCGGGTGAAGAGTAGTAAACGTGTTCGATCCTGCTAAGTTGACCATTTTATCCAGAGTCTCGGCTCTTCCTTTGTTTTTCTCGAATGCATGAATGACTTGAGTAGATTCTTCCGGCTCTGGAAGTCGATCCACCAAAATAGCAGCGATATGAGTAGTCTTATTGCCAGGAGCTGAGCAAGAGTCAATAATATCACCATCTTCTGGAAGTGGATCAAGAAGATATGCTGGAAAACATGATGCTTTATCCTGAAAGATAATTGCTCCAGATTTATACGCTTCACTCTTGGAGAGATCAATGTTTGGAGATGTAGCAATGAGATTTGGGATGTGAACGTCAATATATATGCGTTTAGAACCCCGATGTCTAACGGCATCGATGGTTGCAGCACGTTCAAATCCAGTGAAAGTAGATTCAAGTTGATCTTCAAGGGTAGTTTTTAAAGTGTTGATGCGAATCCAACGTGGGTAAGGTGCTTCAGATGTGTCTGTCGCATTCTCCTGACCTGTCTCGACATAGGCTTTTAGAGCTTCCATTGTGCTCATTTTTCTCCGCAGTCTTGCCTTGGTCAATTCGGCTTGTAGTCTTCCCTTGTGGCGTTCAATCGAGGCTCGTAAGCCATGAATGGCTGGGAGAGCAATTCCTTTTTTAGCCAATAGCAAGTCATGAACGAGGAGAAGAGACATGATTGGGGTCAGCTATAAATAAAATTAGTAACTATTCCAAACTCTCAAGCAACCCCAGCACTGACCTTTCGCTCCAACCGTAATAAATCGGCATTTTCGATAACCTCCTTCAGAACAGGACTCCATTTGCATGATTCAATGGCTAAAGCATATATTTGTGCTGGTTGCGACTTTAAATCTTTCTTGCTGAAAATTCTTGATCTCAAGCTACCACCTTGATTCGCTGGGGCAGCTAGAACTTCAGCTGCCTCATAATAGAGTGACATTGTAAGATATCTGTGAATGCCGTCGAGCTTGAAGATACTTTGTTGAAAATATCAAAATGCAAATTCCTCGCCGCTGGACTGTAATTGGTCACAAGAAATACTGTAGCTGGTGTGTATGAGGGGATATCATATCAACAACGGATCTCAACAATTGATGAAGACGACGATATCACTGCGACAGGAGAAGATCCTGAAGATGTCCTTGAAGGGATAATAATTGTATGCACGTGCCATCACTATCTTATCGGATCACGCTAGTGAGAAAAAGTCGGACATCCTCCAAAATTTCTCAAGCTGATATCAATCCATCGACAATCCAGTGCAACGACAAGGTGGTTCAGAAAGAGATACCGCCAACATGAGGTAAGAAACCGCCACTTCTTCACAGCTCCTTTCTTTCGCCTCCTCTAATTTAACATCTCAATCGCACTCGCAATTCTTTCCATGATGAATATGCCTCAATCTTCATCTTGCTAATGCATCCATAGAATTGAGACTTGCTATTTCTGTTCGCAGCCGTGCTATCCAAGCAAGGGCATAACTTTCGTTCGTAATGATGCGCGAACCTTCAGATTCTGCCGCAGTAAATGCCACAAGAATGTACGTCCATCTAACCCATCATCTCCCAATTCACAACGTCAGAGAGCTCCAGTCTCAAAAGTCCAATTCATCCCCATTCCTCACATTCTCCCCTTCCACGGCTCTAAACTAACACTCGTATTTTCCTAGTTCAAAATGAAGCGTAATCCCCGCAAACTCAAATGGACCAAAGCCTTCCGCAAAGCTGCCGGCAAAGAAATGGTCGTCGATAGCACCCTCAACTTTTCCGCTCGCCGCAACGTTCCCGTCCGTTACAACCGCGAACATATTGCCACCACCCTCAAAGCGATGCAGCGTGTTTCTGAAATCCGGGCCCGTCGCGAACGTGTCTTTTACAAGAAGCGCATGGAAGGCAATGCCGCCAGGCAGAGAGAAGCCAACAGAAAATTGGTGGCAGAGAACGAACACTTATTGCCCAAGATGCGCGGAAGTGAGAAGAAGAGACTCGAGGAGTTGGGAGAGGAGGTCAATGAGTTGGACTTGGAGAGAGAGCAAAGAAGTGTGTTTGGAAAGCAAAAGATCAGGCTCAAGGAATTGGTTGATGGTGGTGTGGAAGAGGCTGATGATATGGAGATGGATGATTAAGGGGATTATGAGAATACCCGTCTTTGAGGTTGATATCACGAATGGCTTGGGGATGGCCATCAAAGCTGGCTTGGAAACGACAAGACTACTACGTCCAACCTTCAAATCACCAGTAACTCGGTCAGCAACCCTACAAGGAATCACCAAAAGCATATCATGAAAGGTCAATCTTTGTCATGGAAAATGGAGTTTATGGATTTATAAAAAGGGCGTTTTGGCATCACGATAATTTTATTAACCCATCTCAAGAAATTTCCCAGCATAACAATTGCAAAAAAGGCAAAGGAATATTTCAATACCTTTTATAAAATC
This sequence comes from Monilinia vaccinii-corymbosi, assembly GCA_017357885.1. Classification (NCBI taxonomy): domain Eukaryota; kingdom Fungi; phylum Ascomycota; class Leotiomycetes; order Helotiales; family Sclerotiniaceae; genus Monilinia; species Monilinia vaccinii-corymbosi. Next base: position 496,522 of record CP063406.1, on the reverse strand, counting down.
CAATGTTAAACCTGAGGTGAGCAATAAGTACAAAGTCGGATCTTGGCTTTTCGCCCTGTTCCTATTCTTAGACGAACGAGTACATGCACAGCGCTTACCAGTGACCCCCCTCCCTCATCTCATCTCATCTAAAGTATCAACATACTCTCTGTCCCCAACCAGCCCAATCCAATCCAGTCCAGTCCAGTCCAGTCCAATCCAGTCCAATCCAGTCCAATCCAGTGCCCTTCCAGCGATATAAAATATAAAATATAAAGAAGAAGAAGAAAACTCTCCCCGCTAAACCTACCTAATTACCTCTCCTTCATTACCATTACCCATTCTCATATTAATGCCTCCCACCTACCACGTGCACATGAATCTAGGTATAACTCATCATCATAATCCTTCTTGTACCTACCAACCTACCTACCTATTCACACATATCACACACGACACAACACATACCATCACACTTACATCACCCATCACCCACCCATCCCTAATCTCTTGAATGAAATCAAAGGGTTGCTAATATTTTGTACACGAAATAAGGTACATACAGATATAACACTCAAAAAAAATAGAGCCATCAGTAAACAACCTCCCCCCTGCCTATGAGTTCCGTACCTACTCATAAATAACCGTTGATAGTGTCCAGGTCTAGAGTAAACCGTCCGTCATTAAAAAAAACCAATGCAAACCACCCCCAGCCCAATGCCACTTTTAGTGTTCCCCATCCATAGATATACAATCGGCAGAACCATGCACTCCCATCCTCCACAAATGAAATTCGTTGTAAAATGATCAAATAACCGGCCCACCCAAAACCCCCCTTAAATAACGCCGCATTATGGGTCATCGTAATTGTGAATGTGTACATGATGGTGAGTTGGCTGGTAGGAAATGTGTGATTGCTGATGCAGCAAAGAGAAACTTTATGTTTTACAAAAACAAAATTAAAGAAATGAGCTGCAAACATCATAGAAATCAAAGAGATTTCTATGGTCGAGCTGCACCATTTGAAATTGGTGCGTGATAAGATCCGATGCTTTGGAAACCCCTAATCCAATTTTTAGTAAATATTTCACTCACGAAAAGGGAACTTGACTAACTTTGCAAGATCAAATTTTTGTTCTTCCTCTTCTTCAGGCTCATCGGCATCTGAAACTTCAAGCTTTTCCGAAGCACCCATTCTAGTAGGACTCATAGCAGAAAGCCGTCGTCGCATTGGAGGTGGACTGCTACTGGGAAGGACACTGTTAAACGCCTTGATGGGACTGCTATCATAGCCACCAAATCCTCGTGAAGGAGGATCCCCTGCAGCGAATTTCCAAAAGATGGCGGGGGAGCTGACTGGCATAACCTGGCTTGGTCGCTGTGCAGTACTTGGTGGTGCTAAACGAGGTATGACTCGATGGGGAGCTGGTGTGACTAATGAGTTACCTTCATCTTGTTGGTAGGAGGATGAAAGTATTGGTGGAGAACCGGGAATGTTATCAGATAGGCCAATTGCGCTATTCTGGGTTCGGCGATGTCGAGGAAGTGGACTTCCGTCACCCGGATATCCATCCTGCAAAAGTTGAACTTGGGGGGCACGATCAGGAGTTAATTGTGCTCCGTGGGATGCGTACAAATTCATACGTGGTGAGCCAGAACCTGGAGACCGCTTTGCCTTGATGGCAGAACTTGGATCAAATTCATCTTTGATATCTCGACCAGACGCAGTGATTGGTGATGCTGGTTGTGAAGATCCTCGGTGGCCACCTCTGCCAGCAGGTGCATATGCGAGCGCTCTTGTTGCCTCATAGCACTCTGGCTTGATCGCCCACTTCATACCTTTTCCTGGCTCATGCTTTCCACGTGGTGTCTTTTCATAACTTCTGCTGAGTGACAAGTTGTGGCGGATCGAGTTCTTTTCTCTCTCGTTAGTTCTGATCCCATCCAAAAGATCATACTGATAACTTACCTGCCATCCATTCGGTGGTTGATGTCTGTAATAAGCATATTTCGCCATGATATATGTGTAGATACCACTCAATGCCAAGCTTTCACCTGGAGTGGAAATAATTGCCTGTGCAATCATTTGACCATAACTGTAACCCGGCTTGATGTGAGCGTTGGAATCGAGACTGAGGTCAATATTTTCGGCATCATTCATAACCATAGTACCACCAGCCGAATATCCGATGGGTGATCTCTTGGTAGAAGCTCTGATTCGAGAAGCAGGAGGAGTACCAGGGCGTTGGTAATTCGCTGGGGCTGGAGCAATTGCCTGTGGAGCTCCATTCTGACCACGAGATCCATTGGTTGAAGGCAATGGAAAGACATCAGGGGTTGGGTCTGGGTCTGGGTCTTGATATCTTCGGGGATCGTCCGTGTCCTCATCCGCAAGCCCCTCGGCTCTCCGCAGGTATCTCGAAGCAATGGTGAGTTCCCCCGCAGGCAAAACGAACATCATCTCAATACCTAATATTTCGATAATGGCTCCGCTATGCAATTCTGCGACTTCATCAGTGCGAAAATTTCGATTGTCAACCCTGACTCCATTGCGACCAAAGACCCTCAGTCGCCATCCATCATCGCTCCAGTAAATATCAGCATGATTTCGCGAAATCATCTTGCTTGGACCGAGGTCAACATGGGCTTTGTAGTGAGGATCATCATCTGGACCATCTGCAGTGTTGCGTCCGACCAGAATGCACAAGTGCTTGCAATAATATGCCCAGCCCCTTCCAGCCAGCTTTGCGAAAGCTTGAATCCCTCCTCGGCTCTCCAACGTATGCTTCTCCTCCGCATGATCTATGCTAACTTGTACGATGCCAGGTAATCCCAGATGTTGGGTTACGTGTGAGATGCGTTCTTCTGGGCCATCCATTTCCGGTGGAGGTGGGTTGAGCGAAAGCTGATTCGAGGTTGAGTGTTCGGACTTGAAATCCTCAGCCTGCATCTTTTGTCAGTGGGAGTTGCATCTGCGCAATGATTCCCATAACCTACCTTCTTTCTCCTCTTCGCCGGACGAGAAGGTGAAGAGTCAGGAACATCAATCTCGTCCATTGTCTCTTTGCGTGGCCGACGGGCCCTCTTGCCAGGAGATGTCATTTTTTTGCGACAGCGTTGACCCGGCGATTATTGTGCATAAGATGTCGTGTATTTGGGTGTGATGGATGATTAACAACTAAAGAGAACGATGAGTATTGTGTCGGTCGAGGGGTCGCAGATGCAGAAGGGAGAGAAAGGGAGGGGAGAGGAGGGAAGAGGTGCAGGTAACCCTTGCGACCAAAAATGTCAAAGAGTTTACCTATCATGAGGGGGAAGGGGAAGGTTTCAAGCTAACATACCAAATTCCAAATGAAAACAGCAAACAGCAATCAGCAATCAGCAAATTGTAGCTTTATTCCGACGTTGGAATGAAAAGTAGCTATTTTGTTTGTCCTTTTCTTCTTCTTTCGATTTTCTCTCTACTCCCTTCAATATCCCAATCGCCCTTCGTATTCTCCGTCACGCGGTAGTCGCGTATGTGTGTGTGTGTGCTTTGCGCTTGCCTTGCCTTGGAACCCTGAATGTGTGTGATTTGATTGATTTGATGGCAAGTTGGCGGGTTGGTGAGTTGGTGAATGGGTGAGATGGTGTGTAAGGAAGTAGAAGAGGGAGTGGAAGTGGAAGTGGGAGAAGGATTCACCAAGTCTTTTCTTAATAGTCGAATTACTACTACCACCAATACTGACGATAGAAGTAGAACATTCTATTGAACAAAAATGATTTGAATTAGATGATTGGTCGGATTAGCAACGTTAAAAAACAATCGAATCTGTTTTTAATTACAATAATCATGTTATATATACACCAGGTATACACTATATTATAGATAGTTATAATTTAGATGATGACTAATTCTCTTTCTTTATTTACGCGTTAAACTAAGAACATCACCCTTTCAACAACACTTCCTCCCAAAATCTTTTTTAGATCGGAAACGCCTCACGCCTCATCATCTGACATCTACGCTTATTGGGGTTATCGATAGCAATACATGCCTAAACAGGAAGCCTCTTCATTCCCCATCACCATCATCATCGCCACCACCACCAAATCTATCTACATACACCTCCCCAACCCCAGCAACGCTAATATGATCATCTACCGGTTCCAGACTCGACTAGACCACGAATAGACTAAACCCAGTACCCAGACCCGGGCCGGTGCTATTCCTCCGAGGCCCAAACATCCTAGCTCTATAATATCTCTATCGAGATCTCATCTCATCTCATCTCATCTAGCCCTAGCCCTAGCCCTCCCTTCCAGCCCTTTACCAGCCACCGCCGTACTTACTGCATGCCGATAATTATAAAAGAAGAGAAGAGAAAAGAAAGATCGATCGATAGAAACCATAAAAAAATCAAATAAATTAATGCAGCACACACACCCCTTCCTTCCTCCTTCCCTCCTTCATTCCATCCTTCATTCCTTCCCCCCCCGGCCTCCTTGAGCTTCCCCTCCCCCCTCGTTAAGCGAGAAATATATAATCAATCTATAGCTACCAGGTCAGGTTCAGTGATCCAAGTATAGAGAGCTAGCGGGCTGGCTTACCTTGCGTTACACTACGCACCTCCCTTTCATTGTTACTGGAGATATGTGGTGTTTGAATATTGAATATTTTCTCATGGGAGAGAAGGAGAATTGGGAAGGGGGAAGTGGAAAGTTGATATCGAGTAATCCGCCTCCTTATCGACTTGGAGAAGAGAAGCAAAGTTGTGGGTCCGTAACGGCGTGGTAACATACACCTTTTATTTTATTTACGGTACAGTACATGAAGATTTGGAGATGGATGTACATAGTACATAGTACATTTATCTCATCTCATACTGCTCCCTCCCCTCCAATCTCTCTTCTCTCTTCTCACTTCTCCTCCTCTCTAATCAAAATAATCAGATCAGATCAGATCAGAATAGAATTATCAATTATCTACAAAATATCAATTAATTAATAATTACCCCCTTCCCCCTTGAATAGATATCCCCCTCTTTGATTTCATTGCATTTCATTGCATTTCACATCATATCTCATCATGATCCCCTCCCTCCTCTTTGCCAGCCTTCAATCATTCGATATTAGTCAAGGAACCTTTTCTTTCCTTCCTTCCTTCCTTCTTTGCCTTTCACCCAAAAAAGATGCTAATATCCAATATCCATGTAGCAAGGTCGTCCATATAGCAAGCTCCATTCATACATTAAGGAATGTTTTTTCCCCTCATCTTTCATATGCATCCATCCTCGTGATCCATCCATCCCATTAAATACCCAAACCCCCCTCTTCACAGTGTGTCGTATCGTATCGTATCGTGTTGTGTCGTGCCCAGCCCTGTCCTGCCCTGTCTTTTTATCCCGATTCCTATGCTGTATACATACATACATGTATATATATATCCAACTTCGAGCAGCCCAACTCAAAAAAAATATTAAAAATAAAAAACAACCCGAACCCCCCCTCACCCGCCACCCCCACGAATCTTCTCCCCCCCATCCATCTAAATCAAAACCAACAATCCCACCAACCCCACGACCGCTCCCATTATCACCCCATTCTTCCCCGCCACATTTGTCTCGGTCGATGTGCTAGGTGCCACGCTCGTCGCCGTCACGCTGCTCACGCTGACGGCACTCGTGACCTGGGTCGTGGCTTCGACGTAATGGCTCGTGGTGTGGCCGCCGATGGTCAGGGTGCTGGGTTGGATGTAGGTGGATGTTTGCACGCGAGTGGTGTTTGCCCAGTAGGTGGTGGGGATGGTGACGGTTTGGACAACCGAGGGGATGGTGACGATGGCGATGCTCTCGATTGTGTTGCCGATGGTTGTTGGGACCTGGAGAGGATTGATTAGCTTGAGTGGAGAGGAAAAGAGGAAGAATTGATTGTTGCTCACATAGACGGTTGCTTTTCCGGTTTCGGCGGGAAGGGTAGATGTCAAAACATGGACAGAGGTTACTTTGATGGTGTTTGTCTCAGTGGCTGTAAGGACGATGCTATATAAAGGGAAATGATTAGATTTCCTATATTCGTTTGCAGAGGGGGGAAAGATGGGCTTACGTTGATCCAGCGCTGACGGTGGTATATACACTTTCAATACAAGTGGTGGTTTCAAAGACATCAGTAGTCTCATACTCAGTAGCTTGATTTGTGGTGCTAGATTTTTTAGCTTGAGCCAGCCTATGCCTGATGGATGATGTAATGAACTCACTATTGTACAATAGTTGTAGGTACTTTGACCTCAGTAATGATTGTGCTGGTATATACTTTTGTGATTGGAGTACCGGCTAGAGGTTTCCTGTCAGAATTCTGGATGTATTAAGCAGGAATGGGAGTTCATACAAATTGTCTGTACTTCAGTAACTGGGCATAAGCTAGTGGATGCCTGGTAGACATATGTTTCGACTCTTTATATCGGGTTAGCATATAAATATCAAAATAGGCAATAGTAGGTCGAATTGTCAGGACTAAAAGAATAGACCAAATCCAGCTTTTGATTTGTGAATAGTTATGGATGGTTTCAACCTCCCCGATAATTTGAATTCTTCAAACAATTCAAGAATCAAAACCCTCTCATTGTTCGTTCGACTTCAGTCCGAACTATCGGAAACACTGATAGGCAAAAGAGAATCTGGAAACTTACGTCTTGGTTTGTGGTGGCAAGGTAGTTTGCGAATAATCAGTATGATATCCATGGGTAACGATGAGACTAGTTAATGTGTTTGTAACAGTATAAATGGTACCGGAAATCGTCTGAATCTCAGTAACGGGGCAAAGACTTGTAATGGTTTGAAGAACTCCGGTTTCAACGCTATGTCGATGGTTAGTTTATTTTACTCCGTACGAAAATTCAAAAAGATGGTGGGGTTCGTACGTTGTAGTCTCTGGCGGGAGCGTAATTGAAGCTTCAATTGTAGTTCCAACGTTGGTGACAATATATGAAGTAGTCGTATACGTGACAGTGGCGACACTTCCTGAAATCGTCTTGGTTTCAGTTACTGGGCAAAGACTTGTAATTGTGGAATAAACTCCAGTTATAGCACTGTGGAAAATGTTAATTTTCAAACAATAATGGGTTGAAGAGTGTTTCCTACGTCTCAGTTTCACCAGGAGCGGTTGCTGTGACTTCAACATGTGTAGGGACGTGAGTTGTGTAGTATGATGTCGTTGTGTACGTGACAGTGACTTCTTTCCCGGAAATGGTGGTGGTGTCAGTGACAGGACATAAACTGGTGATTGTCTCGATGACCTCAGTCTGAACAGCAGTCGTCTGAGGTGGTCCAGTAACGGTATAGGCGATAGTTGTGGGGACAACTAGTTTCATATGTCAGTAATTAATCATTCCTCATCATGAGGTTGGATCTTGAAAAACCTTACCCGTTTCGACGACAGAAGTTGTGGTGTATGTCTTTGTGTATGTTGTCCCAGGAGCTGTGATGGTTTCCTCCACGGGACAAGTTGTAGTATACGTGACGACGACCTAACAAATGAGTCAATCTCAATTTTCAAAGACACATCACAGGATCTTACATCGGTAGTTGTCGTTTCCCAACCAGTTGGACCTGGGACAGTGACAACTCCTCCGCATCCTCCAACACAGCTAGTAACAACAATAGTTGATGTTGCGATAGTCGTGACCCATTTTGTTGTTCCTTCTTCGGTTGTCGTGGAAGTGACCTATGAGAAGTAAAAAGTTAGATCTTGTTATCATGTGAATATTATGGTATTGAATCCTTCTCAAGCATTGTAAAAACTCTCATCTCATAACATGAATGATGTTCCGCTCAAATGTGGATAATAGTTCCAAAATTTGAATCAGATGACACTCATCCGACACATCCTGAGCACAGAAGACTTCCATTAAATATCTAGAATGCGATAGAATGAGACAGGACATCATGGTTCGAAAGATCTTTGGCCCAACGCCAATGATATAGCGTATCAACACAGTGTACATTAACATACCGGGCAGAGAGTAGTTGAAGTATAGGTGGTCCAAGTAGTAGTATCAGTCTCGACAGGAGGAACAGAGTACCCTGGAGGAGCAGAGTACTCAGGAGGACTGGAATACCATCTTTCCTGGAGTCCTTGAGCGAGAGTCGAAGTGGCAAAAGCCAACAAAGCGAAGGCTGCCTTCATCTTTGCAATGTGTAACGATATGTTGGAAGACTGATAAGTCAAGTTCTTGTATAACGATTGCAGACTCTGTACTTTGCACCACAGAGAATAGGTATAACGACCGTCTTAAATGATATGAACAGAGAGGTTAGGAAGCAACTTTCCTTGCGAGGATGTTGGAAGGATATATTGTTTTGCGAGGAGAGAAACACAAACAAATGTGGGACAAGAGCACCCACAGTTGACTATATATGAATGACAAGAATATCTTGATTCTACCATGTATCTTCTAGTCAGTTACATCGGAAGATTTGTATTTTGTTTACTCAATTCACCAAAGATCTATGGATTCTCCAAATCCTATTGGCTGATGACCCCCAAGATTTTATGACCTTTATACAGGGGTTCAATCAGATGCATCCATACCATAAGGCCGCATATCATTTCATGCTGGAGATGCAAATTCGGGCAAGTATCCGTCTCTTTTTTCAATCCACTAGGACATAAAACGTTCTCCTCTGCTGGCCAACGAGTATGCTAGGTAACTTTGAGATACGAGTATAGTGCTGACCAACAACAGCTGTCTCAATCCCGAGCCATAGTAATAGGAAAAGATAAACACATGTCGAGATGTCGAGTATCTCGGAGGCTGCATTCGGGAAAGAAGGCTGGAATGAACATGGGGTCCTGGTCGCTCGATGCTGTGAAAGCAATATTGTGATGCACGAAGGAGAAAGCAACACGAGGTTTTGCATGATAAATCTATGTTCTTCTTATATGGCGCCACCTCATAAATCGCATCTCCGGGGAAGAGCGAGACCTGGTGACAAAATTTCTTCTCTCTTGTCCGTTCTCAAGGCCTCTGGAAATATTGAAAAACGTGGTGACCATGACCCTGGGTACCTTTTGTACCACGAAACGAGGTGATGCAGTAATTTCCTACCCACACTTAAATATTAGTGAGTGATTTTCCCCTGCAAAGGAAGTATTTTGACTTCAATTTCTTCGGGCAAAATGAACTCCCGCAGAGGGCACCGAGTTTTTCCTTTTTACAAGATTCATGATAAAAAACCTGTTGCTCTTCGTATCTGACTGTAAGGCGCTGCTACTCAACGCGGGGAAAGGTGTGTATGTGGATGGGCTGAAAAATTGCACCATGCACAACCGAGGCGGGGTAAGGTCCAAGGCGAAAAAATCAGGATATGTTGGATTATGATTCAATTGTACACTTTGATGGTACCAATTCGCGGGGGAGATGCATAGATGATCCAACAAATGGCTGTTCGGGTAATAGACAACAAAAAGTGGTTGCAATGTGGCGAACAGGTAACATTGTGCGATGGTAAACTTCCGTTGTAGTCATTTCATTTCTCGCTTGCGCTTCATGTCATGTTTATTCCTGTCGCTCTGTCGTTGCTAGGACTAGATTGGATTGTAAATTAGGTCTCCATACCGTGACCGAGCACAACCACCCAAAGTTTTGAATCATTCTTTTCCTTATCGACATGTAAGCTAACCAAGTTTGCATGAAATATCACCGAAATACACCGGGGCTTTCGTGGGTGGCTTACTGTAGTATTCGGCATAGACATCTTTACCTTATTAGTATTTACTTACATCTCAACAACTTTTTTCCTTGGCTAATCATCATCATCTTCCGTATCACTTTCCCAACCCTCTTCATATGATTCCGCAATTTCGCCAAGAGAATTACTAAGTGCCTCTCGTTCATCTATGCCAATAGCTCTGTTAACTATCTGCTGAAGGCTTTTAATTCGAAGAGCAACAGTTGTATCGGTTGAAAGAGATGTGCTGATTGGTAGGTTGGTGATTTTATCATTTTCTCCATTGAAAATACGAGGAAAGCTATCAAGAAGTGGAAAGGATAACGGTATATATGTCCTGGGAATACAGTAAGCAAACTGAAGAGAGCCCAATGGGAATGGGGACTACTAACTTGGAAAGCAACGGAAGACTAGCAGCAATTCTTCGAGCTCGTTCACGACCCTCATTGTTTCTGTCGTTTTCGTCATCATATTCCTCATCCCCTCTATAATTCTCAACTTGTCCGAAGACATGAACCTTGCCGCGCTTTTGACGACCGCGATTCTGCTCCCCTGTTTCCGTAGGAAAGAAGTCTATATCAAAATTGGCAGTACCACTCTCTTCAGCCGTATCCTCACCACGACTTGAAGTTGCTGCTGAAGTAATCCTCGTATCTGTGGCAGAGGAATTGCCATTTGCTCTCGTGTGAACATTATCATTTGCTGCTATCTCGGACTTCTGTTTGACAGTCATACGTAATTTTGCAATATTCTGATGACCATTGACATTTAGTGTGCTGGCCAATTGGTCCAATGTCTGCCTCAGAGCGTTTTGAGGTTTCAATCTCGAAGGCAGTGTCATGCTCTCCATCGCAGTAGACAACAAGCCAGAAACTTCCCACGGTGAGGTTGCGTCCAATTTAACGTAACCTGGCAAACGTACCGATGGTAGAGTCATTGGAATGAAAAGAGATGTCTGCGGGATAAGTTCTGATACTGATTTTGCCGTATTTGACAATTTCATGAAACGTTTTTCCTATCATTATATCAATACTGAGATATCAACTCCAACGTGGTTTAGCACAACTTACCCTGGGTATTTCCTTGATATTATCCTCCAAGCCCCAGAACCATACCGCGGTCTTGCCATATTCATCTCTCAAACGATCCATGTATCGAGCAGCAAAGCCACCCCAGGCATCATCAATACCTCCCATTATTTGAATTGCTTGCAAATGATCAGCTTCTTCAGCAAAAGGTCGAAGATCACGATCCAAGAGATCATGCTCTTTATCTAGCGAACTAAACAATTCTTCACCAGCATCCCAATTCTCAAATGGCATCAAGGATGAGTTTAATTCATACTCATTAAGTTGAACTATTGATCTCGGATGATAGTAGACGCGGTTAAAATCAGACCAATATCGCACCGATTCCGAGGTGAGTTTTGGTGGTTCAAGACCTTCTTCCAAACTTTGCTGGTATGAACTCTGTTGAATGGCCGTTTGCCGTTGAACTACAGCTGGACCATTCCTGATGAAGATGAGAGTCAGCCAAAGTCTTGACATCCCAGCAATGCCTTTCGCCCACTGACCATAAACCATCGGTAACGACCGGTTCATCTATTTGATACAACGCATTAATCTTCCTCAGAGAACCAAAGCCTCCTTTCAAATCATAAATCAAAGTTCTTGGAGTGAAGGTCTCAGTACCACCAGCCCCAATGCCAGGTCTGAAATGAACATCATGATCAATTATTGATTCTTCACCTGCCGAGTATGTGAAGTATGATTCCTATTAAACAATCAAAATATGTTGATGATTCAAGAAAATGGAGTGTGACCTGAGTATTCCAGAAATGAGTAGCAAGATAATTACTCTTTTGCCCTAATTGAAGGGTAATGACTTCATGCATATTCAGTTACTTCCAGGGAAGCCTGGAAGTATGTCAAGTACTTTTTTGAGTATTGACAGCCGTCGAAGTTATTCACAGCCTTTTGTGGCGATGAAAAGAGTAAGGTTAACCTTTTGATGGTCGCTCAGCACTTGCATGAAAGACGATCGTTACGGACAAGCTTACCTGGCGTATACAGCTAAAGTGATAGATATGCTGTGTAAATATCTATTGGTGTTGTTGAAAGAAGGAGGAAAGCCTTCCCTAGATCAAATTTGATACCGATAATATCACTAACCCAATATGGCAATCTCGCAGGGGTTACGATAAGATAACATTACCCCACATTCTGAAGTTGTTCCCCCATCTCGTCGCCTTGAACATCAACAGCTTCATTCAATCCCCACAACATTCAAGATGACGTTCCAGCAAGAACTCAACTCATGGTTATTTCCACCCCCAACCAACGTCCAACCACCTCCAGAAATCAATTCCAAAGCCCCCTCATCCTCCAAACTCGCATTTCCAAATGCCAATGGAAAACCGACTATCATCACATTCCTCAGACATTGCGGATGCCCAGTAAGGCTCGGATTTCCCTTTCTCCATCACCCTCTTGCCATTCATTGATTTCTTTCTTGCTCTCAATCTCAATCTCTGCCTCGAACTACATACACACACGGCAGTTTTCCCGAATCCAAAACTCCAAAGCTCCATAATCAGAATCAAAATCACATCTAACCTTCCCTCCCCCCTTCCCTCCCTCCAGTTCGCAGAAAAGACCATCCTCACCCTCCGCACCCTCGCCCCGTCCCACCCAAACACGCACTTCATAGCCCTCTCCCACTCCACCCAGTCATCCACCGAAACCTGGCTGCAGTCCATTGGCGGCGCCACCCCACCCAATCTCCAAGTAACCGTCGACGCGGATCGAGAAATCTACGCGCAGTGGGGTCTGGGAGCTAGTTCGGCCTGGCATATCCTAAATCCGTGGAGCGTGCTTTCCGTCTTTAAGCTCGGACGTGAAGACAAAATTTGGAATAGACCTACGGAGAGTGGGTCACGTTGGCAGATGAGTGGGAGTTGGGTTGTGGATAGAGAGGGGATTGTGAAGGGGGGCGGGGTGGCGAAGAGTGCGGATGATATTATGGATTTTGAAGAAGCGGTTAAGTTGGTAAAGTGATGGGGATGAGTTATTTTGATGCTAATAATGCCCGTGAAGAAAATGTGATGACGATATTTGGATTGTGTGGTTGGCAATACTTGTAAGATATGTTTGGATAGCTTGTGTTGTGCGAAGTGATTTCTCAACTAGAATTTGGAAACAAATCTTGGATCTGTGGGTGCTCGCATTGTTTTATATTCAGAGGGATTCTGATATGAAGCCTGTAGATAGATTCATTCATGTGCCTCTTCACCCATTCTATCAACCCACCCCCTCCCACTCTCACCCCCTATTTAACATTCTGCGCAGCAGCCGAATCCTATAAACCAGACATCAGTCATTCAAATTTTTACCCAACCATTCTCGTGCTCCCTAGCGCTCATCCTCCTCTCAGTCGCTCTCTTCCCTGTACTACTGGAAATGGAAACAGAGATCAACTCACCAAATAAACCTGATAAAAGGCCAACTTCAACTTTCCACCCTCTTGGATAAATTCTGCGCGGCCAGCCCATTCAACCCATTCATATATGAGTACACCTGTATCTTTACGGGAAAGAATAATACTTACTTGGCCCTTTCCCCCATCCTTGAAAACATACTATATTCGCATCAAAGCATCAGCATCTGATCACATAAATTCTTTCCTTCCCTTCCCTTCGCCTCTCTCCCCCTCCCCCTCCCCCCTCACCCAGAAACAAAACGAAACAAAGTCAAGAAAAAGAGACCAGAGAACTCACATCCACAGTCCCAAACAGCATAACCTCCTTGGAGTCCTCTCCAAAAGGAAAGACTTTATGCACCGTATGCAAACGACTAGCGACCTTTTCCCACATGGATTTTCGAAAAGCGAGGATTTCTGAAGAGGGAGAGAGAGTAAGATTAGCTTGTTGTATCCCGTGTGTCATTTTTTCTCTCGTGAAACTCCTTTCCTCTTCCTCTTCCTCTTCCTGCTCATATCATCATAGCATCTTTCGTATTTTATCTCATCCCTCCTTAAATATCAAAAACGGAAGGTTCTCCCTCCCCTCCTCTCAAAATCCATTCCCTCCCCCAAAAAGAGATCTCACAAAACTCACCCTCCTTCCCCTTAGACCTCTTAACCCCCATCACAAGCTCTGCATTCTCCGCAAATTGATCCACATACCTATTCACTCAACCATTAGTTATATTCCAAATTTCCAACTCTCTTCAACCATCTCCAGCCATTCCCCCCTCTCATATAAACCATTGTATATATCCCATCCCCACCCACAATCTTTCCTATTTCCTCTTTCCCCTTTCCTCTTTCCCCTCCCCTCCTCCCCCTCCCCCCCAAATAGGAGCAAAAGCACAAATAAAAGCACAAACAAAACCCCTCCCCTCCCCTCTCCTCCCCCCAAAAAACCTCACAACCTCACAACCTCACAACCTCACGAACACACTCACTCCTCATGCATCCCCCCCACATCACTCAACCGATAAAACCCCTCCAAGAACTCCCTAATCCCATCCCTCACCAAAACACCCTTCGGGTACTCCGATGCATAAGAATGAGTCGACATAACGAACAACGGACTCAAAAACACTAGATTCGTACTCGTACTCTTACTCGTACTCGTACTCTTACTCTTACTCTATGAACCATAAAATCAAAACCAAAACCACAGCGACAAACGATGCAGAACAGAAATGCGAAAATGAGGGATGTGGTTACGACATGACAATGAAGTGAAGTGAAGTGAAGTGAAGTGAAGTGGGTGGGGGGGTTGCTTCGGGGAGCTATGCTCCAAGGTGGGGTCGGTCCAAGTAGATAGATAGATCTAGAACCTTTCTAGTGCGTTACGTGTAGATTGATTGATAAAGATAAAATAAACTTTTAAATTCGATCTATTTGTGGATGTTATAATTATATATAAATCATCTTTAAACAATAATTAGGATAAATTTATGAACATGGATATGCATGAAATACACTAAAGCGTATTGAAATTCGCTTTTGCCTCGGTATTTCCATTGAAACTTAACTTCAAAGGAGCTTTTCGAAGCGAGCGACGGCAAGAGGTAGCTTGTTTATGGCATCGCTGAATACCTCTATTAGCAATACGGAGTATGAAAAACATGATGCAAACTCAATACAGTGACTGTCACTTTCAAAGGAAGATATCGTTCAAGAAAAAACCTTCATTTCGCTTTCATACAAGCATAGGATGATATATACTACACGCCACTGAAAAGAGGCAGTTTCTATTTCGTGAAGCGAGTGCACTACTAGCATTTCCAATTTTGATTAAATCAATTGACCTATCAAACAAGAAACTAAACTCAGTACTCCATCCACACTAGCGCCGTTCGATTACATTCCGTTGAAGCCATGGATCCATTGATCAACCCTTGGTATAGCAAGCAAGCAAAATATCCAGATAAACTCCATCCATACAATTCAGAATCATGCAACTTAGATCAATCGACTACTCATCATCATCTGTTCTCAAAACCGGGTACAAACTCCCGGTAGATTTCTCCTCGGTCTTCTTTGGGGTAGCTTCCCTATCAGTGCCAGTCATAGAAACATCTTTGGCTTCTCCTTCCTCCTCTTCTTCCTCTTCATCATCCTTCACATACTCTCCATTCTGAAGACGTTCGCTGACATATCGTCGAAGAGCTTCGATGACACGAATGTTTTCGATCCATGCCTCTTCAGCTCTATCACGAGCGCTTTCGCCACTATCGATTGATCGGCCAGCAGTAGGTGAGCTAACATCAGATAGAGCTGGATCAATATTATTTGTAACTTCTGACTTGATAGGCTCAGGGCGAGGAGTTGTTGCCTTTGGAGATGGAGTTGGGGAACCAATAGTAGCAGCCTCCATAGACTCGCGATATTGGCTAGAGTTGAGTCCACCGGAACTTCGTTGAAGTACACCACCAGAGTAGCGACGACGAAGATCACTGTCGAAGTTTGTACCGAGTGTGGATGTTGGTGCAGTGGCTGAATGGTGTGGGGAGTATCCAAGAGATACTGCTGGAAGATTTGGATAGGCAGCGGTCGATGCAGAGCTGTGTCTGGAGACAGGAGACATTCCACTTGAGGACATTGGGGAATTGCCAGATGTGTATGAAACCGAACTTGAGGTGGGTGTCAAGGCTGGTGTGCCAGATGAAACCGAATGAGATGAGTGGGTTGCAGTCATTGGTGCCGAAGCATAAGAGGTCGAAACATGTGGTGGCATTGAACCAATGTTGTGAATTTGAGTTTGTGGTGGTGAGTGACTTTGACGGAAGTTAATACCTTGGTGGGTATAGTGAGCACCAGGTTGATGAATACCAGCCGCGGCAGCAGCATTTGAACTCTCGTAGACCGTTGATTGCATCTGCTCCAAGAATTGATCAATCGAGTTCAAATCACTCTTGGTCCTTAGGTTTGGTAAGGGAAGGGAATATTGGTGTTGCGGCATAGGACCTCCATGGCCATGGCCACCATGACCTCCGTGACCATCAACTGAAACCAATTGAGGTGCTGAATGAATGTAATCAGAGATACCTCCACCTGTCCCGATAGGAATTCCTTGCAATTGCATCAATCTCTGATTAACTTGCTGATAAGAATTTGCGTCAATTTGACGACGCTTGGCAGCGCCAAAGAAGTCATTCAAATTATCAAAATTACGCTTTCTCTCATCCCAAGCTGCATGTTGCCCGAGATCAGGGTGGTGAGACATTTGATAATAGCCTTGATTTCCTCCATAAGAGGATGGCTGAGGAGGAGCAGGTGCATAGTATCCATTATGAGCACCGTGATGTGAATTTCCATAAACTCCAGAAGAGCCAGGATGCATCGAGGCATTATGATCATAATAACCCATGGGATTGGCTGCGAGGTTTTGCAAATTAGCAATCACTACATAGAAGAGTTAGAGTCAAGTGTATGAACCAAGGCAACTCGCGCCCTTACGTACCTTTACCACCACCTTGCCTATATCCTCCATTTGGACCACCAGATTGTTCTGGAGACCTCAATAAAACGGAATCATCGGCATGAGTCTGGTGGTAATTGTTAGTCGAGCGGAAGGAATACACGCCAGAGCTTCATCATACCTTGACATGCTTCTTCAGATCTTGAGGACGCTTGAATGCCTTTCCACAGAACTCGCACTTGTGTGGTTTGAGGGGAACATGAACACGGATGTGGGATGTAATATGATCGCGTTTGACAGTGGTAGTACGGCATGAATTCCAACCGCAAGTGAGGTTCAGGTTGTTTGTACTCTTTCTCCCGACATGCTTCTCGCAGATGTGTTCCTTGAATCAGATGTTAGTACGTATGGGAGGTAACATTGAATGATGCGATGTAACATGGTATATATCAATGCGAGAGTGAAGTGAGCTTACAAATAGAGATTCTGGAGTGGGACACCTCTCCGAACACTTCTCCCACTGGCATAGTAAACTATCATCCGCGACGACATTTTGCTGAATTGATGCGGTGTTAGCATTTTCGGAACTGGAAGTCGAAGCTGTCGAGGCTTGAGCTTGTACTACTGGCTGCTGCTGCTGCTGCTGCTGCTGCTGCTGCTGCTGTTGTTGTTGGTCTTGGCTTGACATTTTGGACTGGAATCTCAACCAATAAACGATTGTCGGTTAATAACTATTGGGGACTAACGATGTCTGGAGATAGAAATGGATAAGAAAACTATGGGTTCTTTCCCTCTGTCGACATAGAAGAAGTTGATAGATAGAGACCGAAAATGGAATGAAAACAAAAAGTCGATGAGAACGGGGAGCTTGGGACTGGAATCGAAGAGAGAGATCAAAGTCTAGCAAGTGATGGAATCTTGGTATTTTCAAACTATGCTCCAAGCAAAGGGGTCTTGGTGCCTTCTTGTACGAAGCTCGGAAAGGCTGGCCTTGGCACAATACCTTGGCGGGTAGATCCAGTTTAGCTCCCACCGCTAGCCTCTTGGCATTCCACCCGGATCAGATTTGAGGTGGCCATCTTACTGGCCTTGATGTCTTGGCATGTGTGCATAGGAAGAATGCAATCAAAAGTGCCATTACACCCAAGAGATTGCGCCCCGACGCCAAGACCGGAAATACTTGGCCTATCTTGGCCATCTTGGCCATCTTGGCCATCTTGGCCATCTTCGCCATTTTAGTCATCCTTTGTTCTCTTGGCATTGAGGCGATGTTGTTTTCCTCTTCTCTTCTTCGTTTGCGGACTTGTACTGCATGGTATTTTGCACTCTCAGATGTACAATCGTAATCCATAGATCTCTTGTATTTATACATGTATATTATATAAATCCCTCGAGTAACTTTTCCGGCGACGATGATTTGATTACCAAAGAGTTTAATAAGATGAGTTGATTCCTAATCCAAAAAGACGGCAAAAAGTGTAACCTCCGAGGGCTGCTCTAACTTATGCACCGGTGGAATGATCAAGGTTCAGCTAATGGATCAGTTGATTTATCCCTCGGGGTCATTTGATCGTAAAATCAATCATGGACGAACATCAAATCCAATCAGTTGAGAGCACGATTTGACTTTCCATCATAGCAACATCCATCCTCTAAACCCGAAAAGCCGACATCATGAAACGAGTTTCAGCTTTCAAACAATGAAGCTAATAAAACGTCGAGTCAAGAAATGCCTCGCTCGCCTCCAACAGCTCCCCTCTCCAAAGCTTATTTTGTCTTCACACAAAGGCATTATGCTGTGCATGTGAAATGTGAAACCTGTTATGCATACTAAGATGAAGACTGTTGTCGTGAGGAGCCGAGAACCTCCAAGGCCAGTCCGGAGCAGGTACTGTATACACCGGTGGGCAGGTAGTCGACATGAAACAAGCCTCCAACGTTGACTCGCAGAAAACCATGCCAACACCAAATGCTCCCTCCATTTTTTGCTGGCCCTCCCCCCAAGTCTTGGTTGATCAATTGCAAGTAGCAAACGATCCCCCTCCCTTGTGAAAAGATGTGCTGAATATATATAGCATCACCCAAAACCAGGCTTCTAGATCGATATCCCTCAAGTACACTTTCAAAGATTCACACAACATAATAAACAGCATGCTAAGTGTGTTGTCCAGCCGCCTGCCTGCTTGCCCATCTAAATCTTCCCAACCGATCTCCTGAGCTTCTAAATTCCAATGTACCTACTTGGCATTACAACAATAGCACACTTTCATCTCATCTGCCAGGCCTAGGGCACTCACTCGCTTGTATGCCTATGTCGTGTTGTTATATATGCCACAAACACTAACCATCGTCCCATCCCAACCCCCCTCTTCTTGTGTATCGCTTCCATCCCATCCAATCCACCCATCCCAGCCCAGCCCAGAAGCGCCCAGCCCTACCCCAAACCCCCACCCAACCCAACCCCCTTCCCACTCCCACTCCCACTCCCCATCTCCATCTCCACCTCCTTCCCCGCACCACCATCATAAACCCTCCCAGGCCTCTTCAAGCACCCCTCCCCCACCCCAACCCCATCCACCTCCCCCAAAACCAACCTCCCAATCTCCTCCTCCCTCCTCCTCCTCCCCTCCTCGAGAATCCTCCCCTCCCCCTCCTCCAAATAGTAATTCCCAGCGCCCCCCCGCCCCCCCTTATACACCACGCTCTGCCTCTGCACGCTGGCTTTAACACTTCGCTCTGAGCTAGACAGGGACGCCGGGTTCACGCTGGGATCGGAGGAGTGTGTACATGTGCTTGTTTGGGGAAGGCCCGCGGAGAGGTTACCGGCGCCGCCACGACCGATGTACATGTCTAGGTGTGGAGGGTGTTAGTTGGTGATGAAATGAAATAGAGGCTGATCATGAGAGGAGGCGGGGAAGGAAGCGGGGAAGTGGGAAAAAAAGAGGAGAGGGGGCGCCGGGAACCCACGTTGATATCCAGGCCGTGGCCCACTGGTACTAACGCCGCGAAGATCCTGAGAAATCAACGAGCTTGAGGCGGGAGGTGAAGATTGA
This sequence comes from Monilinia vaccinii-corymbosi, assembly GCA_017357885.1. Classification (NCBI taxonomy): domain Eukaryota; kingdom Fungi; phylum Ascomycota; class Leotiomycetes; order Helotiales; family Sclerotiniaceae; genus Monilinia; species Monilinia vaccinii-corymbosi. The sequence goes on along the minus strand of CP063406.1, from coordinate 476,852 downwards.
GCTTCGAGATCCTGTCACTGATTAGCATGTATGTATGTGCATACAGCATTTCCAGCACAAAACGAGTGAAGATGGAGGAAAGGAGAAGGATCGAGAGACGCAAGACATACAGAAGCACCCGGGCCCAAAGACCTCTCCACATCCTGTCTGCTATAGAAATTGCCGGCACCGCCTCGCCCTACTTTACTGTATACTTTGAATTCTTGGGATTCGGAGGAGGTCATATCTTTTTTTTATATATGCCAATCTCCTGGCGCTCTAATAATATCTGTCTTTTTCTTTCAACCCCGCCCTCAAGATTCCCTAATATGATATATATATATATATATTATCCTCCTGTTGTTTGGTTTGTATAGTATAGTATATATAGACAGCCAAAACAAGTTGAGAGATGGAAATAAATTAATCTATTCATCAGATATAGATGACTCGACAAAGATACGATAAGATAGATCCACCCCCAACCCCAGAACCCCCAATGTCCGTTGTCGCAAGCAGTGCAATTGCAAGAAGGTACGACTTCATATCTTGATAATGTATCCATCAACCACAATTCGAGGATTTATTTTACTCCAAGATGGGTTTTTGTTTGATGGATGAAATTATACTGTATATACACCGCAGTTGGTGATCTTGAAGAATTGATATATATATATATATATAGAAGTACATTGATTACCCGTCCACCCATCAGACCCATACCCATTCCCTTTCTAAAAATATCAATCAGCATCGCCTCAACTGGTATACAATCCCACATGAGCCAGTAAGTGAGTGATCTGGAAAACCTAACTTAACCTAAGCTAACAACCTAATCTCATTGTGACACTTCCATCAAAGGACCTTAAAGATTTCATCTCAACTCGTCTTGTAGAGATATGGGTACATTGTTGATTCGACCTCATCGAAAACCACCCCCTCGCCCCCTCGGAATATTCTGGGTTCCCCTCCCCATCGATGAACCCTTTGAGAGAAATGTTTTCTGATTCGGGAAGCTTGATTTGCACCAACAGGTTGCATCAAAAATCTCTTCATATATCGAATCCCATTCGCGTTATTCCAGACCCGAACCCAACCCCAACCCCAACCCCAACCCCAAACTCCAGACTTCAAGCCCCCTCGGCTTGGACTTCCAGTCTCTCTGCAACTTGTTTGTTGTCTGTAGATTCTTCATCCCTTGATTCGATGAATCATGACTTTTCAAGACACATCCATCCTTGTTCTATAGGTAAAATACTCGAGTATCCTGCCTGCCATGGCTGATGCTGATGTTCCCCCCTCTCTGCCCTGGGCGATGTAGCCGCTGTGTAAAGAACTCGGAAGAGTAATTGATCGACGGAGTTCCTGAGGCTAATGAGAGTCATGTATCTTCGGGATCTATTGTACCGCACCGTGCCCTTCTCAAAGCGCCTTTACCTTTGAGGATACATGAGGCAGGAACTTTCTTCCCCCAAGCCGTAATTCATATCGAGATGGAATTATGATTGATTTTGATCTTAAAATAACAAACAGATTCGTACAAGCAAGTGTCAGCTTGATTGAACATGGCATTGCCTTGCCTTGTCAATTTTATCCCATGCCCATCCCATGCCTTCCCATTTATCCGCTCAGGAAAATAAGCACCGATGATCTTATGCGCATGGTGAAGCAGGTCTCAAAGGCCTAGACTCTAGAACCATTTATTCTTTCTGCACCCAACCTGTACATCTGTGAGTTTTTGACGTGGGCGCTCTTCTTCACACTGGGGGCATCGTTGTACTGTAGTAAGTAGCTTCCGCATCTTCGATTTCGGGGGGGATATGAATTGTGGCGGACGAATGGTGATCAATGTAACAACAAGCGGTAAATGCACTCGGGTATAGCAAAAACAGGCACTCGGATCTGCTTTTTGTTACTTCCTCTTTTCATCTTGAATGTGGGGAACGCCATGGGCGAGTGATGTCTCGGCGCGGCGCAGGAACGGGGAGGATGGGAATTGAATATGGAGGGGGGAAGGGGGGGAGAGCCCACGGAGGACGAACAGCAAACCACAAATGAATCATACAAGTAGCTGAGTTGCCGTTGTGCCTCCTTTACGTACTATATATATGTGTGTGTGTGTATACTTTCCCTCCCTGTCTCGTCGACAAGCCCACCCACGCACCTAGCTGGGGCATTCATCCTCATGTAAGAGAATTGGGCCGCCGTCGGTGAGATTGAGAGGGAACACGGGTATCACGATCGATCGGATCGGATTCAATCGGATGAAAACGAAAGCGATGTGTACCAGGTCAATCACAATGCGACGCGAGAGGGAAGTACCATGGTCGATATATGCTTGTATGGATAGGGGGTATCATTGTCACCATCATCGTGGGGTTATTGATATATTGGAAGTCTAAAGTCTATATAAATTATACTATATCGGAAACCTAGAGATGTGTCTGATTCAATTGATCGACTTTCCCACTCCGATAATCTTCTCTCCCTCTCTTGTTCGTATTGACGAGGCCAGGTGAGACGGTCACAACTCATCATCATGTAAAAGCTGTCACAGGGGGGGATCTCGACAGAAGAGGAAAGAAGGCGATGGAGAAGACGATCGACCTTTTTGATTCGACCCAATTAAACATATGAAATTAGATGAAACCATCCAAGGCCTTCCAGTTTCGACATAACATCTTCCTGCAATGAAGATCCCATGAAAATACTGTACACATACACATATGGATATAAATATAGTCCATGGACTAGCCCATCTGAGCCTCACCAGGAAGAGGAGGAGGAAGAAAGAAACGAAGAGAAGACGAGAGAAGAAAGAAAGCGGGAATCCATCCATCCATGCTCTCACGGATTGGGCCAGGTTGATTTGATTAGTACGTCAAGGAGAAAGGAAACGCTAGCCAGAAGAATCCCACTCCAATACCCTAAAAACTGGTTCCGGATGTACCGTAACCCTTGATTTGATGATTTATTTTCCCCTTTCGCGACGAATGTTTTTTATCCCCAAATCGTTCAACAGACCGTTTTTGTCTTTTTGTCTTTTTTGCATCTCCAACCTGTGCATTGTATGGAAATTCACCCTCGTTTTGGCGATGGAACAAAGAAAGCGAGGAAAGACGGAACGGAATGGAATAGCTCCAACTCCGTTATTGCTTTGATATCTCTCTACTCGTATCACTCCTGTAATTACACCCCCAATCCCAATGCACTTCGTTATTGAATGCGTCGTCACAGCGCAAAGAGGTTGTCCAGGTAAGCACAAGTCTCCCCGTGGTCTTTTGCCCTTCTCGCACCCCTCCCTCCCTCCCAAACGGAAACTTTGCGAACCCCCGCTGGCCTGCATCGTCTCAGCCATTCATCCTCCTATCCTAGATTCATCCTGGTTCTAATTATTTCTCCATTCCAACTACGACAGATTTCCAGAAGATCATTTGGCTTTTCGCAGTTGGCTCTCCGAAATAAATATATTTTTTATGGAATCATTCAATCATTCACTCCCTCTACAACGACACATTGTGATTGCTTCACTCAAATTTCCCTTTTTGCATGCTTCAAACATACCTTCATAAAATCCCACATACCAGCATAACATACCGCCCACATCAGCGAAACCACCCACGCGGACAATATCTGGAGCTCGAGCCCGACCCAATTTACGAAACCAGGTTCAATATTCTGTCCAAATTATTTTGTCTCGCCCTCATATTGTTGCTTATCATAGCTTCGAGGATTGAGGGTAGTCTATCCAAATTTGAAAGTGGAACAAAGGAAATAAATATTGTCAACATGGCATCTTCTAAAGTGATTCCCTTATTTCTCTCAACACATGCCATCCCTCTCTATTTATAGGAGCACTGCTGATCATTCCCATCTGTCTCGCAGGAGATTCCCCATTCCTCACGACCGACAGGCCAAGTTCGACTTACATTGTCTACAAATTTGGGTTCCTATCCACGACAATCTCACTCAAGAAATCATTCTCATTCAATATCAGGAGGTTCCCTCATACCAAGCAGCAGAGTGACTCGACGCAAAAGTGTATCCTCAAACGTTACCTCGAACACCAGTAATGTCGCAGCAATCGTAGCTGCAGTGAGGGAGGCTGGCGATAATTCTTTGGCAATGCCAATATCTACACGAAGATCAACAATGCACAAAAATGCCTCGAGGTCCGGACCTATGGGCAGCCTACCTTCTCCACCGTCGAGCCTGCCAACTCATAGATCAAGGTCGAATGCAGCGGTGAAGGAGGAGCGTGGAGGGAGTGCAATTGATGATGATAACAACGATGAAGAAATGGAGGACGACGACGAAGACGATTTTACAAAGAACAGAACGAGAAGAGCGAGCGAAGGATCACAACTTTTAAAGGACGGCAAGAAGGCCAATGCCAATGATCTCAAGTGTGACAAGTGTGGAAAAGGATACAAGCACAGCAGTTGCTTGTCTAAGCATTTGTTCGTGCCCACCATCCTTTCCTATCTTCCTCCACATGGGCTTCATCGCGGAAGCTTTTTATGATGGAGTGTTATGAACAGTTGTTAACTTTTTTGCTTGCAGATGGGAACATACACCAGAATGGTCTTTTACATCGAAATTATTGATCTCAAAACATCAACAAGTGCAGCTGTTGGAAGCGGCTGCCGTCCTTGTGAACATGAACCAGGATGCCGTCGCCAATACGCCGCCAGATTCTGCAAAGGATTTCCAAAGTGATGATCAGGATTCTGCGTCTCCAGCGGCGTCTGGTTCAGATGACCACGAAATTGATCGTGCCAGCTCTGCGGATACGACACCACCACCTTCGAATATGCGCCACCCATATGCTGGTGGCTCGTACAATAAACCAAGGAGATATCTTGCGGATATCGAATATTTTAAACAATCGAACATGGCATTTTATCCTGGTAGTGCTCCTGCCGGGTTTGGTCATGCTCGCCATCAAAGTCATGAGCGGCGCCCACCGTCCTCTGGCATGAATGGCAATGAAGAAGAGGAAGGCTTGACTGCAGCGATCGAATTGCTTTCCTGCGGCTTTGCTAGCCCTGGAACGCCTCGAAGTGGATTACTACTTCCACACGCCGCACCACCTGTACCGGAAATTCCGGCGGAATATTTAAATGATATGGCGACGAGTTTTACACCCAGCCTTCCACCACGGCAAAGAGAAAGCTTTGCCAGAGAAAGCTTTACCAGAGGAAGCTATGACCCACATCAGATCCATGGAGATGGAGATGTGCAAATGGAAGATGGTGATGATAGTGTTGGAGATGAAGATGATTACGATCGGCTTTCCCGAGGTCGTTCTGACGAAGAAGATGATGGTGTTTTTGGACGCATGGAGGAATAACCTCCAGCAAAGCCATATCTATCGATTGAAGCAGCCCTTCAATTCGCCCCGCGATGTTCTCTCTTTTCTTCTCCTGTAGTGTAGCAGCAAAGCAATATGTGTATCTAGTGAGAAATATCTCCGCAGACGATTCTTAGCACCTTTGTGGATATTTCATCTATTGAGGTTAAAACTAAGATCGAGCTGATATGCCACAAAACAATACAAACAAACAATATCAATCTATCAAAACTCAACAACGTAATATCCAAATGCCTAGTTTGAAGAAGATGTTGATTCGGATGTTCAATCGGATTTGCATTGCGGTGAGAATGATGATGGCGATATCAATTCAGTGAAAGTGACAAATTTGGGATACATTGGTCATTGAGTACGTGAGGATAGGACACATATCTATGAGAGAGCTTTCATTTCTTCTCCGATGAGATCAATTGGCTTGAAGTCTTTAGAATCTCTTCTATTCCGTGAGGAGATAGCACTGGCTAAACATGAGAATTCTGGATTAGAGTTTGGATGTGGAAGAAAGAAGTTGGCAAAAAATTGGATAAATCATAACACGAGAAATGAAAAGCAAAAGCAAATGCAAACGCAAAAGGAAGAACGAAATTATATAGAGAAATCATTACTGGCGTGGATCCCAATTGGAAAAGAAAAAAGAGAAAAGAAAAATACGATATGAAAAAAAGTGTCATGGTTGGCACAACGACTCGACTCGTGCAAGGAATCTACTGGGGCAGAAGAGCTCACCAGTGGTGACGTCTGTGTGTCCGAGCTCAAGCAGCCATGGGCAGAAAGCAATAATTCGCAATAGGAAACAAACTTCCTTCACGTACAACCACAAAAAACATTCCAGCGATACCAAGCTAACGTGAAAAAGATTGTTGGCCTTTGACGTAAGAAAGAAGAGAGTTCAAGAATTCGATTGAAAGTCAAATTAGGCGGCGCGCTTTAGTCTTCGACGAGACGCGTTGGTGTTTATACGCTGCTGGTCCGACAGAAAGGTGATTGATTCGGAAAGCTACCTCGTTAATCTATTGATTGTTTGCGGGTCCATTGAGATTCGATTGCGCGTTACTGGTGCAGGAGGAAATCTGACGGAAATACAATCGATACCGTACGAAACGATCGGAGAATGGCGCCCGCAACGAGATCATTGCGAAGAGATAAGGTGGAAAGTTTGGTGGATAGTACTGCGGCGGCAGCGGATCAACTCATGCATGGGGATCTGAGGGACCTGAAGAACTTTGATGATTCGGATGAATACGATGAAGGGAGGGAGGGAGGAGAGAGGTTGGCTGGGAGCTCGAAGCTTGCTAGCTCTGAACGCTCGCTGCGAAGACCATCAAAGGTGCCAGAGATATTGAGGTTTCCATTGGTGGTGATTCTCAGTTTTGTGGGGAAAGGATTGGCGTATAGTTTGAGTGCGGCCTATTTGGACAGAGAGGAGCTGGGGAGAGTCAGTAGGAGAGCGGAGGGTTGGGATGAAGTGGGGATTTTGTTTGGATGGAGGACTTTGGAATTGGCATTGGGTTGGTTTGGGAATTATGACGGTTATGATATTGCGGCTTTGAGCTTGTTGTCTCATGGTCCTCCGGTAAGGTTTTAACTCTTTTGCTCACAAGTCGGCGTTGATGAGTAGTTTATACTAACCTTTGGGGGTTTAGTTATATCTTCTCGGCACATTCTACGAAGTTGGCCTGGAGACTGTCTTATCATCTCTTTTGATCGATACTCTTGCAACTTATGTTCCATTCAGATTACTTCGACCTCTCTCTGCTGCCCATGCAGACTCTCCTTCTGCCCCGAATCGAAATATCATTTCAGATCTCCCGATTCAAACCATCACTACACTCCTAGCAGCATCTATCTACAGCGTCACTCTCTACAGTTCATACCTGACCTACATGCCCACCTACCTCGCTACCTATTTTGAAGGTATCCCCTCCATAGCCGCCGTTCATTCCGCAACCCCCACCTCTCTCCTTCCCACCACCCTCCTCCTCGGTCTCGCAACACGTTCATTCATCTTCACACCAGCCACAGCTACCGAGCCCTCAGACTCCAAAGGCCCACGCTTCAATCCTGAGACTGCTACGTTGGAAGAGACTATCTGGTATAACTTGTGGGGTTGGTCGAAGAAAACTAAGGTTATTATCAAGAGAACCGCTACCTCCATGATCGTCACCGGCATCAACACTTTCGTGCAAACGTATTTTACGGTTGAGGGGGTTGAGGCGCGTGGTGCGGTGGCGTACACTGGGGCTTGGGTTGTGGCTGCAGGGATTTGTGGGGGTGTCTTGGGATTTGTGGGTGCGGTTTAAGTTGGGGACATGTTGATGCAGGTTGCGTGATTTGAGGAGAGAGAGATGGAAGTACACGATGGAGATGAGGAGTGCAGGTGCAGGTGCAGACGCGAATGATGGCTGTAAATGGAAGACGACGCGTCCGGATCTTGGTATTTCCTCTTTCTGGGCCGGGTTGGTTGATTTGATTGCGGGCGTGGGCGTGTACCGTTTGGGTTGAAGCGAGCCCTTTTTTGAGTTGATGTTTTGGGTCACAGGCATAAGATACAGGGATGTATGTTTCCTTGGACCATGGCCAGGGAAGTAGAGTAATCACATAAATGACTTCTGTTGCTCTCATTCGCGGCGAGAGGATGCGATTTCAAGCAAACTCACGCTCCTCGAAATAAACAAACAAACAAATATATATATATATATATATACAGTATATTACCGTAAAGTGAACAAGCTATATATTCTATATTCATATAGCTCAAACGGTGAATATATTGACAATGTGGCGTATCTAAGGAGTGAAATGCCTGCTTGCATCGATCTTGTGTCATCTTGTGACCCATGAGAGAAGGGAGGGAAATGAAGACGGAAGGGGAAGGTCAGAGTGGTCCTGCCATCCCCTTTTATATTGTCAGAGCATACCCGTGCTCGACAAGGCAGGCTAGCATGTCTTTGATGGATGTTTGATTAATCATCCATCACCAACCGTATTGCGGCGCTATTTCGATCAACTCTCTCCTCTTTCCGAGCTTCACCGCATCAAACATATCACATCACATCACATCACATCCTACCTACCACATCTCCCCCAGATCGCCCATCCTTACTCCCTCCTTACTACCTTCACCTACACATACACACGCCTACGCCTACGCCTACGCCTACACCAAACACGCACATCGACGTCTACATCGACGTCTACATCGACGTCTACTACATGCACCAAGACCCAACTTGACTCGAACCCAAACTCCCCAAATGGCATCAGATGCCTCCAGAAGGTGAGATACTATCTATTTTTGACTTTTCCCTCTTGGCCCCTTTTCACCGTTCGGTTTATATTTTACCATGTATGAATCCTGTACCTTTCCCCATAAGTCTTGCTTTGATCTACAGTCTATTTCTTAGCTGCTTTTAATAGCTTGATTTCTTGGAGAGGGGGAATCTCCTCCACAAAAGCACGTGCATTTTAAAGAGGACCTCTGTTGATGCAATCGCGCTTTACGTTTGCCGATACTTTTTCGCGTTCACGACAGATTATCCTATCTTTTCCTTACTTTTCCTTCCTTACCTTTCATCCCATCCCATCCCATCCCATCCCATCCCATCCCATCCCATCCCATTTCCCTTCATTTGACTTTGCCCTGAAGAAATCACTTGGTCGACTTTCTCTGAACCCTTTCTTTTTACTAACTTGATCTTTTCTTCTTCTTCCCCTCTAGATGGCTTGATGAGTCGGGTATTTGGAGTTGTCGTATCAAAGTGCCACCACAATCGCATTCCGATCATTCGAGAGCGCTCGATGAGAGCAACTCCAATTCCAACTCCATCATGATGGCGGCACACAATTCAATCGAGTCTGCTCTGGACGCGACAAGTCCTAGGCATCAGGGCAAGCTGGCGGAAACCATGCATTCCATGGCAAGCCTGCATAGTCATATCGAGAGTATGGAATTGCCAATGAATCCAGATAAGCAGACAACAATTACAGACTTTCTTGATTTCACGGAATATCTACCGTCTGATATGGCGAGGTCAACGGCACTCATCGGCAAACTCGATCTGAAATATATCAATGCGTCGTTGGCTTTAAATGATTTAACAAAGTCCTGGGGTCTCCTTCCCGATCTTCCCTCCGATACGAAACCCGACCCGGTCTCTCTGCGAAAAGATATCTCGACAACTCTGATGGATGCTCTCACCGCCCGCACATTGGCTTTCGCAGAGGCATCACACGTGGTTGAGAATGTGGAGAGGCATTACAAGAGAGCGCAGAATATATTGGCGAAGCTCGAATCTATGGCCGAAAATTATCCAGAATCTCGAGAACCAAGCCCCGTCCCGCCCAAGTCCAATTCGCCTGTCGCATATCGAACCCCAGGAAAGTTGGTCTTGCATGCTGCAGGCTCTGATGGCCGTGGACATATGCGGGTGCGCAAACGACGCGCTCCAATCATCACGGTTCCTGGTGAAGTCATGGCGCCATATGAAGTTGATTACGATTCTTATGACTCATCCAGTGAGGATTCAGAATCGAATGCTGGACCATTTACACCACGTCAGGCACCTGCACGATCCTCGTCAGTCAATCCCAAGATCAAGTTGAAGGTCAAGCCATCTAAGAAGGAGAAGGTACCGAAAACCCCTCGAGCACCAAGGGCACCGGGAGTTATGGGAACGAACGTACATAGTGCGGTTGCCGGCATATCGACAAGTAATGCGTTAGCGAAGCTTCAACCACCACCACCAGATGCGAAGCCAGGTAGTGAGCATGCGCCTTGGCTTCAGTTAACCGCATGGGAGCTTGCGAAGCTCAGAAAGAGAATGAAAAAGAATGCGGTATGGAGCCCGAGCGATACAATGATCGCACGTGAACTAAAACAATTGGGACGAGGAATTGAAGCATATCGTGCTGCAAAGAGTAAGGCTGACGCTGCAGGACAGCCTTTCGACCAACCAATACCCCCCCATCTCACCGGGAAGACAGTTATCGCCGAAGGTGCCATAAGTGCGGAAGCGCTCGGCGCAGAGGAAGTACAACTCAGCAATCGTGGTATGAAACTTAACGAAGCCAAGAAATTGAAGAGAGAGGCTGCTGCGAAAGAATGTGCTAAATTGGCCGCTGAGGCCGCTGAGGAAGCAGAAGAATCTGTGCGGAAGATGAGAGAAGCAGCAAGTACCGTTAAGAGCCTTTTCAATCATCACCCTGAAGAGGAGAAGAAAGACAAGGAAAAAGACAAAGACAAAGGTCCCACTAAAACACCGAAGAAGCCAGTATCGAGAAAACGTAAACGCGAGTCAACGATTGAAGATGTCAAGACCAATGGCGAAGCGAGCTCCTCGAATATAGATGGCATAACTGACACGAATGAGAATCAAGGTGATAAAGTAGATGAAGCAGAATCTTCGCAATTAGGTAAGCCTCAATTCAAGAGAACGAAGACTGAAACCCCGGTTCCGCCCCCTCATCCCACCATCACAAATGTCACTCCCCGTGCTACTCCTGTACCAACTTTGGAATCTGCCGTCTCCGTGGCATCTTCCATTGCTTTCTCAGCACCTACTACAGATACACCAACTGTTTCAACTCCTATTGTTCCAGTGTCGGCTACATCGCCAGCGAAATCTTTGACGCCAATTCTTCCTCCGGGTGCGGATAAGAAGGAAGCTAAGAAGGAAGCTAAGAAGGAGGCGAGAAGGGCTGCAGCTGCTGCTAAGAGAGAAGCCAAAGAAGCAGAGAAAGCAATTGCTGAGGCAGAGAAAGCAGAAGAGGCAGTAAATGCGGAGAATGAAGAGAGGAAACTAGAGAAGCCAGAGAAGACTAACACACGTGCCACTCGAAAAGCAACTCCAGTTGCTCCACCTATTGAACCTACTATACCTGCACCGGAACCTCTTCCAGCTAAAAGACCCACATCTTCTCGAGGTAAAGCAGCGGCAGCTAAAGAAGCAGCGGCAGCAGCAGCAGCAGCCGCCGCCGCTGCCGCCGTGAAACAAGAGGAACCCATGTCTGCAGCTCCTCCTCCAGCATTATTGGACCGTCCCAGACGTACTAGTACCGCTCGTAATACACCCGCACCAGAACCCCGACAACCAAGTAAAAGAGCCAAGAGACCTGCGCCCGGCGTTGTAACTGTCAGCACCGAAGGCGGTTCCACGGCTGTGAGCGTTGGTCAGAGACGAGCCGCGCCACGCAAAAAGGCAGGACAAAAAAAGGAAAAGAAAGATGGGAGGGAAGGTAGTGCTGTTCAAGAGGTGTTGGATGAGGTCGATGATGATGGAAACCTTATTGATCCGAATGAACCGAGATATTGCATTTGTAATCGGGTTAGTTTTGGAACAATGATTGCTTGTGAGAATGATAATGTGAGCTTTCCTTTTTGGTCCTTTTTCGTCGATTTTCTGAGCTTTGGGGGAAGATAAAGGCTGACGAGATTGATCAATGATAGTGCGAGAAAGAATGGTTTCATCTAGAATGTGTGGGCTTAACAGCTATTCCTCCGAGGACGACAAAGTGGTATTGCCCGGATTGTAGGATTATCTTGGGAATTGGTGAGAAGGGAGAGGTTAATGCCAGAGGGAGAAAAAAGTGATGGCTGGTGGTTGGTTGGCTGGCTGGCTGGCCTACTAACTAATATAATATGGAGTTTATGACCTGACAACATTATGGACCTTGGAAATGCAAGGAAGGCAATGGATTATGAATACATGGTATTCTTGTCACTTATGGTGCTCGTCCTCGGCTACTTTTGCTGATGTTGTACTCGTATGATGATAGGTGGATTGATTTTTTGGGGGGGATTTTCTGATCTAGCTGGGCTTGGTCTGCTGATTGAGTTTTATATGTACGATTATGTTGTTATCCGTGTATAGTACCAACTAAATACCTATATGAAGTGGAGTGGGTGGTGGCTCCATGGCCGCATGGCCGACATGTGGATAAGATGATGGTGAATCATTTTTCTAACAGTATCTTGATATGTGTATGTGCTGGCTACAGTAAGTAAGTAAGCCGTATTAGTATTAGTATATGCTCCAAGTGAGTGAGTGATGATGAGGGTAGAAATACATATATAACTCGAGTGAGTGGAGGGAGGGGTGAGGGGTTTTGATGTTTCCTATACATGAATCATCTTTTCGAGATGTTATTCTTTCTTTCATTCATTCATCTTGGGAAGCGGAGTCCGGTCTAGATTATAAATTTGTAATTTGTAATCTATAATCTACTACCATATATGTGCATGTGCATTCGCACTACCAACACCATCGTGTTGGGTGGGCGGCTATATGTATCCCAACTCATTGCCAATCTAAAGCCGCAGCGGTATCTGTCTGCCGTACCGTATGTATGTATGGTTTCGTCATGATTGTGCTGTTGTTATGAGATCAGCCTTGTTTGTTTGTTTGAGAATGGGATGGGAAAGGGGAAGGGAGGGAAAGTTGTTGTTGTATGTACGTGTATTGGATTCCTGGTGGGAAGGATCGTTGTCTCATCTGCAACGCATGGCAGGTGTATAGTACATAGTACAGTGCATAAGCTGGGCCTTCCTATTCATTCATCCGTGCACCCGACAGGACAGGACAGGATAGAGTACCCATCAAAGCGCATTGGAAATGGGAGGGGAGGAGAGGAGAAGAGGGGAGGGGAGCGAGGACTTCCGATTCATGAATGAATGTACGTACTTACTGGTCAGACGAGCGAGCTGGTGTGCTCGCTATATAGGCTATTTAGTGAGTGAGTGAGTGAGTGAGTGAGTGTACTTTAATTGGAAGCCTCATCATGCATGCATGGCCCTTTTCCCCGACGTGTGGAATTTACGTACTTTACTCGTCACAGGCGTGTTGCTTTGCTTGCTTGCTGCTTCTCCCGGATGTGAATATGAATATAAGTAAGTCTAGACCAGCCCGGTGCGCGTGGTTGTATCCTCGGTTTCTGCGATATCAGGATGGCTCCGATGAATAACTGGGCCATGATGAGGAGGGGGGAGGAATTAGATGATCTCTGGATCTCTTTCTGTCTACACCATGCATGATGATGGATGGATGGATGGATGGGGTGCCAAAATATCAACTACCACCTACCTACCTACCTACCTACCTACCTACCTACCTTTTCTCACTACATACATACGTACATATATACATACCCACGACCTTCCAAGGTACGCACCAATGATTGCCAAAAACCGAAAACAAAAAGACCCTCCTGCGAGAAATCTAGTGGCTTGCTTGCTTCACTTCACACCCAGACCGTCGTGATAAGAAAAGGCGCATGGCATGCATCCAAAGGGAGCAAGCAAGCAGGGTTTCAACCCAGATCATAAGCGCTTCCATCCATCCATCATCGAACCACCCAAGCCCAGCCCAGCCCAGCCCAGCCCAGACCCAGAAGTGAAGAAAGAAAGAAAGAAAGAAAGTAGACTTTCATAGCGCAGCCTCCATCCCATCCTATCCCATCCCATCCATTGCTCCCCGAGAAAGAGAAGCAAGAGAAGCAAGCAAAGCAAGCATACGTATCGTATCGTGCAGTGCCATGTAAGTAAGATGTGCGCACTCATTTTCCCAACGGGTTCCTCGTACCGATGACACAACGGTACAGTACATACCCCAAGTGACTAGCAAAGAATCCCCCCCCCAAAAAAAGGAGGGAGGATAGAGGATAAAAGGGAGGAGGATCAAAGAATGAATCTACTTTAACATCACCTCACACCTCACTCACTCAACTTCAACTCTCCAGCCATCCAATCCATTAGCAGACCCAACCACCCAACCATCCAACCACTCAACCAAGCTCCCGAGGATCATCTCCACCAACACATCCAACCATACATACATACATAGATACATACAACACACACAAAACTTACAAGAAGTTGTGAAATTGCGAGCAGCAGCATAACATCTATCTCCTCAATGAGCCACCCACCTACCCGCCAACACTGATATAAGCAAGGTATAGATATAGAAACAGAAGATAATCAATCATCACCATCGCCAACATCACATCACATCCTTACGTTTCAGTTATCAAACGTGAACCCACGCACAGCACGAGATTCAAACCAATAATAAGAGCAAAAAACCAATGCATTTCATTTCATCTACCGTTCGTTACAAGCAAGTAAAAGTAAGATGCGAAGAAGGAAGTTCAGGTACCCAGAGTAGAATCCAGTACAACCCGACCCGACTCCCCCATATTACAGCCAGCCAAATAAGATCAAAGGAACACGAGACGGACGACAAGTTTCTGAATTGAAAAGAAGATGTCCATCACACGAAATATCATTGAGATCCAATACGTTTCTTCGTCCGTAAAGCTTCTCCCTGTAATTCACCATGAGCCATCCCTTCATTAAACATTTCACAATGCAACAAAACTTTGTCCCGTTTTTTAATCAAATTTTTTGTTTCTCACATAAAGATTGCGTAAAACACAAAGATATCGAGATCATTTCTACACATCATGTTATTCATGTCATGTTGTGAAAGATCAGCAGATTTAGTTTCGTTCATGGAACTCATGCGCCAAGGCTTGGGAACGCGGATTGATCCTCAGTGTTGATGGATGCAGAGGCACCTCCGTTTCTTGGGGCACTTTGGCGTGGTGGGCCTCGATCGCCACGAGCGCGTCCACGTCCGCCCTCACCACGTCCTCGGAAACCTCCTCTGTCACCACGGGGTGGTCCATCACTACGTCCACGGCCTCCACGGAGACCTCCTCTACCACTACGTTCGGCGGGTTCAACGTAACGTTGATCAATCTCAACGACTTGCTTTTGAGCACGTTGACGTTCACGCTTTGCCTTGCCACCAGTTCCAGCGACAAAGTCTTCTTCTTCCTCCTTGGTGATAGGCTTAGCGTTGGCCCACTTCTTGTCGAGCTTGCTGTCTGGCTTGCGAGCTTCAGGGATAGCAGTACCGAGTGCGGCTCTCTTCTCCTCCAATTGAGCGAGGTAATCGGTGTAAGAGACACTGTTATCTTCGGGCTCAGCTTCTTCAGCGGCGGCCTGAGCCGAGGCTTCACCATCTTCCTTGGCATCGTTCTTAGCAATGGCCTCACCGGCTTGCTCATCGGCGAGCTCGGCACCACCTTCGGTAGCACCCCAGCCATGAGCAGCTTGCTTCTCGGAATCACTTGAAAGTGTCAATAATTTGGTGCTCAAAACTCTATCACGAGGAATTTTCTTACCCTCCAACTCCACGGCTGTGTCGGTCGAACTTGGCACCTCCACGAGCACCACGGCCACGTCCACCGCCTTCACGTCTTGGGTGACGGTCTTGTCTAACAGAGTCATCGGTTGGCTTGCCTTGGTTGTTGGCGCTGCCAGCGTTGCGATCACGGAAGGCTATCGAGACAATCGTTAGTGGAACATTCTAATGGGTGCACAAAGCTCAATCGGTTCAAGAAGAACGCCTTGGTTCGTATGCGCCGAATGAAAATTGTCATGTACTGACCTCCTTCGTTTCCGGTGTATCCTCCGCGACGAGCACCACGTCCATCAGCTACAGGAGCCTTGGCTGCTGGTGCTTCTCCAGTTGCATTGCGCTTGGTGGTACGAGCTGGAGCTTTGTCGACAACCTTCACTGGTGGCTCCGGCTCCTTGTCGGAATCATATTCATGATCATTGCCTGCATTTCACTGTCATCAGTTTACCTGGGCCACGTATTGTAATTCCAACGACTTTGAGTAGATTTCTTGCGTACCGAGAAGCTCGTAGAGGTTCTGTATTCATTCATGTTAGCTTTGACAGTCTTGAATGATTGATGATTGATGGGCTGGTTCAAATAGTGCATCTCTCCTCAAGGAAAAAAGAAAAGTCATGAAAACTTCATCTTCATGGCATAGTTACCTTGGAAGCGATACCCGACATCTTGTTCTCAAGTGCCTCCGAAGAAGCTTTTGCTACCGAGAGGACAATTTGGGGGTTGTCGGTATAAAAAACGAGACTGACAGATTCCTGAACACAAGGAAGCCCGTCTCTCGAAAAATTGCTGATTTGCGGTTGGAAACAAGGTAAACTTGTAAATCAACGTTGATGCTGAAAAGTCAGTTCTTTCCTCAGTACACAAATAATCTAAACTCGATTTAGTTTAGTGTGAGGTATAAGCGAGCACAAAGCCCTGATAATTTGTGTAATAATAATAAATTTGTATGTGGGGGGGAAGAGGATTATGAGGATGAGGAGGGAGGGGCGGTAGGTAGGTAGGTAGAGAGAGAGAGATATATATACCGTGGTAGAATCATATTTTATCATTCATACATATGTATATATAATCCAAGTCATGCATATGATTCATCAAAGTGTCTTTGTTCTTCTCTCCTTCAATTCATTATTACTGGCTTACAATTTTACCATGTCACGTCACGTCGACCAACATCAACATATATTTACGAGATAGAAGATGCATCTTGAAATGGAGGAATATTCCATGATCTTTATCCCGTATGTCCTGTTTTTCTTTCCTTCCTGTCACTACCACCAGCCAGGAAGAACCGCTGGTCGAATTTAATCCCGCAATTTCGCCCATCATCACCAGGATTTTTCATGTACATGCTCCATGCCCATCCCATCGTGAAAGCCATCTCTGTTGTGAGAGAATGAAAGGCTCAATACATACGATGCTTGTGTGAATTATCTTTTTGACCGTAACCGCCTCGAAGGCATGCAATAGATGCTATAGCAACTTTGAGGCCTGCCATGGCAAGGTAAACCTTCCCCCCCAGTCCCTTCCTAAGCTATTTTTGTTTTTTTTTAAACTCCATCCCAAATGCCCCCAAAAACCAAAAACCAAAACGATAGGCCATTTGCCTAGGCATGGAAAGCCGAATGTTGCAACCCCCTAAAACGCCCATCGAAACCATAAAAGAGATTATGCCTAGGTGACCATGGGTATCGTAAGCGATGATCTTTCATCGCATTGAGCTCGTATCGAAAGAGAATTGCGTTGGAAATTGCATGCTTGCTGTAAGGCCGAAAGGGTCAATATCGAGCATTTGATCGTATGGATCGAGCAGCTGCGTCATCGAACTGTAGGCTTGAGGTGTACTATCACCATGCATGCCTTGCGAGTGTGGAGGGTGACCGAGTTGCTGTTGCTGGGTTCTCTGTTGCTGGTTAAGTTGACCAGCGGGAATCGGTTCGGGGTATGGGCCGGGGCCCGCGGCTTCGGGTTGATCGTCAACCATATCGGCTTGGGATTCGTACTCCTGTTCTGTACTCACGGAATCAACCTAGGACGAACATAGTTCCAAGAAAAGAAAATGATAACAGGGGACGGGTCAGCTTGCCGAGTTGCTCAATATGATTTTGGAAGGACGGATAATACGCAGCACCTGGAGCGCCTCCCGTATTAATCGTACCACTCCCATTTCCTTGCCCCTTTGCCCCTAATGGCGATCCCACACCGGTGTTAACGAGAAGTCCAGTAGTACCTGACAATGCATGCTGTGCTTGTGTTTTGGCGGCGTGAAGACGTTGCTGTTGTTGTTGGTGCTGCATCTGAGAGTCAGAAGAAGGCGGGGTTAGTACTCCTTGATTACTGAAGCCTGGTGAGCTTGTGGTAGGCGAAGATGCATGTGACGATGGGGTAGGCCTAGATTGTGGTGATTGATTATTATGGAAAGAGACTCCGGGCTCTAGCTTTGGTGCAATGCTGGAGTTCGATCGCCTAGCCTGATGATGCCTGTTCATAATGGCACGCTGAACGGTAGGTGGTTGAGCCATATTTTGCTGCATGTGCGTTGGACCAAGGTGAGGACTACCTGTCTTTGCACGCAATTCGGCTTGAACATCGATGCCTACAAAGAAGTTTAGATTATTTGCACAGACGAGGCTCAATTGGTATAATTTACCTTTCTCTAGAAGAATTCTTTCAAGCAGGGAGTTTTTATACCGAAGCATTAGACACTCGTCCGCAGCAGTTCTGTGAGCATTTTGGAGACTATGAAGATTTGTCTCGTGAACTCTAATTGTCTCTTCAAGCTGCTTAATATACTCTGTACGACGCTCTCTGAAGGCTGCCTGGGCCTGGCGATTGCGTTGTTTACGTTCCTCCGAAGTGGCATAAATCTGAAGGTCACATTAGCAAACCAATAACTACAAACTAAGAATCTCTTGCCAACATACAGGCTTTCGACCACCCTTTCTTTTTTGTTGGCCAACATTTTCTGGAGGAACCTCCGTTTCTGCATCTGGTGTAGAAGCATCCAAAGAGTCATCGGTACCCTCCCGGACTGGTTCTTTCTCGTCGATAGACATGGTGGAAGCATCTGCCATTTCAATAAGTAAAGATTATGCTGCGATGCTCAAAACCCCGCCTTTTTGTTGACCCCAGGAATTGGCCTCGGCAATTTGTGCAGTATCAAACGAATGAAACGAGTGAATGCACACTACTCTCAGTTATAGCACAAATGCTTGACAGAAGCTTGGACAACGAGGTTGCGTCTAAAACGCTAACAGACCACTCGTTACCTGAGGTGATATGGCCCTATAGGCGTTTGTTCCACAGACTTCCGGTTTTCTGGGAACTTGGAAATAAGGTAAGGATGGTGTACGAGGCTGATATGTTGCGTGCTCGAGACCGAGACGGGTACAGCTACGATGTAATGGAAAGCGTTCGATAGAGTAAACGGTGGAGTAATGAGAATGTAAGACTTCTGTCAAAAAGTTGTGTAATGGAAACTCAGTTGAGGAGCTTCCTCCTTTTAGATGGAGAGAATATTTTCCACGGTCAGGAGGGGTCCGATATCGATCGGAACGCACGGTACAATTGGAACCTGGTGTTTTCTAGAAGGACTAAATTCTTCTGGGTTCTCTGATCCACTAGTTATCTTGTCCATAGACCATGGGGACCGAGAAAGAGTTTTTTGGAGGGGGGGTGTTGGCGTTGACGTTGGTGCGGCTCGGGCGATTCATCTAATAAGGATGCAATATGATTCAATCAGAATGCAAGCCTGCTCTTGGCAACCTATTCCTCTGCTGATTTGCGGGATTGCGAGCGAGGGGCTTTCTCACTAGGGAGGGCTGAATGTACTGGAGGTGAATGAGAGCCAGCCAGGTGAGCCAGGTGAGAAAACTACGTTCGCTTAAAGGGTTCTTTCTACGTATTGCACAGAGGATTATTGGAGGGGGCGACGGGGCGGCTGGCATGAGAGATGGAGGATGGATGATGCAGATGCAGAAGCAGAAGCAGAAGCAGAAGCAGCTCGGAATCTCAAACGAGAAAATTAGGTCGTTTCTGCGTGGTGCATGATTGATCTGACTTAGCCAGGCACATCGTACATAACTCCGAAAAGAGGTTAAGGTGTTTTTGACGGATCCATCCAAACCGTATTTTAAAGTATAGATAGTACAGAAGGATTTGTTCTCGAAAGCAAGAAAGCCAGCCAGTCCTTATAGTACTCGCTTCCCTTTCTACTTTCTGCTCTTCCTGCTCCCTGCTTTATGCTTTATCCAGACCGTACCGTACCGCCCCCGTCCCGTACATGCTCTCTCTATTCCTCCGTCCATTCCAAAGTAAATCAACAAACCCATCATGGTACGAGAATTGTACTAGCACGCTGCAATATGCACGATTCGTGCCTCAATGGAACCTCGTTAGGATTGTTTCTCCACATAAACTCTGATGGCTTTTCCTCGGCATAACCCGACTAGGATTCCATCAACTGCTAGCCTACTCGAGCACCTACTACCCAGTAGCTTCTACAGCAAGTCCAGATGTTATTACGATATAAGGTTGACTTTGGATCCTGCGGCGTGGCTCTGTCTAGGTTGCGATGACTTCGTGGCTTGATGATCTTCCAAATATCTTCTTTACGCCTTCCATCACAATTATAAAGGACGCATAAGCATAAATCTACTCGCCGCCGATAGATATATATACATATATTAGATTTTATGTCTTATATATCTATACCATGCTACCATCAGTCGTAGTAGTTACAGTACTGTATCATTCCAAAACTTACGAAACTTATGAACCTTACAAAACTAATAATACGAACCTTACAAAGCTTGCAAACCTTACAAACCTTACAAAACTTATAAAACCTGGCCTTCCTTCATACTAGTAAGCCGTTGAGATTGAGAACTGGTCATTCATCTTGAGCCTCGCTTGTTTGCTTACTTGATTTGCCTGGAAAGGGATATGCTGCATTGGCATCGGTTGAAAATTTTCACCATGTATGAGTGGTACGGGACTAGTCATTGCTACACCCTGAGGTCACCATGGCCATGGTAGATGCTTGCATTGGCCTTTGGTCTTTGGTCGTTGGCATTTCCCATCAGCTATAATGATCACTCATGATGTACCTATCAACGCCAAAAGTTCCCCAGATATTCTCAAACCGAGTGTAAGCCTTGTTACTGTGATTCCCAAAGGCCTGGCCTGGTCTGGTCATTCATCTGTCATTCATCTTGATCAGGAAAAGTCGAATGGTGGGTGAAAGACATCCATCATTCGGCTATGGTCGTCATAGATTCACCATACAGTAGTCAGTCAAGTCATTTGGGATGCCTTCAAATCACAATTGCAGGGCGTGGATAATTTGATATCATTTGATCACCTGCCATGATGTTTGGTAGCTTCATATCCTGATCCATTGCCTAGGTTCAATTGGAGTCTTACCTATCGTGGCTTTCCACTCGGCTGCAACTTGCTCATTGATGTCGTCCAAAGAGAAATTTTCTCAAGGCGGCGGCCGACTCCGCATCTGACATATGGAGCAAAGCAAAACGCCACTCTAAATTATGATTGGCTATAAGAGTCCACCAGAAATGCGGGCACTTTTGACGAAATGGGTTTAGATTGAGACTCAAGTCCGGCTGAAGATTCGAATCATTGATAGACGATGAGCAAGTTTTCAATTGGACTGTAGATGCTACACGCGTATATCTCGTCCTCGTCCACAGCATTTCATATCCCTTATTCCCCAAGCCGCGATAAACGCGTTAGAAGTGGTCCGTGCATACCATCAATACCATCAATACCCTCAATATTCACAAACATATCTTTTATATAGGATTTAAAGAATTCTAAAAGATGATTAAGAATATGTTACTATATAACATTGCTCTATGGAAGATGTTATTTTGAATAGTATCATAAACATAAAACAAAACCATCAAACCTTTTTCATATACGACATTCTAGTGATCTAGTACTGACTAATACGCCGCGTCAATAATGCGCGATAATATCTTCACACCGGGCAGCGTGCACGCGCTTCATCATCTCTGGAGGCGAACCCTTAACTGCATGATATTGGTTGGCCCAGCTCAAGTTTCTCCCATGCATAAAGCTTACCGATCATGTCAATATATCTATCTATCTCCCCGGAGCCTTATCTAACAAACTTGTCTTCAGAAGGTAAAATAGCACGGGATGAAAGCCTTCTGTTTGGCTGTCGTCGCACTAAGGGCCATAAGGCTGCAATTATCTACATGATGAACCCTTAAGCATCATTATTCCTGTCTGTACCATGGCGTACTAAAGCACAATCCCACTTTTGTTATTTAAGGTTCCGACAGTATGATATTAAATTAGGATTTTCACACGGCGCAGATCCGTTGGAGAGACTTCATATCTCGGCCTCCATATGCATACCCTCAAAGAATCAAGACTCGGGGTCTTAAGGCCACACGATAAAAACTCATTTCCTATGGTTCATAGTTCATAGTAGGGTTGAGCGCTCTATATAAGGTAAAAGGTAATTACAAGAATAGAGCATATACTCCGTAAAGCATTGCAAGCGCTAAAAGCCCAATCCTAGTCCATGGGCCTTGAAAGATCCATCAAAATATGAGCCGATCCTTGAGCAATGAGCAGGTGTAACATGCTTGACGTTTCGAGTTGCGAGGTCAAATTGAGAGTTTCCCTCATCCACTCTCATCGATGATTCGCGTGCACACCGATACAGCCATTTCTCGGTCAAGGGAAATGGATCCCGATCGCGGCATCTATGACCATCATGCGCCCATGGACAGCTGCGGCTACTTGCCGCGTGATAAGCTGAAGTTTTCGAGAGATGTACAAACTACAGAGTCACAAACCAAGCCCCTCTAAAAACCTTGGATGCTGTGGTGCCTTGGGGAGGTGGGTAGAAGAACGGACACGAAGAATTGATTGGACTCGATTCGAGACCGCCACCTGGTTCCGAAGAAAAGGCCCTTTAGCATACTGTCGAAACAACTTACGAGCAGGAATGCCGGTTGCTGGGTTTTGGCCGAATCCTTTGACATCGACCCTCATCAACTCGACCGCCTCCGCGTCTCCTTCGTCTCGTCGTTGATAGGGAAGGGGCAGGAGATGTGAGGATTTCCCGTGTCCAAGAGTCCAATGCGTTGATCCATGACGTGTGCAAATGAAAGGGCACTGGTGGCAGTTTGGAAATGATTACGCCTAGTATGATTTCACTTTTTTCTTCGAATCCTATGCTTTCTTTATGCCCGGCCGCAACGCCGAGGACCCCCTTCGCTTAGTGGGACAAAAGTATGTTATCCCTTCACCTGTTGGTCTTGGCATTATTGTATTGTAGAAGCCTAGAAAGATACTTTCATAAGCCGCTCCCCGCCCAAGACGCCTAAAGAAGATCGTTATCAGTCATTGGGAGTTGATCGAAAGCTTGTGTGTTGTATTGACTTTCAAGTACTTGCCTTGAGAACAACTTGCAACATGAGCATTTTCGGATTGATTTGCTATCTGCAGCTTCTCCAATTGCTCATGTTGGCTACTGAGTACAGTCTATCATTTTGTATATCTAACGACTCGAGTATATCCTCTCATAATACCAATTTCACCATCTAGTCATTCAATGAAGCTAAATATAGCATACAGCTCCATATTCAACACCTTCCTGATTGCTTCATGACTGATAATAACACACACGTGATTGTAAGTTTAAGCGCCCATACACTTATTTAGTGCATTGGCGTTATGTGTCCTTCTTGTTTCATCGTACTGTACCTCGGATGGGTTACTTTGAATTCATCAATAGGTTCAATTCAATTAACTTTCATGATTATCACTTTTCCGACATACACCCCCCCCCGATTAGTATAGCTACCCTTATTTCCAAAAGCCCACCGCGTGAAGACCAATATGCGATTTACATCCTTACCCTCGGCCCTCCTGCTTGGACTTGCCTTGCACATTGGATTAGAAGTTGCAGGCTTGGAAGACAAGAAACCAAAGCCTGTAGACCCATGTACAATTTCATCGACGACCGGATCCTTCTTTGACCTGAGACCATTATCGATACAACCTGCCGAGGAAGGGAAGAAGCCTGCCAAAAACGCGAAGACGGATAGTTGGCACGCGAGGGGATATGATTACAAAAAGAATTTCACACTGAATATATGCGCGCCAGTGGTGGAGGAGGTGAAAGATGTTGTTGGGGTAGATAAGAAGCATTGGCAAAACGTGAGCGCCTTCTACGAGTCTGATGGAAAGAAGTATTCTGTAGGGTAAGTTGGATCTATGCTTGATTGTCTTTCGGAAGAATAGTCCTGACCAGCCCTTTTCAGGGAACAATCGGCGAAACTATCACTCCGCGGGAGAAAGCTCGTTCTGGAGTATACGAATGGGTCGCCATGCGGAGGGAAGCACAAGAAAAGAAGTTGGGACGATGATGATGATGACGATAAATCCATACGTCGAAAATCTAGCATAATATCCTTCCACTGTGAGAAAGATCCGCTCGCCTCGGCCTCCGCCTCATACGTAGGCACTGATCCAGAAGAATGCGCCTACTTCTTTGAAGTGCGCTCACAAGCTGCATGCGGAGGCTCAGAGCCTGCTAAGCAGACTGTAGGCCCCGGTGCCGTCTTTACCATCATTGGAGTTATTGCCATTATGGTATACTTCCTCGGTGGTGTATTCTACCAACGAAATGTCGCGCATGCAAGAGGGTGGCGACAACTACCCAACTATAGCTTCTGGGCTGGCATAGGAAACTTCGTAAAGGTGAGCGGGCAGAAATGTCTTATGAGACTAAAGTATCAAGTCTTTCCTCGTGTAGCGTCCGTTAGGGATGGCTTGGCCATCCTACCAACTATGGAAGTAAGGGGGGTGTCGAGTCGCAGATCGCAGAAGTCGTATATACGTTCCGAGTAATCATTCTCCACGCGGGATTCAAGTTCTCTCATGTGGGAGGACAAAGTTTTTTATATATCAGAAGAATTCATGAGCGAGCGAGCAGCGGCATTCAGCATAGCATCATTTTTTCCCGGTTTACAGGCTGCAGTTAGGATAGCATACAGCGTTATAGCATACAATACCCGGCGTTTCAATCAAAGAATATCACATTTTTCTTTTTCCATTACCTACCGCAATACATACAATTCTCACAAGCGTGTCAAATCCAATCCACATTATGAATGCATATTGCTCTTTTTCTTGCTCCTTTGCTTCTCCTTCACAAATTCGTTCATACGGCCTAGGCAGAACAAAATCTTGGCAAAAACATAACTAACCGTACAACTTGAAAATAGGATATTTTCATCATCGCCACATCATCTTGTTCAGGATGTTTGCCTACTCATCGTGGATACAACGCCTTGAGTATAAGTGCAAATGGGAATTTTGGGAGTGGAGGCCATGGTGGGAGGGGTGGAAATGGAAGGGAGAGGAGAGGTAGTGCGAATGAGGGTGGAAGGAGAAATTCAGGAAGTGAAGATGAAAATCGCTTGATTGATCAATTGGACGAGGAGTGGGATGATTAGGGACTTGTTTCGCGGGTATTATGTTGTGCTTTGGGTGGGTGGAATGGATGAACTGAAATGGATATCTCGCAAGGGATTGGGCTATAAAGTTGCGAGGAAGGCACAACAGGATGGTCGGTGTACACGGCGTTATGGTCACGGTTGCGAGGACGTGAACAGAGGAATTAAAATGTTATGTTACGATGTGATGCGAATATGAAGATCTTAGGAAATGGTTAGCTGGCCGACCAGATATGATTATCTTCTTTCCTCTCTCTTCTCTCCATTTGAACTTTTGAGTGAGGTTGTACGAGTAGAGTATAGCTTGCTTTGGACGGGCCTCTGGATCCGCTGTTGGTGGGCGTTTCATATGTCGGTCATATCGAACAGTAGCAGGAAAGGGTTTCAACAAATACACAAGGGAGCGTTGTATGCATAACAAGATGACAACCTGACTTGCAAGTAGGAGTGAGCGAGTTACTTGTACTTACTCTCTGTACGGGATAAGCATATTCCGTTAAAAGAAGGTTTTTATCCGGGATGGACATTGTAAATAAATTGCGGCGAATTCTCACAACTGATTCATTTAATCCACGAGACAACCAGGGACTCCATTCGTGTATACAGAATTTATATTTACCGTAGAATACTAAAGACAGTATTGTTACGAGTGAATATATACTCCGTTCCAGTACCAAGCACTGTACCAAGCACTGTACCGACGCTTTCGCCATAACCCTACAATATCCATATTCCATTTCCTTTCCTTTCCCCTTCATCCTATGCTATCCTATGCTACCATTTGCCATACTATTCATACCATGCCATCCTCCCCTTTTCTATATACACCCTGTACCAACTCTTTAATCCCTAATATAAACGGGAATACCATAAACACATACCGCAGCCGCATTAAGATACTTCAATTTACAAGCTCCCTTCGCCTTAGCAATCGCCTCAACCAGCGACATCTTCCCATAACTCTCCCCATGCTTCTCCTCCCCCTCCCCCTTCTTATCTTTCTTACCTCTTCCCCTACCCTTCCCACTCCCCTCATTCTCTCCATCCTTCTCCAGCAAACCCCACCCCTCCAACATTTTCCTTGCGAATCGATCAATATCCCTATCCGTAACATCCCACAATGTCGCCACCAACGCTGCACTTCCTGCATGCATATAGTGCACCGGCTGTCCCCCTAGCTCAAACTCTCCATGATCCAAGAGTGCCCCACTGCTACAACCCATCAAAATAGCCACTGCGCATTTTTCCATCTTCCTAATCTCCTTGGAACGAATGAATTGTCCTCCGCTTCCATGTCCAAAGTACAGAAAGATGTCTTTATTTTGTAATTCGTATATCATTTCTTCCTCCGAAGGTGCACGGTTGACAATACCGGACCAGGAGGGAAGTGCTTCAAGAGGAGCTTGGAAAGTGGTCTGAGTGTTTTTGAGATCGCCTTCGGGGTTCAGGATGTAGGCACCGCTGTTGCGGTTGACATAATGTCCCTCCAACCCTTCACTTGTTGTTTTCTGTTGTTTGAAGATACGATCTCGAAGACATCCGAGTGAGGGTAGACGAGAGACCGCTAGGCCTTCCATACAAGGTAATGATTCCCATGGGAATATGTGAAGGGCTTTGTCTAGGATTAGGATAGTGTGCTTCCCTTCTTCATTCTGACTGGAGCTGTGAGCAGCCTCATGGTAACAACGAAGGGCATCATTGATCTCAATGACGATTGAATCGAAGTCAATTTCTGCGTATGCATTCAATTCTCCATGGAATTGGAGAACATCAACCACGAAGTATAGAAGATCGGTCAGCTGCTCCGAAAAGTCACAATCGCCGACCGATGCATCACCAAGACCAACAAATAACTCCAGAATCCTGCTGTCCAAAGTAACGCGAGGTCCAGAATTTCTCTTGCTCTTCCTACGAGAAGGGAGATGCTTGTCGAGTACATTTTCGAAGGATTTCTGGAAACGAGCGAGCAAGTCTGACTTCCTGCTGTACTGAGAAAAGATTCCCGCAAAACCCCCGAGCCATACCTTTTCGACATTCTCTAGTAGATTTTTAAGACGAGAGTCTAATTCTTCGCGTTCTGCCCACCAAGCAAGTTTGGCATCGCGGCCCGTCCTGCTAGGTCCACTCTGTGAGTTAGCTTTTGCCAAATCAATGATATCCAAGAGCTCGCATTTTCCTTGTTCAAAGCCAAAGACTTCTTCATCCACATCCATGGAATTGTTTCGCCCTAATGGTAAACGAAGTACAAACGGGCCATGGCCAGCTTGCAACTTTGTAATGGAAAGCTCTTGACGATTTTCACTTAAAGATATCGATAGGGCAGTCCATGTCTTGGGTAGAATATCTATATATTCTTTTTGAAACTTTGGAATGTCGCAGAATGATAATGAAGCCCCAAGACTCGATCTCCTTGACGAAGACCCACAATCTGGCCAACGAAGATCATCGAGTTCTGGGATACAAGTCTCTTGTAAAATGACTTTACGTTCTCTACGGAATGCAAGGGTTCGCGCAGAATCAATGGAGCAACTTGCAAGACCGGGTTGAGATTTCCCTCTGATTGGCCCTGCAGCAGATAGCAAAATGGAGACATTATTCAAAAGTGATGTTATCTTGTGCATGACAGAGATTGGAGCAACGAGGAATGCAACTGGGTAAGTTTCAACCAAAATTTCTTGAGCGCGGTGCAGCTTGTCAAAAAGACTATCTGGACCTGGAGTCTTTGATCCACGACCACTCCTCGACGCTTGGATCTTTCTTGGCGGTGATTGATGTCCTGGACTTGGTTTTTCGACATGAACCTTGCTGCTCTTCATTGTTCCGACAACTGATGGAAATGAGAGGGTCGAGTCTTGAAGCACAGAGTATACCGGATCAGACATCATTTGATCCATGCATCTTACAAGTAAACATCGGGCTTCGGCAAGGCCTTGATACACTTCATCTAGCTGGCTATTAGAGAACTTGCTGGCTTCATCTAAAAATACTTGGGCTTCGTTTTTCTTCTTCAGGCTCATCATAGCGTCAGCTAACTGCCACAGAATATTTGCCCGCAAAGAATCCAACTGGGGACACTCTGTGCTGATGGATGGTTCCAGAGGGGTTGGAGTTTTTGAACGAACGACAGGCTTCCGGGGAGCTGGCATTTTCTTTCGCGTGGTAGTCTTTCGTGCAACTGGCGCCTTTTGTTTCGATATCGTAAGCGTTTCAATTCCAGTTTCCAAGGTATCAGGAATCTCCTTTCCGTCGGTATTACCCAATTCGAGAGCAGTAAGAAATGCGGGGTCTGTGAGAGTTTTGATAGTTTTGTTCGCTTCTTCCAAACATGCAATTTCTGCTTTACGATCTCCAAGCATTCCACGAAGACGGCCTATCTGGCATGCAACAGTTACCGAACTTTTCCCCTTGGTACCGTTTTTATATAATTGCTCCGCATCCATAAGGAAGGCGGTGCCCTTATCTAGATCCCCAGCTTTAGTCCAAATGCTTCCAAGCGTGGCCAAAGCTATTGCTGTCTGCCCATCGAAATTACATGCTTTAACGAGTTCATGGGCTTGTTCTCCATAATGTAATGTTTCCTGGAAAAGCCCATGATGAGCGTATAGATTAGATAAATGGATCAGCCCATGGAATAGAGGGCCAACTAAAGGCCAAAATCCGATTCCCGATGGGCTGTCTTGCGGTTGAGGCTGGTGTGATATTTTATTTGTAGAAATATCTAATTGGGAGAGATGATCTGTCACTTTCTCCGCACCCTCTTTGGGTTCGGCCGCTAGTTTCTTTCTTCGTAGGATTGCTTCAGTGGTAGCCCATGCGCGCCTGAGCAGCCTAACGCTCTGTTTGGCATGAATAAGAGCAGATTCTGAACCTCCTTGCTCAATCGCAAGCATTGATCGAATTAGGGAAGCTTTAGCCACAACACAATTCAGTCGAGTCTTTTCTTGAAGACTGAGTGGAGATTTATCCTCTTCTATCTCTTTCCGCTCCAGGATGAAGGCTCCTTCTGCGCACTCCAAGTGAAATTGACTGCGGATTGTTAGTGGGATATTTAAGATCAAAATTTGTAGACATACCATTTCTCAAGGTTTCCAAGTGCTAACATATATTGTGAGTACGCAATATGAAGATCTGTTTTGGCGCTAAGATCACTGCGCAAGCTATAGCTTTGTGCTTTATCCAATGCTAATCCAGCTTTTCCAGAATATCCAAGTTGCAGCCATGAGAGACCCAAGGCACTGTAAGTTGAAACAAGGCCATTGTGACCAGACACTTCACAATGGAGTTCGTTATAATCAGCAATGAGCCGAAGAATGACAAGCTTCTCATTCTCGAGACCTCTCATTTCCATGAAGTTGGCAAGTGATTGCAGATGAAGCATAAGTTGTGGGATGTTTTCGATGCGAAGCTGCAAAGCCGCGAGATTTTCAGCTTCATTACGTATGTTCCGCCAGTTTAAGATGCTGTTCTTCAGAACCCGGATGCTGACTGTATCCTTTTGAAGCTCCAATAGACTCATAGCCATGGCCACCCAATGCCTTAAGTAGCCTGCTAAACCAGAATCTTGAGAGGTTTCAATATCAATTGACTTGGTCATAAGCGCTTTGAGCGTATCAGCCATAGAACTATCTTGCTGCTTATCATGTGAATGTTGGAATATGGTCATTACTCGTAGTCTACGCACAGGGTAATGATCCAAGTCGTACAAAGATAGCAAATTCTCAAAGACTTTGCTTTTCAAATCCAGGGCAACAGAAGTAGGATTAGCGAGGCCTGTCAAGATGTCCAGTTCATGCTCAAGGACAATACCCTTTTGCTCATCTGTCCAGGAAACACCGAAAAGCCAAGGCTCGGGAGAAATTTCCGGGTGATTGAGATAGACCTTTACCAGAGATTGTATAGTTCGAGCAAGAGCTGATGCATCATCACTACATTCCCAGGCCTTACGAATCGATAAGCTTTTAGCATCCTCAACAACCTTGCATAGGACACCGTTTTCCACAGTCTCATCTCGTAGCATCAAAAGATATTTGAAGAGTTCGTCAAATCGACCCATGGATTTAGAAAGATCTGCCATGCGCTCCAGTTTCATAGATAGAAGGCCGGCATTCCTCTCCAGTAAGGGCCTCGATTTAAGGCAGTCAATTGACCTTCGGAGTACCACTCGTGCGCGCGAAGTATCTCTGCCAAGGTCGGCACGGCGCCGTATGTCAAGGAAATACACGAAGTAGAGATTAGAAATCTTGATATAACACTGTTTCGCATCGAAATTTTCATTTTCCATTGAAACAATCTCAAGCCGGTTCAGTAACGCAAGGCAGTCCTGTAGCAAAGAATCCACATGCTCCCACGGTGTTGCTTCTTGTTTAAGAAGCAGTTTAACTAGGAATAATGCAGAATCAATGGCATAGACAGAGGGTTTGGTGATGAATTGTCTGCGCTGCTCAAATCGCACAACGTCCTTGCTAGACGCACTATCATCTGGCTTCTTACCGATATATCGAAGTGATAGCCGGGGGCACAACGAAACGAGAGATTCACACATTCGACGGACTTCTGGCGAGAGACTGTAGGCTGTATCGGACGCTGGCTCAGATACAGGCTTCAAATACGCGGTAATAGCAGCTCTCCTTGCTGAAGAGACTTCTATCAGTAATTCTTCAATTTCAGATGCCTCCCCCTTGAATGGCTGTTCTAGTACATCTAACAGCTCGATAAATAGCTTGTCTGTACCGTTGTATGAAGGATCTCGTAGAGCGAGAGAAACTAGGCGAGCTGTGAGAGCACTGTGCCTAGCATTGGAGTCGGCTTTGGGATCAGAAAGATTTCGGACTAATTTAATCCATTCAATGGCTTTGTCAACAATATTGGCCTCTTTCGATAGGGAGCCCAACAACCGATATATTCCTATCAAAGCCGACGACGACTTTAGTCCGGCAGTCTCATATTTCAATGACGCTTTCTTGAGGGCTGAAAATGCATCGGAGCATCTTGTATAAACCTTAGTAGCCTCACTTTGAGTGCGTCGAGCGTAAGCTTGAGCACACCGAAGGAAAGGATCGAAGATATCCTTTTCAACATCTCCGTTATGATTCGCGAGTTTCCACCATGATAAGCGTACATCGAGGGCTAATACTTGAAACGCGAAGGCTGCGTGTGGTATTATGCTAACATTGCAGTCCAGCGCGGTGGGATCTTCTGAGGTCGATACACTTGGGCTCATGGATAGAAGCATATCGGATAAGGTTTGGAGTTGGCGAGCAGTTTTGCTCACTTGTGTTGAATCCTCAGCAGCTCTTAAAAGGAGTCTTACAGGCGAGGAAGCATACCCAGGCTTTAGAAATGGCATGGCGCTTTCAATGGGCTTAGGCTTCCGCGAGGCAATCATAAGCCTTAGAACCTGTAGTTGAGTTGTGATTATCAAGCTTAGCTTCGCACCGGTTACTGAAGTTTCCCCAAAATCTAAAAGTTCTGCCAAAGTCTGTGGTGTTGCAATGGAGGCGGCTTCATTGGCCGCCGATACGTTCTTCCCTCCAATCTCCGAGTCCAGTCGTCGCTTTAGGATCCTAAGCTCTTTAGTAGCTAAATCAACCAATCCAAGTGCCAGCAACTTTCCAATCAAAACAGACATCCCATTTTCGAGTTGTAGTGACGGTATCGTAAGACCAGTAGCATTCGCAAGTTGGAATCCCCGTAAACACAGAAACGCAGCCCTGGCGCATTCCGCAATCGATCGAACTCCCGGAGAACATATTGAAGGTGAGGTTGCGGATCTGTCTCGTGTTTTTGATATATTGGGTGAACTGGAAACTCGATTCAAAGCTCGTGCCTGTAACGGTGCTTGGGGAACTGAGTTTGATCGCCGAAGTCCTTTGCGAGCTGCGGCTTTCTCTTTGGTTGTTGGTGCTTTTCGGAGCTGAGGTGGTGTCTTGATAGCTTCCGTTAAAGCTTTCAAAGTAGTGTTGACAACTTCAGTCGCCAGTGTAAGTTTCTCTTTGGGAGACAACGGTTGTGCAAGTTCGGTTGTGTTTGCGTTTTTCTTGTCTGTCTCATTGACTCTGGACCGCGACGCAGGAGCTCGAATTGTCCCCTTTTTCGTAGGTTTCGCGGTCGCTTTAGAAACTTCTGTTGGATTTCCAGGAGCACTTGGAGTGACAGTCGCTTTAGAAGATAATAAGTCACTCAGGAGAGTGACGGTTGCTGGAGTACATGTTGTTATCGAGGATATAGCAGCGCGCACAGCATCCGCGGATTGCTGTGATGTATTCATTGTGATAGAAATTCTGTCAAGAAAGAAACGGTATTATTGGTACTTAGACATTATTCCAAAAAAGCAAAAGAGAAACAATCGATGTCGTTTTCGAGTGATGTAAATTAAAGAAACAATCTCCATTATCGAAATCAGAAAACGAGGGGCCTGTTGACTTTGTTTCCTGGGCAACCACAGACATAAAACTTTCGGTTTGTCCCACCACGCAGAAGCATGATCCGCCTATTGAAATATGAATTTTACAACTTCAATACCGTTCATTATCGTATCAAGACAACCAGCTTCTGTCACCCAGCTACAATGAATAAGTCAATGATGATTCGAAAGCTTCGAATGCTAGTTTCTGCGCCACCCGCTCTCCGAACCACACTTCTTCAACAGCGATTGTTCTCCCCTCAGACTCGCCCATATGCTGTCCAAAGCATTACCCAGCCATCATTTTGGGTGAACATGGTTCCCAAGCCATTTCGTAAGGGCGAACGACCTGTAAGCAAAGGGCCAAAATCAAAAGATTGGAATCCTGCGACTTTCTTCATATGGATCTTCCTTCTGATAGGATCAATGTCAATTCAGATGATCGCATTACGGAATGAATATGCAACCTTTAGTCGGCGCGCAGATGCAAAGATTGGGGTATTAAAGGAGATTATTCAGAGGATACGGAACGGAGAGAAACCTGACGTTGAAGCACTTCTCGGAGTTGGTGATCGAGAGCAGGAACGGGAGTGGGAAGAAGGTATGGTATATATCGTTTTATTCTTGAGATGTTATTCTAATTTGGTTGGATAAAGTATTACAAGAGATCGAACGAGAAGAAGCAGCATTACAACAATCTTTTGCAGAGAAACCGCAACCCGGAAACGTTGCTATCCCAGAGACAAAAGGGAAGGCTCCCGAACCATCGAAGAACAAGAGCAAGAATACTGGGCCTTCTGGGTTCTATTGAGGATACATATGTACAACAAAAATGGTCTACTATACAAGATTCGTGTATGTTCTACGATAGCATATCCTTAAACATACCGCTATTTTTATGGCGTTCTTCGTAGGGAGTGGAGATGTCTTTTTTGGACGTGAAGCCGATCTGGTTTAATTGATCAACAAGTGCAGGTAGGACTTTGTCGGTTCCTAACTCGGCCCTGACGCCATATTCTCCAGTTTGGCTACCAGGAAGATTTTTGAAGAATGCTTCCTCACCTCTCACTCCGCCTAGATTCAGAATTGCAATAGGCATGCCTCTTTCCTGAGCACGTCTTGCTAACCTCCAGGCAGAGTACGTAGCAAGAGAAGTTCCCAATACTAGCAACCTGCCGGAATCATCTATCGCTCGTTCGGCGGCCTCCTTTACCTGCGCATTTATACTCTCCCCAAACATGACCACAGCAGGCTTCAATATACCAGCTGTACTTGTTGCTTTCCAAGCTCCCTCCTGATCAACTTCCACAATCGATTGGGATCCATCTTTCAAAATTGGAGGATTTTCAAGACAATGAGGGCATGCCGGGTATCTGAAGGTGTCATATGGCGCTCCGGGCACGTCAACGTCTCCGTCAGGATTTGCTTTCATGCCTTTTGCTCGACGGTCTTCTGGGTCTTCCGTAGTCAAAGCCCCAGATTCAAGTATTTCAGCCAAAAATGCCGCCCATGCTGGATTCAATCTTGACAAAGATTCTTGAAAAACATCTCGAGGTAAGCCCTTTTGGCAGGTGATGCATATTAAAGCTCGAAGGTATCCATGAAGTTCAACAGTTGCCAAATCCGGATGTGCCTCCGAGTGAAATGAATCAACGTTCTGTGTAATCACCCGTTTTACTATATTCATATCGGCAAGGTCTTTAATGGCATAATGAGCGGGGTTAGGCTTGGCCTTGTGTAGATTCGTCCATCCTAGGAAACTCCTCGCCCAGTATCTTCGACGTGCTTGGTCACGCGCAAGAAATTCATGGTAGTAAACAGGTCGATATGATTTGTTCAGCACATATGTGCCTTTCGAGCCTCGACTGCAGAAGATGGATGAAGTATTAGCAATTGTCCACGCAATGCAAGCTTGGCATTGGAACAAACCCCCGGTCGTTTGAACGTAACATCCATCGTATATACCCTGCCCGCTACATAAGAAGCTCCCCGGCAGATGTCTTGCAGAGCAACAGATGGAGGATAGATACTGTACTCACTAATCTGCCAATCCCGAAGCCACAGAGATGCCCGCCCCTGATAGAATTACAGTTGATTGTGGATCCGCAACCCCATCTGGAAGCTTATGTGAAGGCGGGGCAGTGAGGAATTTCGAGATGGCGGCTACAGCGCCGGGGAGCGAGTTTGCACTTCGTGGAAAGATTGATGGAGGGGGCAATGGACCCGTGTAGGGTATTCTCATGAGGGGCCTTTGCATTGGATGATATGTATGGAAGATTGCAGGATGGATGGATTGACCATGACTTGGTACTTAGGGTAGAGTACTCGTAGTCAATGCGACCAACTCATGCAAGGCTACTGGGTGCGTGTGCGTTGTGCGTTACAGTAGGAAAAAGGATAAGGATGTTGTTCGGTACCGGCAGAAAGAATTGATTATCCCCCTTTTCATTAAGCCATTGAGCCCTAAAGAATATTAATAAATCTATTTACGTCCATGACACTTCATTGCTTTGCCCATGGACGCGCGTTAAGGCCTGTCGTCACACTGGGGCTTAAGTCAAGCATAAGGACACCTCGATCTCAAATTGCCCGAGTGCTGCAGACTGCCGCTTTCGATACCGCCTTGCTCAACTATAGTACTAAGGCCTCCAACATCCCTCTTTATTCCTTTGCAAAACTTCAATCCTTATCAGACAGCTTCAATCCTCGGATTAGATCAATGGCGGCTCTTACAACTACTCAAACTCGCTCACACGCGGGCCACTCTCATCATCATCACCATCACCATCATGATAATACATACCTTATCTCGAAGAATAAGAAGGATGCCGGCGTGAGGATTACCCGGATTGGGCTTTACTCGAACTTGGGCATGGCGGTCGCCAAAGGGGTGGGGGGATATATGTTCAACTCTCAAGCAATGTTGGCAGATGCATGGCACAGCGTTACTGATCTTGCCAGTGACATCCTGACATTGGCGACTGTCTCGTGGAGTCTCAAACCCCCGACGCAACTCTTTCCCACTGGCTTTGGAAAGGTAGAAAGCTTAGGGTCCTTGGGTGTCAGTGGCATGCTTCTCTTCGGAGGGATGTTCATGTGTTTGAATAGTTCTGAGATACTATATGCGCATTTCTTCTTGGATGCCCATGCGGCCGCGGAAGCAGCTGCACATGCACATGGCCATAGTCATAGTCATAGCCACGGGGCATCACTCCCTAGTTTACACGCTGCTTGGTTAGCTGCTGGTACAATCATCGTCAAGGAATACCTATACCAAGCAAGTAAGTTGGCATTGGAATGTCTTTCTTTGACTTATCATATACTGACGTAGACCTTCGCAGCGATGAAAGTAGCACGAGAAAGAAAGAGTTCGGTATTGGCCAGCAACGCAATCCACCACAGAGTGGACTCGCTCACCGGCATCGTTACCCTTTTCGCTATTCTTGGCGCAAATTTTATACATGAGGCAGCTTGGTTAGATCCTGTTGGGGGGTTCCTCATATCACTGCTCGTCATCAAGGCTGGGTGGAGTAACACCATATCGGCGCTATATGAATTGGCAGATAGGGGCATTGACTCGGAGGTCAAGGAATCGATTACAAAGGCAGTCGAGAAGAGTCTCCTCAACTTGACAGAAGGATCAGAGGTGGAATTACGGGAGGTTGAGGGCGTTAAGTCTGGACCGAACTATCTGGTAGAGCTTCAACTTGCTGTGCCCAAAGCATGGACAATCGAAGATGTTAGAGAAGTAGAGGATACTGTCAGACAAATGATTGGCTCAAAAGTCCGAGGTGTTCGGCGAGTGAAAGTACGTTTCGTACCAAAGGATGAAGCTAAACCTTCTCTCTTCGACGAGTTCATCAGTGGAGATGTGAGTCCACAAGAGGGCCCTGAGGCCGAAGAGCATGATCACGATCACGATCATGACCACAACGGACATGCCCACAGTCACGACAACAAGAAAACATTATAGAAGATCTCTTCATAAAGCATCATGTGGAGTTTGCATGGAACTGGGAGTTGGCGTTAGGGACTGGGCGGTAAGGCTGATGAATAAGCCTTAAGGTTGCAATCTCTTTAAGGTTGCAATCTGGCGTTGGACGTGGCAGGTGGCACTATTTACGAGATTGTACTCTATACAGTGTACCACAATATACAATATATAGAACGATTTGATGGAAGTTTGTTTACCATACCCTGTTCTTGATTGGTGCGCATGTATTCACCCGGACCAGTTGAATTTGTGGTTTTCATCTAGGCTAAAAGTGGATGCTATCCCCACGTCTATTTTTACTAATCGCCTATTTCCCCTATATAAACCCCACGATAGATCAGGCAGGTTCGATTGTTTCGGATGTGCAGACATTTCATTCTTCCATGCTCCTAAATTTGTTCCTGATCCATTGCATTCATCTGTAATCTCAACATGTCTTCACAAGATGAAGCATTATACCTAGGTTTCGACCTCTCCACCCAACAACTAAAAGGTATGTCGACGTGAGCGCAACTTCCCCGTTCTTCTTTCTGCTAACCCCCTCCAAGCAATTGTGGTATCATCTTCCCTCAAAGTCCGCTATGAAGCCAAAGTTGATTTCGACGCCGACCTCTCCAAGTATGGCATTAAAAAGGGTGTGCATGTCAATGAGGCTGAGCGAGAGGTCTATGCACCAGTCGCTATGTGGCTTGAAGCTGTTGATTTAGTTCTTCAACGACTTTCGGAAAAGTCATGTCCGTTTAATCTCATTAAAGGGATTTCAGGCTCGGGTCAGCAACATGGAAGTGTCTATTGGAGTCAAAGGGGTGAAGAAGTCCTGGGGGCTTTGGAGACGGAAAAGAGTTTGGTAGAGCAATTAAAGGATACGTTTGCGCATCCGTGGAGCCCCAATTGGCAGGATGCGAGCACCCAGACAGAATGCGATGCTTTTGATCGGGAGTTGGGAGGTGAGGATAGACTCGCTGAGGTTACGGGGAGTAAAGCGCATC
Source organism: Monilinia vaccinii-corymbosi (assembly GCA_017357885.1). NCBI lineage: Eukaryota > Fungi > Ascomycota > Leotiomycetes > Helotiales > Sclerotiniaceae > Monilinia > Monilinia vaccinii-corymbosi. The sequence goes on along the minus strand of CP063406.1, from coordinate 439,397 downwards.
ATGTTCGTCTTTCTTCTCTCGTTGTCATTTTCGGCGTGTATATGTGCAGCAGGATCATGCCTGCGCAGAATGCCTTAGCTAACGATATTGGTAGCGATTCACGGGGCCACAGATCATGCGTTTTCACAAAAAGTATCCAGAGGTCTACCGTCGCACTTCTCGTATAACCCTCGTCTCATCCTTTCTAGCATCGCTCTTCCTTGGTAAGATTGCTCCCTTCGACATTAGCGATGTCTGTGGTATGGATCTCTGGGATATAAAATCTGGATCCTGGAGCGAGCCCCTCCTTACCCTCGCAGCCGGCTCTGATGGTCTTGCCTCCTTGAAATCCAAACTCGGAGAGGTACGAGAAGATGGTGGTGGAAGTATGGGTTCCATATCCTCTTATTTCACCATTCGCTATAACTTCCCCGCCGATTGTGCAATCGTCCCCTTCACTGGTGATAACCCTGCCACAATCCTAGCACTTCCTCTCCGCCCAATGGATGCCATTGTCTCCCTTGGAACATCCACAACGTTCCTAATGTCGACCCCCAACTATGTCCCAGACCCTGCATATCACTTCTTTAACCACCCTACCACGGCCGGTCTGTACATGTTCATGCTCTGCTACAAAAATGGTGGTCTCGCACGCGAGAAGATCAGAGATGCTCTTCCCACCTCCCAAACCTCGGACCCATGGTCCAACTTCAACAAAGCCGCCATGGAAACCCCACCTCTAGATCAACAATCCCCAACCGATCCCGCAAAACTAGCCCTCTACTTCCCTCTTCCAGAAATCGTCCCTAATATCCGGGCTGGTACTTTCCGCTACCAGACTTCACCCAATGGCGGAATATCTGAAGCTCGGGCAGATTATCATGTGGAAACTGATGCTCGGATCATTGTGGAATCGCAAGTTCTATCTCTACGTCTCCGATCCCAGAAATTGGTCACTTCTCCGTCTGAAGATATCCCCGCTCAACCACGTCGTATCTATCTAGTCGGAGGCGGTTCGCACAACCCTGCAATTGCGAAGATTGTAGGAGAAGTATTGGGTGGTGTCGAGGGTGTTTGGAGATTAGATGTGGGTGGCAATGCGTGTGCTTTGGGTGGAGCTTACAAGGCTGTTTGGGGTGTCGAGAGAAGCGAGGAGGGAAGAGGAAGGATTGGAAGTGGAAATGGAGCAAAGTGGGCGGGAGAAAGTTTCGAGGAGCTGATAGGTAGGCGGTGGAAGGAAGAAGGAGCTATTGCGAAGGTGGATGAGGGGTATAGAGCTGAAGTGTGGGGAAAATATGGGAAAGTGTTGGGGGCGTTTGAGGAGATGGAAAAGGTGGTTTTGGAGGGGGAGGAAAGGTTCAGAAAGTGAGATTAGAGATGAGGTAGAGGGATCAGCACTGCATGCGCAATAGTTAGCTTAATGGTATTGATTGACTAGACAGACTATTTGTGTTGGACGTGCAACTTTTCACATGTTATCCAACAAGGCGCAAATCCGATCTCATCAAAATAAGTGAGTGAGTGAGTGGACTTGTGCTTGTTTATGAATATGAATTACTTTGTTAAATGTAAATGTAATCAAGTTGTTCAAGCGAACACGCACCCATTCACTCACTCTCTTCCCGAACTCCCATATCTACCTACTCGTGTCGTCGCAACCAAAGAAATCGTCTCTCTCAAACGGGTCTTGAAGAAGGACCGAGGAAGCGGAAGGGGTCTATTCATCTTTAACCGAGCAGTTCTCATGTCCTTCCTAGATCTTGAAATTCCCCGAGGGAGGGGATATCGTCACTACCGTACCTTTTTAATGAGTCAATGGATGAATGAATAGCTTGCCACCGGGTGGGTGAATCACATACATACATCCATCCATACATACATACATACATACCCGACAACCCCACCTCACCTCACCTCACCTCTCCGATCAATGGCATGGGAATAGCCTGAGTGAGGGAGTTCCTACCTGGTATATTCTAGTCCTCTAGTCCAGCAGTGGAGTTGGAGGGCCGGGGAGCGTCTGAGACGAGTTGGGTGAGTGCGCTCTATCCTATTCTATCCCTATCCGTATGCATATCCATCGGATCTCAAGGTTTGGTTGAGCTGAGCTGAGCTGAGCTGAGCTGGGTGGGTGGGATAGGATGAGTGGGATGAAGCTACGTACGGTACCTACGGCGAAAACTTAAAGCTTAAGGGATAGCTATACGTAGGAGGAAGGAGGCCGGGTTAATTATAAATTATATTATGTTAGCTTAGCGAAGAAATATACATACATACATACCCTAACCCTACAAACCAAAGACCAAGGAGTTAGTTAGTTAGTAGTTAGCTGTGGGTGAATATATACATAGATAAATGCATCTTGATTGATTGTTTATTTATTTATGACCTTATAATCACCATGAATGAATTCATAGATGGGATGGGTTTGTTTACTAATATGCATATATATAAATATGATCGATGATGATAATTCAAATTTAAATCTGTCGTGTGTACTAGTAGTATACGTAAACGTATACGTACCGAGTCCTCGATCAGATTGTTCGAGATGTGATGAGATGATCTAAAACTCAGACTCAGACTTAGATCTAGAGGATAAGCTCGAGGGAGAGGGAGAGGTCTTGCAGTTCTATATATGAAACTTAGCCGACGCAGAGAGAGAGAGATGACTCGAGCTCGAAGGCCTAGGGTAAACGTTAACTATAACTCGACCACCATTACAGCCAACAAATCAAACCTCAAACACTCAAAACCACAAGGAATAACATCAACGCTAACATCAACATCAACGTAACGAACGCTGCGTATCCGAGGTATTCGGATTCGGATTCAGATGAGAGAGAGAGAGTAGGTCTGTCAACAACCATCCGAGAAAGCTCGTTCGTATAGCCAGCCAGCCAGCCAGCCAGCCAGCCAGCCAGCCAGCCAGGGTCCGTCCCTCTTCTCTCAATTTCCGAGGCCAAGATGAGCCAATCCCATGTTATAGAGGACAAATTATGAGAGAAAATCAATTTGCTGGGTTCATCCATCTAAGCAGTATATCATCTAATTGATCTAAACCTAACTGATTCATTCGGCTTTTACCTCCTCAACAACCTACGCGCTAGCTCTCGCGAACTGTACTTGCTTCCTATATCCTCCCTCAATGCCACAACCACCGCCCATGTGTCGCGTCACTCCTATCTATCCTACAAAGACATACAACTCTGCACCATCATCCTCACCCGCCCCCCGAAACCTGGCGTACAACATGCCTGCATACGAACGTGAATCATTTTACTTTTCTTTCTTATGAACATTGCTCATGGCATCTCTCAACCACCAGCATTTTTTTCTCAACACCGTCCACCAAATTTGAATCAAAAACAGTTTCGCGTCCAGCCACACCCACTCCCAATCTTTCATTTCAAGTCAAAGCGCAGTTGAACGGATGATGAATTTATCCCCCCATCCCAAATGCCTGCAAATCCTTTCGTGGTATAGTTTAAATCTCGTCTCGATCACCGGCCCACCATGATGTAGTGATCCATCCTCCATTCTAACGCCATTCGAAAATGCAACAATGATTCCTCTCCTCATTCCTGCCCGGCCATCGATAATGCCACGAGCCACTCTCTCGTCCCCATATCTCATTATCCCATTGTATTCATCATCCCTCGCACGCGTACAAATGAGCCTGCTCTCCCATCACCTCCCCTTTAACCATGCCTGCAAAAATACCGCCAGCCCCTTTCTCTCCGGACTCTCCACCATACTCTTAATAAATCCACTCCCATCCACTCCCATTCCAGGAAAGAAACTTCCCTGCAAATGCTCCACAAACATATTTCCCGTCTTCATATATATCACCTGTTCCAGCCCTGCCAATTCATTTAGCACGCCCTTAGATTGGGCATCAACCATTGGTCTAAATGATGGTTCGCGGAGGACTTCCCAACAGACTGGGTGAAAGCGTTCAATGAGGAAGGTATCGAAACCAGGAAATGTGGGTTGAGGTGGGACAGAAGGAGAGATGGGTTGGCCTGGAGTAGCGATTGTTGGGCCGCCCCAGAGCTCTGCCATTTTTGACATGACGGAAAATGCGATTTTGCTGGCTGCGAGACTGCCGGTCTCATTTGTAACGGTTCTCGCCAACGTTGTAACAGATTGGATAAGGGGATCGAAGAAAGCCTGGTTCTGTTCACTGACGAGTACTGAACCGAGGTCATTATTCAGGATGACTGTTACAAATGACAAATATTCTTTTCGTAATTCGGCGAGTTGAATTCCATCATCTGTTCCCGTAACCGGCTCGCTTAAACTAGCAAAAACTCTTTGAAAGAGGGGTGTGAGCAAGGAGTTCAAGACTTCATGGATATCCTTCTTGAATCCAAACACCACTTGATCTAATAATCGCAAGAACATGCCGATTTCTTCTTTGGAAGAGCTTTGGGATAGCAAGCCATCGATCCATCGTGGAAGTAAAGGTAACATTGCCACTCCCATAACTCCCATAAGTCTAGAGAATGAAGATCTTGCTGCGTTACGGACCTCGAAAGAAGTTTTGAGTGCCTCGAGTGCAAACAAAATTGCTTCTGCGGCGCGGCTAAATTCAACAGTGATTTCCTTGGCAGGTGCTTGCCCAGCCCTTTTTCCTTCCCCAGGAGACCAGTCGGAGAATCCATGGGCTAATGATCCAAGAGCAAAAATAATATGATGGATTTGTAGAATAGCTTGTGCGTTACCTGACTTGGCTTGCTCTAAACTTCGCTCGATATCCGAGAATAGAGGATCCATGATTGTTCTTGCGTAGATGGCCTCTTTCTCTATTGGGGTCGAGGCTGTAGATGAAATACAACCAACTGCCTCATACAGGTTAAGTTGGGCATTAAATGCAATATCCGCCGCATCATGACCACCATCTTCTGATGACATATCGTCATCCTCCTCCTTTGGAACTTCTGCCTTCAACGGAAGGAGATCACTGATCGATTGGATAATAGTCTCGGCAACGTTACCAACTTGACCTCTCAATTGTCTTACAAATCGGTGAAAGAGATACCACGAACGAATCCTGACTCGGGAATGGTTGTGGTGCACGAAACTAACGAAATGTTCGAGAACCTGAGGAATATATTGGCTTTGGTTTTCGAAGAATGAACAGTATCGAACGCAGATTTCCATATACTGAAGCGCAATGGCAGGGTGATTGAAAGAAGCAATACCTGTAACAACCAACATTAGCCGATTTTCTGGTAAAGGGATTTCGGAAAAGCTTACCAGATTCAACCATTTTGGACATCATGACGATCAGACGTTCGGCTGCTACACTAGATGGCTGGCTCTTGGCGTAGAGACCACCATTGACGAGTGTGAGTTCTCCAAAAAGGTACATCTCGTGTAGCGCAAGGTCTAAATCACGCCAGTCCATCTGCCCATTTTGCTGATCAAGTCTCTGGAATGTACTTCCAATCACATTACTCAAAACATCAACATACAGAGCCTCATCAATCGCCGCCACCGTCTTTTGAAGCACCTGTAACCGTTTTCGAAGCTCTTGAAATTCCGCTTCGTCTGTTAGTTCATCCTCGTCCGCATATGAAGAAGTATCATCGTATCTCATCTTTTGAATAATGGCATTGAGAATAGGGGTCAACATGGCTGAATATGCCGGCGGCAGTGGTTGTGCTTTGCGTAGAAATGTGTTGAGCTCCGTGAGAGCTGGTATAACCGTTGCGCATATTTCGTCATACTCATCCGAGAATAATCGGAGTAGGAGCGGAAGAAAGGTTTGCAATAGCTGCTCTGCTTGTGCTCTAACTTCGGGCTCGACTTTACCATCTTCTAGGATTCTGACCAGATCCGAGACAACATTGTTGACTAGCTTTGCAACAGCTTCTGCAAGATCGGTATCATAGCTGGAAGTGTTCCGCAAGTCGTGTAGAGCAGGACTGGTAATAAGTTGAGAGACAACATCTCCGAGGTTTAAGAAGAGAATCATTCCTATTTTATCAGAAGGTTTCATCTTTTTGGCCACAATCTCTGTGAAGCAGTCTATGGCAGCATCCTTGACTTTATCCTCACCACCATTAGGGTTTCGTCCAACCAAGGGGAATAATAAGTTCAAGATATCCTGGTTCACGACCAAAGAGATATCGATCCACGAGACCCATTTCCCAATCACTTTCAACGTCATCTCAAGGATAGAATCGTTCTTGCCTTGCCAGTACGTGAGGATTTGCTTGAAAGAAGCTGCCACCGATTGAACATCCCGCGCACGCACAAGATCCTTCAACTCAACGTTTCGCTTCGTCTCCCCACCTGCCCTGACGATCATCAAATCGGCAATCTCGTCATGGATCGAGCTCAGAAGTCGCAAATACAAAACAACACCGGGAAGGTTATCCACCGATCCATTTTGATGGCCTGTGAAGCCCAAGAAGTCGCGGATAAAACTTTCCCAGCCCTCCTTGTATAATGATGAAAACAGGAATGTCAGGGTTTGTGTGAGCTTGTTCTGCAAAGCAGGCGGATCGACATCGTTTCCAGAGGCATATGTTCTCCTCACATAGTCATGCAGTTGCTCCTTGAGCCCACGCAAGCTCCGATCGTCTATATTTAGAGTTTGAATTGCATTATTGACTATATCCAACGAAACTAATCGTACGACCTCTGCAGCTTTCGGAGCTCTGGTAAACAGGTTAAGGCATGCTTGTAGACTCGAGGTGTCGCCTCGTACTTGGGTAAGATACTCGACCGCTTGCCCTTTCAAAGTTTGGTCGGATCGAGGGTCCCATGCGATTTCGATGGCTTTCTCAATCTATAGAATGCATCACCACACATTAGTACAAGACTCCCATCACATGTATCACACCTTCCATTCTCGAGCGGTATCCCCACCAGCGCAGAACTTCCGAGAAGCGGTGTATCCGAAACATACCTGGGCGTCCATAACTGCTGTATTCTCAAGGACTGACGCTTGAGGCTACAGCAGACAGAAGGGTATATCAAGTTAAGATGATGCACAATTATCGTAAGGCGAATCGCATGTAAGATTAGATTACATCTGCAGCATGCTTCGAGACTCCGCTATCGATTCATAATATATTTTCTTTAGATTTAGACTTATTCGTTGGGTGGTTGGGGACGAGATAAAGTTGACAAGAGAAAGGACTTGGTGCACGATAAAATTGATCGGGGGATACTATCTGCTTCTCGAGTTTGTATGCTGAGTTCTGAGAGTGACGCAGCTGCCGGCTTTGCAATGTGATGTTGGAAAAGTTCTAATCAAAGCCATCCTTTGGAACTTATTCGAAATGCCCCACCAAAACACACAAATCTAGACGGCAAGGTTTAGTTTCAGCCTTTCGCTTGGTGCAAAGTGAGTCACACGTGAGAGCCGGCCCGTATTTTCTCCGGGATTCAGCCTTCATCCTATATATATATAGAATTCACATTCATTCACGCGGGATACGAAGAGGAATAACTCAAACTATATTCATTAATAGTCTAATTAAGGTACGTGTAAGGTAACAAAAGAAACCCCATGTCATAGACATATACATCAATTCCTCGTAGACCATGTTACCCTCTGCAATTTTTTGATGCTGTTTCAAAATCTGGCCAGTGTGTATGTGGCTATCCTTTCATCATGCCTCGGAGCTAGGAACAAAAATGAAAAACCACAAAAGTCAAAAACGCCTGCAATGAGATCTAATCCCCCAAATTCTATGAGGCGTCGCGTTTACAACGCGCGTACATGGTGATTCTGATGCAAATGTACACTCCGGCCGTTAAAAGAGCTAGAAGGGCCAAGAGATCAAGAGGAAATAGAACGCCCGCCAATAGGAAACCCATCCATGCTTTACGTAGCCACCAGGTCCTATCGGTATCATGCGGAGCTTTTGTGAAATCAGAATTTTGACGCGAACTCCTTGAACTGCCGTAAAAGGTGGATTGAGCTTGTTTGATATCCTGTTTCTGGTCTTCTTCATCTGGTCACTGAAATGAGAAACCACCACCGGGGAAGCCCTGAGGAGCACCTCGAGTGCGGCCCCCCTGGGGCATACCCCCACCAAAACTGTGGAAACCACCTCCACCTCCACGACCCCCACCCATCTGGGCTCCGAACATCTGCATGAGAATTTCTATTGAAAGGATTAGCGGTGTAATATATTGAAATGTGAAGGTTGTAGACGAACCTGGATCGATGTTCATTCCTCCTCCACCTCCCATGCCACCTCCGAAGCCGTCCATTGGATCTTCCAAGTCTACACCACTGTCGTATCTTGCACGTTTCCTGTCGCATGTTAGATTCTGCAAGGCAACAGAAAAAAGAGATCATCAAACTTACTCGGGATTGCTCAAGGTTTCGTAGGCTTCTCCAATGTCCTTGAACCGCTCCTCAGCATGTGGATCATCCCTGTTCTTGTCTGGGTGATGAATGATTGCCGCTTTTCTGTAGGCCTTCTTGATCTGGTTCTCATCTGCATCCTTCTCCACGCCAAGAATCTTATAGTAATCCTTTCTCTTGCTCTTCTTCAACTCCAGCTCAGCTCGTCGCACCTCCTTGGCAATACTGGCGTCTTGTGGTTCTTGTTCTTGCAACTGCTTGAGCTCACGTACAGCATCCTCCCACTGACCAGACTCGCCAAGAGCGGTGGCCTTGGTCTTCTTTGCTTTGGTGTATGAAGGGTCAAGTTGGAGAGCCTGATCGCAATCCTCAATGGCAGCCGCATAATCCTTGAGGCGAGATTTGCACAAAGCACGATTCTGAAGCAACTTGGAATTTGTTCCTCTGTTTGTAGGGTCGAGTTTGAGTGCTTCACTGTACTTTGCAATGGCCTCTGTGTATCGACCAGCCTTGAACTCTGCATTTCCTTCGGTCTTCAGCTGATCAACCTTCCTGACCAATCTTAAATACTTTACCGCGTCTCTGTAATCAGGATCGCAGGTCAAAGCTTGTCTAAAGTGCTGGATAGCCTTTTCGTTTTCGCCTTGAGAGTACAAAGCTCTACCCCTCAAGACGAGCGCCTCGGGATCCTGGCTGTTGCTGCGTAGCAGAGACATGGCAACATTCTGTGCGTCTCCCAAAGCATTAACGTTACCCATCTTCAAATAAGCCTCACCGCGCATCAACTGCCATTTGCGTGGCTTGGGAACACCCATGCCAAGTAATCTTTCAGCCTGCTCGATGGAGTGTATTGCCATCGATCCAGTTCCGTTCCTCAGTGCGTCTGCAGCAGAAGCAAGGTGTTGTAACATGGCCTTAGCTGGTGCCATATCTTTCGCGGATGGAGGTGGTTGAATGCGGCCAAAGGTATCCATAGCCTCTTGTGGCAGTCCCATGCTGATATAGATTCGAGCTAATCGAAGGAGGACTTTGTGGTTATTGGGATCAAGTTGGTCAGCTCGCTTCGAATCTTCCAACGCCTGGTAATATTGGCCAGCAGCCATATAAGCAGCAGCACGGTTGTTGATATATGTGGACGATGATGGCATCGCTTCGACGGCTACAAACAGGATAAAAATCAGCGATCGTCACTTATTAAAGCCCTATCAAGGCACGAACCCTTGGAGTATTCTTCAATGGCCTTCTTGTACTGCTTGGCCTTGTAGTATCGGTTTCCAGCATCTTTGAATGCTTCCGCTTCTTCTGGAGCTGGTGGCACTACAGCTTGAGGACTAGTTGGGTTTGATTTGTGAGCCGGTGGGGGAGGGGGTGGCCCATCTCCATCGACTGGTGCATTTTGTCCGTTGGCTGCTGCACTTGGTAGTGGACCAGGCTTGGGAGCAGACTTTGAAGCAGGCTTGGGAACAGGCTCTGCAGGTTTTGGTGTGCTTTGTTGCGTACTTGATTGTGGAGATGTCACAGGGGGTGGGGAAGGATTGCGAGCGCTGGAAGAAGCATCAACGTCAATATCCATAGGTTCCGACATCCTGACTTGAGTCGATAACCTCCGCAGTTGTTCTGGCGGGAGATTTAAAGGATGAGTCGTGTTTGGATCGAAAGAATTTCGCGACGGATAAGCACCCGACTTTGGGCGAATGCGGCTGGATCTCGTTGACGCCGAGTGTTGTTGCTTTTCTTCCGATTTAATATTTTCTTCTTCTCTGCCTTTGCTAGATCTCGAGTAAGATTTCTTTAGTGGAGATTTTGAGCGAGGCTGATCCGTCTGAACCCCCTCCTCGCTATCTGACGCTTTCTTCGGTTTTCTTGGTTGTTTCGAGAAGAGGTTAAAGGACATTGAGAATAGATGATGATTCCTTCCCACTGGGATGACCGTGGAGCCGGACGGACGAGCGATTGCGGGATGCGGTTGCGGTTGGACACACTTTGAAAATAGAACAAGTGATACCAAGGGGCTTATATTGACAGCAGCCCTGTTGGTGGTGGTGAATATAAGTTTTTTTTTTCTTCAACTAGAATCTGATGGAACCGCTTAGAAATATATTTTTAATCTGAGCGAGAGCTCCTTGCAACAGCAACTCTATCAAATAAAGTAAAGAGATGAAGAAGCATGAAAATACCTAGCCAAGAAGGAAAGGTTGGAATATTTAAAGAGAATAAGAATTTTTCCTTGCTTTTGGGGAGAGGGAGAGGGCGGGTTTTGGTTTTCGGTTGCTTTTTTTCTTTTCTCCGTTTTGTTCTTCTTTCTCTCTGTTTCTTCCTCACAACGACCTTCCCTTTTTCCTTCTATCTTGTTGGTCTCGAAAAGGACGGAAATGTGATGGGTTGGTTCGGTCAAGGCCAAGGTAACGAAAAGGAGAGGTGAGTGATAGGCAGGGAGGGTGCTGAGAGGAGCGAGATAGATCAAGGTGTCTAGGATGTATGAGGAAGTTGCAATTGATTGCGTTTGTTGTTGGGGATGTGGTGTGAAAGATACAAATGTATTCGCAATCGGATTGGTTTTATATAATCTGGAAAACATATATTTCAATCAAATCAAATCAAATCAAATCAAACCTCTCTCGACTGCTATCAAGATCGTTTTTGGTGCAGGCAGGCCAGAGCTGGGCACCAGCTTCCCATCCAATAGTCCGTGCTACGGAATGTATACCTCAGTGAAACTTTCCGGATATCTCCATCCCATGCATGACTCAGCCATCTCAATTCTCTGTGTCGTTGACGTTGGAGCCATCATCACCTCCAACAATATATAGAAGCTTCCTCCTCCTCCATAAACCGCACGTTTCTTTTCTTGTTTGTCTTGTGAGGGCTCAAGTACCGCGCACTGTAGCCGTTTCCAACGGTAAGGCAAGCTTTTCGTCACCATCATGCAGCTTCCTGAGCTTCCTCATTGGATTAAGCCTTTCCACCTCACCCACCCTCACCTCTTATGAATATGAACTTCCCCAGCCCCCGATATTCGCACATACCCACTCACCTCCCCCTCCCCCTCCCCCTCCGCATCACATATCTGTAGGACCGATCTCAGCCTTGCCACTTTTGTCACGACTCATATATAAAGCGTTGCTGAAGATTGCTTGAAAGGGGAGGGTAACGGCTCGGACGGTCTTCCAATTAATACATGCGCCAATCCTGTGATTTCTGGGAATAGCCTGGGAGGTTATCTTTGGCGAGAGAGCTCATCAATCAAACAGCATCAATTGCAAGGCGTTGCCATTGCCCATTTCAAAAGAATACTGTACCGGCAGCATGGAATTGAGTATCCATTTTCATGCAATAACAGGCTCCACGGCGGAGCAAAGAGCTAGAGTGAAGTCAAGCATGGAAGATCACGCCCGAACGGTTGCAGAGTAGGAATTGGGTACAAGAACTGCACTGCAGTAACAGTAAAGACCTGGCTCCAGTTGGGATGTAACCAAGAAATGCACCTTTTTGGTGTGTTATATAATATTAAATCATGGTCAACTCAATACATTCTTATATAATTTATGCATCCCTAGATGATGCCGGGGCCCCATGTCTTTCTTTCATCTCCCTGATCATGCATATGAAACCTCTGCCTCCAAACAGCATTTGAATGTTTATTGGCGTGGTCTGAATCCAGCTCGGTTCGTGCATATCTCACATCTATCGATTGTCGAGATGCTATCCTAAAAGAAGAGTCTTGATGAAATTCAACCATAACATTGATCATAATCTCGATATTTTATTCTCATCACCAATCTTCTACTTTCACACTAGAAGGGGGTATTTCCGCCCATATGCAACCATGCATTCATAACGCCATTGAAATTGCTCCCATTTTCCATTTCCCATCTCCTTTCTACCATCGTAAACTCAAGCGATGTCGGCATTTGGCCTGAAATTACATCTGCACTTACACTCCGCGACCGGGCACTCAATATGCCTATCAAACCAAGCAACTGCGTGATCCATATGAGCAGCATGTTTGCATTTCATACAGAAAGTCAATTGATTGCCCATTCTCTTCACCACTGGGTCATCTGAGAGCTCAGGCCTATCTGATCTAGGAGAACCGCAGATTTCTAAACAGATCGCACAACGGGGCAAATGCGAGCCACAGCGAGGGCAGCTAAGGCCGGCATTGATACCGCTAGTCATTAGAGGATTGCGTTCATCGGCTGTAGAAGAAGGACCCGCGGATGAATTGGGAGGTACGGGAGCGTCGCCTGTAGCATTATGACGATCGTTTGCGGAACGGGCATCACAGTAAAGACAGCGAACAGTAACTTGGCGAATAGGAGGCTTGATTACTGGAACACCGTCTCGTTGGCGAGATTTCTTGGCTGTGCCTTGGTCAAATTGGACACGGAGGATGAATTGCTGGTGGCGGTTTAGATAGGCTCGATATTCTTCACGCCAGGCGTCGCAGCGAATATCGGAGAGGTAACGAGGGTAGCAGAAAGACATGATTAGGATGGCGGTTTGGTAATCAAAAAACTTTGCGACATATTTTGCTAGGATATCGACCATATAGTTGGTGATTCCGGCAAGTACAATGCCTTCGATATCTCCATGTTGGATAGCTTCTTCCAATTCCTTATCAAGCCACTCTGTCAGTTGGAGGTCACTAAGGTATCTTAAAGCCACTCCAGCGCGATATCTCAATGGAAGCGATGTCTCATTTGCGATAACTTCCCAGTCCCGAGTTGTGACATAGCTAAAGATAGCTCGTAAATAGGGATCTCCAGAAACATGAGCTTGGTCTTGAAGTGCCTTGCTCCAGTTAGAGAGGTCAAGGTTGGAAGGGCTCTTGGTAGTAACGTCGAGTGCTACAGCAGCAAATACCAGCTCCTTGTCTCCACGTCGGAGGATATCGACCGCGTTTTCAGGTTCTCCCTCAAAAAGTGCCCGTGCAGCTGCTTTGGTATATTCTCCTCTTCCTTCTAGACGGGCAAGGATCTCTTTTAGTTCTGCTGCAGGTTTTGAAAAGCCGCATTGAGCAAGGCATAACTGTCGGTGTTGTGGCTTCATAGTTGGTACACCAGTATATTCTTCGTAGCCGACACGTTTGTTGATGATGGCAATAAGTCGTTCCCACTCAGTGCGATCAGGGACAATAATGCTGTCGACGAGTCTTGATTCGACCTTTCTACCAAGATCATTGTTCCATAAGGTATAAACTCCCAAGTAGCTAAGATCGAGGGTCGAAGATAGCATGCCGTCATCCTTGGCAGCTTTCTCGGCGACTAAATATATCAGCAAGTATCAAAACCACAAGAGAAGTAACATACCTGAAATCCAATACCATACATCTCCGAGCCATGGATCTTCTTTCACCAACGATTTGTTTTTATTACAATCAAACAAGTAACCGTTGAGAGCACGATAAATGAATAGATTATCGATCAGCAGAGCCTCGGCTTTGGAGGTTGGTATGCGAGATGCGAGTAATGCCTCGTGCATCTCCCTGCTTGAGAAGATATCGGTTGGCGACGAATTCTGAATCTGCATCTTGCTTCTACTTGAGAGGTCCATAGCAGACAGCAGATCGTCCAAAGAAGTAGGGCCATCATCATCGCCAAGGTCATTTTTCTTAACAAAGGTTTCCGATACTGGGTCGTTGACGATCGAAAGCTGTCGCTCAATAGCTTCTGCGAAAGTTTCCTTTGTGAAAGCAGCCCTGCGGATCTGACTGCCTGGTATTTCGGTCTTGACATCTGACGTTGAAATGTCGGGGCGTTCGAGAGCTTTGTCGAGAGCAGTTGCTAGGGACTTTTGAACATGCGGCATGTTGTATCCATCTGGCCCAAATACTGGTGTTTGAGATTTCAACTGATCTGCGTAAAGAGGGCCAAGGTTCGCCCTACGCTCTTCAGGATCTTCAAATTCCATCAAAGTATGATATGGTACTTTATCATGATTGTGTGGTACTTGCCATGGCATAAAGTCCACCATTTGGCCATTGGTATTAGGTGGTATTTGCATGATTTCAAATGACCCAGAAGCCCTCAACGCGACAACGCGGGGTTGTAGATCTGTGGTGCCAAGTGTTAACCAATCGAAAGAAACAATCCTATCCTCCTGTCTGCGTCCACGATCTGCGTCGAAATATGGGTATTCGAGGTCGAACGACTTCTTGACTTGAAGTAATTCTGGGCTTCCTTTAACATCATCTTCAGAATCAGGATCGTAATATTCCTTGTTAATCTTCAAAATTTGAAGTTGACCGGTATTTGAGAGAACCCCCAAGGTTCCACGCTGCTCACGGCAATAGCGCAAGGACTTAATGTACGAGCCCTGTTTGTCTGTAGAAATGACCTTCTTTAATTGCAAGGCAGCCCCCCAGGCATATCCATCATTATCGAAAGCATCCAAATACATCGGAGAAGCAGTGGCTCGAGTGCTAGCGCGGCGGTCCCAGACCATAAGTCCAGGCTGATCTAGAGAAGAGGATGCAAAGTAGTTAGAGTCCGAGTAGTCTATGGTTAGGTTGTTGTTACACTTGGTTTGGAACGTGATTACTCCGCTGTTTGGATCTGTTCTATGTTAGCATGTGTTGCTGGCAAGATGCTACTAAACTCACCTCTGAGATCATGAATTCTTACACAGGAGTTCTTGATACCAATAGCAAGAGTTTGGGGCTGATCCTCGAAGAACTTAATGCTAGTTACCTGTATTTCGTCAGTGGCGCCGTCACGGGTGCTTTTCTTATATCTACTCACGGTGGCCGACTCCAACTTTCTAGGCTCGACCGCATTATTTGGCACTTTCCATCCTGGCTGAGAAGTATCCCAACCAGCTAGACGTTGATTAACATCCCAGATTTGCAGAGAGCCGTCGTTTCGGACTCTTTCGAGACCAATCGCCAGTAATCCAGTAGTGTTAAAAGCGACAGCTTGGCAAGCTCTCGGCTGCTTGACGGAAAGAGACAAGACAGCATTCGAATTGTCATCAACACGTAGTAGTTGAAGCTCGCCACTAGAAGTACCGACAGCAACCAACCCTTCGACAATTGGCGACCAGTCGAAAGTGTTTAACGAGGGTATATCAATGTAACGAGACAGGGTTTCATACTCAAAATTCCCTGGGTGTGCGAAGCCCTTGGCCGCATAGACTTGAAGGATTCGATAATTCAGATTAAAGGCGACAAACTGCGAACGAGCCGATTTTGGCGACCATCTAATGATTCCCTCGGTCTTGTCCATGTTTGCCGGAAAGTGCCAATCTGGTACTCTGGTCCAATCCAAGAGCTTAACCCTATCAACCCTTGAACTTCTATCCGGTTGCCGATATTGCCAAGTTCCAAGGGGACTCTTGTGCCAACCTGGAAATTAAAGTAGCATATCAGCTGATCTGCCTGTAGGCAATGGGCAACTCGGTAGAACTTACACTCTCGCTTCTGAGTTGCAGATAGACAAGGTTTTGGACGAAACCGAAAAGATCTAAAATGGAAATTGCCTCGCTCACAATTTCATGATTAGCAATGTTTAGTTCTGAGTGTGGTGTGAATTTGAGGCCTCGGTCGTCGTCAATATCCGCACTTTCAAGGGAATGATCTGGGGTATCGATATTATATCCGACTTTGAAATCGTAATCTGAACCAGATAAAGCAACGATGTATTTTACAGATTTGTTGTTTCGTATGTTTTGGGGTCCAAAAGGGTTTGGTTTGGGGATTGGAGCAGCAGACAGCTGCTCTGCAGGCTGCTCTGGGTTGGTCGATCTATAAATTGATTGTTAGTTGAATAGCTCTAAAAGCCATGCATTGCTTGGAGGTTGATTCTGTGGACTCTCTCTCCATCAAAGTGATTAAGAAAAATGGAAAATTCTCCCAATGGAACTGAATTGATATTTTCAACTTTTCAATGTGAACGAGAGAACTACCAAGTAGAGAGTATTAACAAGAGGAAATATCAAGTAACTTACAATTGCTCTGCCATCTCTCTTGATGCCCGTGCTTGATCGGCCCGATGTTGTTCCATAGTTGATAACCTAAGGTTGTGAGGGAAAATAAAGACCACCCAGGATGGATTGTGAAAGCTGAGCTGACTAAGTTTATCACGTGATAGCATGATGGGGTATGTGAGAATAAAATAAATTTGACAAGGCTGAATAACTATCAACTCAACAACATCATGGCACCAAAACGCAAGCTTTCTGATTCAGATGCTCCAGAAGTGGTACACCCATCTAGACAAGTTCAAGTGTATGGCGATCAACCAAAACCAGCAAAGAAGCGCAAGTCAGAACCAGCACTTAACAAAAAACAAGCACATACTTCCAGTGTAAACACCATAAAGAAAAAGATAAGAGATGTAACGAGGAAGCTTGAAAGGGCGCAGGATCTTCCTGCCAATGTGCGTGTGGA
Source organism: Monilinia vaccinii-corymbosi (assembly GCA_017357885.1). Taxonomy (NCBI): domain Eukaryota; kingdom Fungi; phylum Ascomycota; class Leotiomycetes; order Helotiales; family Sclerotiniaceae; genus Monilinia; species Monilinia vaccinii-corymbosi. The sequence goes on along the minus strand of CP063406.1, from coordinate 422,694 downwards.
GGACGAACGGGCGCTTGCTGCATATCAACAGGAATTGTCTTTTGCAGCAGCAGAGAAGATTAGACAGAAGATGATCAAGAAATACCACATGGTCCGATTCTTCGGTATGGCAATTCCCATAGAAGTATTCGTCTTGTGTACTAATTGGGTAATTTAGAACGTCAAAAGGCCACCAGACAGTTGAAGAAACTTCGAAAACGTCTTCTGGAAACCCAATCTACCGAGGAAGTTGAGCAATTGAAGGAGGAGATGCACATTCTTGAAGTGGATCTTAACTATACTCAATACCACCCTCTTAGTGAAACGTATATTAGTCTTTATCCCCCAAAAGGTTCAAAAGAGGATGCGGAGGCGAAAACGGATAAGACGAAACCTCCAATGTGGAAGGAGGTCGAGAAGTGCATGGAGGAAGGAACCCTCGACCGGCTACGTAACAGAAAACCAGATCCAGATATCACTATCTCGACCACAAAACCTACCAAAATTGCAGATAGGAAGCTTGTGAAACCCAACCCAATACCAAAACCAAAACCTCAGGAGCAGGAGAAAGCTCCATCGATCGATACTACAGGGATGAATCGACGCCAGAGAAGGGCTCAGCATGGTGTGAAGGATACGAGGGCTATAAAGCTCGCAAAGAATAAATCTACAGGCTTTTCTAAGAACCAAGCATTCGGAGCCGTAGAGGGGGCAAGAGCAGATGAGGCTCAAGATGGTAATGTTAGTGATGGAGGCTTCTTCGAGGAGTAATGATAATCATACGGAGTTGGGCTGTATTATGATACCCGTTTATCAAACATTTTCAGGTGAAAGCCATGAGTACTTGTTACAGTACTGTTTTGCCGCTCAATAAAGTTTACTTAGTTTCCAGGGATAGCATGTTTTTCCTCAAAAAATTAAGCAGCAGTCTGCATTTTTGGAAGAAGCTCAATTTTGGAGAGCTAATTATCGAGGAACGGAGACTAGCCATAGTAGTTATGGATGGATACTAGCTATTTGGATGGAGTAATTCTGTTCCCCTTATTTTGATCCTTCGCATCTATAAAGAAAACAGTCTCATCCATAAGGTTGCATTTGGCGCGTTCCCTCTGTGATACATCCCGTTTCGAGGTTAGGGGCTGTTTTCATTCCCTTGTAAAAGCCAGTACATCTCCAATTCAGCATTGTACCTTTCCCCGTAGACCAACATACCCTTCGGCCCAAACAATTGATCCGAAAATGAATGTTAGAAGCCAAGGACATTTCGTCAAATCACCAACCTCTTTAATACTCCCTCGAATACCAAAAAAGAATACCCACAAAAGAGTCAGTTCACACCCAAACCCGAATTTGAGAAGGCCGAGAGGTAGAAACGCGAAGCCTGATCCCTTTGTAGCCTCCCGAAGAGATACCACGGCACCCATTCTTGATTGCTTCTGGATCTGATACTGTTGTTTCGATTGTTTGGATAGACCTACTTGATGAGGTGGTGATGAGTAGGTAGCTAGCTGGCAGTATGTGTGTGAAAGGAAACTATTAAGCGGGGAAAGGTGGAAGGGTGTTTGGTTTGTGACGATTGTTCTGTCTTTACTATATACTTTATGATTGAGGGGGATAGGGTATAGGTGATGATGGCAAAAACAGTGAGCGCTAAGTTGGGAATAAGCCCTGCATGTGTTAGGGGGGGGTAGCTTTTGATGCCATTCGTGCATTATTCACTCTGTGAGCTCTCCCTCGCCGCACATGCTCGACTCCGAACCTCACAACAATGAGATCCGATTTAATCATGAAAATCTTACTATACCAGTAGAAAAAGAAACTCTTGCCATACGATATTGTTTATCTATCTGTATTGGTATCTATCATGCAAGATTTTGACTCTATAATGGAAGTGGGTGAGAAGTCTATCTAATCGTGGTCTTCGGTTAATTATTGCGGAGAGCGACTTTAGAGATCCAAACCAAAAAAAAGAGGACGACAAAAAAAACATCTTTTGAAGCTTCTATTGTTGTTGAATCTCTCGAGGCCACAACAAAATAAAGAATGGACCATCGAAATGCCAAAAGGATTGCCTACTACTGGAATCGAACCAATGATCTTAGCATTTCTGTAAATTATACAATACAAGTGCTACGCGTTACCACTGCGCCAAGCAGGCTGAACATAGAAGTTATCTTCTAGTAGTGGATGCGGATTGCGTCGATAATGGAATATATATTCTTCGCATAATCGTACATTCTCAACGAAAGCAGGTGCACTCAAAGTATCTGCAGCCTTTCAGACATTGGAGATATCGAACCCATTCAGTGCGAATTATTAACATTTATCTCTTTTCAGATATTCAGTCCATTTTATATATCCAAAAGGGATCACCGTGTTCATACGTCGATCCTATCTATATATGCGAGCTACACAGCGACATCTGTAATGGGATAACTCGGTATTTTATGAATATTGCCTTGGCATATATAGCTTCATTTTCCAGATCCATGTCGTCGTTATATATGTCAACTACATTCATTGAATTCATCGAGAAACTTCATGGCTCCGTCACTTTGATTCCCGTCTTTGGCAAACCGATGCCCACCCATCTCATTTCTTGCATCCCTGTGCTCTGGTCTCATGGTATCTGTTCTTCGCAATAAATACCAAATGTCATTCCCTCATTCAGTCTTTACCAAAGACGCTTCATTATTCGAAGCGGTAGCTCCCCCAGCAGCAATCGTGAGACCTTGAAGAATTTCACTTCCGGTCACACATATGATATACGAAGGGACAACTATCCATGCAGCACTAAAATAGAGTTAGAGAATAGCCATACCCATAACCTAAATGACTTACTTTGGGATGATCCATAAGAAGACAAGATCTCGAATACTATTATGGCCAATATTCGCAAATCCAGAAAAATATTCATTCATCCCTGAAAATAGCTTAGCAGAGACATCGCTACCACTAATCCCCAGGCCAGACTTACAATACAAGACCGTCTTACTAACAGTCATAACAGCAGCGCTATAACCCACCAAAGCAGCCAAAGCCCCCATCTTCCCATCCACAAACCTCTGCTGTCCAACAACTCCCGAATTCTTGGGCGCTCCTCTTCCCTGAGCCGATGACGATCTCCCATATGCATACAAAATATACAAATAGTAATAATACATCGCACTCTCGACAATGTTCAAGAAAGTTTGGGCACCAGTAAATCCATTATGTTCTTCCAAAGCCTTCCACCCGTATATATAGTCAACCTTGCCATACAATTCATAAGGAGCCCAAATGGGCCAGTGAAGAGATCCACCCGGCATAGAATGAGGTCGAAGCATGCAGTATCCCGCATCCCATGCTACGAGTGGGAGAGAGATGGCAAGCCAGATGATGGCGAGTTTCGAGGGAGTATGTGCCCATTGTCCTTTGCGTGAAGGAGCATTTCGCGTTGCACGGGTGGGCGTAGGGCTTGGTTTTGGGAATGCTTGGGGGTGGCCGCGCGTTGAGACCATTTTGCGCATCTATGGATTACTAATGAATCGATCAATGAAGGAATTTGTGATAAGATCTCATCCGACTCTTCGGAATCTTCGGATTCTTCGGATTCTTCTGATATCAATCTCTCTCATGATCACTTCAATTGAAATCTGGGGAAATCCCTCGGGCCTTCATAATTCCGATCCCTGTCCTGCCCTTGCCCGTAAAATTCCCGGGAAAGTGACTACGTTAACGTCATAGGCTACATTTATATTGTAGATTTCTCAATCTGGCTGGCGACTTCTATCCTCCGACTCGTCGTTGCTGTCTACAGTACTTCCAAGCTATTTTTCTTTCAATCTACTGTACTCGCTATTATAGCTTGATGTAAAATCCCAAGTCAATCTCATAGGTAACCTGAACCTTACCCATGTCATAGTATTCACACAATGGAATCGCCCTCCAAAATCAAAAGACGCTCGACGCGAATAATCGAAGCCTCATCAACAACTACAAGGATGGCACCGAGGAGATCTCCTTTTGTGCCCACCACTTTCGAAGCCATCCTCCTCTCAATATATCCTGCAACGTTACTCTTGGGCTCTATCTTCTCTCTCCTCAGTCCCGATGTGCGAGCTTCTGAATACAACCCGACACTGCAGTCCCATCCTGCGAGCACGGCGCCCTCCTATTTCGCGAAGAAAAGCAATATATTCAACCAGTGGTTCGTGAAAAAGGGGTGGGCTTGGATTTCTGCTAGCTATTTCTTCTTCCTCTTAACGCATCCATCGACTGGTCCCCCAGGCGCTTTCACTCTTACACCAAGACGATTACGCGGGCTCCTGCGATACATTGTTGTTACGACATGGTGGGTTTTCGTGACGCAGTGGTTTTTCGGCCCGGCAATCATCGACCGGGGATTTATCATAACGGGGGGACAATGCGAGTTGGTTCATGCTGCGGAGAAGGGAAAAGTCAATATGGATAATACGCGTCAGTTTGTTACGGCAGTAGCTTGCAAAGCTGTGGGCGGTAAATGGAAGGGTGGCCATGATATTAGTGGACATGTGTTCCTCCTCGTTCTTGGAAGCATGTTTCTATTCCAAGAAGTGCTCCATGTTGTTTTCCGAAGGTTAGGGATGAAAGAAGAGCGCACCATAGTAATGGAAGATGGAGCCATCAAGTCTGCGGAAGTAGAAGCGCCTCTACAAAACGAAGTGGAGGGACTAAATCAAGATGGATGGCTGAGTTTGAGTGTTAAAATTGTACTTGGGGTGGCGGGGCTGAGCTTATTTATGTTGACCATGACTGCGATATATTTCCATACGTGGTTTGAGAAGTTCACTGGGTTGACTGTGGCCTTTGGAGGAATATTTCTTGTGTTTTGGGTGCCGAGGTTGAATCCGACGGTGAGAATGGTGTTGGGAATGCCGGGGATTTAGATGATGATCGTCAGGATACGGACCCATGATAGGGTCATAAAGGCTCTGTATTTAGGCCATGTTTCAGATGTAAATAATACCAGGCGTTCGCATTGCCAGTGGCATTGCGGACGATGAACATCGATTAGTTTAAACATACATCTGGAAGTCAATGATCTGGGTATGGATACCTTTTCAATCCTAGGTTAATGACGAGTTTTGAACATTGTCCTAATAAGTATCATCTCGCGTTTCAGGGGATGCTCGGTTCGCTCGTTGTAACCCCAACATCAAATCTTCATACCCGGGTTGCTAACTTGATAATATTATATTTCACATATCATATGCAAACATCTACTAGGAACGAAATGAATATAGATAATATTTCCAATCCAATATTACCATATGAGTACAGTCAAATAAAACAACATAACATAGCATAGCACTACTAAACATACATTGAGGAAACCAAACTAAACGTTGACACGAAAAGAAAAGAAATAATAGCAATCTTGCAACAATCTAATCCGCACTCTCAACAAGCTCGCTCGTCTTCAGCATCGTTGTAATGAGTCTCTAGATACTATGTTAGTAAAAAAGAAGAATGACATGGGATTGTATGGTTGAAGAAGGATGCGTTTTTACCTCTGCGTGCTTTCATTGCCCTCTTGCTTTTCAGGGCGGGCATATTGCTTGCTACTCTTGTTTCAGCGCTCGACGACTTTTCCGTTGGAATCGACTTCGTTGCCGTTGGCATCGTAGTCTGAGTCGCGGTCGACTAGTTTCCCATTCTCGTCAATCTCGTTGCCGTTAGCATCGTAGCTTGTATCGCGATCAACCAGTTTCCCATTCTCGTCAATCTCGTTGCCGTTGGCATCGTAGCTTGTATCGCGGTCGACTAGTTTCCCATTCTCATCAATCTCGTTGCCGTTGGCATCATAGCTTGTATCACGATCAACTAGTTTCCCGTTCTCGTCAATCTCGTTGCCGTTGGCATCGTAGCTTGTATCACGATCAACTAGTTTCCCGTTCTCGTCAATCTCGTTGCCGTTGGCATCGTAGCTTGTATCACGATCAACTAGTTTCCCGTTCTCGTCAATCTCGTTGCCGTTGGCATCGTAGCTTGTGTCGCGGTCGACTAATTTTCCATTCTCGTCAATCTCGTTGCCGTTGGCATCATAAGAAGTTTCCGTGCGTGCCTTGTTGGCTCTCTGTTCAATGGTATTTCCATGCTCGTCAATTTCATCTCCAGCCGCATTGTACCCAGTATCTACAGGTCAATTAGCAAGTCATCCAGTCGTAAAATGTCAACTACTCACCACGATCGATCAATTTTCCACTCGAGTCTATCTCATTCCCATCTGCATCGTATCCAGTCTCGCGAGCAGCAATCTGGAACTCTCCTCTTGACTCAATTCCACTAACCGAATGAGCGAAATTGGTGGCATCCATCGGCGCTGCCTGGACCGCCAACATGGCACAGAATGCCAAAATCAAACTTGCTGTTGAAGAACGCATTTTGAATATATAATAAATCTGTAAAAGGTAGTTGAATGAGTGGATCACGTTATAATTGAAAATGTATCAGACCAGCTGTTGAAAAGTAAATAAAATAGAATAGTAGATTTGAATGATTGGAGTGATTGGAATTAATTGAGTGACTGTAATGATTTGAAAAGAAATGAGGAGAGAAATGGCACATATATATACGTCGTAACTCCAAACCACCAATTCACCATCCTCCAAACCATCTCAAACACTCTCAACCCAACACCCACATGTGAAGCATTACTTAATGCCCCAAGCATGTTCTAGACTATCTGATCTCTCTCACCAGCAGGCAAAACAAACGTGCAAAAAGCCGGACATACACAAACAGTCTCATTGGAAACAACTTTCGTCAGACTCTATACCCTTTGCAATAGACAACTCCACATCGAAGATCTTAGCAGTGCTAGTTGCTGTGATCACAAATAGATCCAAAGGAAGCATTTGATCCCTTGCAATCTGATTATCTGCTTCGGAATATATTTGCTTTGGTGAAAACGCTTGAAACAGCTGTGCGGAAAACCATGATGGGACAGGAAAAGACCGACTCGCTTGTTTTACCTCTTCGCAACTACGAGTAATGACATATCATAACAAGGAAATTCGCAAAGCCCTGGTACATCAGTGTTGATTATTGGTGACAAATCTCTGTTACAAAGTGAGCCATGTGCTGCCATGAAAAACGTCCAAAAAACTCGAAATAATATTCTCGAACCCCGTCGGTCCCAAAAGTGCGTCTTGTTACTACCGACTACTATTCGTATTCATACGAAACAGCTAACAATATCAAAAAATAGCCTCCTAAAACCCCATAAACCCAGACGACTGTGAACAAGAAAAATCGCAATGAATCCCGTTAAAATGACACTGATGTATTAACAAGCACAACCTTCTTTAGACGCATTGTCTCTTGGTCCTGTCAAATTGACTCTAGACTGATCTTCCCCTCGGGCTGAAGTTGCTTGTGTACCTCCAGGTCCTCTCGCACCCTTCAACGATGTCTCCGGAATGGCATTTGCGATTGCCGTGAACACCTCCGTCACATTTGTGCCAAGCTTTGCAGAAGTCTCAAAGAACAATAATCCCTCTTCCTCTGCATATGATTTAGCCTCCGCCGTTGATACCTTTCGCGCATCTCCACCTGAATCTTCACCTTCGGCTGATTCCTCATCCCCCAAGTTATTACTCGAATCGTCGGACTCATTTGTCAAGTCAAGCTTGTTGCCTACAAGTGCGATGACGATACCCGGCGACGCCTGTCTTTGGAGTTCTGCGACCCAGTGCTTTGCCTTGATAAGTGATGCTGGTTTTGTGAGATCATAAACGACAAGAGCAGATTGGGCATTTCGATAGTACATAGGAGCGAGAGAGGCGAAACGTTCTTGTCCGGCCGTATCCCATATCTCGAATTTGATAGTTCTGGTTGGAAGATTACATTTTTGTGTCAAGAAAGCAGCTGTGGCAATGACTATTAGCAAAGTCCGTATAAAGGTGGAGCAATGCAAATGAAGATTTACATACCTCCAATAGTAGGTTCCTTGTTTTCCTGAAAGTCATTGTTCACAAACCGCAAGACAAGAGAAGACTAGAAGAAAGTCAATATGATGGCGACAATGTATCCAAACTTCCAAATACCTTTCCCACAGCTGCCTCACCCAAAAGAACCAACTTGACGCTGGAGCTTGGCTTTGGAGCCGATGTAGTTGAGTCCGCCATACGTCACAAATCCGACTTGATACTGAGCGTTTGGCGTTTGGAGTTTGTAAATTGTGTTTCTCGACGGATGAGATGTATCTCCAAGATCGCAGGTTATTATCAGACGGATCTGTTGTAATGCGATAATTTTTGAAGGATTTTCTTGATGAGTGTGAATTTGATTCTCTTTTTTAGTTGATACCTAGAAGTCAGAAGGCAGCTCTGCTTTCGGAGGAACATGAATGAAGGAGATGGCGGGTTGAGAGCGAATCAAGACCCCGGGATCGTTAGCGGCGGAATTTCTGGCTCACATGCACCGACCAATATTTTAATTTTTTTGGATTTTCATTTCATTCATCATACAATAAAAAACCTTGCAGAAATGGCAAAAAGAAAGGCTGAATCGCAAGATCAGCTTGCCACCAAGAGTGGGACAAAAAAGATCAAGCAGGACCCTGCCGTTGCCGTAAAGGTTGAAGGGTCTAAAATGATGTTGGATGCTAGCGATTCTAGCAGTGAAGACGATTCCGTTGGAGGTGCCCCGCTTGAATCTGGATTCAAAGTAAATCAAGAATATGCGAAACGATTCGAGCATAACAAGAAGCGTGAGGAACTTCAAAGATGTGAGTACACTCTGTCCCCAAGGATTCTGATTGGGTCAACTTATGATGTGGTTAGTGGAGGAAAAGTATACCAAGAAACCTGGACCGACAATTGGAAAAAACGGCGAGAAGAAATACGGCGACAAATATGATGAGGATTCTTCATCTTCTGACGATGAAGATGAAGATGATGAAGGGTTTCTAGCGACCGAAGATTTAGACAAGGAGATCTCAGCTACGCTACAAGCCCTTCGTTCAAAGGATCCTCGAGTCTACGATGAAAACGTTACATTTTATGCTCCAATTGATGAGGATGCAGAAGAGGGAGCTACGAAAGAAAAGAAGGAGAAGCCTATGTATCTCAAAGATTATCATCGGCAGAATTTATTGGCTGGTCATGTAGGAGGGGAGGAAGAGGAGAATGTCCCACAAACATTCGCCCAAGAACAGGAGGCTTTAAAGAAGAAGATTGTTGGCGAAATGCATGCAGCTGCCGGAAATGTATCTGACTCGGACGAGGACGAAGGTTTTCTTGTGAAGAAGGATAAGAAATCGGAGCTTTCAAGTCAAGGCATCCATACATCCAGAGCTTCAAAGGTTGAAGTTGACATTGCTATTGCCGACAAAGATCCGGAGACGTTTCTATCAAACTTTATGGCAGCTCGCGCATGGGTTCCCAGCGACGGTGCACGCTTTCAGCCACTCGAATCAGACGACGAAGAAGAGGACGACCGAGCCGAGCAATTTGAGACAGCTTACAATTTACGTTTTGAGAATCCTGCAGGAAGCAATGAGATGTTGAAATCATATGCCAGAGATGTAGTCGCCGAGAAATCCGTCCGCCGCAATGAGGTCAGTGGCAGAAAAAAGCAAAGAGATGTTGCGAGAGAGAAAAAAGAGGCCGAGAGGAAGGAAAGGGAAGAAGAAAGGTCACGTTTGAAACGCTTGAAGATGGAGGAGATGGAGGAGAGGCTCCAAAAAATCAAAAAGGCTGCAGGCCTTAGTGGCAAGATTTTGAAGGATGAAGAATGGGCTCAATTTTTAGATGCGGCCTGGGATGATGATAATTGGGAAACCGAGATGAACAAACGCTTTGGGGATAGCTATTATGCAGAACAGGAAGGGGGATCCGAAAGTGATGATGAAACAGAAGGGAAGAAGAAGAAGAAGAAAGTGAAGAAGCCAAAGTGGGATGACGATATCGACATCAAAGATCTTATACCTGAATTTGACGATGGCGAAGAATTCTCGAAACCCGCTTTCTCTCTTTCGGATCTAGAGGATGACGCAGAGGAGAACTCTGATGACGAAGGGAAATCATCAAAGAAATCAAAATCTAATAAAGAACGGCAATTGGAAAAGCAAGCCAAAAAGAAGGCCGCACGTTTGGAAAGAAAGAAGATTGAGGATCTTGTGGACAGCAAACTCGATGTTGATCTATCCTTGGCTTCCAAAAAGGCATCAGTGTTCAGGTATCGCGAAACTTCACCCACCTCATTTGGTTTAACAGCCAGAGATATTCTGATGGCACCCGATTCATCGCTCAATGAGTTTGCTGGCTTGAAGAAAATGGCTGCCTTCCGAGATGCGGAAAAGAAACGTAAAGACAAGAAGCACCTGGGCAAGAAAGCTAGATTAAGACAGTGGAGAAAGGAGACATTCGGTAACGAGGATGGACCGGAAATTATTATTGGACCTGATGCCGGGGAGGGAGCTGATGCCATGGAAGGTGTCGAGATTCCAGAAAAGAAGAAGAAGAAGAAGAGATCCAGGAAGGATAAGGGAGCTGTTGGAAAAGCCACAGCTGAAGAATGATGGATTTGTAGATGTACCGTAAGAATTGTGGTTTATTAATAGGTTTCACCAAGGGTGGTGGAATGCCATCTCAACCCCAAACACACTGTTGCTGTGATAAGGTTTTCGTTTTCGCCCGGGAATGGAAAAACATCTGGAGCCGGCAAAAGAATACTTGCATCAAATAATATCCCTTGTAAAATGACTTCCTTCTGTAATTAATTTATATTTAATATTACTCGAGTGTTATATTTCCTTTTTATAGATTGTTGTATAGAAGAAGTACTTGGTAATAATCACTGCAATGCAAGACCTACATCGTTACTGGCTACCCCTCAAAGCCCCTTAAGTATCTGCGAGCTACTCAGTAGTAGTCAACTCTCGACTTCTGTAAGTTTACCACTTCTCAAGAAGAATCTCAAACGTATATGATTGAATCAACCACAACCATTTACAGCTTTGTAGCATAATGAGGTTGGCTTTGTTTATATCTCTTACTCTACATAGAGTTTAATCAACATGTCGGACATTGTGCCACCCATCATCCCACAGCTCAGCAGGCCTTTGAGCTTAATACCAGTAGGCTTAAAGGAGGCAGCCCTCGATTCACCAACATTTCGCGCGACTGCAGTTCATTTTTCGGATCAAGTAGAGATACTGGAGAAATGGCTCGATGCCTACGTCAAATCTATATCCAAACTCGTCGGCGACATTTCTTCAATGGAAGAAGCATTCAATACCTTTCTCCTTCGATCCATCCCTCCTGCGGACGTTTCCGAAGCCGTTCTCGACCATGACTATACTTTGCTGGCAATGAGGAGATTTGGGGAAGGTTCCAAAGAATGGTGGTCGCAGGTTATGACGGGAACCAAGAAAATGGATGCGAATATATGCGAGCCCATCAGAGCGTTTATGGCTTCGGAGTTGCGGAATTTTAAAGACGCTCGACGATATTTAGAACAGTCGCAGAAAACATTTGACTCTACACTCGCGAGATATGTGGCCCAGTCGAAAACCAAGGAGCCTTCAGCGCTGCGAGAAGATGCTTTCCAAGTGCATGAAACCAGAAAAGCATATCTAAAAGCCTCTTTAGATTTTTGCTTACTTGCACCACAACTGCGATATACGATTGATAAATTGCTTGTGAGAGTATCATCAGATCATTGGAGGGACATGAAGAGGGCAAGAGAAGTCTCTATGGGTACTTTTACTAAATGGGGAAGTGAAATGGATCGTGTGCGAGGATGGAGCAAGGAAATGGAAGCTGGTGAGGCAACTTTCCGGCGTGAATTACAGCTTGCTAGAAAAGGTATTGCCGAAACTGCATCTCAGGCCTCCAAACCATCCCGAGAATTAGAGGACTATAACCTTTCCACGGTGGCATACCTTGGCTCGAGGGGTCCCTCGACGGTTAGCATTCAACTCCAAAACAGACATACTGAACGATCCGAAAAACAAGACTGGCTATTCTTACGGACAGTAACTGGCAAGCCTGCAAGAGCTGCATGGGTTCGTCGTTGGTTTTATGTCAAAGATGGCATATTTGGTTGGTTGGTTCAAGGTATACAATCGGGAGGAGTAGAGGAGAGTGAGAAGATCGGTGTCCTCCTTTGTAACGTGAAACCGGCCGTTCAGGAAGATCGGCGATTTTGCTTCGAAGTCAAAACCAAGAACCAGGCAATCCTGGTTCAAGCAGAGACCCAGTCTATCCTTATGGAATGGCTAGAAGCATTTGAACTTGCAAAGAATAAAGCACTTGAAGCTAGTGCGAACCCCAGAACGCTTCGTGCTGGAGGAATCGACCCCGCATTCGCCATTACTCCCCCTCCTATCCCAGAATTTGCCGCCAAGAACGCGGAGGGTCAGATTTTGTATGGCAGTGAAGATATGTCTGCCGGCACATTACCTGTTCCGGGCGTAGAATTCGTGGGAAGAAATAGTTCAGACATCATCAATGGTCCTCGTCGTTCTGTCACTTCGAGAGAAGATGGTGAGACTGGTCGAGAGCATGCTGCCAGAATTATGCAAAAACTTGATTTGCATAGAAAGTCAACAAGCATGCAGACAAACGAACCATCAACTGCATCCCAATCCGCTACAGGTGGTATAGCCAGCTTGATAACAGCCAGTCATACCATTCTACCACTTTCCACATCTTCAGCTTCTACGACCGTTAATAATCCTCTTCCGAATCCACAAATCATACTACAGTCGCCAACTCAAGATTATACTCCAAATACTCTGGCACCGGCAACACTCGTGAGCCCACCTGCGCCTACGAATTTGAGCAAATCGGCAGTAATTGTTAGCGGAGAGCGTGGAGTCGGCATTGGTCAAAGTGACATCAACGGTGGAATTCCCAGCGGTATCATGGCCAATTTGTGGGGCAGTAGCAATTGGGGATATATCAATCGTCTTGAGAAAGGGGAGATCAAAGCTCCTATTTCAGGATCTCGCTCTGTACCTGGGAGTCCACGCATAAAGCCGCTGGAACCATCTCCTAAGATAGGTATGGACGAGAATTTGAAGCCAGATACTGGACTTGGGCCCGCAAAGAGTCCCATTAGTCCATCAACTGATTCTGTAACAAAACCAGTTCCCTCATCCGCGACCCACCGAAAGTCTGCTAGTACTAGTATCGACATTGACGTTGTGCGTGCAGTCAACCAGTCTGCTTTTAAACCAGAGGTATTCCCCAGCAACTACCCAATCGAGCTTAAAACTCAAGAAGCACAATTTCGAATGATATTTCCGAATGTTCCCCGAGAAGATAAAGTTATACTTGTCTTCCGTGCAACTTGGAATCCAAATGAGCAACATGATTTTCCCGGGAGAGTTTATGTCACTCAAAGAGATATATATTTCTATAGCCATCATTTAGGGCTTGTTTTGATAACCGGTGTTAAGTTAGCTGGCATCAGTGAAGTTACAGCTGCTCCGGGCAAAGATTGCGATTTCTTGTTCCTCCATCTCCTCGATGCTTCGCCCGAACATGGATATACGAGGATCACCATAAAAACATTTCTGGAGCCTCTCCGGTTGCTCCAGGCAAGGTTGAACTTTTTGGTTGACATAAACCAAGCCGAGAAGCCGATGAGCTTAGAAGATATTATGACATCGTTAATCAAAATGGAGCACGAAGACCCGGCAAGAAGTCCTAGCATGGAAAGTTGGGAGGATGTTGACGTCAATACACCAGTTGATGATGGAACGATCTCAGGTCGTACCCACAGTCGTAAAGATCGTGACCTTAGGACTTCATTGCATGTTGAGCGTGGGCTGAATTTTAATAGGAAGGGAAAAGATGTGACTAAATTTCAACTTCCTTCTCAGCCTGTTGTCTACGAGCCACCCGACATGCAACGGAAGACTGTTGAGCGAGAATTCAACATTAGTCCCAAGGCACTCTTCCACCTTATGTTTGGCGACAAAAGTGCCGTTTTTCAATTACTTTACCATGAAAGAAGGGCACAAAAGATCGCCCAAGGTCCTTGGATTCAACTTGACTCAAATCATATGCGCCGGGACTTCGAGTTTCAAATTGACTTCATTGATTACTGGCGTAGATCCCGACAAGCAAACATAATCGATTATCAAGTTATTGATATTATGAACGATCACGTATGCTATGTAGTTACGGATTCCAAAACCCCTTGGCATCTGCCGCATTTTCAAGATTTTATGCTCGTCTCCAAGATCGTTATTACTCATGTCGCCAAATCAAAATGCAAACTAACAATCTATACAAAGGTTGAATGGTCCAAGTCTCCCAAAATCGGAAAAGGTCTGGTTGAGAGGCAGGCTTTGGACGATTGCGCAATGGACGCTGAAGATTTGGCCAATGTTATAGCTGATCAAGTTCGAAAGTTAGGACCTAATAGTAGGACGAAGAAGGCTATTCACATTTACGGAAATGTGGGTCACCAAACAACAGTTTCACTTTTCTCGGCCCACGACGCAAGCAGGTCCAAACGACCTCAGTTTAAGCAACGTACACTCACAAACATGTTGTTCGAGACACTTAGCTCGTTTGGTGAAAGTGTTATATCTTCAGTTATGATGTGTACTTTTGCGGTGTTTCGGTCTCTATGGAAGATATCCAGTGCCCATACTATCATTTTGATTGCGTTGTTGATGAGTGTTTTGGTCAACGCATTCCTCACTGGTCGCGATACATCAGAATGGTGGATGGAACGAAATGCAGCAAAATTTATGACTAGAATAGGAGTTGGACCAAACCCAAGTATGAGCAAAGCAATCTATTTGAAAGATCTCAATGAGGCTGTAAATAGTCTATCAACAGATCCCGGGAATCGTCATCAGAGCAAATGGCAAGACCTCTCTTACTCCGAACTTTTAACATATGCTAATCTTTTACAATAGTTACGTACAATTTATGGAACTTGCCAACGTTACAGATCTTGATGCATCCTATGAGATGGCAGGAATACCATTCAGCAAGACATCAACACTGTCAACCGCTAAGAGGCTTCGAAGAACTCGACAGAATCTAGGATCCTATAGATATGACCTCATGATTGCTATGAGAGTTGTCAATAACATCGAGAGGAACGTGCTCAAAGCGGAGTGGGAGAACTGGCTTCTAGACGAGAACATGCGATGCAAACAAGCTCAATTGATATTGCGCGAGAACAGAGCAGCCACTCTGCCAACTGGAAAAGACGGCAAGGATGGTTCACGTCAAAAGGTCCTTGGCGAAGACAATAAGATGAACGAGCTCCGAAAGTGGCATCAAGACTATTGTGGCAGCTGCAAAGCAGAACAAGACCTACTGGTGGGAGGAGAGGAGAGTGTGACATTTGGCTAAAAGGCAGTAGATATGAGGTGGTTTTAACAATATTAATTGGCAGTATCAACATCAAACCTATTTAAGCGAGGCGTTAGGTATAACATCATTTGGGTTTTGGTGGATGGATAGAGTCATATTTTTGGCATGGAGTCGTTTGTTGAATGGTAAAGTAAACCCGCCGCACCCCCCTTTTAGATAGACGAATAATAGATAACATTAATCATTCTCCCCTCTCCATGGTTATGTTAATCCAGATTCCTTCTCGGGATGCACTCACGTGTCACTGTCTCCACCTTACTAAATTCAAGCTAGACCAATCCGATGGAACGGATGAATGTAACCCCGCAATTGTCGATCTCTAGAGTATTTATTGACGAGCATGTTCGAATAAACTTACAAAGTAATATTCTTGACCTTCCTGACGTTACGTTACACTGATTAATAATGATGATGCGGGATGGGATGTATTAATAACAAAACACCAACATACACAATATACAAATTTCCATCAACAGCGGAACTCTTGACCCCTTGAAATCTATTTGACACAGTCCATTTACCAGACGAAATGGCAGCTCTTCACGATGCCCTCAAAACACTGGGTCCCGTGAGCTACGACGAAATCCCTACTGACAATCTTAAGCCATTTCTATCGGATGCTTTTAATAGTGGTCAATTGATCGTTGACTCAGTCCCCATATCCAACACTGCCGGATCTTCCAGCAGTCGCTCGCGATCAGATACCACATCTTCCATTGCATCGTCTGCATCCGAAATATCAGTGTCCGATGCCAGATCTTCACCTCCACCTCGCGATATTGAAATTCTACAAAAGGAATGGAAGCAAGTGAAACTAAAGCCAGCCGACAATCCATTGGGTATAAGTGTATACTCTTGCAAGGGGAAGGATGGGAAGGGTACTTGGTTCGCGAGGAAGAGTGTACATGAAGGATTGGGATTTACGAAATGGAAAAGAGGTTTGGAGAGAGAGTTTCCGGAAACTTTAAAGGTTCAGGGTGGTCCTGGAGAGGGCAATATAAGGGGTATTGGTGGGGAGAAGAGGGTGGCGTATAGCAATGTTGCTGGAACCGGAAAGGTGGAAGGTATGTTTATATCGAAATAGAACAAAGGGCAAGAGACTCTGATGCGAACTAGTATATCTTCTATCTGCACAATTTCCAGGTCCAACGACTCCCAGAGATTTTGTCACCATGTTTATCTCCTCCGATCAAGCACTGAAAGGACAGGAGAACCAGGACGTACCCCGCCATTTTATGGTAATATCAAAACCATGTGAACATCCAGACACCCCACAACGTGATGGATATATAAGAGGATACTATGAATCTGTTGAATTTATTCGAGAAATACCAACTAAAAGAGCACCCCCAAAGAAATCTGCACCAGCATCAGATCTTACAAAGGGGCATTCAAGAAATAGGTCGGATTCAAATTTAGGAAAAGAGGCCGTTTTAAGAAATGCTCATCAAGAGCATGATTTACCTACGACAGAGGAAGAAGGAGAAGGTATTCATGAGAAAGCTTCAGGTTCCGATAGTGACCTCGCCCACTCAAATGTACCAAGTGAAGATAATGAATGGGAACAGAATCCCATTGAATGGGTTATGGTTACAAGAAGTGATCCTGGTGGAAGCGTACCACGATTTATGATTGATCGGGGAACACCATCGGCCATTGTTTCTGATGCAGCCAAATTTCTGGATTGGGCATGTTCGAAAACAATCGACGATTTGGATAGCGATGATGAAGAATCTGTTGAGAAGACCAAAGGAACAGATGTCGAAGAAAATGAGCATCATCATCATCACCGTCATCATGATCGGGAAGAGGATCTACATAACTTTCAAACAAATGGACATCTTGCAGGCATAGATGATAGCCCCACAGAAAAGATTGTACCTGTGGCTGTCGGGCCAGCACAACGGCAAGCAGCTTCAGCACCCGCGACAAATGGCGGCGGACTTTATGATATGGTAGCAGGAGCAGCAACTACAGCCGGAGCCTCCATCGCCCCATATGCACCAGCAATTATCGCGGAACATCTCCCTCATGCCAGCGAGCCTTCGTCGGCTCCGAAATCCGAACCTTTACCTCTTGCCAGTGAGCCTTATTCGGCTCAGTTCTCCGCCCCTCTGGCTCATTCTCGTTCCGTTTCCGAAGCATCCATCTCCAGTGCATCCACCGCCGATAGTTTCGAATCCGCGCTTTCCTCCCGAAAGACATTATCCCAAGACTCGGCAGCCGTTCAAAAAGTCAACCTACAACAGGACAAGGAGTTACAAAAGCTAGAAGACAAGAGACGAAAACTTCAAGAGAAGTTGGATAAGGCTAAACAAAGAGGAGCGGATAGGAAGAGTGAAGATGGAGAGAAGGGAAAGCACGCCATTCGAAAGGCAGAGGCGAAACACGAGAGAGAGGTCAAGAAGAGGGAAGAGAAATATCGGAGGGAGATGGAGAAGCTGGAAAAGAAGAGGGCGAGGGAAGAACAGAAGCAAGAGGAGAAAAAGAGGAAGAGAGAGGAGAAGGAAAAGGGGGAGGACTTGCAAGCCGTAAACGCTCATCTGAGGGCGGAAATCGAGGTTCTGAGGAGGGAAAGGGAGGTGCTGAGGGATCAGGTGGGTAGTGTCCAGAGGGAAAATACCCTGTTGGCGGGGAGATTGGGAAGGCTGGGTATACCCGGGCAGGATATGTTGAGGGAGGTGAGGGAGGAGTTGGAGGGAAAGCGAGCGGGGAGAACGAGGGGAATTAGTATGGGAAGTCATCAGAGTGGAATTAGTGGGGGTGCGAGGAGTGTCAAGGTTGGTGAGGAGAATGAGAGGTCGGTGGCTTTACAGGTGGTGTGAAACCGAAGCGAGGAGAGCCCAGTGGGCAAGGGGAACGGAAAGTTGTGAGTGTGGAGTGTGGAAGGGGACAGACAAACGGTTTGGATACGGCGTATGCGTCTGGGTCTGGAATTGCGTGATTTTGAGGTGTTTAGACATGATCTACACTACGGATTGGGAGGAAATTTACATACGCATACTTACTTACAACAATCACCCAGGATATAGTTTGATTACAGTCATCGATCCCTACTCCTCACATCTCACTCTTGATGCACATCAACTGATTCTTTTCATCAACTTCGTTCCCAGATCCATTGCATTGCTCATCTCAAATACTTTTCTTGCTTACCAATTCTCTCGCTTAGCCCTCACCTCTGATACATGCATGACTAACTAAAGTCCAATCTCCACCAGTTTCTCATTAAGCCATCTACCATCTTCCTTGCTATCACCAGGTCCCCCAGCCCAATGTCCCCATATAGTAGGAAAGACATCCAGTTTTCCGATTCCAGGACGCATGAGGGAGACTTCTATTTCAGAATCTTCGGGTCTGTTGGATATATAAATGTGAATTGAGGATTTTTATCATGAGAGGGGAGTTGGGTGAGGAGTGAGGAGGGGAGGGGATGGGAATTTTGGACTTTTGAATAGAAATGGTGATGAGGGAAGGGGGAGATTGTGAAAGTTGATTGATAAGATTACGTACGGGAAATATAAATCGGTTTTTGCGGGCAGGACGAGGGTTTTGGCTTGGATGGCGCTCATGGCGGCGGCGAAATCACCGTTGTAGGGGGCTTGGGCGGAGACGTCGCCGGATTGCCAGGTGTGGAGCATTGTTAGGAGGTTTTCTGGGTCTATGGTGGGAGGGGTGTTAGGTTGAGGAGAGAAGGTAAGTAAGGTGATAAAGGAGATGGGGGGAAGAAAGGATGTGGGAGGAGAAAATTAGGGGATGGAGAAGAGATACCTTTCGAAAGCGCCCATTTCTCCCAAAAGTTCTTCATAAAATCCTCTAGATCCTTGAACCCTAGAGCAGTCTTGAATAGTTCCTTTCTATAGAAAGCCTACAATCTTATTAGAATCCTCTCTCACATAGCTGCGACCTTCATCTCTCAACCAAATAATCTCATTAATCCTGATCTCAACTATACAGTACTCACCTGACAGAATCCCCATCCTGCATACCCCCTCCCGAGTGCTTTCAATCCCACTTCTCTCTCCTCTTCACTCCATATTCTCACTTCTTCTCTCTGATCAGTTACTACAACACCTTCCTTGGATCCTGCGCTCGAAATACGCTTTGCGGCCAACAAGGCAGATTTGACACCTTCAAGGAAGACTTGGTTATGAAGTGCAGTCTTTGCACTCCCGCAGAAAGGGACACAGATGTCCATGAAAGTAGGGTAGCTGGTGGCCCATTGATAGGCTTGACCTGCGCCCATGGACCAGCCGAGGACAGCACGGGCATGGGTAATGCCTAGGTGAGAAGTGACGAGAGTATGTTGGGCGCGGACGTTGTCATAGAAAGTTACTTTGGGAAAGGGGGAGATGCTGGAATTGGAAGGTGACTATTGGATCTCAGCACTAGAATAGAAGTAGAATGAAGTTTGGGGACTGGGAGATTGGAAGAGGAGGAGGAGGAGAGACTTGCGGTTGATTCTCCGTTTCCGAAAAGGGCAGTGATGATGATGAAGTATTTCTTGGGATTCAATACTTGGTCTTCTCCAACGAGCCATTCATTGTCCGCGATTGCTATGTGCGTCATCAGTGTCTAATATCTATCTCTCATTTCAAAATGCGAATCCCTTGCTCCAGTAGTATTGCAGTGGTATAAGTAGCTTCAAACTCACAACCGGAATACCAAGTAGGATAAATGATAGCTGGGGAGCTTGGATCTCCAAAGGTTTTGTATGCGATATGGGCATTAGGAATCTCTTGACCAGACTGGAGCTTCCAGTCTCCGAGCTTAAAGGTTTGAGCACCGGGTGTTAATTTGAGAGAAGAGAGCTTAGATGTTAGGGAGTCCATTTTTGTGAAGCTTCCTGTCGCGGTTATCAGTGTAATGGATATATCCGCAATCAAGATGACCAATCCAGTAGATGTTGTGATGTTGTGATGTTGTCTGAATAGCTTCAAGAGGAAATGGAGGGGTAAATTTATAGATTTGAAGCTCGATGATAAGGGTTGGCCCCGCATATGATAAGAGAGTAATGAGGGAAGGAATACGAGTATATCCTTGCTAATAATTAATAACTAAAAGATCAGAAATATCTTCTATTTTAATAATAAATACATAGATAAATATAAAATTGGTAATATTTCTCGTAGAGTTTACGAATGGGATAAGATCGGGATTGCAACATCCACATCTCCTCTGTATATATATCTGTGTGTTGTGTCTCCTCATCTTGTAAATTCATCGTCCATGCATATGTCGATTAGGACTTTGACCTCGAGATCAATTACGAACATCCTTCCTCACGTCTCTCAAAAATCAACACTCATTAGACCTCCATCACACAACTCCAAAATGTCATCCACAACCCAACAGCGCGCCGATGCCGAAAGGCTTATCAAACGCAACCCCCACCCCGACTTCAAATCCGTCGAAGCCTCGCGCCCCCCCTGGGACTCCGGTCGATCCTGGAACCTCACCCAGACCGTCTCTCCCTCCTGGAAGCTCGGATCCGGCGCCAACGACAACGGCGCATCCCTCAAGATCCCGCACGTCGAAATTGATCCCTACGAAGAGGGCCGCCCCGCCGTCTACAACTACAAGCTGCTCATCTCCTCCATCATCCCGCGCCCAGTCGGCTTCATCAGCACGCGGAGCGCCGATGGCAAATCCACGAATTTAGCCCCCTTTAGCTATTTTAACATGATCAATCATGATCCGCCGCTCTTTACATTGGGGTACGCGGGGAGTTTGGAGAATGCGAAGGATTCGCTCAGGAATCTCAAGGAGTCGGGTGAATGCACGATCAATATCATTTCGGAGCATTTTATCGAGGCCGCAAATGCGACATCGATTAACGCACCATATGGAGAATCAGAATGGGCGTTTAGTGGCCTCACCCCCGCGGCGTGTAAGACGGTAAAAGCGAGTCGCGTTGCAGAAGCACATTTTAGTGTCGAGGGCAAACTGGAGAGTCTCAAGGAATATGAGAGTCGAGCGACGCCAGGGAAGAAGACGGGGGTTCTGGCTGTCGTTGAGGGAACGAGATTCTGGGTTAGGGAAAATGCTATTAATGAAGAGAAGAATATTGTTGATCCGGCGGTTTTGAAGCCCGTTTCGAGATTGGGTGGGATTACGTACGGAAGGACTACACAGGGTGTGGAGATTCCGAGACCGGATTATGATACGCTGGTGGGAAAGGATGAGGAGGCGAAGAAATTAGTCAAGGCCAAGCTTGAGGGACAGTAAACTTGAGGTTTTGTTATGCAGGTCATAGATTTTAAGACGCATTGAGGTTGATAGAGAAGTAGATAAAAAATCTATCTCATGAAATATAAATCCATTGCAAAAGCCCTTACTCCTATATACGCTGTCGTGAGACATCAAAGAGTATAGCCAGCCAGCCCCTCGCCCGTAATATAATCAACTAAAAACCGAAATCCGTAGCCCCTCCTCCCAAACGAATTAACCTCCAGCAAAGTGCGCAAAACGCCCGACTTCCCACAAGACCTCCCAGACCCATTTATCCAATTCACCTCCCAAATATTTCACAAAGTTACCTCCTTAAAGATTAATACACATCCCCCTCTCACTAACCACAAACTCACACCCCAACTTAACAACCTTCTCGTGCTCCCCCAACTCCCTCAGTATCACATCCTTCAGATCCTCCCCATCATCCAGCGCCTCTTTCAGATGGATCAGCACGACTTTCACCCCTCTCAACGCATAATCTTTTGACCCCGAAGCGCCATGGGAAGTTTTCCGAACATCTCCGTGTTCTCGAGGAGTGCCTTGTTGACGTACGGCGATGGCTCTGTGGATGGTTGTAGGAGAGGGACACGAGCCACGGACATGGGATGACCCGCTACGATCTCGGCTGAGCTTTAGATGCGCAGATTCTTCGCGGTAACTTTCTACCTCGGCGGCTAGGGATATGAGCTCCTCGATCACGTAGCGGGGGCTGAGGTGTCCAAATAGCATTTCATCGGGGCGACTGTCATCGTAGGAGCACTCGATAAAAATTCCTTTGAGAGTGCCAGCGGCAACTTTGGGCGCGGCATCGATCCATACTTGCCTATTGCGCGGGTGAGAAGAAATGGAATCGGGTTCTACGTCGCCCCAGACGAGAATTTCTTCGCCGCTGGCGATATCTCGGATGAAGAATGCGGAGCTGGTATAGACGCGGAATCTGTTTGGAAATGTGGGGGATAGGTTGAGAGCTCTGGTTTGGGAAAAGGTTTCGTTGGTGAAAGAGGACGGGTGGCTGCGTTGGGATATGCTAGATCTTTTGGATGTTTCAGGGCTGGCACTGTGATCTGAAGATTGGGAGTCTTGTCAGTATGTTGTACTGTAGATAATGGTAGATGATGAAAATTGGGTGGCTCTTATAGAGATATTGACATGTGTGGTTCCACGAATCCGATGTATCTTAGAAGTACGCCTGGATACAAAGCAAACCTCACAACAAAGGAATACAGGGGGAATACATACAAGGAAAATTCCCAACACAATTCCCATGACTAACCGCCCAAGACTTCACACCAAGTCCCTCGACAACCTCTATATACCCTTTAGTAACCCCATCCCCAAAAACCGCCGAACCGCCCGAATTCAACCTCATAAACGTCACCAGTCCCAACCCACCATCCTCGTCCGACAAGTTCGGCCAAATCACATCATTGAAGATATGATCCTTCAGCGCCTCAATCGTGCTCGGCAACCCCGCAATTTTCCTGGGTTTAGAACTGGGACATGCGGTGCTGATGATCCCACCTGATATATGATCAAGATGGGGATGGGTGATGAGATGAGCACCGACGAGGTTACGCGCTATGTGAGCGGAGTTTGCCGCGGTGGTTTTATGAGGGAGTTCTATTCCAGATAAGATTCCGTAGCGAAGCGTGTGTGGTCGTTCAAGGGGTAATGGGTCGTATTTTTGGAGGAGTCGGTCGATAGCTGACAGATGGACTCCTGCGTCTACAGCAAGCAATGAGCCTCTGCTCCATCCTAGAGCCTTTGACCGTACTAATAATGCAGTACAGTTATCTTCCATAGGCCCTCCACCGGCTCCCTATTGGATGTGATTAGCATGTTCCTTTTCCTGGCAAATGCTTGTTGGGGAGGACGGAAGATTT
This sequence comes from Monilinia vaccinii-corymbosi, assembly GCA_017357885.1. Taxonomy (NCBI): domain Eukaryota; kingdom Fungi; phylum Ascomycota; class Leotiomycetes; order Helotiales; family Sclerotiniaceae; genus Monilinia; species Monilinia vaccinii-corymbosi. The sequence goes on along the minus strand of CP063406.1, from coordinate 399,224 downwards.
CCCAACTAAGACCATGACCAACGTTGGCATACTCTAGATCTGCGCCTCCCAAATACTCACGTGACTCTCACGGGCTTCCCCGAATCGGAAAATTTTCCAGCCTTGGTTGGGATGCACGCGCATCCGAACAAAGCCATTCAGGAAACACCTAGCGCAAGTACCAAGGACGTTCTCTCCGAAGCAAGCAGACGAAGGCGCAAGCAGAGAGAACAACCAGCAAAGGTCGCAGAAAACAAATACCAACTCCAAACGTGTACTGCATGTACCGTATGTCCTGCGGTAAAACGGCAAAATAAAGCAGCAGCTCACCAGAATAATGACCTGGAAAGACGTGTCGGTCTCCTCCGTCGGTGATGAATCGTCCGCCATTGAATTCCGCTTCTCTTTTCCTATACACCCCATCAATGTTCAAGGCCCAGGTAAACCACGCATTTCAGGAAAATATACTCTCTTCCTGCCCCCTGGTAAAGCCAAAGTTTTCGTCCCGCGTATTGAGCACTTACTTTGTGTCCTGCAATGAGATATGTTGTGCCTAGGAGGAGTTCGAACGTCTCGCGGCCTTTTAATACACACTCTCTCCTCTTTGTCTTTCTTTGACTCGTACGAAATACTGCGCCGCATTCCAACTCCAATCTATTCTTTATCTTCTTTGTGCTTTCGGGTGGAACTTACGAGTTTGCTAAAGAAACCGCTGCTCTGGGTTTCTTTTGTTCTCGAGATGTAAAAGTCGTGGATTTGCTCAAAACGTCAGAGTCACAATCGATGTTACGGGTTAATTAGTAGGTGTATACAGTCTCCACGTGATTTGAACCGGTTTGGTACGGCCTGACCAAGGTTCGAATACATCTTGTCGTTGATTTTTTGGCGGTGATTCTTGTTGTATGATGATATGACTGACGTGCAGTGAATTGCGGTTTCGTTTTATTACAATGCTGAGTGCTGTCCATGAACTTCTTCATATTCGGGAAACCCGAGAACCGAGCTCGGGATCGCTGTAAGTATTTAAAAAACACTACTTACTGTACTGCAAATTTTTGATGTATATCTTGCATGGTGCTGTCACCGACTACCTTCGAATCCAGATGGTCTACAAGCTCATACATAGGTCACTTGAGAAGGTACGTTGGGTTCGTTGGAGATGTCGTAATGGAGATGACTACAGGCAGGCATAGTATTATACCGCCGTCTGCCCAAGATGTATGTTTCGTTTCATCTCAATTCATTTACAACAAACATGCTCTTATTGATATCATAAAACCAAAGGCAGCACTCCCTCAATGATCTCGCCCTTTCCCAAATGCTTATCAACTCATATAACAACACCCATGCTCAGGAAATGCCCCACCCCCCAAAAAAGAAACAGTCGTGAGGGTGTTAAAACCCATCGTATTCATCTCTTGACCACCTTCTCTCCCTCTATAAATCACGCTTCCTCCCCAACCCCCCAGTTTCTCTCCATTTACCCTCAAATAAAGTCACATACACACCACCTAACCGGCTCCTCTCCCCAATCTCTCTATTGATTAGCACGATTATAATGCATTAGCGTATCCTTCCAATCGTCATCATCATCCATATTATGCACTCTTAGTCCCCCTCCAGCACTAGGGTCTTGTTGCTGTTGATGGCTCGCCGAATTCCACTGATTATTCTCATTATCCCCTTCAGTGTCAGACATAGGCACACCGTGCTGAGTACTCATGTCCATATTCATTTCCATCCCCGGTTTTGGTCCAACTCTCGGTGGTTCACCTGCATCAGGGCCAAATCCCGGAACTACAAAATCTGAGTATGCACTATCGAAATTAATTTGGCTTGGGAGTTCGATAAAATTCAGCTGTGGGTTTGCAGAGGGCGTCTCATCGTTCTGTCTCATGTCATAGTTTGCTTCATTGGATGAACGCATGGGAGGTTCATCGTAATTGTCTGCTGGCATCTCGGATATGCCAGTTGGGAGGGGAGGGAAGCTATGTTGAGACATGGCACGCTGACGCTCGCGTTCCTGTGCCTCGGCTATCTGGGGAGCGGGCTCAACATTGCGGAGACTACTCGCAATTACACTACCATTTCGGGCACTAGAAATAAGACTTCGTGGCTCCATAGTCTCCATAACATCCGAAAGTCCCCCTTCGGGATCTCGGATACCAAATTGTGCCATTGTACACATTTTGCGTGTAACCCAGGTAGCTAGAATTTTGCCTCGTTGCTTCTCTCCGAGTCGTGATCTAGGGAAATCCCCCTTGTTGACAAAAGCGACGATATCCACGATGATTTGATGCTCGTTAAGAATTGTATTGACGATGACTGGTACGATGGAGGCAAGATATGCTTTCCTTCCTACTTCTACCAGTACAACGATAAGTCCGCCTGCTTGGAATACAGCACTAAATATCATTAGTTTGAAATTTTTAAATAAATAAATCGGGCAAGCTTACCATCCTCCAGGCACAATGTTTCGGTGGCATTTCTCCACAGAACATTCAATGTCCATTGGGAAATGGCTAAGGCCGTTTATTTCGAAAGTTTCTCCAACGCTTCCTAGAACGAACAATACTTGCATCTCGACTTGAGCACCATTTGGCCCAATAGGTCTGCTAACATTGTGTAGGAAACCTAGATCTCCCGTCCGGACATATTGTACATTGGGGTCGCCATCAACAGTACGCCCATCAAATCTTTCCGAATCGAATGCATCCTTAGATCCGTAAAAAGCTCTGACACATGCCTCTGACTCGACCCAGATTTCACCATACTCACCTTCATGGCAAAGGCGACGACTTTCTGGGTTGACAATAGCTATTTGAGTGGATACAGGAACCATGCCGGAATCTTGGACCATGAGTGCTTTTGGATTGGTTTCTGGGTCAACAGGATATACCATACCCCGACGCAATGCTCGAGTGTCTAGCCATAGCTCAATTGGTTCAATACACATGTATGAACGAGACGCAATCATTGGGTTCAGAACATGCGAATAAACAGTATTGATAGCAGTAAGGTCAAGACCAGTCGCTGCAAAGTGGTGGCGTACTTTTTGGAATACGTCAACTCTAGGCCTTCCTTCTGCGGAAATCATCATGTTTTTTAATTCGTGGAGAGCAAACCCTTTGCCTGGCATGACGGCCATTGCATGGTCGAGCATTTGCGGCGTGGCATAAGTATCTTTGACCTTGTACCGCGATAAAGTTAAGAAGAGAGATACTGGATTTTGTGCAAATTCGACGGGAGAGACCAGGTAAGTTGGTGCCCCAACGAATATACCCATGAGAACACTGTGGATAAAACCCAAGCCAGTTGTACTTCGCACACAACCAAGAACAGGTCTCGAGCTTGTCATTTGACATGTTTCCTTTTGCACCTTGCACATACCCATGATGGTATCATGACCTAGTTGTACAGCGATCCTGCGTTGGTCAGGGGTCCAATATGTCCAAACAAGAGCTGGATATTCTGGCTGAACCCAAACTGGTAGCATCGTAAGGCCAAGATCTCTGCAGCCACTGTTTTGCTTCGGTGGCTTTGAAGTATTATATATACTCGGTACCGATACCTTGAGGATTTGTGCCGATTGTTTAAGATGCTGCGAAACACCCTTTTGTTTCATTAGGTGGTCGACGTCTTGATTAACCAAAACAGCCTTCACATGGTAATCTGAAACCATATGTAGGAATGCTGGTGCGTCTTCGTGCAGACGATTCTGGTCAAGTGGAGCCATAGGTATGGCCGTTGCTCCTAAGCAAAAGCATGCGTGTGTTGCATAAACAAAATCCTCCGAGTGTGTATACATGAGTATCAAATGGTCACCTGGAAATATTTTGACTTTGTTCTTGAGATACATAGCTACTGCGGCCACTTTCGTATCGAGTTTTTTCCAGGTAATTCCTTTTCCTTCTTTACCTCGGCCGTCAATAGTGCAGTAGGATAGCTCATCAGCTTGTCGCGCCACGCGCCATTGCAACAAGTCAACTATGCTTAGGAAGTTGTTCAAAGGTGTGGATGTTCGATCATCGATCACCACTTCGCGACGATCAATTCCAGAATATTGCTTGTCGCCAGGAGATAATATATCTTCACGAGTTTGAGCAGCCAGTGGTGACCATATGCCCCCGATAGGATCTACACCAATGGGGAGATTAAGTACAGCTCGTTCGACTCCGAATTTTACATGCACACAAGGAATATTGCCAAGATCGAACTCTCGACGACAAAGCATATTGCCAATCTCCCTTCGCCCACATTTCAAGACTTTCGGGAGAGTATTTGGCGCTGTGATCATAACGCAATAGACTCTTAGATGGTGTTCTTGCATCAAAACTTCCATGCATCGCTCTGACAAGGAATCCAGAAGTGCAGTGTCAAGTTGCCTTGGAGGTCCACCAGAGGTAGCAGGTGCTGTTGACGCGGAAGGTGACTCCAACAGAACTATCGGAAGATGCTCATCATTGACGAAGACATCGAATGCAGAGCAGTCGTATATCTTTGGCACGTTCTTCATGATACTCACTATTATGTGTTGTACAAAGAAATATCGATGTTCTGCGACTTCGTGACCGTGCTCAACCCACTCAACCTTCTGACGGAGACGATCTTCATATAGGCCAAGAACAAAAACCTTGCCTTCAATTACTGTCCCGAGAAGACCAGTTCGAAGGAACTCTGGCTCAACCATCATTGGCGTTGGATCTCCTTGCTCAAATTTATATGGTCGGGCATGAAAAATCTGCTCCGTATGTTTCGGTAAGGCCCAAAAGCCCCCTGATAATGATGGAGAGTCTACCCAGATTTCACCTACCGAATGTGGTGAGGCTAAAAGACCATTTTCGGGGTCCACTACCGCCAAGGTAGCATCAGGTATTGGAAAACCAAAGGCACCGCAACGGACCGTTCCTGGTTCACTAGTAGCTTTCTTGCGCGCTTCCTCACCAATGGCGACCACAACAACTTCGTTGGTTTTGAGTGCTTCTCGATCTAGGAGAACCTCACTTAGCTCTGCTCTTCCTTTTTGTTCAGCTGGAGCCACTGTGCCACCTCCTATAAGACTTCCGAAACCGTTGCCAGACGATTTATCTTTTTCTTCTGACTTTTCCTCGATTGAGTCGCTATCCGATCCAATATCCAGTTTCAAAGGGCACCCCATCCGTTCTTCTCCGCCCAACCAATCTCGCATACTAATCACCATACCGCCGTGTTCTGGTAGACATAACATAGGAGCGACCAATTCTCGTGCACGAGGATTTCGCATAGGCCGTAGCCATCGATCCGCTAATACTTCATGAAACTCGCTATCGACTGTCAGAGTATCTATCAGGCACAATCTGACATTTTGGAAATTTGGTTCCATTCCTTTTTTGAAATTTCGCGTAGTCATGGGATCTTGCTGGTAGTTATAAGCTGCTCTCTTCAGTCCAGGGTAGTCAGCCACCATGAGAGTTGCTCTGTATTTTGTGATAAGATGGGCATAAAGACCAGGTGTCTCGACAGCCTTACTTTCCAGCCAAACAGTTGTGTGTCCGCCATATACTGTTAGTAGTACAGCCAGAATCATACCAATTCCTTGTCGTGGATCTAAATAGGAGAGTAATATCTCGCCACGACTGCTACTGCCAGCCATTAATCTTCCACTCTTATCTCTTAGTTCAGGATTGAAAGTATCGCGATTTTCGCCAGACGGCACTGTAGATATGATAGCACTAAGACATGCCATTTGATGCATGATTGTCCGATGACTCATCACTACACCACGGAGATCGCCTGTAGGTGCTCGTGAAAATTCAATATAAGCCAAATCGGGTACCGTCAAAGGGGGTGCATCGTCTTTTTTCTTTGGATGCCAGCTTCCAAACTCATTGGTCTTCCACCATTCTACACCCCTGGGCCAATTGAGCTTTTGAGTCGTAATATCGCGCTGAAAAGTTTTTAGATTGTTATCGGTGGTAAGCGCAAGATGCGCTTGTGTAGACGTCAGAATCGTATTAAGTTTTGCATAATCGTCAAGATCATTAATGGGTACTGCCACCACTCCAGCAATGAAGCACCCAAGTAGAGCGATGGCAAATTCGATAACTTCGGATTCGCGATATATCAAAGCAACTCGATCGCCTCTATAAAGAGAACTTTTATCTCTAATCACTTGCGCAACTTTTTCGGCTCGACTGGTAAGTTTCTCCCAAGTTATAGAAGCGATTTCTTTTCCCTTATTGTCTAATACCCAGTATGCTGGCATCTTTGCTCTTGCCTGGCCCCGATACCTTAAAACGGCCGCAATATTGTCAAATTTAGACATGGGGGTATTTTTATCATGTGGATCGTACACGGCGAATGGAACATCTCTAGGCTCTAGGGGCATTTGGTACTCCAGGGCGGCTGGAGGAGGCAAATCTTTGGTGGTCAGCATCGGAGGCGCCATTGCTGCAGTTGGAGAGAATGCGTCACCAGAAGAATATCGATGGGGCCCTCCACCATATGAACTCGGTCCATTGTTCTCATATCCTTGTTGTCCGGCAAAATCTGAAAAATACCCTTGTTGTGACTCCCCAAGCATGGTACCATGGGAGTCCATCATCGTCCCTGTATGATTCTGATCATAGCGGTCGCCTTGGGGTTCCATATAGCCAGTTTGGTGTGCCGGATTAAAAGCATAACTCGTGCCAGAAGTCATCGATCCCATTCTAATACTTGGCTCAGCTGGACGATCTTGCTGATAATCTCCGACTGCTGGAGAGCCGGGTCGAAGTGAGGAGGTCTGACTATAAGAGCTATACCGTTGGGTGGGATTATGTCCTGAAAGCCTTAGATCCTGAGATCTACCAGCATATGAAAAGGTTCGACCATCCTGTGCTCTGTTGGCCCCGAAACTTCCCAAATCACTAACCATTGTAGCTGTTCGACCGGGAATCTGAGATGCGCCGTAGCTTTGTGAGGGGTAAAACTCACCCCCGCCTGCGCTTCTGGAATCCGAGTTGAGGGCAGCAAGAGAAGCGCTGTGCGAACCATCATTCGAGGGGTGTATACTATCATCGGGAGCATGTATGCGCAACCCTCTCAGCTCCGCAGCCATCGGCGAGGGGTCCAGGAATTGTGAAAGTAAGAATGTGCGTCGCTTTTGATATCTGTGTTCGAGAAATCAGAACTGGTGTACGATATGAGACGCCGAATGCTTTCTTTCAGCATAGAACTATGAGAACATACCCCTTCTCCGTGATATCCCCCTCCTAAAGCAAAAGTTGTATCAGCAATTTGGCTCCCTAAACCATTCATCTACCCTAGACAGTGCCATCCTGCATGCATTTGGCACATGAAAGCGCACGCGAAGGAAACGAAACAAATCCCCCGTTGTTGGAAACGCCATAACTAACCTCCAGCTCATGTTCTAATTCTTGCAGCCTTGCCTGCAGCTCCGGATTCTTCTCCTCCATCTTCGGCGTCCGTTTGTTTTGTGTGAGGCGGTATAAGCAAACGGGGGCCAAGTTTTCAAAAGAACGTCGTCGATTAAGCTTTCAAGGAGGGATTAAAAGGACCTTGTGGTAGATAAAAACATGAAGATTGAATAGAAGGAATTGGATAAAATGCAAGGAAGTGAAGGTTGGTTACTCGAGTTTAAAATCAAGAGAGTATTAAGAAGCATCGTCATGCCTTGCTTTCTAATCGAATTGGGGATGGGGGGGGATGGGACCAACCTTGCCGACGTTTGCATTCGTATCGTAATTACATGCCAGAATAGCGGGCCGAGCAGTTTCAGCGTACCAGTCGGGAAAGGGGGTAAGTTTATATTGTAAGAGATAGATAATTTTATGAAGTTTGATATTACATCAATGACTATATGTAGCTGTTGTTAGCTAAACATAAGATCACGTGTCGGCTAAGCTAAGTTTTCGAGCTAATTGATGCACGGACCATGAGCCCGAAAGTCTTTTCCATTCTATAAATATATTCTCTTTCAACATCAATTCATACGGGTCAATTGAACCGCTCTCTCAAGTATAGTATCTGCTTGCATGCTCACACCTTCTTCATCATTGGTATGTCTCTTCTCACGATCCTCCTTTGTGTGCCATCACTATCAACCCCCCCTTCTTGGTTCTTGGGGCACAACAAAATGATGAGACAAACAAGATACACAGACCTGTTCTGAACAGCCTCGCGCTGGGTGTTGATTATCTTGGAGACCTTCTGATTATTGTTCATACCCTGTTTTGAATTATCACCATCACATTGTTGGAATACCAGCTAATTCTCCAACAGTATTTTCAACTAGTGGACCCGAAGACTTTGATCAAAGGCAGCTTGATTGCGCCCTATCTTTCAGATGCCATGATGTGCCTTTGGCATACTGCACTTGTCTCATACTGTCAATTCCAGGCAAAAGTGAAAGTGAAGTAGACGCGCTTTAGCTATCATGAATACAGTCGGTGATGACCAGTCTCATCTCCGCTATCGAATTGATCATACTATACACCATGAAGGTAGGTCAGAGTATTGGAGACGCCATTGCATTACGGCAACTTCTCTAGCTTTGGAACTGAGATGAGAGGAGACAATACCGTCTTCTGTTGTTACGGTCAAAGGTACAAAGAGAACAACCACGGTTCTTTGTTCACTCCCTGAATCCCTATTGTTATTTTCTGGTGAACAAGCAGGATAATGTATATTGCCTTGTCTGTATTAGATCTGTTCAGCATGTTCTTTGTCCGTATACATACAAAGAAACGGCAGTACAATCAAGAAACAAAGCATCAGTTCGCAGTATATAACATCTCTCACAATTCGTATTGTATTTTCCTCATTCACTTTCATTTTCATTCTGATTTGAGATAGAACAATCGCACTCCATTGCTTGCTTCAGTTAAAGTACAAGTAATACATATCACCTTCTCCCAATTTAGTTCAGCTGGGCTGCTAAATAACATGTCAGGCAAGACCCCCGACAACTCCATCTTTTGGTTTGACCCAAACCAGGAGCTTGAACAGGCAAACCTCCACTCTCCTGTTTTCCCTGATGTCCATCAATCCCTCGCTCAAGATCATATGTCCTACGAAGACTTCCTCAACAACTCCGAGGTAATGGTCTTTCCACAAGCCAATGAAAAGACGGCTAACATCGAACAAGCAAACCACACACAAGTTGAGTTACCTATCATTCCTCTCATTGCTGACAATTCAGCAAATCCTCAATTGTTGAACAATGACTTTCTTGGCAGCAACCTATTTCCGGCACCAGCTGTTTTTGAGGGCTCAAGCAACACTTTGCCAGTCAACATCACGCAACCAGTTCCAGAATTCCCTGGTCCTTTCGACTTTCCTGAGACCTTCCGACACGACATCTTGAATGCCTTCCCTAATCCGAGATATCCATTGCAAATCATTGATTCCTTTGAAATTCTCCCAGGACACGTCCTCGAGGCACTTCATCAAGGGTTGAAACGTCAGAGAGAGCATGATAAACAAATCAGCCAACTCTTCGCCGACGCCAACATGCAAGCCTTTAATCTCGAGCATTCGCCAGCTAAGAAGCGTAAGAACTCCGGTGACAAAGTTGTCGCCATCTCCATTGCAGAAGATCTTGCACTTTCAGGTGCAAAACCAAAGCAAGTACCTGAACCTGAACCCGCACCAGCACCAGCACCAGCAACAGAACCAGAACCAGAAGTTCTCGTCAGACCCATCAAGGTGCCTGGGAAAAAGTGGATCAAACCCAACTCGACAACCCAAGGTAAGAACAACCGCAGCAAGAACATCCAGTCGTTGAAGCCCTCCAACTTCTATCAGCCGCTTGCACAGCGACCTCAAAGTTGGGGAACTCCAAATCGCGCTGGTGTACCTCCTTTCCAGTACACCGCCGAAGGAGAGTTGAAACCACACATCAAGCTCACTAGTGCCCAGATGAAAGAGTTCATCTTCAATCATCCAGGGCACACCACCGTCACAGGAGAGAGACACACCAAGAGCTCTGGACTCACACTCTGGATTCAAAGCGTGCCATCCGATTCCGCCGCACGCTACCCACACCAAAACTCCGACAAATGCCGCTTTGAAGACTGCCCAGTCCGCAACGGCACCATCCACAAAGGTCACTATCGAGTCGCACTCGATGAGCAATCGTCCGACCCGGTCGTTACCGACCCTTTCCACAACGCCGGCCACGTTCATCTCTACTGCCTCGAGAAGTTTCTTGACTTCCCCATCATCTGTGCCAATTTCAACGTTCGACCTGACGATCGAATCCTCCCTGAGGGTCGAAACAAGATGGCGATCACGAGAGATCACGCTGAGATGAAGAGGATCGTCAAACGCTTCATCCGCAACGCTGAGAAAGATTATACCGGCCAAAGCGATGATGTCTATGAACCAAGCTACGAGGACACCCTTAGCTTCAAATTGACCGTCAAGCACTTGAAGCTCGAGCCCTCCAACCGACAACGTCTTCGTGACAGACGTCCGAATGCAAACTCGATGGACAAACACTTGAACAACCTTGATCTCTTTGTGGCTGGCCACAATTACAAAAGAAATGCAAGTCGGCCTGCCCGAAATGGGAGTCCATTGGACTCAGTCGGACAACCAGCACCAGTCAGAAGTCCCGCAAATGCAGAGAGAAATAAGAGAAAGGCAGGCAATATCGATGAGGATGAAGATGGAAATTTTGAAATCGATGACGAAATGTTGGATGCTGACAGCAAAACCAGCGGACAAAGAGAATCATCTACCAAGCAAAGCAAAGACCGAAGACCAGTCAAGAGAGCACGCACACATAGGAAATCGATAAAGAAAGTTGTTGAAATCGACAGCGACAGCGACAGCAGCAGCAACACCAACAACTCTTCCGATGATGGCTCTGCCTCGGACAGCGATTTCTCAGACTGGCAGCCAAAGAAGAGATCCAGAGTGAAGAGATCTGGCAGGGAAAGCATAGTTGTGAGGTGAGTTGCGAGGTAAGTCACAACACATCCACACAGACAGAGAGAGAAGAGGTAAGTGAGTATCTCATTACACAAGAAGAAGAAGAGGCGAGCCCCGGCAAATGATTGGTAAGTCTTCTTTCTTTACATATAATATAGAAATAAAGAAAAAAAATATAAAAATATGATACTTTCTACCCTACCCATCTGATTTTGCAAGTGATGATATGAAATATGTAAATGACTAACAATCTCTCCCACTCTCAACACACTTTACCCCTAACTAACCCTACCCTAGTAAGTAAGACAGGGAGAGGGTAGCTTTTTGACGTCGTCTTGAGATCAAAAACACATACAAACAACAGCGTGTTATGTATATACATATACATGTCTTACTTATCTGGACCGGTGTTGCACATGTACAGAGTACAGAGTACACCACGTGATAATAGACACATACACATACATACATACCTTTGCCAGCCATAGAACGTTAACCACATCAAGTTGTCGCTGGAACGCCGTATCAGTTTACGTACCTACATACCTACCTATTGGAAGGGGAAAAGAGCTGGATTGCCAATTGCCAATTCCAACTCTGCCACTCACTCACTCACTAACTAGGTTGGTTGGTTGGTTGGCTGGTTGGTTATGCGGGCGGAACTTTCTTTCTTTTGTCGTGTCGCGTCGCGCGCGCTTAAGTAGGTTATGTTTATGTTTTATGTTATGTTATGTTATGTAAACTCAACTTGAGATAACTACTGAGTAAGTAAGTACATCGATGGGATAGCGCGACGAAGTTGGTCGGTTAGTTACTTCATACCAAGTAGGTAGGTAGGTATGCATCTCTCATCCAAGCAAACAATAACCGAGAATCCCAATCCCAATCCAAATCCCAATCCAAGTGAAAATCCCCCCCCCCGCCCCCCACAAAAGAAAACAAAAGAAAAACCCCCCAGAGAAAAGTCCAAGAGATGAAGAGGAAAGTAAGTATATCTTCTGTATGTACTTCTAGCTCTCTCCCCTCTCCTTCCTCACTTCCTTAGTCCCAGTCCCGAGGAACTTCCTCGCTTCTTTAAGCTTGACTCACTTGATATACCGACCAATACCGATTCTTCCCCCAATTGCAAGACCTTTCCTTTCTTTCACTCTCAAGAGATCGTTCGTTCAATCGCAACAAGTCAGTTAGAGAGGATCACAGTCTGTATAAGACCTCCACAAATTCCCATTCCATCTCCAACTACACCACACCAGACCATCACCATCACAAAGTTACTGTTATTGCAGCATCTATGGTACCCAAAGTTCAACTCACACCATCAACTTCGTTGCCGATAACATCTAATTTCTTTCAAAAACTTCTCTCACACTTTTTCCTCTTCACTTCTATTTTAAAACATGCTTCGATGGATATCTCGATTTCAACATTCCATCATGATAACAAAAAAACAAACAGACAGACAAACTTAACCCCTTTCTCCACGCTCTACAGCCATCAAATAACATCATAATACAACCCAACAACCCATTGAACACGTAGGTATGCAACAACCAAGGCGCCCAGCTCGCCTATGCTTCCTAAAATATCAAATATGAATGTGCAGTGCGCCTGCGACCAAAATCTCCCTTTCGGTTCTTTTCCCGTTAGCATGATGTAATAGAAGCCGTTCATCTTTTCCAGTCCCCTCTTTTCAAACGCTCAACCAATAAACACTCATCCCTAAGCCCCAAACCCAATACCCTTCTCTCTTCCCTTCCTCACTGCCTCCATTGCTCTCCCAACCGCATTTAAATCTCCAAGTAATGTAACATGCCCCCTGTCACTCCTCACCTTCCCACCTCTAATCAACTGATACCCATCCGGTAGCATTGCTTCTCTAGCCAGACAAACCCCATCTCCACTTGCAAATGCCAGATTATCATATACATCGGCGCATGGAATGCCCTCTCTACCCGCTACCTTTGCTCCATACACCGTCGGTATTGATTTTCCATAAATAACAGCTAATGGAGGGTAGCGATTAGCATCCGATATTTCGGGACGAAAATGCAATTCTTTTTTGAATTGCAAGGTTTCGGCGAGTGTGCGCCGGAGATAGGCAATTGCTTTATCGCGAGGAAGAGTTACGACTGTCGAGACCGATGAGGATGGGTTATGAACCTTATTCAAGGAATTGCCCATCTGTGGTGCGAGGGTACGATCTGTGCCATCTATCCCACGGAGTAAATCTGCTGTTCGACTGGTTTTGGATTGGTCCATCGATTGACGGCGATCGTCATTTTCATTGCGGGTATTAGAACCAAGGTATGAGGGAGATGGCTGTGGAGTATTTGTGCCAGAGCCTGAACCTGATCCCGAACTGGATTTCTTTCCAGCTATCGTAGTAAGACTCGATAAGCTGTTTTGCAGCTGGAGATTTAATATGCTGCCAATGCCACTGGTACTTTGTGAAATTGGAGGCAACGGCTGATCTGTAACAGGAGACCACCGATATTTAATCCAATCATCCAGGCTAAAAAAGTCGACTGGATACTTCTCTCTTGTATGAAGATCAAAGAAACATTCGCCATTTTCAGGAAGAAGTACGAAACTAGTCCGTAGCGTGAAATTTACTTGAGCAGTCAATACTCTTGAGCTGAGGAGGACAGCATCTCCGTTTCGGAAGGGCCCTAGAATGTTCACACATGACTGTGGAACTCCAGCATATATAACTCCACTGAAAAGCTCAGGTTTTTGATTCACAACATGTCGCGTAATCAAACCACCCAATGAATGTGCAATCACCAAAGCACCAGGAGGCTTTTCTCCATTGGGACCTGGCTGATTAGAAGGGAGTTTCTCGAGGAAGGCTTTAAGCTTGCGACTTAACAGATGTGGACTCAACCTCCAATCATAACCATAATCCCATACTCTGAGTTTCCCGTTCTGTGCATTTTCGCAATTACGAAGTCGTTTAAATAGCCTCCTGGATATGTCCACCGGTCCAATATTCGTAAGCATCCCGGATGGGAATATGCTTTCTTCCATTTTCTCCTCATCTTCTGGGTCCAAACCCACCTCTAGGTCCACTTTACGTATATTGAGTCCTACCTTAACAGGTACCCAAAGTTGATGATGTGGAGGTTTAGCGGATCGAAGTATTGATCCTCGATATCCACCCATAATTACAACATCTCCAGTCAAATTTTCCATAGCCTTATCTAAAGCATTGGTAGGTTTCGTCGAGGACCGAGTATTCTCATTACCGAAAAAGGTATCTGGTTTTGCGAATGAGGGACTCGACTCGAGTGATTTCTTCTTTGTAGCGATAGGTAAAATGCCTGAAGGTTCATCAGTAATTGATTTTGATCTGTACGACGGTGTGCTGGGAATCCAAAAGTTCATGCTAAAGCCAAAACTGGGTACGCGGGGCATACTTGGCATGCTAGGCAACTGTGGCATTCGAAAGGTCGATCGATCTTGGAACGAGTCTCTAATAGCTTTGACTCGAGAGTTTACTTGTTCGCGGTGATTTTCGAATCTTGTATCATCACCTAGTGATGAGGTTCGAGATAGGCTATGGTATAGCAATGAATCATCAGATGTAGCTCTACGAAGAACTCTTGGTCGCTCTGTTGTGTTGTTATCTGCTCTGCCTTCACTCTGAAGCCGAGAATCACCATGGTGTTGTGACGGTCGGTATTGAGCTGTCAAATGTCCAGTAACCGGACTAGCATTCGTCGATGACGAACCATCAAATTTTGAACGATTAGGCGATGCAGAAGAAGGGGAGAAAGTAGAGCTTCTTGGCGAGCTAAATGATGCCCGAGATTTAAGATTTGAGCTTGATGTAGTAAATAAGTTTCCCACTTGAGAAATCGAGGGCAATCCCTTGGGCAAAAGTTTTTTGAATGCGTCGGCACTACTAGATAATGAACCATGACGTTTCCTCCCAGTGCTGAATACACTAGCCATTGAAGATCCACGGCCCTGATTTGATGATTCTGTAAGCACAGTTGGTTTTGGTGCCACACGCCATGGTGGAGGCGGGGATTGAAGAGGGGAATCGGGTTTGGGTGAAAGCTTCGGTGATGGTAATTTTCCCAACGACATTCCCTCAGCCTTTGTATATTTTGGTTCTACCATTCCCTCCCCTTCGAATGGCCGCATCGTTTTCGATTCTAATGCTGGTGGCGTCTCGGGGTCGCTATCAAGATAACCTCCTTCCAAACTATCCATGGCTGCAGCCTTCTCTGCGGCGGGTGTTCTCGAAGACTTCAAACGCGAAGCTGCTTGACTGAGGGATACACCGATCAAAGATTGGGCATCTTCATCAGATATATGAGGATTTATCATGGTTTCCACTTCGTCCGAGAATTCATCGCTGAATTCAGGTTGATCTGCCGCCATGGTATTTGATGTTGAGGGATCTAATAGCCCTTTGCCATTATGAGGGGAAGCTGTTGAAGCCATTGTCCGGATTCGTCTTTGTTCCTGGTTATGTCCTGCTTTCGAAAACGATATCCATCAATTATTTCGAATGCATCGGCATCATTCCGAAATGAAGGGTTGAAATGTGGCAGGAAAGAAGGAGGAGGAGAAAGAGGAGAAGAAGAAAGTTGCTTGCGTATTCCGCCGCTTCCGGATGCGATAAGCCTTATATGGACCCTCCAGCACGATAACAAGCAATCTTTTCCACCACCACGTTATTATCGGCTTGAGAAGACTGTTGACATGGTGAGACCATGGACTTTGCAAAGGTTCGTTGTTCTGCAAGCAAAACACGGATGGTGGCTGGCAGTGGATCCGGAAAGGCGGAGTTTCTGAGTCTATCTCAAAAACCATCATGATGAGATGATTGCTTGCGCCGACCTATCTACCTACCTACCTACCTGTCTCTTGGAGTGAGTGAGAGTAGGACCCTCAGCGGATCAGAGGAAGATATAAACGTTGGATTCATGACGGAAGGGGGAGAGAAGATCTGGTCTGCATCTGGTCATACACGCTCTGGTAGGATTATGTAATCACAGGCGAGAACCACGACCGTGACCACACATGTACAAATGCAGAAATGGAACCGACACATCGATACTTATATTTATATTTATATTCACACGTATATCTATAGTAATGGTCTTTGATCCGAGGCCGCCCCTGGGACGTTGAGACAACTGCTCTTGGTGATACGGGGGGAAGGCGCAGCTTCTCGTGTTGCCTTTGTCCACCCGGCCCGTCTGTCACGGAAGAGGAAATCTCACGCAAAATTGTCACTCAGTTCATGCGTTGTTCAGAAACTCAAGATGGATGCAGAGGAGATGGCAAGGTCAAAGAAAGAAAGATGTTATATCAGAAAACTCCAAAATTCTGGCTATCAAAGTGCTTCAGTGACAGGGCGTGAAAGGAGGGATGGCTAGCTCTCTCCGTCGTGATTCCGAGCATATTCCAAGCTTTCAAGATATGTCTCCCATCCCGCACGATCCAGCCATGTCATGTAGATATTCAGAATTGAGGAATTATCATTGATTAAAAAGAAGATAGGCGCAAAGAAAAAAATAATTTCTGATCCAAACTGTCGTTGCCCAGACCAGACTCTAGATGATAAGAAAGTAAACTTCAGCACCCCCCTAAAGGTATCTATCCCCCGATCGTAGACCGGGCCAAATCTTGCATCGCCCAAAGATTGCAGGAAAAGTGCCTAAGTACTGTCGATTCTTGATTTACTTCTTTAGCTTACAAGAGGAAAGCAACGAGACCCAAAACAGCAGCGATGGCAGCACCTCCGACCTTGACACTGCTGGCAGCACCCTGGAAGACAATTGGGGTGTTGGTGCCAGTTGGGCTAGGGGCGTTGTATGGATAGTTGCCTCCAGTGCCGGTGGGGACGCATCCAGATGGATACACGGTGGTGGTTGGGCAGGAGCCTGGGTGAGCGGGATTGCATCCTCCTGGAATACCAGGGATGCTGGTGAAGATGGGTTCGCATCCTCCTGGAACCTTGGTAGAGGTGCTGAAACCAGTGGTTGGGCAAGAGCCTGGGTGGCCTGGGTTGCATGGTTTGATAGTGGTGGTTGGGGGCGCACCGCCAGTAGGGGCTGGGGGTTCATCACATGGAGAGGTAGCTGGGGGCTCTGGGGTGTTGGTAGGGGCTGGGGGAGCATCGCATCCAGGAGTAGTGGCTGGGGGCTCTGGAGTGTTGGTGGGGGCTGGTGGTGCATCGCATCCAGGAGTAGTAGCAGGGGGCTCTGGAGTGTTGGTGGGGGTTGGTGGTGCATCGCATCCAGGAGTAGTAGCAGGGGGCTCTGGAGTGTTGGTAGGGGCTGGTGGTGCATCGCATCCAGGAGTAGTGGCTGGGGGCTCTGGAGTGTTGGTGGGGGCTGGTGGTGCATCGCATCCAGGAGTAGTAGCAGGGGGCTCTGGAGTGTTGGTGGGGGTTGGTGGTGCATCGCATCCAGGAGTAGTGGCTGGGGGCTCTGGAGCGTATGTAGAAGTGACCACGGGTACATCGGCAGTGGGGGTTGGGCAAGAGCCTGGGTGGGCTGGATTGCATCCTCCCGGAATATCAGTTGGGTGAGGTGGTAAGACGGTGGTAGATAGGCCGTCATTGCCGCCCTATTGTATATTAGCCAAATTCGCTCAAATGTATCGAAAGACATAGTGTAACTTACGTTTCCTCCAGTGGGGGGAGCATCACCGTAGTCACCACCGCCGTACTCACCACCGCCGTACTCACCACCGTAGTTGGTGGCCATGGCAGCACCAGCGAAGGCGGAAACAGCGAGGACGGAGAAACGCATGGTGAATATTATTCGAGTTTTTTTTAGGAGGTTTGAAAGTATTGGAGAACTGTAATAGAATTATTTACTCGAGGTTGTTCTGATAAAGAATGGACGACCGAGGTCAAGAGAGGTATATATGGATCGAACGATTGGCAGTTTGGATAAAGAGAAGCGGAAACGATATGCTCAGGTTGGGACGAGCACACCCATATAACTTTGGGAGATTAGACAAAGATGGAACCACGAGCCGTTGACAAGGAAGAGCTTGATTCCAGCGGTCCCATGTGGAGAGGGTTCTTCGTTGGAAGGGCTATCAACACAGGGGGATATCCATTAAACCGGTAGTCACGCATGCCAACCTTTTTCTAATAATTCTAGCCATTATTATTTGGTGGCTAAAGTAAAGCACTCACGAAAGCAAGCCTAGCCTTTCATTTCATATCCACTTTCGTGAGCTAGGAGTTGTGATGGATGTTCTTCCATTATTATTCGCACGTTTGGCTCAACCCTATGAACCAGTTGTACAACACACTTCATCCGCACCTTGGAATTAGACCGGGTGATAAGATGCATAGCCTCGAGTCCTGGTGGCTCATGCTATAGCAGTAGTTGGTGCGAAAGTCTATTCTATGCCGTGGCCTAATGCAGGAACGCGACCAATCAGCGGCTTGAAATGGTTCGACAGGGAAACCCCTATTTCGTCTAATTTGCTTAGACACATCATCAGCCTGACTTTCGTGTGACTTTTGTGTGGCTACTGCAGAATTTTTAGGAGTTATTATTATCTACCTACCACCAAAAACCTACGCATGTGAGTTTGAGGCGAAGGTTCTTTGGATGACCCCTGATGCCTATTCAGAGGAACATTTAGCCTTTCAGAGTTTCTATTTTCAGATCGTCTAATCTTCCCGTATAAGTGGCTGTTCCACTCTGGCTGACTTAACGATCTCGTGTAGGTTAGCCGATGTTGAGTTCAAATGGTTGTTTCAAAATCGGAGATCTGCACGACGCGAATATTCACCATCACTTCAGTCTAGTTTGGTCTGATGTTCTGATGTTCTGATGTTCTGATAGGCTCTATCGATTAGGCACGTTAGATACTCCATTGGTTCACACTCGAGCCATCACTATTCGTCACGATTAGATGAAGGTTGATCAGACGGAAATCGTCTTTTCAATTTCCAAATCTATGGAGGTACTTGGGAGATACTTGTAGGCATCCAATTGTTCATCCTCATCTAGATGAAAAGCTCCGAAATTCCGTTGATCATAATTTCACACAAGGAAGAGGGATTCTTGATGGTGATACATCTACTCGTATCACCAGAAAGTTAGCAACTCGAGTCAACTGGCACGTAACATAGACTGATCAACTGCGATTCCAGGTGGATACCCAATTTCACTTGTTCCCGAGTTGCGAACTTTCTGGCGGAGGCACGAGTACGTACGCACATGCAAGAGAATTTTGGTCGCTGGTTATTTAAAGATATTTCTATTCTGGCAAGCCCTTGTTCATGGAACCCATCCGCAAAATGATCGTACATTCGTATGTAAATTACAGATTTTACAATACGAGCTTCAGCCATCGACTTTCTCAAATTATCAACTCTTGTTAACTCCTGCCAAGATAGTAGATAATATTATAGTAATGCACTTCACCTATTAAAGAACTCGATGAATCTCATTAGTATCGGCCATTATTAGCCTCCCTTAGACACACCTACCGGCTTCCCGGTTGTTGCCAAGGTATGATAGGTTCACCGGTCAATACATAGTCATAAAAGACGTGTTAGTATAGGTGCTTTGATCTTCATTCACCTTCATGGAAATCATAGAGGGCTTTAGCCCTTTTTTCAATGAATTATTATTGAAAATATATACTAGACAAGGGCTAACATCTTGATTAAATACAGTAGTATTATCATCTTGTTAAACCCTATTACTTTCAGTAAAACACCCTAATTTTTGAGTTTCACTAGGCATCAACTTTGAAAAATCAGGGATCAACTAGATAGTTGAAGATTAAGCTGGTTCAAGCTTTACCGAGCTCTAGCAAGGGGTATCTCTGACTATGCAAACCCTCTTATATCATCTCAAATTTGCCAAAGCCCTTTAAGTTTTCATGCCACAATGGAAATTCCAATATTGCTCTCCTTGATCTTCACATATAAATCTGAAGCATACATTGCCATCGAGATAAATCTGTCTTTCTGCCCACCTTGGCCTCCATCGATTGCCGATGGCCATGACTCAGTATACATTTCGGTCGATGTTATGTGCCAAGGAAAAACAGACTTCAACTCGTTGGTTGACTTTAACATGAACATTTAAGGCAGGTTCAACTCTCGATCGCTTTGATAAGAGTATGAGCTGGTTGCCATTATACAAGTCCCAGCGTGTACTAGATTGGTTCATGCTGCGCCAGAGCACTGAGGGATGAGAAGACATCAACAATCCGAAGACGAGATACGATATGAGGTACCAGACTATACCACTCGATCTTATGTTGTCGATTATTCCACCCTTCATGGAGAGTTCCCGCCCCGAGTCTATGCCGCTTCGCTAATGGGATAAATCAGTCCACAGAGAGGTGAACCACACTATTATAATCTCCAACAACTCGTTGATCTGCCACATACGACCATAGACTGAAGAGAATTGGGCATCCCGTCCGCTCTGCCATACACAAGCTTCAGATCGGTGAATTAGTAGTTGGGTGGGTGACCACCAGCGAATTCCCACTGTTGTATGTTTCTTTTGGTCTTTCTTTTTTTTTTTCTTTTTTGCCCTTCTGGACACCATCTATCGTGACAGCAGACACATTGGAATACTCTTATGTGGGATGGTCAAAAGGTTTGGTTGCCACGGAAAACATGGCTGAAGCCAAGATACCTCGTCCGCGGCGAATGGCTTGCTTCTCCAGATCATTAGGTAGGTTTTTGGCCAACTGTCCACTCGAAGTGAAGATTAACGCGCATCTGCCAAGCCCACTAGGGTAACAAGTTGCCTGCTCGGTTCCGTGTCCATATCGGGTAATTTGAGGGATAATAAGCTTTGTTGCAGCTATGAAACTTTTCAACTCAATCGCAGTACGGATTTTGTGAGTTTGGCGAAAAACAAAGCAAGGGAAAGATCATCGATCGTGAACAAGTCTTTCTCTCTTTTACACACATCTAAAGTTCCGATCTATTCAAGAAACAGTAACGCATGATGCCCATCTATCTATCTATAGCCAAACCTGCCTATAGTAAGGATTCTCTATGCAAGGATAGTAACCTTGTTACAAGGAAACTAATTTCGATTTGAACATATTTTGGATAGAAAAATGATTACTATTATTGTATTCCAAGGGTTCAAAACTTCTGTATATCTTGAATAAGATAATAATTTAGAAATTCATATTAGATTTATGCTTGATTAATACCATTGAAGTTAATAGGGCATAATGTAACAAAGTCACTAGGGTTTTAAATTCTGAAAAAAAAACCATTTTATCGGTGTTAGCCGGCCGGACCTTGACATTCTTATTTTAGACGCTCGAATAAAGTATCTTCATACTCCATAGAGAGAGACAGGTTTCGCTGTACTTCCCTACCGAGTAGAAAGTTATCAATATACCATCTAGCCAGCCACTGGTGAAATTTCTTTCCATAGCGCACAACTCTATCTCCCACCTACTATCGGATAAACCTTCTCTGAATGATTAGTGGCGACTCATAGTAGGAATACACTTTTTGGTGTTAAATTATGATCAGCTCGTTATAACATGTAATATTGACCAGATCGAATCATACGACTATGCGTTGTAGCCTTTCCTTTATAAAACTTCAATGGTACAGTATTGTTCAAAAACCAAAAAAGAATGAATGACTTCATTTCTTTACTACAGTAGATGATGATAAGTACGCTTCTGCAATCAAGTCCGATGTGGGTAATCTTTCGTTAATTCCTCTGTACTATGTGTGAAATTCGCTTAGCTTAATTCTCCTAATCGTTACGAATCTTCTATGGCGAAAGTACAAAAAAATCTCTTCGATTTACACCAATACGGTCAAGATCATTTCTAAAGATAGAAGGAAGGTACGGTAAAATTAATGATGAAACAACTTTGGCCAAGTGGAGGTCAATAATAGGTAATAATGTTTTAAGGTTGTTATTATTGCTTGAAGCTATTAGAACCTAAGCTGCGAATCAAGCAAGCGATTAAAGCATATCAAGCTACTAACTAGTAGCACGCGCGTCCAAGTGAGCGCTATCCAGTCTGGTGTCGCTGTGTAAGTCATACAACATGATCTATCTATATTCCGACAGTCAAAGAAGGTTACAGAAAAGGTTGAAAAAGAAAGAAGGAAAAGATTGTTATTATATATTACTGCCGCTCCCACTTGCCAAGCCATTAGCCATGGTTTAGCCTATTAGATATTCTCGTTCCCCCCCTTTTTTACAAAGGCTATTCTTCTGTTTGCCACATCTACTTTCACTACTCTTTCACAATATGAAAAATAAAAAAGTCTAAACAAGAATTCATTGATCCTTAACTTTTATATAATTTCGTTCTGTTCTCTGTAGTTTTTTTTTTTGGAAATATATTCATTTTTGACTTTTGTATAAATTCCGCACTATAATCTCTTTACTACTACTATCGCTCCACGTGTTTTCGTATAATATAATCAGTCTTATTTGTACAACTTTCAACGAACGACTATAGAATTGACATTATATGATTCCAGTGCGTCATAATACATAATTCCCTGATATAACATATCAAATATGAATCAAAAAAAGTGTGGTTATGCCTCCGAGTCGCTCATGTTATCAATCGCTGAGATTATGCGCCTCTAGCGGCGACACGACACTTGCAAAGTATCCGATCTATATCAACAATCATCTCCGGAGCCGTTTGATATCTCGGTGATTACCTTGCATGCTTTTTTTTCCTTTCTACTTTGGCTTTTCGAAATCGCCCCTGATCGGTTTTTCCTATGAAATTAGACGCCAGGGTCCGTCGACGATAACACACAGGGATTTTGCAATCGCGTTACTGGGGAAAGATAGATACATATTTCACGTCGGAAGAAGTCTGTATTGTTATGCCTGCGGCGCTTGTGCTGTGTGACGTAGAATGGGTTACAGAGCGCCTCGGTTAACAGTGTCGCCCGGCGGCGCCTAAGCGTGGGCGACCTGTATATAACCAACCAAGAGCGAAGCTCTTGGCTCAGTCAGCAGCACTCTAATTTAACTACACTTCTGTGCCCTCAAAATCCTTCTTACATGGCTTCATACTGTGTGACAGGTTGTCAATACCTGCCTCCCCCATCTGGAGCCAAACTCGGAGGAATGGCTTGAAGTCATTAACCCAGGTGCTTAAAGTTAGCATGACGAAGCTTCGATTGGGGAAAGGGAGGAGGTAAGAGTATTTGGAATCAACGAGGTAAGAAACTTGAGGGTTCAAGACATTGGTTTCGAAGTGGAGGAGAGGAATGGTGCTGTCGAAAGGGATGCATTTGTTGATCGTAGTGTCAAATTTCCTAATAATGCTGGTTGATGAACAGCGTTAAGTTTGTTGTTGATGATGATGATGATGATGATGATGTGCGCCCGGAATTGGATTTCAGAGACTTTGAACATATTGAAATGATCTGGAATTTTGAAATCATTTGGTTGGACCTTTGGGATTTATTCGTGTCGGAATATGGATTATGTGATATGCACAGTGGCTATAAGCACGAATGTGTTGGCAGAGCATACAGCATATGCTAGTACTGTGCGAACGTATGCGCTAGTAGACTATTGAAGGCATAAATAGGACTATCTGTAGCTTAGCTTTCATTCTTTAGATCAATATTAATAACTTGAATTCAGATCTACTATTGAACCTCACTTTGCCCGAAGTTTATTCCAACAATACGAGATATTGAAATCACTTGAAATGTTGTTTGGGACAATAAAATCTGTTGACACAATATACCCCCAAAATAGTTGAGTTATCGTAAGAGATTCGTATATAGACTATATATAATCTGGACTATTTGACCCTCCTATCCTGCCTAGTAATGTAGAATCATGGAAACAGAGAGCTCTCATTCGGTCGGCTAATCATCTCATGTCGCCCTCATTTATCGGCGCCATATTCACATTCTTCAAATTGAACAACGAATGCCAGATTTCATACCCCTCCGTGCGCTCATGGAAGTATATTCTCGTTGGGAAGTTTGATGTTGAATGGCCGAGTTTCGTAGACCTAGGACTATCCAGACATTTCTCATTCTGTGAAGGCGGAATTGCGTCGAATTTACCACCAAACAAGACAATCATAATCAAACCAATGAACTCCATTTTGCGTTTTTCCCATTTCCGGTCCGTCATTCACATCCCATTGTCATTTTAACGCCTAGTCCCCAGTCCCAAAAACCATCTCACCTAGCCGTCATCTCTGCACCATAAACCCCTGCACTACCAACACCCAATCCGGCTGCGGATACTACACCCCACATAAGTGCGGCGATTTCCCAATCCTCGTCTTCAACCTGATCGCCTTCAGTTGCAGCTCCATTTGCACTGGATTTTGGGGCATATGCAGCATCTTGTTGGGATTTGATAGATTTCCTAGGGCGACCTCGACGACGGACCGGGGAGGGTGTATCGGTCCTACATGATCATTAGCTGATATATGCTTCAGAAGAGAGTCAAATAGACTTACGACTGAGCAGTACTTTCTACCTCCTCCTTGACCCTCACTCCTGCCTCCCCAACCTTGTTCATCCAAGGAATCACGGTTCGCAAAATCTCATAACCATCAAGTCCTCTAACAGCAGCCCAAGTTCCAAGACTCAAACCAGAAAGGATGACATCATATCCCACAGCCCCCACAGCAGGATGATCTCCAACTGCCCCAAGGACTCGTTCGAGAGCTGTGAATGCACGATTCTTGCTTGATCTATGGACCTTTTCGAGTGGGTGGAGAAGGCTGTGACGGTAATAATGGTTATCTGGTGTGTTGTAAAGTAGAGCCAAGCCTGAGGTTCTGATATGGAGAATGGACGACATGGTTGAGATAACGCGGAAGATTTTTATGTATGAAGAATGAGCTTCATGTGGGCGATCGTGCGTGGTTCCCCAATGCTCAGGGATTATGTATGGGAGTAATAATGGTGCGAATGGAAAAGCGACCGATAAAAATGCCACTATCCCAAATGAAGAGGTATTTGCAGCAAAGGGTGTCAAAAATAAGGCACCATACCCAGAGAGAAGTAATGTAATGTAGAAACCAGGGTTTGGTAACCAGTTGTTCGCTCGTTGTGGAACAACCTCAAACCATAATCTAAAGCGTGAGAATTAGCACGTGTCTCTCAACATTTCAGGAATTGAGTATTAACTTATGCACACTCGCAAAAGCCCTCCTCGTATCCGTCAGAGTATCCACGTTCTCTGGTAAAGGCACTGGCGTAAGCAAAATAGCCACAAACCACAAATTTTGAGCGAACGAAACATTAACGAGCTGTCCTAGAAGAACAAATGCCCACAGATTCGAAATGTTTCTTCGACGTCCTTCAATAGCAACATAGGTACTAAAAGAATTCAAAGCAAAACTAGCTTGTTGGCCCCACCAAAAGTATCTTGCTTTCTCGGCGACTATCTCTAGATTATCACGGTAAAAAGGTGTGTCATTGAGCCATCTGATGATTTCGAAACGACCTGGATGTTGACCTAATCGGAGTGCTCCTTTGTCACCAAAGAAACTGTATTTGAAGTAAGTATCTTCCTAAAATGCAGGTGAATATACAAACCTATCAGGTAACTCAACACCTCTCTCAGCGGCCCATACTCTATAGCTCAAGCTCGCTCCTTTCACGCCAAACCATACAGCAGTCATGAGGCCTAATAAAGCCAGGCTGGTGAACATCTTAGCATGATCACGTCTCAAAGATTGACGATGTCTAGTTGCTGATGAAGGTGGGAGTGCTAGATAAGAACGATAAATAGTCCTGGCCACGAGGACAGTGAGACATGATGCTAGAAGTATATGTCCACCTAGTTGCACTGTTGGAAGGACACTATATGTTTACATCAGTATTCCCATTTGTAGGTTGTCAAGCAACGAAGGCTGGAATATGAAGCACGAAGCTGAATGTAATACCTCGGATCATTATCAACCTCGACCGGCGCCATTTTCACAGTCAAGTTCTCTCAAATCACTCACTGCAAATGTGAATAATATTCGGTGCAAGCAAAAGACAGCAAGTCCATAGATCGCAAACGATAATAAACACAAGTGACTTTGGATTCCAATTGCAACACGATATATATGTATATCGACGACGTTGACGTTATTGTGTGGCAGACTCTACACGTGAGAGCGCTAGCGGCTTCACGGCCCATTAGCTTCCGTTCCGCACCATTCACCAGCCTTGTGTCAAGCAAGGCAAGGCAAGACAAGACAAGGCTTTGGCTTAAGCTTCGTCGCAACACAACACATTGCTTCTTTAGAATAATATGTTTCATCCTTTCTTTTCCACAAGTCAATTACATCCGCCAATCTTCCTCCTATCTTATATGTGATTCATATTGAAGCACAGCCCAACAATCTCCTCATTCAAAAGTCGATTCTTGACAATATATTGTTTTGCCCAGCTGCACCTCCATTTCGAAACCCCCCCCCCCGCCGCGCCCCTACGTAACAAGGGTTTTGAGGTTGTGGTGGGATTGGTCAGGGTTCACAGCAAGATCAAGATGTATCATTTGGCAAAGGGATTATATCGATATGCGACTAGTAAAGAGGGTTAGTTAGTTTTCCTCTGCTTATGTACTCTGTGGGTTTGGTGAAAGTCTGGTCTCAATCTATGGCAGATGCGAACAACACAAAACTACCCATTGCCTTTCTCAATTCCATGGGCTTGCTTTACAAGATTAAGAGACAGAGACAACTTCTTGCCTCTCAGAAGCTAACCTCTCCCAGAATATTCCGTTCTTCTCCTCGGCCTTGACAATGCAGGAAAAACCACCCTCCACACTCAAATCAAATCCCTCTATTCCCCGCAGAACCCCTCCCCCGCCGATCCCTCTCAACTAAAAACTGTCCCCACTGTTGGTCAAAACGTCTCCACAATTGTCCTCCCAGATATGTATCTAAAAATCTGGGATATTGGAGGCCAACACTCTCTCCGCAAACTATGGCAATCTTACTATACCAGTTGCCACGCAATTGTCTTCATTATCGACAGTACTGACATCGGATCTGGCGATCTCAACGACTTGGATTCTGATTCTGATAGTAAGGATGTAGGGAGATTGGAGGAATGTAAATTGGTATTGGAAGATGTGTTGAAGAGTGTGGAGACTGAAGGGGTGCCTGTATTGGTGTTGGCAAATAAGCAAGACAGGGAGGATTGTGTGGAGGTAGTGAGGATTAAAGAGGGGTTAGTGAAGAGGGTGTTTGAAGGAGAGGGAGGTGGCGGGATTAGAGATAGTAGAGTTTTGCCGATCAGTGCTTTAGCGGGCACGGGAGTGAGGGAGGCGGTAGAATGGTTGAGGAGTAGGGTTGTTTGGAATAGGGAGGGAAGACCGCCGGTTATGCGGTAGCTTGGGGCGGGGAGAGGGGAGATATGAAAGGTTCGATATTAAAAGGGGGAGAGTGTTAACTCGACTTGGGAAGAATGAATAGGAAAGAGATGGGATCCGGGGGAAGGGAAGGCTTATATTTTTCGTTTCTCTTGCTTTTATCCTACCATCTCCTCATCTACACACAACTACTTTTGGATTCGGCTACTCGATTTTCTCTTCTTGGCACAAGAAGCAGACGAGATGCAGTACTTTGAATAAACTCCTGGAGACTCTCGCTTCACACCAGCGTCACACTATTCAGGCCTCGAAGTTCATTGCCTGAACTAATGAGCCACGTTCATGGAAGATCGAACTTCAGAGTTCAGATTTGCCTGCCACAATCCGATGCCGAAACCGAATCTTGAACCAGATCACTCCGGAAAGAGTGACAAGTCATAGAGTCAGAGGGTGGGAATACAGTAGTGCACTTGGAAATGATATTAAGGGTAGATGTGGAGTTTAGCGGGCGTTTATTTTATTTTTTTTGAATTATTTGAAAGAGAGATGGAAAGAATAGACAGATACATTATATGGCATGATGTAAAGAAAGAATTTAGAACATCAGGATTGGCACGTATGAATACCATCTAAATCTATATTTACAATACCCCTCCCTCCCCATCTCTCTCTCAGGCCTTTAATAGTCTAAAGTTACCACTTAACTTGCAGATCCATCCACCGCGTCTCAACTGGTCATTATGTATGTATATATATATATATATATATATATACATTGCTTTCTTTATATGTCTTACATCCTGCCCAAAACAGTCTTCAAAATATTTTACCCTTTCCCTCGTGCCCCTGATATTACGTTTGACCTCCTTCGATATCTTGACCATGACGTACGTCCGTCCCTCTGGATTCGTAACTCTTATACTCTTAAATCTCAAATCTCAAATCTCAATTCCTGATATGTACCACCCCTCGCTCGCCCTTCTCCCTTCTAAAAACTCAAAACCCATCTATCTCTATTCCGAGTCTCTCTTTCTTGTACTTATACTTGTACATCGGATAGAGAGATAGATATCTTCTTGTTGCATTGTAATCACAATCACAAGTGCATTCATTCACCATCCTTTTCCCTCTTCCCCCTTTTCGCTTCGCCCTTTTCGCCCATCTCTCCATGTCTCCCCTCTCCCCTCCCGCCTCCATCCATCCATCCCTCCTCCACCCCTCAAGAATTCTCCCTCCCCCCTCCCACGCACCATACCATACCCGCAAACCCTCCTCCCTCCTCTTTGCCCACCCATTTCATCATCACATCACGACTCGATTCGATTCAACTTGTACCAGATATCTATCCATCTATCATATACACACATACATACGTACGTACATACATACGTGCAGTTTGCATAGGACAGGACGAGACGGGACGATATAGACGATATAGATAGATATCGATATATCCAAGATATACATCAAAAGCAACACAACACATCCATATCCGCCTGCCCGCACACTCAAAATCACACATACACACATATTTCCAGGGAAATTAAATCATCCATTCATCGTCAAGTCAAGCAAGCGCATCAAGAAACCCTTAAAGATACATATACAAAGTAAAAAAAAAATCATCATCTCTTCCATTGCAGCAAAGGTATATGTAAATCTAACTACTCTGTAAACAGGCAAGGAAAAAACAAAAACAAAAAGAGGCCAGATAGAATGTGTAGCAAGAGATGCTAACGCAGATAGACAGATAGATCCATCAGCCAGCTTTCATTTCATTAATCTAGCCATCTTCTCTTCTCCTGTCCTGTCCCTCCACTCATTTCATCCCAAATACACCCCAGCCAACCCACCCAATCCATTCCATTCCATCATTCCCGCGGTATTCCCTTCCATCCGATCTTCATTCATCCATGACCATATTCCTTCCCAATACTCCATCCAGTAGAAGAAAGAGGTCCAATTGAAAACGCCGAAATCTTTCCCTTCATTCGCCGATATCAAATGTCTAGATGATATATCAAGCAAACAATTGCAGTAGATACCCCCACGCTAAATTCAACAGCAACGCAAAAAAAAGAGGAAAAAAAAAGAGGAAAAAAAAAAGAAAAAGAAGAAAAAAGGCAATTAATCTAAGGAGCTATGCTCAAAAACATATCAAAAAAAACAAAGACAAGTAAAGCAAATAGTAGATCGCTCAGGCTCAAAGGCTCTGGCGAGAAAAGATCATAACATAAGATGGATCGTGGGTATTCAACGCGACGAAAGCCGTAGATAGGCCAAATCAGACGAGCAAGCAATCTGTGGTTAAAAAAAAGTGGCAGCTGTTGTTGTTGTTGTTGTTGTTGTTGTTGGGTGAAAATTATTGTATATTCTTACATCTGTCGATCAAATAGGCCGTTTCTTGTCGTTATGATGGTATCAAAAAAGGGAATTCGTAGAATTCATAAACATTCAAGTGTTTATGTTTGGTGATTCTTTTAAAAGGTGCTCCAGTGCCAATCTCTTGGAACACTTGCAGGAAGACTCTCGGGTGGACCTTTCAACTGCTGTCCGAGAAGGTTATCAATTGCTCTGCCTCTGACACAATTGACAACCGGAGTTGTGGGAGTTCTAGGCTCGTCTTGAGAGCTTTCACTGTTGGATCGACTTGATCGCGCAATGGACCATCTCTTGTAATCATGCCAGCAATGTTCGCAGGAGCGACTTTGTGTACCCTTGGGATGGTAATTGGCATCCTGATCGAGAGGAACCGAGTAACCAGAGTGTTGATCGCAAAAGATATTCCCACAGCGCCGACAATGATGACGTCTTGTGAAGTAGGTAAAGTACTTTGTGCATGTGGTTTCGTCACAGATGGAGGATTCGACGTCAGGCTAAAGAAAAGGTTAGCATTGCATTCTCGTGCATTATTTTTCCAATGTAAGAATGTTTCAGAAGCACGCGACCCAGCCCAGCCAATCGATAAAAGAGTTGTTTGCATGGCCGGGCATGGATGGTTCGACATTGCGGGTCGCCTAGCACGTAATGTCTACCAAGGGATTGCGGCATCTTATCCGCACAAGCTACAAATACCTCGAGTATTCCTCCAACACCTTTTGGAGAAATCCTTCGATTCTGCTTCAAAACAACAAACAGGTCCAAGGAATTGTGGCCAACATACCTTCCAGTGGTTTCTTGTTGGCAATGCGGTCACCTTTCCAAGCCCCTCAATCCATTCGGATTCACTGATTGCGCCCAACCCAAGCTTTCCACCATCTTCAGTCAAACGTCTCGTCAATGCCGTTGCGCGCTCCAAATCATCAACACTGCTATGCATACTCTGAGGTGGAGTGAGTGGTGACGGCTTCATCGCTCTCTTGGGTGGATCCGTTGGTCTCAAAACGGCGGGCACATACAATGGTGACTTGGGTGGTCGGAGTTGTCTCGTGTGTGCAGGTAAATAGTTGCCAAGTCCACCTCTCGGAGATGTGGGTGAAGCATTGTTGGGAGTCGGAGGGGTGGTATTTGTCGGAGAAATTTGATGGCCACTGTAGAGGGTATATTGGGAAGGGGAAGCCGTGAAGTGTTGTACGGGCATTGCGAAATCGGTCGCCATGCCTCTTGATTTCTCTGCTGTGGAGTCGTAGGTGGTCGTCGAAGAACAAGGGTAGAAAGTCTGTTGATTTGTTTCGAGGAACATGAATTTCACTTTCAAATTTCAAATTTAAAAGTGGATGCAAAAGAAAAGTCGAGATGATGGAATGTCTGCCTTTTGTCGGGGAAAGCGACGGTGATGTGACCCAAGTATGGAGCGACCGAGTGGCGATGATGATGTGTTGTGTTGTGTGCGTCCCAAATAAGTTGATTTAGGTTCACGCCAGAAGATGTGCGGCTTGTTCGGGATGGTCGGTTATCGGATGTCGGCAGTCGGAGGCCTTGAAGTGAAGAAAGTAAAGGTCAAAGTTCCGAGGAGGAGGAGGAGGAGGAGGAGGAGATGATGATGATGAAGGAGATTATGTATTATTATATTGTGTACGACTTTGGGTGTCAGAGAAGGGGAGGCAGTAGCTGGTGAATGTCGTGGAGAGTGGAACGTCAGGAATTGGGTTTCTGGCTCTCTTATTTGAAAAATGATTGTGGCGGGTAATTGCTTGATTGGATCTTTCCTATTCCCCAAGTGGGAAAGATAAGAGCGCACTCGTCCCAGGACCCTAGCAAGGTTTGTAGTATATCCCTATGCAACGGCTTGGGAAATTGCCTGAGGAATGAGATAAGGAGGTAGGGTCAGGGTAAGGTCAGGGTAAGGTCGGATAAGGGTAGGATAGGATAGGATAAGGGAATATGTCGTGTGCCTTGATATGTGGTGCTTGGTAACACCAGAAGAAGCAGAAGAAGGAGACGGGGGCAGATGATATATACCGTATCTCAATGGGGTTGATATGGAGATCTTGCTGGAGCTTACCCAGCCAGACGAACCTGGTGGTGGGCCTCTTGGTCACTTCAATCATTCTCGAGGGGTCTCTTCTGCTCTGCCCTGCTCTGCCTTTCCCATTTTTAAAGTTGGAGCGACGCGGGACCATTAGTCGTCTTGGAAATGATTGTAATATGCTTAAACTAATGGTCGCCATGGGTGTGGTTAGCACGCGACTTTCCGACATGGGACATGAGAGTACAAGTAGCAACATGAATGGGAAGTTTCAAAGGTTAAAACGGTTTCCAGAATCTTTCTCATTTGATAACACAATGCAATGCAGCAGCAGAACAAGCGCTTTAGCTTTGATAACGGCGCGAAAATTCAAAAAATATAATTAGAATTAAGCATGAGAAAGAAGGTTGAGAAGCTAATTTGGATATCCTAATTCAGCACAAGTTGATGGTATGGATGCAAAACCCGACTCAGAGTCGCGCCAGTTTGGTCCATCTCCGTCTCCGTACCAGAAAGCCGTATGATCGTCGGAGGCATTCCACTATGACAGGACCTAAGTAATACTTACGAATGCCTCGAGTGTGATTGGAGGAGAATCCAAAGAGGCCTGGAGCTAGACCACTCGATCGTATTGGGATATCGGCCGCCGACTAGGATGAAAGGAGTGGAGTTCGTACCGAGATGCAAACCCATTCTTCGTGACATACTCCGTAGATAAGCACGCGGAAGGGTTCGTCGGCAAATGAACATGCTGCACACAGTATCAAGACGAAGGAAGAGAGAACAGAGATCTTCACATCGATGATGGTGTCAAGATCCCCAAGATTCAACGATGACGGACCAGTCCTGAAGCAACTGAGCGGTCAACAACAAGCAGCCCACATCCTGTAACGCTACCTCTCTCTCGAGCTCTATGTATATCAAGATTCACGTAGCCAGTCAGCCCGTCAGCCTCACCTTGGAAACCAAAAAAGACACCTTTACCTCAATCAACGCAATCATGACTCTTTGGGAAGGTATGTGCAGCATCAACCCAACCCGACCAGGGCGGGCGGAGATGTAACAGGACTGTCGCGTGCGCATACGCTAAGATCGAGAGACCAGGGAGACGAGACGGATTGTCATTGGGTGGCCAAGAATTCCCTTATCGGAGGCGCCTGATTGGTGAGTCCACGTTGAACGCTCGCTCTCCACCGCTCTCAGGCGTTTCTATGATATGATTTATGATTACCGCGGCTCGTCGGTCGGTCTGGTCGATGTTACTCTGTACAGCATTGCGATGATATCACCAGGATTATAGATTTTGTACATCTATATCGATCATGGCTAAACGACAATAATGGAGTTCGATACGACCGCCACCAACTTCTCCCAACTCTCTCCTCACCCTAACCAACCCCTAATCCTGTGAATCGTCCAACCCCCGAAGAATACCTGTATCGTGACGCACGCATATCGCGGCGACTCCTATCTATCCTGTGAACATCATCGCGAACCCCGTGAAACCAATCAGCTCCCGCTCTCGCCCACGGGTTTCCAATCTGGCCCCTCCAAACGGATCCTGGATATTCTCCAGCAAAACCCTCACCCCCTAATTGGTTCACCAGCTTCGTGAAGATGGTAGCCGACGCGTTTCCCAATTTTAACCTGCCCATTTATTGTTATTATGAAGATTTATATCTGATTTCAAAGATTTGTTGCGGTATAAGGTGCGGACGTCGGCACGTGACCATGGCTGCTAGCCTTACGCTAGCAAGACATGTGATCTACATCGATAATATTCCATTTCGCGACCAACCGTACGATCAAGACATCTGTTGCTTACCACCGAGGCGATGCCAACAAATATTTCGCCATCAATTTATGGTTTGAATACATAGTTTTAGCGTGAGCAGCGCTGTCATCGTGTTTTGCGGCTAAGGATATATGCCTCATTATAACCATCGTTTGCTTTCCATCAAGCGCTCATACCTAATATCAAGGGTCGACAGCACGCAGAGCATGCTAATCGGGGCGAATTCTCAAGATCTACGCACACGCGCCGTTCATTTGACTGTATGATGACGATATGCATTGTACATACGATAAGAATCCAGCGTCCTGCAAGTTGTGACGGATTTATCTTGAATGCCTGTGCAGTGTACGTACAGTTGCATAGTTTAGGGCCCTATTGATGGCCCTTCTTCATGTTGATCCGGATCTTTCTCCTTGGGTCTCAACCATCGAGAGGTCATCTCGCAGGTCAACAAAGGTTCCGATCGCGAATCTGCGGTTAAGTCATGGCTTGTAAGTAGATGTAGCTGCAAGAAATGCAGAAGATGTTGGTGTCACTGTGGGTACTGGGGAAGTTTCCAGGGATTGTTCGATACCTCCAGACATGTACGGAACCGGATGGACCATTTGATCACCAGCGTCTCTTGTGGATTTATTGACAATTCAATCTCTCTTGGTGGCAAAAGAACTATGGATTACCGGTTGGCGGTTAACCCAACAGATGTGAACTTATAATTTGTCCTTGTTCGTGGGAAACTCGAAATACCCCCGCTATCTTTGGATCTCAAGTTGGTCAGATTCTGGCACTGGGATGAAGGTGGAAATTTGTATTGGACCCTTCCTAGTGGTGGATCTTAACCGATCCAAAAACAACCCCCATTCTTGGAGATTGCCGCTCACGTTCTCCTTAATGCTTGTTATCTGCAGTGGCAGAACCCCTTTTCACTTCGTGATACACATTACAGTGGCAGGAAAGTGCGGACTAGGATTTCTATACCATGCATTGACAAAGTTTCGTCGTCAAAGCTTCAAAGGCGTTGGGAAGGATTCGTCCTCGGTCATGCGGTAGTTGAGATTTTCAATTGTAGATTGCCAATTTCGGTCTGGGGCCATGCTTCAAGATAAGAGAAATATACTCCGTACGAAGAGTTCCATCCAAGATAGCCTGTTACCTGCCCCGGATCATAGGAAGTGGAGTCACTGGAGTGGTAGTCTCATGCTTGCCTGGAGAGCAAATGGTTATCTTCAGATTTCGGAAAGCAAAACTGTCATGTGACGGGGCTTTTTGAAGCCATTAATCTCTTTGTCTAAATTAAGGGTCCAGCAGGGCGCGGGCTACAGGGCTCAGGTACTGTTCGCCCTATTACATGGCTGCATCGGCTTTCGTCAAAATCAACACCTCTATGGTCTTTCTATACAGGATCTTCCTTATCTTCACGGGAACTTCCCGTTGAGATTCGAGATCTCTTTCTTCGCCTTATCCGTTGCAATTTGCACCCCTAATCTGTGTTGTCAAGACGCAATACGTACACGAGAGATACTTGAAAGTTGGGATAACTTCTGTCCATCGAGAAATCAATGCTCTCAAGGGATTCATGAAAGTATGTTATCTTTCTGGGAAGATCAAGTCCCCATAGGGAAGCTGGATATGCTTGTGAAAATCGTGACGGCAGAAGGTCTTTGCAATATCTTAGCTGCATCTGCTCATTTCCTTGTCAATCTGTGATGGTTGATTTTAATCAAGGATTGATATGTATGAGATTGAGATCAAGATTAAACTTCAATAAGATCATTCCTCATCGCAATCTGTTCCACATCGCAATTCCTTACGATTGAGCAGCGCTACTTTCGTCGATTGATAAATGCGTGCTCAGAGAGGGTACCTTAGTCACCCAGGCAAAGTTGTCGGACATTGGTATATTTCTTTGGGCTGAAGATACCGGTACCGTGTCAGATCTGAGTATTTGGGATGGAAAGAACTTTTTGTTTTACAGGTGAAATAAAAGAGCATTTCGCTCCTTTCTTCCTCGTTAAGTCTTGGGGGTTCTTGGGTCAGTCGGGTACTAGACTTTCCAAAGAGAGAAAGAATGGAATGAATATCTCGCCGGCTAACCTCGGAAGAAATCAGATTTGGAAAAATTGTAAATTTTGCCTCTGCAACACTTTCCCCCCAATTGCATTTCATTGCTTTTATCCATTTTCCTTTCCTTTCTGTCAAATGATAAGTGGTTGCTGTGCTGCAACTGCTGCAACTATACTTACTTCCATGTATTTGCTCTAGCCATAATATTGGTAACATGAAGCTGTACAAGGCGACCTCATTGAATTTTACCTGCAAGCTTCTATTGAGATGAGATGAGACCTACTAGATCCTCCTTCGGTATGCAAACATGCATTCTTGCAATCTTGTTAGGGATATCTAATTTTCCGTCATCTTGTTAACAATCATCTCTGCCGTTCCAATAGCATGCAGCGAAAACTCTTCAATATATAAGCATATTCTGTGCATCATCATCCCCCTCCCAAATATCGGTCATGGCACCGGTGAGATTGGCGGCTTCATACCCACATTTCCGAAGTACTCTTCTTCATATCTCTTATGTTTTGAAATATCGTCATGGTAGCTACAGCAAAATTGCCCAAGATCGGTTCAGCCCATCTATGGCGACAGTATAACCATGATGACGAGCAATTAATGCAAATTTTGGGGTTGAACAACGGGTTGGTTTTCCCACTACGTGGCGCATAATGTGGCTAGGAACGTGTCACTCGACCCCCTTAATTGCGGAAAGGCACAGCATCCACAACTCTGTGTTCCCAGGTCCAGCAGATACCATTCAGAGTCATACTCACGGGCCATTATTGAACGTCTCTGGATTTTTCGAGGCAAACAAAATCATTGGCAAGGGTGTCTTCAATGTGAAACGAATGCTGTCATCACCCAAATCTTCCTGGCTTGGTTGTTTTCTGCAAGACAGAGCGTTGTTGGTACAGGAGGCAATCAACTGTTGGTTAAATAAATGCGAGTTCCCGCCCCCATCAAAGGTACCCAATATGTGTTCAGTCGCAAACAATTTATCCGGAGAGGCTGCTTGTAGGATAAAAAGCATATTTAATGTGAGGCCTTGCTATTATTGATAGGTCATGCATCCACCAGGTGATCTGTCCGAGGAGTTGTCTGTTGTCAATTCGCTGCAGAATTGACAGCCTTGCATGCAGCCTCCCAGCTTTGATCATGCAAACGAAGTTGAGGGCCTCGATTCCATCAGTCGCGAAAGAAAAGGGATCATGGCCATCAATAAAATCACAGCTTGTAGTGCTACTTTTTGTTTTTTTTTTTATGCACTCTTGAGAACTTCTTGATCTCAAAGTATCTTCATCTAACAGTATCTTGATCTAAAAGTATCTTCATCTATATTACTATCGAGTTTTTTTTTCCGTAGAAGATTTTTGGTCATCGCACGCAAGTTGGTCCAAGGAATCTAGTGGTCTGGTCTGGTCTGGTCTCAATTGTATTATGGCTAGCCAGTCTAATTGGCGGAGGGATGATGCAGGTCGGGAATGGAGAGGAAGTAGTGGAGAAAGGGGCAGATGGAGAGGTAGTGGCAGAGGCAGAGGTTTTGGAGAAACTGCTAGAGGGAGGGAGGGCAGTTGGAGGAGTGGGGGCTCAGTGGCTTGTGGTCGTGGCTATGTCGACAGTGGTAGAGGTCATAGGAGCGGTAGAAAATCTTTTGAAAGGTCCCAAGAGACGGCGGAAGAGATAGAGATTAGGAACGAATTTCGAAACAACTACAATTCTTGGAAGCGTCTCATCAAGTCCCGCCCGTTATCGAACGATATTCGTACAATCCAAATTTTATGGCAAGGTGCCCTTGAAATCCTCGATGGCCATGATCGAGATTCCAAACAGATGCTTGCTAGAGACCTCGAAAATGATGATTTTCATGGACGTGAACACATTCGAGTTATTCTGGAGATGACCACCAATACAAATGGCGCAACCATATTTCTCGAACTTGTCCGGCCATTTCTATATGTCATCACACACCAGGCATTACTAGATTGTCTGTCCATCGACACATGTGTGGGAGACCTATACAATTTCATCAGTGGCAGCAATGGATCTCGCGCAATGCCATTTTTTCAACGTCTAATGGCCAGCTTGCTCGAGACGCATAAATTTGCGGATGCCATCTCAAAGGAGAATATTGAAAGAACTATGATCGCCATGTCCACTTGCCTTCGGGAGCTTGTCAGGCGAGAGCAGCGTGTGTTGTTCCATGATGACATCCCAGGTATCGTTACCTCTTTGGAAAACTCTGTGGGCGTTGTTGGTGTTGATCGAAGTTCGGCGGCTTTTTCCATAATTCCTTCTCGTACTCAAGAGCTTCGGGGAATGATAGCCCGAGCAAACGGTCTTCTTTATCAGGAAGACCAAACCCAAGCTTCGGGTGTTTCTACCACAGTTATACAATCAACATACCCTCGAGACATAATTCTGCCAAACGGAAGGCACGACAATGACAAAATGGACATTACGGATATCAGAGTCTTGCCTACTGAGGATGAAATTCGTAGCGAAGCTGTCGAATTTCTTCCCTCGACGGACCCTGATCAACCTCATTTTCTTATGGATTCCGCAGCAAGATTGTTGGATACACACTTCCGATTGCTAAGGCATGACATATTTGGAGAATTAAAATCTGCTCTCGGCGATCTCATTCTTACCATCGAGGCACAACCGTCGGTTTTGGCAGACTCTAGGCTCAACCTTACGGATATTAGAGCACATTCATACATGAATGCCTACATAGCCAACATCACTTTCGATCATCGAAGAGGTTTAGAAGTACGATTTTCATTTTCTCCCCCTGCACAATTGGCAAAGAAGTCTCAGCGAGAGAGACGTAAGTGGTGGGAAGAATCAAAAAGACTGTCCGAAGGCGTTTTGCTTTGTCTGCTGTCTTTCAATGGCACGAAGTGCTCCCCATTATTTCTTACCGTTACGCAAAAACCAAAAGGTCTCGAGTCAGACTACAGTCTGGTCTCCCGCAAAACTGAAGCCTTCATTACGGCAAAACTTGCTACTCAAAGTCAGCAAGACTTTGAGAGTCTAATGCTGCTAAACTCACTTGCCACGGAAGGTGTTCTGATCGAACTCCCCAGTGTAATACTTGCCACCTTCACACCAATTCTTGAGAACCTTCAATATATGCAACGTCTGAACCGCTTACCCTTTCGCCAATGGATCTTGCCCGATCGACGAGGATTTGGAGAGACGGCAACTATGGATGTCCCACCACCGCTATATGCTCGCGGAATGAGATTCACTTACTCTTTGAAATCAATTCTAAACGACGGTGCTGGGGAGGATCTACGAATTGGTACTTCAAGAGCCACAGCCAATGATGCTGCTCTAATTGATGAAATTGAACGACGCACGGAGCTTGATCGTGGACAAAGTGAAGCATTACTCGCGGCTTTGCAACGAGAGTTCTGCCATATTCAAGGCCCTCCAGGCACTGGAAAATCATTTCTAGGCGTGAGACTTGTCAAAGTTCTATTGGACTGTAGAGCCGCAAAGCTTGGTCCTATCATCATCGTGTTAGTGGATCTTTGCCTTAATTTCATCCATCGGCTTGCGTTTCAATAACCAAAAGCTTTTCTCTCAAAAGTTTGCATACTGATTTTATCATGTAGGTGCTATACGAATCATGCCTTGGATCAATTTCTTGAGCACCTTATCCAGTCTGGAATTGAAAAGGTCATACGAGTAGGAGGGCGAAGTAAGTCCGACATACTGGCAGGGAAAAACCTTCGTGTTGTCTCTCAAGGAGAGAATACAACACGATCAGAATCCGGCACTCTTGGGGCTACTTACGCGGCTCTGAAAAGAGAAGGAAAATCAATACAAGAGGTTCTTTTACAGTTAGATGGAGTAAATGGCCATCCAAGTTGGAAGTCAGTGAAAGGTTATCTGGCTCTGAAGCATCCTCGAATTTACATGCAATTTAGCCGTTTCGATGAAGATGGCTATGAGACTGTGAGCCAACCGATTTTCTATATGTTGTTTCATCCAAGCTACCGGCTATGATGTATGTCCCTTCCCTTGCTCATGCTAATGTATGCTTTAGGTCGGAGGTGAGCCCTTCGACTTGTGGCTCAAACACAACACAGAACTTCCACCACGGCTGCTAGCACATCAAGAAGCCCATACTATCGAAGACTTACTCGAATTTGCAAGTTTTAATGTCCACGGTCTACATCATGACGAAAAGCTCCTCGTTGCTAAATTTTTAGCAGAGGCTGCACGCAAAGACCTTGTTGACGAGCTATTTGAAAGCAATAAGCAAACCGAAGAATTTCGCCAGACATTGAAAAATGTGTACTCTGATATTGATCGACGTGTGTTGCAAACAGCGGATATAATTGGTGTGACAACAACTGGTCTCGCAACAAAAATATCCACTCTACGACATGTTAATGCCAAAGTAATTGTCTGCGAGGAGGCTGGAGAGGTTCTCGAGAGTCATATGCTGTCAGCACTTCTACGTGAGTGACCTTTTTCTTGCACAGCAAAAGTTGGCGTTGCACTTGGGTATAGACTCTTGTGGGCCTTTATTCAAAAGCTGACAATTATCAATTCCCAGCAAGTGTCGAGCATGTCGTGTCTATTGGTGACCACGAGCAGCTAAGGCCGTCAATCAACAATCACAATCTATCCCTTGAAAGTCATTCAGGGGCCCCGTATCAATTAGACCGCAGCCAATTTGAAAGACTTTCCGTCGGTGACCCAGGACGGCTCCGCCTTCCAGTGGCGCAACTAAACATCCAGCGTCGTATGCGCCCTGGCATATCTAGATTCATCAAGAAAATTTACCCCAGATTGGTTGATCATGATGTCACCAAGGCGCTCCCAAATGTTGTTGGGATGCAAGAGAATGTAAGTATCCCGTCTACCATGAGTATCTCCATATACCACGCGATCTTGTCATCTCCCCCGGATCCAAGACGGCTATGCTGACACTTAGTTCTAGATCTTTTGGCTTCATCATGACAATCTTCAAGACAATGCGAATGGAGATGAGACCAATAAGAAATCACACAGCAATACTTGGGAAGTCGAAATGACCGCCGCACTAGTCAGACACATTGTACGACAAGGGGCGTATAGTAGCAAGGATATCGCTGTTTTGACTCCTTACAGTGGCCAACTGCAAAAGTTGCGCTTGCATATGCGTAAAGAATTCGAGATTGTGTTGTCGGACCGCGATGAAGAGGTTCTTGCGAAGGATGGTTTCATTGCGTCGGATGAAGAGCTTGGCAGTCCAACCTCAAACTCAACAGGAGATAGAAAGCCCCTCCAGAAGAAGAATTTGAGTGAGCTTCTCCGGTACGTATCACCTCGGTCTAAATGTGATAAATCTTGTTCTAATCAGATGCATATTCAGTATCGCTACCGTTGATAACTTTCAAGGAGAAGAGGCGAAAGTTGTAATTGTTTCTCTGGTCAGAAGCAATAAAGAGAAGAATGTCGGATTTCTCAGAACTACCAATCGCATTAACGTGCTTTTAAGTCGAGCTCAGCATGGCCTATATCTAATTGGAAATTCTGATACATATTCCAGCGTAGGAATGTGGAAGCACGTTCTAGACATGCTGGAGGAGACCAACTCTATTGGCGAATCATTTGGTCTTTGCTGCCCTCGACACCCCGAAACCAATATACAAGTATTTAAACCAGATGATTTTGCGAGATGGAGCCCTGAAGGTGGTTGCAAATTGGCCTGCAACAAACGCTTACCGGGTTGTGGGCATCAATGCACTGCTCATTGTCACTCGATGGGCATGCACCAAGCTTTCAGATGCCCAAAACCCTGCGAACGTCTTCACGAACCCTGTGGGCACTCGTGCCAGAAAGCTACTTGCGGAGAAGATTGTGGAGAATGTCACGTCAAGCTGGACAACATACAACTTCCATGCAATCATTCTAAAGATGGCGTGTCATGCCATTTGACTTTGGACCTGAAAAATATCCCATGCTCGGTCATGGTTGAGAAAAAAGTCCCTGATTGTGGGCACGTGGTTACGGTTACATGTTCTCGGGATGTCGACTCGTTTACCTTCAGCTGTCCCACGATATGTGGTGTAATTTTACCGTGTGGACACTCATGCTTTTCGACCTGTGGCCAATGCAGTCGAAAGGAGGGAGGTATCACGACTATCGAGCATCGACCATGCAGAAAACTATGCGGCCGCAAGTTTGGAACTTGCAGCCACAATTGCAAGAGGGTATGCCATTCAGGAAAAGACTGCGGGTTGTGCCCATCGCGCTGTGAGGTATGTTCACCCTGTCTTCTTTGCTCTGATTGAGCATCTAACTTTTGAGTAAACAGGTTCAATGTGCGCATTCTCAATGTACATTGAAATGCCATCAAGCTTGTGCTCCTTGTATAGAGAAATGCACATGGGCTTGTGTGCATCAAGGTGGATGCAATATGCCGTAAGTCGTTTTAAATTTCTTTACTTTAGCCTCAATATTAGTGAGGCATCATCTTCGTAGTATTTCTACTCTTGGGCAAAGCTAATCAAATGCTTGAGTAGATGCGCTGGCCCCTGCGATAGATTACCATGCAACATGCGTTGTTCACTTCGCCTTTCCTGCGAGCATCAATGTCCTGGAATGTGTGGAGAGCCATGTCCAGAGGGTTACTGTCAGACATGCTCTGCAAAGCAAGACCAGCGAGTTGATCTTCTGGAGCTTAAATCATACAAAGATATTGACCTTGATGAAACGCCCATCATTGTGCTTTCTTGCGGTCATTTTTTCACGGGCGAATCACTGGACGGGATGTTTGAAATGTCTGAAGTTTATCGACAAGATTTACAAGGCAATTTCACAGGAATCAACGAATCCTCTTCATTGGCGTCATCCGTTCCCCAGTGCCCAGATTGCAATTGTCCGCTTCGGCAGTATGCAACTCCCAGGTACAATCGAGTGATTAACCGAGCGGTTATAGATGAGATGTCCAAACGATTCCTTGTGAGCAGTCAGGTCGAACTTCGAGAGCTAGAAAATAAAACCCGCGAGCTAGAGCAAGAATATGAGGACTCTGCTTCAGACGTAATAGAGGCCGTAGGAGATGGAAGGAGGGAGACAAAGTTTACTGAGCTGCTCAAGAAGCGGAACGATAAGCCAAGGGAACTCGAAAAAGCAATCCAGAAGTTTTGTGAGAAGGTGAAGGATAAACACCAACCTGCTACAAAGCTTCACGACGCTATGGTTACTGCTATTAGGCAGCGTTCGCTTGATGAAGAGCTGCAGACCTTGTCAATCACAGAACCGGCCAGGACATCTCCGAGGGATCGAAGGATCGCATTTGCAGGAGCCGGTGCGATGCTCAGGGTTCAGTGAGTGCTCCTCGTTGCTCCAATCGACAACACAAATCTGTGATCACCACTGACATGAGATGCTACAGATGCATAACTCTAGCCGACAAGTTCCCCATCGCACAGAAACTTGGCTCCAAGAATCCCCCAATCAAAATACCAGGGGGCTCTCCAAAGGCACTCGCAAAGCTATTCTTTCAATCTTGTACTTCTCACATTGATTCTTGTCTCGACGAAAACCTCCCGAAGCTTGCTGTCGAAGGAATACTCTATTATGCGAAAATTGCTCGGCTTTACGATTCGTATATCCGTTGTTCTTCTAGCTCCCAGCCGGGAACGAAGAAAGTCTCATCTGAGGTGGAGAAGGCTAAAGGCCTCCTGGAGCAAGCGAGGGGGCTTTG
Organism: Monilinia vaccinii-corymbosi; assembly: GCA_017357885.1. Lineage (NCBI taxonomy): Eukaryota > Fungi > Ascomycota > Leotiomycetes > Helotiales > Sclerotiniaceae > Monilinia > Monilinia vaccinii-corymbosi. Next base: position 356,043 of record CP063406.1, on the reverse strand, counting down.
TGAGAAGGGGTTTCAAAATGCAGACTTGTTACTGAATGCTGTGGAAGAATCCATCAAGTTCTTAGGTCGAGAGTGGTACGAGGAAGTCACGAAGGAGGAGTTGGATGCGATTAAGAAAGCCATGGTCTCAGGGAGCGGAGGAATTGCTACTCACAGTGGTCATTGGTATGAGTGTGGAAGAGGGCACCCGGTGAGTTTGATCATGTCTGAAAAGAAGATGCGAAGTGATGACTGACGTATAATATGTAGTTCGCCATAGGTGAATGTGGGATGCCGATGCAGCTGGCTAGGTGTCCGGAGTGTGGAGCGAGCATTGGTGGACAGGGTCATAATTTGACGGAGGGGGTTGTGAGGTCGGATAGAATGGAGAGGTGAGATAGATGTTGGGTCTGGAGAATATGAGTATGCTTCTAGTGTATCTCTATCGTTGGCTTTTGATGTGCTTGCTTGCTACGTTTAGAGTTTGGGGATTCTCCTCCTCTAGTACGTGAATAATTAGGATTAGGTAGGATTGAATATATATGTATGTATGTGTGTATGCTCTCTCCGATATCTTCTGGTTCTGGTTACCTACTACTATAGTAAAGCAACACTTGAATTATAATTATAATTATTCAAACGTCTGTCTCATAACGTACGTACGTATACGGGAAAGGTTTGTTTCTCTTTTTCTTTCCCTTTCCCTTTCTGCTGAAGAATAAATAAATAATCAATCAACTTTCACGCTCATGATGATCGGCTGGGTGCATTTCTATGGTTTTGGAGCGGTACTTGGATCGGATGGGGAAAATACGGGCAACGAGGTAGCGCGGAGGTTCGGCTCGTACTTGATGTTGATGTTGATTCCTCTGGCTCGATATCTACATATATAGCAAAATGCGCGGCGCCAACTTTTCCAACTTTTCTCACGTTGCTTTCGAAGCTGTGATTCTATGATATCATGGCGTTACGGTATTACGATACTACGAGCCTTGAGTTGGTGTGGGTGTGGGTGGGATGTTAACTGGAGATTCTGATCCCTCTTACCTTGCCTTTTGCAACGTGGAGAGAGGGAGGTATTGGGTTACTTGGCCGGCCGCCTGCTCTAGTCCCAGGGGTAGAGGAGAGAGGAGAGAGGACCAGACCCCTGCCTTGGAGAGGAGGCGAGGAATGGAGGATGGGGGTGGTGGTGTGGTGGGAGTGAGTCTACGGCTGCTTCTTGTTTGAGCATATTGGGAGTCGAGTGCGTGTGTAGTGACGTTATTGAATGGTAACAGGTATTCACGAATATGGGGTAACCCTATGGGTCGAGTTAGCCTCAACCTTAACCTTCTCTACTCGTAATGATGAGAAAATGGATACGATTCATCAAATTTGGGAAAAGGAAGACCATTCGCATGGAGAGAGATAGGGATGGATGCATCCTCCTCTCTGTTCTGCCTCAACTCCTCGTCCATCTCATCCTAAAAAAAGAAACACGAAAGGAATAAATTCGATAACCGCCACCCAGTAATATTGATCCCTCTCTCGAACCTTCACTCTTTTCTTTTTCGTTCGCAAGATGCTAGAATCCTACTCCCCCCCTGTTCGGATTTGAATCACATCTTATCACCATGGTCACAAAAGCAAAAACAACGGCAATGCGTTAAACCCCCTGAGAGTACGCCATGGAATGGAAATGCTGCAGGGGAAATTGCTTCTTGCGACCAAGAGCAGTCACATCTTCTTTGATCATTTCAGATTGACGGAGTGTCGAAATGCTGGAGCCTGGAGTTTTAAACTGGTGAAGTTGCACGGAGGAGAAGCCACAATCCAATATGTTGCCATAAATAGGTGCGCGATGACCTGCCGCTGCATATTCGATGGCTTCGATTCGCGCGACTGGGGAAAGGAAAGTATGGGCAGAAGTCAGACTGCGCTCACCAGCAACAAACACACATATCGATATCGCCGAGTTCGAATCTTCAATACATCAGCAACCCCCAGAATGATACCTGGTCATACTCATGCGAATTTGCAAGACAATTAACTTCCTTCCATAGAACAGAGTGCAACTCTATGGGTTGTCTTGACGTGTGCCGAGCTTCGCTGCCTTTAGGACAGCAGCAACCAATGGGCAGTTGAGAGCTTCCTTGTTGGTGAGCAAGCATGCCACGTTTTTCCCAGAGATCCACACGACACCAGACGCAATCAAGAAGATTTAGGCGAACGATTTCCGATTTTAGAACCAGAGAAGGCATCTGGGTGGATAGCAAGTATTTGATAGACCTTGTGAAGTAACGTAAGATGCTGCCGGCCTTGTCTAGTCTCGTCCAAGTTGGCTAGGGAAAATCTGACGACATACATTCATGGGAGGGGGGGCACTGTGGTGGCAACAAAGTGTCACGGATTTCGGAATTATCGGTCAATAAACTGGACCCGAGGAGAACTGTGAGGGTCCGGAAGCTCGAACACATGTATACTTTTCCTATGCCCATCTTGATCTTGTTTGACCGGTAGCAAACGTGACTGGATTCGGATTCGGATCATGAATAGTTCCCGATACTTCGTTCACTGATCTCCATTGGAAGTCGGCGACTTGGCGAAACTTCCCTAGATTGAAATGCATCAAGATGCATCGGGGGTCACAAAAAAAAGAAGATCATACACTTTTCACGTGTGGGTCATCAAAATCAATTTACGCCCCGGTGGTGAACCATAAGTATGGTTTACAATGATGCGAGACGGATAACGACATTCATGGCCGATCTATTTTAGGATAGCCACTCCGCTCCTAGGGGCAAACCAACTACCTGTCCATTAAATAATAAACCTTTGGAGCCCGAGGAAGTGGGTAGCACAGAATTCCCAGCCGGGGAGGTGTTTAGACATGGAGGTGCACAGGGGAGACGATCTTGCGACCAACTTCATTGGACGCCATTACGACCAGAACTGTATTTGCTCAGCAAGAGCCTTATGATCATGCCTCGATGTCCAAAAATACTCACCCTGAGGATTTTGGGGGGGGGGATATGTATATGGCACGGAGTTTAGCAGGGGATGTAGCATAGAGATCTTCGAATCTGACAGGGTCGAAAGCCTAACTGGGGCAGAACTCACGCGCAGTAATCACTTTAACAGTTTCCTTGGTAACAAGATGAATGCTACGCGTTTGATGTTTACGAGGAATGATATCCCAACCGAACTATTCCATTTGGCACCCCCTCCCTCCCCTTTGTGTAGGAGAGGAGAGGAGAGCGGTCGGAAGTCTGAAGTCTTATCATTTCAATTTTCCCTATTGGACACGATCAAGGACATTTGGCAATCCCTCTCCACAAAGCTAGACCGATCGACTATTTGGGGCATGGGCATATTGACCCCTCAATTCAAAAGACTATTGATCAAGACAGCCTTGAGGGGGGAGAGGGGGAGGGTGGGGGGGTTGGAACTTGGCGAATAGCTGTGGCTCCAAGTACCTTCCCCGCTGTCGAAAGCCTTCTTCTCCATATTTTTCGGTATCGTAAAATTTCGGATGAACCCTGAAGGAGGAGCCTGCACATTTTTGTCTCATCTGGCCCAAACAAGCATCCGCATGATTTCGAAGAAAGTCATCATCAGTTATCGCCCATCGAAAATCTCCGCCGGCACAAATCTGCTGCTGGCCTTTGTTATAATCCAATTAACCAATACTAATAGGATACACCGCTCGCAAGAAAAACATGATGTGATTGATGATTTTCACTTATACATTTTTGTCCCGAGGAGGTCCATTCATCTCCAATGATCGAGTTCTGCTGCGATGCAAACAAAAGCCATTATCGTCGTTGTTGCAATCATCAGCGTAAACACAATGAACGATAAATAGACGACGACAAAGTGGGCGACGCCAACCATCATATGGAAGCTGAAGAAGCCTCTTTTTTTCCCTTTTCAATTGAAACGTTGCTCCCCAGGTGGCAGCTCACTGCATATTTTAAGTTAAGTTACATTCATTAAATTCAAAGGGTGCAGAACCGTTGGTTAGGATTTCTCTGATCAACCACACCCGCATAGGCGGAAATATTTGGCATTGAATCTGCAGCGATTACCGCTTCCAAAGTTGTCAAGCGTCACTGTGGTGACAGAAGGAGCGCGATTGGCTACAAGTACGAAAAAAACGTCATGGCTAGCGGGGGAGAAAGTACCAATGGCGGTGATGACCGAAGGCATGCGGGACGATCAATTGGTCAATTACTCAGCCCTATAGCAGAGCAGATGCCCTTGAGAAGTTCAGAGCGAGGCATTTGAAACCTCTCGACAAAATTCTATGGGAGCTTTGACTTGCATCATGCTTCGTTTTGCTAACCCAAACATCTCTGAGTAGGAAGGTACTCTTGGGGAAAATGTCAGTCTCACATGCTCGGGGAGGTAGCACCATTTGAATCTCGTGTTTTTTTTTGCCACCTCTCCCAGACAGTACAGTCATCTATTATCAAATAAGCCATTGCAAACTCTATTGTGAAAATCCCACACGCCTCGAATCTACTAAGGGGTGCCACAGGCTATATAAGTCGCATGATGATCTGATAATAGCAACGTCAACGGGCCTGTGTTTGAGAAGTAAAATCTACCAGCCATTTCAATTCTGCGCCAAGATGGGCGAGGACTTACTATTACCAGGATTGATAGTCAACCCGTGGGATTTTCCCTCGAGGAAAATGGCCTCATAGGGCTGAATTGCGAAGACTTGCAATGAAGCTTCATGGGATATGATATGATATGATATGATGAACTCATCTTGACTTGATGGGCTTCTAGAAGGATCAGATCCTTTGATAACAATGGCTATACCTTCACATGGATGGATACACACAAGGCGTATCACATTGAGGCCAGGTCGACATATCTAATCTTCTGAAGATACGGGGTGGTCAGATGGTTCAATCCTTCTGTAACACGACCCAGATAAAAATATGGTGGAGATCTCATGCATAATAATGACAAGTCAGGGGCGGACGTTGTGTATTATATACATATATATACATGTATATACAAAAGATGTTTTATCTTGAGAGAATAATTGGGGGGGGAGTAAACAATCATGAACATCTGCCTTTTGAAAATGGGTCCTGTCGTTCCCCCCGTTCGCCTAGGGCTTTGCTCATTAGTTGTTGGATAGGGGCATGTGGCTTGTGCATCTCTACCATGATGTTACTTATCTGTCAACGAAACTTGTTCACGACAAGTCTTGGTCTTGTTTTCAAAGATGCAAGGGTTCTTTCGAATCATGACGATGGAAAAGAGATGGCTGTGCTTCGAGCCTGCCAGGCTGTGCCACTTATCAGACAATTGGGGCACATGAGATGAGATAAGATGGTGGCCGAGTAGCGTGAGTTTTCTCCCTTCGTAATCGAGCGAATCATTTGTCGTGGACCCCGAAATAACCTTTACGGTATCATCATTGGGCTTGATTGAGAATAAACGGCTAGGGGGAAGGAGTTCTCGTTCGGAGTCGGTACTGTAATGGTCAAGTAGTCAAGTAGTAAAGTTAAGCCTTACTTCCTACATCTAACCTTATGCAAAATAAATCATCCTACAGCGAACCCCCTCCCTCCCTCGACCCACGGATTGTCACGCTCATTATCAGATAGATAGATCTATTTCTGTCACAAATCGATCAATCGATCATTCTCGGTAATATTGTATGTATCCAGGCAACAATGAAATGCATCTCTCGTCGATCATCCGAGGAGTGGCAGGGTTGAGATAGATTAAAGCATGTTATATTGATTGCTTCCTCTCCATGGTAACGATGTAACTCAAGATTTCGACTCCTTCGCATAATGAACATGTTTTTGATCAAGAACGAGAAATTTGTCTCTTTTGGGAGCGGTGCAACGGAGTGAAGATCTAGCCACACATCCACCAGTATTTAACGCCTTCGTCTGTCTGAGAGTAGTGAAATCTAGCGAGTGAGACGGGTTCAGTTGACTTTAATGGGATTTTCCCCACCCGGAATGGGGAGGAGAAAGTGGGAAAGAAGGGAAGATCTACATGAAGGGGGTCGCACATCATTTGATAAGTATCTATTTCCTGTGCGACGGAGCGAATGCAATCAATGATCCTGTTGCGATTTGCAGAGTAAAACTCGCATCCATATCCGCTTTTATACATCTATCCACTCTTCGGCACCAAGCGATTAGTGATCTCGATTCTTCTCCTCGAGTCTCTGGCTTGTATACACACTGTAGAAAGCATGCCGGGTTGCACGGTACGGTACATATCCACACATCGTAAATGTTACCTGCCCTGGTTGGTAGGCTCTGATGGTAATCAATCTTTAGTCTCGGGAGGGACTCGCGACAGGGGAGCCATGATTCTTCCTTGGCACGTCTTGTCTAGGGATGATTATTTTGGTCTCTTTGACTTTGATTTGGTGGGCTTGTTCTACGATGGCTCGCTCATCTCTCCCTTCTGTTCTGTTCTGTTATCTTCCCCCAAACTAATGTGCCTTTAAACTTTGGCCCTTGTATGTTAGTTAGGAGGTGTGTGTTCAAGAATGGTTCGGCAAACAGATAGTGGGGTGGAAAGTCTTGACCGACTAGACGGAGATATCCAGGCGGCCACTAATAATGCACGCCGTGCCAATTCTGCAAGTCGCTCCCTTCCCCTGTAAGGGTTATTTGAGATCCTGTGCGAGTGCAGGGTTGCAAGATGGGTATGCCCAGCAAAGTACATTATTTGCCAGATGCCTTCGGGTAAGGCTGTGTGTGTGCCAGTGCTATGTAGGATACTTTTTTGGCCGAGGAAAACAGTGCTTTGAATGGATTTGTGGGCTCTCCGTGCATCATGCATACACTGCGGTGAGGTAAGGTTATAGGCTCGGTGGACCGAGGCCATGGAAAGGAGCCACCATGTGCTGTTTTGAGTGTGGTGAAGTGAGAGTTTGAATCTTGGTACTTTTGTTTTTTGGAACCTAGGCCCATCTGTCACTTCTGGTGGTCTGTGGTGACTTTCATCCGAAGGGAAAGAAGCATTCTACTTAGTTAGCCTACCGGGGACTAATTCCAATAAACTTACTACTCCGTGTAAGGGAATTTTCAGCGGCTTTCCCTCCTTTGTCGCTCTAGACCGTAGCAATTGTCACTTGTACCTCGTGAGAGGTTATCTTGGATGGGTTCGGTATGTATGGTACCTACTTTAGATCCTTTTAGGTACCTTTAGATCCTTTTAGATGCTGTTAGATTCTGTGGGATATATGTCTAGCAACGTCAACACTTTTTTCCTTACTAATGATTAGCTGCCCAAGGACAGTTACTTTCCGTAAGGCCTTCCTGGGGGTATTCAAGTCAAATCGAGACTTTGCCATGGATTATTTAACCAAATACCTTAATGGTTTAGAGCAAAAACGAAAGGAAAAACAAAAGAAACCTAGGAGGGAAAGAAAAATCCCTGAAAATGATTTGCTCAAGTGCCCATGTTTCTATAACTAACCCCCATGTCAATAATCCATGTCCATGCTCTTCATCGCCCGGGCTCAGCATCTTGCATTTTCCTGGGTCAATCATTTCTTGTCTAAAACTACTCTAGACCTAGTATTTTTGAATTTTTTTCCCACTAAACAGTTAATGTCTCCATTACACGTCCATATCACCAATATTTGTATGGAAATATTAATCCTCAAGATGCCCCCAACTTTCTAGAAGAGGAACATGTCCATGGTCATCCTTCATCATACACTCTTCACCTCACATCTACTCTACATCATCCCTCCCACGAGGATTCAAAAATACATACCCAGACTGACATCCCGCTCTCCCGCTTGGCAATAAACACCTCAAACCTTGAAAAGGCATCGGTCATCTTCCCCGAACTACTGCATCAACCTAATCTTACACCTTCTACCTAAACTAACCTGCTTGACTCTTTTGTCTCTCGTCAACTATATTCTCACTCATCATACTTTGCATATATTCTCCGCGCCTCGCCTTCTTCTTACGTCGGTTTCCTTCATCGGCTTCCTGTCTCAGATCAGACCCTCTAACCCCCAAATACTACCTTGATTCAACCCATCTTCAAGTATCTACAGGAGCTTTGAGCAACGACATCTTTTATAACTGACAGCCTTCTTCAAGATACAACACCATCAAAAACATACCCGATCACACACTTTCATACTGGAGCCCCAAAAGAACCCAAGGTAATCGCATACAGCCTTGGGCAGTTGGCCCATGAAGCAGTTTACTGATTGGTAGATCTAGTCGGCGATAAGTGTGGCTACCTCCCCCAGACAAAATAGCCCGCCATCACCGTCTTCAAAGCAAACCATCATAGCACAAAATGGTCTCTGTATCTGACCACTCGTTCCATATGCTCTCGCGACACATGGGAAACGAAAACGAACCCGATTTCCCTCTCTTTCCCGAAGCAGCTATGTATTCCTCTCAGTATCCATACACTGGCATGCCAAACTTCCACATGGAGCATGACGCTTCTTATGCATACCCGAGAACACAAGATGGATATCCTACCAGCACTGGCTTCGATTCCACAACCATGTACAGCGACGTCCCTCAAAATTTCATCGCGTCGCCAGAACTCCGAGGAGCTGCGCCTTCAAATTACTCTACAGCGAGTGGACCTTCGGCAACATCCTCGACCATTGGCTCACCGAATTCGAACAACGGCCACATGGTCTCAGTATCAGAGTGGGGCTCTGGACTCGGCATCAACCCAAGCATCGTGAATTACGACAACTTTGGTCAAGGAACCGACTACATCTTCTCTGCAGGCATGGACGACTTTACGGTAGATTTCGGTTCGGCCAAACCAGGCTTTGTTGGTGAGTGTGTGAAAATATCCCCTAGATCTACAACCTCTTTGGAGTAGTTCCATTTCATCATCCATCCCACTTGGGATATTCTTTTTCTTGGGAAAGATTTCTAAGAAAGAATATTGAAAATCTCGTGTTTCTACACTTTCGGTCTCTCCTGTTTCTTGTCGATCGCGTTCAAGTTTGAACGTGCCTTTTTGACTCGTCGTCTTCAACTAGCGCTAGTCGTAGTCAAGTCAGGAGATGAGAACATCTCTCGTCACTACTTCAATAGCGCAAACATTATCAACAATCTCCTTTCTTTCCCAAATTTAGTGGCAGTTTTGTTGCTCCTCTTGAATCAATCTTCTTGTGTTTTCTCTCTGACAATTTCGACACTTGATTTATCTTTGGTTTTATTTTCCCGCCAAGCAATCTAAATAGTATCTTATGCTAACAATCTATCTGTAGACCCATCTATTCTACATGCTCCTTTCTCTACTACTCGCCCAACGTCAGCTATTGGGCAAGCTGAGTTATCTCCTTATCAAGCACCCATGTACCCTACATCACCATCACCATCTCAGCTCTCTTCAAGGAGTCCCGGGCCTGCCAAGGCCGATAGTGCCAGCCCTTACTTGGGCTCCCAATATTATCCATACCCACCACCCATGATGAGACGGCCATCTTTGACCATCTCCCACCAATCATATGGTTCCCAAGACGGTAACTTCAGTGGCGAAGAAGCCAAAGAAAAAGGTCGTTGCACCTGGCCAGAATGTGGGAAGGTCTTCAAAGATCTTAAAGCCCACATGTTGACGCACCAAAATGAGCGCCCAGAAAAGTGCCCCATCCAAACCTGTGACTATCACATCAAGGGCTTTGCTCGAAAATACGATAAAAACCGTCATACCTTGACCCATTACAAAGGGACCATGGTGTGTGGTTTCTGCCCAGGTTCCGGGTCTGCGGCAGAGAAATCCTTCAACCGTGCTGATGTCTTCAAGAGACATCTTACCTCCGTACATGCTGTTGAACAAACCCCACCCAACAGTCGGAAGAAGACCTCGGCCAATATCAACAGTGGCAAGAAACTCTCTGGGTATGCCCCGGATGCTACCGGAAAGTGCTCTACCTGCTCGGCTACCTTTAGCAATGCTCAAGACTTCTATGAGCATCTCGATGACTGTGTCCTTCGCATCGTTCAACAAGAGGAGCCATCCGAGGCCATCAATGCTCGCCGCCTGGCGGAAGTCGAACAGGATCACGATGTTCATGAAACCCTCCGCAATAACGCCCTCCCCGTCACCACTAACATCTACTCCACGGCCGAAGACGAGGACGAGGAAGAAGTTGATGATGAAAATGATGACGATTACTCCATCCACGCCCGTGCATCCCGAAAGAGCCGGCCAAACCGCAATCCTCCCAACGGGGTCCACAAGTCCCGAGGCATGACGCACTCCAAAGGCGGCGTCACGTTAACCGCCAAAGGTCGCAAGAAGCGCAAGGACTACCCTTCATCGTGGGGGTGTCCGACATCTCAAATGAAGATGAAGAAGCGCGTCCTCACCGTCTTTGATGGGTCTCGTCGTCTTTGGAAGGATGATATGATGCTCGATAGCGACTATGAGGTGCGCATCAAGCTCGGCGATGGCAAAGCTTACGTGACCGATCTGGATGTGCAAACCATGAGGAGAGCAGAGGCCTTCCACGGTGCGACGGAAGAAGAGAAGGGACCTTGGATCGCGGATGATTTGACGGGCATGGATTTGGAAAGGTTGATGGAGATTAAAAGGGAGATGTAGTTTTTCTTCTTCTTCTCTTTTTCCTTGTTTTCCTCGTCTTGTTTTCCTTTCTCTCTCTCACACTCTTGAGGAGGTTATCATCCTTTATGTCTGTCATGTGAGGTTATGAGATGGGACTTTTTTTTTGTTATATCTATTTACTTATGATTTTACTCGAATGGATCGGAGCATCTTGCATATATGCTTTTATGTTTTTTACATCGGCGCTTTGGATACCATACCATCTACATATATATATATATCTCAGGGGAGATGTATACTTTTTTTTCCATTACTACTTTTAATGGAACGGGACGGGACGATACCATATATATATTTCTTTTCTTTTCTTTCTTTCTTCTTGGCCTTTCCTTTATTACTTCTTTCTTATTCGAAAATCTTTATACAATTATCATATATTACATGTATGAGGAATATGAACGAACGGGTGTGAATGGGGAGGGATAAGATAAGATTTAAAGTCGCGATGTGTCTGTCTTGGCTTTTCTTCTTTCTCCTGCTTCTTTGTATCACACCTATGGCATTTTCATGCATCAGAGAGAGTTTTGTTACGGAAGAGACCCCTCCCTTTCCACCCCTTTTTCCATCGTGTGGAGGGATATGGATGGTAGCGTGTAAGATCGTAATTTTGGCTGGTCCATTTTTCTGGCGGTGGTGTTGTATTTCGGGGAGAAGGGGAAGGGGAAGGGGGGGGGAGGAAGGGGTGGAGCCAGGGAGGGCATACTGCATTGCTTCATCATGGGATGGGAAGGTTAAGTAAAAGGGTAAAGGGTAAAAGGATTAGCATCAATATTAGTCAGTCTAGGAATGAATGTAGGCAACGAATCAAAGAATGAAGAGCAATTGGTCTCTTCAACTCAAAGCACTCCCCATCATCTTGCCTGCTTTCGATGTCTTGCATCTCGAGCGAATCGGTGCAGAGGAACGCTGCCGTGTCAGGTTCGCCTTGCATTTGCATCATCTTACTGTGCTGTGCTGGAATCCAATCCTCCGCCGTGCAGATCCATCATGATCGGCGTGCGTTTCAACACGATGTCACCCAGCCCTGCCTGCGATGACGGCAAGGTCTGGTCTGGGTAAAATATACGTACGTACGTACGTCTAGGCCAACGATGCGATGTAGGGCGGGCGCCGCGGGGGTCCGGATCTAGGTGCCCGTCGTGCGTAGCGCGTGGGTGGGTGCATGTTTTGCGGGTCAGATAGATGCGCTTTGGTGATTGACGGTAGAAGAGGAGGGAGGGAAGGGGGAAGGGGGGATTTATTGGGGCGAAGGGTTATGGAAAGAGGAGGACGAGTGGTGGTGGTGGCGATGTGGTAAGGTGAGGGTTTTGGTGAGGATATCGATGTAAGAGTACGATCGAGTAGTCTGCAAGCGAGAAGCTGAAATAGGAGATAGCTAGTATATCTTCAAGAAATTGGAGATGAAGAGGATAAAACTAAAAGCAGGAAGCACGAGCCACACATAGATTATCCCCACATTTATTAACGCCACAGTTCTTATCCGCAGAACGTGGCCAGTTCTAACTTCTACTCGTACTTGACGGATTCCGATCCAACTCGTACCGCCACCCAATCGTTCGAAACAGGACTTCAAAATATAACAGAAATCTTGCTTTTATCAAAAGACATTGGTGGAGTATGATAATGGGTACTTAGTCGACGTATATCATTTTTGGCCCAGAGGATACAGATACAGATACGGATACGGATACCTTGGAGCTCATCAAGCTTGAAGCTATCACGCTACACGCTACACACTACAGAGCTCCGCCATTTACCAGCTCTCCAAGCTCGCGAGTGAACAAGTGAGCAGATTCACAATGGGTTCGAGGCTTGCTTGGTATGCGGCTATCTCCACCATTTTGGCGGGTGGAGTGGTTGTTTCTGCCTTTAACCAGCGCGCAAACTTCTATTCGGCATGTGTCTATTTGGCGCAGAGTAACTTGTGCCTGATGGTATGTAGCCTTCGAGCTCTCTGTTCGAATGGTCATGACTAACTTATCATAGATCCTGATCAACTTGGTATGCTCCGAACCCGCCGAAGCTTCCGTTTGCTGACAGGTCTTAGATTCTCTTCGTCTTTTCCAGCTTCATGTACGGACTCCAGCGGCTCTGCTACGGCCCCCTTCGTCCTATCGAAATCGAACAACTATATGAGAAAGCTTGGTTCGCCATCACAGAAACATGTCTCGCCATGACCATATTCAGGGAAGAAGTCGGGGCCTGGTTCCTCGTCATGTTCGTCGCGCTTCTTACTGGCAAAGTCTGGGGTTGGATAGGGGATGGACGCGTTGAGATTCTAGAACAGCAGCCCCCGGCCAACCCGAAACTCTTTCACATTCGATTATCTATATCATTGGCCGTTTCCGTCTTGTATGATGCCTGGCTGATGAGCTATACGATCAATACAGTGATTCAGCAGGCAAGGCCGAATATGATGGTTATGTTCTTGTTTGAGTTTGCGGTCTTGACCGTATCGAGTTCTTCCACGGCTTGTAGATATATCATCTCAGTGATGGAGTCGAGAGTGGTTAAGAAGCAGACCCAAGAGAGGTTAATCGAGAGGAAGAGGGAGGTCAGAGAGGAGAGGGCAGAGATAATCAGACAGAGAGAAATTGCGCGCGCGGAAGCTGGCGATAATTATCAAGAACCTACTACTCCTCTGCCCTCGGAGGATGATGTTGAAGAAATGGATATTGAAGTTCCAGGGTGGGAAGCAAAGGGTCAATGGGTTTTGACCCTTGATTTGATAACGGGTAAGCCTGTACACATTTTTACCTGGTTACTTTTTACTAACCATGAGACAGACTTCATGAAGTTGTCCATTTATTCATCCTTCTTTTTCATCCTTTTCACATTCTATGGTCTACCTATTCATATTATGCGAGATCTATTTGTTACGGCAAGATCATTCGTCAAACGACTTACCGCATTCTTAAGATATCGCAGAGCAACTCACGATATGAATTCGAGATATGAAGATGCAACCGTTGAGGATATCCAGAGAGAAGATACATGTATTATATGTCGTGAAGAAATGCGACCTTGGTCTGTAACGAATCCCCCGTTACCTGCTGGAGCACAAGCCAGACCAGGTACTGTCAACGAACGTACCAGACCAAAGAAATTACCCTGTGGGCATATCCTTCACCTAGGTTGTTTGAAGAGTTGGCTTGAACGACAACAAGTATGCCCAACGTGTCGAAATCCTGTGGTGGAAACTCCTCACGATGCGCTGGCCAATGCCAATCGCTTGGCTAGAGCTAATCAACCCGCTCCTGGTCAACAAGATGGACCTGCCGGTGCTCAACCACCAGTAGCGCCTGTCCGTGGCCGTGGAATGCGGATGCTTAATCTTGGACCAATTAGAGTGGGATTTGGGCAGGCGAATCTTAACGAATTCGCTGGCCTTCAAAATCCTCCTGCAGGTGCAGGACCGAGAGTCTATGGCTTAGAACTGGGTATTCCCCGTCGACCTCAGCCTCAAGTCCAACCAGCTCTTATGCATGATGATGATGAAGAGCATGGCGCAACTATACCGCACGATCAATTACCACAGCATTTAGAAGAAATCGAACGTCAACTCGTTCAAGAAATCTCAAGTTTGCAGTTGAGCCATCAGCAGTTGTTAGTTGTCCAATTATTACAAGTCGAGTTAACCAGATTGAGAAACTTACAAAATAACACCCCGGATCATTTGGCAGCAAATTTCCCCTTGCCACAAGTGCCCCAGATGTCCAACTTTCACCAAGCGCCACAAATCACCCCCTCATTCAGTAGCCGACCAACAAGTCAATCACAAGTTCAAAGACACAGCGTACGCCCAAATACAGCAGCAATACCATCCGGTAGTGCCGACCTTCCACCTGGAGTTGTCATACCAGAGGGTTGGTCACTTCTACCATTAGAAAGACTACCTCACGCGCCTTTACCGGACCAAGCAGGGACGCCTGGGACATCGACAGGAACATCAACATCTGATGTCCCCATCATAGCCTCCACATCTACGCAAGATGTAGTCAGCCCTATGAATTCGGAAGGCGAAGCTTCTAATAATAGCACTACTCCAATCAGCACGGAGCAAAATCATTCGCAAGCCGGTCTGGTTGATTCTTCTGAAACAAACGCCATCAATACTCCTTCTATACCGGCCGACGAATCAGCATCTACGATTCGTACTTATCCATCTACTAATACAAACCCATTTACTAATCCTCCCGATCTACCTAATTGGGGAAATTCACAGCTTTTTTCGGGATCAAGTTTGGCGGGTAATCAAAATCTTGATGGTACTGGTTCGGCGGCAACTTCGCCTCCGCACGATGGTAGTGAGAATTTAAATACACATGTTTCTCTCAATGCGATGACCGGTACAGGTGATTCGACTAGTAGTTCTTCAGAGCACAATGAGCGAAGATCAGACGACGATGGGGAGATGAGAAGACGGGAGAAGGGGAAAGCCAAGGCTGCCACGGTCGAAGATACAGTGGATGCAGAGGAATGAGGGTAAGATGATGCCTTGAGATGAAAAGCATATTGACTACTCTTGGTTTTCGACATTTACGTGGATACTGTTTATCGTGCATGATGCATAAAGCCAGAGATGAAGTGGGATTAGGTCAGATGAAGATGCATTATTGGCGTTGGGGAGGGATTCTGATGGGTTGGCGTATATTTTACGTAGTAAGCTATGGATAGGCTTAAGCATAAAGCATGAGCGTCAGCATAACTTTGACATGTGCACAGCGGCAACACTATTACATGGACACAGCATGCGACAAGGTTATCTTTGCGTCTGACGGCTCGGTCATGTTGTGTTGTGTTGTAGTCGAGCGAGGAAGAAGTAAAGGGGACTTGGAAGGGGGAAGGGAAAGGGGAAGGGAAAGGGGAAGGGCAAAGAAAAACATACGACTTTTGTAATATCGTCTTAGCGTTGTTTGTAGAGATTATGGAAATACACAAGGTTATCAAGATGGATGATGATGTTTCTCAATTATATGTGGCGGTTGGAGTTATTTTCATCTTGATATTCATTGTACTAGGGGGAGAGGGGAGAGAGGGGGTAGAGGGGGGTCATTTTCTTCAATGCCACGAAACTGCCTTGCCCCCGGGGGCCCTGTTCATGACTGGTTTACGTATAGAGGGGGAGGGGAGGGGAGTATTTGGGGAATTTGGGAATTTGGGAAGAATGAATCGGTGGATTGGATTGGTGGATCGGGATTGGGATTGGGATTGGTATGGTATGGTATGCTGGTAAGGTTATTTATTATTCTATCATCATCGTCGTCGTCGTCGTCGTCACTGTGAGATCAGCGGGGGAGGCACGGGTTTGGAAGTTGGAGTTTTGGCAAGAAATGATTGATATGATATTAGGTGAGAGAGTGAGTGAGAGTGAGAGAGTGCGTGAGTGAGATACAGTAAGTGTGTATGTATTTATGTATGTATATGTATGTATGCCAGTGTATAAAAGGATCCTAATCCGATTCGATTCAAAAAAAAAGAAAAAGGGGTGGAGGGGGGGGTTCAAGTTTCAACTGTTCCAGGTTTCAAATGTTCCAAGTTTCGAGTTCCACCAGGTCGGACGGAGCTGGTGGAACTTTGTTGATCGTTGATCGCTTACGCTTACGCTTACTTAGTTGGGGTAATGGTACCCCTCCCCCTTTCCCCTTCTGCAGCGCGGTCAGAGTCAAGTTTCGTATTCTTTGCTTGATTGGGCTGGGTTGGGATGGGATGGGGCGGTTGGCGCGGGTTGGGTTAGGGCGGGTTAGGGCTTATTTACCTGAAGGAGGGTAAGGGGGGAGGGTAAGGGGGGAGGGTAAGGGGGGTAAGGGGGGTAAGGAAGGGTATACAGTAGTACTGTACTTGTAGTAATTTATTTCTCTGCATGCATGCGGAATAAGATGCATATGCATATATATGTATGCAGAAAGAAAGAATGGATGAATGAATGAATGGATGAATGATGCTATATGTACATACATACATACATATATCCTCGGTGGTAACTTTGCGTTTGTTTACAGTAGTACTGCTATAGTATAGAAGCGGCGAATTATTTCATTTTGTTGTTGCAGTATTTCTGATGATTTAAAACTCCCTTCATCATCTTATGACTCGGGGTACGGTGGCTGCAGTCAGTTAGTACACTTGGAGATGGGCTTGGTGGTGGTGATGATGAGCCCATAGTATTGGGTCTTTCGATGATATATATATATTCTTTGTTTATCTGTTTGTCTACTTGTCTACTTGTCTGCTTACTGGTAAGATAAAGTAAGGTAAGGCAAGGTGCTTAAAATAGCCAAGTTTAACTATTCTATGCTGTTACGATGCTACCGCTCTTGAGGTTGAAGGCATTCGTTTGTTTCAGGCGTATGAGAAATGAATGCTCACCCGTAGACTCTCAGAGTCAACCACTCCAAAACCGAAGTAACCAATTTCCTATTGGAGTTGTAGCGGGGATCACGCACAGAAACCTGGCTAGATTTTCCACACCACATCACTTGCAACTCTCGGCATCGAACAATCTCCCGGCGTCTGGGACTGATCTTGATCCTGGTCCTGATCTACATCTGGAGCAGATGTTATCTAGATGGAGTCGAACCAAGAAATACAATATCTGCTAGAGGACATAGTTTAAACACGCGAGAGAACAGCCGTTTCAAAACCCCATCGCTGGTGGTTGGTGGTCTAAACTAAAGCTAAAGTTAAAGCTCCTCCCTCCGATATCACCAGCTGAATGAATGAATCATCCTGTACACCTACCCACCCATCATTCCCCACATTTGGCGTGGGCAAACTTAGCTCGTAGATATCGTGGTTTGCGGAGTAGTGTAGTGGTTCGTGGGCCGCGGACTTTGTTCTCGTGGTCAATGTTCCCCCCCGTCCTCACTTCCAATCGTATTGTACCTGTACCTTCATCCAGGCAGGACAACGTCTACTTCCATCTTGTGTGTGGGTGGTGGATGGGTGGACTCCGATTCCGCGCCTTCTTTGTCTCGATCGTCCTGTACATACGGGGTCGCGGAACATATCATGAGGCTGTTACTGCGAGTGACGCAAACGCAAATGCATCATCGGCTTGTAGATTGGAGCAGTCGCATCCATCATCATCGGTGAAGATTTAAGAAGGTCTATAATAGGTATGCGAAGTTCTGTTTTCCGTTTCGAGGTGCGGCTCAATCATCTGTATCACATCGCATTTTCCCCCTATCTATTTACCTCTCTTCCCTACCTATCTGCCTATCCTATTTATCTACTTATTCTTTCATGATCAAGATAGGTGTTATTAGAACATGATGAGATGCGTACCCAAATACATACATACATACATCTCTCTCAATAAGATGCCTTCGAATGACTTGCGAGCTTTCTCCTCGCGGTATTACTCTAAATTCCATCCTTGTAATCAATGTATGGCTGGGCTCACTAAACTTAGATTTATTAGTCTTCTACTCGTATTTTGTCGAATGTAATGCTAAAGATGTTACGTCACTTTTCATTTGTATATATAGAAAGAGTGAGAGCTTCTATTTCTCCTTTCTCCCCCTCCCCCTCCCCTCTTCGGCATTCATAATTTTAGCTGCTTTCTCTTCTTTGGGGTCTATACTAAATGCACTTATTTATTCGAGCGTGGAATATAGGATATGGGGAATGGGACGTATGGGCTGTTGATTAGCTTCAGTTTGCGAGGTGGGGGGGAGAGGGGTGCAGCTCGATGCAATCAATCGGTTAGGAGTGCGGTGCGGTTTTAGAGGTGAGTGTGCGTGGTGTGTGTGTTTTTGGGAAGGATCTTTGGGGGGAGGGGGGAGTATGTGATGCTAGTATGGGGCGGGAGGAATTGGGTATGGGCATGTGGAAAGAAAGGAGGTGGGTGGGTGGAATTAACGGATGGATGGATGGATGGATGGTAGAGTTTTGGAGCTTGAAGGGCGTTAGCAGTTCATTCTACTGCAATTTTGGGGGGTGCTGTAGCATCCCATCTTTCTTGGATCCAAAAAAGGGACAGGATGCCTGCGTCTCAGTTCCTCCGCTGCGGATTCCGTTGGCTTCATGACCGCTGTTTTCGTAGCCACATACAGTAGAACTTGTATAGAATCACAACCAAACTAGAAGCCATACCCGTTGAGTACAGAGAGCCCAAGATTATGTCTCGAGTGCATGTTTTTTATGGTATCAGATGGTTTTTGTTGTTGTTGTTGTCGTAGTCTACTGCTGTCTGGCCCGAGAAATTAAGCGGTCCCAACACACAATATATCCTCACTCACTTCACTTCACTTCCAACAACGACAACCAAATTCACTCCCATCAAAACCCTCAAATATCCAGCCGCCACCACCAGCTTGAAGCCAAAAAGTGACCACCATCACAAAAACAAGCAAAGCCACTCTTAAACGTCCATATAAAATTATAAAAAATACCAAAATACGCCGGCCGCCACAATCCGCGAAAGGTCTCTCGCTATCTGGGATCGTCTTGAACCTATTTGAAAGCAACTGAGTGCGAACTTGAACCACTACCGCTGCGCTAGTTGCCTAGACACACACTGGGCCGAAAGTTTGCGCGCAAATTTGGTTTATATAGGGTTGGTTGGGCAAGGCTTGATTCACCATCAGAGACGTTACGATCAACTATGATCACGTGACTAGTTATGAATAGCCATGGCACACACAACATCGTTCCCTCAATTCCAAGGAATATTATGAGTATATACCTTCATTCAACAATACGTCCGTCGTCGGCTTGGTGGAAGAGGGATCCGGATGATGCAGTCGGCTTAATCTTGCTGGAATCACGTGCACACGGCTCGCCTATGCACAACACACTATATATAGCTCTAGATCCACCACTTGGGCACAACCCATACATCTTGCCTCTCTCTCGGACCTCCCTCCAACCAACAAATATAAGCAAAATAAACTCGATATCGATATCTTATCTTCTTCTTTCGACTCATCATACTGAGCCACGCGTACGGAACCCGAATGGATTCAAAATGTGACTACATAAGATTTGGTTCCATTTTCTGGTCTTTCTGATCACCAATGACGTCGCTGGTGCTCGGATGTTGTCTCACTTGCAGATGCCAGAGGTTTCATGACAAGGACTTGGACTATGAACCAAAAACCTCACGTGTCTCTCTCCGCTCTTCTTTAGCCAAAAAGGCTCTCTACCGGCTGTAGACTTCTCCTTGGCTTTCGGAGTTATTATTCTCATCCGGTCGAGATGCTCACATGAGACATCATCAACCCCATTTACGCCCCCACCAAACTGTCCCTGATTGAGATGACGATGCAGCCTCGGCAGGAAGGTTTCGAGTTACCAAAACGCACCAATTGAGATCATGTGATGGATGCATAGTTAGCTGTTGGTAGCTTCATAGCTCAACTTACCAGCTCCCTCCTCCCATCTTCGATATATCTTTCACATTATACACTTCTAACCAAGCAGTTGGAAGAAGCTTCTTCAAGATGACCTCAAATATGGTAGATGTCATTGCTCCAATCGTGACTCCCTTGCCAGATCCCCCTAAAGGTCAACATTTCACGGATCTACAATGGAGTACATTAATGGCCATCATGGATACTGTGGTTCCTTCAGTTCACAAGGCTTCAATTACAAATGATCCACTCAGCCAGCTTTCAGTTCCAGATGATGAATACAACGATGCTATAAGTCGTATGCGAACGACCATCTCATCGCCACCTTCAAATGAAGCATTGGAAGCATACCTCAACGAAAAACCCTCTGATATACCCGCCTTTCAAGATATCCTCCTTCGTACTCTGACCCTTTATTCTCGTGAAGATGCTCGCAAAGTCCTGGCTTTTATCCTCACCACCCTTAATACCCGTCTCGGCTCATTAATGTTGACGGGCTACGCCTCACCCCTCCAATCTCAGCCAATCAACATTCGTGAATCTATCCTCACAGATTGGCGCAACTCTTACTTCTTTCCACTCCGTGCTATTGCCAAGACAATGTCAGTGTTAGGCAAACACATTTGGCTGAAAACCTCACCAAATTTTGACAAGGCCACAGGATATCCCAAAGTTCCGGACAATTATAAGCCGGCTTCGCATTATGAGTATGAGTTTTTGCAATTCCCCGAGAGAGATGAACCGCAAGTTATTGAGACGGATGTTGTGATAGTAGGAAGTGGGTGTGGAGGAGCGGTTTGTGCTAAGAATTTATCGGAAGATGGGTATAGGGTTTTGGTAGTGGAGAAATCCTATTATTATCCCCCCTCGCAATTGCCAATGTCCGAAGCAGCTTCTGGGGTTCATCTTTATGAGAATGGAGGGATGATGATAAGTGATGATGCTAGCATTTCGGTTGTGGCAGGAAGTAATTGGGGAGGCGGAGGAACTGTTAACTGGAGCGCTAGTCTGCAAACCCAGGATTACGTGAGGAAAGAATGGGCAGAAGATAGAGGGTTGAAGTTTTTTGGTTCGACAGATTTCCAGGATTGTTTGGATAGAGTTTGCAAGAGAATGGGGGTTAGTGCAGAGCATGTCAGGCATAATCATGGAAATCAAGTCTTACTGGAGGGGTCGAGGAAGCTGGGGTACAATGCGAAGCCTGTACCACAGAATACGGGAGGAGATGAACATTATTGTGGGCATTGTTCAAATGGATGTGTATCTGCACAAAAGCAAGGACCGGTCGTGTCGTGGCTCCCAGATGCTGCGAAGGCTGGTGCGGAATTTATTGAAGGATTCAAGGTTGATCATGTCATTTTTGACGAAGCGGATGGGAAAAAGAAAGCAGTTGGAGTCAAGGGAATCTGGACTTCGAGGAATAGCCAGGGTCGTATTGATGGCCCCTTGTCCGACAAAACAGTTCGAGAAGTTATTGTAAAGGCAAAGAAAGTCATTATATCGACTGGTACTGTTTGGACTCCTGTTATATTAAAGAATAGCGGCCTTACAGTCAGTTTCATCCTTCTTCCATCACACTAACGGTTGCTGACATGCTCATACAGAATCCACAGATTGGGAGAAACCTGTATCTCCACCCTGTCAGCATGGTTGGCGCTATATTCCCCGAAGATGTCAAACCATGGGAAGGCATGGCATCCCAATCTCCCATAATATATTTTCTATACATCCCCACTAACTGCTCTGTTACCAGGTGGCATCCTCACCAGTGTCTGCAGCTCCTTCGAAAATCTCGATTCACATGGACACGGCGTTAAGCTCGAAGCAAGCTCTATGATGCCCTCCATTTGTCTTCCCACTCTCAGCTATCCCACCGGCTTCTCCCACAAACTCAAATCTCTCTTCTACCGCCACATGAACGTCTACGTATCTCTCGCTCGAGACCGCGACACTGGAAATGTATACCCTGATGCCAAAACCGGTCTCCCCCGAATCTCATACACGCCGAGTGAATTTGATCGAGATCATATCATGCAAGGTGTACTTGCCTTGGCAAAAATATGCTATGTAAGTGGTGCCAAGGAAATCCATGTCACGGCTCAAGGTATATACCCTTTTATTCGCTCTACCTCCTCCACTTCCAGCAATTCCAACGATCCTTCCTCAGACCCAGAATTCCAATCTTGGCTTCAAACTCTTTCTACCACTTCTACCAAGCCTCCATCATCTCAATTTGCGTCTGCGCATCAGATGGGGACTTCACGAATGAGTGCCCGTCCACAGGATGGGGTCGTAGACCCTAAAGGCAAGGTTTGGGGCGCGGAGGATCTGTATGTCAGTGACGCAAGTGTGTTTCCCAGTGCGAGTGGAGTTAACCCGATGATCACGAATATGGCGATTAGTGATTGGATTAGTAGAGGCATTAGCAAGGAATTGAAGGGGGAAGTTGATCGGGCAAAGTTGTAAATTATTAGGCATTGAGATTCTGGAGGACTGTACTCGTAATTGGTGATGGATTATAATGAGAATAAAGAAACGTCGAAATAAGTAGTGCATTCTCAAGCGACCAGATATCCAGTATGTCATTATGGATTACGGCGCTATCTGCACACGGATATTAATCACTTGTCATAACGATCCAAAGGTTATCACAGCTAGTTCTGGCCTCTCTCAAAGCATTCATATTTCATCTTAATAGATGTCCTTCTTTCCTGATAAGCTCCAACCACAAGTCTTCAAGCCTTCCAAACCCCCTTTTTTTTTCATTCCCCCTCGTCGCAATCTGTCCCACTCCACAATCTCCATCTTTGGAAAACCCCCCAAGAGGGAGACTTTTCGGATTCCGCCGTGATAATTTCTTATAGCTAGCTACCCTTTATAAAGCATGGGCTTGTTATCACATCGACGGTCAGCGATAGATGATGACTCGTCTGGAGAATTACGATGGCGGCGCCAGCTGGCATGCTTTAGTTTCCGATGCACTTACTGTAATTCATCTGCTATCAAGCGTGAAGCGAGGGTTCTATAGGATAGCACGAAGGAGGGACGGGGGTAATGTTTTCGTACCTAACCCCCGCGATTCTTCCGTCGGCTACGAGCATTGGAATTGCAAGCTGAGACATGGACATTTATTTGAACCGAGACATGGAAATTTGATCAAAAGAGGTACCCACGTAAGTAAGGAAGGAAGGAAGGTTCAAATGCGGACAAAGGTTGACAAATCCCGGCACGGCATCTAGCTGCTGATTAATTAGCTCAGGAGCTTCATCTTCTTCAATCATCATCGTCGTCGTCGTCTTCAAAATACTTCTTTCTTCTTTGACGTTCTTCTTGCCTTGCTATCATGGTGATGGTATGTTTAAAATGATCACCTTGATGATGAGGAGTTCGTATAATTCATTAGGTGGTTATTTTAGCTTTTCGGAGATTTCTTTGGAAGGAGATTTGTGATGGGTTGAGAGAGAGAGAGCTGAAGAATGAGTTAGTATAGCAAGTGGCATTTGGTCGCTTAGACGTAAGCTGGCGAGGTTCCTTCTCTGTTCTCCTCCTAGGTTCTATAATATATATATATATACATCAAAACACACAATCTATTATTGTTATTGGACACGCAACGAAAGTTTCGAGGGTGTGATGTGATTGAGTGATGGGGGGTTGAATGAAAGAGAGTGCATTCAGATCAGTATTGATTCTGATAATACTTCGTTCCATACCATACCCATACAACTCCTGGTGTGTCCCTCCTACCTACAGCCTCGTGATTGGAATCCCGACCTGGGTACTAGATCAGATTTGTATCCTTCCTTCATAGTCAGTCATTTGTGCAAATCCTCGAGGAAGACTTATCATGGGCAATCCATTCCATATCCTTCTTAAAGGAAGAAATAGCTCTCTCAGCCCCGTGATAGCCCCCCCCCCTCCACCTGAACACTGAGTTATCTTGCAACCTCACTCGGTATCTCTCTTCGCCACATGCCTCTACCAAAACACTCTAGATGTAAGCCAAACCAATCAATGGTAAAAGGGTATAACGAGATATATTATCGTAGGTTAGTTCCCAAAGACGAAAGACAGAAAGAAATCCATCCCATCGTGACCAGTTAGTTCCAAGTTCCCCGTTTCCAAACCCAGCACAATTCAAACACAATTGGCAAATCGCAACCTTCCCCCACCTCAAATGCGCACCTCAATCCCTGCAACTCCAAATCGCCCTTCCAGAACCTGCTTCTTGAAAATGCCCATCAAAGAAACCTCCCTTCTCCATCACAACAATACGAAGGGCTCCAAGAACAATATTAAGGAGAACGTCCTAACAGATGCAATTCGCGCGCAAACTTTAGCGAGAAAACTAATTTAATTTCCCCCCATTCAGCAATCAATCCATTCCTTTCACCTGCAAGTGTTTCTTTCTTTCTTTCTTTCTTTTCCATACCCTTTCATCAGCTCTCCCAATGTGTGAAGATAAATACGCCCAAAGCGCAACACCAAAATCATCTCTCTGGATATCCCATCCACCTAAACGTCCATCTAATCTAAAAACTACCATCGCCATCATTTGTTTACGTGAAACAATTTCAATTTCAATTTCAATTTCAAAAAAAAAAAAAAAAAGAAAAAAAGAAAAAAGTAAAACATCATGTTCACCTTACCTATCGTCACCACATTTCCCTACTACCCAAGACCACCCCACATACCCCCCTAATACAGCCCAAGATAAGCGAGAGCGTTCGTTTCGTTGCGAAGCCTAGGATCGAAACGGAGTTGGTTTAGTTGTACGCGCCCAGGAAGAAAGACAGAAAGAAAAAGAAAGAAAAGAGAGAGAGAACGAAAAGTTTCCGCGGGCAACCTCAATCATGATCCGACACGTATAGCCTCACGCTTCACAGATGATCTAACTACCTACCCAACTACCCAATCCTTGCCTTGCCCAAGAGCCAGAGCCATCGCAATCTACTTCGATTCTTACATCTACCCATCACACTCGCACTTTGCACTTGTATTTGCAGAAATATCGAATCCATCCATCCCATCCTCGGATCCGTCAACGACTCCTCCTCTATGCACATATATCGATCGCATCGCCTCATACCATACCATACCATACGCACACTCTACCTCTATACAATACGTACCTCGCCCATATAACATAAACGCCATGTGCATAAGCATGCGCGAATCGAATCCCTCTTTGAAAAGGAAAAGCTCTCTCTCCTCCCTACCAAAGAGCAAGGCAGACATACATGTCAAGATCCATCTGCCAGCCACCTTACCTACCTGTCCACTCGTTCAGGCTTGCTTGGGTTCATTTCCGAAAATTTACCCCCCCCCCATGAGAAACACAACAAAACATACAAAACTCACCACCCCCATCTACCCATCTCATCTTACCTATGTCTCTGCCCCCGTGCCGTACGTACCTACCTAACTATCAAATCACGGACCACCTATCTTCTTCCCAACCTTCAGATGGATCAACCAAGGCTTAAAGATGTAGAAAGCATCCAACTCTCAGGAAAGATCGAAAGACAGAAGGAAAATACAAATAGTTCATAATTCACAATCTCACACCATCAAACATAGAAAAGGATTTATCGCACACCTATTTGAATTTCATTTTGCATTGATCGTATCTCATATTTTCCCATCAGTTGAAATGTAGCCAGTGTATGTTTCCCATCAGATGAAAGGTAAGATTATGTACCATAACCTCTCCGCCCATCTACATAGCCCTGCCAGCATTTGCCATCAATCACGTGAATTTCCATTACTCCATGCAAGCAGCCATGAATTTTCCATGTTTATATCCTCGTTGCAAACAAGGAAGAAAACCCGTGAAATGCATGTTTATTCCCATGTCATTATATCGAACCAATAGCCGTGTATGACGCCTGCCTTTTCCTGCCCTAGTATCGTATAATAATAATGTGGTATCATAATAAAGAAAAGCAAGTTGAACCTCAGCAAAGTCTAGATCTCTCACTCTCACCAACTCCACGCTCCTAAAGATATGATGCGCCCCTCATGGATGTTGACCGATTCATTCGCTCAAATTCTGAAAAGATAGTTGTGATGGTGTGTGAACGTGCTTGCGTCTCAAAAGAAAGGAAATGAAATTTGGTATTTTTGGTGTGTTATCTTAGAGGCCATGTAAATGATGTTGCTTATGCCTAGACACCTTCAGAGGATCTAGGGAAAGCACGCATAGGTTTTAAATGACTAGAATTTAGAAGATTTTGTGTTTGTTCCCTATCCAATCGTCTTTGTCGAACAAGCCGCAGCATCTCCCGATCCTCTGTACGCATACTTCCTGGGTTCTGTTTCTTCTCATTTTTCGAATGAGATGAGACAGGAGTCCTCAGTGAACGTGGCTCACGATTCATGGCGCGAAACATCCTGGTCTATATGTGAAGCATGTTAGCCTTGGCATACCTATGATCCGAATATTTTTTGAAAGTCTTGAAAGAGATTGCGTTTGAGAGAAGAAGTGCTTGAAGTCACTTCATCACTTGGTGACGAAGCATCTGAGAGAGAACTGTCAGATCTGTCCACTTTGACGCTGCTATTGGCTGTAGCCTCAACAGAATCGTTTAAAGCCACTTTTCCAATAGGTTGGTTGTCTGCAATGCGTTCTAACTCATCTCCATCTGGTTTATTCGCAATGATAACAGTGGGTGTAGCAGAGTTCTGTATTACCTCTGAAAGTGAGCCGTTTGGTCTGCGCTCCGGAATATCTTCTATGGAGCCTTGTGATGAGGAATCTTGCTCTCTAGATTCAATTTGTTGGCTTGATTGATGACCGGGAATATTTGCATTTTCCATATGCTCTCCACTCTTTGGATTTGGTGCATTGGATCCCTCAACTATCATGCTTGATTGGGCAGTCAGGAGGTGGGACTTTGAAGGAACGACAGACTCCACTCCAGCGTCATTATCTGTGACTTTATCATAGCCATTATTGGCCAATGGAGCGACAGGCTGAAGCGCTGAGCTATTGACTTGGGTTGAATTTTGAGGTTGTTGACCATGGACAGATGTTAATCCTGAACGAGTTTCATTCCACCAAGAGGATACTTGTGGTAAGAAATCCCAAGCAGTCAATTTCCGAGACAGAAGCTGCTGAGCAATAGCATCATGAGAAAGAATGAATGCCTTAGCCCTTTGGTAAACTATTCTTTGGCGTTCATCGTTCCATTCAAGTTCACTATTAGAATAAAAGGTGTCGATGCTCTTGCTAATCCCAATTTTTGTTTGCAGAAATGAATCCTCATATGGGAATCCATCAGTATTTCTGGCGATTATTTTAAGCCTGTTAAAGAAAAGCATCTTGGCCTATGATTTATTAGCTTTTTCTAATTTTACATGGATTTGTACTTAAATGTATCTTACATTTTGGCCTGGGGACAAAAGTTTTACATCTGAATTGTCATCTTTATCATCAGGATTCTTTCTGGACTTGTTAGCATGAACCATTTCGTTCTCGATAATGGAAGGTGTCTGGGGTTGATGTATCTGTTGGGCTTGTTGTCTTCCAGTAATCTCAGGGAGCACCCCATTCTCCCTCTTTTGCATAAGTAACCTATAACCTTGGGGATCAGAGCGCTTTAGCTGTTCATCCTTGACCATTCTTCGAACTTCTTCTTTCTCCTTAGGGGTCAACCTATCGTCATCATCCTTCTCAAAATCGTCAGATTGAATGATTTTTACAATCGTTCCCTTGTTCTCTTCAACATTAAGAATATTGTCAAGAACAGCACTGTCCATTCCTTCAAACGCCGAAAGATCCTCTTGTTGTAATTCTTTTGGTTCAAAGAGAATTTCTCCTAAACCTTTCTGGGCCCATGACATTGGGCTCTTCTTATCAACAACCCTTGAAGCAAGTTGTGTTTTGAATACTGCTTTGTTTTGAATGCTGCCTTCAAATGTACCAGCAGACATCAGGCGATAAACAAACACATGTTTCTTCTGTCCAATGCGATATGCTCTACCAATTGCCTGCTCTTCATTGATTGGGTTGTACCTGAAGTCAAATATGACTACTCTGTTAGCACCATACAAGTTCAAGCCCAAGCCGCCAGCAGTAGTCGAAATTAAATAGAGCTCTAGGTCATTTGAATTGAAGTCCTTGACAAGTGTTTGGCGTTTCTTCATGGGTGTTTTGCCATCAAGTCTCGCGAATCTTCTGCCTTGTTCCTTACACATGGTTTCAAGGAAGTTAAGGGTCGCAAGTGTTTGTGAAAATACCAGGACTTTATCACCGATTGCTTTAGAAGCATCAAGTATCTGGCAAAGGATTTTGACTTTGTTGGACAGTTCGGGGTTAGTAATTTCTCCAGAGAAAGACTTGAACACTTTTGCTTCTGCAGAGATTAGATCTTCAGAAATCCCAACTTTCCAGGACTCTGGATCAATCTCAATCTCAAGATCTTCATCTGTCACATCCAGAGATTCCATGGGCTGGACCTGGCGAGACTTCAGAGCAAAACGTGAATCAGCTTGGGAGCTTCTGTGGACCTCATCCAATTTAGCCTTAAAACAGGAGGGGTGATTGCAAAGCAGAGTCAGTATGTTAAGGTATGCCCATAAGGTTGTTTGCTTCAGATCACCAGATTTTGTTCTAGTCGGCTTCTGTGATGATACAGAGCGTACATAGGTAATGTAGGCTTGTTTCTGGAGTTGGGTAAGAGAAACGTTGATGATGAACTCCTTCTTTGGCGGCAAATCATCCCTAAGAACAGATGTATCTGCACGATGAACCTTTGGAGATAAATCTTCCTTCAATACGTCAAGCATTTTCATACCTTTGCGTTTCTCATATGGGGTGCTATTGAAATAAAGCCCTTGCTCAATTGGTTCCTTGTATTTCGCTCGAAATTCAGCGATGGGACCAAGGTAATTAGGAGCGACCCACTCAACCATCGTGTGATACTCCTCTACATTGTTAGCAAGAGGTGATCCAGTCAAGGCGATGCGAGTTCTGGATCTGAATTTAGATGCAGCCACACACAAAGCGGACTTGTGATTCTTCATTTTGTGTGCTTCATCAGCCACAACAATATTTGGACCTTCAAGAAGTTGAGTCCTCGCAAGCTTCAACTTCTTATCGAGGGGTGTCATAGGTTGATCTGACTGCTTAGGTCCAGATGCGAGGCTGCGGAACATTTCATATCCTATGAGTAAGATGCCACCTTCATGGAACCAATCGTTAATGGTGCGAAACCTGCTTGCAGGGGTAGACGCTGACTCAATCGGCCTCAAGTCTCCAAGAATATCATCAGGCGACCATGTCAGAAGTTCATCCACCCAGTTGGCAATTAGTCCTGGAGGACAAAGAATGATCGTTCTTGAGACACGAAGACTTTTGGGAACTTGTGATGACACAGACACATCTGTTGATGAAGCTGCTTGAGCTAGGGCCACAAGTATAGTAATTCTAGAGATTATTAGTCTTGCATGGCAAGAAAGAATTGGTGATACTAACGTTTGCATAGTCTTCCCCAGCCCCATAGTATGAGCTAATAAGCAGCCTTGCGTTGCTTTCCCATCAGCAGTAATTTGGTTCCAAATGAACCTGACACCATCTAACTGATGTGGCTTGATTCGTTTACCAATCTCCTCATCAACATAGATGTAACCTTGATCATCGAATTTTCCTTCATTGATGATATGACGGTCCAATCTCACATCTCCAACATTATCAGATTCCTCTAGTCTAGCTCGAAGTTGCTTTTTGCGCTCTTCTTGGGCAGCTACTCTTGCTCTATCTTGCTCTCGCAAGTCTCGAGCGCCTGCGTCCTCAAAAATCTTTCTTTGCTTCTTACTTTGGGAATTCTCTTGGTCATATTCCGAAGATTGATCACTGTCATATATACTATTGTCTCCTATTAGCCATGAATAAGATGGGCCTCAAACAAAATGCAGTAGCTTACCTGAAAGGTCTACGTTTTCTCTTGGCCGAAGTCTGTGGCTCATCATCCTCTTCATCATCAGATATCGCAGTGTATTCTAATGGAAACTCTGCCTTTGGCAACTTTAAACGGATCCTTGGATTGAAGTAGTTCTCCAAGGATCTGCAAAGTTTGTAGAAATGGTCAAGTGAGCTGAAGTTGTCATTGCGAATCACACCAGCTGCAATATGCATCCATGCCCCATCTGCGGAGTGAAACTTGCAATCGACAAAGATCCAGAATAGCCTAACAAGAGTCAATAATGCCATTGATAATTGCCCATCTAACCCCTTTGTTTGGTTTTCAAGATCAATTGACTCTTCTATATGAGTTTGTAATTCTGTCACATCGTTCATTGTCCCCATGAGCTCAAACAATGACTTCTGCAGAAAGTTTGAAAGCTTATCCACAACTGAAACTATGAGTCGGTCTTGGTCTCCAAAATCCTCCCAAGTTTTGTATCCATGGCGAGAGACTGCGGCTGGTGTCTTAAGTGATGGAAGATCGTTTGGATCTAAGAAAAGTCTTTGGATGTGTTGCTCTTGATCAGATTCTGATGAAAGAACAATTGGGTTCACAAGACTTGAAGAACCGAAATTTAACTTCAATTTGGAAACTTCATTTTTCTCTGGTGTCATCAAGTCTATAACGGTAGTAGTTTTTGTGGGTGTGGATGTGGATATTGAAACTGCTGATTCGCTCCTTGCTTTAAGAGAAGAGTGTTCAGTTGGGATTGGCTGAGGAGATTCAAGCTCTTCATCATGAGAAAGCGAGCCCATATTGTTGTCTCCTTCACTATCATAACTATGCTGTACAGATGATCCAGTTTTCGAAATTGGCTTAGCAGCTCCACGAGACGAGGTTACTGGAGCTTCTGGGAAACTATCATCGGACATGGTTGTATCATCCTCACCATCAGCAAGACTGAGCTCCTCAACAACAAAGTCACCAATATCATCAACACTTTCCACTGCAGAAGATTCGCTATGGATTGATTCTCCGGAATCACTATCACTCCTGAGTAGAATAGTCTTTCTTGCTTTCACAGGGATATCTGTCGCTAATTTCGGAGGTGGCGATTTTGTCTGTAGGAGGGTGATTGTGTAGACCAAATCCTCTCGATCAAAGATGGTTGCCTCCATGATGCGAGTTTGGTGACGTACCTGATGCGAGTTTGACCACTGACCAAGAATTATGTTTTCTCGAAGTTTGGGGATACGACTATCAACAAGGTGTTTTAACTCTTGCTGTGCTTTCAGGATATCTGCATGCTTTGATCCTGTCCTGCGTGACTTTGTCCAGAGTCGAAATGCTCTCTGGCGACGTTTGGGGAGCTTTATCTCTTTCCATTGAGAAACAAGATCTGCGATACCTGCATCGACAGCAATTTCGACTTCTTGTGGGGTGAGAAATCTATTCTTTTCTCTCTTTTTCTCCATATACGCAGCCCTCTCCTTGGCTTCCTCAGCTATGGCTTCCCAGGTTTCTGTATCAACCCCATTTTCTGAACCAGATTCACCATACAAAGGCAACTCTTCATCATCATCTCTGAGCATGTTGTATTTGTCTAGGGCACCAGGATCATCATAAGCATTCGCCAGAAGATCACCTTCCACATTTGAATCAAAATTGAAGGTTGACTTCCCTGTATGCAAACTTAAGGGGGAAGCTTCTGGGTTGATTTCAGGCCATAATGATAAAGCTTGCCGGGTGACTTTGATGTTTTTATTTGAACCAGAGCAGTATAGCGTGAATGAAGCCTTTTGGGCAAATCGTAAGTGATATGGCTTGACGGCCATCAAAGACTGTTCATTTCGCTCGAAAAATTCTGGATTGGCGCGAAGAAAATGTTTCATTAGGCCATTGATATATTGACGACGGCCACTTGAGATAGCGCGTCTTTCCTGAAACTGAAGTACTATTTCACCGGATGGGATTTGCTCGCCTACTGCAACGCTGCCATAGAAAACATCGTCTACAGGTATCTTTGAATTACCCAAATAGCCATGATCAAGTTGTGAATGGCGGTAGATACGGACTGTGTCAGCCTCGGTGTATATAGTTCGATCTCTTCCTTGATCGATGGCCGTTGTAACCAGTGTTGGAGAAATGCGCTTACGCTTCTTGGTAGGTTGCACTTTATCGGAAGCATGGTCTGAGGTACCAGCGGGAATCTGTTCGCTTTGGGTATTGTCCTGTTGAATTAAAGAATGACTAGGAGAAACTGAGGGCGTTAGGAAGAGAGGCTCCAAATGATTGTTTTCCAATTGTCGATCCGAATTTTCAACAGGATTTTCACTAACTAGCCTTCGTCGCTTGTTATCCCTAGATATGACAGACCCATCTTCGATAGCTTCGTTTAGACTTGAATTTTGTCCTTCGGCTTCTTTCTCGGTAAGCAGTCTCAAAGGCTGCAGAGCAGGAACAGGGCTGTTTTGGTTACCGGAAACACCAGACGGCATATTAATGGGAACGGCTGAGTTGATGGTAAAACTGAAATCTCCAAGAGAAGACAAACTCCGCAGGCTGTTACTGTATTGCTGTGGAATAGGAGCAGAACTGGCCAAGGAACGCTCCTTGATTAACAAATTCTGGTATTTTGGGCTTCGTAGACGGAGTTGCTCGATTCCATACCGAATGAACGACCGCCAACCCAGTTTGGCTACCTGCAGATCGTCACGCAGTGTCCTATCATCAAGGTCGACTAGAAGCACATCTCCCGTGATTTCGTTGTCCCGAATGATCTTTTCCAAATACACAGGGTCTGGCAAACGATTGGAGGCTGCCCGAAGTTCCCATGATCGTTGGCCGGTGCAAAATTCTTGAACTACCTTATCAATCAACCAGTCCCAAGGATCATCACCGCCCTCCATTTTCGTATGAATGTGATCAGAATTCGTTGATGATGGGAGCTGCGATAGCCAACGGAGAACTTGAGGATTGCGAACTGCGGGAAAATTGTTAGTTGTGGTCATAAACGACGCTGAAGAGTAATATTCTTGTTTCGAAAGGTTGGATTTAATAATGAGAAATAGATGCTTTGATAAATAGAGTAGAGATTGGAGGTAAAATTGGTAGAGATGTCTGTGGCTCACATCGGAGGAGGTTGTAGTAAAGTAGAAGGAGATTCAAGGTTGAAGGTCTACGGGTTCAATAGCCCTTCCATCTGACCAAATTAAAATATAGATCGAACCTCGTGAGTGAATTAATTGAAATGGGTCGAGTCCTTAAGCTGTCAAGGCCTGGGTGATTTTGTAAGTAGAGCTCCAGGTAATTGCGATTTTGCGCGCTTCTCGAACGAGGAGGATATTGTCAAGAAGAAGCAAAAACACGAGAAATAGCACTCTCTTCGCATTAAAAGGTATACTAATATGCGCAAACGTCGCAGATTATCAAACGGAATATGATAATTCTGTAGATAGGGGATGTAGGTAGAAGGGGAGGCGTGAAGATCTGAAGACTGGAGGTTGAAGGTCGAAGGTTGAAGTGAGAAGATGAAGCTGCATTTGAAGATCAGAGACAATTCGCGGTCAATCACGAAAATTGCTTGCTCCACGCCCTAAGGCTGTAGCCTTGCGACAAGCGTCGGTTTATCCACTTTCTTATCGTTATCTCAGGTTCAGCCTCGCGAGCTCTTTCATGTGGGGTTCATTGACATGCTGACAAATTAATTGCTTGTCTAGACCGTGATACTATATAACTTCCCATACCTTCTTCAACGTTACACGCCCACATCCATTCGAGATCACTCATCATGGTGTCTCGATACCCCCCCGATATTTCTGCAGAAGAGTCTGAACAACTTCTTGTAGCGATCAAAGATTGGTCCATAGCTCACGGCTTGGCTGTGAGGCCTCCACCGACCCTTATCTCAACCGAAGCAGATCCTCATGGTGTCTTAGCAACTACTGCACCAGTCACTCTGTTCCCAAGTCTCTTTCCTCGTACATGCTTTGAGCAGGCCAAATCAGTGCAAAAAGCTTACAACATCTTGTATGCCTCTATTGCGCAAGACGAGGCTTTTCTCACGGATATCGTTCAAGAGTAGGATCCCATGGAATTCCAGCTGATACTTTTTCTGTCCCAAATGCTCACGGGGGAATAATCCTGACTATCTTCCTAGAATCATTGAAGTTGATGACTTCATTGCTGGACTTTGGCGCGTTCACATGAAAGTTAAGACTGAGGGCTATGTTCAGGTAAATCCACCAAGCATCAAACCAACTTGGAAAAATCAATGAATACTGATTGTGAAGAACCTCTCTCTTGGCCTTTTCCGATCAGACTACATGGTTCATCAAGAGACATCAGATTTCACCCCAACAATTAAGCAGGTTGAATTCAATACTATCGCTTCTTCCTTTGGAGGACTGTCCTCTAAAACTTCAGAATTGCATAAGTTTGTGTCTGTTAGCCCTGTGATGAATCTCAAACAGCTGACCATTTCATTAGATATCTATCATTGACTGATTACGATCTTCTCATTAAGGATACAACTAGCTCTCTGGACCTTCCAGAAAACACTAGCACTACATCATTAGCTTTAGGGTTGTCACAAGCTTTTAATTCCTACAAAAGGTCCAGTACTAGTTCTCACTACAATTGCTGCACAATTTTCTTAGTTCAGACACCAGAACGAAATATCTTCGATCAAAGACACCTTGAGTATGAACTCCAAAGGAAGGGAATTCCAGTGTTTCGACTGGCATTTTCTGAAGTTATTACCCATACAACCATAGCTCAAACTCCAAAAAGAGAGCTCTTATACTCCCCACCAAGTAATCCCTCGAAGAAATTTGAGGTTGCCGTTGTCTACCTCCGTGCCGGATATGGCCCTCAAGACTACCCCGACGCATCGGCCTGGGAAGGTCGGTTCCAAATTGAACGGTCAAACGCAATCAAATGTCCTTCAATCTTAACTCAATTGGCTGGGGCCAAAAAAGTTCAACAAGTGCTTGCTACACCAAGAACTCCCTCTACACCGTCAATTCTGAACCGATTTGTTGAGACAAGCGATGTGGATCTCGCAAAATTGGAAGACACATTTACAAATATTTTCCCTCTCGACGAATCCCCTGCAGGACTCGAAGCCCGCAAAATTGCCATTGACCCAGAACTTTGCAATGGATATGTCCTAAAGCCACAACGCGAAGGCGGTGGTAACAATATCTACCGCTCCGCAATTCCTCCATTCCTCAAATCGCTTCCCGAATCCCATTGGAAATCATTCATCCTCATGGAAATTATCACTCCACCGCCTGTTTACAACATGATTCTACGCAACGGCGTCGTTGAAAAGGGTGGTGTAATCTGTGAGCTTGGTATCTATGGCACCTGTTTATGGGATCAAGCAACCTCTGAAATTATACACAATGAGGAAGCTGGTTATCTCTTAAGAACAAAGGGTGATAAGAGTGAAGAGGGTGGCGTAGCTGCTGGATTTGGGTCCATGGATAGCGTTGCACTTATTTGAGCTATCCTCAGAAGGCCAATGGTTGAGTTTCTTGGTATAGCTTAATAAGCAACCAGTTAGACTTCATAACCTGACCTTTCTCACATGACTTATCCTGACCCAGTCGGAGAGGGTCAAAACAAGATTTAGCGCGCCGTTTTCGTTTCCGCAGCACTCAAATATCGAAAAGCCCGGAGAAAACACACTTGCAGTCTTAGTGTCCGGCCGGTAGTCTAAAGCTCAACATCTTCGCTTAACAACATCATACTTCTATATTATTTGTCTCTTCATGCATTGTCATCATCGCTGTACATGTTCTTTCTTTTTCATATATATCATGGGTCTACTGGCCACGAAGTGCGTTGTATTGTAAACCCATACACATAGAAATAAAAAGGTGGACCCCTTGCCAAGAAAGCTAGGCGTCTAGCTTCTCATAAACGAGCAAACATTCCTTCCTAGATTAAATCTCAAGCTCAGATCACCACCCAGTACGGAAGAATGAGGGAAGGAACCAGACGGCGGCCAGAGAATATAGAGATAAAATAAGAGTTATAGCGTTGTGTATGATACCAATCAGAATTATGCGTGCATCTCTTGTGCTATTTTTACCTATCTTGCTCAGCAATTCTGGAATACACACTTACCTTCTTTTCGATTCCCTCTCTTCTACATTCCTTGCATAGCTTTGCAATGCCTCGCTCATCCTCCTTCCACGAAATCCTCGCACGTTTCCTTCGTGGCCTTGCTCGCCGTGTCTCATTCCACCCTTTGCACTCAATGCAACAACCGAAACAATCGGTCTCGTCTCGTATCAATCTCTGCGATACCTCTCCTCAAATATTCCTTGAGCCCTTCTTTCTCTCGCACATCTGCTATGCACCTTGTACCCTCCACACGCCCACGTCCGTAGAATGCCACGCGTGCCCATGGCTTCCCGACAAACCTTTCGAATCCCTGCTACATAATCCTACTCGTACTGCTTTTGCACATATCAACTTTAGCCTTCCCCGCGACACTCATACTCGGCACAACAAATCAAGTAGTTTATCTCGCATTTCAACCTGCCTCGTCACATCTCTTACCACGCAACGACAGTCATCTCGTCTCTTTCACTAGTCGCGCATTTGTGGCGCTGGTGGAGGGGCCTCATCAACTATAATATTACACGACGAATGGGATTATTCATCTCAATACCCAAAAACGATTTCAAAGAACCAGAACATAACCAACATCCATCACCAGGCCCCCTTTATGTTAACAACAGAACGGTCCCTAAATGGCCGTTGTAGCAAGACCTCCCCGCAGACCCGGCGAAAGCATCAGTAAGAACCCCTCCTTCCCCCCCACTCCACCAACCAACCCAAAGCTAACCCCTCCCAAGCCGTGTGGACAGCAGCAAGCAGGGAAGACCCAACCAGCTCCCTCGTCCAGGGGAACTACACGCTTTCATCCTCTGGATCCGGCTCCAACGCATGGGTGCTCGCCCGATCGTCCGCGACGACATAGGGCTCGATGGCGCGACTCCTCGTCCGCATCTTGGCGGGGAACGGCGACACCAACATGCGGGTGCTCGTCGAGGCCATCTCGAGGTGGTCGCTGCACCACTACGCCATCCTCAACGCGCTGGATGAGGGGTGCAAGGCCTACATGGTGGCGTGGCACTTGATGAGCTCCAGCGTTCGCCAGACCCTGACCAAGAGGGACTATAAGAAACTCTTCGCCAGGTTTCCGGGCAGGTCGGCCTACTGGCTTCTGCGAGTCGGAGGTCCTGCGACCACTCGCAGATGAAGCCGCAGCTCGTGTCTGGACGAGTCGGGGGAGAGTAGTGGCTGTGTTTGACATGTGCTCTATACTTAGTTTGGGGGGGGGGTGTTCGGTTCCCACCATTCTATGACGAAGTGAACGAGAGTATGGAGGGCATTATTACATGTCACACAAGCAGTTTTTATGTATGGTCTTCGGTCTTGCTTGCTTGAGGGCGTGGCATCTGGGTGGGTGGTTTATATGGTCTTCAGTCTTGCTTGGGTGCGTGGCGTTTATGTCCTCCAACCCCAAGGTGGATTCAATTCTGATGGGGGGAGGTTTTACATGGAGGAAGTGTTGTCGACATGGTTTATTCCCTCTTTTTTTTCCCTTTCTTGCATGTAGATAGATGATAAATCAAAGTGTTTGACATGGGAAGATGAACATTAAGTTGAATGTCAAGTGACAAAATGTGATCCAGGTTGTGGTATTCTTGTTGAGCAAGTTGCCTACTTGGTGATGTTCTGATCAACATCTCTCCTTTCGTACTACCTTGGAAGTATGATACCTTTGCGCCACCCAGATTCGATATTTCATACACACGTGAGTTGAAAAGTTAGTCTTGATACATTCCATCATCCATCCCATCTTTCACGTAATACATATAGCCATCCCTAGGTGATTTATGCGCTTGATTCTTCGCCTGACTCTTGAGGTCTGTTGTACTGAAGAACTTCGATTCTCTCTGTTTGGTGTGAGTTAGCTTGGTGCCTTTGTGAGGATTAATGATGATGAGAAGGGTATATATACGTTGAACGGCGTTCAAACCAACTCTATTTTTTCCTTCAGCATCTTGGTAGGTGTTCATTGATGCCTCAGCCTCCACAAATACCATGGTTCTAAGAGTATATTAGCATGGTTACTACTTAATTTGTTCCTTTGGATATTTTCGAGCTCTACATCTGCCCAGCATCCACATAGTTTACTCTTGTAACAATTCCCTTCTAAAATTCCTAAAGTTTCAAGAACTCAAAAAAAAAAAAACCTACCCCTTCTCCAAACTTGAGATGAAATCTCTCTGTGGTCCCTCTGGCATAAAGCTCACGACTCGAAACCAGCTCGTCTTCTGGTTCTCTCCTTTTCCAGAGCTTGTGCCGACAGCATATTTCATGATCTCCTGTCCTTGACTGGTAGCAGTTACCTCAGGCTTATCGGCGAGACGGCCAATGAGGGTGAGCTTGGCGAGGGAGTTGCGGCGGGTGGAGGAGAAATTGCGCGAGAAGGTCAAAGGAATACTGCGGCGGAGAGCGAACATATTTGCGATTCTGAAGGGGCGGAAGAGTTGAAAGGGGGTTTGTGGGAACGTGGAATGTGGAATGTAAGGAGAGAAACGTTAATATTGAAAATTTTGTGTTGTCGCGTTTTCACATTTGGGAGGTTGAAGTTTAAACTTGGTGCCTGAGGCATGCAAACAAGAGGTGGGGAAGGTCCGTGGTCTTAGTCGGTCTAGTCCAGCTTGATTATGTAAGACGTTTGTCCGAAAATCCGGGGAAGAACTTCAACCTTTCGAGGTTATCTACATCAATACATCAACACATCAACACATCAACACTTCAATACTTCAACACTTCGTCGATATGCGTCAATACTTCGATACATCAATACATCAACACATCAACAGTACTTCAATACTTCAATACCGCCGAGGATCCTGCCTGCATATTTATCCAATATTCACATCGAAAAACCAGCTGTATTGACGCCTGAATGAGGAAATTCTCGAATGCACCTCGTAGAAAAGAACTCTTGGAATCTTGGAGGTCGGCGATTAAGTCCAACTTTTGACTTGATTGCGGTATCTTTCCTTCCGTTATCGTTACCAATGCCATAAATTCAAACACGAAAGGTTCAAGATCATGCCAGCGGATCCCAAATGATAATAACGTCTTGTCATCGCGGATACGAGCACCATTTTTTGCATATCTGCGTATCTGCAACTCCTCACCCAAGAGAATTTCAGTTCAACCACCTCTTTCATGCCTTAAATGCTGGTCTCAGCTACTAGAGACTACCAAGTAAAAAAGCCGGTGTACGCCGAGGTTCATGGAACCAAACTTGAGTACAAATCCCTACCTACCCGAGACGGTGTTACTCACGATGCTACGTATTGTCACATCATCTTGGTTGGAGCCTTTCTAGACGGTCGTTCCTGTGAGACTACTACCTGATGTACTCCAGACTTTTTTAATCTGCAGAAATTGAAATCGTGGTATGGATTGCATGCTTCATCAGAATCAGAATCACTTCGCACAGTCTCCGACATGATGAAATCATGAAACACAACAGGGAGATGTATCAAAATTTCGATTTGATTATTTTTCTTACAAATTCGATTCAAATTGGGTATCTACCTCCCAGCCCCCTCGCTCCCTCTTACTCCCCCCCCCTTGAACAGAAGCAGAAGCAGAAGGGTTACATTAACGCGTTGGAAATAATATTATTGACACGAACCAACAGTGAACGGAGATTTTTACCCATCAAATTATGATAGGTCGGGCAAACACCGGAAAACCACCTTAGGTCGCGAGCGGGATACGTAAGGATTGCACATTACGAGTAAACTTACACACACTCACACTCACACTCACACTCACACTCACGGGTTGAGCCGAAAATGAAAGGGAGTCTAAAATGTTTTGTCCCTGAAGCTATTCCTTATATTCTCTAGATATCTCGAAAATATCACGTCACAAAACGACTCCCGGGATCTATACCTATCTATCTCCAGTCTAACCTTGGCAAGTTAGCAAGTTACCCATCCATCTACTTTGTACTTTCAAACTCATTCACGAAACAAAGTACCAATCTCATGCTGATCAAGCAATATGCACCGGCTATGCAATGAATGCACAGCTCATGTTATCTTTTTTTAAAGCTCCGATAACTTGCTTTCAGAACATTGAGAAGCGCCAACTAATTAGGGAATCCTCATGATCTGAGCAAGCAAGAAAAGCAAAGAATTCGATGAAACGAAAATAGTTACAGTATCTCCATCAAGTCTTCTATAGGAATCCTTAAAACAAAAAAGAAAAGCCAAACTTGAGGATTCTTTTGAAACTAATAAGCCAGCCAGCCACTACTCGAGTAATAACTCGGATCTCTCCCTTCTCCACAGCTCATTTTGATACCAACCTAATCTCGCTAAATAGCCACAACCAGCTAATTTTAGTCGACTTCACAAGTTTCTCAATTAGCTTCTCTGATTGACAGATTAGATACCGCCGCAGGAAATGAAGATCATTACTCGACTATATTGGGCCGAGTTCCAAGCTTTTTTCTCCGGATTGCCGAGTACCATCTCTCGGACACACCACTCATTTCCCCTCAAAAAGATTCGGACGTGGTTTTGACAGAAGAAAAATATCACCTCAAATTCTTTCGTGGCACTGCATCGCATTGCTTGTAATCCCTATATCTCCAATTAATCCCAATGCACCGTATGAGAACTGGTGACATTTTCGTATTGCAGACGCCTTCCTGTAAGTGCAGGGTGAATGTCAAGGCGGGGATTTTGTCAAGCTACAGGAAAAAAGTATCCGTTTATGGGTCTGCTTTAACCGCACCCAAGAAGAGTCTACCTTGCAGTAGATCACCGCGGTCTACGGTCCGCATGTCAAATCGTCGCAGGCACACGGATTCTTGAAAAGCACATGAGAACCATGCACAAACCCACCCAGTATTCACCAGACGTTTCCCCATCGGATAGCGTAATCTCTCATGAACGCCTCCGCACCTGTATTTAGTATCTAGGTCAAGGTTAAGTACCTCTACATTTGTACCGGTCTGTATATGACTCCAATATATTCCATGCTCACTTACATCCAGATGAACCATTGAAGCTATTACATAACCATCCTCTGTCCTCGCTCAAACTAATCGTTACATGTTTGGCGCTTTTGTTGTGATCGTCATATTCTTTACCTGGTTCAATATCATATTTCTTTTCCAAAATACTTATGTAGCTTTTAAGGCGATACACACCAGACCATCATCACATTGATAGAAGCTTCGGCCATAGTCCCCTGTTACACTAGGATTTCCTTCCGGTGCCAGGAACCTGGTGCCGACTCTGAGGACCTTCACAATGCAAATCAAGTGCTCCTTTTTGCTACTATTGGGCGTTCATATCCAGTGGGTATCTACTGCGCCATTGGAGGGGAAATTCAAGGAGCGCGATGACTCTATAGCTTTATCTTCGACGATCACCTCTACGTCACCGTCGATCTCAAGGACCGCGGAAGACCCAGGAATAAATAATGAAAGTCCTACAGTAACTTCAGATGGGGTACAATCACAAAGTACTTTTCTGTCAATGACTAGATCGAGCTTGAGTTCAGCAATGTTGACTTCTACTGCCTCGACATCCTCAATAAGCGCGGCAGCTACAAGTTTATCCGTCACAGACTCAACCTATAATTGTACGAAATCCCCATATCCCTTCAGGTCCTAAAACATGCTGACAGAATAGCAGCTACAATCCCGTCTGGTCAATTACCTCTCCAGCCCGAGATCACACCAGGCCTTGCTGTTGGAGGAGTTCTCCTCATAGCTACCGGCGCATTGTATACTTTCATCGGAATTAAGAACAAATGGCTACAAATCTTTCTCTCGGCAGGATACCTCGTCAGCGTTGCAACCACCGTGCTGATTCTATACGTGATAGACCCCCCCATTAGCAATGCGGTTCAAGGAGCATATCTCGTCGCAGTAGTACTACCTGGGCTCATTGTTGGAGGGTGCTCGTTGATATTCCCAGAGATGACTGAGGGTCTGGGATGCCTTTTGGGTGGATTCAGCTTCAGCATGTGGCTACTTGTGATGAAGGCTGGCGGATTAATCACCTCAACAAGTGGAAAATCGATATTCATCGCGGCACTCGGTATTGCGGGTTTTGCATTATCGTTCAGTCACCATACCAGGACGTACGGATTAATCGTAGGCATATCATTCTCTGGTTCCACAGCTATCGTGCTCGGGATCGATTGTTTTAGTAGAGCTGGCTTGAAAGAATTCTGGGCTTACCTCTGGAACTTGAACCAAGACCTGTTTCCTCTGGGCGCGAGCACATACCCTGTAACAAAAGGGATTCGTGTCGAGATTGCTGCAATTTTTGTTATATTTTTAGCTGGTCTGGTGTCTCAATCGAAGGTGCACAAAATTCTCCAAGATCGCCGTGCGCAAAGATTGGCGGAGCAACAGGAAAATGCAAGGATCCTAGAAGAGGAAGAACTGAATGTAGGAAGAAGGATTGAGGATTTCAATGTCGCAGAAAAAGAACGATGGGAAAAAACATACGGTGACAAACTTAACTCAGGAGATGAATCAGCACGAGATTCTGGAGTGGGCGACATGGAAAGTTCCAAGCGAGGACCTTCCAGCACTATTAATTCCATCCGAGAGCTCGATGGAAAGGAAGTTGCGATGTCCGACATATCATCGCCTACACGATCGAATAGTGCAGGACTGATAATGCTTGATGAAGCCGGACAAGATGGAAGAGTTACAATACGTGTTGCTCGGGATATTGAACCCGAAGTTGAAAAAATCGAGATTGGAAATTCTGTCCCATCGTGCCAGCTTAGTCACGGATCTTGCAAATCTCAAACAATTCCGAGTTCAGAGGAGGTAAAAAATCAGGGCTTTAGCGCTGATGGAGACGACAAAATTAATCAATCTTCCCAGGAACTTTCGAAAAGGACAGTCACACCTGAAGTCGTTCCTCTTCCATTTAACATTCCCGAAAATCAATCCGAAGATGATCGTTCTTCGGTTGCTACTTTTGCGGATGAAGAGCTAGCAGGGAACAATCAAGGATTACGACAAACATCCATTAGTGGGTCAGCATTATTAAGAAGCCTATCTGCTCGATCGAAAAGAGAATCTCAAAGTTATTTGAAGGAAGCTATTAGTATAGAAGATTTGGTGATCCCCTATGCCAAGGAAGATGATCGTGCAAGTTCTATTGCCGCAACAGTGGATGACCTCAGTGCGGACGAAGATATGGAGAGGAGAAGTGTACGATCATCATTTTTTGGCCAAGAATCGCCTTTGCCGGATGCAGGATCCCGCGTGGAGCAAAGTCAACAAAACGAGGAAAGTTTAGTGTTACCAACTCAGACAACAGCAGAACCACGAGAAGATCCTTCTGAAGAAAAGATTACTCCATCCCCAGTCAGCCCAGTTTCCGAAGATGCACTTGATATATTAGCTAGCGCAATGTCTGGTTTGAGGCAAAGCTCCGAGCTCCCGCCGGAATCGGGAATGACTGTTGCTACTGATATTCCCAACACTCACCAAAGTGATGACTTTTCAAAAGAGCCAATACAGCAACAGCCCTCTTTAGAACCAAATCAGGATACAGCAGCCAACACAGAGTCTGCGACAGGAGAAAAAGATGAAGACAAGGAGAATAAAACTATATCAATATGCAAGGTAGAGCCATCCGTCACACCCGCAGTTGAAATTAAGGCTATAACACTCACGAAAGATCGATTGCCTTCGCAACTTTCGAGAGTTGTCATGTCCTAT
This sequence comes from Monilinia vaccinii-corymbosi, assembly GCA_017357885.1. Lineage (NCBI taxonomy): Eukaryota > Fungi > Ascomycota > Leotiomycetes > Helotiales > Sclerotiniaceae > Monilinia > Monilinia vaccinii-corymbosi. Next base: position 312,379 of record CP063406.1, on the reverse strand, counting down.
CGTACCAACGAATGGGCAAAACATTTAAGCCATGCAGATTCTCCACAAGTGGACGAGTTGACTGTTTCCGAAGATATCACCGAGGGTCTGAAAGCAGAATCAGCGGTCCCTGTGGATGTTGAGGCGCTTCAGCAAACAGCCCGTAATGCTCTCCCCCCATCTATACCACGATCATCTTCTCAGACCTCCATCCAGACCCCGGGCTTAACCAGATCAAGTTCAGCCCAATCAAATATCATCCCTTTCGTGACCATAACCGAAGGTTCCTCAGTTCATGGTCAAGACGTGCTGACACGAAACTCCTCACAAAAATCACAGGGAGGACTTTCAGTACACCGGCCACTGCGCAAGACTTCCAATCCCAACATTCCAGAGCAAATTGTCGAATCGCCTGGGAGGGAAATTACACCTTCTCCACGACACCTCCTACGATCGAACTCTCCATTCGGAAGCTCCAACACATTAATGGGAAAGCGAGAAACGATGATCCGCAATAGGTCAACCTATTTCCCCGCCACAAAGCTCTCCCCACATTCCATGGCCCCAACCTCCGACCCATACCAATCATCGCCCTCACAGTTTAATTCCTCCACCGCTTCTCAAATGGGTAGTGAGACGGGTTCAATCCGTGGCTCACTATATAATCACCACCACGCAAACACATCCTCACCATCCCCCATCTTCACCGAAGACGCCGACGACATCCCTCTCTCCCATCGACGCGAACTCATCCGTCAATCCACACACCAACCGTCCATCCCGCCCGCCCGCACCTTCAACTCGCACCAACCGCGTCGTCAATCCGGGGCTCTCAGCCCGATGGCGAGGGAACAACAGTTGGCGAGCTGGCGGGCGAGCCTGACGCATGATTTGCAGGTTCAGAAACAGAGGGATATGGATGGGCTGGTGAGGCAGCGGAGCGTTCTGTGGCAGGGGAGACGGGCGGAGGAGATGCGACGCGCGGTAGAGAGGAAGGCGAGGGAGGAGCGAGAGGAGAGGTGGGATGAGAGGATGAGAGTTGATGGGGCGGGCATTGAGGTTTTGCATCGGAGATTGTTGTCTCGGATGCAGGGGGAGGCGAGGAGGAATGATTTGAGTTTATGAGTGGAGTGGGGTGGGGTTATTGAGTCAGGTGAAGTGGTGAAGTGAAGTGGGAATGCTAATGCTAATGCTAATGCTAATTAATTACTTAATGTTTAACTTTTGGACGAATGTATGGATAGGGTAGGATATGATGGGTGAAGGAGTAAGTCTCGCGAGTTCAGATACTTACTTGCACGACCTGAACGGGAACTTTTCTTGTGCATGTATATATTTATATCTTTCATTTGTTGAAAGGGGGGTTATTTTTTTTCGCAACGAGATACCCCAAATGGGATGTGCGAGGGATGGGATATGGGATGGCATGGCATGGCATGGGCAACAGGCCTTTTTGTATCATCAGATACGAAGGGATGCGCATGGACAACCATGAGAGGAAAGCACGCTCGAACAAGAACAATCGAGAGCCTAGCCTCTTCGCCTTGGGCGTGGATGCGTCGGGAGGGGAGTGGGGAGGGGAGTGGGAAGTTCGTATACCTTGAATGCGAATTGTACGTACGTATACGTACGGGCTCTTTTGAGATATCATATCTATAGGTGTCGGTCTACCTAGCGTAGATCTTGTTCTCGTTAATTGGAAGTGGAGGTGGAATGGGAAGGCCCTTAATTATCTATCTCTCTATCTACCTATCTACTGAAAGATCATCAATCACATCATCATCATCACCTCGGTTTAAGCCTTTGAGAACTTCCCCAATGTGATTTTATTGTTATCTTGGGTATAGAGGAGGATAGGGGAGGGTAGGGCAGCTGATCCTACTATCGCTAAATCATCATACATCACCTACCGATCTCTTTAATCAGCATCCTCAACTCCAACCCTCATCAGTGTACTCGAGTAGATCAGATAGAGTGGTGATTAGGGATTAGGGACTAGGTTAATATTGAAGTTAGAGAGAGAAAGTACTGTCCTTACTTTTAATGTAATTAGATGTATATACAGTAAGTATAGTACAGTAATCTCAGCGAAAACTCAAGAAGATGAACTCGAGTAGAGGTAGGTATTCATTCATACTCACCTATTAATTTCGCATCGAAAATGCTCTTCCCCTGAAAATAATCTGATTTGAGTTTAAATTTCCTGTATGTTATATTGAAGATATCAATGATAGATATTAGAGTGGGTGAGTGAGTAGTTTAGGTTGGTTAGTTGGTAAGCTGGAGGGAGACATATATATATATATAGATTGAACTTAGCTCTCTATTTAGCTATAGTCACTAACACGAGTACAATATGGATCTACTTACGCCAACCGCAACTACGATAGTCTATATATATATATATACTCGTATATTATTTATATCTTCTTGATATATTTTTACAATAAGGCTGAAGGCTGAAAGACCCGCGGGGCCCGAATGAAAACTTACGCGATACTCGCGATTGAATCTTAGAATTTGGGGGGGGGTTTCTTTTTAATGAGTGGGGGCCGGGGGCGAGGGGGGCGATGCGCCGTACAGAAGTAGGTCAGGGGCAAAACTCGGGAAGGGCGAAGGGGTTCATTTCCGAAGAGTGGGATCGGAAGTTGGCGTGGGGAGTTTGGATTTGTTGTGTTGGTTGAATCGCGAAAGCCTTAATTGATGATGATGATGATGTTGTTCGGAATTAGATGATTGGATTGGAATGTTGTCTCATTGTTGGAGGATGGATTAGGTTTGAAATGACAACTAATTTGGTGATGCAGCGTAATCACATGGATAATGAAACATATATATAAAGCTGGCCATCATCATCATCGTCGTCGTCACATATCTGCCAACCAAAATCCTGGCCTAAATGATATATAGATGAAGAAGCATGTCCAAAACAAGCATCATCGTTATCAATATCTGGGAATCCTCGAAGGTTCTTAATCATGATCATTCCCTAGGTCCTACTCGAGTATAAGTAGTTCGTTAACCCTACGCAAACTGATCAGAGCAGCAAGATCAAGTTGATAGATGTGATATTAAATGCTCAAATGGAATGCTGCAACTAATTGGGGGAGATTAGATGTTGATAATGATCCAAGATGCTAATTAGAAACCACCCGGGGTTTTGGATCAAGGAAATATATAATATATCAGCTACTTGTAAGATCCTGCCGAGCCCCTTTGGTGATATTTTTGACTTTTCGATCTATATTGACTGTAAGGTTAGGTTGCTCTTTCAGCTGTCTTATATATATATATCCCATCTAGCATCTACCATCTACCATCTACCAGCTATTGAGACATACCCTTTCAACTTCTCGAAGCTATTCAGGAATGAAATTGGAAGGAGATATGAACATCAATATCATCTAATCCTTCAAATTTCTCTTCGGACATTTTCCCACTCTTGGAACTCTTAACCAAATGAGTCAATTTCCTGAAATATCAGGCATTTCGACTCAACAAGCGAATCAAAACCTTCCATTTCTGCAAGACTCCTATTGCATTAGTAGGAATATCTTACTAAATCTAGATACGAACTACAACGAACCCTTCTTTCGATCGAGCTGTCAAAGTTTCCAAGGTTCGAGAAAGATACGACGACTTCTCATAATATTAATCGTAATATTAATAACAAGACTAATAATATTGCTAATTCAACCAGAGAAAGCGTTTGAAGAGAGGGACGAATTGCACCTACGCTTACCAAAAGTCGCGGCCTATAATCCGGCCGCAAAGTTCCAACGGCGTCACACGCATCAAGTCTACCGATCACTATACCTTCATCCTCCATAGCAACCGCCAATCGAGCAAATGCCCCTCTCCCTCTCCCTCTCCCTCTCCCTCTCTCAGCGACTGAAAGCGTGAGCATTCCATCACCAAGTCGTCAACCTCCACATCTATCATCGACTCCAATCTCAACCAATCCCGATCAACCGCAAGTTCGAATAAGTAGTCCAAAGAGGTGGAGTTGGAGGAGCACTTTCCAAGCTGCTGCGAACCCTGGTACTACTGAACCTTTCCCAAATCCTTTTCGACCTCGTGCTGGATTGGGGAGTGTTACGGGAGGAAGACCCAGAAGACCAAGTACCGGGAGATTGTGGAATCCCACAAATTCAACCCCAAGAGCATACCCGCAGACTCCCAAAAGGCAGGAATCACCATCGGAAGGACCACCAGTTGTTGCAATACCACTTCAGCATCCTGATATATCAAACCTGCGAGAAGGGGCTAATGCTGGCTGCAATTACCCACTATTGACCTTACCGGAACAACGACAGCAAAGACATTCGACATCTACAAAGGCAAGTTTACAGGTTGATAGGAGTGGAAGTTCATTGAGTTCGCATCGGATCTCTCTGCCAAGGTCCGTAAGCATTGACCTTGCGCGACATCGAAGAAGCGGTGATTCCCCTCCGGCTACACACAAACTCGATAAAGGAAAGGGGAAAGCAGTGGGGGAAGTCCCTACTGTGAATATCGATACGACTTTGGACAACCCTACAGCAAGGGCTCCGGAAGGAAGACAACTTACCCCGGCACCCGTCTCGGGCATATCTTTTGATTTCAGCGGAGCAGATATGTCTACGGACCTCGAACACGGTCCTAATACCCTCAATCCATACAATGCATCCGGCACATCCCCGATGTCCCATGCGAACGGTTCTAATACATCGTTGCCCGGCGGCATTGGCCCTGCATTATCCTCTAATGGTACATCGATAGTTGGAGAAGAACCGGGTGAGGGCGATGATGCGGATGAATGGGGACCTCGACATCCATGTTTTCCACATATGAATATGCACGTTCCGCTCTCATCGCCTTTATACACCACAACCCGCATAATACGCATTCGTCGCGATTGGATGTTGGAAGGTGATCTCGCGCCTACCTTTTCGAATTTATACCCTGAGATTCTGGACCCGGCTGGTGTTACGGAACAGGAATTTAGGAGTTTGATTGAGAAGATTAATGGCGAGCTGATACCGGCCTTCAATCCTTGGGGAGCGAGAAATATCTTCGATGGAGTGATGGGGTTGGTGACGGGTTGGATATGGGATGATTTGGGATGGACGGGCGTAAAATCGAGGTTAAATCGGGTAGAAGCTTGGTTGGAGGAGTGGAACAGGGATATGGAATCAAGGGCAAAGGAAACGGGAACGGCTCCGAAAATTGTGAGCTTGAGGAGAACGGGGTATATGAATGTGAGTTATTCCTCTCTGAACCCCCTCTACTGGACATGTCGGTTCTTTCAAGAAGAGTCCTGTACTAATTAGATGATAAATAGCTCGATATCCAAGTCCCCGACCCCGAAATATCCTACCCAGCCACAGTCCCCGAATCAGAGCGAGTAGGCTCGGCCCTATCGCAAGATACACGCATCACCGAACCTCCACCCGAACCAGAATTACCAGCTACCATACCTAATGGAAGTCCAAGGAGTAGTCATGTGGAGAGCAATCCTTAGGAGGGGGCGGAGGGGGCGGCAGTCGTGGTGTAATGCAAAGCGGAAGAGTGAGTGAGGTGGAGGATGTAGGATGTAGGATGATGGATGGAGGATGGAGGATGGAAGGACCGATTTATACCCACCTTTGTTCATTTTTATAGCGGAGGCGTTTTTTTGAGGAAGGGATCGATATTGAAAGAAAAAGAAAAAAGGTTGAACTTTATTTCTGGAGCATAGTTGGGCGTTGTTGCATTCATATACTGATTGCAAGATCATACGTCTGTTTTTGGGAAGTTTTTGATGGGGGAAGGCTTTGATGGGGATGTTGGTGCAGAGCTGGAACTGAGGGGGGAGGGATGGAGATGGATAGGCGGAAGAGGGCTGATGAATATCATGTCATGTCTTGATGAGGATTGGTGATGGATCGGTAGGGGGGAGGGAAATGAAGGGAAAGAAAGTAAATGCATGCATAGCATATGTTTGGTATGGGGCAAAAGAAAAAGAAAAGTGTGATGGATTGGCCATAGTTGATAGAGTACTTGTACATAGAATAGGTGCTGTGCTGTGCTGTGCTTTGCTGTGTTGCTGATAATTTTATGATGTATGATTGGAACCATTCATTTCCCATGATGTTGATGTTATTTCATGGCGGACTCTGACTCTAACTCTGACTCTGACTTGTTCGAAGTGATTCTTTGATTTTTTTTGCTGTTAGCTGTTAGCTGTTAGCTGTTAGCTGTTAGGTGGCCAAGTAAATTATAATGTACAGTTATCAGTTATCACCTGGATCACCTTGGTGGTTGGTGATGATGATGATGATGATGCTCAGATACTCGGATACTCAATAGATAGATAGATAGGTACAACAGGTACGCTCACTCGTTAATTAATCTATGCTAATGCTATGCTATGCTATGCTATGCTATATATACTACATATGCCATGCTTTTGGTATAGAGCCGCACACATATATTCAACCTTGCGAGTACGATGAGTATGAGTAACTATAGCTTTACAGAGTAGGGAACTTACGGACTGCCTTGTATGTATACACGTATATATAGATAGAGTATAGAGAAACAAAAACAGAAGACGGAAGACAGAAGATAGAACATGATGAGGTTGATGAAGATTGAAAATTGAAAATGGAAGAAGGGGCCTGGGGTACTGACGACTGTACTGTTACTGTACGTTCACCAGTTTAGCGATATCTAATCCTACTCTAATAACCTACTCTAATAATCCTACTCTAATCCTACTCAATAATCCTACTCAATAATCCTACTCCAATGATAGCGATGATGATAGCGATGATGATGATGACAACACTAATACAGTTGTACCGCACAGTCGTATTCGTAGGTACTGTAGCATGAAGCTCAGGTCAAGACAGGGAGGTAGTCGTCGGGTAAATATTCGTGGAGATGAGATATTATATCTAAATCAGCACGTACTCACTCGTAGGGTTGTGTGTGTATTTGTATATCTTATTGAGATATCTGGCTGGAAGTGCACGCACGGGATGAAGCACGAGGATGACAATCATATTAATACCTCCTTAATCATGATATGTACACTTTCTTAAGCTTCTCCCGATCAAATACGTCACCAGTCCTCAAATCCTTAACCTTATCATCACTCAAGCCCGCCTTGCGACTAAACTCTTCAAGTCGCCCTAAGCCATACACACATCCGTTAGGGAGGAGAACCAAGTCACTCTCTACGTGACTCTTGGTGTGTTGTGCATATGGTACTTTTCGAGCGAGATCGTTAAGTTCGATACTGCAAATGGGGCAGACAGATGAAGTGACTGAAGAGGAAGAAGTTGGGGAGATGGAGGATACATGTGAAGAGTGACAGGTAGGTGTCTTGAGCGCGGATAGTCCTGCAGACAGTGCAATATGTAAGAGTGGTACTGATGGAAGGCCTAGCAAATCATTGTGTGTTTCTGTAAAGAGTTTGGCCAGCTCTGCCCATCGAGCTGAGCTGTATAATTCCTACAGAACGTTAGTTAGGACCTTGGACCCCGCAATGAAAGGTTGACATACACTATAGCCCCGTGCGCGTGTGCCGGGAGGAAACGCTAAGAGCCCAGAAACTTGTCGTATTTCCTTCGGGTAACTCTCCTCGAAGGGTAAAAGATACTTTCTCGCATGTGCGATCGACTCAACCATCTTCGCCTGATCTTGTGTTCTTACTAACTCGATATATTGCTGAAAGCGGAGCATGAACTCGAGTTTATTCTTAACGAGCTATCAGCGTATGTATGAAGGTGTGGGCCTTGCTTCCTTACCTCCATCTTTCGGAGCTCTTTCTTGTTCTCTGAGCACCATGATAGTGCTTCGGCAACTCTGCCTTTGCATAGACTGTCTCTTATCTTACTCATTTGTACAAATGTTTCAATATCCACAAGTTGACTAATATCTTTCCTTTTCGCCAGCGCTGCGGCGCTCTCCTTGTACCCATTTCGCAGAAGGTAGTCTACCAATAAACGATCCAGTCGTATCCTGCTCCATTCTTCATATTTTACATCATCCAGACTCTTCATATCATATAGTGAGCTCAAATGTTTTATTCTAGCCTGAGACTGTTGTTGTAACCTGGTTTCCTCTTCTGCGCATGCGTTGAGCTTCCTCTTCAAACCCCGCATCCGAGCCAACATGGAGTCCAGATTCTTGAGAACATCGTCTGGAGATGCTCTTGCATTTAGGGAGGCATCTGCTGCCTCTCTCAGCGCTGCCTTGACACCCGTACCTTCTTTCTCGACATTCAACTGGACAACCTTGAAATTCTTCCGGAGTAATTCGAGCGGAAGTCTGAGGAGAGGTTGGTCCTACCATGCGGTTAGCTATGAGAAGCGACCTGGGGAGAACGCGTGGGTACAAGAATAAGGTGAGTATCAGGATTGAGCTTGGTAGTGATCAGATCAGCCATATCGAATGGAGAGTGTGCAGCAATACAGAGAAAGAATAGATGATATATAGTAATATGGAATTGACACGCTTGGCCTTGAAAGGCTGTGTATGAATAAGAATGAAACAAGCGTTTACCTCTGGTGACTGAATGAAGCTTTATCAATCACTCAACCCGTACATGAATGATGAATGATAACCAAACCCAGGATCCATTGATGACTCAGCAGCAATACGGTGACCTCTCGGATCAAAGTATGAAAGCTCCGCCACCGAGGGATCTAGCGCTGGATCTGGCCTAGTTTCATTCCCTAGTCCCTTCTTCATCTCTTCCCACACTTTAAAGAGATCCGCCTTCCTTTCACGTGTACCAACCCAAACTTGTGATCAACCAAATCAACAACAACACGTGTATCCGTGTCGACATCTCATCCTCAAAGAACTCTCCATTTGCCCGTCTTCTGGCCCAAGCCTTGTTTACGTCGTCTTGTCTTGTCTCAGTCCCGTCGCAGCAAGAGCAATTAGTGCGAGTTTTGATCACATCACATCGCATCACATCACGAGGACGTGAGGGCGTGATACGTGATCCGTGATCCGTGATCGTAAGGCAAGTAACTTGCTGCAGGTGACCTTGTGTCGCAACAGTCCAGTCTTTTTTCCCATCCGCCATCAGAAGAAGAAGAATTTGCCAATCTTGTTCTTTCATTAATCCTCTCTTTTGCTAATCATCGCATAGCTTTCGACCCTTTTTCATTCAGAAATATCAAAAAATCCAATCATTTACACCAGTCTCGGGCAAAAAGGAAGCAAGACCCCAAGAAACAAGAACCGACCCTTTTGACTGGATACCCTCCAACCCCCTCTTCCCCTCCAAAAAAGGTATGCCTGAGATTTCATAAGCATACAACCTCCCTACCTCCCCCTCCAGATTCCACAGACATTCCACACAATTCCACATACATTCCACAGCCGAAAAGCCTCAAGATCGATCATTTATTTCCATTCTGTGCCTCTCCGTCGCATCCATCCATCCATCCATCCATCCGTTACAAAGTCGTCAGAAACAACAAGCCCCTTTGCACATTGAAGAAATGTTATCTTTTTCATGTTGGTGGTGGAACCGAAAGATCTAGTGTTCAAGACTTCCACTACCAAACATGAGGGTTTTTCTCTAGTCACAACCGGACATGACCGCGGAAAACAAATACATCACCAGATCCCAATGCCTCCTCCCACGTCACATTACGCAGAGCAGCATTCAATATCATATTGTAATTACCTGCGATGTCCACCAGATAAACATCATTCCTGCTCATTCTCAAGTACAAAATTTCATTGTACTTCTGCCAGCGGAAGGCTTGACCCGATTCATGATGATTTATCCTTCGGGAGTCGCTGCATCTCGAGAGGGAGAGAGCGCAACAACACAAAGTCAATTGATATCTCATTTTGTTATCAAGCTCTTATTGATTGAACGACTATGTGCTACTTTATCTGCAATGACACGTGCTGACCTTGTAGGTACCACTCCGAAGGACACAGAAACGTTCGTTTCGAAGATCACGGCAACGAACTACTGCAGCTGAGCGCTTCGAAGCATCAGAGCGAGTCACCGATACGTCTCCATTGCTTCCGTAGCAGCCGTACTATTTGAACTAGAAGAAGACTGCCGTTGCACTTGTGCCAACCTCGGTAGACACGTCATTAAATCGCGAAAGATCAAGTTCAGCCTTAAATCTATCTACCAACCCCTCGAGGTCATCTGCGCCTTACGATTGTTGATTCTTCAATCTTCCACAAATCATTGTGCAAGGCTCGTCACGAGGGCAAGTATATTATCGCAATGGCAGACATGGACCTTGAACATTCAGGATTGCAGGAAGTAGCAAACGCTATGCGGGAAGAGAATGCCAATATGAGCAACACTGCACAAAAGCGGAAGCGGGACTCCGAATCAGCTGATGACACGAGGCGCCTTAACATCAAGCGTGTTTCCCCGAATTCTGGCAATGACTCTGGTGACCAATCGTTGGGCAATCAGCAGATCGGAGATGTAGAAGCCCTGCAAAATTATGCCAACCTTCAACACAACCAACAAATTCATCCCGACCATCAAAATGGTGCCGCGGATCATGCCAACGCCTCATCTACTGCCGCTGCGGCACTTGCTGGTATCTACCCAACCATGACAATTCCGCAGCCAACAGACGTCTCTTTTGCTTCTCAAGCATCTGAGAACGATCGCCACCAAGATTCGTCTTTCATGGATAACAGCCAGCAACCGGACAACAGCTTCATGGACAATTCGCCACCGCAACATCAATCTCAAGGTCGAGGTTCTACTTCTAAGCCTGTTGTGGGATCTGATGAATGGCACAAAGTCCGAAAGGACAATCACAAAGAAGGTAATTATCAATCTATCCATTCCACATTTGATTGACCCTTTTCCCCTGACCAATTCTAGTGGAGAGACGTCGCCGCGAAACCATCAATGAAGGCATCAATGAGCTAGCAAAGATAGTACCAGGATGCGAGAAAAACAAGGGATCGATTTTGCAAAGAGCTGTTCAATTCATCACTCAGCTCAAGGAGAACGAGACTCAAAACATTGAAAAGTGGACCCTTGAGAAACTTCTCACGGAACAAGCCATCGCAGAACTCAGTGCAAGCAACGACAAGTTGAAGACCGAATGTGAGAGAGCATGGCGTGAGGTTGAGACGTGGAAGAAGACATGTCAAAGTGCTGGTTTGGCACCCAAGAAGGAAGATGCTGGCACTTCGGACAACTAGGTGATGAAGTATTGAGAATGTTGGGCGGCCTTCTCCTACATTGCTGGTCACAACTGCGATGAGATGATACCCTATACGGACAATGTTGTCGAGCCTTTGTGTATCGACTTATCGCTTTTTATTCATACTCGTGGGAGAAATGGGGATTTTGGAGATGGTAGGGTAGGGTAGCTTTGCTTTTATGGTCTCTCCTGTTTCTGACAGGCATGGATGGAGGAATTTCCTAGACCGAAAATTCGGCATCTTTTTCTTCTGCTTATGGCGTTTGAGATGATTTTCTTTCTCAACTTCATGTCCAATAGTCCAATACTTATTCTGCTTCTCATGTGATTTTTGCCTGCTTCAGATAAGAGCACCATGCCATGCTCAGGTACACATTCTTGCCCCACTCCTCATATTACTACTCAACATCCCTGGAGATCCGATCCGGTCACGATGCATGATGCGGGAGAAGCTAGAAGCGAGAGGCTAGAAGCTTGAAGCTTGAAGCTTGAAGCTCGAGTTGTTGTATGTTGCGTCGACATGTAGAGATGGAGTAAGCCGTCGGCACAATGATACGAACCATTATGTGCAAGCATAGAACATGGAACCATTTCCTGATGCCCCGGATCCATGTGAACTGAGCGGCTCATGATTGTTCAATTGATACTTCCCACTACCCCGGTCATAGCTTAGTTTTCCTATTATGCTTGTATCCTGTATCCTAACCTGGGATACCGAGTAACCTTCATCTACTTGTTGTGTTTTGTTTTATTTTAAACAGCACATTAGGACTCGGTTTATCTACATACTCGTACCTCTTACGAAAGCGCATCATTTTCTAGAAACCACCATTCAACGGATTTTTTTGAGTTGCGTTGCTTTGTAAGAGAACCGGTCTCACCCTATTTAGGGTGGTTTTTGTCGGCCCAACAGGTCCCGTTCAACCCCGTCAATCAAACAAAATTGACCAAACACTCCGAACTGCCAGTTCCATCATTGATTGTGTTACAGAACGAATGAATTATTCTTCCATATACCAACATCGCCAGTTCTGAAACCTCTATCGTCTATCGAACGAGGGCTTCAGCACACAAAGTATCACATATCGGTCATGGTCGTCGGCTCATCGCAGAGCATCCTCAAGACAGGCTCCTTCTCTGGCTTCCGCGCATTGCACGAGCAGCTTGGTAGCGGGTATCTCACCGCCGATGTATCAAGATCACAGCCGTTATGCGGCAACAAGGAGGGATGGGGACCTTTGAGCCCTCATCGTTATGACTTTACACCCTGTTTCATGGACGTATGGGTGAGCTCTGTGGCGGCTTTTGGAATCTTGGGAGGTGCTGTAGCCATATGGTGGCTTGTGAAGAGGAAGAATCAGGCTGAGGTCAAAAAAGATTGGCATTTCTGGCTCAAGCAGGTATGCTTCCCTCCAATTGCTCCGCGAGTTTAGGAAAACGATATGGTTGGGGCGACAAAAGCTTACGCAGTGTTCAATAGGCCATCATAATAGGGATCGCAATCTCAGTCGCAGTGCAACTCGCTATACAAATACTTCACTATCCTGATGTGTGGGCGGGCGATTTTAGATTTTGGACCAGTCTCTTACAAATCGCATCTCTCGGTGTTGTGTTTAGCATTCAATGGCTCGAGCATACCCGATTGCGGAATCCAAACGGCGTTGTACTCTTCTATTGGCTCCTTCTCAACATCGCATACGCAGTCAAGCTGCGATCCTTGTTATCTCAACAAATATACCACGAGCATCTTCCATACTTTGTCGCATACTGTGTTGGCTTTGGTTTATCGTTGATTGAGTTTGGCTTGGAGTGGCTGGTACCCAAGAAACAGAGTGTATATTCGGCATTGGAGGATGAAGATGAATGCCCTGTCGAGTATGCCACCGTATTTTCAATCCTTACGTTCGGTTGGATGACCCCCATGATGAAACAAGGGTACAAGAAATATTTGACAGAGGATGATTTGTGGAATTTGTCCAAGAGGGACACCACGAAGGCATGCAGCGAGACATTTCAGGAGGCATGGGACTATGAAATTGAACACAAGAAGCACCCATCTCTTTGGATCGCCATCTTTAAATCTTTCAGTGGACCATATTTCCGTGGTGCCCTTTTCAAGGCAGTCAGTGATTCGCTCGCCTTTATACAACCACAACTTTTAAAGCTGTTGATCAAATGGGTCAAGTCACGTTCAACCGATGAACCCCAGCCTGTAATTCGAGGAGCAGCTATAGCTTTGGGTATGTTCTCTGTTTCTGTGGGGCAAACGATGGCGTTGCACCAATACTTCCAGAGGGCTTTTGAAACTGGCATGCGTATCAAGACCGCGTTGACGGCAGCAATCTATGGAAAGTCACTTAAGCTATCAAACGAAGGAAGAGCCAGCAAGTCTACGGGGGATATTGTCAACTATATGGCCGTTGATACTCAAAGACTACAAGATCTTACACAATATGGGCAGCAATTGTGGTCTGCTCCGTATCAGATCATTCTCTGCATGGTATCCTTATATCAGTTAGTCGGATTGTCAATGTTGGCTGGTGTTGCCGCCATGATTCTGATGATTCCAATCAACGGTCTGATCGCTCGCCTGATGAAAAAGTTACAACAGGAGCAGATGAAAAACAAGGATTCTCGAACAAGATTGATCGCGGAAATCATCAACAACATGAAGAGCATTAAGCTTTATGCTTGGAGTTCCGCCTTCATGGCTAAATTAAATTTTGTAAGAAACGACCAGGAGTTAAAAACCCTACGAAAAATTGGTGCCGCCCAATCAGTTGCCAATTTTACATGGTCTACTACTCCATTTTTAGTCTCTTGTTCAACGTTCGCCGTCTTTGTATTAACCACCGACAGTCCACTAACCACTGATATCGTGTTTCCTACCTTGACTTTACTCAATCTGTTGACTTTCCCATTGGCCATTCTCCCAATGGTCATTACCTCCATCATCGAGGCTTCCGTCGCTGTCAAACGCCTGACTTCTTTCTTCACAGCCGAGGAGTTACAGCCTGATGCAGTTATCCTGAAGAGTGCCATTGAAGATGATGGCGAAGAGTCCCTAACGATCCGAGATGGATCATTTTCATGGGACAGAAACTCTGACCGCACCGTATTGCAAGATATCCATTTCTCCGCACACAAAGGGGAACTCACTTGTATCGTTGGTAGAGTTGGAGCAGGGAAATCATCTTTCTTACAGGCACTTCTTGGTGATCTATGGAAAGTCAAGGGACAGGTAGTGGTTCATGGGACAACAGCTTATGTAGCGCAACAGTCATGGGTGATGAATGCGACTGTCAAAGAAAATATCCTCTTTGGTCATCGTTTTGACCCCAATTTTTACGACAAGACCGTCAGGGCCTGTGCACTTACTGAAGATTTTGCGCAATTGCCAGATGGTGACGAAACTGAGGTTGGAGAGCGTGGTATCTCCTTGAGTGGAGGACAAAAGGCACGATTGACTTTGGCAAGAGCAGTTTACGCTAGAGCTGATGTATATCTACTTGATGATTGTTTATCCGCCGTTGACCAACACGTCGGTAGGCACTTGATTGATAACGTTTTTGGTCCAACTGGGTTACTCGGTGGCAAGACTAGGGTTCTTGCTACAAACTCTATTCCAGTTCTTAAGGAGGCAAATCTCATTTGCCTGATTCGAGATGCCAGAATCATCGAGCGCGGTACATACGATCAGGCCATTGCTAGAAGAGGGGAGATTGCAAACCTGATCAATACATCAGAGAACAAGGATGTATCTACAGATTCCGAAACCACTGAAGCTAGCGATTCATCAACCATACTTGACTTTGAGCAACCCGGAGAAGAAGAAGAGAAGGATGAGGCTGAGGAAGCACAAGAACGTTTAACACAACTTCAATCTATTAGACCCGGAGGATCAGGTGTCAAAAAGAGGAAAGGGAGCTCCAATACATTAAGACGTGCCAGCATGACCAGTTTCAGAGGATCTAGAGGCAAACTTCGCGATGAGGAAGAGCCATCCAAATCCAAGCAAGGCAAGGAACATTCTGAACAAGGGAAGGTCAAATGGGATGGTAGGCAAACACACATCCCCAATAACGGCGAAATATATTAACATTAAATTAGTATATTCTGAATATGCCAAGACTAGCAACCTTGCAGCAGTCATAATCTATCTGGCTATGTTGGTTGGTGCACAAACTGCACAAATCAGTCGGTTCCCACGTTTCCTCCAAACCTGATTTACTTTTTACTGATCCTTCACCACAGGTGGCAGCGTATGGCTCAAAAGTTGGGCTGAGGCCAATGACAAGCATGGTGTGAACTTGAATGTCGGAAAGTATATTGGTGTATACTTTGCTTTTGGTATTGGATCTGCCGCTCTCGTGGTTGTCCAAACTTTGATCCTGTGGATTTTCTGTTCGATTGAAGTAAGACTTCCCGAATGAGCAGCGGGTTCTCGCATTATGCAGAAGCAGCAACGGAAGCTAACTTACCACCCGCTTAGGCCTCGAGAAAACTTCATGAGCGAATGGCCTTTGCCATTTTCCGATCCCCAATGTCCTTTTTCGAAACTACCCCAGCTGGCCGCATTCTGAATCGCTTCTCAAGGTACGTTGTCCGCCTAAATTTTCCTTGCCTTTTCAACCTCCCCCTTGTAGCAGAATATTTTTAATTGGCGCAACCTGTCGGCACCCCTACAAGTATTGTTTCGTTCCTTCTTCGATCCATATCTAGGTTTAAATTTGTTTGTTTGATTGCTGTGTTACACTACGCACACCCGAGATCGGATTTATCCAGAACACAGGCTAACGAGCGCGAACTTAGTGATGTTTATCGAATAGATGAAGTAGGTATAAAGTTAAGCCCTGCATTTTGACGTTCTAACCCGTAACAGGTACTTGCGAGGACTTTCAACATGCTATTTGTCAACACTGCTCGGGCGTTGTTTACCCTGGTCGTAATTTCCGTCACTACCCCGGCCTTTATCGCTTTGATCGTCCCGCTGTCAGGCGTGTATTACTGGGTACAACGATATTATCTCCGCACTTCCCGTGAGTTGAAGCGCTTGGATAGCGTCAGCCGAAGTCCAATTTATGCCCACTTCCAGGAATCCCTTGGAGGCATCGGAACCATCCGAGCTTATCGGTAAGAAGACTTGACAGACGTGGCCGTTTGCTTAACCCATCTACTCGGTTTCTGAAATTCAAGACTTCGGAAACGGAGATTATCTAAGACAGCAAGGTTACTAATTCGTCCGTGCATTAGTCAACAGAAACGATTCACACAAGAAAACGAATGGAGAGTAGACGCTAATTTGAGGGCTTACTTCCCATCCATCAATAGCAACCGGTATGTCATGTAACCCCTTTTTACTTACATTCTCTGTGGTTAGGCACACGTGATTTTCGATCACTAGAAGTGAAACTTGTCCCTTGGAAATCTGATCACCCCGGCACAAACCAATTGCTCGTAATCTGAGAATATTTGTAACATTGCATTAAACTGACATCATTGATGCGCAGATGGCTTGCCGTGAGACTCGAATTCCTCGGTTCACTCATTATCCTAGCCGCAGCCGGCTTGGCCATCGTGGCTGTAAGTACGGGAGGTGGATTGTCTTCCGGCCTTGTCGGACTGGCGATGTCATATGCTCTTCAAATCACACAATCCTTGAATTGGATTGTTCGTCAAACCGTTGAAGTGGAAACAAATATCGTGTCTGTGGAACGTGTTCTCGAGTACGCTCGATTACCAAGCGAAGCTCCAGAAATCATTCACAGGCATCGTCCACCAATCAGCTGGCCTTCCTCGGGCGGAGTAAACTTCAATAATTACAGCACACGATACCGCGAAGGCTTAGACCTCGTGCTCAAGAATGTCAATCTTGATATTAAGCCACACGAGAAGATTGGGGTCGTTGGCCGGACCGGTGCAGGAAAGTCGAGCTTAACATTAGCCCTATTTCGGATCATCGAACCGAGCGAAGGTAACATTAGTATTGATGCATTGAACACGTCAACAATCGGGCTACTCGACCTGAGACGCCGACTGGCGATTATTCCCCAAGATGCGGCTCTCTTCGAAGGAACAATTCGCGATAACCTTGATCCAGGTCATGTACATGATGATACAGAGTTGTGGAGCGTACTAGGTAAGTGTAATCCTAGACAAAGATACTCGGCGTTGCCTGTGAGATATGAGTGATCATATGCTGCAAGCAACGTGTAATACCGGCACCCTGGCTAACCAATCCTCCTCACAGAACATGCAAGGCTAAAAGATCACGTCTCGACTATGCATGGTGGTTTAGAAGCCAAAATCCAAGAAGGGTTCGTAGCACATTCTCCCTATCATAAGCTGAACCCTTTTCCGCCTGTTTCAGTTTTTCCTTTAGTCCTTTTCGCCCTACCTTTCCCCACGTCACTGCCCAACGTCGTAAACAAGAAGCATCACATGCCATGATTAGCGTTATCCTCCAATTTTGATTTGCTATTTCTCATTGCGTCGTTTCATTCTTCGCTCAGACGCTCAGACATTCCCTTTTTGCACACCTCCATCCCCTTCCTAAAATCTTACCGAGATTACCACCACCATCTTTAGCAACACAAGCATCATTCAACTCATCTACACAAAACATCACACTTTTCTAAAAACCTGTTTTTGAAGAGAAACAAGCTAACTAAGTTTTTCCGGTGTAGCGGATCCAATCTTTCCCAGGGTCAAAGACAACTCGTCTCCCTCGCACGCGCGCTCCTAACACCATCCAATATCTTGGTCCTGGACGAAGCCACGGCGGCAGTTGATGTGGAAACGGATGCCCTTTTACAGGCAACGCTGAGGAGTCCTTTGTTTGCGAAACGCACCATTATCACGATCGCGCATCGTATCAATACGATTTTGGATAGTGATCGTATTGTGGTGTTGGACCATGGGCATGTGAAGGAATTTGATAGTCCGAGGAAACTTATGGAGAAGAGGGGCTTGTTTTGGAAGTTGGTGAGGGAGGCTGGGCTCGAGGCGAGTGTGAGGTAGATGGGAGGTAAGAAGAGGTAAGGGGAGAGTGTAGAAGGGGTAGGCGAGCTAGTATGGTATAAGGGTGATAAACTTAAGGGATAAAGAGCACATTTTTGCAAGCTTAATCAAGTTGCATTATGGTGAAGTTTGGGGTATGCATTGGATTTTTTTGGGCGGGTAATTGCATTGAAGAAGGGAAAATTAGATTGTAAGTTCAAGAAACTAAATTAAGGAAGGGGAAGTTGGGATAATTAGCCGAGTTGAAGAGTTTTCTTTTGTATGGAAGAAAGTTCAAGAATCTTGTTTGTGAAATACTTTGATACAATATAACAATATTATTAGATTAGATGGGATGAGATGGGATGAGATGAGACGAAAGGATAATGAATATGTGAAAATTTCGCGAGTGATTGAGTGATTGAGTCTGGGTTGTAGTTGTTTGGGATGGATGTCTATATTGAGGTTGAGTGAGGGGTTGGGTGGATAGGGGTTATTGTTATTGTTATATAGAGTATATATAAAGTATGTGTGGTGTGAGTGTGAATTTACTTGGAGATGTGAGAGAGATTATAGAGGTAGAGAGGTAGAGAGAGGTAGAGGTGAGATTTATAGATGATGATTTGATTTTTTGAGGGGGGAAGGATCGAAGGGGGGAGGGAGGATTGAAGGGAATGGGGGAAGGAAGGGGGGGGAAGGATTGATGGATGGTATGGGATGGGATGGTATATTGTGATGTTGTGATGTTATTGTTGGGTTTGGGATTTGGGATTTGGGATTTGGGATAGATGGGAAGGGGTATGGGAAGGGAAGGGAAGGGAAGGGAAGGGAAGGAGGTTGGGAAGGGGCAAAGAAAGAGGTCAAGGGAGAAGAAAACTTTGAAGAAAACTTTGAAGAAGGGGGTAAAGGAGAGGAGAGGGGAGGAGAGGAGGAACTTTAGATATTTTGGATATCTTGGATATCTTGATGTTTTTTGTTTTTTTTTTTTTGGGGAGAGAAATTTGAAGAGAGAGAGAGAGAGAGATTAAGGAAAAGAGGGGAGGAGGGAAAGAGGGAAAGAGGGAAAGAAGTGGAGATTTATAAAATAAATGTTAATTTATGTTTATGTTTGTGCTGTTGATTTGTTGATTTGTGATGGGTGGATGGATGGATGGATTAGAGTAGGTTAAGATTGGGGTTTATGGGTTTATGGGTTTATGGGATTGTGGAAGTGTAGTGGGAGAGTAGGAGAGTTGAAGGTTTGAAGATACGTTTGAAGATAAGTGGTCTATTTCATTTTCGTCGCTCATATCTAATATTCAGCGGCTAAGTTCACATGTTGGTTTATGTGATTGGGGATTTGGATTTGGATTTGGTTTTGGTTTTGGAGGCCTTTGCTTTGCTTTGGGGACTGATGGGATGGCATGGGAGGGGTGGGATAAGTGATGTCATGGGGTGAACATCTAGTCTAGGGGTACGGTATAGTTAGTATATTTGGTTACTCGTAGGGAAATGTAGGGAGATGTAAGGAAACGGAGTGGGTGGGTATATTGAGATTCGGTTTAACGTTAGGAAGGAAGGGGTGGGTGTGGAATCCGTGTGATGTGTTGGGGGAAATTGGGGTTGGCTGGGTGCGTGGGAGAGAAAATGAGGAGAGTAGGTAGGTAGGTAGGTAGGTAGGTAGATCGTGATGATAGAGACGGAGGCGGAGAAGGAGGCGGAGGCGGAGCCGGAATGGTGAGGATATTGGTAGGTGGAATGGATGTATGAATGCGTGATACGGAAAGGGAAGAAAAGGGAAATTAAGGAAGTGCTTTATGGGAAAACCTAGACCTACCTGTGATGTTTGGTGAGGGTCTGGGATGGGATAGAGCTAATGAGGGCTGAAGAGGTGGAGATTGGGTTGGTATACGTAGAATCCTTATCACGAGTCTCTTTTTGAGGTTTGGAATCGTTGTTATCTAGTCATTATTATCTGATGGGACTAGAGGTTCGAATATTTATTTATTGAATTGAATTGATTGCACTGTAGCGTAGATCATGAGCTAGCTCGGCTCCACATACAATCACCCCTATCGCTAAAAGCTGAAGTTGACAAATTAGCGAGACGAAAACGTCTCACTCACTCATCTCGCTGGCCGTCTCGTAGATGCGTCGTCGTGCGTGGTTTCATTCTTATCTCGTGCCATCTGATTGGAAGGATCTTCCTCCGTATCTTCATGGCGATTCGCATGACGCAGCTTGTTGCGCCCTCGCCGAGTGGCACACGCACCAAATCCTCCCCCCAACTCGTCGATAAGCCTACGCACGACGAAAAAAAAACGGGAGAGCGCGTCGCACCGCACGAATGACTCGAAGGCCTCGCGGCGAAAATTCACAGTAAGCTGAGGGATTGCGGCCTCGGGTGGCACGGCATGAGGAGACGGTCGGGCAGAAACCCAGGGTCCTCGTAGGCAGCGGAGTCTTCTCCGGTGGATGCACAGGATGATGCAAATTTTCGAATGGCATGTGTAAGGCGTATGGATGGTTGGGGTGCTTTTGATGGCGGGGTAATCCGAGCGTATGCATGGTTTGTGAAAGGTGAGGGAGGTTGAGAATTAGAGTGGGTGTTGTGGAACCTTGGGTTGTGAGATGTGTGGTACTGCTGGTTTGTGTAGGGTAGGGTAGCAGAGAAGGAAGGAAGGAGAAGAAAGATAGGTTTGGGGGCTAAAAGGAGGTTGAGGAGGGCAGGGGACGGTGTGATGGATTGGTGGAATTGTTGACGTGTGGTGTAAGTGTGTGGTGTGTTCCAAAATTTGAAATTCCAAATATTGACGCACAAGGAGGTCGTACAGCATGGAGAATGAGTCAATAGACGAGATAGGCATTGCAAATGTGGAGGTATCTCCTAAATCTGGATCTGAAAAAGGAAATTTATATCTTGGCACATCTAAGATTTCTGGAGACGAGGGGGCAATTGGATGGCGTGACGGTGTATGGTGGGAATTGTGGTCAGGCCTCATGGAAGGATGGAATGGCTGATGAACGAAGATGTTCGTTGGGGGGTTAGAAGCACTTCGGACCGCGTGTTCCTATCTTGATGCCGTGCTTGAAGTTGCAGAGGTTGACAGTAGGTATGATGGAGAAATGGTTGAGGCGGCGTATAAGGGCGAATGATGAGATAAGATACGACGTGCGTGATATACTGAAGATGTTCTGTGAAAGGTCGGCACTGAGTATAAGTCTGGGGAGGAAAGATGGAGAAGAAACCTGGGTTACACAAATTTATCTATAAGGTTGAGTGACCTGCAATCTTTCACCTGCAATCCCAACCGCGGATGTTGTCCTCCGAAAGACAGTTTGAAAATATTGATGGGGATATATTAGAATCGGCTCATTGTTGCAGGACGACGTAATGATGGTAACAGACCTTAATCGAAATCACACATTGAGGCTATTCAGGGGATTTAGATACGGAGATTTCAAGTATATCCTGCTTGGATCGTGTGACTCCAGGTTGTGTGCAAGCGGGATAATGGTGTTTTGCATTCGAAGACTCGCATTCAACTCACGACGCAAAGCACGGACAGGCGGGCTGAATCGCAGGTGGTCATGAGTCAAGAATGATGAGGAAGGCAAAATGGCGTTGCTCCAAAGTTTGGTTCGGTGTACCACAAGGCTGGAATGAGAACATCTGGGTAGGTAGACTTATGTATAGCATAGCAAGTAATGTGAGGCATTTTGGAAGGTGCAATTTAAGATCTTCGGATGCTGTGTGTTCTTGCTTGAGTCTATTCGGGTTCCATTACCTTTTGTGTGAAATGCTCTCAATGCCGCAAGAACCGATGCGGTGCGAGGATGCACAGAAGCGATGGAATCCAGAGAAATCGGGCAGAAAACGTGGGAAAAGTATTTTTTGGGGGGATTAGATCATTGTGTAGCGTGATGGAGTCTGAGCCGGTCCCGCATTTGAATGGGCATTAGGGCGGCCTTGAGCTTTCGGTGTGGTCACACCATTTGGACGGTAGAAAGCTTCGAAAGATATACTTCCAGCTCAATTGAAGATTGGTGAAGGTAACATCTGGTGATGCGGTGATGTGGTGATGTGCAATTCTTAATATACGCGGTATTATATGCGGGGCTAATTGAGTATCAATCTTCAATTGTTGAAGGATTTGAAGGATTGGAAGGGGTACGTGTAATATAGTTGACACGGTACTAAGGTGCTGTAAGAAACTAGAGCGGTTGAGGATTGCCGGACTTGTACATGGACGCATGTGATTGGAAATAGATTGATCTGGCATGTAGGGCTTACATCACTTATGAACAAGTATAACACATGCTGACGGAGTTGGCTCCGGTGTTTTATGCGAATCCTTCATCAAGATTGAGTCTTGTTTGACAGGAATTGTAACATTATGAACGACTTCAAAGATATGTGTCCTTTGCGTAACGTTATCCTATACTTCGGATGCATGCAAGGTACAGACGGGGGTGAGATAGTTCAGTTACTGTGTGTGACTTTTGCTCCCTTGAGGACTGCTTGGAAACCAAATACACACACAAGTTTTTGGCACCTGTTTCTTGTGGCTGATGGCCGGCGAAGGTCTCTCAAACAGAGCTTCTGTCGAGAGCAAATCTAAATAGGTAGAGTAAACAGGATAGGCAGATATCGACAAGTAGGCTCAAGTGCTATTCGGAGAAGCAAAATCCAACTATCTTGCACTCACGACGAATGCAATAGCTGGAGACATAAGTAACCTCGTCAAGCATCGAATCTGTTCTATTGATATTACGGTATGGCCAATGAAATACCATGAAGCGTTTAAAAACTATGAATTGACTTTAAGTCATAGCCTAGCCAAGCTGCCTTGCAGCACGTAATTGATGAATGCCATCTATATCTGAGGCTACTTGTTTCATCTCCATGGAGACATACTTGGAATGTTAGATTTCTCTTCCCTTAATGCTGATAACACAGTATATATTGAGCTGATAAAAATGGCAGGCTGTGTGATGTTTAACTGGGGATTCCACAAAGCCTCTGACCAATCAGACCTGTTTCTAGATGTACCATGATGATCCAGCTCGACTGGCTTAGATAGAAAGAGGACTACTCTATTCGTGGCCGCTTTGTCTTAATTCCATATGGTGTAAATGATGGAAAAACAATTCAAAAGCAAATTGAAACATGGCGTGTAATTAATGAGCTTGCTACAGTTCTCAAAATGGCACGTCAACATACCATCACCTTCACCGCTCCCGATCCATATGGTTGGTTTATTGCTATAATGCTAATGTAACATTAATCCTGAAATATGTCATATTTTAATTCTATTAAATATTATTATTACTATTCATACCTTTGTGTAGTATTTTGCTATTAGTTTGAATGCATGATTTTTTCTTGTTTTCCGAATTTCGTAGGGGATATGCATATTCGGTCGGGACCTAAAGCCATCCTTCATGCTATTCTCCGAGACAGAGAGGGGAGAGGTAGATGGCGATCATGCAAAGTATTCCCTGGAACATTATAGTTGGGCATGGGTGCTGCTTCATTCGTATCCGGGCCGGTACTCAAGAGGACCGGGAACTTTTCCTCCGAATAACATCGGCCTTGGGGAGATGAGGTCGGACGAATCGATCATTCCATGCAAGATTTCCTCGACTCGGAGGGTAAATCTCTTGTGGTGCAATCAGCCAAAGACAAAGTATACGCTACAAGTTTAATCAAGGATGGGATTTCCTTATATGCTTGCGAAAAACAGGATTCTGGTAGATCAGACGATTTTTTAAATCGGCCATTGGTTCAAAAGTTACCGTTTCTTCTGTTGTGCCATCTAAACTTAGGCTACACAGGAGTAAATGATGCGTAAACGAGAAGAAGCAAGGAAAAATCAAAGGGGAAAAGCCAAGACAGGTAGCTCATTGCATGGAGCCAGAAATTGTAAATACCCGAGATTCATAAGATGACCCTTTTCCTTTTCTCGGCTATCTCTCGACTATTAAGGTTAACCAAGGACCTTTGCTTTGAAATTCCATCCTGATATTAGAGATGGATGGCAACCAAGCAGAGAAAAGGAGTATCTACTCGAGGAAACTACTAGCACTAGCACTAGCAGTACTTGTTGGTAGCTCTATTAATTAGTCGATTGGTTCAAGTATAAAGCGACCTTTCTTAGAAGGTTAAGGTTAGCGCTAGCTCAACTATTAACCTTATTAACTCTACTTACAACTATAACTAATTATTATCTAATCATCGGGTATTTACATATACGCATAAATAAACGAGACCAATGACTATTGACTATCTGTTAAGCTTACCTATTTAAGTTTACAATACATATTTCAATTCACATAAGTCCTTTGTGGTTACACCAAGGAAAACCACAAAGCTCTTCTTTTTTTCCCAATCTTTTATCGGATCTTACTGCGTTGTTTGCCTTTCCCGCTATATGCGCTTCGATTACTAGTATCACTACCACTGCACCAGCTCTCGACTTCATATCCAAATTTCTCAATGGGCCGTTGCTGATCTCATGAGCTCTCCCCTACCACCCCCCACGATTCCCCATGTTTTCAATGATGTTCTTCAACCATGCTTGGGCCAGACTCTTACCCCTGCATCAAAAACCTAGCTGCAGCTCACAAACACAGCCATACAAGCAACAGCTATATCTGTGCATTTGCGTCCGAAAAGATGTTCACAAACTATGCAAAGCATATTGCACTATTCTGAAATGGTATATATACATATTGTACCGTCCACATTTTCTTGTAGGGTTCGAGGCCATCATGTACAGGTAGGTCGTAGTCTTCGCTTGTCTTCGGATATGCTACAGCCTTTAAGCATCGCCTCGTATCGCATTACGGCCTCGATCAATCCAGAGCTTAAGCCGAGGAATAGACACGACGGCAAGGCAACCGTTAGGGATCATTTAATAAAACCCAGGAACCGTTGCGTAGTGGACCATGTGTTTGCAGCAAACATGGACAACATGGATTTTCCGTCAATCATGAAGCCGATGATTCTTTTTAGGCAAGAAAAGCTGTACCTACCCAACAATCTGGGTGCTCCGTGATGATCGAATCCTCATGGGACGCTGCTTCAAGAACATGGCTGATATTGATTAAATTGACTAGTGGCAACATTTAACTGTTGCAAGTCGCGATTTGGGATCGTTTCCCCCCAATCATTGTAGCACAACATTCAACGAACCACTGAGCAAGCAACGCAAGCAACGCAAGCAATGCACGCAACGCAAGCCCAAGAGGCATAGAAGCACAACAGAATCAAGTACTCTAAAGGTAAATCAAGTTGGCCAACCGTCAACCGTCAACCGTCAACCGTCAACCGTCCAGCATAAAACATTGAACAGCGCATCGAATTTATTTCAGAGTCTCGTTTGAGCCTAGAGTCCTACAGGGGCTTTCTTGTGATACTACCTCCCTCACCCATTTCTTTCTCATGCAGCCTTTTGCCACACACTAGAGGAATTATACTCGAATCTTCCTATCTTAAAGCACATCTTCCATTCTTGTCCTTTTCTTCTGCTTTTATCTCCCCCTTCCTCTGCATGATCCATCATCTAGTTGCTTCTTTTGTATGCTTTTGCATTGATCATTCTATGAGATTGCACCTCCACCGACTCACCCATCCATCTCAAATCAGAATCCCCGCGCGTCTAATCATCACCAGGGTTTGAAGATCAAACGGGGGAGAAGAGACCCTGACCATTAAGAAACCACTGCCGGTTTCCGAATAATATTAGAGGCTGGATTTGGTCTTGATATAGCGGCAATCGGACTCTCAGCTAGATAGTGTAAAAGAAAAGCGTTCCCGATCCGGCCAAGGAGAAGGGGGGTTTTCTAATCTTCAACACTTTTCGACACCTCTATTCCTTACAATCCAACACTTTATATCTTCTTACCTTGCTTTCTTGACAGCTTATTACGAGCCTTTCGGGCCAATCTTAAGGCAGTCGGTCCGTACGGCTTCGGATCGGGAAGAGAGGTAATTGGTCGGCAGACTGGCCACGTCTTGGTTGGCAACATCATCTCCCTGAGCGCCTCAATCGATAGACTGCAACTATTAACTCAGCTACCTACCTTATCACAGGCAAGCCAGATATAACGCCATCTCTTTTCGCCTTCCGTTACGGCTACCATGATCTTATGGTACTAAGACGAAAATAAATCTTGTTTGCATCACTTTTTACTTTTTCCATATCCCATGTTTGGAATCCCTCCTTCCTCGGATCTTCCATTATGCATATGCGTGGATTATCCGCTAATACATTTACCAGCTATTGAAGCAGTCTCCCGTGCCGTTTGTGATACGCACCCTGCTCACGGGCCTTGAGAGTATCGAGTATATCATCAATACGATAGCTCGACTTGTAACCACACCGCCTCGAGTTACAGACTCAGAGCCCTTACTTAGCATCCATCATCGTTAAGATGGTTCAGAACGAGAATTCCATGCAATCAAGGGACTTTTATAGCCGTGAATCATGGCTCAGTGCCGCAGAGAGATCCTTTAGTTGCAGCCAAACGTCGCTGAATGAGCATCGACTCACACCGATCACAACTCACCGAATCCACCCACACGGATTGCCTCTTGTAAGTAGAATGATGCTCGATCCCCTGACTACGCTTGAAAATCAACTAATGTCACTCTAGAGCGTGGAGGAATGCCTGAGATCTTGTGCCCGTATTCCAGTGAGAGAGTTTGCTGTCATCGCTATCCTTGATGATGGGAGGGAAGTTAATTACACTTCCCAGAATTTGACGAATTTCCAGCCGAAAATATTTTCGCAACACTTGAAGAATGATTTTCACAAATCTATACAAAGAGCTGGCTTGGATGCATCATTTTCAAATTCAACATGTTAATACCCCCTCCCTTGTTATAATGATTTCCTGTTTGCTAACCATCATCCTCACAGCTTACATGGGAGATATAGGATATAATGACTTCAGTATAGATAACGGAACAGGTATGCGGAGGTTTGCAGGAAGTGATTCGACTGCCGGAAAGAGGCGTCGACATCGTCAACTTCGACAAAGTTCTAATGAGTCTGATGATGATGATGATTCAACGGGATCAAAAAGGACAAAGAGATACCATCATCAATATGATGACTCCAGTGAAGACACGCCGAGCCCCGTTTTCGAGAGGAAGACAATGCGACTTAGGATTGGAGATGAGGAAGAAGTCACAAAATTCTACAGCTGTCGATTCAAGGATATGCAGCAAACAGCTTGCAAGGTCATGGGGAAGGCTTTTGTAAAGCTAGTTGAGCCTAGAAAACAGACTCACTACCCGTACACCAAGGGGGCTGAAAAGGCTCCACCGTGGTGGCCAGAAACAAGTGGAGAGCTCCTCGTTCGTCACAGAGAACCCGATCACCTTTTGAAGCCTGGTAAGTTTGATACCGCCTTTTTTTCTAGATACAGAACTTTTAATTAATATCTTTATCAGAGAGGATACGTTTGCTGGTGCATATGTTGAAAATGATTGTGGAGCCATATCATAAGCAATGTCAAGCTGTCCAAAAACTTAACCTCAACGTTAAGAAGTTGGAAGAAGTGACAATGGAAGCAATGTCAAACTGGTTTAATGAGAAAGACCGCCCCCAGAATTCGGCCAAAAAGCCCTTCTTAAGAGAAATATTCAAGGTTGCTCGAAGGGAGGAGCAATATAAGAATGGCGAGATTAGTTAGTAGCTCGATTACTATTCAGATTTTGGGCAAATATGGCTAATACTTACCTAGCTGGAGATACCTACATTCAGGTCATGTACGGTGACAGAAACGGGGCGGAACTTTCAGATAATGAGCCAGATGAGGGTATGAAGTTGGAGGATGACGATTTGCAACCTCAAGATATAGAAGCTTCGCCCATGATGTTGACTCCGCATAGCTCGGTATCACCATCTATCATGCAAGTCCAGCAAGCACAGCAAGCAGCATCGCATTCAAGTCAGCAAAGAGATCATGAAAACATGTATGCATCGTCTCGGCATCCAGTCCGGTACAATTCACAGCAGGAAGAGCATATGCATAGCTCTTCTTACATCAATACTAATGCTGGATATATACCTCGGGTAAACTTTACCGATCAGAGCAATGCAAGCCTACAGGATCAACCCCAGCGTTCGATGTCCACCTCCATGTTGCCGGCTCAGTACCAGAACCCCCAGCAGTCAAACGTTAACTGGACACCACCCTTTTTCAACAACCCTTCTCCATCGACAAGCTTCTACACAACCTCACCACAGTCCCAATCCTTTACGCCAAACTCCCCGCAATCATTCTCTAGTTCATATCAACTCCCACCGCCGAATTCCCAACCCTTGCTCCCTCCTCATCCCGTCTCTCACACCTTGCACAACCCTTTTGATGGGCTTCCCCATCGGCCGCTCTATGACACGACCCCTCAGATGGGAAACCAACTCAGAACCGGTAGCCTAGGCCATCCACACCAGCTACCCTCGCATCAACAACACAGCACATTCGATTTCATCGACGGCAATAGTTACGGACATCACGATGCGGATATCAAAAGTGATCCCAGCATACATTAGAGCTCATAGCATCATGTATGGCTGGATGGATGATGTATAAAAGTGGAAGGGGCTGGCTGGGGGATGGTGTGGCGAGCGTTCGAACTTCTCTTTCTTCTTCTTCTTCTTCTTCTTACTTTGAGATGACATGTTTTATGTTTTCCACACGCTTATTTCGATTCGAGTTCTCTTCTCTTCTCTTCTATTCATATCAAACATCTTGTAGGAGCGAGCGAATTTATTGCTTATTGAATGGAGGGAGGAAGACAGGCAGGCAGGGGTTTGTGGTGAAAAGTTTTTATAAGCTTGGGCTTGTTGGATAGGGGGCGGGCTTGGATTTGGGTGATGTTTTCGATGATTGGGCGAGCGAGCAACACAACATCATATCTTTCTTTACGCACCCCATCTGATCTGATCTGTCTCGTTTCTCTTTTCTTCTTATGATATCATATTATATCTTCATGGCGGGTGGGTTGGATTGGATTATTGGTATCGTCGTATCGTCTGGTATATGGTATGCTATGGTATGGTTATCTCTCTGGTGTTTGGATTGGACGGGTAATGAATGAATGATGATGTGTGTTTGGATGGATATGGATATGGATATTGTGGACGAACGGACGAACGAACAAAAGGGGAATGAAATCTGTACTGTACTGGACGGAGTATGATGAGATCATGTGCAAGGAAGGAAGCACGACTTCGGATGCTCGGGTGCTCGGGATCCTCGGTTGCCGGGGTGCTCGGCTCGGGCTTACTTGCGGGCGGGGTGGTCGGTCAAGTTAAGGGTCACGGGTTTAGGGTTGGGTTAGGTTGCGGAAGCGTTTTTAACCTTTTATTAACCTTTATTTTTATTTTTATTTTTATTTTTATTTTTATTTTTTTACACGGGGTGGGCTTGCTTGCTCATTTATTTGTGGAGGCTGGCCGGCTGGGGTTTTTGCAATTGAATTGGATTGCAGGCCGAATGGAGGCCGAATGGAATGGAAACCAAACCATGCGGGGAAGTAGGAAGTTATTAAGTATATTCATAGCAGGCTGGAGGCTGGCAAAGGCAAGGCAGGGCAAGGCAGGGCAAGGGGAGAAAGTATATGGTAGCATTCATCCACCATCATATCATCATGTTATGGCCTAGATGGCCTAGAACTTAACTCTCTATCTCACCTTATTGGCAGAGCAAAGTCTGAAAATAATCATCAAATTACATAAATATCAAGTATTAAATATCAAATCTTGCTTGCTATTGCATCTAGTGAGTTTACAGTATGGTTTTAACTAACGGCATAGTGTATGTGTGAGTGTGTGAGTATCTCACCAGCAGCATGGGTCAGGAGGGTATGTACACATGTATCAATGATAAGTATAAGTATAAGTACAAGTATAAATTTAGGGTTAGGGTTAGGGGTTCTGTTCTGCCTGTCCCAATTTGTTTTGGTCCCCGGGTTTCCTTTCTTTTATCCTTACCCTGCCCGCCCCCTAAGCTGGGTTGAGCGCGCTGTATGTCGATGCTGGTGATTATGAGGGTTTGTTGCGATGGTGGCCCGGCGACCTCAACCAATGGGTTGGGATTTGGGGGTGGGATGGATGGGGTGGAGTTGGGATGTGTGGGTTTGGCATGGCATGGCATGGCATGGCATGATATCATTGCCAGTGTATTGGGAAGGGGAGGAAGGGCGAATAATGGATGTATACTTCCTTTCGGGGATATATGATCCAAATCAAAATTGCTTGATGCGGGTATTTTATCTGATCCAGGCGAGCTTGTCTTGTCTCGTCTCGTCTTGTCTCGTCTCGTCTCATCTCAGGTTTGTTTTGATTTTGGCGGGATTTTGATTTCATATTCCTGAAGACGTGGTGCTGTCTGTGCTTTGCTGTGCTGTGCTGTGCTGTGCTGTGCTGTGCTGTGCTGTGCTGTGCAAGTGCTGGTTTTGGATATGTGCATGTGGATGTGAGTGTGAGTGAGACTTGATTGGGAGGGGGGCAGGCAGGGAGGGAAATTCAAAGAGTGCTGGCTGGGTGGGATATTGAGATGAGATGTGAGATGAGACGCGAAAGAAGGTCAAGGTCGGGATGGGATCTTGTGTTCTGATCGCAAGCTCCTTTGGGTTGTTTATATGAAGCTTTGAGGGCACTTACTGTATATGGGGATATTTATATTTATATTTATATTTATATTTATATATGCATACGTCCTTCATACAATTGTATATGGTGGGAATCTAGCAAGCAGGGTGGTTGGATGAGCGGGAGAATCTATATATGCAACATGTATGTATGTACATATGCTGTTGGCTTGAAAGCTGGATGTCGGTAGATAGATAGATGCTTATGAGCATTAAGGCTTCTGCTTTCTTTTCCTGCGTGCTTGCAATTGCGCTATAGAGTAGGTAGTGCCTTCTGCCATGTGCTACGCGTACGGACTCCGTAGATAGTCGGTTTAGCCCTACCCATTCATGTAAGCGATATCATATCATATCATGGAAATCATCGGCCACACCGCATCTCCGAATAGACGTACTCTGTACAGAATACAGACAGAATCGACAATGAATGATGCTACAGGGTAGAGAGCCCCGCTCGTGTAACCTTGTAGTTACATGGTGTGGTTGGCGGTCGGGGCCGTTATCAAGGGGGTGTGTGGTTGTGGGTGCTGGTTGGCTGGCTCCAAGGGGGCTTGATATGATGGGCGTTACGGAAGTACTGTGAGTGGACTTTCAGCTCGTGGGTTTGGGGGCTTTTGGCTGGTGCGCCTCTGTGCCTGGCTGGATACGATCGATTTTTACGGGTGAGGCCCGGGTTTTGCAATTGGAGGTTCGTGATAACCTACTTTACGGTGTGATTCTGTGGAGATCTTGAAGGATGGATGGATGGATGGACGAGTGGAAAGTAACTATTTCATTCTTGTGTGATGTTATACTTATGCCTGCCTGCCTGCCTGTGATTATTTGCACATCTTGTTTCCTCCTTGCAATTGCATGCATGCGCTTAATGTAGGACTGACTCACTTACTCGTACAGCCCACCCACTCATCTACAGCACAAGAATCCATCCTCATGATGAGACTTGTTGGTGAGATGAGGGGTAGTCTTACAGACAGCTCCATATTTCACCAACATGTTTGACAATCTCACACCTCCTCGCTGCTCGGTTTACTTTACTCTTTTGTTTTGAAGCCAAGAGCAGGGTTGTCATCCGGTCGTCGTGATTCGTCATCGCGTTGCATCTGCACTGCTGCTGCGCTCCGGCTCGCGCTCGGCAATGATGATCGGGACTATGATCCTTCACTCCGGCTTGGTTTCTGGACGTTGGTCTTGTATAGGCGGAGGGCGTTGAGAACGGGATTGTGCTTCATGATTGGAAGAGAGTGAGTGAGTGGACTGAAGGAGTGCTGATGTATGCATACTTAATTGGTATGCAGCTCTCTTTCTGTGACGAGGGCTTGAGGTTGGAAATGGCTCTCGTGCGTGCCTGCCCCTGACCCCTCCCTCCAATCTCTTCGGGAAGAACAGAGCGGCTGGCGATCATGCGATGGCCTTCAAGATTGTAGTCGAGGAATGTTTTGTTGTTCCGTACAGTTTAAGTTTAACCTTGCCTTAATTATATTTACCGCATCAAGGTTTCCCCCTCATATCGAAGCACTTTAATCAATAGACACGGGTTCGGTTAGTAAAGTTTAACCCTGACCTGAAACTCAAACCCAAACCTGCTGTCGATAAGTTTATGTCATCAATGGTGTGGAGACTCGGATGCTCACTCACGACACAAATGGCAGAATCTGAAGAAAAACAACTCCATTTGAATGTGGGCAGATTACCACATCATCATCATCGCCGTCGCCGTCGCCGTCGCCATCGCCTCTTTATATATATCTTCATAACAAGGAGTTACATACAATATTGTTCTTGTTTGCTTTCACCCCCCCCCCAAGACCTTGAAGATCTAACCTCCCGGACCGGACCGTCATTTCCCCACATTGTACCGAAGTTTGCAGCCATCTACCTAGAACCATGGTTGATGAAACTGCCAACAACAAATCCTCATCACCAACTGCAAGTGCTGCAAGTGCTGCAAGTGCAGGTACATCTCCACTACGAACCTCAACTCTGCCTACCGATGAGCCTACGGCAACTTTAAATAGACGTCGCACCAATCGTTGGTCTACAGATGGAATCCCTTCAGGAGGAAATCGCCGCAGAAGTTCGAATTTCTCGGAATATTCGTTGAACGAGTTGAATAAGAATCTGAGGGATTCAACGGATGATATCTTGTTTCCTAGGCCGAGCGATTTAAAGGGGGAAGATAATCATGATTCTTCCCATTGGGATTCGGTACCCTTGGCTTTTGCACTGCTGCCGGCGATCGGGGGGCTTTTCTTTACAAATGGAAGTTCGGTCATAACAGATGTTATGCTACTTGGATTTGCAGCCATTTTGCTGAATTGGTCTGTAAGAGTTCCTTGTAAGTTGCCATCCCGAAACGTTCTGGGGTCTGCGAGTGAGAAACGATGACAGGAAGATTTCGGGGGAATCCCTTCCTTGTGTTTTTGTTTGTCTCTTAAATTTAACCACAAAGGTCATGTGTGATTGCTCGGGGAGTATATAACGAATGTATGCTGATAAGTCAGGGGATTGGTATCATTCCGCACAGTCGATTCGAAAGAAAGAAGAATACAATGAAGAATTGGCTAGGGAGGGAGAGAGTGGGGGTGAAGGCTTGTTGGAATCCACAAACGAGAGACGTGAAGGTATTTCGGACGAGAAGCCGATCCCGCAATCACCATCCAAGACAAAGCGACGTTCTCCTCTATATGAAACTGCGACAAGTGAGCTATATGTTCATGAAATCCTGGCTTTGCTGTCATGTTTCGTATTTCCAATAGTTGGAGCATATATACTGCATTCAATACGATCACAACTAAGCCGACCGTCCGAAGGATTGGTCTCGAACTACAACTTGACCATTTTCTTGTTAGCATCGGAACTGAGACCAATGGCACATTTAGTTAGGCTATTACGAGCAAGAACACTGCATTTGCAACGAATTGTAAATTCAAATCCGTACGATGGTTCCAATGGCAAGACCTCTGACGACACTCGAGACTTGATCCGAAGATTAGAGGAATTAGAGACTCGGGCCTTGAATGTAGAGCCATCTACCGGAAGCTCACCGGAGCCGGTCTTGAATGGCAAACAATCAGCAATTCTTACTACAGAGGTTCGTCGTACAATGCAGCCAGACCTTGAGGCTCTCAACCGAGCTGTACGCCGTTATGAAAAACGTGCCACACTTCAGACATTTCAAACTGAGAGCCGTCTGCTAGATCTGGAAGCACGGTTGAATGATGCCATTTCCTTGGCGGCAGCAGCCGCAAACAATTCACAGAAGCGCGGTACTTTCGGAATGGTCTTCGATTGGATATCCTCAGCCATGACCCTCCCGTTACAAGCCTTCGGTGCTATTTCGAGCCTTCCGTTCAAAACACTTCTTGCAGTGGTAGATTTTAGCAAATTTTTGCTTCGCGGCCAGATACCAATTGAGAAAGCGAAAAAAAGCTCGAATGGTCGATATGCGCCTCATGCAAAATCTAGTGACCGTGTACAAGGCAGACCAAAGAGATGAGATTTGTAAAGCCAGAGCCAATGAATAAGAATGCATTATGCCACTTGCCTCGATGCATTGCATGGGATAACTAAAGAAAGTACTTTTCCAGGCCATTTTAAACACATGTTGCCAAGAAGACTTTGTGGTTGGTTTCCGACTCTCGAGTCGTTACACGGGCTGTGGGAGACGCATCATAGGGGATCTATTCGTCAAGGGACGTCACAGGAACTCCATTCTTGCGCGGGTGTAACGCATACAATCCGGTCTCGTTCCTAATCGGTAGAGTAGCCTTGCGATTCAAGTACCCTCGAGAAAAACATAGCTGATCTAAGTTTGCTTCATCTATCGGGTGTTTTTGAATATGCGCAAATCACATGAATCGGTTCAATACGTTCTCAACAGTCCAGGCCTCGTAGTTTAAGAATGATCAATGCCCCTCCTCACTCATACTCCTTGCCTCTCCCCCCCTTACAGCTGTTTGATTTACGCTCTCCACCTCAGTCTCAGCCTCAACTTAAGCAGAATGCCCCTCAAATCAGATATCTCCATTGACGTTGCCAAATTTGCGCCTCAGAACACGTCTGCCCAAACAGCTGAGGCTAACGAGAATCTGATCAATATATTGAAAGGCGGTCCGAAATGGTTCGAGGTAATTCCACCACATGATTCTCCCGTTTAAGGCTGATTACGTATCTAAAGATTGGTGCTTCTGAGTATCGCGAGATGAGAAACGCAGGAAAAACCCCCATCCCCAAGCCTAAACTATTGCCGGGAGGTCTGGACATAGAAATTCCTTCTCGTGATGATGGTCGAACAATTCCTTGTCGTCTAGTGTATCCTTCTTGGCGCAAAAGCATTGAAGAACGAAAAAAAACAAGGGCAATAAAATGTCTGATGCATGGTGGTGGATGGGTTCTTGGTGATCAACACTCTGCCGATACTCTCCTCCAGTTCTACGCCGATGCTGGAGACCTCGCCGTTATATCGGTTGGATACAGGCTTGCTCCTGAATATCCTTTTCCATGCGGTCCGAATGATTGTATGGATGTGGGAGAATACCTGGTTAAAGACGGGGAGCTGGCTTTTGGTAGCCCGTTGAGGTTTATTGGGGGAGAGGTATAGTTGATCCATCACTCTCGAATCATGCATCCACTAAAATTCCTCACCAGAGTGCTGGTGCTCATCTATCCTTGCTTCTTGCCTTCCATCTCCTCAGAAGCCAGCCCAACTTTGAACTCTCTGGACTCGTTCTCCATTGCGGCATCTATGATCTCACCATGCTCCCTCAATGTCGCAACTTTGGCAGGCCAGACCTGATGCTCGACCACACCCTCATGCGAAGATTCGTCGACGCATTCCTCCCCGGCATGACGAATGAGCAGAAGAAAGACCCCCTCCTCTCCCCATACTACGAAGATCTGGAGAAGTTTCGGGGCAGGCTCCCCAGTGCGCTGTTTACGTGTGGCACGGAAGATCCGTTGCTCGATGATTCTGTGACCATGGCGACAAAGTGGATGATGACGGGTGGGGAGGCCTTTATCAAGGTGTATACGGGCGCACCTCATGCTTTCATTGGGCTGGCAGATATGCTGAAGGAGGCGCGGGATGCGCAGGAAGATACGAAGACTTATATTGAGGACTGCATGGCGAAGCTGTGAGGATGAGGAGGGAGGGGTCAAGGAGTGAACCCTAAATATGAGGAAATCTTGTGTTTTTAGAAAAGAAGAAAATAATCAATGAATGGCGGCTCTATTATAATAAGTGAGAGAGGCTGGGATCTTTGCGAAGCTATTGGTTTGAGATATTACAGCATACGGCAGCAACACTTCGTCGTAATCGTAGTTGGTTCTCTAGAAATGTTATATCACTCAAATGTGCTGTTTGTTTACAGTACTTTCTTTACCTTCACATCCAGTCCAAACCCATCCAAAAAACCCTCTTCCGAGTTTCAACCAACTTGATGAATTCATCCTAGATATATATATATATGAATGGGTTTTGGGTCTAGAACTTTCATTCAATCTTCATTACCACGGTACG
Source organism: Monilinia vaccinii-corymbosi (assembly GCA_017357885.1). Classification (NCBI taxonomy): domain Eukaryota; kingdom Fungi; phylum Ascomycota; class Leotiomycetes; order Helotiales; family Sclerotiniaceae; genus Monilinia; species Monilinia vaccinii-corymbosi. The sequence goes on along the minus strand of CP063406.1, from coordinate 276,048 downwards.
GTATGTATGTCACGTGGATACGTGGAACTTCTGAAAACTTACTCGAGTTACTGTGGAAAATGAGGAAGAAGGATCTTCTTGATTGCTTTTTGAATTTGAATATCTCAATCTCTATCTCTCCATCTATATACATCTACGTCAATGTTCTGAAAGATCATCTGATGATCTTCTTTCTAATTTTCCGACGACGACGACGACAACGACTTAAATCATTGACGGGCCGGACTATACATATATGCATTGCTTGCTTGCTTCGTAGGAAACACACGCAACGCATGCAATGCACGCAATGCACGCAAAGGTCATGATATGATATGATATGATATGACATTGAGTCTCTCTCTTCTCAAAAGTAGGGAGGGTCCCTAGATGCATGCATGCATGCATGGTATCTATTCATTCTTCAGGCATCTGCAGTGAGTGAGTGAAGCTCTAAAGATATATCGGTATCGGTACAGTATAGGTATAGTAGAGCAATTAAGTAAGTATCTGATGATGGGGCGGGGTTTTTTGAATCACCATCGAGAACTTTTCCCTGTTCCAACCAACACATCACATCGCCTCATCGCCTCGCATCTATCTGGTATGTTCTGGTCTAATCTCGTCTGGTCTACTCACTATATGCATATCGACTCATTAGTTCGAAAGGGAAAGAAAGGGATCTTGCATTTGGGATATACGAGTCGAGTACCTTTACTTGCGCATCTATCCAATTCACATTATATATGCACGCACGCACTTTTGGATGTAGGTAGGTAGGTACGTGACACCCGTTTCGATGCTACCTTCTTTCACTAACTCGTACTGAGTGAGTGAGTACTTGCAAGTTGACTGTCATACCCATGCATGCAAGCTTACCCATGCCCACACCTTTTCCCCAGGGGATGTGAAGGATGGATATTGCAATTGGTGCGAGTTCTGTGATGGGATGGGATGGGATGGATCACGATGGAGATTCATATTTATATATATATATGTATATATATATATATTTGGTTGTCAGGACTGACTGCTTGTCTCCATTCGTTCGTTCGTATTGCGATTCTTTTGAGGGCCAATATATATATATTGATACATATTAATTTTGGGGACATTTTTCCTTTTTCCTTTTTGTCTTGGCCTTGCGTCTCCTTCTTGTCGGCTTGTGCCTTTCTGGATTGATTCTCGCCAAAATTCTTATTGAGGATCCTTAGCGTCTCGGTTCCCCTTTCTCGCTATTCCTAATGTGATGCTCAATAAGGATTTTTTCGCCCAACCACAGCATGACGTTTCGTTTTTGAGGCAGCGTCACCAAGGGTTGGGAGATCTTTCCTCAATAGAAAGGAGGGAAATGTGAATACATATTGCTGAGAAGTTATCTCAGTAATTTCCAACTTGGTTTCTTATTGAGGGTTTGAGAATTTGAAACTGAGTGGATGGATGGATGGATGGATGGCTTAAGCTTGTTTCTTAATTTTTTATTTGCTTGCGTGCGTACCGGCTGGCCGCTATTCTATTCTGGCGTGCTATGTTGTGTTGTGTTGTTGACCCTTTTTGATATTTGTTGATCTGTTGATCTTTTGAGGGCTCGGTAAGGAGGATGGATGGATGAAGATTTTCTCAATAGAAAGTTAATACCTATTGAGACGGAGACGACGATGCATGGAGTGTTTAAAAGTATCTACAAGATATCAAGAGCTATTTGTTTCTTCTCCTTCAAACTTCAAACTCTCTTCAGGACAATACTTGAACATCGATCCTTCCATCACGCACACGGAAATCCCCATACCTCTTGATACATCATCTACCATTGAAATATTAGGAGTCTTTGTTTTAACCCGACCTTTCTTGTTTCTACTTAACTACCTTCGTCTCATTTTATCTCGGCGCACTCGTGTTCAGTCTCAAATTTCCACATTTGAGAGTAGAGTCGAGTGACTACTTTTGAGTAAGAACGAGAGAGAGAGAGAGAGAGAGAGAGAGAAGCTGGTACTTTGTTATCTACCTCTCATATCCTCTTTTTTCTACTCTACATTCTACTCTCAATCCTCCTCGGATATCGCACTAGACTTCATCATGTCAAGCAATATCATCACCACGGGCCCAGACCCTCCAGGAGCAGACTACCCCGTCTCCGCCAACGCAATCACTCTCCCCATCTTCTCCATAATCTTCATCTTCGTCCTCATTGTCCCCTTTCGCCTCCTCTACCGCGTCAGAAACATCGCCGCATGTTCCCTCGTGGTCATCAACATCATATCCCTCATCTTCATCGCCATGAACGCCATCATCTGGCCCACCGACAACCTCTCCCATCGCTGGTCCGGCCACATCGTCTGCGACATCCAGGTTCTCGTGCGCCAATCTCTCTACACCGCCATGACATCCACAACATGCTGCATCACCATGTTCCTGGCCCGAGCCGTCGACACGGATAACGCATGCATCCACGAAACGACGGCCATGAGGCGGAGACGAGTGTTGAAGGATTGCCTGTTCTGCTTTACGATTCCCGTCTTGCAGATGGCCTTGCATTATATCGTGCAGTCGAATCGCTACACGGTCATGACGATCTATGGCTGCGTAGACGCGCCGGATCTGAGCTGGCCTAGCATCGTGATTCTGCACATCTGGCCGCCGATTTTCGCGTGCTGGAATTTTTATTCCGCAGGTATGTATATACCTATATAGCCCAGCCCTCGCATTCCCGAATACATTTCGTGGAGAGGGAAAACCGAAGAAGAATGAAGCTAACAAGACCACACACACCAACAGTCCTCGTAGTCTACCGACTCCGTCGCCACCGCGCAAACTTCGCCAGAACCCTCTCGTCCTCCAGCTCAGGCCTCAGTCCACGCCGCTTCTTCAAGCTCTTCTCCATGTCGATCGTCCTGCTCGTCCTCTACTTCCCCATCGTCATCTACTACTTCTACCTCAACGTCAACTGGCCGCTCAGTCCCTACTCATGGGCTCGCATCCACGACCCGCGCTTCTGGAACCCCATCGTGTTCTGGCGGATAGCGGATGCGCCGCCGGGGACCCAGTATGATGCGTGGAATTGGCCGGCGCTCTCGCTCATGATCTTCCTGTTTTGGGGCTGCAATAGCGAGGGCGGCGAGATCTACCGGAGGGGCTTGGTCAGGCTAGGCTTGGCACGGTGGTGGCCGCGCTTGCGGATGACGCTTCAGGAGAGGAGGGTGGAGAAGATGGAGAGGGATTCTCGGTCTGGGATCATGAGCATGGATGCGAGCGTGGGAAGCTGGACGGGGAAATTCGATTTGATCAGTAAGACGGTCCATTACTTTGAGAGCAAGGAGGCGGAGAGTCGGAAGCAGAGTGTGGCTACGGCGACGACGCTGAGCGATGCTGGCATGTGAGTTATCTTCACCCTGTTGTTGAGATCCTGCTTGCTGCTTCTCTCTCAAGAGAAAGTCATTCTAACAAGACCCCAAGGACCTGCTCCTCCCCTCGTAATCCCACCGCCACCATACACAGCCCCACGATGCACCAGCCATCGATTGCCACTGCCAGCACCAACAAAAACGACATTTCTCTCTCCTCATCCTCACCCTCATCCTCATCAGCCGCACCGGTACCCCCAAGCCCTGATCCTGACACCATCTCGCCCATGCCCAGAACTCTCTCCTGGCCGCGAGAATTCGAACCGACACGCTCGCATATCCCCGCGCCCGAACCATCCGCGCCACCCTCGAGAGGTCCGTGGAGCATGTTTCGAACGCACATGAACCCGCTTCCCCTCGGGCCATTCTTCGCTCGAAACTCCCCATCTTCATCTTCAGCGTCGCCTCCGCAACATCATGCTCATGCTCATGCTCATGCTCATGCTCATGCACATGCCCATTCTCGATCTGTGGGAGGTGCCCATCACGTCTCGGATAACAAGCAAGAGCTCGACTCGACTCCTCGCTCTTTTTCTCCCGCGAGAAGCTTAAGCACGGGGATGACGTCGACGACGCAAATTTGGTCGGCGCATGATGGTGATGATGATGATGCGCGTAAGGCGTCGGATCCCGCAGCGGGCGTCTTGGTTCCTGGAGGGGGCGAGGGGGATCTGGCGGGTCCAAAGCTAGGGACGAGGGCGTATCGGGAGAGGGAGAGGAGGGAGATGCTTGCGAGGAGGGGGGGAAGAAAGGAGGAGGGGAAGGGTCATGGGTTGAATGTTGAGAGGACGTTTGAGGTTGTGGAGGAGAGTCATGTGTCGTGATGAGTACTAGTGTCAGATCAGGTGATATGTGGTGAGGGAGTGGGGTGGAAATGGGATAATAGTGAAGATGGAGAACTTTTCTTTTGTGATTTATTTTCTCTGACTTGATTGGAGAAGGTGTTTGATGGGTCTCTTGATGAGATGCTTTTGCTGGCATGGCAATAAAACCAATTTACCTTCTAATTACCTATGAAAATGTTAATTCTGTCAGCGATACGAAATAGATTCGCTTGCAATTTACAAACGAAGCTTGACCACCATAGTATTGTCATTTTGTTTTCTCACGTCCTTTCGTTTGTCTTGTTTTATTTATAACACCTTTCCAACTAGATTGATCCAACCAGTATTAAGACTCCTATCAGAGTAGCAGCGCAAAAATCATCAAGTCCACCGTCCGTCGCATCTAAACTGCCGAGATCGCTTCCATCATTAGTTTCCTCATCGGTGACTTCAAAGTCCTCGTCCTCAAGTAGCCTCTCATTTTCGGAGTCGTTCATCAAGCCGTCGTTTTCACTCACTCCCACTCTCAATCTCATCCCCTGACTATTCTTCATCTCCATCCTTGTTCTCAACCTGAGTCTTAGGGTTATAGGACCACTTCAATCTCTCTCCTCTCCCAGCAACCCAGACTCTGCTAAAACTTTCCCTGCTCGCGAATACCGATGATTCAACGTCAAAATAATCATCAAAGTAAGACCAAATCCAGCTGCCATCAAGACACTCGTCACATATCTCTTCGAGGGCCTCTCCACCTGCATCGGATGAGTGTTTGCAAAAGCCAGATATACAATCTGCATCTGTCCGGCCAGCAAGCTCAAACGTATGAAGGCAACGGTAACGGTTCAAATAACGCCCGATTCCGCTTTTGACAAAATACTGTCCAGAATCATCCCAGCTAATCCGCATGACAGTCTTCTGCTCTCCCGTAAAACAATCACGACTGCGCTGCTGTGCACACTCCTGAAAGTCCAAACATATTTCCTCGACATTGAAGAGGTCTTCTATGCCCTTGTTATCTGTTAACTCACATGATTTCAATAAACATGTTCGATGACAGCCTACCTTGAAGACTTTCTCAACCAGAAAGTCTATATCGAATTCAAGGTACTTGAGATAGCCGCCCTGCGTCGTGGCCCATCTACCCCAGCGTCCACCTACCGAGGGATTACTTCAAGACATCAGAGCCGGGAAGACAGCATCACGCCAAGAGATGACATACATACCCCGGAATTTCCACATTGACGACGCGCACCGCTTCTCTTGCCAACGGACACATGCGTTCGGTGGAGTAGATAAGACCAGAAAAGACGTAGCTCTTGAAATCATACTCGGCCTGGAGCCGGAGGACCGAGTTTCGGATCCTAAATCGCACGAGCTCGCGATACATGTCGCGATCTGGAATCAAGGCTCGTTCAAAACTTCCCATTTTGCCGGTTGGGGTTTCGACGTAGCAGGGAGGTAAAGGGTCGTCGTCGTCGAGTTCGAGGACCAGACCGTAGATCTTCTCTCTGAGCTCCAGAGGGATTCTTCGAAACGCAGCCATGCTTACCTCCTTGAGAATCTGTTGTTGTAAGGTTGAGATTTGAGAGTTGAAAAGAGGTGTTGTGTCGATGGAAGTTGTGCTATTAGATAAGAGGTAACCTTATCCAGTCTAGCGGATGTGACCAAAATCCTTACTTTCTTTTGGCAATATAGGGTCACGTGAAGCAGATATACTAGTAGTACTGTACGTAGCAATTGATATAGGTACGCTAGGATCCGGATCCTGATTGGAATTAGCTAGTTCCAACTGTTGTTCTGAGCCGGTGATTAAACCTACCCATATGCCTAAGCCACATGCATGCTCAGACCAATCTCCTTATAAAATCTTTGATTCATTTTTATCTAAAGTAAGGAGGCATCATTACTCCATTCGCTTTACATTGTCCGCAACCTCAAATTTAGCATCGGTCTTCTGTCTAACTTCCTCAACCTCTACACCCGGTGCCAATTCTGTCAATGTGAGACCCCCATTAACTCTATCAACTTCAAATACACACTAAACGCGCAAATTAGTATCATGGATAATCCCAATCATCCCGAATGAGTAGAAAAACTTGCCAAATCGGTAATAATCGTACTGACAACCTTCGCTCCGGTCAACGGTAAACTACAGTCCTGCACGATCTTTGCACTTCCATCTTTAGCGACGTGCTCGGTTGCGACGACAATTTTGGTTTCGTCGGGGTTGGATACGAGGTCCATGGCTCCGCCCATTCCTTTGAAGATCTGTGTTTCTTGTGAGTTCATTGCTGCTGGTGAAGGAATTTGGTAGAATGGAGTGGCATACCTTCCCGGGAATCATGTAATTTGCCAAATCTCCATTTGCGCCTACTTGGAGGGCTCCAAGAACGGATACATCAATGTGACCGCCACGGATCATGGCGAATGATTCAGCGCTGTCGAAGGTGGATGCGCCGGGTATGAGGGTTACGGTTTCTTTACCGGCATTTATAATATCGCTAGACGGATGTTAGTGCACTCTCATACATTGCGAAAAGGCTTCTTACGGATCAACTTCATCTTCTGTTGGATATGCTCCCATGCCCAAGATTCCATTCTCGGATTGAATCCAAACCTTGGTCTCGGGAGACAAGAAAGAAGGCGCAAGTGTTGGTATACCTATTTCTCGTCAGCCATCACAATTCTCTGATCAAACTAGCACGAGCACTTACCAATACCAAGATTGACATAGTAACCATTCTTCAACTCTTTTGCTGTTCTCCTAGCAATTCGATCCCTTCGTATATTTGCATCCGATTTGCTCGATGCATCTTCTTTCTGACCTTCCGGTGCACGAGTCTTCTTGATCTCTAATTTCTTATCCACAGTAGCTGGAACAATACGATCAATATAGACTCCTTGCAGATGAACATCAGCTGGATCAATCGAGCCCACTGGGACGATGTTTTCAGCCTCGACGATGGCGACCTTTGCAGCTTTGGCCATGATGGGCCCGAAAGTTCTTGTAGTGTATCTACCAAATATTAGTCTCAGCTTGTCTTGCTAGGGGAAAGACGGCTTACCGGAATTGACAGTTTCCTGCTTCGTCGACTTTCCATGCTCTCAAGATCGCAACATCTCCTTTGATGGCCTTTTCCATGGAGTAGGTCTTGCCGTCAAACTCTCTCGTTTCACGAACCTGTCCTTTTTCCAAGACCGTGCTCTCTTTTGATCCCTCTGCTGGAGGACCCAATCTAGTGGGAATACCTCCGGTCTGCAATAATGTGCCTTTAATACCCCGTCAACACATGATCTGACTGGACAGAATGAAAAGGATCACTTACTAACACCGGTGGGTGTGTAAAAAGCCGGGATTCCAGCCCCACCAGCCCTCAATCTCTCTGCAATCGTGCCCTGAGGACATAACTCAATAGCAATTTTCCCTTCGAGATATTTCTTCTCCAGAACCTTGTTACTCCCAATAAAACTCAAAATCAATCGGTTTACCTGTCCAGACTGGGTGAGTGAAGCCAATCCTCCCGGGATCGACGCTCCGGCATTATTCGAAACCGCGGTTAAAGAATGAAGGCTCTCTACCCCTCGCCTCGCCAATGCTTCAATGATTGTTTCTAGCATCTCATTAGCATCATTCTCGCAAGCGCCTAGGTCTCGGAAGCCAGAGGAACGAAAGGCAACCTACCAGCGGTTCCACACAGCCCAAACCCCGCACTCAAAATCGTCGACCCGCTCTTGATATCCGCAACCGCCTCATCAGCATTCTTGTAGACTTTACTCGCGCCTCTCACGATCTTTGGCGCCTTTCCATCCGTTTCCTCGTCTTTATATGGATTTCGAGGAGCCTCAAGAAGTCGCTGATAGGTTTGAAAGTGTCTGATATCTCGTGATCGAGCACGTGGTTTCTGGGCTATGCGGAGGCCTGGAAGGCGGGTTGTGGTGAGGATGCGGCGGGAGAGAGACATATTTACAGAAGGATGGATGAATGAGGGAATTGAGGAACAATTGAGGAAGAATCAAGAGTTTATATATGCATTGATCATGACAGATAGCCGCTGTTTACACAGCAGTGGCAATGATGTCCTCAAATCAACACTATTGCTTAACCGAGACCGGCTTGTAGCTGGCGGATAATGTCTTTCCCGACCTTTTCATGAAGTCAGCAAAACAAACCCCACACTTCAAGATTCCAACGATTCCCAAAACGATATTCAACAAGAACTCGCGCCTGGGGCCCACCTACTAGTAGCCTTGGATGCCAGCCAAAGCTTGAACCTCCAAACTCCAGATTACAAAAGAATAAGACTCTGTCGTGGTCGTGGTCGTGGACGTAGAGAAGGAGAAGAAACGCAAAAAGTCAATCAGTGGAGGTATTGAACCACACCCGATTTGAACGGATAACCTTTCGATCTGGAGTCGAACGCGCTACCGTTGCGCCAGCGGTCCTATTGATCTGTGTAAGGGAACTTTGTTTATGGTTATGTATGCTTTGTAGTAGATTCACCGCCTGAGCGGGTAAAGATGGCAGAAGAGGGAGGACTAGGAACGAGAGAAGATGTGGGGCGTTGGTGGGGCATAAGAATTTATATAAAGGTCTGAGAGGGAATTGTCTAAGAAAGGAAGTGAGGATGGATACATTTGTATATATGGTATATATGGTATCTTCGTGCTCATTGTGAATCATAGGCAACAATATACTCGAGTAGGTTGTATAGTATTCAGACTCTACCAAATCATTAATTCAACTCATCCAATTGAGACGACAGCTTCATCGGATCATGGCTCATCAAAAATCTTTCCTGGATTCAATAGCCAACTATTTCGTCTCAAATTAGCTTTGTCTTTTGCTAACATTAGCCAGGTGAAATACTTAGGATCCAGAGAATGCTTGAGCTTCTTCATCACAGTGATTGTGTCGAGACCAAGCTCCTTCATCAAGCAATCCTGGTACATTTAGCCAACGTGAAGCCTAGGTGAAACCTCGATTTATGTTGCTTACCTTTTTCCCGAGACCTATTCCATGTTCTCCCTAAGGCGAGTCTGAGTCAGCATATGACAGTACTCAAAATGGAATGAATAAACAAACAGAACTTGTTCCTTCCATTTCTAATGCTCTTTCAACCATATCATGCACGCATTTCCGAACAGCAGCTGTCTCGGCTTGATCCTTGGGATTATACATAACGCATTGGTGAAAATTCCCATCCCCTACATGGCCGAGTACGCTGGAAAAAAGCCCCAATTTCCCAGATTCTTCTTTCGAGATATCTATAGGAGTTTTAGTGTTATAGCTGGAGCTCTACAGGATTGATAGCTTACCTATGATCTCAGCCAACCTTGACATTGGTACAGCACAATCTGTACTCCATATTTCAGTACCTGGTGGCTGATGTGCTATCATTGCGAATAAAGCTTCTTTTCTTGCTGACCAAAGAGCCTCTTTATCTTTCTCCGTCTGCGCGAATTGGAAATCCCCACCTTTCCACTGCCTGGCTATAGTCTGCACACGCTGGATGTGATCTTTAATTGCCTGCTCAGTACCGGAGAATCTATCTTTATTAGTATAGAGCCAATTGGAGGGGATAGATTAGTAGAAGATACTTGAAAAACAAAGTTGTCTTTTCTTCCCACATTCTCCCGCCGGTGCCCCCATTTTTGTTAATGACCTGCATCTGTACATCATCCATAATTTCCATAGCCGCCAAAGGAATTCCTGTTCTGATGATTTTCGATGCGGCTGTTGAGGCATCAGCGACTGAAGGAAATGTGGTGACTGCAACACTGGTGGCATCTGGAACTACAGCCAACTTGAGAGTGATTTCCGTAATCAGGCCCAAAGTTCCCTCAGCTCCCACAAAAAGAGAGGTCAAATTATATCCCGCAGAAGTTTTACTTCGACGTGGTTAGAATGAACGCCTCTGGATAGAAAAGTTAAAAATGGAGGCATACCGTGGCCTCCTTCGAGTTTTTATTACAGTGCCGTCGGCCAGAACCACAGTCAAATTAATGACCCAGTCCTTCATTGTGCCATACCTCATTGCATTGGTACCACTGCGGATTGTGAGAGAGATTGGAAATCATGAAGATAGATGAAAATACCTGCAATTTGTAGAAACCATTCCTCCAATTTGAGCCTAAATTTCTTAGAACAAGAATAACAAAATTCATTCATTTGGGGTTCGTCTTAATGACATACCATTGGGCCAGGATCCAAAGGAAGAAAAAGCCCGCTGTCTTTGATCTGCTCATTGAGATCCATCCAGTTCACGGCAGGCTGCACAACAACATCCATACTTTTCTGAATTAGTATCGACTACGCGAATACTGAAAAAGAACCTACTCATCTGGGTGAAATTGGACGATTTTGTCCATCTTCCCAAAGTCGATACTCAACCCCGAGCAGGGAGTTGAAATATGACCTTCCACACTTGAACCACCTCCAAAGGGTACTATTTACAAGCAGTGAATATGATGAGACCACAACTCCTTGTGCACGGGAACTTACTCATTGGCACTTTGTGTTTGGAGCAGATTTTGGCAATTTTGACAACATCGTCAGTGTCTTTCGGATACACCACTGCGAATGGTCTGTTATCTGAGTTTGAAGTAGACCATTTTGAATAGCAATGTGCCAAAATCTCGTCTCTATCATAACTAATCGATTCATCACCTAGCTCATTGGCAATTTCGTGAATCGCCTGCTCTGCATGTCAGTTTGAGCATAATCACGAGGGAATCATCTCCGTTTAAAGTTTACCTGAAGCATGAGAGCTGGTTCTGCATATTTAATGGGAGAACCAAAGACCTTTGGGCCAACTTTATTTTGGTATGAAAGGTAGGCGTATCCAGCACATAGCGAAGCGGTTGCAGATGCAAGGGAGCATAGAACTACTGTTAACTTGCTGAACGAAGGTGAAGGAACTGCCTTGCTGTGGGATGGGGGGATCGACCTCGAGATAAGTCGTCTTTGCAAGACTGAAGATCCCCTATAGACGCTCTTAGTTAAGTTTCGACGCCGTGGCGAAGATATAGTGGCGATCATATTCTCAGGAAAAGCGTGCTTATTGATTAGAAAGGTCTGTAATAGCTATAGAGAGCTATTCACGAGTATTGCCAGATCTATATATGCATGAGATACTTTAAATGGCATTCAGCTAATCACGTGATCAACCCTTATATAGGTTTGTTGGTTCCTTTATGAAGAGAGATGTTCCTTGGTATAGATAGTTCTTTTATCAGATTCTTGATCTTTGAAACTATTCCCTGTGCATCTTGTGAAGCGCGTGATAGTGATATAGTTCATCGAACTTCTACAAGTAAACGTATCAAGATAGATATCCGTGACAGCATTGATACCTTCGATATTATATTTAGGGGTAAAACACAAACGAAAAGATTAAGTAAATTGATTATACGTATGCGAAGGTATATACTGTATTCGAACAATTAATAACATTATTACTCAAGGTTTATGTAAGAGTAAAGGTAAAGAGTTAAGTTTACGGATAAATTTAAACCAGATGAGCCACGCGGCCGCAATTTCAGCCGCTGCGGCCGATCCCCCGCAATTCTCGACGGCAATTGTTCATTCCCAGCATCACAATTGAGAAAAACCACCGAAACAAACAATGGGTAAAAACAAACGACTAAAGTCCTCATCCAAGAAGATAAAAGGAGGCCGAGGCCCCAGGAAATCCAAACCCATTGCGGCCCCCAAAAAGTCGACGCCCAATGCATCCGCAAACTCAAAATCGAATAAATCTCCTCAACACAGCGCCCCTATCATCCCTTTCTCCCCAAGTGATGCTATCCTTCTAATTGGCGATGGGGATCTTTCCTTTGCGCGCTCCCTAATTACTCATCATCATGTGCAGAAATTGACCGCGACGGTCTATGAGAGTTCATTACCGGTACTGCGCGAGAAATATCCGCATGTGGAAGAGAATATCAAGGAGATAGAGGAAGGAGGGGGGATCGTAAAATATGGGGTCGATGCTATGAAAATGCGGCCCTTGACTACGGGAAAGAGTGGACGGGGGGACGGGGTCATGGATAGAGTGATATTCAATTTTCCGCATGTGGGCGGGAAGAGTACGGATGTTAATCGGCAGGTTAGGTATAATCAAGGTGGGTTGTTTCTCTATTCATCTTGTGTTGCAGTTATGACATGATGGGATGAAAGTAGAGTACTAACATTGCTCCAAATCAGAACTCCTCGTCGCATTCCTACATAATTCCATCCCCTCCCTCTCACCGCGCAAAGGCTCCTCGATAATAATCACACTATTTGAAGGAGAGCCATATACTTTATGGAATATTCGGGATTTGGGTCGCCACGCAGGATTAGAAGTGGAAAGGAGCTTCAAATTTCAAGCGAGCGCATATCAGGGGTATAAACATGCGAGGACATTGGGGGTTGTGAAGGGGGGTGGAGGATGGAAGGGGGAAAATAGGGCTGCGAGAACTTATGTTTTTGTGAGAAAGGGGGAGGGAGCTGCGCCTGGACCTGGGAAGGGAAAAAGGAAGAGGGGGGAAAGCAGTGATGAGAGTAGTGAGGATGAGGATGAGGGAGGCGACGGTGATTATGGGGATTTTGAGGAGATGGAAGAGAAAGATGAAGGAAGGCACGATGGATCAGAGCATGAGGAGAACGAAGAGTGTGATATTGAAACCTCTCACGACGTAGAAGGTGATGATGAGTCCATAAACGAAGATTGGGTCGAGACGAGATGACGCGATACCACTAATCAAAAAAAGAAAAGAAAAGAAAAGAACCCCCAATCGACGAACAAGAGACTTCTCTCTCCTATATTGATCGGCGAAATATTGCTATTAATTAAGCTGAATTGGCCATTAGCCATATCATGAGAAATCATCTTTTTTATACATCCGTCCTTCAACTCCTACGAGATAACGCCAGATCCACCAGATCCTGAATTTCACCAAATCTCCGCCATTTTTCAAAAATCTAAAGCTCGTTCACATCTTATTGGTATAATGGTTGTTGCGCGATCGCTGGCCCGTCTATGTGAATCCCTCCACCCGACTTTAACAGTCCTTCACCAAGAGTACCTTCGGGATGTAAAGCGTACATTGGTGCTTCCATTGTGTCTCCATCGAATAACACCATATTCTGTATTGGTTGTTGTCGATGACCGAGAACATTTATCACATCTTGCGCGAGTTGACCACCGAGGACCGCAGTGACAGGAGCTATTTCGCTGCCTAAATTCTGAAGGAAACTTCGAATAACTTCTGAGCGCAAGGTTTCGTCAGGGAGGCCCAGAGCCTTGTGCTTTGTTTGTGCCAGATTGATGAAGGGATTGTCATCTTCCTTGGCTGAAGGCAAACGACCATTATGAAGCTCGACAAACTCCCATAAAGCTCTTAAACATGACAGAACTGGAGCAACTGCCCTCAATCGACGCCTGCTTTTCAAATATTCTGCGGGTAGGGTTGCAGCATCACTAGCCAAGAACCAAGTCGAATAAAACTCTCTTTTCGTGACAATTTCCATAGACTTGCCATTTTCCTTCTTCGTCTTGACATCAACCACACTTCGTGTACGTGTTTCTGCCTGTAAAAGGGTAGGTCTATTACTTCGTTCCCTTTCCACCACATAATCATGTTGAATCAAATCCGAGAAAATGAATCCATAAAATCCATGAACGCCAGCCGCATAAAAAATTTTATGATTAAGCCTCGTAGCCGTATTAATGATGCTCAGCGACTGTGGGTCCAAATCAGTCGCAATCACAATATCAAACGCGCCGAAATATTGAGGACCTTTGCTTCTGATGTCATCCATATCCACAATCACATTAACTCTCGGGTTCAGCTTTCTGACCTGTGGTGCGGCTGCCTCGGCGCGATTCGTGCGAATATCAGAATCAGATATGAAGAATTGAGCACCGAGATCAGCTTCGGTAACAGGAGCATGGTCGACAATGGTAAGGGAGTGGATGCCGGCTAGAACGAGGTTTTTCGCTATCTCGTTCGCGAGAGCTTTCATAGTTATAAGAAGGACATTGGCATTTCGTATTTTTTCTTGGGCTTGAACTCCCCAGAGACGAATTTGTCGGTCGTACAAGGCGATTTCATCTTTATACCACAATTATATGTTAACTCTTCTTAAGTATATAGAGGGGAGAAGGGGTTTTTAACTTACCCGCACTGATACCTGGTGGAGCCAGAGGCACGGCGTTAGGGTTTGGTACATCCATTGGATGTAAATCCATATTGAGCCTTGATGTAGGGGTACCAGTGTTGTAGTAAGAGTGAAATGTGAAATGTGAAATGTGAAATCTAGGCTGGCGATAAGCTTCTCCTTCTCTTCGCTAATCTTATCTTAGCTTCCTTATGCAAGGCTGTAGCCAAGCCCCTCAGCCTTGTATTCTTGCATCACTTACTTACGTAATCAGGTGTTTGATATAAATAACAATCACTACCTACTGGCCTTACCTAGATAGGTAGTATTTATTTATTATCACTTGACCCCACTCATATTACATTACTGACACTGACCCCTACTACTACTACTCAACTGTCATGATTCCATCTTCTTTCTCTTCTACTGCTTTCGTCCAGTACATTCATAACCTCATGTGTCCTAGTTAGGTATTATTGTACTACGGTAGGGCATTTGAACAACTCGAGGTCAAGTGGTTCGCATACATCTTTTCCATCTCATACAGACAAAACATCTCGGCATCTCGACATCCTTTATCAATCCACCAAGAAGTATCGATAAGTCGCACTTCCACAGTCGACACGCTTTGATCCAATCTATGTCCAGGCGATTCTTTTCAAT
Organism: Monilinia vaccinii-corymbosi; assembly: GCA_017357885.1. NCBI lineage: Eukaryota > Fungi > Ascomycota > Leotiomycetes > Helotiales > Sclerotiniaceae > Monilinia > Monilinia vaccinii-corymbosi. Next base: position 261,037 of record CP063406.1, on the reverse strand, counting down.
GGTGACTCCAAGCTCCTCGCAATCGGCCTATAAACGATCCCACTAATTGATTCTTAAAGTCCGGAAACTTTGATGACCCAACGAGCCATTCAACTTCACAATCTCCATTTCAAACTGCCGAACAGTTAGTACAGGATATACTACAGAACGGCCCTGAGTCGAATGCACAAATAAGTCCATCGGGTGAACTTTATAGAGCCATAGAGCGATATACCCAAGAACGCCGAGCAGAAGGACCAATCCCATCATATTATAGTCCGGAAACTATTAGAAGCATGTCTTCATCGGAACGCAGAGTCGATAGAAACAGGGCGGTCGAGAGACACAGGTCAGTAAGGAGACGTGCCAGACGCGCATCGATACACCCCATGATATTGCCACCATTCCAAACCCTTACTGAAGAAATTGCAAGGAGCAGACGTCGAATAACACTAGCCAGACAACAAAATGAAGCAGCTCCAACCGAACAACAAGATACAGCCAGGCCTGCCCAGGCACCACCAGGTCGTCGAAGACCTCGCCTTTTCCAATCTGATCGATATATGGAACCACAGCGAGCGTTGCATGATGGCAACTCACTAACATCCGGGCTCGCGGGTGATTTAATACATCTAGAGAACTTCCAAGCCCTAGCAGAAAGCTATGGAAACTCAACTTCTGGTTCGTCGCCCGAATACGTCGCCGAAGGAGAACATAATCGAAGGGTTAAGAGAAGAAAGCTGGATCCAGATAATAAAAAGGAATCCTGGGAGGGTTTCAAGTATGGCAGGTATGGCCAGGTCGAACCCGGCACTCTGCAAATGGAAATTGTCAGTTGTGATGGGGGACTATTCCAAAATGGCGTAGAGGGAGAATATGGATTGGAGAATGTTTTGAAAGACGATGATACGGTCTACTGCACTAAAAGTAATCGTTGCAATATGATCTTGAAGCACCGAGGCGAAACCACATTCTCTCTTACGGAAATTGCTATCAGGGCCCCCCATAAAGGATACACAGCTCCGTTAGTACCTTGGTTCTCTTATCGTTACGAGTAATGCTAATTGATTTTCAGAGTTCAGGAAGGAATGGTGTTTGTTTCCGGAACTTCGAACGACCTATTAACTCGTACTGCCCAGTATCAAATTCAATACTCCTCGCCACCCCGTAATTCAGAGCGGCCATCTATAATGTCCATTAACCATAATATTGATGGTACTAGTAGTATTACAACTGCTCAAGCCCGAGCTGGCCGTTTGGTTGCATTAGGTGCTCAAGACCCAGAATGCGATCTGAACCCTCCCTATGTTCCTCCCACTGCTCAGATTCCGTCATACTTCACCAACATTGCCTCGCCTTACCAAGTCACCATAGAATGTAGTAGTGATTTTTCCGATAATGATGACCCGCCTCCTAGGCGCAGGCGGGATTATAGAATCAGAGTGAGGGATATTTCAGATGATGAAAACTTACGGCTTGTCGACGGCGAAAGCAGCAATGAAGAGGACCTTTCAGCGCCATACAGACCCACCATAAGTAATTATCGCTACGACCCTACGATTACCCTACAGTCCTCACGTCGACGCGAAACTGCTAGTAATATCACACTAGCTGAAGCGGCCGAGGCGTCACAAATCGCCACGCAAGAAGCAGTTCGAGCTGTAGGCGGAGAACTCATGGTTCCTCATGCGAAATTCTTCATCGAGAGGGATAAAAGTAAATGCACAATCAAATTTAGTACGCCTATTAGTGGGAAGTACATTCTGTTGAAGCTCTGGAGTCCAGATGGAAGTGTGGATGGTAACATTGATATACAAAGTGTAGTTGCGAAGGGATTTGCCGGCCCAAGACTTTTTCCAAAGGTTACTACGATTTAGGGGTTGGGCTACATGAAAATTCAGTGGCGTGATGGTGACGGAAGCTTGGGATTTGGGTTCAATGCACTTTTGGGGTAATGCATGTGGACGAATGGAGTAATTGGTATGGGCGGATACGTCTGGTGGGGATATTGGCTTGATGGAAATTGGATTGAGCTGCTAAAGTGAGCACAGCGAAAGTAGTTGAGGTAGAGTGCGGACAGAAATGTGGACGTATTGTTGTTGACCTCTTGCATTTTAAAACTTTGATTCTTCTGGAAGTGTGTGGGTCATAATTTGAATAAATACTTTTCAAGTCAACCTCGACCTCAACCTCAACCCCAACCCCAACGACCATGAATTTTCATACATAGCTCTCCGCGGTCCTATTTTCCACCTGCAAAGTCGGATGCAAGTCCCCCAAAATTGTCACATAAACCATCATCTCATCATCCACACTCCGATTGGCATCTAGATCCGGCAGGTGGGACGCGTGGGAGCGTGAATAACGTGACGAGCGCGATTTGAAGGAGCGGAATGAGGAGGTGGATTGGAGACTCTTTAAACTTTTTAAACTCTTCCAGGCGGAGGTGGAGGGGAAGCGGGTTAGGGTTGGGCTGGTGGTGGGTGGTGGGGGAAGTGCGCGGGTGAAGAAGGGGTTGGTTAGGGTTATGGTTGTTGTGGGTAGGGGGAGGCGGAGGGGTGGGAGGGAGAGGGAGAGGGAGGTGAAGAGGTGGGATATTGGGGTGTGGAGGGTGGAGAGGGATAGGAGGAGGAGGCCGAGGAGAGATTCGAGGGAATAGGTGAAGAGGGGGATGATGGATGGTTGGGGTTGGATGTTTGAGGACTTTCGGGGAGGTTGTGGTATGAGGTATGAGAGGTTTAGGATGCTTGTTGTGAGGACACTGCATGTAAACGGTTTGTATGTGTTAGTTGGGTTTGCTTAGGATTTTGGATCTTGGAATCGGGTAGTGTAGTGGATGACGCTGGATTTGGAGTGGAAACTTACAGGCATCCGATAATATAGGCACATGTTAATGCGCACTTTTTGCTGGGGCTCAGGTGTAGATAGCCGGAGATAGGGATGGTCAGGATGCAAAGGAGAAGATAGAAGAATATATTTGTCGATGCGTGGGCTATTGAGAGGGCGAGCAGGTTGGTACAGTGACCCCGTGCGATATTGCGATCCCAAAGGTAAGAAATCGGAGTACATTGGAAGATTGTCGCTGTGTCGAAAGCGATAGCAGATAGGAATATAGATATAGCGGTGACGTGGTGGATGAGTCTGAGGTTAGAAGTTGATAGGAAGTCCAGATAGAAGAAAACCAGAGCTATCTTGTTTGCAGCGATGGTGGTTTGGTAGAAGATTCGGGAAATAAAGAGGCACTGCCAGTACTTTCAGCTATCATGCTGGGGTAAAAACCACTAAAATAGCCATTCCTGAGAGAGATTGGGATTGAGAGAGGTGGCGGGTAGGGGAGAGTATCCTACCATAATGGCCTTTTGAACCTTTTCAGGGCCGAGAAATGCAGCATCGTAGCCCAGTCCCCAGATCAAAATGCCTTGAAAATCCATTATTTAGAATAGATGGATGCCTCTGCTGAATGTACTCACCAACACAACCAGCGATTTCTTGGGCGATTGCAAAGCCCTGTGTATTCTTGTCAATCAAACAGGTATATGTGGGCATGGAAATATCTTATCCAAGAAAGAATACTCACAAGAGCAATCAAAACTCCCACATCCGTTTCCTTCCAATCTTCATTTTTCCATGCAACACGGGCTGAGATCACAAGGATGCAAACAAACAACAGTGGTATCGAAGTAGCCAGCCAGGCTAGGCCATGATTCGAGACTTCGGACATGGCATTCGCTGGCGCTTCGACGAAGTCTTTGGAGATGCGTAGGGAAAAAAGATTTCCGGGGAGAATGAAACTAGATGAAGGATAAACAGAATTTGAATGCAGTGGCAAGCTAGGTTTTCTTGAGTAGGTACGGGACCATGCTTCATGACCCTTCGGACTCCCTGGTATCGTATCTCATTGTGCTTCTGGAGGTCACACAATCATCTTTTGAGGCCATCGTGACTTGTATCATGTTTCTGGACTCACCATAACCCCGATGAAATATTGGCTATTCAGTGAAGAAGCGATATAGGGCATCTCCATTTTCCCAAGAATCATTTGATGATAGAAAGTGCGGATTAAAACACAACGACGAGGACGCTGAACGTATGTGGTGATTGAACTGTAGAGTACTACATCATCAATCATATAAGAAATGGGCATTATAGTATGAATACATACATGTACAGTCAAAACTTGTACACCCAACTTGATCTCGAAAGAACCCATTAGACTTTGGTGTAAGTTTAACACGATCGAAGTAACACGACATTTGATAGCGGACAGCTAGCTGCAGGAAGATTTATTCACTGGACCTGGTGAAGCGTTAAAGACTCGTCGTTCGATGCACCTCACTTGATGATCATGAGTTTCGGCGCCGGTGTAAACAAATGGATTGAGCCCTTCGCAAGTTTACCGTGCACGTGATTGGCAACACACCAACATCTGAACATCAACAACGTTAACCAACTCTTTCTAATTGCAACTTTCGTCCCAACAACATCAATAAGGCTCGGTCACAGTTCTACTCCTGTAGCGAGTGAAAATACGACATACTCATATGCTGGTACACAAATTCCTCTCCTCGCTTTTCAATGGAAGCAAGACCCATCGTATGCAGCTATTACTAGTCAAGTCTTCGAGTGAAGCAATGCACTTTTATGGAAACATTCCTCCCCATTGTCCTCAAGGTAGAAGCTCAAAATAAGTATGAGATACAGAGGCCTTTGTTCCTCTACAAAACCTATGATCCTGAATTTTTTGTGTTGCACAATATGCCCTTGGCAAGTGAGGATGAAGAAAGAAATCGACGAAAATAATGAAAATTATATAAGCCCACAAGGTTATGACACAGTCATTCTTGGCGGGTGGCCTCTTTCTAGATATTCCTGGGCTAGGGCTTAAAATGTGTAGGAATCACTGGCATTGGCGAAGGACTCGTTACAAACGTTGCAGGTTTTAACGCCATGCGTTTCTTCGTAGGTCTATTTGAAGGAGGACTTATACCAGGTACTGTCATCAGTCGCGCAGAGAAGTCCCTTACTCACTGATATCTTTACAGTAACTTGAAGTGTCTACATCCTGGGTCAATGTTAGCATCGTTATGAAACGCAATGGAGATTGGGTATGTTGATGGTAGGTGACGCGCTTGGCGCTGCATTTACCGGATTACTTGCCTTCGCTATTGCGGGCATCAAAAGTGAGAACAGCTATCACGGTTGGAGATGGATCTTCATCGTCGAAGGATGTATCACTGCTGCAGTGGCAGTTTTAGTATACCCTTTCATCCCGAATGAGCCTCATCAGGCAAAATGGTTGTCTGATGATGAAAAGGCTATACTTGCCGATATCATTAGGAAAGAAGGAATTGTTGCATCGTCCGATGAGAAGCTAGATTGTCATATGCTCCTCGGTATTCCTAAAGACTGGAAGATATGGGTCTGGTACATACCCAAATTCTCGGTCTGTCATTCTACATGACCCGAAAAATTCAACGTGCATACCAAATAGAGCCGTCTATCTCCTGGCTTGTGGGGCTTATATTGCTCTACCGATACTATGGACAATCTTAACAAACAATATTGCTGGATTATACAAGATGGGGATTGCCATAGCAATCCAAGTCAGCATTGGTAATTGGGTGGTATAACTTCAACGCTCCGTTTTGCAAGTACTCAAGCACCGCTTTTTGTTTGGACATACAACTACCATAGAGATGACATCCTATGCTGCGGGAGTTATTCTAATTTACACGTCTTTTCTGTGGATAGAAAATAGATCTAGAACATCTGGCAAAAGATATTATTCCCTAGAGGGAGGGGATGTCACCAAGCTTGGGGATAGCCACCCTGCTTTTAGGTATACCTACTAGTCCTTGGACGGGTTTGCTTGTGCATTCTCTACCACGTGTTAGATCGTATGGTGAAAATGATTAACAAAGCCACCAAAATCACAATATTTTGAGAAGATTTGGTTAGTACAGGTATGCGGAAAATGAGGCTGGCTGAGCAGACATATTTTCTGAATGCAGGGCGGAACGGGTAAAGGAGTCGTTAGTCAGACCTTTCTTAGCCTCGATATGAGTCCACATGTCACACATAGGTTTCATTTCGGAAGCTGTTGGACCAGTTTAGATTCGCGCTTCGTAATCAATCCCAAAGTTACCCAACATACTCAATGTAACCTTCGGAATTATCTCCAAGTTTTCAATTCGTCCTTCGATCCTTATCATTGGAAATCTTTGAAACTGCTTTTCTTTGGCGTTCTCTCCCTCCGCATCGATGACCCTGTGTTCCGGCATACATCGGTGTCTTTCAGTCTCTGAGTCTATATTATATCACTACTCAGCTGCTCACTCTTGACCCTGCAACACTAATCTCAGTCAGTGTCTGAGTTGCAAAATCCTCGAACTGCTACAGTATCGAATGATCCTTCACACCTGACAATTTGTATTGATTTTATATGCCTCCTTTTGTCACGGCGACGGCCCTTCATCTTCCCCTCACCGGCAAGTTTCCACCAAAAATAACGAGCGTTACATTCACCCAACCTCATTCTTTCCTCTCACTTCCTCAATATCTATGCTCGCAATTGAGTCTTCAACTCCAGTTTCAGAAATTATGGCCATGGATCTCTCTAATCAACCCCAATCCGTTTCCCAAGAAGTCGAGCCCCTCGATATAGCCATAATCGGTGCCGGCCTCACAGGTCTCACTCTTGCCCTCTCCATCTCTGCTCTTCCCCAAAGCAAGCGCTCCTATCTCCGCTACACCATCTACGAATCACACCACAGCTACTCCGAAATCGGAGCCGGCATTGGATTTGGCGCGAGTGGCCATCGAATCATGAAACTACTCCATCCCGATTTCTGGAAGAGTTACAAAGCTATTGCAAATTGGGGAGAAGATGACACATGGTGGGATTTTGTCGTAGGAGACCGAGTCGGGAATGGAAAAGACGAGGAATGGGAAGGTAAGTTAATCGTACAGGTCAAGATGAAAGATGGGAGAGAGGGACAGAGCACTGCGCATCGAAGATCTTTGATGGATGTACTAATCAAACTTCTTCCTCCCTCTTGTGATGTGAGGTTTAGAAAACGGCTTATGAGGATTGCGTCCTCTTCTTCCCCCGACACTCCCAGTCCCAAAGTCACCCTGCAATTTGAAGACGGCACAACCTCCTCCGCGGATCTAGTCATCGGCGCCGACGGTGTCAAATCTATATGCCGGGATCTGGTCCTTGACCACACTCATAACGTTCAGGCTCTCAAAGCGCGTTTTACGGGGAAAGTAGCCTATAGAGGATTGATACCAATGGACGAAGCAAAGAAGAGCATAGGAGAGAAAGCAGGGCAAAGGACTTTTTATTTGGGACATGGAGGTCATGTGGTTGCCTTTCCAGTTGAGGGGGGGAAGAATATGAATATAGTTGCTTTTGCAAATAAGGAGGAGGAAGTTTGGGAAGGAAGTTGGGTTAGGGAGAATGTGGAGAGGGAGTTGGAAAGGGATTATTTGGATGGGAGGTGGGGGAAAGATGTAGAGGGAATTATGAGGGTAAGTGATTTTGAGTTCTTTGGTTGAATGTTGAATCTCCTCTTAATTTCTGATTTGGTGCGACTTGTTTCATCGCATTTTGCTACATGCATCGATTTGCTCAGCCAGTTTTGGAACAATCGGTTATAAATTCTTCCATATGCCTCATTTGAGTTTCCATTTTCATCTCGAACATTTACCCCATCTTCACCCTCTCAACTCAAACCTAAATTTCTCTCCCTCGACCCAAACACCGAGCCCTCGACCCAGCTAACGCCACCACCTCTAGCTCATCAAATCCCCTTCCTACTGGGCAACTTTTTATCACCCCCCAGCTCCTACCTTCCACCATCCGACTCTTCCTATTCTACTTATCGGCGATTCAGCCCACACTACCGCTCCACATTTTGGACAAGGTGCTGGTCTTGGACGTATGTCTTTCTCTTTCAATTTACCCCTCCTACCTCTGGGCCCTCGCTTCCTAGGGGCTTTGTTTCATTGTGTTGGTGGTGAGAGCGTGGATTGAGCTTGCTTAACGTCAATCCATGAAGCTAATTTGTTGTGTTCAACTCGCTTAGTCGAAGATGTATACATCCTCACCACACTTCTTTCCCATCTTCCCCAGTCCCCACCATCATCACTCCCCCTGCACCTCCAAGCCCTCTTCACCGCTTACACGGAGATTCGCCAACTGCGCGCCACGACCGCCGTTTCCTCCTGCAACTACTATGGCCGCATGCTGGACATGGAGGATCCTGTCATCTCCGATGATCTCCAGAAGATTGGGGACGAGGTACAGCGTATAGGGGCAATGATTTGGGGATATGATGAGGTCGGGGAGGGGAGGGGAGCGGTGGGGATCATGAGGGAGGTTATCGAGGGGCGTAACCGAGGGAATGGGACAGGGGTGAAGGATTCGGCTAAGGAATAGGTAAAGAGAGTTGATGATTAGAGTTAAAGCGTTGTCTGTCACATACGACCATAGACTGAAGAGAATTGGGCATCCCGTCCGCTCTGCCATACACAAGCTTCAGATCGGTGGATTAGTAGTTGGGTGGGTGACCACCAGCGAATCCCCACTGTTGTATGTTCTTTTTGGCCTTTTGCCTGTTGGATTGGCATTTTAATCGCTGTTTGGACTGGGTGTGAGTGAGGTCTGAGATGTATGTATTGGATGACGAGGGACAAGGGAACTTGGGGTTCTCAATCTTGAAATATGGTGAAGATAGATAGGATCCCGTTGCATTAGACAATTAACCCCATATGTCGGCCGGGTTTTCATTTTAACTATTGTCAAATCCTGTCATGTACGTCCACTCGTAATTCACAGCTTCAAGAACTCCCTCCCCTTCAAATCGTCAAACTCCTCCCCATCTCTAGCATCCACTCCTTCCGCCACCACCCTATCTACCGCCGCTCCGATCTCTTCCTCCCCATCTAGCAAATCAAAATACCCACTCTTCAACCCCTCCTTTGCCAGAAGTCTGACCGCGACTTCCGCGACATCCTGTCGGGTAACCTTCCCCCGGGCCCCTGTCTTCCCCAAACTAACCTTTCCCGTTTCTGGCTCGTCAGACAAGAGACCCGGCCTCAAATCAATCCACGTCCAATCCGTCCTCTCGCTCCCCAACACAACCAGCGCCTGATCCGCCGCCAATTTCGCCCTGTAATAATCCGGGAGGATCTCGGTATTAAGTTTTTGGATTTCCTCCCAGTGCGCATCGGTCCACCACGGCGCGCGCGCTCGACGCGATGACAGCGCGGAAACGAGGAGGAATTTGCGGACGGATGGAGTGGAGATGGCGGCTCGGATGAAGTGGATACATGCGTTTTGGTCGATGGCGTAGGTGCGTTCCTTTCCGCCTTTCCCGGCGGCTCCTGTGTCACGATGCGATGATGATTAGCGCGGTCTCCCGTTTGTGCTTCGTCAGATGCACCAGGGTCCTGGTCCTGGTCCTCCATCTTCCATCTCCGCGCCAGGGTCAAGAAAACTCACCAGCACACCAAATGACCCAGTCGGCCTTGGCGCTCTCCAGGATCCGCTTCGCGTCACGCTCGCTCTTCACGTCCTCGATGCTGTCGACTAGGACCTCGACATCTCCTCGCCCTGCTTTGGGTGCCTTGTTTGCGGCGTGGAGGATATCGTGCTTGTGATCCGGGTTGCGGACGACGGAGATGAGGTTCCAGGAACGCGAGAGGATCTTGGGCGTCGTGTGGAGGGCGACTTTGCCGTGGCCCCCGAGGAGCAGAATTCGTGGTGTGGGTGTCATTGGACTGTTGAATGGGATGGATGGATGGATGGGTGGGTGGGTGTAGAGTAGATGAGTAGAGTATATCAAAGGAGTGATGTGGTCTTCATGCTTTATGTATATATATATAAATTAAAGCTCCTGAGATGGATGGGTAGTTGGTGACGTGGGAGTGCGGGGTTCGACTGATGGATAAACAACCTCCCTTTTCCAGATACGTACGTACGTACCTTTGCAGATGCAAATGCAGATGAGTGAAAGAAGAAAGTTCACGCAGGCCGAGGAGACAACCGTAAACCTCATGCGTAAGTTAGTCCAATCCGTCCCTTGACCACTTATCGCTATGTTTGTATGCTTTTCGATTAATACATATATAATGAGTTGGAAGATTTGCATTCGAAAATCTAATCGCTTACCCACTCACCCCCTTACATCTACATCATCCTCAGAACCAGAAGCAGCTTCAACAGTCGATTTCGGTGTTATTTATAATGACCGTAGCTAGGTATGTATCTGGGTATCTATACTCCATCAACTATATATAAACTCTTTCGAATCACTCACTCACTCTTTTCCCTCCTCCCTCCTCCCTCCTCCCATCCCATCCCATGCAGCATACTCCAAAACAGATCCACCAACACCCACACCCCATACCCTCATACCTCATACCCTCATAAACCCACAGATTCATAGACGTGAATAGAACACACTCTACAAGTACACCCAAAATCACAATCACAATCCCACCTCCTCTAATACCATCACCCATGATGATAAAGCCTCCTAGATTAGAAAAAAAGAATGAATTCTCCTCTAATCTTTCATCTCTTCTCTCTCCATTTCCCCTTCCCATATATCATCCTAGCAGTGGGTTTCCATTCCGTTCCTATGAAGAACTAACTTCCTCAGACTTGAGTAACTCGTAATGGAAGGAATCGAAGCTCGATGCACATTCATGTGCCTGTGACAGCGGAATATGAGTATGAGCTTGTTCCCCTTTCTGATGACTCATTCTCAATCCTCTTCTTTGAGAACATCAATCGAAACTAGATAATGTATACCTACAGGACCAAAAAACGTGTCAATTGCAGTTGAATCCATAACTTTCCTTCCAATCTGGCCTTTTATGATGACCATGACCGACCAACCAATGACTACACACAAAAACGCCAACAAAAGCCACCACCATTTCCAGCCGCCCTGACCCCCAAACCAAGCCTACCCATGCTATCCCATGCACACATACACACAAATATATGATACCCATACCGGAAAATTACGCATCACCATCGCCGTTAACACCTTCTCCTTTTCCGTCCGGTCCAGATCCTCCAACAACATTTGCAACGAACTCCTGATACTTGAATACATCCTGCCTTCTAGCTCCACCCATTGCTCCTGTATGTTTTGATAACGCCTTTCGTGATGTAAACCCAACCAGAATTCTATCGACTTCCCGATCTGTTAAAGGTTTGACGTCTGGATCGGGAGCTGTGTGTATTAAAGCATCTCGCAATTCGGCGTAATCAGCTTGTCCACTGTCATCCTCGTCGAAGGCGGAAAATGCATCTAATAATTCCGGGGTGGGAGAGAGTGTAGATAGAAGGCCAGCTAGCGAATTGAGAAATGTAGGGAGTGTGACGGTTTGTGGATTTGGCGGTGGAAAGTAACTAGCCAATTCTGAAGCATTGGAAGAGAGACCTAGGAAGGATTAATAATTTCATGCCTTTTTTAAGGGTCTGGCAGTGTGAAAATACCCAATTGAGTCAACATATCAGCAACATCCTCTCTACCGACTTGACCATCACTATCTCTATCCAGGATCTGAAATGCTTCTCTCATTTCTCGGACTTGCGCCTGTGATAATTTCGATAGCGCATTGTCATCCCCAGCATAAGTCATACTTGCACTCCTCAATGGACCACCAAACCCTGGGCTTGTTTTTGCGCCCTTTGTCGGCGAAGGTTCTGGCTCTCGAAACGCAGGAGGTATTACTCTAGGTGTCCATCTACTCGGAGTCGTCTCAATTGTTGAATTCGAGGTACCAATATTGCCCAGTCCACTTGGCGTCAACATATTTCTGGCAGATGGAGGCGTCGAAATTGGAGTTGATTGTCTGAGAGGAGAAGGAGAAGTTGGGACGGGGGATTTTGATTGAGAATCGGGTCTTCGAAAGGGTGAAGCCCGAGGTGATCCAAAGGATAGCGGTGATGGTTTGTAAGAGGCAGAAGTTGACTAGCAGGAATCGGCGTGCGTTAGTCTTGCATCTTGCATCTTGCATCTTGCATCTTGCATATATTGATTTCTGGAACTCAATTCATCATATGGAAGAATTGGAAGCCACGAATGGGTGAAAAGTGGAGGGTGACAACTACTTACCATGGTTCGTATCGGAGATCAAGATGCCCCAGAAATCAAGTATAAAGAAAGAGCGTATAGTATGAGGAGAGAATTAACTGTTCAATTCATTAGAAGGAAGGTAAATATAAAAACAGTGCTAGCGGATGTATTATATCTCTGGAACAAGAGATGGAGATGGCGATGGAGATGTAAATGGAATATGGATAATGGAGCTCGTGGTGGAGAGGCTGAATGTTTTGGTTTTGGTTGCTGGTGTAAACAAATCCAATGAGAGGTTGGAATAATATTTAAGGTTGTTGAATCGGTGAATGATTTAGCGCGAGGCTGACGAAATACGATCATAGATGACTAAGAATCGTTCCCAACAAGGAAATTATACATTGGCTAGCCTCACACATGCGGTATGGCCGAAACAATAATTCCAATAGTTTTGAGAATTAGTATACATATATATATAGCTCGTATATATATAGGCAAAGTAAGATTACATATATGCTTCCATATATAACCTTACGGTACTTATACTTCTTACTAATACATATGAATCCTTTCGTCTGGTTCTCCTCTCCTTTTCCTAATTTTCGCTTCAATCCCGCTCACTCGCAGCATTATCATCATCCTCAAATATTTCTCTGTACCAATTGATCTGCGCACGGATTGAAGCAAGGCCTCATCTTTCCCTAAAAGTCTCATAAGTGGGCCTGGTCACCACTATTACTGGGTAGTTTAAACCTAGTAAGTTGATGGTTTCCTGGTCTCCTGGAGACGCCAGTGGCAGTTATGGTATCGGCTCTTTCCCATGCGCCATCAAGTCGCAAAGTCGATCCTACCAACATGTCGATGCAGGCACTTCGTCCTACAATCAGGGGCACACCAGGGGGTTCAACAATCAGCTCAAACGGGAGTTTTCAAAGGAGAACCTCCCTATCTTCATTTCCATCCTCACGTTCTCCTTCAGTCATGTCACAGCGTCGGCCTTCACGAAGTCCGAATCCCCCACCAATAGATACGGATCGCAGGTCGGATCCAAGTACTTCCAATTCAAAAACTCCTACGAGTGGCGTATCATCACAACATTCATCCTTATCTGCTCCAAATAAATGTCACCCAGGCGCGCATCCTGCGCGCAAGTTAAAGTCACAATATCCTCGAAAAGATAGTGAGAATCATGTCGAATATATACTGGTGGCATCATTTGATATTGACAAGGGCCCGATCATGGAACACCAATACCCCGTTGCAATTACAGGAGATGAACACATGTTGGCAGAATTGATGTTACCAGATCAAGCCCATGTTCGAAATCAAGATTGGACGATATTCTTCTTACATAAAGATTCGAGTCAGGATGAAGAAGAGGCAGCAGAGAAGGCAGAGAGAAGAAAGTTACGAAAGGCGAAGAAAGATGCCAAGGCGGCACTTTTTGAAAGTGGAAATGTGGACTCTTTGGAAAATGTGAATGATAGCGAGGAGGAATCAGAAGATGATGAACCAGAAGGTGGCGAAGGACCACCTCTGATATATGTGTTGAATCTTGTCAACACTAAACAAGATAGAACTGCCAAGAGGGGAGCTGTGGTGAAAGCTATGGCTATATGTACTCGGCATCCATTTCTTCACATATACAAGGTATGCCAATGGGTGGTATGAAACAAAATTGAATTAATACTAATATTTGGCAGCCGCTTCTACTTCTAGCTCTCGAAGAGTACTTTAAAACGCCCAAACCATCTACGCTCGCGGAGTTATACGAGGCAGTAAATACAATGGATCTATCATTAATGCCTAAATTGAGCCTACTGGAACGAAATCTTCTACAAGCCAGCGACAACAAAGATCTGTTTGTGGAAAAGTTCGAGCATATGATTCAAATGCGTATGGCAGAGGACAAAGGTGAGGCGCTGGACGATATAGCAGCCACATCCGAAAGTCCAGAAAGGAAACCGGGTCTAGTGCGAAATGGTACCAAAGCACATGTCCAACAGCTTACACACTCGACCTACTCAGTCCCTCGAGACACACATGAATTTGAGACTAAAGTCATGTACAATGGAATCCCGATACCCATCAAAGTTCCGGTGGCAGTATCTCCCGAGACCGTTGGAGATTTCTCCCTCGTAAAGCTTATCCAAACATACAACGATCCTCACGTCAAATCTCCCATCCCATTTGCGCTACATCCCCACCTCACCACAGGAGGGGTTCATACTCATCCCATTATTGTATTGGTCAATGCAATGTTAACCCAAAAGCGTGTCATCTTCCTTGGCCACAATCGCCCATCGGGTGAAGTCGCTGAAGCTGTACTCGCAGCCTGTGCTTTGGCATCAGGGGGGGTTCTACGTGGGTTTACTAGGCATGCATTCCCATATACCGATCTGAGCAAGATCGATGACCTTTTAAAAGTGCCAGGGTTCATAGCAGGTGTAACAAACCCAACTTTCGAAAACCATCCAGAATGGTGGGATGTACTATGCGATATACCCTCAGGCCGAATGAAGATCAGTAGTCGAATCGATCCAGCACCACTCACGGAAGGGCTTGCGAACTTTCAGCAACAAAATCCGGCTTATGCAAGTTCCACAAATGTAGCAACATCAACCAGTCAAGCCGCCAGTGATCCAACGGGCGATGCTGCATTTATGAATGATGTGATTCGCAGTATTGCAGCTCGACATGGTGAAGGTGTCATTCGGGCCAAGTGGCGAGAGTGGGTGGTAAAATTCACCCGAATTTCATCTCAGTTCGAAGAGAGTGTTTATGGCGCGAGTGCTTTGCACATTGGGGTAGAAAGGGTGGAGCCTGGCCTAGAGAGCGTCAGCGGCCATGGATATGTTTGGCCTGATGAGAACGCGAAGTTACGTGAGCTCGCTAGTAATGCAAATCGAATCGAGGGCTGGAGAAATACTCGAAGCTATTATAGCTTCAAGCAG
Organism: Monilinia vaccinii-corymbosi; assembly: GCA_017357885.1. Classification (NCBI taxonomy): domain Eukaryota; kingdom Fungi; phylum Ascomycota; class Leotiomycetes; order Helotiales; family Sclerotiniaceae; genus Monilinia; species Monilinia vaccinii-corymbosi. The sequence continues at coordinate 246,003 of CP063406.1, read as the reverse complement.
GTATGTCTTATACCTCTGTTTTGATGGTATTGAGAACTTACAATATTTAGGATCTTGCGCAAAATTACAATTTTCTACCGCTCAAAACCCTTGATCTCCATCATCTGCACGATCGTCTTCGTATGACAAAACTCACAAACAGCACAAGCCGAGATATATATGTCGCTATGGAAAAATTTACACATTCTTATGATGAAATATGCCAACTCTTAGTAGTGGCACCCGAATCCCACGCAGGGCTCTTCTATATTGCTTTAGGGCTTTTTCACAAAGACCGAGATATTCGAATCCGAGTTGTTGATCTGCTGGAGAGGATTAGCGAGCATGAGGCTGGGCGACATTGGTGGAAAGCTTTGAGCCGATTTGAGAAATTAGCTTTCATCCGAATCAAGAGAGAAGCAGAAGCAGAGATGAGAGCCAAGTTGGGAGGTGATGTTGCGGCTGATAGTGATGTGATGATTATGGGGCGAAGGGTTAGTTGATATTGAAGGAGAAGGATTTGATTGCATATTGGTGTTGATTTCTTTTTATGATTTTACGAGGTCATGATCATTGCGATAATTGATGGGGGTTACTTGCGGTGCTTGGATGCAATATTCGGGATGCATTACTGGGGCGGAGGAACCACAGAGCCAGGGAAGGACAAGGAATTTCAAGAGATAGATACCCATGAAGACGGAGAACCGACCCGCAAAGGAAATGAATGATATTTATAATGCTAGATTATCATTCTGTGATACGTCAATATTGCATGTGGACTATATATAGGCTCGGCTAATGTCTCTGAACCTAGATCTCTAAGGAGCCAATACGATACAATATGGAACAACTCCCCACTGAACCTAATTTCCTATTCCAGCGCAATAATAGCTTTCAACACGGAGAAGGAAGCTTGACCCAAGATTCCGATTAATGCCCGAATAAGGTGGGGTAGCATAAAGCTTCCAAGGAGGGGTCGGATAAGCTTCGAACGTCATACCCACAACAACGCGAACCCTCCCTTTCCCTTCTATCGTCCTTCCTCTCTCTCTCATATCACCACGATCTCTTTCCCTCCAATAGTTCCTCGACCCCAATCTCATCTTGAATACAGCCAACAACAAAATGACCTTCAAAACCACAGCAACGATTGCCTCTTTTGGTGGCAAGCTTTTAAAGCTTACCCATAATGCCAGCACACTAGGCTGTGAAATGGCGTTGAACCTTTATCTACCACCCAAAGCTTCTGCGGAAAAGAAAGTTCCGGTGATTTTTTACTTGGCCGGTCTCACGTGTACGGGGGACAATGGAGCGGAGAAGGCATTTTTTCAGAGTGCGGCGAGTGAGAAAGGAATCGCGGTCGTTTATCCGGATACGAGTCCGAGTAAGTCTGTCCTGGTGAGGGGGAGGAGTTTAAGAGTGATAGGATGAGGATGAGGTTAGGGGGAGGGTAGGATGCTATCCAGGCCGTCTATCGATCAATTACAAAAAAATACACAAGCTAATCCACCCTTCACTCACAGGAGGCCTCAATATAACCGGCGAAGATGACTCCTGGGACTTCGGCACCGGCGCCGGTTTCTACATCGATGCCACACGTCCTCCCTACTCTACCAACTATAAAATGGACAGCTACATCACCTCGGAACTTCCCTCGTCCCTCTTCTCCTCCTTTCCCGAACTCGATGGGTCGAGGAAGAGTATCATGGGTCATTCGATGGGTGGCCATGGTGCCCTTACTTTGTTTTTGAAGAATCCGGGCTTGTATAAGAGCGTGAGTGCTTTTGCGCCCATTTCCAATCCGGTCCAGTGCCCATGGGGCCAAAAAGCTTTCAAGGGGTATTTTGGGGAGGAGAAGGAGAAGTGGGGGGCGCATGATGCTACGGAGTTGATTAGGGGGTATAAGGGGGATTTCCCGGCTCTGATTGATGTGGTGAGTTTGGTCTTGTTGTTGAAACCAGAGGGGAAGGTCGGATGAATTGTTGATGTTAATGGGGAGTGCACAGGGAACGGGAGACAATTTCTACAAGCAGGGACAATTGTTACCGGAGAATTTCGCGGCAGCAGCGAAGGAGTCGGGGAATGATAAGAATTTGACGTTGAGATATCAGGAGGTATGTTTGTGTCTTTTTTTTGTGTTGGCGAATTTTGGGGAGTCGAGACGGGGACTAATATCTTCGGATAGGGATACGATCACTCATACTTTTTCATCGCGACGTTTGGAAGAGATCACATCGAACATGCCGCTAAATACTTATTCGCATAGTATGTTTTCGGCTCTTGTCTTCTACTTTATGAATGATAGCCAATGATACTGATTGTTATAGAAGCGGGAATGATTATGTAAATCGGCATAAGCTATAGAAGATTGTATACTTTCTTTAGGGCTGAATATCAGAAAATTGCGACGCCATGGAGGTGGCCTATCATATTCCCTTGACAATTACTGGAAAGCCCGTATTGCAAAGTAACCAGAGAAACAATGAACTCTGCAGGAACTTTCTGACCCCATAACCCTTGCATTGCACATAGCAAGTCGGAACTTGCATGATATTATCCTGATTTCATTCCTGTCCTGAAATCCATTCCGAGTCCAAGTCGTGAAAAGTAGTGTACGCAATGCTCGAAGATCATGTCGGAGCTGGGAAGGCTAGAATGACGCGCTGAACCTTCAGCTAAGGAAATCAAAAACTTTGGTTACAAATTAAACCAAAGTCGGGATTTCGAAACGGGGACGCGCAAACAACTCTGAGGATGCATCGAAGCAAATGTGCTGACATCGAGATCAAAAGAATTTGTATATTTCAAAGTAAGTCCTCTCTCCAATTGCTTATAACTGAACGCCTTTCATACTCCAATCGCCCCGTCCATGCATCTCTGCAAGTATTACCACAGAATGCAAGGAAATGATCATTATCATCCCTCACTGCAGCAATTCCTCACAAGTCCAGTCTTCATACCTGTCAAAAACATAAGTAAAGTGCCCCAATAAATCATCAAAATAAACCTACCATCCATCAGGCATATAACGTCTCACGATCAACGGAATTTTCTTATCCCTCAACTCCTTAATCGCAATCTGTAACGGATCCGTCTCGCCCTCTTGATCAACCAAGATTGGCGCATTCATACTAATTTGCAACGCTCTCGTTCCCAAGATTCGAGCACGCTCATATTTGGTCATGTAAGGTGTAGTGGTTCTTTGATCCTTGGGGATTTTCTTGTCTTTGGGCGCGATGTTGCTTTTGGCTCGTGCCGCAGCCAGATCGCCAGATGCTACAACGCCGCGTTGATCGGGGTCTTGGGTCGAGTCGACTACCTCGTCTACTTCGCCGTGGGAAACAATGTTGTTCTCTTCGAGTCCTTCGGGATCATAGTCGGGCTCTTCGGGCTCATCGGGGTCATAGCCTGGGGAGAGACTGAGGGGTGATTGTTAGTTGAGATTTGGGGGGGGGGGGAAGGTTTGGCGGATCGGCAGGTTTGCTATTTCTTTACAAAGAGGCAAAAGGAACATACCCGCCATCGTAGTTTCCTTCGTCGTCAGACATTTTGATATGTAGTAGTTAACGTGACAGAGGTCCGGTTGAGAGAACTTTGCCGGTGATGAAGAATCTCCAAAATAAATTTGGCGCGGGTGATTTCTTTGCGCCTCGATTATTCGGATTAAGGTTTGGGTTTAGTGCGGTTTTCTGTCATTAGCGTGCCAAGACTTCGACCTTCACGATAGCCACAATAATTTTGAAATATTTCTGATAAGGTCATGATGGATTGATTTGAATCACAGTATTTTTTTGATGTCAATTTAACAACGTACGGAGGCAGCAATGGCGACAAATACTAGAAAGAGAAGAGGAGATACTTCCTTGGAGCTCCCTACGAAAAAATTACAAATTGATGCCTCGAGTTCGCTGTCAGGTTAGTGAAATTGGCTTCTGGTCTGGACTTCACTTGAGGGTTCAATAAGATTAACAATCCAATAGTGGCAGACACACTCGATGACGACGACGATGATGATGCTGAATGTCGCCAAGAGCAAGATGAACCCTCGGAAGATGATACTGTGGAAGCAGCAGATACACCAAATACCCCATTTTCTCCTGCACCTGGAAAGAAATTCCCATCCGAATATAAGACGATCAAATGTACTTATGAAGGATGTACAAAAATATTCAATCGACCTGCAAGATTGGCAGCACATCTAAGATCACATGCGAATGAACGGCCATTTATCTGTACTTATGAGGGATGTGACAAGGCATACATTGAGGGAAAACATTTGAAGCAACATATTAAAGGATCTCACACTCATGAGCGAGAATATACATGCGATTGGGAAGGATGTACTAAGAGTTTCTTAACAGCTACGAGGCTGAGACGACATAAAGATGCTCATGGTGGTCATGAGAGATTCAGATGCACATCTTACCCTCCCTGCAATAAGACATTTCGAAAACATCAAACCCTTCAACGACATGTTCGCTCTGATCATCTAGACTTGGCCCCATTTCCATGCTCACATATCGATCCGATTACAAATGAACTATGCAAAGCAGGATTCGATGCTTCGGGTGGTCTTAAAAAGCATATGGAAAGAGCTCATCGCGCAGCGACATTTTTATGCGAAGAATGCACCGTCCCTGGAAAATTTCACCAAGATGGTACACCTGTACCTCTCGCTTTCACAACCAGTGCCAAATTACAAGCACATATCAAAAAGGAACATGCAAATTGTATGTTTTGTGATCGGAAATGTTCTAGTCAACAGCTACTACAAAAACACATCGAAACTCAACACTCAGGTAGTACACTTGAGGAACGGAAGAACATACCCTGTGAGTATCCAGGTTGTCCGAAATCTTTCACCAAAAGAGCAAATCTACTAGTTCATATGCGTACTGTACATGATGGTCAACGTTTTATCTGTGGGACATTTGATGTCTCTCAAGCACCTGACCTTGCATCATGGGATCGGAGTGATGCATGCAGTAAAGATTTCGTCTCGAAAGTTAATCTTGAAGATCATGTTCGAACTCTTCATCTTGGTCTACCCAGTCTTCTAAATGCAAAAGGTAGACGTAATCATACTTCACAACGAAGACGTCCTTCAAGAATGGCTCCTGAGCAAACTGAAATTGAGCAATTGGCAGGTTATGATTCTAGAAGAACTATTGATTGTGTGGTTGAAGGGTGTCCTCATAAGTTTATGAGGGAATATGATTTTCACATTCATATGAGGATTAATCATCAGGATGTCAATTTTATGGATGGGGATGATATGGATATGAAGATGAACATTATGGGAGATTTTGATTTTACGTCCACATTCTCTGGAAAATTACCAAGTCTAGATTTCTTGAACGATGGTACGGGCATGGATATGAATCATATGGATATTGGAATGAATTTGATTGACCCGGTGTTACAATTTAATTCCCAAGATACACCAGCACCAGCATCGGGATCGGCGACAGTCTCAGTAGCACCTTCATTGAGTGGATGGGATGACCTGGATGTGGGAGCGGCAGTAGGAGCAGATATGGATCTTGATTGGGAAATTCAACGACAGGTTTTGGAAGGAGGAGAATTTTGGATTGGAGGAGTGGCCGAGAGATCGGGCAGATATGAGGAGGTTAATTGATGGGGTTGTGTTAACGCATCAAAATTCAACCCTCAGGAGAAATCAATTAGTTTGGGAGTGCAAAGGGGATGTTAACGAGGATCATGTTAAATGGATGAAGGAAAAGCGATGTAAGATTAAAGAAATAGAGATAGCAAGCGCTGCATATATCTCTAGGTGGTGATGGTTGGACTTGATATTGTACTATGTACGGAGCATCAAGCGATCAAAAGAGAAATTCTTGGAGGAACAACAGAGCTGAGCTGAGCTGAGCTAAATAAGTAGAAGTAAAGAAGAAGTGAGAGGAGAAAAATAAAAGATAATCACAGGAGTTATCCTACTCATCTGAGTGCATTCCTTGATAGATGAAGAAGGAAAAATACAATTTTTAATTATGATGAAAACTCATTCATACACCAATACTTGTAAATACAAGTACAGATCATCTTGCTCACTTGCTAGCTAGTTTTACCCTATTTACCTACCCTTATATACTCAATAAGATAGGATAAATCGAAGATCCAGCCTAGCCAGCATCGATATCAACTCGAATAATCATCTAAGATTTCTTTCTTCCCCTTTCTCTCTCTCTCTCTCTCTCTCTCTCTGATACCTAATTAATTATAATACCTAATCTATGATCGAGTTGGTGAGTGAGTGAGTGAGTGGGTGGGTGGATGGGAATGAGTAGTAAGTAAGAATTATTTTGTTTCGTTTCGTTGCGTTTTGTTGCGTTTTGTTGCATATATATCTGTTGTATAGTTATTCTACAATTAAACTAGCGATCAATTATCTATCCAAAGCATACTGCCGAATCAAAGACATGCATGTGTCCGGAGCGGCGGATCTATTATGCGGTCGCTAAACCCCGATTTGGATTAAGCTTATTTGATTCTCTCACCAAAATGTCGGACGCTAAATCCCAATTAGGACAACCCTCTCCATCCAAGCTTACTCACACCCCCCTTTTCCTAACCGACACACAACAAACAACAAACAAATGGGCTCGGTAACCCCCCCTCCTACCAAGTTTTAGTCTACGGCCGGCCGACTCCAAAGCAACTTTCTCTTCACGACACAGGGGGTATTCCATTTATTCCATTTAATTCTATTCGATCCCATGCCGTATGTTGCGTTGCGTATATTCTATACCCATCCATCATAATCTAATTGAACGCTATCCATCCATGCATCCATGCATTCATCCCCATCCCTCCCAGAAAAAAAAATAATACTACCTCAACAAACTCAACCTAAGCAACCCATCCGCTGCCTTTTTCGATAATTCCGGACTCCTCTCCATCCCCACCCCCAAATCCGGCTGCGCAAATATGATCGGTGGACGAAGAATTTCCAATTTCTGTCTCTCCAAAATCGGTTTCCGAGGCTGCTGCTGCAATGTATTTTCTCTTTCCCAACCCCGCAACACATCTTGTTTTCTCCTCGCCACTTCTCTCTCAACATTGATTTCCACATGTCGATTCGTCTCGCGCTTGGTGGGGGTAAGTGGGTGTGCATGCCCCACGCCTGAGCTAGAGTTGTAAGCGGGAGAAGTACAGGGGATGGCAGAGTCCCTCCTGGATAGAGAATCGCTTCGTGAAGGTGAGGGGATGGAAGGGATACACAAGTCTTTATTCCTGTCCTTCTCTCTGTCTTCAATGAAAACACGTACATTCTTCCTGGGAGGACTGGGACGTTGCAAATGAATCGCTGGAATCAATGCGTTTCTATCCGGAGCACCTGGAAGCGGTGTCCTACTCCCCATACTCGCCCCATAGGAAGGATTTCCGCGTTGACGTGCTGGACAAGGCAGTTTAGGTGATGCAGAGCGGGCTTCGAGACGAGAGAGGGGAAGATCGATTTGATTGGTTTGAACTTTGTAGTTGGCAAGAGAGAGACGGAGACGTAGAGCTTGGCATTTCTAGAGATGTGGGGTTAGTATCTACTTTCATCTATTGGAAGGGTAAGGGGTAGGCGAACTTGACGGATTTCTGCTCGGGATAGGGATTTAGATTTTGATGCACGGAAGCTTCTTGTGGTAGAGACAGTGGTGGGTATGAAAGGTAAATCGTCAGATGTGGTCTTTTTGGCTGCTTGAGAGTTGTTGGCGGTATCTTCTGTATTTCCTACGGAGGAGGAAGATGAATTTCCGAAGACGGGGGAGACGGGGGAGACAGGGGAGACGGAGGGCTTTATCTGAGTCCCCGGCCGAGGTGATTCAAGAGAGGCCTATAGACACATGTCAGCAAATTGTATCATCAATGCCATCAATCAACACATACATTGGATCCACAGTCATATAAAGGATCATAAACTTGAAATCGCGAGAAACCCTCAGCCCATGCCCCTTTGTCTTGAACTGCAGCATTGCATGGTAACAAATTGCGTCTTGGCGACAAAGTGGCCGATCCAAGTCCAGACCCTTCCTGCGGCGAATTGGCCGACAGAATCTTTGCCTTCGTATCAAAACCCTGCCCAATCTGAATTCGTTCACCCTCAAAAACGTCGCCGCCAGCAAACAGATATCTCTTTTGACCAGCCAGTGGAACCGCTTCAGCAGTCGACAAACCGGCCGAGAAAGAGGTTCTGGCAGCTCCAGATCCTTTCTCCAATCTACCAGATGATATCTTTTCGTCCATCTGTCCCTCTTCAAAATCTCCAACTTGTAGGTTTGTATCCGTCTCCTGATGATTTTCCCGCCGAATTTCGCTTGTCGAATTTCCCACCACCTTTGACAGGACGGGAGGATTCCACGACCATTTATCGCCATCTGATGCCTTGGGTATCTTGGTAACTGAGGGCGCATGGTCGATATTAAAGGTGGGTGTATTGATGTTGATATTGATATTGATATCTCCCAAGACGCGACGCGTAGCTGATGTATTTGGTGGTGAAGCCATTTTGAACAGTGATCACGTCAAAAGGAAAGCAAAGTAAAGTAAACAATCGAGTGAAGAATGAATTGTACGAGTTTATATATTGGAAAGCGCGTCCGTTGTTGCTGTTTTGTAGTTTCCTGAGCGTGTTTGTTAACTAGGCATTCAATCATTCATTCATTTATTATACTCACTCACAGATAGATAGATAGACCACAATACCCCCTTCAAAATAGCAAAGAAGGAACCAACGAAGAAACATAAGCCAACCCAATGCCAAACTTCCAATATCTAATTATAAGAGACGCGATTCCTCAGGAAGTTATGATAAGTACATGATTCTGCCACCGCTTAACTGACCGCCTGATCCAAAAGAGTCATACACGAAGACTCAGCGGAAAGACACGTGATAGTATGTACACCTATTAATCAACCAACCACACAAAAGACAACTTATTACACTACTAGGCTTATCAGGTATATTAGCCTCCGCCCAACTTCTTCAATCCTACACCTCTCTTCAATCACGCATACATCACATCACATCACAGAGCATCAAGATTGAACTTGCTCTACTCAATCAATAAGAACGAACAAACAAACTATCTTGAACGCCCCCTAACCCACCCCACAAGACAGTTCATGTTCGTCCAGGAGTTTTCAACGAACTCCTAAGCACTGACACGTCCGTCCACCTAACAAGCTTTCAAAGATGCCATGCCATGACATGACATGACACGACATGACGACATGGAACAACAAACAGCCTAGACAGAAAGAAGATCGATGGTGCTTTATCTCCCTCCACAGGTAGATTCAATTCAATTCGGAACTTTAAACTCCAAATTCCATGTAGATTAGACCCATGAAATTGATGGCATCATGTTTTCCCAGGTCAGACTTGAAGTGATAGCTTGATTGTGACGTAAATATATATATATATATATATATTGAAAATGAAAATAGATTAGACTTTCTCAAAAAGCCCAAGGTCCAAAGGGCCCAGATAGATACAAAAAAATTAATGCTTTCAGAACATTAAATACAATAAATACAATTCAACCACATGGAAAACAAAATTTATCTACACCTTGCTTTTCACTGCCAGTCTTCTACTCCGTATCCCAATTGTGAAGATAAATTAAACACCAGAGCCATCTGAATGCCCTCAAAGAGTAATATATATTTGGTGGAAGAAGACCATCTTATCATGATGGTATGTAATAGTAACCAGTGACATATCCTCATTACAGAAAATCCCTTCATTCCATGAATAACGCCCCGCTAGATTCAAAGGGAATAGGCAAATATCCTATCCTTCCCTCGTAATAAGTAGCCTGGTCCCAAGACGCCGTGCTTTTTATTGGTATATCATATCGACTTGACATAATCCCCTGTACTTCCTTCCCATGGTAGAAACGCCTTGCAAAAATCCGTGACAAAAACCTCTTGTGTTCTACGAGAGATCCATAGAATAGTGATCATCCATCTTGAATATATATGGGTCATCAAAATTCAATTTGTCATCCAAATCATCCCATGTCTCTATGGGCTGGTTAAACTCTAAATCATTAAACATGGTTAAACCTTCTCCGAGGTTTGCGTTGTAATTGCTTGTATTGTTGTTGACAAGGGCTTCGGTATCGCTTACACCGAAAGGAGCCCACACTTCATCAAATAGGTCGATGGCGATGTCCAAGTTTGCTCCTTCAGAGATGTCACTATTGGGCTCTGACACACCATCTTTGCTAGACTCTGGTGTGTCATTGGGTGTAATGGACCGGTAGATACTCAAGTCAGAGATAGCCCCACCAGCTCCCCCTTCCAGTTGTTGAAAGGTTCGAACAAGTGCATTCGGATCGATAGTAGCATTCGCCCAAGCATCTGAAACGATTTCTTGGGCTGGTTGACTGGATCCTTGCTTGTTGGAATCTTTTTGCGACTTGGATGCGTCTGTAACAGGGTCAGGCCGAGCTTTAGCTTTGCCCTGTGCCGTGCTACTCTGTCTATTCATGGGGGTAGCAGCGGAGGCGGATGGAGTTGTGGTCTCAATCCTGGGTGTCTGCTCTTGATTGGAGCCAGCAGCAACGACTTTCGTACCATTAGATGTCGTAGATGCATCCCGAATCATTGTGGTACCCTTATCCGGTTGATCTTGCGAATCCAGGCCGAGCACTGGACGGAGATAATCCTCCACAAACTTCTGTGGATTCTGGAGAGGCATTTTATGCTCCAAGTAAGTGTGACGCGTGAGATCCTCTTGCTTCTCGAAGCCAACGTTTTGACGTTCGCATACCTCATCATTACACGGATAAGTTGGCTTGGGCGCAATTTTCGGTTCGGGATTTGGCTGACGGGGAACCTCGGGCGAGGGGACTTTGGCGACTTGGGGCGAGGAGGTGGGCCCTGGAGTACCTTGGCCTTGAACCGGTGTTCCATTTGGCTTCTGCTTCTTGCGCGCAGGAATATGGAGGTTATCTTGCGTGACCGTAGGTGGCTTTCCCATGTATCTCGGCTGGCCATTAGGAGACGAAGCACCAAATGGAAACGGTGGCTGGGACGATGTAGGGGCTGCGGGTGGATGAGAGCTGCGACTGTTTGATGTTTGGTGCATCTTGTTGAGCTGCTGCTGCTGCTGCTGTAAGTTGGCAGCATTAAGAGGCACTGCTTCCGAGGCCTGACCAGTTGATGCAGCCGCAGCTGGTTTGGCCGATGAATCCGACGATGCACCATTTTTTGCCGCCGCCGCGAGTGGATTTCTACCCGTTAGATCGAAAATCATTCCCGTCAAGAAGTTTCTAGCCTGCTCTACATCAGCGGGTCTCATGGAGAAAGTGTCTTTGAGCTCCTTCATCTCAGGATCTTTGAATTGCTTTGCCAAGCGAGCGCGCTGAAATGTGTTAGCGGTATTCGTCAAATCCATCTTGGAGGGATTCAAAGACTTACTGTACGGAAAAATTGTCTCGCTCGGGCATCGTCACGAGTCTGAACCCACCACTTAAATCCAGCCCGTGATAGGTTTGCGAGGGGAACTGCAATGCCTATCAAGAGCCTCCCGGCGGTTGCCTTCGTCTCTGCATCCATGGGTATGTCAGGGAGGACGCTCTCCATGGCAACCTTTTCCTCTTCAGCCCCCATTTCGTTGTACCTCTTGGTCAACATTTCCAGCTCAGGGTTGCCTGGGCCGGCCTTGGGCCTGTTAAGCGCTTGGCGGAGCATCGCCTCATATGCTCTTCTCTTCTCTGGGTCGAGTTTCGCTACTTGATCTGGTGTGAGCCTGGGTGGAACTCTCTGTTGTGATGCTGGCGGTGGACGCTGTGGCCCATTAGGATTGGGAACTTCCACGACATCATCGCTACTAGCACGCTTCAAATTATTCTTAGGTGGTTGAGCTGGGGACGAGCTCTGTGCGGCGGCTGCTGACTTGTTATTCGGTGGAGGGCGAGCGCGATTGACAGGTGTGGGCATGGCTGCTGGTTCTGGTGCTGAAGTTGCTGGCTTTTGTTGTGGCAGTTGCCCGGGTGGTTGCTGAGGAGTAGGCATTTGGTTCGAGTTTGGTAATCCTGGTTGCGCATTGTGAGGTACCTGCTGGCCACTCATCTGTGCCATGTTTGCCATTTGAGCTTGGCGTTGGGATGCCTGAATGCTCGCAATTTGCCTCTGCATTAAAAATCCTCGAAGTTGATCATCACTTGCGTTGACAAATTTGCCACTCGAGTGATTGCGAAGGTTCATGATATCCTGGGGAGTGACTTGTCGCATCATTCCAGGGCCCAAACCCCCCATGCCATTGGGCATCTGAATTGGATTCTGACCCATGGGGGCAACAGGAGCCGACATTCTTGGAGGGACGACGGGCATAGGATTCGGGCCTCCGACCGGAGCACCCGTGCCCATGGGATTGAGTTGCTGTTGCGCGGCCTGTCTCTGCTTGCTCAGCTGGATGAAGTGCGATCTCTGCATGGCCTTCACAGCTTCGAGCGCCTGCGATGGTAATGTGGGAGTCGAGCCAACCCATTGTTTTAATTGGCCCCACTTCTTAACCTCTGGAGGAACTCCTTGAATCATGGTTTGCTGAGCGAGGTAATTTGCAGGTATGTCCATATTGTCCAATTGCTGAACTATCCTCGGATCCAACATTGCATTTGCAGGTCGAGACTGCATGGCATTCTGTGCCATTTGTTGTTGTAGGAGCATTTGCTGCTGCTGCGACAAGCCAGCCAACAATGCTGGAGGAGGTCGTTGTCCAGGGTTATTGATCATCCATCTACTTAGAGCGTGCTGCTGTTGAGCAAATTGTGCAGACTGTGGACCGGTTTGACCTGGATGGAGTGGGTTGTTGTTCCCCGGCATCTGTGCTCCTTGTTGCATTTGATTAGGCTGCTGACCTTGCCAGTTCTTGGCAATCTCATTCATCTTCTCGGCTGGCAAGTTCGAAAATTGTTGTCGTTGATCTGGGGGCACATCTCGTATCATTGCGGGGCTAAATCTGTTCATCGCGTTGGGAAACATTTGCCTTGGATTATTTTGCATTAAACGTGGGTCGAGTTGCGGGACGAATTGTGGGTTTTGGTTCATGACACCGGCTTCGGGATGACTCATCTGCTGAGATGATGTCCTTAGAGGCGCATTGAGTGTATTCATGGCCGGGCTCTGCTGTGATGGCATCGGACCGGAACCCATTCCACCAGGCTGTCCTTGTAGCCCCATCTGTGCCTTGACGGCGTTTGCGCGAGCTTGAGCTTGAGCTTGAGCTTGCTGCTGCTGTAACTGCTGCTGTTGTTGTTGTTGCTGCTGCTGCTGCTGCTGCTGCTGCATTCTCTGTGACTGTTGAGCGTTAAATATTTGGGCTTGATGGGCCTGTGTTCTCGCCATTGGATTCGAAGCAGCGCGTTGTTCATTCATATTCATCGCTTGTCCTGGCATGGTCACATTGGGCTGCGGTGTGTTATTCCTTGGCGCACTGACAGGTACGACTATTTGACCTGCTTCCTGAGCCAACACTCCAGCTTGCTGCTGTTTACCGATGATGTTTTCCATGCTGCCCAAGAAGGAGTTATAATCTGACCCGCCGCCCATGGTTGTCGGAGGTTGCGATTGTCCGTTCATCGGGCTCGGATTCATCGGTCTCTGTTGCTGCATAATTGGAGCGGTTGCAGATCCATTCTGTGGGTGCTGAGGAAGTGGAGGTTGTTGTCCTTGAGCAGCGGCCTGTCCTTGCGCCATCTGCGTTTGACGCAAGCGCCACCTCACTGTGGCTTGTTGGCGATACCATAAAAAGGCGATGTCTGTTCCGCTGCTGTCATGCTGTTGAATTTGCATCGGGGTCATCTTTGCCCGGAGATTCGACCTTAAATTGGCCTTGTCTTGATCTGACGTCTCATTCAACAATTTCATGGCTTCGCGATGAATCTCTGCCGCATCGCTCGCCGACGGCTGTAATTGTGCCTGGCCATTCACAGGTCTACCGGGTCCGTGCTGGATCTGATGTGGCATGCCATTCGGTTGCAAGGGTGTGCTCTGAGGCATATTCTGCGAAAGACCATCGTTCGGCATGGCTTGAGATTGCTGAGGGGGTAGTGGTGACGCTTGCATCTGGTGCTGAAGGTGCTGAAAGCCTTGCTGCGGAGGTTGCTGGGGAATGTTTCTCGGCATTTGGCCCTGCATCCCATTCTGATTCATCATCATCATCTGCTGCTGGACTTGCGCTTGTTGATGGGCTTGCGCTTGCGCTTGCGAGTTGACCTGTTGTTGCATGGTATGCTGAGATTGCGCTCGGATTTGTTGCAAATCGCGTGACTTCTCAGCCAGTCTAGTTTTATAGGAAACCTGAAATCGTTAGCTTCAAACACGGATCCCCTTGACATCATTCACTCAATACCTTATCGGGCGCGTTTAGAAAAGCCTTCAACTCGAATTCCACGGCAACCTCGAGGATCTTCGACAACCCTGCATTTTGAGCTTGGTTTTGGGCGACAATTCGTAAAGCACCAAGTCTAGATACAAGTTAATCTCAATCCACAATGACATGAACAAATGAGAGCTCTTTATCAAGGCTCAACATGATGAAGATTGAAAGTGACTTACAGATTTAGAATGCTTCCCATACGTTCTTGAGCCTGTACTGCCGATTGCCAACCTGGTGGCGGTGGTCCTTGCAATTGAAGTTTTGAAAATATCGCTTGATTTAATTGCTGGGTCAATCCTCGATTTTGTTGCATTTGCATTTGTTGTTGCATCTGCTGCTGCTGCTGCTGTTGTTGTTGCTGCTGCTGTTGGTGGTGGTGCTGCTGCTGCTGTTGTTGCTGCTGCTGCTGTTGTTGTTGTTGTTGTTGTTGTTGCTGCTGCTGCTGTTGTTGCTGCTGCTGCTGCTGTTGTGGCATCATCTGAGGCGCAGCACTCATCTGTGGGAAATTTGAGGACATCTTGAGGTTCGGTGTGGCAAGGCCACTCTCCTACGCAGAGGAGAACTGATTAAGACGGGCAGCCTAAGATTGATCGACGTAACAAATATGGTACGTGTTTACCCAAGTTGTGTGAATGATACGCGGTACCAGTTGAGGAAGGTCGTAAAATTGAAACCTTTTGCTTTTGCACCAGGCGGGGGAGGGAAAGTCTATGGATTGCTGACAATAGGCGGCGAGCCGTAAAATGGCTGCAGGCTGCCACGGTTACATTCGACTGGAGCTAGACCTTGTGTTCCATGAGATCTCCCTATTGGAAATAGCGGCGTCGTTTGCGATGCACTCTGAAGTGCACGAGGAAACAAAAATCAAGAGCGGGATATGAATTGGCGGCAAGGTCACAGAAGCAAGAACTGGAAACTTTCTCGACCGTCGAAGGATGAGGCTGACGCAAAAGGGAAAACGTGTGTGAGTAGAGTCGAGTCAAGGGAGGAGGAGCGAATGGAGCGGCTGAGGAGAATTAATTCGATCGAGAGTTACCTGCCCTTGGGGAAGCCAGCACATTCGGCGAATCAGACGGAGGATGATTGATTCAATGGATTGGGTTGGGCGAAGAGGTCCAGACACGCATGCGATAACTGTCTGTCCTTGGATGGGCCTCACGAAAAAGATGGATGATGGAAGGGGGATGAGAAGATGACGATGGATGATAGATGATAGACGATCCTGTGATGATTCGATCGAGCTCGCATTAGACTTCTTCTTCCAGACTGTGCGGGCCGGAATGGTGTTGGGGGCTGTATTGAGGATGAGGATGGAATGAAACGAGATGGAAATGAATATGAATGGTGATGGATGGGGATGTGTGGGTGGAAGTGGAAATGCAAGTTGAAATGGGCAAGGGCTGGAGATGATTTACCTAGCACGCTAAGCTCGCGATTGACAGGGTGATGCTGGGACACTCTGTTTAGGTTACTTTTGGGAAAAAGCATGAAGAAAGCGTCAGATTTGAAGGATAAGAATAAGGTTATACGAAGAAGAATAAGCAATAAATACAACATTCACATGATGATGATATATATATGTGTGCTCCCGGGCGATTCATCCATTTCCAGATCCGCCGAGGCTTCATCGCTCCGTCGACTTTCAGTGATCTGGGGCAGGCGAAAGCATGTCCCTCCCTCCTCTCTCCAAAAGGTTGAATAATAATCCGATATCGACAGCTAGCTCCAGCTGCTAACCTGCTCCCTCCTAGCACGGTAACCTTATTGTACCGGCCGGTATCCATTAGATAATGGAAAAAAGAAGAAGAGGATGATCCACCGACCCTCAGACACTCAACTCTATATACTGTCAGGCAATGTCATGTAAGATAATACAATCTATCATCGTTTAATAAGGATCTCCGCGACCAATGGCATGCATCCTCGCAGGCAATCAAGGTGGGGATCCCTCACATCTGGCGAATCATCTTGCGCGCTCGCTCACACCGCACCCATCCATTCTAGAGGGGGGAGAGAGCGAGAGCGAGAGCGAGAGCGACACAAAGAAGAAGACAAAGAGGAAGAGAGAACAGGTTGAACGATGGATGGACGACTGCAAGTGTGTAGATGATCGTCGTGGATAGGCTCGATCAGAGGCACCATAACCCTGCCTCTCTAAACTCTCCGTCTCCTTTGAGCATTGGGGCTGGGCCCTCTCACTACGGAGTATAAGGATCGGCGACTGGTTTTGGGAGGGAGATGTACTTGCACCGTTTGTGTAACTTTTGATGGCGGGGAGGCGGGGAGGCGGAGAGAGGGAGAGGGAAATGTTTTACTTTTCTCTTTTTGGGGAGGGTTTCAATCAAGGCAATGTAATTTATTGATCGAAGGTGTTGCTATCAAGGGAGATGATTTCACGCTTCGTTTAAGGGGTCGTCAGTAGTTGAGGGAGCTGAGGGGAGCTGAGGGGAGCTGAGCGAGTTGAGTGGATTCTAGAATGGCCATATATAAAGTTAAATATCTAATAACATTAACCTTATATATTCCTACCGATAGATATGCAACCTCCATTCTCTCCAGCTGACAACTGTACGTACAGAGGACACACATTATCTCCCAATTTAGCATATACGCAAAAGTATGTACAACCATCAGTCGATATCATATTGAAGGAGACCTGAGCTGGGGGAGGGAAAGGGAAAGCGAAGATGTTCTCGTGCATCTCATTCAAGATGCAATTAAGATTAAAGTCACTTAACTTCCCTCCGACTACTTTCCTTCTTCTTCTTTTCTCCCATGATGTGTGATCCTAAAACGATATCGTTCATTTAAATTAGCTTTCGTGAACTTTAACTTCAACCCAAACATTCAAGCATCACACAACTCCGTACACATCTCAATCACGAACGAACACGAACCCGTCAGGACAGGAGTCACACAAGACATGAGAGCAGAAGGAGAAGGAGGCCGGATGCGTCGCTACTCCTCCTATATAATAATGTTCGAAGCAAGCACGGCAAAAGGAAAAGAAAAGAAGGGAAAGGTCGCTAAGCTTACTCTGCCTGCCAGGGATGGGCCGCTTGCTTAACATCGAACCTTGATAAAAAGGTTCAAGGTCTTTGTTGTCAAATGAATCATATACAAGGCATCAAGGCACCCAGGCACCCAATCGTCAATCCCATCAGCCACCGCGGCTGGTCAACGGCAAGGTCTGCGAGGCTGGTGACTTGGTAGGTGCGAGCAGATAAAACCCTTCGATCTATCTATCTATCCTCTCTGTCTACGTGAATCCCGATTCACTCCATCGACTAGGTAATGTTGAGAATAGCCTCGACATCCACATCCACATCCATCTCCATCCCCCTTTCATCAATCCAGAGAACAAGAGTCTCGACAATCTTCCATCGATCGTACATCTCCTCCACCTACAAAATGTCAAATCCAAGTCTCTCCGCCGCCGAAGCAAAAGCCCACGACTTTCTCGATTTCCTCAATGCTTCCCCGGGTCGTAAGTAGTGTGAAGCCATCACATCACATTATCATCACATCATCATCCACACTCATGCGGCCGTGCCTAACATCCATTTAGCCTACCATGCCGTGCACGCTGCCATTCAACGACTGTGCAAAGCCGGCTTCACCGAGATTAAAGAGCGAGATAACTGGTCTGCCAGCCTTCACCCCGGCGGCAAGTACTATCTCACACGCAACGCGTCATCCATCGTCGCCTTTGCCATAGGCAAGAAGTGGAAGGCCGGGAACCCCATTGCCATGATTGGCGCCCACACCGATTCGCCCACGCTACGTGTCAAGCCGGTATCCAGGAAGCAAGCTTCGGGCTTCATCCAGGTGGGCGTGGAGACGTACGGGGGCGGCATATGGACCTCGTGGTTCGATAGGGATTTGGGCATCGCGGGGAGGGCCATGGTTAAAGACGGCCATGGGAATTTCGTGCAGAAGCTGGTCAAGATCGATCGTCCAATCCTCCGCATCCCCACCTTGGCCATCCATCTCAATCGTGCCACGAGCTTCGACCCGAACAAGGAGACGGAATTATTCCCCATTGCCGGCCTCGTGGCGGCCGAGCTGAATCGGACGGGAGCGGGTGAGAACGGGCCGACTCCGGCTGAAGAGGCGAAGGATTCGGATGAATATCGACCCTTGCAAGCAATGACCACTCGGCATCATCCATACGTGGTGGAACTGATTGCAAAGAATGCGGGGGTGAGTATCGATGATGTCGTTGACTTTGAAATGATCTTATATGATACACAAAAAGCCTGTCTGGGTGGCTTGAACAATGAGCTCATCTATTCGGGCAGGCTGGACAATCTGGGCATGACGTACTGTAGCGTCGAGGGACTGATCGAGTCGGTGAAGGACTCTGCGGCTTTAGATGACGAATCATGCATCAGGTTGATCACCTGCTTCGACCACGAAGAGATCGGCAGCACATCCGCTCACGGCGCTGCTTCTAACCTCCTCCCCGCCGTCCTCAGACGTCTATCCGTCATCCCCGCCTCCACGGCAGCCCCTGGCTCCGCATCGTCCTACGACATGGTGCACCGCGAATCCGACGTCGAGATCGCCACGGCCTACGAACAAACCCTCGCATCATCCTTCCTCATCTCAGCCGACATGGCCCACTCCATCCACCCCAACTACTGCCAAAAATACGAACAAGACCACCGTCCCGAGATGAACAAGGGAACCGTCATCAAGATCAACGCCAACCAGCGCTACGCCACCAACTCGCCCGGCATCGTCCTGCTGCAAGAGGTGGCCCGCAGAGCCAAGCCCAGCGCCGATTCCACGGATGCAAGGCACGGCGTGCCCCTCCAGCTCTTCGTCGTCCGCAACGATAGCAGCTGCGGCAGCACCATCGGACCCATGCTGAGCGCGGCCCTGGGAACCCGGACCTTGGATCTCGGCAATCCCATGTTGAGCATGCATAGCATTCGGGAGTGCGCAGGGGCGTTTGATGTCGAGCATGGCATTAGATTGTTTGAGAGCTTCTTTGATCATTTTTCGGGGCTGGAGGGAAAGATTTTGATTGATTAAGTGGGTTTGGTGGGGAGGGGGGGGATTAGGTGAATTGGTTGAGTCGATGGATGGGTTCTCGGTAGAAATGCACATTCACGAGATCAGTCAAGGGTTGTGTTATCAGCGGGTATGAAAATGGAAAATGAATGAATTACGAGAAATGAGATGAGACACGAAGAGAAGAGAACAGAAGAGAAATGAATCAAACGAGAAAAAGAATAGAAAAGAAATGCAACATGATGCTGGCAAGGATCAAGAAAGAACATTCATGTATATATATATATATAAACTCAGTATCCCTCATCCAATTCAACATCAAAAAGCCTGCTACTCGAGAAACAAACAAATTGGTAACGAGAAACAAAGAAGCAAAGAAGCAACAACAACTCCTTTTAACATCGTAAATATACATCTCAAATCAAATTACCAGCACACCGCAGCAGACTGAATATTCACTCAAACATGACATGACATGACAACACAGTAGAATCTCATACAACATCACATCTCCCAAGTCGAGCAGCAGCCAGAAATGCATAGCATTAAACAGGGGGAGGGGTATCTGAGCAGAAAGCCGAGACTATGAACCATGTGATGCGCTCCACTCCATGATAACATCGCATTCCAGACCATCATGTCCTGTTCTATTCACTTGATGCCAAACAACTCATCCATCATCAATCATCAATCATCCATCATATTTTCATCAAACTTGTGCACCCCATTTACATCCATTCATCCCGTCAACTATTCCTCCACATCATATGACCTCTTGGTTCCTCCACTTTTCCCCCAGCAAACCCAATTAGCTCCTAAGCGATCATCCATATATCCTTTTTTTTTTGTCATGATATGGAACTTGAAAACTTCCTATTTATAAAGTAAATGCAAGAGAATATTAACCACAAAACAAGCAAATGTAGATTGAAAATGCTAGTAGCGCAATGCATTTTTTTTTTTTTTTTTTGTGCAAATGCTTCATGAGAAATGATAATCCGATATAGCGGAATATGAAAAGGTAACAAGGCATGAATGTAAATGCACGTGGTGCAAATTTTATCATGACCTGATTTCTTTACGTCTCCAAAACATCCTTCTCTTCTTCACTTGGAAGTAAAGGAGTTTCTCTTGTAGCGTAATTCTCATCCTTCTCCCAAGCAGCTCCTGGTCCATGGTAAGAAGGTTCCTCAATCTTTCCACCTAATCCTGGGTTGATGGGTTCGGATCCATAAGGAAGTGGTCTCGAAGGCATATCGCGGGTTGGTAGGTCCAATTTACTGGCTAGAACATCCGATTGACGCCTAGCAAGCATGTCAAGTTGGGCTGCTGGGTCCTGTCCGGCTGTCAGTGAGAATCTCCCAAGGTCATTCAATAGCCTCTTGATAAAATCCAAAAGTTTGTGCAGATCGTAAAACAGGGTGCTGGAACCAAGGCGTAGTCTCTTGGGATTTTCAAAGAGACTTCTGAAGGCATCAAAAGTTTCGTTGAATTCATCAAAGAGGCTTACCCAATCTTGTTGTGCTGGAACTCCTTCCGCAGGCGGTAATGCACCTTCTCCATCTCTCTCTTCGCCCCAAAAACTAGGTTGTGATCTAACTGGGGCGGGTGTCACGGGTAAACTAGGCCGTTCAAGCTCTGTTGGAAAGTCTGTGAGCTTCATACTCCGCCTACGCTGTCCCGGATTGGAGATCTGTGATATACCTGAGCCGTATCCTTGTATGACTTGGATGTTGCCTTTGCGATTCTTTGTCATATTTCCAATATATCGCTCAATCTCAGGAACCTCATCCCATGCGTTTGCTCTAGCGTAAGCTTGCCATGGATCAGCGGTGCCGGAGGCAGTTGGAGTTGTAGGAGTAGGCGGCATACTTCTTTCATCCTCGGTCGTTGCGACTACCGAATCGGCGACGGGGGTTTCTGGTACTGCTGTGTCATCATAATTATCTTCAGGGAATACTCTTGAGGGTTTTGGTGGGTTAGCCTCCCATGGAAATATCGGTGGAGGTCTTTGGTATTTGGGGGCTTTGGGTACTTCGTAGTACATGTTGCTAGGAGGATCGGGGTAACGGTTCGGGGCTTGGAAGGGGGTAGGATCGCTGGACATCTCATAGTGGGTATTTGGCATATTCGAGGCTTCTGGTCCCGAGTCTTGTGGTGGTGGTGCTCTGCAAGATGTTAGATGTGGTCTTCCTTCCCCATGGCAAATAAAACTTACTTGCTCGCATCCCATGGTGAATATGAGACTGCCCGGTTCCGAGATTGGTCCAATTTTGTCTGTACTGGAGGATCATAAGCTTCTGCTTTGGTTTCACGGATTGGCTCCTCTGCTGTGGTAGTATCATCATGAATGACAGGGATATGTTGAAAGTTCTCACAATGGGCTCCTTGGGACTGGTCCTCCTGGGTCTTGGGTTGGAATTCTCCAAAAACAAGGTATTGCACGATGAGAGGGGCTCCTCCGTTGGTATTTCCGTTATCCGACTGGAGAAGATTAGCATCCTTGGTGGGACCCTCCGTAGCTGAAGGAATCGAGCTTACAGTTTGCCTGTAGTGTTTATCATAAACCGCCCACCATCTTCCCGTCATCTGGTGGTAAGGAGTGGCTCCGATGCTGGCTTGTCTTCCGACTTTCCATGGCTTATCCGTTCCGATGAAGTGTGCGGCGCTAATACTAGATTGGAAATGGTGAAATGCTGGGAGGTACTGGTAATGAGCAGATGGGGTGACGTTGTAAGTAAAGCTCAAGCGGTTAAAAGTGTTCTTGAAATGCATGTTTAGTAAACCTTGATCCGCTCCATCAAACGAAACTCCTCGCTGTGCCATTGCTTCCAAGGCATAGTAGTCGCCCAGATTTGGATTGAGAACCATCAGACCTGTGTTGAAGATGTCGGGCCATCCAATATCTGGCGCGGCCGAGAATGGGTCTGGGAGAGCAAATAACTCATCTGGTGCACGAAGAGCAACCATATCCGCATCCATATAAACTATTCGTCGGAACTGTGTTTGTTTCCACAGTGTAATCTTGGTAAAGGTCGAGTGGAGATCTGGTCTCCCCATGAGGTCCAGGTTGGCCGGTAGCCGATTGACCACTCGATCCACCGGAATGACATAGTCAAAGTTGCTCTGGAGAGATGAATGAGAGATGTGTGAGATATTTCCTTCCAGATGGTCAACTCACCTGCAGCTCCGCCATACTCTCCGAGGTCACCGTATCCGTCGTGACGAGCACGGCGATCTTCTTGGTCGTTCCAGCATCTCGCAAAGAATGTGCCAACACCAGGGCCCCTAGAACGAGGTCTCAGTAAGTGGTCCCGATACGCCTATGGCTGTCGAACATACCTGGAAGGTAGGTATCGGTCAAAAGAAGCTATGCATCCATCGTCAGTTGATCCCAGTCTTTAGGGGCCATCGACGCAAAGAAGTCCACTCACCGTGGCATAAACATCTTCTCCTTGGGAAGCCATTTGGTCGAATACACGAGAACCTTGAGAATTGACGAGGAGAAGAGGAGAAGAAGACTCCCACCACTTTATAGCAGGAATGGAATGGAGTTGTTGCAGAGGGGGAAGTTCGGAAGGATGTTGCAGAAGGAAAACTAGCCAACAAGCTATCAAGGTTGCCTAATGGAGTTGATTTGCCATTCGGTTAAAGAGAGCGAGGGAAGAGGAAAGAAACAATCAACTTGTGAATGAATTGATTGATTAGTTGATTCATTAACAGATGGGGAAATTGTTGGCGATTCGGGGGGGGCAGGAGAAAAAGATGCGAGAGTGATAAGGTTATTATTAATGAAAGATATAGTCACAATATGATTTTTCTTTTGTCTTGTTTTGTTTAGTCCTTTTTCCCACCCCGCTTCAACCCCCCTTCGTCAAAGACCTCATCCCACTTCGAGAATTACACCAAAGATTATACAGAGAGACCAGGTACATCCTCCTTGGGTATCAAGAAGAATCCCCTCATGATTCATTATTACGAACAACACGCTGCCACGTAGCAGATCTCAAACTGCGATTGGCTGTCTCCTTCATCACCTTCTTCATATCATCATCCGACATTGTGATATTAGATGATGTTATTATTTCTCTCCTTTCCCATCATCATCCTCAATGGCTCTTGTAACCTTCTTTGGCATGGCTCCACTGTGTACGTCGAGATCATCCATCGTCTGCTGACAACTCGCCCATAATAACCTTGCTTGAAACCAAACAAGGCACCGTGGCAGGGAAAGAGTTAAAAAAAGGGTTGACAGAATGCAACCTCACACGACATATGATTCGCATCCATCCCATCCCATCCATCCCTCATCCCTCATCCCTCATCCTCAATCCCTCCCTCATTTCTACCCAACCAACAACAAACCCAACCAACCAATCACGCTGATGTGATAGATAGAGAAAGATGCGGTTGAACGGCCCCCCTAACCTAAACCCAACTTCATTTCATTATCATCCTAACGGTCCTTAACCCAAGCCAACAACAACCGATGCAACGCTATGCACCTCGTGCATGAGAAGAGTAGACTAGGGGTAGACTGGGGGAGAGGAGAACATATGTATGATGGGTTTCTTGATTGTATCGATCGAGTATTGTTGACTTGATCACGTGATTCTATTCTGGGCTTATGTAATCACTCACCTCTTCTATAACATGCCCGGTTGCGGGAGTCTCTCGAGAGCTTCCTTTTCCCACGTTAAAGGTGGCGGCAGATTGGATCCATGGATGTTGAGGCTACCCGTCTGATCTCTGAAACGACTTGATTTCTGGTGCAGCTGGGCTTCTTGCCCCTGGCCTTATCAATGTTCCTACAACCTGGATAAATGCATCAATGGTGACGGTGTCGCGAATAATTAAAACCCATCATGTGCTCTCGTCTCGATTCGGCTTGTCTTCTGGGACAACTGATTGTGGCAATTGCTTCGAACTCACATAACATCGAAACTTCGATTCGGTCTTTGGGTGCTCCTGCTACAAGTATGGCGAGCGATAGCAGTTCCATCGCCGCTTTTTGTAGGGAGATGAACGAGAACAATATCCAAAGGAGTTTGGCTTCTCTGCTGCTCTTCGTCCTTATAGGAAGGACCTCGTTTCTATGTATGTTGGGATGTTGATCTCGGTAAGGCCACACACAAGGTGTCAAAGTCATGGATGGATGGGAGGGACATGATCGTTTCCACGCGCTTGTAGAAGAAGATGTACAAGATAGAAATAACTTTCTCTCTTCAACTTAATTGTCACATACACACGTTTCTAGCATTCATTGGTATGGAAATAACGCCTAGAAAACCAAGAGATCTGTTGGAGAGATCTTGAGCGTTCTGTATAACCTCGAATACTATCAAGACATTGTGTTTGTGTTAATGCGTAAGAGGGATTCTTCGATTGAATCTGCCTAGCTAGCCTCTTCAACTGTGAAATTATATAAAAAGACACGGAAAAAATAAACTCTTCATTCCCTTATCAGATTAAACATCGCACAAAGGTCAGTTAGTTCACATCATAAGAAAAATGGAGATACAGTAGCGAATAATTCGGCATTTCCACATGCAAGCACTGGTGAAGTTATCGATTCGGACCGGCAAAACCTTTCCCCGACACGTCTTAGCTCAACACAGCGAACCTCAATTTCCAGCGTCATACTCTCGAAAGGAAGAGAAACTTGACCGCACAAGTGCTTGTATCCTCTCAAAACTTCACTCATCATGGCGGGACATAATAGCCGTTCGTCTCTCGCAACTGCACATTCGATCCGAGGCAAAAGCTGATGAGAAATAGTACTCGCGATGGACCCCGCGCTGGTCAAATACAACAGTACGTCTGGTCTCACAACTCCACCATACCCTCTGCACCGCATACCATAGTCGCGATTGCAGGGTGGGGAGCGCAAGAAGCGGGAGAAGACTAATTGGAATAGACTTGTCCGTAAATCGCCACAAGTACTTTCGATGGACGGGCCGAACTGCTGCGATTACTTTTGTCTTTGCAGCTGTGATTCCGGGTATCGTTGGCTATGCGGCTTATGCGACTGAAGTAAGATTTCATATGCGATTTGTGACGAGTCTGGGATGTTGGGAGGGAGCGCTAATCTAGGATAGGGAAAATGGTATATGCGAGGAAAGCGGAGGGGGGATACTATTGCAGAGTATTAGGGAGGAGAGGGGGAGCGGGGGAGAGATACGGAGTGAAGAGTGGAGGAATTGGGTCGAAACGAAAAGGCAGAAATTGTACATATGTCGGGAAGAGGTATCATGAGAGCCGTTATGGGACAATCAAAGTCTATGGAATGGAGTTGGCAGACATCATCAGGGTTCAAGGCATGTCTATGTGATCTTGGTATTGATATCTTTTGGCTTTGTTTGCTACCGATATAACTTTCTGTAGGATTGACCTGGTACCCTCTAAACTTCGAATCAATAATTTTCCACCTGTTGAAATTGTTGCGGTAAATTTTGGGATGAGATTGGACCAAGGAAAATATTCGAACTCCAACGCATGGCTGAAAATCAAGCAGATTTTCACATGCAGTGTTCCAAGGAAAAGGAAACAACAACGCCCCCATTCGTAATAGCGTGATGATTGGTATCATTGGTCTCATCTTCAATATCGACCCCTTCCACCTCCATACCCACGACCTCTTCCCCCAGATGGACCATCCGGTATTCTCTCCCCTCTCCTCCATTCTCCACTCGGCACACCACCTGCTCCAAGGCCAGGGCCCACCCCCTGGCCAAACCCTCCCCCTCTTGAACCTCCTCTCCCTCTATATCCACCCCCAAACCCA
Organism: Monilinia vaccinii-corymbosi; assembly: GCA_017357885.1. Lineage (NCBI taxonomy): Eukaryota > Fungi > Ascomycota > Leotiomycetes > Helotiales > Sclerotiniaceae > Monilinia > Monilinia vaccinii-corymbosi. The sequence continues at coordinate 219,820 of CP063406.1, read as the reverse complement.
TTCTCTCTTGGCCCCACACCTCCTCTCCCGCCAAATCCTCCTCTTGCTGGTCCGCTAGGCGGCGGCGCAACCCCCCCATCTGCCATCGGTGGCAATATCGCACATGAAACATAATCTCCAATAACAAACCTCGCATCCTGTAATGTCTTCTCCGGATCCCCCATCAACTCTCCAGCCATAATCCCCCCCGAAACAATCGCACCCTCGTCCTCACCTGGCAAAATCCCCGGCCCCCCATCCCCAATCACCACGCTGCCCAGATCTTTCGTCGTGTATCTCCCCGGTCCACTGGCGGAAGGTCGCGTATCGGGAAATATGAGACGGAATGAAAGACGAGTGCCTATTGCCGGGTCGGGCAGGACATCTGGCAGCGCGGTGGCTAGCAGATGTGATAATTCGCGCAGAGTACACGATTGCCATGTTGATATATTCACATGCAGAGGTAATTCCCCATGCGGGTTAAATTCCTCGAGTCTAGGTGTACCTGTTAACCCAAATTAAGAAATCCGAGGAGAAGGCTGAGATGTAATCATTTACCTGTGAAATGAACCACTTTTGTAGAAAAGCTTCAGATGGAATGGGACGGTGGTATTGCGATCGATTTTTGTTAGGGAGGTCGTTGACATATTTATACTATACACGACGATAGATAATGATGGTTCATGGGAGAGAGAAGGGGGGCGTGGAGGTTGTAGTATAGACCAAGAAGTTGTCGAGGCAGAATCTAGGCCTCGTCAAAAAAAATAAACATTCAGCCTTGGGCTTTGTACGAGTTTACTTCTTTCTGTTACTCAGACCGACGGCAACAACATCCATCTTCCAATTAACCCACAACTCAACACCGCAATTAATTTGTCCATCAGATTGGGCCAAGCCACAGCGATCAACAGTGAGCACGGCATCATCATCGATCCTCCTCCATCCCACCGCCATAAATTTTAATCTTCTCCGGCGCAAACGGGCCACAACGTTAACGTTAACCGCAAGGATGGATTTCGCATCTCTCATGGCCAAAGAGATATCCAAAAAGAGCGAATCCTCGACCGACACATCGAAAAAATACATGAAACGCTCCGAAATAGAAGCAGAGCGTCAAGCCCAATATCTCGCCGAGCAGCGCGCCATCGAAGCCGACCGCGAGGCTAAACTGGCGCAAAAGCGCAAGCGCGAAGATCAAGAGGCAGAAGCCAATAAGGCGCGCGAGGAAAAGCGGAGAAGGCTAGCTGAAGAGTCGAGGAGGCAGAGGGAGGAACGGGAGGCGGAGGAGGAAAGGAAACGGAGGAAGAGGTTGGGATTGCCGGAATTGGTCAAGGAGGAAAGCGTGGAGGTTGCGGAGGACGATATTCCCGATGAGGAGTTGGTGGGGAAGCTACGGGAGATGGGACACCCTGCGAAGCTGTTTGCCGAGAGCCATAAGCAGAGGTTGAGGAGGTATCGGAAGTTGGGGGTTGTGATGACCTCGGGACCGATTCCGACGACGCTGGTGCTGGTCGAGGAGAAGGATATGAAGGTTGAGGGGGTCCCGAAGGATGAGGAGGGCAGGAAGTATCTCTTTAGACAGTTGGCGAGTTATTTCACCATGGTGCTTCGGGAGTGGGAGCACGCTTTGGAAAAGGAGAAGAGGGATACTTTTGCTAGCAAGGCGGCTTATAATGCTATGGTGCAGAGTAAGCAGAGTATGACTCCGGTGAGTCTCACGTCGCATGCATCATATACATCCCTTGTGGCTTCACGAACTGACCGAGGATAGTTATTTCGCAAATTTGAAAAAGGGGACCTCGATGAAGGGATTCTCGAACCCATCGTTGAAATCGTCAAAGCAGCTCAGGAAAAACGCTACGTTGATGCAAATGATGGGTATCTACGCCTGAGTATTGGGAAAGCTGCTTGGCCAATTGGTGTTACCATGGTGGGTATTCACGAGCGCAGTGCGCGTGAGAAGCTGCATGAGAGTGACAAGGGACATGTGATGGGTGATGAGATTACGAGAAAGTTTTTGCAGAGTATCAAGAGGTGTCTTAGTTTTGCTCAGGTTAGGTGGCCGCCGGAGGATATTCGACAGTTGATGGGCTGAGTCGTTGTTAATGAGGGATGTAATTATGTGCCGATGTGGATTTTGGTCCGTTTCCTCTTTGGCATTTTGGCTTGAATTACCTCAGATTTATGCGTGTGGAACGGCGACATCAACGCTTCACAGGGCTGGGAGGAATCTTTTAACAGCGTATGGTTGGTGGCTTCGTTGGGAATATACCCATATCAATAGAAACACCAAAGTTGGTGTCAGTACTGAATTTTATTCATGTGACTTGTACCTAAAGCACATTCTGTTTGAGGCCCTTCACCTCACTCCCCTCCTTTTTGGTGTAGGAGATGGATAGCTGCGCGAATGTTGTTGTTACTGGAGAGCTAGACGAGCTTGAAATGGTTCAATCCTTCTTGTAGGTGCGTAATGTGTATGTAATAAGAGGTGAGGAGTACATGGATGCAGAGCTAGATAGTAAACACATTTGCAGATGGATGGGCAAACAGAAAACGGAAAGGCCTAGAGACAGACTACTTCATCTGATTGATTTTCATTCTCTATGACTTGATGGTATATCTACCAAAGATTGATGCTCCCTCTGCCGATGGGAATCTGGGGTACTAGTAGTTGATGGTCATTTTCCAAAGCGTGCTCTTCGGATAAACTACCAAGATCAGTTTGAAGCCGACGCACTACACTAGCTTATCTAATATCGCCTTCGTTCCAGATGATACCGAATAGCATGCATGCATGCTGGGAACCTGAATTGTTGCACATCGCATGTATGAGTCATGACTCGGAAACAAAGACTAATTAAAAGAGCCCACAGCCAAGCTGACGTTGACAATGTACATTACCTCTCTTGCTCGAGACCGCCCAGTGCCTCGAGGTACTTGCATGCAGTATTCCTTTCACTGCCACAGCTTCCACTACACCATCCATCCATCCATCCATCCATCCAAACATCTCCTTCTCCTTTTTCAAAGGGGGCGAGTGAGTCAGTGATCATGAGGCGTTAGTTCCTTTGTCTGTCCTCGACTCAATCGCCATCGCAGCATCAAAACATGTTTCAGATTTTCAGACGTGCAACAAATTGCGAATGGTGGGTGGGTGCATCGTTTTTGCTTTGTTGGATGGATGGATGCGGTTAATACAATGGAGGGAGGGTTTTGGGGATAGTGAGAGTTGGGTTGACTCGGACTCGGAGGTTTTTGTTTCTAGATGCCAGCGCAGATCTTATTATCTCTTATTATCTCCGTTCGCCAATCGTGTTGAAGTGAGTTAACTTCCTTCTCCTGAAATCAATCGCTTTTTGATTGGATTGGTCAATCGAGTGGTTTTTGAAATATTTTGGTTGCATGTCTGGAATTGGGCGTGGGCTTGTCAGCAAGGTAAGTGCGGTAAGTGCTCACCCCGGCCTAAAATCTAAGAGCGATGGAAATCTTTGCTATATGATTTAGGGTCGACAGAATGGCTGGCTATATGGATGAATGAATGAACGTGAATGTGAATGTGTGATGAACATAACCGTACAGTATATGCGTGTACCTACCCCTTGATAAGTAAGTCGCAGGAGTTCGTCACTCGGTTATTAGCGGATGGGCTCGGCTCGGTCCATCTCCTTTTCTTCGATAATAACCTTGGCTGTGTACAATATATGTTCAAGAAATCAGGCCACAGCATAAAACAACTAGGCACTTTGGCGGAGTGGTTAACGCGATGCCCTGCTACTCGAAAGAGCAGAAGGTAGGCATTTCCTTCGGGAGCGTGTGTTCGAATCACACAGGTGTCGAACTATTTTTTTGGTCATTTTGGAATCTGAAATGGAGAGGCGGTGGGATTTCTATATTGTTATTTTGTTCTTGAGGTGTCTGCTTTGGTGGTGGAGTTGATGATTATGTAATTGTTGATTTACTCGAGCAGGCATGATTGGCCATTCCGATTGAAAGTGGATCCCTTTAGATGGAATCATCAATATTCACAGTACTTGATTCGCAGCGCCCATATGTTACTCGCGTGCCAATGTGGTTGGCTCAAGGAAAACGGGACATGATTATTCGTAATAGACGCTAATGTGCGGATGCCCGACCCCTCAGGCCAGTATATCGCTAGCGTCGGTCAGGCTCCCGGGAGCCAAATCCATCCACGTATCTGTGAACTTTCGATATCAGAATCAACGACCTGACTTCCATCTACCACTCCCTTTGAGCACGCTTCAACACTCCAACACTAAATTCGACAATATCAGTTGACATCATACACAATGTGGCTCCTCGATTGGTGTATGTAACGCTTTGGAAACTACTCGAGCGGATGGATTCGCAATATGACAGCTTGCTAATATTTTCTCTGGACAGTTTGGGATACTCTTGCCTCCTTGGGACTCTTGAACAAGCATGCAAAACTTCTGTTTCTTGGTCTCGACAATGCCGGAAAGACAACACTGTTGCACATGTTGAAGGTGCGTTGAAGAAGTTAGCTTGGAAAGATGTTACATCCAAGGCGAACAACAAATTTGTTCTTTGCTCCTCTGCAATCTGGAGATGGGAGACAATTGCTGATACATGTTCCCTTTTAGAATGACCGAGTTGCCATCCTTCAACCTACTCTTCATCCTAGTAAGCAGTCATACATTCCGCACATCTGCGCCAATTACACGTAGTCATTTACTGACCATGCGACAGCATCCGAGGAACTTGCTATTGGTAATGTCAAATTCACAACTTTTGATTTGGGTGGACATCAACAGGGTATTTGCACTCGGAATACTGGAATGATCAATGTGAGGCTAATGCGCATGTAGCTCGTCGTCTCTGGAAGGATTATTTCCCAGAAGTCTCCGGTATCGTTTTCTTGGTTGATTCTAAAGATCATGAACGTTTTATCGAATCCAAAGCCGAACTTGACGCTCTTTTGTCAATGGAGGACCTCTCTAAAGTACCTTTCCTTATCCTTGGAAACAAGATCGATCATCCAGATGCCATCAGTGAGGACCAATTAAGACACGAACTGGGGTTATATCAGACTACTGGAAAGGGCAAGGTTCCTCTTGAGGGTATCAGACCTATTGAGGTCTTCATGTGCTCTGTGGTTATGAGACAAGGTTCGTCTTTTTTTGCAGTGGGATGATTTTACGGGCTATACTAATTCTGCATCTAGGTTACGGCGAAGGTATTAGATGGTTATCGCAGTATGTCTAAATAATGACGAGAAGGCGGTGGCGGGAGAAGGCATACGGGATGAAGGGGGTGATTTCTTACGGAGATCTGTTACGATGGACGGAGTTATACAAAGGTCGTTTTTTTAATTCCTTATTTGGTAGGTTCTGGGAGCTCTCATGGGAGTTACACTTCAGGAACCTGTCCAGCCAACATGTTTGTACCAGCATAGTATCGCAATCAAGACTTTTATCTCTCTCGAGTATGTGAAGGTTCGTTTGAAGTTTCTGCATGTGCTACCAATAGACATACATAAGTGGTTTGGAATGAACCAATGTGATAGCCTTGGTCGTATAATTTATGATTCAGGCACTACATAAGCGCGAAACTAGCAAATCCAGCAAATCTACGTCATATTCACTGTTAAACTTCCCAAACATGATTGATTCAACATACAACATACACAGCATTCACCCCACAGTTTTACCATAATAGCTATTCTTATTCCTCCTTCACATATTTGAAACTCGAAGCCCCATAACCTTACTTAATGCACACACACACACATATATATAATATGCAGCGAGATAATCGGAGTCGTGTCTTCCCCTGAATAACCAGTGAATACGACGACAACAGCAGATATGGCGGATTTGCGCCACAAAACAGATGGTCCATCACCTCTTTCTGCAGAAGGCTACGATGAATCGCTCCTTCCAGATTTTCATCGCGAATTCATTTCTGAAGATCACCTTCAAGCATTTTCCAATGCGCTGAGCGCACCAGACCCAAGTCCTAGTTGCGACGACTTGTCAATATACTCACAAACGCAAAGTCCAAGAGAACCATCTACACCAATTCGCAGTGGTATAGATGCACGAAGAAACAGTAGGATTGCACTTGGAGGCAGTACCCCAGGAGATAGAGGGAGCTTGTTCATCACTGCACAGAATGATTGGGCTCCCGTTAATCCTACGAGGCTGGGTGGGAGGGGCAAAAGGAAAGGGGAGAAGAGGAAGGCGGGCAGGAAACCGAGGAGGAGTAAGGATGAAACGAGAGAAGGATACCTATACTCGATTTTGAAGTGGCCATTGCTGTTGGTTGTTTTTATGTGGATTGGGGGGTTGGGATTGGCATATTTGATTACGAGATTGTATATCTGGACATATGAGAATTTTATCGCGGTAAGTGACTTTCTGGCTAGGGTTTTGCGTGCAGGTAAAGGACTGCCGCAGAGCATGTGCTGCGAAAGATTCAAGCACCGGCGGCATCTCACCTAAAAGCTTCAGGAGTTCACTTTCCAGAGCTATGTGCTGATTCTCTGGTTTCACAGTGGAGGGGCAAACGGAATCGGCTGAGAGAACAGTTACACAGTACCACAAACTACGGCGACTGGGTCAAAGAAGCAAAGGAACTAGATGCTTTTTTAGGAAACGACAATTGGAAGGCGGAGGACGAATACGCATATTATGATTCCAAGACAGTACGAAGGGTTCTAGAACAGGTTCGAAGATGCAGACGGAAAATTGAACAAGAGGAGCGAGCAGGGAGTTCATGTAATGGAAATGCTACAACAAAGGCGAAAGTTATTGAAGACTTGAAGGCATTAATTGAGGCATGCGTAAAGAACAATTTTGTCGGCGTCGAAAATTCAAGATTATACTCTCAGACTTATTATGGGACGAAGGATTTGGTGCAGGAGTTCGTTGACGAAGGTAAAATCGAAGGTTCTGCCCCTTTATTAATATTTTGCACTGACGAGTGATTTAGTCGAAAGAGGAATCTCTATCCTTGCGAAAGCAGATGAACTCCAAGAAGAAGAAAAGCGTGAACTTTTCAAACGAATGCACAGGAATTATGGTCGCACAGCACTCTGTCTATCTGGCGGGGCCTCTTTCGCATATTACCATTTTGGAGTCGTCAAAGCATTGTTGGATGCGAATCTTTTACCAGAAGTGATCACGGGAACTTCAGGAGGTGCTTTAGTGGCAGCGTTGGTTGCCACGAGAACTAATGAGGAATTAAAGTCATTACTTGTACCAGCTTTAGCCGGTCGAATTACTGCCTGCTCAGAGCCATTCACTACTTGGATACCGAGATGGTGGAAATCAGGAGCTAGATTTGATTCGGTGGAATGGGCTCGAAGATGCAGTTGGTTCACACGAGGAAGCATGACCTTTCGTGAAGCATACGAACGGACTGGTCGAATTCTTAATGTCTCATGCGTTCCTGCTGATCCTCACAGTCCTACTATCCTGACGAATTATCTCACGAGTCCTGACTGTGTTATCTGGTCAGCGGTTTTGGCTTCAGCAGCTGTCCCTGGCATCCTGAACCCTGTGGTTCTTATGATGAAGCAACGAGATGGTACCATTGCACCCTATTCATTCGGCCATAAATGGAAGGATGGCAGTTTAAGAACTGATATCCCACTGAAAGCACTCAATTTACATTTCAATGTCAACTTTAGCATTGTTTCTCAAGTTAACCCTCATATTAATCTCTTTTTCTTTTCTTCGCGAGGTTCAGTCGGACAACCAGTCACTCATAGACGCGGTAGAGGTTGGAGAGGTGGATTTCTCGGGAGCGCTACCGAACAATACCTCAAACTCGATCTTAAAAAATGGTTAAAGGTAGTACGCCACCTTGAACTACTGCCCCGTCCTTTGGGCCAAGATTGGAGTGAGATTTGGCTTCAGCAATTCTCGGGAACTGTTACTATTTGGCCTCGATCCGTGATCTCGGACTTTTGGCGTATCCTGAGCGATCCAAATGCAAAACAACTTGGTAGAATGCTTCACGTTGGGCAACAAAGTGCATTCCCCACACTGATGTTCATTGCCAACCGATTGAAAATCGAAAGGGCAATCGAGTCAGGAAGAAGATCAACCCGGCCAGATTTTAGAAGAGGTAGTATCGAGAGTATTTTGAGCGTAGAAGATATGAGGACTTTACTTTCGCGAAGTACCGCAGGTAGCGAAGCTGAAGGAGAGACAGCTACACAATCAGATTATGATCTGACAGATGGCATGGTCACTTCGGAAGAGGAATTCGACGGACATGAATTGAAGATGAGTGAGAAGGAACCCTTGATCATTTGAGATGAGGAAGGGGATCTGCTGGGTTTTCGGGAAGCGAGTTTATACAAAATCTGAAGATATAGATTATCAGCGAGGCATTTATTTATTTTTGAAGCATTGGGTAGGGAATAGGCATAACCAGGATAATAGAACTTCATAACTAGAATCAAACTTTTGTTTCTTTCGGCTTCAGATTCGTATCTGGGATCAACATGCTTGATCAACCGTGATTTTGCGGGAACTTTGCCACCACTATTGCTTTCTGCTTTCTTAATCCTCTTTATAAGAATTAGTTTTTCGTCTTCCAACACAAGAGCAAGCTGCTGTGCCTTCTTCCGGCTGAATATTCAAGAGGTGGGTGAGATAATATATCAGGCTTCTACCTCCTTCCAACTGGTGCACCCATATGCAGATACATTTGCAAGTGCTGTTCTGCAGCCTGTCGACTTGAAAATGTTTGATCGATGATAAGCTTAGCTACACGTTGCCGTTAAATCAATGTGTGTGTATGTGAGAAGTTTAGAAGGGAAAGAACCTTTGTTCATCTGAATATCTAATCCTGACTCTCCGATGACGAAACCTCATAATTTAATTTAATCGACAACGACAAGCTATGAAGATATAGTATCGGGATGGATTGATAAATAGAAGGATTGTGAATCGTTTCAAGTAATCCCTATAAACTTGAATTGAATATCCGACTCATAATCACTATTTCTCAGGCGTATCCCCCCCCAACCGCTCCTCTTATGATCAATCTCGTCTTTCAATATAAAAATCCATCTAACCCTTCTTGAAGCCGACATATTTCTTACTTGAGATTGAAACCTTTTATCGTGATTGCCTGGTTAGAAAATTGATTCCATCATACGTATTAACTCATTTACTCGGAAGGAAGTGGAGAATCGATCCTATCAAACGTTGCTATGGCGTGTAGTAGTTGGATCTCGTTAGATGTGTTCTGGATAGTACGTCAATGTGATGACTGTGCAATCAATGTAGTTAGTTGATTGCTTAATAGAGAGGGTAGACGACGATGAGGTTAAGCGACGACGAAGTTGATTAGCCTTGTTTATATCACTAAAGTATTACAGCATCACCCGAATCAGACGTGATTCATTTTCATCAACAGCTTGAACCTTTTTACACCATTACAGTATAGCCTCTCTTTTTTAAACAAACATACAAAACTTTCCTTTTCCCTACAGCGAAATTCCACATGATAAAAAAAAGCTCGCTTCAACTTCTATCCCCCAGCCTTGAGCAGAAAAGAAAAAAGACTCATTTATAAAATGTTCTAGTTCTCAGCTCAGGATACTTCTTTATACTTTTACCTCACTGCACCTCACCCACCTCATTAATCCTTTTATCTCAAAACTCATAAAAGTCGTCACACCCTAATACGCTATGAGCTTCGGAGATTGTTGTTATTGAAGCCTTATGCTAAATATAGGTAAACGACGGTTAATGGTAAGCGAGAAAGGAGGGAAGAAATGCAGAGTAACTTAACTTAACCTTATAAATACACGAGCGCGCAAATCTATTTGATTGACCACATGCTCTTGGCACTCATATACTATAAATATATAGCGCTAGTACCATAGCACCAATAGACACATATGCCGTTGCAGTAATTATAACATTCTGAGAATTCTTAATCAAACTCAATTAATCAAAAGTTACAATAAGAAATATCAAATAATGACGAAGAAAATTAGATTCAGAGTAATCAATCAAGAACCTCTAAATACCTCCGAAACTAGCCTTTATACTAAAACAGCTTCTAGACCTTATCAATTAGATTTCAAATTATCCAAATACCTCCTGTCTAATGTGAGAGAAAGAAGCTAGATAGGAAAATAGAGAATACTGCAGCCTTCAACAACTATTGTAGAAATCTAGAGAATAGCTCTACTATAATAGAATCTAATTACTCCAAAAGCAAGACAAGTGAGAAGGATGATTAATGAAGTAACCATCTACCAATTCAGTTGATTCCAAAGCCCTTGTCTTCAATATAAGTTCTGCAATTTGTCTTGCTTGCTCATTTAATAAATGAAGATATGAATAGACAAACTTTCCTTGGCGAAAATAGTTTCTTCGCTTAATTAATCACTGGATCTCGGCAACGCCGGTGATGATGGACCGAAAATCCCTGAAAGAGATGTTGATGTTGATGTTACTGTATACTATTTCCGAAAGAAAGAAGGCTGTCGAAAGACCAGCAGTTAGCCATGGATGGATTAATTATACCAACAGTACCCTGGCTTACTGTCGTTGTTTAATCCACATCTTACTCGAGTATACCTCTAATAATATAACGATGAAACGACAATAAAGAACCCCCTTTTCATTATTTTATACCAAGGCTTAGCCCGATGATTAAAAAGGCTAAAAAGAAATAACAACCTGAATGGAATCGCCCTGTCTGAAACCGAGAAGTTCATCTGAATGCCTCTCATACGAGGAGTTAATAGCTCAGATAGACGTCCATCCAAGCTACCACCAACCTTTTCATACTTTTCTCCTCAAGTGATCTCCATCTTTAGATTTCTAGACTATTTATAAATATCAGCATTAATAGCTTAAAGGAGAGACAGGTTATTCACTACTTGGACCTCTTCTCATTCCGGAAAGCGGTTCCTTCATTCTTCCCATTGCTTCAAGCGTACTTGTATTCTACGATTAAATGAACTTCTCAATATATTATAATGAACACTGGCCTCTCCTCAAATCTACAACATGTACAAACAAAAACTGCCTTTAAAGCTATATTGCTACACAGCATCCCCTCCTCTCTGAATGCCACTTTAAAATTTCCCGTTTTGTTTTTGTATGTTTTCTCTTCCCTCCCACCTAGCTCGATAGGAAGCGCGCGGTTGGCGGGTACCAAAATTCTTTTATCTTGCAGTTTACATGTGAAGCGCGTTGTTTTTGTTTTGATAGGCGTGTAATTAGAAGAAATCTATTAGATGTTAATGGCGATATTATAGAAAAGTGGTTCGAAACGAAGGGGGATAGTTTTGAGGAACGTTGGCGTTATTTCTAATCAGGATATAAAAAAACTAGTTATAAGGATGTCATAGGTATGATATGATTTTAATGCTAAGGATTTAAAAGAAATCGAAGTGGTGGATCTCTTTGAATATAAGTTAGAAGGGATGGACGAAGAAGTACTACAGGCAAATGGGGCATTGTCGGAGTAGATTAAACAAACGTTAAATGATCGAATATGTACACCCTGTTGTGAATTAGTGTATACGATAGCTTTTATTGTCAATATGATAGATAACTTTGATCATTGATGTTAAATATTTATATCAACTTACATGTCTCTCGCATTTGCCATTCGCCATACCTTCATTTTACACTGCTTAGAATGATCAAAAATCGAAGTTGGTTGGTGTATAAATGACAAGTATATTTACGAGGTAGTGTCTTGAACATGATGTGTATATATATACTATTGTTAAATGTTCTGCGGTAGATATTTCTAATTCACCAATGCCCTTCCACCTAAAATCTCTTTACCTGGAATCATCACATTACTAGTATTCACCCTTTATTATAAAGCCTCATCATAATCTATTCTTCTAAAACAGACTAGGCTTTATCAAAGATGTGATAACTCTCAAAATAGGAGGTCTGATGGAATTATCCGCCTATCTTGGCATCAAAATATCATATTATCGTCCGATCATGATATTGTTGACTCGTACGCATCGTTGTCATTACTGATTACTTCTCTTCACCCTTCACATCCTACCCATCTGAACATATCTCTTCATCATGTACATTTGTGGATGGAAATGGTTAACTCAAAGTTATCATGCTCATTTTGCTTTACACTTTAGGGCTATGGCAACCCTAACCCTAAAAAGTCGAAACCTTGCTCGTCATGTTGGCCTTTAAATGAATTGTTAGTTCAGACTATCCTTTGCATGCTAACGCCCCGACATCCACTAACCTGAACCTAACGTTGTCTCCAGGAGGTCCTCAGATCAACGCTTTCCTTGCTAAGGGTTGATACAACCAACACCTTGGTTATATAAGAACAGTTGCCTAGAAGTATCTGGGCACCTGCTAGGATATGAGGCGAGGAAGGCTGATTCTGAACTGTGGGGAACAAGGCGAGGTTTCCAATGGTATAGTGGTGAGCCTAGTGAATGAATAGTTCATCCTGTACTTGATGCGGGGCTGAGAATTCGAGCAAATTCAGTGAATGATGTACTCTCAAATTCTCCCTCGAGCCATCCGATCACGAGTCGACACCAATCCTCTCGATATAATCGTTATACTCGCAGAGTCAATCTCTCTCTGTATGATAGTCAGTTGGAAACAGAATACTATGGAACAATCTTTCGCTCCTTCCTTCCCACAGACAGCCAGCCCAACGAGATATTTCAAGCCCCATATTCAAACTGGGTGATAAAAAACTGCTCATTAAACTTGTAATGTTTGATTCTCCACATGAGCTATAACTGCCGTCATTGCCATTTTCACCACTAATCTCTCGGAGATATTTATTGCATTACGCTATCAAATTGTATGACTTCTCTCCACTCCCCAGCTTAGCAAACATGCCAGCCCAAACCTTACCCGACCTACCTTTCCCAAACAGCGAATCAGGCAAGCACCACAGGAAGCAAAACGTGTGCCCACGCCTTTGTTCGAACCAATTCTTCACCGCGATGCCCACAATATATCTATCACCACGGTTGAACTCAGCTGGATATTTATAAGCAACCTGTTCTACAAACTTTGATATTCACTCTGATAATTCCCAACCCCGCTCCCCGCTCCCCGCTCCCCCGCTTTCTCGCTTCGCCTAGCCAGCCCTCTTCCATCTCCTTATATCAACAGTATGTTTATACAAGTCTCCACTAGCCATCAACCATGAAGAATGCTTTCGTACCAGAATAGGAGCCTCCTCCTCCCTACCTTCTCCATCAGACTCAGTAAAGAGTTAAATTACAATCTTATTATCATCACCAATAACCATATTTGTCATCGAAATATCCCAACGCCGTCATTCCACACCCAAATAAGTATCTTATAATAATAATAAATTTCGTTTCCAATTTCCCGCCTTCATTCAACCGCTGCTACCTTGATGCTCATCGAATCGAACGAGTAAATCCCAACAAACCACTTTACTAATTAGTTACTAGTAACTAGTAACCCCATCACATCAGATAAAAACATACGTCCAAGACTCTCCTCACACACCCTCGAGGCCTATAGATACCACAAGGTAAGTAAGTAAGAGTAATCTTATATTAAACTCAAAAGAGGCCCTAGTAGGCTAAAGCTAAAGCTAAAGAGACTGAGACTGAGATTTAGGACGCGTCCAGGTGAAGGAGAGGGAGGGCTAGCTAATACAGTAATCATTCATTCAATTTCCCCCCGCCCCCCCCCCCCCCGACATATTTAATGCCTTCAATTTCCCGCTAGACCTTAAAGGGTTATTTCCAATTTCTTCATTTTCATCCTGAATCCTGAAAGAGAGACATATCATTCATTCACGGCCCATCAATGCCCCCCATGGACATAATAGTAGGCCTATTTCCAAAATCCATCGCATCGACACCCACCTAGTACAGTGCAAGTGCAGCAAGCAGTACAGTAACCCAAAAGCAACTGTGATATCATCAAACTCCCCTCAGTAGCCTCTCCAATCCCTCCCAACTCAACTTGCCCCCACTATTCATCCTCAAGACGATATCTTCCCCACGATCCATATGAAGCACAATAGTAACCCCTTGAACACCACCAATTCCCTCCACCCCACGCTCTCGCTCGTCTCTAGATCCATCATCTTTTTCTCTCTCCCCAAGATCCGTGGCCCTCTTCCTCCAGATACAATCATGCCTCTCACCACCATCATCATCCACAGTGCTCTCCACCTCCCCCTCCCCCTCCCCCTCCTCCTCTTCAATCGAGCCCATACCCACTACCCCTCCACTCCCCCCAATTCCCCGCATACTCCCACTCGAACACCACCTCATCTTCGCATCAAAATAACCCCCACTAACAGGCGTCGCCATCTCACTTGCAGTGCTAGTAATCGTATTTTGCCCACGCCCACGCCCACGCCCACGCCCACTTTCCGCTCTTCCATCTTCCCACCGATCAATCATCTTCCGTACCTGTTCCAACTCCGTTGGTTTCGTCAAACCATTTCGCGAATCAGATGTAGAGTTCTTGTTCTCGTGTCTTTGTTCAGCCCAATCGGATTGTCCACAAATATCCGACGTCCTACAATCGGTTGAACGCCTGGATACTTGCTGTGTTAATGGAGATTTTGTTATCGTTTTCCAATCATCGTGTCGCTGTGGGAAATTGATCATTTCTTTTTCTCGCCAAGGATTAGAAGCCAAATAACCAGGGGAAGCCGGGGTAGAAATTCGGCTGCTCGATCTTGCGGGAACTAAAGATTGACCCTTGACTCCATCACTTGAAGATGCGCCATTTAAGCTTGCTCGTACCTTCCCGCCATCTTGTGAAGCCTTATCGAGAGCCTTTTTCATCAACGGCGCCACACCCTTTGGTGTAGTTGGTTTGAGAGATTGGACGCAGGGTGGTGGAGCCTGGGGAATCGCCGACAAATCAGTAAAATTTGTGGCAGCTTCCGGTGAACTGTTCTTAGATGTATGAACAGCTTTGGTCGGTGTCATTTTGGGGGTATCAGCTCTTTGGGGTGGGGCTTCATCAGGACTTCCTAACCATTCCGAAATACAATCGTACTTGTGAAGTGTTGACCGGTCATAGGTTTGGGAGTGAGATAATACGTATGGTTTGCGTTCCGAACTGAGTTTACCAGTACTCGACCCATATGAAGCGTGCAGTGAAATTTTCGTTGGACTGTGATGATGATGCATCATAGGCTTGTGAACTTCATTTGTGCAACATCTTACACTATGAACGGTGCTGCGGCACGCAGAACACTCACAATCATCAAGGCAATGCTGGCAGTCTCCCAAAATACCCGAACTAACAGGACTACGGTTGCAGTCCCAATGACCAGTTCGAGGGTAGCCATGACACGCTACATAATCCGATCCGTATCTTGACTGCACTTCTTCAGTTGTGGTTTTCTTGGTAAACGGGTTAAAGTTATCCAAAGGTTGTGGATTTTCTGTATGATCTGACCCGTAGTTGGGCTGTACTGGTTGGTACGTCGGTTTACTCAAAAGATGATGAGGGTTTTCTGACAGCTGTTGAGTTTTCGTACAATCTGCCTGATCTATTTTATAGCTAGGGTATGTCTTCTGATGCGTTAGGCCAGTTGCAAATTTGTATGATCTCGTAGAAGTCCTCGGGATATGTCGGCGGTCGGGATCATGGCTCGGCTGTGTTCGATGTCTGAATCCATTCAATAATCCGTACAATCTTGTGGGAGGTTGAGAAGTTTGCGAAGATTCGGGGTGAGAGCGAGAGTGATAGATATTCTCATTGTTGCCATTTTCACCTGTGTAGCCACCATCCATAGCTAAAAAATCATCACTTTGGGCCAGTGAGGGGGAAGTAGGGTGTCGACAAACAAAACTTCTATAATCAATGGGTTGGCAGCTATCACTTCTGGGATCATCACTTGGTGGTGACCGTGTGCTTGATCTATGATCTTTGCTGATATGTTGACGGAAAGATTCCGTTACGAGATGTAAAAGATGCGCTTTAGAGGCGTCTTCAGGTTTGAATTTTGCTTCTTGAGGGTTACTGGGTACGTAAATACCAGGACACAAACTTAATGGTCCCTGGGATGCTAAATTTAGTCCACGTTCATTAGAGTGCTGCGGTGGTGATTCTTTAGAGTAGAATGGAGGAAAAGGATCTTTTGGATCTTTTGGATCAAGTGTTTCTTTACGTGTGTCATCTTTCTTGTTTGTTTGTAATGTAATTTTCATGGGCTTCATCATGGATTGTTTTATGATTTGTCTCTTCGCTGGTCGAGGGGTTGTTGTATAAGGACCTGATTTCGATGGCTTGGGTTGATGACCAGAAAGACCTTCTTCGTAACCAAAGCTTGCCTCGCCTCCCTTAAAAGAGGGCGAGAGTCTATCGCAAGCTTCGCATAATCGATGCCCACATTTCCAACAGATATTTTCATTCTTATCATGAATCCACATACAAAGATGACAGATACGATGTCTCTGAGAGCTATTGACAGCCGCACGAACCATTTCGGATGATGCTAGTCCAGGTGGTATTTCAATACCATGTGTATCAAATAAATCTCGAACACTTTGCCTTCGAAGTGTAGATGTTGTGGCTGTAGATGTTTTGGAATTGGACCTCTCATCTTGACGTGCCTTTCTCTTTTGGCGATGCGGACTAGGTATCCTGGTTCGTTGTTTGGAGATTTGAGGATTCGATGGTGATTGTGTGGAGAAAAGTCTATCCTCTACACGCTGAACGCCTCGACCAACATGGAGTCTGTGACTAGCAATCTTGCGATCCAGATTCCTACTCGAGGTCTTCAATGTTTCGGTGACGGGAGCCCATGAACTAGCATGAGCATCTGCTCGAACCATACCAGGCAAACCACCCAGTTGGGCCTCAATATATCCATCAGTTCGTGGTGTTCCGTTGTACACAGCCCTAGCATGTCCCTCATCATGATTCGATCTCGGTGTTTGTAATCCTAAAAAAGAATGACGTGTCCCAGTTTGAAGTTGCTCATTTGGTTGGGAATTTCTAGACGCGGGAGTACCAAAAATATTAGCTGGTCGACGACCAAAACTAGAACGAGAATTTTCTCGTCTTCTATTCGATGGTGGCTGTACTTGAGGAGGTGACCGTGATCGTTGAGGTGATTTATCACTCTTCTCTCGTCTTGTTGGTCGTGTTGGGGGAAATCGTAATGGTGTTTTTGGTGCTGATTTATTTTTTTGATTACCCGCAAGCTTTTGAAGAAATAAAACACGAGAAGCGACAGTTCCAACTGCTATGGGAAGATTATTAGAAGGGTAATCACCAGGTAATGATGAAGTAGAAGCCGCAGAATCGGCATATATATTTCGAGCTGCAGTTGGTCGCCAAGGATAGTAGCTCATGGCAGTTGAAGATTTATAGGATACATTGAATCCAGGACTGAGGTTGACATATAGGAACAAATGTAACGACTGAATGCGTAGGCACTGCGCCTGATGAATATTGGTAAAGAACAGAAAGAGATAGGATGGTCCTAATAGAAATATGAAGATGAAGATGGGAAGGAAAAAGAAGATAGAGATTGAGTACTTAATCTGCACTTGGTGAGTCTCATGGGTAAGGACTAGATACTCGAAAAAGTAGGAACGACCAATGACCAGACCAATTTACGAATTGGTTGCAAATCTTTTCTCATGCCGAATTTGCAATACCGCTTCCCAACAGTGTCGTCGTACATTTCTACCTCATTTTCGAAATTTGAAGGCAATTGGGCACTGAGTGATAGTCTAGCGTATGCATTTTCTTTGATGCACTGAAGTCGAGTGAGATACCTCGTAGAGGTCTGTAACCAACAATAAAACAATTGTGTCCCTCAATAGCTCATCAATCGGTTGTAAAATTTGTAGAAACCTAGTGAGCGAGGCCTTGAACCTGTAACAAATCGACCAAGCTGTATCAATAGAAAAGCTATGATATTCGACAGTGATTCTTCACGCGAGGTTATTCGTTTTGCCGATACTGAGGGCCAACAAACAAAGATATTTTTCCACACAACACAACAAGAAAACAGTTCACTGATGTACATTGAGCAAGTCTCTATCATCTAGGCATCACCATTCAAGGCAGCTCCTCTATTTGAGAACTGCTTGCAAGGTCTCCAAAACCTAAATACTATTAGTTCATATCCAATATACTCAGAAAATCAAAGCTCACCTCCAACTCAATCTTAGCCTCAGCAATATCTTGCTCACTTCCACTCCCACCAACAATCTTTTGAGCCTCAGCAATTTGTGACCTGACTGCCTCGGCGCTGAAATCTTCCAATGGGAATCCCTCTACTGCGTTGATGCTTAATGAAGAGTTTGGTTGGACGACTGCGAATCCTCCAGAAACTGTTGATATTCCATTAGCCTTTTGCTCTTTGCCCATTCGGATTCGTATTCCTGGTATGCCAATTGTCGCAAAGGTTTTTTAATAACGTACGGAAGAATTGCTTGCTTCCCCCACTCTCCTCAATAACCTCAACGAGACCTGGCTTCAATTGTTCAATCGATGGGACGTGATTGGCGAGGATACCCATTTCACCGGATTCGGCAGGAATGTTGACTTGGACGACATCCTGGGATCGGTAGACAGACTGCGACATGTATTATCAGTTGACATGTTCTCATATTTCCATCTGCGGATCCTCCCATGAGTTCCCCTCCTCCGCCCATCCATCATGCAACCCAAAATAAATCCGCACATACCTGATGAGGCAAGGCCAAGCTCAACTTAATCTAGAAATTCCCACACACAGATCAGCACACATTCCAAAACTCCCACGAAACAAAATCCCCGTCCACATTCGAATCCCCAAACCACACACAGCAGAAAACAAAACGGGAACTCCCGACCTTATCCGCAACAGCCTCAGCATACCCTCGACGCATGACGGGAGCCTTCAAAGTCGTAGGACGAACCCGCAGAGCGGCGCGAGCAAAACGCATGGAGTTCATGATGGGCGGAGGTATCAATTGGTGTGTTTTGGCGTTGGGGTATGAGGGGTGCTATCTGAAGCTTGCTGGTTGATGTCGGAAGGCTTTCGCTAACTATTTTCCTTAGCTCGATCAGTGATCACGTGATACTGAGTTGCGACGTTGGAGTTTCCCGGCCTAGAGCCCACATGAATGATGCGAACATTGGGATTTCGGTATCAAATGATTGATATTAACTGGGGAGAGAACTCTTTCATTTTGATAGGGTATATCACGTGACTACGGTCACGAGCTTTGTGATCACGACCTCCAATATCACGGGACTCATCTCGGGATGCTTCCTAATCTTGCATTCATTCTCCAAAAGCAGATCCTCCTTTCAAACTCGGAATTGTCAGGAGAGAGAGAGAGAAGAAGCAAAGTTGCCCCGTCATTTCTTTCTTAAACTTTTCAAATCCAAGCCACCAACATTTCGACCAAAGTTACAATCATTACAGCGAACCCCCGAAACCACCAAACTACTGTACCAAAGCCGCACCAACCTTTCCATATGCATATCCCTGATCAAATCCACCGCATGCCAAATTAATCCCTCAGTTCTACCGAGAATTCGAGCTTTGCTGTAGTCAAGTCTGACGGGTCAATTTTGTGAATCCAACTTTAAATCCACCCTTGGTCAACGACAAAGCTGCGCGCCACGGAGTCCTACGGAGTACCTACCTACTCTGTCTGTATAGCGAACTCGAAGAACCATCATGGTCGAAATTTCCATGTGGAGTAGTAATAATGTATGGATCCGCGCCCACCCATTTTATGGAGACAAGTAGCCCCAAAATGTGATGGGAATGGGGATGGGATGGATGGATTAGTGGGGGTCCCGTTAATACAAAACAACTACCCAGGTAGCTCCGATAGGTCGCGTTGAAGAACTCGAGGCGAAGAGAGGAAGGGGATACTGGAATAAATAATGTTAGATGTAGATCTCTCTCTCTACCTAGCCTAGGCATGATTATGATTGTGAACATAATATTGAACGTATGAACACGCTCGCTAATATGATTCCTAAACATCTCATTTCCACCGTGTGCAGCACATTGATGCCAATAGCATTACAGCATGATTATTGCTTGGACTCTGAACTTGAAGAGGAAAGGTTGAGAGAGAGAGAGAGAGAGTTAAAGTATGACTATGACTGTACGTACATACTATTGTATAAGCCAAGCCCAAGCCCCAGCCATAAAGTCTCACGAATCTCAAGATGAGCGAACGAGCGGGTGTGGTTAACGTTCATTACTGCATAGACTTACTTCCATGCCACATAATTCTGTTTATTTCTTTGGTGCAGGATGATTCTTCTTCACTAAGCCCTGTCTGTCTTGCAATTGCCTGATCTTCCAAATACATACATACGGATAGAGGCTCGAACGAACATGTCTCACCAAGACCCTCCCATGCTCCCACGCTCCCAAACTTCTCCAATCCTCATCTCATCAAACGGCAGTGGAAAGAAGACTTGGCGAGATGTAGAGTACGGTACGGGCAGCACTCAGAACCCGCATTCCAGACCCAAGAGATCATCACCGCGGAACATATAATTTTACGAAGGTGAAGATCGAGTCGAATCGTCTGTCTCACGGCAATAGAATCTGGGATCTAGAATCTCGATGCCGTTCAAGACTACTACATACAGGACAATAGAGTGTCGATTGAAAGGAGCGATGGTGATCGCGCGCGGTCTCGACTCTCGAGAGGGATTCTTACTTGGATGGAGACCGTCTATGATTCCATGGGGGCATTGTTTATGGAGTAGGGTCGTTGATATATTGGATTTGATTCAAAGGATTCAGACAGCGATTCAGATGAGATACTCTAGAGCCTTCATAATTCGTATATTCCAATATTGTATCGGCCGGCACTATTTGTTAGTCGATCTACAGGGCGGTGAAGCACCGCAATAGGGATTCCGGCAAGAGAGTCAACCCCTAAGATTGACAGAAAACGAAGCGAATGAAGGGGGTAGACAGAAAGCGGTGTGTTTACGACTGACTACAAGCGTATGCATAAGAAGACTAGATGGAAATAACTCTACAGAGAAATTGCAGCACAGTACATATTTCGAATCCTTGATACCTTGGCTTTCGTTTCTTCTCTTTTTTATACATACAGTACATCTCCTAAATACGTTCTTCCTCCGTACAGAGTAATCCAACAAGCCAAAATCTCAATACATACACACCTAGCCAAGAGTACAATTGCATCATCCTACGCAAAGGCAATCATAACTCCGAACCCTTGAATATCCCTCATTCATTATGATATGCTTCGTACCGAGCACTGGCACCCAGCAGATAACTTCGTAAACCGTAAACGACAGCCCTGATACTGCAGCACGTGTATAAAATGGCAGGCAAACACACATAAAGTCATATCTGTAGCACGTGGACAATAAATACCAGGTACATACCATATACAATTACGGAGCCAAAAGCCACGAAACGACCCAACAAGATGTCATCCGCAAAAAGAACCTTTTCGTTTTCATCCAATCGTTCCAATCCCCCCGTCCTCCAAGCTATAGCCCGGGTCTCATCATCTCATCTGATTCGGTGCATTCATCGATAACTATTCGTTCGTTTCATTGTATCAAAGTGGGATGGATATGGGTTTTTTGGGGGGGGGGGCACTGTATATTGCTCAAGTTATCAACCTTCTTTTTGTTCTTTCGTCCTCTTCATACTTGTTGTAAAGTTATCGTAAATGCAAATGCAAATGCAAATGTATGTAAATCAAAGTGGAATCGTATTCGGGTCGGCGTACAAGCTATATACCTCCTTTGTACACCGACGCAAACGATCCATCTAATGAGGTAAATGAACAACAAACAACAAACAACAACAACAACAAGAATAAAGAACCATTCATTGGCCATTAGCCATCAACACCACAAGCACAGAAAGTATAACAAAATGATCAATCAAGACAAGCACGCGGAGTGGCGAAGATAAAGTACGGAGTAACTTTGACAAGTACAAGTACCACCCATCATCCATCACCACCCACTTTTTCCAAATACAAGTTATTGCTCTATGCCAACCAACCAACTCCTAGAAGTCTTTCTTCTTGAACAACAAAACGTGTCAAACGAGGTGTTAGTTAAACTGTATGTTTAAATCGGTAGGTAAGGTAGGTCTTTAATCTTATATCATGATGTACTTGTACATGTACATGTACATGTACATGTACTACTACCTACTTACTGTAAATCCAATCATCATCATACTGGATGGAGTAATTATGAATGAACTTGATTTATAATCTTACTATATACAGAGCATACTTACTCTGCATTACACTATAGTCGTATATAGATTTTCTCTTTTCTTTTCTTTTTCTTCTGCTTTCAACAGTAAACAAACAACGTTTTGTATATATATATATATATTTATATTGAAACTTTGTCATTCAAATGCATACGCACCATGGATGCGATTTGTAACCATCAACTACTATTCACTACAAATGCGATGATGTGTATAAAAAAATATGTAATAATGTTTAACGTTCATGTTATTTTATTCGCTTAATTCACCTACGAGTACTTTAAGTGTCTGTATTGATTGATTCGTTGGAAGTGTTTTGTCTTGTTCCGTTTGGGTCTCTTTCTTTTCTTTTCTCTTCTCTTCTTGGAGAGAAAAGGCTACAAAAGAATATGTATGTCCGAGAGGGAGAGGGAGAGGGAGAGAGGGTTTGATCTGATTTGATTCGTTGGTTGGTGGTTTACTATATTGTATAGTACTGTAGGTGTATGTATCGGTTTATCATCGCATTCGGGTTCACGGTATTCATCTCTCCATCTATTTATCGGTTTGGGGGGGGTATGTACAGTGGATGGGCGCGTGGGCGCGTGGGCGTACTTCTTGGTGGTGTGGTGCGGTGGCAGCTGGGCAGCTGGGCAGCCGGGCTTGTTGGTTTGGCTATGAATGGACGGCGGGACGGGATGGTTACACTTGATGTGCGCTGCGCCGAGAGATGCCAAGGAATGCACGGTATATGTAGATGTACATGTGTGTGAAAGAAGATCTTTGCTGTATGCATCCTGATGGGAGAGCTACAGACGGTTTATAAAGCAACGGACGTGCAGGAGGATGACTTCTTTACAGCATCATTCTTGTGGCATTGGCTTGGCTTGTGGATGGGGATGCAACGCATGTTTGCGGCTGGACGAGATGAGATGAGATGGGTAGATATACAACAGGCAGTGGGCTGCAAGTCTGTAGGCGCAAGTGCATGCCGCGGAAGATGGAATAAAAGAACGTGGGTGGGATGGATGACCGAGCTGATGACGATGACGATGATTAGGCATTAAATCTGTGTATCTAAGAACAAGATCCTTTTTGACTTCCGCCCACTCTTGCGCGCTTTCTATCATCACCATTTCCATCGCTACGTTCATGTTATTGGGATCGCCTAGCTCGCTTCTTTGGTTATATATCTGTTGGTTTGTTGACATTAACTCTAATTAACGGAACTCGTGCACTGGTATTGTTCAAGTCGTGGAAAATCTAATCATCGCCTCGTTGGTTAGCATCTTCATCCTTATATCATCCTCTCCGACCGATTCATATTTGTTAACAATAGTAATCATATACATAATATCTCCTATTGTTATTATTAAATCCTTCTCTGTTCTTTCTTTGTCAATCCTGCCACTCCCACTGCTTCATATCTCATCCATCAGCCCTTCACCCATTTGCATATTGCTCTTACGCCTCCCTCACCTCGCCAGGAGATCACTCGGAAACCACGCAGAACCCGGCCTTGTCCATTTCTCGTTTCGTGATTGTCTCGCAACCTTCTTCGTTTCGAATTAACAAAGTGGCGAAGAGATAGACAGGACGTGGTGTATTGGGAAATTCAGCCCTAAGGAGAAGAGAAAAACAAACAACAGTTGAGCGATCACTCGGCCCTTGGTTCAGGCGTCATTTGAATACACACACTCACTTCCTTCGTACCTGCTTGAAAGGGGGAGAGCTCTCTGCGAACATCTCGACTCACAACAGCCCTTCGACTGAGGAATACAACCACTTTTGGCCCTTCCTGTGATTGCTCTCTTCGCAGTGACCTGGATACCTTTTCCTTCCACAACATGTTTTTTACAGAATTATAGCAATACGGTCCCTTAGGGACGCTTTGATTCAACGGTCCTCCTCGACCTTTGTCTTGTTTTGATACATGGGAAAGGCATTTGACGACGAATTGCTTCTTCCTCGTCTCGATACTCTACATTGATCCTTACCTTGTCCCAATTGCCAATCGATCGAGACTTCTCAACCCTTGTGGCACCTCATTCTACTTCGAATCTTCAATCACAACCCGAGACCTTTTCTTCCTCTTCCACTCGATTCAGGGTTCTCTCGTAACCTTCTCGGAACCCATATTCCAATCTCGACATCACGACCTTTTATCTAATCGACGATATACCAACAGTCGAATCCTACTCATATTATCTACCTACCTAATTATAAATTCAGAGTGAGCCTCAATCACGATCGGAATCATACAATGGAGGGGCAAGATATCTTCGCATGGCGTCCACAAGCGGCATCTACCTCCCATATGTCTGCGACGGGTGATGAAGAGATAATACCGACAGATGTCGATGAACCTCCTGAATTACTCCCACAAGAATTCGTCAAGGCGGCGATTCGTCCTCAGCATGATCGAACGGAATCTCTTCTCACGAGAGCTTTGAAGAGCCCGGATGTCGAGGCACACAACTCAGATGTACATATAACCACCGACTTGGTGCGCCGAAGATCATTGATGAGCACAGTCAGTCTTGCCTCTACCGCAGAACTTACCAGCGACGGAGGTCTCACGAGTCCTGCTCGCACAAATACGCCTAGCCCACCATTCCCCAACCCATCCGTTTATTCGATGAGTCGAAAACCTACATATCCTCCACCGACTCCCGTCGCACATCATGAAGCGGCTGATCCAATTATTGCGCTTCACACAGATATACTTGATGTCTCACCGAAAGCAGCACCCGTCGTACCTATTGAAGCTGCTCCAAAGAAGCGTTGTATTAGTTTCGCTTGTGGTGCACAAAAGGACCCTGCTCCGAAAGCGGTAGTTGCCGTCGCGAAACCTCTCGAACCCGCAGCTCTTGTTGGCGAAGTTCCCACGCGCAAATGTACCATTAAATTTGCTTGTCCTTCTAAGCCTCCGGAAAAGTCGGTGGAAAAGGCTGAACCTACCGAAACGTCAACTTCGAGACTCGCTCTCCCAGATACCCCGCCAGCACGAAAACGTTCCTCAAGCCGATCACCATCCGTCACGAGGAAACCTAAACCTACCCCTACGTCTTCCGTTCGCCCTCATCGCGAATCCACAGGAACGATAAGACGTGCGTCTCAAAGTCCTGTTGCCATCCGATCTAAACCAAAGTATGTCATTGCGGGAGAAAAGGATCTCAAATCCGAGGCCGCTCGATTTCACGAATTTTGCAGTGAAGGTTTAGAAGAGGATGATTGGATTCGCGTGGACGAAGAGGTCCCCAAGGCCAAGATCACCATCAATGATACCCTGGCCAAGGAGATTGAAATCCGAAAACTTGGATCTGAAGCCGAGGAAGAGGCATTGGAGGAAGATGATGAAGATGAATTTGACGATGGAAACGATTCGGATAACGAAGATGCTTCCGACGAGGAACAAGATGAGGATGAGGATGATGAGACCGACAGGGATTATTCCGATGACGAGGATACGGATGGAAACGAGACTGATAATGAAGCTGGTTTTGCAGATTCTGATGATGATGAGGATGACAACGAAGGTGATTTCGCTTTCTGGACTCCGGGTCGATTCGGAAATGCAACCATCCCTATTCCAAATGCTGAGGCGAGCACTTATCGTGCCTCGGCCAATAGAGCTGCATCCGCATCATCAATCGAATCCTTGAACGATACAGCTCCCATGAGAGAGATTTCCAGAGGCAAGCGAAGGTCGAGAAGACCTCGTAACATCAAGATTCGTCCAGGAACTCCGGATCTTCCTGATAGTACTGACTTTGTCTGTGGAACGCTTGATGAGGATCGTCCTCTCGAAGATGCTTACGTTTCTTGTATGACGGCCAGGAGATACGCCAAACATATCGCGACTCCTCAAGATATTGATCCATCCTTCCCAACATCTGATCCTGAGGATGAAGATGACGATGTCAATGATGTTTCGAGAACAATTGAGAGTGATGAACATGTTTGGATGCAAGGAAAGTTTGAAGATTCTGATTCGGAGCGTCGTCGTGCGAGATCACGTAGATCTCCTGGTCATTCTCCCAGGAGATTACATTCACCACCACCACCACCCAAACAACGTCTTCGTTCTCCACCTCCTAAGCAACGTCTTCGATCACCCCCACCACCAAAGAAACGTCTTCAGTCACCGCCACCTAGAAAGTTGTTTGGAAACGATTCTCCAAAACATTTACGCTCTTCACCACCAGCAGCACGTGCAATTCATTCTCCTCCAGCTTTCCCTCCACCTAGTGAAAGTAAACCAATCAAGTTCTCACCTTTGGGATCGAGACCAGGATTAACTCATACCAAATCGCTTCCTCGAACCCCAAATGCTTTCTGTCGTCAATATACTGCAAGTCGTATTGCAGCAGCAAATGAAATTGCGGCCAAGGATGATGGTGATGGACCATTAAGAGGAGCCATTGATATTGTCAAAGGTCTTGAACAAAAACGACAAAGAAGAAAGGAGAAGTTCTATCAAAAGCATTGCGCCAATCGTGCACGTAAGCCTCAACCAGAACGTAGACCACAACCTGGTAAAGGTGCAGAACGTATGCGCGAATTGGGACTACTCATGGCTGGCAAGACTGGCACTAATGATCCATATATACTCTCTGCATAAGCTCATGTGCAGAAGCAAAACTATTACCATCTTCTATTCTTGAACTGTCAGGCTTTCTCTTCCCTCTCTCTGGTAGAAGAGTGTGTATTATTTTGACCCAAATATCATCACCTTTCCAAGGAGTTGAGAGAACTCGCAGAAAGCCTATCGGGAAGCCGTGATTCGATTGATCGAAACAAGAGACGACGAAGCGGTTTTCGATTTCATCATATTATATCTTTCGGGTTGATATTATGAAAAAGCGAAAGTCCCGATTATTATTTTATCCTCACACTTCATTATTTTGTAAATAGAAAATTAAATTCAACAAAAGATATATTATATATTACATGTGGTTTTGTTTTTGTGGTTGATATGATGTGTGTGTGTTTTTGAATGGTTGATATGTTTGATATGTTGTTTTGATTCTTTCCTGGAAACTATTGATCTTTTTTATTGTTATCATTGTGCTATATTGTGTTGTTGTGTTGTGTGTTTATTTATTATGGGATGAGATGGATGAGATGGGATGAGATTGATGGGATGGGATGTGTATTCTTGACGTGACAAGGTGAAAGTGTTTGTTTTGTTTTGTTTTGTTTTGTTATGTATAGTTTTGGGATTGGGGATTGAGTATTGAGGATTTGGGATGGAGAGGAGGAGGAGGAGGAGGAGAAGGAGGAGGAGGAGAGGGAGTTGAATCTTTAGTTTTTAGTTTTTAGTCCTTAGTTGGGGGAGGGAAGGAAGCGTGAGGATAGGTGGGTAGGTTGGAGGGGGAGTTGGAGGGGAGAGGGGAGAGGGGAGGGGAGAGGGGAGAGGGGAGAGGGGAGAGGGGGAGAGGGGAGAGGGGAGAGGGGGAGAGGGGGGGGTTAAATTTGATTGTTTGTTGTGGGTGGTGAGTGTTTTGGTTGGATGTTGTGGGGATGTGGATGGTGAGTGGTGAGTGTTTTGTAGTTGGTGGTTGGTAGGATGGGGAAATGGGAGGGGAGGGAGGGGAGGGGTTGGGTGGGGGGGTGAAATGAGATGAGATGTGAGATGAGACGCTTAGAGTGGGTTGGGTTGAGTTGAGTTGAGTTGAGTTGAAGATTATGATATGATGGGATGGCCCGGATGGCCCGGATGGGAGTGAGGTTCTGTTGTTGTTGTTGTTTTTGAGTGAGTGAGTGAGTGAGTAGCTAGCTAGCTAACTGACTATTTCTGCGTGAATCCTGCATGTATGCATGCATGCAGTCTTGCATGCAGTCATACAGTCAGTCATACCATACATACCCAATGCACAAGATGTAGTGGACTCGGATGAGATGGAAAGGTTAATTATAACAATCTGATTGATCAACCTTCCTTTCTTCCTTGAAATAATTAGACAATCCCTATCTGCGTGCAGTGCAGTGCAGTAACAGTGCAGTAACTTTAGTACCAAGACTCGGAGGATAAATAAAGTTAAGGTAAGGTACAGCGCTGCTGAACTCTATTTGGTAATCATGGATTCAGCTGTGGAAGATAAAGAAAGATATGCCAGGTTCTCTCTTCGCTAATATACTATACAATGTATAATTCAATCCGTTGGATGGGTGGGTGAATGAATGGGTTATCATGCTGTTTTTATTCTATAATGCGAAGTGAAGTGAAATGGGAGGGGAGGGCTCTTGAAGGGGGTGGATGGATGGATGTACTTCTTTGATGAGTTGGAGCAAGCGCTGTCTGTTGGATGGAGTAGGGAAGGGAAGGGAAAGGTGGTGAAGTAAAATATATGTATATATGTATGTATGCTTTTTATATCTTCCATTACTCTATCTAACGTCTATTTTTCGTTGATTAATTAACGCTTCAGGATTCACTGTTGCTCTTTCATCATGATCATCATTCGCTTACGAATGAATGAGTGAGTGAATGAATAAATGAACCCCTTTCTTCTGCAACTTCGAAAAAGAGTTTTCGAACTCGTATGTTTTTGGATTTGCTGGCGGTGCTGCGTGCAGCAGGCTTGTCGTTCCGGGACGGAGGGAAGGCTTAATATTTGAGTCGAGTCGAGCTGAGCTGAGATGTGAGAGATGTGAGTTTTTTTGGGGGGAGGAGAGTTGATGAGGAAATTCTTGTGCTTGGCTTTTTCTATCCTCGTTAGCTTGAATGGTGATGGTGAGGTGGGAATTAGATGACATGACTGCAAGGAGTATGTAGTTAGTTTGATGGGGTTTACGGTAAGTCAGGAGCTCGTGGGTGATTTTCATCGATTTTTATCGTTTTATGTGGATGGGATGGGGTGGAGGAGGTATATTCTATATTGCGAGTATATAAATATAAACTCTTTAATCGCGCAGGAGGATACAGATACAGCACGAGGACGCTAGGTTGAATATCTAGATTTGCGAGGCTGGGTCTGAGTAGCTGTTTATGTAAGGCTAATAAAATAACTTCACTGGCAAATAAGAGAGAAGCTGGAGGGAGGTGCGAATACGACGGAATGCCTGGTAGGTGGATGGATGTATTTATACTTCAACTCTATATTCAGCGTCTTGAAATCTTATACAGCCAGTCTTCTCATTCATCCCTTCACATATTGCTTTGGAATTTCTGCTGCTTCTCTAACCCTATAGAAGGAAGCTTTATATTATATATTTACCATATTGGGATTGCTACCTGAATTTGCAAAAATTGCCACCAAATCCTCTTTGTTGGTGTTGTTGTTGTTGCCAGTGTGAAGAGAATGAGGAGAGCAATGCAATGCAATGATCAGCTGGTGATGATAGAACCATTCTTGTTAAATAGCAACTTAATAATCAGCCAAGAGGATTAAGTATTTCAATAAAATGCTGGGGTGTGAAGGAAACAAGCATTCGGTGTATTCATTCTCAGTTGGTTACTATTAGTTGAAACCTCTTTCATCCAATCGAGCCTGATTGTCTTTGATAGAAGCTACAAGCAAAGCAGCCTCTGGAATCCCCACCAGAGACGTAATAATCTAAGTTACTGCCCCCGTCATCGATGAAACTCGAAAAGTAGATCAAATGTGTCTGTGCATCGAACGCTAGGAAAGTAGGGTAAAGGGGAAAGAGGATGATCAGGCATGTAAGTGAAGGTGTTGGTTGTGATTTCTTGACCACTCTGCTCCATCTCTCTAACTCTAGATTTCGTGTCCGTCTGCAGTTCAAAATTTAACTCAATCACTCTACACCGTTTTCACGCAATGTGTTTTCAGCATGTTATCTTCTCGCCTCTTTGACTCAGCAGCAGAATGTGATGATTAAGTTGGCAGTTTGAGGCTTACTCAATCGGATTATGGAATGTGATGTGGAAGGCAGGTAGAGGGGGGAGGAAAACTTGGAAAATTGAGTTTGGTCGTAACTTTATTTAAACACTTGAATGCTTTCTTGTACGGTAGCGCTGTCTTTGTGTGGGGTGGGATAATAATGGTAATGGAGGGGGAATCATGGTAAGGGGGTTAAGCGAGGATGAGAAATGTCAACTACGGTCAATTCAGTGGTCTCACCTAAATTATTAAAATAGCTCTGTACGGCCTTCAAGTATAGCTTCAAGTTATAACACTAGCCTTCGAGTGCAACTTTGTTAGGATTATGCTGAGGCAGCACACGTATATCACCTAGCTCAGGGGCAGAGAACACGTAGCAGATAACATTATTAATCATTCTGAATATCATCAACTTAGTGCCCATTAGCCACTGTAATTCTATGCCTTTGCGAGATTCCACTGTGTCAATAGCTTGTTCATAACCCAACAAACTTATATATGAACGGTGTAGGTGAATTAGTGCGACAGAGAGCATAAAATCGCTGTTGCTCGATCATTTATTAACTGCGTGGTATTATAATATGGTGTGGTCATAGTGAATAGAGCTGGACATGAAGAGAAGAAGAAGGAACGTTATACCCAAGATTCTTATGTTTCTTGTGTTTGGAATTCTTGCTGACCTATATTACTTGTAAATATCATGCTCAAGCCAGCCATACGCCTAAAAACATGTTCATAGATTCACTGAGTTCACTCCCCATAGCATCATATCAAGGCCCCGCCCGCATCCCAAATTTCGAACAGCAAGCAATTGGAACAATATGTGAACCCCAGAGTTTAATCTTATGGCTGTATTGTCGGGCAGAGATGTTAAGTGATGATGGCATGAATGACATCGGATCTGTACCGCAGTTTGCGAAAAGGCATCTCTTGAATCTTTTAACAGTAAGCTTGATTCGCTGACGATGAGAGTGGTCTTGCAGCATTGATGATGAGAATAGTTTCGACAGAAGCGGCAAATTGTGACTCGATGGTTGGGCGATAGGATATCCAGGATGATTCTTCTAATATCGCATACCCGTGGTGTGAGTGAGAAGATATCTTACCCAGTCGAAAGGATATTTTTCGTCCATCAGATCGAATATCTAAAATTGATTTGAATGATAAAGCAAAGTCGAGAGCATCATATACCCGCCAAAGTTTTTAATGAATGCCTCAAGAATGTCAAGAACATGTCCGCCAAGTACCCAACATAAGGAATTTGGTGAATAGATCCACAATTCAGTGCGTTGTACTCACATGCAGCATGTGAATGACATACATACGCTTCTAGTAGTAAACTGGAGTTTCATTACACCGAGCATCTTCTCAGCGCCGAATATAATTTCTCTCGGTAAACCAGGGCTTGGAAGGACTCCAAACTCTTGCAGGGGAGGAGATTCAAGAAATTAGAGTGGGAATCATGAGGAGCTTCTGAGAAGAAAGAGAGGTGGCGTGTGGATAGAGGGCAGGGTGATGAAGAGATAATAATAATATCATGGGGGTATCGACAAGGATAAAAAAGACAGAAGCAGTGGCAATAATAAACGCAACCAAGTTCGGTGAATGATGAAGTTCAGTCCCATGCTAATTCTTTGGATCAAGCGCATACTTTCCAGCCCAATGAGATGGGATCGACAGCGGAAAGACAGAAAGGTCCTAACAAAATCAAAGCACAAACACCGGTAATTCTAATTCATCATCTAGACAAGTCATTTATTCTTTTTTATACTCGAACATCTCCATCTTCTGACTGTCAGAACACGGGCCCTTATTTGCCAGATAGAAGAACAAAGGAGCGAGAGAGCAAAATGGAATAGTTCGTAGGTGGGTGGATCTTTGATTCTACTGAGGTTTTGTGGACTGCACATTCTTCAAGCCGTGAAGCTAGAAGTAGATTGAAGTTGATGAGACGTATAAGCAATTTACACAGACCAGATGAAAGGAGGCATTTGAGCAGCAAGATAAGGCTGTATGGAGGCGACTGACATGATTGTTGGTTCAGGATTGTGTCCAAGCACTATCTTTGGAAATATTGGTTGAACTTGATGGATCGATATCATGACCTCGATAGTGAGAAGACTACACATACATCTTGTATTAACTTCCCCTGAGGCAATAGAACAAAGAAACGATATCTCGTGCTATTTAATAACCCCATTTATCGCGTGAAATGGGTACACAAAGCCGTGAAACACAACTTGCTACCTGCTTTTTCGTGTGTGGAAATACTCAATATGTAGAATAGTAAGATATAAAAAGAAAAGATAATAACTTACAAGACCTCAAGGTTGAAACATAGTCGTCCCAAGATATCAATTGTCAAGTGAGACTTTACACGAATATATTTGACAATATCGATTTATATATGTACAGCAACAACTAGCGAGTACTGACAATCAATACCGTTTCAAATACCATATAGATTTTACCGAGCATTAGCAGCTTTGGCAAGGGGATAGTCAACCTATAAAATCTTCGTTGAGCCTAGCGGGTGTGAATCTCACATGGCTCCATAAGGCTTGCAAGGAACAAGAGTTTCGACCACTGGTTTCGACCAGAGGATGATGGGAATAAACAGTGCATCTTAAGCTTCAAGTTTTTCCGAAAAGAGAGAACGGGGTGTCAAGAAGTGGGAAGGCAGCTGAATAAGTTGAATGGTGAATTGTATACACGAACGATGACCCAAAAGAAAGAGCGAAAATTTGAATATAAAGCATCAACAGCATGGATAAATCCCTACAACTTCGCTACATGAGGCACAAGTAGCCTCAGCCCCAAAGCTTTGCTCTCAGATCAAGAAACCTATAGCAGATGGGCTAAGTGCAACAGGGATGAATTTCCGATGTTCTGCACCAGGCAGGCACTGAAGGATAGACGTATCTTTAGCTCAGGTTACATGACATAGGATAGGGGTATCATCGACAATCAAATCCTATCTATCCCAAACTTCGTTGCCGAACTCGAGATTCTTGTTGCCCTCGAATCTCGCTATACAAGAGGTGATGTGACGACATTGATATGAGATATCAAAGCAAGATATTGAGACCAAATCACGTCCTGCAATTAACAGCAACAGCAACAGCATACAATGAACCCATATATTGAACCGAAACCAAAAGAAGAGACCAGCATAATCCATACTACAACAACCAAGCTAAAGCCAGAGTGGTAATGGAAATAGACTGGAACAAGATAAAAGAACTATCGATGATACCTATACTACTCATAAATGCAGATCCATAATGCAACTTGGAAACCAATCCTTCGTTCGTCCGCTTGGCTTTCTTTCTTTCTGCATTCCAGGCATTGGGGGTGGGGGACCTCGGATTATAGACTGACGGTATCATACTGATCATATTTGCAATTGTGAAGCCCACGGATTCGGAAGCCATGCTAATAGTCTCATTGATAGGAAGTGGAAGTACCAACAATGAGCAACAACGATAATGATATAATCACTCTCACCAAATATAAGTGCTGTTGAATCATAAGGTGCATGCATCCAATCATCCAATCTCTACGATCATATGGATCTGTAGCTTCAGGTTGCTGAGATTTCACAGCTTGTATATGAGCAGCTATGAGTAGGTTGTGTTGTATTCCAAAAAGCACCTTTAGAACCCCGCCTTTCAAAGACCCCCCTCTCCCCCCCCTTCCCCTCTCCCCCCTCTTGCCCCACCAAATCTTCCAACCCGCACTATCTAAACGTGAGTCCAGTCTCGAAGCCGCTGCCTCTCGAAAGCCAACGCCACCAGCAGGAACCACACACCACCAATCAAATTGACCATCTGCAACAAGCCCCCCCTTACCCTAGCCCTAACCCTACCCCACGACATCCCTCCCCAAAGAAAAGTACCACGATGCTGTTGTTGTTCAGCAGAGGGCATCTAAAGAGGGGTAAGACCAATGATATTGATTATTCTCCGATAAAACGTAGGAATGATTCTTTCGGAGAATCTGCATATATAGATAGGAGGTGTTAATTACAGCTTTGGATAGAGTAAGCGGAATTCAAATAGCCATCCGACCTCTTCATAAACGAACAACAACAAACACATACTCAGAACTTTCCACTCAGATGGCTTTTTACGAAATCGCCAGCTTTCTTACATGACTGAGAGTGAGTTAATGAAGAGAACGGAAAACTCTTCTTTGCATTTTGAATCCAAGTGAACTTTTGTTTTGTTTTTGTTTTTGTTTTTATTTTTCTTCACTTCATGTTTTCATTCATTCATTATACACTATCACCGCCGATTGAGATGTGACTGCGCCAAAATAGACAGTGAGTGCAATGAATGAATGTATCGATGATAGAGGTACATACGTATGGATTATCAGTTTATATTTCCGACGAGAAGAGAAGTGAATTGCACGCACGACGCAGCTTTGAAAAAACGATCCTACTGCCTGCTACAGCGACCTACAAAAGGGCTGGCTTTCTATCGATCGGGCCGCCATGTATTCAGGTAATCGTTATGTACAAGTGGTGGCCTTCCAAAAGCGCAGACTGCAAGTGCTTAAGTAGAGCAGGGTGGATAGAAATTCTCCATTTGGCATCCTCCCTAGATGAAGTGAATACGAGAACTCTTTGCTCTTTGCTCATTGTGATCCATCCAATAGAATACGTATGTATATCCAAGAAGAGAACCCGCGCTGCTGGCTTGTCACATGGTTTAGCACAATCCGGGCGGCGTGATCCACCTAGATACAATACACCGACAAGGACCTACTACCCTAACACCCCGATATACCAATTAGAAATCTCCACCGCAGGCCCTCGTATAAGAAAGAGAAAGCACCGCAGTACCCATGCAAGTCCCTCATTTCCAGACCCAACAACAATCGCTCAGCCCAAACATCTCACGGTCACCCACTCCCGCCCCCACAAAAACGACCATCAGAATCCAGCGAAACCCGCGTGCCCCTCCAAACACAACCGGAAAGCTTATCGCGATCAGGAGTTTCATCTCATGGTTCGGAGCACGTGTTGTGTTTGGTAATACGACATGGAATGCGTGCGTAAGATGCGGTGCCGCCGGTGTGTTGCCGAGTGTGAATGAGCGAGCCTGACAGTGGTCGCGTCTATAAAGTCATGTGGAAAAGCGAGGGTTTGTATGAATGGAGGGGACAGGTGTTATGGTTATGGCAGGTCATCTGAACAGGGCCAGCATCCACTCGGATCGACATCTCAATGCCCATGTTATTAACCTACCGATGCCCAATCGAGATTGATATCCGAAGCCATGATACATACATACAGCATCCCTCCCGTGCCGTCACCAGTCACCCAACCTCCCTACAACAGCAGACATCAATCAGTTACAAAAGCTTATCCGAGCTTTCCCAAATTTGGACTCAGATTCCCACCAGTAGGTAATTAGCTCCCCGAAGCCCTGAATACCCCGTTCCCTTATCGTCACAAACAAAGCCTAATCCAAGACAAAAATCTCTCCACAAGCCAACAACTCCCCGGCCCTAATGATATTTTCCCGCTTCAAGACGAGTTGTCCTTGTGTTCGGCTCCAAGCATTCAATCCAGACTTGCAACAAAACCTACAAAAGTTTGAAATCGGTGTTGCTTTGATTCTATATTTAGTCACGCCAAGCATCTAAATGCTGGAGCGAGATTCTAGATAGATGTTTGTGTGCTTTGATCTGCATCAATAGATTTGGAAAGCTGCATTGGGTAAATTGTAAATGACAACGAGAAGTTTCACTGGAATTCCTACGACATGTTGACCTGATTTCTTGTATTGGATATGAGTGAAAGAGATATGTCTGTTATTTTAGACGATATAGGCAATATGGTTGAGAGCCCGCGCTTTCGGGTTTGTGAATTTAGGCAATGCATGCAGCGCGCTTGCGATATTGAACGGGATATACTTATTGCTTCGGTGTTGGTTACAACATGACAAGCGAGGCCACTCGAGGGAGGTCGCATTCGCTTCATGGTTTATTTTTAGAAGGTTCATCCTTCAACAACTTCTTTCTCGACCTCCCAATCATCCCAACTTGGCGAGTCATATCCATTCGGACGACTGGCTCGTTCAAATCCAACTCTCAAGCCTTCAACAGTGACTGGACTTCTGCACCATCGGATCTCTTCCTGGAAACCTTTGCTATATGTCCTTTGCATATTCTTTTCGTCAAATAACCCAGGATGAGCTCTGCGCATACTCTTCAGCGCTCTTCCACCTACTTCATCAACACTGTCTGCATGCCTCAGGTCGAAGAAATGGTCATCATGATCTTTCCTGACCTTGGCTTTCACATCCTCACCATACAATCCTAACCCTAGCAAAAAAACATCATACTGGCACAGACTTGTCGTGCCTCTCCAACTACCTCCCTCTTTAGCTCTTCTGTATAAACCAGTTAAAGCGGCTATGGCGCCCATACATCCAGTTCCGTAATCAGACATTGGGAATGGAGGTACAACAGGCTCATCAAGGCCCATAAATTGACCTTGAGCCCAAGCGACGCCAGTAACACAATCTGCAATCTGCTGCCAACCAGGTCTACCTGCCCATTCACCTTGATAGCCAAAACAGTCTTCGGAGACATAAACAATGCCTTTCCCTCTTCCATGAACCAACTTCACAATTTGTTCAGGCCCATATCCTAGTCGCTCCAGCGCTCCTGGTCTATATCCGTCGAGAATGACATCGGCAGATTTTAATAATGCTTCGAAAGTGGCGCGACCAGTTGCGGTTTTAAGATCAAGATCTGTGGTATGTTTACCTGTGTTGCCATCGACTTGAAAAAAAGGAACATCGGATAGGTTGGGAGATGTTACTTTGATCACTTGTGCCCCATATTCAGCGAGTGTTCGACCCATTGCAGGTCCTGCAATAATCCGACAAAGTTCCAAAACACGTATTCCGGATAATGCTTGGGGTTCCCAAGTCGGCGTTGCAGGAGCCACATCTGGAAATGGACATGGTGGAGAGT
The DNA here is from genome assembly GCA_017357885.1 of Monilinia vaccinii-corymbosi. Taxonomy (NCBI): domain Eukaryota; kingdom Fungi; phylum Ascomycota; class Leotiomycetes; order Helotiales; family Sclerotiniaceae; genus Monilinia; species Monilinia vaccinii-corymbosi. The sequence continues at coordinate 182,786 of CP063406.1, read as the reverse complement.
CATCCTGAAGTCTGTCAACTTGCCATGGAGGTAAGCCGAGAAGAGTTTGGCCCTGAAACAAAATCAGTAAAGCACAGATAGATTCTGATGGATTCTCATAGATATGCTTACATGGCTTGTATTTTTGAAATCTTCCCACTTCAATGCCGTTACACCAGCCTGATTTATCGCGGCATTCATGACCTCCAATTCTGCAGCCGTGTATTGCTTGACATGTTTTTCAATAACATCGATACACTCCCGATAATCTGTGAGATCTGGCCGATATGCTTCTAATCCAATCATATTCAACGTCCTTCCAGCTTCCAATGATCCATGAATGTGGAAATATTCTCCCGGGTTCTTAGTCTCATAGAGGTTTGCTGAAAGTCTGCGGTACAAGATAGCTTGTGCTTTGAGTAAATCTGTGTCTATAAAAATAGATTAGTCGAGACTTCTAAGCTACATTCAGGGAAGGAATACCTTTCAGCTTGGACTTGACATCTGGATGTTGTTTATTCATGCCAGCAATTGTAGCAATATAGGTAGAAAACAAGAAAGTAGCTGTTTGCTCAAGATTGATCTCAATCTTCCTTTTCTGTTCTCCATAACGAAGGTCTCCAATGGCAGCCACAACGCTTGCCTCGACAGATTTTAACGCAACCGTGGCTTCGGTTTCCTTGAATGGACAAGGGAAGTAAATCCGAGTGCCATCAGTTGCAGTGGTAAGAGTAACATTTTCTAAATGTTTTAGTATCTCCGAGGGAAGTTCACTGGCGGTCAATTGTTGCAGACGTCTAGTAGCTTCTTTGGAACCATCGATCACGGAATATGGCCTTGTACCAGCTCCTACATTATTGGCAGAAACACTCATGTCGTTGCAATTGCTTCACAGGTTATGGGATGCAGAATATTGGAGGATATACCGAGGACTTCTCCTCTATGCAGGGTCTGAATGGGTTCATCTAAGTATTGGGTTAAGGATCGAGGAGCAGTACAATCCTCTAATTTACCCCGCTCTAGCTTACCTGACTAAACATCACGAATCCAATGCCGTATCGTTACTTGTTGCGGTCCGAGGTTGAGAGACTTTAGGGTATCGTATCTCCGATGATATGGGTACTTTGGAGGAGAAGTCGAGAAGTCGAATAGTCGAATAGTCGATCTTCGGGGGGATAATAGCTAATAGCTAATAGCTAATAGCCTTTGTCTAATCTAAAGTAGTTTAATTCAGCCACATGTGGCTTCAACAATGTGGCTTCAACGACAACATATCGTGAGATGAAGTTGAGTTGACGCCATCTATATCTAATTATATCTAATGACCTGGTTGATCTCGACCTTTGTGCTCAATGGCAAACAATGATTTGAGCCAAATAACAAGTGATACCGTATGCAATTGGGTCAATTAGACTATCTATTGCTATGTGATCAGATCCAGTGCCATGTAAAAGGTACATTTTCATCACGAGTCGTCACGTTACTACCTTCTGGACAACTCTTACAAGAAGCGAAGGGAGATGAATGGCTATGGTTAGGGTTAGTTTGAAGACAAAACTTATTCATTAACAGAGCTAACTAATACCATCCCATTCATCCATCTGATAAAATACCTAATTCCCAACCAAATCAATCGCATTTCGCACTCCTTAAGAACTTATCTCTTATCCCCCCCTCCCCCCACATCAGGAACTCGACTCCCAACCGATGCCCCAGGAAAACTAACCTGCTCCTCAAACGCACCCCCCATCTTCGCAAAGTTATAGAGTCCATCCACCATGACCTCCGGGTGTTCAATTTTCCCCACGCTATCCAGCGTGCCCTCGGTGGGGAATTTTTGGCCCACTTCGCCCGCCACCGTTGCCGTTTCCGTGTGTGGGCCTATGCTTGGGAGTTTGAGGGTACCGGATACTAGAGGGAAGATCGTATGTTAAGAGGCTGTGTTGGCCTACGAGGAAAAAGGGATGGAAGCGGAAGGGGAAGGGAGACGCCAACCTCGAGGCTCAACACAAATTTCAAACTCAACTTCCCCAAATACACCCTCGAAATCCGCATCCAATCTTTCCCTCGCCCCTTTTCTCTCTCCCGCCAAATCTTGATATTCGTACCTCATACATTCCTCCGTCTCCTTCCCCTCATTCATATCGCCCAGCCCTTTGAGTTTCTCTTGAACCCGATGTTCAAGCGTCTTGATCCTGGATGAAGAGTGAAACGTATGAACAGGCGGGTGCTGTTTCTTACTCGGTCGCTCGAGAAGAAACACAAATGTGAGTTCGCGCGGAAGACCCGATTCTTGTTGAATATTTTCCTCGAGGGAGAAATGGAGGAGCGTATCGGGGCGACGGGTGGAGTGGGAGAAGGTGCTGCGTGTTGAAGCTTGTCTTGAAATTCCCCGTGTTAACAGCAAATGGCAAGAAAAGTGCAACAGGATATGAGGAAGGATATGAGAAAGGCACAATAACATACATCTTCATCATGGTCCCCACCACTTTACTTTTCTCCTCCGAAATACTAGGACTGACACACAGCTTGGCCGGTCCCTGGGTAACCCCCACACTAGCCCCTAATTGAAAGTTCCATTTTAAGCTCTCCGTGCTGATTCTTCCATACGCCTGATGTGGTGCATATTTCAAGAATCTCAAGTTTCCCCCTTGATCTTTCACCCGAATATCAATAACAGCACTTTCAAACCGATGCGCAGGAGTGGAGGGGTGAAATACAATACTCAGAGCAACGAATGTTACATGCATTGTATGTTGAGTGTGCAAATTAGCATCCGAGTATACTCCATGCTGGAGTCGTTGGAGGTGGACAGAGATGAATGTATGGCCTGGAAATGAGTGTTCGAAGAGGAGATGGGAGTTGATTTGGTATTTTTCGTCGGGGCCATTTTTATTGGATTTTGTTGTGCCGACGACGGTATTGGTTAAATGGGATACGCTTGTTGTGTTTGAGATGGAGGCATGGATGGTTGTTGATTCTAAAGACCCTGAACTAGATTCTGTTGGAGAGTTTTTGGGTTTTGTAGGCTCGGAGGATGGAGTGTTTGACCCATTGCTTTTAGAGGATGGTTGAGAAGAAATATTCTCTGACGGTTCTTTCTTGGATTGATGTGATACTTGGAACTTGTGATCCCCTTGAGTTATTTTATCCACATTTGAAATTCCTGAAGGGGATATTTGGGCAGAGGGTTTATTCCTAGAAAGTGTTCTCACGGGGCCCGCTTGTGAAATCTGGTGACTGATTGACTTGCATTGCTTTTTTATGAAGGAAGACATGATGATTTTTTGTCCGGTATTGGCAATGATTAAATCGGGAGAGTACTCGAGTAGAAGAGGAAGACGTGCGAGGTTTTTGAAGAAAAGGAACGTATACTCGAGTACTTGGGAAGATCTCTTGTCACTCTTACCTGCGATGTAAAAGTATAAATGCCCAGATGTAAGGAAGTTATCGGTGGTACTCAAGATGAAGTTATCACGGACCTTGTGTGAAAAGATTCTAAAAGTATAAACTGTAGCTAGAGTTCATGGTCTAAAATCTGCATATTCGGTCCTTCCATTAAGTAGCTTTTGTGGAAGTGACTAACTTCAACCAGCCATACCTGCCGTCACTATTGAGGACTTTTAGATGATAGATAGTCCCGTTACAAGTAAAACAAGTACTGTAGAAATATATTGTTGCCCGCAAAAGCCTTCAAAAATGTTCACCATCTGTACAAAATCCCCGCTCCCATTGCACATCGAATATTTCAAAGATTCAGACTCTTGAATCCAACAGCATAGCCACTACTATGACACCTGGGAAGATCTCGGTGCTTCCTATTTCTTGAAACCCGAATTTCTTATACAATTGAGTTCCAGCAGGAGAGGCTTCAAGAACAACAGGAACTTGTTCCTTCTGAGCTAAATCAATCCCATATTTCAACATCATCCCACCAATACCACGACGATGAAATCTAGGATTTACAGCCAATCCAGCCAACGCCAAATGCTCTGGGATTGATTCCACAAGGCGTTTGCGTATTCGTAGAATAGTATGTCGACGGAGTGAACCATTCTCAACGGCCTTGGGAGGAAAAATATCGTTTGTAACTTGTCGTCACGATATACTACAGTTCTAATGTCTGCAAGAGAGGGCAGATCATTTCTGGACAATGGCCTGAGACGCATAGTGGGTTTGATGAGTAGAACTTTCCTCGCCAACGCAATGAATCCTTGGAAAGAAGCACCACAACAGCACAGACCCCTATTTAACACCGTGACACAACGAAACCCTGGTTATGTAATCGTACTCGTGAGGTTCATTTGTCCCTTCGACAACCATTTTTCATCCTCATCATTACTATTCATACAAGCACGGGGAAAGTCTTCGATGGAGACATCATGTACGGAGTATTGCGGGCGGCGTAACATACTTGGAATATTGCTTCCATTGCATCCTGCATCTGCTGTGCAACATCGGGTTGCCGGCAAGAATGATTCTTCCACTCGCATGCGCAATTCCGATCACAGTGGCTTCATTCTTGCTATATTGAAGCATCTTGTATTCCCAGATGATCGAGAAGATAGCGAGAAAATAGGGATTTCAACGTGATAGTCACATTTGCTGGGGAAGAGGACAAGAACGTGCATGGCTGATATATTCATACAGATGAGTTTCCTTCGAATCCAGCCAGAACTCGAAAAGAATGCACGAGCTAGAAAGATGATTTCAAAGGAATTGATTGATGTCCACTGCCCGAGGTCTTCATTCCTGTTTCCATGAATAAACAGCTGGATGTCATTTGTCAGGGTCAAAGAGCTACTAATTTGAGGTCACTGTCATTCATCAACCCCGCCAATAACTCAATCCAACGAAAACTTTGAGAATTCTAGTTTGACCATGATCCAAGCAAATTCAGCGCTTCTTATCGTGAAAGCGTAAGAGGCACAACAGATGCACAATAAGCGCATAAGGACATTCACACTTGACGGTGAGAACAATTCCACGGGGGCTCAAAAGAGGAAGGAATATCTTGGGATACGAAGTTCATGCTACTGCAGGAGAGACACATGTTATACAACAGCACCAGCATGAGACTCCCGCGTGTGGAGAAGTTTTCATGCATAGTTCAACGAGGCTATACGAAATATCACAGGCTTCGCTTTAACGAAGTAATTGCCCTCCTATACAAAGAGAATGCCATGATAACCCCGTCAACTTCTATTCCTGCACCAAAAAACGAGAAGAGGACTTGTCATTTCATATTGATATCTGCTGTTGCTGTGTTCACGGTAGCATACATAGGAAAGGACAAATTATACAAATTTCCACTGTTTTTGATGTCAGCCGCACAAGGATACGCAAAAGCTTGCCTCATTTCAATAGTTCCAAGTGGAGCAGTCTAAGCACCCAGAAAGATTTAAGCATCATATGGTTACATTTACGACAAGCTTTTCATCTCAAGTTGGACATCTGATGTTGAGGTTCCTGACTAAAACGAATTTAGTAACCGAAAAGGGGGAAGAGAAAAGACAAAGTCTATCAATTGGGAAAGGCAATGTTACTTGAAGGTTATGGGTGATATCAAAATGCCTAGACACGATCAAGAACAAATTTAAGCATTTTACTTGTTTATGTCAATCTGATATATGGATGGTCAGTGTCGCTCATATTTTTGAGGATGATGTTTTCTCCGAAAATGTGACCGAAAGCAGTAATATGCTCAATTATGTTCTACAGATGAATTCTGGAAGAGAACTTTATCGCGCCTTTTATGCCCTAGCATCATCTATAGCTTCCACTCTTGTCTATCCACGATAATACCATTGAGATGAATATACATTCCCTTGCCGAAAAGCACGCCTGCGCTCATCCCGGCCCGCTTCAAAGCCGAGTATGTATGCATTGGTAGAAATTCGCTAGAGAAATATTATCTTTTCGTCTAGACCTTTCTATTATCATGCTACCTTTGGTTCACGGCAGTTCATCTTGCAAGTTACCATGCATGCGCCACGCGACTGTATCTGCAAATAATGTTGTGGTTACTGCTGGGAATATTGACATGGATAGTTCTGTATAACAAAGCTGCTCGCTCTCACAAACGGACACCAGCAGTTCATCTAGATACAGAATGGGGCTTCCTCATAGTTCTGAGTTCAGAATAAGTATAAATTGTCTCAGACCATCTTCAATATTTACTCTTCTTCATTCTCAAAGTGATTTCAATAATCCTACTTTGATTTCAATAGGCATCGCTCGTTAGTAAATTGCTTCTTTCAGTTAATCTACTATCGCCTTTCGAGATGTTGAACTTCAAATCATTCTCGGTTGCTGCGACATTGTCTATACTCTTTTTAGGCACCAAGGCTGGTCCTCTCATAGCTGAGCGATGGGCACCATCCCTTCCAACATGCACAAACACCACAGACTTTGTCTATGCTGGTTGCTTCATAGATCCTAGCTCTCCAAGTGCCCTTCTATTTAGACCTACCGATCTTAACGGTCAAAACATGACAGTTGAAATTTGTGTTGATTTCTGCAAAGGTATGTTCTTTCGGATCTTTGAGCGTGGGTAGTATGACGACTAACAGATTCAAGGCAATGGTTACAAATATGCAGGGTTGGAATAGTAAGTGACATCCCGAGACAAATTTTTGACAACAGGCAGTATATTTATTGCTAGCATAACCCCAGGCTAACCTTTTCACAGTTACGGCGAATGTTTTTGCGGTGCCTCCGTTGGTGGTCCACAAACAGCAGAATCAAACTGTTCCTTCCCATGTACTGGAAACCAGAAAGAATCTTGTGGTGGTAATGATATTATATCCGTATACCAAGATACTACATTTCCTACCGTCAATGATACCACCATTCAAGATTACACACCAATGGGGTGCTATTCCGATCTTGGACCTAACGGCCGCACACTTGCTTGGAGGCAAGATCAGATCCCCAATGCCGATCTGACAATCGAAGCTTGTCTCCATGCATGCAAAAAAGGAGGCTACCCTTTTGCCGGAGTGGAATACTCACAAGAATGCTATTGTGGTGTAGTACTCGGCAACGGAACCGCAAAGGTTAATGAGACCAATTGCCAAATGCCATGCAATGGAAATACGGCCGAACTATGTGGCGGTGCTGCGAACCTTTATCTGTACGTTGCAGAAGACTTGTTATCGACGGATCCTTGCAATGGTAATCCAGGTGGTTCCGTCTCGTCTTCTTCGACTAGTTCTTCTTCGTCTACTTCAATTTCGAGTGCTTCCCCCGCTTCTTCGACCGTTTACTCAACGACCAGTTTGACCTTGAGTTCTTCTAGCTCCAGTTATCCGTCGTCTTCTCCGTCATCGTCATCAAGTGAAACGACTTCATCCTCAGCGCTTTCCACACCAATTTATTCGCCACCTCCATATGCACCACCGCCATACATACCTCCAGCGTATACACCACCACCTTACAGTTCAGCTCCAGCTTCTTCCCCTTCCTCCTATTCCCCAGCCCCTAGCCCTTCTTCCTCATATCCCTCAAGTTCCACATCTATACCGTCGGTAAGTCTAACCGATACATAAATCTTCACTCCTTTTACCAAACACCTTTAGCCTATCCTATTCTATCTCAACCGCAGCCTCATGGTCCAATCGCGCATCTTTTTTTAAAGAATCATATTCCCTTTTCATTGCTCATGTTCTCTGGGAATCTTCCTCTTTGATACGCAATCGCTTACTTCTCAATCTTACAGTCATCGATTCCATCCGCCCCTTCATCATCTTCCTCCTCGTCTGAAACCTCGGCTTCTTCTCCTTCTTCTTCGGTATGTTCAACTTGTCTTTCTTTTCCAAAACGGTTTCTTGGTTGAGCAATTGTTGACTCTTTGGTTTTGTAGTTATCGATTCCATCAGCTCCTTTATCATCTTCTTCGCTGTCCGAAACTTCGTCTCCTTCGTCTTCGGTATGTTTAACTTCTTATTCTTTTTTAAAACCATTCTCTGTTAAGCAATTACTAACTCCTTGATCTTATAGTCATTGATTCCATCAGCTCCTTTATCATCCCTTTCGTTGTCCGGAACTTCAACTCCTGCACCTTCTTCATCCGCGCCCGTCTCTCCTTCATCTTTGTCAACATCATATTACTCGCCACCAGCTACATCTTCATCATATTCTTCTTCACTGGCTGCTCCATCAACATCCTCAACCTCGGGGCCAACATCTTCAGCATCATCTTCCGTAAGTTTGATCAAATCCTGCAATTTCTAAAAGCCACCTCGATTCCGAAACCTAAACCTCTACATTGCTGACTTCCCGACCTTTTAGTCATCGATTTCACCAGCTCCTCCGTCCTCAACCTCTTCAACTGCTGCCCCAGAATCTCCAGCATCATTCTCTTCAACAATTTCTTCCACGATTTCCCCAACGTCTCCTCCAACATCTGTATCATCATCCTCAAACGTATCATCCGCTGCTTCAACATCTTTAAGCACGTCATCGTCGTCAACTTCAGTATCCTTGAGTCCACCGACTTCTTCATCCACAAAGCCATACACGACTCCCATTCCACCAACCACATCCTTTCCAAAACCCTCCACTACTCCCTCCCTGACCACCCCCAAAACAAGCGCAACCCTTTGCACTTCTACCACCACCGTAACTCCAACCTCAACCTGCGAATACAAAGTCGGAAACTGGTGTTCCAATCCCCTCACCCCATTCACCGATCAAAGTTCCTGCCTCGCAGCCTCCAACACATGTCTCGTCCAATTAACATCGTGCCTCCTCTCCGCCGGATTCCCCGGATCCCTCCAATGTCTCCAATTCTCGACCTGGTGCCAAGCAATCTCCTCGTACTGTCTAAGCTACTGCCCCGGACCCTCCTGCTCAAACACAGGCTATAATTCCCGATTCCCCCCACCAGGCTACACAGCGCCCGTCACCAGCACCAAGACAAACATCTACCCCTGCCCCACGACCATCCACACGACCTCCAAACCCTCGACCACCAATTCCATCGCCCCCCTCCCCACCTGCAGCAACATCTGCGCCCAGCCTGACAACCCATCCCAAGGCTACGGCTCCGCGCGTCCCGTCGGCAGCATCCCGCTCCCCTGCTACACGTGCAACAATGTGCAGCCGGAATACGCGTCCGGCTTGCCGTTCAAGCTGTACACGGCGCAGACGTCGGAAGATAGTCCCGGCTACTCGCGCCCGGACTGTGGGCGCGGATGTCGCGATGCGTGCGAGACGCAGTATCAGAGCTGTGTGGGGACGTACGCGCAGGCTTGTTTGTATGGCGCGGTTGGCGCTGCGGATACGTATCTGGGGGCGCTGGGGAAGTGTGAGGCGCAGAGATCGGATTGCGTTGTGCTTAATGAGGGGGTTAGTGGGGGTGGGAGGTGTACGAGTTATAATTATGGGTATTAGGGGGTGGCTGAGTGGGTGAAGGAATATATGAAATGGTTGGGGGATTTTGCTTGATAGGGTGGTGGAAAATTGGCGGGATAGGGTTATATGATGGCGGATGCTTGTGGTAGAAAGGATGGAGAAGGAAAGAGTTGGATGGATGGATGAACAGACCCTTACTTGGAACCAGAGTTCTACTGTATTATTCCAACTAGCTTCTTTTAACAATTCCATTTAACTTATATGTATGTATCTATAAGCTGAATCTTTACTTCAATATAGATAGATATTTATCATTCCCACTTGGCTGTGGCTTTGTTTCCTATCGACTCTATCATAGATATGATCTATTCTCTTCTTTTGCTTTTCTCGCACTTCTACTCCAAGGGTCGAAGGAATTCTTGAATGGATGCTTGGATTCTTTGCCCAATCAAATCAATCATGATCCATCCTGCTCTGCTGTTCTTTGATACTGTATTTCTGTCATCCCACTCAATCATCCTACTACCTCTTTTGGATTCGATCCGCAAATCTGAAAGTATATGTTATGTATGAGCTTGTCTGTTTTTGATTATGAGAACGTTGCGGACGAGTGTGGACGGGAGAGTATTGCCATGATGTGTCGAGAAGGGCTATGTGATTTGCGAACCGGCTCTGTCCTCCTGTTTGGTCCTCCATCCCTTGTCCCTTTCCCACCACCTCACCAAACATCCTCCGGCATCACCTCAAAACTCTCCCCATTCTCCCGCACATGCTTGAAATGCTTATCCCTCCTCAACGGTTTCCGCATATCATACGCATCCTCCCCCTCGCCCTCCCCCACCTCCTCCCCCCCCACAAAATCATTATAATACCCCTTCACCGTGCGGAAAACACTATATCCCAGCCCCTTGTACAGCTCCTGCGCAATCAAGTTACTCTTGCGCACAAACAGATCCACAAACCACGCGTCGTATTCATCGCCGCCCTTCTCCAACACTTGGGATAGGGTCCGCGCGAGCCCCAGGCGTCGGGCGCTGGGCGAGACGGTCAGCGCGGTGATGTGCGCGTGCCACGGGAGATAGTGGGGGGATTTGGAGAGGAGCATGGCCTGCGGGGATGATTCGGTCTTGCCCATTATGTAGCCGGTGATGAGGGAGGAGGGCGATTCGGCGACGGTGAAGAGATGTGGCCATCGTGCGAGATAGGAGAAGTAGAATGAGAGGTCGTAGGTTTCCGTTAGAGGATCGAGGTTGGTGGGGTTGAATTTGAGGACGTCGAGGGCGGAAAAGGGTCGGAGGGTAGTCATTGTTTTTTCCTGCTTGGTGAGGATTGGATGGATGGGATGGTATGAGAGATTTGAGAAGGGATTATATTAAATTATATTGCCATGTTTCACCGCTATCACCAAGTACAAGGGATTTGCTTGTCTATTAGGATAACATCTGATTATTACTATTATTACTATTATTATACAAAGACATGCAGATTCTCAAGCTTCATTCCTTAGATAGCTAAGACTATCGTCGTCGTCGTCATCATCATCATCTTCTTCTTCTCCCCCTTCTCCTTCTCTCCCTCCTCCCCCTTCTCCCCCCTTTCCTTTACCTCTACCTCTTCTACCCTCACCTCAAGTAGCTCTTCATCACATCACATCGCATCGCCAAGTATATTATATTATCTTATATTATCTTATATTACTCTGTACAGCACGGTCCCGCATGAAATATAGTCTATGGCTGCGTTGACTGGCTGGTACGGGTTCACGTTAATAATAAAAGCGAGATTTGAGATTTGAGATGAATATTATACCTTCCTCCACGTCGACAATAGCGATTCATTAAGTTTAGGAGAGAAAAAAAGAAAGTTTGTTACGTTTCAACAATCATCCAACAATATACATATCCCATAAGCCTTGACTATACAGATCGCTTCGCATTTCCAAGAATAGGAATCTTGGTTCAGATTGCACATCGATTCATTTATCTGGAAAAGTCGGATAGGAGAAGACATTTCACATACGATTGCAAGACACCCATATCGTTGATGCTTCAGAAGACCTCCTGAAGGCATTACGACTTGACGCGGCATCAGAAAGAAAAAAAAGGACATAACCGGATTTCCCCACGATATACACATTGGAAGACAACGATTCAACACCCGTCAAGATGCCGCCGTCACCACGTACTCCCCGCCATAGTCGGCACCCTTCCGCACTCGATTTCTCACCTTCATCTATGAGCCAACCTCGTAGACTCTCCAAATCCTCTTTGCATACACCGACTACACCAAACCACATGAGTCGAGAGTTCAGTAGTGGCGTTGACGGTGTGAGTATGGGCATGGGCATGGGCATGGGTATGGATGTTCTAGACTCTGCGCAAAAAGGAGGAAACGGACTTGGAAACCTCGCAGATGAACTGGGCGATGCATGGAGCGACGAAGAAGGGGAAGAAATGGAAGAGGGGGATCTTGATTTCCAAAACACGACAGCGGCGGATTCGGATCGTGAGGAGGAGCAAGCAAACAATCATGCAATCAGGGATAGTGGTGTGGACGTAGCGAGTCCGAAGAGACAAGGTCTGCCGAATCCTCATTCGCTGAATTTGACGCCGCCGGTTGCGGGTCATGGGAGACTTCATGCTTTGGGTCATGCGAGAACGCCGAGTGAATATGATGGCAGTGATTATGGGGGAGATTCGGATTTAGATAGTCCGGCTTTTACGCCGGCTCTGTTGGCGAGGATGGATATGGTGGAAGGGTTGGCGAGGAGGGGGACTGAAAACAATGGGAGTCAGGCTGATGGGGTTGTGAAGAGGGTGATTGAGAGTTTAAAGGATTTGGGAGGTCAGTCGGGGGTGGAGGGGAATACTACTAGGTTTGTTGTCGACCATTTCTACTGAACCTGTTACATGTATTTTTTTACGGCTCCGGATATCTCATACCTCCTATTTGCACATCAACTAACAATATACCCCCAGACTAGTAACAGCCCACACAGCCCTATCAACTCACCTCCTCCACCAAACCCGACTCATCCAAAACCTCTCACATCCCCTCTTCTCCCCACTCTCAGCACCTCCAACCCCAGAATTCATTGATGCTCTCCTCCCCCTCCTCGACCTCCTCAGCGAATCCATTCCACGGCCCACAACCCAATCCCTTACCTCCATCACCTCCCTTCATTCTTTAACGACAGACCTCATCCAAACAATCGCATATCTCTCGGACACCTTACACATGTCTCGACAAACCACGGTAACAGCCAGTCGGAAATTAAAATCAGCCAAGGAACTCGTTGCGGAGATGAAACGGGATGACGAATTGAGGGAAGAGGGCGAGAGGTGGGTGGAGAATGGGGATTGGGAGAGGAGATTGAGGGAACGGGAGTGTGCGGGGGTTTGCCGGGGGGTCGTGGGTGGATTTGAAGAAGTTTGTGAAGATTGGAGGAGGAGATTGGTGGAGAGTGCTGGGGGGGAAGTAGGTGCTTGAGAAAAGGGGGGGGAAGGGGGTCCGGAACCCGAATCTTGTGGACGCTCTAAATGCTTGATCTGCGAAACATGCCTGAAAAAGAGATGAACAAATAAATACACCCGTCGAGTAAGAATCTAGATGAACATGAGAAGAGCAAGGTCTTGGATTGAACGGGTGATTAGATATAGAGAAGTCAAAATGGGAAGAAATTTTCTCCACGCAGGGCAGGAGGAGACGAGGCGAGACGAGGCGAGAGGTGAGAGAAAAGAAAAGGGGAAAGTGGTCTCGTTAGTTATAGAGAGAAAGGGAGGGGGGTTTCGGTTGGGGGCGCTTGGATGGGATGGATGGATGGATGAATAAATGGATGGATGGATGTCCGGATAGATGGATTAGATGGATGGGGTTGACTGATTGACTGACTGACCTATTGACTGGTTTTTTTTTTTTTTTTTTTTTTTGGATGGATGGATGGGTGGATGGATCGCAAACAAAGGCAAGAAAGGCAAGATACTTAGTCGAGTCGAGTATTTAGGCCAGATGAAAGAATCCATGAATATCAATCTATTTTATCGATTTTATCGGTTTAAGTGTGTGGTGATGAGAGGAGAGGGGAGGGGAGGAGAGGAGAAGAGAGGAGAGGAGAGGAGAGGAGAGGAGAGGAGAGGGTTTGTGAGGGGGGTAGATGGGGGTAGATGGGTTATATATATATTGTATGTTGTATACTAACTAGCAAGTGCTAGATTGACGAGAGCGAGGATGATGGTGGGTTGGTGCGTGGATAATCTACTTGATGTCATAGTAAGCAGAACTGATTGATCTCATGGCTACTTACTGTATATACAGTAAGGTAGGTAGGTAAGGTTATAAAGACATTGTCAGAGTTGATATGCTGATATGCTTGCTGCTGAGAGACTCGGACGGAATGATAGCTATTAGTATAGAATTTTTTCATTCGAAAGCTGGTTCTTGTTGTTGTTGTTGTTGTTGTTGTTGTTGTTGTTGTTGTTGTTGTTGTTGTTGATTGATTGATACGCGGTGGATTTGTTGCGGTGTGTGTTGGCTCAGGGGGTTAATTGGTTTGTGTGGTGGTTTGTTTGGTGGGGTTTTTTCGGGTGGTGCGAGTAGAGGAGAGGATGTATGGGTGTAGGTATTGAGAGAGAGAGATATGTATATAGCTAGCTAGCTAGCTATGATCCGATCCGATCTGATCTGATCTGGTATGCGGGGAGGGAGGGGGAGGATCTAGTTTGTCGAATTGGACGTGGACGGATGCATATGACTGACTGACTCTCTTCTCATGATCAGGCGTGGAGAGGCGATGCGCTCTGTCTTACTATAAACTCGAGTGGTATGTAGATTGCATCGTATCGATCATCTCACCCGGCCCCCAAGCATTCATTGAAATTCATTCACCATCTCGTTCTCAATGTTTATGCAATCCTTTGAGAGTCAGAGTTCATGGTAGCATAGGACAAATCGCTCCTCGCTGTTTTCGGTGTCTGCAGAATCTATGGTAGTGGTGCATACATGGTATCACTTACTTGTATAGATAGTTGTGAGGAACTTGAAACTACTTCGATCAGGGAATGCGCGGGTGAGATATGGGATGGATGGTGGTGAATCATTTCGCGAGTACCGTGTTTGTTGTTGGTCAGGGTTTGCGTCAATTTGTTGGCCTTTCTATTGTCGTTTGTTTAGCTTATTTTTTGTTGTCGAAAGCTGCAGGTGGATGAGCCTATATATATGTATGTATCAAGCCATCCCTCCTATTTCTTCACGCTGCAATATATGTTGAAACCCAATATAACGGACTATCTGCACGCGTGTCCGGACCGGGGTAACGATACCGCCTCCCTCCCTCCCTGTTTTCGTGCTAGTATTGTGCGAACACTGTGTTATGATCGTACGTGAAGGATGGGAGGAGGGGTATTCCTTAAGTAAGGAGCTTCAACTTCTCACTTCTGATTTCGCGAGTCTGCAGATCCAGACCAGTCTCGCGTGAATTCGAACACTAACTACGTCATATATGCCGTGCGTGAATATCTTCTGTTCCGACTCGCTAATGATGTATTGCGTGCGGCTGTCGGGGGCATTTAATGGTGCCTTTTCCTGTTGAGAAGAGCAAGATAGCTTCGCCTAAACCATTTGTTGATGCTCCGATAGCTCGGGCCACGAAAGGTAACGCGGAGAGCAGGCAGGTGTGGAGAGGGAGGCGCTGAATGAATGATGGAAATGCGAGTTTAAATTATCATTTGTTGTTGTTGAGTGTCTGAATCGCTGTTTGCTGTTAGTCGTTGTTGCTGTGTATGATGATGATGATGATGTTAAACACGATACAATATCCGTAATCCCCCGTCTGTTGTCATAAGAGGTCAGATTATATCACATGAGATGGTTCTAAAAGTTAGAGAACTTTCCAATGGCTCCGGTGAATCGAAGCCATATTGCTGTTAATTACAAAAGTG
The DNA here is from genome assembly GCA_017357885.1 of Monilinia vaccinii-corymbosi. NCBI lineage: Eukaryota > Fungi > Ascomycota > Leotiomycetes > Helotiales > Sclerotiniaceae > Monilinia > Monilinia vaccinii-corymbosi. The sequence continues at coordinate 167,514 of CP063406.1, read as the reverse complement.
GTTTTTCCAATTCCCATGATTGTTTTTTTTGTTTTGTTTTATGTAGGATGTGTCACGGTGTGGCAGCTCGTAGGGCCCGAATAGATAACTATGGGGGAGAGAAAATAGGTAATCCTAAGGACTCCCTCTTTTCTATTAGGTCCTACGAGGGCCTCCTGCCTCCTGCCTCCTGACAGTGTCATTGATATCATGTTGTTGTAATCACGTGCAGAGGGCTCGCTACGGCGTACCCAACTCCTGGCACATACTATATATAGCACCTAGATTAGCACCCTAATACGATGCGCTTGATGCTACTCTTGTACCCTGCCAATACATGTATACCGAGAACTCAACTTCTGATATCTAGCGCTGTGATATAATATGAAGTTATATAAGAACACAGAAAGGAGGGAAAGGTTACATACCTTAACTCTGCAATATCCATCTTGTTCAGCGTGACAGGTACAATAATCATAGTAATGCAGCTTCATGTTATATATGTATATAATCAATCGAATCGTGCCACTATAATTATTGTAATTTACTTCCTTGTCTGCCGCAGCTATAAGTTCCCACCCGTCCGTCAGCTAATGCCCACATCACAATCTCTAGATTCTTTCTTTCAACTCACGATTCCGATATGTCTGGGAGTGAATGTGCCGGAGCAGATAAACAGATTGCGGAGATATGTCGTCTGGAATTCTTTCCCTTTGGGGAGAAGGCCTTCCACCGAAAGGGCGTGCATGCTATAGAGGATATCCGGTAGCTTCTATTTGAGTTTTCAAGACGGACGCGACAAAAGATCCATTATCCATGTGATCCCCCATTCTTGCCGCCATGTTCTTCCTTCCTTGCAGTTGCAGTTGCTGTCGTCATTGGAAACGAAGACTGGCTTGAACGTTAACGGTGATGACTCCTCCCGAAGAAAGTGTCATCTCTCTCTCCTATTGAAGGATTCTCTCGATCGATTCGATAAACGAATGTGCAATTCATTCTCGTCAAAATCATCTACAGACCCGAGAGGGATCCTGAGTAGGCATGTAGATTTCCCGGTTGCACCAACCACTCAAGCAGTAGATCTCAAGGGCGGAAAAACAGGAGATATGATATCGATCGTCTCTTTTATATTTCAGCAGTGCGGAATCGCGCTTTCGAGGTGAACGTTTTTATTTTCACTGTTGGGAATCTAACGAGAATGTGATGAGAGCTCTACCTAGCTTCCAGGGGCTATGTATATAGAGTGATCTGCTTGTACCTGGTGATATGAACTCTCAAATTTCAAACACACACACACACATTGACATCTATGCATATATTCACTATCACTTTGTATTTTTTGTTTCTGAGAGAATCAACATCATCATCATCATCATCATCATCATCATCTGATACCTATAGCTCCTAATATAGGAAATCTCCTCACATCTTCTCATTCCCAATCATCGGTTTTGTGTGTTGAATTCATTTCAATCTTGATTTATTCTTCATTTATGTTAATATAACTAAACTAACGATTTCTCGGTTCATTGATTCATCGATTCATCTATTTATATACTTGTGATGTGAGCAAGTCGGCAAGACGTTAGACTTTTTTATTCGCCCCTATTCCTTTGTCGTTTGCTATATAGCTCGCTAATAAATAGTCAGGATTCTGCCAAATACCCATCTTCTTTTGCTTCTACTACCACAAACTATGATATTAATTGTTTCCGGACCTTGGCTTGTGGAGAGGAAGTACCTACTGTACATATAGTTAAATTGTCCGTGTCTATTCGTCTACTCACTCTATCTACTTGACTGAAAATAAAAATAAAAATCACTTGATCATCCACCTCTCCCATCTTCACGTTCGACCTAGACCTTGCCCTCACCCGAAACATGTAGAGAGAATATACTTGATTCACTCGTGTGCGTGACCCAAGGTTGCTTCCTTCCTTCCTGCCCTCTCAATACAACAAACGAGGTCGGTCTATTTAAAACCCCCTTCTTCTGTATCAAACTCATCTCCTACCAAATCATCCGAAACCCAAATGTAGACTAACCTTGACAAGGTAAGGCAAGGAGATATAGATTCAATTTATCTTCTCAAGCCATCTCATCCAATCCAAATAGATCAGATCAGATCGTTGCGAAATAAGGTACGTGCCAGTATGTATGAAGAAAGATGCAGTATTTTGTATTTTGCCAAATAGTCCATCCTATAATAAAAACGACAACGACAACAACGAGACGAAGATATTTTGCCCAAAAATAAAGTAAAATAATATCATTATTTATTCATCATCATCATCATCATCATCATCATCATCAGACCCCTTCACACTATCACATCTGAAGATTTCTCACATTTCAGAATCGAATTTTATATCTCTCACACATATACATACATACATACACATACACCCATGAAAGATGCATGCATGTATATGCAGCGAACCGGCCAACATCCATCCATCCATCCATCCATATGGTCTGTCTATAATTGATGCAACAGATGTTTTGCTCAGCGTTGTGATATCAGCAGGAGATGGAAAGTCCTCATTCTTTAAATAGATATCGAACGATATATCGAAAATATCGATATATATCCTAATGATCCCATCCCATGTTGACATGCACATGGAAGTTTATGTGAGCAAGATAGAATTTCAATCTTACAGTACTTACTTATATATATATAACCTCAACAGCGTGGCGCAGCGTGTCTTCTAAAGAGAGAAGATTGGTCTCAAACCTGGCGGGCACCGCTTATAGTTAGCTTAACTCTCAATCGTAGAGAAAGAAAGGAAAGCAGTATGCATGCATCAAACGAAGCTATACCATACCATCTTCATTCTCGTATATATATATATATACACAAGTACTTTGAGGGCCTTCCTCCAGAAACCGATTTTGTTTGCTCAACTTCATATCAATTGCAACAGTCAGTGATATGATATGTAATTATAACAAAGAAACGGCAATGATTGATTGCTTTTTGATTGCTATAACTCGTTCATTCCATTTCTGTTTCAATCATGTTCCAGCAAATTAAAATCCCACTTCCGGATCCGGAAAATGTCATTATATATACTGATTGATGTAGAAGCGTTGAGGCAATCTAGAGAAGAGTAGCTTCACCGTTTTTCGTTCCGGAGGCCATCTCGGACTAATGACACTAACTAATTAGTCCCCCCCTTTCCTCTTGCAAGATCCAGCTGGGCTTCTTTTCTCATGGCGTCAACAACATCCATCTTCATGTTCGTGTTCAAGTTCAAAAGCCGAGAAAAAGAAAAGGAAGGAAAAGGAAAAAGAATAACAAACACCCCCGCCCGATTATTATATTAAAACACACGTGAATATGTAGCAAAAGAAATCAACTAGTACGGAGTGATTATACCGAAGATCAAGAGACCTTTGCATTGCCTTCCCCCCCCCCCCACCAAAAAAACTCCCAAAGCTAACTAACTCACTGCCGAGGTATATACATACATAGCTAGTTAGTTAGCTAACCAGTTAGCTAACTAGTTAATTCATCTAAGTCTTCAATACGAAGAGAACAATTTACTTACTCTCCGAGTTAATCTTACTACCTAACAACTAATCCTATAATAACAACATAACAACCTCGTATCGTCGTGAACACTGAACCCCTCCCGTTTACCCCCTAAAAAGAAGATAAGAAACCACAAAGTAAGAAAGACAAGCGAGTACCCCCGCTACGAAATGTTAAATATGTACATACCATCTCGCTTCTCTCCCTCTCCCTTTCCTGTTCTCTCTCCTGTTGCTCTCAGAAATAGAAATAGAAATAGAAATAGAAGGGAAAGGGGGAAATTGGTGTTACTGCCATGTCATATCATATCATATCAACATTATGCCATGCCATGCCTTGTCGAAATTTGAACAACGTTACAGTCCGCAATTAAAACACAGAGAAATAAGTAAAGAACAGTGCAATATCCAGAAAATTTGTCATTTCCCTCTTTCGCGCCCGCCACCGCCCCCGCCACCGCCAACGGAAGATGAAAATAAAACATCTCCCTTCCTCCCTTCTCCCCTAAGCTTCTCCCCTCCTCCCTCGCACAAATTACAAACGCGATACATATATCCCATGTCCGCACGCACAAGCCCCTCCTCCACCCCCTCAGAAGCAAGCGGGCGGGAGTTCGAGAGTCGGGGGCACGTGTCGGGAGTCCGGACGGGAAGGGAAGGCAAGGGTCTCGGGAAACTGGTCGATCTCCCTGCAATAACATCTCAAAATTATATATACTCCATGGAACAATTCATAGAATAGGAAATCAATTGACCATGGGATGCATGTTTGCATGTTTGCAATTGATAATAGTAATTTCTCTATTATCTACAGAGAATTGAAGCTAAAATTTACTAAGCGAAGTTACGTTACGTTACGTCATCAACCTCTCTCCCTCCCTCTCACATCAACATCAACCTCAACCAAATCCAACCTTACCTTGCCTTACAGAGTAAAGGAAGGAAATGTACTCGGTACCATACTCCATAAACACGAAAAGAAAAGGAATATAAAGTTTCGGATCCACCCATCTACCCATTCATCCATTTAACCTTACCCCTACCCTTCTTACCCTTCTAACCTTCTAACCTTCACAACTATCCCTCGTGTCCACAAGTTTAATTACTCCGTAGAGATAAGAAACAGTGCCATGTGGGATTAGTTTCTAGGGGGGGCCGAGGGGGGGATATGTATCAAGTGAACAAGTACGAGAGTGATAAACGATAAGATGAAGCAATTACAATTAACCTAAAACAGCAGCTTCCTCTCTATTGGAATGTCTTTGGGAAAAGATAATGGAGGTCAAGGATGGGGTTCTGATCATGAATGCAGGTAAATTTGTTTTTATGATTATTGTTCAAGAAAGGGCTAGCTAAGGTTGATTGATCATCAACAACCAACTATCTCTGTTTGTCCCTGTCGGTTTATCTCTGTCGGTTTATCTCTCTCTGTTTGTCTCTGTTAAACTTAGATAACAGTGTCAAATTGAGGGATTCGCGCGTATGCAAACGCGACATTACATGATTCCCTGACACGGGCGTCATATGATGATTTCCAACACCTTCAATCCTCTATACGCAGTCACTTCTTCCATACTTGAATTCGCCATCCGAGTTCTCACAGCCACAGGTGCTATCAACCGGGCTCTGAATGCATGTTGTGCCAAAACCCTTGTCAGATCCAATCTTAGTTTTACCCCAGAAGAAAGTCCAGTAATCAGGATTGGGCACCAATGAGTCCCCGGGAGGAGCAGTGCAGGTGTATGCCATGCAGGTTCCGTATGGATAACCGTTAGCTCCGTCGTGTTTGTGGTCGATCTTGAAGACGGCAAAGGTTTGTTTGCCGGCGACACGAGTGTTGTGTGAGCACTCGGCGGCTTGGATGGCGTAGGAGGTTTTGCTGGCTGGGAGGGTGTGTTAGTTATAAGTGAGTCAATGGGAGGGAAGGCTGATTTACGTTTGCAACCGGTGCTTCCTGGGAGATAGCCCTTGGTGTTCGAGGTGGCTGGGTCGAGCGTTGCAGATGCAACCGCGCCGAGAGCAGCAATGCTGAGGAGAGTGTTGAGGAATTGCATATTGGTAATTGTTGTGAAGTGGTTAGATGAAGAGGTGATTTGAGATGGTGATGATCGAATGAACGTAGGATTGATTGAATGAATGAATGAATGAATGAATGAATGAATGAATGAATGAATCAATGAATGAATGAGTGATGTTGAAAGTTGGGAGAATTGAAGAAAATCAAGACATATTTGTACTTTTGGACATAGATTAACGAAACACTGAAATCGCTCATAGTGAACTTCATTCTGCTTAGACCATGGATGGAAACACGATGGAAGAATCCAGATACTGAGGGGGTCTGTGAATCGCCGGTAGTGACCTCAGATAGATGACGGGCCTTCGCATTAAGTGCATTAGTACTAGTATGGGGAATCAAATCTTCCGTATACGGTACACCTTGTTCGAAACTTCGAGTTCAAGGAAACTTATTATTAGCTCGGACCCGATGTAATATTAATATCGTGTTGATATAAACGGCAATCTTTTCGGTTGCCTTGGGACAACAGCAACAGGGAGCACAATTTGACGTAATATTAAAGCAGTAGGAGTAGTTTGAAACATGAAAGGCTTCGACCATGTGTTTCTGAAACCATCCAATGAGCCTCAATCAGTTTGACTTAACCTCAAACTTACTCCTACTTCAGGGGGCTTGGATGATGTAGATCCAGGAAGGTAAACGGTAGATTCAACATGAAGAAATGCAAAACTCCATCTTAGACAAAACATCATCCTATGTTCCAGGCTTTAACTTAAATACTGTAGCTCAACGCCAGTCATAACTTGAACGGCGGTGACTGTCTGTGTGTCTTGCCGCAATGGGTTGGTTACCAGAGTTATATGCTGATGTAGACATCATCGTCTGCATCAACCTTACCCTTGGAGAGACAAACTTCTTGAGAGAGTCGAGGGATGACGTTGAAGTTGACGCTTCATAAGGGATCTTTGTCATCAGTATGGGAAGATCTGTTGGATCTTCGACAGTGCTTGGGATTGGATGCTGGATGTTGGATGTTGAAACGAAGTTGTTGATGTTTGTGATGTTTGTGATGAGGTATTGGTGTTGTTGTTGTTGTTGTTGTTGTTGTTGTTGTTGTTGTTGATACAAAGAAAGACAAAGGTTGGATGGGTATCGGAGGTTGAGGGCCGTAAGTTCCGAGCAGAATATGGAAGGAGGCAGATAGTAGGTTATGAGATACTGTACATGAATGTATGGAGTAAATGGATGATTCCTAAGTGATATCAACATCAACATCAGGATTCACAAAGTACTCGAGTATTTTTATTGAAACTATTGTATTCCAAGATCAAAGTTTCCCTTTACGAGGCTTCACTGGTCTAACAGTGTCTCTGTTTGTCATAAGCTGTTATTCATCATTATTCCCCTTGTTATTTCTATCCTTACTCTCCAAGAACCTTATCGGCGCCAGAAACTGAAGAGTAGTTGTTAGTATATTGATCGGAAGATCAAAAGGTGTCTCCCAAACATACCAGTGTGACCAATGTTATCTGGCTCGACGTTGACGCTCTTGACCCTGCCACCCTCAATGACGATTGCATATCTCTTGCTTCTGTTTGTACCCAACAATGGTGCGGCATCGAATTCGAGGTCCCAAGCACGAGTGAAGCTGCCATCCTGATCACCCAGGAAACGAATACCACTCTTCTTGTCTGGGTCAAGAGATTTGCCCCATGCATTTGTACTGTTGATGAATGGGTCAGCCAAGTCCGACTTGTGTGAAGGAAGAAGAGGGAGCGGAGGAGGAGAGAGGGGAGGTCTTACACGAAAGCATCGTTGACAGATACCACAAAGACCTTTCCTGCGGACTTGAGCTTTGGGTGGAGGATATATCCGGGAACGTGAGAATCAGAGCATGTTGGACTGAAAGCTGCTGGAACGCCAATGATGATACCAGAACCTTCACCAATCTCAGCAGCGATGTTGACCTTTTGCCCTGGGTTGCCCTCAGCGAGCTCAACAGTTGGGATAGAGTCTCCGACCTTGACCATGATTGCGATTTGGTAGATGTGATGTTAAGAATTGAGGATAGATTGCGTTTGATCTTGTGTGGTAGATGTGAAGGCTATTGAGTTGCTATGGAATGAATGATATAGAAGAGAGGTAAAGGCCACATACTTAAGCTTTTCACTAGAAACCCCTTCATCACGCCTCCATCACGTCACCGGTGCACCAAAGCTAACTGGCTATTCATGTGGAACCTACATGGCCACAGGTGTTGCCCGGAAGCCGTGGAAGCACTCGAGTATTTGGAATACCACGAAGGTCTAATAAGAGGGTCCTGTTGGTCTCAGGTAATGAAGATCCGCTTTTTTGTGGTTATGTATCAATGGATTCGGCAATTGACTTGCTCCTTTTGGTGATGAGATGTCAGATGTCGGATGGCCAGGGGGGATGAGAAGACTTGAATATGCAGGAGAAATCAAATTGAGAGAAGAGAGAGGTTCAACGGTGCTTACGTAATCCTTACCAAAGGTTAAGCGAAGTATCACGAGGGATAGCTACGATACGGGGTCACGTGAAGTAGATATTCATCCTCGAGCTCTCTCAAGCCCTCAATTCAACTTTCCACATCAACTTTATGTCCATCAGGAATTTGCAAGGTGTTTGGCTCATTTCTATCTTCAAGGTTCTGAAGGCTCTGGCAAGACCTACTTGTACAGCCTGCTTTATCATGCAGCCTTACTTATTCTAGGTGCAACCACATCTCAATCCCAGTTTAGTATTCCTATCGATCTTTCCGCTGCAGCTATCGCTCGCGCCTCTGGCATTGTGCCCGTGCCCGTGCCGTTTTTTCTTGCTCTGCCTGCTGCTCCGGTCCCTGCCGTCGTCGCTCCTGTTGCTGGCTTCATCCTCCCAGATGTTCAATTCATGCGCCCAGTCAGCCGTGGTGTCATTGTCCTTTCCGGTTCCGACGATGAAGATATTGTTATGCCAAAGTCTGGCTCATACCACCGGCAACATGAACTCCTTCCTCTCCGGCCACCTTCCTGAAGGGTGTAGAAAGTATGGACTTCTTGCTCTCCACTTCTGGCGGGACTAATGCTTGTTTCGTTGAAGTCTTCCGTGACCTCGGAAAATGCTTTGGTCCCTGGCTGGGCTCTGGCACTCATCGTAAGCCGATGCCTGTCCCCGAGCGCGAGCAGATCCGGGAGGACTCCAGGTCCTCGAGTCCTTGTCTAGGTTTGCCAAGGTCATCCCGAAATATGGGGCCTTCGGGCCGCCATACGTTCAATTCTGTAACGAGTTGAAGAAGCTCCGTGCCAGTCTCCGCCGAACCCATTACTCACTGGTCGGTAGAGGTTGGGGGTTGGGGTCTTGACTATTTAAGTAATAACACGCCACACACGATCGCAATCGAGGTTGGGGATATGTGGTCACTGCTTGAGTTTTGTAGAATACCGTCGCTGGATTGCCGCTGAAGTTTGATGTTGGAGAATATTGATAGTTTCAGCACGAACCATTGGGGATATTGCGAGGAGATAACCATACTCCGACGGAGAGAAGTGGTGTATAAGTCCGCGCTGAACAGCCGATCCAGTGGTCTACAGTAGTTCTGACAAGAAACGCTGGAGTGAATATCCAAATCGTGGGGAACAGCTCACCCCCGGAATTCTATCTCATGAACTCACCCCCTCCCTATGGCTACCCTTGTAAGAGCCCCCACGGTAAGCACATACTCGGTCTTCCCAATTGGAGCAGTCCTGCATGGATAACACCATACAAAATGTAACTGTTGCAAACATGATTTGGACCCAAAGCCTTGTTAGGAATTCATCGGGTGTGGTTTTATTGAAAATCCTATTATTGAAATGTCCATTCACTTATTTAAGATTCAATTTCTTTGATCAAATTAAAAGTACGCAAAGAACAAGGTCATCACGGAGTAAGGAATTCGGCTATAGGACTGTTACACGGAGTTAGGGATTCGGTTACCTTTTTTACAGCCAATGGGAACCACTACCAGCGGGGTTGCTTGAAACCGTGGCTTGGAACTGTGCCTTCCTGCTTGATTCATAAGAACTAGAGCTTGCCCAAGTTGATTATTTAACCACTCTACTTAAGCCGCCAAAGCTTTCAAAATCAACCAACTCCCCCCAAAACCCACTCAAACCCATCAACCATGCCACGCAAAGATATCGAATTCAAAACCCACGACAACGTGACCCTTCGCGGTTGGTTGTACACCCCTGACAGCGTCAAGGATGATCAGAAGTTACCACTCATTATCATGTCTGCTGGCTGGGCAAGTCTCAAAGAGATGAGTCTCGATCAGTCTGCTGAGGCCTTTGTTACAAAGCTTCCCATCGCTGCCCTTGTCTACGACCACAGAGGCTGGGGCTCAAGTGATACTGCTCCAGGTCAACCGAAGCACGAGATCATCCCATCTATTCAGATGTCTGACATGCAAGATGCAATCACCTATGCACAAGGACTCCCGAACATCGACGCATCCAAAGTTGCCCTTTGGGGAAGCTCTTTCAGCGGAGGCCATGTTCTGCAAGTCACAGCCAATGACAAACGTGTGAAAGCCGTCATTAGCCAGGTAAGTTTGATGCTCTTGCAAATAATGAAATTAAGGCTGACAATTCCCCAAGGCACCTATGGTCAGCGGCTTCCAAACTCTTCTTCGACTCATTCGCCCCGACCTTATTCCTGGCATCATCGGCATGTTCGCAGGCGACCGCCTCTCCAGAGCTGCAGGAAACGCCCCAGCAATGGTTCCCGTCTCAGATGCGAACCCTCTTGTACCCTCCTCCTTGCCAAGCGCTGAAGCTTACACATTTTTCACGGAGTGGGAGTCAAAGCTGGAGGGCAAGTGGAAGAATGAGGTGACGGTTAGAAGTCTTGAAGCTAGCCTTGGATATGATCCTTCTCTGTTCATCGAACGCATAGCACCTGTACCGTTGCTCATGGTAGTTGCCCGGGAGGATGTCACCACGCCAGTTGATCTCTCTCTTGCTGCTTATCAGAAGGCCCGTGAGCCGAAGCAGCTTGTATTGCTTCCAGGTGGGCACTTTGAGATTTATTCAGGACCTAATTTTGCTCTCAGTTCTTCTAAGCAGGTTGAGTTTTTGCAGGCAAACCTTTTGTAGTTGGTGTCAGGCAGGCACTTCAAGAAGAAGCTGAGGTATGAGAGAGGACAGCGGGCTGTTCTACTGTATTTGGCGTCAGGAATTTCAAGAAGAAGCTGAACTATGAGAAAGTACAGCGGGCTGTTCTACAGATCTAGTCACAAATCCATCGTTGTTTTCTACTATTTTGAACGTGACAAGTAGCCTTGCTAGTTGAGACCAACCATCACACTGCTGTATCATACACCATAAAAGTGCAATAATCCCTGTGGACTTGCTCACACGTTTTTGTTGGACAACCGCTCCACTTGATATTTTGGGGAGGGTTTTTCGCGAACTCGCTGAAAACTACAGATATATCCCGCGAGAAGAGCAAATATTCCAAGTGAACATTGTGAAGTCTGCGAACTCTACGGGGGCTAAGGATGTCTATGTCAGCGTCCTTGGTGATCTTCAACAGTTACTGATTCCCTGTCCTGACTCTAACACTGATTTCGAAATCCAAAATGACAAAGGGAAAGCCCGCAAAGAGAGGTTCACAACGGACAAAGAATGATATTTCGAAAATATAAACAACAATCTAGATTTAGGACGAACGGGTTGGTAGTAAACTGTACATTATTTCCCCACCAGACCGCTCAGCCAGGCCTCATTTTTTTTCTAATCCTTCACAATCTTCCTTCTAAGCTCTGGAGATATGAGTGGGTATCTCGCTCTTGCTAACATCGTACTTCGTACGGACTTGGATAAATTGATTGACGTCTTCATTAAGAGAGGAGCTGCCATTCTGGGAACCCCGGCCCACCATCGCAATGTATTCTTGATTGTTACCTTCCGGGACAGCATCGGATAATCTTTCAAATTGACTGTTCACGGAGGAGGCGTTCTTCTTCCCACCAAACCGTGGAATTGACCTGGAGGATCTCCGAGCTATCCATGATTCTGCATTCGATTTGAGGCTGAATAAAGACTTGGGCCCAAAATTAACGCCGCGTTTAAAGAGAGAGAATATGCTAGGGAGACAGATGCTGAAGATGGCCAGTGCCGGCTCGATGATAAACCAGTATAGGGTTGGTATCGATTCGTCTGGAGGAGAATCAGTATTCAGAGAGGTGGTGCGATTGGTTGAAAGCGAATGAGGAAGAACTTTGGACTTACAGGTTGGATCGAGTTGAAGGCCATTCCCGGAAAGGTGTAGAGACACAACACGCCCAATTGCAGTGGCAAGAACACTAATGCTTAAATTAACACTTGCGAGTTGAGATATAGATTCCACAGTAGTAAGACTGACCAGTAGCCGCTTGCAAAGATGCACAAGATGCCAAATCGTTTCCACGACTTGAGTTGCAATTTCCATAATATAGGCATTGGGATCAATAGGATCACCAAATCCACCAGAACACTGACTATTGCAAACCAAAACCACCAGGTGGAGAGTTTCAGACAATGGCCTGGGAGATATGGCAACCAGCTCTTTTGAACAGGGCTACAGGAGAAGATAGACATCAAAACAAAAGTGACTAAATACATCACCGAGATAACCATGACAACGGTGATGGCATGAATCATCCGGAGGTGATCACTCCCCGCAGAAACCCGCAGGTAAAAGAAAAGAACAGAGAGTCTGGCTGCGGCAAGCGAACAATTCTGGAGAATCTGACCGGCGAATAGCAATTTGAGGCCAGCAAGGAGCTGAGGGGTGGTGATCGCCTCCACGTGCCTACCGAGTCCATCGTCGTGCACCCAGACGAGGGCTAGTGATAATTCAGCAAGGGCAAATGGCTGGGAAGACGTTAGGATATGAGACATCTGGATTTGCATCTTGATTTGGCTTGAGGGACCTACCACAGCAACTAGTGCCAGCCAGTCATCCCACCAGAAATGTTTGTTCCTCCCTCCCGCAGAATTTGTCGCTACTGTACGGGACCAAAATCGCAAAATAATAGCAAGCGTGATGAGTACCATCATCGCAATGGTCAACCGCTCCACGGTAGGCCCACGGTTTGCCGAAAGGTCAACAGTTGGTGGTGCCTCCATGACCCAGGGTTCGTTGACGAATGGCAGATTTGGTTATGGCAAAAAGTAGCGTCGCTTAGGTCCTAAAATGAAGAACAAGAGAGATTGGGTTACGTTTTGGTGGAGAGTTGATCGAAGTTAAGTTTACATGCTATGATATTCTGCGTTAAAGTCCTTTTATTTTTGAAATATTAAACCACATCTAAATGGGGATATGTCCTAAAACCTGACATTGTAAGCAATGAAGGGTTATGTAAGACTTACCTCGTACAAAGACCTCAAACTTCTAAAGGACGTCTATATGGCTCCAAACCCTGCAGGCTTGCGGCACCAGGAGGAGACACACGTGGAGGTGAACAGGAGGCACACGTGGAAGAAGTGAAAATCCTCCTCTCAATTTATAAAGTCAATGTTTCATAGTCTGATCCGCGTTCGACGAGCTCTGCTATAGCTGGATTACCCACACTTGACCAAACAATACCACTGCTGGTTGATGCTAGCTGCTCGGAGTTTCGAATCCACACGCTCCACTATGAACCTATGCTGTAACGGCGTCATATAGGAGCGATCCTACTGGGGGCAGGAAGCATCGAATACGTAGCATGCAACACAGGAGCATGTGCAACGTAACATAGGAACATTGCACAAGGCAACACATATAAATAGTACATTCCATAGAACATTGTATAGAATATTAATAGAAATAACATGCTGCCACGCCAAGAAGCAATCCCGCCTTACCTATAGTTGCAGTCTTATCAACGTGTGATGAATAATCCGTCTGATTTGTGTGATTTCATGGATTCTCTCAAAAGCCAGCCACTGAAGATATTTGCCCCGGCTTCCCTATGATTTTAGATACACGCCTCCCCCCTCCCCCTTTGCAAAATCCTCCATGTCTCTGCAGTAAGCACGGTCCGAATCATAAAGCCAAAACGGGGAGGGTGCATAGATATTATGCATGTAAGAACATCGAAGTTCACACCTGGTCAAGTTTTTCTCGAGATTAGCAGCCCGAAGCTCGAGGCTCGCAAATATCAGCGGATTCTGCACTGTGCCCCATAGACGGCATTAAGCAACTCGAAGGTTTATAGTTAACGCCATGTAAGACTTACTAACGACAGCGGAGTCCACAAATGTCAAGTCTTCCTGGGGATTAGCACTTCGAAAGCCGAAGCATTTCACGAGAACATAATCTCTCTTGGATTGAGCGCAGTTCCTCTACATTCTCTGAACGAAATTCCAAACACCCTTTCAAGAACTTTCTCTCCTCCTAAAGATTCTTCTTCTAAATATGTTCAATATGACGACCACTTACGACTTCATTATCGTTGGTGGGGGGGTTTCAGGTCTGGTTTTAGCCAATCGTCTCTCAGAAGATGCCGCTGTGAAGGTTTTGGTAATTGAAGCTGGCAAGAGCTACCTCAATGACCAAACGGTCAATCTGCCAGCCGCTTGGCCTATGCTTCTCGAAACACCAGCAGATTGGGACCTCAAAACTACACCGCAAGTTAGTAAAAATGTTGAGATCTGGTCTATCTCCCTTTGCTGATACCTCCAAACCTAGGCGGGTCTCAATGACCGGGTCATGACTCTTCCTCAAGGGTGTGCTCTGGGAGGTTCCAGTGCAATCAACTCCTCGGTCTTTACTATACCATCTCAAGCAAGCATCGATGCTTGGGCATCATTGGGAAATACAGGATGGGACTGGAAAGCACTTGCTCCATACCTACGCAAAACCCACACGCTCACAAAACCAAGCGAAGCCGATTTCGCCAAGCTTGACCTCCACAACAAGTTTTCGACCGATGAACAAAACTCCGGCTTGCTTCAAGTTTCGTTCCCCAGTGGCTTAGACTCTCCTTTTCAACACGCCTGGAACGAAACTTTCGAAAAACTCGGTTTCGGCTCCAGAGGCCACATCGACGATGGGACAATATTCGGATCATACTCTAATCCTGCTGCAATTCACCCTGTCTCCAAGCAACGCAGTTATGCCGCTGTGGCCTACTATGAGCCGATTCAAGATCGAGCAAATTTAACGGTTTTGACTGAAGCTACGGCTACTAGAATCTTGTTCGAGGGGGAATCTCCAAATCTGGTCGCAACTGAAGTAGAATTTACCTACGAAGGAGAAGTTAAGAAGGCGAAAGCTGCGAAAGAAGTAATTCTTGCAGCCGGCGCAATCCATAGTCCTTTGATTCTTGAGCTCTCGGGAATCGGATCACCAGAGATTCTCCAAGCACACAAGATACCGGTTCTCATCGCTAATCCCAATGTAGGAGAGAACTTACAGGATCCCATCATTAGCGGAGTCAGTTATGAGGTGGCTGATGGAATTGAGACCATCGATGATATTGGTCGCGGAAACCAAGAAGCTTTAGGCAAAGCCATGGCCGAATACATGTCAACTCAATCCGGGCCACTCTCCCGCGCTGCCGTCACGTCGACTTCTCTCGTCCCTGTCGCCGCAAGCGAGGAGGAAATTCTGAATTTGCTTAACACCTACCCAGCGACTTCGTCCGATCCCGCTTACCATACATTTGTTCGTCCTCTGCTCGGGAACCCCAAACAAGGCAGTGGCATGGTTTTCATGTACAGCGCACAAGCAAATTTTGGAGCAAACTCGGCAAAGGGACTTGCGGCGGCAGAGCTGCCTGAGAATTTCGTTACGATTAGCACGATGCTATTAAATCCTCTCAGTACCGGGCATGTCCATATCTCTGGCAATTCAACCGCTAATCCTGTACTGGATTTCAAATACTTTACCCACCCCCTTGATGCCGAAATGATGGCTCGTCATCTCTCGTTCCTCGACAAACTAACAATCACTGATCCCTTTGCTTCTTTGCTGAAGCCAAACGGGAAACGCAACAAACTCTACACGCCTTGGAAAGATCTGGATGAAATCAAGCAGTATATCCGGAAGACCGGCCTTTCCAACTGGCATCCAGTTGGAACATTGTCGATGCTACCTCAGGAAAAAGGCGGTGTTGTCGGCACAGACCTGAAAGTTTATGGTGTCAAAAATCTACGGGTTGTAGATGCTAGCGTCTTCCCAGTTATCCCACACTCCAACATACAGAGTGTTGTGTATGCGGTGGCTGAGAGAGCCGCTGATCTCATCAAGAGCGAATACTGATACGCACATGGCATTCATATAGTTTTCAATGTTAGTTCTCATCTGAATAGTAGTGGTGTTCACCTATGCCGCATCAATTTTCTGCTCGAGTAAATTCTTGTTCTTTGCAGTCGTTCCATTCTCTAGAGTCCCGAGCGGATCTTACGCATACTGTGGGAGGTGCTATGCTATCGCCATGCCGATATGGCTCTTAATCGTCCTTTTCCAGTTGGGAAGCAATGTTGGCGAGCTGAAATGTGAAATGCCGAAGTTTGGTGGCTGCAATTAGTCAGATCCCAAAAAACGTCTGATTGTCAAATAGGTGGCACCAATTGTTGCGCTGCATATGCAGATCATCTATTTGATATTTGCTTACTCCGTCACGCTGAAGAAAAAGAATCCACAATCATCCTGTTGATCTATTGAACGATTATGCATGCAGTGAGACTTAACTTGCGGCTTGCTAAATTTCAGAAGGTCAAAGGTGTTGATGTCGTGACCAGCGTTGGATTCAGCAGTTCTGGTCGCACGAAGGCCCGGGTAAATTGGTGAGATCGGATCGAGAGGGTGGTCAGACACGAAAAGTTTTGCAACGGGCTGACTCTTTGATGAGAATAATGATGACTGTGTCTTTCTGGCGTCAGGTAAGATGAGGAGTAGCCAGGTTAGCTGTGCGGATACTTCGCTCTAAAGCTCATTGTAGTATCCCGAGCTTCGTAAAAAAGCCAGTCTTTCACTACCGTGCTACCTCATATGTCTCCCCCTGACAGCAGCACTAGCGGTCTAATGTTGCAGATAATTGATTGACGGGGAATGCCATCTTAAGGCCCTTGAGCCGGTCACCACTTCGAGTATGTCGATCATTGATTGCTTTATAATGTTTTTCAATAGAACTTGACAGCTACCCCAACAATGTTGCACATTGGGCAGATTCGGAAATAGTTTGTAGAAATTCAGTCCCACGCTATGATTTCGCGTACAGGGCGCCATGCACTTGTGTCCTGCCCAGCCCACTCGGCCACAGCCTGCGCGCACTTTGTGATTCCTTCTGCCTCTGCTGCATTCACGCCCATTCGTTTCAAACCCATGAGATGATTGACTATCGTAACGGGTAAGCCCTGGCATACAATAGCCGTATAAGTAAGAAGCTCTGTCTCCAAATTGTCAAGAACGCCATCGTCGGCGTAGAAAAGCCCGTAGATAACATCTTTCATAAGCCACTCCATGTCGGCGCCCCATTGGGTAAACATCACCGCGGTGCGTTCCGAGCCGTAGATGACGTCGAGAAAATCACTGCCACGCTTGTGGTTGCCGGCATCAAGGGCAGTATACTTTCTGCGGATTGTTAGACTGATCAACTGGAAGAAACCGAATAGTAGAGCTCCAATTACTTTGTAGGCTTGAGGTCTACGTCACCCTCCTTCTCAGCTTGGCTCAAGCCATGCAGAGCAACAGTAGCTCTGGGCACACCGACTGTAATCCATTGCTTCATTATGAGATCACGAAAGCGTCGATCAAGAAGTCGTCTTTTCTCCTGTGAAGTAGGCTCTAGCCTGTTGGTCAGATAGACATAGAGGTCCCCAATTTGAGCTGGGTTTGAAAGGGAGATGATGGCTGAAGCCTAATACTGTTAACATGTATGTCTCTAAAGGCATAAAATCCGAATTTGACCTACCACTACAAGGTACCAGCTGTCCTCCTTCACAGACGCTGGAAAGGACTCTCGACAAGAGTCGAAGAGCTGTGTGAGGGATGCCGTAGGGGTAGCCATATCATAGGAACTGATTATAGAGTTGCTAGGTTGTAGTCGAGCGTTCGCGTCAAGTGAACAGGACTTATTAAAATGGGGGATATCTAGGTATATTTATAATGTCTGCTTCCACATCGGTCATCTTCCGAAATCTTACTTCAGCATACCAAGTTGCTCCGGAGTACGTGCGAGTAGTATACAGTTTGTGGTCAAAGCTTTACAGTAGATGTGTTGAAAAATATATTTATTACCAAGTACTGTACGTACCATTCTGACCACGAATTCAAGATTCCCCTGCCCGACTTACACCTGTCTGATCAATCCGCCATCGCGTCGGTCTCAGCATGTACATCTAGCCTCTCCCTCTTCATAAATACAGAGAGAATGGTAACCAATGCGCCCGCCGCAATTAGCATAGAATACATTTGGCTAATTTCATGCACCAGAATTGCAAGAACAGCGCTCGTATCAGCAGGGCTGAGCTTCTGTAGAACTGAAGCGCCAACTCCAGCGATGAGAGATTGAATCTCACCCAAGGGATAATCCGGAAGGAGCGCTGAGATCTTCTGTGTCGACAAGTTGATAAATATGCTGTTGGAAATGGACAAAGAGAAAACGATTCCGCCTATCTGCCCACAGGTTATAAATGAGGATACATCTGCAAGCTCAGATGGGTGAACTTTTGCCTGGGCAATAGCAAATGGGGCCTGGACAAATAGTCCTGTTCCAAATCCCAAAATCGCACTGTAGCCGTAAATTCTGGCTGTGTCGGTCGTGATGCTGATGGTATGAAGCAGGGCGCTGCCAATAATAACCAAGATCCCGCCAATGGTAAACCATGGGGAATAAATCCCGATTGGCCCCATTAAACCCCCATTTATCAAAAGCCCAACGACTAGGACACCGATGAAGGGAAGTAGCCGCACTCCTGAACTCAGTGCCGAATCTCCCTTCACGAATTGGAAGAACAAGGGGATGAAGAAAACCGGCACCAAAGTGGCCGCGCTCCCAGCAGCTATCTGGACAAATAGCAACGACATCTCAAATGACTTGATGAACTGCAGAGGGAAGAATCGAAATTCTGGCGTTGTCAAAAAACACAGAGACTGCTGTGTCCAGAACAAGATCCATAGGACGCCAGAGCAAACGAAAAGCGCGATGATACTGCCACTGTTCCAAGCGTAGAGGGCTCCTCCAAAGGAAATCGCCATGATGATAGAGCATGCGGCACCAATGAAGAGTACGCTCCCGAGAAAGTCGATATTGCGGACGCGGGCCATGATGGATGCTGCTGGTTTCGATTTAGAGGAAGGGAGCACAAAAATGTAGGCAGGCGCCGACGCTGCTGCAATGCAAATATTGATATAAAAGCCCCATCGCCAAGTTACTCGATCCGCAAATGCTCCTCCTATGATTGGACCCACGCTGGAATTATTAGCTACAGACTTAAAATTTGAAAGGGGCTTCTTACACAGTTCCAATGCACCAAACAGCACCAACAAAGCTCATGTACAGTGGCCGTTCAGAAGGAGCCAAAAGGGACGTGATAATATTGACTGCCCCGACATAGGTTCCCGAACCACCCATACCCGATATCGCCCTTCCAACAATCATGGTGTTCATGTTTTGAGACGTGCCGCATACAACGTTCCCAACTTCGAAGATAACGACGGCGGTGATGAACAGATATTTTGAGTCGAACTGCCCATGCAGTTTTCCCCTGCTTGGAGATTAGCGTTTGAAAGCCAACTTCCCTTTTGCGTTCCGCTCAATACTGACCATATGACATTGACAGAAAGCGCGGCCAGCTCATAAGACACAGATATCCATGTCAGCTTGTTCAATTCTCCAAAATCTCTGACGATGATGGGTTGGATATCTGCTACCATAGTTGTGTTTGCGGCAAAGAGAAATGTCGTCGATAAGAGAGCGATCACAGTTATGGGCCAAAGGAAGCCTTTGGGTCGTTGAGACTCGAAAGTTGCCTGTCGGGAAGAGTCATTCTTGTCCATTTGATTAGAAGGTTTTTCTGAGAATGCGCTTGCACGTTGATTTCCCGATTCTGATTGCGGGAGCTCTATGTTGACCCGTGGTTCTTCGTTCACCTGCGGCTCTTCTTTTTCTTGTTGAGCGGACATGGCGTAGGGAGTGTATTTGCCTGTCTTGGTACGGTATCTGTTGAGCATAAAGGTTGAAAAATGGATTTCGATGTGTGCCTGTTTTTGCTGCGTCTTAAACAGGCAAGCAATGAAACTTAAATCATGTGATATACAAATGCACCAAGCCTTAGCCAATAACACCGAAGCATATTCTCCGCCTACTGTATACGCCGTACACGTGCATCCGCATGTTGTACGACAAAGCAGTGTTGTTGTCCAATGCAACGCCGCCGTAACCTATGCGCAGCCCTCCGCTGTTATCCGCTTGTTTCTTTTCCCTGTAGATGCACTGCCGATACCCCTGTGGTATAAGCCTAGCTGAGGCGTCCGGAATGTGTCAGAGCTCGACACAGCGAGCGCCAAAAGGACATTAGGCGTTATCTCCGCTATACGAGTCGCTCAGACTACCCCATGCTTTCTGTTCTGTGGGGGTCGTTTGTGGACGTTATCATTTCTTCACCCAGCAGCGCTAGTCACACCCCTTTCCCCACCTCCGCTTTTCGCCAAATCCCTCCCAGCTAAGCTTGAAACAGCAGGGTTGCCCTGCATGATTACTCTTTCAGTGAAGATGAAGCTGTATCTTGCAGCGCGGATGAGCAGTCCAGTAAGGCTGGCGAAGTCCAAACGTGGCGGCTTGGCACTATGTCTGTCTTCTGGGGTCGAACAAGCAGTCTTGATTCGCGGAAGTACGAATTCTTCTTTGCTTCGCCGAGTACACGATCTCTTATCGTAATGGGAGCTTGCCCCTTTCTGCACAACAACTCCTGTAGTAGTTTAAGAGACTCGGATTGAGCTATCAGTTTGGTTTACTCCACTCGGTAGGATTGGCTGCATCCACAAGAGAATGTCGTCGCAACCAGTTCCCCCCAAAAGAGCCCCATCTGGCAAATCCGAGTACATGATTGAACCACGACGGTAACCTTGCTGTTGAGTGACATCAGGCTGGAAAGAGGCGAGTGATATCAAGCTGGGAGGACATTTTGGGAATCTAGAGAACCCTTGAGTCGGAATCCTTTCAGATCCCTTGGTGGGAGAAATATTTTTGATTTTCGGACAGCATCGTCATTCAATAAATACCCTAGCTATGGTCTCAAACGGAAACGAACCAGATGGCAGTCTAGATTCTGTTACAGGTTCAGATCTCCATCATGACAATACAACATACGGCGATTCCACTGGGGGCGCTATCAAGCCCATCGCCGTCATCGGATTTTCGATACACTTTCCTGAAGACGCAACTTCTTCCGAGAACTTCTGGAAAATGCTTATAGAAAGAAAATGTGTGACAAAAGACTTTCCACCAGATCGCATCAATTCCAGTGCCTTCCACCACCCTGACCCCAAAAGAAATGGAGCCTGGCAGCACAGTGGTGGCTTTTTCATGGACGGTGATCTTGGGGCGTTTGATGCACCATTTTTCTCCATTACGTCCAAGGAAGCTGCTGCCATGGACCCCCAACAAAGAGGAATCTTGGAGACAGCATATCGAGCTCTTGAAAATGCTGGAATTCCCATGGAGAAAATATCTGGTTCCAAAACCTCCGTTCACTCGGCGTCTTTCTGTGACGACTACAAAACACTCATAACTAAGGACCCGGAAGACATGCCTAAACATACAGCTCTGGGATTAGCATTTTCGATACTCGCAAACAGGCTGAGTTGGTTTTTCAACCTCAAAGGACCAAGTGTTCAAATGGATTCTGCCTGTTCCAGTAGTTTGATGGCTTTAGATTCCGCATGTCAAGCTCTTCGGAATGGGGATTCTAAAATGGTTGGTCTTTGATCCAAATTCTTTTTTACATTTCTTGGCTGACAAATCCTATGCTATTACAGGCCATTGTTGCTGCATCTAATGTGATACTTTCTCCTGATCCAATATTCATGCTCTCTAATATGAATTTTCTTTCACCAGACAGCCGATGCTTCAGCTTCGAAGACTGCGCCAATGGCTATGCACGAGGTGAAGGATACGGCGTCGTTATCTTGAAACCATTGGAAGAAGCCATCAAAGATAACGATACCATTCGTGCAGTAATTCGCTCAACTGGTTCAAACCAAGATGGCCGGACTCCTGGTATTACACAGCCAAGCAAAGAATCCCAAGAAGCCCTTATCCGAGAGACGTACGAAAAGGCGGGTCTTGATATGAGCGTCACTAGATTTGTCGAAGCTCATGGTACGGGAACAATAGTTGGGGATCCCATCGAAGCTGGTGCGATAGGAGAATCGTTCAAATCTCACCGTAGCTTGGACAGTCCATTGTTCATGTATATATGACGTTCCTACGCCCCATGTTTCAAAGCTAATCTGAAAATCTAGTGGGGCCGTAAAGTCGAATATAGGCCACCTCGAAGGTGCGGCGGGAATGGCTGGCTTGATCAAGACAACATTAACCTTAGAACGCGGGATTATTCCCCCAAATGTTTTCAAGCGACTAAATCCAAAGATCAATACGGACCTTCTAAAGATTAAGGTAGATCTTCCACAATCATTTTCTGTGCATCAGACGAGACTAACAGCTGCATTGTAGTTTCCAGCAGCGCCAACCCCTTGGCCAAGCTCTGGCCTTCGAAGAGCATCGGTGAACTCTTTCGGTTTTGGGGGCTCTAATTCCCATGTCATTCTCGACGATGCCTACCATTTTCTTTCATCCAGAGGACTCACGGGTAACCATTGCACCGTCGCAAGTCCACCAGGACTCGTGCCTGAATCTACCGACGGGAACGGCACCAATGACCACAATCATGGAAGAACACTCCAAACACCCAAACTTCTAGTATGGTCAGCTGCAGATGAGAATGTATTGGTGCGTCTTATCCAGCTTTATGGGGAATACTTCACTACCATCCTGCGCTCCATTGACAATGCGACTTCATTTATGGATAACTTAAGCTACACTTTGAGTGCAAGAAGAAGTCAACTGCCCTGGAAATCATATGCCATCATTGAATCTCTAGAGGATCTCAGCAACATCGCACATAAAGCCTCCAAGCCCTTTCGAGCCTCTGGTAAAAGCAAGTTGGGCTACATATTCACGGGTCAAGGAGCACAGTATGCTAGGATGGGGATTGAATTGCTGTCGTTCCCGGTCTTTGAGGCCAGTCTCCTCAGATCAGACGCCTACCTCCGTCAATTTGGATGCGAATGGTCTGTCTTGGGTAAGCAACACTTCTTCTTGGAGACACATCTATCTAATCGCAGATCCCAGACGAATTCCAAGCCAGCAAGGAAAAGTCCAAGTTAGATGGTCCGGCTTATAGCCAGCCACTTTGCACTGTGTTGCAAATTGCCCTAGTCGATCTCTTGCGGAGCTGCGGTTTATCCTCGTCAGCCGTTGTCGGGCATTCTTCCGGAGAAATAGCTGCAGCGTAGGTCATTAACACCCATTTTTGGTGAACTCATAGTCACTTTTCCTATAGGTACTCTGTCGGTGGACTCTCGCATGAATCAGCCTGCCAAGTCGCATATTTCCGTGGTAAATTTTCTGCCGAAATTGCCTCTGCGTCCGATATTGAGGGCGCTATGATGGCTGTGGGTTTATCTGAAGCCACAGCTCTCTCCTATCTTAAGCTATTTGCATCCAACAACGGAACAGCTCGCATTTCAATCGCGTGTATCAACAGCCCTGGAAATGTGACCATATCAGGGGACGCGGATCAAATCGATGCGCTGAAAACGGTCCTTGACAAAGATTCCATATTTGCTCGAAAATTGAAAGTAGGCATTGCCTACCATTCCAAGCACATGAGTGCCATAGCCGTGAAGTATGCTCGCTCACTTCAGAATATTTCTCCCGGCGATTTTCCTGGATCTGCCGTCATGGTGTCTTCGGTTACTGGAAGGATTGTCTCAATAAACGAATTGTGTAAAAGTGACTACTGGGTGCAAAACATGCTATGCCCAGTAAAGTTTTCAAACGCGTTAACACAGATTGTCGAGAAGAGCGAAGTCGGGAAATTGGAGACAGGTGGGAAGAGCGTATTTGTCGATGATCTCCTTGAGATCGGACCGCATTCAACACTCCAAGGTCCAATTAAAGAAACGTTGAAATTAATTGTCGATGGCGATAAAATTTCCTACACTTCAGTCCTTGCAAGGTTCACTCCAGCAATCCAAAGTACACTTCAAGCACTTGGCCGAGTACATTGTCTTGGTTACAACGTTCGCATTGCCAACATCAATGGGCACGAGGGGAAGCCCTGCAAATCCATGTCTAATCTACCTCAATATCCATTTGATCATTCGCAGATATACTGGCATGAAAGCAGGCTGAGTAGTACTGGTTATCGGCTTCGCTCATATAAGAAACTTGATTTGCTAGGGACTCCAGCACCGGACTGGAATCCTCTAGAGGCGAGATGGCGAAACTCGTTAAAGCTTGCAGAGAGTCCTTGGATTCAGGACCATAAAGTATGTAGCGAGATCTCACTCATTATTCATGTTACCAAAACTGACTATCTTTTTCAGGTTAATGGTATGATACTCTATCCTGCGGTTGGGATGCTCATTATGGCTATTGAAGGGACGCGTCAACTGGCGTCAGAAGGCCGGCTCATCAACGGCTATACAATCAAGGATGCGACCTTCATCAAGCCAATTTCAATATCTGCGGACCCCGAACATGGCACGGAAACCCAGCTATTCATACAATCTGTGCGTGATTTGGGAGACAAGGGTGATTCGTGGTCCAAGTTCAGACTATGCGTCTTCGAGAATGGCCAGTGGTCGGAAACTTGCCATGGATCTATTCAGATCGAGTACGAAGAAGCTAAAGACGAAGTGTCAAATCATGAAGATCCTTTCTCAAAACGAGGACTTACATGGGAAACGCAAACTCTCGAAGAGAGCTCGGCAACTTGTACCGCAAAGATAGATGCAAAGGAAGTCTACAAACACTTCGCATCCTGCGGTCTTTACTACGGACCGGCTTTCCAAAGGCTCCAAGACTTGTACTTCAATGACAAACAGGAGGCGACTGCGAAAGTTGACTTGTTTCAATGGATTGCTACAGAAAATGCAAACCACTATCAGCCACATGTCGTCCACCCAACTAGTCTGGATTCACTGGCGCAATTACTATATTTTGCTGTTTCTAATGGCACCAGAGACATGACCCCAACTGCTGTTCCTACAAGAGTTAATAAAATATGGGTTTCAAACTCCGGACTCAGCTCTCCTGGTTCACTTTCAGTCAACGCGACCGGAAGAGCAGCATACAAAGGATTTCGACAGATTGCTGGTTCCTTGTTTGCCTCCGATCCTGTCACCGGCAATGTCCTCGTATCGATTGAAAATATGGAGTTTACAACTCTCGTGGCTCAAAATTCCATTTCTACCCCGAATAATGTTGACAAGAATCTCTTTTTTAATTTCAAATGGCTGCCCAGCTTGCACCAGCCGGATGATGCAAAAATTTGGGATTATTGCAAACGAGCACAACTACACAAGGAAGATAGGCTACCATTGTACCAGAATATCAACTTTGTGCTTTATGGTTTCATCCGGGAAGCCATGAAGATAGTCGATGACAGTCACCCCGAAACAAAGCCTCACATTCAAAAGTACTTTGCTTGGATGAAGGGCCAAATCGAAGAGGCTGCCAATGGGCATCTACCACACAGTCGATCAGAATGGGATTCCTGGATCGAGGATAAAGAATATTTTCATTCTGCATGCGAACAGATCCAATCTTCGGGAGAGGGGAAATTCTATCTGGCGATTGGGAACGCGCTTCCTCAAATTGTTCGGGGAGCCATTGACCCACTCGAGGTACTGTTTAAGGACAGCCTCGTTCGAGAGTATTATGAGCACATCAATGATTCACTAATCACCTTTAGTCCTATCGCTCGCTACTTGGAATTACTTTCTCATGAAAACCCCCGTCTCAACATACTTGAGATTGGAGCCGGGACTGGCGCAACTTCCAGAAAAGTCCTTGCCTGTTTGTCAAAGGAAGACTCACAGTGGGGTTACGCTCATTACGATTTTACGGACATTTCATCAGCTTTCTTCGAGACTGCTAGTGAGAAGTATCAAAGTCACTCCTCGCGGATGAAGTTCAAGATACTGAACGTGGAAATTGACCCCGTAGAGCAAGGCTTCGAGGCTGGATCGTATGATGTGGTTCTCGCTGGTCTGGTACGCTGAGCTCTCCGATAGTGAGATGATCTGGACTAATTACTCTCTCGCAGGTCCTCCACGCCACAAAAGACTTAAGCAATACCCTCAAGAATGTCCGCTCTTTGTTAAAGCCGTCAGTGACCTCTCAGCTTTAAAGGTATCCCATGAAGACTACTAACTGTAAACAGAGGGGGGTCGTTACTGCTTCTAGAAATAGTTGAGGAGGATTTGAGAACATCATTCGCTTTCGGCTTGTTATCCGGATGGTGGCTGTGTTTGTCCTCCAACATCCATTTGTCAACAAATACTAATTGCCACAGCTGAGGACTATCGAAATTGGGGCCCGCTTTGCTCAACACAGCAATGGGATGCACTGTTTGAACAAAATGGCTTTTCTCGAACGAAGATGGAGATATTAGATACCGAGGGCCGTGGCTGCCATGTCTTTAGCTGGCTGGTCTCAACAGCAGTGGACGCCACGCCATTACCTTCCGGCATCGACTTACCCCAAGGAAGTCTCAATTCCAAGGTAACTTTCATTGTGTTGGACAGCCATGCAGTACAATTAACAGCTGCTTCTCTTCTCAAAGATAAATTAGGATCGCTAGGCCATCTCAATTGTAACGTAGTAGAACTTGATGACTGGCTTCTTGAGAGGGATGAGAACCACGGATTCGTTATATCTCTGCTGGAGTTTGGTAAACCACTTCTTCCTAACCTCGGTAGTCATTCATTTAGACTATTGCAACAAGTATTAACTCATGTGGATAATATTTTCTGGATTAAGGGAGGAGGAGAGTCCCTATCCGCAGACAGTCCAGAGTATGGATCTACCGATGGTTTTATGCGAACGCTTCAAAGCGAGTTAAACAAGCTTTCTGTAGTGACATTGTGGCTCCAAGACCTTCAAAAGCCAATGAAAGCTCAAATTGATACAATCTTTCACCTTTTCAAGAACCGAGTCTTGAACAACTGCCTTGGACATGAATCCGAGTATACGGAAAAAGACGGTCTCATACACATCGGACGACTGATTGGCTCGCCTGCTTCGAATCAAGACTTGATTGAAAGGACTAAACCCCAGCAACTGAAGCAAAAGGCTTTCGATTGTGGATCACCCCTTACTTTGAGGATTGCGTCTCCTGGATTCCTTGACTCGTTCTATTTTGCCAAGGATGAAAGCGCCAACCAAACACTAGGTCCAACAGAGATTGAGATAAAAGTCAAAGCAGTTGGTGTCAACTTTCTCGACCTTCTCACAGCCCTAGGACGTGTCGACACTCACAAAACCATGGGATGTGAATGTGCAGGTGTGGTGACTCGAGTAGGCTCCGGTTCTCTTTTTCAACCGGGCGATCGTGTCGCTGCAAACAAGCTGGATTCTTTCCAAACCTATTGTCGGTCCAATGAGTATTGTGCTGTCAAAATCCCCGATGAAATGTCTTTCGTCACAGGCGCATCTTTGCCAATTATTTTCACCACAGCATACCATAGCTTGGTTGAAGTTGCCCGAATTGAACCTGGAAACAAGGTGTTAATTCATGCTGGGGCTGGGGGCACCGGAGGTGCTGCTATCCAAATTGCCAAGCATTTCGGTGCTGAGATCTTCACTACAGTTGGATCTCGTGCGAAAAAAGAGCTCGTCATGGAGCTGTATGGAATTCCCAAAAGCCATATTTTCTACAGTCGCAATGTTTCGTTCGCCGAAGAGATCATGCGCAAGACCCGTGGTAAGGGAGTTGACATTGTTCTGAACTCCCTTTCTGGCAAAGGTCTGATCTCATCGTGGGAATGCATAGCTCCTTTCGGGCACTTCGTTGAGATTGGAAAGCGAGATATTCACGCGCACAAAGATCTCCCCATGTTCAAATTTGCACAGAATGTTACTTTTAGTACTGTAGATATTGCGGCCATGATCAACCAGCGTCCGCAACTGATTCGTAAGTCTTTCCAGCCAGTCATGGATCTCATACGGGATGGCGTGCTGAAACCCGTTGCCCCGCTCCATCTTTATAAGATATCGCAACTGGAGGATGCATTTCGCTACATGCAAAGTGGTAACAACACTGGCAAGATTGTTATTGAAGTAGAACCCGATGATAAAGTTCTGGTAAACACTCCTTTGACTAGAGGTTCACTGCTTGAATAACTCTAACTCTATCTCTAGACCTTACTCGACACAGTTCCAGCGTGGAGATTCGATAGCAATCACACTTACCTGATTGCAGGTGGGCTCGGTGGCTTGGGGAGAGTTGCAACACGGTGGTTTGCCAGACGGGGCGCTAAAAATCTAATATTGCTTTCAAGATCTGGAGCAAAGTCTCAAGAGGCTATCAAATTGGTCCAGGAGTTGACGTCTCAGGGCGTTCATGTCGAGACTCCTTGCTGCGATGTATCAGATGCAGATTCAGTAGCAGCAGTCATTTCGCACTACACTGAGGTTATGCCTCCCATCAAGGGTTGTGTCCAATGCTCCATGGTGCTCAAAGTACGTATTATGAGTATGCCAACACGAAATAGATGATTGCTGACTTTTTCAGGACTCTATCTTCGAAAATATGACCTTCGAGGATTGGGAAACAGCGATAAAACCAAGGATCAGTGGCTCGTGGAATTTGCACACGCTGCTCCCAGATAACATGGATTTCTTCCTGCTCCTCTCATCAGTGGGCGGGTTGATTGGCTACGCAGGCCAAGCAAACTATGCAGCAGGTAGCACATATATGGACGCACTCGCCCGATACCGTATAAATCATGGTCAAAAAGCCGTTTCTCTTGATCTGGGCTGGATGGAATCCGCTGGAGCTATTGCAGAAAGCGAATTCCTGCAAAAAATCATGCTGGCAGCAGGTCACACGATTCCCATCCCCGAGGCATATTTCCTATCTATGCTGGACAAGTATTGTGATCCAGGCCTGGATGTTGGAGCTAACGTACAAGTTGCATTTGGACTGCAGACGCCCGCGGGTCGCAGAGCAATGGATGCCGAGATCCTGCAGTGGATGACGCGGGATACATTTAGCCATCTTGACCAAAATGACTCGAGAGATAGCGGAACCGCGGAAACAGGAACCTCGATTGATTATACATCGCTCTTCCGGACAGTGGGATCTATCTCCGAAGCCGTACAAGTTGTGATGAAGAGCTTGGTGAAGAAAATATCGCGAGCATTATTGATGCCAATTGAGAACATCGATACCTCGAGACCGCTCTATGAGTACGGTGTCGATTCTCTGCTTGCAGTGGAGCTCCGAAATTGGTATTCGAGAGAGTTGGGAGCTGATGTGGCGGTTTTTGATATCATGGGCTCGGGGGATTTCGAGGCTTTGTGTACACTTGTGGTGCAGAGGAGTGCACTTTGGCAACATTCTTCGGTGAAAGGGGCAGATTGATATAATATCGCCGGACCTAAACCTTATAGTGCGGTAAACTTTGGTCTTGACAGCTAATTGGTTAGACGGCGGGAGGGCGGGAACTCAAAAAGGGGGACAAATACTTGATAGACGAGGCTTAACATTATTGCATTGTGATGTCACGTGATAAGGCTACTCACTTCATTACAAGTCTAGAACTCTGCACGTAATATATCACCATCACCCACAAATCATCAACAACTTCGGACTTATCAGATTTGTAAGGTCATGTCGGTCGGTCTGTCTGCCTTAGCTGTTTTGATTGATCATCTAATTTGTAACAATCTAGATTCATTCAACCCACCTCTACGATAGCCACCTTCCATATGAAGATAGAAGAAATTACCCCAACGTTAACGGCGAGCTCACTTATCAAGTCTAATACATATCTACCATACAGGACAAACCATCTGCCACCCTACCCATGATTGAACACATCGAATGTATGCAGGAATAAAGGATACATAATGGGTAAAAAGGGGCCCAAGAAGAACTACTTTGTAGTATGTCGAGGTAGAACAACGGGAATTCTTAATGGTTGGCCACAATGCGAAGGATCTACATCCGGTTTTTCCAATGCCAAATTCAAAGGCTATGAAACCCATGCTGAAGCCCAAAAAGCATGGAATGAATGGCTGGAATCCCAAGGCATTGCGCCAAATGAAGGAACACCTCAAGAGACGCTAGAGAATAGCCTTACCGATATGCCTACAACTATAAATCGAATCGCGATCAACAACGACCCACGAGGTCATGTAGGGTTGAAAAGGAGATATAAAGAAAGACATTTGCCCCCAGACATCATATCTGGTGTCATTGCCAACACAAACTCTTCTCTGGCAATCAAGGCAGAAGACAATGCTACAACTACAGAAAGGATCATTGTTGATCTTACAGAAAGTCCAGAACGTACAATCTCACATGTTAAAACTTCCGTATCCGAAGACGGAAACTCTCCAGCACCAAAGAAGGCAAAACCTAACGCTAACAACCCTACATTGAATCTTGATATCGAGATCCCAGACTCCGAATTCGAATTTTCTGATGATGATCTTTTCGATAATTTAATGTGCGAAGAAGCTCCTAAGTCTTTTGAGCTCACGGCAGAGCAAGAGGCAGTTGTTAAAATGGCGATGAGTGGGGATAATATATTTCTTACAGGTGCCGCTGGTTCTGGCAAAACAGTCACATTGCTACAAATCATAGAGAAATTAAAGAAGAAGCTGGATGATAAGAATCCGAATATTCCAAAAGTTCAAGTTGCTGCTCCAACTGGATTAGCTGCTCTACCCTTGAATGGGAGAACTACATATTCATTTGCTGGCTGGAAACCAGATTCTTTCAAGCAACCTCTTGATGAACTTCTAGAATCAATAAAGCAAAGAACTTTCAAGGCCCTTAGGAGACTCCAGGTTCTAATCTTGGAAGAGATATCAATGGTTGAAAGTCAATTTCTGGAGCGACTCAACTTACTTCTACAAACGGTAAAGAATAATGAAAAGCCATTCGGGGGTATTCAAGTGATATTCCTAGGCGATTTCTATCAGCTTCCTCCAGTAAAACCATTCGAGCATTGCATGATCTGTGGAGTTGAAATGGTTGGAGTTTTTGACCGTGTTTGTAAAAATACTGAATGTATGAACGGTAGAGAAAAAGTCTCTTTCAAGCCAGGTGATAAATGGGCATTTAATGCCCCGGTATGGAAACAGCTCAACCTTAGACATGTCAAGCTAGAACAAATTCATCGGCAGAAAGATGACAGTTTCAAAGTCGTTTTGAACAAAGTACGGAATGGAATTGATCTCAGCGATGCAGAGTGGCATCATTTGATTCGTCCCAAGGAGCTCCCACCTTCAGCATTTCCTATCCGCCTCATGGCAAGACGACTTCATGTTGACAAGTTCAATAATTCTCAATTGGCCTTGATACAATCAGAAGCCAAGGTCTGGGATGCCTATGATGACTCACGCCAGCTCGTTCCAAGGGAAAATGATTTTCTACGTCGGGCTGAGATTGAGACGAAGAAAGAGGAATATAAAGTCGCCATGTCAGAATGGCATCGTTTCCCAAAAACATTGACGTTGAAAGTTGGTGCGAAAGTGGTTTTACTTCAAAATCAAGAGCCAAAATCGGGCTTGGTGAACGGCTCACAGGGTACAATAGTTGGGTTCGTAAATACGAAAAAGTGGCCGGTTTCAAAGATTCAGGGTGATCATGTACAATGGAGAAAGACACAAATGGACATTTTCACGGAAAAAAATCCATGGAGACCAGTTGTTAAGTTTGCTGATGGAAGAACGTCTACCATTGCACCAGTACCTTCGGAGACTTTAATGGGAACTGCTCAGGATAGATATCTGGCTTGTAGAACTCAAATTCCACTTCTGCTAGCCTGGGCTTTATCTATCCATAAAAGTCAGGGTATGACTATGGAGCATGTTGAAGTATCCAGAAAGGATATTTTTGAGTCTGGTCAATTATATGTTGCTCTTTCGCGGGCAACGACGCTGGAGGGGCTTACGGTTACGGGTTACTCTAGAGAGCAAATTGCTATGGATGAAGATGTTCTAGAGTTTTATCAAAAGACGACGTGGGAGAATTTGCAACCTTCTGAGTGATGCCGGATATTTGAGCTTTAAGCACTCTATACTTCTTCAGGTTTACTTTAGATGAGAGGAACTACTGGTAAGTTTATATGTCATTCAATGTGGTTTATCGAACATGCTGACATGGAGCTATAGCCATGAATTTAATCTGTGGTCTTCCGATTGCATTCCGACCGGTTGTTCAAGATCACTCCGTCACTCCGTCACTCCGCTTTCATAAATACCGCCATCAATACTGATCAGCCGGCCCCGGCATCAAAATGTCGGTCCAGAAGTCCGAGACTTCTTAGAGTTTAAGTGGTGCAATATCGTTGCCCTGACAAATGGGAAGCCAGATTTGGTCTCCACATATAAAATCTCTTCAGTTCCTTCTACATCTGTCGACTTCAACTCCTTTACATCTCATGTTTGTTCTCTGTCGATGTGATTGATGTATGAAAAGCTGAAGCGTTTCTGCATTCAATCGCATCCACCTGATGTTATTCTACATCTCGAATTGTAAGAACCATTCCGATTTATTTAACTTCACATATCCCTTCCCAAAATATGATGAGCAAAATTGGTCCGTGTTGCTGAGAGGCCTCAAGAACCTTGTTATGGCGATACAACCGAGCACTCTGTGCATTTCTGATACTATTCTCTTTACTTTTCCTTTTTATCATTGAGCGGTTTACGTCCCTCCTGAGGAATATTGTTACGAATTTTGACAAGATAGGATAGAATACTGTGAACAGGGTGAGTCTGGTGAGACGGTATAGCAGAACGGGAAAGAGAAGAGAAAGATGGGTTTCAAGTAAACCAACGGACTCAACTTCATGGGCTTGGCACTCTGAGATGATATGACAGGACGAAAAGAGCTTCTAGATGAAGTTATTGGGATTTATTCGTTGCTTGGCGTTTTTGCATGCATGTATGGCATGATTTCTGTTCTTTTCTTTTCTGTCTTGCAAGGTTCCGTTACTAAGATACCCCGTCATTATGAATAGCGTAGAGTAGCAGAGCTAAGCTGGGCTGAGCACAAAATACAAAACTAATTTCCAAGAAAATATTTCTCTCGCTGTCTTTTTCTATCTGTTGATCTGTTGATTTCATTCACCTAAGGTCATGTTATGTAGGCTGTTGGATTTATTGTTGATTTATCGTTGATTCAACTGAAATGAAATGAAATGAAGAGCAAGCAAGCGAGCTGTGACGCTTGTGCCGTAAAAGAGCTCGTAGACGTATAGTATAGTTACAAAAGGGTGCCAAATAGTACACGTTAGAGGGTTATAAGATTCCTTAGAATTTATTACTATCGCTACTAGCTATAGAACAGCGCTCCTATATATATTTTACATAAGGCACACGTGCTTAGCACGTGCTCGCTAATCGAACACGTGAGCTGCATGGGCAAGCACGTGCGCCGGAGCATGTATTAACACTGACTTACAAGATTATATTGCATTTGTATTTACATCTGTATTGTTACATGCATTACGCGTACTACACTCTCTTCCTCTTCCTCTTCTTCTCCTTCCTTACAAAGCGCATCCCATCCCATCCCATCCCACTCTAAAACCTTCATCCTCACCCCCTCCTTTTCACAACCTCACCCTCACACAACCCCTTCCCTTCCCTTCCTCTCCTCTCTATTAACCATTCCCTCATACCCATTTTTTCACCTCTTTCACCCCCCCTCTTTACATGCCCCCCTCATCACACCCTCACAACCTCTTTCTCCATCCATTCCATAAATCCCATCAACCCCATAACCCCCCCCCCCCAAAGTCATCTCATACACCTACCCTTCCCTCCTTTTCTCCCTCCCTCCTTCAAGTTCCCTCCTTCCCTCTCTACTCACACACACACACACACACAAAAAGAATCCATCCAACATCCAACTTCGGATAATTACACCTAGCCCCCGCCTCCCCAAGAAACCATTACATACATCCGAGTCCTCACCATTATCTCTTCTACAGACGGACGGGGTTCACAACAAACCAGCGGGGAGAGGTTCTGTTCTTCACAAAGACCTAAACTAATCAAGGCGAGTGAGTAAGTACACCTAGCTTATACTCATACATAGAGTTAATATTCTTCAAGAGTATATATAAGTAGTATCATCGATTTGATTCAACTAAATGTCTAAACTGCTATAGCGAATTCTAAGGGTATATAAACCACATAAGAATATTGTTCTAGAAACAATCAAGGTAAACTCCACAGACCTTATACACCCATTCATCTAATTTGTTCCATTTGACATCCAGCATCCTTCTATGGGCTTCATCCTCAACTCTCATAACCACAATAAAAAAACCACCATGTCATTCGTATAAAATGCAACATAACTTGCAACGATACACAACATTGAAAGAAACCCACTTGGTATTACTGTCACCAACCTTTTCAAGCCAAAATTATCTCACGTCTCATCCGTCTCGGAACACTTCCCGACCTGTAATGCTGGCTATGGCTTGTGTCGCCATCACCCATGCAACTTCAATCAACCGAGCCATGGGATTTCTTTTTTCAGCCAAGATATCAAACATTCAATGCGTAATATCATTCCACATTCCCATTCCTTGAGGAATGCCAGGAGACCAGAATTCAAGTCATCACCTACAATAAAATATGCTAACATCAGTCAGCTATCATCTCGCAATGTGGAGAATTACCTCTTTCTTTGTCTCTTTCTTTTCTTTGTTCTTGTCTTGTCATAAGAAAATGGCTTGGTGTGTGTGTGAATGATTTCGTTCTTTCATCACTACCGTTTGCATCAAGAATGATACTACGGCAAGCTTCAGATTTGCGAATATGGGAGTGCATCTTGACCGGATGCAATATTTTTGGCCCGATCACTGGTATGGGCGGCATTGCGAAATATGTGATATGGATGCAATAGGCATGGTTGGTTTACGACTAGTCGCCTATACAATGGGATTGATTGATGAATGCTATTGTGTTTTGTGAGTGTGAGTAGGGCGAGTGGGGAAGCGAGCACGACAGGTGGCAATTATCATAATGGGCGAGATTGAGTGAAATCGAAAATAATCTTCTTTCGTGATTAACGAGCACGTTGAAACTTGCTGTCAATAAGTAATACGTCTCGAATGCATTTGCGAAATATTCTTTTGTAATGTTGTCATGGGTATTATGTGTGAGTATGAGTTGCATCGAATTCTTTTGTTTTATGGCGGCTAAAGACGAACTAAGTCGATAAGAGCTTCGAGGCGTGTAGGGCCGTGGCAAATTGGTTGCGATGAAAACTCAGTCTCAGCTGAATAATGGTACAAGGTGGACACAAGGTGAAGAGGGAGTTGATCGAAAAGAGCCAGTGATATGTCCCATGGTAGAACGCATCCCTATACTAAAGGATCGTTTGTTTTGCTGTAAACTCCGCCCAGATGACCGTACGTCGAACCGAAAAAACCTGAATATTATGAAAGAAATCCTAGCATCCGTTGTAGAAAAAAAAATCAAAAGGAATCGTGTGTGATCGCTCGAAATCGGTCGAAACAGTTGTAACCCCGCGCACGGCTTTTGCATTTTCCGTCGCCCGAAGCTTTGGACCACGATGAAGACAAACGAGAAGAGAAGCACAAGTGGAAGTACACCCGCATGAATGAAAGTCGCAGATCCAAAGCTCTTTGGATTTTTTGCGTTCTTCGAGATCGTACGATTTAACGAGCGGGTCGCTCACCACCTATGTTGGTTAGCAATTAATATTCACGTCGGGAATGTCTATCATCATCGTAGGCTCTACCTCCATATGGCTCTCGAGCATCTCCACGAGGAGCTTGATCACCATAGGCAGCAGCAGGAGCCGGGTCTCGAGCTGGTCTATCATCACGACCACCTCTGTCGTATCTGTCACGGTCTTGGTATCCCCCTCCACGGCGTTCATCGCTTCCACGGCTGTAGCGATCACCACCATCACGAGGTCCGGCGTAACGATCGATTCCACGGGGAGCATCATTGTAGTCGTCACGATCACGGCGGCTGTAGCCTCGGTCTCGGTCATCTCTGCCACCATATCGTCCACCGCCATAAGGTTCATAGCGGTATCCACCACCACCGCCACCGCGACGACGATCATCGTAACGATCTCCACCCCATCCGCCACGAGGAGGTCCACGAGGATCATCTGTTTTCTCGTTAGGTGTGTGATGAAAGTACCATCAAAGATTACATACCTCTCTTTGGTGGTCCAAAGTACTTGCCAGGGGTTGGTGTACGAGGACGAGCACGACGAGCCTTCTCAATGCTCAAGGTTCGGCCTTCAATGACCTCACCTTGCAAGCCCTCCTTGGCAGCATCAGCTTGATCGGAGGTGATCATCTTGACGAAACCAAATCCACGAGATTCACGAGTGTGAGGATCACGCATGATTTGGCACTTCTCGACGTCACCGTATTTCTCAAAGAGACGAGAAACCTCTTCTTCGAGAAGACGAGGGTGTATACCAGTGACGAAAAGGTTGGAGCCTGGGTTCACTGCACCATCATCTTGAGGTCCAGGTCCACGATCATTCTTAGGTCCACTGCTATTTGTTTGTCAGAATATATCATGTGGATCTCGTAATCACGTCGACTAACCGCTCATCGGCACGGCTGTTTCTATCAGGAGAAGCAGATCGACGAGGTCCTCCACGTGGACTGTCATTGCGACGGGTTGGACGAGGAGATGCGCTGCGATCACGCTCGTAACGAGGAGCCTCATCTACAAGTTGAAGGAAAATACGTTAGTGAGGAGGTTTCAAATCAACGCGAAAATTTCAAGAGGAGTGAAGTCATGATAATCAATACCTTCGTAACGGGTGCCGTTCTCATTTTCATAATCCATGGTAGAAGTCATGATGAACAAATGTTTTTGTGACACAAAAACACGAAAAAGTTGAGAAGAGCGTTGATTTGAAAATCTGAAGCTGTCGCAAACGAATTCTTGAGCTCTGAAATCGCTCAGAACTTGATCATAAACAGAAGAGGGATATCAAGAAGTGTTGCAGAAAGGCAAATATTCGATAATTTTGATGGGAGGAACCAGAGGTGATAAAGAAACAAGATGGTTGCTGTTGTTGCTGCTGCTGCTGCTGCTGCTGCTGCTGTTGGTTGGTTGGTTGGTTCAAAGGAGGAAGAAGAAGAGGTGGCACATCAAAAAGGGCAGATCGTGAAAGAAGTTCGTCGCGAATTTAAAAGTGGGTCTAGCGTCAAGACTAACCGATTACGGCTAAAGCCCGACAAAGCCGTCAAGCTGAGTCAATCATGGAAGGTAACGCTATTGGGAAAGGAGTAAGGGGGCGGTTTTCCTTGTTTGATCATGATTTCTATATAAATATCTATCTATTTGCTGCAAGGGAAGGTCACGATCTACAACTCCTCATCGTGCATCAACTCTACTTCTTCTTCTCCCAAATCTTTCTTCTCATCTTCATTTAAGAAGTCTAATGCTGCAACGGCTCTCCCATCACAGGCTCTCTCTAATGCGAGGAACGCGAAATGCCCTCCAACAACTGGTCGAGCTTTGAACTCGATGCCAGGGAATCCACCAGTTCCCTCTGTATCATATAAGTCGGTGAGTGGTTTATCTATGATGTGGTGAGTTGGTGCTATCATAGTGTTGGCGAGAG
Source organism: Monilinia vaccinii-corymbosi (assembly GCA_017357885.1). NCBI lineage: Eukaryota > Fungi > Ascomycota > Leotiomycetes > Helotiales > Sclerotiniaceae > Monilinia > Monilinia vaccinii-corymbosi. Next base: position 130,068 of record CP063406.1, on the reverse strand, counting down.
GTACATACCAGTGGTGGTCTCATTGACCCACAATGCGATTGAATCAACAATCTCTTCCCTAACCTTCTTACTGGCCACCGACACAGCAAAAAATTCCCAGTCACTCTTGGTATATAAATGGCGACTATCTAGGGGTAAACCATATTTCTGTTTAACAGAGTGATACCAGTCACTCTGTAGTCTATAAATCCTGTCACTAACAAATCCGGTCCTGGAGGTTTCGTGATGGGGAAGAGTAATAGGTTTTTCATCCTTGGCGATGCTTGGAGTAGAATGACTAGGTGGGATATGGAAACAAAGTAACGAATCTGCAAACAGATTGTATAAAATGGTCCATGATCCATACCAAGAATAGGCCAATTTAGCATGAGTTCCATCTCTGGAAATTGCAAATTCATCTTCCCATCGTTTGATGTACGTTTCGGAAACATTGCGGTAGAATACTGCATCTTCAGTTTCACCAACAACTTCAGCTATCTGGCTCATTGCCTTGATTCCTATGATGCCCTTCAGAGCAAGATTTGTTTGGTTGGATAGCCATCCAGCAAAGTCATCCGTTGACAATTGATTGCTAGGAATAAGAGTTTCCCTGACCAAATAGCCAGTCCACTGCTTCCATAGTCTATAGGATTTCTTGACCCATTTTCGTGCTTGCTTTTCACCCTTCGCTTCAATGGGGCCGCCAAGAGTATCATCCATACCATCCGCATCAATGAAAAGTGGGAAAGCACTTTGGGTAGATTGAGAGGATGTATGAGCGCCATCATCAGACCATATGCTTGCTGGTTTAGTTTCATACTTGAGTGAGTTGACCAAGGCCAAACCCATGATGAGCATATTACCACATTCCTCCACAGGCATATACTCATCTCTACCATCGGGGTGACCTGTTGCGTTAGGAAATGACGAACCAAGATCATGCATCGCATAATCATTACTGCCAGATATTAGCAGGCTTTATGGAACCAAATGTTAGATGACTGAAAACTTACGGATATTGACCACTAAGCATATGCTCGATCAGAGGCTCTAACATATATGCTAACCACCTAGGATTGGTGTATAAGAAGAATGGGAAGGCAGGGTATATCACATCAATCGTGTTCATATTTCCATCGGAGGAAATCTCCTTGAAGAAAATAATAGGATCATCTGGGGTACCAGAGAAAGAGGCAGCTCCTAGAACTTGACGTGCACTCAGGGCTAGAATATCCTTGTAATCCTCAGATCCAGATTGCAAAGCATCAATCGCAAGCTGATCCGAGTAATTGCTTGCCAGGTTGAAGGCTCTTTGGAAATCACGATAATGGAATTGAAGAAGTGCATCGGCATGGGGGTAATAAGAAGCCCACAAAGGACGCATGGCTGTTAAGCCTCGAGCGGAAGCAAATTGAATGACCGGATCCTGGACATGTGCAATCGTAAATAGAGCGCTAGCGCATGTATTTCCACTTGCAGCAGAAGTGGAATTAAGTTTGAAAGAGTAGGAAAATGAGAAGACGGGCTCCTCATCCATAATCCCTCGAAAGTTGGTGTCCACAGTATTCTGCAACGTTCCATTTCGAGAGAAGGCGGTTCGAAGCAGCGCCGATGTGCCCGATTGATGATTAGCTTCAGCTGGGCCCGTGAAGTGTAATTGCCCCCATTCTGAACGGTCACCCCATTCGGTGAACAATTGCTCAATTGCCCGCTTTACTTTCCAAGTCTTCAGTGGCAATTCTTTGCTGCCCTTTGGTGGCTCGCTCCGGCTAAAGGTCCATTCAATAGCATTGCCTCTATCACCACTGACCCACAGTCCATTTATATCCAGGTATACATCGAGATCAAATCCTCCTGCCACATGCACAGTCAAGTACGCCGCGGGTATTGCTTGTCGAAAAGTAGAAGACGGTGTAATTGGAGATAGGAAGGAGAGGACCACCTCGAGCGGATCTTTGGATTCAGAGGGCGAAGGAATCTTGTATGTGAGGTTTGTAGTTGACGCATCGAACGTAGCACCTAAGAATGTAGGGTATGATACGTTGAAGCTATAGATGAATTAGTCCCCCTGCCCAACTCGCCCTTCAGCCGAAATGCCCATCGTACATACCTCTCCCCAGTTTTGGCCAATGAATCTTGAGGTCGACCCAACAATGGGAAGACCGTATTGGATTGCGGAGCCGAAGCGAGGACAGAAAAGCCAATCTATAGAAAGGGAAGAGATGCTTTAGCGATCGGAAGCGATGATGGGGGGATCAATACTTGGATCTTCATACCTCTTGGCCCGTCCAAAAGATAGGCCAATGTTCCCACGGGTTCTCTCTTGCATGTCCCAGCCAAGCACTGAGATATGGATTGCGCACAATCAAGGGGAGAACGGGCGGGGTCAACGTAGAAGCCTGTGTGACCGTCGCTGCTATTGCAGATGCAACCTGAAGATAGCTTGCCCAACGCATGGTTGTGTGTGTGTGGTAGCATCAACGGAATGAGGAATGGAAATGAGATGGAAACAAACAAACTTCATATAAGGAAGGAGATGATGATGATGGATAGAAATGAATGAGGAAGGTGCTTGCTTGCTAGCCATAGATAGAGCTTTGTGGCCTTCCTCAAGCTACTGTTGTCCATCTCCATCTCCATCGCACTTGCCCCTTGTTGAAGATCCGGAGTTGTCTGATCGCGTATCACGGGGTGGGAAATGCGGGGGTTAGCGTGATTCAACCTTACATAAGGTTTCATAAGGTTTCATAAGCTTAACCCTATTATGAGTGATTGCGTGATCGATCATAAAATCATCACCTGATCATGTTCTAGATATATAGCTTCAGATGGCACCCCTCCATATATAACCCTTACCATGTATCACCCTAAAGGTCTGCAAGCACTGTTGGTGTGCGGACTTGACGAGGAATCAATCAAAGGCGATGGCGACGTCGTGCCACTCCCACCAATCATGTTTGCAGTGTCAAGGCTTCATCTGATCTGAAAGCAGCCATTCATCGCCTTTACCCCTCACATTCAAGCCATGTCTTGTTGTCTCAGACAGCACTTTCTCATTTGCATCTGCCATATCCAACTGTGGTTTGGCTTTACATACACTCAGGCTGAAGATCAACAGATCAACAGATCAACAACAAATCATCATGTCTCTGCAAGGCAAGGTGATCGCCATCACCGGAGGTGCATCAGGGATTGGTCTCGCCACAGCCAAGCTTCTCAGCGCACGTGGCGCAATCGTCTGCATTGGCGATATATCCCGTCAATCTCTCGACAGTGCTTTGGGCGGTGTCTTTCCCGCACAAGCCAAGGGCTCCATAGTCGATGTTTCAAATCGTACATCGGTTGATGATTGGGTCGGTGAGATTCTGGATGAGTTTGGGAAGCTGGATGGTGCCGCCAATTGCGCCGGGGTCGTTGGCAAACATCATGGAACAAGAAAGGTCCAAGACTTGGATGATGAGGAGTGGGACAAGATCATCGCGGTAAATCTCACGGGGATGATGTACTGCTTGAGGGCTGAGATATTGAAGATGGAGGATGGGGGAAGTATCGTGAATGTGGCATCAGTGGCTGGAATGCAAGGTTAATTTGCCCTTCTCATATTATTCGTCGATGTTTGAACTCGTGCTCATCAAATTCTCGTGATGCTAGGGTTTGCAGAAAGTGGTGCTTACGTCGCCAGTAAACATGGAGTTATTGGCCTCACTCGTTCTGCCGCCAGAGAAGTTGGCGACAGGAACATTCGAGTGAATGCGGTGGCTCCAGGTCCAATCGACACGCCTCTCTTGGAGCAAGCTCGACGAATCAATCCTAATGCGGGTAACTATGATACTTCTGCGATAAAAAGACTCGGTACTGTGGAAGAAATCGCCGCAATTATTGTGTTCTTATTGAGTGGGGAGAGTTCTTTTGTCACTGGATCAGTTTACGCTGGAGATGGTGGATACACTGCTTGAATTTTCATGAGAAGCTTGTACTTGATGTGGTCATACGGGACAGGAGCAGAAGTGCCAACAATCATTATAGCAATCCGCACGCGTTACACTACTCCCATGACTGGGATATCCAACAAATTTGGGATGAAGCCATCTACTTGACCCTCTGTAGTATTTTCTGATGATATTATCATGTTTATATATTTTCCTTTGCAAGAAGTCTCTAGTGAATACTCTACTACCTATCTCCCCATATCCGAAGATCTTATCCGAATATCCCATCCAGTATGTGTATATCTCTCGCTACTATAATAAACAGCAATATTTGCAGTAATATCCACCAGCATCATCAATTTTCGCCATCATCACACCATACCACATACAATTTTCCAAACAACCTCGAGTTTCCTTCCTGTAAAACACCCCGGCGTCCAGGAGGATGGATGATCATTCTTCTCTCCACCAACCCTTTTGTGAAATCAAAAGAGAGAAAAGAAGCATCTGCGAGAGGCAAAAACCCATCAAAAATGGGCTTTAGAGAAAGACCAGCCCGCCAAAGAGCTGGAGCTGATGTTTTCCTGAAGGTTAGACCCGGGGGTATATTCTATATCTCTCCATCATCCAAACCCACATCATCGCCTCCTCACTTTGATCACCCGAACGTTGCTAACCTAGCGCCGTCAGTCCTTATCTATTATCTGTACTGTTAATTGCATCGGAAGAACGATGTAAAGACGATAGCAGAAGAAATATCATCGGGGGAGAAATATCGAGATGCTTATATTTATTGTGGCAAAATCCCGAGGTGGGAGTAGATTGGGGTGATCTGATATGTGTATTTGATCAATTGGGGGCGTTGTTGGTCTGCTGTGAAAAGCTGTTTAGGTTTTTGTGGCTGGCATTGCTTCTTCAATGGTCTGCCTTCCCATTGTTCCTTCCTCGAGCAGAGCTCCTTTTCTCGTCTTTTATAGGACAGCAAGCGCTATTGGGCTCGAGCTTTCTCCTCGTTCGAATCCATCCACTTGGTGGCCGTGAGGTCTTGCAGATTTTCCCTTTTGCATCTCAAAGCTGTTCACTTTGAAAACCTGCTGTAGTTATGAGTACAACCTAGTTTGAAAGCTATTTCTTCCTATAGATTTCCAAGGAACGTTCAAAGCGTATTCAACCAATAGCGACATCGAGCTTTACCAGCTGTGAGACTCCAGCTCCAGACAAATCGATTTCATGATGATGGACTGTTAAGAAGAAAAGAGAACTCTTCCCGGTAGAAAGTCTAGAAGCGTTTCTTTAGATTCTTTGGTATACAGAGCTTAGGTTTTGTATAGCTTCAAGCACATATCTGATAAGTTACAGCGGGTAAAAGTTCACCTGGCCGAAAAGTATGTTTGTTATAGAGCTTTGTTGCTATAGCTTTCGGCTTTCAGTTCCCTCTTGTGTTTTTCTGTTGTTTCTGTTAGGTTCGTGGGCTAGATCTCTATTTTTGTTCTATTATAGGGATTTGTATTGTGTTTACCTTTCTCATTATCATCAAATAATATAATAGTTGTCGCAAATTTCTCCTTCAATTTATCCAATGTGATCTCATCCGGGTAATCACGAGCAGATTCTACCCTCAATACATCCTTATAATATCCTCAACATTAACCTAGCAACTCCATACACTGGAACCATTGAAAGGAACTCTCTTGCCAAAACTGCAATTACGGTTGAAGCGTGCTCTTGCCAGCCCTTATTCCTGTTTGAGTTTGCATAGTCGCAGAGACCTCGAATAACTATACACGGGAAGTCATTGATCAGTCCTCATCTCAAAGCAGAGTGCCTGGCTATTTCGGCTCTTATGATCTTGTCTCGAAAGCCTCCATCCTTCATTCCTTGGTTTCCGTATGCGATCAGCCCGTAATGCACGCGCATATCTCGAGGCCTTCTTCTCTGAATTTGAAAGTCTCGCAAACCTAACAGCCTTCTTCTGCTTCGTTTTTATCACCATCGTTTTTAGCATCTAGGCCAACGTTTATATGAATACACTTCAGGTAATCAAAATGAAGAGGTCAAATAAGACGAAGTTAACTCAGCAGTCGCCGACTTTAGCTACAATTAGCATCAATAACTTTCTTTGCCTCTACAAATTCTAACAACTTCGAGACTATATCCAGCTCGAATATTTACCTTTGTATCAAAAAGACAATATCCGAATAAATCCTCTTAGGTTTCTACGTGGAGAAGAATAGAACATGAACAGTAACCAAAGCACATATATAAATGAGCGGCCTGGGAAAAGATGCTGCATACACATCCAACAAACAGCACACAAACTCCAGACCAACACTAACCCAAGCCCAAACTCAAACAATTCACACTCCCCACAAAGAGTCGACAGTCAAGATGCCCATCCTCTTCGATCCCTCCCAACACCCAGCCTCATTCGCCTGCGAGGTCTGCAAATACCAAAAGGCCAAATGCTGCGGCTGCGGCCAGATCGGATTAAAGGTCATCGGAGGTGAATGTGTGAGCTGCGCTCTACAAGTCACAGCTCCAGTGTTTGACGGTGATGAAGATGTCACGTGGGTGCATGAGTATGATTGTTTGTTTTGCAATTCTTGATATTAATCTTGATAGATACATTCAATCCCCTCGAGCTCTCTTTGTTTGAGGGGAAGGGGTAACGGGTAACAGGTAACGAATAGGATGTGAACTATGGTATTGTATTGCATCTCCTTTGTCTCTTCCGCAGCAGTTGTTTTATACCACATGATAGCAATAAAATCGCTTTACCCAATCAATAAAATCTAGAATATATATCAAAAAATCAAACAAACGTGACTGATTGCAATTTCTTGCTTGCTAGCTATAAACACTAGTATATATTCTCCGTGATATTCTGCTTATGCTGTTGTCAATGCATCTAAATGTCCCCCCCCCCTTTTCTTTCTCAAGATCGAAGATTATGAGCGAAATTTGAAAAAAAAAAAAAAACAGAGGAAGACTTGGTTGAAAACTACTGGAACTAACCCCCCCCCCCCGCTCCCTCTCTAGTAGTGACAAAACGAGAAAATATATAAAAGAGAGAGGAGAGTCACTACCAAAGCTCGCAGTTGAGGAGTGAGTGAGTGGGTGTACTCGAGGAACAATAAGCGAAGGAGGTTAATAACAAGGGGGAGGGAGGGGGCGTGCTTTTATCGCGTCACATGTCTGACAAACTTACGCTAGCACTTCCCTTCCTACACTCAAAATTATTATATATATCTGATTGATTGATCACCACTCCATATCACGCATATATAACCATCCTCTCTACTCCACAACCCCAAACCATTTAACTTCCCTCCCTTCCAGCTCACGAATAGGAATCTGATCCCCATCCTTCCCCCTCAAACTAACCTGGTTCGCACCCTGCACATACAACGCACCGCCCGACCCGGGCCCATTCGCACTTGTATCCCCAAAATCCAGCCCAGTCACGAATCCGCCATCAGCCGGTCCGGCCCAGCCAGCAGCGTATGCGTGCGTCGTTCCCCGCATGGCCACGCACACGGGTGTGATCCCCAGGCTCACGATTGCGATGCCGAGTTTGTCACCGGCGACGATCTGTTTGCCGACGGGAACGTTGATGGAGCGGAGTGCGGCGTTGAGGTCCGAGGGGGTAACGTCCAAGGTGGAGAGGGTTTCCCATTTGTAGAATGGGGAGAGGAGGGCCGTGGCGTTTGTGTAGCGGAAGACGGTTAATGTGACATTGTCTGTTGGTGCATCGCCAGCCAGGTTTACTCCCACGGTCGCTAAATTTCCTGTCTTGGATGAAGTGAATGTCTGGTAGAGGGAGTTTTGAGGGAGTGAGCAGTTGAGATAGTAATCTTGATGGTGGTTTCCGGAACCCAGGGCTGCATTCTTGGCGATGTCTTTGGTGGTTGGTCGTTTGATGGTGGTCGTGTTGGCGTCGGGAAGTTTGACCGTAGTGGTGAGAGAAGCGGAACAATTGAGATCTCGAACTGATCCGTCGGAGTTGAAATTGAGGACTTGGAATTGGTGGCCATGCTGTGCGTTTCTGGGGCCAGCAAGTGGTGCGCTGGCTTGAATGTCGGCTTGATGGATATACACCCCGTCACCTCCAGTTGAGGAGGGAATGGTTAGAACACCGTTGCTTTGACCACCGCATGTATCACCACTGATAATTTGGCGAGTCCACGGTCCAGCGATTTGCTTTGCTCGGTACATGATTAGAATGGTTCCTTGACAGAAACCACAAGTATTGGAGGCGGAGATATAGTAGTACCCATCACGGTAGAAGATATCTGGTGATTCAGTCTGGTCATCAACCAGATCTCCAACCGGTCTAACAACCGTGGCATTTCCAGTTGTGTTCATGAAGTCATCTGTGAGTTTCTGAACGTATATTGATTGTGTGAATGGAGGCCAGATTGAAGCACCGAGGGCGGCGAAGTCGATCAAAGAATATGCGATGTATCCCGTTCCATCTATAACAGCAACGGAGAAATCACCTCCCTGCTCGGTCTGTGGATGTGGTTGATGACCAAGCAGAGCCCGCGTGGATTTGAGGGCATATCCGGAAGTTGGCGAGTAAGATGTCATGATCAGATAACCCGGTGATCCAGCATTTAGCCATAAAATATACTGCGAACTGGGAGGGTTATATACGATATGTGGTCTTCCACAATTTCCAGCGCCTTCACATATTTTGGCCATTTCACTCTCTGTTGGGTCGAATAAAAGACCATTTGAAGACCACTATCAAGACATTTTAGGACAAGTATCTAAGAGATATCTAAGGGATAGATAGTCCCAAGGTTCCCATTCAAGTTTTTCCCATCCTTCAATTTGAGAAATGGGAGAGACGCGGACACAGGAGAAAGATGGATGGACTTACGTTGATCAAATCCACCGAACTCCAACTCTCTATGCCGCAAAACTTCTTGCCACATCCAAAGTTCAATCCATACCAGTGATATTGACCCTCGAAATAATCCATCTTGCCGGATGTAGAATCGATGTGGTCGCCATCCGAAGTGAACATGTTCACAAAGGAGTTTGAGATTGTTGTGTCTAGACATGTTGCTACTCCTAGGAGTGATGACCCCCAAAGGAGAGATGATAGAATTGAGTTCCTCATGGTTGTTGAGGTGTATAATTCGGATGTGCAAACAGGGACGAAAGAGGCTTCCTCTTATATACATACCATTAGCCAGCTACCTTACAACTGGATCGGGCCCCATCATTGACTTGGGCCTTTAGAAATGCAACTTCGACTTATCGTCCCAAAGTCTCGCTCGACCAGTTGGACCTGTAGCCCTATAATTTCGAGTTAATTAATCCGATATTGCAGTATATTAGAATGACGTTTCGCCAAGCTTATGCTATCTCAGGGTGAGCTCAGGGTGAGGAGATATAGATATATATATATATATATATCTTATCATCCAACGTTTGCTTATCCTTGACGTGCTGCATTTGATTGATGACTCGATGACTATCAAGAAGAGATCCTTCCTCTACGTTGTTCTACTCGTATAACAAGTACATTCATTCATTCATTTACTTACTACTCACCTACTCACTCACTCACTCACCCCCTCATCCACGTAAACGAACCAGGACTGCGGGGAATATAACTTCTATCCTCGTTCGTATAAGAGATGAATTCGAAGATCACCCGGTAAGGTCGTTCGGTTATCCTATCCTATCCTATCCCATCCTATCCCATCCTTATCCGCATCATCATCCATTATTCTCCATCTTCATTTCACCACTAACGGAGATGGCTAGCTCGTTTCGACTGCCGACATTCTTCCCCGTACCCGTACCCGTAACTGTAACTGTAACCCTTGCTCAGAAGGATGATCTGATCTGATCTGATCTGATCAACATGAGTAATTAGATACTGTCTGCAATCTTAACGGATTCGAGGAGATTTACAAAGTAGTGTGATTTCAATGGGAATGGAAAGGGGAAGGGGAAGGGGAAGCGAGAGTGATGAATGAGGGAGGGCTTGTTAACGTTTATTGTCTTCTGTGATATAGATCGAGCGATCGAGCGGCGAGCGGTGAACGAACGGGCTGGCGGGCTGGCGGGATGGAGGGGGGTGGTTGGTGAGTGGGTGAGGTTGTGGAATGAATTATACTACAGTAACATTCGGGGTTTCCTCGTGATTCGTCTAATTCCTATACGAATATGGGTAAAGCGGTGAAGATGATGATACTGTAATTTCACTATATGTAAACTCTGACTTCCTTCCCGAACGAAAGGATCTTATTACAGTCCAGACGTCTGAGACGAATTGTATATGTATATGCAGATATATAGCGAGCGTAGCATTCAACCAAAAGGCATACATATAAAGAGTTATTACAACAATATCAGAGGCAGAACTAATATTTCTTTGGCGCGAGTTGCGACTTGCAGGTTACAGGTTGCAGCTTGTGGTTTGTGCCGAACGAACGGTTAGATTGCCTCGAGGCGAGACTGGTGGGTGGGTATAGTACTGTAGTCATCTTACAAGGTAGAGCAGGGGAAACGGGGCTTTACGGGATGATGCTATCCGATGTGACAAGTGCATTTATTGTTGTGCTTGACGCGTTGATATGTTTTGGTTGTGGATTCGAGTTCATTTATTGATATTTGCGTTTATATTGCTGAGGATTGTGTCCAGGGACTACTTACTGTATGGAGACATACTACGCTTTGACCGATACAAAAATGAATGAACCAAGTACCAGATACTCAAATCGATCTCTCTCTAACATCGCTTGATCTCAGCCCACTGATATCAATCCCATTACCATACTTTTAATCCCCTCTACCATAGAAAAAGCTAGAAGCTCCCAAAAAGACCAAACCATGAAGCAAAAGGATCACTGATGTGAAGGCTTGCTCACTTCACTTCATCGTTGCCAAAAAGTTCCCAAACACTTTTTGGTGCCTCATACGTACTTTCCGCACATACGCCAACATAATCCATATCCAAATTGAAAGCTCTCGGTCCACCCATCTTTAATCCCTCTTCTGTGGTCCAGACCTCGGGTGCCTTCAACGCAATAACACTAACTCTGAGTCCGTATTTGTAATCTGATATTCCAAGTGGTGCTCCGTTTGCCATGTCTAAAAAGACAATCAGGTCCGGACAAACTGCCAAGACAACATCGTCTTTCCCCGGGGTCTTTAGAATGGCGCATAGGTTTTCGTTTTCGAATTCGACGTATAGTGATGATGTAGGTTCGTCATGAATAGTTGTGGAGGATGTAGGACCCACGATATGATGCAACAAGACGCTACCTCTGGTAAATCCTTCGCCGACTTTTCGGGTAACACACATAACTTTACCAGTAAATAGTAATGTTCCATTTTGTGATTGCATGAGAGCTTGGACTGGGTCGGTCTTTTTGGATCGAGAAATGGCGATGGAGCGACCAATTTGCCACGCCCATGAATAACTATTAGAAGGAAGTGATCTTGCTTCTTTGCCTTTTATTGGATTGATCACCATTCCGGACAATGAGCCTTGATTCGTGCATGCATCGCGCATGAGAAGTTCTGCTTCTTGTGGGCTATTAGACGTCATGAATACTTCTGTCCCTCCACATCCATTGCCAACAGCCGCCGGAGTAACTGAAACACCATCCAAACATCTAACCGTCTGCCAAACCATAGGATATGCTCGTGCAACACAATCGCTGTCGAGAGTAGGTTTTCCGAATCGATGAGCTGCGAGAAGGGCTTCAAAAGGATTCATCCCACCAATTTCATTGGGTACTGTGGCGTCGAACGAGGAATTACCGGTAGCTAACATGAGGGCTTTTATTGTATCGGTAATTCTAACAAATATTGCTAAGCATAAGAAGATAAAGAATGTGGAAACCCGATAGGGACTTACTCGTTTAGTCCGGGTATACGTTCCAGATAGACAGTTGGCGAGCCCTGGAATAATCAGTAACAACTCCTCACATACTCTTCATTTCAACATACCATGAATCCTGCCGACATAATCAATGCATCATCTGGAATAGTGTCTTGTCTTATAATCCTCAACCCCTCGCCATTCCCCAGGGCAATTAAACAAGCAATATAACTTGGATATGGCTCACCACAACTTCCAACTGCCAAAACCCCTGTGCCATCCATAAGAAACTTAAGATCAATTTCTGAAAGATGCCATAGATCACCCTCGATTCTTGGACGATAAGATTCCAAATCAATATATTCGAGAACGTCATGAGTTGAGGCCTTCGACTCAACAGGACTATCCAACCCATTTGCACTGTATCCAGAATCCGCTCTTCTAGGTTTGAAGGTCGATATGGATATTGTGACGGTGTTTAAATCCCTAACCTTTTCCCCAGTATTCAATAAATCGCCAACAACTCGAACGACCAACTGTGTGGATCCATTGGTAACGTAACTAATAGGCAGTGTATCGACTTCAACAATTTCTATTGTATTTTCGTCGCCGCCTGCAGAAACACACCTTTGGATTGCGAGTAATTTCGCTGCTTCAATCTCCTCCTCTATCGTTTTCTCGCCAGGGGTAACGACGGTATCAACATGCCCACTTATCTTTCCAACCTACACATGATAGTTAGTATGGCATGATCCCCAGGGATTTTTCAAGGAATTCAACTTGCAGCAGCTCCAACAGCATTTGCAACTTCAAGGTATCTGGGCCGGATAATCTCCCCTACACCAGCAATCTCTGCTCCAACTATGATGCTTCCTCCACCTACAAGAATAACTCTAGCATATCCTTGTCTTGTTTTAACTTGGTCGATCGCATCTTCCAAAGCCCTCTGAATTTCCGAATATCCATCGGCTCTGAGTCTATCAGAAATAATTTCGGTTCTCACGTTTGACATGACAAGATCGGTAGCCTAGACGTGTAAGTATTATGCTTAGAGCTCAAGAAGAGTATTTCATACCGTCAAAGTTTGTCCGCCAAATGCGATGCTCTCCTTTTCTAGTCTTGGGCCAACAGAATCTGGACCAACCGTGGTTTTCCCCGAGTTCGCGGTACGTATGAGTGATCCTCCACCTAATGCAATACTGTAGACATCAGGAATGGTGAAATTAGTCCGGACACCAGCAATTTTCACAAATGCAGCGGACTGCCTGGGATAACCAGATTTGAGGAGAGCACAAATGTCAGTCGTAGTACTATGGCGTGTCAATCAAATGCAGCAGAAACGTTAAAGGCTAATATTTCTTACCCTCCAACATCTACTACCAAAACTTCACTGTCACCCTCAAGGTCCACATGCTCATTCTTAGCAAGAAGGGCAGCTCCCCTGGCACTGTTGGTCGGGCCAGAAGAGAAACATCGGACTGGATGTTCCGCAGCTATTGATGCTTTACTAAGAGTTCCATCATTTAATGTAATATAGAGGCTCGCATTTTCAAGGTCATGTACGGCGTGGGCGAATCCGGCAATTACATGACGTGCAAATCTTCTCAAACTTGCGTTCAAGATGCTTGCATTTTCACGCTCAAGAAATCCTATTTGTCCAATGGTACATGAACATGAAATATCATAATCTGGTCCTAATTCCTCGGCCAAGATTCCTCGGGCGGTTTCTTCCTGTTTTGGATTGGATGGAGAGTATATTCCAATCACTACAACACTCGATATTGATTTTGATTTGATAATTGAAGCTTGTTCGCGCAGTTGCTCCATATTTACCTCGGATATTGGAGTACCGTCAACTTGGGTTCATTAGTGGTATGCTTGCGGGATTTTGAAGATCTCTCCTGCGTACCTTGTAGACCGCCATCAACATACCCATAGTGGCCTTCCATCAACCCCCTTAAAGAGTCAGGGAACCCAACTGGTGTCACGAGTATTAGTTGATTTTATCTTCTGATGCGCAAGAACCCGCTGATCACCTACCAAATGGTGGTGAGCCCCTTGAGTACGGACCACACAATCGAATAACAGCTACTTTGTCTAATTTGGCAGCATTTTGTTCGAGGACGGCATTTACAAATTGCTACATGGTGAAACCAAATCAGATGTGGATGATGAATGGAGTGCTCGAAATGGCAAGGGAAGGTTCGAAAGGGGCTGACAGGATTATAGATACGCCATGAGGAAATACCAGCTTGATACCTTGCATTGTTACGATGGCGGACAAGAGTTGAAGCTGGCGAGCTGTTCGAACCTTGAAGGGAAAGTGGAAGGCGGAGAGCCTCGGTAAGACCAACTTACTGTCGTCCCGATTTTGATGAAATCTATGCTGTCTTTGGATATCTGGGCACTTTTCATCACGGCCGCAATTGCCTTTTCAACACCATCCTGGATATCTGGCGTGGTTGGTGTCTTGTGCCATGCCAAAATATTTTCACCTTGTAAAATCACAGCATCCTATCATCGTTGATCAGTACTTTGCATGGCAAGATCCAATCATCTCCTCATCACTTACCGTGTTGGTTCCTCCCACGTCAATTCCAATGACACGTGGAGATATTCGGGAGGGCATCATCCAGGGGGACATTGGATTCCGAACGACGAGATGATCAAGAGGTTATTACAAACAACAAAAGGGAGAAAAGGACGACGCAATCGTCATATCAACACACAATCCTACCGAGGTGGATGATCGAAGCTGGAGGCTTATTATAGCAATGGATTGCGTACATACCCGCCTACCAGAGTAAGGATACCTATCCTCTTTCGTATTATACCGTAGTGTCGGCACAAGGACGAGGAGTGGGAACCGTGAAAGGGCATAGCATACAAGGCTGCTCAGTACGAGTGGCACGAAGCACGTCGATGGTTGAGAGAACTGATCCAGCCAAGAGAGAGAGAGTGGGCATTTCGATTGCCTTTCAAGGCAGAATAAGACGTCGATCCGCGAAGAATCAAGAATTGAAGGCCGTGACAGAGGTTTAGAGGGGCGAGAGGCGAAAAGGGAAAGGAAGGGAAAGGAAGGGAAAGGAAGGGAAAAGGTGGATAAGGGCACGCTCGAGTCATGCTGCACGGTGAAATCATAGTTAGGCGAGCATCCATGAGTCAGATCCGCATGTTGGATGCGTCGATTTGGCCAAATACGCGCAACGTGATTGGTTCACGTTGCAGAATTTACAGTTTTGTCTAGTGCGAGACTAGGGCGGATACTTGGTCTCAATTAAACTTTTCTCCTTCTCCTGGGATTTTCCCTACTCCTCTCTTCTTCCTTCATCGACCGGTGAACATCTTCATTCTTCCTCTTCTCCTGTGTGCGTTGGGTTCTCCCGACATCTAGCAGCCAATCAAAGAGCAACGACAAGATGCTCCTTTAACTTATGAAGACGTGCGGGACGGGCTTGACATCTGACGGATCAGCAGTAGGTTCTCCGTATCATGGTGGTGGTGTGCAGGAAAGCAAGCGTGCCGTTCAATGGGGATTCTTCACGGAGAGCTTCCTGCTGGGGGCGGTTACCAGGGCCAGAATCAATCATTCAGGATCCTTTTTAGCTTTAGGTTTGAGAACAAATCCATTTCATTGCACATCGTGCGGCATTATCATATGGTACTTTATCCGATCTTTCTCCTTGCTTTCTCCGTCTCTTCAACGTCCACCCTCTCTCGAGTTTCTCTGTAGTGGCTTGGTTCGATCTTCTATCATGGCGGGTACGTTCCGAATTACGGCTGTGGCCGATCCAGATGCTCATCCAGGCGCCGAGGGGAAACCTGTTGAAGCGGGAACTCTCGATACTGGCACCGGCACCGGCACCGTTGCGCCCTCGCAATATTCCCATTATGCACACCCAAAATTGACGGGATCACCTGCCACAAGGCGAGAACTGTGGTCATACTATGCGTATTATGCGGGTAATAACGGAATTGGTTCTTTTCAATAGTAAGTTGGCCTGCATTCCGCCCCTTTCTACCATCCTTCGATGCCATTCTATTCCTGACGCCATTTCCTTCTCAGCTCCAATCTTCTTTTCCAAAACCTGATATACCAAGCCGGATTCAACCCAAATGTTTTGCCATTGGGTAGCGCACCTTGCAGCGATGATAGTCCTTGTCACGTCTTTTGGAATGGAGGAACAAAAGAGTACACATCGGTGGTTTTGATAGGATCAGGATTGACCTTCGTTTCCCAGGCCATTCTCTTCCTTACTATAGGAAGTTTGGCAGATTTCGGAAATTGGAACCCATGGGTTGTGAGAACATTTTCCCTTCTTTCATTCGCTTTCGAGTTCGGATTTCTTGGGGTACAGTATGCATACCAATGGAGAATTGCCATGGCTCTCTACATCCTTAGCAGTAAGCCATCATCACCATCCTGAAAGTTGAAGGTATCTGATCTTTTATCCCAGGTGTCACTTGGTGGGCGTCTTACGTTTTCTTCAACGCCATATTTCCCAAACTTGCCCACGATCTCCCCGAAGTCCACAGAGCAAGAGAAGATTATGCACAAGGCGCATTGACAGAGGAGGAATACGAATACAAGTGCTCAATGGCAAGGTCTAAGGTTATGAATATTAGTTATGGATGGAACAATGTTGGATTTACCATCTGTGGAGCTTTAGCATTGGCAGCATTGGCAGGAATCGGTGCAAACGATTCAACTCAGAAGAACAACTGGGGGTATTCTGTTTCAGTCGCTGTCACCACTGGATGGTGGATCCTTCTTGCAATTCCATGGTTCATTTGGGAAAAGAAACGACCTGGACCACCTCTACCTCGAGGAGATAACTACCTCACATTTGGCTTCAAGCAAACCTACTTTGCCGGAAAGCAGGTATGGAAGTTGAAGCAAACCTTCTTCTATCTGATTGCATTTTTTCTATTGGCAGATGGAGTCGCTACATTACTTACACTTGTCTCAATTGCACAAACACAAGTTGTAGAATTCTCCGCGACGCAAAATACCTATCTCATCATGGTTCAAGGTGCTTCAACTACCATCGGAGTCTTCGGAGCATACTATCTTCAAGAAAAATTCAAGCTCCGTACCAAGTCGATGCTCCAATTCTGCAATTGCGGTTGTGTACTCATTGCTCTTTGGGGAATGATCGGTATCTGGACGACCAAATTTGGATTTCATAATGAATGGGAGTTCTGGCTCTTCCAAGTACAATATGGAATTACTCTTGGTGCTCAATTTCCATATGGACAAGCATTCATGGCAGAGCTGGTACCCAAAGGTAGAGAGTATTTATTCTTTAGTCTTTTGGGTATTGTATCCAAAGGCTCCTCATGGATTGGACCGATTGTTTCGAGTGCCATTGTTGACCATAATGGAAGTCAATGGGCAGCTTTTCCATTTGTTGCAGCATTAATATTTGTCCCTACGGTTGCCATCTTTTGGATTAGTGAAGCGAAGAGTCGAGTTGAGTGTGCGGAATACTTGCAACGAGAAAGGATTGATTTACAAAAGGTTCGGGACGATGAGTTGAATATCGATAGATCTAATTCCGTAGAGAGTAGGGGTGGAGGTTTGGATAAGGGCACGAGAATGGAGAAGTAAAGAAGTTATATAATGTATATTATATATATTTAGAATCTAGTCGAGCATCCATCCATGGATACACCCCTTCCCGTCTTCTATAATAATTTTCCAGATCTTCCCGCGAACCTCCTTTCCCTTTCAACCGACACGATTCGGGATTCATATTCTTGCAGCAGAAACGCCGCCAATCCTGAAGTCAAGGGCTTTTGGTACAAGGGTCTTCCCGCATGAAGGACCCAATGGTCATGAAGCCATCCCTGCGGTTGGGAATCTGTACAGAGCTGGAATAGTCCTAAGTCGACGGACGAATGCAGTGCCACGGCAAAAGCACAAGAGCTACTCGAGCGCTCATGTTTCCCCCCTTCTGCTCCTATTTCAACCTGGCTTGATTGACCTCATTCTTTCCTTCAGCATCCATCTACTTTGGGACGGGACGTGGGATGCAACCAATGAGATCCCATAGAAGGGTTCAAAAGTGGCACTGTGCCATACACCTAATCCCCTTGAGGTAAAATCTCCGGAGGTGTAGTAAGATTAACTTTGAGAGAGTGGATTGATTCACATTGAACTCTTGACTCTTCTGCCTTGACAACTAACTATTATTGTACCCGTACTCTACTCTGCTCTGCTCCGCTCTGCCATTCAACGTCGTCGTAAAATCCACGCCAACTTCCACCGACACATACACGACTAGTCAACTCCTCCTCCTCCTCCTCCTCCATTGATATGTCCAAAGGGAAAAGGGATTCGAATGCGTCCAGTACCAAAGTAAATATGGCTCCAGGAATGGGGATCAAGGCCCCTGTACCTCGAACAAGAACAGGTCCGTTCAAGTTCCGTTTCTTCACTCAATCATCCATTATCAATTTCGAAATAGGGCACATGACATCCCTACTCTCCCGAGTACGGTACAGTCTCAATTCTGACGCTTCAAAGGTTGCTTAACATGTCGAGCACGGAAGGTTAAATGCGATGAAGGGAAACCAGATTGTGGTCGCTGCATTCGACTTCAACGCGATTGTAAATGGAGTACACCTCCTGCTCACATGCTCGCCACCACCTCTCACGGCCATGGACTCTCCAGCACGAGTTCATTGCCCACTACTCAGCAACTTGTCCTTGGTAAAGCACGGATCCCGAAAGATTCTTTTGTCATCGAATTTCCCAATATTGATAAGACGACGATGCCATATATTCATCATTTTGTGGGGTTTTGCACCAGGTTCTTGGCGTATGCGAATGATGATGAAGGGAATCCATTCAAAGAAGAGTTGGTTCCGTATGTAACCACCAGTCCGGCGTTGCTACACAGCATCATTGCAGTGGCAGCGGGACATATGAGTAGGACTGACAAACAGCACGAGGTTAAGGCCACGAAGCATTATTCTATGGCGTTGAGGGAACTCAACGCGGCACTCTGCGATACATCAGTTGCGAAACAAAACTCTACATTGGGAGCCTGTCTTTTGTTATGTGTTTATGAGGTAATTCTTCCGATAATATCTCGATAAAGGGGTAGACGTGGCTTACACATGACAGATCTCAAATTCCGACAGAGGCCTATGGCTAGAGCATCTTAAGGGTGCGCGAGATCTCATCTTGCATCGAGGTGGACCCAGGACTACGGACTTCCTGACCAGATTCTTTGCACTTCTTGATGTTTCCGGTTCCCTATGGGCAGGACAAGGTCCTTTGCTACCTGGGAATTATTGGCTCGAAGATGCTCCAAGTCAGTCCAACATTCCCAAGCAGATTGGCGACTCTTTCCCCACAGAGCAGCCTCTAAACTGGCCATATTATGATCCCGGTGGTGTCATGACTGGAGAATTTCACGTATTTATGATTTTCATGGCCAAATTGTCTCGTCTCTCCAGTCGATCCTTGATCGAAACTTCCCCCGAGCAACAAAACATCATTAAAGAAGAAGCCATTGCAATCAAACGAGAAGTTCAAATGTGGTGGCAAAATTGTCCTTCTATCCTTCGTGATCTTTCCAACGATTGGCGAAGACAGCCCCGTGATACTAAGCTTACCGTGGCGGAAACCCTTGAAGCGGAAGCTTTTTCTAGTACCAAAGCCTGCATGTATGGGTGCATTCTCTTCATTCATCACATTATCAATCCAGTTGGCGAAGAGCCACAATCTCCAGAAGTTGCAGAAGCGATCAAACAGGTTCTAGATGTTGCATCGGAAACGCCCGAAGGATATGGATTGGAGATGGGATTATATTATGGATTATTTGCCGCGGGAGCAAGTATCTTCAATGATTGGGTAGTCGAGGATATGGTGAGGAAGAAGTTGAAGGCCGATACTAGAATTGCACTTTATGTGAGTTGTATGCTGAGTGGTTTGTGTTGTTATTGAGGGAAACTAATGAATGACTTACAGCACGCTGATCGAGCCTTGGAACTATTGGAAATACTTTGGAGACGACAACATCAATATGAACGGAAGTTTGATTGGAGACAAGTTCAACAACAGATGGGCATTCACATGTAAGTCTTTCCTACTGATATGATAGATCGTCATTGTCATCATCACACCTTTCTTCTATGAAGATGTATTAACGATATTCCACAGATTCATTCTTGCCTAAGGGCTCAGGAGACTCTACTCGACTATTAATTGGAGTAGACCGGAGTTTCGCCATTCACGCGTAGATGCGGACTTTCTTCGGGTATCCGGAATTAGACACTGAGCCATGGATGATGGTGCATCGGTGTTACTCGTGCAGATACGGATACGGAGACGGAGGCAGGAACTTGACGACATGACCGTCAAAATCCTTTATTTTTGAGTCATTTGATAAATTTCATATTGAGTCCACCGTCAAACTCGAACCTCGACCCCGACATCAGACAAGGATTGATCAGATTCAAATCCAAGAATTTTCCGCTGGCATCAAACATCATTGACCAATGATGGCGAAAGATTAGACGGAATTTCAATATCGGATATCTCAGATGGATATTTGAAGGCATGGAGAGAAGTACAAACGAAATCCCAGATTTAGGGGTCAAGAGCGAGAATAAGGACAAGACTACTCGTACCATTTTACTTCTCGGTAGTACGGGAAAAGTTGCCCGTCGGATCGCTCCTCTGCTCTCGGCGGATGGATATCGTATTCTTTTGGCGTATCGTTCCGGGCCATCCCTCGCATCGTTGCCGAATGCTAAAGGGGTGAGATTCGACTGGATGGACACGGATACTTACGATAACCCATTTGTCTCATCCCACGGAGATGCCGAGGTGGAAGGATGTGCGATTGATGCTGTTTTCATGATATCTCCTCCGGTTCTTGAAGCATTTTCTGTGGCTAAGAGGTTCATCGATCGGGCCATTGGGAAAGGGGTGAGGAGGATTGTATTTTTGAGTGGGAGCATACAACATTGTGGAGATGGACCCGTCTTGTCACGAATATCGGAATACATCAAGCGGAAAGGCGGTAACCTCGGCAGCCCTCCCGAGTCAAGTGATTCCCATTTCAATGCTGTGGAATGGACCATGCTCCGGCCGAGCTGATTCTTGGAGAATTTCTCCGAGATGCAACACTTGTACACGATACGCGACGAAAATCAAATACTTTCCGCGACGGGCAGGGGGAAGATACCTTTTGTGAGTGCGGAGGATGTTGCACTGGTGGCATATAAAGCTCTCATTGGGGAGAGAATTGATGGTTTTGAGAGGGGGTTGGCGGGGATGGAATTGTTCCTCAGAGGTGATCAGTTGTGGTCATATGATGATGTAGCATCAATCCTGACCGAAAGATTGGGAAGAGAAATTAAGCACGTGGATATGGGCGAGGAAGATATTGTTCGGGGGATGGTGGAGGGGGGTGTAGAGGAAGATTTGGCGAAGGTCTTGGTGGAGCTTGAGATTGCGGTGGAGAGGGGTGAAGAGGCCAAGTTGGGTGGGGATCTGGAATTGATTATTGGGAGGAGGGGAAGGGGATTACGTGAGTATGTTGATGAATGTGCGAGGAGTGGCGTATGGGAGAAAGGGGGTGTGAAGATTGGCGAATGCTGAGATGAGAGTTGGGAGGGAGTGATCTTCTAGGGTTGATGATTCTTTGATGATGATAATGATGATGATGATGCTACATGTATCCTTTTGGCTTTCCTAGCTTATGTGGAAGGAGAAATATTCATATTCTTATCTGTGATTATCATTATGATTTGCAGCTTCAAGTTTGGTATGCAATGATTGATTGATGTTTGAATGAATAAAATGCAATGGAATAGAATGAAGTGAGGTAGGACGCTGGTAGTAGAACAACTCGCATCAACATGAATCAAATACCTACCTACCTACCTCTCTACCTACCCCTTCATCAACTCTCATGTAATGAACTAACTCCCTCTCCATTCAAAATCAAAAAGGACGCAGGAGAGTGATTAAATCTTGATCTTGGTCTTGTACTTGTAGTTTTGATACAAGATTTACATTCCTGTTAATTACTTGTTGGATTGGATTTGATTGGATTAGATCTAACTTGAATTTGAACTTGAATCTCATTTTCTTAAATTGCAATTGCCATGTGGTTGGTAGGTGGGGTGGGTGCATACGAAGGTCTAATTATATCGAATTATCTCTAGACTTCTAGACTTCTAGGCTCTAGAGTTATCGAGTTATCGAGTTATCTATCTGGTGGGGGAGGGGAGGGGGGTTGGCATAAAGGTGATTGATTAGATTCGAGCTGAGGAGGTAGGTGATTGGGTCATTAGTTCGTTCACCGGGGTTTGTTTGCTTGGTTGGTTGGTTGGTTTGTTGCCTGGAGAGTATAGTATAGTAATGTAATGTAATGTACTCCCTCCGTATGTGATAGATTGGTTATTTGTTATTGGAGTTGTATACGAGTTACTCTGTAGATAGATGTTATTATTAAGGGGTGGATATGAGAGTCAGATAAGATAGATATGATATGATGATATGTATGTAGATCATAGGAATTTGAGGACGGGCAAAGAAAGAGTGAATACGGTTCGGAGTATTATCTATATATATCTTATAGATCCGTCTTCCCCCTCCCCCAAATCTCTGTACATGCAAATCAATCGATTAGTCAATTAGTTACCTATTTTTTCTTCCCCCTTATCATATCATATCATATTAAGGTTATTTTCGTCACATCCATCTAGACAAGTAGCGAGATGTATAAAGAGAGCCAAGTTGTAAGCTTCATCTGCTAAACTACATATGCACAAATCATAAATGATGGATGGCCTTGAGCTTGACAATTAGATGATTGATTTAATCATCTTACAACATTATTTATCTTACATATTTTCTTACGGTGTGATTCGGGATTGAGACGAGAACTAAATCTTACTCAACTCATTGAAGAATAGATGAATAGTTGGAACTAAGAAGGGGGAAAAAGAGAAAAAGGAAAAAAATTCAAGATGATGATGGATGGATGGATAGAAAGAATGACAAAATTGTAAAACTCCTTCCTCATCTAGGTTTAAGATTCCTTGTTAAGTTACTGTTATCAATTGCGTGATACTGTTACTGTAAACATGTTCGCTTAATAGGGATTGGATTGTATTGATCAATTAGATCGCTAGAATTTGTCAAAATACTACCTACATATACGAAAATTGACTGTTGATATTTTGAATATAATCTTATCAAATCGAGTGTAACGTAACCTACATACTTTTCTATATCTACGGAGTATATATTGTCAAATTAGACTCGATACTGTAATACGAATTAGCGAAACTCTTTATTTTAATTCTTTTTTTCTTTTGACAGCTCAAGTTAACTAACTTTTGATAGGACGAAGTTTGTTTTGTTTTTTAGGTTTACTCTATGCGTGTAAATAGTATAGGGATAGTATATAAGTATCTATGATATGATTTTCACATATTTAGTCGAGTCAGTTAGTCTCGTAGTCTAGGTACCTAATTCACAACTTCTACCTCGTTTAGACTTTTTTTGTCTACTTTAGACTCCTACTCTACTCCTCTGCAGGTCTGAGTGAGAAGATGTGTGTTTCGGTAATTCAGCTGGCTTATTGTGTTCTGTACAGAGTTATACCTAGGTTTAGAAGTGGAGATAGAGCCGAGGCGTTGTGGTGGTTTAATGGTAACAAGGATTTTCATGTTACTTTTGGTTCATCTTCTGTAAGGATGCACAGTACAATGTTCCTTGTCCGTGTCGCGTGGTATGAAGGATAAGATACTGTACTGTGGCTACGCCGGCGGCACGGGTGATTGTGTGGTGATTAAAGATTTCTTTCTTATCGGGTTCCCTGGCTTGGCGATATTCCAAGTCACTTGGCGCTAGACGCTACCTTCCTATCGTGGAGTAGTGAGTAGATTTCTATTTGTCGGTGATGGGGTTCGCTTGACAAATGGGCCATCGGATGAGTGAGATGTGAAGGCTGGGAGGGGTGGATGCTGCTGCAGCAGCAGCTAAACGTAGCACTGTACTGTACTTGTACTCGCCACATCTTTGCTTCGGGTGAATACAGAATCTATCTACTTCTATAGGTTACTCAATACACAGCAGGACCCATCCATGTACCAGTAATTAGCCCTCCCTCGACTATATTTGCCACATACAAACGAGGGAGCCTGGTTGATTGAGAATCTGGGGTCCAACTTGTACATCTTCTGGAATCATTTGATACGGGCTAAGATTTGTTCCGTGCGTCCAATATCACCTACTCACCTTCCTATCTAGGCGATCTCCGTGATGGATCAGCATTCGAACAGCTTCAAATATGCTGGTGGAGGGCTCAGAACCAAGCTGGTAAGGTTGTTGATTGGTATGGGCATGTCCGTCCGTCAAGATGGGATACGGCCCCATGCTAGCCAGTTGTGCATGCAAGAAGCATGCGATGTTATCCGGAATGGTTGGTGCTAGCGTGGTGATGAATGAGGGATATGGTGAATTCGAGGTGGTGTAGCTTGTTTGTGCTGCTTATTCAATAATGCTGCTAATGCTGCTAATGCTGCGGTTTATTTAATTCTCGTGTTTCCCCTCCTCGTGCTTTTCTCTTTTCTAGTCGCACTTCTACGACCGCTCTTTACGTGTTGCGATCAATCAACATCGCAATCATGGGTATGTTTTTACCGTTTCCTCCTCCTGCATTCTTTGCACATGACTGACATCTTTCAACAGTGGCACAAGAGAACGTCACGGCCGACATTCAAAGCGCCATAGGTGGTGATTCCGTCCTGGCCATTGACCAGAAAGGATCCTTGGTCCACACAGTATCACGGGAACGTCACCCAACTGTCGTCGGAATCGAGCCTGAAGCCGCAATAGTTCATGCACAAGGTCATGGACACGAGCATATTGATCCGGATTTAATTCCTACCGAGGAGGAGAAGAAGACGCTCCGAAAAGTAGCGGGAAAACTTCCTACTATCACTTACTTGATTTGTGCTGTTGAGTTCGCTGAGCGAGCTTCTTACTAGTATGTTTTCCCTGAGCCTTGCAACGATGGCGTCTTCTTCAATGGCAATCGTGGAATGGATCCTCTGACACAATTCACCTACAGTGGCTGCAATGGTCTCTTCAATAATTACGTAAACAGAGTTCTTCCCGTTGGTGGGAACGGCTATGGCGCACCACCACGCGGAACAGAGCAAACTGCCGGTGCTTTAGGTCTTGGCACTGTTAAAGCAACAGCCACATCTCAATCTTTCTCTCTTCTTGCATATGCCCTTCCATTGTTCTTCGGATGGCTCGCAGATACCAAAACGGGCAGATTCAGGATTATCTGCTGGGGTGTAGCAGTATGTGGTGTTGCACATATTCTCATGTGCGCAAGTGGTGCTCCTACTCTATTGGCGAGTGGAGCTGCTAAAGCTCCTTTCTTTTTGAGCGTTTATACCTTAGCTATTGGAGCTGGTAAGTTCTCTTCATCTGAGATTGTAATGACGGTGCATTAATATTTTGACAGCCATGTTCAAACCTAACATCGCACCTACACTTCTCGATCAAATGCCAAACGCCATTCCTGTCAAGAAAACCCTCGCATCCGGTGAAGTGGTCATTGTTGACCCGGAATCAACCACCGAACGTGTTGTGCTTTGGTTTTACCTTATCGTCAACGTTGGTGGATTCATGGGTGTCCCAACTGCTTACACCGAGAAATACATCGGCTGGTGGTTATCGTTCCTCCTTCCCCTTCTCCTCTATCTTCCTCTTCCATTCCTCCTATGGTTCATGCGCAAACGCCTCATATTGTACCCACCTGGAGGATCTGATCTTGGAAATGTCTGCCGCGTTGTCGGCATTTGCTTGAAGAGAGGGGGGATGAAGAGCCTGTTCACTCGCAAGGGAGGATTCTTCGAACCAGCCAAACCATCCAATATCGCCAAATCTGGAAACATCATCCACGTCCCGTGGAATGACGGGTTTGTGGATGACGTGAAGCGTACTTTCCAAGCTGCCGGAATTTTCTGTTTCTTCCCTATCCAAAACATCAACGATAACGGTCTCGGTGGTTCCGCTAGTGCCCTCTCAACAATGCTGAGCACAAAGGGTGCCCCCAACGATGTCATGAACAACTTCAACTCCCTCTCCATTATCGCCGTTGCGCCCATCCTCAACTACGTCCTCTACCCCTTCTTGAGAAAACGCAACGTACATTATGGACCCGTCGCCAGAATCACAACCGGATTCATCCTCTCGACTTGCAGCGGCGCCGCCTACACCATCCTCAACTACTACGCCTACAAAGAGGGACCGTGTGGACGTTTCGGATCTTCTGCAACGTGCGTTGATGCCGATGGAGTATCCCTCGTCTCCGACATCTCGGTCTGGTGGATGGGCATCCCGTACGCCATCGGTGGAATCTCCGAACTCTTCGTCAACGTTCCCGCCTACGGAATCGCGTACTCTCGAGCCCCCGCCAACATGCGAGGTCTCGTATCTGCGCTCAACTTGTTCACCCAAGCGATTGCTTACGCTGTTGGCCTTGCCTGTGCGGGTGTCATCAAGGATCCCTACCTCACGTGGGATTTCGGCGCGCCCACGATCATTGGTCTTGTTCTGATGATTACTTTCTATTGGCTCTACAGGGATATCGACAAGGAAGAGTACAGACTCAGTCACAACGATGAACAAATGCACGTGGCCGACCAGCCAATCCACGATGAACAGAGTTCGAGTGAAAAGGTAGCTCCACCTTCTTATGAGGGCGAGAAGGGAGCCGCTAGAGATAACAAGGCCGAGCTTTAGAAGAGTGTCAAACGAGAAAAAACATTTATGGTTGATGAGGGCATATGGGGTTAGGATATTCTTGGGATTTTGGAAGGGCGTGTGTCTTGATGATTTCTATGATACCGAATGCTAGTATGATAATGGGTTGGGGGGTAATGAGCTCGGAATGGCTAGATGCTCACGAGCTGTAGATAATTACTTCTTAATGACATTCTGTTAATTATGCAAAATGGTACACTTGTTTCTTGTGATGTAAATGATTGATTTCCATGTTGAGCGCTGTGTATTGTGCAGTGTTCAGCTATCCCCTCATTATTGCTGGTTGGGAAACCCTTCACCTCGACGGCCAAAGTTGTGTAGTATATTAGTATCATCGTTGCATCTAATCCTACCACATAACACGATACAACGCCTACCAGACCTGACCAGACAGACAGACAGACTTCTCCCAAGTTCTTGAGATTCCCCAAAAAGAGTATTAATTGTCTAGCTAGCTAACTACATAGCTAGGTAGTATGTACATACATACAATCGCCCTAGATTCAATCAAACCACTCGAAAGATATCTCATCAATGCCAAGATATCGTTTGACAGGGGCGACAGCCGGGGAAGTCTAATCACGGACGATGCCTTGTGCATATCAAGTCCAATGAATCTCATATCTCCAAGTACTACTCATTGATATTCCTCCACAGAAGGAACGCCAGGTGGAAATCCCAGACAGTCGAAATTCCATTGATTCAGGTAAACTTCAAAGAGCATAGGCATATGAAGAAGAAAAGGAGTTTAGTCTCGAGTCTTCCATGGTATTAAGCAGCATTTAAAAATGAATAAAGCAGTGAAATATTTCTCTGAGAAATCGAAGGAGTTACGCCCCAGTTGGGATCTACACCGCGCCAAAAGAGATGAACGAGAATGGGTTTGAATATGTTTGCCAGTCCCCTGTTGATGTTGTGGAGGATAACAGTAAACTTGAGCTGGAATATCAGTCTGAACAGGGCTGAAAACGAATTGGAGTTTGATAACGAAAACAGAGCAAAGCAATGAAAAACCACTTGAGTTGGAGGGGGGAATGTAAAGAGGGGTGTGCTGTTTAACTTGATGTTGAGTAATATATGTGAGTTGGAGTGTTTTAAAGAAGATCTGAAGTTTGATTTGAATTCATCAGGTCAGATCAGGGAATCTAGGCAAAGCCTCTCCGAAGTCACCATAGCAACACTCGAAGATTTGTATTATATTACCAATTTCTACTCCTACGCCTAGGCCTAGGCAATGCTGCGCTTCCCAAACTCCACCCCAAATGACAAACTTTAAAATCTAAATCTTGTCAGTGAAAGTCCCTTCATACCATTGTGATCCGAACTTACCGTATCTCATAAGACCCTGCTCTAGTCATATATCTTACCCATTTTACACTCGAGTAATTATTCTTTTCGAAAACCTTCAAATATCGAACCAACAGCCCCGAACTTGTAAACATCAACAAGCTAAAGTTCAAACTTAATGGCGGTCTTGACCATGCCTTTTGATTCGTCATGCTTGTCAACGTAGCTTCCGCGCTCAAGACGAATTCATTCTGTCCAGTAAATCTTGGTATCTTCCATATAATAACATTTTCCTCCGGTACATATTTTGCCTTTCCTTGAGTACATCGATCGGTGATCCGGGCAGTATTCAAAGGCGTGGGTATCTTAACAACGACATTGGTCGCGAATAATTTGCTACCATAATTGGCTCGTATCGCAATACTATATTCGACCTTGGTTTTGCCAACTTCGTTCACAATGGCATGAATCTTGAATGGCAGATTAACATTCTCGGTGGCTCGATAGCGCATCAGTTCGAATTCGCCATCGGGAGGAATGAATGAGATGATTCTGTCAGTATCAAATTTCCCCAGCTTGACACATTGATGGAATTGGCAATCCTCCAAAGTAACACTACCGGCTGCGGCTTTGGTAGCCTTGGTGCCCATACGATTTCCAGACGGTAGGGATGAAAGACTGTCGCCATCTAGCAATAATCTGTCGTTGAGTCCGAATTTGCATTCTGGTGTACCGGAAAGATATGCCCTCATAACAATATGACCATTTACATCCGCTCGTAGAACAGTTCCTGTAGCAGACATCAAAAGATTGACATCTTCAATGACATCCACAAATGCCTCATTCTTCCTGTATTTGACATCGGCTTTCCTCCATGATAGAGCTCCGGTTGCTTGCATTGTAATCTTCGCCGAGTCCTCCATGGTTCGTTCTGACTTGACACCTTCCGTTGTAATGTACATCTTGAGAGTATCCGTCTCCGTATTCTGGGGGTATCCAAAGTCCAAGATTTCTATGTCGCAAACCCATTAGCTCTTGTTACGAGTAACAGCTGCCACTTGCGCGTTACACTCACCGTCTAACAGTTCATATACTAGAACGAAATTATTCTTAACTGCCTCCTCATCAAATTTCCCAAAGTAACCCTTTCCCAGCGCAATCAACCTGTACAAGAATTCGAATACCAGCGCAGCATTTGCATTACTCTTGGTCACAGCGACCAAGTATATATTCTCGTGTTTGACATGACTGAAGGTTGTACTTCCTAACGTAAGGATTGGGGAACGAACTTGAGCATTGGATATGACTTGGATGCGGAAGACATCTGCGAGTCTCGGCCGGCAATCATTTCGAAATGCGCGAAAGATTAAATTCTCTCCCTTTTGATTGAAGATCAATATGCCGGATAGCATTTTAATTGTATGAAGTAGGTGGATAGACAAAGCCTTGGGGTTGTTGAGAGTCTGAGGTCTGAGGTCTGAGATCTGAGATCTGAGGATAAGGTAGAGAGAGAGGTTGGTGTAAGGAGAGGAGCCGAGAGCAGGGGTCACTGGGTAGGTTAGGTAGGTGAATCTGGTACTGGCTGATTGACCTGATTGACTTGACTAAACTCAACTCACCGTTCAATCTTCATTTGCTGAGCATTCATTCTCTCTCCTTTTCCTCTTCCTCGATGATCTATTCATCACAAGTCTATAAAAGTCTAAACTGGCACACGGGGTAATTGCTAGCTGTACATGAAAGAGGTATTGACGAAAAGCATAAAACCCAAATGCACATCTCCATCGCCCCATTATCCATCTATTCACAAATAATCTATTTAAATCATGTCAAGTCTCACGAACTCAGCATGTAGTGCCTTTCCGAGTAATGCTGGACTTCTCTCAACAATAACACCAGCAGCTTCAAGAGCTGAGATCTTGGAATCGGCACCACCCTTTCCACCACTGACAATGGCACCTAAGAGGAATTATTAGCAAGGTCATCTTCGGCCGAGTATCTTTCCATCTACATACCAGCGTGTCCCATTCTTCGTCCGGGCGGAGCAGAGATACCGGCGATAAAGCTAACAACCGGTTTCTTAGCAGTGTTATAATCCTTTAAAAATTCGGCAGCGTCTTCTTCGGCGGATCCTCCAATTTCTCCAATCATAATGATACCATCGGTTTCCTCATCCTCAAGGAACACCTTCAAGCAATCGATAAAGTTGGTTCCAGAGAATGGATCACCACCAATACCAACAACGAGAGATTGTCCCAATCCAGCTTGTGTAGTTTGGTTGACTGCCTCATAGGTCAAAGTTCCTGAACGAGAAACGATACCAATACGCCCACGTTTGTGAATGAACCCTGGCATGATACCAATTTTACATTGTCCCGGTGCAATGAGACCTGGGCAATTAGGTCCAACCAAGCGTGTCTTTCCTTGAGTCCTCAAGATATCTGTGATGCGAACCATGTCTGCAGTGGGGTTAGTTACATCCTCTCTGGCTCTAAACATGCAAACATACCATGTTGTGGAATACCCTCAGTGATACTAGAATATATCAGTCAGTAAAACTGCCATCACATGCAAACTTGGTATATTCTTACCATACAACCAAAGGGATTTCAGCAGCAATAGCCTCCTCAATACCGGCAGCAGCAAGAGGGGGTCTGCAGAGTATAGCGTATCAGCACCAAATCCATCCTTCCATCACAAATTCTTTGCGATTACGGTATTTCTTACGGGACAAAGATAGCGGAAGCTGTAGCGCCGGCTTGCTTTACGGCTTGTTCGACATTTGCGAAAACAGGTAAACCGAGATGAGTCTGTCCAGCTTTCTTTGGGTTTGTACCTCCAACAACAGTTGTACCTATTCCCACATCAGAAACATTTCAATCCCCCCAGTATTCGCATAAAAAGACATACCATATTCGATGGCTTGCTGTGCATGGAAGCTATCGCAAACTTGTCAGCGTGATTCCTCGATATGAAATAGAGACTCGCATCACTACTTACGTTCCTTGTTTACCAGTAAAACCTTGATAGATAACTCTGGTATCCTTTGTGATACGAAGGTTTTCCGCAGTCGCAGCATAAGCAGAGGTTTTGGTAGAATAAGCTTGTCTTCTCATAGCAGCCTGCATCGCAGGTCTGGCACATCTTGAAAGAGCCTGCATCTTGTCTAAGGACAATTGATGTCAGATAGGAGGAAAGACAGGAAGGTGTTGGAAGTTTATCCTTGATTATTTCCTCTTGCCAACTTCTAACTTCTTCTTCAGCAAGGACGGAATCGCTTGTCAAGCTCTTCCGACTTTACCGGGGTTTAGTTCTTCCGATAGCTTGGTTTGGAATTTTTATCTCACACAACCCCGCGGTTATCTTTGACCATCCATTCCCATTCATCAATCTTGAGAAGTTCATCAGCATTTCTCATGAGAAAGACCTGCTGGGCTCAACGTTTGAGATATTAAAGAGCCGCGCGGATATTCAAGAGAGCGCCCGCTCGGATTCATCAAGGGCGGACGATTAAGAAATTCAAAATGGCCACCGCAATCGATACTATGACATTGTCTGATCGACAGCGAAAACCAAAGGATGTGAACTTACCTCCAGAGAATGAACGATACTTGAGAGCTTGTTCAGATATTGCTAGCGCTCTGGTACAAGATCATGAATCGCAGCAGGATCCAAATGTGACGAGAAAGGATATCAATTTGAATAGTTTGCGAGCCAAAATGTCTAAACGGCATAGGCTCAGCAATATTCCGCCGTTGACTGCTATCATTGCCGCCATTCCAGAACATTATAAGAAGTACATCCTTCCAAAGTTGATCGCAAAACCCATTAGTATGTGTTGTCATCTTGCGCACCAATAACTTCAAGGCTAATGCCTCTTAGGAAGTGCTTCCGGTATTGCTGTCGTCGCAGTTATGTGTAAACCACATCGATGTCCTCATATCGCCTACACAGGAAACATTTGCGTTTATTGCCCTGGTGGACCTGATTCGGATTTTGAATATTCTACGCAATCATACACTGGTTACGAACCTACCTCGATGAGAGCTATTCGAGCACGATACGACCCTTTCGAACAAGCTAGAGGAAGAGTAGATCAAATCAAATCTTTGGGCCACAGCGTCGACAAGGTTGAATATATTATTATGGGTGGTACTTTCATGTCATTATCTGAAAGCTACAGAGATGGATTTATTTCTCAATTACACAATGCGCTCAGTGGATACCAAGGAAACAATGTTGATGAAGCAGTTCAGGCCGGAGAGATGAGTAACATCAAATGTGTTGGAATTACAATTGAAACTCGACCAGATTATTGTTTGCAACCACATTTATCTGCGATGCTGAGATACGGGTGTACTCGTTTGGAAATTGGTGTACAATCTCTATATGAGGATGTTGCTCGAGATACCAACAGGGGTCATACGGTTGCTTCGGTCGCAGAAACCTTCTGCTTAGCAAAGGATGCTGGTTTCAAAGTTGTCAGTCATATGATGCCAGATTTACCAAACGTTGGAATGGAAAGAGACTTGGATCAATTTAGGGAATATTTCGAAAATCCCGCCTTCAGAACCGATGGACTTAAAATTTACCCAACACTAGTCATTCGTGGAACAGGTCTTTATGAACTTTGGAGAACTGGCAGGTATAAGAACTACACACCAAATGCCCTGATCGATATTGTTGCTAGAATTCTAGCTCTCGTACCGCCATGGACCCGTATTTATCGTGTTCAAAGAGATATTCCAATGCCTTTGGTTACATCTGGTGTTGAGAATGGAAATCTTCGAGAACTTGCTCTGAGCAGAATGAAGGATTTTGGTACTACCTGTCGTGACGTCCGAACTCGTGAAGTTGGTATCAATGAAGTTAAGAATAAGATTCGTCCTGCTCAAGTTGAGCTTGTACGAAGAGATTATACCGCGAATAAAGGTTGGGAGACATTCTTAGCATATGAAGATCCAAAGCAAGATATTCTTATTGGGTTACTTCGATTGAGAAAGTGTTCCTCAACCCATACCTTCAGACCTGAACTTACTGGACAACCGACGAGTATAATCCGTGAGCTTCATGTTTATGGCTCAGCTGTACCAGTTCATGCTCGTGATCCAAGAAAGTTCCAACATCAAGGCTATGGTACATTACTAATGGAAGAGGCCGAAAGAATTGCTCGAAATGAGCATGGAAGCACAAAGATAAGTGTCATCAGTGGTGTCGGCACGAGAGATTATTATCGAAGATTAGGTTATTGGCTTGATGGTCCTTATATGAGTAAGATGCTACCAGCAAAAGACGATGAGGATAGTGATGATGACTTTTGATTTTGAAATAATCAAATCCTCTACTCTGGTCGCCGCTCGGTTATGACATCTATTATCACAATTCTTTCTTACCCGGCAATGCAATCATCGCTATATTTATCCATGATCGTGGCGGAGTAGTCTCACAGAAGTCTTATATACTCAATATACTTGGGTATCTATACATTGGGTCTTAAGCTTTGACTCGTGGCGTGATCTTTTGTCTCACAGTTAGCAAAGAGCTCAAGATATATGTGATGAAAAGCCAATTCAAGAGTTTTTACCAGCCATGTTTTCGTCAGAAGAAGCAGTTGATATTCTGGATAGTTGAACCAACACTTCTCGCCTCGTGGTCTTGCATTCGCGGTGGATCGGGGGAGAGTATCTTCCATGCAGCAATGTGTTGGATACTAGTCTCGCCCATCTTGACATCCCCGGACACCTAGTTTGAGCTTTTCAATATCATATTGAAATATTTCAGGATTGTCTTCGATAGGTAAATCTGTTTCCGCCAAACCAGCCGGAGCATTATCGAAGCATGCAGTATGAAGCCAGATGATCAAAGTTCCATACAACAAACTAGATCTTAAGGTTAAAGTTCATAGTTCAATAGAATTACCTCGTGTCAAACACTTCAATTCTGGAACATGTTTTGTTCAATTGCAGCATATAACATCAACCCATTGTTTTCTCGTGGCATCAGATAACAGTTGAAATATGCATAATATATCAACACAACTATCTACTTGCCATATGCTTTGCGCGACGATGCGGCACAATGCGTCCTTTTGGTTATTATCGCGATATTCATATGACTATTTTAAGGTCAATATATAAATTCGGGAAGTGACGGTGGCTGCATGATGACCTGTACAGTGTCTGCAGTCAGCACTTATGTTTCTTACATGATTGCCTTGATCTTTTTTCGGAAAAGCCTCCCTCTATTTCCAATCATTAGTCATACAATTGTCTTTTTTTGCTTCATCCATCCATCTTCCACCACTTTCTTGAAAATGTGATGTTTCCACGTCTTTGACATGAGACTGGAACTTTGAACGAAGTTAATCGCTTCTAATCGACTCCAACACGATACGAGGTTCATTATAGCTCTTTCTGTATTTGCGTAATGCCGTCCGTCATAAATTCGGGCATCATTCTTTCCTTCCATTCTACCATGTCCCCTTTCACGTTTTCATTCTTACAAGCACTTGTGCCATTATCACACTTCGCCCATTCATAGCCTTTCTAATATCAAAATTTGATAACAGGCTGTTATTCAAATTGTGGTGGCTATGGCAGCGGGAAGTAGAATTGCCGGTCATTTAGTCGGCTAAGTCGCTTAATCTCCCTGTTCACCAATCACTCCCTTGAATTCAGCGTGAATTTCACATGCGCTTACAATCACAAGCGCGGACACTCTAATTCTAGGTCTCGCGCCATTAACAGACTTCTATGTTAATCGTCCAATAATCAGATCTGACCTGTACGTGAGCACCTTTTTTTACCTCTGGATTGCTAGAAGAGAAAAGGTGAACAAGTATAGCGAAGTAATTGTAGGCGATTGATAGATCTTTGCATATATAGTAGACTCTTTGACATCATGTTTTCGTTTTTTTCTCTTTTCATCATCATACAAACTTGTCTCTTTCATGAACATCCTATTCAGTCTTCCTGATTTCCAATCCATTTCATTCATAATGCATACCTCAAATCTTCTCTTAGGAATTTCATACCTCACTACTCTGATTGCTGCAGCCCCTTTCTCCACCAACAATGACTTTCTTGCAGCTGTAACAGCAACCAACACAGGCCCATTGCTAGCAATACAAACGGATGCCCATGGCTCCCTCTCCAATATCGCACCACCTGCCACACTAGCTGGGGGAAAGGATAGTCTCACCAACTTCCAATTCGCCAACTTCAACGAGAACATGGAAGTGGCCTTCTTCGATGAGCTCATCTATAATATCTCCACCAATATCCTGGGCTTTACATTCAGCAGTCAATATGAAAAAGAACAGGCACTCCAAAACTTTATTGCCATCGAGGCACAGGAAAAATTACACGCCATCAATGCTGGCAAAGCCATAGTCCGATTCACCAATGATACCAATGCCATCATCCAACCCTGCAAATACAACTTCCCCGTCAACAACTTCAAGGAAGCTATAGCTACAGCATCCTTGTTTACAGATATGGTCATGGGTACATTGGGCGATATCCAGAACAACTTCGCCGTCAATGGTGATGCCACATTTATCCGTGGTGTCGCCGCAACGCTTGGACAAGAAGGCGAACAAAATGGATACTTTCGCTTCCTTCTCAATAAAATCCCATCAGCCCTCCCTTTCTTGACGGCTAGCACGAGAGACTTCGCATTCAGCGCTGTGCATCAGAACTTTGTCGTCGAAGGAACTTGTCCCAATATTCACACCATCCCCCTCAAGAAGTTCCAAGCGCTCACCGCCACCCAACCCGAAACCATCAACGCTCACTCCACCATCCAGTTCACATTTCAGCTGAGCCCGAGTCAGAGCTACACCGACTCGTGGGGTGACAAGTGCAAGGCCCTCTCCCTTGTGTATGTCAACCAGCAAAACAAGCCTGTGGTTCAAGCGTGGGAGAGCATCGGTTTGCAGGCTGATCAAAGGACGGTGGTTGCCACGGCTAGGTTTCCATTTGATGCCGGGGCTGCGGATGGAGCTCCTGGGAATGGCTTGACGTTGGCTGCGCTGGCTGTTGGGGATGGGTTTGCGGATATTGCTGAGGTTTCTGAGAAGGCTGTTTTTGGACCTGCTTTGATTGAGGTTAATTGAGTTGGTTTTGATGTTTATGGGGGGGGGGAGCATAAGGTTAGGAATGATAATGATGACTTCAATGATGTAATGCGATGCAGGTCCAGGGTTTCTGGATGGATGCATTGTATTGGGTATGGATGGGTAGAGTTTGCCCTTTTTTTTTTCCTTTCCTTTTTTTCTCCCTGTTGCTCCATTCATTGGCGTTAGAGGTCCTGTCTTTCTTTTCTTTTCTTTACCTTCATCATGATATGATTTCCAGTCTGAGCGCAACGGCTGGTGATTAATAGATAGATACTTTTTAATATTTAATGATTTATTATTTGACTTTATTTGTTTACTCTATTTTATCTTTTTGTTTGTTTATTTAATTCATTCGGATCTTCTTGTTTCTTTCTTCTTTCTTTATACAAACAAACGAACAAACAACACTGTACTCACTTGCGTTACACACACACAAACCCAGTCCATCCATCCATCCATTATAAAAAGCCCCTTCAAAAAAAAAAGAAAAAAAAAGTTGAAGGGAGAGAAAGACAGAGAAGAAAGAAGAGTTATTAAATTTAGTTTTTTCATTTCGTTTTGTTCGTTTGTTTGTTCATTGGGAATTTAATTTAATACATCTTTTTCTTTTTCTTTTTTTCTTTTTTTGTGAGATGTAAATGAATGGATGAATAGGTAAATAGGTAGGTAGGTAAGTGAGATGAGATGAGATATCTTACCCAATCTTACCCAATCCCCCTTCCTCTCCCGCCAATCAAGAACAGGAAAAAAAACAGGTATACTGTAATCTTCACATTCCCATTCCTATACGTCTCAGCATCTCAGCATCTCAGCATCAACATCTCAATCTCAATCTCAACAAGCAAGCAAAAGCAAAGACAAAACGGCTTCAAAGTTTCCTTTCATTGGCAGGGCAGATGATAGATATATCACATATATCACATATACATACATCCATCATTTCAGGACCCCCAAACCAAAACCACCCCAATCCCCAACCAACTCTGATTAGATCATGCGTGAGTGTATGAACTGAACTGAACTGGACTTGGAAGTGGAAGTGGAAGTAGAAGTAGAAAGAGATTTGGAGATTGGAGATGAGATGTGACGTGAAAAGAAATGAAAACATCTATTAACTGGTTTGTATGTATTCTGGATGAATAGATGAATAGAAAGATAAACAGACAATAGGAAAAGATTAGGTCCATGTTCTTTCACTAATACTTTACATGAGCTACTAGCCTTTGAGAGTGAGAGGGTGTGTGTGAGAGAGAGGGGCAATTCTGCATTTTTCTTCTGTATGTTCATCTAATGTAGGAATTCTATGTTCTAATATAGGGAGAAGAGAGGAGGAGGTCTGATCTATGAAATGAATCTGCCGATCCATCTACATCATTGATCCAGACCATATATTTATATGTAACTGCATGAAATGCCCGTAATGCAACACAGCACCATTGATCTATACCACCACCTTCCCCATCTCCAACCACCATATTGATACACATCCCCCCTCCCTCCCCACCCCCACACGAGCCAACGACATCACGACGCATCATCTACAAGAACTTGGCCATCATAGCAACCATGAGATCGAAAAGACCAATGGCTTCGACGAAAGCGAAACCCAAAATGGCGTAAGAGAAGAGTTGACCACGCATGCTTGGGTTACGGGCAACGGCTTGCAAGAGAGCAGCGAAGACGAGACCGATACCAACACCGGCACCAGCGAGACCGATAGCGGCACCTCCCATGCCGAGATTTTGGGAAGCTTGAACGAGAGCGTTGGCCATTTCAGAGGAGTATGGGCGACGGGCGGCGAATTGAGTCTTGGAGAGGATTGGGCTGATTTGTTGACGCTTGACGGCTTGGAAAGCAGTCTTGGTGGTCTTGCTCATGGCTGTGTGTGGGGAAGAAAATTTTGTTAGCGAGGTTTGATCTTTTTTATCCGGTGGATTTTGGGTCATCGGGATAGGATGATGAGATGGATTTGATAGCCATTGAAGCTTGATGAAAGCTCAATTGATGATCATTGAGGACAGCGAGGGTGATGAAGAGCTGGAAGCTTACCAGTGAAGGTACGTTGAGCACCAAGGTTTGATCGAAGCATTGGGCGGGCAACCTTTGTGGAGGCAGATCCCACGAGGGAAGCCATCTTGGGAGCAACACGAGCGGCCATTGTATTGGTGAGTATGAGAGGAGGTAAGACTCAAGAATGAAGTTGAGGTTGTTGGGGATGAGGTTGTGCGTGAGTGGAGATGAAAGACTTGAGGAAGAAGTTTGAGAGGGGGAAGGGGAAAGGAAGGGAAGGGAAGGGAAGGGAAGGGAAGGGAAGGGGAAGGGCGGAAACGGAAAGAGATTCAAGAAAATTCTGAGCTAAGGAAACCCGTGTTTGTTGTTTCCTGAGAATTTAGGCAGAGAAACAAGAATTATATAATTATGTGGGTCAACCACAAGTGGATCTATTTATAACTTACTAATAACAATAATGCCACGAATCATTTGGGAAGACCCTGCTAAGATATCACAAGCCCCCGATTACTCGTCGGGAGGGTTCGGAATCTGATTGGAGTCGCTGTTGTTGACGACTTGAAGTCATTTCATGGGATGGGAAAGCAGCACTTTGTGCTCCCGGACACCGATCATGGATGGGATGAGATGAGAGAGTACGTCGCTGCATATACTCGTTAGCGCTGGAAGAAGACGGTAAGGGCAAGGGCAAGGGTTAGGATACTTGGAGGCAATCATATCGGCGACCAGTTGATCCCCAACAATCCATCGCAATATACACTGACAGTGCGATATTGCGGCGGTGCGGCAGTGCGACCCCTTTGATCCGTTGCGCTTTCGAGTTGGAATCAAATACGTCTGCCATCATCTCTGCCCTTGGAATGGCTTTTAGGTTCATGTGCCGATCATGCCCATGCCTGCGAAGCACGCAAGGCAGTGGAGATCAAGCAAGCACTTGGAGAGCAGTTGGCGGCCATGAATTCAAAGGCATGAAGGCATTCCGAGAATCGTGACCCATCTCGGCGACATGGACAACTTCAATGACGGATGATTGAAGAGGATGAAAGAATGAAAGAAAGGAGGAATGAAAGAAGGAATCGTCATGTCTCTATTGGTTTTGCCCTGTTTCTCAGAGATGTGATGGCTTTTGGTGCGGGGTAATCCATTTTGAGTCACCAACATCACATCACGTGGCTTGACGCGGACGCGGGCTTTCGAGAGTTGGTCCGCCAGTACCAAGTCCTTGGGAGTCACGAGCAGTGGAGGAATGTCGTATGGTGGTGCTACATTCCTGCATTGACAGCAGCAGCGCTACTCATGAATTTGGGCCGCCCTCCCTTCCAAAACC
Organism: Monilinia vaccinii-corymbosi; assembly: GCA_017357885.1. NCBI lineage: Eukaryota > Fungi > Ascomycota > Leotiomycetes > Helotiales > Sclerotiniaceae > Monilinia > Monilinia vaccinii-corymbosi. The sequence continues at coordinate 90,753 of CP063406.1, read as the reverse complement.
TCGCTAATCTCATGAAAACAGTTTCATGTAATAACCCGTCCCTTGGCGTCGTCCCCAGAGACTGGCAAATGAAACGTCCTCCAGGCAGGCATCGGCGTCGAAATCATAATCCAACGTCGGAGGATCCTACGGCCTTTGCATTGCATAGGGAAAACTCACCTGTCATCAGAAGGTGGAGTAGAGGTAGTGTGGAGGAAGGCAGCGAGATGTGGTGACGGAAAGGGCGATGTACGTAGACATCGGAGTGGATGTACGAAGATATGTATGTGTGTTTGGGTTTCTGTACATGGCTCATGATGAAAATGGGAGCTGGGTATCGCATCACGTTTTTGAGGAATTTTTGATTGACCTGTCTGAGATGATGCAAAGAGTTCCCGGACCAGTGTTTATTGGCTGCGTCTTGAACAGTACCAATACCTAGAATAGTCCAACGACTCGTTTACAAACCATTCAGACTCGTACACACAAACGCTCCCTTCTCACAAATCAACATAGAAGTCAGGCTCCAACACCTACCGCTCACTCGCCCAACTGACCATCCTGCTCATGAATCTCCACGAAGAATCCCACCCCCAGAACCAAATCAAATCAAGCGCGCAAACCTCCCAAATCACTCACTCACCAGCTCATTTCTACGAGGTCCTGACGGCCAAGTTATGATTTTCTCCTCACAGTACCGACAACCACTGGAATAATCATGATTACCTTTCCTCTATTTCAAGAACTTCACTCGAGTATAGGTCATCGGAAGAGTATTGAAGTCCAAGCCGGATATGGTTGAGTCATAGATAGTAAGAAAATGGCAATTCATGAGTCCTCTTATACTCAAACAAAGACAATCCTTCTCTCTCTCTCTCTCTCTCTCCATATCCCAGCATTCCCCATTCCCACTTCACAATCACCCCCTCACCCCGCGCATCCCATGGCTTCAAAATAAAATTCTTGAATACTTAACCGTGAGATTCGAGTGTGACCTTGGCCAGCCTGAAGATAGTAATGTAAATCCGAGGAACTCTTCCTCGATCCTGTGTACCCAGCCAGCCAGCTAGATCAAATAGCCGAATTGACCCTAATATTTCCAAAAAGGAAAAACAACAAAAAAAAAACCACCAACACCAACACCCACCCCATGTAAGATTCCCTGAGCCCAAGCTCTTCGCCAACTACCACCTCCATGTAACTTGAAGAAGTACGCAGAGCGTACGCCCATGTATGATATTCCTCGATCCGATCGACACATTGGCATGCCTAGGCCTATCTATCAATGAATCCGAGCCGGAAACTTCCCCGTCATGGATTCTCCGGTTTTCGCATCTCTTCTGCATCTTCTCCCCCAAAGTATATCTATCTATCTATCCTGAGATGGAGATGAAGTTGCACGATCGGACTCGAATCGACTTGGGGGGGTGACACCTGCGGGAGATGGGGCCCCAAGCCGAAAACACATTGCATTTAGCGCGGGAGAAACCCCAATACGCCTCGACAGCCGCGACAGCCTCGCACATCGAACATCTTGGTTTGATGCTAGATTTTTCCTGGTGCCTTCGGATGAGATGAGATGGCGGAGAAATATGTGAGGTGGGGCAAAACGGCCTGTGGGGAAAGTCCTATTGGGCCCACAAGCCGTTTTTCAATATTCGATGTGATTGAAGAAAGGAGACGGCGTTATTCTTTCCCCGGATCAAGCTCTGGGGGGCTTGAAGTCACGGTCGATCGACTGACTCGGTTATTCGTATAAGCCCATGCCATTCATCGGTGAGATCCTTGGTCGTTCTCTGGCTATGGAGAAGTTTTCATCCAAGTTCGCATGGTATGGCATGGCATGGCATGGACCGAGAGAGCGTGGCTTGGGTATTGAAACGTGTTAACCCCAGATACAATGAGTGTTGCACCTTGCAGATCTTGTTGATGTACTCAACAGCCAATCAAATGTGAGTGAATTCAAATACTTGGCGTCCAACTGCTACCAACCAAAACGGAACGATCCAGGAGTCTGGAACAGTGATCCGGGAACGGCGCAACTCCCAACAACCTCGCAGATTAACCAGTTAGCCCGGAAGTCGAGTGGGGATGGGCCTTCATCTCACTCGATGGCTTCATGAGTGTTTAGTGTGAAACCTGATTGATCCCAACTGTCGTGTGATGCTGGCTTGGCTATCTGATACCGTTGATTGGCCATGAGAGGAGAGAGAAAAGCATGATAACGGATGAATGATAATATCAGACCACCTCAGCATGAAAACGGCCAGTACTAGTCACTGTTTCTGCTTAGTTGGATATATGCATGACTTGTTCGCGGCCGTAAAAGAAAGGAATCTACCAGGGTTCGGGGTAAATGCAGGCCTGCCTCAATCAAGCCGCTCACGTCTGCGGAGTACAGCACATGTATGTATGAGTAGAGGGTTAATTGATGTCTTAGACACTTTGGGCCAGGAGAAAGACTTCGCGCTTAGCCTTCCTAGCTCCTTTTAATTTCCGACACTGTGGTTAAAGTTTGGATTTCCCGGAGGCAACCCTAGGTCAGTGGACCGGCACTTTGCTTTGTGATTGAGCTGAGCTGCGTGTTGCTTAAGCTTACTGTGAATTGTGTTTCCCGTACGGAGTACAGTCAGTCTGTGAGGGGTAGGTATTTAGGTACTTGGGATTCTTTTCCGTAAGAGCTATTCATCATGTAAGGTTGAGACTAACTTGTAACGTATAGAATTGAGGCCCGAATGTCTTCGATGTATACGTATTCGACTACTCGAGTAGAGTAGCTATTATCATGAGCCCAAATCTCTGGAGACGGCCGACCCAGCAAACCGGGAAGGGTCGGCTTATCTCTCTATATTAAGTTTCATGGTCTGTTGGGCCAATGCATGAAATGGCTGGGATAATCTGTGAACTGGGAACTTCTCCCGGGGAGAGTCTCCCCTTCATCCCCTCCACCCTTTCGTTCTAGTCACTGCAACTTGTTGAATCAAGTGATGGTTTCATTCATTTGCTTTTCCATCTTGACCTTGTATATCTCCATACAACTCTAGGCTTGAGCTTCTGCCAACGCATCAATCAGAGTTCATTGTGACTTCCAAGGTCCGCGTCAAGCATTTTAGTATTCCCACAGAGAAACTCCCCCCTGCTCGGTGAGATTTTAAGACATGGCGCAAGACCCGAGGATTCGTCTCTTGGGATTTTGCCCTCCCGTTCCCGTCGAACTTGCCTCGTGTCAAATTAACCTTCCTCAACTTCGTGTCTCAAGAGACTTACGGTACTGCAAATCGATTGTTACAAACGGCCATATAACCTTACGCTTTTTGTTCAAATATCGTAGCACTCGACGAGAATTATGGCTAAATCAGGAAACGATGAGACTAAAAAGCAGGTACGAATACTTCGGCATTTGTTCCGCCTAGGATATCGGTAATGGGACTAGTATACTAATCAACCCCCCTCTACAGGAGGCCACACCTGGCTTTAGTTCCCGTAGCTGTTCTTCCTCTGAGGAGGATATGTAAGTTTCCACGTTCCTGGGAACTTGTTAAAGCCCTGCGGTGAAGAGCTAGGCTGTTGACCACGTCAAACAATAGGGCAGGAGATACCTATTCAATAGACTCGAGTGCATTGGCTTTCAAAGTTGAAAATGGTAGAAGGTATCAAGCATATAGGGAAGGGGCTTATTGGTGAGTACTTTCTTATTGATGCCTTTATCAATTTGATTGTTTTCGTTTGAATAGACTGTGAGATCTGATTATGAACAGGCAACCCAACGATGAGATACAGAATGAACAAATAGACATTAGGTAACTCGATGATACCCTATCGATGAATGCGCAGTAAGCAAGTCTGCTGACAAGTTGAAGTCATCGGCGATACCTATCGATGCTAGACGGTTCTTTGTATCTTGCACCAATACTGGATGACGTGGAGGTAAATCACACCAAATTAGATTCAAAGAATATTCATAAGAACTAACACTATGGAAAGCGAGTTTTAGATCTTGGAACAGGCACTGGAATATGGGCAATTGACTTTGCTGACCTTTTTCCAAACGCATCGGTCCTTGGGACGGATCTATCACCAATTCAGCCTGACAGTAAGTCGTTATTTGCATCTTCGACTAACCGTTGGATCATATTCATATTCAGGACCTTTGATTTCCGAGTTCTAGTTGAATAGATGCTAACATTAGTCAACTCAGTGGTTCCACCAAATTGCAGGTAAAATTTGGATGATCCCCAACAACCATTCATTTGAAATGACTAACGAATAACCTCAAGATTCGAGATAGATGACATGACAGAAGAATGGACCTACCCACCAAACTACTTTGATTTCATACATATTCGTGCACTTTTTGGTAGTGTTCATGATTGGGATAAATTATACGCACAAGCTTTTAAGTGAGTAACATCTGCATATAATAGAAGAAACATAGTTCGATAATACTGATCAAGATAGACATTTAAAGCCAGGAGGGTTTATACAGCATATAGAGCCATCCTTGTCTATATGTTGTGATGACGATACTGTACCATCAGATTGGCCGTTGTATAGGTTCGCAGAGGTATGCATGAGAAGTTTCATCCAAATTACTTATTTTTCAAACATGATGTACACGCATTAACTTCAAGTGATCTCAACATAGCTTTTCCACAAGGCCGGTGAGCTTACCGGACAATCCATGGATCTGTGCCCAACCATGAGTTCGAAAATAACTCAAGCTGGATTCGTGCACCTTCAAGAACGGACATACAAAATGCCATTGGGAGAGTGGCCGAGCGATCCAAAGTTACGAGAACTAGGAAGATGGAATTTGTTACAATTTGATGTGGGATTAGAAGGGTTTGCTATCCAGCCTCTTACCAATGTAATGGGGGTGAGTTGGTCCTAAGATACGAAACTCACATTTTTATCCTAGAAGAGTCCTGCTAATGGCTTGAATAGATGACTTTACCCGAGGTTCAACTCTTATGGTGAGTTTATTCCATGCTCGCGAAATCAACCTTGAGAGCTTGAGAGAATTGACGTTTGTATAGTGCTCAAGTTCGTAGTGCAGCCCGAGATAGAAGAATACACTCGTATTATCCGCATCAATTAGTTTATGCCCAGAAACCTTTATAACTGCGCCAGTAGAAACAATACTATTAGACGACGAATCATACAAAAAGAAATTGAAAAGAATCTTCATAATTTTTAATGCTACTCGACTATATTCGATAAATATTGAAGTAGAGAAGTTGGAACCTTTATTAATTACTCGATTAGATGATTGGCTATTTTATAAAATGGCCATTTTAGCTGATACCCTGCGCTACCCCGGGTATACCCTACCCTTTGTTAGCCCTACCAGTAAGGATAAGGTTAATCTTGTTCTAACGGAGCAGATCAGTACTCCCTGAAACACACCCTCTAGTTCAGTATGGGGATATTCTCCGTTTTAGTAAGGTGGTTTGAAATCCAATCAATCTACTCCAGTTCTAGAAGCTTGAAAAGTTTACAACTACTTCGTTTTAGAATCACCCAGCGCCAAGCTGTCAACCAATCCTTTCAAGCTATATCATCGACTCATCAGCACTTTTCTCTAACATGGTCACTATCACACGGCCCTTGATGCTACAGACGACGAGTATCATGCAGGAAACCTAGCAACCTAGCAACCTCGATATTCTCATTGAGATACCATCTGAGAAGAGCTAAGACTGACCAATTGGAATTCCTATTCTGAGACCCTCAATTCCCACGAATCAGTCCCCTAATGCGCGCACACCGGCAACCTTAGGCAATCTCAACCTGAAACTAGCGGGTCGTCGAATTTAAGTGAATGTTGACGAGGAACAGATTGACTCGAGACATAGGGCATGCAAGTATGAGTGTTGAATTTCCAAAGATATTTTCACTCATTCATACCTTTTAAGTAGTGGGCAATCATGCAGCAATCGCAATCTCCCTCCTTTTCCTATTCACCCTCCAGTTCTCTCTTCATCTAATTCTTGTCTTTTTTCTCTCTCTCAATAGATTTTCGGCATATCGCTGGCGAGTCCGTTAAGACTGTTCTTATTGTTTACTCGGTAGAAGTTGAATCTGCTGTTCATTCGTTCTACTCTATAAGTTTGATACCGTCACATTCTCTTCTTTTCGGAGAAATCTTTTTATCATACATTCAAAATGGTCGGGTGGGGTGTTCTTCAGGATCCAAGGTATCCAAATATTCCTGGAACCGTGAAGCTTGGTCAAGATACTACTGGTGCTGGTGCTTCATGTGAGTATATTTGACCGTTGATGAGTTTGTTGAAGTCTCTAACCTCATCATAGCAAATGAAGAGAGTTGGGATTACATAGAGCCAAAGAAGAGGGGAGAGCTCGTTCTCAATCCTCAACCCTCTGACAGTCCTAATGATCCTCTAAATTGGTAAGCTGAATTCTATTGTTAGAGGGTCTTTTCACTAATCTGATGCTAGGTCTACTGCTACAAAGATGGCCATCCTTTTAATTCTAGCTTTGAATGCTGGTGTCACTGTCTCGTATGTTCAATACCTCACTACTGACTCATAGTCATCATAATCTAATATGACCTCGCAGCCTTGGTCCAATGATCACCACTGGCTCCGAAGGCGTAGCAACATATTTTGGCGTCACCACAGATCAAGTCTCCTTCAATATTGTCGGAATTATGCAACTTACAACTGGTTCTGGTACATTCTTCACCGCCGCCGCCGCCGCGGTATGGGGAAAACGTCCTGTCTTCATTCTATCTACGTTAGGTCTGTTGGCTACCAATATTTGGGGTTTTTTCTCCAATAGTTTCGTGTCACTTTCAATCATGCGAGCCGTTCAAGGATTTTGTTCTTCTCCCCTCGAGACACTCGTTAGTGCCACGGTATCCGAGATCTTCTTTGTACACGAGAAGGGTAAGATGTTGAGCATATGGAATTTATTTGTGATGGGTGGTGTCAAACTTGGGTATGTTCCATGGACCAAGCATAGCACATGCGCCACTTCCCCATACTGACTACTCTTAGCCAACTTATCGCAGGTTTCATCATCCAATCCCTAGGATTCAAATTTACCTTTGGGATCTGCGCTTGCATCTACGCCCTGATCATCCCAGCCATGTATTTCTTCGTACCCGAAACTCTCTACATATCTCCAAGCCAGCTCATCGTCGAAAAAACCGAAGGTCGCACTTCCAAAATTGTTCTTCCCGATGTGAAGAAATCCCTCGATGAGCGCCTTTCAATCTTCAACGGAAGAACCTCACAAGCGAGCTTCTGGGCACTCGCAGCCAAGCCAATCCCTCTCGTGACTTTTCCTGCCGTGATATTCAGCGCCTTTACTTACTCATTCTATGCCGCCGGTTTGACCCTCATTGCTCTACTCCAAGATACCATATTTAGCGCCCCTCCATACAACCTCTCATCTTCCGCCATCGGACTCACCAACCTTCCCCTCTTTGGCGTTGGAATCGTCGGCACGTTGGTTTCTGGATACTGTGCCGATTTCGTAGTCCAATGGATAACCCGACACAACCGCGGCATCTACGAGCCCGAATTCCGTCTCGTGCTCATGTTCATTGCCGCTTCCCTCTCCACCGTCGCTTACATCGGGTTTGGCTACTCTGTCGCGGCCGGCGCACCCATCTACGTACCGATTACATTCTTGGGCGTTCAGACATTCGCCGTCCCATTCGCTACGAGCAGCATGTTTACATATGTTATGGATTGTCATGGCCGATTGGCGCCGCAGGCATTCGTGACGATGAATTTTGTCAAGGCCGTCTTGTCGCTCATCATGAGTCATTTTGTTAATGGCTGGTTTAAGGCGAGTGGTGCGAAGAGCGTCTTTACTACAGTGGCGATTGCGAATCTGGCCGTCTCTGGGCTTGCGATTCCGATGTATGTTTTTGGGAAGAGGCTGAGGATTATGGTTGCGAGAAGCGCTTTTCATCAGAAATTTTAGCTATTTCTGTGCTTCGCTTTTTGGTGTGGCATCTCTCTTCTCGTTTTTTTTTCCTTTTTTTCTTGTACATTATTTTGGGAAGCAGGGCTTTATCACATAGTGTATGGGATATTTACCCAGAAGGATGGATGGATGGATATGCCACACATGGAAGGCTTGCTAATGCAGGGCCCATACATGATGGACTTTACACACCGGGGGGATGGACTTCACAAGGTTAGATACCAGTGAGTTGCCCTCGATCATCCGCTTTAGGAATGTAAAATTACCACCTACTTAAAATTAGACGTCATTCTCATTCCCAAAATAATCGATGGAAATGTCCACTAAACCTGGGGTATGTCTCATATAAAGCTCTCCTTCCTTTGAGACATGTTTGAGCCTCTCTCGCTAAACGTTTGATCCTCCTTCCCTTCCCGTCCCGACCAGATGGTGTGCATTAATCCGAGAAGCATGGACCCCCCATGCCAAAGGTTACCAGTCTTTTGCTTCTATGGATACTTTCGGTAACTTTAGATCCTGTTTTTTTTCCCCCGAGTTTTGCCAAGATGGATGGCATGGGACGGTTTTTTTGTCTGATTTGAGATATGATGGAGATGGAAAGTTGGGAAGGCGTGGCTTGATGCATGGAGGCTGGAGACTGGTGATGAGGTTATACTCGGGTGTAAATCAATTCTTGAACTTGGAACTCTCCCAATTGTTTGAGAGTCTCGAGAGATAATATAATAGAAGGATGGGAAGTTGACAACTATAGAGGTGAGGCTCATGGTGGAATAGATAGCTATGCTATGCTATGCTATGCGATGCGATGCGTCTGCACGATATGTTCGAGAATTGAAGTTTCCTGTCACATCATTTATAATTAGCTATAGGTTTAAAAGCTACTCGAGTAGTTTACTCGAGTAGGTTTCGTTTATAAAGGGGTGTGGTGGTGGATTAAAGATTGTCCGCCTGTTGCGCTAACCTTGAGTGAGGTTAACAGAACCACAGTCCTAAAACTCTGTCATCGACATTGGGGCATTCAATATCAGATATCCAACAAGCAATAGACCATTCCAGCTGGGTCATTGGAATACGCCGAAACCAAATCCTTCGGATTGAATATCTGCAAGAAGGTAAAGCTACACGTCGACCGGTTCAAGGAAGCCAGCTATCGATATATGATGCATAGCTACCTGACCTACCCGAGTTTACGAAATCGGGGGGTATGGATTGACACTACAAGATGTCAATTTCACTCACGAGAGCATAAGTTCGCAGGCGAGATGGATCAAGTGCATTCAGTGTGAGGGTTTCGCAACTCAATGCTAGAGGAGCAATGATATAACAACTATCAAACATAAGAGAAACACGATATTCCTCCAACAACTCCCAAATATCCTCTACACGTCGTTGGGATGGAAGTGCCATTTTCCAGGGTTTTTACCATCCCGATGATCATCCAATACTTGATTAAATGCATCCACATTCAAACCACCTTTCAGAATTTTGAAGCCAAGCGGCTTTATTTCTCCAGACTCTACCCAACCTGGCAATAGCTTGAAAAACTCCATCGAGAACTCCTTATGCCATTGAGGTAGCCCAATCGTTTGCGCAATATCATAATTTCCTGATGCCGCCTTCACAGGTAAAAGCGTGGCTACCTTGCCCCTCTTCTTCTCAGATAACAAGGAGACGGCAAGCGAATGATCTTTTTCATTGATAGGATCATAGACATAACCCAAGTCATCGCCCACAGCATCACGAACACGTGCCTTGATCTCTGCATCTGTGCCATGACGATCGATAACATGCGTCGCTCCGTAGGATTTAAGTTCGTCTGTATTTGAGCTCGATGCTATCACGACAATCTTTCCAATCCCAGTGATCTTTGCGACTTGGACGGCGAATTTCCCACAGCTACTTCCTCCGCCAAGGATCACCACTGCCTGCGATGAAGCATCAAAGCTCTGTCCATCTTCCCACGGAGCAGGGATTCCCAACAGTTTGTCTGACCAGAATGAAAGGGCAGAAGCGAATAGATTTACTGGAAGTGTCGCCGCTTGATCATCAGAGATATTAGACGGTACTTTGGCGAAGCATCCAAGTTCTAGGACAGCATATTGTTGGGAGCCCTTGGAATCTATTGTGAAGCCTGGATATCCGAATACATGATCATTGAGATCCACGTCGGTAACCTTTTCCCCCTTGGCAGTAATTACTCCAGCAACATCATTGCACAAGGTATTAGGTAGGGGTAGATTGAAGAGACCCCAATCGCGAATTTTTCCATCGTGAGGATTTACTAGATTGTTGTTAGCTTTCACGAAGATCGAACGGAATGCGAACAAGAAGCTTACTTCCAGCTGAGGTAATTTTTATGACGACTTCATCTTCTTTGGGTGTAGGGATGGGTCTTGTGATCTTAATCACTGGCTCCCCAGTCTCTTGAACGACGAGTGACTGTTGTTGTGTTGCTGACATTCTTTCAAAGTAGTCTTTTATTTTCCGCTTTGATTCTGATGATTTGTGAAGGTTCATCATCGATTATATATTCCTAGCCTGAACATTTCAGTGATATCACCATGCCGGTAATCTTTATACACCGGAAGTCCGTCTCCCAAGTTTACATGTTTTTTTTTTTAGCAAACGCGATTTGCTGGATGCTCTGGGCTTTGGAATGTGGGGGCTGATGAAAGATGCCCGGATTCGGTTATCAGCGAGTCTGACAAATACGTGCGTTTGAGGGGAGGGGAAGGGCTGAAAGCACACATTATGCATGTGATGCTGGCTCCCTCCTTGCGACTTATCAAGGTCAGGTCAGGTTCACTATCCTGAAATATCAACTTTAAAGAAGAACCAATCGATAGGACTCATCCGTTTCGAATAAACTCGAAATAAACATTCCATGCAGCTTTCTCGACTGCCAGAAAATCAGTCTACTCTGTACAAACTTGTTCTTCGCCACCACTTCATTTCCGATGCAACGCGGATATCTGCATCACAACCTCTATAGTTGGGACGAGAACCGGACCATCTCTCACTCAAAGCCATCGAATTTCTTGCGGAAATGCATGCTCGGTAGATGATAGCACATACAATAGAAAGCCTTCTCCCCCCCCTCCCCACGATTCGAAATTCACACCTACGTACAGCCCGGATCCGAGTCTCTTGGAATCACCACCTTCGATTGGATTTCTTGGGGGGATTTGGAGGTTCCTCTTGCATTGGTGTATCTTGAGGGTGTGCAGAACGCAAGATTCTAGGAGAGGATATCTATCAATTTCCTTTGGGTGGTTATTTTTAGTGGGCGCTCGGCATACTTAAATCTTAAATGACTTCGTTCGAATTCGTAGCTTAGACTCTAGACCTTTGAGCAATAACAAGACCTACCATTAACCTCCACTTTGCTCAAACTTTATTCCAACGGCATCATTCATTATGGGAAGGGAAGGGAAGGGAAGGGAAGGGGGGGTTAGGGTTATAGATATTAAGCGAGAGAAGATATCTAGTTATCTATCACCTGCTTAAATTCTCATCGCCATGACTCTCAATATATACATTGTAGAAGAATATATTATATCAATGTTTGGTGTTTTGAGATACATACCCGCTTCATATTCTTGTAGATTAGCTGTTTTGTTGGGTTAGTATTGGTATCATCACTATGAGCGATGTTTTATAGTGCTACGACTATACATTTACATCCACATCTACACTCACTCACTCACTCACTTGATATATCTCAACAAACCCCTTTATCATTCATTCATCATTCAAATATCTTCAAATATCAACAAGTCAACAAGTCAACAAGTCAACAAGTCAAAAAATCCCAAAAAATCATCAACTTTTCCCATTTCATCTATTCATTCACCTACATACTTCCCTCATACTCCCTCATACTCCCCGCCCCTGACCCAGCAGCAGAATCCCCATCGTAATATTACCCACCACCAGCCACCACTCACCACTCAACATGAAAAATTAATCGTACAAATTCTCATCTTATCTTATCCCATCCATAGCCATCCATAACCACCTATTTCCTTTCCATTTCCATTTCCATTGATGATATCATATCACGAAACCTATTCCATATCACCATCACCATCCGCCATTGCTAGCCTCTGTTTGGCTGTCTTGGCCTTTTTACTTCCACCACCACTCCTCTTACTACTCGATGCCTTTCTCTTACCCCCATCACTTGCAATAGGTGTTGCAGCACCACTAGGTCTATTCGATCCATCATCAAAATGACCCTCGCCTATGAATCAAAGGTTAGCACAGAATTCCTATAATCATCCGATAATTATCATCTCATCCCCCTCAAGGGAAATGAAATTGAAATCCCGCTATGAACATCTACGAAAGACAAATCATAAGATTAGAAACTCACCCTCATGGTAAAGATCCTCTAAACTCCCACCACCACCCTCCTTGGTCTTCTTTCCTTTGCCCCTCCCCTTTCTACTGGCAGTAGGATTTTCAGCTTCATACTTAAGCTGTTCAGCTTCCTTCCTCTCAATCTCCGCTGCCTCCTCATCATCCACCAACCACATTGCAATATCCTTAGTTCTATTCTCCTTACTTCGAGCATTGAAGTCAACACCACCACCTGCACCACCAGTCATGACAACCTTTTGAACCTCTTCTTTTTGCAAGGCTCTCTGACGAATCCTCTCTTCAATTGTACCACGAGTAATCATGCGATAGACTGTCACTTGACGCGTTTGACCTAAACGATGCGCACGATCCATAGCCTGACTATCAATTGTAGGATTCCAATCAGAATCGTAGAAAATGACTGTATCAGCACTTGTAAGATTGATACCCAGACCACCAGCTCTAGTACTCAATAAGAAGATAAAGATCTCGGGTCGAGTTTGGAAATCATGTACAGTATCTCTTCTATCCTCAAGTTTGGTGGAACCATCAAGACGAAGGTATTTGTAATTGCGATAAGTCAAATACTCTTCCATAAGATCAATCATACGTGTCATTTGGAAATATAAGAGAACACGATGACCACCTTCTTTGAGTTTGGTAAGAAGAGCATCAAGCTTAGCAAGTTTACCAGAATCAGTGACGAACCGACGCATTGATGGTACTTTGATGTTAGTAAATCGTTGCTTTTCCGAAGTAGGTAATGGTAACATTGGCTTGGTTGGATAAAATGATGGAGGAACCTTCAAGGTAATGAGGGCTTTCTCTTCAACACTTGAAGGACCAAATAATGCACGCCTCATTGGGACATTGAATAAAATCCTTTGTCTCTCAATGACTGCACCTCTACTTGAACAAGTGACTTCGATCGGAGGAGCGGTTGCACTTGGTCGACCACATTGTTCCATTCGACTCGTACCCGATTCAGCCCAAACATCCTTAGCCACATTGAAGAGGTTATTGAGATATCCCTCATTTGTAACTTCAGCAAGAGGCTTACGATCTTGCCTATCAACGATTTGGAGCATAGCATGAACTGGAGTGTAATTCTTGTCTTCTTCATCATAGACAATTTTCAGTCGGCCAAGAGTTTGCGGTTTCTCTACAAGATCCACAGCACGAGTAAAAACATCCTTCCTCGAAGCTGTAGATAGCTCTTGTACTGAAGTGTTGACAAAACGAAGCCATGAAAACGCGCCGTCCTCTTTGGCACTCTCAACAATGTTCTCGGGGTTCCATACATTGAAAAGTGATTCCAAACATTTGGCCTTGACACCAGCAGTTTCATTATCTCGTCCAGGCAAGTCAAGTCGTCCACCTTCACGCCATACTAATCGAGGTAATGAGTACTCAATCATATTACGTGCCGAGTAAGCCACAATAACATTAGGACCCTCTCTCAAAAATGAACCAGCTTCAGCAAAATAACTGAATGATAAAGGCGAAGTAGTTTCAGCACGTTCGAAAAGATCTGGATGGTTACAAACCTTTCGAAATTGCATCACCAAATTCATCAAAGTACCAGTATCATTATCGTCTCCGATGGTTGCTTTCTCGATAAGATCCATGATGCTGATTTGGTTTCGAAGGTTGCTGTAGTATGCTCGTTGACGATAAGTCAGATCGCAGAAGATATCCTCTTCAATCTTATCACCCAACTCCTTTTGAACGTGCTTCTTGACACGACGAAGCATGAAAGGCTTCAAGATCATATGCAAACGCTTGAGTTGATCCTCGTTGAGTTTGGTGTTGCTTTGAGCGTGGCTTTCAATATCCTTGGAAAACCATTCACTGAATTCATCGTGAGAATCGAATAAGCTAGGCATGATGAAATGTAACAAAGCCCAGAGTTCTTGCATGTTGTTTTGGATAGGAGTACCAGTCAAGAGAAGACGATTTCTGCAATGGAAACCAAGTAAACTTTTCCATCGAGAACTTTGTGAACTCTTGATAGCTTGAGCCTCATCCAAAATCATATATTGCCACTTCATCTTTTGGAAATAAGCAACATCCGAGACGACGAGTTGGTAGGAAGTAACGAGCACATGGAAAGGAGCATCCTCCGTATAAGTGATATGTTTTCGATCCCAAAATTTTCGGAGAACTTTTCGATCCGCAGCCGTACCCCAATATGGTAGTACCTTCAGTTTGGGGACGAATTTCGTGATTTCCTGTTGCCAATTGTGAAGTGTTGATGCGGGAGCAACGACCAGGAAGGGACCCCAAATACCATGCTTCTCCGCGAGATAAGCCATGACCGAAATCGATTGAACCGTCTTACCAAGACCCATCTCATCTGCCAAGATACCGTTGATACCTTGCTCGTAAAGATTGACTAGCCAGTTGAGACCCTTAAGTTGGTATTCCTTCAGTTGAGCTTGAAGCATCTTGGGTTGTTCAATATCGACGTCACCCATACCGGCAGGGTTTTGGAAATTCATCTCTCCTTCATCATCCATGGCAGGCGCATCATCCTTTTTGTTGAATGCTCTAGCCTTGTTCTGGGCTTCTTGAATAGCATTTTGAGCATTGGCCATGGCCGCAGCCTTCAACACCGAATCATCCTCGGCATCAAAGTCAAGATCCTCAAAGTTGGTAACCTTTCCTGGAGCAGAACCTACTGGTAAATCACCATGATCTGGCTTCGCATGACCTGCAGTGTCGGGAACAGCAACATCAGGATGATCGGTAGACCTCTCAACTTCATCTGTCTTGATCTTCTTGCCAATGAAATGGGAATAGAGCTCAGTTTGAGAAATAAGGAAGTTGAGCTTCCTCTTTTGTCGATTGGCTTCGCGATCGGCTTCGACCTTCTTGGCATTCTCAATCTCCTGCTTCTCGGCTGCTCGTCGAGTATCCCGTTCTTCACGTTCATTACGCTTCCAGAAAGACATCATCTCTCGCATGACACGCTTGGCACGAGCTTGAAGGTCCTTGGTACCCTTATTGGTTCGTAACTGCCATCGTTTGGCTTCCTTCGATGCCAAGATTGCAGTCTTCTTCAAATTTGATCCTCGGACGGAGTAAGAATCCATGGCAAGTTTGTACACCTTGGGGACTTCCTTTCGGGCAAGATCTTTCCAGATCTGATCGTAAACAACATGGTACATCTTCGTGTTGTGTTGATCGACGGGGGCAGATGGCGATTCTTCCTCGACGTCCACCGGTTCTGTTGGTGGCTTGAACTTGATCTTGATCTTTGGCCCTCCTTCCTTCGATGGAAGTGGCTTCACATCTTTAAACTCCGCAGCCTCCCTCACTGGCATGAGTGCAGGGGATTCTCCCTTATCAATAGCATCCTGAGCTGCAGCCGCCGAGTCCTTCTCTGCCTGCTTCTGTTCTTTAGACTTCCTAGGTCGAGCACCACCACGCTTGGGTTTCTTGGTAGGGTCTGGATCCACAGCTGTAAATTTTGACATAGTACCTCCCTGCATATTAGGTTCTATGGGCGAAACTGCTCGAATCTCTGGACCCCTGTCTCCTCTGGCAAGTATCTGTTTAGTTTGCTGTGCTTTCTTTTCGGCTCTCTGAGCATCACGGAGAAACTTATGTCGTTCTTGATCATCTTGTGCTGCTTGAGCCTTGGCCAAGGCAATCTCCTTTTGTTCCATGTTATTCTGCACCGTCTTTTCGCGACGACGCTTCCTCTGCATATCTTTCTTGCGCTCCTTCTCCGTTTGAATCTCATCCACTTGAACTTTCGAAATGGCTGCATCTACTTCAACTTCTCGATATCGCTCTTCGCCCGCTTTGGCATGTTTCTCTAATTTCTTGGTCATGGAGTCGACGAAATTGGTTCGGCGAAGCTTGGTTTTCGCGACTTCAACTTTTTCAACCTCGAGCTTTCGTTTGAGTGATCGTGTTTTATAGAGTTTCTTCTCTGCCGTAAAATCCACGTCACCATCTTCTGGTTCCCTATCCAGCTTTGCCATCAAGATGATGATATCCCTTTCTTGGTCTCTTGTAAAAGGCTTTGGTTTGGGTTTGGTTTCTCCATTGACCTTGCGCTTCGCCGGCACTCGTGATGTTGTCGGTGGTGGAGGAGGAGGGGGAGGAGCCGGTGCGATTGAGGATTGTCGAGAACTTGGAGCGGGAGAAGGATCCGGCTTCAACGAAGGCATGGTTTGTCGTAAAGGGTTGCGAGGCTTGAAAACGATGGGGGTGGGGGTTGATTGAGGCTTTGGAGTTGGTTCAGGAGCAGCACTGGATAAAATACTCGAAAACGCCATGGGATCTGCTGGTCTGCTTGGAGTCTATTGCACGATAGGTTAGCATGAAAAATGCCAATAAGATGAATATGAAAGATTAACAAAGGTGTGAATTACACTAGCGGGTATAGGCTCTTGTTTGACGACTGGCCTTTCCTGCCTGACTATTGCCCCACCAATCCCATTATGCCGACCAACTGGTGATTCCATCGTGGGCATTCGTGGTGATTGTGTGACGGAAGGTATGCGGCCTTGTGGGTGCGCGTGTGAGATGGGCGACCGAGGTGGAAAATGAGTATTCACGGGAGATCTATAGGAACCGCTGTGATGATTCAGTTGAAGCTCCGCAGATGGCTGGGGTGGTTGAGTCTGTTGATAGGGATAAGAATCACGATTCTGCTGTAGGTTTGTTAGGAGATTGAATACCCTTTTTCGCGGGGGTTTGAAAAGTATCTTACTTGCGATGTCTTAGCTTCCCATTTAGGTTCCGTAGGTCTCCTTTCACTCGAGTCGGAAGTGGGATCGTAATAATTACTCGTTGGTTTGGGATCGCATTGATAAGTAGGAGTACTCAAACTCATCGAATTTGAAGTTGAAGTTGGCTGAAGAGGAATGTGTGATGGTATAAGTTGAGGTATCGCTGTCGATGGATGATATTGATTGAATTGTGGATGCGCGCCAGTTGAAATGGTTGAAATTGCTGATGGTGTTGACGGGGGATTGAGGAGTGAACGAATTTCCGTTTGTGATTGTTGTCTTTGTGAGGCAACGTCGTAAGTGATGTTTGAAGCATTGGTGGTTGTATTGGCACTTGTTGTGCTTGGTCCATTCAATATTCCATTTCCATCTCCATTTCCATTCCCATTTCGCCTCGACACAATGACCTCTTCTTGATCATCCTCAGCTCGTCGCATAACTGTAGCATGAAATCTCGAGTCCATTTTCTTCTCTTTCTTCCTCTTCCTCTTCCTCTCCCTCTCCCTCTCGATGAACTCTTCCCAGGTCGGTTGGTTACCAACTATCAACTTCCATGCACCTCGAGTATATGAATCTAGCCACACAATGAAAAGGCTTTCTTTTTCTCTTTTCCTGCTTCCTGCGTTTGGCTTTTTGGAGAGAGAAGGAGGTTCCTACTGTGAGTCTGCGGGCGACCATGGACGATGGGTAGAGGGCAGGAAGAAATGAAGGGAGGGTTCGTTTGTACTTCGTATAGATGAACTCCGATTAGGAATTAGAAATTGGGAATTATTAGTAAGGTTTAAGTTTCGTCCTTGGGGTTTTTTCCTTCTTTTTTTTCTTTTTTTTCCTTTCCCCTTGACTGATTAAATATATCGATACGTACAAATAGAACGGGAACTAAACTCCTCTTATCCACATCGATGTCATCATGATCCATGAATGATTGAATTCTTAAATGAAAGAAATACGACTGGATACTTATCGCACGTCTAGAGAACGAGAGAGAGGGGGATATTACCGACGACGACGACGATGATATCACTCCATCCGACTTATAAAATAACACTCTAAATCAATCTATCTTGTATATAATATATCCATCCTATCCTATTCACATCACATCACATCACCTCACATCACATCACTTGTCTCTCATCCAAAATGTTTAATAATGTTTTTTTGGGCTTGGGAAATAATTAACGCCACCGAACATGACTCGCGTTCTATCCCACCATCAAAAAGCGGTGTTGCTACATCCTGTACCGCCCCGGATCTCTCCGCGACCTCCTCATATCGGGTCGTGAGTGATGGCCTTGGTTATGGTCGCCCCCATGTATCAAGTCGTCCGTCGATGCATCAATCAAACTTTTGTTCCGACGGAAAATTATACGGATATTGGTAATATATGGAGCCACTTTAAACTGCTCCGGCGGAAACCATCTTCTTTCTCAAGTGGTTCTTGTACTCAGCGATGGTACCATCCCATCTCCTGATGGTTTGGTTCTCGCAAACCATAATATCCTTAGCAATCTTGTCGAGCAATCTGTATTTGATTAGAATATTTCCTCTTCATCTGCCGAGAGAAGATTCATACCTGAAATCGTGAGAAACAACAACAACACCACCGGTGAAGGCATTAATAGCATCAGCCAAACTGTCAATGGTAGGAATATCCAAACCGTTGGTAGGCTCATCCAACAACAGCATGTTAGGCCCATCAATAGCCAACAAAGCAAATACAATTCTGGACTTTTGTCCTTCGGAAAGAGTACCCATCAGTGCAGTTTGAGATTCACCACTGAGACCATACTTTCCAAGTTGTTGACGCCAGTATTGGTAATCTTGACTCTTGGAAGCATACTTGTCTCTAACAAAGTCCAAAGCGGATTTGGTGAGATCCAATTGTTCCGAGGAATGTTGAGAGTAAACACCCATCTTCAAATGTGTGTGGCGAGAAACGGTTCCACTGGTAGGGGAAAGCTTTCCGGTCATGAGACGGAGAAGAGTTGATTTACCCACACCGTTCGGTCCAACGAGAGCAGTACGCGAGTCCATGTCAACACCGAGGTCGAGATTTCGGTAGAGATCATCCTTTGGATTTCCAGAGTAAGAGAAGGTAACATCATCGAATGACAGAACGGGTGGTGGAAGCTTCTCAACGTCTGCGAAGCGGAAAGTGAAGACACGATCTTCCTCAACCTTTTGAATCAATCCATCGGCCTCCATCTTATCCAAAATCTTTTGTCTGGACTTGGCTTGTCGAACCAAGTTAGCATATGTACCAGCCGAAGCAATGAATTTCTTGATGTGAACAATTTCATCCTGTTGCTTTTGGTAGGCCTTCATTTGGTTGACTTCTTGTTCATATCTAGTCTTTGCGTAAGAATCGTAGTTACCACCATAGTAGATGAGTTGTCTTTGACGCATATCGATCATGTTGCTACAGACACCGTTGAGGAAATCCATAGAGTGGGAAACAAGGATAAGGGTTCGGTCCCATTTCTTCAAATATTCTTCCAACCACACACAGGCTTCCAAATCCAAATGGGCAGTAGGGTCATCGAGAAGAAGAAGGGAAGGCTTGACGAAAAGAGCTTTGGCCAAGGCTACACGCATACGCCACCCACCAGACATATCCTTGGTCTTCTTGTGAATAGTAACTTTGTTGAAACCGAGACCGGTCAAAATGAGGGATGCACGAGTAGCAAAAGTGGATGGATCCATAGTATCCATACGCTATTATCAGTTAGAAATGTATACGATCTGTCTTTTGTCTCGAAAATCGTACCTCATAAAGATCCAAAAGGACTGGAGACTCAGGTCCTTCCTCCTCCAACAAACGTTCTGCCTCATCATCAAGTCTCTTCATTTCGTTCTCTGCTTCCTTGACGACCCACTCCAAAGCGCCCAAGTCACTAGGAGGGGCACCTTCGTTCAAAAGGTAAATATCGACGTGGTCTGGGACGGGGTATTCGCGCATATCGATAGCCTTGAGAAGAGTGGACTTTCCGCAGCCGTTCTCTCCCAAAAGACCATATCGACGTCCGTATGTAAGTTCGAGTGTTGTATCAGTCAAAAGAACACGACCGTGGAAAACCAGTGATGCAGATGTAATCTTTACGTCACGACTTTGCTTGAGCGAGCTGAGAACACCGGTTGTGACACGATCAGAAAGACCATGTTTATCCATCTGTGCTGCCAATCTCTTCACCTCATCCATGTCTTTTGTCGCTGGTTGATCCTCATCAGGAAGAGCGTTTCCATCGGCGTCGAGAGCTAATTCTGCTGGAGTTGAAGTACCAGATGCAGCCTTGGAACCAGCCTTTGATTTGGAGGCCAGGGTTTTCTTTGCTGGCTTCCCTTCGGCTGCCCTCTTAGCATCACGAGCTGCTTTTGATGCTGAAACCATTTTGATTAGTTATTTGAATTTATCGTGATAAAATCGATATATGAAGGAAAGAAATTCTTGGATTTCTCTCTCTTTTTTTCTTTTTTTCCTTGTCGAGTCGACCTTTTTTTCAGGATGGGTCGTAATGATGGTGGGGAGAAATCTCTTGGTGGGGTTTTTCTCAAACTAAGTTGTTTTACGGCCTTTTTCATTATTATCGATTCAGGGCAAGATAATCTTGTGGGGGGTGAACCAAGAAATATAGAGTGAATATAGCCGGCAATTGTCTGCTTAACGCTGAACGCCTATCTGAAGATCCCATAAGGTCACATGTCAGGGGCTAAAGTCACCCTTGTTATTGTTCGTCACACCCCAACCCATCAAATCAAGTACGAGATCCTAAAAATAATCTGACGTAGGAGAGTGGATTCAGTCACGTGACGGTAAATTAGTCATCAAAATCCTATCAGACTCCTTCACCCATCAGACATCGTATACACCGTGACAACATGATGGAGAGCCAGCACAATATTCCTCTATTATTCCAGAAACTCCAAGCCAACCTTACCATACTACTCTCAAATAGAAACCACCTGAAAATGCTTCCCAGTATACACATTTTGGGTATTGGAAATCTTGGGAAACTATGTGCACACTCGATAGCAACAAAATCGAATCCCCCTCCTCTCACGTTACTGCTACATCGCCCACATCTATACCATGTGAAGAGATCCGAACGTCCGAGCATCAAGATCTATCATGGTGGTGTTTGGCATGGAGGGGGCCATTACGATAGTGAACTCATCTCTGAGACTGACAATCATGAAAACTCAGGTACTAAGAAGATATCAAATTTGATTGTGACGATAAAAGCTTACAAAATGGTCGAGGCTCTCTCAACGATCAAACATCGATTGTCACCTACTTCAACTGTGCTTTTCATACATAACGGTATGGGAGTCGCCGAAGATGTCAATACGTTTGTGTTTCCAAATGCAGAGGATAGACCGCATTATTTGTTTGGCATAGCATCTCATGGCGTTTACCAAAAAGGTCCATTCACTGCGGTTCTCGCTGGTCATGGTTCCATCACTATTGGAAATCCCAAGGTTGATCAAGACGGGCCGTCAGATCGCACCTATTTGCTGCGTCAAGTTGTTGATTCTGAGCTTCTCCGCGCGAGGGAGGTTCCTTGGGACGAATTCAGACTCCTCCAACTACAGAAATTGGCTGTGAATGCTGTAATAAATCCTCTCACTGCTCTGAACGATTGCTTAAACGGCATGATTGTGGAATCTTCCACACTTGGGGAGATGGGAAATCTGTATCAGGGCTTGGTATCCGAAATTAGCCAAGTCTTCTGTTCGCTTCCAGAGCTGCAGGGGGTTCCAGAGCTGAAAGACCTTTTCTCAACTAAAAGTTTGCGAAGCAGCATTCTCAATGTTGCTTTGGCCACTGCTCAAAACCGAAGCTCCATGCTTCAAGATGTTAGTAATGGCAGGGAAACTGAAATTCGTTCCATTAATGGATACATTGTGAAGAGAGCCGAGGAGCTAGGAATCGAGTGCCCGAGTAATCGGAAGGTGCTTACCGACATCCTTGCTGCCGCCTCAAGGTAGAAGAAATAATGGATGTCTCTGGCCTTATAAACGCAACGACTGTGTGATCTCTTTGGACCTGCAGATGTCCATGTAGACTTGGTTGGCTAATTAGAGATTGTTGATGCCAATCATTGAACTTGTTGGAAGAACTTTGGCCGGTGAATAGTAAATGCGGGCCGAACGTACCGATCACATGATCCATATTCCGACCCGAACGATACCTAGGTACTTTCACCTGAGACCCTTAATACCTAATACCTGACACTTTTCTCTCGCTTTTGCTCTCGTCTTGCTCTTGCCCTCGCTCTTGCCCTCGCTCTCGGTTACCTTTTTCGCTTGACAGATTCATGGGACCGTGGAACTGGAGGACTAACTAGCGCCGGCTGGATTCGGCACGAGGCTATCACATCGATACGATACGATACGATATCGATATCGTATATTCACTTCTTTTCCTATTCCCACCCACTGCGGCAGATGCTTTTCTCCAAGAAAATAGGTAAAACCCCAGCCGTGCCGTACACAAGGCTGCTTACGATTGCGACGCGGAGGTTCAAGGCTGAATAACTCACAATTCGCGTCGCAGGCTGTTGTTTTGACGTATCGACAACTTTTACTTAAACATGGCCTCGATCATCTTCGAGAACGAATCCTCCTTCAAACTTACAATTCCTCATAAAGCTGTCCTGGCACCATTTTTGAAAGATCCGCATCAATCAGGTATGGTCGAATCTTTTCCCTGTGCTCTATACATCGCCAGTGGGATTTTCTCATGGAATCAATACATTACTAACTTTCCAACAGACGCTCCTGTCATCTCGGTAGATCCCTCGATCTTTAACTCGACCCATCGCCCATCATCCCACGACCTGTGAGCATCCGACTCGCTCCCTTCTCAACCATGAGCCGACCTTGCCAACATCTTCTTGAGAACAATGTCACGTCATCTGAGATCTCAACCTACATTAGACCCAGCCGTCCTGCGAACCAAAAGGCTCAATTCCCCCAATTCGCCAAACTCTCCCCTGAATTACAAATGATCATCTTCAAAGAAGCTCTCCCCGAAGGCCGTATAGTCAAAATCAAAGCTGTCGAATATCTTGTGGACACTCCGGATAAATGGACTCATGCATGGTACAGCGATGAGGTTTATGGTGGCAAATACAAGAGTGCAAAGATCGCTGTCAGTACTACCTTGCCTGCACTTTTACACACCAATTCCATGGCTCGCGAAATCGCTCAGAAAGAGTACCAACTCGAGTTCAGCCACTGCCTCCCACACCCCGTATACTTCAATTTTGATAAGGACACCCTCTTCATTCAATCCGATCGAGCCAATAAATTATTTCAAGGTACTCTACACATGATCAAGAGATTCCCAACTCCTTTAAGCAATGGTCTTGACATTGCGAAAATGGAAGAGAAGCTTAAGTACCTTATGTTTGGCGAACCGTGTCTTTTCAGAAGCACCACGGAGATGATTTCCCGTATGGGAAATCTGCAGCTGTTGGAACTAAAGCAGGGTTGTTTCACAAAGGAGCAGAAAGTCAAGATTTTGAATACTAGATGGAATGATAGATGGGAGGATGGGGGCTTCCCTTATGCCTTGGTGGAATTAAGTGATAAGGATATGTGCTTCAAAGTCATGGACAAGAAGGTATGTTGGTGCTTTAGTATGATATTAGACGAAAAGGACTAGATCCTCTGGGGGAAGGATAAAACTGACTTTCCTTTGTGATAGGACGGCTATGCTGTGTATGGCAAGACTCGGAGATCTCCTCGTCTCATCGAGCTTGAGGCCAAGAACCTTGATAGTCACGAGTTTGACGAAGATGAGGCTTAGTGAAGTGAAGCAAGTATATGGTTTGAGGGTCATTCATTGTAAATAGAACCTATCCCGCCTATGGATACGTAGCAATATGATCTTACTTTTCAAACATAACTAAATAACTGAATGTTCAATAGGTTGCTTGTACGGACTTGGCAAGGATCTGGAATCGAACGTCGCGCTTCTTTTTATACTTCGACACTTCAACGTCCAGCTTTAGACCCATGATTCAAATATCTTACCGAGCTTCAGGGGTCAAATAGAGAGGGCCTCTATCTTACACATAAGTAGGAAGCCTTCCGATCCTCATCTAGGGTTGAATCGCTCCCTATAATTCCTTGGTAGAGTCTTTGCCAATTTCTCACAGTGACTTGGAGCTTATTTGACTTGTTGAGAGGTCATCTCCCTTGAACAGCACCGGTGGCACGTAAAAAGTACAGAAAGAATAACATCATCTGCCACGCAAGATATGCATAGTGTTCACCTGAAGGAAAAGTTTCCTTTGGGGGCTTCGACAGAGGAAGCAGGCCCTTGAAAGGAGGGTAATTGGCATGACGCCGATATGAAGTGAAGATCATTTGTTTGGTTGGCCGGGTATACAATGTAACATCATTGATGCAATACCACCTCTCTTTATAGTTCTCTGATTTCATGGTTCAAAAGTTCTTCACTTCCAATCGTTGAAGATCAATTTATCCCATGCTTACCCCTCTTATCAGCTTATATTCTTGAGCGTTCCCTGTTTTTGATTTCAACTACAGATAAAACCACCACAATCTCAAGCTCATCTCACAGTATTTGTATTTTCAATATATATTCCTATACTCGGGATCTCATATTAGTTTCAACTCTCAATAGACATCCACGATGTCTGCCTCCGCCACCGATGACGAGACGTCCAAGTTTTACGATAGTATTAGTGACAGATATGATAAGTATTATGGTCATGATCCTGGACTATTGGCATTCATCCAATCGAGTCTTGAGTCTTTACCTGCTGATGCATCGGTATGATTATTAGCTGTTCCCTTTCAAAAAGAGGATTTATGAAATTGAGTTTCACAATCTCGAGTGAATAGAAGAAAAGCGGCATGGTTTCGTTGGCTTGTCTGGGTAAACATGGAGAACTGTCATTTGTTAAACGCTCAAATTCATCCCAAACAATCAACGAATACTGATATCGTCATAACAACCTGACTATTCTACCAACCTACCCACCCACCCACCCACCGAACCTCTCATTAACATCTTTCCCATCCCCATCCACCGCACCCAAAAGAAACTAACTTCCCCCAGGTCATCGACATAGGTTCCGGCACCGGCATCCCCACCGCCCTCTCCGTCACCCAATCCGGCCGGAAACTCCACGGCATCGATATCTCCCCCCGCATGATCGCGCTCGCCCGCAAAAATGTCCCGGGTGGAACATTCGAGTTGGCGAATATGCTGGAATATGTTCCTGCGGAGAAATATGACGGCGCTTTTGCGAACTTTAGCTTGTTTCATTTTACGAGGGAGGAAATAGAGGGCTGGGTGGGGAGATTGAGGGGGTGGATTAGGGAGGGGGGTGGGCTCTTTATTGGGTGGGTTTGGGGGGTTTTCGTTTGGTGTTTTTATTTTGTTGAGCTGTGTCTTGTTGTTTTGGAGAAGGTAGTGGGATTTGTGGTTGGGTGGCTTGTCTTTTTTCTTCTTTTTCTTCTTTTGGGGGGGATTTTTGCTCGGTCTTGTTTAGGTGTTTCGTTTTCTTTTTCTCTGTCGATTCGAAAGTCTTCTTTGATAGACGCATACTGACTCCATCATCCCGCAGCACAATGTTGGCAGAGGATATGGTAGGGACAAGGGAAGAGATGTACGATGAGGAGAAAGTGGGTACCCTTTTGCTTATAATAATTCACTAATTAATTCGCCCCTCAAAACAATAATGCTAACATCTCCCCTTCCAGCTCTCAGCACCAAACGTCCCGCATAGATTCATGGACCAGGTAGGAGAATACCTCATGTATACGAAGAAAGGGTGGGAGAAGTTGCTAGGGGGGAATGGGTTTGAGATTGTCAAGACGGAGAAGAGTATTTTTTTGCCATTGGCGGAGTCTGATGAGGAACCACACTTTTGGATTACGGCGAGGAAGGTGGGAGCTTAGAGGAAAGAATGATATACGCCCGAGATCTATTTAAGTTGGAGCGGGGGCTATACGGGGCTAGCTATGTACCTTATGGAGTATACCTCAGCAGCGGCAGGAGTTCCGGTTCTGCCGTCACATACATAAAGTTAACTTTCAAATTGGGCTATAATAGTAATGAGAAAAGATAAGAATAGGTTTAAGTTTATAAACCAATGTTGATCCAAGCAAGAAAGAAAAGATATCAAGCTAATAATAAGTTTAATGTATAAAAAGAAACTTTGACTGTTGGAATAAACCTTGGGCAAGTGGAGGTTCAAAGATTCATCATTGTTCTACCAGAACTGAATCATACCGCCAACGCAAATATACTACCGTCCTATTAAGATATAGATATGACTGCCACAAAGTAGGAATAATGTTCTGGCTTCTCAACATCCATTCACTCCGTTCGAAGCATTCACAAATTGATATCACTTGGATATCCCAGATGAGTCTTCGGTGAAGGAAGTGAGCCCTACCTCGCTGAGATCACTATCAAAGGAATTTAAATTTACAAGAGATCAAGATACAACATTATTTTCACTCGAAAATACACATGCAGTACCATAGAATGCGACTTCTTCTCAACCAATACTGTGAAGACCGCATAGCTGGCGATGATGGGGTGATTCGAAAACGTGAAAACATGCAAAAATCATCTGCGACAGACAAAGATGAGTCCACCGAAGGAAAAGATAAGGAAGGGATCGAAGAGAAAACTCTTACACTCGAAGAGTCCCTTGCAGCCCTCAAACTCGACGACTTGGTATATGATCCAAGAGCCATATATTTCCAACCTGACCTCTGGTGGGCTTTCTACGACGATGCACCTGGGGAACATGATCAGATCTCGGTGCGGAATCGCTGCAGAGAGTGTGAAGGAGCAAAACGCGCATCTCTTTGTTGGGAACCACGAGGGCCTTTTCGAGTTGATATCGGGTTTTACACCAACCCTAAAATCGATGCTATCATGTTGTTCAAGTTCAGCACCTCGCCCTTGGACTCAAATCCAAGAGGAAGATGCTGACCGGGATATGTGGGTTTATTTCAAGGATAACTTCCCAGGTCTTAAAAACTTTGAGTTTATTTTGGAAGGAATACGCAGCTCAGAAAGGCTAAAAAGGTGGGGGCCATGATATCGAAGTTGGGCATGAAGGTGTAGCATGGCTGAACGACGAAACACTCGAGGCCTTGTATTACGACATGACAACCGTCGGAACCCCCCGAGGAACTCGGAAACTAGAAGAAAAGCTGGATGAATGTCAAGAATACCGTGAAGCCGTACTCGCGAATCCACAGACTACTGTGGCAAAGTAGAGTAAATATTTCATATCCTCAAGGCAGGGTGGAATTCTACGATCTCGAGGAAGATTTTGCCTGGAAGGAGGACGGGACACTAATGCCATCATGATCAAGGCGTCAGAGAGTTATTGGGAGGTGAATCATAGCTCGAGGAAGGGGAAATACCTCCGGCCAAAAGTAAGATGCATAAAATATTGGCCATTGAGTTCTTTTTCTTCGAAGCACCGTTCAAACTACCGGTAGCAGCGGCAAACAAATGAAGAGGAACCTCGTGCAATAAACGATCTCAGGTGTCAACAGTCTCTTGCTTCATAGTATTAGTTAGATTAGTCAAGTTTGACTTTTGCAGCGGGGAAGACATGAATCAGGGAAATTAACTCGGGGTATCATCTACACACTCGTGGATGGAACTCTCCTGTCTCGTGCTGTTGAATAAGATTAAGCCCGGCGTCAGGAATAAATGAAGAGAAGAAGAAATCCGGTCAGAGCGACGGCCTACCGACCAAACCACTTTAAATGTCACGACGGGGCATTGACATTCTTATGTCTCGCACTTTTGGTTAAGTTTCACCTCGGCGCCAGGAATAAATGAAGAGATGAAGAAATCGGTCAGAGCAACGGCCTTCTACTTCATACCGCTAGCTCAGCTCATCCTCGATGTCAGGAAGAAGAGCACTAACAAGTGATCTTCACTCTTGACAACACGTGGTAAGTGCCAGCGAGTCAAACCTCGAAACCTAGCATCGCCTATTTTATTTGTTATGTTTTACATCAGCGCCAATAGATTGATAGTGCCGACAATAGTTCATCTACATCAAGAATGCTCTGTGCAGCTACCTGTAGGTATTGATTTGATCGATAATGAACATCTCAAGTGTGAGGATTTCCTTGTTTCAATAGATGCTCCCCATCCGTTTCCACCATCTTCTCAACCAAGGTCGGTGGAGCGTGAAGATACATATATCATTGTCCTTTGAAGATCTCTCCGGATGTTGGTCGATCATCGGGTGAATGACATTGCTTTTTTTCTCGGTACTGCACATGTACAATAAAGTTACGCTCGTTGCTCCGTAGAGAGAGATCAATACGTCTGTATTATTGTATGGTATGCTAAACTTGCGGCAGTGGATCTAGTGCACGTGATTCCAACAACTAATTACAAAATTGATGTAATATGGGTCTAGATACTCCGTAACCTTACCTAGGCACGATCCCCCTTGATCCATTTGGCAATTATGAATCACATCCGAGAAATTACTGGATACAAGTAGATATTAGACAGCGGGTGTTGAAAGCTAATCTTCAATTAGATACATCTCCGCGCTCTCCACCTCCCACAGGCGCCGCAACCACGGGAGTTTTTAAACTCGTTAAAATTCCACTGCCGCAAAGGCTGAACCCTCGACCATCTTTATCAAGGGATCAATAGAGAAAGAAAAGCCTTTGGTGGCAGAATAGTTCAATCCCCGATGTCTCTAGATCTGGCCCCAGCGTGACTCATTGAGACACGCGCGGAATTTGGACGAAGTTATTAGACCAACGGACTGGACGCATGTAAGGCATATATCACGATCAATCCAGAAGGGGGAATTTTCTCCATAAAACAAGAAGTACTCTACCAATAATTTACTTTTTCTTTGCCCTGTCCGGATTACCTTGAAAATAAGGTCGTAAAATAGGCAAAGGACCAGGATGTGTGTTAACCTATCGATTGATCTGTTGATCTTCAAACTTCACCGACTCTCCCGCGTGTTCCGTTTACTTTTCCCCCGGTTTTGAATGTTTATACTTGGATAACCTTACTGATGCCCAAGCTTTTATGAACTGCATGGACCAATGAACATGGTCGTGGTGGGAAAAACGTAAAATCGATCTCAGTTACAATTACTGTACTCGAGTAGTTCGGGAATCATCCCTTTTGGGTATGTAAGCCCAACGACCCCAGAGTGTATGCCGTGTCATTCGGATACTTGCTGTACCTTTCCGTACCTGCCAAAACTGGACGCCGTATGGATGGTATTGCTACAGTATTGTCCATGCCATCATTCCCACGTGGAATGCCATAGCGTACCGGTTTCCCCAGTGGTGAGCGTTAGGATGGAAGCATACTCTGTGCATTATTTTGGATCGTGTCGCCGGCCACACATGAAAGTGCCTGGTTCATCATTGTTTGTCTTGCGGGGCTTTAGGGCTCTGTCATTAGTCTGATTGGTGATCACAGCCTAATTGGTTGCATCCAACAGTCGATCCTTAGTGGGGAAATTCTTACGTTGCACGGCATGAAGATATCAACTTCTCATTCGCACTTGGCATTGGGTGGCGTTCACCATGCTCTAAACGGCGAGCTCCTTTCAGCTTGATGAGCAGCTGGGGCTCATTGTGTTGGAGTATACCGGCTGGTCGCGACGTAGGTACAAACGTGGGTGTCTCTTGGTTTGGTGTTTCTCGGGAAGTTCTCCTTCATTGTCGCGTAACCTTATACGCAGCCAGACTTGATATAAACCTAGTGTTTGAGTTGAAGAAAGCTACCCCATAAAGTTTGTAATCCTGTTGATCTTAGCATGTCCAATGTTCTACAGTAATCAGGAACAAGTGCGGTAGAATAGTTTCCATCTTTTTAGCCTTTACTCTACCTTCTACTTGTCTAGCCCGGTAGTCGCTACTTTCTACTCAAAAGAGATTAACCCCCATAAAAGAAGCTCAGCGCTAATTAAATGATAAAATCGCTAGATCTTCATGTTGACTTGAATATTGATGGGACCCATCTAGCCTATCATTATCAAATTCCCATTCCGTCACATCTTACATATTCGCCTTCGGTAGAAGCTTCATGGAACCATGTGAGGTTTATCTAGGCGTGGCGCCTTCTCCTGCTTGCCATGTGTATTCGAATATTACTTTTTCTTTCTTCAGCCTATACCATTGGACTTGCAAATCCTCTTCATCATAATCTAAACCCCAGGGAAAAAAAGCTTTAGGTCTGTAACATCGTTATTCTACCTCTCCACTCTTCTCCTTCGTACACACGAGTTAATTAGCTTCAATGAACTACTTATACATATGTACCGACATCTACTTTTATGTCCCTCTTTGAATTCTGATCTGAGTTCATCCTTCATCTCGATGCAAGCCGCAAGTCTTGTTCTTAACTCAAATTCGATTCAGCAGCGATGAAGCAGACTCTTGATGGCTCTTCTTCTTCATTGACGCCTCTCCCGGAATCTTTATCTCATGGCTTAGTTGCTGTCGCTACATTTGGCCTTTTATCATTCTTTTGCTCAACCAGCCTATTCTTCTACCTTACGTACAAGATCTTGTCATGGAGGAGACAAACGCCCATCGGTCAAGGTCAAAAATCTCGTCCGGTGAATCAATTTTTATTCCTCATATATAATTTACTGTTCGCGGATATTCAGCAAGCACTGGCATTTTTGCTCAATATCAGTTCGCTCAAGGATAATGGAATTATAGTAGGCACTTCGACTTGTTGGGCTCAGGGATGGTTCGTGTCGACGGGAGATTTGGCTAGTAGTGTATTCATCTCGGCCATCGCATGCCATACTTTCCTCAGCGTGGTGAAACAATACAATCTCCCCCAATGGATATTCTACACCATTGTTGCAGGATGCTGGGTATTTATCTACGGACTGGCCGTCATCGGCGTCGTAATGCATCCAAAGGATCTTTACGTGAGGGCTTCTGCCTGGGTATGTTCATCTCATTCTTCAAATAGCTCTGTGAGATTCCCATTTAACGATTGCTTCTATCCAGTGCTGGATCGGTGATAAGTATGAAAACGAACGACTTTGGCTTCATTACTTTTGGATTTTCGTCGCAATGTTTGGCACCATCTTAATCTATGCATGCATCTTCCTTTACCTCCATCAGTCACGTTCTTCTTCATCTGGACAAAAAGCAGATTATCTCCATGGCGCTCAGCCTCTCATGATTCTCTACCCATTGATTTACACCATATGTACGATTCCCTTGGCCGCCGGACGTATCGCCGCTCTCGCCGGAACGGAAGTGAGCTTGGGATATTTTTCTGTTGCGGGTAGTATGATCGCGTGTAATGGGTGGTTGGATGTATTACTCTACGCAAGTACCAGAGCCGACATCGTGTTTAGTGGATACCCCCCGGGGGAAGAGACGGGGTTGGAAACTTTTGCATTTATGGGGAGGGGACATTCGTTGGGAACGACGACGATAATCGAAGCTGGAGCTTTGAAATCTCAAGGGCTGAAGGGTAATAGGTGCAGCGCAAATGTAGGGAGGAGGGGGGGGCACGCACCAAGTGATAGTACGGATAATCTCTACAGGATGGGGGACATTTCGGTGGCGAAGAATGTGAGTGTTCGTGTGAGCATCGCAAGCGAGAGAGAGCTGGGGCCTGGAGGATATCCACGGGGAGTAGGAGGGTACCCAAGGGGTGTTGCAGAAAGTAAGGATGATGGTGAAGATCAAGGAAGTGATTCCGGATGGGACAATTCCAAGGGTAGGGGAAGTGAAAGTGGGAAAAGCGGATTCAGCGATACGGCTTGATCTTCGATGATTTCACGGATCCCTGACCTCGATGTTTATTTCTTTTCTCTACAGCATTGCGGGGAGTGGTTGGGCCTTTGTTTTGAGCAGTGGCGTTGAAGTTGGCATCGCGTTGATACCCAGGAAGCACAGCAGTATTGTATTATCATTGGAGGGTAGACGACATGGTTCCATTTCATGGCACTGACATGTCGTCTTTGTTGTATTAGACAGATAATCTCGACTGTACATAGGATGCATACAGATATGGATACATAAGAACATGAGATTCGATACTGTAGCTTTCTCTTCACCATGACGGTGTAAGAATCCGGATGTCTTCTCCCGCTCGGAAAATCAAGCTGTTGATGAGGCGAGCGCCAAGTAGAACATCAGCAGCCATCTATCTCAACATCGCCTCATCTACGCTGCGTCGATCTTCTAGAAGCTCACCGTTGCTCGTACAGCCTCGTTGTCTCTTGATGAGTTTTAGCCCGTTTCGAAGGCCGATATTCTGGTGTACTCTAAAATATTGCATTGGCCAATCTATTCCTAGAAGATATGGTTGCTATCAGGAGTGAGAAGTGAACCAGAATTATTAATATACAGCAAAACAACCGGTACAATAGGCAATTGAACAATATTCATTACGAACTGCTATTGATACAAAATAATCGCACAAACAAAACAATCTCAATGCCGTGAGAAGTCACTGTGAAACCAAGCCAGCTCACCATATGATACCCACTCAACACCATTCAATATGAACTGTTGGAAGGCTTCGTTCTCGAGTCGCAAGCGATAGTCTCCGATGAGAAGTAGGGTTCGAAGGTGTACGAGGAGCAACAATCCGCATGGAAGTAAAGCCATTGATGGGGGCTGCTGGGGAAGTCACTTCTCATACACGCTCTTTAGTCTCCCATCCGAATTCTGACTCGGGCCTTCAGAAGCGGTTCTGGCTGCTGTTTCCGGTAAACATTTCTTCAAGCCGCCACTTGTTCTCATCGGTTAGCAAGAAGAACTTTTGAGGTATGAAGATCAGAGACATGCCGTGTTTGTAATGAGAATGAGGACTACCAATGTCCCAATACTCCCAAAAATCAGAAGCATGCTGCTATTGGTCGTGGTATATCCGCCGCGGCTGGAACATCCGAAATCTGGAAACCCCGTGCAGTATAGGCACCTCCTGCATATGACGCAACAACAATTGATATTAGGTGCTGATGTACTTGGTACAAGTATACATGTTGATTTGCCCCAAGTGGCTTCCAGGACAGCTGGAACAAGCTTGAGCGGAAAGTTGCGAGATGATCCGCTCGAAAGTGTTGTGCCAATGTCGAATTAGACCAAAGAGACACGAGTGAGTCCCCATGGGCGATTTGTATTGATAAATGCAAGAGCAAGAAGATTTCAGTCGGGGCGAAGTTTTGACCTTTATTCATGATATGGCTATTAGCATTGTATGAATACATTGAATGGCACAAGAGGAGTGGATTGTCTTACTTCGTGTGATATGATTGTTGAGTTTTCAGCTTCAAACTGGCCATCATGCTTCCAGACTCGGGAGGTAGGTTGTCACCCTCAATCTGCTGAGTACCTTCCATGTTGGAAGCAAATAATTATGGCCAGAATTGACTGGAACATAAAACAAATTGTGATGGTGTAGAGCCGGATGTCTTGGTGAGAAACAATAACAGGGTGTGTGAAGTTTAGACACCCGTGTGTATATATCTTGCCCCTCCTTTCCCGTTGTAAAACTAGCCCGTTGCATGCGCGCGTCTGGTATCTTCCCATGTGAGATACATGTTTACCAGACTTTGCTGCAACAACAGAGACAGTGGGGGTCAAGTCCTCTAATTGATTATGGTTTAAAGTCTCTCCAATTCATTGTTTGGAAGATCCTACTCTTCTTCAGATTCATTGGCTGGGTTTGGAAAAGAATGTTCCAACGAGGATATTCTTGGTCCAAAACTGCATTATTCCAATAGGGATAATCTTGTCCACGAACTGGGTGAGCCGTTGTAAGGGAATCTGAAGTTTCGCACATGATATACCTTCGGTGGCTTGATCATGGTTCAAAGTCTCTCCATAAGAGCTATCGTAATATCCATGATCGTGATGATGGCCAAGGCGAAAAGTCAATTTCGCAATGGCATTCGAGATCAATCTAATTTTTTCATCAGAAGAATCAGCAACCGCCAAATAATAAGAGCCATCAATGGAATCAATAGAAACAACTGCCATCTATTCAAGAATAAGAAGTGTTGAAATACCTTTCAGGGGATTCTCGCTTCGAGCGGACTTTTGTTCATCCGCATTAGGGGGAGGTTGTTGAAAGAAGTTTTGTAAATGGATTTTAGAAGTTGAAGTGGGAGGAAAGAAAACTCTTCAACACTAGTAAGATTAATTATCACGCCATATTCAAGATTGAGGCTGTGTTTGGTTGATAGGGCATAGAGCCCCCTCCAATTAAAAGGTAGTATTGGAGCGGACCAACTATGGCCGGCTTCCTATAGGAGAGACCTTAGTAATTTGGCAGGGTCTCACCAGCTTCCAATTTAAATCTTACTAGAATCAATCTCAGGATTTTGAAAGATCTTTTCAAGTATTCAGCAGCTTCTCTCATCAAAGTTCGAGCCGTAGTCTAAGAACTCTATCTATTACGATTTTGTTTACTCCTTTACTCAGAGCTTAATTCTGGTTTCCAGCCAGCACCTCACGAACACCAAGAGAGAACAGTCACCTACTTTACTCCTCTTCCTCGTTGTCTCGCTGCCTTCGATCTACCCAGACTGGAATACTTAGTGCTAGATTTCTTACATTACCTCGACTCTTGATCTTCCTACCCTCTGTTTGACGGATCTATTATGCGCCTGCAAATACAAGTGAGTATTGTACGGCTGAAGTTTATCCGTATGTATTTCAATTTTTATCGCAGCCGGTTGATGATTCATTGAAGCGACAAATCTAACGTGATTAATAGATTCGCCAGCACTATTTCTTCTTGATAGTTTGGACCACGGATTTAAAAAGTCTATGGCGAGAGGAAACGAGACTTGCAGCAGTTATTTGAGAGCCGCATTCTCTTCCACTACGAGCCGGATCGCCCTCTGGACCAATCTGTACTCTCAGAACCAGGCGTGAGTTATAGACATCCCCTGTACACAAAGGGCACCAGCTAACGATTTCAAGTGTTCTAGAAGTATGGGCTTATTCGGAAAAGCTATCATTGAGCGAAAGCTTAGGCTCTGGGTTAGGCTTGCCCCCCAGAGACCTAGCCAGTGATGCATCCTGATTTGTCTCCTTAGCACCTGAGGCGAGCTCCGCACAATTCTTCCCATTCGCTCATCGACGACATCAAAAGCTGCACTTTTCCATGGGTCTGAAGAGCCCCCCCATCAAGAGGTCATTGATGGCCCCTTATCATTCTTGCCCTGCCCTGCCTCAGAAATCCTACCAAACATCACCGTTGACGATGATGAACCAAAGTCCCCCAAGGGTTATGTTAAGCGATGGGTGCCTGCTGCAGGTCATAAGCATTACCAACATCTCGATGGTTCGTCATTGACGCAAGTCGTGCTTCAAATCAAGGCGAATGGTATGCGGAATATGAGTTATATCGTGTCACGTATGTCTGATTTTTGTATATTGGTATTCATGCTATTATGCTGCAAGATTAGATGTCGAATTTGAGAGGAATGTTTTGATATTTATTCCATGGAGTATAGATCAATATTAAAAGTGTGAAATCCGATATTGTAATGGACATTCTTTCAACAAGCAGTGAAAAGAATATCAATGCTCAAAACCGTGAAGCTGGCATGGAAAGATGTCGCTATGCCCTTATTCTGTATGTGGGATTGTTCTCCGTCCAATGCATGTACGAGTAAATATGACGAACTCAGATGAAAAGCCTACTAGAAAGTTGTAGCTGTGATTAAATACCTTCTCACTTGTACAGTGAGTAGGTCATGTGGTAGTTCAATATATTCATCTGTTGTTTGTTAAAATAAAGTACACAGAAGATTAAAAGGTTTAACGATAGTACTCCAGCCTTTCAATCATACCTCCCCAGCCATCCCAACCTTTTCCAGCTCTTGGTAATCTTGCATCTATGTGAATCCTAGCGCCATTGCATATGTATAAAACTATCCCAAATACCCAGCATGAAACATATTCACAAGACTCCATTAATTTTGTTTACCATCCATCATCATCGTCCCAAGAAATTTCGTCCTTGTCCTGCTTCTCCTTTTCCTCTTGAAGACCCCCGAGGCTCTTACTAGTACTCCCACTAGAGTTCCTCGAGTGCTCATTTCCGCGTTCAGATGATCCAGCACTAGTAGTTTGAACAGGCGGCGCGTTAATCAACCAACCAATCCCACCAGCCAAAGTACCGACAGCAACATTTCGAATTTGATCTCTCTTCCTGATCGATGTTCGTCCACTTGAAGCTTCAGTAAGAACTGGAGCCGGTTCAGTACCATCTGTTTGCATGGGCATGTTATCATTGTCATTCGTTGAATCCGCACGTTGTGATTTTCCTCTGAACATCGAGAGTGCGGATAAACCTGTTTGAGCACGGGTAATACTCTCTTTTGAGAGGTCGAAGAAGGATACGGGCGCCTCTTCATTCTTATTTCTCCGAGGAGTCCTTGTATTGGAAGGTTTTCTGGCAGGCGTAGCAACAAAACGACCTGGCATGTTATTATCATCGGCCTTTTCGTCCCATGCTTCCTCCTGTTCGGCTTCTTGCCTGGTCTGTGTTTCGAGTTCTTCCTCACATCTGCGATATGTATTAAGGATATCTTGCAAAGTCTCCTTTGGTGCCAATCGTAGAGCTTGAGACAAGCACTCCATTCTCTGTTGCAAATGTCTAATCTCAGGATTTCCACTAGTATTGCCAAGATGAGTAGCCCTTTTTGATTGAGCATTTCGGCGATACTTGCCTGCTTGTAAAGCTGCACGCCAAGACCAATCATCAATTCTCTTGGGTTTACATTGAGCAAACAATCCTGTATTCCTTCGCTCAAGTTCTGGAGTGCGACAATGTGCTTGGCGACCAATGTCTTTCAGACGGGTTACAACATAGGAATAAGCTGTTTCGAAATCATCCTCCGACAGAGCAACATCGATACACATACTAACTACGCGTTTCTCCGCGATTTTTAATTTTTCTTTCAGCTCTGAAGCAGTAGAATAGGCCGTGTTCCCATTTGGAATTTGTAAGGTTAAACCTGCTTTAACCATTTCTTGTCCCATGCGTACAAAATCATTGATTTGAGTATAGCTTTTATCGTTCTGTTCGAGTACCTTGTTTAAGATTGACAAAGGATCTCCATGGACACGCAAATTGACTGGTAAGAAAGGTTGACCTTGTTTCAATACTAAGCTGTACTTGCCTATCTCGTCTGTAACGAGAATGAGTTTGCGCAGTTCTTGAGCTCGAGGGTGGCCGCGTATTGTATCTGGAAATGCATTGAGACTAGGAAAACATGTTAGAGCTTTATGGAATAGATAGCTGTGCACAAGATTATAGAAAGCTTACATGTCATCGCATTTCTTGATACCACCCCTGGACTTGTTAGGATTTGTAGCATTATCATAGGCGTTTTCAGCTGCGGTAAAGATAGCACTCTGTAACATCTCCTTTGACAAAGGCTTTTCGGGTGAGGTTTCATAGATAGATTGAGCAAGATCATATCCTAGATGAGACGATGGTCAATACAGGAAAGGAATGGTACTGAAGGGAACGAAATCACGTACTAGTGTTGATGAGAAGAAGTTTAAAAACTTCTACCTCGATGAATTCTTTCGAAAGCCGGCCAAAGACACCCCTTCCATGACTGGCATCGGGGATTTCCTCCAGCTCTTCAGCTCCCCAGCTCCGTAGCCATAGCAACTCATTCCTCATCTTGATCCAAAATCGATCATCATTCCCAGGACGGTGACTGAATGCGGAGATAAATCCCCTGAATGCGATCATCTGCTCACGTTCATCTTGAAGTAAGGCAAGCTCTCCAGCTCTCTTAACAGTGCATCCCTCTCCCACTCTCGTGAGAAGATAGGCACTGACGAGTAATGCTCGAAGAAGATTAATGGATGGCTCATTTGGATTCGTCAAAGTATTCTTCGCTTCCAAATGGTTATTCCGAAGATATGTTGCGTTCTTTATAGACAGATGATTACTATTCTCGAAGCTGGGTACAGGGCTTAACATGGCAGCAGATGCCTCCAACGAAGGCATCTTATCGAGATCGAGTAATCTAATGATCCTGGAAATAATTCGATGAACACCTGTCAAAGCCTCAATAGTACTTTCCGGGACAAGATAGGCTGTCGCAAGAGCTGCTTTGGAGTATCGTTGCTCCAAATGTCGTTGATCTTCTTCATCTAACCATTGTGTCCCATCCTCAAAACCTCCCAGATCTACGTCTCCTGGTCCATCCCATTGTTCTATAACTTTGACGGCTGTTTCCCAAGACACACCTGCTTCAGCAATAATCCATGCAAATACCAATTCCCAACCCGCATATTTATGATTTATGATGCCTGCCTGCTCTAACGATGACGCTGCTGCTTGCGATTGCCCTGAGGATTCATTTTGAACTTTCCTTCGCTTCCATCTATTGTCTCCATAAAGCCATGGCCCAACCAGCCCACGTAAATCTCGTCCTACAGATTTGATCTCCTCGCCCGATGCATTCGTATCCTTTCCTGTTCTTGATAACAAATGCTTTATTCCCTTGCTATCATCCAAAGCCTCAAACTCGCGGATGGTGAGGATTGTCGGAATGTCTGGGTGATATTCAAAATTAAGGCGAAGGAGGGGTAGGATGGTGGTAATTGTCCAGGTTCGTAGATACGACGAGTAAGATAGGAAAGGAGCTAGTAATGACGGAACTTGATCCAGTAGACCGGTATTCTGGTCGATTCTTAACGCTCTTTGCCTCAAAAACATGACCAAATGGTCTTCGGGGACATCGGCTGGCGCATCTTTCCATAGCAGAGGGAGAAGATGTAGTTTCCTGGCTTTCTTATTGATTTCCCCAGGTTTAATTCCATTGATCGCACTCAAATCAACAACTCCTTTGGAATCATCAACCAGTCTTCCTAATACAAGATCCTGTAGAAATGGCACATAATTTGAGGGCTCCAAACATTCTGGCAGATGGGTGAGAAGTATGCGGAAGACAATATCATTTCGTAGAACTCTTCGATATCGCCATACAAGAGTTCGGAGAAGTCGTAAATCCCCTTTTGATGTTACTTGCACAGCGACCCAGAGAACCTTCTCGGGTTCCAGGTCTGTGTTTGACATGGCTCCAATTCTTGGTTGTATTCCTGAATGTGAGGAATTGAATCTGTAACGTATCAAATATCATGAAGCTGTCGGGATGAAGCTTTGCCAAGGTCCAAGTTTCTTGTCGCCTAATATTAAAGGCAGAAACTTACCTAATGTTAGCGACTGGTACGAGTAGTTGGAACGAGACTATCACATTTACAACCTCACCCCCTCCACACTGCACTATCGAACGCATAAAATGGCATCTGGCTACGGTCTCAATGGGGGTATGTCATGACATCAAGGCCAGTTGAAATGGTCTCAATCTCAATGGCTGACCAATAGCTCCCCAGGTCCTTCCCGATGCTTTCCATTCTGGCAAGAAGTCTTAGCTTGTTACGTCGTCAATACCTCCACAGAGAATGATGCAGGAAAGAAGTTGTGCGCGCCGGTATTAGAGGATTATTATGAGTGCCTACACCACAAGAAAGAGGTTGTTGTTCCGCCGCTATGTCGCTTCACGGGATTCGGCCGCAAGCCCTCGAACCTTTCACTGACGTATCTCTTATGATTAGCATGCGAGAGCAATGGCAATTCAAGCCGCATATCACAAGGCCGAACAAGCAAACCCTCGGGACGATGCGCCAAAGGCAGGAGTAGTAAGGAATTTGGGATTGCTGGGGAAGGATGAAGATACCAAGAAGGTGCTGGGGTTGAAATGAGAGTACCGTCGGACGAGTTTGAGGGAGGTTGTACATTAGGAACGATCATGATCAATATCAGTACTTGCAAAAGCAGTCTCAATCCATATCTGATTTCTCAAAGGAAAGGCGAGCGAGATTGTAAGCTGTCAGGACTTGAATGATTCTCTTCAAGACTTGATCATGCTGGCACTCAATACCATCTGATAAGTATCAAATGTGATCAAAACGTCCAGAGGTGCAGTCAGAATGTAGGACGTATGTATATCCATGATTAGAGTGAAGTTCAAGATTGGGTTGGTCCGATAAATGAACTTTGCTACTTCCTTCCTTTCATGGCATCATGGCATGCCAGGGCAACTTCGGTCTTCCTCGATTCAATTCTTTTTCCATTCACCTCTTAATTGTCATTTGCAAGAAAGGCATTGTACAAATAAATCTCGCCATATTATTTCAACCCCTTCAATATTCTCGAGAGCATCTCAAATTACAACCTCTATCAACCTCTATCGCCTCTCTCGATTTCCTCAAGATGCCAGAGCACAAAGGGGTAAAGCTGAATATAATCTCACAATGGGACTTGAAGATCCATCCAGAGTTTCCTCATCCAGAGAGTACTCAATTCACATTTCGATCACCAAAAGTGGACAGGGAAGCCTTTGAAGGCCATGGACACTCCCCAGCGACCAAAGCTAGTGACAGCAAGGCTGATCGTATACTTGGTCGACAATCCTCCATAGTTTCGGTTTACATTCCCTCGGCATCAGGTAAATACCTCTCAAGGATAGGAAGATGCAATGCGCACGCATCTAATTCTCACATAGGATCTCGATTCTTTGTACGTTACAATGTTGGTGACGCGGCGGACCAATGTCCATGGTTCTACTTCAAATTGTACATGAATGGTCGGCACATTACTTCTTGGGGAACAAATACGAAGACGCGACCAAGTGGACAGGTTATGAAGGCGCTGTTTGAGCCAGATTCAGAATGGGATTACAAAGAGGGCAAGATAGTTTACAAGAACCCAGGCACAGAATACAGGCCATTCTTCTTCAGCCAAGAGAGCGGAGGTCGTACTGCTGGAGATGACGGTGGTCTCATTGAGATACAAGTTTTTCGTGCCCGTGGTCGCAAGAGAAGAAATCCCAGACTGGAGCAATACAAAGATCAAACGAAGTATGGTGTTATGTAAGTCTTTTACTGCATCTCTTCTGCCAACTAGATGAAACTGCCCTTCAAAGTGTTGCTCGATTAACAGTATTTAGTATGCCAACCCATGGGCTTGTAGAGAAACCTCAAGATTCGAGATTCTTCGATTGGCATCTCAAGGATGCAAAGGATAATCCATTTGCGACATTCAAGTTCCACTATAGAACTTGGGACAACCTGCAGTCTTTACAACTCATACCTCCCGACCATGCCAGAAACCTTGAAAACCAAGTCCCCAGCATGGCTAGACATCTGATGAGTCCAAGTTTAAGTATGTCGTCACTTAACAAGAGTCCTGCGTCACCACATACTCCAACGAAGTATTTGGGGAAAGTCTATACTAGTGATCAAGTACACGATTCTCTTCAAGTTGCTTACCCTCCCCTCGACCACAACGGTAGTCCCTATTCTCCCGATATAAGCAAACACTGGACAAGAACTTCTGATAAAAAGCGAATGGGTTCCTCATTGGCGGTTAATAAGGGGCATAGAGATGCATTTGTTGTTCCTACTGATCCTCCCACTGAACCTGATCCTTTCTATATATCAGCACCAAAGCAGAGATATCTCGAGAGTAGAATCATGCCAATATCCAAATTCTCCGCGTTATCAATTGATGGAGCTGGATCACCATCTTCACATGAATGGTTAGATACTGATTACAATAGTCGACCATTACCAGAGATACCAAGTCGAAATTCATCAGCAGCATCCCGTGCATCGGCAAAATCTCGTGCGCCATCGGTTACCCCTTCTTTACTTTCCTATTTTGATCGAGATCAATCATCACCAGAGCCAATTATCGGAACTGCGATTGCGGTTACTATTGATTCGGATGTTTCTGAAATATCTATGATGTATGAGGAAGATGATACTGAAGACGAAGATTTTGAAGACCATGATTTTGAGGGTATATCAGCTTTATCACCGCCACCTTCTAGAATTGATGTAAGATTGCCATTTGTTTTTTATTTCCTCCATTTTCCCATTTGCATTTTACCCAATCTCTCCCTATTTTGGTTGATGGGAGAAGACAGTACTAATCATGTACGTGAACAGGCTAAGAGACAAGGAATCATTTCAGCCTCACCAATACAGACCTCCTTCTCCCTCCCAAACGTCACTCTTCGAAAGCCGAAGCGGTCGCCAGATAAGCTCTCACCGTTGAAAATCCCACCAAGAAAGGAATCAGTGTACCACGCTGTTAACGGTCATTTTCATACCAGCACATCGAGCGACGAAAATACAGGCACGATTTCCCTCAGTGAATCAGAATGGATGCGTCGTACTCCATCTCCCGTCAAAGGAGCTCTGATCGAAAGATTGTGGAGCCCAACGCCTGAAAAGAGAGAAAAAGATAGACTCTCAACGCCCCAAAGAATGACAGAGATGATGGAGGTAAGTACGACGGGGGATGATGATTCATTAGAACCTCAAGACTCCAAGGCTTGGGATTCGGATCGAGGGTTAGATGGAGGTGCGATAGAGCTGGTGGCTATGCATCACTATCGTCGGCAAAGTCAAGGTGAAAATGATGGTAATGTTTTCAATGATTACGAAATCAATGCAATGCATATGAGGGAAGGAAATATACATGATGGGTCTGAGATTCGCTTGAGGATGGCAGAGGGAAACTGGATTTAAGATGACCCTAAAGCATTTGAGAGATGATGTGGAACGGTGGAATATGGTAAATGAATAACCATCACAGAAGTATATAATAAAGAAGGATTTTTGATTTTTTATAGGAATCAATCTGAAATACGATACCAAAAACCCAAGATCCCTACGTTCAACAGCCTGAATTCAGATACATTATTGACGTTCCACTTGTGCCCCGAGTCCATCCAGCATCATTCTAATAACAACGTAAGTGTCCATTATTGTCAAAAACAATTCCATCATCTATTGCAAACATTAGAAATATACATCATGAGAAAGAAAAAAACATACCAAGATAAAGGCGAGGTTGAGAGGACCTGCCGCCTAGTGGTCTCTTACACCAATCACACAACAAATATGCATAGCCGTCGATCCTACAGCCATGACAATCTGAAGGGAAACGGAGGCTATCAATTTAAGAGATTAGAAAAGGTCCAATTCAGTTGGAAAAGCTGTATATACTTGGTAACACCCCACTAATATTCCATTGTCATTAACATGATCAGATCTTAAAATGTACAAGATAGAGAAGCATACCGTTAATTGACCTTCAGAAGCAACATCAATACAATTACTCATCTTTATCCTCTTAATCCTACCAGTATTTGGTGGGCATTCAACGAATAGGCTGTCGTAATCAGGACTGCTATCAAGATTGTTGTAGAAAAGGGTGATTGCATTGCATTTATGGTTGTTTAGAAAGCCTGAAGACTCTGAACTTTGAGTATTGACAATTGAGGCCAGAAGAGATGCAAGAAAGACGGAAAGAGATAGCTTGGCCACGGTTGATATGTCGTTGTGAACGTGGACTTGTTGATATAAGCCGTGTGAGCGACCAAGCTGATATTTAGAATAATCAAATGCTGTATAACCGTAGTGCTCATTGAAGTTTAAGTTGATTTCACGTACTTGTACTTCGTATACCTTTTTATAG
The DNA here is from genome assembly GCA_017357885.1 of Monilinia vaccinii-corymbosi. Taxonomy (NCBI): domain Eukaryota; kingdom Fungi; phylum Ascomycota; class Leotiomycetes; order Helotiales; family Sclerotiniaceae; genus Monilinia; species Monilinia vaccinii-corymbosi. Next base: position 47,130 of record CP063406.1, on the reverse strand, counting down.
AGATCAATCTCCACTTAATTTATCAACTTAAATAGATTTGGTGTTGAATTTCGACCAACTACAATGCGAAGTTGTAGAGTACATAAAACGTTGGATCACAAGAGGACGTTGATTTCTCATAGGGTCTGATAGCTTTTGGGTTCTTATGTTTTAGCGAAAGGCTTTTGACAATATACTTCACCCTTCTCATCCTGATTATAAGATAATTTATGTTATTTGAAAGCCCTAATTTTTTGGTATTTTACGTTATGTTGTTGAATTATGAATTAATTGTGAAATTTGAATTTTTACTATTAAAAGACAACAGCTGTGTAGGGTTGTAACTCCTATTCCTTGTTAATTTCTAGAGTATGAAGCATTTAACTTTGACATCAACAATTATAATCATTTTTTGAAGATTCTATTTATATCATTAGAATCAGATGAATTGGACGATCTTCAGGATATAATTTATTAAGTGATAGGATATATGGTTGTGGAATAATGAAGAAGTGATGGTTGTTATTCATGAAAAACAGCATCTAACATATTCAAAACCAACAATAAAAACCTTTTTTGGATATGTTATTTATATGATGAAGATTAGATGAACTAGGAGATCTTCAGGATATATTTTACTTAGGGTTAAAACGTAGAGTTGTATAATAGGGATGAAGTGAGTAGTCCTTGTTATTATAGAGAAAAGTATCTAATCTTTTCGAAATCAACAACTATAACCTCTTTTGCAGATATTATATACATTATGGGAATTAGATTAATTAGAAGATCTTTATTATATAAATAAAATATTTGAGAAGGGTAATAATAAGAAACTGTGAGAAGCTACTAATCGTGAAATACAAATGGTAAATTCAAATTTAACTATAGACGATTCTATGAAGGAGAGAAGGAATCCATTGTAATTTTCATTTGATATAACTCTTAGCCTCATTGTTTTTGCTTACGAAGCACTAGTAAAGTCATATGCTTCTATACCATATTTCCATAACTTCATGCCATTATGTCATTCCCATACCACCATGCCATTCCCATACCATCATACCATCGCGAGGGCATGATCCTCGAGCCTCATAAAGGGATCTATCCCTTACGCCCACAGCCAAAACACAATTAATCCAACATGACTCTAATTATGACAAACCAATTTTCCATTGACCAAGGAAATTCCCATATCTATTGCAAATGTTAGAGATATATATCAAATTCAAGTTCCATTAGAGGGAAAAACATACTGAGACCAAGACGAGAGCCATGTATAATAGTACCATTATTTGCAACACATGAACACGAGAGTGCGTATTGGTCAACTCTACAGCCGTAGCATTTTCGACGGAAAAAAGGCCTATAATATCAATTAGCAAGAATCAAATCAAGTTCACACGGCTGTATATACTTTTGAGTATTCCACTATTTCACCATTAGTATGAATAAGATCCTAAAGTATTCAAAATGGATAAACATACCTTCATTTGGCCATCATTAACACCAATACAGGGATTCAAATGGATATTCAAGATCTTGCCTGTATTCGGCGGGCATTCAATAAACAGTTTGTCGAAATCAGGACTTTTCTGACCATCATTATAAAATAAAGAAGCTATATTGCATTGGTTATTGTTTAAAAAGCCTGCGCCCCAAGACTTTTGAGCATTGATCATAGAAGCCAAGAGAGACACAAAAAGTAGAAAAAAGGAAAACTTGGTCATGGTTGATATTTGGTTGATAATTAATCGTTGACGATGAATTGTTGATACTGTTGATATTAACGGAAAAAGTAGTTGTTTACTAATGAGCGATGAAGCTGATATTTATAATAATCACATATCGGATAAAAATTGAATCCTGACTATTCATCTACCCATGGTTGAAGTTTGAGTTTGTTTGAAGTATTTGTATATCTTCTTATATCGATCAATGTTTCCTTAATTTACAAACTTAAATATATTCATTTGCTTTTCGTATCCGCTATTATGATACGAAACAGTAGAGTATAAGGTATATCTGTTGTATTAAGAGTGGCTAATAGATACAAATTGAATGAAGCTATTAATAATAATAATGCTATACATACATACTGATTCAACATAAACCTAACAATATCGATCAATGTTCATTTAATTCATCAATTTAAATATATAAGATTGTTAGGTTTATGCTAAGTCAGTATGGCCTTTATAGTGAAAAACTAAGGCTAGAGGATATATAATAGATAACAATATTATTATTATTAATAGTTCTATTGAATTTATACCTATTAGCCACTCGAATTTAATACATCTAAAAAGTTCCACTATACATTCAACTTGCTCATGACTCTAACAAAGATATAGCTCAAAGAGCTATAACTAACATCGTGCCTACATACGATCTAAGCGAGGCCCCGGCGCATATCCCCTGGATATGCGTCGCGACCTTCGTCTTATCTCATCCTTAGGCCAATCGGGAATTGAATAGGCAGATTTATCTTGTAAAGATGATTTTCATGATTCTTTAACTACAATATTTGCGTTTCTCTGCTGACTAGCCTATGTCACGGGGTCGTAGCCACGTGACAGCCGAACTGACTAGTAACTTTATATAAGGTAAAGTGTGAGCATGTTGTGAGTGAAAAAGATAAGGATTGACTAAATGAGCGAAGTCCACTTTTGTGTCCTTCGCTTACTAAGCCAAAGCTAAGCTGGTTTTGGTCTGCTGAGTTGTCTAAGATGACTAGTGTGGTAACATAACATAATCCTATACTTATTGTTAGACCCGCTCTGAACCGTATCCCGCCTGCTATCGTGCTGTGACAGCCTACGACTAGTACACCATCTTAATAGATGCTATATCCCGACACCTACAGCCACAACACTATCACCTCAATATCACTCTGTACATATCAAGTTCCCATTGGAATACCCAATACCATCATCTATAGCAAATATTAGACACATATATTAAATTCCATTAGAAAGAAGGAAAACATACTCAGAGTAATAGAACTTGAAGGCAAATCAAGTCCTGGAATAGAACCAGTATCACACTCTCCACATTTTAATTCATATTTTGAATTAAAAAGATAGCAATTCTTGCAGGATCGATAAAAATTGCCTCTATAATATCAATATATTAGAAACATTCCAACAAAGTTGAAAAGATTATATGTACGGGTTTTGCTTCCACTATTTTATTATTGTTAGTATTATACAATTTCGACATATAAGAGAGAGAGAAACATACTACTAGATTACCGTTCTCATTTCTAATACAAGGACCCAAATCTATCTTCAAGACTTTTCTTCCCGTGGGAGTGTGGCATGCAGCGTGGAGGAAATGATAATCAGGACTTGCGGTATTGGAATTATAAATGAGAGAGTTGCGTTCGCAAAATCTCAGGAAGCCTGAAGATCTAGCATCGGCAACAGAAACCAGGATAGATACAAGAAATGCGGAAAAAGATGGTTTGATCATGATGAATATTCGAGTGTTTGATATCGAGTTGGTCAACATTGAACAGGCCACAAGCTAGTATTTATAAGAATCAGAAAAACTCAAATGTTCGTTTTTATTATTAAAGTTGAACTTTATACACCGTATGTCCGCTCTTCTTATTAACTTGGATACTTCGAAAAAGATCAACTCAAGATGAATAAGATCCAAAGCATCCTTAGAATGTAGGGTGAGAAAGTTACAAGATAAGTAGCTGGGAAGTTCTGTAATACACATCATTGTCACGGAATCTCATATCGTGCTACCGGGACTACGTTATTCCAGTGCGTTGTTGACGACATTGAGTAGTCCTCCCATTTCCAAATCCATCGGTGGTGATGAATAATCTCCGCAGAGTTTGTTGTGGGCGACTACAAGGTACGGTGTACAACTCCATTTAATCATCTTATCTCGCTTATCGACGAATCGGATCATGATAGGCTTAGAAGGTATGATTACATGTCGATGCCTCATGATACATTCCCAACCCTCTCCATCCAATCGCGATCAAACCCACACACTCACTACCCTCAAGCATCCTCCAAAATCATTGCCGCGCCCTTCTCAGCAACCCCATAAACCGTCCCCTGTAAATGCGCAGCAACCAACATCGGAATCACACTAGCATCCACCACCCTCAACCCCTTTGTTCCATACACCCTCAATCTCTCATCCACCACCCCTCCCAGTTTTCTCGGCAACATCGATGCGGTGCCCGCGCCATGATTTTCACTTCCTATGGTTTCCCTCACAAAGCTTTCGATCTGTGCTTGTGAGGTGATATTTGGACCTGGGTAGGTCTCGACGAGAGAAATAGATTTCAGGGAGGTAGTGGTGCGCATTAGACGGGTGTAGTTGAATGCTATAGTGTGTTGTAGAAGATCAATGGGATGGGATAGGCAATTGGAGTTTAGCAGCGGGGGATCGAAAGCAGAAGTTGAGGAGATGGAGACTCGACCGCGGGAAAAGGGGAGTTGTAGGGCTGGGGCTATGATGCTATCGCCGACTATCATTTCCACGTGTGCGGTATTTCTAGCGAGGAGATTGGAGGTGAGGATTTCGTGTTGGAGTTTGTAGCCAGCGCGAACCAATGCCGGCGTGGAAGAGGCGAGGTATTGGGAAGAATTGGTGGATTGTGATAGGACTTGAAGGGCTTCAATAGATTGAGGTGATGTGCCATTTAGGATTGTGGCGAGTGGAAGGAAGGAGAAAACGTTTGCAGAGGCGGTTGTGAAAGGTCCTAGTAGCCGAATTGTGTTTATTCAGTACACAGTATACACTGATTCTCGGAGAAGTAGGTCGACAGGAATACCTTTTCTCTTCTCATCATACAACTTCCTCATCTCTGCAGCCCACGTAGCATTTGTACTCAAATTCCCATATTGAGTCTCTGTATTAGCCGCTTTACATTGACTAGGATCAGCATCATCGTTTGAAACTTTGGTGATTCAAAAGAACGATAATAAAAAAAGCATATAGCATACCAGGCCCATATGTGGCGAACAAAAAATGATCTTGGTAATTCTCCCCTACTCCCTCGCTTTCAACGATCACCTCAATTCTTAAAGCTTCTAATATATCCCGTCTACCGATCCCGGAAATCTGTAATAATTGAGGGGTCCTTTGGGCTCCCGCGCTAAGGATAATGTCTTTCTTTGCTGAAACTACATACTTCTTATCATCTATACCGGCTGTGTATTCTACACCGATAGCTCTTGGTTCTTGTGGATTGGTAGATGAAGAATCGGAATGAGCAGAAAACAAAATCTTAGTCACAGTATGAGAGGTTAAAATATGCAAATTAGACCGAACTGCAAGATGGGAATTTGGAGGCAGGAATAGTTGAGATGTGCTACGCTCTTGGGAGTCAGGGGTTATAGAGAGCAGGAAAAAGAATACGCCGATGTTGAGACCAGAGAGGGAGTCCTTGATGTATGAGACGCCAAGTTCGAGGAAGGCGTTGATGAAGTTTTCTGAAGGTTGGTTAGATCAGATCAAGTCAAATGAGGAAACTCACTAGTACTTGGCCAAACAAAATTTGGAAATCCATTCTCCACAAATCCTCCATTCCCATGCACATTCGCATCATACCCAATTCCCCATTTTTCAACTTCTTCCTCATCAGCCGGGGTAAATCGCTCACTCTTCTTGAAGTAAGGGAATAATTCATCCCAATTCCAACCAGAGTTCCCAAGCTCTTCCCAACGATCATATTCAGCTGCATTTCCGCGCATAAAGACCATTCCATTTATTGCAGAGCTTCCACCGACTACTTTTCCAGCCGAAAGGGGGAGAGAACGGTTGAGAAGATGTGATTGAGGGGTTGAGGTTGTATTGTAATCGTAGATTGTGTTGCGGGGCCCAGTCCCAAGAAATGGGAGGTTGGAGGTGGTGATGAGAGGAATGGTTACAAAGTCTTCATTTTTGTGACTGGGTTTGTGTTTAGGTGAGAATTGCAGGGCCTCTTTTGAAAGTTTTGAACTTACAAATTTCCTGCTTCGATCACGAGAACGGTGGCATCTGGAATGATGTTAGTTCATGTCGAATCTTTCGATCTTTTGAGAGAGAGGTTGACTTGGATTTTCGGACAACCGATTTGCTACGACGAGTCCACTGGTTCCTCCTCCCACAATCACATAGTCATAATTTCGTAGGAGGTCTATCGACCTCTCGAGAACTCTTCCTGAGAATACTGGCTTACAAGCAACAGTGTGAAAGATAGCTGCAAGCAAAGCAAGGGAGTGGTAGGGCCCAGTCATCCTTTCAATTGCTTGCCATCAAAACAAGTCATCAGGGCTGAGATTGTTTAGATGATACACTCAGCTGATATATATGATTTCTGGATACCGGAAAGTGGCGCGGAAGCAAGGTCTTACATGCAGTTCAGCTCAATCGTGATGGTGTCACTGGAAACACGATTTTTACGGAACGAAAGACTGAATGAATGACACAGCCACCACAACTCAGACCATCGCCGACGTCCACCAATAGCGATGGGACGGTTATAGATTGCAGGAGCATGTACGAAGGCCACGGCGATACAAATGTTGTACCAGCAGTACTTGCAACCAAAACCAGAAGAGAAAGAAATAGGCACAACAAAATCCGAATGGAAAGTTTGAATTGGATGGGCCCACCCGTATTTCATCCATCTCCCTGTTGCGCACCCATCGTTGTCCCTCCTTGTGCCGCGAACTTGTCTCCAAATGTTGGAATGTGATTGATGTTGACGAGAAAGTATATATTGCACGTGATGGTGGCATCTTCGGAAAACCCCGAGTTCTCACTCTGGTCTGGTCCCCCAATTCTACGAGTCCCCGAGTACAACGATGAGAAACTTACCGGCTCTTGTTCGTGAGAGATTCCAAAGAGCTCAAGCTGCTGGTGATCTCACCTATTCTCCAACTCAATTGGCCATTTTGCATTGCAATTCCCTTCCAGTAAGGTTGTGTCCCTCATCAGCCATCCGTACTGATCCTGTCGTCAATCTAGTTCCAACTGCGATATTCTCCTGCTCTGGCACATAAGCCCAAGGCCGCAAAACCGAAAGATACCACTCTAAAGCCATTCGATCCATTTCTCATCCCTCCCGAGCCCTTGCTTATCGCGGAAGTGGGCTCGTACAACCTCGTACTCAACAAGTTCCCCGTCATACCGGATCATTTTATTCTTGCAACAAAAGAGTTCAAAAAGCAAACATGCTTGCTGGAAGAGGCAGATCTTCAAACAGCATATGATTGTTTGAGATCATATCAGGCGGAAGGAGAAGAATTGTTTGGCTTCTTCAACTCGGGAGACCACTCTGGAGCATCGCAACCCCATAGACATATCCAATTCCTCCCGGTCGAATCCATGCGAAGAGGTCTGGGCCAAGAGTCTCAATGGTTTCTATTGGCAGATCGGCTCGCTGCATTTCCTGCATCTGGTAATTGCTCTTCGTCCTTGGAACTGAGGGAGTGGCTAACCCTTTATCAAGCGACACCATTTACATACTTCTCTGCATCGCTCCCAGTTAATATTCCACCTTCGGATTTGTACGCCACCTACTTGATATTACATCAGCGAGCTTGCCGGCTGATGCAAGTTAACTTTCCTACAAATCTTAGTGTCCAGAGTGAATCGCCCATCAGCTACAACCTTGGATTTACCAATAGATCCATGGTACTGTGTCCCCGAATATCGGAAGGACTTTTGATACAGGATAATGAGGGAAACAACATTGGACCTGTTGCATTGAATGGGACACTTCTTGCAGGTACACTATTAGTGAAGAGTGAAGCTGAATGGGATACTCTGCTTAAGGATGAGAGAATCCTTACGCACATCCTCAAGACAATTGGAGTACCTCGAAATACAATTGATCATAATCCTTCTGGCCCCTTCCACCACAAGCCATGAGACGGGAAGATATGAAAGAAATACTCGCATAATTTCGGGGCAAGTAAGGCCAATTTGTTCTTTCGACCATAGTCATAACGGACAACTATATCAGCATTGGTTGCCACTGTACATGCGCGTACCATTTCTCTCAACAAACTGCGAATAACATTGTCCTCTTTGACATGTCTAATCCAAATCTTTAATCTTAAGCCACCGTTTGCGACAAGTGGCATAGCCAAATCGATATGATCCCCCATTGTCAGCGATATATTCTGCAACTTTTTTCCACGCTACTTTTGGCTCCCAACCCTTGCGGTTGCTACGCGCAATTTTTTTGACAGCTTTGGCCAGGAGACGTAACTTCAAGCAAGTGTTAGCCTCAACATCACGAAGTAGGCGAATGTACATACATCAATATCTGTCCATTCTGGCTTCCTTACTCGATCTTTCTTGTCTTTAGTTAACCTTCGAAACCGACCTCTTAGTGTTGACTCTGCGTCGGAAAACCCTCCCTTGGAACGAATTTCCTTGTATGACAACCCGTGCAGTCTTGAGCTGACCAAAAATTTATTTTGTTCAGATCGGCTATGAATCTTTGTAACATCGATGGCTGGTGAAGATTTACCCTCAGGCACATCATGCTGGTGTGTTTTAGGCACGCTGCAATCCCCAATATCAAGATCTTTTTTGATGATTGTATGACTTCGAGTATTTGCAACTGCACTAATAATAGGAGAACTGGCCCTCATGCGCCGATGTTTTACTGGTATATTTTTGTCCCATTGAGATTCATTGGTCCTAGCCGGAACTACATCATGATTTGAGGGTCCATGGAGTGCCGCTTCGTTATTTTTAGTGGGCTCAGAACTTGGAAGCACATATCGAGGATGTGGTTGCTCCAATACCGATTGTCTCTTATTGGATGTGTCTTCTGCACTATTTGCGACTGCGGTGGAGTCTGATGATGATGAATATGTCGATTTCGTGCTAGATGCCGTAGTTGACATCGAGGCAGTGGACTCGAACGATGCATTGAGGTTTAATGCTTTTGGTCTAACAGTACCAGGAATGTACGGATTGGATGGCCAGTTGTTCGCTGGCTCATATGTATGAATCCCAAGGCCCTCAATATCATGTTCTTGCTCATCTTGCTGTGTGGCAAGGCCATCATGTAAGTAGAAATAGGCATTCGATCCTGAGACCTGACTCGTAAAATTGTTGATATTGTTCATACAATTATCAATCCCATCCGAGCTCCAACTACTCAATGTGCAATCAAGTGCAACATCACTGGTGTAAACAGGCTCGTATGCATTGGGTGAGATATTATTGGTTGATGTGGAGAGGTCGTTATAGACTTTACTTGGACTTGGATTGTCATTGCTGAAATGATCTTGGATTGTTGAAGTATTCGAAGAGAACGGCACTTGGGCCGTGGATAATGGTTTGGAAGTTCTACAGTTCTGAAATGACACAAAGCTTCTGCGTCCCTGGTCCATGCCCATTTGGGAGTAACCTGTTCCAAGTGTTGGGCTTGAAGCATGATCACGATTCATGCTCGGTACTGGATGTAATGGGATTGAAAACGACTGCCCCATATTCGGCTGTTGTCTTGAGTGTATGGCCGCATATGTAGGGGTTCTCTGCGAACTATTCCCGTGGTCTGAACACAGTGGTGTCGTATCCTGATATAAATCACCCTTCTCAGATCGAATCTATTTCATATCAGTTCCACCCTAATGCATCTTCTATTCATTTCAATTTACTTGCCAGTGGGAAATTTCTGTGGTCTCGAAAGTTATCAAAATTCTGTTCCCAGCTATTTTGGTCCGGCGGATAGGGGGTAATACTCCAGGCGTGATTGTTCATCTTGAAGTTTGTTTCTTGTATTGGCATCATACATTGACTTGCGTCAAAGAGATCAAAGCAGTTCGACATGATTCGGGGCTTTGCGTTGTTTAATATCAATTTGATACTTCACCGCTATCTTGTTTTATCGTATTGTATAATTTCGATTTATACTTCAAGATTCACTTTAGCAAGTTGAATTATCTTGTAGCTAGCCTCTGCATATGTGATGCAAAAATACTGCAGACAGCCATGAAGATCAAGGCGGTCAAGCTAAAAACCAGACATGGAATTTCTCCTTGCAATTTGGCGAGGAATAGCTATCTCATAATTAGTCTAGAAGGCTGAAACTCCTTTCCAAATACTTTCAATCTTGAAATGGAAATAGGATAAAAAAGACTTACACTTGATGTCGATATATAGAATGCTATACACAAGTGGTGGTCAATATATTAAGAACTCCTGAAAGCTAGAGCCATATCTAAAGTTTTATATTCCACATACCGGAGAACAATCACGTTGGCCACAATGATCGGGCTGAGCGCTAACAACTTCCAGAGACTCCGAAGAAGGGAGCTCAGATCGGTTTCATATCATAGTTTACATTTGTTGCTTTTACCAGGCCCTTCTTCCCAACCCTGAGGTTTGAAAACCCAGCAGATCTCCCATGTAGAATTTCATAAGTAAGCTATAGTTTGATTCTTTTGCTGTATGCATCCGTACCTAAACCTGGTTATGTTCATTATTTTATGGTAATGAATGAACCGGACGGATATCTGCATACTTCCTAGCGAACTTGACGGCACAAACTCTCAGTACTGGTAAAATCTGAAATTGGCTCGCGCTTTGATCTTTATGATGCAGAGGATCGATAAAATGCTTTGTCGCAATTCGCCACCAATACGATCTAAAGCTTCCTGCTGTAATATTCTCAATTCGTCAAGAAGCATACCTCCCATCAAACTTAGCCTGTATGCGCCCGAGATTGTTACACAAATGCTCAAGCAAGGTCTGCCGGCATTATGAACCTTTTCTGCTTTGTCATACAGAATCCTGTATGTGCTAAATAGTTACATTTTGTCTAGTCTTTTCTAGGCAATATTTATAGGCAATATTTCTAATTCAGATTTGTATGTTCTCTGCATTATAGATTATCCTATCTAAAGATTGAAACAATGGCTGTTATTTCTTTTAGTACGTCTACACCACACCGAAGAAATTTTCATAGCCCTCTAGTTCTTAATCCTCTAGCTCTTGACTCTCTCAAGTACTTGGATTTATCATATCATTTATCATATTCACGAACTCATCATGGCAGCTGAGCGCAACGATTAGACTCGGCGCCGCGTTACACTGTCGATCAAAGATATGTTTGGTTCAAAGAATAATCAATGATTTAAAGAATTGATTGAATCCATATAATAAATAGTATGCTTTCTGTATAGGTTCAGTTTAGAAAACTGACAAGGATTCCTTGTGCGGGTGTTCGCATACAAAAAAGCGACCCCCTTTCTATACGATGAAGAATGCATAATTTCAAAACATGGAAAATGCGCTGCTATTTTCGGGTTAGGAAAGGGTTATTACTTTGTGAAAAGCGCGGCTAAAATTTAAATGACAATCATAATGTTTTAGGCTTAAGCAGAAAAGATTGCTCTCTCTATTTTCTATCGCTTGTTATCCAACAACGCGTAGTTATTCGTCGTGTTTGATTTTTATAGATCTCTGCTGGTTATGACTTTTCATTATCTATTAGAGTATTTATATATGTTGAATTGTCTATTGCTTGATTGTTTGTAGCATAAAGTGTGTGAGAGACTAAAGATCGTGAAAACGAAATGTAGGTTCAGACTTAACTATGGACGATTTTACGAGGAGATGAAAGAGCTGATGATGAGATCCCTCTGATATATCCCTTACGCGTGGTCACACATCATACTTCCTCCACATGTCAGGGGGTGGATTACAAGTCAAAATCAAAAGTTTCATGTTATTGTTGAAATATTGTACAAGAAAACAACAAAAGTATTATATATATGTATATGTACAGCTCCCCCCATAATTCTCCCGTCTCAAAATGTTGACCAAAAAAGCTCTCCTACGCTAAGTGAAGTACGGATTCTCGAAGAACAACTTGAATGCGGTTTTGAACACAATATCTCGATACCAAACTCTAGGCCTCCCTTCAAGTCCACTCTCCAATCATGCTTGAGCTTCGATCCTAACCTTGAGCGTAGCAAGGACTGCGATCAAGGGCGGTAAAAGCACTAGCGCACTTGTATTTTCCTCCAGAGTTACAAGGAGTACCGACATTTCCACCACCGGTGTAACCATCAGCACGATGAGCATTCTTACAGATCGTTGGGCAGTCGAGGTTGCCTACTGTAGGGTCCTGTTTGAAAGAGTTGGTTAGTTCTGTTTGGTAGTAATTGAAATATCATGAGGTATCAGCCCATCTCTGAGACTCGAGGATACTTACGCTGTAGACGCAGCAGTGACTGCCATTCGAGAACTCGCATTGACAGTATTGGCAAGCTTGTGCAGTCAAGGCACTGATGAGGGCGAACAAGGCGAAGGAGGCGAATTTGACCATTTTGATTGTATAAAGAGGTGTGTGGTGGATGATTTTGGTGAAGTGAGGATTCTGATGTTGTTGATTGTGTTGTTTGTATTGAAGTTTGACTGAAGTGATGATAGAAAAGAAATTGTTTAGTCTGAGTGATACTCGTCCCTTTATACTTGCCTCGACATGCTTTCTGTTTGGAAGTTGGGTCAAATGACGCCGAATAGCGGCATGTTCACCGTCGTCTTGTTAATTAAAAACTTGGGTAATCTACTTTGCCGACAGCATTTCTCATCTCACCATGTCGCCTACTATACACATGGTTGATCTTAGATGCAAGAGGTGGATCCATGTTTTGATCAGGTGCTTTGGTGTCTTGGTGTGTTCAACATCAAACCTGTGTCTATAACATAATATACGAGTTATACTCTTGATCTGTAGAGTGGAACAGTATGATAATCTAGAATGTAGGTATAGAAGAACCCTGCGAATCCGAGAGATGAATCCATGTTTCATCAAAAGCATTGGTAAGTTCAAGTCAAATATCATAGTTGTGTTAATATCTAATAGTAAGCAACAAATTTCATTAGAAGCGAGATCTAATGAACAATTAACACCAACTAACGATGAAACTGATGTTATAATCAAGTATCCTGCATATCTCGGTTATATAAAAGTCGGTGAATTTAAATATTTTGTCTCTGAAAATCAAGTATCCGTTATAATTTAAAAACAAATGCAGCTCTTTGTAGTACTATAAATCACCCGTCTCGGCGGCTTTTTCTTCATTTGTAGAAGTGTAAGTGGGTTTAAGCAAAGCAAAACAAAGAACGATTAGAATGTATATAGTAAGTTAATCTAAATATTGATTTAACGAATTATATGTTTGATATATATTTAAATAATAGTTTATTTGTTGTTATACTCGAATGATTAATACTGAAATATAAGATATCAATAGAATAACTTGAACTTTACATTTTCTTCTTCTTTATAAAAACAGACTTGTTTTTTATATTATATTAAACTTTCAAAAATAAAAAAGCTTAAAGTTTATTTAATTGTATATTTGTATAAAACTGTATCGAGTATACAAGATAATTAAATCTCGCTACTCGGATATATATATAATACGATGAACGAACAAACTAAACACTTCGTCTCGAACATTAAATTAAGCTTATTTAGAGTCAATAATATTATATATTAACTTATTAGTTTAACTTTATTATTATTCATCTAATGTATAATATCGTAGTAAATAACAAAAACTGTTATATATCTATAACTAATATGACGCGTCATTTTTGTATAAAATATATTTGTTTAATATTCGTCTATTTATTTTACTAGAACAAATCATTTCAAAATAATAATGATTAATACTCGAGTGCAAAGTATTAGAATAAAGATTGTATATAAAAGGCTACAAGTCGACAATACAAAGTATAGGTTTAGATCTCTGAAGAGATAAAAGAACAGATTGTAGGATCTCTCTAACATAGATGTTAAATGTAATCATGTACACCATGCCTCTATGTTGTCCATACTGTACTCGTATCGGCGAGAGCGAAGCTATATAGAAAGTTCTATTCTTTATATTATATGATTAATATAACATTGATTGAAGTAGTATATTAACGATACGCTAGTAAGCGAAGGAACATGAATAATCACTTCTATAGTAGTAGATTTCATACCTTCGAACAATAATAAGAAACCTAAATGCAAACCTATGACTGACATTCCACTATATTCAAACTCTATTCAATACAAAGTGATCTATCTGTTTAAGCTTAAATTTCGGTAATCTTCTATCAAAGTTTAATGGCAAAAATAAGGTTTACAATTCTACCAAACTCCACGCTCTTGAGATGATATAAACTATTATAAACTATTGATAGTTTGTATCACAAATTTCGGGCAAATAAAAATGCGGTTTATCGGTCTACTAGCGTATACACTGGTAGACGCTAGAAGGATCTATATGAATCACATGATCTATATTCCGACAATCATTAATCTATAAATCATGGTATAATATCTCTTAAACCACGGCCAATTAGCTTTAATCAGTTATGTTTTTTGATCGCATATGAGATCGCTTCTCGCGGTTTAGTTAAACCCGTATACGTTGCCGGGCCTCTCCGAAGACGTTACCGGAATGCCGATTCCTAGGCCTCTCGCCGTATACACATAGCCCTCTCTTCGTAGCTCGCTCTTTCTTCTGTAGCTTTCCATTATAGGGTTGATCTCAATGGCCATTGTTGGAGTCTCAAGCAGAAGCTCGTGGTTTGAAGAGCATAGATAACTTTGTCGGATAACAACTTGAACTTAGGCCTAGATCCAATCAATCTATTCTACGCCAAGTCGCGACGGTGAGTGTTACCATCGCTTAAGGCTCGTGTTACGTATGTGTACAATATAGCTAGGATTAGAATGTCCATCATCAGCAGCAAGGGTGTTGACGAAGCCTTCGTTATTTCACCAAACTTTGTGAGGCCACCCAGGGTCATTTTAGCTAATCCATTCGGACCCAAAGTCCGATTGAAATCATCTTCAATATGAATGGAGCGTTACGGGTTTGGTCACAATAATCATAATATCGAGAGCTTATGTGGTGGCGCTTGGGCCACTTCAGGATTCTACCCCACATTCCAGCGAATCACTCAACTCCAACTGCGGCCTCGTGAGCTCTCCTCATCATCACAAGCTCTCCGCGTCTTCTCCCCATCTCTTGCCGGTCTTCGACTTCGTCGGCGCAGAAGCACCTGACTCCCCAGCCTCTAGAGCCCGCTTCCTCTTCGAAGAATTCCCCTTTCCCTTGTCTTACGGCGGCATCCAGGCGGTCACGTAAAGAATACAAGCTATTCACCGCGCTGACATACTTCTCGAGAACCATATCGCAATGACCTTTCTTCCTCGTACACTCACTGCATCCCGACCCAGAAGCACCGCGATTGCACTTCTCCGAGACCTCTATACCATCTGGCAGCGTGTGGGAATCTTTGTATTTCGAGATAACCTTCGAACATCTCAAACACCAAGGCTGATATAACTGAGGTACACCACCCGTGTAATGCGTCGCCATTGGGTTGCCATGAGACATGATGAACCAATTTCAAGAGTGCCAGAACAAGCTGAAACAGGTGTTACTACAACGGAATATGATAGAATTGTTACCGAAAGAAGACTGAAAGAAAGGTGCCAAGATTATTGGGATTTGGAATTCTCAAGGGGGAAAATTGAAGTCCAAGTACCCCAAAACAACCAGCAGATCACCAACGCGTTATGTGCGGGGTAACTTGTTATTGTGAATATTGCAAGGCATCGAGGGATATTATCGCGCATGGTTCATTCTATTTTAATGAGTCACCTACGAGGCAGTGACGCCTTGAAGGATTCGTCGAGACACATGGCGTTCTGTCTAGAGATTTTATTTGTTTATTGTTATTCCATTTCGGACTACTATCAAGTTCTGCGGCATGCTGACCAATGGTTGGTTTTGGCCCTTGTTCACCAAGTTTGCTTGCAAGGCCGTCATGGATAATTCGCATATAGTATAGTCCTGCTAGGCCGATCTCCTGCCACTGACTATTCGCCCCTTCAGACTTGACACAGGAAGCTGCAAATCTAAGATTGAAGAAAACAAGGTTTTTCTCATAAGGCTTGCTGGACAAAAGATAACCTGCAGAATCTGTCAACAGGATCGCGGAAAACGCGTTGTTGTCGATATTAACCTCTGCTTCTTGCAGACAAGAAGCTTAAAGAGGAAGTTTATTACAATTCAAGGGTTTGAATCCTTTGATTAACAGCTAACTTGAATCTCGTATTCCATCTGAGCTATTTATAGTATATAGTTACACTATGTGATTAACATAAAAGCTATTCTTTGTAAACAACGATAAAACAAACATTCATATATTGTTCATTCTTATATCTATATAATCCATGCAAGTCAAGCTCCGGCCATCTGAAACTGATAATGGCATCAAGATCTACATTCTATTCCTCTCTCTCTCAATATGCCGATCATTGAATTGCTTATATCCAACACTCTAATCCAACGTTTGATCGTCGTCTCAATGAAATGTTCTGAAGTTTTTCTCAAGGCAGATTTCAGTGGCGGGAAGACTTAGGTTGTTGATACGCAGGGTAACTCCCAACAATAAAACACATATGATTGCTTTAGGGTGTAATTGTGTCGATTTTTCGTAGACTGGTTCAGATTGAAAATATTGTTAGATAATATCTAGACTTTAATTTTGTAGGGACCTTTAGAGAGATATAGATTTTCAACCTCTCGAGCAATAACAACATACTAAATATACATTCTATTGACTTGACGCTTTTGACATCCACACAATTTCCTTATTCATACAACTACCAGATTCAACATTATCTTAAAGATTAGATTGTTAGGTTGTAGTTCAAGCCATAAAATTAATTGTAAAATCTCCTAATGTTTGTAATATTTATGCGTTGCAGCGACATCAAAGTTCTATCAGAACGATTGAGATTTATCCTCATACAATAACCCAAAATCAATACCATAAAGCTTCTTACTCTTTCATAACACATTCACCTTTTCCTTTTCTCGCACTGTTGTATATTCACGCGTTCCAACAAAATAACTATTAGAAGAACTAATTCAATAAAGTGTATATTCAGTTGGTAAATAGTAAATACAGGCCGATCGTATCTGTGATGTTCGCGATACCCACGTCACTTCCTTTCCTACTACAGAATGACATAAATAGCTTAGATTGCAAAACAAGAAACATCAACTCTCATAACACAACTATGAATTGACCCGCTATATGACTACAATATCGGTCATATGATCCATATTCCAACAATACAGTCTTTCATCTCTTATATTCAATAAGAGCCTTAAAAGAAAGTACTATAAACTTAATTATTACATGAACCGCTGGCTTTAACCATCATACTAAATTAAATACTATTAGTTTTCTTTTTCATATATTTATTTGTTAATCAACTTACATAAATTGCCAGGGAAACCATTTAAAATCGCCACCTTTTAAACAAGATAGCACTTTTGTGAAATGATCAGTACATGTATCTGCAGCGAAATATGCTTCTGTATTTCCCAGATTTCGAGCGGTAATTGCATAAGGGATCCCGCCTATATAATGACAATTATAGCCATTGTAGTTTGCTGGAACATTTCCAATATACTGTCTACAAAGTTCTTTGACTTTGGAAACTGCGAGAGTTGGATTGCCTGATGCATATGAGTTATCAACAAAGCAACCAGCAGCATAAGCAGTAGAGCTTGTAAAAGAAAGAATGGTAAGAATTGAAAGGTTGAACAGCTTCATAATGTTGATTGTGGTTTTTAGTATAAGAATAAAGAAGTAAATTTGCAGTTTGGTGAAGATTGAAGTGAATGTTTCGAAATCAAAATCAGGAAATAAAAGAGCTATATATATAATATGTCAAGAAACGTTGATTTGAGTTTAATCTAATTTTATATTTCAAATCATATCGTTAATAGAATTTTTGTTGATTACGATTGAAATATAGATTATACAATCAATATAATCAATCCGCATTTACTAAATAACTTCTCATTATAAGTTTTCAACTTTTTAAACAATAATAATATATTGAATAAACGCTATATTAAGTTAAATCTAACATTATTGACGTTCACTTATATTTAAAGTTTTTTCAATATACAATGCGGCATATATATAGCACAAAATGCCTCAATATAGTATGTATTATACCTTGTCACAAAGCGATAACGACGGAATACAGTTCAGAGCAGGTTTATCAATCAGTTCAGATTTATAACTAAGATATAGCTCGAAGAGCTATATATAACAGACTAGAATATAGTATTTATATTATATGTAGCCTCTGTCACGATTCTGCCGTTTCTGCTAAGCCTAGCTCACCGTTCCGGTGCACGTGCTTGCCCGTGTAGCTCATGTGTATCTTGTGTAGAATATATATAGGAGCGCTGTTCTGTAGTTAGTATTAGCAGTAGTATATTCTAAAAAATCTTTTGACCTTTCAACGTATACTATTTGGCATTCTTTTATGACTATATTATCCGTTTACGAGCTTTTTAACAGCACAAGCGTTACAGGTTTTGAATTTGCTTCTGTCGGTGTTGGATAGATGCAGGGTATGGGCTAGTGTGTTATGGATGGCTTTTGGGTAGTCAAGGATGGATGGTCGGAGGAGAGGGGTGATATAGTTTGATGTGCATTTATATAATTGGGAAGGGAGTAGGGTTTGGGTGGCTGAATGGTTAGTTTTCTGGGTGATGTTGATGGTATGAAAGGACATTGGGGAATCTATGATGGTATATGGTGAGTGTTGATTTCAAAGTTGATAGGTAAGAAGGTTTGTGTTTTGTGGTATTTAATGATTATAGATAGATTATATAATAACACAAGAATTGTTGAACAAGTTATTTTATAGACAATCTAGAACAACTCTACAAATAATGATTTAGGGATATATAATCTTACTAATAACAAATAGAATTACTTATGCTCTATATTATGATTATATACTTATTCTAGCTTCTTTATCGCAGATACCACAACGCGAATAGCTTGGATATACCTGTTTCCCTCTAAACTTGTAGTTTCCCCAAACTAAAACATATACTTAAACTTAATCTCTGCTCTTTTCAGTCCTATACGTGCTTTATTTGACAGAACTGCTGAACTAGGATCGCTTGTTTTGCTTTGAATACATAGACAATATAGTTATCTATTAGGCCTTCAAGACGGCAAAGGAGAATATAACTAAACTAAAACGTGATGTTTGATAGATTATATAATAAAGAGCGGAGAATAAGATTGTCTTTGCTTTAAAGAAGCTAAAGATGATCTATTTCTTATAGAAAAAAAGTTTGAATACTTGTCACAAGGCCATAGCTGTTACGGTATTACCGTCACGTTAGTTAGCTCTCCGCGATCGGACCTCGGTTGGCACCCGAGAGGACAGCGTGTTGATATAAGCTCCGTGATCGGCGATCCATGTATATATACTCTCTCTAGATTCCATTGTAGTTAGCCTTTAAGTTGAAATTCTAAGTGTTGATCTCATAGCCACTGACCTTCGTCACAATTAGAGATGAGCCTATGTTAAAGAAGACCTCCTATATATAACTGCAAACTGCATTTCCCAGTACTAACTATGCCCTGTCCTGACTTTAAAGTTAAAAACAGTATAGCTTTCCTTCTTCCTTATAATCCTTTTTTCTCTATTTAAGAAAACGTTTTTGTTTTTGAATTTTGATCTTTTTAGACTAATTAATAACAATCTAATTTTCAATTGATAATTAGTTAATAACAACATAAATATTTAAATTATTATGTTTTTATTTAGATGTTTGTTTAGCAAATGTTAAACTGGAAATATTAAATAATTGTCAGAAAGTTTTCGAATAGCTTAAGTTGCAATATCAAGATGTTTAGGTATTTGTGTTTTTCTTCTGTACAGCTAGAAGGCTGTTCTGGTTTGGCTAGCTAAATATAGAACTTCTGTTAAGAGATTTTGTAAAACATTAAATATTTTAGTAATTTTGTATAACTATAAAAACAATTCAGTCTAACATTATTATAGTTAAACCTTCTATAGTATTATACAAAGTTGTTATATACTATACAGATCGTTAAAAGCTTATACAGTATAGCTTTTGACAATCAAAGTTCTAAAGGTTTTGTTATTGAATAGCCAAGTTTTTATTTGCAGTATACTATTAATAGGTTTGTTTTGTATTGCTTCTATCAAACTGTAGTTGCGTTGTAGACAAACACTTACACAACCAACCCAATCCTATTGATAATAAGTTCAGCCGATCGATTGTTAACTATTCGTTCAACATTCGTTCTAATATCTACTAGTTCATTTGCTTTCTTATTGTCTATAATGCCTATATAACCTAATAACCACCTTTATTTATTTATTTATTTATTTTAAGTTTAACGTCTCTGTATAAACTGATTAAACTTGACCTCCCGCAAAGTATTAGAGACAGGCCTACACTAAAGAAGACCTCCCGTATACAGCCGCAAACTGCATTTCCCAGTACTAATTATACCCTATCCCAACTTTAAAGCTAAGAACAATATGGCTTTCTTTCTTCCTTATAATCCTTTTTTTTTATTCGAAAAAACGTTTTTGTTTTTGAATTTTGATTCTTTCAAACCAGTTAATAACAATTTAATTTTCAACTAATAATCAGTTAATAACAACATAAATGTTTATTATATTTTCGTTTAAACATTTGCTTAGCAAACATTAAACTAGAAATATTAAATAACTATCAAAAAGTTTTCGAATAGCTTAAACTGCGATATCAAGATATTTAAATATTTGCGTTCTTTTTCTATATAGTTGAAGAGCTGTTCTGGTTTGGCTAGCCAAATATAGAACTTCTGTTAAAAGATCTTGTAAAACATTAAATGCTTTAATGATTTTGTATAACTACAAAAGCAATTTAGTTTAACATTATTATAATTAAACTTTCTATAATATTATACAAAATCGCTATACACTATACAGATCGCTAGAAGTCTATACAATATAGCTTTTAGTAATCGAAGTTCTGGAAACTCTATTATCGAATAGCTAAATTTCTATTTACAATACGCTGTTGATAGATTTGTCTTGCGCTGCTTCTATCAAACTGTAGTTACATTATGGGCAAACATTTGTACAACTGATCTAATCTTGCTAATAATAGGTTCAGCCGATTAGTTATTAGCTATTCGTCTAGCGTTTGTTCTGATATCTATTAGTTTATTCGTTTTCTTGTTGTTTATAATGTTTATATAACTTAGCGATTATTTGATATTGATCTTGTATTGGTTGATCAGTTTATAGTATTCCAGGAAAGCTTATTGAAAGATATTGAATATATTTGTTTTTATACATTAGATCATCGAAATGCTATCGATGTATATTTAGAGCTGCATAGTTTTTGGTTATAGGATATCGATTATGCTTTGTAAGCTTTTAAATATGTTAATCGCTTTAGTATCAAAGATATAAAAAGTACTATTGATTATATTGCTATTTGTCTTTACTAATGTTTGGTTTTTGTATATAATATATCTGTAATTCATCAGTTTAGTTTTATCTTTATATTGTTTAAAGTTATCCGAAAAGACTATAATAGTATTTTTGTTTAACTAATCTTATTATGTATTAAACTTTGTTATTGTTGCTTTTTTTGGTTTTCCTTTTATAAGATTAATTTGATAATTAGATAAGAAGTATAGTTTGGCTAATACTGGCTAAAGGGCTTTTAGGATCAGTTTATCTATTTGTCGTAATCTTATTACTTGTTGCTAAAGTAAAGTTGATATTTTGAATTATAGAACTAAAAGATATACTAGATCTAATATCTGTAGCTGTAATGCAAAACAGATGCAAGTATGTTCTAATACAACATTGCTTGACAGCAATCCTATGTTCTGGAGTATATTTGCTGTGAATGCTGTATGTTAAACTAGAAAAACGTTCTGTATTATTAGTATTATAATCTTGTTGGTTTTTTTTATTAATAGACTTAATCTTATACTAACAAGCCAGTCGCAGTTGAAGTTGTTTGTTATATTAAGTTTCAGCTTTCTTTTGTACTAGACTTCCAATCTGTACAGCAGAAAAGGCTAAACGTATATTATTACAGCCTTCCTCAACAATGCTATAGATAATCCGAACTTCATTTCGGCTAATCCTTTAATATAATAAACGATTCTTATTGTTTTTGTTGTACATTTAGCTATATATTATTTGAAGATCAGTTTGCAATTTAGCCAGATCCTTAACTATCTCAATATTGATTGTTCGTTGTCTATTATCTCTATTAGTCTAATCGTAAACTTCAACAAGACTTTTATACTAAGAATGTTCAAACTTTTTCTCTATAAAAGATAAATCATTTTCAGTTTTTTTAAAGCAAAAACAATCTTGTTTTTTGTTTTCTATTATATAATCTATTAGACATTATACTTCAGTTTGACTATATTCTCTTTTGCTATTTTAAAAGCCCAATAGATAACTATATTGTCTATATATCTAAAGCAAAACAAATAATCCTGATTCAGCAATTCTGCTAAATAAAGCATATATAGAACTAAAAAAAACGAAAAGCCTTATAAAATCCTGTATTCGATCTGCAATTCTGCAATATATACGCCTTCCAGCCTTATCTTGACTCTGCGATCCTGCAGAAACAAACAGATCAGCTTTAGCAATTTCAGAAGCCATCCTTGTTTCCTTATCCGATCCAGAAGCCATCTTGGCAACAGCATATCAAATACGTTTTGCACATCAAGGATGACCAGCGTAATCTTCTTCCTTTAAGCGAAAGCCGATTCAATGTTATATACAAAAAAAACCACCAGATCCACCACTAATCGTTTTAGAAAAGCTTCTCTATATTGTAAACTGATGATTCTATAGTATATAGCCGCCTATAAAACCTTTTTAACGATTAAACGTTTCAAGTTTTTGCTAATGCAGGATAGAAACACAATAAATCTCCAAAAGCAAACTAACAACTTATCCTTCTTCTCTGTCTTTGATAACATCACCACTTCTACTAGCTTCCACTTTATTAGAAAATATATTAGTTTAAAGCATTTCTGGAAAAAGTTCTTCAGGAATAGCCTGATATACTGTTAATAAGCTTTAAGAAGCTGGATAATGATACGATCTACACTTAATACTATATTTGAAACACTTATTATATTCTTTTTTACTTTCTTTAACAATATTTCTATTACTTATAGAAAAAACGTTTATCGTTCTTTTGCTTTCAACAAATTGTAATCCAAATCGTCGAAATTGTTATACTAATAGAATATTTTCTTTAACAAAACTTCTATCTTTTCTTTGATGTTTTTGATACTTTTATTATCTATTATTAGTAATAAAGCTTTAAGCAATAACATTAGCTTATGCCAACCCATTACCTTATACAGATCTGTATTGTTTATTGCACTGTCAATCACTTTGTATCAATAATCGCATTTGGCCTACCTGATTATTATAAGCATTTCCCGTTTCTTCTACTTGTAATCTGATCCGGAAAGCCTGCGCGCTTTGGTATAGCTTATGTGTATCTCTATACACACTAATATCCACCAGAACGCTATTTTGGCTGTACCTTGCAAATACCTTCCTACTGCCTTGATCGTGTTTTGGAATAAAATAACTAGAAACTCTACAATACTGTTCAGATCTTTTATATATTGTACGTTAGCCGATTGTAGCAGATAAGGAATTCTGAAGCCAATCAAACATACAAACCTTGTAAAGCTTGTTTTTGTTATTCTATACTCAATATTGCCTTCAACGCTTAAGCTTTTTACTGATATCATTATAATCAGAATATAATAGTTCAAACTGCAGTTTAGGTTATATTTTACTTTTGTTTTGATAAATAGAATATTCGAAAAGGTTAAATCTATAATATAGCTTGTACAGTATATAAACTCCTCTAGCTTGCTGATGTAGTCCGTTTTGCTGTTATACATTTACTTGGCTAAAACTGTATTTTAATTGGAGAACTTAATCTTGGGTTCGAATATATCATATTTCATATTGAAGTTTCTGTTTATCAGAAAGTTTGATAGAATTTGTAGGCTTATTATATATTCAATTATCCATAAAGTATTTGGTTCTCTATATACATTGACAATATAGTAACTATTGACTTCTAACCAAACAAGATCCCGATCGTTGCTATTCTGCTTCTGTTGTATAGCTAGCTCTGCTGTTCGTTGTATATACAACATCGCTCTCGGCTTCTTCGTTTCCCGTTTGACTAGCTCCATATGCTCCTATACGTTTATCGGCATATAGCATTTGTACACTAGATAGTTCTGTATTCGAATTCTTAAATATACATTGGATTCCTGTATACAGACTATATTAACCCTTTCCTCGAATACTAGCTATAGTATAGCTATATACGCCAATCCTGATATTCCAATATTTGTTTAAGCTATCTTCAATCTGTTAGCTTAGGCGGTTGTATAGTCTTTACTGCTTTGCTTTGGTTTGCTTTTCAGTATAGGGATAAGATGGATATTAAAGGTATGTTTAGCTTTATACTGCTATTAAAAGCTAAGTCAGAAGTGTTGTCTAATGCTGTATTGGCGTAGTGCTTTGATAGGTTGGTTAGGTTGAGTAAGCTAGTAAAAGCGGTTTTGCATTTAAAATATTATGTTTAGAAATCTATAGTTTTGTATTCTGTTATATGTGTTCCCAGAACTAGGATTATTATCTAGACGTTGATCCTGACGGCTCGTTCCTGTCATTGTTTGGCTGCAAGTTTGTACATTTTCTGTATAGCTATCTATTAACAGCGGATCTCTTTAAGCTGAGTCGCGGTTAAGCGAACCATTTTTCTGTTTATCTTTTTGGGAATAGTAGTACAGTTTTTGTGTTTGGCAGGGAAGAGGCTATAGCATTTAATGTATCTGAGAAGAACTGTGTAGTTGGCTTTGTGTACCTTTTGGTATCTGGCAATCGTTATACTACAATTGTTGCACTTTGGGGGTATATAGCAATAAAAAAAGTTGTAGTACTTTTGGCAATCAGAGTTATGCAATTCTATATTCCGTTTTCTCTTCGAAAGCTTGAAATGTTTAAAGGATTTGAAAAAGGTAAAGAGGCGGATCTTTTATTTAAAGCTTACAAACCAGACTATTGTAGTATTGATTGTATATACACTGTAGCAATTTATTAACCTTATCCTAATCTGAATCTTGGTTTCTTTAACTATTATAACAAAAATAACCAATTGATTCTTTATTAGATCCTTAAAAACATTCAGAATAAACACTAACTAATACATATATTACTTTTTTATCTTTTTCAAAGAAATACAACAGATCGCTTTGCAAATCTTGATTACGTTAGCCCTTTACAGAATAAAGTCATAAACTGTCTTGATGCTAAGCTTGACTGCCTAGCCTATAGAAATAACCTAAAGTCGTAGAATATCCTTTGCCATAATCTAGAATATAGCTCTCACAATAGCCTTACAGATAAAAAAAAGTTGATCTTATACAAACAATATCCTTACCTTTATTCGAGTATAGATACAAAAGTTTGCCTTCTCTCCTAGACTCATAACCTGTGCAGGCCTGGTCTTTAACATTACAGCACCTCTAAGTCTCTTAGCCATCATCAGAGAAACAGCACACTCTCAAAGTACACCTAGTATTATTGCCTTGAAAATCCTAAAAGCCTTTATATAAGTTTATTACATAGATTGCTTTACAATATTGATCCCTAATAAATACTAATCAAAGAAAGCCAGCAAACTATTCTAGATCTTTCAAACAAGCCTTTTATACTTTTTCAGCAAATTATATACAAAAACCTTTATTGCTTTTACAAAATTCCTAAAAACCATACATTTAAGTATAACTTCTTGTTCTATCTATTCGAATCTGTTTAGCACAACATCGAACACTGATATATCTATAAGTGCAACCATTAGCAGAATCAGCGCTGTGTTTTGTAAGACTTCAGTGAATCGGAAAACGAAAAGCGTTTTTGTAGATTAGTTGCGGATATTGTCGGAATATGGATCATGTGATCGGGGATCATGTGACCGCAAGTCACGTGATCATGGGACCATACCACTAGTGCGGAGGCACTAGTGGAAGGGAGGAACATAAATAGGTTTACTTGTACACTAGTCTTACAACCTTCAAGTCGTTTTTACCTACTACAATTACAAATACATAAAAGCATCTCTATTCCATATATACGTAATTAGATACTTTCTTATTGAGTTTATAGCTCTTCCAATACTAATTAGTGTAAATTCACAAATTAAAGAACAAGGATTTTAAACTCGGAAAGTCAAATCTGAAAAAGCATAAGCTCTTTTGCGTTTCAGCAATTGCCTTTGTATATATAGGCATAGAAATCACAACTTACCGATTAACTGCATTGCGCTCTTAATAGACTACTCGATTTCTATATACTAACTACAACAATATCATTCATATCTTTAGGATTTATCGATAAAGCAACGTTTTCAACAACTCCTACAACCTCAACTCAAACTAAACAAAATTACCTGACTTCTATTTCACACATTTCTATCACATTCGATTCCTTTATTCCATTTTTTGTTCTTCAACTTCTTTACTCCACATTTTACTACAACATACTAATACATCACACTAGTACAGCATCCTCAACACACAAACCATTTAATCTTAACAAATCTTCAATCCAACTCTTAGATTCGAAAACACAAACTTCAACACAACATTTACAAATAAATCATAATCGCATTTTAATCTTAACAATATATTCTGATTCAACATCATTAACTTTTTTTATAAACCAAAATCTACTCGAAACAGCTAATCGTTAACTTTAAAACTTGAAATCGAAAAATCACCACCAAAAACCACCTTATACCTAACTACTCTACATTTACCCTACAATTCCTTTACCAAATAAAACTTCTCTTTTTTATCTACTTTATTACTCTTTTACACTTTTACATTTTTATACTACAACTTTCATCCATATTAACAACAAAAATAATTACAAAATGGAAATATCAAAAATGCTATCGGAAAATATCAATAATATATTTCGAATCAACTTCAAACAAAACAAAGAACCAGAAAAACGAAAAAAATCAATTATCTACAATAAAATTGATGATGAACTATTTCTCGAATAAAAGGAATTCTATTGTAAAGATATTATAGCCAAAGAATTAACATTTAATGAACTTTATATATTCGTTAAATATAAGTATTATTATTATCAACAACAAACAAAATACTTAGATAAAAAAGCATTTGAAGATTACAAAACATTATTTGCAGGTTTCTTAACGTTAAACTTTGTAAAGATCAGTAAGAATTTATTACATTGATTACAAAAAAAATTAAACAGATATAGTATATAAGTAAACCTAAAAACGAATAACAATATTAAAATATAGATAATATTATTTGTTATACAAACAATAGTTCAATATTATAAATAGTTAAACAATAAGATTGTAATTTGTTATAATAATTATATACAATTCAAATCACTTTTTATTCTTCAACGATTCGATGAAATAAGAATCATAGTAGCAGAAGACGTAAATCGATCGATATCATCGAAAAAAAAATTGAAAAAAACATAATCAAAGAAAAGAAAAGAACTAATACCAATTCTTCTTCCTTTAAAGCTTCCTAAAATCATATATCCATAAATACTTCAAAGCAAAAAATCAATTCTACCAAAACTACTAATAAAAAGATTTAAAGGCAAAACAACAAATATTGAATTTCTTGATCTATTTATCAATAACAACAATCAATACAATATAAGCAATATTAGAAAACAATATTACAAAAACAATAATAAAAAAAACCCAATCATAGAAGTTCAAAATAACAAAGAATACAAAAATGATCCACCACTATCAACACTACCTCGATCATCACCAATCCGTAACACAGCACAACAAATAACAATTAACCCCAGCGATCCCGATAGCTTTGATTCCTCTAACTCCAACTCCGATTCCAAATCCAATCACCCTCTTCCTCCAAAACGAATTCCAAAAAAACATACAAAAGAAAAAAAGAAAACATATCAACTATATAAAAAAAGCAAATAGAAAACTGAAAAGGAAAAATCCAATTCAGAACCAGAAATCAAACTATACAAAAAGGATTACAAATAGAAAATAACACAACTGAAAAAAACCTACAACAAAAAAAAGAAATACTCTAATAGAAATAACGCTTTTAATCATAAATATCATATTTTCATCCACAAATATTTCAAAAATAACATTCCGGATTCATACCTCAATAAAGCATTTGACTTTATATTAACAAACAATACCAAAGATTTCTATTACAACAACATCAAAATCAGAAAATATAGAACAATAATAGAACTTCAAAATATAATAAAACAAAACTTCGAAAAACCTCAACATCAACAACATATCACTAACCAATGAAAAACCATTCGACTTCATCAATATATCAATAAACACCCAAATCTTTCTACATTAAAAAACTTCCAGAATATAATAAAAAATCTAAAAATATTGTTTAAAAGTTTACTATTACCATTACAAAACAATAAATATCTCATTATCAAGATTATCATTGCCTACTAAGATATTAAAATATACCAAAACATACTTTACATCTTTAACACTAACTTTACAATACTTCAAAAAAGCATTCGAGTTATAATTAATATATAAAACAACAAACCTTACCCTTAGAAACAATTCTATACAAATCGCAGATATCACAAATCAAAAAACAACAATCTACCATATAGATCTAATTATTACTCAACAAAAACATCTACAAAGATATCGTTCAAACTATAACAAAAAGATAAATCCTATTACATCTATAAAAAAATAGAATATTGATCTGATTATTATACAAAGGAAAAACAGAAACAAGTTTGCCAAAAATATCAGAAAAGATTTAGAAGATCTGAAACCATTTTCAATCAAACATACAAAACATTTGTTCTTATAATAGAAAAAGAATACCTTGATAATTATTATGAAGATACAGATATCAAAGAATGAAACATATTTCTCTTAAAACAATATTCGGATACAGAACAATATATCGCTAAAAAAGAAAAACAAAAGAAAAATCTATCAATATAAGCTAATTTCCTTAATTCTATCAACAACAAAAAAATCGCAACAAATCTATTCAATAAATCTACAACACATATAATAACAGAATTAAACATTATTCAATAGCAACTACTATATCATTATGATAATACAAAATTCTAAAACATAATAATCGATATCAATGCAGCACAATAGTCTACAATCGGATTCGATCAATACTAGACATTCAAAACATTCGTTGAAGATATACTCTTCAACAAAACTATAACAAAAACTGCAAAAGTAATATTCAGAATCGGCTTAACAAGTTCTATAAGATCAATCAAGATTAATCTGTTAATCGGAAATATACAATTCTATATCTTTCATTCCGAAACACTTTTTTTGTTATCAATCATCGATATAAATCAACTTAAGATGTATTACAACAATGTAACAGATATATTGATATCATTAACTAGCAACTTTCCAATGGTTAGGAAATATAAATACTCAATGCTATTGTAGTATATCAACGTTCAACAATTCCTTCAAAAATCAATTGATATTAATGAATGTTATTTCACCGAAACAGAACTTCGAAGATTCCATTGCAGATTCAGCTATCCGGTAACATATAGATTCTATTGTATATTACAATATACAAAGTATAATAACATTCTACAAAAAGATATTGATAAACTAACAAAGTTCTGTAAATATTATTAGAAATACGGAAAATCATTCAACAGATTCAAATTTCATTTTCGCAACGATATTCAATTCAACCATTCTATATTTGTCGACATGATGTATATCGATTCGAAGCTAGTCCTTCACGTTATAGACAAAGCTACTTGATTCCAAACTATACAATAGATATCCGAAATGACTTTAAAACATATATAAAATAAATTGAAACAATATTGGATGAATATATATATAGGGCCCCTAGATCAAATTGTTCACAATACTAACAGCAACTTTATTAACAAGGAATTCGTTAACAATATAACAATATTAGCTATTACTATAAAGACAATACCAATTAAAACACATTGGTCGATCAGATTTATCAAACGATATTACTATTTACTCCAACGAATTTATAATATCATATATACAGAAACAAAAAGATTCAGGATTACAAAGAATATAGAATTACAAATAGCTATAAAAACAATCAACAACTTAGCAAAACCTAACAGTCTAATATCTACACTTCTAGTGTTTGGCATATACCTACAAATAACCGATCTCGATTCTGTTTCTACAGTAAAACAACACGCACAAACTATCAAGAAAGCTATAACAGAAGTTACAAAGTTATACATGGAACAACAGGTTTCTGAAGCTTTGAAAGCACGAAATAAATCTAACACTACCCCAATATATAATCTCCTACTGAATTCCAACATTTTAGTATAAAAAGAAAGCCATCATAATGCAAATAAATGAACCGAACCTTATAAACTTATATCGATTGAAAACGAAACTTGCATAATCCAAATGCCAATCAAATCTAAGGAATTTAAATCAATAATAGTAAAACCTTTTTATTATACAACATTACAAATAGTAATTCCACCAATAAGACAAACCCGAAATACTACTAATGCAATACTATTCTCAGCATTGGAAAACTACATCATGAATAAGTTACTCCTTTCAACATATAATCCAACTTCCTTTACCGAATCACAACAAAAAAAGATTAACGAACTAATAGAAAATGGTATATTCGAATTGGTTTGTTTTGATTCTATTCTATCCGGAACTAGAGTTTTCAATTCCAAATTCGTCGATGAAATAAAAAATGAAAGTACTAATTGCACTTTCCACAAATCACAATTAGTTGTTTAAGCTTTCAAGGATCAGAATAAGAATATAATACTAATCTAATCATTTACTATTTAACAAGTTAGTTAATATATTATTCTTAGTACTATAACCATTCTTTATATTCAGAACAAAAATATCAAAATGTTTATCTGGGATATTATATAGGCATATGTACAATCGACTTCGGATTTGGTTTGTAAGTTCTACATTCGACTATTAACCGAATTGAACATATCGGAAGGATTTCTACTTCGGGTAATATAACCCTTTTATAGTATTCCAAAGACTGAAAATCACTGGTTCAGCATTTACTATAAACACCACACAAATGCTCTCAGAATAGTTCAATCAATTTACAACCTATGCTTATTGTATACTACAACAAAGGATTTAGCATTTGCTATTATTAGACTTCAAACAGATAATACACTTATCGTTTGCAATAAACAATTTGCTATTTAGAAACAAAATCAACTCCGAAAAGCCGGATTCATGGCTAAGGATAAGAAGGAACTTACTATCAATAGTCTGCTTAAGTTCAATAGTGGTACAATCATTTTCAACAAAGATAGAAGTATTTACTTCAATCAAGAAAAGCAATATCAGAATCTCCAATTTGTTCAAACGAGTTCAAAAGATATGCCTAGAACATGTAATAAACTGAGAAAAGCCGTTGCTTCGAAGAATCAATATATAGCTCAGCGTGTATATGGAGTATATGTTGCTATTATAAGTTAATCCGAAGCATTTTTCGATTTATCTTTTGTTGTTTAGATGATTAATTCAGACAAAGATAACGCAGATTTCCTTAATAAACATATTTAGTGGTAAATAGACAATAAAACAAAAGGTTTGAGATATATGACATTAAACCTGGATTCACTAAAGCTAATAATATTTACTGATACTTCTTTTGCTAATAATAAGGATCTTTCTTTACAGATTAGATATATCATTATACTAATAAACAAAAACAATAAAGCAAATCTGATTTATTAGTCTTTAGTCAAATGTAAAAGAATTATAAGAAGTGTATTGGCATTAGAATTGTATACAATGTTACTGAGATTCGATATAAGTATTACAATTAAAAGTACTATTAATAAGATCTTTATTAATCAAAAGATTTTATTTACGATTTGTATGAATTCCAAATCATTTTATCAATGTTTTACGAAATTTGAAATAATATAAGAAAAGAGATTAATGATTGATGTAATAGCATTTCGATAATCGTATAAATGTAAAGAGATTATAAAGATCAAATGGATTAATAGAAAATCAAACCTAACAGATGTTATAACCAAGTTAAAAGCGTATCAAGCTCTAAAGAATCTTGTTGACAACAATATAATCAATATCAAGATTACAGAATGGGTGGAAAGAGGAATGGGGAAAGAGGAGATTTCTTTACAAAAGGAAAAGTGATTTTATAGAAATTATTTGTTTTGTTTCTTTTTGAAAGTTGTTATCATAAATATGATCTAGTTATTCTTTTAGAGAATTGCTAATATCAGAATATAGATTATGTGATTGGGGATTATATGATTGCAAGTCATATGATTATAGGACTATACTATTAATGCAAAAGCATTAATGGAAAGGAGAAACATAAATAGGTTTATTTGTATATTAGTTTTACAACCTTCAAGCCGTTTTTATCTATTACAATTACAAATATATGAAAGCATTTCCATTCCATGTATACGTGACCAGATACCTTCCTATTGAGTTCATAGCTCTTCCAACAGATATACACATTTGTGTTTCTGGCTATAGGCTGATCTAGCGTCTAGAGTGCCATCTCTGCTAACAATAACAAGATATAACAAAATGAAGTTTGTATATTTAGTATAAAGTTTTTGTAATATAATATAAATGTTGCTTTTTGTATAAAATTGTAACTGAAGATTCTATAATATTGTTCTAATCAGAACCTTTATTTAATATATTTATTAATTCGAAAGTTAATTTTAAATCTGAAGTTATTATATAATAAATAATCAATTAGAGTTTTTTAATTCTCAAATCAATTTAAATATCTTATATTCTATAGAATCTTTAAGGTTTCTAGCAGACAATATTGAATACAGTTATATATCGAAAAACTAGACTCGATAACTCTATTGCAGATTGCTGATCAGTTTATCTATTATGTAATATAAATTTCCATTTTAATATTTTACTACAATTATATAATTATATAAAATATTACCTGAATGATATATAAATAAACTCAAAATCATTTTATATTAAATATAACAATTTTATATGGATAGAAAAATATTATATATTTTATATAATATTTTTATAATAATTTATCAAAATAGATTAAACTTTGTATATTTTATATAATGTTTTTTATATAATATTTTAATATATTTATACTATTTATCGTTTAACTATCTTTAACCGCTTTCTTTTTTCTCTAATATTATCTATATTCAAATCTTTAAGGTTTCCGTTATGCTAGTATTATAAGAGTAACTCCTTATTCCTCTTTTCCGATATATCATTATCTAAAACCGGCCTTGACAGGTTTGAAAGTATAAAACCTAGATTGTTTGTTTTGCAGTTATATTTCTCAAAAGCATTATCAAACAAGCAATAAAGCGATTGTATCGATAACTCCTAAAAAGTTTCGAAAAGTTAAAACTCTTTCTTCAACCATAGATATAAAACAAGATCTACTAACTTAAACCTAATCGATTCATTGATCTGAACTCCTTTACCTCTATCCAACCTACAAATCTCCTATACTATATTAGTCTAAAATCTATACAAAAACAACTTTCTATACTATTATAGAATCTTCTCTCTTAACTTTTTCTTTATATTTATATATCCGAACATTCTAATGCTCGTTCCCTTTAATTGTCTTTATATACCTTTCTCACAATTCTAGGCATATTCTTTTTGTCTTCGAATCGATTTTAACAATAACTATTTTGTTAATATATTTATTCATATAAAAAAGATAATACTTTACACAATCCTTTAGGCTTTCTTATATCTAAAAGTATCTAATCTCGAAAATGACTCCAGAGAGATTGCAAAACAGTATCTGTTTCTTGTTATTGAATTTATTATCAGTAGAAAAGTAGAATTGGATTGTTATATTTGAATATAATTCCTTTTATCTCCTTTTGATCTTTTAAACATTAATACTTTTATTCAATATTCTTATTATGTTATAATTCAATTTCTGTTTAAAAGAAAAAGAATTCGGATAATCGAAGATGATATTTCGAATAATTCTTAAGTTGAACTTTAGAAAGTTTTGTGCTGTTATATCGTGAATCTTTGATGATATCTGAAAAACGAGGATTGATGTTATGGGTAGAAAACAAATAAAAGTTGGATATTGTTTTTGTTTTGATCTATCAAAAAGTATTTGAGTTTTGTTGTTGGATTATCCTTTTTTCTTTTTTTAAATATATTTTAAAGTAAATCTTATAAAAAACATAAATAGTTATAGCAAAATAGTAAACTATGCTTATTTCTATTTACTGTTTAAGTTCTAGAAAATCTCAATATTATAACAAACATGTTTTGAAACGATTATAAACAATAATACTTTTTAGTTAAAAGATTTAACAAAAACAACAGATATCGATATAGTAAATAAGTTAAAATAAAATTGAGGTTTAAAGTTATATAATTACTATCTGCAATGTATATAATCCCATATATATCCATTCTTCTGCTAAATAGGATCGACAAAGTGAGATCGATAAAATCGCTTCATACATCTCTAGACCGTTCTACAGATGATCAATCTGCTAACGGGATGATATGGAAATATACATCGCAAGAATATTTATATCTCGTGTAAAAGCAAAAAAGTAATCACTTATCGATTTTTATTGAAACCAGAAAGTCAATATATTTTAGTAAAATATCAAAATAAACATTCGCCAGATTATAACACAAAACAAAAAGAATATTATACAGAATCTCCTATATAAACAAACATCAAAATCATTAATAGAAATCTTATTATAATAAAGTTAAATTACATTTAGATAAATCAAAACAAATAAATAATCAAATGTTTCAATAAAATTTAATCTAAAACTTTTCTTCTAAATCAATGATTTCTTTTTACAGGAAAAGTATTTACTTTTTCTTTATAAGACTACAAAGCTTCTGCTTTTTTTAATAAATAAAATCAAACTTAATATATATCAATTTATACTTATAGTTCTAATCAATCAATAAACACTCCTTTTTATTATTTGTATTATAAAAAAACTATATCTTAATATACTTCTTCTTATTCTCTATTCAAGTATACCAAAAAAAGGCTTGAAACTTCTAAACTGCATTATAGGATAACTCTAGTACATCTACTATATATACTTTGTTCAGCGTTAGACTAATTGTAAAAACTAAATACTATATTACTATATATTTGAATAACTTTAGAAAGAGATTTTTATACTAATACTCCTTTAGCTTATCTAGTTCTCTTATTATACATTTCTTATATAGAAAAACAATATCGTTTTTGATGATATTTATAATATAGTATAAAAATTAAAGAGTTTCAAAAGTTAAAGTGAATATATACAAAAGGTGAATAACTTATTAAATATATAATCTAAATATTTATGAAATAGATTAAAACAAAAATTAACTTTTTTGTTAAGAATTTATGAATCTTGTTTTTGATCTTTATTAATTTGTTTAAGGATATTACGATTTGCTTAATAAAATGTTGATAAAGTTTAAATGATTTGGATAAAACCAATTTCGATTGTATTATATAGTTCTACTAGTATATATGTTTGGAATTGTTCGTTATCTTTTATTTAAAATGCTTGTTCTATTCTTTTTCGATAAAGCAGAAAGGATTCTCAAATCTCAATAGCTTATAAATATTCATAAAAACAGGAAAACTGATATATTGCTACATAAAATAGTAATCCTAATTATAATGTTTAAATAAAGGCTTGTAATTATCTAACTGGTTAGAGTGTTTCTTGATTCAAGCCTTACAACAACACTATTTGTTAACAAACAATCTCGATTTGAGTTTTTGGTTATAGAAATTCATTTTCTTTTTCTATTCTAAAGAATGTCTACAAAGAATAACCAAATAGTAATTTAACGACAGGATTACTACAAACCTTATACTCAGAAAATTAGTTTCAGCTATAAATCGAAATATAATCGCTTCAATAATCAACTACAGAACCTAGATTATATTTATGACGAAGGTCAATGGCTATAAGATCAACACTTAGAATTTCAACTTAAAGACTAACTACAATGGAATCTAGAGAAAGTATATATACATGGATCGCCGATCACGGAGCTCATATCAACACGCTGTCCTCTCGGGTGCCAACCGAGGTCCGATCGCGGAGAGCTAACTAACGTGACGGTAATACCGTAACACTACCCCTCCCTCAAAGAAAGCTTACTCTCAAACTGTTAAACGAATAATATAAATGGAAAATAACCTCAAATTTCTGATTCAAATTGGGTCTCTGCCAAATGCCAAGTGTCGGTTGCTTTAGCAGCTAATTCGATACATTCATCGAGATATCTACCATCAAGTATTATATCTAGCCTTTCTTTATCGATTTGTTCTAATTCCTTTTTCGTAATTAAAAAACTTAATAATCGTAACGATTTTGTTTTTGCAAACTCAATTCCTGCTAATATCAAGACATCTACTATACCAGAATGTAGGCTCAGATTACACTATTTTATCCAGTGATGGAGGTTATCACATTGAACACATTTGTTCTGTTTTTGAAATAGCACACACTCTTTAAGCGTAAACTCTGAAGCGTGGATACAAGTAACAAAGTGTTTTAAACATGATAAAGTTAAAAATGGATCTGGAGCTACGTCTAGAACGTTTATAGAGTTGATTTGCGAAACGTCTATAGGATCATGGTGATTAGTTGAATAGTGGCAAGGTAAAATTTGAACAGGAGTAGGGTTAGATGTAGAGCCAGAGGGCATATTCGTACACACAACGAGTTGTTGCATAACCTGAACGAATTCTGTGTAAAAGCGAAGGAGGGTTAATTGCTGAGACAAACGATTTCTGAGAGTAGAATTGAGCTCATTTCGAAAAGTTGATATCTTGTTGGAGTCGGGCTACGATTGACCACAGGCTTTATATAGGGTTCTTTCAAACTTCGCGATATAGGTATACAAAGAATCAGTGCCTTGTTTGAAAGCATATAACCTATCCTTAGCCTCTTATACTTTATTCGGATTGTTATAAACACAAAAGAGCTAATCGAGGATCGTGTTATGGTCGAAGGGAGCGGCTGAATCGAAAAAAAGTTGTGGAAATACTATAGCCTAAACTTGAGATTCGAGATTGAGATATACATAGTAAAATTGAACAATGGAATCGCCGATTGCAGCACCGTCTACTTGTAGCTTAGCTCGAATCGAAGAAAGCCAAGTATCGAATTTGTGAATGTTTCCGCCGAACTTCTCAGGATCAGAAAGGCAAGGTTTTGGACGAGTAGAGGCATAGGCAGAAGCGGCGAAACGCTCGAGAGCCATAGATCGCAGAAAAGCGATCTCTTCGCGCTGTCGATTGAATTCTGCGCAAATCTCAGCAAGAACTACATTGAGATCGTTTTCCATTTTGATCGAGAATTAAAGAAAAAAGATAACGTTGAACCTATTAAAAAGATATTTGGATCATACAAATCGAGTACATGTACTTACGTAGAGACTAATGCATAACTGAATACAAATGTGTATGCTTAAAGCGTATACATATATAGAATCAAATGCGTATATGCGTATGCCAATACGAGTATGCGTATAGCTTAATTTAGAATTGAGGAAGTTGAAATAATGTAACGAAGGTCAGTAGCTATGAAATCAACATTTAGAATTTCAACTTAAAAATTAACTACAATGGAATCTAGAGAAAGTATATATACATAAATCGCCGATCACAGAGCTTATATCAACACGCTGTCTTCTCGGGTGCCAACCGAGGTCCGATCGCGGAGAGCTAACTAACGTGACAGTAATACCGTAACAATATTGTTCAGAATATCAATAAAATAATCAGTTTTAAAGCTTTTTAACTAAACATTTCATGCTTTCCTAAAGCAAACAAGTTCAACAATATCAAATATAAACAAAATCTTATAATGCTTTTATGTTTTCCTTTTCATTAGACCAAAATAGCTAAAAATGTTATTAAACCTATTTATAATCAAAATACCATTTATAGGATTAAAATGGATATATTAGCTATTAAAGCTTTTATTGCTCAATATAACCTATATACTTTACAAACCCAAA
Source organism: Monilinia vaccinii-corymbosi (assembly GCA_017357885.1). Lineage (NCBI taxonomy): Eukaryota > Fungi > Ascomycota > Leotiomycetes > Helotiales > Sclerotiniaceae > Monilinia > Monilinia vaccinii-corymbosi. The sequence continues at coordinate 9,091 of CP063406.1, read as the reverse complement.
AGTTTCTCTTTATGATATTCATTCTATTATAGTAAGAAAACCTTATAAACTACATTATTACAAAAAAACAAGTTATAGATCTTGGATTTATAGAAATAAAAGATAGTTAAACATATATACTTACTATTTTTGTAATACATAACAAACTTATCCTTCTTGTTCTATTACATCAATATAAAGTCAAAATAATTAACAAACTAATCTAACTTGTTTGCTACAATATTCCTATATATAATAGTATATACTATCCTAAAGAAGTTCTTTGCCTTATAGCATCTACAAAACTCCTAATACTATATCATCAAAAAGAATAATGATATAAAAATAACATTAATATTAATAAAGATATCGAATTTATAGATCGAACTAGATAAAAAGCAAAAACAATCTAGATTATATTTATAGATCATCTAATCATTCATTAAACATAGAATCTCAATAATAGCTTTATGTATAAGATATTGGTTAAAGGATTTATAAATATTATAAAACATCAAATTAAAAAAGTATTAAATATAACAAATAACAATAATAATAATAGTTTTGTTGATCCCTATTATATATTTATACATTGCGTTATAGACATTAGAGTATTAAAGTAGCAATGTTCTAACAACTGAATAAACTTAATAGAACAAAAGTTTACAAAATATACTATAGATAAAAACAACAAACTTTGATTGCTTTTAAGCAAAGTTATAATAGAGAATCCGGTATATCTTTAGCCAAAACTCTTTATTGAACTACTTGCAAATCTTTGATTTCAACTTTTTCTATATCCTGAACAAGGTTAGTTTGTAGATCAAGATAAAGCAAGGAAATGTATTTAAGGGTTTACTAGTTCTTTATCCGATCCTGATGTTCTTAAACCCGTTCTAAGAATTGATCATCAAGTTCATTTTTCTTTTATACAGACAAAAGTCCTATTTTATTCTTTAGCTCTATCACTAATACTTTATTGAAATCAATCTTTATTGTCTCAAACAGCATTATATTCATTTGTTTGCTATATACAACAAAAAGGTTATTATTATCAGAAAAGTAGAAGCTTTTTTTTTTAAAAGAATAAAAGCTTTTTTCTTTAGTATTGTTGATGAGCAAAACATTTGCGATAGATAAGTTGGCTAATTTGATCTTTTTCTTTAGTTGTTTATTGTTATTATTGTGTTATATAGAAGATTTAACGAAAAGATAAAACGAATTTGTAAACAAGGATTTCTTTTTGTTATATGTTTTGATAGTATATAGATCTGATAGAGCAAACGTTTTGATAGATATTTGTATAGAGGTTTTATTAATAGACTAAGGATATTAATCTGTATTATTATATTATATAAGAATAGAATCTTATATTGATATTTTTTGATTTTATATAGAAATGAATATCTTTTTGGTTATATATAATCGATTTTTATATAATAATACAGAATTTGTTTAGAAACTGGATTTTGGTTCTATAATTGCTTTTAGAGCTTTAGGATGAATTGATATAATAAAGGAATTGTATGTTTAGATTGAATTTGATTATACATTTTTTTAGATTTTATAAGGTTAAATATAAGATAAAAAGTGAAAGGTTTTAAATGTTTAGTATATTGTTAGGTTTATTTTAAAAGATAAATGTTTTGTAGATCGAAAATAGATTTTTGTAAATAATTTATTTATTTATTTATTTTAAGTTTAACATTTCTGTATAAACTGACTAAACTTGATTTCCTGCAGAATATTAGAAACAGGTGTCGGAATATGGATCATGTGATCAGGGATCATGTGACTGTACTACTAGTGTAGAGGCACTAGTGGAAGGGAGGAATATAAATAGGTTTACCTATATTCTAGCTTTACAACCTTCGAGTTGTTTTTACCTACTACAATTACAAGTACATAAAAGCATCTTCATTCTATATATATATAACCAGATATCTTTCTATTGAGTTTATAGCTTTTCCAACACTAATTAGTATAAATTCACAAATTAGAAAACGAAGATTTTGAACTCGGAAGGTCAAATCTGAAGAGGCACAAGCTCTTTTGCGTTTCAGCAATTGCCTTTATGTGTATAGGTATAGGAATTACAATCTACCGATCGATTGCATTACGCTCTTAGTAGATTACTCGATTTCTATGTACTAATTACAATAATATCATTTATATTTTTAGAATCCATCAATAAAACAACACTTTCAACAACTTCTACAATCTCAACTCAAGCTAAGCAAAATCATCTGATTTCTATTCTATGCATTTCTACTACATTCAATTCCTTTATTCCACTTTTTGTTTTTCAATTTCTTTATTTTACATTTTATTACAATACATTAGTACATTATACTAGTACAATACCCTTAAAGCACAAACCACTCAACCTTAACATATCTTCAATCCAATTCCCAGATTCGAAAACACAAACTTCGATATAACATTTACAAATAAACCGCAATCGTATTTCAATTTTGATAATACATTCTGATTCAGCATCATCAACTCTTTCTATAAACCAAGATTTACTCGAAACAATTGATCGTTAACTTTAAAACTTGAAATCGAAAATCATTATCAAAAATCATTTTATATCTAACTACTTTTCATTTATCTTACAATTCTTCTATTAAATAAAATCTCTTTTTCTCATTTACTTTATTACTCTTTTGTATTTTTATATTTATATATTACAACTTTCATTTATATTTATAACAAAGATAACTATAAGATAAAGATATCAAAAGTACTATTGGAAAATGTTAATGATATATTTCGAATCAATTCTAAACAAAACAAAGAATTAGAAAGATAAAAAGAATCAATTGTTTATAATGAAATTGATAATGAACTATTTCTTGAATAGAAAAAGTTTTATTGTAAAAGTATTGTAATTGAAAAGTTAATATCTAATGAACTCTGTATATTCGTTAAGTATAAGTATTATTATTATCAATAACAAACAGAATATTTAGATAAAAAAGCATTTGAAGATTACAAAGTATCATTTGCAGGTTTTTTAACGTTAAACTTTATAGAGATTGATGAGAATCTATTATATCGACTATAAAGAGAATTAAACAGATATAACGTATAAATAGACTTAGAAACAAATAATAATATTAGAATATAGATAGCATTATTTGTTATATAAATAGTAGTTCAATATTATAAATAGTCGAATGATAAAATTGTAATTTGTTATAACAATTATATACAATTCAAATCATCTTTTATTCTTTAACGATTCAATGAAATGAGAATCATGGTAGCAGAAGATGTAAATCGATCGATATTATTGAAGAAGAAATCGAAGAAAATATAATTAAAGAAAGAAAAAAGATTAATATTAATTCTTTTTCTTTTGAAGTTTTCTAAAATCATATATCTATAAATACTTCAAAGTAAAAAATCGATTCTATTGAAACTATCAATAGAAAGATTCAAAAGCAAAACAACAAATATTGAACTTCTTGATCTATTTGTTAATAACAACAATCGATACAATATAAGCAATATTAGAGGACAATATTACAAAAACAATAATAAAAAAAACTTGATTATAGAGGTTCAGAGTAATAAGGAATACAAAGATGATCTACTATTACTATTATCGGTACTACTTTGATCATTACCGATCTGTAGTACAGTACAACAAATGGCAGTCAACTCTGGCGATCCCGATAGCTCTGATCCCTCTAGCTCCGACTCCAATTCCAAATCCGATCACCCTTTTTCTCTAAGACGAATTTCAAAGAAACATACAAAGAAAAAGAAAAAGATATATCAACGATACAAAAAAAGCAAATAGAAAATCGAAAAAAAGGAATCCAATTCAAAACTAGAAATCAAATTACATAAAAAGAATTACAAATAGGAAATAGTATAATTAAAGAAAATTTATAACAAAAAAGAGAAATACTTTAATAGAAACAATGCTTTTGATTATAAGTATTGTATTTTCATCTATAAGTATTTCAAGAATAGCATTCTGGATTTGTATTTCAATAGAACATTTGACTTTATACTAACAAATAATGCTAAGGATTTCTATTATAATAATGTCAAAATCGAAAAATATAGAACAATAATAGAACTTCAGAATATAATAAAACGAAACTTCAAAAGACTTTAATATCGATAACGTATTACCAACCAATGAAAAGCTATTCGATTTTGTTAATATATCGATAAACATTCAAATCTTTCTATATTGAAGAACTTTCAGAATATAATAAAGGATTTGAAAATATTGTTCAAGAGTTTACTATTATCATTACAAAACGATAAATACCTTATTATCAAGATTATCACTGCTTACCAAGATATTGAAGCATATCGAAACATACTTTACACTTTTAGCACTGACTCTATAGCACTTCAAAAAAGCATTTAGGCTATCATTAATATATAGAACAATAAACCTTATTCTCAAAAACAATTCTATATAAATTGCAAATATCATAAATCAAAAAACAACAATCTACTATATAGATTTAACTATTACCTAGCGAAAATATCTACAAAGACACCATTCAAGCTACAACAAAAGAATAAATCCTACTATATCTATAAGAAAATAAGATGTTGGTTCAATCGTTATACAAAGGAAAAACGCAAACAAGCTCGTCAAAAGTATCGAAAAAGATTTAAAAGACCTAAAGCCATCTTCAATTAAATATACAAAGCATTTGTTCTTATAGCAAAAAAAGAATGCTCTGATAATCATTCTGAAGATACAGATACCGAAGAATGGAATACATTTCTTTCAGAACGATATTCAGATATAAAACAATATATCGTTAAAAAAGAAAAACAAAAGAAAGATTCGTTAATATAAGTTAGCTTTCTTAGTTTTATCGACAACAAAAAGATCACAACAAATCTGTTCAATAAATCTGTGATATATATAATAACAGGATTGAACGTTGTTTAATAGCAATCATTATATCGTTACGATAACACGAAGTTCCAAGGTATAGTGATCGATACTAACGCAGTACAATAGTTTATAGTCGGATTCGGTTAATACTAGATATTCAAAACATTTGTCGAAGATATATTTCTTAACAAAGCTATAACAGGAACTGTGAAGGTAGTATTCGGAATCGGCTTAGCAAATTCTATAGGATCAATCAGGATTAATCTGCTAATTGGAAACGTACAATTCTATATCTTTTATTCCGAAACACTTTTCTTGTTATCAATTATTGATATAGATCGATTTAAGGCATATTACAACAATGTAACGAATATATTGGTATTATTAGTTAGTAACTTTCTAATGATTAAGAAATATAAATACTTAATATTATTATAATATATCGATGTTCAACAATTCCTTTAAGAATCAATTGATATTGGTGAATGTTATTTCACTGAAATAGAATTTCGAAGATTCTATTGTAGATTCAGTTACCTAATAGTATATAAATTCTATTGCGTATTGCAATATATAAAGTATAGTGATATTCTATAAAAGAACATTAATAAACTAACAAAGTTCTATAAATATTATTAGAAATACAGAAAATCATCTAACAAATTCAAATTTTATCTTTGCAACGATATTCAATTCAACTACTCTATATTTGTTGATATAATGTATATCGATTCGAAGTCAGTTCTTTATGTTATCAATGAAGCTATTTGATTCCAAATTGCATAATAGATATCCGAAATGATTTCAAAATATATATAAGATAAATTGAAATAATGTTGAATAGATATATATATAGAGCCCCCGGATCAAATTGTTCACAATGCTGGTAGCAACTTCATTAGCAAGGAATTCGTTAGCAATACAGCAATACTAGCCATTACTACAAAGGTAATACCAATTAAAGTAAATTGGTTGATCGGATTTGTTGAACGATATCATTATCTACTCTGACGAATTTATAATATAATATATACAGAAACAAAGGAATTCGGACTTACAAAGAATATAGGATTACAAATGACTATAAAAACAATCAACGACTCGGCAGAACCTGACGGCCTAGTACCTACATTTCTGATATTTGGCACATACCTACGAATGACCGATCTCGATTCAGCTCTTACAGTAAAGCAATGCGCATAAGCTATTAAGAAAGCCATAACAAAAGTTGCAAAGTTATACACGGAACAACAGGTTTCTACCTCTTATGCCGGCGCCCTTTTACGGCGTAAAAGGGGTGCACGGGCCCGCGGCGGGGTCGTGCCACCCCCCCGGCCACCCCGCTTTACGGCTCAAAAGGTACGGCTTAAAAGGGGATTTTGTTTTGCGCATAACCACGTCAATCTAGAAGATAAACTAGAACTTGAAGCTGCTATTGATAGAGAATCAGTTGAAGTTGTAGAATCTGCAAACCAATTTAAATTATCTCAAGTTTTGCGGGATCTGTACAAGTTTTCGTTTTTTTGCTATACTTGATGGTTGAACGTTAAGGTTTCTTACCCCACATACTGGATCGCGAAAATCGGAATTATCATATAATACAATAATATATAACTATATCAATTGAGAAGATAAACTAGAATTTGAAGCTAGCATATAATAGAGAATCAATTGAAGTTTTAGGATCTTCAAACTAATCTATATTATCTCAAGTTTTGCAGGATCTGTACAAGTTTTCGTTTTTTGTTATACTTGATGGTTGAACGTTGAAGTTTCTTATCTCATATACTGGATCGCGAAAATCAGAATTATTATATAATATAATAATATATAACTATATCAATTGAAAAGATAAACTAGAATTTGAAGCTAATAGATAATAGAGAATTAGCTGAAGTTTTAGAATCTTCAAATCAATCTAAATTATCTCAAGTTTTACAAGATCTGTACAGGTTTTCGTTTTTTGTTATATTTGATGGTTGAATGTTGAAGTTTCTTATCTTATATACTCAATCTTGAAAATCATATTATCATATAATATAATAATATATAACTATATCAATTGAAAAGATAAACTAAAATTTGAAGCTAATAGATAATAGAGAATTATCTGACGTTTTAGAATCTTCAAACCAATTTACATTATCTTGTATTTTGCAGGATCTATACTAGTTTAAACAAGTTTATTAGAAAACTATAAATTCAATCACTTTACTATAAGTTATTGATCAGTTTATCTATCACGTGATATAAGTCTCCACTTTGGTATTTTACCACGATTATGTAATCATATAGAGTATTATCTATATAATATACAAACTCGAAATCATTTTGTATTTTTAAATATAACAATTTTATATAAATAAAAAAACATTATATATTTTATATAATGTTTTTAACATTATATATTTTATATAATGTTTTTATAACAATCAATTAAAATAAATTTAATTTTATATATTTTATATAATATTTATAAGTAATTTAGATATTATAATATTATATATAAAATATATAAATTGATATTTTTTAATGTATTAAAGTTTTTTGTTTTATATTAATATTGTTTTAAATAGATTATAGATTTTAATATAAATAAAGTCTTTTTTTCTAATAGAATAATTGAATTGTTATAAAGTAATAATAATAAAATATAATTTAAAATAAATATATTAATCAATTTAGATTTATAATTAAAATATAGCTTAAAGAGTTATTGTTACGATTTAGAAGATTTAGAACATTATATGAAGTATATGCTTTATGTATAGGTATTATATATGCCTAATATATACATCTGGTATATATATCTGACATATACGTTTAGTATGTTTATAACTTAAGATATTGTATATATATTCAATATATACGTTTAATATGTTTATAATTCAAGATATTGTATATAGTCAATCTATGTGATCTATGTATATATTATATGTTAAATTAATTACGAGGTGGATTAAAAAGGCTATATGCGTTATGTATATAGCAGGATTAGGATAGTTAGGAATTGTGCTCTGATGGAGTTAAAATGAGATGTGTTGTAACAATAGTTATATATAGAGCTCTATTAGTTGTATATAGATCTCTAGTCGATAATATTAAGGATTTTCAGTTGACTCTATACATACTTCGTATAGTATAGCTCTTTAAGGCATTGAACGTTATATTATATATAATAGATTAGAATATAGTATTTATATTATATTTATATTATATATGATTTTTATATATAATATAAACAAAATTAAATATAATTCTGTAATTATATCTATTAACTAATTAGTTAATAATTTGATTTTTAAGTTATTAATTAGTTTAAGTTATTATATAGTTATAGTTTTGTGATAAGATATAGTTTAAAAGAATTTTTTGTTTTAAATATAACTATATTAATATAAAAGATAAATTAGAATTTGAAGTTAATATATAATAGAGAATTATTTAATGTTTTAGAATCTTTAAATCAATTTAGATTATTTTATATTATATAGAATTTATATTTATTTAAAGATTGTATATATTATTAATTAGTTTATTTATTATATAATATAAATCTATTTTTTATATTAATGTTTTTTTATAGTGTAAAAGAGATATAAATTGATTATATAATAATGTTATAAAGTTATAGTTATATAATAGTTTAAATTTGTGACGTTCAATGCCTTAGAGAGTTATACTATACAAAGTATATATAGAGTTAACTGAAAATCTTTAGTATTATCGATTAGAGGTCTATATACAACTAATAGAGCTTTATATATAATTATCGCTACAGTATATTCCGTTTTAATTTCTTTAAAGTACGATTCCTAGTTATCCTAATCCTGTTATATATATAACGTATATAGCTTTTTTAATTTATTTTGTAATTAATTTAACGCATAGTGTATATGTGGATTATGTAAGTTGGCTATATACAATATCTTGAGTTATAAATATGTTAGGCGTATATGTTGGGTATATATGTAATATTTTAAGTTATAAGTATATTAGATATATATGTTAAGTGTATATGTTGGGTGTATATGTTGGGTGTATATGTTGGGTATATATAATATTTATGTATAAAGTATATATTTTATATAATGTTTTGAATTTTCTGAATTGTAATACTATTTTTCTTTTTAGGAAAGCTTGTTTTTGAATGATTAATTTTTTATTATATTGTTTAAAAGAATAGTTTTTTGTAGTTATTGATTAGCTAAAAAGAACTTTGTTTGATTT